>CM028131.1:1315715000-1320715000 GCA_016271365.2 Neoceratodus forsteri
CACTATTTCTATACTATGTAATGCCCCAAAGTTGGTCATTCCAGAGAAAAAATAATAAATAAATAAACACAGAGTACACAGGTGCTCAGGGTACCTGCTGCAGGTATAGGCAGCAGGGTACAATGTTAAGGAGCCCCTAGACATAAAGATTCAACCCCCTGGTACAAGAAAACACTGTAAATAATAGAAAGTGCCCTGTGCACTTACAGCTGGTCAAAAGTCAGATGTTAAAAAAAAACAAAAAAAAAAAACAATATGTGTCATTATGGTCTGGATGGAATGTTGTGCTGAGTGGCTCATGCACAGCATTCCAATCCAGCCAATCTAGAACCCAGGCAGGTTTAAGTTCAAATAACAATTCTACAGTTAGTCAGTTGCTGTTGGACTGTGGAGTAGAGAGGATCACAGGAGTGCAACAGGGACTTGTGGCTTACCTGAGGCTGTGAAGCCAGTCCTGTTGACTCCCTGGTGAGTCCCCTCCTCCAGTCCACTGAAGATATCCTGCGCTGCATCAGTGCTGTGGGCACCACGAAGAAGAAAACGCCATCTTCCCCGCGTTTTAGGGCTTAAAAGCCCTCCGATTATTTATTTTTAGCCCCGAGGTGTTTTAACAGTGACTCGTCCCACGCCGTGGCAGAGAAGCGCTGCATCATTTCTTGCTGTCGGAGGCACCCCCCAGTCGTCCTCTTGCTGCCTGTAGGTTCCCCTCCTCTGCTGCAGTACCTCCCACCTCCTGGTTGCCTCCTGCCTTCCCAAGACCGCAGAGGTGCAGGCGGGCGGCAGCACATGCAGTGCTGACCGCCCGTTTGTTCAGGGGGACTCTATTTGTTGTAACAGCGATTAGGTGCTTGCAAGAGGCAGCCGAGCACCGCAGGGGCATCGGGTCGTTAGGACCCTTGATTTGAATATTCATTTGTGGAGGCGGGGCTAGCGACGCCTACGGGAGGGGCTAGAATAGCAAGGCCTTTATCGCG
Source organism: Neoceratodus forsteri (assembly GCA_016271365.2). Classification (NCBI taxonomy): domain Eukaryota; kingdom Metazoa; phylum Chordata; order Ceratodontiformes; family Ceratodontidae; genus Neoceratodus; species Neoceratodus forsteri. The sequence goes on from CM028131.1 coordinate 1,315,715,975, forward strand.
GCCTATGAATATTCATGAGGGGCGGGATTCAGACGGGGTTTCCCCAACAGAAGTGACAGCAGGCACTGGGAGCCTGCAAATTTAAACGGGCTACATATTTAAAAGGGCAATTCAGGCCCAGATCTAAAGTAGGGCATTAGGCCCATTATAAAGTGGGACACTAGGTCCAAAGTTTAGAGGGGCATTAGGCCCATTACAAAGTGGGGCACCAGGCCCAATGCAACGTGGGGCACCAGGCCCATTGTGAAGTGGGGCACCAGGCCCATTGTGAAGTGGGGCACCAGGCCCATTGTGAAGTGGGGCACCAGGACCAAGCTAACGTAGGGCATTAGGCCCGAGGTAAAGCCTGGTACTATAGGGAGGCCCCGGCCTAGCGGAATAGGGCAAGCCAGCCTAGTGGTACTATAGGGAGGCCCCGGCCTAGCGGAATAGGGCAAGCCAGCCTAGTGGTACTATAGGGAGGCCCCGGCCTAGCGGAATAGGGCAAGCCAGCCTAGTGGTACTAAAGGATTCCTTAGCCACAACGTACTGAAAGGGATCCTATTCCAGAAGACCCTACATTTAGAAACAGGGGTTCATTTGAGAATGTTCGATTTGCCTATACTATGAAACTACTGTAATTACTGTACTGCTTATGCGGAACTATTTCCCTAAGTACCTGAACTATTGCCCTAAGTACCTGAACTATTGCTCTAAGCACCTGGACATTGGCCCTCATAAGTAAGAGGTACTCCTGAAGTTATAATTTGCCCTCCTCTGGCAAATTATTGTATCATTCCACAGTTCTTTGGGCATTGTTCTGTTATTTGTTTACTACTGTATGAAGACGGTCTCAATCTTCTACCACACTGCAGTCTCATAGTGTGGTCTGTAACACCGCGTACACAGAATCAGTCTCTACTCAGAAGATGTCCCCTCAGCATTCTTCACTCCTGGAAGATCATCCATCAGCTCATCACGTCTGTTTGTGTCGTCCGCCGGAGTTGAGTCTGTCGCCAGTCGTACAAGTCGTACCCGCCGTTTTCTTGTTTTCACAGCTTGAAAGTACGTCCGCCGAGACGCATTACAACAGCCGTGCCAGTGTCGTTCCGTATGATTCCTGTTTCAGATGTCCCGAAGTTGGTCGCCTTCTACAGAAGAGTGAGCTCATCCTGGAGAGCCTAGTCTGCGCCCCACCTGGTCGTTCACCGAAAGTCGAGTCCGTCGAAGCCCAGTCCAGGACACGTCCGCCGTTTCTTTGTTTTGTGTTAGTTCCTGATCCTAGGATTGCAGAGTCAACCATCATCTCTTCAGATTCTTATGGTTCCTGGTCCTGTCAGAGTTCCTTCCGAGTTCAGCTGGCCCTTGGAGTGCCGCAGCATCAGTCAGGTCGTGGTAGTCCTCCACTGGATTCATCACCACGCAGATCTTGATCTATCTTCGTCCTTGGCAACCCTGGAAGTGGGTTTTGGCCGAGGAACCCTTTGTTTTCAGTGTGTTATTTCAGGAACCAGTTGCTCTGGTTCTACATTCCGGCAGCCTTGGAGAGAGTGGGCTTTTGCCGAAGATATATGGTCTGTTTACCAAACCTCTCACCACCCCAGTGGCCTTAACTAGGTCCTTGCTGGGAATTGTGATTAGGGATCTACAGTTCTGTTTTACTTCCCTTGTAGTTACCAACAAAGAATGACGGTGTACACGAAGACGCCGGATCTCTGGACTCTTGTAATATCTGGACTCTTATGGAAATGTGTGATGCTAATTACCCTAATGCAGTGCTGAGTAGCTTATGTCGCCTGATTCTCATTTAGAGTATAGAAGTATAGATCAGTGTCAGAAATAAGAGTGGCATTAGGCCTAAAGTTTATCCTTGTGGTAACCTTAGAAGTGGTAGATAAAAGTATTTCCCTGTGTTTATTTGCCCTATTGTTCTCGGGCAACCCCTCCTCCTTCTTGTGACTGTGTCTGTCTACCCTTGGTACAAAATAAACGCCCTGCGGGCACTGAAGCACTAAGTTGACTCCTGCCTCTCCTTGTCTGGATAACCGTTATCCTATCCACATAATTCGGACCTTGGTGCCTCGCTCATCTCTTTTCACCACCTTTAGAGTAGCGCACTCTTCTCCTAACAGAGTACCTCTAGACCATTACATCAGGGCTAGATCATCAATCACAAATATTACTAAATATAATGCTGAAGTAGCATCAGAAAGTATAATATAAAATGTGAAGGGAAAACAGTTTAGAGGCCTACATTATACACAATGCAATATTTAAATTTGTAAGCAGTGATTTTACTGCATTAGACAAGCATTGCTTGTAAAGTACCTCGAACTGTGACTATTTTACTATCCCCCCACCCCCACAATTTAATTTTCTTTGCTTACAATTTATTTACCCTGGAAAGCCCAGCTGAAATGCATGGTTTCGTTTCCAGTGGGGCTTTGTTCCTATACAACTTTTAAATCTGCTATCACTTAGAAGATTTAAAGGGACAAGGTCAGCCAATTTTGCATTATATTATTTCTAGTTTAAAACACACATTTTATGATAGCTTACCTTCTCTAAAACTCATAGAAGTTGTTGGTTGTTTTATCTGCTTCTTTTTTCCTTTTTTCAATAGAACAGAAATGTATGGGAATGGTGCAATTAAACCCACCTTTTTTTTTTTGCTTCAAATCCTTAATCTACTCTTATTACATACATTGTGAGCATTAGAAACACCCCCCAAATAGTGCAGCCACTCATGATACGAATAAAGGGTTTTAAATAATTGATTAGCAGTTTTTTTCTTCAGATGATATTAACTGTAAAGAAGGTATTTATATAGGTTTTCTAGAAGTGTTATGTTTGTTGAACTAAGTGAGCCAAGTGCTATGCATTTTCACAATGTTTTAGCACTTTTATGAGCAAAACGCTAATCAATTTTTAGAGTTAAATAAAACCCTGGAATATCTTCTCTACTCTCACAGCATCTTGAGTGGCTAAATTGTGTTAGGGATGTTACCAAGTCCAGGAAGGATGCAGTGGAAGTTGATTAAAGAATTTAAACAAACACATTTTTGTGTGGTAACACCAGTATAGTGGGCAGCCTTTTTTTTTTTTTTTTACTGTTAAAAGAAAAATGAATTTGAATCAAACTGTCAACTATATTAGCACTCTCTACAGAGTGTGAACAATTATAAAAAAAATTTTAAGTTCGCCATGCACACAAGTGCAACGAACCTCTTAAATTAGTTACTTTTGAGTGGGTGGGACACTGTCTGTCTAATGTAGAGTGCTCTGCAAGGGGCTTGACCGTGCCACACCAATCAGCCAGGCTAATCTTGACCGTGTTTTGCCCGAGACAGTCCGTACTTGAAAAGAAAAAGCCGCACCAATCAGGTGGCGTCTTTTTCCTTTCATCTGCAGGTCACCGACCTACAAAACCTGTTTGCGTCCTGATCAGCCTGGCTGATGTTCCCTCGCCATCCCATCAGTCCCTTCCCTCACTGGTCCGGCCTTTTCCACTCTCGCCACCTCCTTGCTCCACTCTCACCGTCATGGAGGGACAACCAGGACTTTTATCCTGGATCCTGAGCTCTGAGGGGTCCACTGAGAGCGGTGCCCTCCCCTCCCCAAGAAATGTATACATATGAAGCTAAGGCAATCAAGAAGCACAACCCTGTACTAATGGTTTCATTTTTGCTGCTGCTGCATCCGTGTACCGTTGTCAGTACACTACCACGCAGTACACTGGGCCAAGGCCCACTCTGTCTCTGCACTGGCAATATGGAGTGAGTAACCAGCACCAAGCTGTGAAGTGCCCAGTAAGGAAGAGTTACTGCGGCTGTAATACCAGCGGCTGTCAAAGTGTGCCTGGCGGCCAACATCTCCAGTCCCATAGTTCAATCCTCCCAGCCAGCTGTTCAGCAAGGGGGTCAGCTGACCTAGTCCCAGCTGCAGACTGTCACCGTACCTGTCCTACATTTGCATGCCAGAGAGAGGACTTTGCTACTGATTGAGGGGAAAAAAGAACTCCATATGGACCAATGTTGTGGATTCTGTCCTAAATGTGTATCACTTTCTCGCATGAATGTATCTGCTGTACTGATCAGAAGCACAGTGTGTCAAGGATGATTTTTCTGAATACATACCTCTCAACTGTCCATGATTTCCGGGGATGATCATGTCCCTGATTTTGCTCGGCCCCTCCTAAAATTCAAGTTTCCATGACTGACCAGTAGGGATTGTAAGCACTAAATACCATCAAGAGTTACAGGCGTGTTTTTATTTAGAAACTATATGTTACACTAAGCCACTTATTCTTCTAGTTTCCAAGGGGATCGCACCAATTTTTAAGACTTGTCCCTGTTTTATTTAAACCTTGGTCCTGATTTATGAGGCTTGGAAGTTGAGAAGTATGCTGATGAAATTAGTTAGTTATCCCATGACTTCTTAAATCCTATTACAGTTTTTGCCCACCACCTCCTCAGGGAGGGTGTTTCAGGCACCCACCATACTTTCTGTGCAGAAGTGTTTTCTTACATTCCCACTGAATCTTACCTACCTCCAGCTTCATCGCATGACACCTTGTTCTTGTGCATCCTTTTCTCTGAAAAAGGCTTCCCTCTTGAACCTTATTTATTATATCCTTGAGGTATTTGAAAGTCCCTATCATATCCCCCCTCTTCCTCCTTTCCACCAGTCTGTACATACTGAGGTCCTTCAGGCTCTCCTCATAGGGATTTTAAATGCTGCAGATTCCACACCATTTTAGCTGCCCTCTTCTGGACTGCCTCCACTCTATGTCCTTTCAGAGAGGAGGACTCCACAACTAGACACAGTATTCTAGATGGGCTCTCACTCGAGACTGAAATACAGGTAAACAGAAACACAGACTTTGAGGTATCACCAGCTCCCTCTTTCTGCTGGTGATATCCCTCTCTATGCAACCTAGCATCCCACTGGCTACCCCCACTGCCTTGTCACAATGTTTGGCCACCTAGAGGTTATCGGATATGAGAACACCTTTGAGATATCAATTATGACAACAGTTACAGCAACATATTTTTGATATCTTGCTGTAAATTTATACACAAGAAATGGCGTAAGAGATTAAAAGTGATATCTTGGTTGTTAACTATATACACACAGAATTTGTTGGTAGATAAAGACCCGGATGTCCATCCAGTCAGCCCATTACCTGCCTCAGTCTGTGTCCAACTTAATGTCAGACTGGATTTACCGAGCAAACTGCCCTTATGGGGTCTTGGCACCCCCCTCACCAGGCTGTCTATAGACACCCCCTTCCCAAATACCTCAATATTGCCTTGTGCTTCTCCCTCCCATGCTTGAACCCAGTCACTGTCTTGGCTTCAACCACCTGCTTGGGGAAACATTTTTTCACCCACCACCCGATCTTTAAAAATGAATTTCTTTGCATCCCTTCAGAATCCACCCCACCCCAAAACCAACTTCCTTGCATACCCCCTGTTTACGGTGCTTTCGTGCCTTGTGAATAGATCACTGCAGTCTAATGTTAATAGTTTAGTTAGTTTTTGTTGACCGGGTAAGTGCACTAGACAAATCCTGTCTATTTTCAGGCACGACCCAGAGGAAGGGATACAGATGAATGCCAACTGACCTAGGACCAGATTAAGCTGTTGGTGGTATTTCTAGTGAATTTGAGGTGCTGGACACCACAACGGGCCCTGGGTTCGGGCTGGAGCTTGGGTCTTCAGGGGTTGGCCGGGGGGGGGATGAGGAGCTAATCGAGCTGCCGGCTGGCAATACTCCTCAAAACGTGCAAGTCTCTGTCATGACCCCCCCCCATTCTGTCTCTCTCTCTCTGGCCTCCCTAAAGTACATATTGTGACACTCTAGTCTCTCCTCAGGTCTTCCCTTACTACCTCTGATCATTTTTGTAGTCCTCCTCTTGGCCGGTTTCATGTGTTCCCCATCTTTCCATAAGTGGAGACTTGACTGCAGAACTTTGCACAGTACTCCAGTTGAGGCCTCATCAGTGACCTGTACAGGGGCAGTATCATCTCTTTCCTTCTGCTAGTGAAAGCTCTAAGCATACAACCCTGCATCCTTTTCACCCAAACTGACTTGTAGTTACTGGGATCTGTCTTTTGTGGAGTGGCACGTTAGTCACCCTCCAGTCTGATGCAACCACCCCCGTCCTGCTCTTAGGGTGCAATTAGACTGATCAGCCAATGGTGCTGCCACTCTGCTTCTTGCTTCTCTCAATATCCCAGAATGGATATAATCAAGGCCAAGCAACACTTTTCACTTTCATGGTTTTAAATCCCTTGAGCACCCTCTCATTTGATACCAGCTCCACCTCTAGCCTTTGCCCTTTTGTTCCAAAGAGCCTGAAGTGACTCACCTTCCTCTAATGTAAAGACTGAACAAAAGTACTCATTCAGGATATCCGTCTTTTTTTTTTTTTTTTTTTTTGCTGTTCTCGTCCACCCATTTCTCTCAATTTCTCTGTCTGACCATCCCCCCTTTTATTTTCCTCTTTTCCTTAATATAACAAAAGAAGGTTTTTCTCTCACCTTGACCCCTTTTGCAATTTGCAGCTCTGTATCCGACTTAGCTTCCTGAATATCCTCTTGGCCTCTTTTACCTTTTCCAAATTTTCGTCCATCAATCTCATTGAGCAGTCCCTGGTACTTCTGGAATGCTGTGCGTTTTGCTCCAATTGCCTTCCCTACTACTTTGGAGAAAAACGCAGTTTTTGTTTCTTTTATACTTCCGGTTCTTTGCTACCTGCTTCATGCAGGTATCAGTTGTGTTTGTTATCCTCTCTTATAGACTTCCCCACTTGGCATCTACTCTTTCTGCCCTCATTACATCTGCTAATCTTTGCCCGAGGAATCCCCTCATTTTCCCCAAGGCTGCTTTTGGAAATCTAGGATCCTTGTTTTAGAGTTGATGTGGTGGGCCACTAGGGCTATGTGAAACCACACTGAACTGTGGTCACTGAACCCCAGAGGTTTCATCACCCACGACATCCCCCGACAGTATCTTCATTGGAGAGTACCAGATCCAAGATAGCTCCCTCTCTGGTAGGTTTCTTTTACCCAGTCCAAATGAAAGAAGTCTGGTAGCACCTCCTAGCACTCTGGGCCACCAGGACTGCCCACTCCATATCCAGTAGGTTACGGTCTCCCATTAGCATGTCACCCATTGCTGTAAGCAGGTTTCAAAGTAAAAGAAGAAAATGAAGGGGAAAGAAAACGTGCCCCTACCAGAACTGGCAACGTGGTTAGCCCAAGTGTCTACATTTTATTAAAGTAACTGCGCCCTCCAGCCTATGCACCAGTCGCACTTATTAAAAAAAAAAAAAAACTCTACTGATTTGGATTCTGAATTATTGCCCTTCTCCAGCCATTTAGGTCTAGAGCCCCATGCCATGTCTCACCATTTTACACTTAGCCATTATTCTCTTCTTTAACCCTTTTCTGCGGTTCCTACCTTCAGTATACGCCCCCCGCACACTGCCTTTATGCACCTGCAAGACTCTTTCAAAGCTAAACTGAACATGCCTCAAACCCGCTCTGACACTCAAACACCTGCAGATCCAGTGATGCTAAACTGAAAGTGGCTGATAATCGCACTATGAAGCACTTCAGAGTGTGGTTATCAGGAACTTTCACTTTGGGAGTGCTTACAGTAACCGCGCTATAAGCTTGCCAAGATGCATGATCAGGGAGACTTCTTTACTTTTGTTACATGGCAACTACTGTATCTGCCACTACTGATAGTAGGAAACAGGCACAATATAATTTTTATTTTGCCAGTGCTAAATCCGAGCCCTGACTGTAAATGCCAGCATAACTGATATCTTGAAGCTTAGTACCATCACAATAGAATACTGAACCAGAGTGCAGCTTTCACAGTGCTGATGACATCACAACTGCTTAGTTCAGCACGAACACCAGCAGTTACCAAACAGAACCAACTGCATCTTCAAACAGCAGATTTAAAACTTATAACAGTAAACCAATGTTGTAAAATCGAATATGCTATGATATAAATCAAAATACACAGTTTATCGTTTCTTGTGAAGGGACAGGATTTTCACTCATCTGTGGATCCGTCCCTCGAGTTATGGTCCTGTCCACACATACCTGAATATAAATTGCATATTTTGAGTTATACCATTGAATATTCCATATATAAAAACTGGTCAGAGTCAATACCAACCAAAACTCAAAACCTTACCAGTATTACACGAGTGTGATGTCACTGCGGAATACGAATTGTGTAATACAAAACTGCTGTCAGTCACAGCAGCTAATTAGAACTTGTGTTAAACTGCCAGTCAGCACAAGGTCATCTACTTTATAAATACCGAAGTGTCAACATTTAGCCAGCTCAGGAGGATAGCAGCATGAGCATTCCCTTGGCAACAGGTACACAGGCACTTTGTGAACTAGCTGAACGATCTCACTTACGTCTTTGTAAACCAGATGACTGCAGTGCCAGCTAAGAGTCAAACATGGAGTGGACAGTGCACAAAATAAGTTACAACGGCAGGGGTGGGTTAATGGAAGCCACGTGAGTGGTTGTGAATACATTTTTTTTTTTTTTTTTTTAGCACCTAGACTATGCAGAGATCATATTTGTTTTTATTTCTAAATCAGCCATTATAAAAATAAAATATGCTTAACTGTGCGATTTGTTTTGTCTTTTTTTTGTACAGCACCTAGACTATGCGGCGGTCATATTATTTTTATTTCTAAATCAGTTATTATAAAAAATAAAATATGAGTAACCGTGTGATTTGTTTTGTCTTTTTTTTGTTTGTTTGTTTGTTTACCACGCTCAGAACATGTTGCTTTTATAGACCAAGCAAGGTTCCTCTTGTGATTTATGTAGCAACACACACCTTGGGTGTGTAAACAAAAAACAAAAACAAACATTTTTTTTTTTATTTTTATTTTAGTCTTTGGTAACCAGGTAAGGCTCACTAGGCACAAGTGCCTGTTTTCAGGGGCGACCTGGGAGCACTGGGAGGTTAAGTGACTTGCTCAGTCGCACAGTATGCAAGTGAAGGGTGTGAGAATCAAACCCAGGTCTGATCTGCTGGATGTACCAAACTATTCACAGCTCATAACTCTAACCTCTAGGCCATACGGGGTCACTAAATACAGTGGACAGGGGCCTATCTGGATTTCAGCAAGGCCTTTGATTCTGTGCCACACAAAAGATTGATCAGGAAGTTGGTGGATCTCGAGGTTTGGGAGAAGATGACCAGATGGGTGGAAAACTGGCTGAGGGACAGAACCCAGAGGGTGGGTGGGGGGTCATCTGGCACCACAGAGGTCACAAGTGGCATCCCGCAGGGCTCAGTGATGAAGCCGGCGTTGTTCAACGTCTTCATCAATGACTTTCTCCTCTCCATCTCCTCTTTTTCTTTTGTTCAACAATCTCCTCATTTTACTTCTGTTCATCTCCCCCTCCCACCCTGGTAAGTCATTCCCCTATAGGCTTCAGGGTCTCTGCCTTGTCACTTCTCACCCTGGTTACATGGGCCTCCCTACGGTATATTCTTATTAACACTTTAGACAATAGAACTGATGCTTCAACATGGTTTGGCAACCTAGATAAGTGTTCTAAAAGCTTACCTAATTTTAGTTCTGACGCACACCGTGTTTCCCAAAACATGCTGTATTGCTAACTGCCTTATTTTCTTAACTGGACCAAGGGACCTTGTCCTGGTTATAATACTGTGAGATACCCCCACCCCAAAGTAACTGTCTATATATCAGCAAAAGTGCATAACTTTATCAACTGAACTTGTTCTAGTATTTTCTGCTCCATATTTTGTACTCCTCGTTTGACACTTTTACTGGTTGTAACACTGCTCTACTGTAAACTGAACATTTGATGATTGTGTATATGTAACGTCCGTATTCTGTATTTGTACATATGCGATTGCTAAGATGTGGAACCTCTGTAAAACAGCCTTTGGCTCACAGGCACTTTGCTAGATAATAAATAAACTGGGGATGGCATTATGGGAAAAATTTGCCTATTCAATGACGACACCAAGCTCTGTGGGAGAGTGGACACAGCTGAAGGGATACAGTACCTACAGGAAGATCTGGAAATGCTCGGGAGGTGATCCAGGATCTGGCAGCTTAGCTTCAATGCCAAGAAATGCACAGTTATGCACACTGGAGTCAAGAATCCCAGGATGGAGTACTACCTGGGTGGAGTCCAGGTATCTGCACCAGAAGGGAAGGACGTGGGAGTGATGATCACTAGTGACCTGAAGCACTCCATGCAGTGCCAGAAAGCAGCAGCAAGGGCAAACAATATGCTGGGATGTACAGATTGGGGAATCAGCAGTAGAAGAGAGGAGGTTATACTGCTCTTGTACAGGCCACTGGTGAGGCCACATCTAGAGTATGGAGTTCAGTACTGGTACCCACACCTCAAAAAGGACATTACTCTGCTGGAGAAGGTCCAGAAGAGGGCTACAAAGATGATAGCGGGTCAGCACAGTAAGGCCATATGCTACGAGGAGAGATTGAGGGCACTGAACATGTACAACACGAGTCTATTATTTCTATATTTGAAACATTTGGTGACTGCTCCTTACTAAAATATTGCTCTACAAGCTGCTATAAAAGCTATCATTTTTGCACTGTTAATTTGGATTGTGGGGGCAAATTATTGTTGGAAATATATTAGTTGTGTTTTAGGTTGGAGTGGAAGGTTGAGGGGGTGTTATAGGTGTCTTGGAATACTGTTTGAGTGTGTATTTATTTGGATAGGTGTGCGACTGGAATTTTGATATTTAACATAGAAACAGACTGATGGCAGATAAGGACCGCTTGGCCCACCTAGACTGCCCATTTCCCTACCTACTGGATAAGCTGCAGATCCTAGTTAACCAACAATCTACTTCTTCCTACCTCCCACCTGAAATGCCTTATGTCTGTCCCATGCATCCTTTAATTCCCCCACTGTTTTTGACCCCATGACTTCCTCAGGAAGGCCGTTCCTTGTGTCCACCACCCTCTCTGTGTAAAAATACTTCCTCACATTGCCCGAGTCATCCCCCCTCTATCTTCAAATTGTGTCCCTTTGTTCTTGCACATCTTTTTTTCTGAAAGATGCTATCCTCTTGGACTTTGTTGATTCCCTTGAGGTACTTGAAAGTTTCTGTCATGTTCCCCCTCTCCCTCCTTTCCTCAACGGTATACCACTCCTTCAGTCTCTTTTCACATGGCTTCTGTTGTAGACCCTGCACCATTTTACTTATCCTCCTCTGGACTGCCTCCATCCTGTTTATGTCCTTGCGAGATGGGGTCTCCAGAACTGTATGCAGTACTCCAGATGGGGTCTCACCAACTGTCTGTACAGAGGGATAACAACTTCCTGTTTTCTACTGGCGATGCCTCTCCCTTTACATCCCAGTATTCCCCCAACCATCACTACTGCATTTTCACACTGCTTGCTTACCTTAGGTCATCTGATAGGGCTACCCCCAAGTCCCTTTCCATTTTTGTTGTTAATACCCCCCCCCCATTGTATACTCTTCCCCTGGGTTTTTGTTTCCCCAAGTGTATTAGTCTGCATTTCTTTGCACTGAATCTAAGCTGCCATACTTTTGACCATTCCTCCAACCTTGCCAAGTCCCTTCTCATTCTTTCCACACCCTCGTGTACCAACCCTGATGCAGATCTTTGCGTCATCTGCAAAGAGGCATACTTTTCCCTCCAGTCCCTCTGCAATGTCCTTATAAAGATATTAAAAGGACTGGACCCAATACTGAACCCTGCAGTACCCCGTTACTAACCCCCCTTTCTTTGGAGTGGACTCCATTTACTATTACAATCTGTGTCCTGTTGTCCAGCCAATTTTTTTAACCAGGCTACCACCCTGGGACTCACTCCCAGGCCGGCTAATTTATTTATTACTCTTTTGCTTGGGACTGTGTCAAATGCCTTGCTAAAGTCTAGGCAGGCCATGCCCACAGCCCCTCCCTGGTCTACTACTTTGGTCACCCAGTATTTATTTGGTTTGTGTTTGATTGTGTTGTTGTTTCTGCTCTTTAGAATGTGTTGGGAGGGCAATAAGATGGTCAGGCACTATTCCCCCACCAGGCTCAGGGACCTTCACCCCTTTGAATTTCCCTCTTTGTCAGCTGGGGCATACAGCAGATGTCGTGCCATGGGGATAGTTAGGAGAAGGAAAGGGGGGCTGGGCTGGGGGAGGGAGAAGTGGTCAGATTGAGGTAGTGAGGACAAGGAGACACCCTGGGGCAAAATGGGATTAGATTAGAGATCCTCCCTGTCCAATTCCCATACCCAGGGCTCTGCTGAATGCAGGCAGGTGGCGCAGTCTTCTCGATCACTCATCCTACTCGGATGGTGTTATGTAATGCCAGGTCTATTAAAAACAAAGCTGCTATTATAGAAGATCTTGTTTGGACATCTGACCTGATGTGCATCACCGAGACTTGGCTAGACGAGAATGCAGGCCCAGTTTTGGCCTCAGCTGTTCCGTCTGGGTGCTCGGTGATACACCGTCCGAGGACTGATCATAGGGGCAGAGGTCCAGCCATCTGTTTTAGATCAGAACTGGGCCTTGTGGATGTACCAGTGGGGTCCACCAGATCCTTTGAGTGTATTGTGGGTGTGGGGTGCAGGATACTGCTCATCTACTGTCCACCTGGAGATGGGAAAAGGCTCCTGCAAGAAGGCATGGACTTCACCGTCGACGTGGTATTGGGATACTCCAGATGGTTGATTCTGGGGGATTTCAATTCCTGGGTTGACAACGAATTCTCGCAAATTGGTTGCGACTTGCTCCAACTAATGACTTCATTGGGCCTCACACAGGTTGTTACCTCCACAACCCACATTGGAGGTCATTCACTGGATCTGGTGTTCCTCCTGGGGATGGAGATATCCGACTTGGTGGTGGAACCAGTCGGATAGTCTGACCATTACACCATAGGGTTCAGTTTTGTGGCTCCCCACAACAGGCCTGCCCCTATGGAGATGGTCCAGTACTGCCCTTTGCAGTGTCTGACCCCAGATGGCCTAATGGCAGTGCTGGATCTATCAGGTATGTCGAGGGAGTGCATGGATCCAGGGGATCTGGTGCTTGCCTATAACACGGCAGTAACGGAGGCCCTGGATTCTAATGCTCCTGTCTGTGTTCGCCCCCTCACCCTACACCCAAGGTACTCATGGTTTGATGGGACCTTGAAGGAGTGGAGGAGACTGGAACAAAGGTTAGAGGACATGGAGGATATTGGGCCTGTAAAGTGACAGATTGTATAATGTTCCATCGATCTAAGCCTCAATCAACAATCACCCTTGAAAAGGCAGAATTCCTGTCCAGGGAGATTGCCGCTGCACATAACCGACCAGCACAGCTCTTCCGGACTGTGGACAGACTGTGCAATCCAACCTGTCTTCAGTCTGGCAGAGCTTTTTCACAAGAAAAGTGTAAGAAGTTTGCTCGATTTTTTTTCAGAGAAGGTCGATACCATCAGGTCCGAGATTGGCCAGACCCCCTCTAAGGGGTGCTGCGGCGGTCAGCAGGAGGTCGCAAATGCCCGGTTTGTTGGGGCAGACTTTAGCCAGTCAGAATTCACCAAAATTGTAAGAGTCATCCAGACTTTGCTGCCAACCAGCTGTAGTTTGGATATGGGCCCCAAGCAACTCCTTGTGGGTTGCGTGAATGAGATGGGCCTGATCCTTGCCGAGATAGTCTGGAGTTCTTTACAGAGAGGGATCTTTCCTGATCCCCTGAAGGAGGCGGTCATGTGACCACTCCTGAAAAAAAACCTCCCCTGACCCAGACTGTCGGGCCAACTACAGACCTGTCTCTAACCTGCCTTTTGTGGGCAAGGTTATTGAGAAGGTGCTTGCGCTGCAGCTGGATGATCATTTATCCAGCCACGATGTCTATGACTCTCTCCAGTACGGATTCAGGAAGAAACACAGTACTGAGACGGCCCTTGTCTGGGTACTCAATGATCTCCTAATAGCGAGAGATCGGAGAACGTGTTCCATCTTGGTCCTCCTTGATCTCTCTGCGGTATTTGACACTGTGGACCATGGTGTGTTACTGGAGTGCCTGCGGTTCATCTGTGGACTATCTGGTATGGTCCTCAGTTGGTTTAGATCTTTCCTCGAGGGAAGGACTCAGAGAGTTGTCACTGGGATTTATTCCTCTGACGCTCTCCCCCTATCCTGCGGGATTCTGCTGGGCTCCATTCTGTCACCCATGTTGTTCGAGGTGTATATGCTGTCAGGAGACATTGTTAGGTGGTACAGCTTGAGTTTTCACTGCCACGCAGATGATACTCAGCTGTGCCGGTCCTTTGTGCCCAAGCAGGAGGATGCAGTCTTGGTATTTAACAACTGCCTCTCCAAGATATAGGACTGGATGAGTGCCAGCTGGCTGAAGCTGAATCCAGATAAGACTGAGGTGTTGGTGGTGGACCCAGATCATCAGGCGGCAGATGCGTTAGCTGGACAACCATCTGGACTTTGGCTCAGGGATGCTCAACTGACTACCTCACATCAGGTGCGTAACCTGGGTGTTATTTCTGACAAGGAGCTGACTGAAATCTCTGGTGTCAGCTGTTGTCAAGACCTCATATTATCATCTGAGGAATAATCGCCTGGGTGAAACACCTGGTTCCTCCTGATGATCTTTCTACCTTGGTCCATGCCTTTGTGACCACCTGCCTTGACTACTTCCGTGCCCTATACCGACGGCTACCGGGGACTGATATCTGCCACTTGCAGCTGGTGCAGAATGCGGTGGCCAGGCTTATGACTGATACTTCCAGGACCAGTTGCATTACACCTGTGCTCTGCGGACTGCACTGGCACCTGTATAGTGGCGGATCACCTTCAAGGTCGGCTTGCTGACCTATAAGCCCTACATGAGCAAGGACCCTGCTACCTGAAAAGATCTCCTTTGTCCCTATTGCCCCTCACGACCACTTTGATCCACCAACGAAGGATTGCTAGAGATTCCCAGGGTGCGTTTGAAAACATCTGGGGCTCATTCCTTTGCATATGTGGCCCCTACATTGTGGAATTCTCTAACTTGTCTGGTGAGGGAGTGCCTGATCATACAGAGTTTTAAGTCAGCCCTCAAGATTCATTTATTTAGTTTAGCTTTCCCTGACAGTGCCAACTGATAAATAAGTTCTATTTATTTGCTTTTGTTTACCAGGTAAGCACACTAGACAACCAAGTGTTATTTTCAGGTGCGACCTGGGAGGTTACAAGGTAACAGATACAAACATTACAGGGAACAATACCATTAGCATTTGGCAGAATCAAGGTAATATACAACAACAAACACGGACAGATTCATTGATAGATAAATAACATCATATATACAGGCATGGTCAGTTTCATTCAATAAAAGGATTCAGCCATACAACCTAGGGGTGAGGAAGGGATAGAGAGAGAGAGATTAAAGAGGAGTGGGGAGCAGAGGGAGAGACACCAGGGGAAAGTGGGATGGAATTATCTAAGCAATCCCTCAATGAGCAATTTGGGCAGGGAATGAACCCAGTGCTTGGAGATACAATTAACACATCTAACTGATTCAAGATTGTCAGTGGAGGAAGTGCAATTCGATAAAACAGGATTCTTGCCCCCCAGCAGGTTGAGCTGAGAATGAAGAGCCTCAGCCACAGGTCTGGTTGGCACAGAGACATGCTGAGGCCAATTTTAGGAAGCCCCACAGGGAGGCTTTAAGGCAAGGATGTGAGGTGGCGGAGCAGGTGATTGCAGGAATGGAGTTCCATACCCTGGGTGCGTAAGTGGCGAAAGCCCGATCACCCACAAGGGTGCGGGTTTTTGGAACCAGTAGGGCCTGTGAGTCACTGGATCTTAAGTGGTAGGAGGGGGTTCCGTGTAGGAGGTGTTTGGCGAGAGTAGAAGGGGTGGCGGTTCGGGCAATGCTGTCGATAAAGTTGCCAATGACAAATGTGCAGTGCTTTTCTGGAGGGATTCATTCCAGCTGTGAGCAAAGCTCACAGTGATGTGTGAGCGAGGGGCAGAGGTGCAAGCGGCATACACTGTTGTTGCAGAGTCCCATTTAGTAAGATTAGTTTTGGGACAGGAAGGGTAAGGCAACAAGCCCATAACAGAGCTGCATAGAGGAGCCCCCTATTAGGCAAGTCGTGGTAGCCGGGCGAGACAGCTGCTTGCTCTGTAAGCCAGTCCCAGTTTTCCGTTCAATGCCTTACATATGTTCTGAATATGCAGGGAGAGGTCATGTTGTGGGTCAAGTGTTATGCCCAGGTACTTGACAGAGCCTACAGCCCGTAGGAGGGAGCCATCGGCTCCAAAGATATTTAAGGGAGCTGGGCAGGAAAAGGTCTTGGCCTTGGAGCCAAAGAGCATGACCCGTGTCTTATTTAGGTTGATGGTCAGCTTGTGGCCCTTAAGCCAGGTCTGATTAAGGTTGAAATCTGAGTTTAGCCTGGAGTTCATGGTAGTGAGGTCCTGAGAGCTGGCCAGGATGATTAGCTTGTCCACGTATGCCGCTGTTGATTATTATATTGGAATGTCTGGTTTTATTTGATTTTATTAAATACCTTGAAGATGCTGTTATTTATTTGTATGCGTTTTATTGAAAGTTTATGTTCAGCACTTTGAACTTGGGAAAGGCGCTTTACAAAAAAAGTTTATTATTACTCTCTGGAGGACAGTATGGGGGCATGATTGAGACCTTCAAGTACTTGAAAGCGATAAATACGGTGGATAAGGATGGTGTCTTTAACCTAAGTGACAAGCATAAGTTGAGGGGGCAGAGTCTTATGCTAGGGGGTAGATTTAGGAGGGAGGTCAGGAAGCACTTCCTCATGGAGAGGGTGGTGGACACTTGGAATGCACTGCCGGTTGAGGTGGTCTTGTTGAAGATGGTGGGCAGCTTCAAGAGAGGCTGGGATAGGCATGGGGAAGGTAAAGATCAAGGGTAGGGAGGATGGAAAGGTTGGGAGAAGTAGAATGGGGGCAGTAACTCAAGCTGTGGACCCTGCAATACCAGCAGTCTAGATAGACCAAATGGTCTTCTGCTGGTTTCTTCGTATGTTCATAAGGACAGGGTTCTACTATTTTTTTTTTTTTTGTTCAGGACCACTAAGAATGAACTCTAACTGATCTAGTGGACCAGTGAAGACTGGGAGACCCAGTGGAACTGGCATATAAATCATTTACAACAAACCAGTTCAGAGCTCAACCATTCTACTGGTCCTAGACCAGGGAGTTTTGTTTTGTTTTTTTTTTTGGGGGCGGGGCAGCTGGGAAAAATGAAGGGTTGATCAAAGAGTTAGAAAATTAGTGTACTGCCTAAAATTATTTTTTTATTAGTCAACTACTATCTGCTAATAGGCACTTGTTATTTGTCCTTTGGTTAATTAGAAGATTTTTACCTATTAGTAGAAGTGATGTATAGAACAGCTAACATATTTATTAAATTTCAAAAGTTTAACCAAGAGAGATATACTGAGCTGCTAACGCCTAGTTTCCAGACGTGTCCTGGGGAAAGGGAGATGTGGAGAGTATTATACAACCTAAACAATATAACATGAGCATATTAAAAAAAAAATGCAGCTCTGGTCCTCCCGTTCACCACTGTGACCTGACTGTGACATCACAGCTGCTCAGAAATAGACACTCAACTGCTGCCAGATCATTTTCAACTTTGATGTCACAGTGCTGAGGACGTCGTGCAAGAGACTAGAACTAGATATGTCAGCTGCCAGGCAGGCTGCTATTCCACATATTCAAGATAATACCAGCACATGAAAATTATTAACAAAAGGAAAAAGGAAAAAAAAAAGGAAAATTTCAGTAACAAAAAGTTACTACTGACTTCTTAAAAGTTGCAACATTTCCAATCTACGACTACGATAACACAGTCTACAGCATGGCTTCCAAGTCCATCTTTGCCAGACTGGACTGCCTCTTTCTCTCATTCTCCCGCAATGCCTTGGACTGCCCTCCCCATACCCACCATTATTGCCTTTACTCCTCCCTCCTTCCCTTCCCTTGCTGCCAAATGCCTTGCTCATTGTTCCTCCATCTATAAGTTCTGGCTTGGCTCTCTCCCTCCCTACTTTTCTGTCCTCCCTTTCTCCACTCCTCCTGCTACCCCTCTGAAACAGCACATACCCCCCAACACAGAAAAGTACAGTGGGACAAGCTACCTTCTTGTACTGTTTCCTAAGCTCTGGTTTCACGTGTGTCTACCTGCTCAGCACCTTCCTCATCTTCCCCTCCCATCCCTCCTTCATGACTTCACTATCCCCTCCTGCAACTGTACCTGACCCTTGGTCCTCCTATCCCCCACCTGCTTGTTGGGCATCCAAACCCTGGCTCAGAGCAATTCTTCTGTTCCCCCAGCCTGTGTGGCATTATGTTTACTTTCAGATGTGAACACATATTCGGAGGAAATGCATTGTAACTGTCTTACTATTTTGAATTTGCATTGCTTATGCTTGTACTTCCACAGCGTCCTGAGCTGGGATATTCAAAGGGGTTGCGCATGGCACAACAGAGCTGCACTGGTGCAACCCAGCATTGCACCCTGGCGGGATATTGAGAGGGCAGCCAGGCGCAGTGCAAATCTCGATGCGCCGGGGTGCAATGTAATTTTATGCTGCGTAGATGCAGGCGTGCCTTGCATTATGCGTAACACATCCGATATTTCAGCCTGGATGTGAGAGGTGCATATGCTGGCCTTCAGCTCATGATAGCCACATAGGGGGGCTCAAAGCTGAGCCTGTGAGATGGGAACAACACCGGCCACCCACAGGCGGGCTAGTGTATTTAACGGCACAACACAGCAGTCAGCCAGCCGGGTGCCACCACCACCCAGAACACCGCCCACAAGCACTCACATGTCCCTCATAGTCCAGTGGACCCCTCCCGAGTACCGCATTACTGTAATGTGAGACAGTCCCTGGTAGACTAGTGGCCCCCCCACCCTCCTGTGTCCCAGATCACTGGAATATGACCAGTATCCATGTCCCTGATAGTCTAGTGGTACTCCCGCCTGTTCCCGCGATCATGGTACAGTGCCATATCATATATCTCTGGTGATCCAGTGGCACCCCCCACCCTCCCACTCACACAGTACCCTTTTCACCCCGCCCCCATTATCAGTGGCGTGCTGCAACCCGCCTGCATACCTATTCGGCGTTCCACGCATGACAGAGCAGTATACAGGCCCATTGGTCCAAAGTGTGGACCAATGAGCTTGCAGGGTATGTTGTATTAGAAGTCTCGAATATGTGAATGATTTCATTCACATATTTGGGACTGTAAAAATCTCACATATTTGGGACTGTCTAGTACAGTATGCCCTGCAAGCCCATATTGTATCTGTTATTCGGCTGGTGGGGTGGACAAGGGTTGCTGTGTGGGTGGGAGGGGTGGAGGGTGCCACTGGATCACCAGGGATATATGATATGGTGCTGTATCGTGATCGCGGCAACGGGCCAGGGGGGCACTAGACTACCAGGGACATGGGTAACGGTCTTATTCTGGTGATCAGGGACACGGGAGGGAGGGGGGCCACTAGACTACCAGGGCCATCTTTAAGAACATATACTGTGCGATCGCGGCTATGGGGTGGGGGATGCCCTGGGATCCCCACAGCACATGTCTTGCTGTGCAGGGCACCAGGCGCAAGTCGCCAGCCTGCCCTGCACAAGGCATGCAAATGGGGTCATAATGACATGCAAATGGCCCCATATGCGCCTTGTATATTTTATGGCCTCATTTTCATGCCTCCTGCTGAATATCACAGGTGACGCACCTAAAGCAACTGCACATGTGCTGGCGCATCCCGGTGCTCCCTATCTGTGGCTTGTGCTGGCACAGTATGTGCACAGACCTTGCCATATTCAACGGTGCTGAACCATGACACATCACTGTTTAATATCGCCTGGTCCTGGCCCCGGCGCATCCCAGTTGTGCTGCGCCCAGGCTTGCGCCCATGCCAGGCACAGTCTGAATATCTGGGCCTGGGTGTTAACTGATCCCTTTCTGGTGTTCACACCTGGTACTGCACTTGTCCTTCCTGCACTGTACTGACACCTTCTGTATTTGTGTTGTTCTGATTTAGCTGCCTGTTAGTATAATGTGACTGCTCAACTGTACTGTATTGTTTTTTTATTCACTCTTGCACCTCACTGCATTTTATTTTCTCTTGCACCTATTGTACTGTTTACCACCCACTCCCTCGGGTGCATCTGGAAACGAGCCGTTATCAGCTCGGTATGTGTTTCCTGGTAAAACTTCTGAAATAAATATTACTACATTTCTACTTGTCTCAAGGCCATATGTGCCAGAACCTATCGGCGTTTTTTTTTTGGGGGGGGGGCACTGTAACTCCCCACTTTTGTCCATGAGCATTTAAAGTGCTTCTTTGCTTGCAAAACTTTTTTACCCTGTGCCCTTGTGCTGAACTTCAGCACCCTCCCCCATGTTCCGACACCCATGATCAAGGCTAAAGAACAAATATATGTATAATGATACAGTACACTGCAAAGTAAAGCTTTCATTTCAATTCCTGTCATGCCAATTCTAGATTTGTTTTTTAACTATCAAAAACAAGCAGTGAAAGTGACACTAGAAGCAGTGACTTTTTATCTAGATAATAAACCTGAAGACTAGTTAACAATGTGAAAATATCTTGCCCTCTGCAGTTTCAGTTGACAAACATTCCCCTTCCCTCTGGGAACACTCACACTATGCCATAGGCTGTGTTTATCAGCTCAGCCAAAGACTCGATGCCACTGGCTACCCCACCTCCAAACTTAAAGTAAAACTCTATGTTAAAATCAGAAAAAGATATGTAGTAGTCTTTTTTTCTGTGTTCTAACCAGTTCGCAGCATTTTCTTTTCTTCTGGCTGTGAGAGATGTTTTTTTCTAACTTTCCATAACTGTTTTATTGCCCTTGGAGGTTGCCATTCTGGTTTCTTTTATGGCTGCTAGTCTTCCCAGAGTGCCCTTTGGTGTGATGTCTAATTGCCCCTGCAGTAAGCCAGTGTCTTGTTACAGGGTCTGTCACAGCTCAGCCACAGAGAAAGTACTTCTTCCAGAGAAGACAAACTGCTAGATTTTGGGTGAGTATAATCATTATTATTTTTTGATATTAGTACCTTGTCCTGCTATGCTCTGCTCTGTGTGTGTGTGTGAATCATGTCACTGTTTACTCTATTGCACTCAGTCACTTTCAGTTTTTGCACCAGTACTAAGTAGCAAGAATTGAACATCACCCTATAGGTTGTAACATAGCAGGACAAGGTTCTAATATCAAAAAATTATAAAGATTACACTCACTCAAAATGTAGCAATGTGACTTCTCTGAAAGAAGTATTGTCTTTGTGGCTGAGCTGTGACAGACCCTGCTAAATCTAGGGGCATTGCTACATCACTGTCACATGAACCAGGGTGCATCATGGGAGAAAGAAAGCCAATAAACCTATTTCTGATGGAGATCTCCAGGGGTCCTAAAACTACCATACAGCTAGCAGGCTAATTTAGGAAAAACTCCTAATAGCAGACAGAGGGATGGACACACTAGGACTTAACATACATATCAAAACACTCTACATATGTTTTTGCACATTCTGGGTGGACTTCTCCTTTAAAATGCCATTCATTGTGATGGTGTTGTAGCTAGTAGTTCTTTTTTGTGCTGTAACACTGAGACATCCAGACTGAATCAGGCCAGCCCCCTAAAAAAGCTTACTATTCTTCCCCAAAATAATCTACTGACAACAGTATGGAGAAGATGGCTTTAGACCAGCTTGAAAATTAACGAGAAACATGATAACCGAAGACTTTTCAGCACCACATTTCAAATGCATCACAACAGCAGTTACATTTTGTAACAAGGCAAACTATGCTTATTATAATACTGAAAAAGATCTCTCTTGGCCAATAAAAAAATTATTTTTATTACATTTTGTTGACCTGGTAGGCCCACTGGGCCCAAATGGACCCTTTTCCAGGGGCGACCCAGAATGCATAGTTACTGTCTGGATATTCTGTGATAACCAGACAGTAGACTGAATAATGGGCCAGTGGCCTTGCATTCGGATTGACTGCTGTGTATGTACATATCTATTGAGAGACCAAGACCAGTCTGCCCTCTCTCCAACACGCAGCAGCCAATCAGAGACTCAAGTAATGCTACAGTGCTTCTATGAGAAATAGTTCCTACATTCCAACAGATGTGCTGTAGTGCACACAGATTTTGCAATTTCATATTTTTTCTTTCAGTATAATAATGACCTACTTCTCAATTGTCACCGATTATGAGGGATGTCTCTAATTTTCCCCTTAAAATGACTCTTTCACTCATCCATTCCTCATGGAAAAAGTGCTACCCAAACAGAGAATGTGCTGTAAATTCAGACTTCAAAGCCGAAATCCATAGTATTCTAAGATGCTAAATCAAAAATAGACTTTGTACAAGTAAACACGGTGGTTTCCAGTGTGTTTTGAGCTTGTTTCTCCATGTTTAAGAATGTGCGTCCCTCATTCTGAGGGTCAGCGTCCCTCATTTTGAGTGTCCAAAATGTCAATGTCCCTCATTTCAGTGACAAAAGATTGAGAAATATGAATAGTGATAATGCCAATGGTGGTCTGGGTTTCCTCGGTAATAACAGGGCCAGGGAGTTCATAAACACCTCAGCCTTTAGCTTTGGTGTTTATTACCCCTGGTCTGGTTATCACCACCTATACCCGGACCACTATGGTATTATCACTGTAACATCTTACAGATTACCTCTCAGCAATAAAATGCATAGCACCTCGGCCCCGAGGTGCTACAATACGCAGCACTTTATTATTTTACACAATAGTAAGTTTCAGACTAGTAGGCACCGAATATGCAATGCTAAGTGGTAATGTTTCTAGCAAGTTGTTTTTTTACAGCTTGTATGTCCAGAACAGTACTAACAGTATGCGGAACATCAGTATCTCACTGTGCAGCAATGCTAGAGCCTGATGAAAAATGCACAGCAATTGAGAGAGATGAACAACAGCCCTTACTTGCATCAAGTGGTAGCCTGTCACTGCCTGGAACTGCAATCTGTCATATTAAGTTCACAGTTCCATTTACATTCAATGACAATGGCAGGGCCAGCCGGCTGTCAAATTTAAAAGTAACATAAAAGTGTAATTAATACTGACTCCCAACAGAAAGTGAGTATATCGGAATTATTTCACCCCGAGAAGACGCGAAGGCCTGCAGTGCTGGGGCTCCTTATACACCCGAATCGGCAGACCCTGCCTAACCCCGCACCCTCCATTCCCGTTCGCCGGGAACCCCGGAGGTGCCCGTCACTTACTCTGGGTGTCCGTTAACGAGATCATGATGATGGTGTTCGGGCTGCCCTTCTTCCTGCCGCCCGTCCTCGCTCCGTTTCCCTGTCCAGCGCCACCTGCTCCTTCCACCCACCGGCTCTGCTCTCACCAGCGCCGCCACGTCTTCCGGAAACACGCAACCACTCGCCATAGGCCCGCCCCACTCCGCGCAAGCGCACGCCATACGAGAAGCTGACAGATCATGCACTGGGTGCTGCACGCTAATTCAGGGACGGGATTCTACCTTACTGCTCCAATCGCTGTCGACCTTGTCCGCCTGCGGCTCGTGCTGTGGTTGGACGAAGAGACCTTAGGAACTGTTACTGAGGGAGCGTGTGGCGTGGCCGGCGCGTAGAAAGTTTGCGCGCAGGTATGGCGACGGGAACGGATAATGTATGTGCAAGCAGCAGTTTATAATAATAGTAACAGAATGAAGTTGCTGCTGTGAGCTCTCTGAACCTCCAGGGCCTAAGACGGGGCGTTGTCGTTGGAATTCCACCACCGGACGGCGCTCTGATCGTTTCCAAACGAGGACCAGTCAGGCCTGCACAGAGGAACTTAACCTACCTCTCAATCTCCTGTCTCCTAAATCGGGGACACATGACCAAGTTCAGGGACACGTCTTCTTACATGGTATCCAGTTAGGAAGCTGACGGAGTAAGGGACTTAGTATAGAATGCATTTTCTAAGGAAGAACAAGTCTGTAAATTTAAATGGTTGGCATTATGTTGTGCTTACAGCTCCCACTGTTTGGTAATGGAAACAAGTTTTAGGAGGGGCAGAGTAAAAGTTTGAGTCAAAATCGGGGACAGTTGAGAGGTATGCAGAGGAGCCAACCCGTGACGGATCTGCGTAGCAGTTGTAGCCTGAGCCGAGCCTCGGTTCGGTGTCGGATTGACTGTGCAAGATATAAGGAATAATTTGTGGGCGCCCATACACAACGAACCTGTGTTTCCATTAAGGATTTGGGATACCGGGGTACGGACTTCGAGAGCTCCAAGCTGGTATCTCAACCCCGAGATGGAAACATAAGGCGAGTTGTATATGGGCGCCTATATTTTATTTATTACAGTGTAATGTTTTAAAAAAATGCGCTGGCATTTTTTTTGTAACCCCAGGATAACGTGAGGTACAGTGAGCAGAGAAAGTGAAACCAGGCAGCGGAGTCAACGCCAGGGAATTGCAGCTGCAGATAATGATAGAACCGTGCAGGATTAGGTTTTCAGAACGTGCACAACAAGGTTTTTGAGCTGCCTGAATTTCGTGCACAATAAGCCCTAACTATACTCTATAATGAAATCATCTGTTTATCTCCTTGACAGGCACAGGCATTCGCATAGCAAGCTTCCACATGTTACCCTGCAAATGTGCATTTACCTTGCTCTATAGCTATTATACTACTAGTACTACTAGTGGATCTGGGGCCACTTCTCCTTTGCCTCTCAGGTGAGAGACTGCAAGGGGTTAAATTAGACATTATACAATGAGCACAAAAAATAGAATCCTGCAGTTTGATTGGCTGGCTGGCTGGCACCTTTTCAGGGTTGTAAATCCTCCAGTGTACCCACTGGAAAAGGTGTCAGCAACCACTCAGCCACGTCAGGAACTCCCTGGCAAATCCCTCCGATCATCGCAAACACACCACTGCCAAACACACGGATGGATGGCGAGATTACCTAGTCATTAACTCGACATCGGATACTCCGTCATTAGCCTCAAAACTTCAAAAAAAGTGCTGCACCATTGCGAAAAAATGACGCACCCCAAAGGGAAAAAAAAAGAAAATGCAGTTCATTCTGTCAACTGCAAAGAAGCTTAAAAATCCCTAACAGTAGTGGTGGCAGTCAGTAATTCTGTGGCACATGCGCAGAACTCGCAAAAAATCGGACCACAGCCTCCGCACTAAAAAAACAAACGAGCAGCAAGTTTCAAAACAAACAAACGTTTTAATATTTTTTCTCTCTACAAAAAACAAAACGCCTTTGTATAATAGCAGTATACCCCTCCAGGGAGTGAGTATATCGGGGGATTTACCACTTCTGGTGTGGTTAATTCCCTTGTCTGTGCCTCATGACCGAACCACACCAGCCATGGTAAATCCACCAGTATACCCACACCCTGTCAGGGTATATTGCTTAATTATGAACCGGCGATCGTAAATAGAGCAATCTGATTGGCCGACAGCTCTTTAAAGCCGTGATGATATCGGGCTGCATCATCACGGCTTTAAAAAAGCTCCGGCAACCAGGCTCCTCGCTCACAAAATTTCTACTGTTGCCAGCATTCTCCAGATCCCTCAGACCTTCACAGAAGTCTCCCACACAGAATGTGTCCTCCAATCTACTACAACCAGCCACATATGTAAAAAAAAATAAAAATCAATCTGTAGTAAGGGAGGGGAGCGCAGCTGCACAGAAGTTGCGGTCGGTAACTTCTGACTTGTTGCGATAGCAGCAGCGCGCGACTGACAGTAACGGGTGTTTTTTTTTTTTTTTTTTTTTTTTCTGTCGCAAATAAAAACAATCGGTCTCCGATTAACACAAGAGCTGCAACTCTTCCATGTGCTTACTTACCAATGTACTGTCTATTTCACGCTGACTCGCATCATCGCCATAACATTTCAGTATGCGTCTTTTTATTCTTCATTTAGAAAAAACAGTAAGCTCCACAAATTAACAGAAACCTCTTCAAAATAGCCACAATTCACATCCGGATGCAATGAGAGATGAGTTCACAGGGACACAACAGTCCCACCTCTGTCAACTACCAGTATAACAGCGCCACCTACTGTCTCAAGAACTATTTTATCAAAATGTGACCCTACACCACCCAAAAACTCATTTTAAAATGTTTTAAAACCTGTTTATTTTACTTTTTATTTTTAAACATTAAAGCCAGTTCATAATATAAAGGCAGTCAGGGTGTGGAGTATCATGGGATATCGTCATCTGGGATGAGTTGGATGCACCGGCCTGGCGCCTCGTGCCCAACCACCCGAGGCGTGATTTATATCCTATGATATACCACACCCTGTTGTGCCTTATTGCTTAATTATACAATGGGGTAAATTAATCCAGCCAAATCCTGCATCCTGATTGATTGGATGGCATCTTTTCAGTGTGGTAAATCCTCCACTGTACCCACCGGAAAAGGTGCCAGTAACCGGTGAGCCACAGCAAACCCCCTTTTAAATCACTCAGAGTACAACAGTTTCAAAGTCGCCAGATGGGTTGCAAACACAACAAAGCACAGCAAGATACTCAGTCACCTGCAGGCCAGCAGAAAATGTCACAGTAACTCTCACTAAACCAGAATAATAAGCCGGTATTTTAAATTCCAAACATTTTATTTTTCATAAGTTGTCCCCCAGCCGAAAACAACACCCGCCTCATGCCTCGCTCTCTCCAGTTTGCTTGCTCTCTGCTCCATTCCTCGCTATGCTCCACCTCTTACAACGGCACCAGTTTTCTGGCGCAAGAATACAGTCCTCAAAAATCTCTAAAACTGCCACAAAATGTGCTTTTATTAATTTTTTTCACAAAAAAAATGCAGGAGACATTGTATAATAGCAGTTTATCCCTCCAGGGTGTGGGTATACTGGAGGGCTTAACACGACTGATGTGGTTCAGTCACTCGGCTGCACCTCGTGACCGAACCACACCAGCCGTGGTAAATCCTCCAGTATACCCACACCCTGGAGGAATAAATTGCTTAAATGATCCTAGGGTTAGTAGCCATACCAGCCTGATAGCTCTCCAAATCTATGGCTTATTTATACTTCCTCTGTCCCTGTTGAGTAGAAATCTGCAAGAGTTGTGGACGTTTCCAAAGTTGGCTTTCCTGTTCTCATTGATAGCTATTTAAGCAATATACCAAAAGAGAGTGTGGGTGATGCTAGGATTTACCCACGCCTGGCGTGTTGTTCGGTCATGAGACGCAGCAGAGTTACCAGCAACACACCAGAAGTGGGAAAATCCTGGCATCACCCCCACACTCGAGTGGGATATTGCGATTATACAACGTCTCACTCAATTTTTGTGGGAAAAAAAGAAACTTTTAATTTTTTTATTTTAAATGATTGTTTAATTTATTACTGCGGTGGAAAAAATAGTCCCCTTGAGTTGCAGGCTGCAGGAACTGCAGATAGACATACAGTAAAGTGCTGCACCGGACCGAGGAGAAGGCATGTTCACAGCTTGCAGAACGGGTCCGAGTGGTTTTAGAAAACTGGAAGCAGTTTTATTTAGTCACTTAGAAGAATGGTTTGTTTTCTGCAGAAAACTCTCAATTCATCGATTGGTTGGGGAATTGTAATGTACTGAAATGGAACCAGATGGGGAAAAGTTTTCATGCGAGCCGAGTGGAAGCAGATGTAGGTTAAGATTTGTGATGTTTTGTTTGGGCTGAGCGGTTTGTATGTGGCTTTCTGGGCTGAGTTTTTCTGTGGACTTGTGGCTGTCTCCTGGTGTACAATTAAGTGGAAGGAGCAGATGATTTTAGTTTTTGAATTTGTCGGTTGGGGGTGAGTGAACATGGTGGCTGCTAGTTTCCGTGGTTAGCGGGCAGTAGGGGAACAGTGTAGGGGCGAGGAAATTTTGATGTTGGCAGTGCCGGAGCGATACTTGGTGGGCAACAGATGAGGCTGGCTGGTACTGGCCCTTCCTCCCAGAGGGGTTATACCACGATTTACATGTTGTAAATAGTGGTAGGCAGTCAATCAGGAGCTAGTATTTTTTTATGCCGATGTATAATGTTTAATATCCATTCTTTCACCTTCAAGCAGACTTCAGTGTGTTTGTCTTAAAGCAGCAGTGCAAGGATGTCACTTTACAGGGTCTGAAATCTGTTTTCTACGATAAAATAGAGTACACTCCATGATACCCGTATGTGTGTGTTTTTTTTTTTTTGTTCTAGCTTGAGTCCTCACCTCGCTATCCAGCTGAAAATAAAATAAAAGATGCACGTCTATTTTTTGTGTTGCTTTAATCTGCACACGGACATTGGGGGAGCTTAGTGCAACATGCCGTCTGTTGCTTGATCGCGCATGCTACTTGACAGCTCGATCCTGCGTGTACTTTCAGGTGCCTGTGAGCACAAACTACTTTCCTTCCACGGGACGGCGTGCAAGCAGATTGGAGTCAACATCAGCAGTCAGTGCGCATGTGTTGCTATCACCTGTAGCGGTGAATTTAAAGACAGCAGTCCTGGCGTAAGTTTGTTACCCCTCTGTGCAAAACAGACACCCGACGCGCACAAAATAAAAGAAATGCAGGAACCAAATGTATTTTTTAACAGTTTACAAGACAGGAGATAATGCAGTGGTAAAACATGCGAGTATCGGTAAGGTAAGCCTTGCACTGCTGCTTTAAGTGACTGTATCAGTATATACAAGTTACTTGCACCAATGCAGTATGGGTTTAGAGCTGTGGTTACATTGGAAATGCTTAGGTGGGGACATAACCTTCAACTGCTCTGATTTTAGGGACCTTCCTGATTTTGCATTACGAGTTTCCGCTGTCCCTTCTAAGTTTGGCATTTCTGCCACTGCAGAGTAGAGATTTGAATCATAAAATCATATCAGACAAAAGTTTGACAGTGTAATTCACCATTCGAAAATGCTTTTATCACTAAACCGCTTATTGTAACAGCTTCATGAACTGATGGTATCCTGTTTAGATGCCAGCAGCGTAGCTGTAAGTGCCTATTGCAGTTATGCATACTTTTTGTTTTTTTTATTTGGTCAAGTTCAAAGATACATTTAGTGTGAGTGATTAGGCTGCATGATGTCATTAAAGGTGATCTGCAACGAAGCGTTGCAGCCCCCTTCCGTTCTCACATACCTTACAATACTGTTGCAGGAGTCCAGGTCTGCAGTCGGCATCATTTTTCACATCCTGGTTTAATTTGAATAAAGCGCCAACATTTTCGGCCGAACGCGGAAGTGCGGAGGGGACTCGACTGAGCCAGCGCAAGTGTTCATGTGTAGTACACCCATTTAGTGACGTCGCTACCACCACTACCCTTATAATAGCAGCATTAGTGGTTGCTTAGTATGCTGATTTTAATGCTTCCCCGGGGGTCTTGACACCCCTAAATATTACTTACTGCAACAGCCTGTCCAGGTGTTCCTGCTCAGACTTTGAGTTTCAGATGTAGCTTGGTAATGTTACTCAAATAGATGGACTATTCATTATGAAAATTCACTGCAGGTGTGTGTGTGTGTCTGCACTCACTGCTGGATATCCTTTGACAGAGAATACAGCTCCTGTATAGGAAGCTTAGTATACTGGAATTACAGGCTGCCAAGCAGTGGAGGATAGAGAGCATGGGCTTGATCCCTTGAACATTTTTTCTTTCTTACTACAGTTTATGAAGTATGAGATAAATTGTTGGATGTCATTGCTGATGTTAGTGATAGACTTTTAGCAAAGTTTGAAGTTCAATATTGCTGATAACATGAAAAATTCCAGCATAGACTTTGAGGTTTAAATACAACTTAGGAAAAATTACTTAAAATAGACAGACTGTTCATTAGGAAAATTCACTGCAACTGTGTTTGTGTGCATGCAAAAGTGACAGGTGGGGTGGGGTGGGTCTGCATTCATTACTGGATATCCTTTTGCCACAGCATGAATTGCCTGTCTGGGATGCTTAGTACAGTGGTAGGGCTACAGGCTGCCAAGCAGTAGAGGATAGAAGCCTGGGTTCGATCCCTACAGTGGAACATTTGTTTTTCTCATTACTGTTAATAGATACAATGTCTCAGACACCATCCCCTAAGCCCTGCCCTTTTCATTCCCTATGAAAGCCTATAAGCCTTCTTTCTGGCCACATAATTATTTTATGCAGCCCTTCTTTGGCACTTTTAGTACCATTGTTACTTTGATTTACGTGTACCTGATTTTTTTCATGCACCACTGATGTTTGAGGCAGTGGGTTGAGTGGTATGGTGGGAAACTCTCATATCTAGCTTTGTAGGTGGCAGAAGGGGGAAGGGTCTATCAGAGAAAGATGACAGAGGAATGGGCTCAGGAGCACTGAAACAGTTTTGTAAGAGGTTGTGGAACTTGGTTCCTGTGAGCTCTTGCCCAGTTTAACCACCGGTTCAGACTCTTTCATGGCACCAACACTGCCTTGATCAGGTTCACTAATGTTTGTGATATGGACAGTGGCTTTTTGACTGCTTCTGTATTTGTGGATGTGACAAAGGCTTTGACTTGGCAGCCCATGATGACCTCAGTCTCTTACACTCCAGGTTACGTTCCTTGGGTGCAGGGTTTTAAATATGTTGAAACAACTGAGCCGTTTGATGCGTAGAAGTGCTAATCGGTTGTGAAAATGCATAGCACTTGGCACAGATTGATTAGCAAAATTTAACAAAGATTATATTGTTCTATTATTGTTGAGTACTGTCTTATGGACTCGTTCAAAAAATGGTTAGCAGTCTACTGCTAAGCGTTTCTGAAAATGGTTAGCATTACCCCGTTTTGCTTAGTGTTTTGCTATGCTATACCAGCTCTTTAATACCCTGGGGTTTCTCAATTAATTATTTTAACTTGTTTCAGAACGGTCTCTCTGGGAGGCCCCAGTGGGTCTCTTTGGGTAATACAGTCTCCCATTCTCATCAGGTTACTAGTGGTGACTGTGTCCCTCAGGGGTCAATTGTAGGACCCTTGTAATTTTCTGTGTTTCTCAGTACTATTCCTGCCACTATCGCAGTCATTTTTGTATGCTGATGACTAATCCTTTATCACAGCTCTAGGTGTCCCATGTTGAAATCTAGAATCTATTAGATTCTATTAGAATCTTTCCCTTGATTTGTAAAACCAGAACTTTATTCTGTACATAATGTATGTCGAATCGCATTGTATGTCACTTCGTTTGCTTTTTTCTTTGACTTTACTAACCTGTTTAGCCAACACTTAGCACTTATCATTATCTTTTTAGCATCCTTCTCTATCACCAGATATTATTAGAAGCCCTCCCCTTCCTATTGTAAATCCAGAACTTTTATCGTGTTCATAATTAATGCCTTTTCGCATTGTATGTCACTTTAATTGTTTTTTCTTTTGAATCGCTTGAAGACTTTTGTATGCTATTGTACCAGTTGCCATGTATGTTTATTGTACACTGTTGAAAGACCACTGAATGTTATTGCACCAATTGTCATATATGTATGTTGAACATTGTTCTTTTCTATGTCTAATTAGGATCTCTTTGTAAACGAACCTGCTCAGCGGAGCTTTCCTGTCAATAAACTTGAAAGCACTCTTTCTCAGACAGGAGTGCTATGCAGCAGACAGTGCACACCTGGCATGGGAGCAGAGTGCGCTGTCTGAATATGGGGCTGTGTAAGTGGAGCACATAGTGACTATAGGGGTTGAAATGGGCACCGCCGTGCTAGCCAAATGCTGGTAGATTTTGTATCCGGCTAGTAAGATTTTCATTTAAGTAGCCCTGCGGGCTTGTACTGGAGAAGGCAACACTTCAGTATGTACACCAATTGGGCCAGTGGAAAAGCCTGTGGGGCTAGTGGATTTTCCCAGTCACTAGCCCTGTTGGCTAGTGACTGCAGAACTTAATTTTGACTCTTGGACTGTGCACTGCGTTGACACAGCCCCCTACTGAATATGGGCCACAGGAGCCCATGGAGGTAGCAAGTTCCAAACGGGATAGCACCAGCGCTTCTGTGAGCCATATTCAACCCTGACATGCTAATGAGATCCACAGAACCACAGTAAAAAAAAAAAAAAAAAAAAAACTCCTGCTCCCCTCTGCCTTTATACTGTGGTACAGCAGCTTGAGGGAAACATCCAGTTAGGACCAATACCATTAACAAGCAATGGCCCTGTAGGTCGTTTTGCATGTCCATTTTGGGCTCATTAGCATGTCACACAGTGCCGTCGTTTGTGTAGAGCTAGTTGCCCTCCTCCTTCAAATCGCTCATCAGATTCATCTGATTCTACAGTTGGTATGCAGTTGCTCCCTGTCATTTGGATGGTGGCCAGACGAAGTGGTGAACGAAGGTGCTGTGCCGGTCACAGTTTAGGGTGACTGGTATGCTATGGTGCATGTGACAGGTTTTGTTAGGCAGAGAGAGTTAAAAACAAGGATCAGTTTTGTCCTCTTATTTTTCCATTTGTCTGTCTGATTGTACAGTCAAATTGTGTGTGGCACCTAGGGATAGGCCACTCCGATGGTCCCACAATTTCCTCTTGTTCTAACCCCAAGGATCCCTCACTTAATATTTACGCTATATGCAGTCATCTCAGCTGAGAGTGACACATCAGAGGTAAAACTTAGGCAGATTTTTAAAATTTGGAATGTAGGTTCAAACTTCGGATTCGCACTCCACCCTGGCAATTTGTCAGATCTGTTTCTCTGCCTGAAGAGAACAGTCAACCCTTGGTGAACTCCGGTAATGGCTTATTCTCCAGTTCGGTTATTTATTTAGTACTTTAAAATACGTGTGTGTGTGTGTGTGTGTGTGTGTGTGTGTGTGTATAAAGATAGTTTTCTCAATTACTCTGCATCAGGGAATTTTTGTTGTTTTAAATTACAGTTTCTCTGGTTCCCAAGAACTGAAGAATACCCTTCTTGGCTACAGTTGTTTTTTCATTATTTGTGTAGTAAACCACATTGTTTTTGCTAATTATTTGTGGTTTACAGTTTTTCCAATTCACAGAGAATGGAATGCTTTCACTTTCCATTTCTGTTTGTGCCCTTTCACCTTAATTGGTTCCTGTTATAGGAGCCAAGACTTGATGTTTTGGCACAGTTCCTTCAGTACAAGAGCTGCTTTTTTACTGCCGGTAAGGTGGTGGATTTCCTTTAAGGTCAGTTTACTGGCCTACAAAGCTCTACACATTTTTTTAAGGAAGCCTTTGAATTGCTCTGAATTACTGGTTGCTTAAATATTAAAACATTTTTGTAGACAGTTTTTTTTTTTTTTAAATATTGTAGTTTTCGTGTATTACGTTGTATTATTTACGGTATGTTCTAATTTAAAGTTGCATTGTTTATGATGTACAGTACCTAGAGCCTACGGAAAAAGGTGCTTTTATAAATAACGTTTGCTTTGCTTTTACTATTGGGCTCTTATACTGCAATGTTTTTTGGGGAATCTTTATGGTTATATCATGGTTCTCTTTAATTGGTATGTCAGAGAGACCTTGTGGGCCATCAAAAAAAAAAAAAAAGGTACAAATTGTTTTCAGCTCCTGGCAAGGGCAGACTGTTATAAGCCCTGTTTTAAAGTCTTTAGGTCCGCAACACGACTATCAAGTGTAGGTCCTGTAATATTTTTGCCCAAAAACCTCAATTAAAAGGGTAAACATTTTAAAAAGAACCATGCCTTCTCAGTTTGCCTCTGTTTCACCTAAAAATAATAAAGTCTCTGAGGGTTGTCCCAACTATGCTGGAAAGCACGCATCTAAAGGGGTCATCGCCTCATGAACAGCAGCATATAATGTAAAAGGTGGCAAGAAAAAAGAAAGATAAAGCTGAACAGCCATCAGAAAGGCTTGGTAAAGATGGTTCAGATATCAGGGTGTCTGAAAGGGGGAACCCTGAATTCAGTGATTGCCGAAATAAAAATAAAAGATCCTTAGAGCAGGCACTGGAAACTGTGTTTGCCAAAAAAACAAAAACAAATTATTCTTATCATTTAACATTTTTTTTTTTTCTTGTGCCCCCCCAGACAGCCTCCACCTGCAGGGAGTCGGTCACCATCCTGCTGCCGATTTTTTTTTTTTTTTTTTTACGCCCATAGCCCCAGGGTAGAGTACGCATGCGTGTGGAGGCATGCATTATTCCCACGGCCCGGTAACAGCCCTTTCCTCCTACCCCAGGCCTAGTGCCTGGCTCCTCCTGGCCCGTGCTGTCCCCAACCTCTACCAGGTGGCAGATGGAAGAAGCCCTTACACCTCCCCGGAAAGGAGAGCTTGCCTGTTGGCAGCTCCATCCAGCTCTGCCCTTCCCCAGCTCCCCATTGTTGACCTCCTTTCCTGAACACGGGTCGCTGGCGTGCTGTAAGGTAAGGCATCCAACACCTCAGCGCCACCAGACCAGCTGCCAGAAAGAAATTGAAAGAAAATGTCACTGCCGCTCCTCCTGCATGGAGAGAGGAGTAGGTAGATGGCACAGAAAAATGCCCTCATCAGAGGACACAGTATAAAAATGTGACAATTTTTCCAGGCTATCCAGTCCATGGGCAGTCTGACTAAAATAAATACCTGCCACTCCCCTCCCCAGGATCAGGCTCCAACCTATCTGCCTGTAGAGGAGGAGGACGAAGAATATTCTGTGCATATGGAGGAAAGTGACCCCATGTAGTTAGAAGGCACATCTGAACAAGATTTTGAACCTTCTCAAAGGCAAATTGAGGCATACTCGTCTTTTTTCCCCTCATTTGTTAGACAAATGATTGATGCCCCCAACATCCCCACCACTAGAAATGGAGGAGGATGAAGAGGATGCTGATTTTTATGGACATGCTGGGAGTAGCTCCACCTGGAATGCTCTTCCAAAACACAAGCCACTTAAAAGGCCATAGTAAAAATCATGACTACACCCAATTCAGCTGCAGCCATCAACAAAAAACTGAGAGAAAATAGGAAAAGAAACATAGAATTTGACGGCAGATAAGGACCGCTTGGCCCACCCAGTCTGCCCATTTCCCTACCTGATGGATAAGCTGCAGATTCTAGTTAATCAACAGCTTACTTCCTCCTACCCTCCACTAGAATTGACTTATGCCTGTCCCATGCATTCTTGAATTCTCCCACTGTTCCTGACTCCACAACCTCCTCAGGGAGGCTGTTCCATGCATCCACAACCCTCTCTGTGAAAAAATACTTTCTAACATTACCTCTGAGCCACCCCCCCATCTTCAAATTGTGCCCCCTTGTTCTTGCACATCTTTTCTTCTGAAAGTTGCTACCCTCTTGTACCTTGTTAATTCCCTTGAGATACTTGAAAGTTTCTGTCATGTCCCCCCCCCCTTTTCCTCAGGGGTATACATATTGAGCTGCTTTAGTCTCTCCTCGTATGTCTTCTGGTGCAGACCCTGCACCATTTTGGTTGCCCTCTTCTGAACAGCCTCCACTCTGTCTATGTCTTTGCGGAGATGGGGTCTCCAGAATTGCACGCAGTACTCCAGATGGGGTCTCACTAACTGTCTGTACAACTTCCTGTTTTCTACTGTTGATGCCTCTCCCTATGCATCCCAGTATCCCCCCAGCCCTCCTTACTGCCTTCTCACATTGTTTGCCCACCTTTAGGTCATCTGACATAAGTACTCCTAGGTCTCTTTCGATTTTTGTTGTTGTTATTTACTAACCCCCCATTGTGTACTCTTCCCCTGGGTTTTTGTTTCCCAGATGCATTACCTTGCACTTCTTTGCATTGAATCTGAGCTGCCACGTATTTGACCATTCCTCCAACCTTGCCAAGTCCCTTTTCATTCTTTCCACCCCACCTTGTGTATCAACCCTGTTGCAGATCTTTGTGTCATCTGCAAAGAGACGTACCTTTCCTTCCAGGTGCTCTCCAATGTCACTTTTAAAGATATTAAAGAGGACCGGTCCTAGTACCAAAATGGTACGAAAAAGCTGGGAGTTATGTATCTGTATGCCCATCCTGATCATCGTCTGGTACCTTAGCTGATCCAGTAAGAAATCATTTAGCTATTTTTGTGTTATACACTTTAAAACACTGAAAATTCCTTCAAGTAATATTCAAATTCATGGTTTTAAAAAAACGTAGATCATGCTGCATTAAATGGAGTTATCTTTTCTTGATAGTTTTTTAGATTCAGTTCCCTGTATTGATTCTACTTCTGATTTTTTTTTTTTTGTAGTCAATTCCAATACAGAACAAATTTTGCCTTTATGTGCACTAAGAATTCTAGATGTTTGTAATATATGGTTCTCCAGTGACATCAAAAATCTGATAAAGCAGTGAAATTTTGCTTGGGAAGCTTATAATACTGGTTCATCTATTGCTTTGTTGAACGAGTATCGTTTAAGATCCAGAGTCTCTAAATAAGTTAGAAAAGTGAAAATAAATTTTTATAGGTCATATTTTGAGGCCAATTGGTCTGACCCTAGATGTTTCTGGGATGATATAAATGCTTTACTGTCCCTGAAATTTAGGAGTATTTTGAACAAACTGAAGGCTAATGGTGTTAACGGACCCTTTAGAGATTGCCAATTCTTTTCATGCAAAATTTTCTGATTTGTCAAGTTATAAAGTAAATTCATCTCCTATGCCCACTGTTGACATGTCAGGATTATTTTATTGGTGGGAACCCAACCTTTTACTTTAGGAGGGTTACAACAAAGGAAGTATTAAAGCTCATTTTATCAATTCCCAATAAATATAGTGACTGTGGGGGGGGGGTTAGATGGCTGTTTTCTTATAATACCTGCACCATATATTGTTGTTTCTTTATGTTCCTTACTTAATTTATCACTGATTATCTTGTCAATTTTCAGCTAATTGGAAACAGGCAAGGGTCATCACTCTCCCCAAGAAATCGATTGCTGATTCTGTTTGGACCTCACTGTAAATGAGCTTCTGCTCAGAGGAGGTATCCATATTTATTATTTTATGAATAAAAACATTTACTTACTTACCTACCTTTGGGCCTATTTCTAATTTAAATCCACTAATTAAAATGTTAGAGAAGATTGTGGCTAATCAACAGAATAGTTACTTGGATTCTTAGGACAACATTGATTCTGCAAGAACTATGCAATTAGTACTGCCTTGGTCAGGTTCACAGATTCAGTTCTCAAGGGATTTGATAACGGTCTTATGACAGGGGCTGTTTTTATGGACCCGACCAAGGCATTTGACCCAATAGAACATGACTTGCTCTGTTCTAAATTTAGTTTGGTAAGTTTGTCTGGGAATATTGTCCCTTGGGTTAAAGACTATTTGACCAATCGTTCACTGTTTTGTTAATATAGGTCTAGCTAGGTCGGATGCTCTTCCATGGGATTGGGGGGGGCGGGGTAACTCAGGGGTCCATTTTGGGCCCATTGCTATTTTCTTTTTGTTAACCAACTGCCTCAATTTTGTAAATGTTGTGATTCCTTCTTTATGCAGGCGGGTAGAATTTTAAGGAAAAAAGGGTATTCTTGGTGGAATACCAGATGCAGAATTTTGGTATCCTGCCTGGAAATCTGTTCCATCTAAATTCAATGGGGTTTTATATTTTTAAAGCTAGAATACTTTGGGGGGGGGGGTGCTCAAGTAGTTACTCACAGCCGAGCAAACTGCAGACCCCCACAACTAGTTACTAGCAGCCTCCCACAACAATGTGAGTACAGTCACATGCACATACATTAGGCTTAGCAGCATCTTGTGTTCTGTACTGGTCTGGACAAGCAGGTGGACACCATGGCTAGGGAATGGGACATGGGCAAAATTTGCACCTCGACACCCCCACAAAACCCAGGTGCTGACATTTGAAACGGATGCATTTTTTTTCTCTTTGAACAGATTAAATGTCTTTGGACACATAGACAGGAACTGAGTGCCACAGAAGATTAGGCATTTACACTCAGGACAGCTGGTAAACCACCTGTATGCTAAATTAAGTAATACTTTTTGGTGTGTGCAGGGGTAATTTTTGTAAACACACCTAATTTGTTTTTTTAATTTTGCTGACCCCCTTATTTCTTTAATTTAGACTTTAGCAAGGCATTTGACACAGTCCCACACAAGATTAATATACAAGTTGGCCAGCCTGGGAGTGGGTCCCAAGTTGGTAGCCTGGGTAAAGAATTGGCTGGAGAACAGGACACAGCGGGTAATAGTAAACGGAGTCCACACTAAAGAAAGGGGGGTTACTAGCGGGTACCGCAGGGTTCAGTACTAGGACTGGTCCTCTTTAATGTCTTTATATTCACATTGCAGAGGGACTGGAAGGAAAGTATGTCTCTTTGCGGACGACACAAAGATCTGCAACAGAGTTGATGCACAAGGTGGGGTGGAAAAGATGAGAAGGGACTTGGCAAGACTGGAGGAATGGTCAGATGTATGGCAACTTAGATTCAGTGCTAAGAAGTGCAAAGTAGTGCACCTGGAAAACAAAAACCCAGGGGAAGAGTACACAATGGGGGGCGAGATATTAACAACAACCGAAATGGAAAGGGACCTGGGGGTAGTCATATCTGATGACCTTAAGGTGGGCAAGCAATGTGAGAGGGCAGTAAGGAGGGCTGGGGGGATACTGGTATGCATAGGGAGAGGCATCACCAGTAGAACACAGGAAGTGGTTATCCCTCTGTACAGACATCTGGTGAGACCCCATCTGGAGTACTGCCTGCAGTTCTGGAGACCCAGTCTCCGCAAAGACATAGACAGGATGGAGGCGGTCCAGAGGAGGGCAACTAAGATGGTGCAGTGTCTGCACCAGAAGACATATGAAGAGAGACTTAAGGAGCTTAATATGTATAGCCTCGAGGAAAGGAGGGAGAGGGGAGACATGATAGAAACTTTCAAGTACCTCAAGGGAATCAACAAAGTCCAAGAGAGTAACATCTTTCAGAAAAAGAGGTGTGCAAGAACAAGGGGCACAATTTGAATATTGAGGGGGGACAGCTCAGAGGTAATGTGAGGAAGTATTTTTCACAGAGAGGGTTGTGGATGCATGGAACAGCCTTCCTGAGGAGATGTGGAGTCAAAAATAGTGGTGGATTTCAAGAATGCATGGGACAGTCAAAAGGCAATTCTAGTGGGTGGGGTAGGAAAAGGTAGGCTGTTGGTTAACTAGGATCGGCAGCTTATCCATTAGGTAGGGAAATGGGCAGACTGGGTGGGCTAAGTGGTCCTTATCTGCCATCAAATTCTATGTTTTTATGTTTTTTAGTACAGCTGTTCATTTTGAGGACTGTGGACAACACAAAGGCAGTACAACCTAACAGTTGGCACTATGTGTAAGCATTAATCACCGGGACAGGAGGCATTTCCCAGGAATTAATGCATGGTTTGGGGGGCCACCACCTAACCATGCATTAATTCCTGGGAAATGCCTACTGTCAAGGGGATTAATGCACTTGTAACATGGCACGTGCAAGCTAGGAATTGTTCATATATGGGATAAGTGACAATAAATGAGACATACATTGTTTTATATTAATTGCTATGTATTTCACAACGATCGAATGCATTTTTGGAACAGCACTTTATATTGTGATGCATGATATTATAGTTTTTTGACAAGCGGTGATTTGAATTATCTTTCTTACAAGGTGCTGCAATATTTATCTTTTTTAGGCTGTGTATAACTGTGGAATTTGTTCGTTTTCAAGGATTACACATTTGTTGTGTGTTCTGGGACATTTTGCTGATTTACATACAGTGGCGTGGTGCTTATGCACAGAACGTTAGTGCTGTATTGCATTCCGGGAACAAGTTTACTTTATATCCTTGTTTTTTGCACAGCTCGTTTCTTTACTATGATATTACTGTTTTTTTTCTGGACTTTTGTTGCTGATCGCTATCACGTTCACTACAGGCAGTACAGTAGGACATACTGGTGTGATGCACATTGCTGTTATTTCTGTTCTGTGAGGAAATGTTAACAATGTGGGACATGACATTCAGAGGCAGGCACTCTGGATTACTATTGTTGCCACTGAGACAGTTTCATTTGTGATTGTTCGCGTACAACTCTTGTCAAATTGTACAGCTCCCTGACCACACACGGCACCTTTCCTCGAACTGTGACACACATTCTCATGGGACTGTATTTGCCCTATGGTGCATACTCATTTACTCCGCCTGCACTCTGTGCAATAGCAGTGGTGAGGGATGGGGATTAGATACTACCTCCCATGTAGACATGACTGTGCCATGATACTCATTGAGCTAGCAGTTGTGGACAGGGTCCAGTGCTCAGCAAAACTGTTATGTGCCCTGCTTCTGTGCGTCACTACCAGTGCTGTATACTTCTGACATATACCTCCCTCTTGTGGGTATTCACAGCATAGCGCCACCGTGCATATCTAAAGAATTAATGCACGGCATTAATATTTTCATGTGATGTGCTTTGACCACTCATGTAGCTGTCTTACTGTACTAATATTACTGCCATGTTACAAGCTCACATAACTGACCTTGTGCCTCAAGCTTCATCCAGTATGTTGTGAGCCCAGTAGTCTGTACAGCACACAAGAACATTATTCCCGCTCCCTCCTCCAAACTGCTCTGACTGCACCTCTAATAAGCAGCACCACAAAAATAAAGCTGAATCTAAACACAGCAAAACTATGTATTAATTTTTCTGAACATTGGGTAAGAATTCTTTAACTTTTCAAAGTATGGTGATTCTAAGGTTCATATCCCCCTACAGTCACTGGAGCAATATGGACATTAAGCAAGTTGCTTAACCCACCCTTATGCTAAAATTTAGACCCTTCCTGCTGTAAAACTGAGAGGAAGCGGGAGACCCCATTGAAAATGAGATGCTGCATCCCAAAATGAACTAGCCTGGGTAAATAAATTGTAACAAAAAAAAAAAAATTGTATCTAAATTTATCTACATTGGTCAATTCCTTGATTGAGTTGTTCAAGATCAAAAAAAAAAACACAGAACAGCCCATTTGTCACTTGAGGGATCTTATGTTAAAGATTAACTTATGATAGCCAGAAATATTGTTTTAAGTGGAGTCTTGACGCTTGTTACCCCCATTTTACAGCAGAACACCCTGAAGAACAGGAGGATTATGTCACTTGCCCAAGGTCTCAAACAGTGAACCAGTGGCTGTGGTGCTGTATGAACTTGATATCTTCTAACATACTAACATACTAAAATGCCAGCAGAATAGGTCTAACGGTCTTTCGCGTCTGCTCGTTTGGTCAGCCCCCACCCTGGGAGCTGACCTTGCTGCCACCCTCGCCTTCTCCCTTCCCAGTTCCGGATATTCTCACTGCATTGGATTTTAGTTCCAGAACCCTTCCCCTGTACCTGTCCCACCCCCTCTTGAACCCCTCCATCAGCCCCCTGGGCTGCACATTCCATGGCTCCACCACCCTCTCAGTGAAGTAGCACCTCCTCCTTTCTCCCCTGAATCTTCCCCCCTCCACCTTCCAACCGTGCCCTCTAGTTGCCCCCTCCTCCTTCTTTCGAAGCACCCTGACTGCTCTTCCCCTGTTTACCCCTTTCACGTACCTGAAGACCTCTCATGTCCCCCTGGTCCCTTCTCTCTTCCAAAGTGTACATATTTAGCTCTTCGAGCCTCTCCCCATAGGTCCTGTTTCCCAGGCCCCAAATCGTCTTGGTTGCCCTCCTCTGGACCCTCTCCAGGAGTTTAATGTCCCTCATTAAGTATGGCCTCCAAAACTGCATGCAGTACTCGAGGTGCTGCCTCACCAAGCAGTTATACAGAGGGAGTATCACTTCCCTCCTTCTGAGGTGATCCTCTAGCGATGCATCCCAGCATCCTGTTGTCCTTGGCTGCTGCCTCCTACAAGTCTCCGAGTTGTTCATCTTGACATCTGCCACCACCCCAGGTCCCTCTCAGCCATTGAGACTTGTAGCATTCCCCAGGGTGTACACTTGGCCTGGGTTTCTGGCCCCATGTGCAGTACCTTGCATTTCCCTGCATTGAACCTCAGCTTCCACTTTCTAGACCATCTTTCCAGAGCCTCCAGGTCCCCCTGTAGGGCCGCCCTTCCCCTCCTCCACCACTGCCCCCAGTTTTGAGTCATCCACAAAGAGACTCATCGCACTCCTGATACCTGTCCTTATGTCAGAGATGTAGGTGTTGAACAGGAGGGGCCCAAGGACTGATCCCTGTGGGACCCCCACTAATGACCCTCCTTGAGGATGAGACTATCCCGCCAACTATGACCCTCTGGGTCCGGTCCTGGAGCCAGTTGCCTTTCCATCTGATCATCTGGTTCCCCAACCCCATTTCTCCCAGCTTATTTTAGCTTCTGTTTCAGTGGTTTAACAAAAACAAGAGCACAGACTTTTGACTCCCCAGTTTAGAAAGTGAAACTCACAAATACAATCCTTCCTAATATCAAAGATCAGATAAGACAGTCTACCAAGTGAAAAAGAAAACTTCTTAACTGTTGTGGTCCCCATACAGCTGAATTCTTGCAGTCTGATGCTTTCTGTATCCCCACTCAGTCGTCAGTTCAGTGCAGCTTTTTACACTCCAATTGCACGTGCTTAGATTTTGAGGTCATGTGACACATTCTGTTCTACTGTCCGTGTTCAA
The DNA here is from genome assembly GCA_016271365.2 of Neoceratodus forsteri. NCBI lineage: Eukaryota > Metazoa > Chordata > Ceratodontiformes > Ceratodontidae > Neoceratodus > Neoceratodus forsteri. Next base: position 1,315,758,577 of record CM028131.1, read on the forward strand.
TGAGGGCTCAGATTTCAAGTGGAGCTCTCCACTGAACTGTCACTTCACGCTGCTGAACTTGCTCCTCCCCTGGCTCAAGACATCTCTTTCACTCCCTGTTCAGTGAGGGCTCAGATTTCAGCTGGGAGCCCTGCACTGAACTGTCACGTCACGCTGCTTCTCTCCTGAACTCACTCCTCCCCTGACGACCTCTCACTCTCTCCCCATTCTGACACACCATGTGCTGCTGGATTCAGCTGGAAGCGCCTCTGTCTTGCTGCATTTTAAAGTAGCAGGAGCTAATTACAATAGTACAGGTGTGAATTAGCGTCTGGTGCCCCCTTATTTCGAGCCCTGATTCACAGAGCAAGAAGTGCTATTTTTCAGTCAAAATTTTGTTCCTTTTTATGTAGAAACAGTGCCACCTATCTCTCAGGACCAGCACTGCATGTCATCATTGGGGGTGGGGGTGGGGGTGGGATTGTATTTTCAAGGAATACTAGGGCTCAATTTTGGTACCCAAATGTACTGAAATACTGCTAAATTCGAGCCCTGGCAGATGATGTGATAATGTTTTCAGGTGCAAACTCAGTAGCTGAGTTAACTGACTCTTGATCAGGATTTTCTTAGTGTCTGTAATTGTTTTTTTGAAAATTCTTTAGTGTTGAATTCTGAAAAATTTAAGTCCATGTTACTTGGTACCTCTCATACGTTGGCTGAAAATCCTTGCTTACTGTTACACAATAATTCAGGTGCTGCTATTGAACAAGTGCACAATTTAAATTTTTTGGGGTGTTATTAGATCCCTGGCTTACTTTTCATGCTCAGGTGAATTTAGTTACTCGTACTACTAATTAGAAATTGGGTATTCTTTACAAGTTTAAAAGTTTTTTTCTCTATAAACTTGAAAAGCTGTTGCTTTTGGTTCCCTTCTCCCATCCTTTGATTATGTGTCAAATCTCTATTTTAATTTGAGTTGTAAGGAATGCAATATTCTCCTGTTACTTCAAATAATATTTGTCGCCTTGTTTTGTCTACCCATGTTTGAACCCACCATCTTGATCTTTATTTCGAAATAGGACGGTTATCACGTAGTGCAAGGATTGAGTACTTTCTTGGGAGCATGATCTTTAAGTTGGTTTATCCATGCATTTCCTTTTTTGTTGTCTGACCTTGTCTCTTTTAGATTTGTTTTCCATAATTTAAGGTTAGCTAAGGGCATTATATTAAACACTGTTGCTTGTAAAACTAAATTCGGATCCCAAGCCTTTTCAGTAGCAACACTCTCATATTGGAACGACTTACCTGGAGCACTTCGTTCATTTAATTCTTTGCAATGTTTTAAATCCAATTTTAAACCATTTCTGCTGTGCCAGGATGCTTGTAAATGTTTTATGTAACTGTTATGTAGTATTGTATTGTTTGACTTGTATTTTGTACTTGGGGTCGAACCTGAAAAAAGACTGTCTGGTCCAGTGTCCCTAACTGGATAACAAATTTATATAAAATAAAAATTAAATCATGGAGTTTCATAGGAGTTATACGAGCCAAGTAAGGCAAATGCCCATAACAGCTTGCCCTCTCCTCAGAATATCCCAATGTATTATTTTCTCATGCAATACTTGTCCAATTTTGTTTTAAACTCTTGCATAATTCTACTACCTGCAATCTTCAATGGAAGAATATTCCACATTGTCACTACTATTTCATTGAACCAGATAGCTCTCTTCTTAGTGTGGTGTCACCTCTGAGTTGCAGTATATGAGACCTAGTGTCATGGTATTGATTTTTGAATTCCAACCCTAAACAGTCCCATAGGTCATGGTTCTCGAAAGCACTGTACACCAGACATTAGGTCTCCACGCATTCTTCTATACTCCGGAGAATACAAGCCCAACATGCTCAACCGTTCCATGTATATTAGATTTTTAACAGCTGATACCATCTTAGTAGCTCTGTGTTGAATTCTCTCCAGGATTTTAATCTCTGCATTGGTACATGGAGACCAAAACTGTGCGCAGTATTTCAGATGTGGTCTGACCAGGGAAGTGTATAATGGGGCTACTACTCTCCTGTCCCTACTTTGAATGTGCCTTCTGATACTACTCAAAATGCCTTTGGCCCTCTTTGCCATCAAAAGACAGTTAAGCAATAAAGCATGACAGGGTGTGGATTATTGGGGGTTACCACCTCGCCTTGTGTGTGGTGTGTCATGAGAAGCGCGGCAGTGACTTAGCTACAAGAAGTGGGTAAAGCAACCAATATCCCACATCCTGGAGTGCCTTATTGCTATTATACAATGGACCCATGTGTAAAATACATTTAAAATGTGTTTAAGTATGTCTTTTTTTTTTATAAATGCTGTTTCTCAGCCATGGGTTAGTGCAGGATATACCACGGTCATGTGATGTGTTTTGACCAGTGAGGTTACAGGATTTTCATACCCCATTGTATAATGTTTTTTAAACCTTATGTCATTTGAAACTATTATTTCAAGGTCTTTTTCCTCTTCTGTTTCTCTCAATGTATGCCCTTTTAACGTATACTTAGCCTTATTTTTATGTAAGTGCATTATTGCATATTTTTCTATATTAAAATCTAATTTATGTTTTAGGGCCCATTGTTCCAAATTTGTTAATTCTGTTTGCAGTTTTTCTATTTCTGTGTGGATTTTGCACAACTAATCCTAATTTTATGTTGTCTGCAAATTTCAAGAGCCACATCCCATCACCACTGGACATTGATGCCACATAAATATTAAAAAAAGAGGGTCCCAAAACTCATCCCTGTGGTACTCCCACTGGTGACATCAACTCACTCAGATGTATTCCTTATTGTATTCACTTACTGTCTCCTGTTGGTGAGCCATGAGTTTATCCATGGTACTATCTTAGTGTTTAAACCAATGTTAAGTAAGGTCTCCACAATTTGGTTATGTGGCACTTTACTGAAGGTCTTACTGTAATCCTGAAAAAAACACATCCACAGGGTACCCATTATCCAAAGCCTTACTGGCCTTATTAAATAACTTTATCAAGTTTGTCTAACATGATCTTCCCTTGGTGAACCTGTGCTTTGTTTTATCAACCATACCTTCTCTATTAATAAATTCCTCTACCTTCTCCTTTAATACTCTCTCCAGAACTTTACCAAGCACTGATGTTGGACTCACTGGTCTGTAATTCTTGCATTCTTTCCTGGACCCTTTTTTTGAATAATGGAATGATGAAGGCTTCCTTCCAGCATTTGACTACAGAGTCATTATCTAGGAACTCTTGGAAGATCCTAGTGACTGGTCCCACTAGTTCCTCAGCAAGCTGTTTTACACCCCTAGGATGGACCCCGTCCAGACCAGGTGATTTGTTGGGATCTGTTTGCTGAAGCCTGGTTTTGATACTCTTTACATCTAAAGTAATCAGCTGATTTTCCATAACACTAAGGTTCAAAGATATACCACCTGATTAATTATTAAAAACTGAAATGAAATATTCATTCAGCGTCTGTGCTATTTGCTGCTCTTCAATGACCAAATTACTGTTGTTGTTCTCAAGTAGTCCTACTTGTATGTTACCTCCTGTCTTATAGTTGACATGATTATAAAATGATTTATAGTTATCATTCACCTTGGAAGGAGGGGCTAAAACTAGAGAGCATAGCCTAAGATTGGAAGGAGGAAGATATAGAGGCAATGTGGGGGGCGATTCTTCACGGAGAGGGTGGTAGAGGCCTGGAATATACTAGAGTAGATGGTGGAGGCTGAAATGGTGGAAGGATTGAAGAGGGCATGGGACAGACATATGGGGTTGGTAAGTGGGGGGCCGTGGAACAGGAGGTGAGTGGGAGGGGAAGGGCAGACTCGTTGGGCCATTGGGGTCCTTTTCTGCTGTCAGATTTCTATGATTCTGTGTGATTAATTCATAATCGCAGTTTGCCTTCTTGATATTCGTTTTGCTCTCCTGAGCATCATTTGTGTATTCTGCCCATGTTTCCACAGAGTTGATCTTTCTTACCTTTATGTATGCCTTGCCTTTCTCTTTTATCAACGTTTTAACCCTCTTCTTAGACCAAGGTGGCCTTCTTCTTGTTTTGTTTTTTTTTTTCTTATGGGAACATATTTTTCTATTAAGTTGTCTAGTTTTCCCATCAATATGTTGCACATTTTGTTGTGATGTACATTTCTGAGGTCCTCTCTCCAATTTCATAAACTTAATTTGTTTGCATTTCCTTGAAATCTGACTTCATAAAGGATTTAACTTTAGTTATTCCTGTTTATTCTCCAGTTATCTTCCACTACAGTAAACTTTATAATTTCATGGTCATTGCTGCCTAAAAGAACTGTTGTTTCGCAATTAACTAACTTATCACCCATATTGCTTAGCACCAGATCCAGTATATTTTTCCCTCTAGTTGGTGATGTAACATACTGGTCCAGACCTAACTTGTCAAGGATCTCAAAAAAGTGCCTCTCTGTGCATGTTTTCCCCTCCCTTACTTCCCAGTTGATGGTGGGCATGTTAAAATCACCCAGTAGAATTATATTCCCCGGGTCGTGCCTGAAAATAGGCAGAATTTGTCTAGTGCTCTTATCCGGTCAACAAAAACTAAATAAATAAATATTATCCTCTGGATTTAAATTGTTTGACTGCATTCATTAGATTATTTAAATTCATATCTTGGGATGGTGGTCTGTAGACAAGGCCCAGAATAAAATTTTTTTTTTTTTTTTTGCCTTGTCTTGGGAACATCTTTAGCTATATATGTTTGAGTTGATAGTCATCCGATTCTAACACTTCCATAGTAATCTCTTCCGACACCTAAATTGCTACATCTCCTCCACTCGTATTAGTTCTTCCTAGCCCCACGTATCAACTTTATTCCACCACGTTTCCGTAACAGCACAAATCTGAATACCCACCTTAAAAGACGTTCTCGGGTTGCTCCTTTTTATTAATCAGATTTCTGGCATTGAGAAACAAACACTTTCAGCCCTCCTCCTTATACGTCTTGTACACTTAATTACCAGTTCCCACTATGTTATTGGTGTATGACTCTCCGCCTTTCCCTCACTAATTAGTTTAAAGTTTTCTCTATGGCGCGTTTAATTCTACTATCAAACAGACTAGAGCTGTGTCTATTCAAATGGAGTCCATCTCTTCCGTATAATTTTAGATCGCTAACTTCCCCGTTATTTAGGAAAGTAAACCACTTTTTTCAAACACCATCTTCTCAGCCAACCATTTAATTAAGAGATATCCCCTATTCTAATTCTGCTTGCTCTTGGTACTGGTAGTATTTCGGAGACTTATCACTTCACATCCTGTCTTTCTTAACATTCTTCCCACCTGCTCGAAGTCCCTCTGGATATCCAGGTGTTTCCTTTTTCCGACATCATTTGTACCTACATGAAGTGCTGTAATAGGGGTAGATGTCCTCTGTTATAATCCCTCCAAATTCTCCCTGATATCTTGGACTTTTGCACGTGATAGCGAGGCTACCATGCAGTGTTCTTTCCTTCCCCTACAGATCACTGAATCAATGTATTTCAGTATTAAGTTCCTCAGTACCATTAATGTCTCTATGAACCATTTCCTTGTTTGAAATATCTACAGGTACTATTGTTTTGGCTGACAACTTTAACGATAAGGTTTGACCCTCCTTTCTGCGTGCTTCCTCTTGCATGTCCACTGACCCCATCCTCCTTGCAAATATTCTCCAGTGACACTTCCACATCATGCTCTTGTAATACAGCATATCGATTTCAAAGTTCAGTTGCTACCTCCCCAAGTGTTTGTCTCATTGTACGTTTATTTCTATCTTGAACCTGACACCATTCTTCCTCTGTCATCTCCATTTCACTTTTCAGAATTCTTGTTTAACTTTATTTTTCCCTTGACTCCAATTCCTGCACTCTCTGGGGCATTTTCATTCTGTGACTCTACATGCCTATCCTCCTGTAACCTTAAAGGAAAACAGCACAAAATAGTGGGGTCAATCACCAGGGCTGCAAAAACTCCCGTTTAAAACAACCTATATGGTTTAAAATAAAGTCAGCTAACCTTTCTCCAGATATTTAGCTTTTTAATATTGTTCCTTGAGGCGCCATGTCAAAAGTGCCGTCACAACGGAAGACTGAGTGTGGCCCTGCCATCCTGTCCTCTGCCAGAAGGCTCGTAAAAATGACGAGCGAGGCATACCTACCGGGGAAAAAAAAGCATTGTGGTATATAGAGGTATGTTAACTAAACCTCTACATCCAATTCGATGAATACGGATCTGTGTGTACTGTCATTATGAAAGTTGCAGCCGAGTTCGGTCATGCGCGGTAGCTAGCACTTCTTCGCATGCCCAAACTCTGTTAAGCTATAGCGCTGACAGAACGAGAAAGCTTTCTTAATGATTTAAAGTACATTACAGTCGCTTTTCAACTAAGTTAGTGTTACATATTACTTCCTGTTTCAAAGATACAGGCTTCCTTTTGGAGAAAGGTTCAGGTGGATATTATGACCTCTGTCTAATTATAAGGGACTAAGGAGAAAATCCCTGTTATTGCTCCCACTGTGACCGTGGATTTAATACCACCTCATACAAAGATAATTTGGAGCTGGGACTGTAGATACGTGAGAACTCAGTATTACTGATGCATTTCTGCCTAAAAAGAAAAGCTTTACTGGAGTGATGCAATAACAGTAACCTACCGTTACCGGGGGGTCAAAGTATAGTGATACTGGAATAAGATATATGCACTCACAGTTGCCACTGAGTTCTTACTGGAATGTTATGAACAAGGCCACTGTTTTTCGTTTTTTACCGGAAAATCCAGTAAAATTCCGGAATTAGGGCTGCCTGAAGACCGGTAAAAACAAAGATTTCATGGAATCTGGCATTTTATATCAGATCAGTAGATCTACAAAACTTGTGTTTTTCTTTTAATTCCTTCCTGTAGTATTTTCAATTTGCTCTATTTAATGCTCTGTATATTAAGCCTTCTTTAATTCTGATTACTTATGCACATACTAAAAGAATGATAGCAGAATCCCGGTAAAATCCGGAAATTAGAGTAATAATCACTGGTGTAATTCCGGAATCTGAAGTCTTGAAAACGGAATTTCATTATTTTAATCACTGTAAATCAGTGGCCTTGGTTAAGAATGCACAGCGGGGGTCTGCTAATACTAATTCGACAAGCCACACACAAGTGAAAAGTTTGGCTTAGTGCTTGAAGCCCTGACATGGTGAGTTCAATACTGTGTCCCCAAAGTACTACACCCTGTACAAAAATTGTTGCATATACGCTAAAATGTTGTATCTAACCCCTAAAGCAACATTTTAATAGTATACAGATCATAAAATCTCCTCAAGCTGCTGGGTATGTTACAGTTTAGAATATTGTCTCTGCACAGTCCCAGGGCATCAAGATTAAAACGCTGACCTGTAAGAATATTTACCTACCACTAGTTTTGGGCCCTGCTGTCCCACCTGTTCTGACTGACACTGGCAGACATGAGTGCTTGTCTCTGCACGCGTATGTCCGCACACTAATTGCCTCGCCATAGGTCAATATTTTATCCCAGGAGACCTGAAGTGGCTCCCCGTAGATCACCCTCTACCTTTGTCCAACCACACTAAAAAAAAATAAAAAAAACCTTTCCTGCAGATCAAATAGAAGGTGCACAAATGGCCCACCACTAAAGAAAACTGCCCAGGCACAGTAGTTTTCCTCGGTGTAGTCCCTCGGGAACGCCATGGAACTACTCTTTCCAGCCTTCCCTAGTGTAGTCTTCTAGCAACTGGACTACACAAACCCCACTTGTTGTTGTGCAGGAGATTTTACTAAGTTTTTGCACCCAGCAGTGAACTTTCAACAAGTGTAAAACTACGGGGCTCAACTGTCAAACGCTTCCACAGCCAGCACCTTTATTTTTCTTTTAGTCCAGGCTGTTGCTTGTGAGAGAGCCAAAATCACTCATTCTCTGTGCATACCCCTGTAAAAGACTCTTTAAAAAAACAAACAAAAAAAAAAAAATGCAAAGTGGGTGCTGAAAGCAGTGAGCCAGGTGTGTGTCTGCAGTTCACACACTTTCCAAGCTTGCAGAAACACATATGTTTTCTGGATCACTGTTCCACAGAAAAAATTCAGCTGGAAGTGGGGAAAAAAACGGTTTCAAAAGCCGTAGAAGAAGTCCTTACCTCCCAGTGGGGCAGGGGCGTCTTCTCAAGCTACTTCCTGACCCACAAGAAAAATGGGGAGTGGTGACCAATTTTATACCTCAGGTTTCTGACAAGCATTTAAAAAAGGAAAAATCAAAATGGTCACATTAAGGACAGTAGTGCTAGCTTTGCAGAAGGGTCATTGGCTATGATCCCTGGATCTGAAAGATGCCTATTTTCATATCCCAGTCAAGACAGTCTCACAGAAATATCTTGGATTCAAGCTGGGGAACGGCCAGTACTAGTTTACAGCTCTGCCATTTGGTCTCACTTCAGCAGCAGGGATTTTCACAAAGCATCTGGCTGTGGTGGCAGCACATCTGAGAAAACAAGGCATGGTAGTTTTCCCCTACCTGAGCGACTGGTTATTGTCAGAGAAGACAGAACAAGAGGCGAGCTGTTCAGTTCAAATTGCAATAAAGCACCCGGGAGAACCTGGGATTTTTGATAAACTTACAGAAGTCCCAGTTAGAGCCTGTTCAACTACTGGACTTTATCGTAGCAGAGCTAAACACCCTGCAGGGGAAAACTTTCCTCCTGCAGGCCAGTTACAGCTTTGACAGCAACAGCAGAGTCTTTCACAGCAGGTCAGCCAAGACCTGCAAGAGACTTCCTGCAGTTAGTAGGTCACATGGCTGTATCCACAGCTGTGGGTCCATGGGCCAGGTTCCAAATGAGAGATACCCGGTATCACTTAAGGGACAACTGGTCCAAAAGATGGCATCCACTGTCAAAGTGCCACTGACAAAAGCAGTAGTGGAATCTTTAGAGTGGTGGAAGGAAGAAGTCAACCTTGGAGAAGGCATTCCCTTCTCTCAGCAATCACCAACAAGTATTCTTGCTACGGATGTGTCACCCCTGTGGTGGCGTGCCCATAGGACCTCAGTGAGTGGCACATGGAACCCACAGAAGTCACTAAAACACATAAACATCCTAGAACTCAGAGTAGTATTGCTGCTAGCAATGCGATCTTTCTCCTCCCTGCTGCAGGGTCAGACTGGCCTGCGTTACTCGTGCCCTACAGCACTATGTCCTCCCCTTCTCTGCTCCACCACTTCTTGGGTCTGTTGGCTTCTTCTGTTGCTCTCAGCACATCCCCACCCCTGTGCGCTCATGATCTCTGCTGGATTCCACCCTTGACCACTTGAGCACTAAGTGCTCGCAGTGTCTGGAGAAAACCAAAATGGTGCTCCATGCGGCAGCGTGTAGTAGCGTGTCAGTATGTCCTATTGGGGGGGGGGAGGACATTTTTTATAACAGTGTCATTGGTGTGATCCCATGGCCAAAAACTAACCCTGGATGAACAAGATCCTCAAAACTCTGTGCGAAGGAAATGAGGATCTGGGACCTGACATTCTCTAGAAGCAAACCTATCTGCCCGGGTCGGTGGCGCTGAGTGTTGAGGCGTTGAATGCCTCGCTTCACGCTACACTGGCGACCCGGGTTCGGGAATGACCTTGGAGTGCCGGCACAGGGGGAGGGCGGAGCAGGATCGAGCATGCAGATGGGCAGCTCTCCTCTCCAGAGGGTGGGTTGGCGCCCCCGTGTAGTTCTGCTCCCACCGAGTGGAGGTTCAGTGGATAACATAGGCAGAGAGGGGGTGGCAAATGTTACGTGAAGTGGAAGGGTCTGAGCTGGCGCCACGGGGTGCATAGTGTGATGCCACACGCTCGCACGGCCATGTGCCAGGGCCTGGGGGGGGGGTTAGGGGAGAAAACCAGCAAAAAAGTAACTGTGTATCCCTGTCACCAGTTGGTGGGAGGAGGAGACGTGGTTTCACAGGACCACATTACAGTACATTCTTGTATCACATTTTCAGTACCTCCACTGCCCGGATGAGAGGTGGTTACACTCTTAACAAAATCTGTACAGCCATGGAGAGTGCGCCAGTCTTCTGCACATAGATGCAGAGAACAGATCCAGTGAAATGAGAGCTTCGATATAAAGTTTCCAAAAGATGTGTTTATATATTGGGAACATACTGTTATTTCCTTTTGGCACCATGGCATATTGGAGACCTCCTACCATTAAAAGACATAAGACCTGCAAGGGGGTAATGAGATCCTTTTCCATGGGTTCCTTTGCACCCCCCTCCCTTGTGTTTCACAAGCTAATATGTCTCTTACAGTCCCCCACAGCACACTTTCGAGCTGGAGAAAGTACACCTGGAGAACCGAGTGGCTGTGGCAAGCAAAATTGCATAATTTTTTTTTGTTGTAACTCTTAGAAGTGCTTTGAGCTCCGATGTCCTGCAGGACATCTCGTCAGTCACACCCGACCCCCAACCGTGCCGCTCAGGTCAGAGGGGGGTGCCCACATAGACATATCCAGGTGCTGTACAGCAGATCTGCAGGCAGACCCCAACCCTGCCATTACGGGAGTCAGGATGAGGATATCTGGGGATCCTCGGGAAATTCCTGTCTTACAGAAGTTACTCGAGGAGGAGAAAGATGATCCCTCTCAGGAGGAAGAGGAAGGGGAGTGGACAGAGCTGAAGAGGAGGATCCCTCCTCTTTTTGATAACAAGTCTTTGTCTTACCACTGGCCCAGTGGCGCTCAGGGTTGAGGACACCACACCTCGTGCCACGCCGGTGACCCGGGTTCGGGAAGAAGCCTGGGTCGGCGTGGGAGGAGCAGATTGACAAACATCCTACGAGTGGTCTCTCCGTCCAGAGGTAGCTTACAGCCTGTTCTCCCATTGGGGCAAACCGATGATGGACCTGTTTGCCTCCAGGGAAAATACCAAGCTGAGGCTGTTTCATGCCCGCCCCCCTCAGCAGGGCTCGCTGCAGGGGGATGCCTTCTCGAGGCGGACCCCAGGCCTCCTCTATGCCTTCCCTCCATTTCCCTTGATCCACGGGGTGTTACTCAAGGTGAGGAGGGACAAGGCCAAGGTGATTCTGGTAGCCCCAGACTGGCCGCACCAGTTCTGGTATCCAGACTTCCTCAGCCTCAGCTGCATGCCTCCGGAGCGGCTTTGTACATGCCCGGATCTGATATCTGAATCAGGGGAAGGTATGCCATCTGGACCTTCAATCCCTGCACCTCACAGCCTGGTACCTGAGTGGCTAGAGTTCCAGGCTTTGGGTCTTTCCAAAGATGTGTACACCGTGGTGGAGGCATCTAGAAAGGAATCGACCAGGAAATGTTATGCCTTCAAATGGAAAAGGTTTTCCATTTGGTGTCAGGGTAAGGGCCTGGACCCCTTATCCTGTTCTGTGGCTGACATTCTCGACTACCTTTGGTCTCTCTCCAAAGGGGGTCTGCGGTCATCGACCCTTAGGGTGCACCTGGCAGCCATTTCTACTTACTGGGTGCAGGCCGGTCAGTAGACATTGGTGCAGGAGACAGTGGTTGGGCGCTTTTTCAAAGGCCTGGATCACACATCCCCTACGGTGCATGAACCTCCACCTCTGTGGGATCTACTGCTGGTATTGGCAAAGCTCATGGGCAAGCCATTCGAACCAATGCACAAGTGTGAACTATCACACTTGTGGAATATGGCCTTCCTGGTGGCTATCATGTCTGCCAGAAGGACAGGGGAGCTCCAGGTGCTCTCGGTGGACTCCCCTTATCTGGTCTTCCACAGGGACAAAGTTGTCCTGCGCCCCCACCTGAAATTCCTTCCGAAGGTGGTGTCAGAGCTTCACCTTAACCACCTCGGAGGCAGAGTATAGGCTCCATACTTTGGACCTGAGACGTGCCCTCTCCTACTATAAGGAGAGGACGGTGGAAATTCTTGGAGAGGTTCGCCAGCTGTTTGTCGCCTACGCTGAAGCCGCTTCTGGCAGACCTGCAGCCAAATGGACCATTGCAAGATGGAGTACATCATGCATAGGTCTGTGCTACTAGTTGGCGGACAAGGAGTCCCCCAGAGGGATAAGAGGTCATTCTACCCGCCATACTGCTGCATCAGTGGCTGCTTCCAGGGACATCCCTATCCAGGAAATCTGCCAGGCTGCTACCTGGAAGTCAGCAAACACCTTCATTACCCACTACCACATTGACCTTGAGTCACGCCGGGATGCTGGTTTTGGGGCCTCAATTCTCCAATCTCTGTTCCCTAAGTAGGGGGTGTGCGTCTTGCCTCCCTCCTCCCGGAGAACTGCTAGGAGTCTGCTAATAAGTGTGGATGAACAACATATCTACGGTCCTAGAACAGGTTACTCACCGTAACGGTAGTTCTAGGAATGGTATATGTTGTTCATCCATATGGAGCCATCTGATCTCCTCGGCTGTGGACGCACACAGCCTGACTTCCAGCGGGCTGAGGTCTGGCGTCACGGGGCGAAGCCAAGGTATATACCACCCGGGTGGGTGGGAGGAGTTAGCTTGAAGACTTCTGGCAAGACTTAAAGGGAAAGGGGCATGCCAATAAGTGTGGATGAACAACATATACCAATCCTAGAACTACTGTTACAGGTGAGTAACCTGTTCTTTTCAATCTCATCGATACCCTTGAGTATGCAAAAGACCGACATCATGTCCCCTTTCAGCCTCTCTTCCCCCAGTATGAACATGGTAAGGGATTCCAGCCTCTCCTTCTAGCTTGAGTCCTCCATAATTCTGACCATTTTGGTGGCCCTGCATTGTCCCCTTTTGACTGCTTCAGTGTTCTATATGTATTGAGGAGTCCAGAATAGCACGGAGTTCTCCAGCTAGAGCCTCACCAGGACCTTGTATAGTGGCAGGATTGCTTCTCTTGCTTTGCTGGTAATCCCACTGTTGATGCACTTGACATGCTGTCAGCCCTTTTGACAGTGGGCATGCAGTGCTTGTCATGCTTTAGCTCCTTGTCCATTATTACCCCCAGGGCCACAGTGTATGTAGGTCGTACCTCTGTGTTTCCTTCTTTGTGTAGATATTACCTCTGTTTTTTCCTCAAATTGTTTCTTCCATGGCTACATTGATAGCGAGCTTGCACTGATCATTCAAAGTTGTTTTAACATTCTCTGAAAGTTGTTAAAAACCACTGGAAAAAAACATGTTAGCCATGTATTATGCTTATTTTTAGTAGGCTGCTGCACAAAGTAATCTTTCCAGGATAGCTGTTGCTGTCTATTATGTATATGTAATATAACATGTTTTATTTAATTACAGACAAAACATTGCAGATGTAAGGCTTGCAAATAAGAGCTGGTGTTTTCAAGTTGACTCTGTTTAAAAATGGCAGATATCTCAGGTAGGTTGGAACTCCTTCCTGTGACTAGTCCTTCTTATATTTTTTAAAGGGCTTCTTGCTATTTATTGTCTTGCTTGCTGTATCTGAGGTTTAATAGTAGTTCATTTACCCCATAAATTACTTGGGTATTAATGCTGAAAAATCACAGCTCTCCAGTGCAGTGGGTGCATCCGTCACTCCTAATGAGTTGGTAGCTTCACCCTCTGTTGCTGGCTGGCAGAAGATCCAAATTTAAACACCCCTCGCAGGGTTTTAAATAACTGCAAAATTGATTAGCTCTTTCACGAGTAAAACTGCTAATCAGTTGGGATAATGCATAGCTCGTGTCTCAATTTGTTTAGCAACGTAAACTGCTAGAAAATGCATATACATACTTTTTCGCGATTGATTACAATGAAAGTGCTAATCAGTTTTGCAGTTATTTAAAACCCTGCTTCATAGTGTCCCAAAGCAGGTACCGCACGAGCTCCAGTTTGTTTCCTGTCTTGCACACAGTAGGCAGTTAGGATCTATGTCCTTTGTTCCAACTGTTTATACTTCTACTGTTTTATTCACTGCTTCTCCCTCCCTTGCTCTGTGTGGCCACGTCCCATGCTTCATGGACGCTATTGGGTATCTGGTGATGGTCAATAAAAACCAAGTTGTACCCATGGCAGTTGATATGGTACGGTACAAATGCTCAGTCTTGAACCTGTTTGGGTGGGTTGGGGCTCGTGTGCTACTACTCTGCCAAATTTCATGATTGAAAACTGGACGTCCCACAGTTGGCTTGTACTAAATATATGTTTGAGGCAATGCTGGTGAGGAGTGGACACATTGTGAAAGATTTTGACCACCATTTTTAGCTCCTTGTCTTGGCTGGTATGACCCTTGTAATAACCAAGATGGTTTGCTATCTTGTGTTCCACTGTGCGGCAGAGCAACTGTAAATGTGATTTTGGGGGGGGGGGGGAGAGATCCGTGATTAGCGTATAAAATGACATCTTGTACCACTGCACGTTGTCAATGGGGACAATAGCTAATACATATGGATAATATGCTACCCCAGTGGGGTAGTGGTTCAGCTTCAAAGCTATGACCTTTCAGCATAGAATCCCAGAGACATGAACATTCTGAGTGCGGCAGTTACCCAAGTTTCAGCCCTGTACCACCAAAGAGGTAGGCATCATAGATGGAGCTGTTGGAAAATGTTTTGATTTTCTACATCTGATTTGTTATTTTTTGTTGTTCTTGGAATTGTGTAACCCTAAGTCAGGTTGGGGTAATTTGGTAACGGGATCCTCAGAATTTTAAAGGTAGTGCCTATTAAGCTTAGGTTTTCAAATAGACTAACATTCTAGCTAATCCTCATACAGTGCCTGCAGCGCCTGAATCGGAACCTCTGGCCATTTGTAGGGTGTGTTTCAGTATTGGTCTGGTGATAATCCAGCCTGGTGTTTCGACTAAGGAAAGGTGTGTGTGTGTGTGTGTGTGTGTGTGTGTGTGTGTGTGTGTGTGTGTGTGTGTGTTAAATACAGGGTATGAATTTAAAATTAATTTACTGGCCCTGGGCATAATGCAAACTGTCTGGGGCCAGTTTGACTCCCCCATTTAGGGTAGTGTAACCCCGCACCTATCACAGGCCCACCACTCTTAACACTCATGTCTCTTTAGGAAACTCACCCACAACTTGACAAGTATTAGGAAAAGATAAGCACACTGCCATTCCCATCTTAACAGTCTCACCCTCGGGCCCGAATGCCAGCAGTCTTTCCCTAACGCTGTAGCATCACTGGGAGAAACTGCTGGCATTCAGGCTTGATGGTGAGACTGTTATTTAAGATGGAATCAGTGGTGCGCTGCTTCAGGACTTTTATACTGATGCTTTTGACCTTGTGGGTGAGTTTTTGACTAAGGGGACATTGGTGGGGCTGAAATTGGTGGAGAAAGGGTATTAATTATTATAGTTTTTTAAATTTTTTTTTTTTTTTTTTTTTTTTTCAGATGAACAGAAGGTTTGTGCCAGTCACCATCAGGGGCCAAGGCCATGGGGCTGGGGTGTGTTGGTGGGTTGGGTTGCCTCCGGAAACCACAGAGAATGTTTGGGGACAGGGAGAGGGAAGGGGTGCCACTGGACGCTGGGGAGGGTTTATGGGGAAGGAGAGAGGGATGGGTGCCACTGGACACCAGCGAGGGTATATGGGGAGAGGGAGGAGGTGCCACTAGATGCCAGGTAGCAATTAAGAGGATGGAGAGAGGAGAGAGGGAGAGACAAGCAGCGAGACATTTGAAAAGGACTAGGGGAAGGAGTCCTAGCTTGGGGGGCCAATGCAGATTTGTAGCACTTTCCCGATTAGACCAGTGCAGACCAAAAAAAAAAAAAGTAAGCATAACCCCTGTATTAGTGAGATACTTAACTGGAGCTGGGGTGATATCTCATGATCTGTCTTCGAGGGTGGGCTCTTGCAGCAGAGTATGCCATTACGACCCGAAGCCGTCAGGCGTCAGGACCTGCTCGACAGCTGGCAGTGCGGGCGAGGCCGCCCCGACATCTGCTCCGCCTGGCGTCAGGCGTGATATAAAGGGGTGGTCCCTAGCACCACCCCAGTTCTTTTCCGCCATCGACCCGCGTGATTCGGCTACAGTCACCTCGCTTGCAGTCGGCGCTCGAGCGCCAAAAGATAAGTCACTTTGCTTATATTTTTAATTATCTAATCTAACGCCTGCTTTTTGTCGTCGCCTCTACACTTGCATGTAAGTCTGTGTTCTCGCGGAAGCAGATCCTGGCCAAAGACCGGCCATGTGGCCTGCCTCATCTGTCTAGGCCTAGACCACCAGCCGGATTCCTGCACACACTGCCAACGCTTCAATCAAAAGACGCACACCAGGAGAGCTCACGCCCTTAAAACCTTCTTGTTAGAGTAGCAGCTTGCAGTGATGCAGAGAGGTTCCAGAGCCAGCTCCTCCTCTCGCGCCAGAGAGTCCCCCTACAGAGCTAAGACCTCGGGTGAAAAGCATCACAAGCAGAAGGATCGGGCCAGATCCGAATCCCACCATCGTTCGCCCGCCAAACCGGCACCGACATCTTCTTCCTCGCAGAGGTCAGGCTCAGTTCCTGCGGCTACTAAGTCTTCCCACTCTTCCAAGGCCACTCACACCTCTTCTCAGGGTGCCCTTAAGGAGTTGGCCTCAAAGGGACATCGATCCTCCTCCCTGGCTCACTGACCTCACAAATCTACAGGGTCACCCGAGGAAGGCCTACTTCCTCCAAAAAGAGAATACGTTCGGAGGAAAGTTCTGGTAGGCATGAGAAGCCTGGGCTCAGACTCCCCTCCACGGCAAAGTACGCCTACTGTTGACGCCAGACCTACCAGCCGTCGCCTACCCGACTACCTGCCTCACACCAGATACCGGACGGTCGCTGAACGACGATCAGCCGCCCGCGCCCCCAAGGGACAGACGCCAGTTGACGCCCTCCAGACACCGGCCGCGTCGGATGCCAGCCGTCGGGTACTGGACGCCGTCTTCAGATGCGGTCTTCTGGACTGTACGCCAGACACTCGGATGGGCGCCCGATTCCCCAGGCGCCTCCCTGACAGGTCAGACACCTGGGTCATCTAGCCCGGCGCCGATCCCGGTGGCAGATATCGGGAATTTATTCACCTCTTGGTAGAATACGGTCAATGGGGACCTCCTTAGGCCGCCAGATAAGGTCCCCACACCACCACCCATGGGTCCTCCTCCTGCTCCAGACAAAGATCAGTCGGGGATCACCCTCCTCCACCCCCTAAGAAGAAGCACAGAAAAAGGTCTCCTTCCCCGTCTCCGTCATCTCCCCGATTCATCATCTTCCGCTGATGAGGCAGGTTTGGACTCCGCTTACTCAGGAGGTGGTTTTCTGTCACCATCCCCAGAGCCCAGAGACTCGCCTTGCTCTCTCCCCAAGACGACCCTTCGTTCCTCGATATAATGAGGCATATCCAGACTATTTACCAGTCAGAGACGGAGGCTCTCGACCTGGAGCGCCAGCGGTTAGCTAAGTTCCTAGGGGAGAAGGAGCATAAGCCGCTGGTCATTCCTCCATTTATTGAGCCCTTCCAGGATGTCACTCGTCTTACCTGGAGGACTCCTTCCTCTGTTCCTGCAGTTCCAAGGAACGTGGATAGGTTATATAAGCCTCCCAGTCAGAGCCATTCTTGGCAGAGCAACCCAAGGCGAATTCCCTGGTCCTCACGACTGCCCACGGGAGAGAGACCAAACCCAAGCACCTCAGCTCGCAACCTCCCGACTCCGTCTCAAAAAAATTGGGTGGCTGGGGAAGAAATGTCTTCGCCGCCGCTACTGGATCTATTAGATCCCTTAACTTCATGGCCCACATGATCTCCTATCAGCAGTCTTTGTGGAGGAAAACCATGGAGCTGGCAGAGACCCTCCCAGACTCGGAATCCAAGCAGGAGATTCTGGCTTGCGCTCAGTCTGGTCTAGATGTCGACAAGCATGCACTCAGATGTTCCTGTGATGCGGTGGACATGGCTTCTAGGGCCGCAGCATCAGGCATTTGTATGAGGAGACAGTCCTGACTCAGATTGACAGGCTTCCAGCAGGACCCTCAGGACTCTATCCTGGACTCACCGTTTCAGGGTCCGGTGCTTTTCCGTCCAGAGGTGATGCAAATGGTCAAGGACCTTCAAGAATCAGGCAAGGTGGTAGCAGATGTACATCGTATGTACAAGTCCCAACCGCAGGGTAACTGCCGGTGTCCTTTTCGCCAAGGCCAAGTCCAGTCCGGCAAGCAGCCCCAAGGGAAGGGATTTCGTAGACTGGGTCAGCCCCTCTCCAAGGTTCATGGGCCCAAAACAATCCAAGGCACCCAGGGCCCGGCCCCTCCGTCCCTCCTTCCTGACTCTTCCCCCAGCCCTCCTCCCATTGGGGACAGGCGGAACGAGCAAGTAGGAGGGCGTTTCGTGCTGTACCTGCTTTAGTGGTCCAGCATCACCTCAGATCGGTGGGTGCTGGAAACCATTCGATTAGGGTATGCCATTGAGTTCATCTCTATACCTCTGGACAACCCACCACCCCCTATGTCCCGTTGTCCACCGGACCACCTCAGCCTCCTTCAGGCAGAGGTCTCGCTGCTCCTGGAAAAGAGAGCTATTCAAAGGGTTCCACCGGCCCAGATAGGCAAGGGCTTCTACTCCCGGTTTTTCTTGGTCCCGAAACAGACGGGAGACCTTCGTCCTATCGTGGACCTCAGTGTGCTCAACCTCTCGGTCAAGTATCAGAGGTTCCGCATGCTAACATTGGCAGGACTTTTTCTCTGCTCCAATCAGGGGATTGGCTGTGCTCTCTCGACATGCAGAACGCTTACATGCATATCAAAATCCGGAAACAGCACAGGAGGTTCTTGCGCTTCCATCTCGGAGAAGAGCACTTCCAGTTCAGGGTCCTCCCTTTTGGCCTTTCGTTGGCCCCCAGGGTATTTGCGAAGTGCCTGGCGGTGGTAGCTGCGGCCCTCCGCAGGAGAGGCCTCTTTGTCTACCCCCTACCTGGATGATTGGCTCCTCTCTGCCCAGTCGGAGGGGCAGCTAGCAGTCGCCCTCAGTCAAACGCAGGATCTTCTCTCTTCCCTTGGGATCACGGTGAACTGGCTGAAATCTCAGCCAAGGCCATCTCAACGGCTGCAGTTCATAGGAGCTATCCTGGACACAAGGAAAGGGCGTACCTTCATGCCCTCGGACAGGATAGAACGCCTCCAGGACCAGGTGAGAACCTTTCGGGGAAGGCCCTCTTCCCCTGCCCAAGCAGTACTGCAGCTTTTGGGACATATGGTGGTGGCCATCGCCACTGTCCCTTTAGCCAGGCTTCATATGAGGACGCTGCAGTGGCACCTCAAAGCGCAGTGGGACCAAGCTGTGGACGACCTGGATCTTTGGATCCTGCTTTCAAAAGTGGCCCACCGTTCTCTCGAATGGTGGCTTCGCCGGGACAGTCTGGAAGGGGGGTCCCTTTTCGCAGACCACCTCCATCCCAAACCCAGACATCGGATGCCTCCCTGTCAGGGTGGGGGGCACATCTGGGGATTCACAGGACCCAAGGAACTTGGTCAGACACAGAACGCTCTCTGCATATCAATGTCCTGGAAATGAGAGTGGTTCTGAATGCTCTGTCAGCATTCGAGAGTCAAGTTTCCCGGGGTTCTCTTCTGGTGCAGTCGGACAACACACCAGTGGTGTTTTATATCAACAAGCAAGGGGGGGACGAATTCTTACCCCCTTTGCAGAGAGGTCATGAGAGTGTGGGACTGGGCAGTAGAACACGGCGTGGACCTCATGGTGGTTCACCTCCCGGGGGTCCAGAACGTTCTCGCCGACAGTCTGTCACTTCATTTGTCTCAGCCACAAGTGGGAGTTGCTCCAGGAGATCGCTGACGACCTATTCGACCGTTGAGGCCTTCCAGAGTTGGACCTCTTTGCGTCCCCATTCAATGCCAAACTACGCAATTTTTGCTCGCTCGCTCCAGGGCCTGGTGTTTTCTGGCGAGACGCATTGTTCCTGTCTTGGATGGGGAAGTTTCTGTCCCCCCAATGCAGAGAGTACTGCTCAAATTGCAGTCAGAGGGAGCCAGAATGATTCTGGTGGTGCCTCTGTGGCCTCGACAGATCTGGTACCTGCTGCTCCAGCAACTGTCTCAGGAACCCCCAGTGCAGTTGCCTCTCTCCACGCACTTGCTCTCTCAAAATCGGGGAACTCTTGTTCATCCAGCTCTTCACTCTCTTCACCTGCATGCGTGGCTCCTGCAGTCCTAGCGGAAGAGAGGCCAGGAGTGTCTGCAGGGTGGCAGAGATTCTGGTAGCGGAGAGGAAGCTTTCCACTAGGGTTACCTACGCTCTCAAATGGAAACGCTTCTGCCTATGGGCTTCGGCATGAGCCCTGGATCCTTTGGGTTGTCCGGTCAGGCACGTGCTAGAGTATCTCCATCACCCCCTAGATTTAGGCCTGAATTACTCATCTATCAAGGTTCACATGTGTGTGTGGTCTCCGCATATCATGCTTCTATAGGAGATAAAGCTCTAGCACAATTGGATGCCTGCAAGACCTTCTTGCGAGAGGTATTGCACGTCAGGCCCCCAAGGAGGGACGTCATTCCGCCTTGGGATCTCCTTTTCATTTTGGAAAAGCTCATTCTTCCTCCCTTTGAGCCCGCAGCTTTGCACGAGATGTGCTTCCTTTCCTGGAATGCCTTACTGCTGGTAGCTATTCCCTCCACTCAAAGGGTTTCCGAGCTCCAGGCTCTGATGTGCAAAGAACCTTATATCATTTTTCACAAGGATAGAGTGATCTTGCAAACCAATCCCAAGTTCATGCCAAAGGTGGTGTCCTGATTGAGGGTCAGAGCGGACATCAACCTTCTAGTGTACTACCCCCAAGCTTCAAACCAAGGTGAAGCACTGTTGCGCACCTTGGATGTTCACTGCATTCTTAGTTTCTACCTTCACAGGATTCACTCCGCTAGGTCGACAGACCAGTTGTTCATCTCCAATGCTAAGTGCATGTTAGGGGCTCCTGTGTCCAAGCAGTCGCTAGCCCGTTGGCTGGTGGACTTTATATCTTTCTGTTATCAGCATCACAGGAGGGCCCACCTGGATGCTGTTAGGGGTCACTCCACCAGAGCTGTGGCTTCTTCCTTCGCGGCGCTCAAGAATGTTTCCTCAGCGGATATATGTGCCACTGCGACATCGATCTCAGTCCATACGTTCGTCAGACACTATAGTCTGGATATAGCTTCCAGAAGGAGAGCAGATTTTGGACTGGTAGTCCTTAAGGTCCTCCTCTCTTGAGGAGGTCTTGTTTCACCTAAGTTTCGGGTTACCTGCCTACTGCCCTTTTAGACCTGGGCCTATCCTTTCTACTGTTTGGGACTCCGTCCTAATGGTATTGCCTGCTGCAAGAGCTCCACCCTCGAAGACAGATAGTACAGTATGTCAGATAGTACAGTTACGACAGATAGTAAGAACTTACCGTAACAGTAGATCTTCGAGAGGAGCTGTTGCAGCAGGTGGTTTTCTCACCCTCCATCCCCCAGTATCCTTTTTACCAGGGATCACAAGTTCCATCCAGAGTGGGGATTTCTTGCCCGGCTCTCCTTTTTTCCTGTAGCTGGGTCTCCGGCGGGAGAACTGTGGTGGCGCCAAGGGACCGCCCCCTTTATACCACATCTGACGTCGGGGCGGTCCCCTGCCTCATACTGCTAGCTACTAATTTTCCGTGGGGTCCTGATGCCTGATGGCTTCAGTCCTAATGGTATTACCTGCTGCAAGAGCTCCTCTCGAAGATCTACTGTTACGGTAAGTTCTTACGTAACTGTACTTTCTCTCCCCTGAAGTGTCTATCAGCATGGTTGCCCCTTGACTATTGGTGATTTCATCTATTATATTCAGAGAACCTTTATTTAATTTGCCTTCCATCAACAATGTGGTCTCTCCCCATCTAACTCCTTTTTTGTTTTGTTTTTCTTTCCCCCAGCTGTCTCTAGTCAGTGGCCTACTGTTATTCAGTACTGGGCCTAGTATTGCCTTTTTCTGTTGCTTTGTTTTCCTTCTGTGTCCTTGCTTGAGGATTTTTATGGGTTATGGCTACCTGCTTAGGATGGGGAGCAGAATTAGGACCATCTGGGTCTGTTGCCGTGAGTGCCGATATCTCACTCTTTTTGTTTGAGGGCAGTGTTTGGACTCTCGAGGTCTGCTAGTGTGAGTGAAAGTGCTCACACTTTTTCTTGACTTCATCACATCAAAGCTGAATACTTTTTGGATTGATGCCAGTCATGATCCTCTGCACCTTCGCATGTTGCCAGTGACTGTTGGGAGCTTGTTCACAAGCGAGATGAGCGCATGCGTGTGCATGTCAGTCACACATTGACATGGTGACGTGGTGCACGTACATGTGACGTCCACATTCTAACTCAGCATAGTGAATGTTCCAACAGATATCTCCCAAAGACTCTAATGATCCAGCCTAGATCTAATTGCAGTAGCATAAAACACTGATTTTGAGTGACCATGAATAGTGCGATCCAGCGCTTGTGTTTATCTGGAGGCAGATTGCACCATGGAGGTCATAAAGGTATGATCAGATCCATGGATCGGAGGAGTCAGCTAAACAGAAATTGGGTAGACAAATCACACTGTCACTCTTCTAATAATCAGGCATTTAGTTCTCAAGGACTGCAAGGAGATCCTGGGGACGTGAATTGTTTCTTTCTTTGGGGGCATTGACTAAAACTTTGAATTCATTTGGAAGGGTAATGTCTGATTCCCTGTAACAGCATCTTGGCACTTGCAATGCAAAATTTTTGGCATCATGGCTTGTAGACTGGTTATAGTTAAAAGTGGTAAGACCTAAGACTTGCTACAGGACTAAAAGGCTTTCTCATGGGTCCCTGTCATCCTATCTGAATAACATTATTTTTTTTTTGTTCTTTTTCTCCCCCCCAGAGTCCTGTTCTATACGTCTGATGTCCCTCCCCCCCACATCGGCACCGGGTATGAGACCCCCTCCCCATAACCCCACGACTTACCCTTCGTGGCAGAGTGTGGGGAGCGACTCGACCCACCGGTCCGGATACAGTATCAGGGAGGTGCCTTCCTGAGCCGACGCAGAGGGGGACAATCGCCATTTGCGCAGAGGACTCCCCTTTTTCACTGTTTTTCCATTCTTCCTCCAAGAGGCTGTGGCGTGCAGTGGTGCCAGTGACGTTAGCGTGCACGCTGCCCTGCGCACCCTCTCCAGGTGCCTGCCTCAGTCCCCTCCCCACGTTCTTAGAGCTGATGTGCCACCTACCAGCCTCCGCTAGGGGGCAGGCAATCGCCGTGCCCTACTAACCCCTCTCCCCGGAGAAGGAGAGCAGTCCTAGGGAAACTCAGTCTTTCTCCTCCCTGCCAATCCCCAGTGACCCATGTCCGTTCCCGAACACAGGTCGCCGGCACAATACGAGGTAAGGCATCCAGCACCTCAGCCCTCAGTGCCACCGGGCCGGTAACTGAATAACATAATTTAACATGTTTATTTCAATCTCTCTCCCAACCGAACTCCAGGACTTTGAGGGAAGGGGACACTGAGGTGTACTGTCTGGTAGTGGTAAAGCTGAGTTACATGAAGTCCATATTATCTGCTTCTTGAAGATATTACATGCCTGTGATCTGCAGGCCTTACCTGCAAAGGCACCCTACCACTAGCTGATTGATCTGGTCTGGGAGGGTTCCTTAGAGGCACGTCCAGGTGCACCAAAGCAGAGTGATCCTTTAAATCCATCTTGCAGGCTGTCCTTCTCCGCCACCTTGATGTCATGACTGGTCAAGAGGAGGATGGGGGGGGTCTGAGAAGAGTCAAGGCTATCCGTCAAATGAGAGGAAATGGCCGGAGAAAAAAAACAAGGTTTCTGATCCCCACATGCTTGATAAAGAGTGAATGCACTGTTTTGTGACTGAGTTTCTGGAAGATTACAGCTAAAGGAGGTTCAGGCCATAGTGACTGTAGGGCACTCTGTTTGACCTGATCTGAAGTGTTTTTCCCAAAACTCCATCTCTGATCACAGTGTAGATCAGGAATAAGTGGATTGGCGAGGTCAGCTACCCAGGCTCTGGGTTTGATGAGCCCTTTTTAATTTTAATTGTTTTGTTATCTGTTCTTACCCGCCAACAGGCCACCATGCCCGGTCTCCCCAGCCCGGCGTCCTGTGGGACTTGCCTATCTGGCTCTTCCCCCATGGATTGTCCCCAATGGCGGGGCCCCCCTCCAGCCCCACCGAGAACAGGATGTGGTTCAGACAGACATGCTCAGATAGCCAGGTGCGTGGCCAGCAGGAAACCGGTGTCATCCTGCCGGTCGGTACTTTTCCCATTTTTCTCTCAATGTGGAGGAAATTGTGTGCAGTAACACCAATGGCTGTACTGCGCACGCTTCTGGACGCAGCATGCCAGACATCTGCCATGCCTCCATTCCTCCCTTGCGCAGTCCTGGCATGCCAACCCCCAGCTGCTGCTAGGGACCAGGCTAATGCCTGGCACAGAGTCCACCCCACCCCAGAGGAGAGCAGTCTCTGGGACACTCTATCCCCCTCGGCCGACCCTCCGACTCCCGAGCTCACTTTGAACTTGGGTCACCAGCACCACAGGTGGTAGTGCTACTCACAGATGAGGCTGTAGGCTGTGTCGTGAGTGTGCCAGTACAGCTGGAAAGGCGCTCAGGGCGATTTAGTGGGCACAGTGTGCAGACATGCCTACTCTTTGAATTGCATCAGTTTGGAATCACAAATGGCATTTTTGTTACCTCCAGGGATGTAGCTCCCTGGATCTCTGCTCTTTTGTTGTTTCCTGGACCGTATGTCACTAGGTTCTTGCCTTGGCTAGGTTCAGTCCACAGGATGGGGCTTGTTTGTGGACATCTCCCTTTTGGAAGCTGTGACTGTAGACAGCTTTAAGTGCATTTGTTCATTTAGTCTCCATGGTACTGGCCATGTAAGGGAGGTGAAGGTGGCACTGGCCACAGATCCAGCATCAGAGACCAAGCTAGTTTTTCAGCCTGTCACTAGGGAGTTTATCTTAGTCTGGAACTGGATGGGGTTGAAGGACATCTGGGATAGGAAAAGGCGGTAGCCAGTCCCCAAGCAGCAACAGAAGTCCAACTTGGTTTCGAAAGAGCCAGTGTTTGGCCAACCCAGACAGTTGCAAAATAAACATTGTTCACCTGAGAAGCAGAGTTTTTCACCATATTTTTAGACAGTATTTAAAGAGGTCCTGTTTTGGCTGCTTCATGCAGTGGCAGTATAGGCAAGAGAGATTCATTGAGGGTGTACAAACTTCTTTTTCTGTCCTCCCTTCATTGAGGAGGTCTGCAGGATTGTGTATTGGCATTAAGCCCAGTCATCGTCAAGTACATGGACTTTGGAATGTCTGATAGAGTTGTGGCATATTTTTGTCATTTCCATGCCTGTAAGAATTTTCTCTTAGGCCCTGTGTTGAGTAAAAGAGCAGGCAGTGCACCAGCCTATAGTCCATCTCATCCAAATGGAGGCGATTTCCTGTTCTTTCATGACAAAAGGTGCTGGGACACTATGCCATTTACGTAATTTTAGCACTTGAGAGCTCTGGAGGATTTAGAAAGAGCCAACTCTTGACGGTGTGAGCAGACAGTCAAACACATGATGTTCCCGATGGAATGGAACCACTGCACTTCATTTTTTTTGTACTGTACAGCAGGGGGACTGCAGAGTCCGTAGAGTTGAAGGATGTGTGACTGCAGAAAAATTCCAGTGCGTGAGGCATTCCAGATGCTCCTGAGAGATTCTGTCCAGGAGTCTGTTCATCACTGCCAGGCCCGGGCTCTCCTTTTAACTTAGCGACTGTGTGGAGAGTGTCTCGAGAGTCCTGGTGGCCCTGGTTGAGCCAGCAACACAATGGAAGCAGGAAGAGGCATCAGAAATGTCCTTTTCTGGTTCACCTTTCCATTAGGGCCCCAGTGGAACATGTAGACTCCGTATCAAGAGCTCTGGATGTTTTGGAGTCATCCCAGTGGGATAATAGACAGGGAGGAGAATCCCTTGTTGCTGTTGCGAGGGTGGATAATTTGAGTACCCGGGCTCCAGTCTTTAAGTAGAAGTTTGTCATATCTGCAGACAGGAACTAGACTGGGTATTGGAGATGCAATGACTGAGATCTCGGACAGTCTTTTCTGCTCCACAACTGCACCAACCAGGTCCTGAGTCTGAAGCTGATTGCGAGTGATCGGGACCCTCCAGGTTAGGCACCAGCGTGGTTATCCAGGCTTATTCTTGCAGTCTCTTCCAATGCAGTTATCTAGGCCATTGCTACAATTGCTTTTGCAGTTAGAGAGCCCCAAGAATCATTTTTGGGGGCTACTCCTTGAAGCCCAATGACACTGATTGACTAATGAGACCAGCCTTTGTTTTTGTGTGTGTGGGGTGTCATTCTCCACAAGATTCAATTGTGGGAATATGGAGTTTTAGGACAGTGTTTCTAAACAGTATTTGGAACTTAGGGCAAGGTGTCTTACCTTTGTGTTTCTACATGACCAGCTTGGTTCTGGGAAGTCAAGGTGAGGACACAGTGCTGTTCCCATGGAATGCATAAGCTGTCTAGCAGACACTAGAGGTACCTGCTTGCTCTCGGGAAGGACCTGGGTGCTCCTGTGGGGCGAGCGCAAGCTACTGTCTCTGACAGTGGTTCTTCTAGCTGGGAAACTGAATGTCCAGGTTGACTGTGTGGGTTGGGGAGAGTAAATGTAAAAAGAATGCTGTCTGAACTGGAAGTGTTGAGCGTCTATGTAAAATGTTTGGTCTGCACCAGATCGATCTGCTCACTTCAAGGAGGAATCTCAGCAGTTGAGTTTCCTCCGCGGAGTTAGTGTTTGTAGGTGGCTGCCCTGTTCCAGCAGTGGGACTTCAGCAGAGCATATATGTTCCCATGGATTTCATGGGGTTCCATGGGTACTGCAAAACTTCAGTCAGGACGAAGCTCTTGTTAATCACTCAGAGTGGTCCAGAAGGCCTTGGCTTTCAATTCTAGTCACTCTGATTATGCAGGTACTATTCGACCCCACTTTGTAGGGCCTTCGCAGGCAGGGCATTGTTCTGCTCATTTTCCCAGAAGCGATACAGCTGGCAGCCTGGCTTCTGGTAGGAGTCATCTCCAGCTCCAGGGGTTCTCCATGAAGGCACTGATAGCAGCTAGGAGGAGTCCACACTCTGTGACATATATTGGTCTGGAGTTAAGGGTGTAAAAGTCTATCAGGTCTACATTTACATCGGTCTTAGGCCAACTTTTTTTTTCTAGCAGGCGGGAGTGGACACAGAGCTTGCATTAAAATCCTTATGAGCTTAGGTGTCCGATCTTCGTGCATGGTTGGGTCATTCGGGGACTCCTGTGAGGACCACCACGGCTCCACCACAGTACTTGAACTGATATTGCTCACTATGTACAGAGAGATCTTACTTTGAGAGGGTTTCTGCAGTAGGTCATCACAGATAGGACTGCGCCCCCTGGCGTCAGGACCGCACGGCAAACTTTTCCAGCAATTGGTGGGGGACTGCCCACCAGATGTCGCATGACAGATGTCAGCATGACCCTATATAGTGGGCGGGCCCCACGCCTGCCCTCCAGTTCTTTCCCGCCGTCGACCTACGCATAGTACCTCACGGTTACACTTGCCCAGCCGATTGCCATTTTTTTGCCCTGTTTTTTGCTTCAATTGCACGTTTGTAATTTCGTTTCCAACACCAGGAAATCTTACTGTAGTCTGACATATGTATTGTCCCACCATAGTACTGCCCCGGAGCTGAAAAGGTTAATAGAATCTATGCAAATGAGAGAATGCTAGGCTCGAGCTCGGTTTTCAAACCACTGTCCCTGGTAAACATTCCATCAACCGTCATTGATTTTTCACTCTGCTTGACTAGTCGGACACCTCAGAGAATCCTCTGCATCTTTTTCAAAAGTCACATTTATTTTCTCGTTTTTCTACCGCTTTAAGTTCGAATTTTTAAACCACTGTCTCTGGTGCACAAGGTAAACTAGTTTAGATAGAAAGAATTGGGTAAGTCCTCGGTTTCTGTCCGGTTCTCCGGTCGGGAAGCAACATTTTTCTTGCTTTTTTCCTTGTAAGTTAACATTTTTTTGGGTGAGGATGTTTCTGGGCTAAACCCTGGTTCATTCTTTGGTCTGTCAACCGACCGGAAAGATATTTGTTTGAGGTAGTTGGCCATGTCTCAGACGCCTAAGAAAAGAACTGACCCAACTGGTTTTCAGCACTGTACTGAGTTCGGGGAAACGTTTGCTAAAGCTGATCCCCATTTGATGTGTGTTTTCTGTCTCGGGTTTGACCACTTAAAGACAGATTGCGAAATTTGCAAGAATTTCCCTCAGTCCATGCTTGACAGGCGTTTGAACCGGCTAAGGGAAAAAATGTCTGACGCAACTGCTGAACCGGTTACAGACAAATCTTCTACTTCTGAAAGTACTGCTGAACTGGGAGAAACGCCCTCTGACCAGGGTGCCAGTTCGCAGACAAAGAAATGCACCGCTGAACCGGAAACTGGGGGCAAGAAAAAGGAGAAACACAGAACCGCAACCAGTGAAACAGTCAGTTCCTACCGCAGAGGAGATGGCCAACGCTATACGGATTATTCAGTCCCTCCAGTCTCCTCTGGTTCAGGTTCCATGGTCTTCGGTTAAATTTCCTGCAGTTGTGCTCCCAGCTTCTCCCTCTGGTCCTGGTCACCACGATCCTGGTTCTGAATTCATAGAAGAGCAGAGGGACTATGGGTTTGGGGAGGAAGAAGAGGACTATAGCGAACTGGTAGAACCGGAGGTTTCTCCTGACCCTCATTGTCCTGATTTCCCTGACAAGGGATCTAAGGACTTTACCTCCCTGTTTTCCTTTATGCAACAAGTGACTCAGACCTTAGACCTCTCTATTCAAGAGGCAACAGATGGGGAGGAAGAGGTGGATTTTGAGGAAATGATGGATGTGGCTCCAGCAAAAAAGTAGCTTTTTCCCATCTACAAAACTCTTAAAAAACATGTCTTCAGGGTTCTGCAAACATCTACTTCAATTCCTCCAGTTGATTTAAAAAAAAAAAAAAAAACTGGATAGAAAGCACTGAGTAGCCAAGTCTGGTGCAGAATTTTTGTTTACACACCCTAGTCATGAGGGTGTTTGTGTAGGCTGCATCCTGTGACAAGGCTGGTATACCCCTGGCATCCCATCCTCCTGATAAGGATTCCAGGAAAATGGATTCAGTGACCAGGAAATCCTACCTGGGCTCCTCCCTAGCCATTAGACAGGCCACCTACATGGCTTATGTGGCCAGATTTCAGAAAAGCCTATGGAGTACAGTATCTGAAATTGCAAAATCCTGCCCAGAACATATGGCAGCTGATTTGGCTGAGGCTATTTAAAAGGGGGTGTCGAGGCATCCAAGTTCCAGTTTAGGATGGCCGTGGATGCCAACGACACTGCAGCCAGGCTTATGGCTACCTCTCTATCTCTCAGGAGATTTGCATGGCTGAGAACCACTAACTTATCCCAGGACACTCGGTCAAAATCTTTGGACCCTTCATCCCTCTTTGGCCAACAGGCCGAGGCCTATAAGAAAAAGATGGATGAATACAAGGTTGCTTACAGGAGTGCAGCAGCCAAAGAAAAGGCGGCTACTCCTCAGAAACAACAGCCCAGGGCTGGAAGAGCACAACCTTATTATAGGCCTTTCTTTCAGACCCAGGCCCTTCCGGCCTACCAACCCCAGATGGGCAATTTCAGGGGCAGAGGCAGAAAGGTACTGGCAGGATGGATCCAAGCCCTCCACCAACCCCACAGGTGAAGCAAAACCCCTGAAGTATCTGTCAGGGTCGCCACCCCTCTCCCTGTAGGGAGGCAGGCTCGCCTACTACCTCTAGGCCTGGCAGTCTATAACTACAGACAAGTGGGTTCTGTAGGTAGTGGGCCAGGGCCTCACCCTCCGCTTCAAGGCTTTGCCCAGGCTGAGGGCAAAGGTCTTCAGTACTCTTTCCCCATCAGAATCCCAGCTTCTGGAGGAGGAGGTAAAGAGACCGTTACTGGTCAAGGCAATAGAACCAGTTCCACCCCTACAGTGGGGGAAAGGGTTCTACTCAAGATATTTCTTAACAGTAAAAAGGACAATGGAGTGGCGACCCATTCTGGATCTCTGGCAATTAAACAGATATTTGACAAAACCAAAATTCAAGATGGTCACTCCGGCCACCATTCTGCCTTCACTCAGGCAAGGGGATTGGCTAGCCTCACTAGATTTGAAGGACACCTATTTTCATATCCCCATCAGGCCATCACACAGAATGTTCCTCAGGTTCAGGCTCAAATCAGGCCATTATCATTTCAGAGCAATACCCTTCGGCCCCTCTTCGGCTCCAAGGGTATTTACTAAGTGCTTGGCTGTGGTAGTGGCACATCTAAGAAAGCAGGGTAACATAGAAACATAGACTTTGATGGCAGATAAGGACTGCTTGGCCCACCTAGTCTGCCCAGTTCCTACCTATCGGATAAGCTGCAGTTTCCAGTTACCCAGCGCCCTACTTCCTCCTACCCCTCCCTAAAATTGCCTCATCTGTCCCATGCATTCTTCAATTCCCCCACTGTTTTTTGACCCCACAACCTCCCCAGGAAGGCGGTTCCATGCGTCCACCACCCGCTCTGTGAAAAGTATTTCCTCACGTTGCCCCTGAGCCATTCCCCCTCTATCTTCAAATTATGCCCCCTTGTTCTTGTACATCTCTTATTCATAAAGGTGCTCCCATCTTGGACTTTGTTGATTCCCTTGAGGTACTTGAAAGATTCTGTCTTGTCCCCCCTCTCCCTCCTTTCCTCAAGGGTAAACATTTTAAGCTCCTTTAGTCTCTTTTCGTATGTCTTATGTTGCAGACCCTACCCCATTTTAGTTGCCCTCCTCTGGACTGCCTCCATCCTGTCTCTGTCCCTGCGAGATGGGGTCTCCAGAACTGTAAACAGTACTCCAGATGGAGTCTCACCAACTGTCTGTACACAGGGATAACAACTTCTTGTCTTCTACTAGTAATGCCTTTCCCTATACATTTGAGTATCCCCTTAGCCCTCCTTACTGTCACAGGTTTTCCCTATCTGGACGACTGGCTGCTGGTGGGTCAGTTCCCCCAACAAGTCTTGGATGTCCTAGCTCAGGCTCGAAGCCTCCTTCAGTCCCTAGGGCGCCTTCTAAATCCCAGAAAGTCAGTTCTGGTCCCAGTTTAGCTTCTGGATTTATAGGAGCAGAGCTGGACACATTGAAAGGAAAAGCCTTCCTTCCACCAGCAAGGGTGGACACTCTGGTACAGCTGGCCAGCTCCTTCCAGTTATCCTGTCCCAGGCCAGCAAGGCACTTTCTCCAGCTGTTAGGACACATGGCAGCTTCCACAGCAGTAGTTCTAGGAACCAGATTTCAAATGAGGGACAGTCAATTTCACCTCAGATCTTATTGGTCACAAAAAAGTGCCAGTTGTCTGCTCTGGTACCAGTCACCAGATCTTTGCTTCTGACCCTGCAGTGGTGGCATGTCAGAGAAAACCTAAGACTGGGAGTTCCTTTCCTGCAACAGCTCCCCTCAAGGGTCCTGACCACAGACATCTCTCTCCTAGGGTGGGGAGCACACACAGTGAGACCACACAGCTCATGGCACCTGGACCAAAAAGGAAAAAAGGAGACCCTCCTTCGCATAAACCTGCTGGAGCTCCGAGCAGTGTGCTTGGGGATCCAGTCGTTTGCTTCAGAGCTCGCAAACAGGGCGGTACAAGTCAGAACAAACAATACCACAACAATGTACTACATAAACAAACAAGGGGGCACCTGGTCTTCCCCATTGTGCACAGAAGCCATGTTAAAATGGAGGCTGGCCTACTCTCTGAACCTGTCCCTCATAGCTATGTACCTACCAGGGAAAGACAACACCCTAGCAGATGCACTGAGCAGAATCAATCAGAACATCCCGAATGGACTCTGAACAGATAGGTACTTTGAACAGTGTTCAGGAGGTGGGAAACCCCAGATCTGGACCGCTTTGCTCACCCGGACAATCATCATTTGCCACAGTACTGTTGCAGACCTCCCACAGTGGGCACAGTACCGATGGATGCACTACTGTTGGATTGGACAGGGAAATTCCTGTATGCATTTCCTTCCTTCCCTCTACTGCTCAGAGTTTTGAACAAATGCGGGTCTCAGCCAGCAACCATGATCCTCATAGCCCCAGATTGGGCCAGGCAGCTATGGTACTCGCTGCTTCTGCTTCTGTCTGTCAGCAAGCCAATAGCTCTACCCTGCAGGCACAATCTCCTTACTGTCTCACAGGGCAGAATTCTCTATCCCAACCTGCAATCTCTCAAACTCAAGGCCTGGTTCTTGAGGACGTAGAATTTGCCAACCTGGGGTTTCAAAGAAGGTACTCCAGGTTCTTAGGAGCTCCAGAAATCCTTCCACACAGCTAACCTATTCCTCAAAGTGGAAGAGATTTTCATGCTCGTGCCAGCAACAAAATGTGGTCAGTACCCAGGCAGGTGTGCCCCTGGTACTGGATTACTTGATACACCTCCATTCCCTTGGTCTTAAGCCCTCTTCATTAAAAGTTCACCTAGCAGCAGTTTCAGCCTACCTTTCAGTTGGCAGAAGGCCTTCTTTGGCCTCTGAACAGGTGTTCAAGAAATTCTTTAAGGGGCTTCTGCACCTGGATCCCCCACACACAGAGCCCACCCCAGGGTGGGATCTTAACATCTGTATTGGTCAGCTGATGCAGCCACCCTTTGAGTCCATGTCATCCGCAGAGCTCAAGTATGTTACTTGGAAAACTGTGTTCTTAATAGCCATTACTTCAACCAGAAAGATCAGTGAGTTACAGGCCCTGAGAACAGATCAGGACTACATTTCCTTCCATAAGGATAAGGTAGTCCTAAGAACAACCAAGAAGTTTCTTCCTAAGGTGGTGTCAGATTTTCACCTTAATCAGTCTGTTACCCTGCCTGTCTTTTTTACTTATCATTCATGCTCAGCCGAACACAGATTGCATAGCCTGGATGTCAAAAGGGCTATCGGTTACTACCTGGAGCACACCAAGGGTCATAGGGAGAATAGAACCCAGCTGTTCCTTACTTATGGAGAGGTAGGAAAGGGCAAACCAGCTTCAAAGAGGACCATTGCTTGCTGAATTGTGGCCTGCATCCAGTTTTGCTGTAGCAAAGCTGGTAAAGAGCCTCCTGTGGGCCTTCAAGCCCATTCCACAAGGGGCACTGCTACTTCCATAGCAGCCTCAAGGGACATCCCCTTATTGGATAGTTGCAAAGCACCTACCTGGAAAACTGTTCACACGTTTGTCAAGCATTATATCCTGGATTTACAGACCAGGAGTGATGCTAAGTTTGGCACAGCAATACTGCAGAGCCTGTTTCCTAAGTAGGTTCTGTGCCCACCTCCAAAGGCACTGCTTGGGTAGTCTGCATATGTCAGAATACAGTAAGATTTCCTGGGGTTAGAAGAAGACATTACTTACCATAGTAATCCTGTTTCTTCTAAGGGAATCTTACTGTATTCTGAGCTCCCACCCTTCTTCCCCTTCTTCCCCTTCTAGAATCTGGGGGCTCTGCACTACAGCTTTACTGTGGTGAACTCCTGTGCTGTTTTTTACTTAGGCTATTTGTGACTTGAGTCTTGAGGATAATGCCTATCATTAGGAGAATGATAGGGGGGTCGGGAGTGATGATGACGACGACGACGACGACGACTACTACTATTTCAGATTAGCATTAGTTAGTTGGCTTCCTAGGCAAGCTTTGTTAGAATCTGACGGTTGATGGAATGTTTACCAGGGACGGTGGTATGAAAACCGAGCTCGAGCCTAGCATTCTCTCATTTGTATAGGTTTTATTAACCTTTTCAGCTCCGGGGCAGTACTATGGTGGGACAATACTGCATATGTCAGAATACAATAAGATTGCCTTGGAAGAAACAGGATTACTATGGTAAGTAATGTCTTCTTGTCTTCTCCACCTCCGACTAAGTCGAAGAAGAAGTGCGAGAAGTGTGGCGCTCAGATCCTTCATAAGGATGGCCACCTTTTATGCCTCTTTTGCATGGGCCCAGACCATGACACCACGGCCTGCTCCGACTGCCAGCCCTTCAACTAGGCCACTCGTAAGAGGAGACAGCAGACCCTGGAAGCCCATCTTTTGAAGTCAAGAATGGCTTCGCTAGAGAAAGAGATGCAGAAGCTGAGGGACATTGTATCTTCCCCTTCTTCGGAATCCAAAAAGAAGGAAAAAGAAAAGCATTGGAAGAAGGAGCGCTCTGAGGATTGGGACCGAGGGACCTCCAGCAGGCCCTCGACCAGTAAGGCCATTCCCCCGTCGCCTGCCCTTGTGGTTTTGCGGGCTGCGCCCGGGGTTCCTCCAGGTGCTTCTGCTGCTTTTCTCCCGATCTCCACCGGTAAGTTGTCCGCCGGCTCCTCTGGTGAATGCCCAGTTGTTGCTGATAAGTCTGCCCCCGGCTCCTCCAGGGCCCGCCCGGCTGTCATTCAGCCGAGTCCCAAGGATCTTGTTGGGACTTGCCCAGTCTCTACCAGTAAGTCGGTTGAGGGTTCTTTGCTCCAGCGCCTGGTGACTCTCGTCCAATCAGCCGGCCGTCTCTGATGTCCGCCCAGACCCTGCTCACCCATCTGGGCTGATGCCGTCTCACCCGACATCTGGCTGAGCACTTCTTTGGCTGTTAGCCATCCTTTCCCCCAGACTTCACCTGGGCAGGAACCTTCCCTCCCACCTCCCCAGGTGATCCCTCTAGCCCCAGTGGTCACCACTGGTCCGGAGGAGGGAACGGGATCCCTGGAGGTGGTCCTTCCTTCGCCCACCCCAGCATCTATCCCCCAGATGCCTTTAGAAGACCCCAGGCCAGAGGCTCCGACGTTGACCACCAGTGACTCTGTCTCGCTCTCTGGTCCATCAGACCCTTTCGTTAGGCCTTCTCATGTCAACTCCGCCTCACCCATCGTCGGAGGCTCTGACATGCGTCTGGTCGGCTTCTCCATTGGGGCCCTCACGTCTGATCCCGACGACATCACTAGTTTTGACAGGGCCTGATGTTACCTACTTATACGATGGCTGGTCTGACTACGATTCCCCTGATGTCTGCTCTTCTTTTGCAGGGATTCATGCCTGGACCCCCTTGGCCTCATGTTCCAGGCTTCTTTCCCCATGGGCTGACGTCGGCTTATCCTCCACTGGGCCCTTCGTCAGACTACCTCTATTCGGGGTACCACTATCTGGGTTTACCCTCCTCATACTCATTTTCTTGGGTCAGGTGCTCCTACCTGTCACTATCCACCTGACCATGTTCCTCCTCCTGTTCCACAGCAGGATTTTCAGAATTTAATCCAATCTTGATGGAAGGAGGCTAGGTCTGAGCTGGTGTTTGACCTAGAAAAATGCCTGCCAGCTCCAGTGGTTACCCCCTCCCCCACATTCTCCATCACCTGTCAGCTCAGTATGCTCAACGGTGCATGTGTCAGGGTTCACTCCTAAGGAGGTCACTCTCCCTGATTTCGAGCCTCCTGAAGACGAATCATCCCTTTCTGGGGGAAGATTCCCTGGAGGATTCTTCAGACGAGCATTTCTCCGCGGCTAAAGGGAAAGATTCTCCTAAGCCCCCTCCTGAGGATCCTTCGTTTACTGAACTTTTACGTGTTATCCAGCAATCTGATGGCTGGAATACAGAGGAGCAGGATCCTAAGAGGAAGCGCCTCGCTGAACATCTAGATCTGGAGACCGCTTCCCCGATCCCTCTCCCCCTGTAGACAGCCTCTCACGAAGACCTCACCAGTACCATCTGGCAGCTGCTGCATTCCATTCCGGCCATCCCTAAGAAGGTGGATCGGATCTACCACACTCCGGAGGGAGTGTCCTTCTTGGATGCCTACCCCAAGGCTGATTCGATCGTCATTGCTGTGGCCCACTACCGTTTGGCCACTCTGAAACATATGAGCACCTCTCCCCCAGATAAGGAGTCTCGGCAGCTGGACCAGTATGGCAAAAAACCTTATTCTTCAGCTGCGTACGCTCTTTGCTCCCTCAATTATATAGCACACATGGTATCTTTCCAAAAAGTGACTATGGCCAAACTAGAGTCCCGTATCCAGGCTATGGAGTCTTTGGAGCTCAAGGATGAGTTGGTCAAAGACCTGCGCCTATCGAACATTTTGTGTCGACATGTGCGTAGGGCTACCTATAACACAGTGGATGCGGTAGCCCGCTTCTCTGCCACGGCAGTGTTCTTTAGACGACACCCCTGGCTTCACATTCCTGGCCTCTCTAACGACGTCCAGTCTGCGAATCAGGATGGCCATTTTAGGGTCTCGGTCCTTTTTTGGAGGAGATACCAAAGATATTATCACGGGCCTTCAGGACAGTGACCAAGCCCCGAGGTCCATAAAGTCCATGTACCAGTCAGGAATTCAGAGAAACCAGCCTTTTCGGAGATGGCCCAAAGGCAGGGTAAACAGCCTTTTGCTCAGCGACACGGAAAAAGAAGGTCCATAAGTTCCACCTTTTCGTCCCCCCCCCCGCTAAATTTCAGTGAGGGTCTGGAGAACCCCCTCGAACCTCCACCTTCTGACTGGCTACCTCCTCCCCTCCTCTGCTTGTGGGCAAGGAGCCAGTGGGAGGAAGATTTGCCCTCCACGCACAGGAGTGGAGGGATGTGACCTCAAACGTATGGGTTTTGCAGCTCATCTCAAAAGGACACGCCTTGGAGTTTCTGGAGCTCCCCCCCAGATTCTCCTCCAAGTCGCTCGTCTTACTCACCACACCAGGTTCCACTAGTAAGGAGAAAGTCTGGTCTCTAAACCAGAAGGCAGCCATAGAGCCTGTCCCTCTGCACCAAAGAGGGAAGGGATTTTATCCCCGCTTTTTTCCTGGTCCCAAAAAAGACTGGCATCCTCAGACCCATCTTAGATCTCAGCAGTCTAAACCTTTATGTGGAGTACAAAAGGTTTTGCATGCTGACGCTGCAGAGTCTCCTGCCTCTTCTGCAGGAGGATTATTGACTTTGTGCACTGGACATGCAGGATGCTTACCTGCATGTCCCGATGTTCCCGGGCCACCGCCACTTCCTGCGTTTCTGCTTCTAGGGGGAGCACTACCAATTCACAGCCCTCCCTTTTGGCCTTTCCTCAGCACCTCGGGTTTTTATCAGGTGCCTTGCAGTGGTGACAGTGGCCTTACGCCATCGGGGGATAGCAGTTTTTCCTTACCTGGACGACTGGCTTTTGACAGCCCCATCCAGGGACAGTCTCCTGGAAGCTCTGTCGTGCACGTTGGACCTTTTTTCTCACCTGGGTATTGCAGTCAATTTCCCAATGTCGACTCTTGCCCCTTCCCAGAACATTCAGTTCATTGGGGCCATCTTGGACACGGTCCAGTGCAAAGCCTTCCTCCCCCCAGACAGGGTGGAGACCATTCGAGAGCAGGTCAATGTTCTGATCACTTCCAGATACCTTCCTGCCAGAGCGTGGCTACACCTCATGGGCCTGATGGCAGCTTCCATCTCCACGCTTCCATTTGCTAGGTTGCATATGAGGATCACCCAGTGAACCTTGTGGGTCCAGTGGAATCAGCGCTTGGACAGTCTGGACCATCCAGTTCTAGTCTCCAACACGATCAAGAAGGATCTTCTTCGGTGGTTAGATCCTGTGAACCTTTCGCGGGGCCTTCTATTCAGAAGTTCCCCATCGCTTTGGACTCTCACCACAGACTCCTCCTGTCTGGGTTGGGGAGCCCACCTAGGGGACCACCGAACCCGGGGATCGTGGTCCTAGTTGGAGATGGCACTCCACATCAATATTCTGGAGATGAGGGCAGTTCTTTATGCCCTCCAGGCCTTTCAGTCCATTCTGTCAATAGGAACACTGCTTATCCAGACGGACAATATGTCTGTAGTCCTGGTACATCAACAAGCAGGGAGGCTTCCGGTCGTACCCCCTATGCAGGGAGGCGATGCGGGTGTGGAACTGGGCAATTAAGCACAGTCTGTTCCTAACTGCAGTGCACTTTCCAGGAGTTCAAAATGTCCTGGCAGACAGCCTCAATCGGATCTCATCCCTCGCTCACGAATGGGAACTCAGTCAGGAAGTAGCAGATTCTTTCTTTCAGATTTGGGGTCGCTCAGACCTAGGTCTGTTCACCTCCCCCATTCAATGCAAAGCTTCCCAGCTTTTGCACACTTGTTCCAGAGCCTGGTGCTTTCTGACACGACGCGTTGTCACTTTGTTGGACAGGGAGATTCTTGTACGCCTTCCCTCCCTTTCCCATTCTGCAGAGAGTTCTCTTAAAACTCCAGGCAGAGGGAGCCCAGATGATCCTTATTGCTCCCCTCTGGCCAAGGCAAATCTGGTTTCTGCTCCTGCAGCAGCTCTCAGTGTAACCCCCAGTTCCTCTTCCTCTCAGACACGACCGACCTGTTGACCCAGGATCAAGGCAGGTTAGTGCATCCCGGGCTCAGGACCCTGCATCTTCATACGTGGCTCCTACAGACATAATTAAGTCTCAATTCGGGGTCTCCCATAAGGTCGCTCTGGTCCTGGTAGAGGCCAGGAAAAACTCTACCAGATCGATCTATGCTATGAAATGGAAGCGTTTTCCCATTTGGATGGCTTCTAAAGGCTGGGACCCCTTTACGTGCTCGGATCCACAGATTATGGAGTATCTGTTGCACCTGTCTGATTAGAGTCTATGTTACTCCTCCCTCAAGGTTCACCTGTCGGCCATTTCGTGCCTATCATGATTTGGTGGGGGGGGGGAGAGAGAACCCGTGGTGCAGCTGCAGATCTTGAAAACCTTTCTGAAAGGGATTCTCCATCTGAAACCCCCTATCCGTAACCTCACACCACCTTGGGATTTAAATTTTGTGATTGAGAAGCTTACACTTCCTCCCTTTGAATCAGCGATGAGCTGTGACATGCACTACCTCTTGTGGAAGGTGCTATTTTTGGTTGCCATTACTTCTGCTCGAAGAATTTCTGAGCTTCAGGCCCTGATGTGTAAGGAGCCTTATTTGATTTCTCATGAGGACCCGGCAGTCTTATGAATAAATCCTAAGTTTCTTCCCAAGGTGGTTTCAGCGTTCACCCTCAGTCAGACGGTAGAACTTCCAGTGTATTACCCTAACCATTCTAACAGAGGTGATGCTCTTCTTCATACGCTGGACGTACACAGGATCCTGAGATGCTGCATCCACAGGACTAAAAATTCTTGAAAGTCTGATTAGCTTTTTGTCTCCTTCGCCCTCAAATATTTGGGTTCAGTGGTGTCTAAGCAGTGCTTACCCAAATGGCTCGCTAACTGCATTAGCTTCTGTTATCAGAAGT
This sequence comes from Neoceratodus forsteri, assembly GCA_016271365.2. Taxonomy (NCBI): domain Eukaryota; kingdom Metazoa; phylum Chordata; order Ceratodontiformes; family Ceratodontidae; genus Neoceratodus; species Neoceratodus forsteri. Next base: position 1,315,797,881 of record CM028131.1, read on the forward strand.
ATGACGAACCTCTGCTGGGAGAGTTCATTCCACTAGAGGAATGGTGGCGTCCACAGCCATTTTGATAAACGTTTCTGCAATGGAGATTTGTGCAGCAGCTACCTGGAGTTCAGTCCATTCCTTCACGAAGCATTACAGTCTGGACATTGCCCCTGGGTGTAGGGCTAGGTTTGGCCTCGCTGTTCTGCAGGGCCTACTGTTGTAAGGCTGGTCCTGTTTTGTTCTTTCAGTGTCATGGAAGACTGCCTTCCTGGTGGTTATCACGTCAGCCAGAAGGATTAGTGAGCTCCAGGTGCTCTTGGCGGAGTCTCCTTACCTGGTCTTCTACAGGGACAAGGTTGTCCTTCACCCCAACCTGAAGTTCCTCCGAAGGCTGTGTCGGAGTTTCACCTTAATTAGGTGATGACTCTTCCAGTGTTCTCCTGAGCCACACCTCGGAGGCCGAACACAGGCTCCATACTCTGGACCTGAGGTGAGCACTCGCTTATTATAAAGAGCGCACGGCTGGAGTTCAGAGAGAGGTTCTCCAGCTGTTTGTCACCTACACTGAAGCCACATCTGACAGACCTGCAGACGATTGGCAGGTGGATCACATCCTGCATTGATCTCCGCTATAGTTTGTGGGTAGGGAGCCTTCCAGAGGCTAAGGGCTCATTCCACCCACCATACCGCTGTGTCGGTGGCTGCTTCTAGAGACGTCCCTATCCAGGAAATCTGCAGGGCTGCTACCTGGAAGTCAGCACACACCTTCATTTCCCATTACCACATTGACCTCGAGTCATGCTGGGATGCTGATTTTGGGCCCTCAGTTCTCCAGTCTCTGCTCCCTAAGTAGGGTGTGTGTGCCTTGCCTCCCTCCTCCCGGAGAATTGCTAGGAGTCTGTCAGATAGTGTGGATAGAACAACATATCCACTTCTCTAGAAACACAGGTTACTCACCTGAAGCGGTAGTTCTGGGAGTGGTATATGTTCATCCACACGGACCCACCCGACCTCCCCAGGCTCAGGCGCACAACCTCTGCTTCTAGTGGGCAAGATCTGGCATCCTGGGCGGACCTGAGGGATATACCACCTGGGTGGGTGGGAGGAGCCAGCTTGAAAACTTTCTGGCACATCTTAAAGGGAAAGGACACTGCCAGATAGTGTGGATGAACAACATATTCTGTACCACTCTTAGGACTACTGTTACAGGTGAGTAACCTGTGTTTCTCATCCCATTTTCAAGAAGTTCTTTAAAGGCCTGCTGCACCTGTATCCCCGTTAGGAAGCCAGTCCCTTCCTGGGACTCGAACCTCTCAATAACCAAGCTCATGGAACCTCCCTTTGAGCCTGTGGGCACTGCAGACTTAAAGTAGGTCACCTGGAAGTCAGTCTTCCTAGTGGCCATGACCTTTGCCAGGAGAGTGTGCGAGCTGCAAGCTCTCTGCACTGACCTTAACTACATTATATTCCACATGGACAAGGTAGTCCTTTGGACTGTCAGAAAATTTCTCCCCAGAGTGGTGTCTGAGTTTCATTTAAACCAGTCCATCACTCTCCCAGTGTTCTTCACAGAAGGGTCCACTTCTGGTGAACAGAAGCTGCACAGTCTGGACGTTAAAAGGTCACTTAGCTATTGTCTAGATTGCAGTAAGGACATCAGATCTCCCACTCACAGCTGTTCTCATGCATGGTGAAGTGGGAAGGGTAGGCCAGCTTCTAAAGGAGTCATTTCCCACTGGGTAGTCTCCTGCATTCAACTCTATTACTCTGAAGTTGGTAAACAGCCAGCCCAAGCCCTCAGGGCTCACTCTACTTGTGGCGCTGCAGCCTCTGTAGCAGCTACAAGGGATGTCCCCTTGCTGGAAACCTGTACAGCGTTACCTGGAAAGCTCTACACACATATACAAAGCACTATTACCTGTATATACAATCCAGGAGAGATGCCAGGTGTGGCACTGCTGTCTTGAAGAACTTTTTCCCTAAATAGATTCTGTACCCAGCCTCCCAAGGTGTACTGCTTTATAGTCTGTACAAGATGAGCATAGTGAAGGTTTCCTGGAGTTTGAAGAAAAAATTACTTACCATAGTAATAATATTTCTTCCAAGTGATCCCTCATTATGCTTAATCCTCCCACCCTGCCTCCCCTTCCAGAACCTGGAATAGGCTCTGCAAGAATCAGTGTTGCCTTATCTGTGTCAGTCTTCACCATTCATCACTGGTGTGTTATGGCCGTAGACCCAGGACCCCGCAGGAGCATTTTTTTTCCAAGGGGGAGGAGCTGGCACCGGGACGGTGCTGCGCTCGAGGCAGAAGCACTGCATGGCGCTCAAGGGTTGGCCAGTAACTGACGTCAGCTCCTCCCTCCCCTCAGATCTGCTTCTCCCGCCATCGAGTGAACAGCGACCTCGTGGGCAAGCAAGAAATTCATCTACAACACTAGTACCGTTCTGTTGATGGTGAAGCCTTAGTTCTGCCGTCGCCGACATTTAAACTGTTACTTGGCGCCTATTGGCACCATATCCTTCGAAACCAGTAAGACCTTTCCTTTTATTCTTTCAGCACGGAGTCTTTTTTTAGTTTTGAAGTTTGTTCGATCGGTCATGCCCGGTTCTAGGAACAAGAAAAGCGTTGGTGTCCCTGTGGCTGGCAGTATTCTGTGACGGAGCGGCATGACTGCTGTTTGACCTGCCTGGGTCCATACCATGACATGGACCGATGCGATGCCTGTTTCTCCATGGACCACAGAGTACTCGAGGGCCGCGTGCTATAGATTGGCTGTACACCACCACCTTCAGAAGACGGCCTCGTACACAGGACGCCAGACGCAGGTCCCTTGACCCTTCCTCTGGGTCCCCTCCTGGTTCTGTATGGACCATGGAGGAGGGGTCCTCGGCATCTTTAAGCCTTGCCAGGGCGGAGGTTCCTTATATGGTGCTGCAGGCATGGTCTGCCCGGGGACCGGGCTGAGAGCACCGTCTTGGCAGTCACCTCCTTGGAAGTGCAGGTTCCCCTAGTGTCGTGGCCTACGCTTGTTGGGCCAGGCCCTGTGGTCTACTCGGCGCTGTCTGTTGGAGCCACTTTGGATCCTGGAGCCGCCCGTAGCTCCAGTGATGGGGGCGGCAACATGAGCAGTACTGGGTCGACCTGCAGTGCCATTCGCAGTGCTGAGGGTAGGAGGGCCTTGGGAGGGCTCCTCTGGAGGTCTTCTGGATCGGCACGGGGTCATAATGTTGCAAGACATTATGCTGCATGCAAAAAGCATGCTGCCAGTACAGCACGATTTCTTGCATGATGCATGTCTTTTATTTTTTTTTTTTTGGTGGGGTTCACCAGTGAAATTGCACAAAGTGCGAAAAATAAAAAAAAATGTTTCTTGCTTTAGGGACTGGGAATCAAACCCGAACCCAAACATTCTGCCTGCATCTCCTGCTGCCAGTGGCTCATCTTGTAGAGCCACGGCAGCTGCTCGGCGGAGACCCATCCCGGCAGAATTCTTATACTGGGACAGCGAGCGGGTGCAATACCGCGCACAGAAACATTTGCGGTGTTGCACCCTCTTGCTCACATTTACAGCGCTATTTCGGTTTAGTGCTCATGTCGCATGCTATTAAGCGTACGACATATTGACCTGGTAGGTTCTGGATCTGCTTCTCTTCAGAGGAGGATGATCTGGAGGCGGATCCTGACTGGCAGCCCGACTCCTCTGAGTACCAGGGCTCTCCTCTGCCCAGTGCCACAGTGCCCTCCCAATCCCCTCTTCCTTCGGGGTGGTTGTTTTAACTGGCGCCAGCCTCTGCGCCACTGGGAGTCTTTCCAGCGGCACCATAGGGGTTACTAGTGTTGGTGTTGACTCCTGGACCTTAGGAATTGAGTCTCCGGGCCCCGGAGACCAGGCTGGCACCGTTTCCGGAGCCGCTCTTGTCTCCCGAGGCCAGGAAGGGGGTTCCACATTGGCGGTCTCCTACATGGGGCTGGCAGGTGGGGTAGAACCCTTGCAGTTGGGAATGAGGAAGAGGTCCCTTTCAGAGTCAGTGAGGGAGCAGGGCGAGGGGCAGCAGTCTTCCCTGGGAGCGCTCCTGGGCTTGGGAAGGAGTCACAGAGCTGAGCCTTCCTTCTCTCCACTGTCATCTCCGAGTGAGGCCTAGTTGTATGGGGCTAGGGATCACCTTTGTGGACCTATGTGGCCCAGGCCGCCTCACAGGGGGGATTCCCCTTCGGGCCTCAGTCTTGACCACTTTGAGGTGGTTGAGTGGCCAGTTATTGGACAGACTGGCAGATCCTTCCGGGGCGCTGGATCGCCTGCATGGTTTCCTAGCCTTGGCAGATGGCTTTCTCACTTATGGAGGTGCTTTCCCCCCTTACCTCTGCCTTCTTCTTCCCACTTCCCAGGCCACCCTGGTCCTGCGGAGCCTCTGACCTAGGAACAGTTCAGGGCCTAGGCTCCTGCCTTCCCTAGTTTTGTCAGAGCAGCAGCTGGACTCTGAGTCTTCAGACTTGTCGGCCTCCTTGTCTTCCTCCCCTGAGGAAGAGGATCCTTCCTTTCACCTGTCCTCGGATGCTGATTAGACCTCTTATCAGCGTTTCCTCTTGAGACTGGTTGATGAGCTCCACATCTCCAGGGTGGCAAGAAGCAATCCTGAACGGGAGATGCGCACTTTCTTAAATAAATTCAGCGTGGACCACTTGGTGCCTGCGTGGCCTGCCCCATTCTGGGAAGCGTCGTACCGTACCTGGCAGCGTCCATCAGCCTGTTCCCCAGCAGTCGATGGACTGCCAGCGCAGATATTGCGCACCCCAGGGGTCTCCAGGAGCTTTGCCTCACCCCTCTTCAAGAGTGAGTCTCCTGGATGCTCCTACCGGGCATAGAAGCCCAAGGCATGACTGGCCCCCAGAGGCTGACTTTGCGGAGTTTGACCATTGGGGAGGAGATTATTCTTCTCAGCGCAAAATTGCTTTCCATTGCATCGCATCAGGCCCATCATGCTGCCTACAACAGGCACCTATGGTCGATGCTAGGCCAAGTACTAGCATCAATGCCTGACACGGAGGCAACTAGGTAAGCCATCACCCTCTCCGCATGTGGCCTGGAGCTTGAAAGGCACCAGGCAGGGGCATCGTGTAATGTCAGTGAGGTGACATTTAGGCTAGCGGGGACAGTGATCTGCATTAGAGGCAGATGGCGTTGCTTCACTTTTTCTGGTTTACATCCATGGCCTGGAGTAGGGTGCTTGCCACCTCCCAGGGGACCTGCCTTTTCTCCTGCAGGGTGAGACAAAAACTTCAGGGGCGACTTCCCTCTCCCAGGCAAAGGGAGACTCCGCCTCTCCCTGACCAGTTACAGGCCTAACTCAGCCTGTGAGGGTCTTCTCCTCCTGCTCCTGTGTTCTCCCCCACAGGGGGCCGAGGGAAGTTTTTCCCTTAGTGAGGTGCCAGGTCCCCTTCAGGGAGGCTTGGTCATAACCCACCAGTGATGAATGGTGAAGATTGACACAGATAAGATATGAAAATTACGTACCTATCGTAATTGTTGATCTTTCTGTGTATCTTCGCCATTCATCACTGGTTCCCACCCACCATCCCCTCTTGGGCCTCAGACTCTGGGCGGTGCCTCCTCCCTGCTTGCCTTCCCCCAATTGAGGCCAGTTGTGGGCTGAGTCCTGCTGGTACCTCTGGGCCCCTCTGATTCTACTCTTAAGAGGCGGGGTCCATCTTTGGGGGAGGGCAGGCAGGGACGCTTGCCCTCTTAAGAAGGGGCTCCCCGGGGCCCTCTCCTCAAGGCCCTGGTGGGGATCTTCTCCTTAGACGGTGTGGGTCTTCTTAGAACCCTGATCTTCCACTGCCTTCTTGGTGAAGGGGTCCTCATCTGGGCTGAAAGGGAATCTGAGGGCCCTGGGGACCTCCACGTCCCTTTTTCTTCTTCAGGAGCTTTGTCCCCTTCCCCGCCGTCTAACCAGCAGGGTTTTTTCTCCAGGCAGAACTCCCTCCACTCCCCTAATAAAGAAATAAGGAGGCTGGAGGTTCATAGGTAGAGATTCCTCCAGGTCCCTCTCCCCTCCTGCTAATGCTTGGAGGGTGTATGGGCTATCTTTAGGCCTCCGGGGAGAATGTTTCTTCTGGGGGGGGCTCTGTCCTAGGGTGGATTCTGTCCCCACCCTGGCAGTGTTTTTTAAGGGCAGGCATGGGAGACCTACAACACCCCCTCCATCTTGAGCCAAGAGGGGGAGGGGACCTTAAGCCAGGTGCCCTGACTCGTCCGTCCCTCTGGACCAACATTCAGTTGACCCTCTAGCTCTCACCTAGGAATTGTTACGTTCCACTTTCCTCTGTGGGGTGAATAAAAAAGAAAAGTGGGAGGGGGGACAGATCCTCTGTGGGATCTGGATGTGGATGTGGGTTCCCCTTCCCCTTGACCTCCCAGTGAGTCCTCTAGACCTCTGTCGAGAAGTCGTGGGGTCTCCCATCTCCTCCCCTCTTTTTTTTCTCTCTTTTTCTTCTGTCTTTCCTCTTCTCTCCCTCCCTCCTCTTGCTCTCTCCCTCCTCTTACTTGCCCAGAGGTTGGGGCCTCCTGTTCCAGGCCCCTGGGTTCCTCACCTGTCCTCTCAGTTAGCATTATCCTTTTTCTGTTTATGTCCTTTCCTTTTGTCTATCTCTTGGGCTCCCTTGCCACGCTCTCTTCCTTTCTCTATCTCTGATTTCTTTCACTGTCCGGCTTTTGCAGAACTGAGGTGAGGGAGAAGCTGGCATCAGTTACTGACCAACCCTCGAGCGCCATGCAGTGAGTCTGCCTCAAGGGTGGTGCCGTCCCAACGCTGGCTCCTCCCCTTTAGAAAAAAAAATGCTGCCGCCGGGTCCTGGGCCTCCGGCCATAACCCACCAGTGAAGAGTGGTGAAGATGCACAGAAAGATAAACGATTACAGTAAGGTACGTGTTTTTCATTTCTTGTTTAATATTCACTGCTTGAGCATTTTCTGGCTGTTCATCTATAATCAGTTTGCTATAATTTTGTTTTTAATCTGCCATAGCTTGTCCTGAAGGGGCAATCTTTTTGATTAATTAGTTTTAAGTTTTAACTATTCAGTATAGGTTAGGATACTAGGTTCGTAGCTGTTGCTTTCTAGGCCTTGAAATGGATGCGATAAACCAGCAGAGCAGCCTCTCTGAGCCAAGTTCAGTTCTTCTCCACGTGGCTAATTTACATTTTCAAACCCCAGGAAATCTTACTGCATTCTGACATGCAGTATGGTCTCACCGTAGGACTGCCCTGGAGCTGAAACAGTTAATTGAACCAATAGTGGAATGTTGGGCTTAAGCTTGGTTTTCAAACCACTGTCCCTGGTTGCACTTCCTGCAACTGTCAGATTCTTTACTCCGCTTGCCTCTGTAAGACGTCTCCGGAGAGCACTCCTTCACTTACTTCAAAAGTTTTTATTTTCATCGGTTTTCGAAAGTACTTTTTATTTCTTTCTTTAGTTTTTTGAAGCACTGTCCTTGGTACACAAGTAGACAGTCTAGATTTAGTGTTTATCGGGTAAGTGCTCTGTTCCTTTTCGGTTCCTTGCATCCGGGAGGGAACCGACGTGTCTTACCTTTTCTGAAGTGAAATTCAGTAGAATTTAAGTTTATTTCGACTTCTCTGGTAAATCGGTTTGAATTTGGTTATTGGTTAGCCGGGGTAACTCTTTTTACAGTTGAAAGCTAACTGTGTGTAAAAAAAAAAAAAAAAGGTTTTCTTTGCGTGTTTAGATGTCACAGAAGAACAAGAAAGGAATGGTACCTACAGGTTTTCAGCATTGCACTGAATGTGGGGAACCGTTCGCTAAGGTTGATCTTCATATAATTTATGTCTTCTGCCTAGGGTTTGACCACCTGAAGGCAGATTGTGAAATCTGCAAAAACCTTCAGCAGTCCACGCTTGAGTGGCGACTTAAAAGACTGCAGGAAAAAATGTCTGAGAAGGCTACTGACCCGGCCTTGGATAAACCAACTCCTCCTCCTCAAAAGGAACTGGAGGAACAGCCCTCTGACAGGGGTGACGGTTCTTCATGAAAGAAATGTGCCGCGGATACAGCCGCTGAACCAGCTACCGCTGGTAAAAGAAAAAGAAAGAAAAACATAGAGCGCAGGAGCTGTAACCGAGAAAGACCTAGGTTCCAACCACTGAGGAGATTGCGAACGCAGTCAGGATTATTCAGTCCCTGCAATCTGGAACTCTGGTTCTGGTTGAAAAGCAGCTGCAGGTACAGACCTGGTTCAGTCTCTGTTCCTAGTTCCTTGGAACAGAGTGGTGAATTCTATGATGACAATGAGGAGGAGGAGGAAGAGTAGGAGGACAAGGATTATGGAGAGCCCATTGAACCTGACATTTCTCTAGATCCTCACCGTCCTGATTCCCCTAACAAAGGCTCTGAGGATTACACATCCCACTTTGCCTTCATAAAGCAAGTGGCTCAAACCCTGGACCTTCCCACTCAGGAGTCCACTGAGGAAGATTAGGAACAGGAATATATGGAGATGATGAACGTCCCAGTGTTGAAGAGGCTACTGTTGCCCATCCATAAGTCCCTGAAGAAACAGGTCAGCAAAATATTGCAGGCACACAATTCTGTGCCACCAGTGGACAAAAAGCTGGATAAAAAGTACTGGGTAGCCAAGGGAGGAGCAGAATTCCTTTTTAGGCACCCTAGCCATGATGGGGTGGTACACGCTGCAGCTTGTGACAAAGCTGGCATCCCACTGGCATCACGTCCTCCTGACAAGGACGCCAGAAAAATGGACTCCATGGCTAAGAAAACTTACCTGGGGTCTTCTCTGGCTGTTAGGCAGGCTTCTTATGTGGTCTACATGTCCAGGTATCAGAAAACACTCTGGAATGCTGTCCTGAAAATAGCAAAAGCTGTCCCAGCTCCCATGGCATCTGACCTGGAAGAAGCTGTAAAAAGGGGTATAGAAGCTTCTAAGGCCCAGTTTAGGATGGCAGTTGTTGCCAATGACATGGCAGCCAGGCAGACGGCAACATCAGTGTCCCTCAGAAGGTTTGCTTGGCTCAGGACTACTAACCTGACCCATGATACTCAAATGAAGGCTTTGTATTTTCCATGTGAGCCCACATCTTTGTTTGGAGAGCAAACAGAGGCTTACATGAAGAAAATGGACGATTACAAGACTGCTTACAAAAGTGCTGTGGCCAAGGAAAGGGCATCCACACCCCAAAAGCACCAAGCCAGAGGTGGCGGGGCAAAGCCCATTACAGGCCATTCTTCCAGCCTCAGGCTTCCCCCAATACTAGCGGCAGAGGGGATATTTTATAGGCGGGGGCAGAAGAGGCAGTGGCAGCACTAGCCCCAGCACGTAGCCAGCAGCTCAAGCCAAGCAGACACCCTGAGGTGTCTGTTCAGGTCGTCTCCCCAACCCCGGTAGGGGGCAGGCTGGCCCACTATCTCCAGGAGTGGCAGACCATCACCACAGACAAGTAGGTCTTTAAGGTAGTGGGCCAGGTTCTTGCTCTCAACTTCAAAATCATGCCAAAGCTGTGGGCAAGGGTTTTCAGATCTTCTTCCCCATCAGAAACAGCTCTGCTGGAGGAGGAAATATCCAACCTTACATAAAAACATTGAAACATAGAAATTGATGGCAGATAAGGACCACAAGGCCCATCCAGTCTGCCCATTTTTTTTCTACCTTGATGACTGTGCCATAGACTTTTACTCTGTCAATGGCCAATCTATTCATACTCATCTGTATTGCTCCCTTATGCCTATCCCATGCCTATTTGAAGCCCTGCACTGTATTCATATCTGCCACTTCCTGAGGTAGTCCGTTCCATGCATCCACTACCCTTTCTGTGAGAAAGAACTTCCTCACATTACCCCTTAATTGGCCTTCCTCTAATTTCATGCTGTGTCCTCTTGTCCTATTTTTTTATATACTGAAACACGTTGGACTCTTTCACCTTGTTAATGCCCTTAAGATGTTTGAATGTTTCGATCATATCACCTCTCTCCCTCCTTTGCTCTAGGGTATACATATTGAGCTCTGTTTAATCTGTCCTTATATGTTTTTTGATGCAGTCCCTGCACCATTTTGGTTGCCTTTCTCTGGACTGCCTTCATTTTGTTAATGTTCTTGTGCAGGTGCGGCCTCCAGTACTGCATGCAGTACTCCAGATGGGGCCTAACCAGTGTCTTGTAAAGAGGAATTATTACCTTCCTCTTATGACTTGTGATACCCCTACTAATACACCCCAACATCTCTCCAGCCTTACCTACTGCTTTAGTTGTCTGCTTGGATGATTTCAGGTCGGTGGTGGTGGTGATGGTGATGGTGTCATCCAAGTCTCTTTCTTCCCTTGCGATTGCCAGCAACTTCCCTCCCAAGTAGGTAGCTTCAGGGTTTCTCTTCCCTTTGTACATGATTTTGCACTTCTTTGCAGTAAACCCCAGTTGCCACTCTTCTGACCATTTTGCCAGTTTATCCAGATCTCTTCTCATTCTGCCCACCCCATCTGGATCATCTACTCTGTTGCAGATCTTGGTGTCATCTGCAAACAGGCATACCTTACCCTCCCGTCCATGTGCAATGTTACTGATGAAGATATTGAAGAGGACTGGCCTCCAGGACTGATCCTGAGGTACCCCACTTGTGACTTGCATCTCTTCTGACTGTATACCGTTTCCCACCACTCGTTTTCTGCCTGCCAACCAGTTTACCAACCTCTGCCCCACCCCGAGCCTACCCAGCTTATTAATCAATCTTCTATGTGGAACAGTATCGAAAGCTTTGCTGAAGTCAAGGTAGGTGACATCAACTGCCCCCCCTTGGTCCACCACTCTGGTTACCCAGTCAAAGAAATTTATGAGATCAGTTTGACAGGACCTTCCTGTTGTAAACCCATGCTGTCTTGGGTCCTGTGCTCCTGTGGATTCCAGGTGTTGCACTATCCTTTCCTTAAGGAGTGCCTCCATAATCTTGCCCACTACTGAGGTAAGACTGACTGGTCTGTAGTCCGTGCCTCTTCCCTGCTGCCACTTTTTTGGAGCGGGATCACATGAGCCCTTCTCCAGTCTTCTGGAACTTCTCCTGTGCTCAGAGACTCACTAAACAGTTCTGCAAATGGCTCTGCTAGTTCCACCCTTAGCTCCTTTAGTACCCTGGAATTGTATGCCATCAGATCCCATTGCCTTGTCCACCCTGAGCTTAGCAAGCTCTTGTAGCACCCTTTCTTTTGTGAAGGGACTTGTGCACACCTCCCTCCCTCCCTCCTGTGTCATTGGTGCTGAGCTGTGGGCCCTGCCCTATCTTCTCTTCAAAAAATACTGAGCAGAAATAGCTATTTAGGATAGATGCTTTTCCTTGGTCCTCCTCCACACACTCCCCCTTATCCCCTTTGATCTTAGCAGTACCCCTTCTGGACTTTCTCCTTTCACTAATGTGTCTATAAAAAGTCTTGTCCCCTTCTTTTACTGTCCGTGCTAGTGTTTCCTCGGTTTGGGCCTTTGCCTGCCTTACTGCCTTCCCTGCTTCCCTTAGGGAAGTTTTGTATGCCTCCCTATCTTCATCCTGCTGCATTCCCATATATTTCCTGAAGGCCAACCTTTTGGCTCTGATCTTTTATGCTACTGTTTTTGAGAACCGAAGTGGCTTCTGCCTCTTTTGCTTTTGCTTTTCTCCCTAACACAGTGGGACGTTGCTTCAAGTATTGCATTCTTAATGCTTGCCCACTTTGCCTGTACCCTCTCACCTGTATTTCTTGTTGCCAGGGCTAGCTTAACTCTGTTGGCAATCTTATCAAAGTCAGCTCCTCTGAAGTCCCATATTTTTGCCTTGGAATGGGATGATTTTGTTCTAGTGGCCAAATTGAATCATACCATGTGATGGTCACTGGCCCTCAGGTGACCTTCTACCTGGAGAGCTGTGATCCTTTCCCTGTTGGTCAGTACTAGATCCAGGATAACCCTGCCTCTTGTGGGTTGTTGTACCATTTGTTTGAGGCCCTCCCCCTGCAGGGAATCCACTATGTGTCTAGTTCTGGCAGATGTTGTGCTGGTATTGACCAATCTGTATCTGGCATGTTGAAGTCTCTCATTAGCAGAACCTCCCCTTTAGCTGTCATGTTTTGTATGTCTTCTAACAGTAATGTGTCCATGTTCTCCCCCTGGTCTGGAAGCCTGTAGACAACCCCAGTTCGTATGGTGGTCCCATTTCCTGATTCCAGGGTGACCTACACTTCTTCTGGCTCCTTACGTGTATTCTGAATTTCTGTAGCTTTGATATTTTCATTGACATAAAGGGCCACCCCCCTTTTGCACCTCGGTCTCTTCTGAACAGTACATAGCCAGGTACTGAAGTCTCCCAAGTGTGGTTACTGGTGAACCATGTCTCGCTAATGGCTACTATATCCAATTTAGCCTTTGTCATTGTTGCCTCCAGGTCTGGGATCTTGTTTACCAGACTGCGGGCATTTGTGTACAAGATTTTCCATTGGCCAGATTTCGGTGCGTTAGTTGTTGGGCGAGGTCCGGCGTTTCCCCTGAGCATCGTATGGGGAGCCAGACCTTTTTCCTTACCTGGTGATGCAAATGAACTACAAACGTGCTGAACTCCTGTTTGACTACTAGCTGAGGGGGGAGGAGTGTTCTTCCTGTTCGATGTATCGGGTGCCACACCCTTCTTCCCATTTGTTAGGTTAAATATTCTGCAGACACATCAAACTTCTGCCCCAATGCACTGACTCCCTCCTTAGTCAGATGCGGTCCATTGAATTTAAAGAACTTCTGCTCCCAAAACTGTTGCCAGTTACCTACAAATTTGTGTCCTTTTTCTTGGCACCAACCTTTGAGCCATATGTTTAGCTCCCCTATCTCCTCTTCTTTGACCTTCCATCCATCTTCCCCCTCTCCCAGACTGGCAGGATCTCAGAGGAGGAGATGCCGGACGAAATGGATGACAGTTTGTCTCCCAACCTGGTCAGGTGTTCCTTGGTCTCCACAACTGACCATCTGGTGAGATCATTAGTCCCTGTGTATACCAGGACGTCGATGTTTTCTCCTGCTTCGTACATGATTTTAGTAATTCGGTCAGTGCTCTCCACATTGATGTACCTGGGAGACATCTGACCATTATCCACGGCCAGAGGTAGGTATCAACTCCCCGAATCATGGAGTCTCCTATGATCAGAAGTGTTTTGAATTTCGTTTTTGCTTTTTTTGTTTTGGTCCCTGTTTTGGGCGAGTTTTGTAGCGCTAGCTCCTGTGCTGCAGTGTCCTTTGCCCCTTTGTTTGATTTCGGAGATAGAGGCAGATACCAGTTTGTAGTTTTTATATGGTTTATTGAGGTGATACGTTGGTGAGCATTGAGTGATGGGGCACCCGAATTGCCCTTCCTAACCACCTGTTAACCTCCCGGACCAACTACTCTCTGCGATCGAAGTGCTTCAGTTGGATGTTGGGGAAATGACTGGCGGTTATTTTAATACATTTCCTCCTGAATGTGTGATTTGAGGAGCGCAATCTCTGCCCATGCTGCCTGGAGCTGAGCCCTTAGATCTCTGATGGTCCAGCATGTAGGACAGCGTCCTAAATCCTGTATAACTGCCCTTTTGAAAAGTGTCCTGCAGTTAATAATATCCATTCCAGTTGAGCTGCCGAGCTTATAATCTGGTCTGTGTAATTAGAAGGAAAATGAAAGCAAAAGATTATTATTTTTTTTTTATATATATATTTTGTTTTGTTTTTGTATAACTTTTTATAACAAGTTAAATTAATTGTGCCCCTGTAAGTGAGGTCAGTGTATGGATACCACTCTGATCCTCCCCTTCCTGCTTTGCTGCAGGAAATGTCACAACTGTGCTACTCTATAAAAGTAGTGTAGCATGGGGTGCCTGGGGATGGGGGTGGGTGGTTAGGCCCTTCCCCTGCCGAAAAAGAAGAACCATGGACGAAAGAAACAAGGAGGTAAGAGCAGAAATTAATCAACCAACAACTTCTGTCACAAAGTGCAGTAGAGCCAGTTCCTTTGGCACAAAGGGGAAAAGGCCTGTACTCAAGATACTTCCTCACAACAAAGAAAACTGGGGAGTGGTGACCCATACTGGATCTCCGACATCTAAACAGACATTTGTCAAAACCAAAGTTCAAGATGGTGACTCTGGCAACCATCCTCCCAACACTAAGGCAGGGAGATTGGTTAGCTACTTTGTACCTAAAGGTTGCTTATTTCCACGTCCCCATCAGGCAGTCCCATAGAAAGTATCTTAGATTCAGATTGCCATCAGGCCATTATCAGTTCAGGGCAGTCTCTTCGGACTGACCTCTGCCCCAAGGGTGTTCACAAAGTGCTTGGCTGTGGTCATAGCACACCTAAGGAGGCAGGGGGTGGCAGTGTTTCCCTACCTATATGACTGGTTAGTCAAAGGTCAATGACCTCATCAGGTCAGGAATGCTCTGGCGGTCACACAGGATACTCTGCAATCCTTAGGGTTCCTGGTGAACCTGAAAAGTCAGTGCTAGAACCAGTTCAGCTCCTGGAGTTCATGTGAGCCGAATTGGACACTGTAAAGGGAAGGGCATTCCTTCCACAGGGAAGAGTGGGCAGTCTGGTACACCTAGCCAGCTCTTTCAAGCTGCACACCCCAAGGTCAGCAAGGCATCTTCTACAGGTGCTGGACCATATAGTAGCAGCAGCAGTGTCAGGGGCCAGGTTCCAAATGAGACATTCAGTTTCATCTCCGGTCACACTGGCATCAGAAAAGGGATTCACTGTCCAAGCTAGTGCTAGTCAGGGCCGCAGTAAAGGGGGGGTAAGTGGGGAAGTTGTCCGGGGCCCCGAGCTCAGGAGGGGCCCTCCTGAGGAGCTGGCATTACCCCTGTCATTAGCTAGTTTGGAAAACGGGGCCCATTCCAAGTGACTTGTCCGGGGCCCCAGGATTCATAGCTGCAGCCCTGGTGCTAGTTACAGGAACTCTCCTTCAGGCATTACAGTGGTGGCATGAGAGGGACAAGCAAAGACCGGGTGTGCCATTTTTGCAGCAAAACACCTCGGTGCTAACCACAGATGCCTTCCTCCTGGGATGGGGAGTGAACTGCTCATAGCACATGGCTCAAATAGGTGTCATTGTTACACATAAATCTGCTGGAACTCCGAGCAGTCTTCCTGGGCATCCAGTCATTTGCCAAGATGCTACAGGGCCAGATAGAACAGGTCAGGGGAGACAACACAACCACCATGTACTACATAAACAAATGGGGAGGCACAAGGTCAATGCCACTGTGCACAGAAGCCATGAAAATTTGGGCTCTGGCATACTCCCTGGCGATCTCTCTCTCTCTCTGCAGTCCACCGAAGGACAGTGTCCTGGCAGGTGCCCTCAGCAGAATCTGTCAGAGCCACCATGAGTGGTCACTCAATAAGCAGGTCCTGCAGGTTGTTTTCAGGAGATGGGGCACTCCAGAAGTGGACCTCTTCACAGCCCCAGATGACCATCTGCTACCTCAGTTCTGCTGCAGACCTCCTGTGAGGGGCACAGTCCCACTGGATGCACTGCTGCTGGTTTGGTAAAAGTTCCTGTATGCCTTCCCTTCCTTTCCATTGTTACTAAGGGTACTGAACAAGCTCAGATCTCCGCCAGCAACAATGATCCTCATTGCTCCAGACTGGGCCAGACAGCCATGGTATTTCCTGATTCTCTCCCTGTCAGTAGCTAAACCAGTCAGCCTCCCCCAGGAGGCACGACTTACTGACATCCTCTCAGGGCAGGAACCTTTACCCCAACCTCCAGTCCCTCAAACTCAAAGCCTGGCTCTTGAGGACTTGGAGTATGCCAACTTGCACCTCTCATAAGGCGTCATGGAGGTCCTCAGGATCTCTAGAAAGCCTTCCACCAGGAAGACCTATACATCTAAGTGGAAAAGGTTTTCCATCTGGTGTCTGAGAAAAGACATAGATCACAGTCAGGCGGGTTTGCCAGTCATTCTGGATTACCTGATCCACCTTTACTCCCTTGGCCTAAGACCATCTGCTGTTAAGGTTTACCTGGCAGCTGTCTCTGCTTACTTATCAGCAGGCAAGGGCTCGTCTCTGGCTTTGAACCCAGTGTTCAGAAAGTTTTTCATGGGGCTGTTGCATCTGCATCCCCCATGTAGGGACCCTATACTAGTGTGGGATCTTATGCATCGCCCAGCTTATGCAGCCTCCTTTTGAGCCCATGTCTTCAGCAGAACTCAAGTATGTAACCTGGAAAAACAGTGTTCCTAGTGGCAATCACCTTCGCCAGGAGGATTAGTGAGCTCCAGGCCTTTTCTACAGAGCCTGACTTCATTGTATTCCACAGGGACAAGATTGTTCTTAGGACTAATAGGAAGTTTCTCCCCAAGGTAGTATCTGCCTTCCACGTCAGTCAGTCCATTACACTGCCTGTCTTTTTCACTGACCATTCTACTTCAGGGGAACGTAGACTGCATAGCCTGGATGTCAAAAGAGCCATCATCTGCTACCTGGATCATGCAAAGGACCACAAACAGGACAATACTCGGGTTTTCCTGACCTATGGAGAAGTGGGAAAAGGTAAACCTGCTGCAAAACGGTTGATTGCACGCTGGATTGTTGCCTGCATTTGTTTTTTTTTGGTTTTTTCTAACTCTGTTTATTCTCTGTTTGGTCTGAGGCATCGCTCAGAAGTGCCCATTAAGCTCATCTCCCATCTACTCTCCGCCGAGACTACCACCCAGTAGTCCCCTCCCACGGAGACTTCCCAGCCCCCTGGATCTCCCCTGGGGAAGGCCCACCACTCCTACCTTGGCGGCGTCTTTCTGAGATTAGAGGGTCCATCTCTCGTGGCTGGCGCCTGGGGATCCCTGGGTGTGGCAGTCCGGCATTGGGGATGTGCGGGGATGGCTCCTGAGGCCCTCGTCGCCTCCTCAGTCCTCTGGGGTTTTTCTTCGTTGTGTTGCCCCTTCCCTTTCCCTCCCCCAGAGCTCGGACGTGCAATGACGTCCGTCTCAGCTCTGCCTCAGCATACGCTAGTCCTGCAAGTACCTGGCGATACCTCTGACTAACGCCAGAGGTCGCTCAGGAGCGGCGCAGTCCCTGGAACCTCCCTCGAAGGGAGAGCAATCTCCGGATGCTCGATCTCTCGGCCGATCCCCTGATGGCCTGGGCTTGTTTTTGAACCTGGGTCACCAGCGTGGTGCGAGGTGTGGCGTCCAGCGCCTGAACCCTCAGCGCCACTGGGCTGGCTCTGCATTCAGTTTTGCTACAGCATAGTGGGCAAGCAGCCCCCTGCGGGTCTTGGGGCCCACTGTACCAGGGGAACAACTGCCTCCATAGCAGCTGCTAGTGACATTCTTCTGTTGGAAATCTGCAAATCAGCTATCTGGAAAACTGTCCACACATTTACCAAGCATTACTGCTTGGATACCCAGGCCAGGAGTGATGCCAGGTTTGGCACAGCAGTTCTGCAGAGCCTGTTTCCTAAATAGGTTCTCTGCCCACCTCCAAAGGTACTGCTTGGGTAGTCTGCATTTGTCAGAATACAATAAGATTTCCTGGGGTTTGAAGAAAAAATTACTTAACCATAGTAATCTTGTTTCTTCCAAGGGAATCTTGCTGTATTCTGAGCTCCCACCCTACCTCCCCTACTAGAACCTAATGGGCACTGCGTTACAGCTGTCCTTACCCTGTTGCAAACCTGTTGGTGTGATTGTTTCCTTGGGCATCTGTGATTTGAGTCTTAGGGATGCCCCTGTTGTTTAAAGAAGGGGTTGGTCTTTGGGGGGATTGGTTTTATATTAGCATAGTTGAGTTTAGTTATTTATGCATGCTTGATAAGACTCTGATGGTTGCAGGAAGTGCAACCAGGGACAGTGGTTTGAAAACTGAGCTTGAGCCTAACATTCCACTATTTGCATAGGTTCTATTGACCGTTTCAGCTCCAGGGAAGTCCTATGGTCAGACCATACTGCATTTGTCAGAATACAGTAAGATTCCTGTGGAAGAAACAAGATTACTAAGGTAAGAAATTTTTTCTTTTTTCACACACTACCGGGGCAGCTTGAGCCATCTGGCTAGCTGCACAAGTTAAGCATAATGAGGAATCCCTTGGAAGGAACAATATTGCTATGTTAAGTGATGTTTTCTTTTTGTCCACCTGCAGTACTTGAAGAAGAGCTGGTGGTTGTTGAAAGTGAGCTGCTGGCTGTGCAGACTCAAATTCAGGAACTACTTGAAAGGCAGCAGCTGCTTATTGATCAGAAGGCTCGACTGAAGAAAAAAATAGATAAGCTTTCACAAGAGCTGGGTGCTGGGACAAGTACAGGATCAGAAAATTCCCTGGAAGACTGGAACAAGCAAGGTCAGTTACAGTACCAGAAAATCGAAACAGAATGAGGAAAGCAAGTTTTTAGGTACAGAGAAGTATATTATTTATCTCTGCAACTTATTTGCTCAGGATATCTCAGCTGAGAGGCAACATCTTGTTTTAATTTTGGCTGAATCCAGTTTCTACACATTTCTGCAGCTGGATAGACTGGAGTGCTGAGGGATTAAGTGACTTGCCCAAGGTCACACTGAGTATTTTACTCTAGTGGGGGTTTAACCTGTTGCCTTCAGGTTCCCAAAATGATGTAATCAACAGACTATACTGCCTCCATATAGTGTGTGTGTGTGTGTGTGTGTGTGTGTGTATATATATATGTATATGATATATATATATTATGGTAAGATAGTAGTGCTACCATAGTTAAGATTGAGACCATTTCTATAGTTAAACCCCAAAACTTTGCACCTTAATAACTTTGCAACCATGTGACAGATTTGGCTGAAATTTGGAATACATGATCAAGAACCATAGGCCTTGGGATCTGCGAAGTTTCGTAGTGGTCAGATATACGGCTGCGGAGTTAAGCGTGATCTGTGCACGCGTTTACGCCTTTTCTGGAATTCTACGGTCACGCCTACAGGTTGTACGGTTTGTGCAACCGGTCCGAAATCTTCAGGGAATGTGTGGCCGGGGTTCCCGATGTGCCTTTCGAAGATTTTGTGAAAAAATATTAAACGGTTCAAAAGTTATTCAAAAAATAGTTTCCCATTATAAGTCAATGGGAAAAGTTAACAAAAGTTCAACACTTTCGTAAATGCATTTTTACTTTCGCAAATGGGCCATTTTGTTTTCAGTTGGTGATCAGAAAATGGTTGGCATTTAAATTTGGGACCCTCTAGCAACCTAATTCTTTTTGTATTCACCTAGTCGGACCCTGAGCATGCTTGCCATGTCTTTATTTGTGGTAAAACACCCCAGAAATATGTTTTTCAAATTTCTGGAAAAGTACTTTCGCAAACTACTTTTGTGCTCACGAAAGTGTCGAACCTTTCTTGAGCTTTTGAAATTGCGACAGTAGTTTTCATCTGTGGGACAGTGACAGCGATTCTTTGGCACTGCGCTGCAAAAGAACCGTTGGGAGTTTTGGGCTGAAATTTGGAGGAGCAGACCGACATCTCACAGATGTGCCTTTCAATGTTGTATTGAAAAAATATTGCACGGCAAAGTTACGGCACTCCAAAGTTGATGTTTTTCCCATAGGATAACATTACTGGCGCGCGTGCATTACAGAAACTTTGGATCCCTGCTGCAAAATAACAGTTTGGTCTTTTTCATGAAATTTGGAGGGAAGACAGCCAACAGCCCACAGATGTGCCTTTCAGTGGTTTGGTGAAAAAACATTACAGGGAGGCAAAGTTATGGTGCTCCGAACTTTTCTTTTTTTCCCATAGGATAACATTATGGCGTTCGCCGCGCCTTTCAGGGCCCGTATCTCGGAAACGGTGCGAGGTAAGGACTTTTCATCAGAAAATTTCTTAGCCCCCTAATGTGGGCTAAGATTAAAATTAGCCAGGACAGTTGTAAATAATATGACTTTTAAATTTTTTTTCTACGTCGTACAGTTGCTGAGATATAATGTATTTAGTATTCCAAGGTCTCATTTTCTGCGCCGATACTCATTATTATGCATACATTATTTGTACTCACTGTCTTTCTCTATGCAGGTTTTGGGGAAAACCAGCCTGTGCGCTTACATTACTGTTACTGTTGCCCTTTCCGCTTCCGGTTCCGTCCCGTTTCACTTACCGTTGACGTCTGCGCCACCATGTGCGTTATCCTTTGCGTTTTCATTTCTGTTATTTTTTGCCATTTCTGTCTACAGTACTGTTTATCTTTCTGTTTCACTTTACGTCACCATGCCCATTGACATTTCTGTTTGCAGGCACCATGTTACTATGTGACAACACATCACGTGGCAGACCATTCCCGTCTACGCCACCATGTGCATTACCCTTTCTGTTCTCATTCACGCTGTGTTACCATATGCGCCACTGTTAGCATTTCTGTTTGCGTTGCTGTCCCTGTTAGTATGCCACAAGAACATCATGTGGTGGCTCGCCGCTGCATTACATTCACTATTTCTCGTTATCATTCTCAAAGAGGAAATTAGAGGGCAAAAACTCCGTTTAATGGCTAGTTAGGGTTGTCCTGGCGACAAAGTGGAAATTATTGTTCGGGTTAAAACCCCCTTGCCCCCACCTACCCCCAACGGCATTGGGGTGTGCATTAGGATCGTGGGTCTAACTCTCACCCCATTCTCCTATACTTCTGCTGCTTTACACATGTCATGGGGTGAGAGTTGGGCTGATGATCCCAATGCACCAGCTCACGTCTTGATCATCGCTTGCGTTTTCATTTGCGCTTGCGTTTCTGTTACTTTTGCCATTTGTGTACCGTACTGTTTCTCTTTCTGTTTCACTTTGCGTCCACCATGCCCATTGACATTTCCATTTACAGGCACCATGTTACTATGTGACAAGACATCACGTGCTTTGCCGTTCCGTCCATACCGTGTCTTACCCTTTCTGTTCTCTCATTCGCTTGTATGTTACCATGTGTGCCACTGTTAGCATTTCTGTTTGCGTTGCAGCTCCTGTTACTATGCCACAAGACATCATGTGGCGGGAGGGCCCTTTCTCATTATCATTCTCAAAGAAGGAAGTGGAGGCAAAAACTCTGTTTAATGCATTAGTTAGGGTTGTTCCTGGCGACAAAAGTGAGGAATAGCTGTTAGGGTTGAAAACCCTAACTCAATTACCCCCAGCACCACACACACACATTCAAG
Organism: Neoceratodus forsteri; assembly: GCA_016271365.2. NCBI lineage: Eukaryota > Metazoa > Chordata > Ceratodontiformes > Ceratodontidae > Neoceratodus > Neoceratodus forsteri. The sequence continues at coordinate 1,315,819,020 of CM028131.1, forward strand.
TATGGGGAGGACGAAGTCAACATAACCAATGACAGACATCCAGCAGCAGGTGACAGAAATAACAAACAATTGTCTAAATGTACCACAGACATCCCCACCCACCTGACCAGGTACTGCATGCTCAGAGGAGATCAACAGCAAAACTGAGGCCATGTACACCAAATGTACACATCCTGATTGCAGCTGCACAAGCGTACCATACTTAGTAGTTGCATAAGCTACCTACCGATGCCCACACCAGACCACACCACTTGTGGTGGGCCACCCTGAGCAATAGAGTTCAGCAAAACCAAGGAGTTGTACAGGTATAATATCTCTATGATTATAACAAGGGTTTGAGAAATGTAGCTTTCTAATTGACTGTAAACATTGTAACAGCCTTATGTTTAGTTTTATTAACATACATATGAGAGCCTAACCATATGATGAACATGGTTTAATGTTGTTTAAAAACAGTTTTATTATGATAGCAATAAGCCACTCCCAGGTATTATGTTAATGGTCAGTTTATCACTGTCTAGCGACATGTGGCACTTTCGGCTATGCCTCATTCAACATTAAACCCCTACAGGGTGATTAACAGAACCATTTAACATAACTGTTAGTCATGCCTTATTGCTTAACTGTCTTTATGATAGATACTCTCCCTCTGCTAGGCACTGCAGCAGCTTTGCAACACAGTGTCCGCCCGGTTACACCATACACTGTCTAGTTACTGGAGAATGGCTGTGAATATGAACTCATGAAGATGAACAGTGTAACTTGATCATTACAGTCATTGAAACCCTAGTGTGATTATAACTGACATAGTCAGGATAGAGGATAACCCCTGCTGTCCTAGTACACTTACCCATTGTGAGTTAAATCAGTACTAAAAGACATTCTGTTTATATCTACACCATACCTACTTGATTCCTGTTGTACCACAATTAGCATCGTTATCACTTTGATAGCTTCAGTGACAGAAGTGTGGCAAACCCAAACAGTAGGCATACAGCCTGAGTATGAAACAACTGTTAAAAAAAAATCACACTGTGTCCATAAGTGGCATAGATCACTCATTGCAACAATAGTAAATGTATTACTATTTGAATAAGTTAGTCATCACAGATGCAGTGAGATTGTCTTTATCAGGTACAGCATACTCAGTAAGTGCCTACAGGAAAATCTATCTATATACATCTCCGATACAGGTACATCATTGTTGGCTCAGTAGTGCTATGATATTTAGAAGTTGCTTGGCCTGATCCATGCAATTACAATGTTTCTTACAAAGAATACTTACGCATCTTTAGTTTTGAAACACTGAAGGTCTATGTATGTACATCAGCAGTACACCTTCATCAGTAAGAATCGTGTGATACTGGCAGTCTGAATTTCCTGGCGTTGAACAGGTAGTGCTTTTCCATCGTTTTATATCAGCCCTCTATGTTGAGTAAACCATTGCAGTAAATGTACTACTATGTAAATCACCTACTAAATGTATCACTACTTTTATCTTGAGCATGCTAGTGTCTTGTAGTTAATTTATGTGCTTCTCTTAATTAATGTATACTCACTAGTGTTAAAACCTTTCTACAACTGTCATCATGCACCTTCAGCATTTATATTGAATAACGGCACAGTACCAGTTGTGATGTGGTGTGGTGTGGGGCATCGGTAGGTAAGGCCATGCAACTACTAGCGTAGTGCGTTGTGTGCAGCTGCAATCAGGGATGTGTCGTTTGGTGTACGGCCTCCAGTTTGCTGTTGATCTCCACTGAGCATGCAGTACCTGGTCAGGTGGGTGGGATGTCTCGTAGTACATTTAGACAATTGTTTGTTATTTCTGTCACCTGCTGCTGGATGTCTGTCATTGGTTGTGTTGACTTGGTCCTCCCCATACTTGAATGTGTGTGCGTATGTCTGTGTGTGTGTGTGGTGGGGGGTGAATTCGGAGTTAGGGTTTTCAACCCTAACAGCGAATTTCCTCACTTTTGATGCTGTGGAACAACCCTAACTAATGCATTAAACGGAGTTTCTAGGGACGTGGATATGTTGTTCATCCACACTGTCTGGCAGGTATCCTTGCCGCCTTAAATCTTGCCGGAAGGTCTTCAAGCTGGCTCCTCCCATCCACCCGGGTGGTAAAACTCTCGGCTCCGCCCCATGACGCTAGATCTTCCTTACGCTTGGAGCTCAGGTTCCCTCCTTAGCGCTCTGCGTATAAGACTGGTTCCTAATTCTTAGATTTTTCGAATTTAAAGTTTTTGCTTAAGACTTGGTCTTCTCTCCCTCGTGGCTGCGATGGATACATCGACTCCCAGTTTCCGGAGATGCCCTTGAGACCGAAGATGTCTCAGGCGGATCCGCACTCACGTCGTCTACTGTCTGGGCCTGGACGCGACCCGCGGGCCTGCGACCTGTGCTCTTCCTTTTTGGCCTCGTCCTCGAAGACCGTGCTGCCTGTTTACAACTGGGCGTCAAGGCGTTTTCCTCGGTGAAGTCAAAAGAGGCCGGTCGGCGGTTTCAGCGGCGGCGGGCTCGGCGGATCAGCTCGAGCAGATGATCGCCCTCGAAGAGGCGGCGGGCGCTTCTGCCTCGACTGCGGCATTTGTCCGCTCTCTCGGTGCCTCTTATTCAGCTTCTTTTAAGGAGCTTTGTCTGACCCTCTCTACTAAAGGTGAGGGACCAACTTCTGCTGGACCGTTTTCTCGGTCCAAAAAGAGAGACAAGGGTAAGTCCCACCATCGACGCTCTTGGGAGCGGGAAAGATCCCTCTCCCCGGGTTGTCGGCCGTTGACTTTGGTCCACCGCTCGGCTTCGGCCACTGGTCTCACGGTGTCCCCGTCAGGCCAGTTGACCGAGACTCCCATCGAAGCGGTCGAGATTTTTCTTGACCCGTTGGACGGGTTGTCGGCAGGAGAAGCCGAGAAACCCCTCTCCCCGGTTCCCCCGGTGGGAGTTGAGGACCCTGTTGGCTTGTCTGTGCCTCCGGTTCTGGAGCCTTCAGTTGAACCCTCCGAACCGAGGGGAGTGCCGGTTCCGCATGACACCTCCCCGCACCATCCTCGGGAAAGCCGAGGTTCTCGGTCTTGGACTTCTTCACGGTCCAGCCGATCCCGTCGTCATAGGCGGTCTCGGTCTCGGCACCGCGGCAAGCAGCGCCGCCGCTCGTCCTCTTCCTCCTCCTAGGACGAGGGGAGGCTTCGACGTAAGTTGGCGTCGGCGATATGAGGACCTCATGTGGCAACAGCTCCTTCTGACGGGAACAAGCCTTTCGCCATTAAGTGGCTGTCACGGGCGGCGAAACAACCCTCGTTTATCCGGAGCCTGTTCCCAGGCCAATTGTTCGCAAAACCAGCTGCCCCACGATTCCGGTGGAACCTCCACCTCCACAGCCGTTAGTTGGGGCTCCGACCAAGAATTCTCGGTCGGCTCAGGGACTGCCCCATAGGCTGTCTGTCACCCTCACTCCCGATCGACCTTGGCAGGTGGAGGGTGGCTCAGGCCCGAGGCAGCTCTTTGAGGACTCTTCCGAGTCCGAAGACGATTCCTCCCTTTTCTCCAAGCGAATGGACTTGGAGTCCTCAGGAGGACAGTCGGTGGACGATAGCCCTTCGTCCTTCCTGGGATTGCTTCGGCTCATCTCTGAGTCCACCGGGATGAAGCTCGAACCCGTTTCTAAGCGGGCCAGGTATCCCCTCACGGAGATTCTGGACCGAGGGGATTCCCCTACGGAGGCCTTTCCGGTGGCCGAGGCCATAGTGGGCCCGGCCTTGGAGCTCTGGCAGCACCCTGCTTCCTGCCCTGCGCCTTCGGCCAGGATGGCCAGGAAGTATGCGGTCTACGGTTCCTTGTCTGGTTTTTGGAACACCCTGGCCAGGGGTTAGTTACAGACAGCGTTTTCAAGCGTGCCGAGGCAGCTAGGGATGTGACAAACCTCCCGACAAGGAGTCCAAGAAATTGGACTATGCCGGGCGAAAAGTCTACGCTGCGTCCTCCCTCGGCCTTCGCCAGGCCAGTTTGGCCGTCCTCATGGCACATTTCTCTCATGCCCTGTTGGGCTCCCTGGACATGGTCGTCCCTCATCTTCCCGCGGATCTGCAGACCACGGTTAGGCAGGTGCGGGACCAGGGCAGGGCAGTGGCCAAACAGCAGCTTCAGACTGCTTTGGACATTGGGGACTCATGTGCCAGGTCTGTGGCGACCGCGGTGGCTATCGTCGTCCGGGCTTGGCTGAGGATATCCACCTTCACTTGGATACCCAGCACAAGTTGGCGAATGTCCCCTTCTTGGGGACCGACCTCTTCGGCCCTGGGGTGGAAGGTCACCTGCAGAGAATCGAGAAGTCCAATGCTACCTTGGACTTGGTCTCATCCGCTCAGAAGGACAAAGGCCGCAAACCACAGCCTAAGCCCTTTCGTCCTTCTGCGCCCGAGGCACATCCAGCCCAGCAACGTCAGGACCAGCAGGCTCGGGCTTGGCATCCCAAACCCAAGCCCGGGGCTTCCTCCAACAGGAAGCAGGGAGGTAAAGGCCCAGGAGGTCCCTCGGCCGGTCCCTCCTCCAAGCCTGCCCAGTGACGGGCTGAGGGGTGTCTCCCCAACCCCGTCACCTCACCCCAGGTTCTCCCGTGGGGGGACGGCTCGGCACTTCCTTTCCACCTGGTCCGTTATTACCACGGACAGGTGGGTGTTGGAGGTGGTGGGGAAAAGGCCTGCCTCTAGAATTCGAGCAGGCCCCGCCCTTCAGAGCCGCCGCACCTCGGGGGGCCTCGGGATCCGCAGCCTCACTGCCGGTCGCCGAGCCAACATCGCCTCCTCCTCAAAAGGAGGTGCTCAGGAGGTGGCGGACCCTCCCTCAGACCCGGGTTTTGTCCAGGTACTTCCTGGTTCCGAAACGGATGGGGCTGGCGCCCCATTCTCGACCTACACGACCTAAACAAGTTCCTAAGGTCTCGAACCTTCAGGATGGTCACTCTGGCTCAGATAATACCATCCCTGGAACCCGGCGTGTGGTTCTGCTCTCTGGACCTGCAGGACGCGTTCTTTCACGTCCCTATCCGTCCGTCACATCGGAGATTCCTTCGCTTTCGAGCAGAGGGATCCCTTTTCGAGTTCCGAGCCATGCCCTTCGGCCTGTCTCCAGCTCCCAGGGTCTTCACCAAATGCATAGCAGTGGTGACAGCTTTCCTGTGGCGCTGAGGGGTCCGGGTGTACCCTTACCTGGACGATTTGCTGATAGCAGCCCCCTCCAGACAGGAGGTGGTGCAGTCCAGAGATCTGGCCCTCCAGGTTTGCTCTCAAATAGGCCTTCTCATCAACGAGGCCAAGTCGGAACTCGAGCCGAAGCAGGTGATTCTTTTCATCGGGGCAGAGCTCGACTCTTCGAGCCAGAGCACGGCTCCCGGCGGACAGGGCGAGTTCTTACCTCCTTTGCCCAGTCATTTCTGGTTGGGCAATCGCGCCCTGTCCGGGACTTCCTGCGCCTCCTGGGTCTCATGGCGGCCTGTACCAGCGTGGTGCGTTGGGCACACTGGCACATGCGCCCTCTTCAGTGGGGACTGGCCAGCCAGTGGTCACAATGCTGCGATCCATTGGACCAGCTAGTGACGGTGACCCAAGGGATGTGGAACGCTCTCCGGTGGTGGACCGTTCCAGTTCATCTGTAGGAGGGCATCCTGTTTGTCCGCCCCGAGCCAATGGTCTCTCTATCGACCGATGCCTCTCTGATGGGTTGGGGTGCCCATCTGGGGGAACACCGGGCGCACGGCCTCTGGTCCCCGCGGGAGTCCCGATGCCACATCAACCTGCTGTAGCTCCGAGCGGTCAGCCTAGCTCTCACTGCCTTTGCTCCGTTCCTCCGGGGTTAAGTGGTCCGAGTCCAGACGGACAATACCACAACCATGTACTATCTAAACCGCCAGGGCGGGACGCGCTCCATGCTTCTATGCAAGGAAGCTCTCCGCATTTGGTCACTCGTGCGCAGCTTGGAGGCGGATCTCCTGGCCATTCATGTGGCAGGAGCCTCCAACACCCTGGCCGATGCCCTGAGCTGGATAGGGGCTGCATCCCACGAGTGGTCTCTCCTGCCGGAGGTAGTACAAGATCTGTTCTCCCATTGGGGCACACCTCAGGTGGACTTGTTTGCCTCCAGGGAGAACGCGAAGCTGAGGCTGTTCCATGCCCGCCCCCCTCAGCAGGGCTCGCTGCAGGGGATGCCTTCTCGAGGCCGTGGACCCGGGCCTCTTCTCGCCTTCCCCCATTTCCTTGATACAAGGTGCTTCTCAAAGCAAGGAGGACAAGGCGCAGGTGATTCTGATAGCCCCAGACTGGCCCGCCAGTTCTGGTACCAGATCTCCTCAGCCTCAGCTCCAGGCTCCCGAGGCAGCTTCCAGCTCGCCCGGACCTGCTCTCAGTCAATCAGGGGAAGGTGTTCCATCCGGACCTTCAATCCCTGCACCTGACGGCCTGGTTCCTGAGTGGCTAGAGTTCCAGGCCTTGGGTCTTTCCGACGAGGTCCTCAATGTAGTTGAGGCGTCCCGTAAGGAGTCGACCAGGAAATGCTGTGCCTTCAAATGGAAGAGATTTTCCATTTGGTGTCAGGGCAAGGGCTTGGACCCTTCCTCCTGTTCCTTGGCAAGCATCTTGGACTATTTATGGTCCCTTTCTCGTCAAGGGCTTAGGTCGACGACCCTAAGGGTGCACCTGGCAGCCATCTCTGCTTACCGGGCGCGGGCCGGGGAGCAGTCGGCGCAGGAGAAGGTGGTCTGGCGCTTTTTCAAAGGCCTTGATCACATTTCCCCTCCGGTGCGAGAACCTCCACCTCCGTGGGATTTACTGCTGGTACTGGCAAAGCTCATGGGCAAGCCATTCGAACCAATGCACAGGTGTGAACTCTCTCACCTGTCGTGGAAGACCGCCTTCTTGGTGGCTATCACGTCAGCCAGAAGGATGGGAGAGCTCCAGGCTCTGCATCGAGTCTTCTTACCTGGTCTTCCACACAGGACAAGGTTGTCCTGCACCCACCGAAATTCCTTCCGAAGGTGGTGTCGGAGTTTCACCTTAACCAGGTGTTGACTCTGCGGTGTTCTACCCAATCACCTCGGAGGCGAATACAGGCTCCATACTTGGACCCTAGAAGGCGCCACTTTTATAAGGAGCGCACGGCTGAAATTGGGAGAGGTTCGCCAGCTGTTTGTCACCTACGCTGAAGCCGCACCTGGCAGACCTGCAGCCAAGCGGACGACAAGCAGGTGGGTCACCTCCTGCATAGATCGCTGCTATAAGTTGGCGGGCATGGAGCTCCCAGAGGGATAAGAGCTCATTCTACCCGCCATACTGCTGCATCGGTGGCTGCTACTAGGACGCCCCTATCCAGGATATCTGCAGGGCTGCTACCTGAAGTCAGCACACACCTTCATCACCCATTACCACATCGACCTTGAGTCACGCCGGGATGCTGGTTTTGGGGCCTCGGTTCTCCAGTCTCTTTCCCAAGTAAGTATCGGGGTGTCGCCTTACCTCCTCCTCCCGGAGAACTGCTAGGAGTCTGCCAGACAGTGTGGATGAACAACATATCCATGTTCACAAATACAGGTTACTCACCTGTAACAGGAGTTCTAGGAATGGTATGTAATTGTTCATCCCTACCACCACCTGACCTCCCGGCTTCCAGCAGCACAACCTGAGCTTCCAGCGGGCGGATCTGCGCCATAGGGCAGGCCGAGTTTTACCACCGGGTGGGTGGGAGGAGCCAGCTTGAAGACCTTCCGGCAAGATTTAAAGCGGCAAGGATGCCTGCCAGACAGTGTGGATGAACAACATATACCATTCCTAGAACTCCTGTTACAGGTGAGTACTTGTATTTTTTGCCTCTATGTATATATGTGTGTGTGTGTGTGTGTGAGTGTGTGTGTGTGTGTATGTATATATATATATATATATATGTGTGTGTGTGTGTGTGTGTGTGTGTAAAATATAGGGGATATGACATGGCCTGACAGAAGATATCATATTTATCTTCACGAGAGGCCAGTGATATCTCATGAGTGGCGAAGTCACGAGTGAGATAACATGATGTCATTGGCCTCGAATGAAGATAAATATGGTATCTTCAGTCAGGCCATGTCATGTTCTGTTTATACTATGTGTGTTTTGGGCTGCATTCAACAAAAGCTCCAAATGTGCACTTAATACATTCCACTACATAGAGGTGTTGGCTGTTTCAACACAAATCTGCAGTATGTCTACCAGCACAACAAATGCCAAATGTTGTTTAAAAAAATACATGTAGTTGATCCTGCTGCTTTAAAATTATTATACAAAAATGTGTCTGGATTCTGGCTGACATAGCCTTGACCACCCCAACACAACTCTCCATAACCCGTCCCTCAAAACAGCAGATTACATATATTCTTAAAAAAAATGTATCATGTTGCCACTCTAAACTCATTGAATAATATGTATTTGGTTGATCCTGCTTGCATCTTTAAACACATATGTTTAAAAAACATACATTATCTGGTTGATCCTGCAACTTTGTTTTATCCCGGTCCAACTGTAATGCAGCATGAGCGATCAATATGCAGTCAAATGTAGCGTGACCGCGCACTAGAAGATTCAAATGTGAGGTACTGTAAGAAATTAATTATGGAGCCTGTGCTGTAAAGTGTAGAAAGTTTGCCTTTGTTAATGTTCCTCTATTTTAAGAAAGGCTGCCGACGGTACTGAGAGAAGAAGCGGCGAATCGGCGGCCCTAGAACACCAGGCGAAAGAGTGGTGTTGGTTGCCAGCAGCACGGCCGCCGGCGCTTTGGTGTGGTCTCTAAACTGCGACTATTTCAACTCTTTCTCAGTACTGTCGACATCCTAAAATAGAGGCAATAACAAAGACATTCTACAGCACAAACTCATAATGAATTTCTTACAGTACCTCATTCATCTTCTAGCATCCGTCACTCTACATTTGACTGCATATCGATCGCTCATGCTACATCAGGACCTGAATAAAAAGTCACAGGATCAACCAGATATTTTAAAATTAATTATTTGTGTAAAGATGTAGGCAGGATCAACCAGATGCAAGAAATGTGTGTGTGTGTGTGTGTGTGTGTGTGTGTGTGTGTGTGTGTGTGTGTGTGGGGGCTTGCTTGGACAGGGACAGAGGAAAGAGAGACAGGTGTGTGACGAAAAGTGAAAAACTTTCACTTTCATCATGATGACGTATAGGAACGTGGAGTTAAATGTATGACGTATAGGAACATGAAGATAATGTTATCTTCACTGGGCAGCCTAGATTTGGTACTGACAGTAAGAAGATGTAAACATTAATTGACTGTTTTAGCAGTCATTGCTGACAGTCACCTATGTCTCTGTCACTCACCTCCTGTGCAAAATACTTCTCCTTCGTTCTGTCCTGCACATTGACATTTTCGTTGCAATTATAATTGGCCCCCCTATTTCAGACTCCCTGGCAGTGCCTGCCCACCAAACATTGCAGAAGCCTCCCTCCCAGCTCCCACCCACCAATGATGACTCAGGCTTACATGACACAGTCTAACATGATTGTGCGGTTGCTGCCCCTTGGCTTACTGCAATTTTTTTAACTGGCTAAACCAGATTGGCTACACTACACACCTCCTACCCAAACTTAATGTTAGCACCAGTGGTGGTGCCATCTGTGTGGCAAGTAATTGCTGTTTTGTGTCTTGACCTGGCATGTAAGACAAGTGATTATTTCTTCGCCTACACCCTCCTGCCCACAACTTCTCCTAAAACACCCTTCTGCACAAAACATCTCCCTGCTACTCTCCTGCACAGAATCTTCTTAAAGTGTAAGAATACCTCAACCTGGCTGTACCAGAGGCATTGGATTTGACAGGGGTGACTGAAAGCCCCATTTCCCACCCACCCCACCTCTTAGCCTTGACAACTGATCTGCTGTTAAGAAGAGACAGTGGCACAATCTGGTGGATATGACAACTGAGTGCAGTGTGTCTGCTTTCTGTGTGTACAAGTCATGGGTACTTCTGTGCTGGCAGGCATTCTCCTAACACCCCTCCTGCCCAATTAACGTCTCCACACAACTCTCCTGCCCATAACTTCTCTGACTCTCCTCCTGCACATTTCTTACCCACCCCACCCACATCCTACCTTGGCTCATCAGGTCTCCCAGATCTGTCTGGTTTAAGACAGTGGCACAATCTAATCTGGTTGGTGGCATGAAATCTGCACAGTCTGCTTTTCTAGTGAACTTCTTTTTTCATGGCATTAGATTGCCATTTTTTCTGTGGCAATTTCCTAACACCTCCAGCCCATAACTTCTCCCAACACTCTCCTGCCCATAACTTCGCCAAAACCCTCCTGCACATTTCTTAATTGTGTGTGTGGCAGCTAAAAGAGAACTAGTGCCAGTGTTCATGACTAGATAGCACATGGGGTGACTAAAAAGCCCCCATCCCCACCCATCCCCACCCACAATTACCTTGGTTTAGCAGGTCTCCCAGTCTGTCTGGTGTGTGGCACAATCAGGTGATGCCTTGGTGGAATTATCTGCACTAGTCCGCCACACTGCAGTCTGCTTTTTTCTGTTTGAACTTCTTTCTTCATGGCATGCCATGTTTTCTGTGGCAGTATCTTCTCCTAACACACCTGTCCATTAACTTCTCCCATAACACAACACCTCTACCTCCTGCACATTTCTTAAGTGTTTTGTGTGTGTACTGTTTATGACAATAGAAGCCACTGTTGCAGACAGACTGTGGAAAGAGTAGAATGGGTTAGGTAACTACATTTGACAATATAATCTGTCTACTCTCCCCCCACTAAAAAAAAAACCAAAAAACACAGGGACTGCATTGGGGCCATAATAGTTTACCCCCCCAACCTGATCATCTGAACTTGTTAGGCTGTGATCCTCTACCACCAAAATCAAAAAGATATTAAATTTAGCAGAATGGGGTAATGGCCATCCACTCACCATCTGGGCCAATCCCCAGGAAATTGAAATCTTGATCCATTCCCCTGAACGGGACCCCCACCAAAAGTAGCATTGACCTTAAGTGGCTAAATTTAAAAATTGTATCTCCCCCGTTGGAACAAAACATTTTGATACTTCTCTTCTAATCCTGTGTCCAAGTTTCTCCATCGTCCTGTCTCTGGGTCAGTGTCAGTCACTCAGATTATCTGTGGAACTAAAAAAAAAACCTATTAAAGACTATTATTAAAACATTTTAAAATTTAAAATTATTTTCTGCGCAGTCCTATGGCTTTACATTTCTTAAGTGCTGGATGAGGGTCATACTCTTCAAGTTCAGCTCCTTCTTGGGCAATCTGCATAAGTTTGCTCACAGTGTCTGCCTTTAGGGAACAGCTATCTTTTGTTTTTATTTTGTTTTGTACAGAAAACCCGCTTTCACATGCCACTGATGTAACAAGTAAAATATTGGCCATTGTGACAAAATCTGGGAAAACATCTGAAAGTTTTCAATTAAGTCTTGGCAGAAACTACTGAGCAAAGTCCGTCCTTTTTAAGATTTCAGAACAAGTCTGAATTGTCTAATCTTTTTCAGCCCTGTCTGGGTCAGTAAGTGCTGGCAGTGTTTTTTCCTGGAAGGTTGTTTCTTGGAAATAAGTGCAAACATCCTTGAGTTCCTGCAGTCCATGGTCCGTTATGTTGGAGTCATCTGGGAGACACTTTGGATTTAGAAGAACATTTAAGTTGTGCAGCAGCTGCATAGAAGTTGTCTCAAATCTTGTGTGAGTGCTTTTAATGAGTTGCGTTAAATATCCCTGAGATGCCGTCTGGAACTGCATTCACAGTGATGGTTTGTCATTCACTTTTTGATCCTGCCACATGCCAGGATGTTGGTAGAGTACCTGAAATGTGTACCGGAGCTCTACCCCATTCTGTTCTTTAAACTGCTGCAGTCTAGTAACTGTGGCTTCTATCATGCTGCTGGCCACCGAAATGTCAACGCTGTCCCGTTGCATGACTAAAGACAGTTTATTCACCACATCTAAGACATCCATGAAAAAAGAAGTGCACAAGATAAAACAGACTGCTTTCAGTTTTGTGTGAAGGCCCTTTGCTTCTGCCGCACCTTTTGCTGCATCATGCTCTAGGGCTTGTAAAAATGCAGGGTATGATCTGTGAATTGCTTGAACTGCAACATGCAGTGACGGCCACTGAAAACTTGCAGGTTCTTTTAGGGACAGATATCCGATATTTTCATCATTGAGTGTTTCCTGGATGAAACACAAGGCATTGTACCATACTGCAGAGTTGCTGTAGTATCTGTACACATTTTTGATAGTTACTTGGTATTCATTGAATACAGGGTTGTCCCGACATGCTTGACCTGCTGCCAGTGCCAGTCTGTGGGCAACACAAAGAATCTGAATCAGCCTTGGGTTAACTTGCTGTCTTAACTTTGCACCCACCCCATTGTGGATTCCAGTCATGACGCTGGCACCGTCACTTGCTAATGTGATGATCTTGATTGGGTCAACTGCATAAGCAGAACACACATTTAACAGTTCTGCCACAATTGTGTCTCCCCTCCCATCATGTATTGCAATACAATCAATGAAATGAATTTTGGCCTGTGCTTTGTGTACGCACGTCACATAAATGTTCAGTTTTTTGTGAATGGTTACATCAGTGGTTTCATCCACTGTTACCCCAAGGAACTGAGAACCTGCTAAGTGAGCTTTGATTTCTTCCTGTAGGACTTTGTTTATGGAGTCGAGCGTGTCATATCTTGCATCCCAACCAGAGTAGGTTGTGCCACTGTCTTGCAAGGCTGGACAGCCATTTCATTTCTGTGGATTGACAAACACACCAACATTAGTGTCAATCCTGAAGCAGCAGCTGCCACCCTGTGCCCCGGCCTGAAAGATTCCATTCCTCACCTGTAGAGCTATCAGTGTTTCAAACTGGTTGAGTGATTGCCCTTGTTTGGTAAGGTAGTAAATTAAGGCCAAGAAAATTTACCAACAGAGCATGTCTGTGGGGTGCTCAAGTACAGGAATGTGCACCAATTACCTCAAGAGCTAGAACCAGTAAACAAAAAAATAGATTTCTTTCAGTTGAGGTCAGCACAATATGCAAAAAAGATGCCAATACTAAGGCTTAAGCCAAAAGAAAGCGCATCTTTATTAGTAATTATAAAAAATATAAATAATAGGAAAGGGCATCAACGGTGATACCAACTTCCTACAGGTACACAGCATACTTCATTGTGCAAACAGTGCATTATGTGCAAAAAAGCATAGAATTGCCCACAGAAGAAGAAGCAAAAGAAGGTGTAAAAAACTGACAAAGCAGACAAAAAACACACTGTCCCCCAAACTGCTGCTAAACCAAAATGGAGAACGAACTCCGCGGTAGGCTATGTGCTTAACTGACAATAATGGTTTACTCAAACCTGCTCGAAGTGTAGGCAGGTGCTAGTTTACTTCTTTCCCATTTTGCTGTTAATGGAGCGCTGGTTCGGCTATACAGATCCACCGCAAAGGGACAGAAACACCACGGACAAACAGTCTCGTGCAAAGCACAGCACAATATCGACAGAAGACGCCAAAAAAAGTGTGGTGCAGTGGGGGCAGTGAAACACTCCGCTAAGGCAAATTGACACACTTGTGTATCGACCGCACTCTCTGTCATCTTCAGAGCGTGATACTCAATGTTAACACTCCGACTTATAGGCGCTGCCGTGCTAAAGGGTCATACCAACTTAAAGCGCTAGTGTGTTTAAGTTACTAAAGAACAGGTTCACATCCCACCACCATGAATAAAAAAAAAATGTATAGAGACAATGGATTCCTCTATATTGCAAGCAAGTTACAATAAATAGTAGAAGAGAAAGAAAACTAAGTAGCTAAATTCCCTTCACCAAGGAAATAAAATAAAAAAAGCTATCATGTAAACAAATGTGATAATGCTCATATGGGAAAAAGTTTGCATTATACAGAGTAATAAGCAGAGAATATTAAGCTAAACATTGTAAATAGATCCATGCAGTTACACAGGGTAGCACTTAAAGGAATGGGGAGCAGAGCCGGCAAGTCTTAACTCCCCAGGTGGCCAGAGCATGACAAGTCTAAGCCACTAAATATATATAACAGAGGGAGCAGAGCCGGCAAGTTTTAACTCCCATGGTGGCTAGAGCACGTACAAGTCTAAGCCACAAAAAAGAGTTCATATAAGCCTACCAACAGGAGAGCAGAGCCTGCAAGTTTAAATTCTCTAACTCTGAAAGAATAAAAGGGGGAAAGGGGGAGGGGCAAACGAACAAGGAAAAAGAAAAAGGGGGGAGAAAGGAAGGGAAAAGAAAAAGAAAAGGGGGAAAAATGGAGGAGAAAGAGGGTAAAAAAGGGAAAAACAAAAGGAATAGACAGTCAAATTTAACTATACAAAGGTATCTCTTCATTTAGACCATGGGGGTTCATGGTATCTAACTCAAAAATCCAGAAGGCTTCTCTTTGTAATAGTCTTGTCTTCAGGTCTCCACCTCTAAAGCTAATCTCCACCTTCTCCAGGCCATAAAATGTTAAGAGACTGGTGGTCCATGTCTGACTTCTAAGTAATGTCATGCCATTGCATTCTCCAGATTTCCATTTCGAATGGCTCCCTTGTTCTCACCTATCTTCTGCTTGAGTGCACGTTTAGTCTGCCCTTTATATGATAAGCCACACGGACATTTTAACATGTATATAACTCCGGCAGTGCTACAATTGATAAATGCTTTAATATCATATTTATTGCCTGATCTGGGATGTGTAAAACTCTTAGAATCCACAGTATTTAAGCAATGTACACAATGTCCCCATCTATAGTTTCCCACAGGTGGAGGTGGTAGCCACATTCTAGGTCTCTCAGCTTGTACTGGAATATATGGATTTACTAGCATCTCTCTCAGGCTTTTTCCCCTCGTGTATGTAATCATGGATGGCTGTTGTTCAAAATCTTTTAGTCTAAGGTCAGATTTTATAATAGGCCAAAGTTTCTTAATAATCCCTTTTTTAGGAGCCACAGGATTGTACTCTGTAAAAAATATAGGCTGATTTGTTTCCTCTTTCCCATGTCTTGGCTCCATTAGCTCCTCTCTGTCCATACTTTCCACTTCTTTTAGTGTGTCTAAAAGGAGATCTGGTTCATACCCTCTTTCTAGAAATCTGTGAGTTAAATCTTGTTTTGCACTTGTAAAGGCATCCTGGGTGGAACATACACATTTAGCTCATATATATTAACCTTTTGGAATATTAGAGGTTATAGATTCTGGATGGCAGTTATTCCGTACCAACAGAGTGTTCTTTGACCTTGGTTTTCTATACAGGTTAGTCTGCAGATTCATGTTGTTCTTATTTATCATAATGTCCAAAAAAGGAATCTTTATATTACTATATTCAAAAGTAAATTTTAAATGTGTGCTGGTCTGATTTACATATTCCATAAAGAGATTCAACTGTTGTACATCTCCACACCATATCATAAGGCAATCATCTATATATCTTTTCCAAAATCTTATGTTATCATGATGGGGGTTATGTATTCTATCATAAATGTTTCTTTCTTCCCATTCCCCCATGTACATATTTGCCAAGCTTGGAGCAAAGGTTGTGCCCACGGCTGTCCCTTTTTTTTTGTACAAAACAGTGACCGTTGAACCAGAAATAGTTTATCTCTAAAACAAACCTTGCCAAGTCCACTATGTATTCTGTAGGGGGATTATTTTTTTCTCTGTGTTGTAGTCCCCTCTGCATAGCTGCCTGTGCCCCTTCATGAGGGATGTTAGAGTACAAACTCTCTACGTCAGTGGTCACTAAAATATCCGTCTCCATTATTCTAATGGCCTTCAGAATTCTTAGCACATCATTGGTCCTTGCCCAGATTTCGCCGGTGCCCATGCAGGAAGATGATGTCATACCGACCCCCATGCCTCGTGCATCTACTGTCTGGGCCATGATCACAATCCACAGGCCTGCGACTTTTGTCGGTTGTTTCTATACTTGGACTATACTTGGAAATTAAGTCAGCAGAAGACTTCATAGACTATAATGTCCGACTCCCCTAATCAAGGGGTGTATTTCCCTACCTTTGTAGTAAATATTCATCTAGCTTTCTTTAAAAGTACCTACAGTATCTGAATCAGCAATATCAAAGGGAAGTTTATTCCATATACCCACAATTCGGTGACTAAAAATTGCCTACTCTTGTTATGTGGATAAGTTAGTTTGATTTGTTTATTATGACGCTTAAGATTAAAGTTACAATCTGAGTAACATATACCCAGTTCTTTTAACATTCCTGTATCATTGGAAATTTTAAACATATAAAGCAAGTCCCCTCTCATTCGTCTCTTTTCCAGACTGTACAGCTCCAAAGACTGCAGTCTATTGTCATAAGGCACATCAGTCATTCCCATTATCATCCTAGTTGCTCTTTGTTGAAACTCTCTCAATGGCATTTACATCCTTCCTTAAATAGGGAGTCCATAAAGGGCTACAATAATCCAAATGTGGTCGCACCAAAGCTCTATACAAGGGCATAATACATGCTTTATGTCTTGATACAAATGATCTCTGGATCATACTAATTATTCTGTTTGTTTTTATTACTGTTTCTTTGCAGTGGTCTGAGAAGGTAAAGTCCTTATTAATCAGAATACCCAGATCCTTTTCCTGGGTGACTGATTTTAAAACTTGATTATTCAGATAATATTTTTCCTATGTATTCTTAACTCCCAGATGCAAAATGACGCATTTGTTTACATCTCTGTAATTGTATCAAGTCATCCTGTAGACCAATCACCTTTTGCCTATTCCCTACATCGGGAAACAGTTAAGAATCATCAGCATCAGATGGTCCTGGAGGACCGTGCTGCCGCCTGAAGTTGCGTCATCCGGAGAAACTTTATCCGCCGGTCAAATCAAAGGATGCCCTTTGGGTGGTCTTCACAGCTGCGGGGTCCGCCGAGCTGTTGTAGCAACTCAAGGCCTTCGAGGAGTAGGTTTCCCAGGTCGCCACTCAATCCTCTTCTGCTTTGGCCTTCGTTCCGCTCCAGTTGGGCTCCACTTACTAGGCCTCCTTCAGGAAGCTGTGCCAGTCCCTCCTGACCAAGGGGCAGGGCCCTTCCGAATCGCACAGTTCCTGCTCACACAAGGAGGAGTCCAAGAAGGATAAAGAGAAGACTCATTGTCGACGATCCTGGGACTGGGAGCATTCCCGCTCTTAGGAATCTTCAGTTTTGACTACGGTTGAAACTGCAGCTGTTGCCGCCGACTTCACAGAAACCCCGGCGGGCCAGTCGGCTGAGACGCTGGCTGACGATGCAGCTGAGATTTTTCTCGACCCTGTCGACCAGTTGTTGCCTGAAGAGGCTGACAACTCTCTCTTCAGGAACCCAGTCCTGCTGATGACCACTGAAGGGGTGGCCCAGCCAGCTGAGTCGGCTCCTCCGGTTGCTGACCTAGATCAGGAGGAATCACGTATCTCCCCGGCTCCCTCTGAGGCCCCCCATCTGCACCACTGACTGCCAAAGTCGAGGTCTCTGTCATCTACTTCCTCTGGGTTGAGCAGGTCCCGCTGACATCGTCTGTCTTGCTTTCGGCACCATGGGAAGTGGCGCCACCTCTGTTCATCTTCATCCTCCTCTTGAGGTGAGGAGAGGCTTTGGTGCAAGTTGTGTCGACGTTATGAAGACCTTATGTGGCAACACTTACTGCTGACAGGCCGAAGCCGATCCTGGCTACCACCTCGGCCATCACCTGGCTGTTGCCCGAAAGGCCAACTCCCTCACTGGGGCCGGTCAACACCGTTCCTCCCCCAGCGGAGCTGGTCCAGACTGTTTTGGCTTGGCTGAAGTTGGCTTCTCCACCGATCGTGGTGGAGCTCTCACCCAAATAGCTATCAACCGGGGCTCCGTCCAAGGAGTCTCTGTCAGCTAAGGGGCTTCCTCAGTGGCAGTCAGTCACTCTCACACCTGACCACCTGCGGCGGGTCGAGGTGACCGGTGATCTCCTGCTTTCTGGGACTCCACCGAGTCGAGGATCCTTCTCTGCACTCCGTCCACTGGATCGGGTCAATAGTGGATCTGTCTTGCCCGGCCCTGGCCTGAAGGGTTGGATTATGACGCCAGCGACCCGGGTTCGGGAACGGACTCGGTAGCTGGAGGGCCGGCCGGGAAAGGATTGGCGTAGCGGCTGCTCTTCTCCTCCAGGGGAGGGTGAGGATGCAAGTCCCTGCAACACCGCCACCTGGGTGACCACAGGTGGAGTGCAGCAAGACTGCACAAGCAGGGAGAGGAAGGGCGTCTGCGGAGGCGTCAGGCACGTTGTAATCTCCTTATGGCTCCCCAGCGCGGACCCTGTTTGGAGAAAGCGGGAAAATACCCCACCAGACTCCTGGTAGACGGAGCTCCTGCTCACGATCCCCAATACCCCTACCGACATCAGTACCAGCATCCCCCGGCCAGAAAAATAAGTCACGTCCTGGGTGGGGGCCTCCACCCGCACTCCGGCCTGGGGGTATAGCCAAGGCTCCTTGGGGGGATGGACTGTACTGGACATTGGCTAATAGGAGCGGGGACGAATCAGGCCAATGGAGTCTCCAGAAGGAGCAGGAGTTCGGTGGTGAGAGAGGGGGCATACAAAGTAAATATATAAAAAAAAAAAAAAAAAAAAAAAATAGTGGATCTGTCAACAGATGAAGGCCCCTACTCCGTTCATGGGCATTCTTCACCTCATCTGAGAGTCCATGGGGATGAAACTGGTGCATGTTCAATAGCGGACTCGCTACCCCCTTAAAGAAATTCTGGATAAAGGGGACTCTTCAACAGAGGCTTTCCCAGTGGCTGAGGACATCGTCAGCCCTGCCCCGGAGCTCTGGCAACGCCCTGCCTCTTGCCCTGTGCCCTCGGCCCAGATGGCCCATAAATATGCAGTGCTCACCGGTACCCTTTCCGGGTTCATGGAGCATCCCTTGGCTGAGGGGTTGGTGGCTGACTCCGTGTTCAGGCGCTCGGGCAATACAGGGGACGTCAATAGACCGCCGGATAAGGAGTCAAAGAAATTGGACCACTCGGCTAAAAAGGTCTATGCTGCCTCCTCGCACGGCCTCTGCCAGGCAAGCTCGGCCATCGTGATGGCATACTTCTCCCATGCTCTTCTGGGCTCTCTGGATGAGGTGATTCCTCATCTTCCTGCGTACCTCCAGACTATAGTCAAGCAGGTCTGGGAACAGGGTTGTACTGTGGCCAAAGAGCAACTTCAGATGGCCCTGGACATTGGAGATTCCTGTACCCACTCGATGGCGGCCGTGGTTGCCATGTGCTGTAGTGATTGGCTTTTGATCTTGACCTTCACGGTAGACGTGCAGCACAAGCTGGCGGATGTACCATTCTTAGGCACCGACTTATTTAGGCCTGGTGTGGAGGGTCGCCTCCAGTGCGTTGATGCCACCCTGGACTCTGTGACATCTGCCCAGAAGGACTCCAAGGACTCTAAAGAGCAGAAGCACAATCCCTTTCGGTCCTGTACTCCTGCTGCAAAACCAGCCAAGCATCAGTCTGGCCAGCAGGCTCAGTACTGGCGACCTCGGGCCAAGTCCATGGCCTCAGTGGTCCAGAAGCCCAGAGGGAAGGGACCCAGTGGCTTCTCAGCCGAATCCTCCTCCTCCTCCTCCTCCAAGCCTGATCAGTGACGGGATGGGGGTTGCCACCCTCATGCCCGCTATGCCTCCCCTGGGTTCTCCTGTTGGGGGGCTGGCGCTGCCACTTCCTTTCCGTCTGGTCTGCTGTTACCACAGACAGATGGGTTCTGGAAGCTGGTCAGGGTCTGCCTCTGGAATTCAAACAGTACCCTCCAAGCGGAGCCCGCGCCCCACGGGAGAACTTGGTGTCCGCAGACACTCGGTTGGCTCTTCGAGACGACGTAGCACAGCTCCTCTGCAAGGAGGTTGTGGTCAGATTTGTGGATCCTGCGGAACACTCAGGGTTTGTCTCCAGGTACTTCCTAGTGCCAAAGCGGACGGGGGGGGGGCTGGCGCCCCATTCTAGATCTGCAGGACCAGAACAAATTCCTCAGGTCCCACACCTTTAGGATGATAACTCTGTCCCAGATCATATCATCTCTGGAGCAAAACATGTGATTTTGCTCTCTGGATCTTCAGGACACGTTCTTTCATGTCCCGATCCGTCCGTTCCACTGAAGGTTCCTCCACTTCTGAGCAGAGAGACCCTTTTACGAGTTCCAAGCCATGCCTTTTGGCCTCTCCTCGGCCCCCAGGGTCTTCACCGAATGCACAGCAGTGGTGGCAGCTCACCTGAGGTGCAGAGGGTCTGGGTGTACCCCTACCTGGATGACTGGCTGATAGCAGGTCCATCCAGGCAAGAGATGGAGTGGTCCAGGGACGTGGCCATCCAGACCTGCATTGACTTTGGCCTCCTGATCAGTGAGGCCAAGTTGGAACTTGTCCCGCGCAGGTGATCCGCTTCATCGGGGCAGAGCTTGACTCGTGCCAAGACAGAGCTCGGCTCCCGGCGGACAGGGCGGAGGTTCTCTCCTCCTTTGCCCAGTCATTTCTGGTTGGGAACTTGCGCCCTGCCTGGGACTTCCTGTGCGTTTTGGGTTAAGTGGCGGCCTGCACCAGCTTGGTCTGTTGGGTCCATAGGCATATGCGCTCCCTGCAATGGGAGCTGGCCAGCAAGAGGTCTCAGCACAAAGGTCACTTTGACCAGCTGGTCACTGTGACCCAGAGGATGTGTGATGCCTTCCAGTGGTGGCTTGTCCCAGAGCATCTGCAGGAAGGGATCTGCCCTGAGCTGACGGTCATCCTGATGACCAGTGCCTCTCTCATGGGCTGGGGTGCCCATCTGGGGGAACACAAGAGTCCACGGGCTCTGGACCCCTCAGGAGACCCAGTGCCACATCACCCTGCTGGAGCTCTGAGCAGTCAGGCTGGCACTGACTGCCTTTGCTCTGTTTGTTCGGGGTCAAATGGTCCAAGTCCAGGTGGACAACACCATGACCAAGGAAGCCCTTCACATTTGGACTCTCGTGTGCAGCCTGGAGGCGGATCTCCTAGCCATCCACATGGCAGGACCCTCCAATCAGCTGGCGGATGCTCTCAGCCGAGTGGGCGAAGCATCTCACGAGTGGTGCCTCCATCTGAAGGTAGTTCACAGTCTGTTCTCCTAGTGGGGCACCCCTCAGGTGGACCTGTTCGCCTCCAGGGAGAACGCATAGCTGAGGCTGTTTTGTGCCTGCCCCCCCCCCCCAGCAGGGAACACTGCAGGGGGATGCCTTCTCCAGGCCTTGGAACCCAGGACTCTTCTATGCCTTCCCTCCACTTACCTTGATCCACAAGGTGTTAGTCAGGGAGGGACAATGCACAGGTGATCCTGGTGTCTCTGGACTGGCCCCGACAGTTTGGTACCCAGATCTCCTCGGCCTCAGCAACAGGCTCCACCCGAGGAGTCTTCCCATACGCCCGGACCTGCTCTCAATCAGTTAGGGGAAGGTTCTCCACCCAGACCTTCAGTCCCTGTACCTGACAGCCTTGTTCCTGAGCAGCTAGAGTTCCAGGCTTTGGGTCTTTCTGAAGATGTCCTCACTGTCATGGAGGCATCTAGAAAGGAATCTACCAGGAAATGCTGTGTCTTCAAATGGAAGAGATTCTCCATTTGGTGTCAGGGCAAGGGGTTGGACCCTTCATCCTGTCCAGTGGCTAGCATTTCGGACTATCTGTGGTCTCTTTCCCAAGGGGGGCTTTGGTCGATGACCCTTAAGGTGCACCTGACAGCCATCTCTGCTTACTGGGTGCGGGCTGGTCAGCAGTCGGTGGCACAGGAGAAGGTGGTCTGGCATGTTTTCAAATGCCTTGACCACATTTCCCCTCCGGTGCGTGAACAACCACCACCACCACCACCATGGGATTTGCTGCTGGTTTTGGCAAAGCTCATGGACAAGCCATTCGAACTGATGTACAGGTGTGAGATGTCACCCTTGGCATGGAAGACCGCCTTTGTCGTGGCTATCATGTCAGCCAGAGGGATCAGTGCGCTCCAGGCACTCTTGGTGGGGTCTCCTTACCTGGTCTTCCACAGGGACAAGGTTGTCCTGCGCCCCTACCCGAAGTTCCTCCCGAAGGTTGTGTCGGAGTTTCATCTGAATCAGGTGATGACTCTTCCGGTGTTCTTCCCAAATCATACTTCGGAGGTCGATCACAGGCTCCATAGTCTGGACCTAAGGCGAGCGCTCACTTATTACAAACTGATGCTGTTTTTGTCGACCTTTCTAAGGCATTTGACACAGTCAGTCACTCCCTCTTGCTAGTCACACTCCCCAACATTGGCTTTTCTCAGGATGCCCTACACTGGTTCACGGACTCCTTAACGGGTAGGTGCCAACAGGTCAAAATCGGCACTACCCTATCCAATAGTCTCACAGTTCTCTCAGGGGTCCATCCTTGGTCCCCTTCTTTTCAGTCTTTACCTTAATTCCCGCTCTAGCAGCCTACTGCTATATACGGATGATGCTGTCCTTTATGCCTCCAGTCATGACCTTCTGCAACTCCACCACTCCATCCAGCTCTCTTTTAATGAAGCCGAACAGTGGTTCACTGCCCAGTGCCTCATACTGAACTACAAGAAGACCAAATTCATGATTTTCACCCACCCCCAGAACACTAAGCAGAAACTTTGCCCCCAGATCCTAACTGCTGACCTAACCCCACTCGAGCAAGTGAACTCCTTCAAATATCTAGGCATCACCCTGGACCTGGCTCTGTTTCCACCAGCACATACACCACCTGTCCACGGCCCTCAATGTCCGCCTGGGACTGCTATACCATGTCAAACATTGCTTTACCCAAGATGTCCCCCGACTTGCAGTCTCGTCCTCCATCCTCTCCCTCCTCGACTACGGTATACTCATTTATAGCGCTGCCACCACCTCGACCTTGAATAGGCTACGTCTCTCCCTCAACAAAACGTGTCGACTTGTCCTGGGCTGCGACTGCCTCACACACACCTGCTCACTGTATATCTCCACAAACTGGCTTAACCTTGACAATAGGATCAAATTCCACACCTGTCTTATGGCCAAAAAAAATCACCCTAGGTCTCTCCCCTTCAGGTTTCACCCCCCCTAATCTATCCGTCTACAACCCCAAAAGTAACTCGTAGCTCCAGCAAGCAACATCTCTCAGTTCCCCGATGTTGTACCTCCCAATATCAAAGGTCTTTCAGCTTCAAGGCCCCCCTCCTGGATGAATGACCTACCCAACTTCATCGGAACCCAAAACTCTATCTATCTCTTCAAAACCATGCCTTAAGGATCACCTCCAGTCCTCAAACTGCTGTGACGCTACTGGCCCTATCACCGTTCCTCCCCCGCCCCCGGACAACAGCCTATGGCTGGCTGGTACCCCCCAATTTCTTTTTTTTCCTTTTCTTTCTTTCTTTTCCTTTCTTTCTAGATGTTATCTGCACCCCCATAAGTCTACTAGGTCCTGACTGCGAGCCTTATTTTTCACCTTTACCATGTCTCAAGCATTTTTTTTTCTGTTCCCTGCTCTGTATGCTACCTTACCTCTGTATTGTTCAATATGTGACGTGCAACCTTAACTCTGCACTGTTCAATATATGTGATGTGGAACCTTTGTAAGTGAGTCTCTGACTCGAAGGTACTTTCCAATCTCTGTATAAATAAATAAAATAAACAAAGAGTGCATGGCTGAAGTTCAGGGAGAGGTTCGACAGCTGTTTGTCACCTACGCTGAAGCTACACCTTGCAAACCTGCAGCCAAGCAAATGATTGGCAGGTGAATCACATCCTGCATTGATCTCTGCTATAGTTTAGCGGGTAGGGAACCTCCCGGAGGGCTTAGGGCTCATTCCACCTGACATACCACTGCGACGGTGGCTGCTTCTAGGGACGTTCCTAGCCAGGAAATCTGCAGGGCTGCTACCTGGAAGTCAGCACACACCTTCATTTCCCATTACCACATTGACCTCGACTCACAGCGGGATGCTGGTTTTGAGGTCTCACTTCTCGAATCTCTATTCCCTAAATAGGGGGTTGTGCGCCTTGCCTCCCTCCGCCTGGAGAACTGCTAGGAGTCTGCCAGAAAGTGTGGCTAGAACATCATATCCACATTCCTAGAAACACAAGTTACTCACTTGTAACAGTAGTTATGGGAGTGGTATATGATGTTCATCCACACAGACCCACCCGACCTCCTTAGCTTCAGCTCACACACACTGCTTCCAGCAGGCAAGATCTGGGGTCATGGGGCAGAGCCAAAGGAGTTACCATCCGGGTGGGTGGGAGGAGCCAGCTTGAAGACATTTCCGGCAAGTCTTAAAGGGAAAGGCAATTGTTACAGGTGAGTAACCTGTGTTTATACACCATGCCCCTTATCTGTACCTTAATTTATGATTACCAGACAGGGATACATTACTGAAAGACTGGAGATCTCTCTTACAAAGGTATTCTGATTACCTAGATTTAGTGCACCATCAACAATTAGGCAGTCTGTGAAAGTTTTCAGGCTTTTTTTTTTTAATGTTCTTCAAAGTGTTTGAATCTTCTGTAAACCCGTCATGTTTAATGGGCTTATGGTGTGTATGCTTGGGGTCTAAGTTGACCATCATTGATGGATGAACCTGCCAGGTAGCAGCTGACCCTCTCAGCTCTAAATCTGTCCACATATCTGGACCTCCTCGACTTCAGCAGAAAGCCAGTGTGGCTTCTCACACTCCGGCCAGACTTGCTCATGATGTAACGTAGTAATAACACACCATACAATAGTAATAGGTGTTACGCTCAGATAAATTTAAAATTATCCAGTAAAATGCAACCATTGTTACGCACAATATAAATAGGTTTAGTTGATCCAGTACAGTTGACTAGTTTGCATTCATAATTAAGAGGCCCCATTAAGCGCAACAGTCTGGTTTCATTTTTGATACTTATAAGCCAATTTAAGAGGATGTTAAAGTAGGCAGTATATCTTCCGATGACCACAGATTTATTGGGATTGCATTCCAAGTCACTGCAGCTATATTACATAGAAACATAGACTTTGATGGCAGATAAGGACCACTTGGCCCACCCAGTCTGCCCATTTCCCTTCCTATTGGATAAGCTGCAGATTCTAGTTAACCAACAGCCTACTTCCTGCAACCCCCACTACAATTGCCTTATGTCTGTCCCATGCATGTTTGAATTCCCCCACTGTTTTAGACCCAACAACCTCCCCAGGAAGGCGGTTCCATGCATCCACCACGCTCTCCATGAAAAAAAATTTCCTCGCATTACCCCTGAGCTGTCCCCCCTCTATCTTTAAATTGTGCCCTCTTGTTCTTACACATTTCTTTTTCTGAAAGATGCTACCCTCCTGGACTTTGTTGATTCCCTTGAGGTACTTAAAAGTTTCTATTATGTCCCCCCATCCCTTCTTTCATCAAGGGTATACAGATTAAGCTCTCTCAGTCTCTCTTCATATGGTTTCTGATGCAGATCCTACACCATTTTAGTTGCCCTCCTCTGGTCTGCTTCCATCCTGTCTATGTCCTTGCGTAGATGGGGTCTCCAAAACTGCACACAGTATTCCAGATGGGGTCTCACCAACTGTCTGTACAGAGGGATAACCACTTCCCTTTTTCTACTTGTGATGCCCCTTCCTATGCATCCCAGTATCCCCTGGCTCTCCTTACTGACTTCTCACATTGCTTACCCACCTTTAGGTCATCTGATATGACTACCCCCAAGTCCCTTTCCATTTTTGTTGTTGTTAGTACCTCCCCTGCTATTGTGTACTCTTCTCCTGGGTTTTTGTTTCCCAGGTGCATTACTTTGCACTTCTTTGCATTGAATGTAAGTTGCCATGTGTCTGACCATTCCTCCAACCTTGCCAAGTCCCTTCTCATCCTTTCTACCCCCTCCTTGTGTATCAACTCTGTTACAGATCTTTGTGTCATCTGCAAAGAGGCATACCTTTCCCTCCAGACCCTCTGCAATGTCACCTATAAAGATGTTAAAGAGGACTGGACCCAGTACTGAGCCCTGAGGTACTCCACTAGTAATCCCCTTTCTTGAATGTGTTCCATTCACTATACCTTCTGTGTCCTGTTGTGCAGCCAGTTTGCTAGCCAGGCTACCACCCTGGAACCCACTCCCAGGCTGGCTAACTTGATTATTAGTCTTTTGTGCGAGACTGTGTCAAATGCCTTGCTAAAGTCTAGGTAGGCCATATCCACAGCCCCTCCCTGGTCTATTACTTTGGTCACCCAGTCAAAGAAATCAATTAGATTCGTCTGACATGACCTTCCTGCTGTAAATCCATGCTGCTTTGGGTCCTGTGCCCCGCTGGCCTGTAGTTACTCAGCAGTTCTTTCTTTCAGAAGTGATTCCATCATTTTCCCTACCACTGAGGTAAAACTTACAGGTCTGTAGTTTCCTGCTTCTGCCTTGCTCCCACTTTTGTGAAGGGGAATCGCATCTGCCCTCCTCCAGTCCTCAGGTACCACCCCATCTTCCCATGATTTGTTAAAAAGTGTGGTCAGTGGTGTCACTAGGTCCTCCCGTAGTTCTTTTAGGATTCTGGGGTGAGTCCCATCAGGCCCCATTGCTTTGCCCACCTTGAGTTTTAGGAGTTCTTTCAGGACTCTTTCTTCTGTAAATGGACTGGTGTCAACCCCTACCCAGAGTGCTTCTGTTGTCTGGTTTGGTAACTCCTCCTCATCTTCTTTTGTGAATACTGAGCAAAAGTATTCATTCAGTATCTCTACCTTTTCACTGAATGAATACTTTTGCTCAAATGTCCTAAAAGAAGATGAGTAAACCGACATTACTATGTGTCTATGGCAGTGTTTGCATACTTAATAATTTGCTTTTCCTGATACTTAGTAATTGTCTTTTTCAGTCAATCTGATCATACTTATCAATGCCTAACTTGTTCATTAGAGTCTAATTTCAATTTTAAATCCTATGAGATTTTTATTCCTCAAAGGGTTGAACAATCAACATTTCCATGGCTGTATTTTGTAATGTCATTGATGTAATGTCCTGTGAGTGAGTAGAAGACTCGACTTGTCATTAGT
Organism: Neoceratodus forsteri; assembly: GCA_016271365.2. Taxonomy (NCBI): domain Eukaryota; kingdom Metazoa; phylum Chordata; order Ceratodontiformes; family Ceratodontidae; genus Neoceratodus; species Neoceratodus forsteri. The sequence continues at coordinate 1,315,846,110 of CM028131.1, forward strand.
TGAATTCTTTTTATTCTGTCCCACAGAAAAGAAGCTGCTTGTCCTTCTGGGAGTACAGCATAAGCAATACATCAGAGGACCACCCCCTGTATACTGGAAGTCTGTTGCCCTCTAGTGGATACAAATAATACAACATTACAGGCTTACCTCATATCTCCCTTTTTTCTTGTCTTTTTTGTTTTTTTTTTTCCTAATGAACAAACATTTATGTAAAACAGTAACATTGAACTAAATTTTCTATCCTTAATAATGTCAGGGTAGACTACTTGATCACTCTAGACAGGGTAGGAGATTGGGAGATTATTCTGCTCCTGTGTCACCTGCTACTGAGTATTAAGTCTTTTGTTTTAGGTTGAAAGTTCTAAACATTTTGAATCAATCAAAATCTTTATTTAACCAGGTGAACACCATTGAGCAAAGCTCATTTTCAAGGTGGACCTGGACATAGTTACATAGTCCAGCATAGAAGGGTTACATACACACAGAATCACAATACAGGTCATAATACAATATAAATTGGACATAGAACAGTGTACAGAATTCAGATGGATAACAGTACTAATTCGTGATAAAAATGTATGTACAAAAATATACATGAGATTATCTGGACTGTATGATGGGAATAATAAATACAAGTTACAAGGAATATACAGGGTGCAAGAGAGAGGGCTCTTAGATTAGGTATGAAGTAGGATAGATCCATAAAGTGAGGGGGAAGGGGCAGACACCTAAAAGGGAGGAGGTAGAGGGATAGAAGACTAAATGGGCAGTGGCAGCCATACAATGGCCACTGATCGAAGAGTGCTGCTGAGACCACCAGTAGAATGAAGATGGGCCCCAGGATGCTGGTCAAAGGCAAGGGGAGGGAGGGGATAAGGGAACAGAAAGAATAGGGGTCGGGAGGACGGAGAGTGGGAGGCTCAATTCAAGTAATAAGGCAGGGTCAGGTAAAACAATTACAGAATTCCTTGAAAGAACAAGCGTAACGAGTTTTAAATGTTGATAGTTTGATAGGGTAGACCAATTTCAATGATTTTTGCAGCTTGTTCCAGAGTGTGGGTAACATGTAACTTAAGGAAGTCTTGCCAAAGCACGATCTGACCTTGGGTATAATAAAGGAGATGTAGGAGGCACTCCTCAAAGCATATTTGCCTACCGAGCTTAGGGGCAGGCAGTCCAAGACATACTGAGGCAACTTCTTAATAATATCTCTGAAGGTCCAAAAGGCGGCATTCCTCTGTCTTCTATATTTGAGGGATGGCCATCCCACAGCAGCATATAGGGAGCAGTGATGCCTGGTGAAAGGGAGGCCGGTAATGAACCTTAAGGCTCTATGATAGAGCGTGTCCAGTTTGACCATTGCAGAGGCGGGGCCTTGACTGTAAAGGAAGTTCACATAATCCAACAATGTTAGGAAGGTGGATTGGACCAGTCGATTCTTGGCCTCCCGAGTAAGCAGGTGATTAATCCTAAAGAAGAGACCAAACTTCTGTCTAAGCTTTTTTTATAAGTTCTTCAGTATGGTCATTAGAAGAAAGTCTGTGGTCGATCCAGATCCCCCAAGTATTTGAACTTAGTTACATATTCCAAAGGTTCGTCTAGGAATGTGGAGATCTGAGGAAAGGTTCCTTGGGCAGCGGAGTTCGTTATATGTGCAGAGGGTGAGAGGAACATCGCCTTTGTTTTCTTAGCATTCAGTAGAAGTTTCTGGTTCAAGAGCTGCAGTTGCAGCAGATTAAACTGCTGCTGAAGAACACTACATGCTGCTTCCGGGGAGATCTGCTGATGTAAAGTACCGTGTCATCTGCAAATAGATGTACGTTTGTAGTATTGAGGTTGGCATCAACTGTGTGTGTGTGTGTGTGTGTGTGTGTGTGTGTGTGTATATATATATAATATATGTATTGCGAAGAGCAGGGGGCCCAATATTGAGCCCTGCGGTATGCCCCTTAGCAGGGGTTTTAGGGGCGAGAATTCCCCATCTGCTTTTACCTGCTGGAGACAACCTGAAAGATAGTTGAACGATCTCAACGGAGAGTCCAGACTTATGTTCTGGAGGGACGTAAGGAGCGGATCGTGATTGACCATGTCAAATGCCTTACTTGGGTCTAAAAATACTGCACAAACAAAATTCTTGGCATTCAGGTCACACTGCCAGTCTTTAGTCGCCTTAGCAAGTGCTGAGATGGTGCTATGGCATGGTCTAAAGCCCGATTGTAAAGCGTTAAGCAGGTTTGCAGATTCCAGGTAATTCCTGAGCTGTGCACTCACGATTTTCTGTAACAGGTTAGACAGGATGGAGAGTAGATAGATAGGCCTGTAATTGTTAAGGTCACTAGGGTCTCTGGATTTGAAAAAGGGAAATCACGTGTGCAGTTTTCCATAGGTGAGGAATGTGACCCTAAGAAAGCGATAAGTTATAGAGGTGGATAATTGGCGCAGCCAGGATGTGATGACCAAGTTTCAGGAAAAAGGGGTCAAGGAGGTATGCACTAGCACTCTTCCTGGTGTCTAGTTGTAGCAAGAGGTCCTTAGCATCTTTCAAGGATGCAGTGCTGATGACAGGAACTTCTTGGTCCTGTACACCGAGTTGAGAGCGAAGGTTACTGGTGGAGGAGGTATCAAATGCTAAACCTGCAGTAGCTAAGTGGTTATTGAGGGTGTTGAGGATTGTCTGCTTATCAGAGACTGTAGTGGCCCCAGTAGTAATTCTTGTGGGTAGAGAATTCGTGGACTCATGCCCTTCAATGTCCTGAAGTGTTTTCCAGAATTTGGAGGGACATTTAGAGGAAGAGTCAAGTTCTGTGCAAAAATAATTGGCCTTTGCTTCCCTGACCATCCTAGTACAACGATTCCTTGCTTTCCTAAATGAAATCCAGTCAGCTGGAAGGTTTGTTTTTGAGCTGTTTTCCAAAGCAAATCTCTATTATGCAATGTTGCCTTTAGGTCTGCCGTAAACCACTGGCATACTTTTTTCTTAGATCATACTTTTAACCAGTGGTGTATGCTTATCCAATGACCTTAACACAATATCCTGAAATATATCATAGGCTGTATTCACTGAATTTGGTAGGTAGAAGTCCTGCCATCTCAAAGAATCGCTCAAGTCAGTGATAAATGCCCAGGGGTCAAGATTGCGACTACACTTCTTGATGGTAAATTTAGAAGTAGACTGTGGTTTCAAGGCGGATCTTACACAGGCAGTGAAACAATGGTCCCTGATATTGAGAAGAATACACTAGCACAGGAAAATAGGTGAGGCTTATTTACTAGAAAAAGATCCAGCTGGGTGCTAATGTTAGGGTTTTTTTAGGGCGTGTAGCTGCAGTAATGAGTTGCGATAGTCCAAGGGAATCACACAGGGCTTTAAGGGGAACAGAGATGCAGGAAAACCAGTCCAGATTAAGGACTCCTAATATAATAAACTCCGAAGGCAGGGATCCTATAAAATTACTTAAGTGGTCCAGGAGTTGAAACCATGCTGAGTGGGGCCTATAACATTCTATAATGCAGAATGAGATGGAAGAGGAGAGTTAGATTTTAATAGTCAGGCTTTCAAATTCTTTAGGGATTGAGGTCGAGTTGGTAACTGAGGCCGAAAATTTGTCTTTAACATAGATGGCAACTCCACCTCCTCTTGCCTGCCTATCAGTTATGAATAAAGAATAGGCTGGAATATTTACCTAATGGTCAGCAGTACCAGGTCTGAGCCAAGTCTCAGTGACTACCAGTACATCCGACATAGTATGGCAGACCCAAGCCTGAATAAATGTAATCTTCTTTAGGAGGCTGCATGCATTGACATGCAGAAAGCTTATACCTTTAATGCTGGGTAGATCAGCTGGGGATGAGATAGCTGCTGGAGGGCCAGGGCTGAGCTCAACATTGCCTGAGCACAACAGGAGCAGAAGGCATGTCTTAATGGCTCCTACAACCAGCCTGAGTGCTTTAGCCTGTTCTTGTTTGCAGGAGGTTTTTAGTGGGATTTGGGGAACCTGAAGATGAATACCTAGGGGGGCCCAGCGCTATGTATACAAGTACCCTAGACATGAGTAGCAAGGAGATCCGTGGGACCTGAGTAATTTAGGAAAGCTTTGTACCCTCCATTGCCATCACATTACAAGTTCCAGCCCACCATGGTAGGTGTATTGTACGTTCCAATTCAGAGAACCGGGGGGCCCATATACAATGTTCAGGATAGACAAAAGCACCCTGACAGTCCACAATGTTTTTTTTATCTGAATGCACCAGGGGTTAGTAGATGTAAGGAGCAAAGCAGAAGAAGGGACAAACAGGGAAACGAGAAGTGGCACTCATTCTGAGGCAAGGTAACTATATTGCCACAGGGCGTACTAAATTAAGTACTGTGGACAGGGGAATGAGGCCAAGCTATAGTGGGTACTTGCTGTATATCAGTAAGATGGAGGCTGAAATATGCTGTATGGTGCCTAGACCGAAGACTTGTATGCAGGATAATGTCAAGCTGCTGCAGCTCACTCTCCCGTTCTCTTTAGTGATTGTAGATGATGGCTATTAAATCAGACCAACACTCATTCCAGAGCTAGTGCTGTAACCCCTTTAAGAAACACCACAGTACTATTGACCAATAGGGGAGTCATGCAAAAAGAGCGTACTGAAGAAGGTTAGAGGGAGGAGGGGCTGGCTGGTAGGGAGAAAAGGAGGGTAGTGACTGACCCCTAGTGGTTAGAAAAAAGAAAATAAAAAAATAACCTGGAAATGGGAAACCAGAAGTAACTAAGTCGAGAAGGGGGACTGAAAATATAGACAGACAAGGGCAGGGAACAGGATAAACCAGGAAGTAACTAAGTAGAGAGGGAGCACAGAAGGTCATTCTAAATGGGTGTAGACCCCAGAGGATTTTCTTCAGAGCTCTCCGTTCTGGTCTCTCACTGTGTATTGCTGACGATTAGGAACCTTTTTCTGCAGGGGACTCGTATACAATTATGTTATTTAATTTAGGGTGTGTGTGTGTGTGTGTGTGTGTGTGTGTGTGTGTGTGTGTGTGTGTATGTATGTATGTATATATTCTTTGCATCCAAAAAACTGCATTAATGCACCAGTTAGGGTTCAAGTTAACATCACAAAAATAGTGAGACTGTGGCATTAAGATTTATAACTCCCCACCCCCCAAGAGGGGGTTCAGTGGGGTCTTCCTTGGGTTGCCAGCACTAATGCTTACCCCTCCCCCACAGCCTATAGCCTCTTGTCCGAAGCAGAAGGTACAGCTCCAAGCCAGTGTCTCATAGTGATACTCTGCAAACGCAGAGAAGTATGCGTTGCCATATGTTGCCAGGTGAATCTGTTGTAGCTTTGTTCACGCAGGGTCCTATGTGGCTTGCATGAAGAAAGAGATCACGTCTAACCTCCTTTGCTTAGGGAAAGGGATGGGCATTAGGGTTGAACCCCAGGGAAGACCTCGGCACTGATTTCTCAAAACTGCAGAGACCCAAAACCTTAGTATTTTTTCCTTTTTCTGCTTGGGGTGGGGAGCTAGGGTTGGAAATATTAGCCTACGCACTCTAACAGGTAACTGTTCTTTACCAAAATAATGTGAGATGCTCTGTATCCTTGTTACTATTACGTAAGCCTCTATCACTGTACTCCAGGACCCCTTTGCAAACAAGATGCTGCTTCTTAAGTGGCAATATAATAGTGAGCAAAATTTAAGAAATACAATTTAAAAAAAATGTTTCCTAGCCATTCTCTGGTGCCATTTCCACTGTACACTGAGCAGCGCAGAACAGTAACTGATGTCATAGTATATTGAAAAAGCAGCCAAAGCATATTAGAAGAGTGGATACTATTTCCAAGAAGACAGAAATGGTGACTTGGGTGCTTATATTGCAAACTGTTTCCTTTCACTTTTAAATCCATTCTGCATATTTCTTCATTCCTCTGTCCTTCACTAACAGCAACATATTGGGCTTTTTGTTACAGATTTTCCATGGTACCAGGATGTATGTGTTGCCTTGCAAAACGTCTTTAAACTTCATACCTTTAGACCTCTGCAATTGCAGACCATTAATGCCACCATGGCAGGAAAGGACATATTTCTTGTCATGCCTACAGGAGGTGGGAAAAGCTTGTGCTACCAGCTGCCAGCCGTGTGTTCTAATGGTATGTATGTTTTCAGTTTTCTTTGACAGTTCAGAATAAAGAAGTGTTACAGACGGGTCACAGTGGTCATTTTCCTGTCTCCTTGGCTGATGTGGGGGGGGGCAGTTTCCATTTTCCGTTAGACTTGAGTGTGGTGCATATGCATAGTATGCACAAATCCCCTACATAAAAAAATAAAAATAAAGGACAATGGAATTTTTGGATTACCTGTCCTTGCCGGCTCTCTTGGAAGAGCACAGAGGGGAACTTGATTCTCCAACAAGATTAGAAGAGATACACAAGTCAGTAAAGGAAGCTAAAAGTAAAGGTGCCAGGACCAGGTGACTTTAATGCAAACTTCTACAAAAAATTTAGAAAGCAGTTATGCCCAATATTACTGGGAATTCTCAGATGCTGCCAAGAGGAAGGGAAGTTATGTCCCCCCATCTTGAAGCGACACAATAATATCAGTGATTCTAAAGCTGTGGAAATCTAGAGGGAAAGAGCTGCACAACTTACTATCCAATATCCTTGTTAAATCAAGATTTAAAAATCTTTTCTAAAATCCTAGCTGGCCGGTTACGTAATGGATAAACCACTCTGAGGTGTGTGGTTGCGCTCTGATAAACGCACGCCTTGGTGTGCATTGCTACGCATGAGGCCGCAGGACGAGTGCATCAACCAGCCAAGACGTGCATATATCAGAGTGCAACCGCACACCTCAGAGTGGTTTATCTATCTTATAAAATGTCAAAATTGTTTTGGAGGGGGTCAGAAGTGGGAGGTGTGTGGTCGCGCTCTGATATACGCACGGTCATGTGATGAGTTTTATATAATCAGAAGTTTGGATCTAGAGGATATATCTCCATTTTATAAAGAGAGGTATAGAAATGCTGATACATCCAGACCAGACAGGGTTTATCCATAATAGGAAGTTTAAAGTGAATTTCTGACCTAATGGCATAAGGTATTGGGCTTCACAGCCCCAATACCTTATGCCAGCGTGAGCCCATTTTTGTAAAAAAACATTTTTTTTTTTTAACTCACTGTGTAATGCAAATAAAGGGATCATAGCTAGCTCCATAGCCACCGCGAGCTGATTCCTTCCAGCTTCTTACTTGCTCTGTGCTGCCTCGCTATGCTACGCGAGCCCTATACAAATCTGTGGGGCTCCCCCCCATGTTCTCCTTGCTCACACGTCCACAAAACACTGAGCCGTGGGCGCGTGAGCAAGTAGGAGCTGGAAGGGATCGGGCTGGCAGTGGCTACGGAGCCAGCTACATCCCTTTATTTGCATTACACAGCAAGTAAAAACAAATTTTTTGTTTGTTTTTACAAAATGGGCTCGTAACAGCGCCAAAGATATTGGGCTGTGAAGCTTATCTATATCTCCGTAAACTTTCTTTAAGCAACAATAGCAGGAGACTCTTGAACATAATGAGTGCTTTAGTAAGTTCTCCAATTCTGCAAATTTGGCTATTTCACGAAGAAAAGGCGTTCGACTGCCTGAATTGGACTTACTTAAAAGCAGTGTTAGCAAAAATGGGTTTTGGGGAGGGATTCAGAAGATTGATAGGGCAGTTATTTCTAGCAGCTAAGGCAAGGGTGAGAGTGAATTGCACTCTCGGGCACAGCAGTAATTGAAAGAGGCACCCAACAGGGAGGCCCTCTATCTCCCCTGTTATTTGCATTTAGCATGGAGCCACTACCTGAAGCTGTAATGGGAGCTAAGAATGCAGAGGGGATAACTGTGGTGGGGGTTGGAAACAAAATATTTTTATACGCAGACAGTACCCTTATCTGCGTAAGAAACCTGGAGACTTCTTTCCCCCCCCACTTCATAATCTTCTGGAGTAATTCGGTAAGGTAGCGGGGTGTAACATCAACAGGAAAGTCAGAAGTAATCTGTCAGTGGAAAAATAACACTTAAGCTTAAGGGGCTCATAACTTTCAAGTGGGTGAAGGGGGAGGTGAGGTACCTGGGAGTTCAAGTCCCCACGAACTTGGCGGACCTGTACAGAACCAGCTATGGGAAATTAAAGCATTCTGACCTGAGGAGATGGAGTTACCCTTTATCTTTACAAGTCAGATAGATGCAATAAAAATGAATGTACCCCTGAGATTTATTTTCGTACTGTACGCTACCGATTAACATCCCACAGGTGGGACTGGCAAGAAATGCAGAGAGCAGTTGGCAAGTTTATATGGCAGTGTGGAGGGGTTGTGGGATAGCAGGTGGACCAGACGCCGAACTTCAAGTTCAGCACACAATCTGTCTGTGATGTTTATTTAAAATGCAGAAGATAACCTTCAGCAGTAGCATATCCCTTCTTCAGTACATCGGTTTGTAGCAACAGACTGTGCAAGTCTTTCCTGTACACTTAGCCAGCACCTACTGACTCACTGATCTCTGATCTAAACATTTTTAGTGAAAATCCTTCATCCCTATGTGGGCCTTGTTTGCTTGTGTAGTGGGGGCTCAAAAAGAAAACAAAATAAGCTAAAAACAAAGAACCTCAGTGCAGAATCACTGAAAAAAAAAGGTCACCTGAAAGAGCATTGGCAACAAATCAAGTTTCAAAGAAAGACATCATCATACATACTTCCATAATGCAAAGCATCGTGGGATATATGCAAATCACCATGACATTTCAGACTTGTTCAACTTGCAGCAATTTACATGCATTTTAAATGGCACAACTAACTTAATTTCTAAAATAGTCACTTAGTACTTTTTACCATTATCAAAAACACCTAGTGTCATGGTATTTTCAACATTTACAGGTTTCATAAACATAAGGTGTATATACATCAAGGTATTTTATGACATAGTGCTATTACATCTTAAATCAAGCAATGATAAACACAACCTGTTTTACATACGCTTGGAGGTCACCACAATAGCCTCCCTGTACGAGGACCTGAGAGGGAAAGGGAAAATTAAAGAGGACACTACAGCTTAGTCAAGAAAGGGAAGGAGGTGCTCATAGGTGGCCAACCTTGTGGACTAGAAATTGTAAAGGATAGATTAGGCTAAGAAATAGAAGAACTGTTGCAACAGATTTAAGGAAAGGTTGGTCCTCAAGAGTGGCAGGAGCTTCCTGTCACGGGCAGGCAAGTAGGCCCAGAATTAAGTGGGAGACTTTAATAAGAAAAAAGGAGCAGGGAGGGTTGGGACTTCCAAATCTGTGACAGTATTGTAATGCGGCACAAATAGTGCAAACACTAGAACTAGTAAGGGACAAGGAGGCAGTGGAATGGGTAGCCATGGATAGGAGGGCACTCCGTACTATTCAGGTGTAAATGTCTTGCTCTGGATCCTGACAGAACCACACTAAACAAATAAAATCATGAACCCGTGGACTACTTCCCTCTCACACTGGGTGAAAACAAAAAAACAACAGGGGCACATGAGCTACAACTAGGATGGGTCCCAGTGACACAGTTCCCAGACTTTCAGCCAGGGAGGATAGATAGAGTTTATGAGGTGGGAGAGAAATGGGTTAAGAAACTTTTCTCAATGCCTGGAGCAGGGAGAGCTTAAATCATTTGAAAAATATAAAGAGGAGTATGGGATAATAAACAGTGATTTCTCTAAGTATTTACAAATAAGACACTTTGTGAAGAAAACAGAAAACATAAATAAAATACTGGCAGATCAACCAGAAAGAGTCCGAGGGGTGTTCACTCTGGCAGGAAGGGAAGCTGAGAAAGGACAGATCACGTAGCTGTGTCACCTGTGCACACAAGATAAAGGGGACGGGGAAGTACAAGGACTAAAACACGAATGGGAGACTGAGTTAGGGAGAGAGATTAACGAGGTACGGTGGACTACATCTGGATAAACACACAAACAATGGCAGCAGGAAGGTGGAGGGAGTTTAGGTGGAAGTTGGCTGACCAGTTTTTTATTACACCTGATAAATCAAAACATTTTAACACCACCAAAACAGATCTGTGTTGTTGACAATGTGGACAAAAATGGACCCCAACGCACACATTTTGGGATTGTCCAGTGCTCCAGACCTTCTGGAGTTCCCTGACACAGATGTGGCAGAAAGCTCTTGCCATCTAGAGTCCCATAGAATCTAACATATTTAGTGGCCTTTCCAAGAGGTGCACAAAGAGGGGACAAAAGATGCATCTTTAATAAATGGGCCACAGTTGCAGGAAAGGCCATTACCTGCAAATGGTTGGCAGATGCAGCACCATGCATGGACGAATCCTGGACATTTGCAGTGGAATCAGAGAGATGGCAGTGATAACAGCCCTACTGAGACTTCAGAAAGAAAAACATAATTCATGATGGCTTCCACGCTACCACATTATTGAAGACAGAGAAGGGACTTCTATTTTGGAACGGGTACTATGAGCACCTTAAGATTTAGTGGATAAAGGTCTTAAACATATGGAGAGTTGGTCTATCTAAGGTTCGCGGGGGGGGGGTGATAAAGTTGGGAAGGGGTAAAACTGGCGCAGATAAAATTTACAAAGCAAGTAAGACACGATACAGTGAAAGAGAAAGTGAACACCCAGAAGGATGAGGCTATTTCCTCAGGAGTTGGACATCAGTGGTGGAAATCCAGAGTATTTGAAGGCTTATATGTTCTTACTGTTAGAAACACTGATTCATGAATAATATATGAAGGAAAATGCATAGTACGATAGAAAGGAACTAGTATAAAGTAATAGAAATCTGGTATGTATAAGATGAACTCAGAATGCAAAACATATATACTTGTACTGTCATGACTGCACCAATAAAGATTTAAGTTTAAAAAGAAATCCAAGCACCGAAGATACTGAAAGACACCAAACTCACTTTTGTAAATGCAGTTGATGGCATGAATTTGAGAGCTTCTATTTTCCTGAGCCGTATTCTGGAACTGCCACCCCCACCCCACCACTGTACTGCTGCTCACCACAGGTCTGTCCTTCACCCTACCACAGTACTGCCTTCACCTCCACCACAGCACTCCCTCCCCAACAGGGTCCAAGAGCAGTACTTCAGAACAAAAGCATATTAATGAGCGTCGATTCCCATACACCTGGTGACGGAACAGAAACAGAGTTTTGCTGCCAGCACATTACTACACTCATGTCCCAGCTGTGCAACTTATCATGTGTACCCAGGGAGGAACTGTGTACCTTCGTTTTACTAATTAGATCTAATTACTGGAAAACAAATGGAGTGAAGGAACTTGTTTGGGCAACCATCTCCATTGTTATCCTGTACCAAGATGCATAGGAATCCACATTCATTTTTGTGCTTTGGTATTGTAGAGCCCTTGTTTAACCCTGGTGGGGAGGAAGTGTTGTGGTGGTGTGAGATAAGACAGATCTTACTTTGAGAGGGTTCCTGCAGTAGGTCATAACATGTAAGACTAGTGCCACCTGGCATCAGGACTCACCGGCAGACTTTTCCAGCAATGCCCAATGGGGAACGGCCCACCGGACATCACATGACTATGTCAGCGTGACCCTATATAGTGGGTGGTCCCCACGCCCACCCACCAGTTCTTTCCCGCCGTTGCCTTGTGCAGTAGACTTGCACAGTGATCGTCATTTGGTTTTTCCTATTAGTTTTAACAATTTCTCTAAAACATTAGGGTTTTTCGTTTGGGCTAGTGCTTCTATGTCGTCGCCGACTCTTAAGAAGAAGTATGATTGCTGTGGCGCCCACATCCCGCACAAGGATGGTCACTGAAAGTGTGTCATTTGCTTAGGCCCAGACCTTCCCGTGGCCACCTGCCTGGATTGCCAGCCATTCAACCAGGCCAGCTTGAAACAGAGGCAGCAGGCTTTGGAGACCCATCTCTTAAAATCTCACCTAGCCTCCCTGGGAGAAGTAAATGGAAAAGATCGAGGATTCCGCTTCACCTTCTTTGTCCTCTCTTTCGAAGCATAAGAAGGAGGAAAAATACCAGGAGCAGGAACACCAGTCAGACAAGGCCGAGTCTTCCAGGCCAGCTTCCAGCAAGGCCTCTTCCCTCGCTGCCTTCCATCAAGGTCATCAGGGCACTGTCCGGTTACTCCAAGGGAACCACCTTGCTCCTGGTTCTCTCAGCAGGTAAGTCGGCCCCTATCTCCTCTGGGGACCGAGCTGCTCCTGCTGCTAAGTCACTCCTCAGCTCTTCTGGGGACCGCACGCCGCTGATAAGTCGGTTCCGGCTCTCGGGGTCCCGTGTGGTGGATGCTGCTAAGTCCGGTGAGGGCTCCTCCCTTCCCACCGGCTCCAGCGTCTGATAAGATGATCCCGTGGGGGGATCAGCGGATCTTGACTCCTGTCAGGGACTCATGTCGGCCACACCCGACGCCCAGACGAGCCGGGGAAGACAGCCCCTCTTTCCCCTTCTCTCCTGCCGATATTGCAATCTGCTGACCCCGCTACCCCAGGAGGAGACCGCGCCAGTCTCCTGAATGTGGAGCACACTCCAGGATTGTTCTCCTACGGGGGTCTTGGGACAGGTGGTACCTCCTCCTCCGTTTGAGCTTCCCCATGAGGAGCCTCCTGTTCCCGCTGGTGGGAGCTCTTCCCTGTTGGTTAACAACCAGGCGCCGGTTCGCCCTTCCTCACTGGCCCGGATACCTTCTCTGCCTATACCGGATCCTCCTATGACTGTCTCCTTGCCGGGACCCGGATGTCTGCCTCCACCGCGTGATCTTATGACAGACCCGGGTCTGTCGTTGGATATCCTGCAACGGGTTCCGACACTAGCCTCTCCGATGCCGGATCCATTCCTGATGCTGGACCCGCTGGTCCCGTCAGCGGTGATTCTGACGTTGGCTAGCCCGTTGCCGGATCAGCCGCCGATATACACAACGGCTGGCCCGACGTGGGTTCCTCCAATGTCAGCTCCTCTGACATTGGGGATTTTTTCGAGACCCCACTACGTCCCTCACTACCCTTCGGGGTTTCCTTTGGGACATACCCTGGCTGGCCCTTTGCCTGATCGCCAAAGCGTGGGACATTATTTCCCGGACTACAATCCATACCTGGGCTATTCTCCCCAGGGATATCATGGGTATCACTACCCTCCACCCTGTGCCCACCCCCTCCTCCTCCGCCCCCTGCCTCCAACTCCTCCCTCTCCTCCACCCCTTCCAGCACCTGAACTGGCTGTGAGGTCTGTTATCCAGTCCCGGTGGAAGGAGGCGCGGGCCGAGTTGGTAACAGACCTAGGGAGCAGACTCCTTCAGCCTCATTCCTCTCCTAGGTCCTCTTCCGCAGTGGACTCTCAGTCCGATACGGTCCACGTCCAGGGAACTGACACTCAGGATGTAGCACTCCGGGATTTTGAACCAGGAGATGATCCGGACTTGGGGGGCGGACTCTTCGGGGGAATTGTCCGGTCTCGAATCCCTGGTCCCAGTAGGGAAGGATTCTCCCAAATCTCCACCCGAGGATCTTTCTTTCTCTGATCTGCTGAGGTCCATTCAGAAATATTATGAGTGGGAGTCTGAGGAACAGGACCCAATGTAGCAAAGGCTCGCCTAGCATTTAGATCTAGAGTCTTTGTCCCCCATCCCAGTTCTTCTCTGGATTGGACCTCACCAAGACCTCACCACGACCATCTGGCAACTGCCCCACTCCATCCCGGCTGTTCCCAAAAGAATGGACATGACTTACCGGGTGCCTATGGAGGCCCCTTTCTTGACAGTGCCCCCTAAGGCGGGCTCTGTTGTCATCTTGGCTGCTCAGGATCACGCTAACATCCCTAAGCATATGAGCACTTCTTCTCCAGACAGAGTTGAAGCAGTTTGACCAGTTCAGGAAGAAAGTCTTTTCTTCGGATACGTGCGCATTAAGGTCCCTGAACTACGTAGCCCATATGGTGTCCCACCAGAAAGCCACCCTAGCCAGGCTAGAGGACCGCATCCAGTCGTTGCCTGATTCGGGACTCAAAGAGGAGCTCGCCCAGGACATTCAATCCAAAATTTCATGTAGGCATGCTCTTTGGGCCACGTAGGACTCTGTTGACTCAGTGGCTTAAACCTCTGCAACCGCTGTCTCCCTTCGGCGGCACGCCTGGCTCCGCATTTCAGGCCTCACCAATAAGGTCCAGTCGGCTATTCAGGATGCCCCCTTTCGGGGCTCGGTGCTCTTTGGAGGGGATGCCAAAGACATCATCACAGACCTTCCAAGAACGCAGCCGGGCAACCAACCTCGTCAGCCCTTTCGGAAGCAGACCTGGAGACAGCGTAAGTGTACCCAGTATCAACAGGGTAAACATAAGGCCACGGGCATGATGTCTACACCCCCTGCCTCCAAAACTCAGCGCCGATCTGGGAGTCCTCCCCCAACCTGTCCCGCCACCTCCTGACTCCCTTGCCCCACCCTCTCCTCAGCCACTGTACGAGGAGCCAGTGGGGGGAGGTTTGCCCGCCATGTGCGGAGTGGCAAAGCATCACCTCCGACAAATGGGTCCTACAGTTAGTGTCTGAAGGGCACACCTTGGAGTAGTCTCCTCCTCGAAGGTCTGCCTACTCACCAGACCAGGTACTTCTGGTAAGGGAGGAAGTTCAGGCTCTTCTGTCAAAAGAGGCAATAGAGTCGGTCCCTCTTTGGCACAGAGGGTGGGGATTCTACTCCCATTTCTTCCTGGTTCCAGAAAAGACTGGCGACCTAAGACCCATCCTCGACCTCAACAGGCTCAACCTGTTCGTCGAGTACAAAATGTTCAGGATGTTAATTCTTCAGAGCCTCCTGTCCCTGTTGCAGGAGAATCACTGGCTCTGTGCTCTGGATATGCAGGATGCTTACCTGCACATCCTAATTTTCCCAGGTCACCGCTGCATCCTACGATTTACCTTCCAGGGGGAGCACTTTCAGTTCAAGGCTCTTCCCTTTGGCCTTTCCTCGGCACCCAGGGTTTTTACCACGTGCTTAGCAGTGATGGCTGCGACCCCAAGATGACAGAGCATAGCAGTTTTTCCTTACTTGGACGATTGAATGATTTTGCCCCGTCCAGAGAGTCCCTTTCGGTTACCCTGGACCTGTTTTCCAGACTGGAGATTACTGTCAATGTCCCCAAGTCATCCTTGACCCCTTCGCAACGGCTTCAGTTCATTGGAGCCATTCTGGATACGATCCAGGGCAGAGTCTTCCTCCCTCTGGATCGGAGGGACACTCTGGTCGAACAGGCCACTATGGTGGCCTCTTCCAGACATCTTTCAGCCAGAGAAGTTCTTCATCTTCTTGGCTTGATCTCCATGATTCTCCTGGCAAGGCTGCACATGAGAATTTCTCAGTGGTCCTTGAGAGTTCAGTGGGATCAGGTCCAGGATGAATTGGATCAGCTGTTCCTCATTTCCTCTGCACTTCAGAGGGACCTGCTGTGGTGGAGAGATCCTGCAAACCTGTCCTTGGGTCTTCCATTTCGAGGCTCAGCCCCCCTCGGAGTCTTTATCATGGAAGCCTCCAATCTAGGTTGGGGGGCTCATCTGGGGGACCATCAGACTCGGGCTTTGGTCCCAGTCGGAGATGTTCTTGCACATCAACATTTTGGAGATGCAAGCGGTCCTGTACACTCTTCATGCGTTTCAGACTGTTCTCCCTTAGGAACTGCTGCTTCCAGACGGACAACACCTCAGTAGTCTGGTATCTCAACAAGCAGAGAGGCAGAGAGGCACTCGCTCCTATCCCCTTTGCAGGGAAGTGATGAGAGTGTGGAACTGGGCAGTTCAGCATGACCTGTCTCTCTCAGCAGTGCATGTTCCAGGAGCGGAAAACATCCTGGCAGACAGTTTAAGCAGATCGTTCACCCTCAATCACGAATGGGAACTAGATCAGGAAGTGGCAGAGTCACTATTCCAGAGATAGGGGTGACCGGAACTCGACCTATTCACCTCCCCATCCAACGCAAAACTTCTCAGCTTTTGCTCACTTGTTCCAGAGCATGGTGCTTTTTGGCAGGATGCGTTGTCTCTCTCCTTCTCGGAGAAAATCTTATACACCTGCACTCCCTTCCCCATTCTTCAGAGGGTGCTCATCAAACTTCAGGCAGAGCGAGCCCAAATGATCCTCATTGCTTCTCTGTGGCCCAGACAAATTTGGTTCCCGCTTCTTCTCCAGTTATCCAAGGAACCCCCAGTTCCACTTCCATTGAAGCACAGCCTGTTAACCCAGGACAAGGGTCGGCTGGTGCATCTTCATGCCTGGCTCCTGCAGACATAGCGATCTCTCACTTTGGGGTCTCTTTGAGAGTTGCCCAGGTTGTCGTGGAGGCCAGGAAGCGTTCCACGAGATCCACTTATGCCATGAAGTGGAAACGTTTTTCTATTTGGGTGGCCTCCAAGGGTTGGGACCCTTTCACTTGTTCAGCCCTGCAGCTAATGAAATACCTGCTTCATCTTTCAGATTCAGGGCTTTCATATTCCTCCTTAAAGGATCATTTGTCTGCCATTTCGGCTTACCACGTGCTGGTGGATGGTAAACCCGTGGCCCAGTTGGAGATCTCCATAACCTTTCTGAAAGGGATTCTCCATCTGAAACCCCCCATCCACAGCCCTACACCACCTTGGGATTTTTATTTTGTGTTGTAGAAGCTCACTCTCCCTCCTTTTCAACCAGCGATGAGCTGTAATATGCGCTACCTTTCTTGGAAGGTGCTGTTTTTAGTTACACTTCTGCTCGAAGGATTTCTGAGCTTCAGGCTCTTGTTTGTAAAGAGCCGTATCTTATTTTCCATAAGGACTGGGCGGTTCTCAGAACTCCTCCTCTGTTTCTTCCTAAGGTGATATCGGAGCTCACCCTGAACCAGTCAGTTGAGCTTCCGGTGTATTATCTGGCCCCAGCAAATAGAGGTGAGGCTCTGTTGCATATGTTGGACGTACACTGTATCTTTTGGTGTTCTACCTTCCGGACCAAAGAGGCATGTCCGGACGATCAACTCTTTGTTTCTTTTGCTCCCAAGTCTTTGGGGAAAGCTGTTTCTAAGCAGTGCCTTTCTAAGTGGCTAGACAAATGCATTCGCTTCTGTTCGCTTCTGTTATCAGAAGTATGAAAAACCCTTGTCGGCATTAGAGCCGATGCTGGACCCTTCGGGCCTCTCCATCGTCCCGAGCTTGCCGCAATGCTCGTTGCATTCCAAAGGCCCCAGCGTCTCCTTTACTGGACCCCGGGGATTGTAACCCTTCTTCCCTGGGCGACACAGAAGATGTTGGCATGCTGCCGTCGGGTCTCCCTCCCGCTGGGCCGGATGACCGGACGTCTTCTGCTCTCCATGTCTGTAGCAGAGCCAATACATCTCCCTTGGAGGCACAACCTGTTAACCTTCAACCAGGGGAGACTTCTGTATCTGAATCTCGGGTCTCTCACTCTCAAAGCTTGGCTCTTGAAGACCTAAAATATGCAGGTCTACACCTCTCTGAAGCTGTTTTAGACAGCCTGAGAGGTTACAGGAAGCCTTCCACTAAGAAAACCTATGCTTCAAAATAGAAAAGGTTTTCTATCTGGTGCTCAGCTAGGGAGCTGGTACCAGCACAGGCTGGGGTTCCAGCTGTTCTTGATTACCTCTCTTATTTATATTCCCTGGGACTGCAGCCCAGTACCCTTAAGGTCCACCTAGCTGCAGCATCTGCTTATATTTCTGCTGGAAGAAATGTGACAATGGTTTCAGACCCTATCTTTAGGAGGTTCACCAAGGGCTTGGCCCGTCTGCATCCTCCTCATAGGGAACCGGTGCCAGCATGGGACCTCAGTGTGTGCATAGCTAAGCTCATGGGACCGCCTTTTGAGCCCATGTCCTCTGCTCCTCTGAAATATGTTACTTGGAAAACAGTTTTCCTAGTGGCAATGACATCCGCAAGAAGAACTTGCGAGCTTCAGGCACTCTGCATTGAACAGAACTGCATTTCATTCCACAGGGATAAAGTGGTTCTGAGGACAAACAGGAAATTTCTCCCTAAGGTGGTTTCTGATTTCCACCTGAACCAATCCATTACCCTACCTGTCTTTTTCACTGAGCACTCCACCTCTGGTGAAAGAAGGCTTCACAGCCTGGAGGTCAAGGGCTCTTCGCTACTACATGACAGCCACTAAGGACCATAGGCAGGACAGGAAACAGCTATTCCTGACTTAATGGGGATGTGGGAAAGGGTAACCCAGCATCGAAAAAGGCCATTTCTTGATGGATAGTCCAGTGTATCCAGTTCTGTTATACTAAAGCTGGAAGGGAGCATCCAATAGGATTGAGGGCCCACTCCACAAGAAGGACAGCTGCTACCTTAGCAGATGCCAGGGATGTTCCACTAGTTGACATCTGTAAAGCAGCTGCCTGGAAAACAGTGCACGCCTTTACGAAGCACTACAACCTGAATATTCAGTCCAGGGGTGATGCTAAGTTTGGCACAGCAGTCCTGCAAAGTCTGTTTCCAAAATAAGGTTTTGCGCCCACCTCCAAAGGTACTGCTTCGTAGTCTGCAGAAAGTTAAGAATACTTGAGTATTACTGGGGTTAGAAGAAAAAATTACTTACCATAGTAATCTTGTTTCTTCCCAGTGATACTCTGGTATTCATAACTTCCCACCCTGCCTCCCCTTCTAGAACCTTTAGCCTCTGCACTCCTGCATACTGTGCTCTCAGGGGTATACATGCCACTTCTGGCACAATTTTGGTAAACAAGGTTCATGTTGTGTTTTCCCCCCTTCTTTCAGGTGACTCTGACATTTTTGGGGGTATCTGTTGTGTTTTCCCCTCCATTTGGAGGATTTATTTAGGCGGTTATGGGTTTAACTATCATTATTGATTATTAATACTTTTCAGTATTCATAGTTCTTTTGGGCCTGCCTTTCCAGGCGTTCAGGAACTCTGATGGGTTTTAGAACTAAGGCAGTTAGTTCAAGGCAGCATTTGAATAGTTGTCGCGTGCAAAGAGTTCCATCATTTGCACGTGTTCTGTCCTCTCCAGGCAGTTCTGGCTTAAAGGGACACTGCAGAAAGTTATGAATACCTGAGTGTCACTGGGAAGAAACAAGATTACTATGGTAAGTAATTTTTTTCTTCTGCCCTTGGACCCCTCTAGAATGCTTCAAATATATAGGATAGTGTACGCTAGCCTATACACAACAACGGTATTCTTACACTGAGTAGTTAGTGTTATGTCAAGGACCTTGAGAGTGAAGCGGGAGAGGTCTCCTTGACATCATGGTGACCATGAGGTGTGAGAAGAGCGATGTTGTGTATATGGACTATCGTACACTATTCTGTATAGTGTATGGACTCAAAAAAAAAAAATAAATAAATAAATAATAATCGCTTACGGAATACAGGCAAACTAGGTGGGCCTAGCGGTCCATATCTGCTGTCAATTTCTATGTCCCCCAAGCATTTGCCTTTGCCAGCTCACACACACACGATGCTTCAACCACCGCTAGCCCTATCAACAGTGCTGATGGGGTCGCTTAGATTGTGACGTTCATACTAAAGCAGAACGAAAAGTCATTCTGTGTTGGTATGAATGTAACTACTGCAGCAGAATGACTTTTTACAGTGTGTGGATCTCCATACACAATCATGTTCGACCATGTACTATATAGATATTGTTCCTGCTGCCCCTGTTCTCAGTATTGTCCAACTTTTCCAATAAGTAGTGAATTTGTTTAGGCTGGTAGTACATTTTTTTTTTTGGTCAAGGATAGAAACTGTTTTCTCCAGAGACACTACCCTATGCTCCACTTTGTCAACCCTCTCTATAGCCTTCTTAAAATCATCCTGCAGTTTACCCATTGAGTTTTTTAAATCTCCAATGTCCAGCTGGATTTCCAGTAGCATGTTTTATATAAACTTTATGTCCAACTTATTGTTAGAGGCAGTGCCCCCTGCTGAAAGAATTCATATTGCCCTCAGGTGCCTGGGTGCCACAGGAGCCATCACAGAGGTCTCGGCAAACTTAAACTAATAAGGAAATAATAAAAACAGCAGCTGATCTCCACCAAATTCAGAATTTTGTTAGACCTAGTGTTGGGTGAACGAAGTAACTAAAAATGAAACAAGAAACTGAACAAACTGCACTAGAAATATAAATTAAAAACGGGTCTGACAGGGGCTTCTGTTTTAAGAGACCATCTCTGTTCAGCACTGGCTTGCGCTTCCCAGTTTCTTCTTCTCCATCTGAATCATGTTCTGAAGGTCAGGCTGCTGCAAACTCAAATGCTTCCACCTTCTTCCCAGCTTCTTCTGAATCGGTGAATTGATACTTGTGGCTTCCATGGTGAATATGGAGGTGTGCAGGCATTAAGAGCAAGTGGACTATCCCAACACTGCATAGGCAAGCCCGCACCACGTCAGATTTCTACCTGCATTAGCAGATCACGAAGCTTAAGTCCAGAAAACGATGCAGAGTTGTCACCTGGAAGTTGACAATTTGAGTCTTGGGCTGTCTTTAGGAATGTGTCCCTGGTGACCACTCCCATGATGACTGTTAACACAGTTCTTGGTTAAGTCCTGCTGGACCAGGGCAGAATATGGGGAAATTCTATATTCCCGTGTAATTTTTTTTTGGGGGGGGGGGGCTGTTCCTGTTCCATTATCCACCCATAGGGCCCTAGGCAACCAGTGTTGTAAAAAAATATGTTAAGTCCGGACCCTTACTACCTTCTGGGAGCCCTACGAGCAAGGGTTCCCATCTCTCGGGGCATTTTCCACAGCTTTTAAACTGTATCGCAGCTGGCTGCTCTCCTGGACGAGCTTGCTGGTGGTGGCAAGGGCTTCCAAAGCTTGTGCCTCTGCCAAGGTTACAGTCTTCGTGGCTGTTTCAGTTTTTAAGTCCTTTTCCTCCCAAGTGCTTTAATATTTCTCCACCTTGGCATCTGCGGCCTTCATGGATACTGTCAGGGACTGCCATGGCAGTTCAGTAGACCCTGCTGCTCCCTCTGTCACTGCCTGTTGCTCTGTTGGTGGCTGATTTCTTGGAGTCTCCCATTCCCCCTTTATTTGGATGAATCATAGTTATTATTGATATCCCTCTGCCCCGCTCGGTAATGGCAATCAAATACTGCAGCTTAGAAGTTTGAAAATTGTAAAATGTTCAGATATTTTAAGTCCTAAAGTACAGGGACTGCAAAGCTGAGATGAAGGACATCTTCTTATTGTATGTGCTAAAGAACTTTGTAAATTACAGATATGACCATGTACCATAATTGTTTAAGACAAACCGGTTTTAATTCTGCAAAAATACTCTCTAAATGTCTTGTTTAATTTTGCACTTGAAGGGGAAATTCTTCTTTTTATTTAAGGTTTTACACTGGTTGTTTGCCCACTGGTCTCACTCATGGAGGATCAGCTAATGGTTTTGGAACAACTGGAAATTTCAGCAGCCATGCTAAATGCTTCTAGCACTAAGGTAGGATTACATAAAAATCTTTAGCACTAACCATGTCCTCTGTGATTTTTTTATTGTGTTGGTTCTCACTGTAATAAAAATATCTCAAGATCAGCATGCAATATTATGATTAAACGAGAGCCAAATGCCACATTTTACCTCACACATATTTGGGGAAGAGGAAAGAGAAGTTCTTTCATACTTAGTGTAATTTGCTTTCCTGTTGGCTACAGCATGGAAAACTATTACAGTGTGCACCCTTATAAGGGGATAAGGGATACAGTCTTGCCCTCTTTTTGGTCATCATTAACATAGAGACCGAATTTGACTGCAGATAAGGACTGTTTGGCCCATCTAGTCTGTCCCATTTTCCCTACCTACTGTAATACCGAAGACCCTACTTGATCTCCAGCTTAGCCCTCCTTTCCCTAACCACCATGGTTCCTTTATGCCTATCCCATGCATTCTTGAATCCTGTTAGTTTTTGGCCCCACCACCTCAGGCATCCACCACTCGTTCTGTGAAGAAGTACTTCCTCACGTTTCCTCTGAGTCTACCCCCCCAGCTTCGTATCATGTCCCCTTGTTCTTGAGTATATTTTGTTTCTGAAAAGTGCTTCCCTCTTGCACCTTATTTATACCCGTGAGATATTTGAAAGTCTGCCATATCCCCGTTTCCCTCCTTTCCTGCAGGGTGTACATATTGAGTTCTTGTAGTCAGTCCTCATAGGGTCTGTGGTGCAATCTGCACCATTTTAATTGTCCTCTTCTGGACTGTCTCAACTCTGTCTATGTCCTTCCAGAGATGTGGTCTCTAGAACTGGACACAGTGCTCAGATGAGGTCTCATCAATGATCTATACAGCAGTATCACCACCTCCCTCTTTCTACTGGTGATACTCCTCCCTGTGCACCCTAGCATCCCACTGGCTCTCCCCACAGCCTTGTTGCACTGTTTGGGCATCTTTAGGTCATCAGGATTACCCCAGGGTCTCTTTCCTGTTTGGTGGTAGTCAGTACCACTCTCCCCCCCCTTCCATCTTGTACTCCACTCCTGGGTTTCTGTGCCCTAAGTGCATGATTTTGCACTTCTTCGCATTGAAACGTAGTTGCCACACTCCTGATCACTTCTCAAGTTTTCTACACCCCTGTTCATCCCCCAGTGTCTACTCTATGGCAAATCTTAGTGTCATCTGCAAAAGGCATACCTTCCCTTCTAGCCCCTCTGCAATGTCACTAATAGACATTAAAGAGGGCAGTCCCAGTACTGATCCTTGTGGCACCCTACTGGTCACCTTCCCTTCCTCAGAATGAACTCTGTTTACCACCACCCTCTGTCATCTATCCCCCAACCAGTTTCATACCCAGTTTACCACTTTTGGACCCACTCCCAGGCTGCCCAGCTTGTTACATCGTCTCCTATGTGGAACAATGTTGAAGGCCGTACTGAAATCTAGGTAGTCCATATCCACTGCTCCACCCTGATCTACTTCCTTGGTCACCCAGTCAAAGAAATCTATCAGATTTCTCGGACGTGTCCTCCCCACAGTGAATCCATAGTGCTTCGGATCCTGTAAGCCGCTGGTTTCGAGATATTCCACAGTCCTTTCCTTCAGCAGTGATTCCAGTAATTTTCCTATCACTGAAGTCAAGCTGACTGACCTGCAGTTGCCAGCTTCTTCCCTGCTACCAGTTTTGTGAAGTGGGACTGCATACATCTGCAGTCCTCCGGGACTACTCCCGTCTCCAGTGAGTGGTTGAACAGGACTGTCAGACGTGCTGCCAGCACCTCTCTGAGCTCCTTCAATACCCTTGGATGTATGCTGTCTGGCCCATTGCCTTGTCTGCTTTCAGATTTGTGAGTTCCTTCTGGACTGTTTCCTCTGTAAATGTAATAGTGTCCACCTCCCTTCTTTCTATGCTCCTGTCAGTTATCTGTGGTCCCTCACCTTCCCCTTCCTCCATGAACACTGAACAAATATATTTGTTCAGGATGTCTGCCTTTCCTGGTCCCTCTCCACAATCCTCCCCTTCCCTCCTTAGCCTTACAGTCCCTCCCCTTGTTTTTCTCCTTTCACTTACATACCTGAAAAATGTCTTGTCCCCTTTACTGCCTGGGCTAATTTCTCCTCCGTTTGTGCCTTTGCACTCCTGACTGCTTTCTCTGCCTCCCTCTGCTTCTCTTGATACTCGTCCCTATCCTCCTACCTCAGCGTTTCCTTATACTTTCTGAACCTTTTTTGCCCTTAGCTTCCTAACCACCTCATTTGAGAACCATAGCTGTCTCTTTTTTTTTTTCCCTCTTGCTTTTGCCTTTTTGCCTGACGTAGAAGTTTTTTGCCTTTGCTGTGGCCCCTTTCAGTTTCGCCCACTGTTCCTTCATTCCACCCAAGTCTCTTCCCCCACAGCTAGGGCATCCCTGGGCATTCCCCATCTTTGTAAAGTTGGGCCTCTTGAAGTCAGGACCCTCGCCTTTGTGTGGTTCGATTCTGGCACAGTACTTAAATTGAACCACACGTATTGTGATCACGGACCCTCGGTAGCCACCCAGAATGCCCGATTATCAGCTGCCCTGTTCAGCTCCACAGCCCATCCAGTCCCATCACCTATCATCCCTGGGGCTTAACTGGCTGCCTTGACCCCCGGTGGTGGGGTCAAGAGGAGGAGGAGTTGTTCTCCCCACCCCACTAAACAAATGCAGACTGTTGGAACCAAGACCCGGTTAGTGCTGTTGGCGTCATCTAACCGGCTTTTTTTTTTGTAATTTCCCCACCCACCATCCCAGTGTCTGGCTGTGTCTGACATGACCTCTTGTACTTCTAGCGTACCCCTATGAGAGAGGCAGGCTCCTTGGCCCACTTCAGGGGGGTGTCATTAGAGCAGGAGAATCAGACGCCCTCCCTGTGAGCTCTGCAACATGGCAGCACCACCACAGCCCTCAGAACCACCCAGCTGGCTTCCTGGGCTTACTTCCATACTTGAGTCCCCAGCATAAGAGCATGCTGTACTATTCACTGGGCAGTCAGACAGCCCCAGTCACAGACATTTGGCTGTCATAGCCACACTAGAACCCCAGCTACAGGAACATTCCATCCCTGACGGTTAATGTAACCACAGTTTTACTACGCAGTAAACGTAAACCTGGAATACTCATAATTGATACTGAACCAGTTTAAGCTGCGGGTGGATTAGTGAATGGGGGAGATTTGGTCAGGACACTGGGGAAATTCCCCTTCACTGTCCAGAAATGTCACGGCATCTTTTAATGTCCACCAGAACAGGCAGACAGGAGCTCATTTTAATGCCGTATCCAAAGAATGGCACATCATGACAGCAGTGTCCTCTCTACCCTCCCCTCCCCTGAACACCATGCTGGGTCATTGGTATGGTTATCTTTAACCAAGTGAAGAGTGCCCCATGCAGAACTATCAACACCATTTCCTGCAAAACCTGATGTTCATTGGAGGTCTACAGTCTGCCTGCAGACCAGGCCCTGCCCTATTCTGCATGGTTTCTCTGAGATATGATTGGATCAGACTCCAAGGTGGTAAGACTGCAGGCAAAATATGACATGATGATCCAGATGGGAGCAGTGGATTTTTTTCCTGAAATGGGCATGTGGAAATACAAAGCGATTTATAACCACAATTTGTAATTGCAATTTTTGTACCTGATTAGGCATGAATAAAGAACATTTGTGAGAAACCAACAAAAAAGCTTTTGGGGGGGGGGGAGATTACCTTCAATTAGGTAAACTCCACTGGTATTTGAAACATTAGTAGGTGTCTGGCTTTCTATGGACCAAGAGCCTCTGCCAGAGCTGTATTGCCAGTATGTATAAGATGTATGAGAGGAGGTTTCAGCCATGGCACACCTGTAAATACAGACTAGGAATATGGTTCCAGTTTTGCGACTGGGCTCACCATGCTCTACTTTTAATTTGCTTTCTGACAGGAACATGTGAAGTGGGTGCACAATGCAATGACTGACAAGAAGTCTGAATTGAAACTCATATATGTGACTCCAGAGAAAATTGCCAAAAGCAAAATGTTCATGTCAAGGTTAGAAAAGGCTTACCAAGCTGGACGGCTCACACATATTGCTGTGGATGAGGTACACTGTTGTTCCCAGTGGGGCCATGACTTTAGGCCTGGTATGTCAGTTTCAAATTGCATTTGTAGATAAAAAATTGTATTTATTATTGTGACATAGTATTGGGAAAATGGAAGGAACTTGGGGTCCATCTTGTCTCCCCAACCTGGCACATGGTACTGACAGTACCCAGTTTGAGTACATCCACATCTACAAATTTATTATCTGGAATGCTTTCCTTATGCATGCTGTGATACGCCTAGTGCTGTTGTCCCTCTGGAGTCTGTCTAGTCCTGCTTTGAAAGGGCTGAAGGCTGGGTAGCATATTCATGTTAACCCCCCTCTGTGTGAAGTATTGCTGTCTGTTTCCCCTTATCCCCCCCGAGTGCAGTCTCTTGCTTTTATTTGAACACACGATCTGCATATGCTTAACCCTTTCAATCTCTTTTTGTATTCGGAATACTGTCATCATGTCCTCTCTCGGCCTTCTCTAGACTGAATACTTTGAGAGTGCCCAGTCCCCTTAGCAGTTAATCAGCTTGTGAGCTCACTGCTGGATCCTAGCAATTTCTTTAATATCCTTTCTGTTCTGTGGTTGTTAATTTAAAATATTTTAACAACACTTATTCTTCCACAGCCACACATTTGAATTATCCAGATTGTGACCCAGTGCACAAAACTGTCCAATAGAATTTGAACTATGTCCAACTGTTCAATAGAATCTTATTAGGAAAAGCCGACCCAGTGGTATGGAGGGTTGAGGCACTGGGTACCTCGCCTCCTGCCACACCCGCTCCCGGGAGGTGAGGTTGTCCTGGCTTGCTGTTGACTGCCACGTGGGAGAATCTGGGTAGCAGCGCAAGCTAGTCGTAGTTTGTGGAAAGGGATCCCACATACAGAGCACTGGGGGCATCTCTGCAATGGCAGAGCACCCACCTTGTGCTCACTGCACATCCATGAGCCCAGGGAGAAAAAAGCAGGAAGCATGGAGAATGGGCTGTGAAGCCCTGCCCATCGGTCAGTAGCCCGCTGTGCCACTCTGGTCGGGACAGATCTGGATATGTATCCTTGGGGAGGCGACCTCCTCTCTGGCCGCCATGTGGGGAATCCACAGGGGATACGAGCCCCACCTAGGAGGAGGTAGGAGGCGGCTACAGTACATGGTGACAGGGCTGAGAAGCCGCCCACCCTGCCAAAGAGGATAAAAACCTGTATGGGGGGAAAAAAAAATCTGATTAGGATTGTTGTACCAAGTCTGCAACCCACAGTCCTCCTAGTGGGAGGCAAAGCGCTAGGCCTTTGGGGTCTTATTATTTATTGTTATTTGCAGGCAGTATAGGCTAGAGGTTCGAGTAGCAAGCTGTAAAGGAGCTTGGTACATCCAGCAGACAAGGCTTCATTCTCACAACCTCTACCTGCATACTCTGTGACTCTGAGCCAGTCACTTAACCTCCCCAGTGCTCCTGGGTTGCCCCTGAAAACAAGCACTTGTGCCTGTTGGGCCTTACCTGGTTACCAAAAAATTTAATTATTTTTAATTTATTGTTTATGCTCCCTGTTACCAGTGCCCAGCTCCCCCAGAAGCCTCTGGCATCCTCCTACCAGTCCCCACCTGTCTCAATCACCATCCACAACAGAGCCTTGTCTTACCCCAAGGCGGGGTGCAGGATGGAGGGGATATACTCTAAAATGTGCACAGCATCAGGAGGTTTGGCAGGGAGGTGGAGCTGGCCCAGACATATTGGGGTCCCTGGCAAGCCAGCACCAGGGCCAGTTCTGTTTCCCCATTCTCCAAGGCACTGGAGGATGCCAGCATGCGAGGGGGACCAGTGCGCATGCTTATGCAGTGCATACAGAGCACAGGTCCCCAGCCGGCGTCCTCCCTCTCAGCGCCTTGCTGCACTGCCACCTATGGTCACTCAGGTGGCAGTATAACAGCAAAGACAGCATCACTCCCTTCCTAGATAGAACATCTGCTGGGACACTTGATCCACCTCTCCCGTGCCACCCCCTTGCCCTGGATAATTTCTGAACCCAGGTCACCAACACTGTGAGCAGTAGCCCTACTGATGCACTGAGCTAACCCTTATTTTTATTTATCAGTAACTATCTTTCCAACTCACCCAGCTATTGGTAAAGCCTCTGCTCTATACCAGTTTTGTTTATTTAGTTTTTGTTGACCGGGTAAGTGCACTAGACAAATCCTACCTATTTTCAGGCACAACCCGGGGAAGGGGGATACAGATGAATGCCAACTGACCTTGAACCAGATTAAGCTGTTGACAACGGTCCAGCAGTGCACTTTCCAGGGAGAGTGAAACTGACAGACCTACACTCCGCAGTTCTTTAGTGCAGTGTTCTCTTAACCTGGACCCTCCCAGCTGATAGTAACCTGTGTATTGATATATCTATAATACATGGATGGGACTTTCATTTCATTTTATTGTTTACCCTGGAAAGACGCATCGAGTAATATTTTTTTAAGTGCAACCGGCATAATGCAACACAACATGTCATACATAAAATTGTATACACGTACATATACTATTTACAGCTGCATGTAGACTGTGCATCTAAAATACCAGAAAATGTTTCTTAAAAACAGGTATAGATTTAATAGACTTAACTGATTGTGGTAGGCAGTTATAAGTTCTTAAACCAGCATAGTCAAAAGCTCTTTGCCCGAAACAAGTCTTTGGAAAGGGAACCTTGAACAGAGTTATATCCTGCGATGTGGTACAACATAATTTTTGCTGAAATGTAAATAAACCCCACTCCCCAACAGAATATGGGACTTTACCCAGAATAACCTTATGGAAAAAGACTGAACTTTTTATGTCATCCAGCGAGAGTAGTTGCGCAGCCTGGTAGAGCAGACAGTGATGAGTTTTAAATGGGAGGCCTATTATGAAACTACAGAATGAATTATAAGCTACTTACAACTTATTTAGCATTCTGCACCCGGCACCTGAATATATTATTGAACCGCAATCAAATACTGACAGTACTAGGCTTTTTGCCATGAGGGTGCAAGTTTCCGATAGATTATTTTGTACGCTGTATAAAGAGCCCAGGTGTTGATGTATTGTTTTTATCAAACTGTCTACATGGGGTCCAAAGGTTAAGGCACTCTCCAGTGTATCTCCTAAATATCTAAACTGGTTAACTGTTTCAGTAACTTCACCATCAAGAGCTTTTAACAGAAATTCACTATTCCTAATCTTCTTAATTCTGTTACAAAAACGTGTTTTTTGTTTTCTTACTGTTTAATACCATCCCACCCATGGGCATTAAAGCAACAGTTTAAATGGTAAACTCTTTTTCAAGGATGTTATTTAGGGCCCCCACATCGTTTCCACCCTTAAAAATGACCATGTCATCTGTGTACAAGAGCATGTCTGATGAAGGACAGGCTGATGGAATATCTCTTAAAAAGAGGGAAAAGAGTATGGGTCCCAAAGTGGAACCCTGCGGGACACCACAAGTCACTTTAAGAAAACTAGAACAATTTGTCTAATTAATAGTTCTGTGCTTACGGTCAGTAAGATCGTCCCCAAGCCAGTTAATAACATCATCAGAAAAATTGCAATGTAACAATGACTAAAGGAGCAAGCTATGGTCAACCAAGTTGAATACCTTGGTGAGGTCTATGAACACAGAGGCCACCATATTTCCAACATCAGTGGCCTGATTAATGTGATTCGTGAACCTCACCAAGGCATTCTCAATATTGTGTAATGCTTGGAAACCATGCTGTACATGAGTTAAATCATAATTGGAAAGAAGCTCAACTATTTGATCCATAATAATTTGTTCACAAAATGTTGACATAGGAGCCAACAGAGAAAGTGGGTCTGTAGTTGGGGACTATTTGTTTAGAACCTGATTTATGGCTGGGATGTATAGTGGCATGTTTCCATTTTGTGGGGTATACGCCTTGACATAATGAAACAGTGGGAAGACAATCCTATCCTTTTCCAATTTAATAATCTTGAAATCCAGACCATCAGCTATTTTAGATGATCGTGAATTTAATCTATCCAAATAACTCAAAACCAATTCAGGAGTAAGTATTTTAAAATGAAATTTAGGATGATGAGATAGATTCAGATAGCAGTTAGCATTGCAGTCCTGTTTCTAGGGACGTGGATGTGATGTACTCATCCACACGTTCCTTTCATGTTCTTTCCCCTTTAAATGCTGCCAGAAAGTCTTCAAGCTGGCTCCTCCCACCTACCCAGGTGGTAACTCCCCTACACCGTCCCATGACGCCAGTTCTTCCTTTCTGCTGGAAGAAGCAGGTTTCCTCCTCATCACTGTTGCGTATACTGAGCATCACTGTTGCGTATACTGAGGCCCTTTGCCAACTTCTCTATATAAAAACATTTGTCTTCGATTTTTTTCAAACTCTTTTTGTTGCCATTATGGACAACACGAAGTTTGCTCCGGGGTTTGGGAAATGTGATTGCGGGCAGCTTATGTTGAGATCGGATCTGCATACCTCGTGTGTCTACTGCCTGAGCCACCAGCGCAACGTCCAGGCCTGCATCCATTGCTGTTCGTTCCTGCCAACAACTCTTCGAGGATCACCAAATCGACCTACTCCTTGGCCATCCAGATGACTTGGATCCACCCGTTTATTCAAAGGTGCCCATCAGGTGGTCTCCACGGCTGTGGGGTCTGCCAAGCAACTTGCGGCTTTTGAGGAGGCCACAGCCCAGGCTGCAGTGCAAGCGGACCTCCACTGCTTCGGTCTTTTTACCACTCTCTTTGGGTGCTTCTTTTACAGGTGCATTCAAGGACTTGCATCAGTCTCTGCCCACCCTGAGACACGGTCCTAAGGGCGCTAAGTCCAAGAAACCGAAAAAGGAGAAAGAGACCAAGAAGTGGTCTCGCCGATGTCCGTGGGATTGGGAGCGATCCTGGGCCTCAGATTTCCATGCTTTGCCAGAACATTTGGCTTCGGCTGATGTTTCAGACCTGGCCGCCGGCTCCACGATCTTCCCATCGGGCCAGTTGGCCGAGGCTCAGGTTGATATTCCAACCGAGATTTTTCTCGATCCGGTCGACACTTTGTCTACAGGAGGTGGATACCTCCTTGTCCAGGACTCAGTCCTGACCTTTTGGGGATTGGGGGGGTGGGGGCAGGCTGCTGTTCTGCCGCTCTGCACTCCGGAGCTCCAGGACCTGGAGAGGGCCTGGTCTTCACCGTCCCCCTCTGAGACCCGCTGCTGGTCCCTCTGGCAGTTCTGGTCCAAGTCCTGCACCAGACGCCCGGACTCTGCAGCCTGTGTCGTTCATGACGCTCGTGCTTCAGGTGCTCGGGCAAGCGGCGCCACCACTATTCCTTGTCCTCCTCGGGCTAGGAGAGGCATCCGCACAAAAAGCGTCAGTGCTATGAGGATCTCATGTGGCAGCAGCTGTGGCTGGCCCAGATCAAGCCGATCCTGGCTTCCCTGGGCCCTTCCTTGGTTGCCACTACTGGAGCTGCAGCAGACCCCACCCTTGCAGAAGCTGGTTGATACGGTCCCAGCTCTGCCCTGCCGGCCTCTCCATTGATCCTGGTGGAGCTGCCACCCAAACAGCCAACGACTGGCACCCCAACTGAGGACACCCGGCTGGGCAAGGGTTTTCCCCATTGGCTGTCTGTCACTGTCGCCCCAGACCGCCCTCGCCAGATGAGTGGGGACTCGGGCGGGTGACCACTGTTTCATTATTCCTCGGAATCTGAGGAGTCTTCCCTCCACTCCCCCCTGTTGGACGTGAAGTCAGTGTGGGACCTATATACGGACCAGGGTCTCACTTCCTTCATGGGCCTGCTACGTTTGATCTCTTGAGTCGACGGGTCTCAAGCTGGAGCCTGTCCAAAAGCAGGAGAAGGTACCAGCTTACCGAATCTTCGACCGGGGGGGGGGGGAGGAGAGACACCCATGGAGGCCTTCCCGGTCCAGGATGCAATTCTCAGTCCTGCCCTGGAGCTGTGGCAGTATCCGGCCTTTTGTCCTGCACCATCGGTCCAGATGGCTCACAAGTATGCAGTTCCTACCAGATCCCTGTCGGAATTCATGGAGCATCCCCCGGCTCGGGGCTTGTTGCTGACTCGGTTTTCCAGTGCATGGGCAGTGTTGGGGACGTGGACAACCCCCGACAAGGAGTCCAAGAAATTGGACCACATGGTGAATAAAATGTATGTGCTGCCTCTTCTCTTGGCCCTCCTGATGGCCCACTTCTCGCATGCCATTCTGGGGTCCCTGGATGAAGTGCTTCCTCACCTCCCCGCTGACCTGCAAACCACCGTTAAGGAGGTGCAGGATCAGAGATGTGCTGTTGCAAAAGCAACGGTTCAAAATGGCTGTGGGCATCGGGACCTCTTGGACCCGTTCCGTGGCTGCAGTGGTTGCCATGCGCCACAGGGCTTGGCTGCACTTCTCCACCTTCACAGCGGATACACAGCCCAAGTTGGCAGATGTGCCCTTCTTAAGGACGACTTGTTCGGGCCTTGGGTGGAGGGTCACGTCACATCTCATAAAAATGAAAGTAAACGCTCAACTAGTCCCCATTTTTATCAAAAGGTAGCTTAAAGTTCTGTAAAAATGTTCTCAAAACAAGCCCCATAGACTTGTATGGGGCACATCTCCACACTTTCCCTGGTTACACATCACAAAACGTGGGTGCATGGTGGTGGAGCAGAAGGACCGGGAAGTGGAAAGGGATCAACTGGCTGGCAGTTCAGCCAGAGTTACAGTTCCTTCCCAAACTCACAAGAGTGCATTACAGTTTATAATTTTAACACAGAGGGGCCATCGTCGCCCCAAGGTAGCGGACTGTGCCCTATCGCATTTCTCACACCTTTACTTTCAAGACAGAAAATCACAAGGGCCTTGATGCTCATTTATTGGATATTCTGCTGTCATGAGGGTAGTATATACCACCACCACCACCACACACAAACACACACACACTTGTTTTAAACCAGTCTCTTTGCCTAAACCAGTCTCTTTGCCTTCTATAAAACCTATATCTTAGGAGGGAAACTTCACTATTAGGGACGGAACTATTGAACCATGTCTTGGACAGGAAAATCATGTCAGATTTATTTTCTGCAATCCAAGCCTCTAATTCAGCTTTTTTAGATAATATGCTCTTAATGTTCAGATGAACCAAGCTCAGATGAGTATTAGTTTTGGTAATATCACTGCAGTTGTCAGTGGAATGAAGTGGGATAGGGATGGACAGTACTTGATATTAATACTAAAATAAGTATTTGCCTAAATTTCTGGATTTTACAGCGGAATACCCAAATTGTCACCTTATCTGCAAATGGTGTCACATACTTAGTACAGGGTAGTTGCAACTTGAACAAAAAGCAAGTAAGTACAGGTAGTACATATTTGTGTCGAGAGAGTCTATAAAATTAAATAGCCCATCA
Organism: Neoceratodus forsteri; assembly: GCA_016271365.2. Lineage (NCBI taxonomy): Eukaryota > Metazoa > Chordata > Ceratodontiformes > Ceratodontidae > Neoceratodus > Neoceratodus forsteri. The sequence continues at coordinate 1,315,879,069 of CM028131.1, forward strand.
AGATCGTTGAATCAGTAGATATAGGAAGAACTTGTCAGCTTTAGTCTATATAGGTCATGATTATGTCGTATTGGTTAACTGTGGTAAAACTTACAATTTACCACTGTCCGAAAAAGAGGGACCTGTGTGACGGTTCAAAACATTGTTAAAAAAGAGAGCAGCGCTCTATATTTATAGCTTCATCAGTAACACTGAAAAAGAAACTAAGAACTATGAGAAAAGGAACCCTAAATACGTAAAACCAGTAGGTGCAAAATAGCAACCAAGTAAACCTAAAACAGGGGTGGCTATTTTTGTGTGAGCCCCGGCCAGGAGCCAAACATGTTCAGCAAGACCTTAAATATTGTGTAAGCCAAACCCCCTACCCAGAAAACACCAACGTTAATGATCATTACTCTCATATGGTGTATTTTGGGTGTCATAATTCATCCACACTCACCACGCATCTATAAATTTCTCCTCCGTAAGGCGGAGCTTAACTGTCAGGTGTTGCATACATGAAATTTGAGAGATCGTATCCCTCCACTCTGGTAGCCTTGGAGTGTCCGGGTCCAGCCAATGGGCAGTCAGGGTCTTCAGGGCCGCTAAGACCATACATTGGAATACCTCTCTGCCTTTCTGTGTGCTAATCCCTAGAATCCTGACATCTAAAATATAATAATGGAAGGCTTTGGGCATCTCCGCCTCCCAAATCTTTGCAAGCTCTTGTCTGATTAGCTTCCAGAAACCAACCACCATGTGGCATGACCATAATACATGGTAATGTTCACGTTTCTGCTGCTCCACACTTTCTCCAGCATTTGTCTGTGGGTGTTGTGCAAAATGCTTCGTGACTGCTGGGACATAAAAAAAAAAAAACTAATAATTTTCCAATGGAACTTCCTGCAACTCTGTGAGGCTGAGACCCGCCATCCCTGGAAACCATCACGCCATCGATCTTTGGAAATAGGGACCCCGGCTTCCTGCCATTTGGTTTTAATATAACTGATGTCAATTCTTTGAGCCTTCAGTAGAAGGCTGTACATATTGGAGATATATTTGATTTTATCCTTTTAACATTACCAACCAATATAGAAAGTCCTCCCATGCAGTTCTGGTCCGTTGAACCTGGTGGAGTCTGTTCGCCTCCATCATGTAGCTGTGTACCTGCAAGAAGCAGTAGAAGTCTATCTTATTTAAGTGATATTTCGTACGAAGATATTGAAATGTAACACAACCGCCACCCTCTGTGAGTTGTTCAGATCTTGTAAGGGCTTTTGTGTTCCATTGTTTAAATCCTCTGTCAGTGTGTCCTGGCAAGAAGTCTAAATCCCCGATAAGGTGAAAGGGCCTGTGTTGTTTGGAGTACCTGAGAGCACTCTGATTTTTGTTGCAGAATCGACAAGGAGTGGAGAACCCACCTGTTAGTCATCCTTTTCTTTAAGTGGGGCGTTATTTTGGCAGTAGGGATGGAGTAGAGAGGAACAGGCAAATCGCCACCCGCCATCTGGATTCTTACCTCTATCAAACCCAGATCACGAATGGAGGGGTTTGGACTGCATAATAATACAACTTTAGGTCTGGCAGAGCCAGGCCCCCCTTCTCTCAGGGAAGGGCTAGTCTCCTACAGTTTGCCCGTAGTTGTCTACCTGCCCAGATGAACTTCTGAAAAAGCTTTTGCAGGCATGTCCAGAAATGATTAGGGATTCCCTAAGGGGAGAGATTGGAAAAAAACAGGCACCTGGGGAGGATGTTCATTTTTAAAATTCCTAGCCTGCCTAATGAAGAGAAGGGAGACTGAGACCAGCGTTTAAGAGCTGCCTTTATGCCCACCATTAACTTTTTATACTTCAACTTAAATAATTTGCCTAGACTGGGAGTGATTTGGATACCCAGATTAGGGTATAATATTGTTCCTAGCCCAGGCAAATTGAAAACCCACCCTGTGAGAGATGGCCACTTATAAGGAGTGTTTCAGACTTGGTATAATTCACTTTGTAGCTGGGTACTCTGCTGAACTCCTGTAAAATAGCCAAGAGAGCAGACACAGAAGTCTCCGAATTACTAATGAATAAAGGGTATCATCTGCATAAAGAGATATTTTATGCTTCTCTCCAGTCGCTTCTATTCCCCTGATGTTTCCTGCCTCCCTGACCTTCAAGGTCAGGGGCTCTATGCACAGAGCAAATAGTAGGAGATGGGGCAGCCCTGTCTTGTACCACGGGCCAGGGGAAACCTCTCTGAATTGACTCCATTAACCTTTACCGCTGCTTTTGGGCACCGATAGAGTGCACTACTACTGGCCAGAAAGCCCGGACCAAAACTCATTACCCAAAGGACCCCTTTAAGATAGTCCCATTGCACCCTATCAAATGCCATCTCTGCATCTAAGAACAGGGCACATTGTACTTTAGTAGAATGTTGGTGGGAGGAAAAGATGTTAAGAACTCTACGGATATTGTACTGGAGTAATCTGCGTTTTATAAAACCCATTTGGTCTCGGCCCACTAGCTCGTGCACATATTTCTGCAATTAACAGGCTAATATGAATGTAAAGATTTTCATGTTGACTGGTTAAAGGGATATAGGGTAATAAGAGTTGCAAAACTGCAGATTTTTCCCAGGTTTTAGAAAGACTGTAATTTGGGTGTAATGCCAGGTGTCCGGGGCCCGTTCTGTCTCTAATATTTTATTAAATGTGGATGCCAGTAGTGGGAGTAAAGTGGCACCAGACTTTTTATAAAATTCTGCTGGTAGACCATCCACCCCAGGTGTCTTGGAACTTTTTCAATTTTTAATGGTGGAAAGTATTTCATCGGGGGTAATAAGAGCCTCACCATTGCCCCCTGAGTCAGCATAAAGGGGTGTATAGTAAGATGTGAAGGTGCGAGTGATGTCTGTAAGGTTAGTATAGAGAGTTCCCCCTGTGCCTCATCTTTAATCTTTAGCACAGCCCTGTTAGCCATCTGTTGTCTCAATTGCCAGGCTAGTGATTTTCCTGCTCGGTTCCCTGATTCATCATTAAGTATACCGCAGGCCACCCTCTATTTTTTGTTCAGCTAATATAGTAAGTTCATCCCTACACACCTTAATTCATTCCTGTAGTTGAGGGTTAAGTGTGATATTATGGTTGGCTTTCATTTCAAATAATTGCCTGTCTAAATCTAGTCTTAATTTTCCCTGTTCCCTTTTTTTGCGTGAGGTGTACTGAATACAGAGGCCCTTCAGGGTCACCTTGAGACCATCCAGTCATGTGGCCTTGAGGGTCTAACCTTCCCCAATTATTCTGAAGATATACCCAGATTGCATGGGCCAGAGTGTGGCAGAATTCTGGATCATTAAGGTGGGGGATATTGAGTCTCCAAAAGGAGTTCTTGTAGATGGGTTCCACAAGTAGGTCCAGGCTTGTCAGGGCATGGTCTGATCCCATAATCTGACCTATGGTACTACTTTGAGCCAGGTGGAGCCATTCAGTAAGCAGAAAAAAAAATTGATGCGGGAATATTGAGAATGTGGATGAGAGAGAAAAAGGTGTAATTTTTGTCTTTCCCATTGAGATCGCACCAGGGGTCCATAAGTCTGGCTTCTTGAAGTAGCTGCCTAAAGGTCTTGCTCTCCCCCTCGCAGCTCCCCGGGCCATTCCTGTCCCATTCTGGCTGCGCAACACAATTAAAATCACCACCCACAACAGATACTGGTGCTTCATCAGTTGCACTACAAAGCAGGTGCTTTTTTGAAAAAAGGGATCTGTTCGCAACCGATATTAGAGGCATAGCTATTAAATAGAGTGCAAGGGGTGCCCCTGTAAGAGCCATGAACTTTAATATATCTGCCTTCCTTGTACCCCTAATGCCAGTCCACCTGCAAAGGGGTGTCTTTTCATACTAAAATGGCAACTCCCCACCTATTAGGGTGGGCTACATGAGAGGAGGAGTACACTGACCCCACCCAGCCCCGCCGAAGTTTACTATGTTCAGGCTGGGAGAGGTGGGTCTCCTGTAAAAAGAGATGGTAGTCCGTAGCCTACCCAACTCCTGCAGTATACAACCACATTTAATTGTGGAGTGGAGGCCTTCAGCGTTATAAGTTACTAACCGTAAGTCTGTCATATTCTCAGTTACCATTCCCTATTTTATTAACCGGCCGGAGCGCACACCACCCACAAACAACCAGCAATTAAAAATCTAAAGCAGGAAGCACTTAGTTGCACAGAACAGAGTAGGTTTTAAAAACCGTAACTCTAGAGAACGCGAACACTGTTCTTAATAAGCGCTTAATGCATTCATCTCTGGAACCCCAGAGAAAAGTTTCTATGAGCAAGAGCTTCAAGGTAAAAACAGAATCGCCCCAATTGTGTTACCCCCTCTTTCAGGGTACATTGAGACGTGATGGCCAGAAGTCCCAGACTCTCGCCATGGTGGAAGAAGTCCGACAGGTGGTAGCAGAGTCCAGCAGTGGCTGGTGGGCACCGCACTGCATGGACAGTACCATCATCAGGTGATAGCCAACCCAAACACCTCCCGCCCACCTCCCCAACTAAGGTAAAAGGAGAATGTAACTGTTCTGTGGAAAAAAAAAAAAAAAACCTATTAATAGTGAGCCCCTTTAAGAAGAATTTTGTAAGCTCTACATCAGCTGCATACTTGCAGCTGTGACTTAGAAATTATTCTGCTCACTGAATGTATCCAAGGTGCCCCACATCGTTGTCCTATTTCCTCCCCTGTTAGACCAGCAATCCAACACCAGTGAGGGGAGAGTGAAGTAGGGGCCAGCATGGAGAGCCCCGCCAACTTCCACCAAGCTAATCCCGTTAAGGGTAGCCTAAGCAACGGGAGCCCCCCGCTCCCCCCAAACCTGCAACAAGTGGGTGGGCCAGTCAGAGAAGCGCCAGAAAAAGTGCCTTACCAACGCCCTGTAGCCCCTGTTAAACTTCAGGTCTCTCCCACAACACCCCCACCACCAAATCTGGTAACTTGACTAGGGAGGCTAGGTCTACAACTAACTGGACTTTGAGATTATAGTAAGAAGATACAAAAATCAGCTATTTTACCAATTGTAGTGCCCAGTACAGGAGATATGCCATGCAGTGAATAATAAAGATTTAACAAAGGTGAGAGAGATGGAAAAACCTGGTCTCTGAATTGAAAGAACACTTACTAGAACGCCTACTGTGGACCGTCCTTCATAGGAACCCAAAGAGTGAAACAATGAATGCAGAATTAATACTTACTGCCACAGAACATATTATTAGTCTCCAGTAATACCTGTAACCACTTTTATAAAGGAGTGACCTGCCCCCAGTCTGCCAATGCCCCTGTGGAACTTTTAAGAAGATTCCATGAAAGCTGGATCTCTCCCATCAAAAGGCAATGTTCAGAACAGTTCAAGCACTCCAAGATAAAGTCTTATCTCATCTGTTATGGGGAGGAGGGGGTGTCTTCTTTGGCAGTGGAGGATCTTTGAGCTGAGATTGTAGCCCAGCTCTTCACAGCAGTAGGCGAGCTGTGGTCCGGATGACCTTGGGCTCCCTGGCAAGTCCATTGCTGTCCCAGAAGGTTGAACTTATTCTGTGCTGTCTCTGGTTCAGAAGTAAGGACCTTCAGACCCAGTTGGCACAGTGCGGGAATAGCCTCAGTTAAGCTTCTAAAAAATTTGGGTCCACCCTCCAGATTTTCAGCTGTGCCGGGCAAAAAGTTGAGCTTTAATGTTCTTGGCGCGGAGATCCCAAATCACTCATGAGAATTTCCCAGTGTTGCCCCATCAGGTATGGAGTGAAGTTGTGCTGCAGGAATACTCGGGTGACCCCAAAGATTAACTCTTTCTTTGCCCAAGCCACTCTAAGCACTTTCATCTTCACCAAGTAGTCCAGAAATGTAGCAACTATTGAGCGTGGGTGAGCCTTAGGATCAGAAGGCCTATGTGCTAAGGCACGGTGCGCCCTCTCAGTTTGCAAGTTCAGAGTCTTCTCAGCCGGGCAATCCATTTAGAAGGGAAGAGACAAAAGATTCCATGTCCCATTGCTCGGCAGCCTTGGGTACACCATGAAGCCTAATGTTATTTCTACTGGAGCGCTGTTCAAGATCGTCCAACTTTGCAGTGATCTCTCACTCTTGATAGTATAGGTATAAGAAGGCAATGTTGTGGTGATCTCCCCATTCACTGACTTCGATGAGACCCTGCTCCAGGTCCACTGTGCAGTGTCCCAGTTCTCGCGTTTCCCTGCAGGTCTCGGCTAGATTGGTCTGCATAGTCCAGAGGGTGCAGCCAGTTTTCTGTAACTCTGTGATTAATTTTTTTGAGGTTGTAGTGCAGCTGGCCTCCTCTTCCTCTAGGTTTCTCAGACAACTCGGTGTTTCCGACTCAAGGAGTGGCTGGCCTGCCAGGCCTTCTTTCTGATTTCTCAGTGATCTTTTTGGTTGTGGGCTGTCAGCTGCAGAGTCCTTTAATCGCTGCTTAGCTGCCATTCTTAATTTCGAAATCGAGGGTGATGGCCACTGCCGGGGAGTGGAGTTCCACTGCCACCTGGAACAGGGATACCAGGGCCCTGAAATGGTCTGAACTGATCCTTCCCTGAACAAACCCCACTTGGGACGGGTACACTACAGAGTGTGTAGCAGGTCATCCAATTGGGCCGCCAGAATGTTGGGCGTTATTTTGGCATCAGCGTTAATTGGGGAAATGGGTCTGTAGCTGGAAGGAAGCTTTAGGTCTTTTCCTTCTTTGGGGAGTACTGTAATTAGTGCATCTGAGAGGGTACCAGGGAACTGCTGGGGTCGGCAGGAGTTATGCGGCATAGCCAACATAGGGCCTGCTACTGCATCCTGGTATCAACTGGTAAAAGTCAATTGGGAAGCCATCACTCCCTGATGCTTTATGGGGGAGGGGGGGGCCATACTGCTTGTTTTACCTCGGCCTCTGTGAAAGGGGCATCCATCTCTTCCCTCTGTCTAGGGGTGATTGTGGGCAAAGTAATGTTAACCATAAAGGTGGAGAATGCGGTCTTACCCAATTTCCTTGTGAGGTGTACAGTTTCTTATAGAAGTCCACCATAATGTTGTTTACCCCCTTAGGGGAGGAGGTGGGCATGCCTTGTTGATCTAACAGCTGCAGGACGTGCCTCGCTGATGTCGTTTTTTCAGTCTAAAGGCCAACAGTTTCCCCACCTTCTCTCCCTGTGCCCAGTATGTATGTTGGATTCTCCGGATTTGCAGTTCGGTTTTCCTGGTGGCTAACTTATTTTACTGCATTCTGAGGGAGGTCAGCTCGTATAGGAGTTTTGAGTCCCACAGTCTGTTGGGGGTCCCTTTTCTACACCTGTTCTTTAGTTTTGAGCTGGCTTTCTAACTGTTGTGCCTCCTCCTCCCTCTGTTTCCTGCGATGTCGAATACCCAATGATCTGCCCTCTAAGGGTGGCTTTAAAGGCTTCCCATATCATGTCTCACTGGCTGGCATTATAGCCTAGAGGTTAGAGTAACAAATATATATATATATATATGTCATCTATCTATAGGATAACAGCACTGGGCCCGAAGGGGTGGCCATTTTGGCAATTATCCACTTTCCTTCTTTCTCTGATTTTTTTTTTTTTTTGTAACTGCAGCCTCCGTCCCAATTTTTTATAGCAGAAGATGGAGACACCCCTTTTCGCTGTCTTGGCTGAGCTGTGTGCTTCCCATCCCACCCATTCTCTGACCAGCTTCTGAGCCTCTTTATCTGCTGTTTTGGTCTCCTGCAGGAATGCTTCTTGGGTCCCCAGCTGTTTCAAGCGGCTAAGGACCTTCTTTTTCTCGATGGGGGAGTTTAAACATCTCACATTCCACGTGGTGGTTATAATAGGGTTTATTGATGCCATGGGAACAGTTTAAGATTTGGATTAGAAATTTGCACCTTGGCCCCTTCTGCGTCTGCTGGGTGTGTGTGCTAATGACCCACCTTTGTGCCCCTCCTTTGCCCCATCCACCCCATGCCTATCCCTTGCCTCTCCTGCCAGTTGCTTCTTCGTCTTTCTGCCTTTTCACTAGCTGTTTGACATATAAATAACTGCTTTTGATTGGACTGGAGGACCAACTTGCTGGCACCTGCCAGCCTGGTCTCCTGTGAGATTAAATCAAGAAATGAAACAGTTATAAACACCAGTATTTTGAACTTTCCTGTTTTGGAAAACCTTTGACATAGATCATGAATACAATACCATAGCAATGACCATTTTTAGGGCACCACTTGTGCCCATCATATCCTTTTCTTTAGAGGGGGGGTATCCCTTTCATGATCCGGTGATGTACGCCTAATGAGAATCACCTAGAATCTTGGAAAACCCCTCTGCATGGGGCATGTGGTTTTCCTTGTATGACCTACTTGTGTGGTACCTAACTTTATTTTAGTATTACCTTTCCACTGCTTGGTGTAAAGAATGGCTCCACTGGGGACCTAGGACATGTCATCTACATGCCCTTTGGTCAACAGGACCAGATCCCTCCACTTCAAGGGTCTGCAGTATCACTTGTGGCAGTTTGTCCAGGCTGTCAAGAGTACCCTCCCCATGACTACCTCCTTCAGTGCGGGGGTCATGACAGAGCCACAGACCACTGCAATTAATTTTAGAACAACTTAATACTGATCTACCCCAGGGTGTATCGCTCATTACACATACTGCTCCGTATATCCATTTGGGACATAATATCCCCAGTCATTTACGACAGTAGCATACAGGGGTACACAGCCTGACCACTCCCCAAGTTACCTGAAGGGCCTCTGACCCATTTATAGAAGCAAAACCAAAAAAACACATAAACCACATTTTCTCTATATAATCTGAGGAAATATTTAACCCTTGTAACTGTGTGAACTTTGTACTTGTCACATTTCCACACAGCCGAACTAGATGGCCGTATTAGTCGCTGTCGGGGCAGCCGGAGCATCACCTTGCGTAGACAGCCACATGCAGTTTTTTTTTTTTACTGTGCAGTACCATTTCGGTACAGGTAATCAGCCCTTACAGCACACTGAATGCTATGTGCTCTTATGTGCCCTTTGCTCCGGCTGGTATATTGGGGCTTATGTGAAAATTACTTCAGGGAGCATCCACTCCTGGCTGGCTTAGGCAGCAGGCCAAGCCCCCCAAAAGCCTCTGTGTGGCAATCCAAGCTCCAAGAGAGCACCTGTTACTGTCTGCCCCCCCCCCCCAATCAGATACTATAATTGAAATAGCGCTTGAACCAACACAACTGCAAAAGTTACCTGAAAATCAGGTTAGCAGGGTGGGATTTAGATATGTGTGTCCTTCCGTTGTCTGTTCAAGGTCTAGTGCTGCTGTCCGCTGATCTGTGCATAGCCTCAGGTTGCTGCTCAAGAGAGACTCCTGCAACCTCGACTTGATCTTCTAAGCAGTCAGCCCATTCTTGACAGATGGCAGTCCAGTCTACATTACCAGCTGCTGCATTATTTTGCATGTCCTCAATGTAGATCACCCCTTGCGATAGGTCCAGTGGAGCCGGAGTGAGTTCTCTGAGGGGTATATATATCAATTGCTGGTTTTCACTAGTGTATCTGTGGGAGAGCTGCTGCTTGTTCCGGAGATTCTGGACTGAGATCTTCTGGAAGCAGTCTTCTGTGGGGTAGGGTTTTTATTTTTCTTCCTGAGCTGACCTCTACTCCCCATATACCATTGATCATCCGCTGATCAAGCTGTTTCCTCGGCTGGAGTTCGGCCTTCCTCCTCGTGCTGTGCAATCTCCATTGGGATTGCGCGTCTGCCATGCGGCATGTATGGGGGCCAAACAGCCATGTTATTTGCTTGCAGGTCCCTTAGAAAGTGCTCTGCCTCTGGGGGGCTGTTGAAGGATATAAAGTCTCCCTGGAATTGTATGCCCAAAGTGGCTGGATAGTGGACTGAGGTGGGGGTCCCCATAGTATACATTTGCTGCTTGGCTGGGTTATATGCCCTTCTCTTCTTGGAGAGCTTGGGAAAGTAGTCTTGAAAAATTATTTGGGATCCTTCCCACTGAAGTCTCCCTCTCTCCCTTGCTGTTTTCAAGATGAGCTCTTTTACTGGGAACCTCAGCAGACAGATCAATGTTGGTCTTGGTCTCTCGCCATGCTTCAGTCTAGGGGCGAGGGACCGATGCACTTGTTCAGTTTCTATTTGTGTCTTGTACAGGAGTGCCAGCATGTGGTGTAGTGCCATTTGAAGAAATGCAGCCAAGTTCTGTCCCTCTGCTCCTTCAGGGAAACCCACCATCCTGATATTTTTCCAGTGAGCGCTGTTCTCCATATCATGGACCTTGGAGAGCAGGTAATCAATTTGGCTTTTTTTGTTCCCTTAGCCGCCCTTGCTGGTTTTGTAATTGTTGGTTGTGGGCACGTAGAACCTGTTCAGACCTCATCACTCTGGTTGTGAGCAACCACAAATCAATGTTGGTTTGCGCTGTGGTTGACTTTAATTCTGCTGTGTCTGTGAGCACTCTGTCCAGCCTCTGTTATTTTTGCCGCTTGGTTGCCATTAAGTCCAAAATCGGGGGCTGAAAATTTGCTATTTTGGACCCCTTTGAAGCACTTTGACAGGTGGCGCCCCTGGCACTTGGATCAATGCCGATGATGCGCCTTGGTAAATTTCACCCGCTGGTCTGGTAAATGTCGGCAGGCCCAGAGCATGGTTGTCACTGCAGCTTTCACAGAGTTGTATCTTCAGAGTTCCGTGGAGGATTTTCTCGAGAGTAGTTTATAAAGTTGTACAAAATCAGTATGCACCCTCCAGTCCTGTTTGTAACTGGATCACACGGGTGGAAATTTGGGTGGACGAGAAAACAATCACCAGCAAAGCTCTCAACCACAATTAAGCTGCCACCATCTTAGTTGGCAAGCTGCGCCCCTGTATATGATTTTAATTGATGGCCCTATGTGATTTTAATTGGTGTGATATATAGGAAACTAGATGATGGGGACATAGTCCCATCCATGTATTGTATATACATGTATATGTAGGCATACATATTATAGTGGCGCGGTAGCGCCACTATAGTTAGGGTTGAGTAGGCACTTTAATGTTAAACCCCAGTTTTTGCACTTTAATATCTTTGCAAGTGTTTAACAGATTTGCACATAATTTTGCATTCACGGTCTAGTGAGGTAGATCTCTTGATGTGGCAAGTTTCATTCTGGTCGGATGTACAGATTCCGAGATACGGATAGTGTAAAAATTTATAAACATTTGCCATTTTTCTGTTGGCTTTTTTTTTGCCGTAGTGTAGCGCCCAGAGGCTTTGTATTTCTGGCCTGAAACTTTCAGGGTAGAATAGACTTGGCTCAGAAGGATTTCTTTTGCTGGTTTGGTGAAAAAATATTAATCTATTCCAGAGTTATTAAATTTAAATATTTTGGGATTTGAACATGCTCAATCAGCATTTCAAAACTGCTGTATGAAGTTTTCATATGGGGAATCCTTTTTCGTGAGGGAAATATTTTTTCGTTTGTCACCATCTTTTCTATTTTTCCCTAAAAGCTCAAATTTGGAAAACCACAAAAATGACATTCTGGAGAGCGACCAACACATGTAGCTTGCTTATTGGGCCCCTCCCCCGCCCCAAGCTGGATTCTGCACTTAGCTGTTGGAGAAGTGCCCTTCACATTTATTTTTTTTTAATATTATAAATCTTTTTTCATGACTCATGATGTGAAAAAAAGATTTTTTTTTTTCGTATAACGAGTCACGAGAAAACACCTTTTATTATGAGGAGAAAATCCTTTTCCCTTTGTTGACATCTTTTCCCTAGTGTGTAATGGCACCCTCCACTGTCTGATCGCAATCCCCATAATAAAGTGTATTTCCGTGGTGTCCCCCACCCTCCAATTGCCCACCACATAATTTTGTTTTTCATATTATATATTCGATACTTCTCCCTGGTGTCTACTGGCACCCCCCCCCAGTGTCCACTTTATTCCTGGTGTCCTGGTGGTCCCCACCCTCTGATGAGCGTCCTCCTTAATGTTTCTGCTTGCCTGGTGGCTAGTGACCTCCCCACCCTCCGATGTCCATCAGACACTGAAAAAAAAGCGGTCCCTTGATGTCTTTTTTTTTAATCTGTAACCAAACAAAAGATCCATTGGTGTGCGACCCACCCCACCCTCCCACTGAGCACCCGGATCCCCCCCACACACACACACACACTGACCTGAACAGGTCCCAGTGTGAAGATCCACTCTCCAAAGACACGTCTTACTGCTGGAACCGGTGACTGCTATATGAGAAAAAAGATAAGTGCGGTTCAGTATATTTCAATTGGGGGTTCAATTTTGGTGCATGACTTATCCATTTTTCTATAATTTGACACCAGATTTTCAACATGTCCTTTTTAAGACCCCCAAATAATGAACAATGTCATTGAAATTACGTAAATCTGACCCAAAAGGCGAATTTGTGGCCATGTGGCGAAATCACCTTTTTGGTGGGATTTGAAAATTTTCACTGCTCTTGTTCATGAAGTGGGGGGGGGGTTTAAGAAGGTTATTTTCAAAATTTGAGGTAAAAATATATTACAATGGCGAAGTTACTGCATCCGTTGAAATTAAGCTACGCTCGCTCGTAACTTTCGTAATTTTCTATATTTTAACCCCAAATTGTCAACTTGGCCATTTCTTAACACCAACTGATGAACATGACAGCTGTCATTTTTTTACATCTTCACCAAAATGTGTTTTTGCCTGTCTGACACAGAATCATGTTGCGGTGGTGCGGAATGATGTTTTGGCAGGGATTTGAAAAGTTTTAGTACCGGGTTAATGAGGTGGGGGTAATAAGAAGGCTATGGTGATTATTTGGTTGCTGTTGTGCTACTAATGGAAGCACAGGGCTTGGCAGCAACATAGATATACACAGCTATGGAGGGATGGGAATGCAGGGCCCAAACGGCCCTGCGCCCCCACAGGCAAATAAGGACATGATTACACTATATGAAAAATCATGTGTGGATGGAAGCGCAGGGCCACAGCCAAATAACAATACGATTATACTGTCTCAAAAAATAAGGAAATTCATTGCAAAAATGAGGCGAAATTGTCATGCTTTTTCCTGTTGCTGCTAGCAGGCTGGGGTGGGGTGTTAGGGTTGGAAACCCTAACGCCACATTTCCCTACTTTTGTTGCTTTAACCTTAATCTAGTGCCTTAAAGTTTTTTGCAGTGAATATATACATACACACGCGCGCGCACACACACACACACATATACACATGTACAATATATTCTTTGGAAAAAGATTTTAATGCACCAGTTAGGGTAACTCAACACCACAGTAATAGAGAAATGTGGTGCTGCTCCAAGTAAGGTCGCCGCCGTGCGGCCTTCTGGTTCAAGCGGCCCTAGTAAGTCTGACTGCTCCTCTGACACCCGCCCAGGTAAGGCCGTTAAGACGCCCGACCCTCCGGGGCAGCGCATGGCCTCCAAAGCGCCCTCCAAGGCTGCCCCTCCTTCGCGGCCTTCGTTGAGTGCTGGGTCCGATAAGTCGGACGCCGGCTCCTCTGAAGTCCACCTGGATCCCATCGATAAGACTGACATCGGCTCCTCCGACGTCTGCTCGGCGTTAGAGACGACGCCGGACCCTTCAGGCCTATCCGTCGTCCTGCACTCCGCCGCAACACTCTTTGCATTCCAAGGCTCCAGCGTCTCCTCTGCTGGATCCCAGGGATGGTAATCCTTCTTCCCTGGGTGACACAGAGGAGGTGGGTACGCTGCTGTCGGGTCTCCTTCCTGCTGGGCCGGATGACCCGACGCTGGATCCTCCGATGCCAGCACCGACCCCAGCCTACCCGATGCCTGATAATATCCCATTGCCTGACACCGCCCCTACTCCGGGCCTGACGCCTGCTGGGCCATTTCCGTGGCCTTCTGCTCCCGTAGGCCCCCCGGTACCTGGGCATCCGACCCCGTCCTATCCGACGCAGTCATACCCAGGCCCGCAGTATCCGGCACCCCAGTACCCGATGCTGGCCTACCTGACGCTGCAGTACATGGTGCCCCAGTACCCGACGCCGGGCTTCCCGCTGTCGGGATACGGATATGTGCCTTACGGATACCCTCAGTATCCATATCCTCCTCCTCCTTCTTCTCCTCCACCGCCCCTTCAGCCGCCGGTGGACTTGATGGAGACTCTGGGAGGTGGAGAGCCGTCTTCCGACACCGGTCCCGGACCCCCTACGTCTGAGACGAGACCCCCTCCCCACCTCCGGATACCAGAGGCGAGCCCTCCGGTTCCAGGGCAGGGCAGAATATGCTTCCCCGAGGGCTTCCCAAGGGGTCTGTTCCTCCCCCGTGCCGGGAGGAGGAGGAGTTTTCTTCCTCTTCATCCTCCTCTGAGACCTCGGATGACTCCAATGGTCGTTCCTACCCAGATGACGAGCCAAGCACTCTAGGCAAGCCCAGGCCAAGGACTCCTCCAGAGGATCCTTCCTTTATGGAGTTGCTGCGTAAAATCCAGGCAGTTCATCAGTGGCATTCCTTGGAGCCGGATCCACAGCTTAAGAAACTTGCTGCGCACCTGAACCTGCCCGAGACCGCCCCTACCCTGGTGCTACCCTGGATTGAACCTCATGCCGACCTTGTTTCCACCATTTGGAAGCAACCGCCGGCAATAGCGCCTCCTTCCTAGGAAGTCGGACAGGCTTTATCAGGCTCCGGAGGGTGTTGACTCTTTAAATTCACACCCTTGAGCTGATTCGGTCGTGATTAGCACTGCTTACGGCTAACCCAAAGCACTTGCGCTCGTCACCACCTGACAAAGAATCCCCGCCTTCTGGACCAGTACGGGATGAAGGTCTACGCTTCTTCCACTCTGGATATTAGGGCCCTGAATTACATTGGTCATATGGGGGATTACCAGAAGGCGATCCTTAGCAAGGTGGAGGCTAAATTGGACTCCCTTCCTGAATCTCAGACGAAGCAAGAAGTGGCTGATCTAGTCCGGTCTGCGCGTTTGGCCAGTCAGCACATTCGTCGTGCCACATACGACGCAGTGGACGCTGCTGGTTGGAGCTCAGCTTTCGCTGTGGGTTTGCAGCGTCATGCCTGGCTCCGGGTGTCGGGTTTGGTCCCCGGAGGTGCAGTCTGCTATCCAGGATGCACCCTTCAGGGGTTCAGTGCTGTTCGGTGGAGATGTCAAGGACATCATCACCGATCTGCAGGAGAAGGGTACTGCACTTAAGCCTGTCGACTGCATGTACAGACTCCCTCAGGCTCAGTGTCGTCCCTTTCACAGACGTTCTCGGCAAAAGGCGAAACCTCAGAGAAAGCAGGCCAACAGACGTTGGGCCCCTCCGGCTGCCAAGCCCCCCCCCCGCCCAAAAAAAGCAGCAGGGGCTTCAGCCGCGACGCTGTCTCACACCTCCTGACTCCTTTCCTCTCCCACAGCCTTTGGGCCTTCCAGAGGAACCGGTAGGAGGGAGATTCTCCCTCCATCTACTGGGTTGGGACCGCATCACTTCAGACACTTGGGTGCTCCAACTGATCGCAGAAGGACACTCAGTAGAGACAGACAACATGTGCGTAGACTGGTACATCAACAAACAGAGGAACTCGTTCCTACCCTCTCTGCAGGGAGGTGATGCGGGTTTGGGAATGGGCAGTGCAGCACGGTCATTCACGTCCCGGGGTCGAGAACACATTGGCAGACCACCTCAGTCAGTCGTCTGCTCATGCTCACTAGTGGGAACTAGATCAGGGGGTAGCAGACAATATCTTTCTATGCTGGGGAACTCCACAGGTAGATCTGTTTGCGTCTCCTCTCAGCACAAAACGTCCTGCTTTCTGCTCGCTCACTCTAGGACGTGGCATTTTTTTGGAGAGATGCTCTGTCTGTAGACTGGAAGGGAAGATTCCTCTATGCCTTCCCCCCGATCCCCTTGATTGCGAGGGTCTTACAGAAACTCAGCTTTGAAGGAGCTCACATGATCCTCATCGCTCCTTTCTGGCCCAGGCAAGTTTGGTTCTCTCTTCTGCAACAGTATTCAGAGGAACCTCCTCTTCCTCTGTCGCAACTTTTGCTGACCCAGGATCAGGGGACTCTGGTCCATCCAGGCCTCAAGTCCCTTCAGTTGCACGCGTGGCTCCTGCAGACGTAGCTCAAGCTCGTTTCAGGGTTTCCCCATTGGTTGATGAGATTCTGGTGGAGGCCAGAAAGCCCTCCACTAGATCTACCTATGCCATGAAATGGAAACTGTTCTCTATTTGGGCCGCTTCCAAAGATTTCGAGCCATTCTCTTGCGCTGTTGGATTACTTGCGCCGTCTCTTTGATTTAGGTCTGTCATTCCTCTCTGAAGGTTCACATGGCGGCCATCTCCGCTTACTATGTTCCTTTTGGGGACAGGACTTTTGCGCAGTTGGAAGTCTCTAAGACTTTCCTTAGAGGGGTTCTCCACTTGCGACCCCCTATTCGTGCTCCTGCCCCTCCTTGGGACTTAAATTTTGTCCTTGAGAAGCTTACTTTGCCTCCTTTCGAGCTGGCAGCCTCTGCAGATCTAAAGTTCCTTTCTTGGAAGACCCTCTTCCTGGTGGCCATTACTTCTGCTCGAAGGATTTCCGAGCTTCAGGCCCTCATGTGCAAAATCCCATACTTGATTTTCCACAAGGAACGTGTGGCTCTGCATGCCAATCCTAAGTTTCTCCCTAAGGTGGTAGCGGAATCTACGCTGAATCAATCTGTGGAGCTGCCTGCTTTCTTTACGCAGCACTCCAATCGAGGGGAGTACCTCTTGCATACTTTGGATGTTCACCGGATCCTGAGATACTACACCGCAAGGATGAAGGATCTCAGAAAGACTGATCAACTGTTTGTCTCTTTTGCTCATAAAAGAGAAAGCAATGCTATTTCTAAACAATGCCTATCTAAATGGTTGACTCATTGTATCACTTTCTGTTATGACAAGTACAAGAAGACCCTCCTGGGTCAAATCGGAGGCCACTCCACCAGAGGGGTCGCTGCCTTCAGTGCTTGTTTCAAGAATGCATCAGCGGCAGACATCTGTGCAGCCGCAACTTGGACTTCTGTCCATACCTTTACGAAACACTGCAGTTTGGACATTGCCTCTTGCCATAGAGCGGGCTTCGGGTTGACTGTTCTGCAAGGTCTTCTTTCCTAAGACCTTCACAGCCAGACGGTCTACTTTTGGGTAGTTTTCCTCCTCCCGTTTGCTTCTGCTTGTTCCAGACTGCTTTGGACTCGGTCATATTTGTAATTATCTACTGCAATAGCCCTCTCGAAGTAAGATAGTACAGTTACGTAAGAACTTACCGTAACATAGAATTTGATGGCAGATAAGGACTGCTTGGCCCACCCAGTCTGCCCACTTCCCTACCTAATGGATAAGCTGCAGATCCTAGTTAACCAGCAGCCTACTTCTTTCTACCCCCACCCGCTAGAATTGCCTTATGGCTGTCCCATGCATGCTTGAATTCAGTCACAGTTTTTGACTCCACAACCTGCTCCGGAAGGCCGTTCCATGCATCCACAACCCTCTCTGTGAAAAAATACTTCCTTACATTACCTCTGAGCCGCCCCACCCTCTGTCTTCAAATTGTGCGCCCTTGTTCTTGCACACCTCTTTTTTTGAAAGATGCTACCCTCTTGGACTTTGTTGATTCCCTTGAGGTACTTGAACGTTTCTATCATGTGCCCCCTCTCCCTCCTTTCCTCGAGGCTATACATATTAAGCTCCTTTAGTCTCTCTTCATATGTCTTCCGGTGCAGACCCTGCAACATTTTAGTTGCCCTCCTCTGAACAGCTTCCATCTTGTCTATGTCCTTGCGGAGATTGGGTCTCCAGAACTGCACACAGTACTCCAGATGGGGTCTCACCAGCTGTCTGTACAGAGGGATGACAACTTCCTGTTTTCTACTGGTGATGCCTCTCTCTGTGCATCCCAGTATCCTCCAGCCCTCCTTACTGCCCTCTCACATTGCTTGCCCACCTTTAAGTCATCTGATATGACTACCCCCAGGTCCCTTTCCATTTTTGTTGTTGTTAGTATCTCACCCCCCATTGTGTACTCTTCCCCTAGGTTTTTGTTTCCCAGGTGCATTACCTTGCACTTCTTAGCGTTAAATCTAAGCTGCCATACATTTGACCATTCCTCTAACCTTGCCAAGTCTCTTCTCATCCTTTCCACCCCACCTTGTGCATCAACTCTGTTGCAGATCTTTGTGTCATCTGCAAAGAGACATACTTTTCCTTCCAGTCCCTCTGCAATGTCACTTACAAAGACATTGAAGAGGACCGGTCCTAATACTGAACCCTTCGGCACCCCACTAGTAACCCCCCTTTCTTCAGAGTGGACTCCATTTACTATTACCCTCTGTGTCCTGTTCTCCAGCCAATTCTTTACCCAGGCTATCATCTTGGGACCCACTCCCAGGCTAGCAGTAGCAGTAGATCTTCGAGAGAGGCTCTTGCAGTAGGTAATACCTTCCTGCCCTCCATCCCCCTTAGCTTTTTCAGCTCCTTTTCCAGTGAAGGAAACATCCGCTTCTCTCTCGTTTTGCCTTTTTTGGCCTTTGGCGGGAATGAACTGGAAGGCGGGTGTGGGGGACCGCCCCTTTATACTGACGTTGGTCACCTGACTTGAGGCCAGTCCCCCGCCAGAGACTGCTAACTAGAAATTTTTCCGTGGGATCCTGATGCCTGCCGGCTTCAGTATTATTTGTAATTACCTACTGCAAGAGCCTCTCTCAAAGATCTACTGTTACGGTAAGTTCTTACGTAACTGTACTGTCCTTGTCTCATCGGGCCCCCCTTTGTGGCCTCACATGTCGAGTGATGAAGGGCTCCCCTTCTGTCAGCGGAACTCAGCCGGCTCTGATTTTTTTCCCTGTATGGCCCAGGAGATGTGGTTGCGCCATGACGTCAAGGCACATACGCCAGCGTCCTACCACGCTCCCCCCTACATATTGGTTGGGCTGCTGTACCTGTGGCCTCCACTAGAGGTCAAGACAGCACAGAGCTTTCGACACTCCCTCCATCCCAGGGGAAGCAAGATGCCCATTGGGCACTCAGTCTTTACCCTCCCGGCCAGCCCTCCAGCTTCCCTGGCTCGTTCCCAAACCTGGATCGCTGGCGTTGCAGGCAGTAGCATTACCGCTGTGCCGGCAGCCCAGTGAAGGGGTCTTATGTTACTCCGAGATAAGGTGGTACAAATTCTACTTAAGGGTGGTGAAAAACAAATAATGATATATTGAGGCAACAAATGGCACAAAAATGGTGCAAAACTATATGTCAAGCATGAAAATGACGCATGCGGGTAGAAGTGATCACCTAGGACTGCTGCCAGTTGAAGTCAGTTAGACCACAGAAGAAAACACAGGAGCCAGTTGGATCAGAGGGGTACTGTTCCACTTTATTCCAATTGATGGCACAATCTTTGTTTAATTATCATGATGCCCCCCTCCCCCCCACAACGTGACAGATTAGCATAATTCTGTGTCATGGGTGTTACCATTGTGAAAGACTTACTCCACTGATTAAAACGATGTATGACATGTGTTGGTACATATACACACACACACACACTCTTCTTTTAAGAATTTACTTTCTCACCAGGACCCTCCCAGTTGATAGTAACTGCTACACCAAAGACATTGACCCTGTTTTGACAACTTACTGTCTTACTCCAGAGGAGGCAGTATAGCATAGCGGTTAAGAACACTGAGTTGCAAACCTGGAGACCTGGGTTTGAATTTCATCAGCCCCCACTTGCATAGTGTGTGACCTGGAGCAAGTCACTTAACTTCCTTGTGCTCCCAGGCTGCACCTGGAAACAAGTGTCACAAACCCACTCCTGGGGTCAGGCCCTCTGCTACCACAGTGCCTAACTTTTAAGTGCGATTCGTGAACAGGGGACAAACAGGGACACCCTCATGTTTGTTTTGGGTCTGAACCAACTACCAGTCTCAAGTCCTGGGGTCAGTTATGAACTCCTTTTAGCTAGCACACCCAGGTAACGGGTACAGATGATATACTCTCTACGGGGGAAAGCAGCACAATATATTTGACACAGCGGGCATACAACCAACGTGGTTCACAACCACCTTCCGACTCAATTGACACTGGTATTTTTCTTACTTTGCTGGATCTTTACACAGATCCTTGTTAGCGTGCCTGCATATAGTGACGCTCTAAACACTTTAACAGTTATGTCAGAATTATCAAAACTGTTCCACCATTCACACTCAAAATGAGAAAATGTCTCAGGCCGGCTTAAGGAAAACGAAAACGGTACATAAATACAGTACATAGAACAGAATGTATATATACATAATGATTATAGTCAAAAAGAAATGGAATATTACAAAACAAAGCATCTTGCAACTGAATCTAACTAGTTCTAATTCAGTTTTCAGTTGGCAAATGATTTGTGCTGTTACCTACAGTATATTAGCAGAAGTGTGCCTTAGAAGTCCAGAACAAAAAGTGTCAGTCCTTTCAGCAGGCTTCACCAATCAAACATAAAGTGCCACTCTCCTTGTGATGTCACAGCACAAGGTCACTCTTAACCCTGTAATTAATTTGTAACATGACCAATGCATAACCAAATGTCTCAGCTTACTGCCTGTTTGAAAACTGCAAATATATCAATATTTTAATTATAAACAAGACAGTCTATTTCCTCATCACAGCGTAGTTTATAACAGCATTCCCCCTTTGTTCTTCAGCAAACCATCTTGATGAGCTATTTCACATAGCTGGTTAAAACTTGACACAGCTCTGCCAAAAGAACAGCTTCCCCTTTGGTACATCATAAAATGCAGCATTCGCAGCAGCATCCAGTGATCAAAGACTTGGTTTTCCGAGAACAGGCCTTTTATAACATTCACAGGAAGTTTTGCAGCTATGTGTCCGTTTTACTGCAGCCAGCTGTTCAGCAAGCAAGGGCCTTTGGGTCAGAGGTCAAACCCCTTTAAACAACCATGTCTTTCCCATGGGTCTTTTGTCCTTGCCATGTTTCACAAGCAAAAATTCAAAAACATATATTTATAACAACATTATATACAAATAGCTGGCAGATGGTGATTTCTGCTACAAGCAGCTCTGGCTTAGTGTGCCTTTCCTGGTTAAACAGTTTCCACTTACCCTCTATCCATGACCTCCCAGCTGATTGTAAACTAGACACATCTCATTTTAACAGTCTGCTTTCCCACTAGGACCCTCCCAGCTGATGGTGACCTTTGCCCCAAAGACACTGACTCGGTTTTGCTAACTTACTTTCTTAACAATGCCCTCCCAGCTGATCGTAACACACACACACACACACACACACACACACACACACAATCTTAATCCTCTTAAAATATACTTTCCCACCCAGATCCTCCTAGTTATTAACCTATTCCCCACAACACACTGACCCTGTTAACTATTTATTGTCCTCTGAGAATTAAATCGAAAGAACTGCACTGCGTGGTCTCCTTACCTGAAGGTAAACTGGCAATCAGCATGCTATTTTCTGTCCCTTTGACGCCCTTTTGGAATCCCTGTGTCTCGCATTACGATGATGAAGGTTGCCATGACCTGTTTCTTCCTTTGACTGAGAGGTAAGCAGGCTTTACAGCTGATGCCAGTTCTGCTTTTTGGTCATCTGACGTACGTGTGTGTGTCTGACCCTAGCTTCCAGCCAACTCCAATTTTAGGATTTCAGGGCTTGTATGAGAACCCCAGTTTCTCATGGTGCTGCAAATTTTTAACTTCTTTTTTTATCTTCAGTTATGTTTTCTCTGAGCAGGACTACTCTTGTCTGGACCCGTTATGGCAACCTTCCAGCCTGTTCACCCTTTCTGCCATATACTGTTTCAGATTATTACCCAGTTTTCTGAATGGTGGGGGTGGAGGTGTGGGGTGCTCTAACTGGAGTTATGCCAGGAGTCATTTGTCGATGGGGTGGGGGATCTGAGACGGCCTTCTGGGATCATCACCCTGCTGTGCCAGGCTGTTTTTTCCTTGTTTCTCCCTCAACTCTGCAGTGCACGTAAAGCGCTTCAACTCACAGAGTTGGGCCAGCATTCCTCTTCCCGCAAAGCAGTCTCTGGCTGTACTGCTACCAGTGGGCATTCAGGCAGTGGTATCGCAGTGAGACCCAAACAACCTCCCTCCAGTAAAATCTCTTACAGGTTCAGTATCTGAGGCCTGGCCTCATAGCCTGTAATAGCACTGAATGTGTTTGTCCTTTCATAAAGAACATGATGGTTAGATATGCTTTGGCTCATATTGGACCTAGGGTCTGTAATTCACTTCGACTGACATCATGATTTCTTAAATAGGTCAAATATATACATTATGATTGTGCTGAATGTTGAGCAGCTGAATTGTCCTTCATATATTATGATTGTGAGCGGCTTTGTATATTAACATTTGCATACTGTCTTAAAATATATTCCATTTTGGACCCATGCTGATTTATAAGTGTACAACATGTACTTTCCTAGATGTTAAGATCTAAAATTCAGCATTGGTTGTTTCATCATCCTGATTTTAAATAAATTCTCACCCCAGGGGTCCTTCAGTAGGCTTGACTGTTGCAGTATGCCAGCTGGGTTCAGCTGCCCCGGAGGTGGAGTTGATGCCAATGAGTTAAAAAGAATTGGCCAGTCAGGGCGCAGGAGGGGTTGTGCTGTCTGTAGCTTGTGACAGAGGGCAGTCTGATTCATTTCTTTTCTGACTGGAGCAACACTGCCCTGGAGCTCTCTCTTCAGCTTCGCTTGAAGTTTCTTTTATTTCAAAACCAGTAGTATTTTAATTTTAGTGCTGTCTTTAGTCTTTTTTTTTTGAGGTATTTTGTGTATTTTCTTCCCTTTTCTCACGATTCCCTTTGGTTCCTGGGAACTGCAAGCTCCGTTTTCTTCAGCGGTTCCAGCTCTTTTTTTCTGAGGTAAAATATTAGCACTTTTAGAGAAAAAGTTGCGCTTTTTACTCTTTATATTGTAAACTGTTAGTGCTTCCCTTATTTCATCAGGAACTGCATTTCTTTTTTTTTTTTATAAAATTTGAAGTTTTGCCTTTTTGAGAACCATTTATTCACGGTTTTACACCGCTTGGACGCAACTGTTTTCTTTATTTTCTTCCCTAGTGGGAGCAGCAATTTTACAGGTTTTCTGACAAACTGGTATGTCAGAAAGATCAAAGAATAGGACTGGACCAACTGGTTTCAGCAATTGCATTAAGTGCTTTAGATTAGTGGCCAAGGCAGACTGACACAATATTTGCTTGAGCTGTTTCGGTCCAGACCATAACTGTGAGCTTTGCTTTAAATTTTGTTCAAACATAGTTTAAAAAAAAAAAAAAAAAGGTCTAAAAGGTTGGAAATAATGGCCTCTCAGTCTGCCTCCCTCTCTGTTAAAATTCCTGAAGGGGGGTCTTCATCCCAGCAAAAGTCTAAAAACAGGTCCTCAAAGGACTCCTAGAAAACAAGTCAGATAAAAATAATACTGACCAAGCAAAAAAAAAACACAAAATAAGCAGGTGCCTGAATTAGTGCCTGCAAGAAAGAAACTAAAAGAGAAACATATCACTGTACTTCCTGTTGAAAAGCAAAGGGAGACACCAGTGACACAAAAAGATACACCCTCATCTGAAAAAATGGCTAAGGCTTGGCAATTGTATCACACGTTACAGGCTATGGGCAAACTCTTTAATGCCCCTCCTGACCCTAGTACCCCTCATCCTTCATACCCTGGACTCGGTCAGGGCTTTTATTATGAGGGAGATGAAGAGAAAAAAGAGGGTGAACCATTAGGACCAGATGTATCCCCAGGCCAAGAGTTTGGCACTCCCTCTAATGGACAGGAGGATTTTTCCTCTTATTATACTTTTGTTTAGCATATGGTGGGATACCCTGGCCCTTACCATTCAGGAGACCACTGATCAAGAAAAGGAGGAAGACATTTTAGATGTGATGGGTCTCCCTCCCCCTATAAAACTGCTTCTGCCTATTCATAAGTCCCTTTGCAGAGCAACATTTAAACTGCTCCAGGACCCCACTTCTAATCCTGGGGTGGACAAGAAAATTGAAAAGAAGTATCAGAAGAAATAACTACCGTATATACTCGCATATAAGGTGGTCCGTGTATAGGTGGGGGGGGGGGTACTTTTTTGGGTTGTAGAAAATGTTTTTGTGTATACCCGTGTACAAGTCGGACCCTTAAAGTTTTGGGGAAAAAATAATTTTCGGAAGCAGTACTGTTCTTTTGGTATCTCTTTTAGTCCAGCTCCATTAGGCACTTTCATACACGGACACTGAACTGAACTTTCTGACATACAGTACCAGCCACCAACACAGTTTAGAGTTTGCATGCGCTGTGGCTAAAATTGCCATGGTGCCGTGTAGATGTTATAAACTTGATCTTAGCAGAAATGAACCAGAGTTTGCCTGCACTTCATCTGAAATTGCGATTGCTGGTAGCTTACCAGTAAATTAAATTTGGTGCTGTAACAGTATGGGCTACCATGAGATTGTAGCAGAAATAAACTGTTCACCTTCACTGCATCTGGTAACTTTTCAGCGCTGAAAATATAACATAGCCAGATGCAGACAGACACAGTTCACACAGATCACATGGCCACTGACAGTCATTTGTTTAGTGTGGTAGTGTTAGTTAAATTCAGTGAACTAGACGTGCGCACTCTGTTTAATTTTTGCTGCGTGTGTCCGTATCAGAATGGCCAGTGATTAGTATTTTAATTTTGCGTATCTATCGTTATTTGTTTGCCGCTGGCTTCAGTCTCGTACAAGTTGGAACCCATGACTCTGCCATAAGATTCAAGCCCCAAAAATCTGACTTATACGCGAGTATATATGGTAATGTTGAATTTCTCTACATGCACCCAGACCATGAGGGAGTGGTGCAGGCTGCAGCTTGTGATAAAACTAAAGTACCTTTATCCTCAAAGCCCCCGGAAAGGGAATCCAGGAGGTGGGATTCTATGGGTACAAAATCTTGCACCATAGCTTCCTTGCTGCTTTGCCTCTTTACTTACATGGTCTATGCAGCACAGTACCAAAAGTCTCTCTGGAACTCTGTGCTAACTATTAGCCAACAGGCCCCAGACAGGCTAGTTCAGGATTTGGCAGAAACTGTTAAGAGTGCCTTAGAAGCCACGAAATACTAGCTCTAGATGGCTGTGGACACTGACACTGCCTCCAGAGCCATGGCCCAGGCCATCTCTCTTGGACGTCATGTTTGGCTGAGGACAACCAACCTCTGCCAGGACACTCAAACTAAAGCTATGGAGTTCACCTGTGAGAATAACTCTCTCTTTGGGGATAAAACAGAAGCTTACATGAAGAAAGTGAAGGAATATAAAACCACCTATCAGAGCAATGCAGCAAAAGAGAAAGCCTGTACTTCTCAGAGACTGCAGAGCAGGGGAAACTGAGGCAGAGGTTATTACCAAAGAGCCTTTTACCCTATGCCAATGCCTCTGGACTACTCTCAGATGAGAGGTTACTTCAGGGGAAGAGAAAGGAAGGCACAGAGAAGGACTGACCCGTCACCTTCCTAAAAGGCTCAGACTAAGCAAATCTCCTGACTGCAACGCCCATGTTGCTTCCCCTCTCCCAGTAGGAGGAAGGCTGACCCACTACCTCCATCATTGGCATCTCATCACCACAGACAAAAGGGTACTGGAGGTGGTGGGTCAGGGACTTGCTCTGCAGTTCACAAAAGTTTCCCTCCCTACAGAGCCGCAAACCTCTGAAACCTCTATCCCCAAAAGAAAAACTATTGTTGGAGCTAGAGGTAAAGGCTCTTCTGTCTGCAGAAGCAGTGGAAAGAGTTCCCTTCCCCCAGTGGGGAAAAGGCCTCTATTCCAGGTATTTTCTGACACAGAAAAAAATGGGGATTGGCAGCCCATTCTGGACCTAAGGTACCTGAACAAACGCTTGCTCAGATCCAAATTCAAGATGGTCACCATGGCAGTGGTGATCCCATCCTTACAACAGGGAGACTGGCTAGCCTTGCTAGACCTTGAGGACACCTATTTTCACATTCCAATCCAGCCATCCCACAGAAAGTACCTCCGATTCAGGCTTCCCTCTGGCCATTACTAGTTTGCAGCTCTGTCTTTCGACCTTACTTCAGTCCCCAGAGTCTTCATGATGTGCCTGGCAGTGGTGGCAGCTTGCCTCAGAAGACAACAGGTGTCTTGTCTTTCCATAACTGGCTAATAGTGGGAAAATCCCTACAGAAGGTCAGAGACTTACTCAGCTTTACACAAAGTACTCTGGAGTCCCTGGGTTTTATCAACAAGGAAAAGTCCCACTTAGAACCAGTTCAGTTACTGGAGTTCATCGGGACAGTATTGGACACCCAACAGGGAAAAAACGTGCTCCCTTGGGACAGGGTGCACAGCCTCCTAGGCCTGGCAAACTCCTTTGTCCTGGTCCAGCCAAAGCCTGCCAGACACTTTCTCAAGCTCTTGAGCCGCATGGCCTCCATTACATCTGTAGTTCCTGGCGCAAGGTTTCAGATGAAGGACATTCAGTATCACCTGAGGATTCGCTGGTCCCAGAAAAGAGACTCTCTGTCAAAGCTCATTCCAGTCACAAGGACCTTTATACAGGCCCTGGACTGGTGGAGAAGGACAAGGAAAATCTCAGGGAAGGAGTTACCTTCCAACAAAGGCAGCCCTCCAGGATCCTCACCATGGATGCCTTCCTTCTGGGATGGGGGTGCTCATCTGACAGACCAGTCCTTAAGTGGGACTTGGTGCCCCAGGGAATCCAGTTACCACATAAACCTTCTCGAATTCAGAGCTGTGTACCTGTCTATCAAAGCCTTTGCCCCCCCAGCTGAAAGGTCAGTCTGTGCAGATCAGAACAAACAATACCACTGCCATGTTCTATATCAACAAGCAAGGGGGCACAAGGTCCACCAGACTTTGCACAGAGGCCATGAGGTTTGGTTTCTGGCTTATTCTTTGGACATAAGCTGTCTGCCATCCATCTCCCAAGCAAGGACAGTGTACTGGCAGAGGCCCTGAGCTGCATCAGTCAGGGCCACCGCGAGTGGACCTTAAACAGACAAGTGCTGGACACAGTATTAAGGATGTGGGGCACCTCAGAGATGGATCTGTTTGCCTCCAGCCTCAACCTTGACTCCCACTTTACTGTTGCAGGCCTCCAGCACTGGGCACGATGCCAGAGGATGCTTTAACCCTGGACTGGACAGGGAAGTTCCTGTATACCTTCCTTCCATTTCCCTTAATCCTCAGAGTTCTCCTAAAGCTCAGGTATCGACTGGCTACCATCATTGTAGTGGCTCCAGACTGGGCAAGGGAACCCTGGTACTCTCTGCTCCTTGCCCTGTCAGTCAAGAGACCTAGTTACCTACCCCTGAACCACAGTCTCTTGACCCTGCCTCAGACAGGGGTAACGTACCCCAGCACAGAGTCTCTTCACCTCAAAGCTTGGTACTTGAAGAGCTAGAATATCTAGATTCTCCGTACTCTGAACAAGTCCTAAAAATCCTTTTGTCTGGCTAAGAAGACCTAACTTTGTGTTTTTGTTTTAGATATTTCCTGAAGAAGATCTAAGGTTGAAACGTAGATTTTTTAACTGTCTTTTTTATTTTCAGCGTACATTTTAATATAACCATTTTGTTTTGCTTTCAGACCACATGCTGACGTAGCGCCTTGTTTTTACTTTTACACTAAGAAGACCTATGCCTCTAAATGGAAAAGGTTTTCTCTGTGGTGCAGAAGCAGGCAGATTGACCCTCTGAGGACCAACCTGCCTTCTATCCTAGACTACCTAGTGCATTTGCAGGCCTTAGGGCCTCATCCCTCAAGGTTCAGTTAGTAGCCATCTCGGCCTTGGCAAGCAAAAATCTATAATTTCCCATTCCATTTTTAAAAAGTTTTTCTAAGGCCTGCTGCACCTTCGACTCCCATTTAGGGGACCCTGTTCCTCCCTGGGATTTGAACCTCTGCATAGCTAAGCTCATGGAGCCTCCCTTTGAGCCTGTGGCTACTGCAGACTTAATGTATGTCACTTGGAAAACTGTTTCCATAGTAGCTATCACTTCAACCATAAGGATTTCTGAGCTGCAAGCTCTTTGTACTGAACCTAACTACATTATCTCCCACAAGGATAAAGTAGTCCAGAGAATCAACAGGAAATTCCTTCCTAAGGTAGTCTCTGAATTTCATCTCAACCAGTCTGTAACACTCCCTGTCTTTTTTACAGACAAATCCACCCCTGGGAGTGTAAACTCCACAGTTCTTAATTCGAGATTCGCTCTTGCAGCAGGTAACACCTTTAGGACTAAGCCGCCAGGACCCCATGGAAAATTTCTAGCTAGCAGTATCCAGCAGGGGACTGCCCCCAACGTCGGCCAGCCCCTGATGTCACATACAGTATAAAAGGGGCGGTCCCCTAACCCATCCCCAGTTCTTTTCCCGCCATTGACCATGCAAGTCGGTCCTCCGAGGACTCCTTCAGCTTGTCGACTGTTAGTTTTCATGCTACCCGTGTTTTCTTATTTTCTGTCAAAATTAGTACCGCTTTTGAAATTTTGCATGTCGTCGTCTTCTCCTTCATCTTCCAGTGAGCGACGACCGTTGAAGTGTGCATGGTGCGGGAAGCAAATGCCCCATAAGGATGGCCATTCAGCCTGCTTTTTATGCTTGGGCCCAGATCACGACATTGAGACCTGCTAGCATTGCCAAGATTTTAACCAGCGCACCGGGCTTCATTGCCAGAAGACCTTTGAAGCCTTTTTGCTCTCCAAAAGATTATCTGAAATGGAGAAGGAGCTTCACCACAAGAGTTCGTCTTCCTCTCTGGCCTCATTTCTTCTCACAAAGGGAAGAAATCGAGCGATAAACACAAGCACTGGGAAAAACACCACGAGAAACCCCGGGCAGAAGATCACTCCAGGTCCCTGAAGAAGCATGTGTCTAAACCTCCCTCCCTGGTCTCAGTAACGGATGAAGGTTCCTCAGGAAGTGGGGGTTCCTCCCCTGCCTCCCAGCCACTTAAGCTTAGGCCCATTGTCACTGCGGGCTCTAAGCTAAGTGGGTTGGCCAGTGGATCCTCAGGCAGCAGGCCTTTGTCTGTTATGCTCCCGGCCAGGGTGTCTGCTGAGTCTACCCCGATGCAGGGGGCTGACGCCTCAGGGCGACACCCGGGATCGACACCCTCTCCCCCCGGGAAAGGGTAGTATTCAACCCATTCGGGAGCTAGCTCCCCTTCACAGGCAACCCTGCCTAGGCAGCCAATGGATCAGTCTCCGGCCTGCCCTAAACCTACGCCAGTTCCCTCGACGCTGGACTCCCCAGCGCCTCATTGGGGTGCCATGCCTCCGGATCTTACGAAGCTGCTGGCTGGGCCGGACTCCCATCCCCAGTCAACACCCGTGGTCCCGATGACCGGGAACTGGACCCAGTTCGTCCGCCAGACAGTACTATCCCTCTGGGTCCAAAGCCAGGCACCCTGAGTCATCCTACTCTGACGCCAGAGTTTCCTCAGCCTGATGACCAGTTGCCGGGGCCATCTAAACCTAACCGACCGATGCTGGTTGCACCAACTCCTCAACAGGGTCCATCACAGGGCCTAAACAAGCTATTTTTTGGACTGCTGGACCTTTTTCAAGGACAAGCAGACACTTGGGGTGCCTCCTCAGCCATCCCCTTGGGGACCGCCCCCAGACAAGCCTCCAGCTGAACCGCCTACCCCCACTCCCAAGGGGGCTGCAGGCGGATGGGGAGTGATAAACCGCTTCCCACAGGGTTTGCGAGCATCCACACTTGCCTTCCTCCTCCCCAGACTCAGAGGATTCAGGTGGATACTCTTCCTCTGACTCCAGCCAGGGGGATTTGGACCCGACGTTAGAGCCGGAGGGTGGCAAAGACACACCTCTGTCCCCACCCAACAACCCAACGTTTATGGATGTGATGCATCACATCCAACAACTTAATGGCTAGGACACCGAGGAACTGGATATAGAACGTAATCGACTGGCTATCTTTCCTAGGAGGAAAGACATCTTGCCCATGGTGGTCCCTCCTATGGTCATATCCTACAAGGATGCAAACGAGCTTGCTTGGAAGCGTCCCTTCTCTATGCTGGCCGTATCAAAGAAATGTGACTGGCTGTATACTATACCCAGGGATGACCCCTGTTACGGGGAGCAACCAGAAGTGGACTCTGTCATTAATGCTGCCCATGACAGGTCCAAGAAAACCTCTGCACCTCAGTACGCAACCACTAGATAAAGATTCCAAGCAATTTGATTATCTGGCCAGGAAGGTTTACTCTTCCTCCGTGTGTGCCATTCGTTCCCAAAACTTACTTGCCCACAAATGCTCTATGGGACAAGGTGGTGAAGGTAGTCCAGGTCATGCCAGACTGCCCAGGCCGGACCAAGCTTATGGCAATCCTGAAGTTGGGATCCAGCATCGTTAGCCACGTCTTCAGGGCGTCCTAGGATACCGTTGACTCAGCTGGCAGAGCCACTGCTTTGGCTGTTTGTATCCGGTGGTACTCCTGGTTGCGGGTGTCGGGCTTTGTGCCAGACGTACAATCCAAGATTATGGATGCCCCCTTAAGAGGACTGGTGTTCTTCGGTGAGGATTCACAGAACATTATCACCCGGCTGCAGGAATCTGGCAAAGCTATTAGACCCATACATACGATGTACAAATCCCAGCCAAATCAGAACTCCAAGCAGTCATTTTGGAGGAACACCAGACATAAGCCCAGAGGGCAGCAACAGCAGCAAAGGTAGGGCTTCAAGTGAAGGGCCTCCACCCCTGCCTCTGATGGTTCAGCCCCTTGGGCCCCCAGAACCTCCCAGTCTGCGCTTCTGCCTCCCCGATGCCACAGCCTGACTCGCTACCCCCGGCGGATGCCTTAGGGGTGGTGGTGGGAGGGGTCAGTTTTCCTTGCATACAGAGAGGTGGGTCCTGCAGCTTGTTGAGAGGGGGCACACTCTCTAGTTCACTGAGGTTCCTCCAGACAACCCTCCGATTCCATCCCATTACTCCCAGGCCCACAGCGTTCTCATCGTGGAAGAAATCCAGAACCTTCTATGTTTCCTGCTTAAACGAGCCATAGAGCCGATTCCGCCAGCACAATAGGGGAAGAGGTTTTACTCCCACTTCCTGGTGCCAAAGAAAACTGAAGATCTATGACTGATCTTCAACCTCAGACACCAGAACCAGTATATTGTATATAAAGAAGTTCAGGATGGTCACTCTGATGGGTCTTCTACCCTTGCTCCATCAGGGAGATTGGCTATACTCCCTGGACTTGCAAGATGCATACCTCCATATTGTGGTGTTGCAACCTCACCAAAGGTTCCTTCGCTTTCGGTTTCAGAGGTGTCACTACTAGTTCAGGTCTCTGCCTTTCGGCCTGTCTTCAGCACCCAGAGTGTTCATCAAATGCCTCACAGTGGTGGTTGCAACTCTCAGGAGGCAGGGGCATTATGTCTTCCCCTACCGCGACAACTGGCTCCTAACTGCTGTCATCAGGGACCGGCTGCTGTGCACCATGCAGGACATTTTTCATTTGTTTCAGGACTTGGGGATCACTTTAAATCTCTAAGTCCTCCCTTTGGCCAAGCCAGCAGCTACAACACATGGGGTGATTCTGGAGACGGCCCAGGGAAACCTTTCTTCCGCAAGACAGAGCGAAACGCCTCGGGGCCCACGCACCGCAACTCTTCTCAGCTCATCAAGTCTCTGCCAGGAATGTCCTCAGGCTGTTAGGGCAGATAGCAGCCACTGTTGCCATGGTTCCTCTTGCCAGGCTATACATGAGGACGATCTAGTGGAACCTGAGGATTAAATGGGACTAGAGGTCAGATGACCTGGACCAACCGGTTCTGGTATCCAACCCAGTCAAGCAAGCCCTGCTTTGGCGGTTGTATTCCTCTAACTGTTCCGGAGGAGTTTGTTTCTGGAAAGAATCCCCCACACAGATCCTGACCATGGATGCATTAGGTCAGGGCTGGGGAGCTCACCTGGGAGATTGCCAGACATAAGGGTCCTGGGAACAACACAAGCTTCATCTCCATATCAACATTTTGGAGATGAGAGCAGTTCTGTATGCCCTTCAGGCCTTTCAGACAATCCTGCTGTTTGGCCCCCTGTTGATTCAGACCAACAACATGTTGGTGGTATTTTACATCAGCAAGTGTGTGTGTGTGTGTGTGTGTGTGTGTGTGTGTGTGTGTGTGTGCGCACGCGCTCATTCCTACCCACTATGCAAGGAAACCATGCGAGTGTGGACTTGGGCGGTGGACCATCACCTAGACTTATTAGCAGTCCACGTCCCAGGCATCCAGAACACACTGGCCAACAGTCTCAGCCATTCTCGGTCCAGGGCCCATGAGTGTGAGCTTCTTCCCTCAGTGGTGGAGGATCTTTTCGACAGATGGGGTTGGCCAGAACTGGATCTATCTGCCTCCATGTCCAACGCAAAACTGAGCAGTTTCTGTTCACTAGATCCAGGGCCTGGTGTTTTCTGGCAAGATGTGTTTATCCTTCTCCTGGGCAGGGAGGTTCCTTTAAGCGTTCCCTCCCTTCTCTCTACTGCAGAGGGTTCTTCTCAAGCTGCAATCCGATAGGGTAGATATGATCCTTGTGGCATCCTTCTGGCCATGTCAGATTTGGTTTCCACTGCTCCAGCAGCCGGCTGTGGAGTCCCCGGTTTCCCTGCCCATTCGATCAGACTTGCTGTCCCAGGAACAGGGAACCCTGGTACATCCAGATTTCAGATCTCTGTATCTCTGTGCGTGGCTCCTGCAGGCTTAGCAGTCTCTCGAGTTGGGTTGTTACCCAGAGTAGCGAATGTCCTAGTGGCAGCCAGGAAACCTTCCACTAGGGCAGCTTACACTATGAAATTTAAGTGGTTGTGTGTTTGGGCCACCGCTTGGCATTTAGACCCATTTTCCTGTCCGGTGAACTCAGTATTAGAGTACCTCCTCTCTTTATCCAATGCAGGACTCGGTTACTCTTCGCTTAAGGTGCACTTGTCTGCCATTTCAGCCTACTACTTGCCAATTGAGGGCAAGACTATTGCCCAGCTGAACCTTCCCCATACCTTCCTATGTGGCATTTTGAATTTGAAGCCTCCCATCAGGGACCCTGTCCCACCATGGGATCTTTTATTTGTTCTTGAAAAGCTCACATTGCCTTCCTTTGAACTCGCTACAAGTTACGAGCTGCGTCTTCTGTCGTGGAAGGCATTATTTTTTTGCTGCTATTACTTCTGCTCAAGGGATTTCTGAGTTTCAGGACCTGATGTGTAAGGAGTCTTATTTGGTTTTTCACAAGGACATTGTGTCCTTGAGAACGAATCCTAAGTTTCCTTCTGAGGTGGTGTCAGAGTTTACCTTGAATCAAACATCCAGCTTCCGGTGTATTATCCAGAGTACTCGAATCGTGGGGAGGCATTACTACATACTCTGGATGTTCATAGGGTTGTTTTTACCTAGAACAAACTAAACCCTTGTGAAAATCTGATCAGTTGTTTTTCATTTGCCACCCGCATGGTAGGGGCTCCTGTTTGTAAAAAATGTTTGTCCAAATGGTTGGTTAATTGCATTGTTTTCTGCTACAAACAGCACAACAAACCCTTGCTGGGCTTGGTCAGGGGTCATTCTTCTGGGGGCATGGCTGCTTCCATTGCCTCACTGAAGAATGTGTCTGCTGCTGACATTTGCACAGCAGCCACTTGGAGTTCTGTCCACACTTTTGTGAAACATTACAGTTTGCACATTGCTTCTTGCCGCAGGGCAGGCTTTGGACTTGCAGTCCTTCAAGGACTCCTGTCCTAATTTCTTTGGGTGATTTCTGCCTCCACCCTTCTACCTGGGGTCTCTCCGTTACTGCTTGGGACTCTGTCCTAAAGGTGTCACCTGCTGCAAGAGCAAATCTCGAAGTAAGATAGTTCAGTTACGTAAAAATTTACTGTAACAGTAGATCTTCGAGAGGAGCTCTTACAGCAGATAATGTATTTCCCTCCCTCCTTCCCCCTGGTAACTGCTTCTCCATCTTGGATACCTTTATTTCCTTTCCTGGAGGAACATCCTCGGTTCTCCAATTTTACTAGTTTGCCGGGGTCTCTGGTGCTAGAACTGGGAATGGTTTGGGGACCACCCCTTTTGTACTGTATGTGACGTCGAGGTTGGGCTGATGTTGGGGGTGGTCCCCTGCTGGATGCGGCTAGCTAGAAGTTTTCCATGGGGTCCTGGCGCCTGGCGGCTTAGTCCTAAATGTGTTACCTGCTGCAAGGGCGCCTCTCGAAGAGCTACTGTGTACGGTAAATTCTTACATAACTGTACTTTTGGATGTTAAAAGAGCACTGACCTACTACACAGAACATACCAAGCAGCTCAGAACTGCTCATACCCTGTTTT
Source organism: Neoceratodus forsteri (assembly GCA_016271365.2). NCBI lineage: Eukaryota > Metazoa > Chordata > Ceratodontiformes > Ceratodontidae > Neoceratodus > Neoceratodus forsteri. The sequence continues at coordinate 1,315,913,441 of CM028131.1, forward strand.
TTCTCACCTATGGCATGGTTGGCAGGGGCAGACCAGCCACTAAGAGAACTACTGTAAAATTGAAAAGAATTGCGCTTGCTAAATTTTGCGATCTGACTTCTGAGGACTTATTAGCGGCATTTAAAGTTTGCGTTGTCAAGTCCATTGTGATGCTAGCATAGGTTACGTAGTGAATGGCACTTAAATCACTTTTTTTTTTTTTTTTCCAGCAGCCGCTGTAACTGGTGATTAATCTGATCACCTGCGTTCACACATTGTAATCACACACTTAATTGTGTTCTACTCAACTGCTGGCACTCAATACATTCAGGCATTTACCGGCAGTAGCACTTTACCTCTGTCTTTGGTGCTGAGAGCTGCAAACTGCGTTTAGTGATTTTAATCTCTGAACCACAAAGCCATCTCTTTGCCCAGTGTCGCTCGTATCGTGGTTGCAGAAAAGCAAAGGGCTCAAACAGAAGTTCTCACTAACGGAGGACCTGTCAGTCACTGCCTTAAGCAACAGTGCCAATGTGTCAATGAGAACTGTGGACTGTGTCGTACAGGAGCTGCAGCATTCTGCCTCCCCGGCCACCAAAAAAAAACGCTGCATCTTTACTACTGTATTCTTTCTTGTAGGTTTCAGACACACTGAATGAATGAAACATAGATTAGCTGAATAAAGCAGAATAGTGCAATACCAGAGGTACGATAAAATACAAATAGGCAGCTAATGACAGACACACAAAACAGTGTTAGTGATACTCTTTTATTTTTTACAGGAACACGAACAGGCTATGCCAGAGGACAGAACGAGGACTGTGCATAAACTTTTTTAAAAACACTTTTTGTACTGTGTGTTGAGCTTTGTACTTATTAAAGTTAACGGCAAAGCTGGCTTTTCGGCATAGCGGCTGGATTTCGCTTGCGATGCGGCGACCAGGTTGAAGCGGACTGGAGTCGATGGAGAGCGACCGGGGAGGAGGTTGGAGCATCCGTAGACAGTTCGCTTTCTCCAGGGTAAGAGTGGGGATGTGAGCGGGCACCTACGGAAACTAGGCGGGCGGGAGCATGGCAGAGTGTTAAGGCGCAAATTTCCGGGGAGTGATGGGCGTCTGCATCGCCATGACGCCGGGTATGTCACTCTCCATGGGGAAAACTGGAAAATGGCGCTCTGGTGAGGCCAGATGATGGCTCTCAGTTCCTTTCAGCCGTCCTTGGCCCGCGACCTCCACCCCAGCAGCACCTGGAGCCGATGCCGCGGTGCGCTGGACGACCCCCACCAGTGCCTTCCCTCTTGGAGGAGGGGGACCCACCCAGCGAAGGGTTACGCCGGGCTACCTCCAGGGGGCTGCGATTTGAGGCTGAGGCAGGTCGTGGGGATGGCGGACAGACGGGGCACATTGAGGGCCCGAAGGAGGTGCTCGCCAGATGGAGCAAGAAAGGAGCAAAAAAAAAAAAGTTAACGGCAAATAATATTTGCATTTTGTTTAGCAGAACTTACTAGGGCGCGATTATAGTGAGATTTTTTTAACAGCAATAATTTTCAATTCTACAGTATCTCCCGCTGGGTAGTCTCTTGTATTCAGTTCTGTTACAGTAAGGCTGACAAGCAGCCCCCTCATGGCCTCAGATCCCACTCCAGTAGGGGCACTGCAGCTTCAGTGGCAGCTGCAAGGGACATCCCCATGCTCAATATCTGCAAAACGGCTACCTGTAAGACTGTACACACCTTCATAAAGCATTATTGCTTGAATGTGCAGTCTAGATCAGATGCCAAATTTGGCACAGCATTCCTGCAGAATCTGTTTCCAAAGTAGGTTCTGTACCGTCTTCCCAACTGCACTGCTTTGTAGTCTGCAATAGTCGAGCATACTGAAGGACCCCTAGGGTGAGAAGAAAATATTACTCACCATAGTAATATTGTTTCTTCCAAGGTGTCCTTCAGTATGCTTGACCCATCCTCCCCTTACATAACCTGACTGAGTATGGTCCTGCAGTCCATTCCTTTGCCAAATTTAACTGCTTAGAATAGACAAATGTAAGGTTTTCACAGCTATGCATGTTTTATTATTTCCCTTACTTGTTCTTATTACTGGCTTTTAGGCTTTTTTGATAGACTATAGATTGGTGGGGCATTCTTGCCCCTTTTTACAGTTATGAAATTAATCTGACTATTCTCTGACACAAACTACAGACAGCACAACCTCTCCTGCACTCTGATTGGCTAATTCTCCTAATTAATTAGCATCAACTTCACCTCCAGGGCAGCTGAACTCAGCTGGCATTCTGCAATAGTCAAGCATAGTGAAGGACACCTTGGAAGAAGCAATATTACTACAGTGAGTAATTTTTTCATCTGTCTCTGTCTCTCTTCTCTCACCACTCCTCTCAACCTTTTATCACCCAGATGTGTGACAAGATGTGTGACAACAGGACAAAATGTGTGACACATCATCAAACATGACATTGCAAGCTCAGAATACTGTGGAAATAAGTGCACTAATGTTTATAATGTTTACTGATAACCTAGCATCTTATATTAGTATATATTTCTGCTTAAAAGTCTCAGTGGACAGTGTGGAATGTCACCTTCTCAATGTGGGACAGAGGGTTTCTGAGGGATAAAATGAGTGATGTACCTCGTAATGTGTGACAGTTGAGAGGTATGTCTCTCACTGTATATACGTATATATATTTTTTTTTTACAAGTGCCTTGTAGTATATTAATTTCTCATTTGCCAATTTACTGTCCATGTCTGTGTATGATGTCTAGATTATAAAGTTCTTGGAATCCTAAAGCGCCAGTTCCCAAATACTCCCCTGATTGGATTAACAGCAACTGCAACAAGTCATGTGCTGAATGATGCACAGAAAATTCTGTGTGTTCCGAAATGCATCACATTCACGGCTTCTTTTAATAGACCTAATCTTTATTACGAGGTATGTTTCATTTAAAACTCCAGATTGTCTTATTTTCCTACCAAGATGATTTTAAACATGTAATCCTTTCATGGTCATGGATGCAATTAACCGCTGTTTAATTTTCAAGGTGCGCCAGAAGTCATCAAGTACAGTGGATTTCATTGAGGACGTTGTCAAACTTATTAATGGAAGATACAAAGGACAGTCAGGTATTTGTTAATGGCATAGTTTCTAAACCTGTAGGGATTATCATTTTAAATCGGCACACCCTCCTCTTTCTGTAAGGATTTGTTAAAAGAGCAGCTGACACTCTAGGGCAGGTAACCATACTATGGACTGCCTGCTCTTGGGGCTAAATTAATAGGTTTCAATTTTTATTACCCTCTGTATTTGTACATGCTGAAAGGGGAACAGTTAGTACTAAGAACCCCACACACAAGTGTGGGACTGGTCCCAGTTTGCAGTTTGTGTGCAATTTTTTTTTTGTTATAGTATATTGGATTGTAGCTGGCTGATCATGCTGACTCCCAAGCTGACATTTGCTGTGACCAGGAATCCCAGAATGCTCTGCAGCTCACATCAAAGCTGAGCTGCAGCTGTGTCAGGTTCAGCAGTCTGAAGTACATGTTAGAGTTTTTGTAAGTTCTGATCTTTTGTTTGCTGGTCCTGCTGTTCTCCCTTGGCTAAGTACAGTCACAGATGACTGTACGTGGCCCCTTCAGAACAGTGATACCTGCAAACAGCCAATCTGAGCTTATAAAAGCTCTGACTTGCACTGCAGGCTGTTGAATCTCCCACAGCTGCAGCCCAGGTGTGACATCATCTTCAGGGGAGTCTGATGATTTCTTGTTACAGCATAGGTCAGCTTGGGAGTCCTTATGATCAGCCAGATATGATCTAATATAATGCAATAAACAGTAAGTAAAAACGTTTTTTTTGCACACTGAGTGTTAATTGGAACCAGACCAACACTTGGGTGCGGGTTAGTGCTGAGTGTTCCTCATTAACCTAGGTGCCGGTAATGTCCAAGTCATAACCTTGCTTCTGCTGATTGTCTCCACAGTATTCTTCCAAAACAGTGTTTCTGTATTGCTCCATGATGTGGATGAGGAGTTAATGCATAAGAGTAATGAACACCCCTACCTGGATAGTGGCACAACCCAAAGCTGTCAAACAGCACAGAACTCTGGGCACATAAACATTCTGAGATTACTAATTCCTCATTCTTTGCTGTGCCACTAGAGGGCTAGGACAGCATAGGTAGAGCTCTCTCTCAGAAGTGTCTGCAGTTTATTTTTCCTGACAGGATTGTGCAACATTGAAGCAGCTTGGGGCAGCCTAGTGTCAGGGAGCACCCTCAAATTTAGAAATCCTGCCCGTTAAAGGGACACTGTCAAGCCCCTTAGGCCTGAAAGCATCCCTAGTATAAACAAGCATTTGTCAGTGCCGAATGTTGCTTGCTTGTATGTGCTGTTTAGGTATTTGGAAGTCATTGGAGTGCAAATATTGAAAATTCGCGAACTTACAAGCGTGCGTAGGAACTGTGCAACGCACACTCGTAAAAGTCATTTTTAGGAATTTTTTCACCAGATTTTCAACATAGCCATTTTAAGACCTCTGCTCATGAACAGTGTCTCTGTAATTTTCTTAATGTGTCCCATACATGGATTTCGCACACTGACTGCACCATTGTGCGCTACATGGGCGGAAACACGTTTGGGGAAAGATGTGAAAAATGACAGCTGTACTGCTCATAAGGAGGTGTGGTAAAATGGAAGTGCTGAAAATCTGTAGTGAAAATATTGAAAATTTGCGAACTTACGAGCATGCGTAGAAACTGCACAACGTACACTCATAAAACAGTCATTTTTAGGAATTTTTTCACCAAATTTTCAACATAGCCATTTTAAGACCTCTGCTCATGAACAGTGTCACTATGATTTTCCTAATGTGTCCCATTCACTGATTTTGCACACAGACTGCGCCATTGTGCACTACATGGGTGGAAACACGTTTTGGGCAGGATGTGAAAAATGACAGCTGTACTGCTCATAAGGAGGTGTGGTAAAATGGCAATGTTGAAAATCTGTAGTGAAAACATTGAAAATTTGCGAACTTGCGAGCGTGCGTAGAAACTGCGCAACGCACACTCGTAAAACAGTCATTGTTAGGAATTTTTCCACCAAATTTTCAACATAGGCTTTTTGAGAGCCCACCTTATGAACACTGGCAGTGTCGTTTCGTTAATCGGCCCCAAAAGGTGATTTCGCATAGTGACAGCGAAATCACCCTTCGGGCACGATTAACGCCATGACAGTGCAAGAATTCATGAGGAGGGGTCCCAAAAAACCCCATGTTGAAAATTGGGCGCAAAATTCCCAAAAATGCCTGAGATGTGCAACAAAGTTGAAAAAACCCTATTTATTCCATTATACAGCTTACCATTTCCTCAGTTAGGTAGTCGACTTTGAAGGTGCAGGCGTGTTCCGGTCCACTGATGATCATCGCCAAGCTCTGGAGGTAAATATGGGTGTGGGGAGGCAGGGTGCGCAGTGGGTGGAGTGCGGGTGGTGGCAGTGAGACTGCGAGGACCGTTTTTATTTTCATTTTTTTTTAGAATTAAGGCAACTGGCAGGGGCGTTGCCACGCTGGGGTGGGCTCCCAGCATGGCAGCTGGAAAGCGCTAGTTGGGGGGGCTGGAGCTGACGGGGGGATGGGGCACCCCGTCCGCCATACGGGCTTGTGCCACGCTGGAGTGGGCTCCCAGCGTGGCAGCTGAAAAGACTGTTTGGGGGCTGGAGCTGACTGGGGAATTGGGCACACCGTCGGCTGTAACAAGATTTGCCACGCTGGGGTGGGCTCCCAGCGTGGCACCTGAAAAAATTTTTGGGGGGCTTGCAGCTGTGGAGCCAGCAGGGGATTGGGAACCCCACGTTGTCTATAACATTTTGCCACACTGGGGTGGGCTCCCAGCGTGGCACCTGGACAACTTTGGGTGGAGCCGACGGGGATTGGACACCCCGCCGCCATACAGTGTGTGCGCGGGGAGGGACGATCAGCACGCACTATGTGTGCGTGTGTGGGGGGGGGGAGAGAGAGCTCTGCTCACTGAAGTGGAGCTCTCCCTTTCAACTGTATGCCACTGTATTTTCCTGCTGTCATAGACAGCTGCAGCAGTCATTGGAGAACTGTGGCCGTGCCTGCAAATTCACTGAATTGGAAGATGGGGTGCCACACCTCCGAAACCTCGGATGATGGCACTATGTTTCTTGCACATGTGTGCAAGCAACATAAAAACACATTCTTTGATTGTTCACATTCTGTAGAGACTGCTGATGTAGCTGGTAGTTTGATTCTGAGTAGTTTTTTTTCTTTCAAAATGTAAAAAACAGACTGCCCAGTATAATGGTGTTACCACACAAAAACATGATTGTTTATATTCTTTTATCAACTCCCACCAGATCTTTTCTGGACTTACGATCACCCCAACACAGCCTAGCAACTCATAATGCAGTGGGACTAGAAGAGATTATCATGAGACATCATGAGTGGCTGCACTGTTTGGGAGTGTTTCTAATGTTCAGGAAGTATGCAATAAGAGTAGATCAAGGATTTTAAACAAAACAAGGTGGGCTATAACTACACCATTAGCATGCATTTCAGTTCTGCTAAGCAAGGAGGCAGACAAAACAAACAGCCATGTCAATGATGCTTAGAGAAGATAAGCAATCATAAAATGCAGGTTTTTAACCAGAAATAATTTGACCTAAAAAGGCTGACATTGTCCCTTTAAGCTCCAGCTTTCAAATTGACTAACCTGCAACAGTATTTATGTCCCATTGTCAGTGCCTTCTGTTCATGAATTGGGGTCCACGTGCCACTGATATATTTAGGGTGTGCAACAAGGTCTCTGATCTCCTTAGCCTGGTGCCTCAGGTAAGTGATTTACGGGCGCAGTTAGTCAGCTAATTTGTAGGGCTCATACTAATCCTTCTTCCCTTTCTCTTTTTTAATCCTAGCATTCTCATGGCGATGGACCCTCCCTGCCTTTCCCTCCTCTACCAGGGATTTCAGTCCGGGTGGAATTTTGTGTATAAGGCTGAGTAGTGTGGTGTACTTTGTGCGGCTGGGCTGCCTGTACTCCGATTACACCAAGGGATATTTGCTATACTGTAATTTTTGGGAGAAACAAAACTTCAGGGCTAAATCAGTGTGTTTTCTTGTTCTCCCTCATTCCCCCTAGAAAAGTGAAGCAGCGCTTATCAGCGCTTCAGTTTCCTGTCCCAAGTCATGCTGTTCACCTGCCATTGCTGGCAACCTGCCTGCAAGGATTCATACCTTATTCTTCATCGGGGCTTCAGCTTTGGCTCCTCTTCATGTCATTATGCCATCAGCACTTGTGTAGCAGCCAGATGCACACCTGCCCGATGTTGTGACATCACATGCATCCTTGCACGCTCCTCCTTGTTTGCCTAGCATGGTAGCTGAGGCGGAGTGCTTTGCTAAGTGGGGATGTTGTTTTCCTCTTCATTTAAATAGCCACAGTAGAGAGGCGATGCCCTCGGAGGACACACACAGCATTCCCACTTAGCAAGTTGGCACGCTGACAACGACGCTTAGATAGGGAAGCACTTCCAATTCAGGCAGTTCCGGGCTAGGAAAAGGTTTTATATATTTACAGTGCTCAGCTAAAGGTATTTATCTTTCTTTACAAAGCTAAGCTCGCTGGGGGTGGAGGGGGAGATAGGAGACGAGGGCTGCAAACAGTAGCTTTCTTCCTGATGGTTGTTGCAACCATAAGGCAACATCAGCATATAGGGGCTTTGCATATAGTTTGCATATAAATTACACCAAGCATTTTAATTGCATTGCTTTTTGTTTTTTGAGATACTTGCTATTAGGAAGTGGCACCATGGCTTATTGGAGACCTGTCATGTTTGAGATACAGGACCTGCAGTGGGATGATGAGACCCTCCACCTTAAGGTCTTACTATCCTAATTGTGTAACGCAGTCTAACACATCTATTTTGGTCTCCCTGGCCAGACCCCGAGCTGGGGTACCAACTGGCAGTGGTGAGGCTGAGTTGCCTAAACCCTTTCTTGCTGCTCTTAAATGAACTGCTGAATTCCGATTTGGTTAGAGACAGTATGGTTAGAAATATACCTTGGGGGCCCGGTGGCGTTGATGGGTTCAGGAACAGACTCGGGTCGATGGGGGTGAGTGGGCAGAGGGAAGATTGAGCATCCCAGCAGATGCTCTCCTTCCTTGGGGAGGGATGCCAGGGGTACCAGGAGGTACCCGACGTCCCGCAGAGAGCAGGTGGAAGCACGGGCTCTCAAAGGGCTCTGGTGGCTCCGTACAGTGGAGTCGAGGAGGAGGAGATGCTGTTGGGCGCTTGGGAGGCAGACGTGCATCAGCACGTCACTCTCTGGACATCAGTCCTCGCGCCAGTGCCTCTAGGGGTTGGGTGGGAAAACAAGAAAATCGAGAAGAAAAAAAAAAGCCCTCTTGGTCCTAGATGAAGACCGATCAGTACCTCCTAGGATCCACCGGACTATGGGCAGACCTCGCTGTGCCAAGTTCACCTCCAGTAAGGTTGAGGAAGGTTCATCCTCACCCCACCCAGGGGGGGACTGCTGGGAATCAAAGGTAATACAGGGGAGAACAAGAGAGCACTGTAGGGGCAGACTCAGAGTCTGTGTTCCAGTGGGGTTGATCAGTGGTCTGAAGGAGTGGACCAAGGGGGTAGTGTAGGCAGATAAATTAGGTGTACAAGCACCACAAAGTAAAAAAAAAAAAAAGAGAGAAATATACCTTGGGGAGTCAAACCTTTTAAAAGGGTTGGAAATCTTAACACTAAAGTGATTTTATATAAAGAAAATTCCCCACTCATGGCAGCACTTAGCCTATGTGGAGCATATTACTAATCAAGTAAATATATATATAAAATATATCTATATCTCTGTATATATTTCTATCTTTCTTTCTTTCTATATATATATATATATATATAGAGGTAACCCTCATATGATGTACCAAATTAGGAATGTTAATGATACTGCTTTTCTAATCAGATGCTGTATCTTAAAACTAAGATGCACTGTCCTACGGGCTGTGCTTGTACTGATTGCAATGTAAAATCAATAAATATGAGAATACAAAAAGAAAAAGAAATATACATATCTCTTCACACAGTGAAAATGTGATTTTAAATGATGCCATATTGCAAAATTGCAATTTGAAATATTTTTCCATGAGTCAACCTTCTGTAGGCAGTGAAGGCTCTACCTCACAGTTACCCCCTTCATTGACTAGGCACAATGGTTCTAAATCAGATGTGAGAATTAATCTGCCAACCATACCTGAATTACCTCTCCCTAATGGTACCCTCCACGCAAATAAAAGATGCAGAGAGTTACCTTCAGATCTAGAAATAGGGGAGGGTTGGGAATCTGTCCCCAAGTGGAAATTTTAAAAGGGCAGAAGAGCTGAGTACATGTATCCCTCAGTGTCCAAAGGCCACCCCCCCAAAAAAAATAGGGCTTCTAATCAGCCCTTTTTTTCTAGAAACAGTTTTGGTCCCTTGGCAACCATTCAGTCTGATTCCACCCAGAATAACTGTGCATCTGCGGTTGCTTTGTCGACTATTATTATCAGAGATTCGATTATAAAATACATAGACTCACGATTATGTAATTCTGACAGTAATACGATTTCTGTCCATTGCTTTCCCGGATCTAAAATCGAGGACATTTCATCCAGAATCTACTTATTGATATCCCAGCTGTCAAATGTCGTTATCCATGTTGGTACTAATAATGTAGGATAGACATTTGTTGTGAAATTGAGTTAGGAAAACACATTAAAGCCAAAAATTGCAATGTGTTTATTTTGGGTATTTTACCTGTACTCCGTGCAAGACAGGAAAAGAACACACCATAGAGCGTATTAACATACGACTGCAAAACTAGTGTACCCTGGAGAAGTTCTGTTTCATTAACCACTGGAGTACTTTTCACAAAAATCATAATTTCTTTGCTAGAGATGGCCTACATTTGAATAAATATGGGGTAAGTAAACTTTGTCAATATTTTCAAAAGTATGTATTATCTGTTAATTTAAACTGGTAGACGAGGGGGAAAATCTAACCAATTTACCATCTGGTCCCATTTATCAGGCTTCTCAACAGATTCTAAAAGATGAATTAAAAATTCAGCTGGTAAATGCCCGTAGTTTAGGAAATAAATTTGATGAACTTATAGTAAGAGTAAAAAATGACAATCCAGATATAATCGGTATTACTGAAACCTGGTGGTCTCAAAATTCTGCCTGGGATAAGTCTATTCCTGGCTTTACTCTATTATCTTAGCAGACTAAATCAGAAGGGGGGGGGGTGGCATAGCTATTTTTGTTAATTCATCTTTAATAGTGAGTAACATCTCAAGTAAGATCAAAACAGAATCAAGTACTGCAGTCACTCTGGCTGAATATAAAAAATCTAAAGAACCAATACAGTACTTTGTATTAGGGCTCTGTTACTGAGCACCAGATGCTCAGAGAGCAATTTTAGGTGAGATTCTCTCTGAAATGGCATCAGCTGCAGAGGTAGGCAATATTATATTTATTGGGGATCTAAATCTGAACTATATAAGCTAGGCCAGTAGTTCTCAGACTTTGTCACAGTGAGCCTCCCCAAATCAATGGAAAATATTTTGAGCCTCCCCTTAAAACTGAAATAATCTTGGGCCTCCCCAAAGAAAATTAACATACTGTACTTTGCACAGTACACCATTAATAAATTGAAACCCCTTTAAGTACTTGGCTCACATTACTTGGCTCACATTCAGTTCTTTGTCTTATTCTGACGTGGAACCTTTGAAAAAGAGCTCCTGTGCTCAAAGGTGTTATCTGAATGACAAATAAATAAAATAAACAAATATTATTATTCAGCTTATTGTAATGCCCCCCCACACACACACACACAGGCCAACCTACATACTCTGCTATTTTCATTCTTGAACCATTGTTACCCCTTGTTGCATTACCTTCATGGGTCAGACTACTTTGTCTGTTTCCTCTCTATGAAATACCCTTCCTACATACTTGCCTCTCCCATCTTCCTGCTCCTAAGCAACTTCTCAGGGATTACTTTGCTCCTTCCTGCTATTGCACTTAGCACGTCTGTGCTCAACCCTTGTGTTTGGGCTGTTTTGCCATCAGTCTACAAACTGATCAATTACCACCACTCATTATTAGTTTATTGCTCATATTTGTTTGCACTATTGTTCATTGTGTATTTCCTGATTGTTTTGCAGTTACCTTTTGAAATGTGTTCACTCCCCTGCCCTTTCCCGAGTACACCTGAAATGAGCCTTGGCTCATTCACCTTCCCTTGTCACCTATTAGTAAATAAATACATAAAATTCACCTACTATTATCCTCTTTCAGTTTGCATCATCTCTTCACACAAAATATATAAAACTCAATTTAAATACAGTACTTTTTCAGACTTGCTTGAGCCTCCCCTGGAACAGGTTGGGGCCTCCCCAGGGAGGCTGGCCTCACCATTTGAGAACCCCTGAGCTAGGCAAATTTGCCACATCCCAAATTTCTAAAAAAGTTTTTTATATGCTTGTGAAGAGATGAATCTCGTTCAGTATGTCTCATTATCAACTCGAGAGTCTAACATCTTGGATGTCGTCCTTTGTAACGAATCTTTAAATATCACTAACTGTACAGTCTCAACTCCTTTGGGAAACAGTGACCACTGTGTGGTTGCTTTTACTCTGAGTGTGGCATTTCACCAGTCGGTGAACGTAACAGAAGTTTATGCACTACATAAAGTGGGTAAAACTGCTTCATACAATTACTTGAATAATGTTAATTGGGTTAATCATCTAAACCAAGATAATATAGAAGACGTGGCTTTCATTTAAATCAGTTATCATAGATGCAGCTAACAAATTCATTCCAAAAATAAAAGAAGCTTCTGTCTGCAACCTAAATAGTTATCCAGCGGTTTAAAGAAAATTAGTAAAAAGAAAAATAAATTATTAAAGAAATTTTTTGCTAACAAATGCGCTTGAACCCTGTTAGCGTGTAAACAAATTCAAAAGAAATGCGAAAAAGAAATCTGAAAAGCAAAACTAGAGACAGAAAAATACATTGCCTTGCAGGCTCAGAAAGGAAACCGTAAAATTCTATTTAGCTATATAAATTCTATAAAAAAAGCAGGAATGCAAGGTAGGACCTTTGATTATAAATGATTTGGTAGTATCTTAGCCAGTAGAAATGGCAGATGCACTCAATTTGCATTTCTGCAAAGCATTTAGTAAAACTCCAAACAATGAGCATATTGAGTTAGGTCCTATATCTGGTAGAATGGATATCCCCTTAGATACCATTAAGAACAAACTTAGTGAAATCAAGAAGGGCTCTTCCTCTGGTCCAGATGCCATATCCGGAGATGTCATTTTACTGATGAAAGATTACCTATGTTTACCCCTTAAGATATTATTAGAAAATAGCTTAAATTCAGGCTGTGTGCCATCTGACTGGAAGAAAGCTAATGTGGTCCCGTTGTTCAAAAAAGGTGAAAAGAGCTTTCCCGACGATTATTGTCTTATCAGTCTCACCCCTATTTTTGGTAAAATTTTGGAAAGAATAATTAAGGCTGTACTTGCTCCATCCTTAGCAGTAGTCGATCCTAGCCAACATGGCTTTGTAAACGGTCATTCATGTGCAACTAATCTAGTGAGTTTTTATGATTCCATTAGTAACAACCTTGACAGAAAAGTTCCATGTGATGTAATCTTGCTAGATTTCAGAAAAGCGTTTGATTCTGCTCCCGATTGGGCACTTATCCAAAAGCTGCAAACTCATAACATAAGTCCTCTGTTTATACTCTGGATCACAAATTGATTAAAAGGTAGAAAACAGAATTATAATAGACGGCCATCAGTCCACCTGGCGATCAGTTGGAAGTGGAGTCCTTCAGGGATCAGTTTTGGCCCCTGCCATTTTCCAAATATTCATCTCCGATTTATCACTTAACACTCAAAACAATATTTCAAAATATGTGGATGATTGCAAACTCTCTAACGTTTGCGTTACATCTACAGATGCCGAGATTATCCAAAAGGTTTTACATACCTTGGAAGCATGGTCTATTAAATGGAATCTAAAGTTTAATTCCTCTAAATGTTGTGTTATACATCTAGGTAAACTGAATCCAAGAAATCAATATTAGTTGTATAACAAAGTTTTAGTCAGTAAGGAAAGTGAAACAGATCTTGGTATAGCTATGGATTCTAATTTAAATTTTGATCTACATATTACTAATACCATCAGTTAAGCTAATAGAATCTGGTGGGCAATTAGGCACAATATCATTTCTAGAGATCCACATATCCTATTATCCCTTTATCGGGCCTTTGTTAGACCTTGCTTTGACTGTTTCTGAATTATGGAGCCCTTTGAAACAGAAGGACATAAGTAGAATTGAGAAACTTCAAAGAAGAGTCCCAAAAAGAATTTGTTCAGACAAAACTCCTACCTATGAGGAACGGCTTCATAAATTCAATTTAATGTCTTTGGAACAATGGAGACTTGGAAGGGATATTCTGTTTACTTGGGACATTTTACACAATTTAGAGTTAACATTAATTAGAATGTGGTCTAGAATTCAAACAAATACCAGTTAACACTAGAGGCCACCTGCTCAAATTGACGAGAAGCAAATCTCATATAAACAAAAGGGCCTACTGCTTTTCACAAAGAATCGTCGGTCCGTGGAATAAACTTCCTATGGCCGTTATTGTCAGTCAGAATAAAAACGCATTTAAAATAGGCTGGGTGGTTTTTTAAGAACAAACAAATCCATGACCTACTATATGTAATTTCAAAAGCTTAATGGGCAATTAGCCTTTTGCTCTCTGCTATCCTTAGTATGATCCTTCTGCAGGACATCCCCACCAACACAACAGAACCCAAGGTGGGCCCCTCGGGTCAGGCGAGGCCCTTGTAGGCATGTTCAGCTGCACCAGTGATTGTGCTCACCCAGATTTGCAGGCTGCCCCGACCTTGACAACATGGCAGGTCAGGATGAGGATACAGAAGGACACGAGGATTATCAGATGAGGAAGAAGATCCTCCGAAGAAGAGAAGGGGAAGTGGATGGGACCAAAGAAAAAGATTCTGATCCTACCCCTGTTTGGTAGAAAGTCTCTGTCATAGTTTATAATGGAAGCTTGTTGGCCACTGCAGCTGAAGGAGTTGCAAGTCATGAAGCCTCCTTCCACCTCTTCCTCTGCTTTGAAGTGTTTCCCAAACTTTGTGCACTGTGATCCCATTATTGAACAAGAGTGGGCCGGGACAGATAAGTGCAATCAGCTCCCTAGGCTGAGGGTGAAATATTATCCATTCTGGATTCCAGAAGGGGGGGGGGGGTTCCTCCTTTGGCAGATAAGGTTGCGCATAATTCTGTTAACCACACAGCTGTACAATTGAAGGGTTGGCTGCCCTAACACCCACGATAAGCAGATGGACACCTTGTGCAGAAGGGCTTTTGCCTTGAATGGAGTAAATCTTTGCACCTCATATGCATCTTTTATTGTATTTAGAGTATACAACTCATGGGTCACTGCTCTGGGTAGTTATATCCCTCTAGAGTCTGAAGGGGCATACATTTTACAGCTTGTGTCCATGGCCTCTGTTTTTCTATGAGGACACCACAGTGAACAATTTATGGATGTCCGCACATTCCGCTTATGTTGTGGCAGCTATGTGGGGCGTCTTGCTCCAGCACTAGGTCACATACCAGGCGTCTAAGTCAGAGCTGTTTAACCTTTCCTTTGAAGGCAGGTTATTATTTTGCTGTGGGCTGGATGACATCCTAAAGGATGTTCGGGATAAGAAGGGACAAGTTCAGGTGTCCAGGCAACAACAGAAGGCAGACTCAACATCAAGAGGTTGGAAAGTTGCTCGGCAGTGACAGTTCAGAGGCAGTTTTCGACCCTTTGGGAATTTTGGAAACCAGAGGAATAAGAGAGCCTATTCCGGATTCAAGGGCAACAGTAATGGAGGATCCTTTGCATGTAGACATAATGGAGGTGCAAAAAGAAGGGGAGGTAACTCAGAGTAAAAGGTACACGGGCACTTCTCTGCCCCCCTTTCCTTGGTGGAAGACTATAGAATTTTTACCAGCGGTGGGCCCAACTAGCAGCAGACTCTTGGGTACTGAAAAGCGTGGCTGTGGGCTACGCCATACGGTTTGCCACAGTACCTACAAGAGGTTGTTTCCTGCAATTCTCTTTACCTGAAATCTAACAGAAATGTAGGAGGAGACTCAGACCTTGGATAACTTGGTACAGATCAAGGTAGTTGTCCCAGTTCCCTCACAATGAGGAGGGTTTGAGATTCTACTCAATTTATGTTTCTTTCCCTTTGTCTTTGGTTCCCAAGAAGTCGGTGTGTGTGTGTGTGTGTGTGTGGGGGGGTTCCTACAATTCTGGACCTGAAATATTTAAACAAGTTTGTCCGCTACACAGTCTTCAAGATAGAGTCCTTTTTACAGTTTGTTGCAGTCCAGGGCCATGAAGGTAAGGTCAGACAACGCCATCATCATGGCATACATAAACAGTCAAGACACAAGAAGCTAGGGAATGTTAGCAGAAGCAACTGAGGTGCTACTGTGGGAAGAGAAGAACCTTCTGACACTCTCAGTAGTTACTCTAGCAGGGGAACTAAATGTGCAGACTGATTCGCTGAGATGAGATATGGTCCACCTAAGGGAGTGAATGTTGAACTGAGTTGTTCAAACTTCTGTGCAGAAGGTTCACTCGGCTTCAGATTGACCTCTCTGCGTCAAAGGAAAACGCCCACTTACCAAGGTTCTTCAGCTGGTACCACTGTCCTCAGGCTGAAGTGAATGATTCAAGGCATAAACTAGTGTTGGAGACTTAATTAGTAATTGGCCAAAGCTGATTAGTAATTACCAAAAATTTATATTTTTGCTCAAAACCCCATAAAATGTACTTATCTTACACTATATTGATAAAATACACATTTACACAAGTTTCTGAGACTGATATCTGTTTTATTTAGCCATTTCCAGAGAAATACAGCAATTGTTCAGCATCTCATACATTCTAAGAGCCAAGATTGGATGTCTGCCAAAGCAGACTGTGAATTTGTGAGCGTGACTGTGAGTTGTGACAAATTAAACATAATGAACCTCTGCCCCAGCATAAAAACTCCACCTGGGACCGTGATTGACCACATAGTAACCACCTGGGACTGTGATTGACCACACAGTTGCCAACAAGGACTCGGTGTGATCTATTTACTATTCTTCTTCACCAGGCATGTAGCCAGTAATTCTAGCCTGTTTTTTTTGGGGCACCGGACCTGGGGTGGTCCACTGTCCTCAGCTGCCAAATCACCACTACGTCTTGGTTTAGCGCTAAAAAAATATGTCTACAGCTCTGTCTGGGTTGAATTCAGATGGGGGGGGGCTGCTTTTTAATGCGATTCAATGTTTCTACAGTATCTTCTGCCAGACTTGCTCACCAGTCAGTTTTTACCTTGTTCATAGTTGAAAAACACCTTTCTACAATTGCATTAGACAAAGAAATACTCTCAACACATTGACAAGCTTCAACAGATTTGGATAAGAATTCTGGAAATCACATGCCAGCTTTGATCAGATAGCAGAGGCAGAAGGATTGAGGAAATTGGTTTGAGCAAAAATCTTAAACTCTTGCCATTCTGCAAGTAGCAGCAGAGTGCTGTCACACTCAGGCTGCAAATGTGCTGAAAAGTGGTCAGCTACTGCAGTAATGTCACTGTTACCATACAGCTCTAGTTCCTTTCTGTCTGCAACTGCTGGCCAAAGTCTGGTATCTAACACTTTTGCACGGTTATAGATATTACTTTCATCTGTCAAACTGAACCTTTGTTCACAATAGTTATCAGTGCTTGTAATGTATTTCTTAGTTTGCTGTTTAAGTTTTAACAACTTGGCCATTAAAATGTGTTAATTTCACACCCTTGTATGTGACTTGAGCGCATGCTCCTGAAAGAACAAGAGGCCCATTTTTTTAAGAGAATGTCAAGTTCACTGCCACCTATGGGACCACTCTGCTTAGCATGGTCAAGAGTGTTTCTCAAAGTTTCAACAGAGCTAAGTATCTCTGGCATTTCAGCTACTTCTTTTTGAAGTGCTAGTGAGAACCTGGCAAGTGGCTGAAGCAGCTGTTCAAAATACAAAAGGTGTGCCACCATTTAGAATTTAGTCATAATTTGCAACACTCCCCTTGGCTTTGGCCTGGTCATGAGTTGGGTCTGCGGCCATAAATTCTAAATGGGCACAAATTACGGGGAATTATTTGGTAACTGCACGGGTGACAAGAAGTTTATGCTGCACCCATGTGCCATGGGCCTTCTTGGGCTTTTCAACTGACATCTCCTTGGCCTGGGCAAGAGACCGTAACTCAGAGTCTCTTAGGACTTTTCTGATAGAGATAAAACAGTTGGATCAGAAAGTTTGAAACATCGTTGAAATAGATGTTACCCAAAGCGTCTTTTATAGCCAGTTCTAATCTGTGTGAGAAACAGTGAACACCAACTAATTACTGTATGTCTTCCCTTAAATGAGTAGCAAGTCCCTATCTTACACCCATTTTGACAGATGCCCCATCAGCCCCAAACCCAACCATGTCTAAAAGGAGATTTTTCAGTCCCTGACTTGTGCCATCTGATATGGCTTTCATTCGTAAAAACTTAGTCTCCACTTGACCATTGATGGGAATTACATAGATTACGCAAACCAGTTCCTTTTCAGTTACACCACTGTCAGTACTACCATCCATAAGTACTGAAAAATAATTAGCATTTTTGACAGTTGCCAACAGGTTTTCTTCTAGGTGCTTGCCAATACAGATTGTGATGTTTTTCCCACTAACAGCGTTAATTTATTGTCCAGATAAACTCCATGGTGCTTCTCTTATTCTGCTGTCGCTTCAGACTTTTTCACTGGGATGTTCTCTTTGGTCATCTTATACAGGATCTCCATCAGCTTGCCTAGAATCGTTCTATGCTGTTCCTCTGCATTACTGAAAGCTCTCCCTGCAAATAAATTAAATAAGTTTTAAGTATTGGTCCAAACCCCTAACATCCGCGCCCCCCCCCCACCATTTTAAACTTTCCATTTGTGGAATGGCGATATATATTAAGTGGTGACCTTGTTCTACCAAATTTGAAAATGTTAACAGCTTTCTTGTGCTGCTCTGTCAGAAGATGTTTCCTGATGGTGTCAACGGTTAGCTGGGGGCCTGTAATCCCTGCAATTAATGCCTCACTGAAGCTCTTACTTCGAGAGGGCTCTTGCAGTAGGTAATTACATATAGGACTGACGTAGGCAGGTGGCAGGACCCACGGAAAAATTTCTAGCTAGCAGTCTCTGGCGAGGGACCGCCCCCACATCAGGTGACTGGCGTCAGGAGATGTCGGTATAAAGGGGCGGTCCCTCACGCCTGCCTTTCAGTTCTTTCTCGCCATTAGCTTATGCCAGTGCCTGTGAAAAGTTCCCTGCTCGTCAGGCTCCTTGATGCTAACTGGTATTTTGATATTTTTTTTATCCCTTCTGTCAGGTATTAAGTGGTGGCTGTCGTCCCCTACACCCCTCAGAGCATGAAAACAGGCGCCTCATGCGGTGCCCAACTCCCGCACAAGGACGGCCATTCCCTGTGCCTTTTTTACCTGTGCCCCAACCATCCAGTGGAGAAGTGCAAGCAGTGCCTCAGCTTTAACGTGGCCACCCGGAGAAGGCATCAGCAGTCCCTGGAAGCCCATATTTTGAAAAAGAAAATGAGCTCCATGGATAAAGAACTGAAAAAGCTTCGGCAGGCGTCCACTTCCCCGAAGGCCATTGCAAAAAAAAGGATAAAGAAAAGCACCGGGACAAAGGCTCCTCTCCCACCGTGTCTTCCTCGGGAGTCGCTGTGAAACAGGTAACGTCCACCCCGGGGACGCTCCGATGGCCGCCTTAAGGCTTCTAAGGCGGCGTTGGCCCGCCCGTCTGGCTCGCGCACGGGCCCTTCGGGCGCCTCCGGGCTTGTGGAGGCCTCCGCTCCCAGTAAAGCCATGGTTTTGTGACATACTAGTGCGAGTGGCTCCGATAAGCTGGATGTCCGCTCCTCCGACGCCTGCACGGAGAAGGTCGGTAAGTTGTCCGACCCTTCAGGGCGGTGCGCAGCCCCCATTCCACCTGACGAGGCCGCCCCTTCATCGTGGCCTGCCTCCGGCGATGGGTCCGTTAAGTCGGACGCCGGCCCCTCTGGCGCCCGCCCAGATCCCGCTGCTGAGCCGCACGTCGGTTCACCCGACGTCCGCACAGTGGATGAGCTGATGCCGGACTCCCCCACATCCGTCGTTCCCGGCTCCCCGCAGCCTTGGCTGCCCTCCGGAGACCCTGAGTCTCCTCAGCCCGACCCTGAGGATTTCTCTCTCCCCCCGTCCCGGGTGGCGCTGAGGTGCCTGTTTCCACCTCCATCACACTGTCCACCTTCTGGTCCGACTGATCTGACATGCGGCTCCTCGGCGCCGGCTCAGACACGGTATTGCGGCGCTGGACAACATCCCCCTCCGATGTCGCCCTGGCGCGGGGCCCTCTGCCCCCTGGGCCTTCGCTCCAGAACCGCCGGTGGGGCCTCGACCAGGCCGTCTGCTCCGGCAGCTCCTCCGGCTCCCGGAGTACCGACCCTGTCGTATCCGGCGCTGCCATACCGGGACCGCAGTATCCAGCGCCTCGAGTACCAGGCGCTGACAGCATATCCAATGCCGCCAGTACCCGGCTCCTCAATACCCGCGCGGGCTTCCCACCGTCGGAGTTGTGGATCGCACCTTTGGTATAGTCCACCCCGTATCCCCCTCCTCCTCCACCACCCCCCTCAGCCGTGGGTGGACCTGCAGGAGACTCTGGCCTCTTGGTGGGCTGAGGCCAAGGCTCAGCTCACCAGAGAGGTGGAGAGTCGTCTTCCGATGATGGTGCCGGTTCCCGTACGCCCACGACGACACATTCCCTCCCCACCTCCAGGCACCAGAGCTAAATCCTCTGGGTCCACAGAGGGGCAGGACACGCTTCCCAAGGGGTCCGTTCCTCCCCCTCGTTGAGAGAGGGAATCTACCTCTTTCTCATCATCATCTTCTTCCTCGGACACCTTGGATCCTTCCGACGGTTGTTCTGAGCAAGACGACGAGCCATGCTCTCCGTCCAAGCCCCAGCCAAGGACTCCTCCGAAGTCTCCTCCGGTGGATCCTTCCTTCACGGAGTTGCTACGGAGGATCCAGGAAGTACATAAGTGGCAATCCTTGGAGCCAGACCCCCAGAGTAAAAAACTTGTTGAGCATCTGGATCTGCTCGTGACAGCTCCCACTTTGGTGCCACCCTGGATCGAGCCTCATGCCGACCTTATTACCACCATATGGAGACAACCGTCGGCCTTAGCCCCACTTCCCAGGAAGTCGAACAGGCTATACCAGGCTCCCGAGGGTGTTGATTTTTTAGACTCCCACCCTCGAGCTGACTCGGTTGTGATTAGTGCCGCTCATGGCCGATCAGCTCAACCCAAACACCTTAGCTTGTCTCAACCTGACAAGGAATCCCGCCTTCTGGACCAGTATGGCAAGAAGATTTTTGCTTCTTCCACGCTGGGTATTAGGGCCCTGAACTACGTCGGCCACATCGGGGATTACCAGAAGGCAATTCTCAGTGAGGTGGAATCTAAATTGGACTCCCTTCCGGACTCTCAGGTCAAGCAGCAAGTGGCTGACCTTGTCCGCTCTGCACGTTCGGCCAGTCGACACATTCTTCGTGTGACCTACGATGCAGTGGACACTGCTGGTAGGAGCTCAGCTTTCGTCATAGGTCTACGGCGTCACGCTGGACTCTGAGTGTCAGGTTTGGTCCCGGAAGTGCAGTCCACCATCCAGGAAGTGCCCTTCCGGGGTTCGGTGCTGTTCAGGGGTGATGTCAAGGACATCATCACCGACCTGCAGGAGAAGGGGACGGCACTAAAGTCTGTGGACTCTATGTATCATCCCCATAAATCGCAGCACCATCCCTTTCGCAGACTGAATCGGCCCAAAGCGAGACCACAGGGAAAGAGGGCCACTAAACGTCGGGCCCCCCCCAGCTGCCAAGCTCCCCCCACCCAAAAAAGCAGCGGGAGCTTCAGCTGCGGTGCTGCCCCACACCACCTGACTCCTTCCCTCTCCTACAACCTCCGGGCTTCCCAGAGGAACCAGTAGGAGGGAGGTTTTCCCTCCACCTTCCAGGCTGGGAGAGGATAACATCAGATTCATGGGTGCTCCAGCTAATCGCAGAAGGACACTCAATAGAGTTTCTGCAGAAACCACCTCATCACCCTCCCCCAAAGTCGTCGTACTCGGGAACATCTTCTTCTGGTCCAGGAAGAAATTTCAGCACTTTTGCTGAAAGAGGCGATAAAACCTGTCCCTCTTTCCCTGCAAGGAACGGGTTACTATTCCCACTTCTTCCTGGTCCCGAAGAAGACAGGAGATGTAAGACGTATTCTAGATCTCAGTTTCCTGAACATTTTCGTGGAGTACAAGAGGTTCAGGATGCTCTCACTGCAGAGCCTTCTGCCCCTCCTCCGCTCGGGCCAGTGGCTGTGCGCTCTGGATATGCAAGACACTTACCTGTACGTATCTATCCGCCCGTCTCACCGGAGATATCTTCGTTTTGCTTTCCAGGGGACCACTTCCATTTTGCCTCTTCTCGGTTCCTGGAGTATTTACTAAATGCCTTGTGGTGGTGGCGGCCTACCTGCGTACCTGGGGGGTACAGGTTTTCCCGTACCTGGACGATTGGCTCCTGGCGGCCTCATCCAGGGAGGAACTCCTGCACTGCCTCTCCCTCACCCAGCATGTCTTTGCCTGTCTGGGTATTACCATCAACCATTCCAAGTCTCACTTGATCCCATCCCAGAGGCTCCAGTTTATTGGGGCTATACTGGACACAACACTAGGCAGGGCCTTCCTGCCACCGGACAGGGCGGCCACACTCCAGACTCAGATAAGCCTGTTGTCCGGCCGCAGGTGGGTCAGTGCAAGGTCAGTTCTTCGCCTCCTCGGGCTTATGGCGGCTGCTATCCCGACAGTCCCTCGCGCTCGGCTCCACATGAGGGTCTCTCAGTGGACGCTTTGCTCTCAATGGGATCAGTTGGTAGACGACTTGGACCAATTGGTCCTAGTCTCCTCTCCCATGATTTGAGACTTGCAGTGGTGGATGGTTTGAGAGAACCTTTTTCCGGGAGTTCCATTCTTCCTTCCTCCTCCCTCCCAGACTCTGACCACAGACGCCTCGGGCGAAGGTTGGGGAGCCCATCTCTGTCCACATCGGACCCAGGGCTCTTGGTCCAAGCTCGAACAATCCCTACACTTCAGTGTGCTCGCGCTTCGGGTGGTGCTGTATGCTCTCCAGGCTCTCCACCTGCATCTTCTTCCAGGCCACCTAGCCGTCCAGACGGACAATATGTGTGTGGTATGGTACATCAAAAAACAGGGCGGGACTCGGTCCTACCCTCTTTGCGGGGAAGCGATGAGAGTCTGGGATTGGGCAGCACAACACGACCTTCACCTCACGGCAGTTCATGTTCCAGAGGTTGAGAACTCCTTAGCAGACAAACTAAGTCGCTTGTCTGCTCAAGCTCACAAGTGGGAACTGGATCGGTGGTCCTAGACGATATCTTCCTATGTTGGGGAACACTTCAGGTGGATCTGTTCGCTTCATCTCTAAATGCAAAGCTTCCCGACTTCTGTTTGCTCGGTTCAAGAGCAAGGCATTTCTGGAGAAGCTCTGTCTCTAAATTGGAAGAGACAGTTCGTCTGTCTCCCCCATTCCTCTGATCCCGCGTGTCTTGCAGAAACTCTGCTCAGAAGGGGCACAAATGATTCTGATCGCTCCTTTCTGGCCCAGGCAAGTTTGGTTCTCTCTTCTGCAACAGTACTCAGAGGAACCTCCTCTTCCTCTTCCGCTGTCACAAATTTTATTCATCTAGGATCAGGGGACCCTGGTCCATCCAGGTCTCGGGTCCCTTCAACTACATGCGTGGCTCCTGCAGACATAGCTCAAGCCTGCTTTGGGGTTTCTCCCCAGGTGGCTGAGATCTTGGTGGAGGCTAGGAAACCCTCCACTAGGTCTACTTATGCCATGAAGTGGAAACGGTTCTCAATCTGGGCCGCTTCAGAAGGCTTCGAGCCTTTCTCCTGCTCAGTTGGGCGACTGCTGGAGTACCTGCACCATCTCTTCGACCTAGGTCTTAGTCACTCGTCTCTGAAGGTACACACGGTGGCCATTTCGGCCTACCATGTTCCCTTCGCAGATAGGACTTTTGCTCAACTGGAAGTCTCTAAGACTTTCCTTAGAAGGGTTCTTCACTTGAGACCACCTATCCGAGTTCCTGCCCCTCCTTGGTATTTGAACTTCGTTCTTGAGAAACTGACTTTGCCTCCTTTTGAACCGGCAGCCTCAGCAGACATGAAGTTCCTTTCATGGAAGACGCTCTTCCTAGTGGCCATTATCTCTGCTTGGAGGCTTTCCGAGCTCCAGGCCCTGATGTGTAAAATCCCGTACTTGATTTTTCACAAGGAACGTGTGGCTCTGCGCACCAATCCTAAGTTTCTCCCCAAGGTGGTAGCGGAATCTACATTGAACCAGTCCATAGAATTACCCGCCTTTTTTACGCAGTACTCCAGTTGGGGGGAGTATCTACTTCACACTATGGATGTTTACCGGATTCTGAGATACTACACTAACAGAACAAAGGATCTCAGAAAGACTGATCAACTTTTTGTTTCTTTTGCCCCCAAAAGAGAAGGCAATGCTGTTTCCAAGCAATGCCTGTCTAAATGGTTGGCTCATTGCATCACCTTCTGTTGTGACCAGTTCAACAAGACCCTTCTGGGTCAAATAAGAGGTCACTCCACCAGAGGGGTTGCTGCCTCAGCTGCATGTTTTAAGAATGTGTCTGTGCGGCCATGGCCAGCAGGCTGGGATTTCAGCTTGCGGCGCGGCAACCGGGTTCGAGGAATGGACCGGATCGTTGGAGGGCGGCCGGGGAGAAGGATTGAGCATCCGATGGGCAGCTCTCCTTCTCCCGGGAGGGTGAGGGCAACATTCGGAGCTCTGGGATGCTTGGCGGAGGCTGGAGAACTGCGCTGCCGGCCGCTCAAACGTGGGGTGGGAGGCGGGCGTGATGCTGGCGCTATTGCACGCCCCGCCTCCTCGGGAGGGAATAGGGAGGAACAAAATCCCACGCCTTGCGTCTCTGTGATGCTCTGCCCCAGGAAAGCCCTGATTGGCCACGGAGCGTTCCCCAACCAGTCACAGTTCAGCGGTCCGATATAGGGGGTGAATCGCGACCCGCTCTCTGGGGGTAAGCCAGGGATGACAGGGGAGACGGCATTCCGGTGCGGGCCCAGGGTCCGGGATCAGAGTCGATGGTTGACTAGAGGCGGGGAAAAAATAAGAAAAAAAAAAAAAATGTCTCAGCGGCAGACATTTGTGCTGCCGCCACTTGGACTTCTGTCCATACATTTAAAAAACATTACAGTTTGTATATTGCCTCTCGCCGTAGAGCAGGCTTCGGGCTCGCTGTTCTGCAAGGCCTCCTTTCTTAAGGCCATCACAGCTAGAGGATCTACTTGAGTAGTTTTCCTCCTCCCATGTGCTGCTTCTTATTCCAGACTGCTTGGGACTCAATCCTATATGTAGTACCTGCAAGAGCCCTCTCAAAGTAAAGATGGTACAGTTAGCAGTAGGCACCACCGTAACAGTAGATCTTCGAGAGAGGGTTTTGCAGTAGGTGAGCTACTTTTCCCGCTTCTCCATCCCCTAAGCTTTTTCAGCTCCTTTTCCAGTGAGGGAAATATCCGCTTCTCTCTCGTCCGGCCTCTTGTGGCCTGTGGTGGGAAAGAACTGGAAGATGGGCGTGAGGGACCACCCCTTTATACCGACGTCTCCTTATGCCGGTCACCTGACGTGGGGGCGGTCCCTCGCCAGAGACTGCTAGCTAGAAATTTTTCCGCAGGTCCTGCCACCTGTTGACGTCAGTCCTATATGTAATTACCTACTGCAAGAGCCTCTCTTGAAGATCTACTGTTACGGTAAGTTCTTGCGTAACTGTACTTTCCTCAGCTCATGTAGCTCATCTCTGTACTCAGCACAATTTGCAACAGTCTCCCTCACTGCTAATCTGTTGTCAGTTTTTTTCTGGATCATATTTTTGGCGCCATCCCTCTGCAGTTGCTAATTTAACTCCAGCCATGTCAGACTGCAATTAAAAAGTTTGAAGTTAGCAAAACAAGAGTCTGTCAAGCTGTGAATTAACTTATCAAGTTACTGTAATCTGGCTAACTGTGAAAAAAAAAAGGCAAGGCGGATGTAGATTTGCTATGACCCCCGAGCCCCCCTCCCCAAAATGTCCCCATCTCTGCAATAGGCAGGGCACACACTTAAAGTTTCAGAACTGTGAACAGAACACTTCCCCAAAGTTCACTGCTGCAGGACAGCTGGCAGCAGGGCATAGTCTTACTTGTCCCCAATCTCTGCCATAGGCAGGGCATACACTTTAAAGTTTCAGAACTATGAACTGAAAACTTCCCCAAAGTTCACTGCTGTAGCAAAGCTCTTAGCTGGCAGCAGGGCTAGTGTCTTAATTTGTAATATCCCCTCAGGTCCGATGGGCAGGGTTGTGCACACAAGAGTACAACTTCCCCAGTGTAACAGAGCTGGTGTAGTTTTGTTTTTGTCCCCTTATCATGTCTGCCAAAGCAGGGCAGGCAGAGATACAATTATTTTACTGCTTTGTTTCCGTCTCCCCTGAGAACTCTGTAAAACCAAGGCACAATACTTAATCATCACTGCTGGAAAAAAAGGGCTGGCTGCGCACAAAAAAAGGCAGGGCGGGCAGATGACCACTTACTGTCCCCTTCATCTTTGCCAAAAGTAGGGTACATTCTACTTAAATGTCACAGAAGTTTTTCTTTTGTTTCCTCCCCTTCATAATAATATCTGGAGCAAACCAGGGCACAATTCTTATTCTTCTGTTCCCAGAAATGTTCTGCTACTTGCAAGTCAATACAGTTTGTTTGCTGCAATAATGGCTGGGTGCATTTTTAAAGCTGGGCATGACTGTTTAACCACTAAGTTGCCCCTTCATCTCTGCCTAAAGTAGGGCAGGCACAATAGATTAGTCCTCAGAACTCTCTGGATAAACCAGGGCACAATATTTGTTTTCTGTTCCCAAAGTTTGCAGGAGCACAGTTAAGTTTTATATTTTCTCCCATCAGATCAGTCCCTGGCATTCGATTGGGCTAGGCACAAAATAAAGGCTGTTTACACCTGGTCACTTTGCCAAGCAGTAGTTCACATTTACTTCTTGTTTCTTCTCTGTTAATTTTTGCTCACGGCTTGGTGCCCATCTTGCCCTGACCATGCTCCCTTAGTCATGCCACTGCCCTGGCATGTGCCCTCCCATTCAGTTCACTCCTCCAGGCTCCCCGGACAAATTTTTTTTTTTTTCACAATAAGTATGCTTTATTGGCAGGAAGAATTTTCATAGAATGGTTACAGACCTATGGAGAACATCAAAACATTACATAGCTCATCATTATTGTATTCAAGTACATAGAATGGAGAGTTGTCATACAGTGGCGTGAAAAAGTATTTGCCCCCTTCCTGATTTTTTTCTATTATTGCATATTTGTCACACTGGATGTTTTCAGGTCTTTAGACAAAATGTAATATTAGATAAAGGGAACCTGAGTGAACAAATAACACTTCTTGTTTTTTTTTTTTTTTTTTACTTATTTCATTTATTTCATGAAAAAAGTTAACCAACACCAACTGGCACTGTGTGATAAAGTAATTGCCCCCTAGTTAAATCAACCCAATTAAAGGGATAATTAGAGTCAGCTGATTGAACACAGCCAGGCTTGATTACAGCCAGCTCTGCTCAGTATAAACCTCACTTATTTTGACCCTTACCATCAGAGTCACGTTGCCAGCACAAAGATTCAACAAGCACATTATGCCACGATCAAAGGAAGTTCCTGAAAAGATCAGAAAAAAGGTTGTTGCTATCTATCAGTCTGGAAAGGGTTACAAAGCTATTTCTAAGGCTCTGGGACTCCATCAAACCACAGTGAGAGCCATAATCTCCAAATGGAGAACACTTGGAACAGTAGTGATTCTTTCCAGGAGTGGGCGGCCTGCCAAAATTACTCCAAGGGTGCAGCGTAAAATCATCCAGGATGTCTCAAAGGATCATAAAACAACATCCAAAGAACTGCAGGCTTCTCTTGCCTCAGCTAAGGTCAGTGTTCATGACTCCACAATCGGAAAGAGACTGGGCAAAAATGGGCTTCATGGGAGAGTAGCAAGGCGGAAACCACTGCTAACCAAGAAGAACATAAATGCTCGTCTCTCATTTGCCAAGAAGCACCTGGATGATCCACAAGCCTTTTGGGAAAATGTTCTATGGACAGATGAGTCCAAAGTGGAACTTTTTGGACGACATGGATCCCATTATGTCTGGCGTAAAGCAAACACAGCATTCCACAGTAAGAACATCATACCAACAGTCAAACATGGTGGTGGTAGTGTGATGGTGTGGGGATGCTTGCTGCCTCAGGACCTGGACGACTTGCCATAATTGAAGGAACCATGAATTCTGCTCTGTACCAGAAAATTCTTAAGGAGAATGTCCGGTCATCCGTCCGTCAGCTGAAACGTAGTTGGGTCATGCAGCAAGACAGTGATCCAAAACACAAAAGCAAGTCCACATCAGAATGGCTGAAAAGAAGTAAAATTAAAGTTTTGGAGTGGCCTAGTCAAAGTCCAGACGTAAACCCAATAGAGATGCTGTGGCAGGACTTGAAACGAGCAGTTCATGCTCGAAAACCTACCAGTGTTACTGAATTAAAGCAGTTCTGCGAGGAAGAGTGGGCTAAAATTCCTCCACAGCGATGTGAAAGACTGATATTGAATTATAGGAAGCGTTTGGTTGCAGTCATTGCAGCTACAGGTGGCGTAACCAGTTAAGTGTAAGGGGGCAGTTACTTTTTCACACAGTGCCAGTTGGTGTTGGTTAACTGTTTTCGTTAAATAAATGAAATAAGTAAAAAAAAAATAAATAAAAAAGTATTTGTTCACTCAGGTTCCCTTTATCTAATATTACATTTTGTCTAAAGACCTGAAAACAACCAGTGTGACAAATATGCAATAATAGAGAAAATCAGGAAGGGGCAAATACTTTTTCATGCCACTGTATATACCTACATGTGCATACAATACTTATATTCAACAATTAGAGTTATATTTGCACTCTCTAGATCTCTCCATAATATAAGAAACATGGTGCAACTATCTTCCTATCCCTCTCCCCACTATTTTTAAGTTACCTACTCCCTTCCCGAACCCTAAAGTATACAGTGAGGGTACTTCCAACAAGCTGTTGGCTCTGGATGTAAATACAGACAAAAGCCTGTGAGCACTTTTAACCTTATATTAAAGAGCCTGCATAAAGATTAAGATAGCTTATATGCATCAATCACTAGATGGTTAATAGGGTATATAAGGGTGCCCATACTTTTTGAAAGTATTGTGGTTTCTTGGCCTTGTGTTTTCCGCTTGTAAAGTGAAGAGTATCTCTTTTAACCACTCTGAGTATGTAGGAACACTCTGGTCCAGCCAGCGCCTCATAATTACTTTCTTGGCACACAGAGATATTAGTGGCATATGTTTGTGTTGGTTACCCATCAAAGATTCCCCATAGTCTTCTGTTATGCATATTTCTGGGTGAAAAACCTCTGTAAGACCTAAAAGGGGATCTAGTTTGGATTGAATGGCATTCCATAAAGGTGTAGTTTTGCTGCATTCCCAAAAAATGTGTAGTAGTGAGCCAGGGCATGCCTTACACCTCGAGCATAGATTGGAGGGGAGCCTCCCCATTTTATAAAGCCTAGCTGGGGTGTAGTACATGTCATGGAGAACATAAAACTGTAAAATGCGGTATCTGAACCACTTCACGTCTTGGTATAGATGTGCCCAGATTTGAGGCCATGATCGAGTTATTGAGGGATCTGAGGGTAGCACCTGGTCCCAGGTGTAATATGGTGCTCCTTGCAAAACCTCCATACTTTCTCTTAGAAGATGGTAAAAAGATGAGAGGAGATGGGATAGAGGTAGGCAGGAAATAGCTGGGAGAAGTGGACCTGCTAGATTTTGCTCCCAAAGTCCTGAGATAGCATGTGTTGTAGTTGGAGATATTTAAAGCAAAAAGATACAGGGAGATTAAATTGTGCACTGGCAGTCTGAAACGGCATCATTTTGTGTTCATGCAACAAATCTATGACCCTGATTTGACTGTTCCCTGGCCAGAAATTGTGTGGTAGAGGAGATCCCCCTATTTTGAAATTGGGGTTACACAAAATGGGTTGAGAGGTGTCTCTTAGTGTGGATATCTGAAAGGTGGTACATAACAGAGCGTGCACCCCGGACAAAAATTGAAAAGTTGTACTTTTTTTTTTTTTTTTTTTTTTTTTGAGAGACTCCCCCGATTGTCTGCTCAGCTCTGTGCGCTGCTCCCCTGTGACTAAGCTGCTCAGCCGGGTATCTGCATCACGCCTGCTGGTCCTAGTCCCCTCTCGCGCCGTTTCGGCCTCCTCTGCTCCAGTGCGACTCCTCCCTGCAAGACAAATAAAAAAAAATTATTACTGGACACCACCAACGAGCACAAAAATATTAATTTGAAAAAAAAAGAAACCTGGAACTTACCTTAAGTTTTGCTCTGGGGAGGGAGACAGAAACATAACCGGGTGGGGGATAAAAGAAACATGGCCCAGATGCAAAAAGGGCATTTTAAAGGACCCAGGGCCATTTCAGAATGATTAGCAATGACTGCTAATCATTCCAAAAGTTGACTCGCTTTTTCCCCGATCTTTGGTCGCAAATTGCAATGCAAACCTACTTATTTTATGCCTTGTACTTTGTCCCAGATATGGAATTTTTTCTTTCAGAGCCTACTTGTTTCCTTTGCTACCGCTACTTTCCAAGGTAATTCTCATGATATGGTGGTGAAGCGGAAGATTCCTGTGAGAGCCATGGAGTGGCCAAGAAGGCCATGGATCTCAGACCTTGTGAATCTAGTTCAGCAGGCCCCATTTTGACTCCCGCTTCAGGCTGGGGGGTGGGGGCTTCTTTCTAATGTCCCATTCTGCATCCAAATCCAGAGGCGATGCAGTTGGTGGCTCGGCTTCTGAAATGAGATTGTTGAGGCTGGATATTTCCAAGAAAATGGTGGATACCTTAATGGCCTCAGGGAAGCTTCTCTGCAGCTTACAGCTAGCTGTATGTGACATACCATCTCTGGCTGGGGCACACACAGAGAGAGGTATCAGACCTTCTAAAGCTATGGCCCCAAAAATACTGGATTTCTTGCAGGCAGGGGTAGACAAAGGTCTCGCGCGGAACAACCTGCAATACCAGGTGTCTGCTGCTCTTGGAACTTCCCTGTGCTTATCCGTGGGAGCCAGTTTGGGTGTTATCCCATTTTCTTACGGAGGTCAGCAGAAGCAGACTGTTTCATTCTCTGTTTCCTCCATGTGACCTGAACCTGGTGCTGAATGCTTTTTTTGTAAGGCACCTTTTGAAGCTCTTTAATCAGTACCTTTGGACATCCTGTCCTACAAGGTGTGTTTCTTAATTCCATTCTGCTCAACTAGGAGGATTGGCAAACTTCAGGCGCTGTCCACCTTACCATACATAAGGAAAAGTTGGTATTGAGGACAGTTCTGTCCTTTGTGCCGAAGATCCCTACAACTTTTCATGTAAATCAGGAAATCTGTCTACTGTCTTTCTGTCCAAAGTTGGCAAACTTGAAAGAGAATAAACTACATAAGTTGGATTTGCGCAGGAAAGTCAGGACTTGCCTGAAAAGAACAGTAGAGTTCAGAAAGTCCTAGAGTCTGTCTGTTCTTTTCGAAGCAGGTAAATAAGGTCAGAAAGCTTCCAAGGCCACCTTGGCTAGGTGAGTAAGAGCTGACATCACCAAGGCGTGTGTGGCTGAAAACAAGATCCTGCTCTCATCAAGTCTCACTCCACTAGGATGCTTGCTACGTCCTGGATGGACAGAGTGGAGCTCCGTGTGCTGGAGTTGTGCAGAGTGTCTGCGTGGTCCTGTGTTCATTCATTTGCTAAGCACTACAGATTGAGTGTTCAAAGCTCTGCCATAGTGGCCTTTGGTTGCAGAGTCTTACAGGCAGTGGCTAGCAGATAATTATTATATGTCACCTGTGTTTGTTATATATGGGACAATATTCTCCCCTGCCCAGTTTGGGAATGGGTACTGCTTTTTAGAACCTACATGTATTAACTTCCCATTAACAACATGGAATGATGCAGGAAGGAGAAATTCCTTAATTCCTATCATAATTTCTGTTTGCTCCATCGTTGTCAGTATGGCCTGTCCTGGGAGTCCTTGGCTCCTATTGGAGAGCATTGTATGAAATATATAAGGACTTTGGATTTCAGCAAAGATGATTTGTTTGTGATTATTGCTGATTATTTGGAATTGTCTGCTAACAGTGGGAACATTTATATTTGACTGGACTTACAGGAAGGTTAACAGATATTGATTTTTGAGCATTGTGTGGTGCTTCACCATTACAGGTTACTGCTTAATTTGTTCTCTTCAGTTATATGCAATTTTATTAAGGGGATACGTGACGCTGCAGCATATGGTAGCGGTTTTATCAATATGAGTGGCACGTGAGCTCAGGGGTGATTAATCCTTGAGCTCACTTGCCACTAGTGTTGATATAAACCGCTATCATATGCTGCAGCATCACGTATTCGTTTTATATTATAGGGGTTGACTTTATTTTGTGCTTTGTTTGTGTATTTGTGTGGTTATTTCAGTAGTTTTGTTCTGTTTGGGGGTTTCACTTGCGCTTCTGTGTTGCTGTGCTACAATTTCTTTGATTGGTTGTTAGTGTGATATACTGGTATATCATTGGTTGTTGGGTGATGTGGGCGGGTTTCTGTTCTTCCAGGTTTCGGTTTGTGTGTCTGGTCGGGACGCTTTGTGTATGTTTATGTAGGTATTACTTTTTTCGGCAGTGGATGTAGTTCGGCATTAGGTTTATCGGTGACGTGTACACAGGGCTGATAGCTGGACCTGCGTAATGACAGTGTAGATAACCAGCAGTTCTTCTTGCCTGTGTACACATCATAAGGAAAGTCTTTAGTGGTAGTGATAGCTGTTTTTATGTGATGGGTTATCAGTTAATCCTTATAATATATTACTGTTTACGTATCTTTATATTACAAGTATTACCAGCAGCATACCAGTCCTGCCATAGTTTCAGTGGCCGAACGTTTAAGAAGCATGACATAAGAACTGGTCAGCAAGACTTCCTCTGCTAGATCTCCGGAAGTGAGTAGGGCATTCATTTGTAGTTTTATAATGTCATAAATTATTTACATGCCTGAATTGTTGTGTTAAGTTAATGAGAGTGTTCATTGGCCTTGGGGACATGGAGATTACTGATTACGTAGAGAGATAGAGGTACTGTGTGGACAAAGGTGACTAAGGAATTAATGATCTGTCTTCGAGGGTGGAGCTCTTGCAGCAGGTAATACCATTAGGACTGAAGCCGGCAGGCATCGGGACCCCCAGAAAACTTGTAGCTAGCAGTCTGAGGCAGGGGACCGCCCCATACATTGGCTACGCCCGACATGAGACGTGTATAAAGGGGCGGTCCCCTGGTGCCAACTCAGTTATTTTCCCACCGTTGAGCTGTGTAGTTAGTCTCCTTGGACGCCTTCCTTAGCAGTTGACGGCCATTGAACGTCAGAAGTGTGTTTAATTCTTCAAATCCTTTAACGCCTCATTTATGTCGTTACCCTCCCCACCACGGCGAAAGTCAAAGTATGCATGCAGGAAGCAGGTCCCGGCCAAAGACAGCCACGCAGCCTGCCTCCTCTGCCTAGGCCCGGAACACAAGCCTGACGCCTGCACACACTGTCAAAAGTCCAGCCAGAAGACGCGCGCCAGGAGGGCCCACGCACTCAAGACCTTCCTGCTAGTAAAGAAGCTTGTGGCCATGCAGCGAGGATCAGGAGCCAGCTCATCCTCTCCCGCCAGGGGTTCCCCTCCCAAAGATAGGTCATCTGGGGGGAAGCATCACCACAAGGATGAGGATCGGGCCAGGTCTGAATCCCGCCCTAAGTCGCCAGCCAGGCAGGCCTCGTCCTCTGGCCGGAGGTTCGGTTCCAGCCCAGCCGTCCGAACCTTCCCGCATGTCTTAAGTCTGCTTCTGCCTCCTCTCAGGGCAAACATCGAGAGTCGGCCTCGTTGGGACACCATCACTCTTCCCTGGGTCACCGACCCCTAAAACCCTCAGGGTTGACCCAGGAAAGCCTGTACAGGGTTCTGGACAGGCCAAGTTCTTCTGATAAATGCAAGCGCTCAGAAGAACCTTCAGGTAGGCAGGAGGCTGCCCAGGCTCAGATGCCTCCCCCTCCGGCTAAGATGCGCCTTCTTCCAGACCAGTGCAAGCCTAGCCGGTCACCTATTCCATCGACCCGCTCCCCGACGCCTGACCTGGGGTGGTCGCCGGATGAAGACCAGCCGTCTGCCACTTCTCCAAGGGACCAGATGCCTGACAAAGCCACGCCGGACGCGAGACCTACAGACGAAGGCGCTTCCGGTTGTTGGCCTACTGACGCCAGGATCCTGGACCAGATGCCTGCTGAGCCAGAGCCCCAGACGCCCGCACCTAAAGACACGACACTCGGCTCCTCAGATCCGGCGCCAGCCCCCGTGGTCATCCCAGTAGCAGATAATCGGGAGTCTGTTCACTACATGGTGGAATACAGTTAAAGAGGATCTTCTGTATAGACCCCCAGACACTGTCCCTTCTCCACCACCCATGGGTCCCCCTCCCACCCCAGGGCCTCAGGGGGTGATGGTGAGCACCCATGTCGGGACCCTAAGGGGAAGAGAAGGAAACAACCCTCATCTCCATCTCCACTTCCTGTCACGTCCTCCTCAGATGAAGGTGACGTGGATTCAGAGCCTTACTCAGGTGGGGAATTATGTCCTCCCTCCCCAGAACCTAAAGATTTCCCGCAGTCCCCCCCCCCCCGATGTACCCTAATTTTTGGACATTATGAGGCACATCCAGGCTATATACTATATGAGTGGGACAAGGAGGATATGGACCCAGAGCGCAAGCGCCTGGCCAAGTTCCTTGGAGAGAAGGAACCCAAACCTTCTGTGATTCCACAGTTCATGGAACCATCTCAGGATATAACACGCCTCACCTGGCGTATGCCGTCCTCCATTCTGGCAGTCCCTAGGAAGGCAGACAGACTTTATTAGCCTCCAAAGTCTGAACCTTTTCTGGCCAAACAACCAAAGGCCAATTTGTAGGTCCTCATGGCTGCCCACGGCAGAGGGTCTCAGCCAAAGCATTTGATTTACCAACCTCTGGATCCCGTCTCTAAAAATTTAGACGGTTGGGACCAAAAAGTCTTCTCCTAAGCCACTGGGGCCATCAGGTCTTTGAACTTCATGGCCCACATGATTACCTACCAGCAGTCGCTGTGGACCTCGTTGAAGCTATGCCAGACTCCGACTCGAAACAAGAAATTCTAGTGTGTGCCCAGTCGGGTTTAGATGTATACAAACATGCCGTCAGGTGTACTTACTATGCCGTGGGTAGGGCCTCCAGAGCAGCCGCCTCTGGGATCTGTATGAGACCGCAGTCTTGGCTTAGGCTCATGGGCTTCCAGCTGGACCTACAAGAGTCCATTCTTTATTCCCCTTTTTAAGGGCTCCATTCTGTTCGGCCCAGAAATTGAACAAATGATTAAGCAACTTCAGGAGTCAGGAAAACCAGTGGCCAACGTGCACTGTATGTATAAATCCCAGCCTCAAGAGCCATGCCAGTGCCCTTTTCGCAAAGGACAAGGGCAAGGACAGAGGAGTGAACAGTCCCAAGGTAAGGGTTTCAAGGGGCGAGGTCACTCTGCCCCTCAAGGTTCCCAAGGCCCCAAGCAGCCCAATACTCCCAGGGCCCCTCCACCCCCTCAGCCTGACTCCCTCTGCCCCCCTCCTCTCTTCAGGGACAGGCAGAGCGAGAAGGTAGGAGGGCGGATTGCACTTTACTCGCTCGAATGGTCCAGTATCACTGCGGACTAATGGGTACTGGATACCATTCGAAAAGGGTACACGATAGCGTTCATCTTTGTCCCGCCAGACAACGCGCCCCGGCCTGTTGTCCACGGAACACAGTCTTCTAGAAGCAGATTCAACAGCTACTAGAAAAAGCCATCCAAAAGGTTCCACAGGCCCAGAAGGGAAAGGGTTACTGCTCCCGTTTCTTCCTGGTCCTGAAGAAAATGGGAGACCTTCGTCCAATTCTGGATCTGAGCCAGCTCAATCTCTCTGTAAAATACCAGAGTTTTCGAATGGTCACTCTGGCAGGTCTCTTCCCCTTACTCCAGCAAGGGGACTGGCTGTGCTCCCTAGATACGCAGGACGCCTACATGCATATCAAGGTCCTGAAGTCTCACAGGAAATTTCTGCACTTCAGCTTCCAGGACGAGCACTACCAATTCCGGGTACTTCCTTTCTGCCTTTCTTCTGCCCCCAGGGTTTTCACCAAGTAATCTAGCGGTGGTAGTGGCAGCCCCCACAGGAGCGGCCTCTTCGTCTACCGTTACCTGGACGATTGGCTCCTCTCCACTAGGTCGGAGGAGGAGCTTCTGATCGCCTTACGAGAGAGACAGGCCCTATTTTCCTCCCTGGAGATCACAGTAAACTGGCCAAAATCACACCCTTGGCCGACACAAAGGCTGCAGTTGCAGACAGGGCAGACCGCCTTTGGGATTTGGCCAACAAGTACCAGAAGGCCCTCTCTTCCCCTGCCCGGGCTGTTCTACAGCTTCTAGGCCATATGGTGGCTGCCATAGCCACAGTACCCTTAGCCAGACTACATGTGAAGACCCTCCAATGGCATCTCAGGGTCCAGTGGGACCAATCAGTGTATGATCCGGATCTCCGAATCAGGATGTCTCTGACGGTACATCGTTCCCTCGAATGGTGGCTCCGTCATGACAGTCTAGTGGGAGGAGTTCTATTCCGGAGACTCACTCTTCTCCAGACTTTAACCACAGATGCCTCTCTGTCCAGTTGGGGGGCTCATTTAGGGGATCACAGGACCTGGGGGTCCTGGTCTATCATAGAGAGCTCTCTACATATAAATGTTCTGGAAATGAGAGCCGTGCTGAATACCCTTGTCGCATTCAGAGACCAGCTCTCGCCGGGTCCTCTCCTGGATCAGACAGACAACACACCAGTGGTCTTCTACATCAACAAACAAGGAGGGACTCATTCATACCCCTTTTGCAGGGAGGCCATGAGAGTGTGGGATTGGGCAGTAGAACATCGTCTGGATCTCATCGCAGTTCATCTGCCTGGGGTTCAGAATGTTCTTGCCGACAGTCTCAGCTGCTCTACCTCTCTGAATCACGAGTGGGAACTGCTACAAGATGTCTCTGAATGACCTGTTCAGTCGCTGGGGCCATCCAGAGTTGGACCTCTTTGCATCCCCAAGCAATGCCAAACTGCAAAATTTTTGCTCGCTCGTTCCAGGGCCTGGTGTTTTTTGGCGAGACGCATTGTCCCTCTCTTGGACAGGGAAGTTCCTGTACGCCTTCCCTCCTTTTCCCCTCATTCAGAGAGTACTGCTCAAGTTGCAGTCAGAGGGAGCCAGAATGATTCTGGTGGCTCCTCTATGGCCCCGTCAGATCTGGTATCCGTTGCTCCAGCAGCTGTCAGTGGAGCCTCCAGTTCAGTTGCCACTCTCCACCCACTTGCTGTCACAAGAGCAGGGGACACTCGTCCATCCTGCTCTTCACTCTCTTCACCTGCACGCGTGGCTCCTGCAGTCTTAGCGGAAGAGAGACTAGGTGTGTCAAGCAGGGTGGCTGAGATCTTGGTTACAGCGAGGAAGTCTTCCACTAGGGCCACCTACGCTGTGAAATGGAAGTGCTTCTGTCTGTGGGCTACGGCCCGTGCCCTAATTCCCCAGGGTTGCCTGGCTAGGCACGTGCTACAATATTTGTCACCTTCTGGATTTAAGATTGAGCTATTCATCCATTAAGGTACACATGTGTGCGGTTTCCGCATATCATGATCCTGTTGGAGAAAAAACACTGGCACAGCTCAGTGTCTGTAAGACATTTCTATGAGGGGTCTTGTGTATCAGACCTCCCAGGAGAGACATCGTTCCCCCTTGGGACTTACTTTTTCATCCTGGAGAAACTCACCCTTCCTCCCTTCGAGCCAGCAGCCTCCTGCTAGCTGCACTTCCTCTCATGGAAGACCCTCCTTTTGGTAGCCATTACCTCCGCTCGAAGGGTTTCTGAGCTCCAGGCCCTGATGTGTAAGGAACCTTACATAGTTTTCCACAGGGACAGGGTGACCCTGCGCACGAACCCTAAGTTCATGTCGAACGTGGTGTCTGTGCTGACTCTTAACCAGGACATCAGTCTTCTGGTTTATTATCCGGAATTTGTTAACCAAGGTGAAGCACTGTTGCACACCTTGGATGCTCACAGAATTTTGCGATAGTACCTCCACAGGACTCGCTCCTCCAGACAGTCGGACCAGTTATTCGTCTCATTCGCAAAGCGAATGTTAGGGGCTCCTGTTTCCAAACAGTCACTAGCCCGTTGGCTAGTGCAGTGCATTACTCTTTGCTACCGGCGTCATAACAAACCACTTCCGGGAACAGTCGGGACACTCTACCAGAGCAGTGGTCTCCTCCTTTGCAGCACCAAAAAATGTCTCCTCTGCAGATATTTGTGCTGCAGCTACTTTGAATTCAGTCCATACTTTCATTAGACATTACAGCCTGGACATTGCATCCAGAAGGGGAGCAGGTTTTGGACTAGCAGTCCTGCAAGGCCTACTCTCTTAGATGATTTTCTAACATTTTCAGCATCTCCCCCTGCCATCCTTAGACCTGGGCCTATCCTTGGGTACTACTTGGGACTCAGTCCTAATGGTATTACCTGCTGCAAGAGCTCCACCCTTGAAGACAGATAGTATGGTCACGTAAGAACTTACCTTAAAAGTAGATCTTCGAGAGGAGCTCTTGCAGCAGGTGGCTTTCCCACCCTCCATCCCCAGGATAGTATTTTGGTTATTATATCACCTGAACATGGTGGGGACTTCCTCCTCGGTTCTCCAGTTTTGTTTCTAGTCGGGTCTCTGGCGGGAGAACTGAGATGGCGCCAGGGGACCGCCCCCTTATACCACATCTGACGTCTGGCATAGCTGATGGGGGCGGTCCCCTGCCTCAGACTGCTAGCTAAAAGTTTTCCGTGGGGTCCTGACACCTGCCGGCTTTAGTCCTAATGGTATTACCTGCTGCCAGAGCTCCACTCGAAGATCTACTGTTATGGTAAGTTCTTACATAACTGTTCTTTTTTGGAATGTTCAGGTGCACAAGGTTGTATGCTGGTTGACAGCTTTGGGCTGTGCCACCACCCCAGTAGGGGGTTCATTACTCTAATGAATTAACTCCCCATTGACAGTTTTGGAGCTAATAGGAAAGGAAGTTGTGGTAAATATGAAGGAATTTCTCCTTTTGATGACACTTACTGAGGAATATTGTCCAGTATACTTAATAGAGTCATAGTGAGATTGGCAGGGGGTGGAGCTGTGTAAACTTGCAGTCATTGAACAGTGTATGCCACTGTACATGTTTTGGGGTAGTATTACATTTATATACTACCCGCAGATGTGTACAGTGACTTTCAAAGTTGAATAAAAGCAAGATTTTTGCTGCCCCCACCTGCTTCCATTAAACGTACTGAAGACCTGTTACCCACCTAGCATCATCTTAACAAGTATGTTGCATATCTAAAAATATTGAAGGTAAAAACATTGGAAAACTAGTTAACTTAGTTCCTCGGATAGGCAGAACTTCTTGGTAGGAGTAGCCTTCCGCAGAAAGAGCAGCTGCTCATATCAGTCCTAGAGACTGGGAGATTTGGGCCACAACTTGAGGAGTTGCCTCGATGGAGCACTGAATTTAACTGCTTGATTCATTTTGTTTTTCATGGAACCACGGACTTCTGAAATGACACTGACATTTGCTTTTGTTGATGAGCGTGATACAGTATTTCTCGTATTTTAAAAGCGGATGCAATTCTGAGAACCATTCCCTGAAGGGAGATGTATATACAGTCATAACTGTTTTATATGGACACCAAGGGTATGTTGGCATGAGGCATAGCCGAATGACAAAACCCCACCTTAGCTGTCCAGCTATACAGTACAAACATGCACTTAAATAGTCTGTTACTGAATTATAATACAGGCCTTTAAAGATACTTACAAGTCAAAAAAATGCCCTAGAGTAGTAAAAGGTTAGCCTGTTTGTGTTATTAAAAAAAATATATAAGCCTGGTTGCTTCCAAAATATTTGATAAAGTGGAATGGTTTAAAATCTTCCTAATTAAAAAAAAAAGCCCCCGATTTTGCTTGCAGTGGTTTGCTTTGAAATATTTTAATAAACAAAACTCACCACACCCAGCTGCTTTCATACCCCTCCACAAAGTTAAATTGCAGCATTAAAAGCATATAGAATGCCTTAAATTGAAATAGTTTGTGATCCAGTGCAGTGTGACTGTCCTCTTCACTGTTAACAGTAGAATCAGCATTACTGCTAAAGCTGTCCTTCGGGACAGGTTCTTTTTAATTACCTTGCTTTACTTCCTGTTACTACAGTCTCAGCCCCATCTGAACTGACCACTGCTCAGCCTCGTCTCCAGCACTGAATCCCAGAGAGTCCCTTACCTGCTCACAGGAATCTGTCTCCCCCCCCACACACACACACATATTCTGGCAGGGCCTGAGGGCCACTTCTCTCTAGAAACTCTGTGTTCGGTGGCACGGACTCTTTATGCTGGGCAAACAAGCAGCTCAGGGCCTGAGTGTGCCATTGCTTTGCCCTACCAGGCCAGGGGTTTTACCTGCTGTATGCTCGCCCCCAAGACACTGGCTGTTAACATGCAAAACACTGTGCAACGGGCGCACACTTTGCCAAGCCTCCGCATCTTCCATCCCAGTGCAGTCCTTAGCTGGCTTGAACTACCCATTACATGAGCAGCTGGGAGTGGGGTGGGTTTTCTGTTTATGAATATACATGTATGGTTATACATACATACCCATACGTAAGTAAAAGAAAACCATTGCAAGCAAAACAGGCTAGAAAAGCAAAGGTTTTGATTTCAACACATGGCTGAAGTGATGAATTGGTGAGAACTTTTGGTATACAGGGAACTGGGGATCCCTCTAGAAAGACAAGGCCTTGTGTGCATTGAACCTCCTACATCTCAGTGGGGTGGGAAGGTAGACCATGGCATTGGGAGGGAAGTTGAAAGAATACATTAGCCTGGATGTAAACTAGGCAGGGGAGGGCTGCATCAAGGTATATGACCTAAAGCTTTCTCATGGTGGGAGCCACAAGCCACCCTCTAGTACAATACAGTCAGGATATATGAGGAGAGGGAGGGGGTAGCACAGGGGATGCTCACTGGTCGGTCATAGAACAACCAGGTTCACCAAAAAGTACTACAGGGAAACCAACCCACAAGAGGCATCAGATACCAAAGTAAAAGTGGGACACAGGTTCAAGCATTAGTGAAAATGAGTATCCATCCACCTGGAAAGCCATATGTGTTAATGCTAGGAGCTTGGCTAGTAAAATGGGGGATCTTCAGGCATTTGGTGCAGAACCCCAGCTGGACTTAAGGCCGTGGCAGAAAGCTGGGCAACACCACACTATGACTGGGACTTCACAATCCTAGGGTACTCAACCTTTAGGAAGGATAGGGCTAAGGGCAAAGTGGTGAGTGACCCTTTACGTAAAGGAGGACATCAAGACAACCAGGGATATGGTAGCAGTAGAGAATGTGGAGGCAGAGTGGCTGTGGGTACAGCTGGAATCAGGTGGGGAGAGGAAGGTGAGAATGGGGTGGCTTGTAGGCAACCTAATCAAAAAGACAGTGGGGCAGGAGTTTAAAAGGGAAATCAAAAGAGCAGCATCACATGGGTGTGTGGTGATTGTTGGTAACTTCAGTCTACCAGGTGTGGACTGGAGCATCCCCGGGACAAGCAGCGCCAGAAGTCTGGCACTTGTAGATGCATTTCTGGATGGCTTCTTGGCACCTGGTGGGGGGAGATTGGGGAGCCAATGAGGGAAGGAGTAGTCCTGTATCTAGTGCTAACAAATAGCGACTATGTCAAGGGCATAAAAGGGGGGAACTGTTGGGTACTAATGACACTCTGTTAGTGTGGTTTAAGATGAGAAGAATGCAGAAATACTGAATGATTACTTCTGTTTGGTTTGTACAGGGAAGAAGGAAGGTTCACTACTGGATGAGAAGTTAGAACTTTTTCTCTCTTTTTGGTACTGTCTCTTAAGTCTGTCACGTATATGTCTGTGTGTCTGTACACGTAAGCCAGTCTGAGGAAGTCGTCTCTTTGATGAATTTGAAATCTAAGGGCGTGGTTTCTGCGTGTGTGTGTGTGTGTGTGTGTGTGTGTGTGTGTGTGTGTGTGTGTGTTGGTAGGTGGTATGTAGTAAGCCTGTTTTTCGCAGTTCTGGCCACTTAGCTTTACAGTTGTTGCAGCTTTAAATAATGGGTTTTGTGCGAATGAATGGGATATCAGGAGACCAATTTACCTACTCAAGAAATTGCGACCACATATTGAGAATTTTGGAACTGGTGGCGGTATGCTGTTCAAAGAACTTTTGAAAATAAAAGGAAATATGTGATTTTTCTTTAAAGAGCTGCTGACGTCTCAAAGAAAACTTTGAAAAACATAATATTTACAGTAGGTACAATTTAGCTTGCATTCTATATGTATTCGATAGATTTCTCCTCCCCATTACTGAGACATTTGCATGGAAACATGCCCTATATCCCTTATAATTCATCTGTCTCTTTAGCCTACTCCCTACTTCATGTCATAGTCCTCTGTTGTGACATCATAGTCTGTTGCCATGGGAATAATTGTGATCACACAAATAGAGCATCATATGACTTTAGGTAGGGAGAAAGCAACAGGAATAGATGAACTCTTAAGGAGAAAAGATCCCATTTTCATGTAAATGGCCTCAGTAATAAACAGTGGGGAGGAGAAATACAAAACTAATGTGAAATACAAGCTAAACTGTGTCTAAATAGTATGTTGTGTTAAAGCTGTCCTAATGGCGTCAGCTACTCTAAGTGGAAGTCTGTCTGACCTTTTGAAAGATTTTATATATGAAAAATGCAAATGAATTGAGGGTGATTACCTACTCTCATGCTGCCTTTGTACAGCTGGAGTGTGTTGTTGGAGATAGAAGCAGATTTATTTTATTTATTGATTGAAATTTCGGATAACACCTTTGAGAACAAGCTCATTTCATAGGTTCCATGTCAGATGAACAATACATATTGGGAAAGTATGAGACGGAGAACAAACAAAACAAGGAATTATACAAGTCATTTCAAGAGTGTATAACTAGAGAAGTTCCAATACATGTGGCATTGTACAATGCATGCCATGGTGCATATTTAATTAAAACCTGGAATTCAGAGGGTCATATTAGAGGGGGTGGGGGTCTTATGAAGTGACCCTTTACAGGAAAATGAGAACAGACTCAGCCTAATATCTAATAATCAACAAGGTAAGGGATGGCATCAGCCCAGGGGCCTTGTCAGAGGTGAGAAGGTATGGGACAAAGCATTTTAAAGTGAGCAAGGGAGCTCAGGAGATATAACGGAGGAGGGGGGATGGGGGAAAGCCATAGAGGGGTGAGGGGAAAGAGTGGACGGGATCAAGAGGAAATGTGAAAGAGAATGATTAGCAACTTAGAACAGTTATTTGCATGCTGAGAACAGTTATGCATAAGGTCAGGATAGCGTAAGGTTAGAATAAGTGCTGGTTACAAGAAGGAAGGTTATTGGAAGCAGTCACAACTGGCATCAGTAACTAGCTGTTGCTTAAGTTTAACCTTGAAGGAGCCCAAGGTGGACGTTGAAGTGATGTCATGGTGCAGTGAGTTCATCCTTAGCAGGGCATGGTAGGCAAAGGACCTTTGTCCCAGAGAAGTGTGACAGCGGGATATATGAAAAATCTGGTTAGTAGAGCTTCTGATGCAATGACGGTTGATAGTGGGGATAATAAGCTTTTGCACTCCTGGGGGCATTTTGCCTAAGCTTACTTTTTTGGACAGTAAACCTGTTTGGTGCATGAGTCTACGTTTGAATTGGAGCCAGTTAGCCTGAGCGTACATGTCGCAGGTATGGGGCAGACAGGCTGAGCCAGTAAGGAGCTGGCATGCTTTGTTGAGTGCAACTATGATGCGGCTAAGAGTTGTTTCAGTAGCTGATCCATAGATTGGTAAGCCATAATCAATAAGCGAGACAAGAGAGCTTTGAATGGCCAGGTTAAGAGCCTCTGGGGTCAAACATTGCTTATGCCTATAAAGTAGCCCAATGCGGGTGTTAACAGCCTTAGCAATGTTGTCAATGTGATGGGCATAGGTCATCGTACTGTCACTAGTAATCCCTAGCTATTTGAAGAGCTGAACTAGCTCCAGGGGAGAGCCCTCTTCGTTGGTGATAAAAAAAGAGGGTAAGTTCTATTTTGGGAGCTGGAGAACAGCATAGTTTTAGTCTTGTTGTAATTCATAACTAACTTGTGCTTATGGAACCATCTTTCTACAGCTACAAAGTTACTCTGTAGCCTAGATTCAAGAACCTTAGGGTCTGGATCACTGGTAAACAGGACAGCATCATCGGCATGTAAAAGGAAGTGACCCTGACAGGAGTAAGGAAGGTTGTTGAGGAAAATGCTAAATAAAAGAGGGCCCAAGATGGACCCTTGAGAAACTCCATATAGGACAGGTCTGCTATCCGAGAGGGTGTTACCAATTTTCACCTGCTGTGTACGGTTGGTTGTGCAGGTAACTTTCAAACCAGGCTACTCTGTCAACGAGCTAGGCCAATGGTGGTAAGCTGTTCGACCAGGAGGGCATGATTCACTTTGTCGAAAGCCTTGGTAAATCAATGAAAGCAGCACCGACCAGGTGTCCTTGATCTAAGGAGTGGTGAATAAAGCCTGTGAACTCCAGAAGGGCGGTAGTGGTACTATGACCATTTCTGAACCTGTGTTGTTGCGGGCATTGTAGCTGATATTTTTCTAAGTATTCAACCAGTTGGTCAGCCACTATACGCTCAAGAGCTTTCGAGACTGGAGGCAGGATAGAGATAGGCCTGTAGTTCCCAGTAATTGTTCGATTCCCCAGACTTATGAACTGGTGTCAGTGGCAGATTTCCATTTCTGAGGAAATTGAGAGTATCTAAGTGACCTGTTAATAATATGTGTTAGAGGTGACAGAATTTCATCCAGCGTAAGGGCTACAAACTTAAGATCCAGGATGTCACGACTAAATCTTGATTTCCCTAATATCTTGAGTAGGTAATGCCTGGCTTTATGGGCTGAGAGGGTTTTGAAGTAGAAAGGAAGATGAGAAGTGTGCAGAGTCTCTTTCCCAGAGTAGTCACTTGTGAG
This sequence comes from Neoceratodus forsteri, assembly GCA_016271365.2. Classification (NCBI taxonomy): domain Eukaryota; kingdom Metazoa; phylum Chordata; order Ceratodontiformes; family Ceratodontidae; genus Neoceratodus; species Neoceratodus forsteri. The sequence continues at coordinate 1,315,958,078 of CM028131.1, forward strand.
GGGGTGAGAGAAGTAGCCAGGTGGCAGGACACCACTCGGGTCCGTGAAGGCTTTATTAAAAGTGTTAGCAATAAGTTTGGGGTTGAGTTAGGGTACACCATCAATGTTAAGCATGGTAGGGGCAGATATGAGGTCTCTCCTAGTGACCTCTTTGAGGTTAGTCCAAAATTTTCTGCCATCATTTCAGTCCGAGAGAGCACTTTCTTATAACATTGATTTTTAGCTGCACGAATAGCCCTCATGCAGTTGTTTCTAGCTGCTTTGTACCTCTGGATATCGACCTGGTTACACAGGGACTTAGACCTGTGCCGTAGATGGTCCCTGGCATTCAGAAGCTCAAGGAGGTCTGAAAAAAAACAGGGATTACAGTGGCCTTTGATTTTACACTTTTTATGGGGGGGGGGTGCCTATCACATATAGCGTTGAACTGAAGAATGAATTGGTCGAGGGCAATGTCAGCATTATTAGTCGTGTAAACCATTGACCAGTCCTGATTACGCAGGTCAGCTTTTAGTGATTCAAGATGCCCACGGATGAGTACCCTGGTGGTAATTGTTCTAGCGGGTGGTTTAGAGAATTTGTTTGCCCAATGAAACAAGACTGGGGAGTGGTCACTAAAGGCATTTGGGAGTACGGTTGTGTCCGATATATGATCAGGGTGGTTAGAGAGCGCTCAGTCTAGTAAGGTACTGGTCCCAGTTTTATAGCTGATTCTAGTGGGGGACTTGGAATAGTTGGGTGAGGTGGACTGCTGAAACTGCATCTTTGAAAGGGCTTGCGTCAGGAGAGAACCAATTAATATTGAAATCTCCTAACATAATTTCCGAATTAAGATGGAGGGGCACTGAATATGGAATAGCTGCTGAAAGGGTATTCAAAGGGCTTGAGACCCTGAAATTCAGTAAATCACCAGGGCCACGTGGACTGCACCACAGAGCACTGAGGGAGATATGGCACAGGTGCTGGCAGGGCCCTTACCAGATCTCTACTGCTACTCCCTAGAGTCTGGGGAGGTACATATATACTGGAGAATGGTGAACGTTGTTCCTCTGCACAGTAGTGGGAGAAAGAATGTGCCAGGGAACTACAGACTGGTCAGCTTGTCTACCAGTAGTTGGTAAACTGCTTGACACTATCGTCAGAGTGGCTGGTGGCACTACTGATGGTAAATGGGCTACAGGACTGAAGGCAGCATGGGTTTTGTGGCAGACATTTTGTCAGACAACTGTGACTGACTTCTTTGGTTAATGAAGTTGTGATTTTTTTTTTTTTTTTTTTGTCTTTTAGGACTATTTTGTAAGCGCAGTAACATCCTCCAAGGTGTCCAGTTGTGCAGATGCCTCATGCCACACAACTCTCAAAGTATTCCTATATTTCAGCATGACCAGACTCTGTAATTGCTTGCATATTCTAGGTTTTTAAACAAGTTTTCTGCCTTACCTACTCATTTCAGAAAAATATTCTGTGACAGGGTGACCCTGTCAAGAATGGGTGCCCTAGTAGAAAGGCAAGGCTTCTTGCCCCCCACCACCACCACCACAGAGCAAAGTGCCTGAATGCAGAAGAATAAGTAAAGTGCCTGAGTATAATGAAGAGATTTAAAGTGCCAAGTGCATACGTGAAGTGTTTACAGTACAGGTTGAAATATTTAAAGTGCAGAATGCCCAAAACAATGTCAAGCTGGCTTGCTAAATGATAAATAAAGTGCTTCTAGTGCTTCAGAGATGGAATAAAGTACATTATATAAAAGGGAGGTAGCTGGTTCAGTAGTGGGAGTTAAAGGGATACATGAAGTATCCCACTGAAAGCCTGCTTCTGTAGTTAATGTGGCAGAAGTCTCCCCAAACAGATTTATAGCCTTCCCTATGCATAGCCCACATTAAAACAGACTTTGTAGTGTTTTCAGAATAACACCTTTCAGCAACAGACATCAACTTTTCCCTGCTCTGACACTAAAAGATAAAACTGATACCCACTGTGCCTATAATGTATGAGGTTAGCATGTTGGAAATCTGATATGCAGCATTTATTTTTATTTATTTATTTATTGAAGCTATCGGATAACACACCTTTGAGTCAAAGACTCCTTCACAAAGGTTCCGTGTCCTTGAAAACGGAGACATCAGGAACAATAGCAGCAACTAGACACAATAATTACAGAAATGGTTACAAAATGGTTAAAGATAACACAGCAAAGCAGCTGGTGATGCAGAGTTACAGAGTGCTGCCAAGCATAGGTACATAGTGCAGACGGTAGCTGGTAACAAAACATACACTGCAGGGCGATGGCGCTAGCCTTGCCGTGGTGGTTATTTGCAGGCCTAGGCTGGACTGAGGTGTCCATTGTCAAAATATAGGCATGCCCGGGGCGGCTGGACCAGAGTTAAGTCCATAGTTCTGTCATGGGGTGGGGGGAGAGAGTGGGTAGGGCTAAATCAAGGACAGTCACATACTGAGTCATGAGTGATTAGGTCTCTTAGTTGGGACTTGAACTGACCAAGTTTGGGTTCTGTGAGGAAGGAGTTTGGGAATGAGTTAAGCCAGCTAGGGGCCAGGTACCTAAAAGTTCTTTGACCCGAAGTGGTCTTACTTGCAGCGAGGTACGATGAAGTGGGTTTTTGCTGATTGCTGAGTGAGGCAGGTGGACAGTGGTGCCTGGAGTAGGGGGGAGACAGCAGGTAGGAGTAGCCCTGCTGTTGTTTTTTTTTTAGCAAAGAGACAGGTCTGATATTTGAGCCTCCCGTCAGTTTAGCTAGTTGGTTGAAGTATAAAGGGTGCAGGCATGTGAGTCTGGCGCAGCCAGTAGCAAGTCTACAGGCCTTATTAAGGGCCAACCTAATTTTGTTTAGGTACGTATTGTGGGCTGCCCCATAGGTGATGATTCCATAGTCTGAGTGATAGTACTGATGCAGAGAAAGCTAGGTGGATAGCTTCTGGTGGGAGGCAGTGCTTGTACCGGTGAAGTAGGCCAATACGCACATTGACAGCGGTGCTCAGTATTCTGATGTGGTCATGGTAGGTGAGCCCAGAGTCTAGGGTGATACCTAGGTATTTGAACGAGGTAACCTGCCTGGGGCGTTAGGGAGTTCAGTATGAGCAGGGTTGTCCTGTGTTCTTGTTTGGGGGGTGCAAACACCATGGATTTTGTTTTTTTTGTAATTTAAGACCAGCCTATGTTGAACAAACAGGATTCGGCTTCCGTGAAAGATTTTTGGAGCGCCGAGCAGAGGGCTGTGGGATCAGTGTGGAAGCTGTAGAGGATGGCATCGTCCGCATACAGGAGTAGTTTCCTGGAGCAAACCTTGGGCAAGGAGTTGAGGAACAGGGAGAAAAGTAGGGGGCCAAGAATAGAGCCCTGTGGGACCCCTGACCTGACTTGGAAGGGGGAGGACAGGGTATGAGCAATCCTGACTGTCTGGTTTCTCTCAGACAGATAGCTGGCAAACCAGCCAGTGGTCTCTGGGGACAGGCCTATTTGTGTGAGGGAATCCAGGAGTAGTGTATGGTGCACCATATCAAACGCCTTGGAAAGGTCTATAAAAACCACACCAGCAGTGTGGCCAGTGTCCAGAGATGTGTGGAGGGCATTTGTAAATTCCAAGAGGGCTGTGGTTGTCCTGTGGTTATGGCGGAAGCCATGCTGCTCAGGACACAGGAGGCTATATTTGGAGAGGTAGTCCATAAGCTGGGTGGCCACAATCTTCTCCAAGGTTTTGGAGAGGGGAGGCAGGATTGAGATGGGGCAGTAGTTCCGAGGCAGGGTGTGGTTACCACTTTTAAGGATAGGTGTGATGAGGGCAGATTTCCATTTAGGGGGAAACTGGCCCAGCGATGGGGAGCGGTTCAGAAACATGGTGGGGGGAGAGAGAACTTCGTTAAAGGTGAGCCTAAGCAGTTTCCCATCTAGTGTGTCACTGCTGAAACGTGATTTGCTGAGGGCCTTGAGTAGAAGAGGGGCAGCTTCGTGCTGAGATATTGCTTTAAAGTGGGAGGTGGAGAGGGAGCAAGGTGGTGCTGGGGGGGTTGGGGAGAAGAAATTGGGGGGTGAACACCAGTAAGGGTGGAGAAGAAGGCATTAAATGTATTTGCAATCAGGGCAGGGTCTGTGGTGATGGACCCATTGGCCCTGAGTTGGGAGGGAGGTGCAGTGGAGGCTTTGCCACTGAGCTCTTAGAGGGAGTCCCAGAACTTGTGGCTAGAGCCCCATGTGGCAGTGAGCAAGGTTTGGTAGTACTCAACCTTTGCCTTACGAATACTCCAAGTACATTTATTGCGCACTTCTTGGTAGCGCTGCCTATCAGTGGGTTTACCAGTATCCAGCGCAGTGTGCCATAGATTGTCACGTTCATGCATCTGGTCCAGCAGGGCTTGTGATATCCAAGGTGTGTCAACCCCTTTAACTCTTTGTTTGCTAAGGGGAGCATACCGGTTGCAGGCAGAGTTGAAGGTGTCAACGAAATGGTTGAGGGTAGAGTCAATGTTCAATGCAGTTTTGATGGGGGACCAGTCACTAGCTAAGAGGCACTGTCTAAGGGACCAAAGTTTGCCAGGTTTCAGGCGACGTTGGAGGATAGTTTTTTGGGGGGGGGGCCTTTAACACTATACGACCAGTGACAGAGCACTGGGGAGTGGTCACTCAGGGCATTGGGTAGTACCCTGACCTGGGTTGCTTTGTGGGGTGCATTGGTGAGCACTAGATCTAGGAGGGTGGCAGTACCAGTCTTCTGGTTAATTCTAGTGGCAGTGGTCACAAGTTGGGACAGGTTTTGAGAGGATGCAGCATCCCTAAGGGAGCCGATGCGTCAGCTAGCCAGTTCATATTGAAGTCCCCAAGGGTAATGATGTCAGCACTGTTGGGGAGTGTCGGGATGGGTGAGGACAGAGTGGAAACAGTCTTCTGATTTTGGGGAGGAATGTAGATGGTAGAGAGGAACAGTGGGGCTCTGTTTGGGGCAAGAGTGATCTTCAGAGTGAGAGCCTGGTCCCTATGTTCGAGGGTTGGGGATGGGAGGGCGAGACGCTGTAACGAGTCCTGGATATACAGTGCACATCCACCCCCTTTTTTAGAGGTTCTGCCGGCACAGTATAGAGTAAAACTGGGAAGTGAGACTGCGGAGTCTGGGGTGCGGTCGTTGAGCCGAATTTCAGCTACCGAGATGACAGGGCGATTCTGTGCAACCCAGCCCTGAAAAGACTCACATTTCTTGAGGAGGCTACATATATTAAGAGAGGCAACTATTAGATCCTTAGGAGCAGTAACCTTGGGGGGGGGGGATCGGGTTGAGGTGGACTGAGAGGAGGAGCAGGAGGATGCGCAAGGATGATAGTTTTAGTTGCTTCATCAGCTTAGGCACCAGTTGGGAGGGGGAACAGCAGCGTGTGGGGATGGGTAGGTCCCATAGAGAGGGAGAGGCAAGGCAGAGTAGTGTCCACTGCCATACCATGGCAGTGCCAGTAGGGGGAGATGTGGGTGGGGGAGCATGGTCCATCTGTAGAATGAGTGGGGTGGTACACTGGTAGAGTTTGGGGGGGGGGCTAAAGAGAGAAGCCAGTTAAGAGGTGGTTCTGGCTCACCATGTTGGGAGACATGTGGAGCATCCCCTAGTAAAATGAGGGGGGCTAGTTTTAGCAGTACAAGCCACATGGCAGAGCTGGTAGTAGAAAGCAGTGTCATAATGAGCACAAGGTAGGTGGGGGGCCGGAAGATTTAAGAGCCTTAAATAACTAAAAGGAATTAGCCTGACCCGTTGGCTTAGTGGTAGAGCTGCTGACTTTGGTGACAAGGGTCCAGGGTTTGAGACCTACAAGGGGACAGTAGCGAAATATGAGGAAAAGGTGCTAAAGTGGGGGTATAGTAGTAGGAAAGTGAGGAGGAGTGGAGATTAGGAGGGTAAACAGAGTGGTGATAGGAAGGGCACTGTAGCGACTGCTAGCGGTCAGAAAAATATTAGCTCCAAATAGAAAGTGGACACTTAGAAAACAGAAGGTGTGGTCATGTGATGTGTCACGTGACCAGTATGCTGCAATAAAGGTAGAGGGTGGGGCAGTCGGCGCACAGCAGAAAGTAAGTTGGAAGGAGAGAGGCTTTACCTCTTACGGCTCCTCTGTGAATCCTGGAGTCCCCTGGTGCAAGCTGTTCAGCCTGGCAGTGATTCTCCAGTATAAATGCAAAATAGGTTTGACTGCCACAACCTGCACTGAACTAAAATATGTAACTTTATGTCTATGAAAGCTCAGATGCTGTGACTGAAAAAGGAAGATTTTCCTGACTAGGGAGCGCTGGTAGGAAAAAAAACATTCCCTCCAAGCTTTTGAAGGAAGTTAAAAAGATGGTCCGTTTTTCTCAGCCTGGAGAAAGTATTGAGTTTATTGGGTTCCTTATCCAAGTGTCTTTCTCGAAATGAGCTGCTGGCTCTTTTGTATGAATTACGAGTGGAACTTCTCACAGTAAAATACAACCACTAAGGCAACTACTCCGTTTAGGCAGGGCTGGTACAGAAAAGTTTGTTACTTTCAGATTTCTCCCATCCTGAGTTTAAAAGCCCTGAACCAAGGCTGGCAGATAAGGAAAAGTATTTTTAAACACTTACTAAAGTGTTACCAGGACGAGGGGAAGTGAGGGGGAGAACAGCATGTACGCAAATGGAAAGCTTTCTCTCTCTCTGTCTCTTGCATTGTGGCACAGGTCAAGGCAGAGCGGCTGAAAAGTTTCACTTTCAGCAGACAGCTGCTCTGCAACAGTAAATAAATAAGCAGATATCAGTAAGGGACAGGGAAGTCCCTTTTTCTGAAATGAAGTGCCCTGGAGCCCCTTGAATAAAATGTCAGGACAGAAAAAGGGCCCAAATGAAAGTTGAAGCAGTCAGGCTGACATTTCAGCCGTCGGAGAGTTAAAGGGAAATGCTCCTTTGAGATGGGAGCCTCCAGAAAAATATAGCACGTCTAGGTGCTAAATAAATAAAGGTATAATGTGCTATTTCTTCTGGGATAATTGTATAGGGAACCCCTGGCTGTTGGAAATTAAAAACAGGTTGAGAAGTAAAAAGAAAAAGGTTTCTTCTTTATTTAAAGGATTCCCGAACTGGCAGGAGATGAGAGAAAGGGAATGCGCCCTCATTTTCTCATTCCCCTGGCCAACTCAAGGAATGCTGAGCAAATTGCAACTTTTGGGCTAAAAATTGAAAAAATAATATAAACAGTACCTGTGTAAAACCCTGTTGCATTTCCTGTGCAGGGTGTGCTGTAGTAGAGATGTTTCTATGGGGCTGGCAGCCCACACATTAACTGCTTATACAGAGACAGCAGTGAGGTCACTACTCGGGGGAGGAGCTAGTGGCAGTTAAGCTCCTAAGGGTGCATACTTTTGTGTTAGCATGAATATGAAGGATTTAGTTTGTTACAATGTGAACCCTTATTGTTTGGCTTAGAAATAGCCCTTTTGCTTTTTTGTATAGGACAGGTTATGAGTCACTGAGGGGATAGTTATTTAGTTGATGCAGGATGATCTGGCAAAGCTGGAAGCCTGGTCGGACACCTGGCTACTGGGGTTCAGTGCCAAAAAGTGCAGGGTGCTGCATTTTGGGGTGAAAAACCCAAGGAGGAGTTACCAGCTAGGGGGAGTGCAGCTAGCAGAGACAGTGGAGGAGAAGGATCTGGGGGTGCTCATTACGGGGTCAATGAACAACTCAGCACAATGTAGGAAGGCAGCTACAAAGGCCAACAAAATGCTGGGTTGCATTGCAAGGGGTATATCCTCGAGGAGTGGGGAGGTGATTCTGCCACTGTATAGATCATTAGTTAGACTGCACCTGGAGTACTGCGTTCAGTATTGGCACCCGTATCTGAAGAGGGACATTAAGTTACTGGAAGGGGTGCAAAGATGATGAAGGGGCTTGGGGACTTACCGTATGAGAGGAGGCTGAGGGAGTTGAACATGTACTCGCTGGAGGAGAAGAGGGAAAGGGGGGATATGATTGAAACTTTTAAGTACATGGAAGCAATAAACAAGACAGGTACGGAGGGGCTGTTGAAAGTAAGGGAAGGAAGGGATACCAGGTGCCATGATATGAGACTGGAGGGAGGAAGGTTCAGGAGGGAGATGAGGAGACATTTTTTTATGGAGAGGGCAGTAGCTGGGTGGAATGCGTTACCGGCAGAAGTGGTATCCAGTAGAACAGTGGACTGCTTCAAAAGGGGCTGGGACAGAGCAAGGGGAGGGAAGGTGGAGGGAGGGTCAGCTGCAGAATAAGGAGTGCTAGCCACACATTCAAGCAGACTTGATAGACCCCTAGGCCTTTATCTGCTGGCAAATTTCGTATGTTTCGTATCTTCGTAGTTAAGAGGCAGTTATGGGCAGATCTTAGATCAATGATGTCACTAGGACAAGCATATAAAAGATTGCCACTAGGGGCTTAGTTTAGATTGGGAGTCAGTTGGAACTGACTGCGAGAGGTGAAGGACGTCTGAAGCTCACACTACCGTATGACTCGGAGATAGTTTGGTGCCATTGCTGGGCAGAGCATTGGCCCGTTTCTGAGCTTATTTCGTTTGTTTATTTTGTGAATGAACTATTCCAAATCTTTATTATTTCTGTGAAAGATCATTTTAAAAGTGAGAATAAAATAAGTGCCTTGCAGGCGCTATTTATGCACAAAGTCTGTTGGTCTGCCCTAGTTTGTTATCCTGTTATCCCAGCCCCGTCCACATATTCTCTGCTCCCCTCACAAGTTTTTTAGGTCTTCTTGTAGCTTGTTTTGTAGTCATTTCTCTTCCCCCTTTTCATATCTTTTTTATAAGTCTTCTATACACCAAGATATTTCTTTAGGGGAAAAAAAATGTATTTACCCCTTTGGGATAATAATTGCTACCAGTAATATCCTTGCATTATTGAATGCATACTTCTATAGTCTCACAGTGTGGGTCAGCTTTTCAGTATGATAAATGTTCATTGCGTCCACCATTCCTCTTTAGTTGGAGGGGAGTTTTGTAACCACTTCCTTGTAATGCATCCTTTTGCTGCAGTAACCAAAATAGAGGGATATGCAGTGTCCGACTCAAGAGTACGCCATTTTTGTTTTGTGAGTGAGGGGGCAGGACAATAACTCGCAAATGGCAGAGCCATGAGTCAGTAGTGATGTTAAATGTCATATTCTGAGGCAGACCAGTGTGTCCAGTTTATAAAATTAATTTAAAATATTTTTCTGTTTGATTTCACTACTCTGTTTTGAGTGCACTAGAGACCATTGTGATGTCCCAGGCGTTGTGCAAGATCTTCTTCTCCTTTGTGACCAACCCAAAGAGGAAATGAATGCTGATAATCCACCTAACATTTAAATAAATCATTTATCTTTATTTAGAATGCTTTAATGTCTAAAATATTTCATCTGCACGTTTTGACTTTTCCCCTTCATTGTATAAAAAGTAAATATTTCTGTACTATACATAGCCCATCCTCTGGAGGAGCTGTCCATAAATGGTGAAGATTCCCATTACAGTTTTAATATTTTAATGTAAAGATGTTTTTTTGCATTGCAAAAACTTCTGATTAGTCAACAAGTGACATAAGTGTCTATAATTGTTTAATCCGTGTATTATGGAATGCCCTGTGATATAAATTGGAGCACGTTGAGTTCAGAATCTTGCAGTTTGATCGGTCAGCTTGGGTCTTTACCTGTGGGTAAATCCTACAGTGAACCATGGGTTAAGATTCAGCTGATCTCTTTACATACCACCCACAACATAGTCATACACCACATGAAGTAGAATTTAACAGCTAGAACTTCCTCCATGTTTGTTTACCAGTACTTTGTTTAGGTCCATCTGAAACCATTTTCCCTCTGCCTCCTTCATAGGGATCATCTACTGCTTTTCCCAGAAGGACTCTGAGCAGGTTACCATCAGTTTACAGAAACTGGGAATCTCTGCTGGAACGTACCATGCTAATATGGAACCCTCCGACAAAAGTAGGGTTCACAAACGGTGGACTGCAAACAAAATTCAGGTGAAGTACAATACATTTCTACATTTAACATAGAAACATAGTCCACCCAGTCTGCTTTATTTATTCATTTGGTAATGGTGTTGGTGTTCTGGACCAGCTCTCTTTTTCAAGCACAAATTGTTGGTGACCAGACTGGGAATATAGCTTACATGTGTAAAAAGGCCACCCTGTTGTGTAGCATTGAAAACCATGTTGTACTGTTAGCAAATAAACATTTTCTAATACACTGTTGAAACATAGATCTTTTTAATAGATTCACAATTTACAAATATAATATGAACAGTTTACAAATGCTGCAAGACCTGGCAAGGCATGTACAATATTATAGTCCAGTAATGGGCCGTGATGGTAATTACCATTAGGACAGAAGCTGACAGGTACCAGGACCACACAGAAAACTTTAGCTAGTAGTGTCCGGCGGGGGACCGCCCACCCGTCATGTGACCGATATCAGCGTGGCACTGTATAGTGAGCGGACCCCATGCCTGCTCTCCAGTTCTTTCCCGCCATCGACCTTGTACGTCGGACCTCGCAGAAAATGCTGCTATCGACGCTATCTTGGATGAGTATTTTCTACTCGATTTATTTTTTTCTTTATTATTATTATTAGGTGTAAATTTTCGTTTGTCTTCTCCGCCTCCCGAATCACATAAAAACAAGTGCGAATCCTGTGGTACTCTGCTCCCACACAAAGATGGCTATTCCCTCTTCGTCATCTGCCTGGGCCCAAAGCACAAGACCAAGGACTGTGAGGCCTGTCAGAACTTCAACCAGGCCACACAGAAATGCCTTCAGCAAACCTTGGAAGCCCACATTTTAAAATTAAAAATGGCATCCATGGAAAAGGAGCTGAAGAAACTCAGGAATTGTTCTTATTCACCGGAGGGTTCTAAGAAGAAAAAGGACAAGGAGAAACATTTGGACCAGAACCGATCTCCTTCCAGCGAGCAGCCTTCCTCTAAGGGAAGCACCCTGCCGCCTTGGACTCTCATGCCTCCGAGGAGCAGTTGCAGGCGCCCCCACGGGCTGGTCTCTGTTCCGGCGGGAACCTCAGGTAAGAATGAGGCATCTGCCATCCTTAGAATGATCTGCTCCTCCTCTGGGCCTAAGGGGAATGGCAAGGCCGGTAAGTCGGTCGCTGGCTCCTCTGGCGACTGCAAAGCCATGGCCGGTAAGTCAGGCACCAGCTCCTCTGGCAAACGCCCAGCCTCGACTGATAAGCCGGACATTGGTGCCACCGACGTCCGCACAGTCCTGGTTTCTCTTGTCAGACCCCGACAACAGGCCTGATGAAGAGGTTCCAGATCAGCGGCTGCCTCAGCCACAGCCTTCCCGGGAGGGTTCACCCTCTCGTGAGTCTCCCTCACCACCACCACGGTGGTGAGCCCTCCCTATCCCCCTCCCGGGAGTGCGGAGGGGAGGCGACGCCATTGTAATATTCCTCTGCCGACATCAGATTGCCCGACACCACCTTCCCCAGGGACCCAGCACCTACACCAATCGTCCCACCGTCTGGACCCTCAGCCCCCCAGACTCCAGTGGGACCTTCTGCCCTTTCAGAGCCAATGCCGGACAGAGTTCCGACACTGGACCTAATAGTTCCTGGTCCATCCAGTGTGCCCCCGGACCCCAATCTGGGTCCAGTGGCACCACCGACAAGCCCTCCACCTGGTCCCTTGGCACCTCTGGGCCTTCAGCCGAATCCCTGGGCTCCCACAGTAGGTCCACAGCTGAGCTACCAGGTGCCACACTACCCTTCACCAGGGTATCCATTGCCAGGCTACCCAACACCCGAGTACCCGACGCTGGGTTATCGAGCACATCATTACCTTACTGTGGGCTATTTTACATTGGGGTACCCGATGTCAGGTTATCCAATGGCTCAGTACCCTCCACAGGGTTATAACCCTATTCTCCAGCCACCTTCGCCCCCAGCGCCTTATGCGGACCTGCAGGCGGTACTCAGCTCTTGGTGAGACCAAGCCAAGATGCAACTGGCATCGGAGTTGGTCTAACGTCAGCCGGTTACTACACCAGCAACGGTACTTTTAAGGCTGACGACGGATCCCTGTCATCTGTGGGATCTCGACCTTCGACCTCTGGGAGGTCCCTCGAGACAATTACTCTCCCCGACCGCTCCAGGGGGCTCCCTGCAGTCACAGAGATTCCTCTTCTGAGAGACAGATTTACGGACAGAAGTCTGACATCAGAGTCTGACTCTTAACGCCTCTTCATCAGGCTCAGATTACGAGTCACTCACGCCAGACGAGACCAAACAACCCAAGGAGTCTCCTAAATTCCCTCCTGAAGACCCTTCCTTGATGGACCTCCTTAGGAAGATCCAGGAGGCATATGACTGGAAAACGGAGGAACAAGACCCTCAATGTCAGAGGCTGACCGAGCACCTGGACTTGACGGACCACTCCCCTACTCTCATCCCACCATGGATTGGCTCTCATGAAGACTTGGCCACCACCATTTGTAAACAGTCATCCTCTCTGGCAGCAGGTACCAGAAAGGCAGACCGACTCTGTCGTATGCCAGAAAGCAGAGACCACCTCGGTGTCCACCCTAAAGCAATCGCCGTGTTCATCGGCGTGGCCCATGACTGCTCGGCTATTAAGAAACATTTGAGCACCTCCCCTCCGGACAAGGAGTCGTGGCAGTTGGACCAATTCGGACGCAAGTTTTATTCGTCCTCCACGCTGGCCTTCCGAGCCTTTAATTATGTGGCTCATATGATGATTTACCAGAAGTCCATCCTAGGCCAATTAGAATCTAAGATTGCGACCCTTCCTGACTCGGAACTAAAGTTGGACCTCGCTGAGACAGTCAGAACAGCGAGATCTGCTAGTCATCATGTCCTCAGAGCCACCTGTGATGTGGTGGATGCCTCAGCCCGTGGTACTGCTACTAAGATCAGCCTATGCAGACACTTGTGGCTCTGGACTGGTTCCTGAAGTCCAGGTGGTCGTTCAGGATGCCCCTTTCAGGGGACCTGTCTTTTTTTGGGGTTGATGTCAAAGGCATTATCGCCGATTTACAGGACAAGGGCAAAGCCTTACACTCTGTCCAGTTTATGTACAAGCCACCGAACAAACCCAAGCAGCCATTTCGTCAGCAGCAGAGGCGCAAGCAGAGACAATAGCCCAACTAACATCAGAACAAACATCGGGTTCCTACATTGGGTGCAGCCCCTCCGGCCAAGTCTTAACTAGCCTCCGGGGCAGCAGCTGCTAATCTCCTTTCCGCCTCCTGACTCGCGACGGTGCCCTCTGCCTCAGTCGCCAGCTCAGGAGGAACCAATAGGAGGCAAGTTCACAAGCCACCTACCGGGTTGGGAGGCAACCATGGCAGACTCATGGGTTCTTCAACTCATAGGTCAAGGTCACACCACAGAATTTCTAGAGAGGCCTCCGGAAAATCTTCCAGGTTACTCCTAAATATTCTCCAGGTCACATTCCTCTCGAGAAGGAGGAAATTGAGGCTCTGCTAGACAAAGCAGTCATAGAGTCCGTTCCTCAGACCCAGGTAGGCAGGGGATACTATTCCCACTTCTTCCTGGTGCCCAAAAAGACGGGTGACCTGCGACCCATCTTAGACCAGAGCAACTTGAATCTGTATGTAGAGTACAAGAGATTCTGCAAGCTGACCCTTCCAGGTCTCCTTCCCTTGCTACTCCAGGGGCACTGGCTCTACACTCTGGCTATGCAGGATGCTTATCTGCATATCCCTATTTTCCTATCCCACCGCCGCTTCCTCAGGTTTACCTTCAAGGGGGAGCACTTTCAATTCAAGGCTCTCTCCTTTGGCCTTTCGTCGGTGTCCAGAGTGTTCACGAAGTGCCTAGAAGAGGTGGCTGCGGTTTTGCAACGTCAGGGCATCCATGTGTTCCCGTACCTCGATGACTGGCTCCTATCTGCCCCATCGAGGGACAGCTTGACAGCATCCCTGTCTTCCACCCTGGACCTCTTCAAGCAGGTGGGCATCACAGTGAATTATCTTAAGTCCCACCTAGTTCCATCTCAGCACCTCCAGTTCATTGGAGCAGTGCTGGATACGGTCCGGGACAGAGCTTTCCTTCCACTGGACAGGGCAGAGACTCTGCAAGACAAGTCAGCTTTGTAGCCTCCCAACGTTGGACCACTGCCAGATCGGTTCTCCGCCTCTTGGGTCTCATGGCAGCAGCCATTCCAATTGTCTACTTAACCAGGCTGCATATGCGAGTCACGCAGTGGACTCTTCGAGTACAATGGGATCAGAGGTCGGATGACCCAGATCACTTAATTCAGGTCACCGACCCTATGGTATGAGATCTCCTACGGTGGCAGAACTTGGACAGCCTTACCAAAGGGGTTCCTTTCCAGCCTACAGCACCCAGCCAGACTCCGATAACTGATGTGTCTGGCCTGGGCTGGGAGCCCACCTGGAGGCTCACAGGATGCAGGGGTCCTGGTCTTGGAGAGAAATCCTCCTCCACAGCAATATGCTTGAAATGAGAGCAGTGCTGTATGCCTGACAGGCTTTTCAGCCCCTCCTCAGACCAGGAACTCCCCCTGATTCAGACAGACAATGTATGTAGTGTGGTACCTGAACAAACAAGGAGGCATGTGATAGTTTCCCCTCTGCAGTGAGGCGATGCGAGTAAACCTGTGGGCAGTCCAGCACAACCTTCATCTCACGGCAGTGCACGTCCCGGGCGTTCAAAACATCCTAGTGGACAGTCTCAGCTGCACCCAAGCCAGGGCTCATGAGTGGGAGCTGAAGCAGTCAGTGGTTGAAGAATTCTTCGACCTGTGGGGTCGACCAGACACAGATTTGTTCACCTCTCCATCCAACACAAAACTACCCAGCTTTTGCTTGCTCATTCCCGAGCATGATGTTTTACGGTGAGATGTGCTGTCTCTTTGTTGGACAGGGAGGTTCTTGTACGCCTTTCCTCTATTACAGAGAGTATTACTGAAACTACAGGCAGATGGGGCACACGTAATTGTGTTCACCCCTTACTGGCCACGCCAGATTTGGTTCTCTCAGCTTTAGCAGCTGATGGTGGAACCTCCAGTTCCTCTACCGATCTGCCAGGACCTTCTGACCCAGGAGTAGGGTACCCTGGTCCATCCAGTCCTCAAGTCCTTTCACCTTCACACGTGGCACCTACTGACATAGCAGTGGCATGCTTTGGAGTTTCTTCAAGAGTGGCTCAGGTACTTGTGGAAGCTAGGAAATCATCCACAAGAACTACCTATGCAATGAAATGAGAAGAGATTTTCCATCTGGGCCACATCAAAGGGCTGGGATCCCTTTTCTTGCCCTGCACTGCAAGTCATGGAGTACCTGCTTCACCTCTCTGACTTTGGGCTGTGTTATTCCTTTCTAAAAGTCAGCTTGTCCGACATTTCTGTCTACCACACTCTGGTAGAAGGCAAAACTTTGGCTCAGTTGAAAGTATCGAAAACCTTTTTGAAAGGGATACTCCATTTGAAATCCCCAGTCAGGAGTCCTGCTCCTCCCTGCGACCTGAACTTCATTCTCGAAAAGCTCACTTTACCTCCCTTTGAACCGGCATTGAGTTGTGATTTGTGCTACCTTTCTTGGAAAGTGCTCTTTTTAGTTGCTATTCCTTCAGCTCGAAGGATTTCTGAGCTCCAGGCCCTGATGTATAAGGAGCCTTATTTGATTTTTCACAGAAACAGGGCGGCTCTGCGAACAGACCCTAAGTGTTTACCAAGGGTGGTTTCTGAGTTTACTTTGAATCAGACCATACAAGTGCCAGTGTATTACATTGAGCATTCTAGTCGGCGGAGGGCAAGTCTGTATACACTAGTTGTACATAGAATTTTATGTTACTACACTAGCTGGACGAAGTCGGTCCGTAAAACGGATCAGTTATTCATTTCTTTTGCACCCAAAAGAGAGGACGCTGCTGTTTCCAAACAATGTTTGTCATAATGGTTGGCAAACTGCATTCTGTTTTGTTATTGGAAGTATAACAAACCCCTTCTGGGGGACGTTAAAGGGCATTCAACCAGAGGCATGGCTACATCTACTGTTTGTTTCAGGAATGTCTCTGCCACGGATATCTGTGTGGCAGCCACTTAAGAGTTCTGTCCACACTTTCACTAAGCTTTACAGTTTGGACCTTGCTTCTAGGCGCAGGGCTGGCTTTGGCCTAGCTGTCCTTCAGGGGCTTTTATCCTAAGATCCCTGCCTGCTGCAGACCTTTTCCTACCTCCCATGTTTCCAGACCTTTCTGTTTTTGATTGCTTGGGACTCAGTCCTAATGGTAATTACCTACTGCAAGAGCCCTCTCGAAGTAAGATAGTAGAGTTACGTAAGAACTTACCATAATAATAGATCTTTGAGAGAGGCTCTTGCAGTAGGTATTGCTTTCCCACCCTCCTTCCCCCGGAATTATTTCACTGCTTCTTTTCTGTAGCCTCACTTTGGCTCCAGGAGCCCACTCCTTCTCCTGCCACACCTACTTAGGTCTCTGAGGGGAGAACTGGAGGGCGGGCATGGGGACCGCTCACTGTATAGCGCCACGCTGACGTCGGTCCCGTGACGTTGAGTGGGCGGTCCCCCGCCAGACACTGCTAGCCGAAGTTTTCCATGTGGTCCTGGCACCTGCCGGCTTCAGTCCTAATGGTAATTACCTACCGCAAGAGCCTCTCTCGAAGATCTACTGTTACAGTAAGTTCATACGTAACTGTACTATCTTCTTCGGGGGTGTCTCAGTCATCAGGTCACACCATAGGAACTTCACCATCAGTGAAGCAGGATTCACACGAAAGATTTTCAGCAGTACAACTGGGGCCACCCACGCCATTGACGTCCATCAACGTCATCAACCCTACAAAGGTGCGAGTGGCCTCACTCCCTCCTCAGTTCTTTCTCACTGTCTACTTGTTCGCATGGGTCTCCTTGAAAACTCCGATGTAGTTTTGTGCCATTTTTGCCTATGGCTTTTTCTTACCTGTTACATTTAAAATTTCTCTTTTGTAAGAGATTCATTTATTTATTTATTTTTTTATGTTGAAAGTTAATCCTTCGACCCCTCTTTTCCATCCCTGCCACTGTGGAAATAAGATTGCCTCCACAACCATACACACACTCTGCGTATGCTGTCTTGGGTCTGACAACGAAGTCTCGAACCATGAGCTCTGCCAGAAGTTTAATCAAACAACCCTCAAACGATGCAAAAAGGCTTTACAAATGTTCCCGATGGAGCAACAGGTAGCCAGTTCCGAGCAGGGGTGCTCCGGGGTTCCCAGGCCTGTAAGGCCCAAGACAAGTCCTGGGGGAGGGGTGTCACAAAAAGGACAGAGATCGGGACTGTCCCCCGAGCAATCTGGTTCCCTGATCTCCTCTCCTCCTTCATCTGGGGGTTCTTCGTCAGCTGCACCGATGCATAAAGTCTCTGTCCAGGTCTCTGTGCCCTCCAGATCCATACCGGCAGCGCACATGCCCGATTCTCAGGGCAGCTGGTCATTGACCTCCAGGTCATCTGTCCCTACCTCGTTGACAGTGAGCGGGCTACAAGCTCTTCAGGCTCATGGGACCCATCTGGCGGGTCATCGATCCCTGCCGTCGACCCCGTCAACAGCCTTCAGTAAATCGACCTGAACTATATTTTAACCAAGTTTACTTGGGTGATTTTTTTTTTACCAGCTGGGCACATACAGGCCCACATCACTGGTGCTGTCTACTGCAGCTTCGTTGTCGACTCCACCTCGTAGGCCACGGGAAGCTCCCCGCAAACCATCATCTGTGCCTCCGGCATTGGACCTAGGTTTAAGAGGTCAACGTCGAGGAGGAGGAGTACCACCCTAACTTCATTCTTACTGATGAAAAAGAGGAGGCCTTTATCTCAACAGGTCCACAGCCTCCTCTGTTAGTATGGATTCTGTTAAACACACCCCTAGGTCTCCTCCTGAGGACCCCACATTCTTCACTGGGATGAAACAATTGTCCTCAGCTATGGGTTTCCATACTGAGGAGGAAGATGTCACCAGAAGGGATCTGGTGGACTTTCTAGAGATTCCAGATGTTTTCTTAAAAGTCATTCCTCCGATTTTACCTGCCTTGAGGATTGCTGCTACTACAGCCTGGCACAGGCCAGATATGGTGCTGCAGGGCAGATGAGCTTTATCATGCTTCCCAGGGGTTTCCTTGCTATGCTGCTCAGCCAGAAAATGATTCAGTGGTCATCAAGGCAGCTCATGCAGATCTAAGGTGCCTAAGCACCTTAATTCTCTTCCCCCTGACAGAGTCTCGTAGAATTGACCGTCGGGGCAAGAGGGTTTATGCTTCCTCCACCCTTGTTTTAAGGTTTGCGAATTACTTGTCTCACATGGTAAAATACCAGAACTCCAACTGGAGAAAGGGCAGAGCTGCTGCTCGGGTCCTCCCAGATGGCACACAAAAGCAGGAGACTCTTAAACGCTTGCAGACTGCTGAGGATGTTAGCAAACACCTCATCAGGACCTTCTGTGATATCTCGGACACTATTGCCAAGGCTGCTACCACTGTGTAGGCACTCCTGGCTGAGGGTCTCTGGCTTTGCTGCTGATGTTCAGCAGAAGGTGCTTAATGACCCTTTCAGTGGCACTAAGCTCTTTGGGCTTGATGTCCAGGACATCATTAACTATTTGCAGGCATCTGGCAGGGCTATAAAGTCTGTCCACTCCTTCTACCATACACAGCCTAAGGGTAGACAGTGCCCTCCCTTCTGCAAGGCGTCCAATAGACCTGGTGCAGCCTCTTGGACCCAAGGCAAATTAAGAGCCTCCGCCGCCTTGCCCACCCCCTCCAATGCGGGAGCTGCAGTCAAGCGTCCAAGAAGTAATGAACCAGCCCCAGCGGCTGGATCCACCTCTGCTTGACTTCTTGCCAGACCCCGTTCTTCAGGTCCCTGAGCAAGAGGTGGTGGTTGGAGGCCAGTTCTCCCTCCATCTGTTTAGTACCATAACTTTGATGCCTGGATTCTGCAAATCATAGAAAGAGGTCACATGCTGGGGATCTTTGAGCAGCCTCCAGAAACCCCTTCCCCGCCCTCCACTTACCCCCCGGCTCACTTGTCTGTTCTCCGGGAGGAGGTACAGTCTCTTCCACGCAAGTAAGCCATCGAGACAGTACCTAGGTGCCAGAGAAACGAGGGATTCTATTCCAGGTTTTTTTCTAGTCCCCAAAAAGACTGGAGAGCTGAGGCCCATTTTGGATCTAAAGGATCTCAGTCTATATGTCCAGTACTCAAAGTTCCAGATGGTAACTTTGCCATGCCTGATGCCCCTTCTCAAGACAGGCGACTGGCTCTGTTCACTGGACATGCAGGACACTTACCTGCACATCTCAGTCTTCCCTCCTCAGAGGAGGTTTCTCCATTTTCTGCTTCAGGGTGAGCATTACCAATTCAAGGTGCTGTCCTTTGGCTTGTCCTCTGCATCGCGGGTCTTTACCAAGTGCTTAGCAGCACCCCTCAGAAGGAAGGGACTGTACATTTTCCCTTACCTGGATGATTGACTCCTGAAGGCCCTGTCCAGGGAGCAGCTCCTGCGGACTCCGGAGAGAACTCTCCAGCTGGTCCTCTCCTTTAACATTACTGTCAGTCTGCCCAAGTTGGTTCTGGTGCCATCCCAAAGACTACAGTACATAGGGGTGGTTCTAGACTCTGCGCAGTGGAATGCTTTCCTGCCTCAGAACAGGGCTTGGAGTGCCTTATAGTGCAGGCTCAGGAGGTGGGCCAGAGCTGTTTTCTTCCTGCCAGGGTGTACCTGAGACTGTTAGATCTAATGCTGGCTGCCATTCCCACTGTTCCACTGGCCAGACTCCATACGGGCATCCTCCAGTGGACTCTGAGTGCAATGGGACCAAAGCACGGATGAGTTAGATCAGTTGGTGCTGGTCTCCTCCCCAGTCTGCAGAGTGTTCCAATGGTGGATGGACCCCTTAAACCTGCTGCAAGGAGTCCCATTCCAGATCTCTTCTTCACAGCAGATCCTCTCCACGGATGCTTCCAGTTCGAGCTGGGGAGCTCACCTGGGTCTCTCTCAAACCCAGGGCTCCTGGTCTCAGGTAGAGACCTCCCTGCATATCAGTGTCCTGGAGATATGGGCAGTGCTGTACGCCATGTAGGCCTTTCAGAACCACGTTGCTCCGGGTCAGCTGCTGGTGCAGTCAGACAGCCTCAGCGTAGTGTACTACATCAGCAAGCGGGGGGACATTCTTACCCCCTATGCAGCAAGGCCATGAGAGCGTGGTATTGGGCATTAGATCACGGTCTGACACTCTTTGGTCCATGTCTCAGGTGTGCTAAACACTCTGGCGAACAAGCTCAGCTGGACTCAGTCCAGCATGCATGAGTGGGAGCTCCTCTCATCCATCGAAGAAGAGTTATTCGATAGATGGAGTCATACAAAGTTGGACCTTTTTGCATCCCCACTCAATGCAAAACTGGAGTTTTCTGGTGAGTTGCGTTGTCCCTCTCCTGGAGCGGGAGGTTTCTTTATGCATTTCCTCCGTTCCCTCTAATTCAGAGGGTCCTCATCAAATTGTAGCTGGAGGGGGCCAGCATGATTCTGGTAGCTCCATTCTGACACCGCCAGATATGATTTCCCCTGCTACAGCAGCTGGCGGAGGAACCTCTGGTTCCGCTCCCCCTTCGCAGGAACCTGCTGACCCAGGCTCGGGGGACCCTGATCCATCCCATCATCAGGTCTCTCCATCTGCATGCTTGGCTCCTGAGGACATAGCCATTGCCAGCTTTGGAGTCTACAACAGAGTGGCAGATGTCCTGGGGGCAGCCCGGAAGCTTTCCACTCGAGCCACTTATGCCATGAAGTGGAAGCGGTTTGCCATCTGGGCTGCCAAACATAATCTGGATCCTTTTCCCTGTCCAGTGAGCCAGATCGTGGACTACCTGATCTCGCAGTCAGACTCTGGTCTCCAGTACTCCTCCCTCAAGATGCACCTTTCGGCTGTTTTGACCTTTCATGAACCCGTGGATGACCATACGATTGCTCAGCTGAATGTCTTCCGTACCTTTTTAAGGGGCAGTCCTGCATCTGAAACCCCCAGTCCGTTCTCCTGTACAGGCTTGAGATTTGAATTTTGTTTTGGAAAAAATGGCCCTGTCTCCTTTGAGCCAGTCACAACTTGTGAGCTACACTTTCTCTCCTGGAAATCATTATTTTTAGTTGTTGTTACTGCTGCTGAAGGAATTTCAGAGCTGCAGGCACACTGGTGCAAGGAGCCTTATTTGACTTTTCACAAAGACAAGGGTGTCTTTGCACACGCATTCTGAGTTTCTCCCTAAGGCAGGCTCTGAGTTTATATTTAACTAATCTATCCACCTTCCTGTTTATTTTCCCGAGTGTGCCAATCCAGGGGAAGCACTTCTCCATACATTAGATGTGCACAGAACTTTGAAGTGCTACCTGCTTCGCATCAAGGAATGTAGAAAGTTGAAGCAGTTGTTAGTTTTCTTTGCCTCAGGTAGACAGGGCATTTCGGTTTCTAAGCGATGTTTATCCAGATGGTTGGCAAACTGCATTGTGTTCTGCTACAACAAGTACAGCACAGAATTGCTTGGAGTGGTTCACGCTCATTCCACAAGAGGCATGATTACCTTTGTGGCTCATTTCCAAACGTTCTCAGCTACTGACATCTGTGCGGCTGCCACCTGGAGTACCAACCATGCTTTCACCAAGCACTGCAGCCTGGACATTGCCTCTAGAGCCCGTGCAGGTTTTGGCAGGGCTGAGTTGCAGGGCCTCCTGTCTTTAAGTTTATGGTTGGCTTTCCTCCCAGACTGTTTGTTTGCACCTGTAACTGCTTGAGACTTGTTCCTATGGTATGACCTGATAACTGAGATACCCCCGAAGAAGATAAGTTACGTAAGAACTTACTGAAACAGTAGATCTTCGAGGGGGATCTCGGCCATCACGTCTGCTTTCCCTCCCACCATCCCCCCACTTA
The DNA here is from genome assembly GCA_016271365.2 of Neoceratodus forsteri. NCBI lineage: Eukaryota > Metazoa > Chordata > Ceratodontiformes > Ceratodontidae > Neoceratodus > Neoceratodus forsteri. The sequence goes on from CM028131.1 coordinate 1,315,980,051, forward strand.
GTGCTTATTACTGGAACTGGCTGTGTCGTGTATCCAGCCTTTCATTTAGTCCTGGGCATCTCTCTCGTTCTCCTCGGTCCCCCTTGGCTAGAGCTATGCTCCCTTTGTCTCCGGGGGAAAGAACTGAGGAGGGAGCAGGGCCAGTCATGCTTTTATTGGGTTGATGATTTCAACAGACAGAGACCATGTGGGTGGCCCCAGTTGTACTGCTGAAAATCTTCTGTGTGTGACCTGATGACTGAGATCCCCTCAAAGATCTATTGTTTTGGTAAATTCTTACATAACTGTTCTTTGTGTTATGAATATCAATTCACTGTGCTTTTCCATGCAATTAAATTGTAAGATTTACAGCTGTTAAAATAGCACATGTTCGGGAATATGAGTTTACCCCAAAAGTGTGCATAAACATTTTTGTGTTGTATGGTCATAAATGGTCACCTGAACACACTGTTCAGCAGTTAAATGTAGTTCATGTCAAACCAGAAGGAAGAAGTACACGATGCTGAGTAAATGCAAAATTAAGGTATTTATCAATGACACCAAAAAAACGAATTGGCACAGACAACCCTTAGCACTCCTAACTCCTGTAAGTTCTTCCTTGGGCATCAGGGATCGACACAGAAGGTAGTAATTGATACTGTTCATTTAAAGCTACACAGACACTTTTTTAGAAAACGGGTAATGCAATTAATATGCAGTCCAAGTTGTCTGGAATAAACATTATACAGACACCAAATTCAGTAAGTGAAGTGGTAGTAATGTAACTGGAAGAACAGTAACATTTTGACAAGCAGGAGAAGGGAGAGAGAAAAGGGGACATGGAAAAGGGTGGGTAGGGGAAAAAGACCACCTATGATAATAATTTGTTCTTTTTATATAGTAGATCATTATTTACACATCTAAAAACAATAGATAAATAATAATTGAAGTAGAGGAGGCTTCAAAACTGAAGCTCATCAGCCAAGCAGTGAGATCCTAAAGAAAACATAAAAGAAGTAAATAAGTATGGCAAAAATATATCACCCTAAAGAATAATGCAGAATCGATTGACAAGTTTAACAAAGTTTATGAAGGCAGAAAGCAAATGAGTGGACTGAACAAATTAAAGGAGAGGGCCAGTATCCCAGTCATCATTCAGTCCAAGAAGACTCAAAACACCCATGGTGTAAATCAGTGTGCTTTCTCTCTGTGATAGCACTTTCAGACAGTCACACCCACAAGAGTGGGGATTGACATGATCCAGACCTGTAAAATGAAACCCATCATGGCTTTGTCTTGTGTCCAGTACACCAGTGGTACACCAGTGGATACCAACAGGAGTATCACTCTCAGAGTTATTAATGGATCTGATGTGTTCTTGTATCCTCCGAATAGTCCTGCTGATGTAGAGGGAGGAACTGGTGCACCAGAGTATGTCAATTACGAACGTGGTTTTAGATGTGATCAGTTGACGTACTTGGTATGTACGACCATCTGTGGGGCTGTTTTGCTTGACAAATTTGCAAACATTACAAACCCCACTATGATGAAAACCAGTAGGGGACAGAGATAAAAAATAGTTTGAACATTCTGACTTCCCCCTGCAGGTGGTTGGAATTTGCTGTAGCAGTGAGAAACTGGAGTCTGTTCAAGAATGGAAGATATTTTAACATAAGACCCGTCAGGTCTTAATGTTTAACATTACTGTATAATATGTAAAAATTATTTTTGTTCACTGACACTTTGATGTATTTATTTCATAGAGGTAATTCATGTTCAAATAATACGGTATGCCATTAAGAAGCATGTATAAATGATGATGTCATCCAAAAGTGACTGAGCCTTTGAAAAAGCATCATTATGATGCAGAATGCATCCGGCAGTGCACCCTGTATGTGTGGGGTCCTGGAATTTTACCTTGAATTTGACACCTCAATAAAATATGAATTTCTATTATTTGTTAGTTATTACCTCTAGTGGTGTAGGGTGGGGGAGGGTTAATTGTTTATTGTTATATGGTTATTACAATATATATTTCTCCAACCAGTATCAAGCTTTAGAATATGCATCTATTGAAGCTATAATCTGCTGTACTTTAAATGACACTACCATTCTGTTATGTTCCTAATTGTGTCTATATATATATGTAGGAGTTGTGGGAAAGGAAGGACACAGATACAGCAGATTGGCTCCACAAGGCCAAATATTTTTAAGGCCAAGCAATATTTTATTAGTACTTAAAACTTAAAAGCGGACTTCATATTCAGCAAAATGAGAAAACAAAATAATAAAGAAAAAAAAAAAAAAATAATCCAGTAGGTCAAAGCAAAATCACACTTGTCATCACTGTTCAGCTTTAGACATCAGCTGTACTTTCACCATAGGAGTATCTTTGAAGGATCTGAAAGAAATCGCAGATCTCCCAGGTTCAGTATTAACTGAACCCAACACATCTCATTTGTTCATTCAAGATCTATCCTTTTTGTCTGAATGAGCAGTCATGTGGTTTCATAAGCTCCACCCCTTTATTCTTTGCATTACTGAAAACTGCAAATTCATACAGAAATTACCTTCAGCATTTTCATATAACAAGCACAGAGTGTATACAATATATATTTGGTTTTAGTATGTAGAAAATAAATGGCTGAGTAAGTTTTTATGGAATGGAGCTCATACAGGCTCCTCCCTCAGGCTGTTTAGTGTATAAGTATAGCCAAAGATGGCCGTCCGGCTCTTTAATATACAACAGAACAGGTCTAGGGCAAGACCTGATGAAGCTGCTTCCACCGCTTTTGGTAAGTCCCTGCAAAAATGGACATTCTTTGTATATTTGCCCACTAAATGCATAATTAAAGTACCCTTGGGCACCTCACTTTACAACAAAATAAAATACGTTGCTTAGTACACTGGTTACTTAGTGTTTGGTAATGGCTGTACATTTCATTTGCAAACTAAAACAACCTTTAATTAAGGGAGCAGTTGAGTTACAGAACTCATCATAATATACCAGAGCAATGAGATGTGCTGACTTGTCAGTCGCAAGTCACCTCTCGGCTTTGACATCTTTTTACACTATCAGTGTTTGAACTGATAATTACACCTTCGTCTGTGTATGTAGCAATCAGAAACGCAAGCGTTTACATGCCTTAGTGGCTTTTTACCAGCTAACATTTCTCTTTCTGAGTGGCTGGCAGCACACAGAACAAGTACAGCTCTCAGAGCGGACCCAGAACTAAGGAAAAATTATCTTAAAGGAACCATTAGTGTGTTCTACTAAATTGATACAAAAAACGAGGGACAGAGCGGCGAGATGCAAACCAAGATACCGCAACTCGCATCCCGTAATATCGCTATGTCTCCTTACAACAAAGCAACAGGTTCTAATTTCTTTTCCCTCTATGGAGAAACCATTGCCACTTGCTAACATTATTGCTGTGGATTGACCGAAGGCACGCAAAGCACAGCCAGCTTGCACAGCGTACTCCGGTCTAATCTGACTCTTTGAGGGAATAACTTTTTTTATAACTCCTTTTCTTTTATTTTTTTCAAGCACTTATGTTATGTTTCTTTTTTTTTTTTTTTTAAACTCTCTCCTGACCGGTCAAGCCTTTCTTTTTCTCTGGGTAGAAAGCGGACGGTGATCTGGAACTCATAATCTGCTTTCCCGTTTAATGGGATTAACACTGCAAACTGTGGGTTGCGCAACTCTGCAGACTCGCACAGCCACTCACAAAAATGCTTTGTCTTTATTACAGAAAGAACAGTATGTGAAACAGCCTATATTTTAAGATGTAAATAAATACTTAGGCAGTGGGGAGCTGTACAGGTGACAAAAAAAACTCCTTCCTGGGAACGTAAAGGGATAGAAAAGAACCCTGCATAGGTGGCCTTCCTGAAGGGGGGAAATTATAGCTAGAAAAAGGGAAAAGAGAAAAAAAATACTATATTGATACTGCAGTAGTCTCTTTGAGGAAGAAAAATAAAGAAGTCCCAGCTGAGAAAGGGGGGGGTCCACTATGACAATATGGTTGTCAAACTGTATCAGATCTTAATAAAGCATACTAAATTTGAACACCCTCCCCATGCACCCTAGTTTGCCACTGGTAGTTGGAATTGACCAGACAAAACCTGAGGCTGATGCTATGGGAGCAAGCGGTGCATCACACTTGCAAGCAACAGCATGTTTTTTCTCCATATTTCTTGTCCCTGCTCCCTGTTGTGCTAGGGGTATCTTTGCTACTCTGGCCTGCGGGGGTGGCGAGAGAGAGACAGGAAGCTATGTGGCCACCCACAGTGTCCCAGCACGTCCCTAGGCACTCCACAGGAGGGGCCACCTCTGAATTGCTCTCGGACCTCCACCAGGTCAGAGCTGGTGGACTGGTTCACAGAGTGAACCCGGGTGTCCCGCATGGGAGCGCTGTGCACTCTACCAGCACCACTGAACTAGGCTTCTCAGTCTACTCTTAAAAAATGTAATCCTATTTGATATTGAAAGCCAGTGAAGATCATGAAATAAAGGAGTTATGAGTTCGTAGAGGTAGCTGGAAAATAAGTCTTGCTGCCCACTGTTGCACGGATTTGAGGCCACAAAGTGCAGATCTTCTTCCAGGATATCTCTTGCAGCAAGCCACACCTGTGTAACTATAGTCATCAGGCACTAGGACCTCGCAGAAAACTTTCTAGCTAGTAGTCTTGTCAGGTTCATGCATCATGACGACGTCAGCCCGACGTCCCTTCCATATAAATGTGGGTGCCTCCGCACCCTCCTCAGATCTTCATCGAGGATATCTCTTGCAGCAGGTCACGCACTAGGAACCTCTGCTGTTAGGCACCAGGATCACATGGAAGCTTTTTCGCTAGCAGTCTACCTGGGGCTGCCCATGGAGACATCATCACGTCAGTATTCCCCTGTATAGTCATGGGCAGCCCTGTGCACTTCTCAGTTCTCTTCCGCCATTGACCACTACGCTTCAGTCAGCTGCCATTTTCTAGAACAAGAGTTCGGTTCATTTCTCACCCTGGTTTCCTATCTCTTTATCCCTAAATTGATCTCGCTTCCCCCTTTGTTTATATCCCTGGATTCCCTCATCAGATGCTGTAATTATGTGCAGAATATGTACAACAAAGATCTGCGTGACGCCTGCATTCGTTGCCGCTCACAACGTCCAGGCCTGTGATATCTGCAGCTGGTTTAACAAAGTTACCCACCTTCATCGTCTGAAGGAGCTCAAGGCCTTCTAGATGGAGCAGAAGGTCGCCATCCTAGAGAGGGAGCTTCAGGTCAGAGGCTCCCCTGCTTCCCCAGCTCTGTCTTCTGGCTCCCATTCTGCTAAGGCCCAGGACAAGTTGTCGGGGCCTCCATCAGGACAAAAATCTCCACTCCGAAAAGGGTCTCTGTCGCCATGCACAGCGCCAACCTTTGTGGACTCTTAATCTGGGTCGCTGATGGTTCCGGCTACCTCCCCAGCCCTCTTAGCCTCAAGGGTGGTCTTGGCAGCTCTTTCTACCAGGTCTCAACCTGGCGGTGGTTCGTCGACAGGCTGTCTTCCCCCCCGCCGCCCCGCTGATCCCCACTGCCTCCCTCACCCTGTCTAACATGGGGATATTGGCAGTATGACCCGTGGGCTCCGCCAATACCTGGCCATTGTGTCTGGGGCTTCCTCCATTGCCCCTCCGCACCTGCCTCTGTTGATCATCCCTCTGCCTCCTCAGGGGCCACATTCGGGCAGCGGTGCCAGCCTCTTGCTGGCTGGTGATGGGCACCCTTTGTCGAGCCCTTGACCCTTCCTGTCAATGCCCTTGGCCATCCCGTCGATGATGGGAATGCAGGTCCCCCAGCTGGTCCCCCAGCCTGCCTCCATTTTGTCGATCCTCCCGTTACCTTTTCCAATACCATGTCCACATTACCCCCCACCACACCACCAGGGAAGCCTGTCTGCACAGGTGACAGTGGATGTCTAGATCCTGTTTTTCTTAGTCCTGGACCTTGTACAGAGGGTAGTCCTGCCCCAAGTACGATCACCGGCAGGACCCTCTCAGCCACCTGTGGCACCGTCACACCAGCTGTCTACGAGACTGGCCCCTTCCAGTTCGTTATTGTCCTCAGTTCCTCCTCCTGAGCCTGGGGACGATGACGACTACCATCCTGCTATTCTCCTACTTGAGGACAATGAGGATGCAGCAGCTAGAACTCCCTCCAGCACCTCCACTCTCTCTACTGTGGGTGAGGACTCCTTTAAATATGTTCTTCGGTTCCCCCCCAATGACCTCTTATTCCTGAAGGTCACCATGGGCTTCAAGTCAGCCGAACAGGATGCTTCTGGGCAAGACCTGGCACACTACTTAGGGCTGCAAGAGTCCCCACCCTTCATCATCCCTCCCATCATTGATGCCTATTAGGATGCCTGGTACAGGCATCACCTGGTTTCCCACTATGCCCAAGAAGGCGGATAAACTATACCAAGCTCCTTCAGGGAAGCCCTTCTTCTCTGGGCCCCCTCAGGCAGACTCAGTCATCTTAAATGCGGACCATGATTGGTCCAAAAAGCCCTAACATCTTTGCTCCTTTCCTTCTGATAAGGAGTTCAGGAAGCTGGAATTGATGGGTAAGAGGGTGTTCACCTACTCTACCCTAGCCATAAGAATTCTAAATTACATGGGTCACATGCTGAAGTACCGGAATGACCTCTGGGACTCGGCTAGAGCTGCCGTGCAGTCTCTCTCTTGGACGGACCCCAGAGGCAGGAGGTGCTCAGGGTTCTCCTGTCGGAGGCTGACATGGGCAGGCACCTACTGAGGGCCGCCTATGATGCAGTGGATTCCTTAGCCAGGGCCTCGATGGTGGGTATTTACCTCAGGAGGTGCTCCTGATTTGGGGTTTCAGGTTTTGGAACAGATGGCTAGCAGTCCATCCTGAACGCTTCCTTCAGAGGCCATAAGCTGTTTGGGGGTGATGTGCAGGACATACTCAATGACCTTCATGCCTCGGGTACAACCTTTCACTCTGTTCACTCCTTTTTTCACATTCATCAGAAGAGTGGACAGAAGGTGTCCTTTTGGCGTGGTACCTACTTTCCAAGATCCGTCTCCAAGCAACCCAGTAAACACAGCTTCCACAGCCCTGCCGACACCCACCTTCACCATTGGAAAGTCCTTCCAAGCTGGAGGTGCAGGCCTGGCCACGGGCTCAGCCACAGCCTGACTCTTTGCCCAACCTCCTCCTCCCGGGCATCCAAGATGTGGTGGTCAGGGGTTGTTCCTCCCTCTGGAAGGGTGGCAGGAGATAACTACAGATGCCTGTGTGCTCCAGTTGACAGAACAGGGTCATGCCCTGGAGTTCCTTGAGATACCTCCAGATCTCCCTCTAAGACCCTTGTCTTATCCTTCAGACCACATTCCTGTGCTGGTGCTGGAGATCCATATGTTGCTGCAAAAACGAGCCATAGTTCAAACAACAAGAAGTCCTAATGTATTCTGACATATGCAGGAAGACCTTGTTGTTCTGCTGCCCCAGAGAGGAAAGAGTTAAAGCCTACATTCTAAGTAGGCATGCCCTTGGTTTCAAATCACTGTCCCCGGTACCTTCTATTCAACCTTTAGATTCTTTACTCCGCCTTACTGTGAAGATGCCTCCGAGATTTCTCCTCAGCATCTCGTTGGTTTAGTGGTGTATCACTGCGGTTACCTTACTGATTAATATTTTTCACTAGCATTTAGTTTCTCATTACTGTCCCTGCAGTATAGTATATATTTCGTTAGTTTATTTCAATAGGGTAAATCTCGGTACTTTTGCGGTTGCCGTCCAACCGTTGGGGTATTGAGTCCTTTTCTCCTTTTCTGTCTTTTTTTTCCTCTGTGAAAGTTGTTTAGTTTTGATTAATAAAAAAACTAGTTTCTTTTTTTTCTGGACTGCTAATACCGGTGTACTGATGCATCAGAAAACATATGAGGACAGATTAACAGAGCTCAATATGTATACCCTAGAGCAAAGGAGGGAGAGAGGTGATATGATTGAAATATTCAGACACCTTAAGGGCATTAACAAGGTGAGAGTCTAACATGTTTCAATATAAGAAAATAGCAGGACAAGAGGGCACAGCATGAGATTAGAGGGAGGCTGATTAAGGGGTAATGTGAGGAAGTTCTTTTTCACAGAAAGGGTGGTGGATGCATGGAATGGCCTACCTCAGGAAGTGGTGGATATGAATACAGTGCAGGGCTTCAAACAGGGATAGGCATAAGGGAGCAATACAGATGAGTATGAATAGATAGGTCATTGACAAAGCAAAGGCCAATGGCACATTCATAAGGTAGAAAAAGAAATGGGCAGACTGGATGGGCCTTGTGGTCCTTCTCTGCCATTAACTTCTATGTTTCTTTTAACCAGAGCTACTTTTGGATTCTTATCTGGCCTAACCGCCACTTGGGTAATCTAGAGATGGAGTCGCAGAAATCAAAAAAAAGAAAACCGGACCAACCGGGTTCCAACAATGTGTGGAGTGTGGGGAAACTTTTACCAAGGCCGATCCCCACACAACTTGTGTTGTATGCCTAGGGTTGGAACACCTAGAGGCAGACTGTGACATTTGTAAGAATTTCCCCTCAAGTCTACGCTTGACAGGCGCCTTAGCCGACTGAACGAGAAATTGGCTGAGAAATCCGCTAACACGGATGGCCGAACCGGTTCAGGTTCAAAAGAACTAGATGGGGAAGGTGATACCTCTTCTTCAAAATGAACCGCGGATATAGCCCTTGAACCGGCTACTGCAAAAAAGAAGCAAAAGCACACTGAACAGTCTCCTAAGCCGCGAGCGGTAGCGGTTCCGACCGCGGAGGAAATTGCTACTGTGATATGCATTATTCAGTCCCTTCAGCTGTACCGGTGGTACGTACGGGTGCTCCTCAACCGGTTCAAATCCCCTTGGATCTCTCTGAGTGTGATTACCCATGGAATCAGGAGGCTGAACAGGATGATAATGATGAGGAGGAGGACTTGTACGTTCCTATTGAACCGCAGGTTTCTCCAGAACATGAGGGGACCATGTAAAAACATCTATCCTAAACAGATACTTCTGCTCAGTATTTACTGAAGAGAAGGTAGAGCTGGGCCCACAGCTTTGCACCATGGACACAGGGGGGAAGGAAGGTGTGCACTAGTCCCTTCACAAAAGAAAGGGTCCTACAAGAGCTCGATAAGCTCAGGGTGGACAAGGCAATGGGACCTGATGGCATACATCCCAGGGTACTAAAGGAGCTAAGGGTGGAACTAGCAGAGCCATTATCAGAACTGTTTAGTGAGTCTCTGAGCACAGGAGAGGTTCCAGAAAGCTGGAGAAGGGCTCATGTGATCCCGCTCCACAAGAACGGTAACAGGGAGGAGGCAGGGAACTACAGACCAGTCAGTTTTACCTCAGTAGTGGGTAAGATTATGGAGACACTCCTTAAGGAAAGGATAGTGCATCACCTGGAATCCATAGGCGCACAGGATCCAAGACAGCATGGGTTTACAAATGGAAGGTCCTGTCAAACTGATCTCATAGATTTCTTTGACTGGGTAACCAGAGTGGTGGACCAAGGGGGAGCAGTTAATGTTGCCTACCTTGACTTCAGCAAAGCTTTTGATACTGTTCTACACAGAAGATTGATTAATAAGCCTGGTAGGCTCTGGGTGGGTCAGACATTGATCAACTGGGTGGCAAACTGGTTGACAGGCAGAAAACTGAGAGTAGTGGTAAGTGGTATTCAATCAGAAGAGATGAAAGTCACAAGTGGGGTACCTCAGGGATCAGTCCTGGGGCCAGTCCTCTTCAATATCTTCATCAGTGACATTGCAGATGGACTGGAGGGTAAGGTTTGTCTGTTTGCAGATGACACCAAGATCTGCAACAGAGTAGATGATCCAGATGGGGTGGGCAGAATGAGAAGAGATCTGGATAAACTAGCAAAATGGTTGGAAGAGTGGCAACTGAGGTTTAACTCAAAGAAGTGCAAGATCATGCACATAGGGATGAGAAACCCTAAAGCCACCTGTACTGGGAAGGGAGTTGCTGGCAGTCACAAGGGAAGAAAGAGACTTGGGCGTCATCATCAGCGATGACCTGAAATCATCAGAGCAGACCACTAAAGCAGTAGGTAAGGCTAGAGGGATGTGGGGTGTATTAGTAGGGGTATCACAAGTTGGAAGAGGGAGGTAATAATCCCTCTTTACAAGACACTGGTTAGGCCCCATCTGGAGTACTGCGTGCAGTACTGGAGGCCACACCTTTACAAGGACATTAACCAAATTGAGGCAGTCCAGAGAAGGGCAAACAAAATGGTGCAGGGACTGCATCAGAAAACATATGAGGACAGATTAACTGAACTCAGTATGTATACCCTAGAGCAAAGGCGGAAGAGAGGCAATATGATTGAAACATTCAAACACCTTAAGGGCATTAACAAGATGAAAGAGTCTTAACATGTTTCAATATAAGAAAATAGCAGGACAAGAGGACACAGCATGAGATTAGAGGGAGACTGATTAAGGGGTAATGTGAGGGAGTTCTTTTTCACAGAAAGGGTGGTGGATGCATGGAACGGCCTACCTCAGGAAGTGGTGGATATGAATACAGTGCAGGGCTTCAAACAGGGATAGGCATAAGGGAGCAATACAGATGAGTATGAATAGATAGGCCATTGACAGAGCAAAGGCCAATGGCACATTCATAAGGTAGAAATAGAAATGGACAGACTGGATGGGCACTGCAGGCCTTATCTGCCGTCAACTTCTATGTTTTTATGGATGCACTCACTCATTTTTCTTTTATGAAAAAGGTGGCTGAAACCCTCCAGTTACCGGCTCAAGAATCCTCAGAGGAGGAGGAGGAAGAACCGGTGTATGACGAGATGATGGATGTCCCTGCCACTAAAAGGCTGGTGATACCCATCCACAAGTCTCTTAAGAGACAGACACTAAAAATTCTGGGTACCCCTAATTCTGTCCCTCATGTAGGTAAGAGGACAGATGGAAAGTATCCAGTGGCCAAAAATGGCACAGAATTTCTCTCTGGTCACCCCAGCAATGAAGGGGTAGTTCAGGCTGCTGCCTGTGAACAGGCAAACATCCCATTATCTTCCCACCCTCCTGAGAAGGACTCCAGGAGGATTGACTCTGTGGCAAAGAAGTCGTACCTGGGCTCCTCCTGTATTGCCAGACAGGCCTCTTACATGGCTTATGTGGCAAGGCATCAAAAGAAGTTGTGGGAAGCCGAGTCTTCTCTGGCTGCTAAAATTCCTGCTGATTTGGCTGCAGATTTGGGAGAAATGGCTAGGAACGAAATTGAGGCTTCTAAGCAGCAATTCTGTATGGCAGTGGATGCCAGTGATTCGGCATCCAGGGTATTGGCCACCTCTATATCCCTGAGAAGGTCTTCTTGACTGAGAACCACGAACCTGGCACAGGACACCCAAATCAAAAGCCTTGGATTTTCCTCTGGTTAATAATTCCCTCTTTGGGGAACAGACTGAGGCCTACATGAGGAAATGGGATGAATATAGGAGTGCTGCAGCCAAAGAAAAGGCTGCCACACTTCAAAAACAGCAAGGTAGGGGAGGCAGGGGCAGGCCTTACCAGAGGCTTTTCTACCACGTCCAGGCTTTCCCTGTCTATCAGCAACAGCGTGGATACTTTAGGGAAGGGGTAGGAGAGGTGCCACTTGTTCTAGCCCAGTTTCCCAACCTAGGACACCAGCTAAACAGACTCCCTGAAATGTTGTGGGTCATCTTCCCAGTTCCAGTAAGAGGCAGGCTTGCCCACGTCTTCCAGAATTGGCAGTCTGTAACAGCAGACAAATGGGTTCTAGAGTTGGTGGGCAAAGCCCTTGCTTTAAATTTCAAACAGTTTCCCAGATTGAGAGCAAGGCTGTTCAAGCCTGCTTGTCCAGCAGAAATCTCCCTATTGGAAACAGAAGTTGCAGCCCTTCTCCAGGACAAGGCAGTGGAAAATGTCCCTCTGTCCCAAAGGGGGAAAGGATTGTGTTCAAGGTACTTCCTGACCTTGAAGAAAAATGGGGATTGGAGACCCATTCTGGATTTAGGGATCTTACTTCGAGAAACAGCTCTTTGCAGCAGGTTACACCATTAGGACTGAAGCCAGCAGGCGCCAGGACCCCACGGAAATTTTCTAGCTAGCAGTATTCAGCGGGGGCCGCCTCCGACGTCGGTCTCACCGCCGACGCCAGGCGAGTGTACATATGGAGGTGGTTCCCCATGATCCCTAGTTCTTTTCCCCGCACACAACTTGCAGCATCGGCCTCTCGGTCTCTTTCTAGCACATGACGACTACAGAACTTTCAGCAAATTTTTTTCTCCGCACAACTGATGTCCTCTCCTACTCCCATCTCTTGAGGGTCACCTTTCAAAGTGTGCCTGCGGAAAATAGATCCCTTTCAAGGATCCTCACTCTTCCTGTGTACGTTGCCTAGGCCCAGACCACGACACCAAGGCTTGCTGCACCTTTTGCCAGGGTTTTAATAGCCGCACCAGAATCCGCCGTCAGAAGGCACTTCAGGCATATCTCCTCGAAGAGAAACTAAAAAGGATGGACCAAGAACCTTCCTCCAGGGGAGAATCTTCTTTAAAATCCCACAAACACTAGGACAAGCACCGGGAGAAGGTGAGGTCTAGGTCCCCAACTCGGGCCTCGGACTCCCGCAGCTCTGGCTGCAGATCGGACTCTCCCTCCAGGGCTCGGTCGCAGCCCCAGTTAAGGTCAGGTCTTCAGGCGGCTCTTCCTCGCTCCAGCCGATTAAGACATTGAGGTCCTCAGCTTCCCAACTGCCCAGAGGTCCTGATCCTGCACCCAGAAAGACCAAGGACCTAACGTCCTTGAAATGGGCGTTGGACCCGACGTCGGCTCACCACCTGACATCGGCCAAACATTCCAAATCGGCTTGGCGCTCACAGGAACCGACGACACCTGTTAGACACCAGTCACCGGCCAGGCGTCCACCAGGGGACCAAAGTTGGCATCTCCAGAGCGGAAGACCGCACCGCCGTCACCGGCGGACGCCGATCATAGGGAATCGACAGAGGAGGACACCCCACAGCCCGAAGACCAGGCGGGCGACACCAAGGATGCCAGGCTTCCACGGGAATCTCCCCGGACGGGAGACACCCGGGACCGACACCCGCCCGCGGACAGACCACTGCACCAGCCCGGGCTGCCGGGCACAACATCTAGAAGTAAAGGCGCGACATTTTGGTGGGACACCATCAGGAAGGATGTGGTCCCCGCCTGTCCTCCTCCCACTACTCCTACCTTCAACTTCCTACGCCCCCCTCCTCCACCTAAGGGGCCAGTAGGACGACGACCATCCCCCAAGGAACACACTCCACCTCCTAGGGGCAGATCTACAGACAGGAGAAGGCCACCCTCCAGATCTCCATCAGGGTCACCCAGCCCCAAATGACCCAGACGACGCCGGTATACTCAGTCAGGGGAGGATTCAAGATCGGACACTTCGGAATACTCCAGATCTCCTTCTCCACTCAGCATCTCCTCTCCTGACCCACATGACCTCCCCAGGTCTCCACCGGATGATCCCTCTTTCGTTGAAATTGAGGCACATCCAGGCCAGCATGGGGAGGGATGCTGAGGACCTTGATCCCGAACAACAGCGCCTTGCCCGCTACCTTCAGCAGAAAGACCCAAAGCTTGTGGTAGTGCCACCCTTGGTGGACACCTGTGCGGACGTCACCAAGGCTGCGTGGAAGCATCCGCACTCCACTCCCGCAGTGCCGAAAAAGGCTGACTGCCTGTACAAGGCTCCGAGAGAAGACCAGTACTTGATGAAGCAACCTCTGGCAGATTCCCTGGTCATCACGACCTCACATGACCGATCTCAAAAGCCCCAGCATATGAGCACTCAGCCACCAGACCAGGAATCCAAGCAATTGGATGCCCTGGGGAGGCGCACGTTTGCGGCTGCTACATGCGACATCAGGTCTCTGAACTACCTTACTCATATGATACAGTTCCAGAACACCCTGTGGGAACAGGGCCAGGACCTGGTCGAAAAGCTTCCCGATGGCGACCAGAAAGCGGAGCTCCTCAGCCTACTCCGCACCGGGTCAGATGTGGGGACCCAAGTGCTTAGAGCCGCATTCGATTCCGCGGACTCTTCGGCCAGAGCTGCAGCTTCAGGCGTTTGTCTCAGGCGACACTCCTGGCTCCGGCTTCACCCCGGACATACAGAAGAATATTCTAGACGTCTCGTACAATGGCAAGGTACTCTTTGGTGAATCCTCGGAGAAGGTCACCAAGCTCCAGGACTCAGGGAAGGCAGTCCGATCTGTACAGGCCATGTACAGATCCAGGCCTAGTTCCTTTTGTAGGAACCAGAGCCGTTTTCGTGGCCGGCTACAAAGGCAGAAGCAACGTTCCGGCCAGCAGCAGAGGGGCACTTTTTCACGCAAGGCCCAGGCCAAGTCGTCCTCGGGCAGAGGCCAACGTTACACGAAATCGGCCCAGCCTGCAGGGATTAGCGCCACACAGCATGACTTCTTCCTTGCCCCCGCCCCTCCTCTGGATCAACGGGCAAGGAAAGTCGGGGGGTCGCATCGCTCGCCACTTTTTAGGGTGGCAGTTGATCACCACCGACAGGTGGGTTCTCCAGTTGGTCAAGAAAGGCCATTGCATAGAGTTTCTAGACCCACCTAAAAGACATCCCCTGCTGTCCCGTTACTCTGGTCAGCATGCCCTGCTCATAAAGCAGGAGGTACTCGCACTTCTGGAAAAAGAAGCTATAGAGCACGTACCAAGGAACCAGAGGGGACTAGGATATTATTCTCACTTCTTTCTGGTTCCAAAGAAAACAGGGGACCTCCGTCCAATACTGGACCTCAGCGACCTCAACGTCTTGGTCTTGTACAAACGCTTCCACATGGTGACGCTCCCGGGTCTGATTCCCATGCTGAAGCAGGGCACTTTTCTAGCGTCACTGGACGTGCAGGATGCCTACCTGCATATTCCTATTGCTCAGGTGCACAGGAGGTTGCTGCGCTTGGAGTTTCAGGGTCACCATTATCAGTTCCGAGCTCTTCCCTTCGGGCTGTCATCGGCACCTCGGGTGTTCATGAAGTGCATGGCGGTCGTAGCCGCATCTCTGAGGAGACAGGGCCACTACGTGTTCCCCTACCTGGACGATTGACTTCTCATGGCGACCTCCCAGAAGGCCCTGATGTCTGCCATTCACTGCACTCGGTCTCTGTTCGAGACGTTGGGCATTATCATCAATTACAAGAAGTCACGCCTGGTTCCATCCCAGACTCTGCAATTCATAGGAGCATGTTCTGGACACCGTCCAAGGGAAAGCTTTCCTCCCCCTGGACAGAGCGGAACACATCAGATCCCTCATCAGGGACTTTTCGCGAAGAAGACCGTTCCTGCCAGACTGGTCCTTTGCCTGCTCGGACACATGGCTGCGGCCATTGCAACAGTCCCGCTAGCCCGTCTCCACATGCGGGTAACCCAGTGGATGTTACGGGTACAATGGGACCAAAGGCAAGACCATCTGCAGCATCCAGTCCGGATCATGAAGACTGTAATTCGAGATTGGCAATGGTGGCTCAATTCGAGGAATTTCTCGACGGGAGTCCCCTTCATAGCGCTGTCCCAGACTGTGACACTCTCCACAGACGCCTCAGGGCTCGGTTGGGGAGCACACCTCGAATATGTCCGGTCTCAGGGCCTGTGGAAAGACCAAGAGTCTCAGCTCCACATAAACATCCTGGAAATGAGGGCAGTTCTTTACGCCCTGCAGGCCTTCCAGTCGGCAATTCCACTGGGTACACTTCTGTTACAAACAGGCAATTCCGCGTTGATGCATTACGTCAACAAACAAGGAGGCACCCATTCCTACCCGCTTTGCAGGGAGGCCATGAGAGTGTGGGATTGGGTCTTACAACATAGCACAAACCTTATTGCCATTCATGTTCCGGGTGTGGACAACGTCATCGCAGACAGCCTGAGCTGCTCTCAGGCCAGAGTCCACGAATGGGAACTACTGCAGGAGGTGGCAGAGGATCTGTTTCGCAGATGGGGTACTCCAGAGCTAGACCTTTTCGTGTCCCCATCCAACGCAAAACCGCCCAATTTTTGCTCGCTAGATCCAGGGCCTGGTGTTTTCTGGCAAGACGCATTGTCCCTCTCCTGGGCGGGCAGATTCCTCTATGCCTTTCCACCTTTTCCGTTGATCCAGAGAGTTCTTCTAAAACTTCGGAGGGAGCAAGCGACGCTTATACTGATCGCGCCCTTTTGGCCCAGACAGATCTGGTTCCCTCTCTTGCATCAGCTATCCCGGGAACCTCCAGTGCCTCTACCAATCAGCTCCCATTTGCTGTCTCAGGAGGCGGATTCCTTAGTCCATCCGGACCTACGTTCCCTGAACCTGCATGCTTGGCTCCTAGAGACATAGCCATGATGCAACACAGGGTCTCGCAAGAGGTGGCAGATGTTCTCACTGCCGCCAGGAAACCGACTACCCACGTGACCTACACCATGAAGTGGTGCAGGTTTTGCTTATGGGTTCAAGCGCGCGGCCTATCATCTTTGGACTGTCCAGAGAAGCTGTTACTGGATTACCTGCTGTCCCTTTTCCACTCTGGTCTGGCTTACTCCTCGATTAAGGTACACCTCTGTGCCATTTCAGCCTACCACTTCCCTATAGGCCAACGCACTATAGCTCAACTGGACACGACACGTGCCTTCTTGAGGGGTGTCCTCCACCTTAGGCCCCCGATTAAGGATCTGATCCCACCATGGGATCTACCCTTCATCTTGGAGCAGCTCATGCTGCCACCTTTTGAACCAGCTGCGGATTGCGAGCTACGTTTTGTTTTCTCTCTTGGAAAACATTATTTTTAGTTGCCGTTACTTCGGCCAGAAGAATTTCTGAAATGCACGCACTTATGTGCAAAGAGCCTTATTTGCTTTTCCACCAAGACAGGGTATCCCTGAGGACTAATCCTAAATTTCTGCCTAAGGTGGTGTCAGCTCTCACCCTTAATCAGGACATCAATCTACCAGTGTATTTTCCGAAATACTCTAATCGAGGAGAAGCCCTTTTGCCCACTCTTGATGTGCATAGGTGTCTCAGATACTACCCGACCAGAACCAAACACCACCGAAAATTGGACCAACTTTTTGTCTCCTTTGACCATAGGATGATGGGAGCTCCTGTTTCAAAGCAGTCGCTGTCCAGGTGGCTTATTCAGTGCATTACGTTCTGTTACCAGAAGTGCAACAAACCTTTACTGGGCGTGGTTAAGGGTCATTCCACCAGAGGGGTGGCTACCTCTTTTACGGCTTTGAGGAATGTATCCACCTCAGCTATTTGTGCTGCAGCTACTTGGAGCTCCGTACACACTTTCATCAGGCATTACAGCTTGGACATCGCGTCGAGGCGAAGAGCATGGTTCGGTCTAGCAGTCCTTCAGGGACTTCCGTCCTAGGCTCGATGTAATTTGAGGATTTCTACGTTTCCTCCTCCCGATGGTGTGTGATTACCAGTATTGCTTGGGAATCTGTCCTTATGGTGTAACCTGCTGCAAGAGCTGTTTCTCGAAGTAAGATAGTACAGTTACGTAAGAACTTACTGTAACAGTAGATCTTCGAGAACAGCTCTTGCAGCAGGTACTTTCCCTCCCACCATCCCCGCTGGAGGTAGGTTGTAGTCACAGCATCCTTCTCCTAGGATAAGGCATTTACTGCCTCTTTGTTTGCCATTTGATGGCGGATGCTCGGTCTCCTCTTCTGATGTCATCCAGCGGCCGGGAGTCTTCGGCAGGAGAACTGAGAATTATGGGGGACCGCCTCCATATCTACTGCGCCTGACGTCAGGGACGGGGACCAACGTCTGAGGCGGTCCCCGTTGAATACTGCTAGCTAGAAAATTTCCGTGGGGTCCTGGCGCCTGCCGGCTTCAGTCCTAATGGTGTAACCTGCTGCAAGAGCTGTTCTCGAAGATCTGCTGTTACGGTAAGTTCTTACGTAACTGTACTTTCCTGAACGAACACCTAACAAAGCCAAAATTCAAGATGGTCACCCTGGCTATGATATTGCCCACTCTCAGGCAAGGAGACTGGCTAGCATCCATAGACCTCAAGGATGCTTATTCCCACATTCAGGTCACTACCAGTTCAGGTCCCTCCCCTTTTGCCTGACTTCAGCTCCAAGAGTGTTTACAAAATGCCTGGCAGTGGTGGTGGAGCACCTGAGGCATTTAGGAATTTCATTTTTTCCCTACCTGTACGACTGAGTGTTAGTAGGCCAGACTCAACAGCAGGTGGTAGAGGCCCTGGCAGTCACTCAGGCTACTCTTCGCTCGCTGGGCTTCTTAATAAATACAAAAAAGTCAGTTCTAAAGCCAGTCCAGCTCCTGCCGTTCATAGGAGCGGAACTGGACATAGTTTTGGGAAAAGCAAGACTTCCACCAGATAGGGTGGATGACATTGTGCAGTTAGTGGTTTCTTTCAAGCTCCATTCCCCAAAGCCAGCCAGGTATTTTCTGCGGTTGCTGGGACACATGGCAACTGCAACAGCAGTGGTACCAGGGGCAAGGTTTCAGATGAGAGACATTCAGCTCCATCTGAAGTCCTTTTGGTCCCAGAGCAGAGATTCTTTGTCCAAACTGATTCCAGTCACTTCCACCTTTCTTCAAACTCTACAGTGGTGGCAGGAAAGGGACAGTCTCAGGGTGGGTGTCCCATTCCTTCAGGAAAATCCTACAGTATTACTCCCCACAGATGCATCCCTCTTGGGGTGGGGCGCACATCTGGGGGAGCATACAGCTTAGGGCACATGGTCTCCTCAGGAGTCTGTTCTGCACATAAATTTGTTGGAACTCAGAGCAGTCTTGCTGACTCTCCAGTCCTTTTCTTCCATGATTCAGGGGAAGGTGTTGCAGGTCAGGACAGACAACACCACAACCATGTTTTACATCAACAAACAGGGTGGCACAAGGTCCACTGTGTTGTGTACAGAAGCTATGAAGATCTAGAATCTGGCTTATCCCTGGAGGTAACTCTGTCAGCAGCTTACCTTCTGGGGAAGGACAATGTTCTGGCAGACTCTCTCAGCAGGATCAACCAGAACCACCACGAGTGGTCACTGAATCACCTAGTTCTCAGACATTTTCAAGCTGTGGGAAACTCCAGAGATAGATCTCTTTGTAGCCCCAGACAATCACCAGTTGCCTCAGTATTGCTGCAGACCTCCAGTCCTGGGCACATTCCCAGTGGATGCAGTTCTTCTGGACTGATCAGGGAAATTTCTGTATGCTTTCCCTCCATTTCCCTTGTTGCTCAGAATACTGACCAAACTCAGGGGCCAGTCAGCACTGATGATCCTGATAGCCCCAGACTGGGCCAGGCAGACTTGGTACTGGATACTGGTGGCTCTGGCATTGACCAGCCCGATTTGCCTCCCCAGGAGGTACAACCTGTTGACCTCCCAGGAGAGGATCATGTACCCCAACTTGGGGTCCCTCAGGCTGAAGGCCTGGCTCTTATGGAGTTAGAATATGCTGGTTTGCAACTTTCTGACTCTGTTCTGGATATCCTAAAGGTTTCCAGAAAACCAAACACTAGGAAAACATAGTCTTCCAAATGGAAGCGGTTTACCATGTGGTGCACTCAGTCAGATGTGGAACCACAAGAGGTGGGCCTTCCACTTTTATTGGATTATTTGGCTCATTTTCATTCTCTAGGCCTGAAGCCTTCTACTTTGTGGGTGCACTTGGCAGCAGTTTCTGCTTATTTGTTAGCAGGTAAATCTTCCTCTTTAGCCACCGACCCTATATTTAAACAATTTTTTAAGGGGCTATTGCATTTACACCCCCCTCATAGGGAGCCTACCCCTTCATGGGATCTAAATGTATGCGTAGCACAATTAATGCAACCCCCCTTCAAACATATATTCTCAGCAAAGTTAAAGTTTGTGACATGGAAAACTGTGTTTTTGGTAGCCATCGCTTCAGCAAGACGTATCCGTGAACTACAGGCCTTATCTGTGGAACCTACCTATATCTCATTTCATAATGATAAAGTGGTTCTCGGAACAAATAGAAGGTTCCTCCCTAAAGTAGTCTCAGAGTTTTACCTTAACCAGTCTATAAACTTGCCTGTCTTCTTCACTGAACACTCAAGCTCAGGGGAATGTAGGCTGCATAGCCTGGATTTAAAGAGGGCTGTTAGCTATTATTTGGATCTGACCAAAGGCCATAGGCGTGACAATAGCCAGTTGTTCCTTACCTATGGGGAAGTGGGAGGGGTAAGCCTGCCACTAAAAGGACCATTGCAAAATGGATAGTGTCTTGCATTCAGTTTTGCTATCGGACACTAGGGACGGATCCCCCTGTAGGCCTCGGGGCTCACTCTCCTAAGGGCACAGCTGCCACTATAGTAGCTGTGAGAGACATTCCCTTCTCAGAAATGTGTAAAGCAGCTACCTGGAAAACTGTACACACATTTACCAAGCATTACAACCTGGATTTGCAGGCAAGAAGTGATGCCAGGTTTGGAACAGTAATATTGCAGAGCCTCTTTCCTAAGCAGTTTCTATGCCCTCCTCCAAAGGAACTGGTTGGTAGTCTGCATATGTCACAATACATTAGGACTTCTTGTTGTTTGAAGAAAAAAATTACCACAGTAATGTTGTTTCTTGTAAAGGAGTCTTAATGTATTCTGACCTCCCACCCTGCTTCCCCTGCCAGAACTTGGAGTCTCTGCACTCCAGCTCATATACTTTGTTGTGTTTACTTGGAAGTTTGTTTTTTCCAGTGGGCATCTGTGACTTCAGTCTTTAGCCCATGTCGGGGTGGTAGGTTTTTTAGGTAAAGTTTCCATTTAAATGCTATAAGCATTTGCTGCTATTTTTCAAATCTTTTATAAGCTTTCTGGGGTTGCTTGTAAGAATCTGACGGTTGAATAGAATGTACCAGGGGACAGTGATTTGAAACAGAGTGCGTACCTACTTAGAATGTAGGCCTTAACTGTTTCCTTTCTGGGGCAGCAGAACAACAAGGTCTTACTGTATATGTCAGATTACATTAGGGCTCCTTTAGAAGAAACAACATTACTGTGGTAAGTAATTTTTTCAGCCTGTCCCAGAAAGCCAGCAAAACCAGGGGGTTCTGTTCCCATTTCTTCCTTGTCCCCAAATACACCGGGAACATGTGGCCCATCCTGGACCTGTGCATTCTCATCCTCTTCATCCAGTGCAAGAAGTTAAGGCTGGCCAGTCTCCCAGGATTGTTGCCCTTGCTCCAGCAGATGGGCTGGATCTGTTCCCTGGATATGCAGGACACCTATCTGCACATCAGAGTTTGTCCTGCTCACAGGAAGTTTCAGGACCAGTACTACCATTTCAGGGCCCTTCCTTTTGGCTTATCCTCAGCATCACAGGTCTTTACCAAGTGCCCAATGGTAGTGGCAGCGGCAGCGGCCCTCAGGAGGGAGGCCCTCTGTCTTTCTCTATCTGGACGACTGGTTGCTGAAAGCTCAGTCCATGAAACAACTATCCATGCCCTGACACATACCCTACAGTTGTTTGCCAATCTGGGGATCGCTGTCAACCTCACCAAATCAGTAATATCCTTCATCCAGCATGTCCAGTATATAGGGCCCGTACTGGACACAGCCCAGGGCTACACATTCCTTCCCCCAGACAGGGTGGAGCAACTAATGGTGCAGGCTGGAGAACTCTTCAACAGTTGATATGTCACAGCCAGGACATATCTCTGGATGCTGAGCCTGATGGCAGCAGCCATTACCACGGTCCTCCCGGCGCACCTCCACATGTGCATCCCCCAGTGGAGCCTACAGGTGCAGTGGGACCAGAAAAACAATTACCTGGATCAGAATGTGCTGGTGTCATCTCCGGTAATGAAGTTTTCCCTTGGGTGGATGGAACCCGATCATTTGCTAAAGGGGTTTCCTTTCCTGATTCCTTCCCCTCATCAGGTCCTCACCACGGATGCCTTGGGGATGGACTGGGACCTCATCAGACTCAAGGAACGTGAGCAACGTGGAGACTTACCTCCAGATAAACGTCATCTTGAGATGATGGCCGTTCTGTATGCTCTCAAGCCTTCCAGAACCTCTTGTCCTCGGGACCTCTGCTTGTGTAAACTGACATGAGCTTGGTCCACTATATCAGCAAGCAAGTGGGGACCCACTTTTACCTCCTGTGCAGGGAGGCAGTAAGAGTTTGGTGCTAGGCTCTGGAACATGGTCTAGAACTGTCAGCTGTCCATGTTCCCGATGCCCAAAACATCCTGGCAGACAGCCTAAGCAGATCCCAGTCCAGAGCACATGAGTGGGACCTGCTGACCTCAGTCATGGCAGATCTGTTCGACTGGTGGGGACGTCCAGAGCTGGACCTTTTTGTGTATCTCCACATAATGCAAAACTACTGCTTTTCTGCTTGCTTGATACAGTGCCTGGAGTTTTTTGGTGCGACGCATTGTTCCTCTTGTGGAAAGCAAGATTTTTTTACACCTTCCCTCTCTTTCCCCTGATTCAGAGAGTGCTGGTAAAGTTTCATATGGAGGGAACCACCATGATTCTAGTGGCCCCTTTCGGCGGCGACGGTTTCCACTGTTAAAACAGCTAGCGGTGGAGGCTCCAGTCCCTCTCTCTCTGTGCCCGGGCTTGCTATCACAGGACCAGGGAACCCTAGTTCATCTGAACCTTCGGTCCCTTCATGTTCACACCTGGCTCCTGAGGATGTAGCCATTTCCAGGATTGGTGTCTCCCCTAAGGTGGCTGATGTCCTCGTGGCGGCCAGATAGCCTTCCACCAGGGCAACTTATTCTATGAAGTAGAATCGTTTTGCCTTATGGGCTGCTTCTCACTACTTGGATCCTCTCACCTGCCCAGTGAATCAGATCCTTGAATACTTACTGTCCTTATTGGATGCTTATCTGAAGTAAGCTTCTGTGGAGGTCCACTTGTCCAACATTTTGGCTTTACACGTGCCCATCGAGGGTCGTACGGTGGCCCAGTTAGATGTGACCATACATTTCTGAGGGGCATCCTTCACTTAAAGCCACCCATTAGCAACCCTGTCCCTGTGTGGGACTTAAACTTTATTTTAGAGAAACTTGCTTTACTTCCTTTTGAGCCTGCTGCGTCTTGCGAGCTCCTCTGTCGTGGAAAGTGTTATTTTTAGTTGATATTACTTCTGCTCAGAGGATTTCTGAGCTAGAGGCACTTAATTCTGTGAACAACCTTACTTGATTTTCCACAAGGACAGTGTCTCCTTGTGCACTAATCCTAAGTTCTTGCCTAAGATGGTATCTGAGTTTACACTGAATCAAACCATCTATCTGCCTGTCTGTTATCTGGAGCATGCCAATCCAGGGGAAGCACTGCTTCATACTATTCATGTAGGAAGTTATGTTTCCATCACCCCGGGAAAGAGGGCATTCCAGTTTCTAAGCACTGCCTCTCCAAATGTTTGGCCAACTGCATTATTTTCTGTTACAGGAAGTACGATAAGGAACTTCTAGTAGCTGCCAAGGGCCATTCTGTCAGAGGCATGGTCACTTCTATTGCCTGTTTTTAGGGGGATATATGTAGCTGAGATTTATACTGCGGCCATCTGAAATTTGTACACCTGAAGTATTGTCCATATCTTCACTAGACACTGCAGTCTAGACATCGCTTCCAGGAGGCGGGCAAACTTTGGCCTTGCTGTATTGCACAGGGCCTCCTTTCTTAGGTTCCTCCTGTCCATTCTCCTTTCCTGATGACCGCTACATCACTGCTTGGGACTCATTCCTAGTGTGTGACCTGCTGCAAGAGATATCCTTGAAGAAGATGGTACAGTTACGTAAGAACTTACCGTAACAGTAGATCTTCAAAAAATCTCCTGCAGCAAGTCACGCTTTCCCTCCCTCCTTCCCCCTGCATTCCTATTCTTCCCTTCTGTTCTGCTCTCTCCAGAATGGTCCACCTTCCGTATCCTAGACCTTCTGTGGTGGTCTCTGTGACTCTCCTTAGTTCCCTCTGGAGCTCATCCTTGCAGGCTGGTCTCCGGTGGGAAACTGAGGCATGCATGGGGCTGCCCACAACTATATAGGGAAATGTTGACGTGATGACGTCATTTGTGAGCAGCCCGAGGTAGCCTACGAGTGAAAAAGCTTCTGTGTGATCCTGGTGCCTGACTGCAGAGGTTCCTTGTGTGTGACCTGCTGCAAGAGATTCTCTCCCAAGATCTACTGTTACGGTAACTTCTTTTGTAACTTCGACCATCGTACATTGGACTCCACAGACAACGCCGCCGCTTCAGTCGACTGCCAAATCTTCAAATTTTCCTTTTCTGTTATTTTTCTTACCCTAGTTAGTGATAACTTTATTTTTTAGTGATTCCTCCCATTGTTTGTCTACCATTTCTGAGAAACTTTTCAAGCTCTGCGGGTGCAGCATAATGATCCCCGACAAGGATGGCCACGACGCCTGCGTCTGCTGTCTCGGCACCGACCATAACATCCAGGCCTGCGAGATCTGTAACACATTCAACCATTTCACTTGGCGCTGCTGCCAGAAAACCCTCAAAGCCGCCTTCCTGGAACAGAAGGTCACCCGCATGGAGAAGGAGCTCCAGGGAAGAAGCTTAAGCTTCTCCACCTCGCCAGCTCCATCCATGGATTCTCACTCCTCCAAGGCCCAGTACAAATCCACTGGCAAGCACAAGCATCAGAATAAAGACAGGCCTAGGAACAAGACCTCCCTGACACGCTCTGTCGCTGCTTTGAGCGCCAGCCATTGCAGGGTCGTCGACCACTTTGGTGGCAACACCCACTGCTGCCCACACCCTCTCTTCCACAGGGTCAGCTTTGGCAGCTTCGCCCACCAGTCTGTCCTTGGCTGGCTCCAGCTCGATATTGGGCCTCCTGACGCCCTATTGATGCTTCAATCCCTGTCGTTCTGACCCATTCAGATCCAGGGGCATTCCTCAGGGTGTTCCACTGGACCTCTTATTAGCCGATGACGGCCTCTCGACGCTGGGCTTTTCTCATCCCCTCAACAACACCCGTGACTAGTCCATCGACATTGGCGATTCAGGCTCTCCTGTCAATGCCTATGGCTGTCTTGTGGATGCCGGGACCCCAGTCTCCCCTGTCGACACCCCAGACCACCTTGTTGGCACTGGGGCTGCAGCCTCTTTCAACGACTCTGCAGACCATGCCACCAAAGCTGAGGCCTCAACATCTCGCATCAAGGCTGCAGGCCACCCTGCCGATGCTGGGAACACAGCCTCCCTCGTCGATGCCACTGGGGGTTCCGATGACGCAGATTACTATCGATGTCTAGACCATGCTGTCCTCCTCTTTCTGGGAGTTCATGCACTGCCTTGCTCCCCCTTGGGGCCCATCGACATGGGAGCTCATCAGGGTGGTGCCCTCAGTCATCGTAGTCCTCTCTGCCCTATTCAGAGCCAGAGGATGAAGATGATGAGAATGACACAGGTCCTAGGACAACCACCCAGTTTTACTGACCCAACTGCTAAACATGGGTGTGGCGCCCAGTGCCCTTTGCTGGTTCCAAGACTACCAGATGAGGAGAAATCATTGTGTTAAAATTGGGCAAACAGTATCCAGCACAAGAGAGAGGTATCATTAGGGGTATCCCAGGGATCAGTACTGGGGCCCCTGTTCTTCTGCCTCTTCTTAAATGACCTTCCCACAGCCTGTGACACCAAACTCGTATTATATGCAGACGATTCGGTGCTCATGGGCAGCAACATGTCTCCTACTGACCTGCAATATGAGCTGCAGGTCTCCTCCAAACCCGAGGACTGGTTCTGTAGTCATAAGTTGCTACTTACTACAAGAAGACCAAGGCCATGCTTATATCCAGCCCCCACAACAAAAATAAGCACTGCCCCCTCATCATCTCCAACTCCTGAGGTGAGCTGCTGGAACAAGTCCACTTGTTCAAGTATCTTTGGGGTCATAATAGATGATACCATCACATTTGCTCACCATATTGACTCTACGGTCAAGACAGTCAATACCAAGATTGGTGTCTTGTACAGGCACAGACAGTACCTCTCTCCGGGGGTCCTCCGACTCACAGTCCACAGCTCCATCATATCTCATATCGACTATTGACTAGTGTTCTACGGGGCGGCGATGGATACAGTGCTCAATAGGATTCAGACTGCGCTCAACAAAGCCTGCAGACTCACCCTGGATGCTGAGCGTGGCACTCACACCTGTACCCTGTACGAACGCGCAAATTGGCTATCATTAAGAAACGGGGTCAAATTCAAGACTTGTATCCTAGGGAAGAAGGCTCTATTGGGTAAAACACTGCCTCGTGTAGACAGTCTGATCAAGGCGGCCAACTCATTATGGGCCACCTGGGGGAGAACTAGAGGGGCCATGGCTATTCCCTTCCGTCGCACCTCGCTGGGGCAACGTGCATTTACCTACCGGGCCCCACGGTGGTTGAATTTACTCCCCGTGCACCTCCTGGCCACCAGTTGTCTGGCCCAATTCAAAACTGACCTCAAACAGCACCTAATAACACACTCTAAGTGCACCTGCCTCTAAGCCCAGCGACACCCGCATTCTCTGCCCCACAGCGAGCACTAGCCAGGCCTCCGGTACCCCATCCCTCTGTCCCTCCTCATGACTAGCCTCAGCAATTCAGGTCACGACATGCTTCTTTGGCACCTCCTTCCCCACCATCCCCCCCCACTGCCAGCTAGTCCCGTCCCTCCTAACCACTGACAAGGCACTTTGTGGCTGCTTATCCCCCACCCCACCTCATGAAGTTCTTTCCTGAGATATTAGCTACATTTGTTTTTTGAGTTACCTTTATTGCTGTGTTTTTGAGTCATTCTGTTAGTTCTGAATCCAAGTTGTATTGTTCATTGTGTTGCACTTCTGTTTTCTCCTTTTGTACTTTGTCTTGTATTCTGTGACGTGGAACTTTTGTAAAAGAGCTTGCGCTCAAAGGTATCTTTCCGACTCATTAAATAAATAGGAGCCCTTCATCTCCCTGTACTGTTTCTTCTGGGGTCGAGGACTCCACTGAATATACACCAGGGTATCACCCCCAATGACTCCTCCTTCAACTCAGTGATGAGGCAGCTGCAAGCAGCTGTGGGTTTCGAAGCTCAGGAGCAGGATGTTACCAGGAGAAATCTGACGGAATACCTGGATTTGCCAGATTGTCCTCCTCTGGTTATTCCTCCTCCTGCTGGCTGCTTTTGAGGATGCCACCATGGCTGCCTGGTGCAGGCCAAATATGATTCCTGTGATGCCCAGAAAGGCAGACAGATTGTACCAGGCTCCCTCAGGGAAGCCTTTCTTCGTAGAGAAACCAAGGGTAGATTCAGTGGTAGTAAATGCTACCCATGATAGGTACAAGAGACCTCAGCACCCCAGCTCCCTTCCCCCGGGTAAGGAGTCCATAAAGCTGGATCTTATGGGCAAGATGATCTATGCCTCTGCCACACTGGCCATCAGGGTTATTAACTACATTGCCCATATGGTCAAGATTCAAAATACTCATTGTAAAAAGGGCAAGACTGCAGCCCAGGCCCTTCTTGCGGGTCCCCAGAGACCGGAGCTGCTTAAGGTCCTCCAGTCTGGGGGTGATGTGGGCAAGCACCTCTTGAGGGAGGCCTATGGTGCTGTGGATGCCTCTGCTAGAGCAGCTGCAGTTGGCATTTGTCTCGGACAGTATTCTTGTCTCAGGGTGTCTGGTTTTGCCACCGACGTTCAACAGTCCATCTTGAATGCCCTCTTCAGAGGCTACAAGCTTTTCGGGGCAGATGTATAAGACATCCTTTCTGACTTTCAGACCTCTGGGAGAACCCTGCATTTGGTTCACTCTTTTTACCATACACAGCAAAGAGGTGGCCAGAAGGTGCCTTTTCATCTGACCTCCCACAGACCCAAGCTGGGTGCCCGTCAGCCAGCCAAGTGCTGAGCTGCCACAGCCCTGTTCACCCCTTCCTTCACCACTGGCAGGGCTCCTGAAGTGGAGATGTGGCCCTGGCCACTGGCCCTGCTGCAGCATGACTCCTGGTCAGACCCCCACCCTCCAGTGCTGCTGGAGGCAGTGGTAGGGGGTCGCTTCTCCCTCCACCTACACAGATGGAAAAAGATCACAACAGATGCTTGGGTCCTGCAACTCACAGAGCAAGGTCACACGCTAGAACCCCTGGAGTGCCCTCCAGATCTACCTCCAGTTCATTCAAGATATCCTCCAGATCATGTTTCAGTGTTGCTAGAGGAAATTCACACATTGCTGCAGAAAAGGGCCATAGAACTAGTTCCAGAGAATCAGATGACCAGAGACTTTTATTCCCACTTCTTTCTAGCCCTCAACTCCATGGGGGATATGCGGCCCATCCTGGACCTAACAAACCTGAATTTCTACATCCAGTACAAGAGATTCAGGATGGTAACCCCCCAAGGCCTGCTGCCTCTGCTGCAGTAGGGAGACTGGATATGCTCCCTGGACAAGCAGAATGCATACCTGCACATAAAGATCTGCACTTCCCACAGACAATAACTTGGGTTCCTCTTGGGGGCACGACTAGTTCAGGGCATTGCCCTTTGGCTTGTCTTTTGCACCACGAGTCTTTGCCAGATGCTTGGTGGTGGTGGTGGGAGCCCTCAGGAGGGAGGGACTATATGTCTTACCTTACCTGTATGACTGGTTAGCCAAGGCACAATCCAAGAAGCAATTCACTCGCACCCTATTGCATACCAGACACCTGTTCCATGCCCTGGGGATTACCGTGAACCTGTCTGTCAGTTTTGACCCCCTGTCAACGTCTCCAGTACATAGGGGCTTTACTAGATACTGCCCAGTGTGCGGTCTTCCTGCCCTGGGACAGGGTGGAGCACCTGGTCAAACAGGCCAGTTCCTTTACAGCAAGTGGTATATCACAGTCAGAACATTCCAGTGGCTGCAGGGCCTCATGGCTGCAGCCACTGTCATGGTTCCTCTGGTGAGGCTGCACATGCAGATTCCCCAGGAGACTTTTAAAAGTCCAGTGAATGGATGATCTAGAATAGAAGGTTGTAGTCACTTCGCCGGTAAAGAAAGTGCTTCAGTGGTGGATGGAACCCAGCAATATTTTCAGGGGAGAGGGATTCCTTTCTTGATTGCCTCTCCTCATCAGATTTTTACCACAGATGCTTCAGGAAAGGGCTGGAGCGCTCACCTGAGCCCTCACCAGATTCGGGAAACTTGGACTGCAATGGAGAGTTCTTCTACATAAATGTCCTAGAGATAAGGGCCGTCTCGTATGGCGTGAAAGCCTTTCCAGGCCCTCTGCTGGTGTAGATTGACATCATCAGTGTAGTGCACTACATTAGTAAGCAAGGTGGGACTCATTCATACCCCCTGTGCAGGAAAGCAATGAGAGTCTGGTACTGGGCTCAAGCACATGGTCTAGAATTGTTGGCAGTCCATGTTCCAGGCACCCAAAACATTTTGGCAGACAAATTAAGCAGGTTGCAGTCCAGGATGCATGAGTGGGAGCTGCAGACCTCAGTCGTAGAAGACCTGTTCGACCAGTGCTGTCATCCAGAGTTGGACCTTTTTGTATCCCAACTCAATGCAGAACTGCAGCTTTTCTGCTCGCTTGCTTCAGGGCCTGGAGTTTTCTGGTGAGATGCATTGTCCCTCTCTTGGAAGGGAGGTTCCTCTACGCCTTCCCTCTACTTCAGAGGATGCTGATCAGGCTTCAGATGGAAGGAGCAATGTTGATCCTCGTGGCTCCCTTCTGGCCTCATCAAATCTAGTTCCCCTTACCGCAGCAGTTGGCGGAACCTCCAGCACCCCTGCCGCTGTGCAAAGGCTTGCTCTCCCAGGAGCAGGCACACTAGTCCATCTGGACCTCAGGACTCTACACCTCCATGTGTGGCTCTTGAAGACAGCCATGGCTAGGTTTGGGGTATCCCAAAAGGTGGCAGGTAGGAAGCCCTCCCCCAGGGTCACTTATGGAAGTGAAAGCGCTTTGCTCTGTGGGCGGCTTCCCATCATCTGGATACATTCACTTATCCAGTGAATCAGACTCTGGAGTATTTGCTGTCCCTCTCAGATTCTGGTTTGCATTACTCTTCCATTAAGGTGCACCTGGCTGCTATCTCAGCCTTCTGTGTGCCTGCTGATGGCTGTATGGTGGCACAACTGGAGATGTTCCATACATTTTTTGAGAGGCATTCTTCACCTAAAGCCTCCCATGCGTAATACAGTCCAACCTTGGATCTTAAATTTCATGTTGGAGACACTTACTTTGGCTCCTTTTTAGCCAGCTGCGACATGCGAGCTATGCTTTGTATTGTGGAAAGTTTAGTTTATTAATTTGATAGAGCGCACTGTTTCATTGTGACTCTAGGTGCTTTATAGATACCCTAACAATATACATAAATTTAAAATAGGCATAAAATATAACACAGTACATTAATTTAAAATTAAAAGGAGGAAAAAGCTGTATTAAATAAAAAGGTCTTCAGGTCCATCTTGAAGGCATTAACTTCGGGG
This sequence comes from Neoceratodus forsteri, assembly GCA_016271365.2. NCBI lineage: Eukaryota > Metazoa > Chordata > Ceratodontiformes > Ceratodontidae > Neoceratodus > Neoceratodus forsteri. Next base: position 1,316,010,588 of record CM028131.1, read on the forward strand.
GGACCTCTCTGAGCGACCGAGGCAGTGAATTCCACAGGGTCGGTGCCACAGCAGAAAAAGCCCGGGCACCAGATGATTTCAGGTGGACCCTGGGAATAACTAAGAGGCCCTCATCAGCTGACCAGAGGGGATGAGCTAGGTGGTAGAGCCGTAGGAGATCTTGCAGGTAACCAGGCCCCAGTCCATGTAGGGCTTCATATGTCAGTAACCCGACCTGGAAGGTGATCCACCACCTAACAGGAAGCCAATGCAGAGAGTGCAGCACAGGCATATGACAACATGACCTCGAAAGGCCAATCAACAGCCTGGCTGCCACATTCTGCACTAGCTGTAGGTGTCGAAGATCAGCCTCTGTTAGCCCTAGGTAAAGGGCATTGCAGTAATCAAGCTGTGATTTCACAAAGGCATGGACTAGTGATGGCAGATCACCTGAGGGGAATCAAGTGTTTAATCCTGGCGATGTTTCTAAAATGATAAAAACCACTCTGGACCATGGGCATCACCCAGGATTCAAGTGTTAGGCTGTTATCCAGCACACCACCAAGATTTTTCTCCTTGGAAGAAGTGAGAAGCTGGGTATGTCTGATCCTAAGCCCGGTGACTCATCCAGCCTGCACGCCAACCCTCAGGTGACCAGATTCTACCATCAGTACTTCCGTTTTATCCGGATTTAACTTCAACCAGTTGGCGCTCATCCAGTCCTGGATCCCAGCAAGGGACAGATTAAAAACCTAGACTGCATCCTGTTGTTCAGGTGCAAAAGACAGGTACAGCTGAGTATCATCAGCATAGCAGTGAAAACTTGGTCTGTACCATTTTATAATGTTCCCTAGTTGTAGCATTTACACCACGAACAACGAGACAAAATGGAACCCTGAGGGACCCCACCTGGCAGAAGCATTGGACTGGAAGGAAACTGCCTCCCAAATCACCGTCTGCATCCTGCCAGTGAGGAAAGAATATAACCAGTTGAAGACTTCACCAGAAAGTCCACAATGAACCCACAGGTGATCCAAAAGCAGCCCATGGTCCACAGTGTCAGATGTAGCCGAGAGGTCAAGGAGAACAAGAGTAGAACACTCTCCTCTATCCCTCGCCACCAGGAGATAATTTAGCACCCAAACCAGGGCAGTCTCAGTACTGTACCTTTTCCTGAAACCCGATTGGAGATGGTCATAGATGTTGCTGATTGAGAAACGGGTTTCCAGTCGTAGAGCCATCACCTTCTCAGTAACCTTCCCCAAAATGGGTAGGTTAGAGACAGGTCTGTAGTTCACCACGCATTCAGAGTCTAATGATGTTTTTTTCAAGAGGGGTCTCACCACTGCCTCCTTAAGAGGCTCAGGAAAGACCCCCCAACTAAAGAACACTGGACTATCTTAGCGAGGACTGGGGCAATGGACTCAATGCACCCTACAAGAAAGCATGTCGTACCCAGGTCCAAACTACAGTAGGTAGGTAGGCCTCAACTCCTGGATGACCCTGACGGCATCCTCAGCTGACAACCAGTCAAAATCACAGCAGACAAACGGAATGCCCATGACTAACATTGGCTTGCCACAGCAAGCCCCAGTGGAGGGTGCTGACCGAATCCCAGCTCTGATAGATGAGATCTTATCAGTGAAAAAAAAAAAAGAGAAAGTTCATCACACTTAAATTGTGAAAAGGCTGTAACGAACTGAAAACAGGTCGGATTACACAGCCTGTCGACCATCCAGAAGAGCTTAGCTGGTCTGTTAGTTGCTGCAGCAATCTCCCTGGACAGGAACTCTGCTTTCCTACGGGAGATTGCTGTTCAATACTCTCTAGTAATGAGACATCAAAATAAGCTTGTCCTCATCAGACAGGGATCTCCTCCAGCACCGCTTCAACCTTTGGCCCCCTTGCCTTCAACTCCCCTGAGAGTCCCATCAAATTATGGGCTCTCCGGTGTGGGGTGAGGGGCCAAACACGGACTGGTGAGATGGAGTCGGGCATCTGTGGCAGCCATGTTGTAGCTCTCCTTCCTCTTCAGCCAGGTCTCCTGTGCCCGCTTCAAACCCCGCTGAACTTGCACTCTGCCTCTGTCCCACTTCCCCACTGCTGCAAACTGATCTCTACCTATCCTGCCTATATTAGACATGTTACTTAGGCACTTGTCTCATTTTGTTTTGTTTAGCTGCCCTTAACCCTGCTGCTGTCTGCAACATGTGATTGTTTTTTTCCTCTGTATTGTGTGACTGTTTATTGAACTCTGACCTATCTTGTTAATTCTCATGTATTGGAACATCTTGTTTTGCTCTGTATTTGGTTTTGTTTTGTTCTTCCTTTACCCAAAATGTATTCCCTGTTCATCCCTACTTATTGTAATCTCCCGGGTCGTACCTGAAAAAAGTCATGTCTTGGCTTTGGTACCTACCCGGTAAACAAAAACTAAATAAATGTGTCAGCTGCTGACATCTGTGCTGGTGCCACTTTGGAGTACTGTCCACAAACACTACAGTCTTTACATTGCCTCTGGAAGATTGGCAGGCTTTGGCCTAGCTGTGCTTCTAGGCCTTTTTCCTAAAACTGTTGCCTGCAGACTGCCTCAGTGCCAGAACTGCTTGGGTCTCATTCCATAGGTGTGGCTTGCTGCAAGAGATATCCTCGAAGAAAATAGTACAGTTACGTAAGAATTTACCATAACAGTAGATCTTCGAGAGAATCTCTTGCAGCAAGCCATGCCGTCCCACCTCCCGTCCCCCTTTGCTTCTCTGTCCCTGTTGCTCTCTCTCCAGGCTGGTATACCTTCTGTTTCACATTTCACAGTGGCAGTAACCTCTGGCCCTCCTTCAGTTCCCCAGGAGGAGGTCCTCTGTATATGTTCTCCAGCAGGGAAACTAAGGAGGGTGAGGGGCTGCCCACGTTTGTGTGGGAGGGACAATGTCCGCTGACATCATCATGGGTGGCCCATGGTAGACTGCCAGCTAGAAATCTTTCCGTGTGCTCATAGTGCCTGACAGCTGTAGTTCCACAGATGTGGCTTGCTGTGAGAGATTCTCGATCTACTGTTACGGTAAGTTCTTCCGTAACTGTACTATTCTGGAAGGTCCACCAGCGGACAGATACAGTAGTCGAGATGTGTGATAACCAGGGCATGGATTAATGTTTAAACAGCTAAATTTACATAGCAGTGAAGTTCACCAATGGGTGATAACAAGGCCTTTACAGCAGCAGCTGTACGACTCCAAAAAGTGAGCAGAATTAGGTGTCACTCCCCAAAATATAAAGTCCTGATCCTTTTTTTTTTTTTTATGTATGCTTTAGGTTGTTGTGGCAACAGTGGCATTTGGTATGGGAATAGATAAACCAGATGTAAGGTTTGTAATTCATCATTCAATGAGCAAATCCATGGAGAATTACTACCAGGAAAGTGGACGTGCAGGTATGGTGTAAATGTATCTCTGTGGAGGCATATCGGTTGCCTAGAGTTTTTAACTGTTAATTTACAATTTGTTTACATAAAATTTGCTAACCAAGCTGTAATTTAATAGCCAGTTATACAATGTTTGGGGGGGGGGGAGCTGCAACACAAGACATCCGTGCTGCTTGTTCAGAGTCACACGGAGCCAATAGCTCTGATAGTATTAGAACTAAGTTTGCATGGTCTCCTGGCTCTTAGTATTATTAATTAGGTCACACTGCCTGAGAATGGGGATTCAAACCATGATTTTCTGACTTGGGTCCTGTATAGGCTGTTGAATCATTTTAAATGACTTTTTTGAAAATAGGCTAAAACACAGTGGTTGGAACATCCGCACTGTGCTCGCAAACTTAACTATCCCACTTGGGTTCCCACGCATCATCGTGACTCTGGCACAATGTATTGCTGGTGCCACAGTGTGTTGTGGGATACTGGAGATCACAAGTCTGATGGAAAACTGACAAAAACATGCTACCATGTACGTGGCAGTCACAGAAACATGGTACACACAAAACCATGACTGGGACATAAACATACCAGGATACACTGTCTACAGGAGGGACAGGGAGGGTAAAAGAGGAGAAGGAGTAGTTCTTTACATAAGAGAAGGAATAAAAGCAACAGAACAAAAGGGTAAACAGGGAGGAGAAGAAGCACTGTGGGTAAATTTGGAGACGGGCAGTGGCACCACAATACGCACAGGGGTTATATACAGACCCCCTTCTCAGGTGGAGGAAATGGACAGGGAAATGATAGAAAGTATACTTAGAATGGCAGAAAAAGGGGAGATATTGCTGATGGGTGATCTGAATATGCCGGATGTTAACTGGAGTGCAGTTGCAGCTGCCACTTCGAAGAGTGCAGTTATTCTAGATGCCCTACAGGGGGCATGCCTTAGACAACTAGTACTGGAGCCCACTCGAGAGGGAGCAATATTAGAGTTGATTCTCTCAAATGGAGTTGGAGAGAGGATTACAGATGTGGAAGTGGGTAGCCATCTGGGAACTAGCAACCATCGAACAGTATGGTTCACAATAAACACAGCAATAGAGTCAAGCCATACAAAGACAAAAGTACTGGACTTTAGGAGGGCTGACTTTGCCAAAATGGGTGAGTGCCTAAGGAATGCACTAGCAAATGGGCAGGAAGGAGGGGTGGAAGAACAATGGGGAATAATAAAAACTGCCATCACAGAGGTAACAAGCCTTTGTGTGAAGCAAATAAACAAGACGATGTAAGAAACCACTATGGTTCTCAAAGGAAGTGGCAGTGAAGGTTCAAGAGAAAAAGAAAGCATTCAGGAAGTACAAGGAATCGAGAAGAAGCAGGACAGAGAACTGTATCAGTTAAAGCAAAAGGAAGCTGGGAAGGCAGTCAGAACAGCAAAGGCCCAAACCGAGGAAAAGATAGCCAACTCAGTTAAGAAGGGGGATAAAACCTTATAGGTATATCAGGAGCCAAGGAAGACCAAGGGAGGGATAGTGAGGCTTAATAAAGGGGTGGAGGGTGGGCAGAGGGAGACTGTGAAAAGGCAGAGATACTAAACAAATATTTTGCTCAGTATTTACAAAGGAAGAGGGGGAGGTACATAAAACAAACAGTAGTAACACGCTGGATACAGAAGTTGATACCAGCCCATTTACAGAAGAAAGGGTTCTGAAAGAACTCTTAAAACTGAAGGTGGACAAAGCAGTGGGGCCTGATGAGATTCATCCCAGAATTCTAAAAGAACTAAGGGTAGAACTAGTGACACCACTGACTACCCTTTTTAACAAATCATGGGAGGATGGGGTGGTGCCCGAGGACTGGAGGAGGGCAGATGTGATTCCTTCACAAAAGTGGAGCAAGACAGAAGCAGGAAACTATAGACCTGTTAGTTTAACTTCAGTGATAGGGAAAATGATGGAATCACTTCTAAAGGAAAGAATTTTAGTATCTAGAGGCCAGAGGGGCACAGAACCCTAGGCAGCATGGATTCAGCGGAAGGTCATGCCAGACAAATCTGATAGATTTCTTTGACTGGGTGACCAAAGTAGTAGATCAGGAGGGCTGTGGACATGCTTTACCTAGACTTTAGCAAGGCATTTGACACAGTCCCACACAAAAGATTAATATACAAGTTAGCCAGCCTGCGTGGTCCCAAGATGACAGCCTGGGTAAAGAATTGGCTGGAGAATAGGACACAGAGAGTAATAGTAAATGGAGTCCACTCAGAAGAAAGGAGGGTTACTAGTGGGGTACCAAGAGGGTTCAGTATTAGGACTGGTCCTCTTCAATGTCTTTATAGCTTTACATTGCAGAAGGACTGGAAGGAAAAAGTATGTCTCTTTGCAGATGACACTAAGATCTGCAACAGAGTTGATGCACAGGGTGGGTGTGGAAAGGATGAGAAGGGACTTGGCAAGGTTAGAGGAATGGTCAAATGTATGGCAGCTTAGATTCAATGCTAAGAAGTGCAAGGTAATGCACTTGGGAAACAAAACCCAGGGAAGAGTACATAATGGGGGTGAGATACAACAACAAAATGGAGAGGGACCTGGGGGTAGTCATATCAGATGACCTAAAGATGGGCAAGCAATGTGAGAGGGCAGCGAGGAGGGTTGGGGATACTGGGATGCATAGGGAGAGGCATCACCAGTAGAAAACAGGAAGTTATTATCCCTCTGTACAGACAGCTGGTGAGACCCCATCTGGAGTACTGTGTGCAGTTCTGGAGACCTAATCTCCGTAAAGACATAGACAGGATGGAAGCTGTCCAGAGGAGGGCAACTAAAATGGTGCAGGGTCTGCACCGGAAGACATATGAAGAGAGACTTAAGGAGCTTAATATGTATAGCCTCGAGGAAAGGAGGGAGAGGGGGGACATGATAGAAACTTTCAAGTACCTCAAGAGAATCAACGAAGTCCAAGAGGGTAGCATCTTTCAAAAAAAGAGGTGTGCAAGAACAAGAGGGCACAATTTGAAGATAGAGGGGGCGGCTCAGAGGTAATTTAAGGAAGTATTTTTTCACAGAGAGGGTTGTGGATGCATGGAACAGCCTCCGGAGGAGGTTGTGGAGTCAAAATCAGTGGTGGAATTCAAGCATGCATGGGATAGTCATAAGGCAGTTCTGGGGGGTTGGGGTAGGAAGAAGTAGGCTGCTGGTTAACTAGGATCTGCAGCTTATCCAGTAGGTAGGGAAATGGGCAGACTGGGTGGGCCAAGCGGTCCTTATCTGCCGACAAATTCTATGTTTCTATGTTACCATGAATTGTTAGCTCTGTACAACCTATGCATTATGGGGTTTGTGTGTGTGTGTGTGTGTGTGTGTATGTTTTGGAGCTATGTAGGCCATAATTTACTAGTTTGAGTTGTGCATACCATCCTTAACCTGAGTTCAGACATGGTTTCTGTCCACATTGATGGTAACTCAGGTTAAGGAAACCACTTTTGTTGTTTTTGTATCTCTACAACCATGTTAGCCTATCCTCCTGCGCCCCCCTGCAGGTTTAGAACACAGTTTTAGAACATGAGTTGTAGCACTGTTTTATGGTACAGCAGTCTTCAGCTGTTTTAACAGAGTTAAAACTGTTTAAAAGACACAATGTGGACATGGCCTTAATATTCATTTGCTCTGACGTCTGGCCACACTGTCTAGGGGCTGGAGTTTGAACCACGATTTCACATCTTGCAGTCCTTTGCTGTATCCAATAGACCACACTGCTTGGGAACAGGTAGATGAACCAAGATTCCCCAGCTCACTGTCCTTTAGTATTACAATCAGATAATATGCTTAGGAGCTGGAATTTGAACCAGGATTTCCTTGCTGACAGTCCTCTGCTGTTACCATCACCATGTGCTGCTGCATTTTTTTTTCTCCTGAGAGCTGAAAGAAAGTGTCTAGTGAAACCTGCCCATCTCAGGATGTCATGCAGGGTTCCTCATTGCCTGCAAGTATAGGGCGGTAGTGGATGATTGGTGCCAAGGACTCCTGTGAACTTTGCATATGCATAAGTGAGCTTAAAGTAAGAAGTAGAGCACCATTATAAAAACAGTGATGGTAGTGCAATGCTGTAATAAAGGATGGTGGTAAAAGAACATTTTGGGGGGATTGTATAAAAATAAATTCAGAGCTATGGCCAAAAATGTAAGGTCATGGTAAAAATCAGTATAGGGTGGTGGAACACTGGTCTGAACAGCTGTGGGATGGATGTGGTTTAAAATGTTATGTTTGACAGTGTAAATGGGCAATACCTTAACTGGGAAAGCTGTTCTTAAGCATTCTCTAATCTTTTTAAGGTCGAGATGATGCTAGTGCTGACTGCATTCTGTACTGTGGCTTTGGAGATATCTTTCGAATAAGCAGCATGGTGGTCATGGAGAACGTAGGACAGCAGAAGCTCTATCAGATGGTGGCATATGGCCTGGATTCACACAGGTAGGCTAAACCTTTGTCAGAGAAAACCGCTAATATGGCACTTGGGTTCTGCAACGTAATTTGCGTGTACTTTTGAAATGTTGGGTAACTAAGTCGCTCAAAACACCTAAACTTGATGCTGAAAGTGAATTTAGTCATACCATTCAACTCCCCTGCCCCATAAACTTCAGAGATGAGACTTAAAAGAAAATTGGGGACAGATGGCCCAAATCAGGGACACAACTTAACCGTTTGAGAGAGTCACTCAGGGAAGTGGTAGAAGGAAACGTTACTGACCGTAGTTAACAGCATTTCTTCTAACGGGTTAGAACAAGTAGTCAAACGTCTGCATCATTTCCATAAGGGGCATGGTGCTCCAGAATTTAGAATCTTTCTTCAAAGGTGTTCTCTCTCATTATGATTTCAAGCATTCTAGCAGTAGATCTTTTAGCTGAAGAGGTCTGGAGACTCTAGATCAAATTTGAAAAAAAAAAAAGGAATTTTCTAGCAATATAAATTCCAGATTAAAAACAGTTTTACTGATACAGAGTAAGCAACAGCAATCACTAAAAGCTCAAGCTTTAATTAATAATTGATTCTGAAGAACCTAATTATGCTATCGTAAAAAAAGGAAGGCAGAGAAGGATTAGTTTGACTGGTTGTTCTAATCCATTAGAAGAAAAGCTAATCTTTGAGGATATCTTCATACACCCATAATATATTGGACAGTAAGATGTCCATGTCAGGACCCCGTGGGAAGCTTTCACAAGATGGGGCCTCCCACGTCAAGCATGTTGGCGGTGTAATGCATTGCATGTGTAATGTAGTCGTCCCCAACTACTTCACTTCTTTTTCTTCTGCCATTGTTGTGAATATCAGACCAGGGAAAGCTTTTCCGTTTCCGTTGTTATTTGCCGATGGAATTGCTTTGATGTTCTTCAAGGATCTCTCCGTCCATTGAGCAGCATCATGGAACAGTAAGCCGTAGACATCAGGACCACCTGGAAAATTTTGCTAGCTGGGGCCACCCACATCAATGTGCATCATCGCTGCCTATATAATATTTAGTGTCCCATTATGCCTTTTAAGGGGGTGGACTTTAAAAGGATGGGAATACTGTGAGCAACCATGCATGAATGCTAGCCAGAAATGGGATATTATTATGAAAGGGCTGGTGGAGGCTATTGTGACATGTACCAGAACAGGGAGTAAGAAAGTGAGGGCAAAAAAAACAAGCTGGCTGACGCAGGAGATCATGGAGGGGGTGAGGGCCAAAAAAAGCATTTCAGAGACTAAAGAGGTCGGGAGGGGAGGACAACAGGGAGATGTATAAGAAAAGGTCCAAGGAGGTTACCAGGCTGGTCAGAGTGGCCAAGGCTTCTAGGGAGCTGAGATTGGAGCAGGGCATTAAGAATAGAGATAAGGACTTCTTCAGATACATCAGTGAAAGGAGAAAAAACAAAGATCAGATAGTGAGGATAAAAAAGGAAAGGGACTGGGTGGAGAAGGGGGAAGACCAGGCAGAGTCACTAAATGATTACTTCTGCTTGGTGTTTATGAAAGAAAAGAGGGGGCTGCCACCACCGGGGAGAGGAGGAGTGGGTGGTGGGGGGGTTGGGGGAGGTGACTGATACAGGGATCACAGAGGATAGAGTGCTGGAAGGATTAAGGGCACTGAGGGGGGATAAAGCACTGGGTCCAGACAGCATTCACCCTAGGGTACTTAATGAACTAGCTGAGATCCTGGCAGAACCGTTGGCTGACCTGTTCGATACCTCCTTGAACACAGGGTGCGTGCCACTGGATTGGAGGGTGGTCCATGTGGTACCCATTCACAAGGGTCGGACCCAAGGACGAACCAGGCAACTACCGACCAGTGAGCCTCACATCAATTGTGGGTAAACTGATGGAGACAATCCTAAAGGAGAGGCTAGTGACCTTTTTTGAGGACAGTGGTCTTCAGGACAGTCAGCAGCTCGGGTTTGTCTCGGGAAGATCCTGCCAGACAAACCTAACTGAGTACTACGACTGGGTGACAAGGGAGCTGGACAAGGGCAATGCGGTAGATGTCCTGTATTTGGAGTTCAGCAAGGCTTTTGATTCAAACACCATGAAGTCTTGCTATATTATAACAATAGCAGTCAGCCACTGCAGCTGAACTGCCCCGGAGAGGAAGGAGTTAACTCCAGAAGATCTGGAGTTCTACAGCTCGAGGGCGCTGTGCCCAAAGCTCTATCTGGCAGTTTCAAATGAAACTGTCAGATTCTTTACTCCGCTTCACTGAACAGTCGCTCCGGGATCAGCTCCTTCAGCTCGGTTCATTCTCGGTTCAAGCAGTATTTTTGATTCATTTGAACGGCAAAAGTTATTATTTTTACGCATTTCGGTTTTAAAGCTCTATCTGTAACCGTGAGTACAAAATTTAAGTCTGTGTGGAAAATTAATTATCGGTTCGGTTTTGAACCGATCGGTTGTTTTTTTCTGTATTTTAAAAGTGTACAGTGGGTTTTAGAGTGCGGTTCCGGTTCTTATCGGTTCTAAAAAACCCGAATTATAACGCTTTTTCAAATACCGTGACACGGTTAGGAACCGATAAAGAATGTCTTTGCTAGCACTGCCATCAAAAGGGCAAGTTTTGGTTAGCTGGCATTATGTCTGAGAAACCCAAAAGAAAAACTGGGCCACTGGGTTTCAACACTGTGATGTCTGTGGGGATGCCTTTGCCAAGGCTGACCCACACACCACTTGTGTTTATTGTCTGAGGCTGACCACCTCCTGTCAGACTGCCAGGTGTGTAAAATTTCCCTGCAGCCACCCTGGAAGAGATTGGGCCGGCTCAGGAGGCAGAAGGCCAAAAGTCCGCTGACCGGATGGCCAGCCGGTCCAGTACCCACTGGACCAGAGGGAGTGCCCTCTGACCAGGGCAAGACTTCTCGGGCAAAAGGAAGGCTGGTTCAGAGGAACCAGTCCCAAGTAAAAAGACAAGGAAATCAGTAGGTCTGGAGTCCAAAATTGTCTCCAACTGCTGCAGAGATAGCTAAAGCCATTCAGATTGTCCAGTCACTGTCTCAGGGATCTGTAGAACCACCAACAGCTGGTAAAAGGTTGGTTCGTTCAGTCCCAGTGGTTCAGGATTTTGAAGTTGAGGATTTTTATGAACCACAGGAGGGGGAGGAGGAATTTGATCGTTATATGTGTGGCTGGGGGGGGGTCTGGACGTGCCCATTGAACCGGACATTTCTCCAGACAGACCTTTAGAATCTCCTCCTATTCTGTCTGAGTCCCCTTCTTTCTTTATTTTTTACAAAAAGGTTGCAGAAACCCTCCAGCTTCCTTTAGAGGAGGCTGTGGATGAGCAAGAGGAGCCTGATTATGTGGAAATGATGGATATTCCAGAGTCTAGGAGGTTGTCTATTCCTTTGCATAAGTCATTTAGGAAGCAAACAACAAAGATTTAAAAAATCCTCATTCTGTCCCTCCTGTAGATAAAAAAATGGACAGAAGGTATACTTTGTCAGGCTCGGATACAGACTTCCTTATTGAGCAGTGTAGTCATGTAGGTGTGGTACAAGCTGCAGCCTGTGACAAGGCTAATATTCCTCTGGCCTCACATCCTCCTGATAAGGATTCCAGGAAGATTGATGCCATGGCGAAGAAACAGTATATGGCAGCTTCTTTGGGGCTCAGGCAGGCAAATTATATGGCTTATGTAGCTAGATATCAGAAATCTAGGTGGGACACAGTATTGCAGTTAGCCAAGCAGGCCCATGGCCAGCTGGCTAGTGAGTTGGAACAGGTGGCTGCTGATGGCATTGAAGCCTCTAAAGTTCAATTTCATACTGCTGTTGATGTTAATGATGTTTCTTCTAGGGTCATGGCCACTTCTGTAGCTTCCCGTAGGTTGGCATGGCTCAGATGCACTAATCTGTCCAAAGATACCCAGTCAGAGGCTATGGATTTTCCTGTAGTGGGAAATTCTCTTTTTGGGGAACAAACAGAAAACTATATGAAAAAGATGGATGAATACAGAACTACCTACAAAGTGCCCAGGCTAAGAAGCATGCCATGCCACAAAGGCATGCTCCCAGAGAGCTAGGGCAGGCCTTTTCCAGGCCTTTTACCAATTTCAAACCTCCTCTGCTGTCTACTTAGAGGGTTTCTTCAGAGGCAGGGTAGACGAGGCTCAAGTAGACCGTGCCCCTCCCCTCAGCCTAAGGCTGCTGCTAAGCAGGCACCCTGATGGGTGCCAGGGCCGATTCTCCTGCTACCAGTGGGAGCAGGTTGGCCTATTTCAGCCGGAACTGGCTGTCCCTAAATACGGACAGATGGGTTCTGGAGGCATAGGCCAGGGTCTGGTTCTCAGCTTCAAACACTTTCCAAAGATGAGACCAGGCATTTTCCACCTGCAAATCCTTCAGAGCCCTTGCTTTGGAAGCAGAGGTTTCTGCTCTGCTGGACTGCAAAGCAGTGGAAAGGGTTCCTCCTTGCCATCAGGGCAAGGGCTTTATTCAAGATACTTTCTTACCCCAAAGACAGGAGAATGGCGGCCATTCTAGATTTAAGATACTTGAACAAGCATCTGTTGAAACCAAAGTTCAAAATGTTGACTGGCAGTGATATTGTTTCCTAAGGCCAGGGACTGGCTAGCTTCCCTGGACCTCAAGGATGCCTATTTTCATGTTCTGATCAGGCCTTCTCACCGAAAGTACCTCAGGTTCGAACTGCCCTCAGGCCACTACCAGTTCAGGGCAATGCCTTCAGCCTTCCTCTGCCTAGGGTATTCACAAAATGTCTCGCTGTAGTAGTGCTTCGCTTAAGAAGGCAAGGGGTTGCTGTGTTTCCCTACCTGGACGACTGGCTCATTGTGGGTCAGTCTCCAGGTCAGGTGAAATCCCACTGCAAGTCACCCAGCAGCTTTTCACTTCCCTGGGATTCCTCAAACTTACCAAAGCAGTTCTGGAACCAGTTCAGGTCCTAACTTTCATAGGCGCAGAATTGAACACAAGGTTAGCCAGGGTTTTCTTCCCCGGAAAGGGTGGACAGACTCATCGCCTGGCATCCTCCTTTACCCTGGGTCTGTCGACCAGCAAGGCATTTTCTGCAACCTCGGGCACATGGCTGCTTCCACAGCTGTCGTGCAGGGAGCAAGATTCCAGATGAGGACATTCAGTTCCATTTGAGGGCCTATTAGTCTCAAAGGAAGGACCCCTACCAAGTTGGTCCCAGTTACTCAAACTCTGATCCTAGCCTCCACTGGTGGCAGGTCCAGAGCAATTTAAGACAGGGGTTCCTTCATTCCCATTTTCTCTCCTCCTCACCCTCACCACGGATGCCTCCTGTTAGGGTGGGGGCTCACCTGGGCCACCTGCCACTCAGGGGTATGGTCTCCTCAGGAGTCTCTGCTCCACATCAATCTTTTGGAACGCAGAGCTGTCTTTTAGCTCTTCGGTGTTTTCAGATTCTGTCCAGAACAAAGTGGTTCAAGTCAGGACAGACAATACCACCACAATGTGGTACATCAACAAAGCAAGGGGCACTGGTCCAGCCTTGTGCAATCAAGCAATGAAGTTGTGGTCTCTGGCTTACTCCCTGAACACCTCCCTGATAGCGGTTCATCTCCCAGGGAAGGACAATGTCCTGGCGGACGCCTCAGCAGAATTTCTCAGGGCCATCACGACGGGCTCTGAATCCACAAGTGCTGGGGTCTGTCTTTGCCAGATGGGGCACCTCAGATAGATCTTTTCGAGCCCCAGACAACCACCAACTTCCTCTTTCTGTTGCAGACCTCCAGTTCTGGGCTCAGTCCTCTGGACGCCTTTCTGTTGGACTGGAAAGGGAAGTTCCTGATGCCTTTCCCCTTCCTCTCCTTTTCAGGGTACTAGTAAAATCAGATCTCAACCTTGCAGAGTGATTCTGATTGCCCCAGATTGGGCCAGACAGCCCTGGTACCCTCTGCTCCTGTCCTTGGCAGTCCACCCTGCCCTGAGCCTGCCCAGAGTCTACGACTTCTACTGGCCTGTGCACAGGGAGAGTGGTATCCGGACCTCAAATCCCTCCACCTCAAGGCTTGGCTCTTGAGGAGCTAGAATTTGCTGACTTACACCTTTCTCAAGGTGTCATGGATATTTTAAAGGCTTCAAGGAAGCCTTCCACTAGGGCCACTTATAATTCTAAGTGGAAGAGGTTTTCCATCTGGTGCTCTGAGAGGCAGATTGTCCCAGAATTTGCTGATCTTCCCATTCTACTGGACTATTTGGTCCATCTGAATTCCCTAGGCCTTAGATCAGCTACCCTGAAGGTTCATCTGGCAGCTGTCTCTGCTTTTGTGTCAGGAGGGAAGCCTGCCTCCCTTTCTTCTCACCCGGTGTTCTCCAAGTTTTTTAAAGGGTTACTTCATACTAACCCTCCTTTTTGGAACCAGTTCTCGCCTGGGACCTGAATATTTGCATTGCTCAGTTAATGCACCCCTTGAGCCTCTGTCTTCTGCAGAGCTCATGATTTAATTTGGAAAACCGCTTTTCCTAGTAGCTATCACCTCTGCCAGATGCATAAGTGAGCTACAGGCCCTGTCAGTGGAAGAAGATTTTATCTCTTTCCATAGAGATAAGGTAGTCCTTAGGACTAATAGAAAGTTTTTGCCTAAGGTGGTTTCTGATTTCCACCTGAATCAATCTATCTCTCCCAGTATTTTCACTGAGCATTCTTCCTCAGGTGAGAGGAGACTGCACAGCCTGGATGTCAAAAGAGCCCTAAGCTACTATTTAGAGCGCACCAGAGGTCATAGGTTTGAATCCTCCAACTCTTTCTTACCATGGCGGGAGGTTGGCAAGGAAACCTGCCACTAAGAGAACAATTGCAAGGTGGATTGTTTCTTGTATCCAATTCTGTTATCAGAAACTGGGTAGAGTACCCCTCAGGATTGAGGCCCACTCCACCAGGGTACAGCTGCGTCTCTAGCGGCTGCAGAGACATCCCCATTCTGGAGATTTGTCAAGCTGCTACTGGAAGACAGTTCACACCTTTACAAGCATTATTCCCTGGATGTCCAGTCCAGGAGAGATGCTCAGTTTGGCACAGCTGTGCTTCAGAGCCTATTTCCTAAGTAGGTTCTGACCCTCCTCCATGGAGGTACTGCTGTGTATCTGCTTATTGTTATAATATAGCAAGACTTCATGGTGTTTGAAGAAAAATTACTCACCTTAGTAATTGGCTTTTCTTCTCATGGAGTCTCTATATTATAACCACCCTCCTCCTGCCCCTCTCAGAACTTCTACTTGGGTAGGGGTGGCGAATTGGTGCAAGCACTGTCATGCCATTGTAGTTTTCCCTACCCTCTTTCCTTTGGGTTAGGGATCTAGATTGTTTCATTTAGGTTATTTATATTGCCCCTTCCTGGACTTGAGTCTTTGGGGGAAGGGGTTCATATTATCTTGGTCAAGGGTGGTAAAGCGAACCATAATACCATCAATTTTTGTTATTAATGGCTCGAGTGTTTTTGTTCTTTATATTATAGTTATACTACTAGTAGGTAGCCATGTAATAGTGTAGTTTTTCCACACAGACTTTCCGTCCTTTGATGTTAGCTTTTAGAAGATCTGAGCAGCTCATTTGAAACTGCCAGACAGAGCTTTGGGCACAGCGCCCTCGCGCTGTAGAACTCCAGATCTTCTGGAGTTAACTCCTTCCTCTCCGGGGCAGTTCAGCTGCAGTGGCTGACTGCTATTGTTATAATATAGCAAGACTCCATGAGAAGAAAAGCAATTACTAAGGTGAGTAATTTTTTCTTCCGTGCCACATGGGAGGCCGGGGGGAAGCTGGAATATATAGGGGTGGGAACAAAGATGGTAAACTGAATCACCAGTTGGCTGAAGGGTAGGCAGCAAAGGGTGGTGATGGGGGGACTCTCAGTGCTGAGGGATATGACGAGTGGGGTGTCACATAGATCAGTGTTGGGGCCGGTGGTGTTAGGGATTTTCATTGCTGATATCTCCCATGGGATCCGGAGCAAGATCAGTCTCTTCACGGATGACACAAAGATAGGAGCGGTGGTGGATGATATCAAAGGGTGCAGGGGACTGCAGGAGGACCTGACCAGGCTACTGGAATGGTCGGAGGCATGGCATTTTTTTTTTTTTTTTAAATATATTTTTTATTTCGAGGTTTTCCAAGGAGAGAACAGAGTACATCTTGTGTTCATTCTCATTACATTAAATACAATATAGATGAGACATTTGACATTTTCTCAGGTATTTGTCAGGGAATACATATCCTGATTATTAAACATAGAAACATAGACGTTGACGGCAGATAAGGACCGCAAGGCCCATCCAGTCTGCCCATTTCTTTTTCTACCTTATAAATGTGCCATCGGCCTTTGCTCTGTCAGTGACCTATCTATTCATAGTCATTTGTATTGCTCCCTTATGCCTATCCCATGCCTGTTTGAAGCCCTGCACTGTATTCATAGCCACCACTTCTTGTGGTAAGCTATTCCATGCATCTACCACCCTTTCTGTGAAAAGAATTTCCTCACATTTCCCTTAATCGCCTCCCTCTAATCTCATGCTGTGTCCTCTTGTCCTGCTATTTTTCTTATATTTAAACATGTTAGACTCTTTCACCTTGTTTATGCCCTTAAAGTGTTTAAATGTCTCGATCAATCACCTCTCTCTCCTCCTTTGCTCAAGGGTATACATATCCTGAGCTCCGTTAATCTGTCCTCATATGTCTTCTGATGCAGTCCCTGCACCATTTTGGTTGCCCTTCTCTGGACTGCCTCAATTTGGTTAATGTCCTTGTGAAGGTGTGGCCTCCAATACTGCACACAGTACTCCAGATGGGGCCTAACCAGTGTCTTGTACAGAGGGATTATTACCTCCCTCTTACGACTTGTGATACCCCTACTAATACACCCTAACACCCCCCTGGCCTTACCTACTGCTTTAGAGGTCTGCTTGGATGATTTTAGGTCATCAGTGATGATGATGCCCAAGTCTCTTTCTTCCTTGTGACTGCTAGCAACTCCCTCCCAGCCTATAAGTGGCTTCAGGGTTTCTCTTCCTATGTGCATGATTTTGCACCCCTTTGCATTAAATCCCAGCTGCCACTCTTCTGACCATTTTGCTAGTTTATCCAGATCTCTTCTCATTCTGCCCACCCCATCTGGATCATCTACTCTGTTGCAGATCTTGGTGTCATCTGCAAACAGACAAGCCTTACCCTCTAGTCCATCTGCAAGGTCACTAATGAAGATGTTGAATAGGACTGGCCCCAGGACTGATCCCTGAGGTACCCCACTTGTGACTTGCATCTCTTCTGACTGTATACCATTTACCACCACTCTCTGTTTTCTGCCAGTCAACCAGTTTGCCACCCAGTTGACCAACTTCTGACCCACCCTGAGGCTACCTAGCTTATTTATCAATCTTCTATGTGGAACAGTGTCAAAAGCTTTGCTGAAGTCAAGGTAGGCGACATCAACTGCTCCCCCTTGGTCCACCACTCTGGTTACCCAGTCAAAGAAATCTATGAGATTAGTTTGACAGGACCTTCCTTTTGTATTATTCTAATACATTTGTTAAATCTTTCATATACTACCTTGTGGTAATCCCAGGTCTATAGAAGTTTTAATTTCCCCTGTGGAATCAAATCTGGTCTGTGCCTGGATATCCATAACCACCACTTAGCCCAGAAATCAATACATCTCTGTACCTTTAAATTGATATGAGCCGTCAAAAGCTCCATTTTATATATTTTATAAGTTATGTCTTCCCATTCCTGAGAAGTTGGTGGGTCTTTTTGGAGCCATTTCCTCGATACAGCGTTATGAGCTGCCAGAAGTAACATAGCTTTAAGAACCTGGGGTTCTAGGGACATGGATATGTTGTTCATCCACACTGTCTGGCAGGTATCCTTGCCGCTTTAAATCTTGCCGGAAGGTCTTCAAGCTGGCTCCTCCCACCCACCCGGGTGGTAAAACTCTCGGCTTCGCCCCATGACGCCAGATCTTCCTTACCGCTTGGAAGCTCAGGTTCCCTCCTTAACACTCTGCGTATAAGACTGGTTCCTAATTCTTCGAATTTTCGAAATTAAAGTTTTTGCTAAAAAGACTTCGGTCTTCTCTCCCTCACGGCTGCGATGGACAAATCGACTCCCGGTTTCCGGAGATGCCCTTGCGGGCAGAAGATGTCTCGGACGGATCCGCACTCCACGTGCGTCTACTGTCTAGGCCTGGAGCACGACCCGCAGGCCTGCGACCTGTGCTCTTCCTTTTCGGCCTACGTCCTCGAAGACCGTGCTGCCCGTTTACAACTGGGGCGTCCTGACAAGCGATTTCCTCCGGTGAAGTCAAAAGAGGCCCGGTCTGCGGTGTCCGCGGCGGCAGGCTCGGCGGATTAGCTCGAGCGGATGATCGCCCTCGAAGAGGAGGCGGCGCGGGCCGCTTCTACCTCGGCTGCGGCATTTGTCCCGCTCTCTCTCGGTGCCTCTTATTCAGCTTCTTTTAAGGAGCTTTGTCTGACCCTCTCGACTAAAGGTGAAGGACCAACTTCTTCTGGACCGTTTTCTTGGTCCAAAAAGAGAGACAAGGGTAAGTCTCACCGTCGACGCTCTTGGGAGCGGGAAAGATCCCTCTCCCGAGTTGTCGACCGTCGACTTGATCGACGCCGACAAACCGACCACTGGTCTCCGCGGTGTCCCACGTCAGGCCAGTTGACCCGAGAATCCCGTCGGCGCGGTCGAGATTCTCTCGACCGTTGACTGGTTAATCGCAGGAAGCCGAATCCCCTCTTCCAGTTTCCCCAGTGGGAGTTGAGGACCCGTTGGCTTCGTCTGTGCCTCGGATCCGGAGCCTTGGTTGAATCCTCCGAACCGAGGAGTGCGGTTCCCCACGACACCTCCCCACACCGTCCTCGGGAAAGCCGAGGGTCTCGGTCTCGGACTTCTTTGCGGTCCAGCCGATCCCGCCGTCATAGGCGGTCTCGGCAAGCGGCGCCGCCGCTCGTCCTCTACTTCCTCCTCAGACGAGGGGAGGCTTCGGCGCAAGTTGCATCGAAGATATGAGGAACTCATGTGGCAACAGCTCCTTCTGACCAGGACTAAGCCGACGCCGCCGTCTTCCCCGGCCATTAAGTGGCTGTCACCGGAGCGGCCGAAACAACCCCTCGTTTTATCAGAGGAGCCTGTTCCCAGGCCAGTTGTTCGGCCAAAACCAGCTGCCCCACCGATTACGGTGGAACCTCCGCCTCCACAGCCGTTAGTTGGGGCTCCGACCAAAAATTCTCGGTCGGCTCAGGGACTGCCCCATAGGCTGTATGTCACCCTCACTCCCGATCGACCTCGGCAGGTGGAGGGTGGCTCAGGCCCAAGGCAGCTCTTTGAGGACTCTTCCGAGTCCGAGGACTATTCCTCCCTTTTCTCCAAGCGAATGGACTTGGAGTCCTCAGGAGGACAGTCGGTGGACGATAGCCCTTCGTCCTTCCTGGGATTGCTTCGGCTCATCTCGGAGTCCACCGGGATGAAGCTCGAACCCATTTCTAAGCGGGCCAGGTATCCCCTCACGGAGATTCTGGACCGAGGGATTCCCACGGAGGCTCTTTCGGTGGCCAAGGCCATAGTGGGCCTGCCTTGAGCTCTGGCAGCGCCCGCCTGCCCTGCGCCGTGCCAGAATGGCCAGGAAGTATGCGGTCCCTACCGGTTCCTTGTCCGGTTTTTCGGAACACCCCTCGGCCGAGGGGTTAGTTACCGACTGCGTTTTCCGGCGTGCTGGGAACGTTAGGGATGTGGACAAACCTCCCGACAAGGAGTCCAAGAAATTGGACTATGCCGGGCGAAAAGTCTACGCTGTGTCCTCCCTCGGCCTTCGCCAGGCCAGTTCGGCCATCCTCATGGCACATTTCTCTCATGCCCTGTTGTGCTCCCTGGATGAGGTCGTCCCTCATCTTCCCGCGGATCTGCAGACCACGGTCAGGCAGGTGCGGGACCAGGGCAGGGCAGTGGCCAAACAGCAGCTCCAGACTGCTTTAGACATTGGGGACTCATGTGCCAGGTCTGCGGCGGCCGCAGTAGCTATGCGTCGTCGGGCTTGGCTGAGGATATCCACCTTCACTTCGGATACCCAGCACAAGTTGGCGGATGTTCCATTTTTGGGGACCGACCTCTTCGGCCCTGGGGTGGAAGGTCACCTGCAGAGGATCGAGAAGTCCAATGCTACCTTGGACTCGGTCTCTTCCGCTCAGAAGGACAAGGCCGCAAACCACAGCTAAGCCCTTTCGTCCTTCTCGCCCGCTGAGCGTCAGGGCCAGCAGGCTCGGGCTTGGCATCCCAAACCAAGCCGGGGCTTCCCAACAGGAAGCAGGGAGGTAAAGGCCCAGGAGGTCCCTCGGCGGTTCCTCCTCCAGCCTGCCCAGTGACGGGCTGAGGCGTCGCCCCAACCCCGTCACCTCACCCCAGTTTCCCCCGTGGGGACGGCTCCGGCACTTCCTTTCCGCCTGGTCCGTTATTACCACGGACAGGTGGGTGCTGGAGGTGGTGGGAAAAGGCCTGCCTCTAGAATTCGAGCAGGCCCCGCCTTTCAGAGCCGTCGCACCTCGGGGGGCCTCGGGGTCCGCAGCCTCACTGTCGGCTCGCCAGGCCGACATCGCCTCCTCCTCCAAAAGGAGGTGATCAGGGAGGTGGCGGACCCTCCCTCAGACCCGGGGTTTGTGTCCAGGTACTTCCTGGTTCGAACGACGAGGGCGACCTGAACAAGTTCCTAAGGTCTCGAACCTTCAGGATGGTCATTCTGGCTCAGATAATACCATCCCTGGAACACGGCGTGTGGTTCTGCTCTCTGGACCTGCAGGACGCGTTCTTTCACGTCCCTGTCCGTCCGTCACATCAGAGATTCCTTCGCTTTCGAGCGGAGGGATCCCTTTTCGAGTTCCGAGCCATGCCCTTCGGCCTGTCTCCAGCTCCCAGGGTCTTCACCAAATGCATAGCAGTGGTGACAGCTTTCCTCTGGCGCCGAGGGTCCGGGTGTACCCTTACCTGGCGATTGGCTGATGATAGCCCCTCAGACAGGAGGTGGGCGGTCAGAGATCTGGCCCTCCAGGTTTGCTCTCAAGTCGGCCTTCTCATCAACGAGGCCAAGTCGGAACTCGAGCCGAAGCAGGTGATTCTTTTCATCGGGGCAGAGCTTGACTCTCTTCGAGCCAGAGCATGGCTCCCGGCAGACAGGGCCGGGGTTCTTACCTCGTTTGCCCAATCATTTCTGGTTGGACAATCGCGGCCTGCCCGGGACTTCCTGCGCCTCCTGGGTCTCATGGCGGCCTGTACCAGCGTGGTCCATTGGGCACGCTGGCACATGCGTCCCCTTCAGTGGGGACTGGCCAGCCAGTGGTCACAACGCTGCGATCCATTGGACCAGCTAGTGACGTTGACCCAAGGGATGTGGAACGCTCTCCGGTGGTGGACCGTTCCAGCTCATCTGCAGGAGGGCATCCCGGTTGTTCGCCCCGAGCCGACGGTCTCTCTATCGACCGATGCCTCTCTGATGAGTTGGGGTACCCATCTGGGGGAACACCGGGCGCACGGCCTCTGGTCCCCGTGGGAGTCCCGATGCCACATCAACCTGCTGGAGCTCTGAGCGGTCCACCCAGCTCTCACCGCCTTTGCTCCGTTTCTCCGGGTCAAGTGGTCCGAGTCAGGCGGACAATACCACGACCATGTACTACCTAAACCGCCAGGAGGTGGGATGCGCCCATGCTTCTATGCAAGGAAGCTCTCCTGCATTTGGTCACCAGGCAGCTTGGAGGTGGATCTTCTAGCCATTCTGTGTGGCAGGAGCCTCCAACACCCTGGCCGATGCCTTGAGCCGGATAGGGGCTGCATCCCACGAGTGGTCTATCCTGCCGGAGGTAGTACAAGATCTGTTCTCCCATTGGGGCACACCTCAGGTGGACCTGTTTGCCTCTTGGGAGAACGCAAAGCTGAGGCTGTTCCCTCAGCAGGGCTCGCTGCAGGGGGATGCCTTCTCGAGGCCGTGGACCCCGGGCCTCTTCTACGCCTCCCCCCCCATTTCCCTTGATACACAAGGTGCTTCTCAAAGCAAGGAGGGACAAGGCGGAGGTGATTCTGATAGCCCCAGACTGGCCCCGCCAGTTCTGGTACCCAGATCTCCTCAGCCTCAGCTCCAGGCTCCCGATGCAGCTTCCAGCTCGCCCGGACCTGCTCTCAGTCAATCAGGGGAAGGTGTTCCATCCGGACCTTCAATCCCTGCACCTGACGGCCTGGTTCCTGAGCGGCTAGAGTTCCAGGCCTTGGGTCTTTCCGACGAGGTCCTCAGTGTAGTTGAGGCGTCCCGTAAGGAGTCGACTAGGAAATGCTATGCCTTCAAATGGAAGAGATTTTCCATTTGGTGTCAGGGCAAGGGCTTGGACCCTTCCTCCTGTCCTTTGGCAAGCATCTTGGACTATTTATGGTCCCTTTCTAGTCAAGGGCTTAGGTCGACGACCCTAAGGGTGCACCTGGCAGCCATCTCTGCTTTACGGTAGCGCGGCGGGGAGCAGTCGGTGGCGCAGGAGAAGGTGGTCTGGCGCTTTTCAAAGGCCTTGATCACATTTCCTCCGTGCAGGAACCTCCACCTCCGTGGGATTTACTGCTGGTACTGGCAAAGCTCATGAGCAAGCCATTCGAACCAGTGCACAGGTGTGAACTCTCTCACCTGTCGTGGAAGACCCTTCTTGGTGGCTATCAGCCAGCCAGAAGGATGGGAGAACCCAGGCGCCTGCATCGAGTCTCCTTACCTGGTCTTCCACAGGGACAAGGTTGTCCTGCGCCTCCACCAAATTCCTTCCAAAGGTGGTGTCGGAGTTTCACCTTAACCAGGTGTTGACTCTGCGTGTTTTACCCCAATCACACCTCGGAGGTCGAATACTGGCTCCATACTTTGACTCCTAGAAGGGCGCCGCTATTATAAGGAGCGACGCTGAAATTGGGAGAGGTTCGCCAGCTGTTGGTCACTCCCGCTGAAGCCGCACCTGGCAGACCTGCAGCCAAGCGGACGATAGGCAGTGTGTCACCTCCTGCATAGATCTCTGCTATAGTTGGCGGGCATGGAGCCTCCCAGAGGGATAGAGCTCATTCTACCGCCATACTGCTGCATCGGTGGCTGCTTCCAGGGCGTCCCTATCCAGGATATCTGCAGGGCTGCTACCTGAAGTCAGCACACACCTTCATCACCCATTACCACATCGACCTTGAGTCACACCGGGATGCTGGTTTTGGGGCCTCGGTTCTCCAGTCTCTATTCCCTAAGTAGGGCGTGTGCGCCTTGCCTCACTTCTCCCGGAGAACTGCTAGGAGTCTGCCAGACAGTGTGGATGAACAACATATCCATGTCCCTAGAAATACAGGTTACTTACCTGTAACAGGAGTTCTAGGAATGGTATATGTTCATCCACACGACCCACCCGACCTCCCCGGCTTCAACGCACAACCTGAGCTTCCAGCGGGCCAGATCTGGCGTCATGGGGCGGAGCCGAGAGTTTTACCACCCGGGTGGGTGGGAGGAGCCAGCTTGAAGACCTTCCGTCAAGATTTAAAGCGGCAAGGATACCTGCCAGACAGTGTGGATGAACAACATATACCATTCCTAGAACTCCTGTTACAGGTGAGTAACCTGTATTTACCTCTCCCTATCCCCATAGGGAAATCTAAAATAAGTGCACATTCAGGTGTCTAAGTCCCTATTTCTGGGAACAGTTCCCCCAAAGCTTCCCCCACCTCCCTCCAAAATGTCTCTAGGAGTGGGCAGCTCCGGAATATATGTTTATGGTTAGCCGAAGGTTCCCTACATCCTCTCCAACATTCTGATCCTAGTTGAGCATCAAACTTCCCTACTATTTGTGGTGTTCAAAAGAATCTTAATAAACACTTCCAGCCAAATTCGCTCCAGATCAAGGATCTTGTGGTTTTATGGACTGTCGAATATATCAATTCCCATCTCTCCTCCTCTAGGTTAATACCTAGCTCTTCCTCCCAGTAAATGTAATGTACTCTCTTTCTGTTTACTATTTAGGGCTTGATAAGTCGTGGATATGACATGTTCTGGTATTGCTATCTCTATTGTCTTAATTATGATTCCCGTTAGTGGGTGTATCCCACCGGATCCCAGGAGCTGCCCATTAGGTTCCTGCAAGAATTTCTTAATTAGCCGGCCGGTGGCACTGAGGTTGAGGTGCTGGGCGCCACACACCATGCCGCCGGTGACCCAGGTTCGAGCGAGCCTGGGTCATCGAGGTCGGCAGGGAGAACTAGGATCGAGCCATCGGCGACAGCTCTCCTGGCTTTGGGAGAAGGGAGGGATGCGCCCGGCCTGCTGGTCCCTGGGGACGCCCGTGAGTACTGCAGTAGCGTGGTGCTAGTGGGGGCACGCAGACGTCTGCACATTAATTAGTGCACTGACATCCTTGCACATCCGTGCTTCCAGGGAACAAATGGAGGAAAAAGCAACACACAGATCCGCTGCAGCTTGATGGCCGCAGTTTCACCGGCCGACGATACCCGGACATGTGCCGGTAATGGTTCCTCACCGGCTTAGGGGTTTAGGGCCCTTCGCAGGCAGAGATGCGCCTGCTGCTGGCATGGAGCTTCGGGGTCGGAGGTGGAACGGAGGAGCGGCGGCTGGAGGTAAGGCAGGACTGGGGTTGCAAGGGAAGGAGAAATTGTTAAATGATTAAAAAAAAAAAAAAAAATTCTTACTTGAAGAAATCTAAAAATATCTTGTTTCCCCAGGTGGTACTTTTTCTCCAGTGTCTGGAATTGTCAAAAATGTCCCTGTTCATATAATTGGTAAAATCTGATAAGTCCCTGGTGTTGCCACCTTTTGAAGTTGTAATCCTGTCTAGCTGGGTTAAACCTGGGGTCTGCTGTGATTTTCTGTAGGAGGTTTACTATAGGATCTTTAGTTTTTTTTAATTAATGTTCTCCAAATTCTCAGGAGCAGTCTAGTTTGTTTAAATCTGATCTCTTTCCATTATTGCTTTTGGTATGGTCTGTCCGAATGGGTATTTCTAAATCTCCACTATTTGGTTCCCTCGTTCTATCTCCTTCCAATACGTGTCCATCCCTACATCTAGCCAGTGTAGTATATGTGATTTTACCGCTGCCTGTGCATATTGTTCTAAATTTGGTAGGGCTAGCCCTCCTCTATTTTGGGTAACTGAAGGGTCTTGTATTTTATCCTTGGTTTTCTTCCTTGCCATAAAAACCTAGATATCATACTATTCCATTTTTTAAAATCTTTCTTTGATGGAAAAACCGGGAGCGTCTGAAAGAGGTACAAGAATCTTAGAAGTATATTCATTCTTATAACATCAATTCTTTGGTTCAGCGAGAGGGATAGAGGGTCCCATCTCTGGAAGTCCTCTCTTATAGATTGGGCGAGTGGTGTATAATTAGCTTCATAAAGATTAAGGGTTTCCTTTATAAGATATATCCCTAAATATCTAAATTTATTACTTTTCCATCTCAGTGGGTAGCTCGTCTGGATTTCCATACTCAGTTGGTAATTAAAGGTCAATACTTCTGTTTTACTTGTATTTAATTTATATCCTGAAATAGACTCTCATTCTCCCAAAAGAGAGAACAACTTCGGAATGGAAGTCTCCAGTTCTATTAAGTATATTAACAGGTCGTCAGCAAAAAAAGCCATTTTGTGTACGGTGTTTAGGTAGTTTACTTTTGTAATCTGTATGTTTTCTCAGATGGCTTGGGCTAAAGGTTCAGCATACAAGGCAAATAGGGAGGGGGATGGGGGCAAACCTGATGGGTACCTCTGTTTGGGGGAAAATGGGTCGAGTATGATCCGTTCACTTTTATCATGGCTTGTGGAGAGGTATATAATTGTTGTATTATATTCAAAAAAAGTTGCTGGAAAATTAAATTACCCCATCGTGTATCTCAGAAATTTCCAGGAGACCCTGTCAAACGCCTTCTGGGCATCCATACTCAAAAGTATAAAGGGGGTTTGTTCTCACTGTGTCTCTTCCAAAAGGAACACTGTTTGTTTAATAATATCCGCTGTTTGGCGTTTTATTATAAAACCTGCTTGGTCCTTATTAATAATATATGGCAATATGCTCTCTAGTCGTTTAGCCATAATTGCTGTGAAATATTTACAGTATAATCCTGGTTTAGAACTGATATGGGATGATAGGATTCACAGTTTAGTGGATCTTTATCTGGTTTAAGTATAGTAGATATATTGGCATACTGCCAACTATTCGGGATGGGGAAGTATTCTCCTGTATTGCATGAAATAATTTGGTTAACATTGGAAGTAGTGCTTTCCGGAATGTTTTATAGAATTCTGAGGTATATCTATCTGGGCCAGGACTTTTGTTCGATTTTAGAATTACGTAGGGCAAGATCTATCTCCTGAGAAGTAATTGGTCTGGTTAGGGAATTACTTTGTTCGTCTGTGATTTGGGGTAATTGTAGTTCTGTAAAAAAAAAAATTCAGTACTTTTCTTCATCTGGTTCCTGAGGTTGATTGTATAATTTTAAGTAAAATTCCCTAAATCCCTCGAGTATATCTTTTGTTTTATTCAATATTTTAGGTTGTGTAGGTGTTTTATTTTAGTTATTGTTGAGGATGCTTGTTGTTTTCGTAATCTATAGGCCAGAATTTTGGCAGCCTTACTACCCCCCTGATAGTATCTTTGTTTCACATACATCAAAGCTTGTTCTGTCTTTTGTTATAATAAATCTTGTCGCTGTGTCTTCACCTGGTTTATCTGTGCAATTGTGATGCCCCTTCCTCCTGCATGTAGTTGTTGTAATCTCTCTAGCTCCATTTCTAACTCTTGTTTCCTGACTCTCTGTTTCTTTCGGTGGGTTGCATATGCTATAATCTCTCCCCGTAGTACTGATTTTAAAGTGTTCCATAATGTTCCTTCCGGTACCTCTTCCATACTATTCTCCTGTAAGATTCTAGAAATCCATTGCCGGACCTTTTCTTTAAACTGTTTATCTTTGATAAACATATTATTAAACCACCATTGTCTCATTGTAACTTCCTGTTCTGATTCTAGTGCCACATTAATTATAGCATGCTCTGATAAATGAATTGGTAAGATCATTGCATTATGTATTCTATCTGTAGATTCCACTTCTACCAATAAATAATCATTTTATGAGTAGGTATTATGGACCCCTGAGAAATATGTGCAACTGCAGGATGTTGGATAGCAGTGCCACCAGGTATCTATTAGAGCAAGATCTTTTGTTAACCTCCTACCATGTTTCTGCCCCTTGTAGCTCTAGGTGTGTTAGGGTTTGAACTGTCTCGTGTAGGATTCATTAGAAGATTCAAGTCTCCACCTAATATCAATATCCCTTGCTTAAATGCTATGATTGTATCAAAAATGGTTTGCTAGATGGTGCTCTCTGAACCCGGGGGGACATATATACTCCCCACTGTGTAGACCTGCCCTTCCCAGTTCCTTTTAATCAAGGACAACCTGCCCTCGCCATCCTGATATGATTCGAGAATTTGAAAAGCTGAGGACCTTGGTATGAGAATTGCCGATCCCCTCCTTCGTCCCCTCGAGTATGCACTAGCTGCTATACTCTACATTCCATATTTAAGCAATTTCTGATGCTCGTCTTTGGATAGATGTGTCTCTTGGAGGAGAATGATCTGGGGGTGCTTTTTTTTTTTTTTAAGATGAGAAATTATTTTAGTTCTTTTTATAGGATTACTCAATCCATTGACATTCTGGGATACCACTCTGAGTTTTAGTCTGAGACATCTACATGCACTTGATACTTTTTCTCTTCTCTCATCTTTATTATATTGTGTCTCTGTTCCACTACTTCTTTCCCTGAACTTTTCCTAATCTGTCTTCCTCCATGTTATTCTGATTTCATGTCTCATCTGTTTGTTCTCCCTGATGTCTCTGTGTCTCTTCCTTATTTTTGTCCCCCCGAGCAGCTCCCCCCCCCCCATTATTAACTATGTACATAGTGACTTCCAGTGTCAGAATCATCTCTGACAAGGGTGGAATATTCCGTCGAATGTGGGCTACTTGCCTTGCTCTGTAGGCCTGCCCTGTGGGTTGCACATATCCCCCATGGCAGTTGGGGTTTAACGCCAAAAAGTGCAAGGTTTTGCACTTCGGGACGAAGAACCAAGGGAGGAGCTATCAGCTTTGGGTGGTACAGCTGGAATGCATCGGGGAGGAGAAGGATCTAGGGGTGCTCATAATGGGGAGTATGAATAACTCTGCTCAGTGCTGAAAGGCGGCAGTGAAAGCTAACAGAATGCTGGGGGTGCATAGTGAGGGGGATCTCCTCTAGAAATAGGGAGGTGATCCTGCCCCCCTCGACAGGTCACTGGTCAGGCTGCACCTGGAATACTGTGGGCAGTTCTAGCGCCCATTCCTGAAAAAGGACATCAGACTGCTGGAGGGTGTACAGCATAGGGCAACAAAGATGATCCAGGGATTAGAAGGATACTCCTATGAGGAGAGGCTGGGCGAGCTGAACATGTATTTCCTGCTGGAGAGGAGGGATGGGAGGGGGGCATGATCGAAACCTTTAAATACCTAAATGGGATAAACAAGACTAGTACAGGAGGGATTTTCCAGATCAGAAGAGGGAGGGTCACGAGAGGGCACCAACTGAGATTGGAGGGGGGAAAGAGTCAGGAGGGAAGTCCAGAGACAGTATTTCACAGAGAGCGTGGTGGACAGGTGGAATGCTCTGCCTGAGGAGGTAGTAGCCTGTAGCATGGTAGATGACTTTAAGAGGGGATGGAACAGAGTGAGAGTGGGGGTAATTATGAAGGGGGGACGGGGACGGGGCTAGCTGCACAGTTGAGCAGACTAGATAGACTGTTAGGCCTGTATCTGCTGGCATTTTCGTATGTTCACAAGTAGTTGTTTGTCTCATCATTGCCTCGTCAGTCCACCATTGCTGAAGAACACGTCAAACTTTGCAAGTATCGCTAACTCTTCTACTTCTGTGTTTATTTTAAATTAAATATTTAAGCTGCCAACAAAAGAAAAGGAACCACTGTTCCATTATTGTCGTTGCTGTAAAGTTAAGATCTACAAAGACAATGACTTGATGTGCATTCAGTGCTCACATTGCTGACAATGTGAAGGCCTGCATTTGCCAGGGCTTTAACCAGGCCACTTGGAGACGTCGCAAGAAGGCCTTGTAAATTATCTAAAAATCAAGGCAATGGAGGAGAAATGGCGCACGTAGCTGGTGACTTTGCTTTCATCTCCCACTCCGTCTCTCCTAGGCTTGCTGTAAACCTGCCAGTCCCTGCGGTTGACAGAATCGGCTGCTGATTCTACAAAGAAAAAGGAGAAGTCTGCTAAATTTGGTGGATAAGCATTGCCATGCAGAAAAGGACAAGCAGAGTCACAGAGAAAAGGATGCCATTCCTGACCAGCCCTCCTCCCCTCTTAAAAGAGATAAGTCCACAGACAAAGACATACCAGGCCATGGCTTCAGATTCTGCTGCCCCTTCCCCCGATCATCTCTGACACAAAGGTCGGGATCGGACACAGGTTTTAGTCCCCCACTGAGAGATTCACAGCCAATTAGGCCACCGGTCACTGTTCCGTCGACTGTTCTGATATCAACAACCCCATTAGGATCCATCAGCGCACAGATGCTTTATCAGGCAATGTTTGAGCTTTTTCAAAGGTTTCTGTCCCTCACTCCATTGCCAATGCTAACCCTGTCAATGCCAAGTGGATTGGCGCAGGACTTCTTCTGTCGATCACTGTTCCGAGCATGGTCCGTCCTCCGTCCACGCTTAGCCGATCAGTTTTTTCTTCTTCAGAGCCTCCTACCTCCATCAAGCTGCTGCCTATGACCATCGTCGATGCGGAGCTGGAATACAATCAAAAATATATGAAAGAGGAGTATGAAGTAATGAAGGAAGGTCTGAACCCCCTTGATGTGGTGGGCTCCAATTTCACTTTATTCTCCTGTAGTGAGGAAAGTATATAAGACACTCCTCAGTCTCCTCCTGAGGATGCCTCCCTTTGGGCTTTCTTCTGGCAGGTCCAGTCTAAGATGGGATTTGTTGCACAGGAGGAAGATTTCCATAAGAGAACTCTTAATGAGTTCTTGGAGGTGTCAGTCTCCCCTGTTGTGATTATCCCTCCTATCCATTCAGCTCTGGAGGATGCCACTCTGGCTGCCTGGCACAGGCATTGTGCTTTGCCGGGCTGTTCCCTGGAAGGTGGGTAATCAGTATCCTGCGCTTTAGGGAAAGCCATATCATTCCTCTCAACCAGAGACCAATTCAATGGTTATCATGGCTGCTCATGATGGGTTAAAAGCCCCAAAACATATTGTCTTCCTCCTGATAAAGAATCAAGGAGGCTTGAAATCACGGAGTAAAAGGACATTTGCTTCAGCATTCCTAGGACTCCCTATTACGAATTACTAGGCTTATATGATCAAATGAAGTCAATGGCTGCAGTGGCTGACAAGCTGCCAGATGGCCCAGACAAAACAATGATCCAGCAGACTATTGCCAGTGGATTGGAGACTGGTAAGCACCTGTTACGGTTCATTTATGGTGCCTCAGATGCGGTTGCTTCTGGCATTAGCCTGCACTGCCATTCATGGTTGCATTTTGATGGCTTTGCCTCAGATGTACAGCAATCAGTCCTTAATGCTCCCTTTAGAGGAAAGCAACTCTTCGGCAGTGATGTCGAGACTGCCCTAAGGGACCTCTGGACATCAAAAACGATCCTGTGTTCCCTGCATATCCTGAATCCAAAGGCCTGTGATAGGGGCTGTGGTTCCTTTCGAAGGCCCTATGTGCGCCCTGGTAGGGGTTACATTAGTGGTCCTGGCCGTGGCTCTCAGAAGTCCCAGGCCTCCCCTCGGGCAAGTTTATTTATTTATTTATTTAGCTTTTGTTGACCGGGTAAGTGCACTAGACAAATCCTGCCTATTTTCAGGCACAACCCGGGGGAAAGACATACAGATGAATGCCAACTGACCTTGAACCAGATTAAGCTGTTGGTGGTATTTTTAGTGAATGAGGGAAATTTGGCCAGGACACCGGGGAAATTCCCCTACTCTTTTCGATAAGTGCCATGGGATCTTTAACATCCACCTGAACTACCACCAACCCAGGCAGATGGGACCTCGGTTTAACGTCTCATCCGAAAGACGGCACCTGAAAAATGCAGCACCCCTTGCATGCTGCATTACAGTGTCAGTACTGGGATATTAACCCAAGTGCCAGATGTGGGAACTGAACCCACAGCCCTCTGATCTCCCTGCCTCAGAGGCGAGTGTGCTACCTACTGAGCCACTGACACTGCAAGTTGTCCTCCTGTTGCCCATTCCAGGCTCCCCAAAGGTGCAGATATTGGCAGGACTGCACACTTTAACTTTTTGTTGTCCCTGAAATGAATTGCTCCTTTTAAACTCTGAGGAGCCAGGCATATTGAAAAACTAATAAAGCCTACTAAATTAACAGTGAAACAGAAAAACATCAAGATAAAAATACAGCACTAGCAGTTAATTTCAAGGACAACAAAAAGTTAGTGTGAACTTCTTTGAGAAACTTCTTCCACCCTGAGGAAGGGGTATATGGACACTCTGAAACGTTGGTGGGTTCAGGGGTGTTTCTTTCTGAAGTATTCATGAATAAATCTTTTTTCTTTTAAAATAATTTAATGGGTGCGTGATCCTACGTTTCCATACGCTGCATGAAACTTTTGCTTAGCTTATGATGTCCCGGATGCTTCTGCCAGGACAGCTGCCGCTGGTATTTGCATGAGGTGTTATTCCTGGCTAAGGATTACTTTATTTGCAAATGATGTATAACAAACAGTTTTAAATACCCCTTTTAGAGGGAACAAACTGTTTGGCTGTGATGTTGAAAAGGGGATCAGAGGCCTCCAAACATTTAAAATGACACTACGGTCTGTCAAATCCCTATATCCCATGCCTGATAGAGCTAATGGAATGGGATCCTTTCACCAGCTTGCTGCCAGAGGTGGTCGCCAAGCCTACCATCAGCAGGACAGAGATGGGGTGGTAGGCCCTTGCAGGCCCCCCTCCCCCCGTACCCATTCTGAGGCACCCAAGGTCATTGGAGCAAGTGGAGCTGCACGAGCTCTGGTTTTGATCAAATCAGCCTCACCTCAACGCCAAGAAGACTGTCTCCATGACCTTCGGCACAAGGCAGAGACTTTTGAGGCTCCCCTCCTCCCCTACCTTCCACACCCTGGATGGGACTTCTCTGGAGGCCTGCCCCTCCTTCAGATATCTCGGAGTCTGGCTCAACCAGCACCTTGATTTTTCTGTTCACATCCACAAAAAACGCCACCCCAGACTGGGTGCCCTTTACTGCGGTCGTGGTTGCATCCCGTTGCAGGCTCACAGAGCCATTGTACAGAAAATGATCCTGCCAATCTTTGACTATAGAGATGTGATCTACAGTGCCGCCCCTAAGTCTGCCTCGACCAGACTGGACGACTCCTTCCATTCCTTCTGTCATTTTGCCCTTGACTGTCCTTACTCTACCCATCATTGTGCCTTCTACCAGTCCCTGGGCCTACTCTCCCTACAGAACCGCAGATCGTCCCACTGTGCACGCATCACTGCCAAGTTCTGGTCCTAGTCTTTGCCCCCGTACCTCTCTTCGTCCCTGTCCACTCACTCCCCCTCAGCCTACATGCGAGGACAAAATGACTCTAGACTCCTACATATTCCCCACAGGTGCACATCAGCAGGCCAGGCAGCTTTCAGCTGTTGCATGCCCAAGCTATGGAACTCCCTCTCGCTGGACATTCAACACTCCACCCCCTCCCAGCACCTCAACAGTCTTCTCTCAATGCACTTCTCCCCCACCTGCTAATGCACCTAATCGCATCCTCAGCTCCTGGGTCAGTTACCCCTTCCTGAGGTGCTCTGTACCACTATTTGTATCAAGCTAATGCCGTCAAGCGCTCGTCTCTTGCCACACCTTTTCTCTGTTTATGTGTGTCGCCTTAGTGGTGGCCCTGCTTGTTTGTTTTATTCTACTGCTGTCTACTCTGCAAAGCTGCACTTGTATTATTGCACTGTGTCTTTCACCATTGCTGTACTATTATTGTTATTACTGTTGCTCCCTATTACTTTTGTACCTACCCCCCGGACGCATCTGGAATTAAGTGGTACCCAGCTCAGCATGCCTTCCTGGTAAAACTGTTAAATAAATATCTCAAGCACTGGAAGGATGTAACAACAGACAAATAGGTCCTGGAGATGATTGCAAGGAGGCATGCTCTGGAGCCGTCAGAGGCCCCTCCAGAGCATCCTCATTCTCCTGCCAGTTATCCTCTGGGGCATTCACCCCTTCTGAAAGAAGAGCAGGTTCTAGGCACGTGGATATGATATTTGATCCACATGTTCTGGCAGTGTCCTTTCCTCTTTCAGATCTGATTGAAAGTCTTCAAGCTGGCTCCTTCCACCCACCCAGGTGGTAACTCCCCTAGCACCATCCCGTGATGCCAGTTCTTCCTTTCTGCTGGAAGAAGCAGGTTCCCTCCTTATCGCCCTCGCGTATACTGAGGCCTTTTGCTACTTTTGCTGTTAAAAAACTAATTTGTCTTTATTTTCTTCTCACCGCCATTATGGATGACGCAAAGTCCACTCTGGGGTTCCATAAATGCAGTTGTGGGCAACTTATGTCGCGATCTGATCCGTATGCCTTGTGCATTTACTGCTTGGGCTGCAAGCACGATGTCCAGGCCTGCATCCATTGCTGTTCTTTTCAGCCGGTTACCTTGGAAGATCACCTTGCCTGCCTACTCCTTGGCTGTCCGGACAACAGGGATCCACCCGTTAGTTCGAAGGATGCTAGTCGAGTGGTCCCTGTGGCTGTGGGGCCCGCCAAGCAACTTACAGCTTTTGAAGAGGCGGTGACACAGACTGCAGTGCAGTCCTCCTCAGCTTCGGCCTTTCTGCCGCTCCCTTTGGGCACTTCCTTCATGGGAGCGTTCAAGGACCTGTGCCAGTCCCTGCCCACCCTTGGACACTGTCCTATGGGCACCAAGTCCAAGAAGCAGAAAAAGGACAAGGAGAAAAAGACCAAGCAGCTGTCTCACCGACGTTCGTGGGATTGGGAGTGCTCTCAGGCCTCCGACTCCCGCGTTTCACTGGAGCATTCGGATTTGGCCGCTGGCTCCACAGTCTCCCCGTTGGCCGAGACTCAGGTCAACATTCTGGCCGAGATTTTTTTCGACACAGTCTACTGAGGAGGTTGACACTTCCTTGTCCAGGACTTCAGTTCTGACATTCTCGGGGGGTGCAGGGCAGCCCGCTGTTCTCACCACCCCTACTCCAGAGCTTCAGGATCTGGAGAGGGCTGGTCTTCTCTGGGACCCTGCCGCCTGTCTCCGCCCCCATGGTCTCAGTGGGGTCCCTCCAGAAGCCCGGACTTGGGCAGCCCACATTGTTCACTACTCTCGCACTCCAGGCGCTCGGACTAATGCCACCAATATTCCTCATCCTCCTTGGGCGAGGAGAGGCACCAGCACAAGTTGCATCAGCGCTACGAGGATCTTATGTGGCAATAGCTCTGGCTGACCTGTTTCAAGTCAATGCCAGCTTCTCCAGCCCTTCCTTGGGTACCACTACCAGAGCCACAGCAGACCCTGCCCTGGCAGGATCTGGTTCGTTCGGTCCCAGCCCTCTCTGCTTCCTCTGCCGATCCTGGTGGAGCCTCCACCTTAACAGTCGCCAACCGGCCCTCTGACGGAGGACACCTGGCCAGGCAAGGGGTTGCCCCATCAGCTGTTGGTCACTGTCACCCCAGACCGCCCTTGCCGGGTGAGTGGGGACTTTTGGGCTGGTGATCTCTTTTCAGTGATTCTTCGGAATCAGAGGGGTCCTCTCTTCACTCCCACCCACTGGATGTAGAGTCAGCAGGGGACTTGTCAACAGATCAGGGTCAAACTTCCTTCATGGGCCTGCTTCACTTGATTTCTGAGTTGACATGTCTCAAGCTGGAGCCTGTCCAAAAGCGGGACCGAGATCAGCTTACCAAGATCCTCGAATGGGGTGACAATCCAATGGAGGCCTTCCCGGTACAGGACACCATTCTTGGTCTTGCCCTGGAGCTGTGGCAGCATCCAGCGTCTTATCCTGTGCCATCTGCCTGGATGGCCCACAAGTACGTGGTCCCTACCGGATCCCTGTTGGGATTCACAGAGCATCCCTTGGCTGAGGGGTTCATAGCTGACTGTTTTTCAGCGCATGGGCAATGTTGGGGACGTGGACAAACCCCCGACAGAGTCCAAGAAGTTAGACCATATGGTGAAAAAAGTGTACGCTGCCTCTTCTCTCGGCGTTCGGCCTATTTCATGGCCCATTTCATACATGCCCTCCTGGGGTCCCTTGATGAGGTGCTCTCCCACCTCCCTGCAGACCACCATCCGACAGGTCCAGGATGTGGGCTGCGCCATTACAAAAGCAACGTTTCAGACGGCCATGGACCTTGGGGATTCTTGTGCCTGGTCTGTGGCTGCGGCAGTTGCCATGCAGCGCTGGGCTTGGCTGCGCATCTCCAACTTCACGACGAATACACAGCACAAGTTGGCAGATGTGCCCTTCTAAGGGACTGACCTGTTCGGGTCCAGGGTGGAGAGGCACCTCACCAGGATTGAAAAGTCCAGTGCCACCTTGGACTCTGTGACTTCTGCCCAGAAGGGCTCCAAGGGTTCCAAACCCTCCAAGAAGAAGCCCTTTCAGTCTGCATCTGCGGCCAGATCTGCCCAGCCCCAGGCTGGTCAGCAGCAGGCCTGGTGCCCACAGCCCAAGTCTGTGGCCTCAGTCTTTAGGAAGCCTGGAGGTCGTGGTCCCTCAGCCAGGTCCTCCTCCACTTCCAAGCCTGCCCAGTGACAGGATGGGGGATGCCCTCCTCACTCCCGTCCCGAACCCCCTGGGTCCTCCCATGGGGGTCCGGCTCTGCCACTTCCTTCCCGCCTGGTCCGCTGTTACCATGGACAGGTGGGTTCTCGGTGGTCGGCTGGGGTCTGCCTCTGGGTCGAGGAAGCAACCACTTAGCCGAGCCCCACGGGAAGACATGGTGTCAGTCGACGTTTGGTCAGCCCTTCGGGACAACATCACCCAGGTCCTGCACTAGGAGGTAGTGGCTCCTGTCTTGGACCCCCCACCTCAACCAGAGTTCATCTCTAGTTACTTCCTGGTACTGAAATGGATGGGGGGGGGGGGCTGGCGCCCCATCTTAGATCTGCACAACCTGAAAAGATTTCTCAGGTCTCGCAACTTCAGGATGGTAACTGTGTCTCAGGTCATGCCATCCCTTGAGCAAAACATGTGGCTTTGCTCTCTCGATCTCAAGTGCGCATTCTTCCACGTCCTGATCCGTCTGTCTCACCGATGGTTCCTTCACTTTTGAGCAGAAGGGACCCTTTACGAGTTCCAGGCCATGCCACTCTACCTCTCCTCGGCCCCCCCAGGGTCTTCAACAAATGCGTAGCAATGGTGGCTGCCCACCTGAGGTGCCGGGGGAGTCCTCTGGCTCATTGCAGGTCCCTCCAGGCAGGAGGTGGAGTGGTCCAGGGACTTGGCCCTCCAGATCTGCATCTCTCTTGTGTCTCCTGGTCAACGAGGCCAAATCGGAACTCATGCCCTCGCAGGTGATCCACATCTTCGGGGCAGAGCTTGACTCTTGCAGAGCCAGAGCTCAGCTCCTGGCAGACAGGGCGAAGGTTCTTATCTCCCTTGCCCTGTCATTTCGGGTTAGGCAGTTGCGCCCTGCACGGGACTTCCTGCACCTATTGGGATACATGGTGGCCTGCACCAGCGTGGTCAGTTGTGCCCACTGGAGAATGCGCTCCCTGTAGTGGGAGCCAGCCAACCAGTGGTCTCAGCGCAGGGGTCACTTCGACCAGCTGGTCACTGTGACCCAGCGGATGTGGGACACACTCCAGTGGTGGTTAGTCCCAGAGCATCTACAGAAAGGTATTCTATTTGTCCACCCAGAGCCGATGGTCATCCTGACGACCAATGCCTCACTCATGGGCTGGGGAGCCCACCTGGAGGCCACAGAGTCCACAAGCTCTGGACCCCCGATGCCAACTCAACCTGCTGGAGTTCAGGGCGGTTCGGATGGCGCTGACAGCTTTTGCTCCCCATCTCAGGGGTCAGGTGGTTCAGGTCCAGACGGACAACACCACGACCATGTATGTACTACCTCAACAAGCAGAGCGGCATGCACTCCCTTCCGCTGTTCAGGGAAGTTCTCCACATCTGGAACTTCATACGCAGCATGGAGGCCGATCTCCTGGCCACCCATGTGGCTGGTGTCTCCAACCAGCTGGCGGACGCTCTCGGCCAGGTGGGTGAGGTGTCTGACAAGTGGTCTCTCCATCCTGAGGTAGTGCACAGTCTGTTCTCCCAATGGGGCACCCCTCTTGTGGACCTGTTTGCCTCCAGGGAGAACGCAAAGCTGAGGCTGTATTGTGCCTGACCCCTTCAGCAGGGAGCACTGCAGGGGGATGCCTTCTCAAGGCCCTGGACCCTGGGTTTCCTTTATGCCTTCCCTCCATTTCCCTTGATCCACAAAGTGCTGCTCAAATCACGGAGGGACAAAGGCACAGGTGATCTGGTGGTTATGGACTGGCCCTGCCAGTTCTTGTATCCCGATCTTCTCAGCCTCAGCAGCAGGCTCCAGAGTAATCTTCCTCTTCTCCCATCTATTTTATACATCAGGAGAAGGTACTTTGTCCGAGCCTTCAATCCCTGCACCTGACAGCCTGGTTCCTGAGCGGCTAGAGTTCCAGGCTTTGGGTCTCTCCAAAGATGTCCTTAACATGGTAGCGGCTTCTTGGAGAGAGTCGACCAGGAAATGCCATGACTTCAAATTGAAGAGGTTCTCCATTTGGTGCCAGGGCAAGGGGCTGGACCCTTTGTCTTGTCCAGTGGCTAGCATCCTTGACTATCTCTGATCACTCTATGTCTGGCCTTAGATTAGCGACCCTTAAGGTGCACCTGGCAGCCATCTCTGCCTAGCGGGCATGGGTCGCTCAGCAGTCGGTGGCACAGAAGAAGGTGGTCTGGTGCTTTTTTAAAAAGCCTTGGCCACATTTCCCCTTCAATGCATGAACCACCACCACCTTGGAATCTGTTACTGGTTTTGGCAAAGCTCATGAGCAAGCCATTCGAACTGATGCAGAGGTGTGAGATGCCATACCTGTCGTGGAAGACCGCCTTCCTGGTGGCTGTCACATCAGCTAGAAGGATCAGAGAGCTCCAGGTGCTCTCGGTGGAGTTACCATATCTGGTCTTCCACAAGGACACAGTTGTCCTTCGCCCCAACCCGAAGTTTCTCCCACAGGTTGTGTCTGATTTCCACCTTAACCAGGTGATAATCTCCCAGTGTACTTCACCAGCCACACTTCGGAGGCCGAGCACAGGCTCCATACTTTGGACCTGTGGTGAGCCCTAGCCTGTCATAAGGAGCGCACAGCTGGAGTTAGGGGAGAGTTTCAGCAGCTAAGCAGATGATTGGTAGGTGGATTGTATCCTGCATTGACCTCTGCCAAAGGTTGGCAGGTAGTGAGCCTCCCGTTGGGTTAAGGGCTCATTCCACCCGTCATACCACTGCCTTGGTGGCTGCTTCCATGGACATTCCCATCCAGGAAATCTGTCTGGTTTCTACCAGGAAGTCAGCACACACCTTCATTTCCCGCTACCACATCAACCTTGAGTCATGCCAGGATGCTGGTTTTGGGGCCTTAGTTCTCCAATCTCTAGTCCTTAAGTAGGGGGTGTGCACCTTGCCCCCACCTCCCAGGAGAACTGCTAGGAGTCTGCCAGAATGTGTGGATCGAACATCTTATCCATGTCCCTAGAAAAACAAATTACTCACCTACAACAGTAGATCTTCCACAGGGATAGTCTCTTGCAGCAGGTAATACTCTTGGGTAATCGCCAGAGGGTGCTGTGGTGCATGGCAGCTCTTATCTAGCAGTTTTTCTCCGGGGGCTGCCCACACATGACATAATCACCCTGCTTCCTATATGAGTGGGCAGTCCTTGGTATCCTCCGTTCATTTTCCCGCTGTCTTCAGCTTGCACGCAGCAGCTAGCGCTAGTAGCAGTCATCAACGAGAAACTGAGCTAGGGAACGGATTTCTCCGTTTCCATTCTTCATCGACGAATGTCAGAAGGATCTTCAACCAAATCACCGTTATTTCGCTCCTGTCATTCGGTAGGAAGCTGTACAGCTACGACAATCACATAATTTGTGTTTGGTGTCTGGGACCCACACACGACACCATCTCCTGTATGCTTTGCCAGGAATTCAACCAGGCAACTAGTTGACGACGACTGCAGGAGATTCAAACACATCTCATGGAGCAGAAAGTGTCTCTCTCGTCGAAAAGCTGGGGGCCCATCCCAAGGACCCTCCTTCTACTGCTTCACATAAGAAGCACAAACGCGATGAGGACAAATTATC
The DNA here is from genome assembly GCA_016271365.2 of Neoceratodus forsteri. Lineage (NCBI taxonomy): Eukaryota > Metazoa > Chordata > Ceratodontiformes > Ceratodontidae > Neoceratodus > Neoceratodus forsteri. The sequence goes on from CM028131.1 coordinate 1,316,049,930, forward strand.
CTTGTCAACGGCGATTATTCCTGGTCACACACCATCGATGCCTTCTAGAACTGCTTCTTTGTCGATGTGGGTTTACGCCCTCTCGTCAACGGCTCTGTCAGCAGTTTTGAGAGAACCTTATGCCACTGCCATCGGTGCCCCGTCGACGGTGAGTCATTTCCCGTCGACAACGATGGCTCTTAAGCATTCTATTGCTTCCCCATTTACTGCCTCATCGACGACGAGCCAGGGTATCATGGGGACTGCCACGGATTTTCCTTTTTCGATTGCCCCTCTTCCTTCATGGTCATTCAATCACAGGGACCAGTCTGATAAAGACCGGGGCCCCGGGTTATACCACCTGGGGACCAGACCTGTTTTTAACTTGTGTCCAGTCCCTTCCACTATACCCCTGGGTTCCCAGGTACCCCCTACCCCTACTGCCTCAATGGACGTATCCACAGTAGTACAACAGGTTCTGGAAGTGATTAGGTATTCTCAACCTCCCACTGAAGATGCTGTTGGGAGACCTTCGCGGTCTCCCACCCCTCCGCCTAAATGCTTTTTGGGCGACAGAGCTATTCCGACACCCAGTTCCCCTCTCACTATGAGGAAGACTGTTTTTCAGAGGACTTAGATTTCCCAGACGATTATCCGGGTGATCTGGAGAATATTGATTTTCAGAACCTGGAGTCTCGTCCTTCATCCTCTCCTCGAGGATGTATCCCGCCATCCAGCAGCTTCTCCTCCAGACCCATCCTTTCATGAGATGATGGTCCAAATACAAAAAATCATGGTGTTTTCAATCACAAAACATGATAAACAGAGAGAGGAAATGGCAGACTACCTCGAATTACCTGAGGACCCGGTAGTAGTGGTACCCCCACTTATACAGACCTACCAAAATGTAGTATTGGTGGCTTGGAACCAACCTTCTGCTGTTCCGGCCATACCTCGGAAGGCGGATCGCCTTTACCAAGCTCCCCTTGACCATCCCTTTTTCTCCTCTAACCCTGAAGCAGATTCAGTGGTTATTACTGCAGCTCATGATTGTACAAAGCACCCGAACCACATGAGCTCTTTGCCTCCTGATAAGGAATCCCACTGTTTGGACTACCTTAGGAAGAAGGTGTTTCAGGCAGGCACAGTGAGTCTCAGAATTCTAAACTATATGGGACACATGGTTAAATACCAATGTACCCTCTGGTCCTCTGCTATAGAATTAGTAAATAAACTCCCTCCATCTCAGGAGAAAGACCAATTATTGGCTATGATTTCCACTGGTAACTCTATCTCTCAGCATCTTCTCCGCTCAGGATATGATGTGGTGGATACCTCTGCTCGCATGACTGCCACTGGTGTTACCCTCTGGCATCACACCTGGCTCCATGTATCAGGTTTTACACCAGATATACAATATAAAGTAGTCAATGCCCCATTTAATGGATCTAAACTCTTTGGTCCTGGTACCCAAACACTCTTGGACGATCTCCAAGCATCAGGCTGGCCCTCTTACCAGTACTGTTCTCAGACTTTTCAATCGAAAAAGCAAAGCAAAAACCGAGGATCATACAGAGGCAGTTCCCGGGGATGCTCCCAACCTTCCTCCTGGACTGCCATTCCGACCTCCAAGGGCTGCTGTTCTCACTCCAACGGTGGGACCGGTCAGCCCGCCGCCCAGTGACCAATTGGGGTATTCCCCCGGCTTCCTCCGCCAGCCTTGGAAGCCGTGGGTGGTCCCTTTGCCCTTCATCTAGAGGCCTGCTGCGATTACATACGGATTGAAAGGGTACTTCAAATCATAAGATTGGGGCACACCCTGAAATCACATCTGTGCCCCCTCCCATCCTCTCCGGCTCTGTCCATTACCTGCCCGAACATCTCCCCATCCTTTAAGAGGAGCTTTAGGCACTGTTAAACAAAGATGCCATTTCTCCTGTTCCTCCTTTGGAGTCCCTTCAGGGGTTTTACTCCCACTTCTTCCGGATGCCCAAATGCACGGGAGACCTCGGACAACTGAATTTACACATTCAGTACAAAAGGTTCCGGATGGTCACTCTATCATCTGTTTTACCGATGTTAAGATCAGGGGATTGGCTGTCTGCATTAGACATGAAAGACGCGTACCTACATATCCCTATCCACCCCGCCCACCACTGGTTCCTACACTTTTACTTGCTAGGACAACATTACCAATTCCGGGCACTTCCATTTGACCTCTTGTCCACTCCGAGGTTCTTCACCAAGTGCCAGACTGTAGTGGTGGCAGCCCTGAGAAGGGACGGACATTTAGTCTTCCCATACTTAGATAACTGGTTCATAAAAGCAGACTCCGAAGCTTCTCTGTTTTCTGTCCCTCCAGGGCATCGTTACCCTATTCCAGTCTCTATGCATTACCATCATCTGGCCCAAATCTCATCCAGCTCCTACCCAATCACTCCAGTACATGGGAGCAGTTTTGGATACTACCTCTGCCAGGGCCTATCTCCCTACCAACAGGTAAGACAAACTTCTTTCTCTGGCTTTCCAGATATGAACCCAGCAGTTCATTACAGCCAGACGTTTCTTATGCCTCCCGGGTCATATGGCCACAGCCATCCCCACGGTGGCCTTTGCCCGTCTCCGTATGAGACAGTGCAATGGACTCTTCAGAATCAGTGGCATCAAAAGTTGGGGGACTTCGACGACCAAATCAAAGTCACCCCCTCCCTCTGTTCCGCACTGGACTGATGGACCCATCGGGAAAATCTGTCTCAAGGCGTACCCTTCCAGTCCCCACCCCCTAGCAGAAACTGATGCTTCCCTCAATAGCTGGGGAGCACACCTGGGTCCCTACAGGACACAGGGCAGGTGGCCTCAATTCTCTGTGCTGCCCCACATAAACCTGTTGGAGATGAGAGCGGTTTGCCTTGCCCTTCAGGCCTTTTGCCCCCAACTTTGTCCAGGATCTCTACCGATCCAATCAGACAACACCTCTGTGGTGGTCTACCTGAACACACAAGGAGGCACGAAGTCACGCACTCTCTGCAGGGAGGCACTGACGGTTTGGCAGGAAGCTATACTTCAGCACTTATCATTGATAGCTGTCCATCTACTGGGACGTCACAATCCCCTGGCAGACATTCTCATTCACCAGTCCTCTACACACAAGTGGATTCTTCATCACAAAGTTCTTCAGATGATCTTTTGCTTGTGGGGGACCCGCAGCTAGACCTATTTGCATCCCCCAACAATCATCGACTCCCCAAATACTATTCCAGTAACCTGAGCAGAAGGGGACAGTCTACAGATGCCCTGTCCCAACCGTGGACAGGACTCTTCTTATATGATCCCCACCGTCCCGCTCCTGCAACGGACTCTACTGAAACTACAACTCGAACTTGCCACGTTGATCCTCATAGCCCCCTTGTGGTCTCGGCAGGTGTGGTTTCCCCTACTTCAACAGCTCTCTGTAGCCGATCCCATTCTGTTGTCAGTCAGACTGGATCTTTTGACTCAAGATCTGGGAACCCTTCTTCACCCCAACCTGAAGTCTCTACACCTTCATGCTTGGCTCCTGAGGATGCTTTCATAGCCCGTCTTCAAGTCTCCTCCCCATTGTCAATATTCTCTTGGCCTCACGTAAACCATCTACTAGGGAAACATGTAACACTAAATGGAAACTCTTTTCCATCTGGGCTGCCTCCCAGTCGGTTAACCCTTTTTCATGTCCTTTAACCAAGGTGTTGGACTACCTGGCCTCACTTGCCAAGTCTAGCCGTGAGCTGTACTTCTATCAAAATTCATCTGACCTCTGTTTTGGCCTTTCATGAACCTTTCAAAGGTAGACTGCTGTATCAACATCATCTTGCCAAGATGTTCCTAAGAGGAATGTTACACCTCAAACCTCCCATCAAACAGCCCACCCCTCCTTGGGATCTGAATTTCCTATTGGAAAAGCTCAAACTCTACTCTCTTGAACCAGCGGCTACCGCCGATCTGTTTCCTTTCTTGGAAGACAGTATTTCTAGTTGCTGTCACTTCAGCTCAATGTATTTTCTGAGCTTCATGCCCTGATGTGTCGAGACCCTTACTTAATCTTTCACAAAGATAGTTGTTCTTTGTACCAGTCCCTCCTTTTTGCCAAAGGTGGAACACACCTTAAATCATACCGTAGAACTGCTGGTCTATTACCCGGAGCATTCTAATCCAGGAGAATATCTCCTACACACTTTAGATGTTCATTGTATCTTGAGATACTACATAAATCATACCAAATCTATCAGAAAAACCTCTCAGCTTTTTGTGACCTTCGCCTCAACAAGAGAAGATTCCCCAGTTGCTAAACAAACCCTTTCCAGTTGGTTAGCACATTGTATTGTGTTCTGTTTTTCAAAGTATAACAAACCATTACCAGGACCTGTCCAAGCCCATTCCATTAGAGCCATGGCCACTACTGTGGCCTACTTCAAAGGGGCTTGGATCACTGATCTCTGCAATGCAGCCACATGGTCCACAATACATACATTCATGAAGCATTAGAACTTAGATATTGCTTTTTGCCGTAGGAGGACCTTTGGCTGTGCTGTCCTACAAGACCTTCTATCATAACATTTTCCACCCTTCATGGGTTTACTGCTTGGGATTCATCCCGAGTGTATTACCTGCTGCAAAAGATTATCCCCGTGGAAGATAGTACAGGTGCGTACTTTTACCGTAACAGTAGATCTTCTAGGGGTATCTCTTGCAGCAGGTACATTCCCTCCCTCCTTCCTTCCACCTCCTCTAAGAGTGCAATTTCTGGATTCACATGTATATGGGAAGGAATACCTATGGTACCTCGGATCCCCTCGGTCCTCACTTAGCGAGCTGAATCCGGCTGGGAACTGAGGATACCAGGGACTGGCCACTCTTGTATAGGAAGCAGGATGATGATGCCAGGTGTGGATGGCCCGTGGAGAAAGACTGCTAGAAAAGAGCTGCTGTGAACCACAGCACCCTCTGGCGATTACCTAAGTGTATTACCTGCTGCAAGAGATAGTCCTACATGATCTACTGTTACGGTAAGTAGGAGCTGTACTTTCTAGGAGTGGTATATGATCATCCACACGGACCCACCCGACCTCCCCTGGCAGTGGCGCACACTACTGCTTCCAGCGGGCAAGAACTGGCGTCATGGGGTGGTGCTAGGGAGTTACCACCTGGGTATCTGGGAGGAGCCAGCTTGAAGACTTTCTGTCAGATCTTAAAGGGGAAAGGACACTGCCAGAACGTGTGGAGGAACATCCTATACCACTCCTAGAACTACTGTTACAGGTGAGTAACCTGTTTCTTGATACACGAACATGCTATAGAACCCGTTTCTCTAAATCAGTAGAACAAAGGGTTCTATTTCAGATATTTCCTGGTTCCCAAATGGACAGGAGATCTGTGACCTGTTCTGGACCCACGAAGCCTAAATTTCTGCATAGAATACAAGAAATTTTGCATGGCCTCCCTGCAAGCTTATACATGCTGTTATCTGTTGGTTCATTTTTTGTATGTGCTTTACATATTTTTTACTTCAATTGTGTCTCAAATGATTATGACATCACACATTTATAATGAGCTCACTGTGTATATTTAAGTTGTTTTCTTGTCCTCTGACCACACCCCTGAGGAAGACTTGCCAGGAGTCGAAGCACTGGGTGGGGCCAGTTGGTGTGCTTGAGTGTGCCTTCTGTTTAATAAATGGATTACCTGCTAATTTTTTGTTGCATACTTTATAGTCCGGTCTGCATGCCACTGATTTTTGTTTGTTGTTGCAGGTGAGTAACCTATTTCTTTGATACACGAACAGGCTATAGAACCTGTTTCTCTAAATCAGTAGAACAAAGGGTTCTATTCCAGATATTTCCCGATTCCCAAATGGACAGGAAATCTGCGACCTTTTCTGGACTAGTGAGGCCTAAACTTCTACATAGAATACAAGAAGTTTTGCATGGTCCCCCTGCAAGCTCTGATCCATTTGTTGCAAACATGGGACTGGCTGCGCTCCCTAGATGTGATGGATGCATACCTTCGTATCAGAATCAGAAAAGCTTACAGATAGTATCTCCTCTTTATGCTGGAGCATTACCAGTTAAGGGTATTGCCCTTTGTCTTGTCTTCTCTGCCAGGGGTCTTTGCCAGATGTTTGGCATTTGTGGCAGCAGCTCTTTGCAAGGAAGGCCTGAGAGTCTTCCTATATCTGGACAACTGGGTATTGAAAGTCGGCTCTAGGGAACATCTGTTCTGCACCCCATCTCGAATAAAGTACAAAACAGAAGCCGCACTTGGATGGGGTACCTTGGATAAAAAGTATTTATATGTAACTGACAAAAATCCAGCACTCACCACCTCTTTGTATAAAAAAAAACACTGTTCTCACTCAGATATGAAGTAGTGCCAAAATCTTTATTGCAGATGTCCAGAAGCAAGAAAGTTTTAAAAAGTGCCCATATTGATGCATTTTGGGGTGGTACACCTTTATCAAAAGATGAGCACATGATGTTACTTTGCCATTTAAATACTCTCAATAGTAGGAATGTCATTAAGAACAAACCTGTGATTGTGACATCACCAAACACATATTTAAAAAGACACAAACCCTAACTATTTACAATGAATCCTATTCTGATAAACATAAATATTAATTACAATATAACATTATTTTATAAATACATCTTGCACTGAATGCAACTAAGCCTTTTGATTCTTTGGTATCGCACAGTTCCCGTAGTGCAAAGTGTGTGTATCCATTTTGTGGCGCTCGCCTTTAAATTTGGAAGAATAAGTATGTGCAGATTATTTTTTGTTCCATATCTTTTTATGTATTTTGTAGTATCACAATATCTTTTTTATACATGTGGAAAAAAAAAATTTACAATTCTTGCCCAGGTTTCTTCAAATGGGGTGAAATGTCAAAGCTGCTATTTATGCCTGGATATTTACAAGCCCCCAGCGTATAAATCCAGAATCCCTATCTTTTCCGTAATACATTATTAAAATCAGCACCCCCCAAGGTGTGTTACAGACCTTATCAATTGCCCTGAATTTGAATTCCTGTTCTTCACCATTTCTAGCAGACGGCACATTCCAGTGCTCTGGGAGGAAATCCACTCTTTGCTAAGCAAGATGGCCATAGAACCTGTCCCAGAGACCCAACAGGGCAGAGAGTTCTACTCCATTTTTTCCTGGTCCCCAAAAGCACAGGAGGTCTCAGGCCCATTCTAGACCTCCGGAAGCTCAATCTGTTTATTCAGTGCAAATAATTCTGGCCATAGAACCTGTCCTAGAGATCCAACAGGGCAGAGGGTTCTACTCTATTTCTTCGTGGTCCCCAAAAGCACAGGAGATCTCTGGCTCATGCGAGACCTCTGGTTGCTCAATCTGTTTATTCGGTGCAAAAAATACTGGATGGTGACACTTCAGGGTTTTCTGTGCCAGGGAGATTGGATTTGCTCCCTCTCGACATGAAGGATTCCTACCTGCATATCCAGGTAGACTCCTCCCACAGATAGTACCTAAGGTTTCATTTCCGGGGGCACACTTCCAGTTCTAGCCCCTTGGCCACTCTGGTGTTAACCAAATGCTTGGCAGTGGTAGCAACTGCCCTCAGGCGGGAGGGACTCTGTGGTTTTCCCTACCTGGATAACTGGCTTCTGAATGCCCTGTCCAGGGAGTGCCTGTTACAGACTTTGGAAAATACCGCCTGCCTATTCCAGGATCTAGGCATCATGATCAACCTGCCCAAGTCAGTTCTGACCCCCCTGTCAGCACCTTCAGTATACTGGGGCAGTCCTGGATACATCTGAAGGCACGGCCTTCCTGCCCCAGGACTAGGCAGGTCGCCTTATAGCTCAAGCCCACCTGCTGTTCAATAGCCGCTGTGTCTCAGCCAGGACCTTCCTGCAGCTCTTGGGCCTGATGGCTGTGGCTGTAGGCACAGTGCCTCTATCCAGGCTGCAAATGAGGATTCCCCAGTGGACACTGAGGATCCAGTGAGACCATCATACCGTTGACCTGGAATAGCCGATCCTGGTCTCCTCTCCCTCTCCTGTAAAGAGGGTTCTGCTTTGGTGGATGGAACCCAGCATCTTGTTGAGGGGTTCCTTTACTCATTTCTTCCCCTCAGCAAATCCTCACAATAGATGCTTCAGGGTTGGGGTGGGGAACTCATCTGGGGACCCACCAAACTCAAGGGATGTTGTCCAAGCTGGAATCTCTTTCCACATAAATGTCCTGGAGATGCCAGCCTTTCTTTATGCCTTGCAGGCCTTCCAGATTCTGCTATCCCTGGGTCTTCTGCTAGTGTAGACGGACAAAATCAGTGTAGTTCACTACATAAGCAGGGAGGAACTCACTCATACCCTTTCTGCTGGGAAGTGATGACAGTCTGGTATTGGGCTCTGGATCACAGTCTCAGATTGTCTGCCATCCATGTTTCAGCAATCAAAACTACATTTTAAGCCAGTCGCAGTCAAAGACGCACAAGTGGGAGCTGCTGACCTCAGTAGTAGATCTGTTCAACAGGTGGGGTCGTCCAGAGTTGGACGTTTTTGCATCCCCACTCAATGCAAAACTGCCTCTTTTCTGCTTGCTTGATCCAGGGCCTGGAGTTTTCTGGTGAGACAAGTTGTTTCTGCACCGGAAAGGGAGGTTTCTGTATGCATTTCCTCTCTTTCTCTTGCTTCAAAGGGTACTGATCAAGCTCCAGATGGAAGGAGCCATGATGATCCTTGTTGCCCCCTTCTGGCCTTGTCAGATCTGATTCCCTTTACTGCAGGAGCTGACAGTGGAACCTCGAGTTCCCTCTCCTCTGTGCACCGGCTTGCTCTCCCAGAACTGGGGCACCCTGGTCCATCTGGATCTCAAATCTCTACATCTTCACGCTTGGCTCCTGAGGACATAACCATGGCTCGGTTCGGGTTGTCACTCAAGGTGACTGATGTCCTGATGCCAGCTAGGAAGCCGTCCACTAGGGCCACTTATTCTGTGAAATGGAAATACTTTGTGCTGTGGCCTGCTTCACGTCACCTGGATCACTTCACTTGTCCAATGAATCAGATTCTGGAGTACTTGCTGTCCCTTTCAGACTCCATCCTGAAGTACTCTTCTCTTAAGGTGCACCTGTCTGCCACCTCTGCTTTCCATGTGCCTGTTGACAGGCGTACGGTAGCACAACTGGAGGTGTCCCATACTTTTCTGAGAGGCATTCTTCATCTGAAGCCTTCTATCTGCAATCTAGTCCTGACTTGGGACTTGAATTTTGTGCTGGAAAAACTTAATTTAGCTCCTTTTGAGTTGGCTGCGACATGCGAGCTATGCTTTCTGTTGTGGGAAGCATTGTTTTTAGTTGCTGTTACTTCTGCTTGAAGAATTTCAGAGCTACAGGCGCTCATTTGCGAGCAGCCTTATTTGATTTTGACAGGATATCTTTGCATATTAACCTTAAATTTCTTCCTAAGATGGTGTCTGAGTTTACTGTAAATCAACCCACCCACCTTCTGTTTATTTCCCAGAACATGCCAATCCAGGGGAAGCATTTCTCCATGTTAGATGTGCATAGAGTTCTGTGTTACTACGCACACCATACAAAGGACTGTTGAAAGTGCTCTCAGTTGTTTGTTTCTTTTGCCCCGGGAAAAGAGGGCGTCCCTATTTCAAAACAGTGCTTGTCCAAATGGTTGGCCAACTATATTCCTTATTTCTACCGGAAGTACAGCAAGGATCTTCTGGTGTTGTTCATGGCCATTCCACCAGAGGCATGGCCACTCCTGTTGCCTGTTTCAGGAATGTGTCAGCTGTAGAGATCTGTGCTGCTGCTGCTGCTGCTACTGCTACTTGGAGTTCTGTCCACACCTTTACCAAGCACTACAGTCTGGACATTGCCTCTAGGCATATTGCCAACTTTGACCTAGCTGTCCTCCAGGATCTACTTTCTTAGGCTTGATGTTTCCTCCCTCCAAACTGTGCTGTCTGATGATGGAACTGCTTTGAACTCGTTCCATAGGTGTGGCTTGCTGCAAGAGATACCCTTGAAGTAAGATAGTACAGTTACGTAAAAACTTACTGTAACGGTAGATCTTTGAGAGTATCTCTTGCAGCAGGCCATGCCATCCCTCCCTTCTTCCCCTACTTCTGGGAGGCCCCTCTGTGTTTTTTACCTCCTCCTTTATCATCCTTTCTTTGGCAGGAACTTTGGGTTCCTCCTTGATTCCCTCCGCTGGTGCTAAGTGGCTGATGGTCTCTGGTGGGAGAAATGAGGAGAGCGCAGGGGCCACCTGCTCTTATAGGATAGGCCAGCTTTGGCGTACAACATCAGAGTGGGTGGCCCCCCTGGTAGACTGCTAGCTAGAAAAGTTTTTGTGTGGTCCTAGTGTCTGGTGGCTGTAGTTCCACAGATGTGGCCTGCAGAAAGTGATCCTTGCAAAGATCTTTTGTTGTGGTAAGTTCTTGCTTAGCTGTACTTTACCTCCTTTGCCAGATCATTTCGGGTTGGGCTATTACTCCGTGCCTGGAACTTCCTGAGGCTGTTGATGAACATGTCCTGCACCATCGTGGTCCGGTGGGCCTGCTGGCGAATGCGGCACCTGCAGTGGGAGTTGGGCCATCAGTGGTCCCACTGTCTTGGACACTTGGGCCAGCTGGTCTGAGTGACCCAGCCAGTGTGGGATGCCATCCAGTGGTGGCTGATCCCAGAACATTTGGAGGAAGGAGTCCTGTTTGCCCAGAACTGACCGTGCCTCTCATGATGGAGGCATCTCTGGTGGGTGGGGAGTGCACCTAGGAGATCACAGGACTCACTGGTTCTAATCACCCAGGGAGTCCGATCACCACATCAACTTGCTGGAGCTCTGTGCAGTGTGGTTAACTGTGACGGAATTCTCTCGTTTGGTCAGGTCATGCAAGTCCAGTTGGACAACACCACAACCATGTTCTACCTGAATAAGCAGGGCTGCATGTACTCCCTTTCACTGTGTCGGGAGGCCCTCCGCACCTGGATGCTCATATGCAGCCTGGGTGCAGATTTCCTGGTGATTCTTGTCGCATGAACGGACAGTCAATTGGCAGATGCACTCAGCTGGGTGGGAGAGACGTTGCATGAGTGGTCCCTGAATGAGGAGGTGGTGAACCACCTGTTCTCCCTGTGGAGCACTCCTCTGGTGGACCTCTTTGCCTCCTGTGAAAATGCAAAACTGAGGTTGCTTTGTGCCTCTCCCTCAGAGTCTGGGACACTGCTGGGGGATGCCTTTGTGAGGCCGTGGACCCCAGACCTCATGTATGTCTTTCCTCCCTTCCCTTTGAACCACAAAGTGGTGATCAAGGCCCGGAAGAACAAGGCACAGATGATCCTGATAGCTCCAGGCTGGCCACGGCAGCTCTGGTACTCATATCTCCTCAGCCTCAGCAGCAGACATTCGTGGCTGTTGCCTCTTCGACTAGACCCGCTGACCAGACAACAGGAGAAGGTTCTGCACCCAAACCTTCAATCCCTGCACCTCACAGCATGGTTCCTGGGTGGCTAGAGTTCTAGGTTTTGGGTCTTTCTGAGGATGTGCTTTGGGTTGTGGAGGCTGCCTTCAGAGTCGACTTACCAGTGCTGCACCTTTAAATAGAAACGGTTTTCCATTTGGTGTCAGGGTAAGGAACTTGATCCCCTTGCCTATGGCTAGAATCCTCATGTACCTCTGGTCCTCTCCCAGCTGGGGCTGCGAGCAATGACCTTCAGGGTGCACTTGGCAGCCATCCCTGCATATTGGGCAGGGGCTGGTATGCTGACGGTGGCCCAGGAGAAGCGCTTTTTTAAGGAACTAGATCACCTGTCCTTTCCAGTGTGTGTGAACCACCACCACCATGGGACCTACTGCTGGTGCTGGCTGTGCTAATGTGCAAGTCTTTTGAACCTCTGCACAGTTGTGAGATGTCCCCCCGTCATGGAAGATGGCCTTCTTGGTAGCCATCATGTCAGCCAGAACGATTAGTGATCTCCAGGCACTATCGGTGGAGTCTCCATATCTGGTCTTGCACAGGGACAAGGTCGTACTTCACCCACACCCGAAGTTCCTCCCAAAGGTTGCATTGGAGTTCCACCTTAACGGGATGATGAACCTTCCAGTATATTTTACCAACGCATCTTCAGAAACCGACAGCAGGCTCCATACTGTAGACCTGCTGAAAGTGCTCTCTTATTAATGAGAGCGCATGGCTGGAGTTCAGGGTGAGGCTCGCCAGCTGTTTGCAACATACGCTGAAGCCACACTTGGCAGACTGGCAGCAAAACGGACAATTGGCAGGTGGATCACATCCTGCATCAACCTCTGCTATAGGTTGACTGGTAGGGAGCCTCTCGTAGGGCTTGGAGCTCATTCCATCAGGCACAGTGCTGCCTCAGTGGCCCGCTTCCAGGGACATTCCTACCCAGGGGGCTGCAGGGTTGCCATCTGGAAGCCAACACTCGCCTTCATCTGCCATTACAACATTGATCTTGAGTCTTGTCAGGATGCTGCATGTGGGACCTCGGTTCTTCAGTCTGTTAGCCAAGTTGGGGTATGCCCCCTGCCCTCTCCTCCTGAGGAACTGCTGGAAGTCTGCCATTGTGTGGATAAGTGAACTATATCCACACCCCTAAAATAATAGGTTACTTAAGCAATAAGGCACGACAGGGCGTTGGTTGTACTAGTTTAACCCCATGGTCAGGGGTGTTGTAAGGCATGAGGCAAAGCTGAGTGCCTTCAGCCCCTGACCGTGGGGTAAACCTAGTGCAACCAACATCCCTGAAGTGCCTTATTGCTTATATAAATTGGGTCCATAGGCAACGTTTAAAAAACGAACGCGCTAAAAGTTTTCAAAGCCACAAAGAAAATATAATAACCTGCTGCTAAACTATGTAAAATAGTCCCTCCACAGATGTTTTTTCACCTGTCAGTCATCTGTCTCTTTTCACATTCGACATATTGTGTGATTGTTTACTGTGGAATAGAAGAATTCAAAGCTCTGCATTATTCCAGTAGTAGAATGCCCCCACACGCGCTTGCGCACACACACACGGAATAGTAACATGGAATACATGAATTCAAAATTCTTTGAGTTCCACTGGCATATACACACAGACACAGGCCTCAAGTGGAACCAGAACCTCAATTTTATCTGTAGCCAGATAAGGAGCAGGGAGTTCTCTGGCAAACTGGTAGGGACAGGAGGGGGAATTTTCATGGTCATCAAAGAAACACCAACAGTGGAATCTCTGAATAGTATTTCATTTTGTAAATTTGTATAGGTGTGTAAGGGAGGGGCTTGTCATCGAGGCACAGGTCAGGAAGCATAGGAAAACCAGGAGCAGTTTCAAAATTCGCAAGTATTGTTTTATTCTTCTCAATAACAGCAAAATAAAAAGTATTCAGTATAACTGTTTACAAAGGCAGTACAAACAGAAAACTAAGTCTTTCTTCTGAGGGTATCTCTTGATTCCAAGCTTCAGTCTGTCATTCTCCTTGTCTCTCTAGCAAAAATATTGCTGCTCTTTTTATAAGTCTTTGTCTGGGAACTCATTAAGAGAGCCTGCTTCTCACTGAATGTTATTGTAAGTTTAAAGAATGTTCTTGTCAGTTTCGATGCAGGTACAGCAAAGCGATCATAGTGACCCAGAACTGACCTCTTGTTTACAGCTCTGCAAAAGGCTTAAAAACTACATCTTGGGTTAACCTCTTGAGTTCCAAATAGCTTTGCAATCATTTCAACGGTACAACTATATACATTTTCAAACAAAGGGATCCCAGTTTCACATGCAGTTTTACAGACATTCAAATACTGTATATTTTTTATAACTGGAAATATGCAAGGGGGAAGAAAAGACAGAACAGCAAGTGAAGGCAGAGAGATAGCGAGAAGCCAAGAATTGAGAAACCGTTGGAGTGATATATTTCTTAGGTCTCGCAAGAAAATTTGGTTGCGCAACCAGACAGAGAAGAGACATAAAAGGGGAGGATAGAACAGACCCTTGCATTTAACTCTTTCTGTACAACAAATGGGACAGGGCCTTATTCAACCCTGTTGCATACCCCCGTCTTTAAGAATGAACCTGTTTTACAAAAACAGGTTTCCAAAACATTCTTTTAATTATCTTCTAGCATTAGCATATAACTTTTTACAGTTCGGTGCATATGCAGCATAGCAAATGGAAGTTTCAGCTCACATTTTCTCAACCTTCAGAATTCTCAATTCCTGATCCATATCTTGACAGAAAATCAGCCTTGACACTCTCTTTCCCAAATTTGTACATCACTTTAAATTTAAATGGCTGTAGTGCCAGGTACCACTGTGTGATTCTAGAATTTTTATCCTTCATTTGACTAAGCCAACAATGAGGATTGTGATCTGTTACAAGTACAAAGTCAGCTCCTAGTAAGTAAAACTTAAGGGTCTCCATGGCCCACTTTACTGCAAGACATTCCTTTTTAATGGTGGAGTACATTTTCTCTGTCGTGCAACATCCTACTGATATATAGAATAGACTGTTCTTTCCTATCTATATTTTGACTCAGGACTGCACCAAGGCCTACCTCTGATGCATCTGTCTGCAACCAAAATTGTTTCTCAAAGTCTTGGCGTCTTAAATTAGGGGCTGAGCATAGTTCAGCCTTAATGGCTTGAAAAGCCTCGTCACACTCTGGGGTCCATTTCACATTATTTGGGAACTGTTTCTTTGTGAGTTCAGTGAGGGGAGTAGCTAACTCTGCAAAGCTGGGAACAAATCTCCGATAATAACCAGCTAGCCCTAAAAGTGACCTGACATGCTTCATCTCTTAATAAATAAAAAAATAAAATAAAAAATTGTTTTAGGGACAGGGCTGTTAGCTACCTCTTCTATCTTGGAAAGCTCTGGCTTGACGTCTCCATTTCCGGAAACATAGCCCAAGTATCTGGTTTCCTGGATGCCCAATGCACACTTGGTAGGATTGATTGTCAGATCTCCCTTTTTGATCGATTGGATAACTGCTCGTAAATGTTCTAGGTGGCCTTTCCATTCTGGACTGTACACCACAATATCATCCAGGTAAGCAGCACAGTAACCAGTGTGAGGGCATAAAATTGCATCCATGTACCACTAGAACGTAGTGGGTGCACCATGTAAACCAAACGGCATGGTGGTAAACTGATAGAATCCTATAGGAGTAGCAAATGCAGTTTTGTCTCTGGATTCTTTAGTTAAGGGGATTTGTCAGTAACCCTTGTTGAGATCAAGGGTACTGATACACTTGGCACTCCCCAGTCTGTCCACCAAATCATCTGTTGCGGGCACAGGATAACTGTCAAATTCTGACACTTGATTAAGTTTCCTAAAATCAAGGCAGATTCTTACACCCCCTTTTTTTTGGTTTACAATCACCATTGGTGATGACCAAGTACTTCTTGATTGTTCTATGATACCCAATTCTTTCATTTTTTGTATTTCCTTAACCGTGTCAGCTCTTAACCACTCTGGTAATCTGTACGTCTTTTGTCTAATAGGACGAGCATTCCTTGCTAGTCACAAGTGGGGTACCACAGGGATCAGTCCTGGGGCCAGTCCTCTTCAGTATCTTCATCAGTGACATTGCAGATGGACTGGAGGGTAAGGTTTGTCTGTTTGCCGATAACACCAAGATCTGCAACAGAGTAAATGATCCAGATGGGGTGGGCAGAATGAGAAGAGATCTGGATAAACTAGCAAAATGGTCGGAAGAGTGGCAACTGGAGTTTAATGCAAAGAAGTGCAAGATCATGCACATAGGGAAGAGAAACCCAGAAGCCACCTATAGGCTGGGAGGGGAAGGGAGTTGCTGGCAGTCACAAGGGAAGAAAGAGACTTGGGCATCATCATCACTGATGACCTGAAATCATCCAAGCAGACCACTAAAGCACTAGGTAAGGCTAGAGGGATGTTGGGGTGTATTAGTAGGGGTATCACAAGTTGGAAGAGGGAGGTAATAATCCCTCTTTACAAGACACTGGTTAGGCCCCATCTGGAGTACTGTGCAGTACTGGAGGCCACACCTTCACAATGACATTAACCAAATTGAGGTAGTCCAGAGAAGGGCAACCATAATGGTGCAGGGACTGCATCAGAAAACATCTGAGGACAGATTAATGGAACTCGGTATGTATACCCTAGAGCAAAGGAGGGAAAGAGGTGATATGATTGAAACATTCAAACACCTTAAGGGCATTAACAAGGTGAAAGAGTCTAACATGTTTCAGTATAAGAAAAATAGCAGGACAAGAGGACACAGCATGAGATTAGAGGGAGGCCAATTAAGGGGTAATGTGAGGAAGTTCTTTTTCACAGAAAGGGTAGTGGATGCATGGAACGGCCTACCTCAGGAAGTGGTGGATATGAATACAGTGCAGGGCTTCAGACAGGCATGGGATAGGCATAAGGGAGCAATACAGATGAGTATGAATAGATAGCTAGGCCATTGACAGAGCAAAGGCCGATGGCACATTCATAAGGCAGAAAAAGAAATGGGCAGACTGGATGGGCCTTGCGGTCTTTATCTGCTGTCAACTTCTATGTTTCCTTGTCACTATTACGTGCTCGACCCTTTTTGCTCGGCCTGGTACTGTGGTAAAAGTACAGTTAAATGTCTTTAGCAAGTTACGAATTTCTGCAGTTTGTTCAGAGGTTAAGGAAACATTCACCTTTACAGCATCAGCAGTTAGTTTGTTCCAGTCCATCATAAGCTAGATCAATATATTCTTTATCAGTTTCTGATAAAACTAGCAAAACAGCTTTTGGTATTTTTTCAACCCATTTCTTGAGGAGGTTAACATGGTATATCTTAGTAGAATTTTTCCTATCAGGGGTCTCAGTCTCATAGTTAACTGTGCCAGTATGTCTAAGCACTTGATAAGGCCCTTGCCACTTCATTAACAGTTCATTTTCTGTAGTTAACAGTAGCAAAACCTTTTCACCAGATTCAAAAACTTTTTCTTTTAAACCATGGTCATAATACTCCTGCTGGATTTGGGCCTCTTCCTGATTTCTATGGGCGATTTCAACACATTTTGCCAGCTTCTTTCTCAGGGCACACATATAAGATGTAATAGATTGTTACTGATGGGGGTTCTCTTCCAGTGTTTCGTTTGTTACATGTAGTGGCCCTCTAGGTTGCCTACCATACAGCACTTCAGATGGTGAAAAACCTGTTGATGCCTGTGGCACTTCTCTGTAAGCAAAAAGCAGGTAAGGTAAGTATTGGTCCCAGTCTTTCCCTTCCCCTTTTACAAACCTTTTTAACATGCATTTTAGGGTTTAATTAAAATGCTCAGCAAGACCGTCTGAGGGTGATAAGGGGAGGTTCTTATGGCAGTGATATGTAGTAGCAGGTACAGCTCCTTCAGTAATGCTGCACCAAAATTACTACCCTGATCAGTAATAATCTATTTCGGTATGCTGACCCTGCTGAAAATTTTGGCAAGCTCAGTTGCCACTTTTGGGGCTGTGACAGTATACATTGGAACTGCCTCTGGGTTTCGAGTAGCATAGTCACATACTACCAAAATGAAGCAATTACCCTTTTTACTTTTGTCTAAGGGGCCAACTACATCCATTGCAATTCTCTCAAAAGGCACATCTATCAAGGGTAGGGACACCAGGGGTACCTTGTCTATTTTTAGTCACTGGGGCTACTTTCTGACACGCAGCACAAGAACTGCAATAGGTAGCAACATCTTCATGAATTCCAGGCCGGTAAAATCTGTACAGCAATCTGGCAAGGGTGCGATCCCTCCCCAAGTGACCAGCCATAGGACTATCGTGTACTATCTGTAACAACTCAGATCTATACTTTTGTGGTATAACCAATTGTTCTGTCTGGTACTGTGTGAGAGGTTTAACCTAAGCTCTGTACAGTAGCCCATTACATTTTTTAAACATCGGTTCACCCTGTTTTGGTTTCACCATCAGCTGCTTAAAATAACCCTGGAGAGAAGCATCGTTAGCTTGTTCTGAAAGACAATCACAATCTGTGATCAGTTTAGTTTCAGCATTTTCATATGTTAATCCCTTATGTCCATCAGGCTTTTGTTGCAACTGTTTCTTCAGGTGTCATCTTTCTTTCCTGGACTTCCGGATCTTGGAGCATTGCTCAAAGTCTGAATCAAAATCACCGAACGGAAAAGTGTCTCCACTATCCGAGATTTTCTTTGCCTGTGCTCTTTTCATCACAGCTGCTGAAACATCAGGATTTACTCCCTCTTTGATTAACTCAGTAAATCCTGGAAAGTAATTTCCAGTAATCACAGGTACCAGGTAACTTGGGTACTACTCCCACTTCCATTTGGTGCGACACCTCATCAATAGTCAGTTGGCTGGTGGAATAGTATCAGTGTCACCGTGGATTCGGATGACACCTGTATCTGGTCCTTTTGGACATTGTTTTCCCAGCACTAGGGTCTGTCTGCTTCCTGAATCTAAGTCCTTTCACAGTCGTATCTCCCACCTTCACATCTGTTAAGTACTTGCCCCAATTTGCTAAGGACAAATCTGCTCCAGTGTCACTCTTCTTACTATGGCAGTTTCTTGCAATATGACCTGGCTTATTGCATTTATAGCAGATAAAGTCTTTGGGCACGGATTTGTTACCCCCACCAGAGTTCTTATCAGACTTGAAGTTTAAATGAGAAAAAGAGTGTCTTACCGGTTGGCTGTTACCTCGCTACTGTGACATCTGTCTGGCCATTTGGTAGTCTTCAGCCAAAGAAACAGCCTTTTCCCCACTTTCTGATCAGTGTTCTTTTACCAAAAGCTGTACATCTGAGGGGAGGATGTTGATGGACTGCTCCATTACAGGTGTTCTGATGATCTATGGAAGTGTTTTGCCCTCTGGTTGTAGCCATTTCATAAGGAGTTCTCTGAGTCGGGTGAAGGCTTCTCAAGGATGTCGACTGAGTTGTACTTCAGAGACTGAAATCTCTGCCTGTAGGTCTCTCCTGAGATGTCATTTTTTAAGGACCTCTCTTTTCACCAGGTCATAGTTTTCTGACTGTGCAGTGTCCATATTGCTGTAGGCAAGTTGGACTTTCTCGGTCAGGTAAGGTACCAGTCTGATTGCCCGTTGCTGCTTTGGCCACTGGCAGGCTGTAGCAACTTTTCAAAAGTTGTCAAGTATGCTTCGATATCATCTGAGGGCCACAGTTTTGTAAGTTTAATGCCTTTTAAGCTGCTTGTGTTTTGTTGCTCTGCTGGACCAGTGCCAGATCCTCCAGCATTCATAACGTGCATGGCATCCAGCCATCGCTGCACCAGTTGCTGCATCTCTTCTCTGCTTCTCGAGTTGCTGCATCTCTTCTCGTGTTTCTCCTTCTCTTTTTGTTGTATAGACCACCACTGGAAAAAGGCAGTCAGGCTTTCGGGTTCTGCCACTGCTTGTTCTTTTTTTTCCCATATCTGGTTCTGCGTAGGCTCAATTCTGGCCTGCCAGCCAGGGGCTTCTGACAAAATGTAAAAGTAAGTGTATACTTCAGTCTAACCATCACTACACATGCACTGAAGAGCCTGTCATAACACATTTATTTCAAAGCATTCTACAGACAAACAGTTCTGCCAAATATTCATTTATATACATGAACATAACTCAGTTGAGAGACTGTGCTTGAAGAACACAAATATTAAAAAGACCTGTTTTAAAAGATATTTTTCAGGCCTTCCAGCTCAAAAGAATCTTGATAAATGATAACTGAATTAATTTGGTTTAGACTAATGAAATCTGCTGACAGCATAATATTGCAGGACTTATTTTTAAAAATTACAATTCAGCATTAACCCTGTCATAGGACTGAAACTTCAAACTGCAATGACCCAGACAATCCAGACAGTTATCCTATGGCCAAGTTCCTCAAAGCTGAACCCAACTCTGTCACCAATGGCCATCTGCTACTACGAACCGCAGCCCTCTAACCACCAGTTACAGAACTTCTGAACACCTTATCCTGAGCATGTGCAATGCTAGGCCTTACGGTCATGAATATGTTAATTGCTGTCTGGTGTTTAGGTCAAAAGTACAATAGACAAGAAGATGCTGACTAAGGTTTTGTGTTCAGAACACCCCAATACATCAACTCCAGGATGCTCCAATCAGGCAAAGGCATCTGCTTGGAGATATGGATAGGCCAATGAGAGATTGGCAAATATCTGTTGCTCAACCCAATGGAAGACACCATGTTATCTGTAATGTGACAGATCTACAATAAAAGAAGGATGTTGAGAGACAAAAAGCTGTATACCGATCTTGCTGTATCTCGGCTATACTCCCTGTTCTCTAAAAGAGACATCAGCTATACTTCACTGTTTGAATCTGATCATTTCTCTAACTCTGCAAAAGATTTTGGCTGCTGCCAAAAGGAGAGAAGAGCTCATTAGAAGCTCTAACATTATATTAACTTTGTTCAAATTAATTTTGCCTCACGCTCCAGAAGATTACAAGGACTTCAGAACCAAAGGAACCAAGAAAAGACACCACTCATCCAGCCTGTAAGGAAAATCCAATCTCTGGACGGAAGGGAGAGAAGGTTAAAAGGACTTTGGCTGGGTATATTTTAAAGACTATTAAGGTGCTCACTTAATGTGTGTCTTTTGGGATCACGGTTCCATATAAATGCAGAAGAATAAAATGCAATACAGTACTGTTTAATGCTTGCAAAGATTATTTGTTACTACAGAACTGTGCACATGTGTTAAATGATATGGTTCTTGAGAAAACACTGCCTTGAGACCCAAAAAAATTGGGACGGGCCAAGGCTATATAAAAGAAAATATTACCTGTACGTAGTTGTATAAACACACAACCGACTAAGTCTACTCTGGGATCCTAGGATTATATAGAAAGTTATTGTGTTTGTTGTCTGTGATATTAGAAAATAAACTGCTTTGCAATTCATATCTAAAAAAAAGTCTGTCATCTCCGTGATTATCACCACCTAACTGATGAATGCAATTTACAGTACACCTTTCTAGCAAATGGCCAAAAGAGATTTCCCCTTTGAATTTGTACAGAGACCAAGTTAATTACTGGTAGTTGCACTCACATCTGGCTGAACAGTGTCAGTTTGTACTTTAGTTTCTGCTTCTAGTTTGTCTGCCATTCTTCTGGTAATGACTCCTGCACTTGCTGCTACAGGATCCATACCTTTTTGCTATGCTTCCCTGGTACTACGTCTGGTACCCATGCACAAAACTCCTCGGCTAGATTATGCATGGCGTAAATCCCACTTAGGCAAACACCATCTGTCGAGGCACAGGTCAGGAAGCATAGGAAAACCAGGAGCAGTTTCAAAATTCACAAGTAGTGTTTTATTTTTCTCAGTAACAGCAAAATTAAAAAAAATAAATTATTCAGTATAATTATTTAAAAAGGCAGTACAAACAGAGAAAAAGAAGTCCTTCTTCTGAGGGTATCTCTTAATTCCAAGTTTCAGTCTCTCATTCTCCTTGTCTCTCTAGCAAAAGCATTGCTGCTCCTTTTTATAAGTCTTTGTCTGGGAAGTCATTAAGAGAGCCTGCTTCTCACAGAATGTTCTTGTAGGTTTACAGAATGTTCTTGTCAGTTTTGATGCAGGTGCAGCAAAAAGATCATAGTGACCCAGAACTGACCTGTTTACAGCTCTGCAAAAAGCTTAAAAACTGCATCTCTGGTTAACCCCTTGAGTTCAAAATAGCTTTGCAGTCATTTCAACAGTATAAATATATACATTTTCATACAAAGGGATCCCAGTATCACATACAGTTTACACAGACGTTCACGTACTGTGTATTTTTTATAACTGCAGATATGCCAGGGGAAGAAAAGACAAAACAGCAAGTGAAGGCAGAGAGATAGCGAGAGGCGGAGAATTGCAAAACCGTCGGAGTGATCAGTTCCTAGGTCTCACAAGAAAATGTGGTTGTGCAACCAGACAGAGAAGAGACAGAAAAGGAGAGGATAGAGCAGACCCTTGCGTTTAACTCTTTCTGTATAACAAATGGGACAGGGCCTTATTCAACCCTGTCGCAGGGCTCTTGAGTGAAAATAACATTACGTTATTTACTTACTTCATTTAATTTAATAGACTTTTATTTTTAGGGCCTAGGTGAAGGTTTTTATATGTGAGTAAAGAATGCAGCCTTGTTGTGATGAAAATCATGAAGTAAGTGTCTTATGAATTCTGTACGTGACTTGTCCTGGTTGGCAGGGACTTGTTTTTAGCCATTGGTAATGTTCTCTGAGGGCAATGTCTAGAACCAAGTCTCAGCCAGTCAGGACACAGGGATTTCCTTGCCCGGTTTATATTCACCTGTAACCGGGGCTCCAGGTAAGATATTTTGAGATGAGTACTGTACTCCTGATTTTGAAAGCGAGATGAGTAAACCTAAGTTCAGATGCGTACAAATGTCTAGACGGAGTGGAGTGAGGAGTACATGTTTAAAAACGATTGTAGTTTTTTCCTAAATAAGAATCGATCAGGTGCCAACAGTGCCCCAAATAAAAATGGCAGGCAGGAGTAATTTACCCACCAGTTTTAAAATAAAATTGGGATGCACACAAGTGCTGTAAATTTGGAAAAAACTGCTCTATTTGAATCACCGGTTATGTTATGAAGTAGTGTTCTATGGAGTGTGGCACATTTACAAATTTTGAATGAGTACTGGTATTCGTTAAAAAATATTTCTGAAGAGTATTTCTTAAAATGAGGTGAGTAAAATAGATCGGTACTCACCTTATCTGGAGCCCTGCCTGTAACCGTAGATCTTACTTCGAGAGGGCTCTTGCAGTAGGTAATAACCATTAGGACTAGAGCCATCAGGCACTAGGACCACATGGAAAACTTTAGCTAGCAGTGTCTGGCAGGGGACTGCCCACTCAGCATTACGTGACGAAAGGTCAGCATGACATTATATAGTGGGCAGTCCTCATGGCCGTCCTCCAGTTAATTTCTTTTCCGCCATCGACCTGCACACTCGGACTGCGTGGAGAATACTGCTTCAGTCGACCGCCATTTTTGGATGAGTATTTCATCACTTTGTTTTTCTTTCCATAAATCTTTGAAAAATATTTTTTCATGCATGTCTTCTCCGTCACCTTCCGAGTCGCATAAGAACAAGTGCGATTCCTGCGGCACTCAGCTCCCCCACAAGGACATCCATTCTCTCTATCTGTTCTGCCTTGGACCAGAGCACAAGACCAAGGACTGTGAGACTTCCCAGAGTTTAAACCAGGCCACACGGAAACGCCACCAGCAGGCCCCGGAAGCCCACGTTCTCAAACTCAGGATGGCTTCCATGAAGAAGGAGCTGCAGAAGCTGCGGGGATCGTCCTGTTCCCTGGGGGAGTTCTTTGGACTCCCACAAAAAGAAGAGGAAGGACAAGAAGTACTGGGGACCACGATCGGTCTCATTCCTGCCCACAACCTACTTCAGGGCCGTGGGCAATGAGTGGCCTCCTGCTGGTGTGGGTACCGTTCCTCCAACCAAGCCTTCCCCTCTCTCCAGGGAGCAGCCCTTGGTTCTCCCCCCCCCCCGCCTGAGTTGGTTACAGTTCAGGCGGGTGCCTCCGATCCTCTGGAGAGCTCAGACACCCTGGGGCCTAAGCCTGTTGGCACAGCCGATAAGTCGGTCGTCAGACCCTCTGACAAACCCCAGGCTGATAAGTCGCACACCAGCTCCTGTGGTGTCCACCTAGCCACTGCACTTCTGTCGCACCCTGATAACAGGCCTGACACCGATCCTCCAGATCAGCGCATGCTGTAGCTCTTGCCGCAGCCCTCCCCAGAGGGTTCTCCCACTTGGGATCCTGTGTCACCTCCCCTGGTGGTGACTCCTGTCTCTTCTGCACATTCCGAGCCGGAGTCAGTGGAGCGTCCACCTGACACAACCCTGGTGCCGGGGCTGGAACGCCGGACCTCCCTCGGGTTTGGGTCGGCTCCCCTGCCCCAACCTCCAGTGGGACCCTCGACCCCCTGAGGGCTGACTCTGAAACCTCCGGGGGGGGTCAAGCGCTAGACCTAATGTTTTGAGGCCCTTCATACCCTCCATCAGGGCCCCTGTCAGGTCCCTTGACCCCTCCTTTGGGGCCTACACCTGGCTACAGGACCTTTGGCTCCTCCGTTGGGCCCTTCACCGGGTTACCCACTGTAAGGGCCTCCGGCAGGTCCCTTGACTCCACCATCGGGCCCTTCGTCTGGCCTTCCGATGCCAGGCTACCCTGCACCTCACTACCCTTCACCAGGGTACCTTCTGCCAGGGTATCATATGCCAGAGTGACCCATTCCAGGGTATCCGATGCCGGCTGTTTGCCCTATGGAGTGCCAGGCTACCGTTACCCGACGCCGGGGTTTACCTTTCCAGGATACCTGCCAGTCTTTCAGCCCCCTCCTCCTCCACCCCTCAGCCACTTCAGCCTCAGGTGAATTTTAGGGAGGCATTACAGTGGTGGTCCGAAACCAGGATGCAGTTGGTCTTGGAATAGGACCAGCGGCAACCGACTTTGGCTCCCACGCTGGCCCGCACGGACCTTACAGAAAGATGCCTTTCTCCAGCTGAGTCTCGCCCCCCTCTACCTTGGGACAGACCTCGCGTCCTACCGCTGTAGCCAGTGTCTGCAGGGGCCTTGCTGCCTAATTGCAGGAGAGTCTGCTCCCACGGACTCTGTCTCCGGACATAAGTCCGATGTTGGACTTTGTCTCAAACACCACAGACTCCTCCGGCTCAAGTTTTGAGACCCCCTCTCCGGTGGATCCAAAGATTCTCTCAAGTCCCCTCTCGAGAACCCCTACTTTACTGAGGTCCTTCGGAAGATTCAGGAGGCAGATGGGTGGAAGACGGGGGGGATCAGGATCCCCAGCGCAAGAGGTTGGCAGAACACCTGAATATGACTGAGCTGTCTCCTCTGCTCATTTCTCCATGGATTGGACAACATGATGACTTGGCTGCCATGGTCTGGCAGCAACCTTCAGCAGTGGTCGCAGTCACCAAAAAGGCTGATAGACTGTATCGAGCCCCCAAGGGTAAAGACCACCTTAGCTCACCGGAAAGGGGACTCATGGTCATTAATGTGGCACATGACCGTACGGCCAAACCTAAACTCATGAGCACCTCTTCTCTAGACAAGGAGTCACGGCAGATAGACCAGTTTGGACGCAAGGTTTATTCCTCCTCCACTCTGGCCCTCAGAGCTTTGAACTAGCTAGCACACATGATTGTATACCAGAAATCTATCCTGGGACAGTTGAAGTCAGAATTTAAGGCTTTGCCCAATTCCAAGGCTAAAATCAAAATTTCCCAGACCGTCATTCCCTCAGAGTGACATATGATGCGATAGATGCCTCTATCCGGAGTACCGTCACGGCTATTAGCATGCACCGGTACTCTTGGCTACAGGTATCCGGATTGGCCCAAGATGTCCAGTCGGCCATCCAAGACGACCCTTTCGGATGACTAGTCCTTTTCGGAGGCAGCGACAAGGACATAATCTCTGAGCTCCAGGACAGTGGCAAGGCTCTGCGTTCTGTCCAGTCTATGTACTGCTCTAACACCAAGCCAAAACAGCCATTTTGTCACCAGCAATGGTGCCAAAATAGGCAACAACTAGCCAGACGTCCGAACAAACGAGTCCCATCAGCGGGAGCCACCCCTCCAGCCAAGTCCCAAAGGGCTGTCGGCGCTCCCCCACCCCCTCTGTCTCCTGACTTGTGGCAGGGCCCTCAGCCACTGCCACTAGCCCCGGAGGAACCAGTAGTGGGCAGATTTGCCAACCACCTGGCCTGATGGGAGGCGATCACTTCAAATACATGGGTCCTTCAGCTCATCGCTCAAGGCCACACCATCGAATTCAAAGAGAGACCACCAAGAAATCCTCCAGGTCTCTCTCACTACCCAGTAGGCCACATTCCTCTCATAAGGGAGGTGATCCAGGCTCTTCTGACAAAATAAGCTATAGAGCCCGCCCCTTGGATCCAGGAAGGAAAGGGATATTACTTCCACTTCTTTCTGGTCCCCAGAAAGACAGAGGACATCTGTCCAATCCTGGACTTCAGCACGCTAAACCTGTACATAGAGTACAAGAGATTTCGCATGCTGGGCCTGTTGCCTCTTCTGTACCAGGGTCATTGGCTGTGTGCTCTGGATATGCAGGATGCATACCTGCATATTCCAATTTTTCCCTCCCACCGCCGCTTCCTACGCTTTACCTTCCAGGGGGAACACTTCCAGTTCAGAGCGCTCCCCTTTCGTCTCTCCTCGGTACCCAGGGTGTTTACCAAGTACCTAGCGGTGGTGGTGACAGCTTTACGCTGACAGGGAATGTATGTGAATATACAGCATTGGTACCTGGACGACTGACTACTACCCTGAATCTATTCAGGTAAGTGGGGATCACAGTGGATTACCCCAAATCCCACCTTGTCCCTTCCCAATGCATCCAGTTTATTGGGCGGTGCTGGGTACTGTACAGGGTCAGGCCTTCCTCCCTTTGGACTGGGTGAAAACCTTGCTTCAGCAGGCCATCCAAGTGGCAACCAGACAATGGACCATGGCCCGTTCGGTCTTGCGCCTTCTGGGCCTTATTGCAGCTGCTATTTGCTATTCTCACTGTCCCACTAGCCAGGCGCCACATGCGGATTATGCAGTGGATCTTTCAGCTCCAGTGGGACCAGAAATCTGATGACCTGGATCACAGTATTATGGTGATGTGCTTGTGGCACTGGGCAATATAGCACAGCCTGCAGTGCATGTCCCAGGAGTTCAGAATGCCCTGGCGGACACCCTTGGCTGCACTCTGGCAAGGACACACGAGTGGGAACTGAGGCAGTCAGTAGTCGAAGACATCTTCGATCGGTGGGTTTGCCCAGATCTCAGTCAGTTTGCCTCCCCATCCAGTGCAAAACCACCCAGTTTCTGCTCGCTTGTTCCCGGGCGTGGTGTTTTCTGGCAAGATGTGCTGTCTCTCTGCTGGACAGGGAGATTTTTGTACGCATTCCCTTCCTTTCCACTGTTGCAGAGGGTGCTTCTGAAACTACAGCAAGAAGGGGCTTGCATGGTTCTTATAGCCCCTTATTGGCCTCGCCAAATGTGGTTTCCTGTGCTTCAGCAGTTGAGAGCGGAGCCTACGGTTCCCCTACCCCCCTGCCAGAACCTGCTGACTCAGGACCAGGGCAAGCTAGTGTATCCAGGCCTCAAGTCCCTTTACCTTCATGCGTGGCACCTGCTGACGTAACGGTTGCATGCTTCAGGGTCTCTTCCTCAGTGGCTCAAGTCCTTGTTGAGGCCCGAAAGCCATCCACAAGAATCAGTATACACTACAAAATGGAAGAGGTTCTCCATTTGGGCATCCAGCAGGGGTTGGGACCCTTTCTCTTGCCCTGTCCCACAGGTCATGGAGTACCTGCTGCATCTCTCTGACCTTGGCCTTAACTATTCTTCGCTGAAGGTCCACTTGTCTGACATTTCTGCCTACCCCATTCCGGTGGATGGCAAAACTTTGCTCAGTTGGAGGTTTCCAAAACCTTTCTGAAAGGAATTCTCCATCTAAAACCCCTTGTCAGGAACCCTGTTCCTCCGTGGTATTTGAACCTCATCCTTGAGAAACTCACTTTTCCTCCCTTTGAACCGGCCGCGAGTTGCGACCTGCCCTACCTTTCCTGGAAAGCGCTCTTTTTAGTTGCCATAACTTCTGTTGGAAGGATTTCCAAGCTTCAGGCCCTGATGTGTAAGGAGCCTTATTTGATTTTCCACAGAGACCGGGTGGCTCTGCATACAAATCCCAAGTTTTTACCAAAGGTGGCTTCTGAGTTTACTTTGAATCAGACCATACACTTGCCAGTGTATTACCCTGAGAATTCCAATCGAGGGGAGGCCATTCTGCACACACTTGATGTGCATAGAACCTTGCATTATTACACATATCGGACAAAGTCAGTCTGTAAAACGGATAAGCTTTTCGGTTTTTTTGTGCCCAAAAGAGGGGGCACAGCAGTTTCCAAACAATGCTTATCCAAATGGTTAGCAAACTGCATTTTGTTTTGTTGTCAGAAGTATAACAAGCCCCTTCCGGGGGAAGTCATGGGGCATTCAGCCAGAAGCATGGCTGCATCTACTGCCTGTTTCAGGAATGTTTCTGCTGCGGACATTTGTGCGGCAGCCACTTGGAGCTCTGTGCACACCTGTACCAAACACTACAGTCTGGACATTGCCTCTAGACGCAGGGCAGACTTTGAACTAGCCGTCCTTCAGGGCCTCCTGTCCTAATTCTGTACCTACTGCAGACCTTCCTGCCTCCCGTGCTTCAGCCTTTGTCTGAATTTCACTGCTTGGGACTCTGTCCTAATGGTTATTATCTACTGCAAGAGCCCTTTCAAAGTAAGATAGTACAGTTACGTAAGAACTTCCTGTAACAGTAGATCTTCGAGAGAGACACTTGCAGTGGGTACCTTTTTCCCCTCCCACCTTCCCCCTGCTTCTGTAGCTGCTACATTCTGGCCTTTCTTTTGGCTCAGGAGCCCACTACTTTCTCCTGTTGCACCTTCTTTGGTCTCCGGCAGAAGAACTGGAGGGCGGGCGTGGGGGCCGCCCACTGTATAGTGGCACACTGACGTCCGTGACGTGACGTCAGGTGGGCAGTCCCCCGTCAGACACTGCTAGCTAAAGTTTTTCGTGTTGTCCTAGTGCCTCATGGCTCTAGTCATTTTTTTTTTTATTTAGTTTTTATTAAGTGAGACATAACAGTACAGAATAGAGATTTCGTTAGACTAATACAAGGTTATATCATCTAGTAAATATGCATTCTTTAAGCAGCAAGAAACAAAATTAGTTACTTTTCATATTTGATATACACCACCACATATATCTAGTACCAAGTACTTCATCTTTCCACAGCTCTAGGAAGTTTTCTGTATAAGGCAGGCGGCCAGACCCCAACCGTAAACAAGTAGAATTGTCAAGGGGACTCTTTACTACTTATCCGTTCCTCCCCCGGTCTCATGATAGGGAAGTCGGGTAGTACCCCACATCTCAGGGTAGTTTGTTTATTTAATTAACCCCCCCCCCAGGGTACAAACTCCGGGTCTACCAAAGATAAATACATTACCCATCTACGCCATTTAACTTCAAAAAAGCCATGCTTGTTATGTAATTTAGCAGTAAGGTTTTCCAATTTATATATTTCCAACATTATTTGGCGCCATTCCGTTATGGAAGGTATAACGGTGGACATCCATTTGTGAGTAATGGCTTTCCAGGCAGCTAAAATATATAAGGGCAATAGGGTACGTCCCCATCTTGGTCTGTGGGGAGGGTAGATAGAGAGAGAACTGCTATTTCGGCTGATGGTTTCAGTTCTTCATCCTGGCATTCCCTCAATTCGCACTGGAGAGTGCACCAAAAAGGTGTTAGTTTAGAGCAGAACCAGAAAATATGGCCCAGATCTGCTTGGGTGCAATTGCACCTCCTCCAACAGTGCCCATAGGTGGCCAGAAGGTGTTTTGCTAGGATTGCTGGAGAGCAGAAGTATCTAGAGCGAGATTGTCATGCAAATTCCTTCCAAATATGGCAGGAGGAAAGTTTAACTTTATTTATTTGAATCTAGGATTACAATATACCTTTGAGCGAAGGCTCTTTTACAAAGGCTCCACGTCAGTATTACAGACAATTAGCATCAAGCTGGATACATGATTACAGATTAGTTACACGGTACAGGATATCAGAAGGTAGCTTAGGTTGACATAAGAAATTAAGGCGATGCGTTGCACAAAAAAGACACTAGGAGGAAGAAGGCAAATGGGGAAAGGGCTGAGGAAGGGGATGACATATGCGTGGGGAAGCAGAGTGAGGCAGCTGAGGGGCTTTGTCAGGACAGACACGGGGAAGTGCATTAGAAATGGCAGTGGACAGATAAGTGCAAGTAGAGAGGACAGAAGAGACACCGGGGAGGTCAGATGCAGTGTAGGGGCCAATGTTTGTTATGTGGTGCAGTCACAGGTGTTGGTGCCTGTAAGGGAGAGGCGGAGCTTGGTTTTGAACACACCAAGTGTTGCTGCAGTGGAGATGTCACCAGAGAGACTGTTCAGACAACTCGGAGCCCTGTAAGCAAACGACCTTTGACCTTGGGGTGTGCCGCAGTGGGGGATTTGCAGGATTTGGGGCTTGGTGCTCCTGGTGTTGATGGTGTTGATTTTGGGTTTAATGAGGGTGCTGACCTCAGGTGATGCAGGTTTGGTATTTGATTCGGTTGTTCAGTTGCAGCCATCCTGATTTGGGGTGGAGGTCACAGACGTGGGTGAGACGGTGGGAACCAGTAACGAGTCGGCAGGCTTGATTGAGGGAAGTTGAGACTCGTTTAAGAGAGGAAGTTGTGGCAGATCCATAGTTAACAAGGCCGTAGTCAATGATGCTGACGATGGCGCTCTGGACGACGACAGACAAAGTTTCAGGGGTTAGATGTTTCCTATGTCAGAACAGTAGGCCCAGCCTGGTGTTAGCTACTTTTTCCACATTATTGATGTGTGAAACATAGGAGAGATTGGAGTCAAGGGTGAGGCCAAGGTATTTAAAGGTATGGACTTGTTCAAGGGTGATTCCTTGCTTGGTTTTAATGGAGAGTTGACATTGTTTGTATTTGTTGTGGAAGCTGCAGAAAATCATGGTCTTTGTTTTTTTCTGGTTAAGGATCAGTTTGTGTTTTGAGAACCACTTTTCGACTGCTGAGAAGGCCCGCTAGAGGTTTCCTTGAAGATGTACTGGATCATGGTGGGAGGCGAGGATGACAGCATCATCCGTGTAGAGTAGGATTTGTTAAGGACAGGACTCTGGCTGTGAGTTCAAGAAAAGGCTGAAAAGGAAGGGGCCCAGGATTGAGCCCTGCGGGACACCGGACCGGACTGGCCTTGGGTCTGAGTGTGTCAGCAATTTTCACTGTTTGGGACCGGTTGTCTAAGTAGCTTTTGAACCAATCCACCGATGTACTCTACTGCACTCAAAGTGGCATTTTCCCATACCAGGAAAGGGACTTCTAACTCCAGATCCATGTTCCATGCTTCTAGAACTGACTGGGAGGAGTCTCCAAGGGACTCTATCAGTAGTCTGTATATATGGCCGATCAAGTTGTTCAGGGGTTCCCGTTTAGGGAATCCCATAAAAGAGCTCATAACGTAGGGAGAGTGATACGACAACAAGCTGTAAATTCCTTCTGTCATAAAATACGATTTCTCACCTGGGTATAGCAAAAGACATCCCGGTCAGAGAGGGAGTATGTGACTTGTAGGTCAGTGAAGGGAATAATGACTGTTTGATTGATAAATTGATGATAATAGCCGAGTCCCAGCCTTCGCCACTGGGCAAAGGAGGAGTCAAGGTTGGCCGGAAGAAAACCTTCATCCTGTGAAAGAAGTGTAAAAAAAGGAAATTGTTTGCTTGAAGACTTTTTTTTG
This sequence comes from Neoceratodus forsteri, assembly GCA_016271365.2. NCBI lineage: Eukaryota > Metazoa > Chordata > Ceratodontiformes > Ceratodontidae > Neoceratodus > Neoceratodus forsteri. Next base: position 1,316,081,343 of record CM028131.1, read on the forward strand.
TTTTAGTCTGTACCATATTTTTAAGATTTGGGCCGAAAATTTTGTAAAGTCCCAAAGGGGAGGGACTCCCTCTTCGGAGGCGAATGCAATTCTCTCAATATCATGTAGGTCACTGATTTGGAAATCAGTGTCCTTCCAGACATTATGGGCATTTGGGGAGAGCCAAAGAAAAAGAGTTTCAGAAAAGCAGCTAACACATAGAACCTCAAATTAGGGAGATTGACCCCACCCTGGTCAAGAGAAAGACTTAGTAGAGAGAATTGCACTCTTGGTTTCTGGGCATCCCAAATGAAGGAAGAGATGATTTTATTCCAAGAATTGAAATAAAGGGCACCTGGGAATATTGGGATATTCTGGAAGAAGTAGCGAAGTCTAGGGAGCATAATCATATGGATGGTTTCAATACGTTGGAAGAAAGAGAGCTGAAGGCTCTAGTCCTAATGGTTACCACCTACTGCAAGAGCCTTTCTTGAAGATCTACTGTTACGGTAAGTGCTTATGTAACTGTACTTTCTAGAAGTGGTATAGTTCACGTCCACGCCTCCCCTGGCAAATGGCACATGGATTCCTGCTTCTAGCGTGCAAGATCTGACATCATGGGGTGGAGCTGGAGGACATATTGCCTGGGTGGTGGGAGGAGCTTAGCTTAAAGATGTTCCAAAGAATCAAGCACTTCCAGTGAAACTGCCAGTGTGTGGGTGCAAACTATATACCACTCCTAGGACTACAGTTACAGGTAAGTAACCTAATTTTTTTTTTAATTGTTTCTATGTTATAAACAGCATTCTGCACTAGTCTCTTAATTGAACTAGTAATTTTACTATGTCATAGTTTGTCTACAAAATACTAAATATGAGCTGTTGACCTATCAGAACACATTCAGAGTTCTGTCCACATCCCACGACATTTAAAATGCCAAATCACTGGTTCTGTGGAGAGGACGGTAGCACAATGATGCCCATACATACAAAGTGCAAAAACATTATTTTTTGCATCACTTTTTATTCAGGTACATTTAAACATGGTTCATTTAGGGGTGTGAATATCATTTCTTAAAACAGGAACATTATAATCATCTGCCATTTAGAAATAATTTCCTGTCCTCTTAAAACTTTGGAGAAATAAGTCATATATCAATTAATCAATCAGTTTCTTGGTAAGCAAATTGAGAGCATATCTCTTTTTTGTAGTTGTGACCAAGTACGTGTAAAATATAAAAAGACATACAACATTCCTTATAAAATCTCGTGACAAGAATATTATTGCAATGATCTATAACGGTCACGCTAGCTGTTTAGAAAATGGACAAGTAAAATATTCTGATCGTCGGTTTCTAGTCCGTTGGCATATGTTTATGTGCCAATATCCTCCCCCATATTTAAATTAAATAATATATATATATATATATATATAGTGTGTGTGTGTGTATGTATATATATATATATATATATATATATATATATATATAGTTTTTAAAGTCCAACATGTGATCTGAATTTGGCCAGATCATATACAGAATTCATGAGCCACTTCTCTCATTCTTGATTTCCAACACAAACAGTAAAGAATCTATGATATGGTTTTGCTTGAATTTAATAAATTTTTATCCCTTTTATTGTCTGATATGTTTTTACTTGTGCTAGTTACTTATTAGCCTTCCTACTAACACTGAAACAGCTGCGCACTTTCTTTCCCGCCTGGTGGGAGTTATAAACGTCATCACAGAAGCCAGCTGAAATACACAGCGTGAGCTAAGTTTTCAGACTGAAGGGTTTCACTGAGCCGAAACTGACAGTGCTGTGGTAAAAACCGACAGGGTTAGTAGACGGGCTAATAAGTAACTGGCACAAAACACACACACACACACACACACAAAAAAAAAAAAAAAAACACACCAGACAGCAGCCATGTCCTGTCTCCTTTAAAACTGAGCCTCTGGCTCTGTATGAGGCCTGTGTTTGTCTGTGAGTGTATGCCAATGGAATTCTGCAGAATTTTGAATTTATGCATCCCATTTTAACATCCCATGCTGGGGGGGGGGCTTTTTGTTAGAGGAATACAGTCAAATATTCAATTATGTTTCATTGTAAACAAACATGCAGCATGTGTAGAAAGACAAATGACTGACAGGTCGAAACCAACTGTAACGGACTACTTACATTTTCTAAGCAATATTTTATTGTATTTTTTTGTATCTTTTAGAGATTGTTTTTCAGTTGCTCAAATCATTTTCTTTTTTAAACATAGGTTTTATTGAGAGCATAATGACACAGCATATTTATTTATTTAAAATTGGTGACCGGGAAAGGCACACTGAGCCGAGGCTCGTTTCCAGGTGCGACCCGGGTACGAGGTGTACACAGAAAGTAAGCAGAGAAGTACAACAATTTCTTGTTACAGAAGTACAACAAGAAGGACCTTTCACAGAGGCATGCAGTAAAGTACAACTATACACATTGGCATTGTGACATTATAGTAGATGGTACAGAACACAGTATTTGAGACCATAAAATCAAGTCTGCTACAGGGATACTATTATTTCTAGGTAAAACCCACATTTTAACATAGAAACGTAGACGTTGACAGCAGATAAGGACTACAAGGCCCGTCCAGTCTGCCCATTTTTTCTACCTTATGAATGTGCCATAGGCCTTTACTCAGTCAGTGGCCTATCTATTCATACTCATCTGTATTGCTCCCTTATGCCTACCCCATGCCTGTTTGAAGCCCTGCACTGTATTAATATCCACCACTTCCTGAGGTAGGCCATTCCATGCATCCACCCTTTCTGTGAAAAAGAATTTCCTCACATTACCCCATAATTGGCCTCCCTCTAATCTCATGCTGTGTCCTCTTGTCCTGCTATTTTTCTTATATGAAACATGTTAGACTCTTTCACCTTGTTAATGCCCTTAAGATGTGTGAATGTTTCGATCATATCACCTCTCTCCCTCCTTTGCTCTAGGGTATACACATTGAGCTCTGTTAGTCTGTCTTCATATGTTTTCTGATGCAGTCCCTGCACCATTTTGGTTGCCCTTCTCTGGACTGCCTCCATTTTGTTAATGTCCTTGTGCAGGTGCGGCTTCCAGTACTGCACGCAGTACTCCAGATGGGGCCTAACCAGTGTCTTGTAAAGAGGGATTATTACCTCCCTCTTACGACTTGTGATAACCCTACTAATACACCCCAACATCCCTCTAGTCTTACTGCTTTAGTGGTCTGCTTGGATGATTTCAGGTCATCAGTGATGATGATGCCCAAGTCTCTTTCTTCCCTTGTGATTGCTATCAACTCCCCTCCCAATCTGTAGGTGGCTTCAGGGATTCTTTTCCCTGTGTACATGATCTTGCACTTCTTTGCATTAAACCCCAGTTGCCACTCTTCTGACCATTTAGCCAGTTTATCCAGATCTCTTCTCATTCTGCCCACCCCATCTGGATCATCTACTCTGTTGCAGATCTTGGTGTCATCTGTAAACAGACAAACCTTACCTCAGTCCATCTACAGTGTCACTGATGAAGATATTGAGTACTGGCCTCAGGACTGATCCCTGAGGTACCACACTTGTGACTTGCATCTCTTCTGACTATATACCGTTTACCACCACTCTGTTTTCTGCCCACCAACCAGTTTGCAACACCTGCAACAGGGTTGATACACAAGGAGGCGTGGAAAGGATGAAAAGGGACTTGGCAAGGTTGGAGGAATGGTCAGAAGTATGGCAGCTAGGATTCAGTGCAAAGAAGTGCAAAATAATGCACCTGGGAAACAAGAACGAGGGGAAGAATACACAATGGATGGGGAGGTAGTAACAACAAAAAGGAAAGGGACCTGGGGTAATCATATCAGATGACCTTAAGGTTAGGCAAGCAATGTGAGAAGGCAGTAGGGAGGGCTGGGGTATACTGGGATGTATAGGGAGAGGCATCATCATCAGCAGAAAACAGGAAGTTGTTATCCCTCTGTACAGACAGTTGGTGAGACCCCATCTGGAGTACTGTGTCCAGTTCTGGAGACCCCATCTCTGCAAGGACATAGACAGGATAGAGGCAGTCCAGAGGAGGGCAACTAAAATGGTACAGGGTCTGCAAGAGAAGCTGTATGAGGAGAGACTAAAGGAGCTTAATATGTATACCCTTGAGGAAAGAAGGGAGAGGGGGGACATGATAGAAACTTTTAAGTACCTCAGTGGAATCAACAAAGTCCAAGAGGGTAGCATTTTTCAGAAAAAGAGACTTGCTAGAACAAGGGAACACAATTTAAAGATGGAAGGAGGGCGGTTCAGGGGCAATGTGAGGAAGTATTATTTCACAGAGAGGGTAGTGGATGCATGGAACAGCCTTCCTGAGGAGGTTGTGGGGTCTAAAACTGTGGGAGAATTCAAGAATGCTTGGGACAGACATAAGGCAATTCTTGTGGGGGGTAGGAAGAAATAGGCTGTTGGTTAACTTGGATCTGCGGCCTATCCTGTAGGTAGGGAAATGGGCAGACTAGATGGGCCTAGCGGTCCTTATCTGCCGACAAAGTCTATGTTTCTATGTTTGCCACCCAGTTGACCAACCTCTGACCCACCCCGAGCCTACCCAGCTTATTAATCAGTTTCTATGTGGAACGGTTTCAAAAGCTTTGCTGAAGTCAAGGTAGGTGACATCAACTGCACCCCTTGGTCCACCACGCTTGTTGCCCAGTGAAAGAAATCTATGAGATTAGTTTGACAGGACCTTTTGTTGTTAACCCATGCTGTCTTGGATCCTGTGCTCCTGTGGATTACAGGTGTTGCACAATCCTTTCCTTAAGGAGTGCTTCCATAATCTTGCCCACTACTGAGGTAAGACTGATCCGTAATTCCCTGCCTTCTCCCTTCTACCACTCTTGTGGAGTGGGATCACATGCGCCCTTCTCCGGTCTCCTGGGACCTCTCCTGTGCTCAGACACTCACTAAACAGTTCTGCTAGTTCCACCCTTAGCTCCTTTAGTACTCTGGGATGCATGCCATCAGGTCCCATTGCCTTGTCCACCCTGAGCTTGTAGGACCCATTTCTTTTGAGAAGGGACTTGTGCACACCTCCCTCCCATGTGTCCATGGTGCTGAGCTGTGGACCCTGCCCTGCCTTCTCCTCAGTAAATACTGAGCAGAAGTATTTATTTAAGATAGGTGCTTTTCCTTGGTCTTCCTCCACACACTTCCCCTTATCCCCTTTGATCTTAGCAATACCCCCTCTGGACTTTCTCCTCTCACTATTGTAGCTATAGAAAGTCTTGTCCCCCTCTTTTATGGTCCGTGCTAGTGTTTCCTCAGTTTGGGCCTTTGCCTGTCTTCCCTGCTTCCCTTAGGGAAGTTTGGTATGCCTCTCTATCTTCCTCCCGCTGCATTCCCTTATATTTCCTGAAGGCCAGCCTTTTGACTCTGACCTTTTCGGCTACTGTTTTTGAGAACCAAAGTGGTTTCCTCCTTCTTTTGCTCTTACTTTTCTCCCTAACACAATAGGATGTTGCTTCAAGTATTGCATCCTTAATGCTTGCCCACTTTGCCTGTACCTTCTCACCTGTATTTCTTTTGCCAGGGCTAGCTTAACTCTGTTGGCCGTCTTATCAAAGTGAGCTCCTCTGAAGTCCCATATTCTAGGGACATGGATATGTTGTTCATCCACACTTATTGGCAGGTTCCTTGCCGCTTTAAATCTTGCCGGAAGGTCTTCAAGCTGGCTCCTCCCACCCACCCGGGTGGTAAAACTCTCGGCTCCGCCCCATGACGTCAGATCTTCTTTACCGCTTGGAAGCTCAGGTTCCCTCCTTTACGCTCCACGCATAAGACTGGTTCCTAACTCTTCAGTTTTCTGAAATTAATCTTTAAGGTTTTCTAGACTTTGGTCAACTATTTCCCTACGTGACTCGCGATGGACAAATAAACTCCGGTTTTCGGAGATGCCCATGCGGGAACGAAAGATGTCTCGGACGGATCCGCACTCCCGTGCGTCTGTTGCGGCGCGAGCGACCGCGGACTTGCGACCTGTGCTCTTCTTTCTGCGGCCTACGTCCTGCGGGGCCGTGCCGCCCGTCTGCAACTTGGGTGACCCGGCGTTACCCTCCGGTAAAAGTCGAAAGAGGCCGGTTGGCGGTTTCTCTGCGGCGCTCGGCGGATCAGCTAGAGCAGATGATCGCCCTCTAAGAGGAGGCAGGCGCGGACGCATCTTCCTCGTCATGCATTTATCCCGCTTCTCCCTGGGATCCTCATATTCTGTTTCCTTTAAGGAGCTTTGTCTGTCTCTTCCACCAAGGAGAGGAACCTTCATCTTCGGACCTTCCTCTCGGTCTAAAAGAAGAAGGACAAGGCTAAGTCCATCCGTCAACTCTTGGGAGCGGGAGGCCCCCTCGGCGGTGCGACGCCATCGACTTGGGTCGATCGCCCCGGCTTTGGCCACTGGCTTCACGGTGTCCCCGTCAGGTCAGTTGACCGAGACTCCCGTCGACGCAGTCAAGATCTTTCTTGACCCGTTGGACGGGTTGTCAACCAGCGATGCCGAAAATCCTCTTTCCCCGGTTCCCCCGGTGGTGGTTGAGGATCCCGTGGGCTTGCCAGTGCCTCCGGTTCCGGAGCCCTTGGGTGTTCCTTCCGAGCGGAAGGGAAGGTGGGTTTCCCCCGCTCCTTCCCTGCACCCTCCTCGGAAAAGCCGAGGTTCGCGGTCTCGGTCTCTGACTTCTTCACGGTCCAGCCGATCCCACCACCAGAGGCGGTCTCGGCACCGCGGCAAGCGGCGCCGCCGCTCGTCTTGGTCCTCTTCCTCGGACGAGGGGAGGCTTCGATGCAAGTTGCGTCGACGATGACGAGGGACCTCATGTGGCAACATGTTTGCTGGCGGAACAAGTCAACGACGTCACCTTCCCCGGCCATTAAGTGGCTGTCACCGGAGCGGCCGAAGCAACCCCTCGCTTTAGCCGAGGCGCCTGTTGCTCAGCCGAAACCAACTGCTCCACCAATTAGGGTGGAACCTCCACCTCTGCAGCCGTTGTTTGGGGCTTCGACCAAGAACTCTCAGTCGACTCAGGGTTTACCCCATAGGCTGTCTGTCACCCTTACTCCCGATCGCCCTCGGCAGGTAGAGGGTGGCTCAGGCCCGAGGCAGCACTTTGCGGACTCTTCTGAGTCCGACGATTCCTCCCTCTTCTCCAGGCGAGTGGACTTGGAGTCCTCTGGAGGTCAGTCGCTGGACGATAGCCCTTCGTCCTTTCTGGGTTTGCTTAGGCTCATCTCGGAGTCCACCGAGATGCAGCTCGAGCCCGTATCCAAGCGGGCCAAGTATCCCCTCACGGAGATATTGGACCGAGGGGATTCTCCTATGGAGGCCTTTCCTGTGGCCGAGGCCATTGTTGGCCCGGCCTTGGAGCTCTGGCAGCGCCCTGCTTCCTGCCCTGCACCTTCAGCCAGGGTGGCCAGGAAGTATGCGGTCCCTACCGGTTCCCTGTCCGGTTTCTCGGAACACCTCTCAGCCGAGGGGTTAGTTACCGACAGCGTTTTCCGCATCGGAAATGCTAGGACGTGGACAAACCTCCCGACAAGGAGTCCAAGAATTGGACTATGCCGGGCTAAAAGTCTACGCCATGCCCTCCTTGGCCTCTCGCCAGGCCAGCTCGGGCTGCGTGCTGTGGCACATTTCTCCCATGCCCTGTTGGGCCCCTGGACGAGAGTAGTCCTCATCTCCTGGCTGACCTGCAGACTACGGTTAGGCAGGTGCGGGACCAGGGCAGTGGCAAAGCAGCAACTTCAGACTGCTTTGGACATTGGAGACTCCTGCGCCAGGTCAGTCGCAGCCGCAGTGGCTATGTGCCGTCAGGCATGGCTGAGGATATCCACCTTCACAGCGGATACCCAGCACAAATTGGTGGATGTCCCCTTCCTGGGGACCGACCTCTTCGGCCCTGGAGTGGAAGGCTACCTCCAGAGGATCGAAAAGTCCAATGCCACCTTGGACTCTGTCTCATCCGCTCAGAGGGACAAGGGCCGCAGACCGCAACCCAAGCCCTTTCGTCCATCTGCGCCCCCAGCACGTCCGGCCCAGCAACACCAGGGCCAGCAGGCTCACGCTTGGCGTCCCAAACCCAAGCCCGCGGCTTCCTGCTCCAGGAAGCAAGGAGGTAAAGGCCCAGGTGGTCCCTCGGCCGGTCCCTCCTCCAAGCCTGCACAGTGACTGGTTGAGGGGTGTTGCCCCCAACCTCGTCACCTCACCCCAGGTTCCCCCCGTTGGGGGACGGCTCTGGTACTTCCTTTCTGCCTGGTCTGCTATTACCACAGACCGGTGGGTGTTGGAAGTGATAGGAAAAGGCCTGCCCCTGGAGTTCGAGCAGGTCCCGCCCTTCAGAGCCATCGCCCCCAGGAGGGCCTCGGGATCCGCAGCCTCGCTGTCGGCTGCGTCGAGCGACATCGCTCTGCTCCTCGAAAAGAGGTGATCAGAGGGTGGCGGACCCTCCGTCGAGACCGGGGTTTGTGTCCAGGTACTTCCTGGTCCCAAAGCGGACGGGGGCTGGTGCCCATTCTCGACTCACACGACCTAAACAAGTTCCTAAGGTCTCGAACCTTCAGGATGGTTACTCTGGCTCAGATAATACCGTCCTTGGAGGCCGGCATGTGGTTCTGCTCTCTGGACCTGCAGGGCAGCGTTTTCACATCCTATCGTCCGTCTCACGAAGGTTCCTTAGCTTCGAGCAGAGGATCCTTCTACGAGTTCCTAGCATGCCCTTGCCTTTCTCTTGCCCAGGGTCTTCACCAAATGCATGGCAGTGGTGACAGCATTCCTGAGGCCGAGGGTCGGGTGTACCTTACCTGGCGACTGGCTGATAGCAGCCCCCTCCAGACAGGAGGTGGAGCGGTCCAGAGATCTGGCCCTCCAGGTCTGCTCTCAATCGGCCTCCTCATCAATCGAGGCCAAGTCGGAACTCGAACCGAAGCAGGTGATTCTCTTCATCGGGGCAGAGCTCGACTCTCTTCGAGCCAGAGCACGGCTCCCGGCGGACAGGGCCGAGGTTCTTTCCTCCTTTGCCCGATCATTTCTGGTTGGGCAATTGCGCCCTGCCCGGGACTTCCTGCGCCTCCTGGGTCTCATGGCGGCCTGCACCAGCGTGGTCCGTTGGGCCCGCTGGAACATGCGCCCCCTCCAATGGGGGCTGGCCAGCCAGTGGTCTCAACGCTGCGATCCATTGGACCAGCGAGTGACGGTGACCCAGGGATGTGGAACGCTCTCCAGTGGTGGATCGTTCCAGCTCATCTGCAGGAGGGCATCCCGTTTGTCCGCCCCAAGCCGACGGTATCTCTATCGACCGTCGCCTCCTCTCTGATGGGTTGGGGTGCCCATCTGGGGAACACAGAGCGCGCGGCCTCTGGTCCCCGCGGGAGTCCCGATGCCATATCAACCTGCTGGAGCTCCGAGCGGTCCGCCTAGCTCTCACCGCCTTCGCTCCGTTTCTACGGGGTCAAGTGGTTCGGGTCCAGAAGGACAATACCACGATCATGTACTACCTAAACCGCCAGGGTGGGATGCGCTCCATGCCCTTGTGCAAGGAAGCTCTCCGCATTTGGTCACTCGTGCGCAGCCTGGAGGCGGATCTCCTAGCCATTCATGTGGCAGGAGCCTCCAATACCCTGGCCGATGCCCTAAACCAGATAGGGGCTATATCCCACGAGTGGTCTCTCCTGCCGGAGGTAATACAAGATCTGTTCTCCCATTGGGGCACACCGCAAGTGGATCTGTTTGCCTCCAGGGAGAAGGCGAAGCTGAGGCTGTTCCATGCCCACCCCCCTCAGCAGGGCTCCCTGCAGGGGGATGCCTTCTCGAGGCCGTGGACTCCGGGCCTCTTCTACACCTTTCCCCCATTTCCCTTGATCCACAAGGTGCTTCTCAAGGCGAGGAGGGACAAGGCGCAGGTGATTCTGGTAGCCCCAGACTGGCCCCACCAATGTTGGTATCCAGATCTCCTCAGCTCCAGGCTCCGGAGGCAGCTTCCAGCTCGCCCGGACCTGCTTTCAGTCAATCAGGGGAAGGTGTTCCATCCGGACCTTCAATCCCTGCACCTGACGGCCTGGTTCCTGAGCGGCTAGAGTTCTAGGCCTTGGGTCTTTCCGACGAGGTCCTCAATGTAGTTGAGGCGTCCCGTAAGGAGTCGACCAGGAAATGCTATGCCTTCAAATGGAAAAGGTTTTCCATTTGGTGTCAGGGCAAGGACTTGGACCCTTCCTCCTGTTCCTTGGCAAGCATTTTGGACTATTTATGGTCCCTTTCTCAGCAAGGGCTCAGTCGACGACCCTAAGGGTGCACCTGGCAGCCATCTCTGCTTGCCGGGCGCGGGCCGGGAAGCAGTCGGTGGCGCAGGAGAAGGTGGTCTGGCACTTTTTCAAAGGCCTTGATCACATTTCCCCTCTGGTGCGAGAACCTCCACCACCGTGGGATCTACTGCTGGTATTGACAAAGCTCATGGGCAAGCCATTCGAACCAATGCACAGGTGTGATCTCTCACCTGTCGTGGAAGACCGCCTTCTTGGTGGCTATTACATCAGCCAGAAGGATGGGAGAGCTCCAGGCGCTGTCTATCGAGTCTCCTTACCTGGTCTTCCACAGGGACAAGGTTGTCCTGCGCCCCCACCCAAAATTCCTTCCGAAGGTGGTGTCGGAGTTTCACCTTAATCAGGTGTTGACTCTACCCCAATCACACCTTGGAGGCCAAATATAGGCTCCATACTTTGGACCCTAGAAGGGCGCTCACTTACTATAAGGAGCACACGGCTGAAATTCTGGGAGAGGTTCGCCAGCTGTTTGTCACCTACGCTGAAGCCGCACCTGGCAGACCTGCAGCCAAGCGGACGATAAGCAGGTGGGTCACCTCCTGCATAGTCCTCTGCTATAAGTTGGCGGGCATGGAGCCTCCCAGAGGGATAAGAGCTCATTCTACCCGCCATACTGCTGCATCGGTGGCTGCTTCCAGGGACGTCCCTATCCAGGAAATCTGCAGGGCTGCTACCTGGAAGTCAGCACACACCTTCATCACCCATTACCACATTGACCTTGAGTCACGCCGGGATTCTGGTTTTGGGGCCTCGGTTCTCCAGTCTCTCTATTCCCTAAGAAGTAGAGAATTGTGCGCCTTGCCTCCCTCCTCCCGGAGAACTGCTAGGAGTCTGCCAATAAGTGTGGATGAACAACATATCCATGTCCCTAGAAATACAGGTTACTCACCTGTAACAGGAGTTCTAGGAATGGTATATGTTGTTCATCCACACGACCCACCCGACCTCCCCGGCTTCGACGCACAACCTGAGCTTCCAGCGGGCCAGATCTGGTGTCATGGGGCGGAGCCGAGAGTTTTACCACCCGGGCGGGTGGGAGGAGCCAGCTTGAAGACCTTCCGGCAAGATTTAAAGCGGCAAGGAACCTGCCAATAAGTGTGGATGAACAACATATACCATTCCTAGAACTCCTGTTACAGGTGAGTAACCTGTATTTTTTGCATTGGAATGGGATGATTTAGTTCTAGTGGCCAAATTGAACCATACCATGTGATGGTCACTGGCCCCCAGGTGACCTTCTACCTGGAGATCTGTGATCCTTTCCCCGTTAGTACTAGATTTTGGATAGCTCTGTCTCTTGTGGGACGTTGTACCAGTTGTTTGAGGCCCTCCCCCTGCAGGAATCTACTATGTGTCTAGTTCTGTTGGATGTTCCTGCTTGTATTGACCAATCTGTATCTGGCATGTTGAAGTCTCCCATTATCAGAACCTCCCCTTTAGCTGTCATGTTTTGTATATCTTCTAGCAGTAACGTGTCTATGTCCTCCCCCTGGTCTGGAGGCCTGTAGACAACCCCAGTTCGTATGACTGTCCCATTTCCAGTTTCCAGGGTGACCCACAGTTCTTCTGGCTCCTTATGTGTATTCTGAACAGTACGTAGCCGGGTACTGAAGTCTCCCAGGTATGGTTACTAGTGAACCATGTCTCGCTAATGGCTACTATTTTAGTTTAGCCTGCAGATCTGGGATCTTTTTTACCAGACTGCGGGCATTTGTGTACATGATTTTCCATTGGCCAGATTTCAGTGTGTTAGTTGTTGGGCAAGGTCCGTTTCCCCTGCACATTGTATGGGGAGCTGGACCTTCTTCCTTACCTGGTGATGCAGATGAACTGCAAACATGCTGAATTCCTGTTTGATCACTAGCTGAGGGGGGAAGGGTGTTTTTCCCTTTTGATGCACCTGGTGCTGCACCCCTCTCCCCATTTGCTAGATTAAATATTTCTGCAAAGATGTCAAACTTCTGCCCCAATGCACTGGCTCTCTCCTTAGTCAGATGCAGCCCATCAAATTTAAAGAACTTTCACTCCCAAAACTGTTGCCAGTTCCCTACAAATTTGTGTCCTTTTTCCTGGAACCAGCCCTTGAGCCACATGTTTAGCTCCCCTATCTCCCCTTCTGACCTTCCATCCATCTGCCCCCCTCTCCCAGACCGGCAGGATCTCAGAAAAGGAGATACCAGACGAAATGGATGACAGTTTGTCTCCCAGCCTGGTCACGTGTTCCTTGGTCTCCACAACTGACCGGCTGGCGAGATAGTTAGTTCCTATGTGTACCAGGACATCGACATTTTCTCCTGCTTCCTGCACGATTTTAGCAATGCAGTCAGTGTCTCTCCACACTGATGCACCTGGGAGACATCTGACCATTACCCCCAGCTGGAGGTAGGTATCAACTCCCCGAATCATGGAGTCTCCTATGATCAGAAGTGTTTTGGATTTCCTTTGTACTTTTTTTTTTTGTTTTGTTTTGGTCCCTGTTTTGGACGAGTTTTGTAGCACTAGCTCCTGTGCGACAGTGTCCTGCTGTGCGGTGACCTCTACCCCTTTGTTTGATTTCAGAGACAGAAGCAGATACCTGTTTGTAGTTTTTATATGGTTTATGGAGGAGATACGTTGGAGAGCATTGAGTGATGGGGCACCCGATTTGCCCCTGCTAGCCACCTGCCAACCTCCAGGCCCAACTAAGTTCTGTGGTCGAGGTTCTTCAGTTGGATGTTGGGGAAATGGCAGGCGGTTCTTATAATGTATTTCCTCCTGAATATGCGATCTGAGGCATGCAGTCTCTACCCATGCTGCCTGGAGCCGAGCCCTTAGATCCCCAATGGTCCAGCATGTAGGACAGCGTCCTAAATCTTGTATAAACTGCCCTTTTGAAAAGTGTCCCGCAGTACCTGCAGTTAATAATATCCATTCTAGTTGAGTTGCTGAGTTTATAACCTTGTCCGAGTAATTAGGAGGAAAATGAAAGGAAAAGTTTGATGATTTTTTTTTTTGTGCGCGCGTGTGTGTGTGTGTAACTCGTTATAACAAGTTAAATTACTTGTGCCCCTGTAAGTGAGGTCACTGTGTGGATACCCCTCTGATCCTCCCCTTCCTGCTTTGCTACAGGAAATGTCACGACTGTGCTACTCCTGTAAAAGGAATGTAGCATGGGGTGCTTGGAGATTGGGGTTGGTGGCTGGACCCTTCCCCTGGTGAAAAAGAACCACGGTCGAAAGAAACAAGGAGGTAAGAGCAGAAACAATCAACCAACAACAAATGCAGTAGCCCTGAAAACTTAGCCTAATGATAGATAAAACTGTAAACCCCACCTGTAACAATTTCACAGAAGATATACCCTGCAAAAAACACTTTGCTACAGAGAAAAATAAAGCAGTAACAGAAGATATACCTTGCAAGAAACAATTTGAATCCAAGATTACAGCAGTAATCTGTAAGCACAAAACAGTAACAACCCTGTAGGCACACCCCATAATAATGCAGCAGAAAGTATACCCTGCAACAGCAGTTTGAATTGGAGAAGATTACAGCAGTAAAATGTAAGCAAAAAACAGTAACAAACCCTGTGAGCACAACATAAAATTAGTAACACACAGTAAATCTGCCTAGACAAAAGAAGCCTTAATCTTTTTCCTTACTCTGATAATGTTGTTCCTTGCTCTGTCCTTACAAGCAAACCTAGAAGAAAAGAGCTCAGGTGAAGCTAGGTGCCTTTGCCAGCAAACATAGTCTTCCATGATTGCTTATGTTCTTTAAAATTCACTGATTTTGCTGGATGTTTTATCTGCTTCCTTTCTTAGTAGAACCGAAATGCATGCTAATGGTGTCATTATACCCAACCTTGTTTTGTTTCAGTCCTTAAGCTACTGGTAATAACTGGGTGGTACTTTTTTTTTGCATTGAAGAAGCTAGCTGTAATTCACCATTATAACGGCAAACATGCACCAGCTTCTCCATTGCTCAGCTTGTGCTACCAAAGCTATACGGCAAACTCCACGTGTGCTGTTAATCTTTCATCAAAACAAAGTGAATCCATTATGAACTACTGTCTGTGTAAACTCCTCTCAGAAAGCTATAGTGTAATTCCACAGAACCGCTAACCCACAGAAAATTCAAAACTAGAGAAATGGCAGTATGATTTCAGGTCAAATAGAAACCATGGTGACCTCTGAACTGCGCTCCTTATTTGATTATCCCTGTGACAACCATATCTCAGAATAACACTGACTGATCTACTAATCAGAAGAATTTCTAGGTTCTGGCAGTTTTGATCAGTAGCAAAACACAGTTGCTACTTTGGCTAGTTTTATGCAGTATTTTACCCGGGATTGTTGTTCTGACTCTGTTCTGATTTTCTTGCCATTGACTCTTGCCTAATATTGAGGTCAGTCTGTAGTGCACTTGATTTTTTCAAATACAAATCAAATAACAATTTTTCAGATGAAATACATTTATTTCACAGAGTATGCCTGTAAAATTACATTGTTTGCATGTAAAAATAAAACAGACACACACAGGGTTTTTTTGACTCTTTTTGTTATCAGTACAATAACTGGGCAAAAAACAGTCCCCAGCAATTACATAAAACTACGCATGGGGAGGAGAGCAAACATCAAATTTTACGCAACTCTCGGTGTGGAATGCTTTTATAAACCCCCGAGGGCGAAGTTGTTTAGAATCCCACACCTCGGGTGTGCATAAAGGCCTCGTTATACACTCTTCCCTATGCGTTATGTTATATTTATTACATACTTCTAGAACATTAGGAGAAAAAAACAGTGCAGTCACTTATGATTTATTAGGCTCCTCTCTTCAATCATGAGTGGCTAGACTGTGTTGTGGGTGTTACCAAGTCCAGGAAAGATGGAGTGGGAGTTGATCAAGGGAATGTTAAATAAACATACTTTTGTTTGGTAGCATCAGTATGGTGGGCAGTCTGTTTTTTTTTTTATTTTTGAAAAAAAAAAAATCAGAATCGGAATCAAACTACCTACTTACATAATCTCTATAGAATGTGACCAATCATAAAATGTGTTTCTAGGGACATGGATATGTTGTTCATCCACACTTATTGGCAGGTTCCTTGCCGCTTTAAATCTTGCCGGAAGGTCTTCAAGCTAGCTCCTCCCACCCACCCGGGTGGTAAAACTCTCGGCTCCGCCCCATGACGCCAGATCTTCCTTACCGCTTGGAAGCTCAGGTTCCCTCCTTAACGCTCTGCGATTAAGTTTTGGGCCTAAAATCCTTCGGTTTCAAAAAAAAAAAAAAAACCTTTATAACTTTCTCGGTCTTCTTCCTTCGCGGCTGCGATGGACAAATCGACTCCGGATTTTTGGAGATGTCCTGTGGGCAGAAGAGATGTCTCGATTTGACCCGCACTCCACGCGGCGCTTATTGCCTTGGCCAGGAGCACGACCCGCAGGCTTGCGACCTGTGTTCCTTCTCGGCTCACGCCTCGAGACCGCGCTGCCCGCTTACTTCTGGGGCGTCGAAGAAGATTTCCTCCGGTCAAATCAAAAGCTGACTGGCAGTTTCAGCGGCTGCGAGATCTGCCGAACAACTAGAAGAGGTTGAGTGGCCTTGAAGAGCAGGCGGCTCAGGCGCAAGCTTCCTCTTCTGCGGCCTTTGTCCCTCTATCGCCGGGTCCTCATATTCAGCTTCCTTAAGGAGCTTTTGCTTGACCCTCTCAACTAAAGGCGAGGTCCTACTTCTTCGAGTCCGTTTCATCGGGTCGAAGAAGTCTAAAGAGCAAAACTCATCGCCGACGCTCTTGGGAGCGGGAAAGATCCTCTCCCTCGCCGCACAATCGACTTCGGTCGAATTTCGGCTTCGCCACTGGCTTCACGGTGCCCCTGCCAGGCCAGGTGACTGAGTATTCCACGATGGGTCGAGATTTTTCTCACCCGTTAGACGGGTTTGGTCGGCTGGAGAAGCCGAGATTCCCTCCTCCGGTTCCCCGGTGAGGGTTGAGGATATCGTCGGCCTCCCGTACCGGTGAATCAGGAGCCGTCGATTTTGCCGACCGAACGAGGATCGCGATCCTCGGCTCCCGCCTCACCGACCTTGGCCCAGCCGAGTTTCTCGGTCTCGGACATTTCAAGGGGTCCAGCCGTCTCCGCCGACACAGACGGTCTCGGGTCTCGCATCATCGCAAGCGGGCGCCGCCGCCTTCTTCTTCCTCCTCGGCCGGAGGGAAGGCTTCGCGAGCTACGCTAATACGAGGACCTCATGTGGCAACAAATTTTTCTGGCCAATAAGCAGGCTCAGGCCCTTCTCCAGCCATTAAGTGGTTGCCACCGACCAGGTAGTGGTCGAGGAGCCTGTTTCCAGGCCAGTTGTCCGACCTATTCCGGCTGCCCCACCAGTTGTGGTGGAACCGCCTCCACCTCAGCCGACAGCTGGGGCTCCGACGAAAGATTCGCGGCTGGCCCAAGGCCTTCCCCGTAGGCTGTCGGTCACGCTCGGGCTCCAGGCAGCTATTCGACAACTCGTCTGAGTCGGATGACTCCTCCCTGTTCTCCAAGCGCCTTGACTTGGAGTCCTCTGGGGGGCAGTCAGTGGACGATAGCCCTTCGTCCTTCCTAGGACTTCTTAGGCTCATCTCAGAATCCACTGGGATGAAGCTTGAACCCGTATCCAAACGGGCCAGATATCCTCTCACCGAGATTCTGGACCGAGGGGAATCTCCCACGGAGGCCTTTCCAGTGGCCGAAGCCATTGTCGGGCCGGCCCTGGAACTTTGGCAGCGTCCGGCTTCCTGTCCTGCGCCTTCGGCCAGGATGGCCAGGAGATGCGGTCCCTACTGGCTCTCTGTCCGGGTTTTCTGAACACCCCTCGGCTGAAGGGGCTGGTCACGGACAGTGTTTTCCGGGCGTGCCGGTAATGCCAGGACGTGGACAAACCGCCCGACAAAGAGTCCAAGAAATTGACTACTGGGCGGAAAGTGTATGCTGCCTTCTCTCGGCTCGCCAGGCCAGTTCGCCGTCCTCATGGCACATTCTCCATGCCCTGTTGGGTTCCTGGATGAGGCGGTCCTCATCTTTTCCGCTGACCTGCAGACCATGGTCAAGCAGGTGCGGATCAGGCAGGCAGTAGCAAACAACAGCTCCAGACTGCTCTGGATATAGGGAGATTCATGTGCCCGGTCAGCGGCGGCCGCTGTGGCTATGCTCGGGCGTGGCTGCGAATATCCACCTTTACCTGGATACCCAGCACAAGCTGGCGGACGCCTTTCCTGGGAACAGACCTGTTCGGCCCTGGAGTGGAAGGCCACCTCCAGAGGATCGAAAATCCAATGCCACCTTGGATTCGGTCTCATCAAGACAGAGGGACAAGGGTCATAAGCCCCAGCCTAAGTCCTTTCGTCCCTCTACTCCTCGCACACGCCTGCCCAACAACAGCGTGGGGCCAGCAGGCTAGACCTTGGTATTCCAAGCCCAAGCCATCGGCTTCCTCTAATAGGAAGCAGGAGGAAAAGGCCGGTGGTCCCCAGGCCGGTCCTTCCTCCAAGCCTGCTAAGTGACGGGCTGAGGGGTGTCACCCCATCCCCTTCCTCGCCTTGGTTCCCCGTGGGGGACGGCTCCGACACTTTCTTCCGCCTGGTCCGCTGTTACCACGGACAGGTGGGTTTTGAGGTGGTGGAAGAGGCCTGCCTCTGGAATTGAGCAGGCTCCACCTTCAGAGCCGCCGCCATGGGGGCTTTGGGGTCCCCAGACCCTACAGGCTCTGCCGAGCCGACATCAGCCTCCTCCTTCAAAAAGGGTGATAAAGAGATAGAGGACCCTTCACCAGAACCAGGGTTTGTGTCCAGGTACTTCCTGGTCCCGAACGGACGGGGCTGCGCCCATCTTAGACCTACACGACCTGAACAAGTTCCTAAGGTCTCGAACCTTCAGAATGGTCACTCTGGCTCAGATAATACCATCTCTGGAACACGGCGTGTGGTTCTGTTCTCTGGACTTCCAGGACGCGTTCTTTCACGTCCCTATCCGTCCGTCTCATCAGAGATTCCTCCGCCCAGAGCGGAGGGATCCTCTCAGTTCCAGGCCATGCCCTTCGGCCTTCTTCAGCTCCCAGGGTCTTCACCAAATGCATTGCAGCGGTGACAGCTTTCTGCGGTGCCGAGGGTCCGGGTGTACCTTACCTTGGACGATTGGCTGATAGCAGCCCCTCCAGGTTGGAGGTGAGCGGTCCAGAAATCTGGCCCTCCGGGTTTGCTCTCAACTGGGCCTCCTGGTCAACGAGGCCAAGTCGGAACTCGAGCCGAAGCAGGTGATATCCTTCATCGGGGCAGAGCTCGACTCTCTTCGAGCCAGAGCACGGCTCCCGGCGGACAGGGCCGAGGTTCTTACCTCCTTTGCCCAATCATTTCTGGTTGGGCAATCGCGCCCTGCCTGGGTCTTATGGCGGCCTGTACCAGTGTAGTCCGTTGGGCACGCTGGCACATGCGCCCCCTCCAGTGGGGTCTGGCCGGCCAGTGGTCACAGCGTTGCGACCCTCTGGACGACCCAGGAGATGTGGAACGCTCTCCAGTGGTGGACCGTTCCTTCCCATCTGCAGGAGGGTATCCCGTTTGTCCGCCCCGAGCCGACGGTCTCTCTATCGACCGACGCCTCTTTGATGGGTTGGGGTGCCCATCTGGGGGAACACCGAGCGCACGGCCTCTGGTCCCCGCGGGAGTCCCGATGCCATATCAACCTGCTGGAGCTCCGTGCGGTCCGCCTAGCTCTCACTGCCTTTGCTCCGTTTCTCCGGGGTCAAGTGGTCCGAGTCCAGACGGACAATACCACGACCATGTACTATCTAAACCGCCAGGGCGGGACGCGCTCCTTGCCTCTATGCAAGGAAGCTCTCCGCATCTGGTCACTAGTGCGCAGCCTGGAGGTGGATCTCCTGGCCATTCATGTGGCAGGAGCCTGTTTGCCTCCAGGGAGAACGTGAAGCTGAGGCTGTTTCATGCCCGCCCCCCTCAGCAGGGCTCGCTGCAGGGGGATGCCTTTTCGAGGCCTTGGACCCCGGGCCTCTTTTACGCCTTTCCCCCCGTTCCCCTGATTCACAGGGTCCTGCTGAAAGTGAGGAGGGACAAGGCGCAGGTGATTCTGATAGCCCCAGACTGGCCTCGCCAGTTCTGGTACCCAGATCTCCTCAGTCTCAGCTCCAGGACTCCATGGCAGCTTCCAGCTCGCCCGGACCTGCTCTCAGTCAATCAGGGGAAGGTGTTCCATCCGGACCTTCAATCCCTGCACCTGACGGCCTGGTTCCTGAGCGGCTAGAGTTCCAGGCCTTGGGTCTTTCCGACGAGGTCCTCAACGTCGTTGAGGCGTCCCGTAAGGAGTCGACCAGAAAATGCTATGCCTTCAAATGGAAGAGGTTCTCCATTTGGTGTCGGAAAAAGGGTTGACCCTTTCTCGTGTCCTGTGGTGTGCATTTTGACTATCTATGGTCCCTATCTAGTCAAGGGCTTAGGTCGACGCTTAAGGTGCACCTGGCAGCCATTTCTGCTTACAGCGGGCGATCAGCAGTCAGTGGCACAGGAAAAGTGGTCGGGCGCTTTTCAAAGGCCTTGATCACATTTCCCTCCAGTGCGGGAACCCCCACCTCCGTGGGATTTACTGCTGGTACTGGCAAAGCTCTATGGGCAAGCCATTCGAACCAATGCACAGGTGTGGTCTCCCCACCTGTCGTGGAAAACCGCTTCTTGGTGGCTATCACGCCAGCCAGAAGGATGGGAGAACTCCAGGCGCTAAGCATCGAGTCTCCTTACCTGGTCTTCCACAGGGACAAGGTTGTCCTACGCCCCCACCCGAAATTCCTTCCGAAGGTGGTGTCGGAGTTTCACCTTAATCAGGTATTGACTCTGCCGGTGTTCTACCCCAATCACACCTCGAGGTTTATATAGGCTCCATACTTGGACCCTAGAAGGGCGCTGCTATTATAAGGAGCGTGACGCTGAAATTGGGAGAGGTTCGCCAGCTGTTTGTCACCTACGCTGAAGCCGCACCTGGCAGACCTGCAGCCAAGCGGACGATAGCCAGATGGGTCACCTCCGCATAAATCTCTACTATGAGTTAGCGGGCATGGAGCCTCCCAGAGGGATAAGAGCTCATTCTACCCGCCATACTGCTGCATCGGTGGCTGCTTCCAGGATGTCCCTATCCAGGAGATCTGCAGGGCTGCTACCTGGAAGTCAGCACACACCTTTATTTCCCACTACCACATCGACCTTGAGTCACGCCGGGATGCTGGTTTTGGGGCCTCGGTTCTCCAATCTTGTTCCCAAGTAAGTATTAGGGATGCGCTTTGCCTCCTCCTCCCGGAGAACTGCTAGGAGTTCGTTAAGTGTGGATGAACAACATATCCATGTCCCTAGAAAACAGGTTACTCACCTGTAACAGGAGTTCTAGGAATGGTATATGTTGTTCATCCACACGAACCACCCGACCTCGCTCGACGCACAACCTGAGCTTCCAGCGCCAGATCTGGCGTCATGGGGCGGAGCCGAGAGTTTTACCACCCGGGTGGGTGGGAGGAGCTAGCTTGAAGACCTTCCGGCAAGATTTAAAGCGGCAAGGAACCTCCCAATAAGTGTGGATGAACAACATATACCATTCCTAGAACTCCTGTTACAGGTGAGTAACCTGTATTTTTTGAACTCTGGACATTTTGAGGACCAAGGGGGTTGACAGTGTCACTTTAACTGTGATTACATCCTAGGAATTTTGTTACCTCTATTAAGGGGAAATGCTGCTCTCTCTGTAAGCCAGCTGGGCAGTGTCCGTGTATGACTTTCAGCCGAAGTCCTTTACGTAAATAACTGTTGAAAAAAACATTTCAGTCTCAAAACGGACTGCGTAAAATTATTTAAAACACAAGTAACAATGTTTGTCTGTAAAAACATACAGTATTCCCTTGTTGCCCATTCCATTTTCTGAGCACCATAAGACGTGTGGTATTGGTGGATACCCGCACTTCCTGGGCATGCGAGTGTCCTCCAGTACACCACACCCTGTCCAGTCTTATTGCTTACAAAACAGCCAGGTTAGCAAAGCTTTCAAACAAATCACAGACAGCAAGAAAATTAGTTTAGCCATTTTTTTTTTTTTTGATTTGCAGCCAAGATCGTGGGATTGAAAGGGAACCAGATTTTGTCTTGACATATAATATTGCGGGCACACATCAATAGCTCCACTAAAACAAGCTTTTTTTATTTCAACAGGCAGCAAAATCAGGGTTACAACATCTCTTGTAACTTTTAAACAGAGTAATTTAGAGATCTAATTTTTGTTACGAGTTTATGGAGGATATGCTGATCCAAATTCTCCAGTTTAGTACTTGTGGCTGGACCCCCTCCTTAAATGTATTAGCTCTGTTTTGGGTTTGTTTTTTGCTAGGTATTCATAAAGCTTGTCAGCAATTCTGATGACGTAAATATGTATGCATTCTTACTTGTGATTGGCAGTTTTTTTATTGTTTCTTTTAAACTGTTTATGCCCACTTCTCACTGGCCCCATAGGACTTCTCTCCAGAGTGGACACTGGGACTGGGACTGACTTTCTCCCACTCAGCCCGAGATTGTTCGACTGAACTCCATCCTGGGGTGCTCTTTAACCCCCGAGTTCCCCAAGGCAGCACTGCCAACTCCTCCGGTGCTCTAGCTAGAATCTAGCAGGGCAGCGGAGTGAAGGTGAAGCCGGAGGACAGTTGGATGAGATCGGTGATGGCGTGGATGCACGTCTGGATCCGCCTTCACCTTCCGGGTGCTAGGGTCTTTTTCCATGTTCCCGGGGTGCAGACATGCAGTGATGTCCAGCATACAATGGCGCTCCCGTACCCGTGCGCAGGACATCTGCAGATACCACCATACCCCGCGTGCGTGACTCACTAGGTGCAGTGCTCCCAGTGGAGACTGGGAGCTGCTGGAACTGCAGGATGTACTGCTCGATCCTCTCCTTCCCGGCGATCCGAGTCTGCTCCTGAACACAGGTCGCAGGCGTGGTGCGAGATACAGCTAGCGCCTCAACCCTCAGTGCCACTGGGGTAGCTGTGTCTGGCTGTTAAATTGTCAACTTTCTTTGGTTTCTGTTGTGTATCTAATTTTTATCATTCAGACTTGGTGAGACTGCTGTCTTAAATGTACTACTTAATTAGCCGACCCATGGCGGTATAATGATGGGATTTCGCCAGCGACGCCAGCTGCAGGTTTGGGAACGGACCAGGGTTGTCGGAGGCCGGCCGGGGAGAAGGATGGAGCATCCTATGGACTGCTGTCCTCCGGGGGGAGGGTGCGGGTAGTGCTCGGAGCACTGAGGACCCCTGGCGGAGGCCGGGAGACCTCGCGCTGCCGACGCTTAACATCGGGGAGGTGGGGCAGATGCCGGCGTCATTGCATGTCCCCACCTCCGTAAGGAAAAGCACAGAAAATCAGGCGGGGCAGGGCCACAGTCTCAGTGAAGCCCTCCCGGAAGGACCTCGATTGGCTGCCATCGCTGTGGGTCCCCCGACCAGTTACAGTTCCGTGACCACGGGAAGACCGTGGCAATGGCCCCACCCTCCGGGGGGTAAGCCGGGGGTGCCTGGGGGACCCCGGCAGCAGTAAATGGTAGCCGAGGCTGCCCGGGGCCGGGACTAGGGCCGATAAATGACTGTCGGCCTGGCCAGATAAATAATAAATAGAAAAAAAAAAAAATGTGCTACTTAGTGATGTTTTTATTTATGAAACTGTTTAGTGTTTCTGTTTTGTTGTGATGTTTTTATATATTGTCTGGGTGCCCTGAGTACCTTTTTTTTTTTTGTATCTAAACCTACACAGTCTTCTACTAATCAGAAAAGCAAGAACACTTTTTTTTTTTTTAATATAAACTGTATTTCAGTAACCACTGCCAGCTTGCTACACACAGCCACACAGTCCAAACCACATACATGTACCTACACATTCACACACACACCAGAGCTGCCAGATTTAAAATCACATTAGACCTCATGTGCCCACCATTCTGTATTTGACTTCTGGCTACTTGGTCATCTGTTACATCATGCTCACCCACTCCTGACTCTTAGTGATGGCTACAACCCTTCAAGACAATGTTGACCTCTGACTTACCAGAGGCAGATCACTTGGTCTAGTGCTTTTTGTTTTGGTCTTGATGCATTGCTCCCCTTCTGCAGTACAAATCTGTAAAGTTGGAAGGAGTCTGCTGCAAGGCATGGTAAAGTGTACACAGTGGTTCACACCTGTTTGACATTCTGGAACCCAACCCATGTGCCAAATACAACTAGCTGTGTGGGATATGCATAAACACCTTAATCACAGAAATGCAGTTACAAGAATGTTTTTAATTTTCTCCCCATCCTCACCCCATAGGTGTCGGCGTGTTCTTATAGCGCAACATTTTGACGAAGTGTGGGATTCAGCAAAGTGCAGCAAGATGTGTGACAACTGCCGAAGTGAAGCCTGTAAGTTACAAATCTCTTTTACAGCTCATATCAAATGGCTCCTTAAGGAGCAGCTGGCAGGACTCCCCCTGTGGGCCAGAGATCATGGGAACAGGATATAATGTAGGGGATTTGGGTTCATTTGGGTAAGAAGGACAGAGTGGAGGCAATACAGAGGAGCATAACCAAGACTATTCAGGGACCACAGGGAACAAATTGTGAGGAGAGGTTGGCAAATCTCAACATGTACACGCTGCTGGCGAGAACAGGGAGGGAACATGGTTGAAACATACAAATACCCCCAAAGGGTAAACAAGGGTGAAAGCAAGAAATGTTTCAGATTAAGGGCAACAAAGAAAAAAAGGGGGGCGACTAGCAGAGTAGAAACAAAAATCTGGAAGGCCATGTGTGCAAATGCTAGAAGTCTAGGAAGTAATATTCCAGACCCAGAGACCATCATGGCGGAGGCCAGTTTGGATATTTTTGGCCATTACTGAGTCATGGTGCACTGAAAACCATGACTGGGACATGGCCATACCTGGCTATGCTTTGTTCAGGAAGGACCTGGTGGGGAAAAAAGGAGGGGATGGGTTGCTTTATGTGAGGAAAGCATAAAAGCGACAAGAGATACAGGGAATACAGGGGGAGGCAGAGGTATTCTGGATCACCCTGGAGATGGAGAATGGAACCAATGTTCACACTAGAGTGATCTACCGACCTCTTGCAGAGGGGGGAGAATTAGATAAGGTACTGGTGGAAGCATTGGCAAGGTGGCAAAAAAGAGGGAGGTGCTGCTGGTGGGGGACTTCAGCGTGCCAGATATAGATTGGAGCCTCCCAACAGCGGCTTCAGCTAGAAGCAGGGACATCCTGGATTCTGCAGGGGATGTTCCTCATGCAGTTATCTATTGAACCCACTTGTGATGGGGCAGCACAGTCACCATATGGTCGGGTTCAGTATAAGGATAGCTGTGGAATCAAACCACACAAGGGCGTAAGGGTCCTGAACTTCAGGAGGACAGGTTTTATAAAGATAGGTGAATGCTTTAGGAATTACCTCATATGGGCGGGGTGCTGGGTGGGGTGGAGGAACAGTGGGAGATAAAAGGGAGCATAGTAAAGGCAACAAACCTCAGCATCAAACAAGTGAGCAAAAGCAAGAGGATAAAGAAACTGCAGTAGTTCTCAAAAGAGGTGGCTGAAAAGGTAAAGGCAAAAAAGGCAGCACTCTGACAGCATAAGGAGACACAAGGGGGAAGAGGATTGGGAGGTGTATCACAGAAAATGGAGGGAAGCAGGGGAAGCAGTAAAAGAGTGCAAAGGCACAAACTGTGGAAGAATAGCCAGGAAATGTGAAGGGACAAGCCATTTTTAGGCATAAAAGAAAAAGGAAGACCAGGGTAGGATTGTAAGGTTAAATGGGAAGGGGGGACTGTGCAGGGACTATAGGAACTCAACAATTAATTTTGTTCAGTGTTCACAGAGGAAGGAGAAATGGAGAGACCACAAAGTAACAGAAGCTTTGGAGGGAGGTAGACACTAATCCTTTTTTGGAGGAGAGAGTCCTGAAGGGACTTGCTAATCTGAAGGTGGACAAAGCAGTGGGGCCAGATGGGGTGCATCCAAGGGTATTAGAGGGAGCTCATGGAAATACTGACTGCACCTCTGACAGTTCCATTTAACTGCTCACTGGAAACATGAGTGGATTAAGAGGACTGGAGGATGGCGGATGTAGTCCCACTACACAGAAGTGGTAGCAGGGAGGAGGCTGGCAAGTCTAGGCCAGTTAGCCTGACATGGAATCACTGCTGAAGGAAAGGATTGTGGAATATATTGAATCCAGTAAGTTATAAGACCCTAGGCAGCAGGGTTTCACAGAAGGGAGGTCATGTCAAATGAACCTAATTGATTTCTTTCACTGGTTGATCAAGAAACTAGATCCTGGTGGAGCGGTGGATGTCTCCTACCTAGATTTCAGTAAGACTTTCGACACTGTTGTGAAGAGATGTGTGAGAACAAGGGGGGCACAATTTGAAGATAATGGGGGGACGGCTCGGGCAATGCGAGGAAGTATTTTTTCACGGAGAGGGTGGTGGACGCATGGAACGGCTTTCCTGAGGAGGTCATGGGGTCAAAAACAGTGGGGGAATTCAAGAATGCATGGGACAGACTTAAGGCAATTCTGGTGGGGGGGGGTAAGAAGAAGTAGGCTGTTGGCTAAATAAGATCTGCAGCTAATCCAGTATGTAGGGAAATGGGCAGACTTGGTGGACCAAGTGGTCCTTATCTGCCGTCAAAGTCTATGTTTCTATGTACTGTTCACATAGGAGACTAGTAAGCAAGCTGGATAGCTCAGGAGTGAGTCCAAAGGTGCAAACTGGATAAGAAACCGGTTAGGGGATAGACGACAGAGGGTGGTGGATAACCTGAGTTCACTCCGAGAAAGGGAAGGTGACCAGTGGGGTGCCTCAGGGATGAGTGCTGGGACTGGTCCTCTTTAATATCTTTATAAGTGACATTGCAGAGGAGCTAGAAGGGAAGATCTTTTTCAAGAACATCTCTTTCATCAGGCCACACCTATGGGTCTTGAACTATAAGCCATCAGGCACTAGGACCACACTTTTGCAAGCAGTCCACTGGGGGCTGCCCATGACGACGTTTGACATTGGCTCTCCCATATAAATGTGGGTGGCCCCTTCCCTCCTCAGTTCTTTTCCCACTGTCAACCATACTCATTGGACCATGCACCAAAACGACACTGTTATAGTCACCACTTTTCTTGTTTTTTTTCTCACCAAAATTAGCAATCACTTTCCTAAAGTGATTTTCGACGATGTGTTTGTCGACTAAGGAGCCGTCAAAATTGTTCCATTATTGTGAATGCAGTGAAAAGATATACTTCAGAGATTCACATGTCTGTGTGTGTCCCAGCCTGGACCATAACGTACAGGCATGTCTGAGTTGCAGATGGTTCAACACGGCCACTCAGCAGTGCTGTACGTGCACTTTGGAAAAGCATCTCCTTAAACAGCAAGTAGCCTGAATGAGAAAGGAGCTCCAGCAAAGGAGCTCCACTGTGTCGCTGGCCCATTCCTCAGGATCCAAGTCTGCTAAGCCCTGGGAGAAGACATCCGGGTTGTACAAACACTGGGGGAGAGAGAGAGAGCGAGAAAAGGACAAGGTCTTCCCGGTTCTCTCCAGGTCGACCCTTCATACAGGTACAACCGCTTCAGTGTCGTCGACCACCTCGGCAGCGCCACTGCCCAGACCTTCGACCTTCCTTCCAGGTCAGGCAGGCTGTAGGCATCACCAAGCCTAGCATGACTGGTGTGTAGCTGTAAGTGCCAGGAGTCTTGCCTTCCCCATCGATATCTACCGGTGTTCCTGTTGACTACACTGGCGCTGATGTCCAGGTGGTACTCTCGTCCGTCACAGACATATTGAAGCACCTTCTGCCTCCTCCTATAACAAGAGGTCACATCAGAGGGGTCTCTAAGTTAAACTCCAGTGCCGACGCCTGCCAGGGCTGTGCCCAAGCCCCCTTCTCGAGCGCTGATGGCCTTGCCAGTGTGCTTCTTTGGTCCCATCCACCAGATCGACGACGTAGAGTACAGTCTTGACCTTATAATGCAGGATGAAGAGGAGAAGGCTGACGATTATGTGGAAAGCCCTTATGAAAGGACTAGATCCGCTGTGTCCACAGGTAGTAAAGACTCTGTGGCTTACCCCACCCCCCCGGACCATCTTTCATAACCATGATGCAGCAATTCGGAGGAACATGAAATAACCAAGGAGAACCTGATTGAGTTCTTGGACTTGCCTGACACCCCTCCCTTAATTATTCCACCCCTGTCCCTTGTCCTAGATGATGCCACCCTTGCTGCCTGGCATAGGCCCTGCATGATTCCTTCTATACGTATAAAAGCAGACAAGATGTACCAGGTCCCCTCAGGCAAACTTTTTTGCAGGCCAACCTGAGATGGATTCTGTAATGCTGCCCTTGACAAATCCAAGGCACCAAAACATCTTAACTCTTTTTCTTCTGACAAGGAATCAAGGTGGTTAGATGTATTAGGCAAAATAACCTATGCCTCAGCCTCTTTGGGCCTTAGAATTTACAAATTCAAATACCAGAATACATTCTGGAGAAAAGCTAAAGCAGCTGCTCAAGCTGTCCCAGAAGGTACACCCCTAACAAGAGCTTCTCAAAGATCCAGAAGCTGGGGCTGATGTAGGAAAATGCCTACTGCGTATGGCCTGTGACATCTCTGATACTTCAGCCAGAGCAGCTGCCTTGGGAATATGCCTTAGGAGGTACTCCTGGCTCTGGGTGGCTGGCTTTGTGAATGATGTACAGCAGTCCATTCTCAGTGTCCCCTTTATAGGATACAGGCTGTTTGGTGCAGATGTCCAAGGTATCCTCTCTAATCTGTAGGCTTTAGGCAGAACCCTGAAATCAGTAGATTCCCTCTATCATACCCAACCAAAGAGTAGACAGAGGATTCCTTTTTGTCCGGCCAGTACTAGGCACTGTACCGCTACCAGACAACAGAGTTTGGCTGTGCCAACAACTGTAAGGGCTCCCCTACAAAATATTTTGTGGGGCCCACCCCCAACCAATAAATGTAAAATAACCATTGGTGCATATGAAATTTTTGTAGCATATTTTTTTTTTTTTGTATCTGTCCTGCTGAGCATACATAGTTTGTCCATGCTGCCCCCTTGCTGGCACCATGATCAAAGAACTGAACAATGTAATTTATTCCTGCTCCTGGTGAGGACATGAGCACCAAGATTAGATGTTTTGAGGATAGGCCCTAGTGCTTTTTGTTCTGTACTCCCACTCCGCCCGCACCAAACCACGTGAAACTGGAGTTGGAATTTTCTGACACCACTGCTGACAGACCAAATGTCAAATGGATAAGCAATTTCCAAAGAGAAACTTGCAATTTTGTCTGTTAGAAAAGATTTTCTTAATGCTGTCCTCTGAGGCAGTGGGACCCCTAACATTCTGGGCCCTACTGCAACTGCAGCTCTTGCACCCCCCTGGTCACTGTCCTGAGTAAGAGTAGAGGAGCAGGAGCCCTGCCTCCCAAGGAGCTACCCCATTTGCCCACTCAAAAGCCCCTAGAGGTGGTGCAGCGACAGGAGCCACCCCAGCTGGCTCTGCCTGACTCCTTTTACAACTCCTAGCCACCATTGCTTCCAGGGGTGGTTGTTGGGAGTCATCTCGCCCTCCACCTAGACCAGTGGAGGGAGGTAACTTCAGATGCCTGGGGTCCTGGAAAGAGTAGCACAAGGTCATGCTCTGGAACTACCTCCAGATCATCCCCCAGTGCCTTCACATTATCTTGCAGATCATATTCCTCTGCTTCTGGAGGTAGTCCATACCTTACTTCAGAAAAGGACAATAGAACCTGTTCCCCTGGAACAAAGGAACGCTGGGTTCTAGGAACGTGGATATGATGTTCTAGCCACACTTTCTGGCAGTCGCCTTTCCCTTTAAGAATTGCCAGAAACGTCTTCAAGCTGGCTCCTCCCACCCACCCGGGTGGTAACTACCTCAGCTACGCCCCATGATGCCAGATCTTCTTTTCTGCTGGAAGAAGCAGGTTCCCTCCTTACCTTTCCCGCGTTAAGTAGGCCCTGGCGCTCAGATCTTCAGATTTACTTCCAAAACTTAAACTCATTCGAGTTTCATCTTCAGCTTGATCTTCAATCGCGACCGTGATAGAGGACAAATCCCCACCCAGATTTCACCAGTGCCCATGTGGGCAGAAGATGTCGTGTACCAATCCCCACACCTCGTACGTCTACTGTCTTGGCCATGATCATGATCCGCAAGCCTGCAATACTTGTTGATCGTTTCACCTGATGGTCCTTGAGGACCGCGCTGCCCACCTGAAGTTGGGTCGCCCAGAGCAACGGTATCTACAGATCAAATCTAAGGATGCCCATTGGGTGGTCTCCACGGCTGTGGGGTCTGCCGAGCAGTTGGAGCATCTCAAGGCCTTCGAGGTGTAGGCAGCCCAGGCCGCCGCCCAGTCCCTCTTCTGCCTCGGCTTTCATTCCGCTCCAGTTGGGCTCCACTTATTCAGTCTCCTTCGAGGAGCTTTGCCAGTCCCTCTCAACCAAGGGGCTGGGCCCTTCTGAATTGCAGAGTTACTGCTCACGCAAGGAGTCCAAGAAGGATAAAGAGAAAGCTCATCATTGACGCTTCTGGGACTGGGAGCGTCCTCGCCCTCCGGAATCTTAGTTTTTGACTACGGTCGAAGCCGTGGCCACTGGCTTCACGGAAACCCTGTCAGGCCAGTTGGCTGAGACGCCGGCCATCGATGCAGCTGAGATTTTTCTCAACCCTCTCGACCACTTGTCATCTGAAGAGGCCGACAACTCTCTTTTCAGGACCCCAGTCCTGCCGGTGACCACTGACAGAGCTGAGCCAGACCCTCCGGTCATCGACGTACACCAGGAGGAGCTGTGGGTTTCCCCAGCTCCCTCTGGGGCCCTCATCGGCACGGTCGAGGTCATCTACCTTCTCTAGGTCGAGCAGGCCCCACTGACATCGGCGGTCTCTCTTGCACCTTGGGAAGAAGCACTGCTGCTATTTGTCTGCATCCTCCTAGGGTGAGGAGAGGCTTCGGCGCAAGGTGCATTGATGCTACGAAGACCTTATGTGGCAACAGCTAGTTCTGACCAGGCTGAAGTCTGTTACCACCTCGGCCATTACCTGGTTGTCACCTGAAAGGCCGACACCCCCAGCGGGGCTGGTCGACACCGTTCCTCCCCCAGTGGAGTCTGTCTAGACTGTTTTGGCTCGGCCAAAGCTGGCTTCTATACCAATCGTGGTGAAGCCGCCACCCAAGCAGGCGCCGACTGAGTCTTGGCCGGCTAAGGGGCTTCCCCATCGGCTGTCAGTCACTCTGACACCTGACCACCCGCAGCGGGTTGAGAGTGATTCGGGTGGTCGACCGCTTTATGCGTACTTCTCTGAGTCCAAGGATTTCTCTTTGCACTTCCGTCCACTGAATGCGGAGTCGTTGGGAGTGGGGGGAGCCTTTCGATGGAGGAAGGCCCCAGTTCGTTCATGGGCATTCTCTGCCTCATCTCAGAGTCCACAAGGATGAAACTAGAGCCTGTTCAAAAGCAGGCTTGCTATACCCTTACAGAAATTCTGGATAAAAGGGATTCTCTGGAGGCTTTCCCAGTGGCTGAGACCATTGTTGGCCCTGCCCTGGAGCTTTGGCAGCACCCTGCCTCTTGCCCTGCACCCTCTACTCGGATGGGCCGCAAATATGTGGTGCCCACCGGTACCCTTTCAGGATTCATGGAGCATCCTTCGGCTGAGGGGTTGGTGGTTGACTCCGTGTTCCAGCGCTTGGGCAATACTGGGGACGTTGATAGACCGCCGGACAAAGAGTCCAAGAAGTTGGACCATTTGGCTAGGAAGGTCTATGCTGCCTCTTTGCTATGCCTCCACCAGGCGAGCTCAGCCGTCTTGATGGCACATTTCTCCCATACCCTGTTAGGTTCCCTGGATGAGGCGATTCCTCACCTTCCTGCGAATCTCCAGACTACGGTCAAGCCAGCCTGCGACCAGGGTAGGGCTGTGTCGAAACAGCAACTCCAGACGGCTCTGGATGTTGAAGATTCCTGTGCCTGCTCGGTTGCGGACGCGGTTGCCATGCACCATAGGGCTTGACTGCGGATCTCGACCTTCACGGCAGACACCCAGCACAAGCTGGCGGATGTAACATTCTTAGGCACCGACCTATTTGGGCCTGATATGGAGGGTCACCTCCAGCGCATTGAAAAGTCCAGTACCAGTCTGGACTCTGTGACATCCGTCCAGAAGGACCCCAAGGGCTCCAGGCAGCAGAAGCGCAAACCCTTTCGGTCCTCTACTCCTGTGGCAAAATCAGTCCAGCATCAGTCTGGTCAGCAGGCTCAGTCCTGGCAACCATGGGCCAAGTCTGTTGCCTCTGTCCGAAAGCCTGGAGGGAAGGGACCTGGTGGCCCCTCTGCCAGGTGGTCCTCGTCCAAGCCTGCTCAGTGACGGGATGAGGGGTGCCTCCCTCATGCCTGTCACACCTCCCCTGGGTCCTCCTTTGGGGGCCAGCTCCACCACTTCCTTTCCGCCTGGTGTGCTGTTACCATGGACAAGTGGGTTCTGGAAGTGGTCAGTCAGGGTCTGCCTCTGGAGTTCGAGCAGTACTCTCCCAGCCAAGTCAAGCCCCACGGGAAGACTTGGTATCCACAGACACACTGTCTGCTCTTCGAGATGACATAGCCCAGCTCCTTCACAAGGAGGTCGTGGTCAGGGTAGCAGATCCTCCGGAACACCCAGAGTTTATCTCCAGGTACTTCCTGGTGCCAAAACCGACCCCGGGGGGGGGGCTGACGCCCCATTCTAGATCTGCACGATCTGAACAAATTTCTCAGGTCCCACACTTTCAGGATGTTCACTCTGTCTCAGATCATTGCCATCTCTCGAGCGGAACGTGGTTTTGCTCCCTGGATCTACAGGACGCATTCTTTCACGTCCCGATCCGTCCGTCCCACTGAAGGTTCCTCCGATTCCGAGCTGAGGGAACCCTCTGAGTTCCAGGCCATGCCACTCTGCGCCTCTTCTGCCCCCTGGGACGTCACCAAATGCATAGCAGTGGTGGCAGCTTACCTGAGGCGTTGAGGGGTCTGGGTGTACCCCTGCCTGGACGACTGGCTGATAGCGGGTCCCTCCAGGCACAAGGTATAGCAGTCCAGGGACCTGGCCCTCCAAACCTGCATTGACCTTGGCCTCCTGGTCAAAGAGGCCAAGTTGGAACTCATGCCCTCTCAGGTGATCAGCTTCTTCAGGACAGAGCTAGACTCTTGCTGAGCCAGAGCCTGGCTCCTGGTGGACAGGGTGGAGTTTCTCTCCTCCTTTGCCCGATCATTTTGGGTTGGGCCCTGCCTGAGACTTCCTGTGCCTTCTGGGTTACATGGCGGCCTGCACCAGCATGGTCCAATGGGCCTGTTGGCATATGCGCTCCGTGCAGTGGGAGCTGGCCAGCTAGTGGTCTCAGCGCAAAGGTTATTTTGACCAGCCGGTCACGGTGACTCAGGAGATGTGGGATGCCCTCCAGTGGTGGCTCATCCCAGCACATCTGCAGGAAGGGATCCCGTTTGTCCGCCCCGAGCCGATGGTCGTCCTGGCGACTGATGCCACTGTCATGGGCTGGGGTTCTCACCTGGGGGATCACAGAGTCCACAGACTCTGGTCCCCCCAGGAGTCCCGATGCCACATCAACCTGCTGGAGCTCCGAGCAGTTCGGCTGGCGCTGACTGCATTCATTCCATTTGTTCGGGGTCAAGTGGTCCAAGTCCAGACAGACAACACCATGACCATGTACTGTCTCAATAAGCAGGAGGGGATGCACTCCTTGCCTCTGTGCAAGGAAGCTCTCTGCATCTGGGCCCTCGTGTGCAGTCTGGAGGCAGATCTCAGCCATCCATGTGGCAGGAGCCTCCAACCAGCTAGCAGATGCCTTCAGCCGCATGGGCGAGGCATCTCATGAGTGGTCCCTCCATCCAGAGGTAGTTCACAGTCTGTTCTCCCAGTGGGGCACCCCTCAGGTGGACCTGTTCACCTCCAGGGAGAACGCAAAGCTGAGGCTGTTTTGTGCCAAACCACCCCCAGCAGAGCTCGCTACAGGGGAATGCCTTCTCGAGGCCGTGGACACCAGGCCTCTTCTATGCCTTTCCTTCACTTTCCTTGATCCACAAAGTGCTGCTCAAGATCAGGAGGGACAAGGCACAGGTGATCCTGATGGCTGTGTTTTGGCCCCACCAGTTTTGGTACCCCGATCTCCTCAGCAACAGGCTACTTAACTCACCCCATCAGCCTAGCAACTTTTAAATCTCTATATCTACATTATAATAAGGAGTCCTCTGCCTGTCTACCCTAAATAGTGACTCCTGTAAGTCCAAGCACACTCTAATTACTACTGTTAAAAGACTGATCACATCTATAATCGACTCTTCCCTCTCCCCTTTTTCTACCCCCATATCTGTCCCTTCCACATTCCTTTGACCCTGGTTCCAGCTCTAAATTCTCCATACCGTATCACTATATATCTTTTTATATTAGGTTCTATTTATGTTCGGTGCACCTGATATGTATATTTCTTTATTTTTATGAAAAATTGTGTCCTACCCAAAACTAGCTGCATCTTCTGTTCTAGACATATACTACTGTCAATGCTACCTGCTGATACTTTGTATATACTGTATTATTGTATCTCACTTTATTTGTATTATTACTATTTTCTTGTTTGTTGCATCCCATGTATATTGTCCCTTGTTCCTTGTTAACAAACCCAGGTCCACCTCGAAAATGAGCTTGCTCAACGGTGATCGCCTGGTTAAATAAAGACTTTGATTGATTGATTGATTGATTGAACAGGCTACTGAGGCATCTTCGCACATGCCCGGACCTGCTATCCATCCATAAGGGGAAGGTACTCCACCAGGACCTTCAATCCCTGCACCTGACAGCCTGGTTTCTGAACGGCTAGCGTTCCAGGCTTTGGGTCTCTCCGAAGATGTCCTCACTGTAGTCGAGGCATCTAGAAAGGAATTTGGTGTCAGGGCAAGGGGTTGGACCCATCGTCCTATCCAGTGGCTAGCATTTTGGAGACTCTGTGGTCTGTCTCCCAAGGGGGTTTTCAGTTGACGACCCTTAAGGTGCACCTAGCAGCCATCTCTACTTACCGGTGGCACAGGAGAAGGTGGTCTGGCGCTTTTTCAAAGGCCTTAATCACTTTTCTCCTCCGGTTCGTGAACCATCACCACTGTGACATTTGTTGCTGGTTTTGGCAAAGCTCATGGGCAAGCCATTCGAACTGATACATAGGTGTGAGATGTCTTGCCTGTCATCGAAGACCGCCTTCCTGGTGGTTATCACGTCAAACAGAGAAGGATCAGTGAGCTCCAGGCGCCCTCAGTGGAGTCTCCTTACCTTGTCTTCCACAGGGACAAGGTTGTCCTGTACCCCAACCCAAAGTTCTCCCGAAGTTTGTGTCGGAGTTTTACCTGAATCAGGTGATGACTCTTCTGGTGTTCTTCCCGAATCACACCTCGGAGGCAGAACACAGGCCCCATGACCTGGAGCAAGCGCTTGTTTGCTACAAAGAGTGCACGGCTGGAGTTCAGGGAGAGGTTTGCCAGCTGTTTGTCTCCTACTCTGAAGCTGCACCTGGCAGACCTGCAGCCAGGTAGATGAGTGGCAGGTGTATTACATTCTGCATTGATCTCTGCTGTAGGTTGGTGGGTACTGAGCCTCCTGGAGGGCTAAGGGCTCATTCCACTCACCATACCGCTGCAACAGTGGCTGCTTCTAGGGACGTCCCTATCCAGGAAATCTGCAGGGTTGCTTTCTGGAAGTCAGCACACACCTTCATTTCCCATTACCACATTGACTTAAAGTCCCGCCGGAATGCTGGTTTTGGGGACTTAATTCTCCAGTCTCTGTTCCCTAAGTAGGGGTTGTGCACCTTGCTTCCCTCCTCCCGGAGAACTGCTAGGAGTCTGCCAGAAAGTGTGGATAGAAGGCTGGCCCAGTGGCCTGGAGGGCTGTGGCATCCGTGCCTTACCTCTTGCCACGCCGGCGACCTGTGTTTGTGGTGCAAGCGGGCCACCAGGGGTTGGCCGGGGAGGAAGATCGAGCGTCCGGAGGACCGCTCTCCTCTCCCGGGGAGGGGTTGGGATGGAGTCTGCTGCTTGCTTGTCCCCTAATGGTGGCTGGAGGATGGCACAATAGACCCAGACGTAGGGGGTGGATGCGGGGCAGATGCCTGGCGTGCTGCATGTGGAAGCGTCTGCGGCTCAGCCATTGGCATCATTGCATGCCTCCGCGCCACACTGTGGGGGACTGGGAGAAAGCAAGGAAAAACAACCCGACCAGAGAGATGATGCTGGCGTTTCGCAGGCGCTGCACCCAACTAGCTGGCACATCGCTAAGAAGATCCTGAAGTGAGTCCAGTGGATGCTGAGGTGACAGGGCTGGGGGGGGGGCAGGTCGGGAGGAGCAGAAGTAAATAAAAAAAAAAAAAAAAATGTGGATAGAACATCATATCCACATCCCTAGAAACACAGGTTACTCACCTGTAACAGTAGATCTTAGTTCGAGAGGTTCCTGCAGTAGGTCTTCACATATAGGACTGTGCCCCTGGCGTCAAGTTGAATGGTAAACTTGTAGCTAGCAATCAGCGGGCCCCGACATCCGGTGACTTGCCGTCGGCCTAACTATAAAGGCGGTCCACGCCCACCCTCCAGTTGTTTCCCGCCGTAGCTTCAGTTCGTTCGACAGATGTGGTAGAACAGCGATCAGTCGCCCGCTTAGTATTCGACGATTTTCATCTTATTCTATATATTTTTCTCCGAATTTTTTGAACAAGTTTATGTCGTCTCATCTTAAGAAGTGCTCCAAGTGTGGCGCCCATATCCTGCATGGGGACGATCACTCCCGCTGCCTCCTCTGCCTGAGGCCTAAGCACAACTTGGCTGAGTGTGCTGTTCGTCAAGGGTTCAACCAGTCCAAGCGGACCCTCGAGGCCCACCTTCTGTCCCAACAGCTGGCTTCTATGGAAAACGAGCTCCAGGAGCTTAGGGAGAGGTCGTAGTCTACGGCCCCAGAAAAAAGAAAGAAAAAGGACAAGAAGTTCCGAGAGAGAAGCCCGTCGCAACAAGGGAGACCCTCCACTTCCAGAACTGTGAGTACCACTCTTACGGGCACTCTGTCCGCTTTTGCGGGCGGGATGCGTTCTCCCCTCCTGCCGACGTGTGCGGGCAGCCAGGGGTTGCCTCTCTCGAGGTCTCTGTCCGTTCTCTCAGTCGTAGCACCGCCGATAAGTCGTCCTGCCGCCAGGCGCCCAGCCCAGATCGATAAGCCTGACCGTGGTCCTTCTTCCGCAGCCAGCCCGGTCGCAACCGATAAACCAGACGAGTGACCCTCCATCGACCGCACAGCCGCATGTACTGTCCTGTCAGGCTCCCTTGAGGACCCTGACGCCGGGACGAGTGTGCTCATGGGGGACACTTCATCCCTGCCGGTCTCTACCCCCAAGGATTCGCCACCCGTTCCCGACCTTTACCTTCCATCAAGATCACTCCCAGACCTCTCGTTGGGGTCTCTTCCAGAGCTTCCCCCTTCACCTGGTTCTTTTCTGCCGCTGGAGCTCCCTCCTCCTAGAGGTCTGTCGTCAGACCGGGATCTTTTAGGTGTGGAGCCCTCCCCCCACCGGGCCCTACGCCTGATCCCTTGCTGCTGCCCAGTGGCCCTTCGTGCCTTCGCTCCTCCTGCAGGACCCTCTGGCGGTCTCCCGGGGCCTGACCCCCATGTTCTGCCACTGGGCCCTTCTCATCCGGCGCCGGGCCTGGTGCCTCCGACGCCAGG
Source organism: Neoceratodus forsteri (assembly GCA_016271365.2). NCBI lineage: Eukaryota > Metazoa > Chordata > Ceratodontiformes > Ceratodontidae > Neoceratodus > Neoceratodus forsteri. The sequence goes on from CM028131.1 coordinate 1,316,118,544, forward strand.
ATACCCGACACCCGGATACCCGACGCCTGGATATCTGCCACTAGGTTATCCCTCGGGGGTCTGCAGGGTTCCAGTACCCCTACTGGCATCATCCTGCTTACCAGCCCTTGGCCGGGTATCCTCCTCCCTCCCCCCAGAACTTGGGCAGTCCCAGCTACTCTACCAAGAGCACCACCTCATACTCCAGTTCCTTTGGGACGTGCTGTGGGTTCTCTTCCAGTGGGCAACACCGGGATGGATCCTTCCCTTCCCAGTGGTTCGGAACCCGAGGATTCCAATGTATACCTGTCTGAACCTTGTTCACCGGTCGCACTTCATCCAAAAGAATCCCCCCCCCCCCCGGAGGATCCTTCTTTTGGGGATCTCTTGATAACTATTTAAACAGCAGGGGGCTGGCCGTCCGAGGAGATAGATCCCTGTGAAAAGGCTTGCTGAACATTTGGACTTGTCCACCATAGACCCTCTACCCATTCCCCCTTGGATGGGCCTGCACGAGGATCTAGTCACTGAAATATGGCAACAGCCCTCTTCCATCCCGGCTGTTTCCAGGAAGGCTGACAGAACCTACTCTCCCCCCCCCCGGAAGGGATCTCTCATCTGACTTCACACCCAAAAGCTGACTCTGTGGTCATGACGGCCACGCATGACCTCTCGGCTCAACCTAAACACTTGAGTTCCTCCCCACCAGACAAGGACTCAAGACAACTTGACCAGTTCGGTAGGAATATCTACTTGTCCAACTCCTGCGCCATCCGGTCACTGAACTACGTGTCCCACATGGTGGCTTTTCAGAAGTCCTTTCTCTCACGGAACTGGAGCGGGACCTTCAGGACATCCCTGACTAAAACCTCAGGGCTAAACTGCTGGACAAGGTTCGCATGAATAAATCTTCCTGCCGTCACGCACTCCGGGCCACTTATGACTCTGTGGACTCCGTGGCTTAGGCTGCGGCCTCGGGAATCTGCCTTTGGCGCCTAGCATGGCTGCGCCTCACAGGTTTGGCACAGGATGTTCAGTCATCCCTTTTGGACGCACCTTTCAGGGATTCTGTCCTCTTTGGTGGCAACGTGAAAGACATTATTACAGGGCTGCAAGAGAGTGGTAGGTCCCTTAGAGACATACGTCCCATGTATCGGACGGGTCAAAAGAAACAGCCCTTTTGTTGCAAGAGAAGATAGAACAAGAACCAGAACATGCGTCAAGATAAAAGACGCGCCACTAGCTCTGAAGCCCAAGCTCCTCAGGCTTAGTTCACCATAGCAGCCTCTGAAACCAAAGCTCCACTCCCCTCGGCATCCTGACTCGCTTCCCCTCCTCTCGCTTCCTTCGCCCCCCTCGGAGGAACTGGTAGGAGGGAGGTTCGGTCTCCACCTGGAGGGGTGGAAGTCCGTCACCGCAGATGTATGGGTTCTTCAGCTCATACAAAGAGGTCACTCTATCGAGTTCCTGGATATTCCACCTTCAGACCCTCTGGGAAGGTCCTTTTACCCATTGGGTCAGATCCCCATCGTCCACCGAGAGATCCAGACCCTGCTACAAAAAGCGGCCATAGAACCCGTCCCTCCAAATCAACTAGGAAGGGGATTCTACTCCAGTTTTCTTCTTAGTCCCAAAAGAGACGGGGGATCTGCGACCTATCCTGGATCTCGGCACGCTCAACCTCTTTGTGGAGTACAAGAAGTTCTGCATGCTGACTCTTAAGGGACTCCTGCCCCTGCTCCCGTCAAACACATAGCTGTGCTCCCTGGATATGCAGGATGCTTACGTTTATATCCCCATCCTCCCGGCCCACTGCCGCTTCCTTAGATTCTTTTTTCAGGAGAACCATTTCCAATTCGAGGTACTTCCCTTTGGCCTGTCCTCAGCGCCCCGGGTTTTCACCAAGTGCCTAGCGGTGGTAGCGTGCTTCCACCGCAGGGGCATATATGTGTTCCCATACCTGGACGACTGGCTCTTTTCAGCCCGATCCCCGAACAGCCTGAAGGAGTCTCTCTCCTTCACTCTGGATCTGTTTGCCCAGCTGGGCATCTCATTCAGTCTCCCCAAGTCTCAGCTAGTACCCTTTCAGCACCTCCAATTTATTGGAGCGGTACTGGATACAGTCCAGAGCAAGGCCTTCTTACCATTGGATCGAGCAGAGACCTTGACTTCTCAGGCCACTTTGGTGGCCAAAGCTCGATGGACCCCAGCGCACTCAGTGCTCCGTCTTTTGGGTCTTATGGTAGCGGCCATTCCTGCCGCCCCCCCCTGGCCAGACTGCGTGAGGGTTACCCAGTGGTCTCTTCGAGTCCAGTGGGATCAACTATTGGACGACATGAACCAACTGGTCATGATCTCCAACAGCCTTCAGAAAGACCTCCTCTGGTGGCAGGACCTCACCAACTTGTTGGTGGGAGCACCCTTCCACTGTCTGGCTCCCTCCCAGACCCTCACCTTGGATGCCTCCAGTATGGGTTGGGGAGCCCATTTGGGGGATCACAGAACTCAAGGTTCGTGGTTCCCTCAGGAGCAACATCTTCACATCAACATCCTGGAGACCAGAGCAGTCCTGTATGCTCTCCAGGCCTTCCAGTCGTTACTCTTCCCGGGAACACTTCTGGTCCAGACAGACAACATGGCGACTGTCTGGTACCTCAACAAACAGGGAGGTACCTGGTCGTAACCTCTTTGTAGGGAAGCAATGAGAGTTTGGTATTGGGCTATTCAGCATGGCCTGTTTCTCACAGCAGTCCACATGTCAGGTGTGCATAACGTCCTGGCGGACAGTCTCAGCCGATCAGTGGCCAGGGCTTATGAGTGGGAACTAATGCAGGAGGTAGTTGAAGACCTGTTTCTTCAGTGGGGTCGGCCAGACCTAGATCTGTTTGCCTCCCCATTCAGCACAAAACTACCCAGCTTTTGCTCACTCGTTCCCAGGCATGATGCTTTTTGGCGAGATGCACTGTCTCTCTCTTGGACAGGGAGGTTTCTATATGCGTTTCCTCCCTTTCCTCTCATTCAGAAGGTTCTGTTGAAACTCCAGGCAGAAGGGGGGCCCACTTGATTTTGATTGCCCCTTTGTGACCCCGGCAGATTTGGTTCCCGCTGTTACAACAACTAGCTATAGAACCGCCGGTCCTTCTGCCACTATCTCACAACCTTCTGTCTCAGGAGCAGGGCACCCTGGTACATCATAGTCTTCATTCTCTCCGTCTTCATGCTTGGCACCTGTGGACATAGCAGTTTCTCGAATGGAGTTTCCGCTCAGGTCCTGGTGGAAGCCAGAAAACCCTCTACCAGCTCTACCTACACCATGAAGTGGAAGATATTTTCTACCTGGGCCACAGCCAGATGCCTGGACCCTTTTTCTTGCTCGGCCTCCCAGGTGTTAGAGTACCTCTTGCATCTTTCTGAGTTGGGCCTTAGTTACTCCTCTATTAAGGTCCATCTTTCTGAGGTGTAGACCTACCACCTTCCAGTGGAGGGCAAAACCCTAGCACAACTAGAGGTTTCCAAAACTTTTTTGAAGGGTATCCTTCACATAAAACCTCCAGTCCGGAACTCCTGTCCTCCCTGGGATCTTAATTTTATGTTGGAGAAACTTACTTTGCCCCTTTTGAACTGGCAGCAAGTTGTAATATGCGCTTCCTGTCTGGGAAGACGCTGTTTCTGGTTGCAGTTACTTCAGCTCGAAGGGTCTCGGAACTTGAGGCCTTTGTTTGCAGAGAGCCTTATTTGATTTTCCACAAGGACCAGGTGGTCCTGAGGACTAATCTTTCTTTTCTTCTGAAAGTGGTTTCGGAGACGACTCTCAACCAGAGTGCTGAACTGCCGGTCTGTTTTCCTCAGCATTCCAACAGGGGGGAATATCTTCTGCACACCTTGGATGTGCATTGGATTTTGAAGTACTATACCTCCCGGACTAAGGAGGTTCGAAAGTTGAACCAACTCTAGGTGGCTGGCTAACTGTATTCACTACACTTACCAGAAATACGGAAAAACCCTTCCGGGGGTGGTTAAAGGCCACTCCACCAGAAGCGTGGCCACTTCTACCGCTTTTTTCAGGAATGTGTCCACTGCAGAGATCTGTGCAGCGGTCCCTTGGTCTTCCGTCCACACCTTCACTAAGCACTACAGTCCGGACATTGAGCTGGTTTCGGCCTTGCAGTTTTACAAGGTCTTCTGTCTTAAGGCAGATCCTTAGTTGGCAGACATCTTCCTCATCCCGGAAACTCGTCTCTGACTCCTTTTTGTTAGACTGCTTGGAATTCAGTCCTGTATATGAAGACCTACTGCTGGAACCCTCTCAAAGTAAGATATAGCAGTTACATAAGAACTTACCGTAACAGTAGATCTTCAAAAGAGGTTCCTGCAGTAGGTCTAGTTTCCCACCCACCTTCCCCCAACTCCTGGAGATTTTCCTTTAAAAGAGAGCAGTCCATCAGACACTATCTCTTCCCTCCCCTGCCGACCCCTGACAACCCGGGCTTGTTCTTGAACCCAGATCGCCGACGTGGTGCGAGGTGTGACGTCCAGCGCCTCAACTCTCAGCACCACCGGGCTGGCCAAAGTCTGTCTTGACCCCTTGCCAGAGTCTACAGTATATAGGGGTAGTTTTGGACACAGCCCAAGGCTTGGCCTTCCTGCCACTGGACGGAGCCAAATATCTGATTACGCAGGCCCAGATGATTCATGACAGCCAGTATGTCACAGCCAGGACATTCCTGAGCCTCCTAGGCCTGACGGCAGTGGCCACTGTCATGGTACCCCTGGCCAGACTACACATAACAGTCCCTCAGTGGACACAGAGTCCAGTCAGATCAGTATACAGATGATCTATAACAGAAGGTTTTAGTAAGATCAACTGTCCGCAGGGTGCTCCAGTGGTGGATGGAACCCAGCAATCTGCTGAAGGGGAGTTCCTTTCCTGATCCCGTCCTCTTACTAGATTTTAACTACAGATGCCTCGGGGATGGGATGAGGGGCACATATGGGCCCCATCAAACACAGAGTACGTGGACCAAAGTGAAGAGCACCCTCCACAGAAACGTTCTAGAAATGAGCTGTTCTGTATGGCCTACAGGCTTCCCAGACTCATCTGTCCCCGGGTCCACTGTTAATACAGTTGGACAATGTCAGTGTGATGCATTGTATCAGCAAGCAAGGGGGAACTCATTCCTATCCCCGGTGCAGGGAAGCAATGAGAGTCTAGTATTGGGCTCTAAAACATGGTCTAGAACTTTCAGCAGTACATGTTCCAGACACCCAAAACATCTTAGCAGACAGTCTAAGCAGGACACAGTCCAGAGTGCACGAATGGGTAATGCTGACCTCAATGGTGGAAGATCTGTTTGACAGATGGGGTTGTCCAGAGTTGTACTTCTTTGCATCCCCACACAATGCAAAACTGCCACATTTCTGCTCGCTCGTTCCAGGGTCTGGAGTTTTTGGTGAGACGTGTTGTTCCATTCTTCGAAGGGGAGGTTCCTGTACGCCTTCCCTCATTCAGAGGGTGCTTCTCGAACTTCAGATGGAGGTGGAAACTCTAATCCTCATTGCTCCCCATGGCCTCGACAGATCTGGTTCCCCTTACCGCAGCAGTTGGAAGTGGAACCACCAGTACCCCTGCCCTAATGCCAGGGCCTACTGTCACAGGAGCAGGGAACCCTGGTTCACCCAGACCTCAAGTCACTTCACCTCCATGCATGGCTTCTGAAAACATAGCCATTGATGGATTTGGGGTTTCCCAAAAGGTGGCTTATGTGTTGGTGGCTGCCAGAAAGCCTTCCACTAGGGCCACTTAATTCTGTGAAGTGGAAGCGGTTTGCTTTGTGGGCCACTATCAAATACAGTTGTCTGCCATTTCAGCTTTCCATGTGCCTTTAGAGGGCCATATGGTTACCTAGTTGGTGGTGGCCCGCACATTCTTGAGAGATATTCTGCACTTGATGCCTTCTATCTGTAATCCAGTCCTGGCTTGGGACCTGAATTTTGTGATGGAAAAGCTTCCTTTGAGCCGGCCGTGATTTGTGGCTTACGCTTCCTTTCTTGGAAAGCATTATTTTTAGTTGTTATTACTTCGCAAAGTATTTCAGGTCTTCAGGCTCTAATGTGTGAGCCTTCTTTGACTTTTCATAAAGACAGAGTGTCTTTGCGTACCAGTCCTAAGTTTTTGCCAAAGGTGGTGTCAGTTTACTTTAAATCAAAACGTCCACTTGCCAGTTTATTTCCCCCCGAGTATGCTAATACAGGTGAAGCATTGCTTCATGCTCTAGATGTACATAGAATACTCCGGTACTGTAATTACCATATGAAGGACTGCAGGAAGTGCTTACAGCTTTTTGTTTAATTTGCCCCTTGGAAAGAGTGTGCTTCTGTTTCAAAACCATGCCTGTTGAAATGGTGACCAACTGTATCACTTTCTGTTATAGGAAGTACGGTAAGGAATTTCCTGACATTGCTTGTGGTCATTCCACTAGAGGCATGGCCACGTCTGTTGCATGTTTCAAAAATTTGTTTGCTGCAGAGATTTGTGCAGCTGCCACCTGGAGTATTGTCCACACATACTATTGACTCCTGCCTAACTCTGAATTTTTCTTTTTTTTTCTTTGCCTAGCTGTCTCTGTTTACTGTCCACAGGGATCTAGCCTCCCTCTCCAATCCCAACCCCCACGTCTCTCCAAGCCTGCCTTGCTAAATCACTTTTCTCTTTACCAGTTCTTTTCTGCCTCCTCCCACCCCCCTCTTTACCAGTTCTTTCCTGCCTCCTCCCACCCCCTCCTCTATCTCGAGGTACTTAATTAATCCCTTAATCGTTTGTCTCTGCCCCTCCCCATTTTCTGGTCTTGGCGCCTTTCCCTTCCCCCTTCTGCTATCCCTTCTTTTGTTCCCAGTACCTGAAACGCTAACTGCTTAACCCTGTTGCCTCTTACTTAATTCCTGTTTCTCTCCTTATCTCTCCACAGGTTCCTCATTTGCGACGGCGCGACCCTGTGACTGGCCAGTCGACTTAGCGCTCTGCTCAGCTGCCACCCGCCTCCGCCCTATCCGACGAAAGCTCCTCTTTACTGCCGTAAGGTACGGTCCTGTCTCCCGGCCTCTCAGGTCCTAGGGTGCCTTCACTTCGAAGGGTGCGCCTTTTTCTGCTACTGGCTGACTGCACGGCGGTCCCTGCCTGATTGATTCCTGACTATCCAAATAGCCAGTCGGGGAAGTAGAACTGAATCCTGTGCTACTGAGTGCGGCAAGCTTCAGTCTCTGACTCAAGCTGTGCCGAGCACTTGCCGCAAGCCAGTTTTTCGTCCCTCCCTCTACCGACGACCTTAATTAAATACACTTAACGCTCCTCCCCTCCTCTCTTCTTATTGGGTGCAGGTCAAGCCTCATCGCTGGCTTGGTGGGGTGAGCCCACATTTTCAGCTCACGGCTTAGTTAGGTCAAGACTGTTCTTTGTATCTGATACTATTCTCCTTGACTCCTCGCTACATTGAAGGTTAGTTTAATATCCTTCTTTTTTAGGATAGTTATATTCTCTATCCTACCCCTCACCTGCCTGATTACCCTGTTGTTTTCTTTCTGCCACTCTGATTTTCTGCTGTCCTTACTCCTGCCACTCTGGTGTTTCCTGTTGTCCCCTTCTTAGCCCTTCTGACCTTCTTCGCACTAAACTATCTGCAGCTAAGGAGGTGCTACTAGGGGTTCTGCAGGGGTCAATTCTTGGACCTCTACTCTTCAGCCTTTTTATCAACTCTGCATCAACGGCTTGTTCAGCACGCACAGTTCTCTATGCCGATGATGCATTAATATCAGTAGCTGGTAATGACTACACCTCCATCACTACTGAACTCCAAAGCTGCTTCCTCAAACTTGAATCTTGGTTTATACAAAACAAGCTACTATTAAACCACAAAAAACAAAGTGTCTGCTCTTCTTCACCTCCCAAAGCAAAAAGAAATACCTACCCCTGCTTATACAAAACCAAAAGGGTGAGTTACTAGAACAAGTAACAAAATTCAAATATCTAAGCATTACCTTCGATGACACATTCACCTTTTCAAGCCACATAGACTCTGTAATCAAGACTGCAAACATAAAACTTGGTGTTCTATTCTGATACAGGCATTCGTTGATACCTGATGCTCTCAAACTCGCCACAAGTAGTTCAGTACTGTCATCTATTGACTATGGGCTGCCTGTTTATGGAGCCGGCACAAAAGCTGCCCTTAATAGGGTTAGTACACTCCTCAGTAAGGTCTTCCGTCTGACTTTGGGGGCTGCTCTTGATACCCATACCTGCTCACTCTACACTGATACTGGATGGCTCCCTCTAAATCTTAGAGTGCAATTCCAAACCTGCCTACTACTAAAAAAAAAAAAAAAAGTGCTTCTTGGTCTCAGCTCCCCCTCTCTGGACAGTTTCTTTAAGCTGGCAGTTCCAACAAAATCAACTAGACGTGCCGCTACTGACAAGTTGGTGACCCCCTTCAGAAGGACGAAACTTGCCCAGAATTGCATCCTGTACCAAGGACCAAAATGCTGCAATGAGCTGCCTGCTTACCTCACTGGCATGCCAAAGATCAGTACTTTCAAATCCGGGCTCAGATCCTTTCTTGGCACTAAAATGACATGTACCTGCCCACGCTAATGAGACAGGACCACACCCTGCCACATCTTACTTCTTCTCTACACATCCCCCTCCTCCACCCCTCATTCACCTGACAATGTCCACTTATGGCTGACAACCCTACCAACCTCTGACGATGCCATTTTTTGACTGACCACCCTACCCCATCCGTCCTAGGTTGGCCCACTGTATAGTGAACTCCAAGCATGAGCCTTGTCAACCTTCTCTTATCAGCCCTTTCTTCTCGGTTAATTAGTGACTAATTTGAAGTACAGTGCCTTCAGAAAGTATTCACCCCACCCCCACCCCCCGGATTTTGTCACATTTTGTTGTCACTACCAGAATTTGTAATGCATTGAAATTATTTTTTCCCCCTTGATTCACACAGCATACTCAACAATTTAAAGGGGCAAAAATATTTTTATTGTGTAACAAAAATTTATGAAACATTAAAAACTGAAATATCTTTACTTAAGTATTCACCCCCGAGTCAATACTTTGTAGAAGCGCCTTTGCCAGCAATTACAGCTTTGAGTTTTCTTGGGTATGTCTGTATCAGCTTTGCACATCTGGATTTGGGGATTTTCGACCATTCTTCCTTGCAGATTTGCTCAACCTCTATCAAGTTGGATGGGGAGGCGTCGGTGAACACGCAGTCTTTAGATCTTTCCACAGATTCTCAATGGGATTCAAGTCTGGGCTTAGCTGGGCCACTCAAGGACATTCACCTTCTTGTTCTGAAGCCACTCCAGTGTTGCTTTGGCTGTATGTTTGGGGTCATTGTCCTGTTGAACGTAAATCTTCCCAGTCCAAGCTCTATTGCAGACTGATGCAGGTTCTCCTCAAGGATGTGCCTGTATTTGGCTCCATTCATTGTTCCCTCTATCCTGACAAGTGCCCCAGTCCCTGCTGCTGAAAAGCATCCCCATAACATGATGCTGCCACCACCATGCTTCATGGTAGCGATGGTGTTTATACGGGTGATGAGCTGTGTTCGGTTTGCGCCAGGCATAGCGCTTTGCATTCAGGCCAAAGAGTTCAATTTTTGTTTCATCAGACCAGAGAATCTTTTACCACATGGTCTCAGAGTCTGCCACGGCCTTCTTGCAAACTCCAGGCATGCTATTATGTGGCCTTTTCTCAGGAGTGGCTTCCGTCTAGCCACGCTCCCATAGAGGATACATCTGTGAAGTGCTGCAGAGATTGTTGTCCTCTGGACAGGTTCTCCCATCTCAGCCATGGAACTCTGTAGTTCTGTCAGGGTGGTCATTGGGTTCTTGGTCACTTCCCTGACCAAGGTCCTTCTTGCCTGGTTGCTCAGTTTGGGAGGATGGTCTGCTCTGGGAAGAGTCTGGGTGGTTCCGTAATCTTTCCATTTCCTAATGATGGACTTGACTGTGCTCCTGGGAACTTTCAACACCCTAGAAATGTTTTTATGCCCCTCCCCAGATCTGTGCCTCCTCACAATTCTATCACTGAGTTCTACGGACAGTTCCTTGGTCTTCATGGTAGAGTTTCTGCTCTGACATGCACTGTCAACAGTGGGACCTTATATAGACAGGTGTATTTCCTCTGAAATCATGTCAACCATTTGAACTGACCACAGGTGGACTCCATTCAAATTTTAGAGTGATCTCACAAGGAAATTGGATGCACCTCAGCTCAATTTGGAGTGTTATAGCAAAGGGGGTGAATACTTATCAAATCAAGACATTTCAGGTTTTTATTTTAAATTACATGTACAAAAAATTCCAGAAGTTTCATTCCACTTTGACATTATAGAGTAATTTGTGTAGATACGTGACAAAAAATTCCATATAAATGTATTTTAATTTGAGTTTGCAACATCACAAAATGTGACAAAATCCAAGGGGGGTGAATACTTTCTGAAGGCACTATATATGTCTGTTTTTATTTTACGGCCTCTGTAAATGATGTATATAACTCTCAGTTTTATTTTTTACTTGCCAATGTAAATGTATCAGTGTAATTTTCTGTATCATTGTTTTTGCAACACTGACTTGGAACCTTCGAAAATGAGTCCTTGACTCAAAGGTGTTAATCCCAAACTGAAATAAATAAAAAAAATAAATAAAATAATTCTTTCTGACATCACAAAATGGCCAAACTTTCTGCTTTTTACATCCCCTCCTACTTATTGTTATTTCTTGCTGCTGCCTACTTCATTTCCTTGACCCTAAAACAATCTCAGCAGATTGGCTGAACTCTAGTTCCCACAAATTGCGTACCCCACTTGTTGATTCCAACCTGGTTCAACTTATTGTGCACCCAACTAGAATCAATACCAAGTCAGGCAATCATACTGTACTTGATTTTATGGTTACTAACTGTCCCACTAAGATTAGGGCAGTGGGTGTGCTTCCAGACAGCATAAGCGACCATTCTCCAACCTTGTACATATGGTGCAACAACTCCCCAAACCTCCCTCCCAGAATCATCCAAGTTCAGGATATGAGTAGCTTCGACCCTAATGCCTTCACTACCAAGTCCACGACACTGACTGGAGCCCTATAAATGCCCTGGGGGATGTCAACCAAGCTGTTGATTTCTTTGTGACCAGATTCAACGAAATTGTCAACCATCATGCTCCCATGAAGTCTTGCCGGGTTAAGAGTACTAAAGCACCTTGGCTATCTAAGAATATAAGGAAGCTCATGTCTGCTCGCAACAAGGCCTGGCAGATATTTAAGGCCACGGGGCTTCCCTCTGATTGGCAAATGTATAGGCAGCTAAGGAACAGCTGCAAGAACTCCATCTAGAAAGTCAAACGCCAGCATTTCGGGAATCTCCAAACCGAACATCTTAGTAAGCCAGAGGAATTCTGGAAGCAAGTTAATTCCCTCATAAAGGGCCAGACCTCAGAAACCCCTAGTTCCATTGAGGCCCAGGGCACTGTGCTTACTAACCTCTCTTCTATAGCAGATGGCTTTAATACATTTTTTATTGATCTTCAAAAATATACCTCACTCTTTACTAGCCCTTCATCTCCTCGTGCGGATCCCCTCTTGCCCAAAGATACCTTGGCCCGCCCTTCCTTTCATCTGAAACTGGCTACTCTTACTGAGGAGCATTGGCTTCTCAAAAACAAACAGCTCACCAGGACATGATACTCTCAAGTCAAAATTCCTCAAGCTTGGGGCTGATGGCCTCGCCATTCGCGACCTATTTAGTCGTTCATTCCTTTCCGGTACCGTCCTCGAGAAATGGAAGACAGCGGTGATTGTACTGGTGCATAAGGGAGATTCTACTTCTGCTATTGAAAGTTATCCTATCTCGATATTGTGTCTTTTAGCTGAAATCCAAGAGCGAATACTTTATAACCACTTGCAGGATTATCTGGACGTCCACCATCTGCTGTCTACCTACCAGCATGGGTTCAGGAAAAACTACAGCACCCTCACTGCCCTTATAAGTCACCTCAGACATATTCCAAGGAATGGACCATGGTAAATCCACTGGAGCAATCTTTGTGGATCTGACCAAGGCCTTTGACCTGGTCAGTCATGATCTTCTGCTACAGCAACTGTGACTTCTAGGCCTTGATAATGGTGCTGTTACTTGGATCAAATGCTACCTTCAAGGCTGCACCCAAAGAGTGAAGTGGGCGGGCTCTCTATCTGACCCTCAATACATTACTATGGGGTCTCCTAGGGATCTCTTCTAGGACCATTACTATTCTCACTCTTTATCAATGACCTCCCAGATAACTGCGGAGGGGCCTCTATTCATCTGTACGCAGATGATGCTATCCTCTACCGGACCTCAGCCAACATAGGGTGGATCAACGCAATGTTAACCTCTGACTTCCAAACGCTCAAAGACTGGTTTCTGCAAAAGCAGCTTGTACTCAATACTAAAAAAACAAAGTGTATGGTGTTCTCCATGCTGACTTCGCACCCACTCCCACCTCTGGTTGTCCCCTCCCGAACTGAAGCTGTTCTTGAAGCTGTTAAGTCCTTTAAATACTTGGGAGTCACCCTTGATTCATCACTTTCTCTGGATATTCATGTTTCAGCCTTCACCAAAACTCTAAACCAAAAGCTTGGTGTCCTATACCGAATCTGTCTCTTCCTCACGCTGACCTCCTGTCACAAGATAGCTTCCCCCACCCTTTTCCCTCTCTTAACTTATGCTGCCCTCCTGCTTCTCGCTACCTCCTCCACCATTCTGGCTCATCTCACTCAGATCCATCATAGAATGGGTAGGTTTGCTCTGGGTGTCAATGCTCTACATCACTGCGATGTCTTATGTTCCCTCGGATGACTGCCTTACGAAGTGAAGCTAAGGTATGTTACACTAAGCTTCACTCATAAGCTGGTTCACCGCTATACTCCTCCCTGTCTTGCTGCTGGTAGTGCATTGTAAACAACCACAGCGCCCTTTCAGATCCGCCTCGTTGCCCCATCTCCTATTACCTAATACTTGGCTAGCCGTGGCCTGAAGGTCTTTTGCCTTCTCGGCTGTGTCCTGTTGGAATTCGCTCCCCCCAATCATACTGGCCATCTTATCTCTCCCTCTTTTCCAGTCGTCTCTGCAGTCTCACGTTGCTGCTGCACACTGTACCTGCTTCCGCTGACTCCTGCCATCTGGCAATCCATCCTGCCAACGTGTGTCTTCTTTGGTAAATTATGCACAACTCTAATCAATCCCTAGTTACTCCTCCTGCATATCCTATCTGTTAACTATGATAGTGTGAGGTTTAGTGAATGCTTGACCCTCCGATTCTGACACAAACTGTGATGTCTTGCGTAAGTAGCTGTGTTCTCTTAACTGCTGCCTGTCTATGGCTTACTATTACTTTATTGTTTGATCTAAAATTACTGAATTGTTTGGTCTAAATGTAATTTTTACATCCGTACTGTTAGCTTAGACTGCACTGTCACTGTCTGAAAAAGGGGGAAAAAAAACAAACAGGATAAACAGGAAGGTAGACAGGTATGTGGGGAGTAGTGCAATGTACTGGCTGTGGGGCAGCAGACTTCTGGGAGTCTTTCTGGAGGCTGAGATGCTGCCCTATTTGCAGGCAACTGTCTGCCCTGAGGGAGGAGGTTACCCGTCTTCAGGCCACACTGGACGGTAGTAAGGGAACCTCCCCCACCCAGGGAGCACCAAAGCCACCACCACTACCTCAGAGACTGCGAAGAAAGCGCAGCAGTTGGATCACAGTGGGCTCAGGGAGGGTGAGGGTGGTGGAACAGAGGCACACCCAGTAAGTTGTACCACTCCACAATCCATACACCATTCTGATGGAACATAGTTCTCCTATGGATGCACCCACAGAGGAGACTAAGGAGGTTGCGGACAACTGTCGCAAAGAAGCCCCACATGAAGGAGGCAGAGGACACCACAGGGAAAGGAAGCAGCTCCTGATGGGGGATCAGTCATTAGGGGGATAGAACTGGGGGGAGCAGGGAAAACTGAATTAAGGTGCCTGCCTGCCGCCATGGCTTGGAGGGACAGGAAGTGCATCCTCAGGATCACGAGAACAGCTGCACGGGAGACTGAGCTGGACGTCATTGTCCACCTAGGGACGATTGACTTGGCTCAACATGAGATTAGAGCAGTACAGGAGGAGTTTGTGGAGTTGGGGAGGGGCCTAAGGCAAGTAGCATACACAGTATCCTTCTCAGAGGTGCTGCCTGTCTATGGCAAGGGTGAGGTGAGGGTACTTCACACCATGCGATTCAATGGATGGTTGAAAAAATGGTGTAGAGCACAGGGGTTTGGCTTCATTGGGGACTGGGGTTCCACCTTGAGGGATACCAGCCTATACTGGCAGGATGGTCTGCATCTGTCCAGGAAGGGAACAAGTCTTCTGGGTGATCGGTTTAAATGCTTCATTGGCAAGCATTTAAACTAGTCAAGGGGGAGGCACTGATAAGCAGCAGGGAATTCCCAGCCTCCCCCTACAAAACAGGGTACTAAATGAGGTGAAGACCAAGGTATAAAGGTCAGTAGGGAGCAGGACAGGGGTGAATGGAGAAAACAAAGTCAATGAGGACAGGGATGGTGCTACAAGAGGTAAAGCCATCAAAACATGGAGAGCAATGAGTACTAATACCTGTAGTCTGGGTAACAAGCTTCCTGAATTGGTGGCCTTGATGTAGGAGGAACATCTGGATATTGTGTCAGTCACAGAAACCTGGTACACACAGAACCATGACTGGGACGTAAACATACCAGGATACACTATCTACAGGAGGGACAGGGAGGGTAAAAGAGGAGGAGGAGGAGTAGCTCTCTACATAAGTGAAGGAATCAAAGCAAAAGAACAAAAGGGTAAATAGGGAGGAGTGGAAGCACTGTGGGTCAATTTGGAGACAGGCAATGACACCACAATCTGCACAGGAGTTGTGTACAGACCCCCCATCTCAGGGGGAGGACATGGACAAGGAAATGATAGAAAGTATCCTTAGAATGGCAGAAAAAGGGGAGATATTGCTGATGGGGGATCTGAATATGCCAGATGTTAACTGGGGTGCATTTGCACCAGCCACTTCTAAGAGTGGGGTCATTCTAGATGCCCTACAGGGGGTATGCGTTAGACAACTAGTATTAGAACCCACTCGAGAGGGAGCAATCTTAGACCTGGTACTTCTCAAATGGAGATGGAGAGAGGATCACAAATTTAGAAGTGGGTAGCCATCTGGGAACTAGTGACCATCAAACAGTATGGTTCGCGATAAACACAGCAGTAGAGTCAAGACATACAAAGACAAGGTACTGGACTTCAGGAGGGCTGACTTTGCCAGAACGGGTGAGTGCCTAAGGAATGCACTAGCAAATGGGCTGGAAGGAGGGGTGGAAGAACAATGGGGAATAATCAAAACTGCCATCACAGAGGCAGCAAGCCTTTGTGTGAAGCTAATAAACAAAACAAAACGATGTAAGAAACCACTATGGTTCTCGAAGGAGGTGGCAGGGAAGGTTAGGGAGAAAAAGAAAGCATTCAGGAAGTACAAGGAATCACAGAAGGAGCAGGACAGAGAATTGTATCAATTAAAGCAAAAGGAAGCAGGGAGGGCAGTCAGAACAACAAAGACCCAAACCGAGGAAAAGATAGCCAACTCAGTTAAGAAGTGGGATAAAACCTTTTTATAGGTACATCAGGGAGCGAAGGAAGACCAAGGGAGGGTTAGTGAGGCTTAATTAAGGGGAGGGGGCTGGGCAGAGGGTGACTGTGAAAAGGCAGAGATACTAAACAAATATTTTTACTCAGTATTCACAAATGAAGAGGGGGAAGTACCGAAACCAAACAATAGAAACACTCCAGATACGGGGGTTGATACCAGCCCATTCACAGAAGAAAGGGTTCTGAAAGAACTCTTAAAACTGAAGGTGGGCAGAGCAATGGGGCCTGATGGGATTCATCCCAGAATTCTAAAAGAACTAAGGGTAGAACTAGTGACACCACTGACTACCCTCTGTAACAAATCATGGGAGGATGGGGTGGTACCTGAGGACTGGAGGAGGGCAGATGTTGTTCCACTTCACAAAAGTGGGAGCAGGGCAGAAGGCAGGAAACTACAGACCTGTTAGTTTAACCTCAGTGATTGGGAAAATGATGGAATCACTTCTGAAGGAAAGAATTATTGAGTACCTAGAGGCCAGAGGGGCACAGGACCCAAGGCAGCCTGGATTCACAGCGGTAAGGTCATGTCAGACGAATCTAATAGATTTCTTTGACTGGGTGACCAAAGTAATAGATCAAGGAGGGGCTGTGGACATGGCCTACCTAGACTTTAGCAAGGCATTTGACACAGTCTCACACAGATTATTGTACAAGCTGGCCATCCTGGGAGTGGGTCCCAAGATGGTAGCCTGGGTAAAGAATTGGCTGGAGAATAGGACACAGAGGGTAATAGTAAACGGAGTCCACTCTGAAGAAAGGGGGGTTACTAGTGGGGTACCGCAGGGTTCAGTACTAGGACTGGTCCTCTGTAATATCTTTATAAGTGACATTGCAGAGGGACTGGAAGGAAAAGTATGTCTCTTTGCAGATGACACAAAGATCTGCAGCAGAGTTGATATACAGGGTGGGGTGGAAAGGATGAGAAGGGACTTGGCAAGGCTGGAGGAATGGTCAAATGTGTGGCAGCTTAGATTCAATGCTGAGAAGTGCAAAATAATGCACCTGGGAAACAAAAACCCAGAGGAAGAGTACACAATGGGGGGTGAGATACTAACAACAACAAAAATGGAAAGGGACCTGGGGGTAGTCGTATCAGATGACCTAAAGGTGGGCAAGCGATGTTAGAAGGCAGTAAGGAGGGCTGGGGGATACTGGGATGCATAGGGAGAGGCATCACCAATAGAAAACAGGAAGTTGTTATCTCTCTGTACAGACAGCTGGTGAGACCCCATCTGGAGTACTGTGTGCAGTTCTGGAGACCTAGTCTCCACAAAGGCATAGACAAGATGGAGGCAGTCCAGAGGAGGGCAACTAAAATGGTGTAGGGTCTTCGCCAGAAGACATTTGAAGAGAGACTTAAGGAGCTTAATATGTATACCCTCGAGGAAAGGAGGGAGAGGGGGGACATGATAGAAACTTTCAAGTACCTCAAGGGAATCAACAAAGTTCAAGAGGGTAACATCTTTCAGAAAAAGAGGTGTGCAAGAACAAGGGGGCACAATTTGAAGAATGAGGGGGGACGGCTCAGAGGTAATGTGAGGAAGTTTTTTTTCACGGAGAGGGTTGTGGATGCATGGGACAGCCTTCTTGAGGAGGTTGTGGAGTCAAAAACTGATGGATTTCAAGAATGCATGGGACAGTAATAAGGCAATTCTAGGGAGTGGGGGTAGGAAGAAGTAGGCTGTTTGGTTAACTAGGATCTGCAGCTTATCCATTAGGTAGGGAAATGGGCAGACTGGGTGGGTCAAGCGGTCCTTATCTGCCGTCAAATTCTATGTTTCTGTGTTTCTATGCCATCTGCTTGACCCGTCTTGAATTTTGTATTATTGCTTTGTATGTTCTCTGTGTACTAGTGAAAGTATTGTTTTCAGCAAATTGTACTGTCAGTGTACTGCACTTCCCAGGTCACCCCTGAAAAAGGGACGGTCTTGTCTCAGCGGGCTCACCCAGTTACCAAAATTCAATAAATAAAAATATCACTAAACACTACAGTTTTGACATTGCCTCCCGTAAAAGGTCAGGCTTTGGCCTGTCTATGCTTCAAGGCCTTCTTTCTTAGGCCTGTACGCTCCAGCCACCCAGACTGTTTACTGTCAGTACTTCTTGGTGCTTCTTCCGTAGGTGTGGCCTGCTGAGAGATATCCTCGAAGAAGATAGAACAGTCATGTACTTACTGTAACAGTAGATTACTCGAGAGACTCTTTAAGCAGGCCATGCTGTCCCACCCTCCTTCCCCCTGAGGGTCCTAGGGTTCTGTAAGTGTGGTCTTCTTCTTTGTGAGGGTCTATGTGCTGCTCTCTGCCTCACTTGGTCGACAAAACCCTAGCTTCTTTCCTGATTCCCTACAGTGAGGTCCTCCAAGCATGATCTGTGGTGGGAAACTAAGGTGGAAAGGGGCCACCCATGTTTGTGAGAGAGAGGACATTGGACAGCGTCATAGGAGGCTCCCTGGCGGACTGTTTGCAAAGGTTTCTGTGTGGTCCTGATTACTTATTATACAATGGCATGAAAAAAATCTCTGCTCTGGTTGGTCAGTGTGTGCCTCAGACAGTGATGATATTAAGCTATAACATCACTGTATTAAGTTCAGGCACACAACTGACCGGACAACACTGAAAAAACCCTCCCTGCCCACACAAGCCACCAGCAAGCCAACAGTCCCTCAAGCCATCACAGCTTAGACCAGCTCACGCCCCCCCCCCAAACAACAAACACATGTTTTCTGCATCACTGCCTCACTCCTTCATTCAATTAAACCAAAGCAACAACATTAAGAAAAAACGGCGGCTCTCCATCTTTGACTGCACTCTAGCTGCTCATGAATTATGAAACCGCTGCCTGCCAGCTACCAGCCGCTTCAAAAACACAAACAGTGGCAATGGCATTTTAAACCTCACCAGCTTCTCATCAAACCCAAAACTTTTGCCTTTTCAGAAAAACCACTTTTACTAAAACAAAAACGACCTGTAACTTACAGGTTCTGTTGATGTCCAGTTACGCAGTGCAGCAGGAAACCGGAAGTAACCACTCGGCTTCGATGTTTTTTTCACTGTCCATGCCTTTCTCTCACAGCTAACAAAGTAAAAAAAAATACGTCTTCAACTGCTTCCAAAACAAGCAGCGGGATACCACACGACGAGTGTGTTGGGGGGGGTTCCATGTACAAGAAAGGCATATATTAGCAGCAGCACCACCTACTGGACTGCTTTTTCTCTTATTTCTGAAATATACCTCTCATACAAAAAACAATACAAATATTACAAAAATGTTTTTTTTTTAACTTTTTAATATTATAAAACGAGCCATTGTATAATAGCAATAAGGCACTCCAGGGAGTGTGTTATTGTGTAATAACGTCACTCCTGGGGTGGTGGAAGCACTCGGCTTCACCTCGTGTTTCGACCCACCCCAGGAGTGACGTTATTACACAATAACACACACCCTGTCGTGCCTTATTGCTTAATTGTTCAAGATCCATAGATGTGGCCTGATGAGAGATTCTCTCAAAGATCTACTGTAATGGCAAGTATGTAACTATTCTATCTGCCTCTTTGTGGATGACACCAAAATCTGCACTAAGGTGAACACTCCAGGGGGCTGGAAAGGATGAGCAGAGACCTGAGAAAATTAGAGGAGTGATCAAGGGTATGGCAGATGGGTTTCAATGTGAAAAACTGCAAAAAATAATGCACTTGGGGCACAGGAACCCTGGGGCAGAGCACAAAATGGATGGAGTGGTATTGATGACCACCAAGCAAAAAAGGGACCTGTGGTAATCATATTAGATTACCTGAAGGTGGCCAGGCAGTATGAAAAGGCAGTAGGGAGGGCTAGTGGGATGATGGGACGCATAGGGATGGGTATCACCAGCAGAAAGAGGGATGTGGTGTTGCCTCTGTATAGATCGCTGGAAAGACCCCACCTAGAGTACTGTGTTCAGTTCTGGAGACCACATCTCTGGATGGACATACACACAGAGGAGGGCATCTAAAATGGTGCAAGGTCTGCATCAAAAACCCTACGAGAAGAGTCTGAAGGACCGCAGTATGTACACCCTAGAACAGAGGTGTCATAGGAGTCATAGGATTTTTACTAAGCCAGAAGACTTGCATCCATTATGCTTGCCATATATTTTAATTACTGTTATAAAATTTATCCAGTCTGATTTTAAAGGACTGTTTGGTGCCGCTAGCCACCACCTCAATGGGTAATCTGTTCCAATCATACACCACCCTTTGATTGAACCAGTTTTGTGATCTCACTAGCCTTGATTGTCTAGCTTTTAACTGTAATGGGTGCGATCTAGTATCATATACTTTATTTGTTGTTTCAAAACCCAAATTTTCCCATAAATCATTATCTGTCCATGCCTTATGCACTAGGCACATATCACCCCTTTTCCTCCTGTACTCCAGGGGAGAACAAATCCAAGTCATATAACCATTCCTGGTACGACTTTTCTTTCAAATTTTCTATACCTCTAGTGGCCCTCCTCTGGATCCTCTCCAGCATGGCTACATCTTATTGTAGAGAGACCAAACTTGAGCTCCATACTCTAATAAAGGCCTAACCAAATGAATGTAAAGAGGCATAATCACCTCTCTACTTCTTGCATTAATATGCCTGAAAATGCAATTTAAAATATATGATGGAGACCTTTATATACCTCACCAGGGTAAATAAGATACAGGAGGGGAAGTATTTTTCAGAAGAAAGGATGCTTAAGAACAAGGGGACTTGCTGTGAAGCTGGAGGGGGTAGTTTCAGGTGATATGTGAGGAAGTACTTCACAGAAAGAGTGGTGGATTTCTGGAACAGCCTTCCAGTGGAGGTGGTGGGGGTGAAAATGATGGGGTTGAAGAATGCAAGGGATAAGCACAAGGAAATCATAGTAGAAAGGAAAGGGGAAGGGAAAGAGCTGTAGATTGGGCATGGTCTGAGTTAATAGTGTAGGTAGGGAGAAATAGACAGACGTGGATGGGCCAAGCAGTCCTTATCTGCTGTCAATTTCTATGTTTTTGTGTTTCTATGACTGAGAACACAAGCACCAGGGTAACTCCACAAAGCAGGCAGAGGACAAACTTTAAGATGCCAAGAAATATATTTTCATGGAACGGGTGGTGGAAGGGTAAGAATGAACTGTTGAAAGAGGAGGTACATGTGAAACCAGGGGGTATACAGACATGGGTGGGACAGATACATGGGCTTGGCAATGCCTGCATCAAAAAGGGAGAGAGGAGAGAAGAACCATTATAACTCTCACATTCCCAAGGGTGCTCAAATCAAAACTTTTAGGACCTGTCCAGCCACAGCAGTAGCTGAATTGGCACTTTCCCCTTAGTCTTTACAATAAAATCAGCTCTCTTTTTGTAGTTGGCCGTCAAGGAAATTTACTAATCCCGGGTAGGAAGCAGTAGGATTTGCGCACCCCTGCACATTCCAGATTAGACAGGTGGAACTGGGCAGACGTGATGGGTTTCTGCCAGCAACTTCTGTGTTTCTATGTTAATATCTGGGTTGGGGGGATGGGGGGGTGTTGTTCCACAGGTTTTCTAGTGCTTTCTGATGATTGTCACATGCACTTTAATGATGTTATGACTGTTTAAAGCAGGTCAGGAATAAATCCACTATTCTGTCCAACAATCCCTCTCTTGTCTGTAAAAACATGATCTTCTGCTGTTGTACACAGCCCTACAGTCATGTGGGAGATGCCACTTATGCATATTGTTTGCTGTTATGTGCCTACACACAGTTACTCTTCTGCTGCAGTAATAAAGTCCTGTACTAGTCTGAGCTGTAAATTTTATAAAAGTGAACTTGAAAAGCAAAGACAAGTACATGTTCTTTGGGGAGGGTGGTGAAGCCATTTCAGTAAAAAAGACCGAACAAAACAACATGCACTCAAAAACGCACAAATCTTATAAACTGCATTTATAATACATTTGAGTGGGTTCACATGTTCGGTAAATTAAGACTGTTAAGTCCTAACATGTTTTCTCTGTCTTTTTTCCCTGTTACTGACTTACAAGTCGCTTATCATGGAGTATATAATATTAAAATGCAGTGAGAAATATGCTTTTTATGTGTGTTTTTTTTTTTCACTTATTGAAATGATTTTCAACCAGTTCTATAGTGCCTCCCCTTCTGTGAGAGTGTGAAACTAGCTATCTTACACTGTAGAAGAAAAAACTACTCACTTGACGGTAGTAATGATGTTTCTTCAAGAGGGTTTATTAGCAAGTCATACATTATTTATTTTGTTTGTAATTTTGGACCAGGAAAGGCACGTTAAGCTATGACAGAAATACAGAATCACACATCATCCCCCAAAAAAAAGTATATTTTCTTGAGCGTGTGTCTGCTGCGTTGCCCTTTGGGAAACTCTTGCCTCAGTGCTTTTGTGCTGAGCTTCTTTGTCTTTAAGCTCAGCTGTAATAGCTTGTTTCCAAGTGCATCCTGGTTGGTTGGTATGCATCATCGCCGCCCTGAGTTGTTGCCCTGGTGATAGAACTTAAAAATGTTGAAGTTCAAATTCTGCAGTGTGGTCACACTCACCCTGGCATTCTAATATCAGATTTTTAGCTGAACCCGGAAGAGAGCAGTGACTACCTAAATACACCTATATTATGTATTCTTATAAAATCCAGTCACTGTATGATACATTGTCAAAACTGCAAAGTATGGGATTTTGAAAACATGCTCAAACAATAAACACATTTTAAAGAATATTTGATGTCAGTTTCCCTGAAGAACTCTTATATTACATTTCTAGAAGGGGAGGTAGGGAGGATTGGTATGACTTACTAATACACTCACTCAACTAAACATCATTACTTCAGTGAGGAGTCCCAGCAACAAAAGTGTATAAGTGATGTCATGCATTATGCAAACTGCAAGCAGTACCTTGGGAGGCAAGGTCTAGAACCTTTTTAGGGAAAAAGCACAGAAGTGCCAAACCTGACATTCCCCCTTCTTTGGATGTCCAGATAGTAGTGAGAAGTGAAAGTATGTACTGTAGACAAGGTAGCTGCTTTACACACATCTGAAAGGGACAGACAAGCTGTAGTAGAATGTGCCCTTAATCCTTCGGGTGGTCTCGTTCCCAGTCTTATCAAGCCACTTTTTTTTTTTAATGAATAAAAAAAAAAAAAAACCGTGAAGGAAGGGAGTACCTCTCTTGGGATTTCTCACATCTTTCCTGCACTTGGGTGCTTGTGTCATCTTACTTGGCACTGGTACCTGCTGATGAAGTGGTGTACTTTTCTGCACCAGTACCTTCTAATGGGGTAAAGGACATCACTCATCTCTAATTTTGCCCATGGTACCACTGCAGTGGTAGATGCCATGTGACCTAAAAGTTTCAAAAAATCCCTGTGCAGTCCATTTCTGACCTGTCTGGAATCTGCACAGTGAATTAAAACTTCTGCCCTGTGCAGAGGAAAGTACACTCTTCCCACTTCTGTTTTTAGCTCCGTACCTATGAAGTCCAGCAATTGTCTGGGTTCCAGGTAGGACTTATCTAAATTCACAGGGAAACCTAACTTCTACAGTGTGCTCTTCACTGTTTGAATTTAGTTCTCTTCTTTCTCTTGTGTTTTCCACACACAAGCCGGTTATCTAGGTTGGGAAACTTTACTGTTCCCTGCCTGCACCGATGTGCTGCTGTTATTGACAAGTACTTAGTGAACACTCTGGGTGCTGAAGTCGGGCCAAAGGGCACTGCTCTGAACCTGTACTAAGCATGCCCTACTTGGAATCTCAAATACGTTTTGTGGCAGGGTCTTATTAGTATGTGAATATACGCATCTTTAAGCCGGTCCAGTGGCATGGAGGGCTAAGGCATCATGCCTTACCTCCTGCCATGCCGGCGACCCGTATTCGCAGAGTGAGTAGGTCGCTGGGAGTCAACCGGGGAGGGAGGGAGAGGATCAAGCGTCTGGAGGACAGCTCTCCTGTCCCAGGAAGGGAAACTTGGCAGTCCCGCTGAATGACTGCTCCCAGGTGGAGGCCTGAGGGCAGAACAGGACGGGGACGCCAATGAAGAGTGGGTGCTGCTGGACTCTGCAGCATGTGTACGCCTCCATGTACATGCACTGACATGTGCCCCAGCAATGGGTAGGGACAGACTAAATTGGTGGAAAAACACCCCACGGCGGCGAGATGAATGACACGCACACAGGCTCCGCACCAGTGGCCAGGCAGCCAGATCATCTTCGGGGGTATCTCAGTCATTGGGTTACACTGTAGGAACTTCACCGTTGGTGAATGGGGAATCCACAAAGAAGATTTTTAGGAGTACAAATGGGGCTGCCCATGCCGTCGACGTCAGCCGATGTCACCAACCCTATAAAGGCGTAGGCAGCCCCACATGCTCCTCAGTTCTTTCCCGCCTTTGACTTGCAAGCACAGTCTCGCGCCTTTTCGGCCTGCGGCTGCTTTTTTCCACCAGCCCAGTTTTTAATCTCTTTTACAGAGATTTCTCCTTTTTTTCTTTTATGTAGAGTTCATCCTTCTTCATCTCTTTTCCACTGCTGCCGCTGCAGAAAGAAAATTGCCTCAGATGACGAGCAGTCAGTGTGTGTGTCTGCTGTCTTGGTCCTGATCACAATGCCTCCGATTGTGAGCTTTGCCAGCAGTTCAGTCAGACCACCCTTAGGTGATGCAGAAAAGCTCTGAGTCTTCATGGAACAACAGGTAGCCAACTCCAAGTCAGTGCCCTCTGGAGCACCGGCCCACCAGTCATACTCCGGGTCCAAGAGATCCAAGGCCTCCCAGGCAAAAGATAAGTCCTCAGGGAAAAGTCACAAAAAAAGACCGAGACCCCCCCCCCCATGGCCATCCTGTTCCCCGTTGGCTTCTCCTCCTATGGTTGCCGATTAGTGCCCCAGCAAAGAGGCCTGCTGTCCGGGTCCTGGTTCACTCCAGACCCATGTCGACAGCTGCTCCGCCCATCACTCAGGGCTTGAAACTGTCAACCTCCAGGTCGATGGCTCCTCCTCCGTCGATGGGCATGTCATCGATGACCACCCCTTTGGGTCTTGCTTCTTCTCTGAAGGCCACGGGCTCATCTGGTCAGCAGTCTGGGTCATCGGCCTCAGTGCCGGAGGCCCCCCTCCGACGACGATGGACTTGAACGATGTTCTTGATCATTTTACTAATGTTATTGTGCAGCAGTTTGCTGCCTTTAGCTGACTGCTGGCACTGTCGTCAGTGCCTTCGATGTCAACACCTATTTGCCGGCCCCAGATACCACCGACAGCACATTTGACGGCAGACCTCGAGAAAGGTATATGTCGAGGAGGAGTATCATTCTGACCTCATGCTTCCAGGTGAGGTAGAGGAGGCGGAGCAGTACTATACCTCTGACAGGTCCACTGGCTCTTCAGTAAGTGAAGAATCTGTCAAGCATACCCCAAGGTCTCCACCTGAGGATGCTTCTTTCTTTGGCATCATGAAGTAACTGTCTACCACCATGGGGTTCCAGACAGAGGAGGAGGATGCCACCAGAAGGGATCAGGCAGACTATCTGGAAATCCCAGAATTTCTACCCAAGATTATCCCTCCGATGCTTCCAGCCCTTAAGAATGCTACCACGGGTGCCTGGCACAGGCCAGATATGGTGCCAGCTATGCCACGCAGGGCTGATAAGCTCTACATTGCCCCTCAGGACATTCCATTCCTAGCTGTCCAAGCAGAAACCAACTCAATAGTCATTAAGGCAGCACATAAGTCTAAGGTGCCTAAACACCTTAGTTCCTTGCCCCTGGACAAAGAATCCCGCAGGATTGATCTTTGGGGCAAAAGAGTGTATGCCTCCTCTACACTAGGCCTGAGGATTGCCAGCTACCTTTCACATATGGTGAAAATTCCAGAACACCAATTCTAGGAAGGGCAAAGCTGCTGCCCAAGACCTTCCTGAAGGTGCCCAGAAGCAGGAACTCTTGCATTGCCTTCAGACTGCAGAAAAATGTTGGCAAGCATCTCCTCAGAGCCATCTATGACCTGTCAGACACAGTCGCCAGGGCGGCTGCCACCGGCACATGTCTCTGTAGGCACTCTTGGCTCAGGGTGCCTGGCTTTGCAGCTGATGTGCAAAACAAAATATTGAATGCGCCCTTCAGTGTCACTAAGCTTTTCGGTCTGAATGTCTAGGACCTTATCAGTGACCTGCAGGCCTCGGGTGTGGCCCTTAAGTCCATGCACTTCCTCTACCACACTCAGCAGCGTGGTGGAGAGTTCTGTTTTTCATAGACAGGCCACTAGACCAGGCTTGGGCTCCCATCCTCAGGGTACGCGCAGAGCCCAGTCCTCATTACCTGCCCCCTCCCAGGCTGGAGCAGCAGCCAAGTGCCCCAGAACTGAGCACCTGCTTCCTCAGCAGAGCCTGCCTCAACTTGACTCCTTGCCAGACCCCCCCAGCCCAGGACTAGGAGGTGGTGGTCGGAGGTCGGTTCTCCCTCCATTTGAGTCAGTAGAGAACCATCACATCAGACACTTGGATCCTATAAATCATAGAGTGCGGTCATACCCTGGAGCTCATTCAACAGCCTCCAGACACCCCTCCGCCACATGCAAATTACCCCCTGGCTCATCTTCCTGTTCTCCAGGAGGAAGTACAGACTCTTCTGCACAAACAGGCAATGGAACTTGTGCAAAAGCGACTGAGAAATCAGGGGTTCTACTTCAGGTTCTTCCTGGTCCCCAAAAATATGGGAGATCTCTGGCCCATTCTCGATCTGAAGGACCTCAGTCTCTTCATCCAGTATAAAAAGTTCCAAATGGTAACTTTACCAGGCCTTCTGCCCCTCCTCAAAACCGGGAATTGGCTTTGCCCCCTAGATATGCAGGACGCCTACTTGCACATTGCGTTTTTTTCCTCCTCACAGGAGGTTTCTCCCCCTTTACTTTTCAGGGAGAGCATTACCAGTTCAAGGTATTGCCCTTTGGCTTGTCTTCTGCGCCGCATGTCTTTACCAAGTGCTTGGCAGTGGTCGCAGCAGCCTTCAGACGGGAGGGTCTGTATGTTTTCCCATATCTGGACGACTGGCTCCTGAAGGCCCCCCAGGGAACTGCTGCTTCTGTCTCTGGAGTGTACTCGCCAGCTGTTGCAATCCCTGGGCATAACAGTCAACCTGCCCAAGTCTGTCCTTATACCATTCCCGAAGATTACAGTATATTGGAGCAGTTCTGGACTCTGAACAGGGGAAAGCCTTCTTACCCTGGAACCGGGCAGAACGCCTCATAGCTCAGGCTCAGGAAGTCCCTCAAAGTTGGTACGTTCTGGCCAGACTGTACCTCAGGCTTTTTGGCCTAATGGCAGCTGCCATTCCCACACCGTGCCTCTAGCCAGGCTCCGCATGCGTACTCTTAAGTGCACCCTCAGGGTGCAGTGGGACCAGTTGGTTCTGGTATTCTTCCCAGTCCGCAAAGTACTGCAGTGGTGGATGGACCCTTCGAATCTTCAAGATCTCCTCCCCGCATCAGATTCTAACCACGGATGTCTCGGGGATAGGCTGGGAGCACACCTGGGTCCCTTCAAGACTCAGGGCTCCTGGTCCCAGTGGGAGACCGCCCTGCACATCAGTGCCCTGGAAATTAAAACAGTGCTGTATGCCATACAGGCTTTTCAGGACCATCTGGCTCTGATCCAGCTGCTGGTGCAGTTGGACAGTCTTGAGTGTTGTCTGTTGCATCAACAAACAGGGCTGGAATCACTCATACCACTTTTGCAGGAAGGCCATGAGAGTGTGGTACTGGGCACTAGAACACAGCCTGACACTCTGAGGTCCATGTCCCAGGTGTCCTAAACAGTTTGGTGGACAGTCACAGCAGGATTCAGTCCAGCATGCACGAATTGGAGCTTCTCTCATCTGTAGCAGATGATCTGTTCGACAGATGGAGTTGTCCAGAGTTGGACCTTTTGCATCCCCACTCAACCCACAAAACTGCCCAAGTTTTGCTCGCTAGATCCAGGGTCTGGAGTCTTCTGATGAGACGTGTTGTCCTGTTCCTGGAGCGGGAGGTTTCTGTATGCATTCCCTCTGTTTCCTCTTAATACAGAGGGTGCTGATCAAGTTGTAGATGGAGGGAGCCACCATGATCCTGGTAGATCCATTCTGGCCCTGCCAGATATGGTTCCCTGTGCTTCAGCAGCTGGCGGAGGACCCTCCAGTTCCTCTGCCCTTCTGCAGGAACCTGCTGACCCAGGATTGGGGGACCCTGGTCCATCCCAACCTCATGTCCCTCCGTCTGCATGCGTGGCTCCTGAGAATGTTGTCATAGCCAGGTTCGGGGTCTCTAACAGGGTGGCGGACGTCCTGGTGGCCGCCTGGAAGCCTTCCACCCGTGCC
Organism: Neoceratodus forsteri; assembly: GCA_016271365.2. Taxonomy (NCBI): domain Eukaryota; kingdom Metazoa; phylum Chordata; order Ceratodontiformes; family Ceratodontidae; genus Neoceratodus; species Neoceratodus forsteri. The sequence goes on from CM028131.1 coordinate 1,316,146,649, forward strand.
AATTATGCCATGAAGTGGAAGCGGTTTGCCATCTGGGCTGCCAAGCATTCCCTTGACCCTTTCACTTGTCCTGTGAAGCATGTCCTGGACTACCTGATTTCTTTGTCTGACTCAGGCCTCCAGTATTCCTCCCTCAAGGTCCACCTTTCAGCTATTTCTTCATTTCATGAGCCCGTAGGTGACCGCATGATTGCTCAGCTGGATGTCTCCCACACCTTTCTTAGGGGCATCCTGCATCTGAAACCTCCAATCCATTCCCCTGTCCCAGCTTATGACTTAAATTTTGTTTTGGAGAAGTTGACCCTGTCTCCTTTTGAACCTATCATGACTTGTGCTTTCTTTCTTGGAAAGCGCTCTTTTTTGTTGCTATTACTGCTGCTCGAAGGATTTCACAGCTTCAGGCCCTCTGGTGTGAGGAGCCTTATTTGATTTTTCACAGACAGGGTGTCTTTGCACACAAATCCTAACTTTGTCCCTAAGGCGGTTTCTGAGTTTACACTCCGAATCAGTCTATCCACCTCCCTGTTTACTTTGCAGAGCGTGCCAATCCAGAGGAAGCAGTGCTCCATACATTAGATGTGCGCAGGACTTTGAAGTAGTATCTGCTTCTGTCTAAAGAATCCAGAAAGTCGAAGCAATTATTTTTCTTTCGCCCCAGGTGTGAGGGTGTTTCAGTTTCTAAGCAGTGTTTATCAAAATGATTGGCAAATTGCATTGTGTTCTGCTACAACAAATATGGCAAAGAATCGCCTGGTGCTGTTAAAGCTTATTCCACGAGAGAGAGAGGGCTACCTCAGTGGCTTGTTTCAAGTGGGTCTTGGCTGTGGATATTTGTGCAGCTGTCACTTGGAGTACTGTCCATACCTTTACCAGGCACTACAGTTTGGACATTGCCTCAAGAGCCTGTGCAGGTTTTGGCAGGGCTGTTCTGCAAGGACTCCTGTCTTAAGTTTGTGGAGTTCTTAGGTCAGTTTTTCAAGGGCTTCTGTCTTACGTTTATGAGGTCCCTTGACTGGATAGGTTCCCTCTGGTGGTCTCCTTTTAAGTTCATGGGGTTCCAACCTCCCAGACTGCATTTTTACGCCTGGCACTGCTTGATACTCGTTCCTACGGTGTAACCCGATGCCTGAGATAACCTTGAAGAAGATAGTTATGTAAGAACTTCCCGTAGCGGCAGATCTTCAAGGGGATCTCAGTCATCCAGATATATTTCCCTCCCACTGTCCCCTTTCTTGGGGTTCCTGTTCAGGACCTGGCTGTCTGCTGATTTCCATCATTTTATACAGAGCCGGGTCCCTCGCTCTCGGTTCCCCAGTGTGTGATCCTTGCTGTCTTCATCTTCGGAGGGAAAGAACTGAGGAGCGCGCGGGGCCTCCTACGCCTTTATAGGGTTGGTGACGTCAGCTGATGATGACGACATGGGCGGCCCCAGTTGTACTGCTAAAAATCTTCTACGTGGATTCCCCATTCACTGACGGTGAAGTTTCTACGGTGTAACCTGATGACTGAGATCCCCTCGAAGATCTGCTGTTACAGTAAGTTCTTATGTAATTGTTCTGTCCTGTGGCTAGATCAACGTTGAGGTAAGATCCCGCTGGAGCTGGGTGATTTTTTTTTGGGGGGGGGGGGTTCTATTAGATGGGGGCTGCTAGGGGAGACGAAGAAGATAAAAGTATGAATAAAAGAAAGACAACACTATGCAGCATTCAAATCCGGTGACCCAAACTAATTCTCTTTTTTGAAGAGATGACATCACTGTCTGCAGTATTACACTTCTGAATTTTTCCTTTTTCAGGTGCCTGTTCAGGAACCTTGGTCCAGAATGGGCTACCATTCCACATTTTTCTTCAGAGTGAGAAAGTACCGGAAAAAGAAGCCTTTCCCCAACTAGGAAACTGGAATATCTTCACTGAATTGAGCTGAATTAAACCCTCTCATTTACAAATTCAGTTGATTTTTGTTGTCTGAACTGAGCTGAAAAAACTGATCTTGCATAACTTTGGAAATTTTACAAATTGAAAGGTTAAGCCCTGTCCTACTACCTCTAGGACCCACCTGTCTGTGGTAATCCATTTCCACTCCACTCCTCGAGTTAGTAAGAAAAGTGCCGTCCTAGTGGCAGTGGGTATATGGTGACATGGCAGAACTATCAGAGGTTGGGCTTTGACTGGGCTGGAGGAACTGATGCAGATATTTCTCCTTACCTGTCTCTGCCCTTCGCTGTCTTCATGTTGCACATAAGATCTGCCGTTGTAAGCCCTTCCCATACCTCCCCTTCTTTAGGGCCTATAGTACCTATCTTTTTGAGTTAAATTTTTAAAAGTTGCTTTTTAGTCATCAACTTTTTTCAGTAGTACTTAGTTTTGTCAGTAAATAAGAGGCCCCTTTGAAAGGGAAATTAATAGGTTTGTCCTGCATTTTATTTATTTAAGCGTTTTAGCAGGAAGGCATACTGAGCAGGCTACTGCTCGATTCCAGATGCGTCCTGGGGGAGGGGAGGTACATACACGGTTGAGTTTAAGCAAGTACAAATACAGTGTCCTGTGACAACCCAGATGTTCTGAGCCATGCAAATCTCCTGGTACACTGAATTAGCTAGACCTCTAGAAGCAGTGGCTTTCACATAGACAGCCATTTTAACTGGTATTTTGCAGCTACTAAACCAGCACTCACAGTATGTGCAAGGTGTGTTTTCATCTTGGGAGGAAAACTCTCAGACTGAGGCAGGACTTTATTCCACCAGGCCAGCAAGTAATGTGCAGGATAGCTAAAATAGGTGGTCTGCCTCAACTGGGTAGAGGTAGTGTACACCTTTTTTACCACAAGGTCCAGCTTTCTGGAATCCTTTTTAAGGGGTGCATCTGCCATACTAAATTTTTGCTCTTTTCCAAGCAACTGCTTGAATCGCTCCCTCGGGATCAGGATAGGTATAGAAGTAGTAAGAACCCTTCCTATTTGCTACTTACCTTTTCTCTGCTTTCTTGTCTGTGGCACGGGGTCGTAATAATGCCAACAAAAACAGTGCTGCAATAAATGACACCGGCAAAACAGCAAATCCCGAAACAAGGTTGGAAAAAACACAGACTGGAACAAAACAGCGGGCCCCATTGAAAACAATGGAACTTTCTTTTTTTTCTGCTTGGGTACCAGACTGCTGCAGAGAAGCACCACCATCTGAAGTGTACTTTGTGCTGTAGAACCTTTTCTATGTTTACTTTTATGTGTTTAACCGGAGAACATGCTTGTCAGTTGGTGCAGACGACTGCCATTTAGTTGCCCTCCTTTTCTTTGTTTTAGGGCAGAACACTTAGCAGAATTTAGTTTTCAGAATCATGATGTGGGCCCCAACAAAACACAGGTCATGGCAGCCTTCATTTGTCAACCCGTGCTGAGAGGATTTACAGTGCTACAATTCTCTTGGACCAGTCTTCTTTTTGGCTTTTTCTGTCATGCCATCTGACAGAAAAAGGGACAAAATGTTTACAGTGATTGAACAAGACAAGAAACTACACTTTCAAGAACAAGCATTTGTCAATACCAAGTGTTCGCTGCCTGCACTGGTGTCATGGGGGTGTGTGGTGCTGATACCACTGAAAGTAACATTAAAAATTGCTTCAGTGAAGGAATCCTTTTATTAACAGTTAAGAATGCAAAGTAGAAGTGATGATGTTGGGCAGTGTAACTGTCTTTTTTTGTTAATATTTGTGCCCCAAATTTTCAACATACCCGTCTTATGACCCCACCTCATGAACAAGTGCAGAGAAAATTTTCAACTCCTGCCCGAAAGGTGATTTTGCGCAGCGACTGCAAAATCACCTTTTGGGATGTAAAAAAAAAAAAAAAAATTTGGGCCAGGATCTGAAAAATGACAGCTGTTACATTCATGAGGTGCTGTGAAGAAATGGCTATATTGAAAATTTGGAATCAAAATACTTCATAAAATTATCAAATTTTAACATAGTCTTCTTGTGAACAATAATGGAGAACATTTTCAACTCCTGCCCGAAAGGTGATTTTGTGCAGTGACCACAAAATCACCTTTCAGAACAGATTTAACTAAAAGCACTTGCATTGCTCATGAGGTGGGGTCCCAAAAAGGGTATGTAAAATTTGGGGCAAAAATATTAAAAAATGGCCAAGTTATGCCACTAAGTTGAAAACCCCATTGAAATACTTTGAAGCACTTACCTCAGTTTGCGGTTGGGCTTTTGAAGACTGAAAACATGTCTGCGGTCCAAGGAAGATTACAGAGATGGATATCCGGTGGGTAAGTATGAGGTGCGGGGTGGGGTGGTTGGTTCTGAGTGGGAGGGTTAGGTGGAGGAGTGGGTAACGGCGCAGCAGACATTGATGGATGGTTTTCTTTTTTTCAGGTAAAAAAAACGCAACAAAAACGAGGGAGAGTTTTCTTTATTTCAGGGACAGGACACTGGGGGATTGAGCACCCTCAGTGTCAACAGGGGAAAATACTGCAACAGTTGAGGACACTGAGAGATTGGGTACCCCCAGTGTCACTGACTTATGTTGGGGGGTGGGTGCAACAGACATCAGTGGACGGTTTTCTTCTTTTCAGGGGGAAAAAAATGACGAGGGACAGTTTGACACTGGGGGATTGAGCACCCCTAGTGTCACTACTCTGTGTGTGGTGGGGAAGGGGTGCTGTCAGGGAGGGTTGAATTGTGGGACGATTAGGGCAGCCAGCAACAGGTATCGATGGATGGAGTTCTTTGTTGCAGGCACACTTTCCAGGCTGACCATGACAGATCAGCCTGGCTTGCTGGGCGGAGCAAATCAAAGGGACAGCAACTTCTTTTGAAGTTGGTGTCATCGCCAACCAGAAAATCAGAAACTCTGTCATTGTCAGCCTGGGCGCTGATTGGTGTGCCACCGTTGTGCCTCTGCAACACTGCTCTGCATTGGGCGGACAGTGTCACACCCATCAAAGGACACTGCACACACAGCAAACACAATGAGCCAATTTTAAGTCAAGAAATATAGTTTTTTAAATAATTTTAATATCTGGACCCCAAAAGTGGAACCATAGCAAACCATGTCCATCCGTCTCCCCCCACCCACACACCCATTCTGGGAACCAGATTGGAACAAAAAAAAAAAAAAAGCTAGAATAGATAAACTAAGTTAAACTAGCACAGAGTATTGAATAAACTTAAAATATTTACAAATTAATAAAATGAGAGAACTAAGAAATCTTAGCCACTTGGACTGGAACAGATCACAGTGCAACTGATCTTATCAGACGAAAAATAAATCTGATATTAGAATGCCAGGGGGAGTGTGACCACACTGCAGTCTGAACTTTAGCATTTTTAAGTTCCGTCACTGGGGCAACTCAGGGCTGAGATGCTGCATAACGTATGACATCAATGATACCCTCTCACTGCTAGAATAATTTAAAAAATCATCAATGGTTGTAGAGGCATAAGAACCCAGAAAGATAATGTAAGAGGACAGAGAGGGTGGTCCATGATGGGAAGGGTGATGTACTGGCATAACAAATAGACTTAAAAGACATTGCTACTTTAACCAGAATAGGCAAACTTCTCCCAAATAAGTGTTTTTCCTTCACATCTAGCATGCGAGAACACTGACATAACCGGATACTGCAAGGACTTGCTCAAGATATTGAAGCAGGCAGATCAACTGGATGAAAAACTCACTCCATTAAAACTTATTGATGCCTGGATGGGGAAGGGGGCCTCGAAACTAAGAGTAGCCAGTGTCGTTTCCCCTAAGCTATCCAGGACTGACATGGAAAGAATTCTCACTCAGCTCATTCTGGGCCAATATATAAGGTACTTTTATTAGTAGAAATTGTGGTGAGTAATGAAGGTTGACAAGCATGATCAACTATCATCCAGTGACTACCAGAGCAAAATATTTGGTGGCCATGCCAAAAAAAGGACATACTTAAATCTTAAAATTGTATTTGTTTTGTTAGTATATTTATGTAGATCTGAAGTCCTGGCATTGGGTTGTATCCTAGCCTTAGAAAGTGAAAACAGGAAATTGAATCTTTGGACTATATCATTCATTGCACAAAATCATTGTTGAAGGTCATCATAATATTTTTTTAAATTTAAGCTATATGGCTTAGATTTGTTATCAAACAATTTTCCATGCCAGTGACCCGGGTTCAGGAGTGGACTCTGGGAGCTGGAAGTGGGGAGTGCGGTCAACCATGGCCCGAGCCAGTTAGAGGAAGGAGACATACAGATTGTGGCATCGGAACAGCCCCTTATGGTGAGTTGGGGAGCCTGCTCTCTAGTGAGGGGCGGCACATGCCCAGAACACACAGTGATGTCTGAATCCAGCCAGAGGAGGGAGACATCCAGTTTGTGGCATCACAGCAGCCCATCTTTGTCAACCTGGGGAGGTTGTTGTCTTGTGAGGAGTGGCATAAGCACAGAGCACACCGTGATGTTCGAGGCCATCAGGGGAGGTGGAGATATCCAAAATGTGTGTGCTCTGAGCCATCTGAATTACGGGCACTGACTTCTTGTAGTTCCCACTGGCTTACACTTGGGGGGGCAAGAGACCTGAAAGAAGGCATAAGTGGTGACTCGGAGGAAAAAACACTGTATGGGGGGGGGGGGGAATATCTAAAAATCCATTCACTTTCTAGGGACATGGATATGTTGTTCATCCACACTGTCTGGCAGGTATCCTTGCCGCTTTAAATCTTGCCGGAAGGTCTTCAAGCTGGCTCCTCCCACCCACCCGGGTGGTAAAACTCTTGGCTCCGCCCCATGACGCCAGCTCTTCCTTACCGCTTGGAAGCTCAGGTTCCCTCCTTAACGCTCTGCGTATAAGACTGGTTCCTAATTCTTCGGTTTTGCGAATTTAAACGTTTTTGCATTTCTAGACTTCGGTCTTCTATCCCTCGCGGCTGCGATGGACAAATCAACTCCCGGTTTTCGGAGATGCCCTTGCGGGCAGAAGATGTCTCTGACGGATCTGCACTCCACGTGTGTCTACTGTTTAGGCCTTGAGCACGACCCGCAGGCTTGCGACCTGTTCTCTTCCTTCTCAGCCTACGTCCTCGAAGACTGTGCTGCCCATTTACAACTGGGGCGTCCCGAGAAACTTTTTCCCCCAGTGAAGTCAAAAGAGGCCCGTCGGCGGTGTCCGTATGCAGCGGCTTGAGATATCGCTCCTAAGAGGAGGCGGCGCGGGCTGCATCTTCCTCGGCCGCGGCATTTATCCCGCTCTCCCTTGGTTCCTCTTATACAGCTTCCTTTAAGGAGCTTTGTCTGTCCCTCTCCACTAAGGGAGAGGGACCAACGTCTGCTGGACCTTCTTCTCGGTCCCAAAAGAAAGACAAGGGTAAGTCCCTCCGTCGACGCTCTTGGGAGCGGGAAAGGTCCCTCTCCCCAAGTTGTCAGCCATCAACTTCAGTCCATCGTTCGGCTTCGGCCACTGGTCTCACGGTGTCCCGTTCAGGTCAGTTGACCGAAACTTCCGTCGACGCAGTCGAGATTTTTCTCCACCTGTTGGACGGGTTGTCGCCAGGCGAAGCCGAGAATCCTCTCTCCCCGGTTCCCCTGGTGGGAGTTGAGGATCCCATGGGCTTGCCAGTGCCTCGGGTGAACCCTCCGAGCCGAGGGGAGAGCCGGTCCCCTCCCCGTCCTTGGAAAAGTCGAGGGTCTCGGTCTCTGACTTCTTGGCGGTCCAGCCGATCCCGGCCATAGGCGGTGTCGGCGCCGCCGCCGCCCCTCCTCCTCGGATCTAGGAGGCTTCCAACGAAGCTACGCTGACGACACGAGGACCTCATGTGGCAACAGTTCTCTTCTGACCGGGAACAAGCCAACGCCCGCTTTCCCTGCCATTAAATGGCTGTCACCGAGCTGCCGAAACAACCCCTCGACTTTCACCAGGAGCCTGTTCCCAGGCCGGTTGTTCAGCCAAACCAGCTGCTCCACCGATTCGTGGAACCTCCGCCTCCACAGCCATTATTTGGGGCTCCGACCAGAATTCTCGGTCGGCTCAGGGCCTGCCCATAGGCTGTCTGTTACCCTCACTCCCGATCGACCTCGGCAGGTGGAGGGTGGCTCAGGCCCGAGGCAGCTCTTTGCGGACTCTTCAGAGTCCGGCGATTCCTCCCTTTTCTCCAGGCGAGTAGACTTGGAGTCCTCTGGAGGTCAGTCGATGGGCGATAGCGCCGTCCCTATCTGGGATTGCTTGGCTCATCTCGGAGTCCACCAGGATGAAGATCGAACCTGTGTCTAAGCGGGCCAGGTATCCCCTCACGGAGATACTGGACCGAGGGGATTCCCCTACGGAGGCCTTTCCGGTGGCCGAGGCCATACTGGGCCAGGCCTTGGAGCTCTGGCAGCGCCCTGCTTCCTGTCCTGCGCCCTCGGCCAGGATGGCCAGGAAGTATGCGGTCCTTACTGGTTCTTTGTCCGGTTTTTCGGAACACCCCTCAGCCGAGGGGCTAGTTACCGACAGCGTTTTCCGGCGCACCGGGAACGCTAGGGACGTGGACAAACCTCCCAACAAGGAGTCCAAGAAATTGGACTATGCCGGGCGCAAAGTCTATGCTGCGTCCTCCCTCGGCCTTCGTCAGGCCAGTTCGGCCGTACTCATGGCACATTTCTCTCATGCCCTGTTGGGCCCCTGGACAGTAGTTCCTCATCTTCCGGCGGACCTGCAGACCATGGTTAGGCAGGTGCGGGACCAGGGCAGTGGCCAAACAGCAGCTTCAGACTGCTCTGGACATTGGAGACTCGTGTGCCAGGTCAGTAGCGGCCGCAGTGGCTATGCGCCGTCGGGCATGGCTGAGGATATCCACCTTCACTTCGGATACCCAGCACAAGTTGGCGGATGTCCCCTTCCTGGGGACTGACCTCTTCAGCCCTGGGGTGGAAGGTCATCTGCAGAGGATCAAGAAAGTCCAATGCTACCTTGGACTCTGTCTCATCCGCTCAGAAGGACAAAGGCCGCAGACCACAGCCTGAGCCCTTTTGTCCCTCTGCGCCCGCGGCACGTCCGGCCCAGCAACATCAGGGCCAGCAGGCTCGAGCTTGGCATCCCAAACCCAAGCCTTCGGCTTCCTCCTCCAGGAAGCAGGGAGGTAAAGGCCCTGGAGGTCCCTCGGCCGGTCCTTCCTCCGAGCCTGCCCAGTGACGGGTTGAGGGGTGCCGCCCCCAACCCCGTCGCCTCACCCCAGGTGCCCCCCGTGGGGGGGTGGCTTCTCCACTTTCTTTCTGCCTGGTCCGTTATCACCACAGACCGGTGGGTGTTGGAGGTGGTGGGAAAGGGCCTGCCTCTGGAGTTCGAGCAGGCCCCACCCTTCAGAGCCATCGCACCTCGGGGTCCGAAGCCTCGCTGTCGGCTCGCCGAGCCGACATCGCTCTCCTCCTCGAGAAGGAGGTGATCAGAGAGGTGGCAGACCCTCCCTCAGACCCGGGGTTTGTGTCCAGGTACTTCCTGGTTCCGAAACGGACGGGGGGGCTGGCGCCCCATTCTTGACCTACACGACGAAAACAAGTTCCTAAGGTCTCGAACCTTCAGGATGGTCACTCTGGCTCAGATAATACCATCCTTGGAACACGGAGTGTGGTTCTGCTCTCTGGACCTGCAGGACGCGTTCTTTCATGTCCCTATCCGTCCGTCACATCAGAGGTTCCTTTGCTTTCGAGCAGAGGGATCCCTTTTCGAGTTCCAAGCCATGTCCTTGGCTTATCTCCAGCTCCCAGGGTCTTCACCAAATGCATGGCAGTGGTGACAGCATTCCTTCGGCGCCGAGGGGTCCGGGTTTACCCTTACCTGGACGATTGGCTGATAGCAGCCCCCTCCAGACAGGAGGTGGAGCGGTCCAGAGATCTGGCCCTCCAGGTTTGCTCTCAGGTCGGCCTCCTCATCAACGAGGCCAAGTCGGAACTCGAGCCAAAGCAGGTGATTCTTTTCATCGGGGCAGAGCTCGACTCTTGAGCCAGAAACACGGCTCGGCCGGACAGGGCCGAGGTTCTTTCCTCCTTTGCCCAGTCATTTTGGTTGGGCAATCGCCCTGCCTGGGACTTCCTGCACCTCCTGGGTCTCATGGCGGCCTGTACCAGCGTGGTCCGTTGGGCCCGCTGGAACATACACCCCTTCAGTGGGGGCTGGCCAGCCAGTGGTCCCAACGCTGCGATCCATTGGACCAGTTAGTGACGATGACCCAGGCGATGTGGAACGCTCTCCAGTGGTGGACCATTCCATTTCATCTGCAGGAGGGCATCCTGTTTGTCCACCCTGAGCCGATGGTCTCTCTATTGACCGATGCCTCTCTGATGGGTCGGGGTACCCATCTGGGGGAACACTGAGCGCACGGCCTCTGGTCCCCGCGGGAGTCCCGATGCCACATCAACCTGTTGGAGCTCTGAGCGGTCCGCCTAGCTCTCACCGCCTTTGCTCCGTTTCTTCGGGGTCAAGTGGTCTGGGTCCAGACGGACAATACCACGACCATGTACTGTCTAAGCCGCCAGGGCGGGACGCGCTCCATGCTTCTATGCAAGGAAGCTTTTTGCACCTGGTCACTCGTGCGCAGCCTGGAGGCAGATCTCCTAGCTATTCATGTGGCAGGAGCCTCCAACACCCTGGCCGATGCCCTAAGCCGGATAGGGGCTGCGTCCCACGAGTGGTCTCTCCTGCCGGAGGTAGTACAAGATCTATTCTCCCATTGGGGCACACCTCAGGTGGACCTGTTTGCCTCCAGGGAGAATGCGAATCTGAGGCTGTTCCGTGCCCGCCCCCCTCAGCAGGGTTCGCTGCATGGGGATGCCTTCTCGAGGCCGTGGACCCTGGGCCTCTTCTACGCCTTTCCCCCGTTCCCCTTGATGCACAAGGTGCTTCTCAAAGCAAGGAGGGACAAGGCGCAGGTGATTCTGATAGCCCCAGACTGGCCCGCCATACTGGTACCAGATCTCCTCAGCCTCAGCTCCAGGCTCCCGATGCAGCTTCCAGCTCACCGGACCTGCTCTCAGTCAATCAGGGGAAGGTGTTCCATCTGGACCTTCAATCCCTGCACCTGACGGCCTGGTTCCTGAGCGGCTAGAGTTCCAGGCCTTGGGTCTTTCCGACGAGGTCCTCAACGTAGTTGAGGCGTCCCGTAGAAAATGCTACGCCTTCAAATGGAAGAGATTTTCCATTTGGTGCCAGGGCAAGGGCCTTGACCCTTCCTCCTCTTCCTTGGCGAGCATATTGGACTACCTTTGGTCCCTTTCTCAGCAAGGGCTTAGGTCGACGACTCTTAAGGTGCACCTGGCAGCCATCTCTGCTTACCGGGCGTGGTCCGGGAAGCAGTCGGTGGTGCAGGAGAAGGTGGTCTGGTGCTTTTTCAAAGGCCTTGATCACATTTCCCCTCCGGTGCGAGAACCTCCACCTCCGTGGGATCTACTGCTGGTACTGGCAAAGCTCATGGGCAAGCCATTCGAGCGAATGCACAGGTGTGAACTCTCTCACCTGTCGTGGAGACCGCCTTCTTGGTGGCTATCCGTCAGCCAGAAGGATGGGAGGCTCCAGGCGCTCTGCATCGAGTCTCCTTACCTGGTCTTCCACAGGGACAAAGGTTGTCCTGCGCCCCCACCCAAAATTCCTTCCGAAGGTGGTGTCGGAGTTTCACCTTAACCAGGTGTTGACTCTGCCGGTGTTCTACCCCAGTCACACCTCGGAGGCCGAATATAGGCTCCATACTCTGGACCCTAGAAGGGTGCTCGCTTATAAGGAGCGCACGGCTGAAATTCGAGGAGAGGTTCACCAGCTGTTTGTCACCTACGCTGAAGCCGCACCTGGCAGACCTGCAGCCAAGCGGACGATAGGCAGGTGGGTCACCTCCTGCATAGTTCTCTGCTATAAGTTGGCGGGCATGGAGCCTCCCAGAGGGATAAGAGCTCATTCTACCCGCCATACTGCTGCATCGGTGGCTGTTTCCAGGGACGTCCCTATCCAGGAAATCTGCAGGGCTGCTACCTGAAGTCAGCACACCTTCATCACCCATTACCACATCGACCTTGAGTCACGCCGGGATGCTGGTTTTGGGGCCTTGGTTCTCAGTCTCTATTCCCTAAGTAGGGGTGTCGCTTGCCTCCCTCCTCCCGGAGAACTGCTAGGAGTCTGCCAGACAGTGTGGATGAACAACATATCCATGTCCCTAGAAATACAGGTTACTCACCTGTAACAGGAGTTCTAGGAATGGTATATGTTGTTCATCCACATGACCCACCCGACCTCCCCGGCTTCGACGCACAACCTGAGCTTCCAGCGGGCCAGATCTGGCGTCATGGGGCGGAGCCGAGAGTTTTACCACCCAGGTGGGTGGGAGGAGCCAGCTTGAAGACCTTCTGGCAAGATTTAAAGCGGCAAGGATACCTGCCAGACAGTGTGGATGAACAACATATACCATTCCTAGAACTCCTGTTACAGGTGAGTAACCTGTATTTCCGGACCCTGTTTTCAGAGGGTGACCGACTGCATGATGCCAGCCCCATTGAACCCTATGTTTCAGTCTGTGATCAGGACATGTTAGCCCCAGTCTACGTGAGGCTGATGATTGCGGATAGTACAGGTCCAGTCTGGGCCTGCCGGGCTCCAACTATGAACGTAAGATGGGCTTTAAAAACCTGTATTGTGATGTTCCCAGCCCACCTCCCTTTGTGTCACCCACATGGTGAACTTTTGAAATGGCCTACCAGCAGAGACCCTGGATATGAAAACAGTACATGGATTCAGGGTAAGTCTGGACAAATTTCTACTAACCAAGAGAATCAAAGGATACCCTGGGTAGTAGGGTGACAGCATATATCTGTTCCTGTTGAAGTTAGCTCAAGAACAAACTATTAGTTTAAAAAAAATAAGGTTGAAATAATATTTAGTAACCGAAAAACGTTGTAGCTGTTAATGGCTAGACCTACCATGATTGTATATTGCTTTTAGTTTATATTTATGTTTTAGTTTTTAAGTTTTTGTATTCTGTAAACTTTCCAGGTTGCACCTGAACATAGTCCCTCAGCCTAGCATGCTTGCCTGGTAATCAAAAAAAAAAGCAAGGCAATTTTATTTATACAGTGCCCATTCCCAGGGGCTCTGGGCACCTCAGAATTAAATAATAAATTTAAAACCGTGACAATAAAAGTCAAGTTATAAGCTGAGGTCAGATCAGTGATAAATTTACACAGCAGCACTAGATCCAAAGCATATTTCTAACAAACATGTTTTCATGCACGTCTTGAACAAAGCCAGGGTTGCAGCACTTATAATACATAGGTTTCACTGCTATACTGATGATACCCAGGTCTACCTTTCTTTTTTCTTTTGCACCTGACTAGGATGGAGCTCTCTCGGTCTTTAATAGCTGTCTCGCAGAAATCCAGGAGTGGTTGGATTCCAGCTGGTTGAAGTTGAACCGGGGAAGAGACACTGAAGTGCTGGTTGTGGACCCAAGTCGCTGGATAGGGGTTGGGGTTGGTTTGCCCTCTGGACTTTTTCTTGGGGGCTTATCACTCCTGACCTCTGAACGGGTGTGAAACCTGGGGGTAATTTTTGAAGAGGGGATGACCCTGCATTCGCAGGTGTTGGCTGTCGTCAAAGCTTCCTTTTACCATCTAAGGAATATCTCCAGGATTAAGCATCTGGTTCCGTCCGGTGATCTTCCTACTCTGGTTCACGCCTTTGTGTCCTCGTACTTAGATTATTGCAACTCCCTTTACCTAGGACTTCCTGGGGTGGAAATCCGCCACTTGCAGCTGGTGCAGAACGTGGCGGCCCGGCTTTTGACGGGATTGTCTCGGTCCTGTCATATTTCGCTGGTGCTACGCAGGCTGCACTGGCTGCCAGTACAGTGGCGGATTACCTTCAAAGTCAGTCTTCTGACTTTTAAAGCCCTCCACGGACTGGGCCGGGACTACCTGAAAGAGCTCCTGGTCCCTTACTGCCCTGGGCAATTGCTCCGCTCAGCCGACGAGGGGTTGCTAGAGATTTCAAAGGTGTGTTTGAAATCTTCTGAGGCCATAGCATGTATGTATGCGGCCCCAACCCTCTGGAATTCTCTACCCCATAGATTATGGGAGTGCACAACTGTGGAGGGATTTAAGCAAGCCCTGAAAACTTTTTTTATGGCACCAGGCATTCGGTGATTGATTGGTTGATTGATGGCATGGATGATGCTGTTGATTTTCACATGATTTATGTTGTTGATGTTTGATTTGTGATTTTAAATTTGTTAGGTGCCTTAGTATTCGGAAGGCACCATAAAAATAAAAGTTTATTATTATGTATTATTGTTGGTTCGTGCTTGAGAGGTGATTGGAGGGGGAATGGGCCTAGAGTCCCTTCAGATCTTGAATTAATATCTATGTATGTTACATACTTGAAAAATACATTGTATAATATAAAGTGTGTATTATATATGGCCAGGCTGTGGGTTCGTTCCTTGCCCATTTCAGAACAAGCAAAAGGGAAAGGGAACATTGTTTAACCAAGGAGTAGCACACTAAGCCGAAGCTTGTTTCCAGATGCAACCTGGGAGCACAAGGAAGTTAAGCGACTTGCTCAGGATCACACCGTATGCACCTAGGCAGCTGTGGGATTCAAACCCAGTTCTCCAGATCTGCAGCTCAGAGCCTTAACCCACTGTGCTATACTGCACAAAAGAAAGTCACTTACCTGTAACTCTTGGATCTTCTTGAGTATTTCCTGTATAGAGCCACTCCCTTTAATCATAGGCTAGAGTCTGTAGGGAAAGGGGGTATAAACTTACAAATCCATGCAGGGACATAATAGGGTGGATTCACAGTTATTTAGTTAAGGAACAACACATCTTCTGCTGGGGTATCGTAGTCATCAGGTCACACCATAGGAACTTCACCGTGGGTGAAGCAGGATCCACATAGAATATTTTCAGCAGTACAACTGGGGCTGCTCACGCTGAAGTCGTGATGACATCACCAACCCTTGTAAAGGTGTGAATGGCCCCGCTCCCTCCTCAGTTCTTTCCCACTGTTGACTTGTTCAAACAGGTCTCCGAGGAAGCTCCAACGCATTTTCGTGCCTTTTTTCAGCTATGGCTTTTTTTCATTATATCACTTTAGAATCTCTTCTTTAAAAGAGATTCCTTTCTTTTCTTCATGTCGGAAGTTAATACTTCGACTTCTCTCTTCCGTTGCTGTCACTGCAGAAAGAAGATTGCCTCCACAAATGAACACTCTCTCTGCGTCTGCTGTGTTGGGCCTGATCACAAAGTCTCCGACTGTAAGCTCTGCCAGCAGTTTAAACAAACAACCCTCAGACAACGAAAAAGGATCTTAAAAATTTCCTAATGGAGCAACAGGTAGCATGTTCCAGGCAGGGGTCCTCCGGGGTCCCAGCCTCCCAGTTGCTGGCAGGGGTATCTGCTCCCATGCCCGTTAAGGCCTGAGACAAGTCCTCGGGGGGGGGGGGTAACAAAAAGGACCAAGATTGAGACTTCCGGTGACATCAGCGAGTAAATGGTGGCTTAGATCGGAGCTCTGGGTTGGCCTCACGATAATCGTTTAGCATCCACCTTCAATAAGTATGCAATCGCCAGTAAAGGTGATGCGATCCAGAGTCCTACTCACAAAGAATTTGCAGACCCCAGTACAAAAGTTGCATGCCATGCTGCAGCATGAAAAATGAGTCTCTCTCTCGGAGGACTTGGGAGAGGAGACAGGCCTAGAAACTCAGGGCCCAGAAGAAGATGAATGCTCACAGTTAGTAGCATCAATCCTCAAGACAGCAAAGACGGTCAAAAAGATTGACACTATTCTTGGTGAGCTAAAGGAGGATATCAACAAAATTGAACATTGGGCGGATCAAATAGAGATCAGCCTCACGAATGTAACGGAGCAGACAGACCGCTATGACAGGCTAATGCTTTACCTACTAGCCAGGGAGAGAGAGAGAAATTGCTAACAAGTTAGATGATCCAGAAGGAAGAAGCCGCCACCAGAACATAAGGGTCTACTTGTTCTGGAGGGCTCCGAGGGTGGGGAGAAGGACATAATAATTTTCTACAAGGGGTTTTCCAAGAGGCTTTAAACCTTCCCTCGATTTTTTTGTGGCCAAACTTACATCATACTCCACTAAAGAAGACATCCTAAGGCTGGCCTGGCGGAGAACGGCTGTATTGTACAAGGGGCACAGAATCCAAATCTATAACGACTACACTACTCAGGTACAAGACAGCCGAAAAGTCATGTGGCCTATAATGAAGTAATTACGAGCCAAAAACATAAAAGCTCAAATTCTATACCCTGCACGTCTGAAAATTGAAATGGATGGTGGCATAAAAATATATGAGGATCTAGTGGCAGCTTTGCAGCACTTGGAAAGTATAGAAATTGTCCCTCACCTGGTGAAAGAGAGACTGGAGAAGGAGCTGGTGCATGCGGCCTGGTCAGTGGCTAAAAGATCCCCAACGTCTGGGCAGGTCACAGAGGGCGCCTCGTCGAACCTCCGTGCAGACGTCTGCACAGTGCTTAAACAGTATAGTTCAACGGTGAAAATCGATTCCATCATGGCAAAGGATAGTAGGGGCCGGCTGAGTAGCTCGTCAGAACGCAGTACCAATGCATCTGAACCGAAGACCTGAACATCAGATCCTCCTCCTGAGGCAACAGTTGTGTAAGAACGCCCCACCCCCAACCCCCACCCCAAGGATCCACTATCTCGCCAGTACTGACAAAGGAACTGTAAAAAATGGGTTTGATCTCGGGTAGAGGGTAAAAGGAAGAAACGGGGGTGGAAATGAGACACTTACACCCGCAGATGGTCTAAGAAGGCCCATTTGAACCATTCACTCTGTTGCAGAGACTTGACTCTTACTATAAATCCCAGGCACCAGCATGTTAAATAAACTCTGACTAACTTCTAGGATTATCAACTCCCCTTATTAAGCATGTGTATCAGGCAAAGAGTACATAAGCTTGGTGGGAATGAGAGTAATGTGCTGGTTAGCCCATGGGTCACAAATTGATGTTTATATGGCTAAATGTACGGTGGGAGGGCTGGATGTAAGATAAAAATGTAAATATGCAAAACAACATAGAGAGATGTGGTCTACCCCGAGCCTAGAAATAATGGATGCAAAAGTTTTGAGGGTAACATACCTAAACGGCAATAAAATCTAAGTACGATCCCCTCTAGAAACTCCCCCCCCCAATTTGAAAGGGTATACAAAGGGCATAAGGGAACTGAATAAATACTATCCATCGCCTAATGATATGGCTATCATTGTTCTCGCTGATGTGGGTTATTTTCCATAGAAAAGGGCATAGTCCCAAAGTACTCCCTAAAATATGGCACTACCCCATGTTACACTTGGGGCCAAGAGTCTATATAAGGACCACACCCGGCAGGGAATTAATACCCCTTACTGACCCAGGAAGTCAAACCCCATTAGGTTGGGAACTTTACCAACAAGACCGTAGTAACCTGAATAACTAGTGCTGCTACCTACCTAAAGCAAGACCATGTGATCAGTTGCTTGTTAGAGGAGTGGAATTGCACTCACCAGACTACCTGTGGAGGGACCTGAAACTCCACATTTATAACTGTCAACCACAGTTTAAACCTCCGGCGAAATATCTAGTCGCTGCAGAGCAGTTCAGCACAGTTCCAAAGGTTATACTCCCATCTTGTGGAGAAAGTTTCTCTGTTAGAAAGCAGATTGTACTATTCAATGTTAGAGAAACAAGAAATGCACTATGCTGTTTTTCTGATCGAATTAGATCCAACTTCTCAAGGTTTGTTTAGTTTTAAGTTATGGCATTCTTTGTTAAAAAGAAGACTGTACTTTTCAATGTTAGAGAAACAAGCAAGGCAGTATGTTCTTACTCTGATAGACTTTGATCTGACTTTTCAAGGTACTAATACAAGCATATCAGTATCACAGAGAAGTAGCAGAAGATATAGAAAGGTCAAAAGTATGAAGGTAATAGTAACTGGGGGACGAGGAAGGATTGAGACACCCCTAACAGGATTTTGGACCCTTTTAGAACTTATGGCCACAATTAAAACCGAGGTCCTGTCCTATAATATTAATGGCATTAATCATTCTAGTAAAAGAAAGCAAATTCAGAAATTTATCCAGACCCAGAAGTGTGAAATAAACTTTTTACAAGAGACGCACTCATCCCCAAAAGAAGCATAAAAATTGAAAACTAGAGGTTTCCCAGTCCTTTACCACGTAGCGCTAGAAAAAGGCAAGAAAAGGGGTGGCTACAATACTGTCCAGGAATCTCCCATTTGAAGAAGAAGAAGTGATAGCTGATGATGGGGCCCATTACCTAATAGTAGTGGGGAAAATTCAGGAGACCTGTGTCACGTTACTCAATGTTTGTGCCCTACCAGGGACACCCATTACCTTTTACTCTGACCTCTTGCAGTTGTTGGCACAGAGGGCAAGGGGAGTGATAGTAGCTGGAGGTGACTGGAATCTTGTCCTAAATAGAAGATGGGACTGAACCTCTGGGGTTCCCACTTTGGAAAGATGGGTGGCTACGCAGTTCACCAGGCTCCTGAAGGATTGTGGCCTGACAGATGTAAGGAGGGAAAAGTACCCCACAGCGAGAGACTACATTTACTATTCGCCCAGACATAAGATTTATTCCAGGCTAGATATGTTTTTTATGTACAATAAAGACATTTTTTTTTTTAATTAGTTGTTTAACCAGGTATAGCACACTAAGCTGAAAGCTTTTTTACAGGAGCGACCTGGGAGCACAATGAGGTTGTGACTTGCTCAGGGTCACACAGTATGCAAGTGGAAGCTGTGGGATTCAAACCCAGGTCTGGTCTGCTGGATGTCACCAAATTTGCAGCTCAGAGCCTTAGACCACTAACGCTATACTGCCTCCTCATTTCACTATGCCAAGCCATGTGGGTGGGTACAGCCACGTTATCAGACCACCAGCCCATCTTTCTAAAGGTGGACTTTCAGCTTCCTAAGAAACCCACACACTGGCGCCTAAATATAACTCTTCTGAGGGATGAAGAAACTGAAAAAGAGATTCGCAGAGTTATTGCACAAACAGTAGAAAACAATGACAAGCCAGGTACTACCTCCCAGATATTATGGGATACAGTCAAGATGATGGTTAGGGAAAAGTTGATCTCCATCGCCTCATATAAAAAAAGAGAACAGTTAAAACATATGCAAAATCTCACTGCACAATTGAGATCCCTGGAAACGCAGCAAAAACAGCAATGGAACAATGAAAGGGACAAGGAAATCAAAATCACAAAAAATAAACTCCAAAAGCTACAAAACCTAAAAACCGAAAGGGTCTTGCATTACCTAAAGCAGAACTATTATGAGGGGGGAGACAAGGTTACAAAACAACTAGAATACTAGCTATGTCAAAGGGCAGCTTAGGCCGCTATTACAGGAATGAGGGACCCAATCACCGGAACAATAAAACACAGATGGGAGCACATAACGGACTCTTTTGTATCCTATTGTAAGACCCTATATAGAGTTGATCGGGTGACACCGGTAGATGACACAGCCAATTTCCTAAGAGACTTAGGGTTGCCCAGACTCACTAACTCCCAAGCTCAGTCCCTGATGACCCCAATATCTATGGAAGAAATTACTGCCACAATTAAAAACCTCAAAACAGGCAAGTGTCCTGGTCCAGACGGCTGCAGCAGTGAGTTTTATAAAATCTTTGCCCCAGAATTAACAACGATGCTAAAGGAGGTCTATACCCAGATATGGTTGGAGGGCAGGCCTGCTCCCCCATCCTGGAACTACACTACCATTACAGTTATACCTAAGGAGGGTAAGGTCCCTAAAGAGTGTGGTTCCTACAGACCCATCTTCTTACTAAATGTAGACTATAAAATCTTTACGGCTGTCTTGGCACCCAGAATCAACCCCCTTTTGACCCAAATAATACAGCCAGATCAGACAGGTTTCATAGAGGAGACAGGCTCAAGAAGGGATCAGGAGAACAATTAACATCATAGACCTCGCCAGTAAACACCGCACCCCCACCTGTCTTCTTGGCCTAGACGCCGAGAAGGCATTTAATAAAGTGGACTGGCACTTCCTATTCAGAGTCTTCGAGAGAATGGGTTTCCCTAAACAATTTCTGGCAGCAATTAAATCGCTTTATGCCTCCCCCCAGGCTTGTTAGTTTCCCAATTGAGATGTGCCCTATTATGGGCAACACCAGAGTACCAGGCTCAGTGGGAAAGCATAGAAAAGGAAATCAATAAGGGGACTCCCCTAGAAATCGGACCATTCATGCCAAAGCCTCCGTTTCTGGATTCAGGCCATTCACTGTACTCTGTTAGAAATACCCTGGCTGCTGTACATAGGCTATGGGTAAAACATAAATATCTCAGGGAACTATGGCCCTAAGAAGGTTCGCCTGGGATGGAGAATTTGAACCTGCCAGAATGGATCTCGCATTCCGGGGGTGGACCAGGATGGGCCTGCACTCACTGGGGCAACTTATGAATGGCAGTTTGATCAGGGACTTTGGGGATATCAAAGCGCAGTTTCAATTGAGGAACTCAGACCACTACTGATACAAACATATGAAATTTGCCGGCAGATAAAGGCCTAGAGGTCTGTCAAGCCTGCTCGAATGTGCAGCTAGCACCCCTTATTCTGCAGCTGCCCCTCCCTTCCACCCTTCCCCTTCATTAACCTTCCCCCTTGTCCTGTCCCATCCTCGTTTGAAGCAGTCCACTGTTCTACTGCATACCACTTCAGCAGGTAACGCATTCCACCCAGCCACCACCCTCTCTGTAAAAGTGTCTCTCATCTCCTCCTGAACCTTCCTCGCTCCAGTCTCATATCATGGCCCCTGGTGGCCCTCCCTCCCTCCCTTACTTTGAACAGCCCCTCTGTACTCGTCTTGTTTATTCCTTTCATGTATTTAAAGGTTTCAATCATGTCACCGTCTCTCCTCTCCTCCAGTGAGTACATGTTCAACTCCTTCAACCTCCTCTCGTATGATAAGTCCCCCAGCCCCTTGATCATCTTTGTCGCTCTGCGCTGCACCCCCTCCAGTAACTTAATGTCCCTCTTCAGATACGGACACCAGTACTGCACACAGTACTCCAGGTGTGGTCTAACTAATGACCTATACAGTGGCAGAATCACCTCCCTCCTCGAGGATATACCCCTTGCAATACAACCCAGCATTTTGTTGGCCTTGCAGCTGCCTTCCTACATTGTGCCGAGTTGTTCATTGACCCTGTAATGAGCACACCCAGATCCTTCTCCTCCTCTGTCTGGGCTAGCTGCACTCCCCCTAGCTGGTAACTCCTCCTTGGGTTCTTCATCCCAAAATGCAGCACCTTGCACTTTTTGGCATTAAAGCCCAGTTGCCAGGTGTCTGACCAGGTTTCAAGCTTTGCCAGATCATCCTGCAACCCCTGCCATCCCCCTAGGTCATCCACCACCGCACCTACTTTGGTATCATCAG
The DNA here is from genome assembly GCA_016271365.2 of Neoceratodus forsteri. Classification (NCBI taxonomy): domain Eukaryota; kingdom Metazoa; phylum Chordata; order Ceratodontiformes; family Ceratodontidae; genus Neoceratodus; species Neoceratodus forsteri. The sequence continues at coordinate 1,316,168,107 of CM028131.1, forward strand.
CAAACAGACTGATCTTGCTCTTGATGTCCCATGATATGTCTGCAATGAATATCCCAAACAACACTGGTCCCAACACTGAGCCCTGTGGAACACCGCTCATCACTGCCCTGCCCTTGGGTGTGAGAGCTCCCCACCCACCACCACCCTCTGTTGTCTTCCCTGCAGCCAGTTTCTTACCCATCTCACCAGTTTTGCACCCGCCCCTGTGCCTACTAACTTCCTTCCCAGTCTTCCATGTGGCACTGAGTCAAATGCCTTACTGAAGTCCAGATACAGGACATCCACTGCATGACCCCTGTCCAGTTGCCTAGTTACCCAGTCATAGAACTCAACCAGGTTGGTTTGGCAGGATCTGCCACATATGAAGCCATGCTGTCTGCTGTCCTGTAGTCCTTTGGCCTCTAGGAGGGCCACCAGCCTCTCCTTCAGGATAGTCTCCATTAGCTTACCCACGATGGATGTGAGGCTCACTGGTCTGTAGTTTCCCGGTTCATTCTTGGGGCTACTCTTGTGGAGGGGCACCACATGAGCCATTCTCCAGTCCTGAGGCATACACCCCGAATGTAGTGAGGCATTAAATAGGTCTGCCAAAGGTCCTGCAAGGACCTCTGCCAGCTCCTTCAGTACCTTGGGGTGGATGCCATCTGGGCCTGGCCTTGTCCACCCTCAGTGCCTTCAAACCCTCTGAACTCTGCTCTCCATGATTTCCCATCTGTCACCACTTCCCCCTTCTGCCATTTCTCCCACATTGGGTGTCACCCCTCTTCTCTTTAGTAAATACTGCAGAGTACTCATTTAGTATTTCCTTTATCGCACCTGCTTCACCCAACCCTCCTTCCTAATCCTTACTATGTGGTCCTTACAGCTCCTTTTCTCCTGATGTACTTAAAGAAGTTCTTCTCCCCTTTCTTAATGCCTTGTGCCAGCCTGAGTTCTGTAGATGCTTTGGCTTCCCTTACTGCCCTTGTCACCTCCTTCGATTCTGTCAAGTACTCCTCCCTGTCCTCCCCTCCCTGTTTTCTTGTACTTCCTAAAGGCAGCTCTTTTCCTCCTTACCTTTTCCATGACCTCCTTGCTCAACCAGATCGGTTTCTTAGCCCTAGCCTTCTTGCTCTGGGCTTTGCAGCAGGTTTTGGTTGCCTCCACTATCCCCAGCTTTATGAGCTCCCACCTCTGGTTAATGTCCATACTAGATTGAATTCTGGCCAGGTACCCTTTTACCACTTCCCCCATCCTCCCAACTTAGGACCCACATCCAGAAATTACAAAACAAAATATGGTCCCTTGGTAGAACAATCTGATTTACAGGTCCTTATGAGAGAAATCATGAACTCGCAATTATGTAAGGGTCAAATCTCTGCCTTATATGGGGTCCTCAGAGAAAAAGGGAAAAGACATTCAATTCTACTCAAAAGTAAATGGGAGGGGGAGTTGGGAGAACAATTAACAGAAAAGGAATGGGGAAATATTTTTACCCAAGCTCACAAAACCACATATTCACAGAGATGGAAAGAGTTTGAGTGGAAAATTAGATCCCGCTATTTTATTACACCAGTAGTGAAACATAATTGGGATCTGGAGAACAGCTCAGCCTACTGGAGAGAGTGTGGGGAAGAGGAGGCAGGCCATCTGCATATATTGAGAAAATGTCCCAAACTGACCCGGTTCTGGCAGGAAATTGAGAAGGCCTTGGAGAGCTTATGTACAATAGAAGAGCCTCTCTGCAAAACATCTGTTCTAGGGACATGGATATGTTGTTCATCCACACTCATTGGCAGTATCCTTGCCGCTTTAAATCTTGCCGGAAGGTCTTCAAGCTTGCTCCTCCCACCCACCCGGGTGGTATAACTCTGATCTTCCTTACCGCTTGGAAGCTCAGGTTCCCTCCTTAACGCTCTGCGTTTGTGACTGGTTCCTATTTCTCCGTTTGCGGATTTTAAAATAATATTTTGCAAAAAGACTTCAGTCTTCGATCCCTCGCTGCTGCGATGGATAAATCGACTCCAGTTCGGAGATGCCCATGCGGGAGAAGATGTCTCGGACGGATCCACACTCCACGTGTGTCTACTGCTTAGGCCTTGAACACGACCCGCAGGCTTGCGACCTGTGCTCATCTTTCTCGGCCTACGTCCTCGAAGACCGTGCTGCCCGATTGCAACAGGCGCGTCCCGAGAAGCGTTTCCTCCGGTGAAGTCCAAGGAGGCCGGTTATCGGTGTCAAGGCGGCGGCTCATGGATCAGCTCGAGCGGATGGTCGCCTCAAGAGGAGGCGGCGCGGGTCAGTGTCTTCTCGGCCGCGGCATTTATCCCGCTCTCTCTGGGTTCTTCCTACGGCTTCCTTTAAGGAGCTTTGTCTGTCCCTCTCCACTAAAGGAGAAGGGCCTCGTCTGCTGGACCTTTTTCGGTCCAAAAGAGGACAGGGTAAGTTCCTCCGTCGGCGCTCTTGGGCGGGAAGGTCCCTCTCCCGGGCCGTCGGCCCGGTCGATCGCTCGGCCCGGCCACTGGCCTCACGGTGTCCCGTCAGGTCAGTTGACCGAGACTCCCACTGATGAAGTCGAGATTTTTCTCGACCCATTGGACGGGCTGTCGCCTTTAGCAGCCGAGATTCCCCTCTCCCCGGTTCCCCCGGGAGGAGTTGAGGATCCCGTGGGCTCGCCTGTGCCTCCGGTTCCGGAGCCCTCGGATGGACCTTCCGAGCCGAAGGGAGTGTCGGTTCCGGCCGACACCTCCCTGCACCGACCCCGGAAATTCCGGGACTCTCGGTCTCGGACCTCTTCGCGGTCCAGCCGTTCCCACCGTCATCGGCGGTCTCGGTCTCGGCACCGCGGTAAGCGGCGTCGCCGCTCGTCCTCGTCCTCCTCCCGGATGAGGGAGGCTTCGGCGCTAAGTGCGTCGGCGATGCGAGGACCTTATGTTCCCAACAGCTCCTCCTGGCGAGAATAAGCCCGACTCCGGCGCCTTCCCGACCATTAAATGACTGTCACGGGCAGCCGACACAACCCCTCGACTTGCCGAGGCCTATACCAGGCGGTTGTTCGGCCAAAACCAGCTGCTCCACCGATTGCGGTGGAACCTCCGCCTCCACAGCCACCAATTGGGGCTCCGACCAAGGATTCTCGGTCGGCTAGGGGTTTACCCCATCGGCTGTCAGTTACCCTCACTCCCGACCGACCTCGGCAGGTGAAGGGTGGCTCAGGCCAGAGCAGCTCTTCAAGGACTCTTCCGGTCGAAGATGATTCCTCCTTCTTCTCAGCGACTGGACTTGGGTCTTCAGGAGGTCAGCCAATGGACGATAGCCCGTCGTCCTTCCTAGGACTGCTTCGGCTCATCTAGGAGTCTACCGGGATGGAGCTCGAACCCGTTTCCAAACGGGCCAGGTATCCCCTCACGGAGATTCTGGACCGAGGGGATTCTCCGACGGAGGCCTTTCCGGTGGCCGAGGCCATAGTGGGTCCAGCACTGGAACTTTGGCAGCGCCCTGCTTCCTGCCCTGCGCCTTCGGCCAGGATGGCCAGGAAGTATGCGGTCCCTACCGGTTCCTTGTCCGGTTTTGGGACACCCCTCTGCTGAGGGTTGATTACCGACAGCGTTTTCAGCGCCCGGCTAGCATGAGGATGTGGACAAACCTCCTGACAAGGGTCCAAGATGGACTATGTCAGGTGAAAGTCTCGCTCGTCCTCTCGGCCTTCGTCAGGCCAGTTAGGCCGTCCTCATGGCACATTTTCTCATGCCCTGTTGGGCTCCCTGGATGAGGTCATCCCTCATCTTCCGCCGATCTGCAGACTACGGTTAAGCGGGTGCGGGACCAGGGAACAGGGCAGTGGCCAAACAACAGCTCAGACTGCTTTGGATGTAGGGACTCATGTGCCAGATCGGTGGCGGCCGCAGTGGCTGTCACGTCGGCGGGCTCGGCTGAGGATATCCACCTTTACTCGGATACCCAGCACAAGTTGGCGGATGTTCCCTTTTGGGACTGACCTCTTGACCCTGGGGTGGAAGGTCACCTGCAGAGGATCGAGAAGTCCAATGCCACCTTGGACTCGGTCTCTTCCGCTCAGAAGGACAAGGCGCAAACCACAGCCTAAGCCCTTTGCGTCCTTCAGTGCCCCGACGCGCCCATAACAGCGTCAGGGCCAGCAGGCTCGCCTTGGCATCCCAAACCTCGGCTTCCTCTAACAGGAGGCAGGAGGAAAGGGCCCAGGAGGTCCCTGGCCGGTCCCTCCTCCAAGCCTGCCCAGTGGCGGGCTGAGGTGTCGCCCCATCCCGTCACCTTACCCTGGGTCCCCCATTGAAGGCAGCTCCAGCACTTCCGTTCCGCCTGGTCCGCTGTTACCACGGACAGGTGGGTCTTGGAGGTGGTGGGAAGAGGCCTGCCTCTGGAATCGAGCAGGCACCACCCTTCAGGCCGTCGCCCCTCGGGAGCCGGGATCCCCAGCCTCACTGGCGGCGTCGAGCCGACATCACTCTCCTCCTCCAGAAGGAGGTGGTAAGAAGGTGGTGGACCTCCTTCAGACCCAGGGTTTGTGTCCAGGTACTTCCTGGTTCGAAGCGGACGGGGGCTGGCGCCCCATTCTCGACCTACGACCTAAACAAGTTCCTAAGGTCTCGACCTTCAGGATGGTCTCTGGAACTCAGATAATACCATCCTTGGAGCAGCGTGTGGTTCTGCTCTCTGGACTTGCAGGGCCAGCGTTTTTTCACGTCCCTATCCGTCCGTCTCACCAGAGATTCCCAGCTTCGGCGGAAGGATCTCTCTTGAGTTCAAGCCATGCCCTTGGCTTGTCTCCAGCTCCAGGGTCTTCACCAAATGCATGGCAGTGGTGACAGCATTCCTCTGGCCGAGGGGTCGGGTGTACCCTTACCTGGGCGACTGGCTGATAGCAGCTCCCTCAGGAAGGAGGCGGGTGGTCAGAGATCGCCTCCAGGTCTGCTCTCAACTGGGCCTCCTTGTCAGAGGCCAGCGAACTTCGAGCGAAGCAGGTGATTTTATTCATCGGGCGCAGCTCGACTCTCTTCGAGCCAGGCGCGGCTCCGGCCGGACAGGGCCGAGGTTCTTTCCTCCTTTGCCCGATCATTTCTGGTTGGGCAATTGCCCCTGCCGGGACTTCCTCGCCTCCTGGGTCTCATGGCGGCCTGTACCAGCGTGGTCCGTTGGGCCCGCTGGAACATGCGTCCTTCAGTGGGGACTGGCCAGCCAGTGGTCACACGCTCGATCCCTTGGACCAGCTTTGTCGGTGACACAGGGATGTGGAATGCTCTCCAGTGGTGGACCGTTCCAGATCAATTGCAGGAGGGCATCCCGTTCGTCCGCCCGAGCGGCCGGTCTCTCTGTCGACCGATGCCTCTCTGATGGGTTGGGGTGCCCATCTGGGGAACACCGGGCTCATGGCCTCTGGTCCCGCAGGAGTCGATGCCACATCAACCTGCTGGAGCTCGGCGGTCCGCTAGCTCTCACCGCCTTTGCTCCGTTCCTCCGGGTCAAGTGGTCCGAGTCAGGCGGACAATACCACGACCATGTACTATCTAAACCGCCAGGCGGACGCGCTCCATGCTTCTATGCAAGAGCTCTCCGCATTTGGTCACTCGTGCGCAGCCTGGAGGCGGATCTCCTAGCCATTCACGTGGCAGGAGCCTCCAACACCCTGGCCGATGCCCTGGGCGGATAGGGCTGCATCCCACAGTGGTCTCTCCCTGCAGGTAGTACAGCATCTGTTCTCCCTTTGGGGCACACCTCAGGTGGACCTGTTTGCCTCCACGGAGGCAGCAGGCTGAGTCTGTTCCATGCCGCCCCCTCAGCAGGGCTCGCTGCAGGGGATGCCTTCTCGAGGCAATGGACCCGGGCCTCTTTCGCCTTTCCCCATTTCCCTTGATCCACAAGGTGCTTCTCAAGGCAGGAGGGACAAGGCGCAGGTGATTCTGATAGCCCCAGACTGGCCTCCAGTTCTGGTACCCAGATCTCCTCAGTCTCAGCTCCAGGACTCGCGGCAGCTTCCAGCTCGCCGGACCTGCTCTCAGTCAATCAGGGAAGGTGTTCCATCCGGACCTTCAATCCCTGCACCTGGCGGCCTGGTTCCTGGCTAGGGTTCCAGGCTTTGGGTCTTTCCGACGAGGGTCCTCAATGTAGTTGAGGCGTCCCGTGAGAGTCGACCAGAAAATGCTATGCCTTCAAATGGAGAAGGTTTTCCATTTGGTGTCAGAACAAGGGCTTGGACCCTTCCTCCTGTTCCTTGGCAAGCATCTTGGACTATTTATGGTCCCTTTCTAGTCAAGGGCTTAGGTCGGCGACCCTAAGGGTGCACCTGGCAGCCATCTCTGCTTGCAGGCGGGGCGAGAGGCAGTCGGTGCTTGCTGGAGAGAGGTGGTCTGGCGGCTTTTTCAAAGGCCTTGATCACATTTCCTCAGTTGGAACCCCACCTCCGTGGGATCTACTGCTGGTACTGGCAAAGCTCATGGGCAAGCCATTCGAACCTATGCACAGGTGTGCTCTCTCTCACCTGTCGTGGAAGACCGCCTTCTTGGTGGCTATCACGTCAGCCAGAAGGATGGGAGAGCTCCAGGCGCTCATCGAGTCTCCTTACCTGGTCTTCCACAGGGACAAGGTTGTCCTGTGCCCCACCGAAATTCCTTCCGAAGGTGGTGTCAGGTTCACCTTAACCAGGTGTTGACTCTGCGGTGTTCTACCCCAATCACACCTCGGAGGCCGAATATGGCTCCTCTCTGGATCCTAGAGGCGCTCGCTTATTATAAGGGCGCGCGGCTGAAGAATCGAGGAGAGGTTAGCCAGCTGTTTGTCACCTCACGCTGGGCACATCTGGCAGACCTGCAGCCAAGCGGACTGATAAGCAGGTGGGTAACCTCCTGCATAGATCTCTGCTATAAGTTAGCGGGCATGGAGCCTCCCAGAGGGATAAGAGCTCATTCTACCCGCCATACTGCTGCAGCGGTGGCTGCTTCCAGGGACGTCCCTATCCAGGAAATCTGCAGGGCTGCTACCTGGAAGTCAGCAAACACCTTCATTACCCACTACCACATCGACCTTGAGTCACGCCGGGATGCTGGTTTGGGGCCTCGGTTCTCAGTCTCTCTTTCCCAAGTAAGTATATGGGGGTGTCGTCTTGCCTCCCTCCTCCCGGAGAACTGCTAGGAGTCTGCCAATGAGTGTGGATGAACAACATATCCATGTCCCTAGAAATACAGGTTACTCACCTGTAACAGGAGTTCTAGGAATGGTATATATTGTTCATCCACTGTTTCCCGACCTCCCGGCCGACGCAACCTGAGCTTCAGAGGCAGATCTGGCGTCATGGGCGAGCCGAGTTACTACTACCGGGTGGGTGGGAGAACAAGCTTGAAGACCTTCCGGCAAGATTTAAAGCGGCAAGGATACTGCCAATGAGTGTGGATGAACAACATATACCATTCCTAGAACTCCTGTTACAGGTGAGTAACCTGTATATACTGGGTTTGGTCCCTAAGGGGGTGAAAAATAGCGATCAGATATATTTATGGAATGTCCTGGTGGCCGCTGCCCATAAGGCGATCACCAGGAAATGGTTATCTTGCACCCCCCCCCCGGAGAACTGGAGCGAGGTGGTGGCAAAGATCTAGGACATGGAGGAGCTGACACATAAAATAAATTTTAGATCCTCAGTCTTTGTGAACAGATGGACACTCTTCCTTCGTCCAGGAGTTCATCGGCTGCAACTGCACTGATGCATAAGTCTGCTGACCAGGTCTCTGTGCCCTCTAGACCCATACCGACACCACCTCTGTCTGATATTCAGGGCAGCCGGTCATCGGCCCCTTCTACGCCCCCGACGGACTCATTGTCAGTGGCTCTCCTGACGAGGCCTGATCTTCTCCAGGCTGTAAGTGCTACAGGCTCTTTGGGTCCTCGGGGCCCCTCTGGCGACGTCTCTCTCTGCCATCCCCCCAGTCAATGCAGTCCTCGGCGGATGTCAAGCTCAGCAAGATTTTGACTAAATTTACCTCTGCAATTGTTCACCAGCTTAGCACGTTTAGGTCATCGTCGCTGGTGCCATCAATGGCAGCTGCGTTGTCAACTCCTCCTATTCGGCAAACGGGTTGTCTCCCCATTGGCCGTCGTCGGTGCTTCACTTGTCAGACCTGGATCTACATACGAACATACAAAATTACGGGCAGAAAAAGGCCCACAGGTCTTTCAAGTCTGCCCAATTGTGCAGCTCTTCATTTCATATCACTACAGCTGCCCCACCCCCAACGAAACCCCTTCCTTCTTCCTCTTTCCCGGGCCTTCCCCTTCCCTTTGTGTTTTCGTCTGTACTAACCCTGCCCTTGGCTCTGTCCCAACCCCACTTAAAGCTATCCGTTTTCCTTTGAGCAATTAACTCCTCCGGCAGTGCTTTCCAACCTGCCACCACTCTCTCTCTGTGAAGTAGTGCCTCCTCGTCTCCCTCCTAAACCTCCCCCCTTCCAACTTCAGACTGTGCCACCTAATGACCCTTCCCCCCCCTTAAGCGGAATAGTCCTCCCTTCCTGACTTTGTTTAGCCTTTCTAGTACTTAAAGGTCTCTATCATGTCCCCTCCTACCCGTCTGTCCTCCAGCAAGTACATGTTGAACTCCTTCAACCTTTCCTTGCACGGCAACTCCCCTAGTCCCATGATCATTTTTGCAGCCCTATGCTGCACCCCCTTCAGCAATCTCGCATTCTTTTTGAGGTATGGGAACCAGTATTGTACACAGTACTCCAGGTATGGCCTTACCAGTGATCTATAATATGGCAGGATGACCTCCCCCTTTCGAGAGGTGATCCCTGTAGCAGTGCACCCCAGTATCCTATTTGCCGTTGCTGTTGCCCTCCTACACTGTGCTGATAACGTTCATGTCCCCTGTGACTATTACCCCCAGGTCTCTTTCCTCCTCTGAAGCCGTTAACTGCATTCCCCCCAGCCAGTAGCCGTTCCTGGGATTTCTGGCTCCAAGATGCATGCACTTCTTAGCGTTAAACCCAAACAGCCACTCCCTAGATCAGTGTTTGAGTTTAGCTAGATCCTCTCTGAGTGCCTGCCTCTCTTCCTCATTGTCCACTTTTGCACGAATCTTGGTGTCATCCGCAAACAAGCTGATCCTACTCTTGACCCCCCTCTGCAGTGTCTCCAGTGAAGACATTGAACAAAACAGGGCCCAGCACTAAACCCTGTGATACCCCTCTCATTACTGGCCTTGGCTTGGATGTCTCCCCCTTTACAACTGCCCTCTGTTGTCTGCCCTGCAGCCAGCTGTCAACCCACCCCACCAGTTTTTTTCCCCGCTTCCGTGTCCCTGCTTGCTCATTAACCTCCTGTGCAGCACCAAGTCAAAAGCCTTGCTGAAGTCCAGATACAGGACATCCACAGCGTGGCCTTTATCAACTGCCCTAGTGACGCAGTCAAAAGAGTCAATCATGTTTGGTTGGCAAGATCTTCCCGTGACAAGCCCATGCTGTCTCTCATCCTGCAGATCATTGCTATCAAGAAAAGTTATCAACCTCTCCTTCAGAATGGTCTCCATCAACTTCCCTACTATGGAAGTCAGGCTCACTGGTCTGTGGTTACCTAGTTGGTCCTTGGGACCACTCTTGTGAGGGGGCACCATGTGAGCCATCCTTCAGTCCCTGGGTACATTCCCCATCTCCAGGGAGGTGTTGAACAGGTCCATCAGAGGGCCTGCCAACACCTCTGCCAGTTCCTTTAGGACCCTTGGGCGTACACCGTCCGGTCCTGGTGCCTTGTCCACCTGCAAGGCTTTAAGGCCCTTCAGACTCTATCCTCTTGGATGACCCTGTCTTTATCTCTGCCCCCCCACCCCCACCCTTGCTCCCTTTCCCCTGCGGTATTGGGCCATCCCTTTCTTTTGTGAACACCAAGCAGAAATACTCACTGAGTGCCTCTGCTTGATCTGCCCCTTCTTCTGCCCATCCTCCCTCCCTCTCTCTTGATTCTAACAATGTCATCCCTACAACTCCTCTTCTCCCTTATGTATTTAAAGAACCCTTTTCCCCTCTCTCTGATCCCCTGGGCCAACTTCGGCTCCTTTGCTGCCTTGGCTGCCCTGCTCCTATCCCTGGATGCCTTTGTGGATACTTCTTTATACTCCTCACACCCAGATTTTTTTAATTTAATGAAGGATCTGGAAGAGGTCGACGTCGAAGAGGAGTACCACCCTGATCTTATTCTTCCTGATGAGGAAGAAGAGGAGGAAGGTCCTCTCTCTTTTGACAGGTCCACTGCTTCCTCAGTAAGCGAGGGCTCTGTCAAGCACACCCCTAGGTCTCCTCCAGAGGACCGTATCTTCTTCAGTGTTATAAAGCAGCTGTCCTCAGCCATGGGGATCCACACTGAGGGTGAGGAGGAGGAGGATGTCACCAGGAAGGATTTAGTGGATTTCCTGGAGATCCCAGAGTCTCCTCCCAAAATCATTTCTCCTGTTTTACCTGCTCTGAGAACTGCCACTATTGCAGCCAGGCACAGGCGTGACACAGTGCCGGCAATGCCCCCGTAGGGCAGATACATTTTATCATGCCCCTCAGGGATTTCCACATTATGTTGCTCAGCCTGAAACTGATTCAGTGGTCATAAAAGCAGGTCATGACAGGTCTAAGGTGTCCAAGCACCTTGGCTCCCTCCTCCTGACAAGGAGTCACACAGGCTTGACCTTTGGGGTAAGAGGGTTGATGCCTCCTCCATCCTCAGGCTGAGGATTACCAGTTACCTGTCCCATATGATAAAGTACCAGAATATCAACTGGAAGAAGGGCAAGGATGCTGCCCAGACCCTTCCAGAAGGTACACAGAAGCAGGAGATTCTCAAATGCTTGCAGGCCACTGAAGATGTTAGCAAGCACCTCCCTGCCAGCCCTCTGTGATATTTCTGACACTATTGCCAGGGATGTTGCCACTGGCATTTGCCTCCATAGGCATTCCTCACCTGAGGGTCTTTGGCTTTGCTGCTGATGTTCAGCATAAGGTGCTTAATGCCCCCTTCAGTGGTTCTAAGCTTTTCTGGCCCAGATGTCCAGGACATCATTAATGACCTGCAGGCATCTGGCAGGGCTCTCGGATCTGTCCAGTCGCTCTGCCACATGCAACCCAAGACCAGACAGCACCCTCCCTTTCATAAGGCATCCAGTAGGCCAGAAGCAGCCTCTCTGCCTCAAGGTGAACACAGAGCCTCTGCCGCCTTCCCCACCTCCTCCACTGCTGGGGCCACAGCCAAGCATCCCGGAGGTGATGGACCAACCTCAGCAGCTGGATCCACCTCCACTTGACTCCTTGCCAGACCTCCTTCTGGTCCCCGACCAAGAGGGTGGTGGTCAGGGTTTGGTTCTCCCTCCATCTCAATCAGTAGAGAACCATTACATTGGATGCCTGGATTCTACAAATCAAGGAAAGGGGCCACACTCTGGAGCTCACCGAGCTACCCTCAGAGACTCCCCCTGTGCTATCCAGTTGCTCCCCCAGCCCATCTGTCCGTTCTTCAGAGGAGGTACAGTCTCATTTGCACAAACAGGCCATAGAGCCAGTGCCCAGGCACCAGAGAAACGAGTTTTATTCCAGGTTTTTCCTTGTCCCCAAAAGGACCGGAGATCTGAGGCCCATCTTGGACTTAAAGGATCTTAATCTGTATGTCCAGTGCAAAAAATAACTTTGCCAGGTCTGATGCCTCTCATTTATCAGCCCCCTGGGGCCGGACGGGATTTTCTGTAGGAGGTTGGGGACTTCATTGACGACCAGGTGCTTGAGTTCCCCAGGTGCTTAATCCTGGAGGACTTCAATGCCTGGATCAAGGACGAATCCTTGCAATTTGGTTACGACCTCCTCCAGCTGATGTCATCACTGGGCCTTGCACAGGTGGTTACCTCTGTGACCCATTACCACGGCCATGCGCTCGACCTGCTGTGTCAGCTGGGTCTTGGGGCTGATAGCCTCAAGATTGATCAGGACAGTTGGTCTGATCACTGTACGGTGGGATTCACATTTGCCCCCCACCGAAAGTCCCTCTCCTGTGGAGATGGTCAACTATTGCCCTTTAAGGGATTTGTCCCTAGAGGGACTGCTGGCGATGGCTGACTTATCCAGGGTGGAAGCTGCTTGTGTGGTGTGTGTCGGCAAGGTGGTATCCAAAGCGCAAAGACTCCCTCACACTGGTCCATATATGACCCAGATCATCTCACTTGAGACCCCCGGGTTTGATGGTGATCTCAACACGATGAAGATCAGGGGTTGGAAGTTGGAGCGTTGCTGGTGGAAGACCAGGTCTGAGGAGGACAAGCTGGCCCTGCGTGCTCATTACGATAAGTACCATGGGGCAGTTACCCATAAGAAGGCAGAGTTCCTGTCGAGGGAATTTTATGCAGGGAAGAGCAGACCATCTCATTTCTTTCGGACTGTGGACAGACTACTTCATCCAGTCTGCCTACAGACGAAAAAAGCCTTTTCACTCACTTTATATGAGCAGTTTGCTCTGTTCTTCACTGACAGGGTGTCCTCTATTCGGTTAGGGATTCTGTCAGTGAGGCAAGTATTGCCTCGCAGTGATCAGGCTGGGAGGAACAGAGGAACTCTGTCGGCCTGGGGGAGTTTAAACCGGTGGAGGTGGACGGGGTTATAGAGGTGATGTCAGAGCTATAGCACACATGTGTGGTTTAATATTGTGATGTGCGTGGAGCCAGAGAAATCAGTTATTCAGGTGGTAAACATCAGGGGGGCAGACTTTCGGAGGATGCAGAAAGGTACTGAAAGGGAAACTGGAGGACATAAGGCAGGAGATGGATGTGGAGCAGAAATGGGATATTATTAAACGGGGGTTACAGAGGCATCAGAAGCCTGCACCAAGGCACAGAGTAAGAGGAGCAGAGCAGGAAAACCATGCTGGTTGAACAGCGAGGTTGTGGAGGTGGTGAGAGCAAAACGAGTGGCCACCAGAGGTTTAGGAGGACGGAGAAGGAAGTGGACAGGGAAGAATATGCAAGGTGGTCCAGGGAGGTGACCAGAAAAGTGAGAGAAGCCAAGGCCCAGAGGAGTGAAATTAGCACTAGGAAAAATTGGGAGACTTTTCAGATACATGAGGAGAAAAGGAAGTGCAAGGGGACAATAGTGAGGATAAAAAGGGGTGGGGTGTGGATGGAAAAGGGGGAGGAGCAGGCAGAACCACTGAATGAATACTTTTGCTCAGTGTTCACGGAAGGGGGGGGGCAACAGATGAAAGAATTGAGGCAAGTAGAGTCCTAGAGGGACTGAGGGTACTGAAGGTAGACAAGGCACCAGGGCCGGATGGTATCCACCCCTGTGTGCTGAGGGAGATGGCAGAGGTGTTGGTGGAGCTGCTGGTGGATCTGTACAGCACCTCACTGGAGTCGGGATGTGTGCCACTGGACTGGAGGATGGCACATGTTCTACCATTGCACAAGAGCGGGCCAGGGGATGAACCGGGTAATAATCATCCGGGAAGTCTCACCTCTATAGTGTGCAAACTCATGGAAATGATACAAAAGGAAAGACTGGTGTCGTACCTGGAGGACAATGGCCTCCAGGATGTGAGGCAGCATGGGTTTGTTTCAGGGAAGTCTTGTCAAACCAACCTCATACAATATTATGACTGGGTGACAGGTGAGCTGGATAAGGGTCATGCGGTGGATGTTCTTTACTTGGACTTCAGCAAGGCCTTTGATTCAGTGCCTCATGGGCGGCTTGGGAAGAAGCTAACTGGTGTAGGGGTAGGGGCAAAAATGATGAACTGGATTACAAGCTGGCTGAGTGGCAGGCTGCAATGGGTGGTGGTGGTGAGAGGGGGGCTCTCGACTCCAAGGCTGGTGACAAGTGGGGTGCCACAGGGCTCTGTGTTGGGGCCAGTATTGTTTGGGCTCTTCATATCAGACACTGCACATGGGGTGGTGAGCAAGGTAAGTCTGTTCACTGACAACACCAAAATCGGAGTGGTGGTTGATGGAGAGGAGGGATGGAAGCAGCTGCAGGGAGACCTACGCAAGCTAGAGGAGTGGTCAGAGAGGTAGCAGCTGAGGTTCAATGCAAATAAGTGTAAGGTTATGCACTTTGGGGTGAAGAACCCATGGAGAGAATACTGGCTGGGGGGGTTAAGCTGGGGATCACTGAGGAGGAGAGGACCTAGGGGTAATGATAACAGGGACCATGACCCAGTTCAGGAGAGCAGCTGCAAAAGCGAACAGAATGCTGGAGTACATAGTGAGGGGGTGTTCGTCCAGGCAAAGAGGTGATCTTGTCCCTGTATAGGTCTCTGGTAAGGCCGCACTTGGAGTATTGTGTACAGTTTTGGAGGCCATACCTAAAGCGTGATATCGGGCTACTGGAGGGGGTGCAGAGGAGGGCAACAAAGATGATATGCGTAATGGAGGGGAGAGACTATGACAGCAGGCTGGGAGACCTGAAGATGTACACCCTGGAGGATAGAAGGGACAGTGGGGACATGATAGAGACATTCAAGTTTCTGAGTGGAATCAGTAAGGATGGGGCAGATGGGGTCTTTAAGTTAAGGAGGGGAAGGGTCACAGGCTAAGAATAGAGGGGGGACGATTTAGAAAGGAAATGAGGAGACACTATTTCACAGAGAGTGGTAGCAAAATGGAATGCCCTACCAGAATGGGTGATATTGTGTAAATTTGTGAACAGCTTCAAAAGGACAGGGACGGGAGAGTGAGGGTGGGGGAGGTGGGGGTGGCAGTGGGATGAGACAGGAAGGGGGTGGGGCAGCTGCAAACTAGGGGTGTTGGCTGCACACTCAAGCAGACTTAGACCAGGTGGTCTGTTTCTGCTGGCACATTTGTATGTTCATATTTCATATTGTGAACTGGGCCCAGCCCCGACTCGCTTCTGGAGAGATGTGCCGTGTCTGTTGGCCCCAGTGTTCGAGGGGATTGTCCGGTGCTCGATGTCTGAGAGAGTCTTCCCAGAGGCCCTGAAAGAAGCCCTGGTGAGAACCCTCCTGAAGAAACTATCTGTTGATCATGACATCCTGGCGAATTACCATCCCATCTCCTACCTGCCATTTCTGAGCAGGGTTGTCGAGAAACTTGTGGCGCAACAGCTTGAAGATCACCTGGTGTCCTTTGACATCTATGAGCCATTCCAGTCAGGTTTCAGGGTTAGACACAGCACTGAAATGGCGTTAGTTAGGGTGCATAATGACATCCTTATGGCTAGAGTACAGATAGAGGAGACAGGACAATTCTTGTCCTCATTTTTCTCTTGTCAACTTTTGATACCGTGGATCACATTGTGCTTCTCGATCATCTCTGTGAGAACTGTGGACTCGCCGGTACCATCATCAACTGGTTTGAGTCCTGTCTCTCTGATAGGGTGCAGCGGGTGGTGATGGTGGAATTTCTCCTCCTCCCCAATGCCCCTGTCATGTGGAGTACTGCAGGGTTCAATCTTGTCGCCGGTGTTATTCGCAGTATACATGCTGCCCCTGGGTGAGATCATTCGGCAATACAGTGTGGGTTTTCACTGCTATGCAGATGATACCTAACTGTGTTTGTCCTTTGGCCCTGGAACACACAGTGCTGTAGATGTGATTAATAACTGTCTAGCTAAAATCAATGACTGGATGTCCTCCAGCTGGTTGCGACTGAACCTGGACAAGACAGAGGTGCTGGTGATCAAGCCAGGTCACGGGAGTGGTTCCGGAGTGAGCACATGATTATTCCTGGGGTCCACTCCGTTAATGGCCTCCCCTAGGGTGCGAGATCTTGGCGTGATCCTGGACAACAGACTGACTCTTGAGGCTCGGGTGTTGTCTGTTGTAAAGAGTGTTTTTCACCACTTGAGGAATATCGCCAGGATTAATCCCCTCGTTCCACCTGAAGACTTGCTGATACTAGTGCATGCCTTTGTCACCACGCTGTAACTCTCTTTACTTTGGGGTCACTCGTGGGACTGTCCACTGGTTGCAGCTTGTGCAGAATGCAGCGGCCAGGTTGCTGACTTCTCCAGGTCCAGTCATGTGACCCCAGTCCTGCAGGCTGTGCACTGGCTGCCGATCAGGTAGAGGGTCTTCTTCAAGGTGGGCTTGCTCACCTGTAAGACCCTATATGGACTGGACCCTGACTGCCTGGCTGAGCTCCTCTCACCTGCCATTTCGGTCTGATCTCTCTGTTCTTCGACCAGTGGCCTCCTGGACGTTCCCAGGGTTCGGCTCAAGACCTCGGGTGACCGTGTGTTTAGTGTAGCAGGGCCTACCCTGTGGAATTCCCTACCATCTGTTGTCCAGGAGGCCCCATCGGTCGGACAGTTTAAGCAGAGTGTAAGGGTCCACCTATTCCATCTGGCCTTTCCAGAGGATTTGGTATAATCTGCCCCGACTACTGACTATTGATCCTACATCTTGCTGAAGTATTTTAATATTGTTATGACTGTTACGTTTTTATTGTGATATTTTAATTGACTGTACTTGCATCTTTGGTTTTCATTGTTAGGCACCCAGAGCCTCCAGAATTGGGTGCTTAAAAAAAAAAAATTTGCCTTGCCTTGCCTTCTCAAGCAAGGCGACTGGTTGTGTTCTCCAGGATGCAGGATGCATACTTGCATATCTTGGTATTTCCTCCTCACAGGAGACTCCTCCAGTTTCTTTTTCAGAGCGAGCATTACCAGATCAAGGTGCTGCACTTTGGCTTGTCCTCTGTGCCGTGGGTCTTTACCAAGTGCTTAGCAGCAGTAGCTGCGTCTCTCAGAAGGGAGGGCATGTGCATTTTCCCTTATCTGGATGATTGGCTCCTAAAGGCCCCTTCCAAAGAACTGCTTCTAGGGGTCTTAAAGAGAGCTCTCCAGATCTTACTTTGGGAGGGCTCTTGCAGTAGGTAATAACCATGAAGACTAAACCGTCAGGTGCTAGGACCGTACGGAAAACTTTAGCTAGCAGTGTCTGGTGATGGACCACCCACCTGATGTCATCTGACTGACACCAGCGTGACGCTATGTACTGAGCGTTCCTCAGCCTGCCCTCCAGTTCTTTCCTGCCATCGATCTGCGCACATCGATCGGACTTCACGGAGAACACTGCTTCTGTCGACCGCCATTTTGGATGAATATTTCTACTCATTTTTTCTTTTATTTCTAACAGTATTCGTATTTCTAAGTTTTGTGAATGTTTTCTCCGAAGCCTTCTAATTTGCATACAGACAAGTGCGACTCTTGTGGATCTCTGCTCCCTCACAAAGACGGCCATTCCCTCTGTCTCTTCTGATTGGGCCCAGAGCACAAGATCCGGGACTGTGAGGCCTGTCAGAACTTCAGCCAGGTCACACGGAAACACCGTCAACAGGCCCTGGAAGCCCATATTTGAAAACAAAAAAAAATGGCCTCCATGGAGAAGGAGCTGCAGAAACTCAGGAGTTTTTCCTCTTCACTGGAGGGACATCATAAGAAGGACAAGGAGAGACTTGGGGACCGGGATCGATCTCCTTCCTGCCCGCGACTCGCCTCGGGAACTGTGGACACTGAGCAGCCTTACCCCCAGACAAGTGCCTCTCCTGCCACTTCTGTCGCGGATCAATTGTTGGTGCCCCCACCAGAGCTGGTCTCTGTTCCTGCGGGAGCCTCTGGGAAACCGGAGACGCCTACTACCCTTAGGCCCATCAGAACTTCTGGGTCTAAGGTGAGTGGCAAGGCTGATAAGTTGACCATAGGCTTCAATGCTGACTGCCCGGCGACGACTGATAGGTTGACTGCTGGTGGTCGCCCAGTCACGGCTGAGAAGTTGAACGCTGGAACCTCTGTCAGGCCCTGATAACAGACCTGACGTCGAGACTCCAGTCCAGCTGCTGCCTGTGCCGTAGCCTTCCCAGAAAGGTTCACCCTCTTGGGACCGTCCATCTCCGCATCCTATGGTGGACCCTCCGGATCCCCCTGTACTACTGGAACTGGAGGGTGGAGAGCATCCACCTGTTGACACCTCCTTGCTGCCAACGCCGGATCGCCTGGTGCCTGACCCTCATTCGGGCCTAGCGCACCACCTTTCGTTTCACTGTCTGGACCTCCTGTCCCCCAGACCCTGGGGGAACCTTCTGGCACTCTCAGTCAGGCCCTCAGCCAGGACCCTTGGCCCTTCAGACGGGTCCTCCGCCAGGCTACCAGACGCCCAGCTACATGGCACCACATTACCCTCTTCAAGGGTATCCATCACTAGGATTTCTGACACCAGGCTACCCGACGCTCAGGTACCATATGACAAGTTATCCATCTGCCTCCCCCATGTCAGCATGTCCTACATCGGGGTACCCATTGTCTGTATACCAGACGAATCAATACCCTGTGCCGGGTTACCCCTCACCAGAGTATCCCCCCAACTTTCCACCCGCCTCCTCCATCTCTGACTCCCCAGCCTCAAGTGGATTTGTAGGTGATGTTAAACTCTTGGTGGAAAGAAGCCAGACTCAATTTGCCTGCAAACTAGACAGACGTCAGCCAGCGGTTACTCTGTCAGAACAGATGATGGGGTCCCTTTCATCGGTAGAGTCTTGTCTTCCGGTCTCGGGTAGGTCTCACAAGACTCTTATCCTGACTGACCGCCCCAGAGGACTCCTGGTAGCCATAGAAAATCCTCTCTCTGGGATCAGGCGGTCTGACAGGAGTCCGACGTCAGAATCTGAGTCTGACTCCTCTCCATCTAGTTTGGGTTATGAGTCTCCTATATCTCATGACCCGAAACCAAAGAAATCTCCTAAGTCCCCTCTGGAGGACCCTTCTTTGATAGAACTCCTCCGGAAGATTCAGGAGGCATACAACTGGAGGGCAGAAGAACAAGATCCTCAACGTCTAACAGATCTGTCTTCCACACTTATTCCTCCATGGATAGGCCCACACAGGAACCTGGCCTCCACGATCGGGAAGCAGCCTTCTTCTCTGGCCGCCATAGCCAGAAAGGCGGACACACTGTATCACACCCCTGAGGGCAAGGACCACCTTAGTGTCCACCCGGAGGCTGATTCAGTGGTCATCAGTGCAGCTCACGACTGCTCAGCTGCGCCAAAGCACTTGAGCACCTCCCCTGCGGATAAGGAGTGGAGGCAGCTCAATCAATTTGGATGTAAATTCTGTTCGTCCTCTACACTGGCCAACCAAGCCCTTAACTATGTGGCCGATATGGTGGTTTACCAGAAATCCATCCTGGATCATTTAGAATCAAAAACTGAGGCTCTACCTGACTCGGATCTGAAATCAAATATAGCTCAAACAGTCAGGACAGCCAGCTGTCATACCCTTCGAGCCACCTATGATGCAGGGGATGCTTCTACCCATGGTACTGCGACTGCCGTGTCTGTGTAGGCACTTATAGCTGAGAATTTCTGGCCTGGCATCAGGCATTCAGTCAGCCATCCAGGATGTTCCTTTTAGTGGACCTGTACTCTTTGGAGGGGACGTCAAGGACATCATCACGGACTTAAAGGACAAGGCAAAGATTTGCGCTTTGTCCAGTTCATGTATAAGCCCCCTGCTAAGCCTAATCAGCCATTTCGTAGGCAGCAAAGGCATCAGCAGAAACAGCCCAACTGACGCCAGAACAAATGTCTGGCTCCCTCGACGGGTACTGCCCCACCGGCCAAATCACACAGAGCTTCCGGGGTGGCACCTAATCTCCCTTCCACCTCCTGACTTGCGACAGCTCCTCCTGTCTCCATCGCCAGTTCAGGAGGAACTGGTAGGGGGCAGGTTCACAAACCACCTATCGGGCTGGGAGACAATCACTTTAGACGTGGATTCTTCAGCTCCATAGTCCAAGGTCACACTATAGAGTTCCTAGAGAGGTCTCCAGGACACTCCCTCTATCCACCAGGGCACATTCATCTCGTCAGAGAGGAAATAGACGATCTGAGAAAAGCAGCCATAGAGCATGTTCCTCAGAACCAGGTGGGAAGGGGTTACTACTCCCACTTCTTCCTGGTGCCCAGAAAGCTGGATGACCTTCGGCCAATCTTGGACCTGAGCAACCTCAACTTGTACGTAGAGTACGAGAGGTTTTGTATGCTGACCCTTGCAGGCCTCCTTCCCTTGCTACTTCAGGGACACTGTCTCTGTGCTCTGGATATGCAGGATGCCTACCTGCATATCCCTATTTTTCCATCCCACTGCCGCTTCATCAGATTTACACTCCAGGTGAAGCATTTTCAGTTCAAAGCCCTCTCCTTTGGCCTTTTGTTGCCACAGAGTGTTCATGAAGTGTGTAGAGGCGGTGGCTGCGGCTTTGCGTCACCTGGGCATCCATGTTTTCCCATACCTCGACAACTGGCTCTTGTTGGCCCCATCGAGGGACAGTCTGCTTACCTCCCTGTCTGCTACCCTGGATCTTTTCAATCAAGTGGGCATCACGGTCAACTATCTCCAGCAGAGGCATCCTTGATTCACTCCAGGAGGCTGGACTCTGGCAGCTTGTGCTTGATCCCGCTAGAGATAGGGCATACAAAACCTCTCGTACTCTATGTACAGGTTAAGGGAGCCGAGCCAGGGAAATCGGAAAAGAGTCGAGTTAGGGCCGAATGTCCAGAGTGTTTCAAAACCTGAGGGTTTCAGTGTAAAGAGGATGTGTTCTGATCTCCATAAATCTACATTACCTGGAGTGTAGCCCCATGGGGGTCTATCTATACTTTGTTATTCTGTTGGATGTGAATAAAAGCCACACTTTAGAATCCCAACTTCTGGTATTGGACATTACAGTTATTGCTTCCTGTGTCCGGAGTTATTTGGTGGCCCCTGTGCAGAGTAGCCAAACCTAGTCACCATGCTGAGTGACACCTTTCTCTCCAAGTTTCAACTTATAAAAATGGAGGCACCACGTCGTAGGATGCAGGCCCCTCAACCTGTTCAATAGCTACACAGGCAGGGGTAGTAGCCCTCTGTTTTAGCGCCGACTGGGGGTTACACGGAAATGATACTCATAGCCCCCTTCTGGCTTCGGGAAGTCTGATCCGTTTGTTTCGTTCGCCCCCAAGATAGACGGCGCTCCAGTTTCCAAACAGTTGTCTAAGTGGTTAGCCAATTGCATTGTTTATTGCTACTGTAAGTACACTAAGGACCTTCTGGAAATGGTTAAGGGCCATTCCACCAGAGGTATGGCCACCTGTACGGCTTGTTTCAGAAATGTTTCTGCTGCGGACATTTGTGCAGCCCCCACCTGAAGTTCTGTCCACACCTTCACCAAG
This sequence comes from Neoceratodus forsteri, assembly GCA_016271365.2. Taxonomy (NCBI): domain Eukaryota; kingdom Metazoa; phylum Chordata; order Ceratodontiformes; family Ceratodontidae; genus Neoceratodus; species Neoceratodus forsteri. The sequence continues at coordinate 1,316,189,297 of CM028131.1, forward strand.
CATTACAGTCTGGACGTTGCTTCTAGGCACAGGGCCAATTTCAGCCTTGTTCTGCAGGGTCTTCTCTTTTAGGCCACTGGCTGGTGTCTAACCTCTTCCCGGCACTGCTTCCTTTACACTACCAGAACTGCTTGGGACTTTGTCCTACCGATGTTGGCCTGCTGCAAGAGCCTCCGTCAAAGTAAGATCGTACAGTTACGCAAGAACTTACTGTAACAGTGGATCTTCTAGAGGAACTCTTGCAGCAGGCCCTGATTCTCCCTCTCCCCTTCCCTCTTCTTTTTTCTTTTCTTCTGTTGTTTCCTCTTTCATTCGCATGCATTTTCTGCTTCCCTTTTCCTTTTTGACTCTTGGGAACCTACTCAGTTCTTCTTTCATTGCCAGCTCCAGGTCTCCGGTGGGAGAACTGAGGAGGGTGTGGGTGACTGCCTGCCTTTATAGGATAGGCAGATGTCAGAGAGTGACGTCGTTGGTCAGTCCCCTGTGGTAGACTGCTAGCTAGAAAGTTTCTGTGTGGTCCTGGAACGTGACGGCTACGTCGTACGGGTGTTGGCATGCTGCAAGAGCTCCTCTCAAAGATCTACTGTTATGGTAAGTTCTTACATAACTGTACTAATCTTCCAGAATATCTTGACAATTGGTTGCCACTTACGGGTCTTGGCTGGAGGTACTAGGACCCCAACTCGCAGGAGCAAAATTTTATGTAGGGAGGGAGTCGGCAGCGGCTGCTGAGCAGGGCACATGTGTACCTCACATGGTGTTGCGTACTGCGTACCAGCAAATAACTGTTATCGGCTCCCTCACGCACATCAGTTCTGTTTACCAGGAGAGAAACAAAGTAGGCAAAAGAGAGAGGACTAAGTAGTTTTCCTAGTCCAAATGGATAGGAAACAACCAAACTGCCAACCTTTAGAGAGAGAAAAACAGGGCACACTAGATGGCACAAAGGGGTGGTTGAGTATAGAGGCAGAGCCTCACATTGCTAGCCAGACAGAAGGTGGACAGTGATCTTGAAGGCAGCAACCCTGAAGCATGTCACTCTAGGAGAAGAAGAAAAAAAGGGAGATACCCATAATTGTGACCCTCTTGTAGTTGAGATGGCATAATGTGCCAGAATAGGAATAACACGTGGCTCGGGGAGACAACTCCATGCTGCCAAATAGAGAATTGACTGTCCCTTTTCACCTGCCAAGGGAGAAAAAGGGAATTCAAGGTGCATGTGGAGTTGTAGGACTATACAGTCCAGATGTGCTCATCTCCCCAGGAATCCCTAAGGGTAGTGGGCTAACAGCTCAGCTGGAGTAAGGGATGGAAAAAATTAGCATACCAACTAAAAACAGTGTGACCTAGTCGGAAGAAGATATGAGAGAAAATTAGCTGCTTCTCCTGCATCCACAGGGATGTACCTTGTGTAAGAGATGGTGTACTTTCCCCAATCCAGTGTATAGTCACCTCTCACAGGAACTGCCTCTAAGTGGAGTCTGATTGGAAAGTTCTCAGAGGCACAGATTGCATGTAGTAAATAATAGGGATATACCTCGGGTAGGAAGAAGTAGGACAAAGAACAAAGGAAAGGAGCTACTTTTTTTTGGCATGAGGGCCCTAAAAGAACCCTCATTCTGTTTTTTTAGAACATTTGTTTTATTTATTTATTAGTTTTTGTTGACTGGGTGAGCACACTAGACAAATCCTGCCTATTTTCAGGCACGACCCGGGGGAGGGGGATACAGATGAATGCCAGCCGACCTTGAAACAGATTAAGCTGTAGGTGGTATTTTTAGTGAATGAGAGAAATTTGGCCAGGACACCGGGAAAATCCCCCTACTTTTTTGATAAGTGCCATGGGATCTTTAACATCCACCTGTACTACCACCAATCCAGGCAGATGGGATCTCGATTTAACGTCTCATCTGAAAGACGGCACCTCAGAAGTGCAGCATCCCTCTCATGCTGCACTACAGTGTCAGTACTGGGATATTAACCCAAGTGCCAGATGTGGTAACTGAACCCACAGCCCTCTGATCTCCCAGCCTCAGAGGCGAGTGTGCTACCTACTGAGCCACTGACACTTTTGGTGGAGGAGGGGGCCCAACAGTGAGTCCCAACTTTCTTTTTATAGTTTTTTTGTCTTTTCCAGAAATCACTCCAAGGGAGTGCAGATGGAGAGATGCGTCATTAAATGGGGCTGGTCAGCACAAGCAGGGTGAGCTGCCCAGAAGTCCTGGCTCTGCTAGGGCAGGGTATGGTAATCAATGGTGAAGATATTTTGGCAGATTAACAATTACATAGAGTACATCATTTTTGTGTCTTCTAATAATAAATCTTCACCATTGATTCTCATTGATGAGTCTGAGTACAAAGTTATCCCTTCTTCTGAGGGAAGAGATGGCACACCCTGAGGGTAACAGATATACTCATCCTTCTGCGTTGGAGACGACACCTGAGGGCAGGGGCTCCTTGCAGGTCTGGCAAGAGCCGAGACTAGTCAGAGCCAGGTAGGGCTCATGTGGCACAAGAGCAATGGGGCAGCCCAACAGTTGCTGCCTGACCCAGAGGGAGAAGAAATAAGCCCTTGGAAATGTGCATTTAGCACCTTACACTTGGTCTAAGGTGCCAGTCAGAAAAGGCAAAGCCATGCCATCTGCCTGAGGCAGACTGTGGATCCTGCGAGTCTGGAGGCTACCTTATTGGCATTGTATGATGTTCTTGACTAGTGCTGACCTACCTTCAGCCCTCAGCAGAAAGGTCAGTGGCATGTCTGACTAACTTACTTTGAGGCATGGGAGCTAAGAGCTGGCCTGGCTGCAACCATAAGCAATGATTGGAGGCAGCCTGATGTGCTTGTGTGTGCAGATATGCACATTCAGACACATAGAAACATAGACTTTGACAGTAGATAAGGACCACTTAGCCCACCCAGTCTGCCCATTTCCCTTCCTATTGGATAAGCTGCAGATTCTAGTTAACCAACGGCCTACTTCCTGCAACCCCCCACTACAATTGCCTTATGTCTGTCCCATGCATGTTTGAATTCCCCCACTGTTTTAGACCCAACAACCTCCCCAGGAAGGCGGTTCCATGCATCCACCACTCTCTCCGTGAAAAAAAAAAATGTCCTCCACATTACCCCTGAGCCGTCCCCCCTCTATCTTTAAATTGTGCCCTTTGTTCTTACACATCTTTTTCTGAAAGATGCTACCCTCCTGGACTTTGTTGATTCCCTTGAGGTACTTGAAAGTTTCTATCATGTCCCCCTGTCCCTCCTTTCATCAAGGGTATACATATTAAGCTCTCTGTCTCTCTTCATATGGTTTCTGATGCAGACCCTGCACCATTTTAGTTGCCCTCCTCTGGACTGCTTCCATCCTGTCTATGTCTTTGCATAGATGGGGTCTCCAAAACTGCACACAGTATTCCAGATGGGGTTTCACCAACTGTCTCTACAGAGGGATAACCACTTCCCTTTTTCTACTTGTGATGCCCCTTCCTATGCATCCCAGTATCCCTCTGGCTCTCCTTACTGACTTCTCACATTGCTTACCCACCTTTAGGTCATCTGATATGTTTACCCCAAGTCCCTTTCCATTTTTGTTGTTTAGTACCTCCCTGCTATGTGTACTCTTCTCCTGGGTTTTGTCTCCCAGGTGCATTACTTGCACTACTTTGCATTGAATCTAAGTTGCCATATGTCTGACCATTCCTCCAACCTTGCCAAGTCCCTTCTCATCCTTTCTACCCCCATGTATCAACTCTGTTACAGATCTTTGTGTCATCTGCAAAGAGGCATACCTTTCCCTCCAGACCCTCTGCAGTGTCACCTATAAAGATGTTAAAGAGGACTGGACCCACTACTGAGCCCTGAGGTACTCCACTAGTAACCCCACTTTCTTCGGAATGTGTTCCATTCACTATTACCTTCTGTGTCCTGTTGTGCAGCCAGTTTGCTACGCAGGCTACCACCGTGGAACCCACTCCCAGGCTGGCTAACTTGATTATTAATCTTTTGTGCGGGACTGTGTCAAATGCCTTGCTAAAGTCTAGGTAGGCCATATCCACAGCCCCTCCCTGGTCTATTACTTTGGTCACCCAGTCAAAGAAATGAATTGAATTCGTCTGACATGACCTTTCTGCTGTAAATCCATGCTGCTTTGGGTCCTGTGCCCCGCTTGCCTCTAGGTATTCAACAGTTCTTTCTTTCAGAAGTGATTCCATCATTTTCCCTACCACTGAGGTCAAACTTACAGGTCTGTAGTTTCCTGCTTCTGCCTTGCTCCCACTTTTGTGAAGGGGATTCACATCTGCCCTCCTCCAGTCCTCGGGTACCACCCCATCCTCCCACGATTTGTTAAAAAGTGTGGTCAGTGGTGTCACTAGGTCCTCCCTTAGTTCTTTTAGGATTCTGGGGTGAATCCCGTCAGGCCCCATTGCTTTGTCCACCTTGAGTTTTAGGAGTTCTTTCAGGATTCTTTCTTCTGTAAATCGACTGGTGTCAACCCCCCTACCCAGAGTGCTTCTGTTGTCTGGTTTTGGTAACTCCTCCATCATCTTTTGTGAATACTGAGCAAAAGTATTCATTCAGTATCTCTGCCTTTTCACTGTCTCCCTCTGCCCACCTCCCCTCTCCTTTATTAATCTTCACTATTCCTCCCTTAACCTTTCTATGCTCCCTAATGTACCTATAAAAAGTTTTATCCCCCTTCTTAACTGAGTTGGCTATTTTTCCTTGGTATGGGCCTTTGCTATTCTGACTGCCTTCCGCACTTCTTTCTGCTTTATTTGATACAGTTCCCTGTCGTGCTCCTTCTGTGATTGCTTATACTTTTTGAATGCAGCTTTTTTCTCCTTAACCTTCCCTGCTACCTCTTTTTAAAACCATAGTGGTTTTTTACTCCGCTTTGTTTTCTTTATTTGTTTCATACAAAGGCTTGTTGCCTGTATGATAGCAGTTTTGATTTTTCTCCATTGTTCTTCCACCCCTCCTTTTTGGCCATTTGCTAGTGCATTCCTCAGGTATTCACCAATGTTGCCAAAGTCAGCCCTTCTAAAGTCCAGTATCCTTGTTCTTGTATGGCTTGTCTCCATGGTTGTGCTTATTGTGAAGCACACTGTGCAGTGGTCTCTTGTTCCCAGATGTCTACTGACTTATAAATTTGTGATCCTCTCTCCACTTGAGAGTACCAGGTCTAGTATTGCTCCCTCCCGAGTGGGTTCCAACACCAGCTGTCTAAGGCCTGCCCCTTGCAGGGCATCAAGAATGACCCTGCTCTTGGATGTGGCTGCAATACATGTCATCCAGTTAACATCTGGCATATTCAGGTCCCACATCAACAGTATCTCCCCTTTTTCAGCCATTTTGAGAATATCCTCTATCATTTTCTTGTCCATTTCCTCCCCTTGAGACGGGGGTCTGTATACAACCCCTGTGCGGACTGTGATGCCATTCCCTGTCTCCAGCGTGACCCAGAGTGCCTCTTGTCCTTCCCCTCTACTTTTTAGTTCTGTTAGCTTTGATCCCTTCCCTTATGTATAGAGCTACTCCACCTCCTCTTTTACCCTCCCTGTCCCTTCTGTAGACTGTATACCTCGGTATGTTGACATCCCAGTGATGGTTCTCCATGTACCGTGTTTCTGTGACTGCCACAATATCTGATTGTTCATCTTCCATCAAGGCTAGTAGCTCAGGAAGCTTGTTTCCCAGACTAGGGGCATTGGTACTCATTGCCCTCCATTTAATGTTGGCTTTATCCCTTTCTCCCCCATCCCTGCTCTTATTGCCCTTGTCTATTTTTCCATTTACCCCTGTCCTGCCCTCTGTTGAGCTCTGTACTTCAGTGTTTACCTTACTACCTGCCATGTTTTGTGGGGGGAGGCTTGAAATTTCCTGCCTCTTATCAGTACCTTCCCCTTGGCTAGTTTAAAACCTTGCCAAGGAAGCATTTAAACCTGTCACTTAGGAGCTTGGTTCCCTTCTTGGACAGATGCAGACCATTGTGCCAGTATAGACCTTCATCTCTCCAGGTGTACCCCCAGTCCCCAGTGAAGCCAAAGCCCTGTGCTGTGCACCAGTTTTGCAACCATTCAACCATGCATGATGAGGTAAACACCTTCTTGTCAAAGGCATCCATCTGAGCATAATCTGCCTCTGGAGGTTGATCACTCATGGAGTGTTGCGGCCCAGACAGAGTGTACAGTTCTCCCAGCCCTGAAAAGAGTTGAAATACCACCCTGTGGGTGTATGATACCACGGGAGTTGGTTCCTGGGGGCTGATGGGCAAGAGAAGGGATACCTCCACACTGCCCCTTGTGCCTCCTCAAAGGCTCTAGGCCATGGATGGATGACAGTTGTGTCATCATCGGGGACCCCAAAGATTCCCATTGGTAGGGATGGTAGATCATTGCTTGAGTAAGAACCTAGACCAGGTGCCTGGAGCATCACCAAGAGTTGCTAGTACAGAGAGTACTCAACAGCACAGGGGATGAAAAATCTGCAAGTCCAGGGTCCATGACTTGCTTAATCAGCAAGAGGACTTGCCCTGTGCTGTGCCTTTAAGCCCAATGGATGTAGCTTCTCAGTCTCTTGCTATTGTGAGCTGCGCATGCGCTGGCAGCACTACTCCTGACCACCAGCAGCTCCATAGAGCTTTGCCCCTCTCCTGGTCGAGCAGCTAGTGTTGTTGCGCATGTATGCGCTTGTGATTTATTATTTTTTTGTTACATTCCATCTCCTCACCTGTGCTGACATCTTCACGCATTGAAGAGCAACACGAGTGGAATGGGGGGGTTGTCTCATGCATGGTGCTCGGCTACTGATCGCAAGAACCAGCTGAAAGAGAAGACCAGGGACAATGCAGCAAGATCAAGGAGCTCGCCCCAGCATTGCAGAAGGTGACATCCTGGCATCCTGCTGCATGGTACAGCTTACTGATTTACTCATGTGGGAGAGGAATCTGAGAATCTGGTCTCACCTCCATGCCACATTAGCCCTGGTAGCTAAAGGACACAGATGTGTCTTTCCACAGTCTGTGACTCTTGGTCTGCGATTGAGCTATCTCTGATGGCAGTCGTTAGGCGGGGGGGGACGTTACTTAAAAGTGTCCTATTTGAGAACTGATAAAGAAAAAACTCAGGAGATTTAAACAAACAAAAAAAAGGAAATCTGTCACTGCAGGCAGGCTGTGTGATAGGAGTCTGTGCAGGAAGGCCTTAGACGCTTGATCAAGGTGTTTGACTGGCAGACTACGGGGGAAAAGTTCAGGACTCATGTATTCCAACTGGACACTTTGTGAGAGGGCATTAGCTGGCAGAAGTGAGATCAAATCAGACAATGAGGCTGCTGAAGTGTGTGGTTATGTTAAGCCCCAGTGGGTCAGACTCTCTAACTCCAAATATTATTTAAAAAAAAAATTACTGGGAAGGGTCTGCTGTAAGTGACTTTGGTTTCAAATGCTCAGTCTGAGTTTTTGACCCTCTGAATGGACCTTGATCACTGTACCTGCATGTGCTGTAAAAGAAATAAGACATTCAGAGCTGCACAGTTTAACTCTGTTATGTGCATAGTACAGTTTTGGGACATAAAGACAACACTCACCCTTTGGTAAAAAGTTAGGTGAAAAAACAACATGACTTACTCACGCCTGCCACGGACGTATGTAACCAAAAAAACATAAGTCCTGGACTTGCGATCTCCCCAGACATTTTTCAGCCCCTGCAGTCAAGGACAGGTGGGATGATGATCCGTTATCCTCTTAGGAGGACGTTGATGGAGATGATGCACAGACCTCAAGACCTGTTGGTACGGGGAAGAAGGGCTGGAACTGAGCCCTGTCAGAGTCCCTGTGAAAGCTATCTAGGGCATCACCAAACTCCATGTGTTGCTCCCCAGTTAGTGTCCCCTCAGGGCCCATGAATGCAGGCAACCTTTATAAAAAGTGGTGAGGCCCCGGAGGGGGACGAGACTCTGGGTCTCTAGGGCTTCTGCCCGGGCTGCGGGACTACACAGTGGACCTCGCCTGAGGGGAAGGGCTTGCAGAGTTGCCCAAAAGAGGTCCTCCTACATCAGAGGAGTGAGGAGAGCAGAGCTGTACAGTTGCCGTAAAACTCTTCCTCCAGGCCGCCATCAAACTCTAAAGTCGGTGCTGCCTCCAGTGCCAGGCTCAGGGTTGATTGACGTCCTTGGAGTCCAGTTCATCACCAAGGCCAGCACTACCCTCATTGCCGGGTTCGGCGTCAGCTACAGCATCAGTCCTATTGTCATCCCAAATCTCCGCTCCATGAACAGCACTGTAGCCTAGTTTGTCACTGTGAGCCGCACCAGGGTTAAGAGACAGCATAGTCACTGGCCTCATGACTAGCCCAGGACTGACGCAACAGCTGTCATTGCTTCTTTCACCGGGGCTGGTGTCCTTCTCCCCCTTGGTGCTAGTAGTGGCAAGGGGGGAAGTGACAACCTCCACTTCAGCAACAGGACGAACAACAGCTCCAGTACTGGTCCCTCCTCTGACGACTTGAACAGTGTCAGATTGGGGCACATTGTCATATCTGGAACCATCCAGCTTGTTGCTTTGAACGTGACAACAGTATGGGCAGCATCGGAAGACAATACAGATGTTTCCACTGGTGTAGACCTAGTGTATTGCTTCGGCCTCACTACTGGGGCAGTCTGCTGCCCAGGGCAGACAGATGGGGGGGGGTTCACAGCCTGGCACCCAGAAGGAGCCAGCTGTCCACCAGATCCACCCACCGGGGCCTCCGACACCTCAGGAAGTTGAAGTCTAGGAGGACCCCGTGCTTCTTGGAACCAGAGGTCCCAGAAGGAGGCCCAGGGGAAAAGGCCTGGAGTCCATGCCTTGAATGTACGTGTGCAGCACCTACCTCCAAAGGTGGGGAGCGAATGACCCCGCTTCATTGCACAGATCTGTAGGGTATGGAGGTCCATAGATAAACGGGAGTCGCACACATCCATGCCATGCTATGGGCCAAGACAGGTCGCGCAGCATTGATGCTGGTCTGTCACAGCGATGGGCTTCTCACAGGGGCACCAACTCATAATGGGAGGCTGCCAGACTTTCTTTGATGACAAAACCCAATTCTTCTTGGACTTTGGCATCATGGAAAGAAGATAATGAACAGTGAAGACAGCACGAAGAAATTTAGAGTAGTGCCGCACTTGTAAGTAGCAGCAAAGAAATTCACGGAGGTGCTGTTGCTCACAAGTTGTGCAGTCGACAGCAGCAAGAACAGAACTGAGGTGCTTGAGAGGGTCAGCAAAGGTTATTGACTGATGTGCGACACCACGTGGAGTGCACAGGTATCGAGCTTGGTAGCCAATGCTGGCTCTCTCCCTGCAAAAAAGATTTGTTTCACAGGGTCCTGATGTTTCCAGCTCCAGACGTGTAAGTGGAAATCAGTGGTGAAGACTGATTCTTGGAAGACCAAGACTTGCAGTCATCTTTAAATGTCACGATAGTAATACTTTGCAAGATGAGCTCTTTCAGTGTCATGATATTTGTAAATGGCTGCCATTTCTACTTCTGTAAAAAAAAAAAAAAAAAAAAAAAGCAATTGAGAAAGACTTGGCAAAATATTTTTGTTTGGCAGATATCTAGCAAATATCTGAAGAAATCAGATGTCATAAGGACTAGTAACTGAAGATCAGTGTGTATTCTCAGTATCCTCTGCAAGGTGCAAAAGACTAGAAACCACTTGGACTCCTAATTTCATTTTAAGGAGCACCCATTTTCCAGCAATTAACAATTGTTGTGAGTTTTTCTTCTTTGAATCGTGGCACTATTTATGTCCAGAGTTTGAACTTCACATAGGTACAACAGAAAAAGTGTAGAAATCTAATTGTCCTTGCTCAATATTTTTGCAGGGAGGACTTTAGTTTTACAGCATATGCAACAATTTCATATATGAAACCAGGTCCAAAGGCTGGCCTTCTGAAAAATGAAAAGCACGTCATCACCATGAAAGTGAGAAAGCGTCAAAGAGGCATTGATAAAGTACGTACCTTGTAAACGTATAATGTGCACCTCATGGTATTTATACTAATATTTCCAGTTTCTGCTTTTATTGTGATGTGATTTTAAACTACTTGTAGTGTATATTTCTTTTCATCTTACTTCTTGATACTGGTATTTTTCTAACAGAGATTTTGTTTCCCTGTGTACTGAAATCTTTCAGGGTGTTGGATTTTATGTTATCACGTTTGTTTATGCTTGCATGCCAGTATAAAACCATTGTGAATTGCTATTTTACAAGCTTGTTTATACACATCTCAGTGAGTAATTAAGTGCACATTCGTAAGCTAGACTAGGGTGTTAGCCTTGCACATACACGTCTGGGCCAGAAGGCTGTGGGTTATAGTCTTGCACTAGAACTTGGGCTCACATCTCATACCCTGGCACTCCAGTGTAGTACTAAAAGAGTGTTGTACCATTGGCATTTTTTGTCCTTTGGACGAGATATTGAGCTGAAGTCCCTTCTGCTCATCTCTGGTGCTTTCCTGGTGGGTGTTCCAGGTGGAAGCCAAAGCACCCATGACACTTGTTGCAAGAGTAGAGGATTTTCCCACGGTGTCCTGACCAACGTTCCCTTCCCTTCAAAGAAAACTGGTTCAGGCCATCTTTGCCCATGGCTGCGTGTAGGTGTAGATGAGCAGAATGTCACTGCTTGTTTACAGCCACTTCACAGCCAACCTTTCTCATTCCTTAAAAGGTGCTTTGGGATACATTGCATATACTTGTATAGTTCTACACAGTGTCTAATGTACGTGAAAATGGTCGTATTTGTAAGACATGCCTTCCCTACATTTGAAACATAGAAACATAAAATTTGACAGCAGATGAGGACCGCTTGGCCCACCCAGTCTGCCCATTTCCCTACCTAAAGGATAAGCTGCAGATCCTAGTTGACCAACAGCCTACTTCTTCCTACCCGCACCCCCTAGAATTGCCTTATGACTGTCCCATGCATGCTTGAATTCCACCACTGTTTTGACTCCACAACCTCCTCCGGAAGGCCATTCCATGCATCCACAACCTTCTCTGAAAAATACTACTTTACATTACCTCTGAGCCGCCTACCCCCCCATCTTCAAATTGTGCCCCTTGTTCTTGCACACCTCTTTTTCTGAAAGATGCTATCCTCTTGGACTTTGTTGATTCCCTTGAGGTAGTTGAAAGTTTCTGTCATGTCCCCCCTCTCCCTCCTTTCCTTGAAGCTATACATATTAAGCTCCTTTAGTCTCTCTTCATATGTCTTCCAGTGCAGACCCTGCACCATTTTAGTTGCTCTCCTCAGGATTCCTCCATCCTGCCTATGTCTTTGCGAGATTGGGTCTCCAGAACTGCATGCAGTACTCAGATGGTGTCTCACCAGCTGTCTGTACAAAGGAAAACAACTTCCTGTTTCTACTGGTGATGCCTGTCCCATGCATCCCAGTATCCTTCCCAACCCTCCTTACTGCCCTCTCACATTGCTTGCCCATCTTTAGGTCATCTGATATGACTACCCCCAGGTCCCTTTCCATTTTTGTTGTTGTTAGTATTTCACCCCCCATTGTGTACTCTTCCCCTGGGTTTTTGTTTCCCAGATGCATTACCTTGCACTTCTTAGCGTTGAATCTAAGCTGCCATACATCTGACCATTCCTCCTACCTTGCCAAGTCCCTTCTCATCCTTTCTACCCCACCTTGTGTATCAACTCTGTTGCAGATCTTTGTTGTCTGCAAAGAGACATACTTTTTCTTCCAGTCCCTCTGCAATGTCGCTTATAAAGACATTGAAGAGGATCGGTCCTAATACTGAACCCTGTGGTACCCCACTAGTAACCCCCCTTTTCTTTAGAGTGGACTCCATTTACTATTACCCTCTGTGTCCTGTTCTCCAGCCAATTCTTTACCCATGCTACCATCTTGGGACCCACTCCCAGGCTGGCCAACTTGTATATTAATCTTTTGTGTGCGGACTGTGTCAAATGCCTTGCTAAAGTCTAGGTAAGCCATGTCCACAGCCCCTCCCTGATCTACTACTTTGGTCACCCAGTCAAAAAAATTCTATTAGATTTGTCTGACATGACCTTCCTGCTGTGAATCCATGCTGCCTTGGGTTATGTGCCCCTCTGGCCTCTAGGTACTCAACAATTCTTTCCTTCAGAAGTGATTCCATCATTTTCCCTACCACTGAGGTTAAACTAACAGGTCTGTAGTTTCCTGCTTCTGCCTTGCTCCCACTTTTGTGAAGGGGAACCACATCTGCCCTCCTCCAGTCCTCGGGTACCACCCCATCCTCCCATGATTTGTTAGAGAGTAGTCAGTGGTGTCACTAGTTCTACCCTTAGTTCTTTTAGAATTCTGGGATGAATCCCATCAGGCCCCATTGCTTTGTCCACTTTCAGTTTTAAGCGTTCTTTCAGAACCCTTTCTTCTGTAAATGGGTTGGTATCAACTTCTGTATCCAGAGTGTTTCTATTGCTTGGCTTAGGTAACTCCCCTCTTCATTTGTGAATACTGAGCAAAAATATTTGTTTAGTATCTCTGCCTTTTCACAGTCACCCTCTGCCCCCCACTATCCCTCCCTTGGTCTTCCTTCTCCGTGATGTACCTATAAAAGGTTTTATCCCCTTCTTAACTGAGTTGGCTATTTTTTCCTCGGTTTGGGCCTTTGCTGTTCTGACTGCCTTCCCAGCTTCCTTTTGCTTTAACTGATAAAATTCTCTGTCCTGCTCCTTCTGTGATTCCTTGTACTTCCTGAATGCTTTCTTTTTCTCTCGAACCTTCCCTGCCACCTCCTTTGAGAACCATAGTGGTTTCTTACACTTGAGCACATATCTGTTTGCTGCAGCACTCTAGTAATAAGGATCAAGATAGTGATCCTTTATTTGTTAGTAAATGTTGGCTGGGCATTTAGTGTTCAAAGGTAATATTTGATCAAGGATCCCACAAGATTGGTTCTTTTGTGAATGAGTTATTGTACTGGACTTAGGTCACTGTAAAGTCTCCATCATCAATACGTGCTCGCACACACACAAAAGATTGTTTAGAGGGTGCAACATTAGCCAGCAAAAAACACAGAAAGCAACAAAATTGTTTGTAGGGCAGAGACGAGACCTTTATTAGGCATAGCAGGGTTTTATTTAACTCTAAAAATTGATTAGCGTTTTGCTCATAAAAGTGCTAAAACTTTGTGAAAATGCATACCTCTTGCCTCAATGTGTTTAACACACACAGCACTTCTAGAAAATCTATATAAATACTTTCTGTACAGTTAGTATCGTCCCAAGAAAAAAACTGCTAATCAATTATTTAAAACCCTGCATAGAGATCACCTAGTTATACAAGCTTTTGAGACACCCAAGATCTCTATCAGGCATCGCACTTGCCGAAGACTGGAGTTTTCAGTCCATGTCCTTCTTTCAAAATTGGAGTAGACACATTCTTTTTAACCAGTAATTCCAGCCCAGACTCTCCAACCTAGTGGATAGATTTGACTAGTTTAATTCAGCTGCAGTAGCTATTAACTTTACTGACCAACACCTGATTTTGTATCTAAGGTTGGGCTGGCAGTATAGCCTAGAGGTTGGAATAATAAGCTGTGGATGAGCTTGGTACATCCAGCAGACCTGAGTTTGAGTCCCATAATCTCCACTTGCATCTGGCCAGCCCGGTGGCGCTGAGGGGAAAAAGAGGATAGAGCGTCCAGAGGACTGCTCTCTTCTCTTGGGTGGGATCAGGGTAGCCAACATAGCAGTGGCCCTGGTGGGCGGCACTGTAGCGCACAGGGGCTCATAAGGCAGGGAAGAAGTCTGGCAGCTGCCATCCGGACATGGGTGGAGCATCCGTCGTGGGCTGGGTGGCAGTGCATGTCCCATGTCTGGGGCGTAACTGAACCCCACACACACTGTGGGTCTGGATGGCTGACTGCTCCGCGCCTGACCGCCACATGCCCGTAACTGGGCCTCCACCCTTGAACTCCTCGCAGACCTAGGGCCGGGGGGGTCCTGCAAGGAGAACTTATGTCCTGGAGGAGGTAGGGGTCTCAGTGGGCGGTAGAGAGGCAGATGAGTTGATGCCTGAGAGAGTTTCAGGGCCAGTGGGTGACAGAGTCTGCGGGGGGGGGGGTGGAGATCTCCACTTGCATATTATGTGACCTTGAGCAAGTCACTTAACCTGCCCAGTGCTCCTGGGTTGCCCCTGAAAACAGTCATTTTACCTAGTGGGCCTTACCCAGTTATCAAAAGAATAAAATACAAAAACAGTTCTGCTTTGCTGTCACAAATCAAATGAGTTTTTAAAACTTAAGTTTCTTTTCCCCCACTGTTCTGTTTCTGATGCCAAAGACCACATAAGGTTACGACTACGTTGGCATGTGGATACACGGGCCACTCCTACTCTTGATGGCCATGTGTACCAGTGTCATGGGCGCTCCCCTGCATTATTCCTGCCAACATCAACATCACGGGCTTCTAGTGACATCATTGCCTCATGGAAGGAGCAGAAGACTATTGCAACAGGGATGGTTAACCCAAGGAGAAGAAATTCCCTGGAGATTGAAGGAAGCAAAGAGAAGGGCAGGGCAGGCAAGTCTGGAAGGAGGACCCTCCGTTGGAAGAAAGTGTAACAGGGCAGGGCAGGACTACGGTAACGGGGGAAACAGGAAGAGGAGACAGGTTAGAGGAAGAGAGAGACAAAGAACAGAGAGCCATGTGTGCCAACACAATGAGTCTAGGAAACAAAATTCCTGACCTTAAGGCAATCGTAGAGGCAGACCTGGATCTGGTAGCCATAACAGAATTGTGGTGCATGGACAACCACAGCTGGGAAGTGGCCATCCCAGGCCACACTATGTTCCAGAAGGACAAGTCAGGGAGGAAGGGCGGAGGGGTTGTTTTATATGTAAAGAAGGGTATAAAAGCTGCTGAGATACAGGGGAAACGTGACAGAGTGTGGCTGGAGGTACTCTGGGTCAGCCTAGAGATGGGGTCGGGGGCTGTTGTTCACGTAGGTGTTCTATACAGGCCTCCGACACGGGGTGGAATTGGACAGAGTCCTGGGGAAGCCATTAGCAAATTGGCCAGCAAGGGGGAAGTTTTGATAATGGTGGACTTTAATTTGGCGGATATAGATTGGGGCATTCTTGCCGCGGCTACATCAAGAAGCAGGGCTGCCCTCGACTCTACAAGGGGCATTTCTCAGGCGGCTGATTCAGAACAAAGACAGCATTGCTGACGTCACAGTAAATAGTCCCCTGGGTACATGTGATGACCATACAGTGAGGACAGAAAAAAACACACTAAGATGAGTTTCCTGGACTTCAGGAGGACAGATTTTAAAGAAATGGGAACCTGCCTCAGAGAATGCCTCAAAGAGGGGAAGACAGAGGGAGAGTGGAAACTCGGTGGAGAAAAATTAAGAAGGATATAGCCCAGGCAATGGCATGCTGTTTGAAGGAAGTGAGGAAGGGAAAGAGGAAGGGGACACTGTGGTTCTGTAAGGAGGTGGCAAACGCAGTAAAGGAGAAGAAAAGCGCATTTATAAAGTACAAGGAAACCCAGAGGGATGAAGATAGGAAGATATATCTGGAAAAATAGAGAGTCAGGAAGGAGGGTGAGGGCAGCTTAGCACTAACAGGGAGAGGATGGTGAAGAAGACAAAGAGGAATGAACCTTCTTCAGGTATGTGGTCAGAAAAGAGGACAAGAAGGGCGATGGTAAGAATCAGGAGGCGAGGGGGGAAACCTGCACAGAGGAAGATCAAGAAAGTGGAAACTGAATGATTACCTCTGCTCGGTCTTCACTGTGGGGGGGTTGGGGACAGACAAGCATGCTGCAGTAAGCAACAGGGAGAGGGGGACGTGGACACAAGTCCATTCTCTGGGGTGAGAGTCAGGAAGGGGTTGGAAGCCTTAAAGCAGAATAAGGCGATTGGGCCAGATGGAATTCATCCAAGGATCCTTAAAGAACTGAGCACAGTGCTGGTCGCCCCTCTGTCAGTGCTTTTTAGCTCCTCACTGGAGATGGGGGATGTTTCAGAGGACTGGAGGAGGGCCGATGGTGTCCCTCTGCACAAAAATGGCAAGGAGGATGCTAGCAACGATAGGCCAGTCAGTCTCAAGTCAGTGGTGGAAAAGTTAATGGAGACACTACTGAAGGAGAGGGTTGTGGAGCACCTGGAGGCAAAAGGGCTGCAGGACCACTGGCAGCATGGTTTCACAGGAGTGAGGTCATGTCATACTAATCACATAAATTTCTTTGACTGGGTTACCAGGGAGGTGGATCAAGGGAGAGCAGTGAACATAGCCTATCTGGACTTCAATAAGGCTTTCAGCACTGTGCCGCACTGGAGGTTAGTTAAGAGACTAAGCTGCCTGGGGGTAGGGGAGAAAGTGACAAGCTGGGTTTCAAACTGGTTAAGGGATAAGAGGCAAAGGGTGGTAGTAAACAGTTGCCGCTCAGGCATTAAGAGAGTAACTAGTGTGGTGCCACAGGGTCTGGTGCTTGGACTGGTCCCTCTTTAGTATCTCCATAAGCGACAGGGGCTTGAGAGTAATGTGTGTTGCTTTGTAGATGATACAGAAATCTGCAGCAGGGTTGACAGGAAGGGGTGGAGAAAATGCAAAGGGGTCTGAGGAAACTAGAATAATTTTCTAGGGGGTGGCAGCTGGGTTTCAGTGCCATAAAGTGCAAGATTATGAATATAAGGCTGAGAAACCCAGGGGTGACTAATGAAAAGTAACATGGGTGAGGAAGTTTACAGTCATCGAGCAAGAAAGAGACCGGGGGCCTCATCATATCTTATGAGCTCAGGATAGCTGGGCAGTGTGACAGAGTGATGGGAAAGGCTAGCAAGATGGTGGGGTGGATTGGGAGAGGGATTTCCAGCAGGAGGAGGGAGCTGGTGCTGCCATTGTATTGCTCACTAGTGAGGCCCCACCTGGAGTACTGTGTCCAGTTCTGAAGGCCGCACTTTCGCAAGGACATTGAAAGAGTGGGAGCAGTACATAGGAGGGCAAAATGGTTAGGGGTTGCATGAGAAACCATATGAGGAAAGGCTACGGGAACTCAACATGTATTCCCTGGAAAAGAGGAGAGTGAGAGAGAGAGAGAACATGATTGAAACCTACAAATACCTCACAGGAGTGAATAAGATGCAAGTGGAGGGTCTGTTTCACAGAAAGGAAGGCAATAGAACGAGGAACAGCTTGCCAGAGGAGTTAGTGGGGGCAAAGACTGGGGTGCTTCAAGCATGTGTGGGATAGGCACAAGGGCATATTAGGTAAGGGAAGGGAATGATACCTGTGACCAACTAGGGTCAGTGGAGACGGCATAGGCTGGGACATGGGGCAGACTGGATGAGTCTAAAACTCCTTTTCTGCCCACAAAATTTATGTTTCTAGGACTTTCTATCTTTACTGTGTACTCCCTTGAGGCAGTCTTTGGAACACGAAGGAAAAATTACTTGCAGTAATATTGCTTCTTTCAAGGGATCTTCCAGTAGGATTAGACGTATGCAGTCAGCTCAGAATCTCTGACTGCCTGCAGAACTACGATGTAATGTGGAATGTATGCAAATCATGGAACTTAGAATGCTACATTCAAACTGCTACCTCTGGGTTGACTGTGTTCTAACTGCCAGATTCGCAGATCAAAGAACACTAAACTATCCGAATTAAATGATTGTAATTCACAACCATAAAAATGATACCCTCCTCTTGGTTAAGAGAACAGGTTCCAACAGGAAAATGGAGAAACACGAAAAGGAGCTAGGTGCCCTAGTCATACTTGTGTGCATCTAAACATTAGGTTAAGCTAACGATTGATGGCAACATTAAAACATCC
Source organism: Neoceratodus forsteri (assembly GCA_016271365.2). Classification (NCBI taxonomy): domain Eukaryota; kingdom Metazoa; phylum Chordata; order Ceratodontiformes; family Ceratodontidae; genus Neoceratodus; species Neoceratodus forsteri. Next base: position 1,316,207,132 of record CM028131.1, read on the forward strand.
CATAAAGTACTGCTGAACCTGATGCAGGGTTATGTAAGGGGAGGTAGGGATGGGAGGTCTAATCCTACTGGGAGATCCCTTGGAAGAAACAATATTACTAATATGGTAAGTAATTTTTTCTTCAAACCCCAGGAATCTCCCAGTAGTATTAAACATATGCAGACTATCAAGCAGTTCCTTGGGGGGTGGGTACAGAACCTATTTAGAGAAAAGGTTCTGCAATGCTGCAGTGCCAAACCTAGTATCACTCCTGGACTTGGATGTCCAGGCAATAATGCTTTGTGAAGGTGTGGACTGTACTCCAGGTAGCTGCTTTACAGATTTCCAGCAAAGGAATATCCCTTGCAGCTGCCACAGAGACAGAAGTTCCACGAGTGGAATGTGCCCTATGGTGGTTGTTTTTCAGCCTTAATGTAGCAGAATTGGATGCTGGATACTATCCTGCATGCAGTTAACCTCTTTGAGGCAGGCCTCCCCTTTCCCACTTCACCATAGATAATGAACAGTTATGAGTGGGAATCCCTGAGGTCCTTCGTACGAGTGATGTAATAGCTGAGAGACCTTTTTACATCCAAACTATGAAGTTTCAGTTCCCCTGAACTGAACTTGGCTATAAAAAATACAGGAAGGGTGATGGACTGGTTCAAGTGAAACTCAGATACCACCTTTGGAAGGAATTTCCTTTTAGTCCTAAGGACCACCTTGTCCTCATGGAAGATAATGTAATTAGGATCAGTGCAAAGAGCTTGGAACTTGCACACTCTTCTTGCTGAAGTGATTGCCATCAGGAATACAGTTTTCCATGTGACATATTTCAGGTCAGCCGTAGTTATTGGCTCAAAGGGAGGTTCTGTGAGTTTGGCTATTAACAAATTCAGATCCCAAGAAGGGACTGGCTCCCTAACAGGAGGGAACATATGTGCCAGCCAGTCCTTTGAAAAACTGAATAAAAACAGTGTGTGAAGCTATTGATATTACTTCGAGGAGGCTCTTGCAGCAGGCAACCCAGTTAGGACTAAGCCACCAGGCACTAGGACCACACAGGAAACTTTTAGCTAGCAGTATACAGCGGGATGCCGATTTCCGCCTATGGTATATAAAAAAAAAAGGGGGTGTCCCCCAGCCCATCCTCTGTTCTTGTCCCACCATCGAACCACGCAAGTCGGACCACCACAGACTCCTGCTTCTGTCGACTTCCATTTTGTTTGCGATTTACCCACGATTTCTTTATTTTCTCTACCGATTTCAGTAATCATTTATTTGGTATTTCTTCACCATTTTGCATGTCGTCTTCTCCATCTGCGTCTTCAGACCGGCAAATGAAGTGTGCTTGCGGCAAGCAGCTTCCCTCCAAGGGCAGCCACTTTTCTTTCCTGCTCTGCTTAGGCCCTGACCAAGACACAGAGGCCTGCCAACATGGCCAGAACTTCAACCAGGCCACACTGCAATGCCGCTTGAAGACCCTACAAAGTTTCCTGCTGCAGCAAAAATTGGTCACAGTGGAGAAGGAGCTCCAGGGCAAAAGTTCCTCCTCTTCCCTGGCCGCCAGGGCATCGACTTCTTTCACTTCCCAGAAAGAGAAGAAGTCTAGCGGAAAGCACAAGCACCAGGACAAGCATAGTAATCAGCCCTGGTCAGCTTCCTGCTCTCGGTCACTGCATAAGTCAGTGGCCGACTCCAGGTCTTCCTCCAGCGGGAGGTCAGCCCCTCCTCTGGCAGCCCTTACTCCTTCTGGGATACCTGTGTCTCAGCCGCCTGCCCTCATTACCATTTCGGGCGGCAGCTCCCCGGGGCTTTGGACTTTGTCCCTAACCTCTCAGCCTCTGAAGCTCAGGCCCTTACACCCAGTGGATCCTCAGCCAGACAGCTCGACCGGTTCTTCGGGCAGCGGGTCTTCACTCTTAACCCCTCCCCCCCAAAAAATCTTGGTGTTGCCTAAGTCGGTCCGGGTTCCAGGATCGATGCCTTCAAGTGAAGCCCGGAGCGTGTGTTCACCTCCCACTCTCAGGTGATGCCTCTGCCTCAAGGAGCTAGCTCCCCTTTGCAGGCTTTCCCTTCAGGGTCTGCACAGGCTGCTTCACCTGACAAGCGTCAGCCTTCGCCTGCTTGGCCATCACTGGCTCTACCAGCCTTGGCCCCGACAGTGCCTCAGCCATCATCACCAGATCGTCAGCCAACATTAGCTGGCCCTTTGGGCAACCCCCAGCTGATGCCTGAGGGACCGGTACCTGATCTCCCGACACCTTCAAGACCAACGCCAGACAGCCCTTAACCTCAAGGACTGACACCAGGTTACCCTGCACCCAAGGGCTGACGCCAGGGTACCTGGCACATCAGGGATCCACACTTGGTTTTCCCACACCTAGCCACTCTGCGCCACCTCCTCCCCTCCCACCACACAATCCTCCAGCAGATTATAATACACTATTCTCGGCCTGGCGGGACTTTGTGAATAAGGATTTTCTGAGGAAGCCTCCCACTCCACCTCCCAGGGATCTTCCGAACTCTGATCAGGCAGACCTTGGACTTCCCCGGCCCTCGGGTGACAGGAGAGACCGTCTTAGAGAGGACCGTTGCCTAATGACGTCGGTCCCAGACTCTGATTTGTCAGGAGGGGATTCTTCCTCTGAAGAACCCGAAGATTCTCAGCTGCCCTCAAAGCCTGAGGAACCATGGGACACCCCTAGGTTTCCCTCGACAACCCTACCTTCATGGACGTCATAAGATGCATTCAGTTCCTAATGGGTTGGGAAATGGAGGAGCTAGATCCAGAACGACACTGTCTGGCAGTATATCTCTGTAGAAAAGAGACCCTTCCTCTAGAGGTCTCCCCCCCCACCACCACCACCATAGACTTCTATGAGGATGTCAGCAGGGCCACCTGGAATCATCCATCCTGCACCCTGCCCTTAGTCAAAAAGGCAGACCACCTTTATCATGCCCCATAGGCAAGTCCATCTATGGGGAGCATCCAGAGGTGGATTCGGTGGTCATGAATGCAGCTCATGACTGCACCAACAAACCTAGGTACCTTAGTATGCATCCTCGAAATAAGGAGTCTCGCCAGGTTGACCAGTTCAGTAGGTGGGTCTATGCCTTGGCCATCCTCCCATTCAGACAATGAACTACCTAGCCCACATGGTACAATACCAGAATGTCCTGTGGGACAAGGATCTAGATCTTGTTCAAACTCTTCCCGAGGACTCCAGCAAGACCAAGTTAGCCCAGCTTCTCAGATCAGGCTCAGACGTGGGCAGTCATGTCCTCAGAGCTGCCTGTGACACGGTGGATGCTGCCAGTCGGGCGGTGGCTACAGGCATTTGCATCTGACGCCACTCCTGGCTCAGGGATTCTGGCTTCACCCCAGATGTGCAAGCCAAGATCCTTGATGCCCCTTTTCGGGGCAACATTCTCTTCTGCGAGGATGCCCAGAGCATTATTTCCTACCTGCAAGAATCTGGCAAGGCTTTGAGGTCAGTACATTCCATGTACCATTCCCAGCCTAAAACCCCCCAACGTCCATCCTTTCGCTGGGCTCCCAGACAAGTCTAAGGACCAGCAGTCCAGAAGTGCCTTTAAACGCAAGACCTCTACTCAGTTGGCAGGAAACTCTGCCCCAGGGCCCCCAGACCCTCCCCTGCAGCTTTGCGCATCCCCGGTTCCACAACCTGACTCCTTACCCGACCCCCCTCCTCTGGCAGAATCTTTTGAGGAGGTGGGGGGGTCGCTTTTCCCTATACCTAGAAGGACGGCGCAACGTAACCTCAGACCAATGGGTTCTCCAACTTGTGAAAAAAAGGGGGCATACTCTGGAATTTCTGGAGATTCCCCGGACAACCCTCCCTCGCACTCCCATTACCATCAGGCTCGTATCGCCCTCATCAAAGAGGAGATTTGGGCACTACTGAGCAAAAAAGACCATAGAACCTGTTCCACCATCTCAAAGCGGGAAGGGGTTCTATTCCCACTTCTTCCTATTCCCAAAGAAGACCAGGGATCTGAGACTGATCCTCTCTCTCATCCACCTGAACCTGTACATCGGATACAAGCGCTTCAGGATGGTCACCCATCACGGTCTCCTTCCCGTTCTCCACCGCTCGCTGGATATACAGGATGCCTATCTCCATATGCCAGTCTTCCAGCCCCACAGAAGGTTCCTTCACTTCTGCTTCCAAGGGAACCATTTCCAATTCCAGGCTCTCCCCTTCGGCTTCTCCTCTGCTTCCCGAGTTTTTAAGTGCCTGGCAGTAGTGGTTGCGGCCCTCAGGAGGCAGGGTCACTATGTATTCCCTTATCTAGTTGACTGGCTTCTCATAGCCCCCTCCAGAGACCAGCTGATCCGGGCCATGGAAGCCACCTTCCAGCAGTTCCGGACTCTGGGAATCACTGTGAACATGCCCAAGTCCTCCCCCTTGGCCAAGCCAACACCTGCCATACATTGGAGCGATCCTAGACTCCGCTCAGGGCAAAGCCTTCCTGCCACCAGATAGGGTGGAACACTTATGAGCACAGGCCCAGCTGGTATCCTCCTCTTGCCATGTCCCAGCCAGGTAATTTCTGCAGCTCCTAGAGCATATGGTTGCTATAGCTATAGTCCCCCGAGCCCGTCTGCACATGAGAGTGCCTCAATGGAATTTTCGGGTCCAGTGGGACCAGCGCAAGACAACTTGGAACAACCAGTCTTCGTCTCCAACCCTGTGCGGCAGACCCTAGGATGGTGGTAGAATCCCGCCAACTTCTTCAGGGGGGTTCACTTCTGGGTGGAATCTCCACGGCAGATTCTTATGATGGATGCGTTGAGCCTGGGCTAGGGTGCCCACCTAGCAGACTGGCAGACACAGTGGACTTGGACAAACCATGAGCAGCATCTCCACATCAAAGTGTTAGAGATGCAAACAATCCTTTACGTCATGCAGGCCTTTCAGACGCACCTGCTCCCAGGCCCCCTCCTGATTCAGACAGACAATATGTCGGTAGTCTACTACATCAACAAGCAAGGGGGGACTCATTCCTCATTCTTACCCCCTTTGCAGAGAGGCCATGAGAATGTGGTACTGGCCCATGGAGCACAACCTGGAACTATCTGCCATACGTGTTCCAGGTGTCCAAAACGTCCTGGCCGACAACTGAAGCTGGTCCAGTTTGAAGGCACACGAGCGGGAGCTCCTGCCCTCCGTGTTCAAGGATCTCTTCAACAGATGGGGTCACCCAGAGCTAGATCTTTTTGTGACTGCCTCCCCTAACTCCTCCCTTCCCCATCAAGCTCAACCACCCCTCTCTGATGATGTTTGACCATGCCGTGAGCTGCTCTTGTCTCTTTTCGGCTGCCACTCCCTTATCTTCTCCCCCTCCCCCCCCCCCGATTCCTTCTAGGTTTCTGAAATCCCTGTATGTGAGACTCACGTATATTATTACTGTGATGTCATTCCTGAACTGATGAATATTGTTGTATTTTCTTTTTTAATGTTGTATGCTCTTGTTTAACATGTATGTACTTTCCTGACGTGAAACCTTTGTAAAAGAGCCTTGGCTCAAAGGTAATTGTAATCCTAGATTTAAATAAATAAAAAAAAAGCATCCCCATTCAACGCAAAACTGCCCATTTTCTGCTCGATTGATCCAGGGCCTGGTGTTTTCTGGCGAGACGTGTTGTCCCTCTCTTGGACAGGGAGATGTGTGTTTGCCATCTCTCCCTTTCCACTTTTGCAGAGGGTTCTCCTCAAGCTGCAGTCAGAGGGAGTGGAGATTTTTCTTATAGCTCCCTTCTGGCCACACCAGATATGGCTTCCTCTGTTGCAACAGCTAGCAGTGAAGCCTCCACTCCCCACTCAGGAACAGGGAACATTGGTCCACCTGGACCTCAGATCGCTTCATCTCCCATGTGTGGCTCCTGCAGACTTAGCCATTGTCCGCTTTAGAGTTTCCTCCTGAGTGGCAGACATTTTAATGGCCGCAAGGAAGCCCTCCACTAGGACCATCTACGCCATGAAGTGGAAGTGGTTCTCCATTTAGGCCACCACTCAGCACTTGGACCCTTTTATCTGTCCGGTGAATCTCATCCTGGAGTACCTCCTTTCCCTCTTGGAATCAGGTCTGGGTTACTCCTCGCTTAAGACGCACCTATCTGCCATCTCTGCATACCATGCACCGGTTGAGGGCAAAGCTGTTGCCCAATTGGATCTTTCCCGCACCTTCTTGCAGGGTATGCTACACTTCCTCTCATTAGGGACCCTGTCCCACCATGGGATTTATTTATTTTGGAGAAGCTTACTCTTCCTCCCTTTGAGCCAGCTGTGAGCTATGCTTTCTGTCATGGAAAGTGTTGTTTTTAGTTGCCATTACTTTTGCTCAGAGGATTTTTGAGCTGCAGGCTCTGATGTGTAAAGAGCCGTAGTTATTTTCCCACAAAGACAGGGTGTCTTGGCGGACCAAGCCAAAGTTTCTGCCTAAGGTGGTGTCTGAGTTCACGTTGAATCAATTGATCCACCTTCCTAGTTACTTTCCCACGAGTTTTCTAATCAGGGAGGGGCCTTACTTCATACTCTGGATGTTCACTGGGTGCTCCAGTGCTATTTGGACCGCACCCGCTCTGTCAGACAGACTGATCAGTTGTTTGTTTCATTCACCCCCAAAAGACAGGGGGCTCCTGTTTCTAAACAGTGATTGTCTAAATGGTTAGCAGATTGTATTGTTTATTGCTATCCCAAGTACAAGCCTTTGCCAGGTCCAATCAAGGCCATTCTACCAGTGGCATGGCAGCCTCAGTGGCATCTTTCCAAAAATGTGTCCGCTGTTGAATTTGTGCAGCCGCCACTTGGAGTTATGTCCATACCTTATACTCTGTATACTCTATATCTTAGACAGGTAGAAGGCTAAAGGCCAATAAAGCCAGTCTCCCCATTAGGGTGTATGTAATCCTGGATTGTACTTAGTAAGTACATATCCAATTTTCTCTTAAACATCTGAAAGGTTTCTGCCTCACCTATGTCTCTAGTTAGCTTATTCCAAAGGGTAACTATTCTCTGGATGAAGAATGATCTTCTATGGTTACTTCTTGGATATGACAAATTGAGTTGTTTGTTATGGATTGAATAGATTGAAAACGTATCTGTTTTTTCTACACCTAAACTAATCATCAGTTCCTTGTCACTAAATATCTGGTACATAAAAAGTAGGTCCCCTCTGGATCTTCTTGTTTCTAGTGGCTATAACCCCAGTATCACTAGTCTCTCATTATAGGTCTTACGTTACAGACCAGATATCGTCCTAGTTGGGTTTCGTTCTACCTTCTCCATGAGGTTTATATCCCTTCTCAAATAGCGGCTTCAAAATTGGCTACAATAATCCAAATGGGGTCTAATTAAATTCTTATAAAGTGGTAACAGGCATGCTCTGTGTCTGGTTATGAATGATTTCCTAATTGCCCCTATAGTCTTGTTTACCTTTTTTACAGTAGTTAAGTGGTGTTTTTCAGATGACAGGTCTTTATTTATAATGATACCCAAGTCTTTCTCAGTTTCAACCACTCTTAACCTTGTATTATTTAGGAAGTAATTATGTTTGCTATTATTTACTCCCAGTTGCATGACTGCACACTTATCTGTGCTAAATTCCATTTTATTTCTTAATGCCCATTCCTGTAGCTTTTTTAGATCCTTTTGGAGCATTTCTGCCGTTTCACTACTTGGAACTTCATTATAAATTTTAGTATCAGTGAATTTAACACATTCGCTTGCAATGCCATTGTTAAAATCTGAGATAAATAGGGAGGGCAGTACCGGCCCCAGCACAGAGCCTTGTGGCACGCCACTTGAAACCTTTTCATACACCGACATGTGTCCTCTAATCCTTACCCTCTGGGTCCTATTGGTCAGCCAATTCTGCACCCACTGTGTAAGTGTATTATTTATATTAAGTGAAACCATTTTACTTATTAGTATTTCGTGAGGGACCTTGTCAAAAGCCTTTTTGAAGTCCAAATAGACAATATTTACTGGTTTACCTTCATTCAAAAGCTGTCTGACCTTTGTTATAAAAGACTAACATATTTGTTAGACATGAATGATGCTTTTTAAACCCATGCTGAGTCTTGTCTATTTGTCCCTTGCTTTGCATATCTTTCTCTAGCCTATCTCTAATAAGCTATTCCAGTACTTTACACAAGATCAATGTTAGACATATAGGTCTGTAGTTCCCTATCTCTGACCTACATCCCTTTTTGTGTACTGGAACCACTATAGTAGTCCGCCAGTCTTGGAGTACATCTCTACTACTGAGTGATGACTTGAAGATTTGGTACATGGGCTCTACTAACCACTCCTTGGTCTCAAAAAGCAGTTTTGGATGAAGTCCGTCTGGGCCGGGCGACTTGGAGACATCCAGTGTATTTAACTTTTCTCTGATCTCCTGTCTAGAGATGTGCTCTGTGTCCCTGGTATTAAGCTTTAAATTAGTTTTTATTTGATCTGTATTGTAAACGGAAGCAAAATGTGAGTTGAAGGCCTCTGTCATATCCTTGGTATTTTCATTTTCCCTCCCATTTAGTTTAAGTGGTCCAATCAACCTATTTTCTGATCTTCATCAGGCATTACAGTTTGGACATTGCCTTTAAACGTAGAGCCGGCTTCAGACTTGCAGTCCTCCAGGGCCTTCTGTCATAATTGGCCCTATGACTGTTGCCTTCCTTCTCCCAGCTGACCGGGTCAGTTCCTCCACTGCTTTGGACTGTGTCCTAACGGCGTTGCCTGCTGCAAGAGCCCCCTCAAAGTAAGATAGTACAGTTACGTAGGAACTTACCGTAACAGTAGATCTTTGAGAGAAGTTCTTGCAACAGGCACTGCTTTCTCTCTCTCCTTCCCCCGATTGCTGATTTTCTATCTCGGCTATTGTGCTATCCTTGGTTGTGAGGATCCACCTCAGCTCTCCATTTTCTGAGCATGCCAGGGTCTCTGTCGGGAGAACTGAAGATGGGCTGGGGGACCGCCCCTTTTATACCATCGGTGGACGTAGGCATGCCGACGTCGGGGGCAGTCCCCTGCTGTATACTGCTAGCTAGAAGTTTTCCGTGTGGTCCTAGCACCTGGTGGCTTAGTCCTAATAGTGTTGCCTGCTGCAAGAACTCCTCCAGAAGATCTGTTAATGGTAGGTTTTTACATAACTGTTCTATCTCACTTAGAAGGGGCTCTTACAGCAGGTCACTGTTTGGACTGAAGCTGGCAGGCAGTGGACTACGGAAAACTTCTACTAACAATACCTAGAGGGGCCCCACCTGATGTTGGCCCACCCAGATGTCCGCCTATGGTATAAAAGGGGTGGTCCCCCAGCCCTACCTCAGTTCTTTTCTCTCTGTCAACCCACGCAAGTTGGATCTTCACAGACGCCTTCTGCTCTAGTCGACCGCCATTTTCTTTGCATAACCAGTGCTTTATTATTTTACCTTTTTTCTCCAAAATGTACAGATTTTTGTGCATGTCTTCGTCTCCATCCTTTCCTGTGGAGTGGCGGCGAACGAAGTTTGCTTGTGGAAAGTAGCTTCCCCACAAGGACGGCCATTTGTTGTGTCTGCTTTGCCTAGGCTTGGACCATGACACAGGCCTGCCAGCACTGCCAGGATTTCAGCCAGCGTGCCCAGCTTCACTGCCAGAAGACCCTGGAAGCCTTCTTGCTGCAGCAGAAACTTACAGCGATGGAGAAGCAGCTCCATAAAAGTACCTCCTCTTCCCCGGCCTCTGGGGCATCAACTTCATCAGCCAAGGTGAAGAAGTATTCGGGAAAGCACAAACACAGGGACAAACTCGGTTAGCTTACAGCTCCAGATCCCCTCACAAGTCGAGTAGCGAACTTGGGTCTTTCTCCCTTGGGAGTTCGGCCCCTTCGACTCCAGAGGCCCTCTCTTCTTCTTGGCTCTCGGTGGTCAAACCACCCGCTGTCCTTACTGTCTTGAGCGGTGGTTCTTTGGGGCTTGGGACTTCGTCCCCAGCCTCTCAGCCCCTGAAGTTCAGGCCCATTCAGTAGGCGGGTCCTTAGCCAGGTGGCTTTGCCGGGTCCTCCTCGAGCGGTGGGTCTTTGCCTATAACCCTCCCGGTTAAGGCGTCAGCTAAGTCTATTCTGACATCAGGGACTGACGCCTCCAAGCGACACCAGGGGCATGAGCTCACCTCCCCCATGAGAGTGACACCTCTACCCCACTCAGGAGCCAGCTCTCCAGGACAGGCTTCCCCTTCTAGGCCGGCACCGGCTGCATCACCAGCACGGTGTCAGCCTGCACTTGTCCCATCAGTGCCGGCCACCCTGACGTCAATCCTCAGCAACGCCTTAGCCGTTCACTCCCAACCCTCCACAGTCACCAGCTGGCCCTGTCGCCACACGGCTGACACCTGAGGGACTGACACCTGGCCTCTGTACACCGGTCAGACCGACGCCGGATGATTCCTTACCTCAGGGACCGATGCCAGTGGATCCGATTTCAGGGTTACTGCAGCCTAAGGAACCTACACCGGGGCCTTTTCAGCCTACCCCACAGATGCCAATTCCCCCAGCCATGCCTCAGAACCCACCCACGGACCTTAACACACTTTTTGCAGCTTGGTGGGTATCCTTTAAGGATAAGGAGGCCCTGAAGGGACCCTCAATTCTAACTCCAAGGGACCATCCTCCCAAGCCAACTAAGGAACCGGTTCCACCCTAGGAGGGCCCTGACACCACTTCTTAATGAGCCTACTCCACAACCAGACAGAGCTAGCGTCAGTTGCCCGAGGAGCCACCGATGTCAGCGTTGTCACTCTCCTTCTTCCTTTCCAGACTCAGGTGAGTCAGAGGGATATTCTTCGTCCTCTTCTTATGACGATTCCAGGGACTGTGACCCACCAACAGAACCAGAGGAGCCCAAGGGCACCCCGCAGTCTCCTCCGGACTACCCAACTTTATGGATGTGATAAGGCACATCCAGGCTCTTATGGGCCGAGACATGAAGGAAGTGGATACCTAGCAATGTCAGTTAGCCATCTTCCTCTGTAAAAACGAGTCTTTGCCTTTGGTCATTCCACTTTTTATTGACTCCTTCAAGGACATCAATAGGGCTGCATGAAAACATCCCTCTAGTACACTGGCGACATCCAAGAAGGAAGATCGCCTCTGTAATGCCCCGAGGGTCAAACCGTTTTATGGGGAACAACCAGAGCCTGACTCTGTCATTATTAATGTGGCCCGTGACTGTTCTAAGCGGCCCAGAAACCTTAGCACTTAGCCCCCGATAGGGACTCTAGGCAAATAGACCTTTTTGAAAAGAAGGTCTATTCTTCAGCCACCTGCGCTATATTTTCCCTAAACTTCTATCCCACGTGGTTCAGTATCAGAATGCCCTGGGGGAGAAGGCTTTTGAGGTGGCACAGGCTCAGCCTGATCTTCCTGGAAAGGCTGAACTGTTATACCTCCTAAAGTCTGGTTCAGATATGGGGACTCATGTTCACTGAGCCTCATGACTATGCGGACTCTGCAGGTAGGGCTGCGGCCATGGAAATTTGCCTTCGTCGTTACTCTTAGCTTATAGTCTTCAGCTTTGCTCCAGATGTCCAGTCTAAGATCCTGGATGCCCCTTTCAGAGGCCCATTTTGTTTGGCGAGGATTCTCAAAATATAATTGCTCATCTCCAAGAGTCGGGCAAGGCTATACATTCAGTTCACACATTGTACCGATCTCAGCCAAAATTGTCCCAGTGGCAGTTCTTTCGTCGCACCTCCAAGCAGCAACCCAGAGGCCAACAGCCCAGAAGTGCCTTTAAGAGGAAGACTTCTTCCCAAGCCACAGGAGGTTCTGCCCCCAGAACGTCCCAGGTTGTGTTGCCTGTCTGTGGCTCCTCCACCTGACTCCTTACCCGACCCCAGCCGAATCTCTGGGGGAGGCGGTAGGGGGTTAGTTCTCTACAGAGAGGGGTGGCGCAAAATAACCTCTGATCAGTGGGTTCTGCAGTTAGTGGAACAGGAACACACTTTACAGTTTTTTGAGATTCCACTGGACAATGCTTCAGTCCCCCTTCCATTACCTTGAGACCCATCTCACCCTTATCCAAGAAGAGATCCAAGTGTGGCTGCGAAAACAGACCATAGAACCCATCCTACCAGCGCAGCGAGCAAAGGGATTCTACTCGCATTTCTTTCTGGTCCCAACGAAAATGGGAGACCTACGTCCCATCCTGGACTTCAGCCACCTGAACCAGTTCATAGAATACAAGCGGTCCAGGATGGTAACTCTTCCTGGCCTTCTCCCCCTTACTTCATCAGGGGGATTGGCTCTGTTCTCTGGACTTGCAAGACGTTCATCTTCACATCCTGGTGTTTCCACCCCACAGGAGGTTCCTTCACTTCCAAGGAAACCACTACCAGTTTCAGGCTCTGCCATTTGGCCTGTGGTCGGCCCCATGAGTCTTTACAAAATGCCCCGCAGTAGTGGCAGCGGCCTTGAGGAGGGAAGGTCATTATGTCTTTCCTTACCTAGATGACTGGTTTCTGATCACTCCCACCAAAGAGAACCATGGAGGCCACTTTCTCTCTGTTTCAGGATCTGGGGATCTTACTTTGAGGGGGAGCTCTTGCAGCAGGTAACACCATTAGGACTATGCAGCCGCCAGGCACTTAGACCCCACAGAAAAACTTCTAGTTAGCAGTCCAAGGCAGGGGACCGCCCCCTGACTTCAGCCCTGCCCCAGCGTCCCAGGTGGTATAAAGGGGGCAGTCCCCCAGCACCACCTCAGTTCTTTTCCTGCTGTCAATCCGCTAGTGTCAGCTCCACGGACGCCTCTTTGCAGTCGACCACCATTTTCACGCTTCATGCAGTACCGATCGTGTAGAGTTTTTCTCCTCGCATTTTTCCTTTTTTGTGCATGTCTTCTCCATCTTCTCCATGGTGGAAGTCTTAAGTGTGCGTGCGGCAATCAGATCCTGGCTAGAGACAGCCATTTGGCCTGCCTTATCTGCTTGGGCCCAGGCCACAAGCCAAATGACTGCCCGCATTGCTAGAAATTTAATAAAAAAAGACCCACATCCACCACCTCAAGACTCTGAAGGCTTACCTCCTGGAACAGTAAGTTGTTGCCATGCAGAGGACCCATTCAGGACACAGTTCTTCCTCAGCCAGGGACTCCTTCCCCAGAGAGAAGAAATCTGATGGGAAGCACCGTCATAGGGACAAGGATCGAGCCAGGTCATAATCCCACCCTAGGTCCCCCCCACAAGACTTCCACGTCCTCTGCCTCTGGCGAGAGGTCAGAATCTGTTCCCCCTGGCCCGTTAACTCTCCCGGGGGTTTCTGCCAAGATGACTCCTGCCTCTTCCCCTTCGCACGGCAAGGAGTCTTTTTGGCATGGGCGTTCATCCGCCCCTGCATCCCTGGCTTTAAGGCCCCACAAGCAGTCACTAGGGTCTAAGCTGGACGGACAGGCGTTTTCTTCGGGCAGTAAAAGCCGGAGTTTACAGCCTACAAGGACTTTGAGTTGTCCAACAAGTCGATGGGATCAGGCGACACCTCCAGATGCCAGGAATCTGAGCACCACCAGAAGCACCAGTCACCTCATGAAAAGGCATTGACCACTTCGGAGGATTGCCAGGCCTCAGGGCTTTCTGATTCCATGTCGGAAACCGGACCAGACGCCCCCTCCCAAAAAGCCGTCTGCTCCATCGGACCAGGAGACAGGTCACACGCTTGAGGACCAAACACCCTTACCTCTCAAACGAGGTTCGAACCCACCATCACCACTTCCTCTTTGGGAGACACTATCCCAGAACTTCTGGTCCCAACACCTGATGGCAATCAGCCAGTAGACCAGACGACTGTGCCAGATGCACAGCAAGGGCCGACGTTCGGGCCCCCGAACGTCCCTACCCTGCCGTCAGTGCAGCCTGTCATCCCATTCGCGGAGGTAGGAACTCTGTTCAATTCATGGTGGAACACCATAAAAGGAGACCTGCTACCTAAACCATGGGAGCAGTCCCCTAACCCTAGGAATCAACTGCCACCGGATCCACCCAGATACCTCCGAGACCGCCTCTAACACCAGACCGCCCGTTGTGAAGGGACGACGACTTGGGGACTCCAGCACCTAGCGGCCATGGTCGACACTCATCATCCATACCCTCATCAAAGGGACGTCTGCATTCATCCTCAAATGAAGATTCAGGCGACTCTTCCTCCTATTACTCCTCCGAGGACGATCTCCCTCTGCCCTCTCCAGACCATAAGGAGGATTCTCCCAGGTCTCCTCCCGATGACCCTTCCTTTTTGAATGTAATGAAGCACATCCAGTATCTTAACCAACAGGACATGGAGGAACTTGACGCAGAACGCCATCGCTTGGCACAATTTCTAGGGGCAAATGACCCAAAACCCTTGGTCATCCCTCCACTAGTAGAGCCATTCCAGGATATCACAAAATTGGCATGGAAGCACCCCTCCACCACTTCGGCTGTCCTCAGGAAGGCAGACCCCTATACAGGACACCAAAAAGAGAGCTTCATCTGAGCGAACAACCAAAAGCAGACTCCATGGTGCTAACCGCAGCTCATGGCAGGGCACAGACACCAAGGCATTTGAGCTCACAGTCTCCTGATCTAAGAAACTGGACCAGATGGTCCGAAAAGTGTATACCTCGGCCACCTGCACATTCAGGTCCCTAAACTTTTTGGCACATATGGTTATGTACGAAAAGTCCTTGTGGAATAAGGCCTTGGACTTAGCCAAAGCTCAGCCGAATTCTGATAATAAATCTGAACTTATGGCTGTTATCCAGTCTGGAATTGATGTAGGCAAACACATCCTGAGAAGCTCATACGACTCCACAGATACAGGCCAGCTGCCACAGGAGTCTGTATGAGACACCACACCTGGCTCTGGGTCTCGGGATTCCAGCAGGATCTGCAGGATGCAATCCTTGATGCACCCTTTCAAGGGTCAGTTCTCTTCAGCCCAGACTCCGAGAAACTGATCACTGGGTTACAGGACTCCGGTAAGGCAGTCCCCAGCGTCCACTGAATGTACAGGTCTGAACCAGCTACTACCAGATGCCACCCCTTTCGCAAAAATCAGGGCCAACAGGGAAGGCTTTAGCAACCTAAAGGGGGTTTTAAGAGAGGGAGCCCTCCCCTGCCTTCAGGCACCCAAGGACCCAAAATTAAAAAAAGTGCCAGAGTACCCCTGCCTACCCCCTCCGCCTTGGCATGACTCCCTGCCTGCCCCCCCACCTCCAGTGGAGTTTCAGGGGGAGGCAGTAGGTGGGAGATTCTCCCTGTACCTCAAAGGATGTTCCCACATTACCATGGATCTGTGGGTCCTCCAGATAACAGAAAGAGGGTACGCCCTGGAGTTCACACAGATTCCATCGGACAGCCCACCAGTTCCCACCCACTGCTCCCCATCTCACGCGGCCCTCATAAAGGCAGAAATACAATCCCTTTTGCAAAAGAGAGCAATTCAGGCAGTACCTCCAGGTCACAGTGGAAGAGGATATTACTCCCATTTCTTCCTCGTGCTGAAGAAGACTGGGGACCTTCGTCCCATCCTAGATCTGTGCCAACTAAACAACTTAATTGCATACAAAAGGTTCAGGATGGTGACTTTGCCTGGTCTGCTGCCCATGATCCACCAATGGGATTGGCTGTGCTCCCTAGACATGCAGGACACCTACATGCACATAAAGATCCTGCCATCCCACAGAAAGTATCTTTGCTTCACCTTCCAGGGAGAACACTATCAGTTCAGTGGGCCTCAAAGTGGAGCCCTGGGAACACCCTTTTGGGCCAAAGCCTTGTTAGATAAATCTTTTCCAACCTGAACCTGTTGTGTTCTATCATTTAGATAGGATTTAAACCATCCACAGGTGTCGTAATATAGCCCAGCATTCAACAGTTGCTCCAATAGAAGCTTATGGTCCACGGTATTGAATGCATTTGACAAGTCCACGAACACCGCACCCACCGCCAATCCCCTTTTCTAATCGGGATACAATGATGTCCACTAGGTCGGTGAGTGTGGTGTCCGTGGAGTGTCCCTTTCAAAAACCTGACTGGTACCTGGACAGCAACGAGTGCAAGTACCCACTCGGCTGTCTCTGCACCAGTCTCTCCAACGACTTAGAAACCACGGACAAAAGAACAATGGGCCAGTAATTTGTGGGTTCTGTAGGTGACCCACCCTTATGTATTGGTATGATTTTTGATTTTTTTTCCATAGAGTTGGAAAGTGGCAATCTATCAAACTCCAATTAAAGATTTTTGTCAATACAGGGGCAATAATGTTTACCGAGTCCTTCAAAAATCTAGTTTCAGTTCAGTCCAATCCAAAAGATTTCTTAGGTTTTAATTTCCTAATTTCATCTTTCACATCTTTGCATGAAATGCATTTAAATCTGAATTTTTGAATATTCTGTGACATTGCATTTGCTCCTTTTGTACCAGAGTGGAGTTCTATTGGAGGAATCTCAATATCAGGCAGTGTCACAAAGTATTCGTTCAGTAGATTTGCTGAAACGTTGGTAGTTTGAATTATACCATCTCTTTCCATCTATATGGGTGGCGAGTTCATCACGGGTTTCTCAAATGATTTTATGAGTGACCAGTATTGTTGCAAATCATTGGTCTCGGTGAATTTGGTACCGTAATACTTTTTGAATTTCTAATTTTTGCTTTCAGAGCATTTCTTGCCACTTCATAATTTTCCCAGTCCACTGGGTCCAGTGATCTATTTGCAATTTTCCACAACCTATTCTTAACACTTATCTCTTTTTTTCATTTTGCAGAAATCCAGGGAACATGTCCCGTCTTTTGTGTTAAGTTAATAAAGGGTGCTATCTCGTCTGTAGTAAACCAATGTGTAAATTCCTGAACAGCCAGGTCAAGAGTTGGTATCAAAAACAATCTATCCCATTTAACTTCTGCTAGCTTTGACAAAAATCAATATTGTAGTTCTTCAGATGTTCCCAGGAAAGGACCAGAATGTTTAAAATCCACTTGACTTCACTTTAATTAACAGAAACAGCAGTGGTTTCTTGGTCTTGGCCAGAAAACAGAAGTAGAGGACCCCCTTGAAGGCATTGACCACCACCCAGTGTGGTTCAACCTCAGTATTTGCAAGGAATCTGCCAGGATTGAGACATGGGTAGTGGACTTTGGAAGGGTGGACTTTGGTAGGATAGGAGAAATCTTAAAGGGACACCTTGCCAAAATCAGATCGGAGGTGGAAGCAGAGCAGAAATGGTCAGTTATTAAGTTGGGTCTGATTGAGGCCACTAATATTTATTTATTTTATTTTATTTTATTTAGTTTTTGTTAACCGGAAGGCTCAAAGTAAGAAATCCAAGACCAAAAAACCAAGCTGGTTCAACAGAGAGGTAGCAGTGAAAGTGAGGGAAAAGAGAGCAGCCTTTCATAAGTACAAACATACTTGGAGAGAGGAAGACATGGAGGATTACTCTGTGAAATCAAGAGAGACTACCAGAGTGGTCTGGGCAGCTAAGGCCATGAGAGAGAGAACTAAAGCTGGCATGGGGCATAAAGGAAGGGGAAAATAACTTTTTTAGGTTAATAAGGGAAAGACAAAGCTGCAAGGATGGGATTGTTAGAATAAAGAGGGAGGGAGGGAGGATGGACGGAAAGTAGTGAACAGGTGGGGTCACTGAACAAGTATTTCAGCTCAGTTTTCACTAGGGAGAAGGATGGACCTATGCCACAGGGTGGAAAAAATAGGGGTTCAGAAAGGGTGGGGGGGTGAAACAGATGGAGCAATCCAGAAGGACAAGGTTTTAAAGGGCCTTAGGGTGGATAAAGCTCTGGGACCGGATGGCATGCACCTGAGAGAATTGGCGGAAATCCTGTCTGGCCCCCTAGTGGACCTGTTTAACACCTGGCTGAAGACAGGGTGTGTGCCTCAGGACTGGAGAATGGCACATGTAGTGCCTCTCCACAAGAATGGAACCAGGGATGAAGCAGGTAATTAGAGACCAGTCAGCCTTGCTTCCATTATAGGTAAATTAGTGGAGACCATACTAAAGGAGAGACTAGTGAACTTTCTGGAGGTAAATGGTCTCCAGGATGAAAGACAGCATGGGTTTGTCTTTGTGAGATCTTGCAAGACCAACCTGATAAGACTTTTTTTGATTGGGTTCTGGGCTTGCTGAACAGGAGCCGGGGGTTGATGTCCTGTATCTGGACTTCAGCAAGGCCTTCAACTCCATGCCACATGGGAAGCTGCTCAGTAAACTGAACAACCTGGGAGTAGTGGAGAAGCTGGCAGGGTGGGTCAAGAGCTAGCTACAAGACAGAAACCAGAGGGTGACAGTGAGGGTGAACTATCAAAGCTGAGGCATGTGACCAGTGGGGTCCCACAGGGCTCAGCACTCGGACCAGTGTTTAACATTTTATTAGTGACATGGTGACATTATGGGATCAAAAGTAAAATCTGCCTGTACGCAGACAACACTAAGCACTGTGGGAGAGTGGATATAGAGAAGGGGAGATAGGAGCTCAGGGAGGACCTGGCTAGGTTCGAGAAATGGTTGGGTATCTGGCAGTTGGGGTTCAGTGCCGAGAAATGCATGGTCATGCACCTGGTAGCTAAGAACCCAGGGATCAGTTACTGATTGGGGGTGGGGTACAAGTGCCCAGTTCTGAGGAGGAAAAAGATCTAGGAGTAATCATCAAGGGGGACCTGATGCACTCTGAGCAGTTCCATAAAGCAGCAGCCAAAGCAATCAAAATGTTGGGATGCATCGCCAGAGGAATCACCTCCAGGAAAGGGGAAGTCATATTGCTGCTGTACAGGTCATTGGTGAGACCACACTTGGAGTACTGTGTACAGTTCTCATGCCCTTATCTAAAGGACATCAAATTACTGGAGGGGTACAGCATAGGGTGACCAAGATGATCCCGGGCCTGGGGTACATATATACCCTATAAGGAGAGGCTGAGGGAGTTCAATATGTATTCCCTGAAGGACAGAAGAGAGAGGGGGGGACATGATAGAAACCTTCAAGTACTTTAAAAGTATGAACAATGTTAGAACAGAGGGCAACTTCAAATTGAAAGGGAATGGGTCCACTAGGGAGCAGTCTGAAAATAGTGGTTGGGGAGGGATTCAGAAAAGAGAAAGGAGGAGGCACTTTTTCATAGAAAGAGTGGCGTCCAAATGGAACAAAGTGCTGGAGGAGGTGGTTTCATTGACGTCAGTGGACAGCTTTAAAAGGGGGTGGGACAGGATGAAAGGGAGAGTCATAAAAGGTGGGATGATGGGGGTGAGAGTGTGAGGGATAAAAATTCCATGTGGAAAAGGGAGGGGAAGGCGGCTCCAGTAAGATCAACTGAGAGTAGCATACTCAAGCAGACTTGATAGACCAAAATGGCCTGTTTCTGCTGAGATATTCATATGTCATGAAACACAGACTCTCCACATGTTTAGGCTTTATTGTTTACTACTGCTGTTTGGTTAAAATATCTGAAGAAGGGCAAGTTAGACCACATTGTAAAAGGACAGCCACCCCTTCCGCTGCCAGTTTGTAGTCCATTCTCTCAGGAGATGTACAGTATCGAGCAGCAGAAGACTTAAAGAGCCACTGTCAACCCTTTTTTTTTTTTTATTGTGTTATTTGTAGCCCAGACCCCACATTTTATGATTACTTACTTTCACTAAAATTCATTGATACCGTTTGTTGTATATACTTCCTTTCCTCTTCGTAAAACTAAAACAAATGCTAGTAGTGTAATTATACCCAACCTTGTTTCGTTTCAAATACTTGGTCTAGACTTATTGCATACTTTTTGAACATTAGGAACACCTTCAAACAGCCGCAAACACTCATGATACAATAATCTTCTCTCCTCCCACTGCATCATAAGTGGCTTGACTGTGTTGGGGTTGTTCCCAAGTCCAAGAAAGATGAAGAGGGAGTTAAGTTAATCAAGGAATGTAAATAAACATATTCTTGTGTGGAACACCAGTAGTGTGGGCAGTCTGTTTTTCAGATCTTCCTGGACATAAGTCTCCACCACTCATTCACACTATTGGGATCTGCGCCGGAGGCACTAGGACCCATGGGGAGCAAACTTTTTGCTGGAGAGTCGGCGCCAGAGATGAGCCGCGAGAGCAGCACCGCGAGCCTCAGCTCGCGCAGTAATGACTATCTCGGCGTCAACCCTCCAACCACCTCAGTTCCTTATTTCCCGCCGTCGGGTGCGCTTCAGTGACGACGTCGCTCGTCTGCCGGGAGTCAAACTTCAAACTAGCAGCATAGTTTTCAGTTTTATTTTGTAGTATTATCTCGATAAAGTATCGCTTAGTTTATTCTTATTTTAAAATAAAGAAGTCTCAGCCTACTTTGACGGAGTCGACCATGAGCAGGTCAGGTGACGGTAGGGAGACTTCGTATGAAAGCTGTTCAGTCAGTCGGGCTGGGTCCGGTCTGCCGCCTTCTCGGAGGGGTCTGACAGCGGTCAGTCAATGCAGAGATGGGCGGTCCAGCAGCTTATAAAATAAGCGGTCACATTCTCGGCACCGTTCAGCCTCGAGCTCTTGACCCCACAGGTCTAAAAAGGAAGGCATCACTCAAGGTAGCCCTCTGATATGTCTGCGCATAGGCGTTGGTTATCAGGGCTGGTTGCGGTCTCCTCCCTCGAATCGCCAACCTCTGCTTCAGGTAGCCAGCGGCTCGACGCCTGAGCCCTACCCCACCCGCAGGTAGGTCTTCAGATGAGCAGTTTCATTAGTGGGCCGCTCTTATGGAGCGATGGGCTCGGAGGTTGGTTCAGCCACCTGGCTCGGTCACTCGTGGGCTTTCGGGCTCATTGGGAGGTAGTGTGGTTGGACTTTCCTGGTCGCGCAGCACCTTCTTCGGTGCCGTCGACTCCGCGCTTAAGTCTCCCCCCCCCCCCACATGGCTACGGCGCAGGGGGCCACACCGATGCCCTTATCTCCTGCTCTTCTTCCTTCAAAACCTGTTTTTCGGGGTCTGGGGGTGTTTTCGGCGCCGTCCTCAGCGCCGGTGGTGCGCTCGGCGCCGTCCCTGGCGCCGTGCGGCTCTCGGCGCTGTTTTCGGTGCCACGTGGTTTCTCGGCGTCATTTTTGGTGCCGCGTGATCCCTCGGCGTCATTCTCGGTGCCGTGCGCCTCCTCGGCGCCGGAGGCTCTCGGGGCTCCCTCTGCTTTTCAGGACTCCTCCTTTCACTCGTTTCCTTCTTCCCTCTCTTCTGATTTTCATTCCTTTCCTGTCCATACAGTCCCTCCTGGACTGTCAGGAGATGACATTGAGCCTGACCCAGACCTTCGGTTGGGTGATGAAGTGGACGAAGCAGGATCTATTACTGCTACAGAGCCTATGGTCGAGGACCTGTCATTTAAGTCTCTGCTGAAAAATTTAAGCTCCACTCTTTCTCTCCAGACTACAGACATCGATCCTGGGAAATTGTTAAGACTCCAATACCTTCATGCCCCGGAGATCCCTATGGATTTGACTCCTCCGGTTCAGCCTTCCTTCGAGACGCTGTCTCAAATGGTATGGAATAATCCTGCTCTCACCCTTGGTGGCTAAATCCATAGATAGGAAATATTCAGCCCCCAAGGATCGTCCCATTTTGGCATCTCAGGCCTTTGTGGATCCTATTGTAGTCCTGGCAGAGAATGATAAGGTCATTCTTCCTCAAACTACTACAGCTCGACCTATTAACAAAGAATCTCGGAAGATAGACACCTTAGGTAAGAGAGTCTTTGCTGCTTCTACCCTAAGTATGCGTATTGCCAGTTACCAGGGCTATTTCTCCCAGTATGAGTATATCCTGTGGCACTCTATCAAGCAGATGGTTGAAGCTCTTCCGGACTCTGATGCAAAGCCAGAGCTTCTTCAAACCATTACCAGAGGTATCGAATCTAACAACCAGCAGGTTAAAGCAGCCATGGATGCTTTCGACACTGCTTCCCGTTCAGCGGCTGCTGGTATTTGCACCCGCCGTCATTCCTGGCTGCGCACGGGCTTCACAAATGCGCCGCGGCAACAGGTAATAGGCGTTGCCCTTTGATGGTGCATATCTTTTGGTCCCGGGTAGAGCAAGCTCTAGAAGCTACACAAAAGACTAGGTCAGTCATTAAGTTGGCTCGACCCCCTCCTGCCCCCTCTCGAGGGCATGTCAATAAACGTCAGTTTCATAATCGTCAGTCCTTTCGAGGCAAAGGAGGTTTCCATAAAAACCAACCTGCCCAACCTCAAAAGAAGACACAACAGAAAGCGCAAGGACCCAAAGCGCCCAGCGCTACCTTATAAATTGCTGGCCCAAGTCCCATATCAGCTGCCCGAGGTGGACTTTTCCTCTCCGGTGGGGGGTCATTTGATGCACTTCTACAACCAATGGAAGTCCATAACCTCAGACAAATGGGTCCTTCGGATAATTCGTGAGGGGTATTCACTCAGTCTTCTGGAGACCTCTCCGGATCATCCTCCCAAACGGCAGCCCAGGCTGTCAACCCTTCAGTCAGACCTTCTCGCTGCCAGGATTCAGGGCCTTCTGAACAACAGGGCAGTAGAAGTGGTGCCGCTGCATCAACGGAACACGAGGTTCTACTCCCATTACTTTCTGGTTCCAAAGAAGTCCGGGGGAATGCGTCCCATTCTAGATCTCAGAAAGCTAAACAAATTTCTCCCCAAGGAGAAATTCAAAATGATTTCTCTGGGAACCCTGTTACCTTTGCTTCATCAACACGACTGGCTAGCCTCCCTGGACATGCAGGATGCTTACCAGCACATTCCTATTCACCCGAGGCATCACAAATTCCTAAGGTTTGTGGCTCTGGGACAGCATTATCAGTTCAGAGTCCTGCCCTTTGGGCTATCCTCGCGCTGCAGATTTTTACAAAGTGTTGTGCAGTTCTCGTGGCGCACCTCAGGAAGGTGGAATACAGGTGTTCCTTATCTGGACGATTGGCTTCTAGCAAACCCTTCCAGGCAACTTTGGACCCTGGGCCGTGAGGTGTGACCTCCTAGCCTCCTGATATCCATGGGAGTTCTGCTGAACCTCAAGAAACCGCAACTGCAGCCCTCCCAGAGGCTCCTCTTTATAGGGACTCTTCTGGACACCACCTGTGCGAAGGCTTTTCTTCCAGAAGACAGAAGGAACGATATCCTTCAAATGGCCCGTCACATCGGGGACAACAGCTCAGTTACAGCTCTCTCGATGCAACGGATGCTAGGCCTCATGGCATCCTCAGTGTTCACTGTACCCCTAGCATGTCTGCACATGAGAACCACTCAGTGGATGCTCAGTACTCAGTGGTCCCCAGCCACTCACCCGCAGTCCTATCTCATCAAGGTGACAGAACCTTTAAAGAGATCTCTCACCTGGTGGTCTCAAGAGACCAATCTCCTGGAAGGATATCCCTTTGCTCCTCTGGACCATCAAATCTCCATTACCACAGACGCATCCCTAATGGGGTGGGGAGCTCACTGTCAAGCTCTCCACACTCAAGGTGTGTGGACTCAACTCAAGTCCCAGCTTCACATAAACGTCCTAGAAATGAGAGCCGTTCTTTATGCAGTCCGAGCGTTGAAGGACATTCTCTCTCACAAGAACATTCTCCTTCAAACGGACAACAAAGCAGTGATGTATTACATCAGCAAGCAGGGCGGTGCTCATTCTTACCCCTTATGCAGGGAAGCAATGAGGTTATGGGAATGGTGCTTGGAGCACAAGGCTCTAATTCAAGCGGTCTACCTGCCAGGTGTACAGAACGAATTGGCAGACTACCTCAGCAGAACAGAGACAGATCCTCACGAGTGGTCTCTCGACTCAACTATAGCTCAGTCACTATTCGAAGAGTGGGGAACTCCAGACCTGGACCTTTTTGCATCCCCACTCAACGCAAAACTGCTTCTCTTCTGCTCCAGAAATCCAGGGCCTGGCATTTTCTGTCAGGATGCGTTCAGGCTGCGGTGGACAAAATGCTTTCTTTACGCCTTTCCACCTCTTCCTCTAATTCAGAGGGTATTCCTCAAGTTCGAATCTCAGGGGGACAAGATGATCCTCATTGCCCCCTTTTGGCCTCGGCAGCTGTGGTTTCCACTACTCAACAATATGTTGGCAGTTCCTCCAAGACTACTTCCCCTGCAGATGAACCTTTTGACTCAGGGACCAGTGGTCCATCCCAACCTGAGATCGCTTCACCTTCACGCTTGGCTCCTGAAGAGGTAGAAGTAAACCGGTTCAATGTCTCTTGCAGGGTTTCCGATATTCTTCTGGCTGCGCGGAAGCCAGCCACTCGGAAAACTTACACGGCCAAATGGAAGCGTTTTTCGCTCTGGTGTGCAAAGTTCTCTTTGAATCCCTTTTCCTGCCCACCAGATAAGGTTTTGGAGTACCTTTTGGACCTCTCAAATTCAGGTCTGCAGTACTCAACAGTAAAAGTTCACCTTAGTGCCATTTCAGCATATCATGAGCCGTTTTTTTCCTTAACACTGGTTCAGTTACCTGTGGTTAAGAGATTTCTTAAGGGAATTCTGCATACCAGACCTCCTACAAGACGTCCAGTTGCAGCTTGGGACATTAATCTTGTGCTAGACATGCTCACTCGGAAATCTTTCGAACCTCTGGCTACTTGTGAGCTAAAATTTCTCACCTGGAAGACTGCCTTCCTAGTGGCCATTACCTCAGCCTGCAGGGTCTCTGAGATACATGCCGTGGTCACAGACCCTCCATATACTGTGTTCCATAAGGACAAAGTAGTTCTTCGTACTCGCCCTAAATTTCTTCCTAAGGTTGTGTCGGAATTTCATCTAAACCAACCTTTGGTCCTTCCCTCTTACTTTGTGGACTTCCAAAATGAAGGAGAACATTCTCTTCATTCTTTGGATGTTAAGAGGGCCTTGCGTTTCTATCTAGATAGAACCAAGGATTTTCGCAAAGCCCAGCAACTGTTCGTTTCCTTCAGCGAGACCCGGTTGGGTCAACCTGTCGCTATCAGATGTATCTCAGCATGGCTAGTGGCATGCCTTCGCCACTGCTATTCCATAAGCAGGTTAAGTTGGAGGATAGAGTTTACGCTCACTCTGCTAGAGCGGTTGCCGCATCCCTAGCGGAAATTCGTAACGTGCCCATTGCAGATATTTGCAATGCGGCCACCTGGAGCCCAATGCATACTTTTGTTAAACATTATGCACTAGATGTCCATGCCAGACAACATTCTTCCTTTGGCAGAGCCATCCTTAATGGACTTCTGTCCTAGAAACGTGAGCTCTTGGTCTCTCCTGCCGCCCTCTTGGGGGATTATTAGCTCGGTACTCTCCCAATAGTGTGAATGAGTGGTGGAGACTTATGTCCAGGAAGTTATGAAAATTACGTACCTACGTAATTCTTGATCTTCTTGGACATGTCTCCACCACTCATTCCACGCCCCCTCCTCGCCCCCGAGCTCACCTCTGTTGTTGGTCTTCACTCCCTCAAATCTTTAGGCTGTGAAGACTTCTTGTTGACCCTTCTTATACGGTCACCGGACTATCTTATGTCTGGTTTTAGGTTGAGGCTATGCTTCTAGGTTAGTTATACTGCACCTCCTTGGTAAAAAAGGTACTGAGGCAGTTGGAGGGTCGACGCCGAGATAGTCATTACCGCGCGAGCTGAGGCTCGTGGTGCCGTTCTTCGTGGCTCCATCTCTGGCGCCGACCCTCCAGCAAAAAGTTTGCTCCCAATGGGTCCTAGTGCCTCCAACGCAGATCCCAATAGTGTGAATGAGTGGTGGAGACTCGTCCCAGAAGATCAAGAATTACGGTAGGTACGTAATTTTCAGTTTTAAAAGGAAAAAAGGAATCTGACTACCAGCAATCTCTATACAATGTTGTCAGTCATAACATGTTTTATTTAAACTGGGGACACTTTTGAGGCCTAAGGGGGTTGACAGCGTCTCTTTAATGGTAGCAAACGAAGCAGCCACTGTTCACTCATGGCTGCTGTATTTCTGTAGCCCCAAAGCTCATGTTTCTGTTGCTCACTGCCAGAAACATGTGCCTTTTCTTTGGTTTCTACCCACTAGGGTATAGCATGACATTGGAAACCAGTCTGAATAGTAATTCTGGTGTGGTATAAAAATAAAGTTACGTCAAAGCTCCGATAAATGGCAAGATTAAACTGGGATTTTAACAGGGTGGTACTAAACGGCTTATTCTAATTGAGGTCGTTTAACACACAAGGTATTGTGTTACTGCCATACAAGCCTTCAACTTTTTACAAATATTAGTAATATGGCTGTAACCAAAATGTTCACATAATTTAAACTGAATAAGAGTGATGTCTGCCAGTAATGTGCACTTGGGCCGAAGGGCTGAAGTTACGATTGTCATTATAGGGCTTACTAGTTTTTTTTTTTTTGTTTTTTTTTAGTTCAAATCTAAGGTCAGATACCTGACCGTCAATATTGGTTGCAACATTTTGGGAGATAATTTTTAATTTTGAGTTGTCATGTTTTTGCATAAGTATTGTATTTTGTTTTTTAAGAGAAATCTGATCAGTCCTGGGTTGTATTAATGATTCACAGGTCAAATCTCCTCGCCCCTCCGAGTCAGGAATCCTCAGTAGAGGTGTACCAGAAGGAAGTACAAATAGCCTCCAAAAGTCGGCAGTTGGGGGGGGTGAGCGTAAACGGCCTCACTCTGACAACAAGTTGAAGGACAACAAGAAAAGCAAAATGTCTGATGAGCTGTTGGTCGTCATTGACTGAGTCTTCCAGGCGAGCACGAAAAGTACAGTTTTATCCGGTCTTTTATTCTGAACCTATTTATTTGTAACCACTGTAATATGATTCCCCAGAACATATTATTTTACAGTTAGTATGTCCTAGAAATTCATAAAAGCATGTGTGCAATGCATGGTACTATTTATTCATATACTGCAAATAAAACTGGGCAGTCAGGTTACCACTTTGGATCAAACATTATTATTGCATGATGGAATGTGCATGAAAATGCATGGTTTGTAAATTTATTGATTAAAATCTTTGTTAATCTGTTATATGTTTTCTTGCCCCCCTACCAGGAAAACAGTTTTCCTTTTACCCCTGAGGTGGACCGGTCGACTGTAGAAGTAAGCTTCAGAAGGAAAACATCAGTGAAAAAACAAGAATGTCAATGCCAAAATGGAGACTCTACTGTAAACCTCTACAGGGACGCAGAGACTTCTCAGAATTTTTATAAAAGGTTAGGACCCAAAATGAATCCAGGCAGCAATGATGGGATAAGAGAAATGGAAATGATGGACTACAGCCACAGGACAGGGAGGATCAAGATGAATCAAAGGATAAAGATATCCTTTATTATATTTCCTCAGGGGAGATAACTCCACCTCCTAAAATTTACAGTGCCATAACCTTCAAGAAAGAAAAACAAATTGGACAACAGGAGAGCAGGAGCCTGAAGGAGAGCCAGCAGAAACCCAGCATAGTGAGCAGTGCATCGGAGATCTCCGTCGTTTCAGCAGCTGCTCTGGAAGAGCTAAGGCAGCTGAGGAGTTACTGCAGAAAGCAGCTACAAATAACCAAGCACTTTCCATGGAGAAACTGGAGGATGCTGATTCCTTGACACATGGTGAAGGGTGTTTGCAGAATTTTGTTTTAAGCTGCAGGCCTTCCTCCTTTCTCAAGACTGCCAGGGGCCTTTGGGCAAGGGTCAGCATGAGACTGAAATACTACATAAGAAAGTAACATTAAGACAGCTGCATGGACTGAATTAGTCCTATACACAAAGTTTATTTTAAAAGGTGTATTCCTTTTCAGCTTGCAGCATCATTTGCTGATTTAAAAAAAATAATCCCTTTTTTTTTGGGGTGGGGGCTCTTTAAAGTCCTGTAAAATTTGAATTTCAGTGCATCAGAGTAACTTTACATTAAAATACAAAATACTGAACAGAGTCTTTTGCTGATCGATTCATGTTGATTCGTTTTTAATGTCATTCTGCATCCACAGCCAACTTGTGTGATGGATATACAACTTGCACAGTCTCTTGTTACTTTTATATGTGTTGTATTGTAGGGAAAGCCTGAGAGCTAAAGAGGCAATGCCAGTAGGTGGAAATAACCACATGAAATTTGCCAATTCATTACTTTTTTTTTTTTTACTGAAAACTTTTAAATATGAACTGATTTCTTAGACTGACAGTATGCCTTCTAGTTGATACTAGGGTCAAAAATCATTCAAAAATTGAAGATCTCACCCATTATTAGTTGGAATAGTGAATTAAGTAAACAGCAAGTTTCCAGCTCTCTGTATTAGTAAAGAAATAATGAAAGAGAGAGTTTTAAATGTCAAAAATGATCGGATTTAGGCAATAGAGCCAAGAAGGAAAAAAAAAAAATTTTGTAAACTGAGTCGGGTGAGAGTGAGACCAGCAGCCGTAAGAACTGTTTGTGTTTCTCATTTGTTAACTCGCTTAGAATTGAGCACTGTAATTGTTATTTGTTCTTATGTGAAGTAAATAGGAGCTGAGTGAAGACATACGGTGTCTAGCCTGTCCTTTAAAATAGAGTGCTGTTCAGATTTGTTACCGCTCAGGCAGCAAGCAGTTTCTTTGGTTTGAATTTCCTAAGAATGGCACCGGAGTTAACCCTGCAGAGAAGAATATTTAAAAAATTAAAAGTGGTTAAAGTCTCCAAAAAGAGCACAAACAGAACACTTACAACATTATGTACAATTAAATTTTTTTACTTATGGTTTATTACAGTATAGTAGATTGTATCAGACTTGTTCTGCTGACTCCCAAGCTGAAACTACAAATCCCAGAATCCCCTGCAGCTGACAGAGCTGGGGATTCTGGGATTTGTAGTTAGTCCATAGCCTATAGTGCATGTTAGAGTTTTTATAAACTCTGATCTTTTGTTTACAGGTTCCACTGTCTTCACTGAGCTACGTACAGTCACAGAGGACTATATTTAGGCCCGAGAGAATGATGGAACTGGCAAACATCTGACTGGAGCTTATAAAAGATCTAACATGCACTGCAGGCTATTGAATTTCCCACTGCTGGAGCTCTGTTCTGGTGACAGCTGCAGGGGATTTTGAGATTTGTAGTTATAGAAGATGTCAGCTTGGAAGTCAGCAGAATCTGACGCAATCTACTATACTGCAGTAAATAGTAAGTAAAAAAAATATATATATTTTTACACAGATAGAGCAAATTGGGAACAGCTCCACATATGGGTGTAAGGCTCTTAATGCTGACTCTTCCCTTTCAAATGGATTTGGAAACAAAAGTGAACAGCAAGGATCTCAACATCGGGCATTGAAAACAACTGCATTATAAAGCACGTATAAAAATGTTCACAGAACTTGCTGCTTTAAAGCAGCAGTACAATGTAAAAAAAAAAAAATCTGTGCTTTTCCGACTGTTTATTCCCTGTGCTCTGCTGAGCGTGTACCTGGTATTGTTTCCCTCCAGCATTGTACTATCACCCCATAATGTGCTCAGTTATCCTATGTTTTTGTTTACATTTCTGACGCCTGCTGCATTGACAGCAGTAGTACTAGATAGCAGCCGCCATATTTTCTGTGGCGCTACAACGGTCGTAGTGGATCACGTCCTGGTTGGGTAGTACTGCTGCTGTTAAGTTTATAGACATAGAATTGGTATTAATCAAAAAATAAACAGTACTCATGGAGGAGTCAAGAATTTTGTTTTACGCTTTTCTTGTTTCTCTCTGGTATTTCTAATAGTGTCCAGGCCACCTTTCAGCTACATCCAAGCCCTTACCCCATCCTGAAAACCCTTGCCACCTCTAATGTTTCCTTGATTTAACATCCCCGCCACCCCGGTGATGCTAAGCTAGCAACTCCCTTCTTGTCACACGACCACGGATCTGATGAATGAGGAGTCTGAGCAGCCCCAGTGGGTGTGCGGCATTCCTCTACCCATGATCTTTCCCTTTTTTATCCACATACTTCCAAGTCTTCACCCACAGGAATCCTGCATATTTGCATTGGCAAATGTAACCCTGCCCCCTTTCCTTATCTAGCTGCAGCGCCACCTGCGGTCACCCAGCTGGCGGTAATACAGTGGTAGCCACTTCCCTCCAACCCTGGAGCAGTGCCCTTTGGGACTCTTAATCTTCCTTCTGCAAACCCACCTCAACGCCTCAGATTTGGGAAGTTAAAGCCAGGTCACCAGTTAAAACAGTGTCTGCAAGTGCTACACTATTAAATTGGTCTGAACATTTCAGTTTGTATTTATCACACTGCATATCTTACAGTATCTGCTGTCGACTTGCCATGCTACTGAAGAGCAAGATAAGGCAAATCTCAACTCCCGACTCTGTGTTACTACTCCTACCACCAGAAATATCATGCCAGTGCCTAAAATTGTTTAGTATAAATTGCTGGTCTGGTGCAATAAACAAAAAGGGACTAAACATTGGATACAGTTTGGGAATGAAAAAGGTTAATCCGCAGGGATGTGGAAATCCTATTGCCCCCTGTCCAGGACAAGTAAATTTCCTTGATGGACAAGTATAGAGAAGGAGCTGACTTTGTTGAAAGAATATGCAAATTCAGCCATGGTTGTGGTTGGTCAGGTCCTAGAAGTTTTGATTTGGACTCCTGTGGTTCATATATGTGGTTATTGTGTCTCAAGGTTATGTGTCTTCTCAAGTTCTTAGTGTAACAGAACTGCAAAGTGAAGCTGAGCACACATTCGGCATGAGGAGACACTCATATAACCATATCCGACAGGGCAATAGTGCATTTATAAACATTCCATATCACGTGAAAGACTTGTGTTTTTATTCAACTTGAATTTAAAATCAGCAGGTGTTAATCTGCAGAAAATTCATGTGAAGGACTTCTGTTTTTATGTAACTTAAATTTAAAATCAACAGGTGTTACTTTGCAGAAAATTGAGACTCCTCAGTGTGGGAAATGAACTCAGAACTTCAGGGGCCCCATATTCAAAAGGTTAGCGCAGGTCTAACTGAGTTGATTCCTGTGCTAACCTGGATTAATGCCAGCACTTGGGGTGGGGCCTTTTTCAGAGGCCCCTGGAGTGCAGCCCAAACCCCCAGCAATGCAGTCATGCTAACCATACTGCTGCACAGATGCAAATGAGGAAGTCCCTCATGCATAACAGAGCACTGGTATAGTAAAACAGTTTTGACAACAGCAAACAGCCCCCAGAGTGGCGCTGTTTACCACTGCTGAAATAATCATGTCTTTTCACTTAAGACTGTACTTCCACCCCCAGAAGACAGGGCCCCTGTGTCCAGTGGATACCCTTCCCCCTGATCGCCTCTGTGTCATGGTAAATATATCCCTCCCTGATGTCTAGTGCGCCCGATCACTTCTTTCCTTAGTTAAATTTTTCTTCATTGGTAGTCTCATGGACCCCGCTCTTCCCAATAGCCCCTGTCCTGAATTAATTTCTTCTCTGGTAGTCAAATGGACCCCCCATCCTCCTGATTGCCCCTGTCCTGAATTAATTTCTTCTCTGGTAGCCTAATGGACCACCTCCTCCCGATTACCCCTGTCCTGAATTAATTTCTTCTCTGGTAGTCTAGTGGACCCCTCCGATAGGCCACAAGTCCTATGTATCTGTAAATCCTTAATGGGTTAGTGCCCCCCCACCACCACCACCACCACCACTAAGTGTGACAGATCCCTCCCCGGTCCCCATGCAGCTGACACACCAACATGAGGAGGACCCCCAACCTGGTTAACACCCACCAGAAACACTTTGGTCATCTCTGTGGCTGGTGCAACTCTCTGCTCACCTCCTCAGCTGGCTGACAGTTACAGAGTGTGACCGCAAGTGTATATATATTCTGTAGTTCTGTATATACTTGTGTTTGCACTTTGTTGACAATCAGATGCCGGCCTAGGAGTGAGGGGAGGATCGTGCCATTTGTCATCTGACTGTGGTGGTTCTAGTGAGTAGAGATGTGGCGAAGTTTTAATTTGCTGGCGAAGTGGCCGAAATTCACATTCGAAGAGTTTTGTGAAGTTTTCCCTGCGCTCGGCAACTTTGACTATACCCAAATCGTGATGTTTTCACCACAATGTGTGGAATTTCGCCCACAGATGGTAGAATTTCACCTGCCAATGGCGGAATTTTGCCAGCAAATGACAAAATTCTGCACTTTGCTGCGAATATTTCACACTTCACAGAACGCTCTGCACTCTGCGAATTGTGCTGTATTCGTACAGCAAATTTTACCAGCTTCACCCATCCCCACTGGTGAGTGTTAACGGTGGTATTAAGCATGGGGTCCTGGGCAGGTGTAGGTGTCAGTCGGAAGGGGGGCACTAGCCCATCAGGGATTTAAAGATAAATAGGACCCAGGGTGACTGGGGGAGGGGATCCACTAGACTACCAGGGAAATAAGGGAAGAAGAACTAAACTCAGTACAGTGATGATCGGGGGATGGCAGTCCTATGGACACCAGGGAGGGATATATTGGGGCTGGCAGTATAGCCTAGAGATTTGAGTAATGAGCTGTGAATGGGCTTGGTACATCCAGCAGACAGACCTGGATTTCATTCCCACAACCTCCACTTGCATACTTAGTGACTCTGAGCAAGTCACTTAACCTCTCTGTGTTCCCAGATCGACCCTGAAAACAGGCACCTGTGCCTAGTGGGCCTTAACCGGTTCCGGAAGAATAAATATTTACTATGATTCAGGGATGCTCATCAGGGAGAGGATCCACTGGACACCAGGAAGGGATATATTTATTATATTTATTTGAAAATTGGTAACTGGGAAAAGGCACACTGAGCTGTGACGTGTCCAAGTGCACCCAGGGGGAGAAGGGAGGGGAGAATAACAAACTTATAAGTTGGCGAGGACAGAAAATAGCTTACAAATCAGCTGCTAGTATAGACAAGAGCAGAATAGAGTGCCTGTAGGAAAATGGTGGCAGTGCTTATGCTGTGAGGATGAGTCAAACAGCATTGGCAGGAGCAGGGCAATGCAGGAAGAAGCTTAAGTGGTGAGGGAAGTGAGGGGAAAAGAGAGAGGGACCAGAGTAGCAGATTCCAGAGGGAGGTGAGGCGATAGGAGAATGCAGACTGCCCAGCTGAGGAGTGTCGGTGGGGGAGAAGGCACAGATGTCCTTGGAGTGCAGGGAGTAGGAGGAAGAAGAGAGGGGAAAGAAGAGTGAGGATAGATATGAAGGGAAGGACTCAAACCATATTTATTATGATACAGGGCGATTGGAGGGGATCCACTAGACATCGAGAAGGGATATATTTACTATAATGCAGGGGTGATTAGGGGTCCACTAGACTGCCAGAGATTTTCCACAGCAGAAGCCCTGCTTCAACACTAGGGTTTGCTCCATCCATGCATGCCCAATTAGCTCAATCTTCCCAGGAATCAGTCTTCAGCATTGATTCACACTTAGTGGGTCTTAGAGACACTATGACCCTGCGGTAGCCAGAACATTTTAGTAGGGCTGGCGTTGAGGCAAGCTACACACATGCACAGAGCCATGAAACTTGACTTGTGCCGCATGGCTTACCTCAGCACCAATCTTCAGCTGCCTCAGTTCCTTTTTTCCCCTGCCATTGAATGTGCATCAATGATGACGTTGCTCACCTACTGGGCGTCATAACTCCACATCTGTACAACACCAGCATTCATTTTTATGTTTTAGTGTTTAAATCTAGTTATTTTTGTGTTGGTTTAGTGATTTTATAAAAAATATTCTGTCAGTCTCTCACAGCCTTGCCGAGTCGATGGCCATGGATGACAGCAGTAGGAAGCCTCCTCAGGCAAGCTGCTCTGGCAGCAGGGTTATGTCTGGTCCACTTTCCCTGTCAGGGAATGGTTCTGACAACAGGCGAGCCTATGCCTGGGAGGAAGGATAGTCCTCCTGGAAGCACAAAAAGAAGCGGGTCCATTCTAGATCCTGTTTGGGTTCTCAGCACCACTCAGTCTCGAGTTCTTCCTCGTCCTGTTGGAAGGGGAAGAAGCGATACCATGAGGTCACCCTCTGCAAGGTCTGCCATGAGATTGTCGGCCTCCGAGAGTTAGAGGCCCTCACCGGCGTCATTGGCATCACCGTGGGCTTCTGGTACTAGGTTGACATCTCGGGGCCCAGAGCCCTTGTCTACATAGAAACATAGAAGTTGACGGCAGATAAGGACCGCAAGGCCCATCCAGTCTGCCCATTTCTTTTTCTACCTCATAAATGTGCCATCGGCCTTTGCTCTGTCAGTGACCTATCTATTCATAGTCATTTGTATTGCTCCCTTATGCCTATCCCATGCCTGTTTGAAGCCCTGCACTGTATTCATAGCCACCACTTCTTGTGGTAAGCCATTCCATGCATCCACCACCCTTTCTGTGAAAAAGAATTTCCTCATATTCCCCTTAATCGGCCTCCTCTAATCTCATGCTGTGTCCTCTTGTCCTGCTATTTTCTTATATTTAAACATGTTAGACTCTTTCACCTTGTTTATGCCCTTAAGGTGTTTAAATGTCCGATCATATCACCTCTCTCCTCCTTTGCTCAAGGGTATACATATTGAGCTCCGTTAATCTGTCCTCATATGTCTTCTGATGCAGTCCCTGCACCATTTTGGTTGCCCTTCTCTGGACTGCCTCAATTTGGTTAATGTCCTTGTGAAGTGTGGCCTCCAATACTGCACGCGTACTCCAGATGGAGCCTAACAATGTCTTGTACAGAGGATTATTACCTCTCTTACGACTTGTGATACCCCTACTAATACACCCTAACACCCCCTAGCCTTACCTACTGCTTTAGAGGTCTGCTTGGATGATTTAGGTCATCAGTGATGATGATGCCCAAGTCTCTTTCTTTCTTTGTGACTGCTAGCAACTCCCTCCCAGCCTATAAGTGGCTTCAGGGTTTCTCTTCCCTATGTGCATGATTTTGCACTTCTTTGCATTAAATCCAGTTGCCACTCTTCTGACCATTCTGCTAGTTTATCAGATCTCTTCTCATTCTGCCCACCCCATCTGGATCATCTACTCTGTTGCAGATCTTGGTGTCATCTGCAAACAGACAAGCCTTACCCTCTAGTCCATCTGCGAGGTCACTAATGAAGATGTTGAATAGGACTGGCCCCAGGACTGATCCCTGAGGTACCCCACTTGTGACTTGCATCTCTTCTGACTGTATACCATTTACCACCACTCTGCTCTTCTCAGTCAACCAGTTTGCCACCCAGTTGACAACTTCTGACCCACCCGAGCCTACCTAGCTTATTTATCAATCTTCTATGTGGAACAGTGTCAAAGCTTTGCTGAAGTCAAGGTAGGCGACATCAACTGCTCCCCTTGGTCCATCACTCTGTTACCCAGTCAAAGAAATCTATGAGATTAGTTTGACAGGACCTTCCTTTGTAAACCCATGCTGTCTTGGATCCTGTGCCCTATGGATTCCAGGTGTTGCACTATCCTTTCCTTAAGGTGCCTCCATAATCTTGCCCACTACTGAGGTAAGACTGACGGTCTGTAGTTCCGCCTCTCCTGCCTACCACTCTTGTGGAGTGGGATCACATGAGCCCTTCTCCAGTCTTCTGGGACCTCTCCTGTGCTCAGAGACTCACTAAACAATTCTGCTAATGGCTCTGCTAGTTCCTCCTTTAGCTCCTTAAGTACCCTGGGATGTATGCCATCAGGTCCCATTGCCTTATCCACCTGAGCTTAGCAAGCTCTTGTAGGACCCTTTCTTTTGTGAAGGGAGTAGTGCTCACCTCCCTCCCCTGTGTCCATGATGCTGAGCTGTGGGCCCTGCCCTACCTTCTCTTCAGTAAATACTGAGCAAAAGTATCTATTTAGGATAGATGCCTTTACAGGGTCCTCCTCCTCACATGCTCCCTTTTCTCCATTAAGCTTAGCAATACCCCTCTGGACTTTCTCCTTTCACTAATGTATCTATAGAAAGTCTTGTCACCTTCTTTTACTGTTCGTGCTAGTGTTTCCTCAGTTTGGGACTTTGCCTGCCTTACTGCCTTACCTGCTTCCCTTAGGGCAGTTTGGTATGCCTCCTATCTTCATCCGCTGTGTTCCTTATATTTTCTGAAAGCCAGCCTTTTGGCTCTGACCTTTTCTGCTACTGTATTTGAGAACCAAGTGGTTTCCTTCTTCTTTTACTTCCTTTTCTGTCTAACACAATGGGATGTTGCTTCAAGTATTGTATCCTTAATGCTTGCCCACTTTGCCTGTACCTCCTCACCTGTGTTTCTTTTGCCAGGGCTATTAACTCTGTTGGCCATCTTATCAAAGTCAGCTCCTCTGAAGTCCCATATTTTTGCTTTGGAATGGGATGATTTAGATGTAGTAGCCAAATTGAACCATACCATGTGATGGTCACTGGCTCCCAGGTGACCTTCTACCTGGAGATCTGTGATCCCTTCTTTGTTAGTCAGTACTAGATCTAGGATAGCCCTGTCTCTTGTGGGTTGCTGTACCAGTTGTTTGAGGCCCTCCCTGCAGGGAATCCACTATGAGTCTAGTTCTGGCAGATGTTCCTGCTGGTATTGACCAATCTGTATCTGGCATGTTGAAGTCTCCCATTATCAGAACCTCCTTTAGCTGTCATGTTTTGTATATCTTCTAACAGTAATGTGTCTATGTCCTCCCTCTGGTCTGGGGCCTGTAGACAACCCCAGTTCTTATGGCTGTCCCATTTCCTGTTTCCAGGGTGACCCACAGTTCTTCTGGCTCCTTATGTGTGTTCTGAATTTCTGTAGCTTTGATATTTTCATTAACATACAGGGCCACTTCACCCCCTCCCCCTTTTTACCTCGGTCTCTTCTGAACAATACATAGCCAGGTACTGAAGTCTCCCAAGTGTGGTTACTGGTAAACCACGTCTCACTAATTGCTACTATGTCCAGTTTAGCCTCTGACATTATTGCCTGCAGGTCTGGGATCTTATTTCCCAGGCTGTGAGCATTGTGTACATGATTTTCCATTGGCCAGATTTTGGTGTGTTAGTTGTTGGGTGAAGTTTGGCATTACCCTGTGCATCGTATGGGGAGACAAACCTTTTTCTTACCTGGTGATGCAAATGAGCAGGCAAACACGCTGAATTCCTGTTTGACCACTAGCTGAGGGGGAGGTGTTCTTCCCATTCGGCGTATAGGGTGCTGCACCCTCTCCCCATTGCTAGTTTAAATATTCTGCAAAGGCGTCAAACTTCTGCCCCAATGCACTGACTCCCTCTTTAGTCAGATGCAGTCCATCAAATTTAAAGAACTTTCGCTCCCAGAACTGTTGCCAGTTCCCTACAAATCTGTGTCCTTTTTCCTGGCACCAGTCCTTGAGCCACGTGTTTAGCTCCCCTATCTCCCTTCTCTGACCTTCCGTCCATCTGCTCCCTTCTCCCAGACTGGCAGGATCTCAGAGAAGGAGATGCGAGACGAAATAGATGATAGTTTGTCACCCAGCCTAGTCAGGTGTTCCTTGGTCTCCACAACTGACCCGGCTGGCGAGATCATTAGTCCCTATGTGTACTAGGACATCAATGTTTTCTCCTGCTTTGTGAACAATTTTAGCTGTCTGCGTCAGTGTCTCTCCATGCTGATGTACCTGGGAGACATCTGACCATCACCCTGGCTGGAGATGGTATCAACTCCCTAATCATGGAGTCTCCTATGATCAGAAGTTTTTGGATTTCCTTTGTGCTTGTTTAGTTTTGGTTCCTGATTTGGGTGAGTATTGTTGTGCTAGCTCCTGTGCCGCAGTGTCCTGCTCTGCAGTGTCTTCTGCCTCTTTATTTGATTTCAGAGATAGGGCAGATACCTGTTTTAGTGTTTATATGGTTTTGGAGGTAATGTGTTGGAGAGCAGAGGTGATGGGGCACCTGATTTGCTCCTCTAACCACCTGCCAACCTCCTGGACCAACTACCCTCTGTGGTGAGGTTTTTCTGTTGGATGCTGGGGAAATGGCGGTGGTTCTTATAATGTATTTCCTCTTCAATATGAAATTTGAGCGTGCAATCTCTGCCCATGCTGCCTGGAGCTGAGACCTAAGATCTCCAAAGGCCCAGCATGTAGGACAGTGTCCTAAATCTTGTAGACTGTCCTTCTGAAAATTGTTCCACAGTACCTGCAGTTAATGAAATCCATTCCAAATAAGTTGCTGGGTTTGTGACCTAGTCAGAGTAATTAGAAAGAAAAAAATGCAAGTAATGGTTTAATTGTGCTTTGTTTAACTTGTTATAACAAGTTAAATTACTAGTGCCCTGTAAATGAGATCACCTTGTGGAGGCCCCACTGATCCGCCCCTTCCTGCTCTGCCACAGGAAATGTCACAACTGTGGTACCCTATAAAAGGAGTGTAGCGTGGGGTGGTTGGGGATGGGGGTGGGGGTGGGTGGCTGGGCCCTTCCCCTGTCTAAAAAGAAGAACCACGGACGAAAGAACAAGGAGGTAAGAGCAGAAACAATCAGTCAACAACAAATGCAGTAACCCTGAAAGCTTATCCTAATGTTAGATAAAACTGTAAAACCTGTAAAGCACCACCTGTAATAATTTCAGAAGATATACCCTGTAAGAAACACTTTGCTCCAGAGAAAAATAAAGCAGTAACAGAAGATATACCTTGCAAAAGACAATTTGAATCAGAAGATTACAGCAGTAATCTGTTAGCACACACCTGTAGGCACACCTTGTAATAATGCAGAAGAAGGTATACCAGCAACAACAATTTGAATCAGAGAAAAAATAAAGCAATGAAATGTTAGCAACAAACAGTAGCAATCCCTGTGAGTAAAAAATAAAAACACCACCACACAGTAAATCTACTTAGCCAAACTAAGTCTTAATCCTTCTCCCTTGCTCTGGTAAGTTTCTCTACTCTGCCTTTCAAGCAGTCTTAGAAGGAAAGAGCTCAGGTGAAGCTAGGTGCCTTGGCCAGCAAACCAAGTCTTCTACCTCCAAGATATCAACTAACCTGACTTTTTAACCCTTCTTTCTGCTTGGAAATTACTGACAGTTTGCCAGCTCCACCCCCACATACACACCTAATCCTTTGGAAGAGCTGTGGGAGGAAAAGGCAATTAGCTCCTTCAATGTGAGAAGGAGACTGAAACACCTCTGAGACAACAAACCTTTTCAACAAACAAGAATAAAATAAAACACAGTGTCAAACAGTAATTTTGCTTAGCCCAATGATAAAAAAGTCACAAAAATGTAAGCTCCACCTGTAATACAGTAATTTCAGAGAAGATATACCCTGTAAGAAACACTTTGCTCCAGAGAAAAATAAAGCAGTAACAGAAGATATACCTTGCAAAAGACAATTTGAATCAGAAGATTACAGCAGTAATCTGTTAGCACACACCTGTAGGCACACCTTGTAATAATGCAGAAGAAGGTATACCAGCAACAACAATTTGAATCAGAGAAAAAAATAAAGCAATGAAATGTTAGCAACAAACAATAGCTAATCCCTGAGTAAAAAATAAAAACACCACCACACAGTAAATCTGCTTAGCCAAACTAAGTCTTAATCCTTCTCCCTTGCTCTGGTAAGTTTCTCTACTCTGCCTTTCAAGCAGTCTTAGAAGGAAAAGAGCTCAGGTGAAGCTAGGTGCCTTAGCCAGCAAACCAAGTCTTCTACCTCCAAGATATCAACTAACCTGACTTTTTAACCCTTCTTTCTGTTGGAAATTACTGACAGTTTGCCAGCTCCACCCCACATACACACCTAATCCTTTGGAAGAGCTGTGGGAGGAAAGCAATTAGCTCCTTCAATGTGAAAGGAGACTGAAACACCTCTGAGACAACAAACCTTTTCAACAAACAAGAATAAAATAAAACACAGTGTCAAACAGTAATTTTGCTTAGCCAATGATAAAAAGTCACAAAATGTAAGCTCCACCTGTAATACAGTAATTTCAGAGAAGATATACCCTGTAAGAAACACTTTGCTCCAGAAAAAATAAAGCAGTAACAGAAGATATACCTTGCAAAGACAATTTGAATCAGAAGATTACAGCAGTAATCTGTTAGCAACACCTGTAGGCACCTTGTAATAATGCAGAAGAAGGTATACCAGCAACAACAATTTGAATCAGAGAAAAAATAAAGCAATGAAATGTTAGCAACAAACAGTAGCAATCCCTGTGAGTAAAAAATAAAAACACCACCACACAGTAAATCTGCTTAGCCAAACTAAGTCTTAATCCTTCTCCCTTGCTCTGGTAAATTTCTCTACTCTGCCTTTCAAGCAGTCTTAGAAGGAAAGAGCTCAGGTGAAGCTAGGTGCCTTGGCCAGCAAACCAAGTCTGCAAGTGGGACTCCGGTGGGTAGTTCCACTATTGGGCAGCTCTTTTGTAGCAGTGGGTGAAGCGTCTGGCTTAGTTACCTGTGCCAGCGGAGCTGGCCTCTGACCCTTCGGGCCCGGTGGAATTGGAGCCACAGGCAGGGCCCTTAATCTGGGTATAGCTGGTGACCATGCTACTGACTCCTGTCCCACAGGCCGCACCCCGGTTCAGTGTCTTTTTGATGAGACTAGCTGCAGTACCATTGCTGGTCACTCCGGTGTAGGCTGGGTCAGCAGCAGTGGAGTCGGCGCCACTATCAGCATCAGGTTTAGGCCCTTCTGGGTCTGCCTTGGTGCTAATTCTAGTGCTGCCCTCTAGTCCAGATATCTCCCCAGCGCGGATTCAATTCCAGTTACAGTGCCACCTCTGTAATTGGCCCCTCCTTCCTTG
Organism: Neoceratodus forsteri; assembly: GCA_016271365.2. Taxonomy (NCBI): domain Eukaryota; kingdom Metazoa; phylum Chordata; order Ceratodontiformes; family Ceratodontidae; genus Neoceratodus; species Neoceratodus forsteri. Next base: position 1,316,247,808 of record CM028131.1, read on the forward strand.
AGCTGGTGTTGCCAAGGCTGCATTCTGGACTGGAGCGCTTATGATCCACCATCTCTACAACCCTCCCTCTGGGGAGTATGTGGAGAGGGAGGAGTCTGATCCTGACTTCATCATCATTTCTGAGGATGGTGATAGTCTTTTTCTTTAGCCTGGGCTCTTCAGACCAAGGCCCTTCTTCTGTTCTACAGGAAGATCCGACTTTCCAAGCTTTGATCAAGAATATACATTATGGAATTCATTTTGAGCCTTCAGCCATTGATCCAGGTAAACGTATATGTCTGCAGTGGTTACACATTTCAAACATGCCAGTCAATGCAGATCTTACTTAGAGAGGGCTCTTGCAGTAGGTAATTACATATAGGACTGACTCCGGCAGGCAGCAGGACCCCACAGAAAAATTTCTAGCTAGCAGTCCCTGGCGAGGGACCACCCCCACATCAGGTGACCGGCGTCAGGAGACGGTATAAAGGGGCGGTCCCGGACGCCCGCCTTCCAGTTCTTTCCTGCCGTTAGCTCATGCAGCGCCTCGAGGAAAAGTTTGTTTCGTCAGCCCTACCTTCGTCAGTTTTTTACAGAAAATAAGTTTTTTTTTTTCGACTAACGTCAGTACTATCATTGGTGTATGTCGTCCCCTACACCCTCCAAGCACAAGAATAAGTGTGATTCATGCACCGCCCAACTACCGCACAAGGACGGCCACTCCCTGTGCCTGTTCTGCCTAGGCCCCGATCACCTGGTCGAGAAGTGCCAGCACTGCCTCAGTTTCAACGCGGCTACTCGGAAAAGGTGTCAGCAATCCCTGGAAACCCACATTCTGAAGAAGAAAATGAGTTCTGTGGAGAAGGAGCTAAAAAAACTGAGGCAGGCGTCCACTTCCCCCAAAGGCCATCGGAAGGAGAAGGAGAGGCACCGGGACAAGGGCTCCTCCACCGCATCTCCCTTGGGAGTCGCTGGGGCGCCAGGTAACATCCCCTCGAAGTCGCTCTCGATGGCCACCTCGGAGATTTCTAGAGGCGTCCATACCATCTGGCTCATGCTCGGGCCTTGTGGGCGCCTCCGGGCAGTTGGAGGCCTCCGCCCCTGGTTCGGCCGCAGGCTCGCGGCCTACCACTGTGGGCGACTCCGGTAAGCCGGGCGTCTGCTCCTCTGACGTCCGCCCGGAGAGGGCCGGTAAGACGTCCGACCCTCCGGTGAGATGCGCAGCCTCCACTCCACTCCACCAGACCAGGCCGATCACTCTACTCGGCCCGCCTCCAGTGATGGCTCTCATAAGTCAGACGCCGTCCTGCGGCACCCGCTGGCAGCTCACCCCTAAGCATCACGTCGGCTCGTCCGACGTCTGGCTGGCGAAGGAACCGACGATGGCCCCCCCCCACATCCGTCGTACCCGGTTCCCTGCAGCCTTCGCAGCCGTCTGGGGAACCAGAGTTTCCCCAACTCTACCCTGGGGACTTTTCCCCTCCGTCCCCGGGCGAAGCTGGGGATCTTTTGCCTCCATCAGTCCTTCCTCCACCGAACCTGACGGCTTCCCGGACGCCGTCCCCTCCGATGCCAGGGCCTCCACCGTCGGCCCTGACGTCAGCCCTACCGACTCCGGGAGACATTCCGCTCTCCACTATGGACCCGCCCGTGAGGCCACCAACCGGGCCGTCTGCTCCGGCAGCCCCCCCGGCTCCCGGGTACCCTCCATCCTATCTGACACCGGTGTACCCGGGACCACAGTATCCGGCGCCACAGTACACGATGCCAGGCTTCCCAACGCCGCAGTACTCGATGCCGGGCTTCCCGCAGCTGGGTTTTGGATACGCTCCATACGGTTACAACCCGTATCCTTATCCCCTGCCTCCTCCTCCTCCTCCACTGTCCTCGTGGCTGCCAGTGGACCTGCAGGAGACTCTGGCCTCCTGGTGGGCTGAGGCCAAGGCACAGCTCACCAAAGAGGTCGAGAACCACCTTCCGGCGACGGTGCCGTCCCAGGTTCCCTTACGTCCGAGGCGGCACACTCCCTCACCACCTCCGGACTCCAGGGTTCTTCCATCTGGATCCAGAGAAGGGCAGGACACGCTTCCTCGGGGACTTCCCTAGGGGTCCGTTCCTCCTCCGGGTCGGGAAAGGGAGTCTTTCTCCTCTTCATCCTCCTCTTCACCCTCGGACTCTTCCGACGGTTGCTCCGAGAGAGACGACGAGCCACGCTGTCTGTCGAGGCCCAGGCCAAGGACTCCTCCAAAGTCTCCTCCGGAGGATCCTTCTTTTACGGAGTTGCTTAGGAAAATCCAGGTGGTTCATCAGTGGCACTCCCTGGAACCAGATTCTCAGCATCTGAAACTCGCTGAACATCTGGATCTGTCCATCACAGCTCCTACCTTGGTGCCACCCTGGATAGAGCCTCATGCCGACCTCGTTACCACAATATGGAAACAGCCATCGGCCTTTGCCCCACTTCCTAGGAAGTCAAACCAGCTATATCAGGCTCCAGAGGGTGTTGATTTTCTGGATTCTCACCCGCGTGCTGACTCGGTTGTGATTAGCGCCACTCACAGCCGGCCGGCGAACCCCAGATATCTTCGCTCATCACCACCTGATAAGGAATCACGCCTTCTGGACCAGTATGGGAGAAAGATTTACGCTTCCTCCACACTGAGGATCAGGGCCCTGAACTATGTCAGCCATATGGGGGACTACCAGAAGGCCATCCTGACTCAGGCAGAAGCCAAACTGGACTCCTTGCCTGACTCCCAAGTCAAGCAGGAGTTGGCTGATCTCGTCCGCTCTGCTCGTTCGGCCAGTCGACACGTGCTACATGCAACATACGATGCAGTGGACACTGCTGGGCGGAGCTCAGCTTTCGCTGTAGGCTTACGGCGTCATGCTTGGCTCCGTGTGTCAGGGTTGGTCCCGGAGGGCAATCTGCTATCCAGGAAGCACCCTTCCGGGGGTTGGTGCTTTTCAGGGATCATCACCAATGTGCAAGAGAAGGGGACGGCACTGAAGTCATTTGATTCCGTGTACCGTCTCTCCAGCAGCACCGTCCTTTACGACACAAAATCGGTCAGGCGAAACCCCAGGAGGCGGGCCAGCGCTGGTCCCCACAGCTGCCAAGCCCCCGCCCAAAAAGCAGCGGGTGCTTCAGCTGCTAGCGCTGCCCACCACCTGACTCCTTCCTCTCCACTATCTCCGGACTCCCTGGAGGAATCGGTAGGAGGGAGGTTTTCCTTCCACCTTCCGGGATGGGAGAGGATAACCACAGATTCTTGGGTGCTCCAGCTCATAGCAGAAGGACACTCCATAGAGTTTCTTCAGAAACCACCCCGCCACCCCCCTCTGAAGTCGTCGTATTCAGGGGAACATCTTCTCTTGGTCCAGGAAGAAAGTTCAGCTCTTCTGCTGAAACAAGCAATAGAGCCTGTCCCCCTTCATCTGCGAGGGATGGGTTACTATTCCCCTTTTTTCCTGGTCCCAAAGAAGACGAGATCTCAGACCAATTTTGGATCTCAGTTCCCTGAATCTTTACGTAGAATACAAAAGGTTCAGGATGCTCTCTTTGCAGAGCCTTCTGCCCCTCCTCCGGCCGGGTCAATGGCTTTGTGCTCTGGATATGCAGGATGCTTATCTGCACATTCCCATTAGCCCATCTCTTATAAATACCTTCGTTTTGCGTTCCAGAGGACCACTACCAGTTCAAGCGCTCCCGTTTGGTCTATCCTCGGCCCCGGTATTTACCAAATGCCTGGCAGTGTGGTGGCCACCTGCGTGCCAAGGAGTGCAGGTTTCCCGTACCTGGACGACTGGCTCCTGACAGCCTCGTCAGGGAGGAACTCCTGCGTTTCCTCTCCCTTACCCAGCAGGTTTTTGCCTGCCTGGGTATTACCATCAACCATTCCAAGTCTCATCTGGCCCCATCCCAGAGGCTACAGTTTATTGGGGCGATTCTCGATTCGACCATGGGCAAGGCCTTCCTGCCTCCGGACAGGGCGTCCGCCCTTCAGACCCAAATAAGTCTGTTGTCCGACCGCAGGATGGTCTCTGCGAGGTTGGTCCTTCGCCTTCTCGGGCTCATTGCGGCTGCTATCCCGACGGTGCCTCGCGCTCGACTCCACATGAGGATTTCTCAGTGGACTGTATGCTCTCAATGGGATCAGCTAGTGGACGACCTAGATCACCCAGTTCTGATCTCCTCGCCGATTATTCAAGACTTGCAATGGTGGATGGTTTGAGAAAACCTGTTTCGAGGAGTTCCTTTCTTTCATCCTCCCCCCTCCCAGACTCTAACCACAGACGCCTCCGGCGAAGGTTGGGGAGCCCATCTAGGCCCTCATCGGACCCAGGGCTCCTGGTCCAAGCTGGAACAAGCTCTCCACATCAATGTGCTCGAGCTTCGGGCAGTGTTGTACGCTCTCCAAGCCCTTCACGGCCACCTAGCCGTCCAGACAGACAACATGTGCGTGGTGTGGTACATCAACAAACAGAGAGGGACTCGGTCCTACCCTCTATGCAGGGAGGAAATGAGGGTTTGGGATTGGGCAACACAACACGACCTTCACTTCACGGCAATTCACGTTCCGGGAGCCGACAACACCCTGGCAGACAAGCTAAGTCGCTCTTCTGCTCTGACTCATGAGTGGGAATTGGACCAAGGGGTCCTAGACAATATCTTCCAACTTTGGGGAACACCACAGGTCGACCTGTTCGCATCCCCCCAAACATAAAACTTCCCATCTTCTGCTCGCTCGTTCCAGAGCGAGGCGCTTTTTGGAGAGACGCTCTGTCTCTAGACTGGAAGGACAGATTCGTCTATGCCTTTCCCCCAATTCCACTTATCCCACAAGTCTTGCAGAAACTAGCTTCAGAAGGAGCGTGAATGATTCTGATCGCTCCTTTCTGGCCCAGGCAAGTCTGGTTCTCTCTTCTACAACAATATTCAGAGGATCCTCCTCTTCCTCTTCCTCTATCTCGAGGTTTGTTGACCCAGGATCAGGGGACCCTGGTCCATCCAGGACTCAAATCCCTTCAACTGCATGCATGGCTCCTGCAGACTTAGCCCAATCCCGTTTGGAGTGTCTCCCAAAGTGGCAGAGATTTTAGTGGAGGCCAGAAAACCCTCCACCAGATCCACTTATGCCATGAAGTGGAAAAGATTCACTATCTGGGCCGCTTCCAAGAATGTGGAACCTTTCTCCTGTTCAGCAGGGCTTCTGCTGGAGTGTCTACGTCATCTGTTTGACCTGGGTCTCAGTCATTCCTCTCTGAAGGTACACATGGCGGCCATTTTGGCCTATCATGTTCCCTTCACAGACAAGGCTTTCGCTCAACTGGAGGTCTCTAAGACCTTTCTCAGAGGGGTCCTCCACCTGAGGCCCCCCATCCGTACTCCTGCTCCACCTTGGGACTTGAATTTTGTTCTCGAGAAACTTACTCTCCCTCCCTTCAAACCTGCAGCTTCTGCAGATTTGAAGTTCCTTTAAATGGAAGACACTCTTCTTGGTGGCCATTATTTCTGCTCAGAGAATCTCGAGCTCCAGGCCCTGATGTGTAAAATCCCGGATGTGATTTTTCACAAAGAACGTAGTGCTCTTTGCACGAATCCTAAATTTCTCCCTGAAGTAGTAGCTGAGTCTTCTCTGAATCAGTCCATAGAGTTACCTGCCTTTTTTACGCAGTACTCTAATCAAGGGGAATATTTACTCCATACTATGGATGTTCACCGGATTCTGAGATACTACAGCAACAGGGCGAAGGATCTCAGAAAGACTGATCAATTGTTCATCTCTTTTGCTCACAAAAGGGAAGGCAATGCTGTTTCCAAGCAACGCCTGTCTAACTGGTTGGCTCATTGCATCACTTTCTGTTATGACGAATACAACAAGACCCTCCTGAGTCAAGTCAGAGGCCACTCCACAAGAGGAGTAGCTGCCTCAGCGGCTTGTTTCAAGAATGTGTCTGCGGCAGACATCTGCGCTGCCGCCACCTGGACTTACGTCCATACCTTTACTAAACACTACAGTTTGGATGTTGCCTTTCGCCATAGAGCAGGCTTCGGGCTGGCTGTTTTGCAAGGCCTCCTATCTTGAGACTTGCACAACCAGAACTACCTTTTGGAGTAGTTTTCCTCCTCCTGGTGCCCTCTCTTTGTTCCAGACTGCTTGGGATTCAGTCCTATATGTAATTACCTACTGCAAGAGCCCTCTCGAAATAAGATAGTACAGTTACGTAAGAACTTACCGTAACAGTAGATCTTCGAGAGAGGCTCTTGCAGGAGGTAATGCCTTCCCGCCCTCCATCCCCCAAGGCTTTTTCAGCTCCTTTTCTATTGAAGGAAATATCCACTTCTCTGTCATCCGGCCTCTTTTGACCTGTGGCGGGAAAGAACTGGATGGCGGGCCGGAACCGCCCCTTTATACCATCTCCTGACGCCGGTCACCTGACGTGGGGGGCGGTCCCTTGCCAAGGACTGCTAGCTAGAAATTTTTCCATGGGGTCCTGCCGGCGTCAGTCCTATATGTTATTACCTACTGCAAGAGCCTCTCTCGAAGATCTACTGTTATGGTAAGTTCTTACGTAACTGTACTTTCCTCCTGTTCTGCCCACATTTGAGACCTTGTCGGATGCTGTATAGAATAGACCTACCTCTTTCCCTTCTGTCTGCGAGCAGATATACAGGATATACACTGCCTATAAGAACAGACCAGTGTGTGTTTCTCAGCCTATAGCTGATACCATTGTTATTCTTACTGAGAAAGACAAAGCCATTCTTCCCCAAGAGGTCACTGGACACCCGACTGACAGTATGGGCAAGCAGGCTTTTGCAGCAGCTACCTTTAGCATGCATATTACTAGCTACCAAGCACATTTTTCCAAATATGAGTATGCCCTTTGGAGCTTGCTTAAGTCTCTGGCAGAGTCCCTGCCATATTCAGAAATTAAACAAAAGATTCTGTAGACTGCCACACATGAAACTGAGTCTAACAATCATCAGCTTAAAGCTGCTATGGATGCCTTTGATGCCGCCTCCTGCAGCACGCATCTGTATCAGAAAGCATTCCTAGTTACATACTGCTCCATGTGTCAGAGCTTCTGATGCAGAAAATTGTGAGCCTTATGCGCAACAAAGCAGTGGAAATGGTGCCAGAGTCAGAACAAAACACAGGCTTGTACTCAAACTACTTTCAACTACCAAAGAAAATCGGGGGACATGCACATCATTCTCAACCTCTGAAAACTTAGGTTCGAATTTAAAATGATTTCTCTGGGATCATTGCTTCCCTTCCTGAAACCTCAGGATTGGTTAGCTTCCCTAGATATGCAGGATGCATACCAGCACATAGTAGTGCACCACAGATAGCTTTGATTCATTGTGCTGGGAGAGCATTACCAGTGCAGAGCCCTGCCCTCAGTGCCTCAAGTCTTTAGAAAGTGCTTTGCAGTACTTGCAGTGCACCTGAAGAAGTTTTGACTCCAGGTTTACCCTTACCTGGACAATCGATGATAGTCCATCCATGCAGGAGATGGAACAGGCAATGGCTATGGCCTCTCATTTCCTTTCCTCCATGGGGATTCTGCTGAATCAAAAGAAGTCTCTGCTCCAACCCTCTCAGTCGCTGCTACTCGTAGGAGCTTTTTTGGATACAACCAAGGACCAGGTCTTCCTTCCAGAGAGCAGAATGCAGGCGATTCTGCAGATGGCATGCTACATAATGGAGCACAAGTCTCTGCGAACGCACTCCATACAACGCATGCTGGGTCTTTTTTATTTTTGTTTATTGGATTTTATGAACTTACAGTATAAGCTGTAACCACATAATGGTAGAAAATATGAGACTTCCAAACTTTTATGTGAAAGTCAATCATAGTACAAACAACAATCCTCCTAGATTAATATGTCCATATTGTTTAGCAGTTCTGCCCCAACAGTTAAGTTAGCAGAAGAGTTTGAAGGGATTAAAATGTAGGTCATTGAAACTCTCACCAAAATCGATCTTATGAGTTAAACACCAGTTTATCCCTTTCCTAGCAGGACTACATATACTGAAGGAGCTGAGGAGTTAAGGAAACATGGGCTTCATATTATATTAAACAGATGTCCCAGTCTCAGTTAAGCTAAAGCACAAAGCCTACACATCTTGGTACAGTCTGAGCCCACCCTATAGACTAACAGGATATTTATTCAAATCTATCTTTAACGTTCACAAATTGGGTAGTGTATATATACACTATCGGTACATGCCCCATATTTCTCAACTATATTTTCTATATTAAAACAGATCTCTTGTAATAGAGCAGTATTTGGCTAGTATTTAGATATTGGGTGGGACAGAGTTATTTATACAAAATCACACATGCCCCCACAATGCAAAGCAGCATAGGCTGCATATGCAAATCACCACAGAGTTAGTTATAGCTTTAAATGGCAGAAAGAAGTAAAAATTGTTAAGCTCTCCAACCCATTCAAGTGTAATTAGCCTTACTCAGTGGTCCCCCCCCCCACCCAGGTTGGTCCCAACCACCATGGTAAACCAACGCTAGGAAACCCTTATTGAAATGTCCCCAGTTAACTGTAATGTTATCAATTCAGCCCTCGTCTTCATCCGATGCCTCTTATTCAGGTCTGGCCTTCAACAACTTCTCCGCATATTTGGCCACTTGCATCGGGTCCACAAAACTGTTAATTTTAGACTCATGCCCGATCTGCAGCCTCACAGGGAATGTGAGTTGGGCTTGTATGCTGTTTTTTAAAAGTTCCTTCTTAATTTTTTATAGCTCTTTTTTGCGGCTTTGGGTTTGTGTCACCAGGTCTGGGAAAAAGGCCAGGCGACTATCCTCTTACACAGTGTTGCCTCTAGCTCGGGCAGCTTGTAACAGTGGGATCCTTGCATCAGGAGAGGACATGGTCACAATTACTGTCAGCGGCATCTGTGTGGAATCCCCTTGAGCGCGTGGCCGTTGCGGGATAACAAATGCCTTCATCAGGGTCACCCCCGATTCTTCCGGTAAGAACTTTAGATCCTGGAAAATCAGTTTGTGCACAGTCCGAGTTCTGATTTTCCAGCATGGCGAGGTGAAAAAACCTACCACTCGCACATTGGCCTGGCGCTGGTTGTTCTCAGGGGTCTCAATTTTACCCCGTAAGTAGTTGCAGTCCGTATGAGAGTGGCATTGCTATTTGCTTGTCTGGTATTGGTCGCTTGTAATTCTGCAATCACCTGGGAATGATCCTTGATAGCAGTATCATTTTCTGTTAGTTTTGCGTCCATCGTAGCTAGTTGTTGTGTTTGTTTCCTCCCCATTAGCATGTATTTTAGACAGGAGCACCATAATCTGCGTCGCCGGGAGCTCCAGAGTGACTAGGCCACAAGTTGAGCAGGGCCCCGATCCAGACGAAGAGCCCACGGTGGAAAGGAAGACGTCCATGCCGTGGGACCCATGGATCCCATTTTGTTCCTGGATGATTCACCTACAGACTCCTATAATTGGTTCTCCACAAAGACTGATGGTATAAATCAGTTATATTGCAATACTTCATTTAGAGCTGGCTTAGCTGCCGCCATGATGTGGCTCCACTGCACCCCCTCCACGTGTCCTCAGTGCCTCTGGCCTGGTTGCAGATGAGAATACCCTAGTGGATGCTAAGTGCACAGTGGTCACAGGCATCACATCCTCATACCTACCATATTCAGGTGACCAAGCCCCTACTTCGGTCACTTGCATGGTGGTCAGTGGAGGACTATCTCCTTCAGGGCTTTTCCCTTCTCCCAGCCAGAGCCTCTGGTGACTCTCACTACAGATGCCTCCCTGTTTGGGTGGAGAGCGCACTGTTGGGGCCTCCAAACACAAGGTGTATGGGACCTATCAGAGACTCATCTCCACATCAGTCTGTTGGAGATGCGAGCTGTGTTGTATGGCCTGTGGGCTCTAGTGGATCTTGTCAGCCACAAAACAGTCCTCCTCCAGATAGACAAGTCTGTGATGTACTGCATCAGCAAACGGGGAGGAGCACGCTCTTAATGTCTCTGCAGGGAGGTGATGAGCATGTGGGAATGGTACCTGCAGCATGGGATCCTACTTCAAGTCATTTATCTGCCAAGAGTACAGAATACGCTGGCAGACAAGCTGTCGAACAGAGGCCAATCCATAAGAGTGGTCACTAGCTCCAGTTGTGAAATTGCTGTTTGACGAGTGGGGCACCCAGATGTGAACTTTTTGAGTCCCCAGTCAATACCAAACTGCCTCAATTCTGCTTCAGAAATCCAAGACATGGCATTTTCTGTCAGAATGCATTCAGAGTACAATAGCAAAAATCTATTTTTGTATGCATTTCCTTCAATACCCGTAGTGCAGAGGGTAGTGCTCAAACTGGAGGTGCATGGGGGCAGAATGATACTGATTGCCCTTTGTTGACCTCGACAGATATGGTGACTTCTGCTGAACAGACTGTCAGCAAACTGAGGAGACTGCCACTTAGGATGGACTAATTGACTTACGGTCACCTGGTTCATCCCAGCCTGCGCTCCCTTCACCTTCAGGCCTGGCTTCAAACAGATACAAGTGAACATGTACAGTGTGTAACCAGGGTTCGGAGGTTGATGTTATTAGTGCCCGGTGCGTCCATTTTTGTAACCCCTTACCTGGCTAGCCTGGGTTTGGGGAGAAAACATTCGCTTGGCATCAGGGCTAGGTTTGCACTTCTGGTCAGGGGCATCCAAGTAATTCTGGACACTGGAAGCAATAACTGAGAATTTCCAAACCAGGAGTGGGTTTATAAAGTGGGATTTTTATTCACTTCAACACAAGAATACAAAGCAAGATGGACCCCCACGGGGCTACACTCACTGGATATGCAGATCGACAGAGGTCAGAACACATCTTCTTCATCATCACACAACCCTCAGGTTTTGAACACACTGGGCTGTCACGCCCCAACTGGTATTCACTCTTGGATTCCCTGGCATGGCACTCGGCCAGCACTAGTACACATTTCCATATGTCACGGATTTTTAGTGGTGGCTCCCTCAACCACCCATAAGCGCTTCTAGCTGTAAGGGAAAAAAAACATCCTTAATCCCACATCTGGGCACTTTCTGCAGACACTGGCCAAGTGCCTGGGAAAAAGCTATAGGTACCCAAAGTGAATCTGTGGATGTAAATCTGGTTACTCCAGATGGGGGTCTCCCACCTCTTGTTCCCAAATCCATACCCGGCCATTCATTTGGAGTCGACACCTTTCCTTTGAACTCTCTGTTTGTAGAATGACATCTCGAAATGTGTATCACATTTAACAATCTACTGTCCATGTAACTGGTGTGCTGACTTGCAGCATTCTCTAAGTTGCTGTGTCCAGCCCTGTAGACCCCCACTGGTTAGATGCCTTTTAAGCGGTACACATCTCCAAGTACTGTACTGTCCTTTCCTGACCCTACAACAGCAGATACTTTTACACAAATCTCTTGGTGAAAACATGGGCTCTATGTCAGAGCAGACTCACCATGGTTTGCAGGTGCCCCAGGTCTTCTCTCACAGAAAACATATACATCTGGTACCTCAGGACAAATTCTCTTGTCAGGCTGCTTTCATCCCTCCAAGGATGGGGCACTGGAACAAACCGGGGAACAGTCTCAACCACTTCTACAAGTTTGTTTTGTGTCCTCTAGGGTGAGAACACACACCATCCTTCCTGTGGTAGCTCTATTACAGAGCTAGGCTCTGAGGGGCTGCCAACTGCAGCACACCTCCTCCTTCCACTGAGTCTCCCACTAGACTGCTACTGACTGACTTTTAAAACCTCCAACATTCTAACCTAACTCACTGCTGCAACATTCCACTGTGGCTTATGCTGCTGTGAGAATTCTAAGTGATGTCATCCCTCCAGCTCAGCTGAGACTTGAGGACAGAGTGAGACAGTGTGAAACCCATTTAACTGGTGTATCACAAGCTGCCTTTCCCTGCCTGCCACTAGATCTAAGTGGGAATCTAGTAACCCCGGGTGACAGGGGGGATTACAAATGTATCTGAGGGTCTTGGAAATACTTTTGACTGCCCATAAACTTTCCACTAGGAAGACTTGCGCAGCCAAATGGAAACGGTTTTCCATCTGGTGCTCCAAAACCCGCATGGTCCCCTTTGGTTGCCAACCTGACATGGTTCTGGAGAACTTGCTGGATGTTTCTGATGCTGGCTTACAGTATTCCACAGTTAAGTTCCACTTGTGTACTGTTTCTGCATACCACAAGCCCTTCAGTACTCCCTGCCTGGCACAGCTGCCACTGTTCAGGAGGTTCCTCAAGGGCATCTTGCACACAAGGGACACACTCCCTGGGACCTCAACCCTGTGCTGTATCTGCTCACTCACAAGCCTTTTGAGCCTACTGTAACTTGTGACTTGAAATTCTTAACTTGGAAAGTAGCCTTTCTGGTGGCTATCACCTCTGCACAGTCTGTCTTGGTCACAGACCCTCTATATACTGTTTTCCATAGAGCTAAGTTAGTGCTCTGCACACACCCCAGATTTCTAATTAAGGTGGTGCTGGTGCTCCATCTTAATCAGGCCATGATCTTGTCTACCAATTTTTCCAACTTCCAGAATGAGATAGGACTCTCCACTCACTGTATGTTGAGTCCTTCGACTTTACCTAGACAGGACTAGGGACTTCAGAGAGTCTAAACAGCTCTGTGTCATTCGACCCTAATCATAAGCGACAACCTGTTACAGTTAAATGCATTGTTGCCTGGATTGTAAAATTGCCTTTGCACTGCGGTGCTATGGCTCAGATTAAACTGGACGGCACCATTTATATCCCCCCCCTTTTTCTGCAGAGCGGTTGCCACTTCCCTGGCAGAAATGTGCTTTGTGCCTATTGGTGAAATTTGCAGAGCTTCAGCTTGGAGCACAGTGCATACCTTCACCAAGCAGTATGCCCTTGATTTCCATACCAGGCAGCATGCCACTTTTGGAAGAACAGTTCTGAATGGGTTACTATCCTGAGTGAGCCATGAGCTCCAGCCTCCCTAGTCTGGGGGGCTTTCTCTGAGTTTGGTACTCTGACCCACAAGTGGGAATCAATGGTGAAGACCGAGTCTTGGAAGATATTAAAATTGCATACTTACCAAGGCAGCTGACCCAACACACAGTAGTTATCAGTGTGCTAGGCTGAGTTGGGGGAAGGTAGCTGATAAGCATCCTTGCAGTTAGCTGGGTGAGGAGAGCTGTGAATGGGGGGGGGAGTGGCAGCAGCTTAGGCAGAAGTGAAGCATCTGTCTGCATTTAAAATTCCCTAGACTTCTTACAAGAGAACTATACACGGACTCCCTCCTAATGTGTCCCATTAATGTTCTTATCCCAGAACATGACTGGAACAGTAATAAGATTGGCATCTTAGGCATCAGCAGGTGAGAGCAGGCATACAGGGAACTCTGCTGGTCCAGTAAGGTAAGGCAGACTACCTGTATACTTGTCACCTGTGTTAAGGAGTATAGGAACTGTAAGCACCTGTTAAAGTGGGTATTGATTTAACTCCCTATCTATGGTGAGGGTAAACGGGGAGAAAAAGTAGTAAAAAATGGATTATATCTAGCTTCACCTGAGCTCTTTCCTTTTAGCTTGCTTGAAAGGACAGAACTAAGAACCTTACCAGAGTAAGGGAAAGGATTAAGTCTTTTGGCTAGGCAGATTTACTGTGTGTTTTTATTTTGTACTCACAGGGATTGAGCTTCCCTTGTCAATCTTCACCATTCATTAATGTTGGGTGACAGCCGGAGGTGCGCACCCGCCACGGGAGTTTTTTTTTTTTTTAGAGGAGTTGGCGTCGACAGCGCTGCCCCCTGGAGTGACGCTCTGCGTAGTGTGCGAGGGGCGGCCGTTAGGCGCCGCAGACTCCTCCTCCATCCCAGTTCTGTTTCTCCTGCCGTCGAGGCTGCACCTGCTGCGCAAGTTTCGATCGTTTACTGCGTCATAGGCCGCTTCAAAATTTATTTTGACGCTCCTTTATCCTGGTATTTTCTCAACGTCAACTGGTAAGATCTTTCCATTATTATTTTTTCTTTCGATGACGCCGAGCCTTTTCTGTGGTTTTGCTTGGTTATTTAGCATCATGTCTGGCTCAGGGGCAAAGAGTAAGTCTAAGGCGGTCCGTGCCCCTATGCGTCGGTGCCCTTGTGGCCATCAGTTTTCCGTCACGGACCGTCATGATGTTTGTCTCCCGGTGCCTGGGACCCTACCATGATATGGACCATTGCGACGTCTGCTTCTCCATGGACTGCCATGTTTTAGAAGTCCACGTGTTGCGAGTCTGGCGAGCTCTGCCGACTTTCGGAGGACGACGTCGCCCTAGGGCTTCCCAGGCCAGATCTCTCAACCTTTTCTCTGGGTCCTCTCCCGGGTCTATATGGCCCGGTGAGGAGGAAACCTCCTCCACTTCCAGCCTTGCAGAGGAGGAGGTTTCTTCAGCGCTGAAGGAACAGTGTGATCCCACCCGGGGTCGCACTGTTGGCGCCATCCCGGCAGTCACCTCCTCAGAAGTGCAGGCTCCCCCGGTGCCGCGGCCCCTGGCTGCAAGGCCCAGTGCTGGTGGGCCCTCATTACCGTCTTTCCTCGCCGTGGAGTCTTCCACTTCTCATGGCGCTGGTAACTCGGTCGAGGTTGGCGCCGTTCTGGGCCTCGGCATTGTTCGCGGCGCCAGGGACTCTGGTGGCACCATTGGCGGTGTCACTCTGGGTTGTGGTGCCATGGGTTCGGGCGGCATCGGCGGCAGTGCGCCTTGGGCCACCGGCCATCACGTGGCACGGGGACTCGGGCAGGCCATCGGCGTGCCAGCGCTGAGCCGGTGCCATACACAGTGCTGGAGACTCGGGTGGCGCCCGTCAGTGGTGCGCCACTCTGGGCCTTGGCGCGTTCACGGTGCCAGGGACACGCGTGGTGCCACGCCAGATCTTGGCGCCATGTCGGGTACTCGGGCGGCACCGGGCACGGTGCAGCCCAAGGACCGGGCACTGCAGGGACCTCCACTGCTGGTATTGAGGAAGAGGGCTGCTTCGGGGTCTGAAGGGTTGAGAGGTAGGGGTCGAGAGCAGCGACGAGCCTCCACCGCCCTGCGGGGTGCGGGGAGGAGTCGTAGCGCTGATCCTCACCTCTCTCTGAAGGTCTCTAAAGCGCCTTCTAGTGGCGGTTCTGAGGGTTGCCCTTCTGGACTCATGTAATCCCAGGCATGCCACAGGGGAGATTCCCCTTCAGGGCTCTTTCCGGAGTTGTCTCCTTTCCTCTCTTCTACGCAACCCGGCATGATCACAGGGTCCCCAGTTTTGGCGGCATCGCTACCTAGATCTCAGAGCTCTGGCAGAGGCCAGGCTGCGTGCTTTTAGGTGCTTGCTCGCCTATCCTCTGCAACTACCCCTTCTCTCCCAGGCCATGTGAGGCCCACTGGGCCATTAACTTGGGAGACGTTCAGAGCTACTGTGGTGGCCTTCCCGTCCTTTGTTAGGGCCATGGACGAACAGGTTTTTCGCCTGTCCCCCCCACCGCAGGAGTCTTCTGGGCATTCGAGCTCCACTTCCTCGTCTTCCTCAACTGAGGAAGAGGAACTTCCTGTCCACCTTTCCTCTGATGCTGATTTCACTGACTATCAGCGTTTCCTTTCGAGGATGGTCTCGGAGCTTCATATTTCCTACGTTCATAGAGACAATACCGAGCGGCAGACACTTGCTTTCCTCAGTGAATTCAGCGCCCGCCATTTGGTGGTGCCTTCCTGGCCGATTCCCTTCCAGGAAGCGTCTATCCGCACCTGGCAGTCTCCAGCCACTCCTTCTCCAGCCCCAGGAGACTGCAGGAGATGGTATCATGCCCCCCACGAGTCTCTAGGTTCTGTACCTCACCCACCTTCGGGTTTGACGTCCCTAGATACTCCTTCTGGGCTTCGCCGCCCAGTGCACGACAGGCCTCCGGACTCGGATTCTGCTGAGTTTGACCGGTGGGGACGAAGAGTTTTCTCTTCTGGTCATGCATTACTGTGCATTTCCTCCCATCAGGCTCACCACGCTGCTTACAACAGGCATCTGTGATCGATGCTGGCTCAGGTCTTAGCTTTGCTACCTGACTCAGAGCAGTCTAGACAAGCCATTGCCCTCTCTGCACAGGGTCTGGAGCTTGCAAGGTACCAAGTGAGAGCATCCTATGACGCCAACGAGGTGGCTTCCAGGCTGGTTGGGACAGCGATCTGCATCAGGCGGACGGCATGGCTTCGTCTCTCCCAACTGTCACCCATGGCCCGGCGTAGGGTGACTGGCTCTGCCTTCCGGGGGAACCGCCTATTTTCCCGTAGGGCGAGGAGACGTCTTCAGGGGCAACCCCCTTCTCACAGCTCCTTGGGGGTGTCTTCTCCTCCTCACCCACCTTAGACTCTTGTCTATTGGTCAGGGTCCCCCCTCTCTCTACTTGTCACCAGTAGGAGGCTGAGGGGTCTGTTCCCTCAGGGGTTTTCTCTCTCCCTCCCTCCCCTTTTTCTGGGGAGGGGCTGGTACTCACCCAACAGTAATGAATGGTGAAGACTGACAAGGGAAGATATGAAAATTACGTACCTACCGTAATTCTTGATCTTCTCTTGTATCTTCACCATTCATTACTGAATCCCTCCCACCATCCCCTCAAGGGCCTCCTTCTTCGGTGTCTCCCCCTCCCTGCTCGTCCCTCCCTTTTCTCCCTGGGCTGTTAAGCCAAAAAAAATATTTACATGCTCTCTTTCCGATCCTCTGAACGGATCTTTCCCTCTGAGAATAGGAGGAACGAGCTTCATTTATCTGTCCTGAGGGAACTCTTTCTGACTGCCCTTAATGGGCATCTCTTGGTTCTCCCCAGCCATTTCTTCTCCATTCACAGTTTAAAGAGACGATCCCTTTCAGGACTTGACTTCTCTTTTCCAGACCACTTCTGGCAAGTCTTAATGTTTTGAACCTTTGCCTATGGACTGTAATGCCGCTCATTAGTGGCTAGGAACTGGAAGGACTGCTGTGCTCCCTGTTTGTTTGGCGTTTGAAGCCCAAAAATCATCCTCTACCGAAGGATCTGCATGGCGTGAGAGGCTGTGCAGTGGGTCCTTTTTGGATATCTGTCAAAACAGAGGTTTTGCAGAGGGGAGCTAGGACCTGAGAGTCTGAGAGGCGGGGGATTTTATTGGTTTAAATTGCAGCTTCTTCCATAATTAAAAGCGTATGATGTGTGAAACACCACTGGGACTGAAAATTATCTTAGTAATGGATGGAGAAAAAAGGGTAGGTCTTTCTCTTTATCCCTTCTAAGTAGTGCTAAAATCTACTAGTTTATATTTTACTGTTTAAAAGTTATTTTGAGAAGGGAATATCCTAGCCAGGGTGTATTAGTGTGAAGCAGCTGTGGTTTGTTTTAAATATTAATAGATAGTAGTAGTTTTGTTATTTAAGTAGGCTAGGAAGATATCTTAGACATAAATTGTGTTTGTTCTTAGCTGTGTACTGTATTAGCTGTCTGGGATGTGTAGGGGCTATATGGGAGGATTTAAGGGGGCTAGGATTATCTATGGGAGCTCACTGTTGCATGACTTGTGCCCTTTTATCCCCCTTCCAGTGTCGGACACTACTGTCGGACGCTGTTGGGAAGTGGGGATTGCAAGGGATTGTGCTGGTCATGGACAGTGGGGAGATGAATGTATGGGTGGTGGTAGAATCGGGGTTGTTAGGTCCAGAAGGCGCCCTGGGTTTCAACAGGCATCTGGGAGAGGCCAGATGTGGTTGGTGCCCATCCCCAGGGAGTCCACTAGACTGAGTGGCCTGGTAACCCGAGGGGCTGCAGCACCTTCCAATCCCCTGACAGCAGTGCTTTGCAATGCCAGATCGATCAGAAATAAGAGTAATTATTGCCGCCTTGATTTCTTCGGTCGATCTGGCTTGCATCACGGAGACCTGGGTGGGAGATGATGCGGGCCCGATTTTTGAGGCCGCAGTCCCTCCTGGTTATACCGTGGTGCACTGCCCCAGAGTGGAATGCAGGGGTGGTGGTGTAGCTATCTGTTTTAGATCCAACCTGACCTTCACCATGCACCCAGTGGGAACCCCAGGTTCTTTTGAATGTGTGGCTATTCGTGGAGGACCTGATGCGGGCTGCAGGATCTTCCTCATCTATCGCCCATCTGGGTCGATGGGGAATTTCCTGCAGGAGATGGCAGATTTCATTGCCAACGGAGCGTTGGGATCCCCCAGATGTATTTTTCTGGGAGATTTCAGTGTTTGGGTTGGCGACGAGAATTATGGATGCAGTCGTGATTTTCTGCAGACTATGTCCTCTTTAGGATTGACGCAGGCTGTTACTGCGCCAACTCATCAAGATGGCCACATGTTGGACCTGGTGTTCTCACTGGGGCTTGAGATCAGTGATCTCAGGATTGATCGAGTACATTGGTCCGATCATTGCACGGTACAGTTCACGCTTGGGGCTCCCGCCATAAGCCCTTCCCCTGCCGAGATGATTAGCTGTCACCCTTTGCGGGGTTTGACCCCTGAGGGTTTTTTGGCGGCAGCTAAATTGTCTAGTGTGGGTGCTGCATGCGTCAGAGGTGTTGATGTCGGGGTTGATACCTATAATAGGGTGCTATCTGACACCATCAACTCCATCGCACCTGTCCGTGTACAACCCAGAACTTCATATCTGAGATCCCCGTGGTTTGACGGGGAGCTCAGGGAAATGAAGAAAATGGGTCAGAGATTAGAGCGCTGCTGGAGAAGATCCTGCCTGGAAGGGGACAAACTGGTCCTGCGTGCACCTTATAAGGCGTACCAGGAGGCAATCAACCATAAGAAGGCAATGTTTCTGTCTAGGGAGATTGCTGCCGGGAAGAACAGACCAGCCTCACTCTTCCGGACTGTGGACAGACTTCTTCATCCTGCCTGTCTGCAGCCTGGGAGAGTTTTTTCTAATTTAGATTGTGAAGAGTTTGCTCGTTTTTTTTTTTTTTTTTTCAGACAGGGTGTCCTCGATCCGGCAAGTGGCTTCTTCAGCCAGTAATATTATAGCTGACAGTGGTCGCCTGATATGTTCTGAGAGCACTCCGCCTAGTTGGGGAGAGTTTAGACCGGTGGAGGCTAGTGAGGTGGCAACCAACATGAACCATACCTTTTGTGAACTGGACCCGGTGCCAACGCATTTTTTAATAAGATGCGTTGACTCTGTTGGCCCGGTGTTTGACTTGATTGTACGGTGCTCCCTTTCTGAGGGGATCTTTCTGGATGCCTTGAAGGAGGCTCTGGTGAGACCCCTCTTAAAGAAATCATCTTTGGACCCGGAGATCAAGGCGAATTACTGTCCCATATCCAACCTTCCATTTTTGGGGAAGGTGGTGGAAAAGGTGGTAGCGCTTCAGTTGGAAGAGCATCTCGTGACTCATGAGTTGTACGAACCTTTCCAGTCGGCATTTCAGGCTAGACATAGCACAGAAACTGCACTTGTTCGAGTGCAGAATGATCTCCTCAGGGCTGGAGATCGGGGGGACAGGACAATTCTTGTCCTCCTTGATCTCTCTTCTGCATTTGACACTGTGGACCATTGTGTGCTGCTTGTCCGCCTTAGGGAGCTATGTGGACTCACCGGTACTGTCATCAACTGGTTTGGGTCCTTCCTTACCAACAGAAGGCAACGGGTTATGATGGGGAATTCCTCATCTATACCCAGTCCTTTATTTTGTGGAGTCCCTCAAGGATCGGTACTGGCCCCAATGTTGTTCGCATTGTACATGCTGCCCCTGGGAGGGATCATTAGGAAATATGGTCTGAGTTTTCATTGTTATGCCGATGATACTCAGCTGTATTTTTCCTTTGTCCCAGGAACATCTAATGCAGTAGACGTGCTTAATATCTGTCTGGCTGAGATTAATAACTGGATGGCCTCTAGTTGGTTGCGACTGAACCCTGACAAGACGGAGGTATTGGTAGTGGAGTTGAACAGAGTCTGTGATAGGATGACCTCTGATTCAGAGACTGGGCTTGTCCTTGGAGCTGCGTCATTGAAGGCCTCCTCTTGGGTGCGAAATCTGGGAGTGATTCTGGACAGGAACTTAACCATGGAGGCTCAAATATCCTCCACGGTTCGTACCTGTTTTTTCTATCTCAGAAACATTGCCAGAATTAAGTCCCTTGTTCCATCTCTGGACCTCCGTACTTTGATACATGCCTTAGTCACATCTAGGCTTGACTACTGTAATGCGCTCTATCTCGGGGTCACAGGAGGATCTCTCCGCAGACTGCAGCTGGTGCAAACCGCAGCTGCCTGGTTGTTGACTGGGCAGCAAAAGTTTTGTCATATTACACCGGTTTTATGTGAATTGCACTGGTTGGCAGTCAGGTGGAGAGTCCTTTTTGAGGTGGGTCTTCTCACCTATAAGACCCTACACGGGCAGGGCCCTGGTTACCTGTCAGACCTTCTGTTACCTACCCTCCCCACCCCCCCTTCGATCTTCTAGTGGTGGCTTCCTGACCATTCCCAGAACGAGGCTAAAATCAGCTGGTGATAGAGCCTTTAGTGTTGCGGCTCCCGTTCTGTGGAATTCATTGCCAGCTTTGGTCAGGGAAGCCACCACAGTGGATATTTTTAGCACCCGTTTGAAGACTTTTCTTTTTTCCCAAGCTTTTGATATCTAGACTAGTATATACAGTAAAGACTGTGATTGTAATAGATTTATTTATTTAATTTGTATAATATAGTGTTTTAAATTCTTTTTTTGTGCTTTTAAAATTCTGTTTAAAATTTTGTACGGCACCCAGAGCCTCCGGGATTGGGCGTCTTTTAAATAAATTTTGCCTTGCCTTAATCCTATTATGTCAGCCTCTACAGGTGTAGTGCTATCCGGCACTCCAATTTCCTTAAAGAGTGTTCCCTGTCTTGTCTCTAGGGATTCCTATTGAGTTCCCACTCTCTCTGTTTGGCATAGGGGTGCCCCCCTGCGGGCACCCCCCCCTTCACTTTCACACGATACTGTGTTATCATTTAACAAAATGCTGGTGGGCTTCCTGCCTCCTAGCTGGCAGCTCTTGTCTGGAACAGAGTTTTTTCCTTCTTAATGATTAAAGAGCTCCAGGCTGGAGTCTGGGAAAAACTGGGTAGGCGGGAGGTTAGGGAACCTGCCTTCCGGTGTCCATTCTGAGTGAGAAGTTCAGTTGACCTTCTCTTTCAATTCC
Organism: Neoceratodus forsteri; assembly: GCA_016271365.2. NCBI lineage: Eukaryota > Metazoa > Chordata > Ceratodontiformes > Ceratodontidae > Neoceratodus > Neoceratodus forsteri. The sequence continues at coordinate 1,316,268,985 of CM028131.1, forward strand.
AAAATGGGATCCTTGCTCCCTTGTTTGTGGTTCCGAGCTTATAACCCTTAACTAATTGCCAACGGCAGTCTTCCCCCTTCCTAGCCTCCCCTCCTATTCTTCTCTCTTTTTACCCTTCTTCTTTCTCCTCCCTATCTGTTCCTCCCTTAGAGCCGCCCCAGAAGTGAAGCCCTTCGGTCCCTTATGGTAGGCAGTTCTTTTTTTCCCTTCTATCCTCTATCAGCTTATTCCTTTTTCAGTTTATATCCTTTCCTTTTTCTATCCCTCAGCTCTCTTGCCTCACTCTTTCTTCTAACCCTTTTTTTCGCCTCTCCGGCCAACAGAACTGGGATGGAGGAGGTCTCTGACGCCCTAACGGCTGCCCCTCGCTCTCATAGGCGTCCTCCAGAGGCGGCGCCGTTGGCGTGGACTCCTCTATAAAAAAAAACCTCCCATGGCGGGTGCGTGGCTCGGCTGTCACCCAGTAATGAATGGTGAAGATACAAGAGAAGATCAAGAATTATAGTAGGTACGTAATTTTCATTTACTGTTGGTTGCTAACATTTTATTGCTTTATTTTTCTCTGATTCAAATTGCTGTTGCTGGGTATACCTTCTGCTGCATTATTACAAGGTGTGCCTACAGGTGTGTGCTTACAGATTACTGCTGTACTCTTCTGATTCAAATTGTCTTTTGCAAGGTATATCTTCTGTTACTGCTTTATTTTTCTCTGTAGCAAAGTGCTTCTTACAAGGTATATCTTGTGTGAAATTATTACAGGTGGTGCTTAAATTTGTGTGACTTTTTATCATTAGGCTAAGCAAAATTACTGTTTGCCCCTATTTTATTTATTTATTTTTTGCTGAAAAGGTTTTTTTTGTCTCAGGGGTGTTGCAGTCTCCGTCTCACATTGAAGACGGGGAGTTAGAAAGCAGTCACAGCTTCCTTGTATCAAGGAGGTTATTTTCTAGACTACACTGAACTGAATTATTACTTTTTGGAACTGTGTAACTAGTATTGATTCTGTTTTTGGGGTGGACTATTCTTAGTTTTAACTTTAATTTGCCAGGGAGGAACTATAGCTGGGAGATATTTGCAGTCAGTTGTGACTAGATCTGTTACTTACCTTTGTGAAATAGCTGTCTGAAAGGAAGGAAGGAAGGCACTCCCCGGGGTGGAGGGTAAGAGTTGTAGGTGATTGTTTCTGGACAGCATAGGTTTACTCCCACCCACCCTTCCCCTCACCCCACCGCCTCAAGTGCATAACTTCCTTTATAGCAGGGGCTCTGACATCACTTCATCAAAACTGCTAACAGCATTCACCTGTTCATATCCTTAAAGGCACAGCACACTGAATAGGGGGTAGAGACACTCACAAGCTTGCACACACTAAAACGAGAACAAAAAACCAAAAAGCATCTGTAACTGGAAGGGACACAGACGTGGGGAGTGGTGCAATGCACTGGCTGTGGAGCAGCAGTCTTCTAGGAGACATTCTGGAAACTGCGTTGCTGTCCTGTTTGCAGGCACCTCTCTGGTCTGAGGGAGGAGGTTGTTCGTCTCCATGCTGACCTGGCAAGGATTCAGGAAACCTGCTCCCCCACCCAGGCCACCGCCATTACCTCAGAGGTTGCCAAGAAAGAGGAGTGGTTGGATCACGGTGGGCTCAGGGAGGGTGAGGGTGGTGGAACAGAGGCGCATCCCTCCAGTTGTGCCTCTCCACAATTCATTCGCCACTCTGGTGAAGCATGGTTCCTCAATGGAGGCACCTGCAGTGGAGACCAAGGAGGATGCTGGGAATCTCCACAGTGGAGACCCACAGGAGGGTGGCCCAGGACCCCACAGGGGAAGGAAACAACAACTGGTGGGGGACTCAATTGTTAGGGAGGGTAGAACTGGGGGAGGAAGGGGAAAGGGAAGTAAGGTGCCTGCCCGGCACCAAGACTTGGAGGGACAGGAAACGAATCCTCAGGATCGTGGGAGCAGCAGCAAGGGGGAGGGAGCTGAATGTCATTATCCACCTAGGGATGAATGACCTGGCTGAGAATGGGATCAGAGCAGTGCAACATTAGTTTGTGGAGTTGGGGAGGGGCCTTAGACAAGTGGCACACACGGTAACTTTCTCGGAAGTGCTACCTGTCTATGGCATGGATGAGGCTAGGGCACTCCGCACCATGGGACTTAGTGACTGGTTGAAAAGCTGGTGCAGAGCTCAGGGATTTGGCTTCATTGGGGACTGGGGCACCACCTGGAGGGATGCAGGCCTATACAGGTGCGATGGTCTGCATCTATCCTGGAGGGGAACCAGGATCCTAGGTGATAGGTTTAAATGCTTCAGTGGCAAGCATTTAAACTAGCCAAGGGGGGAGGCGCTGAAGAGGAGAAGGGAAATCCTAGCCTCCCCACCCAAAAAAATCAGGGTAATTAGTGAGGTAAACAACAAAATAGAGCAGTCGATAGGGAGAAGGGCAGGGGTAAATGGAGAAAAAGACAAGGGCAGTAGGGACAGGGATGGGGCAAAAAGAAATAAAGCCATAAAAAATGGAGGGTAATGAATACCAATGTCCGTAGTCTAGGTTAAAAAGCTCCCTGAAATGGTGGCCTTGATGGAACAGGGATGCCTGGATATTGTGGCAGTCACAGAAACATGGTACACAGAGAACCATGACTGGGATGTCAACATACCAGGGTACACAATCTACAGGAGGGACAGGGAGGGAAGAAGAGGAGGAGGAGGAGGAGGAGCTCTCTATGCAAGGGAAGGGATCAATGCAACAGAACTAAAGGGTAAATAGGGAGGAGAGGAGGCACTGTGGGTCACCCTGGAGACTGGAAATGGCTCCACAATCCGCAGGGGTTGTATACAGACCCCTGTCTCGGGAGGAAATGGACAAGGAAATGATAGAAGGCATCCTTGGGATGGCAGAGAAAGGGGAGATATTGCTGATGGGGACCTGAATATTCCAGATGTTGACTGGAGCACCTTTGCTGCAGCCACATCCAAGAGCAGGGCTATGCTCGATGCCCTACAGGGGGCATGCCCTAGACAGCTAGTTTTGGAACCCACTCGGGAGAGACCAGTCGTAGACCTGGTACTCTCAAATGGGGATGGAGAGAGGAGCTCTGAACTCGAAGTGGGTAGCCATCTGGGAACAAGCGACCACCAAACAGTGTGATTCATGATAAACGTAGCTGTAGAGTCAAGCCACACAAAAGTGAAGGTACTGGACTTCAGGAGAGCTGATTTTTTCAAAATGGAGAGTGCCTCAGAAAAGCACTAGCAAACAGGCAAGAAGGTGGGGTGGAGCAACAATGGGGAAACATCAAAACCGCCATCACAGAGACAACAAGTCTCTGTGTGATGCAAATAAATCAAAACGAAAGCAAAAACCACTATGATTCTCAAAAGAAGTGGCGGGGAAGGTAAGGGAAAAAAAGATAGCATTCAGGAAGTATAAGGAAACACAAAAGGGGCAGGACAGAGAACTGTACCAGTTAAAGCAGAAGGAAGTGGGTAAGGCAGTCAGAATAGCAAAGGCTCAAACCGAGGAAAAGATAGCCAACTCGGTTAAGAAGGGGAATAAAACCTTTTATAGGTACATGAGGGAGTAAAGAAAGACTAAGGCAGGGATACTGACGCTGAATAAAGAGGAAGGTGGTTGGGCAGAGAGCAACTGTGAAAAAGCAGGGCTACTGAACGAATACTTCTGCTCAGTATTCACAATGGAAAAGCAGGGATAAATACCTAATCCGGTCAAAAGAAGCACTCTGGATAGGGGGGTTGATATTAGTCCTTTCACAGAAGACAGGGTTCTGAAAGAACTCTTAAAACTGAAGGTGGGATAAAGCAATGGGGCCTGATGGGATTCACCCCACAATTTTAAAAGAACTAAGGGAAGAACTAGTAACACCACTGACTACCCTTTTTAATAAATCATGGGAGGATGGGGTGGTACCTGAGGACTGGAGGAGGGCGGATGTGATTCCCTTAACAAAAGTGGAGCAAGACAGAGGCAGGAAACTACAGACCTGTCAGTTTGACCTCAGTGGTAGGAAAATGATGGAATCACTTCTGAAGGAAAGAACTGTTGAGTACCTAGAGGCCAGTGGGGCATAGGACCCAAGGCAGCATGGATTCACAGCGGGAAGGTCATGTCAGACAAATCTAATTGATTTCTTTGACTGGGTGACCAAAGCAGTGGACCAGGGAGGGGCTGTGGACATGGCCTACCTAGACTTTAGCAAGGCATTTGACACAGTCCCACACAAAAGATTAATAAACAAATTAGCCAGCCTGGGAGTGGGTCCTAGGGTGGTAGCCTGGGTAAAACACTGGTTGGACAACCCGGACACAGCGGGTAATAGTAAATGGAGTCCACAGTGAAGAAAGGAGAGTTACTAGTGGGGTACATGCGGGGTTCAGTACTGGGGCGGTCTTTTAATGTCTTTATAAGTGACATTGCAGAGGGACTGGAAGGAAAGTATGTCTCTTTGCAGATGACACAAAAGATCTGCAACAGGGTTGATACACAAGGTGGGGTGGAAAGGATGAAAAGGGACTTGTGAGGTTGGAGGAATGGTCAAATGTATGGCAGCTTAGATTCAATGCAAAAGTGCAAAGTAATGTACCTGGGAAACAAAAACCCAGGGGAAGAGTACACAGTGGGGGGTGAGATACTGTCAACAACAAAAATGGAAAGGGACCTGGGGGTAGTCATATTGGACGACCTAAAGGTGGGCCAGCAATGTGAGAAGGCAGTAAGGAGGGCTGGGGGATACTGGGATGCACAGGGAGAGGTATCACCAGTGGAAAACAGGAAGATCTTGGACTAAGTCTCCATCACTCATTCACACTAGGGGGATAGTGCTGGAGGCGCTAGGACCAAGCGGGAGCCAAAAATTTTCTGAAGGGCCGGAGCCGAGGTAGGACCACGCATGTGTGGCACCGCGAGACTGACTCACGCCTGTGTAGGCTATCTCGGCGTCAACCCTCCAACCGCCTCAGTTCCTTTTCTCCCGCCATCGAGTGCGCTTGGATGTCGACATCGCTCGTCTGCCGGAGTCAAAGTTTTCGTCTATACAACAGCAGCTTTTAGTGTTTAATTTAAATGTTTTAATTTAACTATTTAGCAGTAATTTTTTATTTTACGAACAAGAAGATTATGAAGAAAAAGAAATTCTTTCCTGCCATCAACGGAGTCATCCTTAGACGGTAGCAGTGACGGTAGGAAGACTTCGTTTGAAAGTTATTATGGCAGAGGGGCTGTGCTCGGTCCGCCACCCTTAAGTAACGGGGGAGGGTCTGACTACGGACAGTCCTGTGCTCAGGGGGGAGGACAGTCCACCGAAGCACGAATCTGGCGGTGCCGGGGATCCGGCTCCGCTTAGCCTCGAGCTCTTCTTCTTCGTTTGGGGAAGAAGAGTCGGTGCCGTTCGAGGTTGCCCGTTGGTATGTCTGCACGAAGATTGTTCGTTGGTAGAGGCGATAGGCCTGAACCGACTTTCGTGGGTTCCCCTTGGCCCCGCTCCTAACGGCTGCATACCCGACTCCGGACTCCATCTCTGTCCTCGTTGGAGTTCCGGTGAGCAGTTTCACCTCTGGGCCACTCCTGTGGAGCAGAGGGTTTGACTTTCCTTTTTTCCTGGTTTCGGGGCCTCCGGGCCTCGGAGCCATTGGACCGGAGCCGGGTCAATTGGATCAGAATGAGCGCGGTGCCCTCTTGGTGCCTTAGCCATCATGTCAGCCCCTCGTGCCTACCCCCTCTTCCTTTTCCATGCTGGGGCCGGCACGGGCACCACCCTTCTCCATTTTTTCCATTGGCTTTTCCACAGTGTTTTTCCTGGCACTGTGCCCGACACCTTGGTGGCAACGCAGGTCTGGCACCGTGCCACTGGTTTGGCATTGGTGCCATAGGTGGTGCCGCTGGTGTTTGAGTCGGCACCTGGACTCGGCGCCGTGCTCGGTGCCACGGGTGCTGTCATTGCCTTCATTGCCGGCGCCGCTAGCGGTGTTGTGGGTGTCTCATGGTGCCATGGATGCCTGCGGGTGCTGCGGTGGTGCTGGGCACCCGTGGGTGCCGTGGGCAGTGCCGGGCACCCGTAGGTGTCGCCGTGGGTGGTGCCGGGCACCCACAGGTGGCATGGGTGCCATGAGTGCCCATGGGTGCCATGGTTTCTTGGGTACCATGGGTGCCATGGGCATCGGGGGTGCCCTTGCGTGCCATTGCTGCTGTTGGTGCTGAGGATACCTGCGGGTTCCGCCGTGGATGCCCTTTGGTGTCTCCCAGGTTGGCATAGGTACTGCTTGGTGCCCTCCTGTGCCACGAGTGATGCTGGTGCCGCAGGGGTGCCAGTTGGTGCTGTCTGACAGAACTAGGGAAAGATCTCCATTTGCAGACCTCTCTTCCGCAGGACTTGTGGTGGGATGTTTCCATGGAATTAAGTCCTATTCTGCGGATTATTTTTCCACACATCTTAGTGGGTGGCGGTCTGCATCGGGTCTCATCATCCAGCGGTTTTCCACTGATGGGACTCTTCTGTTCTATCAGCGGAATCTCTCATTCCGCTCAGCACTTTCTCAGCTCCCTACATGTTGCCAAGCTCCTCGACACCCTTCCTGGTGGTGGAGTCTCTAGTGGCTCTAACCTAGACCTCTTTTTGGGGTCCTTCTGTGGTAGAAAGGCATATAGATGAGTCTCTCCCTGTCCTTCTGGTCAGTGATACAGCGGATGACTCATTTTATATAGTGAAAGACACGCCCTCTCTATCATCAGAGTCTGTGATGGAAGCTCTTTTAGTAGTTCCTCATTTATGGGGTCCACCGTAGTGTTCAGACTGGATCTGTGGACCATATACCTCTGTGTCTAGACTCTTTCAGTGGTCAGGACAATTACACTCTGTGGAACATTCTAATTCAATGGTCGGGAGCCGCACAGACTGTTCCGCTCCTTTGATAGGGGTATACAGCCCTCTTTTGATGCTGCCCCTCTGGTGGCTGCTTCGGCACAGGTGGTTAACATCTGTCTAGCTATTAGTAGTCCAGTTAAGGGTTCAATTATGGATCCTCAGGCTCCTCCTGCTCCTCAGAGGGATGACATCCTTGTCATTTCTGTATCAGGCAATCCTTGCCAAATAGCAGCCAGCAATCTTGTCAGGCTTGGACTAATGATAATTAATAAAAAAAAAAAAGGGGGATCAGAATTATCACAGCACAGGGCTTAGTTGGAATTTCCCGATACCACACTTTGGATCTGGTCAGGTTCCGCCTCAACCCTGAGGTGGTTGTCTCTAAACCTCAGTAAAGAGTACCTGATTTCTTCTACCCCTAGGGGCAGTCCGATCCAGCGGTGGTATAGCTCACCTCTTTTCTCTAGAGAATTTTCTCTTATTCCGAGATATTTCCAAAACCTAGGCGTCTAACCAGTCTGTTAGTTCCTTTTTGGTTTTTAATCAGGCTTTCTTCTCTTGATCAGAGCCTTGCAGCAACAGAAGTGACTCTTCAGCGAGTCGGAACTTAAATTCCTACTTCCATGCTTGCTTCAACTTAACAGATGACATGCTTCTTTCTTGACCATTGGTCATGTAGGTTTTTTCTGAGGTAGCTTCTCAAATATTCACACCTTCAGTTCCTGTGCACTGGTTCCATGCCAGTAGCACTCGAAGCTATCCTCGCCGACTGAGTGATGAAGCGGTGGTTTGTTTTTTTTTGCTTTTTTTCAACAAAGCAAACTAGAGTCCTTCCTACTCCCTTCAGGGAGGCCGGAGTAAGTAGTGTCTCACCGCATTGAGCCACTTCTGCCGCTATTCAGTCACTTCAACGAATGGGTTAGCCCTAACTTGGTCCCTCCTCCTGTACACTTTTTCCTTTCTTCCCTGAGGTCAGAGACTGCTTCTACAGTCATACACACAGGGGCAGGATGATTCCCTTTTGGAATATGCAGTGACTAGGATTTGATTCTACTAGACCACCACAAGAGGCTTCTAAGTTGTGCTTCGCCTTCCATCAGGAAGTTTTCAGTGACTTAGTACAAACCTTTTTCCTTGATGGGCTAACCCCACCTGGACCTTCTTTTGCTCACCAAGTAAGGGGTTCAAGTGCTACTGGACCTGTTGTTTGCAGGTCAGCCATACTTGGTAGTGAGGGTTCCGTCTCCGCTTTTTGGTCTACCCTGAACCTGTACACTTTACCTCCGGCTCTTGCAGTTCCTGAGATCCTTTACATTAGATTAGTGCATGTCTTTGACACTATTAATTTTGGTCCTAGATCAAATTGTGAGGCCAGTTTCTTGCCACTCTCCTAGAGTGGTTGCGGCGGCTGCCTGGCAGACTTTCATTTTGTGCCCATTGTAGTCGTCGACAAGGTGACGAGTTACAACTCAAGCATTTATCTTGTAGGCACTATGTTATAGATGCTCTTACAAGACAGCTCTTTTTATTAACAGACAGTCCTTGGCTGTCCTTTCTGAGTGAACCCTATCTCCTACCACCCTACTCAGGGTTGTTGATTTTAGCTTGGTACTCTCCCACTAGTGTGAATGAGTGATGGAGACTTAGTCCAGGAAGATATGGAAATTACGTACTTACCGTAATTCTGATCTTCTTGGACGGTCTCCATCACTCATTCACACGCCCACCTACCATCCCCCTGGGGTCACTCGTTTTTCTTTCCTGGTCTTCATGGCCTATGGTTCGGACTGTGAAGACATTGTTCTTTGACCTTTCTTACAAAGGCCATCTGGGCCCTCTCAGGCCCAGAAACTCAGAATGAGTTATTCTCATTAGTTACGCTGCACCTCCTTGGTCGAAAAGGTACTGAGGCGGTTGGAGGTCCGGCCTTGAATAGCCTACACAGCGTGAGTCTGTCTCGCGGTGGCCTATGCATAGGTCCTACCTCATCGCCGCCCATCAGAAAATTTTGGTTCCCACTTGGTCCTAGCGCCTCCGGCGCTATCCCACTAGTGTGAATGAGTGATGGAGACCGTCCAAGAAGATCAGAATTACGGTAAGTACGTAATTTCCATTTGTTGGCCCTCTGTACAGACAGTTGGTAAGACCACATCTAGGGTATTGTGTACAGTTCTGGAGACCCCATCTCTGCAAAGACATAGGGTGGAGGCTGTCCAGAGGAGGGCAACCAAAATTGTGCAGGGTCTGCATCAGAAGACATATGAAGAAAGACTAAAGGAACTAAAGATGTATAGCCTCGAAGAAAGGAGGGACATGATAGAAACTTTCAAATACCTCAAGGGAATCAACAAAGTGCAAGAGGGTAACATCTTTCAGAAAAAGAGATGTGCAAAAACAAGGGGGCACAATTTGAAGATAGAGGGGGGACGGCTCAGAGGTAATGTGAGGAAGTATTTCTTCACAGAGAGGATTGTGGATACATGGAACAGCCTTCCTGAGAAGGTCATAGAGTCAAAAACAGTGGGGGAATTCAAGAATGCATGGGACAGCCATAAGGCAATTCTAGTGGGGGGTAGGAGGAAGTAGGCTGTTGGTTAACTAGGATCTGCAGCTTATCCGTTAGGTAGGGAAATGGGCAGACTAGGTGGGCCAAGCAGTTCTTATCTGCCATCAAATTCTATGTTTCTATCTGGGGTAAGGTGCCAAAGGGATAAGCCAAAGAAAAAGGGGAATGTTCAAAAAATCTTATTAAAACCAAAAGGAGAAAACCTAAAGAAAACCTTGTCTAGGGTCAAGCAGCAGCAAGAGGAAACTGAAACAAAAAAGGGAAACCTAGAAACATCCTATCTGGAGTAAGGGCACAAGTTTGTTTCCAGGTCATAGGGAGTGTGGTATGGGGAATGTTGGGAGTAGTGCAGTGGCTATGAAGGGCTGCCAAGAGGAGGCACCCATAGTAGTGGCCAGGGAGGATGTGAAGGTCCTCTACAGGGGAGGTCCTAAGGTGGAAGGCAGAAGACCCCAGTGGAAAAGGCATTTGGGGGTAGATTTGGGAGCAGGATGGGAGGACAAGAGGGAGGATGAGGTGCCTCACCATGAAGGGATGGAAAGTTGATTCTAAGAATTGCCAGGACAGCAGGGAAGGAGGGGGTGCTGGATGTCATTGTCCATCTGGGGACAAGTGACCTGGCAAGGGATACAGCAGGAGTGGTGCAGGAAAGGTTTAGGAGGCTGAGGAAGGGCCTGAAGCAGGTATCTCTCAGGGTGGCCTTCACTGAGGTGCTACCTGCGTACGGCCAAGGGGAGGCTAGGGAACAGCACACCAGGGTCTGCAGTGACTGGGTGAAGGCATGATGCAGGGAGGAGGGCCCAGGGTCCTATTGGCAGGGGGTTAAAGGCCTGTACTAAGGAGATGGCCTGCATCCATCCAGTAGGAAATGGCAGTCCTGGGTGGAAGGTTTAATTTCTGCTTCGTTGGGCATTTAAACCAGCCAAGGCAGAAAAAACAAGAGAGGCAATGAATCCCCCCCCCCCCAAGAAAATGGAACAGCAGAGAGAAGAAGCCTAGATAATAATATCCCCAAGGGTAGAGGGATGTAGGAACAAGGGGAGAAAAGGACAGAAGGGCTAGGAGATGGATCTAAGGCTGAAAGTAGAGTTGAGGGTGGGCAGAGGGAGAACATAATGTGCAAAGACAGCACCAGGGATGATGGAAGGTGACGGATGGAGTCAGGAAGGGAGGTAAAGTAAGGGGGAGGAGGACAAAAAGAGTGGAGAGCCACATTTACCAATGCAAGGAGCCTGGGAAATAAAAAAAAAAAAATTGCTAACCTTGGGGCAGCCATTGCAGTAGCAGACCTGGATCTGATGGCCATAACAGAATCGGTGCACTTACCATCACAGCTGGGATGTGGCCATTCCAGGTTACACCATGTTTGGGAAGGACAAGATGGAGGAAAGGGGGGGGGTTATGTGAGGGAAGCTATAAAGGCCATGGAGATACAGGGATGCGGGGGGGAGAATAAGGAAGGGCTGAAGGTTGTTTGGGTTGGCTTATAGACATGGTCCAAGGCCTTTATCTGGGTTGGGGTGGGGATTTACAGACCACTAAGACAGTGGAAGAGTTAGACAAGGTTTTAAGGGAGACCACTGGCAGAATGGCAAGTAAAGGGGAGGTATTGATTATGGGGGACTTTAATCTGTGGAATGCAGACTGGAGCACTGTGGCTGCAGGTGTTACAAAAAGCAGGACCATCATCAATTCTCTACAAGGAGTCACAGTGTGTAGCCCCCTGGGTACAAGTAATCATTGTACAGTGTGGTTTGGCATATGGATTGGGCAAGAAAAGAATCCCACTAGGATGAGGGTCCTGGACTTCAGGAAGGCAGATTTTAAAGAAATGGACTGCCTCAGTAAATATCTTTGTGGGGGGGCCACAATGGAAAAAGATCAAGGTGGGAGTAAATGCAGTGGCAAGCTGCTTGAAGTAAGACAGCAAGGGCAAGAGGAGGAAGAGTCCAGTATGGTTTTCAAAGGACGTGGATAAGATGGTAAGGGAGAAAAAAAAAAAAGAGCATTTAGGAAATATGTGAAGACCCAGATGGGGAAAGAGAGGTATATCTAGAAAAACAAAAGGAGGCAGGAAGGAGTGTGAGGGCAGCTAAACTGCAAACAGAGGAGAGGATCACCAAGAAGGTCAAAAAGAGGAAAACATTTTCTTCCGGTACATGAGTGAAAACAGGAAAGCAAGGAGTAGAAGAGTGGGGGGACTGCAGAAGAAGAGCACGAAAAAGAAAAATTTAAATGAGTACTGTTTGATCTTCACAGTAGAGGTGAGGACAAGACAGTACAGTTACGTATTTAATGTAATAGTAGATCTTCCGAGAGATCCTTAGAGGATCCCACTTATGCAGCTTGGTATAAACCAAGCCATATACCAGCTGTACTCTGAAAGGCAGATAAAATGTATTCTGACTCCTTTGGAAAGCCTTTTTATGCCATACAACCTGAGACTGACTTGGTGGTGATCACTGCTGCCCATGACCGGTCCAGGGCACCTAAACACCTGAGCTCCCTTCCTCTTGACAAAGAATCTAGGAGATAGGATGAACTAGGCAAGAGTACATACTTATTTGTTTCACCTGGAAAGGCATTCTGAGCTGAGAATCTGCTCATTTCCAGTGGATCCTGGGGAGAAGGGGAAGGAGGAACAAGACACAATTATCCAAAATACAAGTTTAAACAATACATGAATGAACTGCTACATACAGGCAATTGCTAGGTCAATTACATCATATACAGTAAGTGTATTAAACATATTGCAGTAACAGTAAACAAGTGCTTTGCAAACAGAGGTCAGGAGGGTGCTAAAGGGAGGATAGCAGGGGGGTGAAAGGGAGTATGGAAGGCGAGGCATTGAATTGAAGCAGGGAATTGAGACAAGAATTACAATGGAGCGGGAAAGACTGGAGGGGGAGAGAACACATCAGGGGAGATGAGTGAATTTAGGAACAGTTGCAGGAGGGGGAAATGAGTTTGTGGAGAAGTGAGGAAAGGGCAGGGAGTGCGTTCCAGAGTTTAGTGAAGCGCAAGAAAAGGCAGTCTGGCCAGCGGTGGGTGACCTAGGAGGGTGTCTCCTGCCTGATTGGCCCTTCGTATTGCTAACTACTAGGCCCACATGATTAAGTACTAGAACATTCTCTAGAGGAAGACTAAGGCTGCTGTACAGGTCTTGCCTGAGGGCTCTCCTAAACAGGAGTTAATGAAAACTCTTGACTGCTGATGCGGGCAAGCATTTGCTTCACACAGCCTATGATGCTTCTGCCAGGACTGCATCCTTTGTATCAGGCACTGTTCTTTGCTCAAGGTAACAGGCCTTGCCACAGATGTGCAACAAACCATTCTTAATGCCCCAGAGGGCAAAAGTTGTTTGGCCATGAGGTAAAAGAGGTTTTAAAAGATCTTCAATCCTCTGGCAGGACTTTGAAATCAGCAGAGTCCTGGTACCATACCCAACCCGGAGGCAGCAGCAGGAGTAACTTTCATGTAGCTGGTGTCAGGGCAATGCCCAGCCTATGAACAGCATGGCAGGGGCAAAGGAGCAGGCGCCTTGTTAGTCCCCGACACTACCCCAAGTGCCTATCCAAAAGCACCCAAAAGTGGTGGAGATGCTCAGCCTAACTCCTCATGTGCCCCCAACCACCTTTACCTTCAGGGGTGGTTGTTGGGGGCTGTGTCTCTCTCCACTTAGACCAGTTGCAGGAAGTGATTACAGATGCATGGGTTCTGGAGATCATAGAAAAGGGTCATGCTCTGGAACATCTTGACACCCCTTCAGATCATCCCTCAGTTGTGTCAACATACTCTCCAGAGCACCTGCCCCTGTTGCTGGAGGAAGTAAAGACTCTGCTCCAAAAAAGGGCCATAGAACCTATACTTCTAGAACAGAGGAACATAGATTTTTACTCCTGACACTTCCTTGTCCCAAAGTGGACAGGAGACCTGAGGCCTATTCTGGAGCTAAGGGATCTAAACTTCTTCATAGACTACGAGACGTTGAGGATGGTCACTCTGAAGGGTCTCCTCCTGTTACTGCAAATAAGGAATTGGATATGCACCCTGAATATGAAGGCTGCGTACCTCTGTATCAAGATCCAGAAACCTCACAGAAAATACCTGAGATTCCTGTTTCAGGGGGAGCATTACCAGTTCTGATTGTTGCCCTTTGACTTGTCTTGTGTGCCATGAGTCTTTACCAAATACTTGGCAGCAGTGACAGCAGCCCTTTGCAACATGGACAATCTAGAACAGATGGTTCTAGTAATGTCCCCCATGTGCAAGGTGCTCAAATGGATGAAATGCAACAGTCTGCTCAAGGGGGTTCTGTTCTTGATCTGTCCCCTCTTCAGATCCTCACCATGGATATGTCAGGGTTATGATGCAGAGCTCACCTGGGCCCTCAAGAGACACAGGGCACATGGACCCAAGTGGAGAGCACTTTGCACATCAGTGTTCTGGAAATGAGAACAGTCCTATATGGACTCCAGGCTTTCCAGCACCACTTGTCCGCAGGTCCTCTGTTAATACATATGGACAATGTCAGTGTGATGCATTACATCAACAAACAAGGGTGGTACTCATTCCCATCTGCTGTGCAAGGAGGCATTGGGAGTTTGGTACTGGGCTCTGGAACATGGTCTAGAACTATCAGCAGTACATGTTCCAGGCATCCAAAATATCTTGGCAGACAAGTTAAGGAGAGCATAGTCCAGGATGCATGAGTGGGAACTGCTGACCTTGGCAGTCGACCTATTTGAAAGATGGGGTTGTCCAGAGTTGGACCTTTTTGCATCATCACACAGTGCAAAACTGCCATTTTCCTGCTTGCTCACTCCAGGGCCTGGAGTTTTGTGGTGAGACTCATTGTCCCTCTCTTGGCAAGGGAGGTTTCTCTATGCCTTCCCTCCTTTCCCACTAATTCAGAGAATACCACTCAAGTTGAAAATGGATGGGGCAACTCTAATACTCATTGCTCCCTATGGCCTTGACAGATCTGGTTCCCCCTGCTGCAACAGCTGGCAGTGGAATCCCCCAATACCTCTGCTCTTGTGCAAGGGTCTACTGTCACAAGAACAAGGAACCCTGGTCCATCCAAACCTGAAGTCCACATCTGCACGCATGGCTCCTGAAGACAGCTGCCGTAACTCACTTTGAGGTTTCACAGAAAGTGGCAGATGTTCTGGTAGCCGCAAGAAAACTGTCCACCAGACATACTGCATGAAGTGGATGCGGTTTGCATTATGGGCTGCTTCTCACCACCTGGATCCATTTACCTGTCCAGTCAGTAGGGTTCTAGATTATCTGGCATCCTTATCAGAGTCAGGCCTACAGTACTCCTCAGTCAAAGTGCACCTGGCTGCCAGATCAGCCTTCCATGTGCTTGCAGATGGCCATACAGTTGATCAGCTGGAGGTAGCCCATACGTTTTTGAGAGGCATTTTACATATAAGGCCTCCTATTTGCAATCCAGTCCCAGCTTGGAACTTGAATTTTATTTTAGAGAAGTTTACGTTGGCTTCTTCTGAGCCAGCCGTGATTTGTGGCTTATGCTTTCTTTCTTGGAAAGCATTATTTTTAGCTGCAATCACTTCTGCTCAAAGGATTTCAGAGCTTCAGGCTTTAATGTGTGAGCCTTATTTGATTTTCCACAAAGACAGCGGGTCTTTGCATACTAATCCTACGTTTCTCCCAAAGGTAGTGTCTGACTTAAAATCAATCCATCCACCTGCCAGTGTCTTATCTAGAGCATGCCAATCCAGGTGAAGCATTGCTCCATCCCTTAGATGTGCATAGAATACTCTGGTACTATACAAACGATTGTAGAAAGTCCTTGCAGCTTTTTGTTTTGTTCACCTCTGGGAAAGAGGATGTTCCAGTTTCTAAACAGTGCTTGTCCAAGCGGCTAGCAAACTGTATTACGTTTTGTTACAGGGAGTATGGTAAGGAACATCCTGGTGTAGTTTGTGATCATTCCACAAGTGACATGGCCACTTCTGTTGCTTGTTTCAGGAATGTTTCCACTGCAGAGGTCTGTGTAGCTGCTACCTATGAAGCTTGGCCAGCTGGTTATGATTGTTCTTTGATATTTGTAATATAGAATGTGGAATGTGAGGTGTCTCACATGAGACATCCTGTGCTCCTGGGTGACAACCCCCCCCCCACACACACACACACAGGTTTTAGTGAGAATAACAGGATATATGTAACTAACCAGGAGTTTTCTGTAATGTAATTAACTTCTCTGAGAAGTTGCATTTTATAGCATTTTTATGATCTCTTGCCTCTGAAGCTGGGAAACTAAAATATACATTTTATGGCTTCAGATAAGCTGATTCCTGTTGGCTACATTTGCATCTAGGTGAGAAACTGCAGAGTCGTAAAAATCTTTGATGTGCTCTGGGAACAGGAACTGATCAAAGAGAAGGACCTGGGAAATCACAGACTTATAATTCAGGAAATTAGTTTTTGCTGAAGTCACAGTATTTTAAATATCTCCTGACAGGAAGATAATTGTTTGTATAATTTTTATATTCTAACAGGAGGAGCTAGATGACATCATAGAAGGGGTGGAAACACAGAGTTTAAACTGTATTCTGTGTTTCAGCTGAGTAACTTATTTCTTTTGTGGACTCTTAAGAAACAACCTAAGACACTTATAGAGGTAATACATTAGATAGAAAAAGTGTAATTGTATTGTGGTAGGAGTTTTAGTTTGTACTTTTCCTTGTTTCTTTTACGTGATTGTGTGCTTTGTGATATAGTGTTCTGTATTTACATTTTACATATTTTTATCCATTTTTAAGTAAACCTTTCATCTGAAAAGACTGCCTGGATGTGTCTTTGAAGTTCTCTCTTTTTGCATGTGATTTATAGATGGTTAAGACTGACTAGTAACTGTTCATGAGCTTGATGGTGTTACCAAACTGGGAAAAGGTAAGAATATACCTAAGGTCTTTGATAGAGTTTTAAGTGTTCATTTTGGATACCTGGTTAGGTGCCCTATGGCGAAAGATATCTGGCATCCCCCCAAAGAGCAGATTATCTGAACCTGTACATTTGGGTATGCTAGCATAAGGTTCACAGTTTGAATCCCCCCTGAACTTGAGACTAAAGGTGATTCGGACTCACAAGCAGACAGGAGGGTTACTCTGTTCTGTTACCTGTTCAAAATACAGCGCTCGGAGGTTGGCACTGTGGGAGCAGGGGGCCTGACCTGCTGAGTGAGTTTGTGACACTACCTAGAGTATTGCCCACACCTTCACTAAACACTACAGTTTGGATATTGTCTCTCATAGGCAAGCTGGGTTTGGCCTAGATGTACAAGACTTACTTTCATAAGCCTATAGGCGCCAGTCACCAACTATGTTAGTTTTTGGATACTGCTTGGTAGTCAGTCCAAAGGTGTGGCATGATGAAATAGATATCCTTGAAGAAGATGGAACAGTTATGTACTTACCGTAACATAGATCTTCAACAGAATCTTTTTATGTCAGGCCACAGTGTCCCACCATCCCTCCTCCTTTTGGGTCTGCAGCAAAGGATTCTTGTGCCACTATCTCCATTTTTACAAGCACCCTGTATCGCCTGATATGTGGAGTACTGGGATCTCTCCTGGTTCCCTAGAGGGAGGTCTTCCAAGCATGATCTCTGGTGGGAAACTGAGGAGAGGAGGGGCCACCCACATTTATCTGTACACTGACACCTGACATCATTATGGGTGGCCCCTGGCTGACTGCTTGCAAATGTTTCCATGTGGTCCTAGTGCCTGGTGGCTGTAAATTCCAAGGGTGTGGCCTGATGAGAGATTATCTTGAACATCTGTTGTTACGGTAGGTGCATAACTGTTCTGTCCTGCCTAACCATCAAGATAGTGGCCTCAGTGTTCCTCAATCCCTGAGTCACCATCCCATAAAATAAGGGTGCATGTGCACAGTGGAGTTAACAGAACTGTATTCGGTGAAGATACCACTAGCTGGTGGGAATCTCCTTGTTTACTCCCCCCCCCGCAACACACACACACACACACACATGCTGCCCCTTTGTATGATTTTTTTAGGACAGTGATGGGACAGATGCACTCGTTTCTGGTAAAAATTTAACCTCCGTTCCCCTGGTTCCTTAGTTTTGGGACTAGTAGGTTTTACTTTGGGCTTGGAAACAGGCTGGTTTCCCTTAGATTGTGCCCCCCCCACATCCCCGTAAGCCCATCTGCTGTCCCTCCCCAATTTACACAGAGATATAGACAATATCAACAGAAAAAGGCCATTAGTCTTAGTCTGCTGTTTTACCCTATCCTATCCCATGACCTATTGTCTAGACAGTGTGTTCATTCTGTCCCGTCCCCTGCCCAATGCTCCCTGCCTGAGTAACTGTTAAGCTCTTTACTCTGTCTCAGCCATTCTTGAACCCATTCATTTTCTTTGTGCCCATCACCTAAGCTGGGTGGCTGTTCGTTCCACAGTTCAACCACTCTTCATAAAGTAAAACGTTCTCACATCCCTCCTGAACTCATCCCACTTCCACCACGACCGCTCATGTCACCTTGTTTTTTCATCTGCCATTCAATCTGAATAATTCCTCACAGTTCACCTTGTTTACTCCTTTCAGGAACCTGAAGGTCTCTATCATGTTGCCCCTATCCTTTCTGGCCTCTAGTGAGTACATGTTTAGTACTCTAAGTTGATCCTCATAGGATCTGCCCCTTTTGGCCCCAAATCATTTTGGTTACCCTATCCTACACCGGAGTGTTTCTGCTTTGCTTAGGTGGGTACTCCAGAACTGGGCATAGTGTTCCAGATGAGGTCTCACCAGTGATCTATAGAGGTAGCAGTGCTGGGGGTTTTTTAAAAAAATGAGTCAAATTACACCCACTAGTGCAAATAATGTGGCTCAAAATCAGAATCGACTTGGTCAAAACCTAATTGAAAATACACACTTCACCAGGAAAAAAGCTAAAACTTGTCAAGAAAAACTACTTTCATGTTGTTCACTTTTCTTTCAGCTATTGTTATAGATCAAGTGCACCACTATGGACCCACTGTCAAGTGCAAGGTAGGTAATTTCTGGACAGGCTGCAACTTTTTCCACCATCTAGCACCGTTCCTGAGAGGTAGTATTACCTTTTTCCACCTGCTATCAAAACCCCTCCCAATGCACCCCAGCATTCTGGTTGCCTTGCTGTAGGTCTTGTTGGATTAGCTAGTTTGTTTTTAGGAAGTCCCTTATGACTCCCAGGTGCCTTTCCTCAGTAGCAGTGCAGCTTAAGCCCTCCCATTCAGTATTCTGTCTTTGGGTTCTTGTTCCTTTCGTGCGTCACCTTGCAATTTGTTGGCGTTGAATTTCAACTACTAAACCATGGACCACATCTCTAACTTCACAGGTCCTTCTGCAACTTCCTTATCCCCTGCTTGCTGTCTACCCTTCCACAGAACTTAGTGTCATCTGCAAAGAGACAACTCTTGCCCTGTATTCCTTCTTCTGTGTTACTGTTGAACATATTGAAAAGGACTGGTCCCCTGACTGACCCCTGCAGCACCTCTGTCATGACCCTTCTCTTCCCACATTTGACCCTGTTTACCACCACCCTCTGCTGGCTTCTCCCTAGCCAGCTTCTTATGCTCCCAGATCCTCTAACATCTTCAGACACCATCTGCGTGGCACCAAGTCAAATGCCTTGTCCCTTATTCACTGTCCTTGTTATCCAGTCAAAGAATGCTACCAGGTTGGTCTGCAAGACCTCCCTGCCACAGACCCTTTCTGCTTACTATAATGGAGCTCATTTTCTTCCAGGTAGTGCACTAGGTCCTCCTTTACTAATGTCTGCATTAGTTTAATTACATTGGAGGCAAGACTGATAGGCCTACAACTCCCCAGTCCTTCCCTGTCCTTTTTATTGTGGAGCAGAACCATGTCCCCTATCCTTCAATCTCTTGGAACCACACCTGACTGTAGTGAGCTATTGACTAGCTGTTCAGGGGCTCAGCTAGTTCCAATGCCAATTCCCTGAGCACTGTCAAATGCATTTCATCTGGCCCTGGAGCACTGCCTATTTTCTGGTCTGCAAGTCATTTACTAACCCTTTCTCCTGTAGTTACCACCTGCCCCATTTCAGAAATCCTTCTTGCAGCAGCCTTTATGCAACTTTCTGACACAGGCCCACTATTCTTCACTGTGAATACTGGGAAGTAGTAGTAAAGAATGACTGCCTTTTGCTAATCTTCTGCTATTACCTGCCTCCCCTCGGTCAGCCTTATAATCCTCCCCCCAACTTCCTTTTTTTCCACTGTTGTACCTAAAGAAAGAATAGATCTTACTTCAAGAGTGTTCCTGCAGTAGGTCTTCACATATAGGACTGCGATCCCTGGCGTCAGGTCCGCATGGCAAACTTGTAGATAGCAATCATCAGCGTGGACCGTCCCCGGCGTCGTGAGTCAGCCCGACTATAAAAGGGGCGGTCCTGCGCCCGCTCTCCAATTCTTTCCCGCCATCGCCTCAGTCACGTTCGGCTCATTTCAGAACAGCAATCTAACGTCCGCGTTATATTTTGTCAAAGTTTTCCTTCGCCTCTTACTTTCTCTCAGATTTTTCTTCAATTTGATGTCTTCTAGAGAGAAGAAAAAGTGCTCTAAGTGCAGCGCTCAAATCCCGCATGGGGATGACCATTCCTGCTGCCTCTTTTGCCTTGGTTCAAAGCATAATGTCCAGGAGTGTTCCATCTACCAGGCCTTCAACCAGGCGACCAGAACCAGGCGCAAGTGGTCCCCCGAGGCCCATCTTTTGTCCCAACGCTTGGCGTCTATGGAAAAGGAGCTCCAAAAACTCAGGGAAAGGTCGTTATCGCCGGCCCCAAAAAAGAAGAAAAGTAAAGAGAAGTGCTGGGGCAGGAGTCTGTTGCCACATGAGAGGCCTGCAACCATGAGTACTGTTTCAGGCGCCCTGTCCGCTTCTTTGGGCCGAGCCCCCTCTCCCCCTCCTGCCGAGGTGAGCGGGCAGCCAGGGGTTGCCTCTTTAGAGGTGGTAATTTTATCGACTTGTCCTGCCGATAAGTCACCCCTCGCCTCCAGCGAAGAGCGCATGGCCTCCGACGATCAGACTAGCGGCGGCCTTCAAGCCATCTCTAGCCCGTCCGGATCTGTTGTTTTGGATGCCGTCTCCTCCAATGCCCGTCAGGATCCGTCCACTCTCCCATCGGGCTCCAGTTTGGCCCCCGACGTCTGACAAAGTGAGGGACAAGTCGACCTGTCGTCGTCTCTCAGGGTCCTCCACCCCAGAGACTCGCCACCCAATCCTTTGCTTTTTGCCTTAGCAAAGTCGTGCTCGGACCTGCCGTCGGGGGGCCCCTAGAGTCCCCCCCCTCGCCAGGCCTTCCACCGTCACTGGATTTTATTCCGCTGCCGACAGGGGATCCTGTTATGGAGCCTCCACCCTCCAACATTTTGGGCGCACTCCTGGATCCGACGCCATCTTCTGGCACCACGGCACCTCTCCCTGTGGGGCCTTCGACTGGGTTCATAGTCCCAGAACCCTCTCTCCCGCTGGCAGGCGGTCCTACGTCGGGGTCTTAACACCCGATGCCGAGCCAGGTGCCTCCGTTGCCGGGTCTCCCGATGCTGGGTTATCAGACGCCTGGGCTTCTCGACATCGTCCTTCCCGACGCCGGGATATCATACTCCAGGACATCCCATGCTGGGTTATCCAGGGTACTCATCGTACTATCCGTCCTGGCACTATCCTCAGTACCCGGGATATCCAAGTTACCAGTCACCTCCTCCTCCTCCTCTGGTATCAGACCATGAGTCTGTCCTCTGTGGTGGAAAGAGGCTAGAGCGCAGCTTGTGTCAGAGTTAAGGCAGACTGTGAGGAAGGCACCCACCCCCAGGGTTGCCTCTCCACCGCCTCCTTGAGCTAGAGCTTCGACCTCTATCTCTGTAGGCATTACAGAGCCAGATCCTCTGACACCAACTCCAACTCTGATGTGTCGGTGCTGTCCCTTAGATGTCCTTCCAAAAGACTCCCCAAAGTCGCCTCCAGAGGATCCCTCTTTCAGAGACTTATTGTGTTCAATTCAAGCGGCTGATGGATGGCCGTCCAAAGAGGTTGATCCACAAAGAAAACGTCTTGCGGAACACCTGGATCTGGCCACCTCAGACTCTATCCCCATCCCCCCGTGGATGGGGCCACATAAGGACCTTGTGACAACAGTTTGGCAGCAACCATCCTCCATTCCAGCGGTCTCACGCAAAGCTGACCACACTTATTATCACTCGGAAGGGATATCTGATCTTAATTCCCATCCTAAGGCTGACTCCATGGTCATCACGACCATTCATCCCAGCCCAAACATCTGAGCTGTTCGCCTCCCAACAATGACTCATGTCAACTCGACCAATTTGTGCGTAAGGAAAGGTATGCCTCTTTGCAGATGACACAAAGATCTGCAACAGGGTTGATACACAAGGTGGGGTGGAAAGAATGAAAAGGGACTTGGCAAGGCTGGAAGAATGGTCAAATACGTGGCAGCTCAGACTCAGTGCAAAGAAGTGCAAGGTAATGCATCTGGGAAACAAAAACCAAGGGGAAGAGTACACAATGGGGGATGAGTTAATAACAACAACAAAAATCGAAAGAGACCTAGGAGTAATTATATCAGATGACCTAAAGGTGGGCAAGCAATGTGAGAAGGCAGTAAGGAGGGCTGGGGGGATATTGGGATGCATAGGGAGAGGCATCAACAGTAGAGAACAGGAAGTTGTTATCCCTCTGTATAGACAGTTAGCGAGACCCCATCTGGAGTACTGTGTGCAATTCTGGAGACCCCATCTCCGCAAAGACATAGACAGAGTGGAGGCTGTTCAGAGGAAGGCAATCAAAATGGTGCAAGGTCTGCACCAGAAGACATATGAGGAGAGACTAAAGCAGCTTAATATGTATACCCTTGAGGAAAGGAGGGAGAGGGGGGACATGATAGAAACTTTCAAGTATCTCAAGGGAATTAACAAGGTACAAGAGGGTAGTATCTTTCAGAAGAAGAGATAAGCAAGAACAAGGGGGCACAATTTGAAGATAGAGGGGGGACAGCTCAGAGGTAATGTTAGAAAGTATTTTTTCACAGAGAGAGTTGTGGATGCATAGAACGGCCTTCCTGAGGAGGTTGTGGGTCTGGAACAGTGGGACAATTCAAGAATGCATGGGACAGGCATAAGACAATTCTAGTGGGGGGCAGGAGGAAGTAAGCTGTTGATTAACTAGAATCTGCAGCTTATCCATCAGGTAGGAAAATGGGCAGACTGGGTGGGCCAAGCGGTCCTTATCTGCCATTAAATTCTATGTTTCTATGTTAAAATATACTCTTCTTCCTCTTGTGCGATACGTTCCCTTAATTACATCTCGCACATGGTCACCTTTCAAAAAGCTTCTCTTTTGGAGTTAGAAAGGGACCTCCAGGAAATTCAGGATGAAACTCCGAGGAAGAAGCTGTTTGAAAAAGTTAGGATGGGGAAATCCTTGTGTCGTCACGCCCTTCGGGCTACCTACAACTTGGTGGATTCTGTGGCTTGAGCGGCAGCCATGAGGATCTGCCTCCAGCGACTCTCCTGGCTCCGTATAGTAGGACTGGCACAGGATGTGCAGTTCTCTCTTTTGGATGCTCCTTTCAGGGGTTCCATCCTCTTTGGCGGTGGCGCTAAAGATATTATTACTGGGCTGCAGGAGAGCAGACGCTCCTTGCGGGACGTCCGTTCCTTATACAAGACAGGCTAGAAAAAGCAGCCTTTTCCCCGCCAAAGAAAGTGAAACAAATCCCAGGCTAAGCGTCAGGCAAAGAAATGTGCACCTGGATCTGGAGCTCAAGCCCCACAGACCAAATTTCAAAAACAGGCCTCTGGGGCAAAAGCTGCCCTCCCCTCGGCTTCCTGACTCCTTTCCCCCTCCTTCTGCTCCCTCCAATATCTCCGGAGAAACCTGTCGGAGGGAGGTTCGGCCTCCACCTGGAAGGTTGGAGGTTCAACGCCACAGAAAATTGGGTGCTTCAGCTCATCCAGCGAGGTCACTCGATAGAATTCAGTGAAATTCCAGCCCCTCAACCACCGGGATGGTCCTTCTATCCTTGGGATCAGGTCCCCATAGTCTCTCAGGAGATCCAGGCACTTCTTCTAAAGAAGGCCATAGAACCTGTCCCGTCACACCAAATAGGAAGGGGATTCTACTCCCACTTCATTCTGGTTCCAAAGAAAACGGGCGACCCGAGACAGATCCTGGACCTCAGCACACTAAACATCTTCATCGAGTACAAGCGTTTCGTATGTTGACCCTTCAGGGGGTTCTCCCCCTGCTCCACCCCAATTCTTGGCTGTGCTCCCTGGACATGCAGGATGCTTACCTGCATATCCCTATCCTCCCGGCCCACCGCCGTTTTCTCTGTTTTGTTTTTCTGGAGAAGCATTTCCAATTCAGAGCACTTCCGTTTGGCCTATCTTTGGCCCCCAAAGTGTTCACCAAATACCTAGCGGTGGTGGTGGCGTTTTTTGTGCCGCCAGGGCATTTATGTCTTCCCATACCTGGATGACTGGCTCCTTGCTGCACCCTCTCCTACCAGCCTGAAAGAGTCTCTCTTTCACTCTGAACTTGTTTGCTTTACTGGACATAACGGTCAATTTCCTAAGTCCCAACTAGTACCTTCCGAGAGGCTTCAGTTCACTGGAGCTGTACTAGACACAGTTAAGGGCAAGGCTTTCCTGCCATCAGATTGGGCCGAGACCCTAGCTTCTCAGGCCAGTCTCGTGGCACAGGCTCGATGGATCCCAGCACATTCAGTGCTCCGTCTCTTGGGACTGATGGCGGCCGCCATTTCGACAGTCCCAATGGCCAGGCTTCACATGATAGTCACCCAATGGTCTCTTCGAGTCCAATGGGACCAGAGGACGGATGACATGAACCAAAAAGTCATGATCTCCAACAGCCTTCAGAGAGATCTTCGCTGGTGGCAAGATCTCTTGAACTTATCGAAGGGAATTTCTTTCCTTCCTGTAGTTCCAACCCAAACTCTCACTACGGATGCCTCAGATCAGGGCTGTGGAGCCCATCTGGGGTCTCACAAGACTCAAGGTTCTTGGTCCGACCAGGAGCTGATGCTCCACATCAATGTTCTGGAGACCAGGGCGGTTCTTTACGCGCTCCAGGCATTCCAGTCGCTGCTGGTTCCGGGGATCTCTCTTGGTACAGATGGACAACATGTCCACTGTCTGGTACCTAAACAAACAGGGAGGAACCGGGTCATACCCTTTCTGCAGAAAAGCCATGAGGGTGTGGTATTGGGCGATGCAGCACAGCCTTTACTTGACAGCAGTCCACGTTCTGGGCATCTCCAACATCCTGGTGGAGAGTCTCAGTTGATCAGTGGCCAGGGCCCATGAGTGGGAGCAAAAGTCAGAGGTAGTCGAAGATCTCTTTCTTCGATGGGGTCAGCCAGAGATGGATCTGTTCATCTCCCCATTCAACAAAAAACTACCCATCTTCTGCTCACTCGTTCCCGGGCATGATGCTTTTTGGCGAGACACACTGTCTCTTTCGTGGACAGGGAGGTTTCTGTACATCTTTCCTTCCTTTCATCTCATTCAGAAGGTTCTGGTGAAACTTCAACAAGAGAGGACCCATGCAATCCTGATTGCGCCCCCCTTTGGCTACGCTAAATTTGGTTCCCTCTTCTGCAACACTTGGCACTGGAACCCCTAGTTCCTCTGCCCATTTCCCATGACCTTCTGACTCAGGAGCAGGGCACCCTGGTGCATCCGAGCCTTCAGTCTCTCCACCTTCATGTGTGGCACCTGTGAACATAGCAATTTCTCGCTATGGGGTCTCTTCGCAGGTTGTGCACATTTTAGTGGAGGCCAGAAAACCCTCCACTAGATACACTTATGCTATGAAATGGAAGAGATTCACGATATGGGCCCAAGCAAGGAGCTGGGATCCATTTTCATGCTCAGCATCCCAGGTTCTAGAGTACTTCACACACCTGTCTGAGCTGGGCCTTAGCTATTCCTCCAGTAAGGTCCACCTCTCTGTGGTGTCTGCCTGCCACCTCCCGGTGGAGGGCAAAACCTTGGCTCAGCTGGAGGTTGCCAAAACCTTTTTGAAAGGCATCCTTCATTTGAAACCTCTGATCTGGAATCGTTGTCCCCCTTGGGACCTGAATTTCATGCTCGAGAAGCTGACCTTACCACCGTTCAAAACAGCTTCTTCTTGTGACATGCGCTTCCTTTCCTGGAAGACTTTATTTTTAGTCCCTGTCACTTCAGCCAGAAGGGCTTCCGAATTATAGGCCTTCGTCTGTAAAGAACCTTACTTGATTTTTCATAAGGACCAACTAACCCTTCTTTTTTGCCCAAAGTAGTTTCGGAAACCATTTTGAACCAGAATGTGGAATTACCGGTGTACTACCCACAGTATTCCAACGGGGGGAACACCTTTTGCACACCCTCAATGTGCACCGGATCCTGAGGTACTACACAAATAGGACTAAAGAGGTTAGGAAATCTAACCAGCTGTTTGTAGCCTTTGCCCCTTAGTGCCAGGGCAAGGCTATTTCCAAGCAGGCCATCTCCCGATGGCTTGCTAACTGCATCCATTTTTCATATGCGAAATATGGGAAGTCCCTTCCGGGGGCAGTCAAAGGCCACTCCACCCGTAGCGTGGCTACTTCCAATGCCTTTTTTAGGAATGTGCCCATGGCAGAGATCTGTGCTGCAGCCACCTGGTCATCTGTTCACACCTTCACTAAGCATTACAGTCTGGACATTGCCTCTAGGCACAGAACTGGCTTCGGTCTTGCAGTCCTGCAAGGCCTCCTGTCGTGATTCCTCATGGCGACTTCTTCTCCCGGATGCACCTTGGTTTTTGCTTTTCTTTGGGACTGCTTGGTATTCAGTCCTATATGGGAAGACCTACTGCAGGAACCCTCTCGAAGTAAGATATTTCAGTTACGTAAGAACTTACCGTAACAGTAGATTTTCGAGAGAGGTTCCTGCAGTAGGTCTAGTTTCCCACCCTCCTTCCCCCAGTTTTTGGATGCTTTATTTTCCATCCTTTCTAGTCCTGCGGGACTAGAGTGGAAGCAGGATCTCTGGAGTTCACTCCAGTTTTCTTCTTACCTATCTTTAGGTCTCCGTTGGAAAAGAATTGGAGAGCGGGCGCGGGACCGCCCCTTTTATAGTCGGGCTGACGTCACGACACCCCAACGCTGTGGGCGGTCCCCGCTGATGATTGCTATCTACAAGTTTTCTGTGCGGACCTGACTCCAGGAAGCGCAGTCCTATATGTGAAGACCTACTGCAGGAACCTCTCTTGAAGATCTACTGTTATGGTAAGTTCTTACGTAACTGAAATTTACTTACCATAGTAGCAGATCTTCGAGAGAATCTCCTCTATTGAGTCACATCATGGGACTGTAAGCAGTCGGTGTCAGGACCACCTGGAAACTTTAGGTAGCTGGGGCCACCTACACTGATGTGCATCATCGATGCCTATATAATGTGGGCAGTCGCATCATGCCTCAGTTCTCCACTGGAGACAAGCTCAGACGATCATCAGACTGGCAGGGACCAAATCAACCAGGACCAATCCAGGCACACAAGAGGGATATGGAAACTTGATGATAGTATGCCAGAATCAGGCATAAGAGGAGAACCAGCTTGCAAGAGCAGGAAGAATAACCATCCACCACCCAAAAAAGGGGGAAGGAGGGAGGGCTGTGGCTCACTGGAGGGAATTCTCTGGAAAATTTACTGTGACAGTAACCATTCTATCTTCTTTGAGGGTATCTTCCTCCATTGAACCACATCATGGAATGATTCCCAAGCAGTGCCAAAGCACCAAGGGAGGATCTGAATACCCCCGAGTAAGGAGGTCTTGCAGGATAGTAAGGCCAAATCTAGCATGTCTGTGGGAAATGATGTCCAAACTGTAATGTTTAGTGAATGTATAAACAGTACTCCAGTGGCAGCAGCACAGATGACTGCAGTAGACACATTGTGAAAACAAGCCACTGAAGCAGTCACTCCACAGGAGGAGTGAGCATGGACAGGACCAGGAAGCTGCTTACTGTGCTTATGGTAACAGAAATTAGTGCAGCAGGCCAACTATTTGGAAATGCCCTGTTTAGAAATAGGGAAGCCCACAATCATGGGGGTGAAAGTCACAAAAAACTGACAGGATTTTCTACAATTTATCAGTACTATCCAGATACCAAGGCAAAGTCTGATGGACATCAAGCGTGTGCAGAAGACATGCCCCACTATCCGCCGGAGTCAAGAAGTAAACTGGAAGGTCAATAGTCTGATCTAATATTCACTCAGAAACTACCTTTGGCAGAAAACAAGGATTGGTATGTAAGGTAACACGATCCTTTTAGAAAACAAGATATGAAGGCTCCCCAACCAGAACTTACAGTTCAAAATACATCTAGCAGATGTTATGGCTAATAATAAATAATAATAATAACTTTATTTATTTAGCGTCTTTCAAATACCGAGGCACTTTACATATAAAATCAACAATTCAAAACAGCATCAATCCATAAAAGCCTTATTCCATAAAAAAGTCTTGAAATCCCGCTTAAATATTTCCACGGTCGCGCATTTTCTAAGTCGGCGAGGCAGAGAGTTCCAGAGGGTAGGGGCCACGAACCCAAAAGCCCTAGCCCCAGAGGACTTTAATATAACCCTCAGAACCTCAAGCAACCCCTCGTCGGCTGAACGGAGCTGTCACATGGGGCGGTAAAGGAACGAGAAGCTCTTTCAAGTAGTCAGGGCCGAGTCCGTGCAGGGCTTTGAAGGTCAGAAGACTCATTTAAAGGTGATCCACTGTATAGGCAGCCAGTGCAGATCGCAAGCACAGGGGTGATATGTGTCCTTCTAGTCACCCCTCAGTAACCTTGCAGCAGCGTACTGCACTAGCTGCAAGAGGCGGATATCAACCCCAGGAAGCCCCAGGTAAAGGGAGTTGCAATAGTCAAGGCGAGATGTCATGAAAGCATGGACCAATACGGGTAAATTGCTGGATGGAACAAGGTGTTTCACCCTGGCGATGTTCCTAAGATGGTAAAGTGCGGACTTAATGACTGCTGACACCTGATGACGAAGAGTCAGCCTGTCGTCAAGTACCACTCCCAGGTTACGCACCCGTTCAGAGGAAGGGATCAGATCCCCCCAGCAATACGCCAGAGGGCTGACCAGACCCCAACCCACCTGTCCCACGCCCGGTCCACGACCAAAACCCTCGGTCTTACCGCTTCAATCTTAACTAGCTCACATTCATCCAGTCCTGGATTTCAGCGAGGCAGCTATTAAATACCGAGAGAGCACTAACCTGGTCGGGGGCAAAAGACAGGTAGAGCTGGGTATCATCAGCATAGCAGTGAAACCTCAGCCCATACCTTCTTACAATGTCTCCGAGGGGCAGCATATACACTGCAAACAACATGGGGGAAGGCACCGAACCCTGGGGACACCACAATGCAGAGAGAAAGGGTCAGAGGAAAAAATCCCCGACACAACTCTCTGTGTTCTCCCAGATAGAAAAGATGAAAACCATCTGAGCACTGTACAAGACAGGCCGCAGATGGACTCCAGACATTCGAGCAAAACCTCATGGTCTACAGTGTCAAAGGCTGAGGAGAGATCAAGGAGGACCAAGATAGAACGGTTCCTCTGATCTCTTGCCATCAGGAGATCATTGAGCACCCGAACCAGAGCAGTCTCGGTACTATGCCTCTTACGAAAACCAGACTGGAGAGGTTCATAGATATTATGGATGGTCAAATGGTCCTCCAGCTGGTTTGCCACTACCTTCTCAACATGGCTACATGGAACAATGTCTTCCAAGAGTGGAAGCACAGTTCATGAGTATCAGCCGATTTGAAAAGAAGTGCCTTAAGGGTCTCTAGGACCACATTAAAGTCCCACTTTGGGGCCTGGTGGTGCTGAGGGTTGAGGCGCTGGATGCCACACCTTGCTCCACACCAGTGACCCGGGTTTGGGAGCGGACTTGGGTCACTGGTGGGTTGGCTGGGGGGAGATAGGCTTGAGCTTCCCACGACAGCTCGCCTTCTCCAGGGAGGGTTGAGGCCATAGCCCGCGCTTTTGTATGACTCCGAGCGGAGGCTCGGAGTATTACAAGCCTCTAACAATAGGGGATGGGCGGCCACTATACAGCGCGATGTCAGCGCTTAACGCCTTGACTTCTGGGTCTCACGCTGTAGGGGTGGGAGAAGAAAGGAAAAGAGCCTGCCATTCCTAGGAAGACTGAGACCCAGAGACGTGCCCTCGATGTGCCCTTCACCCACCTGACGGCTTCCGGACTGACAAAATATAATTAATGGGGCACAGGGCTCTGGCCCATCCCTGCTCGGGGTGTCAAGTCCATGGGGATCCTGGGGCTGTTCAGGTAGGGTGGAATGTAGAAGGATGTCTGCCTTGGGGCTCCCGAAGGGTCAGGGATGGCAGGCTGGGAAGGCGGATAAACAGAAATATTAAAAAAAAAAGTCCCACACTGGAACTAGATCATGGACCGTGGTATGCAGAAGTAGAATACTTCTGAGAAACCTGCGGGAAACCTCAAACTGGGCCACTGTTTTGCTGTCAGTGAGGGCAACAAAAGCAGACACTGCCGCAAAGTGAAACATTATCAAGGAATACCCAAGGCCCAAGTTTGTAAGGGACAGGAGGTAGTCCATAACTTGACTGGGCATGTAAAGGAGTCCAGCTGATGGACAGCACACCAAATCGTAAAACGTTTCCACTGTTGCAAGTAGGTGTACCTTGTAGACGGTTTACAAGCTGTCAGCCGAACACCTGCAGCCACTGGGGAAACCCCAAAGTGGGAGAGTTTTACATCCTCAGCAGCCAGTTGTGGAAGTGCAGAGATCCATATGTACCAGACAGCTTTGCTCCTCTGACAGAAGTCCCACTCATAGAGAGAGTGGGACAGGGGGTTCTACTGCCAAGTGCTGAAGCAGGTGGAACCAGATTTGTCTGGGCCAGTACAGAGTCACCAGAATTAGGGTGGCCAATTCGGCCCACAGCTTCATCAGAACCCTCTGTATCAGAAGGAACAGAGGAAATGTGTATATGAACCTGCCTTTCCAAGAGAGGGACAATGCAGCTCGCCCAAAAATTCCAGGTCCTAGAGCAAGCAAGCAACCAGAAAGGTGGCAGTTTTGTGCTACATGGAGATGCAAAGAGGTCTATTTCCAGGCAACCCTACTTTACAAAGAAGTCATCCACAATGGAGTTAAACAACTCCCATTTGTGGCAGAGCACCTGGTACCAGCTGAGATGATCCACTATGGCACTGAGTGTACCAGGCAGAAAGATGGCCAACAGGAACATGTGTTCCACATCCCAGTGCCAGACTCTAATTGCCTCTCTGCAGAGAGGATACAAGTGGACCCTGCCTTGGTGATTGATGTAGTACATCACCAAAATGTCTGTACGGATCAAAAGCTGGTAACCCTGAAAGAGGGTAGTAAAGGCCTGTAGGCCAAGCAGAACAGCCTGCCCTCATCTCCAAAGTGCTGCTGTGCAGAACTGTATCTAAATGGGAGAGTCTGAAAGGGTCCTAGATAGGCACCCCAGCCAGAACCAGAGGCATCTGTTGTAAGTAAGACAAGAAGAGACAGATGGAGAAAGGAGACCCCGTCTCCAGGTTGGAGCAGTCCAACCGCCAGAGCAGAGAGTAATGAAGCAGAAGAGACCCTTGTATGAAACACTCCAGTTCATCCAAATACTGAACCCACTACGTACAGAGGAACCACTGTTAAATCCTCATTTGCAGATGCTCCAGAGGAACAGTGAGAATAGCAGCAGCCATGAGGCCCTGCCTATCCATCTGAAGAGACATCTGAAAGAGACATAGTCACTGGAAGAAACCAGCTGAACCTGGGCAACCAACACAGTAGCATGGTCCAAGGGAAGAAGACCCTGACCCACCCCATGTCCAGAACCGTCCTTATGTACTGGAGACGCTGGCACTGAATAAACACGGACTTGAGCTTGTTCACCACAGAATGCCCAAGTGTTCATTGAGCTGCCTGGTGCAGAACAGTGTGTAAATGCTCACCTCCTTTGATGGGGCCTTTAGAAGTTAGTTGTTGAGTTACTGGAAAACATAAAAACCTTCCTTCTGAGGGTGGCTGAAACCACTGCAAAGCATTTGGTAAAGACATCTGGTGCAGAGGACAAGCCAAAGTGCAATACGCAAAACTGAAAGTGAGAGCCCTGGAGCATAAACCATAGGTACTGTGACACTCGCCGATGTTGATATGAAGGTATGCGTCCTTCAATCCAGGGCACACTGCCAATCCCCTTGCAGCGGGGGGGGGAGCATGGACTACAATGAGACCATACAGAACCTTTTTGTATTCTATGAATGGGTAAAGGCCGAAGATCTAGGATGGGACATAAATCCCCTGTCCACTTTGGTACAAGGAAATATGCAGAATAGTAGCCCTGATTCATTTTCAGATACCATTTAGTATTTAATTCAAAATCTTGTGGGACCTCCATTTTTATTAAAAAGGGGCTACATACTAAAGTTGAAAAAATACACTGTGATTCACAAGGAAGATTCACTATTGTAACCTTATTATATATGGATAGTTAAGTACAAAATGGTGTCCCTATATGCACCTAAAAATCCATCAGTGGTATTCCTTTGTAATTTCTTCCTAAAACTGTTTTTCCTCAGCCACGTATTATTAGTGGCAACTGTAAGCTGATACTAGGTTTTCTTCAAGGATCTCTCCCTCCAGTAAGTCACACCATGGAACTGTAAGCTCTCCATGTCGGGACCACCCAGAAATGTTTGCAGGCTGAAGCCACCCACATCGAGATGCCTAATCAGCACCTATATAACATAGGCATCCCCGGCATGCCTCAGTTCTTTCTCCCACCATCAACTGCTCATCACTTTACTGCTGCTGAAGAACATTGTCAGACTTTTGCAGGTATTCACTAATGCTGTTAGGTTTCTTACTTTAAAACTCTTTTATGCCACTAATGAACAAAGAACCATTGTACCAATATTGCTGCTGCAGTGATGTTAAGGTTTATAAAGATGATCACTCCATTTGTATCCATTGCCTTGGTACAGACCATGACATTAAAGCCTGCCTAATTTGCTAGGGATTTAAGCAGGCAACCAGGAGACATCATAAGAAAGCTTTAGAAAACTACCTATTAATCCAAGAAATGGAGAAACAGGTTGCTGCAAAGGTGACTTCTCCATTGTCAACCGCTGCAGTTCCCAGTTCACTGTCAGCCTCCACGGTCAATGGAAGCTGTCACTGACTCAAGAAAAATCATAATGGATGCTGGATGTCATTGTCCACCTAGGGACAAATGACCTGGCTAAGAAAGGGATTAGAGAAGTGCAGGAAGAGTTTGTGGAATTGGGGAGGGGCCTTAGTCAAGTAGCACGCACGGTAACCTTCTCGGAGGTGCTACCCATCTATGGCATAGGAGAGGCTAGGGTGTTCCGTACCATGGGATTCAATCAGTGGTTGAAAAACTGGTGTGGAGCTCAGGGGTTTGGCTTCATTGGGGACTGGGGGTCCACCTGGAGTGATGCAAGCCTATACTGGCATGATGGGCTGCATCTGTCCGGGAGGGGAACCAGGATCCTAGGTGATAGGTTTAAATGCTTCATTGGCAAGCTTTTAAACTAGCCAAGGGGGAGCCACTGGAAAGGAGCAGGAAAATCCTAGCCCCCCAAACAATCATGGTAGTAAGTGTGGCAAACACCAACATGGAGGTGTCGATAGGGAGAAGGGCAGTGGTAAATGGAGAAAGTGACAAAGGCAAGAAGGACAGGGATGGGGCAAAAGGGGGTAAGGCCATCAGAAATGGAGGGTAAGAGTACCAATGCCTGTAGTCTGGGCAAGCTCCCGAGCTGGTGGCCTTAATGGAAGAGGATGCCTGGATATCGTAGCAGTCACAGAAACATGGTACACAGAGAACCATGACTGGGATGTTAACATACCAGGGTACATAACCTCACAGGAGAGACAGGCAGGGAGAAGAGGGGAGGAGTAGCTCTGTTTAAAGGAAGGGATAAAAGCAACTGAACAAAAGAGTAAACAGGGAGGAGAGGAGGCACTGTGGGTCACCTTGGAGACTGGAAAGGCACCACAATCCGCACAGGGTTGTGGTACAGACCCCCATGTCAGGGGAAGGAAATGGACGAGGATATGATGGAAGGCATTCTTAGAATGGCAGAGAAAGGGAGATACTGTTGATGGGAGACCTGAATATGCCAGATGTTAACTGAGCACATTTGTTGCAGCCACATCCAAGAGCAGGGCCATTCTTGGACGCCCTACAGGTGGCAGGCATTAGACAGCTAGTTTCGGAACCCACTCGTGAGGGAGCAATCTTAGACCTCTTACTCAAACGGGGCAGTGAGAGGATCTCAGATCTAGAAGTGGGTTGCCATCTGGGGACAAGTGACCATCAAACAGTGTGGTTCACGTTAACTCAGCTACAGAGTCAAGCACACAAAAGTGAAGGTACTGGACTTTAGGAGGGCTGACTTTGGCAAGATGGGAGAGTGCCTCAGAAAAGCACTAGCAAACAGGCTAGAAGGAGGTGTGGAGCAACAATGGGGAATTATCAAAACTGCCATCACAGAGGCAATGCTTTGTGTGAAGCAATAAACAAATCAAAACGAAAGAAAAAGCTACTATGGTTCTCAAGAGAGGTGGCTGTGAAAGTCAGGAAGAAAAGATAGCATTCCAGAAGTATAAGGAAACACAGAAGGAGCAGGACAAAGAGCTGTACCAGTTAAGGCAGAAAGAAGCAGGGAGGGAAGTCAGAATAGCAAAGGCCCAAACTGAGGAAAAGATAGCCAACTCAGTTAAGAAGGGGGAAAACCTTTATAGGTATATCAGCGAGAGAAAGACAAAGGGAGGGATAGTGAGGCTGAATAGAATGAACGGTGGGTGGGCAGAGGGGACAGTGAAAGCAGGAATACTGAACTAATATTTCTGCTCGTATTCACAAAAGAGGAGGGGAAGTGCCTAATCCAATTAACAAAGCACTCTTGATAGGGGGTCGATCCCAGTCCTTTCACAGAAGAAAGGGTTCTGCAAGAACTCCTAAAACTGAAGGTGGACAAAGCAATGGGTCCTGATGGAATTCACCCCAGAATTCTAAAAGAATTAAGGAAGGAACTAATGAAACCACTGGCTACTTTTTAATAAATCATGGGAGATGTGTGGTACCGAGGACTGGAGGAAGGCGGATGTGATTCCCTTCACAAAAGTGGGACCAAGACAGAGGCAGGAAACTACAGACCTGTCAGTCTGACCTCTGTGGTAGGGAAAGTGATGGAGTCACTTGAAGGAAAGAATAGTTGAGTACCTAGAGGTCAGTGGAGCACAGGATCCAAGGCAGCATGGGTTCACAGTGGGAAGGTCATGTCAGACGATCTAATAGATTTCTTTGACTGGGTGACCAAAGTAGTAGACCAGGGAGGGCTGTGACATGGCCTACCTAGACTTTAGCAAGGCATTTGACACAGTCCCACACAAAAGATTATTAGTCAAATTAACCAGCCTGGGAGTGGGTCCCAGGGTGGTAGCCTGGGTAAAACATTGGCTGGACAACAGGACACAGAAGGTAATTGTAAATGGAGTCCACTCTGAAGAAAGGGTGGTTACTAGTGAGGTACCGCAGGGTTCAGTATTGGGTCCAGTCCTTTTTAATGTCTTCATCAGTGACATTGCAGAGGGACTGGAAGGAAAAGTATGCCTTTTTGCAGATGACACAAAGATCTGCAACAGGGTTGATACACAAGGAGGCGTGGAAAGGATGAAAAGGGACTTGGCAAGGTTGGAGGAATGGTCAGACGTATGGCAGCTAGGATTCAATGCAAAAAAGTGTAAAATAATGCACCTGGGAAACAAGAACCCAGGGGAAGAATACACCATGGGTGGGGAGGTAGTAACAACAACAAAACAGGAAAGGGACCTGGGGGTAATCATATCAGATGACCTTAAGGTTAGCAAGCAATGTGAGAAGGCAGTAGGGAGGCCGGGGTATACTGGGATGTATAGGGAGAGGCATCAGCAGCAGAAAACAGGAAGTTGTTATCCCTCTGTACAGACAGTTGGTGAGACCCCATCTGGAATACTGTGTCCAGTTCTGGAGACCCCATCTCCGCAAGGACATAGACAGGATAGAGGCAGTTCAGAGGAGGGCAACTAAAATGGTGCAGGGTCTGCAAGAGAAGCCATATGAGGAGAGACTAAAGGAGCTTAATATGTATACCCTTGAGGAAAGAAGGAGAGAGGGGGACATGATAGAAACTTTCAAGTACCTCAAGGGAATCAACAAAGTCCAAGAGGGTAGCATCTTTCAGAAAAAGAGACTTGCAAGAACAAGGGACACAATTTAAAGATAGAAGGAGGCGTGTTCTAGGGCAATGTGAGGAAGTATTATTTCACAGAGAGGGTAGTGGATGCATGGAACAGCCTTCCTGAGGAAGTTTGGGGTCTAAACTGTGGGAGAATTCAAGAATGCATGGGACAGACATAAGGCAATTCTTGTGGGGGGGCAGGAAGATATAGGCTGTTGGTTAACTAGGATCTGCGGCCTATCCTGTAGGTAGTGAAATGGGCAGACTAGATGGGCCTAGCGGTCCTTATCTGCCGTCAAAGTCTATGTTTCTATGTTTCATAAAAATCACCAGAAACACACAGCCATTCCAAAAAAGAGAAGCACAGAAAGGAGAAATATGCTTTTTCTGACCATTCCCATTCACCACTTGGGGTAAGTCAGTTGAAAAATAGGATCCCAGACTCTGGCCATAGGTCCTGCCACCCCAGCCCTCAACTGTCTTCCAGACACCAAGGTCAGGGGTTCAATGTCAGCTTGTCCTCCCCAATTCAGGGATAGGAGTGCATTCTGCCATCGGGCACTGTCCCATAGCTGTCGATGACCCCTTTGGGCTCCATTGATGCACAGGCATTACATTGAACAATGTCAGAGCTGTTTCAGTGCCTGCTGCTGCAGCCATTAATGCCTGCCCCATCAGCACCTCTAGCTGGCCTGTCAACTTTACCATCATTTCATTTTTCTGTCCCTGCTGTATTGCCAGGCCCAGAATGGTCACCGACAGGAATCCTGTCATTGGCTCTTCCTCATTTTTGCTCCCTTCAGTCGACTCTATGACATTGATGGGCAACAATGAACTTGGAATATCATTCAGAATACATGGAGGAAGAGGAGGCAAGGGATAATATTTGTGGTTGGCTCAAGCTCCACTCTATCCTCTTGCTTGAAGGAGCACATGAAAAATATGTCTAGGTCTCCCCCTGAGGATACCTTGTTTGAAGCCTTCCTTAAACAGGTTCAGGCTAAATGAGGGTTCCAAGTTGAAGAAAAGGACTCTTCCAAGAAAAATCTGTATGAATTCTTGGAGGTTTCAGGCTCTCCTACAGTGATTATTCCTCCAGTGCATTCTGCTCTTGAGGATACCACTTTAGCTGCCTGGCAATAGGCCTGTACAACTGTCTGCTGTTCCCAGGAAGGCAGATAAATATTATCTTGCCCCCCCTCCCCATAAAGCCATATTATTCTTCACAGTCTGAAACAGACTGTATTGTAATTAAGACTGCTCATGATAGATGTAAGATTCCAAAGCACATGAGCTCGCTTCCTCCTGCTAATGAAGCTAGATGTGATGGGTAAGAGGACTTTTGCCTCAGCTACGCTATGCCTAAGTATTGCAAACTATCAGGCATATATGATTAAATATCAAAATTGCCTTTGGAAGACAATGGCCACTCTGGCTGAAAATAATGCCTGAGGGCCAAGCCAAAATACTGGCTCATCAAACAATTGCTAAGGGCCAAGAAGCAGGTACACACCTACTCAGATCTATGATGCCTCTGATACTGCAGCTAGGGCTGCTGCCTCTGGGATTTGCATCCATCATCACTCCTGGCTTTGAGTGACTGTTTTTTTCTTCTGATGTGCAACAAACTGTAATGAATGCTCCTTTCAGAGGAAAGCAGCTGTTTAGGAATGATGCTGAAAATACTTTTGAGAGACCTGCAGACTTCTAGAATGACTATTAGAACACTGCATACTTTGAACCCAAACCCAGAAGTAGGGGTCGAACTTCTTTTCGAAAGGCATATGCCCCTTCTGGCCAAGGTTATTCAAGAGGCCCGAGCCATGACGCCCAAAGGCTTCAACCTTCCACATCCCAGGACATAAACCTGCCCCCCTTGTGCCTGTACCAGACCTATTAATGATCAGAGAATTGCCAGCACCACCGGTGCCTTCCGACTTCCCTCCCTTGCCTCTGGCCTCACTGCCTTAGGAGGTTCTGGTATAACATGGGACTCCGTAATGTATCAAAGTGGAGGGAATTCACTACAGATGCTTGAGTTCTGGAGATGGTTGAGAAGTGACATGCCCTAGAGCTCCTTACTGTTCCTAACCCCCCCAACCCTGTTGCTAAACAGATATGCTCTGGGACATTATGCCCTTCTGCTGGAGGGGGTTCAATCCGTCCTCCACAAAAGGGCTATAGAATCAGTCCCAACTGCAGAAATAAATCAAGGCTTTTACTCCCGGTACTTTCTGGTTACAATGTGGACCAGGGATTTAAGACTAGTACTAGACCTACGGGATCTGAACCTGTACACGGAATACAAGAAGTTCAAAATGGTCTCCCTACAGTCTCTGCTGACCCTACTATATTAAAAGTGGACTGGATGGTTGCATTAGACACAAAAGATGCTTATCTTCATGTCAAGATCAGAAAGGCACACAGAAAATATCTGTGTTTCATACTTCAGGGCCTTCATTAACAATTTTGCATTTTGCCCTTTGGTTTTGCCCTGTGTGTCTTTACCAAAGTATTTGCTTTTTTTTTTTTTCTTCTATTTATTCTTTCTGCCCCTGCCGCCGGTAGCCCGGAACCATCTGCTGGTCACGCTTCCACCCCCCCCCATCGGCCTCGCACTCTTCCCGACACCGCAGGGTTTACCCCACGGGGTGGGGCTGCGGCACTGGGGACATGCCGAGGTGGTTGGACTAGGTCGGAGGGCTGGCCTGAGGGGCTGCTAATTGAAGCTGTGACCGGCTTCATCTAGGGCCTCGGCGGCATTCTCCTTTTCCTTTTCCGGGAGGCGGGGCGTACAATGGCGGGCGTCTACCCCGCCTCGGCCCTTTTACTATTGAGGTCGGTAGTCGCACTACACCTGGTCTCCACCAGGAGTCGCCAGACCTTGAGCACTTCTCCATCCTCCCCCGGAGAAGGAGAGCAGTCCATAGACGCCTATCCTTCTCCCCTGGCCGGCCCCTCCAGCCGACCTGAGTCTCGCTCCTAAACCTGGTCATGCCGCAAGCGGAAATCCTATCATTGGCCAAGTGGCCGCTAACAAAGTATTTGCAGTGGTAGCAGTGCTCTGCAGGGAGGGTCTGTCTGTCTTCCCTTATGTAGACGATTGGCTGTTAAAGGCCTCATCTGAAGATGTGATTGTATGCGCATTGTTTCGGACCCAGGAATTGTTCAACCAATTGGGCATACTGGTCAACAAGTCAAAGTCAGTCCTCAACTCCTGCCAGAGGTTCCAATACATATTAGCCATGCTGGACATGGGATGGGTTGGGGTGCTCATTTAGCCTCTTCAGAACCCAGGACCATTGGGCCCTCTGGATACAGTGCTTCACAGCAATGCTCTGGAGAGGTGAGCTGTTCTGCGTGGCCTACAGGCCTTCACTGCCCTCCTTTCAGAGAATCATTTGTTGATTCACACAGTGTGTCTGTGATGTACTACATCAATCAACAAGGTGGAGTTCATTCATATGCTCTCTGCAGAGAAGCAATGAGAGTTTGGCAACAGGCAGTGGAACATACATATTCTTGTCAGCAGTGTTCCTCCCTGGGACCCTGAACACACCTGTAGATCACCTCAGTCAATCCAGTGTGCTCTGCCACGAATGGGAACTCTCGGACTCTGTCTTGGATGACCTCTTCGAAAAATGAGGTCGTCCAGACAACAACATATTTACGCCTTCATACAATGCAAACCTGCTGCATTTCTGCTTGCTTGTGCCAGGGCCTGGAGGTTTTGGGTTGGATGTGTTGTCCCTCTCTTGGAAAGAGAGGTTTCCGTATGCTTTCCCCATTTCCTCTAATATAGAGGGTTCTGGTCAAGCTGCAGACAGAGCATGCCACCCTGATTCTGGTGGCCGATCACTGGCCCAGGCAAATTTGTTTTGCACTTGTTCAGCTACTGGCGAAGGAACCTTCTGTCATGCTCCCCCTGTGAGCTGGACTTCCATCACAGGGGCAGGGTGCTCTGGTGCATCCAGATCTTTGGTCCCTGTACCGTCACGCATGGTTTCGGAGGACATAGAGCTCTCCCACTTTGGGGTTTCCCTGATGGTGACCGATGTTCTCTTGGTGGCTAGGAAACTGTCTACCTGGTGCACATTCACAAAAATGGAAACGTTTTACTGTATGGTGTACTGGGCATGCTCTGAATCCCTTCATAAGTCCAGTTCATAAATTACTGGACTATCTCTTGTCCCTTAAAGACTCAGGACTGGGGTATTCCTCAAATGTGCACATGGCCACCCTGTTGGCCCTTCATGCCCTGACAGAGGGTAAGACTGTTACCCAGTTGGAGGTTTTCTGTAGATTCCTAAGGGGCATCCTCCTTCTGCACCTTCTGCTTTGAGATGTGGTTCTGAGGTAGGACTTAAATTTGGTCTTAGAGACCCTTACTGCACCTCCTTTTGAGCCTGCAGCTACTTGTGAACTGTGCTTCCTCTCTTGGAAGACTGTTTGTAGTAGCGATGACATCTGCTAGATACATCTCAGAGTTGCAGGCTCTGGTCACAGATTCTCCATTTATTATTTTTCACAAGGATGGAGTTAGATTATGTACCAGTCCTTGTTTTCTTCCAAAGGTTGTGTCTGAAAGAACACTAAATGAGACAGTAGACCTTCCTGTTTACTTTTCTTCTCCCACAGATAGTGGGGAGCATTGTTTATATATGCTGGATGTCTGCTGGTACCTGGATCAAGTTCTAGTTTATTGCAGGAAAGACTCCATTGAGCAAGCTCATTCACAAGGAGGTCCTGAGGCACATACATATACAGTTCGCAATTACATAGACAGGAGATATAAAATGTAGAACAACAAAGAAAAAAAATATAATACAAGAGGTATACATAATAGAAGTCCTTATGCTATATATGCAGTACATTCCAGCTTTAACCTTGCCCTAAATTATGCAACACATTTCAGCTTAATACTGTAAGTAGAGGGCCAGTTGGTACCTAGGAAGTTGACTTGGCGTTGAGGGCCTGGTAGCACCTACATGTGTCTTTTAATTTAGAGATAGCTAGCGTTTTGTAGGAGTTAATTGATACGATGCTGGTTAGCTTCAGCATGGCTTGTAGTTGGTTCCAAATGTTTGGGAGCGCGTATGAGACAGCTGTTTGGCGAGCTGTGGTACGTGTCCTGGGAACATCTAGTAGGATAAGGTCGGATTTCCTTAGGGAGTAGGTGCTATGCGAGCTGTGTATGAGAGACATTAAATAGACAGGCAGTTTGTGGAGTAGTGATTTGAGGGTCCAAATGCCAGCATGCAGGAGGCATCTGGTGGCAAGAGAGATCCACCCAACTGCTGCATAAAGATCACAGTGGTGGGTCCTGTACGCAGAGTTAGTAATTAAGCGAAGAGCACGGTGATAGAGTACGTCCAGTTTAGATAGGCTCAAGGTTGGGGAGGAGATAAAGATAATGTCTCTGTAGTCAAGCAAGGGAAGGAATGTTGCTTGGACAAGTCTTTCACGGGTCACGAGAGAAAAGAGGGTCCTATTTCTAAAGAAGAAACCCAAGCATGCTTTAAGCTTCTTTGATAGATCCTTGATGTGGTCATTGAAGGAAAGCTTGTTGTCTATCCACATACCTAGATATTTAAACTTAGGTACGACTTCCAAGGGTTCACCTAGGGAGGTAACTATGAAGTTTTTAGGTGGGGTAGGTAGGGCACCAGACAAGGTAAGTCTCGAGAAAATCATTGTCTTGGTTTTTGGCATTTAAGAGAAGCTTGGCATTGATAAGGTTGCTTTAAACTGGATAAAGTCAGCTTTGGAGTGCTTCCCTGACTTCAGTTAAGGACGAGCCTGATGTGTCAAAACCGTATCGGCCCACAAAGAAATGTATGCTAGAGTTCTTTATGTGGGAGTCAAGATTGTTGATGTACAGGGAAAAAGGATTGGTCCTAGGATGGAGCCTTGAGGGACTCCTCTGAATTGGAAGGGGGCAGATAGTAGGCCATCAGCTTTGACTTTTGTATCCTTCCTGTGAGATAACTGTTAAACCACTGTAAGGTAAGTGGAGTGGCACCTATGTAGGCAAGACAGGTGATTAGGAGGTGATGGTCTACAGTGTCGAAGGCCTGACTGAGGTCTAGAAAAACTGCACCAGTAACCTTCTTGGTGTCCATAGCATGGATCCAGTCATT
The DNA here is from genome assembly GCA_016271365.2 of Neoceratodus forsteri. Taxonomy (NCBI): domain Eukaryota; kingdom Metazoa; phylum Chordata; order Ceratodontiformes; family Ceratodontidae; genus Neoceratodus; species Neoceratodus forsteri. The sequence continues at coordinate 1,316,310,973 of CM028131.1, forward strand.
ACAGACTTTAGCCAAGGCTGAGATGGTACTGTGCTTCGACCTGAAGCCAGATTGGGCCAGGTTTAGGAGTGAGTGCACTTCAAGGTGATTTTTTAGTTGGTTGTATATAAGTTTTTCCAGCACTTTGGAGAGAACAGACAAGATAGAGGTAGGACGGTAGTTGTTTAAGTCACAAGGATCTCCTGATTTGAAGAGAGGAAGAATATGGGCAGATTTCCAGCAGGATGGAACAGTGGCTGTGGTAATAGAGAGGTTGAAGATGTGAAGGATGGGGGCTCTGAGCTGGGCATAGCCTAACCGCAAGAAAAATGATTCAAGGCCATCGTCCCCTGCACTTTTCTTGGTGTCAAGGCTACGAATTATGTCTTCGACTTCTTTGTAGCTAAACAGGCACAACTGGAAGGGATGAGGTGGAGTAGCATGTAGCATCTGGGCTAGTGTTGCTATTCACTGCTAGCATATGGGGAGGAGTCAATGCCAACCCGGCAATGGCAAAGTGAAGGTTAAGTTCTTTGAGGATTCACAGTTTATTTTCAACCATCCCGTCCTTGGCCAGAATCTTGGTGGGAAGGGAGGAAGCAGCAGGATGGCCTTCAATGGATCTCAGTGTCTTCCAGATTTTTTTGGGGAGTTCCCTTTGGCCTGCTCCAGAGTGGAGATGTAGAAGTTTGCTTTAGTAGCATGTACACTTTTAACACAGGCATTTCTGGCAGTTCTAAATGCCTGTCAGTCTGCCGGGTCCTTTGTGTGCCTGGCCCTAGCCCATAGCTTGTCTCTATTGGTAAGTGCAGATTTGAGCTCTTGGGTGAATCACGGGTGCGAGATTTTCTGCACCCTCATTTTAATAAGAGGAGCATGCTTGTTAATTAGGGTGATGAGGTTGTCATTTAGGACAGAGAAAGTGGCATCAGCAGATTTGGCAAGATACAGGTCTTGCCACCTGATTGTAGCTAGATCGGTTATGAATTTTACTGAATTGAATTTACGGAACGAGCGTTTGATTCGAATTTAGGGTGCTGCTGGGTTTTAGATTGGAATCTTGTACATACAATGATACTGTGGTCGCTCATGTCATTATGGAAAACTGCAGAATGTGAGATTTTATGGGGATACGAAGTTAAGATGACATTTAAGAGTGAGCTGTTGGCAGAGTTAGAAGCATTGATTCTTGTGGGTTCAGTTACTATCTGTATAAGACCTAGTTCATCACAGATGGCTTTTAGGGAGTGGAATTTAGCAGTGAGCCAATCCATATTGAAGTCCCCTAAGATTATTGTTTCTGTGTTAGCAGCCAAAGTTATGGATTTCAACACGTTAAGAATTTCTGTGCCTCCTGACGGGGGTCTATAGCCACCAATGATTGTGATGCACTTTGAGGATGGAAGGTGAAGTTTAAGCAAGACAATCTCATATTCCTTGGGCTTAATTTTACAGGAAATGCTGCTAACATCAAATTTTGATTTGACGTATACAACCACTCCCCCCCCCTCGAATCCCTATCAGCCCTAAAGAGCTTGAAGCCCGGTATAGTAATTTGCGGATCAGTGTTGGTCTTTTTTAGCCATGATTCGATAATTATAATCAAATCTGGGTCAGTATGGTCTGCCCAAACTTGAAGATGATCAAGTTTTTTGAGCAGGCTTAGAATATTGACCATCATCAGTTTCATCCCAGGAGCAGCTGCAAACTCCGACGGAGAAGTGATTTGAGTTGGGGGACCTGGATTTAGTTCGAACAGAAAAGGAGAATTAGAAACATTTTCTTGAGGGCATTTATCAGGTAGAAGTGGGCTCTTTTCATATGGGTTCTTGTGTGGTGTTCAGTCATTGAGGTACGTCTAGCCAGGGCATAGGAGATGCTGACATGGCCGTTCAAGGCTAGCAGGGGAAGTGCACAGAAAGACATTGGCGAAGGGAGGAGGGCCCGAGGAGAGGGATGAGAATTAAAATGAAAACCCAACAGATTAAGAGTAGGGAAGCAATATGAAGATGCAGCAGGAACTATGATTGTGGGTTCCCAGGCTGGGATGACTTCTGACTTAGCATGGATCGGTGCTTTATGAGTCATAATTTTTGCCAGGATTAGAAGTAGAATGATAATGCAGGCCATACTGCCCACGATTGAGTACAGTGATTTGTGTAGAAAGACCAAGAATCCCTCTAGTGGCAGGTCTGTATAACCTGCTAATGGAAAAAAAAAAAAAAAAAAAAACTTCTATTACACAGTTGAAATGTGCTTAGTTCTATCGAAAATCTATTTGTAAAAAGTGCCAGGTGCAAAGGATTGTAGAAAATCCTCTTAACTGTTTACTGCATTTGCCACCCCCCTGCCCGAATGGTGGGCTTGCCAATTTGTAAACAAGGCCTATCCAAATGGCTGGCCAAATGTATTACAGTTTGTTACTAGAAGCACAGTAAGCATCACAGTCACTGCTCCAGCCAAAGTTACCAATGAATGGATCACAGCCATGGACTCCAAGAAAGTTACTGGTGCAGTATTTTTAGATCTCAGCAAAGCGTTTGACACTGTCAAACACAATCTGTTAATTTCAAGCCTAATAAAAGTAGGCGCTACCCCCCCCTTACTGCCCAGTGGTCTACCAGCTACCTATCTGGAAGGACCCAGAAAGTAAAAGCTGGTGGCCTCTTTACTGCATCCCTCCCAGTTGTCAGCAGAATCCCGCAAGGCTCCATATTAGGTCCCATCCTCTTCTCCCTGTACATCAATAACCTTGACACACATATATCACAGTCCCATCTGCATTTCTTTGCTGATGATAATGTACTGTATACATCAGGCCCTACACTGGCTGAAGTGAGGGATGTACACCAAGCTGACTTTGCACAACTAGAAATCAACCTAATCAATGCAAAACTACTCCACAATGCCAAGAAAACTAAGGCCATGATCTTTGCCCCGAACACCACCTCCACTTCCCTTGCAAACACACACAAAGGGGCAAGGGTGGCGCATGAGTTGCCGCTGAACGCAGCTTGCGCCACCCACAACTGCGACATTGACCCTGCGCCTGATTCTAGAAGGGGCAGGGTCTCCATAGCAAAGTCCTGTGACATGCAGCAAGGTATGCCGCACAGAGGGCGTACCTGGCTAGCATGTTGCAACCGGCTGCCACAGGTTGCAAGTGCACCCCCCACCCTTGCCCGACTGGATCGCCTGCCGCAATGCGGCACATCACCTGCCCTGGTAGTCCAGTGCCCTCCCAACCGGAAAATAATAAAAGATCCCCTGCTTCTGGTAGTCTAGTGCCCCCTAACTGTACATTAATATAATAAAAGCGATCCCGTTTCCTGGTAGTCTACTGCCCCCTCCAAACTGTACATTAATATAATAAAAACAATCCCATTTCCTGGTAGTCTAGTGTTTCCACCCCGAACAGTACATCAATATAATAAATAACGATCCCGTTTCCTGGTAGTCTAGTGTCCCCCCACCTGAACAGTACATCAATATAATAAATATCTCGTTTCTCCTGATAGTCTAGTGTCCCCCCAGAACAGTACATCAATATAATTAAAAACTATCCCATTTCCCTGGTAGTCTAGTGGCCCCCCACAGCCATGCCAACCCAGCACAAACCAACCCGGCTGACTGGCACAGCCTACCTCTCACCACCACGGCCAGTCGGCAACTGAGTGCAGTATTGAGCTACTACACTCAGTCGGGCAGCTGGCCATGGAGGTGAGAGGTGGACTGTGCCACCAGCTGGGGATGGTTGGGGTGCTGCGGGCTGGTATGGCTGGGGGCTACCAGACCACCAGGGAAACTGGATCATTTTTATTTATGTACAGTTCAGGGCTGCCCAGACTACCAGGGAAACGGGATAGTTTTTACTACATTAACGCATAGCCCGGGTGGGACACCAGACTACCAGGGAAATGGATCTTTTATTATATTAATGGCAGTTCGGGGCACGACTACCAGGCTGGATTACTGCAGCACATGGTGGACGACTCGAGGTTCGGGGCACAGGTAGGGGGATGGCAGTGCCGCGCCTGCGGGGCATCTGCCAACGGCTGCTCTGGGCTGGGGTATGGTAGCTCCTGTGGCCCCCGCTTGGGTGTGCTGGAGCATGGGGAGGAACTGTGCACTGTCCGCTGGACAGCCGAAAAGCCTTACAGGACCCTGGGGGCATCCGTAGTTATACCGGCTATGCTGGTATAACTTACATTGCCGGATCTCCTCCAGGGCTTCTTGTAGAATCCTGATGTGGGCACTTTGTGGCTGCCCTTCTAGAATGGGACGCAACTGCTGCTGTAAACCCCCTAGCGCCATGTCGCAGGGGGTTTATGCGGTGTAACAGCTGTTCAGCACAACACTTTGTAGAACTGCGCATGTTGCAACTGCTGGCGTAAGTTGCTACATGTGCCATTCTGCTTGGCGCAACTGCTGTTATGCCAGGTGTAACCCTTCTAGAATCTGGCCCAAAGAATTCATCACTACCTCCCTAGGTGAATCCCTTGAAATCAATGTCAAATTCAAATATCTTGGTATGTAGCTAGACAACAAGCTTTCCTTTCACGACCACCTCGACGATCTGGCGCAGAGGCTAAAAATTAGGCTAAGTTTATTCTTCTGTAACAAGTCCCTCTTTCCAGTGGATACCAGAACTAGGCTGGTCCAGGTCACTTTCTTGCTGCTACTCGACTATGGAGATCTAATCTATTCCTCTGCAGTGGCCTCAGGACTCAGCAAACTAGACGTCCTCTACCACCGTGCCATATGGTTCATGACAAACCTACCCTACCAAACACACCATTGTGATTTGTACCTAGCCACTGGCTGGACATCACTCTTATCTAGATGCATGCTTCATGCTGGTATCTGGACTCTCAAGCTACTCCTGAACAAGCTCCCGAACTATCTCACAACCCTTTTCCATATTTCCCATAGTGCTTACGCTCTTAGGAAAAATGACCTCCTCCTCCTCCTCCTCGATGTACCGAGAACCCGCACCTCACTCGGCAAGCCAGCTGTATCGAGCGCACTCCCAACTATCTGGAACCAGCTCTAAGGCATACTGAACCTTCCAGGTACTGTCCCTGTCAGCCTATTTAAAAGGTTGGCTGCAGCAAAAATAAAAGATACGTGCAGCTGCTTCTAAATCCTAGCTCACTGCTCTAACCCTAGCCCACTGCTTCCTCTTACTTACCTAGAAATTGGCTGCCTTGTAACTCCGAAACAAGTATTAGTACTTTTTTTTTTTCTATACTTATATTTTTCTATGTCATTGTCATTTTTATGCAACATGTTAATGCTTGCCCATAATTCTGTACCTGAATTTGTAATTGAGCTTACTCGATGGAGGTTTCCTACAATAAATTTGAACTTGAAGCACCTTCCTGGTCCTGTTCGTGCACATTCCACCCACAGGATTGCAACATTAGTGAAATATTTTCAGAATGTCTCTACTGCTGACATCTGTACTTCTGCCACTTGGGAGTACTATTCATACATTAGGCCACTCTACAAGTCACTAGTCAGACCGCACCTGGAATACTGTGTGCAATTCTGGCACCCTTATCTGAAGAGAGATGTGAGATTGTTGGAGGGGGTACAACGAAAGGCAGCAAAGTTGATTCAGGGATTACAGGATATGCCCTTCGAGGAGAGATTAAGGGAATTGAACATGTATTACCTGGAGGAAAGAAGGGATTGAGGGGATATGACTGAGATCTTTAAGTACTTAAAGGGAATAAATAAGTCTGGTACTGAAGAGAAATTCAAGCTCTGGAAGGGGAAGGACATGAGAGGGCACAGACTTAGATTGGAAGGAGGTAGGTATAAGAGCGAAATAAGGAGGCACTTTTTCACAGAGAGTGTAGTGGCAGTTTGGAACGCTTTGCCGGAGGAGGTGGCATCCTGTAGGATGGTGGGTAGTTTCAAGAAGGGTTGGGACAGGGAGAGAGGGGGGGTATTTGGGGAGGGGCAGCTGCACACTCTAGCAGACTAGATGGGCCTAGAGGCCTAATTTCTGCTGGCAATTTTCATATGTTCGTATTCACTGAACACTACAGTCTGCACATCATCTCTCGTAGATGTGCCTGCTTTAGCCTCAGTGTTCTGCAAACCCTTCGTACTCAGGATCGTTGGGTCCTGCCGTCCTTCCTCAGTGCTTGGTACTGGTTGGAAACCATTCCATGATGTGGCTCAATGGAGGGAGATATCCTCTAAGAAGATAGAATAGTTACATAACAGTAGATCGAGAGAGAATCTCCACCAGTGAAGCACAGCTCTCCCGCCTCCCCCCTGTCTGGTTACAGGTGGCTGTACTGCCTGCTCTTACAAGCTGTTTCTTCTCTGAAGCTTCCTATCTCTTCCGTACTCAGGTTTCCATATCCTCTCCTGTGGTCCTGGTTGCTTCAGTTCCTGCCAATCTGATGATCCTCCCAACTTGTCTCCAGTAGGGAACTGAAGCATGCTGGGGATGCCAGCAAGGCACATCGACACAGGCTGCCCCAGTCTGCACAAATTTCTGAGTGGGCCTGATGCTGATGGCTTACAGTTCCATGATGTGGCTCAATGGAGGAGATTCTCTTTAAGATATACTGTTATAATAGGTAACTATTCCTGATTCCACAGTTGCTAGTAGGGAGATAAAACTAGTGAATTTTTACAAAACAATGCAAGATTTAGCACTTGGAGACCTATGGAAAATTAAAAACTCACAGATTAAAGATTTTTTATTCTTTTCCTCTAAATTCGAAACCTAATCACGAATAGATTTGTTCTTGTGATCTAAAATTCTTTTTGATGATATTCTAGATATTTAAAATGATCTCATATTAATATCGGACCACTCGTCCGAGTTTTACTTATGTCCAGGGACACCACCAAGCACAGATCATGGAAGTTCAACTCATTACTTTTAAAAGGTCAACATTTTCAATAAAAAAATTATACAAGAGACTGAATCTTTTTTTTTTTTTTCAATACTAGAAACTAAGCTGGTCCACCAGCACAACGGTAGGGCTTTTGCCTGCGACGCTGATGCCCCAGGTTTGGAAGACCCCTAGAAGTCAAGACAGCCAGCTGGGGGAGGAGGATTAAGCATTTCAGGGACTGCACCCCTGCTCCAGGGGGGAGGATGGACTAGCATTCAGTGCATGATAGACCCCTGGCAGAAGTTGGGGTGAGCAACAACCGAAAATGTGTTGTCAGGGAGGCATGCCAGATGTCAGCACTTCAGTGCATTATGTCACTGCATGCCACACCTGCCAGGGATAAACATGCTGGAAAAAAATGTTGGCCGCACTGATGATGCCCCGCTTCCTGGTCCTGCTGTGCCTGCCACAACCCTCAGCTAATGACTGAGTTAATTCTTCTGTCAGGAACAGTCCACCCCAAGGCCTCTTCCTGGGGGTAAGCCAGTGAGAAATACTGGCAGAGGCTGAACTGCCAGACACCTCAATCAATCTCCATCTGGGGTGTGCCTACTTGGCAAGCCTGGGAGGATTGTCTGCCAGAGGTAAGTCCCAGGAGGTGAGCTACCTGAGCACTTGACACTGAAAACAAAAAAATAAATCTGGTGAGAATTTTGAAAATATAAAATGAGACTCCTGTAATGTATTTATAAGAGGAATTATTATAGCTTTCCCGGCTAATAAAAAGAAAAAAAATGGTCTAAAAAAAAACTCAAGACACTGGAGCAGGAAGTCCAAAGGGTCTAGATATTTCATTCTCAGACTTACTCAAAGTTTCATCTCAGACTGTTAGAGAATTTTAAGTGTGGATATGATACAATTAATAATGAGAAAATAGATTAATGATGTATGCACAAACAAGATATTACACACACTCGGCACTGGGTCCAAAGAGTGTTGACAAAAATAGCGTCAGCTTGGACCGCGCGGCTAAAAACAGCAACATTTTTCTTTTGGCCCTTCGCCCTCTGCCCCCCCCCCCGGACTAAAGGATTCTAACTCCGGGGGGAGCAGATATCAGGGAAAGTTTAAAATCGTGGGGCTGTGGAATACTGTTTCCATGGCCCTTGTATCAGAGTGTAAGTCCCGAGTGCACTAAAATGTTTGGAGACCAGGATTAGAACCCTGGTCTCCAATGGCGTTGGCATGGAGGACTGGGGCATCGAGCAGCTCAGCCAGCCTCCTGGTGCTCTTGTGCATTGTCAGCACCTGGGACAGTGACCAGGGAAGTGCTTACAGCAAGCGCTGTAAATCCCCCTCGCTGTCCATGTGAGTGCTTACCGGACTAGCGCCATACAGTGCGGCTCTATTCTGGTAGCGCTCTCTTGACGGGTACCCACACACTCCTCCCATCCCTGCTTTACAGTCTCCCTCTGGGGTTTCCTTAAATCAGCCTCCTCCTGCCACTGCACTTAATAAACCCTCTTGACCATACAGCTCGATCTGGCTGAGACGCTACCTTTCTCCTTTGCCTAGGTGGCGGGTTCCTGCACCTTATCTGCGAATGAAGCGTTCTGCTACCAGCTGAAATGTCTGCGATGGGTTCACTCTGACCAGACTGCTCACTAATTGTGTTTATTATACTGTTCTTGTTTATGACACTGTTCTACCTTTTAGGAAAATGTTGCCCTAGTATGTTGTCTACTGCCTTTATCATGCTGTTGTAGTCCTCCCCACTCGCAATGTATATCCTTTTGATGTTCTTTTATTGACCTTGTACTTGTTCTTTGCCTGATGTTATTGAATGTACCTTTGTAATCTCCCGGGTCGCACCTGAAAATAGGCACTTGGGCCCAGATATGCAAAAGGGTTGCACACTGCGCAACCCACTGATGCACCCCGCCATGATATTCAAACGGAAATTGTGCCTGGCACAAATCCCGATGCGCCAGAGCACATCAGTAATGTATGCGGCACAGGTAGTGGGGGCATGCCCATGCATACTCTGCACATCCCAATATTCAGCCCGGGATATGCCGAGTCCATGCATGCGCAACCCCTACTTGCGCCGCAGACAGTTGATCCGAAAAAGAAAAAGAGAAAAAGGAACAACAGCTGGCCATCCACAGGTATACTGCCGTACTGCAGGGCGCAACATGGCAGCTGCCACCTGTGGGTGGCCACCTGAACTCCGGCTACAGCTGGCAGTGCTCCCCCATGCCCGATCGCGGGCATTTGTAAAATATAATAACTTCCAATATCCCTGGTGGTCCAGTGGACCGCTGTCAGCCCGATCGAGGGCTTGAGTATAAATGAAGTTAATTCCGATATCCCTGGTGGTCCAGTGGACTGCTGTCAGCCTGACCGCAAGCTTAGGTATAAATAAAGTAAATCCAATATCCCTGGTGGTCCAGTGGACCGCTGTCAGCCCGATCGCGGGCTTGAGTATAAATTAAGTAAATTCATCTTTTAGGTCTAGTATCAGTCAGCTCGATCGGTGCTTAGAGGTCAGTAATTAATATTCCTGGTAGCCGGAGGTTGATCGCTGTAGCTTAGTATAAGAAAAGCACATCCAATACCTCGGTGGTTCAGCGGACCCTCCCCACCCGCCTACTGAGCTCCACCGCCTCTACTCCGCCCCCAGTCAGCGGTGGGCGGCAGCACGCCACCTGCCTGCCGCCTGCGTGACTCGACACACATAGGAATATGCTCATTGTCCACAGCGTGAGCCGACAGGCCGCAGCTCAGAGTCAGATTATATATCCAGATATGTGAATGGATTCATTCACATATCTGGAATGTGTAGTATGGTACAGGCTGCATGCCTATCGGCCCGCGCCAGGACCAGTGGGCGACAGCCCTACCACGGTGTCGGGCGGTGGGCAGCAGGTGAGGGTGCTGCCGCCCACCGCTTGACCGGGGAGGGCTCGGTGGGGAGGGGAGTCCGCTGGATCACCAGAGATACTGGACGTACTTTTCTTATACAAATGCCCGCGATCGGGCTGACAGCGGTCAACTGGACCACCAGGGATATTGGATTTACTTTATTTATACTTAAGCCCGCGATCGGGCTGACAGCAGTCCACTGGACCACCAGGGATATAGATGTTATTTTATTTTACAAATGCCCACGATTGGGCTGAGGGGCACATTGCCGCGTTGTGCAGACGGTGTTGGTCCCCGACAGCTGCTTGCCTGGCAGGGCACCAGGTGCAAGTCGCTGGGGGTCGGTGCACCTGCATGCAAATGGGGCCATAATGACATGCATTTTTGAATATTGCGGTTGCTGCACATAGCGCAACGGAGCTTGGGCTAGCGCATCCCCCTGCTCCATTCTGGCCACTTGCGTTGGTGCAGTGCCACAATGCACACTGTAGGTGGCCAAGGTGCGATATTTAACGATGCTGTGCCATGGTGCAGCTCTGTTGAATATCGCCCAATCAACTCCCCTGCGCAGCCAAGCTGCGCTGTGCCCAGGCTTGCACCACAGCCTGGCGCAGTTTGAATATCCAGGCCTTGGTGTCTAGTGTGCTTACCTGGTAAACAAAAGCAAGTAAATAAACATACCTGCTACAGAAGGAGAAATCAGAAAGACTAATAGAAGAGAAATATTAGAGTCTCAATAAGGACAACTCTAATAACCAGGAAACTATGAATGTAGAATTAAAAACATATTTTAATTGTATTAAATAGTAATATCATTCAAAGCTGTATCAATCCCAAAGAGATTAGGGAAGAGAACCTATTTCAAGATATCCCTAAATTACATAGAACAAAAATGTCTGGATAATCCAATAGGATATTTAGAAAAAAGTTGCTATGGCCATGTGACAGGCTTGAATAAGACCCTGTCCAAGTTGTTATGCAGAAGGAGTTAATAGCAAGGATCTGTTCTGTCCTCTCCTTTTCTGTCTTGTCTGACTGCAGAATCAAATTTTCTTGAGACCTAGGAACTGATCATTCTGCCAGCCTCTCAACCTCCCCCACCACCATCACCATCTCCCTGCCTCCACTTGCTGTTTCTATCTTTTCTTCCTCCCCCACCCCGCTGATCTGTGGTTATAAGAATGTATGTGGATCTTTATGTATTGTGAACAAGCTTGATACATCCAGCAGACCAGACCTGAGTTTGAGTCTCACAACCTCCACCTCCAAAGACTAAAATAAATAAAAAAATAAATATTGCTGAAATGATTGCAGAAAGCTGTTTGGAACTCGGGGGGAGGGCAATGCAGTTTGACCTGCACAAGCTCATTTGCAGGACTGTCAACAGGAGGTAAGTTCTGGGATACAATGTTCTATTTTGTTGCACCAACAAGGAAAGAAACTGCCAAAGTTCTGAGACATTGTGTGAAAACAGGATATGTAGCTTAACGAGCTCAGGTTGCAGACGTTAATTGCCAAGAAAAGACACTTAGATAGCAATCTTTTGCTGGAGAGAAAGACTGAAATTTAAAATTAGAGAGACCTCAGATGCAGGATTTTTTGTTTTAACTGCCTGTAGAAGAGCTATCCTGCACAACTTTATTATTACTGTGATAGTAAAATGCTACTTGTGAATTTTATAACTGCTCCTGGTTTTCTTCTGCTTCTTTACCTGCATCTCAATGACGAGATAGAGTTATAAAACAACTTAAGGCAGGTAAGGGACCAGGGATTGATGGCTTTTCCATTGATTTTTATAAAACCTTTAAAAAAAAAAAAAAGTCTTAATACCCATCTTCTTATACTGTTTATTTCATTTCAAGGTCTGCACCTTCCTTCCTTTGATGTAGCCCTTATTCTGGTAATCCCTATGAAGGGGAAAGACCCAACTCTTTGTGCTCCTTTTGTCCTATGTCCTTACTTGAAGCCAATGATAAAATACTTATTAAAAGTTTGGCCGCAATACTGGAACAGGTCTTGCCATCTTTAAGTCACCCTGACCAAACTGACTTTGTCAAAGGAATGAAGGTCCATAATATCACCAGAGATGCATTAAATGGGGATTACTCACCTGTAACTGTAGATCTTACTTCGAGAGGGCTCTTGCAGTAGGTAATTACATATAGGACTGAAGCCGGCAGGCAGCAGGACCCCACGGAAAAATTTCTAGCTAGCAGTCTCTGGAGGGGGACCGCCCCCACATCAGGTGACCGGCATCAGATGACGTAAGTATAAAGGGGCGGTCCCCCACACCAGCCTTCCAGTTCTTTCCCACCGTTAGCTTGTGAAAGCGCCTCGCGATTAAGTTCACTGCTTCATCAGTCAGTTTGTTGGTTTATTACCGTTTTTTCTCGATTTTCTTTCTTAAAATCATCCATCTGCCGTGTATGTCGTCCCCTACTCCATCTGATTCACATAAAAATAAGTGCGATTCCTGCGGCGCCCAGCTCCCGCAGAAGGACGGACACTCCCAATTCCCTCTTCTGCCTAGGCCCGGATCACCCTGTGGAGAAGTGCCAGAACTGCCAGCAATTTAACGCCGTCACCTGCAAATGGAGGCAGCAGTCCCTGGAGGCCCACATCCTGAAGAAGGAGACGTCCTCCATGGAGAAGGAGTTGAAGAAGCTCCAGCAGGCTTCAACTTCCCCTGAGGGTTACCGTAAGAAGGAGGAGAAGCACCGGGACCAGGACTCTGCTTCCACGGCCACAGCGACTTTGGCTGGAGTCGCCGTGCTCCAGGTAACATCCCTCCTGGGGGACCGTCCATCTGCCACCTTGGAGGTTTCTGTGCCGGCAGCATCTTCCCTCCCGTCGGGCTCACGCTCAGGTCCATTGGGAGCCTCAGGGATAAAGGAGGCAGCCTCTCCCGAGAAGCGTGCCACTGTGCGGCCTTCTGGGTCGAGCGGCTCTGGTAAGTCAGACGTCGGTGCCTCCACTGTCCATGTGGTCAAGGCCGCTAAGATGCCTGACACTTCGTGGCAGCATACGGCCTTGAAAACTTCCAAGACTGCGCCTCCCTCACAGCCTTCATCAGGAATTGGGTCCAATAAGTCGGATGCCAGCTCCTCCGACACCCGCCTGGACCCCACTGGTAAGGCAGACGTCAGCTCCTCCAATGGACGCATGGCGTTGGAGCTGATGCCAGACCCTATCATCAAGTCCATCCCACCGTTATTGTCCAAGGCTCCAGCATCTCCTTTGTTAGACCCCGGGGACTTTAGTCCCCCTTCCCCAGGCGACAATGAGGATTCAGGTATGCTACCGTCGGGTCTCCCTCCCGCCGGGCCAGATGACCTGATGTCAGACCCTCGGATGCCGGCTCCGACACTTGCCTATATGATGGCAGGCGACATCCCCTTACCAGACGCCGTCCCAACGCCAGACCCGACACCCGCCGGGCCTCCTGTACCCGGCCCGCTGGCAGGGCCTTTCTCAGGGCCTTCTGCCCTGTCAGAACCCCTGGTGCCCGGGTATCTGACACCGTCCTACCCGGGACTGCAGTATCCTATGCCACAGTACCCTATGCCGGCCTATCAGACGTTGCAGTACCCAGTGCCTCAGTACCCGATAACAGGCTTCCCGTCATCGGGATACGGATACTCACCTTACGGATATCCACATCCCCCTCCTCCACCGCCCCCACAGATGCTGGTGGACCTGAAGGAGACTCTGGCTTCCTGGTGGGCTGAGGCCAAGACTCTGCTCACCAGGGAGATGGAGAGCCGCCTGCCGATGCCGGACCTGGTTCCAGACCCCCGTCGTCTGAGACTAGAGACTCCTTCCCCTTGCCCGATGCCAGAGGTGAAACCTCGGGCACAGGGGCAGGGGAGGACACTCTTCCCCCTGGGGTTCCCAAGGGGTCCATTCCTCCCCCACGTCCGGCGGGTCTTATTCTTTTTTGGAGACCTCGGACTCTGATTCCGATGGGTGCTCCGATCGAGATGAGCCATGCACTCCAGATCGTCCCAGGCCAAGGACTCCTCTGAAGTCTTCTCCGGAAGATCCTTCTTTCCTGGAGTTGCTTAAAAAGATCCAGGTGGTCCACCAGTGGCAATCTCTGGAGCCGGATCCACAGTGGAAGAAACTCGCTGCTCACCTGGATCTGCCCAAAACTGTTCCAATGTTGATTCCACTCTGGATTGAGCCTCATGCAGACCTTGTTTCCACTATTTGGAAACAACCGTCTGCATTAGCCCCCCTTCCGAGAAAAGTGGATAGGCTATATCAGGCTCTGGAGGATGTGGATTCCTTGAATACACACCCCAAAGCTGACTCGGTCATGATTAGCGCCACTCACGGCCGGTCTGCGAACCCAAAACATCTGAGCTCGTTTCCCCCCTGACAGGACAAGGAATCCTGCCTTCTGACCAGTATGGGAAGAAGGTGTACGCTTCTTCCACTCTGGGGATCGGGGCCCTGAATTATATCGCACATATGGGGGATTACCAGAAGACAATCCCGAGTGAGGTGGAAGCCATGTTAGACTCCCTTCCTTAGTCTCAGACTAAGCAGGAAGTGGCTGACGTAGTCCATTCTGCTTGTTCGGCCAGTCGGCACATGCTTTATGCCACATACAATGCAGTGGACGCTATTGGTCGGAGCTTGGCTTTCGTCATATGTTTGCGGCCTCACGCCTGGCTCAGAGTGTCAGATTTAGTCCCTGAAGTGCAGTCTGCTCTTCAGGATGCGCCCATCAGGGGTTCGGAGCTGTTCGGTGGGGATATCAAGGACATTATCACCGACCTGCAAGAGAAGGGCACTGCACTGATGTCTGTTGACTGTCTGTACAGGCCCCCTCAGGGACAGCATCACCCTTTTCGCTTTTCGTTCTCGGTGCAAAGCAAAATCACAGTGCAAGCGGGCCAACAAACGTTCGGCCCCTCCGGCTGCCAAGCCCCCCTGCCCAAAAAAGCGGCGGGAGCTTCAGCCGCGGCACTGCCCTACACCTCCTGACTCCTCCCCTCTCCCTCAGCCTCTGGGGCTTCCAGAGGAACCGGCAGGAGGGAGATTCTCCTTCCATCTACCAGGTTGGGAGAGGATATTATCAGATGCTTCGGTGCTCCAACTGATGGCAGCAGGGCACTCAATCGAGTTTCTCCAGAAACCACCCAGAACCCCCACCCTCCCAAGTCATCTTACTCCCAAGAACTTCCTCTGGTTCGGAAGAAATATCATCCCTTCTTTTGAAAGCGCCGATAGAACATGCCCCTTCCCACCTTTGGGGGACAGGTTGCTACTCCCGTTTCTTCCTGGTTCCAAAGAAATCGGGAGACATGAGGCTCATTTTAGACCTCAGCTCCCTGAACATGTTTGTGGAGTACAGAAGGTTCAGGATGCTCTTCCTGCAGAGCATTCTGCACTTACTTTGGCAGGGACAGTGGTTTTGCACCCTGGATATGCAGGATGCCTACCTGCATATCCGTATCTGCCCTTCCCAACGCAAATTCCTTCGGTTTTCGTTCCAGGGGGACCACTACCAGTTCAAGGCCCTCCCATCTGTTCTTTCCTCGATGCCCCGAATGTTCACCAAATGCCTTTCTGTGGCAATGGCTCACCTGCGCACACAGGGAGTGCAGGTTTTCCCGTACCTGGATGACTGGCTCCTGTTGGCCCCGTCCAGGGAGGATCTCCTGTGCTCTCTCCCTTACCCTGCAGGTTTTTACCAGCCTGGATATCACCATCAACCAGGCCAAGTCCCACCTGGTCCCCTGTCAGAGGCTCCAGTTTATCGGGGCAATCCTGGACACGACCACCAGCATGGCTTTTCTGCCGCTGGACAGGGTGGATACCCTTTGGGCTCAGGCGAGCCTGCTGTCCAGTTGCATGCGGGTCAGTGCCCAGTCAGTCCTTCACCTCCTCGGGCTCATGGTGGCTGCTATTCCAACAGTCCCTTGTGCTCGGCTTCACATGAGGATCTCTCAGTGGATGCTTCGGTCTCAGTGGGATCAGCGGGTGGATGACCTAGACCAAGAAGTCTTGGTCTCCAACCCCATGGTTCAGGACTTGCAGTGGTGGATGGTACAGAACCTTTGCCGGGGAGTTCCCTTCTGCATCAGGCCTCCCTCCCAAATACTGACAGACGCCTCGGGAGAGGGTTGGGGAGCCCATCTGGGGTCTCACAGGACACTGGGCTCCTGGTCCAGGCTCAAACAGTCACCTCACATAAACATCCTTGAGCTCAGGGCCATGCTGTATGCTCTTCAAGCTCTGATTCTGTATGTGCTTCCCGGTCATCTGGCTGTCCAGATGGACATGTGTGTAGTCTGGTACATCAACAAACAGGGAGGAACGCATTCCTACCCCCTTTGCAGGGAAGCAATGAGAGTTTGGGATTGGGCAGTGCAACACAATCTTCACCTCACGGCGGTTCATGTTCCGGGAGTTGAAAACATGCTGGCAGACCACCTCAGTCGTTCATTGGCGCAGGCTCACAAGTGGGAACTGGATCAGGGGGTGGTAGATGATATCTTCCTGCATTGGGGCACACCTCGGGTAGACCTGTTTGCTCCTCCTCACAACACAAAACTTCCCGCCTTCTGCTTGCTCTCTCCAGGGCGAGGCATTTTTTGGAGAGACGCTCTGTCTCTAGATTGGAAGGACAGATTCATCTGTGCCTCTCCCCCCCCACCGATTCCTTTAATTCTGAGGGTCTTACATAAACTCAGCTCAGAAGGAGCTCGCATGATCTTGATTGCTCCTTTCTGGCCCAGGCAAGTTTGGTTCTCTCTTCTGCAACAGCACTCAGAGGAACCTCCTCTTCCTGTCGTAACTTTTGCTGACCCAGGATCAGGGGACCCTGGTTCATCCAGGTCTCAAATCCCTTCAGTTGCATGCATAGCTCAAGCCCGATTCGGGGTCTCCCCGCTTGTGGTTGAGATTCTGGTGGAGGCTAGAAAGCCTTCCACGAGATCGACCTACACCATGAAATGGAAGTGGTTCTCTATTTGGGCCTATTCTAGGAATTTCGAGCCTTTTTCATGTCCTGTCAGGAAAGTTCTGGACCATCTTCGCAATCTCTTTGACCTGGGTCTCAGTCATTCATCTCTGAAGGTTCACACGGCCATCTCCGCTTATCATGTTCCCTTTGGAGACAGAACCTTCACACAGTTGGAAGTCTCCAAGACTTTTCTAAGAAGGGTCCTCCACTTGAGATCCCCTATTCGCATTCCTGCCCCCCTTTGGATTTGAATTTCAGTCTCGAGAAGCTCACTCTGCCTCCTTTTGAACCAGCAGCTTCTGCAGACTTGAAGTTCCTCTCTTGGAAGACTCTCTGCCTAGTGGCTATTACCTCAGCTCAACATATTTCTGAGCTTCAGGCCTTGATGTGTAGAATTCCTTATTTAGTTTTTCACAAGAAATGTGTGGCTCTGCGTACCAACCCTAAGTTTCTCCCTAAGGTGGTGGCAGAATCTACGCTGAATCAATCCATTGAGCTACCAGCTTTCTTTACGTAACACTCCAATCAAGGGGAGTACCTCTTGCATACTTTGGATGTTCATCGAATTCTGAGATACTACACCAACAGGACGATGGATCTCAGAAAGTCTGATCAGCTTTTTGTCTCTCTTGCTTACAAAAGAAAAGGCAATGCTGTCACTAAGTAATGCCTTTCTAAGTGGTTGGCTCATTGTATCACTTTCTGTTACAAGTACCACAAGACCTTGCCGGGTCAAGTCAGAGGTCACTCCACCAGGGGTATTGCTGCCTCTGTGGCTTGTTTCAGGAATGTGTCAGCGGCTTACATTTGTGCAGCTGCAACTTGGACTTCCGTCCATACCTTTATGAAACACTACAATTTGGACACTGCCTCTCCCTGTAGAGCAGGCTTCAGGTTGGATGTTCTGCAAGGTCTCCTTTCTTGAGACCCTCACAGCCGGAGGTTCCATGGATGTGTCGGTTTCCTCCTCCTCCCGTGTGCTTCTCCTTCTTCCAGACTGCTTGGGACTCAGTCCTATATGTAATTACCTACTGCAAGAGCCCTCTCGAAATAAGATAGTACAATTATGTAAGAACGTACCATAACAGTAGATCTTCGAGAGAGGCTCTTGTAGTAGGTAATACCTTCCTGCCCTCCATCCCCCTTAGCTTTTTTCAGCCCTTTCCAGGAGGGAAACATCTGCTTCTCTCTCGTCTTGCCTTTTTGGCCTTTGGCAGGAAAGAACTGGAAGGTGGGCATGGGGACCGCTTTATACCAACGCCATCTGACACCGGGTCATCATTCTGGGGCGGTCCTCGCCAGAGACTGCTTGCTAGAAATATTCTGGGGTCCTGGTGCCCGCCAGCTTCAGTCCACTGTGTAATTACCACGCAAGAACCTCTCTTGAAGATCTACTGTTACGTAAGTTCTACATACCTGTACTTCTAGGAGTGGTATATGGTGCACATCCACACTCTGGAGTCCTCCTTTCCCCGTAAACCCAGCTGGAAAGTCTTCAAGCTAAGCTCCTCCCACCCACCCAGGTGGTATACTCCTCAGCGCCACCCCATGATGTCCAATCTTGCATGCTGGAAACAGGGATCCGTGTATCACTTGCCAGGTGAGTTTGGGTACGTTTTGTGGATGTATATCATATACCACTCCTAGAACTATGGTTAGAGCTGAGCAAGCCTTATTTTTAGGAGTGTGGATATGGCACACTCTCCACACTCTGGAAGACTCCTAGCCTTTTTCTGGGATGAAGGCACACTACCCTACTTGGCAAATGGGGACTGAAGAACTGAAGTCCCAAAACTAGCTGACTTCCAGGTAGCAGCCCTGCAGATTTCCTGGATTGGGACATTTCTGGAAGCAGCCACCGAGGCAGAGGTATGTCTGGTGGAATGAGCCCTAAGCCCTAAAGGAGGCTCCCTACCAGCCAACCTATAGCAGAGGTCTATGCAAGATACAATCCACCTGCCAATCGTTCGATCTGCTGCCAATATTCCAGGTGCGGCTTCAGTGTATGTCACAAAGAGCTGGCAAACCTCTACCCGAATTACAGCCATGTACTCCTTGTGATAAGTGAGTGCTTGCCTCGGGTCCAACTTGTGGAGCCTGTGCTCGATCTCCGAGCTGGGACTGGTGAAGCACAACAGGAGACTGATCACTCGATTAAGGTGAAACCCTGACACAACCTTCGGGATGAACTTCAGGTGGCAGTGGAGGACAACCTTGTACTTGTAGAACACCAAATGTGGAGACTTCACTGAGAGAACATAGAGCTCACTGATTCTTGTGGCGGAGGTGATAGCCACCAAGAAGGCAGTCTTCCATGACAGGTGGGACATGTCACACGTGAGCACTGAATCAAATGGCTTTCATATGAGCACTGCTAGTACCAGCAACAGGTCCCAAGGTGGTAATGGGTCACGCACCAGTGGAGACAGGTGGTCAGGGCTCTTCAAGAAGCACCTGACCACTTTCTCCTGTGCCCCTGTTAGTACACCAGCCAATGCCCGGTATGCAGAGATGGTTGCCAGGTGCATCTTGAGGGTCATCGACATCCGACCCAACTGATAGAGGGACCAAAGGTAGTCCAGAATTCTAGCCAAAGGGGTGGTCAGGGGGTCTAGCTCCCTGCCCTAGCACCAAATAGAAAACCTCTTCAGAGAGACCCAAAGACTGAAACTCTAGCCGCTCTGGAACCAGGCCATCAGGTGAAAGGACTGAAGATCTGGATGCAGGACCTTCTCCCTGTGACAGAACAGCAGGTCTGGGAGAAAAGGAAGTTGCCACAGAGATCTACTGCTCAGGCTGAGGAGCTCCGGGAACAACTGCTGTGGCCACTCTGAGGCTACCAAGATCATCTGCACCTTGTCTCTCCATACCTTGACCAGCACTCTGTGGATGAGGGGAAAGGGAGGGAAGGTGTAAAGGAGGCCGGGGATCCAGAGCCTCACGAAGGCATCCCCCAGTGGGTGGGCACAGAACAGCCTCAGCTTGGTGTTCTCACATGAAGTGAACAAGTTGATCTGGGGAGTGCTCCACTGGGAGAACAGGTGATTCACCACCTCCCAATGCAGGGACCACTCGAGAGATGCCTCGCCCACCCAGCTGAAGGCATCCGCTAGCTGGTTGGTGTCTCCTGCCATATGAATTGCCTGGTGGTCGACATCCAAGCTGTGCATGAGGGTCCAGGTATGGAGGGCCTCCTGGCACAACTGGAGGGAGTGCGTTCCATCCCGCTTGTTCAGGTAGTACATGGTCGGGATATGATCTGTCTGGACCTGCATGACCTGACCCCAGACAAATGGAGCAAATTCCATCAGAGCAATACACACTGTATGGAACTCCAGCAGGTTGATGTGGCAAAGGGACTCCCTGAGGGTCCAGAGTTTGTGGTCCCCCAAATGCGCTCCTCATCCCACCAGAGATGCATCAGTTGTCAGGGGGACCACTGGCTCTGGGCAAATGGGACTCGTCGAGATGTTCTGAGATGAACCACCACTGGATGGCATTCCACATCTGCTGAGTCACTACGACTGACTGGTCAAGGTGACTTAGGCTCTAAGACCACTGGTGGGGTCAGTTCCCACTGCAGGTGGGCATATGTTAGTAGGCCCATCTGACCACATTGGTGAAGGATGCCATTTACCCCAGCAGTCAAAGGAAGTCCCGGGCAGGGCACAAGTGCCCAACCTCAAATGATCAGGCAAAGGAGGTTAAGATCTGATGCCGGTCTGCAGAGAATTGGACCTTGGCCTGGAGGAGTCGAGCTCTGTCCAGATGAAGTGGATCACCTGCGAGGGGTTGAGTTTGGACTTGGCCAGGTTGACCAGAAGGCCCGGTCGCTGGACTGCTCCACCACCTCTCTGGCTGGTGCAGCTTTCAGCCAGTCATCCAGGTATGAACAAACCCAGACTCCTCAGCACTGCAAGAATACTGCCACCACTGCTATGTACTTGATGAAGACCCTGGGAGCTGAGGAGTGGTTGAAAAGCATAACCCAGAACTTGTAAAGATACTCCTCCATGCAGAACTGAAGGTACTACCAGTGAGACAGAGGAACTGGAATGTGGAAGAATGTGTCCTGGAGATCCAGAGAGCAGAACGACATGCCCTGCTCCAGGGATGGAATGATATGGTTCAGAGTGACCATCCAGAACTTTTGCTTCCTCAGGAACTGATTAAGATCATGCAAGTCCAGTATGGGGCACCAACCCCCCCCCATTCATCTGGGACCAAGAAGTACATAAACATGATGCCCTGGCCAGTCATGATATCCAGGACATGGGCTATGGCTCCTTTCTCTAGGAGCTGAGCAACGTCCTTCCTGAGGATGGAAAATGTGCCCTGTGACATCATGGACTCCCGTGAGACATGGGCTCAGTAGGGCAGGACAGGCTCAAAGTCAAGAGGCACTCCACTGCCCACCACTTTAACAATCATTTGTCAGAGGTGATGGCGGACCACCTGTGCCAGAAATGGTGCAGTCGACCCCCCCACTGTGAGGTGAGGCAGGCGGCAGACAATCCCCAAACCATCACTGAGCAGCCATGGAGGAGACTCTAGCTACAGCTGCAGGAGGGGACCTGCCACCCCATCTCCTGGGCTTCTTGGAGCCTTGGCAGGCAAACTTGGTTTTAAGGTGCCAGGCCTGTGATTGCTGCTGCTGCTGAGACAGAAAGTGATGAACCTAAAAAGGCTTTTTCTTTGGCTGCTTACCTGCCTAGTCCTTCTGGGAGGACATCACTGAGTCAAGGGTGGCACTGGACTTCTTAATCCTTGTAAGGTGTCCATCCATCCCAGGGCTGCAAGGGTCAGTGCCAAAAAAGGGAACATCGACCAATTTATGCTGCGTGTCCACTGTGAAGATGAAAATCCTGCCAGGCCCTGTGAAGCATTGCAACCGCTCTGGCCACAGACCAGGCGCAGGATTTGCCGACGTCCAAGGCTGTTTGGAGCTGGTGTTTTGATAGCACTCAACCCTGGTCTATTGACCAACTTAACTGCCATCTACAGATCAGTGGAAAGACAGGGAAGGATGTGATCAAAGGCTCCCATCAGGGAGTGACCAAAGTTGGCCATCATGAAGGCATAACTCATCTGATGGAGACCCAGGGAGACAGCAGCATAAACCTTCTTGGCTGCATGATCCAGTTTCTTGGACTCCTTGGATGTGGGGTGTGGGTTCTGTCCACATCCCTGACATTGCCAATCTTATGGAAGACAAAGTCCACCACCAAGCCCTCAGCAGAGGGATGGTCGAAGAAACCGGATAGTGAACTGGTTGGGACTGCATACTTGTGAACATGCAGGTTAAGGGCACTGTGCAGGAAGTCGGGTGCGGCCAGAGTTCCAGAGCCGGGTCCAGAATAGCCTCTACCACAGGGAAAGTGACCTCCCAGAGAATCATCCTGATCCAGGATATCTGAGGTGGTATTTGGCCCACTTTTGGACTGGCTCCAAGGGGATCTCTACTGATTCAGAGATCAACCAGAGCAGCACCCTCATGGAGACCAGACCGTGTTCAGTGGTCAGGTCTTCAGCCAAATCACGGTCAAAGCCTGTGGTCATGGAGGATTGCATCGAGGACCCATCAGAGTCTGAAGACTCCTCAAAGACTGCCCTTAGCCACTTTTCCCCATGGACCACCCTAGACTTGTCTAAGTGGGTGCTCTCGACTGACAGCTGATCAGGGAGGCTGGTAGTTGGGTGGGAGGCCTTGGTTGAAGCACTCCGTAAGAGCTGCTTGGGCAGTGGTTCCAACTTAATAGGTGGAGAGGCCGGTGCCAGAGACACCAGGCTTGGCAGGACTGTGGTGGGCCAGACCAGGGGAAACAAGAACAGCGTGGGGGGCTGGGGAAATGGACCCACCTTGCCCAAGGACCCATTGCTACCACATAAGCTCCTCACAGCACTGATGCAGCTTGCAACAGAGCCTCATCATCCGAAGAGGAGGACAGCCCATAGTGCTTCCCGGCCAACAGTCGAACGCAGGAAGTTCCTTGAATGCAATCTTGACCAAGACCTAGATTTTGACCAATGATGAGTACATCAACAGAGCGGAGTAGTGAGTGGAGAGCCTGAGGGCCATATACAAGACACGAACCAGCTCCTGCTGCGGGATCCCAGAAGAAGATAACTCCTGGGAGGAGACAGTCTGGTCAATGACTGCTCCTGACCCACCTGGGAGAGGGTAGAAAGTACAGGAGCCCTCAAGACTGTGTCATCCTCCATCCCCTCAGACAACAGGTCAAGAAAAATCTCGACTGGGTGGTTGGCCTGCGTCACAACCAACAAGCTGGACAAGGGTACCATGGAGTTAGTGACCTGACCTTCAACCAGAACAGTCTCAACTGAGGCCAAGAGCTCAAAGAATGCGCTCGGTACCAGTCCCGTGAACAATAGTGGTATTTCTTCATTTTCTCACCCCAGGAAGGGCCCTCCCTGAGAGTTTAAAGGGACTGGTACATTTCATGGAACATGCCCGTGAAGGACGCCCTGATGCTGGTCCCAGTCAGGAGCAGCATGGACACTGACAAAGCATCTGCCACAGCCTGGGCCGCCACCTCTTCCATGGTCATAAGCTGAGAGGCCAAGCCTACAGCTGTGGACACCATTTTGCACGTGTCCTTGGAGCGAACCTGGAGCTCCCATTTGTCTGGTTGACCAAGGAGGAGGCAGGCATAATGGTCCTGCAGCGAGGAGGTTAACAGTGACGTACACATGCTGCAGGCCTGGACATCATGCTCTTCCCTAAGGCAGTAAATGCATGACAAGTGTGAGTCCATTTGAGACATCTTCTGGTTACAGGCAACACAGTGCTTGAAACGGGACCAGATTGGACTTCTTCATAATTTCGAAGAATCGAAGAAGTTGACAAAAAAACTACACAATTCGAAGATGAAGTAAAGAACTTCAAGGCCTACACTGTGCAAGGAGCTGCAAGGAGGAGCCCTGACTCATCTAGCAGAAAGGAAGCTCTGACATCATGGGGCAGAGCCAAGGAGTACACCACCCAGGTGGGTGGGAGGAACTTAGCTTGAAGACATTCTGGCTAGTTTTAAAGGGAAATGAAGACTACCAGACTGTGGCTAGTGCACAATATCCACATCCCTAGAAACAGTATTTACTCTGCAAAAGATCATAATGCTATCGTGGTGTCCCTGAATGCAGAAAATACCTTCGACCTGGCAGAGTGGCCTTATTTGTTTCATATTTTAAAAAAAGCAAATCTGGGGGATAAATTCTGTTATCAGATTACAGCAACATAGAACACATCAGGGGCTCAGGTCTTGACTAATGGCACTATGTCTCTACTATTTGGGCTATACAGAGGAACAAGGCAAGTGTGCCCACTCTCACCCTTGCTTTTTACTCTAATGACTGAGTCCCTGGGAAATACCATAAGATGTTTTTGTGATGTAAAGGGATTTGATTATGGTAATGAACCTGGGAATTTCACTACTTGCCAACAACATATTATTGTATTTGAGAGATCCAAAAAAAGAATTAAAATATATTTTAGAGATGGTGCAAGAATGTGGTAAACAATTTGGTTACTTGGCAAACTGTAAAAAAAAATCTTAAGCCCTCCCTATACAACCATTGAAATGCTTTATAACCAACCAACATTCTTAGTTCTAATTAAAGATCACACTTTCATATTTAGGCATACATTTGACTAATAACATGCAGAACTTAATAAAATATATACCCACTGATTAGTGCCGTTGGTTAAGACCTCATCCACTGGAAGGGGTCTATCCCTTACTTTACTGGGTAGAATGCAAGTGATTGAAATTAATATACTCCCCAGATTGCTGTATTTTTTTCCTTTATACATACTGAAAGTGATATTTACAGAACTGGATAAACTACCAAATTTCTTTAGAAAGACTAAGTAAAAGTAAAAAAAAAAAAAAAATGACAAATACCCCTCAGTAGTTAAACAGGTCTGAAATTAACCGATTTTGAAGCCTACCACTGGGTAACAATCTTAGAACCCTTGATAGAACTTCTCAGTAAGGACCTACTCCAATGGGTTTTCTTTGAAACACAGTATATCTCATAAAAGATTGGAATCTGCATTATTTCAGAATCTGAATAGCAAAAACCTAACAGGGAAGGAAAATAGCTTTCTTAGACATACTATAAAAAAATGATGTAGGTGCCGTATAATTAGTGAGGATGAACCCCTTAAATATATTTTTCAAGAACTACCAGTACTATATTTTAAACAACCACCTAATTTAGCCAACCTGATTATTAGGAGTCAACTTGAACCGGAACAGAATACCATGACATCATATGGTACACGACCCTGTCATCAATGCACATGTAAGACATGTAACCTCATTTCCACTTCAGACTGTGTGGTTACATCACAAAATAGACTATTCAGGATACAGGGGAATTATACATGTACATCAAGTAATGTGGTCTATTTTATCCAATGCAAGACATGTCCCCCGCACAGGTTATGTGGGGGAGACAAGCCAACAACTCCGCTCTAGAATGAATTCACACAGACATTCTATTAATCACAAGAAGATTGAGAAACCAGTAGTCCAGCACTTCTCCCAGGATGACCACTCAATCTCAGATATGTCTGTGATGGTCTTAAAAGGACTTTTCAACAGTACACAACAGAGACGGGCTTCTGAAATTAGACACTTCTCAATATGGTGGAAGATGGACTGAACATTGATGTTGGTTATATGACACATTATTCCACTTAAACGTACACAGACCTTTACTTTAAAAGATGGACATAAATACTTTAGTTCTTCAGCGGGCCTTTGATTTTGTAAGTTTATGGTTATCTACATGTTGACTTCTCACCTTAACACTGTGGTGAGTGCGTTGGAGTGTGTATACTGATGTATGTATGTGTGTGTGTTTGGTATGGGTTGTGTTTTGTGTTTGTTGTGCCCGGTGTGGTGTGTGTGGATTGTGTTTGTTATATTTGTTGTGTGTTGTGGTTGTGTGGGGTGTGCAGAGGTGTGTTTGTGGGGGGATGTGGTGTGTATGTACACACATATGTGTCGGGGGAGCGTGGCATGGGGCAATTCTTATGTGGCTAGAACACTTAGTTTTCACATATAGTGTACATTTACTTCCTTCTACTAGTTGTCAGTGGTTGGATTACACACTGTCACATTTTTAAATCTGCTCATATTAAGATGCATATCTCATTTACTTGGGGGTTCATAAAAGGTGTAATTCCTTTGGGTTTTCATTTAGATTCCTTAGACTGATTCTGTGCATTTTTGTTATACACAGACTCTGTTGAAATCTGCACTTATCAGGCTCATTGACTCATTTTCTTGGGGGTCCTTGACAAGAATTTTTGTATTTTTTTTATTTGGCACTTACAAGTGATACTATCATGCATCATGTATATATGTATGTTAATTTGAGGCTTGTTTTCAACTTGCAGTTATACCTAATTTCAGGATTTTGTCTCTCATTATCTGTTCTTTAATATACCAGGACAATTGGAATGTAAGTTGTAAGCTCATCTTGCATGTATTAGAGAGAATGCCACCCGGGTTTTTTTTTTTTATCACTAGAATGCTTTCTTGGCATACTGAGACATTTTAAAATTTATGTGACAAGAACTCTCTGGCTGTAGAGAATTCTTGATAACCTTTGCCCTTCTGAGGCTCCTCAGTTAAAGGCATACTGGTGTTAATTAGCTTCTCTGACGTAATCTTCTGTTATGTTTTAAATCTATATGTTAAACCAGTGAGAATTATTTCTTGTTTTTTCAATATAATCTGGTGTTAATAGTATGGGATATTTGAAATAACTGCCACAAAGCTTCTGAAGAAGGACCTGGTTGGTTCGAAAGCTAGAGCACTTTGTTCTTTTCTGTAACATCCATGTTGGTCCAATAAAAGGTATCAAATCATTTGTTTTTAGACATACTATAGTAATTTGGGCAAAACTGCAAAAAAGAACTGGTATAAAAGGTAAAATAAACAAAACTGACATATTTGGAAAAATAATTTCTGTTGGATCTTTGAAGAAAATGACATTAAACTGAATTAAACAAGGGTTAGAGGTTATAAATGACTTCTATTTAGGAAATAAATCTTTTCAAGAACTGGGAGAGCAATATATTTTATAACTACTGTATGTGCAAATAAGAACCGTTTTACAAAAAATATGAGATGAATATTGCCATAAAAGTAATGAATTGTATGACTTTCTATTAGCCTCCAATAAATTAGAATTGATCTGTACAATATGTCAACCATATACCACACCTAGAAAGTACAGTTGTGTAAGAACTTACCGTAACAGTAGATCTTCAAGAGATTCTCACAGCAGGTCATAACACATGGGATATCCAGCTGCAGGTGTAATTTCCTCTAGGTGATTTCTCAGCAGTCGACCCTGGGACCTCCCCCTAATGTTACATGGTGTCAGTCTGGTACGTATTAAAGGGGGAGGTCCCAGATACTCCTCAGTCCTTTTCCATCTTAGTGACCAAAATAAGAATACACTCTCTGGTCTCCAATGGGAACAGAGGGCATAACATAAGGACAGCAGCTTGAGATTACCATAAAAGACTTTAGCAGGTTATCCTTCTGAAGTAGTAAGCAAGGGCGAAGGCAGGAGGGGCAGCATGACCTGCTGCAAGAGATTCTCTCGACTATCTACTGTTATGGTAAGTTCTTACGCAACTGTACTATCTTCGAGGAAAATCTCGTACAGCAGGTCATAACACATGGGAAGAGTCCCAAGCAGTTTTTATGCCCAAGGGAGGAGGAAGTGAACATTACAGAATTAGGACAGTAGGCCTTGGAGAACGGTCCATCCAAAATTGGTTTGCTTCTTGAAGGCAATGTCTAGACTGTAATGTTTCGTGAATGTATGTATAGTAGACCAAGTGGCAGCTTCACTAATTTCCAATGCAGAAATGCCCCTAAAGCATGCCATTGAGGCAGCTATACCTCTGGTGGAGTGGGGTTTGACAACCCCAGTGAAACATTCGTCGTATTTGGTATAGATAAACATAATGCAGTTGGCCACCCAAGTGGATGAGCACTGCTTTGAAACCTGAACCCCATTTCCCAGGGGTGAAACAGACAAAAGGTTGCTCAGTTTTTTGCAACTGTGTGGTGCAGAGAAGATAATATCTCAATGTTCTATGCACATCGAGAGTATGAAGCAGGGATTCCCCTGGATTCGTTGGTTCCGCATAGTACACTGGTAAGTGGATAGTCTGATTTAATGTAAATTCCAAGACCACTTTAGGAAGAAAAGTCAGATTAGTATGTAAGGAAACCCTATCCTTATGATACTGCAGGTGGGGAGGTTTGCACATTAGTGCATGTAATTCTGAAACATGTCTACCTGACGTAATGGCAACCAGGAAAATAGTTTTCCAAGAAAGATATTGCAGCTCACACAAAGCGTCAGTCTCAAAAGGACTTAATGTCAGTTTTTCGAGAACAAAATTCAAATCCCAAGCAAGGACTGGATCCTGAATAGGGGGATAAAGGTGAAGGATACCTTTTAAGAAGATCCTTATAAGTGTCAACTGGGACAATGGTTTGTTGTCCACAAGCAAATGAAAAGCCGAAATTGCCGAAAGGTGAACTTTTACAGAGAAATATTTCAGTTCGCCTTCCGATGAGGAAAGCAAATAATCCAAGATGCTCTGAGGGGCACAGTCATATGGGTTCAAACCATGAGCTGAAGCCCAAATGGAAAAATGTTTCCACTTCATGGAATAAGAAGACTACGTAGACTGTTTTCTTAGCGGCCCATAGTACTTCAACCACTTTGGGTGACACCTAGAATCAAGCGAGGACTACGTCCTCAGGAGCCAGGTGTGCAAGTGCAGCGAGCGAAGGTCTGAATGAAGCAATGAACAGTTTGCCTGGGACAATAGAACCTGGCAAATTGGTAGAGGTAGGGGTTCCAGGACCGAGACCTGCAGAAGTAATGGGAACCAGATCTGTCTCAGCCATAATGGTGCTATTAGAATCAGGGTTGCCCGGTCCCTGACCAGTTTGAGTAGAACCCTCTGAATGAGAGGGAAGGGTAGGAAAGCGTAAAGATATCTTCCCATCCTGGAGTGAGATAATGCGTCCAGCCATAAAGTTCCAGGGCCTCACTCGAGAGAGCAGTGGAGAGGCAGTTTTGCAGAGGTAAATAAGTCCAACTCGGGGCAGTCCCAGTGGTGGAAGATGTCTTCCAGAATGTCATGGAGAAGTTCCCACTCATGGGCCTGGGCAGTGGTTCTGCTTAAGGCATCTGCCAGGGTGTTGAACACACCAGGGACATGGACTGCCAGAAGATGGATGCCTTTCTGGATTTCCTAATACCAAACCCTCATCGATTCCCTGCATAGGGGATAGAAATCGGTTCCCCTTGTTTGTTTAGGTAGTGGACTACTGTGTAGTTATCTGATTGCACTTGAAGGCAACCTGGGGGAAGGAGGGTCATAAACGCCTGCAGGACGTATAGGACGGCCCTCATCTCCAGGGTAGTGATGTGAAGGTGAGCTTCAGTGCTCATCCATGATCCCTGGGATCGAACATCTAGTAAATGAGCACCCCACCTAGAGAGGTCCGTGGTCAAAATGAGACATGGGATAGGAGATTGTAATGGCATGCCATGCATCAGATTGTCCAAAGATGTCCACTACCGCAACGCTCGAAGAGCCGGAGAAGACCCCAGGACCTGGGCATCAGAATCATCCTCCTTTTGGTCCCATTGGACCCCCAGAGACCATTGGAGAATCCTCATGTGAAAACACAGAACTGCCTCTCTTCTGGTCTCAAATGCCTGCAGGACGTAGAGGACGGCCCTCATGTCCAGGATGTTGATGTGAAGGTGGGCTTCTGTGCTCATTCATGATCCAACATTTAGATGATGAGCACCCCAACCTAGAGAGGAGGCATCCGTGGTCAAAATGAGACACGGAATATGAGATTGTAATGGCATGCCATGCTTCAGATTGTCCAAAGATGTCCACTACTGCGGAGTTTGGAGAGGATGCCAGAGTCTGGTCATCAAAATCATCATTCTTTTGGCCTCAGAGACCACTGGGGAATCCTCATGTGAAGTCAGGCACATGGGACCATAGGGATAGTAGCTGCCATATGTTCCAGAAGGCAAAAGTAGTCTCGAGTCAAGACATACCGGCTGGATCCCAACTGAAGAGCCAAAGCAATGAGGGCATCCACCCGAGCTTTGGGAAGGAATGCCATGCCTTGGGAGGTGTCGAGAACAGCCCGTATGTGAAGGAGGCACTGGGAGGGATCCAACATGGCCTTTAGATGGCTGACAGGGATTCCCACCAAGGAGTACATCTGGAGGGTACGAAACAGTGACTTCTAGTAAATGGCGGGATGACGCCTTCAGCAGTCAATCATCTAGGTATGGAAAGATGTATAGATTGAGGAATCTGAGATCCAAAATGGGAAGCAAGTCCCGTCCACTTTGGAACCAGGAAAAAATGGGAATAAAAACCCTTGCCCTTCTGAGGAAGGGGAACTGGTTTAATGGCTTGATCTTATCTGTGTCAATCTTCACCATTCATCACAGATGGGTACTGGCCGGAGATCAGGACCCCACGGGAGCCTTTTTTTTGAGTGATAGGGCGAGTCGGCGAGCATTTGCGCCTCGAGGTCGACGACTCACGTGGCGCCGAGGATTAGCCGTTAAGCTGTGTCGACTCCACCTGCCTACCAGTTCTTCATCTCCCGCCGTCGAGGTCACCTCGTGGGAAGCCACTGAAGAAGTTTTTTGACAGTTGTTAGGCCTTAGCCTTCGAATTTGTGCGTTCGTCAGTCCGTTGGTCTGCTAGTTCTGGGTTCTGCCTCCACTCGACGTCACCGGTAAGATCTTTCCTTTTATTTTAAAGTATAGCGACGTCGAGTCTATTTTTGGAGTTTTTTTCCGCAGGTCATGTCACGGTTGGAGGGCAAGAAACTTTCTAAGGTGGGGCGGCCCCCTATGCGTCGGTGCCCGTGCAGCCGCAAGTACTCCGTTACCGACCAGCATGACCGGTGTCTCACGTGTCTTGGCCCATTTCACGACATGGATTCGTGCGATGCCTGCTTCTCTATGGACCGCCGCGTCCTAGAACAGCGCGCGTTCAAAGTAGGGCAAGCTCCGCCGACTTTTGGGCGTAGGGTTCGCACTCGTCGGGCCAAGCCGCGCTCTCTCGGCCTTTCCTCCGGGTCCCCTCCCGGTTCTATACAGACCGAGGAGGAGGAAGCCTCGGCTTCTTGCAGCCTAGCCTTGGTCGAGGCTCCTCCCGCGGCGCAGGAGGCCCATCCCGCTTCCTCCTGGGAGTGGGTGGGAGGCGCCCGCTATGGCAATCGCCCCTGCGGGGGTGATGGCTCCTCCGGTGTCGCTCCCGCAGTCTGGAAGGCCTGGGTCGACGCTGTCGGGGCCTTTGGCACCGTTCGCGGTGCCGTGGGCTCTGTCGGCGCCGACGATGGTGCCAACTCATCTCTTGGCGCCGTGGGCTTTGTCGGCACTGTTCGCGGTGCCGATGCTGCTCAGCAGTGCCGTGACCCTGGTTGGCATCACCTTCGCTATATCTCACCTCGGCGCTGTCCTCGGCATGCCCAAGGTTGACGGTGCCCGATGGGGCCGCCGGGCCGTCTGTCGGTGCCGTTGGTGCTCCTCGGTGCCGTTCGCTGGGCCGGGGCCTGGGTACCGTGTTCGGCGCCCGAGTCCGCTTTAGGGCCATCGGCGCCGCTTCGGTCCTCGGTGCCGTTCGCGGTGCCGAGGGGCCTGGTGGCATCGTCGATGCCGAGGCCATTGCTGGGGCTGCCGTCGGAGCCGTCTCTGTTCCTGGTACTGCCCCTGGTGCCAGTGGACTTCATAGCGCTGCGGCTGGCCCTGGCTCAGGACTTTTGGCCCGAGCTGCCCTGCCACCTTCTGTCAGCCCCGCTTGCGGGGCTGTGGAGGGCAGGGGGGCCGCCTCGGCCACTGCTTTGGCTTCCGGGCTTCTCGGTGAGTGCGCTTTCTCGCCCTCCTACCGTTTGAGCTTAGGGCCTCTGACTCTACCTCTTCGGAGTCGGAGTCGGGCTCGGAGTCGGACGAGCAGTCACACCGCTGCGGGTTGTCTGCAGAGGAGGAGCCAGCCGGTGGTCTCCACGACGAGTCACAGCCAGCCCCCTTCTGAGGAGCGTCAGGTTCTCCCCGAGGTTGGGGTCAGTGGTACTGACCAGCAGGCTATGGTGCAAGCCACCATTGCCATGCAACCTGGCCTTGGAGGGTTCCTTGACCCCTTGGCGTTGGTACCCCCTCCGTAGTGTGTCTCAATCGCCCAACTTTGGGGCCCATCGGGAAGTCTCCGGGAGGGAGTTGCTGCTCCTGGGTCTCCCTTGAGGGCAGCCCAGAGCTGCCAGTTACCTGGGTTGGTCCTCTCGAGACCAGGACCTCTCGGACTCTGAGGGGTCGTGAGGGTGGGGTTGGCGCGGCCTTTCTCTGGGGTCCACCCTGGCCCTGGACGAGCCGTGGTGCAGACTTCGCCCTTCCCTTCCGTTCCTTGAGGGGTCCCATTCTTTGGAGGCAGGGGGACCGTCCTTCTGGATCTCATACGGCCCGTGCCTCACTGGGGATTCTTCTGGCGAGCTCTAGGCAGTACCAATGTGGTTGTACAGTTGTCTGCTGCAGAGTCTTCCGGGACACCCTCCTTGGGTGTCCATGGTCCGCTCCCTAGCCCTGGCAGAGATCAGCCGACTTCTTCTCTCGGCTCTGCCCCTATCCCTATCCCTCTGCCGCATTCTCCAGCGCTCCCAGGCATTCTTGGTCCTAGCGGCCCTCTCACCTGGGAGCAGTTCAGAGCGGTGGCTGCTCGGTTCCCTGCCTATGTTAGGGCCATGGACAGCCAGGTTTTTCAACCTCCCCCCCCCGAGCAACCACCCTCGGAATGTATGGTGACCTCCAGCTCCTCATCCCCCTCTTCTGGGGGAGAGGAACCATCTGTCTATATCTCTCCTGCCGCTGATCTCTCCGAGTATCAGCGCTTCCTCGTGAGGATGATGGAGGACCTTCATCTTTCTCCCCTGTCGGTCAGCAATCCTGAGCATGTGGCGCACACCTTTCTAGACGATTTTGGTGCGGCCACCCTTGTGGTGCCGCCCTGGCCTGCTCCCTTTCGGGAGGCATCAATGCGTTTCTGGCAGAGGCCCTTCTCCGGAGTTCCTGCCCCTAGGGACCTCAGCCAGAGGTATTGCGCTCCCCCGGAGTCTCCAGGTTCTATGCCTCATCCACAGTCCAGATTGACGCACCTGGACACTCCTGACAGGCTTCACGCCCTCCACCGTGACCGGCCCCAGATCAGGACTCTTCAGATTTTGATTTCTGGGGGGAGGAGGACTTTCCACTCAGCACGGTTGCTTCTCTCCATCTCCGCTCATCAGGCCCACTATGCAGCCTACAACAGGTTCTTGTGGTCAGCGCTGGGTCAGATCCTAGCTGCTTTGCCTGACTCGGAGCAAACCAGGCAAGCCATCGCACTCTCTGCACGTGGCCTGGAGCTAGCAAAGGCACCAAGCAAGGGCATCTTACGACACCAATGAGGTAGCTACCAGGGTAGTAGGGACAGCGATCTGCACCAGATCGGTGTGGCTTCGCCTTTCCCGGTTGTCACCCTTGGCCCGGTGTAGGGTGATTTGCTCCGCTCACCAGGGAACCTATCTCTTTTCCTGTAGGGCGAGCGGCGTTTGTCGAGGCAAATTCCTTCCCCCTCCGGGGACCCCGTCTCGCTCTCCCCACTCTCGGGCCTCCTCAGGCCCAGAAGGTCTCCCCTTAGTGTGTCACCCACTGAGGGCTAAGGGACGCTGTCCCTTAGGGTGCAATTAATCAACCCTCTTCGGGGGGCTTGGTACTCACCCATCTGTGATGAATGGTGAAGATTGACACAGATAAGATATAGAAATTACGTACCTACCATAATTATGATCTTTCTGTGTATCTTCACCATTCATCAAAATCCCGCCCGCCATCTCCCTGGGGCTCCAGTCTCTGGATCTTCCTCCCTCTGTGCCTACCCCTCTTTTTGAGCAGGGTAAAGTTGGGATATACAGGGGGTAGTTTTTCCCTAAGGGGTACAGTTCGAGTGCACTCCTTCTACTACATATCTTCACTCTACGGGTGAGAGCTGTGGTTGCCCTCCTTCTGTTATCCATCTATTTAAAAAAACTCCCTTTTTTTTCACCAAATATCTTTACAGAGAGTACTGAGTCCCTGTACCCTGTCCTTCTCCAGAATAGCGACTCTGCTTTTGGGGTATTGCCAGTTATTCTGTGCCTTGAATTCTAGCAAATCAGCTTTGCTACTCCTGCAGTTCCTATACAGTCTGGTGGCGGACAAGGGTCCTGGATCCTTGTTACCTCTCACTCTCTCCTAAATTCTCTCTCCCTCCCTCCCTTCTTCCTTTTCCAGAGATTGGGGCCCCTACCCAATCCCCTTAGTCTTAATTCCTCTATGCTGTCCTCTCAGTCGTTATTTCTCTTTTTAGTTCAGTTTTTCTCTTCCTTTTTCTGTCCCTTGGACTCTCTTGTCCCACCCTCCATCCCTTCCTCTTACCCCTCCGGCGACTCAGAACTGGTAGGCAGGCGGAGTCGACACAGCTTAACGGCTAATCCTCGAGCGCCACATAGTACATCGGCCTTGAGGGCGGCACCAATGCTGCGTCGACTCCGCCTATCCTTTAAAAAAAAAAAAAAGGCTTCCATGGGGTCCTGATCTCTGGCCAGTACCCATCTGTGATGAATGGTGAAAATACACAGAAAGATCATAATTACGGTAGGTACGTAATTTCTATTTTCGTGAGCAAAGCATCTACTTCGATTTGTAACACCAATGCTTGGTCTGGAAGGGTAATCATAGTAATGTGTCAGTAGAAAAGGACCATCCTGGCCCATCCAGTCTGCCCATCTCCCTCCCCCACTTGTCACCCGTGCACAAGGAACCTATCCCCATATATCTCTCCCATGCTCTCTTGAGTCCCTCCACCATTTCGACACCAACTACCTCCTCAGGCAATCTGTTCCAGGGTTCAACCACCTTCTCAGTGAAATAATGCCCCCTTACAATACCTTTAAATCTTCCTCCTTCCAATCTTAATATATGACCTCCTGTTTTAACTCTGACTTTCCTTTTAAATAGACTTCCTTCCCTCACTTTATTTATCCCCTTCATGCACTTGAATGTCTCAATCATGTCCCCTCTCTCTCTTCTAAACTCCAGTGGATACAGATTTAATTCTCTCAAGCTTGGCTCATGTGGTTTCCCTTGCATGCCCTGCACCATCTTTGTTGACCTTCTCTGAACCTTTTCTATTACATCTATGTCCTTTCTTAAATGATGCCTCTAGAATGGTATCCCGTACTCCAGGTGTGGTCTAGCCATGGTCTTATATAATGGCATCAGCACCTCCCTCTTCCTACGCATGCCATCATTCTATTAGCTTTGCCAACCACCTTACTACATTGATCACTTACCTTAAGGTTGTTTGATATTATAATCCCCAGATCCATTTCCTGTTTGCTTTATCTGTTCTCCCTCAGTGAGTACTTGGCCAGTTGACGTTTACACCCTATATGCATCACCGCACACTTTGCATTTAATTTCAGCTGCCATGTTTCTGACCATTTCTCTAGTATACTCAAATCCCTCTTTATGGCCTCAACCCCTCCTTCAATGTCGACCCTATTCCATAACTTTGCATCATCTGCAAACAGGCACATTTTCCCTCTGATATATCACTTATATATATATATATATATATATATATAAAAAGGACTGGTCCTAGTACAGACCCTTGAGGAACCCCACTTGTAACATTCCTTACCCTAGAATGTACACCATTTACCATCACCCTCTGACTTCTATTCTTCAGCCAGTTTTCCACCCATCTAGTTATTTTCTGTCCCACTCCCAGGCTGTCTTATTTACCAGCCTGCGGTGAGGGACAGAGTCAAAGGCCTTATTGAAGTCCAGGTAGGCAACATCAACTGCCCCTCCTTGATCAACCACCTTCATTACTCCATCAAAAAAGTCTATCAGATTTGTTTGGCAAGATCTCCCACTTGTGAATCCATGTTGCTTTTCCTCTAATAGTTTGTTGGCTGTTAAGTATTTTACCACTCTTTCCTTTATTAGCACCTCTGTCACCTTGCCCACCACTGATGTGATGCTGACTGGTCTGTAATTCCCTGCCTCATCCTTGCAGTGTCCTTTGTGCAGTGGTACTACATCTGCCATCCTCCAGCCACTCGGAACACACCATTATCTAGGGACAAGTTAAATAACTTTGCAAAATGTGTTGCCAACTCATCCCTCAACTCTCCAAGAACCCTTGAATGCAAACCATCCGGCCCCGTTGCTTTGTCTACTTTTAATTTCCCAAGTTCTTCCTTAACTCTTTCCTCACTTACTGGGCTTTGATCCACCCCACCTTCATCTCCTCCCTTCAACTCCAGTCCCTTTCCATCCCCTTCCACTATGAATACAGAGCAAAACAAATTACTTAAAACCTCAGCTTTCTCAAAGTCCATCTCAACCTTAGGCCCCCCCAAACTCACAATCCTCTGCCTTGTCCTCCTCTTCCATCTAAAAAAAGTTTTATCTCCTCGTTTGACATGTTTAGCAATTCTCTCTTGTTTCTGCTTTTGCTCTCCTAATCAATTTCCCTGCCTGTCTGTTTCTCATTATTTGCTCTGCCTATAATTTCTTATATCTTCTGAAAGCTATCCTTCTCTTATTGCCCTTACAACCTCCCTATTAAACCAAAGAGGCCACCTTCTTTTCTTTTTTCCTACCATCCTTATGCATAGTTCAGTTGCTTTTAATAACGCCTCCTTAATACATTTCCTCTACATCCTCTCTCTGGTCACCGCATTTCATTTCCTCCCTGAAAATCTCCCTTATTCTATTAAAGGGAATCCGTACGTATCCTCATGAAATTATTGTGCTGGTTATTATGAGGATCCAGTATGTTAATTGTTGGGTTATATTTAGAAAATGTTTTCAGTAAGAAAGAAAAATAGATTTAAAATTGTGAAATGGAGGCATCCATTTTGTGGACAGGAAGGGCGCTGTGATGTCACTGCCTCACCAGCTCTAATATTATGCAGTTAAGCAGGTTAAAATAAACTGCTCCTACAGAAACAGGTACCCTGTTCTATCATGAAGAGAAGCACTGGATTCTTTTCTTGCACTCTGCTAAACATAAAATTCTGGGTTTTCCTCAGAATATAATAGAATCCCTGACAGCACAGTCAAACTGTTCTCACCTGCTGCACTGCACACTGGTGAAGCAGTGACATCATCACAACACCCTTCTTGCTCACAAAATGCAAGCCTCCGCATCCCTATTTAAAAAGCATTTTTTCTGTCTTACTGAAAACATTTTCTAAATATAATCCAGCAGTTTACATACTGGATCCTCATAGTAACTTTTACAATAATTTCTTAAGGAAACATACAGATTCCCTTTAAAGTTCACCCTCCTGAAGTTCAGAACCTTCATACTGGTCTTATCTTTCCTATTTGTATCTTGAAACTTACTGTGTTGTGATCACTTGCATCCAAACAGTCTCCCACAATAACCTCTTCAGCACTATCCCCATTTGTGAGTACCATGTCCAAAATATTTCTCCCCCCCTTGTGGGCTCCTTAACCAGCTGATGTAGATATGATCCCTGCAGTGCTTCAAGTATCTCCCTGCTCCTGGCTGATATTGCCTTTAGGATTCCCCATTCTACATCTGGTATATTAAGGTCCCCCAGTAGTACAAACTCCCCTTTGACACCTGTTGAATTACCTGCATCATTTGCCTGTCTAACTCCTCCCCCTGATTTGGAGGCCTATATATCAGTCCTGTTCGTACTATGGCTCCAGTTCTTTTTTTTCCTAATGTGACACACAGGAATTCAGTCTCACTGTACTCATCCTTTCCTTCAGTTGCTTTAATGGTCTCCTTGACATACAATGCCACCCCTCCCCCCTTTCTACCCACCCTCTCCCTTCTGAACAGCCTGTATCCCGGAACACTAACTTCCCAGGAGTGATGCTCCAACCACCAGATCTGTTATAGCCACAATATCAAGGCATTTATCCACCATCATTGAGAGGCCCTTATGGGCAGCGGAGAGGTTACCTCCATGAAATCCAATGCGTGACCAGATTGGATCATTTGGAGGATCCACGGATCTGAGGTGATTGCTTACCACCCAGGGAGGTGCAGGGAAAACTTGCCCCCGATGACTGTGGGAAGAGCCTCTGGTCCCATGACCAGAAAAGGGCCTTCAGGCTGAAGGCTGACCCTGCTGGGTAACAGCAGGTATGTCTAAGGGGCATTTTGGGGTCCAGGCAGGGCTAATTGAGTCTTCCTCTTATTAGCAGGCTGCCTCTGGGCATTAGGCCTGGTCCTGTTAGAGCGGCCCCGAAAGAACCTCCTATAGGCTGGTTTTGCCTGTGTACGATACATGGTACAGACTGACTGAAGGATACAACAGAGTCTTGTAAATCCTTCAAAATGTCTTGGGTCTGGGGCCCAAACAGCTTATTGCCCTTAATTGGAGCATTTAGGATGGAATGCTGTACGTCCTGGGAAAAGTCAGAAACTCTTAACCAAGCACGGCCTCTAAGGTAAATCCCTGCTGAGGAAGCCTCGCTGAAGAATCTACGGTGTCCATAGGTGGCCTCAGCAGATGACTTGCATACTGCAGTCAGAGGGACAGTTTTGCAGCAAGATCCTCCTGAGAAGCACCAACAGGAAGATTCTGAACAGTGGTTTGGGAAGCCTTGAGGATTTCCTCCTGGTTTTTAAGGAGGTGACCCATGCAGTTCAAAATGTGCACTGTCATCATGGAAGATGAATACACTCTTTTTCCCATGATATCCAATTTCTTGCATTCTCGATCTGGGGGCTAAGCACTCATATGCTTCGGTCTGCCTGACCTGTCATGAGCGGCATTGATCACCACAGAATCAGCCTGAGGCAGAGATGTAAAGTAGGGGTGATCCATGGGAGACTGATAAATCCAATCAGCTTTGCAGGGATTAGAGGGGGATCTTAAAGGGTTGCTGCCAAGCAGCCCAAATAGCCTCTTCAAAAGTCTCTACCAAGGGTGGGATAACCAGGGTGGGACTTTCTGGTATGCTCAAGTACTGTGCCGATTTGTTTCATGAGGCATCTTGCTCAGTTCCCTGAAAACCGAAAGTTTCTGGAGGTGAATCATAATGTCAGAAAATGTGTGGTCATCAGGAGGGGAACATGGCAGTTCTGGAGTGGGTTCTTCCTGCACAGAAGGAGCTGAAGAAAAGGAATGAAGAGACTCAGGGTCTTGGCCCATGTCATCATCATCATCCCAGTCAGCAAGATCCCATTCCTGCAGGAAGGGGTCCTCCATTTCCACATCCCTCTGTTGGTAACTGGGGG
The DNA here is from genome assembly GCA_016271365.2 of Neoceratodus forsteri. NCBI lineage: Eukaryota > Metazoa > Chordata > Ceratodontiformes > Ceratodontidae > Neoceratodus > Neoceratodus forsteri. The sequence continues at coordinate 1,316,350,136 of CM028131.1, forward strand.
AAGCAGTTGAAGAGCTGGCCATCCTCGAGGCAGAAGAGTGCCTGGAGGGGGCAGAAACCGGGACCACCACCTCACCAGTATGGCAAGGGTTGGATTTAGTAAGATCCATGACAGTGTGCACCAGTGTCTGGCTCCAGTTCTTTTTTTTCCTAGTGTGACACACAGGAATTCAGTCTCACTGTACTCATCCTGTCCTTCAGTTACTTTAATGGTCTCCTTGACATACAATGCCACCCCTCCCCCCTTTCTACCCACCCTCTCCCTTCTGAACAGCCTGTATCCTGGAACACTAACTTCCCAGGAGTGATGCTCCAACCACCAGATCTGTTATAGCCACAATATCAAGGCATTCATCCACCATCATTGAGAGGCCCTTATGGGCAGCGGAGAGGTTACCTCCATGAAATCCAATGCGTGACCAGATTGGATCAGTTGGAGGATCCACGGATCTGAGGTGATTGCTTGCCACCCGGGGAGGTGCAGGGAAAACTTGCCCCCGATGACTGTGGGAAGAGCCTCTGGTCCCATGACCAGAAAAGGGCCTTTAGGCTGACCCTGCTGGGTAAAAGCAGGTATGTCTAAGGGGCATTTTGGGGTCCAGGCAGGGCTAATTGAGTCTTGCTCTTATTAGCAGGCTGCCTCTGGGCATTAGGCCTGGTCCTGTTAGAGCGGCCCCGAAAGAACCTCCTATAGGCTGGTTTTGCCTGTGTACGATACATGGTACAGACTGACTGAAGGATACAACAGAGTCTTGTAAATCCTTCAAAATGTCTTGGGTCTGGGGCCCAAACAGCTTATTGCCCTTAATTGGAGCATTTAGGATGGAATGCTGTACGTCCTGGGAAAAGTCAGAAACTCTTAACCAAGCACGGCCTCTAAGGTAAATCCCTGCTGAGGAAGCCCTCGCTGAAGAATTTACGGTGTCATAGGTGGCCCTTAGCAGATGAAGGCATACTGCAGCCGCAGTGGACAGTTTTGCAGCAAGATCCTCCTGAGATGCACCAACAGGAAGATTCTGAACAGTGGTTTGGGAAGCCTTGAGGATTTCCTCCTGGTTTTTAAGGAGGTGACCCATGCAGTTCAAAATGTGCACTGTCATCATGGAAGATGAATACACTCTTTTTCCCATGATATCCAATTTCTTGCATTCCCGATCTGGGGGCTAAGCACTCATATACTTCGGTCTGCCTGACCTGTCATGAGCGGCATTGATCACCACAGAATCAGCCTGAGGCAGAGATGTAAAGTAGGGGTGATCCATGGGAGACTGATAAATCCGATCAGCTTTGCTGGGATTAGAGGGGGATCTTAAAGGGTTGCTGCCAAGCAACCCAAATAGCCTCTTCAAAAGTCTCTACCAAGGGTGGGATAACCAGGGTGGGACTTTCTGGTATGCTCAAGTACTGTGCCGATTTGTTTCATGAGGCATCTTGCTCAGTTCCCTGAAAACCAAAAGTTTCTGGAGGTGAATCATAATGTCAGAAAATGTGTGGTCATCAGGAGGGGAACATGGCAGTTCTGGAGTGGGTTCTTCCTGCACAGAAGGAGCTGAAGAAAAGGAATGAAGAGACTCAGGGTCTTGGCCCATGTCATCGTCATCATCCCAGTCAGCAAAATTCCATTCCTGCAGGAAGGGGTCCTCCATTTCCACATCCCTCTGTTGGTAACTGGGGGAAGCAGTTGAAGAGCTGGCCATCCTCGAGGCAGAAGAGTGCCTGGAGGGGGCAGAAACCGGGACCACCACCTCACCAGTATGGCAAGGGTTGGATTTAGTAAGATCCATGACAGTGTGCACCAGTGTCTGAACATCAACCATGGCCAACTGTGCTGAGGTCATAGTGGGTACAGCATGTACGGACTGTATAGGGACCACTGAGTCACTGACGATGGTAATGGTGTTAAACGGCCAGTTGACGACGGGTGTTTATGACCACAAAATCATCGACGAGAGAGCTGATACTGAGCTCAGTGTAACATGGCCAGTCATCGATGAACCGTCGACAGACCCAAAGCCAACATCGACAGATGCCTAGGTATCTGTTAAGGGGTGGCAGCAGTGGGAGCTGCAACCGAACCCCTTGAAAAGTTGATGGAGAAGCCATAGATGAGGCAACAGAAGAGCCCAAAGTCATCAGCAGAGTAGAAGACGACTGAGAAACATCTTTACGAGCCTCAGTAACTACCCTTTTGGTAGAGCTCTGGACACTTGTCGATGACAAGGGCGTGAGAGAAACATGCTTAGTTTTACTAGAATGTTTCTTACTTGATCCTTGTGCCATCAATGAGGAGGGCTCATCGGTAGAACAGTGAGACCCCAAGAAGGATGTCAAAGACTCCCTGGGCTTCAAGCATTGCTTCTCTTTGAGAAAGGTAATCATCTACTTCATTAGGAATTCTCGAAGTTGCTCAAGCCTTTGATGTTTGGTAGCCTTGTTGAACCACTGACAGAGGATACAAATACAGGTATCGTGTTCAGGACCTAGGCATCGAACACAGATGTCATGGAGATCCTCTGTAGCGATGAGTTGATCACAAGAGCACTTTCGGAATAAGGGATCTGAAGACATAAATATATCCACCCAATGAAATGGCAAACATTGCTAGGAATGGTCATTAGAACTCTCCGTCGACGACTGGAAGCAGGACTCCTAAGGAGAACGTGTTGCATGCACGGTCACGGTTGAAAAGAACTGAGGAGTATTTGGAACCTCCCCTTTTTATTCTATCGACAGTATTTCTCTCTCTGTGACTCAGTCTGCCATCCTCAACCCACCCACACAGTACCTGCCTGCTCACTCGTACAGGGCTAGCATGCAGTACCTGTGGTGGGGACCCCCCCACTCCCGGGCCACCAGGCCTGGATCTAATACCCAGACACGATTCCACTTGGGTCCGTGGGTGGACAGAGGCACAGCCATCAAGCTGCCACGACTGACCGCCATTTTCCGTCAAATTTTTCTACCTGTAGGAGTACAATGTGCAATGACGTCTATGCATGATGTACAGACGTCCGCCATACTTCTCCCTCTAGAAGCATTGCAGCGGCCCGCTCTCTATTGGGGGCCGTTGCAGTGTGGTGCAAGCCCAGAATTCACCCCAGGGAGAGGACAGCAGTCTACAGATGCTCAATCCACTCCCTCCCCGGCCAACCCCGGCTCGTTCCCAAACCCAGGTCGCCATTATAGCACGATGTGTGGTGTCCAGCACCCCAACCCTCAGCACCACTGGGCCGGCCCTTGAACCTCTCCCTTTTATACGTACCAGACTGACACCACATGGTAACATTCGGGGGAGGTCCCAGGGTCGATTGCTGAGAAATAATCTGGAGGAAATGACACCTGCGTTGGATATCTCATGAGTTATGACCTGCTGCAAGAGATGTTCCTCGAAGATCTACAGTTACAGGTGAGTAACTTATTTTTCAAGAGACTTGGATATGGTTCACTATCCACACTATGGCAGACTCCTAGCAGTTGTCAGAGAGGAGGTGAACAAGGTGGGCACTCTTACTTGGTGAACAGAGACTGGAGAACAGAGGTCACAAAACCAGCATCCTGGTGTGATTCAAGGTCAGTGTGGTTGTGGGAAATAAAGGTGTGGAGACCAAGCTCTTTGCCCTGACACCAAATGGAAAATCTCTTCCATTTAAGGGCATAGCATCTGCAAGTTGACTCAATTTGTGAGGCCTCCAAAATGTGAAGCACCTCATCTGAGAGACCCAAGGCCTGGAACTCTAGCTGCTCAGGAACCAGGCTGTGAGGTAAAAGGACTGCAGGTCTGGGTGCAGGACTGTTCCCTGAAGCCTGGTCAGCAAATCTGGGTGAAGAGGCAGTCACCACAGAGGTTTACTACTGAGGCTGAGGAGATCCTAGTACCAGAACTGCCTGAGCCATTCTGGAGCCATCATCAGGATCATCCTCACCTTGTCCTTCCAGGCCTTGAGCACCACCTTGTGGATCGAGGGGAAGGGAGTGAAGGTGTGCACAAGGCCTGAGGTCCAGGTCCTGGGAAAGGAATCCCTAAACAGTGTTCTGGACTGTAGGGTGCACAAAATAGGCTGTCTGGTGTTCTCCCAGGAGGCAAACAGGTCCACTAGAGGAGTGCCCCAGCAGGAGAACAGTTGGTTCACCACCTCCTGATGCAGAGACCACTTGTGCAACATCTTTCTTAACTGGCCAAGAGCATTTGCCAGCTAGCTGTTCTCTCCTGTGACATGAATCGCAGGGAGCTCTGCACCCAAGCTACGCACGAGGGTCCAGGTATGGAGGGCCTCCCTAAACAAGGGAAGGGAGTGAACTCTGCCATGTCTTTTCAAGTAGAACATGGTTGTGGTGTTCTCCATCTGGACCTGCATGATCTGACCTCTAACTACAGGAACGAATTCTGTTACTGCCGGATGCATTACACGGATCACCAGCAGGTTTATGTGGTGATGGGACTCCCTGGGTGACCACAATCCAAGGGGTCTGTAGTCCTCTGGGTGTGCTCCCCACCAAACACACATCCATCGTGAGCATGATGGTTGATTCAGGCAGACAAATAGGATTCCTTCCTCCAGGTGTTCTGGGATCAGCCACTACTGGATGGCATCCAACATTGATTTGGTCACTGCGACCAGCTGGTCCAAGTGACCTAGGCACTTGGACCACTAACAGCACAACTCCCACTGGCGGTGGTGCATCTGCTAGTGGGCCCAATGGACCATGCTGGTGCAGGATGCCATGTACCCTAGTAGCTTAAGGAAATTCCAGGCAGGGCATGAGAGCCCAACCTGAAATGATTGCGCAAAGGCAGCAAGGTCCTGTGCCTAGTCTCCAGGAAATCTAGTTCTGCACCAATGAACTTGATCACCTGCTTTGGTACCAATTTGGACTTTTCCAATTTGACCAACAGGCCCTAGTCTTGGCAAGTCTGGAGAATCACATCTCTGGACCTCTCCACAGCCTCCCTGGATGGACTGGCTAACAGTCAGTCATGCAGGCAGAGGTACAGTCTCACTCCTAGGCAGCGCAGGTGGACTGTCACTACAGAGATGCATTTGGTGAAGACCCTGGGCACTGAGGAGAGGCCAAGGGCATGACCTGGAACTGGTACAGAACCCCTTCTGCTTTGAACTGAAGGTACCGGTGGTGGGATGGATGGATAAGGACATGGAAAAACATATCCTGGAGCAACGGAATGATCAAATTCAGAGTGATCATCTGGAACTTGTGTTTCCACATTAACCAGTTGAGATCGTGCAGATCCAGTGTGAGGCACCAGCCCCCCATCCGTTTCAGGACCAGGAAGTACCTGGACACATAACCCAGGCCGGCCAGGGCATCCAGGACTGAAGAAACTCAGCAATATCCTCCTGAAGGAAAGGTAGTGTATTCTGCAACACCATGACTCCCGAGACTTGTGGAGGTGGTAAGGTGGGAGAGTCTCGAAGTCCAGAGGCAACCCTCTACCTACTACGTTCAACGTTGACCTGCCCTTTGTGATAGCGGACCAACATGTCAAGAAGTAAGATTGCCAACCTCCGATAGGGAGCGTAGACAGGGCCTAGAGCTGGAGGGATGACTCTCACCGACCTGTCACTGGGCATTTTTTGCAGGGGCACCAGCGACTGCAGCTGGAGGGGCACCACTACCCTTGCCTCCCCTTTCTTAGGAGCCTGGCCCCTGGACTTTGTCTTGGGCCGCCAGGTCTGGTATGCCCCTGCTGAGACTGCTACAAAGGAGACTGTGGCTGAAAGAATTGGTACTGAAAAAGCCTGTTTCTTGGTTTTCCTTTTCTGGTCCTGCTGGGACAATGCCACATAATCCAGTGTGGCACTGGACTTTTCAGTAGCTTCCACACCAGGGCCAAATAGGTTGGCACCCAAGAAGGGGACATCGGCCAGCTTATGCTGGGTGTCTCCTGTGAAAGCTGACAGATGCAGCCAGGCATTGTGACGCATGGAGACGGCTGCTGCCATGGCACGGACACATAAGTCACCCATGTCCAAGGCCATCTGGAGCTGATGTTTAGCATGCGACTGACCCTGATCTCAGATGACCATCACCACCAATTGCTGATCAGCAGTGAGGTGAGGAAGGACTGCATCGAAAACCCCTATCAGGGAGTGACTGAAGCTGGCCATCATCAAGGCATAACTAGCTTGATGGAGACCCAATGATGCAGCAGCATACACCTTTTTAGCAGTGTGGTCAATCTTATGGGACTCCTTGTTTTGAGCCTTGTACACATCCCCCTGGTGTCCAGACCTGCAAAACACGGAATCTGTGGCCAACCCTTCCATGGAGGGATGGTCAGAGAACCCAGAAAGGGACCCCATAGGGACTGCATACTGGCAGAGGGAGCTGGGCAGGATGCTGCCAAAGCTCCAGGGCTGGTCCCAAAACTGCTTCAGCCACAGGGAAGGCAACCCTCATGGATTCGTCCTGATCCAAAATGTCCATAAAGGGATAGTTAAACCTTTTTTTGACTCAAGTGGGACAGACATGGTCTCCTAGATTAGACAAAGTGCCCCAAAGGACATTGGGCCATGCTCGGTGGTCAGCTCCTCAACCCTCAACTCTTGACCGATCCCCGGTTGAGAAGCACAGTCCCAGAGGAGGCCACGGACTTGTAATCAGAGTTATCACATGACTCCTCGAAAGCAGCCCTGGACCATTTTTTGCCATGGATCTGTCAGGTATCGTCCCCTGGGATGATCTCACTGATAACTGGCCTGGCAAGCTGGTGGCCAAACAGATCTCCTTGGTTGGAGTGCCAACATTCTGCAGTGGCAGCTCTGCCCGAAGAGGTGGAAAAGTAAATGCGGGGAGCACCTGCATGGTGTGGACTGGGGGAAGTCTCACTGGTGGTGGTGGCCAGAGTTCTGAGGGTAGAGCCCTACTTCACACCTGTTATGCCTGGGTTATGCCCCTATCGTCCCACATACACCTCACACTGTATTCCTGGTCTATTGCACTGTGATACTGCTATTTTGCACTAACATTGTAGATATGGGCACCTATCATATAAGCATCTGTGCTAGAAATGCACTTTGCAGCTAGGATATGCTAATACTGATCATGCATGATTCATTATACCTCACTATAATACATTTATCTAGGTTTTTTTTTTTTTTTTACATATGTTCCATATATAATCTACCTAATCACCGATATGATGACTCTGAGGGATCATCAGTGATTATTGTATACTTATATTCTCATATAATTATATGTAGTGTGTGTTTTACACTCAGGCAGATATGTAATAGGGACCTGTCAGCAATTCTCTTTGTCTAAGCAAGCAGACACAGAGAGAAAGCCTTTGTCATGTCTGTTTTATACTGTATGTAATGAAGAAATACCACGTGTAGTTTGAACCTGTCAGAATTTCTTTTGTCCAAACTATAATGCAAATGGAAGTATATTCTGTCTCATATGATACTCATTAATAATTCTGTCTCCTAAATCATTACCCAATGGAGAATGACTTAGGACCAATACATATTGTTCCTCATATCTGTAACTATGAGGTAATCTATGTTGCTATGCTGTTATCTGTAGTATATAGTTGTCCGCAACCCACTGTAGCTCCTCTAGACACTACTAGTTCGGCTCTAGAATAATTAGTACTCTCTGGCAGAGAGCTGGAGGACGGGGAGAGAACACAAGACCTACAATCCTGTAGATTATGTACATTCTTCAGGCTAGTGGTGAGAAACCCATCTCCCTTATGATTTTCTTTGTCACATGCTTGACGCAAGTAGTATAATAAACGTTATTAGTACTCCTTGCTTGTTTATGAATGTTTCTTGGCAGGCTCCAAGGCACAAGAATCTGTATTATTATTTACCCTACACTCCAAGAGTGTTTAGATTACATAAATGGTGGCTGCGGTGGCCCACTGTTGCCAGAGGAGCTCCTTGTAGCACCAGCACAGCTTGCAGAGATGCATCTCCTCACCTGAGGATGAGGCGGCTGAGAAACATCAGTGGTGACACCTCTTGGGTGAACGAGATCGAGAGCACAAACTCCTCCAATGAGATCTTGACCATGGTAAATTACATGCTGGCCCATGTTAAGCAGCAAGGGTATGGAAGGCTCGACTGCTAGTGGAGACTGCTTCTGCCAAGGACCAGATGGGGACACCGCCTGACCCGTGTCCTCCTGGGTGAGGACTGGAAGCACAGGGGTCTGTGAGATCGAGTCCTCAACTGCGTCTGCCAGAGCTTCCTGTCCTTGAAGGGCTCTGGAAGCATACCTAAGCAAAGACCACACCCAGTCATGTGTTGCCCACCCAGACAGTACACACACACGTCATGTGGATCGGTAGCGGACATCTTCTGCTGACGCTTAATGCAGACTTTGAACCTTAACTTCTGCTGCTCCACTGTAGATCAAAGAAGAGAGTTGAAGGAACCATGGGAATACACCAACTAATTTGAAAAGCTTTCAAAGACAAAGTTCCCCAATGGTGCACTAAACCTAAGAACAAACCACAAAGGAGGTGACCTGTTTTTTCAGCAGAAAGAAAGATCTGATGTCAGGGGGGCAGAGTCTGGAGATATACTGCCCGAGTAGTGGGAGAAGCTTAGCTAAAAGACATCCGGCCAATTAGACCTTTCCAGTGGAACTGCTAGAATGTGGATAGTGAACCATATCCATTCTCCAGAATGTAAAATATTTAGTATTTACATTACTTAATTACAGAATATACAGTAAAATACAAAAGGGATAAAACACACAAGGGAATTTAAAGATCACTGGCAAATGTATTGAACTGCCTGAAGTATTTTGTATAAAGTGGCAGAATATGCTGGCACAACACTGGGGGCTGGATATTCAAAAGGGTTGCGCCATGCGCAATAGGGTTTCTTGCTGTCTGCATAAGTCCAGATGCGCCATTCTGCGATATTCAGCAGGAGGCAGTTGTGCCACTGAAAACAGACTGAGCAACAGCGCAATGCAAATGAAGGCATGCGCAACCGAAGGGGTGGATCCATGCATAAAGAGCTGTCGATATTCAAAGGTTTGCGCGTGCGCATAGCGGAACCAATGGAAGGTGTGCCATGAGCGAAATGAGCCAAAATAAAAGGCTCAAGGAAGAGGTGCAGAACGCTACAGGGATGCCAAGCAAAACAGACGAGAGAGACAGACAGCGACAGTCCAGAACAGGGCAGGCAAGGGAAGTTGTGTGGGCCATAGGCTGCAGAGGCCAGCGGGGTACCCGGTGCAGTGGAGGTAGCAGTCAGGACAGCGGGGTAACAGAGCAACATCAGCCAGGGGGTCACAAGCCAGGAGATGGACAGTGCCAGCTTCCACATGGAAGCTGTAATGAGGGTGAGAATGCATGCTGCAGGGGGCGTGGCTGTGGGCCGGGCCCGACGTCGGTATACCCCAACAGGCAGTACCGTGCCCGCATCAGCTTTGAGCTGTACACAGATGTAGAGATCGTGGGCCGGTACCGCCTGAACAGGGCAATACTGAGGCGGCTCTGTGAGCTGTGCAGTGATGTGATGCAGGCACCCTCACGACGGAGTCACGCTCTGTCAGTGGAGACCAAGGTGACAGCCTGCATGTGCCTGCTCACCACGGGCACCTTCCAGAGGCCGACAGGGGACACCACAGGCATCACACAGTCAGCCACATCACACATCCTCACCCAATTCCTCAGCGCACTGCTGCCACATGCTGCGGAGCACATCCATTTCCCCAGCACCGCGGCAGAGCGTACAGCAAACATGCAGGAGTTCCACATGGTAGCACGTATGCCTGGCGTGCTAGGGGCCATAGACTGCACCCATGTGGCCATTCGCATGCCACCTGGCCCCGATGGGGCCGCATATAGGAACAGGAAGGGCTATTCCAGTGTCAACTGCCAGGTGGTGTGTGATGCCACTGGGCGCATAATCAATGTCTGTGCCACACACCCTGGTGGAGCACATGATGCCTTCATATGGTATCAGTCCGCACTGTGCCATCGATTTGAGAGTGGGGACATCCCCACAGACCATCTAGTGGGTGAGTACGCATGTAGGAATTGCAAACTTGGGGCAAGGGTGGGAATGCCACAGGTGCTATGGTAGTGGCACACAGGGGATATTGGCAATATGGACCTGAACATGATACTTATCTCCACCATTTCCACACAGGTGACAGCGGATACCCACTCCGTCCCTGGCTGCTCACACCGTACCGGCGCCCCATGACCCCATCACAGCAATGCTAGAATGAGGCACATGCCGCCATACGCAACATCATCGAGCGGGTGTTTGGGATGCTCAAGGCACGCTTCCGATGCCTAGACACCTCCGGCGGTGCCCTACAGTACAGCCCCTCAAAGGCCTGTGGGATATTCCTGGCCTGTTGTATCCTGCACAACATGGCCAAAGACTGTGGGATAGCCATTCAGGTCGAGGAGGGGGACAGCGATGGGGACGCCAGCGGCGCCAGTGATGATGGTGATGAGCAGCCCCCCCCCCCTTGGACTGCAGGACGCCCGACTGATCCGGCAGGCCCAGCTGCACCAGGACACCATCACGGAGGAGCATTATGCACGACACAGGTAAGTCAAGGGGCCATGTGCAACCAACACTGTCCAGGCGCAACCCACAGGCACACAGGGTAACACACCAGGGGTGCATGACGGCAAGGGGAGTGGAAGGGTCCAGGCACACAAACACACCATCAGGGAGGGGTGAACAGTCATATGGATGCACACACACCAGGCACAAAGCGTACATGGGCAGGTGCACAGCAGAGCAGGAACAGACATGGCAAACACACAGATCCACAGACCACACCCACCACCTGTACTGTCCAAGTATGTGTCGCAGATGCTGGGCACCCTTGCACCTTGGTGTACAGTACAATGCAGGCATCGTCATGCACACGCACCTGTGGACAGAAGTCGGGATGGTGTGCAGGTGGTCTGTGTACCGGCGTGTTGGGCAGGGCACCCACCAGTGCACTGTCCACCATGACGCACATTGCACACAGGGCAGCACCAGACAGGGCCCGCACTGGGAGACAGGTCAGTCATGTTGCACTGTTCCACGGCCACCACGGATGCGTGGGCGGCCCCGCTGTGACCCAACAGCACTGGCAGGCTGAGCAGGGGCCACATGGGGTGGCACTGATGGACCACCAGGGGTCCCACTGTGCAATCGCGACCTTGTCCGCACAGGGGTCTGCAGCATGCCAAACATACCTGCGCCAGGGGTGCTCGGGATGCCCACAGCAGAACCCGGCGTCGACAGGCTGGGTGTCACACGACGCCGGGAATGGGGAGTGGAGAGCGTACTGTGTGGGGTGCGCGGTACAGGGGCACCTGCTTGTGTGCCCAATGCAGCCAAGACAGCGACCAATGCCTGGGTCTGCCTGTCAATGGCGGCGGTCACATCCATCCACATTTGGACCATCTCTGCAAGGATCAGAGCACAGTCCCTGCTGTGCCACTCCATAGCCACGCACAGTGCCTCCACGGATGTTGCAACCCGCCTTTGCTGCTGTACTGATTCCTGCAGGAGGCGGGTGTGCTCTTCGAATGGGTACTCTGCCACAACGGCATCCTGTCCCCCAGGGTATGGAAGGTCCTGATGCTCAACACCCCTTGAGGGTGGGCGCTGTTCACCAGGACCAGGAATGGGCATATCAAAGGGCGGTGTGCATGTGCCACCGCTGGACACTGTACCCCCAGACCTGGTGGGTGACTGCTGTTGCTGCCCCTCCAACCGCTGTGCCCCAGGGACCACTCATTCCACTGCTGTGGCCGCAACAGTGCCAGACACCTGCACAGCCACCGGTGCTGCCCCACCAGTGCTGACAGGCACAGCCTGGGACTGTGCCGACATGCTGGCACACACGTTGGAACCAGCTAGGCCCAGGGGCATGTGCTGGCCTGCTGTGTGTCCGTCATGGGACACACACGTGTCACTGCCCATTGCAGTCCTTGCATCATCAATGGTGCAGGTACGTGCTACAGCCACAGTAACAGTGTACTGGCATGCTTGCATGCCAGACTGCTGAGACACAGGCTGTGCACCCCCCACACCTGACTCACCGACAACAGAGGTGGCAGCCAGGCGTGCATGCTGGTGCAGTGCATGTTGGCTGGCGACAGAGGTGGATGGACCCTCCTCCAACTCTTGCAGGTCTTCCTCACTGCTTGGTCCCACCACCACCGTCCCCTGAAGACGAACAGGATCTGTAACAGAAAGTGAGGACATGTGAGTGCATGTGAACAACCTTCCCCCCAACACCACCATGTTATACCGTGCAGTGATGGGCTTCCACCTGTCTGGAATCCACCTCCTGGTACGCCCTCAATAGCACTCCACTGCATTGATGCAGCCAGTTGGTCCTCAGCCGGGTCAGCTCGCCACCGCTGGCTGGCCCCGCCTAGCAGCACGTGTCGCCTGAGGGCTGCCACCTTCTCCTTCCCGCGGTCTATCCCATCTTATTTTTATTCCTGCACGGAGCGCTGGTGGCTTCCGTGCAGGTTCACTGCCTGAGCTACCCCCTCCCATGCAGCCGCACGGGCCTGAGGGGGTGCCTCGCCATCCACTCAGTAGTGGCTCCTCTTCCAGGTAGAGGGCCTCTGTCTCCGCCTTGGTGAAGTTGGCCCTCCTCCTTCGCCCACCATCCTCACCCTCACCTTGGCTCTGCTCGGTCATGTCGGCCTGTATGGGTGGAAGTGGACACCTGTCACTGTGCAGTCTACAGCGTTATCCCATGCCCATTGTCCAGAACATCATACAGCATGCAACTCACCTCTCACCTGCAGTAACCGAATCTGGCCAGCGCAGCCCAATGTCACGTATTCATAGCGCAATGCATTCAAATTAGGAGTGGCGCAACTTTAATGACATGCTAATCGCGCCACTGCGCCTTTGAATGGCTGATCAGATGATTTGCATGTGTCGGCTGAATATCGCGCCGTTGCGCTTTGCGCAATACGGTTGAGCCGGCTGAGCCAATGGCGCATTTCTGTGACTGTGTGGTACACTGCATTGTGCATGCCCAGGTAGCTTACGCAGGCGTCTGCCACGCTGATGACGTGCTGTGCGCGATCAGCAGTTCAGACCATGGCCACCATTGTGCCAATGGCGCTACAGCGCTGGTCACCATATGGCACTGTGGCAGTACTGCGCAATAGTCCACTGTGGCACTGGCACACAGGTGTCCGATCGCCCAGGACGTGTGGACGTCTGATGGCGCTGTGCGTGGCCTTGCACCACTGACCCATGACCTTGTGCCCAACCTTTGCCCCCTGGCGCTGTACGTCTGGCATGTGTACGGCTCTATCGTGCTGTTCAGTGACAGTGCAATGTGGACCGACAGCGCTGTCCGAACAGCGCGATAGGCAGTGATGGAGTTGTATTACGCAACATTTCCACGTGGGGTTGCCGTGCTGCGGAGCGCCATATTGCCACTGTACATTTTGAAAATGGCACGCAGGAGAGCACCACAATGGGGGGCTTTGGAATTAGCTAACCTGGTGGCTGTGGTGGAGCCTCACTATGGCTCACTGTTTGAGGGACTGCCCACAGCAGGTGCCATGCACCCATGTGTGGCAGCAGGTCGCCGCTGCCCTGGAGCAGGCCACTGAGTGGAGGAGGACCCCTGAGCAGTGCAGGCACCGCTATGGTGACCTGCAGAGGAGGGAGCGTGCTCTGCTTGCGCGCCTCAGGTCGTGTGCCAGGAGGGGCATTGTGCCCAGGCCAGGTGGGTGTGCTGTGTATGCACCGTATTGTCTGCATGGGTGACTGTGTAATGTAATCTGCGATGGGGTGGGTTGGGCTGTGGTTTGCTGTGAGGGTGTTTGCAGGTGTGTGCTGTTTGGGTCTGGTTGTGTGGGCAGGCACTCAATGGGGCAAGGGCTGTTTGCTTTGGGATCTCACTGTTGTGTTTCTCTTCCTTGTCTCCACAGGCGTGGAGGAGCGGAGGCGGGCACAGGCTGAGGCCTGGGATGGCGTGTGCCAGGGTGGCTGGGCGGAGGGTGTGCACAGCCAGCCGCAGCAGCACCTGCTGCAGCAGCTTGATGAGGGTGAGTGTCATCACATCATGGATGCTATTGCATGCTGGGGGGGGGGCACGGACACCTTCCATGGACAACACTACCATGCATGCAACATGTGACAGTCATCGCTGTCCAGTGGCACTGCATGTGTGTGTGTGTGTGTGTGTGTGTGTGTGTGTGTGTGCGTGCATCACTGGTGGTCCATGCATGCACCGGGCACATGGCTGTGGCACTAGTATCCCACCACATAGCCACGTCACTGGGCAGCCTTGGTTGTGCTGTGCTGGACATGGGTGGTGTGTGTGTGCAGTGGTACACATGGCCATTGCTGGCTGGTTGGGCTTGTCTTGTGCACGGTCACTGTGGGTGGGTGCAGTCCATCACAGGAGCAGGGCACTTGGCTGTATGCCATGCATGATGGGTGGGATTCAGGGATTTGGACAGTCACAGCCATTGACTCTGTTCCCTTGTCCTATGTATCCGGATCCTGCGCTTGTTGGAGCAGGGCATGCGGAGGCTAACACAAGTGGCGATGGACACCCATGCATTACTCCTCGACCTACAGCAGCATGGCATGTGGCACGGAGGAGGCCACAGGCACAGCGCCAGGTGGGGAGGGCAGGCTGCCAGGCGGTAGCCAGTCGTCAGCGGACCCCACCTTCCCTCCCAGTTGTTCACCCTGCCCTTACCCACTTCTACCTCATACCCATACCCCAACCCTGCCTTGTACATATGTTTGTGTTTGTTGTTCTCGTTATGCTTCTTAATTACATTTATATTTTGATATGAATGCTGTGATGGTCTCTGATTTGCAGCTGGCTATCGGTGCTCAGTTGCAGTGGTGTGCATGGCGTCAGGTGTGGTATGGTCATGGGATGTGTGCGTGTGTGGGCGTGTGTCTCTGTGTGGGTGAGGCTTCCAGTCAGTATTGCTGTCTGCTCACCTACTGCTGGGTGGTCATGGTGGGTTTGGCTTGTGTGGTTCTGTGGTTCACGAGGTTGCAGTGTTCCGGGGCCCTGGGGATTCCTGCAGGTGCTGGTCATTGCACATGGGTGATGTCTTGGGGTCACAGTGCTGGGCGGTTGTGCACGGGGCCGCTAGGCACTGGGGTGCTCCGCCCCCTTTGTGTGCCAGTCTCGGGTTGATGGTAGGTGTGCTGCAGTAGCACACCGGGATGTGCTTTGTTTGCTTGTCCCCATGGCCCAGTGGCTACTCCATCCCTTCCCCAGTTATGCTGTGCTTGGGGTGTGGGGTACATTGTTGGTTCGGCAGTGTGTCCCTGTGCCCATCTGTAGCATGGGTGGTGTGCCCCTGCCTACCTCCCCGGTTGTGCAGTTCCACTGCTATGTTGCTGGGGGTGTCTTTGCTTGCCCTATAGCGCCTCTGGACTGCTTAGCTGGGCTAGCCTTGTTGCGCTATGGTGCATCATTTCTGCTCAGCTTCCCCTTCCTGGTTGCGCTATGGCGCATCATATCTGCTCAGCTTCCCCTTCCTGGTTGCACTATGGCGCAGTTTGTGTGATATTCAGACGTTGGCTGCTTGCGCCAGTGGCTTGCTCCATGTTTGAATATCGGGCGACGACAAGCAAAGCGCAGGCGACTTGGCGCTGTTCCTGCCAGCACTTTTGGGCGCAGTTTGAATATCCAGCCCTGAGTGTCTGTTATACATCAAAACATGTAATTCTGTGCCTTATTCACTTATAAAATGCTGTTTTTTTTTTTCCTGGACTTGTAGTTCTTTTTGCACTAGCACCCGGCAGCACCAATACTGCATGATGCCATTGGTGGTTTTATGTAAGATTATCATGAGTTAGTGATGTAGCTTTCACATCACCTATCGGGTGAATATTTTCCTGCATTACTGTTTTCTATGGGAATGCGCTGTTACTATTCAGACTAACACACTTACACAGGAATGAGTTCTTATGGCATAACTTCTTGTGTGTCTGTGCAGAACTATATAACTAACCCCAGTAGTGGCATACCGAGTGTCCAGTGTTGTGCTGGCATATTCTAAAGCTGGTGTTTTCCTTTTCTGAAACTAAACTACAGCTGTTTGTGTTTCATTTCCCTGTGTGCATCATCACTGAAACGGCTGCATTACCTGTCAGGACGCAACAGTTCTCTGGTTTTAATGTCTATAGGCAGACGTTTACAGTATCAGTGTTATTCTGTGCAGCAGTTTTCATTTCTTTATAAAGACTGTTCGGTACAGTTTTTGCCATGATTCTAACTGCATATTGATAGCAACAGGTTGTGTTCTGCAGCTAAGCATATAGTTTGATAAGTGATGGACTTTTGAATGTTGGCTACCTATGCTATTTGTTAATCACGTTGTGATCGTGTATTTCATAATTGTTATGTTTTTCATTTATGTAACCACTGAATAAATTGTAGCCTCATGTATGTTAGCAGTTATCCTAGTTACATCAGCGTACCTTTTCATATATTACAACTGTAAGTGCTTTGGTTGCGTTGAGGAGTATCCGTGAAACTCGAAAATGTTGTGACGAGCAGAGGGTTCAAAGGAGTATGATCTTCACTGTTTTCTGACATTTCTATCAAGTAAACTATGCTGCCGCAAAAAAGCAACTTTTTTAAAACAAGAGGCAACCACAATCTCGATGTTTACTACAGTGACAGCTATAGTACTATAAGGCTGTTCTGAGTTGGTGTCTAATAGCAAATAGTCTCCGTGGAGACAGTTATGCTAATTAGCACCTCCTATGATGCATAGAGTGAACTGTCACTAGGCAGCTTAGCCAGACTCCGAGCGTGAGACGGCGGCATTTCAGACATAACAGATATTAAAACAGACTGTAAAAATTAAAATTCTTGTGAAATTTAGCTGCAATTAAGTAAGTTACTTTCAACACAATGAATTCAGGCACAACATAACAATGAAAAGTATTTGCCAATGATCTTTACAACAGTAAAAAAGAAAAAAGAACCTTTCTAGTCTCTAAAATAAAATCTAACAGATCTTAACCCATATCTGGGTTGCTTCCTCTCTTAGGAACTAAGCTGCTGCTAAGGCCAGAGATCAGTGGATACAGAATGTTCCATTTTGTTACAGTGGACTGCTGGTATGCTCTGCTCCCCCACTGGGTCTGAGCTGTGTTCCCTGGTTACCAGCTCAAGGGGTCCACCCACTTATTACATCATCAGCCATCCGTGTCATTTACCAAGGTCGGCTCACCCTTTGCTCCAGAAGTCACTTTTATTTAAAAAAAAAAAAAAAAAAAACTAACTGAGACCAAACTGAAGCTAAACTGCATCTTCCATATGGGTAGAGGTGGATTCAGCAGAGCCCTCACAAAACCAGATGACCCCAAGCTTAAGACGAGGCACTCACACAGCAGGGAGGCACCTCAGAGGCCTGGGTTCCTTCAGATATTACATTCCCCTGGTAAGGCAAAGCTATCAGGCAGTAATCCCAGCCTGGTTCTCCCTTTCTCAAATGCATAGCATTACTGCTCTTTCCTCCAGATAACAATCTGTTTACCACAGGGGACTACAGGGGTGTAGCCCAGTTAAGCGCTTGTTATTTAAGCACCGTTCAGTACAGCGCTGTCACTCTAGTGCCACACAACAGAGTGCCGTCTTATTACAGCGCCTGCCATATCCACGCTCATAGCCTTTTGTGAATCAAAGGAATGAGTGACCCCATTAATGGCAATTCTAAGAGTGGCTGGATGCCAGTACTGCATCCGTCAGCTGTGTATAGTCTCAACCAGGAACTCCAAGGCAACAATCGTTTAACTGGGCCATGCATTTAAAACCGAGAAGGGTTTCCTGCTAGTCTCATTTTCCAAGTCTGAGCTTTACGAAACTTGGGGAGTGGTAATACGCTGACCCGTTCACATGTTTTCAAGATGTGGGTCAAGCAACAAAGCTGCTCATTATTCCTGTATCCCTGTCAGGTTATTACATTACTATTTAAACTAACCAGAGTTTATTATTTTCCTGTAGTGTTTCTTTCAGGACAATTTGATGGCTTCATTCAGGATTCCCTCTAAAAATGCCTTCACGAAAAGCTGACAGGGTCTGCCGGCGCCGACATGACAGGCGCTGAATTGAGACCACTGTCACTGACTTTTGCGCTGAAATGACGAGCACTGAAATGAGTGGCGCTGAGATGACTGACGCTAAACTACAAAGCACTGAACTGAGTCGTCCCCGACTACATTCCCTTAAAAAAATGTGCTGTTCCTGTGACTTCACTTTTTGTGACGTTTTACCCTTTCTGACCACCTGATTGATAAATGTGTCAGAAATATTACCCAACTACTTGACATATCTAGATCTATGTTACAGCAGCACTTTGAATATTACTTATATTTAGTTTTCATTTCTTTGTAGTATTCTTGTTATGCATGTCCTAAGTCACTTTATTTTGCCCCTTATGTTTATCCTTCTGTCCCTGCCCACAGGCTTTCCTCCCCCTTAGCCTTAAAATGGCCTCTTCTGCTGGCCACACACACACACACACACACACACACACACACACCCTCCCTCACTGCCAGGAAGGGACCTCCCAGACCACCTACCAACACAGACATCCCAAGGACTGGTGTCTCTCTTCTGTGGACCTCCTCTGAGAGAACAGCTTTTATTGTCCTCCTCCTTGCCACCATTGCTGGCCTACCTTAGCCCAGAGGAGGCATGGACTTGCTGGGATTCCTGGCAAGAGGGCCCTCAGTGCTCAGCTGGGAGTCCCTTGGCATGGGACCTACAGAGGCAGCCAGCAGCTGTGCTGGTGCACAATTGCTGTTACTTTTTCTCCCCACCACACACATTAACTTGTGCATGCTTGCAGCTGGCTTGAGGGGGTGCTTGATGCTGTCAAAGGCACATCCATTCCACCACCAGGAGTTGCTATGAGACTGGTGCATCAAACTCCCTCCCCCCATGAGGTGAGTATCCCAAGAATGCTCTGCACCCTCTCTGCCGCTGCCAGTCTTTGCCCCGATGTCCAAGGCTGGGGACACCTGAACTTAAGTGCATTAAGTATGTGTAACATGAAATGCCGAATACAGTGGAGCCCACTTATAAGAACATCGGTTAGTGGAACATCCCGTTTATAAGAACATGCCTCTAATGCCCCGATTTTTCCCTGTGTATTCCAATGGACTGAAAGCCCATTTATAGTAACATTAAACCCGCTTAAAATTAAAAAATTTTCAGCTACTATCAGCTGTTAGTGACTGAAATTCACTGACTCATTCACTGCCTGAGTAGCTCTCAAACTGTCACACCTCTGCTCTTGTGATCAACGCTATTAATGTCTTCCATGGTACGTGGCTAGGTGTGAATGGGAGCTGATTATGCGCCTGGGCTAACACCGGAGGAGTCTGCTAACTGTGTTGGGTGCGATGATCAGTTTAAAACAACTGCTACGATTACAGAGCAGGAAATCACAAGAGACATCCTAACACGGAAGGAGGAGCCGTCTAAGGACAAGGAATTGGCCAGTGCAAGCACCACTGAAAACACCAACACCTACTGTGACCGAAGTTAAGAGCTGCATGCCAAAAATATGGCACTACATTCTAAGTAAGCCTTCAGCTGATCTGACAGCTTTTTACGCTATGGATGCTTATTTTGATGAGTTGTCATTAAAGAATATGAGACAGCAAAAAAGTACTGACTTTTTTAGCAACTAAGCTGCCCACAATGATATTCTTTACATTATTCAGTAATTGACTTTGCATATTTTCATAGTGCGCATGCACCACCTTGTGGTTTCAATATGTAATTCCACTTGCAACTTTCATTTAAACAGGCAGCCTGTATATAAGAACAGCCCGCTTATAAGAACAATTTGTCGTAAATAGGGTGTTCTTCAAAGCGGGCTCCACTGTAAAAAGATATGTTTTCAAAAAAAAAATTATCTAGTATTTTTCTTTTCTAATTATAGTTGCCAGCTATGTCAGTATATATAAAAAAAACTGTAGATGTTTATAGCCAAATATCACAGCAGCTCCCATATGAGTAGACAGATTAAATATTCATCATACCAACAAGGTTAAGTATAAGGAAATAAATTATCGCTCTGCATTTTAATTTATTGTACACTCCACATTACCAATTACAATCTTCAAAATTTAGGCTGTTAATATTCCAAGAACAAAAACCATCATTGAGTTTTGCTTGTACTCATTTTATTCCCTGATTATTTCTTGGTGTAGTGTTGTGGAAGCCCTGCTTAGATCCACATGGGCAAGGAGTCAACAGACAGCACTGATAGGTGTATCATTTTATTCCACTGCTGCCATAAAGATGCCCCTCTCCCCCTGGCTTGTCTTAATCAAAGTAATCTTCTATGTCAATGTCTGGGTTAAGGAGGTCTTCTCCATATGCTGAAAGATCCATCTGGTTTAACATTAGATTTTCAAATGTCTCTTCCAAGTCTGTATCACCAATCAATACAGCTCCTTTCATTCTGCCATTCTGCATCACCACTTTCACATACTCCTGCCCTTTGGTGCACCTCAGCAGTAACTCGTGGTCGGTACCTAAACCTTGGGCATTGTACTTCCCCAACAGTACCACCTAGAACAAAATAAACACATCCATAAGACTGACAGCACTCCACATACCCCCCCAAAATTGTTTTTTTTTGTATACACTACACCAGCATTTCAAACATGAAGCTGAGATCTTTAGAACTCAAATTAAAAATCAAAAGAACACACAATTTAGTGCTACAACAAAAATCTAAGGGACATATTTCAAAACTGACACCACAGACTAGATTTATGAAGGGGAAAAAAATAAAAAATTACATACTCACCATAATTCTTGATCTTCTAGGAATATCTTTCCCCATTGATTCACACTAATGGGTATGTGCCTAGGACCCGCGGGAGCCAGAACTTTTCAGGAGGGCCAGTGCCAAGGCAAGCTGTGCACATGCACGGCATCACGAGAGTGGCTCGTGCTGCCAGGCTTACCTCGGCACAATCCCTCAACTGCCTCAGTATCCTTTTTACCGAGGAGGTGCAACATAACCTAACTAGTACTTATGCACTAAACCTAAGGGCATAAGAAAGCTCTGGTGACCTGTGTAAGAAGGGTCAAAAACACAGAAGACCAATAAACATACTAGAGTGAGCGCAGGGGATGGCGGGTGGGCATGTGAAGCAGTGGCGAAGATATTCCTATAAGGCCAAGAATTACGGTGAGTATGTCATTTTCATATCTTCCAGGAATCAATCTTCACATTTTCGTATCTTCCAGGAATCAATCTTCACCACTGATTCACACTAATGGGTCAGAGTACCAAGCTCAGACAAAAAACCCTGGGCTAGGGTGGAAAGAGCCAAGGGCTCACTCAGGACTAAAATCGATTCAGGACAGTCCTGCCAAAGGGGGCATACTGCCTGGCAGGGACAACCAGGGCATAGTGCAGAAGAAAAGAGTGCACTGTGGTCCAAGTTACAGCTCTGCAGTATATCACAGACAGGCATAGAGAGAATCTCTGTCAGAGACATGACATGACAACTGCACTAGTATAGTGGGCACGTACCTGACCTTTCAGCATGAGCTGCACCATGGCAGAGCAGTGGTGCAGACAGCTCACAATCATGGCAGAAATACACTTGATTGAACAGGCTGTCCCTTTCAACTTGGCGTAAAGGAGACCGAAAAGCTGTCTGGATTGCCTGAAATAGTACAGTTATGTAAGAACTTACCATAACAGTAGATCTTCGAGAAGAACTCTTGCAGCAGGTATACTTTCCCTCCCACCTTCCCCGTGGTTACATACATTTTTCCCTCTCTGGGGGATGTTAGAACCTCCTCGGTTCCCCATCCTTTATGCTAGTCAGGTCTCCGGCGGGCAAATAGGTGGTGCCAGGGGACTGCCCCTTTATACCATTGGTGATGGGGCCGGGGCCAACGTCAGGTAGGTGGTCCACCGCCTTGGACTGCTAGCTAAAATCTTTCCGTGGGATCCTAGTCCCTGGCGTCATAGTCCTAATGGTTACCACCTCACTTTGAGATACAGCTGTTGCAGCAGGTAATAATGATTAGGACGGAGTTCCAAGCAGTACAAGAATATAATCCAGGTCAGACGGGCGATGGTTACAGACAGACAAACAAACGACCAGCGCTCTTAAGAAAGCAGCCCCTGGAGGACAGCAAGGCCAAAGCTCACCCTCCTTCTGGAAACAATGTCCAAACTAGTGTTTAATGAAGGTATGGACGGAACTCCAAGTGGCAGCTGCACAAAGATCGGCTGCCAAGACATTTCGTAGGCATGCAAAGGAAGTGGCAACACCCCTAGTGGAGTGAGTGACCTTTAACAGGTCCTGGTAAAGGTTTGTCGAACTTTTGATAGCAATATATATATATATAAACTATACAACTGACCAACCATTTGGACACTGTCTGCTTAGTCACTGGCGCCCCTAACATCCTCTGGGCGAAAAACACAACTGGTCTGTCTTCCTAGAAGACCTAGTACGGTCTACGTAAAAACGAAGAACTCTGTGAACATCCAGAGCATGCAACAAGACTTCCCCTTTATTTGAGTATTCTGGATAAAAAAAAATAGGAGACAAATGTCCTGGTTAAGAGTGAACTCGGATACCACCTTGGGGAGAAACTTAGGATTAGTACGCAGGGAAACTTGTCCCTGTGGAAAATCAAATAAGGCTCTTTACACATCAGAGCCTGAAGCTCGGAAATCCTCTGGGCTGAAGTAATTGCAACTAAAAACAATGCTTTCCAAGACAGGAAGTGTAGCTCACAACTTGTGGCTGGCTCAAAAGGGGGCAACGTAGGTTTTTCTAACATGAATATGAGGTCCTATTGGGGGATAGGGTCCCGCATGGGTGGTTTAATGTGCATAATACCACACAGAAAGGTGCGGGACAGGTCCATTTGTGCCAGGGTCCAGCCATCTACTGGTACATGATAGGCTGACAGTGCAGAAAGGTGTACCTTTATGGACGAATAGCTAAGTCCCGCATCAGACAGGAAAAGGAGATACTCTAGGACCAATTCACCAGACAGGTGAACGGTTCCAAGTGATGGTACGAAGCCCAAAGGCAGAAACACTTCCATTTCCTGGCATATGTGGCCCTGGTCGAGGGTTTCCTCGCAGCCACTAGGACCTCCACTACCCTTGTGGACACCCCATACCTGTCCCTGAGTAAGTCTGCAGGAGAAATGTATGCAGGTACAGAGCCTTGAGATTCGGGTGCACCAATGTACCTTGCTCCTGGGAGAGCAAGCGAGGAGACAGAGGTAGAGGAACTGGAGGTTCCACTGCGAACTGCTGGAGCAACAGGAACTAAATCTGTCGCGGCCAAAATGGCGCTATGAGAATCATGCCAGCTCATTCTGCTTCTAGCTTGGGCAGCACTCTCTGAAGCAGAGGGAAGGCATAAAGGAACCGCCCTGTCCAAGAGAAGGACAATGCGTCTCGCCAAAAAACACCAGGCCCTGGATCTAGCTAGCAGAAATTGGGCAGTTTGGCGTTGAGTGGGGACACAAAGGGGTCCAGTTCTGGAAGTCCCCATCTTTCGAAGAGGTCGTCTAATACATCCTGTAGTAGTTCCCATTCATGAGTCTGAGACCGAGAGCAGCTTAGGCTGTCGGCTAGGGTGTTTTATACTCCTGGAACATTAACCGCTGTGAGTTCCTGGTTGTGCTCCACTGATCAGCACCACACTCTCATAGCTTCTCTGCAAAGAGGATAAGAGTGTGTGCCCCCTTGCTTGTTGATGTAGAAGGCCACTGGCATGTTGTCTGTCTGGATCAGTAGGGGACCTGAAACATCTGCAGGGCATACAGAACGGTTCTCATCTAAAGCACATTGATTCAGAGGTTGCGTTCCAAAGGAGTCCATGCCCCTCTTGTCTGATGGTGTTTGAAATGTGCGCTCCACCCTAGTCCCAAAGCATCTGTTGTCAGGATCTGTTGAGGACTGGGACTTTGAAAGGGAGCCCCGGACTCTAGCCAGAATGGGGTGAGCCACCATTCCAAAGTCTGATGCACTGCCAAGGAGATTCGGACTGGTTGCTCGAGACTGTCAAAATGCTGGTCCCACTGTATCCAGAGATTCCACTGGAGTACCCTCATGTGTAGATGGGCTAAAGGTACTGTCACAGTGGCAGCTGCCATATGGCCTAGCAGTTTTAGGACCGTTCTGGCTGGAGTCTGATTTGGGGAAATTACCCTCCGAGCCAGCGCTTAGTCAATCTGCCCTGTCTGAGGGAAGAAAGACTCTCCCCCTGGATGGTGTCCAAGACAGACCCTATATAATACAATCTCTGACTGGGCCAGGGGGATGACTTAGGAAGATTCAAGGTGATCCTCAGGTCTTGGAACAGTTGGAAGGTGTTTTCCAGTGTGTGACGCAGCTGTTCCCTTGTGGGAACTATCAGGAGCCAGTTGTCGAGGTAGGGGTAGATATAATGTCCCTGTCTCCTGAGAGCTGCTGCCACTACCACCAGGCACTTGGTGAACACCTGAGGTGCAGAGGAAAGACCGAACGGCAGCGCTCTCCCTGGAAAGTAAAGCAAAGGTATAGTATTTCCTGTGGGACGGCAGGATTTTGATGTGCACGTATGCATCCTGCATGTCCAGGGAGCAAAGCCAGTCCCCTTGGTGAAGCATGGGCAGCAATCCCTGCAGTGTCACCATCCTGAACCTTTTGTATTCGATAAAACTGTTCAGCTGACTGAGATCCAGGATGGGACAAAGGTCCCCTGTCTTTTTTGGGACTAGGAAGAAGTGGGAGTAATACCCCCTTCCTCTTTGACTGGGTGGGACTGCCTGGATCGCCTTTTTGCTCAGGAGGGCTTGGATTTCTGCCCGGATGAGGCCTGCGTGGGATAGAGAGCAATGGGTGGGGATCAGTGGGTTGTCTGGAGGAATTTGAGTGAATTCCAGTGCGTAACTCCTTTCTATAATCTGGAGAACCCACTGATCTGCGGTGATGCTGGACCAACCTCTGAGGTAAAGGGAGAATCGCCCTCCTCCTACTACCTCCCCCTGTAGCTCTTCTGGGGGGGGGGGCAGGCAGGGAGTTATGCAGAAGTTGTTGGACTGAGCAAAGGAGCTCTGGCATTTTTGGCATTCTTATTTCCCTGTGCCCCTGAAGACGGGGGTGTCTTTTTTCTTGTAACCCCCTCTTTGCTGTTGTCATCTACCCTACTGGCCTTGATACCTGCGAAAGGAACGATGCCTGGATGGGGTTAGCGCGGACGTATACATTTTGTGGACCTCAGAAACTGCTTTTCCTGAGTCCTGCAAGCCAGTGACCATCTCTTCAGGTTCCTGGCCGAAAAGAACTGGTCCTTGGAAGGGGGAATCCAGGATGGCGTCCTGCAAATCCTGGTGAAATCCGGAGACCCTTAATCAGGAGTAGCGCTGTAGGCATATCCCCATGGCAGCTGCTCTTGCAGCAGTGTCTGCCAAGTCATATGAGCACCTGAGGACATGCTTACCAATGTCAACACTGGACTGGAGAACTGCTAAGAGCTCTGTCTTATTAGCAGTCAGGTTGTGACCGAGATAGGTCCATGGCCTTATTTCAGAGAAATTTGTGCTACATCACTGTGTGCCAGAAAATTTAATGACCGGACAGTACAAGTGGCTGAAGAGTACACCTTCCAGCCAAGACGGTCCAGTTTCTTGGACTCCTTATCCGGTGGCTGGGAGCTAATATGCTTCAGCTGTTTAGCCCTCCCATGAGCGGCCATAAGGATCATTGAATCCGCTTTGGGTTGCTTGCTCAAATGTGGTTCCCCCCCTAGGGTTCCTATATAAGCAGTCAGCTTTCTTAGGAACTGCCAAGGTCATGGAAGGGTGTTTCCAGGCTACTTTTGTAATGTACTGGAAGGGCTCCACCAATGGTGGGATGACTAAAGATTTCAGGTCAGTGGCCCCTAAGAATTTTGCCAGGTGGCATCTCTCAGGGTCTAACTCCTCAGTCTCCCACTGGTTAAGGAACTGAATATGTATCATCACATCTAGGAAGGAGGGATTGTCCAGAGGAGACCCAGGGGAATCCCTCCGTGAGTCCGGGATGGAAGAGACAAATAGTCTTCTGATGAATCATAGGAGGAGGAGTCTCTGGTGGATTCCTCTGAAGAAGTATACTGGCACCCCCAAGAGCTACCCCAGCATCTAGAGGGGGGTCTGGATGACGAGTGGCGACCATGCCGCCGTCGTTATTTATTTTATTAATTGAAATTTCGGAAATACAAACCTTTGAGTCGAGGGCTCCTTTGCAAAGGCTCCACGTCAGTAGAAACAGAAAATCACTCGGGAACAAATAGTACATAGCTTTCTAGTCAGACATTATATTAAGACAAATGTTTACAAGGTTACTCCGTACAGAATATTTCACTTGCTGGGTTAGTTTCTCTAGTTTTCCCTTAGGGTTATATGGGGACCCAGGGTCGTTGCAGTGAATCGGGGTTGGTTGCCAAATTCAGAAGGTAGCAAGCTAGTAGAGAGATAGAGCTTTAGGTACCAAGCACTATACTGATTTAGTTTGGAGCTGTGGGAGACACAGGTGTTCTGTCTCCAACCTAGTATGGGAGGACAGGTTGAAGCAGCCACAGGTCTCTAACTCTAGGAGAAATCGCTTGATGCCTTTTTTAAATAGGCTAAGGCCGGGGGCCTGGGAGATGGAGGAAGGAAGTTGATTTAGCCAGAGTGGAGCATGATACCTGAAAGACCTTTGCCCTAGTGAGGTCCTATAGTGGGGGATCAGGAGTGTGGTGTTAGCCGGGTGCCTAGGGGTGCTGCTATGAGGGGTTGGATAGATGAGGGGGTGAAGACCCAAAGGTGCAAGTTTCATCAGGATCTTTTTTGCTTGGAGGCAGGTGTGGTACATTAGTCTACCTTCATAGGTCAACCACTCAGCTCGATTGTAGAGCTCACATGTATGTGTTAATCTATCACTGTTAGTGACCAATCGGCAGGCTTTGTTGAGGACTAGTTTGATACTGTTTAGGGCAGTGTTATCAGCCGTGCCATAAATTGTAATCCCATAGTCGACCACAGATAGGACTGAGCAGGTTAAGGCCATTTTAGTGCCTGGGGGAGGAGGCAGTGTTTGTGCCTAGAAGGGATCCCCAGCCGAGTGTTGGCAGAGGTGGAGAGGTGTTAGGGAGATCCTTGCCCATCGCCCCTGGAGTCGGGTGGGCTGGCGTCTGGGGTTGGCGAATGCGATCTGCTTGGAGGTGGTTGCTTAGGCAGAGCAGAGACAGGGGTCCCTGCAGGGGTGGGGTTCGGCTCTGGCAGTATAGGCTAATGCTCCCCCTTGATGGTGTTCCACCAGCTGCTGAAAAGAGCCCTGACCACAGCCAAAGGAACTGGCAGGGGTTCTGACTTTGGGGTAGGGGTGCCCGGGGGAACCTGGCATTGGACCTTGTGGTTTGGTCCCCCCTGACATCAGGTCTGACAGTGCCGCTGTATCAGGTGTCGGCTCTGGCGGGATGTTGTCCCCTGGCATTGGTCATCGGGCTCGCGAGGGGGAGGTAGAGGCGGAGGGAGTGACGCCTGGTCCATGATGTCCTCTGAGGCAAGCGTTAGGTACACCAACGTTAGGTCTGTAGTAGGACCCTTGTCAGATCTCTGCGGATCAGACGGTGGCGTCTAGTCCAACTCCATAATGGAGTCAGAAGACGCTGAGGTCTGACGTTGGTCTGGAATCCCAACCAACAACTGTTTGGAAGGCGAGCATAGTTTCTTATGGCACTCGTGTTCCTGACGTCTCTTGTTGTCATCCGACTCTAATATCCTGTCTGACGACCCAGAGGCCACAGCCTTGCGGACGGCAGGCTCCGACCTGCTACCAGACGAAGAATGGGCCAATCCTGCTGGCTGAGACCCTAGCGCAAACTTGTGTGGTCGGATAGCCAGGGACACGGGGGCCTGGGAAGGCCCTAGCCCAGAACACTCCCTCACCCCTGGTACGTCTGAGTGGAGGCGGGGGGACTTCCTCAACAGTAACCCTGGGAGAGCCAGGGAAACCGGAGGGGCTGAGTCTGACCTTGCACCAGAGGCAGAACTTTTGGAAGTCGTGTGTGGAGACCTGGGACAGGAGTCTGACCTGGATCTGCCCTTGTCCCGATGACTGTGCTTCCCGCTCGATTTCTCCTCTCTGTGGGAGGAATCCTTGGTAAAGGAGGAAGATGAGCTATGCCCCAAGTGGGTCTTCTTCATGGCAGTCACTTGTTGTTCAAGGAGGCATGCTTTCAAAGTCTTCAGGCGGTGGATGTGAGTCCTCCTGTTGAAGCTGAGGCAATGCAGGCAGTTGTCCGGCTTATGGTCGGGGCCTAGGCAAAGCAAGCAGGTCGAATGACCGTCTTTTGCCAGGATCTGTTTGCCGCACGTGTACTTCAATTTCTGCCACCCTGTTGAAGAAGAAGGCTTGGTAGACATACATGACAAATTCACTATTTTGATGAAAAAACGTTAACTGCGCAAAGCGCAAAAATGGCGGTCGACTGGAAGCAGGTGGTGTCCGTGGAGCCGATACACATGGGTCGGAGTGAAAAAAAACTGTGGTGGTGCCGGGGGACCTCCCTTTATACCATTGGTGACGGAGGCGGGGCTGACGTCATGGGGCGGTTCCCCACTTGGACTGCTAGCTAGAATTTTTCCGTGGGGTCCTAGTGCTTGGCGGCATAGTTCTAATGGTTATTACCTGCTGCAAGAGCTCTATCTCAGAGTGACATCCTTTGTTTTGTCCAGGTAAAATGTGAGGACCCTCAGAACATCCAGAGAATAGGCAGTGCGTGCTCCTTCATTCTGGAAGCTAGCAAAGTAGGTAGACAGCACAGTGGCCTATTCAGAAGGAACTCCAACACCACTTTAGGAAGGAACTTATGGTGTGTGAGGAGCACTACCTTTTCCCTGTGGGAAACAGTATAGGGGGATCTACAACCAAGGCATGGATTTCACACACTCCGCAAGCAGAAGAGATGGCCACTAGAAGCCTGCTTTCCAAGTAAAAACTTTAGCTCGCATGTCACAAGAGGCTAACAGAGCTTGCGGGTAAGAATGTCCAACACAAGACTTGTATTCCCAGCAACTACCTGCTTCTGGATGAGGGGCCTTGTGTGTTAAATGCCCTTAAGGAACCTTTTACAAAGAGGTAATTGACCAGGTAGAGGGTGCAAATGGAGTTATGGTATGCATATCTAACACACAAGTGAACCTTGACTGTGGAATACTGCAAATCAGCATCAAGAAGGTCCAGCAAGTACTCCAGCACCTTGTCAGGTGGGCACCAACAGGGATCCATGCAGGTTTTGAAGCACCAGATGGAAAACCTTTTCCATTTAGCTGTGTAAGTCTTCCTGGTGGAAGGTCAAGGGCAGCCAAAAGCATTCAAGAGATCTGAAATGCTTCGAATATATTCATTTGCATCTCTTCAGAAGCCAGGCCTGAAGGTGAAGGAAGTGCAGGTTGGGATGGACTAGGAGACCCTAAGTCAATATGTCCAGCCTGAGTGGAAGGATCCTCGGTTTGCTGACAGTCTGTTCAACGGAGGAAACCATACCTGTCGAAGCCAGCAGGGTGCAATCAGAATGATCTTGCCCCCATGCACCTCCAACCTGAGCATTACCCTCTGCACTGGGGGAACTGGAGAGGTTGCATACAGGAAAAGATTTTGCCATAACAGTCTAAATGCATCCTGACAGAAAATGTCAAGTCCTGGCTTTCTGGAGCAGAATTGAGGCAGTTTGGCATCCAGTAGGGATGCAAAAGGGTCCACATCTGGGGTGCCCCATTCATCGCACAGTGATCTCACAATGTCATTAATGAGGATGGGCCTCTGTTCAGCTGAGTTTGCCTGCCAGAGTGTTCTAGACTCCTGGCAGATAAATGGCCTGGAGTAGGATCTTCTGCTCCAGGCCCCCTTCCCACACTCTCATACCTTCTCTGCAGAGAGTAAGAGTGTCCTCTCCGTTGTTTGCTCATGTGATGCATTACAGACTGTTCTCTGTCTGGAAGAGGAGTGTTTTGTATCTGACTACATCCACTAGGGCTCACAGTTCATACAAAAACAGACTGCATCTCCAACACATTGATGTGGAGATAAGAATCTGATGGGTTCCAGACGCATCGTGTTTGGAGCCCTAACAGTGGGCTACCCACCCCAACAGGGAGGCCTCCATAGTGAGAGTCACCGAGGCTCCGGTTGGGAGAAAGAAAACCCTGGAGGAGATTGTCCCACACTGACCTCCATGCAAGTGATGGAATCAGGGGCTTGATCACCTGCTATCAGACCTAGCATGCGTTGCATGGAGTGGGCTGAAGCAGATTTGCGCTCAATAATGTGGCATGCTATCCACAGGATCACCTGCATTCTGTTCTCTGAAAGGAAAGCTGGGCCTTGCTCGTATCTGGAAGAGCTCCTATGAACAGCAGCTGCTCTGAGGGTCAGAGCTGAGGCTTCTAGATTCTGCAGAACTCTAAAGGAGGGAAGGAACTGAGAGCCCATGGCCACTGCTTGTTCCACTTTGTGGCTGGATGAACTGGCTATCAGCCAACTGTCCAGCCTGAAGTCCTAGTTTTCTCAGGTGTGCTGTGAGTAGTAAGACCTGGGGCACTGAAGACAGCACAAATAGTAGGACCTTGAAGTCTGCATATCCAGGAAGCTAACCAATCCTGGAAGAAATAAGTAGAACTGGTGACTGCTTGAATTAAATTCTGTATATGGGAGTCAGCAGAATCCTTTTTTTCTTTTGTTTTAAATCTGTGCCAGGGACTAAGCAAGCTCCAAAGGGAATGGGCATAAAGGGAAAAATGCCCGAAGCTAGCAGACTGCAAGAAGTATGTTCTGAGGCTCAGCAGCAGGACCTGGGTCCGAGGAGTTCAGGCTAAGAAGTCATCATCGCAGCCCTCAGAAAAGACGAGGTGGGAGTCAGACTCATCCTCCTTTATATCCTCCCTGGAGGGAAGGGTGTAGGGAGGGGCCTCTAAGCTAATAATCACTAGTGTCGTCAGGTGCTAGAAAGGGTGTCTAACATGGCACTGGACAGGGTGCTAAACACTGTGCCGGAGAAGGTGCCAAACATGGTGCCAGATACAGTGCCGGATACAGCATCGGACTTAACACCAGACATGGTGCCAGATACGGCGCCAGACATTATGCCAGACGCATGGCACTGACACAATGTCAGACATGGCTCCAGGGCCAGCACTGTAAGAGGCAGCACCAGGAGATCCCTGGCACTGACCTGGTATCGAAATGTCACCAGATCCAGCACTGCCAGGGCTCTGCTGGGAAATTAGCTGAGCCAGCGCTAGGAGATCCCTGGCGCTGGGAACTTCTGGAGTCGAACCGGCATCAACAAGTAATGACCTGGCGCTGGGATCAGCAATGGAACCAGCGCCAAGCCCTAAGGGTTAGAAAGGACTGAATCCTGCCCCAGGAGATTCTGGCAACCTGGTGTCAGCATGCTGTTATCAGGATGCTGACATGGTGTTGACCCGGCACTAGAAGCAGTGCTAGATCGGGCCTCAAAAGGCCCAAACCTGGCACCGATGCCACCAAGTGACACAAGGTAAGGATATGGCCAGTGGGACAGGAGTCGGCAGAGCAGTCACCAGCAAGGGCAGAATACTGTTGCTGGAGCCAAACGCTCTATCTGGCTTGAAGGCCTTGCCTGTGGGTCCAGTGCTACCAATCCCGAAATGGCAGGAACTGGATCTGCAAGCAGAGACACCTGAGCCTGTCATGGCACCCACTGCTCCAAAAAGCTGCCCAGGAGTGGAACTGCCCACCGGGGTTCCCACTTAAGGACAGAGTGGCACTCTGCACTCAAGCCCTCAATATCACAGTACCAGAGGCCCCTGGTGATGCAGACAGCACTGACGAGGGCCCACGGCCTCAGGAGACTGAAGGGCTTGTGGCAGACCTCCCAGAGGGTGACCGAGAGTGGTACTGTTTCTTCCCCTTCTGAAGACAAGTGGAAGAACTTGAGGCCGAGTGGTGCCAAGAACCCGACCGGAATCAGGAATGGGCCCAACCATTTGTGATTTGGAGGACTGTTCTTCCTGCTGAGCACAGGACCACCCATGGTCAGAATCTTTCCCTGATGGGAAAGTAGACTGGACACAGCTCTACTGCCAGAGCAGCCTGCCTGAAAGGCTCCCTACCATCATCCTTCACATTCGTTGAACGTAACTCAGTAGGGCTGAGAGAAAACTGACAGAAATATTAACATAGAATCACTAAACTGACACAAAAGTAACAAACTCTAACTTTAAAAACTAAAACTGAGAAGAACTGAATGTACCTGCTGTACAAATGAGGAGTTCTAACTCCCAGTGGGTGAGCAACGTAGGTGCACTCGACGGCAGGAAAAAAGGAACTGAGGTGGTTGAGGGCTGCTGCTGAGGTAAGCTTGGCCCCACGAGCCACTCTCGCAGTTCTGTGCATGCACATAGCTTGCCTCAGCACAAGCCCTCCTTAAATGTTCTGGCTCCCGTGGGGTCCTAGTGCCTCCGGCAAAGACCCATTAGTGTGAATCAATGGTAAAGATTGATTCCTGGAAGGTCAACTCTTTACACAACTGATTTATCCAGACAGCACTGCTGCAATGCAGCATTTCATTTCTAGTGGAGTCCTCCTACTGCCCATTTCCGGAGCTTGGTGAACTGGAGAATTGAACAGTTAAGTAATTTGCCCAATGTCACACAGCGAGTATTTGGCACTAGTAAGTTGGAATTTACAATCTCCTGGTTCCCAAGGTGGTGTTCTGTTCACTAGACCACACTGTCTCTACAAGATTTGTTTTAATGTGGGTACAAAATGGAGGTTACTCACCTGTAAGCATAATTCTATTACTAGTATTCAATTCAAATCCACATTTTGACAGTTGCAGAAACAGACAATGACGGAAGGAAAAGACCAATGGTCCATCCAGTTTGCCCGAGTTCCCTATCTAACCTTGGGTGCTACTGTCCTACTGGGGCCCAGTTATGCTGGGCTATGCTCAGTCACTGGAACGGTCTTCAGGCTTGACCCTTTCCACCCACCCGTGGTGTCGTCCTCCAGCTTCACCCCGCTTCACATCTGATTCGCACACTGGCAGCAGAAATCTGAACATGTCTTGCCAGAGAAGGGTAGGTGGATTGAGTAGAAGTGAACTGAATACTAGTAGTAGAACTATGGTTTCACATGAGCAACCTCTGTTTCTAACTACCTAGATTCAGTTCACTATCCACGCTTGTATAGACTCCTAGTCCCATCTTAGGTGAAGAGAGACAGGAGGATTGAGGTCCCAAACGCAGCAACATCATGACTGTACACGTTGATGGTACAGAAACATTGAATCTCATGGTAGACAAGCACCACTTGGCCCACCTCGTCTGACCAATTTTCCCTAACTACTGTTACCTCAGACCCTACCCAATCTCCAGCTCTACCCCCCCACCACTAAAGTTCCCTTATGCCTATCCCATGCATTCCTGAACCCCTCTACAGTTTTTTCCCCCACCACCTCTGCTAGGAGTCTGTTCCAGGCATTCTCCACTCTTTCTGTGAAGAAGTACTTTCTCACATCTCCTAAGTCTACCCTGCTCCGGCTTCATAGTATGACCCCTTGTTCTTGAGCATTTTTTTTTCTCAGAAATGCTTCTCTCTTCTACCTTATTTATACCTGTCAACTATTTGAAAGTCTCTATCATATCCCTCCTTTCCTCTAGGGTATACATACTGAGGTCCTTCAGTCTCTCCTCACAGAGCTTTTCATGCAGACCCTGCACCATTTTACTTGCCCTCCTCTGGACCTCCTTCACTCTGTCTATGTCCTTCCAGAGATGAGGTCCCCAGAACTGAAAACAATACTCAAGGTGAGGTCTCACCAGTGATTTATACAGAGGTAACACCACCTCCCTCCTCCTGCTGGTGATATCTCTCCCTATGCACCCCAGCATCACACTAGCTCTCTGAACTTCCTTGTCACACTACCTGGCCACCTTAGGTCATCAGATATGATTACCCCTAGGTCTCTTTCCTGTTTGGTGATCGTCAATACCACTCTCCCCATTTTGTACTCCGCCCATGGGTTTCTGTGCCCGAAGTGCATGATCTTCCTTTTACATTGAAACTTAGCTGCCATACCCTAAACCACTCCTCTTTCCCAGATCACTACTCATGTTTTCCACTCCTCCTGGAGTGTCTACCCTATTGCAGATTTTAGTGTTTACTGATTCAGAAACAAAGGCAGACCTTCCCATCTAGCCCCTCTGCAATGTCGCTAATGAAGACATTAAAGAGGACCGGTCCCGGTACTGATCCCTGTGGCACTCTGCTGGTCATCCTCCCTTCCTCGGAGTTAACTCCATTTACCACCACCCTCTGTCGCCTATCCCCTAACCAATTTCTTACCCAGTGTACCACCTTTGGACTCACTCCTAGGCTGTTCGGCTTGCTTACAAGTCTCCTATGCAGAACGGTGTCAAAGGCCATACTGAAATCTAAGTAGGCCAGATCCACAGCTCCACCCTGATCCAATTCCCTGGCTGCCCAGTCAAAGAAATCTATCAGATTCGTTTGACATGACCTCCCCCCTGTGAATCCATGTTGCCTCAGATTTTGTAAGCCACTGGATTTGAGATATTCCACAAGCCTTTCCTTCAGTAGTGATTCCATTAATTTACCTACCACCGAAGTCAGGATGACTGGCCTGTAGTTGCCAGCCTCCTCCCTGCTACCATTTTTGTGTAGTGGGACTACATCTGCCCTCCTCCAGTCCTCTGGAACTACTCCCATCTCCAGTGAGTGACTGAACACGACTGTCAGACGTGCAGCCAGTATCTCCTTGACCTCCCTCAATATCCCTGGATGCACCCAGTCTGGCGCCATTGCCTTGTCCACTTTCAGATTTGCAAGTTCTTTCAGGACTCTCTCCTCTGAAAATGGACTAGTGTCCACTTCCCTTCCTTCAATGCTCCTGTTACTTTTCTGTGGCCCCTCGCCTTCCCCTTTCTCTGTGAACACTGAACAAAAGTAGTTGTTCAGGATGTCTGCCTTTTCCTGGTTCCCTCCACCCAATCCCCCTCCCTTCCCTTCCTAGCCTTACAATCCCTCCCTGGTCTTCCTTTTTCATTTACATACCTGAAACATGTCTCTGTCTTCACATTGCTAGGCTATTCTCTCTCCACCATGCACCTTACTGCTCTGCCTGCCTCCTTTGTTTCTCCTGATACACTTCCCTATCCTCCTCCCTCTGTGTCTTCTTATACCTCCTAAATGCTAACTTTTTGTCCTTATCTTCCCGGCCACCTCTTTTAAGAACCATAGTGGTCTCTTTTTCCTCTTGCTTTTGCACACTTGCTTGACACAGAGGTTTGCTGCCTTCATTACGCCCCCTTTTAGCTTCGCCCACTGTTCGTCCACTCCACCTGCCCGGGTATACCTGAGGCATTCACCCATCTTTTTAAAATCGGCCCTACTGAAGTCCAGGACCCTCAACCTTGTGTGGTTCGATTCTGCCACAGTTCTTATATTGAAACACACTGTATGGTGATAACTGATCCCCAGGTGGCCTCCCACCATGACGTCTGCAACACTGTCCCTGTTAGTGAGTACAAGGTCCAGTATTGCTCCATCATGAGTGGGCTCCCTTACTAGTTACCAGAGGAATGCCCCTTGCAGGGAGTCCAGGATATCCCTGCTCCTAGCTGAAGCTAGTATAATGGGATATGAATGAAATGAAGTGAATGAATGCACAGTGGACCAGACAGCAGCTCTTTAATGTCCTTAATTGGGATGTACCTGGCAGCTGTATGTCTGCTG
The DNA here is from genome assembly GCA_016271365.2 of Neoceratodus forsteri. Taxonomy (NCBI): domain Eukaryota; kingdom Metazoa; phylum Chordata; order Ceratodontiformes; family Ceratodontidae; genus Neoceratodus; species Neoceratodus forsteri. Next base: position 1,316,385,923 of record CM028131.1, read on the forward strand.
GAGTGCACAATCAACCCCTTGGGCGACTCCTACCAGCCAACCTGTAACACAGATTGGTGCAGAAGGTTGTTCATTGGCCAATCGTCTGTTTCATTGCCAGTCAGCCTGAAGAGGCTTCAGTGTATATGAGGAACAGCTGCTAAGTCTCAGTGTGAACCCCTGCCATAGATTCCCTGTAATACTGCAGTGCCTAGCGCACATCCACGTGCAGTGTCTGAAGCATGCGGCTTTAGAAAAAAGTTGGGGAAGTAAGAATAGGTTACACATCTGTAACCGTTGTTCTAGGAGTGGTATATGGTTCACATCCACACTGTGGCAGTTCTACTGGAATACGATGATTGGCCGGAACATCTTTAAGCTACGTTCCTCCCACCACTCGGGCGGATATATCCTTGCAAACTGGAAGCAGGATCAGATGCCACTTGCGTGGATGTGAACTATATACCATTCCTAGAAATAACAGTTATGTAAAAACTTACCGTAATAGTAGATCTTTGAGAGGGGTTCCTGCAGTAGGTCATTACAGACAGGACTGCGCCACCAGTGTCAGGACCACACGGCAAACTTCTAGCTAGCAATCCATAGCAGGGGACCACCCCCCGGCGTCACCTGACAGTACGTCAGCATGACACTATATAGGGGTGGTCCTCACGCCTGCCCTCCAGCTCTCCTGCTGTAAGACCTCTGGAAGGTAAACAGGAGAAAGGAGAAAACTCCTTGAGCCCTGAGCTGCTAAAGAAGCACCCTGGGAAAGGAATGAGTAAGCAAAAGCTGAGGGGAAGGTGGGAGGGAAAAATATGACCTACTGCAGGAACCTCTCTTGAAGATCTACTGTTATGGTAAGTTCTTACGCAACTGTTATATCTTACTTCAAGAGGGTTCCTGCAGTAGGTCATTACAGGTAGGACTGAATTCCAAGCAGTCAAGAAGCAACAGTCCGAGACTGAGGTCCGGGAGGTGGAAAAGATCTGCAGAGCAGGACGCAGCTAGGACAATAGGTCCTGAAGAATGGCCAGTCCAAAATTGGATCTGCACCTGGAGGCAATGTCCAGACTGTAGTGTTTCGTGAAAGTATGGACAGTACTCCACATGGCCACAGCACAAATGTCAGATGCGGACACATTTCTCAAAAAGGCAGTGAAGGCGGCCATGCTGTGGGTCGAATGCCCCTTGACCGTTCCCGGAAGTGGTTTCTCGTACTTCTGGTAGATAAAGGTAATGCAGTTAGCCAACCACTTGGAAAGGCATTGCTTGGACACAGCATTACCCTGATGTTTGGGTGCAAAGGAAACTAATAATTGGTCCGATTTGCGCACCTCCTTAGTCTGAGAAATGTAGTAGCGTAGTACTCTATGTACATCCAGAGTGTGCAAGTGGTGTTCCCCCTCTATTAGAATATTCGGGATAGTAGACCAGCAGTTGGATATCCTGGTTTAAAGTCAACTTGGATACCACATTTGGGAGAAAGGAAGGATTAGTCTTCAAAGCCACCCTGTCTCAGTGGAAAATTAAATAAGGCTCCTTACAAACTAGAGCCTGAAGCTCGGAAATCCTTCGAACTGAGGTAATAGCAACTAAAAAACAGCACCTTCCAAGACAGGTAGTGCATATCACAGCTTGCTGCCGGCTCAAAAGGGGGCAAAGTAAGCTTTTCTAAAATAAAATACAAATCTCAGAGGTGAACTGGACTACGGACCGGAGGTTTCAAGTGAAGGATCCCCTTAAGAAAGGTTTTGGAGACCTCCAGCTGAGCCGTAGTCTTGCCTTCCACTGGAACATGATAGGCAGCTACTGCTGAAAGATGAGCCTTCAGTGAGGAATAGCTGAGGCCCAAATCAGAAAGATGCAAGAGGTACTCAAGGATCTGGTACACTGGGCAAGAAAAGGGATCCATATCCCTGGCAGTCGCCCAGATGGTGAATCTCTTCCACTTCATAGCGTACGTAGTTCTGGTGGAGGGTTTTCTGGTTTCCACCAAAACTTGAGCTACTCAGGAGGAAACCCCGAAATGTGACACCGCCACATCCAGAGGTGCCACGCATGCAGGTGGAGAGATTTGAGTCCCGGATGCACCAGGCTGCCCTGCTCCTGAGACAGAAGGTCGTGTAGGAGAGGAAGAGGTGCTGGGGGTTCCAACGTTAGCTGTTGCAGCAGGGGAAACCATATCTGTTGAGGCCAAAGAGAGGCAATGAGAATCATGTGTGTCAGTGGCTCAGTAGGTAGCACACTCGCCTCTGAGGCCGGGAGATCAGAGGGCTGTGGGTTCAGTTCCCACATCTGGCACTTGGGTTAATATCCCAGTACTGACACTGTAGTGCAGCATGAGAGGGGTGCTGCACTTCTGAGGTGCTGTCTTTTGGATGAGATGTTAAACCGAGGTCCCATCTGCCTGGATTGGTGGTAGTTTAGGTAGATGTTAAAAGATCCCATGGCACTTATCAAAAAGAGTAGGGGAATTTCCCCGGTGTCCTGGCCAAATTTCCCTTATTCACTGAAAATACCACAAACAGCTTAATCTGGTTCAAGGTCAGTTGGCATTCATCTGTATCCCCCTTCCCTGGGTCGTGCCTGAAAATAGGCAGAATTTGTCTAGTGCACTTACCCGGTCAACAAAAATGCTTACCCTCCACCTGAAGCTTCAGCAGGACTTTCTGCAGAACTGGGAAGGGAGGGAAGGCATACAGGAACCTCCCTGTCGAACAAAGTTACAGGGCATCTTGCCAAAAAACATACCACAGCCAGGAATGCGCGAACAAAAATTGGGTAGTTTTGCATTGAATGAGGAGGCAAAAAGGTCCTGTTCTGGACCACCCCACAGGTCGAACAGACAGTCTACCGTGTGTTGCTTCAGTTCCCACTCGTGAGCCCACGCGATGGTGCAGCTGAGATTGTCCGCCAGGACACTGTGAACGCCACGGACGTGGACTGCTATCAAGTGTAGATTGTGCTGGACTGCCCAGTACTACACCTGTATCACCTCCCTGCAGAGGGAGTACGAGCGGGTACCTCCCTGTTTGTTGATGTTCCAGATCGTGGCAGTGTTCGCGGTCTGGACCAGAAGTGTTCCCAGGCATAAGAGGGTCTGAAAGGCCTGGAGAGCATACAGCACTGCTCTCATCTTCAGAACATTGATATGCATTTGCACTTCCTGCTAGGACCACGTTCCTTGGGTGTAGTGGTCTCCCAGATGTGCTCCCCAACACTGACCAGAGGTGTCCGTCGTGAGGGATGTGGGAGGGGAAGGGGGTTGGAAGGGAACCCCTGAGGAGAGATGAGACGTCTCCTGCCACCAGAGCAGATCCCTCTTCATGCTGTTGGAGACCATGACTCTGTGGTCCAGGTCATCCAAGTGTTGATCCCATTGGACCCGGAGTGTCCACTGGGTCACCCTCATGTGCAGTAGGACCACGGTACTGTGGGAATGGCAGCAGCCATCAGACCCAACAGTCGAAGAACAGAGCAAGCTGTAGTCCAAGAGTTGGCTATAGCAGAAGCTTGTAGTTTCAGAGTATCCACTCTGTTTGAAGGAAGGAAGACCCTGCCCTGGACCATGTCCAGCACTGCTCCGATAAATTTGAGGTGCTGAGAGGGTGACAGGTTGGACTTGGGGTAATTCACCGTAATGCCAAGTCATGAAAACAGGTCCAGGGTGAAGGAGTGAGACTCCTTCAGACCATCTTGAAACAGGCTGACAGAAGCCAGTCATCCAGGTATGGGAACACATAGAACCAGCCTGAATTTCTTCCCACACCACTGGAAGGTGACTTGACGGGTAATGTGACCTGCCCAGAGGGTTGTACTCTTAAGATCATCTGCACCAACCAAGCGTCTGAGGCAATCACCTCCCACTCTCTAAGGTGGAGAGTGAACCTTCCCCCAACTGGTTCCATCGGCAGATCTGGAGGAGGTCGAGGGGTGTCCCACAGGTCAGGAAGCAGAGGGGAGGGCCGGCTGATGGCCTCCCACTGCCCTGTGAGATTTGGCTGGGGGGGGGGTGTGTGGTGCCCCACAGCCTGTGGCGTGAAGTTTGCCCGACGTCTGGCCAGAGGCTGTCTGTTCCTTTTCTGCTGTTGGCAGGGAGCAGACGTCTCGGAGGGGCCTACCGCTAACCTGAAGTTCCATGATGATGTCCTTAACATCCCCCCCCAAACAGGACAGGGCCTCGAAAGGGGGCGTCCAAGAGAGTGGATTGGACATCCTGGGGCAAGCCTGCCAAGCGCAGCCATGCACACCTTCTAAGGCAGACGCCCGAGGCAGTGCTATGTGCCACCAGGTTCACGGAATCATAGGTGGCGTGAAGTGCATGATGGCAGAAAGACTTGTTAAGCCTCACTTTCCTAAGGAGTCCTTCCCTGAGATCTTGGTCTAGGATAGCCAGAATGTCCGATTCCAGATCTGATATGGAAGATTTCTGGAAAGAAATCATGTGAACCACATAATTCAAAGACCACAAGGCACAAGTGGTGGAAACGTACACTTTGCGGCCATACTGGTCCATTTGTTTGAACTCCTTATCTGGTGAAGAGGCACTAAGATGCCTCGGCTTGGCTGATCTGTAGTGGGCTGCGGTGATCACTATGCAGTCTGCCTTGGGCTGCACAGTGAGGCAAGAAACCCCTTCCGGGGGGTGGTAAGTCCTGTCAGCCTTCTTAGAGACTGCAAGGATAGAGGACAGTTGCTGCCAAATGGTATGTCAAGTCCTCATGCGGCCCCATCTAAGGAGGGATGGGTAAGGGGTCCGCATCAGAAATGTCCAGGTGCTCAGCGAGCCTTTTTCCTTTGGGATCCAATTCCTGGGTAGCCCATCCACATACAGTCTGATTAGACCACAGTAGGTCAGCAAACAAAGGGTCCTCTGGGGAGACTTGGGAGACTCCTTCGGCTAAGGTTCTATGGGGGAGAGGGACCTGGAGCTCACAGAAGAGTCTGAGTCAGGTGATACTGGTCTGCTGGGTGATGAGACCTTATCTGACGCCCCCTCTGTGGATCTATCACCAGGCAAATCTCTGGGAGGGCATCTGGCAGGTTCCCTGTCCGACGTCCAGGGGTTGGCAGGGGAAAGACTCCTGGGAGCTAATCGTGGAGCCGGCATAGGGATCAGTATTGGCTCCGGTCGAGACAACTCCTGTAAGAGTTGTGATTTTGTGTCCTTCCACCATGAAGGAATGGACCCTGGCTTATTGGCCCGAGACCTGTTCGGAGCCAGAGGCTGTGGAGCAGGAGGAGGCGGGGGTGGTGGAGGAGGCGGTGGAGGAGGCTGGAACCCTGGGTACCCCGAATGAGGGTAGGAGTGGTAGCCAGGGTAATGGTAGCCGAAAGGGTAGCCCTGTTGGTTATGCCCTGAAAAAACTGACCCTGAGGCGGGTACCCAGTCACATAGCCAGTGGTGGGTAGCCTGATGACCAACACCCTAGCACTGGGTAATATGGATATTGTGGCACGGGTAGCCTGGGACCGTGCCCAACAGAAGGGCACCACCAGTCCAGCAGGTGGCGGGGCCAAGGGACCATTAGGAGCTGAGGGATGGCCTCCCGCTGCCCTGTGAGATTTGGCTGGGGAGGTGGTGCCCCACAGCCTGTGGCGTGAAGTTTGCAGGCTTTGGGGGGGTTGGGACCTCGGAGGAAACTGGTGGTGACTCATGCATCGGAGCAGGAGGCATAGGCGGGGCGCCTGTAGAACCATCAGGCAGCGGGAGGTCGACTGGTAGACCAGCTATCACAGGTTCAGGAAGATCGTCGACCGGTGAGAAGCTCTTAGGTAGAGGTTCCCCAGTAGTATGCGACGTCAGGGGGTCCGGTGTTGGAGGGACCACCAATTCCAGAGGCTGATCTGATGTGTGTGAGGGAGATCTAGGAGAAGAGACCCCCTTCAACCGGTCCACTGGAACAGTGGAAGACCCAGCTAGTAAGGTACCCGAAGTAGGGGAAGAAATCCCCAAAGACACATCGCTCATCTCCTGCAGGGAATCAAGGGAGAGCGAGGGGTCGGGCTGAGTCAGAGGCAAAGACTCCCTGGAGGGAGAACCCTCAAGGGAAGAAGCTGGGTCTGGCAGCTGGCTCTGATCACCACCAGGGAAATCTCCAACATCTGATGGGAGAGCCTCGTCCGTGCAGTCATCGGGCGAGCCAGCAACTGAATGATCGTCCGTGACCAAGTGGGTGTTGGAAGAGCCGGCGTCTGACTCATCAGTCGGGGGTCGGGTGGACGGCAGAGGAGTTGAGAGTCCAGCTTATCGACCAAGGCTGTGCACTTTTCGGTGGCACCGGAGGGCGACTTACCAACCGGAATGCTGCTTACAGTCCCAGAACAGGTACCCTCCTGAGAAGAACGCCCCTTCCGTCCTCTAACAACAGTGGGGGGGGGGGGCGCAACTGATCCACCCGGGCAGGAGGGGTACTTACTGAAGCTGCTGCCTCCCCTGAGGCTGCTTCTTCAGTTTGGCAGTGCTGGACAGAAGGGGACCGATCCTGGTCCCGACGCATCTCCTTTTTCTTCCGTGGAAGGAGAGGAAGAACGTTCCCACAGCTCCTTTTCCATGGAAGCCAGGCGCTTCTTTAGCAGATGGGCTTCAAGGGCTTTCTGGCATGTGGCCCTTTTAAAGGATAGGCAGATGGAGCAGTCCTGGGCCCGGTGTTTTGGGCCTAGACAGAGGACGCAGTGGGAGTATGCGACGGAGATGACATGCAATGATGGAAACTAGAACTTTAAAGAAAGAAAATAACAAAACCGTTAGCCGGAAAAATGGCGGTCGACTGAAGGTGAAGTTCTCCGCGAGGATCGACTGACTCAGGTCGGTGGCAGGAAAGAACTGGAGGGCAGGCGTGGGGACCACCCCCTATATAGTGTTACGCTGACGTACCGTTAGGTGATGCCGGGGGTGGTCCCCCGCTATGGACTGCTAGCTAGAAGTTTGCCGTGTGGTTCTGATGCCGGTGGGCACAGTCGTATCTGTAATGCCCTACTGCAGGAACCCTCTCCAAGTAAGATCTACGGTTACAGGTTAGTAACTTGTTCTTCTAGGGGTGTGGATATGGTTCACTTGCCCAAACTCTAGCAGACTCCTAGCAGTTCTCCAGGAGGAAAGGGCAAGGCATGCACCCTTACTTGGCAAAGAGAGACTGGAGAAACGAGGCACCCAAACACACATCCCGGCCTGACTCGAGGTCAATGCAGTAGTGAAAAATAAAGGTGTGTGCTGACCTCCAGGTAGCCACCCTACAGATCTCCTGTATGGGTATATACTTGAAAGCAGCCACCAAGGCAGTGGTATGTCTCGTGGAATAAGTCCTAATCCCAACGGGAGGCTCTCGACCAGCCAACCAATAGTAGAGATCGATGCAAGATAAGATCCACTTTGCAATCATTTGTTTTGCTGCTGGTCTGCCAGGCACGGCTTTAGCACAGGTGACACATAGCTAGCAAGCCTGTTCCCAAATTCCAGACGTAAACTCTACATAATATCAGAGTGTTCCCTGCAGGTCCAGGGTATGGGCTTGTGATTGGCCTCCAAGGTAGGGTCTGTAATGTATACCAGTAAGTTAATCACCTGGTTAAGGTGAAACTCCGACTATCACCTTCGGAAAGAACTTCAGGTTGGGGCGAAGGAGGACTCTGTCCCTGTGGAAGACCAGGTAGGGAGAGTCCACCGAGAGCACCTGGAGCTCTCCAATCCTTCTGGCAAATGTACTGGCCACCAGGAAGGCTGTCTACCACAACAGGTGTGACAAGTTGCACCTGTGCACTGGCTCAAAAGGCTTGCCCTTGAGTAAAGCCAGAACCAGCAGTAAGTCCCACGGTGAAAGTGGATCCCACACCCGAGGGGACCAGTGGTCGAGGCCCTTGAAAAAGTACTCAATCACTTTCTCCTGGGCCACCGCCAGCATACCAGCACATGCCTGGTAAGCCGAGATGGCTGCCAGGTGCACCTTAAAGGTCACTACTTGCAGTCCTAGCTGGGAAAGGGACCAAAGGAAGTCCTGAATGCTAGGTACAGTACAGGTAAGGGGATCAAGCTCCTTGCCCTGGTACCAAATGGAAACTTTCGTCCTTTTAACAGCATATCACCTACGAGTCGATGCCTTCATAGAGGCTTCCAAGATGTGGAGGACATTATCAGAAAGATCCACAGCCTGGAACTCTAGCCACTCAGGAACCAAGCTGTGAGATGCAGGGACAGAAGGTCCGGGTGTAGGACCATCCCCCAGTGTCTGGTCAGCAGGACTGGGTGCAGAGGTAGTTGCCACAGATACTGGCTGCTGAAGCAGATGAGAGCTGGGTGTCAGAACCACCTTGGCCAGTCTGGAGCTATCAGAATCATGCACACCTTTTCCTTCCTGACCTTGACTAGTACTCGGTTGATAAAGGGGAAGGGAGGAAAGGCATACACGAAGCCCGGCATCCAGGGCCTTGCAAAGACATCCCCTATCACTGTCCTGGACTGTAGGGGGGAGGGCACAAAACAACCTCAGTTTGGCATTCTCCCAGGAGGCAAACACATCCACCGAGGGTGAGCTCCTCAAGGAACAGGTGATTCATCACCGCCTGATTCAGAAACAAATCGTGCAACGTCTCTCCTTCCTGGCTGCCAGCGTCTACCAGCTGAGTGTTCTCCCCATGACATGGATTGCCAGATTGATGCCCAGAATGCACATGAGGGTCCACGTGCAGCATGCCTCCCAACACAATGGAAAGGAGAGAGTGTCGCCTTATCTGTTTATGTAAAACATGGTCATGGTGTTGACTGTCTGGACCCAAGTGACCAGACCCCTGACTAGTGGAGCAAATTCCATCAGAGCCAAGTGCACTGCATGGAGCTCCAGCAGGTTTATGTGGTGATGGAACTCCCTGGGTGACCAGAATCCATGGTCCATGTGGTCTCCCAGGTGTGCTTCCCACCGTACCAGAGATGCATCTGTCATCAGAATGATGGTAGACTCTGGGTGGACAAACGGGATTCCTTCCTTCAGATGTTCTGGGACCAGCCACCCCTGGCTAGCATTCCACATTGGCTGGATAACTATGACTAGCTGGTCCAAGTAGCCTAGGCGTTGAGACCACTGACAACCCAGCTCTCACTGAGGGTGTCGCATCCACCAGCGGGCTACAACGATGCAGAATGCCATGTACCCCAGCAGCCGTGGGAATCCCGGGCAGGGTGCAAGAACCTAACCTGAAATGACTAGGCAAAGAAGTAAGATCTTGTGCCTGGTCCGCCGGGAGATGGACCTTGGCCTGCAGGGAGTCTAGTTCTGCCCCAAAGAAGCTGATCACCTGATTTGGTACCAGTTCGGACTTGTCTGGGTTGACCAACAGGTGCAAGTCTCGGCAGGTCTGAAGAGCCAGGTCTGTGGATCTCACCATGGCCTCTCTAAATAGACCAGCTAAGAGACATTCATCCAGGTAGGGGCACACCCTGTCCCCTAGGCAATGCAGGTGAGCTACCACCACTGCCATGCATGTGAAGAAGACCCTTGGAGCCGAGGAGAGCCTAAACGCACGACTTGGAACTGGTACAGGAACCCTTCTGCTTCGAAACCGAGGTACCGGTGATGGGACCTGTGGACGGGAATGTAGAACAACACATCCTGGAGGTCCACAGAGCAAAAACACAGGTTACTTGTAAAAGTAGTTCTAGGAGTGGTACATGTTGTTTGTCCACACTTTCTGGCAGTGTCCTTTCCCTTTAAGATGAGCTGGAAGGTCTTCAAGCTAGCTCCTCCCACCCACCCAAGTGGTATCTACTCTAGCACCACCCCATGATGCCAGTTCTTGCCTGCTGGAAGCATACCTGTGCACCACTGTCAGGGGAGGACGGGTGGGTCCATGTGGATGAACAACATATACCACTCCTAGAACTACTGTTACAGGTGAGTAACCTGTTTTTCTAGGGCCGAGGATATGTTGTTCTATCCACACTTTCTGGCAGACTCATAGCAGTTCTACAGGAGAAGGGAGGCAATGCACACATCCCCAGCTAGGGAACAGCGAATGGAGAACTGAGGCCCCAAAACCAACGTCCCAGCACTAACTAGGTACTGGGCGTGAAGGTGTTTGCCGATCTCCGAGGAGCAACCCAGCAGACAACCTGGGTACAGATATCCCTGGAAGCAGCCATCAAGGCAGCAGTACGATGGGTGAATGAGGCCCTAACCCTCTGGGAGGCTCCCTACCCGCCATCCAAAGGCAGAGATTAGTGCAGGATCAGAATCATCTGACAATCATCACCAAGCTGCATGTCTGCTAGGTGTGGCTTTAGCGTAGATGAAAACCAGCTGGCAAACTTATTCCCTGAACTATGGCCCTGTGCACGTAAAGCAATGAATGCTCACCACAGGTCCAAGGGAAGCCTGTGCTCAGCCCTTGAAGGTGTGGTGGGTGCAGAACACCGGGGAATCATGCACCCAGAACAGGTGGAGATTCGACACAACCTCCAGGAGGGACTTCGGGCTGGGGTGCAGGACAACCAAGTCCTTGTGGAAGACCAGAGAAGAAGACTCCTCAGGGAACGTCTGAAGCTTGCTAATCCTTCTGGCTGGCATAACAGCCATCTATAAGGTGGTATTCCACAACAGATGTGACATCTCACACCTGTGCAGTGGTTTGAATGGCATGCCAAAAATATGTGCCAACCAGCAGTAGGTCCCTGAAGGGAGGAAGACACTCACCAAAGGGAGAAATGGTCAAGGCTCTATCAGGTTCCCGACCACCTAAACCTGCCCTATCAGCTGTCAGCTGACCTGCACCCAGGAAGCAGGGATGGCTGCAGGGACACCCAAACAGATACTGACCAAGGGTTCCCCAATTCGAGGGCCCAAGGAAGCAATAATGTTGGCCGCTGGCAAACCAACGGTGCAGCCCCTTGGCCCAGAAACCATATGGAGAACTCTTCCATTTGAAGGCATAACATTATCGGGTCAACACCTGTTGAGTTGTAACAAGGATGAGCCCATCTTCTGAGAGACTCAAAGCATGAGCCCTAGCCGCTCGGGAACCAGGCCGTTAGGGGTAGGGATCGAAGGTACCAGAGAACCTTCCCCCGATAAGGAGAGCAGGAACAGACATACAGGGATACACCACAGGAACCTGTCGCTGAGGCCAAGGAGATCGGGGCACAAAAATCGGCCTGGCCGAGCGAGACTGCAAGATCACCAGTGTCTAATCCCTCCAGACCTCGAGCAACGCTGGGTCGAAGGAAGGGAGACAACAAGGAGGCCTGAGGTCCGAAGCCTCAAAAAGGCTTCCCCCCTTCAGTATTCCTGCTGAGGGAGAGTGGGTGAAGCACACCCTCAGCTGGATGTCCTTCCAGGGGTGGACAAAAGAGCAGGAACAGACATACAGACATTCAGGGCAGAGGGAGACTGTGAAAAGGCAGAGATACTAAACAAATATTTTTGCTTAGTATTTACAAATGAAGAGGGGGAGGTACCTAAAACAAACAGTAGAAACACTCTGGATACAGAAGTTGATATCAGCCCATTTACAGAAGAAAGGGTTCTGAAAGAATCTCTTAAAACTGAAGGTGGACAAAGCAATGGGGCCTGATGGATTCATCCCAGAATTCTAAAAGAACTAAGGGTAGAACTAGTGACACCACTGACTACCCTTTTAACAAATCATGGGAGGATGGGGTGGTACTCGAGGACTGGAGGAGGGCAGATGTGATTCCCCTTCACAAAAGTGGGAGCAAGGCAGAGCAGGAAACTACAGACCTGTTAGTTTAACCTCAGTGATAGGAAAATGATGGAATCACTTCTGAAGGAAAGAACTGTCGAGTATCTGGAGGCCAGAGGGCACAGGACCCTAGGCAGCATGGATTCACAGCGGGAAGATCATGCCAGACGAATCTGATAGATTTCTTTGACTGGGTGACCGAAGTAGTAGATCAGGGAGGGGCTGTGGACATGGCCTACCTAGACTTTAGCAAGGCATTTGACACAGTCCCACACAAAAGATTAATATACAAGTTAGCCAGCCTGGAGTGGGTCCCAAGATGACAGCCTGGGTAAAGAATTGGCTGGAGAATAGGACACAGAGAGTAACAGTAAATGGAGTCCACTCAGAAGAAAGGAGGGTTACTAGTGGGGTACCGCAGGGTTCAGTATTAGGACCGGTCCTCTTCAATGTCTTTATAAGCGACATTGCAGAGGGACTGGAAGGAAAAGTATGTCTCTTTGCAGATGACACGAAGATCTGCAACAGAGTTGATGCACAGGGTGGGGTGGAAAGGATGAGAAGGGACTTGGCAAGGTTAGAGGAATGGTCAAATGTATGGCAGCTTAGATTCAATGCTAAGAAGTGCAAGGTAATGCACCTGAGAAACAAAAACCCAGGGGGAAGAGTACACAATGGGGGGTGAGATACTAACAACAACAAAAATGGAAAGGGACCTGGGGGTAGTCATATCAGATGACCTAAAGGTGGGCAAGCAATGTGAGAGGGCAGCAAGGAGGGCTGGGGGATACTGGGATGCATAGGGAGAGGCATCACCAGTAGAAAACAGGAAGTTATTATCCCTCTGTACAGACAGCTGGTGAGACCCCATCTGGAGTACTGTGTGCAGTTCTGGAGACCCAATCTCCACAAAGACATAGACAGGATGGAAGCTGTCCAGAGGAGGGCAACTAAAATGGTGCAGGGTCTGCACGGAAGACATGAAGAGAGACGAAAGGAGCTTAATATGTATAGCCTCGAGGAAAGGAGGGAGAGGGGGGACATGATAGAAACGTTCAAGTACCTCAAGGGAATCAACAAAGTCCAAGAGGGTAGCATCTTTCAAAAAGAGCTGCAAGAACAAGAGGGCACAATTTGAAGATGGGGGCAGCTCAGAGGGTAATTTAGGAAGTATTTTTTCACAGAGAGGTTGTGGATGCATGGAATGGCCTTCCGGAGGAGGTTGTGGAGTCAAAATCAGTGGTGGAATTCAAGCATGCATGGGACAGTCATAAGGCCATTCTAGGGCGTGGGGGTAGGAAGAAGTAGGCTGCTGGTTAACTAGGATCTGCAGCTTATCCAGTAGGTAGGGAAATGGGCAGACTGGATGGGCCAAGCGGTCCTTATCTTCCCTCAAATTCCGTTTCTATGTTTCTATGACAGGAACATCTAAGACTTGCCCCAAGGAAGGACAGGATCTGCACTACCTCAGTATAAAAGGGCACCCCCTGTGATGCTACGACCACCCGGCTGAAGGCATCTGTGGGGCTATCTCCTCTCAGAGGTACCAACTCAGGAGGGCCTGGTGGCCCGCTAGACCGTGATAGGACGGTCCAGGCACGGAGGGTATCCCTGCTCCATCGAAAGGAGAGCAACCTGCCCATAAGAGGTAGCACAGAGGTATGGTGTGGCCCAACCTGGGCCATGCCATTTGACCCTTGAGAAATGGAGCAAGGTGGACGGCATTAGCTGAGCCACGAAGTGCTCTGTCAGGTGAAGAAACACCAGGTTTCTGTGGGGAACGGGGAGCCCAAGGGCTCCGTGTTCTCGCAGCAGGGGCACCTGACGGCAGGATAGCTGACGGCCTCTGCAGGTCAGTCAGAAGACACTCCTGCAGATTATGCAGGAGAAACCCCAAGGGGCTAAACCTGACTCCGCTGGGCCACCGAGATCACCTGGTCAAGGTGAAGCTGTCCCTGGAACTACTGACTGGTCAGCCCCTACAGCCATGGCACGAAGGCCAGCGAGCCCCCAAAAGATCAGGCTGATGTGAGCTCACGCAAGAATACAAGTTTCAAGTATGCCTAGGCCCACATGAAGCCCAGAGGGACACGGGACCAGAGGGCCAGCACTCTGGACCGCTCCACCCTCCTTGTCTTGGGGGGGACCCCGAGAAGCGCCAGACATCCCAATGAGATATACCTGGATGCCCCGGCGCCCTCAGTGGGGAAGACCCACTGAGAACCTGAGGAAGACCCAGGACATCGGGGATGAACCGAATGGCCATGGAACCGAAAGTGAACAGCCCCTGCCTGAAGGTGAGGGGTTGTCAGAAGGACAGGCGGCGAGACACAAATATGCGTCCTGAAAATCTAGAGAGCTGAACCATTTGTAACAGTGTAGTTCCCCTAGAACAGGGTGGTGGCCCCAATCCGATTAGGAACCAGAAGCGTCTGAACCAGAGCCCTGAAAGCTGCCCAAAGTGTCAACTGAGCGCCAACAGGCATGGGTTCGCCCCATGGGAAGGGAGGACCCAGGGGCTCAGGATGGGAGGGGGGGAACAGGCTTGGAGGCAGGGGAGGGTCCGGACAAGGAACCGCTGGAATCCTGACCCCTTGGTGTCCCGGTGGCCGAGGGCAAAAAGCAGGCCTAGGGCGCCATGCCTGGTGTAGTCCAACCTGTGGCCAGCAGGGCCTGCTGCCAGAGCTGAAGCGGTCTATAAGGGCCTGGTTCTAGAGGACCTGGAGCCCCCAAAGTATGACTGAGCAGACGTCATCAAATTTAGGGTGGAACTGGACCTCTCCACTCTAGTGAGATGCGCCTCCACTTTGGTCCTGGAGAAGGGAAAGTCCGCTAATAAGCGCTGTGTATCCACAGGGAGGTGGGATATACGCAGCCAAGCCCTGTGGCATATGGCGACCGCTGTGGCCATGGAACTGGCACATGAACCACCAGTGTCCAGGGTCATTTGAAGCTGTTGCTTCGCTATGGCACAGCCTTGGTCACAGACTCGCATAACAGTAGTGTGCAAGCCTGCCAGGAGGAGAGGGAGCACCTCGTCCAAGGACCCCAGAAGGGCATGCGAGAAACAGGCCATCAGGAGGGCTGACCTAGCCCGCCAAAGGCTGAGCAAAGTGGCAGGTTGCACCTTCATGACCGAGGTGTCCAAGTCCTTAGACTCCTTGTCGGGGGGGGGGGGATCCACTCCACCGCCCCCACCCAACCCAGCCACCAAAAAACGGAGTCAGCCACCAGCCCTACAGCCGAGGTGTGAACGGTGAACCCCAAAAGGGAGCCGGAACGGACCGCGTACTTGTGGGCCATCTGGGCCGAAGGTGTTGGGCAAGCGGCCAGGTGACGCCAGAGGTCCAGAGCCGGAACAAAATGGCATCCTCAACCAGAAAGGTGACAGTCGGAGTGTCGTCCTGGTCCATTATCTCGGTCAAGGGGAACCTCTCCCTTGTCTGGATGGGCTCCTACTGGAGACCGGTAAGCTCTGAGATCAAACTGAGAAGGTCCTGAAAAGAAGAGCAACCTTGCATCCCGGGGTCCCTGGCTCACGCTGCGTCCACCGGGCGGGAGTGCAGGCAGAAGACCTAGATTCTGAGGAATCTGGAGATGGAGGTCTCCTGTCTACAGCCACTGAGAGTTATCGGGGGAGAGGGGAAACCTGATGCTGAGCATCTCCTGAGATGCCTGCCCTTGGCAAGCAGGAAGGCATCCCCACCAAATATGGCTGATAAGCCGAAGTGAGCCATGCTGGGGGTCGACCAGTCCAGCTCCTGCCAGGGCAGAGACCCGAGCGGCTCCAGTGGCAGCAGCCCAGAGGATGTCGGGTCAACCACCAGAGGTGGCAGGACCTGGGTAAGGAGCTGTTGCCACAAGAGTTCTTCAAAGTACCAACGCTGCATGCGTCGGTGCCGCTCTTCGGCTGAAAAAGTCGAGGAGTAAGAGCGGCAGTACTGCCGGCTTGGTCCCCTCCCCCCCAGGGCATCAGTGCTGAGAACGGCACGGGCCACCCAGGGTTGGGCTACCAGAGGAGGACCTGAACCAGCAAACGGAGAGGGACAGCGACTGTCAACCCAGTCCTAGGTCCAGAAACACTGAAGAGTAGGGCAGTGGGACAGTGTCCTGCCCCAACCCCGGGGAGAAAACCAGAGTTCTCAAAGGGGAAGAATCAACCTCCTGCAAGGATGAGTCTGGCTCTGTCGGCTCAAGGAGTACCTTGGCTGAAGAGTCGAAAGGGTCCTCGGTCCACCGGCCCAATGGGGAAACCGTGGAGCCAGTGGCCAGGCTCGAAGCCCAAGCGAAGCCTGGTACTCCGCAAAGGCGTGGGAATTGGAGGCCCGGAAGCACTGCTGTCCCCACAAACATGAGAGACCCTGAAGAGGTCTCATGCTCCTCGGTGCAACCCGGGGTGGAAGAGCTCCGAGAACTCTCCCCAAAGGGGAGAGGATGGTGCAGGTCCCGGGGCAAACCCAAAGGAGGCACGCTATGACGAAGCAACGCACCATGAGAGGACCAGGCTGTATCCTGCTGCCAGGAAGCCAACCAATCTATGGAGCCTGTGGCTGAAACTGCAACCTGACCCGGGCAGTCGGGGGAGACCCGTTCGTTCATGTGGCCAAGGAGCAGGCGGACACGACAGGCTTCAAGAGTCACTGGCAAGAGGTGCAGGCCTGGAAGTCATGGTTGTGGACCAGGCAATAAATGCACACTGAGTGCAAGTCCGAAAGTGACTTGTGTTGCCTGTATCTGCAAAACTGGAAGCCTGGGACATACTGTACATCATTCATTTGAGCAAACGATAAAATACAAAACCAAAACACTGAATAGATTCTAGGGCCTCAGACGCGCAGAGTCCTAAGGAGGGAACCTATACTTCCAAGCGGAAAGGAAGAACTGGCGTCATGGGGCGGTGCTAGAGGAGAGGACTACCACTTGGATGGGTGGGAGGAGCTAGCTTGAACACCTTCCGGCTTATCTTAAAGGGAAAGGACACTGCCAGAAAGTGTGGATAGAACAACACATCCACGTCCCTAGAACTATATGTTTTGCTGCAGGTATGGTGTAATCTGGCTCAGAGTGACCATCCAGAACCTGCACTTCTGCATGTACTGGTAGAGATCATGAAGATCCAGTGTGGGGCACTAGCCCCCCATCCATTTCAGGATCAGGAAGTACCTGGACATGTGACCCTAACTAGCCAGGGCATCCAGGACAAGAGCTATAGCCACTTTTGCAATGACCTGAGCAATGTCCTCCCTGAGGCAGACAGCGCATCCTGAGATATTCCGGACTCTTGAGGCATGTGGAGGCCTTAAAATCTAGAGTCAGTCCTCTGCCCACTACATCCAGTACCCACTTGTCCGTTGTGATAGCAGACCAATGTGGCAAGAAATGACATAGCCAGCCTGCAACAAGGAAAGCAGTTGGGGACAGGACAGTTGGAGGGATGACACCCCTCAACCCACCATAGGGAAGCTTTTGTCAGGGCATTGGTAGCTGCTGCCAGAGGGGCACCATTACCCTGGCCCCCCACCCCTTCTTGGTAACCTGGGCCCTGAACTTCTGCTTGGGGCACCAGGCCTGAAACTGACCCAGCTGGGACTGCTGCCAGGAAGGCTGTGACTGAAAGGACCTGAACTGGAAAGCCCGTTTCTTCAGCTTCTTTTTCTGGTTCTTCTGGGACGAAATCTGAGTCAGGGGTGGCACTGGATTTCTCAATCCTAGTAAGATGTCCTTCCACCCTGGGCCCAAAGAGGTCAATCAATGCCCAGGAAAGTGACATCATCCAGCTTCTACTGGGCGTCTGCCCTGAAGGTGGACAAACGCAGCCAAGCCCTGTGATGCATGGAGACAACCACTGCCACTTCACGGACGCAGGAGTTGCCCACGTCCAAGGCTGTCTGGAGCTGTGGTAAGCCAGTGATTCCCCATGGTCTCTGAAGAGCCCCACTGCCACCCGCTGTTCTGGATGGAGGTATAGGAGAACTGCATCCAATATTCCCATCAGGGTGGCTGGCGGTAGCGCTACCGCTCACGACGCTAGCGACCTGAGTTCGGGAACGGGCTCAGGTTGTCGGAGGGCTGGCCGAGGGGAGGAGGCTTGAGCATCCCAGGCACCGCTCATTTCCTTCAAGGGGTGTGGGGAGTCATGGTCCAGTGCATGACCAACCTCTAGCAGCTGCTGGAGGATTGGCATGCCTGCACCACACACATAGGGGTGGAGCATGACTGACGACAGCATACACACTGGCATCAGCACACGTCACATTTCCGGGAGGACATACACCAAAAACACACCTGGCCTGGCGTGACAATGACAAGCGGGTTGGATAGGCCCTCGCCACTGGTGCGGCATGGCTTGAGAAGGGACCTTGATGAGCTTGAAAGTACTGGAACCAGGAGGTGTGGCTAAGGGTTCCAGCTGCCCGCTCCAATTCCGTCCCCACCTGGGGGTAAACCACGGCACAATGAGGGGTCCCTCCAAGCCTGCTGTGTGGAGTGGTTAGTTAGGTGAGAGTGCCAGGGTCAAAGGGTGATAAACAGAAATAGAAAAAAATTAAAAATTCCCATCAGGGGATGACCATAATTAGTCATCATTATGGTGTGATTAGCCAAACGGAGACCCAAAATAGCCGCAGCATACACTTTTTTGCAGCATGGTCAATCCTACAGGACTCCTTGTCCGGAGGTTTGTCCATGTTCTCCTGGTGTCTGGATTTATGGAACATCGAACTTGTGACCAGACCTCTGGCTGAAGGGGTGGTTAGAAAACCCTGAAAGGGAACCCATAGGGACAGCGTAATTGCAGACCATGCGGGCTGACAGTGCCTGGTAGGATGCTGGATGCTGCTGGAGCTCCAGGGTCAGTACTATGATGGCCTCAGCCACCGGGAAGGCAGTCCCCGGGATTCATTCTGATCCAAAATGTCCATAAGAGAGTACTTGGCCCTCTTCTGGAGTGGCTCAATGGGACTGACGTAGACTCTGTGATAAGCCAGAGCAGCACACCGAAGGACACTGGTTCATGGTCAGTGGAAGGCTCTTTGATCGAGCCCTGGCTGAAGAGTCAAGTCCCTAAGGAAGTCATGGACTCCTGATTAGTCATCCAACGACTCCTCGAAGATGGCCCTCAAGTCGCTCACCACTGATCTCCTGGGAATCTTCACTTGGGGTAATCTTCACCAACAACCAGCCTGGCAAGCCAGGAGCCGAACAGCCGGCCTCCTTGGGTGGAGTGCCAACTGGCGGCTGTCGGGGTGGCAGCTCTACTCTAAGTGGGGGGAGAGACAGGAGTGGGGAGCACCTGCAGAACCTGGACCAGCGGGGCAACCACTTGCGACTGCCAGGGGACTGAAAATCCTTAGGGTAGAGCCCTGCCCTGCACCATCATGACAGATTGTTGCCACAGGAACTCCTCGTAGCACCAGTGCATCTTCCAGCAGTGCCGCTCCTTACAAGAGGAGAGCAAGCAGTGTTGATGGCTGTGCCTCCCAGTCAAACGGGATAGAGAGCGTGAATGCCTCGACTGCAACCTTGATAGTCGACAACTCAGTCAACAGCGAGAGGAGTCTTCCTGAGGTTGGTCATAGATAACATGCAGACACAGAAACAAGGGAGTCGAAGATCTGACCCCAAGTGGAGGCTGGTTCCTGGAAGGATCAATAGGGGTCACCGATTGATCCACGCCCTCCTGAGTGAGGACTGGGAGCACCAAGGTGTGCAAGGCCAACTCCTTAGACTTGTCCAATAACTGGTTGACCAGGATCAGAAATATCTTGATGGCTTGGTCAACTGAAGTTGAGGTTGTCTGGCTCAACAGTGGGGCCAAAGAGTCTTCAACCTGCCCGACCAGCCCCTTGGCTAAGGGGCACTCGACAGCCGTCAAGTGGTTGGATAAGTCAAGGGACTGGGAGGACCGTGATCGCTCCATCTCCCTCTCCCACAATTGTCAGTGGTGGTGAGAAGATTTCTTGCTTTTGTTCTTGAACCTAGAGTCACGGAGGACAGGGCTCTCCTCCACAGTCTGGAGAGACCTGTACGTATAACAGAAATGGTCCGTGAAGGTCCCTCGGATGCTGGCCCAGAGTGGGGACAGCGCCGAGACACAGGAGGTGCCCACCATGGCAGCTGCCTCTTCTGCCTCAAGGGTCACAAGTTGAGCAGCAGACCCGGCTGCAGCCGAGGCCTTCTTGCAGCCCTTCGGACAATCCTTCTGATCCCATTTCGAAGGCCAACCCAGTGTGAGCTGGAGCTTCGTATCCTCGAGGGACTCAGGAAGCATGGAAAGGCAGAGGCTGCACCCAACCATGTCATGTTGCCCACCCAGGCAGTACACGAATGTGTCTTGTTGGTCAGTGACCGTCATCGTCTGGTGATACCGAACACATAATTTAAATCCAGGTTTCTTGTGTTCCATTGTGGGTCTGCAGATGGAGCTTAAAGATCCGTGAAACTGCACTTGAAATACTTGGAAAACAAAGGTTCTCCAATCATGCAGAGAAAATGTAAGCAGGTGACGTTCTTCCACCAGGAATAAAGATCTGATGTTATGGGATGGAGTTGGGGGGGATATATCTGCCCGAGTGGTGGGAGGAGCTTAGCTTAAAGATGTTCCAGCCAATCATTGTATTCCAGTGGAACTGCCAGTGTGTGGATAAGTGAACCATACCCACGCCCCTAGAAATCACCTCATTAATGTGAAACCCAGAGACTATCTTCCGCAGGAATTTCATGTGGGGTTAAGGAAAACCTTGTCCTTGTGGAAAACCAGATATAGAGACTATCTGAAGTACCCGGACCTCATTCACAGGCATGGCTGAAGTGATGGCGACCAAAAAAGTGTTTTTCCTCAAAGTGTGTGACATTTCACATATGCCCATGGGCACTTGTGGTTCTCCCATCAGCTTTACAAGCACAGCAGTAGGTCCTTTGATGGCGGAGGCTCTCACACCGGAGGGGACAGGTGATCCAGGCCTTTAAAAAAAGCATCCAGTTTCCTGTAGGCTACAGTCTGCATACCAGTGCATGCCTGGTATGCTGAGATGATGGCAAGGTACACCTTAAGGGGTGTGGCTTATAACCCTGACTGAGACAGGAACCAGAGGTAGTTGATGCACTATAAAAGGCAGGTGAGGGGGATCAATCTTCTTTCCTGCACATCAGTGCAAAAACCTCATCTACTTAAAGGAGTAGGTTTTATGAGACAACTTCTGGGACACCTCTAAAACATGGAGGACATCTCTAGAAAGGCCTAGAGCCTGGAACTCTAGCCACCTAGAAGCCAAGCAGTCAAGTGCAGGGACTGCTGGTCAGGATGCCTCATCATCCCCCATCCCCCGATCTTGTCTGCAGGTCTGAATGCAACAGAAGCTGCCACAGGGGCTTGCTGCTGCAACAGAGATCCTGGTACCAGAACTGTCTTGGCCAGTTTGGAGCCGTAATGATCAGGTCTGACTCATCCCTGTGTAACATAAGAACCACTTGTGGATCAAGAAGAATGGAGAGAAGTCAGACAAAAGGGCCAGGGCCGAGAGAAGACATCCCCCACCAGCATTCCCATCTTGTGTGGTAGGCACAAAACAGCTTCAATTTTCTGTTCTTCCAGGAAGCAAACAGGTCTACCACAGGTGTGCCCCACTGAGCGAATAGGTGTGTCACTACATCCCGGTGTAAGGGCCATCTGTGCAATGTCTCTTCCACTAGATGGAGAATGAGCCAGCTGTTTGTCCTCCCCATGATGTGGACTGCAAACAAGTCTGCCTGCAGACTCTCTACTAGGGACCAGGTACTGAGTAACTCCTGACATAGGGGAAAGGAGTACTTCCTGCCTTGCATGCTGAAGAAGAACATGGTGGACATTTCATTGATGTTTACTTACACAACCCAAGCCCTTATCAACACAGCAAACTCAGAAACTGCCAGCCACTCTGCGTGGAATTCCAGCAGGTTGATGTGCTATTGGGTCTCGCTCTGCAACATGAACTTGTGAGCTCACAGGTCTAGCACATGACCATCCCACCCCACCGACACATCTGTCCATGTGAAGGATGGCTCCACCTGCAGAAAGGGAATTCCCTCAGAGAGGTTCTGGGCACAGAGCCACCACTCTAGCATCCTGCATTGCCTGCATCACCTGAACCATCTGATTCAGGTGGTCGTGGTCCTGGGACCACCGATGCCCCAATTCCCTCTGAAGGGGTGCATCTACCACCAAGCCTAATGGACCAAGGCTGTTGCAAATGACATAAACCCCAAAAGCTGGATGAAATTCCCAAGCCGGGCACAACTGCCCAACTCAAAATGATTGTGTTATTAGATGCAAGATTCAGGGACCGACATAAGGGAGCACTGGGTGCCAAATCATGCCCCCAAACACACAGATAGCATCTGCTGATCTCTGTCACAGAGATTCAGAGGTGCTAGCTGCAGTGCTAGTGTTCTGGATGGGTGGGTGGGTGGGACAAGGAGTGCAAAGAAACTGGTGTGTTAGCACTAGAGGAACAGCTCGAGTGGGGAACAGAAAGTGAGGGGGTGGGAGTGAGGGGCATGGAGAAATGAGAGCATCATGCTCGAAGAACAGTTCAGGCAGGAGAGAAGTGAGTGTGCATTAGCATGAGGAGGACTTATGCTGAGGCAGGCATGATGGAGAAGCAGTGAGCAGGAGGAGACAGAGGACAAGGGGAGCGGTTGCAGTTTATGGATCCCGTCAAAATGGCAGACGAGATTTCCACAGGAAACGAAACTATCGGGGGGGGGGGCTGTGCCCCCTGCACTCTCCCACATACATCCGATCTTTAGTTTTGGGGACAAAGCCCACAAGCACCCTCCCACCACGAGTAGTATATTATTACTACAACTACTTCTAATAGTCTTTAGGGACATCACTGTAACTGAAATCTTGTCCACCATTTTGTGGGACCCATATACTGCATACGAGCCGGACAAGGGTAGGGGAGAGCGAGATAGTGCTTGCTGCACGACAGCCATACTGAAGGGCAGGGAGAAGCAGCAGGGGTACAACCAGCTACAGAGCACACAGCAGTGCCACATGATGGCAAGGGGTGGGGAGTCAAAAACGAGCGAGTCACTGAGGTAAAGCTCTGACTGGGCGGGCAGGATATTGTGGCAGAGGGCTAGGGGAAAACGGATTGTCAAGTCACAGACAGAGTTACAGGCACAGAACTAGCTGATGTTTGTTCCCCTTTTAAGTTCCAAGTATAGTACCTGATTGGTTTATTCATTTATTACACCCTTCTGCTGCATTTGTGTGCAGCCTTTTGTCTACATCCATGTGCCATCCCTTAGAAAATAAACTATGTCATGTACCAGGACAAATCCCACCCCAGTATCCACATATAACAATAAGCAACAGCAGAACACATTTAGCAATAATAACCTACACAAAACACAAGTAACTCACAGAGCAGCACAAAATGCGGCATGGTGAATCTTCAAAACTGTGGAAAAGGGTCGTCCTCCCTGCTTTCCCTCTTCTATAACCTTCGGTTCGTGAGGATGCCCAGACTATGGGACCACTCCCAAGCACTGCTGGGTTGCCTGCCACTGAGTATATGTGGGACAAACATGTCATTTATTCTGGTAACCACATCAGAGTAAACTGATAATGGGTCTCATCGTGGGTTGGGCCATCAATCATGTAAAAGGGGTAATTATCGCATGAGTGTGAGGATACCCACCAAATTAGGATGTCCAGTAGGGTAGAAGAAGAGAAGCACCCCCCCACCCACACACACCTAATATTGAGGCAGTGGCAGCACAGTGAAGCACCTTAGTATCCGATACCAGTATGTGTGGCAGTGTCATCTGAAATAATCCCAATGCTCTCACTTCCAATGTGCAGGCTGCCTATGTGTTTCAACCGTGGAGGTATGCTCTATGTGCTGCTTCATGCACGATGAGGTTGGCAGGAGTTCCAATGCCACAGGTTGGTAGATGTGCTATGTGTCGAGGGTTAGAGGAGACCCAGGCGCAATATGAAACCTGCCCCCCCCAGGAACAGCATGTGCTGATGTCAAGATAATTGCAAAGGATAAGCCCACCTTCCTGCATCTGAATAATAAACAACTGCTCAATGCAGGCTGCAGCACCGAAAGTGGACAATATTATTAGTGCCTGCTGGGTCCCCCCAAGTTCAGGAGAGGTGATGGACTCCCAGCCCATGAAGGCCCCTGTGCTCATCAAAATGCTTGACCCATGTAATACATTTAACAAGAACAGGTACTGCCTGCATATGAAAACCCTGTACAACAGTGGGTAAACATTTCACTTCCAGAATAAATGTTCAGTTCTCTGGTGTTGTCCCATTTTAGATCTTAGCGCTTGACAGTGTCACAATACAAAGATTCAAAATGGTGATTTTAGAATCAATGGTATTTTAGGAATCAAAAAGCTGGCTGTAGGCCACCAGATCCATGGAAGAGCTCAGCTATCAGGAGTGGAAGTGCTCTGCCAAGCGGGGTGGAAGAACAGGTTACTCACCTGTAACAGTAGTTCTAAGAGTGGTATATGTTGTTCATCCACACTCTTTGGCATGTCCCTTTCCCCTTTAAATCTTGCCAGAAGTCTTCAAGCTGGCTCCTCCCACCCACCGGGTGGTAAATACCTCGGCTCCGCCCCATGACGCCAGATCTTAGCCCTCTGGACGCAAGGTTGTGCGCCTAAAGCTGGGGAGGTCGGGTGGGTGCGTGAGGATGAACAACATATACCACTCCTAGAACTACTGTTACAGGTGAGTAACCTGTTCTTCTAGGAGTGTGGATATGTTGTTCATCCACATTCTTTGGCAGACTCCTAGCAGTTCTCCAGGAGAAGTAAGGCAAGGTGCACACCCCCTACTTGGGAAATAGAGACTGGAGAACCGAGGCCCCAAAACCAGCATCCCGGCGTGACTCAAGGCCGATGTGGTAGTGGGTGATAAAGGTGTTTGCTGACTTCCAAGTGGCAGCCCGACAGATTTCTTGGATAGGGATGTCCCTGGAAGCAGCCACCGATGCAGCAGTATGGCGGGTAGAATGAGCTCTTATCCCTCTGGGAGGCTCGTAGCACAGACCAATGCATGATGTAATCCACCTTGCAATGGTCTGTTTGGCTGCAGGTCTGCCAGAAGTGGCTTCAAAGTAGGTGACAAACAGCTGGCGAACCTCTTTACAAACTGCCGCCATTCGCTCCTTATAATAGGAGAGAGCACGTCTCAGGTCCAAGTTATGGAGCCTGTACTCGGCGTCCGAGGTGTAGTTAGGGTAGTATACCGGCAGAGTCAACAACTGGTTAAGGTGGAACTCTGACACCACCTTCGGAAGGAATTTCGGGTGGGGGCGCAGGACAACTTTATCCCTGTGAAAGACCAGATAAGGGGAGTCCACCGAAAGCGCCTGGAGCTCCCCTGTCCTTCTGGCTGACATGATAGCCACCAGGAAGGCCGTCTTCTACGACAAGTGTGACAGCTCACACTTGTGCATGGGTTCGAATGGCTTGCCTATGAGCTTTGCCAAAACCAGCAACAGATCCCACGGAGGTGGATGTTCACGCACTGGAGGGGAAATGTGGTCCAGGCCTTTGAAGAAGCACCCAACCACTGTCTGCTGCGCCAATGTCGGCTGACTGGCCCACACCCAGTAAGCAGAAATGGCTGCCAGGTGCACCCTAAGGGTCGATGATCGCAGATCTCCTTTGGAGAGAGACCAAAGGTGGTCGAGAATGTTAGCCACAGAGCAGGATAAGGGGTCCAGACTCTTACTCTGACACCAAATGGAAAACCTTTTCCATTTGAAGGCATAACATTTCCTGGTCAATTCCTTACGAGATGCCTCCACCATGGTGTAGACATAGTCGGAAAGACCCAAAGCCTGGAACTCTAGCCACTCAGGTACCAGGCTGTGAGGTGCTGGGATTGAAGGTCCAGATGGAAGACCTTCCCTTGGTTGAGTGATAGCAGGTCCGGGAGTGTACAAAGCTGCTCCAGGGGCCTGCAGCTGAGGCAGAGGAGATCTGGGTACCAGAACTGGCGTGGCCAATCTGGGGCTACCAGGATCATCTTCGCCTTGTCCCTCCTCACCTTGAGTAAGACCTTGTGGATCAAGGGAAATGGAGGGAAGGCGTAGAGGAGGTCTGGCTCCACAGCCTCGAGAAGGCATCCCCCTGCAGCAAGCCATGCTGAGGGGGGGCAGGCATGGTACAGCCTCAGCTTGGTGTTTTCCCTGGAGGCTAACAGGTCCACCAACTGTTTGCACCAACGGGAGAAGAGACTGTAAGCTACCTCTGGATGGAGAGACCACTTGTGGGATGTCTGGCCTATGCGACTGAGGCATCTGCCAGCTGGTTTGAGACTCCTGCCACATGAATGGCTAGGAGATCCGCCTTCAACAGGCTTATGAGGGTCCAGATGCGGCGCGCCTCCTTGAACAGCAGATGGGAGTGCATGCCGCCCTGTTTGTTGAGGTAGTACACGGTCATGGTATTGTCCATCTGGACTTGAACCACGTGACCCCAGAGTTCAGGAGTGAAAGCTGACAGTGCCAGTCTGACTGCTCTGAGCTGCAACAGGTTGATGTGGCATTGGGACTCCTCGGGGGTCCAGAACCCATGGGCCCTGTTGTCCCCCATGTGGGCTCCCCAGCCCATGAGAGAGGCATCGGTCATAAGGACGACTGAACAGGATGCCTTCCTGCAACCGTTCTGCGTGGTCCACCACTGGAGAGTGTCCCACATCTTTTGGGTTACAGTGATCAGCAGTCGAAATGACCGTGGCGCTGAGTCCACTGGGCAGCCAGCTCCCACTGGAGGGGATGCATGTGCCACCGGGTCCAACGGACCACTGAGGTGCATGCCGCCATGTAGCCCAGAAGGCGCAGAAAGTCCCGGGCAGGGCGCAAGTGCCCAACCAGAAATGATCGGGCAAAGGAGAAGAACCTCTGCCCTGTCTGCTGGGAGCCAAGCTCTGGCTTGACAAGAGTCAAGCTCTGCCCCGATAAAGCCCATCATGTGAGCAGGCCTGAGTTCTGACTTGGCCTCGTTGATCAGGAGGCCGAGTTGGGAGCAGGTTTGGAGAGCCAGATCCCTGGACCTCTCCACCTCCTGAAGGGAGGATCCTGCCAAGAGCCAGTCATCGAGATAAGGGTAGATTCGTACTCCTCGACGCTGAAGATGGGCTGCCACCACTGCAATGCACTTGGTGAAGACCCGCGGGACCAATGACAGGCCAAACGGCATGGCTCGGAACTCGAACAGGGTCCCTTCGACCCTGAAGCGGAGGAACCGCTGATGGGATGGATGGATTGGGACATGAAAGAACACATCCTGTAGATCCAGTGAATAGAACCACATGTTTCACTCCAGGGATGGTATGATCTGGTTCAGAGTTACCATCTGGAAGGTGCGGGACCTGAGATATTGATTCAGGTTGTGGAGATCTAGGATGGTGCGCCAACCCCCCCGTCCGCTTGGGCACCAGGAAGTACCTGGACATGAAGCCTGGGTCTGTAGGAGGATCTGGCACTGGAGCTACCGCCTCCTTGCAGAGGAGCTGAGCTATGTCATCTTGGAGAGCCGACTGAGAGCAAGCTGAGATCCTTTCCTCCCAAGGGGCACGAACTCGGCTGGGAGGGTACTACTCGAACTCTAGAGGCAGTCCCTAACCGACCACTTCGAGAACCCACCTTTCTGAAGTGATATCGGACCAGGCAGAATGAAAGTGGCGGAGCCGGCCCCCCATCAGAGGACCAAGAGCTTGCGTGACGGGTGTAGGGGTGGCA
This sequence comes from Neoceratodus forsteri, assembly GCA_016271365.2. Taxonomy (NCBI): domain Eukaryota; kingdom Metazoa; phylum Chordata; order Ceratodontiformes; family Ceratodontidae; genus Neoceratodus; species Neoceratodus forsteri. The sequence goes on from CM028131.1 coordinate 1,316,413,351, forward strand.
ACCCCCAACCCATCACTGAGCAGGCTTACAGGAGGAGGCGGCTCCTGGACCTGTGCCACGGCCTCCTTTATGGGGCTGTTGAGGACCCTGCTTGGGCCATGAGTGCCAAGCTTGAGCCTGCTGCTGGCCTCCTTGATAGGAGGGCTGCCTGACCGCAGGGGAAGAATGCCGAAATGGCTTCTTCGTTCTTTTCTGCTGGTTCTTGCCCGAAGAACCTTTTGCAGAGGTAGCATCCAAGGTGGCACTGGACTGCTCGATATGATGAAGGTGACCGGCCACTCCTGGACTGAACAGGTCGGTGCCAAGGATAGGAGCGTCAGCTAACTTGTGTTGGGTATCCGCTGGGAAGGAGGATAGTCTCAGTCATGCCCTGCGGCTGCTAAGGATTGGGCACAGGAATCCCTGATGTCTAGGGCCATCTGGAGCTGCTGTTTTGCAACAGCATGGCCCTGATCATGGACTTGCTTGACCATGGTCTGCATGTCCGCCGGGAGATGAGGGAGGACTTCATCTAATGACCCGAGGAGGGGCATGAGAGAAGTGTGCCACAATGACAGCCAAACTGGCCTGACAAAGGCCTAAGGAAGAGGCCGTGTAGACCTTGTGGGCAGAGTGGTCCATATTTTTGGACTCCCTGGCCGGAGGTCGGTCTGTGTCGGCCGAGCTACCAGTACATCTAAACACTGAAGCGGTCACCAGGCTCTCGGCCAAAGGGTGTTCTGTGAATCCCGGCAGGGACCCCATGAGCACCACATACTTGCGGGCCATGCGGGCAGATGGTACTGGGCAGGAAGCTGGGTGCTGCCAAAGCTCAAGGGCCAGGCCAATGATGGCTTCGGCCACTGGAAAGGCCTCAGTCGGGGTATCCCCCCTTTTTAGGATGTCCATAAGGGGGTACTCCGCCTTTTTCTGGATGGACTCCAGGGGCATTCCGGTGGATTCGGAAATCAGGCGGAGAATGCCCTGAAAGGAGGAAGGACCCTCCTCTAAACCTGCCACAAAGGACTCATCATCCCCAGGATGGGAGTGCAGTCCTGTGACGTCCGAGTCCGAGGCGTCGGGGTACAACGGTCTCCCGCCTGGGTCCCCTTGATCCGCCGGGTAGTCAGAGTGCCGTAATGGACGGGCATCGGGGAAACCCAGCGTCTGTACGGTCCTCTTTTGAGGGAGCCCCTCCCTGAGGCTTCTTAGGCGGTGGTTCCACCAGAGTTGGTGGAGAGACTGAGATTGGCCGAGCCGGGATATGGGCCGGCCCTGCGAGCGGGGAAACCGAAGGCTTCGGTTCCGGATGGGTCAGCATCAACCCAGGAGGCGGTAGCCAAGTGATGGCTGGGGTAGATGGTGGAGCCGGCTTCTGCCCGGTCAAAATCAGCTGTTGCCACATAAGATCCTCACACAAGATCCTCATATCGTCGACGGAGTTTCCGTCTTAGCATCTCCTCATCCGAGGAGGATGAGGATCCACAGCAATGCCTCTTTTTACAGTGCTTATGACTCTTTTTCGGTTGTTTGATCGAGGGGGTTCTGGACCTCGATCGAGATCAGGCTGGCTGACTCGGTCGATCAGGAGACACCAGGTTCAGTGGAAACCGAGGGTCCAAAACCATTTCCTCGATGGGGACACCAGCGGGCTGGGTCTCCTCATCAGGAAAGACAAGGACCGGAGTCCCTTCCAAAGAATCATCGACTGGAGTCGGCGAAATAGGGTCGATTAAGTCAAGAGAAATCTCAACCTGGTCATCCACTTCCTCGATCTCTTGGCCAGACAGAAGATCCGTGAAGCTGGCGGCTGAGGATGCGATCTTGATCGAGGTAGAGACCGCGTGTTCCTGGGACTCAGACCTTTCTCGGTCCCAAGAACATCTTCGCTTGGACGAAGACTTAGGGTCCTTATCCCTCTTCCAAGGGTGGGAGGAGTGCGAGCCCGAGGACACCTCACCCCTGTTGGGGAGAGACTGGCACAGCTCCTTGAAGGAGCCCGAAAAGGTGAAACTGAGGTTCAGAGAAACAAAGAAACTCCGATTGGCCAAAGCTTGAGCTGCTCCCTCCTTGAAAGCCTTCATTTGCTCCAACTGCTCGGCAGATCCCCGCAGCCGCGGAAGCCGCCCACCTCGCCTTCTTTGATTTCACCGTCGGGTTCCTTTTCTCCGGTCTCCCCAATTTTAGGCATGCCAAGCGGTCATCCAGGACGTTGGGATGGAAGGCCAGGCAGAACGTGCAGGTGGAGGTGTTGTGCCCGACACCTAGGCAGTAGACGCACGTTAGGTAAGGATCGTTGCGCGACATCTTCTGGCCGCAGGAGCACCGGCGAAATCCGGGAGCAGATTTATCCACCATGTCCAATGTGCTACTATCGGAATTGTTAACTCGAACAAGTTTTAAGGTAAGTTGCGGTAAAAACAGACTCTTTGAATCCAGGGCCTACGAATTGCTGTGAAGCATGAGAGAACCTGTATCTTTAAGCAGAAAGGAAGATCTGACGTCATGGGGCGGAGCCGAGGTATTTACCACCCGAGTGGGTGGGAGGAGCCAGCTTGAAGACTTCTGGCAAGATTTAAAGGGGAAAGGGACATGCCAAAGATTGTGCATGAACAACATATCCACGCGCCTAGAAGTAGGCATTACCCCAGCCTCCCATCAGTATGAATTACAGTAGGGCCAGCACCATGCAGTCGGAGCAAGAAATCAAGATCCCTGTGCATGTCTTCCCCATAAGGTTGGTGCCATTCGACCCATCCTCTCCCTCCTCTCACCATCAATGCACCAGGCAGTCTGGCCATACATAGAGCCAAAATATACAAAAAGATATTCTATACACTCAGAGCTCTGATTATCACTTTTAAGCCTTAATACGTGCAATCAGCCCCAATTAGTGAAAGATTCAGAATCCATCAAGTCATCAGTGGTGGGAACAGGAATGTTGTTACAAGTAGTTAGTTGCGTGGTGCTGGGCAAAAGTACACTGGGGCCATTGTACCTTTTGCAAAGCACCCCGCCAAGTCGAGGTTGTTTGAACTGATGTACTCACTAAATGAAAATCATGGTGTGATGTCCAGAGTCACTAGTTGGCCTCTACATTGTATAACTCCCTTTCATTCATCCTTTAGAGGAGGAGCAGGTGTGGGAAACAAATCAGACAAGAGATTATGCAGCCGGTCCCTGCTTCCTGATTCCTGACTATTTCAGGCCCCACATGTGCTTCTCAATCCTCTAAGGAAGACGTTCGTGGTTCTATGTTCCCCACTCACTGGGCTAGGGCATCCAGAGCAGGGCGAACAGTTTACCACTCGCCCAAGATATCAAAGGTTGCCTCCTTAATGGGTCCAAGCTCTTTAAAGAAGCGCTCAGGAGTGTACATCAGGTCCCCTGAACTATCTGTCAGTGATATTGGGGATGTGGAGGCCCTAAGTTTTTTTGGCCCTTGTTCCCGTGCTGGCAAATGAGGCAGTGTTTGCAGCTGCAGCGGGGTCCTGCATCTCGGTTTTGCTGTCAGTCATTTTTCTATATTTTTGGCAGTTAGAGAGATCGGATTTGCACTGCTGTTTCTGCCAGTCTAATTCTGCTGATTAATCCCATTAGTTTAAATAAAGACAAAAGTATTTCTGTTAAAATATCACATTTAAAGCGGGGCGTCACATGGATCTCAAAGAAGCATGCCTATCCTAGCTGAGCAACATCATACGACTCCTCAAAGGAGGGAGGGTGCTTGTTACGAAAACAGAACGTCCCCTATCTCTCTGAGGGTTAAAGGAGGCTGGTCTGGAGGTCCTAAAATAGAAGTACAGTCTACATTTGCAAAAACTATGTTGTGTAGAGTGTTTTGCTTTGTGTGCATAGTCCTGGTGTATCTTTCTCTTTGTTTGCTATTAAGTTTTTTCTAAATTAGCCTGCTAGTTATATGATCATTTTTATGGCCCCAAGGGATCTCCATCTTAGCAAGGTTTATTGCTCTTGTTTTTCCTACAGTGTCTCCTGTCCCATGTGACAGTGATGCATCCAGGACCACTGATTCACCAAGCAGTAGAGATACAGCAGGTGCCTGATATTCTGGCCTCCACTAAATAGGTCTAATTCACTGTATTTCTTTTCTGTGTGTGTGCCAGGTCAAGATTAATTAATAAGCTGGGTAGGCTCAGGGTGGGTCAGAAGTTGGTCAACTAGAAGGCAAACTGGTTGACAGGCAGAAAACAGAGAGTGATGGTAAATGGTATACAGTCAGAAGAGATGCAAGTCACAAGTGGGGTACCTCAGGGATCAGTCCTGGGGCCAGTCCTCCTCAGTATCTTCATCAGTGACATTGCAGATGGACTGGAGGATAAGGTTTGTCTGTTTGTAGATGACACCAAGATCTGCAACCGAGTAGATAATCCAGATGGGGTGGGCAGAATGAGAAGAGATCTGGATATACTAGCAAAATGGTAGGAAAAGTGGCACCTGGGGTTTAATGCAAAGAAGTGCAAGATCATGCACATAGGGAAGAGAAACCCTGAAGCCACCTATAGGCTGGGAGGGGAGTTGCTGGCAGTCACAAGGGAAGAAAGTGACTTGGGTATCATCATCACCGATTACTTGAAATCATCCAAACAGACCACTAAAGCAGTAGGTAAGGCTAGGGGGATGTTAGGGTGTATTAGTAGGGATATCACAAGTCGGAAGAGGGAGGTAATAATCCCTCTTTACAAGACACTGGTTAGGCCCCATCTGGAGTACTGTGTGCAGTACTGGAGGCCACACCTTCACAAGGACATTAACCAAATTGAGGCAGTCCAGAGAAGGGCAACCAAAATGGTGCAGGGGCTGCATCAGAAAACATATGAGGACAGATTAATGGAGCTCAATATGTATACCCTAGAGCAAAGGAGGGAGAGAGGTGATATGATTGAAACATTCAAACACCTTCAGAGCATTAACAAGGTGAAAGAGTCTAACATGTTTAAATATAAGAAAAATAGCAAGACAAGTGGACACAGCATGAGATTAGAGGGAGGCCGATTAAGGGGTAATGTGAGAAAGTTCTTTTTCACAGAAAGGGTAGTGGATGTATGGAATGGCCTACCTCAGGAAGTGGTGGATATGAATACAGTGCAGGGCTTCAAACAGGCATGGGATAGGCATAAGGGAACAATACAGATGAGTATGAATAGATACGCCATTGACAGAGCAAAGGCCAATGGCACATTTATAAGGTAGAAAAAGAAATGGGCAGACTGGATGGGCCTTGCAGTCCTTATCTGCCATCAACTTCTATGTTTCTACGTGAGGTCAAACCAGCAGGATTAAATGTTCTGCTTTTAAAACTTAATTTCATCAAACTACATGTAGCCATAAAAAGCACACAAATCATCCCAGATGATCAATGTTATAATTAGTAAAAGACTCTAGATGTTTTCTTACAGAATAAGCCTCTCAGCCCTCAAGTATTTGCTAAAGTGTACATGTAACCATTAGTGCTCACTGGTAAGGAAAAATCACAGCTCTGGTGGTGTAAATTGAGTCTAAACCAGTGCTTGCTGAATCTACAGTCCCAAATACATCACTGTCATATGGGACAGAAGTTACTGTAGGAACAAGAAGAATAAACCATGCTAAGATGGAGATCCCCAGGGGCCATAAAACTATCATGCTAATTTAGAAAACTCCTAATAGCAGACAAAGCGAAAGACAAGCTAGGACTACACAAACAAATCAAAACACTCTGCACAACATACGTTTTTTGCAAATTCTAGCTGTACTACTACTTTAAGTATCATTTTAGTTTTGATAGACTCTAACAGACTGTCTGCTGCATCTGCTGTCCAAATAGATAAGAGTCATCAAAGGGCACATTCATAAGCTGTTGAACGTCTGTAGTGAAGCCAGAAGTCCACAGCCAGGAGAGCTGGTTGATGCAGATACCTGCAGCTGCAGAATGAGCTACGGCATCAAAGGCATCCATAGTGGCTTTGAGCTGGTGGCAGTTAGATCTGATACCTTGTTTAACAACTAGTAGCATCTCTTGTTTTGCTTCTGTGTCTGGCAAAGCCTCTGCCAGAGACTTAAAAGTGACCTGCAAACTTCAGCTGCAGCCTGCTCCCGTGCCCACATACCTTTCCATGCTACCGTGGAAGTCAGTGGCTGCTGTGATTAACATTATGGGACCAATATTTCTATTTTAAATCACTGCCAAAACTCAGCTCCAAACCCGGAAGTGCTGCGTAGATCCCGGCTGAGCGTTCACAAGGTTTGATGGGCATTCCACCCATTCAGTGACATAAATAACACCACCGCTGTGAATGTACAGCAGTGGCTGGAACATAATATACTAATTTGATTGCTTTCACTGGGGTTTTGATGCCTCAAATAATACTTATAACAACACCTGGACAGGCTGTTTCTGTAAGTATTGTTTTAGGCGTCACGAACTCAGTGGAAGCAATAAAATAAGTATATTAAGTTCTAGCCACTGTTGTACATTCACAGCAGTGGCATATTATGTCAATCAAATGATGTAATGCCCATCAGACCTTGTACCGCGCTCAATCAGACTCCGCTGCGGTGCTAAGTTCGAGCAGAAAGTTTCAGCAGTGATATAAACAAAAATATTGCTCCCAAATGTTACCATAGCAGCCACTAACCTCGTCAACAGCATGGAAAGGCATGTGGGGACAGGAGCGGACTGCAGCTTAAGTCTGCAGGTTACCTTTAAGCTTGCTCCCGAAGGCATACTCAAGCTGAGGGCAACCGAGGCACAGATCTGTTTGTCCATATGGTCTACTTTGCGCAATTTCTTGTCAGTATGGTGCACTGTGACCTCCTTGGGCACTATGGCTTTGTTATTTGCTGCAAAAATAACAATGGCATCAGCTAAAGGCTGAGTGAAATATATAGGCTTATTTTCAGGCACTATGTATTTCTTATCCGACGGTTTATGGACAGCAGGCCTCCTCCAAGCTGCCTCTGAGAGAGTCTCCAGGGCTGGTGGGATGGGAAGAATTAAGCAGACTGGGATATTAGGCACATTTAGAAACTCCAGTGGGAGGTACCTAGCCTTGTCTTTGCCTGTTTGTTCAAAATGCAATGCGTAATGCATATTTCTGAGAACAGCCTAGAAGGAGAGGTCCTCCTGAGGCATACACACAAGCACCGGATCCAAGGTCTCTAGACCATAATATGAGCAATCATCCCCACCACCAGACATGATAAGCTTAGGGTGTGGCTCGGCTCCCTCTACACCCTCCTCACTGGAGAGCAGTAGAGAGACGTGGGTTGATGACCTGACAGTGCAGCGCTTGCCATAGCAACATCGACAACACCGCCTCTGGCTCTAGGGGCCCGGGAAACAGTGTCAGTGGGGGTGGAGGGGATACCGCTGCTGGTGGCACCAGGGGTGCTCCTGGTGCAGCAAGCTCATGCAATGTCACATACGATACTGCAAGTGACACCAGGGAGGCCCCATGGGACCCTTCCCCAATGCTGCACATGGTGTCGATGACCAAACTGGCACTGAAGTGACCGGGAGTGGCACTGTGGCTGTCCCCATCCTTGAAAGGGATACAAGCGATCCAAGTGGGGTAGGTACTGGTGGCGCCAGCTCTGGTACCAGGCCGGACGCTGACACCACAGACAGCCATAAGCCTATGTCAAGTGGCACTGCAGGAGGCACCAACCCAGCTGACCCTGAGGGGTCAGGGGCTGTCAACAGAAATGGCACCACATGACTTATACACTGCACCCACTGCTCCACAAGAGCTACCCAGTGACTGAACTTCCCACTGGGGTCCTCCCTTGAAGATAGAGCAAGGGGTTCCAGGATGGAGGCACCAACCTCACAAGCCCAGGTCTCGGTGTCATCAGCGATGACGATTGGTAACCCAGGCCCATGGAAGTTGGGTGTCTCGCAGCAGAATGATCAGAGGACAACCTCGAACAGTGCTGTTTCTTCCTTTTTCTTCTCCCCATGAGAAGAGGAAGAAGCCATGGCTGAATGGTGCAAAGACCTTGGCACAGAGAGTGTATGGCATCTGGACTGTTTCTTTTTGTGATCCTGGGAGTACTGCCCTTCCCCAAGGGGCCAGACTGCCCACTGTCAGAGTACTTGCCAAGAAAGGTGTGGACTGGACACAGCCCTGTTGCCTCAGCAGCCTGCCTTTTCAGACTCCCTACCTTCTTCCATGGTCATCAACCGTTATCATGAGGTAGGGCTGAGAGAAACTGTAAAATTTTGTGTAAAGTAAGACTAAACTGACACAAAAATAAACTCTACTTAAATACTAAAACTGAAGAATCAAACAATGTCGTCATGCAGACAGTGAAGTTCTGACCCTCGACAAGGAGAGTGACGACACTACTGATATGCACTCGATGGTGGCGGAAAAAAAGGAACTGAGGCAGTTGGGGGCTAGTGTCACTGTATTCCAGTGGGAGTGTGCATCACTGTGCAATGTCCCGCATGTGCAGTGACTACCACATTACTGGCTCCCCAAAAATTCTGGCTCCCGCGAATCCTAGCCCCACAGCACAGACCCACAGAGTGGGTCAATGGCGACAACTGATTCTTGGAGATTATATATATATATATATAATGGTAGCACAGTAGTGCTACCATAGTTTAGGATTGAGGAGCCCTTTTTAAGGTTAAAGGCCAAACCTTACTAATAACTGCGAGCATTCAGCAATTTGCCTGAAATTGGAATGCTACAACCAAGAACCATACACATAGGATCTGCCAGGATTTTTCGTACCCGATGTTCGGATACACTGCCGCGGAGTTAGCAGATCTGCACGCCGTGTTTACGCTTATATGGTGATTCTTTGCTCGTGCCTACAGGTTGCACAGTTTGCACGAGCGGTCCAAAAACTTCAGAGAATGTGTGGCTGGGGTGCCCGATGTGCCTTTTAAAGATTTCATGAAAAAATACTGAATGGTTCAAAAGTTATTCAAAAAACAAGTTCCCATTACAAGTCAATGGGAAAAGTTAACAAAAAGTTCTACACTTTTGCAAATGCACTTTTTACTGTCGCAAATGGTCCTAGTACTTTTGCAAATCCACCATTTTGTTTTCAGTTGGTGATCAGAAAAATGCTTGGCATTTAAAATTGGGATCATCTAGGGACACCATTCTTTTTGTGTTCACATAGTCGAAGCCTGAGGATCCTAGCCATGTCTTTATTTTGGGGCTAAACACCCCAGAAATACGTTTTTCAAAGTTCTGGAAAAAGTACTTTTACATGAAAGTACCATCGTGCTCACGACACTTTTGTAAATCAAGAAATACTTTGCAACACTATGGCCAAAATGACAGGAGTTCTTTGCCACCTTGCTGCAAAAGAACAGTTAGGTCTTTTGGCCTGAGATTAGGAAGGAACGCAGCCAACATCTCACAGATGTGCCTTTTGGTGGTTTGGTGAAAAAATATTGCATGTCTGCAAAGTTATGGTACTCCGAAGTTGGCATTTTTTCCCATAGACTAACATGGTGGTGTACGCCACGCCTTTCGGGGCTCATATCTCGAAAACAATGCGAGATACAGATTTTTTGTTGCGAGTTGTATAGCCCGTTGTAATAGTAAAATCCTAGCCAGGAAAATCATGATTTTTGTGAAACTTTTTCTACGTCGTGCGGTTGCTCAGATATTAGCAATTAAGTACTTCCAATGCTCGTTTTCAGCTTCAATGCCCATTACAATGCATGCATTCTTTGTACACACTGTGTTTCTCTATGCACCTGTTCAGCAAAAACAGGGTATGCGCTTCCATTACTGTTGCAGTTACTATTTCAATTTGCGTTTCTGTCCCCGTTTACGTTCCTGTGTGCGTTACCCGCTGGGTTGTCATTTTGCGCTTGCATTTCGTTACTATTACCATTGCGTTACACTACTGTTTCTCTTTGTGCTTTTGTTTGCGCCACCGCGGCATTGCCATTTCTGTTTACGGCAGCCCTTTCATTTAGCTTTCCGCTTTCTCTTGTTTTGCGCCTTACTTGCTGTTACTGTTACCATTTGCATTTGCTAATTCCTTTACTGTGCCTGTGCACATTACGGTTTATGTTCCATATGCGTTGCATTTCCTTTTGCATTTCTGTTTGCTTTGGTGTTATTGTTGCATGTTACTGTTACCATTTTGCGTGTACAATTGCGTTACTGTGCCGTGCCGTTTAGGTTTCATTTCTGTATGCGCTTCTGTTCCCGTTCCTTTGGCGTTATTCTTCTATTATCTTTACCATTTGCATTTACAATTCGCACTGCCGCTCAGCGCGTACGGTTTCATGCCACGTGTTCACTTGTGTTCCCGTTTCTGTTCCCCTTTGCGTTCTTTTTGCTGTGACACTTAACATTTCCATTTTAAACACCACTGCCATGACTGTTCACATTACCAGTTGTGTTTTCGTATGCACTTCAATGTCCGTTTGTGTCACTGTTCGCTTCGGCGTCACTTTGCGTTTGTGTTTCTATTAACGTTTCCTTTACCATTTATGTAGCATTACCATGTGCACCACTGTTGGTGCTTCTTTTTGCACTGCTGTTCCTGTTACTACGTCACAAGATATCATGTGGCGGGAGCGTGGGGCTACATTCACTATTTCTCGTAATCATTCTAAAAAAGAAGGGAAATTAGAGGCAAAAAACTCAGTTTAATGCATCAGTTAGGGTTGTTCCACAGCGACAAAAGCAAGAAAATTCAGTGTTGAGATTGAAACCCCCTTGAACCCCCAGCCACCCCCAACCGGCATTGTGGTGCACTTCATGGGTTGCTGGGTCCCAACTCTCACACCATTATCCCACACCTCAGATTCTTTACACGTGATGGGGTGAGTTAGGCCGACACCCCATGGTGCACCACGATGCCGGTTTGGGGTGGCTGGGGTCCAAGAGGGTTTTCAACCCTAACATTGAATTTCCTCGCTTTTGTCGCTGTGGAACAACCCTAACTGATGCATTAAATGGAGTTTTTTTTGGCTCTAAAATATATAAATATATATATATATATATATATAAACTTGGGCAATGCAAGATAAAATTATAAAATGGAGATGATACAACTAGTGTGAAAACAACATGTAGAAACTGGCTCAAACATGGCATGGGTCTCATAAAAGTTTCCCTAATATTTTACTTGAAATCTATAACCTGTAAAACTTGTGATGTGTATACAGGGCTCTTCCAGAGTCCGACTCAAAAATATGCCCAACACATATTTAATGTATATGAACATGGGCTCATGAGCATCTCCTAACTGATCAGGAGTGTCACCTAATGCATTCTTAAGGAGAAAGGACTGCAGTCTGACGCCCTAAGGGCACTTGTACTGCTAAGTGATGAGAGTGACCCTCATTCATGCCAAAGTAATTTAAATGGACAGGAAATCTGGGCTAATCTACACATATTTTTAATGTTCCTACAGCCAGAAATTATTTTCATAGATCCAAACAATCTATATTTAACAGTACTGGAATGAAAGCTGATGTGAAAAACTGCTTTTTTTGTTTTATGGATAATGTTCTGTACATTTTTTTCAAGTTTTGTCTATGCCTCTGCATGAGTACAGAACTCTGAGCACTGTACTGATAGGTCAACAGCATATGCTCAGATTTTTCTTTTTTTATACTTTTTTTTTTTCCCCCACCCAGGTCGAACTCAGGCAGCTAGCTCCCTTCCATCCTCGCCTCCCTGGTACTCTCCCGATCCAGACTTATGCTCAGATTTCTGTATCCAAGCAGTAATAGAACTTCAGATCCATGAAGAGAACTGCACAGAATGCTGTTCATTAAAAAAAAAAAAAAGTATCATTCAGGTGCTGTTAAATATGGATCGTGAATATGAATATATTTCCTGGAAATACACTACACTTAGCAGTTGAGTATAAGCTGCCTGTCCCATGGCTCTATACCAGCATCAGTAAGTGGAACACTTCCCTTCCTGAAACCCTGCATCAGTGCTCCAGATAAGGGGAGTAGCAGCCTACCGTACTCACCATTTTCATGGAAATACTTTGCAAAAACTTTTTTAAACACCTGAGAATGCTCCATACCCAGTAAAAGAACACTTAATAACACTATTACTGCTTCAGAAGTAGCATTTTTCTTCAAGATTCGAAGCACATTTACGCAACCAAAATTTCATTTTACTCATTTAATTTAAAAATGGAGAGTACATTACCCTTGCCTGCCAAAAATTATCTGGAGCACTGACCTGCACATTAAAACCTCAGCAACGTGTGAGGTCTTCAAGAAAAGAGAAAGTGCTGATTAACTTGAAACATGCTAATGAGTTTGAACAGTGGTATAATATAGGGGGAGGGACTTTTCTGAGGTAATAATCATGTATACCCACCAAATATAACAAGTCAAAATTACCTGCCTCATGCAATGTTATAAAACACAGAATTCGCCGCAAGTTACTGAAAGCTGTAAAAATACTTTCCAGGTGTTCACTAACAGCTTTAAACAGTTAAACGTACCTTGTAGTTAAAAAATTTGGTAATGTGGGCAAACAGCTCAAAGCAGAAGTCCATTTCAATCAATTCTCCGAGTATGTCAGCAGCTATGCTCTTTGCTGCATACCACCCCATCTGCCTAGCTTGGGTCCACAGTCTCATCTAGAGGAAAAAGTATCAAATATTACTTTACTTCTCCATAAAAGCAGTTCAGTTTGAGGGAGAAGCCCATAACTTTAGTATACCTGCTGCCAGAGGGGACTAGGCTCCCAAGACGCAGTACAGACATCGCCAGCTGCATACACATCGGCTATGGAAGTACGCATATGGTCATCCACTTTAAGGCCACAATCTTCAGCTATTTCAAACTGCAATTAAATACAGAAACAATATTTTTAAAAAAATGACCAGGTCTTCCTCGGCATTAGCCTCATTAAGAGTGGTAACAGTATAGTGGCTGTGGTTTTCGAGGTAATAACTCTCCTTCTGCCTCGGTGTTTATTAACCCACTGGCCCAGTTATTACCAAGTAATGCTCTTAACCACTATATTTATCACTATAATACTGAAAAGAAAAAAGTGTAGAAAGTCTCTCTAGCACTACAGCATGTCTGACAGAAACCTGGAACCGTTAGGAAATTTTTCACAGATGCACTGTAGTTTTAGTCTTAGCCAATCAAAACACAGCTTAGCATACACACCCACTGTTAAGATGACTGCCTGGTTATCACTTAATGTTTCACCTCACACACAGAGAGCGTCTGGAAAGAGTGGGAGACCAGGAGGAGAGGAGAGGAGATAGAAAGATAATCAGTGGATCACCTTCAATAATACCCTGGTATCTCTTTATTTTAGAATTTGTTGATTTATGGTCACTTGCCTTTCTGCCTCTATATACACTAGGGGCAATTTGTATGCTGGGGAGAAGAAGAGCCATAGGCTTGAATTCCTGCCACCACCCCCCCCCCTTACCACAGTTAGGGTTGTGAGTACCAGCTGAGAGAGGTGGAAGGGTGGGGTCACGAGAGAGGCAGGCCTGACAGAAGCCACAGACCGGTCAAGGGGGCTCAAATTCCAAGCAGACTTGGTCTGGCACAGGTAGTTCGAACTTCTTTTGCTGAGAAGGTTTTTTTTTTTTTTTCACTCTTTTTCTTGGCAGGTCCTCAGTCAGTCTCCACCTTGGTGACGGCCCCAGACTTCCACCTACCGTCTATTGCCAGCATCTCCTGGTCATTCCCGGCTTACCCCCCGGAGGGTGGGGCCGCTGCACCGGTCCCCTATCCAGAGCCGCAGGACCTGTAACTAGTAGGGAGTGCTTGGCGATGGTGGCTAATTGATGCCCAGGGAGGGCTTCATGGAGACGGAGGACCCACCCGCCCCTTTTTCCAGTTTTTCTTGGGAGACGGGGACGTGCAATGACGCCAGCATCCGCCCTGCTTCCTATACTTGTAAGCGCCGTCAGCTGAGTGACTCCCGGACTCCTCCAGGGGTCCTCCATTCGCCGGACACTTCCCCACCCTCCCCCCGGAGAAGGGGAACAGTCCATGGGACGCTCCTTCCTTCTCCCCTGGGTCGCCGGCGTCGCAAGCGGAAATCCAACTGCTGCGCCGATGGGCCGGAGTCTTTTGCTGAGAAGTTGTGGAGGGGCAGGAGGAAAGGATTTAGTTGCTGGGTAAGCTTTAAATTCTTTTTGAGTCTGTTGCCTTTAGGGCAGTAGTGCTGACTTGGTTAATACAGTGTGTGTGTGTGTGTGTGTGTGTGTGAGAGAGAGAGACCTGCCTCCAGAGGAAGTTGCAGTGCTTGGAGGTGCTGTGAGGGGCAGACACAGGGCTGATACTCTCTTGTAAGAGTCGGTGTGAGCCCTACTCCCACCCTCCCCCATCCTTTCCTCCCCTGAACACAGCACATTTATAGGGGAACATCTGCCCTGCAACTGGAGGAAGGGACTTCAGGTGCAACTCATGCAGTTCCTATCCAATAGTGCAGTCACAGGATGGGGAAAAAGCATAGGTCGGTCTCAAATAGGAGTACAGCATCCACAATAAATTGCTGATTGGTGTGATAGGTGGAGATTGTTGGGGGGTGGGGCCTACAACTAGGCAATATCAGGTAGTAATAGTGTTCAACTGGGAAGGGGAACAGACAGGACATAGTGTGTGGAAGGCTGAAGGGGAATAGACGACGGAGAAATTACAGGAAGTGACAAGAGTGAACATGACCAACGTAGATGAGAGGAGGCCAGCATGGCGGAAGGGTCGGGACAGGAGAAGGTCCAATCAATGGGAAGGGAGGAAGGGCTAGGGAGGGTAGTTTGTTGCCAAGGATGCGGAGCAGCCATGTTCCTGGCAGTGGCATAGAGGGCTGGGGGGATGCTTGGTGTGCTGGCAGATGGGGCATATGAGGGAAGAAACTGGGTGGCTGAGGAGTGAGTTGCAGGCAGGGGGAGGCCGAGGTAGGGAAGACTGGGGTCATAAGGGGAACCTGTTGGGACGCACAATACAGCCACCAGCAGACCAGCACAAGGAAATTCCAGAGGAATCAGGAGGTGGGCTGCAAAATCCAGTGCAGGCATATGCAAGACATGGAGACTGGGTTTGGAGTAGTTGAGGAGACAAGACTACAGCAGGGCCAGCGCAAGGTCATAAACCTCAGGAAAGGGGGTCCGGGAAAAAACAGGGAAAGGGGATCGCAAGTGCAAATCAGGTCAATGGTATGTCTAGCTGGGAGAAGCAGGAAGGGGAAGATAGTGCAATCACTGAGAAGGTTAAAGGGGGAGTTGCTACCAGGGAGAAAGGAAGCATCACAGAAGGGGCAGGTGCTACCTATAGCCCTAGAGACAAAGGGCAGCAGAAAGGTGGTAAGGAAGCAAAACCAGGGACAATGGAGCAGGGAGGTGCAGCGAAGCTAGAAACAGGAGGCAGCAAGGATAAGGATGGAACAAGGCTGAGGAAGGAACCTTGGTGAGGGGGTGCACACTACTCAAGGAAAACCATAGTGGGAAGGGTGGCAGAGGAAACGGCATGGGGGAAGGTAAGGGAGGGGCACAAGAAAAAATTACTTACCTTAGTAATTGTGTTTCTTCTAATGGAGTCTTGCTGTATTCTGACCTATTGCAGTTAGCCCCAGCACTTGAACTGCTCTGGAGAGGAAAGAGTTAAATTCTATGCAGAGCATAGAACGTTGAGCTCGAGCTCGGTTCAGACCCCTGTCTGCTGTACTTCAAAGTGTAACTGTCAGATTCTTACGAGCTAATACTAACTAACTAAACCCACTATGTGGAAATTGTAAAATTTTTTACTAGCCAAATGGCAACCAAATATTTTGGATCCCCCAAAAGACTCAAGTCGAGAAATCCAAAGTGACAAACCAGGTAGTGAACACGTATGACTATTAAAATAATCAAACATAATCAACTCCTTCTCTCTAAAGGGAAGGAGTGCTCAAATGCACCCCTTGGGTGCAACACTGCACCCAAGCAGCCCACTTCCCAAAACCAGGTTCTGTGAGAGGAGGCAGTTAGGAGGTTAGAAATACAGCAAGACTCCATTAGAAGAAACACAATTACTAAGGTGAGTAATTTTTCTTCAAACAACATGAAGTCTTGCTGTATTCTGACTTATTGCAGACTACCAAGCAGTACCTCCATGGAGGAGGGAATCGAACCTACTTTGGGAATAGGCTCTGCAGTACTGCTGTACCAAACCGAGCATCACTCCTAGCCTGGATATCGAGAGAGTAATGCTTGGTGAATGTATGGACTGTTTTCCAGGTGGCTGCTTTACAAATCTCTAGCAAAGGAATATCCCTGGCAGCAACCAAAGAAGCAGCTGTACCTCTAGTCGAATGAGCCCTCAGGCCTGAGGGTGGTACTTGACCCAGCTTTTCATAGCAGAATTGTATACAAGAGACAATCCACCTGGCAATCGTTCTCTTAGTGGCAGGTTTGCCCTTTCCCACTTCCCCAAAAGTGAGCAACAACTGGGGGGAATCAAACCTGTGTGCCTTCGTACGCTCAATGTAGTAGCTAAGGGCTTTTTTAACATCTAAACTGTGTAATCTTCTCTCTCCAGAAGAAGACTGGTCAGTGAAGAACACAGGAAGAGACATGGATTGGTGCAGATGAAAATCTGAAACCACTTTAGGTAAAAACCTCCTACTAGTTCTAAGGACCACCTTATCTCTATGAAATGAAATTAGGCTCCACTGACAGGGCTTGTAATTCACTGATACGTCTGGCAGAGGTAATAGCTACCAGAAACACAGTTTTCCAAGTCAAGTACTTGAGCTCTACTAAAGACAAAGGCTCAAAGGGGGGTTGCATAAGCTGAGCAATGTAAACAGTAAGGTCCCAAGCAGGCGTAAGGTCCCTAAAGTGGGGATTGGTATAAAGCAACCCCTTGAAAAATTTACAGAAAACAGGATGGGATGACAGCGAGGAGGGCTTTCCCACTGACAGAAAAGCAGAAACAGCTGACAAGTGTACCTTGAGGGTAGCTGGTCTAAGGCCTAGGCCATTAAGATGAACCATGTAATCCAGAACTGTAGACAATTCAGCAGTGTCTAGGGATATGTGCTTCTTGGAACACCAAATACTTAATCTCTTCCATCTGGAGTTGTAAGTTTTTCTGGTGGCAGGTTTTCGAGAGGCTTTGAGAATCTCCAGAACCCTTTGAGACAGATGCAAATTTGCATACTAGACCGAAGGTTGGGATACCAAATCCTCCCAAGAGGCGGTTAGTAGATTGTGATTCCTGGGAAGAGACAGGGGAAGATAGACTGCTAGGGACAGCAACAGGGGGTACCAAGGCTGCCTGGCCCAATCTGGAGCAATCAGGATCACTTTGCAGGATTGTGAACTTATCTTGACCAGGACCCTGAACAACAGAGGAAAAGGAGGGAAGGCATATAGAAATTTCCCTTCCCAATCTAGAATCAGAGCATCCAAAGGGACTGAGCCCAAGACTGAGGGTCTGCAACAAAAATGAGGAAGCTGGTCATTGTCTGGGGCTGCAAAGAGGTCTATCTCTGGAGTGCCCCATCTTGAAAAAATCACTTTCAACACTAGGGGATCCAGAGACCATTCGTGATGGCCCTGGGAAATCCTGCTCAATGCATCTGCTAGCACACTGTCCTTTCCTGGAAGATGGATTGCTACCAGAGAGGTCTGTAGAGAATAAGCCAGGGACCATAACTTCATGGCTTCTGTGCACAAGGTCGTAGACCGAGTGCCTCCCTGCTTGTTGATATACCACATGGTGGTGGTGTCGTCTGTCCTGACCTGAACCACCTTGTTCTGTACTGACTGAGAGAAGGCTTGTAGGGCCAGATAAACTGCCCGGAGCTCCAGAAGGTTTATGTAGAGAAGAGACTCCAGAGTGGACCAAACTCCCTGGGTTGTGAGAGTTCCCAGGTGGGCTCCCCACCCTAGGAGAGAAGCATCTGTGGTTAGAACCACAGAATGAGACTGAGTGATGAATGGTACTCCTTGCCTGAGGTTGTCCTGATCCTGCCACCATTGAAGGGCCTGGATCAGGGTCTGAGTTACTGGAACAAGTTTGGTTAGAGAATCTTTTCTCTGAGACCAAAAAGACCTGAGATGAAACTGAGTGTCTCTCATCTGAAATCTGGCCCCCTGGACCACTGCAGTGGAAGCTGCCATGTGGCCCAGAAGCTGAAGGAAGTGCCTTGCTGGTCGAGAAACCAGAAGGTGGAAGGAGGAAGCCAGCTCTATGATGGCCCTTACTCTTTCCAGGGGAAGAAAGGCTCTTGCTTTGACAATATCCAGCTCTACCCTATGAAAGTCAGAAGCTGTACTGGCTCAAGAACTGACTTGGGAAGATTGAGAAGAAATCCTAGAGAAGTGAGCACCTGCAGATCTGACTTGACTTGGTCTGGAGAGTGACCCACAATGAGCCAGTTGTCCAGGTATGGAATATGGAGTTATTTTTTCTCCTCAGAAAGGCCACTACTACTGCTAGGCATTTTATAAACACCCTTGGAGCTGATGTTAGGCCGAAGGGCATTGCTTTGAACTGATAATGGCCTGAAGGCAATTCAAACCTGATGTACTTTCTGTGGGAGCACCTGATGGGAATGTGAAAGTAGGCATCTTTTAGGTCCACGGAGGCTAGCCAGTCCCCTGGCCTTAGAGAGGGAAGGATTATTCCCAGAGTCACCATTTTGAATTTTGGTTTTAAAAGATGTTTGTTCAGGTATCTTAAGTCTAGGATGGGTCGCCACTCCCCTGTCTTTTTTGGGGTAAGGAAGTACCTGGAGTACAGACCTTTACCCCTGTGTATTGCAGGAACTCTCTCTATGGCCCTTAAGGCCAGCAGAGAAGAAACCTCTGCCTCTAGGGCAACGGTTTCAGAGATGCTTGAAGGTGGAAAGGATCTGGCTCTCAGCTTTGGAAACTTTTTGAAGCTGAAAACCAGGCCCTGGCTTACTACCTCCAGGACCCACCCAGTCCTGGAAGTAGTAAACCAGCCTGCCTCCTACAGGAATTGGGGAGTCAACCCAGGCTGACATCAGGGTGTCTGCTTGGCAGGATCCTTAGGCTGAGGAGTGGATGCAGCCTTGCTCATCCCCCTTCTGCCTCTCCCTCTGAAGAACCCCCTCTGAGAAAAAGGAGAGGAGGCCTGTGCTTGGTAAAAAGGCCTATGAAAAGGCCTGACCCTATCTTGCTGCCTTGAGGAGTTGCCTGCCTTTCCTTGGCTTGTGCACTCCTGTAGGTGGTCCTATATTTGTCCATCTTTTTCATGTAATTCTCTGTCTGCTCCCCGAACAAAGAATTACCCACCACAGGGAAATCCATGGCCTTAGCCTGGGTGGCCTGTGAAAGGCTAGTACATCTGAGCCAAGTCATTCTCCGAAGAGCCACAGATGTAGCCATGACTCGTGATGACACATCATTGGAGTCCATAGCAGCATGAAATTGGATCTTTGATGCCTCAATCCCATCAGCAGCCACCTCCTCCAGCTCCCTGGCCAGCTAGGGGGAGGCCTGCTTAGCCAGTGCCAGTACAGTGTCCCACCTGGACGTCTGGTACCTGGCTGTATAGGCCATGTAATTAGCCTGCCTGAGTCCCAAGGAGGATGCCATGTATTGTTTCTTTGCCATGGCATCCAGCTTCCTGGAGTCTTTATCCGGGGGGTGTGATGCCAAGGGTAGGTTAGCCTTATCACAGGCCGCAGCCTGCACAACCCCAACATGGCTGCATTGCTGGTACAAGTACTCTGTACCTGAGCCTGACAGCATATACCTCTTGTCCATCCTTCTGTCAACATGAGGTAAAGAATTAGGAGTTTTCAACAATGTTTGTGTCTGTTTCCCAAAGGACTTATGAAGGGGAATAGACAACCTCTTGGACTCTGGGATGTCCATCATTTCAACGTAATCAGGCTCCTCTTTTTCCTCCACCGCTTCTTCCAAGGGGAGCTGGAGGGTTTCTGCCACTTTTCTGTAAAACATAAAGTGGGAAGGGGACTCAGAAAGCCTGGGATGGAAAACACCAGAAGGTCTGTCTGGGGAGATGTCCAATATAATGGGCTCAGCCAGACTTTCCATTCCATCATCATCATCATCATCATCATCATCACCACCACCTTCATCATCATTGTCCCCCTTCCAAATCCGGTTCATAAAAATCTTCAGGGGCATAATCCTGAACCGGAGGAACCGACCGAACCGAACGCCTGCCAGAAGGCGCTGGTTCAGTCAGAACCGTACAAAGCGATTCAACAATCCTAATTGCTCGGGCAATCTCCTCGGCGGTCGGAACATGCAACTCTGGATCCGAACTGGCTGATTTGTCTTTTCTTTTTTGACGGGACTGATCCCTCGGAATCGGCTCTCCTCTTGCCCGCAGTAGCATCGCCCTGGTCAGAGGGCACTCCTTCTGGTTCGGCTGAAACCGAACCGGGCTGGCCATCCGGGTCAGCGGACTTCTCGGCTTCCTTATCCCTAAGCCTGCCCAATCTCTTGTTTAGGGTGGATTTAGGGAAATTTTTACATATTTGGCAGTCTAAATCGAGGTGGTCAAACCCCAGACAATAAACACAGGTGTTGTGTTGTAGGAATCAGCCTTAGCAAAGACTTCCCCACACACACTGCAGTGTTGAAACCCAGTGGGCCCGGTTTTTCTTCTGGGTTTCTCAGACGTAGCCATCCATAACTCAAACTTACCCTTTACTAGGCAAAAACCAGGTAAGACCCCCTTATTGGTGTCTAACCGTGTTACGGGTATTTGAAAAAAACGCAAGAAACACTTTTTTTTTTAAAAAACAATAAGGACCGGTAACCACACACAAAACCTGAAGAAAAGAAAAAAAAAAAAAATACAAAGAATAACACACAAGATAACCGGTTCAGCTGAACCGGTTAAAAGTTCAAATTTACAATTTCCACAAGTATCCTACGGCTAGCCCACTACCTAAGTACTTACTGTACCACAGACAGAGATCTGAACTGAATTATAAACGAAAGGATCGGTAAAACCGACGACTTTAACCGACTGATGAACCGTGAGCAAAGGAGAAGTCTCCAGAGCGACTGTTCAGTTAGGCGGAGTAAAGAATCTGACGGTTACACTTTGAAGTGCAGCAGACAGAGGTGTGAACCAAGCTCGAGCTCAACGTTCTATGCTCTGCATAGAATTTAACTCTTTCCTCTCCGGAGCAGGTCAAGTGCTGGGGCTAACTGCAATAGGCCAGAATACAGCAAGACTTCATGTTGTTTGAAGGGGAATGGTCTACTAAGTGAAGATGATGCATCAGCCATACATGACAAGAGGGAGAAGTGAGGACACAGAATGGAGGAGGCAGAAATGGGGAATACGTGAGGGGACAGAGGAAGGGAGCATTTTTTGGGGGAAGGAAAAGAGCCCACAAAAAGAGAGGAAGCACATAAAGGAGTCAGTCATAATTCTGGGGGACTCTGTAGTTAATGAGGTCAGATGGGGGCAAGGAAAAGCAGCATCTGGGTAGAATGCATGCCTGGCATAACAGCAGGTAAGGTGCAGCAGCACATTGGTAGGTGTGTACAGAAGGTGGGGGAACACATATCATTGTTCACCCGGGAACAAATGATCTGGAAGGAAGGCAGATAGAGGAGGTTCAAGACAGCTTCAGAGAAGTGGGGAAGTTATGCAGAGAGGAGGGAAGCACAGTGGCATTCTCAGAAGTTCTGCCAGTGCCAAGGGCAAGTACGGGCAGAAAAAGCAGAATCATGGACTTCAACAGGTGGCTGAGGGAATGGTGTGAGCCCATGGGGTACGGCTGGGTGAGAGAATGGGGCAACACCAAGGGAGAACCCAGATCTATATGCAGGGGACAGGCTACATCTAAGTAAGGAGGGTTTAGGGGTGTTAAAGCAGAGACTGAGGGAATTTATCACCACAAAGTATAATTTAAACTTGCTGAGGGGGTGGAGTGAATCAGGAGAGGAGGTCCAGAGGACCTCCCCCCATAGCAATGATAGGGCCTACTTTGTTTAGGATGGGGGGAAGGGAGAGTAACGGGGCAGCTGGGAGAGAGTAAGGGTGGAGGGTGGTATCACTAAATCCTAGTAGCCTGGGGAATAAGATGGCAGAGCTGCAGGCACTACTGGCAGAAGGAGAGGTGGTCATAGCAGTCAACACTGAGACGTGGGTAACCCAAAACCATGACTGGGACTTGGCCATCCCAGGATTTAAATTATTCAGGAGAGACAGAGAAAAGGTAAAGGGGGGGAGTAGCCATTTACATAAGGGAAGAGATTGGATGCATCAGGGAGGAGGGGGAAGAAGGTAGGTCAGAAGTCATTTGGATACAACTCCATGCCCCAAAGGGGGCTAGGGTCTGATTGGGGGTTGTTTATAGGCCCCCAACCCAGAAACAGGACGTGGATAGGTAGCTAGGGGAGCAGCTAAGGAGACTCTGTGGCAAAGGGAGCACTGTGGTGGTGGGAGACTTCAATTTACCAGGGGTGGATTGGAGCATCCCAGCCACCACATGCGTCAGGAAGCAGATCCTTCTGGAAGCAATCCAAGATGGCTTCCTGACCCAAAGGGTGACTGTGCCGACAAGGGAAGAAAATATTCTAGACCTGGTGCTGGAGGATGGAGAACAGGTCACAGATGTAAGGGTGGAGGAACCACTGGCTGGTAGCGATCACCACACAGTGTGGTTCTCTATCAGTTTGGGCACAGAGATCCACAATACAAAAACAAAGGTCCTGGACTTCAGAAAGGCAGATTTTGGCAGGAAGGGGCAATTCATGAGAACACACATAGATAGCATCCACCCTGACATGGATGCAGAGCAGAAATTGGGGATCATAAAACTAGGGCTGACTGAATCCACTAAGGCTTGTGTCAAGAACCAGCAAAAGAAATCAAGGACCAAGCATCCAAGCTGGATGACCAGAGAGGAAACTGAGAAGGTGAGGGATAAGAGAAGGGCCTTCCGAACCTACAAGAGAACCAATAGGGCGGAAGATAGGGAGAACTATGTGAGGAAATACAGGAAAGTGAGCTGAGCAGTCAGGACTGCAAAGGCAGTCAGGGAAAAGAAATAAGCACAGGGGATTAAGGAAGGAGAAAATGATTTCTTCAGCTATATCAGGGAAATGATGAAGTGCAAGGATCACATAGATAGGATCAGGAAAGGCACTGGGTGGGTAGACAAGGGGGCCAAGAAGGCAGAAGTACTTAATGAGTACTTCTGTTCAGTGGTCACAAGGGAGAGGGATGGGCCTGTTCCTTCAAGGAAAGGTGGCGCAGGCATGGGGGGTGAGACAACCACAGATGGGGTCATCATGGTGGAAAGGGTGCTGGAGGGCCTTAGGTCCCTAAGGGCAGACAAGGCACCTGGGCCATACGGAGTACATCCCAGGGTACTGAGGGGAACTGGCAGAGGTCCTGGTAGAGCCACTGGTGGATCTGTTCAACACCTCACTAAATATGGGATGTGTGGCCAGAGATTGGAGGGAGGCACACGTGGTACCTCTCTACAAAAGTGGGCCCAAGGACGAACCAGAGAACTACAGACCGGTGAGCCTCACTGCAACTGTGGGGAAACTGATGGAATCTATCCTCAAAGAAAGGCTGGTGCAGTTTCCTGTGAATAATGATCTGCAAGACAACAGACAGCATGGGTTCGTCACTGGCAGATTCTGTCAGATTAACTTGGTTGATTTTATTGACTGGGTCATGAGGGCACTGGATGAGGGCTATGCGGTTGATGTAGTCTACCTGGATTTCAGCAAGGCCTTCGATTCAGTGCCACACGGAAGGTTGACCTGCAAGTTGAGGAGTCTTGGTATAGGGTGGAAGCTAGCCCAATGGGCAGCAAACTGGCTGAGGAACAGGCAATAGAGGGTAGTTTGTGGAGGGAGAAGCATCGGAACCCAAGGCAGTGACATGTGGCGTCCCACAGAGATCAGTACTGGGACCAGTCCTGTTTAACAGTTTCATCACAGACATATTGGTTGGGATCAAGAATAAGATCAGCCTCTTCGCCTATGACACCAAGATCTGTACTGAGGTGGATGGGGAGGAGAGTGGCAACTTACTGCAGGAGGACTTGGCAAGACTCGAGGAGTGGTCGCATACTTGGCAGCTTGGACTCAACATCAAGAAGTGCAAGGTGATGCATTTCGGAGCCAAAAACCCAGGATACAGCTACTGGATGGATGGTATCAAACTGTCCACATCTGACAAGGAGAAGGATCTGGGGGTGCTAGTGACTGGGGAATTAAACCACTCGGCACAGTGTAGGAAGGCTACAGCTAATGCTAACAGGATGCTAGGGTACATAGCAAGGGGGGATTACATCCAGATGTAATTAAGTCATATGGGAAAATTAATAGAGAGTATACTAAAGGAATGATTGGTGGTGTACTTGGAGGAGGTGGGAGGTCTGGATAGTCGGCAACATGGGTTTGTGCCAGGTAGATCATGTGAAACCAATCTTGTGGAGTTCTACGAATGGGTAACAGCAGAACTGGACAGGGGAAAGCCTGTGGATGTATTATTCTTGGACTTCAGCAAGGCGTTTGACTCTGTCCCCCACAATGGTCCAGTGGAGAAACTGATGGGGTTGGGAGTAGGCCCTTTGATGGTCAGATGGATTGAAAATTGGCTAGCTGGACGCACCCAGAGAGTAGTGGTCTGTAGGGAGCTCTCGAACCCTAGAGGGGTGGGTAGAGTGGTACCGCAGGGCTCGGTCCTGGGTCCGATCCTGTTTAATGCATAATATCGGACATCAGGGAGGGTATAGGGTGTGAAATGAGTCTCTTCGCTGATGACTCCAAGATGGGAGCAGTAGTTGAGGGAGAAGAGGGGAGGTTGGCCCTGCAAGGGGACCTGGACACCCTGGAAAGCTGGGCTCACACATGGAAATTAAATTTCAATATCACCAAGTGCAAGGTGTTACATCTTGGGCGGGGAAACCCTAAACACAGGTACACCCTGGGAGGGGAGGCGCTGGAGGCCTCAATAGGGGAAAAAGACCTAGGGGTCATGGTGGATGCATGTATGAATAACTCTGAGCAGTGCAGGAGAGCAGCTAGCAAGGCAAACAGGATGTTGGGATGCATCGTAAGGGGGATCACCTCTAGGAGCAAGGAAGTGATTCTGCCGCTGTACAATGGACTGGTTAGACCACACCTTGAGTACTGTGTACAGTACTGGAGACCACACTTGAAGAGGGACATAACAGCTCCTGGAGAGGGTACAGAGGAGGGCAACTAAGATGATACGAGGGCTAGGGGATTTGACGTATGAGGACAGACTTGAGGAGCTCTGCCTGTTTTCATTGGAGGAGAGGAGAGACGAGGGGACATGACTAAGGTCTTCAAGTACCTCAAGGGAATAAATAGGGTAAACATGGAGGGGATCTTTCGACTAAAGCAGGGAGGTATCACCAGAGGGCATGGTTTGAAGTTGGAAGGGTGAGGGGGAAAAGAGGAGGTTTTTCACTGAGAGGGTGGTGGACCCTTGGAATGCACTGCCTGGCGAGCTGGTTCAGAGAACCACAGTGGAGGGCTTCAAGAGAGGGTGGGACAGACACAGAAAGTGGATGCATCAGATGATGGCCTGTCCCAGGGGGGTTGGGATGGATGATAGGGGTTTCTGGAACACAAGGGGGGGGGGGACCTCGGCATCCAACTAGGGATCTGAGGTTCAAGCAGACTCAATAGACCGTAAGGCCTAATCTGCTGGCAAATAGTGTGTTAGTATATTGCCCCGTACAGGTCCCTGGTGAGGCCACACTTGTAGTACTGCGTGCAGTTCTGGTGCCTGTACTTGAAAAGGGATATCAAACCACTGGAGGCAGTGCAGCTAAGAGCAACATAGAAACACAGAATTTGACGGTAGATAAGGACCGCTTGGCCCACCCAGTCTGGCCATTTCCCTACCTAATGGATAAGCTGCAGATCCTAGTTAACCAGCAGCCTACTTCTTTCTATCCCCCCCAGAATTGCCTTATGACTGTCCCATGCATGCTTGAATTCCACCACTGTTTTTGACTCCACAACCTCCTCGGAAGGCCGCTCCATGCATCCACAACCCTCTCTGTGAAAAATACTTCTTAAATTACCTCTGAGCCGACTCTCTATCTTCAAATTGTGCCCCTTGTTCTTGCACACCTCTTGTTTTGAAAGATGCTACCCTCTTGGACTTTGTTGATTCCCTTGAGGTACTTGAAAGTTTCTATCATGTCCCCCCTCTCCCTCTTTTCCTCAAGGCTATACATATTAAGCTCCTTAAGTCTCTCTTCATATGTCTTCCGGTGCAGACCCTGCACCATTTTAGTTGCCCTCCTCTGGACAGCTTCCATCCTGTCTATGTCTTTGCGGAGATTGGGTCTCCAGAACTGCACGCTAATACTCCAGATGGGGTCTGACCAGCTGTCTGTACAGAGGATAACAACTTCCTGTTTTCTACTGGTGATGCCTCCCTATGCATCCCAGTATCCCCCAGCCCTCCTTGCTGCCCTCTCACATTGCTTGCCCACCTTAGGTCATCTGATATGACTACCCCAGGTCCCTTTCCATTTTTGTTGTTGTTAGTATCTCACCCCCATTGTGAACTCTTCCCCTGGGTTTTTGTTTCCCAGGTGCATTACCCTGCACTTCTTAGCATTGAATCTAAGCTGCCATACATTTGACCATTCCTCTAACCTTGCCAAGTCCCTTCTCATCCTTTCCACCCCACCTTGTGCATCAACTCTGTTGCAGATCTTTGTGTCATCTGCAAAAAGACATACTTTTCCTTCCAGTCCCTCTGCAATGTGCAGTGTCAGTGGCTCAGTAGGTAGCACACTCGCCTCTGCGGCCGGGAGATCAGAGGGCTGTGGGTTCAGTTCCCACATCTGGCACTTGGGTTAATATCCCAGTACTGACACTGTAGTGCAGCATGAGAGGGGTGCTGCACTTCTGAGGTGCCGCCTTCGGATGAGACGTTAAACCGAGGTCCCATCTGCCTGGATTGGTGGTAGTTCAGGTGGATGTTAAAGATCCCATGGCACTTATCGAAAAAGAGTAGGGAATTTCCCGGTGTCTACTAAATTTCCCTCATTCATTAAAATACCACCAACAGCTTAATCTGGTTCAAGGTCAGCTGGCATTCATCTGTATCCTCTCCCTGGGTCGTGCCTGAAAATAGGCAGGATTTGTCTAGTGCACTTACCCGTCAACAAAAGCTAAATAAATAAATAAAATAAATCAATAAAATGTCGCTTATAAAAGACATTGAAGAGGACTGGTCCTAATACTGAACCTTGCGGTACCCCACTAGTTAACTCCCCTTTCTTCAGAGTGGATTCCATTTACTATTATTCTCTGTGTCCTATTCTCCAGCCAATTCTTTACCCAGGCTGTCATCTTGGGACCCACTCCCAGGCTGGCTAACTTGTATATTAATCTTTGTGTGGGACTGTGTCAAATGCCTTGCTAAAGTCTAGGTAGGCCATGTCCACAGCCCCTCCCTGATCTACTACTTTGTCACCCAGTCAAAGAAATCTATCAGATTCGTCTGGCATGACCTTCCCGCTAGAATCCATGCTGCCTTGGGTCCTGTGCCCTCTGGCATCTAGATAATTGACAATTTTTTCCTTCAGAAGTGATTCCATCATTTTCCTACCACTGAGGTTAAACTAACAGGTCTATAGTTTCCTGCTTCTGTCTTGCTCCACTTTTGTGAAGGGAATCACATCTGCCCTCCGTCCTCGGGTACCACCCCATCCTCCCATGATTTGTTAAAGAGGGTAGTCAGTGGTGTCACTAGTTCTACCCTTAGTTCTTTAGAATTCTGGGATGAATCCCATCAGGCCCCATTGCTTTGTCCACCTTCAGTTTTAAGAGTTCTTTCAGAACCCTTTCTTCTGTAAATGGGCTGGTATCAACTTCTGTATCCAGAGTGTTTCTACTGTTTGTTTTAGGTACCTCCCTCTTCCTTTGTAAATACTGAGCAAAAACATTTGTTTAGTATCTCTGCCTTTTCACAATCACCCTCTGCCCACCCTCCCTCCCTCCCTTTATTATGCCTCACTATCCCTCCCTTGGTCTTCCTTTGCTCCCTGATGTACCTATAAAGGTTTTATCCTCCTTCTTAACCGAGTTGGCTATCTTTTCCTCAGTTTGGGCCTTTGCTGTTCTGACTGCCTTCCCAGCTTCCTTTTGCTTTAACTGATACAGTTCTCTGTCCTGCTCCTTCTGTGATTCCTTGTACTTCCTGAATGCTTTCCTTTCTCTTGAACCTTCACTGCCACTTCCTTTGAGAACCATAGTGGTTTCTTACATCGTTGCTTTGTTTATTTGCTTCACACAAAGGCTTGTTACCTCTGTGATGGCAGTTTTTATTATTCCCCATTGTTCTTCCACCCCTCCTTCCTGCCCATTTGCTAGTGCATTCCTTAGGCACTCACCCATTCTGGCAAAGTCAGCCCTCCTAAAGTCCAGTACTTTTGCCTTTGTATGACTTGACTCTATTGATGTGTTTATTGTGAACCATACTGTTCGATGGTCGCTAGTTCCCAGATGGCTACCCACTTCTACATCTGTGATCCTCTCTTCATCTCCATTTGGGAGAACCAGGTCTAAGATTGCTCCCTCTCGAGTGGGCTCCAATACTAGTTGTCTAAGCCATGCCCCCTGTAGGGCATCTAGAATAACCCACTCTTTGAAGTGGCTGCTGCAACTGCACTCCAGTTAACATCTGGCATATTCCGATCACCCATCAGCAATATCTCCCTTTTCTGCCATTCTAAGTATACTTTCTATCATTTCCTTGTCCGCTTCCTCCCCAAGAAGGGGGTCTGTATACAACCCCTGTGCGGATTGTGGTTCCATTGCCGGTCTCCAAATTTACCCACAGTGCTTCTTCTCCTCCCTGTTTTCCCTTTTGTTCTGTTGCTTTGATTCCTTCCCTTATGTAAAGAGCTACTCCTCCTCCTCCTCTTTTACCCTCCCTGTCCCTCCTGTAGATAGAGTATCCTGGTATGTTTACATCCCAGTCATGGTTTTGTGTGTACCATGTTTCTGTGACTGCCATGATATCCAGATGTTCCTCCTCCATCAAGGCCACTACTTCAGGAAGCTTGTTACTCAGACTACGGCATTGGTACTCATTGCTCTCCATTTTTTGATGGCTTTACCTTCTGTTGCAGCATCCCCACTGACCTTCTACTTCGGTCTTTTTCTCATTTAGTACCCTGTTTTGTAGGGAGAGGCTGGGATTTTCCTGCTGCTTATCAGTGCCTCCCCCTTGACTAGTTTAAAAGCTTGCCAATGAAGCATTTAAACCTATTGCTCAAAAGACTTGTTCCCTTCCTGGACAGATGCAGACCATCCTGCCATTATAGGCTGGTGTCCCTCCAGGTGGAACCCCAGTCCCCAATGAAGCCAAACCCCTGTTCTCCACACCATTTTTTCAACCATTCACTAAACTGCATTAAACAAAGACGATCCAGGAGTTGGGGGATAGAACTTACGAGAAAAGACTAAAAGAGCTCAACATGTATACCCAGGAGGATAGAAGAGAGAGAGGGGACATGATCGAGACATTCAAGTACCTGAAGGGGATGAACAGACTAGGCTTCCATGGTGGGTTCACTCTCCAGAATGGAAGAGATATTGGAGGGCACTCCCTGAAGTTAAAGGGGGGCAGATTCAGGAGGGAAAGGAGAAGGAGGCACTATTTCACTGAAAGAGTGTTAACAGGGTGGAATGCACTGCCTGAGCAACTCGTATCAGTGCAGACTATAGGGTGCTTCAAGAGGGAGTGGGACAAATTCAAGGAGAAAGTACATACCAGGGGGGTAGTTGGGGGAGGGAAGAGTTAATGGGGGGGGCAGCTGCAGTCTAATGGGCTGAAGTGCTGCACACTCGAGCAGACTAGACAGACCATATGGCCTGTATTTGCTGTCAATTTTGTATGTTTGCAAGTATCTTATTTCAACATTACATCGAGGCAATACAGTGCTCTAGTCAGTGAAGAAGGCGCTGTTAACCCTGATACAGACAATCGCTCAATGTATGACTGGTTAAATCATATATGTTGGTTATATTAAATGAACATGTTCTGAGACATTTCTGAATCAGTGCACTTGTTGGGAAAGCCCTTTTCCCAGGGGCAACTATTGATCTAATTGGGGGAGCACAGCTTAAATGAGCTTAAATGTCCCTGTTGAAATGATTAGTATATTTATAAAGACACCTTTTTCACTCCACTTTTGCCTTGTCGCAAATGTTCCATGGTTTTGCATGTTATCTTATACTTGTTAAAAGTTCTATGACGTGTTTGCAGTCAATATTGCTCTGCTGTGTCTTCTGTGGTTAAATACATTTAATATAGTGGCTGGCTGTGCCGGAGTCTGCCCCCCCCCCCGATACGAGCTGTGTGTGTGTGTGTGTGGGGGGGGGGCGAGAGGTGGATGTGATGCAGGCATGCGACTCTGATGCTGTTACAGTTTTACAAATGTAATGTTTATCTTGACAATAACGAGCTTAGCCTGATGCTTACCACCAAGATGGTCGCTGGTACCCCACACCAACTGAGTGCGAATCAGGGAAGGAGGGGAGAGTGAACAAGTACATTTCCTTTGATACTTTGTTCTAGTGGTTATGCATTATGTGGAGGGGTTCGGGTGCAAAGGGGTAGATTCAGGTTGAGGGGGTGAAGGAAGGCAATGGGGTCAGTGTTTATATCATTGTTTGTATCCTTGTTTATATGCTAGGGGGAAATGTAGGGGTGGGACAGGGACTGGGGGCAGGAGAGATATAACATACGAACATATGAAATCGCCAACAGAAAAAGGCCCACAGGTCTATCAAATCTGTCTGATTGTGCAGCTCTTAGTTTCATATCACTAAAAGCTGCCCCAGCCCCAGCCAAACCCCTCCCTTCCTCCCCTTTCCTGGTCTTTCTCACCTTTGTGTTCTTGTCTGTACCAATCCTGCCCTTGACTCTATCTCAACCCCGCTTAAAGCTATCCACTGTCCTCAGTTTGATTAACTCCTCCAGTAGTGCGTTCCATCTCAACACCACTCTCTCTGTAAAGCAGTGCCTCCCCATCTCCCTCCTGAACCTCCCCCTTCCAACTTCAGCTTGTGCCCCCTAGTGACCCTCCCCCCCCTTTAAGCAAAGCAATTCTCCCTCTCTGACTTTGACAAAGGCTTGGCTCGAGGGCGGACTTTCAATCGATCACAGCTTGTTGCTGCTCTGCTACGTAATGGGCAGTTACAACATTTCAAAATTGTTCCTTCAGGAGGTTGTATGAGTGGTACTAATGGTCAAGGTGGGACACATAATAAGTCTGGATTTAGTCTGATTTGGGAATATGGTTGACACATTAAAGGTCAGAACCTGGAACATCAACAGTCTTAAGACGCATGCAAAGCAAAAAAAAAAAATGTGCTGGGTAAAATACAGAGCGTGCAAACCAATATGAGAGAGAAGGAATGGGCTCATCATTTAGGGAGGAACAGTGGTATGGATTCTATTCATGTTTAAGGCGAGGGGTACTGCATTATGGATGAAGTCCAGATTCCCTCACAGTGTCACTAGAGTCATCATGGATTAGGGTGTGAGATATGTCCTGCTTCAGCTACTGTTTAACTCGGGGCCAAAACTGGCTATGGGCTCAGTATATAGGCCTAATACTGCTAGCCCTGACTTCTTTCGTACATTATCCCTACAAATGGCATATTTCGAGGGCCTATGATTACTGTCAGGTGACTTCAGTTGTGTCAGAGAAACATCACTTGATGGCTCTTCCCAAACGGTTGTGCCCATCTCCCTTAATGCTAGGGCCCTAATAACCCTCATGGAGGAACACTCTTTGATACATGGAGGCACCAATTCCCAGCCGTGTGGGAATATACCTACTATTCTTACTCTGCCTCCTCATGTGCCAGGCTTGATGCCATTCTTATCTCTCAGGCCATTATACCATAGGAACACAGAGGTTGACGTCAGAAAAGGACCACCTGGCCCATCCAGTCTACCCATTTTTCCGTGCCCAATATAAAGCTGCAGACCCTACATTGTCTCCAGCCTCTACCCTCCTGCCCCCTTACCCTACCAATGGTGTCTCCAGCCCTTGTTTGGACTACGGGTTACCTTCCCTACCAGTGTTTATGATGCCCATGTGTCTATCCCATGCTTTCTTAAATCCTGTTACCATTTTAGCCCCTACTACTCCTACATTTGGCCATGCATAAGAGTGTAACTATCCATGGACCACGCTCCTGTTTTGGCTAACTTCTGGGTGGGGGGCTACTGTTAGCAAGGCTTGGAACAAACTGCAAACTACCTCCTTAATAACCCAAGTGGTAACACATCAGCCTCCACCAGATGGGAGGCTTTAAAGCAGTTCTGCATGGGACTAGAATACCCTATAACAGCCACAAAAAGAAATTGGATGACCAGAAAACCAATGCCCTTGAAACACAAACAGCACAGGCTGAAAAAAAATTATAGGACACTACCAACCCCCTCAGGCTATCAAATGTTAGAAAACCTGAAATTGGAATATAACACATTAAACAGTGCTAAAATTGAAAGGGCCATACTACTAACGCTAAGCAGGTAATTACTTGATGGGAATACGGGGAATGGTTGCATGGCAGCCACGAGTCCGGAGGGTGCAAAAATGTCACTCAAATTAGGGCGATGGATGGCACACTAAAGCATACTTATGCAGAGATAGGGGAATGTTTTAGAACATGATATGTAGATCTTTATACTTCAGAGGTTCAAACAGCAGAGGAAGCAGTGGAAACTTTCCTCTCCAAAGCTCCCATAGTGCCAACTCAGTTCAGTTCAAATTTTATTGTACAAATATGTATAAAATCCAAGATTTGTTACATAGAAATGAACTTAAAATCACAAAACATACACATGAAAGGAAAAAAAGACAAAGAACACATATACAATGATAGATACCAATTATCGTACAATTATGCATATTTTAAAGTGCGAAAAAATGCAAAGTCCTAAAAGTACATCAAGTATTACTTTGGTTCTTATAACTCCATAAAAAATGTTGCCACCCCATACATTATTTGTATCTGTTTAAACTGTAATATGTAGGATAAAACCTCCTTCATTGAGTAATTCATGTTTAGTAAAGGCTTTATCTTTTTCTAAGACTGTCGTGTTCTTTACATTCAAAAAGAATATGAATTGGGACTATAGGTATAACATTTCTCACATCTACATCTCCTTTTTGCCCCAAGACCATCAGAATTATTAGATTTAGAACCTGAACTCCAAGTAAGGCCAGTCTTAATAGACTCAATATATTTCTATGATCTCTATTTTCACACAACCTTAAGTAATTTTCCATCCCCCAACTGTTCTTTATCTTCGAATATAACCCATACACATCAATGGCATGGATTCTTGCCAAATCCTCCTGTATGGCTGAATCCTGTAATCTGAGAATTGCCTCTCTTACTATATTCTCAATATTACTAAATGAGTCTACAGACAGAATGTCAGGACATCCAATCCTTTTCAGGGATATATTTAGTGTACTAAACTAACAATTACCTTGTTTCTGTCACAAGAGATTTCTTTGTTGCTCCAGCCAACACATTTTAGGAAGTCTGTTGTCTGACATTCTTATAATTCTTCCCCACAACTGAACTGCTCTAATAAGAATTCTAGTCTTTATTGGGAGAGTTCCTGTTTCTAGCGTTAGGAAGCAAAGTGGACAGTCCATTGGGAGATTTAGATGATTCCTAAGGAATGCATTTTGAATTATATCTATATTTGAATTATTAAGGTATAACCCCCAGATTTCACTACCATATAATGACTGACTTATGAGCTTTGCTTCAAATCATGTGTTTTTTATTGCAACAAAGGAGTCTCCAGCAAACTTATTTGCAAATGCTTTTATATCGCTTCCTGTTTTGTATGCATTATTTATTACATTCCTTAAATGAACTTTCCAAGACACCTTTTGGTCTATAATGATCCCTAGATATTTATATTTTGAGACGATTTCAAATTTCTTCTCATTAATATACCAATACTTAATATTGGTTCTATTCTTCCCCAATATTGCTATTTTAGACTTATTTATATTAATCTCAAGGTCCAGCTTATCCAGGGTCTGCATTATGTTTTCTATCCCCTTTTCGGAGGCCCCCTAGAGTTTGTGAAATTATGATTGCATCATCTGCATACAATAAAAGTTGATTTTCTCATTATTTATAGATGGGGCATATGTATCTATACAAAATAAGTTGTTTATTAGAGTTTCAATATATAAGTTAAACAGTAATGGGGCAAGAAGACACCCTTGTTTTACACCTTTGTCTATCTCAATCTCCTTTGTTTGGGCACAGTCTTTTGAGTATCTAATTTTTTACCACTGTATTATGATGAAGCATTTTTTAAGATAGCCAAGGGCTGAATATTTATTCCAAGATTATCTAATATTGACCACAAAGTCACTCTGTTAACTGAATCGAATGCCACTTTTATGTCCACGAAACACACGTATAGTTTCCCCTTATTCTTATTAACATATTTATCAAATAGTTAAGAGTGAGGACCTGATCGAGTGTACTATGCTCTCTTTTGAATCCACATTGGAACTTAGATATCAGATTTTTTTCCTCAGCCCAAAGTAGAAGTCTATCCAGAATTATTCTTGTAAATATTTTGTAAATTATTGGTAACAGAGTGATGGGCCTATAACACTTGGGGTCTTGTCTATCCTCCTTTTTAAATAATGGCACAATTATACCATGTTTCCATATTTTTGGGGTAATCAAAAATAGACCAGACATAGTAAACAAGGAAGACAATAAATACAGGTTACTCACCTGTAACAGGAGTTCTAGGAATGGTATATGTTGTTCATCCATATTGTCTAGCAGGTTCCTTGCTGCTTTAAATCTTGCCGGAAGGTCTTCAAGCAGGCTCCTCCCACCCACCCAGGTGGTAAAACCCTCGGCTCCGCCCCATGATGCCAGATCTAGCCGCTGGAAGCCAGGCTACAAAGGCCGGGCCGGGAGGTTAGAGTCGTAGGATGAACAATACATGACTATTCCTAGAACTCCTGTTACAGGTGAGTAACCTGTATTTAGGACATGGATATGTTGTTCATCCACACTGTCTGGCAGACACCTAGCAGTTCTCCGGGAGGGGGGGAGGCAAGGCGCATACCCTACTTAGGAAATAAAGACTGAGAACCGAGGCCCCAAAACCAGCATCCCGCGTGACTCAAGGTCAATGTGGTAGTGGGTGATGAAGGTGTGTGCTGACTAGGTAGCAGCCCTGCAGATTTCCTGGATAGGGACATCCCTGGAAGCAGCCACCCGGGAGCAGAAGTACATGGTAGAATGAGCCTTATCCCTTGGGAGGCTCCATGTCAGCCAACCTATAGCAGAGACACTCTATGAAGGAGGTGACCCACCTGCCTATCGTCCGCTTGGCTGCAGGTCTGCCAGGTGCAGTCATGCGTAGGTGACAAACAGCTGGAGAACCTCTCCCCGACCTTCAGCCGTCCGCTCCTTATAGTAAGCGAGCGCTCTTCTAGGGTTCAAAGTATGGAGCCTATATTCGGCCTCCGAGGTGTGATTGGGGTACAACACCAGCAGAGTCAATACCTGGTTAAGGTGAAACTCTGACACCACCTTCGGAAGGAATTTCGGGTGGGGGCACAGGACAACCTTGTCCCTGTGGAAGACCAGATAAAGAGACTCGAAGGAAAGTGCCTGGAGCTCTCCCATCCTTCTGGCTGACGTGATAGCCACCAAGAAGGCGGTCTTCCACGACAGGTGAGAGATGTCACACCTGTGCATCGGTTAGAATGGCTTGCCCATGAGCTTGGCCAATACCAGCAGTAGATCCCACGGAGGTGGAGGTTCTACCGGAGGATATGTGATCAAGGCCTTGAAAGCGCCCACCACCTTCTCTCTGTCCACCGACTGCTTCCTTGCCCGCCGGCAAGCAGAGATGGCTGCCAGGTGCACCTAAGGGTCGCCGACTGAAGCCCTTGCTGAGAAAGGGACACAGGTAGTCCAGAATGCTTGCCAAGGAACAGGAGGAAGGGTCCAGGCCTTGCCCTGACACCAAATGGAGAATCTCTCTTCCATTTGAAGGCGCAGTATTTCTGGTCGACTTTATGGGACGCCTCAACAATGTTGAGGACCTCGGGCTCGAAAGACCCAAGGCTTGGAACTCTAGCCGCTCAGGAACCAGGCTGTCAGGTGCAGGGATTGAAGGTCAGGATGGAATACCTTCCCCTGACTGACTGAGATCAGGTCCAGGCGGGCTGGAAGCTGCCTCGGGAGCCTGGAGCTGAGACTGAGGAGATCTGGATGCCAGAACTGGCGGGGCCAGTCTGGGGCTACCAGAATCATCTGCGCCTTTGTCCCTCCTCACCTTGAGAAGCACCTTGTGGATCAAGGGAAATGGGGGAAAGGCGTAGAAGAGGCCCGGGGTCCACGGCCTCGAGAAGGCATCCCCCTGCAGCGAGCCCTGCTGAGGGGGGCGGGCATGAAACAGTCTCAGCTTCGCATTCTCCCTGGAGGCAAACAGGTCCACCTGAGGCATGCCCCAGTGGGAGAACAGATCTTGTACTACCTCCGGCAGGAGAGACCACTCGTGGGACACAGCCCCTATCCGGCTTAGGGCATCGGCCAGAATGTTGGAGGCTCCTGCCAGATGGATGGCAAGGAGATCCGCCTCCAGGCTGTGCACGAGTGACCAAATGTGGTGAGCTTCCCTGCACAGAGGCATGGAGCGTGTCCCGCCCTGGCGGTTTAGGTAGTACATGGTCGTGGTATTGTCCGTCTGGAACTGAACCACTTGACCCCGTAGAAACAGAGTGAATGCGGTGAGGGCTAGACGAACCGCTCGAAGCTCCAGCAGGCTGATGTAGCATCGGGACTCCCAAGGGGACAAGAAGCCGTGCGCTC
Source organism: Neoceratodus forsteri (assembly GCA_016271365.2). Classification (NCBI taxonomy): domain Eukaryota; kingdom Metazoa; phylum Chordata; order Ceratodontiformes; family Ceratodontidae; genus Neoceratodus; species Neoceratodus forsteri. The sequence continues at coordinate 1,316,450,185 of CM028131.1, forward strand.
TGTGCTCCCCCAGATGGGTACCCCAACCCATCAGAGAGGCATCGGTCGACAGAGAGACCATCGGCTCGAGGCGGACAAATGGGATGCCCTCCTGCAGATGTGTTGGAACGGTCCACCACTGGAGAGCGTTCCACATCCCCTGGGTCACTGTCACTAGCTGATCCAGAGGATCGAAGTGCTGTGACCATTGGCTGGCCAGCCCCCATTGAAGGGGACGCATGTACCAATGGGCCCAACGGACCATGCTGGTGCAGGCCGCCATGAGGCCCAGGAGGCGCAGGAAGTCCCGGGCAGGGTGCAATTGCCCAACCTGAAATGACTGGGCAAAGGAGGAAAGAACCTCGGCCCTGTCTGCCGGGAGCCGTGCTCTGGCTCGTAGAGAGTCGAGCTCTGCCCCGATGAATTGTATCACCTGCTTTGGCACAAGTTCAGACTTGGCCTTGTTGATGAAGAGGCCAACTTGAGAGCAAACCTGGAGGGCCAGATCTCTGGACCGCTCCACCTCCAATCTGGAGGAGGCTGCAATCAGCCAGTAGTCCAGGTAGGTGTACACCTGGACCCTTCGGCGCCGCAGGAATGCTGTCACCACTGCCATGCATTTGGTGAAGACCCTGGGAGTTAGGGAAAGGCCGAAGGGCATGGCCCGGAACTCGTAGAGGCATCCCTCTGCCCTGAAGCGGAGGAATCTCTGGTGGGACGGATGGATTGGGACATGAAATAACGCGTCCTGGAGGTCCAGAGAACAGAACCACATGCCTCATTCCAAGGAAGGGATTATCTGAGCCAGAGTGACCATCCTGAAGGTCTGAGACCTTAGGAACCTGTTCAGGTTGTGCAGGTCTAGAATGGGGTGCCAGACCCCCATCCATTTCGGGACCAGGAAGTACCTGGACACGAACCCCGGGTCTGGTGGAGGATCCGCCACCTTCCTGATCACCTCTTTTTCAAGGAGCAGGGTGATGTTGGCTCGGTGAGCCAACAGAGAAGCTGAGGACCCCGTAGCTCCCCCGAGGGGAGACGGCTCGGAAGGGCGGGGCCTGCTCGAACTCCAGGGCAGGCCCTTTCCTACCACCTCAAACACCCAGCAGTCCGTGGTGATGGCGGACCAGGCGGAAAGGAAGTGGCGGAGCCATCCCCCCATGGGGGGAACCCAGGCGGGAGTGACGAGACTGGGGGCGACACCCCTCAACCCGTCACTGGACAGGCTTGGAGGAGGGACCGGCCGAGGGACCTCCTGGGCCTTTTCCTCTCTGCTTCCTGTTAGAGGAAGCCGCAGGCTTGGCTTTGTTAGCGCGAGCCTGCTGGCTGTGATGCTGGTGCTGTTGGGACGGACGTGCCGCAGGCACAGAAGGGCGAAAGGACTTGTTGGCGACGGCCCTTGTCCTTCTGGGCAGAGGTGACCGAGTCCAGAGTGGCACTGGACTTTTCGATCCGCTGGAGGTGATCTTCCACTCCAGGGCCGAACAGGTCAGTCCCCAGGAAGGGGACATCCACCAGTTTATGCTGGGTATCCGCCGTGAAGGTGGATATCCTCAGCCATGCTCTGCGGTGCATGGCCACTGCAGCCGGAACTGATCTGGCACAGGAGTCTCTAATGTCCAGAGCCGTTTGGAGCTGCTGTTTTGCCACCGCCCTTCCCTGGTCCCGTACCTGCTTGACCGTGGTCTACAGGTCGGCCGGGAGAAGAGGGATCACCTCATCCAGGGAGCCCATGAGGGCGTGGGAGAAGTGTGCCATCAGCACGGCCGAGCTGGCCTGGCGGAGGCCAAGGGAGGACGCAGCATACACCTTGCACCCGGCATAGTCCAATTTTTTGGACTCCTTGTTGGGGGGCTTATCCACATCCCTAGCGTTCCTGGAATGCCGGAAAACGCTATCGGTGACCAACCCCTCGGTGGAGGGGTGTTCCGAAAAACCAAACAAAGAGCTGGTAGGGACCGCATAATTCCTGGCCATCCTGGCCGAAGGCGCAGGACAGGAAGCTGGCCGCTGCCAAAGCTCCAAGGCTGGGCCAACAATGGCTTCAGCCACCGGAAAGGCCTCCGTGGGTGAATCCCCTCGGTCCAGTATCTCTGTCAGGGGATACTTGGCCCGCATTGATACGGGCTCGAGCTGCATCCCGGTGGACTCTGAGATGAGCCGAAGCAGACCCATAAAGGACGACGGGCTCTCATCCATCGACTGCCCCCCGGAGGACTCCAGGTCAAGGGGCCTGGAAAACAGGGAGGAGTCGTCGCTGGACTCTGAGGAATCCGCGAAGAGCTGCCTGGGGCCTAAGCCACTTTCCATCTGCCGAGGACAGTCGGGAGTGAAGGTGACCGACAACCTGTGGGGCAGACCCTTACCTGACCGAGAGTCCTTGGTCGGCACCCCCGATTTTGGTTGTGGAGGCGGAGGTTCCACCACAATCAGTGGGGCAGCTGGTTTCGGCCGAACAACTGGCCCAGGCTTGGGCACCTTGACTTTGGCGAGAGGTTGTTTCGGCCATTCGGGTGACAGCCACTTGATGGCCGGGGAAGGCGACGGTGTCGGCTTGTTCCCGGACAGAAGTAACTGCTGCCACATTCGGTCCTCGTAGCATCAACGCAATTTGCGCCGAAGCCTCTCCTCTTCCGAGGAGGAAGACGAGGACGAGTGGCGGCGCCGCTTACTTCGGTGCTGAGACCGAGGATGTCGGCAGGATTGGCTGGACCAAGACGAGGTCCGAGACCGAGACCCTTGGTGTTTCCGAGGACGGGTCTGGGAAGGGGCAGAGGACACCTGTTCTTCCCTCGGCTCGGAAGCCTTAACCGGGGACTCTGGCATGGGAGGCGCAGGCAAGTCCTCAGTGTCCACCAGGGGAACCGGTGAAGAAGGGTTGTCGGCTTCACCAGTCGACAGCCCATCCGACGGGTTGAGAAAAATCTCGACCGCGTCGACGGGTGTCTTGGCTGGCTGACCCGAAGGGGACACCGTGAAGCCAGCGGCCTTAGCCGCAACCTCGACCAAAGTCGAGTGTTGACTGTCCGGGGAAGGGGACCTCTCCCGCTCCCACGAACGCCGACGGTGGGACTTACCTTTCGAGTCCTTCTTTTTGGACCGAGAAGAATGTCCCGATGGCCCCTCTCCCTTCGTGGATTGGCAAAGCTCCTTAAAGGAAGCTGTGTAGGAGGATCCCAGAGAGAGCGGGATAAATGCCACGACCGAGGAAGACGAAGATGCGGCCTGGGCCGCCTCCTCCTCGAGGGCGATCATCTGCTAGAGTTGCTCAGCCGAGCCAGCCGCCGCGGACACCGCCCAATGGGCCTCCTTTGACTTCACCGGCGGGTAGCGCTTCTCGGGGGTGCCCAAGCTGTAACCGGGCAGCGCGGTCTTCCAGGATGTTGGCCGAAAACGAACGGTATAACTCGCAGGCCTGCGGGTCATGGTCTAGGCCGAGGCAGTAGACGCACGTGGAGTGCGGACCCGTCCTGGACATTTTCTGCCCACACGGGCACCACCGAAAATCAGGAGTTGATTTGTCCATCGCAGCCGCGAGGAAGTAATTTGACCGAAGTCTTGAAAACTTAAGAATGAGTTTCGGGCGAACCGAAGAATTAGGATCCAGCCTATACGCAGAGCGTTAAGGAGGGAACCTGAGCTTCCAAGCGGTAAGGAAGATCTGACGTCATACGGCGGAGCTGAGAGTTTTACCACCCGGGTGGGTGGGAGGAGCCAGCTTGAAGATCTTCTGGCAAGATTTAAAGCGGCAAAGAACCTGCCAGGCAGTGTGGATGAACAACATATCCATGTCCCTAGAATTCAGGGTTACTCAAAAAAAACCTCTGCTGGAAGACCATCAACCCCTGGAGCTTTATTTCTTTTTTGGCTTAATATGGCCTTTTTAAGCTCTTGGGCCGTACACAGGAATCCCTCTTGTATACTACTGTTTGCGTAATTAGCATAAGAATCCCACCCAAGGGACGTTGTTTCCTTTTTATTGGACCCCGTATAGTTCATAATCCATGTTTTGGCATTAATCATTCCCAATATGTTAAAGTGTACATTCTTCTCATTTTGACCATATACTACTAAAGACTAAAAAGTCTTATTGTCTTTATGTATAATACATTCCTGTAGGTCAGCCCAAAGTTTCTCTCTGTATTTTCTGTTTTTCTCCTATATGAGTAATCTACTGTATATTCTGCTTTCAGTTCTTCATTGCCCTTAGTACAACAGACGATGAATTCTTGGATCTTAATTTACCCACTTTATTTATTTGTTCTTTCAAATTAAGGCAGTCATAGTCAAACCATGGGTTCTTGGCTCCAATGTTTACCATACTTTTTGGTCTTTCTTTCGAGCCCACCTTGACTTCCATTGATTTAGGAAGGTTTCAAATTCCTTAATCACAAATTTAGCATCTTTAAATGGTATATTATTATCAGCATCCCAACCCTTAAAATGAATTTCTCGAAGGAGTTCATCAATCACATCTTTGGAATAAGGTGACCATTTTATCTTTTTCCCATATTTGATACACATATGTTTATCTGCCATTTTTTCTACTGTTTTTTTTTCTTGAGATTTTCTTGAACAAGTTTGTCAGTCTACATTCAATAGGAAAGTGGTCACTATCCCAAATATTATTAACTTTAAAATACATCACCAAAGCATAATTTGAGGCTTCAGTTATACACAAGTCTATAGTGCCAATTGAAGAGCCTACTAAATGTCAGCTGGAGGGCAGGGTAACTCTGAAGGAAGTCGAATGGGCCATTTTGCATTTCAAAGGTGGCAAAACGCAGGCTTCCTGATAGGCTTTTTTAAAAATCTTTTACCATGAACTCCAGGAACCCTTATATGATATAATTTCTGAGAGTTTTCTAGGGTATTGTCCCACTCCCTCCATGTGGTTAGCTACTAGCATGCCCAGCAGTGCAGGACCTACCAGATGATCTACTTGTAAATGGCTGACTATAAAATCATGGGCCTAGTTACTGCTGCTAGTTTGGAGACTGTCCTACCTAAAATTATACATCATGACTAGGCAGAGTTTGTACAAGAGAGGCAGGGTAAACATAATATTCGGAGGACTCTGAACATAGTGATGAGGTGGTCAGCTGGGGAAGAGTGTGGCGGTCCTTACTTTGGATGCTGAAAAAGCATTTGACCTTGTGGAGTGGGGGAGTGGGAATATACGATCTTACTTCGAGAGGAAGCTCTTGCAGCAGGAAACACAAGTAGGACTGATGCCACCTGGCGGCAGTTCACGGCAATTTTTTTCTTCCAGCAGTACCAACGTGGGAATGCCCCCACCAACGTTGGCTCCTCCCCCAACGTCACCCTATATAAGGGAAGAGTTCCCCACGTGCTCCAGTTCTTTCCCACCGCACGGTCAAGGTTAGTTCACTTTCAGTTTACCGCTTGCAGTGCTAATCGCTCATTTCCTTCTCCACTGCTTTTCAAGTGTTTTTTCGTATCTATGTCCTCTTCCTCCAAGGGGCACATCAACAAGTGCTCATGCGGGTGGCAGATACCCCCTAAGGATGGCCATTCTGCATGTCTTTTCTGCCTGGGGCCTGACCATGACACCTGTCCCCATTGCCAGGCCTTTAACTCCTGAATGCGCATCAGGTGTCAGAAATCTCTTTCCACCTTTTTAGCAGAGTCCAAATGGCCACAATGGAGCGTCCTTCATCCTTGGGGGAATCCGACCACCCTCCCACCCGTAAGAAGCACCACAAACATCGGGAGCACCAGGAGAGAGAGAGAGAGAGAGAGAGAGGGGTTCCATTCTAGGCCCAGGTCCTCGGGCTCGAAGTCGCGGTCATCAGGGCATGATTCCCACCTCACAGCCCTTAAACCGTCTGCTGGGTCTGCCACAGACAAGACCTCAGGGACCACCCTTCAGCCGTTGAAGATGCGTCCACCCGCTGAGAAGGGCTTTCTCACCAGGTGCAGGCAAGTCCTCCTCCCTTTCGGCCTACACTTCCAAGGCCGACCTGGGAGCCCAGAAAGGCCTCTGGGTCTTCCAGCGGCATGGCCTCGTCCTTGCCGCCAAAATCTAAAGACTCCGACCGGCGACTGCCTCCGGGGCTGACCTGACGTTCGGTTGAGAAGTCTTCAAAATCTCATAAGTCTGACCGTCCCAAGGCTCACGCCACCGAGGGACACCCGTCTGACCCCAAAGACAAGCAGATGCCAGACCGACGCCCGCTCACGGCTCCTCTGGCCTCCGCTCCAGCGAAGGCCGTCCCGCCGCTAGTCAAAGTTCTGCCGACGCCGGTCACCCCGGCGCCTCCTGACGTCAGCTCTGAGACCCCCCTCTTCTCAGATGCTGGTCCACTTGACGTCGGAGCGGATGCCCCTTCAACGCTGCCCCATAGACCAACGCTGGTGCCTACAGACACCGACGACAAGGGTTCGGACGCGACGTTACCGGCTATGGTGCACCTCCTCCTCCTGCATCTGGTTCCCCGGAATTGAACCTTTCACAGGTTAAGGATCTCTTTTCCCACTGGTGGGACACTGTTAAACATGATCTCCCAGTGGGTGTGCCTCCTCCCACGCCCACTCTGGCTCTGGCTCCAGTGCCTGACACCTCAGAACCGTCTGATCAAGAGGCAGGGAAAAAGCCAGCACCACCCAAGAAACATACCGATAAGAGGCGCAGGAGGACCAGGTCCAGTAGTTCCTCCCACTCTCCATCTCCGGACAAGAGGCGCAAGAGGAGACGACACAGGTCCCTATCATCTTCGACCTCGGACTCTTATGTAGACTCCAACACCTCTCGTGTGGATTCAGATGTCAAACCGGATTTAGAAGACACGAAGGAACACCCAAAATCCCCTTCGGATGACCCCAGCTTCATGGAGGTGATGAGGCACATCCAGGCAAACATGGGTTGGGACACAGAGGCCCTGGACCCCGAGCGACTACGGTTGGCTAAATACCTCCGCCAAGAAGACCCTAAGCCGGTGGTCATCCCTCCCATGGTCGACACCTTTGAGGATGCCATGTTTGCTATCTGGAAGCGCCCTCACTCCTCCTCAGCCGTGCCCAAGAAGGGTCATTGGCTCTACCGGGCCCCTAAGGATCACCCCTTCTTGGCTGAACCACCTGCAGTGGACTCGGTAGTGATTTCGGCAGCTCACGACCGTTTGCAGAGGCCCAAACACCTGAGCACCCAGCCGCCTGACTGGGAGTGAAAGCAGCTGGATTCCATGGGGCGTAGGGTGTCCTCTGCTGCCACCTGCAGTACCAGGAGTCTCAACTTCCTGATTCACATGGTCCAATTCCAGATCACTCTTTGGGAACAGGGATTGGACATTGTGCAAAGGATGCCCGATTGCCCTAAGTGGGCAGAGCTTGCAAAACTGCTTCAGACTGCCTCAGACGTGGGTACCCACATTCTGAGGTCAGCCTATGACTCTGTGGACACCTCATCAAGGGTGGCCGCCACTGGCATGTGCCTCCAACGCCATGCCTGACTTTGGGTTTCTGGGTTCGATCCAGATGTGCAGACGAACATTCTGGATGCTCCCTTCAAGGGATCCGTGCTCTCTGGCGAGGACACTGAGATCATCACCAGGCTGCAGGACTCCGGTAAAGCCATCTGAACCGTGCAGTCCATGTACTGCCCGAAACAGGAGTGCCCTCGGAAGCCTGGTTTTCATGGCCGTGGGGGACATCAGCCTTAGCAACCTCGCTTCCAGCCCCCCTCACAGCAAGGCAGCTCTAGTCATAGGGGCGGAGCCAGGGGATCCTCGGCCTCCTCCTTTAGACAGGCCAAAGCAGCTACTGCCACCCTACCTTCCCCTTCCACTGCCTGACTATCCAGGCCACCCTCCTCCCCTGGACGCCTTGTTAGGGGAGCCGGTCGGAGGTCGCTTTTCCCTCTACGCAGATGCCTGGAGTCAAGTGACCTCCGACCAGTGGGTCCTCGAGCTCATGGGGTTTGGGCACTCCATAGAGTTTGACGCCATTCCGCCGGACAGACCACCACCCCATCCTGTTATCCCAGGGGAACACCAGGCGCTGATCAGAAGCGAAACCATATCCCTTTTGGACAAGAGCACCATCAAGCCAGTACCCCGTCGCGCGAGAGACATGGTTCTTCACCCCCCTTCTTCCTGGTCCCATAGAAGTCGGGAGACCTCAGGCCTATTCTGAACCCCAGCGATCTAAACCAATGGGTCTCCTACCAGAGATTCCGTATGGTCTCCCTCCCCACTCTCCTGCCCCTCATTTCAGCGGGAGACTGCCTGGCATCCCTGGACATGCAGGGCGCCTATTTGCATATCCCTACTGCCAAGGGTTATCGAAGATTTCTAAGGTTCAGATTCGAAGACAAGGACGATCAGTTCAGAGTCCTTCCCTTCGCTCTTTCTTCAGCCCCCCAGGGTCTTCATCAAGTGCCTGGCAGTGGTTGCTGCGGCACTGTGGAGACTGGGCCACTTCGTGTTTCCTTATCTGGATGACTGGCTCCTCCTGGCTCCCTCCAGGTCCCGCCTGTTGGAAACCATCAGGGACTCCCTCTCACTGTTTCAGTGCTTAGGGATCACAATTAACAGGGACAAGTCTCAACTTCTCCCACCCCAGAACCTCCAGTTCATCAGAGATCTTCTGGATACCACCCTCGGGAAAGTGTTTCTTCCCTCCGACAGAGCAGGTCAGATTCCAGTCCTGGCATACAAAGTCTCTACAACCTCAAGGGTCCCGCAAGACTCCTCCTCAGGCTGCTAGAGCACAAGACAGCCGCCATAGTTTCGGTCCCTCTGGCATTACTGCACATGAGAACCATTCAGTGGTCATTAAGGGTTCAGTGGGATCAAACACAAGACAATTTGGATGCCTCAGTCCGGATCTCAGAGCCGATCCTCCGGGAATTACGTTGCTGGATGTCATCACAAAACTTACTGGCGGGTGTCCCCTTCCACATAGGGGCCCCGACCCAGATTCTGACCACGGATGCATTGCCCTCAGGATTAGCACCCACTTGGGGACACATCGCACTCAGGGATCTTGGTCCCCAACAGAGGAAGATCTGCATATCAACGTTCTGGAACTAACAGCGGTCCTGTATGCCCGTCAGGCCCTGGTCTCGGTCCTGGTGCTGGGCCACCTGTTGGTCCAGACGGACAACACTTCGGTGATGTTCTACATCAACAAACAAGGTAGCACACACTCTTATCCCCTCTGCCGGGAAGCCAAGCATGCGTGGGATAGGGCTCTGGAGCATCAGCTCGTATTGATGACGGTACACATTCTGGGAGAACAGAACGTGTTGGCCGATGTGCTCAGCAGAATCAGGTCGCAGGCTCACGAATGGGAGCTGCTTCAAGAAGTCATAGGTCAAATCTTCTGCTGGTGGGGGACACCAGAGTTAGATCTCTTCGCGTCACAATTCAACTAAAAACTGCCCAGTTTCTGCTTCCTAGGTCCAGAGCCTGGAGCTTTTCAGCAAGACGCATTGTCCCTCTCCTGGAAGGGGAGGTTTCTCTATGCGTTCCCTTCCTTCCCACTCTTGGAGAAGGTTCTCCTCAAGGTGCAGTCAGAACCGTCTGCCGTCATTCTAATAGCTCCGCTGTGGCCTCATCAGATTTGGTTTCCTTTGCTTCAGTGTTTAGCGGCACAGCCTCCGCTGCCTCTTCCAGTTTCCTCTCAACTTCTGTCTCAGGACAATGGGTCACTGATCCATCCGAATCTGTGCTCACTTCACCTACATGCCTGGCTCCTCAGGACCTAGCTAAAGCCAGGTTTGGAGTGTCCGATGAGGTAGTGCAAGTTTTGGTTGAGGCGCATAAGCCTACCACCAGGACCACTTACGCAATGAAGTGGAAACGTTTCTGTATCTGGGCCGCAGCCAAAAGGGTGGACCCCCTGGTCTGTCCGGTTAATTCTGTTTCAGAATATCTGCTTTCCCTTTCGGAGTCAGGTCTCAGTTACTCCTCCATCAAGGTACACCTGGCCGCCATCTCCGAGTATCACTTCCCAGTGCAGGATAAGACGGTGGCTCAGATGGAGGTCTCTAAGGCTTTTCTGTGCGGCATTCTTCACATCAGACCTCCCATCTGGGATCCTGTACCTCTTTGGGATCTCCTCTTTGTCCTAGAGAAGCTTACGTTTCCCCCTTTGAACTGGCAATGGAGGCTGAGCTTCGTTTCCTGTCCTGGAAAACTTTGCTTTTGGTAGCCATTACTTCGGTGAGGCGCATTTCAGAGCTTCAGGCTCTCATGTGTAAAGAACCCCATCTTATTTTCCATGAGGATAGGGTTGACTTTCGCACCAACCCGAAGTTTCTACCGAAGGTGGTTTCAGAGCTCACCCTTAACCAGTCCGTTCAGCTTCCGGTGTACTACCCAGAGTATTCAAATAGGGGGGAGGCCCTGCTTCATTCTTTGGATGTCCACAGGGCTCTTTGATGTTACCTGGCTAGGACCAAGGGGGACAGGAAATCTGATCAACTTTTTGTATCGTTTGCTTAAAGATCCTTAGGTCGCCTGGTCACCAAACAGACGCTGTCACGCTGGCTGGTTCACTGCATTACTTTTTGTTATTAGAAGCACAATGGGTCTACTCTGGGGCCGGTTAGGGCTCATTCTACTAGAGCAGTTGCTACTTCCTTTGCAGTGCTGAAGCGGGTATCTGCAGCTGACATTTGCACTGCTGCTAACTGGAGTTCTGTTCATACCTTTGTCAGGCATTACATCCTTGACATCATTGGACGCAGGGCAGGTTTTGGCCCCGCAGTCTTGCAGGCCTGGTTTCCTGAGGGACCCTCTCTGTTCCTGTTCCTTCTGTTTTTTCCCATATTGTTTCCCCTCCCAGGGGTTGTTATAAGTTTATACTGTTTGGGAATCAGTCCTACTTGTGTTACCTGCTGCAAGAGCTTCCTCTTGAAGTAAGATGGTACAGTTACGTAAGAACGTACTGTAACAGTAGATCTTCGAGAGAAGCTCTTGCAGCAGGTGTATTTTCCCACCCTCCTTCCCCCAAGGATCAGGCCTTTTCCAGGCTGGCAATTCCTCTGTTATGAGGAAAAAGTTTGGGTCACGATTTCTGATTATCGCCTGTTGCGATCTCTTTGCCTGTAGGGGGGCGTACAAGAACTGGAACATGTGGGGAACTCCTCCCTTATATAGGGTAACCTCGGGGGTGGCGCAGACGTCGGTGGGAGGGCGTACCCATGTCGGTACTGCTGGAAGAAAGAATTGCCAAGAACCACCACCAGGTGGTGTCAGTCCTGCTTGTGTTACCTGCTGCAGGAGTTTCTCTCAAAGATCTACTGTTACAGTAAGTTCTTATGTAACTGTACTTTCACAACCTTAAAGAAGTTTGGTATGGGGAAAACATGTTAAGATGACTACGACCCCTCTACACTAATCTCACAGCCCAAATATTAGTAAATGGGGCCCTGACAAAACCCTTCTAAATGTAAAGAGTCACCAGGCAGGGATGCCCCCTTTCCCCACTTTTATATGTACTCATCCTGGAACCACTGACTGCAGCAATATATAATGATAACCAAATATTAGGTCTCCAAGGAGGCAGCAGGCACCATAAAAACAGGTTACTCACCTGTAACAGTAGTTCTAGGAGTGGTATATATTATTCATCCACACTATCTGGCAGTTGCCTCTCCCTTTAAGACTTGCCGGAAATGTCTTCAAGCCAGCTCCTCCCACCCACCTACCTGGATGGTAACTCCCTTGGCTCCACCCCATGACGCTAGCTCTTGCCTGCTGGATGCAGTGTTGTGCGCCAAAGCCAGGGGAGGTCAGGTGGGTCTGTGTGGATGAACAACATATACCACTCCTAGAACTACTGTTACAGGTGAGTAACCTATTTTTCTAGGGACGTGGATATGTTGTTCTAGCCACACTATCTGGCAGACTCCTAGCAGTTCTCCGGGAGAAGGGAGGCAAGCTGCACACCCCCTACTTAAGGAAGAGAGACTGAAGAATCGAGGCCTCAAAACCAGCATCCTGGTGTGACTCAAGGTCGATGTGGTACTGGGAAATATAGGTGTGCGCTGACCTCCAGGTAGCAGCCCTGCAGATATCCTGGATAGGGACGTCCCTGGAAGCAGCCACTGAGGCAGTGGTATGCCAGGTGGAATGAGCCCTCAGTCATCCGGGAGGCTCCCTACCCACCAACCTATAGCAGAAGTTGATACAGGATACAATCCAACTGTCAATCATCTGCTTAGCTGCTGGTCTGCCAGGTGTGGCTTCAGTGTAGGTGACAAACAACTGAAACTCTCCCTGAACTTCAGCTGTGCGCTCCATATAGTAGGCAAGCACTCGCTGCAGGTCCAAAACATGGAGCCTATGCTCGGCCTCCGCGGTGTGATTGGTGAAGGATACCGGGATATTATTGGTTAAGGTGAAAATCAGACACAACCTTTGGGAGGAACTTCGGGTTGGGGTGCAGGACAACCTTGTCCCTGTGGATAACCAGGTAAGGAGACTCCACTGAAAGCACCTGGAGCTCACTGAACCTTCTGGCTGACATGACAGCCACCAAGAAGGCAGTCTTCCATGATAGGTGTGACATCTCACACCTGTGCATCGGTTCGAATGGCTTACCCATGAGTTTTGCCAACACCAGCAACAAGTCCCACGGTGGTGGTGATGCATGCACCAGAGGGGAAAGAAATGTGGTCAAGGCCCTTGAAAATGTGCCAGACCACCTTCTCCTGTGCCACCAACTGCTGACCATCCTGCACCCGATAAGCAGAGATGGCTGCCAGGTGCACCTTAAGGGTCGCTGACTGAAGGCCCGACACAGGGAGACCAAAGGTAGCCAAAGATGCTAGCTACGGGACAGGACAAAGGGTCCAACCCCTTGCCCTGACACCAAATGGAGAATCTCTTCCATTTGAAGGCATAGCACTTCCTAGTCAACTCCTTCCGAGAGGCCTGCACAACGATGAAGACATCTTCAGAGAGACCCAAATCCTGGAACTCTAGCCACTCACAAACCAAGCTGTCAGGTGCAAGGATTGAAGGTCTGGATGGAATACCTTCCCCTGACTGAAGGAGAGCAGGTCCGGGCTTAGGGAAAGATGCTTCGGGAGCCTGCTGCTGAGGCCGAGGAGATCAGGGTACCAGCACTGGTGTGGCCAGTCCGGAGACACCAAAATCACCTGTGCCTTGTCCCTCCTGGCCCTGAGTAGCACCTAGTGGATCAAGGGAAGTGGAGAGAAGGCATAGAAGAGGCCTGGGGTCCAGGGCCTCGAGAAGGCATCCTCCTGCTGCATTCCCTGCTGAGGGGGGTAGGCACAAAACAGCCTCAGCTTTGCGTTCTCCCTGGAGGTGAACAGGTCCACCTGAGGGGTGCCCCACTGGGAGAACAGGCTGTGTACTACCTTGAGGTGGAGAGACACTCGTGAGACGCCTCGCCTACTCGGCTGAGAGAATCCGTCAGCTGACTGGAGGCTGCTGCCACATGGATGGCTAGAAGATCCACCTCCAGGCTGTGCACGAGGGTCAAAACATGGAAAGCTTCTCTGCACAAGGGTAGGGAATGTGTCCCGCCCTGTTTGTTGAGGTAGTACATGGTCATGGTGCTGTCCGTCTGGACCTGAACCATCTGACCCCGAATGTGTGGGGTGAATGTAGTCTGTGCTAGCCGAACTGCTCGAAGCTCCAGCAGGTTGATGTGGCATCGGGGGTCCACAGCCTGTGGACTGTGTTCCCCCAGGAGGGCGTCCCAGACCATAAGAGAGGCATTGGTCGTCAGAACAACCATCGGCTCTGGGTGGACAAACGGGATCCCTTCCTGCAGATGTGCTGGGACCAACCACCACTGGATGGCATCCCACATCCTTTGGGTCAGTGACCGTCTGGTCGAAATGATCCTTGCGCTGGGATCACAGGCTTGCCAGCTTCCACTGCAGGGACCACACTGGTGCAGGCCACTATGTAGCCCAGCATGCGCAGGAAGTCCCGTGCAAGGCGCAATTTCCCAACCCGAAATGATGGACCAAAGGAGGAGAGAGCCTCCGCCCTGCTAACCGGGAGTCAGGCTCTGGCTCTGTAAGAGTCGAGCTCTGCCCCGATGAAGTGGATCGCCTGAAAAGGTACGAGTTCCAACTTGGCCTCGTTGACTAGGAGGGCAAGTTTGACACAGGTCTGGAGGGCCACGCTCCACCTCCAGCCTGGAGAGACCTGCAATTAGCCAGTCATCCAGGTAGGGGTAAACCGGAACCCTTGGCGCCTCAGATAAGCTGCCACCACTGCAGTGCACTTGGTGAAGACCCTGGGGGCCGAGGAGAGGCCGAATGGCATGGCCTGGTTGTAAAGGGTTCCCTTTGCCAAAAGCGGAGGGACCTCTGATGAGACGGATGGATCCGGATGTGGATAAAAGCGTTCTGAAGCAAAAATACAGGTTACTCACTTGTAACAGGAGTTCTAGGAGTGGTATCTGTTGTTCATCCACACTTATTGGCAGGTTCCTTGCCGCTTTAAATGTTGCCGGAAGGTCTTCAAGCTGACTCCTCCCACCCACCCGGGTGGTAAAACCCTCTGCTCCGACCCATGATGCCAGATGTAGCCCGCTGGAAGCCAGGTTGCGCGTCGAGGCCGGGGAGGTCGGGTGGGTCATGTGGATGAACAACATATACCACTCCTAGAACTCCTGTTACAGGTGAGTAACGTGTATTTCTAGGGACGTGGATATGTTGTTCAATCCACACTTACTGGCAGACTCCTAGCAGTTCTCCAGGGGGAGGGAGGCAAGGCATGCACCCCCTACTTAGGGAATAAGGACTGGAGAACCGAGGTCCCAAAACCAGCATCCCAGCGTGACTCTAGGTCAATGTGGTAATGGGAAATAAAGGTGCGTGCTGACTTCCAGGTAGCAGCCCTGCAGATTTCCTGGATAGGGACGTCCCTAGAAGCAGCGGTATGGCGGGTAGAATAAGCTCTTATCCCTTTGGGAGGCTCCATGCTCGCCAACCTATAGCAGAGATCTATGCAGGAGGTGACACACCTGCCTATCGTCCGCTTGGCTGCAGGTCTGCCAGGTACAGCTTCAGCGTAGGTGACAAACAGCTGGTGAACCTCTCCCCGAACTTCAGCCGTCCGCTCCTTATAATAAGAGAGCGCTCTTCTAGGGTCCAAAGTATGGAGCCTATATTCGGCCTCCGAGGTGTGATTGGAGTAGAACACCGGCAGAGTCAACACTTGGTTAAGGTGAAACTCCGACATCACCTTCGGAAGGAATTTCGTGGGGGGGGGGCGCAGGACAACCTTGTCCCTATGTAAGACCAGATAAGGAGACTCGACGGAAAGTGCCTGGAGCTCTCCCATCCTTCTGGATGACGTAATAGCCACCAAGAAGACGGTCTTCCATGACAAGTGAGAGATGTTACACCTGTGCATCGGTTCGAATGGCTTGCCCATGAGCTTAGCCAATACCAGCAATAGATCCCATGGAGATGGAGGTACTCGCACCGGAGGAGATATGTGATCAAGGCCTTTTAAAAAGCGCCCGACCACCTTCTCCTGCGCCACTGACTGCTTGACGGCCCGCGCCCGGTGAGCAGAGATGTCTGCCAGGTGCACCTTAAGGGTCGTCGACCGAAGCCCTAGCTGAGAAAGGGACCACAGGTAGTCCAGAATGCTAGCCAAGGAACAGGAAGAAGGGCCCAACCCCTTGTCCTGACACCAAATGGAGAATCTCTTCCATTTGAAGGCATAGCATTTTCTGGTCAACTCCTTAAGGGATGCCTCAACGACGCTGAAGACCTCGTCAGAAAGACCCAGGGCCTGGAACTCCAGCTGCTCAGGAACCAGGCCGTCAGGTGCAGGGACTGAAGGTCTGGATGGAGTACCTTCCCCTTGTTGACTGAGATCAGGTCCAGGTGGGCTGGAAGCCGCCTCGGGAGCCTGGAGCTGAGGCTGAGGAGATCTGGATACCAGAACTGGCGGGGCCAGTCTGGGGCTACCAGAATCACCTGCGCCTTGTCCCTCTTCACCTTGAGAAGCACATTGTGGATCAAGGCAAATGGAGGGAAGACGTAGAAGAGGCCTGGGGTCCACGGCCTCGAGAAGGCATCCCCCTGCAGCGAGCCCTGCTGAGGAGGGCAGGCGTGAAACAGCCTCAGCTTTGCATGCTCCCTGGAGGTGAACAGGTCCACCTGAGGGGTGCCCCAGTGGGAGAACAGATCTGGTACTACCTCCGGCAGGAGAGACCACTCGTGAGATGCAGCGCCTATCCGGCTGAGGGCATCGGCCAGACTGTTGGAGGCTCCTGCCACATGAATGGCTAGGAGAACCGCCTCCAGGCTGATCACAAGAGACCAAGTACAGAGAGCTTCCTTGCACAGGGGCAAGGAGTGCGTCCCGCCCTGTCGGTTGAGGTAGTACACGGTCGTGGTGTTGTCCGTCTGGACCTGGACCACTTGATCCTGTAGAAACGGAGCGAAGGTGGTGAGGGCCAGTTGGACCGCTCGAAGCTCCAGCAGGTTGATGTGGCATCGAGACTCCTGAGGGGACCAGAGGCCATGGGCTCTGAGCTCCCCCAGATGGGCACCCCAACCCATCAGAGAGGCGTCGGTCGTCAGAGTGACCGTTGGCTCAGGGCGGACAAACAGGATACCCTCCTGCAGATGAGCTGGAATGAGCCACCACTGTAGGCCGTCCCACATCTCCTGGGTCACCACCACTGGCTGGTCCAGAGGACCGGAGCGCTGTGACCATTGGCGGGCCAGCCCCCACTGTAGGGGACGCATATGCCAGCTGGCCCAACGGACCACGCTGGTACAGGCCGTCATAAGGCGCAGAAAGTCCCGGGCAGGGTGCAACTGCCCAACCAGAAATGATTGGGCAAAGGAGGAAAGGACCTCGGCCCTGTCTGCCAGGAGCCGGGCTCTGGCTCGAAGAGAGTCGAGCTCTGCCCCGATGAACTGAATCACCTGCGATGGCACGAGTTCCAACTTGGCCTCGTTGATGAGGAGGCCATTCTGAGAGCAGACCTGGAGGGCCAGATCCCTGGGCCGCTCCACCTCCAACCTGGAGGGGGCTGCAATCAGCCAGTCATCCAGGTAAGGGTACACCTGGGCCCCTTGGCACTGCAGGAATGCTGTCACCACTGCCATGCATTTGGTGAAGACCCTGGGAGCTGGAGAGAGGCCGAAGGGCATGGCCCGGAACTCGTAAAGAGATCCCTCTGCTAGAAAGTGGAGGAATCACTGATAAGACGGATGGATTGGGACATGAAAGAACACGTCCTGAAGGTCCAGAGAACAAAACCGCATGCCCAGTTCCAAGGATGGAATGATCTGAGCCAGAGTGACCATCCTGAAGGTGCGCTGCCTTAGGAACTTGTTCAAGTCATGTAGGTTGAGAATGGGGCGCCAGCCCCCCATCCGTTTTGGGACCAGGAAGTACCTGGACACAAACCCTGGGTCTGGAGGAGGATCCGCCACCTCGCTGATCACCTCCTTCTGGAGGAGCAAGGCAATGTCAGCTCGACAAGCCAACAGAGACGCTGCAGACACCGTTGCCCCCCGTGAGGCGACGGCTCGATAGGGAGGGAACTGCTCGAATTCCAGAGGCAGACCCCTGCCCACCACTTCTAGCACCCAGCGGTCCATGGCGACAGTGGACCAGATGGAAAGGAAGTGGCAGAGCCGTCCCCCCACGGGGGGACCCCGGGGAGGAGTGACGAGGTTGGGGGCGACACCCCTCAATCCATCACTGGACAGGCTTGGAGGAAGGGCCCACAGAGGGACCTCCTGGACCCTTGCCTCCAGGCTTCCTACTGGAGGAAGCGGCAGACTTGGCCTTAGGGCACCAAGTGTGTGCCTGCTGGCTCTGGTGCTGCTGGGCCGGATGTGCCGCAGGGGCGGAAGGGCAAAAGGGCTTACGCTGCTGCTGGTGGCCTTTGTCCTTCTGGGCAGACGTGACCAAGTCCAAGATGGCATTGGACTTCTCGATCCTCTGGAGATGGCCTTCCACCTCCAGCCCGAACAAGTCAGTGCCCAGGAAGGGAATGTCTGCTAGCTTGTGCTGGATGTCCGCCGTGAAGGTGGAGATATGCAGCCAAGCTATGCGGCGCATGGCCACTGTGGATGCTACTGATCAGGCACAATAATCACCAATGTCCAACGAAGTTTGGAGCTGTTGTTTTGCCACCGCTCTTCCCTGATCCCGCACCTGCTTGACCATCGTCTGAAGGTCAGCTGGGAGATGAGGAATCACCTCATCCAGGGAGCCCATGAGGGCGTGTGAGAAATGTGCCATCAGAAGTGCCGAGCTAGCCTGACGAAGGCCTAGGGAGGAAGCAGCATAAATCTTCTGCCCTGCGTAATCCAGCTTCTTGGATTCCTTATCGGGCAGTTTGTCCACGTCCCGAGCATTCCCGTAACCCCGGAAAACACTGTTGGTCACTAACCCCTCCGCAGAGGGGTACTCCGAGAAACCGGAGAGTGAGCCAGTAGGGACTGCGTGCTTTTGGGCCATCCTGGTCAAAGGAGTGGGACAAGATGCTGGCCGCTGCCACAACTCCAGGGCCGGGCCAACAATGGCTTCGCCACAGCAAAGGCCTCCAGACTCCCTGGTCCAGTATTCCATGAGGGATACCTTCAAACAGGTTCGAGCCAACGTCCTGGTGGACTCCAAGATGAGCCAAAGCAAACCTAAAAACGAGGATGGGCTCTCGTCCACCGACTGACCCTCCGCAGACTCCAGGTCAAGCGGCCTGGAGAACAGGGAGGAGTCGTCATCATACTCCAAGGAGTCTGCAAACAGCTGCCGGGCGCCTGAGCCACCCTCCACCTGCTGAGGTCGATCAGGAGTGAGGGTGACCAACAACCTGTGGGGCAAGCCCTGACCCGATCGAGAATCCCTGGTCGGGGCCCCAGTTTTCAGTTGTGGAGGCAGGGGGTTCCACCATAATGGGCGGAGCAGCCGGCTTTGGCCAAACAACAGGTGCCGGAGTCGGCTCCTTGACCACTACAAGGGGTTGTTTTGGCTGCTCCGGTGACAGCCACTTAATGGCCGGAGAAGGCAACGGAGTTGGCTTATTCCTGGAAATAAGAGCTGCTGCCACATTAAATCCTCGTAGCGTCGACGCAACTTGCCCCGGAGCCTATCCTCCGAAGAGGACGACTAGGATGAGTGGCGATGCCGCTTTCCACAGTGCCGAGACCGCCGACATCGGCGGGACCGGCTGGACCTGGAAGAGGACCAAGACCTTCGGGGTTTCCGAGGGTGGGTCAGAGAGGGAACGGGGGAAACCCACCCTTCCTTCGGTTCAGGGACCTTAACCGGGGACTCCGGCACAGGAGGCACAGGCAAGTCCTCGGTAATCACCGGGGGAACCAGTGAAGTAGGGTTGTCGGCATCACCAGTCGACAAACCGTCCGATGGGTTGAGAAAAATCTCGACTGCGTCGACTGTTGTCTTGGCCTGCTGACCTGACAGGGACACCGTGAAGCCAGTGGCCTTAGCCACAACCTCGACCAAAGTCGAAAGTTGACGGTCTGGAGAAGAGAATCTCTCCCGCTCCCTCGAACGTCGACGATGGGACTTACCTTTTGAGTCCTTCTTCTTGGACCGACTGGAATATCCCAATGGCCCTATTCCCTTGGTGGAGAGGGACTGGCAAAGCTCCTTAAATGAAGCCGTGTAGGAGGAGCCCAAAGAGAGCGGGAAAAATGCCGCAGCCGAGGAGGAAGAAGAAGCGGCCTGGGCCACCTCCTCCTCGAGGGCGATCATCTGCTCCAACTGTTCCGCAGGAGCCCACCGCCATGGACACTGCCCAATGGGCCTCCTTCGACTTGACCGGCGGATACTGTTTTTCAGGGCGCCCAAGAAGAAGTCGAGCAGCGCGGTCCTCCAAGACCAAAGCCGAGAAGGAGCTGCACAATCCGCAAGCCTGCAAATCGTGACCAAGCCCCAGGCAGCAGACGCATATGGAGTGCGGATCGGTCCGGGACATCTTCTGCCCACATGGGCACCGATGAAAGCCGGGAGTCGATTTGTCCATCGCAGCCACAAGGGAAGACAAAGACCGAAGTCTTGTAAACTTTAAAATTAGTTTCAGGTTAACGGAAGAGTTTGGATCCAGGCCTAAAACACAGAGCGCTAAGGAGGGAACCTGAGCTTCCAAGCGGTAAGGAAGATCTGGTGTCATGGGGCTGAGCAGAGGGTTTTACCACCCAGGTGGGTGGGAGGAGCCAGCTTGAAGACCTTCCGGCAACATTTAAAGTGGCAAGGAACCTGCCAATAAGTGTGGATTGAACAACATATCTACGTCCCTAGAACCACATGTTTTGCTCTAGAGATGGTATGATCTGAGACAGAGTTACCATCCTGAAGGTGCGCAGCCTGAGGAACTTGTTCAGGTCATGCAGATCTAGAATGGGGTGCCAGCCCCCAGTCTGCTTTAGCACCAGGAAGTATCTGGAGACAAACCCTGGGTGCTCCGGAGGATCTGCGACAGGAACCATGACCTCCTGGTGGAGGAGCTGGGCTATGTCATCTCTGAGAGCTGACGGCATGTCTGCAGAAACCAAGTCCTCCCGTGGGGCGTGGGCTCGGCAAAAAGGGTACTGCTCGAATACCAGCAGCAGACCCTGATACACCACTTATAGAATCCACATGTTCGTGGTAACAACGGACAAGGCAGAAAAGAAGTGGCAGAAATGCCCTTCACGTGAGGGCCCAGGAGAGGTGTTACCGGCATGAGGGAGGCACCCCTCATCCCATCACTGGGCAGGCTTGGAGAAGGAGGAGAGCCCAGCTGAGGTGCCACCAGAGCCTCTCCCTCCTGGCTTATGGACAGCCGAGACCACTAACTTGGGCCAAGGTCACCAGGCCTGAGCCTGCTGACCAGCCTGTTGCTGGGCTGGTTTGGCCGCAGGAGTGGAGGTGGATGGAAAGGGCTTCCATTTCTGATACTGTTTGGAGCCCTTGGGGTCCTTCTGGACAGATGTCATGGAGTCCAAGGTGGCACTGGACTTCTCAATGCATGTGAGGTGATCCTCAACCCCGGATCTGAACAGGTCAGTGTCCAGAAAAGGGACATCTGCCAGCTTGTGCTAAGTGTCTGCCGTGAAGGTCGAGATCCTCAGCCAAGCCCTGCAGCGCATGGTCACTGAGGCCATGATGGAGCGTGCACAGGAGTCCCCAATGTCCATAGAAGTCTGAAGCTGTTTGGCCACAGCCTGGCCCTAATCTCGGCCCTGTTTGCCCTTGGTCTGAAGGTCTGCAGGCAGATGAGGAAGCACTCCATCTAAGGTGCCCAGAAGGGCATGAGAGAAGTGGGCCATGAGGAGGGCCAAGCTCGCCTAGTGGAGGCCAAGCGAGGAAGCAGCATATACCTTCTTAGCCACATGGTTCAACTTCTTGGACTCCATATCAGGCAGCTTGTCAACATCCCTGGTGTTGCCGGAGCACTGGAACACAGAGTCGACCACCAACCCCATGGCTGAAGGGTGCTCTGTGAATCCCAAAAGGGACTCGGTGGGCACCGCATACTTGCGGGCCATCCAGGCAGGAAGCTGGGCACTGCCAAAGCTCCAGGGCAGGGCCAAGAATGGCTTCTGCCACTGGGAAGGCCTCCGACAGAGAGTCTCCCCGGTCGAGGATCTCTGTCAATGGGTTACGAGCCTGTTTCTGGACAAGCTCCATTTTCATACCCATCAACTCGGAGATCAGATGGAGGAGGCCCATGAAAGAAGATGGACTTTCGTCCGTTGAGAGATCCCACATGGACTCCACGTCGACCGGACATGAGTGCAGGGAGGAACACTCGGACTCCGAAGAGTTGTCAAAGAGCGGTTGACCGCCAGAGTCCCCACTGATCCTCTGTGGATAGTCAGGGGTGACGGTGACCAACAGCCGATGGGGAAGTCCCTTAGCCAGCTGAAACTCCTTAGTCGGAGCGCCGACAGTCAGCTGTTTAGACAGCGGTTCCACCACAATTGGCGGAGATGCTGGAGTCTGCCAAGTTGGGACCGTTTTAATCTGTTCCATCGGCGGAGTTGACGCTGGGCCTTTTGGGTGATAGCCAGGTGATGGCCAGCATAGAAACCTGGGTCAGTCTGGCACCAGTAAACACCAACTGTTGCCACATAAAGTTCTTGTAGCATCGATGCAACTTGCACCAAAGCCTCTCCTCACCCAAGGAGGAAGAGGATGAAGAATAGCAACAGCGCTGCTTCTTATGGTGCTGAGAGTGAGAGCACAGATGACAGTGGGACCGGCTCGACCCACGGGAGAAAACTGAGATCTTGACCTTGGTCGCTGGGGTTGACCGGCCGCGGGGCTCGGAGGGAGTCGACAATTGCCGAGGTTCCCCCTGGTCAGGGTCAGGGACCAGAGGCGGCAGGTCAGTGGACTGATCCATCCCTCCAACGGTCTGCTTCAGGACTGGAGTCCTAGACAAGGAAGTATCAGCCTCTTTGGTTGATAACTGATCAATCGGCTCGAGGGAAATCTTGGCTGGGACTTTGACCAGCACCTCGGCCAGCAGGCCCGATGGGGTTACCGTGGAGCCAAGGCCAAGGATTCGACTGACGTCAAATACAGGGAAGCGTGGGAATCGGAGGCCCTCGACCGAGAGTGCTCCCAATCCCATGATTGGCAAAGAGTCTTTTCTTTCTTAGACTCTTTTTTAGATTTATATTTTGGAAGTAATTCAGAAGAATTTAAGAGCTAGGGCCTACTGAACACGGGAGTGGCAAAGAGGAGGAAACCTGCTTCTTCCAATGGAAAGGAAGATCTGGCATCATGGGGCGGATCCGAGGGAGTTACCATCCAGGTGGGTGGGAGGGGCCAGCTTGAAGATGTTTCCGGCAAGTCTTAAAGGGAAAGCAACTGCCAGTAGATAGTGTGGATAGAACATATCCACATCCCTAGAAAGTGTCACTCTTCATAGACAATTTGTTGGTGTATTTACAGTACCTCCAAACTAGTCTTTCTACATTATATACAGTACACTGTTATTTGAATGTGGGAGGGTATCCAACCATGGAATTAACTGGACCAAAAGTGAGGTATTGGCACTGGGTAAATGCCTATTAGTTACACTGCAGCTCCTTCCCTACTTTGCATCATCATAACAGGGTTTTTAGGGGTGGGCTGCAGCCTGTCCAGACAAGGAAGTATTTCTTATAAGGTAATACATTAAATATCTTAGTAATCCCCTTTTAACATTTTTAAAAAGTGGATCTATTAGGTCCTTGGGCGGTCAGCTTCTTGTCACGAGCTGCCTGCCCCGAGGATATACTCGTGTCAGCAGCTCTTTGAACAATTAAACAGCAGAATACATAGATTTTTGTGGGACTGCAAATCTTCCAGTGTCAAACAAAGCAATCTCTCAACTGCCAATGGGGCAGAGGAGGCCAGCACTCACTAACATTAAATACTATTACTGGACAGCACAATTAGATTTTCTGCCTGATGGGGGAAGAGGATGGGGAGCCTACCTGGCTGAAAATTTAGGAGGAGCAGATAGGGGCCGAGCTATTTCAAGAATTTCTGGCTCCAGCCCCGAAAGGGCTGCAAACCCCAATCTACAAAAATACCTTCACTAGACAGCTGGTCAGAATATGGAAAGTTGTGCACCAATTTATTGGACATCCCAAAGGTTATCTCCAAAAGCAGCCATACAGACATGTTTCAATGGCATGCAGGGATAAAGAGAGTGCGTTTCGGCACCAAGTTCTCCTAAGGTGGGTGAAGGGTGGGATCTCAAGGGTAAATTTATTTGAAGGTGGAATGCACAAATCTTTCCCTGAGCTCCAGCAGAAGTATTCACTTCAACCAGGAGGCTTTTTTTTTGTTTGCGTGATAAAGGTGTTTATCTTCCTGGGTGACCGGGCCGCCACTTCAGCCATGTCACCAGGTGCTGTCAGCCAGCCATGCTGCCTCTTTCCATCTGGGGGTTGCATTCCCTGCAAACCCCCCACTGCGGGACAGGGAGAAAGAGGGTGCCCTCCCCGAGATTCTCATCCTGAAACCCTGGTTTCCCTTCTATTTTCCTCCTAGGTTTTTTGCACCCCCAAGCATTTGGCAAACTTGGAGAAGCATGCACGTGGAGGCGCCCATGCACTCTGGAACCACCAGCCCCTTCCATGCACCTTTTTTCATCCACCAGAGTGTTGGCACTACCATCAGGCCTCCACCTGGTGGCAACCAATAGCTGGGAGAACTCACAACCCAGTCCAGGAGAGGAGGGCAGCTTGGCAGGCACTCATTCCTTCTCCCAACCCCCCCCCAGCCAACCTACATCAATCCGTGCTCATTCCTGAACTCGAGTCGTTGGCGTGAGAGAGGTATATCATTTGTTACAGCACCTCAGCCACCTGTGCCACCAGGCCAGCCCAACCAGGAGACCTTTTTGCTTTTTCAAGACTCGGGCAGTACCTCTCCAAGCTACCCTGTTGAGGAAATCACAGCAAAGTCACAGCCCAAAACCAGGCCTCTCATGGCATTTTATAAACTCTTTGTGGAGGCCTCTCCACTCCCTGTCATCAATGCCCAAACAGACTGGGGTTATGACTTGGATAGGGAGTTGGACTCAAACACATGGCAGGCTGCAATTACTCATGGTCATGAATGTTCGCATATGAATAAACGTCATACAGTGCAGCTTAACTTTTTGTTCAAAATGTACCTAACTCCAGTGGAGGCCGTGGGGTCAAAAACAGTGGGGGAATTCAAGAATGCATGGGACAGACATAAGACAATTCTGGTGGGGAGGTAGGAAGAAGAAGGCTGTTGGTTAACTAGGATCTGCATCTTATCTAATAGGTAGG
Source organism: Neoceratodus forsteri (assembly GCA_016271365.2). Taxonomy (NCBI): domain Eukaryota; kingdom Metazoa; phylum Chordata; order Ceratodontiformes; family Ceratodontidae; genus Neoceratodus; species Neoceratodus forsteri. The sequence continues at coordinate 1,316,474,924 of CM028131.1, forward strand.
GAAATGGGCAGACTAGGTGTGCCAAGCGGTCCTTATCTGCCATCAAAGTCTATGTTTCTATGTTCTGGCACGCCGGGCAAGAGTAGGTTCAGACTATGGAATCTTACCCTGGCTAATGCCAGGAAGACCACAGCCCAACACTGGATAAGCACCTTTTCTCCCACTATATCACTTTGGTTAAATAATCTGCTGCTTTGCATGAGAATAGAATAAGCACAACTGAATGCCAGTGGTCAGGAACAGATCTCTTCAAACACATGTCCAGAAACAAATGGTTTGATACCTTCTATTGGACCAACATAGATGTAACAAAAGAAAACAGTGCTTAAGCTTTCGGACCAACCAAGTCCTTCAAAAACATGGTAACTTTCACTTTATGCCATAGAGAATAACACTATCTTCATGTGAAATATGCCATGAATAGACAAACTATCATCTATTTCGTCCGGCATCTCCTTCTCTGAGATCCTGCCAGTCTGGGAGAAGGGAGCAGATGGACGGAAGGTCAGAGAAGGGGAGATAGGGGAGCTAAACACGTGGCTCAAGGACTGGTGCCAGGAAAAAGGACACAGATTTGTAGGAACTAGCAACAGTTCTGGGAGCGAAAGTTCTTTAAATTTGATGGACTGCATCTGACTAAAGAGGAGTCAGTGCATTGGGGCAGAAGTTTGGCGTCTTTGCAGAATATTTAAACTAGCAAATGGGGAGAGGGTGCAGCACCCATACGTCGAAATGGGAAGAACACCCTCCCCTCAGCTAGTGGTCAAACAGAATTCAGCGTGTTTGCCGCTCATTTGCATCACCAGGTAAGAAAAAGGTTTGTCTCCCCACACGATGCACAGGGGTAATGCCAAACTTCACCCAACAACTAACACACCAAAATCTGGCCAATGGAAAATCATGTACACAAATGCTCACAGCCTGGGAAATAAGATCCCAGAACTGCAGGCAATAATGTCAGAGGCTAAACTGGACATAGTAGCAATTAGTGAGACGTGGTTTACCAGTAACCACACTTGGGAGACTTCAGTACCTGGCTATGTATTGTTCAGAAGAGACCGAGGTGCAGAAAGGGGGAGGAGTGGCCCTGTATGTCAATGAAAATATCAAAGCTACAGAAATTCAGAATACACATAAGGAGCCAGAAGAACTGTGGGTCACCCTGGAAACAGGAAATGGGACAGCCATAAGAACTGGGGTTGTCTACAGGCCCCCAGACCAGAGGGAGGACATAGACACATTACTGTTAGAAGATATACAAAACATGACAGCTAAAGGGAGGTTCTGATAATGGGAGACTTCAACATGCCAGATACAGATTGGTCAATACCAGCAGGAACATCTGCCAGAACTAGACTCATAGTGGATTCCCTGCAGGGGGGCCTCAAACAACTGGTACAGCAACCCACAAGAGACAGGGCTATCCTAGATCTAGTACTGACTAACAAAGAAGGGATCACAGATCTCCAGGTAGAAGGTCACCTGGGGCCAGTGACCATCACATGGTATGGTTCAATTTGGCTACTACATCTAAATCATCCCATTCCAAGGCAAAAATATGGGACTTCAGAGAGCTGACTTTGATAAGATGGCCAACAGAGTTAAGCTAGCCCTGGCAAAAAGAAACACAGGTGAGGAGGTACAGGCAAAGTGGGCAAGCATTAAGGATACAATACTTGAAGCAACATCCCATTGTGTTAGACAGAAAGGAAGTGCAAAGAAGAAGGAAACCACTTTGGTTCTCAAATACAGTAGCAGAAAAGGTCAGAGCCAAAAGGCTGGCCTTCAGGAAATATAAGGGAACACAGCGGGATGAAGATAGGAGGCATACCAAACTGCCCTAAGGAAGCAGGTAAGGCAGTAAGGCAGGCAAAGTCCCAAACTGAGGAAACACTAGTACAACAGTAAAGAAGGTGACAAGACTTTCTATAGATACATTAGTGAAAGGAGAAAGTCCAGAGGGGTATTGCTAAGCTTAATGGAGAAAGGGAGCATGTGAGGAGGAGGACCCTGTAAAGGCATCTATCCTAAATAGATACTTTTGCTCAGTATTTACTGAAGAGAAGGTAGGGCAGGGCCCACAGCTCAGCATCATGGACACAGGGGAGGAGGTGAGCACTACTCCCTTCACAAAAGAAAGGGTCCCAAGAGCTTGCTAAGCTCAGGGTGGGTAAGGCAATGGGACCTGATGGCATACATCCCAGGGTACTTAAGGAGCTAAAGGAGGAACTAGCAGAGCCATTAGCAGAATTGTTTAGTGAGTCTCTGAGCACAGGAGGTCCCAGAAGACTGGAGAAGGGCTCATGTGATCCCGCTCCACAAGAGTGGTAGCAGGAGGAGGCGGGGAACTACAGACCAGTCAGTCTTACCTCAGTAGTGGGCAAGATTATGGAGGCACTCCTTAAGGAAAGGATAGTGCAACACCTGGAATCCATAGGGCACAGGATCCAAGACAGCATGGGTTTACAAAGGAAGGTCCTGTCAAACTAATCTCATAGATTTCTTTGACTGGGTAACCAGAGTGGTGGGACCAAGGGGAGCAGTTGATGTCGCCTACCTTGACTTCAGCAAAGCTTTTGACACTGTTCCACATAGAAGATTGATAAATAAGCTAGGTAGGCTCGAGGTTGGGTCAGAAGTTGGTCAACTGGGTGGCAAACTGGTTGACTGGCAGAAAACAGAGAGTGGAGGTAAATGGTATACAGTCAGAAGAGATGCAAGTCACAAGTGGGGTACCTCAGGGATCAGTCCTGGGGCCAGTCCTATTCAACATCTTCATTAGTGACCTCGCAGATGGACTAGAGGGTAAGGCTTGTCTGTTTGCAGATGACACCAAGATCTGCAACAGAGTAGATGATCCAGATGGGGTGGGCAGAATGAGAAGAGATCTGGATAAACTAGCAAAATGGTCAGAAGAGTGGCAACTGGATTTAATGCAAGAAGTGCAAAATCATGCACATAGGGAAGAGAAACCCTGACGCCACTTATAGGCTGGGAGGGAGTTGCTAGCAGTCACAAAGGAAGAAAGAGACTTGGGCATCATCATCACTGATGACCTAAAATCATCCAAGCAGACCTCTAAAGCAGTAGGTAAGGAGCTAGGGGGTGTTAGGGTGTATTAGTAGGGTATCACAAGTCGTAAGAGGTAATAATCCTCTGTACAAGACATTGGTTAGGCCCCATCTGGACTACGTGCAGTATTGAGCCACACCTTCTCAAGGACATTAACCAAATTGAGGCAGTCCAGAGAAGGGCAACCAAAATGGTGCAGGGACTGCATCAGAAGACATATGAGGACAGATTAACGGAGCTCAATATGTACCCTTGAGCAAAGGAGGAGAGGTGATATGATCGAGACATTTAAACACCTTAAGGGCATAAACAAGGTGAAAGAGTCTAACATGTTTAAATATAAGAAAAATAGCAGGACAAGAGGACACAGCATGAGATTAGAGGGAGGCCGATTAAGGGGAATGTGAAATTCTTTTCACAGAAAGGGTGGTAGATGCATGGAATAGCTTACCACAAGAAGTGGTGGCTATGAATACAGTGCAGGGCTTCAAACAGGCATGGGATAGGCATAAGGGAGCAATACAAATGACTATGAATAGATAGGTCACTGACAGAACAAAGGCCAATGGCACATTTATAAGGTAGAAAAAGAAATGGGCAGACTGGATGGGCCTTGCGGTCCTTATCTGCCGTCAGCTTCTATGTTTCTATGTTTCTACGTCTTCAAACCAACAAAAAAAAAAAAAAATCTGGTCAGAGTCTATATGGCTGTGGAGAGCTTTTTTGGGATGCTTTCACCTACTACTGTTAATGAATCTGCACCAGGGGCATAGTTTTTTTTTTTTATGGGGGTAAAATACTAAAAGTCCTGCTTGTCATAGTAAATCCCAAATCAATAGGCCGGGGTCTGGGGGCCGCCAAGGCCCCCAGAAGCTATGAGGTTTTCAATGTATTCTGGTGTATTTTGAGGGTAATTTTGACACTATCTGGCTACTTTACACACCTTCTTTGCCTTGTTACAAGCAACCAATATTCATATCAAAATAAGTAACTTTTTGTTTTCTTGAAAAAAATGTCAACACTAAAGCAACTCCTTGATCAGTATCAAGGAGCAGAAATCACAGCTTATCAGAAAATTCAGCCATAAAATATTTACGCTGGTAACCATATTGCACATCACTTAGGAATTACACAAATATTGTTAAAATAAAATACAGGATAAGGGGAAAGGACTATTTTGCAGATGAGAGATCCCTATGCAGCAGCAACCAAACAGTCCCAAAAACAATGGTGCATAAAACAAACCCATTTATAGTGATAATGGTCAATCCAAAACATGAACCACTGAGTGTGAACCAGAGTTTAAAACAGAGAATGACTGCTGTCCATCAGCACAAAACCCACTGCAAAAGGGATGTAAAAAGCCCTACTTGTGTCAGCAAATCCAGCACAAGTGTAAGCATGGTCTGTGGGAAAATAAAAAAAGCTGAAGAGCTGTGCACACCAAGACTGTGCACACAATAGTGCCCCAAACCACACCCCCACCACCTACAACAGAAAGGAAGACAGTGCAAGAATACTAGACATGCCACCAACAGCTTAATCTGGTTCAATGTATGTCAGTTCTCAGCTGGCATCCATCACCCCTCCCAGAGGGGTGTCCCTTGGAATGAGGCTAACAGACAGAACTGTTTAGTCCTCCTTTCCCATGAAAATAATAAATGCTACAAACATTCAGTCAAATCTTGGAAAACAACGAGTGGAATGTGCAAGTTTTCTATAGTAAATGAACAGCTAGAGTGAAAGCCTGCAGCACTAAGCTGGCAGAACAGCAGAAGGCACAGCAAGCAGCAATGAATTTAAATGTCCGTGCAAAAGGTGGTCGGGAAAATGGAAACTAAAATTCAGTGTGGGGAAGTGCAAGATTCTGCACCTGGGAGTCAGAAATCCAGGCCAGGGGTATACCCTGGGAGGAGACATGATTCAAGTCACGGAGGGTGAGAGGGATCTGGGGGTAGTGGTAGATGTCAAAATGAACAATTCAGAGACCTGTAGGAGGGCAGCAGCAAGGGTAAATAGGATGCTGGGAAGCATTGCCAGAGGGATTACCTCCAGAAAGGTGGAAGTGATCCTTCCACTGTACAACTGCTTCGTTAGGCCACACCTCGAGTATTGTGTACAATTTTGGAGACCACATTTAAAGAGGCACATTACACTCCTAGAGAGGGTCCAAAGGAGGGCAACCAAAATGATCTGGGGCCTGTGGGAAAGGAGCTAATAGGACAGGCTCAAGGAGCTCGACATGTACTGTACACCCTGGTGGAGAGGAGGGATGGGGGGGGACATGATAGAGGTCTTTAAAGGAAAACTACACCCAAAACCTGAAAAAATATATGTTGTGCAGAGTGTTTTAATTTGTATGTGAAGTTCTAGTGTTTCCTTCCCTCTGACTGGTATTAGGAGTTTTTCCCAAATTAGCCTGCTAGCTTTATGCTAGTTTTACGACCCTGGGATCTCCATACCTGACAGTGTAATTGTATTTCTGGTTCCCACAGTGCATTTTGTCTCATGTGACTGTGATGTAAGAGAGACCCAACATTCAGCTACACGCATGCCAAACAAACTAAATATCTTGGAAGCTTTATAAGCTGCACAAAATTACCAGCAGCAAAGTTTTCAGGATAGTAAAACCTTTAGGATGAGGGTGGTCACCAAGCTGAATTCTACAGATTTTAAAATATAGCCATCTCTGTTGTTGTGAACTGATTGTAATGCAATGCTTTCTGCTGGATTTATGGGCTCTGCTACATCACCATTACATGAAACAAGGTGCACTGTAGGACAAAGAAATGCAATAAAACTATTTGATATGGTGATCTCCAGGGGTCGTAAAACTACCCTAAAGCTAGCAGGCTAATTTAGGAAAAACTCCTAATACTAGTCAGAGGGAAGGAAACACTAGAACTTCACATACAAATTAAAACACTCTGCACAACATATATTTTTTCAAGTTTTGGGTGTAGTTTTCCTTTAAGTAAATGAAAGGGATCAATAAAGGAGACCCAGTCAGGGTGCTCCAAAAGAAGGAAGGTGGGGCAACAAGAGGTCACAGGTATAAGCTGGAAGGGGGCAGGCTCAGAGGGGAGAGGAGGAGATGTTGTTTCACTGAAAGGGTGGTGGAGCTATGGAATGCACTGCCTAGGGAGCTGGTAGAGGTGGAAACTGTGGATGGGTTTAAGAGGGGATGGGACAGGTACGGGGGAAGGTAAATCTGATCAAGCCCAATACAGGTGGAACATCTGGGACTGGGGACAGTATAACCCAAAGGGGAGGAGGGGACACCAAAACTGGCCCTCAGTACGGATGCTAAAAATTAAGCAGACTCGAGAGACCATTAGGTCTATTCTGCTGGCATTTTAGTATGTTAGTATGTTAAAAGTTACAGCCCACTCTCCCCACCTCGGACCTGCATGGTCACTATCTCCACCCAGATTGGCCAGCTCGGCTACTCTCTGCACCCTGATGGACTTGCACAGCCACTCTTCCCACCCAACTAACACCATTTCCAGCTTCATTTATCTGGTATCTGACTCCAGGCATCCAGGACTGTGCCCCCCACCCCCATCACAGGCACACAAAAATAAATAGAACCACATTTTATACTGCATTTTGTTTATGTCTTTTTCTTGGTCTGGAAAGAGAGATGTTGAACTACTGGTCAGAAGCTCAGTCTTCCTAATATGCAACTAAAACCCCACCCCACCAACACAATGCCTGGATCCCCAACCCCACCTACACACACGACCGACCAGTGTCCCCAACCCCACCCACACATAACCAGTGTCCCCAATCCCCCACACACACACGACCAGTGTCCCCAACCCCCCCAAAAAAAAAACCATGGCCAGTCAGTAGTCACTATAACAATAGCCAGGTAGTAGTAGTATCATTTCTTTAGGGTGCATGTTTCAGAGTAAGATTTTTTTGCTAGTTTTGTAACCCTGTATGGGGGACAACACAATAAACAACCCCTTTGGTTGTGTTTGCCAGGCAATGGAGACAGGGAGAGCAAGGCCAAGGAATCAGTCTGTTTCATCCCTCCACAGTGGAAGATCCGAGAAATTGAAAAAGTGAAAGATTACCTTTACAGCCAGGTAAATGATGAGTGGGAAAAGAGCATTTTAAACATTTACTAATGTTCGTATGCTAGCTGCGGGCACAGGTCAGTGAGATACATCCATTGGCAGGTAAAGGATAAGGTGGAAATAACATTTACTTCTGTTTATATGCTAACACCCGGCCAGCAAGCATGAAATGCACCCCCTCCTAACCAACGTGGACAGTCCAACCAGAAACCCAACCAGCAAACAAAGACAGTCCCCTCAAATACCCCCCCACCACCAACATGGATAGTCCCCACTAGACACCCAGTCAGCAATCACAGACAATCCTCCCCACTAAGCCAACACGGATAGTACCCCCCCCAGACACCTGTCCAGCAAACAGACAGTCCCCCTTCCACTAGACACCTGGCGGCAAACATGGATAGCCCCCCATCCCACCAACATGAACAGTCTCCTCCCCAGACACCCCACCCAGCCAGCAAATACGGACAGACCCCTGCCCCACCAACACGTCACAGTCCCCCAGACACCTGGCCAGGAAGCATGGAATGTCCCCCTCTCCACCATCACAGACAGTCCATCCCCCAGCCCCACCAAACAGACCGCCCTCCCATTCCCAAACACTAAATGCCCCAGCCTCAAACACTGACCGTCCCCCCAGCCCTAGCAAACGCAGACCCTCCCAGCACCAAACATTGACTATCCATTCAGCGAGTCAGCCCCAAAACAGACCATTCCCCCAACCCCAGAAAACAGACCATCCCCCCTGCCCCACCACAGACCATCCAGTGAGTTTCCTCAACCCGCCCCACCACACCAGCACAGTCAAAGTCAGTGTCCCCACCCCACCAATATGGCCAGTGGCCACACCATAGCAAACAACAAATAGACCCCACACCCCATCCCATCAACATAGGCAGCCTCTTCAGCAGCCAGCAAATACCCCCCAAAGGAACACATCCAGAAGCCACCCCTCAGACATACTGACAGGCTGAGTGACAGCAAACCTTCCACTGCCCCCAGACACATGGCCATGGTCTCCCCCCCAAAAAGAGACATTTCTGGGATATGAATCATCATGGCATTAATTTCCATCAACCAGCTTGCAGCATAGTTACTTACCAAATCAATAAGGGCACAGACAGAGCAGCATGCAGCAGGGCACAGTAGGGCCAAGAAGGCAGGCTAGGTGGCTGCGTCTCTCTCTCCAGAGTCCCGTTCCTCTCCCGATGAATCCCGGCACCGATAAGACAGTAACCCCCCCCCAACCGGGACACCAGCATCATGGGTCCCGCTCCTCCACAGGGTGACAGGGTCTGTCTGCTGATGGAGACTCCTTACAGCTGCAAGCCTCTCGGGAATTGGGGGAGGTTCAGATGGCAGTGTGGAAGTGCAGTTGCACCCAGTCTCACTGAGAGACAGAGTAGTCAGGGGACTATTAAAACAAACTAGTGGGCTGGTCAGGACAGGAGGAAAGGAGGAGCCGGGGTAACACTAGACGACCAACAGACACACCAGAGACGATCGACAAACAACGACTGCCGCTCGGCCTCCTTGACTAGCTCTCTCTGTCCCCAGTACCACATGATATAGATGCTGTGCTACTGCTGTTCCTTCATGGATGGTGCAGGAATCGCGGGACAACTAAATGGTACCACTAACAGAGTACTGGTCACACGATGGCATGAGTCTGTAGCGCTCCCTGATTGGCTGCAACAACATGCAGGCTGCTATGGCTGCAGCAGGCTTATAGCCAACCAGAAAAAGGGATTTTTTTTTTTGAATGAGTCAAGGAGACATGGGCTTGGCGTCTGGCACCTGGCACCCCCCCCCCCCCCAGGAAAGCAGCCAGTCCAGGCATAGCCCTGAGCACATGTTGCAATAATAAAAAAATAAAAAATTAAAACAAAACTATAACCGGAAAATAGTGGCTCATTAAAAGTCTGGTCTAATTTCTCGGGGGAGGAGGTACTTGCCCACCTGCCCCCACAATCTCGCCACTAGTCTGCACAATGCAGATCTGCTGAGAGCAGTTTCAATGTGGTCTTCCTTTTACATTTTTACAAGGTGTTTTCCTAGAATATGCCTGCTGATTGCTATACGTTTAGCCTGGATAGTTCAGAGAAGACATGGCATCTTATTTTCAGTGGGGCTCTACATCTATACAATATTATGCTGCACTGCGTAAAATCAGAACACACTGAAAACAATATTTTACATCTAGACTAGGCTACCCTGAATAAATACATTATAAAAATGGTAAAATCATGACCCCACTGAAAACAAGATACTGCATCTAATCTGGGACATCCTGAGTAAATACAGTGCTAATATGTGTAAAATGAAGAGCACAATGACAATGAGATGTAGCAGCTCCCCAACGCTATCCAGGATACAAAATATAGGATAAGAAATATTTAAAGAGCTAGTGGAGCCAAAACAGCAAACAGGAAAATAATACACATTTTTTAAATAGTAGTCAGTCGTAATTTTTTATTTCTTAAGTATTTTTCTTTTTCCTTTTGCTCATCAGCAAGTATTCTATGTGATAATATTATGCTGGATGTGTGGAACAGCTCTTAGCCTGGCAGCTAACATAGCTTTCTCTACTCCCCCACACTACATCATCAGCATTGTGATCTCACTGACTATGACATCACAAGTGAATGACTTGGCAGTCACCACATGCTGTTCTAAGTAGCAGTGATGTCACAGTCATTGGGGTCACAATGCTGATGATGTAGTGTGAAGACAGTAAATGAATATAATCGGCTAGAGCTAAAGCTGTTCCACACATCACACCTACTAACATCAGGATACAATCTTTTAATTAACAAAAAAGGAAAAGTACCTCAGATATAAAAGGTAATGGTTGGCTGCGTTTAAAATCTAGTATTAGTTTTAGGCAGTACACTAGCTCTATAAAGGAAATCTACTTTAGACTGAACTTCACTGTGTTCACTGACACACAGTTTCTTTACTGTTTTAATATATTAGATTGCAGTATTTATTTTGAATATTGTGACCATGAGGATGGTGTGTACAGTGTGTATGTGTGTGTGTTTGCTGTAGCTCAATACATTTTTCCCCAAAAAGCAAATGCCTGCTGATTGCTATACAATTAACCCAGATAGTTCACAGAAGACCTGGCATATGTCTGAGACAGTTCTTATCAGATAATGTCTTAAGAGGTTAAAAACAGTGTAAATCATTTGTTCCTGGGAAAGGGTGACATTTATGAGGTATGAATCTTTCTTGAAAGACAACAGTTGCCCAACTGAAGCTAATAGCAAGAAAATGTTTAAATGCTAAGTATTTTAATGTGCAAGTTGTTGCATTTTGAAGGGGGTAAACAAATCTCCAGTTTAATAGGCAACCAATATTTAACAAGCTGTTTTGTTTCCTAATGGCCATCTGATAAGTAGCTTTAGTGCTTCTCCAACATTCTATACAGAAAGAAGGGAGTATTTTATTTCATTTGGCATAGTGATTTAAAGTTGTGCAAGGATACATTGAAATGTCTAAAAATATGTTCCATGTTCCTCCATTTTCCAGCTGTAGACAGCAAGATGGCTGTAGGCTCCTCCCACAGCCATAAACAGGTAAACAGATGTAAATCAACTGAATGTGAAGCAATTGTAACCAACTTGCCTTTACAATCAATATATTCTCTCAGTTTATTCACCAAAGTTGTTATTGTCATTGTGTTTTTGAACGCTCCTTTTTTTACAGCTGCATAGCGGAGCTATGTATGACGTCTTGCTATTACACTGAGAGAGAAGTGAGCTCTGGAAGCACATCACCGGGGTTCTGAACAAAGCACACAATTTTGGAGTTGAGGTGCAATCACTCTGCTACTACAGTGCTGTTCCTTTGTGTCTCCCCCCTTCCCTCCACCGCTACACTAGTATTTTGCTGCCGGTCACTTCCGGTTCCCTGTTGCTGCCGAAAAAAAAAAAAAGATCAGTGTGTAGCTTGTTGTCCGATCGCCAGCCTCCTGCTCATATAATGTTTCCCTGGAGTTTAGTGGCAGCCTCCCACCCACCCTCTGACCCCATTCTCTTCCAGTTCCCCGTTACAGCCTAAAATATACAAACAAAACGAGAGCCATGTCTGTTCCACTGTCCGATCGTTGACCCCCTGCTTATGTAACGTTTCCTGGTGTCTAGTGGCACCCCCCCACCCTCAGATTGTTGTAATGTTCTCCCTGGTGTCTAGTGGCACCCCCCACCTTCCGATCCCTGTCCCCTATAATGTTTTCCCTGGTGTCTAGCGGCACCCCCCCGCCCTCCGATCCCCATTCCCTATACTGTTCTCCCTGGTGTCTATTGTTACCCCCTACCATCAGACTGTTGTAATGTTTTCCCCGGTGTCTAGTGGCACCCCCACCCTCCACTCCCCTATAATGTTTTCCCTGGTGTCTAGTAGCACCCCCACTCTCCAGTCCCCAATCCCTATAACGTTTCCCCGGTGTCTAGTGGCACCCCTCCCACCCTCTGATCGCTGTCCCCATATTGGGGCCTGTAACAAAGAAAACCATCCCTCGATGTCTCCCCCCCCCCATAAACCTGTGAAAAAGAAAACGGTCCCTCAGCAATCTGACCCCTCCCACCCCAACCTTCCACTCAGCAGTCACCACCCCACACCTTCAGTACAATCCCCACACATCCTCACTCACTTGAACTAGTCGCACTGTGAAGATCCACTCTGCGATCAAAGACATGTCTTGCTGCTCGAACCAGCAACTGCAATCTGAAAAACTGAGGTAGGTGTGGTTCTATGTATTTCAATGGGGTTTTGAACTCTGATGCATAACTTTGGCAGCTTTGCATATATTCACCCCAAATTTTCAACATTGCCTTTGTGGGACCCCATGTCATGACCAGTGATGGTGGAATTACCAAATCAGGCCCAAAAGGCATTTTCACAGTTACGTGACAAAATCACCTTTTGGGTGGTATTTGAAACTTTTCACTGACCTTGTTCATCAGGTGGGGTCATAAGGTAGCTATGTTGAATATCTGATGTGAAAGTATTTAAAAATGGCAAAGTTATAAGTGTACATTGAAATGTTAGAATGTATGTTCATAATTTTGGTACTTTTCACTATTTTGATCCCAAATTTTCAACATAGCCATTTCTTCACATCACCCCATGGACATGACAAATGTAATTATTCAAATCATGGCCAAAATGTGTTTTCGCATCTGTGGTGCAGAATGATGCTGTCGCTGTGAGAAATCACCTTTTGGGCAGATTTTTAACAATCTTCCTACCCTTGTTCATGAGGTGGGGGTCATAAGAAGGCTACGTTGAATATTTGGGGTCAAAATATTTAAAAATGGCAAAGTTATAAGCATACTGTATGTTGAAATTTTACAACACACTCATAACTTTGGTAATTTTCACTATTTTGACCCCAAATTTTCAACATAGCCATTTTTTCACATCATTTCATGAACGTGACAACTGTCATTTTTCACATCCTGATCAAAATGTGTTTTTGCACCTGTGGCGTGGAATAGTGTTGCTGTGTGAAATCACCTTTTGAGGTTTTGAAATTTTTCTCCACCCTTGTTCATGAGGTGGAGTCATAAGAAGGCTATGTTGAAAATCTGGGGTAAAAATATTACAAAACAACAAAGTTATGAGTGTACATTAAAATTTTCCAATGCACACTCATAACTTTGGTAATTTTAAGTGGACAATGTCCCTTTAAAGCAGCATAGCAGCCGTACTGACTCCGACCAAAGTTTGTTTTCTTTTGGTATGGCATTACCAAGACCTGGCTGGATGAAAATGCAGGACCCATTTTGGTATCCGATATTCTGGCTGGGTTCTCAGTTATGCACCACCCGAGAGTCGACCATCAGGGCGGGGGAGTCTCGATTTATTTTAGATCAGAACTGGATTTCAGGGAGATCTCAGTGGAATCTCATAACTCCTTTGAGTGTATTGTGGGGGCAGGTTCAGGTGCAGGATCTTTCTCATCTTTCTTCCACCAGGTGATGAGAGGGTTTTCCTGCAAGAGGTAGCAGAGCTCATCGCCGGTTTGGTATTGGAGTTCCCCAGATGGTTAATTCTGGGGGACTTCAGTGCCTGGGAAGACAAGCTCTCATTCTTTGGTCAAAACCTTCTCCAGTTGATGGAATCACTGGGCCTGACACGTGTAGATCTTACTTCGAGAAACAGCTCTTGCAGCAGGTTACAACATAAGGACTGAAGCCGGCAGGCGCCAGGACCCTATGGAAATATTCTAGCTAGCAATATCCAGTGGGGACCAGCCCCTGATGTCGGCCCCGCCCCTGACGTCCGGCATCACATAAAAGAGCGGTTCCCCAGCATCCCCCAGTTCTTTTCCCGCTGTCGACTCGCCAGCATCGGCCTCACGGATGCCTCTAGAAGATGAATGACACTTGAACTTCCATTTTTCTGCCAAAATTACCCGCATGTCTTCTTCTCGGACTCCTTCTATCGAAGGACACCCCTCAAAGCGTGCTTGCAGAAAGAAGATCCCATTTAAGGACAGGCACACAGCTTGTGTGTGGTGTCTGGGCCTGGAGCATGCTATCAAGGCCTGCCCCATTTGCCAGCAGTTTAACAGCAGGACCAGGATCTGCCGCCAGAAAACACTTCAGCGATTTCTTCTTGAAGAAAAATTAAAAGCCATGGAAAAAGACCCTTCCTCTAAGGGGGAATCTTCCCACCATAAATCAGGGAAACACGGTGAAAAGCACCGGGACAGGGATAGGACCAGATCCCCAAGTCGGGCCTCGGACTCCAAGGCCAGCTCCTGCTCCACGAGGTCCGAGAGATCTCCTTCCCAGGCTCGGTCTCAGCCCCCACCAGTGAAGGTACGCTCTTCGGGAGGTTCCAGCACAGTCTCCCTTCAGCCTCTTAAGGCCAAGTCCAAGGAGTGCCGGTCCTCCGACTCGGCAGCCAGGCCCGAGGCCTCGGACCGGCATAAGTCTAAATCGGCCCCTAAGGCGGGAACCAACGCGTCAGACCGATGCTGGGACACTGACCACCGGTCGGTCTCCCAACCTCCAAGAGGGCCGGACGCCCCTCCAAGGAAGACCACAGAGCTGACGTCCCTTAAACGGACCTCAGAACCCAAACGGACATCCAATACAACACCTGCGAAACGGACAAAGGACCCGACACCACCCCCGCCTGCTGACACTGGTCGCCAGGGGTCTTCTGAAGAGGACATCGGGGCTCTCCCTCCTGATGACCAGACAAGTGACTTACAGGATGTCGGCCTGCCTCAGGACCCGACGCCCGACCCAGTTACACCCCAGGGTCCAACGCCCGAACCCGATGACGGGCAAGCTCCAATGCCAGGCCCATTGTCCGGCCTGAATCTTAAAGAGGTGAAGGACCTCTTCAGCTTCTGATGGGACACCATTAAGAAGGATGTGGTGCCCACCAAGCCTCCTCAGGGGGTTCCTCCGAAGGATCCTGACACCCGGGTGCCCCCTGAACCAAAGGAACCTACCCGGCTTCCTAGAGGCAGATCACGGGACAGAAAAAGAGCACACCACTCCAGGACTCCTTCTGAGTCCGCCAGCGACCATCCACCCAAACGCCCCAGACAGAGATCCCGCACTCCATCAGGGGACGACTCACGTCCAGACTCCTCAGACTCTTCCAGGTCGCCCTCTCCAATTAGCCTCCCATCACCAGACCCACGAGACCTTCCCAGGTCACCACCGGATGATCCCTCTTTCGCTGATATCATGAGGCACATCCAAGAGAACATGGGGTGGGAGACGGAGGACCTAGACCCTGAAAGACAACGCCTCGCAAGCTACCTCAGGCAGAAAGCTCCTAAGCCTGTGGTGGTCCCACCGCTGGTAGACACCTTTATGGATGTCACCAAAGCAGCTTGGAAACGTCTGCATTCCACTCCGGCAGTACCCAAGAAGGTCGATCATCTTTATAGGGCACCCATGGAGGACCCTTACTTGGCACTACAGCCCTTGGCTGACTCTGTGGTCACTACGGCCTCACACGACCAGTCTCAATGACCTCAGCATCTAAGCACTCAGCCACCAGACCATGACTCTAAACAGACAGATCACTGGGAAGACACATGTATGCGACTGCTACATGCTCCATCAGGTCTCTTAATTACCTCACGCACATGGTGCAATTTCAGAACACCCTGTGGGAACAGGGCCAGCACCTCCTCAAGGATTTCCCGGAGGGAGAGAAGAAGGAGGAGCTTCTGAACCTCCTCAGCACTGGGTCAGACGTGGGGACCCAAGTCCTTCGAGCCGCCTATGATTCAGCGGACTCCGCAGCCAGGGACGCTGCTACCGGCATTTGTCTCCGGAGACACTCCTGGCTAAGGGTCTCCGGATTTACCCCGGACGTCCAGAAGAATATCCTGGATGTCCCATATAACGGCTCGGTCCTGTTCGGTGAAGACTCAGAAAGGGGCATCACCAAGTTACAAGATGCCGGGAAGGCAGTCAGGACTGTACAAGCCATGTACAGACCTAAGTCTGGTTCCTTTCGTATAAACCAGAATCGTTTTGTGGCCGGCAACAAAGACAACAGCCACATTCCAGCCAGCAACCAAGGGGCAACTTCAACAGAAAGTCAGTCCAGATTCCCCGCAAGCCAGGGCCAGAAACACCAAAAATCTGCCCAGCCTGCCGGAACCAACACCACAACAGAATGGTTCCTTCCCGGCCCCTGCCCCACCTCTGGATCCGAGGGAAGGAAGGGTTGGGGGTCGCATCTCTCACCACCTATCAGGGTGGCAGAGGATAACCTCCGACCGGTGATTCTTCAACTAGTATGTCGAGGACACTCTATCAAGTTCCTCGACCGCCCACCATCAAGGTCTCCTCTGTTCTCCCGTTATTCGGGTCAGCATGCCTTGCTCATACAGCAAGAGATCTTGGCACTCCTGGACAAGGATGCCATAGAGCCAGTGCTACAGAACCAGAGAGGAGAAGGATATTATTCACACTTCTTCCTGGTTCCAAAAAAGACAGGGGACTTACGCCCAATCCTGGACCTCAGCGACCTCAACACCTCTGTGTCGTACAAACACTTCCACATGGTCACCCTTCCAGGTCTCATTCCCATGCTCAAGCAGGGCGCATGGCTCGCGTCGCTGGACATGCAGGACGCATATCTCCATCTCCCCATAACTCGAGCACACCAGAAATTCCTATGCTTCTAGTTCCTGGGATGCCATTATCAGTTCTGAGCACTCCCCTTCGGGCTGTCCTCTGCACCTCGCGTCTTCACGAACTGCTTGGCAATCATGGCAGCGGCCCTCAGGAGACATGGCCACTATGTATTCCCGTACCTAGATGACTGGCTCCTCATGGCCCCCTCTTGGGAGGCTTTGATAACAGCGATTCAAGACACTCGCTCCCTCTTCGAGTTGCTGGGCATTACTATCAATCAGGAGAAGTCATGCCTCATCCCTTCACAGAGGTTGCATTTTATCGGCGCAGTTCTTGACACCTGTCAGGGAAAAGCTTTCCTGCCCCAGGACAGGGTGGAACGCATCCGATCCCTCATAAGGGACATCAGAGAAAAGAAATTGGTCCCAGCTAGGACCATTCTTTGCTTGCTTGGGCACATGGCAGCAGCCATCGCAACTGCTCCCGTGGCTCGGCTTCATATGAGAATTACCCAATGGATGCTACGAGCACAATGGGACCAAAAGCAGGCTCAACTGCATCAACTAGTCCGGATTATGGATGCAGTTATCCGAGACTGGCATCGGTGGCTCGTCCCAGAGCACCTTTCCAGAGGAGTCCCCTTCTTAGCGCCCACTCCAACTCTCTCTCCACGGACGCCTCGGGGTCCGGATGGGGAGCCCACCTGGAAGGAGTCAGGACACAGGGATCCTGGTCAACCCTGGAGTCTACCGCCACATCAACATCCTCAAAATTAGGCCAGTCCTGTATGCTCTACAGGCCTTTCAGTCAGAGATCACACCAGGTCTGCTGCTGTTACAAACAGACAATACCTCGGTGATGTACTATATCAATAAGCAAGGAGGCACACACTCCTACCCTCTGTGCAGGGAGGCAAAGAGGGTGTGGGATTGTGTATTACAGCATGGCGCAGAGATCACTGCAGTGCATGTTCCCGGGGTGGACAACACCATCGCAGACTGCTTGAGCCGGTCAGAGGCCAAGGCTCATGAATGGGAACTACTGCAAGAAGTAGTAGAGGATCTGTTCCACAGATGGGGGGCACCAGACTTAGACCTTTTTGCGTCCCCATATAACGCAAAACTGCCCAATTTCTGCTCGCTAGATCTAGGGCCTGGTGTTTTCTGGTGACCACATTGTCAGTCTCTTGGACGGGCAGGTTCCTCTACACCCTTCCCTTTGATCCAGAGGTTTTACTGAAGCTCCGCGAGGAGGGAGCATTGATGATCCCAGTGGTGCCCTTTTGGCCCAGGCAGATTTGGTTCCCACTACTGCACCAACTGGCCCAGGAACCTCCGTTTCCTTTGCCGGTCAGCTCACACTTGCTGTCCCAGGAAGCCAGCTCCCTGGTCCACCCGAACCTCAGGTCACTGAACCTGCACACCTGGCTCCTAAGGACACAGTAGTCCTTAGACACGGGGTTTCGCAGGAGGTGGTGGACGTATTAGCAGCGGCAAGAAAACCCTCCACTCATGCCACCTATGCTATGAAATGGCGCAGGTTTGGTCTTTGGGCTTAACCCCACTTGACTGCCCTGAGGAGGCAATACTGGACTACCTCCTTTCCCTATATGAATCAGGACTAGCATATTCCTCCATAAAGGTACACCTCTGTGCCATTTCAGCATATCATTCCCCAGTAGGACAGAGGTCACTAGCACAGTTAGAAGCCTCCCGCGCTTTCCTGCGCAGCATACTCCATTTGAGACCTCCTATCAAGGACCCGATTCCCCCTTGGGATCTTCTTTTTGTCCTAGAGCAGCTCACGTTGCCCCCGTTCGTACCAGCCATGGATTGCGAGCTGCGTCTCCTCTCTTGTAAGGCACTATGTTTAGCTGCAGTTACCTCCGCTCGAAGAATTTCTAAGCTTCATGCGCTCATGTATAAAGAACGTTACTTGGTTTTTCTCAAGGACAGAGTGTCCTTAAGGACAAACCTGAAGTTTCTTCCCAAGGTGGTCTCGACCTTGTCTCTCAACCAGGACACTGACCTTCCGGTGTACTACTCTTACCACTCTAACAGAGGGGAAGCTCTCTTGCACACATTAGACGTGCACAGGATCCTCAGGTACTATCTAACCAGAACCAAATCCCATCGCCAGTCAGATCAGCTCTTCCTGTCATTTGCTCACAGGATGCAAGGAGCACCTGTTTCGAAACAAACTCTCTCCAAGTGGCTGGTTAAATGCATTATGTTCTGTTACCAAAAGCGCAACAAGCCTTTACCGAGATCGGTGAAACGACATTCCATGAGGGGGCTGGCTACCTCTTTCGTGGCGCTTAAGAACGTCTCTACATTGGCCATTTGCGCAGCCGCTACTTGGAGCACTGTACATGCCTTTATCGGGCATTACAGTTTGGACACTGCTTCTAGGCGTGGAGTTGGTTTCGGCCTTGCAGTCCTTCAAGGACTTTTGTCCTAAATACAGTTCACTCTAGGATCCCTCCTATCCTCCTCCCGATTAGGGTATTTTGTTTCCTTACTGCTTGGGAATCAGTCCTTATGGTGTAACCTGCTGCAAGAGCTGTTTCTCGAAGTAAGATAGTACAGTTACGTAAGAACTTAACGTAACAGTAGATCTTCGAGAACAGCTCTTGCAGCAGGTAGTTTCCCTCCCACCTTCCCCTCAGGAAGTTTGGTCTTCAGACTTGGCGTCTCGGACGCAACCAGGTTATTGTTTTTATGGGTCTTCCTTTGGAAGCGGATCCTCTGTCTCCCCTTCAGAAGTCACCTTTATGCTCGGTGTCTCCGGCAGGAGAACTGAGGGATGCTGGGGGACCGCCCCTTTTATGTGCTGCCGGACGTCGGGGGCGGTCCCCCGCTGGATATTGCTAGCTAGAATTTTTCCATGGGGTCCTGGCGCCAGACAGCTTCAGTCCTTATGGTGTAACCTGCTGCAAGAGCTGCTCTCGTAGATCTACTGTTATGGTAAGTTCTTACCCAACTGTACTTTACTGCTGCCACCCACGGAGTGGGGACACTCGCTAGACTTGGTATTTCTCCTGGGGATGGAGATCACCGACATGATGGTGGATCCTGTCGGACGGTCTGACCATCATGCTTTGCGATTCAGTTTTGCGACTCCCATTATTAGGCCTGCCCCAAAGGAAATGGGTCGGTACCGTCCTTTAAGAGGGGTTACCTCAGAGGGCCTAATGGCAGTGCTGGACCTTTCAGGAATCCCGACTGATAGCAGTGACCCAGGCTTCCTTGTTCTTGCCTGTAATAGGGCAGTAGAAGGTGCCCTGGATATCATCGCTCCAGTTCGTGTTCATCTCCTGACCCTTTGCCCCATGATATGATGGGTCCCTGAGGGAGTTGAAGAGGCAGGAATGAGGGTTGGAGAGACACTGGCGGAAAACTCACCTGGAGGAAGACAGGCTTAGATTGCTAGGTCATTATAAAATCTACCAATCAGCAGTGTCCAATAAGAAGGCAGAGTTCCTGTCCAAGGAGACTGCTGCAGCCAAAAACAGGCCAGCTCAGCTCTTCCGCACTGTAGACAGACTGTGTAATCCCAGTCTGTCTACAACCTGGTTGAGCCTTGTCACAAAAAGTGTGATGGGTTTACGCAGTTTTTTGCTGATAAGGTGGCCTCCATCAGGAGCGACATCACCCAGTGTCTCCCCATTGGTCCTTACTTTGATCAACTGAGTAGTACAGTTACCCAGGTGACCTGGTCTATCTTCAGCCTACCAGCAGTCACTGATATTGTGAGGATCGTCCAGACTCTACAATCAGCTTGCTGTAGTTTGGACCCAGGCCCAACTCACCTTCTTGTAGGGTGTGTTGAGGTCATTGGCTCGGTCCTGACCAGGATAGTGAGGAGTTCCCTGCAGAGAGGGATCTTTCCAGACCCTTTAAAAGAGGTGGTTGTTCGACCCCTCCTGAAAAAACCTTCCTTAGACCCCGGCTAACTACAGACCAGTCTCTAACTTGCCTTTTACAGGTAAAGTTACTGAGAAGGTGGTCACTCTGCACCTGGAAGATCATTTAACAAGCCAGGATATCTATGACCCTCTCCAGTCAGGTCTCAGGAAAAGGCATAGCACTGAGACAGCCCTGGTCAGGTACTAAATGATCTCCTGATGGCCAGAATTCGGAGATCATGTACCATCCTGGTTCTCTGGATCTTTTGGCAGCATTTGATAATGTGGACCATGGGGTACTCCTCGAGTGCCTGTGGTTCTGCTGTGGACTGGGGTGGGGGGCAGTCCTCAGTTAGTTTCGATCATTCCTCGAGGGCAGATCTCAGAGGGTAGTATCAGGGATTTATTCCTCGGCCCCCCATGAGCTGCCCTGTGGGGTGCCATAGGGCTCGGTGCTGTCCCTCATGTTGTTCGCAGTATACATGCTACCATTGGGAGACATCATAAGACGGAATGGTCAGAGTTTTCACTGCTATGCAGATGATTCTCAGCTGCACGTCTTTTGTGCCCGGCCAGGAGAAAAATACTGTATCGGTGTTTAACAGCTGTCTGTCTGAGATTCAGGACTGGATGAGTACCAGCTGGCAGAGGCGAAACCTGGAAAAAAACAGAGGTATTGGTTGTGGACCCAGATCGTAGGTCGGCCAGGACGCTGGTGGGACAGCCCTCTGATTTAGAGTTTGGAGGGATACCACTAACTGTCTCAGACCAGGTGCGTAACTTTGGTGTGATTTTTGATGAGGGCCTATCCTTGAAGCCTCAGGTGTCGGCCGTAGTTAAATCTTCCTTTTACCATCTTAGGAATATAGCTAGGGTGTAACACCTGGTTCCAACTGAAGATCTTCCCACTCTGGTCCACGCCTTTGTCACCACTCGTCTTGATTACTGTAATGCCCTCTATCTAGGGCTACTGGGGGTTGACATCAGTCATTTGCAGCTGTTGCAGAACGCAATGGCCAGGCTGCTGACTGGAGCCCCTAGATCCAGGCACATAACACCTATGCTGCGTGAAATGCACTGGCTGCCAGTACAGTGGCGGATAACCTTCAAGGTCACATTGCTGACCTATATGTACCCTACACGACCAGGGACCGCAGTACCTGCAAGAACTCCTGTCCTCTTACTGCCCCTTCCGCCCACTACGATCCTCCGAAGAGGAATTGCTAGAGATTTCCAGGGTCCACTGGAAGACATCTGGAGGAAGAGCATTTGCTTTTATGGCTCTGACCCTGTGGAATTCTGTACTTCGTTTGACATGAGATACCCTGACCGTAGAGCATTTTAAAACATCTTTGAAAACCCACTTATTCAACCAGGCTTTTTCTGGTCTATGATATTAAAGGCCTTTTATTAGGCAGTTGCTTACAAGAATTGTATGTGATGAATTTTATGAATATTTTAAACATGTACAAAGTTGTGAATTTTTTTATGTGAGACTTATATTTTTAATTGTAAGGGTGCTTTTTAAAAATAAAGCTGCTGATGATGATGGTATGTGTCTGATATTTACCTATGTACCTAAAGTACAACATAATCTTAGCAACATTTATAAGGAATGCAAATGTCATTTTTTTCTGTGTTTTCATGATGTCGCTGCAATACTCCCAGTTCTCAGATCTCTGGAAATCAGCAATAGTAACCCCAGTACACTAAAGCAGGGACTGCACCAATGTAGCCAACTATCAGCCTATCTCAATCCTCTCTCCTCGGCTCTGGAAAGAATAGTCTCAGATCAACTCATCCTCTACCTTAATAAGTATGAATTAATGTGCAAACAGCAGCATGGCTTCAGGAAGCTACACAGCACTGGTACTGCACTAACAGAATACACCAAGCACCTGCATGAAACCCTAGACAAAGATCATCTGGTAGGAGTCACCTACATAGGTCTGACCAACACTTTCCACCTCGTGAACCACTCACAACTACTGGACAAGCTCTCCTCTGAAACCTTAGCCTGGTTCCGTTGCTACCTCACAAGACGTACTCAGAGGGTAAAGATTGATGGAGTTCTCTGAAGCGCTAATGAAGTCTCGGCCCCTCAAGGATCAATACTTGGCCCTCTCCTTTTTAGCCTGTTTATAAACAGACTCCCTGAAGCCTGTCCTCTCTCGAAGGTGCTCTTATACGCTGATGATGCGGTGATCTTCAATAGCTGTCCACATCATGAGGAGCTCTCCAGAGATCTACAAAGTAGCTTCCAGTCTCTGAAGGATTGGTTTGGAGTCAATAAAGTGGTCCTCAACTATAAGAAGACCAAGACCATGTTGTTTGCTGGTCCACATCAGAAGAAAAAGGCCCCTTCCCTTACTATCCGTAATGCACACATGGAAGTACCCTGGACCAGGTTGATTCCTTCAAGTACCTGGGTGTCACCTTGGATGACACCCTTTCACATTCTCTAGACATGCTAACAACATCACAAATCTGGCCACTAGAAAGTCAGGAGCGCTCTACAGGTCCCTTTCCATTTTTGTTGTTACTACCCCCCCCCCCCATTGTGTACTCTTCCTCTGGGTTTTTGTTTCCCAGGTGCATTACTTTGCACTTCTTTGCATTGAATCCAAGCTGCCATACTTCTGACCATTCCTCCAACCTTGCCAAGTCCCTTCTCATCCTTTCCACGCCTCCTAGTGTATCAACCCTGTTGTAGATCTTTGTGTCATCTGCAAAGAGGCATACTTTTCCTTCCAGTCCCTCTGCAATGTCACTTATAAACACATTAAAAAGGACTGGACCCAGTATTGAACCCTGCAGTACCCCACTAGTAATGCCTTAACTTCACCCAGGAGGGCAGACGCCAGGTAGTCTCCAGTACAATCCTACCTCTCATCAACTATGAACTCCCAGTATACAGTATGGGGCTGGTTGTGACACTACCCTCTCCAGAGTAAGGATGGCACTCAACAAAGCCTGTTTTGCCAGTGGGGCAGACAGGCTCACACATAGCTGCTCCTTGTATGCTCTTAACAAATTGCTGCCTTTTCAGGACAGGCTTAAGTACCAGAGCTGTCTGATGGCAAAAAAAAGCTCTGTCGGGCCTCACCCCCACTGCAATTAAAGATGTTTTCTGCCCAGTCACAAACCAGTATTCCACCAGAAGTATGTCTAAATAAACCACTTAAGTCCCCTTCCGAAAAACAAGGCTGGGTAGGTGTTCGTTTGCAGTCCGTGCTTGCCAATGGCTAAACGAGCTCCTGGAATCCCTAGTGGGACTTTCCAAAATCGCACACTAGGAAATCCTTAAAAGAAGAACCCACTATGAAATCAACATGCTGCTGCTTTTAAATTGACCTCTGCCCAGTATACCATGTTCATCTTATGCCAATACATTACTGGCACTTGCAAACTTTGTCCCCTCGAGACAGCTATGCTAGAGTGCGTATATTACCTTTACTGCTAATTTACTGTTGCTTGTATCTGACCAGGCTCCTCTTGAGCTGGTGAATGTATGTTGTGTTTCTCATTCCTTATACTTATCAGATGTGAAACCTTGAATGTATGCTGTGTTTCTCATTCCTTGTACTTGTCAGATGTGGAATCTTTGCAAAAGAGCACTTGTCCTCAAAGGTGTTTTCCAAATTATAAACAAATGAATAAAACTAATAATCTTACCTTTCTGAACGTTGTCTCAGTATGTACCATCAAGTACTAAGCCTTTTACAAACATACAAACATGCCAGCAGATAAAGGCCTTACAGTCTATCTGGTCTGCTTGACTGTGCAGCTCCCTATGTATTTACAAAGGGAACTGTCCCCTCTCCTCATTTCACTTTTGGCCTCCCTCTACTGCCCCTTCTCTCTACCCACTCACTCCCCTTCTACTAGCAATTTTTCCCCTCACCCAGTCCCAACCCCTCTTGAAGCTGTCCACCATTTTAAGAGCTACTACCTCCTCTGGCAACTCATTCCACTTGGTCACCACCCTTTCTGTGTAAGAATGCCCCCTCATCTCCCTTCTGAACCTTACACCCCCACCAACTTTAAGCTGTGCCCCCTAGTGGTCTTGTTACCTGTTAATACCCTTAAGGTACTTAAAGGTCTCAGTCATGTCTCCCCTCTCCAGTCTTTCCTCAACAGAGTACATGTTGAGCTCCCTGAGCCTCTCATCACAGGTGTTGCCCTGCTGGCCCTGGATCATCTTGGTTGCCCTTCCCTGCACCATCTCCAGCAAGTTGACATCCTTCTTAAGGTACAGTATGAGCACCAAAACTGGACACAGCAGGTGTGCTCTTACCAGTGGTGTGTAGAGCGACAGAATGACCTCTGTCTTCCTGGTGGTAATTCCCCTGGCCACACAGCCCAGCATCTAATATTTTTAGCTGCTGCTCTCTTGCAGTGTGCAGAGTGCTTCAGGTCATTTGTGATTATTACTCCCATGTCCTTTCCTTCTTCTGACCTGGTTACCTGCACTCCATCTAACCCGTATTTGGTCCCCAGACTCTTCGCCCTCAAGTGCATAACTCTGCACTTTGTTACACTGAACCTTAGCTGCAAAAAGACAGACCACTTATCTAGCCTAACCAGGTCTTACCTGAGTTCCTATCTTTGCTCCTCTGTGTCCACCCTCCCACTGAGCTTGGTGTTGTCTGTGAACAGGCAGATTCTACCCTTAATCTCATCCATGATGTCAGTTATGAAAATGTTCAGTAACATCAGGCCAAGCACTGAGCCCTGTGGGACCCCACTGGTTATAGGCCTTGCTTCAGAGAATTCTCCTCCTACTACCACCCTTTGGCTTTTGTCCTGCAGTCAGCTTCTGACCCATCCCACAAGCTTGGCTCCCACCCTCAGGCCCTCCAGCTTCCAGATCAATCTCCTATGGTGCACCAAATCAAAGGCCTTGCTGAAGTCCAGATACAGGACATCAACTGCCTGGCCCCTGTCCTTTGTCCTAGCGACCCAAATGAAGAAGTCAATTAGGTTAGTCTGGCAGGACCTCCCTGATACAAACCCATGCTGCCTCTCATCCTGGAGCCCATTTTCCTCTAGAAAGTCAATGGGTCTCTCTCTTAGGATGGTCTCCATCAGCTTACCCACCACTAAGGTCAGGCTGACTGGTCTGTTATTCTCGGATGTGTCGCTTTGTCCACTCTTATGGAGAGGCACCACATGCACCATTCTCCAGTCCAGAGGGACGGTTCCAGACTCCAGACAGGTGTTAAATATGTCTGCCAGGAGACTCGCCAGAATCTCCGCCAGTTCACCAAGAACCTACGGGTGCATGCCATCTGGCCCTGGTAATGTGTCCACCTTTAGGGCCCTCGGGTCCTTGAGTACCCTGTCTGCTTGAATTCTGCCATCTGTGACTTCCCCCTCCTGGTCCCCACCCCCTACTCCCTTGTGACACTGGTCCATCCTTCTCCCAAGTGAAGACTGAAGAAAAGTACCCATTACGCACCTCCGCCTTTTCTTCACTCCCCTCTGTCCAACCCCCCCCTCCATTTTTAGCCTTAAAATCTCATTCATGTTTCTTTTCTCTCTTATAAAGGCCTTCTCCCCTGAGCTAGCTGTACCTCTCTCATGGCCTTTGCCTCCCTTACTGCCCTGCTTGCCTCTCTTGACTCAGTGGTGCAGTCCACTCTCTCCTCCTCCTTCTGAGTAAGCCTGCACTTCCTAGATGCTGCTCTCTTGTCCCCCACTACTTTTGCCACCTCCTTGGCAAACCAGCTGGGTTTTTTGGTCTTAGCTTTCTTATTTTTGATTGTGGCACACTCACTAGTGGCCTCAATCAATCCCTTCTTTATTATGGTGCATTTCTGCTCTACATCCTTCCTCACTTTGATCCCAGCAAGGTGTCCTTGAGGAACTTCTTCCATCCTACCAAAGTCAGCCCTCTGAAAGTCCAAGACCCTCGTCTTCATCCTGACCATCCTTCTGCCCATATCCAGGTGAAACCACAACATGTGGTGGTCACTTCCTGATAGCGGTGCCTCTACCTTCACATCCTGGACATGTGTACAGTTGAGCAGTGCAGGAAGAGTCTGTGGAGTTGAGGAGGGGCCTTAGACAAGTAGCATGCACAGTAACCTTCTTGGAGGTGCTGCTTGTCTATTGCACGGGTAAGGCTAGGGTGCTCCACACCATGGAATTCAATCAGTGGTTGAAAAACTGGTGCACAGCTCAGAGGTTTAGCTTCATTGGAGACTGGGGGTCCACCTGAAGTGATACAGGCTTATACTGGTCTGCATCTATCCAGAAGGGGAACCAGGATCCTAGGTGATAGGTATAAATGCTTCATTGGCAAGCATTTAAACTAGCCAAGGGGGAGGCACTGGAAAGGAACAGGAAAATCCTAGCCCCCCCCCCCCCAAAATAAATCAGGGTAGTAAGTGACGTAAACACCAATATAAAGAGGTTGATAGGGAGAAAGGCAGGGGTAAATGGAGAAAACGACAAAGGCAATAAGGACAGGGATGGTGCAAAAAGGGGTAAGGCCATCAAGAAATGAAGGGTAATGAGTACCAATGCCCGTAGTCTGGGCAACAGGCTCCCTGAACTGGTGGCTTTGATGGAAGAGGGATGCCTGGATATCGTGGCAGTCACAGAAACATGGTATACAGAGAATCATGACTGGGATGTTAACATACCAGAGTACACAATCTACAGGTGAGACGGGGAGGGGAGAAGAGGGGGAGGAGTAGCTCTCTATGTAAGGGAAGGGATAAAACAAAAGAGTAAACAGGGAAGAGAGGAGGCACTGTGGGTCACTTTAGAGACTGGAAATGGCACCACAATCCTCACAGGGGTTATATACAGACCTCCATCTCAGGGGGAGGGAACGGATCAGGATGATAGAAGGCATCCTTAGGATGGCAGAGAAAGAGGAGATACTGTTGATGGGGGAACCGAATATGCCAGATGTTAACTGGAGCACCTTTGCTGCAGCCATATCCGAGAGCAGGGCCATTCTTGATGCTCTACAGGGGGCATGCCTCAGACAGCTAGTTTTGGAACCCACTTGTGAGGGAGCAATCTTAGACCTTGTACTCTCAAATGGTGACAGTGAGAAGATCTCAGATCTAGCAGTGGGGAGCCATCTGGGAACAAGTGACCACCAAACAGTGTGGTTCACAATAAACTCAGCTACAGAGTCAAGCCATACAAAAGTGAGGGTACTGGACTTCAGGAGGGCTGACTTTGGCAAGATGGGAGAGTGCCTCAGAATAGCACTAGCAAACAGGCAAGAAAGAGGGGTGGAGCAACAATGGGGAAACATCAAAACTGCCATCACAGTGGCAACAAGCCTTTGTGTAAAGCAAATAAACAAATCAAAATGAAAGAAAAAGCCACTGTGATTCTCAAAAGAGGTGGTGGGGAAGGTTAGGGAGAAAAAGATAGCATTTAGGAAGTATAAGGAAACACAGAAGGAGCAGGACAGAGAAATGTGCCAGTTAAGGCACAAGGAAGCAGGGAGGAAAGTCAGAATAGCAAAGGCCCAAACTGAGGAAAAGATAGCCAACTCGGTTAAGAAAGGGGATAAAACCTTTTATAGGTACATCAGGTAGCATAGATAGACAAAGGCAGGGATAGTGAGGCTGAATAGAATGGATGGTGGGTGGGCAGAGAGGGACAGTGAAAAAGCAGGGATACTGAACTAATACTTCTGCTCAGTATTCACAAAAGAGGAGGAGGGGGAGGTACCTAATCCAATTAACAGAAGCACTCTGGATTGGGGGGTGGGGTCGATCCCAGTTCTTTCACAGAAGAAAGGGTTCTGAAAGAACTCCTAAAACTGAAGGTGGACAAAGCAATGGGGCCTGACGGGATTCACCCCAGAATTCTAAAAGAATTAAGGAGAGAACTAGTGACACCACTGACTACCCTTTTTAACAAATCATGGGAGGATGGTGTGGTACCTGAGAACTGGAGGAAGGCGGATACGATTCCCCTTCACAAAAGTGGGAGTAAGACAATAGGGAAAGTGATGGAATCGCTTCTGAAGGAAAGAATTGTTGAGTACCTAGAGATCAGTGGGGCACAGGACCACAAGACAGCATGGGTTCACAGTGGGAAGGTCATGTCAGACGAATCTAATAGATTTCTTTGACTGGGTGACCAAAGTAGTAGACCAGGGAGGGGCTGTGGACATGGCCTTCCTAGACTTTAGTAAGGCATTTTACACAGTCCCACACAAAAAATTAATAAAAACAAATTAACCAGCCTGGGATTGTGTCCCAGGGTGGTAGCCTGGGTAAAACATTGGCTGGACAACAGGACACAGAAGGTAATTGTAAACAGAGTCCACTCTGAAGACAGGGGGGTTACTAGTGGGGTACTGCCGGGTTCAGTACTGGGTCCAGTCCTTTTTAATGTGTTAATAAGTGACATTGCAGAGGGACTGGAAGGAAAAGTATGCCTCTTTGCAGATGACACAAAGATCTGCAACAGGGTTGATATACTAGGAGGCGTGGAAAGGACGAGAAGGGACTTGGCAAGGTTGGAGGAATGGTCAGAAGTATGGTAGCTTGGATTCAATGCAAAGAAGCGCAAAGCAATGCACCTGGGAAACAAAAACCCAGAAGAAGAGTACACAATGGGGGGTGGGGGGGGGGAGGTAGTAACAACAACAAAAATGGAAAGGGACCTGGGGGTAATCATATCAGATGACCTTAAGGTTGGCAAGCAACTTGAGAAGGCAGTAGGGAGGACTCGGGTGATACAGGGATGCACAGGGAGAGGCATCACCAGCAGAAAACAGGAAGTTGTTATCCCTCTGTATAGACAGCTGGTGAGACACCATCTGGAGTATTGTGTCCAGTTCTGGAGACCCCATCTCTGCAAGGACATAGACAGGATGGAGGCAGTCCAGAGGAGGACAACTAAAATGGTGCAGGGTCTGCAAAAGAAGCCATACAAGGAAAGACTAAAGGAGCTTAATATGTATACCCTTAAAGAAAGGAGGGAGAGGGGGGACATGAAAGAAACTTTTAAGTACCTCAGTGGAACCAACAAAGTCCAAGAGGGTAGCATCTTTCAGAAAAAGAGATGTGCCAGAACAAGGGGACACAATTTGAAGATAGAGGGGGGATGGCTCAGGGGCAATGTGAGGAAGCATTTTTTCACAGAGAGGGTGGTGGATGCATGGAACAGTCTTCCTGAGGAGGTTGTGGGGTCTAAAACAGTGGGAGAATTCAAGAATGCATGGGACAGACATAAGGCAATTCTTGTGGGGAGCAGGAAGAAATAGGCTGGTGGTTAACTAGGATCTGCAACTTACCCTGTAGGTAGGGAAATGGGCAGACTAGGTGGGCCAAGCAGTCCTTATCTGCAGTCAAAGTCTATGTTTCTATGAATAGGACCAGATCCAGGACAGCCTTCTCCCTAGTGGGCTCCATGACACCATGAGTCAGGACAGCACTCTGGAAAGTATTCAGCAGTACCTGTTCCCTAGTGCAGGAGGTAGCAAGGATTACCCAGTCCACCTCATGTAGACTGACGTCCACCATTATTACTACCTCCCCTGCTTGACATGTCTTTAATCTGGGACCCTAATAACCTACCCACTTCCTTATCCTGGGAAGGCAGCCTATAGACCACCCCATCCTTTACTTACTCCATTTCATTGTTTGGATCTGCACCCACAAAGCTTCATGTTTGCCCTCTGCATCTGCAAATTATCCTCTCTCTCACATACAAGGCCACCCCACTTCCTGTCCCCCTATCCTTTCTGTACATTTTATACCTGGGAACTGCTAGATGTTAGTCTTGGTTTTGTGTGGCCCAAGTCTCTGTAATGGCCGCTATGTCCACCTCTGCCTTAGCGAACAATCACTGCAGTTCCCATATTCTGTTCCCTAGACTTCTGGTGCCTAGAGACACCACCCTCTACCGTGACTCTGAACCAACCTTGCTACTGACCTGCCACATTCTAGCCCCCTCTTCGCTTGATCCCTTCCTTCTTCCCCCACCTTCCCCATCCCTCCCCTCTTCCTGCTATCTTGCTTGAGGGGGCCTATTGGCCTCTTCCAGCAGGCGACTAAGGGTGCTGTGCACTATGCTGCTCCCACCCCATCAGTTTAACAATGTAGACACTTAACTATAAAGTCCTCCAGCATTCCCTTCAGGACCCTTGTGCCCATCATCCTTAAGTGTAACCTGTCCTGCGTCTACTGGTCCTTGTTATTCCATGTCCCCTCCCAACCACCAATGTACGATTTCGCAATCCTTATCTTGCTCTCCTCACTAGCCCTTGGGACCGGAAACACCTCTGAGAAGGCTACCGACTTCTCATCCTTCCTACAGATTCTCCCCACCTCCTTGAACCTCTCTTGCACTACCCCACCTCACATTCTGCAAGGTCATTCATACCCAGGTGCACTATAAGGTGAGGTTTTCCTCCTCTCTGTCCCAGGTACTGTGCTACTAGTGGACAACCTGGACCTTACCTGCCTTCTGTCCATACTGTTGCTCAATCCCATTCACCTCCACCTTTCCCTCCTGTTCCCCTTTCTAACCCTCTACACTTGCTATCCTGATCTAAGGGGATATGAGAAGTTAAGAAATTTAGGAGGGCTGCAAGGGGGCCTGATGAACTAGTCCAAATGATCGTATCAGTAAAACACTCAATTGCAAACAGGCAGTTCTTTGGTGGGGCTAGACATCCAAGGCAGCTCTAAAGGACACAGTGGTGTGTTAGTCCATTGAGGGTGAGGGCAAATCTGCAGATGTTGTTGTAAGCAACATCCCATTTGATAAAAGGGATGTAGGGGCCAGGGAGAAAGCAATTACCTAATAACCCCGTAGCTAAGGGTAGTCAGAAAGCCACCTCTGGCAAGGGCTAAGTAGGCAGCTGGTGTTCAGCAGTCATTGGCTCAATATGCCATACCCAATTTAGCATTTACTGCTCAGTAAACACCTAGGATGTGAGCGCATCAGCACCAGCAAAATGAGTGTCATTTCTTGATTCCTGACTCCTTAATCTGGGGGGTGGGTGGCGAACATTGTCAGAAAACAGCAGTGTCTGTCAGTGCTATTGTTTTTAACTAACCAGATTCTGTTCACAATCCAAACTTATAGGCAGTCTTTCACTGAGCATGCTCAGTCGCTGGAACAGTCTTCAAGCTTCACTCCTCTTACTGCCCAACCATGTGGTCCACTGGCTCTGCCCTTCTGCACTCAGCTCTTTTCTTTCACTGTTAGGAACAGGTCTCCTCCTTCATAGTGAAAGGGTTCTTGGTGGTGAGACACAGGTCATTTCAGCAGGTGCCAAAATCAGGAGGGGGCTCACCCTCCTAGAAAGCAATACAGGCAAAGAGTAGAAGAAAAACAAAAAGTATTTATTAAAGAAATTCTTTGACTTAGACAGTTACGGTGCAAGTTCTCAGTGCCTCGACCCTACAACAGGGCCTTCGTCATGGGTGTCTGATGAAGGCCCTATTGTAGAGCTGAAGTGCTGGGAACTTGTACCGTGACTGTCTGCAAGTCGAAGAATCTCTTCAATAAATGATTTGTTTTCTACAAGTTGGAGTTGTTGCCTTTGTGAGGTATCCGAGTGCCACCGCTAATCTTTGTCTCCTCTTTCATAGTTCCTGCTTGTGAATTAGGATTCTGCAAATTTTCAGGTTTTCTAGTGAATTTTAAGTTTGGTTTTAGTTTTCGACTCACTTTTGTGCCTTCATGATTGGCTTCTTGCTCTGTCATGATTTACCATGGAACAGAAATAGAAACTAATTCAACAAAAGAATTTTGTATAGGTATTCAGTGTCTGCAACTAACATGATGCCTGCATGTACTGTCTGGGCCTGGGCCATGATGTGGCACATTGCTCCTGGTGTCAAGCTATGTATTTGTTGGCACTGATGAAATGCTGTCTGCGGGTGCTCCAGGGCAAATCAACAAAAGTGTGCATACCATCCATGGCTATGGGGTCTGTGGTAGAGCTACCGGCCTATGAGACGTAGGGGGGCCAGTCAGGATGTTCTGGTCCTAGACCTTCTGTCGGTGTAAGACAAATAAGCGTTGGATCTCCTGACTCCTCAGGAAGACAGAGGATTTAAAAACTTTCTTCTGTCCCTCTACTCCTTAGGTGAGTTTCTATCCTGATGCCAAACACACAAGAAAAACAGTGGACACCAGTCATGGGATCACTGTTGGTTGAGGGACCATTCATGCGCTAACCAGTCAGTGGGTAAATGTGGTCAGCTGCTCTCAAGGTAGGAGAAACTGCCTATGAAGCCCGGTCTGCCCATGGAGTTTCTGTCAC
The DNA here is from genome assembly GCA_016271365.2 of Neoceratodus forsteri. NCBI lineage: Eukaryota > Metazoa > Chordata > Ceratodontiformes > Ceratodontidae > Neoceratodus > Neoceratodus forsteri. The sequence goes on from CM028131.1 coordinate 1,316,507,381, forward strand.
AGCAGCCAACTGTGTCAATGTTCATTGACCTAATGCTCGACCCCATTGAGGGTGAGTCTTTCAAGGGAGATTCCACTGTCTCGTGGACCCTGATGCTGACCATGACCCAGCCCAGGCAGGGTTAATCAAGACTGACTTAGCTCCCAGCTGGGCCCTCGCCAATCATTCCAACCCCAGTACCATCTTCTTTTCAGCTGGTATCTAGAGTTACTTTACTGGGGTATCCGGACTCAGAGACTCCAGCATCATGTCGATGCCTCAGTCAACATTCAAGATCATGACCTCATTCTCTACACAGATGTTGACATCGCTATCAGCAGCCGACATGGAGTTCTTTCTTGTCATCTGGCTCCCGCCACAAACACTGAGATAATACATGGTAGGAGAGGGCCACCTGGCAACACTGGGCCCTCAGAGCAGTTGCCCAAAGTCAAGATCAACTGGCAATGCTGACAGACCTTCCCAGGCCATGGCTGCCTCGCCCAGTGCCAATTCTGTTTGTGCATCTTGTGCCCCCCCCCCCCAGTTTTTCCAACCGTGTTGCAGCAACAGATACAGGTGGAGCCATCACCTCCACAGCCAGTGGTGGGTGCTCTGAACAAGGACCAAGGCCCGAGTCTGGACATCTTCATTTTTCCTGTGTGTGGAGGTGGTTAATACATGAGAGAGAGTCATTCACTCCCCATGTCTAAAGCTGACACTCCTCTATGCAGACCTGGCCTTGGATGCGTCGTCCATTACATCTACTCAACGTCAGCAGAAGGGTAGCTAGAAGACAGACAAGATCCCAGGGGCCAGTCCTCCTACGTCACTGTCATGGAACACATGTCTGTGGCTCTGGACACTCCACTGGAGGAGGTTCCAAAGAAGGAGACATACCCGCTGATGGACATGCTCATGAATGATGCCAACTGCTCTGCCCTCATCCTCCTGGACATGGAATCAGTTTATGAATGGGAAAGGATGAAGTCACTCATACCACAGGCTGATGGAGGAGCAGTCATGACTGAGTTGGCCAGTCTGTTTTACTACAACTGGCCCCCCCTTCCCGAAATTGTGCACTGGAGTCGGGTGGGAGGGCCAATACCAAAAGAAAAGGTATAATGGGGCTTTGAGGGGGACTGATTAAACAGTTTCAGCTTTTTTTTTTTTTTTTTAAACACTATTTTTGGCACTGCTCTTTCCCCGGGGAACTCTCTCAGGCATCCACTTACCTCTGAGCCCGAAACTCCCCTTCCTCCTGGCACCAGTCCAGCTATCCCCTTGGCTCTGAGCCCCCCAAGGTGGGGCCACCCTATCCGCCCAGGGCGCTCTATCTTGAATTCGGGCGGACTGGGCTCGGCCCAGGAGCAGAGTGAGTCCGGCCATTGGAGTGTGGCATAGAGGGTGGTGCCGTCACCTATCCCCAGGAGCGGGTTTTCTTAGTAGATGCGTCTGCCCTGTAGGCACGGCTGGCAAGGCAACGTGGTGCTGTGCTCCGCCCCAGGCATTACCAGCGTCGCTTCGTTGTGACCCCCGCCCGCTACCAGAGGTCACTCAGCCAGACTGGGCCTTTGAGCCCCCCAGGAAGAGAGCAGTCTGTCGGATGCTCAATCTCTTCCTCTCCTGCTGACCCTCGGCAACCCAGGCTCGCTTCCGAGGCGCGAGGTGTGGTGTCCAGCACCTCAATCCTCAGCGCCACCAGGCCAGCTCAGTTTCAGCTCTTTTTTCTGCAACCGTTTAGGAGAGGACAGGAAAGATGAGCCTGATTAAACTAGCCTGATATTTTACAACTACTGCCTCCTCCCACTCCAAAATTGTGTATTGGAGGTTTTGGGGGAGGGGGAAGATATAAAATTCTATTTTGAAGCCTCGTGGTGGTTTGGCTAGGGAGGAGGATTAGATAAAAAGATGCCAATCCACAACTGGCATAGTGCCAGAAGCAGACATATCTTGTGTGTGGGAGGGATGACTGGGAAGGAGGAACTGAGGGAAGGGAAAAGACTGGACGCAGAAAGGGTAGTTAAGCGTCTAGCTCTGGTCACCTGGGAAGGGCTGGGATGATTTTTATTTTGTCTGTAAACTGTGAACCTATTCAAACCATGGTGGGTCTTGCCTAGGCTGAAGTTTGCAAGGTTAAACTGTGAGAGGTTCGCACAGCCCTAATGCAGACCGATGCAAGATGCCTTCTACTCTGAAGTACAAGGTTTAGTTATGTGCTTCACAATTCTTGCAAATGTTGTTTTCCATGCGGGGTGGTGGAGTTAAAGGCAATCATGTTTCTTTCTTTTTTTACTACAAAATCATGAATAGCAACTTTTTTGTTTTACTACAAAATTATGACTAGCAACTTTTTTTTTTTTACCACAAATTCTGAATAGCAAAAAAAAAAAATCAACAGTGATTATAGCATGCAGTGCTGGGAAGGTGACTGGGGGAAAGGGTAAGAATAAATAATTGATGAATGGCCCACGAGGCAGAGGAAGCACAATTCCAGATCACAATTTCCACTGTGATATTCAGTCACTGCTTCTGTGCCCTCTTCCTTTGAAGCACAAGTCCTAGGTATCAGATTAAAGCTAAAGAGGTTCGGGGGCGGTGGATGAGCTGGAGCCAGGAAAAAGCAACTAATAAAATATTGTCTGCCCTTACTTTCTCGCTGAGAAAAGGCTGCACATTGGGTACAACTCCAGTTGCACTGACGATGAAATCACAGCCGTAGAGCTTCCCATTGGTGAGCTGTACATACACTGGCCACATCTCTAAAGGAAAAAAAGATTATCTTTGTAAAAACGAACTGCAAATATTATCAATACAACACTCAAAACTCACAACATTTATTTAGAATTTCTGCACAGCAGGATATCCACATTAAGGCAAACATCTAAGTTACCAAGAAGGTCCAGCGTTATTTCCAGCCGTTTTTTCCATCTGGGGATCCCAACAGTATCAGGAGCAACCCCCACGAACGCCACCAAATTCTTCCCCCTGCTGAAGCTGCCTGAAATCGCTGCCATTGCTAACTGGCTACTACAGGTCTGGGGTCATGCCCCGTAAGCTTGCAGCTTTGCATAGGGACCGCAGAGCCCTGTGAAAAACAAGTCACAGGTACAGAGCTGTGCCCCACTTGTCTGCTGCTTTAAGTAGGGCTGTAGGGCCCTACTTAAAGTAAGTTACAAGTCTGGGGCCATGCCCTACATTTTTGTTTCGCGTAGGGCCATGTGCACCAGGTTTCTGCGGTCTGGTGCTTACCCTATGTGCCTCCTGCTTCACGTATGGCAAGCAGGGCCCTGCACAAAGCATGCTACAGATCCAAAGACTGCATCCCACGAGTCTGCTACTTTGTGTAGCCAAACTACATCTCCAAGATTGTGCTGCTCAGTTCTGCTGTTTCACTTGGGGCCTGTAGTTTTGGGGACATGCACTACAGGTCTCCTCCTTTGACCCTACTAAGCAAGTTACAGGTCTGGGGCATGCCCAACGAATCCACTTCTTTGTGTATGACACTACATCAAATAAGATACCTACAGTATGGTGAATGCATGGACCCAGACCTGTAGCTTGAAACACCAGACATGCAGCTTGGCCCTGGGTCAATAGGGGAGGGGACTGGGGAAGAGGGTGGGCATAAAGGTTGAAAAACTCTAATGCCACATGTCCCTCCTTTGGTGGCACTGCAACCCTAATGGATGCATTAATGTACCTTTTTTCCATGACAATATCATACACATGGAGGAGAGAGAAAGAGGGGTGGGGAGGGAGGGAGGGAGAGTTTGGTCTGATAAATTCAGGGTCTTTACTGGTCAAAACCTAAACACATTGGGGATATTTTAACAGGTAATAAAGAAAAACTTCTGTCACACTTACTGTAATTTCTTTTCCTCTTAGCTCCAGTTTTGCCACCAGGAAGTATTTCCTTATGAGTTATTTACACTTCTACTAGGGACACTGTTACAGCTTAAACCTGTGACATCAGCATGGAATGTTCATGGCACGAGAGTTATGCAGTCTCTAACCGATTAGTCCACTTTGCTTGCTACGCTGTGCAACCAAAATAGTAAAGATACAGATATTGTAAGTAACCTCACCAATGCCATGAACATAACATTCATGTACAAATCATCTGTGATGCAAGTGAAGAAAAAATGCTCAGTACCACTCTAGCAGAATCAATACACCCTTGCTGTTCCTCGCGCAACTAGATGAATGGGCTGCTTCAAGCAGGAATCATGAACACCCTGGAGTCGCCCACTCAGGATAAACCTCCTATGATAAAACATACTTATTCGATATTAACTATCCAAACTGAAAGATAAACCAATCCAAACTATTAGGCATTAGAATAATAAGCTATATGCCTAAATAAACCAATTTGTTTGTCAGAAATATGACTAAAACCTTTCAAAAAAATATAGGGAATACAAATCTACCAAGTCATCTCAACAATATTCTCCATAAGAGTTTAACAACTCAGGTGTGGTCCCAGTGACCACGTTCGAGCTAACAGAAAAAAATTACGTTAAATATGACAGACACGTTTTTCTGAACGGTTCCATGTCATAATAGCGAAAATATTTTGGCGACTTATACTACAGCAACTACACTTCGCCGGTGATCAACACACCACAGCAAACACGAAGACAGCAATGGCAGAACATTTTGAAACAGAGACAATTTACAGCTATGTTTAACGAAGGGGGGCTATGCCCCCCCGCACCACCCTCTGCAGGGGGCAAGCCTCCCTTGCACCCCATCTTTATATAATCAACTCTGGGGGGGCAGACACTGGGGGACAGGGCAATACACAGGAGGGGGACTACAGTTCACAGGGGGATACCGGTGCTGGGGGCAACAAAGTTATGGGAAATGGAGGACACAGTAAAAAACAATAAAATTCTATCAGCCACAACAGCTCACCCAAAAAGTTAATTACAGGCAGTTCTGAATCCGGGTCCATGAGCACTGCAGGTGGTGACTCTATCCACCACGCCAGGCGGACAGCTCGGCAGCACCATCATAACTTCCTCCATTTAGCCTACATGACCTTACTCTCCCCCAGTCATTCGCCCTCGCTACTATGTCCTTCCACAGTTGCTATTCGCTGCCCTTGCTATTCCCCCATAGTAGATATTCCTGTGGGTGCACAAACCGAGTCACTCAAACGTGAATCGCTCAATTTGCTTTGCCCATATCACAGTACACCTTTCTGAACTGCTCCACGCTGTCACTGGGAAGTCATAACAAATGGATTCTAATAAGCAGTACCAATACAATTTTGGGTGGGGAGGATACTGCCATAAATGTTACAAGGAGAGTTGTACTATCGCACCTCTGGTCACAGCAATTTGGGCCGAACTACTGCTTCGGCCAAAGTTTAAAAATCAATCCTGTAATGCTTGAAGAAAATATGTAGGGAAGACCATATAGCTGCCCCTGCAAGTTCTGAGATGGACACCTCTGTGATTTCAGTCTAAAACACTGTCCTTGGCATGAATGAACGACAGCACCTTAATCAATGTTGGCAGACTGGTTATATTGCCACACAGCCCCTTGTTAAAATATATTCAGGCGCACCTAGGCAACCATCTGTCCTTTCTTAGCAGCTGTACAGCACCTGAAGAGAACTGCTGGGCCAGCAAAAAAAAAACCGGACCGTATCAGGTTTATTCTGAATGCTCTGCATGCAACGAGCTTGTGCTAAAAACAGTTCCTTGGGGTCTGATGGCTTAGGACAAAATCATGAGTGGCTCACCACTTGATTCATTTGAAAGTAGTGAACTCTCTTGAAAAAGAGAGAGGACACAGTGCTGAGAATGACCTTATGGTGAAAGATGATGTAACCCCTAGATGGCGCTATCCCAGGGGCTACTACCCCTGCCTGATTTGCCACTAACAGGTTGAGGGGCCTGGATCCAATGGCGGGTGCCTCCACCCAGAGGTCAGGGTTTGCAATAGTTAAACTAACTTGGTCACAGCCCTCTGGGACACTGCAACCCCCCTTTCTTCCCACTAGTGGCCCACACAATATATCAGAATTACCTTCACAGTATACACTTACTTCCAGGTCTGGTTCCGGCACTGGGACCTCCTGTGAAATAAGATACAGTGCAACAATCACAGTACAGTACTTTAACATAGACAAATACCTCAGGCAATATAACTTTGCTGAAACAAGCAGCTCTGATTTATTTAGGGGATATAACAAGGACAGGGGAAATCAGGTTAATTAGCTTATCACTCTAATAATCTACTTATGGCTCTGTGCACAGGCCTATCCCTATCAGTTACTGTCCCTGGTACCCAAGCCCTAGTGGCTAGTCCAAACCGTGGCAGCTGGTAGGGGCCCTTTCACAGAGAAAAGGAGAATTAAACAGTCAGCAGTACAGTAATTCCATTTGGATTTAATGTGCAATTCAACAGGGAGCGACCCTGAATTAGTACTCACGACCTCCAAATAAGATAGGGTCCTTCAATGTCAGCAGGGCTCACTTGAGGTACACAAACCTCTTCACACATCCATATAAAGAAAGCACTATACCAGGCAGGCTGCATCTGTATCCCGATCGCAATTACTGCACAATACCCAGGAGAACACACAGCAGATTCAGTTCTGACAGACCGAGTGTAATTTTCAGCAATTCCTCCAGTCTTCTACAGGGTGAGCCTGGTTTCTACTCTTCAGAGATCCTTTGATTCTTTTCACAGGACAGTTCAGTCCTAACAAGCTGCAGACCGGAACTCTGGGCCTTACACGTTTTTGACTAAAACTGCACACTGAAAAGTACAGGGCTCCTTCCTTCTTCACTGCCAAAGCTCAACAGAACTCCAACCACACAAAACCAGGCACTTCCTTTGAGTTCCTCCCAGTTCTTGACTGGATTGGCTGTCACTCACAATAGACTGCTGCTGTTGGTCCAAAAGGCACTGAAGTCTAAACTACATCTCCCAGAGTCACTGCCCATACAATCCTCTTGTGGCTGGCTCAGATTATGAGTCCAAGTTCTGATTCGTCCAAGGCACCATTTTAGAGCTAGCTTACCCCACACTGATTGGTCCAGTTCAGCAGTTCAAAACTAGAATGGGGAACCAGCAGACACAGTTCTGACTGCAAAGAAAGCAGGTCAGACAAACTGCAACTTCACCATTACTCCAAATAATCTCTGGCAAACAGCCACATCTTTCAGATAGGTTCCCCTTGCACTCCTAGTGACTGCAAAAATTAAGTGAATTGGCAGCAGCTCGAGTGGTACTCAGAGAAGCACACAGTCCCCCCATACAAACTAATTATGTCTGCAAACAGACAGCTCTTAAGAGACAGTACCAGAGGCCAAAAACACTCACTGATAAATGGCTTAAATGCCAAACACCATTCAGGCTTGGAGCATTCAAGCAGCTCCTGGAAGTCTTTGGGAACCCCCATTTGCAGGGGTTACACCCTTCCTGGCCTGGGAAGCTTGGACGTCCGCGTAAGCAAGTACCCATAGTTTCAACTGCAACCATATACATTTGCATTAGGCTCGCACATGTAATCATCAGTCAATATATCATTTTACCAAGAACACATTTCTGAAACATTGCAGTCGTCCTCTTTACACAGTATTACATACACATTGTACCATAACTCAAGTTATTACCTCTTGTACATGAAACCTGAAGAGAGGGCCCTTCCTATCAGTTACCTTGGGCTGGATGGGGCAAGGGCACCATACTGAAGGGCAACACAAGTAACTTGGAGTTAGCACTGATGCTCAGTTTGGGCAGTGAGCTCGGGGACACATACACTCCTTTATGGACAACATTGAGAGGCAAGTCCACAGGCCCCCAAGTGAATCATAACTGAGGTGCACCACAGGCTTTACAGCTCGACCAGTCTTTCTAGGGGGAACTGTTATAGTCTCTGCACTCTGAGCCTCATTTTCAGCATTGTCCTCACTTGTCAGGGAGTCTCCATGGGGGTAGAGAGCTAGAACTTGGGGCACTTTCAGCTCCAGGAGTTACAGTTTCTGAGTCCACAACATTTGGCTCGCATGGAAGCTTTCGGACACTGCAGTGGACTGTCAGGGCACTCAAAATATTCTTCTTGTTCGGTGTATCACCAGTCTGCCCCAATCTATCATTTTCCTCCTGAAAGCTCAAACAGTTCAACCATGCACAATGATTCCATTTCATCTGATCTGATGCTTTGCACTTCACTTTCTGGGAGCATTGGCTCCAGGGATGAAGCTGGGGGCTTAGACAGTCCAGAAGGCCCAGCTTTGTCTCCAGTATTGACTAGGGGATTGCCCGAACAATTGACTCAGTTCGTAAGAAGGATAGTATTCAAAGTCACTCTCACTTTCTTCCGATTGGACTGACAGTCATGCTCAACTGGGACTTGTGGAGGGAACACTTTAACTTTGCTTCTGTAGGTGCAGACTTTCTTGATCTTTTCTTAGCAGCAGCTCTAGTCACTGGTCCAGAGGGGCATCTTCTAGGGGCTCAGACTCAATTAAGATTTGTCCAATGGGCAGTAAATGATTTCTATGTATTGTTTTACATCTTTTGAATTATTCTCGGCCTTACTTTGTACACTGGCAGATCATCTAGTTTGCCCACTACAATGTATGGGAGATGGTGCCATCGGTCAGCAATCTTGTGCTTGCCATGCAGTCCCAGATTTCTTGCAATACCAGTCTCCTCCTGGGTTCTGTGCTTTCACCTTTTATCATGCCTTTCTTTGTGGCCAGATTTCTTTGGCAGCCATGGTTTGAGCCAGTTAGTACGCATGGTTAGCTGGGCCTTTAACTTTTGCACATACTGTAAATAGTTGTCAGCTTGAACCCCATCGGAGAGACCCCAAAACACATCTACTGGTAGTCGAGCTTCTCTTCCAAACATCAGGCGGTAGGGGAGAATCCAGTGGCATCACTGGTGCAGTTATAAGCATGTACCAGGGTGCTAATTTGTTGGCTCCATCTTAGGCTTGTCCTTTGGGTGCAGGGTGCCTGGCATATCTAGCAAAGTCGCGGTTGAAGCGTTCAGGCTGTGGGTCCCCTGGGGGTGGTAAGGGTGGTTCTGGACTTTCGCACTCCCACAGAAAGCATCTCTTTGATCAGGCGACTCTCAAAGTCTCTCCTTGATCAGAATGGATTCTTTGTGGACCCATAGTGAACAAAAGTCTTCTACAAGTACTTTGGCCACAGTGGATGCTTTCTGGTCTTTCGTGGGAAAGCTTGGGCATATCTCGTGAAATGGTCAGTGACCAGCACATTACTGATATTTCTTTGATCTGACTCAAACTCAGAAAATCAATACAGACCAGCTCCATGGGTGCACTGGTGGTGATGTTAACAAGGGGCAGCCCTCTGGGCAAAGCTTTCCTCTGTAAAGCGACTACAAGTTCGAGATATGTTGCTCCACATCAGCCCCATCTTAGGCCAATAGAATCTGGATCTCACCAAGTCAAGTGTTCTGTCTATACCAAGGTGCCCCATGTGGTTGTGCAGGACCTCAGTACTGAGTCTCGAAAGGCAGTGGGCAGCACTAGTTGTTGTTGTCTACTTGTCCCCTCTGTCTACTGTTTCTCTGTATAACAGTTTATTGATCAGTTTCAACTTAGGACCTTCTTTGTATAACAGTGCAGTTCTCAAATCAGTGGGCGTAATTTGGACACATCTTTTCCTGCATGAGGGCTTCTAAAGCTGCTTTGATCCATGGGATCGGCAGGATTGAGCCACTTGAATACTGTCATTGTCAGCTGAGCAGTGCACCATGTCTATTGCAGAAAAGTGGCAATAAGCAACAGGTATGCAATTCTCAGAGGTCCCAAGCAATCCACCATACAGTCCACTGCGTCCGTGGACATTGTTCCTCCTGTCAAACTTCGGCAGAGTGCGGGAATGAGTTCTGCCAATCGGACCCAATCATTCTGGGAACAGGCCTCCGGGAGAGAGCATCCAGCATCTATGTGGTTCAGACCTGCTCAGTATGGGAGCATAGTCATATGTAGATAATGCAGAAAGCCACCTATGGCCAGTGGCATCCAACTTAGCTGAGGTCTGCACATGGGTCAAAGGATTATTGTCAGTTTTACTAGTATTTTAGCCCCATGCAAGTACTCATGGAATTGGTCAACAATAGCCCACTTCAAAGCTAGGAACTCTAACTTATGTACAGGATAGTTCTTTTCGGATGGGGTCAGGCTTCTACTGGCAAAGGCCACTGGTCTCAGGCCATTCTCGTGCTCTTGGTACAACACAGCCCCCAACCCTTGCAAGCTAGCATCAGTGTGCAGGACGTAAGGTTTTCTTGGATCGGCATAGAGCCAGCACTGGAGCATGGGTAAGTTGATATATGATCTCATGAAAAGCAGTCTCACAATCAGGAGTCAAGCGGGCCCCAAATACTTCACTCGGATGAAAATACACTCTTTCAGTCTTGAGGGGCTGACTTTTGAGTATTTTTGTGGGTTGGGGGATACCCTTGAGTAAGGTTAAGTAAAGGCGGATCACTCTTGAATAGTCCTTGATGAGCGCCGATAATAACCACAGAATCCCAGGAATCTTTGCAGTTCTTTTTAGATTTTTGGGCTGTGGCCAGGTGGTCAAGGCCTCAACTTTACTTGGGTGGGTCTCTATTCCTCGGTGGATACTATGTGTCCCCATACTTTACTGATGTTTGAAGAATTGACACTTATCAATGGACAGTTTAGGCCAAAAGTCCTCCAGTCGGTCCAATACCTTAAATAATCTGCTCTCATGTTCCTCCAGTGAGCTGCCAAACACAATAACATCATCTAGGTATACCAGGCACTCTAGTAAGTTCATGTCCCCCACTGCGCGCTCCATCAATGATTGAAAAGTGGCTGGGGCACCATGAAATCCTTGAGGCATCCTCATGAATTCATAGAAGTAGCCCGGACAGATAAAGGCCGTCTTCTCACGGTCCTCTGGGGCGCCATCGGGATCTGGTAGTACCCACTGCGGAGATCCAGCACAGAGAACCACTTGCTCCCGTTTAGGCAGTCAAGCATCCTGAATCACGGGGCATTGTGTACTGATCAGGGATAATCCGCCGGTTTAAGGTGCGATAATCCACACACATCCTTACTGTTCCATTCTTTTCCTCACTACCACAATGGGGAAGCATAAGGGCTTCTAGTTCTTGTATTACACCAGCAGCTAACGTCTCTTGCAGATGCCGTCTCCACATCATCTATGTCAGCAGGTGCCAGGCGTCGAGACCTCTCACGAAATGGTCTTTCGTCATGCAGCGGATATTGTGCTCAGCTCCTTGCACGCATCCTACATCCCATTCCTTTAAAGAAAACACCTGGTCTCTCTGGGCAAGCTTCTCACTGATCCTCACTTTCCTTCAGCTGAGCGGGGTGCTCGAAATCAAACAAGTCAGGCGTTACTCTGTCATTCTTCCTTGAACTCTTGCTGCTGGGTAGCACTGCAGTGTCTGCACAATGCACATTAGCCAGGATGCAACCTCTGTTTACTCGAATGTCTCTTTCAGACACATTATGAACTTGGACCATTACCCTTCTGGCATAGCATGGGCTCTAGCGGGCAAATACTAGGCTTGACCAGCAGTCCCTCAGCAATTTTCCATCGCCTGGTGCATCCAACATTAATATTTTATTCTTAACATCCTTTCTGATCGGACCTCTCCTGTAAGGTACACACTGGGCATTTGGCGCCAGGATCAGAGACTCAGGATCCTTCTTCCATACAATTCCGACCGGTTCCTCTGGTTCTGTTTTTCAGCATCTCTCTGTGCCTCATAGGCCTTCTTAATTAAAGCCGGAACTCTTAAAGCTCTACTAGTCTTTGACCCCTGTTTTCACTAACACAACTGTGCCAGCCTTCCGAACATATGAGCATTTGTTCCAATCAACAAAGGGACACCATCATACAGTCCAGTGGGGGACACACTAAGGCTAGGGTCTCTACTTGTTGGCCACCAGCCAGGAGGTGGGAAAGACAGCCAAATTCGGATATACCGGAATAGGGGTAGGCCTTCTCATAACCCCATACATGCAGTCCTTCTAATGGTTGTAAGGTACTTCTGACAAATGCTTCTGATACCAATCCTGGAACATAATTGTCACTTGGGAGCCACTGTCTAATACAGCTCTTGTAGACACTCCATTCACCTTTACAGTGGTCTCCATGGAGGGACCCACTATTCTGGACCAGTCTGGAGGCGGTGGTGGGGGGCCTGGGCAACTGACCTTGCCACAAAAGGATGTGAATTAGCATTTTTGGTGCCCTCACTGGGATCATGTGCACCTCTTAACCACTGATTTCTTCCTCGAAGCTCTCCTTGTAGCCTATATGCAACTTTGTCAGTGTCTTTTGGGGACTGGCATTCCTTTTCATGTGCCCATCTTTCCCACAATTATAGCAAAACATACTTTCTGGAGTTTGAGCTGGCCGAGGCGCCCACACTGGGAGCCAGGCGGGGTATTACTAACTGGAAACCTGGGTGCCATCTCTGTCTCGGCGTGATAAGCATTTGGAGACATCTCATCAGTTTCTGACTTCCATGGTCAAGGAATTGAGTTTGGAGCTGTTATCAGCAGGAGATACATAGGTGGGTACCCCACCCCCATAGCAGATCAGTCGGATATAGGTCAGGGCCCATACTTGCAGGCGTGGCCTTCATAAAGGGACTGTTTTTGAATTCCCGGATCTCTCTCAACAGTTCGCCCCATTGTGGCATATCTTTTTCCTTGTCAGAGCACTCATTGACTGTCAACCTCTGCCCCTGAACTTCACTTGATGGGTCACCCTCAGTCCTCTCGAATTAGTAGCCACAGCTGTTGGTGCAGGTACCTCCGGAGCCTTTCTCAACTCCTCGAATTTCTCTCATTAACTCATCATAGGAGGGTGGGGATTCCAGTCGATTTGCCAGGCGTAACTGGAAGCAACAGCAGTTCTGAGAAGGGGCAGACTTAAGATTCTGTCCAGTCTGGTTCGGTCTAGTTCAATCGCTGGCAAACTACCCTTTCTGAGGCATTCTTGCAACAATTTTTCCAGCCGAGAGACATACACAGACAACTCCCTTGGTACTGTTGGCATTTCTTACTCTCCACCATAGGTCCTCATCAGAATCTGGGCTCCCATACACATTCTCCAAGGCCTCAAGATAGGCCTGTGCAGTCGCTTCAGGGTTACTGGCCCGTTTAGCATGGATAGTAGCCAGGGCAGGACCTCGGAGGCTCTCACTAACCCTCTTTAAGCTTTTAGCCTTCCGAGCATTGCCATTCTAGCACTTGGGGGCAACATAGTCTATCCAGGTCTCCCAGTCATCCTCCCTTGGGGGTGGGAGGTGCCAGAGAAGATCCTCAACCTTGGTAAGAGTCGTGACTAATGGCAGGTGCAGAAATAGGAGTCTGCATTGGTTCAGCCACCATTACGGGCACTGGAGCAGGAGAGGGTGTTGGGGAGGAACACCCCCAGTGTGCAGAATAGTTTCTTCAAGTCCTCCACAGTTTTCCCCTCTCCCAGCAACCATTCAGCAAATTTCTCCTCAAAAGTTTCAGATAGTGGTGGGGGCTGATTCCCCCCCGGGTCTTTACTGTCCTTAGTTATCACTCTCCAAGCAGTGAGGGCTCCCTCTGGGGTAATGGTCTGTGGCACTTTGGAGCTATCTATGGGATCCTTAAACTCTACTAGGGCCAGGAAAGTGTGGGTGAGCAGATTAGCATGCCGACCCACCACCACAGGGTTTTGTAAACCTTCCACCTTGGAAAGTACTCCTGCACAGTGTCCGTATTGATACCCAGGGGATGTCCAGGATAAGCATAGCATTTTGGGGTCGATCTCCTCCCAGTACACACTCCACCAGCGGTGCACAGCCACTTCTGTCGGGTACCCATTTTTTCTTAACAGTGGTTCGTAATATGGCCACTAGAGGACACACAATCCCAGCGGTGAGCCTCCAAGATGTAACCCCTAGATGGCGCTATCCCAGGGCTACTACCCCTGCCTGATTTGCCACTAACAGGTTGAGGGCCTGGATCCAATGGCGGTGCCTCCACCCAGAGGTCAGGGTTTGCAATAGTTAAACTAACTTGGTCACAGCCCTCTGGGACACTGCAACCCCTTTCTTCCCACTAGTGGCCCACACAATATATCAGAATTACCTTCACAGTATACACTTACCCCAGGTCTGGTTCGGCACTGGGACCTCCTGTGAAATGAGATACAGTGCAACAATCACAGTACAGTACTTTAACATAGACAAATACCTCAGGCAGTATAACTTTGCTGAAACAAGCAGCTCTGATTTATTTAGGGGATATAACAAGGACAGGGAAATCAGTTAATTAGCTTATCACTCTAATAATCTACCTATGGCTCTGTGCACAGGCCTATCCCTATCAGTTACTGTCCTGGGTACCCAAGCCAGTGGCTAGTCCAAACCGTGGCAGCTGGTAGGGGCCCTTTCACACAGAGAAAAAGGAAATTAAACAGTCAGCAGTACAGTAATTCCATTTGATTTAATGTGGCAATTCAACAGGGAGCGACCCTGAATTAGTACTCACGACCTCCAAATAAGATAGGGTCCTTCAATGTCAGCAGGGCTCACTTAGGTACACAAACCTCTTCACACATCCATATAAAAGAAAGCACTATACCAGGCAGGCTGCATCTGTATCCCGATCGCAATTACTGCACAATACCAGGAGAACACACAGCAGATTCAGTTCCTGACAGACCGAGTGTAATTTTCAGCAATTCCTCCAGTCTTCTACAGGGTGAGCCTGGTTTCTACTCTTCAGAGATCCTTGATTCTTTTCACAGGACGGATTCAGTCCTAACAAGCTGCAGACCGAACTCTGGGCCTTACACACGTTTTTGACTAAAACTGCACACTGAAAAAGTACAGGGCTCCTTCCTTCTTCACTGCCAAAGCTCAACAGAACTCAACCGACAAAAACGGGCACTTCCTTTGAGTTCCTCCCAGTTCTTGACTGGATTGGCTGTCACTCACAATAGACTGCTGCTGTTGGTCCAAAAGGCACTGAAGTCTAAACTACATCTCCCAGAGTCACTGCCCATACAATCCTCTTGTGGCTGGCTCAGATTATGAGTCCAAGTTCTGATTCGTCCAAGGCACCATTTTAGAGCTAGCTTACCCCACACTGATTGGTCCAGTTCAGCAGTTCAAAACTAGAATGGGGAACCAGCAGACACAGTTCTGACTGCAAAGAAAGCAGGTCAGACAAACTGCAACTTCACCATTACTCCAAATAATCTCTGGCAAACAGCCACATCTTTCAGATAGGTTCCCCTTGCACTCCTAGTGACTGCAAAAATTAAGTGAATTGGCAGCAGCTCGAGTGGTACTCAGAGAAGCACACAGTCCCCCCATACAAACTAATTATGTCTGCAAGCAGACAGCTCTTAAAGAGACAGTACCAGAGGCTCTAAAAACACTCACTGATAAATGGCTTAAATGCCAAACACCATTCAGGCTTGGAGCATTCAAGCAAGCTCCTGGAAGTCTTTTGGGAACCCCCATTTGCAGGGGGGTTACAATGAGATACTGTAATACTGAGCAGGAAAAAACTGGAACACTTACAAGTCTGTCTGGCCTAACAGACAACTATTGGGGAGAAAAAAGAATGACACAAGAGGCCAAAATATTGTCAGAAAAAAAGATTAATATCGAGCTCCGACACGTAGCCTAAAAACCCTGTAGGGCCACAGTAAGTATGAGAGTTTGAGTCTTATGACTGCTGAAAGAAACCCAATAAAGTCCAAGTGTGTTCCAGGTGAGACACAATCCATGAGGCCAAACACAACCAATGCAGAAAACTGGCACCGAAGTGTGGTCAGGGCTGGGCCCCTAGCTACTATCTCATGTAGGAAAAAAAAAGTCTAAGCCTCCTGGCTTTCCTCAGATTAAATCCTAAAAACTTGTGCCCAGAAGGAAAAAACTGCTCCAGACCTTCTCATCTGCAGAGGACAGGATCGAGTTCACTGCTTTAAATGAGTAACCAAGCTTCAGAGGCATCTTCCTTTCAGAAGCCAGGCTGTGAATTGAAGATTCTCTAGATTTGACAGACAAATCAGGGTCCCATCAGATCTGTGCTCCATGCAGGGAAAGCCAAAGCAGCTCCTGAGTTAACAAGTTTACAAAATCTGAGGAATGAGGTATTCTAGGCCACTTCCTGAATATCTCGAGTTTTTTCTTGCCGTCTGCATTTTTCTTTGCACTACTGAAAGCAAAGCTGGTGAAGGAAAACTGGCAGGTCCACCTGGATTTCAATGTTCAAGACAGCGCATCCGCGATCTCCTCAAAGCACTGTCACCTAAATGTAAACTTTACGGTTCTAACCGCTCTCAAAAATGTACCACCTGCCAACGAAACCAGTCTAGTAGTACACTAAGCTCTCATGGTGGAGCACCAGCCGACATGATGTAGTTTCTGCTGCCCAGTGAAGCACTTTTAGGACTGCAGAGAGCATGAACTCACAACCTGTGCTTCCCTACTTATGTAACTGTTACTGTATGTTCTGAATGTACCTTCTCCTCCTGGAACTTGATCTGTTCCTGCTAACATGGAGGAGGGAGAGAACAGAAAAACTCCTTTTCTATGGAGTTTAACTGAAGAATCTTCTCCTACATGTCCAGGATGCATGAGCTGAGAACTACTTCAGAACAGGGGCCAAAACAGAGTAAACTGACATCTGTCAAGAGACACATCTCTGACACGGAAACAGAGACATAAATCCCCTACAGAATCAAATCAGACTCTGAAACTGCTCTAAAGCTGGGATGCTAAATGGAGAAGAGATACACCAGTCAAAAACCTACAATAGAGGCAAGCCCAAATGGACCGATAGTATTGTTGCCACCATCTCCTCCAATGTCTGAAGATATTGGTGCATCTGAGATCTTAGCTACTGGATGCCTTGTTGGAGATTCTCTACCCTGATTGGGGAGTGAAGTACTGAAGTAATTACAATGGTAGCCATACTAATCCTACCTCTTAATTCGTGGTACCACATTAAGGTACTGCAAAACAGTATTCACACCTCGTTACCACTCCCATTGCAGACAGAAAACCTGCAGCTGCTTCCCTAAACACAATAATATACTGCATAAGTTAATGAGGTATTGCCATAAGATGGACGTTTAGGATGGCTACCAATGTACATCTGAAAATAACATACTTCTATGCATACCAACTCTAATGGCACTAGCTCACTATTTATATGCTGTCTGTTGTTGACCTACTACTTGTTATTTGGTCCTTGGCACTGGCACCCCTCCAGGGCTGGCGAAATTCCTCGTTCCGGCTGACTCCTCCTCCTACTCCCTCAGATCCCAGGGACATGCCCTCCTTAAGATACCGGCTACACGGACTCAAATGGGTAGGTGGGATTTTGCTGCGTGCGCTCCCAGACTGTGGAGCACTTTCCCTGCCCAGGTCCGTTCCTCGCACTCACAGGTGTGTCTTCGCTCCACCCTATGGAACCACCTTAAACTTTCTTCGGCTTGTGGCTGTCCCAAACCCCCTTAAACTGATCCATTACAGCACTCCTCTGCCCTGGAGGGCCTCCTGGACAAAAGACCTAACTCCATGAGGTCGCTAAGCTGTATATAGTGTCATATCTGAAGCATCTCTAAACTGTACCTCTGGTACTGCTCTTAGCTTCCACAAGGTGTTTATTTTGTTATGTACATACTGTATAAATCTATGCCTTACTATGTTTCGTATGCTGTTTTGAATCTGTAATCATACTGTCCTCACATAAACTGTAACATGTCTAATTTGTACAATGTCGTTTTATGTACTTAAATCTGTTATTCCTGTTCTCTCCCGGGTCGTACCTGAAAATAGGCAATTGTTTTGTCTAGTGTACTTACCTGGTTAACAAAAGCTAAATGAATAAATATTTACTGTACTGTATTGTGTATTATGTGACACCTTTGAAAACGGGCTCTAAACTCAAGGTCTTCTGATACGAATAAAAATG
Organism: Neoceratodus forsteri; assembly: GCA_016271365.2. Taxonomy (NCBI): domain Eukaryota; kingdom Metazoa; phylum Chordata; order Ceratodontiformes; family Ceratodontidae; genus Neoceratodus; species Neoceratodus forsteri. The sequence continues at coordinate 1,316,525,340 of CM028131.1, forward strand.
AAAATGACAACTGCAGAAAACTCTTCACTGAAGTACTAGCCCATCTAACTGCTCCAGGACTAAAACTGCCTTTAGAGTAGAGGTTACTTGACTATATAAATGATTCATAATTGGGGTTGGGTGGGGAGGAGGAGAGACGACACTGTCCAAAAACAGGTACACATCATGGCCCTTTGACCTCATGTGGGGACCACAAGCCTACCAGAAAACTCTGGAGCCAAGGCAAGATCAAGGTGGAAGCCTGGTGCTTGCAAAGCTTGTCTCAAAGAAATAAAACTTGGGAGTTACTGATGTTCATGATGGAACAGAAAAAGGAAGATTAGCATTCAGTAGGGTGGTGTAAGCTGGACAATCCCCCTGAGTTAACAGTCTTGACTACAGAAGGGAAGGGACCCATATGAAAGTTGTTTTGTCTCACAGACTAGTTCAGAACTATGCAATCAGATGGGTAGAGATCAGAGTCCTCTCTTAAGGGGTATAGGTATTAACATTCCGATCTGGGTTCAGAGGGCAAGGGTCTGGTCCACTCCTCATTTTCCTCAGATGTCTGACTCTGGGAAAATGATAGACCACTGGAGGACAAAATATATAACAGCATAAACACATTACACGATCTCCCGAAACTTGCAGTCTGTTGTCACTTGGACCCATCTTCTGTGAAACTTCTGAAGGTATCCTCCAGAGCCTGTTACACTGGTTACTGTAACCTGGAAAAGATGCAAACGGTGTCTGAAGAAACAGAGGTGGCTAGAGTCTGCCCCTCTAAATAAAGAGCTAGTGTCTCGTTGACACTTAGCCATGAGCAGCCAACCCTTTTTCTCACCTGCTCCTTTGCAATGGCCACCATGAAAAAAAATTGCATCCTGGTGAGGTGTGGTGCTGTTTACCATCACAAATGTGCCAGCACAAACATAATACATCCACAGTACAAAGTCCAGTATTTGCTGTCAAAAGGGACAATACCCTCAACGGAAGAGATTTTTAAATATTGTGAGTGGCTGACACATTTAACGGCAAACAGAAGTAGAATGTATTGGAATTCTGGACAGATAGATCAGACCATGGCACAGTGATAGCAAGGGTTAATTACAAAAATAGTTATAAAAGCTTTTTTTAAATATCTGAGGAAATTAAATACTTTTTTATTAATCTAAGGATCTCAGAATTGACTTTTACTAAGAAAAACAAACTACACGATAAATGTTTTTGCCAACTAACAAATGCTGCTGCTCCAAAGCAGCTAGTAGCAAGCTACTCAGAACCAAAAAACGCACCACTTCCCCAAAACTATAAAACTAACTAAACTTTTAAACACCTCCAGTCTACAAAAAAACTGTTTCATCAAGCCAATACACAACTGTTACTTCAGCAAAGCCTCCAACTCAGATCCAGATAGAAGTTGGTCAAACGGTACATGACCTGTGGATGGGGAGAAAGATCACAAGATGGGTAGGAAATTGACTAAGTGACAGAGCACAGATGGTCATCCTTGGGGAATGCCAAGACTTCAGAAAGATCACCAGTGTCGTGTCACAAAGATCAGTCTTGGGTCTGGTCCTCTTCAACATTTTTCATCTGTGACACTGGAAAAGGGATTCAGGGGAAGGTTGGCTCTTTGTGGAAGATATTAGGAATTGAGATATACGAGGGATGACCTGGCTAGACTACAGAAGTGCTCAAAGGTTTGGCAGTTTATATTCAACACTAGGAAGTGCAAGGTAATGCACTTGGGGCAAAAAAATCCAAAACTAGAATAAGAATGGGGGGGGAAGGGTTTGAAACTGGAAAGTACGACAGAGAGGGACCTGGAGGTAATAACAGACAATCTGAAAACAACAGCACAGTGCAACAGAGCAGTGGCTAGGGCAAACAGGATGTATTGGAAGTGGGTTCCAGTAGCAGAAGGAGTAAGGAGATTAAAGCCACTGCATAGGACCCTGGTTCATCCTCACCTGAAATACTGTCTGCAGTTCTGGAACCTGCACTTGAAGGAAGATTATAAATAATTCCTAAAGAGGAACCTTATTAACAGCAGTGTCAATAAGGCTCCAATATCTGAGACTTGACCTCTCAAGGTGCTTAAGGCTAATCTCTTGTCTACCTCCCGATTGTAAAAAAAAAAAAAAAATCTTTCATTTATGGAACTGTAGCCCTAGTAAGCCTTGATCCCTCAGGCAATGGCCCATTACACTATATGAAAAAATTCCAAACTTATCATATACAGCAGAAGCAGAAGACTTCCTTGAGAATATCAGAGTATCCACGACCATGGCAGAGAATCCTTGCTTCAAGGGTCTCCTCCTCCTCCTCTCGGGAGCCAAGCTGCACTGACCCTGGGTATGGATGTAGAATGGTATTGTGGCTTAGTAGATCCTGCAGTATGGAGGTCAGAACAGAGACCTGAACAGCTAGATTTATTAGATTGGAGAACCACAGTCTACTTGGACACTCAGGAGCTATCAAAAGTAAGTTTCTTTTTGACCACTGAATCTTTTACAAGCATATGAACATAAGAAGTCACCATCAGAAAAAGGCCCACAGGTCTAGCAAATCTGCCCCAGTGGTCAGCGTGCAGCTTAATACTCCCAGCTGCCCCTCCCCACCCATTCCCTCATCATCCCCTCTCCCCGGACTTTCCCCCATTTTGTTCTTTTCTGTTCTTATCCTGCCCCCGACTCTATTCTATCCCCGCTTAAAACTGTTCACTGTCTTCAGTGCGATCAACTCCTCCGGCAGTACATTCCACCCAGCCACCACCCTCTCTGTGAAGTAGTGCCTCCTCATCTCCCTCCTGAATCTTCCCCCTTCCAACTTTGGACTGTGCGCTCTCGTGACCCTCCCTTCCTTTAAGCGGAATAATTCTTCCATTCTGACCTTGTTTATGCCTTTTAAGTATTTAAAGGTCTCTATCATACCCCCCCCCCATCCTCCAGGGAGCACATGTTGAGCTCCTTCAATCTTTCCTCATATGGCTTCTCCCCTAGCCCCATAATCATCTTAGTCGCCCTATGATGCACCCCTTCCAGCAATCTCACGTCCTCTTTTAGGTAAGGGCACCAGTACTGCATACAATACTTCGAGTGCAGTCTCACTAGTGATCTATACAAGGGCAGGATAACCTCCTTTTTCCTGGAGGTGATACACCTGGCAATGCACCCCAGCATCTGATTGGCCTTAGCTCCTGCCCTTCTGCACTGTGCTGATACCTTCATGTTCCCTGTGACTAGTACCCCTAGGTCCTTCTCCTCCTCTGAAGTGGACACCTGCACTCCCCCTAGCCAATAGCTGGTCCTGGGGTTTCTGGCTCCAAGGTGCATGACCTTGCACTTCTTAGTGTTAAACCCCAATTGTCACAGATCTGATCAGTGCTCGAATTTAGATAGTTCCTCCCTGAGTGCATGTCTACCTTCCTCACTGTCCACTTTTACACATATCTTTGTGTCATCAGCAAACAGGCTGATCTTACTTTTGACCCCTTCTGCAATGTCCCCTGTAAAGACATTGACTAAAACAGGGCCTAGCACTAAACCTTGCAGTACTCCACTAGTCACGGGTCTTGGCTTGCATGTCTCCCCCCTTATAACTACCCTCTGATGTCTGCTCTGAAGCCAGCTCCTAACTCACCCCACTAGTTTCTCCCCTGCCCCAGGTCCCTCACCTTGCCCAATAACCTTCCGAGTGGCACCGAGACGAAAGCTTTGCTGAAGTCCAGACACAGGACATCTACAGCAAGGCCCTCGTCAACTGCTCTTGTGATCCAATCAAAGAAGTCAATTAGGTTAGTCTGGCATGATCTTCCAGAGACAAACCTGCGCTGTCGCTCATCCTGGAGTCCATTACTATCCAGGAAGGTTATCAACCTCTCCTTCAAAATGGTCTCTATCAATTTCCCCGACTGTAGAAGTCAAGCTTATCGGTCTGTAACTGCCCGGTTCATCCTTGGGCCCACTTTTGTGGAGGGGCACCACGTAAGCCATCCTCCAGTCCCTGGGCACACTCCCTGACTCCAAGGAGGTGTTAAACAGGTCTGCCAGAGGGCCTGCCAATACCTCTGCCAATTCCTTTATGACTCTTGGATGTACAACGTCAGGTCCTGGTGCCTTGTCCACCCGCAAGGCTTTAAGGTTTTTTAGAACCCTATCCTCCTAGATGACCCTGTCCATTATGTATGCCACCCCCACCCCTCCCTTTTTCCTTTGTGGTACTGGCCCATCCTTTTCTTTCAACAGCACCAAGCAGAAGTACTCACTTAGTGCCTCCGCCTGATCTACCTCCTTTTTCTGCCCATCCCCCCCCTTGAGTCTGACAATCTCACCCTAAATTCCTCTTCTCCCTTGTGTACTTGAAGAGCTCTTTACCCCCCCGATCCCATGAGACAATCTCAGCTCTCTTGCTGCTTTAGCTGCTCTACTCACTTCCCTAGATTTCTTGAGTACACCTCCTTGTCCTCCTCCTCTCCTCGATTTCTTGTACCTGATGAAGGCAAGCTCTCCCCACTTCCCAGCTGAGTCAGCTAGGTTTTTCAACCTGGACTGCTTACACCGAGACTCAGCACATGTGTTCATGGACTCTGTCACACTTCTTTATGAGAGACCATTTTGTTCAACATCCATCCTTGGGCAAATTTCCGCAAGATGCCCCCCCAGGATGCTGCCTATCCTTGCAAAATCTGCTTTCCTGAAATCTACCACTCTCATCCTGATCTTAGCTGACTCCCTACCTGTGTTGAGGAAGAACCACACTGAGCGGTGGTTGCTTCCTGCTAGTGCGTCCTGTACAACCACATCCTGGACATGGTCCCCATTTGCCAATACAATGTCCAATATGTTCCCCTTCCTGGTGGGCTCTGACACTCCCTGCTCTAGGTAGCTGTCCTGGATAGCCTCAAGCAGTACTTGTTCCCTGACGTCTGTGGTAGTCATGGTCTGCCAGTCTATCCCAGGTAGGCTGAAGTCACCCACTATGACTGTATTCCCTCTGCCACACACCTTCCTGATTTGCTCCACCAACTCCCTGTCAGTCTCCTCATTTTGTGAGGGTGGCCTTTATACCACCCCATCCTAATCTTACCTTTGGAGTTTTGAAGCAGTACCCATATGGCCTCTGGCTTCCCCTCTTCCTCCTCCTTCCTGGTACACAGTATCCCATCCCTCACATGGACAGCCACTCCTCCTCCTCCTCTTCCTCCCTCCCTGACTGTGCAGTACACCTTGAATCCAGGGATCGTGAAATCCCAGTCATGGTATTGGGTGGCCCAGGTTTCTGTGACTGCTGCAATATCTACCTTCCCTACCACAATCATTGCCTGGAATTCTGCTACCTTGCTTGCCAAGCTCCTTGCATTCAAGGACACAACAGTCCACCATAAGCCTTGCCCCTCCTCTCCCCATCCCTCTCCCCTACTTTTGTTCCTTGATAGATTCCTCTTCTTCCCCTCATCCCTGTCTAGGGGGGAGGCCTTCTGGTCTCTCCTGATTGGAGACTCCTCTTTGCATCCCCCCTCTGACGAGCCCCCTTCTCAGTTTAAAGTTATTTTAGTTTTAATGTAATTCTCCAGCTCCTATTTCAAGGTCCTCGTACCCTTGTTGCTGAGATGCAGCCTATCCTGTGCACATAATCTCTTCTCATTCCATGTCTCGCCCTAACCTCCTACTACCCCATACCCAATTGTTGCGCATCCCCCCCAACTACCTGTTGAACTCCTCTATTCTTTACTTCCTAGCGGAGCTTGCCCTAGGTACCAGGAGTACCTCTGAGAATGCCACCGATCTGCCCACCTGAGTGCAGATTTTTCCTACCTCCTTGAACCTCTCTTGGCACTTCCTCCACCCTACTCCCCTTCAGGTCATTTGTACCTAGATGTACCACAATATGAGATTTATCCCCCTCTCCACACACTTGTGAATGAACTTTCCTACCCTTCCCGCTGTCATACCTGGCATACACTCTACCTAAGCCAGGCTTTTCAGTGCTCCCCCTACCTCCTCATCTCACTCCTTTCAGAAATGAATCCCCCAATATGACTACTCTTTCCCCTAATGCCTGTCTTGCCTTATCATGGACCTCTTTCCTGCAGTGTCCCCTCCCTCACTGCCCTGTCCCTCCCTCACTCTATCTCCCCCCGACTGCATGTCCACCTGTGCTCTTCCTCCTCCTACCTTTCCATGTTCCTTCTCCTGCCCATCCCCTTCTCCACCATTAAATTTACCCCTCCTCTGCCCCCCCTTAAGACCTCCCTCTACCCTCCCTTAACTTTTTTGGCCCCCCACCCCATCTAGTTAGTGGTTCCATGACCACCCCATCTGCTTCCATGCCTCCACCAATTACCACCCTACAGTCCTTCCCTTCCCCTTGTACACCCTACTCTCCCCTCGCCCGCGATCTATGCTGCCACCCCCATGCTTCTACTCCCTTACCTTAGCCAACACTGAGAACCTATTCCTAGTCTCTGACCCCCTGCCTGTACCCTTCCCTGTAATCCCTTCCTGCCCCTGCTTTCCCTGGACATGTTCTCTCTCTCTCTCTTCTCCCTTTTCCCACATTCCCTACCACCTGCCAACTTCCCATCCCAGTGCCCCCGGTCCATGAGAAGTTGGTGCTCCTGGCTCCATTGTATGCCCTCCTCCTTTTGGCCTGTGACAGACTGGTGTACCCTGTGGAGGAGCAATCCTTGCGTACTTGGCCCCCCCTCAGCCCACCCCAGTCATACCTGCTTCCTCTCCCCAGCTCCTCAAGCTATTTCCTGCCTCAGTTGTCTGAACTGACAACACACTGGACACCCTCCACAAGGTCCCCAAGAAAACTGCTGCTCCACACCCACTGCAGCTCACCACCCTCCCATCCCCTCAGCCCATTTCTTACTTGCTACTGCCTCTTTTTTTTTTCTTTCCTCTTCCCCTAATGCTCTTTCCTGTGTCTAGACCTGCCCAGCTTGTTCCTGCGACCTGCGGTCCTCCCTGTGGATGCCCTGCAGATGCCGCCTAGTCAGATGCCACACTCCAGCGTTGTGGTACTCGCACATCGGGGTCGCTTGGCCCCCTGGGAAATATATCATGACAGAGAGCCTCCCTACTGGATGGCTCAGTCACATGACCTCCATTACTTCACAGACCCTCCCTCCTCCCCATCACACACACTCTAGCCCCAAATGCTCCTGACCAAACAGCTAGCACATTACTTCTGCCAGCAATGCTCTCTTCGATCAACTTTCCCCACAGAAAATCCCCCAAAGCACACAAAAGAGCACTTCCCTTTGTCTAGTATGCAATGTCTCCCTGCCTGTGGACAACAAAAATCGTACCCTTGGAATTAAGGGAAATGGGGCAAACAGAGAAGGACTTCTGAATTCCTACTGCTGGAACAGAGCATCCACCACTGCCAAAGTCAGGCACTAACACTGGTTGGAGTATCTCAGTACTTGAGCGTTATCTTTTCATTCAAAGAGACCAATCTAGGGCACTCTACATTATGCACAGCAGGTCACACACTTCCGGATTCAGGGACCACTCCCCTGGATTGGCTATCTGGCAATTTAGCTAATCCACCTTAATGTTCAGCTCTCCTACTCAGATTGTCAGAAGATTTTTATCTGCCAACCAAAGAACATTTTATGTTTCCATGATCATGCTTTCACTTTCTGCGCCCCCTTGAATGTTTATGTAAGTGATGATCACTGCGTTGTCCGAGCATACCTTCTCTGCCTGAGACCGAACACGATTCTGAAAGTGTATTAGAGCTAGGAACACAGCCTGTATTTCTGGAACATTTGCAGGTTCTGCTCCTCCAGACTCCAATTTCCCAGTACAGGAATTCAGTCAAAAACAGCTCCTGGCCCATAAGACTGGCATCCATGGTGAGGATCATCTCCAGTGGGGTAAATGAGAGAGCCCAATAACAGATTCTGTGGATTCTCCCACTAGGACAGACATGAACTGGGAGTGGTAGCCAAACTGGAGCATGTAGTTCTCAGATACTGAAGACAAGACTGACAACAGGCGAGTCTGGAATGGCCTCATGTAAATCTGTGCCCATGGTACTAGTTCTACTATTGCTGCTATCAAGCCTAATGCCTAAGACTCTTGTGTGCAGATGCAACCTTCCAAGATCCAAAAATGGAATCTCCTGAATCAAGGTCTTCCCCCATCCAGCTGGAGGAACACCTTTTGAAAGCTGTCTGAAAGTAGGCACCTATGTGTTCCAGTCTCTGAAACAGCACAAGTGAACTTTTCTCCCAGTTCACTATCCAGACATGAAATTCTAGGACTTCCTAGGGTCCTGTACACTGACTTCCTTGCTGCCTGTTCTGTGGGGTTTCCGATCAAGAGGTCATCCAGGCTGGGATATACACAGTACAACAACTCCCCACACTGCAACTCAATCGCTGACAGCTTTCCAGTCACAGAAGCAAGTAGAAGCAGGAAAAGTTACACCCTCTACACAATAGTAGACAACTGCACACTATAAGACTCTTTTGCAAAGTGAGCAATACTTTTTTTTTTTTACTGTATTATTTCTCTCCTCCTGGCAGCTCCATTCAGCCTGACACTCCCTCCCCCAGCACCGACACCTGGAATTGCCGCAGCTTACCTTATGCCCTGCCCAGAAGCGGTGCCTGCAGAGGGTCTGGCATCATCCTGCTGCTTGGATGTTTCTCCTCCAGTTTTCACCCAATTACCCCAGGGCCCCAGGAGTAGAGACGCATGCGCATGGAGGCGCACATGCGCACTATGGCCCCAGTGACAGCCACTTCCACCCACCCATCTGCCTAGCGCCTGCACCCTCTAGCTTGTTCTGCATCCTGGCCTCCATCAGGAGGCAGACAAGAGCCGAGGAATACAACCAGTCCTCCCCAGAGTAGAGAGCTGCCTTTCGGCTACTCCATCCAGCTCCATACCCTCCCCCCCCGCTGGCCTCCGACGGCCCGTGCTCATTCCCAAACACGGGTTGTCAGTGCGGCATGAGGTAAGGCATCCAGCGCCTCAACCCTCAGCGCCACCGGGCAGGCCCAAGCAATACTCTCTTGACATATTCTGGTACACCTGGATATGGACACCGGGGGCCCCTTTACCTTTGGGGCCTGCCAATAAGTTGGGAGTCTTCAAAGAGGTTGCCTGTGATTTTTGGTATTCAACATCTCATTTGGTAATAATGGCACAGACTTGTGCAACTCAGTTCTGCCACTGCCAAAGGAGATGCCAGATGTAACCCCCCAAACACTGGAGTTTCAAGTGTTGGCGATAGTGATGTTCATATTACTGTGTCTTACACAGAATGGACAGAATGAGCCAGTGTGTGACAGTCATCATCCTGTAGCAGGTCTTGAATTTCTTAAATGTAAAAGGTCTGCTGAATGCCATGGTGCCTGAAGAAACAAGCACAGGACAATGGCAATGAAGTCTGCTGCATGCGATTATAATACAAATGTGACACAAATTAAAAACGAAATAGATGTAAAGACAACTTGAGAAGTTATTAGGTGGCATTAAAACTGTGGGCCGCACCCAGCAGCAGACGAGGTCAAAAGTAAAGATGCGACCAGTGGCAGAAGTTCTGGTTGGGACTCCCACTCCTTGGAAGCCCCTTTAGAGATGTGCCCAGTGGCAGACCTTGCAGAAGCTGGAGTCTGGGCTCCTGCACTTCCAGAACCTCGGACAGCCACACCTGGTAGTAGAAGTTTGGGTTGGGGTTCCCTCTGCTTTAGATCCCCAGCAGACATTTAGACCAGGGTACCACCCTCAAGAGCTGTTGTAGAGCAGCACTTGGCTGTGGAGGTCTCAGTCAGTACTCTCCCTCCCCCAGAGTTTTGGGCACCAATTTATAGCAAGCCATGCCATGGGTCACATCTGGATCCCTCTGTTTCAAGGGGAGCTACCAAAAGCACCGCTGAGCCATGTCTCACTTAAAGGTGATAGGAAATGATTTTACATAGTTAGCTGTCTCCCCATTCCCTTACCATGACAGCTATGAATTCTGATATGCTTTCACCAAATTTCTAGCTTTGGGGTGCCCTCAAATTTACAGAGTTCCAGTCTTCTCAGCAGCTACTGCTCCTTCTTTTTATATTTCCAAGACATTTCATGACATCAGTTACACCATTCCTTGCTATTCTTCTGAATGGCCTGTAACGGTACTACTGATATAATAGAATGCTTGGGCAATATGAAAGGAAAGCAGTAACTGATGAGAAGAGACGGATTCAGGGCAGCTAACAAAACAAAATAATTAGAATAATTTAACCAGAAAAAGGTCAAAACACATCAGAATATTGGAGAGGCACTAAAAGGAAATTGCGAGGGCATCTAGAGGTGTACAAACTGCTTCTTATCACCTTTAAGGAAAACCAGTTCCAATCCAGTATAGCTCGGAGTGGGATGCAACATCTAGTTTCCAGTATGGTTCTGTTTCTAACCATTTCTGCAGATGTGTAGGTTTAGGGACTTGCTCAGTGTCACACAGTGGGTGTTTGGCTCTAGCAGGGTTTGAACCTGTGATCTCCTGGTTCCAAATCATGCTCCTAGCACTACACTATGCTTCAGAAACAAGAAAGCCAGGCAGCTGTCAGCAATTTATTTTTTCCTTATTTACAATTTATTTACCCAGAAAAGCCCAGTTGTGATGCAACATCTTGTTTCCACAGGAGTCCTGCTTTTACCCATTTGTATTATGTGTTCATACGGCATAGCCCAGCTGACACGTCAGTTCCCAACAACACTGTCACTCACCACTAACACACAATTTCTCCACTGTCTGTGGAGGAGGGAGGACTATACGAGGCCATGGAAAACAAAAAACTTGCACTCAGGGAGACTACATTTCAAATTTGCAATAACCGAGACAAAAAAAGAGGTTAGCACAAAAGCTATTTTATTCACAGGTGAACATGGAGAACGATATTACGGTTGGGATTAGCCTCCATAGCCTGCACCAGTCTCTCATCCCTGAATGCACTACAATCTTGGCAATATTGATCTTCTGTCCCTGAAAACATTTTTAATGCCACTAGATGGCACCAAAGCAAGCAACATTTATAGAGAACAAGCTGGAGAGAAAGTAAATCTCCACTACCAGTTCCTGGCTAGCCTCCAAAGGAAAAATCATATTTGAGCAGAACATAGTGCATAAATGTAATATACTGCTATACCCTCCTGCCAGAAAAGGAGCCCCCCATGTGTTCAACATACAGTTCCCTCTGCCGCTGTTCCCATAAAAGACAATGTAAAAGTAGCGTGGATGGAGAATGAATGAGAGTGCCTGAGCAAGTGTTCCCCTTAACTCGACTCAGTCAACTGTTTTTACCACAGACTTCCATTTACACTACAAACTTGTTGCACAGAGTCAATCCTGGTGACCCCCCCATACCCACTGACTGAAATATTTGTCTCGGTCAATAGACCTGCGTAGAATATCCTATTCTTTTAACCTAATTTAGTCCAGTACTTTAAAGACAAAAGGGCTTTCAAAACTCATGTATGAACATGCAAGACTGTCTGATTTTTTTGTTCAATCTAACAAAATGAAAGAGTCAGGTACATGTATACATAATATATATTCATTGCAAACAACTCCATTAATGCATCGGTTAGGGTTCCTATTATAGTGACAAAAGTATGGAAATGCGGTGTTAGGGTTCCCAACCCTACCGCTGTACCCCACCCTCCACAGATCAACAGGCGTCGGGGTGTGCCTTGGGGTCGTTGGGCCCAACTCTCACCCCATTCCATGTGTAAGGAAGCTGAGATGGTACAGTATAGGAGAATGGGATGAGAGTTAGATCTGATGACCCCAATGCACAAACTCGATGCCTGTTGGTGTGTGGAGGGTGGGGTGGTAGGGTTGGGAACCCTAACACCAAATTTCCATACTTTTGTTGCTGTAATAGGAACCCCTAACTGATGCATTAACAGAGTTTTTTTTTCCCCCAATGGATTTCCTTACTTTTTGAGATAGTATAATAGTATCCTTATTTTACTGCGGAAGCACGGTCCTGCTGCAAATGCGCATGTGAGTGTAGGTGTGGAAGCGCAGGGCCCTCTGGGCCTTGCGCTTCCATGTGTCAAACAACAGTGACCAAACTGTCAGCATTGCCATCTTATAACCCCACCTCATGTCCCCCAGTGCAGAGAAATTGTGAAATGCAAGGCAAAACGTAATTAAGCGTAACTGCAATGCCATTCTGCGCCACAGGTGCGAAAACAATTTCGAGCAGGATGTGAAAAATGACAGTGGCACTGTTCATGAGGTGGTGTGACAAAATGGCTAGATTGAAAATCTGGCAGCAAAATATTGAAAAGTACCAAAGTTGTGCGTGTGCGTAGAATAAAGTCAATGGACGCATGTAGCTTGAGAATTTTTAGGAATTTTTTCACCAAATTTTCAACATGGCCTTTTTGGGATGCCACCTCATGGGCACGGGCACTGTCAATTCATTAATTAGTCCCGAAATGTGATTTTGCACAGCAAACGTGCCACAGATGCGAAAACACATTACAGGCAGGATGTGAAAAATGATAACTGTACTGTTTATGAGGTGGTGTGAAAAAAATGGCTATGTTGAAAATTTGGTGGCAAAATATTGAAAATTGCCAAAGTTACGTGCATGTGTAAGAAAATTTAAACGACCGCGCATAACTCTGGCATTTTTGTGTAATTTTGCAGCAAATTTTCAACATGGGCTTTTTGGGGCCCCACCTCATGAACACTGGCACTGTCATTTCGTTACTCAGTCCCTAAAGGTGATTTCGCTCAGTGACCATGAAATCACCTTACGGGTCAGATTAACAAAATGACAGTGACATTGTTCATGAGGTGGGGTCCCAAGAAGCCCATGTTGAAAATTTGGTGCAAAAATATCTAAAAATTACCAAGATATCAACACAAGTTCAAAACACCATTGATAGGCATTATATGGCACTTACCTTGAATTCTTCAGTTCGCGGTTTGGCTTTGAAGAGTGCAGATGTGTCCTGGTCCACAGAAGATGATCTCTGGTGATAAGTATAGGGCAAGGAGGGGTGTGGGGTGGTAGGTTGTTCAATGGAAGGGGGGAAACAGGGAGATGAAAAGGGACTGTTTTCTTTTTTTCAGGATGACAAAAAAAAAAGAAGTTGAGGGACTGTTTTCTTTTTTTACAGGTACTGGAAGCAATGGGACACTGGGGGTGGGCTCCCCAGTGCATCAGAGTACGGGGGTATAACTGGGGACACTGGGAGTGGCTACCCAGTGTCTTACACTGTCGGGGCTAGAAAGCCAACACTGGACTGGGCACCCCAATGTCAGCAGAGACATAAAAAATATATATATATGTATATATACACACACACACACACACACACAGGCACACAACATACAAAGAAGCCAGCAGAAGAAGGCCATTTGGTCTATCAAATCTGTTCATATTGCAGGGTCCACAGCTTGCGGCTACAGTCCCTGCCCACCCTCCCACCCATGATCCCTACCTTCCCGGATGCCTATCCCAGCTTTGCTTAAAGCTGCCCACTATCTTCAACAAGATGACCTCTTCCGTCAGCACATTCCAAGTGCCCACCACCCTCTCTGTGAAGTGCTTCCTGACCTCGCTCCTAAACCTTCTACCCTCCAGCTTAAGGCTGTGCCCTCTCATGTTATGGTTGCCACTGAGCTTAAAGACTCTCCTTATCAACCTTATTTATCCCTTTCAAGTACTTAAAGGTCCCAATCATGTCCCCCCTCTCTCTCTCTGTCTTCCAGGGAGTGCATGTTCAGTGCCCTCAACCTCTCCTCATATGCCTTACCCTGCTGATCTGCTATCATCTTTGTAGCCCTCGTCTGGTCCTTCTCCAGCAGGTCAATGTCCTTTTTGAGGTGTGGGCACCAATACTGAACTCCACACTCTAGATGCGGCCTTACCAGTGACCTGTACAAGGGCAGTATAACCTCCTCTCTCCTACTACTGATCCCCCTAGATATGTATCCCAGCATTTAGTTTGCCTTTGCTGCTGCTTTCTTGCACAGTATGGAATGCTTCAGGTCACTAGTGATCATCACTCCCACGACCTTGTCCTCCTCCTCTGATGCAGATACTCGGGCTTCACACAGGTAGTACTCTGTCCTGGGATTCTTGGCTCCAATATGCATAACTCTGCATTTCTTGGCACTGAAGCCAAGCTGCCAGATCCTAGACCACCTCCCCAGCTTTTCCAGATCATACGATAATTACGAGTTCAGTGGGCAAGATTGCCCTTTATGGACTCGCCACCAATAATTATTGGTGGAAATTAAATTTAACATCGCCCATGTATAGGTCCAAGTTAATTTTAAAGGTATTAATAGAACTATTAGCTACAAAGCTTTTTGGCAGTGCATTCCATGTATTAATTACTCTCTGTGTATACCACTGATTTCTTTTTTGTGAACTATTGTATTTTGGCTACCCTTTAGATTCATGGTGTGCGATCTGGTGTTAGCTTGTGAGACATTTCTAGATAGACCGATACTTTCTAGTATTGTATCATTATTAAAAGCTTCATATGTTAGACATAAATCTCCTCTTCCTGTATCCTGATCTTCCTGTAGGTCCTGTATCCCTTCAGCTGTGTCCACTCTCCTGCAGAGCTTGGTGTCATCCACGAATAGGCACATTTTTCTCTTAATGCCATCTCCAATGTCACTGATGAAAACACTGAACACTAGCCCCAGCATTGAGCCCTGTGGGACCTCACTGGTTACCTCTCTGGTGCCAGATAACTCTCCCCCCCCCCCACAACCACCCTCTGGGTTCTGGCCCTCAGCCAGTTTTCCACCCATCTGGCCATCTTTTCCCCAACCCTGAGATCCACCAATTTCCTGATCAACCTTTTGTGGGGCACAGAGTCAAAGGCTTGCTGAAATCAAGATACAGTATGTCTACCACTTGGCCCCTGTCTACTATCTTAGTGACACAGTCAAAGAAGTCAATCAGATTCGTTTGGCAAGATCTCCCCCCCCCCACCCCATGAACCCATGCTGCCTTGCATCCTGGAGACCATGCTCCTCTAGATAGTCCACCAACCTTTCCTTTAGTATGGCTTCCAGTGTCCCACTGGGAATAGGCTCCCCAGTGCCCCACAATGGTGTGGGGGATTTCTACCGTTGTCATAGGAACTGGGCACTCTGATGTTGGCAGAAACTTTTTTTTATCTATAAAACGCCTCGGTCCCCTTGGAGGCAATAAAAGGATAAAATATCCTTTTATTAGGTAAACACCAACAGGTGTTTACCTAAACGAGGGCCAGGGCATACGATTGTGGGGTTATTTTTGGAAAAAATGTCCAGAAAGATTTTGGACATTTACAGGGCCAATGTGTTTTTTAATTGAAGTAGTGCCACAAATTTGGAGCAGTTTTCATGAAAAGTGCCGCCAAATCTGTAACGATTTACCCCACCAACAGTGCTGCTACTTGTGCAAAAATCGCCACTAATTTGTGGCAGTTTTGCAAATATAGTGCTTTCTGAAATTGGACACTACTCTGGGCCAATAAAAACAAACAAACAAAAAAAAAAAACATACTTCCAGCCACTATTTAAAAAAAAAAAAAAAAACAAGGCCAGAATCGTGTCCCTTGGGCCCTGATTAGGTAAACACAACTGTTGGTGTTTACCAAGGGGCAGTGTTTACCTAATCGGGGCCTGAGGAACACGATTCTGGGTTCCTGATTAGGTAAACACAACTACTGGTGTTTACCAAGGGGCAGTATTTTTTGAATTAGTGTTTTTTTTTCTCCAACTGAAAACAAGATAGCTTCATAGCAATCCTCCGGGCGTTATACTCCTCCCCCCAGGCATGTGTGAAAATCTCAGGTCACCATTCGGATTATTTCCCCCTCTTTAGAGGAACACGACAGGGCTGTCCTATGTCCCCCGGCCTATTTACCATTTACATTGAACCACTGGCCCTAACAGTCAGGCAATCACCTGAAATATCGGGCGCAAGGGTAGAGGATACTGAACACCGCATAGCTCTTTATGCAGACGTCATTTTACTATTCCTCACAAACCCCCCACAATCTATTCCAGTAGTCTTCCGAATCCTGGAGGAATTTGGTGTACATTCAGGGTACCGGCTTAATACCAGCAAGACGGACTCCCTCTCCTTCCATTACACCCCCGGAGACATTCAAAGAGAGATACCCATTTCGATGGGGGCTCTCTAAGATGCAATACTTAGGCGTTTATCTCTCCCATAAGACAGAGGATGCTATAAATAATAATTATCTACCCTTCACTGCACAGATGAAACAGGATTTTAGAAGGTGGAGTATCCTCCTGCTGAATTTGATACAGAGGGTCGATGTGGTAAGGATGGTTGTTCTTCCAAGGGCTCTCTATCTTTTTCAGAATATCCCGCTTAGCCTTCCGAACAGGCTGTTCCAGGTATGGAACAAGTTAATTTATGGGTTTGTCTGGGCTGGACGACGGCCCAGAATCAAACTGAAAACTCTCTTCCTTCCTAAGACACAGGGGGGACTAGCACTCCCTAATCTTAAAGTGTACCATTGGGCTTCCCACTTGTCCTTCATAGTTCAACGCTTGATTGGTGAGACCCCGGCCCGATGGAGGGAGATAGAGGAAGGCGCACTCCCCCAGCCAGACTTTCAAAGGCTTATTATCTATAAAAAGCCCCCCAAGGTAGGTCCCCTGGTCCGGAACCCTTGGATTGAACATCAAGTCAGGGCCTGGTACATAGTATGTAGGTCCTTTAAACTTACTCCTTATCTGGTGCTGATATGCCCGATAGAATTACTGGAGAATTTTACCCCAGCATTAAGTGACCACACATTCCGTAACTGGAGGCATGCCCACCTTACAAAACTTACACAGTTCCTCGTGGGTCCCCTTTTTTAAGACCTTCGGGGAAGTTCAGAGGGAGTTTCAATTGCCCCAATTGGATTTTTATCGATACTTACAACTTCGACACTATTATGAGGTTCTTCCCCTGACGGTCCGATCCCCTGGGGTTCATCCCCATATAGTTAACCTACTACTACAAGTATTGCAAACCCGGACTCTACCACATGCCATATCGGCCCTTTACAAATCACTGATGGAAACAATGGGAGAAAATACAGGGGCGATAAGGGAGAAATGGAATACTGAATTAGGTTCCCAAATATCCCCACAGCAGTGGGGTATAATATGTCACACGCTATCGAGAATTACTTATTCCCATGCTTGGAGACTGTTCTCCTGGCAGTTGTTGATGAGATTCTTCCGCACCCCAGCAATAACCTCGCATTACAATGACGCCAGCTCAACTGCATGCTGGCGCCAATGTGGGGAGACCAATGCTCATCATACCCATATCCTGTATTCCTGTACAAGGCTACAACCTTTTTTGTGGGGATTACAGGATGAATTCGAGGAGATATTCGGGGAGGGGGATCCGCTTACCAGGGGAGTTCTTCCTCCTACATGTTCTCCCACGCGAACTGAGGGACCCCCACTGCCAGTATCTCCTAGGTGTCCTTTTACTAGCTGCAAAGAAGGCCATCACCAAATGTTGGCTCACAACAATGATACCAACAGTATCAGACTGGAGGGAGATAGTCAACCATGTATATAGATCAGAGAGAATTACATATAATTTGAATGATAATGCAGAGCTATGCTTCACAAAATGGAGAAGATGGATCATGCATAGTGTGATCAAAGACCCATATTTTGTTCCATAACAACCTGAGATGCTGTAGAGGTCAGATGGGTTCACCAATCCAGGAAAGGCTACCACTCAGTATGAGAGCAGGGGGTTGTAATTGGACAGGTGACTCACACAGGGGGGGAGGGGGGCTGTTGGGAAGTGATCTGGGTTTGGCGGGGTATACCAGGGAATAAATAAATTCAAGCAAGGAGAGTAACCGAGTAGAACCGAGGGAACCAAGAGGGAGGAGCAAGAAGAGGTGAAGTTCATCAAAAAAAAAAAAAGGGAAAAAGAGAGAGCTTAACTAAGAAAAAAGGTGAAGTTACCTGGCTAAAATGCATTATACAACAAATGTAAGTTGTGTATAACATACATGAATTGAAACTCTTGTCAATTTTCTTTTTTTACTGAAGAAATTAATGAATATAACTGTGACTGTGAAACTGGGAAAATTTTTTAATAAAGAATATATTTGCCAAAAAAAAAAAAGAAAACAAGATGGCAGCAGCAGTGCTCCCAGATCGGCCAAAGTATTTTCCTGTAGCAGACCCTAATTTTTCCCTGTAAAACCTGGGTGAAATTCCTGTAGATTTTCCTGTATGCTCACACTGTATAATAAATGCAAGATTGTTCCTATTAGATGTTATAAACTCCTATTAATAGTATGCCAGAAAGACTAGAAATCCTCCACGTCCCAGCCAAAGCAGCACAGATCATTGATGCAAGATTATTGGGGTTTTTGTACTAGTAATGTAACATATTTAAAAAAAACTAGTTTATCTCCTCGAACTGAGTTCCCCCCACCCAAGTTCACTCTGTCCCATCCACACTTATCATATGACATTAAGCAAATGGAAAGCAGAATGGCAGAAGAATTTCAGCCCTGAGAAATGGAAGGTCAATTATTTAGGAAAAAAGAACATTAATATAAAATACTACCTTACTGGCATGGGGATTACTGTAATGTAACATGGAACAGATTCAGGGGTAGTGAGCAGCAGCATCTTTTAGTGAGGGCAGTAGTGTAAGGAAGGAAGGCAGCTGCTACTCTGGACAGACTGAATATTTTTCTCCATCCTCCAGTGACCGAGGAGCTGTTCAATATTTTTATTTTTATTGAAAAAAAAAAAAAAAATTAGAGATGATTAGATCTCCTCAAGTCAGACCCCGATCCCCTCACTCTGTCCCAGCCAGAGCAGCACAGATAGACAAGGGTGATTGAATTATGAGCCCACAGACACTGGTTATAATATTAATTACAAATATTTTTCTTACCTTTATAGATCCGGTGAAGTCAAGACAGAAGGCAGCTCAGGGATCTGGGTAATGGTGTTTCTTCTGGTGGTCTGGCCGGGCTCACAGGCTGCAACCGAGGAAAGTGTGCAGGGTCAGGGTTTCTTGATACCGGGGTCTGGGGTAGTTTATTTCAGGGATGGATCAGACTGGTCCTTTGATTTTCTCTGCACCGCGATTGTGCCGGTAAATTAAAGCCTGCAAGTTGCAAAGCAGATGCGGATGGAAAACGGAGGTTAGGACACGGGCGGCAGTGGGTGTCTGAGAAGACAAAAGCGCAGGATCTGTCTCTTGATCCAATCCCCGGGGGTCTTGTCCATGGGTGAAAACAAAAACATATGGCGGTGAGCAGCTGGACGATCGTCTCTCTCGCTCTCTTTCCAGGCAGCAGCGATCCTAGTAGGTGTTTGAAACAAAGGGGGTCCATAGCCAGTTCAAATATCCCGAGGCTCAGTCTGCATCAAAGAAGAACACTATAGCCAATCAGAGACCACAGTCAGTGCATGATCAGAGCATGACTGTGGTCTCTGAACCAATCGGAAGCAGGCTTCTGTTAAATCTTGTCCGTGATGAACCTACAGACTCTCGGCAACAACTTTTCCCTGATGGTGCCAAATTTATCCCATACATTTTAAAAAATAAGTAATTCCTTCCTGTAGCCCGTTTTGAGCACACAAACCCCGGAAAATATGGGAATCCCCGTAGATCTGGGACCACTGTGGCAGCACAGCACTAACTTTTCCATTTGAGGCAGCAAAAAGTGCTTTCGCACGGCACATATATTTTTTCCCATAGGCTACAATGGGAAACTTTAAAGCTTTATAATTTTTGAACAAATTAATATTTTTTCACCAAACCTTCAAAAGGCACATCTGCAGCCCAGACCCCATATACCCTAACAATTTCAGACCAGACCCCCAAGCCCTTTCAGAGATGCAGATGAGCAAAGAATCTGCACCCAAATGGTAAATTACACAGTTTTTGTCATTTTGAAGCTCAGCAACTGCACCAACGACCGGAACAAAACTTGCCAGATGCAGATATCTATGGTACCAGATGGTGCATGAAAAATTTGGGGCACATCGGTCATACGGTTGCAAAGTTATTAAAGTGCAAAATCTGGGGTTTAACATAGAAGTGCACGGGCAACCCTAACTATACTGCCACAACCATGCCAGTATAATATATAGATGCATATATATATATATATATATACACACATACACACACACACACACATATATATAGATATATATATATATATATACACACACACATATACATACACACACACACACACAGAGACATACGTACATGCTTACTTCGTCACACGTTCCCCCCACCCACCCTCGTGGCAGGCTGGCACTACTTACGTTGCTTTTACTATTACTTTCTCCCACTGTTTAGGCTGCTTGCCCGCCAGCCCCCGAAGCTGAGCCACCCCACCTGCCACATGGCCATTTTAAACAGTAAGTCTACCCATTCTCCCCACTACCATTCACAGTTCGTCTTTTGTTCCTTTTTTAAGTTTTTTATTTTTAGCATGTCTTCATTGAAACGGCTGCTCCAGACAATGCTCCTATCTGCACACATCAGTCCCTCTGCATGCTTCTGCTCTCCATCCTCTCTGCAACCCCAACTCCAGTACCATTACTATATCCCTCTGAAACGCACGACTGTTTTTTTTTTTTGGAAAAAGCAACTCTGTACTGCACTATTACAAAAGAAAACACATCTTTTACAAACTCGCTTTATTATCACGCCGCCCAGCCATCGCCTAGCTTGCTTCCACTGCAACACTGCACATCAGACCACTCATTGCTTCACAAAACTCTGAATTCATTTAAATAATAAAAAAACAAAATGTTAGCATGAATTATTCACCCAGTTGCCTCTATTAGAAGCCTTCACTCTCCCCAATACCGAATGCTTGCTAAAGCGTGCCACCATTTTTCCTCAGCGGTTTTGAAAAACAGCCTGAATCCTCCAGTCAAAGAAAACGTCTTCACATAAGTGTCACTGTCAATATGTGGCGTCCATAGTAACGCCCATAGAAACAAGGGATGGTCTGGCAAAGATGAATGTTCTTCCTCTGCTATTTTATCCAATACATATGTTGACCTTAGTACGGCCCCTTTCCTGGTTCAAAAAGGTACACGCCATTATTTCTGACTTCATTTGGTTGGGAAAGCCCTCAAGAAGGACTTACCATAAACTTGCAGCTCCCAAGGGCAAGGGTGGGTTAAGATTCCCCATTTTGCGTTATACTACTGGGCTAGTCAAGCCAGTAAATACCTACAATGGCTTACGCCAATAGGGGATGGGGTTCAACTCACTTATGTGCCGGCATGCCTCATCACCGAGCAGGCTCTTATCACCTCAGCGGGGGTTGGTTCCACAATCTCTCTTCTATCTTCTATCTCAAACCTAGAGATATCCCACAGATTCACAGATTCATAGAAGTGTGACAGCAGAAAAGGACCGAAGCAAGGCCCACTAAGTCTGCCCATTTGTCCAGCTATCTGCTTGGACCTGTGCTCCCCCTTAACACACCCCTGTGGTTGTCCCATACCCTTTTGAATCCCTCCACTGTTTCCTCTCCAATGACTGCCTCTGGGAGTTTGTTCCACTTTTCCACCACTCTCTCTGTGAAATAGTATTTCCTAATGTTGCCCCTGAACTGCCCCCTCTCCACCTGCAGGCCATGCCCCCTCATCCTCTGGTTTCCCTTCATCTTGAAGATGCTCCCCCTGGCACCCTGTTTATACCCTTAAGGTACTTGAAGGTTTCGATCATGTCCCCCCTCTCCCTCTTCTGTTCCAGGGAGTACATGTTCAGATCACAGAACCTTTCTTCATAGGATAGGTGGCTTAACCCTTTTACCATTTTTGTCACTCTCCTCGGAACCTACTCTAGCCTCCCCACATCCTTCCTGAGGTATGGCCTCCAGAACTGGACTCCGTACTCCAAGTGCGGCCTAACTAGATGGGTGTACAAGGGTACTATGACCTCCTTATTCCTACTGGTGATCCCCCTTCCGATGCATCCCAGCATTCCACTCCCTCTGGCCACTGCCCTTCCACACTGCCTTTCCACCTTCAGGTCCCCGGATATAATGACTCCTAGGTCCCTTTCTTGTTCAGTTTCTTCCAGATCTCTTCCCCCCCATACAGTATCCTGCCTTCCGATTTCTGTAGCCTAGATGCAAGATTTTACATTTTTCTGAATTTAACTTAGTTTAATGTAATTGAATTTAGAGTTTACATAATTCCCTGATAGAGGTATCTGTCAGGGTTCATGCCCAGCTCTGCCAGTTTTCGAAATATAAAAATTATACAGACCCTTTCTCAACCTCTTCTCTGTAACCCCAATTTTCAGCTAGGTGGCAGGCCCTTGCCTATCTCCTGGTTCCCACAAGTGGCATCAGCAAGAGTCTGCAACTTATTCCAAGATGGGAGATGTCTTACCTCTGGGGATATTATGCGGAAATATACATTGGATAAGGTTGCCATTTTTAAGGTGTTTCAACTCCGACATATGTTAATATCACATTTTAAAGCCGGGCTGGTGGACACAAAAAGGGGGGGGATTTCCCACAGTCCTTGCACGGGTTAGCCACATCCCCTCACTCAGTGTCTAAGTTATATGTTGACCTTTATGACAGAGCCTTTCCTACAGTTGATCGGGCCACTCAATTCCAGCAGTCTGGGTTGGATTGGGGTAAAATTTGGAGAGATTCCTATACTTATATCTTACAGGACCGGCTGAGGATTATGCAATTCCAATTTCTTCATAACATGAACCTCACCCAGACTAGAATCTTTAAGATGGGCAGGGCTGTGTCTCCCACAATGCGTGAGATGCCAGCAAGCTGAAGACTCCCTTTTGCACATATTCTGGGATTGGCCGAAGGTGGCCCCCTTGTGGTCACTCATCAGGCAGAACGCAGACCCATTATTGGGTACAGGTAGTCTTTTCCTACCTGAAATCTGTTTGGTGGGTGACTACACTGGGGTAGCAGTCTGGGAACGTAGATTCTATATTGCTCTCATGGTCAAGAAGCTGGTACTGCGCCACTTGTTAGACTCAGTCTATTTCGTATACTGAGTGGGTGCAAGACCTGCTCTTCACGCTCAGGACTGAAAGGTTAATAACACGTCTTCATCATTGTATTAATAAGTTTGAGAAAATCTCAGGTAAATTGCATGCTCTTTACGCAGTGGGCTCTGCTTTGATTGCCACTGTATAATCAGGAACAACACACATTAGGCTAAGACCCATTCTGATGCTGGGAAGTAGAGGGGTGGGGGGCTGGGGTTGAAAAGGGTGGCCTGTGTTCTACTTCCTGTGTCTGGATTTGTGTTTATATGTGTACCGCCTAAAACTCAATAAAGTTGACAATTTCAAAAAGAAACAAGGGACAGAAGCCACAGAAAAAAACAGGTTACTCACCTGTAACAGTAGATCTTCCAAGGAATGGCCTCTTGCAGTAAGTCATTACTTCTGAGAGTTCCCGATAGGTGGCACTCCAGCACGGATGTCTCTTCCAGCAGTCTCTATACCAGGGACCACCCACACTGCCTCACTTCCTGGGCTGTACCTATAAAAGTAGGTGGTCCCTGTTAAGCTCCGTTCATTTTCCCGCTGGCTTCAGCTCTGGCAGCAACTCTCCTAGTAGCAGTCTACGACGTGGATTGAACCCATAGCCTAGGTGCCTCGGCTTCATACAGACACCATATACCTACAATGGATGATTCCCTGTCAGACACACACAGGGTGCTCAACCAAAAGGCTCAAAAAATTTGGAGTCCTCTTCAAGAGATAATACTGGAAAGGAGACCCCTTCACCTAAAGTCCTGGCTGACTGCCTTTCAATGGTCATGCCTCCTAAACCTGGATCATCAAGAAGATATTCATCGTCGACGGGCACTTCACCCCCGTCAATGGCAGGCTCTACTCCATCAAAAAAGGAAGGTTCCTTGTGGACGGGGCGTCAGTACTCAGCTCTCCTGTCGACCAGGACTCCTGCACCGTCAACGACAGAGGTCTTGCTGCCTTCCCCGTCGACAGGGCATAACTCCCAGTCGACGGGAGGGCTTTACAAGACAGCACCATCAATGAGAATGCCTCCTCCGTCAACGGAGCACATGCTACATGCTTCCTCATCAACGGGGCTGCCTCCCCCATCGACGGGACATGCTCCCTAAGCTCCACCATCGACAGGCCTTGCATCCACTCTCCCATCATCGACGACAGCATTTCCATTGTCGACGGAGCATGTCTACACTCTCCCATTGTCGACAATGACACTCCCATCGTAGACGGAGCATGCATTCACTATCCCATCATCGACGGAGCATATCCCACTGCCAACGACACATGCCCTGCCTTCCTCATCATCCACGGAGTATATTCCCCCGTCAACGGAGCATGCTGTTACTGACCCTTCACCTGTAAGTACAGTACATCATCGTAGCATGCTTCTATGTCTCTCCCGTAGATGGGACTGATGCCTCCATCGTCAAGACGATCACTGCTGCATAGAACAACACCCTTGCCTGCATATAGCACCACTATGGATGATCCTTATGGAAGGTCGACCATGAAAAACCAAGAATATTTTCAAAAACATGTATCAAAAGATGCATATGGAGCTGCATTTCTACAAAATAAAGAACTTTATACTTCAGAACGCAGAGGCCCTCCAGCCTCGTTGCCGTTCCTACATGGAGCTCACAACCCCGTTGGAAACGAACAAAGATGCCATAGAAACACTGGATCACTGTACTGGGAGGCGCAAATTGATCCCCCGTCCCCATGTACACTGGATTCGGAACCTGCCTACATCACAATTCCAAATATTGAATAAATAGTAAATAGAGTACTGGATTCTATGGGTTTTGACCATAGCCTCACTAAGGGACATAACCCTCAAACACAAATAATATCGCCACCTCCATCAAAACAGGCACGCATGGAGCTCGAACGCTCCCCGATCCTGCCTCCTCCTGAATATTCAGACGAATATTTGTCAGATTATCATACGAATCCAAACACTCATAGGACCTATGATGGTTCCCCTGACAAAAAAGGATATGAATCCCCTTTGGACATGACCTCTTACTGGGACGAAGGGCTATTGCAACCATGAAAGGTCATTTCTTCAACAGATGACTCCTCATTCCCCGAAATGAGGTTACAAATACAAAAAACAATGGGGTTTACCACAACAGAACAGGACAGATTAAGTAAAGATATGGCTGAATATCTGGGCTTACCAGAGGACTCTGTTCGGGCTATCCCTCCTTTTATACCTGTGTTCAGAAATGCTTTTACTGAAGCTTGGAGTCAACCCATAGTAGCGTAAGAGTTACCTAGAAAGGCCCACAGGCTATATCAGGCTCCTCCTGATTATCAATATTTAACGAATACACCAGTGGCAGATTCTGTTGTTACTGCAGCTGCCCACAACCGCACCGGCAAGCCTAAACATACAAGCATAATACCTCCAGAGAGAGACTCTAAATGTTTTGAACATATGGGGAAGAGAGTGTTTGCTCCAAACACACTAAATATCAGAATACTTAACTATATGGGGCACATACTACAATACCTGTGTACGGTGAGCACTTCTGCTGGAGAAGTCATAAAAAGACTACCTGCCTCCCCTGAAAGTGAGCAACTTACATCTATAAATAATACTACTACTTCACTGTCTCGACATCTATTAAGATCAGGATATGATCTTGCCGATGCTTTGGCTCGAGCCTCTGCGGTCGGTATTCTTATACGCCGCCAGGCATGGCCCAGACTTTCAGGGCTAGCACCTGATATTCAACACAAAGTGGCTAATGCCCCCTTTTTAGGTGACCATCTTTTTGGGCCAGGGGCTCAAATGATACTGGAGAACCTAAAAGCTCCAGACAGGCAACTGAAAACAGAACGATACATGTACCAAAAAACACACCCTCAGTATAATTATTCATACAAAACTGGAACTAATTACACCCCACGTGACACCTTTAAGGGCAGAGAACAAGCAACAAGGACCCCGGCGCAGCCAACCCATGGCTGCCTCTCCGGCTGCCCCGGGGCTTCTGGCCCTCATTAAAGACTCCAGACTCTGTCCTGGTCCCCTCTTCTTGGCCTCGGGGATGTTTTGGGGCCACAAACCAGACTGGAGCCTTTATTCAGATCGGTTCGATACATCTAGCTAATTTCTCAGGTATCACTGTTTATAGACCATCACGATCATTCCATCGAGATGCCTTTCTGACCTGTGGTGCACCGGACGTCCTGTCTCTCCCTCCCCACCCCCCTTCCCGAACAGGTCCATCCACTATTAACTCACATGCTGAGACACAATCAATTCCACTACGGACTATATTCTTCTCTCTTCCACTGCTATTTGCAGCCTTCCCTTGATTATGAACAAAGATCATATCAAAAAATGATACAGCATAGCTAATGCAACAGGGGTGGGGGTATTGTGCTATACCGGACCGCCCTGGGGTGTGATGAGGCCCCGATGCGTAGGCGGAGGGCCTTATAGCCCTGAAGGTCCGGGTATCACAACCACCCACCCTGGAGGGTATTATTGCGCTAGAAAATGGACTTGTGTATACATTTTAAATATGTAACAAAATAACAGAAGAAATCACTTTCAGAAGGAATATAAAGAAAAAAAAATCTGCTTTTTGGTTAAATAATCCCTCCTGTTTGTATGCTGTTCCTTCTCCTGCAACCCCCCCCCCCCCATGGTCACAGAGCCACTCTCATCTGCTAACAACCCCCAGCAGGTTCAGAAGAAAAGAGTTTTTGTAACCCCCCCCAGCAGTCTCTTGCTATCAGTTCTACTTTTTCTGTTCCCTTTCTTCAAGACTGTTTTTATTCCTGAGAGATGTGCCTCTGAGGTGCGACCTTGTCATGCAAAACAGGAAGTGGAGACCCACAAATAGGATCACAGACAGCAGCGCTCCAAATTACTTTATTTTTCAAAAATTCGGCAGCGCTCAGTTGTTTTTTTTTTATTTGCGTGATAACTACGTGTGTGTGTCTTAAATGCTGTCCACTGGTGGGGAGAGTGAACACTGCAAGTCACAGGTGAGACCGGTGAAGTTATTCCGGTTTCAGAAAAAAAAAAACGGAAGTAATTTCATCTTGTGCGGGGAAATTTGCTTTTTTTTTTCTCAGCTGATGGTTTGTGTGGACCAAGGAGGCACCGTAAGCACCGTACCTTAGTGGCATGAGAGGAGCATGGAGTGAGGAGTGGAGGCAGCACAGATCTATTTGGCTGCCCAGACATGTGACGTCAGTCCCGGGTAGGTGCCACTACTACAGCAGCTGGTTTTTGAGGGGCTGGTAGCCATGAGGAAATGGGTCTGTCTGATCGGTTCTTCACACTGTTCTGCTTTTCAAAAACCTTTTGGAAGCAATGTTTATTATATGGTGGAATGTGATGTTTTTCTGCAGCAGGGACTTGTATAAATAAATGTTACCCGACGGGGACAGAATGAGATAAACGGTGAAGGAGCATGCCGCCTTGGGTACGACCAGTGTGTGACAGGGGCAGTAGCGCTCTATTACTCTGGCATGTCTCCTGAAATTAATTTCTGCTCCGGCAGCAACGTTTATTTAATTGACAACTGTGTTGCTTTTTTTTTTCTGACTACAGACAGAGCACTGGTGATCAGCGTGGTGTGGGGAAGTTTGATAGCTGATTTATTTAGAACGATTTTTTTAGATGTTGCGCTGAGTTAACGTTTACTTTGTTTTTTATGGTGGTGGCAATGGTAGTGGGGGGCATAAATCGCTCGCTAAGTGTTAAAAAACAAAAGACGACAGTTTGAGAGTGTGTGCCCAGCGCTTCAGCCAATGAGGAAGCAGGGTGCTGGGCACAAGGATACTTTGCTGGCTATCAGGAAGGTTTGGGCTGGGGCTTTTTATTTGGTGGGCATCTATTGTCTGATAGATGCCCACCTAAATAAGTGTCTCAGCCAATCAGAGGTGAGAATTTTCTTTGCCCATTTTCTAAATACATAAATGATATGCGTTTTAACCACTGCTTCGTTTTACTGGATCACAGATACATTGTTTTCAATTGCTACATTATCTGTTACTTGGAGTATCCTACTCTGTCAAATGGATACATTCATTACTGACTAGACAGTCTTGGGGAAAAAAAAATAGCCTTCACTTGCTACTTTGTAGCATCTCTAAAGAATAACATTGTATTACTCAACATACTGTTACAATTCAAGACAAACTACTGATCACTGAAGCCACATAATTGCTCAGTGTTACTGACATATTCCTTCTAGTTTTAAGATACATAACATGGTGAATCACGAATTCCTTTGTTCAACTGATATGCTATTTTAGCATTCATTGGTCCCATGACCACATTTTTTACCTAAGGCAGAATGTCATCCGTGACCACCCGATGCCATACAACTGCTTGGGAATCTCCCAGAAGTAATAACTTACTGCAAGAGTCCATTCTGTGGAAGATAGTGCAGTTACACAAAGACTTTTGCTGTAACAGTAGATGTTCTAGGAATGTCTCTTGCAGTAAGTAGATTCCCTCCCTCCATCCCCCCGCCTTTATGTAACAGGAAAAATGATGTACTGTTGGGTAGCTTCAGTACCTCACTTCCGAGCTGAAACTGGCGGGGAACAGAGCTCACCAGGGACCACCTACTTTTATAGGTACAGCCTAGGAAGTGAGGTAGTGTGGGTGGTCCCTGGTATACAGACTGCTGGATGAGACTTCTGTGCTGGAGCGCCACCTATCGGGAACTCCCAGAAGTAATGGCTTACTGCAAAAGACATTCCTAGAAGATCTACTGTTACAGCAAAAGTTTTTGTGTAACTGCCCTTTCTAGGAGTGGTATATGTTGCTCATCCACACTCTTTGTCATGTCCCCTTCCACTTTAAATCTTGCTGAAAGTCTTCAAGCTACCTCCTCCCACCCACCTGGGTGGTATAACCCTCGGCTCCGCCCCATGATGCCAGATCTCAGCCCGCTGGAAGCCAGGAGTTGTGCATCCACAGCCGGGGAGGTCAGGTGGGTCCGTGTGGATGAACAACATATACCACTCCTAGAACTACTGTTACAGGTGAGTAACCTGCTTTTCTAGGATCGTGGATATGTTATTCATCCAAACCCTTTGGCAGACTCCTAACAGTTCTCCGGGAAGAGGGAGAGAAGATGCACACCCCATTCTTAGGAAATAGAGATTGGAGAACTGAGGCCCCAAAACCAGCATTCTGGCATGACTCAAAGTCGATGTGGTAGTGGGTGATGAAGGTGTTTGCTGACTTCCAGGCAGCAGCCCAGCAGATTTCCTGGATAGGGATGTCCCTGAAAGCAGCCACTGATGCAGCAGTATGGCGGTTAGAATGAGCTGTTAACTCTCTGTGAGGATCCTTGCCCGCCAACTCATAGCATAGACTAATGCATGATGCAATTCATCTTGCAATCATCCGCTTTGCTGCAAGTCTGCCAGAAGCGGCTTCAGCGTAGGTGACAAACAGCTGGTGAACCTCTCCCTGAATTTCCACCATCCTCTCCTTGTAATAGGAGAGAGCTCATCTCAGGTTCTAAGTACGGAGCCTGTACTCGGCCTCTGAGGTGCAGCTGGAGTAGTAAACCGACAGAGTTAACAACTGGTTAAGGTGAAACTCTGACACCACCTTTGGAAGGAATTTTGGGTGGCGGCGTAAGACAACCTTGTTCTTGTGGAAGACCAGATTAGGGGAGTCCACCGAAAGCACCTGGAGCGCCCCTGTCCTTCTGGCAGACGTGATAGCCACCAGGAAGGCTGTCTTCCACAAGTGTGACACAGCACACTTGTGCATCAGTTCGAATAGCTTGCCCATGAGCTTTTCCAGTACCAGCAGAAGATCCCACGGAGGGGGAGGTTCACGCACCGGAGGGAATATGTGATCCAGGCCTTTGAAAAAGCACCCGACCACTACCTCCTGTACCAACATCGGCTGACCAGCCCGTGCCCGGTAAGCAGAGATGGCTGCCAGGTGCACCCTAAGGGTCGATGACCGAAGACCCCCTTTGGAGAGAGACCAAAGGTAGTCAAGAATATTAGCCACAGGACAGGATAAAGGGACCAGGCCCTTGCCCTGACACCAAATAGAGAACCATTTCCATTTGAAGGCGTGACATTTCCTGGTCGATTCCTTTCTTGATGCCTCCACCACGGTGAAGACATCCTCAGAGAGACCCAAAGCCTGGAACTCTAATCGCTCAGGTATCAGGCTGTGAGGTGCAGGGATTGAAGGTCCGCATGGCATACCTTCCTCTGATTGAGAGATGTCAGGTCCGGGTGTGCTGGAAGCCACTCCAGGGACCTGCAGCTGAGGCTGAGAAGATCTGGATACCAGAACTGGAGCGGCCAGTCTTGGGCTACCAGGATCACCTCCGTCTTGTCCCTCCTTACCTTGAGAAGCACCCTGTGGATCAAGGAAAATGGAGGGGAGGCCTGGGGTCCACGGCCTCGAGAAGGCATGCCCTGCAGCGAGCCCTGCTGGGGGGCATGGAACAGCCTCAGCTTGGTGTTGTCCCTGGAG
This sequence comes from Neoceratodus forsteri, assembly GCA_016271365.2. Classification (NCBI taxonomy): domain Eukaryota; kingdom Metazoa; phylum Chordata; order Ceratodontiformes; family Ceratodontidae; genus Neoceratodus; species Neoceratodus forsteri. Next base: position 1,316,555,870 of record CM028131.1, read on the forward strand.
GCAAACAGGTCCACCATCGGTTTGCCCCAGTGGGAGAACAGGCTGTAAGCTACCTCTGGATGGAGAGACCACTCGTGGGATGTCTTGCATAAGCGGCTGAGAGCATCCACCAGATGGTTTGAGGCTCCTGCCACATGGATGGCTAGGAGATCTGCCATCAGATGGCTCACGAGGGTCCAGATGCAGAGCGCCTCCCTGCACAGCAGACAGGAGTATGTGCCACCCTGTTTGTTGAGGTAGTACATGGCCGTGGTATTGTCCATCTGGACTTGAACCACTTGACCCTGGAGCTCAGGAGCAAAACCTGACAGTGCCAGTCTGACTGCTCTGAGCTCCAACAGGTTGATGTTGTATCAGGACTCCTCGGGGGTCCAGAGCCCATGGGCCCTTTTGTCCCCCATGTGGGCTCCCCAGCCCATGAGAGAGGCATCGGTCATAAGGACGACCGTTGGCTCTGGGCGGACAAATGGGATCTCTTCCTGCAACCGGTCTGAGGCGGTCCACCAGTGCAGAGCGTCCCACATCTCCAGAGTTACAGTGGTCAGCTGGTCGAAATGACCATGGCGCTGAGTCCACTGGATGGCCAGCTCCCATTGAAGAGGACGCATGTGCAACCGGGCCCAACGAACCACTGAGGTGCATGCTGCCATGTAACCCAGAAGGCGCAGAAAGTCCTGGGCAGGGTGCAATTGCCCAACCAGAAATGATTGAGCAAAGGAGGACAGAACCTCTGCCCTGTCTGCTGGGAGCCGAGCTCTGCTTTGACAAGAGTCAAGCTCTGCCCCAATGAAGCCCATCACCTGAGAAGGCACAAGTTCCAACTTAGACTTGTTGATCAGGAGGCCAAGTTGGGAGCAGGTCTGGAGGGCCAGGTCCCTGGACCTCTCTACCTCCTGTAGGCTGGAACCTGCTAGGAGCCAATCGTTGAGGTAAAGATAAATCCTGACCCCCCTCCCCCCCTGCCGACGCCTAAGATGGGCCGCCACCACTGCAATGCATTTGGTTAAGACCCATGGGGCCGATGACAGGCTGAACGGCATGGCTCGGAACTCGTACAGGGTCCCTTCGACCCTGAAGTGGAGGAACCACTGATGGGATGGACGGTTTGGGATGTGAAAGAACGCGTCCTGCAGATCCAGTAAACAGAACCACATGTTTCGCTCCAAGGATGGTATGATCTGGGACAGAGTGACCATCCAAAAGGTGCGTGACAGGACATACTGATTCAGGTCATGTAGATCTAGAATGGGGCGCCAGTCCCCCCATCCGCTTAGGCACCAGGAAGTACCTGGAGACAAAGCCTGGGTCTGCTGAAGGATCCTCCACTGGAGTTACAGCCTCCTTGAGGAAGAGCTGAGCGATGTCGTCTCGGAGAGCTAACCGAGTCTGAGCGGATATTCTTTCCTCCTGAGGGGCTTGGCTTGGCTTGGAGGGTACTGCTCAAATTCCAGAGGCAGTCCCTGACCGACCACTTTGAGAACCCATCTGTTCGAAGTGACAGCGGACCAGGCGGAAAGGAAGTGGCAGAGCCGGCCCCCCACTGGAGGACCCAGAGCTGGCAAGACAGGAGAGGGGTAGGCAGCCCCCGACCCGTCACTGAGCAGGCCTGGAGGAGGAGGATCCAGGACTGGAACCTCGGCCTCCTTTACGGGCTTGGGTCGGGGGCGCCAAGCTTCAGCCTGCTGCTGTTGCTGATGCTAGTGTCCTCGTTGAAAAGAAGACTGCTGAGCCGCAGGGGAAGAATGCCAAAAAGGCTTCTTTTTCTTCTGCTGGTTCTTGCCCGAAGAACCCTTGGCAGAAGTAATGTCCAAGGTAGCACTGGACTGCTCAATGCACTGAAGGTGACCAGCCACTCCTGGGCCGAGCAGGTCGGTCCCTAGGAAAGTCACGTCAGCTAGTTTGTGCCAAGTATCCACTGGGAAGAAGGAGAGCCTCAGCCAAGCCCGGTGACGAGATGCACCTGCAGCTGCCATCGAACAGGCACAAGAATCCCCAATGTCCAGGGCTGTTTGAAGCTGCTGTTTGGCAACAGCTCAGCCCTGATCCCGGACCTGCTTCACCATGGTCTGCATGTCCATGGGGAGATGTGGGAGGACTTCATCCAGAGATCCTAGGAGGGCGTGGGAGAAGTGTGCCATGATGACGACCGAACTTGCCTGACGAAGGCCCAAGGAAGAAGCCGCATAGACTTTCCTGGCTGAATGATCCAAGAGCTTGGACTCTTTCTCAGAAGGTCGGTCAATACTGGCAGAACTGCCAGTACGCCTGAACACAGAGGTGGTCACCAGGCTCTTGGCCAAAGGGTGCTCTGTGAACCCCGTAAGGGACCCCATGGGTACCACATACTTGCGGGCCATGCAGGCAGACAGAGCTGGACAAGAGGCAGGGCGCTGCCAAAGTTCAAGAGCCGGGCCCACTATGGCCTTGGCCACCAGAAAGGCCTCCATCAGGATATCCCCTCTCTTGAGGATGTCCATGAGAGGGCACTCCGCCTTTTCTGGATTGGCTCCAAGGGCATCCCTGTGGACTCAGAGATGAGGCAGAGAATGTCCTGGAATGACGAGGGACCTTCCTCCGTCTCTAACTCACCGGCTAATTCAGCATCCCCGGGATAAGAATGCAGGCCGGTCATATCCGAATCCGAGGAATCCGGATATAATGGTCAACCGCCCAGGTCACCTTCGACCCGCCAAGGGCGGTCCGGGGTGACAGTGACTGACAGATGCCAGGGAAGCCTGGTGTCCGGCCTATCTTCTTTGAAAGGAGCCCCTTCCACAGGCTGCTTGGGCGGTGGTTCCACCATGATCGGTGGAGAGACTGGTTTAGGCCGAACCGGAGGTTTCGCCAGCTCCGCAGGCAGGGGAACCGACTTGATCGGCTCCGAAGGAGTCGGCTTCAGCCTAGGAGGTGAAAGCCAAGTAATGGCCAGGGTGGAAGCCAGGGTCGGCTTGTGCCCAGTCAAAATCAGCTGCTGCCACATGAGGTCCTCGTAGCACTGCCGGAGTTTCCGCTGGAGCCTCTCCTCATCCGAGGAGGACGAGGACGACCAATGGCGTTGCCTCTTTTTAGAGCGTTTATGGCTCTTCCTTGGCCTTTCGGTTGAGGGGGTTCAAGACCTCGATCGAGATCGGACAGGCCGATTCAGTCACTCAGGAGACACCAGCGGGACCGGTGATTTCCCGGGGTTGGGGACCACTTCCTCGATGGGAGTCCCAGCAGGCTGGGTCTCCTCGTCAGGGAAAGTCAGAATTGGAGTTCAATCGAGAGAATCATCAACCGGAGTCGGTGATAAAGGATCGATCGGATCGATGACAATTTCTATATCATCGATCGACTGTTTGGTTAACTGACCAGATGGCAAAACCGAGAAGCCAGCGGCTGAAGAAGCAATCTCGACCCAAGTCGAGACCACATGTTCCTGGGACCGAGATGTCTCCCACTCCCAAGAGTGTCTCCATCGTGATGAAGACGATCCCAGATCCGTCTCCCGCTTACGGGATCGAGAGGACTACGTGCCCATAGGACCATCTCCCTTGGTAGAGAGAGACTGGCACAACTCTTGGAAGGAACACGAGAAAGTGGAGCCCAGGTTGAGCGTAACGAAGAAGCTCAGAGTAGTTTCTGCAGCCTGAGCTGCTTCCTCTTTGAATGCTTGCATGCATTCCAATTGCTTGACGGATCCTGCAGTCATGGAAACCGCCCACCGAACCTCCTTGGATTTCACCGGAGGGTTCCGTTTCTCTGGCCTCCCCAACTTCTGGTGTGCAAGACGGTCGTAGAGGACATTGGGATAGAAAGCGAGACACAAATCGCATTTTGAGGTGTTATGGTCGACACCGAGACAGTAAACGCATGTGGTGGGGGGATCGGTGTGCGACATCTTCTGGCCGCAAGGACACTGATGAAATACGGGGGAAGACTTGTCTTCCATAATTGAAGGTATAGAGTCGTGATCACTAATGCGAATTAGACAGATTTTCGGAATAACTGAAGGTTTTAGAGCCAGGGCCTACAAAATGCGTGAGCACGAGGGAGGCAACCTGAATCTTCCAGCGGAAAGGAAGATCTGGAGTCATGGGGCAGAGCCGAGGGTTATACCACCAGGGTGGATGGGAGGAGCCAGCTTGAAGACTTCTGGCAAGATTTAAAGTGGAAGGGGACATGTCAAAGAGTGTGAATGAACAACATATCCATAATCCTTGAAAACACCATTTCACAAAATAAACCCTCATATTTTCATAAATGTAAAATAAACTTAAAAAAAAAACTAAAAAACGACAGACGCAAGGTCCTTCCTCATTGCATAAATGGAATATGCAGGGGGGACCTTGTGTGATACATGATTTATGTACACTCCTGCTGTTTGCCCATGGATTCCCAAGGTTAAACAGTACTTGTGCACATCATTCGCAATATTGTCACTCTAGGATTACTTTGCAAAGACTCATTTTTAATCAAAGATAACGGATTACTGTTAATTGTTTTAAAAAATATGTTTTGTAACTCGCACTAACCCTAACAACACTACTCTGTCACCCTTAACTTTTACCAAATTAAAAAGCTTAACTTACCTCAAACTTTGTGTTTGTGCTGAACTTTCACATGAAAAAAAGTCTACGTGTAGTTCTAGCTCTTTTTCTCCTAGAATTTTTTTGAACATGCATGTGTGAACAATTAATTGTAATTAACTTGAAAATGAATTTTTTTTTTATCCCAAACCCCAAAAGGACCTATTTCCATATGATACCTTAAAAACTTGTTTCATACTTTAACTCTTTAATGTTTTTTAGCTCTCTGAGCACAAAAACAGAGGTAGCAAGTCGGGCAAAAATACGTAATTTCAGCTCGAAATCTACAGAAGCAAGCTTCATAAAATTTGGCAGGGGTGGGGTGGTTAAAGATTCTAGGACCCCTAGGACTGAGAAGGTACATACCAAATTTCACAGTCCAGGGTCACGACAGCTGAGATATAAGGCTCTGAAAATGGCTATTTTTAAAGAAACCCCAATGAAACCCTAATATACAGGCGCTACTGAGCCTAGGTAACATACAGAGAATACTGGTTGGGCAACCATGCACAACCAGCCTGTGCTGCCACAGAGGGGCTCTGATTACATCAGACCTTGAGAGTGCAGCTCGAGAGGTCCAATGTAATCAGAAGCCTGAGGTGGTGGCACAGGCTGGCTGGGCATGTGGTTGCCCAACCAGTACTTTTTATAGTGTGTATTATTTTGTTTAGTTTTTATTTAACCAAAAAAAGAAAAGTGTGTTCACAGCACTCCTGCGGCAGCAGTGAACGTGCTGGCAGTTTTGGTTCAGAACTTGAACTGATTGCTGTGCACACAGCACCGCTGTGAAAAGCACTAGCTGCCTCGAGGATTTCAGATTAGTTGGAACCTGGTTGTACCAGAGAAGGGAACAACCACATTCCATGACCTTTGAACTATGGTAAAACAAGATTTCAGTTGGCATGGAAATCCATACAAGCAGCACCACTATAGTTAGGGTCGAGTATGCCTTTTTTTTTTTTTTTAAACTCGGCTTTACTAAGAGAAGAAATGATGTCACAAGTGTTTCACACAATCACAACATTGGTCACTCACAAATACAACGGTAATAATACACAATATCTTGTATGCCTATTTCTGAAAATACATTCAACCCAGCGTTATACCATATATCTTCACACTTATGACTTCCTTACACCTAGTATCTTCTATGTTGCCACTTCCCTGTTGATCACTAGACTGATTTTGTCAGGTTATATATATACATCACAGAAAATTAAAAAAACATTAACAGTGTGCCAAGTGGCCACAACCTTATTTGACACTGTACCTATTTAGAAAATGTAGCTTATTTCAATCCCCCAAGTTTGGTAAGAAAACAGACCACATATGGAGCTCTTTGACTAACCTGGAGTGCTAATTTGGCTCTTGCTGGACCAAAACAGACATGACAGATTGCATTACACAATCAGGGCAGTAAGACCCTAATGAAGAGGGTATCATCAGCCTCCTGCAGGTCTTGCATCTCTTAAACATGACAGGTCTCTAATAAGCCATGATGCCACTCCCTAATAGCCAGTATCACAAAAAAAAAGGCAAACAAGTATATTGCAGCCAGAATATATGAGGCTCTATGCATGCTGCAGTATTGTATGCTGCAGTCAGAAATATAAACTATAGACATGAAATATACAGGGGCACTTATGGATGCTGCAACAAAGAAATGGGGTAACGTTACTGAGAGAAAAAAACTTTTGCCTGTGACTAACATCTATCCCTGGAACAGAGTACTGTGTGGCTCAATGACTTCACAACAAGGACTGTCCACCTGAGCGCTGTGTCCGAGCACTCTCTCCACTGTGCCCCCACTAGTGCCTGTATCCTTTCTAGTACCTCCCCCTTCCCCGCGCAGCTCTACTGAGACCGAAAGCACCAATGTGTGCAACCGCGCTGTCTGTGATGCAGTTCCCCTTCTCCTAATCGATAAAGAAACTGCAGGAAGGGTGCTCGGTCTCAGCAACTGTGCTGGATAAGCAAAACAGTTCAGGCGTGGTTGCATGCTAGCATGATGATGGCACATCGCCTGGGAGCACGCCGTGTCGGGTGACAAAATCACAAGCCTCTGTGGTAGAAAAGGCGTAAATATGGCTGTCAATTTGTGAGTGCCAAGGAATAAGGCACAAAACACAGATGCACATCGGCAAACTGCCAGCAACAGTGCGGGGAACCGCGCTGTTAGAAACTGGACAGAAACTAAAGCGCGCTTGTGTGCCGCTCTCACAAAATGTTCAGGCTGGGAAAAAAGAGGCAATTTCCCCTGAAATGTCTTCATTTCCCCCAATCAGCCCCACTGACAGATTAGCACAGTCAAGGCTAAATTTAACGTAGCTTAGCACTAGAGAGCACTATCCTGCTCAAACTTTCTGAAAACAGAGTCCACAAAGACTAGCTAAATCCTGAACGCTAGGGGGAAAGAAAGGAAAGGTAATTAGTAGAAGTCCAACAGTCTAACTAGCTATGCCCCCCACCCCAAAAAAAAAAAAAGAGTTAAATCACTTATCTGAGGCACCAGAATGATGGTACAGGAGATGTCCATTGCACACCCGAATACCAATACAGTGGCACACAGTCCCCAATTCAGGCACAGAAATGGGATGTTTATGGCAGGTTAGTCAATTTGAAAGCCACAGCTTAACAGTCATGATTTCTAAATTTGAGGATGCTCCCCGAAACCAGGTAGCCCCAGCTTGCTTCCCAGTTGCACAATCCTTGTCAAAAAACAATACAGAGGATTAATGTATGGTCCGCTATCCCAACAAGCGTGTGTAGCCACTGAGCAGTTGACAAGACGACCATTTAAACACTGAAAGTGAAGCTCGAGAGCTTTAGGTCACTGTGGCAACCTTGAGATGGCTACTCATGCTTATTGTGGATAGTGGACCACACATTGTCTTTTATAGTGTATGGTCCATTATGCACAAGACAAAATGAGTCCGTGTGCCTTAAAATATCACTCACTTTTCCAGTGCCACTCTCTTTTTGGGTCAGCTCTCACCACCGCAACCATTTCAGGAAGAGTGGAGGTTCCTGTAACGCACATGCACGAAGACGTTTGAAGTTTATTTATTTATTTATCTATAGAAGAATCAGAATTACAACCCTATGAGTCAGACTCTTTTGCAAAAGCTCCATGTCAATATAACAATAAAACGGGTAGAAAATCACATACAAAAGGGTGAACACTATTGGATACAACAAAGTCTAAGGGTAGTGGAAGTACCCCGGGTCTACCATGGAAAAGACAGATATACAGAGTTACAATATACAATGTAGTACTGAGAATAAAACAATAATGGCAATAATATACAATGTAGTACTGAGAGTAAAACAATAATATACAATGTAGTACTGAGAGTAAAACAATATCGGTAAAGCCAGGAATTATTAGATTGTCCAGTCGGAGTTGGCCTTGTACAATGCAATGGAGGACAATGCCAGAGGGTTAGGCACAGTTGTGCTGTAGTAGCTACGTATCCAGTGCAGCCCACCAAGCATAATGATGTAGCTACTGCAGCACAACAACACTGTTCTAGATATGGGTTTCTGCTTAGAACAACTTTCTACCATATACTGTGTATTAAGGGATCTGTACTACTGCCCGACATGAATTTGCCAGACAACTAAATTCCCCGACGCCAATATCCCAACACCATTGAAATACTGACAATCAATTGACCGACACACAATCATGACATTTATTTGTCTGACACACCTGATCAATAGCAGATAGCTTTAGGACTCCTTCCATTCTTCCTTCCTTGACTTACAATACAGCATGTCCCCTCTTAAAACCTCAGTAGCACAGAAACAATGTGGCAGTCAACCATATGGGATTAAGTCTTACACCACGATGTTTATCTGTGCTATCCCCATAGTTCAGAACATTTTCAAAACTTTCAAAATTAAGGGAAAAAAACAGCAAGCAATTCAGTTACTTACAGGAACAGTAAATCTTCAAAAGAATCTCCTCCACATAGCCTCATCCTCCCACCTTCCCTCTTTCTGTAGTTAATTGGCAACTGCCTGTTCTCCTGCCCGCTGTCACAAGCTGTGCACTCCTCCTTTGCCTTATTCTGGCTACCAATTCCAGTTTCATCCCCTCTCCCATATGTCTGGTTCTGGCCTCCCAGTCCCTATCTTTACCATACATTCTCCAAGCTCATCTCCGGAGGGGAACTTAGGAGAACAGGAGCTTCAATATTAAACAGGCAGTGGCGATGTACATCACCATGGGTGGCCCCAGCTAGCAACAGAGTGGTCCTGATGACGCAGACAACCTACAGTTCCAGTGGTATGACTCTATGAAGGGAAATGTCCCCAAGAAAATCAATGATTTTTCTGACATTGTTATAGTTCCTGAGATCTGTCTTAAAGTTATCATGGTTTACACTCATGGGGCTCTTCGCTGTTAGGGGACAACAGCCTCAAAGCAGATAGTAGTGGCAATTTACTTTTGTTCTGTAATATGCAGAGTAAAACTGCCCCTGCTTTCATAAACATATGGAGAATTCTTGTTTTTCCCCAGGAGGTGGAGGCAGCACAACTTTTGGCTATTTTTAAATTTCAACTATCTGTATTTCGTGAAGTAAATAATTTCTGTCATTCATGTCTTAACAGGCAGTGGTGACTTTGGGATTTCTCATCTGATATTTACCTGTATCTAGTTTTAATTCAGCAGTTTCTGCCACATCTCCAGGAAATGCCAAAGACTTTGACTGCTGCTGCAGAAACATCTCCTGTAGGTAGATCTGATCGACCTCACACTGGTACTCAACATGGACCTTATGAGAAACCTAATGGGACAGAGCAGAAGTTTAAATCCTTGAACTTACCACACTGTGGTTCTGTGGAACAGTTAAACTACAACCAAGTACTATTCTGACTTGAATACAAAGGCCTGGGCTTGCCCCATAGCACTTTTACCTTAGAGGCTGGGGCTCACAAGACAGCCCATAAATCTCACACCGGTGCCAGCTGGGGGTCAGGTGCATTTTGGCTGCATTGTGCTGGCTCCTGGGCAGGAAGGGTGTGGGCTGCCCAGCATTTATGCACCCCCGCTGGCCAGCTAAGGAGTGCCACTGGCAACAGCTGTGAATGCAGCTGCACTCCAACCCCTGCAGCTGGAGAAAGGGTGCAACTGAGGTGGCCCCAATCGCTGAGCAGAGGGACAGGGGGAACAAGAGGTGAAAATGGAACAAAAACAGAAAAATAGTAATAACTAACTAAATACAGTACATACATATTACATACACACACACACCGTGCTGAGAAGAGAGCAACACCACAGTACTGATAGTCTCAAAGTCTTATTAAGATCTACCATACAAAATGCCCTGCAGTGCAAAACTGAATACACAATGTACTGTATTTCTGTTTATATTTTGTTACTTTTCTTTGCATTCATTTACACAGGACATCCCAGCCGATAAGCAATAATTCATTTACTGTACAGTGGGATTCTCATCTTATGCTACTTTACAGTTGGGAGGAAAAGAAAGAAAAGCATTTGGTTTTTAATAACACATTTCATACCCACTGTATCCCATAGTGCTTTATGACCCATGAACAGCAGGCAGTAGCCATTAGGTACATACAAAAAGAATCTCGGAGACTGAGGGCATACTTGTAAGCCGAAGACAAATTCAGAACAGTTGACGATGCTTGTTTTACCAACAAAGAATAGTAAATATGTAGAGTTGTTTACTGGGGAGAGGATAAGGTGGTAAGATGATCAGGAATCTTATTTGAGGAGGTCCTTCATTTTTTGTTACTGAAGTCATCAGGACTGTCACTCTCTAGGGCCTCCATACCCCAAACTCCAAATCTCTGTCCTTTTCATCTTCTGATAAGGGGGAAGGGAGAGACAGAGCATCCACAGGAGTGGGGAGAACTGGGGAAGAGCATCTGGTTACCAGCAAAATGGATGGGGAGAGTGCCTGGTCTAGGGCCATATGAGGGGAAGAAATGCCCAGGGAGGGGAAGCCTGAAGAACCAGGCATTACAGGCATCTTCCAGGAGGAAACTCTTGAGGTTTTGTGTGCTTGGAGCGTCTGTTATTCATCTGGGAAGTGAGTAACAAGTACTGCACTTTTTAGTCTTTTGACTTGATAAAATACATTTTAATGTACGATATGGAGTGCTAGTGACATGACTGCATTCTTGATTACTACAGGCATACCCCCTTCGTCTATCCTGGCAAACAGTATGGAGAAAAATAGGGGATACTGTGGCTGGTCTCCCAGACCCAACCAAGTCGTCAGGGAAGGATTAAATTTACATGGCACTTCAGTCCTGATTTCTGCAGCAGGACTCCTAGGATTCTGTGGTAGCATCTGTATATTCCTGTGGCATGAATTCTCCATTTCTCTGGCAGAGTGCAGTCCTGTCATTGGCTAAACTATGATGTGATGCCATCAATGGCATCACATGCTGAGCATAGAGGTGGGGCTTCATGATCAAAAAGATGTTGAAAAGGAGCCAGATACTATGGGAAAAACTCTATTTGAATGAGAAAAAAATGTCACTAAAAGTAATAAATTCCATGGCACTGCATGTATTCAGTGGCATGATGCATGTTCTACAGAAAACTGCACTGCCATGGAGACATACAATTCCAGGGGCATTAATTACTGGTACTGCACTCCTCTGTGCACTTATCTGTATCGGACGTGCTGGCATCACGGTGGCCAGACATGTTGGGACAGGACTTACCAGTACTGTTCAGGGGGTACTAAGTATGTTGGTACCCTTAGAGGAATCACCACTGAAGGACTCTAGCACTATGCCCCTGGACTTACTTCTTATGAAGGCAAAAGCATCTTAGAGGAAGGAGCCAAAGTGGCCAGTTTGCCATGCCTGTTCTGAAGGGCCATTTTGGACATCTCCTTGTAGTAGGAGCATTTTTCAAAATGGGCATTGGGACCTTGACACTCCAAGTATGAAGAGTGGGTGTCTTCCACAGGCATGGGTTTCTTTCAGGTGATGTAGCATTTGAAGCCTTTGACTTCGCTATTCCCCAAAAACGATGATATGACCTGAAGTAAAAAAGACTAAAATCTTTTACATTTTTTAATTGTAATAAGAGTGACAGAGGTACTGGCCATAGTACCACTTAGCTACCGGTCTGCCAGGTGCAGCTTCAGTGTAGGTGACATATAGCTGGCGAACTTCTCCCCAAACTCCAGTCATGTGCTCCGTATAATAAGTGAGCACTCACTTCAGGTTCAATGAATGGAGCTTGTGCTCAGCCTCAGAGGTTGGATTGGTGAAATACACCAGGAGGTTAATCATTTAGTTAAGGTGAAACTCCAAAACAACCTTTGGGAGGAACTTTGGTATGGGGCAGACGACAACCTTGTCTGTGTGGAACACCATGTACAGAGACTCCACCAAGAGTGCCTGGAGCTCACCGATCCTCCTGGTGGAGGCGATAGCCACCAAGAATGCGGTCTTCCATGACAGGTAAATATCACACTTGTGCACTGGTTCCAATGGCTTGCCCAAGAGCACTACCAGTACCAGCAATAAGTCCCAAGGTGGTGGTGGCTCATGCACCAGTGGGGACAAGTGGTCAAGGCCTTGAAAGAAGAGCCTGACCATGTTTTCATGCACAACCATCAGCATACTAGCCCGTGTCTGGTACGCAGAGATGGCTGCCAGGTACACCTCGCGGGTCATCGACCTCAGGGCTCGACTGGGAGAGGGACCACAGGTAGTCCAGAATGCTAGTCAAGGGGCAGGACACGGGGTCTAGCTCCTTGCCCTGGCACCAAGTGGAAAAGTGCTTCCATTTTAAGGTATAGCAATGGCGGGTTGACTATTTCTGGGAAGCTTCCACAACTTGGAGAACCTCTTCGGAGGGACCCAAAGCCTGGAACTCTAGCCAGTGTCAGGTGCGGGAACTGAAGGTTCAGGTGCAAGACCTTCCCCTTGTGACACGAGAACAGATCCAGGCATAGAGGCAAAGGCCATGGAAGCCTGCTGCTGAGGCTGAGGAGATCTGGGTACCAGAACTGGTGCGACCAGTCCAGAGCTACCAGGATCGTCCATGCCTTGTCCCTCTGCACCTTGCCCAGCACTCTGTGGATCAAGAGAAAGAGAGGGAAGATGTAAAGGAAGTCTGGGGTCCAGGACCTTGTGAAGACATACCCTAACAGTGTCCCACACTGTGGGGAGCAGACGCAGAACAGCCTCAGCTTTGAGTTCTCCCAGGAGGTAAATAGGTCAACCAGGGGAGTGCCCCACTGGGAGAACAGCTGGTCCACCACCTCCGGATGCAGAGACCACTCACGAGACACCTTGCCCACTCAGCTTAGGGAGTCTGCAGGCTGGTTGGAAGCTCTGGCTAAATGAATCACCAGGACATCGGCACCCAAGCTGCGCACGAGGGGCCAGGTGTGGAGGGCCTCCTGACACAACCGAAGGGAATGCATTCTGTCCCACCAGCTGAGGCAGTACATGGCCGTTGTATTGCCCTTCTGGACCTGCATGACCTCACCCCAGACAAATGGAGCAAATTCTATCAGAGCAAGGTGCACTGCACGGAGCTCCAGCAGGTTGATGTGGTAACAAAACTCCTAGGGGTTCACAGCCTGGTCCCTCAGGTGCGCTCCCCATCCCTTCAGAGAAGCATCGGTCATGAGAGTGACAGTTGGCTCTGGGCAGTCAAATGGGACTCCTTCCTCGAGATATTCGAGGATGAGACACCACTGGATGGCATCCTACATCGGCTGCATCACAGTGACCGGCTGGTCCAGGTGACCTAGGTGCTGAGACCACTGATGGCTCAGCTCCCACTGCAGGTGGCGCATCCACCAGTGGGCCCACTGGACCATGCTGGTGCAGGATGCCATGTACCCCAGCAGACATATGAAGTACCAAGCAGGGCGCGAACACCCAACCTGAAATGATTAGGCAAAGGAGGTAAGACCCGCTGCCCAGTCTACTGGGAGTCAGGCCCTGGCCCAGAGGGTGTTAAGCTCTGCCCCAAAGAAATGAATGACCTGTAAGGGGCTGAGTACCAGCTTGGTTGGGTTGACTAGTATACCCAGGGCCCAGCAAGTTTGGTGAGCCAGTTCCCTGGACCACTTCACTTCCTCCTGAGATGAGCCGGCTATCAGTCAGTCATCCAGGTATGGATAAACCTGAAATCCCTGCCACCTCAGGAAGGCAGCCACTACTGCAATGCACTTGGTGAAGTCCCTGGGGGTCAAGGAGATGCCAAAAGTCATGACCCTGAACTCACAAAGAACTCTGTCTGCACAGAACCGAAGGTACCGCCAGTGGGACGGATGGACTGGAATGAGGGAGGAGGAGGAGGAGTCCCGAAGGTCCAAAAAGCAGAACCACATGCCCTGCTACAGAGATGGTATGATGTGGTTCAAAGTGACTATCTGGAACAGCACCTCCTCAAAAACTGATTCAGATTGTGAAGATCCAGCATGGGGCACCAACCCCCTGTCCGTCTGGGGACCAGGAAATACCTGGACACAAAGCCCTGGACGGTTGTGGTGTCCTGGACACTGGCTACAGCTCCTTTCTCTCGGAGCTGAGTGATGTCCTCCCGGAAGGTGGACAGCATGTCTGGCGACACCTAGGACTCCAAGGCTCTCCCACCCTACCGAGCCCACATCCCACGGGAGGTGGGGCATGGGTTCAGCAGAGTGGGAGTGCCTTGAAGTTGAGAGGCTGTAGGCAACCCACCACTTCTACCACCCACTTGTCCAAAGTAATAACGGACCAGGCAGGCCAGAGATGGCAAAGCTGACCCTCCACAGGGAGCTGAGGCATGGATCTGACAGGCGGGAGGCGGATAGCCCTGACCCATCACTGCGCAGCCTTGGAGGAGGCCCTGTCACCAGCTGATGAAGGGGCACCACTGTTCTGGCCACCGGGTTTCTTGGGGCCCTCGCTGGTGAACTTAGCTTTAGGACGCCAGGCTTGGGATGGCCCCCGCTGGGGCTGCTGCGGTTTGGACTGTGAGGACAGAAAGGACTGAAACTGAAAAGTTTTCTTCTCTGGCTTCTGTCCTTTGGAGTCCTTCCGCGAGGACATCACCAAGTCCAGGGTGCCACTGGACTTCTAGATCCTAATGAGGTGTCCATTCAACCCTGGACCAAACAGGTCGGTGCCCAAGAAGGGGACGTTGACCAGTTTGTGCTGGGTATCCACCGTAAAGGTGGAAATCCGCAGCCAGGCCCTGCGACACAGCAACCGCAGCCACCACAGACCAGGTGCAGGAGTTGTCGATGTCCAAGGTGGTCTAAAACTGATGCTTGGCTAGTGAATGACCCGGTTTCTGACCATCTTGACCACTGACTGCACATCCGCAGGAAGGTGGGAAAGGACCTGGTCCAGGACACCCATTAGAGCGTGTCTGAAGTTGGCTATCAAGTTGGAACTCACTTGATGCAGACCCAAGAAGTAGAAAGCGTAGACCTTTTTCACTGTTGATCCAGCTTTTTGAACTCCTTGTCAGGGAGCTTGTCCATATCCCTGACATATCCTGTTTTACAAAAGAGAGTTCACCACCAGACCCTCAGCCAAGGGATGGTCTGAAAAGCCGAGAAGAGACCAGGTTGGGACTGCATATTTGCAGACCATGTGAGCAGAAGGCACCGTGCGTGAAGCTGGGTGTTGCTAAAGCTCCAGTAAGGGACCCAAGATAAACTCCACCACAGGTAAGGCAACCTGTGGGAGTCATCCCGATCGAGAACTTCCATAAGGGGGTACTTGGCCTGCTTCTGGACTGGCTCCAGAGGGATCTCAACTGAGTCAGTGATCAGTCAGAGCAGAGCCCCAAAGGAGACTGGACCATGCTCTGCGGAAAACTCTTCTGTCCACTCGCAGTTGAGTCCTGGGGGTCCTAGAGGACTGCATGGAAGAACCTTTAGCGTCTGAAGACTCCTCGAATACCACCCTTGGATGCTTCTCACCACGAACCACCCAGGACTTGTCTGAGTGGGTGATCTGAACGGACAACTGCCTGGGAAGACCAGTAGCTGGCCAAGTGGCCTTGGTCAGAGCCCCCTGCAAGGGCTGCTTGGGCAGTGGCTGTACCAGAATTGGAGCAGAAACCAGCGTCAGCACTACTGGACTTGACAGGACCAGAGCAGGCCGGGCCAGAGGAGACCAGAGAAGCGCCAGGGCCTGCGGAAGAGGCCTACCATGACTAAGGAACCATTGCTACTGCATGAGCTCCTCCTAGCACTGATGTAACTTACGACGGTGCTTCTCATCATCTGAAGATGAAGAGTAAGGGGAGCGTGGATGGCACTTCCTGATCGAAGGCCAAATGCTCCTGCAAGGATTCTCTGAGACTGCGATTTCGACTAAGATCAGGATCTCGACCATCGATGGGAATGTCAACAGGGATGCAGGAGGAGGGCCATGGACAGGACACGGACTGGGTCCTTCCACAAAACCCCTGAAGGAGGTAACTCTTGGGAGGAGGCAGTCAGCTCTGCTGGCTTCTCCTGCCTCGCCTGAAAGAGGGCCGAAAGGACCAGAGTCCTAGACTTCACGTCATCCTTGATGTCTTCTGCCAACAGGTTGACTAGGTCAAGAAAACATTCAACCGGTTTGTCAACCTGCATCATGGCCAACAAGCCAAATGGGGGTACTGTGGAACTAGCGGCCTGACCCTCAACCCTGGAAGGTTCAGCTGAGGCAGAGATCTTGACAGCCATTGAGTGTTCAAGGGAAGCATGGGAGCGGGAAGAGCATGCTCATTCCCAGTCCCATGACCAATGGGTTCACTTGTGTTTCTTTGGTTCATCCCCTCAGGTAGGCCCCCCCCCCCCCACCAAGGGTCTGAAGGATCTGGCACATGTCCCTAAAGGAACCAGTGAAGAAACCCCAAAGCAGGCACCAACAGGAAGCAGCACGAGTGCCAAGGACAAAACCACTGCAACCTGTACTACCACCTCTTCCAGGACTGTGAGCTGGGAGGCTGAATCCGCAATCATCAAGACCACCTTGCAGGCACCCTTGAAGCGGACTGGAAGATCACGTTCGTCTGGCCAACCTAGGAGAAGGCGGGCACACCTACCCTCGAGAGAAGAAGGCAAGAGTTTTGTACAACCCACAAGACTGCAGGTTGTGCTCTGCCCAGAGACAGTAGAAGCACAAAGCATGCAGGTCCGTTCGGGACATCTTCTGGTTGTTGGTGACACACCTCTTAAAGCCTGGACCAGACCAAGGTTAGTCATGCTTCATGAGTGTTTTTGTTTAGCATTCAGAAAAAACTCTTGAACCCAGGAAAATATGAGTCTATACCGCATGCATGGAGCTGCAGAGGAGGAGAAGATCTGACTCTTCCATTGGAAAGGAAGATCTGGTGTCACAGGGCAGAGCCAAGGAGGATATCACCCGGGTGGGTGGGAGAAGCTTGGCTTGAAGACATTCCAGAGAGATTTAAAGGGAAAGGAAGACTACCACAGTGTGGATAGTGCACCATATCTATGTCCCAAGAACTGATGGTTTGTTGGCAGTACGATGCAAGGAGAATGGGATTAGCCATGAGGCAGCTATTTATCTAAATGTTCTGGGAGTAGCAGTGCATACAACTGCAGCATGCACAGTGCGTGGCTATGGGTGATTCCATGCAGATAAAAATAACTTTTCATAAAAATATATATTTTTTTGTTTTAAATCTCCCATGTCCAACTGACCCCTATCAGGCTACTCTGTCTACCAGCCCTGTCACCCTGCCATCACCAGGACTTACCATCTCCGTCGAGGGTCCCCACAAATTACCCCTCTTGAGGGGGCCAGAGGGGCCCCCCCCCCACAGAGCACAATCCAGAACTGAGAGGAGGTGCCTGGGTTGACATGTGCAGGGCCTGCAGTGGACTGAGCCTTCACCCTGCTTGGATGGTTTTTCCCTCCAGCTTCTCCCTCCGCCATCCTCCCTTGATATCAGAGAGGTGCAGCCCACAGCCCACCTCATCATACTGCTGACATCCCTTGAATAGGAACAAGCTCCCTGGTCCACTGCAGCGGTTGCCTGAGTGGTGGACCCTGACGCCACTGGACCTCGAGCTGGGAGCGCTGCCGCACGGCAGCACTTGCCCTGTGCTCAGCCTGCCCAACCCATCTCCCTAAGCCCATTCTGAACTCAGGCTGCCAGGGTATCAGCGTGAGACACTACTTGATGGGCCATCAGGCGGCCCAGTGTTTTTTTGTTTTTTTTACTTTTCTGATTGTTCTTCACACGACCAAAGTGGCTAACTGCTACAATTTGAGCAATCCAAACAGAAATTCAACTGTAGTTTGGCTATTAATTTGGTAGGCAAGTAAAACACTCTAATATGTACCTCTCTAGTTCCTCTGAGTGCTAGCCCTTCATGCCAGTCTGGGCCCAAGGCAGTGCCAGTCTTCCCAGCTTCAGTTCTGCTTGTGTCCCGATGTTCACCATCTGAAACTGACCAACAAATTAATCAATAAAAGGTACTCTCATTGACTCTCTCTAAGACTTGGCTGAGTGCTCCTTCACCCTGTTGGAGATACAGTTTATTTTTTACATGCACTGGTCATCCTTTTGTGACATTAAGACATTTGCATCTGAAGGTTACACTATAGACATTTTTGTTGATGGTTAAACAACAGATATTTATTAAAAGTAAAATAAATTTAGGCCATTCTGTTTTCAACAACTATACTTATGTTTTCTGGGTTTTTGACTTTGCCGTGTTATTGACCCTTTAAACATTTCACATAAAGGGAACAGAATCCAAGATGGCTGACTAAGGGAACCCTACTCTAGCTCTCTCGGTGGTCCCTCAGGCAAACTTAATTTTTCAGCTTCCTAAAACATACACAAAAAAAAAAAAAACGCTTGCCAACAAAGAAAAAGCCCAAGAAGAAATATTTGTCATTGCTGGATGGATTTTTTTGTGGGACTACTAGATATGTTTGTGTATCCAGACAGCCAAACCCAGGTAAGCAAAGCAGTCTAGAGGAGGTGGCAAAAGTGTTGTGCCCTCCCTGAAACCATCCTGCAGGCAAAATCAAACCCCTCTGTTTTCGAATCAGCACCCATGGACTCAAAACACTAAAAGCGTAACAATTGGGAAAACAGCTAAGGGTTATTCACAGGCACATCCTTACCACCACCATTCAGAGCTTGGTTGTAAAGATGGAAGTACTGTATGTAAAGACAGAATCCCTGTAGAGAAGGCAGTGGTGTTTCACCAAATTTTTTATCAAACTAAGGAACAGAAAACGCACAAAGATCATCACTCTATTCTCTCTCCCCCCATAACATATATAGGAAACTACTCTATTTAAGAGGAACCTGAAGTGCTTTGACAGTTAGTTCCACTATAAAAATGTACAGCATTTTGACTTATCAATGTAGTTAGACAAAGACTATGCCTCGGTCAGGGAGCTATACATTTTAAGATTCTTGCTTTTTAAATATCAAATGTAGCAATAGCTCCCTTATCTTTGCAGGAGTTAACTGGACATAAAATTATTTTTTTCTACTCCCCATCACTAGAAATGGAAGGGATCATTATTTGACGCCCTGCAGGCAGCCTGCCTATTCCTGCCCTTACAGTGTGCTGGCCTTACCCCCCACGCTCTGATGCATTGCGATCTGCGAGCAGGGAGAGCATAGAGGAGCACTCCATTTCTTTATTTGAAAATTGGTGACCGGGAAAGCCATACTGGGCTAAGGCTCATTTCTGGATGCGACCTGGGGGGGAAGGGAAAAGAGGAGCAAATATATAGCTAGACACAGACCCCAGTTAAATGCAGTTACATAGCACTGACAAAGTTCATAGTTACAGCAAAGTCGACTGAAGTATATGAGTAAAACAGGAGTAAGTACAATAAGAGCTAGCACTAAAAATCAGGCAATTCAGCCACACCTACACCAGGGTAGGAGGCAAATATAAGGGGGGGGCAGTCAGGTAGGGGAAAGACCAGGAGCAAGGGGGGAGGGAAGAAATTTCAGCTAGTACCCGAGGGAAAGAGGGGAGGTACTGTAGTGAAACAGTAGGAGGATGGGAGTAGGTTCCAGAGTGAAGGGAGACAGCAGGAGAAGGCTGATTGCCCAGCAGAGGAGCGGGGATGAGGAATGGTGAAAGTGAGAGGATCCCTGGAGTGATGGCAGGAGCAGGACGCAAGGGGCAGAAAGAATGGAGGAGTGAGGAGAGTTTAGAAGGAAGGGATCCAAACCAGAATTTGGATGTAAAACTGAACAGGACCATTTTCATTTACCTTTTTTTTTGTTAATATTTTAGACTGTTTTGGCACATATCAAAGCTATCACGGAACTAACAAGGGTCTTGTAAAACAGCCTTGAAAAGATGAGTTCTTCCCAAAAAAAAAAATGTTTTGAATTTTTTTTTTTTTTTTTTTTTAAGACTCATTCTATTCTGTGTGTCCATTTTGGGTCAGGTGAGCAGTGGATGGTTCAGATGCCATATTGCACTACTGGAAGGAATGATTTTTTAACACTGCAATTTAAAAATGTATGCTAGGAACAGGAAAACAGGAGGACATTTTAGTGTTTGCAAAACTGAAACCTAAAAGGGTGGACTTGTAGATGTATTAAAAAGGTGCGCAGTCCATAGATGGCGGTTACTTACTTGTAACCACTGTTCTACTACTAGTATTCAGTTCACATACACTCTTGGGTTGTCTTTGACTGGGCATGCCTCATCACCAGAACAGTCTTCAAGCTCGACTCTACCACTAAACCACTGGTTCTCTGGCTCGGCCCTGCTGCACTCAGATCTGAGTGTTCAAACAGGAATACAAGGCAAGCCTTGCCAGGGTAGGTCAGGTGGGTCGTGTGGATGCAAACTAAATACTAGTAGCAAAACTATGGTTATATGTAATATGTATTCTAACTAACTAGATTTAGTTCACTATTTTCACTCAGACAGACTCCTAGCAGTCCTCAGGAGGAGAGGGCAAGGTGCTCACCGTAAATTAGGCAAGTAAAACAAGCATCCCACCCCCACATATATTGCGTTTTACTTACATGTAGTCAGGGAACGGCAGAACGGATTGTTCACTCGGGAACTCACAGCAGCAGGTTGGTTGGACAGAGCTCTGGGTTTATATTCTGTTTTTAACTGAAATATTGGAATAGTTTGTTAGTGAAATTAGCTCTATGTGGTAAAAATTATTACCCTGAATTAGAACTGTTACTTGGGCTGTGATATTGTAACTTTTTGAGGTTTGGGACAGTTGTTTGTCAGGGTTAATTAGAGGGAAATTTAAATGTGTTGTTTGCCTGGTGTTTGGGGAAGGGACATTAGCTGCAATTACCTTGTCTTTAAACAGGAATTACCCTGGCCTCCATTGTTCACTTGGGAACTCACAGCAGCAGGTTGGTTGGACAGAGCTCTGGGTTTATATTCTGTTTTTAACTGAAATATTGGAATAGTTTGTAAGTGAAATTAGCGCTATGTGGTAAAAATTATTACCCTGAATTAGAACTGTTACTTGGGCTGTGATATTGTAACTTTTTGAGGTTTGGGGACAGTTGTTTGTCAGGGTTAATTAGAGGGAAATTTAAATGTGTTGTTTGCCTGGTGTTTGGGGAAGGACATTAGCTGCAATTACCTTGTCTTTAAACAGGAATTACCCTGGCCTCCATTGTTCACTTGGGAACTCAAAGCAGCAGGTTGGTTGGACAGAGGTCTGGGTTTATATTCTGTTTTAACTGAAATATTGGAATAGTTTGTAAGTGAAATTAGCTCTATGTGGTAAAAATTATTACCTTGAATTAGAACTGTTACTTGGGCTGTGATATTGTAACTTTTTGAGGTTTGGGGACAGTTGTTTGTCACGGTTAATTAGAGGGAAATTTAAATGTGTTGTTTGCCTGGTGTTTGGGGAAGGGACATTAGCTGCAATTACCTTGTCTTTAAACAGGAATTACCCTGGTCTCCACTGTTCACTTGGGAACTCACAGCAGCAGGTTGGTTGGACAGAGCTCTGGGTTTATATTCTGTTTTTAACTGAAATATTGGAATAGTTTGTAAGTGAAATTAGCTCTATGTGGTAAAAATTATTACCCTGAATTAGAACTGTTACTTGGGCTGTGATATTGTAACTTTTTGAGGTTTGGGGACAGTTGTTTGTCAGGGTTAATTAGAGGGAAATTTAAATGTGTTGTTTGCCTGGTGTTTGGTAACAGCCTTCCCACCCACCCTGTTTTGTAGGCTTTCTTAAATACTGAAAAACCACTGGGGGTTGGGATTGAAAGGCTGAGTATTTCTGTTTTAGGACTGAAATTTGAAGCAACAGCAGCTGGTGGGCCTGTGACATCACACGGTACCTGATGTCTGCTTACACACACTCTTAGTGGGACCGAACACACTGGACTGTAGTGTTTGTGAGACTTTGGAACTTTATTGGTGGGGTTGAAATTGGGTTTGTAAATAACTACAGTCAGTATAGAGAGAAACTGTATTCCAAGGGAAAGGGACTGAGAAAAGGGCGTGTGCCATTATAAACCGAGGGGGATAAACAGGGTGGCCATATTCCACCATGGCAGGCATCTTTGGCAGGGTTGTAGGCTGTACAGGCTGCGGGATGGCAATAATTCTAAATTGGGCCTGGAGAGAGGGAGGGAGGCTGCCCACTCTGTAGACAGCTATCTTGTATCAGGAGTGAGGTATATTGGTTAAGGAGTAAGCTGGGGGAGCTGGGGGGTGTCCAAGGATAAGGGGTGTGGATATGGGCAGCAGAAGGGTGGGGCTGAGGGGAGGCTGGGGCAACGCTCTGAAATTACAGGACGTTATGTTACAGCAAGCAGGAGGGGGGATATTAGGGACAGAGGACCCTTAGATAGGGAAGTTGATGCTAAGGGGAAAGCGTCACGGGGAGTGAACATTCTGAATACAAAGATAGTGGAGGGAAGAGTCAGGAGGGGCTGTTGTGCGGAAGCCTAAAGCAGCAGACTGTGGGAAGGGAGCTCCTAAGGTGAACAGAGCAAGAGGGGAAGAAGAGGGGCAGTTTAGAGGTGCAGTCAGGGGAATCTCGGGTTACTTGATGGAGGCTGACAGAGTGTCGCAATAAATTTGAGCTACTAAGCAACCTAGAGGGGGAGGAAGGGTTGGTGGAAATGAGGAACTTATACAGAGGCCGGGGGGAGGGAGTCTGATACCCATAGGGCATCACAGACCGGCAATGGAAAGGATAGAAATAGTCCCAGAGGGAGAAGGGGAAACATATATGTTAAGCAAATGGGGGAGATGCAACATATTCCAGACATGAGAGAGGAGAGCATGATTGGAGAGAAACTGGGAGACAAGGAGGTGGGAGAGGAGCCCCCTTTCAGCAGGGGGGTCAGTACCAAGGATGGGGCCCTAGCTAAAGGGGAACCACAGAGAGCCTCTGGAGGCAGGGGTATATTACAAAGGGGAGGATGGCGGTGTGGGGAAGGAGAAACCATCAGGGCCAGGATAAATGGTTCAGATAAGAGAGGTTAAAGGGACACCTATTCAGAGGAGTTTGAGTTAAGTGGGCAAACAGCAAGGGAGGCAGAAAGGGGGGTGACAAGGGGTCTCTAGTAAGGCAGGAAGACTCCCACGAAATTGAGATCATGAATAAAGGGGGAAGGGGCTGAGAGGGCATAGTGGAGGTAACCATAAGGATGATGGCGGTGTTAAGGTTCTGTTATTGGGAGACTCGATGATTAGGGGTATCCAGTGGGAGGGACAAGGGGGTGGATGCCATAGCCAGGTGAAGGTAGTGTGTATCCCTGGGCTGACACTGCACAGAGCAAAGTTCATGGTGTATGAAATGGTTAGGGATTGTGGAGGGAAACCAGATATCCTGGTGCATTTGGGAACTAATGATCTAGAGGGAAATAGCATTTTGGAAATCCAAGCAAGGTTCCAAGAACTTGCCAGAGTCTGTCGGGATAATGGATGCAACATTTCCTTTTCGGAGATATTGCCAGTACCAAAGGCCTCAGTGGAGAAAAAAATGAAGCTCACAGAGGTTAATGACTGGCTCAGGAAGTGGGGTGAAGGGAGTGGGTTGGGGGTGTTAGCGAACTGGAATGGAGTTTGGGAGGATAAGGGACTATATGCCAAGGACAGGTTTCATCTTGCCCCATTAGGGAAGGAAGTCCTTAAACAGGGGATGGCTGACTACA
This sequence comes from Neoceratodus forsteri, assembly GCA_016271365.2. Lineage (NCBI taxonomy): Eukaryota > Metazoa > Chordata > Ceratodontiformes > Ceratodontidae > Neoceratodus > Neoceratodus forsteri. The sequence continues at coordinate 1,316,579,564 of CM028131.1, forward strand.
TACAAGAAAGGTGGGGTTTAAACTTGTGAGGGGGGGAAGGGATAAGGGAGGGGCTGACCAGAAGCCCTCTCCTCCAGATGAGGGGAGTAGCCTTCACGCCCAAGGGGGGAAGGGGGGAAACAGATTGGGGATGGAGGTTTCAGGAGCAGCAGAGGGAGGATGGAAGTATAAGGAATCTGGGTGGGCTTCAACAAAGAGGATCAGGGATAAGGGGTGGGGGTTGGTGTTAGTAAATGCCAGGAGCTTGGGAAACAAGTTGCCAGAGTTCCAGCCATGCTGTTGGGGGTGTGGATGAGGCGCGGTCACGGAAACGTGGGCCAACAAAACCATGACTGGGACCTAAGCGTGACGGGGTACACTATGCTCAGGAAGGATAGAAAGGAGGGCAGGGGTGGAGTGGCTATGTTCATTAGAGGTGACATAGAAATTGCTAGGGTAGAAGAGGCAGAGGGAAGCGTGGAGGCCTTATGGGTCACTTACGATCCTCAGCAGGAAATAAGGTCAAGCTGGGTGTAGCACATAGGCCCCCAGGATGAGTGAGGTTCTAGAGGATGGTTTGCTGGACAACATCATTGCCCAGTGTGGACCAAAGGGAAGGAGTGGTGTTGATGGGGGACCTTAATATGCCAGGTACAAACTGGGGAACCATGTCCTCTAAGGTGGCCAAGGAGCAGAGGCTGCTGGATGGCTTCCAGGATGTTTTCTTAACACAGCATGTGATGGAGCCCACAAGGGAGGGGCATGTCCTGGATGTGGTTCTGGCAGATGGGGATCTGGTAAGGGACATGGTTGTACAAGACCCCCTGACTGGGAGCGACCACAATACTGTCTGGTTTCAACTAAGCATGGGGGAGATCTAGGACACTGGCAGTGGACTTCAGGGGCAGACTTCATGGGCATGGGAAATATTCTCAAGGATCACTTGATGGGGATTACCTCAATGACAAGTGTGGAAAGGAGATGGGAGGTCATAAAGCAGGGGACTTCATGAGGCAGTCAGGATCTGCACTAAGTTGAAGCGTAAGGGGAGCAAGGTCACATAAACCATGCTGGTGGTCCAGTGAGGTACAGGTAGCAGTCAGAAAGAAAGGCGACCTACAAAAATATAAAACAACAAGAGGGGATAGGATAAGAAATGTACCAGCTTACATCTAGAAAAGTCACCCGTATGGTGAGGGGAGCAAAGTCCAGTAAGAGCAGCGGCTGGCACAGGGATACATGGAGGGGAAAAGGGGTTCTTCCGGTACATTGGGGAGCGGAGAAAAACTAAGGGCCATCTCAGCAGATTGAGATTAGAAGGAGGGTGGGTGGAAGAGGCGAGGGACCAGGCAGAGGTATTTAACAAGTACTTTACCTCTGTGTTCACTAGGGAGGGGGATGGGATATCTACAAAGCAAGGCACGAAGGGGATAGAAACATCAGTAAGTGGGATCAGGGGAGCAACAAAAATGGAGCAAGAGGGAGAGAGAGGTACCCCAGGGTGTCACATCTGGGTAAAGATAAAAAGGCCAGTAAGGTGGAGGGCCGGATGATGCTATCTCTGCCAAAGGTGTGGTTAGCCCTCAGGCCCTAAAGAAAGACAAATCTCCTGGGCGGATGGTATTCATCCGAGTACTATAGAATTGGCGGACATACTGGCTGCACCTAAGCGGAGCTTTTCGGCCAGGTCACTTGAGACAGGAGGGTACCTAGGGATTGGCGAGAGGCACATGTGGTACCAATCCATAAAGGGGGGTCGAGGGAAGTACCAGGTAACTATAGACCCATCAGTTTGACCTCGGTGGTGGGAAAATTAATGGAGAGTATACTAAAGGAACGATTGGGGGTGTACTTGGAGGAGGTGGGAGGTCTGGATAGTCGGCAACATGGGTTTGTGCCAGGTAGATCATGTCAAACCAACCTTGTGGAGTTCTATGAATGGGTAACATCAGAACTGGACAGGGGTAAGCCTGTGGATGTATTATTCTTGGACTTCAGCAAGGTGTTTGACTCTGTCCCCCACAATGGTCTGGTGGAGAAACAGATGGGGTTAGAGTAGGCCCTTTGATGGTCAGATGGATTGAAAACTGGCTAGCTGGACGCACTCAGAGAGTAGTGGTCTGTGGGGAGCTCTCGAGACCCTAGAGAGGTTGGTAGTGGGGTACTGCGAGGGCTCGGTCCTGGGTCCGATCCTGTTTAATGCATACATATCGGACATCAGGGAGGGTATAGGTGTGAAATGAGTCTCTTCATGGATGACCCAAGATGGGAGCAGTAGTTGAGGGAGAAGAGGGAGGTTGGCCCTGCAAGGGACCTGGACACCCTGGAAAGCTGGGCTCACACATGGAAATTAATTCAATATCACCAAGTGCAAGGTGTTGCATCTTGGTGGGAAACCTAAACACAGGTACACCCTGGGAGGAGGCGCTGGAGGCCTCAATAGGGAAAAGACCTAGGGGTCATGGTGGATGCATGTATGAATAACTCTGAGCAGTGCAGGAGGCGGCTAGCAAGGCAAACAGGATGTTGGGATGCATCGTAGGGGATCACCTCTAGGAAGGAAGTGATTCTGCCGTGTACAATGGACTGGTTAGACCACACCTTGAGTACTGTGTACAGTACTGGAGACCACACTTAAAGAGGGACATAGCTCTAGAGAGGGTACAGAGGAGGGCAACAAAGATACACGAGGGCTAGGGATTTGGACGTGATGAGGACAGACTTAAGGAGCTCTGCCTGTTTTCACTGGAGGAGAGGAGAGAGGGGACATGACTGAGGGTTCTCAAGCACCTAGGGAAATACATAGGGTAAACATGGAGGGATCTTTAGACTAAAGTAGGAGGCATCACCAGAGGGCATGGTTTGAAGTTGGAAGGTGGAAGAGTAAGGGGGAAAAGAGGAGGAGGTTTTCACTGAGTGGGTGGTGGACCCTTGGAATGCACTGCCTGGTGAGCTAGTTCAGAGATCCACAGTGGAGGGCTTCAAGAGAGGATGGGACAGACACAGACAGTGGATGTATCAGATGATGTCCTGTCCCAGGGGGGTGGGGATGGATGATACGGGTTTCTGGAGCACAAGGGATGGGAGGGTCTCGGCACCCAACTAAGGATCTAAAGTTCGAGCAGACTCGATAGACCGTAAGGCCTAATCTGCTGGCAAATAGTATGTTAGTATGTAACCAAACATTTTAGATATTTAGTTGCTAGCTTAGTGAGGGGCGAAGCAGTGAGGCAGTTTAGGGGGGCACAGAAAGCATTTTCGGGCCCTGCTCTTTTCGGGCTGTTTTCTCTGGCATTCAGCCAGTTTTAAGTAAGTCTCAGAGGCTAAGACTGCTTTGCAGCATGGCAGGCTGTGTTTGTGGTCCAGACTCAGACTAATTTTGTTTAACTTACTTTGCGGCACCTTTTCAGGTAGTCTGCTGAATTTTTATCACATTTCTTTCTTTGTGGTAAGTGCGCAGGTGATACAGTGAGTACTCACATCTGGTTGCTGCTGCGGCGGTTTTCAAGCTGCAAGCAATATTTTTGAGGGCCACAGTAGGAGCGGATGGGATTTCTATAACCCACTGCTGGATTATCTGGACACCACCACCACTGAAGGAGTCTGCTGTTCGAAGTGGAAGCAGTATCGAGGATTAAAGATCTATGCAGTCCAGATCAGAAGAACGTTGGAGGTCGTGAGTGCCGGCAGTTTTGTTGCTGCCTAATTTTCATGAATGGGAACTGTGGGATTTGGTGCAGATGGTGCAACTGGATTTTAGCCTCCGAGCTCTTCAGTGGGGGTGGGGTGGGGGCTGTTTGCTGCTTCAGGTGACCGGGGTTTTGCTGTGGGAGCCTCTTGTTGGAGGACGGGGGCTTCTGTAGTGAAGGGGTCAGGGCCGTGTGGCTGTTGGGAGGATTGTCGGGGATATCAGACCTAGTCCCTAGCCAATTGGGGGCTGTTTCAGCTCCTTCCCTCAGCCGGGAGTTTTTAGCTGAGCCACTGTGTCATCATCACCAATTCTGAGGCCCTGGATGTGGTTTGACCTGGGGAATTAGCCTGCTGGCTAAGCATGAGATGGGTTGCCTCCCTGGTAGGGTGCCGGGGGACTGTGGCTGGAAGGCGATAGGACCTCGGTCTCACAGGGTGTCACCTAACTGGCAGCCAGAGGGTTTCCTTTTGGGGGCCCCATTTTTTCCAGGGGAATTGCCCCACTCGGTTGTGGTCATCTGACGAGATTTTATTGTGGGTGGAACCCTCAACTGGATGTGCTCCTGTCTCTAGGACTGTGGTCAAAGAACTGTTCCTGAATGGTGGCAGATTGACTGTTCTACTTCTGCCTTTTAGTTTTGGGGTGGAGGTAGTGATAGGACCTCCATATAAGTTATATGTTACAAACTTTGCAAATAGGAAAACTGCTGGATTGAGAGCCTGGTGTTTTCATTGGACGCTTAAATTACACTTGCTGGGGGTGAGAGCCTTAGCAAAGTACTTTAACAGCTGATCACTGACAGAACATGCTTCTTCATATACTTTTTCTGTCTTCATATTGAACTGGGGAAGGGATTTTATTATTTTTTATTTGAGAGACTACTGTTAGTAGGGATTGGGGGTTGTTGGGGTTTTAGTGATATTTGAGTTTATTTAATTTAGGGTACAGTGGGGGCTGTCAAATTATTGTAGTTATTGAGTAAGTTGGGGTGGGTGGATGTTATTTTGGGGCAACTGGGGGCTGGAATTCTGGGGGTTGTCAGTATGTGTTTGCAGGTTGCTCTCCCTGCCAGGCCCTACTCCTCCTCCGAGCTCTGGGACCTCTGCCCTTTTAGCTGTCCTCCATTGCCCGTGGCAGTGAGTTTCGGCAGTCTTTGTAGGGCTCTGGGAATAGTGGGCAGAAGGGGAAGGGGTCCTGGACATGGGGGGGGGGCTGAGTGGCCAGATTGGGGTAGTAAAGACCAGAAGATGCCCTGTGGCTAAATGGATCCCAGACCGGGGTCAGCCTTGCCTGGTACCCATACCCAAGAGCTCCACTTCTAACACGTCAGTAGCTTGGCCAGCCCCAGTATCTCATCTGACTCGAGCGGTGTTGTGCAATGCCAGGTCAATTAGAAACAAGGCAGCAATTATTGCTGATCTTGCTGGGTCAATGGACCTGGCTTGCATCACCGAGACCTGGCTGGATGAGAATGCTGGCCCTATTCTAGAGGCAGCGATTCCAGCGGGGTTCTCGGTGACACACCGCTCGAGACTGGATCGCAGGGGCGGTGGGGTTGCAATTTGTTTTAGATCAGAATTGAACCTTGTAGCTGTGCCAGTTGAGAAGACTGGGTCCTTTGAGCGTACGGTGGTTGCAGGTGTGGGGTGCAGGATCATTCTCGTCTATCATTCACCAGGTGGCGAGAAGCAGTTCCTGCAGGAAGTCAGACTTCGTTGTCGACATGGTGATGGAGTCTCCCAGATTGATGGTGCTGGGTGATTTCAATGGCTGGATCAACGATGATCTTTTGCAGTTTGGTCAGGACTTCCTCCAACTTATGAACTCATTGGACTTCACAAAGGCAGTTGCCTCTGCAACCTATGATCACGGCCACTCTTTGGACCTAGTCTTCCTCCTGGGAATGGAAACCTCCAACTTGGTGGTGGAACCAGTGGTATGATCTGACCACCACACTATATGGTTCAATTTCCAGCCACCCCCAATAGACCTGCCCCTGTGGAGATGGTCCAGTACTGCCCTTTGAGGGGTGTCACCCCAGATGGCAAACTGGCGGAGCTGGACCTATCGGGATTACCGGGTGCAAGCAAAGGCCCGGAGAACCTGCTACAAGCTTATAATAGGGCTGTGGTGGGGGCTCTGGATGTCATCGCTCCCATCAGGGTTCATCCTCTCACCCTGTGCCCTTGGGCCCCTTGGTTTGATGGGACCTTGAGGGAGTTGAGGTGAGTAGGATGAAGGTTATAGTGATTCTGGTGGAAATCCCGCCTTGATGCCGACAAACTTAGATTGATGGACTATTATAAGTTCCTGTCCAGGGAGACTGCCACAGCTTGGAATCGACCAGCTCAGCTCTTTCAGACTGTGCAATCCAGCCTGTCTACAAGTTTGAAGAGCGCTGTCACAAGAAAAGTGTGAAGAGTTTACTCGCTTCTTTGCTGCCAAGATTGCTGACATCAGGGCAGAGATCTGATCAGCCCGCTCTATGGGGGATAGCGGGGGTCAGTGTGAGCCTGCTACTCCTCGGTGTAGTTGGACGCACTTTGACCGGCTGGAGATTGTGGATGTCAAACAGACTGGCCAGGGTTTGCAGTTGACCTGCTGTAGTTTAGACCCAGGCCCAACACGTCTCTTAATGGGGTGTGTTGATATCACTGGCCCGATCCTAGCAGAGATAGTCTGGAGTTTGTTAGATTCGGGTGAGTTCCCGGACTCCCTGAAGGAGGCAGTGGTGACACCCCTCCTTAAGAAAACCTCTCTCGACCTGGACTGCCGCACCAACTACAGATCTGTCTCTAACCTCCCTTTTGTGGAGAAGGTTACTGAGAAAGTGGTTGCACTGCAACTGGAGAATCATCTTACCATCCATGATATTTATGATCCTCTCTAGTCCAGATTTCAGAAGAGGCATAGCACCGAGACTGCCCTTGTTCGGGTGCTCAATGACCTCCTGGTTGCAAGAGACTGAAGAGCCATTCCATCTTGGTTCTTCTTGATCTCTCGGCAGCTTTTGACACCGTGGACCATGGGGTGTTGCTGGAGCATCTGCGATTCATCTGTGGCCTGTCTGGGACAGTCCTCATGTGGTTCCATTCTTTTCTCACTGGCAGATCCCAGAGGGTGGTGTCAGGGATTTATTCCTCCAATTCATTCTCTCTGCCATGTGGGGTGCCGCAGGGCTCTGTGCTATCCCCCATGTTGCTCGCGGTGTACATGCTGCTGTTGGGGGACATTGTAAGGAGGTATGGGCTGGGGTTTCACTGCTTTGCAGATTATACCCAGCTATACCTATTTGTGCTCGATCAGGATAGTGCGGTCTCAGTGTTTAACAGCTGCCTCGTCAAGATACAGGACTGGATAAATGCCAGTTGGTTGAAGTTGAATCCTGACAAGACCGAGGTGTTGGTAGTGGACTTGGGTCACAGGATAAAGAGACCGGTGGCTGGCCATCCTTCCGGAATTTGGCTCGGTGGTGGTCAGCTGCTGACCTCTAAACATGCGCAGAATCTGGGGGGTAATATTTGACAACGAGCTTACACTTTGGTCTCAGGTGTCGGCCGTCATCAAGTCTTCCTTTTATCATCTTAAGAATATTGCCCGGATTAAGCCCCTTGTTCCGTCTGGATCCACGCCTTTGTGATCTCCTGCCTTGACTTCTGCAACTCCCTGTACCTAGGGCTCACGGGGATTGATATTATTGCTTGCAGCTGGTGCAGAATACAACAGCCAGGGTGTTATCTGGGCTATCTTGGTCTAGTCATATCTCACCTGTGCTGCATGAGCTGCACTGACTAGCGATTCAGTGGCGGATCACCTTCAAGGTCAGTGTCCTGACCTATAAGGCAATACACTGACAGGCTCCAAGTTACCTACAAGAGCTTCTGCATCCTTACAGTTCCCTCTGACCACTCCGCTCTGCCAACGAGGGTTTGCTAGAGGTTCCCAGGGTTCAGTTGAAGTCATCTGGGTCGCAGGCATTTATGTTTGTGGCTCCCACTCTGTGGAATTCTCTACCTCATCAGATATGACAGTGTCTAACAGTGGAGAGCTTCAAGACTGCATTAAAAACGCATCTATTTGGGCTTGCCTTCTATGCTAATAATTAGCATAGCCCCTAGAATTCTGCAGCCGCAGAATTTTGTGCAGAACTTGCAACCTACCGCAGAACTTCTGCAGTGCCACACAATTCACGGTTCTTGGTGATTCTTTATTAATATTTCTGTTTATCCATAGAACCCAATTCCCTTCCCCTCTTTTTATATCCAAAACCCCTCTATGTTCAGAATGTGATGTCATCAGTGCCATAACATCATACATTAGCTAATGAAATGACTGTATTTTGCCACAGAAATGAATAGTCCGTTATCTACCACAGCTCCCACTGCCCGAGGCGGTGTCACAGCACACCAGGCATGGTGATATTTGCTCAACCCGCACTACACCCTAATACAATTTTCAGTCTTATGCTATTACACTAGGGCCAACTTAAACAAAACCTTGACAATAGCATAGACTTTTTAAGTCCATACCTTACTTTGTACAAACTTATTTGTGCCTTTAAAGTACAGAGATGCCATCTGAAATGAATAACTGATAAAATGAATTAACCTGTCATTTTTAAGAAAAATAAAGTAATTATGCCCAGAAAAACTGAATATAATAATGTGTAGACCTGTTGAAAGAACAGAGCTGTTAAATAAACAACTGCGCTGTATACATTTTTGCCAGGGTTACTGATCACATATTTATTTATTTATTTATTTAAACAGCAGTTTGGAAAAACCTTTGAGCCATAGGCTCATTTACAAAGGTACCTTGTCACAGTAAGACAAACCAAAATACACAGTATAGCAGTACAACACATAAGTATAACAGTAAAATTAAGACATAGATACAAACAAGCTGGTACAGGTAGGATGGATGCAAACAATACCAGAGTTATGTCGTCCTTAGCAGCTTAGTAATAAGCTTTGTCATAAGTATTGAGTACGGCTTTGACTAGTGGCAGTGACAAATTGTCATTGGTTGATAGAATCACCTAAATGTTATGGACAAATGTTGTGTGCAGGGCCAGCTGTTGGGCCAGAGGGTAGCAGGTTGTGTTCCCGTGCTGGCACCTCAGGTTCAGAGACGAGCTCTGGGAGTTGGCTGGACAGCACAAGGACTGGAGGAGCACACCCCTGCTCTGAGCCTGGAAAGGTGTGGTGCAGTTTTCTGTCACATGGGGGACACACTGTGATGGGCTGGAGAGCTTTATCTCACAATGGGTTCACATGCATGTCATGGCCTGATGGTGTTACATAGTGTGTCAGGGGAAGTGGGTTGGCATGAAAAACGAGTTTTTATATATTTCCTCTATTCTGTTTATTCCATTTCCAAAGGGATCTTATCAATGAGGATACAATTTCATAGAAATTAAAAAAAAAAAAAAAATATATATATACACACACACACACACACACACACACACACACACACACACAGTATCTCTCTCACTACACACACACACATTTGTATGCATGTTAAAGATTGCATATAAATATATAAGTGATGCACAGTGGGGACCTCATGAGTGGTACAGACAGCATGAGTATAGAAATACCTTATTTATCACATAAGGGTCCTCTTTGCGTATTTAATTTATGCATTAGGCTAGGACCTTAAGGGATAGTTTTTTTTTTTTTTTTTAGACATAAAATTATTTCTAGAAGTCTGTTATTTTTGAACTAGTGTTACTGTGCTTTCCTCCATCCTGATTGCTATAGCCATTGCCATGGACAGGAAGTCAGGATGATAAGCTGATACTTGTGATGTGGCAGTTCGTTAGTGCCACAGAATTACCACAGAAATTACAAACCACCGCCGCAGAAATTCTGCAGCACATTGTAATCTTGCTGCAGAACTTGGCCCCAATATGCTGCAGAAAAGTAGGGGCCTTGATAATTAGTGGAATTAGACTGCATTTTATGAGGGATGTTTTATCTACGTATTTACGTATATTATTGTCAGGGCGCTATGATCTCTGGAATAGCGCCTTTTTATAAATAAAGATGATTGGATTGATTGGAAATATAGACTGGACGACTGAGGATCCAAAAGCAGAACTGACAACTGAGCAGGTCAATGCAGTAATGGGATGTGAATGTGTGTGCATTCAACCAACTAACAGCTCTGCATATCTTGGAAATGTGGATGTACTGGCAGCAGCAACAGAGGCAGTAGTATGTCTGGGGGGAGTGAGCCTTCAACCCCACGGTGGCTCCCCCTCAGCTAACCGATAATACAGACTGACGCGGATCTGACCCAATGGCCAATAGTTTGCTTGGCTGATGGTCTGCCTAGGGCAGCTTCAGTATAGGTTAAGAACAGCTGGTGAGTCTCAACACAAAGGTCGTGTAGCCTGTGGAATGTTTGCTCGGCACCCAACATGTTAAGCTTCGTGAAAAAGGTAGGTAGGATGAATATCTGATTCAGATGAAACTGAGACACTACACTGGGCAGGAACTTTGCATTGAGGAGCAGGACAACTCATCTGGCACAGGAGATGGCAACCAAAAAATACAGGTTACTCACTTGTAACAGTAGTTCTAGGAGTGGTATGTATTGTTCATCCACACATGTTGGCAGTGTCTTTTCCCCTTTAAGAGTTGCCAGAAAGTTTTCAAGCTGGCTCCTCCCACCCACCTGGGTGGTATATCCCTCAGCTCCGCCCCATGATGCCAGATCTTGCCCACTGGAAGTAGAGGTTGTGCGCCTGAGCCTGGGGAGGTCGGGGGGGTCCGTGTGGATGAACATATACCACTCCTAGAACTACTGTCACAGGTGAGTAACCTGTGTTTTTAGGAATGTAGATATGTTTTTCTATCCACACTTGTTGGCAGACTCTTAGCAGTTCTCCAGGAGGAGGGAGGCAAGGCACACACCCCCTACTTGGGGAACAGAGATTGGAGAACTGAGGCCCCAAACCCAGCATCCCGGCGTGACTCAAGGTCAATGTGGTAATTGGAAATGAAGTTGTGTGTGCTGACTTCCAGGTAGCAGCCCTGCAGATTTCCTGAATACAGGCGTCCCTAGAAGCAGCCACGGATGCAGCAGTAGGATGGGTGGAATGAGCCCTTAGCCCTCCGGGAGGCTCCCTACCCACCAACCTATAGCAGAGATCAATGCAGGAAGTGATCCACCTGCCAATCGTCCGCTTGGCTGCAGGTCTGCCAGGTGCAGCTTCAGCGTAGGTGACAAACAGCTGGCGAACCTCTCCCTGAACTCCAGCTGTGCGCTCTTTGTAGTAAGAGGGCGCTCGCCTCAGGTCCAGAGTATGGAGCCTGTGTTCGGCCTCTGAGGTGTGATTTGGGAAGAACACCGGAAGAGTCTTCACCTGATTTAGGTGAAACTCACGACACAATCTTGTCCCTGTAGAAGACCAGGTACAAAAACTCCATTGAAAGTGCCTGGAGCTCACTGATCCTTCTGGCTCACATGATAGCCACCAGGAAGGCAGTCTTCCACGACAGGTGAGACATGTCACACCAGTGCATCAGTTTGAGTGGCTTGCCCATGAGCTTTGCCAAAACCAGCAACAAGTCCCATGGTGGTGGTGGTTCATGCCCCAGAGGGGAAATGTGATTCAAGCCTTTGAAAAAACACCAGACCATCTTCTCTTGCACCATCAACTGCGGACCAGCCCACGCCCGGTAAGCAGAGATGGCTGCCAGGTGCACCTTAAGGGTCATCAACCAAAGTCCCCCTTTGGAGAGGGACCACAGGTAGTCCAAAATGCTGGCCACCGGACAGCACAAAGGGTCCGGCCCCATGCCCCGACACCAAATGGAGAATCTCTTCTATTTGAATGTATAGCATTTTCTGGTTGATTCCTTTCTAGATGCCTCCACGACAGAGAGGACATCTTTGGAGAGACCCAAAGCCTGCAACTCTAGCCACTCAGGAACCAGGCTGTCAGGTGCAGGGATTGAAGATCCGGGTGGACTACCTTCCAGATTGATGGACAGCAGGTCCGGGTGTATTGGAAGATGCCTAGGGAGCCTGCTGGTGAGGCTGAGGAGATCGGGGTACCAAACCTGGTGTGGCCAGTCCAGAGCCACCAAGTTCACCTGTGTCTTGTCCCTCCTGACCTTGAGTAGCACCTTGTGGATCAAGGAAAGTGGAGGGAAGGCACAGAAGAGCCCTGGAGTCCAAGGCCTTGAGAAGGCATCCCCCTGCAGCAAGCTCTGCTTGGGGGTGCTGCACAGAACAGTCTCAGCTTTGCATTCTCCCTGGAGGCGAACAGGTCCACCTGAGGGGTTCCTCACTGGGAGAACAGACTCTGAGCTATCTCCAGATGGAGAGACCATTCATGAGACACCTCGCCCACCCAGCTGATTGGAGGCTGCTGCCACATGGATGGCTAGGAGATCTGCCTCCAGGCTGCGCACGAGGGTCCATACACGGAGAGCTTCCTTGCACAAAGGCAGGGAGTGTGTCTGGCCCTGCTTGTTGAGGTAGTACATTGTCATGGTGTTGTCCATCTGGATATGGACCACTTGACCCCGAACAAATGGAGCAAATGCAGTCAGCGCCAGCCGAAATGCTCGGAGCTCCGGCAGGTTGATGTGGAATCCGCACTCCTTGAGGTTCCAGAGCCTGTGGACTCTGTCTTCCCCCAGATGGGCACCCCCGCCCATGAGAGAGATGTTGGCCATCAGGATGACCATTGGCTCGGAGCGGGCAAACCGGATCACTTCCTGTATATGCTCTGGGACTAGCCACCACTGGAGGGCATCCCACATCTTCTGGGTCACAGTGACCAGCTGGTCAAAGTGACGTTTGCGCGGAGACCACTAGCTGGCCAGTTCCCATTGCAGGGAGCGTATTTGCCAACGGGCCCATCGGACCACGCTGGTGCAGGCTGCCATGTAACCCACAAGGTGCAAGAAGTCCCGCACAGGGCGCAAGTGCCCAACCTGAAATGATCAGGCAACAGAGGAAAGAACCTCCACCCTGTCTGCCGGAAACCAGGCTCTGGCTAGGCAAGAGTCGAGCTCTGCCCCGATGAAGCCAATCACCTGCAGAGGCACGAGTTCCGACTTGGCCTCCTTGACTAGGAGGCCAAGGGAGGTGCCAGGTCTGGAGGGCCAAGTACCTGGACCGCTCCACCTCCTGCCTGGAGGAATCTGTGTTCAGCCAGTTGTCAGGTAGGGGTACACACAGACTCCTTGGCGCCTCAGGTAAGATGCCACTATTGCTATGCATTTGTTGAAGATCCTGGGGGCCAAGAAGACGCCGAATGGCATGACCTGGAACTCATAGAGGGTTCCCTCTGCTCGAAAGCGGAGGAACCTTCAATGGGATGGACAGATTGGGAAGTGAAAGAACATGTCCTGGAGATCCAGGGAGCAAAACCACATTTCTTACTCCAGAGATGGTATGATCTGGGACAGAGTTACCATCCTGAAGGTGCAGGACCTGATGAATTTGTTCAGGTCATGCAGATATAGAATGGGGCACCATCCCCCCATCCACTTTGGCACCAGGAAGTACCTGGAGACAAACCCTGGGTATCCCAGAAGATCCGCTACTCTGACCACAGCCTCCTTGCAGAGGAGCTGGGGCATGTTATCTCGAACAGCTGACCATGTGTCTGCGGATACCAAGTCCTCCCGTGAGGTGCGGGCTTGGCTTGGAGGGTACTGCTCGAATTCCAGAGGCAAACCCAGACTGACCACTTCCAGAACCCACCTGTCCGTGGGGACAGCAGACCAAGCAGAAAGGAAGTGGTAATAACAATAATAATCATAATAATAAGCTTTATTTATAAAGTGCCTTTCAAATTGTCAAGGAACTGAACAATAAATAAGCATATAAAAACAGTAAAATACATAAAAAATAATAAAATAACAGAATAAATAAAATCAGATGTTCAAATTGGGTATGCTTTCCGCCACAGATGCATAGGTGGTGGAGCCGGCCCCCCACAGGAGGACCCAGGAGAGGTGTGACACCCCTCATCCTGTCACTGAGCAGGCTTAGAGGAGGAGGAGGACCAAGCTGAAGAGCCACCGGGTCCCTTTCCTCCGGTCTTACGGACCACCGAGGCCATGGACTTGGGCCTGAGTCGCCAAGACTGAGCCTGCTGGCCAGACTGGTGCTGGTCTGGTTTTGCCGCAGGAGTGGAGGACCGAAACGGCTCATGCTTCTGCTACCTGGAACCATTGGGATCCTTCTGGGCGGATGTCACAGAGTCCAAGGTGGCACTGGACTTCTCGATTCGCTGGAGATGACCCTCCACACCGAACCCAAACAGGTTGGTGCCCAAATATGGGACATCTGCCAGCTTGTTCTGGGTGTCCGCCGTAAAGGTCAAGATCCGCAGCCAAGCCTTACTATGCATGGGAACTGCAGCCGCCACCGAGCGAGCACAGGAATCCCCCATATCCGTCTGAAGTTATTGCTTAGCCACAGCCTGGCCCTGATCATGGACCTGCTTGACCGTGGTCTGGAAGTCCGCAAGAAGGTGAGGAATCACCTCATCCAAGGAGCCCATGAGGGCATGGGAGAAGTGTGCCATCATGCCATCACTTATTAATCCTGCCTTTTTAGCTAAGAAGGCCATTCTTGATCTCTTGCCTCCAAGGTCCCAGCAGCTCCTCAGTCCCTATTGTGGTGCCCGTCTCACAAGAAGCTCAGTAAATCTAACCTTCCAGGTCCTCCATAGTCACACTTCTCAAGCTCAGAGATCTTTTGCTATCAGAGCACCTAAGTCGTTTAACTTCCTGCCTTCTGAGATAGCACAAACAGCCACCCTGGGGCCCTTTAAGTGCAAACTACGACACTTCCTGGTATCCAGTGCTTCCTGTGATTGCGTCATCTAAATTCTGTTGGCCAGTTAAGTGCGCTGAGGTCCAGCTACAGGTACCCAATACTTACTGTGTCTGCCTCACCTCAGTGTAAGTTCACCTTGCAGCTTTCTGTAGGGTGACTAGTCCAGCACCTTCCCGTAGCCTCCGCACTAATCACCACCCTAGCCCACTCTCAGCCCTCCCCTCCTTGGTCTGTCCCCATAGCCTCCTACCTCCTGCCTCTATCCCCCCCCTCTCTAATCCCCTTATAGCCCCTCTGCACTTTAGCAATGACAGTTCCGCACTCCCTTTGTGGTCCTTTGTCAACACTGCTACCTTCTCCAACCTTCACCCCTGCCATATTCCCCAGTATGGGCTCCCCTAAGACTTGCTCATGATTCCTAGTGTGTCCTCCTCAGTGCCTTCTAAATCCTCAATGTTACCCAATTTCCCCCTGCTGACAAGGCCTCCGGCAGCTTCTTTCCCACTGCTTTTATTTTTAGTTCTTGAATTATTTAATTTGTTATACTGTCTTATCTCCTTGTTCTATTCAGTTCCCCCACACGTTCAGCAGCCAGTGTGTACAAATGTTATCTTGTATTGTCTGTTTTGCATATTCATGTACAAAGACGAGGAACCTATGTAAAAGAGCATCTGGCTCAAAGGTGTAATCCAAACTTTTAATAAAATAAATAAATAAATGATAGCTGAGCTTGCCTGGCGCAGGCCGAGCAAGGAGGCAGTATAGACTTTTTTAGCCGTGTGGTCCAATTTCTTGGATTCCTTGTCCGGTGGCTTGTCGATGTCCCCGGTATTGCCCGAGCACTGAAACACGTAGTCGGCCACCAACCTCTCGGCCGAGGGGTGCTCCATGAAACCCAAGAGGGTCCCGGTGGGCACCGCATACTTGCAGGCCATCTGGGCCGAGGGTGCAGGGCAGGACACGGGGCACTGCCAAAGCTCCGAGGCTGGGCCAACAATAGCCTCAGCCACTGGAAAAACCTCCATCGGAGAGTCCCCTTTATCCAGGATTTTTGTGAGGGGATAGCGAGGTCACTTCTGGACGAGCTCCAGTTTCATCACTGTGGACTCTCAGATGAGGCAGAGGATGCCCATGAAGGAAGTGGGCCTTTCCTCCATCAAGAGATCCCCTCGGACTCCATGCTGACTGCACGGTAGTGCAGTAAGGAATCCTCTGACTCAGAGGAGTCTGCCACTCCAGTTGGCGACTGCTTGGGCAGCGGCTCCACCACAATTGGTGGAGAGGCCAGCATCGGCTGAACCGAGATGGTCGTGACTGGTTCTGCTCGGGAAGGAACCATTTCGACCGGCCCCACTGGGGGCATTGGTGATGGCCAGTCAGGCGAGAGCCATGTGATGGCCGACGTGGGAGCCGGGGTCAGCTTCAGACTGGCCAACACCAACTGTTGCCACAAGGTCTTCATAGCATCGACGTAACTTGCGCCAAAATCTCTCCTCACCCAAGGAGGACGAAAACGAATAGCGGCAGCACCGCTTCCTGTGGTGTAGAGACCGAGATCGCCGATGACGGCGGGATCTGCTTAAACCACTGGATGAGTAAGACTGAGACCTCAACCTCGGCTGCTGGGGGTACCAACGGGGATCTCGATGGAAGCCATGGAAAGCCACAGCTCCTCCTGGTCTGGGTCGGTGACCAGAGGGTTCAGCTCAGCGAGCCAAGTCGCCCCTTCAGAGGTCACAGGCAGGACTGGAGTCCTGAACAGAGAACTGTCAGCCTCTTCTGACAACAACTGCCTGACAGGGTTGAGAAAACTCTCGGTCGAATCGTCGGCCGGTGCCTCGACCAACTGACCCAATTGGGTTTCCATGAAGCCAGTGGTCAAGGCCGAAGTTTTGAATGAGGTCAAAACCTGACAGTCCAGAGACCGAGAACGCTCCTGGTCCCAGGAACATCGACAGTGAATCTTCTCCTTATCTTTCTTCAAGTCCTTCTTGCAAGAGCGGGAGCTATGTGACCCAGAAGGGCCCTGTCCTTTAGTCGGGAGGGACAGGCAGAGTTCCTTGAAGGAGCCTGAATAAATGGAGCCCAATTTGAGCAGAACAAAGGAAGACGCTGAGGAGGACTGCGAGGCGGTCCGAGCTGCCTCCTCCTCAAAGGCCGTAAGTTGTTCCAACTGCTCAGCGGACCCCGCAGCCATGGAGACCACCCAACAGGCATCCTTAGATTTGACCAGTGGATGTCATTTTCCTGCAGCTCAACTTAAGGTGGGCGAGGCGGTCCTCGAGGAACGTCATGTGAAACCACTGGCAAATGTCGCAGGCCTGGGTATCATGATCATAGCCCAGGCAGTAGAAGCACGTGGTGTGTGTGTGAGGGGGTCACTACGTGACATCTTCTGCCTGCATGGGCACTGGCGAAATCGGGTGAGAACTTTTCGTATATTGTGATTGCGATCGATGATCGAACTGAATACAAAACTTGAGAGAGTTCAAAGTTTTTGGAAGTAAATCTGAAGACTTTAGCGCTAGGGCCTACTCAATGTGGAAGTGGTAAGGAGGGAACCTGCTTCTTCCAACAGAAAGGAAGATCTGGCGTCATGGGGTTTAGCCAAGGGATATACCACCTGAGTAAGTGGGAGGAGCCAGCTTGAAGACTTTCCAGCAACTCTTAAAGGAGAAAGGACACTGCCAACAAGTGTGGCTAGAACAACATATCCATATCCCTAGAAATGCAGTTTTCCACACGTGGAAGAGATCACACTTTTTCATAGGTTTGAATGGTTTACCCATCAGCTATGACACCACCAGTGGTAGGTCCCACAGTGGAGGCAATGCCTGTACCAAAGAAGACAGATGGGCCAGCCCTTTGAAGAAATGGCCAACTGATTTATCCTGTACCACCATGGGCATACTGGCTTTGGTACAGTATGCTAAAATGGCAGCCAGGTGCACCATGGGGCAGGGGCAAAAGGTAGTCATGGATGTGCCTCATGGAGGAACAGAAGGGTAACAATCCATCTTGTTGGTATCAACGCATTAACCCCTTTCATTTGCATGTGTAAGTCTTGTGAGCTGACACCTTCTGAGATGTCTCAAGCACTCTGAGAACATCTCCAGAAAGCCCAACAGCCTGGAAAGTTCAATTACTTATCCTAACAGTAGCTCTTCGAGAGAAATGTCCTACACTGAGCCACACCTTTGGAACTACACCATCAGTGTCAGGACCACTTGGAAACATTTACTAGCTGAGGCCACCCACAAAGATGTACATCGCCACCACCCATTAAAAAACAAAGGTGGCCCCTCCTCCGTTCAGTTCTCCGCCAGAAACAAACTTGGAGGTTATCTTACTGGCAGGAACCAGGGGACCAGATGCAGAACAAAAGTGATAAGCTGTGAAAAAATCCAATGGGGCAGAGGAAGAGTACACATCGTGTGACAGCAGCCAGGGCATCCACAAAGATGCTGCCTATAGTCAGAAGGCTGGGAGTAGACAGGGGGGTGAGCTGTGGCTCTATGTAAGAGATTCTCTAAAAGGTCTACTGTTATGGTAAGTAACCCTCTTCTTTGAGGACATCTCCTCCATAGAGCCACACATTTGGAGCAATTTCCAAACAGTAAAAAAGGTACCCAGGCAGGAGCAAGAGGGCATGGATCTTCATGACCCTAAGATAGAAAGCCTTGGAGGACAGCAAGGCCAAAGCTAGGTCATCTACAGGAGACGAGATCCAGACTATAGTATTTAGTGAGAGTGTGAACAGATTTCCATGTGGCAGAACATATGCATATGTGGAAATATTAAGAAAACATGCCACAGAGGTGGGCATGACACATGTGGAGTGGCCATAAACAGGACCAGAAAGCTCCTTACCTTGCTCTGGAAAAAAAGAAATGGAACACAACAACTATTTATTCATTGAACTTCTTGCAGTTTTATTACTTTTTCCCCCACATGGATACTGCTAAAACCCTGGCTGGAAAACAAATGCAGTACTATGCTTTCCTGACTTAACCTCAGTAATTGCTTACAGGAAAGGAGCCCAGCATTTAAACTACTGGCTGACTGCATTTCCTTTTGAATTTAACCTTAGTATTTGCTTATCTAAGCCACAGTCTGCTTAAATTAGCAAGTTAATTCCCGACTGCATTTCATTCTGATTTTTAACCTTGGTATCTGCTCAAATCAGCCACAGTTACTGGATTTAAGCTCTGTATTTATTTACTCAAATCAGCCATAGTTACTGTTATTTACTCAAATTTGCCACAGTCTACTCAAATGAGCCACAGTTACTGCTACTACCTCCCGAATGCATTTCCTTTCGATTTTAACCTCAGCATCTGCTCCAATTTAAGCTAATGTTCAAATTAATTCCCCGACTGCATTTCCTGTTGAATTTAAGCTCAAATTAGACACAGACTACTGTCACTCCTGTCCTTTTGACTTTAACTTCAATAATTGCCCAAATCCAGGATTAGCAATCTATTTTAACATGGTTTCCAATTGAATTTGTGTATCGTTTTATCGCCCCTCCCCATCTTGCCACCCCTTCCCTCTGTACCCGTATTAAGTCTGTGTCCTCTTCTTTCCCTCACAAAACTTCCAGGCTCCCCCTCCAAGGGTGGTCGAGAGGGCACAGGCTGAAAAGCCCTCCCCAGAGCTCCCCCCCCGGCGACAACAGGTACGAAAAATGGGCCGCTGCTAAAGAAAGCTGCATGGAAGAGGTCCCGAAGACGCTCCACGTCGGCTGCCCCACCACCACCCTTGGCCAACACTGTTGTATACAGCACAAACCACGTGGTGGTTAAAAGCCTATCAGGCTGTTTCCTCATTAGCAGCTTATCAGATACAGCCACCAGAGGTTGCAACAAGCTTTAAAACTGCATTTCTTCCTAAAAGATTGCTCACCAGCTAAAATCTCACTGTGTGCCTGTTACTCAGATAGCTTTTTTGCTCAGGATCCTGTTTCCAGCAAACTATCTGTAATTAGCATGCTTTTCAGACAACTGGCCCCACCTGACTAATATCCAGTCTAGGTTTGCAGGGCATGACCCTTTACTGCTGGTACAGGAAATAAAAACTCTAGGCACACAAAGTAAACCTAGCGGTATCAAAAAATGTTAATTTAATAATTAGAAAGCAAACCACTGGGCTCTGGTTAGATCTTGCAAACCGTGCACTAAGGACAGAGCAGACCCATCTTACCACTGGATCTGCTGCCCACAGCTGACTCGTCTGTGGCATGGACAACTCCTTAATGGAACTGCCTCAGCTTAATAAAGGCATGTCCCCCTCTGCTTTACCTAGCAGGGGTCCTGCCCTGGCTGTCCTGTATATACGTGCAATTATCTGGGTTGACACACAGATGGGTGCCTGCTGTACCCCTAACCCGCTCTGGGGTGCACAGGATCATCTCCTCCCACACCTCAAGGATTGTCCAGCAAAGTCATCTATTGACACACTGCTAATGATGCATGGGCTAACCCACAAGGGAGCCTGCTACCACATGGTCACTGGTATTAGAGGCAAAAGGGCAAATTGTACATGCTTCAATGGACTAAGAGCCATCAGCTGCCTCGCCATAATACTGCTGCTTCGCGCAGGGGACATTGAACAAAATCCTGGACCACCAGTATATAACTGTACAATAGGGTCACCCCTTGACCCAAACTGGATTAACACTAAGGGCCTGAGAGTTGCTCATACGAATGTCTGTAGTCTGCATCCCAAAATGCATGAGGTCCAATCCTGGGTTGCACTATATAATCCTGATGTGTTGTCCATCTCAGAAACCTGGCTCAAACCACACATCCTTGCCCAGGAGGTGGAATTAGCTGGCTATAACACCTTTACAAAGGACTGAAGGGGAAAAAAAAAAGGCAGGAGGGGTTCTCATCCATGTGAGAACATCATTACAGGCCCTCACTAGCCCCTCACCTCCACCTGGAGTCCCCCGGTTGAGAATCTATATTCATTAGGCTTATCCTAGGCCAGGAAAAGCACCTAACTATAGGCTGCATATGTATTATATATTCCTCCCAAACTTGCCCAGCATGCTTTGGAGGACCTAACAAAAGCACTGTCGGGTACTGTTCTCTCAGAGTTATTCCTCCTGGGGGGACTACAATTTAAACTGGGATATGAGCACAGAGCAAGCGCTCAGAGCCTCGCTCCTTGAAGCCAAACTGACACAAGTCATCACTGAAATCCCTAGACACGATCTCAGAACCGAGAAGCATTCCACCCTAGACTGGATCCTTGCCTCCAATAGTGCAAACATCATAATGGCTGGTGTAATGTCAGATGCCTTGAGTGATCACTCACCAACCTTCTGCATCTGGAAGAATAAGCCCATCAAGGTCCCTCCCCAGACTCATTTCAGCCAAGGATTTCTCAAAATTCTCAAATGAGGCATTCCAGTGCTACTTGAGTGGAGTAGACTGGACTCCAATTAAGCTTCTCCCCAACATGGAGAAAGCTACAGAATACTTTCAACTCACATTCTCCTCTGCAGCCAGCCTTCATGCCCCAGTAAGGAGAATTCGTGCCAAGGAGCGATGCTACAGGTGGATCATAAGAGAGCTAAAATCCCTAATGATTAGCTGAGATAAGGCCTGGAAAAAGTACAGGTGCTCAGCTCTCCCGGGTGACCTAGTCGCCTACAGGTCACTGAGGAATCAATGTAAAAAATCCACTAAAACCGCTAAGATGGAATACATTAAAAACCTTCAGAAGATGAATTTGTCCAACCCTGGTCCCTCCACGGCCACATAATTAGCAGTGGTCAAACAGTAACTGAAGGAAGTGATGCAGTGGTCACCTTCAACAGATTTTTCACAGACCTAGGAGCATATCAAACAAGCTTATCCCCCAAAAGGAGGATCCGGTAACAACTGAAGTACTGAACCCACTATTCCCGCACTTCCACCCAAGGACAGTACGCACCAAGGAAGTGCTACCACTTCTACTGTTCATAAAGTCTAATGGAACAGCGGGTCTAGATGGTCTCTACCCCGGGCTGCTCAAGGCGGCAGCCCTAGTCAATGCCAAACCTATCACCTGGCTCTTGAATCACTCCTTGCTGGATGGAGTAGTTCCCAAAACCTGGAAGCAGGCGAATGTGGTGCCAATCCACAAAGAAGGCTCTAGGGAGCCAACAGAAAACTATACGCCTATCTCCCTACTTTGCACCCTAGCAAAAATCCAAGAGAGAGACCCGTCTATTGCCAACTTTGTGACTACCTGGAAGCGAACAAGCTATTGGTATCCACCCAGCATGGCTTCCGGCAAAGGCACGGTGTGAACGGGCACAGGTGAACAAGTGGACAACACTGGGCAGTTTGACACATCAGCAGTCACTGAATTTTCACATTTATTTCTTTCTTCTTCAAAGCAGGACACATGTATTACAGCGAACTGGTTCGACAGCAATTAACATAACAAAATGTGAATAAATTAGACAAAGTCTAAGGGCAGTCCTTTTATACAAGCAGAAGCACATGTGATCTACTTAGCTCCACCCACATTACTGAACCTTGAAAATACATTATTTAACAGAAATACAAAATAATTCAATAGGAAACATAAACTTCACACAGGTATATCAAAACCTGTCTCGTACTAACTCTGAAATCATATTTTATTCAAGCTACACAAACATTACACTGCTTTGGGTGGGTCTCTGACACTCCAGCCCCTCCCACAAATCCCAAGCCAAATATAGCAGGAAACACAGAGGCTGGCCAGCTCTAAAGGGAACTGAGGCATGATAGAGTGAAGAAGGAACATGACCATTCCCCAAACACTTCCAGACACAGGCATAACAACAGGTACTCCCTTTAACAAAACCCATATAACCCTGTATCATTAAGGAATCACTTTATAAAGTTCCTAAAACCTGGTTTTGTTCAAGATGTATATTTGTTTGTTTTACTTCTGAGACTAATACAGACTGTGATTGTAACTGCAGTATATAAGGGGTTAAGTTATGGCTGGACAGCACTATAGAGCACTGAGGCATGGGTGAGACATGAAGCAGCAGCACTTTCCAAACCTACTTAACCACAAAACAGGTAATATCAAACATGCCCTGTTTTATTATTACTTGAGCAGTTTTAATCTACTATATGTTTTAACTGATTTCAAGCAGGAAGTAGTTCAAAATAATCTGCCTTTTAAAATCATTTTTACAGCCTGCTACACAAAGCCTAAAACCATTACCCCAAACAAGTGAGTGTACTCAAGCAAATGAAACTGCAAGGGCACAGCAAAAGTAGAGAAACTGATACAGAGCAACCATATTAAAGTGTTGCTTCTCTCTAGTTTTTCATGTGGCTACATTTAGCTTCTGTTTCCTACTCCTCTCACTAATTCTTGACTCCAACATAACCTGTAGGCTTTTATCAGAATAGACACTAATTGCTTCTACATGAATGATTTATTTTATCTCTCTCTCTCTCTCACACACACACACACACACACACACACACACACACACACACATTTAAACACAGCAGCTGAAAGGAGCAAACCTTAATGTTCAGCTGCTAACCTTTTTTTTCTATCTCAGAAGTATCCGTGAGAAATCAGCTTTTCTGCTACTCACATCCCAAAGGATGGGGGGGGGGGATAATCTCCTATTCACTACATCTCCCTTTCAGTTAAAAGGCACCTCATAATAGCAATTTTACAAATGCCTTTCTTATTTCCTTTTCAGCTCCTTTACTATCACTTCCTAATACCAGGACTGTGACTTTTAAAATAAAGAATTAAACCTGAAGACAAAGCACAGTTTTAAAGCACATTCACGAATGCACATTTAAAAGCACAAAAATGGCTGAACTGTAAAGCGCCTTTTCTGTGCGACAATGAGCACACTTGCAGCTTCACAGGACAGACAGCAAGGAACCTATAACTACCTGCAGGGAACAAAGATAGGGAAACCCACTACAGCTTCAGCCCATTCCTACCATATATCCCCCCCCAACCCCGAGTGGCGGCTTCCACTGATAACCTGCATTTTTTAAACAGACTTAATTAAACAGCACTGAATACATAAACTATGATTCGCACGTCATAACATGCAAGCTGGCAAGGAAAATGTTAAGAAACACACCTCTCGAGCAAGAGCTCATGAAGCTAGTGAAGGAAACAGCTTCTACAACTAACAGGCGGCTTAGTACCCTTTCACAGGCTTTCCAAAGCTTTCTGCCATTTTCGTCCGGGGGGGGGGAGGGGACGACGACGACTTATAACTCAAAACTCATTCTCCCTTTCTTTTATTAACTAAAGGCACTTCGAGGTCCAGAGCAGCGCTAAACCAAGCACTTTTACAGATATATTTATTTTTTTTTTTAAAGTGCTGCATTTTCAGTCTCACCATTTTAACAGGATCTCAACATTATTTTCTGTTATTTGATTTTACATTTTGGGGGTTTTCCTAACACAGGGGTTTTAAATACATAGACAATTACAAGGAGTTCCAGGGCCCCTAACCCTTCACAGAGCCACTCTGTGACACACGGGACTGACTCAGCTCTCATCAAATTCACCACTGATATCCTCTCAGCACTGGACAAAGGCTTTCCAACAGGGGCTACCTTCATAGACCTGACAAAGACCTTTGATCTGGTCGACCACGCCCTACTATTAGCAAAGCTGAGTAATCTTGGTCTTGATCAACACTCACTGAACTGGTTCAGCAGCTACCTATCTGACTGCTCTCAGCAGGTCAAGTGGAGGGGTTCTGCCTCCAGGTTTCTCCAAGTAACTGAAGGGGTACCACAAGGATCGATCCTAGGCCCCCTCTTATTCTCACTGTTTGTCAATGACCTCAGCTACCACTGTGGGAGTTGCTCTGTGGTCCAGTATGCTGATGATGCAGTCCTCTACAGATCTATTAATGCTGATGAACTTGGTCCACAACTCCAGTCAGACTTTGCCTTGATTGAATCCTGGCTACTAGAGAATCGCCTGGTCCTAAATTCCAAGTAAACTAAGGCTACAGTGTTCGGACCAGGATCCCTAGGCCCTGATCGCAGCCTCTTACTCCCACTCATCACAGCAGCAGGCTCTACTATTGAGGTGGTGCAATCCTTTAAACACCTTGGCCTGGTGCTGGACCAGGGACTCACCCTAAAGCTCCATATGGACTTTGTTACCAAAAATATCCACCAAAAGCTCGGCCTGCTCCACTGCCTTAGCGCCCAAATGATACCCAAGACACGGTTGGCGATAGCCAAGAGTACCCTACTCCCTACCTTAACATATGCTGCCCCAGTACTGCAGGGAATGGCAAAGCAGAGCTACAACAGCTTAACAACCCTGTATCACAAAATTGCGCATTTTGCCACAAGGTCCAAACCAAGGAGCCATCACTGCAATGTACTTGCTTCGCTCAGATGGCCCTCCTTTGGCCATAGACTTCAGCACCCCCTACTATGTAACACTTTTAAGCTCATCAATGACTACCCCCCTGCTAGTCTAGCCAGACTTCTAGCTCCTACATGCTCCAGCAGGCTGCTCCATATCACTGGACAAAGGCTCTTCAAAGAACCCAGGATCAGAACCACAGCAGGCAGAAAATCCTTTGCCAGTGCTGCCCCTCAGCTATGGAATAAACTCCCCGGACACCTTCAAGAAGTTACCTCTCTAGGAAACTTCCAAAAGGGTCTATGCATGTACCTACTGGACCATAGTCACTGCTCCTGTCCCAGTGAATAACTATTCTTCCCAGAACAGTCCCCTCTCTTCCTCCAGCATCTCTCCTGCTTATCCTCTAAACTTGACTCACTTAACTATGTCGTGACTCTACCCACCAAAACCCTGTCTTATCAGTATGATGATCGCTATGAATTTGTTAGTCACTAAAATAATCCTACTGTATCTACAGTAATCTTGCTCTACAATGAACACTGTATCTCTGACCCTGTACTGCCTGCACAAAATATGTACAGTCAACACCATATTTCTCACTGTGTACTGCCTGTTCTAAATATGTACTGTATTACATAAATGCCTCACTCTTTGTAACTAACTCCTGGTCGCCCCTGAAAAAGAGACCTTCGTGGCCCAGTGGACCTACCCGGTTAACAAAATTTAATAAATAAATAATTTGGAAAGGCACTGCTTAGAAAACGGGGTGAGGGGCTCCTTTAAGCTAAGAGGACTTCCTTCTGTCCTTAGTAGTCCAAAAAGAAGTGTAATATCCTTATTCATCCGAAGAATATAACAAAACTTCACCCTTATTTAAAGGGGAAGGAATGGGCTCCACTACAAGAGCCTGAAGCTCGTATACTCTCTTTATGGAAGTAACAGCCACCAGGAACAGTGTTTTCCATGACAGGAAACACAAGTCACAAGTAGCAGCAGGTTCAAAAGGAGCTCCAGTAAGAGACTCCAGAACCAATTTAAACAAAAAAAAAAACTGACAAAACATTTTAGTAATTTTTAAAAGTAGTTCATTATTAGTGCTTTTCTTTGCTATGTGCTTGCTATGTTTTTTTTTTTTTACCTAACACTACTAGATGTGATATACAGAGCAGTGTTTTACCTTGAAACAGACATAATCTAGTTCTTTTCCTCCAACTACATCAGCATGGTACCTCACTCATTGTTACATCACAAGTCCAGCTGCCTAATTGGTTACATGGCTCAAAAGTTATCAATCAAGCGGCAAGAGATTAGCTCAATTTGGTTACTAGTGATGTCATAGTCAGTAAGGTCACAATGCTGATGATGTATAGGGAGGAACAGAACTGACTGTCAGCCTCCATGTAGACAGCTGTTCCACACATCACACCTAGTACTGACTGGTACAAACATTTTCTAATTAGCAAAACAGAAAAAATTCTTTAGCTGTAAGAAGTGATAGTTTACTGCTTCTGAAGGGTACTATTAATTCCAGATAATACACTGTCTCCTTAAGGTCCCACACTGGCACTGACTTACAAACTGTGGGACAGATATGCAGGCGCCTTTTAAGGAACTTGCAGGGCACCTCAAGCTGGGCCACTGTCTTGCCATCTATGAGGGTTTATAAGGCCCAAACAGCTACTAAGTGCACCTTACCACAAGAGTACTGGAGGCCAGAGTCTGACAAAGACAGAAGGTCATTTGAGACCTGCCTCACTGGACATATATAAGTGGCCAAGGAACAAAAAGCACATCATATACTGAAACATTTCCATTTCAGTGAATACGCATGCCTAGTAGACAGCTTTAGAGCGACCATTAGAACAGCTGTGACCACAGGGAATGGGACCCACAGTTCCACCAACTGCTGAAGAAGTACCATATTTGTCTGGGCCAGAACAAAGCCACTGAAATCATTGTGGCCTGTTCCGTCTGGGGCTTGATTAAAACCCTCTTAATCATAGGGGCTAGAGGAAAGGCATACAGGAATCTCCCATTCTAGGCCAGGGACAATGCAACTTGCCCAAAAATTCCAGGCCCTGGAGTAAGCAATCAGGCAAAAATATGCCAGTTTTGCATTGTGAGGGGACACAAAAAGGTCTAACTCTGGACAATGTTATCTGGCAAAGAAGTTGTTTATCACAGAATCCAGAAGTTCCCATTTGTAGGATACAGCTTGAGACCAGCTGAGATGGTCTGCTATGATGTCTACGGAAACAGGTATAAACAGCGGTCAGAAACAATCCGTCATTGATCATCCAATGCCACACTCTCGTCGCTTCTCTCTCTCCATAGAGGTTAAGAGTAGGTATCCCTTTGTTTGTTAATATAATGCATCATGCTCATATTGTCCATCTGGATCAGAAGGGACTGATTCCCAATGTAGACAGTGAATGCCTTTGTGCCAAGAACAGTCCTCTTTTCCAGAATGCAGATGTAGAGAGAGAGAGAGAGAGAGCTAGCTATCAAGAGGGGATCAGCGATAACGGAACAGATTTTTTAGTGGAAATGACACAACTAGTGTTGTCATATAACACATTTTGTATTTCATGGGGGATTACTGTATCAAGAACAAGGGTACAGCGATGGGGGCATGTTTCACATCCAATTACACCAATTTGCTTATTGGATATTGGGAAGAATGGGTAATATGGAATCTGAAAGGGACAGTGCACGAGTCCAAATTGATATGCTGGAGATGTTACACTGATGATGTGTTCATGGTGCGGTGGGGGGCATGATGAACTCAATAAATTTGTTTAGTACCTTAATGCAATCAATGCTAATCTAAGGTTCATAATGAACAGCAATATGCTACAGACTCCTTTTTTGGATATTCTGATCAGTTTTGGAAGAAAAAGGAGTTTGTTACTGGGTAGCTATAGGAAACCTACAGAAAGGAATTCAGTTTTATTGGTTAGCTCACGCCACCCCCACCACACTGTGAACAATTTCCCCAAGACCTTGTTTTGCAGGGCGAGGATAAATTGCAACATGGAGGAGGAATACCAGAAGGAAAAGGTCACTCTGGAGAATACATTTAGAGTAAGGGGCTACTCGGAGGCCGCGATACAAAAGGCAAAAGAACAATATCACAATGTCAGCAAGTGTGGGTTGTCCTGAGATCTAGGGAGCAGATGGTAAAGTCTGTTGAGTGTGTCAATTACATCACTATGAATTTGGTGAGGGGTCATAAGAAAAATACTTCATAAACACTGTGGTGGGGGGGTAGGAGCAGATGAAAGACTTGGAGATATCATCTGCACACCTCTCAAAATGGTGTACAGGAGTGGCAGGAATCTCAAGGATAAACTTGCCCACTCTGTACAACCCAAACCCACACCTAAGACACGGTGGCCAACACCCACGAGGAGGTGTAAGCAGTGTAAACTCTGCAAATACTGCAGAATAGCGAAGGAAACACAGACATTCTTAAGTCTTGATGAGAACAAAGTTATGGACATATGGGACATAATCACATGCCACACTACATATGTGGTCTACTTAGCAGAATGTTCAAGTGCGTCCTTCTATGTTGGCAGGACGAAAAGAAAGCTGAAAGATCGGATTGGTGCCCATACAAGAGTCATACTTCCTAACGATCCTCAATATGTCCTTGTCACACATCTTAACAGCTCAGAGACTCTGGATATGCACAGAATTTTATTCACAGGTATTGAACACGACACCATGGGTTGCAGAAGAAGAGACTGAGATCTGACCCTTGCCAGAAGAGAAACCTGCTGGATTTTAAATTGGGAGCTATGAAGTGACCAGTTCTTAATGGTCAGTTAGACTTGGTACCCTTCCTTTTGAATGGATAAGTTTATTCCCGTAATAAAGTTGGCTTTATGGGCTCGGTTACCATTGACATTCTTTCAGAAGATTGAGATTATTCGCATGATAATCCTTCCAAAATTACTGTATTTATTCCAGAATATCCCCACCTTTCCTTCTAATTTTTACTTTAAATCATGGGACAAACTTACCTCTAATTTTATGTGGAACGGCCAAAAGCCAAGAATTATAATGTCCCTCCTCCAACTGCCACTTTCCTCGGGAAGGGCTAATCTACCAAATTTAATCTATTTAGAGTTTGCCATAAATGACCTTTATGATATTATTAAGGTGACACTAGTTCCTGAAACTAGGTTACCCCCTCTCAGAGATTTCTCTCCATTCATGGCCCAAGTATTAAAGTTATGGTACAACGACAAAAAGCATTTAAGGATTTTTTTTTTTTTTAATTTTTTTTTTTTTTTACACACACGCTTATTTCAGAAGACGATCGGTTTCTCCCAGCAACCCTGGACCATACCTTCTCCAGATGGAGACATATGGGACTTAAATTTTTTTAAGCAGTTTCTTTCCCCCTCTGCGGTTATCCCATTTGAATCCCTACAAACAAAATTTGGCCTATCAAATAATGGCCATTTCAGATACAGTCAGGTAAGAAACTACTTATTACATCAGAAAGATACTGATACCAGTTACCAGAACCCCTACCTCTCGCCTGGAAATATCTGGAGGACAACATCAAGGGGAGTTTACGGCCACATCAGCTGGGCTTTCTTTACAGAATTTTAAGGGAAGGAATTGGAGACTCTTCAATTTCTATTCTGAATAGTTGGAATAGGGACCTCGAAGTGGAGATACAGGAAGAGGACTGGCTGTGGGCTTCCATACAGGCATATAAAAATCAATCACACACGCCACTATGTGGTGTGAATTTGCGTGGAAGTGTGGGAGCCATTTTTTCCACTCTCCTGCAATACTAATCAAGTATCTTCCATCCTCATTTGGGGCAAGTTGGAGAAAGTGTTCTTGTAAACTAGCTGACCATGGCCATGTTTTTTGGTCTTATCCTCTATTGACACCATTTTGGTGTTCTTTACAACAAGAAATTTCAGACTGCATGGGAGAATCTATCGAACTCACAGTTGAATCGGTGCTGCTCTCCATTTATCCCCAACACAACCCTCAATGGCACCGGACTCTACTACCGACATTTATTTTAGCAGCTAAAAAGGCAATAACTAGGCATTGGCATTCCTCAATTATTCCAACAATTTATGACTGGAGAGGACTGATAGCAGACATTTATCATATGGAAACCCTAACCGCAAAACTTCACAATAAACAAACACAGTTTTTAACTTTTATGGAGACCTTGGGTGATATACTGTATATTTCTTTATGCGATCCTGATTTTGTTCCCTGAACTTATCCACACACTGGGGGGTGGGTTTTGGGGGAAGATATATGGTCTCAGTTAATCACAGGAATGTAGGCAAAACTTTGATTATAGACCCATGGCTGAGGGGAGCTATCAACCTCAATATAGCAAGGGAACACTATGTCATAACAGTTGACACTCAACCATAAACTGTTTGTTTAGGTTTTAACAGAGAACACTATACATACTGATATAACCAGAGTACAAAATTAGACTAAATAAATACTTGTATCCTTAAATGTCATATGTTTTAAAAGTCTGTGATTGAATTAATTCAATATGTACCTGTCACCTCCAACTAATAAAAAGAAAAAAAAAGTTTATTCCCTTAATAACAATAACTGTGTTTTTCCTAGGAGTGTTTATATTCTTCTGGTTATTACTGCTGTGTGATATGATATAGGAAAAATTATTTTTGTTTAAGTTCTTAGTTTTCTAATTCTTCTCCACTCTTCTTACACCCTTACAGGTTCCTCTACTTGTACTAATCTTTGCTACACTGGTGTAGCTGTAGATCTACATGGCCGCAGTGTGACTTACCAGGAAAGGAGTCTGTAAGCCCAAGGACCCAGGGTCTTTTCAGGTTACCCCATGTGATCAGCGCCATCAAAAAAAGCTTTGGTTAGTCCTTTCTGCACCTTCACTATATAAAAGTATTTCTCTATACCCCTTTATGTGTGCAGGATAACTTCTCCACTCCCCAAGGTATAATATTATTAGTGTGCCATTGTTTATAGGCTGCTAAACCATTGAAAAGGTTTCAAATCCATTAATATAAGTCCTTTGTAGGGTTATTTATGTCTTCAACTGTTCAATGGGATTTATGATGTAATCATACATATTCAAACTTGCTGTCTGTTTAAATACTTGTCACAAGGTGATTTTACTTGCTATTTAAGAGCTCTAACCGCAGAGGCAGCCCACATTTAAAAAAGCTAGAGTGAAATGTTTGGGGCTTCGCATAACAACCAACTGATTTTCCTGCATCTTTGTACCTTATGGAACAAAACAGAACTTTTCACTGAGGACCGAGCTTTGCTTTTTGATTTTCTGAAAATCCCCCCACAGTGAGTGCAGGACATCTATGTGTGAACCTAGGGGACCAGAGACCTTGTGTACTGAGTGTGCCAAGATGTGCACCCCTTCCCCGATCTGTCTGGAAATGTCTGTTGCAAGGAACCGACAAAGTGGGTCAAAAGAATGAAACCTGTAAAAAGTTTGGAGCATCCCTCCTCCAGAAAGGGCACAATGAAGGGGAGATATGACCAGGACTAAATGGTCCAGTTTGTCAGACAGTTGATCCCACTGGGCATGCAGCAGCCACTGAAGGATGCACATGTGGAGATGTGCCAGTGGAACCATCCTTCTGGCAGCTGCTATGAGGCCTAGAAGCTGGAGTATTAATCTAGCTGAGACACCAGAGTTTGTGATTATCACGCAAGCTTGTGTTATCAGAGTGTCTACAAGGTCCTCTTGCGTGAAGGCTCAAGCCACGGTTGTGTCTAGTACAATGACAATATAATGAAGGTTCTGGCAAGGAATTAGCACCAATTTGGGTTCATCACCATCAAGTCGAGCTCAAACAGCTGGCAAATGCAAAATGGAGAGTGAAGAACTGCCTCCCAGGACAGGGCCTTGAGAAGACAATTGTCCATATAGGGTTAAAATAAAGACTCTCCCTCTTGAGAGCTGCGGCTACTACCACCAAGCAACTGGTGAATCCCTCAGTGCTGAAAATAAGCCAAAGGGCAGGACACAAATTGGTATTGTTGGCCCTCTGACATAACCCAGCAGTACTGTCGGTGACAGCGGCATATCTTGATAGGAAGGTAAGCATCCTACATATGGGGGGAACATATCCAATCTCTTTGTTGTAAAAATGGGAGCAGGGACGGAAGAAAATCACAAATCTTTATTTTATAAATCTGTTTAGACCCCTTAGGTCTAGGATGGGGCACAAGAGTCCTGCCCTAGATAGCTTCTGCCAGAGAATCGTCAGAGAACACCAGGACAAGTAGCTGCTGTTGTGACTAGACTTCTCTACTGGGACTATATTGCCCCCCCCCCCCGTCAGTTCTACTTTTATAGGCACAGGATTTGACTGACAACAGTACCTTCCTGTTTGGGAGCAGGAAGTGAGTGATCAGAGCCACCAAAGACTCACCATCCTAGAAGAACAAGAGTAGCTCCGTCCCCCGACCCAGCTGCTGGAGGTCTGCCTCTGAGCAAGTAAGGGGACTACTGAGAAATATAGGATCTTCTTGTCTCAGAAGAGGAAGATCAGGTGCTTAAAGGGGACAGAGGCAGTAACTAAGTAGGGAGAAAAAAAAAACAGAGGAAAGAGTAAGTATTCCAAACAACAGTGAAGAGGCCAGAAATAAGACATGATGGGAGTGGTGAAGTGGCTGTGGAGCAGCAGTCTTCTGGGAGACGTTCTGGAGGATGCAGTGTTGTCCCATCTGCAGGCACCTCTCTGGGCTGAGGGAGGAGGATGCTCATCTTCAGGCTGAATTGGCCATGATTTGTGGGACCTCCTCTCCCATCCAGGGACCACCAGTGCCACTGCTGTTGCCTCAGAGGCTGCCAAGAAAGAGAAGCGGTTGAACCACAGTGGGCTCAGGGAGGGTGAGGGTGGTGGAACAGAGGTGCATCCCTCCAGTTGTACCTCTCCACAATTCATATGCTATTCTGGCAAAGTGTGGTCCCTCTGTGGAGGCACCCGCAGTGGAGACCAAGGAGGATGCTGGGAACCTCCACAAAGGAGACCTACAGGAGGAGGCATGGGACACCACAGGGGAAGGAAACCACTCCAGGTGGGGGGACTTCATTGTTAGGAAGGTAGAAATGGGGAAGGAAGGGGAGAGGGAGGTAAGGTGCCTGCCTGGTGCCATGGCTTGGAGGGACAGGCAGCGAATCCTCAGGATCACCAAAGCAGCTGCACAGAGAGGGAGCTGGATGTCACTGTCCACCTAGGGACAAATGACCTGGCTAAGAAAGGGATCAGTGCAGTGCAGGAAGAGTTTGTGGAGTTGGGGAGGGGCCTTAGACAAGTAGAACGCATGGTAACCTTCTCGGAGGTGCTGTCTATGGCGTAGGTGAGGCTAGGCTGCTCCACACCATGGGATTCAATCAGTGGTTGAAAAACTGGTACAGAGCTCAGGGATTTGGCTTCGCTGGGGACTGAGGGTCCACCTGGAGTGATGCAGGCCTATACTGGAGTGATGGTCTGCATCTGTCCAGGAGGGGAACTAGGATCCTAGGTGATGAGTTTAAATGCTTCATTGGTAAGCATTTAAACTAGCCAAGGGGGGGGCACTGGAAAGAAGCAGGGAAATCCTAGCCCCCCCCCCAAAAAAAGTCAGGGTAGTAAGTGAGGTAAACACCAAGTTAAAGATGGCGATAGGAGAAGGGCAGGGGTAAATGGAGAAAGTGACAAAGGCAATAAGGACAGGGATGGGGCAAAAAGGGGTAAGGCCATCAGGAAATGGAGGGTAATGAGTACCAATGCCCGTAGTCTGGGCAACAAGCTCCATGAACTGGTGGCCTTGATGGAAGAGGAATGCCTGGATATCGTAGCAGTCACAGAAACATGGTACACAGAGAACCATGACTGGGATGTTAACATACCAGGGTATACAACCTACAGGAGAGACAGGAAGGGCAGAAGAGGGGGAGGATTAGCTCTCTGTGTAAGGGAAGAGATGAAAGCAACGGAACAAGAGAGTAAACAGGGAGGAGAGAAGGCACTGTGGGTCACCTTACAGACTGGAAATGGCACCACAGTCTACACAGGGGTTGTATACAGACCCACATGTCAGGGGGAGGAAATGGACAAGGATATTTATTTATTTATTTAGTTAGTTTTTGTTGACCGGGTAAGTGCACTAGACAAATCCTGCCTATTTTTAGGCACGACCCAAGGGGATGGAGATACAGATGAATGCCAACTGACCTTAAACCAGATTAAGCTGTCGGTGGTATTTTTAGTGAATGAGGGAAATTTAGCCAGAACACTGGTGAAATTCCCCTACTCTACCTGCAGGGGTGCTGTCACTTCCTGCAGATGGGATAGAGGGACTCAGTTTGCTGCCGGACACAGGAGGTGGAGGATGTGATAGGAGGGACCTCCCTTCCTGTAGGTTTGGAGCAGGAGATGATCATGGAAGAAATGTTGGTAACCGATCAGTGTGTAGAGCTAATGGATAGTGAAACTACTGAAGATGGATGTATAGACTTCCAGGCAGCAGGCCTCCAGCAAGAAGCAGATTTTGTACAGGCCCTTACTACAGAACAGCAACAATGATTACTAATGGTTCTTTCAACTCCGGGTTGTGGTGGACGGCAGCAGCCACTTGCAGAACAGATGGAGGTAACAGATGCTGTGACAACCCATTTGCAGAGAAAACCTTCGGTAGAGATTAATATATGTAATGAAAATCCTTCTCAGGGTTTGGTTACGGAACAACAACTCACTGAGAGTGCTGATACAGCGAAGGTTTCTACAGTCAGTTCTTCCACAGTGAGTACAAACCTAGATTTGGCTGTATCAGGTGAAAATCCCTCTGAAAGTCCCATATCTACTGAAAATACTGACGATTTGTTTACTGAAAATGTGTTACAGAAGGCTAAGCCTAGGAGGGGGCAAGATCCTGGGAGTAGATGTTTGACAGAAGACTTTTGGTCTCTTGGATCAGAAACCAGTAATATTGATTCAACCCTGATCGTTGCAGGTTGGAAAAAGGTTGAAGGGGGAGGATGCATTGATTCTGGATTAAACGGATTTATCAATCTCTGATTTGAGTAAAAATATTATGCAAAATCCTGTGCGAGTACAATCTGCAAACCAAGACATGGCTGTCTCTGGTATTGCGACACAGGTAGAACCCCCCCCCCCATATTGAGCTAGAGACCTCTCCTGTATCCCAGGCCACTGACTCTGCTGCCCCCATAGAACAACAAACTTGGGGAGATCAAGTAGATGATTCGGACCTTACCCCTGAACTACAACCAGTATCTATATAGCCTTCCTTATTATGAAGACCATTCAGGAGGAAGGAGGTTGGTTTTTCAAATGTAATTCCTGCCCAATGGAAGAATGTAGTCCGCATTCAATACACTGGCAGCCTGCCTCTCCTGCCTGTATCAGGAAAGTACTGCTGAAAGATTCTTTCCATTTTTTCTCTAACAAAATTTATGCACTGATCCATGCATCTGGTGACATGAACTTTGATGTGAGTTTTAAAACTCCAGCTGGACTGGACCGTTTTTGGTCCATGTATGAGAAAAAAAAAAAACATTCAGCTTTATGGATGCCCGTTCGGGTTATTCCAATTACCAGACCCGCTATTAAGCATGTTACTGTGCTATTCTGCAATGAGGGAGTATCAGTACATGACATTAGATACTGGTTCCAGAAACAATGCGATGTTTTAGAAGATCCTACCCCAATCCTAGATGATTAACACATCTGGACAGGAGGATGGAAATTTAAACTGCCTAGTGTTTTTTTTTTTTTTTAAGGCACTGAGACAGGTCATTGTTTTTATCAAGGGCAGCCGAAGACTTGCTTCCACTGCGGATCACAACAGCACCTACGTAGTGTTTGCGACAGGATGAAGTGCACACTATGCATGGAATGTGGTCACTCCAACAGAGACTGTACAAATGATCAAGCTCGCAACCTTTGTAACCTGCCAGGCCATGTGTATTGATCTTGTGAATGGGCTGTGCATAATAGATTGGACAGACCAAACCAAGAACTTATAGTGGAAAAAGCCCAAAATGTTAAGCATCTCTATATAAAAAAGGGTACATGAACAGAATGCAGCAGTGGTGACAGAGGTACAATTGTCTAACCTACCGCATGTTGAGGATTTAATCCCCGTGATACCACCTCTCTTCCTGATGGTGATGTGAAAAAGACAGTACCAAGCGAATCTTTAAACCTGACTAGGATAGAGCAAACAGAGCTCCAGAATTCATTACCAGATGACCTTTCTCAGACTGCAGAAACCGCAGGGCCATGGACTGACACAGAACTAACTGTGCAAAATATGCCACCACCTGAGACCACAGTTATGGCATGAAAAAAAACGACAGCTGAAAAATGTAAAACCTAAAGCTAAAGTGCAACATACGAGAGAAAAGAAAGAGATTATGAAACTTCCCAATGCCTATGAGGTACTACAAACTTATGATTCAGATGGTGGTGACCATTCTGAATCTTCATCTACGGTCTCTTCACAGAAAAGTTTTTTTACTGAGTTGGATGAAGAGTGCTCTATGGCAACTGTACAAGCTGTGCGGACAAAAACTAAACAGCTAGGGATGAAACCCATACGTAGCCAACGCCTGGGTAAACAGGCAGTGACTTGAAAGGGTCTGGAGGATCTGTGAGTAAAGTTTAACATTCTTGTCTCCATGGCTGAATTTTATAAATATAATATTGCCACTATTAATGTGAACAGCATAAGAAATAGCCGGAGACGCCTCGTTGCCTTTAATATTCTAAAATATAATAACATAGATATAGCTTGCTTACAAGATGTTTGTCTTTACACTACTAATGATATAGAAAATGCTAGGAAATTAAGGTGCTGGGGTCCTGCTTTTTTTCCTCTCACTTTAGAACAATGTGGGGGGGTGCAGATTCTTTTTTTAGGGTGGGATTTCTCTATCACGAGGGTGTTAGAATTATGTATGGGTAAAATGTTACTGATGGATTTTACGCATCTTCATAGACAATGGCGTATAATTACTATTTACGCACCACAGACAAAAAAAAGAAAGGGTAGATATGTTTATGCAAATCAAGCCATTTTTGTTTACCTCGCATCTCCTAATCTGGGCAGGAGATTTTAACTGTGGCTTGTCAACTTTGGATAAAGGGGGTGCCACAAAAAAAAAATCTTCTGTGATGTAAATGCACTGCAAAGTGTGCCGACTTTCACTGATCTGAATGGTGCTTATCGGAGTATTCATGCTACTGGAGGGTATACCTTTTATACAGCGCACCTTGTGACCAGGATTGATTATGTTTTTTCCTTCCTCTTCCCTAAAATGTGTTTCTGCATTTACTGTACCTTTTGAAACTTTGGACCACCTAATGGTTAAGGTTCAATTTTCTTTGGGGAGAGAGGTTCAGAGAGGTAGGGGTGTATGGAAACTGAATAATACCATTTTGACTGATACAGTATGTAAAGCAAAGGTACAGAATCTATTACGGGCATGTCAGTCAATGGCATTTTTAGAAGATAATATCACAAGGAGGTGGATTCAAACAAAATGTGATATAAAACATGTACTAAAATCATGGGGCTATCATATCCACTCTGAAAAATATTTGCAGTATTTGACACTACGAGGTCAGTACATGAGAGTGGTCTCACACATAAATGAAGGTTATGGTGAATATGGTGACCAGTTAAAACTATTAAAAAAAACAAATGGAGGCCTTACAATACAGCAGAGCGGCGTCTCTGCTGTATGAACATAGGATAGGTACCCCGGAAGGTCAACAACAGGAGATATCTACGAAAGTTGTAGAACAAGACTGCATCAGGGATCCATGGACTCCATTATTACAGAGGAGGGGGAGGCGGTGCAGAGTACTTCAGATATATTGACTGTAGTCAATAATTATATGAAACAATTATATGCCACAGTGGATGCAACTAAGGATATGGTCTCACAAATGTTGGCTTCCTGTCAGGTTCCAGTAATCCCACAGGATTTATTAAAAAATGTTACAGAACCTATTACAGATTTAGAAATTAAAGGAGTTATTTGTTCGCTGCGGAATAATGTTACTCCATGACCAGATGGCCTCACTTTGGAATTTTTCAAAACTTTCATGCCTGATCTGGTGGAGATTCTCCGTGCTGTTTTCAATACAATACTGGAAGGAATTGACATAGCACCGTAACCTGGACAAGGCATTCAAATTTTCTTGTATAAAAAAGGGGCTAGGAAACTGTTGAAAAACTGGTGACCTCTTAGTTTAATGAATACGGATCTCAAAATTCTGATGAAAATTTTAGCTCTTAGATTGAGAACTGTCGCTCCTTTTGTTATTGATCCTAGTCAAGTATGTACTATTGAGGAGAGCAAGATTACTGACAACCTTCTTTTATTAAGGGAGATTTTTTCGCAAGAACAACTAAAGAAATTAAATAGGTATATCATTAGTCTTGATCAAGAGCAAGCATTCAATAGGATTCTCCATCTTTATTTACAAATGGTGTTTGAAAAATATGGTATACCAACATTTTTTGTTACCTGGCTCATGAGGTTATATGCGATAGCTTCCTCAAATCCACTAATAAATAGATATCTGGGAAAACCTGTACATATTAATTGGGGAGTCAGACAAGGATGCCTGATGAGTCCGATTTTGTACATTTTTTGTTTAGATCCATTACTAAAATTGATACAGCACACTAGCCAGATTACGAGTCTTCAGATTTCAGGAGTAGTGGGGTTGACAAAAACTTTGGCTTATGCTGATGATGTGTGTCTTCTTATAGCAGACAGAAGCTCTGTTGAATGTGCGTTGGATGTGGTTCACCGTTTTTCTCACTTGACAGGTTCTGCTTTAAATCATGGAAAATGTAGGGGGTTTGTTTTTAGTGATGATACTGTATGGCTAGAAGACACAGAATATTTCTATGACAAATACTTATATCACTATTTTAGGATTAAAATTTGGGGATATAGATATGGCAAAGGAAAACTGGCAAGATGTATTGGACAAAAGTAATGAAAAAATTCAGATATGGAAAAAATGGCAACAGACAAAGAAAAAAAAGTGTCAATAATCAAAACCTTTTTTCTACCACTATTGACATATGTGGGGGCTGTGTTCCCACTCACTGGTTTTTTGGATGTTACTCTCCTCAGTCAAACGTTTCAGCTAGTATGGGGTAGCAGGCTAAACCCAAAACAAGAGAGGTGTTGTATCAGGATTATAAACTAGGGGTCCTAACTCTGTTAAATCCGATTAGCTATTTTTTCAGTTTGTTTTTATACAGTATAATACAGTCTCGACATTTTTATTACCGGGGGGAGGGGAGGCCTGGAAACAAGTAGCGGCTATATGGTTGAACCCCTTGCTTCAGTTATGGAGACAAGGTTCTCTAAAAGTACGAAAACAGGAACGCTGGCCTCAATTTGTGGTATATTCGCTTGAAAAATTAAGACGGTGGAAGCTTACTCTTTCGCAGGTGGCTGTCCTCACGTAGTAAAATAATTTATGAAGGGATACAATCTGGCTCTTACTTAATCCCCGTAGTTTATCCAAATATCCCTCAAGAGAAACAACATTTATTGGAACTTTATTTTGTAGATAAACGCACCTCTCCGCATATGTAGGACATGGTATGGTTAAGTGCGTATGGCCGTTTGGGGGTAAAGGGTAATTCAAAGCATAAATGCATAGAAGAACGAATGTGCCCTAGGGAGCAATGTGAAGAACAACTTGAGACCATGCAGCATTTTTTTATTACTTGTAGCTATGCTAATGAAATGTGGAGTAGGGTTGCTCAAAGTGGGGGGATGAGGCCTGGAGTTCAACTACTTGTGAAAATGTTATTACGAGTACTATTCCTGTATCTGTTGCTATTGAAGCTGGCACTGTTCGATTACTGTTTGCATGCATCAAGTTTATTTTATGGCAGACCCGCTGTAGATATGTTTTGAAACAAAAATTTATTACACCTCAAATCTTGATTCAAATGACTGAGAAATAGTTACACAGATGCAATATGATAAACAATTGTTGACTTGGGAACAGTGGGGAAAAAAGATGAAATGCTGTGTATTTTTTAGGTTAGATTAATGGAGTAAAGAAGGGATTTTTTTTCTTTTTTCTTTTCAGAAAACAATATCCTGCAGTTTGAAAAAATGTTGTGAACTGTGTGGGTTTTATTAGGATGTTTTTTTTCTTTTCCTTTTTTCCCCCCTTTTAGGTATTACATCATCCAGAAGTACTGTAGTACTACAAGGTTTCCTTATGATGTTCTGAATAGACTGTGCGGTATCATAACTATTTCATGTTCTTTCTACAATTCTGTTTTAGGACTTATAATTTTGAATGTCTTATAATTTGTACCAGTTTCTGTATTTTTCCTTTTGCAATAAAATGTCGCCTACTCTTTTTGATAAGTGCCATGAGATCTTTAACATCCACCTGAACTACCACCAATCCAGGCAGATGGGACCTCGGTTTAACATCTCATCCGAAAGACGGCACCTCAGAAGTGCAGCACCCCTCTCATGCTGCACTACAGTGTCAGTACTGGGATATTAACCCAAGTGTCAGATGTGGGAACTGAACCCACAGCCCTCTGATCTCCCAGCCTCAGAGGAGAGTGTACTACCTACTGAGCCACTGACACCGATATGATAGAAGGCATTCTTAGGATGGCAGAGAAAGGGGAGATACTGTTGATGGGAGACCTGAATATGCCAGATGTTAACTGGAGCACATTTGCTGAAGCCACATCCAAGAGCAGGGCCATTCTCAATGCCCTACAGGTGGTATGCCTCAGACAGCTAGTTTTGGAACCCACTCGTGAGGGAGCAATCTTAGACCTCGTACTCTCAAATGGGGACAGTGAGAGGATCTCATATCTAGAAGTGGGTAGCCATCTGGGAACAAGTGACCACCAGTGTGGTTTACGATAAACTCAGCTACAGAGTCAAGCCATACAAAAGTGAGGGTACTGGACTTCAGGAGGGCTGGCTCTGGCAAGATGGGAGAGTGCCTTAGAAAAGCACTAGCAAATGGGCTAGAAGGAGGGGTGAAGCAACAATGGGGAAACATCAGAACTGCCATCACAGAGGCAACAAGCCTTTATGTGAAGCAAATAAACAAATCAAAAAGAAAGAAAAAGCCACTATGGTTCTCAAAAGAGGTGGCGGGGAAGGTCAGGGAGAAAAAGACAGCATTCAGGAAGTACAAGGAAACACAGAAGAAGCGGGACAGGGAGCTGTACCAGTTAAGGCAGAAGGAAGCAGGGGAGGAAGTCAGAATAGCAAAGGCCCAAACTGAGGAAAAGATAGCCAACTCGGTTAAGAAGGGGATGAAACCTTTTATTGGTACAAAGACAAAGGCAGGGATAGTGAGGCTGAATA
This sequence comes from Neoceratodus forsteri, assembly GCA_016271365.2. NCBI lineage: Eukaryota > Metazoa > Chordata > Ceratodontiformes > Ceratodontidae > Neoceratodus > Neoceratodus forsteri. Next base: position 1,316,620,828 of record CM028131.1, read on the forward strand.
GAATGGATGGTGGGTGGGCAGAGAGGGACAGTGAAAAAGCAGGGATACTGAACAAATATTTCTGCTCACTATTCACAAAAGGGGTGCCTAATCCAATTAACAGAAGCAATCTGATGGGGGGTCGATCCCAGTCCTTTCACAGAAGAAAGGGTTCTGAAAGAACTCCTAAAACTGAAGATGGACAAAGCAATGGGCCTGATGGAATTCACCCCAGAATTCTTAAAGAATTAAGGGGAGAACTAGTGAAACCACTGACTACCCTTTTTAACAAATCATTGGAGGATGGTGTGGTACCTGAGGACTGGAGGAAGGCGGATGCGATTCTCCTTCACAAAAGTGAAAAAGGCAGGAAACTACAGACCTGTCAGTTTGACCTCTGTGGTAGGGGAAAGTGATGGAATCACTTCTGAAGGAAAGAATTGTTGAGTACCTAGAGGCCAGTGAGGCACAGGACCCAAGGCAGCATGGGTTCACAGCAGGAAGGTCATATCAGACAACTCTAATTGATTTCTTTGACTGGGTGACCAAAGTAGCAGACCAGGGAAGGGATGTGGACATGACCTACCTAGACTTTAGCAAGGCATTTGACACAGTCCCACACAAAAGATTAATAGTCAAATTAACCAGCCTGGGAGTGGGTCCCAGGGTGGTAGCCTGGGTAAAACATTGGCTGGACAACAGGACACACAGAAGGTAATTGTAAATGGAGTCCACTCTGAAGAAAGAGGGGTTACTAGTGGGGTACCACAGGGTTCAGTCCTTTTTAATGTCTTTATAAGTGACATTGCAGAGGGACTGGAAGGAAACGTGTGCCTCTTTGCAGATGACACAAAGATCTGCAACAGGGTTCATACACAAGGAGGTGTGGAAAGGATGAGAAGGGACTTGGCAAGGTTGGAGGAATGGTCAGAAGGATGGCAGCTTGGATTCAATGCAAAGAAGTGCAAAATAATACACCTTGGAAACAAAAACCCAGGGGGAGATTACACAATGGGGGGAGAGGTAGTAACAATAACAAAAATGGAAAGGGACCTGGGGGTAATCATATCAGATGACCTTAAGGTTAGCAAGCAATGTGAGAAGGCAGTAGGGAGGGTTGGGGAGATACTGGGATGTATAGGGAGAGGCATCACCAGAAGAAAACAGGAAGTTGTTATCCCGCTGTACAGACAATTGGTGAGACTCCATCTGGAGTACTGCATCCAGTTCTGGAGACCCTATCTTCGTAAGGACCTAGACAGGATAGAGGCAGTCCAGAGGAGGGCAACTAAAATGGTGCAGGGTCTGCAAGAGAAGCCATACGAGGAGAGACTAAAGGAGCTTAATATGTATACCCTTGAGGAAAGGAGGGAGGGGGGACATGATAGAAACTTTTAAGTACCTCAGTGGAAGCAACAAAGTCCAAGAGGGTAGCATCTTTCAGAAAAAGAGATGTGCAAGAACAAGTGGACACAATTTGAAGATAGAGGGGGGGTGGTTCAGGGCAATGTGAGGAAGTATTTTTTCACAGAGAGGGTGGTGGATGCATGGAACAGCCTTCCTGAGGAGGCTGTGGGGTCTAAAACTGTGGGAGAATTCAAGAATGTATGGGACAGACATAAGGCAATTTTTGTGGGGGGGGTAGGAAGAAATAGGCTGTTGGTTAACTAGGATCTGCAGCTTATCCTGTGGGTAGGGAAATGGGCAGACTAGGTGGGCCAAGTGGTCCTTATCTACTGTCAAAGTCTATGTTTCGATGTTTCTAGGACAAGAAAATATTGGGAGCAAAATCTCAGACTGTGTTCCAGAAAGGACACAGCTTGCATCACCCATTTGTTCAAAACAGTCCTTACTTCTGTTAATAGGACAGATAAGTGCACTGGAGAAGAAGTGCAGGGAGGAGGAGGAGGATGCATTGGCAGGACAGATAGCAATTCCAGTGCATGACTTTGTTTGATTATTGCCTGAACTCACACGTCTGTAGTTATCTCCCTCTATTTTGCCAACAAAAAGTAGATCCTGCTCTTCACCAGAGTCCTCACTGAAGAGGGACCTAGGGAGGTGGAAAGGAGTCAGAAGGTGCTGGGGACAACAGAGGCACTGCCAGCACCCACACCTTTGGGGGTTCTGGAATGGGCATTAGAGGGGAAGGGGCATGGGAATAGACCTGGTGTACAACATGGTGCACAGGAACCAGCCCTATGGCACAGCAGAAGTATTACCACTTGCAATGCTGGTAACCCAGGTTCAGGAATCAGCCTGAGGTACCAGAGGGTCAGCTAGGAGGGGTATCCTATGAATTGCTCTCCTCTCATAGGGTGGGTGGGGAGCGGTGCCCAGCATCCAGTTGACTCCTAGTGGAGGCTAGAAGAACAATGGCCAGGTTCTGTCCGATCAGGGCTGGACGTGACGGGGGACACTGATGCACTAAGCGCAGAAGCATGCTTGGTTGTGTTTTGGCCGTCACTGCACTACCGCACTTCCATGGGGAAGCACACAAGAAAAACTCTTAGGAGCAGAGCAGCATGAAGCTCCCTGGACTCCCTCCCGAATGATGCCTCGGCATAAGTCTCAGCAAGGAACTCCAGGTATACATCGGTCTCTCCCCTTGGGGAGCCTTGCCGCTGGTGGTGAGCTGTAGGCCTCCCTTCTGGGTGGCCTGGGAGGGGATGCCATGTCGAGGGTCAAGGGGGTGATATAGGGGTACATCCTTGCGGGAGCCTAAGTGAATAAAGAAAGTAAAAAAGGAACCACGGGGGACAGCAGGCAGATAGCAGATGAATAGAGCCCCTGCCATGTCCATGTTGGGGTTGAGGATTCAGTGTCTTCTGAGATCAAAGAGTAATTTTTTGTTAGACGGTAGCTCACTGAGGGTCATTTCCACACTGTGGCCAAATCATTTCTGGCCACAGAATGGGAAATCATAGCCTGATGAACATCCATAGCAAAACCAGTTAACTGTCACCATGAGTAGTGACATAGACAAATGTCAGAGGTGGCAGCCCAGGCAGGAGCATTACAGACATCATAAGCTGACCTCAGAAGATGTTTCCCAGCATCCAATCCATGACAGCCCGCTGGACCACACTTCTTGTGGCCCTACAGGCAGCTTGTCTACCACATATGCTGGAAACTTCCATAGGTTATTTTGATATTTAATCATATACAGTAAGTCTGGCAATTTTGCAATACGCAGCCCCAAGAATGCTGAGGCATATGTACATTTGCCAACAACATCAAGCCTCCTAGATTCTTTGTCAGGAGGCAAGGAACTCATGCGACGAGGTCCAATAAAAGGTATCAAACCATTTGCTTCTGGATCTGATATTTTTGAGGCATCCTTGAATATAGGGATGGTGAATATCAGTTGGAGAGAGGCAACAATCGTCCCCATTCATACAAAGGCTTCTAGGGTGGATCACGGGAACTACAGACCTGTGAGCTGGACACCCATGGTGGGGAAGGTGTTGGAGACCATGATAAGGGAGGAAACAGAAAGCAATATCTCTGTAATAAGCGGATAGATGACACAATATGGTTTCAGGAAGGGCAGACTGTGTCATATAAATCTCATTAAGTTCTTTGAGCCTCTGAGCAAAACTTTGGAAAAGGATTGCCTATGGATGTTTAATTTTTTTTGTTTTGTTAATTACAGCAAGGTAGTTGATAGTGTACTCCATAAAGAACTGATGGAAATGATTGATATGATGAGCCTCAATAAGAGGTTAGTAAGCTGGATTCAAACATGACTGGTAGGGAGGAGGCAGAGATTCAGTCAAGGGACACATCAAAGTGGGACCAAGTCACAAATGGTGTTCCTCAAGGCTCGGTACTGGGACTGACTGTTTAATGTGTACAGTATCCTCCATGCAGTAAAAATGTGAGAAGGATGTGTAAATTTGCAGACAGTATGAAGGTAGGTGTGATAGCTGGCTCCAGGAAGACAACAGATAAATTCAAGGATGAATTGAATTATCTTGAAAACTGGGCACTCCAACAGAAACTGAGTTTTAATGTTGAGAAATGCACAGTGCTACAGCTGGACAAAAAGAACCAGAGGGCCAAGTACTACCTAAATGGCAGAAAGATTAAAGAATCAAGAGTCGAGAAATACCTGGGAGTAACTGTCTCAAGGGATCTCAAATTTGATAGTCAATGTACAGAGGTAGCCAAGAAATGCTATGGGATATTAGAGTATATCAGGAGATATATTACATGTAGGGATGGGGGTAATTGTGCCTCTCTGTGGAGCACTGGTGAGACCCAATTTGGTGTACTGCAGGCAGTTCTGGCTGACTCAGGAAAAAAAAAAAGAAAAAAGGAATTAGGCTCCTGGAGGGTGTCAGAAGAAAGGCAACCAAAATCACCAGTATGAAGGAAAAGGCATATAAAGAGAGGCGATGTGAGTTAAACCTGTATACACTTGAGCAAAGACGACTGAGGGGAGACATGTTATTGGTCTACAGAGCCTTCAAGGACATAGGCATGAAGAACTGCCTAGGGCTAGAACTTAAGGAGCACCAATATGATAGTTGGGGACACCGTAAACAATTAAGAGGGGAATTACATGAAACAAATAAAAGAAGATCATGGTTAATGCAGAGAGTAGTGGCAATGAGGAACAGCCTTTCCGAGTTGGTGGTAAACAGTGGGACCATGGGAGTTATTCAAGGGAAAATCTAGGTAAGTATTTCAAGGAAAAGAAAATTCAAAGATATGATTATTGAGACACAGTGAGCTTATCTATGGGCAAATAGCCTGCCAGAATGTGTAACTTCCTTCAATTCCTGTGTGTTTTGGAGAGCAGCAAATGAATACTAGTCCCCCAAAGAGGACCGGTCAGCCAGCTGCCTTACCTCCCGTCGAAGCTGAGGCATCTGGATACAGCAGCACTGACAGCAGACACAGGTGTGGTCTACCCTTTCTGGAAGGGTAGCTACAATCACTGCAAGGAGAGGAGGAATTCTGGACTGTGGCCTAGAGTCCTTCCTCAGAGTACCCACCAGCAGTTGCAGCAATGAGATCTCCACCACCAAAGGTCACTGTAGCACGGCCAGAAGAGAAACACAGAAACATAGACTGACAGAAGAATGAGGACCGCTTGGCCCACCTAGTCTGCCCATTTCCCAACCTATTGGATAAGCTGCAGATCTTAACCAGCAGCCTACTTCTTCCTAACCCCCCCACCAGAATCACCTTATGTCTGTCCCATGCATTCTTGAATTCTCCTACTGTTTCTGACCCCAAGATCTCCTCAGGAAGGCTGCTCCATGTGCCCACCACTCTCTCTGTGAAAAAATACTTCCTCACATTGCCCCTGAGCCATCCCCCCTCTACCTTCAAATTGTGTCCCCTTGTTCTTGCACATCTCTTTTTCTGAAAGATGCTACCCTCTTGAACTTTGTTGATTCCCTTGAGGAACCTGAAAGTTTCTATCATGTGCCCACTCTCCCTCCTTTAATCAAGGGTATACATATTAAGCTCCTTTAGTCTCTCTTCGAATGGCTTCTGTTGCAAACCCTGCACCATTTTAGTTGCCCTGCTCTGGACTGGCTCCATCCTGTCTCTGTCCTTGCAGAGATGGGGTCTCCAGAGCTGCATGCAGTACTCCAGATAGGGTCTCACCAACTGTCTGTACAGAGGGATAACAACTTCCTGTTTTCTACTGGTGATGTCTCTCCCTATACATCCCAGTATCCCCCCAGCTATCCTTACTGCCTTTTCACATTGCTTGCTTAAATTTAGGTTATCTGATATGACTACCCCCAGGTCCCTTTCCATTTTTGTTGTTAATACCCCCCAACCATTGTGTACTCTTCCCCTGGATTTTTCTTCCCAGGTGCAATACTTTGCACTTCTTTGTATTGAGTCTAAGCTGCCATACTTTTGACCACTCCTACAGCCATCCTTTTCACCCCCCTTGGGTATGAACCCTGTTGCAGATCTTTGTGTCATTTGCAAAGAAGCATACTTTTCCTTCCAGTCCCTCTGCAATGTCACTTATAAAGACATTAAAAAGGACTGGACCCAGTACTGAACCCTGCAGTACTCCCCTTTTAACCCCCCTTTCTTCAGAGTGGACTCTGTTTACTATTACCCTCTGTGTCCTGTTGTCCAGCCAATTTTTATCCAGGCTACCACCCTGGGACCCACTCCCAGGCTGGCTAATTTGTTTATTAATCTTTTGTGGGACTGTGTCAAATGCCTTGCTAAAGTCTAAGTAGGCCATGTCCACAGCCTCTCCTGGTCTACTACTTTGTCACCCAGTCAAGGAAATCTATTAGATTTGTCTGACATGACCTTCCTGCTGTGAATCCATGCTGCCTTGGGTCCTGTGCCTTGCTGGCCTCTAGGTACTCAAGAATTCTTTCTTTTCAGAAGTGATTCCATCATTTTCCCTACCACTGAGGTCAAGCTAACAGGTCTGTAGTTTCCTGCCTCTGCTTTGCTCCCACTTTTGTGAAGGGGAATCACATCCGTCCTCCTCCAGTCCTTAGGTACCACACCATCCTCCCATGATTTGTTAAAAAGGGTTGTCAGTGGCGTCACTAGTTCTCCCCTTAGTTCTTTTAGAATTCTGGGGTGAAGCCCATCAGGCCCCACTACTTTGTCCACCTTCAGTTTTAGGAGTTCTTTCAGAATCCTTTCTTCTGTGAAAGGACTGGTATCGACCCCCCTATCCAGAGTGCTTCTATTGATTGGATTAGGTACCTCCCCCTCCTCTTCTTTGTGAATACTGAGCAAAGTTTCTCATTCAGTATCACTGCTTTTCACTGTCCTCTCTGCCCACCCACCCTCCCCTCATTAAGCCTCACTATCCTCCCTTGGTCTTTCTTCGCTCTCTAATGTACCTATAAAAGATTTTATCCCCCTTCTTAACAGAGTTGGCTATCTTTTCCTCGGTTTGGGCCTTTGCTATTCTGACTGCCTTCCCCGTTTCCCTCTGCTTTAACTGGCACAATTCTCTGTCCTGCTCCTTCTGTGTTTCCCTTATAGAAGGGAGTGGAGTTGTGGTGACCACAACTGTAGCCAGTGCTGAGATTGGCAGCCATGAGTGGGTCTGGCCCATCAGCATTGCTGACTGACCTTTACCTTGAACAGACGCTCCGCATACCCACTGCTGCTAGACCAGCTTCTCCTATCTGTGACTGCCTCAGTGCTAAATGTGGATGTCAGACAATGAGGAAGAACATGATGACAATTCACAACAACAATGTTCAGAGAAAGATAAAGAGCATGACTGCAACCTCAGTCTTGACTGTCGACCTGAAGGCCAGCAAGGCGCAGAAGCCACCAGGTCCAGATTCCCCAGCAGAGGATCCCAGGGTACCATACAGACCAAAGGTAGTGCAAGGGAGGGTGCATGAACTGGCAGAGGGTTGATTGGGAACTTGGTTTGCCCTGCTCAAAATACATGGCATGGGTCGCTGTCAGCACTGTGCTCCGGGATAGCAAAGATCCACCTCCCTCAATGACTCCTCTCTGATATCAATGCTACTGACTGCCGACAAAATCTCTGCTTGGACAGGAGTTCCATGGGCAGATTGATAGGCTTCACTGGCAGTTTAACATCTTTAGAGGGGGAACAACCATGAATGCCCTCCAGAATGTGCAAAATGTAAGTGGTCCCTTGATCAACAGTGTTTCCATGACTGGCATTGACTCTTTTTCTTGTGCCTGTATCACCGAAGCAGTTACTCACCTTTGAACAAATAGAAGGACAAAAGAAACCATTCTTCTCAAAGGGGTTGGAAGATCCATCGTATACTGCTTCACCACCATCACTTGTGCAAGACTGGGACATCCTCCCTGGCCTGGGTCTGCCTCCTCAGACTGCATCTGCACTGCCGACTCCTTGGTCATGTACGGGCAGGGTGCAGTACCAGGCTTGCTCTGTGACACTTGCAGCCCTTAGCCAGTGATTGTAGGTGCAGTGCTTTGCACCAGCATCAGTGCAACATGTCATTAGCAACACCCAGGCAATAATCTTAGGCATCATGGCTGGAAATGGTGTACTTGGTGAACTTGCACACCATGCAACTCTAAAACCCTGGCTTTCTCTTCTGTTCCATGGCGAACTTTGACAGATACTGATTAATGGGGAGTTTCTAATGAGTCAAGTGGAGAAACAAAACTCTGAACATTTCACAAATTAGCCTGAAAACTAGCAGAATCCTAACTCACCAGCAGGAGCTGTTGAGTAGGAGATTAGTTTCTCCAGCAGAAGAAAAGATCTCAGCATGGAGAGTACACTGAATCTAAGTAGTTATAATATTTTTATTTCTTGTCTTTATGTTGTTATTTTTTACCTGCCTTCCTTTCGAAAACCCTCCTTTAGGTCCACCTTATACTTTGTTCAACCTGCATTGATCTTGGTCTGAGTTTCATTCCATTCCCACAGGTTGAGAAAAGTGACACCAAGACATACAGCAGCAGGCTGGAAAATCAGGACTTGGGAGGGAAAGAGGAGACAGCAGCAAGACAGCAGTGCAGAGGGTGAACTATGCTCCACAACCTCTGCACAGCCTGCAGGTGTGGCAGGAAAACTGAGGCAGAGACGAGCTTCCTGGGACCAGCTCTGTTCTCAGGGTAGCCCCCCTACCCCAGCACCACCTCAACACCACACCCAACGCCATCCTCCATGCAGCAACAGTAGCTGTGCTCTGATGTGTGGTAAGGCAGGTATTAAAGGAGAACTACTGTCAAAATCTCCAATAAAGAGCAATAAAACTTTCAAACATGGAGATCCCTAGGGGCCATAAAACTAAAAGGTAAATTCAGAAATAACCCCCAACAGCAAACAAAGCAAAAAACACACCAGGACTACACTCGCAAATCAAAACACTGCACAACATATTTTTTTTTTTTTTTTTACTTTGTGGTGCTTGCACACCTACTTTATCCACCTACACTACCCCCTTGGTCCACTCCTTCGGACCACTGATCAACCCCCTGGAACACGGACTCTGAGTCTGCCCCTAGAGTGCTCTCCTGTTCTCCCCCTGTATTACCTTGATTCCCAGAAATCCCCCCTGGGTGGGGTGAGGATGAACCTTCCTCAACCTTACTGGAGGAGAACTTTTGGCACAGCGAGGTCTGCCCGTAGTCTGGTGGATCCCAGGAGGCACTGATCAGTCTTCATCTAGGACCGAGAGGGCTCTTTTTCCGGTTTTCTTGTTTTCCCCACCCACCCCCTAGAGGCGCCAGCACAAGGACTGACGTCCAGAGAGTGACGTGCTGACGCATGTCTACCTCCCAAGTGCCCAACAGCATCTCCCCCTTCCCGACTCCACTGTACGGAGCCGCCAGAGCCTTTTGAGAGCCCATGCTTCCACCGGCTCTCTTCGGGACGTAGGGTACCCCCCCGGTACCCCCTAGTATCCCTCCCCGAGGAAGGAGAGCATCCACTGGGACGCTCAATCCTCCCTCTCCCCGCCGAACCCGGGTCGCCGGCGCAGCACGAGGTGTGGCATCCAGCACCTCAACCCTCAGTGCCACCGGGCCAGCCCACAACATATTTTTTGTACATTTTTACTATAGTTCCCCTTTAACATGAACCTGAGTAGCAGTAACTTGAGTGGTGACAGCAGCAGAGCTAGCAAGAAGCCTTGCTTTATTGATAGTGGCAGCACCATCCTCGAATACCAAATGCTATGGGGGCCAAGTTCTTAGCGTGGAAGAGCTGTTACTGTGCAGTGATGTGGGAAAATAGTCTCAACAGTAACTGCAGTAGCAACATGGGCAAAGCACCTTTTCCGCTTCTGGAAGGCCTATATTAATGTGCCCCAAGTAGTCAGTCCTGACTGCATTAGGCAGACTTAAAAACAATGGAGGAAAAAAAGCAGTAAAATTTGGGTTAGAAGGGGGCAGTGAGAGAGATTAAAAGCAGTTGTGGACATGACAGAAGTGGTCAACGAGTAGGATTTTTAAGACAGTGGAAGAGAAGCAGACAGACAGGGAGTGACTAGACAAGTTGAGGGTATCGATGAGATAAAGCAGATTTCCCTGACTTTGTCTTTGCATGGGGTAAAAGGAAAGAGTGCGAGTCAAAACAGCAGAGGGAGTAGTAAGAAAGAGGGGAACAAGACAGGGAGAAGCTGTTCTAGGATAGCAGGGAGCCAAATCAGACTTTAGAGATGAAGGAGATGCAGAGATTAAGGCACCGACCCTCAAGAATGGGTAGAGAGAGAGAGAGAGAGAGTAGATGGAGCAGCAAAATACACCACATCTCCATAGTCAAAAGCTAGGAGAATAGTCGAGAGTGTGGAAAATGTATGTATGTATGTTCGTTCTAAGGATCTATACTAGCTTTATAAACCATGACATCACTTTCAGCTAATCAGGATTCTTCATTTCTAAACCTTCCTGATCACAGAACTATAGACAAACAGCAGACAAAGACCAGTGGTCAATCCAGTCTGTCCGAGTTCCCTATTTCCCTGGTCCTTTTATAAAGACAAAACCTGAGAGAGAAGAAAGTGTTATAACACCATTGCACAATGCCACTGTAATTCAAAGGTGGCACTTAAGTGAGGTGCCTAGAACATCTTTAGGTGCTCATTGTGAAAGACAGTGTAACAAATTAGGTCATAAACCCTTAAAAAAGTCTCTCCTAAGACCTCAATTGCACATCACCTTACATCACTCTGAACAGGCAGTTTTACTTTGTTCCTAATCAGGATCATACAGTGAGATTTTTATGTCTAACTCCACAGATAGCAACTGCCTGTACCTGAGTATTTTCTTTTTCCTTTTTAGCCAGTCACTAGTGCTAAGGGAAGACTCGTGGAGAACAGCTTGAACCAGCTTTAACCCTGTGTCTGCATCAGTCTCCCAGACCGATGGAGTAAAAACTGGTTGCAGTTGTTTCTGTACAGATCTTCCCCTAGCACTGGTAGCTGACTGAAAAGATTAAAAAAAAACTCCGGTAAAAGCAGCTGATATCTGTGGACTCTCTGATTAATTTCTGAATAAGTTTATATCTAGTTCATTGTAGAATCCTGATTAGGAACAAAGAAAAATGTTTAAAGTGATGTAATGCTGAGTGCCACTGGGGTATCGGTAGAGGCCATTTTGTGAGTTTGTGACATTCCAGACGCTATTATATCCATTGCAGATTGAAATGGTGCCAAACAATCAAAGCACTCCATTTCTTTGCGTGTGAGGCATCAGTGTCTTATGCAAAGTTTCTCTGGAAATAGGTAGTTTTTTTGGTTTGTTTTTGAAATTGCTGGTTGCTCAATCATTAATATACTTACAGTGTATGGTGAATGTTGTTCCAACCCGATTTCTATCTCAGCTGAAATGCTGTTGTACCACAGTTCAAAGGTCATGGAACATGACTACCTTCTGTGGTATAACAGCGTTCTAGCTGATTTGGAAAGCACACGAGCTACAGTTTGAAGTAACTGAGGCAACAGAAACTGCAGGATCAACCTAATAGAAACTTGCAGTGGTGGCACGATCACTCAGACAAATCCTGCAGATGCAGGATCAACCAGAAATTGCAGGATTCATCAGATATCTTCATTATACAAAAATCAAACGCAAGCTCAATCAGATATTTAAATATCTTCACAAAATCAAAAGCCATTTCTTCTGATAACCATCTTCTCGCTAAGCGAAGTTCTGACGCAATTTGTTTTTTTTTAAATCTTCCCAAAATTGATTTACAACCAATTAAATACCATACTAATCCTGCCATACTAATCCCACAATCCTGCCCAGAACAAATTATCCTTTATGCCGATGATGCTGTGCTTCTCACCCCACATAAAGACCCAAAACCATTAACTCACAACCTTCAACTTGCTTTCTCCTCCGTTGAAAACTGGTTCGCATTACATAAACTGGTTCTAAACCACAAAAAGACTAAATCTATGCTCTTCTGCAGCTCGTAAAACAAACACAGGCAATACCCCTTTGAGATCAAAACAAGTGCTGGACATACCCTCGAACAAGTGTCATCTTTTAAATACCTTGGAATCACTCTCGACCATTGTCTATCTTATGGGACCCACATCGATAACGTCGCCAGAGTTGTAAACGCACGCACTGGAATTCTCTACCGCAACAAGCAACACCTTACCCAGGCAGCATTAAAGATGGCCATTCAGAGCTCTGTGGTCTCCGTCACAGACAATGGCCTCATAATCTATGGTTCTGCCTCTACTACTGCTCTCAGGCGTATAACGACCTCCCTAAACAAGGCCTGCCAACTGCTCACTGGAGCCCACCGACTCACACATACATGTGAACTCTACGCCCAATCAGGATGGCTTCAACTCACAAACCGAATTAAGTACCTAACCTGTCTGATGGCGATAAAAAATACCTTGGGCCTTACCCCACCTAGTGTCCAAGCCCTCCTGCACCCAATCTCTAATCCACATAATACCAGAGGGTCTGAACAACAGCTACTACAAGTTCCTCGATGCCGCACATCACTGGGTCAAAGATCCTTTGCACACCGTGCTCCCACCTGGATAAATGCCCTCAGCACTCACATCACCTCCACCTCTTCACTGGGCATTTTCAAATCAAGACTATATCTTCATCTCATTGCCTCCAGTTCCTGTGACTGCCTCTCCTAACTTCCTTCTTCCACCTGTGGCCCACCACCTCTCTCCTCTGTTTTCTGACAATGATGGGAATCTGCTCTAGCTTCTGTTCGGCTGCTGCCCCCCTTCCTCCAACCCCCGACTCCTTACTGATCTCTGAACTTATCCCAACCTATGTGATTCAAGACTATATTACTGTGATGTAACACTTGTACCAAAGAATGTTGTTAATCCCAATCTATGTGACTCATTACATTGCTGCGATGTAATACCTTAACCAAAGAATGCTGTTATTTAAACTCTTTTTTAATAATGTTTTCTTTTGCCTATGTAGAGGCCTATGTAGCCTAGCCTAATATGTTTGTACTCTCTTGACGTGGAACCTTTGTAAAAGAGCCTTGGCTCAAAGGTATTTGTAATCCTAGACTACAATAAAATAAATAAAAAAAAATAAATACTATACATGTACAGATGTCTGGTCCGTAACAACCACACCACTGAACCTAGCAACCAGCCCTGAGCCCCAGAATAAAGCACAACAGCGAACAATGTATTTTCTGAACAAAAAAGTGATAAAATTGTATTAAATTATTGTTTTTTTGGGGGGAGCACCATACACTATAAAAAATACTGGATATACAACTCTATACGTAGGAATCATAGGAAGGGTTCTGAGTCAGTAGAGCTAGCCATTAATGACTTGCCATTGTACAATGGATCATCATATGTGGTTACCTATTAAGTAACTGTCCATAGCTGGTTGAAAAGAGTTTATACTTTGAGCATTAACTACATTCTCTGGTAGACTATTCCATGTATTCACCACCCTCTGATTAATCCATGATCCCCTGCCTTGATGTTTTATATAGTTCTCCCCTGAGCTGGTAACGATGGTTCCTCACTTCTCCAATAAATGCTTTACTACACAAACCTACACATTCCCAAAAGTCTTCATTTATAAATGCCGTATATGTCGGGCACAAATCTCCCCTAAGCCTTCTGTATTTCAGAGGGTATTCAGGGTTTGGATTCTCATGGACTTCTCGAGCTTAGCTCTCGAGGTCACATGGAATAAAAACCCCTCTGTGGCAGAACACACTGGTTGTGTATAGTTGCCCATCCAGTATTCTCTATATAGGTCCCCCAATGGTACTCCTACGGTTGTTAGTGGTTTCACTTACATTCCTAGGGTGCTATAACCACTCTTACAACTGTAGGAGTACAGTAACAGGGCCTGTAAACATATATTAGAGGGTGTCTAATGCGAACAATTTCAAGTACAGTTGCCATAATCCATTTCACACATTGGGTGTCCTCCAATTTTTCTGAAAGAGTAAAACATTTTGATTTTAAATTGAAGCATTTGGATTTTTCCAGCAAAATGATTTGCTAAACTCCCCTCTAGAGCTATACAGTTGAGTATGAACAGTTTAAAACTTATTTTTTCCTTATCTCATCTTTTCCTTAAACCACCCTCCTGTCCCCCAAAATTAAATCTTTTAAACATCTTTCACCCACTAAACATATGGGCTGCCAGTAATGTAAAACTTCATTCCCCCACTCACAACATTTAGACAGACTGGATGGTGCTTACTAAATTTAGCCTCACGGACCAGGTCAAACTCACCCGCACCCTGCTGCACCAATACACACCCAGTTACAGAGTAACACACACACACACACACACACACTGCCAAAAAGTACACTTTCTTAACCAATAATTATCAGTGAAGGGAGCACAACTACCACAGTCCTTCTTCAATACTGCGGGCATATCTGTTCGTAAACCCAAACCAGGGTTAGCAATACTGGATGGCAACAATGTTGAAGGAAAAAGATTGTGTTACTTGCACTCCCTTCATGGATTATTAAGTAAGAAAGTACACCTTTTGGCAGCTGGGCGACAGTCTGTAACTATGTGTGGATATCTGTGCAGCAGGGTGTGGCATGGCTTCACTGTGTCTGACACTGACTCTGGAACAGTTTTCACAGAATGTGTTTATAATGTGGCCACTCAAAATGGCCCCCCAAAAATGGACTACCTCTGAGCAAAACTGGATGATCTGGAGAAGAACCCTGAAAACTGGAAGATCCAATATAGGGGATACGCTATGGCTTGGCTCAAACTATGTAAATTATTTGTAAGCTGGGTCGGGGGGGGACAGGACAATAACTCATGAGTGGCAGAGCGATGAGTTATAAGGCAAGGCAAAGTTTATTTCTAATGCGCCTAATCCTGGAGGCTCTGGGAGCCATACATAAAACATAACAAGCAGGGTATCAGATAAAATGTCATAACATAACATAAAACAGCAATATCAAAATAAATAATAAAAAAATTAAAACAGCAATCTCAAAATTGGCAGTTTTTTCAGAATTTCTGGGCTGGTCAGCTCTAGGTTTTTAGACCACTCTTGAACCCCTTGACCAATGGGGCCTCCCTGACATCAGCTGATAACGAGTTCCATAGGACCGGTCCGACAACACTGAAGGCCCGGTTGCCGGAAGTTCTTAACCTGGTCCTAGGAACTTCAAGGAGGCCCCTGGTCGAGGAACAGAGGGAGTGGACAAAGGTGGCAGAAGATCAGCCAGAGCCAAGCCCATGTAGGGCCATATAGATGAGTAAACACCTTGAAGATAACCCTCCACCTGACCGGCACCCAGTACTGAGCTTGCAGCACCAGGGATACATGGCTAGACCTGGGAAGGCCAGTCAGCAACCTGGCATCTGCACTCTGCACCAACTTCAGCCGGTGATGGGTACCTCCAGAAACCCCAAAGTAGAGAGCATTACAGTAATCAAGTATGAATGTCACAAAGGCATGCACCAGCAATGGCAGGTACTTGGGCGGAACTAGGGGTTTGTTCCTGCCAATGTTCTTTAAGTGGCAGAAACCACTTTTGACAACAGCAGACACCTGAGCTTCAAGTGCCAGTCTGTCATCAAGGATCACAGCAAGATCTCACACCCTAGGGAAGGCCATCAACAACATGGGTCCCAGGAATAACCCAGTAGCCACGTTGGAGGCACTCCCATCATGCCTACGTCCCAGCTCAATCACTAGAACCTCCGGCTTGTTCAGGTTAAGTCGCAACCAGCTGGAGGACATCCAATCACTGATCTCGGCCAGGCAGATATTAAGCACTTCAACAGCGTCCGATGTTCCCAGTGCAAAGGACAGGTACAGTTGGGTATCATCTGCATAACAGTGAGAACCCACACTGTACCACCTAATGAGCTCACCCAGAGGCAGCATATACACTGCAAATAACATCAGAGACAAGATCGACCCCTGAGGTACTCCACATGGCAGGAGCTTTGGCCAGCCCCCTCACAAGTAACAACCAACTGCCAATTTTAAGTCAGATCAATGTGTATTTCAGTTATACAAAACCATTTTACTGGCTGCTTTTTGTTTGAAAATTTAGTTGTTTCCTCTCAATTTCAACTTCTTGGTTCAGTGGTGCACAGTGATATTGTGATATCATCAGCACTGTGCAAGCTGCTCTCTGATTTGTTCAGTATTCACTATAATGTACTGTAACTAACCTTCAAGATATAAAATACAGCAACACAACACTAATATTATCATGCTATCCCAAGGTTAGTTACAGGTAATTTAAAATGCTGTGGTATAAAATAGCATACATAATCGTCTGCAATAGGTTAACCATAGTTATTCCCACTAGTGAGGCTTAGCCACTAAGGAGGCAGTATAGCACAGTGGTTAAGGGCACTGAGCTGCAAACCCGGAGACCCGGGTTTGAATCCCATCAGCCCCCACTTGCATACCGTGTGACCCTCAGCAAATCACTTAACTTCCTCGTGCTCCCAGGTCACACCTGGAAACAAGCTCTGACTTCGTATGCCTTTCCTGGTTAGACAATTTCCCATTTCCCCTAGTGAGGCTACGGTCTTCATAAGACACTTCATAAGACACTTGTGGCATCACCGCTCATGGTGCGTTATGGGTCTAATCCTCGTATGTGGAAATAAATACGGTTACTGCATTGCAGCTCATTATGTATTCTCAATGTACTGTATCTTCATACTGAGTTACTGCAGCATTCCTAATACAGACATTGGCCTTTCTTTACCATCAGTGGTGTACTTGGTCCTTTTGCAGGGAAGCGGAGTCTCAGCCTTTGGGGCTGTTAGCTGATGAATCAGAAACTCGGCAGCTCCAGCATCAAAGAAAGTATTTCCAATTGCTTTATCTTTAATGGCCCAAATGACTTCACAGCCTTCAATTTCATACCTGCAGAACACAATAAGGAAATAAAGAATCTATGTGTATATATGGGCTATGTAAGGGTCTGCAACTACATATGCGTTTGGAGTGATATAACATATTTATTACCACATGTGATGTAAATCAGAAGACATTCTTAAAACAGGGCCAGTCTGACAGCTTCCTAAGAGGCTGTTGACTCATTATTCAAGGGACCTAACATTGTGTTTCAAGCCTTGGACTCCAACTAATCCAGTAGAAGATTAAGTGCAGTCCTGAGTGATTCTTAAGTGCTCCAGGGAGAAAGTGAAGCATCTGCCAATGTGTGACTGACTCCTTTATTTAATTTATTTATTGGAATTTGGTAACCGGGTGAGCTCACTGAGGCCATGTCCTTTTTGCAGGGGTGACTCAGGATTAGTTACAGTAAAAGAAAATGTAAGGGAAAACATAACAATACAATACAATAAATGCCAATACAGAACTGGCAATACTACTGTTAGCAAAACAGAGGTACGGTATATAAGGCATTAGAGTTTGGAAAACAAGTTTGTAACCGGCAGTTGTCTATAGATCAACAAAGAAAGGTATAAAAACAGTATACAGAGTATTATACAGTGTGCATAGAGGAATCAGTGATTGCTGTTATAACTATCGTCAATGAGGTAAGCCTTTAGGCTAGACTTAAAAACATCAGAAATGGCCAGCCCCGGTGCAGCAGTTGATTTCCACTATGGCTGCAACCCGCTTGGGAGCAGACTCGGGTGCTGGAGGGCTGGCTGGGGAGAAGGCTTGAGCATCCCATGACTGCCCCTCCTGGGAAAGGAGGGGCTAAGGCCCGTGAGCTTGCCAGACCCAGAACAGAGGCTCAGGGTACAGCAATTCTTGCTTGCAGGAGGGGCTGGCTGAGACGCGTGGTGGAAGTCGGCGCACAGTGCCTTGATATCAAGGGCACACACCACGTGAGGGAGAAACACCGTAGGAAAAAGCCTTCCATCTCTGGGAAGACGGGGTACCAGGAGCGTGCCCTCGATGTGCTACCACTCACCTAGACCAACACAACCAGATATGTACAGGCCCCACCTCGTTCCCTGCCTGGGGGGATGGCCACAGCTCCATGGGGCGCAAGGTTGGTCATAGGTAGGGTGGCTGGCAGAGGGATGACTCCCAGGTGCCTCCGAAGGGTCAGAGATGGTGGGAGGTAGGAGGGAAAAATAGAAAGTTAAAAATAAATAAATAAAAAATTAAAACATCAGAAATACCAGTGATCTGAGTATCACTGTGGACTTTGTTCCATATTTATTTATTTTTATTTATTTCAATTCTAGGATTACAATTACCTTTGAGCCCAGGGCTCTTTTACAAAGATTCCACGTCAAGACATAGGTATCACATGACAATAGACAAAATTGTTACACAAATAAGGGTAAAGGATATCAAATTAATTTCGAACAGACAGGGAGTGGGTAAAGTGGAAAGGAAGAGGACAATGGGGGGTGGTAGGAAGAAATGGGAGGGGCAAGGGGGAGGTAAGAAAATGAGAAGAGAGGAGAGGTGGGGGGTAGGTAAGGATACGGAGGGGAAGTGGGGTGGAGCTTCCAGGAAGGTGGCATTGTCAGGTGCTGTAGAGCATGTGGGGCAGAGGCCAAACTAGGGCAAGTGCATTATGTAAGGAGCTAGATATAGGAAAAAGCGGTAGCGGAGCGGAGTTGCATAGACATTATCCATCACAGTCGCAGATGCTGGAAGCAACCAGGGTGTTTTGGAGCCTGGATTTGAAGGCCCCTAGCCCAGTGGTATTGATAGTATCATTGGCAAGACCGTTAAACCAAGTGGGTGCCCTGTAGGCGAATGAACGCTGGCCAATGGCTGTGCGGCAGCGAGGGATATGGAAAAGTTGTGGCTTTGATCCCCTGGTAATTCTGAAGCTGGTTTTCGTTTGAAGGAGTGAACAGACCCCAGGAGGGGCAGTTCCCAACTGTATTTTCTTAGCAACCATGCTGGTTTGGTACTGAATTCTATTATCAAGTTGAAGCCAGTTAGCTTGTGAGTAGAGGTCACAGGTGTGTGTGAGCCATTCGGCCCCAGTGATGAGTCACAGGCCATGTTTAGGTGGTAGTAATCCTTCTGAGTGCAGTGGTAGTGGCAGTGCCATAGATGACAAGACCATAGTCAATCTGGGAGATGATGGAGCTTTGAGCTGGGGCAAAGAGGGCCTCTTTAGTCAGGTGCCGACGAAGCCGGTAGAGTAAGCCCAGTCTAGTATTCACAGTTTTAGCGACATTGGTTATATGGGTTCCAAAGGACAGGTGTGAGTCTAGGGTGATTCCTAGGTATCTGAAGGAGTCAAAATCCATCATACAAATGAGGAGTCCACAGAATTCTTCTGCATGTAAAAAATACTTCACAAGTGTAAAATATCTTCTTCTTTATTTCAATATCAGCCCCCTATGTTTCGCTCCTATGAGCTTGTTCACGGGGTTTTTTCTTGTTCTGTTTTAAAACAAAATATAAAGATGCTTTTAAATTACTACTTTCTCACATATATATATATATATATATATATATATATAGTTGTCAGTGTAAAAATAATTTTGAAGTAATGTTTATACTCCGTTTATCTACCCGAGTTATTCTCACTGTGTGTACATAATTCCTTTAGTTCAAAGAACTTTCAACCTCTTCCTAAGGAAATGAAAACCATATTCATATTATGGGCTTACAAACGCCTAAACAAAGATCATGTTACGTCCAATGACATAAGTTTTCAAAAAACTTTTTAACCCCCATAACATGCATACCTGGGAACAGTACTGTTAAAAATAAAGAATCCTTCATCTTGCGAAAGCAAAGCTTTCCCGTTCCAATTGTAACTCTGAAAAACACATAATGAAGCGCATTTACTCGAGAAGGCTTGAAAGGGCTTATATCCATTCTAGGGTTGCAATTTTATAAGCTGGACTGGTTTGCTTACCTCAAGCAGTCTCTCTTGATTGAATATAATCTTAAATGGTAAAGGAACCAGCTTTTTACTCATGACTCCGCTTAAGTGATAAAACTTTTTCCAAAGCTCTACATTGAACAATGGCATTTTAAAGACGCTGTAGCATTCCCTGCTGCTGATCCTCTTGAGCAGCTTGGATTTCCCGCGGGAGTGACGTGCCATTTCCTGTAACTCTCGCGATGCGAGAGTGTTGCCATGCAACCTTACATTAATTCCCGATGCTATGGGAATGACTGCGGTCATCCAAGCTGCTCTATTAAAGTAACATGATACATTTGTTTAGCATTTTATAATAAATGAAAGCACTGCTGCAAAAACAATGAAGACAGAATAATATAGGGCTTGACTATTATTGAAACTTATACCTTCTTATACATAAGCATTGTTACCAATCCAAACTTTTTTACAGATGTTAATGAGCTCTTTCCTATTTCAAATGAACAAAGATATGTACAAATCACAGATGCACCAACATAAATTCACCTATATAAAATAAAAACAATATTCATTGAAAAATTATACTACTATTCATACCAGCGTAAAACTAATACACCAGTATGAATTCACTTATGTGTTTTGTCAACCTATATGCATTTTACATGTGTAATTATTCACACCAATAGATAGTCCAACATTTCTTAACATAGAACCAAGCCAAAGTCATGTTGCAACTTATAATTCACAAACATGACTGCCAATTACATTCTAAATTCATACCAACAGATGGCTCTAATGTTTTTAAACTAAATATCCATTTCATTTCTGTTTTTTCAAGTAACTTAATATAATTACCTCCCCTCAAAGGCATTTTTACTACTTCTAGCCCCCAAAACCTCAAAGAGGCTCCTGTGTGACCAGCCTGGTTAAAATGTAAAGCAATTGGTGATTTATCATTTCTGTTTCTAATATTTTTATGCTCCAAAATTCTTATTTTTTGGGCCCTTTCTATTTGCCCCACATATAATCTGTCACAAGGGCACTGTAATACATACACAACCCCTTCTGTGTTACAATCTGCATGGTCTTTTATGACAAATTCTTCATTAAAATGTGGATGTTTAAAGATATTTTTTTTGCTAGTATTATTGCATACTGTACATTTACCACATCTGGTCATACCAGGTTGCAGGGGGCCTAGTAGTAACTGTGTTCCCTTAGTCTCCGTTTATTTAAATTGTGAATGAACCAGCCTGTCTTTAATATTTCTAACTTTCTTTGCTACTGTAATAGGTTTTTGTTGTAGGGATTTAATTTTAGGGTTATCTAAAGCTACCAATACCAATATTTGTTAATGATTTTCCTAATTTCTGTCATTTTGTAATTGTATTTGATAGCTAACACCATTCTATCCTGTTTCTGTTTGTTTCCTTTATTCAAAAGATCTTCCCTGGTTTTATTTTCTATTTTGTTGCTAGCTTGTGTTAAAACCTTTGATGAATATCCCCTGTGACTAAACCTTGTTAACATGTCTTCTTTTTGTTCTAAATACTCACTTGTTTCTTTGCAATTTCTTTTGACCCTGACCAATTGTGCGTAGGGAATACTGTTTTTAAGTTTAGGTTCATGGTAGCATTTACTGTGTAGTAATGTATTTCAGTCAGTACTCTTTCTAAAAATAGATGTACTGAACTGTACTTCTTTGACCTTGATTAAAAGATCCAAAAATGGAATATTTGATTCGTTGTAATTTAAAGTAAATTTTAGATTAATATCAAATGAATTCAATGTGTCATTAAATTTTAACAGTTCTTGTTCTGTCCCACCCCATATACAGAATATATCATCTATATATCTTTTCCATAACTTGATTTTATCTTTATACTGATTTTTATCAAAATTGAATACATATTTTTCTGCAAAGTTTATCACATAAGCATTGGCATAACTGGGTACAATCGCACTACCCATAGCAGTACCTTTATCTTGTTGGTAAAATACTCCGTCAAATTCAAAATAATTATTTTGTAAAACGAATAATGCTAATTCCTGCAATATCACAGTTTTTGGTACTGAACCTATAGGCCTTTTATTTAATATTTTTCCCATATTTATAATTCCTTCCCTATGGGGAATGGATGTATACAAATCTATTACATCCCGGGTTGCCAATATTATATGATTCAATTCAATCTTATTAGATATAATTTCTAACTGGTTCATTAAATCTGTTGAAACTTGTATATATGAATTTTTTTTTCAGTTTAAGGTTGTAGATAATAATTGATATATTTTGACACAGGATCAAACACAGAATCAATACCCGACACAATTGGTCTGCCAGGAGGGTCTAACAAATCTTTATGTATCTTTGGAATACCATAAAATGTTGGAATTCTTGGAAATTCTTTCAAAAGGGCTCTCATTTCCCAATCTTGCAACCAATTTAAATCAACAAATTCTGCCAACAATTCCCTCAATTTCCCTTGTGATATGACTGTTGGATCACCCATCAATTGTGAATAATTACTCCTATTGTTTAACAATTTTAAACACATTTATTTATATGTCTCTCTATCTTGAATTACTATTCCTCCCCCTTATCAGCCTGTTCAATTATTTTTGTATCACTACTTAAGTCTTGTAAAGCTCGTCTCTGTTTTCTTGTTAAATTTTGTTGTTTGGGCCATAAGATGGACTTATCTTTAAATAATTGCATAATTTATTTCTCAACTATAGAGCAAAAATTTTCAATCCCATGATTTCTATCAGTAGGAGGGGAAAATTTAGATTAAACATTTAAAGCTTGTTTCAACTCTCTTTCCTCACTAACTAATGAATTATCTGACACAAATAAGTTTTTTATTCTCAGATTTCTAAAAAAATCCTTGTAGGTCAACTTCTAATTCAAACAAATTGACTGACTGTGAGGGGGCCAAAGTTAGTCCCAAACCCAAAACATGTGTTTCTACTTCAGTTAATCTCCTTTTACTTAAATTGAAAATCGGTATTACTTCTGGGTTTCCCTGGCTGGTCCCCTGTCTATATTTGTTGTTCTTATTGATTTGCCACCTAGTCCTCCTCCTCCTGCCCCTCCCCTTCTGGTCCCTCGAAAACCCCCTTGTGGTCTCAAAAAGTATGTATTGGTGTTAGTGTTTCTGAGATGATATCTATGTTCTGTCACATCCTCTGAAGATGTGCTCGGTTGCTGTGACTTCCCTGTGTGTTGATATTCCTCTCCTGTTCTTATATAAAAATCCCTGGTATAGCTATTATCACTGTCTGTACCACTTTCTGTATTGTAACTGAAAACGCTCCTTTTATTATATTGTTTGTATGTATATACCTTGTTATCTTTATAATCATTTGTGTCTCTAATGAATTTTCTTATTTTCTGTTGTTTTCAATTATTTTCATAATCCGATAACTTCTTTTTGATGTCCTCTAATGTGTGAGAAAACTCTTCGACTGTTAATTGTTGTTTTAAAATATCTTGATTTTTTTGTATTTCTTCAGCCAAAACTTTTCTTTCATCTATTATTGAAATGAAAGCCCTTTTGAAAGAATTTCCAAGAATTCCAACATTTTATGGTATTCCAAAGATACATAAAGATTTCTTAGACCCTCCTGGCAGACCAATTGTGTCGGGTATTGATTCCGTGTTTGATCCTGTGTCAAAATATATCAATTATGATCTACAACCTTTAATTGAAAAAAATGATTCATATATACAAGATTCAACAGATTTAATGAACCAGTTAAAAATTATATCTAATAAGATTGAATTGAATCATATAATATTGGCAACCTAGGATGTAATAGATTTGTATACATCCATTCCCCAAAGGGAAGGAATTATAAATATGAGAAAAATATTAAATAAAAGGCCTATAGGTTCAGTACCAAAAACTGTGATGTTACAGGAATTAGCATTATTCGTTTTACAAAATAATTATTTTGAATTTGATGGAGTATTTTACCAACAAGATAAAGGTACTGCTATGGGTAGTGCGATGGCACCCAGTTATGCCAATGCTTATATGATAAACTTTGAAGAAGAATATGTATTCAATTTTGATAAAAATCAGTATAAAGATAAAATCAAATTATAAAAAAGATATCTAGATGATATATTCTGTATATGGGGTGGGACAGAACAAGAACTGTTAAAATTTAATGACACACTGAATTCATTTGATATTAATCTAAAATTTACTTTAAATTACAACGAATCAAACATTCCATTTTTGGATCTTTTAATCAAGGTCAAAGAAGCACAGTTCAGTACATCTATTTTTAGAAAGAGTACTGATTGAAATACATTACTACACAGTAAATGCTACCATGAACCTAAACTTAAAAACAGTATTCCCTATGCACAATTGGTCAGGGTCAAAAGAAATTGCAAGGAAACAAGTGAGTATTTAGAACAAAAAGAAGACATGTTAACAAGGTTTAGTCACAGGGGGTATTCATCAAAGGTTTTAACACAAGCTAGCAACAAAATAGAAAATAAAACCAGGGAAGATCTTTTGAATAAAGGAAACAAACAGAAACAGGATAGAATGGTGTTAGCTATCAAATGCAATTACAAAATGACAGAAATTAGGAAAATCATTAACAAATATTGGTATTTGGTAGCTTTAGATAACCCTAAAATTAAATCCCTACAACAAAAACCTATTACAGTAGCAAAGAAAGTTAGAAATATTAAAGACAGGCTGGCTCATTCACAATTTAAATATACGGAGACTAATGGAACACAGTTACTACTAGGCCCCCTGCAACCTTTTATGACCAGATGTGGTAAATGTACAGTATGCAATAATACTAGCAAAAAAAGTATCTTTAAACATCCACATTTTAATGAAGAATTTGTCATAAAAGACCATACAGATTGTAACACAGAAGGGGTTGTGTATGTATTACAATGCCCTTGTGACAGATTATATGTGGGGCAAACGAAAAGGGCCCTAAAAATAAGAATTTTGGAGCATAAAAATGATATTAGAAACAGAGATGATAAATCACCAGTTGCTTTACATTTTAACCAGGCTGGTCACACAGGAGCCTCTTTGAGGTTTTGGGGGCTAGAAGTAGTAAAAATGCCTTTGAGGGGAGGTAATTATATTAAGTTACTTGGAAAAAACAGAAATGAAATGAAATGGATATTTAGTTTAAAAACATTAGAGCCATCTGTTGGTATGAATTTAGAATGTAATTGGCAGTCATATTTGTGAATTATAAGTTGTAACATGTCTTTGGCTTGGTTCTATGTTAAGAAATGTTGGACTATCTATTGGTGTGAATAATTACACATGTAAAATGCATATAGGTTGACAAAACACATAAGTGAATTCATACTGGTGTATTAGTTTTACGCTGGTATGAATAGTAGTATAATTTTTCAATGAATATTGTTTTAATTTTATATAGGTGAATTTATGTTGGTGCATCTGTGATTTGTACATATATTTGTTCATTTGAAATAGGAAAGATCTCATTAACATCTGTAAAAAAGTTTGTGGATTGGTAACAATGCTTATATATAAGAAGGTATAAGCTTCAATAATAGTCAAGCCCCATATTATTCTGTCTTCATGGTTTTTGCAGCAGTGCTTTCATTTATTATTAAATGCTAAACAAATGTATCATGTTACTTTAATAGAGCAGCTTGGACGACCGCAGTCATTCCCATAGCATCAGGAATGAATGTAAGGTTGCATGGCAACACTCTCGCATCGCGAGAGTTACAGGAAGTTGCACGTCACTCCCGCGGGAAATCCAAGCTGCTCAAGAGGATCAGCAGCCGAGGGGAATGCTACAGCGTCTTTAAAATGCCATTGTTCAATGTAGAGCTTTGGAAAAAAAGTTTTATCACTTAAGCGTGAGTCGCGGTAAAAAAGCTGGTTCCTTTACCATTTAAGATTATATTCAATCAAGAGAGAGACTCGTTGAGGTAAGAAACCAGTCCAGCTTATAAAACTGCAACCCTAGAATGGATATAAGCCCTTTCAAGCCTTCTCGAGTAAATGCGCTTCATTATGTGTTTTTTTCAGAGTTACAATTGGAACGGGAAAGCTTTGCTTTCGTAAGATAAAGGATTCTTTATTTTTAACAGTACTGTTCCCAGGTATGCATGTTATGGAGGGTAAAAAGTTTTTTAAAAACTTATGTCATTGGACGTAACATGATCTTTGTTTAAGCGTTTGTAAGCACATAATATGAATATGGTTTTCATTCCCTTAGGAAGAGGTTAAAAGTTCTTTGAACTAAAAGAATTATGTGCACACAGTGAGAATAACTCAGGTAGATAAACGGAGTATAAACATTACTTCAAAATTATTTTTACACTGACAACTATATATATAAGTGAAAGAAAGTAGAAATTTAAAAGCATCTTTATATTTTGTTTTAAAACAGAACAAGTAAAAACCCCGTGAACAAGCTCATAGGAGCGAAACGTAGGGGGCTGATATTGAAATAAAGGAGAAGATATTTTACACTTGTGAAGTATTTTTTACATGCAGAAGAATGCTGTGGACTCCTTATTTGTATGATGGATTTTGAATATTGAGGCACCTTCAAGGGAGTCATTTAATATAAGTGTTAAAAGTCACCATTTCCCAGATTTTGTTGTTGTTGTTGATCTGAAGGAGTCAACCTGCTCCAGGGAGTCCCCGAGGCAGGTGTTTAAGGAGAGTTGGTGGTGTTTGTGCTTGTTTTGGTGGCTGGTGAAAATCATGGTCTTCATTTTTTTCTGGTTAAGGATTAACTTATGTTCTTTGAACCAGCTTTCAACAGAGGTGAAGCCGTGTTGAAGGGTTTGTTGCAGGTGGCTTGGGTCATGATGAGAGGCAAGAATCACCGCGTCATCTGCACAGAGTACGACTTGCTGAGAGGTGGAGTCGGGGAGTGAGTTGAGGAACAGGCTGAACAGCAATAGGTAAATAGCAGTGAAGGCAAGGGTTTGATGATCAGAGCTAGATTTGGTCCTTGTAATAATAACACCACTGTGGATGCAAAGGAGTGAAGAAATCTCTAATGAGGCTTTATTTCCAAAATGTCTTGCAGGCTGGGGGGTAGGTTCTAATTAGCTTGTGTGCCAGGCAGTGTATAGGATATCTCAGTCTACCTTCAAGGGAAGACCAGATTAGGGAGGTAAAGACATCGCAGTGATGTTCTCCAGGCTGGGCATAAGCAGTAAAACATTCTATTCTGCTGTATAAGACTTTGAGCCGGCCAAGCTCAATTTCTCTAAGGGAATGCAGGATCGGCGCACTGCAGAGCAGGACAAAGAGTGGCTTGCCGTTAGAGATGGCGAGTCACACATCCTTAGTGAGGAATGCTCAAAGCCTGCACAGCAGTCCAAGCTCCTGATTTAAACTTTTTACTAGGAGGTCAATGTAGGGTCTAAGGGTAAGTTCTTGATCCAAGGACACCTACTGTAGGTTACTTGATAGACCCCCACAACCTCAAGCTGTGACCCAGTAATTGTGCACAGCTAAAGCAGATTCTACCAATCCACAGCCAAGAGCTTATTACTGCATAACATCAATTTAGTTTTCTTTGTGTTGAGTATCAATTTGTTCATAAGGAACCAGGCTTTCAGGTGCCTAAAGTCATCACTGAGGGAGAAACTGATCAGCACAGTGTCCGAGTAGCTTCTGAAGAGAACTGCTTCGACAGCATATAACAGTAATTTGGAGCCATTGCAGTTTTTAGGCATATCGTTTACAAATAACAAAAAGAGCAGGAGGCCTAGAATAGACCCTTGAGAGATGACACCATCCATTATAGGTCTTTGTGAGGATACAGTACCATGCCATTCCACAACTTGTTTTCGGTAGTATAGGTAATCCTTGTACCAGAGACAGGCGAGGCTATCAAGACCCATGTGCTGCAGCTTATTCAACAGGAGCTCGTGGTTGACAACATCAAAGGTTTTCACCAGATCAATGAAAATGGCGCCAGTTGATAGCCCAAAATCCATAGCTCCAATGGTATCAGTGGTAACCCGCATCAGGGCTGTGTCTGTTCAATAGTTTTTCCTGAACCTATGTGGGACCTCAAAAAAAGTAACGTGCCTCAATATACTCTTGAAGCTGGCTGTAAACCAACCATTCTTGGATTTTTACCAGGGGACTGAGACACGAGATTAGGAGATAGTTTTCAATGGGTGTCAAGATGAGGGGGGAGTCATACAGGGTATAACTCATACTTCTCTCATGCCTCTAACAAACAGCAGACACTGGCATCAGATGTCCAGCCCTTAGCTGATGGCACGCACTGACATCTAAGGAGGGCCTGCTCGTGCCACTGGTGACTGGATACAGGCTCCTGTTGGAGGGTTTTCTGATTATGCTTTTGGGGATGGAGGGTAAGCCATAGGACTAACATGGCTGGGAAGGGCTACAAATACCAAACTAGACTGAATTATAACCTGTGATGAACATTTTACATTGTTCATATTTTCAAATAAAGTACAATTACATATGAACTTACCATAACAGTAGATCTTCGAGAGGATCTCTTGCAGCAGGCCACACCTATATAACTACAGCCACCAGGCACTAGGACCACATGGAAACTTTTCTAGGTAGCAGTCTACCAGGTGTGCCGCCCATGCTGATGTCACACACCAACGACGTCCTTCCCATATAAGCATGGGTGGCCCCGCGCCCTCCTCAGTTCTCCTGCCGGGGACCATAAGCAGAAAATCCCCAGTTGGCGAACCAAGAAGTCAGAGGTTCCCACCAGCAGAAATAAAAACAGAAGGTTCACTTAACAAGGAGAAAGTGAGACAAACATAGGCAGTCTCCCAGACCAAGGGGGATGGAGGGTGGGATGGCATGGCCTGCTGCAACAGATCCTCTCGGAAGATCTACTGTTACGGTTAAGTTCTTAAGCAACTGTACCATATTCATTGAGGGTATCTCTTGCAGCAGCCCACACCTATAGAACAAGTCCCAAGCAGTTCTGACAGCAGAGGAACCAGTCTTGGTGGCTAGAGTCTATAAGCCTTAAAAAGAAGGTCATAAAGCACAGCTAGGCTGAAACCGGCCCTACGTCTCAAGGCAATGTCCAGACTGTAACGCTTGGTGAAGATGTGGACAGTACTCCAAGTGGCAGCAGCACAGATCTCAGCAGCTGACACATTCCTGAAACAGGCAACAGAAGTAGCTATACCCCTAGTGGAATTGCCATGGACAGCTCCAGGAAGTTCCTTACCGTACTTCCTATAACAGAAAATGATACAGTTAGCCGACCATTTGGACAGACACTGTTTAGAAACAGGAACGCCCTCTTTTCCAGGAGCAAAGGAAACAAATAACTGCAAGGACTTCTTACAGTCCTTCATGCAGTGAGTATAATACCCGAGTATTCTAAGTACATCTAAAGTATGGAGCAATGCTTCCTCTGGATTGGCATGCTCTGGATTATAAAACAGGCAGGTTGACAGTTTTAATGTAAACTCAGACAACATCTTAGGAATAAACTTAGGATTCATACGCAAAGACACTGTCTTTGTGGAAAATCAAATAAGGCTGCTCACACAAGAGCCTGCAGTTCCGAAATCCTTCAGGCAGAAGTAACAGCAACTAAAAAAAATTCCACGACAGAAAGCATAGCTTGCAAGTCACGGCCGCCTCAGAAGGAGCCAAAGTAAGTTTTTCGAACACAAAATTCAGGTCCACAGGTGGGACAGGATTGCAGATGGAGGGCTTCAGGTGAAGAATGCCCCTCAGGAAGGTACAGGACACCTCTACCTGTGCCACCGTATGGCCATCAACAGGTACATGGAAAGCTGAAATAGCAGACAAGTGTACCTTAATGGAGGAGTATTTCAGACCAGAGTCTGAGAGGGGAAGCAAGTACTCCAAAATCTGATTCACAGGACAAGTGAAAGGATCCAGCTGGTGGGCAGTCACCCACAAGGCAAAGCACTTTCACTTTATGGAATAAGTAGCCCTGGTGGAGGACTTCCTAACAGCCACCAGAAAGCACAGTTACGTAAGAACATACTGCAACAGCAGATCTTCAAGGGAATGTCTTTCAGCAGGTCACAACTATAAAACTTGGCCATCAGGGGCTAGGATCCCGCTGAAGCCTTTTTCTGTAGCAGTCTATCAGAGGCCATCCATGCTGACATCGGCATGCTGGCATCACATACCATATAAAGGTGCAGGCGGCCCCGCTCCCTCCACAGTTTGTTCCCGCTGGAGACCATCCATGTCCGGCCAACCTTGGGGGAACCCAGGAGAGAGAAAGGGTGCCTAGGCCTGTATAAGGCAGGAGCACCAAAGAAAATAACCAGTCTGAATAGCATGAACCCCATAGGGGAAGGCGTAGGATTTGTGATGACTTGCTGAAAGAGATTCCCTTGAAGATCTACTGTTACAGTAAGTTTTTACATAACTGTACTATCTTCATCGGGGATATCTCTTTCAGCAGGTCACACCTATGAAACGAGTCCCAAGCAGTGTGATCAGAAAAGACCAAATGGCAGGATAAAAGGACCTCAAGGGAGGAGACCCTGAAGCATATCTAGGCCAAAACCTGCCCGCCTGCAAGAGGCAATGCCCAAACTGTAATGCTTGGTAAAAGTGTAGACAGAACTCCAAGTGGCAGCAACACAAATGTCAGCACTGAAACAAGCAGCTGAATCGGCCACGCCCCTGGTGGAATAGCGCTTGTTTTGTTTGTTTGTTTGTTTTATTTATTTAAACTGGTAAGACCATGGGCCAAAGACCCATTTTCATGGGTGACCAGTATACATACAAAAAATACATACATAAGTAAAATACAGCAAAATGCAAAATACAAGCTTATATCAACAAGCATTCAATACACAGTTTAGACAAAACATTTACACTCACTCTCAGCTAATAAATACCCTCTCAGTTTAAGTCTAAAGGTTTGGAAAGAAACATCTAGGCATTCAAAAATAGACTGAATAGAATTAAAAAAGAATGGGAGAATATAAGGTAAGCTACCAACCAAAAAGGGTCACTGGTCGCTTTGTGAGCTAACGTAGAAGTCTGCTGACAGAATCTATGAAAGGCTAAGTTTTTTGGCCTACAGATGTTTTCATTTTCAGTATGGCAAAGTAGTATTGAACAGACAGTCGAATAGTGACAGAACTAATATGTCTCATATAATGAGGTTAAGGAAATAGGTACCTTGTTTAGAGTTACTTTTTTAGCCAAGAGCCCAAGCTGAAACTTGTATCTATGTTCAAGAGGAAGCCAACCTGCCTGCCTTAGCAAGCTACAGTGATGAGTCCCTGAAAGCATCTGTGTGGAGAACCTGGCTATCTGGTTCAAGAGAACTCTGACCTTAGATAATAACCCCTCTCCAGTGGAATAATAAAATGACAGGCCATAATCTATAACAGGTAGAATGAAACGTTGGGCTATGAGCTTCCTAGTGGATGAGATTAGTAATGGACTCAATCTATAAAGGGCCCCCAGTCTTTGGTGGACTATTTTAATCAAGTTAGTAAGTTGTGGTTCGTAGGTCATGCCTTCATTTATAATAAGGCCAAGATATTTGAATCGCTGACCTGTTCTAGTTTCGCACAAGATACAGTATACAGTGAGAGGATAAGATCTTCATTCGATCTTTTCTAGGATTAGAGAAAACCACGGATTTAGTTTTCTTAAGCAATAAGGCATGACCAGGGGTTAGATTAACAGTCTATTAATCACCCCTTAGGGGTATAATGTGGCACGAGGTGCAGCCATGTGCCACATTGCCCCAGGGGTTGATTAACTGACTGTTAATCTAACTCCTGGGAGTGCCTTATTGCTATTATTAAAAAATTATTCCCCCCAAAAAGTGTTAAAAGTATACTTTTTGAATGTTTCCCTCATTTAGAGGGATATTTTTAATAAAATACTTCTTCCACCAACAGTTTAAGAATGCTGGTTCAACATCAGAATGCCTCATTCCAGTCATTCAGCAGTGCTATAGGATGAATGCTGGCAGAAAGAATCCTTGTGCCGTGGTGATCAGGCTGTACATGACAGTGTAACAGGGATGAATGTAAGGCTGTTGGAATCCTAACAGCCAATCAGATTGCAGCTTTTCTGAGACCTTTTTTATAATTTTCATTCAACACTAATCTGTTTTTATAAACTAGTTCTGAACCTCCAGGAAATCAAAAGCTAGATCACTTTGAAACATTTCGAGATCTGGTCCGTTCGTGAGGATCACTTCGTCATCTGCATAACGTTTGTGATTTAGTACGAACAGAGCGAAGAGTGTTCAAAAAAAGACTAAACAAGACTGGACCCAATATAGAACCCTGAGGGACAGCCAGTGAAACAGAAGCCGAGAGGGAACAGTGACCATTGATTTTTGTAGCCTGTGTTTGGTTATTTAAATAACTCCCATACCACCCAACATCCTAGACATACCAAGTTTTGCAAGCGATGAGAATAATAGGCCATGGTTCACCAAGTCAAAGGCCTCGGTGAGGGGGGACTCACTCTTGACATCCCCACGAAGTTCCTTACCATACTTCCTACAACAACAAGCATTTGTCAGTGCCGAATGTTTGCTTGCTGGTATTGGCATTGGTACTGCACGAGTTAGAGATGAATAACAGGAATGGCAGTGAAGTACTGAACTAACGCCACCCCCCTGCAGAGACCAACAGGCGTTGGAGTGTGCCTTTGGGTCATCAGCCATAATGCTCACGCCATTCCACCTCACCCCACCCTACAGACACTTACAGGTGTCACGGTGTGCCTTGAGGTATTCGGCCCTTACGCGCACCCCATCCTATAAGGAAATAAGCTGAGATGGGTGCAGTATAGGGTGCAGAATGGGGTGAACGTTAGGGCCAAAGACCCCAAGGCACACCTCGATGCCAGTGGCTGTAGGGTGGGGATGGAATGGCATGAGCATTACGGCAGACGACCGGAAGCCACACCCCTGATGTCTGTCAGTTTGTACAGGGTGGGGTGTTACGGTTGCAAACCCTAACGCCCAGGCGTTGTTGGTATTTTCACAATTTTCAACATGGTTTGCTTCTTGACCTCATGAACAGTGGCACTATCATTTCATTACTCGATCCCAAAAGGTGATTTCGGACAGCAAATGCACCATTCGGTGCAACAGCTGCGAAAATACATTTTGGGCAGGATGTGAAAAATGACATATGTACTGTTCATGAGGAGGTGTGAAAAAATGGCAATGTTGAAAATCTGGAGTCAAAATATGAAAAAGCGGCGAAGTTACGAGCATGCATAGAAATTGCAAAATGCACACTTGTAATGCAGTCATTTTTGGAATTTCACTAAATTTTTCATATGGCGTTTTGGAGACCTCCCCTCATGAACAGTGGCACTGTGATTTCATTAATCTGTCCCAAAAGTTGATTTTGCACTGTGACTGCGCCATTCTGTGCCACAGGTGCGAAAACACGTTTCAGGCTGGATGCAAAAAATGGCAGCTGCACTGTTCATAAGAAAGTGTGAAATAATGGCAATGTTGGAAATTTGGAGTGAAAATATTAAAACTGACAAAGTTACGAGAGTGTGTACAAACTGGGCAACACATGATCATAACGCAGTCATCTTTTGGAGTTTTTTCACCAAACTTGCAACATAGGCTTTTTGGGACTACATCTCATGGACAGTGGCACTTTCGTTTTGTTAATTGGTCCTGATAGGTGATTATGCACAGCGACCGCAAAATCACCTTTCAGGACCGAGAAAGGGAAATGACAGTGTCAGTGGTCATGAGGTGGGGTCCCAAGAACCCCATGTTGAAAATTTTGGGCCCAAACTCCCAAAAAATGGCTGAGATATCAACCTAAGTTGAAACTCCCCACTGACTGCCATTATAGGGCTTATCGTGATTTTCGTCAGTTTGAGGTCAGCTTTGAAGAGTGCAGACGTGTTCCCGGTCCACAGAAGATCGCAACGCCCAGACCACCAGAGGGCAGGGTGGGGTGCGGGAGTTGGGTGCACAGAGGGAGGGTGCGGGTTGGGGAGGGGGGCCAGCGAACAACGGGACGGTTTCTTTTTTTTCAGGTTTAAAAAGAAATACTTCGGGGACTGTTTTCATTTTACCGTGAAACAAAATGGATTTCAGCACACTAGGGTGGGCTCCCAGTGTGCCAGACTAGAGGGGAGATCATGCCGATCCGGGGATTGGGGACCCTGAGGTCTGCTGACAAAAGGTGCGTGGGAGTGCGTCCAACACCCGGTGTCAGAAAAACATAAGAATATTTTGGCACACTGGGGTGGGCCCCAGTGTGCCACAATAATGGGGGGTGGCATGCCGACATGGGGACTGGGCACCCTGTTGACAGCAAAATACATGTTCGGGCTTGGGGGGGTGTGCAGACATGAGGATTGGGAACCCAGATGTCGGCTTTGGGGGAGTGTGTGGTGAGTGGCAGAAGCCGCCAATTATGTGTGGCGGGGCTTTTATTTATTTCACCAGGAAAGACACACTGAGCAAACGAGTTGCTCATAAGTCCAGCCAAGCGCATTACTGTGCACTGTAATGCACATGACTGCAATCTGCCTGGTTGCCGGGAGGAAGCGATCTGCCGCTGCAAAGACGAAACTATCCGTGACTGGAGTGGCGGATTTCTTTCAAGTCTGGCGCTCACTCTGAAACTGCCATCATCGGCAGCTTCCCTGTTGATTGGTGGCTAAGGGATGAGCGTTGGCTGGATTGGCCAAACACTGCCACACCTCTGCAATACTCTATTCTCCTCAAAATGTTTCTTGTGCACTGCGCTAGCAAGCAAACATAAAAAGTAATACAGCTGGCCAACCATTTGAACAAGCACTGTTTATAAACTGGGGAACCCTCTTTCCTAGGGGCAAAAGAAACTAGCAACTGTTTGGACTTTCTGCAGTCCTTGGTACAATATGTGTAGCAATGCAAAATATTATGCACATCTAAAGTATGGAGCAATGCTTGCTCTGGGTAATAAACAGGAAGGTGGATGGACTGATTAAGAGTAAACTCAGATGCCTCCTTAGGCAGAAAACTTGGATTGGTACACAAAAAGACCCTGTTTTTGTGAAAAATTAAATACTGCTGCTCATACATGAGAGGCTGAAGCTCGGAAATCTTTCGAGCGGAAGTAATAGCAACTAAAAACAATGCTTTCCATGAAAGAAAGCATAGCTCACAAGGTGCAGCCGGCTCAAAAGGAGGCAGGGTCAGTTTCTCCAAAACAAAATTCAGGTCCCAAATTGGGACAGGGTTACGCACAGTGGGGGTTCAAGTGAAGAATGCCCTGCAAAAACGTATGGGCCACCTCTAACTGGGCTAACGGACGACGGTCCACTGGCACATGGAAAGCAGAGATGGCAGACATGTGCACCTTAATGGAAGAATACTTAAGGCCTGAGTCAGAAAGGGACAGAAGGTACTCCAGGACCTGGTCCACCAGACAGATAAAAGGGTCCAAGTGATGGGCAGATGCCCAAATGGCAAAACGTTTCCACTGCATGGAATAGGTGGCCCTAGCCACCACCAAGACATCAGCCACCATCTTGGAAATGCCAAAGCGGGCTATGGCTATGTCCTCAAGAGCCAGGCATGCAGCCGCAGGGACTCAAGATCTGGATGGACCAAGGTCCATTGGGCCTGAGTGAGCAGGTCCCGGCAAAGCAGGAGTGGGATTGGAGGTTCCACTGCCAGTAATTACAACAATGGAAACCAAAATTTGCCACAGCCAAAACGGTGCCACCAGGACGAAGGAGGCCCCCTCCATCTGTAGCTTGAGAAGAACCCGTTGAATCAGCGGGAAGGTGGGCTGGCATAAAGAAACCTCCCTCTCCAGGAGAGGGACAACGCATCTCGCCAGAAAATTCCAGGCCCGGGATCTAGTGCGCAGAAAAGCAGTAATTTTGCGTTGTGTAGGGATGCAAAAATGTCCAACTCTGGCCACCCCCACCTTTCGGCCATGGAGGGCAGCAGTGCTCACTCGTGTTGGCAAGACTACGACTGGCTTAGCCTGTCTGCCAAGACATTTTGGTTCCCTGGAACATGGACAGCAGACAGTTCCAGGTTGTGGTCCAGTGCCCAGTACCAGACCCTCATCGCCTCCTGGCAGAGAGGGTATGAGTGATTCCCCACCTAGTCTGTTGAGACAGTACACCACACTGATGTTATCTGACTGGACCAGCAGGTGACCTGGGGACAGGTGGTTCTGAAAGGTCTGAAGGGTGTAAAGGATGGTTCTCATCTCAATCACATTGATGTGGAGACTTGTCTCCATCGTGGACCAGGATCCCTGGGTCTGGAAAGGACCTAGGTGGGCTCCTCAGCCTGATCCCAAAGCGCCCATTGTGAAGACTTGCCTGGGAGGTGGGAGGAGTCAGGAGACTGCCTGCAAAAGATGGCTGGGGTTCTGCCACCAGTGAAGGACCCTGTGGACAGGGGAGGAGACCAGGACTAACTGACCCAGGTTGTTGTGGCGCTGATCGCACTGGACCCGGAGGGTCCATTGGGGGACCCACATGTGGAGCCTAACTAGCGGAACAGTGGCTATAGTGGCTGCCATCAGCCCCAGAGGACACAGAAAAGACAGGGCTGGAACGTACCATTCCTGGGTCACTAAAGAGGCCTGTGCCATCAGGCAGTCTTCCCTCTCTTAAGGCAAAAAAGCTCTGCCCTGAGAGGTATCCAGAACAGCACTGATATACTGGAGGCACTGAGGGAGTGAGAACAGACTTGGGCAGATTCAAGGTGACGCCCAGGGAGTGGAACAGCTGCAGAGTCCTGTGCAAGGTGGTCAGTAAGAGTTCCCTGGACGGGGCTTTCAAAAGCCAAACATCCAGATATGGGAACACATTAAGGCCCTCCCGAAGGGCCACAGCCACTGCCACTAAGCACTTTGTAAAGACCCATGGCACAGGGAACAGGCCAAAGGGCAAGACTCTAAATTGAAAATGGTCCCCCTGGAACAAGAACCTGAGATACTTCTGGTGGCTGGCATATAGCAAGATGTGGAGATACGCCCTTACGGTGCTCAGAGCACTGGCATTATGGTGCCGGGCAATCAGGGCGCCAAATGCGGATTCGCTGCCCCGCCCCACGGTCCGCCCTCCCGAGTAGGAATCTTGTAGGTGGGGAGGCACAGCTTCACAAGGGAGTGTGTGTGCAGCAGCACAGCCCCTTACAAAAAAGTGATCAGCGACATTGCCGATTGGCACCCTAATTGCCCAGCGCTGGAGCATTCCGATGGTGAAACCAGAGATACGCATCCTACATGTCCAGAAAACAAAATCAGTCTCCCTGCTTGATGAGAGGTAACAGACCCTGGAGGGTGATCATACGGAACCAGTTGTACAAAATGAACTGATTGAGCCCCTTGAGATCCAAAATAGAGTGAAGATCCCCTGTCTTTTTGGGGACCAGGAAAAACCTGGAGTATAATCCCCTGTTCCGCTGAGTGGGAGAGATGGGCTCTATGGCACTTTTGCACAAATGAGGTTTGGATTTACTTCCTCAGCACTGGAAGGTGGTGTGGAGGACAAGAGTGGGGCCCTACCAGGACGGTGGGTGGCCTCTCCAGGAGCTCTAATGTGTGGCCTTTTTGAACAAGCTGCAGTATCCAAGCACCCGAGGTGATTTCCCTCCAATCTTACAGGTGGAGGGAGAACAACTCCCAACCGCCTCCCCCGGGTTTGGAACCGGAGGAAGGGGGGGCGGGGAAGGAATCAGGTGGAGGCAGACTGAATGGCTCCTCTTCCCTTGGAGGATTTTGCAGCACTGGGGTCGGGCAGGGGAACACTGGCCTGACATTTGCCCCAAGATTGGGACCCTTGCCCAGACTTCTGCTAGACTTTCAAATAGGAAGACCATGGATGGTTCCTGGGTTGGGTATGATAAAGGGAGTGGACCAACTTGATGGCCCTCCCTGAGGCCTGCAGTTCATTAATTATGTCCTGAACATCTGGGCCAAAGAGCTTGGTGCCCACGAAAGGGACATCCAAGACCTTTTGTTGCATGTCAGTTGCAAAGCCAGAAACCCAGAGCCAGGAATGCCTGCAGAGTCAAGTGTCAGAGGCCGCTGCTCATTCTGTAGTATCAGACATATACAGAGCTCTAAGGAGGTGCTTACTAACATCCTCAGCTCCCTGCAGAACTTTGAGAAGCTCCTGCTTCTATGCCCCATCCAGGAGGGCCTAGGAAGCTACCCCTGCCCTTCCTCCAGAGGGTATTGTGGCACCTGACCATTGGGAAAGGTATCTAGAAATCCTGAGCTCCAGGGTGGTTGAGGCAAAGGTCCTCTTGTCCCACAGATCCAACCTCCTAGATTCCTTGTCCGGAGGGAAAGAGCTAAGGTGCTTGGGTGCTTTGGAATGGTCATGGGCAGCTTTTATGACCACCGAGTCTGTCTCTGGCTGGCAGAATAAAAGGGCTTGCCCATGGGGGTGTGATAGAGATGATCCACCTTCCTTGGCATATCTGTCATAGAGTAGGGTCTGTGCCAGACTGTCTGGGCCGCATCCTCCAAGGCTGGCAGCAAGGGAGGGATGACCTTGGGAGGGGAGTCAGGAATCTCCAGAAAGTCCACCATGTTCCTTCTGGTGGTATCATCCTCCTCAGTCTGGAACCCCATGGCACACTGGAGCAGTCTCATGATGCCATAAAAACTAAAGAGGTGACTGAGGGGTAGGGTCCTCAGAGCCCCCACTTCTGGAGAAGGCAGTGGACCAGTCAGTGGAATAGGCCTCTTCTTCTAATACCTCCTCTTCTTCCTCCTCCTCCTCCTCAGAGAGGAGAAGGTCAGAGTAATGATCCTCCTCAACGTCGACCAGGTCTGAGCAATGGGTCGACGCAACAGACGCTGCTGACGCCTGAGAGGGCGCCTAGTGAACATACCCCACAGTCGAAACCGGCGGCATCAACGGCCTAGCACGCGCTGGGGTTATTCACCGAACCAGTGATGTAGCAATTGAAATAAGCAATGAGTTCACGTTGACGACGGGCTGCTGGATGATGGTCTTAACCAGAACTGGCAGCGAAGGGGACTGCCTGCCGCTGACAGCCCCAGAGGGCCTGAAGGAGATGAAACCTGGAGAGAGCCGGCTGTTGATGACCCCACTGGAGCAGGGAGAAACAAGCTCACCAGAAGGCCAGCCAACGATGACCCGCTGTCCACAACTGAGGCAGCGAAGCCTGCTGCCAGAGACACCCACGGAGGAGAAGGGAGAGCCAGTGGGGCAAGGGCTGCTAACTTGGAGGTCGATGACCGAGAGTCGGCCGGGGCCAAGGAAGAGACTGCCACCTGTAGCAGCCTCAGGGAACCCAAGGCCAGTGCAGCAGAGGTCGTTTCAGTAGGGTGTCGAAGAGGAAACCCCAGAGGACTTAGGAACAGCACCTGGAGAGCGGGACCAGTGACCCGAAGGGCAGTCCTTGTGGTGGATCTTCTCCTTCAGTTTCCCAGAGGAGTTGTCCCGGGCCTTCGAAGCCTATGTCCCAAAAGAGTGAGCTGGAGAAGGGGACGAAGAGGACCTGGAGCCCCCTGTTCCAGACTGGTTAGTTTCTGCTCCATAAGAAATACCTTGAGGGGCCATTTGTGGTGCAAGAGGGTGGTGCGGTTAAACTTCTGGCAGATGGTGCAGGCTTCAGGAGTGTGAAGACCACAGACAGAAAACACAGACATTGTGGTCATCATCCCAACAAATCATCTTTCCACAGTGGCAACAACAGAAGAGAGAGGACAACTCGACGGTTCTAGACATGAAAGAAAACAGAATGAAAAATGGTGGTCAAGTAAGCAATGAGGCTTCCACAGGAGACCATGCGAGTCAGGCTATGACAGGAAAGAACCGAGTAGGGAATGGGTCCGCCTTTGCCTTTATATGGTATTGGATGTCGGCACACACTTGGGAACACCCTGAATCTAGTCATGGCTATGTCTTCAGGAGCCAAGCACGAAGATGCAGAGACTTGAGGTCCGGATGTACCAGGGTGTCCCTGTTCCTGGGAAAGCAAGCCTGAGCCCACGGGTAGAAGCACTGAAGCTTCCACAGACAACTGCTGCAGTAGAAGAAACCAGATCTGACGAGGCCAGATGGGGGTGATGAGGATCACAATGGCTTCTTACATCTGAATTTTGATCAGCACCCTCTGAATTAGCAGGAAGGGAGGGAGGCAAGGCATACAGAAACCTCCCCTTCCAAGAGAGGGACAACTTATCTTGCCAGAAAACTCCAGGGCCTGGAGCGAGCGAGCAGAAACGTGGTAATTTTGCATTGAGTGGGGATGAAAAAAGGCCCACCTCTGGACAATGTATATTACTTTGTATATATTTGTGTAATGTCCCTGTTGTTAATCAGGACCTCCTTGTAAATGAGCCTGCTCAACGGAGTTTTTTTCCTGCCAATAAACTTGAACTTGAACAACCCACCTGTCGAACAAGTCTTCCGTGGCCAAGGTCAGCAACTGCCACTCATGTACCCTGGACGGTGACCAGCTTAGCTTGTCCACCAGGACATTTTGGATGCCTGGAACATGGACAACCAAGAGTTCTAGATCATTTT
This sequence comes from Neoceratodus forsteri, assembly GCA_016271365.2. NCBI lineage: Eukaryota > Metazoa > Chordata > Ceratodontiformes > Ceratodontidae > Neoceratodus > Neoceratodus forsteri. Next base: position 1,316,661,074 of record CM028131.1, read on the forward strand.
TTAGAGCCCTCATAGCTTCCCAACAGACAGGGTACGAGTGGGTCCCTCCATTGCTTGTTAATGTAATGGACTACACTGATGTTGTCCGTCTGTACCAACACATGGCCTGGGGACAGCTGGGTCTGGAAGGCTTGCAAGGCATACAGAATAGCCCTCATCTCCAGGACACTGATGTGAAGGGCAGTCACCATTTCAGACCACGTCCCTGAAACTGGTGAGGACCCAAATGAGCCCCCAGCCCAACCCTGAAGTATCTTTGGTGAGAATTTGCTGAGGGGAGGGAATGAGGAGAGGTACCCCTTTCAACAGGTTGCTGAGTTCCATCCACCAAAGTAGCACCTTTCTAACTGGTGAAGAGACCAGGACCAGTTGTTCTAGGTTATCTGTGCGCTGATCCCACTGGACCCGCAGTGTCCACTGGGGAAATCCTCATGTGTAGTCTGGCCAGAGAAATCATGACAATGGCCACGGCCATTAGGCCCAAAAGCCTGAGGAAGGCTCTGGTGGAAACATATCTGATGTTGTAAAGCAGTTGGGCCTGAGCTATCAGTCGTTTCACCTGGTTCTGAGACAGGAAAGCCATGCCCAAAGCCATATCCATGACTGCCCTTATATACTGTAGGCACTGAAATGGGGTCAAAACTGATTTGAGCAGACTGACAGTGATTCCAAGGTTGTTGGAACAGTTTTGTTGTATGCGTCAGGGTCTGGAGCAGTTGCTCCCTGGACTGTGCTTTGAGTAGTCGGTCGTCAAGGTAGGAGAAAGTGTAAAGTCCCTCCCTCTTGAGGGCTGCTACCACTACTGCCATGCACTTGGTAAACACTTGAGGAACCAAGAACAAGCCAAATGGCAAGGCATGGAACTGGAAGTTTGCTCCCTGAAACTGAAATCTGAGGTACTGTAGGTGGGAGGCATATATCTTGATATGCAGGTATGCATCTTGCATGTTAAGGAAGCATATCCAGTCTCCCTGTTACAGAACATGTAGCAAGCCCTGAAGGGTCACCATCCGGAATTTCTTGTACTGGATGTAGAAATTTAGACTGTGGAGGTCCAGGATGGGCTGTAGATCCCTTGTGCATTTAGGAACCAGGAAGAAGTGGAAGTAGAACCCCTGTCTCTCTGAGCCTCGGGAACGGGTTCTATGGCAGCAGTGTGTGAATCTGCCCCCGGAGCACCAGGACGTGGTCGGGGGGTAACTGGACAGAACTGGAGGCTGCGCTGGAGGCCACTCAAGGAGTTCCAGAGTGTGGCTTGTTCAATGAGCTGCAGAACCCAAGCATCTGTGGTGAGCTTCTGCCACCTGCCGAGGTGTTGGATGTAAAGACCCCCCTTCCGCCACCTCCTGCAGTACTGGGGGGGGATCGAAGAAGTCAGGCTGAAGTAGCACCTGCAACTGGAGCCACTCTCCTCCTCTTCCCAGAGGAAGAGGATGGGAATGGCCGAGGCTGCTCTGCCTTTGCCCGGAAGCTTAGATCCAGGCTTGGGCCTGTAGGTGGCCAATGAAAGGGCACTCTCTGCCCTTTTGATTGGGTGTGATACAAAAAGTGGACCGACTGCAAGGTCTGGCCTGAGACCTGCAGGTCGAAAGTATGCCATGTTCATCCACACCAAAGAGTCTGTAGCCTCTGAAGGGGGCATTAAGGATGGACTGTTGCAGGTCCTGGGCAAAGCCTGACACACTGAGGCAAGAATGTACCCTAAAGCAAATGCCAGCTGTGGCTACCCGAGCTGAAGCATCCGCGGCATTGTATGCAGATCTCAGCAGGTGCTTACAGACGTTGGCCCTGGACTGAAGGACCTGAAGCAACTCCTAAGCCTGAAGGTCCTCTTTGGCCTGTCTCCAGGGCTGGCTTTGAAAGTTGACCAAAAGGAAAATATAGTTTAAAACCCTAATGGTCGGAGTAGACGAGGCAAAGTTCCTTTTGCCAATCAAGTCCAGCTTTCTGGACTCCTTGTCCGAAGGAAGAGAGCTGAGGTTTTTAGGCCTCTTAGTCCGATTGTGGGCAGCATTAATGACCAGAGTCCGCTTGAGGTTGCTCAACAAAAAATGGTTCCCCTCAGGCACCTGGTACAACTTGTCCACCTTCCTGGGCATGGCGGGGACCAGGTTGGGACTATACCAGGCAGCCATGGTGGCATCCTTGCAAGGCTCCATTTTGGGGGGGGGGTATAATGAGAGGAGGGAAGGCACCTCCAGGTAGTGGGACAGATGGCGTCGGGCAGGGTCCTGTTCCTCTGCCTCGAACTCCATAGTGGCCGGCAACTGCCACATAACCGAGACAAAAGAAGAGTAATCAGAGGGAGACCGAGGACTATACCTTGCGGTCTCCTCACTCCCGGAGGACACCGTGGAAGTGGAATGGGAGGGGCTGGCACCCCCATCATCCCACGTCGACACCTTCCTCGTCCTTATCGGGAGGAAGTTCCAGGCGGTACTCGTCATCACCCTGCCCAGGATGAGGTAGAGTGGGCATCTGGGTAAGAGGGTCAGGGTGCTGCCCCAAGGGGAAGAGAATGACCAGGCATTTACAGGCCCCTGAAGCGCCTGCCCTCAGGAGAGGCAAGGCAAGCTTGCATGAAATCCCAAAGCGAATAGAGCATAGATTAAAAGTTCACCGAGATTGGCGTCAGGACGCCGAATAGCGCTGGCTGCAGAGGCGCCGGTGTGGTAGGTGGGGCTGGTGCGGGCAATGGTGCAGGCTGAGGCACTGGCACTGGCCCAATGGTCTAGGTTGCCATCTGGTTCCTGGGAGGAGACGACGACAGAGAAACAGCCTGGGGTGACACCGGTGGAGACTGGGACCCTGAGACCAAGTCCTAGGTTTTAAGAGACAGCTGACGCCGGCATCGGGGGAGTAGGCTCAACCCCCAAGGGCACCGAGCCGACACTGGCCAAGGCCGTACCGGCATACCCACCTGACTGATGGCCCATGGAAAATAAGGGCCTGAATAGCATGGTCTGAAAGGTCGACAGGGCCAAGGAAGGCACAGACGCCAACGAACACATGCCCACCAGAGTAAGACTTGCAGGGGGGCTGCCACAGCGAGCCCTGTGGAACACAGGGCATTGCGGACAGGGGGGTACTTCTCCTGCAGCAGAAGATGGCCCCATTGCTGTCGACACTCAATGCGGCGATTGGTAAAGATCTGTGGAAGACTGCTCCTTAACCCGGTGCTTGTACTTCCAGGCAGACTTGTCCCTGGCCTTGAATGAATGGGAACTCGAGGACAAGGCCAGTAAAGTGGAGGAACTCCTGGCTTCAATCTCCTTCTCCATGTGGGCAACCTTCTGTTGGAGCAGGAAGGTCTCTAAGGTTTTCTGTCGGCACCTCCTGGTAGCCTGGCTTGAAATGGCCACAGAGCTCAGAGGCCTGCACATTTTGTTCTGATCCTAGGCAGCAGACGCAGGTGTCATGGCCATCTTTCTTGAGGTTCTTCTCTCTGCAGGCCCAGACCTGAAAGAGCTTCTTCTTGGAGATGGAGTTTGGCATAAAAAGGAAGAAGAAATCACTTTGGGGACAAAGTGATGTTTTAGCTAGGAAGAGAACACAAAAATAATAAAATGGAAAAAGGCAGTCGACTGAAGCTGTTGGTATCTTCTGTGAAGTCCGACGTGTGGTTGTTGACGGCGGGAAAAGAACTGAGGGGGGCACGGAGCCGCCTATGCTTATATGGGAAGGACGTTGTCAGCGTATGTCGCTGGCATGGGCAGCCCTTCTGGTAGACTGCTACCTAGAAAAGTTTCCATGTGGTCCTAGTCCCTGGCAGCTGTAGTCCTATAGATGTGGCCTGCTAAAAGAGATACCCTCGATGCTGCCGTTTCCATCTGTATGGCAAACCATGTTAAAGGTTTAGCAAGCTCAACCCTGGCTAATGCACAGAGATTTCATCAAATTTTTTATACATTTTTCTTAAAATCTGCAGGAGTGCTCCTGGTGTGTGGCCACAGTCAGAATCAAACAGGTATAATACCAGTGCTCCCATCACCAAAAGCTGCTTGAGAGCCTGCAATTCATTTAATTCCCTTTTTACTTTATCTTCATTTCATCATTTTAACAGTTTAAAGGAATTCTCTGTCTCATCATTTGGCCGCATCACCATTAGCCTTACGATCGATGACAAGGCGATCCCTCATTGGTCAGGTACCTACACGTTAAATTTTAACATGCCAATAAGAGCCGAGGTCTATTGCCCTCTTTCTTGAATTGCAGGCTTTCAAGCAGCTTTTGGTGTGGAGCGGGAAGAACGGCACGCCAATATGAGCAGAGGTCCCACTGCCTTCTTTCTTGAATTGCAGGCTTTCAAGCAGCTTTTGGTGAGGGGCGGGAATAACGGCATGCGAATAAGAGCTGAGGTCTACTGCCTTCTCTCTTGAATTGCAGGCATTCAAGCAGCTTTTGGTGTGGGGCCGGAAGAGTGGCATGCCAATATAAGTGGAGGTTTACTGCCTTCTCTCTTGAATTGCAGGCTTTCAAGCAACTTTTGGTGTGGGGTGGGAAGGGGAGCAGCACCGAGTTCTATAACTGTTTAAAACATAAAAGACCTCCATGTCCAAAAGGTATGAACCAACTCAAAGTCAAAACCACTGCCTCACAAGGCAGATGCAGGACACATCTTTGTGATAGCAAAAATAGCAGACTCCCACCTGCAGTGACTGCAATGCTACAGCCCTGTACAGACATGCAAAGTATTAAAAGTATTAGTGCCATTATGATCTGTCCCTCTCTTAAGCCTAATCTATACTTGGGGGAAAAAAAAAACAAAAAAAAACGTACTATCAAGCGTGATAGTGAACGATTCTGTTACACCATATTGAAAATGGAGTAACTATATAAATGTTTTACATACTATAAAGTAATATTCTATTCCAAAACCAATGCCAAGAAACAGTGCTGTTTAAACTTCAGAAAGTTTTGGTTCCCTGGCTATATAAATTACAAAACAATTACTTACACTAATTCAAGTGCTATTCCTCCATTGCCTACCACTATGATTCTTTTAGCTGCTTCTAGGCGCTTTTGAAATTCCTGCATGAAAAAGGAAGAAAAAAAAAAAAAACATCAATACCTTCCTTTAAACATTTTATTTATTTAACTTTCTCAGTAATAACTCATTAGCATGTCTACAGTGAGAAATAGCCTGGTAATTCCTGTTTTTAATCAAAATAACCAATTTAATGCAGAGGAACACAGCCACATGTGTATTTTGGGTGCATGGTGACTTGGTAAACTACGGGAAGAGTTGATGGAGGATATTAAGACGACGCGAGGAAAAGAAATACACAATTTAGCAGACAATCTTTTGTCCTTCCAAAAAATGGTCTGTCTAAAATACAGAAATACATATTTTTATTTTGGTCACAGCATCAAAACTATTCACTAAAAAGTGGTTAACAGCTGGTCTGGTGGCGCTGAGGGTTGAGGCACTGGAACGCCACATCTCGCACTATGGCAGCAACCTGGGTTCAGGAACGACCTCGAGTCATTGGGGTGCCGACATGGGGGAGGGGGGGAGTCGGGATGCCAGCATTTGGGGCACAGACAAGGGTCAGCATGCCGACGGGCAGCTCTCCTCTCCCAAGGGTGGGTTGGCGCCCTCCTCCTCAGAGTCCCGCCTCCACCAAGTGGAGGTCTGAGGGTAGCGAAGCAGAGAGGGGTGGTAAATGGATACGTAAGGTAGAAGGCTGAGCTGGCACCATGGGGTGCATAGCGGTATCCATTACTCTGTACAACGCCATGTGCCTGGGCCTCGGGGTCTGGAGAAACCTGTAAAATATTTCCATAGTGTCTCGCCGCCAGTTGGCAGGAGGAGCAAGGACGGGACCAAACAGCTATATGGAGAAAAAAAGTGGTTAACAAAATTCCCACCAACCAGTGGTAGGGTACTGAGAATTAGATTTATCAGATGGGGAAGTCAACTCCCATACTGTGAGACTGCAGGAGGATGCTTCTGACAAGAAAAGGACATTAATTATGGGTAACATTCATACCTAAAGGGCAATTAATTTTGTTCCCTCAAGAAATACTTCTGCATATAAAATCATTTAAAGGTGATATACAGGTGCTGGAAGAGAAATGGCTATAAAAATAAAGTATACATAAGACTGAACAAACAGTGACGGGATATAATTTTTTTTTCTTCTAAAATAGGCATGTAAGAAATGAAGAATGAAGATGTTAGGTTGGAGTGGTTTTTTTTTGTTAGTTGTTTAGTAGGAACTGAGCATCTCTACCTTAAGAATTATAATACAGGGCCTGAATGTGGGGGAGGGTGGTATTACTGACCTCTGAACAAAAGGCAAATAGAACAAGTTGTGTGTAAGCCAATTTATTACACAGCAGTTTTAGCCAGAAACTCAAGAACTATTCTAAACTAGTCTCATATCTCCTCTCCACTTCCAAATTTGAAGATTTTGCTAACTTCTTCCTATCTTAAACAACCTTCATTTGTAACTATATCCCATCCTCCCCAACCCTGATCACTTACTTGACTATTCTGTTCACCTGTCCCTCGATCTCTCCAGATGCTATGTAAAACACTATACCTCGCTCAAACTGAACTACTCACATCTTTAATCCTCTCCCAGATCACATCCTCCGTGCTCTTCTCTCATTTCTAGCAGATGGGTAGTAAGATTTTGTTGTTTGGCATCAAAACTTTACAATTAATACAATAAGTTTATATAAAAAAAATGACACACCAAGACACAGAAGGCATAAAGAGACACTTTTCTAACAGCATCTTCTCTAGTCCCCTCAATGCTGGTGAATCCTCTCCTCACCGGAAAAATCCTTTGCTCAACCAAAACTCATCTTCTAACTACCAGTCTCTCACTCCCCCTTCCTGAGCAAACTTCTCAAAAAGGTTGTATTTTTGCAACTAATAAAACAGACTGTACAATTCCTGTAACCTCATTGGACAAGAGACATCACATGCATTATTTTCTTACAGTCAACATCTAACCAGACTACATAACATTTATTAATTTTAAGATTATATTAATGTCCATTTTGTAAGTGGTATAAAACACACTTCAGTGCGTGATTATAAATAATACATGCACTTCTCAGGAGGTTAAAGGCACTTGACTGTACCCTGTGCAAAACAACCATCCGAGGCAAGCATATATTCCTTTACGACCACACATCCTGCCAAGTATTGATCCTTACTTAACTGGTATTTATAAAATGGCAAGAAGGAATTCTCACATCTGATTGGCTGACACTGCCTCCAAGCTGGGCATTTATTTCTCAATAGATGCCCAGCTAAAAACAAGTGCCACCAAAATCCACTTTACAATGTACCCTGCTGCCCAGCCTACTCCTCATTGGCTGAAGGCAGCTAAGAAATTTAAAATCGCCACCATGTTTTCCCTCTCCTCGCTAGCGAGACAAGTATCTCCCCACTCCCACTTTCCCTCAACGGCAGACAATAAATAAATAAAAAGGAAGACTGGAGTCCTGTAATTTTGCGGTCAGAAGACTGAAAACACACGACACCAGTCTCCTGACCGCCGTTCTCGCAATCCGTACTCCCGAAGCCGACATTCGTGTCAGCTTCATTCAGCACGTAGCATTTTAAAAAAAACAACACACACATTACCACTTCAGTCAAAGCTCCTCCCACTGCCGCTCTCCATTCCCTTTCATTACTCGTTCCTTCAGACAAAGCTCCTCCCACTGCCGCTCTCCATTCCCTTTCCATTACTCGTTCCTTAAGAAGTCCAAAATCTGCCTGTGTGTGTGTGTGGGGGGGGGGTTCAGGAAACCAGAACAGCACTGCAGGGAGTAGTAACAGCACCTAGAACAGCTGGTGCACTACTTTGTCAATGAACACTGTTTTTAACAGTGTTTTGAACAGTTTTCACCTCATTTCTTATTTTTCACATTTTATCACCAAAGATGTAGTTACATGGCCATTTTATAAAGCGCAATAATACCCTCCAGGATGGGCATTATGCAAATACGGACCTTCCAAGGACTATAAGGCCCTCCGCCTGTGGCGTCGGGCCTCAGTACGCCCCTGGGCGGTCCGGTATTTCCCAATAATGCCCACCCTGTCGGGTATTATTGCTTACATCACCGTCAACAGTCCATCAATATGGTGCAACTGCTATTGAGAATGATCTCCTTATAACTAAATATTGTGGCTCCCTCTGTAAGTTCACTTCTTCATGAAGCACTGCTTCACTGAAAGAGTGGTGGACGTTTGGAACAGACTGCCAGCGGAAGTGGTGGAGGTGAAAATATTAGGAGGCATCAAGCATGCATGGGATAGACATAGGAGAATACTATATTTTTAAATAGGCAGGGAGGAAGGAGGGTTGTTGGAGACCAGCTAATGGGTCTGCTGAGACAGACTAGGCAGGGGCCATCTGGGCAGTCTGGATGGGCCTAGCGGTCCTTTTCTGCCACCAAATTCTATGTTTTCTGTGTTTTTCACACCTCTTGGTCTCAGCACAATGCATTTAGAAAAGTCTGCCACTCCACTGCGGATACAGTAGTGGTAGTGCTAACATAAACAAATTAAAACATAAAAAACAAACAAATGGGTCACCTGCCTTCTAAATCATCAATGTGCACTATATAAAAGCTGACTCACTCCATACAAACTTAGTTTATTTACCAGAAAGGATTAATAAGAGAGTATACAAGACAGCAACACAGCCAAAAAAGGCACTGATCTCGGCAGAGTGTGAAGCAACTGATTATAACATTGTTTCTAGCCAGGCTGCCTGGAAGTTGAGAGCCCCCTGATGTTCAGCACAAAGCAGCATTACCACTGGTTGTGGAAGTCAGAGAAGAGGTATCACTGCTGTCACAATCAAGGGTGAAGGGAGAGATGGGGGTTTGAACGGAATGCAGCACCTCAGAAAAAATAAATAACCCTTCTAAGCCCCAACTTATGTGGAACCCTCAGATGCAGAACTGTAGTTTAATAAACAATACTGATTTCTGTTGAAGTTGATATAAAGATATATTGTTTTGAGTGGTAAATGTTTTAGATACCATATACTGTATGATATTAAAGTCATGCATCATTAAACAGTGCCCAGCAGCCTGAATTCTTTAAAGGCAGGGAGTGCCAAAGGAAGGAGGGAAAATACAACGAAACTAGGATAAGACAACAGAAAAACAGAGATAAAGGGAAGGCAGGTGAGATGAAGAAGAGAAGAAACTGTGGTGGAAGCAGAAGAAGGAAATAAACAAGGACATAAGAGAGAAAAGAGAACATTAGAGTACTTAAGAGGGGGATCTTCCTGAGAGAAAGAGACAGGGGAGAGACAAATAGAGGTGAGGTGAGAACTCAAGAAAACTAAAAGAATGTGAGAAGAAAGGGAGCAATCATCATATAATAGTAGATAGACTCCAGCATTAAACAGGCCGACAGATGTTCTCAAATGATCTATGAAGCCAATGGATTTTCCTCGCCATTAGTAAATTCATTTTGGTCCCTTTTAAATACTAACAATGAATGACTGAAAACAGAAAAAAAGTATGTTTGCAGTACATGCAGCTACGTTAAGTTATTTACAAATTCTGACAAGGAAATCATACTGACTAGATAAAGCTCGTTTCCTGGTGCAAGCTGTTGGTGATGCATTGGAGTGGGCAAGGTTATTACATCATATAATACAGTGCAATGAAATGTAATATGAAAAAAAGTGCAAGCAACAAAAAGTAAATGCAGGTGGCTCTAAAGTTCAATATACAGGTAAAGGGCATAAATAATACAAGGAATGTACATGGCAAGGATATAATGTATGAGACCTTGTAACACAGACATAATTATGTAACCTTGATCAGCATACCTGTGACGTGGTTGGGGAATATTTTGGACATACTGTATTCCTCTCTGGTAGTCAGAAAGGGTAAGAAGTCACAAAAGCTGCATGAGTTTGAGGAAGGATGCCATTCATACATTCTACAGAAGACCATTGTGTAAGTGGATTTCTGTTTGAGAGTGGGCACAGAATTAATTGTGCCTGAAAGTTCATCCTTATCATAGAAACACAGACTCTGACGGCAGATAAGGATCGCTTGGGCCCACCTAGTCTGCCCATTTTCCTACCTATTGCATAAGCTACAGATCTTAGTTAACCAACAGCCTACTTCTTCTTACCCCCACAAGAATTGGCTTATGTCTGTCCCATCATATTATATCATATCATATCATATCATATCGTATCAAAAGGGCCGTCTTGAGAAGACCCCTGCTTCTGAGGGGGACCCTGCATTTTGAAGCCTTATTCAAACAACAGAGGTAGCTTAGTTTGTAGTAGGTAGCTCTAAATAAACATGTATACTAGACTGAACCCTAACTTAGGCATGCCTGTTGAGCAAAGGGACACACGGAGGCTGGTTCTTGTGACTGACATGATGATTCGGCTTAACCTGGGAATCTAAATCTCAGAAGATCAGATTCAGCTTGGGAACAGAACAAATCAGAAGTCCACTGTAAGCAAAGGGAACATTCTGGGTCTACTGTATCTCTGGCCTTAGTGGCAACTTAAAAAAACTGCCAGATTCTGAAAAAAAAAAAAAAAAAGGTTTTGTAACATTGGATCCAAAGAAGATTTGATGCATGTCATCTGGGACTGTAGATGACATAAAAAGGAGAGAAGGTTTTGGTTGGCACTGTTTAGCGAGGTCTGGGATAGTGTAGACCGAGAACTACTCACACAAATACTGCTTACTAATCAGGACAATTGGGCAATTACTAGTTTTGCTAATTTTTTCCTGCAAATAAATAAGATCAGGATAAATAAAACAAAAGAGGTAAACAGTTATCACATCTAATTAAGTTAAAGAAGATCGCCTGGTAAAACAACCGAGTATATAATACTGTGTCAATTTCTTAATGTATGATGAGATCTAATTATCATTTTAAGCATGTTTTGGGGAGCAATATAATTATTGTAATTGACATGTGTATTTAAACTGCTCGATTTTAAATGTACTTTAGGTTTGTATAATTATAAAGACCTAATGTGTCAAATAAAGCTTGATCGTGTAGTGGCAACTTGATTCCTAAGAGGAAGAAACCCACGGAACTGGATAAGATTTTTTAGATTTTAGTCTACTGACTAGTGAGGTTTTCGTTTCTGTAAACTAACCGATTTATTTAGCATTCCCTAGTGTGTTTTATCCTTTTTGTATTTTATTATATATTTTATAATTTAATAGTGAACATATTAAATATTTATATATTTGCTATTCTCTGAGACTGTGCAGTGTTTTATGGTATAAGTAATTAACCATTTCTACTGAGAAATCCAGTGTCCCCTACCAGAGAGTATGACTACCAAGTATAAAATGGAAAGTAACTTGTATCTGATACACAGCAGGTGTGGTTCCTCTGATGACTAAAGGGGTGGTTCTTTGCCTAAATAAAAGGCCTGGCACTGGGTGAGTAGTGGCCAGTAGTGGGGCTAAAACCAGACTGCGATACCCTAATAGTAAGCCAGGTAGTGGTAGCGATGAACTACAAGAAGCCATCCGGGCATCTGGTCACTCTTCTGTAGAACACAGGTTTTTTATTAACATTTTTAAAACATATAACAATTATAAACGCAAACATTGAAACTGTATGAACAACAAAACAAAAGCATTATCTACACTTGGTACTATTAAACATGAAAAAATCAGAGTAAATGAACAACTAATATAACACAAAGTACAATTCAAACAAACAAAGACAACTATGTATGAAATCTATTTGCCATATATTACAAAGGGTTCCCAAATCTTGTGAAAAAGGTCAAGCTGATTAGACAGCATGTAGTATATTCTCTCACTATTGGAGGTAGATGTAGCAATCTACCCATTAGCTTTTAAAGGGAGACTTCTTTTCTTTCCAGTATTTAAGTATGATGAGCCTTTTAAATGTTAAAGCTGAAGACAGCATCCATATTTGATGACTTCTGTATATACAAGAGCATTGCTGTGACACGCCAAATCCAGACAATGCGTCTGGTCACTCTTGTGTGCGAGTCTGTAACACACCAGTGACAGAAGAGTAGAAAGTTGCCACAGACCCTAAATGTGAGCGGGGTGTGGAAGTAGTACTGTGTGCTGAAGGGAGGGGAGTACCAGAGGGGAAGTTGAGGGCTCAGGCAGGGGTAAAAGCGAGGTGCAGCAGCAGGAAAGTTGGCTCACAGAGCTGTAAGAGACAAGTAGAAGAACTAGGAGTGAGGATACATACTGTATACATACATACTGCACACACACACTGAAAAGCGCAAGTGGGTATTACCTGAACACTGTCTGTATCTCGGATTCCCAAAACATGTGGGTTTCCCTCAGCAATTAGTTTAGGTCTGCCACCTGTACATATACAGAGCTTTTCATAGGAGTAGTATCTTCCATCTTCAGTCAAAACTTTCTACAATTTATTCAAAGAAAAAAAAGTTTCAAATGCTGTGTTTTGCAAACATAATGATTTCTTCTAGGCTGAATTAACTGTAAGTTGTCTAAGGCACCCGACTCATGATTTAGCATCCTTCTCAGTTAAAAAAAATAAAATAAAAAAATGGGGGGCACACACTAGAGAAATAAATTTGAAACCCACTTCTGAAATGCACTTTAAAGAATGTTTGGAGGCTGCTGTGTTAGCCAGCTCAAATACAGATATACAAATGGTTTAGGACAGAAAGAGGCTGAGTCCATCGAGTCTGCCTTGATATTCCTATGTAGTTTTACTGTCTCTTCACAGCTCACTCTGCTCCCTGATTCCCTTTTATTCCCAACTTCACCCTTTAAAATGTCACACTGAATTTAGAACCCAGAGACAGTACCAGCATTGATCACAGTATTGGGCAGGCTGTTCCAACTACCCACCCCAGTCCATGAAAAAAAACTTTCTAAGGTCCTTCTATGGGTAACAAACTCTAGCCAGAGCCGATAGGGCTATGAAGAGCTACCAAATGACCAAAGTTATTTTCTTGTTGGTGCCATATAATGTGGTTTAGTCACAATCATCAAAAACTGGCATGCTGCTAATCCAGTCTTCCTGAATTTATTTAGTCAGAGTACATGCTGCAGTGTGTGTGTGTGTGCACATTCCCACAGGAATGAGATAGCTAACACAGGCTACAAACTGTACTGTCTGTAATCTGACACTGTAGTCTGACTTTCAGAGGCTCAGTAAATCCAGACAACATATAATGAGTTAACCCCTAGGTTGCTGAAAGAAATAGAATACATTTATTAGACTGAGCTAGAGAGATGATAGAAACAGCAGTTTAAAAAGGGTTTTTTTGTTAATATCCTGAGACGTTCTGAAGTTACAATACAGTAGCATCCCCCCCCTCCCTTCAGATGCCTTTAACATACAGCAGTAAATAGAAGAAAATCAGAGGGGGAGTGCACTATTTTGCAGCTGTGGAGGAATATTTTCAAATGTCCAAAAAGGGAGTTCCACGATCATCCATTTTAGAGCTACAATCTGATCCCAATAGTGCTGAAGGCTCCACCCACAGCCTTAATCAAAAGAATAAATAGAATCTGATGTTACAAAACCTAGAAATGTAGACAGTAAAGGCAGAAAAATGCAGACGGTCCATCAGGTTTACCCATGTTATCCCATCATATCCCAGGAACTGTTGTCCCTGCGGGATCTTCGCTCACTCTGTTCTCCGTGTTTACACCTCCCTCACCCCTCTGAGTAGCAACTATACCCTTGGCTCAATCCCACTTATGTTTGAAGCCATTTAGGTTTCTGGCACCCACTACCTGTGTTGGCACACCATTTCATGGCTTAACCACTCTTTCTGTAAAATAATACTTCCCTACATCCTTTTTAAACCTTTCCTCATTAACCTTCGCACGTGACCCCATATCCTAGCTTCTCTGTTCCTGGTAAGCAACTTTTCACAGTTCACCATGTTTATTCATTTCAGGAACTTGAAGGACTCCATCAGGCCCCCCCCCAAACTTGTCTGGTTTCGAGTTAATGCATAATCAGCGTCTTTGGCTGATCCTCTAGGATCTGCACACCTGGCCCTAAATCATCTTGGTTACCCTGCACTGAAACATAGAACATAGAAACATAGAAGTTGACGGCAGATAAGGACCGCAAGGCCCATCCAGTCTGCCCATTTCTTTTTCTACCTTATAAATGTGCCATCGATCTTTGCTCTGTCAGTGGCCTATCTATTCATACTCATTTGTATTGCTCCCTTATGCCTATCCCATGCCTGTTTGAAGCCCTGCACTGTATTCATAGCCACCACTTCTTGGTGAGGCCATTCCATGCATCTACCACCACCCTTTCTGTGAAAAAGAATTTCCTCAATTCTCCCTAATCGGCCCCCTCTAATCTCATGCTGTGTCCTCTTGTCCTGCTATTTTTCTTATATTTAAACATGTTAGACTCTTTCACCTTGTTAATGCCCTTAAGGTGTTTGAATGCTCGATCATATCACCTCTCTCCCTCCTTTGCTCAAGGGTATACATATTGAGCTCTGTTAATCTGTCCTCATGTGTCTTCTGATGCAGTCTCTGAACCATTTTGGTTGCCCTTCTCTGGACTGCCTCAATTTGGTTAATGTCCTTGTGAAGGTGTGGCCTCCAATACTGCACACAGTACTCCAGATGGGACCTAACCAGTGTTTTATAAAGAGGGATTATTACCTCCCTCTTACGACTTGTGATACCCCTACTAATACACCCTAACACCCCCCTAGCCTTACCTACTGCTTTAGAGGTCTGCTTGGATGATTGCAGGTCATCAGTGATGATGATGCCCAAGTCTCTTTCTTCCTTTGTGTCTGCTAGCAACTCTCCTCCCAGCCTATAGGTGGCTTCAGGGTTTCTCTTTCCTATGTGCATGATCTTGCACTTCTTTGCATTAAATCCCAGTTGCCACTCTTCTGGCCATTTTGCTAGTTTATCCAGATCTCTTCTCATTCTGCCCACCCCATCTGGATCATCTACTCTGTTGCAGATCTTGGTGTCATCTGCAAACAGACAAGCCTTACCCTCTAGTCCATCTGCAAGGTCACTAATGAAGATGTTGAAGAGGACTGGCCCCAGGACTGATCCCTGAGGTACCCACTTGTGACTTGCATCTCTTCTGAAAGTGCAAGGTAATGCACCTGGGAAACAAAAACCCAGGGGAAGAGTACACAATGGGGGGTGAGATACTAACAACAACAAAATTGGAAAGGGACCTGGGGGTAGTCATATCAGATGACCTAAAGATGGGCAAGCAATGTGAGAGGGCAGCAAGGAGGGCTGGCGGATACTGGGATGCTTAGGGAGAGGCATCACCAGTAGAAAACAGGAAGTTATTATCCCTCTGTACAGACAGCTGGTGAGACCCCATCTGGAGTACTGTGTGCAGTTCTGAGACCCAATCTCCGTAAAGACATAGACAGGATGGAAGCTGTCCAGAGGAGGGCAACTAAAATGATGCAGGGTCTGCACCGGAAGACACATGAAGAGAGACTTAAGGAGCTTAATATGTATAGCCTCGACTTAAAGGAGGGAGAGGGGGGACATGATAGAAACTTTCAAGTACCTCAAGGGAATCAACAAAGTCCAAGAGGGTAGCATCTTTCAAAAAAGAGGTGTGCAAGAACAAGAGGCACAATTTGAAGATGGGGGGGGGGCTCAGAGGTAATTTAAGGAAGTATTTTTTCACAGAGAGGGTTGTGGATGCATGGAACGGCCTTCCGGAGGAGGTTGTGGAGTCAAAATCAGTGGTGGAATTCAAGCATGCATGGGATAGTCATAAGGCAGTTCTGGGGGGTGGGGGTAGGAAGAAGTAGGCTGCTGGTTAACTAGGATCTGCAGCTTATCCAGTAGGTAGGGAAATGGGCAGACTGGGTGGGCCAAGCGGTCCTTATCTGCCGTCAAATTCTATGTTTCTACGTTTCTATGTAAGTCTACCCAGCTTATTTATCAATCTTCTATGTGGAACAGTGTCAACAGCTTTGCTGAAGTCAAGGTAGGCGACATCAACTGCTCCCCCTTGGTTCACCACTCTGGTTACCCAGTCAAAGAAATCTATGAGATTAGTTTGACAGGACCTTCCTTTTGTAAACCCATGCTGTCTTGGATCCTGTGCCCCTACGGATTCCAGGTGTTGCACTATCCTTTCCTTAAGGAGTGCCTCCATAATCTTGCCCACTACTGAGGTAAGACTGACTGGTCTGTAGTTCCCTGCCTCCTCCTGCTACCACTCTTGTGGAGGGATCACATGAGCCCTTCTCCAGTCTTCTGGGACCTCTCCTGTGCTCAGAGACTCACTAAACAGTTCTGCTAATGGCTCTGCTAGTTCCACCTTTAGCTCCTTAAGTACCCTGGGATGTATGCCAACAGGTCCCATTGTCTTGTCCACCCTGAGCTTAGCAAGCTCTTGTAGGACCCTTTCTTTTGTGAAGGGAGTAGTGCTCACCCCGTCTCTGTCCTATCTCAGGTGGAGACTCCAGAACTGGGTATATTACTCTAGGTATGGCCTCACCAGTGACCAATACAGAAGTAACAGAACCCCATCCCAATGCAGACTAGCATAGTCTTAGCCTTGCTGAAGGCTTTGTTACACTGGCTGGTTTGTTAAGGGAGTCACTAATGATGACTCCCTAGGTGCCTTTCCTCTGATGTTGTATCCAGCTGAACCCCTTCCCATCAAATACTCTGTTTCAAGTTTCTGTTCTCTAAGTGCATTACCTTGCAGTTCTTGGCAGTGAATTTCAGCTGCCGCACCCTGGACCACCTCTCCTGCCTTTGCAGGTCTGTTTGCAATTGCCCTATCCCCTCCTCAATGTCAACTCTACCACAGAGTTTAGTGTCATCTGCAAATAGACACAGCCTGCCCTGGATTCCCTCTCTCATGTCACTAATAAACATACTGAAGAGGACTAGGCCCAGTATAGATCCCTGCAGTACTCCGCTGCTGACCTCTCTTTCCACTGATCTGACCTCATTTAACACAGTTCTCAGCTGCCTCCCCTCCAATCAACTCCCTTCCCACCTTACTACTTCCTTAGTTGTTTCCAGATCCCCATCTTCTTTGGCAGTCTTCTGTGTGGCACAGAATCAAACGCCTTGCTGAAGTCAAAGTAGCGCAAGTCTACTGCATGCCCCTGGTCAACTTGTCAAAGCTTGTGTACATCTTATCTGCTGGTCTAATAAAGCTATCATCTTTGCCTAACAGATTCATTTTAAAAGAAGGCACTCTATTTCACACAGCCACTGGGCCACTGCCTGCCGTTGAGCAAGTCTTCCAACCTCCTAGGGCTTCAATTCAACTAGCTGTAAAACTGGGCAGAAACAGAAGCCCCCAAATGCTGCATCTCAGCTGGGCTATCATGAATAACTAAATTATAAAATACAAAAAAAAGTATAAAAATTTTTTTACTGACTATTCAGTCGTCAGCCAGCAGACTCATTAAGGCAGAAATGTTTTAATAAACAGAGAAACTATTACAATCCCTGTGAAGTTCATGATGAAAGGGGAAGTAAACACTACAGGATCACTAAAATGTCGAAAGCCCATGAAAAGATATTTCAGACAAGGTATTGGGCTTACCTGTAGGTGTCTGGAATCTGGAGATATTAATATCTACACCATCCATAAATTAAACTATGGCTGCAGCCCTTTCATGGAACCCTGAAACAGAAACTGGTTTCACGGAGGAGAAAGCTGTATGTTAATTACAACTTGCCCCCTTATAGCATTATTTGTGTCCTAATAGCACAGTGGTTGTACAACCACTTGTCATGCCAATGACCCAGGTTCACGCCCTGAGCCCAGGTCATCAGTGTGACAAGGCGGGGTTAAGACCCTGTCCCATCTGTTATGCAGAGACAGTTACAGCAAGGATCTTTTTTGTCCTCTCCTATGGTCACTTGTCTGATTGTGCAATTAAATTCTCTTGTGGCACCTAGGAACTGGCCACCCCAATGGTCCCAGGGTTTCCCCTAGTAACTCCCTTTCTTAACTTGCTGTTTCTATTCTTTCTTTCTCCCCTTGCTTCACTGTGATTAAAAAATATATGTGAATCTTTATGTGAAACTGGGATCCCTTGGTTTGCCAGTGCATACAATTATATTGTTCAAATGAGTGCAGAAAAGTTCTTTGGGTTTATTAAAAAACACGTCCGTCTGAAACATAGGGGGTTAACTTATTTTGACCTCCACAAGCTTGTCTGCAAAACTGTCAACAGGAGACCAAACAGGGACAAAAAGCTGTATTTCCAGCAGCTCTTGGTGCTCTCCTATTGTCATAGTGCCTAAGAAGGAAGACAGCATCCGTCTTTGTATTGATTTTTAAGAAAACGAACAACATTTCTCAATTTGACAGGTACCCGATGTCTGGGTGGATGATCTTATCAACCAACTGGGATGTGCAAAGTACATAACGCCTGACTTAACAAAAGGGTACTGGCAGATTCAGCTGGAGACCAAGTCAAAAGAAATTGTTCCAGTTCATAGTAATGCCAGTTGGGCTCCATGGGGCGCCTGCCACATTCTAGAGTTTCAGTATTTTAAAAGAACAGGATGCAGAAGTTAAACTGTCAAGAAAAGACATCTTATAAAAAGGAGAGCAATGTTTTGGTTGTCCAGGTTTTAGATTTAGAGATAGTCTCAGATGTACAGTAGGACTTTGTTAAATCTGCCTGCATGAAGAACTATCCTGTAATGTTATTTTTTATTTTATTGTTATTGAACATGAGTTGCTCATTTTATAATTTCTCCTGGTTAGCCTATGCTTTCTGACCTATGCCTTTACAACAATCAGTAGCCGAAAAGATGAAGCAGGAAGCACCCCCAACTTGGAACTCCTGCCTCAGAGAGGTAGGGCTGCTCCTTCCACTGCATGTCTGATCTTTGATGATGTGGGGAGTAGAATGGTGCAAAAAGAATACGGAGGTTAGATGGCAGCCCATCATGTGCTGAAAGCTGAGCAAGCAGGGGAGTTGGGGGGGGGGGCTTCTGAGGTCCCTACTTGGCAAAAGGCAGGGCCATCACAAGCCTTGCCTCTAGATGAAACGTACTGTGAGGGCTCTGGGGGAGCAAACTGCAGTAGGCACCACAGACAGATGAAATGTGCCAGCCCACCATGCTACCTGTTACTCTAAATCTCCACCCCACCTTACTACAGTAGCTCCTCCTCCTGACTCCACACTCTGTCAAATCAAATATGTCCCTAGGTGATAAGGTCCACCGAAATCCTGCCTGGGGTGGGGGGAAGGAGAGAAGCCAGGGGTTGCCATGTAGTCAAGATAGAGTGCATGAAAAAGGGACAAGCTCCTCAAGTGGGCTGTGTGCTTTTAGAAGGTGGAAGCAGGGGGCTGGTCCAGAAGTGACACTGCTCATTGCACCAACAACTCCAGTTCGGGAACGGACTTGAATCACTTGAGGGCCAGGCCAAAAGAGGGAGGATCGAGTGTCCCAAGGACAACTCTTCTACCCCGGGGAGGGGGGATACAGCATCCAGTTGTTTACCTGCCATCTGGTGGGGGCCAGGTGTCATCACAGTGTGCACACATCAAAAGGGAGGGCTAGCCACTGGACGCCCATAGCATGCATGCGTTTCACCACATGCATGTCTGCAAGTCATTGCATGCCAGCACACCTGGGGGAAAACTGGAGGCCTATGTACAACCAACATGGCAGACTACCCACCACCATGGTGGTCCTGGGAAAGTGGTGGATAACCATTAAGTCCATAAGAAGGTCAGTGACAGGACTGGGGGTGCCACCAAGACAAGAGAAGGCAGACCAGGGGCCAGAGAAAAAGTTGGTTAAACAAAATGAAAAGAAGGTACAGGAAGGATCTGAGGCTTTCCTGGGAAGAAAAAGGTGGGATAAAAAAGGAATATGCAGTGTCCTCCTGACTTAAAATATGCAATTGTGATGGGGCAATACCATAACTCGCGAGAGGGGAGGCCACGAGTGGGTTATGAAAGTCCTGTCCACTCACAAGTGGTGATGAATTATTGTATTTGAGTCAGGCCATCACTTACTTACTAATACAACATCAGTTTAAATGTTACAGCTTTTAAATCAGCTTTGTGTGAAGATCAAAGAAAAACTTGCCTGTGGCTAGGAACCCATACGTTTTGGAAAGGAAAAAGACCACAGGCCAATCAAATTCTTGCCCCCACCAACTCAGTGGAAATACCATCGCCCTTTTTTCTTCAAGGTATTTATAGCATCAGTTTCTCTTCCGTCATCCACAGCCACACACTAGCTTTCTTACTGGTGCATATGTTGCGCCCCTGAAATGTTTTGAAATTCGAATCACTCTCATGGCTTCTTCCCTATCCTCATACTCAACTACCACCAACTATCAGATCAGAATTTACTTGAAGAATAAAGCCAAAGTAAAACAACAGGGTAAAAGAAAAAAACAAGCAAGTCTCACTTCGGTAGCAGAGTGGAGGATGTGGGGGAAGGAGGTGTTTGTGTGTCTGTGGATAAATACCATTACAGGAATCACAGTTATGGAAAGCAACTCTTTCTTCTATCACTATCATTTAATCCACAACGACACACTAGTTTGACTCTCAGCAGTGCCTAGTAAAAAGAGGGAGGAAGTGCTCTTGTAGGGAAAATACTTTTCAGTACCGCAGTTGGAATCTCCTGGAGACTGCAAGTTTACACAGTAGTGAAGGGTAAATGTGGGGGTAGAAGCCCAGATAGGCACTTTGCAGATATCCTTTTGAGGGATGTCCCTTAGAAGCTGCTACCATGGTAGCCATCCCTCTAACAGAATGAGCTTTCAGACACAGGGGAACTGGGTGTTAAAGCAAGGTTGTAAGTTACTATATAGTACAGTGCTGAAATGTGTCAGATCATTTGTACTCTGTTTCACCACTGCCAGGGAATCAGAGTGATTTACTTGAAGGCAACCAAGGCTAGTATACAAAGGAAGGGGTTCCACTTGGTGCAGGCAAGATCTTCTCTGCAGCTGTTCCGCTTTGTCTCATGGCTCATGAGCCTGTCAGAGTGAATAACCTGGAGGCAACCAAGCCTTAAGGGCTGCGTATACAGCATGGTCAACGAGCTGTGATCCCAAAATGGCCACTCTATTGAGATCCATATAATTATTAGAGCAACCCAAAACGGTCACCCTTGCGAGATTTCATTGGGGGCGGTCTGGTCGACAACAGTGCAGAAGCACACCTAGCAATGGGGAGTGGGAGTGAGCTATCTAAGATGATCTCTGGGTGAAACATCAAAGATTAAGCTGGGGAGGAGTGCAGCTGACATCAGTGAGTGCCCCCCCCAAAAAAAACAACCGTCTGCACCAGACAAGTCGCTAAATTAGATGTATTCAGCAGCACGACTGTTGCATCCCAGAGTGTCTGCTTGCAGTGATCCAACTGCCAATCTCTCTGTAGATAGAGAATGGAAAGTTCAAATAGAGTTATCTTGCTTGCTGCCTGCACGGTTAAAAAACATTTTATCTGCATGCTGGCTGCCTTAAGTGGGAGTGTAATAGTGGATCTTCCGGTGCCTGGGGAGAAAGGTATAAGATCAGTGAACAAGCATATCCTGTGCTAACTTAATAGATGAAGGGACAATATGCTCTCCCAAAATGATTGCACAGGGAAAGAAGTGCCGTGAGGAATGCTAACAGACAGTGAAAGGAAAAGTGAGACCAGCCTCTGGAGATGCACCAACAAGACTGAGGAGCAACAGGAAAAGTGGAAGGAAACCAGATCCTATCAGGGACTTCGCTAGATAAGGCAAAAAGGGAAAAAGGTGCAGCCTGCCCAGAAATGACCCACTTTCTACCTGAGAGAGGGCTCGCAGTGGTGCACCCACTCTGTAAAAATAGCTAAAACATGGAACAGTGAACACTAGGGAAGTTTTTTTTCTTGACTAGTTTTATTTTAGCTTTTGTCTTGGTGAACTTTGAATTTTCGATTAGGGTTTTGATCCAGTTAATTCTCATTTCAACTCACACTTTTTACACCAGTGTGTCTAATGTGACCCCTGTTTTAAAATCCCTAGTGCCATCACTGGATCCTATTACAAATTCTTTGAACGTTTGTGTACTGGACTATCAGATAGCACCTACACACCTACTTGGAAGTATGTCGGAATGCTGCAAAGGGTGCAGTATATAATATAAAATTAATGTGTGGCTTGGACTCACACCCTCAGATGAACACATACTGACTCCCTCACTGGTCCCTTCAAAAGACTGCTACAGCAGGACTGGGAGAGGACACAGTGAGAGTCACACATTCCTGGTGCACTGAGCACCAGATCTTCTGTGTCCACTGGTGCCTGCCTCTCTCTTCGGCTCCTCAGTCCCACAGACTTTGAGCACAGCTGGGTAGACAATACAACAGGACATATAATAGGATGACACTCCACATGTAAGGACCAAGGCAGGAAAAAGTCTGGTGTCCAAAGCTACCTTTACTAGCAGGCAGAGTACATTCAAGGCAAGCTGAAGACCTTAAAACATATTTTAAAATAAATGTAGGAATGTGCACAAGATGTGACCGCCTCCTTTAAATACCTTGGGGTCTGGCTTGACCAGCACCTCGACTTTTCTGCACATGTGGATGCCATACTCATGAAAATGCACCCCACACTAGATGCCCTGTACAGAAATCATGAATGCATTCCACTGCCTGCCCATCAAGTCCTAGTCCAGAAAATTATCTTACCCGTCTTCGACTACGGTGATGTAGTCTACAGTGCCACTCCCAAGTCTTCCCTAGCCAGACTGGACACACTCTTCCATTTCTTCTGTCGTTTCACTCTCGACTGCCCTCCCCGCATCCACCACTGTGTTTTCTACCAATCTCTCTCTTTCCTGTCTTTTGATGACAAGACACCATTCCCACTGTGCCAATTTCTTATCTAAATTCTGGTTTGGCGCTCTTCCTCCTGCCTCTCCTCCTCTCTTTCCCTTCCACCTCCCCCTCCCACTCCCTCCAAAGCCATGTTTCTCAGATGCTGGCTGTTCCTCATAGATCCTTTGCCGCTGGCCAGGCTGCATTTTCTCGTTTCCTTAAACTGTGGATTTCCTTCCTCTCCTCCATCCGCCACCTCCCCACCTGCTCTCTTCTCCCTCCTACATAATTTCTTCTCCATTTGTAACTGCTCTTAATTCCTCTCTTGGTAGTGTTAGTCTTCCCAACACTTCTGCACTAAAAAAATGTGTACTACTGTTTATCTGCTTGCTCTCTGTATTTGTTTGCCTGTATTGTTGAGCTTGCTGTAATTATGTTTGCTTGCTCCCTTCCCCCCTTCCCCAGGATGTACTTGGAAACAAGCGATTGTTGCTCATTATGCATTCCTGGTGAAACTTTTCAAATAAATAAATGTCAGCAGCAGCAGATGCTGGGGCTGTTGGCACTGGGATTCAACCCTGTGACTGTCAGATGACTGACAGTGGAGTCCATGCCAATAAGACTGGCAATTACATGGCCAGATGATGCCCCTGTCCAGCAATTTCAGATTCTCAAGACCACTGGTAGTGCTGGGATTCGAACTTATCCAAGGACTGTATTTTTAAAAGACACTGAAATGTTCTGAAAGTTTCTAACTACTACTCAAAGGTTTGTTTCACCTGGCTCCGGAGCCAATTTGTATAAAACAGAGCCCTTGATCAATTCCCTAGTGCATACCAGTGTTGACTTACTTTAGGCTCCTGCCAGGGAGCATACTTGCCTCCTTTGTGAAGCTGGATGAATGTTCCTGCCCCATCCCCTCCGAGCTGCTGCAGCAGGACTGGGGAGGGGAGCACAGTGACAGCTGCCCATTCCTGGCACACACAATGACCGATCTTTTGCGTCCATTGCTGCCTGCCTCGCTCTTCAACTCATGGCCCCACAGACTTGAGACATGGGCTGCAGAGCCCACATCAGCAGAGGCACTTCGTTACATGGAGAGCAGGACTGCCCATGGCTGTTGCCACACATAGCACCTCCCGCTCTAAAAGTCTGTAGCAATACAGAATTCAGGCACCAGAAGCCAATGATCATTGAGGTACAGCTGCAAAGAGAAAACCCCTGGCAAGGGACTAAAAAAAATTATTAAAACAAACTGCACTCTTTGTCATGGAGCTGGCACAGCCACCACTGCCGGTGCACAGACCACCCAATCTAATGTGTCTGCTGCCGCCCACCTTTCACTTCAGCTCACTGGTACCAAGGACTTGAAGCTGTGGCTGTGGAGCTCTTCAGCACACAGAGCGTTCAATCATACATGGCCATGCCCACATGCAACACCTCCTGCTTGCCTGGCCTGTGGCAAAAAGACCAGATCTGGGAAACAGGACCATGTCATCAATTCTATGGCACAGAGCGCCGACTATCATGGTGGCCACAGTCGCATTGAGATAACCATTGTGCATACTGTCAGGAACTACTGTACTTTTGACAGGAGGGTAGGGGAACAAGCAGCTGTATGCAAAGGTACACATCCCTATGGGATGTATACTACTGCACTACAGCTGTGTTGCAGTCAGCATCCTACTAAGGATTTCCCTTGGAGTCAATAAATAGGCATATTCACCTTTTCAAGTTTTAGCCACCACCATAACTCTCAAAGACTAATAAAATGCATGAGACATAGCTCTCCCTAGTAAAAAGACTAACAAAATACGCGACAGACTGATGCTGATAGCGGCCACTGGTGGTGCTGACAGGCACTCCTAACATGCCATGTTTCTGCTTGCCACGTCACCACTAGCAAATTGAGGTGGCTGGTGGCAAAAAAAAAAGTATTTTCCATGCCAAAGAGGCAAATTCAAAGAGTTAATTGGCATTTTTGCCACTATTCTCGCCACAGCTATAAATTACTTTAACCAACTGCAAAGTTTGATGCCATCTTCAATCTTGGAAACCAGCAGTGTGAGACTTCAGGAGCCCGAGACTTGGTTACAGTTGTGACAGACTACTGAGAATACAGCAAGCTCAAACTCTGTACCCTGTTATCTCAGTAAGAACTCCCCATGTGATGTGTGCTTAGAAGGAGAGAATGACTGGTTAACTTGCAGTCTCTCTCCCCTACAACCAATCACTCAGCTGTTCTTTGTGTGGTGGGCGAATGCTGGTAAAAGGAGCCGCACGCTATTCATCACTCAGTCAGGACTCGGGCAGCAGAGAGACTGCATCTTGATCAGGGAAAATATTATTTTAAAGCAAAACTCCTGATGGACTAATAATAGTCTAAAATTTAGACTGTCTTGCCAGTGTGGCATATATTTGCATTACTGGGGGCCTTTTAGGGCTGAGAAAAATATGCAAGGCATAAGAAAAAAACAGACTATGAAAATGCTAAAAATAGTGGTCACACAGTTACTTTCATCTCTCACTCATGTTGCCGCCACTCATGAGGTACGGTCCTGCCCCTTATTGAGATATTTAGAGTCAGGTCACTGCCTATCCCTTATATATATTTAACAAATACATAGTTCTCAAATTTACAAAAGTTGCTGAGGTAATCGGGATTACGCCGGTGAGTAGTAGTGATGAGAAGATGCAGGTTACATGGTTTACAAGGAAATAACTAGCTGCAGGTGAACAAATTCTGAGGACTGAGCATGTCATACTTTGTGCTCTCAGGTATTCTCGTAAAAGTA
The DNA here is from genome assembly GCA_016271365.2 of Neoceratodus forsteri. Classification (NCBI taxonomy): domain Eukaryota; kingdom Metazoa; phylum Chordata; order Ceratodontiformes; family Ceratodontidae; genus Neoceratodus; species Neoceratodus forsteri. The sequence continues at coordinate 1,316,686,641 of CM028131.1, forward strand.
GGGATTTGTATCATTACTACCACGGCATTATAGCTGCGCATTATCTAACAGCCCTTTGTGGGGGAAAAAATATGTAAAGAGGAGGACTGAGCATAAAGGACAATGAAAAAAAGTCAATAAAATAGAGGCTTGAAAATTTGGAAAAAACAAGTTGGTAAAAAAATGCAGCACAGCCTAACAAGCGAAAGCTTCACTTACTCTTTTTCTGTCTGTTTTATAACTGTAGTCAAAAGTGGTTCAAGAGATGGATTTTAAAGAACATTTTATGATTTTACATGACACACTCAGAGTTGTCATTTCCTTATTTTTTAAATTTTAAAGTAACTGGAGATTTGGCCATGCATGAAGGCTGTTTAATACTCCTGGTGTAGTATTTCACATCTTTATTTAAAAAGAAAAAAAAAAAGTCCTAACTCGTCTTGTTAATGGCCCTTTGTTAAAGCTGTCCTTTTCCTGCCCAACATTAATTTTCTAATATATCTATCTTACAGATGCTCCATTAGGAGCTTGTCCAGATATGGATACACACTATGACCTTCCTTCGGAGGAGGGCCATGATCATGACCACCATTTAGGCTTTTGACTAAAAACTCTCAGTGCGGAAGACAGCCCAAAGACGAAAGTCTGGTACTGGAAGGCTGGTTCTGAATCACAAACCTCAGAAATATCACTACACCTCTAGACATGTAATCTCACCATAAATTCCACCCGGTTGTGTCTTACTGTTCACTCAGAAAAACAAAATAAAATAAATTTGGCTACTGTTTGCTGGCTATAGGTGTGGTGCTGCTCTACAACGTAGCTGGATCTGCTAGTATGGTGCTTTGACTGGGATTCCAATTCTCCCCCCTAGCAGGGACAAGGAAATCCTTGTAAAACACCTTATCACATGAATCACAGAAAAATGATTAACAAAAAATGAATAATTTTAGAAAGAAACTGATTAATATACAGCACTGATAAAAAAGTTTTTCTTTTTTTCTTACATGTCCTGCTCCATCTAGTTCCTTCACTGGTGACTGTATTACTTTAATGTTCGGATAACGATCTTCCAATGAACTGCAGCCTCTCTCTTCCACTTCAAAGTCTTCTAATGTCCTGGATACCTTTCAATGCAAAGTACATAAAGATATTCAGTTAGAACTCTTGGCGCACTGTCCCCGCATGTCAATCATAATTAGCTTAGGTCACACTGGAAAGGACTTCATCTCCAACCCTGTATTGCCCCCCCCCCCCAATGTGCCCTGCTCTCAATCGCCAAGCAACATCTGTACCTCAGACCTCTGCCAATATCTTTTTATGCCACATGTCAAAGCAACTAGGGATGGCCAGAAATGGTGCAGTTACAGAGGTAGTCTGAACCACCTTCACAACAGCCCGAGTGTGTTTCCTCCAAAATGCTACTCAGACTCTGCCGATCCCAAGAGGGACATCAAGGCTGACAAGAAAGGGAATTTGGCTTAACATAAACTCCCTTCATACATTTATTTATAATTTTTTTTTTTTTTTATTAAGGTGCTTCTTCTTCTAGCAGTCACCCCCATCCCCCTTGGTCTTCAAACCCATCACCCATCATCTCAGGAACTTACCTGGGGGAGAGATCCCCCACAGATATTCCCTCCATGGCAAGGTCAGGGAAGAAGGGATGTCCTCCCCTCTCGAAGCACAATCCAGATACCACCCCCTCCCCAGCCCTGTAGGTGGTGTGGGGGGCTGCAGCGATTAAGGGATCATCCTACAGTTATTTCCTGTTTTCTCCCCTGGCCAGGCAGTGCGCAGGGATGCAGTAATGCATGTACGTGGAGATGCATACGCACCAGGGTTCCACCAAACTGCATCAACAATGAAGTTGCCAAAACGAGGCATGGTGAAAGTCACAATGTCGCAGGTGAAATTTCACCTGTCAGACACGGACTGTTTTTTTCTTCAGGGGGCTTCGTCCTCGTTGCCCTGAAGCCCCCTGCACCCCCCGATCTCTAGAGATCCAACTCCAAGTCACACTTGACTCGGAAGGGGGAGTATCATGGGGAAATGGCAACATTTCAGCAGTGGGTACATTAAAGCGACAATTTCTAATTTAGTCAAAAATGTCACTGTAATGACTTTTGCTGTAGTAATTTCACTGTTTCAACATGATACGCACATACACCTGCTGCTGGCCAACCCCTACGAGTCACAGCCGCTGCCCTGCCACCACACACTGGCAGTACTACAGCGATGCAGCACCCCCCCCATAGGAGAAGAGTGCTGTCAGACACTCAGTCCTCTCCCAATCTGGATGATCCCCAGCCACCTGGGGTCGTTCCCGAACCCAGTTCTCTGGCATAGTGTCAGATATGGCATCCAGCACCTCAGCCCTCCGAGCCACTGGGCGGGCACTTATTTGCAATTTTTGACCAAGGAAGACACACTGAGATGTGACAGCTCATTTCCAGGTGAGTCCTGCAGAGTGCATTATATGTACCTGCATTACTGACAGGGGGAATGTTGGCCAGGACACTGTGGAAGATCCCCCAACTGTTACAGTATGTGCCATGGGATCTTTAACTTCCACCTTGACTGCTACCAGAGGCGGGCAGATGAGATCTGTGTTTAATGCCTCATCCAATGGAAGGCACCTCAACAGTGCAGCATTACCCATGTGCTGCACTGCAGTGTCAGCACTGGGCAGTAGCCCAGTTTTTTTTTTTTTCAGACCCCGAGGTGAGGCACAACCTACTACTGACACTGCTCATATCCTGACATAATGCATCCCAAAGCACTTTACAATCCAAAAACAGTTGCATCATCCATTAGACAGGCATAGAGACACTGTGACAGAGAGTGGGTAGGAGACTGGGGGAGTTACACCAGAGTTATTAAGTGACTTGCTCACAGTCACACGGTGAGTGTAAGGCATCTACAGCATTTTAACCTGGGTCTCCGGGCCCACAGCTCTATGTTCCATCAACTAGGCCACACCACAATCTAACCCAATTTTCCAATATGTAAGGAATAAGACATAACGAGGTGTAGTTTATGGTCTGATAATAGCATACCCCAAGGTGTGTAATGAGGCATGAGGTGCTTGGGCAGAGGACCTTTAGTACCTGGAAAGTGCTCTTACGGCCCTGTTAATGGTGGCGGTTTCTGTTTTATAACATAAAGTTATGGACTTACAACTTACGAGAAGCCCCTTCTATCGTCTAACAGCATGAAAGGAAAAGCCTTAGAAGCATTACAAGCTTTAGAAACATAAAGAGAACGGAAGAATGACTTTATGGAGAAGAGAGGTCCCTTGAGAACCAAGCAGAATTTATTTAAAAAATAAAATTTAATAAATAAATAAAAAAAATCAGTCACAAGAGGACTATAACATATGGTGGATGAATTTAATGAGCAGGCCTGAGTATTATCTGAAAAAGAAACAGGCTTGTTTTGAAACGTAATTTTGTGAAAACTTGACACTTTAGGGAGCTACTTGAAAAAAGCTTTTGGAGACTGTTTTTCACTACAAAAAGTGAAACAAGTGAATCGACGAAGTTTGGGTGGAGTGTTTTTACTCCTTGACTGCAAAGTGCTCTTATCAGGCCATAAACCACACCTTGGAGTGTCTTATTCCGCTTATAAAATGGGCCCCCAGTAAAGAAGTTAATTAAAAAATGCACATAAAAAATATAGATAAGAGTAAAAAAATATGATGCAAGTATGAAAAAGAAAAAAGTAGTTCTTGTCACTGTCTTGGTACAGATGGAGCTATTTAATTAAAATTCACTATAGGATGTTGGTGTCGGTATGCGTCTCACCTGCACACCAACACACACACACATACACACACACACACACACACCCTCAAAACCATATTTTTTTTCCAAATATTTCTTAGTTTGCCCACCCAGTTTCAGTTACAGCCAGCGGGAGACAGTGTGTCCCATAATAGCAGAGGTACTTAGTGTGATGTTTCTTGCTCCCCTTCCCAACATACAGAACAACATTTTTTTTGTCTCCTTTTAGGTTTCTTTTTTTTTTTTTTTTTTTTAAAAGCTTTGTCTTATTAATTTACTTTATCGCTTTTATTTATGTTAAACAGCTGGCTTGGCTGGGAGCAAGCATGTCCCTCAGCAGCCGCCAAAGCAGCAGTTTCCGGCTTCGCAGTAGCCAAACTGTAACAGTCAGTGAGGAAAAGAAAAAATTACTTACTATAGTAATGTTGTTTCTTCTAATGGAGTCTTGCTGAATTCTGACAACTACAATTAGACCAACCGGTTCAGCTGCCCTGGAGAACAATGAGTTAAACTCTATGCAAATGCATAGAATGCTGAGCTCGAGTTCGGTTTTCAAACCACTGTCCTCCGTACGTTCTAGTAACTGATCAGATTCTACAAAGTTAACACTAAAGATATAAGGCCAAAACTAACCTGACCTAAAAAAGGGGACCTCTTCAGGGGCAACACAACCTAAAAAAGTGGGCATGTAGAAGACTCAAGTCACAGATGCCCAAGAGGTTAAATCCTAAACACGCCGTAGAGATCCACCCTTTCCCCAGGTTCTGGAGGGGAGGCAGGGTGGGAAGTCAGAATACAGCAAGACTCCATTAGAAGAAACAACATTACTATGGCAAGTAATTTTTTCTTCAAACAATATGAAGTCTTGCTGTATTTTGACATGTGCAGACTACAAAGCAGTGCCCCATGGAGGTGGGCACTGAATCTATTTAGGAAATAGGCTCTGCAGTACTGCAGTGCAAAACCTGGCATCACTCCTGGCCTAGGTGTCCAGGCAGTAGTGTTTAGTGAATGTGTGGACAGTCTTCCAGGTGGCAGCTTTACAGATCTCAAGCAAGGGGGCCTCCCTGGCAGCCGACACAGAGTCAGCAGTCTCCTAGTGGAATGGGCCCTAAGGCCTACTGGTGGGTCCTTCCCCAGCTTACTATAGCAAAACTGGATACAGGCCACAATCCATCTGGCTATGGTCCCTTTGGTGGCTGACCTTCCCTTACCCACTTCACCATAGGTAAGGAATAGCTGGGAACAATCCTTCCTTAGCTCCTTTGTCCTGTCCACATAATAGCTGATGGCTTTTTTTTTTTTTTTTTACATCCAGACTGTGGAGCCTGCATTCCTCTGAGCTGGAATGATCTGTGAAGAATACAGGCAGGTGATGGATTAAGATGAAATTCAGAGACCACCTTGGGGAGGAATTTCCTATTAGTCCACAGGACAATCTTGCTTCTGTGGGGTGCAATGTAACTGGGCTCCACTGACAAGGCCTGGAGCTCACTGATCCTTCTGGCAGAGGTAAGGGCCACTAGGAATACTGTCTTCCAAGTGAGAAACTTGAGTTCAGAAGAAGACATGGGTTCAGAGGGAGGCTGTATAAGTCGACCTATGCAAATATTCAGATCCCAGGCAGGGGTAGGTTCCCTGTGTAGAAGACCTTTGAAAAACTTCTTGCAAATTGGATGTGCAGCCAGGGAAGGGCCCTTTCCAGCTGAAAGATAGGCAGAAACAACTGCCAAATGAACCCTCAAGGTGGAGGGCTGAAGTTGTAAAGACTGAAGATGAACCAGATAATCAGAAAGTGTTGGCAGACCAGCCTGCTGTGGATCCAGGCCCTGCTGGGAGCACCAGACAGAGAATCTCTTCTACTTTGAGAAGTAGGTTTTCCTGGTTGCAGGTTTCCTGGACACCCTTAGGATGTCCCAAGACAGATTCCGAGAGATGCAGATCTGCATATTCTAAGTCTTCAAGACCCAGGCCCTGAGACAAAGGGACTGCAGACTGGGGGTAAAGGATCCCCCCTTGGGATGATGTCAGCAGGTTGTACCTCCTGGGGAGGCAAACTGGACTGGTCACTGACAGGGACAATGGCATCGAGTACCATGGTTGTCTGGCCCAGTCTGGGGCTATGAGGATCATGGTGGCTGGCTGAGAGCTCAGCTTGACCAGGACCCTGGATATCAGAGGAATGGAGTGAAGGCATAAAGAACCTGTTTGACCAATCCAGAAGGACAGCCTCCAGCAGGACAGAGCCCGAGCTGGAGTTCTGCAACAACATAGTGGTAACTGATGGTTGTCTGGGGCTGCAAAGAGATCTCTGGCACCCCCCCCCCCCCCCAATCTCCTGAATACTGACAGAAGGACCTGCCTGTTCAGTGTCGCTTGTGATGGCCCTGGCTGATTCTGCTGAGAGCATCTGCTAGGAGACTGTCCTTCCCTGGTAAGTGGACTGCTGACAGGGATATGTTCACAGAGTAGGCCAGATTCCAAATCTTCATGAATTCTGTGCAAAGCAGTGAGGATCTTTTTCCCCCCCGCTTGTTGACGTAGTACATGGTGGTGGTATTGTCTGTCCTGACCTGCACCACCTTGCCCTGTAACAGACCGGTCAACTTCTGAATAGCCAGGAACACTGCCCTGAGCTCCAGAAGGTTAATGTGCAACAGGGATTCCTGAGGAAGCCAAATGCCATGGGCTGTGTGATCCCCTAGGTGGGCACCCCAGCCTAGCAGGGAAGCATCTGTTGTCAACACTAGACAGGGAACCTGGGGAAGAAAGGGAACCCCTACTCTGAGGTTGTCCATATCCTGCCACCACTGAAGAGCTAGAAGGGTGGGAGATACTGGGATCAGCTTGGACAGGGGATACTTCTTTTGAGACTAGAAGGATCTCGGGTGGAACTGAATGTCCCTCATCTGAAACCTGGCCCCTGACACCACAGCTGTGGTGGAGGCCATGTGACCCAGAAGCTGCACGAAACACCTTGCTGGTCGAGGGACTCGAAGGCAGAAGGATTTTGCCAGCTCGATGAGGGCCTGTGCCCTTGCCTGAATAGTATCCGGCTCTGCTCCGATGAAGTCCAACAATTGAACGGGGTCAAAATTGACTTTTTTATATTCACCAGGAAACCTAGGTACTGAAGAGTGTCCTGAGTGAGGTCTAGTGCCCCCTTCACCTACTGGGGGAATGACCCACCAGCAGCCAATCGTCTAGGTAAGGATAAACTGCAACCCCTCATCTTCCGAGGTATGCCACTACCACTGCCAAGCATTTTGTGAACATTCTTGGTGCAGAGGTGAGACCGAAAGGCATGGCTCTGAACTGGCAGTGGCCTGAAGGGAGTTGAAATCGGAGGTATTTTCTGTGAGACTGCCTGATAGGGATGTGAAAGTAAGCATCCTGAAGATCCAGGGATGCTAACCAATCCTCTTGCTCGGGAGTAGGTAAAATCACGGTCAGGGTTGTCATCTTGAATTTTGGCTTTGTAATATGCCTGTTGAAGAATCTGAGATCTAGAATGGGCCACCACTCCCCATTTTTCTTTGCTGCTAAGAAGTACCTGGAGTACAACCCTTTTCCCCTGTGCTGGGGGGCCACAGGCTCCACTGCCTTTGAGAGAAGAAGAGTGGAAACCTCTGCCTCCAGCAGGGCTGTTTCTGTAGGGCTGGCAGGTTTGAAGGCTCTTGTCACCAGTTTGTGGAGCAGCTTGAAGCTGGGAGCAAGACCCTGACCTACTATCTCCAGGACCCACTTGTCTGAAGTAATGGAATGCCAAGCCTGGAGATAGTAGGTCAGCCTGCCCCCTACAGGGGTAGGGAGGTGGCCCAGACAGACTCCTTAGGGTGTCTGTTTTGTTGGGGTAGCAGACTAAGAGGTGGAGGCGGCCCTGCCAACACCTTTCCTGCCTCTCCCTCTGAAGAAACTCCTTGGAGGAAAGGCCTGGGGTAAGGTCTGCCCCTGCCCCTGGCCTGTTGCTTTTGAGGAGTAGCAGCCTTTTCCTTTTGCTGAAGCACTTCTGTATGCCACTCTGTACTCATTCATTTTTTTCATATATGCTTCAGTCTGTTCCCCAAACAGAGAATTCTGGACAGGAGAAAGTCCATAGCGTTATTCTGCATGTCCTGGGACAGATTGGTACATCTGAGCCAGGAGAAACACCTAAAAAATACAGCAGATGCCAAAGCCCTAGAAGCTGCATCATTAGAGTCCACAGCCATGTGGAACTGGGACTTTGATGCCTGCACCCCCTTGCTGACCAACTCCTGGAGATCAGAAGAGAGTTCAAGAGGGACCTTTTTGGCTAACTGTTCTACAGACTCCCAAAGGGATTTCTGATACTTGGAGGCATAAGCCATATAGGAGGCAAGCCTGATGCCAGGTATGTTTTCTTGGCAAGGGAATCCACTTTCCTGGAATCCTTGTCAGGGGGATGAGAAGACAGAGGAATGCCAGCCTTCTCACAGGCTGCAGTCTGCACTACCCCTACATGGCTGCAATGGCTGGATAAGAAGTCACTGCCACTGCCAGTCAGAACATACTTCCTGGCCATCTTCTTGTCCAAAGGAGGGACAGAACTAGGGGTCTGGAGGATTTTCAAAGTCTGCTTTCTAAGGGACTTGTGGATGTGGATCGAAAGTCCCCGAAATACAGGGAGATCCATCATCTCCCTTTTAATACTCTTCCTCATCCTCTTCCTGTCTGGCCTCTTGTACAGAGAGCTGCAGGGTCTCAGCCACCTACTGTACCTCATAAAGGAAAATGGGAGGTGGTCTCAGAGACAGGCCTAGGAGGGGACTCATACTGAGGATGATCAGGGAAAACCTCAGGATCTATGGGCGCCCCTTCATCATCCTCCTCCTCCTCCTCCTCCTCCTCCTCCTCCTCCTCCTCCTCATCATCATCATAGTCACATTCAGAGTAATAGTATTCCTCAGGATCAATAGGTCCTGAGGGTACTGAGCTCAATTATCTGGAACTAGTTAGCTGCCCCAGGCAGAAATTTGCCTGCATTGGTTCACCAAACCCAGTCTGCAAAGACTGCACTATCTGGATGGCTTCTGCAATTTCCTTTAGCGGTTGGAACCAGGACCGGCTGCTTGCACGGTTCCGAACTGGAGCGCTTGGCTTTTTTACATGGTGTGGGTTCGGAAACAGACTCCGAACGTCTTTTAACCATCGACAGTTCACCCTGGCCTGAGGGTTCGGCAGCCGGAACCGAAGGTTCAATTGAACTGGTGTCGTCCGACGAGGACTTTTTATCCATTCTTTCTCTCAGTTTACTAAGACATCTGTCTATAGTAGACTGGGGAAAAATTCTCACAAATGGCGTAGTCTGTTTGCAAGTGGTCAAAACCCAAGAAGTACAGACAGACCAAGTGCGGATCAGCTTTGGCAATTTAACCCTGCAGTGATTTTTAGCTGATTCCCAGTGGGACCGCGTTTATCTTGGGTTTCTGTGACATCCCTGAAATTTGCACTGCTTAACCCTGTGGCTTAGTCAGGCCGGTTAAGCAAAATAACTTAATTACTACTTTATCTGAAAGTGGCTTATTTAGGCCAGATAAGAGAAATTTGAACAACTTACCCCTGAAGGCTTAGTTAGGCCACATGAGAGAGATACAAAGTCCTGACCGGCTAACGGTTTAGAGCTAGCCAAAGAAAAAACTGAGAAAAAACTGTTTTGGTCAGGGCTTCGAACCAGGTCCCCAGAACCAAAACAATCTACACAGAAAAGGAAAAAAATAAAGTTCAGTCTCCTAACGGTCGATGGAACCGGTCGGGAACCGAATACTAACCCAACCTAGGAATGTACACGATACCGATGACAGCGGTTTGAGAAGTTTTTAGAAGAAAATAATAAAGCAGTGGTCGAAAAAACCAATAAAACTCAGCTTTAACCAAAGGCAACAAGGAGAACTCTCAGAGGCGTCTACACTGGTGAACGGAGTAAAGAATCTGATCAGTTACTAGAATGTACCGAGGACTGTGGTTTGAAAACCAAGCTCGAGCTCAATGTTCTATGCATTTGCAGAGAGTTTAACTCATTGCTCTCCGGGGCAGCTGAACCGGTCGGTTTAACTGCACTTGTCAGTATGCAGCAAGACTTCATGTTTGAAACTTCTATTTTTAGTTTTGTGGTTATGGTAATGTGGTGCTTTTTTAGACAGGGACTTCTGCGCTGTTGTGGGTCGCGTAGGAGGGAAGAGGAGGAACTGGGGAGAAAAGAGTTCAGAGATAGCAGAAAAGGTAGTGTGTATTGGGCAGACTTTAGAGCAGCGGAACTGAGAGCTGCAGCTCTGAGAAACAGACAGGCAGTGAGTAAAACAAAATAACGTATTTAGTACATTAAAACTTTAGTGGTTGTACAGTAAGGGGGACTTTGGATACACCCACTGGTATTGTGCTTTCAGTATTGGTGCCATCGCTCTCCCACTGCAGCTGGTGTGGGTCTGTCAGATCGTATCTGAGGAGCTGCAGTGAGAAAGCGGTGGCACGGACTGATTTCACCATGTGCTGCGTTTTGGGTGGCACAAGTAGTGCTAGTTGTAAGGTTATGTCCAAATAAGGACACAGCTGATAGAGGCTATCAGCCAATCACAGTGCAGAATTTTTTGCCCCAATTTTATAAGGCAGCATATGTTGCACTGCTGCTGCACCACCAGTCAGGCAATGCTGTCCTTTTTACACAGCACTCCAGTTATAAACTGCATTGCAGTCAAAGACAGTGTCTATAAATACCATCATGCAGTGCAGGGCAGTGCCTATGAATCCCACTGTGCAGTGCAGGGCAGTGCCTATGCTAGCTGTCAGCATGGCTCAGTTGGTAGTACATCCACATCTGACCCAGAAGGTTGTGGGTTCTAGTCCCACACCAGCACTTGGACTCATAATATAAACAATGGTACCTGAATGCAGTGCTAGAAGATTGCTGTACTGTCAGGGTGTGCCAGTCTTCAGATGATTTTTTTTTTTTATAAATACTTTAGTATGCTTTCTCGTTCTCTGGCAGCAACCCCCTCGGCCCCCTGCCTCCACAGGTGACCCGGGATCACCTGCTCACAGTGCCCTCTGGATTACCCCCCACCACCACCCAGGGCAGAGCCTCCGGACTTCTCCACTTAGCCCTGTCGGATCTGTGTCTCGGGTGCGGAGGGGACCCAGGTCCGCCACATGGAGGCGCGCAGGGGTGTCATTGAGCACGCCAGGGAAATCTTTTCATATTATTGTCTTTTGGGGGGGTTCAACTGGACGCTGTTGCGTGAACACACCATGCATCCGACATACCCCCCCCAAAGACCTGTGCAAGCTGGTGCTCCGGTGTCTGTGTGTACTGTGGTCAGCCATGAGCCCTGGGAATGGAGTCACTCAACCCTCCCCTCCCTTGGATGTGGCAAGTGTGCCATAGCCACTCAATCCACCTCCACCCTGGCAGGCCCTTGAGTGACCTGAGCCCGCTCCCGAACCCTGGGTGCCTACTTCACAAGCAGTGATCTTTCCATTGTGCTGACAGGCCGGCCTCAGATGACATGTTAAACTTGGGTCCCTTCTGCCCATTTCTAGTGTTGTCCTGGCTGGTGGGTGTCCAGGTGGAAGTAAAAGAACTCAAGACACATTTCTCTGCCGTAGGAGATTCTCCCTAGTGTCGTGACCAACATTCTCCTTCCTGTAAAACTAGTTTTATCAACTGTCCAAGGCTGTGTGGATACGGATGTGTGAAATAGCTGCCACTACACATTTACAGTCACTTCACTACCAGTCTCTCTCACAGCGTGTAAAGCACTTTGAGATGCAATGTGTAAGAAAAGTGCTATATAAATGTTAATTCTTCTATAGATCCAGTCATGCAGTGCAGGACAGTGACTTTTAATCCCATTATGTTGGGGGGGGGGAGTGTCTTTGAATCCCATCATGCAGTGGGTTGCTTTTTCCTATAAAATTCCCACCATTCAATGTGCTGCAGTACCTATGAATCCCAATGTGCAGTGCAGTGCCTATCAATGTATCATGCAATGAGGGGCAGTGCCTTTAAATCCAGCACGCAATACACACGATTCTCCCTCATGTACAGCAGTGCAGTGCTTTTAAATCTCATCATGCAGATCAGGGCAGTGCCTAAGACTCACATACATCATCCAGTGCAGGGCGGGACGGTACCTAACAATTCCTTTATGCAGTATGTTGGGGGAGAGAAGTGTCTTTGAATCCCATCATGCAGTGCATTGCTTTTTCCTATAAAAGTGTTCACAGAAACAAACAGAATCTGTCGACAGAAAAGGACCGCTTGGCCCACAGGCCCATCCAGTCTGCCCAGGTGTTGCCTGTGCCCGTGCCTATGAATCTCACCATGCAGTGTGAGGCAGCGCCTATGAATACATCATGCAATGAGGAGTAGTGCCTATAAATCAAGCATGAAGTGCCTATGAATCCGCTCATGTAGGGCAGCACAGTGCCTTTAAATCTCACCATGCAGAGCCTAAGAATGCCATCATGCAGTGGGGGCAGTGCCTATGAATCTTATCATGCAGTGTGGAACACGGCCTATGAATCCCACTGTGCTGTGCAGGGCATTGCCTATGAATCCAATCAACAGTATGGGGCAGTGCCTATGAATTCAATCATGCAGTGCTGACAGTACCTATGAATTCCATTATGCTGTGCAGGTCAGGGGCTATGAATCCCTCATGCAGAGCAGGGCAGTGCCTATGAATCCCATCATACAATATAGGGCACTGCCTATGAATCCTATCATGCAGAGCGGGCAAGTGTCCATCTCTATGTAGGGCTCTTGGTAGCTTTTGTTTCTTCAGCAGCCAAGATTCTCAAAATAAAAAATTGGGGGCCAAATTCTGGAAGTCCTACAGTGTTACATAGAAACAAACAGAATTTGTCGACAGAAAAGGACTGCTTGGCCCATCCAGTCTGCCCGGTTGTTGCTGTCTATTCTACATTCACATACCCCATATTGTCTCCAGCAACCCCAATGCCTCTGAACTAATATACTGTACACCAATGTTTTTCCAACGCATGTTTGATCCCCAACCATTCTAACCTCCACCACTTCGGCTGGCAGTCTGTTCCAGACATCTACCACCTTTTCAGTGAAGAAATATTTCTTCACTTCTCTCCTGAATCACCCCCTCTCCCCCACGTACACTTCACTGCATACCCCTGGTCCTCGTGCTGGTCCTCATTTGAAAAAGGCTTCCTATCTGCACCTTGTTCACCCCTGTGAGGTACCTGTAGATCTTGATCATGTCACCTCTCTCACTCTCTCTCTCGCTCTCTCTCTTCCAGGGTGTGCATGTTGAGATCCCATAGTCTCTACTTGTAGGGCTTCCCTTGCCAACCCTATGCCATCTTAGGTACCCTCTTCTGGATCACCTCCACCCTGTCTATATCCTTTCAGTGGTGCAGTCTCCAAAACTGGACATAGTACTCCAGGTAGGGGTGTACCACAAAGTGACAGATGCAGCACTATCTTCCTCTTCCTGCTGGAGATACCCCTCCCTATGTACCCCTGCATCCCACCAACGCTGCCCAAGGCCTTGTCACACTGTGCTGCCACCTTGAGGTCCTCTGATATTATAACCCCATGGTCCCTTTCCTGTCAGTCCCACCCCCCCCCCATCTTGTACTGCGCACCAGGGTTCCTATGCCCTAGGTGCATGATTTTCCACTTTATGGCACTGAACCTCAACTGCCATGTCTGATCACTCCTCAAATTTCCCTAGAAGTCTACGCATTTTCCCTACCTGCTCTTGCGCATTCACCCAAATGCAGATTTTGGTGTCATCTACTAAAAGACATACCTTCCCCTCCCATTCTACTGCAATGTCACCTATGAACACTTGAAAAAGACTGGTCCCAGTACCGAACCCTGTGGTAAAATGCTGGTCACTCTCCCATTCTTACAGTAAGTGACATTAACCACCACCACCACCCTCTGTCTTCTATCTGTTAACTAGTTTCTATCCCAGTTTTGGACCCCACTCCTAAGCTGGTCAACTTCCTTATTAGCTTCCTGTGTGGAACAGTGTTAAAGGCCTTGCTGAAGTCCAGATAGACCATGTCTACTACCCTCCCCCGATCTATTTCCGCGATCACCCAGTCAAAGAAATATATCAAATTTGTTTGGCATGAACTTCCCTCCATGAATCCATGCTGCCTGTGATCCTGCAGCCTATTAGATTCTAGATGCACAACCAGTCTTTCAGGAGAGTTTCCATTAATTTCTCCACCAATAAAGTTAAATTGCCAAGTCTATAACTGCGACCTTCCTCCTTGCTGCCACTCTTACGTATAAGGACCATGCCAGCTCTTCTCCAGTCCTCCGAATAAGGTTGTCAGTGGGGCAGTTAGCATCCTCCTGAGCGCTTTTAGTACCTGGGGGTATCTCTCATCTGGTCCCATAGCCTTATCCACCTTCAGGGGTGTGAGTCCTTTTAGGACTCTCCTCTGAACGTGGACATGTGTCCACCTCCCTCTATTCTTGCTTTTCCCTAGTGATCCATTTACTCCTCCCTCTACTGTGAAGACTAAGCAGAAGTGCCTGTTTAAGATGTTTGCTTTTCTTGGTTTCCCTTCTGCACAGCCTCCCCCTTCTGCTCTTCTAATCCTCACTATCCCTCTGCTTTTCTCTGTTCACGTAGGTATCTGAAAAGAGTCTTTTCCCTTTTAACCACTCCTCTAGCAATCATTTCTTCTGTCAGCACCTTTGCTGCCCCTAACTGCCGTACCTGCCTCCTTCTGCCTTGCTTGTACATCCCTGTCCTCCCTCCATGTTTTTTGTACCTCCTGAATGCCACCCTGCTTTTTCTTTCACCACCTCTGCCACTTCTTTGGAGACCCATAATGGTCTAGAACCATAATGGTCTCCTTTTCCTTCTGCTTACCTCTTTCATGCAGACGTTTGTTGCCCCAATAATATCCCCTTTATTCCTCCCCACCATGTCTCTACTCTTCCATGGCAATCCCCCCTTCGAGGCAACTTCTGAGTCAGTCTCTCATTTCTCTAAAATCTGCCATCCCAAAGTCCAGGACCCTTGTCCTCCTGAGGCTCGCTTCTGTTCTTTTACTTATGTTAAACCATACTGTACGGTGCTCACTGGTACCTAAAGGACTGCACAGTGTGACATCTGCAGTGCTGTCCCCGTTTATTAGCACAAGGTCTAACAAAGCCCCATCCCATGTAGGTTCTTTAACTAGCTGCTTAAGAAAAGCCCCTTGTAGGGAATCAAGGATGGCCCTGCTCCTTGCTGAAGCTGCATCTGAAAGGTTCCCCACTACATCTGGCAGACTGAAGTCTCCATCTAGCAGCACCTCCCCCTTACTTGCCATCTACTGTATGTATGTATTTATACAATATATGTTTTTGGGATCTATGCAGGAATAAAAAGTAGTATCTGAGGCAGGCAGTGGCGATATCAGTGATATTGGGCAATGTTGAAAGTAACCCTGGACCTAATCTGGGTATGAACCCATCCATTACTCCTCAGTGGATCATGACCAAGGGGATGAAGATAGCACATATGAACAACAGGAGTCTTACGGCTCATTTTGTGGAACTGGAAGCATGGGTGACACAATATTCCCCTGACATACTTGGGCTAAAGGGGACGTGGTTGAAGCAGAATATTCCAGATACCATATGCGTAATAAGTAAGCAATAAGACACTCCAGGGTGTGTGTTAGACACTTTAACACACGGCTAGGAGGCGTAGTGAGGTATGAGTAAATAATAATATAATAAAATAGTCCCTCCGCCTGTTTTTTTTTTTTGAGGTGAAGACTTTTGAGCTATTTAGGCTTCCGTGATTTCAACCGAGAGCATTTATTACCTCAGGTATGCACCATCTCTAAATGTGTTTTGGAGTGTGTTTCTTTACCACTGCCGAATTTGCACGTTTTTGAGGTCTGCAGCCAGCCCTTTCTCGGTTGCGCTGCACCATGGAGGCAATGTATGTTAGCAGCAGTTTCCAGTCACCAGTGTTATCCAGCGAACAGGTTACGGGACATTGAATCACGGTAACGCTGTGTTTACCGGCTGTGTGCATGCAGACACTGACAGTTCATGCTGCCTACTGCAACCTGCTTAACTTGTGTTTTTAACCCAGCAACAAACATTTCATGGCAAGTTTTACCCCATCCCCTGGGTTTCTCGTTGCTGGGGTTTAGATCTGTGCGGGAAATGAGACAGGGAGTCCGTCACGTCACGCGAGAGCACACAGCCACAGAGAAAGACAAGAGGAAAAAAACACGGCGGACAGGAAATCTGACACCGTTCAGATCGTCTTAAAATTCTGCGATCTGGGGTACGGAAACACGGAACAGGTAAGATGCAGAGAGACAAGGAACTCACAGTTGTCACTAAACTCTAAACTCTTAAACTCTATCAGTCACTGAGGAAGGCAGGAGGGGAAAAAAAAAACAAAAACACTCATCCGCGGCCAGTTGATCACGTCGCGTCACGCACTGACAGTTTCAGTTTCTGTGGTGGAGCCACCACAGAGGCGCTAAGTAAGGACATGGCGGCGGTTAAGATGATTGTGATCGTGGCAGTTGTTTTAAAAAAAAAAAAAATCACACAGGTTGTGCATTTACTTTAGCATGTGTGAGTTACTTTTACAGGAAGGGTGGCATAAACGTGGCACAAAACAAGATGGCGGCTATTTGATTTGTTAACATTCTTTGTGGGCAGCATCACCCATATCAATGCCCAGCTGGTATGACCTGATCTAGCTTTTGTGTGTTAGAAACTTTAACACACACCTGGCATCCAATGAGATGCCTTGAAATTGACAAGCCATTTCATAAATGGCTATAAACTTCTCCGTAGGGATCACTGCTCCTCCAAGAGGGGGGAAGGGTCACCCTATATGCTAAGGATCACTTAGTAATAACTGCCCAGCCTACGGACATAACTGGTTCTTTGGAGGCCCTTCATGTGGTTCTGACTCAAGGTAATACCAAGAGAATCAATCTGACATGCGTCTACAACCCACCTAAAAGCAGCATTAATGACTTAACTAACCTCATGGATCACCTGGCATCATGTAAGGTAAAAGGAGAACTCCCACTCATGGGGGATTTCAACCTGGACTGGACTGGGAAACTCAGGATTGTATGATGCCACGCTCAGCAAGTTGTGCCTGACTCAGCTAATAAAACATCCAATGAGGCCATCACAACGGGGAGGCCACAACTCCCTCCTGGACTGGACTGCCACAGACAGAGCTGACCATATTCAAGGCTCGGGCACTCTACCCGATGCTATCAGTGACCATACCCCAGTTTATTGCATATGGAGGACACACATCCTAAAGCCTCCCCCCAAAGAAATAGACTTTCGGGACTTTTCCAAAATTAACATCTGCAAGCTACATGCGGATCTCCAACCACACTGACTGGTCCCCAATTTACCAGGCAGATGATGTAGACATTTCTCTATCCTACCTTGTAACCACCCTATAGAAATCTCGAAATAAGCACCTTCCCATGAAAAGGAGGAGGATCCGAGGTACAGCAACAAGATGGGTGAATAGTGAGATCCTGATCAGCATGAGGAGCAGGAACAAGACTTGGGTTGCTGCAAAGAAAAGCGGCAGACAAGCTGACTGGGATGAATATTGTAGGCAAAGGAACACATGCAAGAGAAAAATTCGGGCAGCAAAAAGGGCTTACTCTCTTAAGCTACTACAGAAATTGGCCAATGACACACGTGGTTTCTGGAACCATATTAAGACTTTCTTGAGACAAGGTGGATGCTCGATGATCACTGATATGACAGTTAATTGTGCCAACTGCAATAACATCTATACTACTGCGAACGCCCTAAAGATCCACTTTTCCAGCCTCTCTTTCAAGAGGTCGACCAGTCAACCCTCTGACTCTCCAACTGTGTCCCCAGCCCAGGCCTCCTCTTCACTTAGTTTTAAGCAGGTCACCACGATTGAGGTTCTGAGACTTTTGAGGAAACTACCTGAGCATGGATCAGCGGGATCAGATAGCCTACTACCAAGATTCCTTAAACTAGCAGCCCCTGTTATAGTCGCACCAGTTGCCAGGCTCTACAACCTTTCCATCAGTACATGGATAGTACCATCTCTCTGGAAGACAGCGCGAGTTGTCCCCATCCATAAGAAAGGGGACACAAAAGACATGAACAAGTATCGCCCAACTGCAATATTATCAGCAGTAAACAAAATTCTCGAAAAACTAATAGCCGACCAGGACATGGACTACATTCAACAAAATAACCTTCTCACCCCTGCCCAACATGGCTTCAGGAAGGGGCACAGTACAGCCACGGCACTTATCAAACTCACTGACATCAAGCTATCGATGGTTAAAGGGCTATACACTGGAGCGATTTTCGTGGATTTAACTAAAGCGTTCGACATGGTGAATCACTCGTTGCTACTAGATACGCTGGCCACACCTGGATTCTCCCCAGGCTCCTCAATATGGCTCCGTAGTTACCTATCTGGGCGGACACAATTTGTTCAGATTGACAATTGCAAATCTGATTTTTCTCCTACTAGCATCAGTGTACCACAAGGCTCAATTCTCGGACCACTACTTTTCTCGCAGTTTGTGAATAGGTTGCCTCAAATGTCAAGCACTTACCTCTACCATCTTATACGTGGATGAGAAGGGTGTTATACACCGGTGACAAGGACATTGCCTCGATTAATATCACACTTGAGTCAGACTTTGCCTACCTATGTGAGTGGCTAGTTCAAAATAAACAGTGGCAATGCTGTTTGGATCAACACCAAGAGTCAAAGCCAGCTCTGCAACACTGGCCATACATGGCTCGTACGACTCACTCCTGGATTTGGTGGACTCTTTCAGATACCTGGGTGTAGCCCTTGACCCTTCGTTGGATTTCAGCCTCCATATCACTAACACTTGTAAGGTGGTCAATATCAAGCTGGGGCTGGCCTGCAAAGTCAGAGCATCCTTAGACTCTAAGGCAAAATTAGCCATCGCACAGTGGTACTACGACCCAGCCTAACTTATGGAATCACTTCCTATAAAGTCGCGAACAAGGGACTATTGCAGAAGTGGGACATCTGTTATACAGAGAATAATGGATAAGCAACTATGTGTTATGACTATTTTTTTCACACCCGAGCAGTGTGATGACCCATAAACCTGAGAGGTTTATATGGTCATCACACATCGAGGGTGTGAAAAAATATTCATAGGCACACACTTGCCTATCTTTTATTTTTCAGAATTACTGGAGCAGAGCCTTATTCAGCACTTCAGCTGTAAGGCAAGAAAAATATACTGTTTTTGAAATCAAAATTTCATTTATTGAGAACTAATTGAACACAATAGGATTTAAACTTAAGTTTGTATGAGCGACAGAGAACACTTAAAGAAACCAAGTTTATTTTTTTCTTAAAGTGCAAACTGTAATTTTTTTTAAATACCAGAAGTCTGAGTCGCTTGTAGAAGTCCAATGAAGATCGCTGTTGAACTCTGGTCGAGATCAGGAGATAGGTAATGGCAAATAAGGCCAAAAACATAGTTTAACTTTTGAGAAGTTTTTTTAAACTAGTGGAAAGCTCAAAATATTTATAACTTTACTAAAGTGTTGCTGGCTGTTTCCTGCGAGATGATCGGGAAGTGTTGCTGTGGTGACGAAGGTCTTCTGGTTGCCGGGGAGACCTGTGTGGGAGAAAAAAAACTAGATGCTTTCCAGATTTAGTACGGATGGAGGGAGCTGTTCCAAGGCTCGGTAATGTGGTGAGGAGCAGCACTTCATGGAAGAAAAACTGCAAGTTAGCGCTCGAGTCGTATCAAGAGCAGAGTCCTGCTAGTGGATAGTGACAGTTACTTTGAGGTATTCAAAAGCCATAATTACCCAATATTGGGTTATTATGGCATTTGAGGAGTGTCTGAATTTAGATTGATAAAGGGAGTCACCAGTAATTATAATAGTATCTGTCACTTCACACTGTCAGTACCTAGGCACACCCATCATTGCATACTTTACTCCAGTCTGGGCTGGCTCTCTCCTGCCTCTTACCGAGTCTATACAACAGCATGCACAATTGACAGTATCATCCGAACTGTAACACCAGTGTCCCTTGCATGCTTGAAGAAATCGGCCCATCAGACTTACCCACTGAGATCTACCGAAAAGGCGCTCCTTAATTACACCCAAATGTGCCACTAAGATAGGTGAGCAGGCATTTGCAGTGTCTGTCCCAAAGCTATGGAACTCCCTGCCTTTAACTGTGAGGCATTCCACTACACACCTGATCTTTAAAAATGAGCCCCGTGCCTGCCTCCTGGCCTCTGACAGGTGCACTTGTGACTCAACTACTGGGGAGGACACCTAGTTAGGCTTCCTTTACATGTCCGTTCAGCTCATATTTAGGCACTTTTCACTCTTGCCCACTTTTAAATAGCAGGCAAGGACAGGCTGTGAGGTATCCCACTGCGAGTCTGTCTGGAATAGTTTCTCTATTTACTTATACCATGTGGTCTAGCTCCTTGAAACTGCATTGTGTATTCCCCTGTATCTATGGATAGCCTAGTGTAATGTCTAATTTCTCTTGTACAGTAGGTATCACTGTGCCTGTCTATACTGTAATGTGTTTGACCCAAGTCTGAATTATGTAATAGTAACCATTGTGATGTGATGTGCTTTTACCAGAGTCCAACTCTCCTGGATCGTGACTGAAAATAGACAACTTCTCTGTCTAGAGCACTTACCTGGTAATCAAAAAACTAATAAATAAATCTCCATGTTCCTATACGTCATAACGTCACATATTGATATCCCCATGTTCCTGTACGTCATACTTTGATATCTCCACGTTTCTATACGTCATTCTTAAACAAGTGGAACCATTTCACTTTTAATCTCGCTGCTCCTACAATGGCAAACCGCTGTGTGGCTGTCACTGTACGACCTGCAGCGCCCCCCCACCATGTAGATCACACATCTGGTTGATCCTGCCATCATTTTTACACAAACATTTATTTAAATAATTTATCTGGTTGATCCTGCCATTTTCTCAGTGTTTTCCGGTAAAATAACTCAGTTTTCATGCCCTCATGTAGCGTGACATTAGGGTAAATGATGTGCAGTCAGACTCTTTAAGTAAGGCATCTTCTCTTCAAAAGTAAATTCTCTTCAAAAGTAAGTAAAATGAGCTTTTCACCTTAAGTTTACTTCGTTCATTGAAATCCTCTGAACTGTATAGAAGAGAGCGGGCACAGTGATCGTCGGCTTCACAAAAGTAGACGCAAGCCCGAGCGACCGTTGCTACATAAACACACACTCACACTTCAGTCTACTTTTATGACGTGGACGACTCGCTCACTCTGCCCTTTCTCCCACCTCTCTGCAGTTCAGAGGATCTTTTTAAATGAACCTTAAGGTGGAAAACTCATTTTACATACTTTTTTTTTTTTTTGGTGCTGGCCAGCACTCCTACTCCCTATCCTCTGTCTCCCAGAGCCACCCCTGAGGATCAGACCCCCTCCCTCGAGTCCCCACAACTTACCCTTTGTGGCAGGGTGGTGGGGAGCGACTCGAACCACCCAACATGGATCCGACCACTTAAGACGCATTCCCAGGGGCGGCGCCTGCAGGAACGGCTTCATTCAGCCCGACCAGCACCTATTTTCCATTTACTTCCCCTAGGAGGTGGGGCGTGCAGTGACACCAGTGGAGAGAGCATGCACACTGCCCTCGCAGACAGCCCTCCAGGCGCGTCTGCCCCATCTTCTCCCCTTCTGAGCTCTCGGCACACTGCCCCCCCCCCCAGCCACCACCAGGAGCCAACAGAGCATGGAGATCTGGTGATCCCCCTCCCCGGAGAAGGACAGCAGTCCATCGGACGCTCAATCCTTCTCCCCTGCTGACCCCTGGTGGCATGTGCTCACACCCAAGCATGGATCACTGGCATGGCGCGAGGTAAGGCGTCCAGTGCTTCAGCCCTCAGCACCACCGGGCTGGCCACATTTTACTTACTTTTGAAAAGAAGGTGCCTTACTTAAAGAGTCTGCCAGCACATCATTTGCCCCAATGGACACTGCTCGGTTACGCTACATGAGGGCATGAAAAGCTACATGAGGGCATGAAAACTAAAAGTTTTTCTACCAGAAAACACTGAGAAAATGGCAGGATCAACCAGAAAAGTTATTTAACTATAATTATGAAACATATGCAGAAATAACAAGCAAGCAAGTTACAATGGGGGGTGCACCTGCCCCCTTTACACCCCACTGGATCCATCACTGCCCAAAACATATGTTGTATAAACAAAACATGACATGGCCTTACTGAAGATATTTATCTTCATGAGAGGCCAATGACATCAACATATCTTACTCGTGGCTTCGCCACTTGTGAGATATCACTGGCCTCTCATGAAGATAAATATATCTTCAGTCAGGTCATGTCATGTCTCCTATATAAATATATTTATACAATGGGGGTGAGGGATAAATGAGTGAGATAACATGTTATTTTCACTGCAGTGGAATAACCACTGTGATGACATCACCACTGTGAGAATATTTAAGTGATGACATCCAGCGAGTTGGAGTACAGGAAGCAATAACCAGCTTCTGTGGATGATTAAACGCCCCACAGAAGCTGGTTATTGCAAGTATACTCCCAACTCGTTAGATGTTATTACTATTATATGAGTTGGAGTGAGGGAGTTTTGGTTGAAGTCAACGTTGCAGCAGTACATTTCTTGAAGACATTGTGATAGCTGTTAATTCCATTGAGGGTATGTAGTGCTCCCCCTTAACCGCCTGCGTAACAATGTGGACTTCACAAGAATAGAAGGAGGCATGCAAAAAACTGTACCGCATACTTTGTTGTTTGTATTCATGTTGATTTATGTGTTTAATCTCCGATATTGCTGGTGGTGGAGGTTGTGGCGGGGTTGCGAATGGCGGTTGAGGCTGCGAGTAACCACTGCTGATGAGGAATAACATTTTATTTTTATTCAGAGAGTGCAGCGGTCATGGAAACAGGGAGGTCAGGTTGAATTGTATGCTACATATGTGATTGTGGATGGTTTTATGATTAAATAGAAATGAGTCGGGTTGTAAAAAAGAAGCTATATGGTTAATGTAATCACTGAAGTGAAAGTGAGACTGGGCATGTGTGTCAAGTTAATGCGCATAGACAGAGTTGCATTTTTGTACATCGGTGAGAAAATGTGGAATAAAATTGTGTTTTTTTTTTAAAAGTAGAGTCAGTTTTAAAATGCTTATGAGTGATGGCTAGGAAAAAAATGACATTTAGGTAGGAGCATTCAAGTGGTCTGGAGAACGGTATGTCAGCAGTACAGGTTCAGACGTGGCGGTTAGCGAGAATTCGTTCGGGTAGTAGAAAGGGCTTGCTAGACTGATTAAACTACTGTGGGCGTGTCTTTAGTGTGTGATTAAACGACTGTGGGAGGGGTGAAGACGAATAAACGACTCTGGGGATCTGACATGCAGTTTGTGGGAGAATAACTGGCAGTAGTTCTTAACTGTGACTGGTTGAGAGGAGATGCCTCTCGTATAATTACTAACATACACACAGTGCCTACATCACCAGCAAATATTCTCACAGTGGTGATGTTACCAGAGTGAGAATATCTTCACTGCAGCCTGCATTTAATAGCTTCAGTTTCTCTTTCTCACTGAATCCTGCAACTCAATTAGCATTGTAAAAGACAATCACGTGTGTCCCATAATTATTCTGACACTCCTAGCCCATTACTGTGCTGCTCTAATCTTCAAACCAGCCTCCTTCATAAAGCAGTTTCTCTTTCTGAGTGCTGACTGCAACAGTTTCTCTGTCTCACTGAAGCCTGCAACTTACTGAATTAACAGTTTCTGTTCCTCACTCCTAGCTGCAGGTAATACAATTACCATTGCAAAACACATTCACCTTTTTCTCATAGTGTCTAACATGCCCAGCCCATTCAGAAACACACACACACACACACACACACACACACACACCTGTCATTATAGCCTAGAGGTTAGAGTAACAAACAGTGAACAAGCTTGCTACATCCAGACCAGTGTCTGATTCTCACAACTTCCACTTGAATACTGTGTGACTCTGAACAAGTCACTTAACTGCCCAATACTCCCAGGACACCCCTTAAAACTTGCCCAGTTACCAAACACTAAAGTAAACAGGAAGAGAAGAGAACACAGAAAACAGGCATTTGTCAATGCCAAGTGTTGCTTGCTATCATTAGCAGTGGAAGTGCAGGAGTTAGACAGCTGCAGTATTTGAATGGCAGTGAAGTATTGAACTGACGCCCCCTCCACCCCCACCCTGCAGAGATGGACAGACATTGGGGTGTGCCTTTGGGTCGTCGCCCATAACGGTCACGACACCTCACCCTACCCTGCAGACATTTACAAGTGTCAAGGTGTGCTTTGAAGTGTTCAGGCTTTACACTCACCTCACCTCATTCCATAAGGAAATACACTGAAATGGGTGCAGTATAGGAGAATGGGGTGAACTCTGGGGCCAAAGGGTCCAAGGCACACCTTGATGCCTGCCACTAGCTATAGGGTGGGGGTGGAATAGCATGAGCATTACTGTCAACAATCCCAAGTCACACCCCTGACGCCTGTCAGTCCCTACAGGGTAGGGCGTTATGGTCGAAAACCCTAACACCCTGGGTGTTTCTTGGTATTTTTACTCCAGGTTTTCAACATGGGCTTTTTGTGATCCCCGCATGAACAGTGACACTATCAGTTTATGAGCCGAAAGATGATTTTGCACGGCGACTGCGCCATTTGGCGCCACAGGTGCAAAACCACATTTCCAACAGGATGTGAAAAATGACAGCTGCACTGTTCACGAGGCGTAAAAAAATGGCAATGTTGAAAATCTGGAGTGAAAATATAAAAAAAACTGGTGAAGTCACGAGTGTGCATAGAAACTGCGCAATGCACACCAGTAATGTAATTAGTTTTGGGATTTTTTAAAGCAGATTTTCAACATAGGCATTTTGGGACCTCCGCTCATGAACAGTGTCACTGTGATTTTCTTAATCTATCCCGAACACTGATTTCCCACAGCAACCATGCTATTCTGCGCCGGAAGTGCAAAAACACATTTCGGCCAGGGTGTGAAAAATGACAGCTGTACTGTTCTTAAGGAGATGTGGAAAAATGCCAATGTTGAAAATCTGGACTGAAAAGATTATGAATTTGTGAATTTACGAGGGTGCGTGGAAATTGCACAATGTACGCTTGTCACACATTCATTTATGGAGGACGTTTGTTACCAAATTTTTAACATAACCAGTGTAAGACCTCTGCTCATGAACAGTGTCACTGTGATTTTCTTAATCTGTCCCGAACATTGATTTCGCACACTGACCATGCCACTGTGCGCTACATGTGCAAAAACACATTTTAGGCAAGATGTGAAAAATGACAGTTGTACTGTTCATAAGGAGGTGTGGTAAAATGGCAATGCTGAAAATCTGGAGTGAAATATTAAAAATTCTCGAAGTTACGAGTGTGCGTAGGAACTGTGCAACGCACACTCGTAAAACAGTCATGTTTGGGATTTTTTTCACCAAATGTTCAGCATAGGGTTTTGGGGGGCCTACCTCATGAACTGTGACACTGTTGTTTCGTTAATCGGTCCCGAAAGGTGGTTCCACACAGTCACCGTGAAATCACCTTTCGGGACTGAATAACAAAATGACAGTTACTGAGTTCATGAGGTGGGGTCCCAAGAACCACATGTTGAAAATCTGGTGAATAAATTCCTCAAAATGGCTGAGATATGCACCAAAGTTGAAAAAAAAAAAAAAAAACATTTATATCATTATACAGCTTACCAGCATTTCTTCAGTTCGCGGTCGGCTTTGAAAGTGCAGGCGTGTTCCCGATCCACCGAAGATCATACACTGGGCTCGGGTAAGTATGGGGTGGGGGTGTGGGGTACTAGAGGGTATGAAAGTGAGGAAGGGGGCAACAGAATCAACGAGGGACTTTTTTTTTCTCTTATAGGTTTTTTTTTGCCATGCTCAGGTGGGCTCCAGCATGGCACCAGGCAGTTTGGGGGTGGGGGGGTGGGCAGTGGAGCCGACAGGGACTGGGCACCACCGTTGACCGAGGACTTTTTCCACACTGGGGTGGGCTCCCAGCGTGACAGATGGAAGTTTTTTGGGGGGGCAGTGGAGCAGACAGGAGATCGGGGCACCCCAGCCATACAGTCCTGGGTGAGGGGGCCTTGCCGAGTCATGGGGGTGCATTATGCCCGACGAGGGATTGAGCTACCCTGTCGGCAAATGAACTGGGAGGGTCATGCCAACGGGATTGGGGCAAATTCTGCTGGTCTTTTTTTTTTTTTTTTTATTATTATTATGCTATTATTTATTGAAATGTTTCACCAGGAAGGTACATTGAACGGTGGCAGCGGTTTCTGTTGGCTTCCTGGGGACTGTGAAGAAGGCCAACAGAGAAGCGTTGCCATGGGGACACCACACAATCAGCTGTTTTGGTAGCTTATAATGCACCAAAACAGCTGATTGCATGGTGACGTGACCAAATTTCTTGACGCACTGTGGCATGCTCCCTAACTGCTGACACAATGAGTTTCTTGCACATGCGTGCAAGCAACACAGAAATGTTCCTAAAGGTACTAGCCTCATTGTATAAACTGTACACATGATGTGCAGATCGTGGGATATGGAAAATATTCTCACTCCTGCACAGTGAGCTGTGCATTCTCACTTGTGCCTGCGGCACTCATGAGAATACACAGCTCACTCTGCAGGAGTGAGAATTTATATCCTCCTATTCATGTATGTATATATATCTGTATCTCTCTCTCTCTCTCTCTCTCTCTATATATATATATATATATATATACACACACCACACATATACACACACACATATATATATACACAAACACACACACATACACACATAAATATATGCAGACACATAATTATATTTAACAATTTGAATACGTACAGTACATTAGATAGTTTTACATTTAAACATTTAAACTCCTTGTCAGTTGAGCAGTGGCCATCCTTTGTCAAAATCGGCACTTAAAAGTATTAAAAACTGCCTGTAAGAAGTGTCCCCATTATCGTCTATGGAGCATAGCCCTGCGTTGTTCTTGTACTGACATCACAAAACATGCCAGCATGAGGGCACGCCTCCACGTAGGGAAGTACTAGCGTTTTGGCTGCCAGCTCTTCAGAGAATTTTTACTAAGTTTATTTCAAAAAACAGAGCAAGGAAAAACTGGACATTTATGCACAGATCGATTAAGGGGCAGGTAAGCTGACATATATGCTGAGGAGAGGGAGAGCACTTACATACTAGAAACCTGCTCTTTAAGTCCCACTATAAATCTCAGCTTATGGCAAAGGTCACCTGTTCTTGTCCCCCTAGTCCTGGGGTAGCCAGACTGTCCAGATTTTTTTATTCTTTCTTTCTTTCTGACCCTGGAATTGTTATACAGTATTCATAAGTTACTGGTATTGGATTGTTTCATGTGGGCCCTGCACTGCCGCTGTACCACTGGCATGTTACTTATTGTACTGTCTTCGCATACTCGCACTGTATTCGCTTCAAGCTCAGTTTTCCACAAAGCAGTAAAAGCTTTACTTAAATATGTTACCTCTGCACCTTATTTACTGTACTGTATTCACATGTTTGTACTGTGTACACTGTCTGCTCAATTTGGCGCAAAACTGTATAGTTTTACTTATTTGTTGTCACCTGTTTCTATAACTACTCAACACGTTACCTATTGTACCTGTTCCTGTAACTACTTTGTACTGTGTTCTTGTGCCATCTTCATGGCCTGGGTCGTGCCTGAAAACAGTCCCTTGGATCAGTGTACCCACTTAGTTAATACATACATACATAATGTACATGCATATATAAATTTCACTGCTTTACCCCGATAGCATTTTGTCCGCCCCAAACAAAAAGGAAAAGGTGTCAGAGCTCTTTAACCTTTATTTTTGTTTGTTTTTTTACTTTTCTATACCTACTTTTTTCACTGGTTTTCAAAACAAACAACTCACCTCAAAGATACCATTTAAAAATATTCCAAACTATACATAACCTGACCAAAAAAAGGAGTTGAAAGAGTACGGAACCTGTATGTGCACATGAATCATTGCCTCAGCCCCTCGATGGGCACAGTGGCTAGTGTTGCATTTCTTTATACAATACACAAACAGATATCTACATAATGTGCCCATTAGATGTAAACACCATCATATTAGTATTTCTTCAAGGGCTCTCCACAGACAATACATACGAACATACATTCCAAGAAGCCAGCAGAAGGAGGCCATTTGGTCTATCAAGT
This sequence comes from Neoceratodus forsteri, assembly GCA_016271365.2. Classification (NCBI taxonomy): domain Eukaryota; kingdom Metazoa; phylum Chordata; order Ceratodontiformes; family Ceratodontidae; genus Neoceratodus; species Neoceratodus forsteri. Next base: position 1,316,714,751 of record CM028131.1, read on the forward strand.
CTGCTCGAATTGCAGGGTCCACAGCTTCAGCTAATATCCCTGCCCTCACTCCCCACTCCTCCCATCCTCCCTACCCATGATCCTTACTTTCCCCCACGCCTGTCCCAGCCTCTCTTAAAGCTGCCCACTGTCTTCAACGAGATGACCGCTTCCAGCAGTGCATTCCAAGTGTCCATCACCCTCTCTGTGAAGAAGTGCTTCCTGACCTCCCTCCTAAACCTCCCACCCTCCAGCTTAAGACTGTGCCTCCTCATCTTATGGTTGCCACTCAGCTTAAAGAGACTCTCCTTATCAACCTTATTTATTCCTTTCAAGTACCTGAAGGTCCTAATCATGTTCCCACTCTCTCTTTCCTGTCTTCCAGGGAGTACATGTTCAGTGCCCTCAATCTCTCCTCGTATGCCTTACCCTGCTGATCTGCTCTCATCTTTGTAGCCCTCCTCTGGACCTTCTCCAGCAGGTTAATGTTCTTTTTGAGGTGTGGGTACCAGTACTGAACTCCATACTCCAGATGCAGCCTTACCAGTGACCTGTTCAAGGCCAGTATAATCTCCTCTCTCCTACTACTGATCCCCCTAGATATGCATCTCAGCATCTTGTTTGCCTTTGCTGCTGCTTTCTTGCACTGCGTGGAGTGATTCAGGTCACTAGTGATCATCACTCACAGGTCCTTCTCCTCTGATGCAGATACTCTGACTCCACCCAGGTAGTACTCTGTCTTGGGATTCTTGGCTCCAATATGCATAACTTTGCATTTCTTGGCATTGAAGCCAAGCTGCCAGATCATGGACCACTTCCCCAGCTTTTCCAGATCTTTCTGGAAAGAATTCCACTGTGCCCACTCTTCCAAAGAGCTTGGTGTCATCTGCAAATAGGCACATTTTGACCTTAATGGGACAGTAAACATTGCAGGGACTGCTCAAACTGTGAAAGCCCATGAAAAGTTATTTTGAACAAAGTATTTGGCTTTCTTGTAGGTGTCAAAAGTACTGCGATATGACTAGTTAAATCATCAGTAAATCAAAACAAGGCAGCAGCCATTTCATGCAATCTTAAAATAGAAAGTGATGTCACTGAGGAGCAAGCTATAATTAACAACATACTGTTAGCCCCTCAGTGACATCACTTCCTATGCGTAAGACAACATAAAATGGCTGCTGCTTTGCTGTGATTTACACATTACTTCGTTATTCATATCTCAAGACTCCTGTCCCCTATTGGTAAACCTAATACTTAATCTGAAAGATCATTTCATGGACTTTCACAATGTGAGTGACCCCTGCAATGTTTACTGTTCCTTTAATGCCATCTCCAATGTCAATGATTAAGACACTGAACAACACTGGCACCAACACCGAGCCCTGTGGGACCCCATTGGTTACCTCTCTAGTGCCAGATAACTCTCCCCCCACAACCACCCTCTGGGTTCTGTCCCTCAGCCAGTTTTCCACCCATCTGGCCATCTTTTCCCCAACCCCGAGATCCACCAACTTCCTGATCAACCTTCTGTTGGGCACAGAGTCAAAGGCTTTGTTGAAATCAAGACAGAGGATGTCTACCACTTGGCCCCAGTCTACTGTCTTAGTGACACAGTCAAAGATGTCAATCAGATTTGTTTGACATGATCTCCCCCCCATTAACCCATGCTGCCTCACATCCTGAAGACCATGCTCCTCTAGATATTCCACCAACCTTTCCTTTAGTATGGTCTCCATGAGACTGCCCACAATGGAGGTCAGACTGACTGGTCTGTAATTCCCTGGGTCATTCTGCCAGAGAACAGACAGAACACCAGGAGGAAGGAGCTACTGGTATAACTAAAACTTCTCTACTGGGACCAAGAACTAGAACTCTTGTACTGGGACCTTCAATTTAGGGTAAAAAAACAAACAAAAAAAAAACAGTGTGTTTGTCAGAGGTAGTTGAAGTAAACTGCTATCTGTGTACTTATCTAGGTGCTTGTCACAGGTGTCAGAAGGGAATTGTTATCTGTGAAATTAACTAAGTGTAGAAAGATTTGCAAAGTAGGGGGGAGTGGCTTAGCTAGAAGGAGCCAGGTTAAAACCAGATTTAAACACTGCCCTAGATAGCTTCTGCCAGAGAACAGACAGAACACCAGGAGGAAGGAGCTACTAGTATAATTAAAACTTCTCTACTGAGACTATATTGCCCTCCTTCCCTTCCCTCCACCCTAAACCAGTTCTACTTTTATAGGCACAGAATTTAACTGACAACAGAAACTTCCTGTTTGGGAGCAGGAAGTGAGTGATCACAGAGCCACCGAAGACTCATCATCCTAGAAGGGCAAGAGTAGCTCTCCATCCCCCCCCCCAGCTGCTGGAGGTCTGACTGAGCAAGTAAGGAGATTACTGAGAAATATAGGAACTTGTTGTCTCAGAACAGGAAGATCAGGAGCTAAAAGGGCACAGAGGCAGTAAGTAGGGAGAGGAAAAAAAAAAAAAGAAATAAACAGACAGAGGAAAGAGTAAGTATTCCAAACAACAGTTAGGGAGCCAGAAAAAAGACATGATGGGAGTGGTGCAGTGCAGTGGCTGTGGAGCAGCAGTCTTCCAGGAGACCCAAGGGCCACCAGGGTCACTGCCGTTGCCTCAGAGGCTGCCAAGAAAGAGGACCGGTTGGACCACAGTGGGCTCAGGGAGGGTGAGGGTGGTGGAACAGAGGTGCATCCCTCCAGTTGTACCTCTCCACAATTTCTATGCCATTCTGGAAAAGTGTGGTTCCTCTATGGAGGCACCCACAGTGGAGACCAAGGAGGATGCTGGGAACCTCCACAAAGGAGACCCACAGGAGGGTGGCATGGGACCCCACAGGAGAAGGAGACAACTCCTGATGGGGGACTCCACTGTTAGGAAGGTAGGACTGGGGGAGAAAGGGGAGAGGGAGGTAAGGTGCCTGCCTGGCACCATGGCTTGGAGGGACAGGGAGCGAATTCTCAGAATCGCAGGAGCAGCTGCACACGGGAGGGAGCTGGATGTCACTGTCCACCTAGGAACAAATGACCTGGCGAAGAAAGGGATCAGAGCAGTGCAAGAAGCATTTGTGGAGATGGGGAGGGGCCTTAGACAAATAGCACACACGGTAACCTTCTCGGAGGTGCTGCCTGTCTATGGCACGGGTGAGGCTAGGGTGCTCCACACCATGGGATTCAATCAGTGGTTGAAAAACTGGTGCAGAGCTCAGGATTTGGCTTCATTGGGGACTGGGGGTCCACCTGGAAGGATGCAGGCCTATACTGGCATGATGGTCTGCATCTGTCCAGGAGGGGAACCAGGATCCTAGGTGATAGGTTTAAATACTTCATTGGCAAGCATTTAAACTAACCAAGGGGGGAGGCACTGGAAAGGAGCAGGGAAATCCTAACCCCCCCTCCCCCAAAAAAATCAGGGTACTAAGTGTGGTAGACACCAACATAGAGATGTCAATAGGGAGAAGTGCAGGGGTAAATGGAGAAGGTGACAAACGCAATAAGGACAGGGATGGGGCAAAAAGGGGTAAGGCCATCAAGAAATGGAGGGTAATGAGTACCAATGCCCGTAATCTGGGCAACAAGCTCCCTGAACTGGTGGCCTTGATTGAAGACGGATGCCTGGCTATTGTAGCAGTCACAGAAACATGGTACACAGATAACCATGACTGGGATGTTAACATAACAGGGTATACAACCTACAGAGAGAGACAGAGGGAGGCGGGGGGAGTAGCTCTCTATGTACAGGAAGGAATAAAAGCAACTGAACAAAAAGAGTAAACAGGGAGGAGAGGAGGCACTGTGGGTCACCTTAGAGACTGGAAATGGCACCACAACCTGCACAGGGGTTGCATACAGACCCCCATGTCAGGGGGAGGGAACGGACAAGGATATGATAGCAGGCATACCAAGGATGGCAGAGAAAGGGGAGATACTGTTGATGGGGGACCTTAATATGTCAGATGTTAACTGGAGCACCTTTGCTGCAGCCACATCCAAAAGCAGGACCATTCTTGATGCCCTTCAGGTGGCATGCCTCAGGCAGCTAGTTTTGGAACCTACTCGTGAGGGAGCAATCTTAGACCTCGTACTCTCAAATGGTGACAGTGAGAGGATCTCAGATCTAGAATGGTTTGGGAACAAGTGACCACCAAACAGTATGGTTCACGATAAACTCAGCTACAGAGTCAAGCCATACAAAAGTGAGGGTTCTGGACTTCAGGAGGGCTGACTTTGGCAAGATGGGAGAGTGCCTTCGAAAAGCACTAGCAAACAGGCTAAAAGGAAGGGTGGAGCAACAATGGGGAAATATCAAAACTGCCATCACAAAAGTAACAAGCCTTTGTGTGAAGCAAATAAACACATCAAAATGAAAGAAAAAGCCACTATGGTTCTCAAAAGAGGTGGCAGTGAAGGTTAGGGAGAAAAAGAAAGCATTTAGGAAGTATAAGGAAACACAGAATGAGCAGGACAGAGAACTGTACCAGTTAAGGCAAAAGGAAGCAGGGAGGGTAGTCAGAATAACAAAGGCAAAGGCAGAAGGAAGCAGGGAGGGTAGTCAGAATAACAAAGGCACAAACTGAGGAAAATATAGCCAACTCGGTTAAGAAGGAGGATAAAACCTTTTACAGGTATATCAGGTAGCGTAGAAAGACAAAGGGAGGGATAGTGAGGCTGAATAGAATGGGTGGTGGGTGGGCAGAGAGTGACAGTGAAAAAGCAGGGATACTGAATGAATACTTCTGTTCAGTATTCACAAAAGAGGAAGTGGGGGAGGTGCCTAATCCAATTAACAGAAGCACTCTGGAGAGGGGGGTCGATCCCAGTCCTTTCACAGAAGAAAGGGTTCTGAAAGAACTCCTAAAACTGAAGGTGGACAAAGCAATGGGGCCAGATGGAATTCACCCCAGAATTCTAAAATAATTAAGCAGAGAACTATTAGTAACACCATTGACTACCCTTCTTAACAAATCATGGGAGGATGGTGTGGTACCTGAGGACTGGAGAAGGCTGATGTGATTCCCTTCACAAAGTGGGAGCAAGGCAGAAGCAGGAAACTATAGACCTGTTAGTTTAACCTCAGTGATAGGGAAATGATGGAATCACTTCTAAAGGAAAGAATTGTGAGTATCTAGAGGCCAGTGGGGCACAGGACCCAAGGCAGCATGGGTTCACAGCGGGAAGGTCATGTCAGACGAATCCAATTGATTTCTTTGACTGGGTGACCAAAGTAGTAGACCAAGGAGGGGCTGTGGACATGGCCTACCTACACTTTAGCAAGGCATCTGCAACAGTCCCACACTAAAGATTAGTAGTCAAATTAACCAGCCTGGGAGTGAGTCCCAGGGTGGTAGCCTGGGTAAAACATTGGCTGAACAACAGGACACAGAAGGTAATTGTAAATGGAGTCCACTCTGAAGAAAGAGGGGTTACTAGTGGGGTACCGCAGGGTTCAGTACTGGGTCCAGTCCTTTTAACATCTTTATAAGTGACATTGCAGAGGACTGGAAGGAAAAGTATGCCTCTTTGCAGATGACACAAAGATCTGCAACAGGGTTGATACACAAGGAGGCATGGAAAGGATGAGAAGGACTTGGCAAGGTTGGAGGAATGGTCAGAGTATGGCAGCTTGGATTCAATGCAAAGAAGTGCAAAGTAATGCACATGGAAACAAAACCCAGGGAAGATTACACAATGGGGGGTAGTAACAACAACAAAAATGGAAAGGGACCTGGGGGTAATCATATCAGATGACCTTAAGGTTGGCAAGCAATGTGAAAAGGCGGTAGGGAGGGCTGGGGGGATACTGGGATGTATAGGGAGAGGTATCACCAGCAGAAAACAGGAAGTTGTTATCCCCCTGTACAGACAGTTGGTAAGACCCCATCTGGAGTACTGTGTCCAGTTCTGGAGACCCCATCTCCGCAAGCACATAGGCAGGATGGAGGCAGTTCAGAGGAGGGCAACTAAAATGGTGCAGGGTCTGCAAAAGAAACCATATGACGAGAGACTAAAGGAGCTTAATATGTATACCCTTGAGGAAAGGAGGGGGGACATGATAGAAACGTTTAAGTACTTAGTGGAATCAACAAAGTCCAAGAGGGTAGCATCTTTCAGAAAAAGAGATGTGCAAGAACAAGGGGACACAATTTGAAGATAGAGGGGGGACGGCTCAGGGGCAATGTGAGGAAGTATTTTTTCACAGAGAGGGTGGTGGACGCATGGAACAGCCTTCCTGAGGAGGTTGTGGGGTCTAAAACTGTGGGAGAATTCAAGAATGCATGGGACAGACATAAGGCAATTTTTGTGGGGGATAGGAAGAAATAGGCTGTTGGTTAAAAAGGATCTGCAGCTTATCCTTTAGGTAGGGAAATGGGCAGACTAGGTGGGCCAAGCGGTCCTTATCTGCCGTTAAAGTCTATGTTTCTATGTTTCTATCCTTGGGACCACTTTTGTGGAGGGGCACTACATGTGCTGTTCTCCAATCCTGCGGTACCACTCCTGACTCCTGTGAACTATTAAATAAGTCTGCCAGTGGCCCTGCCAGCTCCTCAGCCAGTCCCTTTAGTACCCTTGGATGTACTCTGTTCGGGCCTGGAGATTTGTCCACCTTCAATGCCAGCAGCTCCTCCCTCACTCTATCCTCCTCTATCACTACATCTGTGTTCCCCTTCCCCCCACCCTGCTCCTCTTTTCCCTCCTGAAGGCACTGGTCTGTCCTTCTCCCTGGCGAAGACAGAACAGAAGTATTCATTTAGTATCTCTGCTTTTCTCCCATTATCCTCCACCCTCTCCACCCCTTTCTTAAGCCTAACATTCCCTTCCTTGTCCCTTTTTTCACTTATGTATCGAAAGAAAGTCTTCTCCCCCTTCTTAATTCCTTCAGCTATCTGCAGCTCCTTCTGTGCCTTTGCTCTTCCTTACTTGACTCACTAGCCAACCTTGGGTAATTTTTCCTATCCACCTCTCTACTGGTCTTCGAGAATTTTCTATAGGCCAACCTCTTTTCCCTTACTGCCTGGGCAGCCCCAGAACTGAACCAGCTTGGCGCTTTGGCCCTTGTGTTCTTCCCCTTGAGCCTAACTCACTCATCAGTGGCAACCAGTATTCCTTCCTTAATGATGGACCACTTTTGGTCCACCCCCATATCTGCTCTGATGCCCACCAGATGGCTCCTTAGCACTTCACCCATCTTCCTGAAGTCCGCCCTCCTGAAATCTAAGATTTTGGTCTTAGTTGGGACATTTTCCCTGTCCATATCCAACTGGAACCACACTGTGCTATGGTCACTTCAACGCAGTGGCTCCCTGACCATTATTTCCTGTACATGCTCCCCATTTGTGAGCACCAGATCAAGAATTGCCTCAGCTCTTGTTGGTTCAGCGATGCCCTGTGTCAGGAACCCACTCTGCAGTCCTTCCAGGATCACCCGACTCCTAGCACATATTGTGGATGGTATGCTCCAGTCCACCTTGGGCAGGTTGAAGTCCCCTCTTTCCCTGCAGCTTCCAATATTTGTGAGTTCAATTCCCTGTCCCTCTCCTCATCCTGACTGGGTGGTCTGTAAACCACCTCCAATCTCACCTTTCTCCCTCTATAGGACCTTAACTGAACCCATAATGCCTCCACCTCCCCTTCCTCCAACTCCTCCCTCGTACAAGTTATTCTGTCCCTGATATAAACTGCCACCCCTCCCCCCCTTCCCAACTACCCTGTCCCTCCTGTATAGTTTATATCCAGGGATTGCAAAGTCCCAGTCATGGTGTGATGTTGCCCAAGTCTCGGTTACTGCAGCTATGTCCACTAATAATGCCTGCAGGTCGTCCATCTTGTTTCCAAGACTCCACGCATTCAGAGACACCACCCTCCACCTAGAATCTGACCTTGAGACACTTTTTTTTTGTAATGACACACACACTGAGCCAAAGCCAAGTCATGGTAAGTTAGAAAGCAACTAATCCCTCAAGGAAAAATTTGAGAAATATAAACATTTAGACAAAATATAACTGTTAATTGAACTATTTTAAGTCTATAGCTTCCCTCTTGATTTTTACTATTAAGGATATTGGAAAGAAAACTGGGTCCATGAGCTAGCATTCATCACGTCTTGCTGTTTAGTCCTCATTTGGAGATATAATCCTTTTTCCGTGACATCTCAGCCTGCTGCCCTGGAACAGTCTGTGATGTCACAAGCATGACTTCAGGTAGAGTATGAGCAGTCAAAACAGATGACATCTAAGAGACCCAATTTCTGTTTTTATGCAAATATACTTAGTAAGAAAGAACAAGGGACTAAGGAATTAGAGAAAATATTTGAAATATAAACAGAGTTGTGTATAGATTATGTTTTCAAAAGTTATCCCAAACCCATCAGCTGCTCTTTAAAGAGACCTACCAAGTTAAATGAAACAGCCCCTGCACCTGATATATAGGTGCTGTACCTCATGGGGCTACTTCTAATGTACATGTTGCTTATATTCTATGGGCGGCACCTTTTAGGTTTTTTTATATTATAATGGCCATTTGGTGATAAAACGTGGGCACTGGTCAACTAACGAGGCCCTTGTTAGTGACCATTGCCCACGTTTTATCACCAAATGGCCACTATAATATTAAAAAAGATCTAAAAGGTGCCACCCATAGAGCATCGTGGACCGCATCCCCGTGCTTTCCCTAGCATCGCATCATAAATTTGCAGAGCGCAGGGGCGGAGCATGGGCAGCACCAGAAACCGGGAAGTCCTTGGGACCCAGTATTTCTAATTTTACAAGCACTGTAACTTTTTACTAACCAGATTATTTTAAGCAACATGTACACTAGAAGCAGCCCCATGAGACATAGCACCTATATAAATCAGGTGCAGGGGCCGAGGCTGGTAAGCCTCTTTAAGCAAGTATAATAATTCATAAACATAACACTGCTCTTACTAATGTTATGCAAAACAGTTCTAAAGCAAACGAACAGTTCAGATGCTTTCATACCTCAGTTGTGCCATCTCATGAAACTCAACAGCTCTTACCTGTTTGAAATTTGTTACTGCTTTGATCAAAGGAGACGCTGTCAACAAAAGGATGTCTTCAGATGGAAAAGCAAAGGCAAGCTATAAAAGAAATTTTAAGAAAGACATTTTTTGCCACAGCTTGAGAACCATTATTAAAACAGTCATCAAACTTTGTAGACATTCACTTCATGCCAGCGTCAGAATCTTGACACAGTTATCCAATAATGCAAGAGTTCTGCCTTGTGATAGGCTGTTACATTTTGTGGCTAGGTGTTAAGAATCAATTGTCATCCAACTTGTAATAAACATTAGTAAGGGGTCGATGCTCAAGCCAATACTCTTTAACATCTTTATCAGTGACACAGGAGAGAGCAAATTGTGAAGAGGGGATCTGTGAGATCAATGATAATCTGGAAAAACTGGAGAAATGTTCAAAGTTCTAGCAGCTGCGCTTCAATGCCAAACACTGTGAGATCATACAAGTAGACATCAGATACCCTGGGGTTGAATATAGTATAGGGGTGAGGAAGGTTGCTATGACTAAGAAGGAAAGAGATCTAGGGGTAGTGCTTTCCATCACCCTCAAATCATCAGCCCAGTGTAACAAAGTGATGGGGAAGCATATAGAATGCAAGGGCTGCACTAGGAGAGGGTTCAGCAGCAGGATAAAAGAAACCATTTTGCCCCTGTACTGGTGCGACCACACCTGGAGTACTGTGTGTAAGTTTGCAGCCCACACCGCAGGAAAGACAAACAAACAGGAGTTGGTGCAGAGAGGCTTACTAAGATGATTCATATCCAGAAGTGTAAAACACACACGCAGAAACTGGAAAGCCTCAACATGTACTCTCTGCAGGCCGGGGGAGAGAGGGTGGTACATGACTGAAACATGTGTAACCCCTAGATGGCGCTATCCCAGGGGCTACTACCCCTGCCTGATTTGCCACTAACAGGTTGAGGGGCCTGGATCCAATGGCGGGTGCCTCCACCCAGAGGTCAGGGTTTGCAATAGTTAAACTTACTTGGTCACAGCCCTCTGGGACACTGCAACCCCCTTTCTTCCCACTAGTGGCCCACACAATATATCAGAATTACCTTCACAGTATACACTTACCCCCAGGGCTGGTTCAGGCACTGGGACCTCCTAAAATAAGATACAGTGCAACAATCACAGACAATACTTTAACATAGACAAATACCTCAGGCAGTATAACTTGCTGAAACAAGCAGCTCTGATTTATTTAGGGGAATATAACAAGGACAGGGGAAATCAGGTTAATTAGCTTATCACTTTACTCATCTACTCTATGGCTCTGTGCATTAGGCCTATCCCTACCAGTTACTGTCCCTGGGTACCCAAGCCCTAGTGGCTAGTCCAAACCGTGGCAGCTGGTAGGGGCCCTTTCCCACAGAGAAAAGAAAATTAGTTTAAACAGTCAGCAGTACAGTGATTCCATTTGGATTCAATGTGGCAATTCAACAGGAGCGACCCTGAATTAGTACTCACGACCTCCAAACAAGATAGGGTCCTTCAATGTCAGTAGGGCTACTCTTGAGCTCCACGAGACTCCTCACACATTTATATGGCAAACTGCAACAGGCAAAAGTCCTTAATGGCAGCAGGATTCACTTGAGCTAACCAAGCCTCCTCACACATTTATATGGTGAACAGTAACAGGCAAAAGTACTTTAATGGCAGCAGGATTCACTTGAGGTACACAAGCCTCTTCACACATTTATATGGTAAAACAGAAAGTACTATACCAGGCAGGCTGCTTCTCTATCCCGATCGCAATTACTGCACAATACCGGGAGAACACACAGCAGATTCAGTTCCTGACAGACCAAGTGCAATTCAGCAATTTCTCCAGTCTTCTACAGGGTGAGCCTGGTTTCTACTCTTCAGATATCCTTGATTCTCTTCAGAGACGGATTCAGTCCTAACAAGCAGTTACAAGCTGCAGACCGAACTCGGGGCCTTACACACGCTTTCTCGACTAAACTGCACACTGAAAAAGCACAGGGCTCCTTCCTTCTTCACTGCCAGAGCTCAACTGAAACTCCAACAGACAAAACTGGCACTTCCTTTGAGTTCCTCCCAGTTCTTGACTGGATTGGCTGTCACTCACAATAGACTGCTCCTGTTGGTCCAAAAGGCGCCAAGTCTAAACTACATCTCCCAGAGTCACTGCCCATACAATCCTCTTGTGGCTGGCTCAGATTATGAGTCCAAGTTCTGATTGTCCAAGGCACCATTTTAGAGCTAGCTTACCCACACTGATTGGTCCAGTTCAGCAGTTCAAAACCAGAATGGGAACTAGGCAGACACAGTTCTGACTGCAAAGAAAGCAGGTTAGACAAACTGTAATTTCATTATTACTCTAAATGATTTCTGGCAAACAGTTACATCTTTCAGATAGGTTCCCTTTGCACTCCTAGTGACTGCAAAATGGAGTGAATTGGCAGCAGCTCGAGTGGTACTCAATCAAAGAAACACACAGTCCCCCATACAAACTAATTATGTCTGCAAGCAGACAGCTCTTAAAGAGACAGTACCAGAGGTTCTAAAAACACTCACTGATAAATGGCTTAAACGGCAAACACCATTCAGGCTTGGAGCATTCAAGCAAGCTCCTGGAAGTCTTTTGGGAACCCCCATTTGCAGGGGGGTTACACATGTACTGAGGCTGTTCACAGATAGTAATAACATTAATACTAGGGGAAACAGGAGAAAATGGGAAATGGGGGGGGAGGGCTAAAAAGAACATGACAAAGTATTTCTTCACAGAGCAAGTGGTGGAAAATGTATTAGGCTTCCCACTAAGATGGTCAGTGCAAGAACGGTGGAGGAATTCAAGAGGGGATGGGACAATGTCTCATGTCCCATGTGACAGTGATGCATCCAGGACCACTGATTCACTGAGTCAAAGCTCCTGGAGCAGTAGTCTGCTATTAGGAGTCTGATATTCTGGCCTCAAATAAATAACTCTTCTAATTCAATCTTTTTGTTTTCTGGGTATATGTCTCGGTTCAGCCAGCAGGAATACATTTTTTTGGTTTTAAAGCTTTTTATTTTTATCAAACTACACACATCCATAAAAAGCACAAAAATAACCCCAGCTCATTAATGCTGCAATGTTACATCTAGTGAAAACTCTAGCTGCTTCTTTAAAGAACAGTCCACTCAATTATCCCCGGTGGGGAGGTTGCAAAACTGTAAATGTGACTTGTTATTTAAAATCACAGCTCTACTGCTGTGAAATTGATTCTTAGCCAGTACTTGCTGAATCCAAGGTCCCGGGTGCATCACTGTCACATGGGACAGGAGGCACTGTAGGAAAAAGAACAGCAATAAAACAAAACAATTTTAACATGGAGTTTCCCCAGGTGCCATACAACTTGTAGGTACATTTAGAAAAAAAAAAAAACTCCTACTTGCAAACAAAGAAAAGAACACACTAGGAATACACACACAAATCAAAACAAACATTCTGTACAACATTTTTTTTTTGAACATTTTTACTTTAGTATTCCTTTAAAAAGGCCAAACAAATTTTTCCAATAAAATATTTCAAAAATCCAGCTTCATAGACAGGTAAATGAAAGGCTGTTTACATTGATGCCAAAACAGCATTTGTATAATTAACATAAATGCAGTTTCCTAGCATTTGAAAAATGTAAACATCATCCTTCCCATTTCAAAAAACAAACAAAACAACAAAAAAAAAAAACCACCCTATCTGCACCCTAAAATGGCTGCCAGACGTGCAACATAATGACCTCATTGGTGCGAGTGGCAGAGAGGTACATGGCTCTATAGTGCTAACTAGCACTTTTAGTGACCTTTAATTTGCACAGTTTAACTGAAATTATCAAAACCATGACTTAACATGTATTATTTTGATCAGTACAAATGTTAGGCTATTTTTTTTTTTCATTTCTTAAACTTAAAACTGCAGAAATCATGTTATGATCTTACTGGGTACCAAACCACAGTGAAATACAATGGTCAGTGTGGGCTGAGATTCTATGTAGGGTACTGGGGTTTTACTGGTGTGAACTAAGCTCCTATGTAGGGTAATGGGGTTTTGTGATGTGGACTGAGATCCTATGTAAGATACTGGGGTCTTACTGGTGTGAACCGAGATCCTGCATAGGGTATTGGAGTTTTACTGATGTGGACTCGGATCCTACGTAGGTTACTGGGCCTTTACTGATATGGACTGAGATCCTACGTAGGGTACTGGGCCTTTACGGATGTGGACTGAGATACTATGTAGGGTAATGGGGTTTTACTGATGTGGACTGAGATCCTACGTAGGGTACTGGGGTTTTACTGGTGTGGACTGAGATCCTACTTAGGGTACTGGGGTTTTACTGGTGTGCACTGACATATTACATTGGGCACCGGGGTTTTACTGGTGTGGACGGAGATCCAGCTTAGGGTACTGGGCTTTACTGGAGTGGACTGAGATCCTATTTAGGGTACTGGGGTTTTACTGGTGTGGACGGATATCCTATGTAGGGTGCTGGGGTTTTACTGATGTGGACTGAGATCCCATGTAGGGTAATGGGGTTTTACTGGTGTGGACTGAGATCCTATGTAGGGTACTGGGGTTTTACTGGTGTGAACCGAGATCCTATATAGGGTACTGGGGTTTTACTTATGTGGACTGAGATCCTATGTAGGGTACTGGGGTTTTATTGGTGGGAACGGAGATCCTATGTAGGGTACTGGAGTTTTACTGGTGTGAACTGAGATCCTATGTAGGGTACTGGGATTTTGTGGTGTGGACTGAGATCCTGTGTAGGGTATGCAGTTTACTGGTGTGGACCGAGATCCTACAGTATGTATTGTAGGTTACTGGAATTTTACTGGTGTGGAAAGAGATACTATGTATTGTACAGGGCTTTACTTGTTTGGACAGCATTCCAATGTAATGTACTTGGGTTTTATTGAAGAAGAAAAACTTTGAATATATTGCCTTTCCTACACATTGTTAAACACTTGTATCCCAAAGTGTTAAACAGCGAGTGAGAGTCTGGAGTACTGTAGGGACTGTAAATGTGTAGTGGCAACTTTCTGCTCATGTACAGCCTCACAGAGCCATGAACAATTGCAAGAACCTGCCCTGCTGGCCCTGAATAATTTTGGTTACCCTACGCTGCACCATCTTAAGCCTGTCCTCATCTTTCTTTTGGTGAGGACTTCGGAACTGGGCACAGTACTCTAGGTGAGGTCTTGCCAGTGATCTATAGAGCGGCAGCAATTCCTCTTTACTCCTGCTGTCAAAAACCATCCCAATACACCCCAGTATCCTGTTTTCCTTACTGCAGGCCTTGTTACACTGACAAAATGGGAGTCACTCATGATGATTCCCAGGTCCCTTTCCTCTGAAGTGCTTTCCAGCTTAACCCCTCCCATTCAATACTCTCTTCTGGGGTTCTTGTTCACTATCTGTATCACCTTGCACCTTTTGGCATTGAATTTCAGCTACTACACCATGGATCATCTCTACAGCCTTTGCAGGTCCCTCAGCATCGCCCATACTCCTTCCTAACTACCCTACCACAGAACTTAAGAGTCATCCGTGAAGAGACGCATCTTGCTCTGTATTCTTACTCCTATGTCGCGGTTGAGCATACTGAAATGGAATGAACCCAGAACTGATCCCTGTGGCACTCCACTGGTGATATCCCTCTTCTCGGATCTACTACCCTCTGCTGATCTAACCCCTTTTACCATTACGCTCTGCTGCCTCCCTTCCAACCAAAGTTCCATCTATCTATGTCCTTTGCTGCACTGAGATCATCTAGCTTCTTCAGTAACCTTTTATGTGGCACTGAGTTGAATGCCTTGCTGAAGTCGAAGTACAGGAAATCCACTGCATGACCCTTATCCACTGTCCTAGTTATCCAGTCAAAGAATACTATAAGGCTGGTTTGATGGTCTGAAAAGGCCTCTCTGCCACAAACCTGTGCTGTTTATGATCCTAGAGCCCATTTTTCTCCAGGCAGTCCACTAGGTCCTCTTTGACTTGTGTCTCTATCAGCTCACCCACCACAGAGGTAAGACTGACAGCTATGTAGTTACATGGCTGCTCTTTGTCCCTACCCTTGTGTGAAAGAACTACACCTGCTTCCATCCAGTCTTTTGGCGCCATCCCTGTCTCAAAACAGCTACTGAATACTCCTCCCATGGGGTTCAGCTAATTCCGATGCCAGTTCACGTAACTTCCTTAGGTGCCACCAATCTGGCCCCAGGGCCTTGTCTATCTTCAGGGCTGCTAGCCCTTTTCTGACCACTTTACTAGTAAATACCTACTGCCTCATTTCTGGGACCTCCTTTCAACTGCCTTTATGCTGCTCTCAGGTAAAGACCTGCTGTCCTCCCTAGTGAATACTGAGAAGCTGTCGTTCAGAACGGCTGCTTTCTGCTCCTCCTCTAGTACCCTGCCTCCCTCTGTTAGCCTAACAATTATCCCACAAGTCTGTTTTTTCCTTATATACCTAAACAACTGTTTTTCTCCACCCCTGACCCCCCCCCCCCTCAACACGCAGCTCTTGTCTGCTTTTACACCCCTGACTGCCCTCCTAACCTCCCTGGTTCTTACTTGGTACCCCCTATTCTTCATCCCCCAGTCTTTCAGGCCTTCTTTTTGGCCCTCACCACCTTCCTGCCTTTTTTAAAGAAGAAACCATTACTTAAAATAGTAATCTTGTTTCTTCTAAGGGAATCTTACTGTATTCTGACAACTGCAGTATGGTCTCACCATACGACTGCCCCGGAGCCGAAATGGTTAATAGAACCTGTGCTAATGATGGAATGTTAGGCTCTAGCTCGGTTTTCAAACCACTGTCCCTGGTTGCACTTCTTGCAACCGTCAGATTCTTACAAAGCATGCAGAAGCTAAAAATACTAAGCAAACTAACCCTAAATACCCTAACTAGGGTAGGAAAAACGCCTTCAAATAATAAGGGGCATTACTAAGACTCAAGTGAACAGATGCTCAAGAAACTAATAGGTACCCACAGCTTTCCAACATCAGTAACAGGCAGTGTGCAGTGCCCTGCAGGTCCTAGCAGGGGAGGAAGGGTGGGAGCTCAGAATATAGTAAGACTCCCTTAGAAGAAACAAGATTACTATGGTAAGTAATGTTTTCTTCAAATCCCAGGAAATCTTACTGTATTCTGACCATTGCAAACTACCCAAACAATGCCTTTGGAGGTGGGCAGAGGACCTATTTAGGAAACAGGCTCTGCAAAACTGCTGTGCCAAACCTGGCATCACTCCTGGCCTGGGTATCCAAATAATAATGCTTAGTGAATGTGTGGACTGTTTTCCAGGTAGCTGCTTTACAGATTTCCAACAGAATAATATCTCTTGAAGCTGCTATAGACTCAGCTGTCCCCCTTGTAGAATGGGCCCTAAGCCCTTGAGGGGGCTGTTTGCCCATTTTGCCATAACAGAACTGGATACATGCCACAATCCATCTTGCTATGGATCTCTTAGTGGCAGGTTTCCTCTTTCCCACTTCCCCATAAGTCAAAAAGAGTTGAGTTTTATCCCCTCTTTGAATTTTTGTATGTTCCAGCTAGTAGCTGATAGCTCTTTTAACATCCAAGCTATGCAGTCTACGTTCACCTGAAATAGAATGGTCAGTAAAAAAGACTGGAAGTGTGATGGACTGGTTAATGTGAAAATCTGAAACCACCTTTGGGAGGAATTTACTATTTGTCCTAAGGACCACCTTGTCCCTATGGAATGCCACATAATCAGGCTCCATGGACAAGGCCTGGAGTTCACTGATCCTCCTGGCAGAGGTAATGGCAACCAGGAACAGTCTTCCAAGTCACATACTTGAGATCAGCTGTTGCCATGGGTTCAAAGGGTGGTTGCTTAAGCTGTGCTATGCAAATATTAAGATCCCATACTGGAGTGGGAATTCTGTGAGGTGGTTGCAAGTGCATCAGTCCCTTGAATATTCTGAACACAGGGTTAGACGTCAAGGATGATGTCTTACCTGCTGACAGGTAAGAGGAAACTACAGCCAAATGCACCTTCAATGTGGAGAGCATTAAGCCTAAAGAGTGAAGATGGTAATCCAAAACCACAGGCAATCCTGGCTGATTATGGTTCAGGTTTTTATTCTTACACCAAATAGAAAATCTTTTCCATTTGGAAGAATAAATCTTTCTGGTAGAGGGTTTTCTAGACACCCTGAGGACCCCCATGATACTTTGAGAGATGCAGATTAGGATACTGTACTGTAGGTCCTCAAGAGCCAGGCCTTGAGCCTGAGGGACAGATGGTTCAGATACAGGATCCTGCCATGGGATGAAGTCAGTAGGTTGTGCATCCTTGCAAGGCTGACTGGCTTGGCTAGTGACAGATCCAGTACCATGGTTGTCTGGCCCAGTCTGGAGCAATTAGGATAATTTTGGCAGACTGGGATCTGAGCTTGATCAGAACCCTTAGTAACAAGGGAAACGGAGTGAAGGCATACAGAAACTTCCCTGTCCAGTCCAGAACTAGTGCATCCAGTGGCACTGAACCTGTCACTGGTGGCCTGCAGTAATATCCTGGGAGCTGGTAGTTGTCTGGTGAGGCAAAGAGGTCTATCTCTGGAGTCCTCCACCTTCTGAATGCCACTTGTAGTACTTGACTGTTCAGAGACCATTCATGGTGGCTCTGATGTATTCTGCTCAATGCATCTGCCAAGACATTGTCTTTGCCTGGCAGATGAACAGATGACAACTGGCTACTTAGTTAATAAGCCATGGTCCATATTCCCATGGCCTCTGTGCACAGAGGAGTGGACCTTGTGCCTCCTTGTTTGCTGATATAGTACATTGTGGTTGTGTTGTCTGTTCTGACCTGTACCACATTCCCCTGAAGCATGCTGGCAAATGCCTGCAATGCTAACAAGACTGCCCTGAGTTCCAGCAGACTTATGTGAAGCAGGGACTCTTGCTTGGACCATGAACTATGGATAGTATGCTCCTCTAGGTGTGCTCCCCACCCTAGGAGGGATGCATCTGTGGTAAGCACCCTGGAGGGTTGTAATTGTAGGAAGGGAACTCCCTATCTGAGGTTCTCCTCTTCTAGCCACCACTGAAGAGCCTGCACAAAGGTTTGGGTTACTGGGACCAGCTTTGACAGTGAATCTTTCTTCTGGAACCAATATTGTCTTAGATGATACTGACTATACCTCATCTGAAACCCTGCACCTAGCACTGTAGCTGCTGATGCTGCCATGTGGCCCAACAATTGTAGGAAGTGCCTGGCAGGCCTGAGACTGTAAGGTTTGAAAGAGCTTGCCAACTGTACCAAGTTGCTTACCCTTTCCTGCAGAAGAAAAGCTTTTTCTTTCACTGAATCCAGTTGAGCCCCTATGAATTCTAGGAGCTGCACTGGTTGCAGTACTGACTTTTTCTGACTGATCAGCAACCCCAGGGACTGCAGGAGATCCTGTGCGAATACCAGGGACTACTTGACCTGTTGAGGAGTTTGCCCTACGACTAACTAGTCATCCAGGTAGGAAAATACTGCCACTCCTTGTCTCCTTAGGTGTGCCACAACTACAGCCAGATGTTTTGTGAACACCCTTGGAGCAGAAGGAAGACTGAAGGCAATGCCCTGAGCTGGTAATGACATGAGGGCAGTCTGAACCCGAGAAATTTTCTGTGTGACTGTCTCACTGGGATGTGGAAGTATGCATCCTTGACGTCTAGGGATGCCAACCAATCCCCTTGCTTTACAATGGGCAGAATTGTAGACAGAGTGACCATTTTGAATTTTGGTTTCAGTAAATGCCTGTTTAGATGTCTGAGATCCAATATGGGTTGCCACCCCCTGTTTACGTGATAGTGAGGAAGTACCCTGAATAGAAGCCTTCCCCCTCTGCTGCAGGGGAACTGGCTCTATTGCCCCTAGAGAGAGATTTAATACTTCCTTCTCTAGCAACAGGGTCTCTGCTGGGGAGGAAGGTCAAAAAGCGTTTGCCCTCAGCCTTGGTTTTAACTTGAAACTGAGAGCCAGACCTTGGTCCACTACCTCCAGGACCCCACTTGTCTGTGGTAATGGATTTCCATTCCTGGAGGTAGTGGGCCAACTTACCTCCTACCTGGGGAGGTGACCCGAGCAGACCTCTCAGGGTGTCTGCTTAGGTTGGGAAGCTGGCCGAGGGCTAGGGGCTATCTGGTTGCCAGTCCTTCTGCCCGTACCTCTAAAGTAGCCCCTCTGCTGCTGGTACTGCTGGTACTGGGGGTAAGCTTGGGGCAAAAAATTTGGCTTTAAAGGCCTGCCTCTGTGACCCCTGGCTTGCTGCTTATGGGGTGTAGAGGGTTTCTCTTTAGCAGCAGCACTTTGATAAGCTGTTTTGTACTCATCCATTTTCTTCATGTAAGCATCTGTCTGCTCACCAAAAAGAGACAGAGGCTCACAGGGGGAAGTTCATTGCTTTGGACTGGGTGTCCTGAGTCAGGTTAGTTGTTCTGAGCCAGGCAAACCTTCTTAAAGATTTGGCAGCAGTGTCATATGCACTTTAGATGCCTCTATACCCCTTTTTGCAGCTTCTTCTAAATTTGCTGCCATTGGGGCTGGAACAGACTTTGTGATTTCCATCTCAGTGTCCCACAATGTCCCCGGATACCTCACAACATAGGCCATATAAGAAGCCTGCCTTATTGCAAAAGAAGACCCCAAATATTGCTTCTTAGCCATGGAGTCTATTCTCCTGGAGTCTTTATCAGGAGGGTGTGATGACAAAGCAATGCCAGCCTTATCACAGGCTTCAGCCTGTACCACTCCCTCATGGCAAGGGTGCCCAAACAAGATCCCTACTCCACCCTCAGCCACCCAGTACTTCTTATCCACTTTTCTTTCCAGGGGTGGAATGGAAGTGGGGGTATGCAGCACCTTCAGGACCGGTTTCTTTAGAGATTTATGGATGGGCAACAAAACCCTTTCAGAGGTTGGCACATCCATCATCTCTTTGTAATCTTGTTCTTCCTCCTCATCAGTGCATTCATGAGTGAGAAGATCCAAGGACTGAGCAACCTGTCTGATAAATTGGAAATGAAATGTAAAATCTTCGGTTCCCTTGTCAGGGGAATCGGATCTGTGAGGATCTGGGGAGATATCCGGTTCAATGGGCTCCCCAAAGTCATCAGCAGCAGCAGCTTCCTCTTCATAATCCTCTCCATAAGTGTCTAATTCAGGTTCTGCTAAACTGGGAACTGAAGTAGAACTTGTGGTAGCCAGATGCCGTCATTTCTCAACCGAAACCGGACTGCCCTGAAGAGACTGAATTATGCGAATAGCATTCGCTATTTCCACAGCGGTTGGAAATGATGCCTTCGTTCATGGGTGTAGGCAGGCATACTCCAAGTACTGCATGGTGTGCAATTTTATTTAAGGGGGTAGCAAACAGGCTCTGAACTGCTTCCTTTTTCCATGAAAACTAACATAGAAAATGCTGAACCTTTCTGTAATTTTATTCATAGAAGTCGAAACTAGAAGGACTGGTCACTAATAGTGTTTTTGCTTCCCAAGGACAATACAGCTTTATAGGCTCTGGGCTGGTATGTGGGTATTTTAGGGAGTAATGTACGGCATTTGTATTTACCCTTGCATGGCAACAACCATTGTCATGAGATACAAAAGTTGTATTTATTGTGCCAAATGAGGCAACAAATACGGTCCTGGTGTACATTTGTATATTGTCTGGCAACACCCCTTGGTGGGGTAGCTCACCCTAACAAGGAGGGTGGGGTAGCAGTAAGTCCACTTGGTGTGCAGATCTGAAATCCCTGGCTACACCCCTGCCTTCGTTTGCAGTTCAACTGTTGGAGTACTTTTCTTTCTTTTCCCTTTTGCCGGAATGTGCCGGGTTAGCAGCCGGTTCGGCAGGTCTCTTTTGTAGTTGAGGATTCACCCTTGTCAGAGGGCTGGTCCCCCAGTTCTTTCTGAGTGTCTGCTACCGGTTCAGCGGTTTTCTCAGACATTTTCTCCTGCAGTCGTTTAAGTTACATTTCAAGCGTCGACTGAGGAAAATTTCTACAAATTTCCCAGTCCTCCTTAAGGTGGTCAAACCCCAAGCAAATAACACAAATTAAATGAGGATCTGCTTTAGCAAAAGGTTCCCCACACTCTGTACAATGTTGGAAACCTGTGGGTCCCGTTCGTTTCTTAGGCTGTGGCATTTATCGATTGATTAGAACCGAAGTGAACCAAGAATTACCTCGGTAAAATTTACCAAAAAGTTTAAAATAACAAAACTGCCTTACTGGATGGTAGCAATGTTTAAACAAGTAAAATAAAAATCAAAGTTTCAGTTCCTTCCCGGTTGGAAGACCCGTGGAGGAACCGATAAAACTTACCAAAACTAACACAATCTAATTCTACCTGCGAACCAAGGACAGTGCTTCAAAATTCAAGAAAATAAAAGAACTAAGATTTAAACCGAGAAAAATAACTTCTTCAGTTGAAGTGAAGGAGAGCTCTCCAGAGACGTCTTACTGAGGCAAGCGGAGTAAAGAATCTGACAGTTTCAGGAGGTGCAACCAGGGACAGTGGTTTGAAAACCGAGCTCAAGCCTAACATTCCATCATTAGCATAGGTTCTATTAACCATTTCGGCTCTGGGGCAGTCCTATGGTGAGGCCATACTGTAATTGTCAGAATACAGTAAGATTTCTTGGGGTTTGAACCATGATCTTTTGTACCTGTTTCTCTTGGTAATTATTCTCACGCATGTCTTTATTGCCTCGAGAACGGTCCCTTTTATTTCTATTCATCTTTCTTCCACTCCCCTGATACTGTCCATGCCAATTAACCTGTCCTGGACTAATTTCCTCACATGGCTGAAGTCTACCCTTCTGAAATCCAGAACTTCAGCCTTTCATGAGAGTGTACTGGTACAAGGGGCCAGCTCGAATCATATGGTGTTGTGGTCGCTGGAACAACTTGCACTTTACCTACCCTTTCCGAGTTGGTGAGCACCACATCAAAAATAGCAGCCAGACTTGCGGGTTCCTTGACCAGCAGCACCAGCATATAGTCCTTCACAGTATCTTGCCGGGCCTGGCGTCTGGTACTCCTAGCCATTGGAATGTCCCAGTCAATGTCTGCAGACTGAGATCCCCCACTGCTACCACCTCCCCCTTCGCTGCACTGCTTCCCTATTCTTTACTTCTGCCTCTTGTTCCCTATCCCTCTTGACCCCCTGACCTGGTGATCTGTAGACCACTTCCATGCGCAATTTCTTACTTGATGCCTCCTCACTTCCATGCGCAATTTCCTACTTGATGCCTCCTTGAGCTGAACCCACAGTGATTCTATTACCCCATTCCCTCCCCTGCCTCTATTCCTGCCCTGACACAGAGAGTTACCCCCTGTTCTTTAATCTTCCCTCCTGACACTATAAATGGTGTAGCTTGGGACCGTCCGGTCCCAGCTGTTGTTATATGTGGCCCAAGTTTCCATACTGGCTACATCTGAGTGATACTTAAGTGCCCACATCCAGCTAAAGTTGTGGAGTTCCATAAATAATGACCCCCCGCCCCGGGGTTGAGATTTAACAGATTTTCCCCATATGCCAAGCTCAGTGGGCGAGTGGGGAGGGGGGACTGCTGGACCACCAGGGTTGGATCAGTTTGTCAAAATACATTACTGACGCCCGTGATCGGGCTGCGAGCGGTCCACTGGACCACCAGGGATATGGGAGGGTTGATTTTACTGTACTTCTGCCCGTGATCGGGCTGCGAGCGGTCCACTGGACCACCAGGGATATGGGACGTTCATTTACATTCCCTATGCCTGCGATCTGGCAGTGGGGCACTGTGCTGCTTGTGCAGGGGGGCGGTCCCCGATGGCTGCAGCATGGCGGGGTGCCAGGCGCAAGTCGCCCGATCGGGCGCACCTGCATGCAAATGGGGCCATAATGACATGCAAATGGCCCCATTTGCGCCTTGCATACATTATGGCCCCATTTGCATGTGCACTTTTGAATATCGCGGTAGTTGCGCCTATCGCAATGGCACTTGCGCTAGCGCATCCCCCTGCTCCACTCTGGCCACCTGCGCTGGCGGAGTACCACTGCGCCATGCACACTGCGGGTAGCCAAGGAGCGATATTCAATGATGTTGTGCCATGGCGCAGCTCCGTTGAATATCACCCTGTCCACGCCCCTTCGCATCCAAGTTGCACTGCGCCCAGGCTTGCGCACAGCCTTGCGCAATCTGAATATCCCACCCACTATGTGTGAATATAGCATAGCAGAATAAAAGCGGTCCAAAAGTAGGGGATTTTATCAGACAGGACATCCCTCCTACGATACCGGATAAGATTCTCCTGCAGGAGCTAGGCTCCTGGGTGGGCCCCACTGACAATGTTGGAGCTAACAGAAAAGGAAACTACAGTAAGTATGAAGACATTTCTTCTTTCTGTAGTGCTCCACATTATCAATGGGTAATCATAATAATTGGGTTATACGAAGCAGTACCCAGAAAAAAAAATGGAAGGGGGGAGAAGAAGAAGATCAGCCCATGTGCCAGAGGCAAGCACCAAGAATTACTTGCGAACTGCTACCTGTAGCACTCTGCAACAAAAAGCTGCATCAGCAGAACTCTGAATATCCAGTTTGTAATGTTTCTTGAACGTGTGACTGGAAGACCACGTAACTGCCTTACATAGCTCTAAAACCGAGGCGTCGCCTCTCTCTCTCTCTGGCCAGGAAGTTGCCATAGCCCCAGTGGAGTGAGCCTTGATGAGAGCTGGAGGCCTCTTCTTTTCCGTAACTTAGCGATGCAGGCCCACACCCACCTAGCTAGGGTGGCTTTAGAGGCCTTTTGATCCTGCTTGGCTGCTCCAAAAAGAACAAACAGACTATCTGACTTTCATAACTCAGTCATCCATTTAAGGTAGATCCTAACTGCCCATCGCAAATCCAACTTGTGCACTTCCTTCTCCTTAGGGTGAGAAGGTTGCCGATAGAAGGCATATTTCCTGGTTCACATGGAAGGCCGTGGAAACCTTGGGAATGAAAGATGGAACCCTTCTGAGTACCACCTTGTCTTTATGCATAATAAGATATGGCTCCTTGAGAGACAAGGCCTGGAGTTCACCAGTTCTTCTGGTTGAACACATGGCCACCAAGAAACACACCTTGTAAGATAACACATCCAGTGATATGGATGATAGGGGTTCAAAAGGCTCCTTAAAGAGCACATTCAGAACTAGAGAATGTAAACAATGACACCTGCTAAAACTGCAATAATGTATAGCAATTAAATGTATGATGACTGCAAATAACATGAATGTATGTAAAACTCCTAAAAAAAGTTGATAAATTTTAAATTATAAAATAAAAAAAAAAGATCCCACAGGGGACCGGGGATTGAAACACTAGATGACTCCTGCTAACTACGCAAATAAAACAAATAACCTCTCTATTAGTTCCTGGGGAGATACCAAAGGACTCTCAGAGAGCGGATACTTGGGCCTCTCGGCATACTCAATGCCAAACCTTTCTCCATGCCTTCCTGTAAAAAAAAAAAAAAAAAAAACACAAAATCTATGGAATTGAGGCCATTGAAGGCTTAAAATCCTTCTCTCCAGCCCAAGATGAAAAGGTGGTCCATATCCAAGCATAAGTTGTGGACGCATAAGTAATTCTGGCAGCCATCAAGGTTTCAACTACTTTCCTGGAGAAACCTAATTTTAGAAGCCTCCTCCCCTCAGGAGCCAGCCTGTGAGCTGCATTACTCCTCGATTTGGGTGGAGAATGGGACCTTATAACAGAAGGTCTCCGTACCAGAAGGCGGAAAGGTACTTGCTGAGCTGGGTTCACTAGATTGGAGAACCACTGTCTTCTCAGCCACTCTGAAGCGATTAGGAGAAAGCTTCCTCTTGAGTGTCTTATTTTTTGTGACACTTTTGGAGGAAGAGGCTGTGGAGGAAAGGCATACACTCTGCTGAAGAACCACTTGAGTCAGAGTATCCACAGCTTCTGCCTGTGGACACCGAAAATGACGGAAGAACCTTTGGATCTGAGCATTGTGGCTGGATGCAAACAGATCTGTGGTCGACTGAACCGGGTGCTCTGGAGTTCGAACACCTTCAGGTTCAACTACCACTCCCCAGGGTGAACATTTTCGCAATTTAACCAGCCTGTCTGAATGTTCAACTCCCTTACCAGATGTACTGCCAACACAGAGAGAAGATTTTCCACTGCTCATCTCAGGAGTTCAGAGGCCTCTTGAAGCACCACCCTGCTTTTTGTGCCTCCTTTGTTGTTTATGTATGCCACTGTGACAGTGTTATCTGACCACACTTTTACTGTGTTGTTCTTCAGCAGGGTTTGAAACTAAAGGAGAGCTAAGTGGACTGCCCACATCTCCATAACATTTATGTGTAGGTGCTGTTCCTGTACTGACCACCCCCTGAGTGGGAAGTTGGTCCAAGTCTGCCCCCCACCCGTGCAAACTGGCATCTGTTGTGAGAAATAACTCTTGGGCAAGTTCCAGTGGAACCCCCTTGCTGAGATTCTGCACATTTACCCACCAATTCAGGGAGTGATGAAGCTGAGGTGAATCCTGGACTGATAATCCTTCAGTGACGGATCCCAGGCCATCAGCAAACCCGTCTGTAGGGGCCGTATATGGAAGTGAGCCCACAAGACTAAGTCCATCGCTGCTGCCATGAGGCCTAGAATTCTCAGCAGACCATGGGCAAAGGCTGATGACTGATTCCTGAGCCACTGGACCTCTGACAATAAGGTCTCTTTCCAGGAGGGTGACAGAAAAACCCTCACTAGTTTTGTGTCGAAGACTGCCCCAGATGTTCTAAGGTCTGAGATGGCTCGAGAGAGAGAGAGAGCTCTTCTCACGGTTCACCACCCAGCCATGTGACTCCAGGATCTCCACAGTCCTGAGCACCGACCTCTTTGCTAGAGGCAATGCCGGTGCTCGAATGAGCAGGTCATCCAAATAAGTACTAAAAAAACTTTTATTCATCTGAGAAGACAATGAATAGTGACACCTCAACTGAGACAAGCTCATTTCCAGTGAGGACCTTAATACATAAGTTAGTTACAGTATCAAAATACATCAAATCACTATTTAAAATTACAAACAATACAATACGTAACTACAACAAAACTGAAACATAAAATCATAAATAATCTCTGCAGCATGTACAATCCGATACTCCTAAACACTGCTAATTAGAAAAATTAGCAAGGAGAATCTTCACTTATTTTCTCAATACTTCTTGAGCAAACCAAGATTTGATGAGGATAGACAAGATGCCCTTCTTACTGAAGCTGAGCCACCAGGACTATCAACACCTTCGAGAAAACTCGAGGGGCCGCTGTAAGGCCAAACGGAAGTTCCTTGTACTGAAAATATTAGTGCAGTATCCAGAATCTGAGATACTTCTGGTGAGACTGATGGATGGGGATATGAAGGTAAGCATCAGTCAGATCTGTTGAGACTAAGAAGTCCCCCGGCTGAACGCCTGGGTTATACACTTCAGGACTCCCATCTTTTTTTTTTTTTTAAACTTTCTTTATGCCTCCTATCTCTCCGACTCCTGGACTCTCTCCAGAATAGTCGCATGGTCCGGTCTTACTCCCACCCGAAGCCTCCAGTCCTGCCTGTATGAGCCCCGTCTCCACTCCACTGCACCCGACCGCCTGACCCACCGGCTCTGAACCCCCCAGGGGTGGGACTGCAGACTCCTGCCTGGCGCTCTATCTAGAATCTAGTGGAATGACCAGGGCAGGAAGGGAGTACTGGAGCAGGCTGGAAGGCCTGGCGTTGGGTGTGGGGGCCAGCCTCTGGACCCTCCTTCGCCTACCAGGAGCCAGGGCTTTTCCACATTTTCTGGCCCCCCCCTCCCAAACGCGGGACTTCAGCGCTGCCACACACGTCCAGACTGCTGCCTGACATTCCCCCTGCTTGTCGGCCCCCGACTGCAGTGTGCCCAGTCTCCATCGGGTGTCTCTAGCATTGTGGGACAGGAGTCCCCCTTCCTCCCAGGAGAGGAGAGCAGTCCGTTGGGTGCTCAATCCTCTCCTCCACGGCCGAACCATGGCTCCCCAGGCTCACTCCCAATCCCGGGTCGCTGGTGTGGTGTGAGGGGAGGAGGATGCCTCAACCCTCAGTGCCACCAGGCAGAGAGCCTCTATCTTGAATGTTTTGTAGCAGACGAACTTGTTCAGATGCTTCAAATCCAGAATAAGTCTGAAACCCCCAAACTTCTTGGGAACTATGGGAACTATGAAATAGATTGAATAGAACCCTTGACCTTGCTCATTTGGGGGGACTGGTACAATGGCCGTGATTTGAATGAGGTGGGCCTGAGTATCTGACACCACCTGGCGTTTTGCCACTTGCTTGGAAAATGGGGATGGTAGAAAGCGTCCCCTTAAGGGAACCGTTAAGAATTCTATGGCATAGCCCAGGTGAAGGATTTCCAGAACCCAGGTGTCTGACTTTGATTGGGCCCATCTTGAGAAGAACTCCTGAAGTCTTTCACCAAGGAAAGGGGGACAGGGATGGGCCCACATGCCTTCATTGTGAGGTACCAGGCTTTTGTGCTGGTTTTCCTCCATGGTGCATGGCAAAGGCTCCTCTGTCACCGTAACCCTTGTTGCCTAAATAGGCTTCTCTATTTCTCTGGTTACTAAAGTTCCGAAAGGGACAAAACCCCTCTTGGGACTGCCTGTGCCAGCCATCGCCTTGACCCTTTTGGGGTGCTGTGGTCTTATGCTGTTAGATACTGAAAGGTGGCCCTTCTTTTCCTGAAGTTCCTTCAAGATAGAATCCAGGCCGGAACCAATCAATAAGCCTCCCTCAAAAGACAGGTTAAATAGTTTTGCTTTTGAAGCTTGATCAGAAGACTAAATGTCTGAGCCACATGCCCCTCATGGCTGACGCAATGTGGTAGGCTGAACAGGCTGACATGCATAAGTTCTCTATTGTAGAGTCACCAGGAAAGGTGGAGGCCATGGCCACCAACTGCAAAATGATCGCACCTTCTGAATCAGGCGGAACAAAGCTAGCCAGAGTAGTGACCCAGACATTTAAGGCTCTGGCAACAACAAATGAAGCATAAGATGTATGA
This sequence comes from Neoceratodus forsteri, assembly GCA_016271365.2. Classification (NCBI taxonomy): domain Eukaryota; kingdom Metazoa; phylum Chordata; order Ceratodontiformes; family Ceratodontidae; genus Neoceratodus; species Neoceratodus forsteri. Next base: position 1,316,742,869 of record CM028131.1, read on the forward strand.
AGGTTCATTCCATTAGAGGCGAAAGAACTCCTGTATGTGGTATCCACCTGCTTGTCATGAGAATCTGCTAGGGCCAGACAGCCTTCAATAAGAAGGGTGGTGTGTTATTACTGAATTATAAACTGACTTGTCTGCCAGAGGAGGAGCTTCCCACCTGTAAGATCTTTCCCCTTAAAAAGGGAAATTCCGTGTTTTTGGTTTGGGAAGATTTTTTTCTCTGATCCACACCTGCTCATTCTTGCTCAATAGTTTGGTCACAGTGAATAAAACCTGGGAAACATTTTGGAGCAGAGGAGGCTGCAGACAGACTTAAATTGATATCCACCGTCTCCATGGACTGCTCCTCCTTAAGCTATAAGGATCTACAAGTCTCAGCTATGAAAAAGAGAAGAGCAAGGACTTATTGTCAAACGGGAGGGGGGGGATCAATGCCAATCTGTGCATTTCACACGTTTATACTATACATACGTTCCCAGCAATTTGCACTCTATACCCCATGGCTCCTGAAACCTCTCCTGCACAGCTTCCCCAAACCAGCAACATTCCATAAGTTTGTCTCCCCACCCAATACAAAATCTGTAACTCCTACCCCACTCCCATAACAAAATTTGCTCTCCTGCCCCTGGAACATTCTAAAGTTCTCTCTCTGTCCCACACTCTGCAAACTATTTACACCTACTTCCACTCTCTCCAAGATTTTTACCCCTTCCGAAATTCTTTCTGCAATCCACACTTTCCCAAACTTTTTTACCCTATTCTCTGCACAAAAGGCAAAATTCACAAGATTGCTAAAAATCTGCATTCCTTCTTTTGCAACCCTCACCCAATTTACACACCTACCTCTACACCCTTCCATAAATTAGTACACTTTGCCACAAACTACTCTAAAAATATGTACTGTACCTTCCACACCCTACTCCCCAAGTCTGCACCCAGCCCTTTGTACAGTTTAAGTGGTGCGAGATGGTAGGGAAAAAAGTTTGGGAGGGATACCTATTTTAGCAGGAGTGCAAGTACACATTTTGGGAGGGGATGATGGATGCAAAAGTACAGATTTCATTGAGGGATACAGGGGAGCAAGTGCAAATTTTGGGAGTGGTGCAGGTATTCAACAAAAAATTTTGGGAGGGGTGCAAGCACAAATTTCGGGAGGTATGCAGGGGTACAAGTACAAATTTGGGGAGGGGCACAAGGAGACAAGTTCACATTTTGGGGGGAGTGGTGGGAAACTAGTTCAAATTTTGGGACGTGTGCAGGGGTACCAGTACAAATGTTGTGAGAGGTGCTAAGATACAAGAACAAAGTTTTGGAGGAGTACAAGGAGTGCAAGTACAAAGTTAAGGATAGTGCTGGGGTACAAGTTCAAATTTTGGCAGACATGCAAGCACAAACTGGGAGGGATACAGGGGTACAAAGTACAAATTTTGGGAGGGGTGCAGGTGAACTAGCTCAAATTTTGGGAGATGAGCACGGGTACATGTACACATTTGGGGAGGGGTACAAGTACAAATTTGGGGAGGGATGCAGGGTGCAAGTACAAAGTTTGGGAGGGGTACTGGGAATGAAGTACAACGTTTGGGAGGGGTACAGGGATGACAGTACACATTTTAGGACGGGTGCATGAGAACAAGCACAAATTTGGTGAGGGGTGTAGGGGTACAAGTACAAATTTTGGGATGAGTGCAGGAATACAAGTACAAATTCTGGGAGGGGTATAGGGTACAAGTATAAATTTTGAGACGAGTGAAGGAGTACAAGTAAAAATGTTGGGAGCGGTCGGTGTAGGGGCACAAGTACAAATGCTGGGATGGATGCAGGGGGGAACAAGTACAAATGCTGGGAGGGGTGCAGAGGTACAAGTTCAAATGCTGGGATGGGTGCAGGGGTACAAGTACACATTTTGGGAAGGGTGCAAGTACAAATTTTGGGAGAGGTGCAGGAGTACTAGCACAAATTTTGAGAGGGGTACAATTGGAAGAGGTGCATTGATACAAGTACAAATTTTGGTATGGCTAAAGGGGTGTAAGTACAAATTTTGGCAGGGGTGCAAGCACAAACTGGGAAGGATACCGGGTACAAGTACAAATCTGGGGAGAGGTGCTGGGGTAGAAGTACAAATGTGGGGTGGGGTGCAGGGGAACTAGTTCAAATTTTGGTGATGTGCAGGGGTACAAGTACACATTTTGGGAGGGGAACAAGTGACAATTTAGGAGGGGTGCAAGAGTACAAGTACAAATTTTGGGAAGGGTGCAGGGGTGCAAGTACAAATTTTCTGGGAGGCGCAACTACACATTTTTAAAGGAGTACAAGTACAAATTTTACGATGGGTGCAGTGTTACAGGCACAATTTGCGAGAGGGGTACTGGGGTTTAAGTACAACGCTTGGGAGGGGTGCAGGAGTACAAGTACAAATTTTGAGAGGGTACAGGGGTGCAATTACAAATTTGAGGAGGGGTAAAGGGGTGCAATTACAAATGTTGGAGGGTGCAGAGATGTTATATTTATTGAATTCTCAGGTTACAACCTTTGAGCTACAAGGTCATTTACAAAGGTTCCACATCAGGGAAAATGTGAATGTACAATAGGAACAAACAGAGTTGCTGGTACATCAAACAAGTGACAACAGTAAATGAATGACAAACTATATGGTATAGGTTCGTGACTCAGCATACAAGCTAAGTTAGTGCAACAATAGTATCTATAAAAAAAGAGAAGGAGCAGGAGGAGGCACAGCAGGTCTTGGAAGTAGGGAGGGAGTTGGGGATGGAAGAGGAGTTAGCTTGAGGTAACCACTGGCACGGGGTCACCTTGTCAGAAAGGGTTGGGGAGTGGTAGGATAGATGGTTTGGAAATTGGTGGGGGGGCTCTGGACCCCAGAGGAAATAGAGAGGGGTGAGACTGGGGGTGCAGGAAGTGGGAAAGTGGTGGGTGGAGTGGGTAGGAGGGGGAAAAGTAGCAGGTTGGACAGTGCATAAGGGCAAGGTAGGTGGGGTAGTCAGTAATTTGTTCCTGGGGGAGTTGATCAAGTGTGGCAGGTGCATATCACTTGGCTGGACAGGTAGGATCTAAGTGCGGATTTGAACAAGATGATTTTCCTGATAGTGGCTAGTTCGGGCAGAAGCGAGGTGAGCCATAGCAGGGCATGGTATTCAAAGGATCACTGACCTTGGGTGGTGCGACAGTAGGGGATCTTGATGGAGATATTATTGGATGCCCATGTGGTCCTTGTTGGTGTGGCCTGGTGTATGAGGGAGCCTGGTCCCAGCGGCAGTAGGCCCAATGTTACTTTTTTGGCAAGAAGACGGGTTTGATAGCAGGCCCGGTCATTCAGATTTAGCCAACCGGTTTGCTGGTAGAGGTGGCAGGTATGGGTTAGACGCGGGGCTCCTAGTGCAAGACTGCAAGCTTTGTTAAGCGTAGTGGCGAGCCGCCTGAGGGTGCTGTCAGGGGCTGCACTGTAGATGGCAAGGCCGTAATCAATAGTTGAGAAGACCGAGCTAGAGGGCTTTATCTGTGAGGCAGTTTCAGTGCTTATATAGCAGGCCGAGCTTCCTGTTAGCTGTTGTGGTGACATGATCGACATGTGTGGCAAATGAGAGTAAGCTGTCTAGGGTGAGCCCCAGGTACTTGAACTTGGGGACCATTTCAATGGCGTCATTTTGTATATTCTGAATGTTTAGAGTTGAAGTCCTGTGGCGGCTACAGGCTGTGGCATGGACATTGTCTTTTTGCGGTTAACTAGAAGTTTAGCTTTGCTAAACCAGTCTTCCACATTGTAAAAGTCCTCTTGAAGTCGCTGCCCCAGCGTGGTAGGGTCAGACTGACTGGACTAGATTACTGCATCATCAGTGTAGAGAAGGATTTTTTGCTGACAGGCTAGTGGAAGGTTGTTTAGAAAGAGACTAAATAAGAGGGGGCCCAGGATGGATCCTTGGGAGACACCTGTGGACACTTGATAGGGATCCAAGAATACATTACTTATTTTTACCCATTGTACACGTCCTGATAGGTAGCTCTAGAACCAGTACAGTAAGTCGAAGGATAGCCCAGTTGCCTCAAATTGGGCCAGGAGGTGGTCATGGTTGACTGTGTCCAAGGCCTTGGTGAGGTCAATAATGGTTGCCCCCACCAAGTGCCCACGGTCGAAGGCATTCCGAATGTAGCCCGTGAACTCAAGAAGCGCTGTGGTAGTACTGTGGAGTTTATAGAAGCCATGTTGCTGCTGGCATTGCAGCTGGTATTTGTCGAGGTGTTCAACCAGCTGATCGTAGACTATCCGCTCAAGGGCTTTTGAGATCGGGGGGAGAATTGAAATTGGGTGGTAGTTGGCGTGGTCAGTCTTACTGCCTGCTTTGTGGACGGGGGTTACGACTGTGGCTTTCCAGAGTTTCGGGAAAGTACCTGTGGTAAGGGACAAGTTTACGATACTGGTCAGTGGCGTCAGCAATTGATAAAGAGTAAAAGAGATCAGTTTTAGGTCCAGGCCCTCGGATCTATGCCTGGACTTCCCAAGGACTTGAGAGGTATTTATTTACCTCTCCTTTAGACAATACTCTGATGTAGAGGAGTTTAGCTCGAATCTGTGGTAATTAGCTTTTGCCTGGCGGATTGTGATGGTGCATTTATTCCGTGCTGCCTTGTAGTTTTTCATATCCTGGTCTGCAAGAGTATTTTTGTATTTGTACCATAGGCAGTCCCTGGAACTCATCAGGGCAAGGAGGTGGGTGGTCATCCAGGTTTTGTGTGAGTCACTGACTTTCTTTTTGATATGGGGGCAAAGATATCGCAAGCAGCACTGTAAATTTCTATAAAATTTACCCAGTGCTGTGTCAACGTCTTTGGCACTTAGGACTGGTACCCAGCTCAGCTGCTGCAGGTGTTGCTTAAAGAGCCCTAACATGCTCCTTTTTAGTATGCGGGATATTATCACCGTAGCAGGCGGTTTAGGGGCCTTGTTGGACCAGGCAAAAATGACAGGTGAATGGTCACTTAGGGAGTCTGGCAGCACTTTTAGGCCAGAGATATGCTATGGGTGGTTAGTTAGCAACCAGTCTAACAGGGTACTGATACCCGATCTGTAATTTGTAAGGGTGGGTTGGTCCACCAGTTGCAGGAAGTTGATTGAGGAGACTGCATCCTTATATGTGGCAGAATCGTGAGACAACCAATTAATGCTGAAGTCACCCAGCACAATGACTTCACTACTGGAGCGGAGGTCGGCTAGGTGCTCATGCAGTACTCTAAAGCCCTCTACTACTTCCCTGGAGGGGTAAGTAGGCTGAGATGAGAGTAAGACCCTTGCCCTGGGTGCCCAGGGTTATCCGCACAGAGAGTATCTGTACGTTTTGTCCAGTACTTAACCGCGGGAGAGCTACTCCCTGTAATTTTTTTATATAGATAATGCAGCTGCCTCCCCTCTGTTCAAGCCTATCGAGGTGGTAGGGGGTGTACCCGTGGAGCTGGACTTGACTGTCCTTGGTCCTGGATGTAAGCCACGTTTCAGTTATGGACTGTGTTGCACTACCCAGGTTTGCAACATGTCCAGTTTTGGCAGAAGACTGCAGATGTTGAGGGATGCAATAATGATCAGTCAGCTTTTCCTGGTTTGCCCTGCAGCATTGTAACTGGGGCCAGGGTTAAGATGAATATTGCCCGAGAGCATTAAGAGTAGACAGGCTACTCTGACTGCAAGGAGTTTGAGTTACTTGACTGAGCGAGGTGTAAGGCGTTAGGATAGGGATTGAGTACTAGTCCTGCAGGCGATGGGGCTTGTAATTATGGTAGCGGTGGGATTGGGTAGTGGTGGTCAGACGGTGACAGATACCGTGACCCTGCCATCAGTGGGGCTACAGTCATTGGGATACCAGGCCCTGATGTGGAGTTTGGGAGCCATCCCTGAATATTAGAAGCGTCCCAGAGTTGCATTACAGCAAGCGTGCAGCAATGCAGCAGGGGAGAAGTAGAAAGGCCATGAAAGATGTTGCTAGCCAGACTGCAGGTAGTGGCATTGTTGGTATTCCAGTGATGGGCATTGCTGGCAGGTGTGGGTGCACTATGGGAGTCTGACTGAGGTTCAATCAGGTGGGAGTTATCTTGTCTTTACAGCGCACTTTCCTGCTCTCCGGGTAGTAGGACTGTGTGTACTGTACGGGTATGTTTGGGATTGGATCCTAGGTGGTGGCGTAGCTCTATAAGTACAAATTTTAAGAGAGGTGAAAGAACAAATTTTGGGGAGGGATGCAATGGTGTAAATACAAATTTCAGTAGAGGTTCAGGGGTACAAGTGCAAATCTGGAAGATGCAACTTCCAATATCTGAAGGGTTGCAGGAGTACAAGTACAAATGTGAGGATGAGTGCAGCAGTACAAGTACAAATGTGGGGATGAGTGCAGACAGGGCTCCAGATAAGATTTTTTGGGATGAGTACTATACTCCTCATTTTGAAAGTGAGGCGAGGAAACCAAATTCAGATGCATACCAATGTCTGGACAGAGTGAAGTGGGGAGTACATTTTTGAAAATAATGTTTGTTTTTTTTAGATAAGAATTGAACAAGTGCCAACAATGCTCCAGATAATGTTGCAGGTAGGAGTAATTTACTCACCAGTTTTAAAATATAGTGAGTACAACAAAATTGGGATGCAAACGAGTGCTGTAAATATGGGAAAAATTGTTCCTTTTGAATCACCAGTTATGTTATGAAGCACTATTCTTTGGAGTGTGGAGTATTTCCAAATGTTGGGTGAGTGCTGGTACTCATTAAAAAACATTTCTGAAGAGTATTTCCTAAAATGAGGTGAGTAAAACAGGTCGATACTCCCTTATCTGGAACCCCGAGTGCAGCAGTACAAGTACAAATGTGGGGATTAGTGCAGCAGTGCAAGTACAAACATGGGGATGAGTGCAGGACTACAAGTACAAATGTGGGGATGGGTGCAGGAGTAAAAGTACAAATGTGGGGATGAGTGCAGGAGTAAAAGTACAAATGTGGGGATGGGTGCAGGAGTAAAAGTACAAATTTGGGGATGGAGTACAAATGGGATGAGTGCAGCAGTATAAGTGCAAATGTTGGGATGGGTGCAGGAGTACAAGTGTTGGGATGGGAGCTGGAGTACAAGTACAAATTCTGGGAGGGTGCAGGGGTACAAGTTCAAATTTTGGGAGGGTAAAGGGGTGCAAGTACGAATTTTGGAAGGGGTGCAAGTACAAATTTTGGAGAAGGATGCAGTGGTGTAAATATAATGTTTGAGGGGGAGCTGTGGTGTAAATAAACAAATTTCAGTAGAGATTTGGGGGTACAAGTGCAAATCTGGAAGGTGCAACTTCCAATATCAGAAGGGTTGCAGGGGTACAAGTGCAAATTTTGGGATGGATGCAAGTACAAATCTGGAGAGGGGTGCAACCGGAGTAAATCTGGGAGTAATGCATGGGGTAAACGCACACATATATGGCAGTGTGGGCTAAAGCACTAAGCTTGAGAGAGGGATGCATAAAATGGGAGCCATATCTGGATGGGTACAGGAGTGAAAGTGCAAATTTTAAGAGAAAAAGTAAAGGTAAAATTACTGTGAGAGTGCAGTAAAAAAAGGTGCACATTTTGGGAAAGATCAATAAAGGTCTAACAGTAGCAGAAGGCAGCAGTATTTCAAATTAGGATGAAAAGCAGAACGTAAGTAAATATTTTGGAAGGGTTACAAGGGCAGCACTACAAATTATGGGAGAAGCAGAAATCATTACTTATAAAATGTATACATATTGAGTTGGGTAGATCCTCTGCAAATGGGGTTAATCAAAAAAACAACTGCAAACAGGTTAATGAGGAAAATTGGTTTTTTTTTTTACGTTTGGGTACCTCTTCTCTTAATACTGTCCCCAACGTTTTACTGATTAGCCTGCGACAGATACTAGATAGTGAATATCTTATAGTATATTTAATTTCAGTTTTATTTAGGGAGTTGTCCATTGAGACAACCACATTTGCAATGGTGTCCCTGCAGATTGTGCAGTACTGTTTGAAGCGACAACTGATTTTTGCCATTTCATAATCTGATGTACTATGTGTATACTAAACTGCCAGGACCTTGAGGAAAATTATGACATTCCTTAAATGACATCACCACCCACCCAAGATTCCACATGCTGGTCTGAAAAAGTTGGAGAGACCTTTCCATGATGTCATTAGATAAGGGGGGGCAATAAAACAGCATTTATACATAAGAAACTGCAATTCCTGCACTTTATTTGTAATACGTAAGGCCTGGTTGCTCTCCTTTCAGGAAAAAGGGTTCAACCTGCCAGATGTAGACTGAAGCCTCTCAGTAGGGGCTTCAGCTAGAAGCAAGGATATCCTGGACTCTCTCCGGGGGCATTCCTCGGGCAAGTAGTCAATAAACCCACTCGTGATGGGGCAATACTGGACCTGGTACTCACTAACAAAGTGTTGTAGTCGACAAGGTGGAAGGCCACCCAGGGACCAGTGATCACCGTACGGTGTGGTTCAATACAAGGACAGATGTGGAATTGAACCACACAAAGGCAAAGGTTCTGGGCATCAGGAGGGCAGATTTTATAAATATGAATGAATGCCTCAGGGATGACTTGGTGGGGGGTGGGGTAATGGCCTGGGTGGGATGGAGGAAAAGTGGGTAAAGCTAAAAGGCAGCAGAGTAAAGGCAACAAACCTCTGTGTCAAACAAGTGAACAAAAGCAAGAGGAAAAACAGACCACTGTGTTTCTCGAAAGAGGTGGCTGAAAAGGTAAAGGATAAAAAGGGGTAGCATTCAGAAGGTATAAAGAGATGCAGCGGGAGGAGGATGAGGAGGTCTATCGGGGAAACAAAGGGAAGAAGGGAAAACAGCAAGAAGCACAAAGGTGCAAACAGAAGAGAGAATGGCCTAGAGGTAATCAAAGGAGACAAGAATTTTTTTAGATATGCAAGTGAAGAGAAGAATGTCAGGAGTGGGACTGTAAAGTTAAAAAAGTAAGGGAGCTGCGCAAAGAGGAACCAGGAAAAGGCAGACATCCTGAAGAAATAGGTTTGTTCAGTGTTCAAAGAGAAAGGAAAAGGGAAGGGGCCACAAAACAAGTAACAGAAGCTTTGGAGGAAGGGAGGTAGACACTAGTTATTTTTCAGAGGAGACAGTCCTGAAGGGACTCGCTAATCTGAAGGTGGACAAAGCAACAAGGCCAGATGAGGTGCATCCAGAGGTATTGAGGGAGCTCAGGGAGGTACTGGCTGCACCTCTGACAGTCCTATTTAGCAGCTCACCGGAAATAGGAGTGGTTCTGGAGGAGTGGAGGACGGCAGATATAGTCCCACTTCACAAAAATGATAGCTGGCAATTACACACCAGTCAGCCTGACATTGATGGTAGAAAGTTAATGGAATCACTGCAGAAGGAAAGAACTGCAGAATATCTTAAATGCAGTGGGTTTCAAGATCCGAGGCAGCATGGGTTCACAGGGGAGAGGTCATGTCAAATCTGAGATTTCTTTGCCTGGTTTACAAAGGAATTAGTTCAGGGTGTAGCGGTGGACATGGCCTACCTAGATTTCTGTAAGGCTTTCGACACCACTCCACATAGGAGACTAGTAAGCAAGCTGGGTTGCTTAGGAGTGGGTCCAAAAATGGTAAACTGGATAAGAAATTGCTTAGTGGATAGGCGACAGAGAGTGGTAGTAAGTGGAGTTCACTTTGAGGAAGAAAGGGTGACCATCAGGGTGCCTCAAGATCAGTACTGCGACCAGTCCTCTTTAATATCTTTATAAGTGACACTGCAGAGGATCTGGAAGGGAAGGTCTGCCTCTTTGATGACACCAAAATCTACAATAAGCTGGACACCCCGGGGGAGTGGAAAGGATGAGCAGAGATCTGAGAAAACTAGGAATGGTCAGGGTATGGCAGCTGATTTTAATGCAAAAAAGTGCAAAATAATTTACTTAGGGCATGGAAACCCAGGGGCAGAGTACAAAAAGGGTGGAGTGGTACTGACGACTACCAAACAGGAAAGAGACCTGGAGGTAATCATATCTGATGACCTAAAGGTGCCTAGGCAGTGCGACTAGGCATTAGAGAGGGCTAGTGGGATGCTGGGGTGCATAGGAGGGGTATCACCAGCAGAAAGGGGGAGGTGGTGTTGCCTCTATAGCTTGCTGATAAGACCTCAGCTAGAGTACTGTGTCCAATTCTGGAGACCACATTTCCGGAAGGACACAGACTGGAGGTGGTCCAGAGGAGGGCAACTTAAGTGATGCAGGGTCTGCATCAAAAGCCCTAAGTGGAGACACTGAAGGACCTCAATATGTATTCCCTGGAAGAGAGGAGGGAAAGCAGATGATATAAACCTTTATATACCTCACAAGTGCAAATAAGGTACAGGAAGAAAGTATTTTTTTCAGAAAAAAAGGTGCTCAATTACAAGGGGACATGGTACGAAGCCGAGGGGGGTAGATTCAGAAGAGACGTGAGGAAGTATGTCTTCACAGAAAAAGCAGTGGATTCCTAGAACAGCCTTCCAGCAGAGGTGGTGGGGTTCAAGAATACAGGGGACATACACAAGGGAATCATAATGGAAAGAAAGGAGGGAGGGAGAAAGAGCTGCAGATCAAGTAGGGTCTGTGGTGATAATGTAGGTAGGGAAAAATGGACATACTGCGTGAGCCAAGAGTCCCTTATCTGCTGTCAAATTCTGTTTCTATATTTTTAAAATATATTTGTATTTGATCTTTCAAGCATGGCTCCCTCAAACCTACCTCTTTACCTTTTTTGAAATGAGGAGGCTGTTATGTGCAATCGTTACCAGTACTATTTGCAGGTAACTCTGCTTTTCCATAAAACTGCAGGTATTAACAGCGTATAGGCACAGTATTTTCAAATGGTTCCAGCAGCTTGTTTACATGCTGCAAAGCACTGCCTGCCACTGGAGGAAAGAATTAAAGACACACGTTCATCCTCATCTCCTCATATGTTAAATAGGGAGAAAAATTAATCTAGCTCAGTGTAAAAAAAAAACCAAAAAACATTTTCCACCTTTGAGCATAAACCAGTCTTTTCAACTGGTATAACTGGAAAAAATATAGGAATTTTAGTAATAAATGTAAGAAAGATGCCAAGGCAGCAAAAAGCCTTTATCTACGGGGTCTGCAGGACCACAATCCGCGTGATCCCAAGAAGTTTTGGAGTCACATCAATGCGTTGCTGAAAGGTGGCTCCAGTACTCTAGATGGAGCCGTTCTGGTCAATGGCCAACTGACGGAAGACCCCTCCATAGTAGCAGAGTCCTTCAATGCCTTCTTTATAGACCTAGACAAATATAAACCCAAAACTCCCACTCCCCCTACCTCTACACATGGTGCCACTACTGGTGACTCCCTCTGCCCAAATTTCATCTTCGGCTGGTCAGGGTATCAGAAGTGCTGCTCCTGCTGAGGTGTATAAAGCCTGACTCTTCCCCTGGCTTCGACTAACTTGAGCCGCAATTACTTAGAGTGGCCGCACCAGCAATTCCCCTGCTTGTCACTAGGCTAATTAACAGATCCCTCATGGAAGGGTGTGTCCCTCACAAATGGAAAGTGGTCGTGGTGTATATATATAGCTGATCATATGATATCTGAAAGTGTAGATATTTTCAATTATGATACAGCTGAATTAAATTTGGGTTAAATCAGACCCCCCCAAATGCCAATAATAAATGTGGGTGTGGTATATAGGCCACCATCTAGCTCTCAGACTGATGACTTTAAATTATTAGAATGCAAACAAAATTTTGCTCAAGTTGGAAATTCCCTGCTATTAGGTGACTTTAATCTTCCAGGTTTGAGCTGGGATCCCCCAAAAGCAGAATCATAGAAACATAGACTTTGACGGCAGATAAGGACCGCTAGGCCCATCTAGTCTGCCCATTTCCCTACCTACAGGATAGGCCGCAGATCCTATTTAACCAACAGCCTATATCTTCCTGCCCCCCACAAGAATTGCCTTATGTCTGTCCCATGCATTCTTGAATTCTCCCACAGTTTTAGACTCCACAACTTCCTCAGGAAGGCTGTTCCATGCATCCACTACCCTCTCTGTGAAATAATACTTCCTCACATTGCCCTGAACCGCCCTCCTTCTATCTTTAAATTGTGTCCCCTTGTTCTTGCAAGTCTCTTTTTCTGAAAGATGCTACCCTCTTGGACTTTGTTGATTCCCTTGAGGTACTTGAAAGTTTCTATCATGTCCCCTCTCCTTCTTTCCTCAAGGGTATACATATTAAGCTCCTTTAGTCTCTCCTCATATGGCTTCTCTTGCAGACCCTGCACCATTTTAGTTGCCCTCCTCTGGACTGCTCTATCCTGTCTATGTCCTTGCGGAGATGGGGTCTCCAGAACTGGACACAGTATTCCAGATGGGGTCTCACCAACTGTCTGTACAGAGGGATAACAACTTCCTGTTTTCTGCTGCTGATGCCTCTCAGTATACATCCCAGTATACCCCAGCCCTCCTACTGCCTTCTCACATTGCTTGCTAACCTTAAGGTCATCTGATACGATTACCCCAGGTCCCTTTCCTGTTTTTTGTTAGTTACTACTCCCCACCCATTGTGTAGTCTTCCCTGGGTTCTTGTTTCCCAGGTGCATTATTTGCACTTTTGCATTGAATCCTAGCTGCCATCGTCTGATCATTCCTCCAACCTTGCCAAGTCTCTTTCATCCTTTCCACGCCTCCTTGTGTATCAACCCTGTTGCAGATCTCTGTGTCATCTGCAAAAGGCATACTTTTCCTTCCAGTCCTCTGCAATGCCACTGATGAAGACATTAAAAGGACTGGACTCAATACTGAACCCTGTGGTACCCCACTAGTAACCGCCCTTTCTTCAGAGTGGACTCCATTTACAATTACCTTCTGTGTCCTGTTGTCCAGCCAATGTTTACCAGGTACCACCCTGGGACCCACTCCCAGGCTGGTTAATTGGACTAATAATCTTTGTGTGGGACTGTGTCAAATGCCTTGCTAAAGTCTAGGTAGGCCATGTCCACAGCCTCTCCTGGTCTACTACTTTGGTCACCCAGTCAAAGAAATCTATTAGATTAGTCTGACATGACCTTCCCGCTGTGAACCCATGCTGCCTTGGATCCTGTACTCCACTGACCTCTAGGTACTCAACTATTCTTTCCTTCAGAGTGACTCCATCACTTTCCCTACCACAGAGGTCAGACTGACAGGTCTGGTAGTTTCCTGCCTCTGTCTTGGTCCCACTTTTGTGAGAGGAATCACATCCGCCTTCCTCCAGTCCTCCGGTACCACACCATCCTCCCATGATTTATTAAAAGAGTAGCCAGTGGTTTCACTAGTTCCTTCCTTAATTCTTTTAGAATTCTGGGTGAATTCCATCAGGACCCATTGCTTTGTCCACCTTCAGTTTTAGGAGTTCTTGCAGAACCTTTCTTCTGTGAAAGGACTGGGATCGACCCCCTATCAAGAGTGCTTCTGTTAACTGGATTAGGCACTTCCCCTCCTCTTTTTGAATACTGAGCAGAAATATTTGTTCAGTATTCCTGCTTTCACTGTCCCCTCTGCCCACCCACTGTTTATTCTATTCAGCCTCACTATCCCTCCTTTGTCTTTCTCGCTGCTAATGTACCTATAAAGGTTTTATCCCTTCTTAACTGAGTTGGCTATCTTTTCCTCAGTTTGGGCCTTTGCCATTCTGACTTCCCTCCTGCTTCTTTCTGCCTTAACTGGTACAGCTCTCTGTCCTGCTCCTTCTGTGTTTCCTTATACTTCTGAATGCTATCTTTTTCTTCCTGACTTTCACAGCCACCTTTCTTGAGAACCATAATGGCTTTTTCTTTCATTTGATTTGTTTATTTGCTTCACACAAAGGCTTGTTGCCTCTGTGATGGCAGTTTTGATAATTCCCCATTGTTGCTCCACCTTCTTCTAGCCTGTTTGCTAGTGCTTTTCTGAGGCACTCTCCCATCTTGCCAAGTCAGCCCTCCTAAAGTCCAGTACCCTCACTTTTGTATGGCTTGACTCTGTAGCTGAGTTTAACGTGAACCACACTGTTTGATGGTCACTTGTCCCCAGATGGCAACCCACTTCTAGATCTGAGATCCTCTCACTGCCCCGTTTGAGTACAAGGTCTAGATTGCTCCTCCTGAGTGGGTTCAAGAGCTAGCTGTCTAATGCCTGCCACCTGTAGGGCGTCAAGAATGGCCCTGCTCTTGGATGTCGACAGCAAATGTGTCTCTAGTTAACATCTGGCATATTCAGGTCTCCAATCAACAGTATCTCCCCTTTCTCTGCCATTCTAAGAATGCCTTCCATCATATCCTTGTCCATTCCCCTGACAGGGGTCTGTACACAACCCTGCTGCCGGATTGGTGCCCTTCCAGTCTCCAAGGTGACCCACAGTGCCTCCTCTCCTCCCTGTTTACTCTTTTGTTCAGTTGCTTTTATCCCTTCCTTTACATGAGAGCTACTCCTCCCCTCTTCTCCCCTGCCTGTCTCTCCTGTAGGTTATGTACCCTGGTATGTTAACATCCCAGTCATGGTTCTCTGTGTACCATGTTTCTGTGACTGCTCGATATCCAGGCATCCCTCTTCCATTAAGGCCACCAGCTCAGGAGCTTGTTGCCCAGACTATGAGGCATTGGTACTCATTACCCTCCATTTCCTGATGGCCTTACCCCTTTTGCCCCATCCCTGTCCTTCTTGCCTTTGTCACTTTCTCCATTTCCCTGCCCTTCTCCTATCGACACCTCCATGTTGGTGTTTGCCACACTTACTACCGTGATTGTTTGGGGGCTAGGATTTCCTGCTCCTTTCCAGTGCCTCCCCCTTGGCTAGTTTAAAAGCTTGCCAATGAAGCATTTAAACCTATCACCTAGGATCCTGGTTCCCTCCCGGACAGATGCAGCCCATCATGCCAGTATGGGCTTGCATCACTCCAGAGTGGACCCCCAGTCCCCAATGAAGCCAAATCCCTGAGCTCACACCAGTTTTCAACCATTGATTGAATCCCATGCAATGGAACACCCTAGCCTCCCTATGCCATAGCTAGATGGTAGCACCTCTGAGTAAGGTTACCGCAGTGCTACTTGACTCAAGGCCCCTCCCAATTCCACAAACTCTTCCTGCACTTCTCTAATCCTTTCTTAGCCAGGTCATTTGTCCCTAAGTGGACAAGACATCCAGCTCCCTCCCTGTTGCAGCTGCTCAGCCAATCCTGAGATTCGCTCCCTGTCCCTCCAAGCCATGGCGCCAGGCAGGCACCCTACCTCCTCTCCTTCCTTGCCCAGTTCTACCTTCCTAACAATGGAGTCCCCCACCAGGAGTTGTTCCTTCCCAGCAGGGTCCCCTGCCACCCTCCTGTGGGTCTCCTTTGTGGAAGTTTCCCAGCATCCTCCTTGGTCTTCACTGTAGGTGCCTCCATAGAGGAACCACACTTTGCCAGAATGGCATAGGAATTGTGGAGAGGTACAACTGGAGGGATGTGCCTCTGTTCCACCACCCTCACCCTCCCTGACCTCACTGTGGTCCAACCGCTCCTCTTTCTTGGCAGCCTCTGAGGCAACGGCAGTGACCCTGGTGGCCCTTGGGTCTCCCGGAAGACTGCTGCTCCACAGCCACTGCACTGCACCACTCCCATCATGTCTTTTTTCTGGCTCCCTAACTGTTGTTTGGAATACTTACTCTTTCCTCTGTCTGTTTATTTCTTTTTTTTTTTCTTTCTTGGCAACCTCTGAGGCAACGGCAGTGGCACTGGTGGTCCCTGGATGGAAGAGGAGGTCCCACAAATCCTGGCCAACTCAGCCTGGAGATGAGCAACCTCCTCCCTCAGCCCAGAGAGGTGCCTGCAGATGGGACGACACCGCATCCTCCAGAACATCTCCCGGAAGACTGCTGCTCCACAGCCACTGCACTGCACCACTCCAATCATGTCTTATTTCTGGCCCTTAACTGTTTGCAATCCTTACTCTTTCCTCTGTTTTTTTCTCTCTCTCTACTTTCTGCCTGTGTGCCCTTTAAGCTCCTGATTGTCCTGTTCTGAGACAAGAATATCCTATATTTCTCAGTAGAATGCTTACTTGTTCAGAGGCAGACCTCCAGCAACTAGAGGGGCGGAGGCTACTCTTGCCCTTCTAGGATGGTGGGTCCTTGGTGGTTCTGTGATCACTCACTTCCTGCCCCTAAACAGGAAGTTCCTGTTGTCAGTCAAATCCTGTGCCTATAAAAATAGAACTAGCTTTGGGTGGGGTGGAGGAAGGAGGGGCAATATAGTCCCAGTAGAGAAGTTCAGTCACACAGCAGTCCTTTCTCCTGAGTCTTCTGCCAAGCTATTAGCAGAGATTTTCAAGGCAGTCTTTAAATGTAGCTTCCTTCTAGCTAAGCCACTCCCTACTTACCAGATCGTTCTACAAGTAATTTAAACCTCACAACAGTTAAGTCCTTTCAGTGCCTGAGATTTACACCTAGATGACTTTTCAGTTACCCATTCAGTTCAGTTAACCCGAACACACACTTTTTTTTTGTTTTGTTTTGTATGTTAGTTTTTTTTACCCTAAATTAAAGGTCTAAATACAAAAGTTCTTCTACTTTAGTCCCAGCAGAGAAGTTCAGTCACACAGCAGTCCTTTCTCCTGGAGTCTTCTGCCAAGCTATTATCAAATGAGTAAAGATTTCTAGAATGTTTTCTGCTAAATAGTTTAGAAAAGTATGTCAAAGATCATACCCGGGGTACTCATACCTTAGATCTGGTACTTAGCAATCTCGAATATGATATTCAAGATTGCAGGGTTTTACATCCCCTTGGTTCTAGTGATCATAATATGGTGGAATTTAGTATTAGTAAGGTCACATCTAAGACGGTCAGCAGGACAATGGTATAGAATTTCAGCAGGGCAAATTTTAATTGCATAAGTGAACACTTTGTCTCGTGGGACTGGCAGACAGATTTCAGAGGACAGAAGTTACAGCATATGTGGGACACTTTAAGCAATAAAATCAAATCCCTGGTACAAGCATTCATCCCTAGTTATTAGAAAACTACAAATTCCCGTAAAAATCCACCATGGTTTACCTCACAAATAGTTAAAAATATTAAAAGGTAAAAATAAGGCATATAGTACCGCCAAGAAAAGTGGGCAACCTGAAAGTTGGGCAGAATATAGACTTGAACTTAAAAAATGTAGATTAGGTATACATAAAGCGAAAGAGGATTATGAATATAAACTGGCAACTAAAGTTCAAAATAATTACAAATCATTTTTCTCCTATATAAATAATAAAAAGGGAATTAGCAAGTCAATAGGGCCCATAAAGAGACCAAATGGTGATTTAATAATAGATGATAAGGACATGGTAAGCCATTATAATGCATACTTTGCCTCAGTGTATAATCCAAAAACCCATAATACCTTAAAACATCAGGCTAAGGATGTAGGATCACCACTTGTAATTGAGGTCAAGGATGTTAGAGATATGCTAAAAGCCCTGGACCAGAATAAGGCGCAGGGACCCGATGGCCTTCACCCCAGGGTCTTGAAAGAACTGGCCAAAGAACTGGCAGCCCCAGTAGCATATTTATTCCAACATTCTATTGACAAGGCAGAAGTTCCGGATGAATGGAGGCAGGCGGAAGTTATTCCAATATATAAGAAAGGGTCAAGACGGGAGGCACCTAACTATAGACCTATCAGCCTGACATCGATATTGGGAAAAATTATGGAAGCTATTATTAAAACTTATATTACCAATATGCTGTGTCAGGAGATTTTGACCATAACCAACATGGTTTTAGAAAGGGTAGGTCCTGTCAGACAAATTTGTTGGAGTTTTATGGTAAGGTAAACCAAGCACTTGATTCTCGGAATGCAGTGGATGTTATTTTCTTGGACTATTCAAAGGCATTTGACAAAGTCCCACATGGCCTCTTGATTGAGGCTTTAATTAAGTTTGGGATACATGCTAATATTTCACTCTGAAAAGAAAATTGGCTATTGGATTGGAGGCAGAGAGTGTCAGTAAAGGGATCACTGTCGGATTGGGTAGGAGAGACTAGTGGTGTGCCACAGGGTTCGGTCCTGGGCCCCTGCCTTTTTAACTTATATATTTTTTCTATGCAAACTTTGACACAACTGTGGTTATCTAAATTCGCAGATGATACAAGACTGGGCTATATGATCAATTCTAAGGAGGATGCGGATATTTTACAATTAGCTCTAAGAGAACTGGAATATTGGGCATTATGTAATAATTCTACATTCAATGTTGACAAATGCAGGGTTATGCATCTGGGGAAACATAATATTCATTATAAATACATGTTAAATGGAGTAGTGCTACAAGAGACATCAGAGGAAAAAGATTTGGGCATTTACATTACCAGTGACCAGAGCTTCAAGACACACTATAATCACATTATTAGTAAATCTAGTGGACTTTTGCACTGTATAAATAAGCACATTAAAAGCAAAGACAGACTAGTGGTAATGCCATTGTATAAAGCACTAGTCCGCCCACATCTGGAGTACTGTGCCCAATTTTGGTCACCAAGGGAAACAGGGACTATAAAAATCACTACAGAAAGTGCAAAGGAAGGCTACCAGACAAGTGGCAGGCCTGGATGGATTATTTTATGAGCGGAGGATATGTAAATTAGATCTGTATTCGTTGGAGTACCATAGGCTCCGAGGTGATGTGTATCAGGGGTTGAAAAATTTTTTGGGGATGTATAAGTCCAGGACTTATGGTACATTTTTTGGGTAAGTCCATATCAGGATCCAGTAAGTCACAACATTTTTCATATTACTACGATAAAAAATAATTATTTATTTTTCCCCCTTTTAGGATGTGCCAGTGACAGTCAGAGAAAGGTTACAGAGAGGCAGAGAGAATATTATAAGACAGCAATAGTACTGCAGCTTGCTTCAGGCTGATTTTCTTCTTCTTTTGATGGACATTCGTGACCAGAGGAATGGATAGTACCCAGACTACTGTCAAGCCAGTACTTTATTGATGGCAGTGGATCAAATTCAGAGACGGATTGTCCTGTAGTCATGATAAGCAGCTGGTTCTCGAAAGACTGTTGTGTCAGGGTTGTTCGTAATTTGTTTTTAATGAAATTAGCTTCTGAAAATCCTCTTTCACATTCACTTGTGGAAGGGGAAATCGTGAGCAGAATCTCAATAAGCTTTTGCATAGGGCCCTTCGTGGAGTCTGGGCCACGTTCACCAATTTTCATTTGTAACACCAACTGGTACATAGTTATGAGAGGTTTGGTTCGGAATCGAGAAAGGTATAACTTCAGCTGCACCCACTCATCTATAGCAGAATCTTTATCAAGTTCTGAGAAGTGAGAAGAGAAAGGGCTATCTGTGATGAGTTCAATTAGTTCAGCATTGCCAAATGTTGCTAGATCTTCCTTTTCCAGTGGCCAGTTGTGATAATTCAAAATCTGAAGTAAAGACAAAGGTTTCTCTGAGAGAACACCAAACCTGTTCTGGATGTACGTGACAGTATCGTTAACAAATATGTGAAGTTCAGCTTCACTTCCAGGTGTTCTGTGAACTTTTGTTTTGCCAAGCATACGTTCTTCTGCGTTATACTGTTCCTGGAATTTTGTAAGATATTTTCCAGGAGTACTTTTAAGTGCTTTTAGCTGCAGAATGGCTTTCTCTATATGTTCTGGTATCTCAACAATTAAGTGGTCTGCCAACTGGAAAGTTTTTGATAATCTAGCAACAATTGGCAAAAATCTAATAAGAAATAAAGAACTTTAATGAAATGCATAGGGTCAGTTACTTGAGGTACCCCTTAGCTCTGTTAGTACGTCTGCCCTGTTGCCATCCACAAACCTGTGCTCCAGATGCATTGTCACAATGTCCAGGTTTTTCTAATGCCACAACTGCTCTCTTTGCTTGCTAGCCACCTGACTTAACTTTACAGCCGTGGAAATGTGCAAGATGCTCATCGAGAACTTCAGCAATTTCTTTAAGTTCTCTCCTCGCTTTGGAGACCAAAATAAAAACTGAAAACGCCTTTAAACACTCTTCAAATTTGGCCATGTATTTGAAATGTTTATTTGCATCCAAAATGGCAAGCTCAAGTTTGTGGGCAACACAGTGAATGCCAATAATGTCTGGCAAAAGTGATTTGAGTCTAGTAATGACTCCTGTCCGTTCACCAAGATTAACTGATGCACCATCAAAATTAGCACATACAAGTGCTGGATGTGCACTGCCTGTCAGTTCTGGTAATGGCAAACCCACTGATTGTAAGGCTTTCTCAATAGCATTAAATATGCCCTCAGCACTTGCAGTTTCAAGTGGTGACACAGATATTAGATGTGTGACTGGCAAACAGTTAGCACCTACATATCTCAGGTAGACAATTTCTTGTTCAACGATGGAGTGGTCTGTACTTCCATTTGCAAGAATACTCACAAAGGAGGCATTTTTTACCTCTTCAATTATTGCTGAACGTATTATTTTAGCTATGTTGTCCACAAACAAGCGGCAACCTGCTATATTCATGTAGTTGTTGCCAACATTTAAACCATTTTTACGCTGGATCTCACAAATGATTTCAAAATCAGAAAAAGGTTTCCCATTTTTTTGCCACGGTGTATGCAGTGTTAAATAAAATTTTGTATTTCTCAACTTCTTTTGTTGTCATGTGTCTTTTTGAAATGACTGACCCAGAGCAGTTTCTGACAGATGAATGGGTGGTACTTTAGCAGTATCCTTTAAGTAATGTTTTGTGCAAGTGATGTGTTCCTCGTCAAATCATGCCTCTTTATGGGGTCTAACTTAAGATCTCCTGAACCTTTTACCATAGCTGAGTTAGGATCACAGATTTGGGGGTAGGCTTTACAATATATGCAGTAC
The DNA here is from genome assembly GCA_016271365.2 of Neoceratodus forsteri. NCBI lineage: Eukaryota > Metazoa > Chordata > Ceratodontiformes > Ceratodontidae > Neoceratodus > Neoceratodus forsteri. Next base: position 1,316,763,742 of record CM028131.1, read on the forward strand.
GTTACAGATTTTTCTTCACTGTAATCCAGCCACGGAAATTCTTTTTTCCATTCAGGATGGAAATTCCTGACCCTTTTTTCTCTGTCATATCTTTGATCCTTGGTAAGGCCATCGTCAGAACTTTTACATTTAGCAGAACTGGATGTTGTAGCACTACTAGTACTTGCTCCACCAGATTTTGAGAAACCAAATTTTAATAAGCTAATTTTGCTGTGAGAAACTGCTCTGGGTAAGATTAGAAGACTAGTTTTTGTAATTTCAAATGTTTACTTTAATGAGCAAGGATGGAAATACATGTGAGGCACTGTTATGGCCCAGAAGTATTGGCCTAGGTTAGCAAGTTAGGGCAGACAGACAGAACACAACTGAGTAAATGACTGACAATGAGATGATGCTAAGGGGTGACACTATGAAATGTTTTATCAGTCACAAGGGAAAAGAGGTGTGCTTCTGCAAACTTTTTCAGTGACACACTGATAACTTCAGAAAAATATTTAGTGACTGACTTACTTCTCTCTCAAACTACTACAGACTGAGACAGGTTTTGCTTCAGCCCAGAAAAATATTTAGTGACTTCTCTTTCAAACTAATACAGACTGAGACAGGTTTTGCTTCAGCCCAGAAAAATATTTAGTGACTTCTCTCTCAAACTAATACAGACCGAGACAGGTTTTGCTTCAGCCCAGAAAAATATTTAGTGCCTTCTCTCTCAAACTAATACAGACCGAGACAGGTTTTGCTTCAGCCCAGAAAAATATTTAGTGACAGTACTGACTTCTCTAGTAATATACGACACAGGTTTTGCTTCAGCCCAGAAAAATATTTAGTGACTCTAGTGACTTCACTCTCAAAATAATAGACGCAGGCTTTGCTTCAGCCCAGAAAAATATTTAGTGACTGTAGTGACTTCTCTCAAACTAACACAGACGAGACAGGTTTTGCTTCAGCCCAGAAAAATATTTAGTGACAGCTAGTGACTTCTCTAGTAAATATATGACGAGGTTTGCTTCAGCCCAGAAAAATATTTAGTGACTTCTGTCTCAAACTATTATATCGACACAGGCTTTGCTTCAGAATAATTATAAATCTGAATGTAAATGTAGTAGCTCAGTATGTCAGTCAGGCACACTGGCTCTCAGTAATTGGCTCCAAATTAAATTCTGAAATAATGCACCACTGTTTCACAGACTTGCTGCAGGCATCCTTTAGACAGACAGTGCAATAATTGTGTCAGGGTTAAACTAATTTTTTTACTTATTTGTGTAGCCCACTAGAGCCCTAGGCAGCCAGATCTCAGACAGACAATGGTAACTCAAAGGAAAAAAATCCCTGACAGATTGTCCCAAATCGTGCTTTTTTTTTTTTTTAACCTCCTCAAGTGACCAGCTCAAAAGATTGTTGCTGCTTAAAAGCTGCCTCCAAACTGTCTGATCACTATTTCAGCTGCAGCTCGAGCGATCCTTTCTAGCTCCCTGAGAGGTCACACATAGATTTTTCACCCCAAAAACTACCCCAAATCATCTATTTAGCCCTTTTTTTGTGCCTAAAGCAAGACTAACATGCCAGACTAGTGAGCAAGAGGTTCAGATTTTTTTTTTTATTATTTGCCACGTAATACTGACAACGGACTGCCTAACCACACGTCTTCTCCCTCTAACAGCCAGCTCAAAAGTGTTGGCGCAGTTCGTTTAATCAGACACATGCGCAGATCAGCCACAGACCACCTGATCACTGATTGTCACACATGTGATCCCCTGTGGCTGATCTCGCAATGTGCCGACTACGCGAGACTCTCTGCTGTGCTGTCTGGATTGCCAAAGCTGCTCCTGTGTCATCGGAGCATGTAGGAGGATCCTGAAGCCCTGCCAACCCCGGGCCCCACGCTTCCGTGGACTACCCTATCGTAATCGAAGCCCTGCCAACCCTGCCGACGCTTCCGTGACCCCACCCCACGAATCAGAAGCCCTGCAAACAACGCCTCTCATGTTTGGGACAGGAGCTTCCCTACTGAGCTTCCCTACCCCCAGTGCATTCCTGAGGACTCCGAGAGGAAATAGCGCTGAGAAAGCGGCTGATCGATGGGCGCCGCAGGGGGCTACAGCAGTAAAGAGACTGCACATACAGCTGCAGGAACTGCACAGCAAAGTCCGTCCAGACTTTACAAGTCTGTGCAGTTTAAGTCCTGCTGCTGCTAATGTGCGTCCCGGACCTCGGACTTGGGGATTTTTCATCCCCTGGGTATGGTATAAAGAGCATTCTTGGATGATGATTTATGGTAACAACTGGGACTCGAATTAAGGATACAACTGTACGACACTAGAGCACACCCACTTCAAATACAGATTAGTTCCTATTGTACAAATATTAGGAAAAATTGGTTCAGCAAAAGGGTCACTAGAATTTGGAATAGTCTACCAATAGAGGTGGTGGCTAGTCCTACCATGACTGGATTTAAGAAAACCTTGGATAATTATCTGAATAAACAGGGTATTACAGGATATTAATATGGCAGACTGCAATGGACTTCGGTCTTCTTGGCCTAGTAATCACCTATGAGACCTATGAGGTAGTCCCCTCCAGCAAAAGGTGCAGGAGAAACTGTTTTACAACCAGTTGCAGGATTATCTAGTGCACCACTGCCTTCTAGCCAACAATCAGCATGGCTTTAGAAAGGGCCATGGCACTGACAAAGCCCTGATTAAGTTTACAGCTGATACCCTGAGTGCAATGGATAATGGATCCCCTACGGAGGCCATACTCATTGACTTGACAAAGGCGGTTGACCTAGTCAGTCATGGGCTATTCCTAAGCAAGCTGCAGCTCCTAGGTCTAGACCTGCTCTCACACACCTGGTTCACTAGCTATCTGATGAACAGAATGCAGAAGGTAAAATGGAGAGGAATGCACTCTGGCTGCCGTCCGATAACTGCTGGCATACCCCAGGACTCTATTTCAGGCCGATTACTATTTACTCTCTTCATCGATGACATTGGTCTAAACTGTGGCTCACGGAACTTAATCCTATACGTGGATATAACAGTAGTTTTCTGGAGTGATCCCAAACCCAGCACCACTGCTACAAGTTTGGCTGCCAGTCTGAACTCCCTAGAAAACTGGTTTGCACCCAACCTGCTTGTAATGAATGCCAAAAAGACTAAGGCTGTCCTTTTTGGGATCAGTCGTCTGGGCGAGCATAGGCAGCACCTGCTTCTGCTCCACACAGCATCGGGGTATCAGACTGAAATTGTCGACACGATCAAATACCTTGGCATCTATCTAGACCAAGACATGACCTTCAGGTCATACGCAGAGCACATTGCTAAGGCCATACACCAGAAACCTGGCCTTCTCTACAGGCTTGGCAATTCCCTAACCAATGACTCAAGGATTGCCATCACTAACAGCACCCTACTCCCTACCCTGCTTTATGGTGCCCCATTACTGCACTCCTTTAGGGAAACCGAAAACTGCAAACTGACTGTACTTTATAACAAGATAAGTCGCTTTGCCTCTCGCTCTCCTCCTCGAATACACCACTGTGAGGTTCTTGCTGACTTAAACTGGCTTTTCCTAGAATTAAAACTCTTCTATCCCCTACTGTGTCTTGCTTACAAACTTTTCTATGTCTACAACCCTCCCAACCTGGTAGGCCTGCTTAATCCCAAGGTTTCCAGACGAAATCTTCACTCCTCAAGCAGCAACCCACTTGAAATTCCCCGGGTACGGACCAACTCTAGTAAAAGGTCATTCAAGTTCTCGGCACCCTATTACTGGTGCTTGCTCCCTGAGAATCTGACCACTAGCAAGTCCTTAGAAGGGTTCAAGAATGGTCTAAAGGTGTACATGCTGGAACGCTGCCACTGCAGCTGCTACCGTTGAACTTCTACTCTGCCCCAGGAGAAATGTTTCTGTGTACTGGATCTTAAATTGAATGAATGTAGTTACAGTGTGATGAATGACCCTTTGGATTTGCTGACCCGGACTGTATATCCTGATTGTGTTTTTTATCTACATCATGGCTGTCTTCTCAAGGATCTGTTTGATCCTTCCTGACCAATGTTGCAGGTTATTATCTCGGTGTTGTGACTAATTATTATTGTGACTATGTTGTAACTATGTCATTACCACTGTACAATCGCTCATATGCACTCCACTCTTTGTGATTTGTTGTACATCGTTATGATATTTATGATGTATGTAACTAATTCCAGGTCGCCCTTGAAAAAGGGATCTCGTCTCAGTGGTCTTACCCAGTTACCAAAATGCTAAATAAAAAGTTTTGAAAAAAATGGTTTATGCATAACAGTATGAAAATGTTTCATACCTCTCTACTGACCCTAGTTATGAGGGCCATCTCTCATTTTACCCCTAAAAAAAATGTTCCCTTCCTCATCCTTCCTTTTGGCTTGTGGAAGAGGTGCTACACAGATGTAACCCCCCTCCTGATGTTGGGGCCCAATGGACAGCCAGCTGCCTCCAGTATCTTGCCGCCAGCAACAGGCTCTCAGCTTCACTCCTCCGGCCCTCTCCTGGACTGATGCCAGGGCCGGGGAGCACTTTGAACAGTTTTCGGTGCCTCCATGCACCTGATCCATCCAGCTGGCTAGCCGCTCACTTCTTCATGCCCTCAACCCTCTACAGGACTGATTCCAGGGCCAGGGACCATTTTAAACAGTCTTCAGCGCTTCCATGCTCCTGATCGGTGGACAGCAAGCCACCAGCTTGCTTCACTCCCCCACTCCCTCAAACTGTGCACAGTGGGGCAGGAGTTGGAGAAAAGGCCTCTAAGTGTTTTCAACACCTCAAAGCACCCAGCAGCCATAGCGGAAGCGCCACTTTAAAAGTTCATCTCCCCAGCCCCATCGGACACAAAAGGGGGCTGGGGGGGAACTAAAATAAATAGTTAAAAAGGCTCCCTGACCCAATTCAAGCCACCAGTGGGTCAGAGACAAAATGACACTGAGACTACATGTCCCAGGATCCTCTGTGGCACAAGAAACACTTTACAGTGACTTGCTCCTGCTGGGAAGCCCTAAAAACAGAGCTTCCGACAGAGCTCCTCCATAACATGCCCCCTGATTCTAGCGGCCACCAAATGGGACCAGGAGGGTCTTGACCCTGCAGCCAGAAGCTGTCAAAGTGTTTTAATATAAAAGTTATTTAACAAAGTTAAACAAGACTGTTTGTGGGTGGCCATGTTGAAAGTGGTCTGCCTGAAGTACAGCAAGGATCCGATTGGTAGCTGCAGTAGTCCAATCAGGGGTGGAGCTCGAGCCTCCTTTCTAGCCAATGGGACGTTGAGATTCTCAAACAACATTCTGGGGTTTGACAGTTAACCCTGTGGTAGTCTGCAAGTGTTTTCTCATGGGAAAGCAACTGTTCGACAGCTCTCAGTGCTGTCACTGACTGGAAGTTTGTGGCTGAAAAGACTTGAAAATCCCAGAAACGGGGATTTACCTTAGCTTGAGTGTAATGTCAGGAGTTTGGAACCAAAGAGCAAAGGCTGCTGTAAAAGCTACTTTTATTCTGAGGAGGTGAACAGCCACTGCCTCTCAGATCCTGACACATCTGTGTGTCTGACAGGGGACCAACTTCCTGTGGTTCTAACTGCCTGCCTGCTGAGGTGGGTGAAAACAAGACCCTCTGTGGGGTGAAGATCATCGTCGTCATCTTCAACCGCAGAACCATTTACCCGATAGCCAGAAAGGGGCGACATCCCCCAAAGCCTGCACCACCTGGTCATCTAAAGGTCGTGAGTACTGGGTTTACCCCACTAATTGCTATTTTAACTGTCCAGCTAGTTAGCTAGATAATTTACCACTGGGCTTCCTGCGCAACCTTAATCTAAGCTCACAGCAACAGTTACAGCCAGGATCATCTGTGTGTTTATATCCAGTGGTGTAATTTGTACTTAGCAGCTGCAGCTCCACCCAACTGTAATGGTACTGCAACCAGTGTCCATTCATTACAGGCCTGTAACGCCTCGTTGTGTGCACACTAATACTGTTGGGAGCTCCCACAGGGACAGTGGGGTTAACTGGTGCACCAGTGGAGGGAGAGGGACTGGGACAGAGGTCATGCCGTACTGTAAGTATGTTACAGTATTTATTTATAGCCGATTGGTTGTTTTTACTCCCTTCGTTTCCCTTTGGTTAAATAAATCCATCTGGTTATTTATTTGCAACTGTTGAAGTATTTGCCATTATTGTGTTAGTGTGATATTTGCCTGTTTAGAGTAAGAGGAGAGGAGATTATATTACTAATCTACCTATCATCAAGAGAGGGGGCTATATTCATTTCCTGTGGGGAAGTAACGTGGCAACACGCTGGTACAGTATAAGGATCCCCATAGGTGGAGGCACCACGCCATTTATTAATCTAATTCTAACCATGAACCCAGGCGCCAACCTACATCTATTAAGCAGCACCACTTGTGGGTGGTTGTGCATATAGTAACAGCAGCAGTAGTAGTAGTAGTAGTAGTAGTAGTAGTAGTAGTAGTAGTAGTAGTAGAAGTGGTTACAAAATTGGAAGCCACTGCTGGGATTTTTTCACATTTTTGCAGCACCCCTCTTTTTGGTGGGAACAGTTTGGTCCCCACCCCTCCAATTTTCAAAGACATGATGGATCACAACTCATTGCTACATTAGTGCAAGGGTGAGGACAATGACCTGAAAAAAAGCTATTTTGGCTCAAGGGATCCCGAAGCAACCCCGGGGGACCATCTCGAAAGTGTCATAGGCAGCACAAAAGGTTTGGGAAAAGTGACTGTATGTGGGAGGATTTACAGTTCTGCTTGGCAGGCATTATGTGTTCTGATAGAGTGCCGAGAGGAGGTCGATCCTTCCAGCATGCCCTATTAGCTCACTGCTGATAGAGATCCCACCAACTGGGTCATAACAACTCATGCAAGCCTGGATCCTCCTTCACAGGGCCCTAAAGAGCAAAGTGACTGAACAGAAATTGTAATAGTTTTTGGCCGCTGAGGGAAAGACTGTTCAAGATATGAGAACATTCTTCCCAGAAAATGATCAGACACCAACAATACCCCTTGGCGAACACCGGGATGGAGGACACGACGGGTCCCCTTACTTGGTCATGCCCTATGAACAGTACAGGAAACTGCATACTTTCTCTGGTGCCATCCCCACTCCTTCAAGGGAGGATGACTACAAAAGCTGGATGAGCCAAGCCACCCAGATGGAGAAAGTATGGAAATGTTCAGATGATGAAAAATGCAAACACATAGTAGAAAACTTGAGAGGTATGGCATTAGATGTCATCCGTTCACTATGAGCCAGCCACCTGGACTGCACTGCTAGTGACCATCTTGCCATGTTGAAAAGTACATTCGGAGCAGCTGAGCAGAAGGAGGACCTCATCTTCAAGCTGGGAGCCACCACTCAAAAAGAGGGAGAACAGCTGTCCCAGTACATGACCCAGGTTGAGACAGTGATTCGTAAAATAGTTGAGACCGGAGGAGTTACCCCTGCACAAGTTGCCCAAATAAGACTAGATCAGATCTTACGAGAAGCTGTATATTCCCCCTAGACTCCGATATCTCTTAGACTGAAAGAACACAGAGCAGATCCCCCAAATTTCAGACAACTACTTGATGAGGTGAGGGAAGAAGAGTCACAGGAAGCCACTGCCAATTCACTACAAGTGGCAACTGGGAAAGCCATCCCCTTGCAGCCTCAAGTTGACAGTAGCCAAGAACAAAGTGATGCCCCAGACATGAGAACACAGCTGAAAGAACTCACGGAGTGTGTAAAAGCATTGCTGATGGCACAGACACCTCGCCCATGAGCCAGCTCCATGCCACCTGATCATGGACGCCCACTGAATTCTTTATCTGCTCCGAGGGTCAGGCCTCGACCCTCAACCTTACCCAGAGATGTAGTGCTCTGTTTTAATTGCGGAGAAGATGGACATTTTGCATGAGGGTGCAGCAGGCCTGAGAACCAGCAGCTAGTGGACCAGAAATGGGAAAGACAGCAACAGCCGGAGGGAAACGACAGCGGAGCCCAGTGAGGGAGCAACCTGAGACTCTGATAGTTAACAGCTATGTAAGATGGACAAATCCCACTGCATAGGAACAAGCTGCCATCAGGACTGATGGGTCCTACCGTGATCATAAAGATCTCTATTGAGGGATACACATGTGAAGCCATACTGGACAGTGGGTCACAGGTCACCATTATCTACTGATCTTTTTACCAGACATACTTGAAACATTTGCCTTTGCAACATTTGGAGGGACTTTCTGTTTGGGGATTGGGCAGTGCCAGCTACCCCTATAATGGCTACATCGCTGTGCAAATTGAATTTCCAGAGACTTCTGCTGGAGTCCCTCAAAGAACTGATGCTTTAGCTTTCATTTGTCCTGATGCCCAGATACTGGACAAGAGACCTGTGTTGACTGGAACAAATGCCAATATGTTTGGACTCCTGGCTCACTTGTGCCTGCAGAAGGCAGGGGAAGAAAACTACCAGACTTTACCAATTCATGCCAATGTGAGTACCGCACACCCAGAGAGAGAGAGGCCAAGGTCTACAACCACCTTGAGGAGATTGTCAGAGTCATCAAGAAAAAGGGAAACAGCCTTTGATTGTCCCCCTGGAGTAGTGTCTGCTGGAAGGAGCCGTGTATTGCCATGAATCTCTTTCAGACCAGACAATCATTGTGGAGTCCCCAGGAAGAAGTTTGCCAAGTGGTCTGATAGTTCAATAAGGAGTGTTACCTGGATTCAAACTGATAGTAAAAAGAAATGACATAAAGTTAAAGAATGAGACGCACAAAGATCTGACGGTACACTCTGGTACAGTACTAGCCAATCTTTACACGGCTGATGTGGTCGTGGCAACATCCTGTCAGAAGAAGATTACTCGACTGAATGAAGGGGTTTTCCATACCTCCCAGCTGGAAGAACCAATTACAACAGGAACTGGCCAAATGGTCAGATGTTTTCTCCTGCCATGAGTGGGATATGAAAAAGGGGAAGAGCATCATATACACCTACATGATGACCGCCCATTCAGAGGAAGGTCAAGAAGATTGGTGCCTTCTAACAAAGAAGATGTTAGGTGACACCTGCAAGAGCTCTTGAAGGCAGGGATCATAACAGAGTCTCAGAACCCCTATGCTTCACCTATAGTGGTGGCTCGGAAAGAGAATGGTGCCATAAGAATGTGTATTGACTACCGCACCCTTAACCAACGGACAGTGGCCAATCAATACACCATGTCTAGAGTGCAAGACACCTTAGACAGCCTCAATGGGAGTAGAATTTTTTTTCTTGACTTGCACAGTGGTTACTACCAAATACTGATGGCTGAGGAAGTAAAGAAAAGACTGCCTTTATCTGTCCAATTGGATTTCACCAATTTGAGTGTATGCCACAGGGGATATCTGGTGCCCCAGCATCTTTCCGTGCACCCTACACGACACCCGGCGGTGAAACACAAAAAAGACCATTACGGCGACAGTCCACTGCAATGGTCCTTTTTAATGTTTAGCTTCTCGACAGTGTTCACCCCCCGACCAACTCGACTTGGGTTAATAATCCAAAAGTGTGAGGCAGGCCACATGGTGGTGTGGGGAGTGCAACTCGCCACAGAAAACACTTCGATGCATGAGCGGCACAATACTGACGTCGGTATTGTGCTATCGCTGTGGGGGAGGTCAGAATTTTCACTGTCGACCTCCCTTGGTGCTTCCGTATCTTTCCAGGGCCTGGTGGAGAAGGTGATGGGTGATATGAATCTCCTAGAGGTCTTAGTTTACCTGGATGACCTTATAGCGTTTGGGAGAACACTGGAAAAACATGAAGCCCGACTACTAAAGGTACTGGACTGGCTGAAGGATCATGGTTTAAAACTCTCCCTGGACAAGTGTCAGTTCTGCCAGACTTCCTTGAAGTATGCTAAGCATATTGTTTCCAATCAAGGCATCAACACTGACCCGGAAAAAGTGAAAGCTCTTACAACATGGCTGAGGCCTACGAACTTGAAAATGGTGCTTCAATCCTTCTTAAGTTTTTGTGGAATTTTTTTGTGGATACTACAGAAGATTTGTGAAAAATTACTCCTCAGTGGTGAGGCCTTTCTACAGACTAACTCAGGAATTTCCTCCAACCCAGAAGAGCAAATGTCTGGGAGCCAAAAAGACATCCCCCAGTGAATATTTCAAAACCAATTTACTTTTTGGGGACCGATGGACTGCTGAATGTGAGAACACTTTTCAAGACATTATTCGACTTCCCAACAGAAGCCCCTGTAATTATCCTTTGCTGACTACACCAAGCCATACACATTTCACAATGATGCCAGCATGTAAGGATTGGGCACCATACTTTACCAAGAGTACGAAAATAGTGCGAGACCAGTTGCCTATGCCAGTTGCAGTTTGAGTCCCTCTAAAAAGAACTATCCAGTCCACAAGTTAGAGTTCATTGCACTGAAATGGCCAGTGACTGATCAATTCCATGAGTATCTTTATGGAGCCAGGTTCGTTGTGCTGACTGACAATAACTCACTGACATATGTGCTGACAATTGCCAAGGTGGATACCACTGGGCACAGATGGATATTTGCCCTATCCGTTTACAATTTCCACTTGCAATATCGTCCTAGATGATACAACACTGATGCAGATGCATTGTCCAGGCGTCTGCATCATACTCCACCCACGGAGGGGCCCTGGCCCCATGTGTCTGAAGACAGAGTGAAAGCAGTCTGCCAGATGATGGTGCCTGATGACCGACCAGCTATCACCAACCCAGACCGGGCTTTGGACCTGCTTGGACTGCATCCTGATGCTATACCGGAAGTGTACACACATTTCACCACACTGCATGATACCTCATTACTCACTTATGGTCCCACAGATTTAAGAGGAGCACAGCGAACAGATCTCAGTTTGCAAGACATCATTCTAGCCAAAGAAAAGGGCTTGTCATCCTCTTAAGTGAACTCAAATATGCCTGATATAGCACTTCTCCGGAGGGAGTGGGATAAGTTTTCGTTAAAGAATGGAATGTTGTATCAAATCACCAAAACACAAACCCATTTCACCAAAGAGCAACTAGTGCTTCCCAGATAGTATCGAAAAATGGTGTTGCAATCACTTCATGAGGAAATGGGACATTTGGGGATGGGTAAGACTTTGGGCCTTGTACAAGACTGATTCTACTAGCCGTATATGGCCATAGAGGTGAAAAAATATTGTAAAACGCTGTAATCGGTGCATTACCATAGGACTTTACCCAAAGAGGCACTTGTAAACATCACCAGTACTGGGCCAATGGACTTGGTCTGTATAGACTTTCTTTCCCTTGAACCTAATCGGAAGGGGATCAGTAACATCCTAGCAGTAACTGACCACAACACCCACTACGCACAGGCTTTCTCCACAAAAGACCAGAATTTCCAGAACGCAACCACTGTGGCTACAGTTGTGAGTGAAAAATATTTTGTACATTATGGACTCCCCAAACGCCTTCACTCTGATCAAGGGAGAGACTTTGAGAGTCACCTCAAAGAACTCACAAACATTTTGAGTATTAAAGGAGAATTACCAGTAGAGGTGAAGCCCCAACCACTGCACAGATCGGGGCTTCACCTCTCTGACCCCCTCCCCGCAAGCACCAGATTAAATTAGTATGTTATTTATCTCTGCACTTCTAAATAATCAATAAATCTCCTGGTGCGCTCGGCATTTTAACTATGGCAGCTGTGAATATTGCACAATCTCCATGATAATATCGATCTCTGATGACGTTGCCTTGCCCGTTCCTCACTAGTGCCCCTATGTACAGAGATTTTACAAAGTTCATATCTCCGATGCCCAGTGATATTTTTACACGATTTGCCTAAATTCCATGGGTATGGCACATACCCCTAGGATTTAGGCAAATCATGTAAAAATATCACTGAGCATCAGAGATATGAACTTTGTAAAATCTCCGTACATAGGGGCACTATTGAGGAATGAGAAAAGCAATGTCATTAGAGCTCAATATTGATTTTTTGGTAAACTTTATTTAAGCCAGCAGATGATTTACATACATATATTCTCACAGCGTAATTAACAGATTGAATATACAAATTCCAATCTGAAATATAGAGAAGGGTACATTTGTATGTCACTAAAAGCAGTACAAGTAAAACACAGTCTAAGATAAGCTAGAGTTTCGTTCATATAGATACTATACTTAGTATGGCCTAAGCTGAACACTAGGATGTCAACCAACCTGCTGCTCCCGTCCCCTCACGTTTTTATTCCTCAGAAGGTTGGAAACCAAACCTCCCCCAATGCCTTTTCTAAAGGTGCCCAAACCATTTCATATTTATGCATAAGCTTTGTATTGTGTATTTTCAAGCTTCATGCAGCAGGGTGGTGGCCCAATGGGCTATAGTAGGTGCGGACTGAGATATCCAGGAATGTGCTATCACCTGCTTCCCCACAGAGAAAGCAAGCTTCTGCAGGGGATGTGCAGCCTGTGATGGGCCTTGTCACCTCTACAGGGACCCCCAGTAAAACATCCACTGGGTCTAGGGGTAGGGAGCAGCCCAAAATGTTGTTTATCAGCCTATTCAGTTTGCCCCCAAAAGGTGTTAATTTTAGGGCACATCCACACCATGTGGAAAAAGGTGCCTAAATGGGTGTTACATTTTGGGCATTTATCGGAAGTCTGAGGATTAATTGTGTGTACCAGGGTAGGCGTGAAATAAGTTCTATGCACTATATTGTATTGTATGGCTCCAAGTCTGTTATTCACCACACAAAATATACTTTTCCCCAGTGCCAGAGCCCAATCTCCCCCTGTTAGTTTGTCCTGTTGTAAGTCAGCATCCCATTTTCATTTCAAGTGCTGTAGGGGATATGGCAGGGCTCCCAGCAGTAGTCTATAAAACAAACATTCTCATACGTTTACATGATCTCTGCTCTAGACACTGAAAGAGAATTTCCTCCAGGGGTGACCTAGACAGTCCACCATCCACACATCCTTCTCCCCTCCCAAGACAGAGTCTCGATTTTACCTGCAGGTAAATAAAATAATGGGATAGGCTTATCCTGTGTGCTTGAACTAACTATGTGAATGACCGAAGGTGGCCACCCTCGCATAGGTGAGACAGCAAAAAGGCGCCCTTCTTTTCCCATGACACAAGGGCCTTACACACAGGAAGGGGGATTCGATCATTTTGCCATAGGCCATGTAATATTGAGGCTTCTGGGGATAGCCATGTTGGAAGTTTCAATATTTGCATGGCTCGTGCCAAATCCTCACGGTGGTTCTAGTAAAGGGATTAGCTGGCATTTCCTTCACCCCTCCTGCCTCCAGAGGGACCAGGTATTGGTTGATTAGGGAATATTTGTGGGGCCCCGACTCCATCTCCAACCATGCTCTACTTCTATCTCCGCCCTCGAGGGCATCAAGTGTATGGGCAACTGTACTACAATGGCATACAGCCTTAAGTTAGGTAGACCCAAACCTCCCTTGGCCACTGGATGCCATAGGATATTTTTTTTTATCCTGGGTCTGCAGTTTGCCCATATGAGAGATGTAATGGAGCCCACTAACGATTTGAGATAACGTGTAGGAACCTGAGATGGTATTGCCTGAAACAAGTACAAGCACTGAGGGAGTATCTGCATTTTTACCAGATTAACCTTGCCTAGGAGTGTAAGGGGGAAAGAGTTCTCCATCTGGTGCAATTATCTCTAATTTTTAGTGAAAGTGGTTTATAATTTATCTTTCCTATACTTGAACTGAGACAGAAGTACCCCAAGGTATGTTATTGCTTTCGAAGAAGGTATTGTAGTTCCTGCTATTTGAATTGGTAGGAAACCCCCCCACTGGCATCCACTCGCATTTGCCCCCGTTTATCTTATGCCCGGACAGAGGACCGTAATGGTTAAAGAGTGACGTTAGAGCAGGAATTGCTTTCTCAGGATCTGCCAAAAACAGCAGAACATCGTCTGCAAACAATGAGATTACATGTTCTCTCCCTTTAATGCTGAAACCCTTGATCTCCGGGTGCATTCTGACAGCCGTTGCTAGAGCTTCTATGCCAAGAACATAAATCAGTGGGATGGGGAAAGCCTTGTTGAGTACCCCTTGTAAGATCGAAAGACTGGGAGAGGTTATTATTCATTAAAATTTGCACCTGGGGAGATTGATATGGGCAAGAGATCCAGAAGCAAAATCGGGGGTTAAGAGCAGAGCCAGATATTATCAGGGAGACTGCGCGATATTCACGGCTGCAATAGTTAAAATGCCGGGCACACTGGGGGATTTATCAGATTTAAAAAAAAAAAAGAGTGCAGAGGTAAACAGAGTCAAAATAAATGGCGTTCTCTTTGACAGTTGCCCAGTTTGCTCTGGTGTTCCTCAAGGCTCGATACTAGGTCCGTTACTCTTTAGTCTGTTCCTTAATAACTTCCCTGAGGCAAGCTCCACCAACATCTCAGGGCATAAAATAAGCAGGTTTGCATTGCAGTTTGCGACAAGATCAGTAAAAAGAGAGTCAAATCTGGCAATGATTAGCAGTCATTGCTAATCATTGCCAGTTGGACCCGGGTCCTGTAAAAGTGCTTTATTGGGCACTGTCACTTTCATTTTTTTTTTTGCCCTGGTATTCATTTTTTGCCGTCCACCTCTGCACCCCGCCCCATGAACCCTGAGCTGTTCCTTGATTGGTCCAGTGATGCGCCTGCTCGTCCCTCCCCCATCCGGTCTCGGAAACATGACCGAGTCCTTTTGCAGCGCACCCAGAGGAGGAAGCAGGTGTTGGGAGGTCGAGCAAGAGTCCAAAGATGAGTTCTCTTTATTTTATTTCACAAATTTATTTATTTTTTTAAATTGTTGTGCCATCGTTCGGTTAACTTGTTGTGGTTGTGTCTTTTTGTTTCGCAGGTGATCGGAGACACAAGCCAGAGCCGGGAGGAGTGGTGACCGCATCGAGGAGGAGCTGGCGGGAGAAGGCCTGGCCAAGACCGCGAGAGGGCTCAGGGGCAACCTGGACCGAGCAGAGAGCAGGTGTCTGCATCATGGGGTGAGGCACGGGCAGATTCAGAGGAGAGCAAGGGCGCAGCAGAATCAGGGAGCTGAGTAGCAAAACAAGTAAAACCTTTTCATTTGGTCGGGGAGCTGGAGGAGGAGGGAAGAGGGGCACAGTGATTTCGGGGCACAGATTGTGGGGGGACGGCGTAATGGCAAAGAATGGGGAAGGCCTAGAGCTGGACTGTGGGTGGTGGGAGAACAAGGGCATGAAAGGGTCGACCTGCCTTGAACTTTATGTTTGTGCCCTGCTTGCAGTGAATTTGGGAACAAACAGTGAACAACTGCAATGAGAACAGAATAAAAGACTATGTGCCCTGCTTTGCAAAGATTATGGGGGAAACCAGAAATTAATGTGCCCTGCTACTATGTTGTGTGCCCTGCATCTTTGCAGTGAACATTTGGGAAAAGATAAGACTAAGTAAGCAGCCCTGCCTGCTTTGAAATCTCGGTAACCAGAAGTAATGTGCCCTGCTAGTAAAGCTGTGTGCTCTGCTCTTGACTTTGCAGTGAATTTGGGAACAGAAAAAGGCCTAAAGTAAAATGTGCCCTGCTTTGCAGAGATTGGGGGAACCAGAACTTACTTAATGTGCCCTGCTTATGTGCTCTTCGTTTGCAGTGAACATTTGCGAACAACATAAGACTAAGTTAATGTGTCCTGCTCTGCAGAAATTATCTGTATTCTGTCCAATATTTATTGTGCCCTGTTATGTTGTGTGCCCTGCATCTGCAGTGAACATTTAAGAGACTCAGGCAGTAGTTACAGTCCCAGTTTTTATGCTGGAGCAGGGGTTTATTATTTAATTTGTCACAATTCACGATGGATCACGCTCACGTCACAAATTCACGGTCATGAATTCACGGTCTGCTTTGGCAGGCATCCTATCTCGGCTCTTGAAATGTATGTGTGCTGCTGCACAATTGCTGTATTTCCTTGGAAATGGCTAAATAAAACATGATCCGTCTCAGAAACTTGTATAAATGTATATTTTATCAATATAAAGCAAGATAAGTACATTTTATGTGTTTTTGAGCAAAAATATCAATTTTTGGTAATTGCTAATCAGCTTCAGCCAATTGCTAATCATTTTTTACTCTGATTAGCGAAGGCCGCTAATCAAGTCTCTGACACCAATTTATGCCTTGCATCTTACTCTATGCGTGTGATGCAGTTATTTTCTCCAGCCAACCGGGCCCACGTCTACTGGAGACTCGGCTCCAACTTGATTTCGGATCTGTTGAGGACTGGTTCTCAAAACACAAACTCCTTATTAACTACAAAAAAACAAAAACTATGCTTTTCAGTAACACCCACAACAAACACAAGCTGCACAGGCTTAGCATCCGGAACAGTCAGGGGTGGGGGGAGACACACTTGAGCCAGTCCCGCATTCATTTCAAATACCTAGGCATAACCCTTGATAGTTCGCTGTCCTATGCCGCCCACATAGATCAAGTTGCTAAAGCAGTAAATGCTAGGATCGGTCTGCTATACTGGCACAGACATTGCCTAACCTCTGATGTCCCCCGACTTGCGGTCAACAGCCCCATAGTCTCCATCATTGACTATGGACTAGTCATATACATTGCAGCAATGGACACTGCACTCAAAAGGATCAACCTAGCCCTTAATAAAGCTTGCAGGTTAATCACGGCTGCACACCATCTCATCCATACCTGCGACCTATATGAACAAACAAATTGGTTGAACCTCATGAGATGAGTAAAATACCAGACCTGCCTCCTTGCAAAAACAAAAACCTTTCTTGGACTACCCCCCCCCATAATACAAGATCTTCTTAAAAAAGCAATCAACCCACATACAACCCAAGGTATGTCAAGACAAGCACTTCTCGTACCTTTCTGCTGCATTATGCAGGCACAACACTCTTTTGCTTACCTGCACCCTCCTGGCTAAATTACCTAGCAGCCGTTATCCTGTCAGTACCCAAATTGGGCACTTTCAAATATAAACTCCGCCTACACCTTACTGCACTTAGCGGATGTGTTTGTCCAATCATGGTGAAATCTCACCCTGTTGCTTCAATAGCCTAAGGCTGACCTCTATTTCTCTGTGCCCCCTACCCCTCTCTGTATGCCACTGCAGCCCCACCGCCCATCTCCCTACCGCTTGTAACACAGATCTGTATCCCGTCCACCATCCCACCCCCTTGTAAACATAGACCCGGCGCCGGCCTGGTGGTGTAGAGGGCTGAGGCGATGGCAGCTTATCTCTTACCACGCTGGCAACCCGAGGTTGGGAGCAAGCTTGGGTTGCCAGGGGTTGGCTGGGGGAGAGAGGATCGAGCATCCGACGGACAGCTCTCCTCTCTCGCGGAGGGGTGGGTTGTGGCTCCCTGGCAGCAGCGACACCACATGGAGGCATGCTGTACAACAGCCAGGGCCACACAAGGTATCGGAGGAGGTGATGGTGGATGTCCGCAGGAGTGTGGGAGCACACTCATGCCAGCGCTGGACATCATTGCACGTCCTCCCTCCGGGGGGGGGGGATCACGTAAAGAGGAAACACCTCTCTCGCCGGGAGGAAGACGTCACTTCCACCACCATGCCCACGCAGGATCCTCCTCTTTGAGTCCTGACTGCCTCCCTCCTTCACCTCCGCCCACCTTGGCACTAGATTAATGGAAGGAAGATCGCCGTGGTGCAGAATGACAACCTCGCCTCAGGGGGAAGACTGAGGGGTGCCAGGTAGGTGTGCTACGAGTGGATTGGAGGAGCAGAATCTCTAGTAGAGGGGATCACAGCAGGGCGGGATAAGCTGGGGGTGACTGATGGGGCTCCTGTGAGGAGAGGCGAAGGAGTTGAAAAAAAAAAAGAGAAAAGAAAAACACAGACCTGTATCCTGTCCACCATCCCTTACCTCCCCGCTCTTGCTTCTCCCCATCACTGCCCATGCCTCCCTAGACCAGTCCTCTCCCATGACCCACCTCCCACCTCCTGTCCTTTCTTCCTGATCCCCCCTGACATTCCCCTTCCCATTCCTTTTTTCCCCCTTGCTCTCAAACAACAAGGTCATTGTTGGCTGCTCTATGTTCACCTATTTCTTACTTAATTCTAAAATGCATTTTTATTGCCTACCCTTTAGTGCCTGTCAGAACATTGTACCCTTGTTATTGTAACATTCTGGTGCTAACTGTTCCATTATATTGTATAGTGCTATATTTCACTGTATTTTTATTTCGACGTGGTATCTATGTAAAAGAGCCTCAGGCTCAAAGGTATTGTAATCCAAAAACAAATAAACAAAATACTAATTTAATCTAGTGCTTGCAGAGGTGAAGCACCGATCTGTGCAACGATCGGGGCTTCACCTCTGCCGGTAGAACTCCTTTAAGAAGTCTCGTACTTTCCATACCACCCACAAGGTGGCCCTCAGCCCAAGGGATTCAATAGAACACTGCTTACTATGCTAGGAACATTGGAACCTAACAGAAAGCTATACTGGAGCCAGCAAGTACCTTTCCTAGTCCATGCCTACAACTGACTACAAATGACTCGACCGGGTTCTCCCCCTATTTTGTGATGTTGAGGCGAGAAGCCATGCTTCCGTTGGGTTTATGGTTTCGGGTTGTCTGCTGACTGCACCCTACCAGACACACACTTAGAGTATACCAGGAGGCTGCATGCACAACTGAAAGAAGCCTACTGGGTGGAATAAACAGCTGGGAAGTCCAACCTAGCCAACAAAACCAGATATGACAAGAGAGAACAAGAACAAGCTCTCCACCCAGGGGACAGAGTATCGATTTGGATCTTTGGGATCCCAGGCAAACGCAAGATTGAAGACTGATGAAAACCTGATCCATACGTAATTGTGGAATAGCTTCCAAACTTGCCAGTATACCGACTAAGAATGGAAAGAGGAAACACTGTAGTTAAAACGCTGCATCGAAACCACCTCTTGCCCATTGGTCAACTGTTACCTGAACTCAACTCAGTACCTATCTCACCACTGTGGAGACCAGTCACCAGAAATTACACAAGGCCAACAAAAAACAAACAGTCTAGCTCAACCGCCATTACATGTCGTACCCCTGGCGACTCAGTCTGATGTGTTCAACAGTAGCTCGGAGGACGAAGAACCTTACGTTATCCAATACCATATCAATATCAGTCTGCACCGTTCCCCATGGACTTTCCCCCTTCAGCACCTGGAGGGAGTAAGGCAAGTCATTCCAGGCCATTAAATCCAGCTACAGTATCCTTTGTTCTGACTGAATCTGGGCCCACAGTCACGAACCATTTTCCAAATGCAGGGGGTGGCAACGGTTAAACTGGAGATGTTTAGGAGGTGGAACTGTAATCTCTACATTTGTTGGAGGCCAAACTATCATCCCTAGGAGGTGGAACTCTCCACAGTATTTAATGGAGAAAGGTGTCAGAGGAGGTGAACTGAATTCCTGTGAGTTCCTATCCAATTTAACCCGACTCGAGACTCCAGTAATAGAACCAACCCAGGACATTGGGAGATATGAACCCCCTGTGGCAGAGTATGCAGAACCCATCAATGATCCTGATGAAATCATTGCCAAGGAACTTGTGGTACCACTCCCCCCCCCCCCGATTCTCTGGAAGAGAAGTCAAACACCAAGTAAAACTCACTTAAGATGTCCCTGGTGTCCCCTCTGATCTCCCTGTAAATGTGGTGCATAAAAAAGTTAATCTGCTGCCAAGCTCGCTATTGCTGCCCCCCTTGTGCTGCCCTCAAGTCACAACAAGGAGGTGTAGCTGTAAACCATGGTGAGAAGGTGATGACAACAATGTATGCCCTGTGTTTTTGTGAAGTGCAATGCTGATATGGTCAGATCAAGTGCAGGTGTATTAGACAGAAATGTTTAGATGGGAATAAGGTGTATTGGATAGCCTGAGAGGTGTCATGTTTGCCATGTTTTATAGTTTCAGGCCTTGACAAGGACGCCAAGGAGTTCAGTAGGGGGAGACTGTAACCCCCTCCCAATGTCGAGAGCTTACTTGGGGCCCCTCAGTCTTCCAGCTACCTTCAGTATCTTGCAGCCAGTAAGCCACTCTCAGTTTGGCTCCCCTGGCCCTCTCCTGGACTGATGCCAGGGCCGGGGAGCACTTTGAACAGTTTCTGGCACCTCCACGCGTCTGATCCATGCAGCCAGTGAGCCGTCAGCATGCTTCGCTCCCCTGCCCCCTCGAACTGTGCACAGCGGGGCTGGGAGCTGAAGAAAAGGCCTCTGTGTGTTTTTGGTGCCTCAAAGTACCCAGCAACCATGGAAGAGCAGCCACTTTTTTATTATTTATTTATTAAAGAATTCGGAATACAACCTTTGAGTCAAAGACTCGTCTGCAAAGGCTCCACATCATACATATATTGTGAGCAAGAACTGACATGCACATACAACTGAGTACAAGAGAGGACTTACATCTGGTAATTAGAGTCAGAAACAAATGTACATAAGATAGGGCATTTGGTACAGAACAACAGTGAGGATTTGGACAGTTATTCTAAACACAAGGAGGACAAGTATAGCAGACAAGAACCCATTGTCATATGAACACTGTAAACATACTGTTAGAATATTAAGATTGGTACTAATGAACATATAGTTGAACAGTATAAGGTTAAAAAAAAACAACAGATAGTACGGTTAAGATGACCCTGGTCTAAACAAACAAAAAAAAATTTTAGTCTCCCCGGCCCCATCAGACACAAAAAGGGGGCTGGGGGGGACTGAAATAAATAAAATAAATAATTAAAAAGGCTCACAACCCAATCCAAGCCACCAGTGGGTCAGGGAGAGACTGGGGAGAAAATGGCACTGGGACTATATGTCCCATGAGCCTTTGCAGCACAGAAGCCACTGTCCAGTGACTTGCTCCTGCTGGGGAGCCCTAACAACTGAACTTCCGACGGATCTTCTGTCCCCACAACATGCCCCCTGATCCTAGCAACCACCAGATGGGACCAGGAGAGTCTTGACCCTACAGCCAGAAGCTGCTAAAGAGTTTTAGTTTATAAGATATTTAACAAAGTTAAACAAGACTGTACAGGGGAGGCCATGTTGAAAGTGGTCTGCCTGAAGTACAGCAAGGATCTGATTGGTAGCTGCAGTAGTCCAATCAAGGATGGAGCTCGAGCCTCCCTTCCAGCCAATGGGACATCGAGATTTTCAAACATTCTGGGGTTTAACAGTTAACCCTATGGTAGTCTGCAACTTTTTACTGAGGGAAAAGCAAATGTCTGACAGCTCTCGGTCCTGTCACTGACTGGAACTTTGACGTTCGTGGCTGAACAGACTTGTAAATCCCAGAAATGGGGATTTATCTTCGCTTGAGAGTAAAGCCAGGAGTTTGGCACCAAAGAAAAGCAAAGGTTGCTGTGAAAGCTGCATTTATTCTGAGGAGGCGAACAGCCACTGCTTCTCAGATCATGACACATGTGCATGTGACAGGGAACCAGATGCCTGTGGTTCTAACTGCCTGCCTGCCTTCTGAGGTGGGTGACGACAAGTCCTTCTGTGCAGTGAAGATCAACTGCCTGCTTGTTGAGGTGGATGAAGACAAGTCTCTCTGTAGGTTGAAGATCCACTGCCTAACTGCCAGCCCATCTTTTGAGGTGGGTGAAGACAAGTTCCTCTGTGGGGTGAAGATCCACTGCCTAACTGCCGGCCCACCTTTTGAGGTGGGTGAAGACAAGTCCCTCTGGGGGGTTAAGATCATCACTATCTTCTTCACCTTCTTCAACCGCAGAACAAGTTTACCCAACTGCCTGAAAGGGGAGACGTCCCCCCAACGCCTGTATTACCTGGTCATCTAAAAGTTGTGAGTACTGGGTTTAGCCCCACCAATTGCTATTTTACCTGTCCAGCTAGCTAGATAATTTACCACCTGGGCTAACCTAAGCCCACAGCAACAGTTACAGCCAGGAATATCTGTGTGTTTCTATTCCACTGGTGTGATTTGTAATTAGTGACTGCCGCTCCACCCAGCTGTAACGGTACTGCACCCAGTGTCCATTCGTCACATGCCTGCAACTCCTTGTTGTGTGCACACTAAGACTGTTGGGAGCTCCCGCAGGGACTGTAGGGTTAACTGGAGTACCAGTGGGAGGAGATGGACTGGGACAGAGGTCATACCGTACAGCGGTTGTGTTACAGTATTTATTTATAGCGGACTGGTTGATGTTTTTACTACCTTTGCTTCCCTTGTCCCCACCTTATTTTCCAACCCCCAAAATAAACCCATCTGGTTATTTATTTGCAACTGTTGACATAGTTGCCATTATTGTGTTAGTGTGATATTTGACTGTTTAGAAAGATAAGTGGAGAGGGAACTGTGTGACCTGTCACCAAGGGAGGGGGCTATATTCATGTCCTGTGGGGAAGCACCTTGACAGTACACTGCTATAAGCATCCCCATAGGTGGAGGCACCACACCATTTCTTAATCCAATTCTAAACACGAACCCCGGTGCCAACCAACATTTATTAGGCAGCACCACTTGAGGCTGGTTGTGCAGATAGTAGCAGCAGGGGTGGATACACAGAGAATGTGCTGTAAATTTAGACTTTAAAGCAGTAAGTCATAATACTCTAAAAGATGCTTAATCAATAAACTTTGTACAAGTAAACCACAATGGCTTTCACAGTGTTCTGAGCTCCATGTTTGAGGATCTGCCCCTCATTTCGAGTGTTTATGTCCCTCATTTTGAGTGTTTATGTCCCTCATTTCAGTGACAAAACTTTGAGAGGTACAGTATGTACTCTGCCACATTGCCAGGGCTCCCAGATCTTCAGGGATTCCTTTATTTTACAGGAAATGTGAGCCATTTACAGGTAAATTATTCCACAGTCTTGCACTGGTCACTTTAGCTTCCATAGGAAATAATGTAATCTACAAGAAACATAGGAAAATTGCCCTGGACTTAAAGGGAGGGAAAGTGCAAAATCAGTCTGGGAGCACTGCGTTGCACACATTTACAGTCACTCGAAATTCATAATCCGTTTGAAGTTAAACATTTTTTATTGTTCGAATAAAAGAGTACATACATGAGACGTAATCTTTGAGTGTATATAAATTTGGTAAATATTAATACAATTGCCATACAGTTCACCAGATAAGGAGTAAAAAGGTGAGATACATTTCAAATAGTATTACATCCTAAAAGATGGATAGAAGCAGTCAGTATGCTGTTTCAAGTTACCTTGCATTACTTTACATCAGATTTCATCAGCTAGTCAGACAGTGCTATTCTTATTGTTGTAGATGTCACATGACCTATGACAATCTATTGGTTTGCATGGTGTATTATACACTATGACGCAAAGCCTTTAAGATTTCTATGTGTATTTGTGTCTGGCAGTTTTATTGTAGTATTAAGAAAAATTAAAAGGATAAAGGAGTCCTGACACCACCACTACCTTAGTCCTGGCTAATGTTTAATATAACATCTTTAACGATTAAGGTACTAAGTTTTCTATCGTTCCTATGTTGGTGGTGTAAGGATACTGTCTATTTGTGTGACTGGTACTGTGTACCATGTGCCTTGTATCCGATATATTATATTCTATATTTAAGTGAACTTGAGTGGTGTATATTTTAGATCCTGAGTATTCATTGCATGTACCGTAAGTATTGTCTCTCGCATCTAAAATACAACATTCTAAAACTGTTAAACAGTATAAACTATGTACAGTGGATGCAAATGGTTCTTTGGGGAGCTGACCCCCTCATTCAGTGATTATTATGCACTCTGTCGTGAAGCCTGTGGAGGAATAGAACCACTGTTGTGGTAAAGATATATGGGGGTGTGCCTGTAAGGGTCTTTTAACCCTACCCTCTATACTCAACAGGTGAAAAGCTGTATCTTAAGCCCCGTATGCTACTTGTGCTCAACCTATGCCTGTTCTTGGGTGTTTAGCCACAGAATATTTGGGTACAGTGAGTGCCAAGGAGTTAGATTGTATATACTGGAGATATGGTGCCCAAAGTCCTGTCCTATGTTGTTAGAGAGTTGGAGATTTGGGACATCCTTTAATACTTCATAATCTGTGATGTCACACTAGTTTCCAGGGTGTTCTTCTGAGCTTTTATTTCCACTACTGTTGATATGCCTCACATTTTGAAGCCCAGTGTCCCATATTTCAGTGTCAAAAGGTTGAGGGGTATGTTACCTACTCCACGACAAATTGTCCCTACTCACTTAGCCCATTCATTACACTGTGCACCCTCCTCTCTTCAACATAGCCCGTTGCACACTTATAGCTGTCATTCACAAAGCCCGTCACACATATGCAGCTGTATACCCCACGTCTCACTCCCGGCTTTTGACAATTTCCTACCTGCTCAGCACACGTGACTCCGGCTATTCCACCTCCCACGATGATAACTTTGCCCTTACAGGGCTGCTCCATTACTTCGACAACGCCGCTTTTTCTCTCAGCCTTACCCACAACTTCTTCCCCAAATAACAGATATCGTAATAGGCGCACTTGAAGTTTCAGCCCAATAGGTCGGCCCAGTAAAGAGTTCTCCTACGCTTGTTTCTCTCCGGCCAGGCGTGCCTACCATAGAAATCTATTTACTTCAGTGTGCGCACACTCCAGATCCAGACAGATGATTACAATGGCACTGCCTATCAACGCTGCCGAGCGCCGGTACATAGGCGCCGTCATATTGTGGATGTCAAAACCCGGAAGTGAGCTTAGTGACATCACGCGTGTTTGGCGGCGCACTTGGATTTTCCCAACAATTTAAAATACAAACATGCTTACTTGGAGGATTTTTCTGTAGACATTACTCTTTTTTATTAATTATCAGTAGTTTTATGGGCGGATATACAAATGTTTTACATTAGCCCTGGCTTGGGTTGTGCAGGTGAGGGGTTCTATTCTGTCGCTCTTTATGTATTTACTTTTGGTAACAGGCAAGTGCGCTAGGCAACATAACCTGCCTATTTTCAGACACGACCCAGGAGAGTACAATATGTCAATACAGCAGAGTACAAAATCACAATACAGCAGTGACAAACAATCAGGTGCATAATGCAGTGGAACTGTCTGAAAATACATTGGCAGAGGACGGCCATAGAAGATAAACACCTAGATAACGGCAAACAGTGTGAAGTTATTGCAGCAAACCATTTTAACAAAAAGCAATATAGAGTCTGGAGGCCTAGCTGAGGGCGAATAGTCCAGTAGGCACAGCTAACTGTAGATACAAAAATAGTATGATTGACAAATTCATCAGGACTAGGGATGGGAGAAGCAGACAGAAACCCTAAGACAAAAAAGGCAAAAGTCAGAAGGGTGGGCAGGTCACAAGCTGTTAGTCTGAGTGACAAGAAGAGAGAGAACAGAAGTTAAGTGCAATCACAGGTTCCTAGAGCAAGGAGGTGGGAAAATAGGGCATGCTTAAATGTTAGGTGAGATGAGGAGTTCTTGATAGTTGCTGATAAAATCCCTCACTCAGATCGGGCGCTTTTGGAACATATTTATAATACTGTGAATTTAGTATCCATTGCCCTAAAAGTTCCGTTTTCATTTGGTGGGCTTTCCTGTGATATAGTCTTAACGGTAATAGTTGAGATTATGGGACCAGCAATGGACCTATGCTGTTAGCGTGGGATCAAGTTACGCTACTGTCTTAAATCAGTCGTTGGGTTATTTTTAGTAGTTTATTTGAGTTGGTGGAGCTTCACTAACACCCCGAAAAAAAAAAACAGGGGAGAAGTGACAAAAACCCCAGCCCAACTCAAACCGACATAACAAACAGTAAACGCAAGCACGTGTTGTATCCATGAAAGTTTTACGCTACTAACGTAGTGCTGGTCCAATAATCTCCACTATCGGCCCCTTAATTGCTAATGGAGTGTCTTGCTGTTGGTCACTACTAATGTTGCAAAATACCTGCTTAATGTGATAGTCGGATGCAGCAGCAAATGTGAGAAAGAAACCAGTATCCACAGTATGTTGCACATACAAGTGAGGTTTTAGAACTGAGTTGATATATGTAAGGTGTCCTTTGCATTGAATCTAAGCTGCCATATATTTGACCATTCCTCCAACCATGCCAAGTCCCTTCTCATCCTTTCCACCCCACCTTGTGTTTCAACCCTGTTGCACATCTTTGTGTCGTCTGCAAAAAGACATACTTTTCCTTCCAGATCCTCTGCAATGTCACTTATAAAGACTGTAGATTATCGTTTATTGTCTGTAATGATAAGCACAGGTGGATATTGACTGTAGCTTGCATATTCTGGAATTTTAGTTGGGTTAATGGACAGAGATGAGAGCTCAGGTGTCTTCCATCGAGGAGCCTTGTTCTGTTATTTTGAAGATGGCTTTCCCTTGTCTTTGTCAACTCCCTTCTTATCTTTTCCTGTCTCCTTTGATCCCCTTCTGCTCAGGACCAGGGTTGGACTGGGACACATGGCCCAATTGAAAAGTGGATACGAGGGCTCACCTAGAAAATCAACGGGAGGGCTGGGGTGGCACATTCATATCAATATTCCACCTAAATTTGATACACTAGCTCTGTATTTACATCTTATGTTTACTTGCAGTACCCCAAATATCCCATTTAATTTGAAAATAGATGATAAATGCAAAGATTTACAGAGCTTAGAAGGTGGCCGGGTACTCAGCAGAGGTGGCCCACCTGGAAATGTCCAGGTTTTATGGGAAGCCAGTCCAACTTTGCTCAGGACCCTCTAAATTTAGGATGAATATGCCTATGGCCCTGTCTGATTCTGTACCACAAAGCACTGTTCATCCTCCCCAACAGGCACTTGTACACCATGCTGTATTTTTTCACACGTGTGTCCATATCAGTAAATTGTTTTATGCTGCTGCTTTCCTACCTAGTCATCATGGTTGTATTACATCTGCTCTGATTGTCACTGTAATCACACTCTGCTGTTTGGTAAGTTTACTTAATTTACTCCCATTTCCCCCTCTCCCCCAGGTCACCCCTAGAAATCAACCTCGGCTCAGTGTGCCTTTCCCGGTTAACAAGTTTGAAATAAATAAGTAAATTAATAAATTAACACTTTATCATTGACAAGATTGTCAGAACTCCATTAGAACTCCTTGATAGTCCATTATGCTTTATTTATTTATTTATTTTTTTAAAGATGCAATATATTTATTTAAGAATTAGTAACCGGGAGAGGCACACTGAGACAAGGCTGTTATCTAGGTGCGACCTGGGGGAAAGGGGAAGGGGAAGGAGAGAAGCGCAGTTACAGACAATATAGCCAGTCAGGTGATGTGGTTACAGTGAAGATGACAAAAACACATAAGTTGAGAGCAGTACAGACAAAACAGCAAAATGTTGCATATGGAGGACAAATAAATCAGCACAGAAAACAACTGCAAATTACGCAAACTCAAAAAATGCATAATGTCAGAGTGAAGGGTGGCTGAGCTAGTGCTGAAAGGAGTCAAAACAGGTTGAGAAACTTCAACGAGGTTGCCGGAACTATGAGATTAAGGGAGAGGAAGAGGTAAGGGGTGATCAAAAGCCAGACAAGGGTAAGGAAGGGTTCAGGAAGAGGGTTGGAAGAGGGAGGAGGAGGGAGTGAGGAGTTTTAGCTGGCATCTAATGGAGGGATGGGAGAGGGAGAGAGACGGATACAGGATAATAGCTGGTTCCAGGGGGAGGGGAGACAGTATGAGAAAGCAGATTTCACAGCTGAGGAGTGTGGGTGGAGAAGGGAGAATGCATTTAGGTCCCTTGAGTGCAGGGAGTAGGAGGAGGGGATGGGGAGACGAGATGGGATAGGTATGAGGGGAGGGACCCAAACTAGTGTTTAGAGCTGAGGGAAGCACAGTGGGACTGGCAACGTTAGGGGAGAGGGAGGATGGGTGGGGAGGAGTAAAGGGAGCAGTGGTGAGTATGAGAGGGTAAGTTGGTAGCAATATGGCAGAACGCATTTCAGAGGGTGTCCAGTCTGGCAAGGGAGGTGGAGGGAGCGGTGTGATAAACCACATCTACATAGTCAAATACTGGGAGAACCATTTTGGTAGCCAGCTCCCAGCAGACTTGGGAAGAAAGGTAGTCCTTAAGGAAAACACTCATTATCAGCATCCTCCACCCTCAGCTCTAGCCTTCAGTTCGCTATTCAGCTTTAATGCATGCAGTTTACTACTTTATTTAAATTTTGTAACTCCGCAACCCAAACATGGCGGATGCTGCGCGGTTCTGTGTCATGTAACGGTGCGTCGCTGCACCATTACATGACATGGAACCGTGCAGCATCCACCATGTTGGCTGATCACTGAGTTTACAAAATTAAAGTAAGTAAACTGCAGCAAAAAAATTTTTTTACTATGCGAAAAGCTGAATCGGGGGCTAGAACTTTGGGGGTTGGGAGGGTTACGACAATGAGTGTTTTCCTTTAATGCAGTACAGGGCACTGAGTTTGGGACAGAGTTTGGCATGGATGGCATATGTAGAATAATGCATGGGGAGGAGTGAATAATGAGACATTTTATGCACAGACGAGGTATGAGATGCTATATAAACCTGGAGAACAAAGCCAGAAGAGTTTATCAAAGCATCCCACACCGAGGGTGTGCATAAAATTCAAGTTTACATTTCCCCAGCCCCCCCATATGTTGTTTTTTGTAATTGTCGGGGACTATTTTTTTGCAACCACAGTGTGAGTATTCTGAGGCAGCTGTGCAGCAGAATGAGCATAAGCTATCACTTTCCATAGGGGAAAATTGTGCGTGTTCGTTGTTATAACCCACAGGTTGTAACGGCAAATTATAAGTGGCTTTCCCTATGGAAAGAAAACAGTCCCCAGTTATTAGATAACAAATATAATGTATGGGGAGCCTTGATTAACCTCTGAAATCAGGACTTACATAGGCTTGTTATGCCACTGTCATGACATCAGAATCTTGTTAACCCCTCTTAAATACGTCATGGCAGTGGCATAATAAAACAAAATGTCTCTAGTCGGCTGTATTCTGTAGCTAGAACGCGATTGTTAGTGTCGGTAAGCAATTTAAACTACAGTACCATTGTGACAGTTTGCATTTACTGAGACTAGTGATTCAGTTTTTGCCATTGTCAGCTAGAAAATACTGTTTTTGTGCCCCTTTCTAGATCACCTTTTGCTGACGTGTGTGCCGTAGGCCGAGAGGATCTCTTCAATGCTTCCTATGTTTGGGACACTGCCCAGAAATCTTTTCAACAGTTTTCAACGTGACCTCCACTGACCAACCAGATCATTTTGGGCTTTTGCTGATTGTTAATCAACACAAGTTTTTTTTTTCAATATTTTGGTGAACCTGGATTTGTCCCCGTACACTATAAAAGACAATGCCTGGGGTTCAGGTGATAACCATGCATGTAATCACCTCTCACGGTTGCTAGGGCAACAGTAAACCTCACGAGCTGCACTCTTGAGGTTTACCATGTTGCCCTAGCAACCACTTGAGGTGATTACAGCGTGGTTATCACCCGAACCCCAGGCATTATCCTCTATATAGTGTACAGAATATTCAGAAACGTAGTTGGCACTGCATGTGGCAGAGTATGGTGTCGGCATTGCACTGGTACAGCATGTTGTCAGCAGTGCACGTGGCACAGAAGTGTCAGCAGTGCATGTGGCACAGCAGTGTCAGCAATGCATGTGGCACAATACAGTGACAGAAGTGCATGTGGCACAACCCAGTGTCTGCATTCATGCAGATTGCGCAATGCTGTGTCGGCATTGCATGTATCACAGCAGGCTGTCAGCAGTGCATGTGGTACAGCGAAGTGTCAGCATTACATGTGACACAGCTCAATGTGGGCAGTGCACTTGGCACAGGGCAGTGTCGGCAATGTATGTGGCACAGGACAGTGTGCCCTATGTATTGCAGGCACCACAGTGTGCCACATGCACTGCAAACACCACAGTGTGCTACGTACACTGCAGACACTGCAGTGCGTCACGTGGTCTTCCATCAGTGTGCTGTACCAGGTGGCTTGCTGGCTCTGCGCTGTACCTCGTTCACTGCCATCACCGCACTGAAAAATATCTCACATTTATGAATTAAGGCTCTGAGATGACGCTGACCCCTTGCCCTAGCACAATCGATTTCCAGTACTGTATGGTGCCCTGCAGCAACGGGGTAAACCACAGAACTGCAAGCTGGCAATTTTTTGCCCCATGAAGTGGGGGATGTAGGCCCCCTCAGTGCAGGCTTGTAAAGAAAGTATGGGTACAAGCCCCTGCATACAAAAGGTGTTGCAGACACCTGCATGAGGATGGGGGGTGCAGGCCCTGGTTGGAGAGAAGAGGGGTTTACATAGAAATCTGTCTTGCACGGTCCTGCTGTCAGTGGATGCCCAGTCACCAGTGCAAATGGATCATGCCCACTCAAAACCATCCTCCATCATCTCCCCCAGGTGGCACCTTAGTCATCTGTGGCAGCAGGACCTAATATACACCCACGTCCAGAGACTGCTACTGGCACAGCTGTTTCTATACTGGGTGCATGCTCGCTCCTATCAATAAGAGGACTGTGCTGGTGGTTGTCTTTGGGAGTGGGCTGATGCTAGGTCCTGCCACATGTCATGAGGTGTCATTAGGACCCCACTGACCAGACTCCCACCTCAACCTGTATGGCAGTATAGCCTTGAGGTTAGAGGAGCGAGCTGTGAACAAGCTTGGTACATCCAGCAGACTAGACCTGAGTTTGATTCTCACAGCCTCCACTTGCATATTGTGTGACTCTGAGCAAGTCACTTAACCACTCAGTGCTCCTAGGTCGCCCCTGAAAACAGGCACTTGTGCCTAGTGGGCCTTACCCGGTTACCAAAGACTAAAATAAAAAAAAAAAAAAAAAACCTGCTCCCTCCATTCTAACTAGGACCACTGCTAAGACCACTAGACCAGACTGTGACAACAATCTGCAACCCTCACTCCCAAATGAACCACCTCTACTGTATCTAAAGGGATGGGCACATGTTTTGTCTCAATAGGTGGCTGGCTGCTGGGCTTGGGCCAAGGGCACAGCGGGTCCTGCTACTTGCTTCCACCTGGCGATGTGGATGTCATTGTTACATGAGGTCCCTGCACCCTTATTGGTACCCTCAGAGGTACACCGTAGACAGCTAGTGCTTAGGTATATGTTGTACTAACATATAGGGCTAAGGGCATCTACCATATAAGAGTAGATGTCAGGATATGTATGCATGTTATTGTAATATAATTTGCTTGCTAATACACATATGTTCTTCTACATATTTTTTGTGTATTTCTTACTTATCAGATGTTAGGACACCTGTGTCCTTGAAATAATTATGATATATAAGTCGGTATTGCCACCTTTCAGTGATTTGTACTACTACACTGAGTTACGTAAGACTCTGTATAAGAACTCTTTTGTTTCACAAACTGATGACTACTACAAAATTGTATAATGTTATCTTGGACCGTGGAGCCTCCTCAAGTTTAGCCAATAGGGCTCATCTCTGTAACTAGAAATATTTCTATCTTACAGTAACCATAGTAATTATCATAGAAATATAATGTGAGACACTAAGTCTTGTACCTTGGAGATCCCAAGAGACACAAAGAAACCTTGAGGTATAGGGAACGCTTAGCACTGGCTCTTGGTTCGTATTGGTAAGAACTGCTTAGGGCAACTGTGATTTTATCCTTTTTGGTAGTAATAAACAAGTTTATTACTGTAATGTAACGTCTCTGTGAATACTTGCATTCCCAATATTGCCAAGAACCTGATAGTGAGGTTTAGACCTCCTGACAATTGGCGACCATGGCAGGACATATTTGGTGTTTGTAAGCTTTCACTAGTTGCTACAACTTTCCCATTCCCAACGGGGACAGTAGGTGTACATTTCCGTATCACCTCTCCCGTTTTCATACCAGTTTGTAGTCACTTACAAAGTCTGGTTGTTTTTCTCGGGTGTGGTCAATGCCGACTCGACCCATTCCATAGCAGCTTTGAATTTAAGCCTACAAATTCTACAGTAGCCCGACTGTGTATAACGTGCTCCTGCTGTGGATCAATACATAGCATGGCGCCTTTTTCACTGTTTGATTTTTCATTCCCTCTCACACAATGGCCACCGTATCAAATATCTGTGCAGAAATGAGACTCGATGTCTCTAACTTCCTTGCCTCCCATGGAGGATGGTCTAACTTCATGCGGGATGCAAGTCAATCCAAAAACCCTATACTGGGGATTTCAACCCAGTACACAGAGATGAGACAATCAACCAATAAGCATCATGGCAAAGGGCTGATGGTCACGGCTCTCTACGCTGCTCTGGAAGCCTCCGAAGTGAGGTTTCGAACCCTTGATCTGCATATTTCGTCTCTTAAGCAAGAGATGGGTTTGCAGGAAATGGAATGTATTAAACTGCAGCAGAATTTGGAGTCTGAACTTCAAACACTGCGAAATGAAAAGGATTCACTTTTGCATCATTCAGCTCAGGCTGGAGAACAGGAACTTTGTTGAAGCAGGAGTGTGAAAGTTTGAGACAAGATAAGGGACAGGCATTGCATATGAATGACTTGTTAAGTACAGCAAACACACAGTTGAGTGAGGAGATGGGAGAGCTACAGGACGAGATAAACCAGGTACGTAATGCCTTAGAAGTGGCTACTAGGGGACAATCGCGAATTGAGCGCCGCGTATAGAGTGTTGCAAAAGCAAATGCAAGATGAGGTTGTTATGGACCTTGCAACTGTGAGTCATGCTGAATGTAAAACCAAGATGGTGAAACTGCGCCATCAGCGGGAGGTTCTGGCTGGACATGTTAAGGAGATGGAAGGCATAGCCCCTGCCTTACACACGTCATCTGAGGGGGGAGGTATCAGATGATGACATCTCTCAGTACAACGTCCAGTCACACCCCTACTATGGCCCAGAAACCCCACCCAGCCATTCACAACATGGTGGGTCCCCACTCCACCCACACCATGTAATATGTTGTCGACGTCGTGACACCCATCATGGAAGACGCCAACATGGTGGTCTCCTCCCGACGGCACCACCGATAACCATTATTAATGTGGAAGACAGGCTGGTTATATACCTATTCCTGAGAAAAGTAAACGGACCATTAAAACCCAAATCAGGCAGCTTCTACAAGAGGCTGGCACTCAAGATGGTATTGTTCGTACTGCTGCCGAGGCTGCAGCCCGGGCTGCCCTAGATGGCACCCGAGATAACCTACCTCCACCTGATTGTCCCAATAATCCCCTACAAATGGCCTACTCTGTTCAGCAAATAGCTGATAGTATCGGT
This sequence comes from Neoceratodus forsteri, assembly GCA_016271365.2. Taxonomy (NCBI): domain Eukaryota; kingdom Metazoa; phylum Chordata; order Ceratodontiformes; family Ceratodontidae; genus Neoceratodus; species Neoceratodus forsteri. The sequence goes on from CM028131.1 coordinate 1,316,797,069, forward strand.
TGGATGAACCCGTATGACAATCTCAGCTGCCACTTGGAAAAGGTACGTTCTAAATGCGAGATGCTTAGCCTCGCTGCAGAATATCAGGTCCAGATACTACGCCAGACCATCAATCCTAGTTTGAGGGCCAAACTCCCCGATGCCATCCGCCAGGACAGCAACGCCACCTTTGATGAGGTTGCAGCTGAGCTCATTTCTGCACACAGCCCAGGTGTAGTAGGAGTGATGCTTGCATACCCTGTAAAACAGAATGCAAAGGAAAGTCCAGCGACTTACCACCAGAGACTCTGGATGGCCTACCGTGCAGGAAAGCACCTGGTACAAGAAGTTGCAGATGTAGATCTTATTGAGTACAAGACCCTGTTCTTTAGGAACATGATTCCTGCAGTACGAGAAAAGGTAGATCCAACCACTTATCCCAACACGGACAGGTTTGCCGACATCCTTCGGAAAACTGAGAGAGTTTACCAACTCTACTGTGTGATCTGGGCTCCGGTTCCAAGAAAGTAGCCACCGTGGAGCCTATTCAAGAGGCCGCGATGCACTACACGGTGGAAGGGCAGGCCCAACACAAACAGCCCCTTCCCGCAGACAACCAACAGGCCCAACAACGACAGCAACAACCACAACAACAGCAGCAATGGGGTGGGAACCAAAACTATCATAAGAATAAGAAGCACAAGAATAAGGGCAGACAACAACAACAAATAACAGGCCCTTCGTATAGGGAGATAGCCGAAGAAAATTGGAAATTCCAAGAGCTCCTGGGGCAAGTGTGCTCTGTGGCAGATGCTGTTCCTGCTCAGTCCCTTGCGGCTGTACAACTGGTAACCCAAACCACGATGGGCCATGGCGACACTGGAAGTACAGGCCTTCAGGCCCATACTGGCCTGAACCCAGAGGCTCCTCCCTATATAGCATCAGTGCAGCATGGTGAAGTGGTTCAAAGGAGCCAGGTCCAACCTCTCCATGCTCCCAGAAGTTCAGATGGACAATTACAGGTCCCAGTCCGGATTATAAACAAGCTGGTCATGGATACAAACAGAAGGCCCTGCACTGAGGCCGAGGTCTGGGGCCGCCTACTTCTAGTGTTACTAGATACAGGTGTGGCTGTGTCTGTATTACATGATGACCACCCGGACACATCTCTTTGGTCCACCGGATGGAGGACCAACATGTCAGGAGTAGATGGTACTCAATTACCTGCATATCGGTCTCTATCCTTGCAGGTAGAGTTAGGCAACTTAAAGGCCTCACACACACACCTTCCAACTGATGGTAATGCATGATCATCCTAGTATCATAGGAATTGATTTTCTTGCACCACATGGCTATGTGGTGGATTTAGCTAGCATGCTATTGATACAAATTCAGGGTCAATACCGCACTATTTTGATCCCTGATTCACACATTGTGGCAACAATATCTGCTAACAACAAAGAGTATGACGTCATAGATTTGTTCAAAGACCATGAGCTTTTCCCAAAGCTTCTCCCCAATTTGCAACAGCATTTGGAAGCATTTGCAATCAACAAACATGACTGTGGCAGAATGCACACTGTCATTGAAGTGCCAGGTACAGCACATGAGAGGCAAAGGCAATATCCTTTCCCAACGGAGGCCTTGCCTTCTCTCTCAGAGAAACAATCAAGTCACTTCTCAAGCAAGGGTAATCAGAACATGCGTTTCTACTGTTAACTCCCCAGTGTGGCCCTTGAAAAACCCACAGACACCTGGAGACTTACTGTTGACTACAGGAAATTGAACCAGGTCACCCCCAGTTGTACTCCAACTGTGGCATCTGCACCTGATGTGCTACGACTTTTTATCCCTGACCTAAAATGGTTCAGTGCCCTGGATATCTCCAAAGGTTTTTGGTCACTACCATTGGCTCCCAAGAGTCAATATAAGTTCACCTTCACCTTTGAAGGAAGACAGTATAAGAGGACTTGCTTACCACAGAGATTCCATAACAGCCTGTCCCTGTTCCATCTGTATATGATGGATGCCCTTGAGGGTTTCTCTACTCCCCAATGTCTCTTGCAGTATGTGGATGACCTGTTGCTGGCAACCGCCACACAGGAACAACACTTTGATCTTTTGTACAAACTACTGACTCTCATTCAGAAAGCAGGCCTAAAATGCAATCCAGCAAAAGCACAGCTATGTCAGAAAGCAGTACTCTTTCTGGGTTTAAAAATAACTGACCAAGGTCGAAGCCCTACCTGGAAGAAGATACAAGGATTGCAAGACTTGCCATTGCCTACCAGCGTGGCAACTCTTCGATGGTTTCTAGGTATGGTGAACTATTCTAGAGATTTTATCTGTGATTTTGCCAGAAAGTTGCTGATCTGTATGAGCTATTAAAAAAGGACATTCCATGGACTTGAGGCCCTATACATACCCAGGCTGTGATGTCACTGAAGCAGGCCTTGGCCTCCGCCCCAGCTCTGGTCAACCCCAATCCATCACTATCATTCCATTTGGAATGTGCCACCTCTGACATTGCCATGTCAGCAGTACTGGCTCAGAAGGTTCATGGCACCCTGAGACCTATTGCATATGCATCACAGCTCTTGACCCCAGTGGAACAGAAGTACAGCCTTTGCGAAAGGAACCTTCTGGCCACCTACTGGGCTGTCAAGCACTTTCTGTATATCATTGGGTACTCTCCACTGATTATTAACACCAACCACACACCAACTACCTTTCTGCTGTCAGACAGAGTGAAGGATGGGTCAGTCTCTAATACCAAGCTGACACACTGGTCACTTCTTCTCTAGGATAGAGACATACAGGTACACCCAAAAAAATTCCATCTGTGCTGGCTCATGGACTCTTTTTCCAAGGAGAACCCCATGACTGTACACAGCAGTCACCTGATCTTCCAAATCCAGGTCCCTTTCCCCCTGCCACACCACAAATACTTGACAACACCTCTTTGTGTCGCATCTTTACTGATGGTTCAGCATCCTACTATCAGGGAGAACAAATTGCAGGGATGGGCATTCTAGTGATTTACCCTTATGGGAACACTGTTAAAATCTCTAAGCATTGCAGTGTAGCATCATCAGTGTATGCAGAGGTGGCAGCGGTGGCCTGTGCCCTCGAGTTCATCCAGCATTGGACCGAGGATACCTTCATTTTTACAGACTCTAATTGGGTTTGTTGTTCTCTTACAGAATTCCTTCCTTTCTGGCAGAAGAACTCCTTCCTCTCTTCTGATGGTAACCCAGTGAAGTACAAGGAACTGGTAATATACATACATTCAGTGGCACAAAAATTTGCACACAAACTCTATGTACACAAAGTTAAAGCTCACTCCCTCCATGATCCCCATCATGCCTTCAATGATACAGCAGACACCCTTGCCAAGGAAGGGCCTGGGGGGGGACACATGGATGATGGATCATCCAGAGGCCAATGCAGCCATACATCTTGCAGCACTCAGGAAAAAACCTGAACCCTTTTCCCCCTTGGACCTCTCAGCAGCCCAAAAAGTTGATACTGAACTCAAAGAAGTGTTCAGATTCCTTGACAAGAGTACCAAAGAGAAACTTCCCACACATAACCCCTACCGGAGGCATGAAGGTAAGCTACTCTTGTCACCAGATGACAAGCTCATCTGGTACCAGACAGATAATTCCACCACCAAGTTGTGGGTGGTCCCCAGACACCTTAGGTCTGAATTTTTGCACCAAGTGCACAATATACCCACTGGTGGGCACCAGGGAGTAGAAAACACCCTCCAGAGGCTTAAGACCACTGCCTGGTGTCACCAAAGATGTCATACGGTACATAGATAACTGCCTTGTTTGTGCACAAAACAACCCCATCCCCATCAAACGAAATACCAAACTTTTACCACAACGACACTCTGGCCCTTGAGATGCCATACAGACTGATTTTATTGGTCCCTTAACCAATACCAGCAGAAATAACACGTATGCTCTTGTGGTAACTGACCTCTTCTCTAAGTGGGTTGAAGCTTTCCCCCACTAAAACATGCACCACTAAAACCACTGCCAAAATCCTGGTGGAACAAATTTTCTCCAGGTGGGGCCTACCTCTTAAGTTAGACTCTGACAAAGGAACCAGTTTTACAGGTGAGTTAATGAAAGAATCTCTTGAACTCCTTGGAGTTCAACAAAAGTTCGACATGCCCTACCACCCCCAATCTTTAGGTCAAGTAGAGACAGCCAACAAACGGATTAAGCAAATGCTGTCCAAATTCACTGAGGACAATCCCAAAACCTGGGATTCCCTACTGCCATTACTCCTTTTGGCAATTGGGGGCACACCCTTAGCCACTACCCAGCTCACAACCTTTGAGGTGATGACTGGAAGACAGATGAGATTACCTGAACACTTGTTGTTTGACCTGCACACTCCCACTGCAGACCGTGTGTCTGTAGATCAATATGTGGAAAAACTCAGAAAAGACCTCATACACACACACTTGTATGCTGCTAACTGCATGGGTAAAGCCCAGCAACAATCCAAAATACAGCTTGACAAGCACACACAAGAAGTGGATTGGCAGGTTGGAGATCAGGTAATGGTCCTCCGATTTGCGCATCCCACACATTCCTTTTCCAATAAATGGGAAGGCCCATACCTCATTGTCAACAAGGTCAGTCCAGCAGCCTATCAAGTTAGACTCCTGCAAAATAATAAACTGACTGACAGATGGTTACATGCAAACCTACTGAAACTGTATAAAGGAGTTGAACTACTTTTTTTCACCCCATTGGGCAGAATAGTACTGACGTACTAATGTTTGATTTTGCTTTTCAGATACACTGACAAGATGACTATCTTGTTCCATTATCTCCTCATCTCAGGAGTTATCCCCTGCATCCAAGGCATGGTACTGAACCTCCTACCACACCTTGATCATCCAGCATCTCCTTCAGAGGGAGTATCCATCAAAATACCTGATAGTCTGATTACTGTCCAGGAAGGTTCCGATGCATACCTCACTGCCTCGGTTGTCGCTTCTGATCAATCTACCCTACAAATTGAATGGCAAACCACATCACAAGGACAAATTCTCCCTGCGCCCAAACTCTCCAAAGGAACTTTCCAGGGTTGGCCCAATGCTAAATTATCCTCAAATGGTTCTTTGTCCTTGCTACAAACTGCTTTCAGGCATTCTGATTTATACAATGTTACTGCCTTAATTGATCCTTCATACTGTAATTCTCTGTCTAAGGATTGTGCTCGAAAATGTTGTGCTGTACATAACATGGCTTCTGCTGCCATGTACATCTCTGTGTTACCTCCCACTGATAAACAGCTTTTGGAATGTCCAAAGCACACCCCTGGTCCCCACAGTGGTCTAACAGCTACTGCCCTCCCTGGTTTATTGATTAATAATTTACAATTTATGCACATACCTGTGTTGTTTAATCTTACTTACTGAAATATGAAATAATTTGGTATGTGTCACAATACTAATATGTCAGCATTTTATAGTACGTTATTTATTGATAGTTTAGCTGCATTTCAGATTCGTACTCAAGATCCTATTGCTGGGGTCCATACTACTGAACATAGAGGCAACTTCAGGAGAAAACCCAATCCTGATGATCAAAGTCATAAACGTAATACATGTGAAGTTGACAGTTCTGATGTCACTGGTGCAACAGGTACTGTCACAGGTCTCTTTGGTATGGCCATGTCTATTTGGAATAAGGCAGACATTGCTGCTATCAAATCTCATTCTGCCAAATTTCAGACTGGTTTGGTAAATAATATACTGCCCCCATTATTGCATGGTGTGGATGGCCTTAGTCAGGAAGAAAGATACACTGTATACAATATGCAGGACATTGCTAAGGCATTTACAGACTCTAAAGAGAAGATTAACGCACTCATTGCACAGAATAACTAAGACGCAGATAAACAATACATTGCTAGAGAAATTCTCTGCTCTGCCTATGGCTCATACATTATCACTATCATCAACAATCTCTTCCATGATCTAGAATCTGGAAGAATCCCTGATATCATACATGACAGACGCATTTCCAAATTGTATTGTCTACGATGTAAAACCCCTGGCTGTATTGCCATGTGTATGCAGCAATCTTTAACTATTCCTCTCTCTACAGCTAAAAACCTGGGTTTTGTGACCAGACACCCTAATACTGGTCCTTGTTTTACTGCTAAGAAATGTTCTATAAGAGATACCATGTTTGTTTCTTTTACTGTCTCTTTACCATGCTTTGATTCCACTACAGCTTTGTTCGACAAGCTGGCACTGGTACATTCCATATGGCACCTTGATGAAGACATTTACAGGGAACACCTGGATCTACGTCCTCTACTGGTTTTCCATTCTTTCCTGGACGCCTTTGTCACTCCGCACACAGACTGCTGTGCGAAGAAGCAATATATTTACTTCTGTCGATGTGATGTAGTTGATGTTATTCAACCTGTATGTGGTTATTCTCCAGATAGCATTGATTGGACTTTTTCCATGGATGATGACATCCGCACAAATGGCACAGATTTCTCAGACTCATCATTGGCTCCAGATAAACTCTGCCGATCTTATCGTGATGAGGTTCATCGCCTGTCAACACGGATTTCCAAGACAACCTACACCTGCCCGGTACAGTTGCAAAAGTGGAGACTCCCCACTGTTAGATCTCAGTATAATTCTGATGAAGAGTATTGCATGGTTACTAATCTCAAAAGCTATACTTAGGGGTCTGAAACATATGTTATTGATACCCCCAATTTCTGTTTTGTCCCACACCAGAAAACTGTTATTGGACATACCGTTATAACCCCAGTCCCCCTTATCGATGCAGACATCATTGATGATAACCTCGATTATCTGCTCACACTTTTTGGATATTTACCATATTTTAATGTACACATAGATCCACTTACACTTACATTAGAATCACTTTTAGACAGGAAAGATACACACCTCATCCACATCAGCAATAATATGACCAAGGCCAATGAAGCTATCCTTTCCTTAATTAATGATGGTGATATGAATGATGCATTAACTAACACCTGGTTAGAAATTGCTTTTAAAGGTTTTGTTATTATACAAACATTTTTGATATTTTTCTTGATTATTATGCTATGCTGCCTATGGCACACACTGCGCCAACACCGTGAGCAGCTCGAGTTCCTTTACAACGCTCACATGTCAGGTTTGTAAACGACCACTGCTCCCTGACCTTTCCCTAGATTTGCCTGTGTTGCCCTTGGAGGCAACAAGGGGGGAGAATGTTACACGAGGTCCCTGCACCCTTATTGGTACCCTCAGAGGTACACCGTAGACAGCTAGTGCTTAGGTATATGTTGTACTAACATATAGGGCTAAGGGCATCTACCATATAAGAGTAGATGTCAGGATATGTACGCATCTTATTGTAATATAATTTGCTTGCTAATACACATATATTCTTCTATGTATTTTCTGTGTATTTCTTACTTATAAGATGTTAGGACACCTGTGTCCTTGGAATAATTATGATATATAAGTCAGCATTGCCACCTTTCAGTGATTTGTACTACTACACTGAGTTACGTAAGACTCTGTATAAGAACTGATGACTACTACAAAATTGTATAATGTTATCTTGGACCGTGGAGCCTCCTCTAATTTAGCCAATAGGGTTCATCTCTGTAACTAGAAATGTTTCTATCTTACAGTAACCATATTAATTATCATAGGTATATAATGTGAGACACTAAGTCTTGTATCTTGGAGATCCCAAGTGACACAAAGAAACCTCGAGGTATAGGGAATGCTTAGCACTGGCTCCCGGTTCGTATTGGTAAGAACTGCTTAGGGCAACTGTGATTTTATCCTTTTTGGTAATAATAAACAAGTTTATTACTCTAATGCAACATCTCTGTTATTACTTGCATTCCCAATATTGCCAAGAACCTGATAGTGAGGTTTAGACATCCTGACACCATACAGCCCTCACTGCCTGAGGGTGTCAGAAGGTCAAGGTCACCTCACAGTTATGAGGGTGTCAGATATATTGAGAGACCTTTTGCATCCATGGTGGTACTTGTCCTGCCTCCTTCCTGCGTAAGGATTTAAGATCCGACCTATAGTGAGGAAGTATAGTGGGATCATGGGGAGAGGGTGCGGGAACTCCAGGAGGGCCATCAAGGGACATTTCCCAGTAGCTTTCTGGCCTGAGTGTGAGTTCCCCTGATGAGGGACCATCATGCTCTCCCAAGAAAGAGGGTGACATAAAGGCGTAGTGCTGAGACTGTGGACCACCCCAAAGACTGATGAAAGAGGACTGCCCATAGACAGCAGGGAAGCAGTGCCCATAAATGAACTGGAGGTAGGCAGTATGTAGATAGAGTGAAGACAAGGAACCCTTTGGCACGTCTTGCTCAAGAAGTGTAGTCATACCAGCCAGGCTTGTCACAGCACACAGAATCGCTCCAACGGTGTGTAGTGCCTATGGCAAACTATTTGTAACTTTAGTGCAAAGCCATATACGCACACTCATGTTGTCCAAACGAAAAAGAAAATAGTAACACATAGGATTCTGATGAGCTTGACGCCTGTTTATTTTCTTCAGCAGGTGCCAGTGCAAATGAACAGGCAGACTACAAACCCAACGTTTCACACTTGTGCGCTTTGTCAAGAGGATACTGAGCAGTCACAACTATAACATTTAAATAATGCCACCTTAAAAGGCCAGTGCATTTTTAATCAAAACATGAAGTGAGTATATTAGTGCTCAGAATGTGCAAGAACATAAATTACAAAAAGAAAACACAATGTAACATCAGGACACTTAAAATAACATTAATAACTGTAAAAATCAATTATAACCTTTAACTTGATTAATCTTGTATTTTTTATTAAATCTATTCCATTTATATAGGTTAGTATATACCATTCATACATTTTAATTTGATTAAATGTTATTATTCCCATCATATTAACATCAAGCCCTGTCATTTTCCCCCATTCATTAAGGACAGAAAAAACAGGCTGAGTTACAAATATGGAGACAATTCAATTTTATCATTTAACCCTGGTCTAAAAAATGATTTTGTTCTAAAGATCCAGTACTGTTCTTTTTGTGTTAGTTTTGTCTCTATATTTCCCCCTCTTGGCCCTTTCTTTTTTTTTTCAGTTACTACAAAGGACCATCTGTGATTTTGAGGGTCACTCAGCATATAAGAATGCATCGCTGTGGCACATTCTTGATATTGAGCATTAAGTGCTCTAATATGTTCACCTGCGCGTTCCTTAAACTTTCTTTTAGTCCTACCTATGTAGTGTGAACCACAGGTATAAATTGCCTTATATATAATGTAAGGGCAGTCTGAGTTCATCAGAACTCACAGAGGACGTCGCTCGCTCCTGTGTGCCCCAGCTCAGTGGAGCTGCTGAACTTTGGACTGAAATCGGGGCGAAACCACAGAAAACTGAGAGCCACGGGGCTGAACTAATATCTCTCTCTGCAAGGACTGTGCCAGTCGGGGCTCTGCTCTCCAGCTAGTGTTGTGTTTGATTTTTTTTTCGCCCGGTCTCGTTTGTTGAAAGAAAAGGTGCCAAGCTCCTCCAGCCAAGCTTGTCGGACTTGGCTACTTAAGGGCTGCCTTTCTTGCCCTCCATGCAGTCTGAGTTCATCAGAACTCACAGAGGACGTCGCTCGCTCCTGTGTGCCCCAGCTCAGTGGAGCTGCTGAACTTTGGACTGAAATCGGGGTGAAACCGCAGAAAACTGAGAGCCACGGGGCTGAACTAATATCTCTCTCTGCAAGGACTGTGCCAGTCGGGGCTCTGCTCTCCAGCTAGTGTTGCGTTTGATTTTTGTTCGCCCTCCCACCCAGCCCCCTCTCTGTGGAGATATTTTATAGACTTATGGCCCGCCCCCCCGGGGGTTGTACTCGATATGTTTCTGAAATGCTAATGGTCCTGCATGCCTGAGGCCGGGACTTGTCTGTTCTTTGATATGTACACGTAGTAGTCTGCATTCTACCACACAGTTTGTTTTAACTGGTTACCATTCCTTTACTTCTTCCCTGTATTGCTAGGGACCTCTGGCTGGGTGTCCATACCTAAACTGGGGGTCAGCCTATGGGGACTTGCCAGCTCAGTTTTCCTGCTGTTATACTAGTGGAGGTAGTGATGGCGTATATGGTTCATTACTGTGGTCTTACTATGACTATGTGTCCCCACTCCTGAGAAACTGACTTTATTTGCATCCTAACCTTAGCTGACTTCAGGGAGTGCTGTGGGCTGAATATTTGGTTGGGTACCACATCTAATGTCCCTGGTCCTGCCTGTATAACCCTGGTTGCCAGCATTTCGAATCATGCCTTCATATGGCCTGCTGGCTCCTGCCAGCCTCTTACTCTTCCTTGTCATCCTGGACTGGAGCTTCTCCCTCTGCCCTGCTCCTAACTATAGTTAACTAAATGAGTGCAGGCCTCTATCCATCTCCTTCTGCTCGGCAGACACCTACCCTCCTTGGTTGCTTACACTCCTAGGGCTTAGGGCTAAGGGGAACTGCTACAAGCTTGTTTTTTACCTCATGGATGCACCGGGATGGCCCAAATAATCTTCACCCTACCTGCTCTGGTACCTATTTAAACTTGTCCTCCACCTGGCAGGAGATATTGAATTGAATCCTGGGCCTCTCAATTGCAGAATCTCCTCCCCCTTGGACCCCGTGTGGAACCTGACCAAAGGGTTGAAGATAGTTCAATTGAACATCTGCAGTCTAAGACCCAAATTGCATGAGCTTGAGGCCTGGGTTGATCTCTACTCCCCCGATGTCATTGGAGTCACAGAAACATGGCTCAAACCCTACATTCACACTCATGAGATTTACATCTCTGGATACACTGTTTTCCAGAAAGACAGAAATGACAGAAAAGGAGGAGGAGTGGTTATTTACATATGGAACTCCCTGAACGCCCTTAATATTGGTCCACCCTGGTTGGACAATAGGGATTCGGAGTGTCTTCTAATTAAGCTCACTCTGGGTGGGACGAAATCCATAACCATTGGATGCACCTACAACCCACCTAAGGTGGCTAAAAGTGAACTGGAGTTCCTCACTGGGCAACTGGCCAGTAACCCTGTGGGGGAACTTATTCTCATGGGTGACTTTAATTTAAACTGGCTGAGCAATGCATTTAGCAAATCTCACTATCTGATGTGTCCTTATGAGGTTATTAGTGAACCTCACGAGGCCGAACACTAAGACTGGAAACCATACTCTTCTTGATTGGATACTGGTTAACGTCCCAACAGATGCAGAGCAGCTGGCCTGATGCCTGACTCTCTCAGCGACCATGCTCCCATCTTTTGCATCTGGAGGAATAACTTGCCAAATGTTCCTCCGAGGATTGTGCTAGCCCAGGACCTGTCAAGATTTGTTCCCAATGACTTTCTTCGGGATCTGAGAGGGATACACTGGGGGGACCTTAACAATCTTGATAACATTGATGTTGCTCTCGATTACTTTGCCCACAACTTCCTGAGTGTACTTAATAAGCATGCCCCCTTTAAACAACGGAGAGTCAGTGGCAAATGTGCATACTGGCTGGATCAGGATAGGAGAAAACAAATGAAGCTCAGAGACAAGGCATGGGGCAAATACAAATGCTCAGGAGTTCATGCTGATTGGCAATTATACAGAACTCTGTGCAACAGCTGCAAGAAAGAGCTTAAACATGCTAAAAGTGCCTACATTAGATGACTCCAAACATCAAACCTGGCAAACCCAAAAAAGTTCTGGTCTCAAATAAATTGCCTCCTGAAGGGGCGCTCAGCTGAAGCACCCCAGAGCATCGCAGTTGAAGGCAACCTAATGTCTGATCTGGTGGAGTTAGCCAATGCTTTTAACAATTTTTTCACTGACCTTGACAGATATACTGATCCCTCTCCTAGTAACACTAATTTTTTTCACCTTCCCACCCATACTGTCCCCAACTTCCACTTCTGCCTGGTTACACGGAAGGATGTCCTCACCCTTCTAAACACCATCAAACCAGATGCCACTCCTGGGGTCGATAATCTGGAGCCGAAATTTCTGAAAATAGCTGCCCCGACTATTGCGGCTCCACTAAGGGACCTGTTTAACAAATCCCTCCTCCTTGGGCAATTCCTCACCAAATGGAATATGGCCACCGTTATCCCCATTCACAAAGGTGGTGATAAAGGCCAAACGGAAAACTACCGTCCTATATCAATCCTCAGTGTGCTTGCGAAAACGCTGGAAAAACTGGTGCATAGACAGATTCTTGATTACCTCGAAATCCATAACCTGCTTACAGAAGTGCAGCATGGTTTCAGGAAAAACCATGGCACTGACACTGCCCTAGTCAAGTTCACCTCCAGGCGTCTTGGGGCTATGGATCAAGGTCTAGCCACTGGTGCCCTATTTCTGGATCTTACGAAAGCCTTCGATTTGGTGAACCACGATCTCCTTGTTTCCTGTCTTCAGCACCTTGGACTAGATCCACTTGCCTCCTCCTGGTTTCATCATTACCTCTGTGGAAGGCAGCAGCTGGTAAAATGGAAGGGCACACCTTCTACTATTAAGTCAGTGCACCAAGGAGTCCCCCAAGGTTCCATCCTTGGACCGCTGCTATTCACTATTTTCATCAATAGCATGCCAAAGCACTGTGGTGGGGCCAGCATCCAACTGTATGCAGATTATGCCATTATCTATAGGAGCTCAAAAGATTTATGTCAACTAGGCCAGAACCTCAATAAGGACTTCAGAGAGGTGGAAAAATGGCTAGTGGACATGAAACTAGTCCTTAACCTCAAGAAATCTAAGGCCATCCTTTTCGGTTCCAAGTGGTTAGGAGCCAATAGATCAAACCTCCTACAGATCTTCTCGGCCAGCGGGACTCCACTTGAGGTCTGTGCATCCACAAAATATCTTGGAGTACACCTGGATCAGGAGCTAACCCTGAGCCTGCACATTGAGGCTACCACCAAAATTCTCCACCAAAGAATTGGCCTCTTATATAGACTTGGAGGATTCCTCTCCAGGGAAGCCCGTTTGGCTATCATCACTGGTACCATTCTCCCAGTGCTTCTCTATGGTGCTCCCGTACTTCAACCGCTTTGGGGCTTGGATCTCGACAAACTCAGAGTTCTCTATCATAAAATTGCCCGCTTTGCAGCCTCTGCCCACCTCCGTGATCACCACTGCAATGTCCTCACCTCTTTGAGCTGGCCATCACTTGAGACCAAGCTTGTATTCCCAACACTCTGCCTAACCTTCAAAACAGCCAAGCTCCCGGCTCCTCCTAGCCTAAATGGACTTCTCCTATACAAATCAGCCAAACGTGACATGAGGTCCACTGCCTATCCTGCCCTGGAAGTCCCTAGGACTCGAACCCAAGCTGGTGACAGATCCTTTGCCATTTCTGCCCCGTCACTCTGGAACAGTCTACCTGCAGCTGTGGCTAGCTACTCTACTCTGTACTCATTTAAAACGGCCTTAAACTCTCACTTAATGGTAGTCAATCAGTGCTGTTGCACTTGAATGGCTGGTGCCCCTTACACTCCCTAGTCTTGACCAGTTTTTGTCCTGTTTCTAATTACTACCTGTTCTCTGTTTTGTTCTGTTATACCACCTATGTATGTACCTATGCATTTAATTGCACTACTTTGTCTATTGTATGCTTTTGTGTCTGTAATCTGTAATTAATTCCGGGTCGCCCCTGAAAAAGGGACTTTGTTGTCTCAGTGGGTCTATCCGATCAACAAATTTCAATAAATAAATAAATAAATAAATAAGTTTGTGCATCTTTGGCACCTGTGGCACCTTTTTGGTAATGGTGGTAGCCAGGCTGAAATACGTTTGCTTGGCTGTTGGTAACTATGAACCTCATGATTACCAATATTTTTTGTGCATCTGTACACAAACCTTGGTAATTTGGTTACATACCAAATTAGTTCTTTAGAACGGATGGTTTACATTTAAACAAATATGGGACAAGACTACTGGCAAACCTTATAAAAAATTGTATTAACATTCATTTAAGCTAATTAAGCAGGGGACATTGGTGGGGAAAGAAAATAACGCATTTCATCAAACAATTCCGGTACCAGGAATGCTACTGCAAAACATCATACCAATAACATAAATAGAAATAAACTTAAGGAATGGAACTGCTTATTAATTAATGCGAGAAGTTCAAATAGCAAAATGGCAGAACTTGAAGAAATAATAGCCACTAATGCTATAACATCGTGCCATTACAGAAACCTGGTAGCAACCAGGTGATGTGTGGGATAAAAATATCCAAGGATATAAACTCTTTAAAAAAGTCAGGGTGAGCAAAATTGGTGGTGGTATTGCCATCTGTGTTGATGAAAATATTAAAGTAGAAGCTGTAGAAACATCAGAAGAGTTTAAGGAACTAGCAACTATTTGGATAAAACTGATTCCAGACAAGGATAAAAATATTACCCTCGGATTGATTTACAGACCACCTTCACAGAATACTGAACAGACTGCTCTGTTATTAAAAAAATAAACAGTGTTGATGCAAATAAGAGGATGCTAATTTTAGGAGATTTCAGCTTCCCCACAATAGATCAGGAAAACTGATTGGGATTGTCCAAAGCAGAAAAGGAATTTGTAAATACTATACCATCAATGAACTTGGACTTGAACAATATGTTAAAAGACCCACTAGAGGGCAGCATATACTTGATTTAATAATAAGCAATATGGGTGAAAATATAACAAACTGTCACACTTCTTGTCTACTGGTAAATAGTGAGTGACCATTAAATAGTAAATTTCACCATAAGAGACAGTAAAACATCTACTATGGGTTGCTCTACATATAAAAGTTTTAGCAGCACAGACTACAAATCCAGGAGGTCAGAATTAAAAAAAAATGGAACTGGGTAGAAGCATTTGAAAACAAAAATTTGACAGAAATGTGGGAATTGTTTAATACCAAAATAGATTCTGTGATGCTAAGACATGTGCCAATAAAGAAACAAATACAATAACAAGGGCAGAATACCTCCATGGTACAGTAGGAGAATTAAAAAAATAAACAAAAAAAAAAAAGAAGTTGTACAAAAAATTAAATTATAATCAGCAACAGATATCAAGAAATACATACAGCTAGCAAGAGAAAATAAAAAAGGAATTGCAAAGGCGAAAAGTAATTTTGAATTGAATTTGGTTATTAAGGTTAAGGATAACTCTAAATCTTTCTATACTTATATAAACTCTAAAAGAGGAGGGACCTTGTCTGTTGGCCCTTAATTAAATAGTATGGGGGCACTAGTGCATGGTGACAAAGACACTGTTGACTTATTAAATGCATACTTTGTATCTGTATTCAATGAAAGATACACTAGACATACCAAAACATACAGCTACTATAAGAGAAGGGCTTGTAATAAATATTAAGGATGTGACTGACAGATTGATAAAACTCAACAGAAATAAGTCTCCAGGGCTGGATGGGCTACACCCTAGGATGTATGGGGAACTAGCAGAAGAAATTGCAGCACCACTTGCAAAGATCTTTAATGAATCACTGAAGACAGGAGAAATCCCGTAGGCATGGAGGGATGCAAACATTGTCCATATATATAACAAGCATTTGTCAATGCCAAATGTTGCTTGCTTGTATGTGCTGTGTAGGTATTTGGAAGTCAGTGGAGTGCAAATATTGAAAATTTGCAAACTTACGAGCGTGTGTAGGAACTGTGCAACGCACGCTCGTGAAACAGTCATTTTTAGGAAGTTTGTGACCAAATTTTCAACATAGCCATTTTAAGACCTCTGCTCATGAACAGTGTCACTGTGATTTTCTTGTCATGTCCCATACATTGATTGCTTTTACCGACTGCGCCATTGTCGCGCTAGATGAAGTAGGCTCGTTGTGGGCAAGATGTGGAAAATGGCAGCTGTACTGCTCATGAGGAGTGTAGTAAAATGGCAATGTTGGAAATCTGGAGTGAAAATATTGAAAATTCCTTGAACTTACGAGCGTGCGTAGGAAGTGCACAACGCACGCTCGTAAAACAGTCATTTTTAGGATTTTTTTCATCAAATTTTCAACATAGCCATTTTAAGACCTCTGCTCATGAACAGTGTCACTGTGATTTTCTTAATGTGTCCCATACAGTGATTTCACACACCGACTGCGCCATTGTGCGCTACATAAGCGGAAACATGTTTTAGTGAGATGTGAAAAATGACAGCTGCACTGCTCATAAGGAGGTGTGGTAAAATAACAATGTTGAAAATCTGGAGTGAAAATATTGTAAATTAAGAACTTTACGAAATGCAAGAGGAACTGCGCTAACGACATTTTAGGAAACAGTTTTAGGAATTTTCCACCAAATTTTCAACATAGGCTTTTGAGAGCCCACCTTATGAACACTGGCAGTGTCATTTTGTTAATCGGTGCTGAAAGGTGATTTTGCGAGTGACTGCAAAATCACCCTTGAAGCCATTAACGCCATGACAGTGAGAGCATTCATGAGAAGGGGTCCCAAAACCCCATGTTGAAAATTTGGCAAAATTCCAAAAATGCCTGACATATGCAGCAAAGTTGAAAACCCTATTTATTACATTATACAGCTTACCGGCATCTGCCTCATGTCGGCTTTGAAGAGTGCAGACGTGTTCCCAGTCCACTGAAGACGTCGCGCCAGAGTCCAGAGGTAAGTATGGGGTGAGGGAGCGTGGAGGCAGGGTGCACAGTGGGTGGGCGGGTGGGGGGAGAGACAGCGAGGGCCATTTTGTGTTTCAGGTTTTTTTTAAAAAGGACGATCGACGTGGACATTTGCCACACTGGGGTGGGCTCCAGCATGGCACAAGGATGGCTGTTTGGGGCGTGGAGCCACGGGGATTGGGCACCCCAGTCGGCGAGCAGATCTGCTGCCACGCTGGGGTGGGCTCCCAGCGTGGCTCCTGTACTCTCTTGGGGGACAGTGGAGCCGTGGGGATTGAACACTTGTCGGCTCTACCATATGTAGCCATGCTGGGGTGGGCACCCAGTGTGGCATGGAACTCTGTTTGGGGAGCGGAGCACAGCCGACAGGGATTGGGCACCCCAGTCGGCTATACAGTGTGTGCATGGGGGGGGTGAGCACGCAGTAAGCATGTATGTGTGTGTGTAGGGGGAGCGCGCATGAGCAGGCGATATCTTATTGCTGCTCACTGAAGCATAGCTCCCCCTTTCAACTGTACTCCACTGCATTTTCAACTGCTGTCATAGACAGCTCCAGCAGCCATTGGAGAACTGCGGCAACACCTGCAAACACACTGACTGAATTGGAAGAGGGCTGCCACACCTCTGAAAACTTGGATGATGGCACTATGTTTCTTGCACATGCGTGCAAGCAGCATAAAAAGGGAAAAAATGTGAGTGTTCAAATTACAGCCTGTTAGTCTGACATCTGTGCCATGCAAATTATTGGAGAGATTTGTTAAAGAAGCAATAGAAAGGCATTTGAACATAACGGATGGTTGGACCCCCACTCAGCGTGGTTTTAGAGTGGGAAGGTCCTGCCAAACAAACCTGCTCCAGTTCTATGAGAAAATTAGTGAACAACTGGACAGAGGTAGAGCAGTGGATATAATATACTTAGACTTGAGCGTTCGATAGAGTACCTCACAAAGAACTTCCCGATGAGTTATATGAGATAAAGTTAGATGTAAATATAATAAAATGGATCAAAGCATGGCTAGCTGATAGGAGACAGAGGGTTAGCATCAAAGGAACACTATCGGGATGGCAGGATGTGACCAGCGGGGTGCCTCAGGGATCTATGCTGGGCCTCATACTATTTAATATCTATATGGCATTGATGAATACAGGAAACAGTGTATGGTTAACTAAGTTCACAGATGATACCAAGCTAGGCATAACAGTTAACATCTCTCTTGCAGTCAAACTTCAGAAGTAATTGGATAGAATAGATACCTGGGCTAAAGAACATAGGTTATCCTTTAATCTGGATAAATGCGCAGTCATGCACGTTGAGAAGTCAAACATCTTGGCTTCATACTCTCTAAGGGGCAGAACTCTTAGAGTTACTAAAGAAGAGAAATATTTGGGAGTGGTTATCACACATGACCTAAAAAAACAGTACACATTGCCAAGTTATTTCAAATAGAGCAAGAAGTATACTAAATTGTATAGCCAGACATAGTACTAGTAGAAAATCGGAGGTGATTCTTCTGCTGTATAGGTCTCTTGTGAGACCTATTCTGGAGTATTGCCCACAGTTCAATCAATCAATCAATCAAATCTTTATTTATTCAGGTGGACATCATTGAGCAACGCTCATTTACAAGATGGACCTGATAAGGTCAAGGTTCAGTGGTTGGCACATAAGCAGATATATATACAAAAACACTTGTAATTGCATAAACAGATACAGTGAGATAAACATATATACAATAATCCAAGGACAGAGGTTGATTAAAACATAACAGGACAAGGTAGGGCATAAGAAAATTACACTAGAAAAATCCAGTATGTACAAATCCCAGTAGAGGAGTCAAAGCAAGCACGCAACATAAGGTACCCAGAATTACAGGCTCCAGGGCAAGCTAAAGCAGACAAACAGATACAGTGTTTGACTGACTGCAAAAAAAAAAGTGGTGATTATAGCCTCTGACAAATGACATGGAAGGGCTGGTGGGGGACTCAGACAGGGGCTAGGGCTAAAAGTAGGAGGTATGGGGGAGTAATTAGGGTTGAGGTAAGTGCCAGGAGTTAGTGTGAAGATCATAGTCAAGGGAAGCAAAACTGTATAAATGGTATTATAGGGGGCTGAGATACCATAATGGGGGGCTGCATGGGAGGGAAAACTATGGGGATAATTTATGGGAGAGCTGCCAATTATGGTTGCTGACTGGAAGGGGGAGGGTTGTGAATGTGACTAGACTAGGTCTTGTGATAGCAATTGCATTTCTCTGCGAAGAGACTTGTGCATGCAACCTGAATATCTACTTGCTACACTATATGTAACAGCACTATATACTAATATACCACATGAGGGTGGAATATCAGCCCTAGAATTTTATCTAAAGCAGCGTAGTAATCAGTTCCCCTCTCCCCCCCAGAGTTTCTATTAAGGTTAGCAAAGTTTGTTTTGGAATTTAATGCATGTTCCAAGGCAAATTCTTTTTTTGCAAGTAAGCGGTATGGTGGTGGCGCGAAGTTCGTGCTTGCAAATCTTTATATGGGAACAGCAAGCTATTTATGATCCAGAACTTAATCCCTATTATGAGCACATTAGTCTCTGTCATCGTTATATTGATAATTGCTTTATGCTATGACAGGGAACTACCGAGGAATTGCACTTGTTTGTTTCATATTTGGAGTCCACAAACCCATTTTTGAATTTCACAGTTACTGCAATTGAAACTTATGTTTCATTTCTAGACTTGTGCATTATTAAAAACAATGACAATGGAGTGGACACTACACTGTACAGAAAGCCCACTGATAAAAATACAGTGCTCCTTGTCACATCGTGTCATCCTAGGCAAACTGTACGGGGTATACTGAAGGGGCAATTTATCAGGGCTTGTAGAAATTGCAGCACGGATGAAGCTTTCATAGAAAATGCAGATGTAATGGTGGCAAGATTTGAGGAGAGAGGTTACAGAAAAAAATGATTTGATTAAGGCAAGACAGGATGTTGCTGACTTTGACAGAATTGAATTGTTTAATAACAGAAGGGAGTGAGAAAATGACATGGATAGATTGCATTTTGTTACAGCTTACATGTTTGTGGCAAAATATATGGAAGATATAGTTAAGAAACATTGAGGCATATTGCAAACTGAGTGAAACTTCAACTGCATGTAGCCAAATTACCAAGGTTTGTGTACAAACACATAAAAAATATTGGTGATCATGTGGTTCATGGTTACCATCAGCCAATCAATTGCAGTTCAACCTGGCTACCACCATTACCAAAAGGGTGCCACAGGTGCCAAAGATGCAAATTTTGTCAGTATGTGCTATATACTAATTCCATTATTAACAAGGGGGACAACAGTACTATACACATTTTAGATTTTATAAATTGTGATACAGCTTTATATATATAGATATATATATATATATATATATATATATATATATATATATATATATACATGTAAATGGATGGATCCTCAACTCTATATGGTAGCACTACTGCTACCATAACATATATATATATATATATATATATATATATATGTATATACTGTATATATATACATATATGTATATATATATTTATTTATATAGCAATGTGTACCTGTGGTTCCTACTACATAAGTAGGACTAGAAGAAATGTGTAGGTGAACATATTAGAGCAATTAATGCTCAAAATCAAGAATGTGCCACAGTGATGCATCCTTATGTGATAGGTGACCCCCAAAATCATAGATGGTCCTTTGTAGGAAATGGGAAAAAAAATCAGCAAAGGGCCAAGAGGGGGCAATATGGAGACAAAACTAGCATGAAGAGAACAGTACTGGATCTTTAGAACAAAATCAGTTTTTAGACCAGGGTTAAATGATACAATTGAATTGTCTCCATATTTGTAACTCAGCATGTTTTTCTGTCCTTAATGAATGGGGAACATGACAGGGCTTGATGTAAATGTGACAGAAATAATTAATAACATTTAATCAAGTTGAAATGCATGAATGGTATATGCTGAAATATATAAATGGAATAAATTTAATAAAATTATAAGATTAATCGAGATAATGGTTATAATTGATTTTTACAATTATTAATGTTATTTTAAGGATTCTGATAATACCGTTAGTGTTTTCTTTTTGTAAATTATGTTCTTTGCACATTCTGAGCACTAATATACTCACTACATGTTTTGATTAAAAATGCACTAGCTCTTTAAGGTGGCACTATTTAAATGTTATAGTTGTGACTGCTCAGTATCCTCTTGACAAAGCGCAAGTGTGAAACATTGAGGGTCATTTTGCTCAGTTAGTAACCTGCCTGTTCACTTGCACTGGTATCCTTCTGAAGAAAATAAGAAGGAGCAATGTTCGTCAGAATCCTGTGTGTTGCTATTTTCCTTTTAGTTTGGACTGCGTGAGTGTGTATATGGCTTTGCACTAAAGTTCCAGCCAGGCTTGTGCTGGTACCAGCTGACATACAAAGGAACAGGAGAGTTCAGAGGATTGGGCCGAATGGTGTCACTGTAAACACTGCTAAGCCCACTTTGGGAATTACCATAATAAACTGCAGATAAAATGATTACTCTGGGGTTCCTGGACCTGAATTTTCATCATTATATACGTGAACTTAACGTTGTTGAAAGTGCTGTCAGTAAAGGAACCGGTGGTAGGAGCCATTCCATTTACCTCCTATGAATTTATTACTTGGCACTGCAGACAAGAAAGCTGCACCTTCCCTTCCTTATTAACGGCACTCCAGACTCACTCACTGTGCACGGCAGCAATGTACAGGGCACGTTTTAAATTATTTTGATTTAAATATGCCTTGAAGACTGAGCACACTGCCCAAAACACTTGGGTGTCAGTGGGCCACTTCCTAGTATGAACATCCACAAGATAGCAGTGAGCTTTACATGCTCCATGATGACCTGTTGCCATTGTAGTCTTTCCTTTCTAGTTCTGTGGTGCACACACAGAACACAAAAGAAAGAAAGAGGGAAAGAGAGAAAGAAAAGAAAGAAAGAAAGAAAGAAAGAAAAGAAAGACTAGAATAGTAATGTGCCCTTTCTGAGGCACATAAAGCACCCTGCCATCTTCTGGATGGCAAAAAAGCACTGCCTTGAGTGGTTGTCAATAAATAACATTAGGCACAGACGAGGTATGGAGAGGGCCAGAGGAAACCTTGCTGGGACAAAAAATCATCATATATACTTCCTCATTTTTTTTATTCTTTTCAATCTATCTTTGAATGTTTAAACAATTCGTCTTTGACTTTTAGGATGAAGTTAAAAAATTATCTTATGCTTGAAAGTGAGTGTAAGTGTTTTACTTGCATATGGTGTATTTGTGTGTTACCTTTTGTACTATATAATATGTTAGTCCTATGTTTTTAATGTTTGTATTGTTTTTATGTACAGTATACTGGTTGACCATGAAAATGGGTCTTTGGCCCATGGACTTTCCAGTTTAAATAAATAAAACAAACAAACAAAGCTGTCTTAGCCTGAAAACATATTCCTTCGGAATACTTGCTCTCTTGGTCCTGTCACTTTCAGACCGGGGGCCAAGGAGCACTTACAGAACTGAAACATGAGTTCAGTGCATCTCAAAGCTGCATGTGTATATTCCACTTCCTGATCCTCTCCCAAACTGCAGATCATCCGGGTGGCTGCAGCTGTTGGGAGGTTGGGCACAAAGTCAGTCCAAATAACTAAATAATTTTGTCACTTAAGAGAGAGAGAGACATAGATACTCAAAATGTGTGACAGCATCAAACTGGGGAGTGGGGCTTGTCCAAGGGGCCGGCTAGGTAGTGGTCCAGCTGTTGATAGGGTGGTTGGCTGGGTGGGGATGATCCAGCTGCAGGGTGGATTCTCAGCTGGGAAGAGACTTGGGGGGGGGCTGTGGGTGATACAGATGGAGAGATAGTGAACGACTAGAGTTCAGAGGCTGGTCCAGGTGTGTGGGATGTTCTGGCTACAGGAGTGTTATTGTGGGTGGTCTTATCAGGAGGAAAGCTGGGTATGGGAGCTTGAAGGGTGATCCAGCAATAGGAAGGGTTGTCAACTTGGGAGCATGTGAATAATCCATAGATACATAGATACATAGACAGTGTCGGCAGATAAGGGCCTATGGCCCACCCAGTCTGCCCATTTGAGCTTGTAAGTTCAGTTTGTTTTCCTAGAAGTCTGTTTCCTCTTACCCCTGACCTCTAGAATTCCTTTATGTCTATCCCATGCATTCTTAAATCCCGTGATTGTTTCAGCCCCCACCACTTCCTCTGGCAGGGTGTTCCACTTGTCCACCACCCGTTCTGTGAAGAAATTCTTTCTCATGTTTCCTCTGAATCGTCCTCCCTCCAACTTCATCCCATGCCCTCTAGTCCTGGAACATCTTTTTCGCTTAAAAATAGTGTTTTCCTGCACCCTGTTCCTCCCTGTAAGATACTTGTATGTCTCTATCATATCCCCTCTCTCCCTCCTCTCCTCCAGGGAGTACATGTTCAGTTCCTTCAACCTGTCTTCATAGGACTTGTGATGCAATCCATGCACCATCTTTTTGCCCTCCTCTGAACCTTCTCTCCCTGTCTATGTCCTTACGTAGGTATGGTCTCCAGAACTGTACTGTACCCAGGTGGGGCCTCACTAGTGTCTTGTATAGCGGAATTATGACCTCCCTTTCCTGCTGGTGATGCCCCTGCCTATACATCCCAGCATCCATTTGCTTTACCTGCTGCCTTGTCACACTGTTTCCCTACCTTGAGGTCATCAGAGATGACAACCCCAAGATCCCTTTCCTGCTTGGTGCATGCTATATCCTCACCCCCAACTGATATATTGTGCCAGGGTTTTTGTGCCCCATATGCATTATCTTGCACTTCTTTGCATTGAATTTCAACTGCCAAATCCCGACCATTCTTCAAGTTTCTGCAGGTCGCTTCTCATTCTGTCTACACCCTCTGGTGTGTCTACTCTGTTACAGAGCTTTGTGTCATCAGCGAACAGTGAAATTCTGCCTTCTAGATCCTGCTAATGTCACTGATGAAGATGTTGAATAGGACCGGTCCCAGCACTGATCCCTGTGGTGTTCCCACTGGTCACTCTTCCTCTGTGGAGGACAACCATTTACCACCACCCTCTGTGTCCTGCCACCCAGCCAGTTACCTACCCACCACACTACTGTCCTGCCCACACCCATATTCCCCAGTTTGTGTAATAGTCTTCTATGTGGCACAGTGTCAAAGGCCTTGCTGAAGTCCAGATAGGCCATGTCCACTGCCCTCCCTGATCCACCTCCCTAGTCGCCCAGTCAAAAAATTCAACGAGGTTGGTCTGACATGACCTCCCCTGGTGAAACCATGCTGCCTTGGGTCCTGTAGTCCATTGACAACCAGATGTTCCACCAATCTCTCCTTCAGTAGTGCTTCCATGATCTTCCCCACTACCGAGGTGAGGCTGACTGGTCTGTAGTTCCCTGCTTCATCTTTGTTCCCACTTTTGTATAAGGGACTACATCTGCTGTCCTCAGTCTTTGGTACCTCCTGTTTCCAGTGATTGGCTAAACAGGATAGCCAGAGGTTCAGCCACCACCTCTCTTAGTTCTTTAAGGATCCTGGGTGCACCCTGTCTGGCCCATTGCTTTATCAACTCTTATTACTTCCAGTTCCTTCAGGACCCTTTCTCGTGTAAAGGGACTTGTGTCCATTTCTCACCATTCTCACCCTTGTACTCCTTCAGACCCATTACCCCCTCTTCCTCAGTAAAGACTGAGCAGAAATACCTGTTCAATATGTCAGCTTTACTGTTGTCATCCTCCATGCGGCTCCCATCCTCCCCCTTCAGTCTCACTATCCTCCTTTGTCTTTCTTTTTTCACTTATGTACCTGTAAAAGGTTTTGTCCCCTTTACCCACTGATTTTGCAATGTGTTCTTCTGTCTGAGCTTTGGCTTCCCTTACTGACTTCCCTGCCTCCCTTTGCTTCTCCTGGTACTTCTCCCTATCCCCTTCTGCCTGTGTCTTTTTGTATTGCCTGAATGCAATCTTTTTGGCTTTCACTTTCTTTGCTACCTCTTTGGAAAACCATAATGGTCTCTTCTTCATTTTCCTCTTGCTAACCTACTTAATGCATCATTCTGTTGTTCTTATAATCCCCATTTTAAATACTGCCCACTGTTCCTCAACCCCTGATTCCTGTCCCATTCCCCTTAATGCCTCTTTCAAGTATCTCCCCATTTTCCCAAAGTCTGCCCCTAAAATCCAGGATCGTGTTTTGTGTGGTTTGGTTCTGTTCTTTCTGTGATTTCAAACCACAATGACTGGTGGTCACTGTTACCCAGGTGCTCCCCACTGTTACCCCCATCACACTGCCCTGTTTGTGAGCACAAGGTCCAGTATTGCCTTCTGCCGAGTTGGTTCCATGACCAGTTGCTTGAGGAAGGCACACTGAAGGAGTCCAGGATAAATCTGCTCTAGTTGATGCTGCTGCTGGGATGCTCCAGTCCACATCTGGAATATTGAAGTCTCCAACCAGTACTACCTCACCCTTGTCTGCCATCCTTTGGATGGCTGCATCTACTCCCTATCTGTTTCTTCCTCCTGGGCTGGTGGTCTATAGACCACACCTGTGTGGATGGCTGTCCCCATTTTCCTTTCCAGCTTAAACCACAGTATCTCTTCCCCATTTTGTTCCTCCTGGATCTCTGTGGCCCTTATGTCATTTTTCACATACAGTGCCACTCCTCCTCCCTTCCTGCCTGCTCTGTCTCTTCTGAATATGTTGTAGCCAGGTATGGCCATCTCCCAGTCATGGTTATCATTACACCAGGTTTCAGTGATGGCCACAATGTCCAGGTCTGACTGTACCATGACAGCCTCCAGATCTTCCATCTTGTTGCTAAGGCTCCTGGCATTTGCACACATGGCTTTCCATGATTTGACCTCCCTAGACTGCTTCACTGTTCTACTCCAGCCCCTTCCTTGGTTGTCATTTATCCCTGGTTCTCCTTGCTGTCTGCCCTTCTGCTGAATTTTGCCCTTTTCTGCTTATCCACCTCTTGGGCACTAATCTCCATCTTTGCACACTGCTTTGCAGAGATAGCCACTCCTCTGGTTCACTGGTTCCACTGCTAGCTGTGGGGGTGAGCAAGTAGGTACCCTCCTTGCTGGCCTGCCACCCCCTTTGCTAGTTTAAATGCTTGTCAATGTAGCATTTAAACTTATCATTGAGTGCTTGGATTCCCTCCAGGATGGATGCAGGCGTCGAGGCTAGACAAACCTCCATCCCTCCAGGTGGGTCCCCAGTCACCAATGAATCAAACCCTTCCTCACAGCACCAGTTCTTCAACCATGAGTTAAAGTTCCTGGTGCATGCACTCCTATGCTCTCCCTTGCCTCTCACAGGTAGTACTTGAGAAAGTGACAGAAGTAGCTACTTGCTTGAGACCCTCCCCAGTTTCCTAAACTCTTCCTGAACTTCCTTTGGCTCCCCATTTGCCAAGTCATTAGTACCTAGGTGGATAATGACATCAGTTCACCCTCCCGTCTTGCCTTCCCAGTGATCCCAGTATCTTCCTTCCATCCCTCCATGCGTGGCACCTGGTGAGGCACCTCACCCCCTGTCCTCCCCCTCCTGTGTTCCTAGCTGGATCCCTCTTATGATGGAGTCCCCCACCAGGATTCACTTCCTCCTCCTCTGGGGTCCACTGCTTTCCCCACTGAGGTCACCTCCTTGGCTAACCTCCACATCCTTTCCTTCCACTTCTCTGGGTACCTCTATTTGGTTGTACTCGTTTGCCAGTGTGGCATATGAGTCCTTGAGTGGAATAGGATCTGGGATGTGCCTCTGCCTGACTGCTCTAACCCTCCCTGAGCCCACTGTCATCCAAGTGCTCCTCATTCTCGGCATCCTTTGAGGCAGCTGCATTGGACTGGGTGGTCCCTGGATAGGGGTGATGGTACTCCTGACCCAGTTTACTTCTGCTCTGAGTCTGGCTACCTCATCCCGCAGTCCAGAGAGATGCATGCAGATAGGGCAGCACCTCAGTGTCCAGAAGGTCTGCCTGAATATGGCTGCCCCACAGCCACTGCATTGCACCACTCCCCACATTATTATCCAAGGGCTGAAAGGGAGGTCCAGCTGCAGGGAGCATGGTTGGTGAGGGAGGCTAGTCCAGAGCTTCTTTGAGGATGGTCCAGTGATAGGTAGGTCAGGTGGTTGTCTGTGGAGATGTAGTCTAGAGCTGGGTGGACAAGTTACAGGCACAGTGGTCTGCTGAGAGAGGCTTGTCTGGGGGCTTGGGGGAGTGATTGAGCTGCAGGGTGTTTGCTTGGAATAGGGTCTGTTTCTGGTTCAGATGCAGGAAGGCTGGTCGGGGGCAGTTCTGTGGATACTAACATACTATTTGCCAGCAGATTAGGCCTTACGGTCTATCGAGTCTGCTCGAACTTCAGATACTTAGTTGGGTGCCGAGACCCTCCCATCCCTTGTGCTCCAGACACCCGTATCATCCATCCCCAACCCCCTGGGACAGGCCATCATCTGATACATCCACTTTCTGTGTCTGTCCCATCCTTTCTTGAAGCCCTCCACCGTGGATCTCTGAACTAGCTCACCAGGCAGTGCATTCCAAGGGTCCACCACCTCACAGTGAAAACCTCTCCTCTTTTCCCCCCTCACCCTTCCACCTTCCAACTTCAAACCATGCCCTCTGGTGATACCTCCCTGCTTTAGTCTAAAGATCCCCTCCATGTTTACCCTATTTATTCCCTTGAGGTACTTGAAGACCTCAATCGTGTCCCCCTGTCTCTCCTCTCCTCCAATGAAAACAGGCAGAGCTCCTTAAGTCTGTCCTCATACGTCAAATCCCCTAGCCCTCGTATCATCTTTGTTGCCCTCCTCTGTACCCTCTCCAGGAGCTGTATGTCCCTCTTCAAGTGTGGTCTCTAGTACTGTTTACAGTACTCAAGGTGTGGTCTAACCAGTCCATTGTACAGTGGCAGAATCTGCTTCCTTGCTCCTAGAGGTGACCTCTCACGATGCATCCCAACATCCTGTTTGCCTTGTAGCCACTGTCCTGCACTGCTCAGAGTTATTCATACAGCCATCCACCATGACCCCTAGGTCTTTCCCTATTGAGGCCTCCACGCCTCCCTCCCAGGGTGTACCTGTGTTTAGGGTTTCTCCGACCAGATGCAACACCTTGCACTTGGTGATATTGAAATTTATTTCCATGTTGAGCCCAGCTTTCCAGGGTGTCCAGGTCCTTGCAGGGCCAACCTCCCCTCTTCTCCCTCAACTACTGCTCCCATCTTGGAGTCATCCAGCGAAGAGACTCATTTCACCCTATACCCTCCCTGATGTCCGATATGTATGCATTAAACAGGATCTGACCCAGGACCGAGCCCTGCGGTACCCCACTACCAACCTCTCTAGGGTTTGAGAGCTCCCCACAGACCACTACTCTCTGAGTGCATCCAGCTAGCCAGTTTTCAATCCATCTGACCATCAAAGGGCCTACTCCTAATCCCATCAGTTTCTCCACCAGACCATTGTGGGGGACAGAGTCAAACGCCTTGCTGAAGTCCAAGAATAATATAGCCACAGGCTTACCCCTGTCCAGTTCTGATGTTACCAATTCATAGAACTCCACAAGGTTGGTTTGAGCATGATCTACCTGGCACAAACCCATGTTGCCGACTATCCAGACCTCCCACCTCCTCCAAGTACACCCCAATCGTTCCTTTAGTATACTCTCCATTAATTTTCCCACCACGAGGTCAAACTGATGGGTCTATAGTTACCTGGTACTTCCTCGACCTCCCTTTATGGATTGATTCCATGTCTGCCTCTCGCCAATCCCTAGGTACCCTCCCTGTCTCCAAGTGACCTGCTGAAAATCTCATGAGAGTGCAGCCAGTATGTCCGCCAATTCCCATAGTACTCCGGATGAATGCCATCCATCGGAGATTTGTCTTTCTTTAGGGCCTTGAGGCTAACTACACCCTTTTGGCAGAATATCATCGTCCCTCCACCTTACTGGCCTTATTATCCTTACCCAGATGTGACACACCTGGGGTACCTCTCTCGTCCCTCTTGCTCCACTTTCTGTTGCTCCTTGATCCCACTTACTGACGCGTTTCTATCCCCTTCGTACCTTGCTTTGTAGATATCCCATCCCCCTCCCTAGTGAACACAGAGGCAAAGTACTCGTTAAATACCTCTGCCTGGTCCCTCGCCTCTTCCACCCACCCTCCTTCTGATCTCAATCTACTGAGATGGCCCTTAGTTTTTCTCCGCTCCCCAATGTCCGGAAAACCCCTTTTCCCCTCCATGTATCCCCTGTGCCAGCCGCTGCTCTTTACTGGACTTTGCTCCCCTCACCATCGGGTGACTTTTCTAGATGCAAGCTGGTAGCATTTCCTTATCCCTATCCCTCTTTGTTTTATATATTTTGTAGGCCGCCTTCTTTTCTCTGACTGCTACCTGTACCTCACTGGACCACCAGCATGGTTTATGTGACCTTGCTCCTTACGTTTCAACTTAGCGCAGATCCTGACTGCCTCATCAAGTCCCCGTTTTATGACCTCCCATCTCCTTTCCACACTTGTCATTGAGGTAATCCCCATCAAGTGATCCTTGAGAATATTTCCCATGCCCATAAAGTCTGCCCCCCTGAAGTCCACTGCCAGTGTCCTAGATTTCACCCCCCATGCTTATTTGAAACCAGACAGTATTGTGGTCGCTCCCAGTCAGGGGATCTTGTACAACCATGTCCCTACCAGATCCCCATCTGCCAGAACCACATCCAGGACATGCCCCTCCTTGTGGGCTCCATCATATGCTGTGTTAAGAACACATCCTGGAAGCCATCAGCCTCTGCTCCTTGGTCATGTAGGGACATGATTCCCCAGTTTGTACCTGGCATGTGGGTCCCCACTCAACACCACTCCTTCCCTTTTTGGTCAACACTGGGCAATGATGTTGTCCAGCAAACCATCCTCTAGAACATTACTCATCCTGGGGGGCCTATATGCTACACCCAGCTTGACCTCATCTCCTGCTGAGGATCGTAAGGTGACCCATAAGGCCTCCACATTTCCCTCTGCCTCTTCTACCCTAGCAATTTCTATGTCATCTCTAATGAACATAGCCACTCCACCCCCTCTGCCCTCCTTTCTATCCTTCCTGAGCATAGTGTACCCCATTATGTTTAGGTCCCAGTCATGTAGTTTTGTTGGCTCACGTTTCTGTGACCTGCCCATCCACCCCAGACAGCATGGCTTGAACTCTGGCAACTTGTTTCCCAAGCTCCTGGCATTTACTAACACCAACCCCACCCTTATCCCTGATCCTCTTTGTCGAACCCCACCCAGATTCCTTATACCTCCATCCTCCCTCTGCTCCTCCTGAAACCTCCATCCCCAATCTGTTTCCCCTCCCCCTTGGCGTGAAGGCTACTCCCCTCATCTGGAGGAGGGCTTCTGGTCACCCCTCCCATATCCCTTCCCCCCCTCACAAGTTTAAACCCCACCTTTCTATGTAGTCAGCCATCCCTGTTTAAGACTTCCTTCCCTAATGGGCGAGATGAAACCTGTCCTAGGCATATAGTCCCTTATCCTCCCAAACTCCATTCCAGTTCCTAACACCCCAACCCTCTCTTACACCCACTTCCCGAGCCAGTCATTAACTCTGCCAGGCTTCATTTTTCTCCACTGAGGGCCTTTGGTACTAGCAATATCTCCCGAAGAAATGTTGTATCCATTATCCCGACAGACTCTGGCAAGTTCTTGGAACCTTGCTTGGATTTCAAAATGATATTTCCCTCTAGATCATTAGTTCCCAAATGCACCAGAAATCGGTTTCCCTCCACAATCCCTAACCATTTCATACACCATGAACTTTGCTCTGTGCACTGTCAGCCCAGAGATACTCACTACTTTCACCTGGCTATGGCATCCACCCCCCTGTACCTCCCACTGGATAGCCCTAATCATCGAGTCTCCCAATAACAGAACCTTAACACCACCATCATCCTTATGGTTACCTCCACTATGCCCTCTCAGCGCCCCTTGTCCCCCTTTATTCATGATCTCAATTTCGTGGGAGTCTTCCTGCCTTATTAGAGACCCCCTTGTCACCCTCCACTTTCTGCCTCCCTTTTATTTTGCCCACTTAACTCAAACTCCCTCTGAATAGGTGTCCCCTTTAACCCTCTCTTATCTGAACCATTCATCCTGGCCCTGATGGTTTCCCCTTCCCCCACACTGCCATCCTCCCCCCTTGTACTAGTACCTCTGCCTCCAGAGGCTCTCTGTGGGTCCCCTTTAGCTAGGGCCCCATCCTTGGTACTGAACCCCCTGCTGAAGGGGGGCTCCTCTCCCACCTCCTTGTCTCCCAGTTTCTCTCCAATCATGCCTCCTCTCTCATGTCTGGAATATGTTGCATCTCCCCATTTGCTTAACATATGTTTCCCCTTCTCCCTCTGGGACTATTTCTATACTTTCCATAGCTTGGTCTGTGATGCCCCTATGGGTATCAGACTCCCTCCCAGCCTCTGTATAGGTTTCCTCATTTCCACCAACTCCTTCCTCCCCTCTAGGTTGTAGTAGCTCAAATTTATTGTGACACTCTATGTCAGCCTCCATCAAGTAACCTGAGTTTCCCCTGACTGCACCTCTAAACTGCCCTCTTCTTCCCCTCTTGCTCTGTTCACCTTGGGGCTCCTTCTCACAGTCTGCTGTTTTGGCTTCCACAACAACAGCCCCTCTAATCTTCCCCTCCACTATCTTTGTATTCAGAATGTTCACCCTATCGCTTTCCCTTAGCATCAACTTCCCTATCTAAGGGTCCTCTGTCCTAATATCCCCCTCCTGCTTGCTGTAACATAATGTCCTGTAATTTCAGGTGTTGCCCCAGCCTCCCTCAGCCCCACCCTTCTGCCCATATCCACACCTTATCCTTGGACACCCCCAGCTCCCCCAGCTTACTCCTTAACCAATATACCTCACTCCTGATACAAGATAGCTGTCTACAGAGTGGGCAGCCTCCCTCTCTCCAGGCCCAATTTAGAATTATTGCCATCCCACAGCCTGTACAGCCTACAACCCTTCCAAAGATGCCTGCCATGGTGGAATATGGCCACCCTGTTTATCCCCCTCTGTTTATAATGGCACACCCCCTTTTCTCAGTCCCTTTCCCCTGGAATACAGTTTCTCTCTATACTGACTGTAGTTATTTACAAACCCAATTTCAACCCCACCAATAAAGTTCAAAAGTCTCACAAACACCACAGTCCAGTGTATGTCGGTCCCATAACAGTGTGTGGTTGACAGACATCAGGTACCGTATGATGTCACAGGCCCACCAGCTCCTGTTGCTTCGAATTTCAGTCCTAAAACAGAAATACTCAGCCCTTCAATCCCAACCCCCAGTGGTTTTTCAGTATTTAAGAACTCCAGGCAAACAACACATTTAAATTTCCCTCTAATTAACCCTGACAAACAACAGTCCCCAAACCTCCAAAGTTACAATATCACAGCCCAAGTAACAGTTCTAATTCAAGGTAACAATTTTTACCACATAGAGCTAATTTCACTTACAAACTATTCAAATATTTCAGTTAAAACAGAATATAACCCCAGACCTCTGTCCAACCAACCTGCTGCTTTGAGTTCCCAAGTGAACAATGGAGGCCAGGGTAATTCTGTTTTAAAGACAAGGTAATTGCAGCTAATGTCCCCTCTCCCTAACACCAGGCAAACAACACATTTAAATTTCCCTCTAATTAACCCTGACAAACAACAGTCCCCAAACCTCCAAAGTTACAATATCACAGCCCAAGTAACAGTTCTAATTCAAGGTAATAATTTTTACCACATAGAGCTAATTTCACTTACAAACTATTCAAATATTTCAGTTAAAACAGAATATAACCCCAGACCTCTGTCCAACCAACCTGCTGCTTTGAGTTCCCAAGTGAGGGATTATTCCGGGGATGTATCACACAAAGGAGAGCACTGCATCAGTGCAGCAGATAGTGTGTTGCAGGTGCCAGGTGGTTGACTGACTAGTGGTTAGGCTGTTCCAAGTGCTGAGTGGCTGTTAGGTGCAGAGAAAGTGGTCGACTGGAGTTTGGAGGCTGGTCCAGGTGTGTGGGGGTGGGGTGTTCTGGCTGCAGGAGTGTTGTTGTTGGTGGGTTGTTGATTGGGGAAGGGGTGGATAGTCTGAGGGCTGAAAGGGAGGTCCAGCTGCAGGGAGGGTGGTTGGCGGGGGTCTAGTCCAGTCCAGGGATTCTGTGAGGATGGTCCAGTGATAGGTAGGATGGATGGATGGTTGTGGGGGTGATGGCTCAGGGCTACGGGACCAGCTACAGAGACAGTGGTCTGCTGAGGGAGGCTTGTCTTGGGGCTTGAAGGAGTGATCCAGTTGCAGGGTGGTTTCTTGGCATTGGGTCAGAAGATGGTCCAGATGCAGGGAGGCTGGTGGGAGGGGGATAGTCCAGGTTTATGTAGGGGTGGTGGGCTAGGCTCTGGTCAATGGAGGGTGGTTGGCAGAGGGGGGAGATGCAGATTCGGGTGTTGTGGAGTAGACCAAAGAGAGTGTTCATCTTGAAGGGGTTGGTGCAAGGGCAGGAAGGTTTTTCCATCTGTATTGAACATGGTCAGCTAAGGGGGTTGTTCTAGCTGCAGGGGGGAGGGCAGCTGGTCTGTGGGCACAAAGGGTCATCTGGGCGGATGCAGATTCGAGGTGTGTGGAGTGATCCAGACAGGGGTGCTCAGCCTGGGAGAGGCTGGTCCAGCTGCATAGACGGTCTGGTTCAGATATCTTCATTGTATTCATTTAAAAAAATGTGTTTCTTTATCACATTAATAAATA
This sequence comes from Neoceratodus forsteri, assembly GCA_016271365.2. Classification (NCBI taxonomy): domain Eukaryota; kingdom Metazoa; phylum Chordata; order Ceratodontiformes; family Ceratodontidae; genus Neoceratodus; species Neoceratodus forsteri. The sequence goes on from CM028131.1 coordinate 1,316,830,620, forward strand.
CTGTCCTAACCAGGTATAAAAAAGTCCTACTCTGAATTGAGTAGATTACACTGTCTGACACAGGAACTTGGTAAAAACCTGACCATCCTATTCGGATCAGATCAGACTGATAAAATAAGGACTAACCGGACTGGGCACAAGTTGCACTAATATTGCTGATCCAGCCAATCTGGATGGATCGACTGTACCAGCTTTTACCTATCTAGTCCTGTCCCAGCAGTCCGGTTTTCATACCATCCTAGCTGGGAGTGAAACACGGACTGCGAGGCCAGATAGATAAAAGCCGGACTGGTCCACCCATCCAGAGTGGCCAAACCAGCAATATTAGTGCAACCTGTGGCCAGTCTGATCAGTCTGGTTTTTACTGGCCCTAGTTTCGCATACAGTCTCCAAAACACCCCGTGAAATACAGTATGGTGGCTGAGATCTCCGGATGATATTTTTTAGCAGTGATTTGCTACAGTATTTACTAATCGATTGTGCCTAAACAGGAATCAAACACTGCACTGTGCCACATGACCTGTCAAACATCCCAGTACACTGTGCCAGATGTACTGGTTATTGAACTGTGCCACATTCACTGTCGTCACTGCAGTGTCATGTGCACTGGCATCACTGCATTGTGTCACGTGCACTGTGACACATGCCTTTTGATGATGCACCTGACGGTGTGAAACTGGTAGAGGTTCTTCTTGCCTGATGCGGGAGATGTTTTAATGGTGGTTGTTATTTTTAAACTGAATAAAGCTGTTATTCTAGTACAATTCGAGTGGTGCGGACATTTGTTGCTTTGTTTACTGTACTAAGTGACCTGTCAACACCCACTGCACTGTGCCACATGTACGTCTGTCACTAAACTGTGCCACGTGCACTGCCATCACTGCACTGTACCACATGCACTGCCATCACTGCATTGTCTTGTGCCCTGCCGTTAGGGCACTGTGTCACATGCACTGTTGTCACACCATTATGCCATGTGTATGTGGGAGGATGGGTTGGAGTGAAGACACAGAATGACGAGACAAGTTCTTTTAAAATGTCCCATAGGGCAGTACACTTTATTACAGAAGGACTTCCACACACTTCGCAATAAAATAAAAAGTTCAAACAATGCAAATCTGGAACTTCTGTGTTGCTCGTACTGATTGACTAGTCAGGATGATCTTGGGCTACTGTAAAAACTTCTCTTACAAGGCTGTTGGGTCCCACTCAGCCAGTAGGCTCACAGGCACTAAACCAGTGCCTGAGGGTGGTCCTACCTGCAACTGATGCTATGTAGCCCATACTTTAGGTAGACCAATTACCCCTCCAGCTGCTCAACTCAGCTCTTGTCCAAAACAGCCCAGCCTTGGCTAGCACCGCCACTGGCCAGTCTTTCTTAGACTGCTCCCAGAACTGACTACCCCCCCTCTTGCATCAGCCAGTTTTCATTCCTGTGGAGGCCTGCTCCCTCCACATCTCAGTTCTTATCTGCCAGACTATGCTTGGCCAGCTCTTTTTATAGGGCTGGAGACCACATGATCTGTCAAATAGTTTAACTTTTAGTTGAATGTTTGCAACAATTTTAAATATGGTTGTTTCATACAGAAAAGTAAACAAAACATGAAAAACACATTTTAACACATATCTGCTTTTATACAATTAGAAAATAAAGCAATAAGAAAATAAAGAAGGGAACTTTCAGGCAGGAAGTCCCACCTTTCTTGTTCCCAGACTCCCTCATGCTAGAGCTCTATAAAGCCCACAGATTCCAGCTGGCCTGAGCCCGTAGTAATCCACAAAATGGACGCCAGCACCAGCAAACTAAAAGCACATGGAGTCAGGGATTCCCCAAACAGGTACATTTTCCTCAGCATATATCAATGTGTTCAGTTTTGGCTTAAACAAACATTTCATCTAGTATCGGGAAAATATAGAAGAAGAAGAGTCAGCATTTATAGTGCTTTTCATACACAGAGTATCCCAAAGCACTTTACAAGCAATGCTAGTCTGGTAGTGAAGTGACTGAATGTGTACTGGCGGCCATATCGCACATCAGCACCCACACACAGCCTGGACAATTGCATGAACCAGTTTATGAGAAGGGGAATGTCAGCCAGGACACAGAGAATGTCCCCTACTCTTTGCAAAGAGTGCCCTGGGTTCTTTTACTTCCACTTAGACAGCACCAGGATGAGTAGAAGGGACCTCAGTTTAATGTCTCATCCAAAGTACAGCACCCCCCAGCAGTGCAGCACCCCCCAATACTGCACTTGGGTGCCAGCATTTTAGGTACAAGTCCAATCCCAGTGTGAGATGAGAACCCACAATGTTCTGGTCCAGAGGCAGATGTACTACCAACTGAGCCATGCTGACACCTAACACATATACATAAGACCAGCAGTGTGAAACAAAAGGCATTGCTAATGCATTGTTTGTAGCAGTTTGTAAAACATGTGTTTGAAACATTTCATCCAACAATAAGAACTTTGAGATTCTGAATACCTTCATTACCCTCCATATAAAACTAATGGTGGTTTATAGTAGTTCTCCTTCAGTATTTTGTTTTATATTTTACAGTGCCAAAAACACAGATTCATTCTATGCACTTTCTTCCCCAGGTAAAGTATTTTACAAATGGAAACTTCTAACAGGGGAATACAGCACCAAAGTACACAACATTTCTTGCACCCTAACTGTGGTAGAGCAGCTCTTGTATACTTAATGCTAGCTGTGTGTGTATTGGGGTGGGGGTCAGAAAGAGAAGAATTAGAACATTAAAGTTTCAGTGTTGGGTGATAAGTCCAGCAAAGACAAGATAGAATATAGAAAGGTTAGCATAGAAGAAAGGCTGCAGCCAAAAGGATAGGAAAGAAACATTAATTTGACATGCTGTAAGACCATTCCTGCACTGAATGTTTCAAGTCTCAGCAGGCTTTCATTTTATTTGGTACCTTAGAGCAGCCTTATTGTGGCTGTAAGGCTTTCTAGCCCCTTAGGACTGCATTCTCTTATTTTCATTAAACAAAAATACAGTGGGAGGGTTTCATCCTATCACAGTGTACTTCTGACACAGCACTGTGCCACGTGTACTGCAGGCATCACACTGTGACACGTGACCTGTCAACACCCCAATACACTGTTCCACATTTACTTCTATCACTGAACTGACATGTGCACTGCTGTCACTGCATTGTCTTGTGACCTGCCATTACTGCACTGTGTCACGTGCACTGTTAACACATCATTATGCCATGTGTACTTCTGACATAGCACTGTGCCATGTGCACTGCAGGCACTGCACTGCACCATGTGACCTGTCAACACCCCTAGTATTGTGCCACATGTACTTCTGTCACTGAACTGTGACACGTGCACTGTCATCACTGCACTGTGCCTCTTGCACTGCTGCTGGTGCACTGCTCCACATGCACTGACACTGCACTACAGTATGCCACATGCACTACCACCACTGTGCTGTGTCACGTACACTGCCATCACTGCAAAGTGCCATTTGCCTTGCCAAGTATGCATGTTCCTTAGTTGGCCACAGTCTATGACTGTAGATGGAGGGGTTGCACCTGGTAACAGCCAGTGATGTCATCTGTGCATGTAACTCAGGGCCACATGCCTCTGTATCATATTGGCTTGAGGTTTTAATTCAGTGATTTCACTGAGTGAGAGGATCTTTGAACTGTGCTGAATAATTGTTGGAATGCGAACATCAACACTTTGGAATGCGCACAACAGTTTAGAATGTGGACAAGGATTTTGATCAGGCTGATTTTTACAACAGAACATAGGCTAACCATATACTATACCACTATAGCTCAATAGCACCATTATTAGTGAAGCAAGCAGCCAGCCTCCCTCACTGGAAAAAGAGAGCAACTTGTGCTTGTGTTGGTGGTGGTGGGGGAGGTGATAAAGATGCAAACCAATAGAAATTGAACCAGAATAAACTGTTGTGCGTTATTTTGGGAAATGGGGAAGAATGGTCAGGACACCGGGTAAATTCCTCTACTATTCTAGAGAAGTGCCGTGGGATCTTTAATGTCCACCTGAACAACCACCATAAAAGACAACCAGTATCTCTAGTTAATGTCTCATCTGAAGAATGGCACACCACAATAGTACAGTATCCCCCTACTACTGCTACTACTGGTGGCAATGTTGATGTATCAGCATAATCCCTGTGCTGTACTGGAACCCATGACCTTCTTGTCCAGAGGCAAATGTGCTACCAACCAGCGGTTTCTCAGTGCTGTGAACTTTAGCTCCATGAGATTTATCATACTACTTTTCATTTAGAAATATTAAAATCTGCCCCCTAGTAATCTACATGGATTACCACCCACCCTTCTTCAGGAAAAACCCACCCGCACCCGTCTGAGCCCCACCACCCTACCAGCAGTCCAAAGACTCCTTTCTCTGATCTACCCCTTAAAAATTAGTTAGTCGTTGTTTATTGTTCATTCATTATCCTGTCATTGCCAGGCACTAATGCAGGTATCTTACCCCAGTCATGCTTTATGTATTATGGCACAAAGCATGACTGGTCAAGATACCGACATTCAGGCCTGGCAGTGAGAGGATGAGGAGTGTTGAGCGGCATTAGGCAATAAAATTAATTATTTGTCATTTTTAAAGTGCATGCCCAAGATAGCAATCTAGGTAAAAGGCTGGTGGGGCTCAGCTGGGTGTGGTGGGAGACTAGTAGAGGCTCCAGGTCAGGAGGGCTAGACAATACTGCTGATTTTGATCCTCCTTTCAGGGTGTGGGGGGGGGGGCATAGTGAGAAGGAAGATGCAAACCAAGTGAGATTTAACTAGAATGAACTGTTTGTGTTATTTTAGTGAATAGTGGAAATTTGGCCAGGACTCTTGAGAAATTCCCCTACTCTTATGGAGAAGTGCTTTTGGAGTTTTAAGATTGCCTGAATGACCAGCATAGAAGGTGGGTGGTCTGTTGATTTAATGTGTCATCCAAAGGATGTTGCACCCAGACAGCTCATGAGCCCTGGCCTCAAGCTCCAGAGCCCTTCCACCCTGTCATCAGACTACTGAACCAACCAGCCATGGAGGCATGGTCCCAAGCCCTCCCCCACCATCCCTAGCCTCTAACTTTGAATCCCCACCCACTAGGCTCCTCAGACTCCCCACAGCCATGGCCATATGTTCACTAGCCCACCCCTGACAGCATGCTCCAGAGCTTCCCCAAACCTTGGCTGCAGGTTCCAGTGGTCACTCCCCTAGACCTGACGACAGGCGTCAGAGTCACTTCAGCAAAGCCCTGCTTTTGAGCCCCAATAGACAGACTTTTAGGAGCTCCTGAATCCCTCTCCATCCTAACAGCAGCTGCTGATCCTCCCCAGGCCTGGCAGCAGGCTCCCCAGCCTGAGCCCAAGCCCTGGCAGCAGCCTTCAGAGTCCTGACAGTAGGCTCTCATGTGTACCCCAAGCACTGGCAGTGGGATCCTGAGCACACCAAGCCCTGGTGGCATAATGGTGTGCCGTCAGCACAGTGAAACCCCTACAGTGATGACAATATGGGCACTGCAATCCGACCATCCATCATTCCGACAATCAGGATTTTGCAGCACCTGCCATTGTTGCCACCCCAGGGGTGTTGCGCTCTTCCCCCCTATACCTCCGACTTGGAGGTGATTATATTATTTCTGGGGGGTGCTGGGAGTGAAGCCTCTTGTGGTGGGAGATGCAGAGGGCTTTTCCCCGTTAACAGCCAAAATGTGCCCTGGTGCCTTGCGCGCAACAGAGATCGGGCGGCACAGTTGCCACACAGCATGGCCACTGTTGGCATCGGCGTGTTGCTGTAGTGTCAGTTGACCATATACAGTAGGTGTCAAACTGACATGGTGGAACCTGGCATAATAACCCCCTTCCATAACCCTGTATTTATGCTCACAGGTCCCCACCACCTCCTAGCCAGGCCAGGCCTCTGGCTCCTAAAGCCACCACCATTTGCCTCTTGCTCTAGAGCCCCCCCAAGTCATGGTTGCAGGTTCCAATGGTCACTCCCCCAGACCAGACAGTAGACTCTAGAGTCTCCCCCAAGCCCAGGCTGAAAGCTTCTGAGCCCCCATAGACAGGTCCTCAGGAGCTCCTGAGTTCCCCATCCTGAAAGCATCTTCTGATCTCCCCAGGCCTGGTAGCAAACTCCATAGCTCAAGCCCAAGACCTGGCAACAGCCTCAAGAGCCCCTTCAGCCCTAACATGAGACTCTCAAGCACCAACCAGCCCTGGCAGCAGCCTCCGCAGCCCTGATGGCAGGCTCTTGAGCAAATCCCAAGCCCAAGTGGCAGCATCCGCAGTCCCCCATAACCCTGAAGGCAGGCTGCTGAGCACCCCCAGTACTGGCAGACTACCCCCCAATTCATAACCATGTGTTCATGTTCACAGGCCCATCCCCCCAGTCAGCCCAGCCCTCTGGCTCCTAAACCTTCCACCCTTGGCCCTTTCTTTAAAACCTGTTCATGTCTGGCATCAGACTCCTGAGCCTCCTCCCGTTTCACATTCCCTAGTCCAGCCTCCACCACAGTCCTTGTGGTTGGCTACCAATCCCCATCAACCTTAGCTCCCCCCTAAAGCTCTGGTGGTGCCCCCCCATCATAGCCACTCCCAAGAAACAGATGGAATACTTGATGACAGCCCCACCCCCTCACCCCAGCTCATTACTGGGTACAATGCAGTAATATTAAAATACATTAAAATATAGGCTATGTTATTTTTTTTTAATTATTGTTTTTAATCCTGCCTATCCCTGAAGACACTGATAACACACAGCAACAGCTCACATATTCTAATCACGATATAACTATGGTTTAATAAATTCCCCTAAACTTGTTACCTGTAGTGCTAACTTAGGTATTACTAGGTGAAAAAAGACAAAAGTAGGCAATTTGCCCATTGTGATTGTCTCCCACTTCTACTTGGTGAATAATTTTAAAGAGAGCTTTGATCTGATGTAGCCGTTTAGCCCATTTTTAGAACCCAAGAATGTAGTTTGGCTGACTATCTCTTTGGGCAACTGATTCAAAAAAAATTGTTATTTCTTTGTTTGTATTTACCATGGGGATAAAAAGCTGCTTCTATGAGACCTTTTATTTTAGAACAGCAGCTGCAATGAAAGGTCATGCCCTCCCCCCCAATCCACCACCCACCCTCCTGGGCTACTCCATTTACATAGGGGTTGTGAGAGGTCGGGCTAAGGATACTTCCTATCACAGGGCAGAGTTACCAGGGTGTGTGAGGAGCAGTAGAGGGGAGGACAGGATATAACAAGGAAGAGAGAAAAGGAACAAACAACAGGGGAGGACACATAAAAAAAAAGGTGGGGGGCTAACCACAGAGCACAGGGTAAAAAGGAGGAAAAACAAACTACAAGATGAACATGTAGGGGGTGGTGCAGTGCTCTGTGTGCGGGGCAGCAGTCTTCAGCAGAACTTTCTAGATTCTGCGATGCTGACCCATTAGCAGGCACCTCTCTGGGCTGAGGGAGGAGGTTGCCAGTCTCCGGGCCGAGCTGGCCAGGGTTTGGAAGGTCTCCTCCCCCACCCAGGGACCACCATATCCACACCCACTACCTCAAATGATGCCCAGTAGCAGGCGTGGTTGGACTATGGTGGGCTCAGGCAGGGTTAGGGAGGTGAGGCAAAGACACATCCCCTAGCCAGTGCAGCTGAGGGACTCCTATACTTTGTTGGAGGAGCGGAAAGGCCCCATAAGGTCATGCATGGTTGCATCAAGGGAGGATGAGCGGGACCTCCTAAACGAAGCCCCAAGGGTAGGTGGTGGAGGACCCCAAAGGAAGAGGAAGCTACTCTTGGTGGAGGACTCTATCGTCCAGGTGTGAAGCTGGGAACAGGCAGAGAGGTAAGTTAAGTGCCTACCAGGAGACACAGCTCGCAGGGATGGAAACTGAATCCAGGGGATGGCTAGGGCTATAGCGAGGAAGGGGAGCTGGATGTCATCTTCAAGGGGACTAATGACCTAGCTGGGGCCAAGGCAGAGACAGGAAGAGTGCAAGAGGAGTTCAGGGAACTGTGGAGGGACCTATGACAGGTAGCAAAATTCATGACCTTCTCGGAGGTGCTGCCTGTCTGGGGCAAGGGGGAGGCTAGGGATCTCCACACCGAGGGCTTCAACACTTGGTTGGAGAGCTGGTGAGAAGAGCAGGGTTTTGGCTTCATTGGAGACCAGGGGCCCGCCTGGGAGGATGCAGGACTGTATGGGGCTGACGGCCTGCACCCTTCAAGGAGGGGGACTGAGGTCCTCAGTGAATGATTTAAATGCTTCATCAGCGAGCATTAATCAAATCAAACTTTATTTGTAAAAAGTACCTTTCTAAAATCAAGGCGCTTGTACATAATTAATTAAAATAAATCAATAAATAAAAAAATACAATTAATTAAAACCATAAATACAACAAGTTAAAACTCATAGCAGCGGCATTAAAAATCAATATATGCTAGACTAAAAATAAACGTCTTCAAAGCCACTTTGAAGCTTTGGACGGTCAGGCAATCTCGCAACTGACAAGGTAGAGAATTCCACAGGGTTGGGGCCATAAAACTAAAAGACCTGGCCCCAGATGTCTTTAAATGAATCCTGGGAATCTCTAGCAATCCCTCGTCAGTGGATCTGAGCAAGCGGGAGGGACAGTAGGGATGAAGGAGATCTTGCAGGTAACCAGGGCCCTATACGTCAGCAAACCGACCTTGAAGGTGATTAAAACTAGCCAAGGGGGGGTGTAGGAAAGAAGCAGGATAAAGCTGACTACCCACCCCCACAGGATAATTTAGCTAACATGGAGGATGGTAAGGATACCAAATCTCCAGAAAACAAGACGGGAAGGCAGGAGAAGCAAAGGTAATGGGGGGAGGACAAGAGGAGTGTATGCAGTAACTGGAGAGCCATGTGCACAAATGCCCGCAGCCTAAGGAACAAAATCCCTCATCTGACAGCCATGATAACAGGGGAGCACCTGGATATTATAGCTATCATGGAGACTTGGTACAATGGAAACCATGACTGGGACATAGCTATACCAGGGTACAATTTATTCAGGAGAGACAGAGTGGGGAAAAAGGAAGGAGGGGTGGCCCTGTACATAAGGGAGGGTATAAAGGTGACAGAAGCACAAGGAATGCAGGGGGAGGTAGCGATACTGTGGGTCACAATGGAGACGGGCAAGGGCATAGCCATTCGCACAAGTGTAATATATAGACCACCAGCACAAAAGAAGGAAATGGACAGGGAACTACTGAAAGCCATCCATGTGATGGCAGCTAAAGGAGAGGTGCTACTTACGGGTGATTTTAACTTGCCAGAAGTCGATTGGAGCACCCCAGCGGCTGCAACAGCCAGGGACAGAGACATTCTGGAATCCCTGTAAGGAGCATGCCTCAAGCAGCTGGTGCTTGAGCCTACCAGAGAAGGAGCCATTCTGGAGCTGGTTATGATCAATGGGGACAGAATTACAGATGTCAGGGTGGGAGAACACCTAGGGTCCAGTAACCATGGCACAGTGTGGTTCAGCGTGGAAACAACAACAGGGGCATGCCACACAAAGGTGAGGGTTCTGAACTTCCGGAGGGCAGACTTCAATAAGATGAGGGTATGTCTCAGGGAGTCCCAAGTAGTGACTGATGAAAGGGGGGGAGTTGAGGCACAATGGGCCCATCTAAAAGGAGCCATAATGGAAGCAACAAACCTATGTATTCGGCAGATAGAGAGGGGTAAAAGGAAAAGAAAACCACTATGGTTCACACAGGAAGTGTCCAGGAAGGTAAGGGCCAAAAAGGTGGCCTTCAGGAAATATAGGAAGACACAAAGGAAGGGGGAGAGGCAGAGTATCCAGAGAAACAGAAGGAGGCAGGGAGGGCAGTCAGGGATGCTAAGGCAAAAGGAGGGGGGATATAAAGGCTGAAGGGAGGGAGGGGTGGGAGTGAAAGGGGACAAGGATAAAGCATCAAACCTGAACAAATATTTCTGTTCAATTTTCATAGAGGAAGGGGCAGGGGAGGGACCCCAGTTTAGAACTGGGATGGGTAGGGAGTTGGAGAACTGGCCATTCAAAGTGGAGAGAGTCCCAAAAGAACTAACAAAACTGAAGGTGGATAAGGCAATGGAACCAGATGAGATACCCCCTAGAGTATTAAAAGAGTTAGGGGAGGTACTGGTGGCACCTCTAGTAGCCCTGTTCAATGAGTCACTGGAAACAGGAGTGGTTCCAGAGGACTGGAGAAGGGCTGATGTAGTTCCTCTCCACAAAGGAGGGAGCAGGGAGGAGGCTGGAAACTAGCGACCTGTCAGCCTGACCTCAGTGGTTGTTAAAGTTATGGAGTCTCTGCTAATGGAGAGGATAGTGGAGCACCTTGAATCAAGTGCAGCGCAAGATCTGAGGCAACACAGATTCACGTTAGGAAAGTCATGCCAGACTAATCTGATAGATTTTTTTTGACTGGGTCACTAGGGAGGTGGATCGGGGGAGCGGTGGATGTGGCCTACCTTGACTTCATCAAGGCACTTGACACTGCTCCACACAGGAGACTTGTGAAAAAGCTGGGCAGCCTGGGATTGGGACACAATTTGGTAAACTGGCTGGAAAATTGTCTAAAAAATAGAACACAGAGGGTGGTGGTTAACAGGGCTAAATCCGATGTAAGGAGAGTGACCAGTGGGGTACCACATGGATCAGTTCTAACATTAGTGCTGTTTAATATCTACATCAGTGACAATGCAGAGGGGCTGGAGGGGAAGGTATGCCTCTTTGTGGATGACATCAAGATCTGCAATAGGGTAGACAGTCCGGGAGGGGTGGAAAAAATGAGGAGAGACCTAGCTAAGCCAGAGTGTGGCAGCTATGATTCAATGCGAAAAAGTGCAAAATCATGCACTTGGGGCACAGAAACCTATGGGAGGAGTACATGATGGGTGGAGTGACATTGGAGGCCACAAAACAGGAAGGAGATCTGGGAGTAATCATATCTGCCAACCTGAAGGTGGCCAATCAATGTGCCAAGGCAGTGGAGAGAGCCAGCAGCGTGCTGTGGTGTATAGGGAGAGGTAATACCAGCAGATGAAAAGAGGTCATAATGCCACTGTACAGGACATTGGTGAGACCACACTTGGAGTACTGTGTCCAGTTCTGGAGGCTGCATCTCCAAAAGGACATAGATAGGGTGGAGGCAGTTCAAAGAATGGCAACAAAAATGGTGCAGGGCCTGCACCAAAGGTTATATGAGGAGAGATTGGAGAATCTCGGTATGTATACCCCAGAAGAGAGGAGGGAGAGGGGGGGACATGATAGAAACCTTCAGGTATCTCAAGGGAATAAATAAGGTACAGGAGGGCAGCATCTTTCCAAAGAGAAAATGCTCTAGAAAAACAAGAGGCCATGACATGATACTGGAAGGGGGAAGACTGAGGGGCAATGTGAGAAAGTACTTCTTCACAGAGAGGGTAGTGGAGGCATGGAACAGCCTGCCAGCAGAGGTGGTGGGGGCAAAGACGGTGGGGGGATTCAAACCTGCATGTGATAGACATAGGGGTGCCATAGCAGTTCAGAAATGAAGATGGGGCCAGAGATTAAGTAGTATCTGTTGCACTCTCACTAGGTAGGGATGCAGGACAGACTAGATGGGCCAGTCGGTCCTTATCTGCCATCAAATTCTATGTTTCTGTGTTACCTTAGGTTAGGTATTCTGGTACAAAAGTTGAACACACATTGGGACATTAGGCCTGGGAAGTTGACAATTTTGAATAGCAGGTGTAGGTCACCTCTGAGTCTCCTACTTTGCAGATCAAATAATCCAGTTTCCGAAAGTCTGTCCTGGTATGTATTGTTTTTTAGCTGGGGAACCATTTTGGTTACCCTCCTCTGCACCCTTTTCACCAGTTCCACGTCTCAGTTTAAGTACAAACTCCAAAAAGGAGAACCATAATCTAAGTATGGTCTAATGTAGGTTCTACACAATGGAATCAGGTGCTGTTCGTTTCTTGATACAAAAGTACACTGTATTGCTTTTATCATTCCATTCCACCATTGCAACAACTTTTTTGCAGCGATCGCCTGAGGTTAATATATCATTAACCATTATTCCCAGATCCCGCTCCTTGTTAATAGATTGTAAAGGAATACTGTTAAGTGAGTAAGGATAAAATGGATTGCTCCTTCCAAAGTGCAAAACATTGCACTTATCATGGTTAAATGACATTTTATCATGTAATGCCCACTCCTCAATCGTTTTGAGGTCCTTGGCTAGAGATTCAAGTTTTGTGATTGAGTCCACCCTCTCCTCTAAATTTAGTATCATCTGCGAATTTGGATATTACATTTCCAGGACTAATGTGGATGTCACTAATAAAAATGCTGAAGAGAGTGGGACCCAAGACAGAGCTCTGGGGCACCTCACTATTTACACTTCCCTCCCTTGAAAGGTGACCATTGACTTGTACACGCTGTGTTCTTTGTAATAACCAGCTTTCCATCCATCTGGCTAAGCTTAAGCTAAATCCCATAGCAATTCATTTTTCAATCAAAATGCCATGGGGAACAGTGTCAAATGCCTTCCTAAAGTCGAGCAGGACTACATCAGTTGCGATGCCTGAATCAAGGCAGTGGCTTGCTTGGTTATAAAAGGATACCAAGTTCATAGTACAAGAGAAACCCTGCTAAACCCATGTTGGTTTTCATCTGTTAACCCCAAGGTACGTATTTCAGCCTCGAAGTTTTTTTTATCAGTTTTTCCATGATCTTACCACATAGGGAGGTGAGGCTTATGGGCCTACAGTCACTAACAGTGCTCTTACCCAGTAATGTCCATTGCAATGGCTTGTTTTCTGGCTCAAAAAAGGCTTCCGAGATGTGTGTTGCCATTAAAAAAATAATTTTATTAATTGCTGTCTACTCTCAAAACAAATAGACTGCAACACTGAGCACACGGCTTCTGGCACTGTTTTGCCATCCACAACATGGCGTCACACTTAACATACTTACACTAGGCACTGCTAAGGGGTATTGCCATTCTTGTCTTTCTTTTGAGTTCTGTGGCCACACATACAGTATACCCAGTAGAATGACATGCCCTCTTCTGAGGGCACGCTGACATCGTTATCATCTTGTATTTGCTTTGAGGTGGAGTGAGGATGCTGGGAGATGCATGAGTCCATTCAGCTTAGAAATATAAATGATTTTATTCTGACTTCTATTTATGAATTAGTGTACAAGTGTTGGGCTGTAAGGAACTCACATTTTACTGCATTGCAGGGAGACAAGTGTACACCCTTCATATTGCCATCTCATCCCCAATTTTTACCTTAAAAAATTCCACTGTCCCTCCTAATGTCATTGTTTCTAACTTTCACTGCAAAATAGTTATTTGAAGCATGCAATTGTGCTAAACATTAGTGTTACAGCCTAGTTCACTATCATAACATGCTTTTTATGTAAAGTCGCAAACTGTAGCAGGCTTCTTTAGCTAATACTACCCTGTCTTAAGATTTGTAACTGATTTTGATCATTTGTCCCTGATTTTTAAGCTCTGTCTCTGATTTGCAAGGCTGGAGGTTGAGAGGTATGGGGGTGTAGCTCAGCACAACCAAAAGGGTGCTGCGCATGCATAAAAGAGCAATGACTACAAATCCCCAGTGTTGACCCTGTGTATTCTTCAGAGTTGTCACTGACCCACCAGACCACATATCTGGAAAATAACATGGGTCCTCCTCTGTTGGGTACCTAGCCATCTTCCAAACTCTGAAAATCTTTGCATTTATCATCTATTTTCTAATTAAATGGGGATATTCTGGGCAGTGCCAGTAAATGCAAAATGCAAACACTGAAGTAGTGTATCAAATATATAGTAGGTGGAATACTGTGTCACCCTAGGTCCTCCATATTGATTTTCCAGGCAGGCCTCCACGTCCACATTCCAGGTAGGCTCCCTGCATCCAATCTGACCCTGTGTTCTTTTAGCTATTTCTTGGAATTTTTTTCATTTTCATGAAGACCCTGGGTATTTGCAACTGTGCAAGAGGGCTTGATCTAAGTAAAATGGATGTTTCTCCAAGATAAGTATATTATGAGCCAGAGGTGGCATATAGCCACCCTAGAAAGGGGACAAGCTAAAATTCCCCACGTCGGATATACCTGGCTTAGGGGTCAATCTTAACATTATTTTACTGGCCTGGGGCATAGTGCAAACTGCCTCGGGCCAGTGCGATCATCTCCCAACTTTCCCGGCCTGGCTAGTGCAATCTAGCCCAGAAAATATAGCTTTTCTGGGAATGCATGCTGTGATGTGCAGGCTTGACCACTTTGCTGCAGTGGCAGTAGTGAGCTTCAGTAGTGCGAGCACCTGCCATGCCTGAGGCGGGGAGGGCTGTAAAAAAAAAATCTAACGGAATGCGCTTTAGGTGCTAAAGCAGGGTTGGGGTGCTATCACAGACCTAAGGGCGGCTGGCAGTGCATAATGTGCTGGAGGGAGAGCGCCATAGGGATGTGCGACCACATCAATTGCTGAGGCAGGCGGGAAGGAAGGGGGAGGAAAAGCGAGCAAGTGAGTTATTTATGGCACTAAATCGGGGAAGGGTGATGCGGGTTCGTAAATTTGAATCAGGATGCAGGAAAGTGGAGTGTGGATCATGGGCTGAAGATGGGGCTGGAGGAGGAGGAGGAGGAGGATGCTGAAAGCAAACAAACAAAAAAAAAAACTTCATGTTTGCATGAGGAAGCACGCAGGACCAAAACTACAAGTGGGTAATCTAAGTCCAAAGCAGCTATAATCATTAAAAAAGTTTTGTTTGGTTTCTCTGTGTACATAACCTGTGACATGACATTTCTATATAATGATCTGTATGGATGTTGTTTTCAAAACTACATGCAACTGTTCTGCCTTAAGTGCTTTGAGCCAAACTCGACTGCATTTCCTATTGATTTGCTAATTGCACAGTAATGTTTTGTAACAGTATGTATTTGACAAGGAACCTCTGTAAATGAGCACTTGTGCTCAAAGTTTTCAATAAGAAAAAGACAGAAGAAAACCAAAAGCAGAGAGAAAAGGGAAATTGTTTAACCAGGAAAGGCTAACACTAACACATTAAGCTGGAGCTTTTGTCCAGGTGCAACCTGGGAGCACAAGGAAGTTAATTGACTTGCTCAGGGTCACACAGTATTAAGTAACGTGGCTCAGGGTCACAGTATGCAAGTGGGAACAGAGGAGATTCAAACCCCAGGTCTCCACGTTTGCAGTTGAGTGCCCTGACCTTAACCACTACCCTATACTGCCTCCAGAAAAGCATGATGGGTAAGGAAAATTAAAGTGGAAAAAGGACTATGTCAGGGCTAGTGCAATCTCTGGGGGGCCAGTGCAGCTGGGCCATCACTTTCCCAGGTGGACCAGTGCAAAAAAAAGTTAAGCGTGACCCTTGTGGCTTCTGTGAGCCCGGTGCCTTCCCTTCTTCCCTAAAGTGAGCCCATGTGCCCCTGGACCCCTTCCCAAGGAGCATAGGGTACAAAATTGGCAACTAGCCCCACCCCTTAAATGAGGAGCTCCCCTTCACAGATACAACAGAAGGTGCTCTTTCTAATAGATAAGCATGCAATTAAGTCCACAGTGGGAACCATTCCCCCTTAATGTGACCCATTGAACACGTATGAACAGCCTCCAGCTGCCAAAACCCACTGTACAGCGTCAAAGTGGTCCTAATTAAATCCAAAACGGGGGGGGGGGGGATCTAGCAACAATCCTTCAAAGTGAAGTAGCTGTCTGACAAATATAGCTAAGCATTAAAAGGAAGAAAACTGAAATGCCCCACAAGAAAAAGCACACCGTAAATCCCATAAAAGCTGAATTTGAGAGTCCAACACACACTACCGTGGCTAAGTCTGAAACTGAAGAATAAGGCATCTCACTTGATCACTGTCCTGCGTGAGCGGATCTTCTGGAGCACAGACCATCACTTCTCCCACAATGTCAGCCCAACTTGGCTGCTGGAAGATCTGAGCTGACTGCAGAACCTCCAGATCTCCTGCCATCCTCACCCCCAACTCTGGTTTCTTGTCCTGTGTGCCTTTATTTATGTGTATTTATTCATTCATTTGTTAACTGAGTAAGTGCACTGATCCCAGGGACCATTTTCAGGTACAACCCACATCATTAAGATGGCACTTACAGCAGACAAAAGGTACATGGCATGAGTAGTTAGAATATGCATAGGGTTTCTGGTTTTAGATTATAACCGATAAACACCGATAAAACACCACCGTGGTGAAAATCGGGAAATCAGTTATAACCAAAAAACACCGGATTTCTTTGTGTCCCCACTCTTCCAGCTGACCAACTGTGAGCTGGATATGTGGGTGGATTGTGTTTTTTTTGTATTACATCTTTCACTCATGTGGTGGAACAGAGCTCTAATACTGTGCTGCTCCTAGCTCACCATCACCATCTACATATTTATATATGTATAGTTCTACAGTTATGGTGCACTATTTTGTATGTAACCCCCCTGCAAATGGGGGTTCCCAAAAGACTTCCAGGAGCTTGCTTGAATGCTCCAAGCCTGAATGGTGTTTGGCATTTAAGCCATTTATCAGTGAGTGTTTTTAGAACCTCTGGTACTGTCTCTTTAAGAGCTGTCTGCTTGCAGACATAATTAGTTTGTATGGGGGACTGTGTGTTTCTTTGATTGAGTACCACTCAAGCTGCTGCCAATTCACTTCATTTTGCAGTCACTAGGAGTGCAAAGGAACCTATCTGAAAGATGTAACTGTTTGCCAGAAATTATTTAGAGTAATAATGAAATTACAGTTTGTCTAACCTGCTTTCTTTGCAGTCAGAACTGTGTCTGCTAGTTCCCCATTCTAGTTTTGAACTGCTGAACTGGACCAATCAGTGTGGGGTAAGCTAGCTCTAAAATGGTGCCTTGGACGAATCAGAACTTGGACTCATAATCTGAGCCAGCCACAAGAGGATTGTATGGGCAGTGACTCTGGAGATGTAGTTTAGACTTCAGTGCCTTTTGGACCAACAGCAGCAGTCTATTGTGAGTGACAGCCAATCCAGTCAAGAACTGGGAGGAACTCAAAGGAAGTGCCCGTTTTGTCGTTGGAGTTTCAGTTGAGCTTTGGCAGTGAAGAAGGAAGGAGTCCTGTGCTTTTCAGTGTGCAGTTTTAGTCAAAAAGCGTGTGTAAGGCCCAGAGTTCGGTCTGCAGCTTGTGTAACAGCTTGTTAGGACTGAATCCGTCCTGTGAAAGAATCAAAGGATCTCTGAAGAGTAGAAACCAGGCTCACCCTGTAGAAGACTGGAGGAATTGCTGAAAATTGCACTCGGTCTGTCAGGAACTGAATCTGCTGTGTGTTCTCGGGTATTGTGCAGTAATTGCGATCGGGATACAGATGCAGCCTGCCTGGTATAGTGCTTTCTTTTATATGGATGTGTGAAGAGGTTTGTGTACCTCAAGTGAGCCCTGCTGACATTGAAGGACCCTATCTTATTTGGAGGTCGTGAGTACTAATTCAGGGTCGCTCCCTGTTGAATTGCCACATTAAATCCAAATGGAATTACTGTACTGCTGACTGTTTAATTCTCCTTTTCTCTGTGTGAAAGGGCCCTACCAGCTGCCACGGTTTGGACTAGCCACTAGGGCTTGGGTACCCAGGGACAGTAACTGATAGGGATAGGCCTGTGCACAGAATAGCAAATTAGAATTATTAGAGTGATAAGCTAATTAACCTGACTTCCCCTGTCCTTGTTATATCCCCTAAATAAATCAGAGCTGCTTGTTTCAGCAGTTATACTGCCTGAGGTATTTGTCTATGTTAAAGTACTGTACTGTGATTGTTGCACTGTATCTCATTTCACAGGAGGTCCCAGTGCGGAACCAGACCTGGGGGTAAGTGTATACTGTGAAGGTAATTCTGATATATTGTGTGGGCCACTAGTGGGAAGAAAGGGGGTTGCAGTGTCCCAGAGGGCTGTGACCAAGTTAGTTTAACTATTGCAAACCCTGACCTCTGGGTGGAGGCACCGCATTGGATCCAGGCCCCTCAACCTGTTAGTGGCAAATCAGGCAGGGGTAGTAGCCCCTGGGATAGCGCCATCTGGGGTTACATCTTGGAGGCTCACCGCTGGGATTGTGTGTCCTCTAGTGGCCATATTCGAAGCACTGTTAAGAAAAATGGGTACCCGACAGAAGTGGCTGTGCACCAGCTGGTGGAGTGGTGTACTGGGAGGAGATCGACCCCAAAATGCTATGCTTATCCTGGACATCCCCTGGGTATCAATACGGACACTGTGCAGGAGTACTTTCCAAGGTGGAAGGTTTGCAAAACCCTGTGGTGGTGGGTCGGCATGCTAATCTGCTCACCCACACTTTCCTGGCCCTAGTAGAGTTTAAGGATCCCATAGATAGCTCCAAAGTGCCACAGACCATTACCCCAGAGGGAGCCCTCACTGCTTGGAGAGTGATAACTAAGGACAGTAAAGACCCGGGGGGGAATCAGCCCCCACCACTATCTGAAACTTTTGAGGAGAAATTTGCTAAATGGTTGCTGGGAGAAGGGAAAACTGTGGAGGACTTGAAGAAACTATTCTTGCCACCTGGGGGTGTTCCTCCCCCAACACCCTCTCCTGCTCCAGTGCCCGTAATGGTGGCTGAACCAATGCAGACTCCTATTTCTGCACCTGCCATTAGTCATGACTCTTACCGAAGGTTGAGGATCTTCTCTGGCACCTCCCACCCCCAAGGGAGGATGACTGGGAGACCTGGATAGACTATGTTGCCCCAAGTGCTAGAATGGCAATGCTGAGGCAAAAAGTGAAAGAGGGTTAGTGAGAGCCTCCGAGGTCCTGCCCTGGCTACCATCCGTGCTAAGCAGGCCAGTAACCCTGAAGCGACTGCACAGGCCTATCTTGAGGCCTTGGAGAATGTGTATGGGAGCCCAGATTCTGATGAGGACCTATGGTGGAGAGTAAGAAATGCACAACAGTACCAAGGGAGTTGTTGTCTGTGTATGTCTCTCGGCTTGGAAAAATTGTTGCAAGAATGCCTCAGAAAGGGTAGTTTGCCAGCGATTGAACTGGACCGAACCAGACTGGACAGAATCCTTAAGTCTGCCCCTTCTCAGAACTGCTGTTGCTTCAGTTACGCCTGGCAAATCGACTGGAATCCCCACCCTCCTATGATGAGTTAATGAGAGAATCGAGGAGTTGAGAAAAGGCGACCTCGGGAGGACCTGCACCAACAGCTGTGGCTACGACCCGAGTGACTGAGGTGACCCATCAAGTGAAGTTCAGGGGCAGAGGTTGACAGTCAATGAGTGCTCTGACAAGGAAAAGATATGCCACAATGAAGCGAACTGTTGAGAGATCCGAGAATTCAAAACAGTCCCTTTATGAAGGCCACGCCTGCAAGTACGGGCCCTGACCTATATCCGACTGCATCTGCTATGGGGTGGGGTACCCACCCATGTATCTCCTGCTGATAACAGCTCCAAACTCAATTCCTTGACCATGGAAGTGGAGGCAGCGAGATGTCTCCAAATGCTTATCACCGCAGACAGAGATGGCACCCAGGTTTCCAGTTAGTAATACCCCGCCTCTGCTCCCAGTGTGGAGCCTGGCCAGCTCAAACTCCAGAAAGTATGTTTTGCTATAATTGTGGGAAAGATGGGCACATGAAAGGGAATGCCAGTCCCAAAGACACTGACAAAGTTGCATATAGGCTACAAGGAGAGCTTGGAGAACAAATCAGTGGTTAAGAGGTGCATGACATGATCCCAGTGAGGGCACCAAAAATGCTAATTCACGTCCTTTTGTGGCAAGGTCAGTTGCCCAGGCCCCCACTACCGCCTCTCCAGACTGGTCCAGAATAGTGGGTCCCTCCATGGAGACCACTGTAAAGGTGAATGGAGTGTCTACAAGAGCTGTATTAGACAGTGGCTCCCAAGTGACAATTATGTTCCAGGATTGGTATCAGAAGCATTTGTCAGATGTACCCTTACAACCATTAGAAGGACTGCATGTATGGGGGTTAAGTGAGAAGGCCTACCCTATTCGGGTATATCCAATTTGGCTGTCTTTCCCCCACCTCCGTGGCTGGAGTGGCGAACAAGTAGAGACCCTAGCCTTAGTGTGTCCCCACTGGACTGTATGATGGTGTCCCTTTGTTGATTGGAACAAATGCTCATATGTTGGAAGGCTGGAACAGTTGTGTTATGAAAACAGGGTCAAAGACTAGTAGAGCTTTAAGAGTTCCGGCTTTAATTAAGAAGGCCTATGAGGCACAGAGAGTGCTGAAAAACAGAACCAGAGGAACGGTCGGAATTGTATGGAAGAAGGATCCTGAGTCTCTGATCCTGGCGCCAAATGCCCAGTGTACCTTACAGGAGAGGTCCGTATCAGAAAGATGTTAAGAATAAAATATTAATGTTGGATGCACCAGGTGATGGAAAATTGCCAGAGGGACTGCTGGTCAAGCCTAGTATTTTGCCCGCTAGAGCCCATGCTTATGCCAGAAGGGTAATGGTCCAAGTTCATAATGTGTCTGAAAGAGACATTCGAGTAAACAGAGGTTGCATCCTGGCTAATGTGCATTGTGCAGACACTGCAGTGCTACCCAGCAGCAAGAGTTCAAGGAAGAATGACAGAGTAACGCCTGACTTGTTTGATTTCGGCGACTCCCCGCTGCCAGCTGAATGGAAAGTGAGGATCAGTGAGAAGCTTGCCCAGAGAGACCAGGTGTTTTCTTTAAAGGAATGGGATGTAGGATGCATGCAAGGAGCTGAGCACAATATCCGGCTGCATGACGAAAGACCATTTCGTGAGAGATCTCGGCGCTCTGGCACCTGCTGACATAGATGATGTGAGACGGCATCTGCAAAGATGTTAGCTGCTGGTGTAATACAAGAATCCAAAGCCCTTATGCTTCCCCATTGTGTAGTGAGGAAAAAGAATGGAACAGTAAGGATGTGTGTGGATTATCGCTTTTGTAAACCGGGACTATCCTGATCAGTACACAATGCCCGCATTCAGGATGCTTTGGACTGCCTAAGCGGAGACAAGTGGTTCTCTGTGCTTGGATCTCCGCGGTGGGTACTACCAGATCCGATGGCCCCAGAGGACCGTGAGAAGGCGGCCTTTATCTGTCCGCTTTGCTATGAATTCATGAGGATGCCTCAAGGGATTTCAGGTGCCCCAGCCACTTTTCAACGATTGATGGAGCGTGCAGTGGGGACATGAACTTACTAGAGTGCCTGGTATACCTAGATGATGTTATTGTGTTTGGCAGCTCACTGGAGGAACATGAGAGCAGATTATTTAAGGTATTGGACCGACTGAGGACTTTGGCCTTAAACTGTCCATTGATAAGTGTCAATTCTTTCAAACATCAGTAAAGTATGTGGGACACATAGTATCCACCGAGGAATAGAGACCGACCCAAGTAAAGTTGAGGCCTTGACCACCTGGCCACAGCCAAAAATCTAAAAGAACTGCAAAGATTCCTGGGATTCTGTGGTTATATCGGTAGCTTCATCAAGGACTATTCAAGAGTGATCCGCCCTTTACTTAACCTTACTCAAGGTATCCCAACCCACAAAAATACCAAAGTCAGCGTCCCTCAAGACTGAAAGTGTATTTTCATCCGAGTGAAGTATTTGGGGCCGCTGGACTCCTGATTGTGAGACTGCTTTTCATGAGATCATATATCAACTTACCCATGCTCCAGTGCTGGCCTATGCCGATCCAAGAAAACCTTACGTCCTGCACACTGATGCTAGCTTGCAAGGGTTGGGGGCTGTGTTGTACCAAGAGCACGAGAATGGCCTGAGACCAGTGGCCTTTGCCAGTAGAACCTGACCCCATCCGAAAGAACTATCCTGTACATAAGTTAGAGTTCCTAGCTTTGAAGTGGGCTATTGTTGACCAATTCCATGAGTACTTGTATGGGGCTAAAATACTAGTAAAACTGACAATAATCCTTTGACCTATGTGCAGACCTCAGCTAAGTTGGATGCCACTGGCCATAGGTGGCTTTCTGCATTATCTACATATGACTATGCTCTGAATACCGAGCAGGTCTGAACCACATAGATGCTGATGCTCTCTCCGGAGGCCTGTTCCCCAGAATGATTGGGTCCGATTGGCAGAACCTGACATTCGGGCACTCTGCGGAGATTTGACAGGGAGGAACAAATGTCCCACGGACGCAGTGGACTGCATGGTGGATTGCTTAGGAGCCTCTGAGAATTGCATACCTGCTGCTTATGCCACTTTTCTGCAATAGACATTGGTGCACTGCCTCAGCTGGACAATGACAGTATTCGGCGGGCTCAATCCCGATCCCATGATCAAAGCAGCTTTAGAAGCCCTCTATGCAGGAAAAGATGTGTCCAAATTACGCTCCACTGATTTGAGAACTGCACTGTTATACAAAGAAGGTCCTAAGTTGAAACTGATCAATAAACTGTTATACAGAGAAACAGTAGACAGAGGGGACAAGTAGACAAACAACAACTAGTGCTGCCCACTGCCTTTCGAGACTCAGTACTGAGGTCCTTGCACAACCACATGGGGCACCTTGGTATAGACAGAACACTTGACTTGGTGAGATCCAGATTCTATTGGCCTAAGATGGGGGCTGATGTGGAGCAACACATTCGAACTTGTAGTCGCTGCTTACAGAGGAAGCTTTTGCCCCAGAGGGCTGCCCCCTTGTTAACATCACCACCAGTGCACCCATGGAGCTGGTCTGTATTGATTTTCTAAGTTTGGAGTCAGATCAAAGAAATATCAGTAATGTGTTGGTGGTCACTGACCATTTCACGAGATATGCCCAAGCTTTCCCACCAAAGACCAGAAAGCATCCACTGTGGCCAAAGTACTTGTGAAAACTTTTTGTTCACTATGGGGCTCCACAAAATCCATTCTGATCAAGGGAGAGACTTTGAGAGTCGTCTGATCAAAGAGATGCTTTCTCTGTGGGGGAGTGCGAAGTCCAGAACCACTCCTTACCACCCCAGGGGACCCACAGCCTGAGCGTTTCAACGCACTTTGCTAGATATGCTAGGCACCCTGCACCCAAAGGACAAGCCTAGATGGAGCCAACAAATTAGCACCCTGGTACATGCTTATAACTGCACCAAAAGTGATGCCACTGGATTCTCCCCCTACCGCCTGATGTTTGGAAGAGAAGCTCGACTACCAGTAGATGTGTGTTTTGGGGTCTCTCCTGATGGGTTCAAGCTGACAACTATTTACAGTATGTGCAAAGTTAAAGGCCCAGCTAACTCATGCGTACCAACTGGCTCAAACCATGGCTGCCAAAGAAATCTGGCCAACAAAGAAAGGTATGATAAAAGGTGAAAGCACAGGAACTCCAGGAGGAGATCGGGTATTGCTAAGAAATCTGGGACTGCATGGCAAGCACAAGATTGCTGACAGATGGCACCATCTCCCTCACATTGTAGTGGGCAAACTAGATGATCTGCCAGTGTACAAAGTAAGGCCTGAGATAATTCAAAAGATGTAAAAACAATGCATAGAAATCATTTACTGCCCATTGGACAAATCTTAATTGAGTCTGAGCCCCTAGAAGATGCCCCCTCTGGACCAGTGACTAGAGCTGCTGCTAAGAAAAGATCAAGAAAGTCTGCACCTACAGAAGCAAAGTTAAAGTGTTCCCCTCCACAAGTCCCAGTTGAGCATGACTGTCAGTCCATATCGGAAGAAAGTGAGAGTGACTTTGAATACTATCCTTCTTATGAACTGAGTCAATTGTTTCAGGGCAATCCCCTAGTCAATACTGGAGATGAAGCTGGGCCTTCTGGACTGTCTAAGCCCCAGCTTCATCCCTGGAGCCAATGCTCCCAGAAAGTGAAGTGCAAAGCATCAGATCAGATGAAATGGAATCATTGTGCATGGTTGAACTGTTTGAGCTTTCAGGGGAGGAAAATGATAGATTGGGGCAGACTGGTGATACACCCGAACAAGAAGAGTATTTTAGATGCCTGACAGTCCACTGCCAGTGTCCGAAAGCTCTCCATGCCGAGCCAAATGTTGTGGACTCAGAAACTGTAACTCCTGGAGCTGAAAGTGCCCCAAGTTCTAGCCTCTCTACCCCCATGGAGACTCCCTGACAAGTGAGGACAATGCTGAAAATGAGGATCAGAGTGCAGAGACTATAACAGTTCCCCTAGAAAGACTGGTCAGAGCTGTAAAGCCTGTGGTGCACCTCAGTTATGATTCACTTGGGAGGCCTGTGGACTTGCCTCTCAATGTTGTCCATAAAGGTGTATGTGTCCCGAGCTCATTGCCCAAACTGAGCATCAGTGCTAACTCAAGTTACTTGTGTTGCCCTCTAAGTATGGTGCCCTTGCCCATCAGCCCCAAGGTAACTGATAGGAAGGGCCCCTCTCTTCAGGTTTCATGTACAAGAGGTAATAACTTGAGTTATGGTACAATGTGTATGTAATACTGTGTAAAAGAGTGGCGTACTGCAATGTTTCAGAAATGTGTTCTTGGTAAAATGATATATTGACTGATGATTACATATGCGAGCCTAATGCAAATGTATATGGTTGCAGTTGAAACTTATGGGTACTTACTTGGCGCGGACGTCAAGCTTTCCCAGACCAGGAAGGGTGTAACCCCCTGCAAATGGGGGTTCCCAAAGACTTCAGGAGCTTGCTTGAATGCTCCAAGCCTGAATGGTGTTTGGCATTTAAGCCATTTATCAGTGAGTGTTTTAGAACCTCTGGTACTGTCTCTTTAAGAGCTGTCTGCTTGCAGACATAATTAGTTGTATGGGGACTGTGTGTTTCTTTGATTAGTACCACTCAAGCTGCTGCCAATTCACTTCATTTTGCAGTCACTAGGGTGCAAAGGAACCTATCTGAAAGATGTAACTGTTTGCCAGAAATTATTTAGAGTAATAATGAAATTACAGTTTGTCTAACCTGCTTTCTTTGCAGTCAGAACTGTGTCTGCTAGTTCCCATTCTAGTTTTGAACTGCTGAACTGGACCAATCAGTGTGGGGTAAGCTAGCTCTAAAATGGTGCCTTGACGAATCAGAACTTGGACTCATAATCTGAGCCAGCCACAAGAGGATTGTATGGGCAGTGACTCTGGGAGATGTAGTTTAGACTTCAGTGCCTTTTGGACCAACAGCAGCAGTCTATTGTGGTGACAGCCAATCCAGTCAAGAACTGGGAGGAACTCAAAGGAAGTGCCGGTTTTGTCGGTTGGAGTTTCAGTTGAGCTTTGGCAGTGAAGAAGGAAGGAGTCCTGTGCTTTTTCAGTGTGCAGTTTTAGTCAAAAAGCGTGTGTAAGGCCAGAGTTCCGGTCTGCAGCTTGTGTAACAGCTTGTTAGGACTGAATCCGTCCTGTGAAAAGAATCAAAGGATCTCTGAAGAGTAGAAACCAGGCTCACCCTGTAGAAGACTGGAGGAATTGCTGAAAATTGCACTCGGTCTGTCAGGAACTGAATCTGCTGTGTGTTCTCCCGGGTATTGTGCAGTAATTGCGATCGGGATACAGATGCAGCCTGCCTGGTATAGTGCTTTCTTTTATATGGATGTGTGAAGAGGTTTGTGTACCTCAAGTGAGCCCTGCTGACATTGAAGGACCCTATCTTATTTGGAGGTCGTGAGTACTAATTCAGGGTCGCTCCCTGTTGAATTGCCACATTAAATCCAAATGGAATTACTGTACTGCTGACTGTTTAATTCTCCTTTTCTCTGTGTGAAGGGCCCCTACCAGCTGCCACAGTTTGGACTAGCCACTAGGGCTTGGTACCCAAGGACAGTAACTGATAGGGATAGGCCTGTGCACAGAGCCATAGTAATTATTAGAGTGATAAGCTAATTAACCCGATTTCCCCTGTCCTTGTTATATCCCCTAAATAAATCAGAGCTGCTTGTTTCAGCAGTTATACTGCCTAGGTATTTGTCTATGTTAAAGTACTGTACTGTGATTGTTGCACTGTATCTCATTTCACAGGAGGTCCCAGTGCGGAACCAGACCTGGGGGTAAGTGTATACTGTGAAGGTAATTCTGATATATTGTGTGGGCCACTAGTGGGAAGAAAGGGGGGTTGCAGTGTCCCAGAGGGCTGTGACCAAGTTAGTTTAACTATTGCAAACCCTGACCTCTGGGTGGAGGCACCCGCCATTGGATCCAGGCCCCTCAACCTGTTAGTGGCAAATCAGGCAGGGGTAGTAGCCCCTGGGATAGCGCCATCTAGGGGTTACATGTAAAACTAATGCAATATTAATATAGTGTAATATCTATGGTACAAATATGCAATAGTCATGATACTAAGTTTGAAAAAGTGTAATATCTATTTTTTAAGTTGAGTGAATAAACACTGATTTATAAAGATTTTTGTTGTCTGAGAAATTGATTACACCTAAAATAACAGATTTTTTGTACTTCTGAAAGGGGGAAAAAAATGCTAAAAATAAACACCTTTTTTACAAAAAATGGACACCTAAAACCAGAAACCCTAAATATACGGTACAACAGGGAGCAATAAATTAGGATACAAGTTCATGGGTCCTGTAACACATGCGATGTTTCGAAATGCTAACACGTTGGATACCATACAGAGGTCGCGAAACCATACAGTGCATCAGAGGGGTAACAGGTGTAATGCTATGCAAGTGACCTGGAGAGCATAAATGGGACAATCTAACAAAAACTTAGCATGAAATATCTAGTAGTCCAGCAAAACTAGGAGGCAGGAGCAACAAAGATCATATAACAATGAAAGTAAAGGTGCTGCAGGCAGCATCAAAACCAATATAACTATGTGTGAAGGAAACTTGAATAGGGTAGGAGTAGATTCTGACCCTGAACCAAGGTATCCTGACAGACAAGCCCGAGTAGCCAGAGTACAGAGTTAAGGGGAGGCATCTGCAGGCATATACTGAGAGCAGAAAGTTGATCAGGTTTGTTCCAAAGGCAGGTGGGGAGCTAGTGGAGAGTAACGAGGCAGGAACACGGTTACAGAGTTTTGGGGCCATGGCAAGGAGAACTCTCTGACCCATATAAGTGGAGGATCGGGGGAGGTTGAGTAGGCATTGAGAGGATGACCTTGGCTCCCTTGTGCTGTGTTTAGTTGTAAGAAATTTGGCTAGAAGTGATGCAGCACTTGCACTAAGGGATTTGTGTACAAGAGTGCCCAAGCTGAGGTCATGGCGGGCCTGGGGGGGAGAGCCGCCCTAGCGAGGCATATAGGGAGCAGTGGTGAGTGGTAAGTGGAGCAAGTAGGTTGAAGTGACAGATTCTGCTGTATGTGTTATTGAGACAGGTGATTAGTCGAGGTGAGATTTGGGATGTAATGAGGGAGCTGTAGTCTAGAAGAGGTAGGAGTGTGCTCCGCCGAATTGCTAAGTGCACCTCCGGAGTCATGAAGTGTACCGGGCAATAGTAGACCCCGATTTGTTGATTTATCCTTCTTGCTGTCATCCCAATGTGGTTGTGGAACGTAAGGTAGGGGTCCTAGATGACTGAGAAGTACTTGTAGCTGGTTACCTGTTCAAGGGAGATTCGTCTGGGGTATGGGTGGAAAAGGAGTTGGGCTGGTCCCCAGAGCATTTACCCAGCTTATTTTTGGATCTGAAAAGCATGGTCTTTGTCTTCTTTGTGTTGACCAGTAGTCTGTTGGCTCTGGACCAGCTGCGGGTGAGTGAAAAGTCCTTGGAGAGGGAGAGGGTGAGGGATACACTATGTGGATTGTGGCCACACCTAAAAAGGGTTAGGTCATCTGTGTACATGATCTTCTGGCATTCTGGATCAAGTAAGTTGTTAAACAGGGAGAAAAGGATGGGGCCTAGTATAGAGCCCTGTTGGGCTCCGCTGCACACTTGAAGAGGACAAGATGCTATCCCTTTGATGCAAGCCCTCTGGGATCTGTTGGAGAGATAGTGTTGAAACCATTCAGTGGTGCCAGGGGAAAAGCTGTATGATTTGAGTTTGTGTAGGAGGAGGTCGTCGTCTAAGAGATTGAATGCCTTTGATAGGTCATTGAAAATTGCCCCTGTGAGCATGCCCTCATCGGCAGATCTAATAACAAAGTCAGTGAAGCAGGCAAGGGCAGTGGTGGTGCTAAAGTCCTTACGGAGGCCGTGCTGGTTGGGGTAGATCAGCCTGTGCTTGGTGATGTGGTCGGACATTTGCAGGAATACGATTTTTTCAAGGACTTTGCTAAGGTGTGAAAGAATGGAGATGGGTTTGTAGTTGTCCATGAGCTTGGGGTCTCCTGATTTAAATATGGAGACTACGCTCTCTTGTTTTGATACCTGGGGGAAGGTGGAGGTGGACAAGGACATGGTAAACAGGAAGAGCAGTGACTGTACAATAAAGGTGGCAGATAGTTTAACAAACTGGGGACAAAAGCCATCACTCCCTGTACTGCCAGAGTTGGGGAGAGCCTTGACAAGTCAGTAGACTTCTGTAAGGGTGGTGACTTTGCAAATAGAATGTTGGGCAGCCCGATGCTTTGGGGTCCGTGGTATCGGGAGTGGAGGAGGAGGCCTTTTAGCTGCTGATCTGGCAGGGGGCAAACTTTCTCTGCCCCTACAGGCCAGATTTGTAACAGATCCCAACAAGGTTGGAGACTATGATCCTGAGGTCTGGTGCCTTGATCCTCTACTATGTTTTCTACTTCTTTGTTGTCCTGGAGAGCCATAAAGATGCTCTTTCATCTGCTTGTGTCTCTTTGATTTTACCACTCGTCAGGCATCTGAGTTAGGGTTTGAACAGCCCTATGTGTCTCTTCCACCCAGGTTTGAATTCCTTCACTGATTTTGTAAAGACTACCTCCCTTGGCAGTCTATTTCATACCTCCACCACCCTGTTCATGAAGAAATGCTTTCTGATGTACCTCTTCATTCTCCTCCACCCCTAGCCTTCACTGAGTTTCCTCTGGTACTTGTGTTTCCGCTTGACATGAACAACTCTCTGCTATCTACTTTATTAATCCTGTGTAGGTATCTGTATATCTCAGTCATGTCCCCATCTCTCGCCTTGCCTCCAGAGTGTACATGTTGAGATACTCCAACCTTTATATGCAAGTCCTTTCCTGCTGACCTTGCACAATTTTAGTTACCCTTCTTTGTACTACCCCCACCCTGTCCCTATCTTGTATTAAAGTGCAACCTCCAGAACTGCAAACACTACTTCAAGTGAGGGTACATCAGAGACCTGCACAGTGACAGAATCACCTCACTTTTTTTACTGTTGCTCCCTGTTCCTATACAACCCAACATTCTAGTCCCCCTCCCACACGCCCTGTTGCACTATGATGCAGTCTTCAAATGTCCAAAGTACAGCAGTGGGGGCGCTTTAGATTTTGACTCTCCAAATGCAGTACATACGGGAGCGATCACTGATAGCATCTGGGAGCACTCCAGAACAGATGATCCTGTTAGCTCTGGGCATAAGTATCCTGTCAGTGAACATGGCCTTTCTCCCTTTATTTGGATAACCTGGTAGGTTCTCTGATGATCTGGTTAAGCTGTAATTTGCTAGGGGCCATTTCAAGGTTTTTGCTTTTTTGGCTTATCCAATCAATATTAAAGACTCCAAGCAGAATGAATTAATTATGTTTAATGAGGGGTCCAATGGTGCTAACAAGGGCTAAAAGTGTTTGATGACTACCTGCTAGGAGGATATAGACACAAAACAGGTGAATTTTTCTGGATCCACCTAGCAAGAGGACTGCATGACAGAGTATAAAGCCTGTATTTGAAGGAACAATCATGCCTGGGGAGGAGATATTAAGATGCGACTTGAAGTACAAAATGGTGCCTCCTCCTCCTCTCTTAGACTTAGCATTATCATTCCTAATACGGTTACATCCAGGAAGAGAACAAATGTTGTCAGGGACAGATGGCTTTAGCCATGTCTCTGATAACCTCTAAAATATTGGGATTGTAGTGATGGACCCAAGCAGAAAGTTTAGCAAGGTTATGAATTGGACCCCTGATGTTTAGGTGTGCAATTTTTAGACCTTTGCCACTGCTGCATGATGGCTGAGTAAAGGAGTTATGTATGGGACCAGAATTGCAACAATGAGGAGGTACAAGAGGCCCAATAAGATTATATGACCTATCCTTAACTGGGTTCATGCAGAAAAATACCTCCTGTGACTTTTTATGAGAGATATGACATTCTGACGCAAGACCCAAGTACTGTAAAGGCACATACAGTAGCATCCCTACTGCTATTGCCAAATAGGAGGGTGTTAGACATTTCAAAATCATGTTTACCAATTAGTGGGCGACTAAGAGGATACAATAGTGGCATTTGGTCCAATAGCAGTAAGAGGCTAGTAAGCTCGCAGGCAAAGAAAAGTACCTGAAGTAATGAGTAACCCACTGCAGTTAGATTAGGTAAATATCCTAGCCGAACAATAATAAGAGGCAGCAATAATGTAACTGAAAAATCAGGACCACCCAGATAGGGATAAGCTAAGGCACACTTTAACACTAGTAAGCAGATGCCACCCAGGTGGCACTATGAGACTGATGGTAAGTCCTCAAACGACTCTTAGTAGTTGGGATATACGGGCCACTCAGGGATGTACCAGAATAATACTCTAGAACCGAGTACTACCACTTAGGCGACACTTGGTAGCTGAGGTAGAGGCCACACAGATAGGGATTTGCTAGCTAACACAATCAAATAAGTGCAAACACTTAGGCAACAATAAGTATACAGGATATAGAGGCCATCCATATAGGGATATCCCAGAAAACTCTTTAGGTTCAAATGAGTGAGATACCAGCAGAGCTAGCGCAATGGTTACAATTGCAGATTAAAATTAGCACTGGTAGTTTACCTTAACAATTAGATCCCTAACAGTTCAAACAGAGTGGACAGCTGCTGGCTGACCCCTAGCAGACTCCTGTCAATGTCCTTTGCGCTCGGTCCTTAGGGCAGAGGGTGGCCAATACCAAGGGAAATTTAAAGTGAGAGGGAGGCAAGAGCAGGCAGTGTGATTGGCTGAGCGGCTGGCTGGAGGTGTGGCAACTGGGACCTTAAGCCCCAATGGGAGTGGTGGTGCTTTAGCGATCAGTTGGAGGAATGGAGGGGTGATGGACTTGGGACCCCCTCATGATTCCTGCAGAGAGGTGGCGGCAGGCTGAAGTGGCCAAAACGGCCATCGGAGTCTGAGTTTTAAATTAGAGGTCCATAGTATAAGCAGGCTTAGCTCTGCCCCTTGTTCAAGGGGCAGTGTAATTGTGGAGGTGGGAAACTGGACCTCTGGTCCCAAAGGGAGCCATTGCACTTCGGTGATCGGCTTGGGGGAGGGAGGGGTCATGGACTTGGGACCCAGTCATGACCCCGGCAGAGTGGTGATGGCAGGCTGAAGTGACCAAAACAGCCAGAATCCAAGTTTTAAATTCAAAAGGTCCATAGATTCAATGGGCTTAGTGAAGCTCCACCCCCTTGTCCTGAGGATGCAGCTTAATTGGCTGAATGGCTGGCCGGAGGTGTGGGAATATATCTGCATTTCTTTTGTCCTCCTTCCATCCTTCCCTCTTCCTTAGTCTGATTATTCCCTCCTTTGTTTTGGGCTTCTCCCTTATATACCAGAAGAACGTTTGCTCCCCCTCTTCACTCCCTTGACTATTTTAGTGCAATGTCAGAATTTGCCCTCCTCGTCATTTTGTTGGCCTCCTTCATTTTGCTTAGGAATCTAGCAGTTTTTATATTTTTGAATGTCTTTTTTCTCCTCACAGTATCTCCAGCTACCTAGCAAAGCAAACCACAGTGGCTTCTTGCCCCTCCTATTTTTCACTCCTACCCTTACGCAGAGACTCATGGCTTCTGAGAGTGCATCCTAGCTCAAGTACCATTTATTTTTATTTTTAGAGCTTTTTCCCACTCCTCAGTTCTGCCCACAGGCACCCCCCTGCCCCATCACTGACTATTTCACTGACTTACTGGTTATGCACCACTTTCCCAGGACCATATATTGGTGGGTGGTCTGCCATTATGTAAGCAATTAATACCCTCCAGGGTGGGTTTATTGGGCAATACCAGATCACCCAGGGGCATGATGAAGCCCGATGTTACAAGCAGAGGGCCTTATAGCCCCTGGAAGATCCAGTATTGTCCAATAATATCTACCCTGGAGGGTATTATTGTGCTTAAAAAAGGGCCCATAAGTAACAGTTTTAGTAAGTAAAAGATTAAAAACAGGTCTAATGAATGTTAAAAAAAATAGTAAAAATAAATTTTTCTTGTAAAGTAGCCCCTCTACTGTGCTATACTTGCCAGTAGAGGGCACTGCAGTTTCAGAGACCCTGTTTTGAGTCAGATGCATAGCTGCCCCCTGGTCTCATGGGAGTTGTAGTACTATGTGATAGGGATGGGGAAAGGGTCCGAGGCCGCAGTAGGAAGTGACAGCCGAAGATGAACACTCGGGCGACTGACCAGAGGATGTAGCTATCAGATTTTGCCTGCAACATAAGTGCTTTATTGCTATGGTTATTGATTTGGAGTTGCGCTGCTGGCTAGTGGCAGTTGTGAGAGTGGGCAGGGAATCAGAGGTCAGAAGTGGTGGCAGCGCTGGAGTCAGGTTAGGTTTTGTAAAAAAAAAATAAAATAAAAAAAGTAGTTTATGTTGTTTGTGTAGTGTAGTGCTGCAACTCTTTGAATTACTGGGTGTAGGGACTGGTTCGAAGATGGTGTGGTGGCCTTTCACTGGCTGTCTCACTAAGTGAGCGGGGAAAAAATGGCACAATACCAGTTTGTCTTTGGAGAATGCAGCTGGTACTTGTCTTTTATAGGGCCTCTATAGAGGAATAGATGCATGACAATGGAATGTTGCCAGCCAATCAGGAGAGTGGGGTTTCCATTGCCATTTTCTAATGTTATTCTTGCAAGAACCTGCAGTGTGTGCCAACCTAGGGCAAAC
Organism: Neoceratodus forsteri; assembly: GCA_016271365.2. NCBI lineage: Eukaryota > Metazoa > Chordata > Ceratodontiformes > Ceratodontidae > Neoceratodus > Neoceratodus forsteri. The sequence continues at coordinate 1,316,863,551 of CM028131.1, forward strand.
CGGGCTTTGTACTCCTTCCTTCATTTTTCTCCCTAAGAGTGCTGGCATGCAATGATGTATGCACACATGCGTGATGGACATCCAGGAACTACCCATCCCATCTCTTGTGTTTCCCAGTTGTGCTCCCACTTGGTCTCTGCCAGATGGCAGTTATATAGTGGGAGTAGTGTTCCCCTTCCTCGAGGAAAGGAGAGCAGTCCTTGGGAGGCGCAAGCCTTCCTCCTCTGCAGAGCCTGCACTAATTCCTGAATGCAGGCCACCAGTGTTGCAAATGGTAGTGCTACAGCTGCATCGATTGGCTTTCTCTAAATTACCACATCTCAATTAGCAATTAATTAAAGCCCAAGTGTTATCAAATGGAGTCCTGTCTGCGCTGTTTGAGCTTCACAGAAGAACCCGTCCGGGGTACCCCCTCTTTCCTCTTTTATTTCTAATTACCGTGGTGCTGCTAGCAGTCAAAATTAGGCAGACAGAAGATATGGAGGGAATGAAGTTAGGCAGTAGAGCGTACAAAACATTCCTGTATGCTTATGACCTCCTTCTCGCCCTGTCACAGTTAGATGAGTCTCTGCCACTTGCCCTCAATATTCTGAAGGAGTCTGGTGTTTTGTCAGGTCTTCAGGTGAACTGGAGTAAGACAGAGGTTCTTCTTATCTTCGATTTCCCACAAGTCTACTATTGCAATACAAATTAAAATGATCACCACAGGACATTAAGTATCGGGAATCCTGCTCATTCCAAGTCATATGACTGTGATGTCCACAAATCCGCTTCCCCTTCTCAATTAAATATCCCAAGACTCCTATAGGTGGCAGAAATTAATGGTCTCTGCCAAGGAAAATCACAGCATTTTAAATTATTGCTGTGCCTAAATTACTCTACTGCCTGGGCAACATCACACTTTTGGTAGCACCCAGTCTTTGACATAAGGTTCAACAGATCATCTCATCTTTTCTACGTAACAGCAAACAAGCTTGTTTCAGTAAGACCATTTTACATACCCAATGTCAAAGGGGTGTGTGAAATCTTCCTTGGTTGAAAGCGTGCCATGCAGCTTTGGAGGTGCGTCAAACATTATGGTGTTTATGTACAGACCACAGCAATGCCCAATTTGGCATCCATAGAGCAAGATATAGTGGGAATCACCCATATCTGTCTACTGTTGCAATATACAGTGGTACTACTGGATTATGTCTTTCCTCTCCAGTGTGTTTCTCCAAAAATCTTTGATGGAAACTGCATAAGTTTAGATATTTAGCCAAATTATACTGTTTGGAGGGGGGTTAGAACCACTGTGGCACAATCCCAAGTTTGTAATAGATAAAGTATAGTGGGAATTACCCCTCTCTGTGTACTGTTGCAATATAATACTACTGGATTATGTATTTTCCTTTCCAGTGAGTTTCTCCAAAAATGTCTGGTTGAAACTGCTTAAGTTTAGATATTTGGCCAAGTTATACTGTTGGGGAAGGGGGTTAGAACCATTGTGGCACAATCCCAAGTTTGTAATAGATAAAAAAAAAAGATCTTCATCTGGCCAAGCTGGCAACCGGCACATATTTACTTGTTGCAGCAGTTACTTTGCCTACGTACTCTGGTGTTGAAAACTTTTCAAGAATTGCTGGTTGAGTTCTCTCTTTCTTGGCAAGATCTTTGGAGGCGTTTCACCTGCAGCATTTTTTAAAAGCATTGGAGCTTATGCCCTGCCATGTGGGAAATACGCATCAGAGGTGTGTATCCCGCCTGCATAGCTCTGCACCCGTAGACAGGTGTGCACCAGCTGAATTCATCAACGGCCACCATCTGTCCACAGCCCCTCCACTCAGCATGCAGGACTCCACAGGGTAGTCGGGGGCAGAGTCATGGACCAGAGCAGGCATCCATTGGTTACTGCTAAGCCCCACAGTAGATCTCTTACATGGTGGGGCACGAGTCAGGGTGTGTGAATAAGCACCAGCAGACACCTGAACCCATGTAGCTGTGCCCCATCAGTCGGCGGAACTCCAGCAGTGCCCCAGGGGTACAGCTGCTACCCACCACATCCCCTCCACACACACGGCAGCCCTGATGCTCACACCCCTGCAGCAAGGCTCCTCCACATGCCACCCCATCCACACATGACAGCTGCAGCACCCCCCACACATGGCTACCCATGTCCCCTGGGTCCAGCCAGTGCCCCCTTGTCCCTGTTGTCCACTGAACACTTGTGCCCTGGTCCCATCTGCCTATCCATCATTGGTAGCCAGTGCCCCCCAAGTACTGGCACCCCCGCCTTCATAGTCAATGCCACAGCTAGGAACGTCCAGTGGCACAGCCCTCCTCGCATCTCCTCGGCCACCGTTTGTCTGTCCGAGTGATGCTGGGATCTCACCCCTATAAATAGGCTGCATGCTCCCAGCATCAGTCAGATGGATGGTGGTCGAGGAAGTGTGTGGAGAGCTGTGCCACTGGCTGTTCCTAGTCGCGGCATCAACTGACAGGTATTGGGGAGGGGGAAGGCATAGTCTGTGCCAAGGGGGGGTGGGGGCCACTGACCCCCAATTATAGGGTGGGGTGTTCAGGATTGGGGCTCTGGGGGTGGGCAGGTGATGTTGCCATGGTCACAGAGACATGAAGAATATAAAACACAATATTGTAAAACTTTCTGATATTTACACAGATAATACAGGCCATTATAGTACGAGAAAGGGGAACAGTACTTCTACAGAAATGGCAAAGTTAATGTTTGAACAGTAGGTTACACATAGAAAAACCTATCTCTGTCACTCTCTTTTTCTCTCTTTCTCTAGCAAGGTAGAATGGCTTACCACACAAGACATTTTGGTAAATCAGGGCAGACTCGAACCCTTAGATGGTAGCTTGTGCATAGCCCCAAACCTGACTGTCTCTTTAAGGCTTTGCCAGACCTTTAGACCCTCCATCCAGTGTGTCACTCTGGCATCATGGATTACAGATTATTTTGTCCTGAAAGACCTCAGTCTGGAAAGACTTCCCCAAGCTGGAATCTGTGTTTCATGTACTGCAAAGTCCAGTACTCTCTGTGCTCAAATGTCTCACACAGCAACAATGACTCCTCCATGCAACAGGAGAGGGTTGTGTTTTCTGTCAGCCCTCCCATAAACTGTCCAGAAGGCCCTGTAGTACACACCAAAGAGACTGTTATCTGTCCTCAGAGCAATCTGGCATATCTCTAGCCTAACCTTATCAGGCAGTTTTCATCTCAGCTGAGATGCTTGCAGGAGGGCTAATTGATACTAAAAAAATTAAACACAATGGCATGAAAAAAGTTACATAAAGGTTGCTGCATCCTCTCCCTGGAAAAATGAAAAACTAGTCCTTCTAGCAGCCCTAAATAGTGATTGTTTTTCATGTGAGCTGGCTGGCTTTTCACTCTTTGGATGAACCCCATATTAGTTTCTCCTAGCACCTTTCTGACTTAAAAAAAGGCACTAACTATTGTCTAGACAGCTCATCTGTGTTCCCATGCTGCGACCTGTTGCAGTGCCTAGTGTTTATATTATAGGACTGCAGCACCAGGCTCCATTTGACAATTTTAAGTTCTGTTTGCTGATTCTACAGTATGTAACTATGAAAGGGGGTTGTGATCAGTAACCAGGGTGAACTCCCTTCCATGCAGGTAAGGTTGCAGCTTCTGCAAAGCCCAAAAACTCTCTAGACACTCCTTCTCTGTTGTGGCATAGGCCTCTTCTCTGTGCAGCAGCTCTCTGCTCAGGTACATGACTGGGTGCTCCACTTTTGAGTGTGTAATCTGACTCAAAACTGTGCCTAGCCCATGATCAAATGCCTCTACATGCACAATAAACCTAAGATAATAGTCAAGGCTGGCTATCACGGGTGTCTGATATGATACTTCCTTCATCTGGTGGAATGTGGTATCACAGATTTCCATCCACTGAAGCTTTTCCACCATTTCCTTTCTACTGAGAACAGACAGGTGCTTGGCCATGCTGCGGAAATTTGGCACAAACATTTGGTAGTACACTGCCATCCCTAGGAAGGCCTGTACTTTCCTCTTGGTCATGGGTGTGGCCCATCTCTGGATAGCCTTAAGTTTCACTGACTCAGGACAGATGTACCTGCTCCCCACCCTGTGCCCAAGGTATGACGCTTCTGCCATTCCTATCTGGCACTTCTCCACCTTGACTGTCAGTCCAGCTGCCTGCAGTTGACGGAACACCTCGGTTACATGCCTGACATGGTCCTCCCAGCTCTGGCTGTAGATGGTGATGTCATCCATGTACACCAGAATGAAGTCTCCTGTCCCATTCAGAATGTGGTCCACAGGCCGTTGAAAGGTCACTGATGCATTCTTTATCCTGAATGGCATTCCCCTGAACTCAAATAATCCACATGGGGTGATGAATGCCAAACTTTCTCTGGCTTCAGGGATTGAAGTACTTGCCAATACCCCTTTGTCAGGTGTATGCAGGATAGGTAAAGGGCTCCCCTTAACCTCTCTAGGACCTCATCCATCCTTGGCATGGAGTATGCGTCTGACTCTGTCAAGCTGTTGAGCTTGCAGTAGGAGATGCAGAACCTCATGGCCCAGTCCTTTTTGAGAATTAGTACCACTGGGAAGCCCAGGGACTCCTGAACTCCTGAAATACACTGACAGCATGCACCTCTTTGATCTTCTCCTCTATGGCATGTCTTACACTTTATAGGACTCTGTAGTGTGGCTATCTCAGTGGGGCTTGGGACTCTGTATCCACATGGTGCTCCACCAACATGATATACTGCAGCATTCCCATGAACATTTCACCAAATGTATGCATCATCCCACTCATTTAGGCAACTTGGACTGATGTCAGCCGCTCCAAGAGGGTGACAGCATCCACAGAGGATTTTCTCTTTACCTGTCATAGAAGATCCACTAGTGGGTCTGTTTCTGCCCCCTCCTCCAGATAGCTGCACACAGCCAGGACTATCTCATCCTTGTCATGGTAGGATTTCATCATGTTTTACATGGTAAACTCAGTTTGTGTCTCTTATCTGGCAGCTCCACTGTGCAATTAATTTTATTCAGCCATCTGACCACCGAGTAAGGCCCCTCTCAAGCTGCCTATAATTTGTTCTGCCAGACAGGGCTGAGCACCATCACCTGTTGCCTGACTTCATGCTCCCAGGCTCTGGCCCCATGGTTGTACCATGTCTTCTGCCTGGAAAACCTTATGAGCTCCTTGAACCAGGCCCTGAAATTCAGGACATACTCCACAATAGAGTCCCCTTGGACAGCAAGTTCACCCTCCCATTTATCCATTACCAAATCAAGGGGGGGCCCTTACCTTATGGCCAAACAGGAGCTTGAATGGTGAGAACCCTGTGGGCTCCTTGGGGACTTCCCTATATGTGAATAGGTGATGGGGTAGGTACTTATCCCTCTCTCTCACATGCTGGTCAGTAAATGCCCTTAACATTGTCTTCAGAAACCCATTGAATTGTTTGACCAGACAGTTAGTCTGGGGGGTGGAAAGATGAGGCCCTGGGCTCCCTTACCCCACATCTTTTTTTATTTGAGGATTAGATAAAATTAGGGTAAATAAAACAGAAAATATAAGAACAATAAATATCAGATTGTTAATGACAAACAATATACCTATGTTAATGGCTTATTTGAGTTGTAGACAAGAAATTTCATATTAGCACATTGTCAACTACCCTTTGTAAAAGCTTCCAAATCTCCCAATATTTTTGAATATGCTTAGCTGAAAAATATTAATTCTTTTCAAGTCGCATACATTCAAGCAATACATTTTTCCATAACTCCCAAGTAGGGGGATTATCTTTCCATAATCTAGCAATGCAACTTCTTGCATTTAATAGGGCTATATTTAGAAATTTATTAGCTACTGTTAAGGAAAGACTCTGGGAGAATGATATTCCTAGAAGGCAAATTTCCAGATCCGGTTTTAAACTTGTTCCTAATACAATATTAATCATGCTAAATACTTTCTTCCAAAATGTTGCTAATTTTGGACATAGAACAATTACATGCAAAATATTTCCGATCTCCTGCCTAAATCTTTTGCACTTATCTGATATATTTATATTATATTTATTAAGGAGCTACTCTGTGTAATAAATCTTATGGAGTATGGAAAACTGGATTTGATTAAATCTATTACTTTATGAAATTCTCCAGGAATTACAGCTATATTCTCATTAATGAACTGAAATAGTATGATTACGTTCTCTCTGCCAACTGTCCTTGATTTTCTGTAAGTCAGGTGATTTACTTATTAATAAATATGAATATATTTGAGACAATAATTTCTGTCAACTTGAAGAAAATGGTAAATCAGATCAAATACAGGGTTTCCTTTTAGTAATACATTTTGATGTGTGATATGCTTGTTCAAAATAGTTCTAATTTGTAAGTATCTGAAAACATTTATTTTATAAATACCATATTGTGATTTCAATTGATGAAATTATTTAAATATATTGTTTTCAAATAGGTCTCCAATAAAATGGACCCCCTTTTCAGCCCTGATACTTAAAAAATGTTATTGAATAGATTATTAATGTTATTATACCTAATAGATGTATACGTGTTAGTAGAAATCTTGTTTTTGGCAAGTTTATTTATTTTATACCATGCAGTTAATGTGACAGAGAGAACGCTGTTATCTTTCCATACATACTGTTTTTTTTCTGTAGATTCTGAAGTTTCTCTTTTAAGAAAAAAAATGCTTTTACTTTCCAAGTACTCCCAGAGTGAAGGATCAGAGTTAGTCCATTCCCTTATTGGTTCAACCAAAGCAGCCAACTGGTACAGCAGAAAACCAGGACATTTTAAACCTATTACTATGTGAAGCAGTTAATTTAGATTTTTTTAAACCAAGGTTTCCCATTTTTCCAAATAAATTTAGAGATCATTTTGCCTAATTTATCAAAATAATCCATGGAGCTAAGTAATGGAATAGCCAAAAACATATATGATAATCAAGGTAAAATTCTTCGACCTTAGTCCAGTTTATTTTATATCCAGACACTTGACCAAATTCATCTATAAGTTTACGTATCGTTTTACTTTCATTTAATGGATCTTTCAATATCATCAGCAAATAATGAAATGTTTACAAAGTTATCTGCATATTGAAATCCCTTGATTTTCGTAGATTCTTCTGATAGCATTTGCCAAAGTTTAAATGTATATTGTGAATGAAGGTGGAGAAAGATGACACCACTGTTGGGTGCCTATACATAAATTAAACTGGCGAGATGATATTATTGGTTCTCACCTTAGCTGTAGGAATTTAATAGCTTCATTTAATGCAAGACAAATACTGCTTCCTTATACCAGCTTTTTCAAGTACAGAATATTGATATGACCATTCCACCCCATTGAATACATTCTCGGCATGCAGTGACACCACAATAGCATTCCGTTCATGAGCTGTATGTATAACGCTTAATGCATTTTTTATATTATTGTAACTTCTTCTTCCTTTGATGAAGCCTGTTTGATCTTTGTAACTCAAATCTGGTAAAACTAATTCCAGTCAAGCTGCTAAGATTTTTGCAAAGATCTTACAGTCTAAATTGAGTAGTGTAGTTGGACGATAAGATATACATAACGTATTATCTTTATCTTTTTTTTTTTAATAACTGTAATTAAGGCTTTGTCAAAGGAAGAGGGAAGTTTATTTTGTGCAATAAAGGAGTTGAACAGGTCATGCAAATGAAACACTTAAGAAAAAAATGGAAAGTGCACCCTGATGTCTGCTGCACCATTCTACAAATTAAATACCATACAGAAGTGCAATTTAACACAACTGCTATCACTACCTTAAATTCAGTCCTGATTTTTAATCTAATTCTCTCTTTTTTGCTACAAAAAATAAACCATACCCACCACTAAGTGACCAATTCCCACCCGTATGTTCCCATCCCATTATCCTAGACCCCAGACCCCTCAGCAGTGGGATTTTATGGACCAACCTTCCCCCATCCCCCAAATAATCCAAGGTAGAGTCTATAGGACTTAAAAAGAAGACAAATATTGTGCCCCCCCAAAAAAAACATTTCTCAACAAGAAATCTTTGTCACAAAAGATTTTTCAGTATTAGTGTTAGCCTGTAAGTGGTCTTCATAGTTGTTGGAACAGGAATTTGCTAATCTAGTTGCAACATCAGATTGTCTATTGCAAATTTCATTGATGGAGGCTACTGTTCTTTCATTTTGTTTCTTGTCATTCTTCCCTAATTTGACCCTTGTATTGGAACTCTGACTTGCAGATGCCCTAGAATTCAAATTCTAGCTAAGAACCTCTATTCCCAACACATTCTTGGCATAGTCCACAGCATCTGCTAATGAGTCAAAAATTTGTGTTGTCTCTTTATAAAACACTTTGAGACAATTTGGCGTAAGATGTTGAAACCGCATTTTATGTTCCCAACATAGACATTTTTTTTAACTTCATAGGATGTTATTGATCTTATAATCAGGTCATGTAACAATACATTGCACTACGGTGCACTACAATAGCACAGTGTGTTCGTATGATCATTGTTTGCACGGTATGACCTAACGTACAGTAAGTTCATGATCATCACGTAATCAGGTTTTGTTTACAATACAAACATGTAAATATCTTATTTATCTTCAAGTTAGATTCTCTAAGTCTAGTCCAAATTTTAAATCAAAATTACAAATTTTAATAATTTCCTTATGCGCATTCTCTCCTACTCCTACTCCTACTTCTCCTCTCCAGACTGATACCCTAATGGTCTATGTATGTTAAGGCATGAGGTCAGTGTTTAGGCGGTTCCACAGATGCCAGATCTCCAGAAATTTCTCTTGTTGCAGCCATAATCAACTAGTGATGTTATCCATCCTCTCCAACTCTCTTATTCTGGTTTGCCAGTCCAAACATAGAGATTTTAATGGGTTAAATGCTTTTCTCTTTTTATAATTATCTGGGCCCATATCTGGAAATACCAGGATCTGTTTATTGTCAAAGTACAGTCCATTTTTCCTTGAGAATTGAACAATAAGTTCTCCATCCTGGAAATGTAGACATTTTACATGTATATTATGCATGGGTATTTCAGGTTATGCAGTTATTGTTTTGCTGGTGAGTGATGTACACATCCTAGTTCAATCATATTTGTTGGAAAATCTCTCCTCAGGGCTGATATTAGTAGTTTTTCCATAAAGATAATACAATTATCCTCAGCTGCCTCTGGAAGATCAAGGAACTTTAAATTGTTTCTTCATGATCTCCAATCAAGATCATCAACTTTATTTTTAAAGGAGATAGGAAAAGATTTGTACGAGATTAAGTGCCCCTCCATCTTCATTTCCATGCCAGTTATGTATTCTGATATGTGTTGACCAATTTTTGATAAATGATCCAGATTTGGAATGCACTCAAATATACATAGAGTTCCACTCTCCCCACCAGCTACTGCTTTTTTTTTTTCATATTTGTAAGACATTCTATGACATCAATAACATCATTCCATGCTATTCCTCTGAATGGCCTGGAATGGTGTTATTGACATCATAGAATGTTCGGGCGGTATGAAAAAAATAGCAGCAACTGCTGAGGAAAGAGGGATTCAGGATAGTTAAAAGGCAACAAAATTAGATTATTAATTTAACAGAAAAGGCCAAAAACGTATTGGAATATTGGATATACACTGAAAGGATGGAAGGAGGACATCAAGAGGTGTAAGAAAGTGTTTTGTATCACCTTTAAATCAGCTAGTTCTTTGGTTTATTTACTATTTTTGTATCTATTTGGGGTACATCATTTTCTATATCCAATACTCAGGCTTCTATTTCTGTGATTTTATAATTAATTAGCCCCACTTCTTTTCAAATATTGGATATCTCTCCCTGCACACTTTCAAGGTTTTTATTTTGTATATCAAAACTAGCTCTAATCCCCATCAAAATAGTATTAAGAGTGACTTCACTGTCACTAGTTGTTGCCCCAATATTTAATATGGAATCAGCTTGTACTTTCCCAGAATGCTTAGTATTGCTAGTGGAACTTCAATTTTTTTGGGAATACCCCCATAATGCTTCCAGTTCTAGATGGCAGTATCTATGGTGGCATTAAAGGATGGATGTAATAATATAGCTCCATCTAATTCAGCATTATTCATAACTGTGCTGCCTCTTCCATGAGATTTGGGTTTAGCCCCCAGTGCCTTAATTTCAGAGCCAATGCCATTTAACAGTTTATGTTTAGTTATAGCATGTTCTGGAAATTTAAATTGAATTAGTACCATCTGTAACAGAATTATGTATTTCAGTTTGCTGATTTTGACTCATTAATTAATTGTTATCAGCTAGCTCTGCTGTATGCTTATCTTCCAATGCTTGTAAGGAGTCATGAAAGGCATCAGCTTCATCTTCCAAACTATGCTGAGTTTTAGTGAATTGCTGCAGATCAGGAGAATGCTCTGTAGCGCAAGTCGCCATCTTTGTATTTTGATTAAATATTACAAATGGCTGTGTTACCTTTAAATTTTCTCCCAGTTCAGCATTTTGATCAATTAGTAAACATTTACATGCTCTTCAGAGTGTAACAAAGGTGTATCATCCTTTGAGATTGCAGCTATGTCAACTTTATCTTGCTTTTCAACCCTTTCAACTAAGTCACTGATGCCTTTAGAATTTTTCAAGGCAAGGTCATTATCTTTTGTGTCTATAGTATTTGCACCTCTGTGCTGAGTGTGACACTCTGCTCTTTTTTCAAGGGCACTCTGAGCAGATCCCCTTTTTATTTTAAAACTCTCGGGGTCCAGTTTGTCATCTTATACTGGGTGCTTTGAAGAGTTCTTACTTTTAGCTTGAGCAGGAGCTTTTGAAAAAAAAATTCCTAATTTCTTTGGCAGTACAAGCTTTAGACATTGTAAGAACTATTCCTGGACTTGACATTTTAGTTCCCACACTCCAAAAAGTATTAAGGTAGCCTTTACACAAGAGTTCATATGTTCTATATGAAATAGAGCATGTAATAAACATATGTTTCTGGTCCATTGTACCAACAGGCACTACAGAATATGTGATAGAATTTAATTCAGTCACAGATGGCACATGTATACTTTTAAATTAAATTGGAGGGCACTTCACATTTTACAGGGAGTAGTAAGAAAGTGTTAATGGCAAGCCCGTTGCAAAAATCTGCCACAGGTGAAAAATAGCAACAGCTTCACTTAAATAGCAAGGTGTCCACTAGTAGCAAAATACAGGGATACACCAGTAACAGAAATTCAAATACATTTTTTTGAGCTTGTTCAAGCTTTGTAAAGTAGCAACATGATATGCCCTTACAATTGAAAAGGTGAAAGCAGGAACAAGCAGCATATACTTTATCAGCTTTGCTGGTTCCAGTCTTAAACAGCCTTCAAACGCCATTCTGCTTCACAAATTTAATCAAGTCCGTGAATACACAGAACACACAAAAAGTATTTAAACTAGAGCCCCGTTCAAGTTCTGCTGGCATTGGACACTCAACCACAAACAGCTTCACACTAATAAAAAAGCATGGAACTAATGCCATGGAACTCAGGTTCTAAATCAACTTTTCAAATTTGCTCCAAGCTTGTATATTATTAGCTTAATACACCCTTCTAGCCCTGCAGTAAAGTCTGGAACAAACAGCAAGTCCTTTTTACAACTTGCTTCATATGAAGTTTTAAGCACTTACAAGCTAAGTATTCACAACTTACAGTTCTGTAGTTAATTTAATATCAGCATCTGCGTTTAGCAGTTGGTTGTCCTGTTGCATTCCACCTGCACTGGCAACTCTGTTTTTTCTGCAGTTCTATAATTCTTGTATCTTTACCCAAAACTTAGTAGAGGTAATATAAAAGAGAAAAAGGGTCAAGGACACCAATGCACAAACATCTTCATTTTGGGGAGGGCAAATGAGGTGGCCACAAGTTTCTCCTACATCCCTGACACCATCTTACTTTAACCAAAACTTCACCCCCACTGCCGCTACCCAAGCTGCCTCACCCCACTTGTCTTCCAGAGACTCACCATCAGACCAGAAATGAAATTGGTGTCCTGGTTCAACAGAATCTCCCTGGGGGAACTCGCCTGGCTAAATGTCCCCAGCAGTTCACTGGCTACCTTCTCAGCCTTGATCGAGGACAAGGGTACTGCCTCTGGGTACCTTGTGGCACAATCTATGACCACCATAATTTACCGCTTGCCAGTGTGACTTCAGGTGTTATGTAACCCCACAGTGTCCATGGTAATTTGCTGAAATTGCACTTCAATAAATGGTAGGGGATTTAAAGCCACTGTAGTCTTGTCCCCAACCTTTCCCACCCTCTGGCACTGCGAACAAATCCATCAGTAGTTTGCCACGTGTTGAAAAATACTGGGCCAATAAAAATTATTATTTGTTGTCATGCAGCTTATCCCTAGGTGTCCTGAAAAGGGCATGTCATGAGCTAAGGTCAGAAGCTGCTTCCTATACTCCCTAGGAACCACTATCTGCAGGAGTACCCCTTCCTCCGGTCCTCCCTTAGGAACCCACTCACAGTACAGAAGCCCATTCTCCCAGTACATGTCCCTTTTCCCAGACCTCGAAGAGTTGCCTTTCACACTGGTGGCTAACTCCCTTTACTTTTGCAGGGATGAGTCAGCTTGCGGAGCTCTCCTTAGCTCTGCACACCCAGTCTTCCCCAAAACACACTCTGCTGTTGGAGAGCCTCCCACAGCTGGGCTCTAGTCAGCTGTGGCTCAGAGCGGCTGCTCCCAGCTTGCTCTTCGGCTACAACTTCTCCCGCTATTGCGATGGAGTTGCTTCCTCATCCACTGCCCCCTCGGTATCCTCAAAAACCAGTTCCCTCACCTTGCTATAGGTAGTGACACACACAATATTGTCCCTACCATTGAAGTCATTACCCACGATTACATCCATGAGCAGGTCTGGTACAACACCTGCCTCCCATATTCTCTGGCCACCCTCCCAGCTTAGAAAGATCCAGGCCAGTGGGTCTGCGATCTCAGGACTTATCACTCCTCTAATCCTAGAAAACTGGCCTGGTAGAAGCTGCTCCTTTTGAATCAAATCCTGCTTCACCAAAGAAATGGAGGCCCCAGTGTCCCTCAATCCCTGCATCACTATCCCATTTACACAAATGGTGCATCTGTGCAGTTCAGTTAGAGGGTACTGCATTTTGTGTACAGACTACTAACTGTTGGGAGCTTCTCAAGCTACCCCTTCCAGTTGCACCTGCACCCTTTTTCACATTTTTTGTAAGAAAAATTGTAAGAAAAATGCCCCAGTTTCTGACAGATGTAGCACCTGTGTTCACCCATCTCTGTGCTTTTGAGACAAGGAGGCTTCCCTTTTTTTCAGGCAAAGGTTGACTTCCTTTAGGTTGCCCCCATTGGGGCACCCTTAAAACCACCTGATGTCCCTTCCTCATTACCACTATGATGAGAGGATGGACATCTGGATACGAACTGGTCAGCCCTCTTGGCTACCTCCTTCACAGAGCATGGAGTTCTATCCAGCAACCATATTCTCAGTTCCCCAGGAACCATTTTTAAGAACTGTTAAAGAAGAAATAAATCTTTTAGTTCTACAGAGTGAGCTTTTGCAACCTCTACCCTGCGTTCTAACAAGTTACTTACCTGCACACACATTTCAGCATAGCTATTTCCCAGTACCTTTCTTAACCCTCAAAATTGTCACCTGTAGTCCTTGGGGGTTAACTCAAAATGCTTTAACAAGGCATTTTTCATTTTATCATTTTCCATGCTGGCATTATTGTCCAGTTGGGAAAAAGCTTCTAATGCCTTGCCTGTAAACAGTGATAATAGGTGAGTCACATAAGAAGCCCTGCCCAATTCCAGTTGCCCACAGATTCTTTCAAAAGATCTTAAAACAGATGGCCTCTAGGGGGTTCAACCAAGACAGAGGCTTGAGCTTTTAGCCTGACAGAATCAAGAATACATCCTGCTGCCATCCGTGGACTTAAGAACTGATAAGCAATTTCACGCGACAGTTTTTTGTAGAGCTAACCCTGGGGAAGGGACTATCCGACTTTGGGATTGCTGGGACACACAGTAAGGCTTTTTCCTAAGAAACTTAAACAACTACTTTAATCCGGCTGTGTACTGTCCTCAAGGCAGATCCCAAAATCAGCAGCAGTATGGCATCATGTTCTGAAGCTGAAAAACAAGAACAAATGGACCGGATTGAGAACATGCAGGGCAGAGTAGTCATTGAAGTTAATGAATGCAAGCAAATAACTTCAATTCATCAAGAACAATTGCAGCATTTAAATAAGAAAGCATCAGCCACTGAACACCACAGCATCCAGAATTCAGAATGTGCCAGGAACTACACAGTTGCATGAGGGAACAGAGCAGAACGATCCAACAACTACAACTAAAACTAGATGATATAGAGAACCATGGTAGGCACAACAATCTGTGGTTTGTGGGGCTACCAGAACAAGCTGAAAGGGGAGATTGCATTGCCTTTCTTCACCATGTGCTGCCCAATCTGCTGCAGTGGCCCGGGTGCCATTATGAAACTGAGCAGGCACACAGCTCTCTAGCCCTGATACCTCGGGCAGGTGAAAAGCCGAGAGTGATCATAACCCGGTTCCTCCACTTTCGGGACAAAGAAAATATCCTGAAGTGTGCGAGGGATCTGGGCTCAATTGAGTGGTAGAATACCAAAGGGATGCTCTTCCCTGACTATTCCAAGGATCTGACAATTTAGATGTAAAGCATTTATGGAGGTGAGGCAAGTGTTGTACCGGGTGGGAGTACCCTTCTCCCTCCGATACCCTGCCATTATGTGGCTCACCAATAATGGGGCTACCCAGATGTTCAACAGCCCAGAGGCAGCTATGGTATATGTGCAAAAGAATTGGCCTAAAGCAGTGCCACAAAACAAAGCCAGACCAAGACAGTTAGAGGGAGACTGCTCTTCCTACACCAGTATGGATTTTACACCCATACCTGCACCGGAGACCCTGGTTCCATCAGCATCTCACAAGCAGCAGAAAACTATTGAGGACTTGTGGATGCTGCCACCTAAAATTAAATGTAACCCCCTTGTTACCCGGGGTTACTAGAATCCCAGTAAGACCTAGTGGTAGGCAGGGAAGGCAGCTTGTGAAACTCCAGTTAAATGGGTTTCACACTGTCTCGCTCTGTTCTCAGTCTCAGCTGAGACTGAGGGATGATATCACCAATAGAACTTTCGCAACTGCATGAGCCACATTGGAATCTGCAGCAAAGGGAGTTAGTTAGAATGCTGGGAGTTTTGAAGTGAGTGTCTTCAGTTTGCCTTCAGTGAGTGAGTGAGAAGTTAGGAGCTTGCTAGTAAAGCAGCTCAGTGAAGGCTCTAGGAGCCTCAGCCCTGACAGAGGGCTACTTTTAAGTAAATAGGGTGTGTGTCTCCACCTTAAAGAGAGACACAGAAGATAACTGAAGTGGTGGAGACCGCTGTTTTTGGGTCTCAGTGCCCCCTTCCTCCAAGGGGAGGATGAAAAGGATTCCTTGCAGATTCCTGGGGCAACCCCCTAGTTCTGCATGTGGAGGAAAAGCTGCCTGTTCGTTCCAGTATTTATTTGGGAGAAAAGAAGATTTGTGAGTCGCCTGTGGGGCACCTGCAACGTAAGGGTGAGTGTCTGCTCTGGCTAAAAGGGCCTATGTTTTCACCCTGGGACTTGTGTGACAATGTGGGATTGAACTACTAAATATTGGGAAGCCTAGAGAAATGGGCTAAGCAAAGTAAAAGTAGTTTCAAGTCCAGAGTTTGTTTGGGATGCAAATAATATGTAGAGGTGATGTGACAGATGTCTATCCTTAATCTACATTTAAAAGTTCAGTACAGAAATTGTTCAGTTTCCAGAGAAATGGCCAGGTAAGGGCTGTGGGAGCTGGAGGTGGGTGGCTTCCCATCTTTAGTGACCAGGTCCACCTCTACGGATTTCTTCTGTGGATTTCTACTTTGCCTCAGGCACTTGGCCAGTGATGGGGGAAGTACCCAGATGTGGGATTGTAAGGAAAATTCTCTCTAAGAGTCACAGACTCTAGTGTGGTTTGGGGAGCCACAACCGGATAATTGGTTCATTCCTCAAATGGACCGTAGATCAAGTGGCCGGCGGGGGAGCCGGGCCAGTGGGGAAAACGCAAGTGTGTACAAGTCGGACTGTGTACCCAAAGCTGTGTGCAAATCCAGGCTGTGCGCCTGGTGGGTTTAGAGCCTGAGGGCTGGAAATAGTGATAAGGTGTTCTGTTGTCTCTAATCTGCATTACCAGGAAATGTAGCCCCGTGGGGGTCCGTCTATGCTTTGCTTGTTCAGCTAGGATGTGAATAAAAGCCACACTGAGGAATCCCATTCCTGGTTCTGGACATTACAGTTATTGCTTCCTGTGTTCGGATTTACTTGGGTGCCCCTGTTCAGAGTAGCCAAACCTAGGTCCCCCTGTGCCGAGTAACCTCATCCTCTCCGAACCCAGGTCCCCGCCAGGTACTGCTGTCAGCTTCAACTGCATGCCACCTGTCATTTTGCTAGAAAGGCAGGGGTGAGGGGCTACAAAAATGGAGGCATCGCTTTGGATTTTGTTCTCGGAGGAAGGTGCTCGGGGGGGGGGGCTACTGTTTTGGCTATCTGGCAGTGGGTAGCCCAAAAAGCTGAAGCAATTTCCCTAGTGTGTTGCTGTGTGCTGTGGATCTTGTGCTGCTGTTTAAAACTGCCAACTGTTTACTAAGGCGCAGTAAAGCCAAAGAGTGTGCCCTTGTCCTGCATCAAAATTGTTTACAGCGTTTTGCCTGCTTGTTAAAATAAACTGTGGTAAAGAAAAGTGTGGAAGACTAGGGGTAGCAACAGGAAAATTGTGCCCTGGACGTTTGAAATGCTTTTAAAATGAACTGTGGTAAAGAAAAGTGTGGAAGACTAGGGGTAGCAACAGGAAAATTGTGCCCTGGAGGTTTGAAATGCTTTTAAAATGAACTATGGTAAAGAAAAGTGTGGAAGACTAGGGGTAGCAACAGGAAAATTGTGCCCTGGATGTTGGAAATGCTTTTTGAATAAAAGAGAGACTTGCAGGTGTAAATGGCTATGTTAAATGGCTGAAATGGGCTCCCGCTGTGGAGTCAGTTGGTGAAGAAAAAAAGTTGCATTCTGCAGTTTAAATTTGCCTGCTTGACGATTTCCGTGAGGAGAAGAGCCCTCGAGAGGAAGAAGAGGCTCATTTGCATGGTGTCGTGTGGTTGGTCAGGCTGCAATCAGTCCTGCCCCTCAGCCAGCTCTACAGAGACTGCCCCAGCATTCGAGAGGGAGTGTAAGTGGAGTGCGTATACTGGCAGTGGAGGAGCATCGAGGAGTGTTAAATTTGTTGTAAACAGTTTAAAAATTGACTTTCTTGTTTAAAATTGGGCTCAACCCGCTAATCGATTGTTGAAATTGCAAAAGTGGTGGTTGAAAAGATGATCGGTAGGACTGCCCACCCGTTTCTGTTCTGAGGCCTCCAAGAACTGACAGCAGGCCGTTTTTCCCCATCGCAGCAAACTGCTACTGATAACAGTAAGTAACAACCTTAAAACTGCTCAAACAGTGATTTTCAGCCCTATGCCATATAAATGTGTGTGCAGCAGTGTAGTCGCTTTGCAAGTAATGACTGTGTCAAGTCCTGCCAGTAAGTGCAAGTCTGTTAAGCCATTGACTGTGTGCATAGTAATGAATTTAGCCTCAGTTTAAAGTCTGCAGCCAGAGAGAGACTGTGGGTTGTAGCCAAAGTGCAGCACTAGTAATACAGGCAATCCTGTGCTAAAAACCTGAAGCTTTAAGGGACTGTAGTAAAAGAAATGTTACCAGCATGTAAAAAGTCAGTGGAAAATCCTGTAAATGTGTTTAAAGCAAGAACAGAGCAAGTTGTGCAGTTTGAGCAAAAGTTATCAGTAGTTTGTGTAAATTGGGTGCGCAGTGGCTTGACCCAATTTCTGAATGTTGATGCACAGGAGTGCTGCCGCCGCCATTACAGGGTGGGGTAGTAAAGTAAACACAGCAGCAGAGGAGCCATTTTACAACTAAAGAGTGTGTTCAATAAAGTGGGACTTTCAGTTACAGTGAAGTTTTGTTTGTTTTTCTGCAGTAATGGCCTCAGGACCAGCTCGTTACCTGGATCATGCCCCGGGTTGCAGTAACAGCAGCAGTGAATAGACTGAGGGATATTGAAAAGTGGTGCTATGGAGGGCAACTGCCTCCTCATGTGGCGATTCCTGACTTTCCAGTGCATGTATGTCAAATATGCTTGAGAGCTGGAAGGGGCGTCTTCATGATTCCTCACTGTGCTGGATGCCTAGAAAAATATGGCCTGTATAAAGTGCCTCAAATCCGGTTGGCTCCCACATGGACAAAGGTTCAGGAATCTGCAGTTGGCAGCACACAGCACCAGGTGGAGCCTGTGGAGGAAGGCCCCTCAGGGGGAGTATGGCACAAAGCTAGAGGGTGCAGAGTTAGAGACAGAACCAGAAGTTGAAGTTCCAGATGCTGGATCCCAGAAGAAACGTTTGGATAAAGTATCAATAGACCCCTGGAGGGGGGCCTAGCCCAAGTCTCTTAGATGAAGATGAGATGCGGGAGGCCTTTGAGTGGGAGGTGTTGACCTCCGCGCCTAGTGAGGAGTGGATAGTCTCAGGAGTGAGAACGACTGCTCACTCCTGAGCTCAGATCCTCAGTGAAGAGGAAGATGAGTGGGAACCTATGTGGCCTTGTGAAAAGGAACGGGTACACAGCCTCAAGATCTTGCCTTGGAGGAACGTATGGAAGAGAGTGGTGATGCCACTGCCCTGGCTTTGCAAGAGGAAGAATTCAGGGATCCATTTCTAATTTCTTTAAGGATGTGTAGCTGGCAGAACCAGGACTGGCCACCCCCAAGCCAGGCCAGCAGTGTTAGATTGACCAAAGCAAGTAAAGAGAAGAGACTGGTTCGTAGGAAGGCAAATGAGATCTACGGTATGACCTTTCCTACCTTTCCTCAGAAAGTCTGGGAGGAGATTCAGAACTGCAGGACATCCTGGATCTGGGACGAAGCCATGAAAGGTGTGCATCCTCGGGCCAACAAGCATGTAAAGAATAGACTGTTCCACAAAAAGTATACCCAGTGGAAGAGAGGCAGGACACTGTTTATAGACAGAGTGAGAATAGTGGACGGAGAGGGACGTGAAATCTCCCACTGTGTGAATTATGTGCACCCAGACGGGGTAATAATTCAAGCTCCTGATCCCCGGTACTATTGACCTCAGTGCAAGGACCTCTCAGCAAATGTGCCTGTGCCTACAAAGTGGAGAGCCAAGCAGTGGTAGTCAGTACTGCCACACCAGACTGTGAAGTGCCGTACTGATTCGCCAATATGAATATCCAAGGCTCAGGTGCCCCACATTCATCAGTCTGCAGTGTACTGGCCTTTCCAAAAACCATCGACTGGCCCACCAGATGACTTCAGATCCAGAGAGGACACCAGCCCAGCTGTATCCTGTTCATCACCTGGAAATCAGATGACGTCAGACCAGCTGTTTTCTTTTTGTTCCTGTTCTAAGGTTCCATCTCCAGAGATGACATCAGCCCAGCTGTTCCCAGATGTGCCCTCCTGTGGTTCCCGGAAGATGCCCGCCCAGCTGTATAGAAAGAAATGCTGCCAGGGAGAGTCTTTGTCAGAGGTGCAGGTCAGTGCTGAATTTTTCATAATACAAGTGGCTGGTAAGTCCGAACTTTTCTATTTTTATGATATTGCAGTACACACCCTACACTAACAGACTTCAAAATGTGTGAACTGTCCTCAAAGACTCTCCCCTTCGGGACTTTGGCCTGTTAGAACTGTGCTTCAACGGGCTCCGGCCCCGGAGAGACTCTTTATTGGACTAACTTTCGGGCATTGTGGTCACTAGTTGGGACTTTTAGGGCACTCCATCCCCCCAAAATGTGTATTGTAAATAATGTCATTTTCTAATGTAAATACTGTTTTTCTACCTTTTTTTCTAAAAAAAAAAAAAAAATCTTTTTGGGATTTTTCAGTGTTTTGGTGGTAGGGGTTTAGGTAGACTGTGTATGTAGATTAGGAGTGTGTGTTGTCTTTCTTTTTCTTACAGGTGTTCCTGGGAAGACAGAAGAGAAGACAAGAAGAGGAGGAGGAAGGGCTCATCGGAGTTCCTCATCAGTGCTTTAGTGTGTTTGGAAATTTAAAGTACTGTGGTGTTATGGTTGATGCTACTGTATTAACCCTTTCCTTCCACAGGTGTGGTTGTGGGGGTAGGGAGGAGGCAGTAAAATGTGGCATTTTAATGGTGTGTGGTTGCAGGTTGCCCAAGGTCGGGGAGGTCCCTGTGTTGTTTTTGTTTTGGGGGTATTAGGTTAGAGGCAGATAGGTTTTCCCTAGAGGGTTAGGGGGGATAGACAGGCTGTGGCCCTGACCTGCAGTAGGGACCGCAGTGCTGATCTATCAGGGCTATGCTCTGGATGGTTCTACCACAGCCACTAGGTGTCCATAGTAAGTGGATAGTGTAGAGGCTGATATGTCAGCTAGAGGCCTCTAGGCCATTAGTGTTGCCTTTCTGTGCTTGCACATGGTAGGAGGGGGCCTGATCACCCCCCCCACAGGTAGCACATAGGGTGGGATGGCCTAAGGCCAGGTAAATAATGACTGCGGACAGTCATTTTCCTGGTCAAGGGCGAGTGTAACCCCCTTGTTACCCGGGGTTACTAGAATCCCATTAAGACCTAGTGGTAGGCAGGGAAGGCAGCTTGTGAAACTCCAGTTAAATGGGTTTCACACTGCCTCACTGTGTTCTCATTCTTAGCTGAGACTGAGGGATGACATCACCAATAGAACTTTCGCAGCTGCATGAACCACATTGGAATCTGCAGCAAAGGGAGTTAGTTAGAACGTAGGGAGTTTTGAAGTGAGTGTCTTCAGTTTGTCTTCAGTGAGTGAATGAGAAGTTAGGAGCTTGCTAGTAAAGCAGCTCAGTGAAGGCTCTAGGAGCCTCAGCCCTGACAGAGGGCTACTTTTAAGTAAATAGGGTGTGTGTCTCCATCTTAAAAAGAGACACAGAAGATAACTGAAGTGGTGGAGGCCGCTGTTTTTGGGTCTCAGTGCCCCCTCCCTCCGGGGGGGGGAATGAAAAGGATTCCCTGCAGATTCCTGGGGCAACCCCCTAGTTCTGCGTGTGGAGGAAAAGCTGCCTGTTCGTTCCAGTATTTATTTGGGAGAAAAGAAGATTTGTGAGTTGCCTGTGGGGCACCAGCAACGTAAGGGTGAGTGTCTGCTCTGGCTAAAAGGGCCTATGTTTTCACCCTGAGACTTGTGCGACAACGTGGGGATTGAACTACTAAATATTGGGAAGCCTAGAGAAATGGGCTAAGCAAAGTAAAAGTAGTTTCAAGTCCAGAGTTTGTTTGGGATGCAAATAATATGTAGAGGTGATGTGACAGATGTCTACCCTTAATCTACATTTAAAAGTTCAGTACAGGAATTGTTCAGTTTCCAGAGAAATGGCCGGGTATAGGCTGTGGGAGCTGGAGGTGGGTGGCTCCCCATCTTTAGTGACCAGGTCCACCTCTACGGATTTCTTCTGTGGAATTCTACATTGCCTCAGGCACTTGGCCAGTGATGGGGGAAGTACCCAGACGTGGGATTGTAAGGAAAATTCTCTCTAAGAGTCACAGACTCTAGTGTGGTTTGGGGAGCCACAACAGGATGATTGGTTCATTTCTCAAATGGACCGTGGATCAAGTGGCCAGTGGGGGAGCTGGGCCAGTGGGGAAAACCCAAGTAGTGTACAAGTCGGGCTGTGTACCCAAAGCTGCGTGCAAGTCTGGGCTGTGTGCCTGGTGGGTTTAGAGCCTGAGGGCTGGAAATAGTGATAAAGTGTTCTGTTGTCTCTAATCTGTATTACCAGGAATGTAGCCCCATGAGGGTCCATCTATGCTTTGTTTTGTTCGCTAGTATGTGAATAAAAGCCACACAGAAGAATCCCATTCCTGGTTCTGGACATTACAGTTATTGCTTCCTGTGTTCGGATTTACTGGGGTGCCCCTGTGCAGAGCACCCAAACCTAGGTCCCCCTGTGCCGAGTAACCTCATCCTCCCTGAACTCAGGTCCCCACCAGGTACTGCTGTCAGCTTCAACAGCATGCCACCTGTCATTTTGCTAGAAAGGCAGGGGTGAGGGGTTACATAAACATAGGAACAAGCACCACGAGGATCGACGTCCATCACCCAGCCGGGAGAGATCGAGGAGCTGCAGTCACAGCGGGGGGTCAGACAAGCTGCCAGAGATGCACCCATCCTTCCCTACCATGAACAGATTTGCCTCCTTGCTAACGATGGTAGACGTGGAAGGAATAGTGTGCAGCACCCCTCAGAGCACCACACATCTGATCCAAAAAACCCCAAGCAGCAGATCAAAGTGAAGTGGCTTCACTTGACAAGGACAGTGAAGCAGCGAGGGAGGGCCCCATTTTATCCCCAGACCTGGGTAAGTCCCTTGGCCAACCATGGAGCACTGCTGCATATGAGACTCTTGAGGTTGCATCACCGAACAACAGTGCATGTTTCTGATATGGCCTTTTATAAAGGCAGGATATTTTTTGTCTGAAGGCTGAATAAGTTTGTAAATTATTGACAGGACTGAAATGAGTACACCGGTAGAGGGGGAAGTGCAAGTACTGACATAATTATAGGTTAGTTCTACAGGTTTCATAAATTAAACTGGCACCCAAACACCTAGGGGGTGGGAGAGAGGATTCAACGCTGGTGCTTGCAGCAGCTCAAGCTGGGCTCTACTCCCTTTAAACAGATGGGGATGGGTTTCTTTTTTAGAGCCAGCTTGAGTGTTAGCTACATAAATTAACTGCTTGCACTCTTTACCCTATTGTGTCTCTACAGTGACAGATACTGCATAGCTTACATTTATTGGGAGGTGTTTTGGGTTGGAGTGGGGTAGCTGAAGCAGCAGACCTCTCTCTGCAGTATAGGTTGATAAAGCAATTATGTCAGGCTTACCACATGAATGTATTGTTGACAGGGGCGCTCAGTGATTTGCAAAGGAATAACAGCTGCCCTCTTGTTATTGTAGTGATCCATGGTACCCCGTACTGGTAGCAGAGCCTGCGCTCATACTGGACAGCCATACAGAACCATGAGAAGCCAACAGACATACTCTGCACATGGGATGCCTGCCTACATTTGTGCCTGGTAAGCTGTGGTTTTCAGAGTTAGTGAGCATTACATTCGATGGGGGTTGGGGGTGGTTTGTTCAATTAAACTGCTTAATATAGTCGGTAGAGGCAACTGTAGTGGTTAGGCTGATATATGTTAATTTAGTATGAGGTTCAGTTACCGGGGAAGCCTTTGAGTTAGGTCACCATAGTAGGCCAGAAATATGCAGCAAAATTAGATACCAGAGGTATGAGGACCCATAGCCACATGTGGTGATAAACAGTATATACAGCTCCCCACCACTGGGCTGATGCAGCGCTGTGGATGTAGCAGCATTCCCCATGCGAAAGTGTGGGAACAAGCGAGCTCACTGCCTGGGCTCATTACCAAACAATGATTGCTCCATCGACCCATGGGACAGGGGGCAAAGATAGGATTAGGTGATAGTCCACATGGCTTCAGATTTAATCTCACAGTGTGCCACTGAACACCCGAGCCTGCCACAATGAGAAATTTTATTTCAGAGATGCAGAACTACATTGTATATAAGATCTACTGCAGTAAGCATTACATAGGCACCATCTACTGGTGAACTGGCAGCTCTGGCTACATTACTAAGAGAGCACTGTTTGTAAAAGCCCCTTGCAAGAATTAGGAACATATGCTCTTAAATGGGACTTTACCCCCTAGCCAAACTCAGACCACTCCCAAACACAGGCAGCCTAACCGACCAAACTGCTTACATTACATTACTGGGCAAAGGGGACCAAAGCCACAGAGCAACTTTCTCAAGAATTGGCCAGTTATTAAAATATCTACGCAAAGGCCAAAATCATGTCCCAGTTATGTCATACTGCCTAAACAAATATGCCTAATTAAAGGGCCCACAATGGTTGTTATTGCTGAGTTCTTAGGTTTCCATACATTACTGTTGCTAATCTTGATTGTACTACCTGTTTAAAACAAACTACCTGGAGTACTGAAGACAAGGGACCCATAGAGTAAAAAAGCACTGTGCAGCTGGAGACAGCACAGGGCATCCAGATACAATACTTTAATGTTATAAAACTCCCTTGCTTCCCCCCATTCGAGCTAAGGGTGTTCTTAGGACAATATTTGTCCAGGACTATCCCTCACCTCGAAGAAAGAGAAATCTATTTGCAAGTTGGGTTAGTTGTTAGACTAATGTTGAAGTTAACTGTTGTTGTGAAGTTGTAGTAACTATGTTATGTTATGGTTCATTACCAGATGGAAACAGGTTATTGTATAGACCCCAGAGGTATGCTTCTCACTGTGACATTTGGCCAGCTGGTTATGATTGTTCTATGATATTTGTAATATAAAAATGTAGTGTGTGATTCTCCATGAGACATCCTGTGCTCCTGGGTGACAACCCCCCCCCAGAACTTGAGACCAAAGGTGATTCGGACCCACAAACAGACAGGAGGGTTACTCTGTCTGTTACCTGTTCACAATACTGCACTCGGTGGTTGGCATTGTGGGAGCAGAGGGCCTGACCTGCTGAGTGCGTTTGTGACAGATTGGTTGGCAGCGGCGAGGATAAATTTGGTAACACAAGCTTTAACTGTTCAGAGTGTCAGCTTAATACTGTACAGCTCACTTACAAAAAAGGCAGTGATTTATTTTTTAAAAGGAAACAGATCTCCATCATTTTGCTTACAATCAAGTTCCTACCTGTTTTATTTTTTTTCCAAAGTGCAAGTTAGAGTAGCCGTAGTTAGGGAAGAAGATGGCTTCCAACTACAGCGGGCACACTGTAGACTACTTGAGACAGTTTTGCCAGGACAGAGGAGTCCTGTATGAGGGGAGAGCCACCAAGCAGAGCCTCATGGATGCCCTGATGGCAGCAGATGCCCAGAGCATCGAGTCACTGACTGTGACTGTAGGGGACCAAACCTTGAGCATGGAGGGGCTAGCAGCCAGTGCAGTGTCCAGACCGGTGAGGATGACAGTAGGCCAGTGCCAGCGAAGTGCCACAGTAGCAGGGGAAGGTCACCAGCATTCTGGAGCCAGAAGCACTCAGGCTGCAGACTGAGTTGCACAGAATGGAGTTGGAGTTCAAGAAAGACACTGAGTGAGAGAAACGAGCTACAGAGGAGAAGAGGGAGTGAGAACAGAAAGAAGCAGATCAAGAGAGAGAGATGAGCCGCAGAGGAGAAGAGGGAGCAAGAACAGCAAGAAGCGGACCATGAACAGCGAGAGGCAGACAGTGAAGAGCGTGAGCACCAGTGAGCTGAAGAGGAGAAGAGGGAACAAGAACAGCGAGAAGCTGAACATTAGGAGTGTGAGCGCCAGAGGTGACATGAACTGGAAAAGCTATGACTCCAACCTCCAGCACCAGAGCAGGTAAGTGGCTTGGGTTTAACTGGAACTACAGGACTGGGTTACAAAATGAATTCCAAATTGATAGCTGAATTTAAAGAGGGGGAGGATATGGATGCCTTTTTAAATTCCTTTGAAAAAGTTTGTATTGTAAATTCCTAGAGGGTCCTGGAGCTTCCAGCTATTCCCACTATCGACTGGGAAAGCTCGGGATACATTGGGTCAAATGGACAATAAGGACAGTAATGATAACAGCAAACTTAAAGCTGCACTTTTAAAAAAAGTTTGATTTAACTGCAGAAGCATACAGAGCTAAATTCTATAAGCTCAGGAGAAGCCCTGATATGAGCTACGAGGATCTAGCCATGAAACAACGTCAGTTTTTAAAACGTTGGTGGGAAGGAATTGAAGCAAACTCTGTAGATAAAATTGAAAGTACTATTTTGTTAGAACAGTTTTATTGGACATTCCCAGCAGAGCTGAAAACCTGGCTGGAGGACCGAGATCCCAAAACAGTGTAAGAGGCTGCTGAACTCTTGGACTGCTATGCCAAGAGCAGACCTGCTCTGAGAGTGAATGGGGTGGGCGTGGCAGCACAGAAAGGGAAAAGCACACCTTCAGGGCAGCTAAAACCCTCACTGCCTCCACCAAAACCAGTTAGCCCCAGGTTTCAGAGAAAAGATTTCTCTGAGAAAAGAAACAAATGTTTGGTCTGTAAAGAAACTGGATATATTGCCAGACAGTGTCCCAAAAGGGCAAGCAATACGCTACATAGGGCTAGGAAAGAAGTGGGTTGTTTGTGTGTCCCTGAAAGCATGCCTGTGAACATGAGGGAACACATGCACCCAGTCATGGTGAATGGTGTACAGACACAAGGGTTAAGGGACACAGGGGCATCCCTGACATTGGTAAAAGGGGATCCGGTAGAGCCTGGTCAGCTTATACCCAATGAATTTATAACTGTAAAAGACTTTACTGGTGAGGAGAAAACGTTCTCCTCACTAGTGTTCTCCTAGACTGGGGTGAAACAGGGGAACTGTGCAACAGGTGGCTATAGCGCAAAATGTTAACAAGTTGACGTCACATTAAGTAGCAGTCTCAAACAGGGGATGGTGTGTGCAGTTACTGCAGCCAAGCATGAAGAATTGCAGTTCCCTGGACCCCACAGAAGCCATTGTGGAAACCACTGGGAAGCTGGTTCCCCAGCCTGTGTCTCTTGATATGGAGACTAATGAAAAGGGGGTAGAAATGTCCCCAGTAGCAGTTATCCACATATCTACGGAGGGTTACTCTGAAGAAGGAGGGGTGACGCATTGTCAGAGGATTAGGGATGACAGTGATCTTGAGTGCCCTGATGCTAGTGCTAGGGACCCTAGTTTAGAGACTAAAGAGGATCTGTCCCATACCTTGGGAATGTGTAAGGAGTTTGCAGCTGCTCAGAAAAGTGACCCTAGTCTAGAGAAGCTGAGGGCATGGGCAGACTCTGATGGAGCACAGGGAAGTGGTGGTAAACATAAGGTTTATTGGGAAAATGAACTAATGTATACTCGGGCTGTGCAGACTGTGGGAGGGTGATAGACAGGCAGCTTGTCATTCCCCAGAGATATAAATGAACAGTTACTCAAGACTGCACATGATATTCCTTGTCTAGTCATCTGGGAATGCATGCACTATGCAGCAGTTATTTGAATTTCTATTAGCACAACTTTACAACAGGTGAAAGAGTGCCAGGTCTTGTCACGGTGCTAAGAAATAGGGAGGCGGGTAAGAAAGCCAAGCTGCCCTAATTACATTGCCCATAGTGGAGGAGCCATTCCAGAGGTGGGAATAGATATTGTGGGGCCTTTAAATACCCCCAGCTCCTCAGAGAAGAGGTTCATCCTGACTGTGGTGGATTATGCCACCCGGTAACCAGAAGCAGTTGCCCTATCCTCACTGAGGACAGACAAAATGGCAGATGCCTTACTTGAGATTTTCTCCCCTGTTGAGTTTCTGCAGGAGGTTATCACTGATCGAGGGGGTTCCTTCATGTCGGACCTGATTAAATGTCTTTGGGAGAAGTGTGGAGTGGTGCAGAGATACACGACACCTTATCACCCACAAGCCAATGGGCTTGTGAAAAGATTTAACGGTACCCTGAAGTCAATGTTTCAAGCGTTTGCTGAACAGCATGGGAGGGACTGGAATACCTTCCCCACCTGTTGTTTGCATACAGGAGAGTGCCCCCAAGAGTCACAGGATTTTTCCCCATTGAGCTCTTATATGGACCATGAGTCGTGGGCCCCTAGACTTGATCCCAGGAGGACTGGGGAAGGCAGGCAGCACCCAGGAACTCCCATAGTGGATTCGATCTTTGAGGTTTGAGGGAAGGCTGAAGAGCTTATGGGGACAGCCCAAAGCAACTTAGCAGTGGCCCAACAGAAACAAAAAGTGTGGTATGACTGCAGAGCCAGAGCTCACTCTTACACGGTGAGTCAGGAAGTCATGGTCCTTATTCCAGTCTGGAAAGACAAGCTGCAGGCTGAGAGAGTAGGACCATACAAAGTAGTTAGGAAGGTAAATGACATGAACTATATTATAGAGTTACCTGACAGAAGACAGACAGAAAGGATGTACCATGTCAACATGATGAAGCCATATGCTAATTGGGCTGACATGGTGTTCGCAGTATGTAGTTCTGGGGAGGGGATGAACGAAGGAGACCCCCTTCTGGACTTGCTGGAAGAAAGCAAGTGGCAGTCCTCTGTGGAGGCAGTTAAATTGTCTCCCCAGCTGGCCCTAGATGAGATCCAGGAAGTAAGGGAGGTTTTAGCAGACTTTACCCCCGCTGTTTAGTGCCAGGCCTGGACTATCCCCCTTAGCGACGCACGATGTGGAGACAGGGACAAAAACGCCCATATGGTGGACAGCATATCGGGTGTCAGAGGCTGTCCTAAAGGACATTAGGAGGGAGGTGGATGAAATGCTGAATGTAGGGGTAATCCAGAGATTCCAGAGCCCCTGGGCCCCACTCGTAGTCCTTGTGCCCAAGCCAGATGGCTCTACTTGTTTCTGTGTGGACTACCATGGACTGAATGCAGTCACAAAGTCAGATGCCCACCGATGGCCCGGATGGATGAATTCCTGGACAAGTTGGGAGGGGTGACATACCTTATGACTATTGACCTGACAAAGGGGTATTGGCAAGTAGAGTTAACGGACAGTGCTAGGGAGAGATCGGCCTTCATCACTCAGATAGGATTATTTGAATTTAAAGCAATGCCTTTCGGAATGAAGAATGCCCGGCCACTTTCCAAAGACTGGTGAACTAGGTGTTGAATGGTCCTGAGGAGTACGCTGTGGCGTACCTGGATGACATTGCCATCTTTAGTGCCAACTGGGAGGAACACCTGTCCCACCTTAGGGAAGTGCTGGACAGGATACGGAGGGCTGGGCTCACTGTCAAAGCTGAGAAGTGCCAGGTGGCCATGGCTGAAGTGGCATACCTTGGGCATGTTGTAGGCCATCCTAACCAAGCTCCGTCCTAATCAAGCAAAAATAGAGGTATTCAAGGCATGGCCCAGACCAGAAATGTAGAAGCAGGTCAGGAGTTTTCTAGGGACTGCAGGGTATTGTAGGAAATTTGTACCCAATTACAGTGCCCTAGCTGTGCTCCCCTATCTGACCTGGTAAAGAAAGGATGCGTAAGAAAAATTACCTGAGACCCAGCCTGTGAAAAAGCCTTTACCAGACTCAAGGAGGCACTGTGCAGTGCTCCTGTGATTGACAAGTTCTGACTATAGCAGACCGTTTATAGTCCAGACTGATGCCTCAGGCAGTGGGTATTGAGGGCAGTACTGAGTCAGACATCAACCAAGGGAAAGATCACCCAGTGGTGTACCTGAAGTAAAAGATTACTTCCAAGGACGCAGACACTACTCTACTGTGGAAAAAGAGTGTCTTGCCATAGTGTGGGCCCTAAAGTTAGAGCCATGACTTATGAGGAGCTTTTTGAGGTACAAATGGACCACAACCCTGGTTAGCTGAGCCCAAACTGGAAAACCCAATGGTAAACTATTAAGATGAGTCTTGCCTTGCAGAAGTATGACATGACAATCTTACATAGGGCTGGAGCGACCAATCAGAACACAGATGGCTTGTCACGTGTTTATGAGGAGTGAACTGATTTGAGAAGTTCATCCCTTGCAGGGGACAGAGCCAGCAAATTCAGTCTAGATGGGGAGTATTGTGACGCTGGCCAGCTGGTTATGATTGTTCTATGATATTTGTAATATAAAAATGTAGTGTGTGATTGTCTCCTTGAGACATCCTGTGCTTCTGGGTGACAACCCCCCCCCAATGTTTTAATGAGAATAGCAGGATATATTAAACCAGGAGGTTTCTGTAATGTAATTAACTTCCTTGAGAAGTTGCATTTTATAGCTTTTTTATGACCTCTTGCCTCTGAAGCTGGGAAACTAAAATATACATTTTATGACTTCAGATAAGCTGATTCCTGTGAAAGGTCATAAACTCTTTTGATGTGCCCTGGAAAGAGGAACTGCTCGTGATCAAAGAGGGGATGTTAATTAAGGAGTTATATTGGGAAATCAGTTTTTGCTGAAGTCACAGTATTTAAAATATCTCCTGACAGGAAGATCATTGTTTGTATAATTTTTATATTCTAAAAGAAGGAGCTAGATGACATCATAGAAGGGGTAGAAACACAGAGATTAAACTGTATTCTGTGTTTCAACTGGGCACATTTTTCTTTGTGGGCTCTTAAGAAACCGCATCTAACTATAAGCACTATAGAGGTAATACATTAGATAGAAAAATGTCTAACTGTATGTTGGTAGGAGTTTGCAGTTTTCCTTGCTGTTCTTTATGAGATTGTATGCTTCGTGATCTAGTGTTCTGTGTTTACATTTTACATATTTTTATCCATTTTTAAGTAAACCTTTCATTTGAAAGGCTGCCTGGGTGTGACTTCGGAGTTCTTTTTGCATGTGACATATAGAGGGTTAAGATTGACAAAAGCTGTTCAGAGCTTGATGGTGTTATCAGACTGGGAAAAGGTAAGAATGCACCTAAGGTCTTTTATAGAGTTTTAAGGGTTCAGTTTGTATACCTGGTTAGGTGCCCTTAGGCATCCCCCCGAAGAGCAGATTATCTGAGCCTGTACATTTGGGTACGCTATCATAAGGTTCACAGTTTGAATCCCCCCAGAACTTGAGAACAGAGGTGATTCGGACCCACAAGCCGACAGGAAGGTTACCCTGTCTGTTACCTGTTCACAATACTTTGTAGTTAAACATTTTATTGTTGACTTAAGACAGGTCATACGCACATGGTAGAGTAAAACATAGAGAGAGTCTTACATAACAAGAGATTAGGTTTAAACAATAGTACTAATTAACAGAACGATCCGTCATTAGTAATGACCATATAAGTTATCTTTCACCTATATTGTCACTCCCTAACGTGACCCAAAAAGATGATTATAACAGATTAAATATTAACCACCAGAGCATAGATTAATATGAAATACAATCACCCTAACTAGGAAATAACAAAGAAATCAGTACTATTTAGTCACTCTACCCTAAGTATGATGAACTCACATATGATTATAATATCAACTATTTACAACATAGGCAATCTTTCTCATATATAAATCTAACCAAAAGGAGATATGAATGGGGGAGGAAACAGGGACTTACACTCATAGGGAAGAGAGCAAAAGTATCCCAACTTATAACTGAAGGAAAGAGTCGGGGCTATGTAGTTAGAGGCAGTATCATGACAGTACTCTGACCTTAAATACAGTTGCCAGCACTGGTTATATCGAGATAAGGAACCATGGGCAAAACTACGAGATCCTCTCAAACTGACCCCATGAGGCTAGGTTAAAAGAAACTGATGAAAGAGTAGGGCTATCAGGGATCTCCATCTCATGAGGATAAGCCTTTTGGCCAATGCCCGACCATAGTGATCCACTGTCCCCTAGGCTATACTTAGGGGTCTCCGGGTTGGCCGCAACCCAAAAAAGTAGAGCTGGGACCAGGGACTATATCAGGGAACAGTTGCTAACACATATTCTGTATGGAATTCCAAAACTGTAAAAAGGTTCAGACAGTCCCAGAGAACATGCAGAAGATGAGCTCCTTGATTCCGCATCTCCAACATGTGTCCAACCGGGGTAAGTCCATTTGACTAAATTTATAAGGGTCTCTATACCATCTATGGCACAAGTTTTATTCATGATAAGCCTAGATACGACCATCTAACCCTCAAATGAATAAAGTACCCACCATGTTACATTGTTGTTCTGCAAAATCTAGAGGTCTGCAAATCTTCCCCAGCATAGCCCTAACACCTAGTAGGGTCGGGTGGAGTCTCTGAGTGCATATATATATTACTAGCTCTACTCTTGGTAACTCTAGTCCATGCATCAATAGGATGATGTAGTAGCTTTTGTGTGACGAGTTACCAAGAGATGACTTTCAGGAAGGTGAAATACAGCGTCTCTTAACTGAGAGATATCTCCAGAAATGAGAAAGCGGAGGCTGATACCTTGCCCTCAGAGACTCAAAGGACCCCATAACCCGTTGAGCCCTGGTATAAAAGATCCTGTAATGAAGTTAAGCCTTTTCTCCCACACCCCAATGCAGGGTGGCTTCCCCTATTTCAGAGCCTGATTGTCCTATAAGGGCATAAATTCCGTGGGGCTGGCTCTTAACTGTATAGTCATAACTTGTTTCCAATATTTAACAGAAGTAATATGGGAGGGAAAGGTTAGTGAGGGAGTTTTTCTTAGCATATAAAATGACAGCTGGATGAAGCATGAATCAGGGCGCTTCTATGTAAAAAAGCCACTACGAGGAACCTTGTCCAGTTTTGGGAAAACCATCTCAGGGTCTGGGCCTTCAAAAAGCCATATGGTACCGCTGTAACCAGGGAGACCCCTCCTCCTCCAGTGCTGCGAGTTTCAATTTGCTAAATCAGGGGGCACCTTCCATATAAATTCCCCATAAGGGTCTCCAGTTTCTGAAACCATTTCAGGGTATAGGCTGAGGAAGTGAGCAGCAGATAGAACATCCTTGGGCAACCATCATTTTGATCGAGTCAATTTTCCCGGCCAGTAAGCTTTAATGCCTTCCATCTTCCCATATCAACCCTAAGTGAGTCAATCAGAGAGAATTGAAATTAGCGCAAAGCATTTTAGAGGTCTGGGTGTGAGTATGCAAATATTTGTACCTAGTGGGAACACCTTAACCCTAGACAGTAAAATCAGATCCTGGGGTTGAGAATTTAAAGGAAGAACTTCAGTTTTGGATTGGTTTAACTTCAACCTGATATCTTGATAAACTCATTCAAGTTCGGAAGATTATCTGCAGCACGTGAGTATGTTCAGTAGTAATAAGCAGATCATCTGCATAGAGAAGGTCTTATAAATATAACGTCCCCACCTGGATCGGGGATGTCACAGGAGGACAACAGAGTACAATAACCAGGGTTCCATAGCTAAAACAAATAATAATGGAGAGAGGGCAGCCCTGTCTCATGCCCTTTCAATTGAAAGGGCCTAGACATACGCCATTTGTCATCACTGAAGCTAGAGGGCGAAGTACAACAACTTTATCAAGCAATATATTCAGACCCGAAACCCATAGTGGACAATGTATGAAATAAATAAACCCATTCGACCGAGTCAAAAGCCTTTTCAAAATCAAGGCCATGGCTACTAGAGAGTTAAGCGAAAGTTTGCAAAATACATCAAGGACTAATGTTCTATGATGGTCAGAACAACTGACGGCCTTTCACAAAGCCACTTAGAGGACAGACCAGATCATGCAAAGAGGTTCCAGCGGGAGAAGCGATAACTTTAGCCAATATCTTAGCATCCGCATTAATTAGGAAATAGGCGGTAACTACCTGGAACAGCGGATCTTTCCTTTTTTGGAAATACTGTAATAACCGCTTCTCTCATTGGGAGGTAATTGTCAATTGTTAGGGAGTGTGGGAATACTCGGACCAGATAAGGGGCCAAATTAACTCCAGGGGTCTGTATAGATCAATAGGAGTCCATCTCTTCGGGGGATTTACGTGGGTTCAAGGCAGAGATTGCTTAGGCAACTTCTTAAATTGTAAAGGGATTCTAATAGTTTAGTATCCTTTCTGGAAATACAAGGGATGAATAATGGGGACAGGAAGGCATGGATCTGAGCTGGGTCCGAGGGGTTGGAGAAGAAATGACCTTTCATAAAATTGGGACATGATCAAATTTATCCCTGAATTAGTCCGACAAGGATTGCCAGATGAGATCTGCCAGGCATAAATCGTCTTGGAAGCATGTTGGCGCTTAAGTCGATAGACCATAACTTGCTGGCCTCCCCTCCCCTAAGCAGTAGCATGCATCTGAGGTTTAGCTCAGCCTACCGCGATAAATGGGTACTAAGGGAGATACAGTACTAGCTAACTGTGCTAGTAATTCAGGGGAGGTTTATCAACCAGAGCTTTGTATTCCATCTCCAAGTGATATAGTTTCTTCTCAAAGCCCTCTGATCAGCCTCCTGGAGTACGTCGCCTGGCTGCTAGAAGGCAATTATCCTACCGGATGGTGGCTTTAAAGGCCTCCCACAGAGTTGAATCAGATACCTCACCATTGTCATTATCAGTCCAGTATTCTTTTACAGCCTGGCCAAACCAATTACGAAATTTTTTGTCTTCTAACAATAAGGGGTCTAGCCGCCAGGATTGGGAATATTGGGAAACCGTTCCCTTTTTAAGAACCAACTCAAGTGGGGCATGGTCGGAGACATAAATTGGATGAATCGAGACCCCGGCCACATTTTCATATATCCCTGCAGATATAAGCCAAAGGTCTATCCTACTGGAGGAGCTGTGGGTAGGGGAGAAACAAGTATAGTCCTGGATGCCGGGATTCAATACCCTCCAAGCATCCAGTAAGCCATGTTCGGACATAAGTTCCCCAACTGCTTTCTTAGCCTGTCGATGGGGTTCAGGGGATTTATTGCTTCTGTCTAGGATGTGGTCTAAGGTTAAGTTAAAATCCCCTCCTAAAAGAATTGGGGGCACTATCTTTGTTAAAGTCCAGTATGGCCTGGTTAACCGAATGGAAGAAATGAGGGCAGTCTTGATTAGGAGCATATATTGGCCAACACCAGAGGACCTTCAGGGGTTACAACTTCCGCAATAATCCATCTCCTCTCCTGATCCCGTGATAAAGTTTTTCACCTTCCATCCCAAATTTTTATGCAGGAGTATAGAGACTCCTTTTGTGTGTGGGGCCACACTATGAAGCTCTTCAGTCACCCAGGCTTGCTTAAACTTGTAGCCTCCCTGGAAGAGAGTTTAGTCTCCTGCAAGAAGACCACTGCAGGGCTAGTTTCTTGAGATGAATTAAAACCTTCTTTCATTTAATGGGTGAGTTAAGTCCCTCACATTCCAGGATATTAATTAGACTCCATTCAAACCTAAACTACTACACATTATCTGGATTTTATACTTATAGAAACTAGAGGCGGATCCGGTAAGCCACCCCATTCCTCTTCCCTTCCACTCAGACATTAACGAAACTTACGCCTCATTAGAAAGATTGCTTATTAATATGAACACATACCTAAATATCAACATTATAATCTGGCAAAAGAAATGTATAAACAGATATTCTCTTTACCCACAGCAAATAACTCAGCCTTCCCAGAGTAACGTAACCTCGCCTCTACCCCCACCCTCTGTTCATGCTCTTTGAAAACCCCACAAAGACCAGCTTCTAATACACGCTGCCGGCTAAGCATAGAAGCAAGCCCAAACACCAGTGGAGGTCGCTGGGAGGTAGGTGGCCCATTAGACTGATCAAAATCCAATGGATACACTTCTCTTGGTAACCCCTTTAAGGAGAAGCGTATGTTAAAAAAAAAAAAAAATTACTTCCACACAACAGTGGCCAGAGTAATATCCTCCAGCATATTGAGAAGTGGCCTTTATAAACGCAGTACCCATCACTTATCGATTATATTAGTGACATAGGTAAGATAACAATAGAGCAGGGCCCCACATTAAGCCCTAGACAGCCCTGCTGGGCTCATTGGGCCAGAATACCAGCCAGTACAGGCGCTGGGATCTTCAAATCCGTAACTACAAAAACAAGGATATCCAGTAAGGATACCAAGAGCCTGCTCGAGCCAGGTCAGGGGGCAGACCTAAGCTGTCCTCTGATGGTGAGACATCTTAACTCGATACATGGTAATTGTACCCTGAACGTGGTATGAGTTATTAACCACAGGCACGCCAGGCCTGCAGAGCTTACAAAGGAAAGAAACCATACAATATTAACCCTCAACCATTGGTAGTTGTTGCCAAGGTAGAACTGTCCATGTTGCTTGCAGAGAGTTCTAAGGCCTGTACCGCAGCCGGAGACTCAGAGTTCTCCTTAGAGGTACCTGCTGCCCCTTCCGCCCAGTGCAGTTGTTTAGCTGCTGATAATTTTGAACCTGCCGAACCGAAGCTCCTGGGAGGAAGAGGGAGATCACGAGGAATATCCTCTGTAGGGAGATCCATCAAGACTTTATACTGATTATTACCTATATCTGGGGCACAGGAGTCGTGTAAGGAGTTCGGCTCAGGGCTGCAACTTCTGCTTCTGCTTCTAGAGCGTAGCCGGGGAGTTTTGTCCACGTGACCTCCTTCAATCCTGTCTCTTCTTTGGTTCTTCTTCTTGTTTCTTGGGGATTTATGAGGAGTAGACCTGGTGGGAGTCGAGATATGCTCCCCTTGGTGAGAAGTCGCAGCAGCCCTAACCTGAGAGGTTACGGGTCCACCAGTGTCCATCAGTACAGGTTGAGTAAGCAGGGGTCCAGGGCTATAGGGTGAACGGAGCTTGCCCCAGTTTAGTTTGGGCGCTTGTACGGCAATGAAATCCTCGGCTAGTGACGGATTATCCAAAACCCGCGGTGCTCCATTAATCGCTATTCGAAGAGACGCAGGGTAGCGCAGGGAGTATTCAGGACCCAGTTCTGCACATGCCCTCCATGCAGCTGTAAAGACCTTCCGCCGATTCGTGACCTCCAATGAGTAGTCCGCAAAGATTTGTATTTTATGACCATTCCAGGTTAATTTCCCCTTCTGCCTTGCTAGTTGCGTCACCCGCTCGCGGTCTTGAAAACAAAGAAAACGGGCCAGAATAGTTCGGGGGCGGCCTCCGGGAGGAGGTCGAGGCCAAAGTTCTATGTGCCCTATCCAACTCCCATGGAGAACTGCACTGGCATTCCAACAATAAAGGCAGCTCCTTTTGGAGAAAAGCAATAGTGTCATTCCCCTCACAGCCTTCAGGGAATCCAACAAATCTGAGATTATTTCGGCGGCTGCTGTTCTCTAGATCTTCCACCCGAGCCCATAATTGCTGAATCATTTGGCCTTGCTCATGCAACTTAGCCCCCATTTTGTGCCAGCCATCCTCTACCTCAACTAGCCTGTGCTCGTGGATATCCGCCCTTTGTGATAAATCCACGATATCCTCAGTATTCTTTCTGGTAGCCCCATCCACTCCTTCAATACGATGCAAAATCTCAGCGAACATATGTCTAATTTCAGCAAGACTACCTTCCGTCACACTCGGGGACTGCGTAGTTGGGGCCTCCATACTGTATATGCATAGATCAGGCGTTGTTGCGCAGGCGGGAGCCCTCCGTAAACAAGGAAGCACCGGACCAAATGACGGTAACTCACACCACGCCCCGAGCTTCAACCGAATCGGACAGGCTGCAGGTAGATGCCGAAACAGTTTCTTTGTCCCGTTGCGCGGAAATAACAAGAATAATACCGGATTTTAGGGGTTACACTCGGGAGTGAGGCGACTATGCGTCCATCCCGTTCGGCTGCTGGTCACGCCCCCCACCTGTTCACAATACTGAGCTCAGAGGTTGGCACTATGGGAGCAGAGGGCCTGTCCTGTTGAGTGCGTTTGTGACACTCACCTCTCCCTATGTCAGAGTAGAACATCTCCTGATAGAGTGCTACACCTGCATGAAAAGGTTACAGAATACCCACATATTGATTTATTTGTTTCACACCTAGAATATGGATGAAGTTAATTGCTATAGCTGGAACATTAGGGGCATTAACTCCCCAATCAAGCGCAAGCGGGTGTTAACACATCTTCAAAAGCTAAAGGCACAGGTGGTACTACTACAGAGACTAGATTGACAGATACAGAGGCCCAAAAACTGGCCAGAGGGTGGGTGGGTATGTAGGTTCACAGTGTTGCCTCCTAAAAAAAGAGGGTATCCATTTTAATTCATAAACACTTACACTGGACCCTTCGTAAATCATACCATGATACTAACATACTAAAATGCCAGCAGAATAGGCCTAACGGTCTTTCGTGTCTGCTCGTTTGGTCAGCCTCCACCCTGGGTGCTGACCTTGCTGCCCCCCTCGCCTCCTCTGGCTTCTCCCTTCCCAGTTCTGGATATTCTTGCTGCATTGGATTTTGCTTCCAGAACCCTTCCCCTGTATCTGTTCCACCCCCTC
Source organism: Neoceratodus forsteri (assembly GCA_016271365.2). Lineage (NCBI taxonomy): Eukaryota > Metazoa > Chordata > Ceratodontiformes > Ceratodontidae > Neoceratodus > Neoceratodus forsteri. Next base: position 1,316,901,618 of record CM028131.1, read on the forward strand.
TTGAACCCCTCCACTGTCTCTGCCTCCACCAGCCCCCTAGGCAGTGCATTCCATGGCTCCACCACCCTCTCAGTGAAGTAGCACCTCCTCCTTTCTCCCCTGAATCTTCCCCTCCAGCTTCCACCCATGCCCTCTAGTTGCCCCCTCCTCCTTCCTTCGAAGCACCCTGACTGTTCCTCCCTATTTACCCTCTTCATGTACCTGAAGACCTCTATCATGTCCCCAGTCCTTCTCTCTTCCAATGTGTACATATTTAGCTCTTGAGCCTCTCGTCCCTCAGGTCCTGTCCCCCATTTGAAATATTTTGGTTGCCTCCTCTGGACCCTCTCCAGGAGGTAATGTCCTCTTAAGTGTGGCCTCCAAACTGCACACAGTACTCAAGGTGCGGCCTCACCAAGCAGTTATACAGAGGGTATCACTTCCCTCCTTCTGGAGTGATCCCCTAGCGATGCATCCCAGCATCCTGTTGGCCTTGGCTGCTGCCCTCCTACAAGTCTCTGAGTTGTTCATCTTGACATCCACCACCACCCCCAGGTCCTTCTCAGCCTCGAGACTTGTAGCATTTCCCCCAGGTGTACACTTGGCCTGGGTTTCTGGCCCCAGGTGGAGTACCTTGCATTTCCCTGCATTGAACCTCAGCTTCCACTTTCTAGACCATCTTTCCAGAGCCTCCAGGTCCCCTGGGGCCACCCTCCCTCCTCCCTCCACCACCACCCCCAGTTTTGAGTCATCCATAAGAGACTCATCTCACTCCTGATTCCTGTCCTTATGTCTGAGACGTGGGCGTTGAAGAGGAGGGCCCAAGGACTGATCCCTGTGGGACCCCACTAATGACCCTCCTTGGGGATGAGACTATCCCGCCAACTACGACCCTCTGGGTCCGGTCCTGGAGTCAGTTGCCTATCCATCTGATTATCTGGTTCCCCACCCCCATTTCTCCCAGCTTATCCAACAGGCCCATGTGAGGAACAGAGTCAAATGCCTTGCTGAAGTCTAGAAAGAGGACGTCCACTGGTCTACCCAGGTCCAAGGCACTCGTCACCCAGTCATAGAACTCCACAAGGTTTGTCTGACATGATTTCCCCGGGACGAATCCATGCTGTCTATCGTCCAGGCACCCTGACTTTTCCAGGTCCCCCCCAGCCTCTCCTTGACAATGCCCCTCCATCACCTTGCCCACCACCGATGTCAGGCTGACAGGCCTGTAGTTCCCTGCTACCTCCCTTGATCCCCCCTTGTGGATAGGCACTATATTCGCCACCTTCCAGTCCTGGGGCACACACCCTGTCCTCAGAGAGATGGTGAAAAGCTCCGCCAGATCCTGAAGGGAGGTGGGTCCTAGCTCATTTTAATATCCCTCAGGGCTTGTCAACTATACTTAATATAAATGCACCCAACATGGACGCACCACAGTTTTTCCACACCCTGGCCTCCAACTTACTCTTTCTAATGGACAAACACACCCCTATATTAATAGGGGAAGATTTCAGTCTGACACTATACCCAACCATGGATAGGAGTCAGGGCAATCCAGAACCCCACTCACAGGCCCCTCCAGGTGGTGCAACTGTGGATGAAAGACCAAGCCCTTATTGACATTTGGAGACACCGTCACCCTAGGGACAGAGACTTTACCTACCAATCCCAGGTACATGGCACACTGAGCCATTTAGATATGTGGTTTACTTCCCAAGAGCTCACTCTCCTAGTGACTGCAGTAAATATACGGCCTATCATTATTTCAGCCCATGCCGCCTTCCAGCACAATTTTCTGTTTGGTGCTGCCTCTCAGAAGTCCGCTAATTGGAGGCTAGACCCCACCTTACTCTTAGACCCTCAATTTAAAACATGGGTACAGAATGTGGCTCAAAACTATTTCACCAAAAATAGCAATCAGGCCACTTCCACCACCGCCCTGTGGGAAGCATTCAAAGCTACCCTCCAAGGACAAATAATTAGTTATGCAGCACATAGGAGAAAGGGAAGGGAGAAAAAACTGGCAGACCTAGAAAAGCAGCTTCAAACCAAGGAGAGAGAGAGCTAAAAGACATCCCCTCTGGGGAAATAAAACACTCCCCTCTTCCAACAGAGATAGTGGCTCTAAGGCAGGAAACAAATACACTCACTTTGCGGAAAGCCGAGTTGGCTATTTTGAGGTTGAAACATAAATATTGGGAGAGTAGGGAGAAAAATGGGAAACTGTTAGCTAATAGGCTAAAAAAGCAGCAGTCAGAGAGGTACATCTCCTCGATATTATCCAATACTGGTACCAAGTGTACAGATCCTGAAGTACTAAACACTATCATGTCACAATTTTATCAGAAGCTATATACATCCACCACCTCTCCATCCTCCCAACAGCTTACAGATTTCCTAGATTCAGTCAGATTGCCCAAGTTATCCACTGCCCAAAGGGTGCAGTTCGACCAACCAATAACTGCCACTGAAATAGAGCCTGCGATCAGGGGACTTAAATCAAAAAAGCCCCAGGTAACGATGGTCTTCCTATCGACCTCTGGCACCTGATTCTCCCTCATGTAAGCCTGATTCTAGAACATCTCTTTACTGAGCTCACTAGCACCGGAACATTCCCACCGTCAATGTCCATCGCAACTATAACAGTGCTACCAAAGCCGGGGAAAGATTCGATATACCCATCCAGATACAGACCTAGCTCCTTAATCATGACCGGTGGGAAAATATATGCAAAAGTTTTGCAACAAGACTTGAGTCTCTTCTCCCCTCTCTTGATACACCGGTCCCAATCGGGCTTTGTTCAGAGAAGACTGAGCTCAGACCACATAAGAACCCTAACTAACCTGATGCACTTAGCTTCCCAGTCCCTAAATCCCACAGCCGCAGTCATGGTAGATTTTGAAAAGGCCTTTGACACTGTAGACTGGAAGTATCTATATCCAGTTCTTACCCCTTTTAGAATAGGCCCCTTTTTTCTGTCAGGTTTGCAGTCAATGTACTTGGCCCCTCAAGCTCAAATTTTAACAAATTACAATCTCTCCCCACCCTTCCCGCTTACCAGAGGAACCAGACAAGGATGTTCCTTATCCCTCCTTCTCTTCGTGTTAGCAATAGAACCCCTGACAGCTATGATTTGGCAAGACCCAAGTATCAAAGGAATATCAGTAAAGCATCTGGAATACAAGACTATACTTTACGCTGATGACCTACTGGTGCCAATGGACCAGGCAGTCAAATCCCTACCCCCACTATTATCTATCCTAGATAAATTCTCCTCCTTTCAGGTCTAAAAATCAACCAAACCAAGTCAGAAATCCAACTGCTTAATAAAAACTGCCACTCCTCAACAGTTTTCATCCTTCTCCTTTCGCTGGGCCTCTACATCCATAACCTATTTAGGCATAAAAATAACCCCTAAGTTATATACCTTTTGTGACTTAAATTTCAACTCACTCATATCCAATATTCACCTGGAACTGGACCTCTGGAAAGCACTTCACCTTTCCTTGGTGGGTAAAGTAGAAGCTATAAAAATTATACAGCCCCAAAGGTCTTTCATCTATTGTCCCGCCTACCCTGTCATATGCCTAATAAATGGTTTGACAAACTAGATTCATTAATAGGTAATTTAATATGGGAGGACTAAAAACCCAGATACATTAGGAATAAGCTTAGGGCCAGCTGGAAAGTGGGGGGATGGAATCTACCATGGTTCAAAGAGTACTACGGGGCATTTAGGAATACCCAAACCCTGCAATGGTTCCCAGCTGAAGGTAAAGTGGGGAGTGGTGCAATGCAGTGGCTGTGGGGCAGCCATATTCAGGCAGACCTTCTGGACACTGAGGTGCTGCCATATCTGCATGCATCTCTCTGGACTGCAGGATGAGGTAGCCAGACTCAGAGCGGAAGTAAACTGGGTCAGGAGTACCATCACCCCTATCCAGAGACCACCCAGTCCAATGCAACTGCCTCAAAGGATGCCGAGAACGAGCAGCACTTGGATGACAGTGGGCTCAGGGAGGGTTAGAGTGGTCGGGCAGAGGCACATCCCAGATCCTATTCCACTCAAGAACTCATATGCCACACTGGAAAATGGGGACAACCAAATAGAGGTACCCAGAGAAATGGAAGGAAAGGATGTGGAGGTTAGCCAAGGAGGTGACCTCAGCGGGGAAAGCAGTGGACCCCAGAGGAGGAGCAAGTGAATCCTGGTGGGTGACTCCATCATAAGAGGGATCCAGCTAGGAACACAGGAGGGGGAGGACAGGGAGGAGAGGTGTCTACCAGGTGCCACGGCATGGAGAGATGGAAAGAAGACCCTGGGGATCACTGGGAAGGCAAGGCGGGAGGGTGAGCTGGATGTCATTATCCACCCAGGTACTAATGACCTGGCAAATGGGGAGCCAAAGGAATTCAGGAAGAGTTTAGGAAATTAGGGAGGGTCTCAAGCAAGTAGCTACTTCTGTCACTTTCTCAGAAGTACTACCTGTGAAGGCAAGGGAGAGCATGGGGTGCATGCAGGAACTTTAACTCATGGTTGAAGAACTGGTGCTGTGAAGAAGGTTGAATTCATTGGTGACTGAGGACCCACCTGGAAGGATGGAGGTTTGTTCAAGCCTGACGGACTGCATCCATCCTGGAGGAATCAACACTCAATGATAAGTTTAAATGCTACATTGACAAGCATTTAAACTAGCAAAGGAGTTGGCAGGCTAGCAAGGAGGTACCTACTTGTTCACCCCCACAGCTAGCAGTGGAACCAGTGAACAGAGGAGTTGCTGTCTCTACAAAGCAGTGTGCAAAAGATGGAGATTAGCGCCCAAGAGGTGGATAGGCAGAAAAGGGCAAAATTCAGCAGAAGGGCAGACAGCAAGGAGAACCAGGGATAAGGACAACCAAGGAAGGGCTGGGTAGAACAGCAAAACAGTCTAGGAGGGTCAAATCATGGAAAGCCATGTGCCAATGCCAGGGCCTAAAAAAGATGGAAGACCTGGAGGCTGTCATGGTGCAGTCAGACCTGGACATTGTGGCCATCACTGAAACCTGGTGTAATGATAACCATGACTAGGAGATGGCCATACCTGGCTACAACATATTCAGAAGAGACAGGGCAGGCAGGAAGGAGGAGAGTGGCACTGTATGAAAAAATGACATAAGGGCCACAGAGATCCAGGAGGAACAAATGGGGAGAGATACTGTGGGTTAAGCTGGAAAGGAAAATGGGGCCAGCCATCCGCACAGGTGTGGTCTATAGAACCACCAGCCCAGGAGGAAGAAACAGATGGGAGCTGATGCTAGCCATCCAAAGGATAGCAGACAAGGGTGAGGTAGTACTGGTTGGAGACTTCAATATTCCAGAAGTGGACTGGAGCATCCCAGCAGCAGCATCAACTAGGAGCAGATTTATCCTGGACTTCCTTCAGGGTGCCTTCTTCAAGCAACTGGTCATGGAACCAATTCGGCAGAAGGCAATACTGGACCTTGTGCTCACAAACAGGGACAGTGTGATGGGGGTAACGATGAGGGAGCACCTGGGGAACAGTGACCACCAGTCACTGTGGTTTGAAATCACAGAAAGAGCAGAACCAAACCACACAAAAACACGTATCCTGGATTTTAGGGAGGCAGACTTTGGCAAAATGGGGAGATACTTGAAAGAGGCATTAAGGGGAATGGGGCAGGAATCAGGGGTTGAGGAACAGTGGGCAGTATTTAAAATGGGGATTACAAGAGCAACAGAATTATGTATTAAGCAGGTTAGCAAGAGAAAAAGGAAGAGGAAACCATTATGGTTTTCCAAAGAGGTAGCAAAGAAAGTTAAAGCCAAAAAGATTGCATTCAGGCAAAACAAAAAGACCCAGGCAGAAGGGGATAGGGAGAAGTACCAGGAGAAGCAAAGGGAGGCAGGGAGGTCAGTAAGGGAAGCCAAAGCTCAGACAGAAGAACACATTGCAAAATCAGTGGGTGGAGGGACAAACCTTTTACAGGTACATACGTGAAATAGAAAGAAAGGAGGATAGTGAGACTGAAGGGGAGGATGGGGCTGTGGGAGGATGACAACAGTAAAGCTGACATATTGAACAGGTATTTCTGCTCAGTCTTTACTGAGGAAGAGAAGGTAATGGGTCTGAATGGAGTACAAGGGTGAGAATGGTGCAGAAATGGACACAAGTCCCTTTACATGAGAAAGGGTCCTGAAAGAGCTGGAAGTAATAAGAGTTGATAAAGCAATGGGGCCAGATGGGGTGCACCCCAGGGTCCTTAAAGAACTAAGAGAGGTGGTGGCTGACCCTCTGGCTATCCTGTTTAGCCGATCACTGGAAACAGGGGAGGTACCCAAAGACTGGAGGATAGCAGATGTAGTCCTCTTATACAAAAGTGGGAACAAGAGGAAGGGGAACTACAGACCAGTCAGCCTCACCTCGGTAGTGGGAAGATCATGGAAGCACTACTGAGGAGAGATTGGTGGAACATCTGGTTGTCAATGGACTACAGGACCCAAGGCAGCATGGTTTCACAGGGGAGGTCATGTCAGACCAACCTCATTGAATTTTTTGACTGGGTGACTAGGGAGGTGGATCAGGGGAGGACAGTGGACATGGACTATCTGGACTTCAGCAAGGCCTTTGACACTGTGCCACATAGAAGACTATTGCACAAACTGGGGAATATGGGTGCGGGCAGGACAGTAGTGTAGTGGGTAGGTAACTGGCTGGGTGGCAGGACACAGAGGGTGGTGGTAAATGGCTGTCACTCCACAGAGGGAAGAGTGACCAGTGGGGTACCACAGGGATCAGTGCTGGGACGGTCCTATTCAATATCTTCATCAGTGACATTGCTAGGACCTAGAGGCAGAATTTCACTGTTCGCTGATGACACAAAGCTCTGTAACAGAGTAGACACACCAGAGGGTGTAGACAGAATGAGAAGGGGACCTGCAAAAACTTGAAGAATGGTCAGAGGTTTGGCAGTTGAAATTCAATGCAAGGAAGTGCAAGATAATGCATATGGGGCACAAAAACCCTGGCACAATATATCAGTTGGGGGGTGAGGATATAGCATGCACCAAGCAAGAAAGGGATTTTGGGGTTATCATCTCTGATGACCTCAAGGCAGGGAAACAGTGTGACAAGGCAGCAGGTAAAGCAAATAGGATGCTGGGATGCATTGGCAGGGGCATCACCAGCAGGAAAAGGGAGGTCATAATTCCACTATACAAGACACTAGTGAGGCCCCACCTGGAGTACAGTGTACAGTTCTGGAGACCATACCTACGTAAGGACATAGACAGGTAGAGAAGGTTCAGAAGAGGCAACAAAGATGGTGCATGGATTGCATCACAAGTCCTATGAAGACAGGTTGAAGGAACTGAACATGTACTCCTGGAGGAGAGGAGGGAGAGGGGATATGATAGAAACATACAAGTATCTTACAGGAGGAACAGGGTGCAGGAATACACTATTTTTAAGCAAAAGATGTTCCAGGACTAGAGGGCATGGATAAAGTTGGAGGAGGGACGATTCAGAGGAAATGTAAGGAAGAATTTCTTCACAGAACGGGTGGTGGACAAGTGGAACACCCTGTCAGAGGAAGTGGTGAGGGGCTGAAACAATCACAGGATTTAAGAATGCATGGGATAGACATAAAGGAATTCTGGAGGTCAGGGGTAAGGGGCAACAGACTTCTTGGAAAACATAAACTGAACTTACAAGCTCAAATGGGCAGACTGGGTGGGCCATAGGCCCTTATCTGCAGACACTGTCTATGTATCTATGTATGTAAACTCCCTCAATTGTGGACACAAATAGAAACAGTCAAATGCGGCCTAGTCAACCTTGCTTCCTATCTTTTAAATAAAAAACAATCCCACCCACACTTGCCACCATTGGTCGAGGTTTCACTAAAGATCTGGACAGACACCAGTAAAAACTGAAAGAATAACACGTTGCATGTTCCGGCCTTCCCCCTGTGGCTTAACAAAAGTATCTGTGTAGAAGGGAAACCATTACACTGGCAGGAATGGAACAAAAGGGAATACACACAGTCAAGGAGGTATTAATACTAGGAACCATGACTATGGACTCATTCTAGGCCCTACAATCCCGGTATAACATACCAAACTCTGAGTTCTGGAAATTCCTACAGCTTCGGAGTTCCTTGACTCATATCCTCAAAGCTACGAACAAGCAAGAGGCCCAGGCCATGATTTCACCTATGGGGAATTGGATTAAGGCCAAACGAGGAAGAACGGGCATGATAAACAGGGCAATTAGGGATGCTATCCCTGACCAAACAAATTCAGCCAGAGATTATTGGGCAGCAGCTTTAAAAATCCCAATTACAGACGAGCAATGGTCTCAATGCTGGTGACATGCCCATGAATCTGTTAAGGATCCCAAAAGCCCCCTTATACAAAACAAAATCATCCACTGCTGGCATCACACCCCTAAAGTATTATACAAAGCCAAACTGGTGCCTTCACATCCGTGCTGGCGCTGTCACATGGTGGCCTTTATCATATCCTTTGGAGTTGCCCACTTATACAGTATTACTGGAGGCAGGTGACAAAGCTCCTCCAACAAATTCTGCAAAGCACTACTGTCACGCCCCCTGGCTTGCTCCTGATTGGTATAGATGAAGGCGCTATAAGTACTCTAAAAGAAAGAGATCTCTGCTGATGCAGGCCAGTATCATAGCCAAACGGCTACTATTACAATGGTAGCGTACCTCAGAGATACCAACTACAGTAGAATTCATGGCTAGTCTATCTCAACTAGCCACGTTTGACAAACTTTCCCACCTTACCAACAATACTTTGTATATTCGCTTCCTCACCTGGAACCCTGTGTATAGATATTTACAGCAATTTAGCAATAACCCATCCAGAGGGTCAAATCCTCCACCAAGACAAGGCATAGGTTAAGCTTCATATTGGTGGACCTCACTGTCTCCCAAAGGCAGCTATCAATGTGGAGAGGTTAAAGGTGCATACAATCCTGCAACAGCTCAAAAAAAATTCACTGTCTGGTAATTAGAGCCAAATGTTTAGGTTTAGGTTTCGTGGTTCACCCAACTAGTTGAAGAATCCTGACTTGCGGGGCCGATAAAATAACCGACTGCAATCTGCCATTCAAGTAAAGTTTCATGGTATATAGCCACGAAATAACCATTCATCACTAAGCAGTAGAAGTTCTATAGCCTATCATTTCTCAATACCAGTAGGTTGATGCATTGCTTGTACTAACCATTACCAATGACACAGTGTGTAATACAAAACTGTCAAGCTCATAAGACTGCTGCAGCCATCCTTCTAGTTAGGGCACTTTAACTGTACACCTTGATGTAATCCAAGTACTTACAGTACATACAAGTTGTATTTTATGTAAAATGTAATGGGTGGATTTTTGATTTTCATGTATGTATCTTGTGTTTTGAAAACACAATTACATTTTGAACTTTAAAAAAACATCTTAAAACAGTGCTTAATTTGTGTCGGGGCACAGCCCCGGCAGCTCTTTTCATGCCAGGGAACAGCCCAGGCATCTCTTCTATCAAGTCATAAACGTAATTTTTTCTGCCCAGCCCTTTAAATTTGTGAACTGCTGCAGTGGCATGCTGTGGGTCTTGTGCTCAGCCGCCCATTCCTGAGAGACAGCAGGTCATCTTGCCAGCATTGCCAGGTGCCTTGGTAACAAAAACAAACTATTATTAGATGGGCATGAACTGTCTCCGTGGCTTCTCCTCCTCCCAGCTGGCTGCCAGTACAGGATGTCTGCTGCTGTGCACGCTCCCAATCCATCCCACTGGTTACTCGCTCCCTAAGCTTCACGGCTCCCTCGGTCTCCTCGTTGTCTGGAGGGGGAGTGCTGGCAGTGGCCTGCCTGCCTGCTCAGTGTGCTACTGCACTTGTGCCATTTGCCGGTCGGCGTCACCTGACCAGCTGCTATATGGTTAGGTGGTACGACGATGGGCCGTGGAAGGTCAGAGTCAGACTGAGGAGGACCAGGTGTCAGGATGGAGTCTTGAAGAGAGTTATTTCTGTCACTGTGCTGTTGCTGCATTTGCATGTCATTTCATGCAGCTAGCTTTCACAGACGATTACCTCTGTGAAAAAAAACCAAACACAACACTTAATAAAAAATATACTGACTGAACCTAGAGGAAAAAAAAAATTGAAAAACCTATAGGGGAAAAAAACGGGCAGCCAGGTGGCAGTGGGAAAGAACTGGACTGCAGGGAGGATGGGAGATCCCTGCCTGGAGGAGGAGGATTCATCATTTGGGGGAAGCCTTAGCCAAGCCAGGTAGGCAAGGGAAGAAGGGGCTACTGGCTGCTGTAGGCTGTAAGTAACTGGCTCACTGGCTGTAACTGTAAGCCTGGTGCAATATAATTCCAAACAGAAAGGCTAAACAAACTGTACATGGCAGATAAACTGCTGGTTTGAGCCTGTGTGTGAGATTTTTTCATCCAGCAGAGGCAGAGCAGAGCAGACTGACTGGGTTTGATTCCCACAAACCTCCACTTGTATACTGTGTGGGGGGAGCCGGGAAGGCAAGAGAAGAATGGGCTGCTGTATTCTGTAAGCCTGTATTTCAAAAAAAAACAAAAAAAACAGAACCAAAGGGGAAGGGTGGAAGCTAGGAAGGCAAGGGAAGACCGGGTCTGTAAGCCTGACTATAATAAAATAAGTTACAAAAAAAAAGTCTAAACAGCAAGGCAGACATGTATTAGAGCCTGAGCTGTGTGATCTTGGTATTGTACATCAGCAGAGCAGACTGACTGAATGGGTTTGATTCCCACAACCTCCTGTTGCATACTGTGTGTGTGTGTGTGTGTGTGTGTGTGTGTGTGTGTGTGTGTGTGTGTTGGGGCATACCTCTCAACTGTCCCTGATTTTGCCTCAAAATTTTCCTCGGTCCCTCATTAAATTTGTGTTTTTGTGACAGAACAGTGGTGATTAAAATCACAAAATAATGTCAAACATTAAAGTTACAGACTTGTTCTTCTTCAGAAAATGCATCTTAACAATAATCCCCTTATTTTAGCAGCTTTCTGAGTGAATAGTACCAATTTTTAAGATGTGTCCCTGATTTTGGGTCTTTGTCCCTGATTTTTTTAAGCCTTGTCCCTGATTCAGGAGGCAAGCGGTTGAGAGGTATGTGTTGGGGGGAGCAGGAAGGCAAGGGAAGAAAGGGCTGCTGTAAGCATACCTCTCAACTGTCCCACATTAAGAGGTACGCCACTCATTTTATTCCTCAGAAACCCTCTGTTCCTCATTGAGAAGGTGACATTCCACACTGTCCACTGAGACTTTTAAGCAGAAATGTATACTAATATAAGATGCTAGGTTATCAGCAAACATTTTAAACATTAGTGCTCTTATTTCCACAGTATTCTGAGCTTGCAATGTCATGTTTTAGGATCTGTCAGACATTTTGTCCAGTTGTCACACATCTTGTCACACATTTGGGTGATAAAAGGTTGAGAGGTAAGGCTGTAAACCTGCAGTATAAGTTAAAAAAAGAAGAAAAAACAAACAAAAAAAGGCTAGCCTAAACAACATGGGCAAACAAACTGGTTTGAGTTCAAGCTGTGTGAGCTTGTTTCATCCAGCAAAGCAGACTGACTGGGTTTGATCCCACATCCTGCACTTGCATACTGTGTGGGGGGAACAGGGAAGGCAAGGAAAGAAGGGGCTGCTGTAAGCCTGCAGCGTAAGTTAAAATGAAAAAACAAAACCAAAGGGATAAACCACAAGGCAGACTGGTTTGAGCCTGCTATGTATGAGTGAGCTTGGTTCATCTAGCAGTGCAGACTGACTGGGTTTGTTTCCCACAAACCTCCACTTGCATACTGTGTGGGGGAAGGAAAGGGAAGAAGGGGCTGCTGTAACCTGAAAGTCTGTATTACAAAAAAATCAAATAAAATAAAAAAAGGAGCTGAAAGGGAAGGGTGGGAGCCGGAAAGGCAAGGGAAGAAGACCTGGGCTGTACGTCTGGCTGTAGTAAAATAAGTTACAAAATAAAAGGCTAAACAACAAGGCAGACAGGTATTAGAGGCCAAGATGTGTGATCTTGGTACATTTAGCAAAGTAGAGCAGACTGGATTTGATTTCCACAGCCTCCACTTGCATACTGGGAAGGCAAGGGAAGAAAGGGCTGCTGTAATCCTTCAGTATAAGTTGCAAAAAAAAAAAAAGAGGCTAAACAAAACATCAAGGCAGACTGGTCTGAGCCCGAGCTGTGTGTCTGAGCTTGGTTCATCCAGCAGAGCGCACTGACTGGGTTTGATTCCCACAACCTCCCCTGGCATACTGTGTGTGGGGAAGGCAAGAGGAGAAGGGGCTGTAAAACCTGTAAGCCTGTATTACAAAAAGAAAAAAGGATGAAAGGGAGGGAGGAAGCCAGGAAAGCAAGGGAAGAAGGGTCTGTGAGCCTGGCTGTACTAAAATAAGTTACAAAACAACAAAAAAAAGGCTAAGCAACAAGGCAGACTGGTATTAGTGCCCAAGCTGTGTGAGCTTGGTACCTACAGCAGAGCAGACTGACTGGGTTTGATTCCTATAACCACCACTTGCATACTGTGTGACTGTCTGTCTCTAAGCAAGTTACTTAACCTCCCCACTGCTCCCAGGTTGTCCCTGAAAAATAGGCACCTGTGCCTAGATCCACCCAGTTAAGAAAGAATAAAATAAATAAATGCTAAACTGAACTAGCAAAAAACTAAGGCTAATGCAGAGGTGAGAGTAAAGAGCTGTGTGAGCTTGGTACATCCAGCAGATTGAATTGTGTTTGATTCCCCCAGCCTCCACTTGCATAATGTTTGACAGCTTCTGAGCAAGTCACTTAACCTCCCCAGTGCTCCTGGGTCACCCCAGAAAACAGACAGCTGTGCAAGCCAGTGGGCCTTATTATCCAGTTAACAAAGAAAAAATAAATACATAAATTAAAACAAATAGGAAAAAAAACATGCCTGAAGTTCAAGGTTAAGTGGTTCACTGATTCAGAGTCTGAGAGGGTTGGTCTTGAGAAAGCAAGTTGGCCCAAAAAGCTCACTTTGGTAGACTCGCCTTTCAACTTTTATTTCCCAATAATAAGTACTTAGTTTTTGAGTTTGTCGTGGCGTGCAGGCGCTGACAAACTCATTGCTATAAGTTGCTCTACAGGGGTGTGCTCAATGGAGAGATCCATTTCTAGCGGCAGGCGAATCAGTCAGCAGGCTGCAGATGACTCACTCTCAGCTGTTCGTGCTGAGCAGGACAACTTTTCAAAGGACTGGAACCGCACCAATAGTGGGGTGGCTCTGGTGCTTTGAACTTGCATTCCTGTGTTGCGTGTTCACACTGCCGTAGCTTACAGAAGTGTGAACATGCTGAGCCCAGGCCTTCCCCCCGCATAGTTAAAAAAACAACAACAAACCAGCGAAGTGCCAATCCCCTGTTGGCATACCCTCTCCCAGTTCATTTGCCAGTGGGGAGCCCACTCCCCATTAGCATAATATTCCCCCCACAATTTGTCCTGTGCAGCTGCTGCTAACCCGTGAAGTGCCCAATTCCCTATTCGACATGCCACCAGTTAATTTGCCAACAGGGGAGCCCATACCCCATCAGCATAATGTCCCCCCCATTAGTTGTGTGCCATCAGGGGGTGCCCAGTCCCCTGTCGGCTATAGCCCCCCCCAACACTCAGGTGGCACGCTGGGAGTCCAGCCCAGCCTACCAAATGTCCCTGTAAAAAAAGAAAACCTTCCCATGATGTTACATTTTTTTTAAAAACCTGTGAAACTGAAAACGGTCCCTCGTTGAGTCCAGTGACCCCTGCAACCCGTGCCCACCATCTGCGCACCCATCTCCCCACACCCTCCTCAACCCATATTTACCTCTAGTGCACGGTGCAACAATATTAGGTGGACTGGGAACCTGTCTGCACTCTTCAAAGCCGTCCGTGAACTGAAGAAATTCCGGTAAGCTGTATAATGGCATAAATAGGTTTTTTTCAACTTTGGTGCATATCTCGGGCATTTTTTGGATTTTTTTTTACCAAATTTTCAACATAGGCTTTTTGAGAGCCCACCTCATGAACAGTGGCACTGTTGTTTCATTAATCAGTCCTGAAAGGTGATTTTGTGGTCACTGTGTGGAATCACCTTTGGGACAATTAATGAAACAACAGTGCACTGTCATGAGGTGAGCTCAGAAAAACTATGTTAAAAATTTGGTGAAAGAACCAAAAATGACTTTTGCGGTGTACGTTGTGCAGTTTCCACGCATGCTCGTAACTTTGCAAATTTGTAATATTGTCATTCCAGATTTTCAGCATTGGTATTTTTTTACACCTCCTCATGAACAGTATAGCTGTCATTTTCAGCATCCTGGCCGAAATGCATTTTCACACTTCCAGCACAGAATAGTACGGTCACTATGGGAAATCAGTGTTTAGGACAGATTACAAAAATCACAGTGACACTGTTCATGAGTGGAGGTCTCAAAATACCTATGTTGAAAATTTGGTGACAAAAGTCCATATATAACTGTGTTACGAGTGTGCATTGCGCAGTTTCCACACACACACACACACATACACACACACACACACACACACACACACACACACACACACGTAACTTCCTCAATTTGTAATATTTTCACTCCAGATTTTCAACATTGCCATTTTTTTATACCTCCTTATGAACAGTACTGATGTCATTTTTCACTTCCTGTCCAAAATGTGTTTTTGCACTTCTGGCACAGAATAGCATGGTCACTGTGGAAAATCAGTGTTCGGGACAGATTAGGAAAATCAGAGTGACACTGTTCATAAGCAGAGGTCCCAAAATGCCTATGTTGAAAATTTGGTGACAAAAGTCCATAAAATGACTATTTTAAGAGTGTGCATTGCACAGTTTCCACGCACACTCATAACATCGAGGATTTGTAATATTTTCACTCAAGAGTTTCAACATTCAGTTTTGCACACCTCCTTATGAACAGTACAGCTGTCATTGTTCATATCCTGCCCGGAATGTGTTTTCGCACAATGGCGCGGTCACTGTGGGAAATCAACATTCAGGACAAAGTAAGAAAATTATAGTGACTGTGTTCATGAGTAGAGGTCAAAAAATGCTTATGTTGAAATTTTGGTAAAATTATTCCACTAAATGACTGGTACAAGCATGCGTTGTGCAGTTTCCATGTATGCTTGTATGTTCAAGCATTTTTAACATGTTCACTCCAGAATTTCAACACTGCTTTCTCTTCACACCTCCCTATGAATGGTACAGCTGTAATTTTCACATTCTGCCTGAACTGTGTTTTCGCACATCTGGTGCAGAATGGTGCAGTCACTGTGAGACATCAACGTTCGGGACAGGTTAACAAAATCACAGTGCCACTATTCATGAGCAGAGGTCCCAAATGCTCCAGTGCCCTCATCTTCTCTGAACCGCAGACACATCTTCACTCTTTAAACCCAGCTCATGGATTGAGGAAACAGGCATGCACTTCACTGTATTGCAACAGGAATGTGAACTTGGTGGCATAATTTGTTTCTTCTGCTGGGAACTGTAGTACTACCAATCTGTGCATACCAACATCAGTTCCAAATGATGAACTTTGGCATTGACAAATGCTTGTTATTTATTTCTCAACTCTGCTACTTTTTAGTTAGTGTAGGTTAATCAATTTATTTACTTTGCAGCAGCTTTATCTGGTTTCTTAGGGTTGAAAATTGTGGTTAAAGAACCACAACACAAGTATAATTTTTTTCTTTGGTTTCTGTTGTCTGAGAATTAAGCAGTTTCAGTCAGGCATATTTTAAATGCACTTAACGGCATTTTAACACAGTGTTTCCATTCTGCAAGTTTTTGTGTGCGGCGCACTGAGGTTAGAGACAGTCCGCCGTCAGGGACATTCGTTTTTGGTACTAGACAGCTGATGTGTGAGTAGAGGCAGAGCATTGTTCATGCTGAGCGGGCCGCCCTGTGTGTGTCAGTGCTTTCCACACAGAGCCCATTTTAGTTTTCTATTGCTTTTAGTTACACTAACGACTGAGATGCTGTTGATCAGATAAAATGTCGCTTGGTCAGAAGAAAATATAGTCTTACTTTTCTAAATCGGATGCTAGTGTGAATTAGGCTGAGCCACTTAGTAAGCGGAAGAAAAAGGACACAGGTGAAAACCACGGAAAAGAGCCAGAAGATTTACCAGGTGCTTCTGTTACATGTGATAGGGGCATCAGCCCTATAAAAGAAAATCAAGTTCACAAATCTGCAGTCAAGAGTGGAGCAGAAAGCGCTTCTGCTGATAGTGATTCTGAATCGCAGAGCACTGGTAATGAGGACAACAACTTACTGCAACATTCTGTGGCTCACAACAGATTTGCTTCGTGCAGGATGGAAACATGAACTAAAAAAATATGTCCAAAGCAAGTACATGTGGTTAGTCATCGACGGATCAAATCTCGGTTGCAGTGTGTGTCAGCAGGTCAGTAATTTGATCCTGAAAAATCTGCAGGAATTAAGTTTTCTAAAGAATGGATAGAAGCTAGTGTCTGTTCCTCTGGTGCCACTAAAACCAAGCCACAGAAAGCACTCCAGAAAAAGATAGAAGAACATGCACGAACCAAGTCACGTGTCATGGCTTCTCGTATTTTGGAGCAGGCAAAAAAGGACACATTGTTGCAAATAGCTGCAAATGCCCAGTTTGCTCAGATTTCTACAATGGCCAGAATCTTCCATACTGCTTATAAAGAAGCAAAGCATAGCAGGCATTTGTATGGTTTTGAAGTAGAAATCGACTGCCAGCAGTTGAATGGACTAGACATGGGGCATATTTTGCATTCCAACTTAGCATACTCTAGCATTCAACATCACGTTTCCTCTGAAATGAGGAAAAAGTTGTTTGCCCAAATTGCAGCGCTTGCTCTTAAAGTGAGTCTTTTACTTGATGAAGCTACTGCCATAAACAAAAAAAGAGCTTTAACTGTGTACATGGGGATGCAGTTACCTGGTATGGAGCCTCCTCCTAACGTATTTGTCAACCTTGTTGAGCTACATAATCTGTCTTCTGAAGGAATAGTGACCAGTTTATTGTCTGAACTCAAAAGGGTTAATGTAACTGAATACTTTCTTGCCAAGTGCCTGGTAGCAGTTGCTTGTGATGGAGCTTCAGTGATGTTTGGACGCAATACTGGTGTTGCAAAGAGGTTGCAAGACATGTTTCCGAACATTATAGCATGGCACTGCTCTGCCCATTGCCTAGTGCTTGCAGTCGGCGAAGTTATAAAAGACATTGGAGCTATGAATCACTTTAAATGCTTGCTAGACAAGCTATATTAGCTTTACAGCACATCTGGAGAAAATTGATTAGAGCTAAAAGAGTGCACTGAGGCTCTTGACATTCAGCTTTGCATAATAGGTCAAGTTGTAGATACTCAACGGGTTGCTTTGAGCTTTAGAACCATGTAGGCTGTTTGGAATGCTTATTCTGCTCTATATAAGCACTTCATGTTGGCAGCTGACGACATTTCTCATGGCAGCACAACACACAAAACTTACTCAGGTCTAAGCAAGTGGTTATCACCCGTTCGGTTTGTCAGTAATCTTGGAATTATGTATACTGCACTGCAGGAGTTGTCTGAGTTAGCTTTCGAATTGCAACATCACCATTGTACAATCATCAATACACACCAAGCTATCTGGTGCCATATATCGGTGTTCAACGCAATGGTAGAAAAGTGAGGGAAGTATTCTGTGCAGTGCTAGAAAGCCATAGAAGAGAAGATGTTTCAGGATGTCGTCTTGCATGAAGGAAATGTCTATGACAAGAAAATTCACCTGGGCCAATTGTTTTGCAGCTTAACGAACAATGTGGGAAACTGTATGCTGTCTGTGGGAGGTCGTACTGGCAATAAGTCTGGATATGAGAAACTGAGCACCGAAATGAAAGTGTTATATAAGTGTTACTGGCCTGATGAGCTACCTACACTGTATGGAGAAAGCGAGATTGAGTCTCTTTGCGAAGGGCTTGACATCGGCAACACTCGTGAAATCATTCGGGCATACAGGGCATATAAGGAGTTGGGTGGGAAGGAAGTTCAGAAGCAGTATAAGGACCGGTTGATGGCTGTGAGCACTATTGCTGTCTCCAGTGCTGAGTGTGACCAAGGATTTTCTCACATGAATCTCATATACATGTCAATACAAGCATCCATGCTTATTGAAACTATTTCATCATTACTATTCCTGAATCTAGTCGGCCCACTGTTGAAGAAATTCAACCCCATCCCTTATGTTCGTTCGTGGCTTGCCAAAGGGCACAAAGCGGAGGATGAAAAACGAAGTAAGGAGAGAAACCACAAGGATAACCAGTCAAATGTGGACATTTTATGGGCTTTTCCAGATAAGTAGAGCAGAACCCTATTTTCGTTTTTGTTTTCTTACTGGAAAGATGAAAAAAGCAATGCTGAAGCGACGAGCCAAGTGGAGACTCAACAGAAAATAATCCTTTCTTTTGTGGCAGTATTTTGTTTAGTTTATTATATCGTATATGATGTGTAATACGTATATTAATGGTATATAGCTTAACTAACTTAGTTGCTTGGACTCCACTCAGCAGGTCAGGTTGTTTAATAATGCAGCCTTTGAAAAGCATTATAGAAATGTTAGTCATGTTTAACCTTTTCCCACTATGCAAATTTGTTACTTCGTAAAACACCAATTATACAATTGGATTTAACTCTGCGGGGTACCTGGGGGTTACTTATATACAATTTTTTATATCCTGATGTAGCATATTGAAGGATGTTTATCCCTGGTATTGTAGAGTGCATGGAGTTATTTGTTCTTATTTCTGCCAACCCTCTAATGTAACAAGTGCAGGGGCATATTCCACTGTTATAAAAATGCTGTAATGTTACAGCCTAATTGTCTACCTGCTGTATTAACTGGATTGTTTATTCAGAAACTGAATAAACTATGATTAAAAACAAATCTTTTTTGTTAATGTAACTGGAACCTTGGCCATGTGTTCACACTAGCCCTAATTTTCAATATCATAAAGAGACATTAAATGAGGTTTGTGGTCCCTTTTAAAATCTTCATGTGGAATGTTGGTCAGAAGCACCTCCGTGTGCGCAAAAGGGCTTCTGAAGTTCTGAGTTGAAAAGTAAGGGTCTGTAGTTGAGATCTATAACAGGTCATATATGCATCCTATACTTGACTCTTTATTAGGTAGTTAAGATAGAAGAAAGCATTGCTGCCCGTGTCCATACCTCACTTATCAGTAGTACCAGTGATCAGTGAATCCCCAGTTCATTTATGCATCAAAATTGTTTCTGAAAAAAGCCTCCTATAATCTAGTTTCATTTTAAAATACACTTTACAATGCAAAGCAACAGATGTTTTTAACTAGTACTGTATCTGTATTTAACTTTGCTTTCGGCACTTATAAGATCCAGTAATCAACTGTCTTTTAATGTGTTTTGATATCTTACTATGTATTTCTTGTGCCAAGAAACAATAAAGTGCTTTTAATGTCACATAACTTGGCAGTGGCTATTATTATCTGATAGCGATCCCGATCATCTGGACTTCCATTTATTCAAGTGAATCAGATGTCGCACAAGCAGTTTGGATAAACGGGACTCTACTGTATGAGTTTTGACGGTGCATTCTATATGCCCACTATCCTTTATCTACAGGAGAATGTACATGCTTCAGTTATAATGGGTTTTGCCACCAAGTGAAAGTTGTATCCTACTAGATGCTCTGTGGTACGTTTTGTTGCTTAATAAGGCGGTATCATGTAATTTGGGCTAATCAATTTGGGCTACTCAATTTGAGTGACTACAACATGAGTGACTGCCAAACTACAGGCACTGCACCTTTTGAGCTACAGCACACATTCTGCAATCGTGGCTATTACAGTGTGGCGTGGTGTTAGAATAATAGAAATAGGGCGGGTGTGGGGGGCCCTGCCCTCCGCATTAACAAAATAACTGTAATGTGTGTCTCTGATATGTGGATTCACTGTAATTGTATTCGCTGTAATTGAGTAGCTCAAATTGCACTCACTGTAATTGTTTAGCTGAAATGACATGGAACCAATAAGGCTAGTCAGAGTCTCACACACACCTGACTCCAGGGGAACATTTTTTTTTCCTTGGAGCCTGGGGTAGGGAAGATGAAACAGAAGTGTGTTTTATCTTCAGTAAAAGCCCCAAAACTCACTACAGAGCATCTAAACCCCCAGAGCGTAGGCCTACCGCCCCAGACCCCTGTGTGCCCTGGACCCCAGCACTTGGCAGTGCACTCTATATGCTCACTATCCTTACCTATAAAAACGTGTATGCCTAGTTTTAGTGGGTTTGCCACCAGCTGAAAGTTATGCCTACTAGATGCCCTTTAGTACATTTTGCTGCTTAATAAGGTCAACCAGAGTCTCCCACACACCTGATTCCAGAGGGAAAATATTTTTCTTTCCCTGGAGTCAGGGGTAGGGAAGGAACAACAGAAGTGTTTTTATCTTCAATAAAAGCCCCAAAACTCACCACAGAGCATCTACCCCCCCCCCCGAGCTTAGTCCGGGCACCTCTTTCTTTTCAAATTAAGCACTGCTTAAAAATAAATCAAGATAATTTCTCTTCTGATATCTGGGAAACATTTTAGAATTAATTTTGACTTCCTGGGTCGAATCCCTCATTCCAGTACTCAAAGTTTGTGGTGATGTCCTCTGGTGCAGAATTTCCATCTGACTCTTGAGTTCAAGCTTCTTCATGTGGATCTTGTACTGGTGCTGCTTTTCCTGCTACTCAGCCTTTTGCTTCTTCTCTTGCTCCTCTCACTCTTGCTGGATCTTTTGCTGGTGCTCTTTCTCTCACTCCTCAGCCTTTAGCTTCTCCTCCTCTGCATCCAGCCTCATGTTCTGCAGAGCCACCTCTGCCTTTCACCTTTCTATTTTTACCTTCTTAACCAGGCATAGCGTCAGCTCCAACATCTGTACCCAGTCTGTTTGCACAGCTGCCGTCAGTCAAAGGCTCTGGCAGATTTGTATTTTCCCTAGCCTCTGTCTCACAACCTTAGCTTAGCACTGACCCCTTTTGTGTGGCTTTCCTGTTCACTGTTTTGGGAATGGCTATGAGTTCAGCTCATGTTTGGCCCTCCTTATAGTCCAGTTCTCTCATTTGGTACAGCTCCTGCAGGTGTAGCAACTTGCACTTCTTATATGGCACAGACATAATGTCTTCTGTCTATCCACTCTTCCTTAACAAAAAGGAAATTGGTAGAATAGTGTCCCCTTTTATATATTCTGTTCTATGACTGTACAGATAACCTTTTTACTGGCAAAACCATTTCAAATCCCACCAACTGCCTCTAGTTTGTGGCAAACTGGTCTTTCCCAGACTCAGCCTGTCAGTGTTACCAGCTTTCTCAAACCCTTCAGATGCCTGCAAGGGTATTCAGTAGCTGCCACCACTCAGCATTGACAATCTCTTGGGGTACCTCGAGGTCTGAGTCTCTTCAAAGGCACTGCTCACATAGTACAGTGCTCCTTGATCAAGAGCAACTGACCCCCCATCACAGCTGAGAATTTCATACTTTAGAAACAAAATATGGTTACTGTAGCCTTCTCTTTAGAGGTGGAAATACAGTTTTGTCAATTATAAATCAGTTAGCTGTATCTCAAAGGACTTGATCACAGAAACATGAAGTATATAAAAATATAATATTTTAATACTTCCAGATATTTGCACAGCTAATACATGATATTACAGCAAGACTATGGGGAACAATACTTCTATATAAATGACAATGAAAATGTCTGAACAGTAGGATACACACAGAAAAAAAACTATTGTCCTTCTCACTTTCTCTTTAGCAAGGTAGACTGGCTTACCACACAAGACACTTTCGTCAATTAGGGCAGATTCAGTCCCTTAGATAGTAGCTTGTTTGTAGTCCCAAACCTAACTGTCTCTTTTAGGCTGTGCCAGACCTTAAAACCCTCCAGCTATCCTCCATGGCACTTCATCCAGTATGTCACTATGTCATCATAGATTCCACATTCTTTTGTCCAGGAACACCTCCCATCTGGAAAGACTGACCCAAGCTGGAATCTGGGTTTCATGTACTGCAAAGTCCAGTACTCTGGGTGCTCTATTGTTTCACACATGAGAGGGTTGTGTTTTCTGTCAGCCCTCCCATTAACTTTAAAAACATGACAAACATTGCTACACAGTTGGGCTCAGTCTATATATTATTTATTGTTTTGTAATCCCAAATGTATGAAGAAATGTCAGGCCACACTGCCCCATGTATTGCCAGTAGGCCCCCTGATGAAGCCTTATTGCAAGACAATATGTAGGGCAGTGTGGCCCAGCATTTCTTCACATGTTTGGCACTACAAAACAATAAATAATATCTGGACAAAGCCCAGTTGTGTAGCACTGTTTTTCATGTTTTTTTGGTGTTCTTACTGAGAGCAGCACCTTAGAGGGAGTTTGAAAGTGCACTGCTGTTTCTGCTGCCTCCCATTAACTGTCCAAGAGGCCCTGTAGTAGAGAGCAAAGAGACTGCAGTCTCTCCCCAGAGCCATCTGGCATGTATGTAGCCTATCTTTTATCAGATAGTTTCTATCTCAACTGAGATACTTGCAAAAGGGCTAGTTGTTATTTAAAAAAAATTAAACACAGGGAAATGAAAAAAAATTACACAAAGGTTGTTA
Organism: Neoceratodus forsteri; assembly: GCA_016271365.2. Taxonomy (NCBI): domain Eukaryota; kingdom Metazoa; phylum Chordata; order Ceratodontiformes; family Ceratodontidae; genus Neoceratodus; species Neoceratodus forsteri. The sequence goes on from CM028131.1 coordinate 1,316,924,314, forward strand.
CAACAGGATTTAAAAAAATCCACTTGTCTTGATTATAAGGTTGGATAACAAAAAGACTACATTGGAAATCTAGGGGCCAATATCTTAAACAACAAAGTTATGAAGCAATGTTAAAGTTCTTCAATGTTTTCTTATAATGTTGTTATTTTTCTAGATTTCTTTCTCCAAATTTCAACATAGCCTTTTTTTAACCCACCTCATGAACAAGGCAGGTGTAAGTTTTTCAGATCCCCTCTGAAATTTGTTTTTGTAGTCACTCCGTGAAATCACCTTTGAGATGGGATTTAAAAATTTACACTTGTCTTGATCATAATGTGGGGGTCATAATAAGACTATGTGAAAAATGTGGAGTCAAATTTCAAAAAAATTACAAAGTTATGAAGAAACATTGAAATTCTTAAATATTTACTCCTAGCTTTGCTATTTTACCAGATTGTGACCCCACATTTTCACCATAGCCATTTTTGCACCCCACATCTTGAACATGACATATTGTTTTACAAATCCTGCTCAAAACATCATTTCACACTTATGCCTCAAAATGACATTTTGGACAGGATTCCATAAACAAGACCTGTCATGTTCCTAAGGTGGTCTAATAAAAAGAATAAATTGAACATCTGAGGATAAAATCGGAAAAACAAAACAAAGCTATTTACAAAAGTTGACATTTTCCAACTTTTACTCATAACTTAGCAATATTTTTACTTTTGGAGCCACATTTTCAACCTATTTATGCTTTTTTAACCCCGTTGAATGAACAGGGCTGGTTTCATTATCAAATCCCCCTCCAAAAGCTGTTTTCACAGTCGTTCCACAGAACAATGTTTTGGGTCACATTCCATAAATGATGCCTGTCATGCTTATATGCTGGGGTAAAAAAAAAAAAATAGTATTTGGAAAATTCAAGGTCACAGTCTAAGAAAATGACAGTGTTATGTGTGAACCTCTTCATTTCCCAATCATGGCAATTTCACTATTATAACTCATGTTATTAATTTGTTAATTATCACATCTGCACTATCAGTGCAAACACCTACACAGTAAATACAAGCATGCAAACATTTGGCATAAGCTGTTTTTAAACTACTGTTTCACATTCTGTTATTCTTCTATCTATACAAGATTTTTAGTTAGCCCAGTGAGTGTTTCTGATTTATATACTGCTGTTAAGGACCATTTTACTGTTGTGTAGCTTATGTCCATGTTCTGCTCATCTGTTGTTGGCACAGTGAACCCATGTTCTACTACAGAACTCTATAGTCATTAGGGACATAAACTAACTACATCATGCAGTTCTAAAATGGTACGTACCAACACAGTGTAATGCAAAAAAAAAACTCACAAAGGTTACTGAAATACCTATATAGGTGGAACAATAACAGAATTTGAACTGGTAATTAAAAAAAAAACAGCTCTTACTGGGGAAAATGACTTACAGGTTCAGAGCACATCTCCTTTTATGGGACCATACCAAGAGAACAGCTTGGCAGATTGATTCTTTGACCTCTTACCTGTGTGCTGCTTTACCTGTGTGTCTTCTTGTGTATAGCTAACCTGTCTTAAGGTTGTTCAGTGCTGTCTCACAACTTTTCTCCTCTGGTTATACTAGACTGCCTTTGGTACACATATTTTCAGAGTGGAGATGTCACTGCATTGTGTATGGAATTCAGTCCACACACAAAAGATATTGTAGGAAAATAATATCTCTTTATTGATTATTTACAGCAGTTGGTTTCAGTACATGAATGATGTCTGCGAAAGAGTATTCTGCACTGATCAGCTGGTTAAAAGTGCAAGATTCTGTTTCTAAGACTGTCTGTTTTAGGCTGACTGCCCTGCTTTGTGTGTTTTTTTCTCTCCGATTACCTATCTGAGTCCTTAGTCTGTCTTTATGCCCCTTTGCACCAGTCTTAGAAGTTACTGCTACCATAAACATCCCAGCTTCCATGTGTCTATCCTGTGGTCTCTCCAGCTGATTAGTCTTCCTGACAGCCATGTCAAGTATCCCTAATTTATTTATTGAAGTTTGTTGACCGGGTAGGTCCAGTGAGACTAGAAGTCCCTTTTTCAGGGGTGACCGGGGGAGAGTGACACAGGTGGAAACCAACTGAAATTAAACCAGATTAAGTTGTGAATGGGGGAAATTTGGCCAGGACACCGGGCAAATTTCCTTACTCTTTTCAAGAAGTGCCATGGGATCTTTAACATCCACCTGAACAAACAGGCAGGACCTCGGTTTAATGTCTCATACAAAAGACAGCACCTCAGGAGTGCAGCATCCCTCTCTTGATGCACTACAGTGTCAGTATTGGGATTTACCCCGAGTGCCTAGTGTGGGGCTAGAACCCACAACCTTTTGATCTTCCGGCCTCAGAGTCAAGTGTGCAACCTGCTGAGCCACTGACACATGATACTGGCCTAATGACATTCTTATCTCAGTGAACCCAAAAAAAAAACATTTTCCAAGGCAGAGACAAAGATCTGCCTGGAAAAAAAAAGAAAATTACTTCTAACCGCTATATCAGCACCAGTGACACAGCCTGTTACAGTTTGTCTTTGAACATTATGATTCAGAAAGAAGTGTATGCAGTCTGATGCATGTATATTATTGGACACAGCCTAGATAAAATTTTATTGAATATATTTTCACTGGTAAATTACCTGGACTTTTTAATACAAATAGGCCCATGAAATGAAACATACTTACGTCGTCCATTGCACATACAGTCTGGAAGTATTTTCGACTCAAGGAAAATTAAAATATCAGAGCAGCATGACAAAGTAAGCCTTTTTTCACTTATGACTTGACATTTCATTTACCCATATGGGCCTGTGTAGTGCCAATATTGTCATCATGTGGGGGGGAGGGTAGATGTGCACTGGAACTCATTGCAATGATTCACTGTTAAAGGAACAGATACTGTGAAAGAACCATAATTGTCAGGGCAGCTGGATATCAAAGAAGGGCCCCTTAATTCAAGCAGCCATTAAAGGAACATGCACCGCTAAAGGGTTTATATTATATAACTAGGCAGGCTCTCCCTTTTGAAAAATAAATTCTGAAAAAATGCACACTAGGAACTTACTCAATTGTTGCATCATGAAATACTAACCTCGGGTAGTGTCTCCAATGCTCAGGGTTTTCTAATACTGTGACAAGAATGGACCCCATTCTTAAGCCTGGGCATGTTTCAAGAAATCAGGAAGTCAATGCTGTATTGGTCTTTAATATTTGCTGAAAGTACTCTTGTTAATATATGCAACATTCATTGGATGGCTTCTTTCTGTAGTTTATATGGTGCCATGTATATTGGTAGCATATTCAGATGTGCTAGAAATATCCTTTTAATTAGTCCTGTACTGTAGCTCCAGGAACACATGGGATTATTTCTCTGTGTGTGTGGGTGGGGGGAGGTTCCACATTTCTTTCATTTCTGTTTGCATATCCTGGTATTTGATGATCTTGTGTCTTTCTTTGTAAAAGACTACGTACTCACTTGGGATGGACACTTTAATTAGTTGAGCGACCTTTGTTAATTTTTCTTGTATTGTAATACCTGGTTTTCTGGCTTCTACTTGTTTTACAGTTGGTATTGGTGGCCCCGTGTGATCATTACTTCTTCATTCTCTGTGATCCTTTGTAATCAATTAATTTACAGAAACAGCTCATGCCAGGACTACACATTCCAAAGTCTGAAGTTGGCATGGACCTACTTAAGACTGTGTTTATAGGCTGATGATTGTGAGACTACAAGCATATTTTTTGACACCTCAGGACCCAAACATAGTGAAAGTCCTGCATCATGAAAATAAGCCCAAGACAACTTCCATTAAAAAATTAGGGAAAGCACACAGGTGAGGAGCAACACTGGATGAAATTTTACCAGTAACATGGAACAAATCATTTAAAGGCCATCAGCGAAGGATAGACAACAGGAGAGAGCAGAACTATACTGGAAAGTACATGGATCTGTGGCATCCACCACGTGTTGACAAAGAACCGACCCATGAGTGGCTTAAAAGAAGAGAATTTAAGCCACAAGAGGAGAGGAGAGGAGAGGTTTGTACTGGCAAGACAGAGGACTATGCACGAGGTGGTTAACCAACTACAAAGGAAAAGCAGACAAGCGTAGGCTCTGTTTTAGTTACAAACAGTCTCCCAGCCATCTAGTGGCAGGATATGAGTTACTCATGTTAGAAGGCCTGCACACAGAAAGACTCGATAATCAAATGTATTAACATTTGAAAAACATTAAATAGTTATGAAAACAAAGACTTAATAATGTAGCGTGACTGATTCAATGGAAACTGTGCAAGCACTATAATATACAGGCTGCAGAAAAACACTGGAATCACGTAATCTAATACGGTATGTTGTAGTGACACTAACCTAAAAATCAATTATATCACCAATAAGTAAATTTTGAAGCTTCTCTACCTTAGCTTCAAAACCATGTTTTAATAAAAAAAAATTGAATTTTGTTTTTGTGTCCAACAAAGGTGAAAAACACACAGCTGTAGACAGACCCTGTTAAAACACGTACAGTGTGACCTTTCACATTTTATTTGACCTCCCACTATAGCAGTTTACAGAGCTGAAGAAATAACTCAAAACTAGAACTACAATGGCAATGAGGACTTGTGTCTCAGCTGGAACATCCTAAATTACAAAAATAAGCTCTTAACAAAGCAAAACATTATATTTTAAAGACATAACATTTTTAACCCCTCTGGAAGCATAGAGAATAATGCAGACCCATAGAAATCCAGCACTGAGACTAATAACAATCATATTCATGCTTTAAAATGTACCATGTAAGAATTAAAAGGAATTAGTAAAGAAACCTGTAGACTCACACAGAAGCCATGGTAAATGAGAGTCCATTTTCAAACTGCAAGCTGCATACAAAAACAGAATCATACCCTTTCCACAATATCAACGTGATCCTCAAACAATCAGAACTAAAAATATGAGAAATTATTAAACCTTAGAAAAAATCCTAGACTCTGATTGGACCGCAGCCAGTCACATGGCATACAAGGTTTTTGAACTATTGCCCAGTTCAAAACAAAGAACCAGGCAATAGCTCATTTCAACTAGGCTATAGTTCATTAGAATAGAACAAGAGTTTTATTGACCCCTCAGAATTAATTATTGCCTTCCAGTAGTTATATTTCACTCAACCTTCACTTTTAGGCAATATAAATTATTGTCAGGCAATAGTTCATCCCTTGGGGCAATATTTTCCAACTATTTCCCTCATCTCTGGTCAGTATTTGTGTACTGTTCACATTCAGAGAAGTACACGTTTCTAAACAGTTTTCAGATACTTTAAAAAAGAAACACAGTACGTTTCACAATTAAAAATGAAGCTTTCAACTGACATGACATGCTGCTGAGCCTCTATATCTTATGAAGTGCATTCTCGCACCGTGAAAGAACTCTGACACCCACATCTCAGAGTGCAAGTCACTTAGTTAGGAAAATTGAATACACAGTTGCCTCATTAAATCATAGACTACAAAATGTACTATCCAGATATAATGTAAACAACAGTAAAAGTCTGTATTCTCAAAATAAAATTGCATCTCAAGTGGAACAGGTAATAATGCCATTCATCCCTTACCCTCATCAATGCAGTTTTTTTCTTATATACAAACCTTTGCAGTCACTTATTCTATTTTTTTCTTGTATACAAACTTTTGCAGTCACTTATTAAATTTTTTCTTGTATACAAACTTTTACACTCACTTATTCTATTCATCTGTTACCCCGAAACTGTAAATAAAACATGAACTGTAACTTATTTATCAAAGAACCCACATTAAAATGAAATATCACATCTAATTAGGCTATCTACCAATCCTGATGTTTTAAACTTTAAATAAATTATCAAATAAATTCCTACAAATAAATAGCCATCAATTGTATGGATACCACTAATGAAATCTTGGTGTCAACTGGCAAATAAAAAGTATATCAAATTCATCAAATTACTGTATAAGAGGCCCCAGTCATTAAGATCACTTCCTGAAATGCATTAATTAAGGATTTTGGTTAATTAAGAAAATTCCATAACAGTGAATATTTGTGACTTAAGGCAGAAGTGAAGCTATACGTTCTGTCTCAGGGTAGAGGATTACCTGAGTGGTTTGGCTATTTGAAAGCGTTCTCATGCAAGTACAGTATCTACGGCTGTGTGTGAATGTTGTGTGCTTAGTAGCCATTCTATATTTGCAGAGTTTCAGAAAAATCAGAAGAAGAATCATTCCATCAATCCCAGACTGAAAGTGTTTCCAATTTATTTTAGAAGGAAAAATAGTCTGAAATTGTAGAGTCAAACAATGGAAGAAAAATTGTTCTGCTTTTTCACTTTTAAACATTTTCATCAGTGTTTGGACATAAAATACTTTCCACCAATGGAGTTTATCTCTCCTACAGGGATAGCTGCATGCATGGTAGGCCATCTGTACAGTTGCGCACAGTGTATACAGGGGATGGGGAGAGAAAACAAGGGTTCATACACTCCACAACCACCTACGTTGCAGCTGATGGTACTCTTGTTCCCTTGGGAGAAAACAAGGGTTCGTACACTTCACAGCCATCTAAATCACAGCAGATGGTACTCTTGTCCTCTGATGAGAAAACAATGTTCACACACTCCACAGCCAAAATCACAGCTGATGGTACTCTTGTTCTCTGCTGTATAGAAATATAGCAGAGTAGCAGTGTCACTGGTAGCAAGAGGAAGCCAGCCATGTGGTGGGGCAAACCGAATATTAAAAAATATCCTTTCAAAATTATATTTACTGCAGTTTACAGCTCTGCATGTTTGTTCACATGCAATCCCTGCATTAGGCGGATCTAGTTGATTGGCATGTTAGGTGATAGGACCTACAGCATGCTTGGAAGGAGAGTAATACAGTAAGATCAAATGATTTTCTATTTTTTGCATGTTGTGGTTCTGTAAGATGCCCAGAGTATTCTCAAAGTGTTCTGAAAAATGAATGTTATACTAACAAGGCTGATGACTGGTGTCAGTCACTTCCTCATGGTATCCTCCCTCTCTCTGAATTGTTTTCAAACAGAACATAATTTTTGCAGGTGTTGGCCTGAATCACAAACAGTCTCTAGTGGGTTGGAAAAATATGCAGCTTGGGTTAAGTTGGTTGGGCTAAACTGCCCAACTCAAAACAGTTTGGCCTTTTTACTTAGCAGCTCCAGAGGATCTGAATATGTACACTATGGGCCAGATATTCAAACTACACCTGCGAAGGGTGCAAGTGTCTGCTCTGTGCAACTGAGTTGCACCAGAGTGCAAAAGTGCTATATTCAAATGAGTTGCGCAATCGTGCATCCCATCTGACTATATCAGAAAATATGTGCAGCACAAATGGGGGCTGCCGAAGATGCGCTGGCACATCTCCCTGCCAGGTCTGAATACCTGGAATGGGACTGCACAGCACATCTTGGAGATACGCCTGGTGCAAATTCCCGATATTCAGACCCAAACATGCAAGGGGGACCATTATGCATGCAAGGTGCAAATGGGGCCATCTGCATGTCATTATGATCCCATTTGCTTATCTCAGACAGGAATGTGCCCAGCAGAATGCACCTGGTGCCCTGCAATCACCGTGTTAAAAAAAGAACACTCCATATCACCCTGGTAGTCTAGTGACCCCCCACAGCCCTGAACCCCATCCGTAGTATAACGTAATGTTATGACCTTCCCTGGTAGTCTAGTGGTACCCCCTTCCAGCCCCGACTGCAACAGAAAAAGCAATCCCAATATTTCCCTGGTAGTCCTGTGGACCCCCCCAACCACTGAGACACCCACCCTGCTCCCCCATCCCAGCAAGACCAATGAACCCGGTGGGCAGCAAAACCCACCTGCACACCTCAATGGCTGCCTGCTGACTGAGCTGTCACACAATGACAGCTTTTTAACAGTATGTACTACAATATCATTAGTCAGCACTGTCAACCAATGGGCTTGCAGTGTGTACTGTAAGCTTTCATTCACAAAGACAGTGTCGACCAATGGTATTGCAGTACATACTGTAAGCTGTCATTCTGTGACAGCTCAGTCAGCGGGCAGCTGTGGAGGTGTGCAGATGGGTTTTGCTGCCCGACGGCTTTATTGGCCATGCCGGATGGGGGGAGCGGGGTGGGGTGGCCTCAGTGGGTGGGGTGGGGGAGTCCACTGGACTACCAGGGAAGTGTTTAGTGAAACATGTGTTTTACGATCGACTTCGCAGGGGCCACTAGACTATCAGGGATGCTGGGTACATATTTACCTTGCGATCGAGGTTGGAGGGTAGCCACCCAGGGCTGGCGGCTGCTGTATTGCACTGTCCAGTTCAGCAGCCTGCCTGTGGGTGGCTATGGCTTAGGCATGTTTCTTCCATGCCTAACTTTGTGTGGGCACATCTCTGGGATGTGCAGGCAGCTGCATTGCACATCCGCATATGCATGGGAATGCTCCCTCCGGATGCGCCGCAGACATTATCTTTGCACTGCGATGCATCTGGAATTGCGTGGCACATCCCCTCCTTTAGAATATGGCCCAGGGGCACATTTCGGGGATGCACTGGCGCATCCCCTTTGAATATCTAGGCCTATATCTAGGCTGCAAGCTCCTCGTGGAACAGTGGCAGCACATGTGGTTCCCCTCAGACTAAAGTAGAAACAGCCTAGGTCCTTTGGGTCCACAGGCTTTTATAGCCTCAGAATGGTGGAAGCTTGGATACAATTTGGCAGCTTGGCTGTCTATACCAGAGAGCATTTATCATGCCTGCTGTGCTGCAAAAGCTCCTGCTAGACTGTTTTCTGGTCCCTTTTCACAGAAGTCTTGCGGCCAGGAGTCCTACAACGTGGGCACTGCCGTGTTTCTTTACATTTTTTAATTTTTTCATTGCTGGTGACTTCTCTGGCCATTTACCCTGTACTTAAGGTTGGAGACTTGTTACGTCCTGTGGTCAGGAATCGGTCCCCTTTCAGCAGCAGTAAAACGATGATCAGCAGTGCATCCAACAGCAAAAAGATCAAAGGCACCACTTCGGTACCAGTGTACTCTACTTCTGATGCACCACCTGGTGCCTGCTGCTCCAGTAAAGTCCCTGGATGGGGACTGGGTGAAGTGGATGTGCAGGGGCTTGCTCAGGCTGTTGGGCCCAGAGAATCCTGTGAGGAATGTCCCAGCCTTCAGGGGGAAGGACTACAGGTACCAGACCTGGGGAGAGTGGTTGGCTGGGAAAGATAGGTTAGGGAGGAGGAAAGCAGGGACTGTGATCTCTAGTGGTAGTAAGGGGAATGCATCAAATAGAAAAAGAAGGTAGCAGGCATGGTAGGGGAGCACCATAGCCAGTAAGCATCAGAGGCTGCTTAGCTATGTTGAGGGGACCAACAGGCTATTTGAGTTGGTGGGGTAGACACAGGACCAAGACACCCAGCCTGCCAAGGAGAGTAAAGAATGACTGGGAAGAGGGACAAGAAGGTAGTACTAGTCACTGAGGACTCCATTGTTAGGGAACTGGGGGAGGCGGAGGGGGGCATTGCTGGACCAGGTTGGTAGCTCAGCTTAGCTTAGGTGATTTTCCTTTGTGATCAGGAGAATTATGAAAGCAGCCAAATCAGATACAGTGGTGATCCAGGGGGTGGGGTGACATTAATCTCCCAAGCATCGACTGGCATCTTGGGAGGGCCAGTAACAGGGCTAAAACCATATTCCTGTTTGCCTTCAATGATTGCTTCCTAGAATGGCATGCCCAACAGAGTACTAGGTCTAAGGCTAAGAAGTGCCCTTTCTGGCTCAACAGGGACCTAAGACAACTGATTACGAACAAAAAGAAGGTTTGTGGCCTCTGGAAAGAGAAGTTGTTTCTAGGTCACAGAGGAGTACAGAACAGTATTGAGGGATGTCAAAACTTAAATTAAGAAAGCTAAAGAAGGGCTGAAAGCAAGGATAGCGGCAGGAACTACAGACAACACCAAAGTCTCCTTCCAGGATATAAATGGAACAAGGAAGGTGAAGGAGGGGATTGGGCTCTTCAAAATGGGTGTGAGGAGGAACCTGTGTGAGACCCAGAAGGTATGGCTGAGAAATTCAATGAATACTTTGCTTCAGTGTTCACTAAACAGTCCCTGGTAGTGGGCCCATAGCATCAGGGGTATCCATGATGTACCCAGTAGACATCACGTCTGACCTGGTGGATGACTACCTGGTGAAGATCAAGCCAAGGAAGTCCCATGTGTCAGATGTGCTACACACCAGGATCATAGTCCAGCTAAAGGATCATCTGCTGGTGCCACATGCAGTAATCATTCAGGAATCTGTCCAGATAGGTGTGGTGCCAGAGAACTGGAAAGTGGCCAGTGTGTCCCCATCTTCAAAAACAGGACAAGGCTGGATCAGGGCAATTACTATACAGACTGCTCAGCCTGACATCAGTGCTGGGCAAGGTCCTGGAAGTCATTATTAAGGACAGAATAATGGAGCACTTGCTTAAGGAAAATGTTGTTGCACCTTCTCAGCGTGACTTTATGAGGGCAAATCATGCAAAACCAACCTGATCACCTGCTTTGTGGGGATGAACAAGGAGATGCACAGGGGCAGAGCCATGGACATAGTCTGTCGGGACATCAGCAAGACTTGTGATACTGTGGTGCGTGACAAGCTGCTGGGCAAAGTAAACTAGTGCGGTACATTCAAGACATAATCACGGTGGATTCCTAACTGCCTTGAGGTCAAGAAACAGAAGGTGGTGGGGGATGGGCACTACTCTGAGTGGATTCTTCAGGGATTGGTGCTGAAGCCACTGTCCCTTAACATCTTTATCAATGATCTGAAAGCTGGGGTCTGCAGCAGGCTACTTAAGTTCATGAAAGACACTAAGCTGACCAGGAGGATAAACTCCCTTGAGGATATGGACGAACTTCAGGAAGACCTGAACAAGCTGGATAATTATTCTGACTCCTGGAAGCTCAGAATCAATGTAGCTGAATGCAAAGTGCTGCACTTGGGGAGGAAAAACAGATATTGGACCTACTGTACAACTGTGTGTGTACCACTGTGTAAGGTTCTTGCTGCAGTCAAGGACACAAAGGCCCGGGGGGGGGTCACAATAGAAAAAGGCTGAAGCAAAACAAGCAGTACTACTACAACTACATTGCTGCCGTCAACATACCAGTGCTGTCAGGCGTTGGGTATCGCCCGTTGGGGTGGGTGGCGGCGGGCATGGATATCAGAGGATGAATGAGTGGGGACCTCACATCGGGGTGGTTAGTTCCAGAAGACGCCCTGGAGCAAAATGGAGCCTGGAACGTGGTACACCATGCCTAGTCCCCATGCCCAAGGGCACCAGCATTATTTTGGTGGGCAAGCAGCTGGGGCAGCCACTGAAACCCGTTCAACCCGAGCGGTGTTATGCAATGCCAGATCGGTTAAGAACAAGACTGCAATTATTGCTGATCTTGTTGGGACTACTGATCTGGCTTGCATCACCGAGACCTGGCTGGATGAAAATGCTGGTCCTATATTGGAAGCTGCAATTCCAGCTGGGTATTCGGTGATTCACCGATCGAGATTGGACCGCGGGGGGGGGGGTAGCGGTCAGTTTCAGGGCAGAGTTGGGCCTCACGAGTGTACCAGTTGAGGAGGCCGAATCTTTTGAGTGTACCGTGGTGGCAGGTGTGGGTTGCAGGATAGCTCTTGTCTACCATCCACCAGGAGATGAGAAGTGATTCTTGCAGGAAGTAGCGGATTTCGTCATTAACATGGTGCTGGAGTTGCCCAGATTGATGGTTCTGGGTGACTTTAATGCCTGGGTCGATGACAAACTCTCGCAATTTGGACAGCACTTCCTCCAGTTGATGACATCACTGGGCCTTACACAGGTTGTTTCCTCTGCCAGACATCAGCATGGTCACTCTCTTGATTTGGTCGTCCTTCTGGGGATAGAGGCATCCAATGTGGGGGTGGAACCCATCAGATGGTCCGATCATTACACCGTGAGATTCAACTTTTGCGGCCCCCTTCATAGGCCTCTCCCTGTGGAGATGGTTAGTTACCGCCCTTTATGAGAGGTGAGCTCCGAAGGCCTGGTGGCGGTGATTGACCTCTCGGAATTTCTAGTGGCTAGCTTGAGTCCTGAGACCTTGGTGTTGTCCTATAATAAGGCCATTTCCATGGCCCTGGATCTCATTGCTGCTGTCCGTGTTCGTCCTCTCCCCCTTCGCCCTCGGGTCCCATGATTTGATGGGTCCGTGAGGGAGTTGCGGCGACTTGGATGTAGGTTAGAGCGATGTTGACGGAAATCCTTAAGTCTCTCTTCATATGTCTTCCGGTGCAGACCCTGCACCATTTTAGTTGCCCTCCTCTGGACAGCCTCCATCCTGTCTATGTCTTTGCGGAGATTGGGTCTCCAGAACTGCATGCAGTACTCCAGATGGGGTCTCACCAACTGTCTGTACAGAGGGATAATAACTTCCTGTTTTCTACTGGTGATGCCTCTCCCTATGCATCCCAGTATCCCCCAGCCCTCCTTGCTGCCCTCTCACATTGCTTGCCCACCTTTAGGTCATCTGATATGACTATCCCCAGGTCCCTTTCCATTTTTGTTGTTGTTAGTATCTCACCCCCCATTGTGTACTCTTCCCCTGGGTTTTTGTTACCCAGGTGCATCACCTTTCACTTCTTAGCATTGAATCTAAGCTGCCATACATTTGACCATTCCTCTAACCTTGCCACGTCCCTTCTCATCCTTTCCACCCCACCTTGTGCATCTACTCTGTTGCAGATCTTTGTGTCATCTGCAAAGAGACATACTTTTCCATCCAGTCCCTCTGCAATGTCGCTTATAAAGACATTGAAGAGGACTGGTCCTAATACTGAACCCTGCGGTACCCCACTAGTAATCCCCCTTTCTTCAGAGTGGACTCCATTTACTGTTACTCACTGTGTCCTATTCTCCAGCCAATTCTTTACCCAGGCTGTCATCTTGGGACCCACTCCCAGGCTGGCTAACTTGTATATTAATCTTTTGAGTGGGACTGTGTCAAATGCCTTGCTAAAGTCTAGGTAGGCCATGTCCATAGCCCCTCCCTAATCTACTACTTTGGTCACCCAGTCAAAGAAATCTATCAGATTTGTCTGGCATGACCTTCCCGCTGTGAATCCATGCTGCCTTGGGTCCTGAACCCCTCTGGCCTCTAGATACTCAACAATTATTTCCTTCAGAAGTGATTCCATCATTTTCACTACCACTGAGGTTAAATTAACAGGTCTGTAGTTTCCTGCTTCTGCCTTGCTCCCACTTTTGTGAAGAGGAATCACATCTGCCCATCTCCAGTCCTGGGGTACCACCCCATCCTCCCATGATTTGTTAAAGAGGGTAGTCAGTGGTGTCACTAGTTCTACCCTTAGTTCTTTTAGAATTCTGGGATGAATCCCATCAGGCCCCATTGCTTTGTCCACCTTCAGTTTTAAGAGTTCTTTCAGAACCCTTTCTTCTGTAAATGGGCTGGTATCAACTTCTGTATCCAGAGTGTTTCTACTGTTTGTTTTAGGTACCTCCCCACTTCCTTTGTAAATACTGAGCAAAATATTTGTTTAGTATCTCTGCCTTTCACAGTCACCCTCTGCCCACCCTCCCTCCTCTTTATTAAGCCTCACTAACCCTCCCTTGGTCTTCCTTCGCTCCCTGATGTACCTATAAAAGGTTTTATCCCCCTTCTTAACTGACTTGGCTATCTTTTCCTCGGTTTGGGCCTTTGCTGTTCTGACTGCCTTCCCAGCTTCCTTTTGCTTTAACTGATACAGTTCTCTGTCCTGCTCCTTCTGTGATTCCGTATACTTCCTGAATGCTTTCTTTTTCTCTTGAACCTTCACTGCCACTTCCTTTGAGAACCATAGTGGTTTCTTACATCATTTCATTTTGTTTATTTGCTTCACACAAAGGCTTGTTACCTCTGTGATGGCAGTTTTTATTATTCCCCATTGTTCTTCCATCCCTCCTTCCTGCCCATTTGCTAGTGCATTCCTTAGGCACTCACCCATTTTGGCAAAGTCAGCCCTCCTAAAGTCCATTACTTTTGCCTTTGTATGGCTTGACTCTATTGCTGTGTTTATTGTGAACCATACTGTTCGATGGTTGCTAGTTCCCAGATGGCTACCCACTTCTACATCTGTGATCCTCTCTTCATCTCCATTTGAGAGAACCAGGTCTAAGATTGCTCCCTCTCGAGTGGGCTCCAATACTAGTTGTCTAAGACATGCCCCCTATAGGGCATCTAGAATAACCCACTCTTTGAAGTGGCTGCTGCAACTGCACTCCAGTTAACATCTGGCATATTCAGATCACCCATCAGCAATATCTCCCCTTTTCTGCCATTCTAAGTATTCTTTCTATCATTTCCTTGTCCATTTCCTCCCCTGAGAAGGGTCTGTATCTAACCCTATGCGGATTGTGGTGCCATTGCCGGTCTCAAATTTACCCACAGTGCTTCTTCTCCTCCCGTTTTCCCTTTTGTTCTGTTGCTTTGATTCCTTCCCTATGTAAAGAGCTACTCCTCCTCTCTTTACCCTCCTGTCCCTTCTGTAGATAGTGTATCCTGGTATGTTTATGTCCCAGTCATGGTTTTGTGTGTACCACGTTTCTGTGACTGCCACGATATCCAGATGTTACTCCTCCATCAAGGCCACTAGTTCAGGAAGCTTGTTACTCAGACTATGGGCATTGGTATTCATTGCTCTCCATTTTTTGATGGCTTTACCTTCTTTTGCAGCATCCCCCACTAACCTTTCTACCTCTGTCTTTTTCTCGTTTAGTACCCTGTTTTGTAGGGAGGCTGGGATTTTCCTGCTGCTTATCAGTGCCTCCCCCTTGACTAGTTTAAAAGCTTGCCAATGAAGCATTTAAACCGATTGCTCAAAGACTTGTTCCTTCCTGGACAGATGCAGACCATCCTTCCAGTATAGGCTGGTGTCCCTCAGGTGGAACCCCAGTCCCCAATGAAGCCAAACCCCTGTGCTCCACACCATTTTTTCAACCATTCATTAAACTGCATGGTGCAAAGTACCCTCGCCTCACTCATGCCATTGACAGGCAGCACCTCAGAGAAGGATATTGTGTGTGCTACTTGTCTTAGGCCCTCCCCAATTCTACAAAGTCCTTCTGCACTGCTCTAATCTCATGATTAGCCAAGTCATTTGTCCCTAGGTGGACAATGATGTCCAGCTCAGACTCCCGTGCAGCTGTTCTCGTGATCCTGAGGATGTGCTTCCTGTCTCTCCAAGCCATGGCACCAGGCAGGCACCTTACTTCAGTTTTCCCTGCCCGCCCCAGTTCTATCCCCCTAATAATTGAGTCCCCCACCAGGAGCTGCTTCCTTTCCTTGTGGTGTCCTCTGCCTCCTTCCTATGGGCCTCCCTTGAGACAGTTGTCCTCAGCCTCCTTAGTCTCCTCTGTGGGTGCATCCATAGGGGAGCTATGCTCCCCCAGAATGGTGTATGGATTGTGGTGTGGAACAACTGACTGGGTGTGCCTCTGTTCCACCATCTTTACCCTCCCTGAGCCCACTGTGGTCCAACTGCTGTGCTTTCTTCACAACCTCTGAGGTAGTGGTATGCACCCTACATGCTGTAGTTTGGATCCGGGTCCAACTTCCCTGATTATGGGATGTTATAATATCATTGGCCCAATCCTGGTTCAGACTGTCCAGTGCTCCCTTGATTCGGGTGAGTTCCCAAGCTCCCTGAAGGAGGTGGTGGTAACTCCCCTCCTGAAGAAAGCTTCTTTGGACCCTGACTTTCTGGCTAATTACAGACCAATCTCTAATCTTCCTTTTTTAAGGAAGGTTATTGAGAAAGTAGTAGTGGTACAACTGGAGAACCACTTGACCATCCATAACATCTACGAACCTCTCCAGTCTGGTTTTCGGAAGAGGCATAGTACAGAGGCTGCCCTGGTTCGGGTGCTCAGTGATCTCCTGATGGCGAGAGATCAGAGAAGCCGTACTATTCTGGTGCTCCTTGATCTCCTTGATCTCTCCTCAGCTTTTGACACTGTGGACCATGGGGTATTGCTTGGACATCTGGGGTCCATCTGTGGCCTGTCACGTATGGTTCTCAGATAGTTTACATCTTTTCTCACTGGTAGAACTCAGAGAGTGGTGTCCGGGGTTTTTTCCTCAGGCCCATTCTATTTGTCTTGTGGGGTGCCTCAGGGTTCAGTTCCCCTATGTTGCTCACAGTGTATATGCTGCCCCTCAGAGACATTGTAAGACGGTATGGGCTGAGGTTTAACTGCTATGCTGATGATACCTAGCTCTACCTGTGTTTTGCACCCGACCAGGATAGTGCTCTCTCGGTATTTAACAACTGCCTTGTGGAAATCCATGACTGGATGAATTTGAGTTGGCTAAAGTTGAATGCAGGAAAAATGGAGGTGATGGTGGTGGATCCGGGTAGCCGGATAGAGGGGTTGAGGACTGGTCAGTCCTCTGGAATTTATCTAGAGGGCACCCAGCTCCTTACCTCTGATCAGGTGCTGGACCTGGGGGTGGTGCTTGATGATGGGCTGACCTTACGATCTCAGGTGTCAGCTGTCATCAAGTCTTCCTTTTACCATCTTAGGAATGTCACCAGGATCAAGCACCTTGTTCCGTCCGGAGACCTGCCTACACTTGTCCATGCCTTTGTGACCTCGCGCCTTGACTACTGCAACTCCCTTTACTTAGGGCTTCCTGGGTTTGATATCTGCCACCTGCAGCTAGTGCAAAATGCGGCAGATCATTTGCTGACCAGGGTTTCTCGAACATCTCATATTACCCCCATTCTGTGCAGTCTGCACTGGCTGCTGATTCAGTGGCAGATCACCTTTAAGGTTGGTTTACTGGCCTATAAATCCCTACATGGACTTGGCCCTGTCTACTTGAAATAGCTTCTGATTCCCTATCGCTCCAAGTGACAGCTCTGTTCGGCTGGCGAGAGGTTGCTGGAGATTCTGAGGGTGTCTTTGAAGTCATCTGGGGCGCGTGCATTTATGTATGTTGTCCCTACCCTCTGGAATTCTCTACCCCATTGCCTACGGGAGTGCACAACAGTGGGAGGCTTTAAGCAAGCGCTTAAAACTTATTTATGGTGTCAGGC
This sequence comes from Neoceratodus forsteri, assembly GCA_016271365.2. Classification (NCBI taxonomy): domain Eukaryota; kingdom Metazoa; phylum Chordata; order Ceratodontiformes; family Ceratodontidae; genus Neoceratodus; species Neoceratodus forsteri. The sequence continues at coordinate 1,316,941,470 of CM028131.1, forward strand.
TTTTAATGGCATTTAGTAAATGAACCCTGTTGTATTTTGGTCTTTTATATTGTTTTGTAAAGCACCTTGAAATCTGAAAGGTGCTTTTGTGAAATAAAATTATTATTACTATTATTATTACTCAGCTGCTGTCAAGAGGGCCATCAGAATACTGGGCTACATCAAAAGGAGGGGACCAGCAGAGCAAGGGAGATAATTATTTCACTTTACAAGGCCCTGTTTAGGAATCACCTGGAGTACTGCATTCAGTTCTGGGCTCCTTGATTTCTTTGTACAATTTATTTACTAAGGATAGATCAGATGAGATGTGACATCCCAATTCCAGTGGGTACCTCTTCTTCCAATTTCTGCAGCTGAGTGAACTTGATCACTGTTAGGCTAAGTGACTTGGCCAAGGTCACACAGTGAGTATTGAACTCTAGCATTGTTTGACCTGCAATTTCCTGGTTCCCAAACTAGTGCTATAAACTTAGACCACACTGCCTTATACAAAAAATATTCAGGCAGTTGAGAGAGTGCAATGCAGGGCCCCCAAAATGATCAGTGTTGGGAGACAAAAGCTATGAGGAGTGGTTGAAGACCCTTAACGTTCACCTTGGAGAAAAGAAGACCGAGAGTCAACATGATCTTAGTACTGCACATGCTCAGGGTATCAGCAAGATTAAACAGTCAGAAATGTTTGATATGGTGTCTTTCAGCAGGCTGCAGGGACACGCCCTAAAGCTCAGGGGTGTTATAATCACATTAGGAGGCACTTTTCTCCGAGGGTGTGAACTTGCAGAGAGAGTGGGCATGGAGATGGTACAGGCCTTTAAGGTAAATTTAGATAAACGTCTGCTTGCTGTGCCAAGTGACACTGGGTATGATTGGTAGTAGAGTGGGTAGGGAATCCCTGTAAATCTGTACGTGTCTGCACAACATGCTTGCTTCATCCCTGCGTATGAAGCAGGGGAGATGGACATGATGGCTGTTGAGTCCCTTCCCATTTAAATTACTGATCTTCGGGGATATCTCATCAGGTCACACCTATGGAACTTATAGCTGTCAGGCACTAGTACAAATAGTACCACATGGAAACTTTTCTAGCAGTCTAGTAGGGGCCACACATGCTAACGTCGGATGCTGACATCCCTGCATACATGAGCTTGGGCAGCCCTGCTCTCTCCTCAGTTCTTTCCCGCCATCGAGCATACTCGCACAGACTCTGAGGAAGCTTCATTGTTCAGTCCGCTGCCATTTTTTCAGCTTCTCTTTCTTTTTCCTTCCTTCCTTCCTTCCTTCCTTCCTTCCTTCCTTCCTTCCTTCCTTCCTTCCTTCCTTCCTTCCTTCCTTCCTTTCTTTCCTTCTTTCTCTTTATTTTAAAGTGATTGCCTTTATTTTGTAAGTCGAAAATGAAACATTCTACCAGCCGTTTTCATTGCTGTTGCTGTGGAAAGAAAATTTACTCCAAAGACCAGTACGACCTCTGCATGAGCTGCCTCCAGCCTAGCCATGATGCCCTCGCCTGCAAGCTCTGCCTGAAGTTTAACCTCACCACTTGGCGGCACCGCTAGAAAGTCCTGTGGTCCTTTCGTCTAGAGAACAACTTGCCAAGATGGAGCATGGACCTTCGGGGACTCCCCCTCCCAGTCGCCGGCTCACTGTTCAGGCTCTCAGGCCACCAAGCCCAGACAAGTCTTTGGGGAAACACTCTCACCGGGACAGGGAAGGTAACAAAGACCATTCCCCACTGAGGTGCTCCCGGTCCTCACTTGCTATTGCTTATTCCTCCATGATAGCACTGTCGATTGCTTCAGTATCGACCTCTCCTGCACCCAGGCCTCAACTCCCAACAGGACATCCCTGGCAGTGAATTCCACCAGACTTTCTACGGCAGGTAAAGTGCTGTCGACTTGGGCTCGCCTGGGTTGTCGATGCCAGCTCTGCCACTGTGACCTCTGGAACCGCAAGGTCCACGGGCGCTGGGTTCCACCAGTTCTGCTCCGGCAGGTAGTGCTCCAGCAACATTTGGGGCCGGCAGTTTAGCCTAGAGGTTACAGTAATGAGCTGTGAGTGGGCTTGGTACATCCAGCAGACCTGTGTTTGATTCCCACAACCTCCACTTGCATACTGTGTGACTTGGAGCAAGTCACTTAACCCCCCAGTGCTCCCAGGTCACCCCTGAAAACAGGCATGTGTGCCTAGTGGGCCTTATCTGGTTACCAAAGACTAAAATAAAAAAAATAAATAAAAAAAAATAAAAACACCGGGGCCTATGCCCCCTTTGTCGCCGACGTTGGCAAATGTGTTACCTCCTTCTGCTGTTGATCTAAACACTGTAGTCTCTTCCATTACAATGGCACTAATCCAACAATTCATTCCCTAGCCTGCACCTTCGTCGCCATTGCTGGGGGATGGAACTGCATCCGTGTCGATGTTGGTTCAGCCCCAGTGCACTACACCCTCTTGGGCGTTTTTGCCGTCAGTCCCTGGCTCAGACCAGGTCAACATTAAGGAGGAATACTACCCAGATCTCATCCTCCCTGATGATGACAATGAAGGGCAAGATATTAGGGGTGGCTTCTCAGACAGATCCACCATCTTCTCAGGGAGTGAGGACTCTATGACACATACCCTGAGATCCCCTCCTGAGACCCCTCCTCCTTCTTCTCCCTTATGAATCAACTTCAAGCTACCATGGGGTTCCAGAATGAAGAAGAGGATATCACCAGGAGGAACCTGGTGGATTTCTTGGAGATTCCTGAGTCTCCTTCTAAGGCCATCCCTCCTTTGCTCTCATACCTGCATGATGCTGCCTCTGTGGCCAAGCAGGCCTAACATGGTCCTGCCATGCCTAGGAAGACTGACAAGATTTACCAGGCCCCTCTGGGGAAGTCTTTCTATGCAACCCAACCAAAAACTGACTCAGTGATCATCAAGGTGGCTCATGAAAGGTCCAAGGTGTCCAAGCACCTTAGTTCCCTCCACCCCGTCAGGGAATGTAGAAGGATTGACCTTTGGGACAAAGGACATTTGCTTCAGCCACCATAGGCCTCAGGATTTCCAGTTACTTGTCCCACATTGTGAAATACCAGAACACCCTGTGGAAAAAGGGCAGATCTGCAGCACAGGTGCTTCCTGAGGGTGCCCACAGGCAGGAACTTAAGACTCTCCAGGCCACGGCAGATGTCAGTCAGCATCTTCAAAGGGCCATTTATAACATGGCTGATGCCATGGCCAGGGCTATTGCTACTGGCATCTGCCTTAGAAGACACTCCTGACTGAGGGCCTCTGGATTTGCTGCTAATATCCAGCAGAACATTCTCAATGCCCCCTTTGGGGACTTTAAGTTTTTTGACCCTGATGTGCAGGATATTATCAATGACCTGCAAGCCTTTGGTAGAGCCATTAGGTCTGTTCATTCCCTCTATCATACCCAACCCAGCAGCAGGCCATGACCCTCCTTTAATAAGGTCTCCCATAAGGCTGGGTTAGGAACCAGACCTCAGAGCAAGTGCAGGGCAGGACCCTGCTCCTTCCTCCACCACGGGGGCCTCTGCTAAAAGCTCCAGAGTTGGCTGTGTGGCCCTGGCCATAGGCTTTGCCTCAGCATGACTCTTTGCCCAACCCCCTTCCTCCTGCCTCAAGCCAGGAGGTAGTGGTCTGGGGTCATGTCTCCTTCCATCTCGGTCAGTGGAGGGCCCTTATGTCCTATGCTTGAATCCTGCAACTAACTAAACAGGGCCAAACTCTAGAACTTCTAGAACAGCCTCCATATTTTCTGCCTATTCCCTCAACTTATCCCCCATCCACATTCCCGTGCTTTGGGAAGCAGTGTTCGCTTTTGCTGCACAAAAGAGCTATAGAGCCAATGCCCAGGTGGCAAAGGAACAAATTGTTTTACTCCTGGTTCTTCCTCGTCCCCAAGAGAACAGGGGACTTGAGGCCCATTCTAGACCTCAATGGCTGGAATTTCTGTATCCAGTACAAGATATTTAGGATGGTCACTCTGCATGGTCTGCTGCCTCTGCTCAGGCAGGGAGACAGGTTATACTCCCTGGACATGCAGGACGCTTATCTGCATATCAAAGTTTGCTCCCCCCACAGGCAATACCTTAGGTTCCTGTTCCATGGGGAACATTACCTGTTCCAGGTATTGCCCTTTGGCCTATCCTTTGCACCATGGATCTTTACCAAATGCTTAGCAGCAGTGGCAGTGGCCCTCAGGTGCAATTGCCCATATTTCTTCCCTTATTTGGATGACTGGCTACTGGAGGCCCAGTCCAGCAATCTCCTGCTGCTCACTCTGGAATGTACCAGGCAGCTGTTCCAGGACCTAGGAATTATGGTCAGTCTGCCCAAGTCTGTTCTGACCCCATGCCAGTGGCTGCAGTATATAGGGGCGATTCTTGACACGGTCCAGGGCAAGGCCTTCCTTCCCCAAGACAGGGTGGAATGCCTAATAGCTCAAGCACAGATGGTGGCTCAAAGCCAGTACAACACAGCCAGAACATTCCTGTGGTTGCTGGGCCTGAGGGCCATGGCCATTGTCACTGTACCCTTGGCTAGACTACATATGTAGATCTCCTAGTGGACCCTATGGGTCCAGTAGGATCAGCACTCTGGCGATCTGGATCAACAGGTTCTTGTCTCCTCCCCTGTATGCAAAGTACTTCATTGGTGAATGGACCCCTAAAATCTTTTGAGGGTGGTGCCTTTTCTCATTCCTTCTCCCCGACAGATCCTCACCACAGACGCCTCAGGTCTGGGTTGAGGAGTGCACATGGGCCTTTTCCAGATCCAGGGAACCTGGTCTCTGATGGTAGCTTGCCTCAACATAAGCAGTTTAGAAATGTGAACAGTTCTGTATGCCTTCCGGGCCTTCCAGAACCATCTCTCTGCAGGTCCCCTACTACTGCAGTTGGACAACATCAGCGTAGTTTATTACGTCAAGAAGCAAGGGGGGGGGACTCATTCTAACCCCCTGTGCAGAGAGACGATAAGAGTCTGATACTGGACACGATCTAGATCAATCTGTCCATGTTCCAGGTGAACAAAATAACTTGGTATACAGCCTCAGCCGATCACAGTTCAAAACGTACAAGTGGGAGCTGTTGACATCGGTCGTAGAAGACCTGTTCGACAGGTGGGGTCATCCAGAGTTGGAACTTTCTGCATCCCCACTCAGTGCAAAACTGCCACATTTCTACTTATTAGATCCAGGGCATGGAGTTTTCTGGCAAGATGCATTGTCCCTCTCCTGGAAAGGGAGGTTCCTCTATACCTTTCCTCCCTTTCCTCTGATCCAGAGAGTTCTCATCACGCTCCAGATGGAGGGAGCCACCCTAATTCTCGTGGCACCATTCTGACCTTGCCAGATCTGGTTTTCATTACTGCAGCAATTGGCTGTGGAACCTCCAGTTCTCCTGTCCTTCTGCAGGGACTTGTTGACACAGGCACATGGGACCCTGCTCCAACCGGACCTCAGGTTCCACCATCTACGTATCTGGCTCCTGAAGACATAGCCATTGCTAGGTTTGGGTGTCTCAGAAAGTGTCTGATTTCCAGATGGCTATCAAGAAACCCTCCACCATGGCCACTTATTCAATGAAGGGAAAGTGCTTTGCTATATGGGCCACTTCCCATCAACTGGACCCTTTCATGTGTTCAGTGAACCAGGTTCTAGAATACATCCTATCCTTGTCTGGTGCAGAACAATATTCCTCTATTAAGGTACACCTGTCTGCTATATCAGCCTTCCACGTGCATATTGATGGCTGTAATGTGGCCCAGTTACATGTGGCCTGTACTTTTCTGTGAGGCATTCTGCAATTAAAGCCTCCTATCTATAATTCGGTCCTGGCTTGGAACCTGAATTTTGTTCTGTAAAAGCTGACTTTGCCTCCTTTTGAGCCAGCTGCATCCTACAAGCTACGCTTTCTGTCATAGAAAGTGTTCTTTGTAGTTGCTATTACTTCTACTTGAAGGATTTCAGAGCTACAGGCTCTCATGTGTGAGCAGCCTTATTTGATTTTCCACAAAGACATGGTGTCTTTGCATACTAACCCTAAGTTTCTTCCTAAGGTGGCATCTGAGTTTACCTTAACTCAGTCTATCCACCTACTTGTTTATTACCCAGAACATGCCAATTTGATTTATTTTTATTCATTTATTTCAGTTTCAGATTAATACCTTTGAGCTGGGAAGCTCTTTTACAAAGGTTCCAAGTCGTAGTTACATAGGACAAGACAATTGGTACATGAACGCACGAACAGGATCAATACAGTACAAAGTTTTACTTGAGATAATATCACAGGATAATACAGTAAAACATATAGTACAAAATTTTGATTGAAATAATTGAACAAGTGCGGTCACAGTTGCTGAAGCAATTTGTAGGAGGGGAAGGGGTAGAGTGATGGAGGAAAAGGGGAAGAAGGATTAGAGTTAAGGGGAAGGGGGAGAAGTTGGGAGGTGCAGTTACCATGTCAGGAGGGAAGGGGTAGAGTAAGGAAGAAAGGAGCATTGGGGTAGGAATGAAAGGGTGAAATGGGGTTGATGATATAAAGTAAGGTGACAGAAAAGCAAATTAGGATTAGGTAAGTGCGAGGTGTTTAGATGGTAGCAGCGGGAGTGGGCTTTGTCTGGGGGTGATAGTTTAGGGAGGGGAGGTGAGTGGGAGAGTCTGATAGGAATCATAGATAGGGGGAGCCAATGGTTGGTCTTGGGTGACTAAGTGGGACAGACACAGTGACTTGTCTGTGATAGCAGAAGGCAGAGCTCCAGTTTGAAGCACCCAATTTTCCCACAGTCAGTGGTGGAGGCTGGGAGGTCATTAAAAAATGGAGGCCCTTGGTAGGACAGTGCCCGCTGGGCAAATGAGGTTCATCTGAATGGGATATGTAGAACACCCTTTGCAGTGCTACGCATAGTTTTGTTGACAGTGGTGTGTTGGAAAATGCCAGCCAAAAAGGCAGGAGATTGACCAAGCAGGGCCTTTTTCCCAATTAAGCAGGCCTGGTATTTTACCCTTTCCTGTAGTGGGAGCCACCCTGTCTCAGAGTAATGTTTGCAGGTATGTGTCATTTATTCAGCCCCCGGACCAGTCTGCAGGCCTTGTTAAGGCGTGTTTTCATTCTTTTATTTTTTTATACTTTTTTGTATTCATTAAGAGAAAAAAAACAGGTTACATTTAATTACAATGAAGAAAGAGAACTTTTAGAGATTTATTTATCCATATATACAATATGTAATAAAATAAAGCACAAAACATATTTATTTTTATTTTAGGGGAATTAAAAAAACAAACCAATTTTTCCAGTTTTCATGCTTTTCAAGGCAGTGTCAGTCCCTGTGCTATATATTACCAGCCCATAGTCAATGATTGATAGTACTATGCTCCTGGTGATGAGGTTCAAGGCCTCCGGGGTGAAAGCCTACTTATGTCGATACAGTATTCCGAGTTTGACATTTTCTGTTTTCACAACATGGTAGATATGGTGAGAGAAAGATAGTATGTCATCCAGATAAACTCCTAGGTATTTGAAGGACTTAACTTGCTCGAGTGTGCCCCCTTTTTGGCTGTAGATGGTCAGTGGACCAATTCTTTTCTTGCTGTGTGGCATGGAGAAAAGTATGACTTTGATCTTTTTATGATTAAGGAGGAGCTTGTGTGTGAACCAAGCTTCGAGTCTATGAAAGCTGTCTTGTAGGGCTGAGGTGATGTCAGATAGCTGTTTTCCTGGGACTGAGATTACTGCGTCATCTGCATACAGTAACATTTTGGCAGGGCATGCAGAAGGAAGAGAGTTTGTGAAAATGCTGAAAAGTAGGGGCCCAAGTATTGATCCATGTGGGACACCCATGGACACCTCCCTAGAGTTGGATATTGCTCTATTTAAGTGAAAGCACTATGTTCTGTTAGATAAGTAGCTTCTGAACCAAGATATTGTTTCGAGAGATAGGCCAAGGAACAGAAGGTTAGTGAGTAGGATCTGATGGTTCACAGTGTCAAAAGCTTTTGTGAGGTCAATGAAGATAGACCCCACTGCGAAGCCATTGTCAAGGGCATCGTACAGGTGCATGATGAAGTCAACAAGCGAAGTCATGGTACTATGGCTTTTTTGGAATCCATGCTGTTCAGGACAGAGTAGGTTGTATTTGTTCAGGTAAGCAGTTAACTGACCAGATACAATGCGTTCAAGAGCCTTAGACAACGGAAGTAGTATAGAAATGGGTCTGTAGTTGGCTAGACTGGTTCTGTCACTACTTTTGAATATTGGTGTAACAATTGCAGTCTTTCACTTATCTGGGAAAACACCTGTTCATAAGGATAGGTTAAATATTTTGGTTAGGGGTTCTTCCAGGGCGTCAAAGGTAAGAGCCATGCGCTTCATATCAATTAGTTCAGCACCTGTCCTAGTTTTACTAAGGACTGTCTTGATGTATTATATGGTTTGCGTCCTAGTGATTCATTTGAAGTAAAATGGGGGAGTACCAGTGTATTGAGGGGAAGTAGGTTTCTCTGTAGAGGGTTTGTGAGACTGCTGGGCTGTTAGATACTCCGGGGGAAGGATATAACTTGGATCCAAGAAAGCAGTGTTGAAAGCATTCGCCAATTCCTTGGGTTCCTGAAGCATGCCACTCTCGGTAACTATTAGGTCTGGTGGTGCTTTGGAGTCCCTCCCAGTGAGGGTTTTTACGGTGGTCCAGAAGTTTTGTCCCTTTCCCCAATTGCTGTTGAGCTTTTCTTTGTACTAGTTTGCTTTAGCAAGCCTTATCAACCTGGTGCACTTGTTCCTGGCAGCATTATAGGCTGTGCAGTCTGAATGCTTGCCAGTTGCTCTAGCTTTTTACCAGAGACAAGGGGGCAAATATGTTGCAGGCTTCAGTGAAGGTAGTTGCAAAGTAGTCAAAAGCCTGATTAACATTTAGAAGGCTGTCAAGTACACTCCAGTCAGTCATGTAAAGGTACTGTTTGAGGTTCTCTAGCTGTCCTTTCCTTAGTGATCGGTTATGTGGAAAGTGGGAGGATGGTTTTGGGTCCTTGTTTGACCAAGAGCACAGTACTGGAGAGTGGACACTTAGGGAGTCAGGCAGGGTGGATATGTCTAAGATATGTTCAGGATGGTTGGTGAGTAACCAGTCGATCAGCGTTCTAGTGCCGATCTGGTAGTTCCTTCTAGTAGCCTGAGTAACCATTTGAGTGAGGTACAGGCTAGAAATGTGATCCTTGATAGTAGTGGTGTCTTGTGCTAGCCAGTTTGTATTAAAGTTACCAACAACGACCTGCTCCCATTGCTGTTTAACCTGCTTGATATGGATAAGGAACTGTTCAAAGCCTAGTGCCTGATAGCCAGGGGGTATATAGACCGTAGAGAGAACCATAGTCTTGTTTAGGTGGCCCATGGTGAGTTTGATGGATAGGAGTTGTGCCTCTTTTGAGATAAAACTGTTTGGCAGAAATTGGACTTTAATGTCATCACTCAGGTACACTAAGCACCCAACCCCACACTTTGAGAGTCGGTTTTTCCGAAAGATGGAGTAGCCATCCAGGGAAACAGAGGCATCTGGGATCGTAGGGGAGTGCCACGTTTCAGTAAGAGAGATAATATATGGCTTATGCTGCACTACCCAGGCCTGGAGTTGGGGGAGCTTGGGAAGAAGACTACCATTGTTGATGGAGGCTATTTTGATGATGCCATGGGTCGTAGACTTCCAATCACCACATGGTCCTGGGTTATGGTGGATGTTCCTGGATAAGAGGAGGATGAGGATGATTTGCCTTTTTAGATGTTGCTTCCAGTAGGTTATCTGCCTGCTAGTGTGATTTCTTCTGACGTGCCCTGCACTCACTGTACACAAATGCCTAGAACGTGTACAGATCAGTACAGCTTTAGATGTGGGCAAGGCAGGGAACATCCAGTGTGGTAGGGGATGGGGTGAATTCAGCCCTTTGTTAGCAGTGTACACAGCAGAACTAATTGTAGAGCCTGAGGGCAGCAGGATTGGGCTGAAGAGAGTTATATGGCCTATAGGAAGTATCATAAGCAGTTCCCCATCGTTGACACCGCTAAGTGTGGCTAACAGTATAAGGGTTACAAGCATGGGGTGTGTGTATGTCCCAATGGCAGATTGTCTGTACCACTGTAGGGTTCCTGTGAGCCAGTTTGAGGTGCTAGTGTACATGATGAAAATTGGTGGTGTACTGGCCCTTTAATGGTGTGAGGAGGTTCAGTTCATTGGCACAGTTGGCTGGAGAAGAGAGAGAGTCAGAGAAGCCAATTTTAAGAGTGTCAGGGCGGGGTGGGAGGGTGGAAGCAAAATATCAAGCGTTAAAATCAAGTGTAGTAAGATGAGATCTGAGCAGGAGAGTGTACCTTAATAAATAAGCAGGCAGACTGAGGAGGGCGGCTGCGGCAGCCTGAAGAGCCATGGCACTCAGTTGCAGTTTTGCCCGGCCAGGGGCTGTAAGGCTGTGTAGAGAGAAGCGGACAGGAAGAAGATTAAATCCATAGCCTAGCAATAAGTTAAGTGGGGGTGCTCAGATAGGCTGTGACAAAAGGAGAGGCATTGGCCACTTAATTGGTGGGTGGGGATCCTCACAAAGGGCAGTGAAACAGGAGAGGGATAGTAAGATGGGAGGGGTAAGAGGTACAGCAAACTGGGGACAGAGGAGATGAGCATAATGGAGGTTTAGGCTGAAGAAATTGCCTGGAAAATGTAAGAGAGAGGCCTTTGGAGCATAAGGGTATGTGAGAGAAGAGAGCTGATGCAAAGAGGGCAAGGTAGAGAGGAGCCGATGATAATGCTTCATGTATTAAGGAAGGAAAGCAGGGAGCAAGAGGAGAGCAGTGCAGAACAGAAAGAATGGCAGAACTAGCGCTTTACAGAACTGAACTGCAAAATACATTTTCTCCTAGCAGTTCTAACAATACAGTGTAAAGGCAACAGTAAAATCAATAAAAATCACTAAGCAGCAGTTATGCAAAGCAAAATACAGAGTTACAATAGTTTTGCTTGAGGACCAATGGCTGTATTTCACTCAAGAGTGATGACCAATCAGAGAGGAGGTGCAGAAGGCACCAGAAAATCAAACGTAGTAAGATGAGATCCAAGCAGGAGAGCATACCTTAATGAGTAAGCAGGCGGGCAGAGTAAGGAGGGCAGCTGTGGCAGCATGAAGGGCTGTGCTGCTCAGCTATAGTTTCACCTGGTCAGGGGCTGTAAGGCTTAATGAGTAAGCAGGCAGTCAGAATGTGGAGGACAGCTGTGGCAGCTTGAAGAGCCGCGCCGCTCAGCTGCATTTTCACCCGGTCAGGGGCTGTAAGGCTTAATGAGTAAGCAGGCAGGCAGAGTGAGGAGGGCATTTGTGGCAGCTTGAAGAGCCGCGCCGCTCAGCTGCAGTTTCATCTGGTCAGGGGCTGTAAGGCTGTACAGAGAAATGGGGAGAGAAAGAAGATTAAATCCACAGCCTGGCAATAAGTTAAGTGGGCGGAGGAGGGGGGCTCAGATAGGAGGCTGAGACAAAAGAGAAGGACAGATGCTGGCCACTTAATTGGTGGGTGGGGATCCTCACAAAGGGCAGTGAAACAGGAGAGGGATAGTAAGATGGGAGGGGTAAGAGGCAGGGCAAACTGGGAGCAGAGGAGATGAGCATAATGGAGGTTTAGGCTGAAGAAATTGCCTGGAAAATGTAAGAGAGAGGCCTTTGGAGCATGAGGGTATGTGAGAAAGAGAGTTAATGCAAAGAGGGCAAGGCAGAGAGGAGCCGATGATAGTGCTTCAGGTATTAAGGAAGGAAAGCAGACAGCAAGAGGAGAGCAGTGCAGAACAGAGAGAGAGAAGGGCAGAGCTAGCGCTTAACAGAACAGAACTGGCAAAATAAATTTTCTCCTAGCAGTTCTAACAATTTGTGCATTAGGTTCAGGGGGAAGAACACAAGGGCCAAAGCGCCCAGCTGGTTCGTTTCTGGGGTTGCCCAGGCAGTAAGGGAAAAGAGGTTGGCCTATAGAAAATTCAGGAAGACCTAGCGAGAGGCGGATAGGGAAAATTACCTAAGGTTGGCTACTAAGGCAAGTAAGGAAGTCTGACGAGCAAAGGCACAGAAGGTGCTGCAGATAGCTGAAGGAATTAAGAATGGGGTGAAGGATTTATTTCACTATATAAGTGAGAAAAGGGACAAGAAGGAAGGGATTCTGAGGCTTAAGAAAGGGGAGGAGTGGATGGAGGATAATGGGGGAAAAGCAGAGATACTAAATGAATACTTCTGTTCTGTCTTCATCACGGAGAAGGATGGACCAGTGCCTTTTGGAGGGAAAAGAGGAGCGGGAGGGAGGGGGAACACAGATGTAGTGAAAGAGGAGGATACAGTGAGGGACGGGCTGCTGGCATTGAAGGTGGACAAATCACCAGGCCCGGACAGAGTACATCAAAGGGTACTAATGGAACTGGTTGAGGAGCTGGCAGGGCCACTATTTAATAGTTCACTAGAGTCAGGCATAGTACCGAAGGACTGGAGAAAAGCACATGTAATGCCCCTCCACAAAAGTGGTCCCAAGGATGACCCAGGGAATTACAGACCAGTCAGTCTGGACTCCATTGTGGGCAAGCTCATCGGGACCATACTAAAGGAAATGTTGGTGGAATATCTAGAGGAGCATGGTCTCTAGGATGCGAGGCAGCATGGGTTCATGGGTGGGGCAGGGGGATCATGTCAAATGAATCTGATTGACTTCTTTGACTGTGTCACTAAGACAGTAGACAGGGGCCAAGCAGTAGACATCCTCTGTCTTGATTTCAGCAAGGCCTTTGACTCTGTGGTCCATAAAAGGTTGATCAGGAAGTTGGTGGATCTTGGGGTTGGGGAAAAGATTGCCAGATGGGTGGAAAACTGGCTGAGGGACAGAAGGGGGGAAGAGTTCTCTGGCACCAGAGAGGTAACCAGTGGGGTCCCGCAGGGCTCCGTGCTGGGGCCGGTGTTCAGTGTCTTCATCAATGACATTGGGGATGGCATTAAGGGCAAAATGTGCCTATTCATGGATGACACCAAGCTCTGCGGGAGAGTGGACACAGCTGAAGGGATACTGGACCTACTGGATGATCTGGAAAAGTTGGGGAGGTGGTCCAGGATCTGGCAGCTTGGCTTCAACACCAAGAAATGCAAAGTTATGCATATTGGAGCCAAGAATCCCATGACAGAGTACTACCTGGGTGGAGTCTGAATATCTGCATCAGAGGAGGAGAAGGACCTGTGAATGATGATCACTATTTACCTGAAGCACTCCACGCAGTGCAAGAAAGCAGCAGTAAAGGCAAACAAGATGCTGGCATGCATGTTTAGGGGGATCAGTAGTAGGAGAGAGGAGGTTATACTGCCCTTGTACAGGTTCCTCGTAAGGCCTCATCTAGAGTATGGAGTTCAGTACTAGTGCCCACACCTCAAAAAGGACATTAACCTGCTGGAGAAGGTCCAGAGGAGGGCTACAAAGGTTATAGTGGGTCAGCAGGGTAAGGCATATGAGGAGAGGTTGAGGGCACTGAACATGTTCTCCCTGGAAGACAGGAGAGAGACAGGGGACATGATTGGGACCTTCAAGTACTTGAAAGGGATAAATAAGGTGGATAAGGAGAGTCTCTTTAAGCTGAGTGGCAACCATAATACAAGGGGGGGGGCACAGTCTTAAGCTGGAGGGTGGGAGGTTTAGAGGGAGGTCAGGAAGCACTTCTTCACAGAGAGGGTGGTGGACACTTGGTATATGCTGCCGGAAGAGGTGATCTCATTGAAGACAGTGGGTGGCTTTAAGAGAGGCTGGGATAGGCATGGGGAAGGTAAGGATCATGGGTAGGGAGGATGGGAGGAGTGGGGAGGGAAGGCAGAGACAGCAGCTCAAGCTGTGGATCCTGCAATACGAGCAGACTAAATAGACCAAATGGCCTTCTTCTGCTGGCTTCTTTGTATGTTTGTAATACAGTGTAAAGGCAACAGTGAAATCAATAAAAATCATTAAGCAGCAGTTAAGCAAAGTAAAATACATAAGGCTGCACAGGTTTTGTTCGAGGACCAATAGCTGCATTTCACTCTAGAGCACTGACCAATCAGAGAGGAGGTGCAGAAGACATCAGAAAATGAAGTTTAGTAAGATGAGATCTGAGCAGGAGAGCATACCCTAATGAGTAAGTAGGCGGGCAGAGTGAGGAGGGCAGCTGCAGCCGCTTGAAGAGCTGTGCCACTCAGCTGCAGTTTTATCCGGTCAGGGGCTGTAAGGCTTAATGAGTATGCAGACGGGCAGACTGATGAGGGCGGCTGCAGCAGCTTGCAGAGCCATGCTGCTCAGTAATCCGAGGAAGCATTGCTCCATACTTTAGATGTACATAGCATTCTCAGGTACTATACACACTGTACAAAGGACTGAAGAAAGTCCTCACAGTTGTTTGTTTCTTTCGTCACAGGGGAAAAAGGATTTTTACGGTTTCTAAACCGTGTTTGTCCAAATGGTTGACCAACTGTATTATGTTTTGTTATAGGAAGTATGTCAAGTGCTTCCTGGTGTAGTTTGTGGCCATTCAACCAGAGGCATGGCCACTTCTGTTGCCTGTTCAGAGGACGAAATAAGGATTTGGCAGGCAAGAGCCATGAATAGCTTCTGGGTAGCGACAATTTCCAGCAGACCAGGATCTACTCAGACAAAGCCAGGAGTTGACAGCAACAGATACAAATGCATTGGGATGTCATAAAAGGGGAATAAAATGGAAGGACATCAATAATAAAACATGCAGTTCTATATAGGAATCTTGTACAAATATTAAATATCTGTAAATCTGCCAGTTATATATCACTTTAATAACCCAATTAATAATGACGAACACATTTTCACGGTAAAACTGCTCATTGGAAAAGGTGCAGTTGGTCTAAACAGAGACATACAGAAGGAGGCACTTTGCCAATTGTCTTATACATTTGCCAGTTAATTCAAAGAGAAGAAGAGAATCTGTTAATTAAAAACTACACTAACGGATTCTTTCCTGTTTTTTAAATTGACAAAGGTACAAGGCAAATGGCAAAGTGCCTTTTCATGCATGTCTCAGTTTAGACCAACTGCACCTTTTCCAATGAGCTGTATTACTTCTGCATAGGTGGATTGTGTAACTTCTTCTCTTGCTTTTCTTTTCTCCATTTGATTTGCTTCAACTGTTGCTGTTTTCGTTAATCTCTGAATTTACAACATTAGAAAATATTTTTAAAAACTTAAATAAGTTTTCTCAAAGGACAGAAAGATATGGTAGTTCATAGCGCCAATCTTTTATTTCAGGACTGGTCTGCTGCATCTTCGTAAGACAGGATGTAAGACTTTTCCCACCTGCCTGCCCATTCGGTACCTCACTATACTGGTGCAAAGGTGATATTGTATTTTGCAGCTGGACCACTGCAGCTGCAAGTCCGCCCCCATTTCCAGTTGACATGCGCAGCATCTCCAGTTGATGTTCTGAGAAGGGTTACTGCTATGTTGCTGAGACGCTCTCCCTGCCCTTACTGTCTAAGCAGCTCCAAGACATCACTCCATCTCCAGCCCATGACACATGTGCTCTGCAATTCATCCGCAAAGCTGCCCCAAAAGTATTGAAGTTAGCACCACTGATCCTCTTTTATTGAGAGCACCATGTGCTACTATGGAACTTGTAGGTGTTAATTAGCACTCAGCTCCCCCTTATTTTGAACCCTGCTGTTTCAAGAATGTGTCAGCTGCTGGAATCTGTGCTGCTGCTACTTGGAGTACTATCCACACTTTCACAAGACACTACAGTCTTGACAGTGCCTCTTAAAGGAGGGCAGGATTTAGCCTAACTGTACTTCAAGGTCTTCTTTCTTAGGCTTTTGGCCTTCTGCCACCTAGATTGTTTTTTTGTCAGAACTGCTTGGGACTCGTTCCATATGTGTGACCTAATGAAAGAGATAGCCCCCCGAAGAAGATAGAACAGTTACGTAAGAACTTACCATAAGAGCAGATCTTCGAAGGAATTTCTTTCATCAGGTAATGCCATTCCACCCTCATTCCCCCTGTTCTCTGTCTCCAGCCTGGCTTTCCTGTTGCTCCAACCTTTCTTATAGCTGGGCACCTAATCTCTCCCTTGTTCATTCCCTAGAAGGAGGCCTAGTGAGTATGGTTTCCGGTGGGGAACTGAGGAGGAGGAAGCAGGGCCGCCCATGCCTATATATGCAGGGATGTGGGCGACTGACATTAGCATGGTTGACCCCTACTAGACTGCTAGAAAAGTTTCTGTGTGGTCTTAGTACCTGACAGCTATAAGTTCCATAGGTGTGACCTGATGAAAGAGATCCCCTCGAAGTTCTACTCTCATGGTAAGTTCTTATGTAACTGTTCTTTACTATGCCTGCTAAATGGGCTTTTGTGCTCAATGTGGCGGACACTAGTCATTATTGCTAGCTAATGTCATATTCAGAATTAATTAATGGCAGACATTATACAGATATGTTAAACAGGATAGACTGCGGTTAATTCATTTTAATATTATGCATAATATTTACTGGACGCTAATGAAATTGTTCAGAATAGGAAGGTTGACATTGCCACTTTGTGGCAAATGCAAGGAGGTTATGGGTTCTCTTCATCATATGGTATGGAATTGCCAAAAAGTACAAAAATTTTGGCAATCGATCAGAGAAACACTGGATCCCATCTTGGGATTGGAGTCTTTGTTTACTCCGGAGGTATGTTTGCTAAATTATCTCCCCAGAGATACACCTAGAGTTAGGAAAGCATATATGTTACTAATCTTGGCAGTGGCTAAGTTGGTTATTGTCAGGCATTGGCTAGACGACATCCCCCCTACTACTTTGGAATGGTACAGGGAGATCATTCTCGTCCTTCAACTGGAAAGACATATCGCCTCTACGCAGAACAGACTAGCTTCCTACTCAGAATTGTGGGGGAAACTTGAGGCCCTTCTGGCACTCTGGAAAGCTGGATACTGTGGATGAACCCTGAACTCTAAATGTATAAGTAAGTAGTGTGGTCTGGGGGGGGGGGACACTTGACACCTGGTATTGTTATGCTATTGTAACGCTGGTTGTTTTACTGTGGTGTTCTGAAATTTAATAAAGTATATTAAATTAAAAAAAAAAAGAATTAGTTAATGAGTGCATCACACCAGCCTTGATGACGTGCTCAAAGGTGTTTGTGAGTGTAAGACCAGCACACACATGCAGAAGCCAGGCCATGATATTTTGTATGTCAATATTTGGAAAGCCCACCTCCCTAAAATAGGGATGTGCCTCCCCTGCAAGTAAGAACTGCAAAGGGTGTGCTTTAAACCCTTTTTGCTCCTCACTAGACACAAGGGTAGGCTGTGGGGCAGCTGGGATCCAATGGCTAGGGCCTGGGCCCCTTTAGCACAGGGGCTGGACAGTGGGCCCTTTATGTTAGCTAGCCAGACCCCAAAATGGGTGGCGAGTGGACAAATATCCCAGTTGCCTGTATTGGGCTATTGTATGGGGGGGCTTCTTGTATGGGTTCTGCTTCTGTTAAAGGTGTGCATTGGGCCCAACATGGATGTGGCTGATTCCAGTATGGTGTCTGGCACCACAGCAAACCAGCAGGTAGTATCTGCCCACTTTACACTTGGGTGCTGGGGGCCATATTCACACTCACATTTGATGGCCGTGCAAATTCAAGAGGTAGTGCATGGTCACCAAAATGTTCCATACACAACAGTCTAACATAGCCAGTGGGATAGAGTCTTCTCGGAGACTAAATTGCATTGCCGATCAGTTGGACGGATGTTAGTGGGTGCAAAAGTAGGGGTTGTACTCACCAACATGCTGGTTAGTGACACTTCCAGAGGTCTTCATGGGATAGCACCAGCCATGGAAATGGTGCTACCAGTGTATTTGTCTTTACATTTGCCTGACCCTCATCATTAGACCCATTTCTGGGCCATTGCTGATTTGATTACTTTGCTGACTTGTATGTCCCATCCTTGGTGTTCCAGTGGTCTTTCTCCCACTCCTCAGCCTATACACAGTCCCTAGTGTTCAGTGAAAACATCTCCCTGGACCTCTGCACCAGTCTTTTCCCCCACAGGTCCCACAACAAGCTTCATCCCTTACTGGCTTCTCTGTACCTGATTGCAGTATAGCAACAACATGGCTGCATGCCTGTAACAGTTCTGCATGCAGGGTGTGTTGCAAAACTCTAGAACTAGGTTAGCAAGGGTCACCATCCTTGTTCAGAGTTTTGTGGGGGATTTGCATGGTGACTCTGTTCCCCAATGCAGCCAAAGTGGTTTTAGCCACTGCACAGGAAAGGTATAAATTGTTTGGGTCTTGTTGATTGCTCCAAACAACACAGTACATTGAAGAGGAAGAGTCAACACAAAGGGCCCCATACTCAGTTGTGGGGCTGGTCCCAGTGTGCACTTTGTGTGCAGAAACATTTTAGTTTATTTACTATTTACTGTAGTATAGTTTATAGTAGATTGCATCAGATTAATTTTTGCATACTTCTAAGTTGACATCTTCTGTAACTGTAAATCCCAGAATCCCCTGCAGCTGACAACAAAGCAGTATTGCAGTAGTGGGAGATTCAATAGACAGCAGTGCATGTTATAGCTCTTCTAATCTCAGCTCAGATGTTGTTAGGTTCTGCTTATTGCCAGGGACAGCGTACAGTTCTCACTAACCGTACTTAGCCCAGGGAGGACAGCAGCACCAGCAAACAAAATATCAGAGATTACTGTGCATAAACTCAACATGCACTGCAGGCTATTGAATCTCCCACTGCTGAAGTATTGCTCTGATGTCAGCTGCAGGGAATGCTGGGAATTGTTTTTATAGATGTTAGCCTAGAAGTAAAAAAAAAGTCTGATACAGTCTACAGTACTATACTACTGTTAACAGTAAGTAAAAGTAAACCAAAATGTTTCTGCACACAAAGTGTACATTGGGACCAGCCCCACACTTGGGTATGGGGCCCTTGGTGCTGATTGTTCCCCTTTAAAGCCACAATGAGAAAAACAATTTGGATATTTCTTCTCTCCTAGCACGTACTGCTCTTACTGCAAAACTGACTTTTAGGTATGCTCACTCCAAGTTCCCTAAACACTCAGGCCCAGATATTCAAACTGCACCAGTCTGTGGCGCAAGCCTGTGCGCCGCTCAAATTAGTTGTGCAGGGGTGTGGCCAGGGCGATATTCAATGGAGTTGTGCTATGGCACAACTACTTTAGATCTCGCACCTAACCACCCACTGTGCATGGCGCAATGGAACTGCGCCAGCGCAAGTGGTCAGAGGAGCATTGAGATGCGGTGGCGCAAGTTCCATTGCGCCACACACAGCACCTGTGATATTCAAAGGGTGACATGCAAATGGGGCCATAATTTATGCAAGGCACACGAGGGGCCATTTGCATCTGATTCCGGCCCCATTTGCATGCCATTAGCATGCAGGTCCGCCGATCCCCGACAACTTGCACCTGGCGCCCTGCCAGGCAGCAGCCGTTGGGGACTGATGCCCCCCGCAGCCCGATCACGGGACGTCCCATAAGGGACAAAGAACGTCTCTCATCCCTGGTGGTCCAGTGGACCGCGAGTAGCCCGATCGTGAGCATCAGTCATCCCCCCAAGTCCAATATCCCTGGTAGTCCAGTGGACCGCGATTAGCCTGATCGCGGGCATTATTGTATCCCCCCTTCCCCAAAGTCCAATATCCCTGGTGGTTCAGTGGACCGCGATTAGCCCGATTGCGGGCATTACTGTGTCCTCCCCAAAGTCCAATATCCCTGGTGGTCCAGTGGACCGCGATTAGCCCGATCGCGGGCATTACTGTATCTCACCCAAAGTCCAATATCCCTGGTGGTCCAGTGGACCGTGATTAGCAAGATCGCTGGTGGCATTCCTCTATCCCCCCCAAGTCCGAAATCCCTGGTGATCTAGTGGACCCCCCCACCTGCCCACTGAGCCCCACCACCCCGCTCCCCCCACCCAGTCAGCTGGCGGGCGGCAGCACCCCGCCTCCTGCCCCGCCACCCACCGACTGACAGCTCGTGTGGCTGCACGCCCATTGGTTCAGAGCATGAGCCAATGGGCATGCAGCCATACCGTAGTCAGTCCAGATATTGAATGAATTCATTCACAGTCAGTCAGATATGTGAATGAATTCATTCACATATCTGGACGAACTAATATGTATGGGCTGCACGCCCATTGGCTCATTCTCTGAACCAATGGGCGGCAGCCATACCGAGCCGTCGTCGGCGGGTGGCGGGCGGCAGGCAGGTGGGGTGCTGCCACCGGCTGATGAGGGGGAGCGGTGATGGGGCCCAGTGGGCGGGTGGGGTGGGGGTCCACTAGATCACCAGGGATTTTGGACTTGGGGATAGAGGAATGTCACTCGCGTGGGCTCATCACGGTCCACTGGACCACCAGGCATATTGGACTTTAGGGGGATACAGTAATGCCCGCGATCGGGCTAATCGCGGTCCACTGGACCACCAGGGATATTGGACTTTGGGGATGACTGATGCCCGTGATTGGGGCATGGGGCGCCGCCAGGTGCGGCAGGAACATGTGATGGCCACCCACAGGTGGCAGCTGCTGTGTTGCGCCCTGCAATGCGGCAGCTCACCTGTGGGTGGCCCTTGACTTGTTCCTTTTTTTTTAGGTTTAACTTTGTGCAGGTGCAGGTAGGGGTTGCACCTGCATAAGTCTCTGCAGCCTGGGCTGAATATCGGGCTGTGCAGTTTATGCATGGGCACGCCCCTACCTGTGCCTGCATCACATTACCAATCGCCCGGTGCAGCCGGGATTTGTGCAGTGCACTTTTCCCTTTAAAATATCGCACCGGGGCGCATCAGTGGGTTGTGCATGGCGCAACACCATTGCGCCATGTGCAACCCTTTTGAATATCTGGGCCTCAGTGCACAGAAAAGGGCTTTAATCCCCATTGTTCATAGCACAATGGGGTCACATGTGAGGGACTGTTGCTAAGTGGTCATTGTGACCATAGGGTGACAGTCACTTGTAGCTGAGTATGGGGCCCCTTATCTTTGAATATGGGACCCAGAATTCTTCAGAGACTACCTTACCAGTGCTTGGCCACTGGGGAGCAGAGAGTTTAAAGGAACAGTGACAACAATACCCAAGTAATTCGTAATTGGAATGGGAGCACTGAGCTTCTTTCTTTTTCCAGTTTTGTTTATTATTTGTTTACCTAGGCTAGCAGTGCTGAAATGCAATGCCTTGTTTTCTGTGGAGTCCTGCTTTTACCCAGTTTTACATCTTTAGTTATTTATTTATTTATTGAAATGTTTCATCAGGAAAGGTATACCGAACAACAAGTTGGTCATCTCGTGGTGCATCCTGGGGGAGACGGTACAAGAGAAAAACATGCATACAATCAAACAATACATTAGTTTACAATAAAAGCATGTACTGTGAACAACTTAGTTCAGGCTACATAAGAATGAAATTAAATGTACATGATAAGTGCAGATTTAGTATTGTGAGCAGATAAGTGCAACTGTTTAAGTACTGGATATCTGAGTGAGATAATTACATACAACCAACTTGTAGGTGGATGAGAGAGAGAGAGGGGCAGCATGCTGGGGGAAGGAATAATGGGGTAGAATAGATTTAGGTAGTGTCAAAGGGTAGAATGAGGTGGGTTGGTTTAGGTCAGGTAAGGAGAAAAGGGGGCAGAGGGGGGAAGATAGAATGGGCGCAGAACTAGGGTTTGATCAAG
This sequence comes from Neoceratodus forsteri, assembly GCA_016271365.2. Classification (NCBI taxonomy): domain Eukaryota; kingdom Metazoa; phylum Chordata; order Ceratodontiformes; family Ceratodontidae; genus Neoceratodus; species Neoceratodus forsteri. The sequence goes on from CM028131.1 coordinate 1,316,963,207, forward strand.
GTAAGGTATTGTGGGATTAGAGTAGGGAAGAGGAAGTTTGGGGTATTCACTTATGCATAGTTGGCGTAGGACTAGGGTTAGATACGGGTAAAGTATTAATAGTAATAGTGGTGGGAAGGGGAGAAGGGAAGAAGTGATGCAATTAGGATTAGTCACAGGTACAGTTTACTGAGAGGAAATTTAGAAGGGCAGAAGAGATAGAGTAGTGGGAGGATGAGTGACAAATCTGGAGGGGAAGTGCATTCCAAAGTTTGGGGAAGCAGTGCGAGCAAGCCACCTGGCCAGCAGAGGCTGATCCTCGAGGGACTACCACTAGACAGGAATCAGAGAATCTAAGGGCATGAGCTGGAGGTGGGAGTTTGTGAAGTGAGGATGCAAGATAGGAGGGGAGTGTGCCAAGCCAAAATTTAGACACAAATTTAGCACAATGAAGGAGGCGTCGGTTTTCTAACGAGAAAAAGGCCAAAGAACAGGAGAGGTTACAGTGTTGGGTGTGAGAAGGGGAGTCCAAAGCAAAATGACAGAAGGAGTTAAAAAGGGTAAGAGAGGGTAAAGCTCAACGGTCATTTTGAGGTGAGTGAGGTGAGGTCTGCATAGTACCCCTGCCATGCTTTTTTTTCCACAGTCTGTTCTTTCAGGCTCAAACTGATAAAATAATACCCCATTTTTGTGAGGAGAAGGGCAGTAAAATGAGAAAGAAATAAAAGTGCTGTATATGCTAACAGATTCTGAAACAGTACTTTTGCAAATACATCACTCTCTATTTAGTGTCAGATTTTATCAACAAAACCACTATCTAAATTGCCTGAGAAACGCCTTGAAAATTTCCTTAGAAAATACAGTGTCCACAAATAACTGTCAAACGATGCTGCTTGACAGTCAGAGGTGGACAGTGAGTACCTAATGTTCATTATTTAGTAAGTCTGTGTGTGAAGAAATAGAGCATTTAATGTGAATGATGATATACACCAAAGAAAATTTATTTTGACCTATGTACAGTAGCTCCACTGATTATATTTCCGTCTGTTGCCTCAGCTCTGCTACCATTAGCATCTTGAGAGCTGGAAGTGTTAGACACACATAGGTTAAGTTCAGATGGCATTCTGTTTATGAATATTCTCCCTACAGATTTAAATTAACCCTATAACAACCAAGGTCCATTCCTTGTATGAAACTCTTAGCTGAGGTGGAGCTAGTTTTTTTGTTTAATTACTTAACCTGCCTCTTTTGCCACCATGTCCATTGCCCAGTGTGGCATTTTTTAGACAATTTAGGGCTGAGCGTGGCAGCAGGGACATCTATTACTCAGACTGTGGATGTGGACCAGACGGAAAGTGATAACCACTGACTGATAAGGCAGTGGAATAGAGAAAGACAAACAAGACATGGAATGTTATGTTTGATGGAAGAGCTATTAGTCCATTCTCACAAATGCTACTGTATATGATTATATTATGTGTCCCATAAAATGAAAGAATACTACACACAGAGTATCTTTAAACAATTTGGAGGTAGTTTAGCACAGTGGTTAAGAGCAGTGAGCTGCAAACCTGGAGAACTGGGTTTGAATGCCACCACTTGCATACTGTGTATGAGTAAGTCAGTTAACTTCTCTGTGCTCCCAGGATGCACTGGGAAATGAGCCTCGGCTTAGTTTGTCTTTCCTGGCCAAAAGTTGTAAAATAAATAAATGAAAAAATAAAATCATTCCTAGGTCTCATTCACCAGAGGAACAGATAAGGGAAGTAAATAAGTATTTTACTACCATTTTTGCATGATTTACTCCCACTTTCTTATTTTAAGAATTTATTTCCCACCAGTACATTTTAAGTATATTTGCTACATGCACATAAAATTTCCAGCACCATGCGATGTTAACAGCAATGACACTATACATTAACAGAGTGGAAACTGTAGGGATGGAGACAGAAAAGAGCATCAGCATCAGTTGTGTACAATGCAGGAGACAATGTCAAAAGTTGCTAAGTGGTTGGCCATAAAGGTTGCTGTAATAAGTCACAGCACTGTATACAGTAGCATCAGGGAGGTATCTTTAACTCTACAGCAGTACCAAGCAAAAAGCCAGTGACTACAGGTGTCTCATGTGTTTGAGACTGGGTGGGATATTCAGACTGTGCCAAAAAGATGCACAATAGTGGGAGCAGGCGCAAGAGCAATGTGCCATTGTGCAACGGGTGCGATATTCAAACCAAGTGCAGACCAAGGTGCGCCTGCACAATGCAGCTGAATATCACGCCTAATGTGCCATGGTGCAACTAGGGATGCACAGTGGAGCAGGGCCGATGCGCAGTAGCACACCCGGGGATGCGCAGGGACAAGGACAAGAAGCAGCAGCGCACTAGTCATGGATGCGCCATGCATGGAGGAGCATGCTGCAGGCCAGACAGACCAACCCTCCCCAGGTCAAGGCCCCCATGAGCAGCACAACCAGAGGTGAGCTGAACGGACCACCAGCCCATGTACCCCAGCACCGATCCAACAGCAGACGCGGGCCAGCAGTCCACACCTGCAGGGCAAGGTGCCCCAGCACTGTCTCCCGGCAAACAATGACCACAACACATGGAGGGCCAGGACCCTCCCGTGCCACGGCACTACACCAATGCTGACCACCCCCTGTACAGCGATCTCGAGATACCTAGCCTAGAAGCATGACCAAACATTGCATGTCACCAAAGGTATGCCACCACCACCACCACCGTGACAATGCAACCCGGTGCCCCATGGTGCCATGCACAACAGTCCCACCATGACCCTCCCTGCAGCAGGTGACACCAGCCACTGATGCCACGAAAGCATACACAAGGCCCCCCTGCATGGCCTCCACAGTGGCACAGCAAGGAGATCGACCTGGCATCAGTACCCGAGGGAACCCGCATGTGGCAAGGCCTGCCCCAGATGCCACCAGCAGGACGGCACTCCACACACCCACCCATGCACACACCCTGTCCCAGCACTGGCCCCACCAGACAGCACAGCAGCCTACTGTGGCACATGGAGGCATGCACCACACAGGCGGCAACATAGATCACAAACAAACCCCCCTTCAGTCTCAAGGGTACCCCATTAAATAGCCACACATAGCGGGGAAACATATGCCGCTGTCATGAGTCCAGTGGTGCCATGTACCCATGGCCTGCACACCACCATGGCGCTGGTGAGGCAGCCATGTGGTGTGTGCACCACGAACCAGGCTTCTGCCAGCATGCAGCAGGAGCCCATGTGACAGTCACCAAACCACAGGCACTGCCACAGACAGCATGGAGGGGGACAAGAACAGCACCACCCACAGTGTAACCAGAGGCAGATGTGCAATAGACCGGGAGTCAGGATGCCAGCTGCCAGGGCGCTGTGCCTGGAGGGTGGCTGGCATGGACTGCCACCAATGTCACATCAGCAGCCATGCATGCGGTGGTGGGGTCGGCACGACCATGCATACCACAGACACGCAAGGGGCACAGCCGCACGGGCCCAGCACACACTTCCGGGGTGACTGGGACATAGCACATGCACCAGAGCCTGCTGCACACCGGCAAACAGTGCACAGGGTACACCACACATACCCCAGACAGTGACCATGGCCCCCACCCACACCAGTGGAGGATCCCTGGTGGACACACCCACGGCCAGGCCAGCACCACCCCTCAGTGCCATACACACCACTGCAGCAAGGCACCAGATGCCCACTGCAAATCAGAGACCAAAACCAGTCGTAGTATGAAAAGCATGTATATTGGAACAGGCAACAAAAACAACAGGAACTATATACAATGCTATATACAAAGTGGGAGGAGAGTACAAGGCTACAACTCGGGGGATGGGCAGGGGGCAAACAGAATAGCAGGGAGGGGACAAAGGGTGTGAGGTACAGTCCAGGGAAGGAAAGGAACAGTTCAGGTGATGCAGGCCCTACTGGTGGCCCCTCTCATCCCTGCGCTCCCTGTGGCGCCTCCTGCGTCACAGCCGTTCACCCCTCTCCATACCCTGCAGCAGCTCCAGCGTGGCCCAGGTGACCTGCAAGATCTTCTGTATGTGACGCTCCAGAGTTGTCCAGCGTTGTCCACCTAGGACAAGGGAGCAGAATCAGTACGTGTGACTGGCCAGACCACCGCAGCCCACCCAATGTGTATGGCATACAGCTGTGGCCTGTGCCCCTGTGATGGCATGCGACCACCCACAATGGGTGCGCCCACATGACCCACCTACCCAGGCACCTGAAGCCATGAAAACCACTGCACACCCCCACTGCCCATGCACTGCACAGCACCATCGTGGCTGTACGGCGTCATGACTATGCAGTGTGATGACAGTGGCACAGCCAGGCACCCAGTGCATGCACAGCCCACCTGCGACACCCACCCGCATGTGCAGACCCACAGGACAGTGCGGAGGGCACCATGGGACGTGCACGGCAGTAGAGGCTATGTGCAGGGGGCCATGCGCCACCACCACCCCTGCAACCCACCATGCACAGATGTAAGGGGAAAACACGGCACTCACCTGCGTCCCAGTCAGCAGGGTGCTGCTGACCCCCGGCACCACCACTGTGCCCTGCCTGCAAGGCCGCACCTCCATTGCCAGCTTGCTGTCCTTGCTTCTGGGCCAACCGGGCCCTACGGCGATCCTCCAGGCCTAGAGTGCAAACACGGAGAGAGTCCCATCAGTACATGTCAGAACCATAGCCCCCCCTTGCTGTGTGCGTGCCTGCACAGCCCAGCCATGATGCAGTGGTGCAGGGTGTACACGAAGCACCTCCAACACCGGCAGCACAGGTACGAGCCCAACCACCGTGATACCAGGACAGACAGATATTACTAGTGTTGTGAAGGAGGGAGTATAGCACAGTGGTTTAAGGCTCTGAGCTGCAAATCTGGAGACCTGGGTTTGAATCCCACAGCCCTCACTTGCATACTGCGTGACCCTGAGCAAGTCACTTAACTTCCCTGTGCTCCCAGGCTGCACCTGTAAACAAGCTTTCAGCTTAGTGTGTCTCACCTGGTTAAACAATTGGAAAAAAGGAGCACCTACCTGGCCGTGGCACGACGCCCTGCTGGGCACACACCTGCGGTCGCCATAGGCGGTCAGGGTCCCACCACTGGAGGTCCCCATAGCAGTGGCGACACTGCTCAGTGGTCCTGCTGCTTCCCGTGGCCTCCTCAAGGCACTCTGCCACCTCCTGCCACACTGCTGTCCATGGCCTCAGGAGGGGTACCTAGCCAAAAAGGGCACCTGCATGTTGGCTCCACAAGTGCCACCAGGTTAGCCAGTTCCACCGCTGTCCAAACTGGTGCTCTGGTGCGTGGCATGGTGCTGTCACTGGTGAGCACAAAATGGTGCCCTGTAGCGCACATGCCCCACGAGCAGAGGCAGTGTGGTATTGCGCTGCCAGTCGCAATCATGCTGGTACCAGACTGTGCAATGGGGGGGCAGCCATGTGTATGCATGGTGCCTAGAGGGCAAAGGTCAGCCTCAGGGTCAAGGGTCTGTCCACGCACAGAGTGCCACAGTGCTATTGGGAAGCTCTGCATGTAGAGTGGTAGGGTGCATGTGTTTGTGTCACCATGCAGTGGCCTACCGCGCGCTGTGGCGCCATGGCACCCACGGCACACCATGGCACGAGCACCCCTCTGGGCATATAGCGCATGAGTGCCACAGGCACAGTAGTGGCTGTGCCTTCTACTGCCTCCTGCTCACAGCACATCAGCAGTGCTGCTAGCATCGGTGTCAGCACCGTGGGCATGTGTGGTGCAGTGCCAATTGCGCACATCACAGTGGTGCGCCACAGCCTGAGCACGCTCAACACCATTGCGCAAGGTGCAACAGTGTGATATTCAGCCAGGTTGGCAAATCAGCTCATGAGCCATTCCACGGGCACATCCACTGCATTTGCATCCCATTACAGTTGTGCCTGCCCTCATTTGCATGCGTTGCGCTATAAGAATGCGACCTGAGGCTGCATGGGCCATGACTCGGTACTGCAGTCCTTTGAGGTAGGTGGCATGCTGTTGGGACGTGGGGACAGTGGTCTGGGGGGGCTGTATGGGACTGCAGTGTCCAAGGTAACACCTATCCATCCCCCAGGCATGAGCATGACTGAGCGAAAGGGAGGAAGAGGAGCAGGGAAGGGTGCGAAGGAGGAGGCCCAACTTTACCAGGGCAGAATCCGATGCCCTGTTCGAGGCATACCTTGACAGGGAGCTGCTACTCAGTGGACAGAGGGGAACACCACAGGCCCGTGCAGTGGCATGGGGTGAGGTGGCATATGCCATCAACCAGCAGGGCAGCCACCAGCGGTCTGTGCAGGAGTGCAAGAGAAAGGTTGGCATGGACAGGAGGTGGATAAAAGATAAGGTGGCCACCATCGGGGTGGCATGTGCTGCCACCAGTGGGGGCCAGCAGGACGTACCCCACCTGATGCCACGGGAGGAGCAGGTGGCTGGCAGCATGTGGCATAGTGCCATTGAGGGTGATCCTGGCAGTGGCTTCCATATGGGCGGCAGCCCATCGCTACATGGTAGGTCCAGCGCTGGCAGTGTGTGGGTGGAAGGGGGGGTAGGCTCCAGGGCCAGGTAGAACCACTGACAGTACTGTGTTCCTTTACAGCTTCTGAGCGTCTGTATGGTGCAGCAGTAGTAGGAGTGTTCACCGAGGGGGAGGCCCCGGACACAGTGGAGCACCCATTCACCTCCACGGGTGTTCGAGGGACCGACCGTCTGCAGCTATGCATGTCTGTCCGGACTGATGCCAGTGGTCCGGGTGCAGACATGGCCCTGGCTGTGTCCCAGTGTGACACCACCCTCGGTGTCTAGTGTGCTGAGACATAGATCGGGGCCAGACCAGCACTGATCATGATGTGACGCACGTCCTGGACAGTGATGTACGTGGGACACAGGATGGTCCCACGGATGGCATCTGCCCAGGCGGTTCTGCGGGTAGTGCTGGCATGGCTGCCTGCACAACAGCCCATTCCCAGGCTGCATCTGCAGGCTCCAGTGGGGCAGCACTGGCGTGCGGCCAGGGTGGTGGTGGAGCTGTAGTTGCCACTGCAGCTGTGCCAGTGGTGCCTGGCGATCAGCAGCCAGAGGGGCAGCCGCAGCAGCTGGCCAGTGTCAACTTGGGGACAGGGGCGGGGGGCGGTGGCAGTGCACCGTGTGTGGACATATCCCAGAATGGCAGTGCTGTGTGGCACCCACCGTCGAGGGCTGCTGTGCAGCAGGGCCAGGAACACCATGGGGGACAGCATGCTGGACATGCAGATGACCCCTTGGACGACCACAGCCATCTTCCCCAGGCCTCAGTGGATCAGCAGATGCTACTCGTGGTGGCGGTGGATGCACTCTGTACGGTGCTGCACCAGGTAGAGGAGCAGCGCAGCAGGGACCATGCCCTGCTCCTGGCAGAGTTGGCTCAGCAGCAGGCAGATATGATCGCTGCCGTTGACAGGCAGACCACCACAATGTCGACTGTCGTGGCTACACTGGCCAACTGGATGGGTGCCTAGCCGCCACAAACCACACAGAATGCTATGTCCAACCCCTGTTCCTGGCGTCGTGCGACCCCTGCTATGTCGATGCCGGGCTAGGCTGTGGGCATACCTAGCACGCATGGTGCAGGCATGTTTGGTGGCCTGCAGACCCCGTATGGACATGGTTGCATTCATGCAGTTTCACCCCTGGGGGCCCTTCAGTGCCACCCCATGAGGCTATTGGTCAGCCTGGCACAGCTGGTAGGTCTCGGTGGGGCCGCCCACGCATCCGTGGTTGCCGTGGTACTGTGCCACATGACTGACCTGTCCCCCTCCATGGCCACTCTCTGCCACTTCCCTGTGTGCACTGTGGTGTTCTTTGTGCGTTGCATGGGTGAGGTGCCCAGCCCTGCACACACATGGTCCCTGTGCACTCCCTCCCGGCTGCTGGCCACTGTGGTGTGTGCATGATGATGCCTGCATAGCGCTGTCTGCCACTGTGCAATGGTGCTCAGCATCTGAGGCATGCACAGTGCCAGCTACTGGGTGTGGTAGTGTGTGGCCCTGTGTGGGTGTGGGGGTGCCTGTTGGGGTGGGCGTGCCTGTTGCCCTGCGGGCATGGGTTGTGGTGTGTGTGCATGCCGTGTTCAGCCCTGCTCATCCCTGCATTTCTGTGTGGTCCCCCGCCCATTCCCATGCCCCTGACGCTGTCCTCCCCTGGTGTCCACCCCACCTGTCTGTGAGCTGTGCCCTTGCCCTTGGTGGTAGCACGTGGCCCTGTTGACCTACCTGTGTTGTCCAAAGTGCTTCTCTGTGATGGTGTCCCAGTGCTGCTGTGCCATCCGGGCCAGCCGGGGGTCCCTTCACCCAGGGGGTGGCTGCCCAACACCAGCTGGACCGGCGTCCTCTTCATCCCCACTGCTGTCCCCCTCCTCAACCTCAATGGCTATCCAACAGTCGGTGGCCATGTTGTGCAAGGTACAGCAGGCCAGGAATAGCCCACAGGCCTTTGAGGGGCTGTACTGTAGGGCACCGCCTGATGTGTGCAGGCAATGGAACTGTGCTTTCAGCAGCCCGAACACCCGCTCGATGACATTCCATGTTGTGGCATGTGCCTCATTGTACTGTTGCTGTGCTGGGGTCATGGGGCACCGGTATGGTGTGAGCAGCCAAGGCCGTAGCGGGTAACCACTGTCACCTGTGTGTAGAGGGGAGTCGTTAGCATGGTGGTGTGTGACACTGTGCCATGGGCCATCATGGCCATTCCCCCATGGCACCCCTGCCAATACCCCCCACCCCCCACGTCTGCACCCATCAACCGGTGTGCTGTGCATACTCACCTACCAGATGGCCAGTGGGGATGTCCCCACTCTCGAAATATGGCACAGTGTGGACTGGTGACAGATGAAGGCATTTTGTGCTCCTCCAGGGTGCGTGGCACAGACATTGATTATGCACCCCCTGGCATCGCACACCACCTGGCAGTTGACATTCAGGTAACCCTTGCGGTTGATGTGCACCGCCCCCCTCCAGGCCAGGTGGCATGCGGATACCTACATGGATGCAGTCTATGGCCCCGAGCATGCCAGGCAACCGTGCTACCCTGTGGAACTCCTGTATGTGTGCTGTGCGCTCTGCCTGTGTGCTGGAGAAATGGATGTACTCTGCAGCATGTGGCAGCAGTGCGCTGAGGAACTGTGTGAGTAGGAGTGACGTGGTCGACTGGGTTATGCCTGTCGTGTCCCCTGTTGGTCTCTGGAAGGTGCCCGTGGCGAGCAGGCACATGATAGCTGTGATCTTAGTCTCCACAGACAGCGCCTGGCTCCATCGTGTGGGTGCCTGCATCTCATCACTGCACAGCTCACAGAGCTGCCTCAGAATCACCCGGTTCAGGCAGTACCAGCTCGCAATCTCAGTGTCACTGTACTGTTCAAAGGTGGTGCGGGCACGGTACAGCCTGTTCTGGGCATACCGCCGATGGGCCCTTCTATGGCCGCACCTCCCTGCTGCCTGCCTTCTCACACCCCTCATTACCGCCTCCATCTGGAAGGTGGCACTGGCCGTGTCCCTGGTTGGTGTTTCCCCCCCCGGGTGGCTGTCTACCTGGTCCCCCCCTGCTGTGTGTTGCTGGTGCTGCCCCTGCACCGGGTACACCTCTGGCTGTTCACCACTGTGTGCCCTGCCTCTTGCCACTGCCCTCCATCCTCTGTGGCATGCTCAGGCCCTCTTGCACACACACACAGGCACACACACACACTCCTTCTCTCACTCGCACACACCTCCAGTGGGGCCCGTCCACCTCCTGGCCACACCTTCCCCCTGCTTCCTGTCTTGCCTCCCTGCCACTCTGTCTCCATGCTCCCCCGCTATGGCTCCTCTGTGGTGCATTCATCCTCCCCTCTCTTGCTCCCTTTTATTTTGCTAATTTCCACTGTCGTGCAATTTCCGCTTGCTCCGCTACTGCGCACGTCGCATACTGATGAATATCGCACTACGCACATTATTTCTGGTTCCGCCCCTGCACTTGCGCATGCTTTCATTTCAGTTGCGCTGCAGCACATTATGTGTTGTGCTGCACTGCCACTCCCGCTGAATATTGCACTATGGTGCATTTCTGTTCTTGCACGGGTGCATCCCTATTGCACATGGCACAACTGCTCTGAATATCCCACCCTTGGTGTAAAGGTGGTGGTCTGAGACTGGTCTACGGATGACATTATTTCCATTTAGGTGGAAATACTACCAGTCTGAAGAAGCTAGCAGTGAAGACCTCCCAGTCCCAAAAAGTATCTGGACCCCCTGCTCATTCCTGTAAAACAGAACACAAGCTGTTGGCTAGCTGCAGAGATACAGAGTAGCTTCTGGAAATGATCCCATGGTTGGGATATTTTGATAATATATTGTCTTTTGCAGTTTTAAAAACTGCCAAAGCAAGGAAGATAATTGATCAATTACTAGAAATGAAGAATTTTGCAGTGTTTGTGACAAGACTGTGGTATTTGTAAATGGACAGTGCTTGTAAAAATAAGTAGAAATTTGTTTGGTCTGAATGTAAACCAGAAATCTGACATATTTGAAAAAGGTATTTAAAACTGCAAAATAAAATGTCATGTAAAAATATTATCGATAATAAAAGTATCAATAATTTAAATTATTGATAATTGCGAATGGCATTATTACTCTTTTGTGATGTTGCCCTGACCCCAAGTTTTCATTAAAAATATATTTTTTTCTAGACCTAGGAGTTTCAATGTTAGCTCTTTATAAAGATAATTTATTTGATGAAAACAAACTTCGGAAATGTTAGAGGTAGAAACATAGATTGATAAACTTATAATATATTTGATTATTTAAATTATTAAGTGTAACTGTGTCAATATAGCTCTTCTATGGTGTTACTCAGACTCCAAAATTTAGTAAAAAAAATGAGGCTTCTTGCTTCAGTGGTTTTAAAGTTAGATTCTTTTAAAGGTCATTTTAAAAGTAATTTCTTTAGGCTAACTCTTGAACTATCCTGGTTAGAAACTTTTTTTAATTAAGATGTGAGTGGCGTCAAGCATTGGTACAGAAAGAGTTCAATGAAAGTGAAAGTGGGCTGCCAGGCGAGAGTCAGCTCGAGTAAGGAGTGCTCAGTGAAAATGAAGGCGGGAGTTAGCACGAGCAGGGACTTGGGTGCACTTGACAGAATGTGCATAACATTTTGGACCATGCACAACAACTGTTCAGCCATGTACAACAACTTTTTCAGAGCCAATGAATTCTATACATTATAAGCCCATACTATAAACTATAATGCACTTTTAACCATAATGCTATGGTTACAAGTGTATTGATGTACAGTATATTGTTGTATAGTGATGCCACCTAAAACTTTTCATGATTCTGTGCCAAAAACTGAAAAATGGCAATTCCCTTAATAGCTGGGGTCAAGTATTTGAAAGATTTTTTATTTTTGTATTTATTTATTCTAGGATTACAAGTACCTTTGAGCCAAGGCTCTTTTACAAAGGTTCCACGTCAAATTGGAGAAACAATACAAACATAACAAAGTTTGTAATTAGCAGATTGAATACATACATTTGAGGGGAGGTATGTACAAGACAGAACAGGAATTTGAATAAACAATGCATATCATGAGATTCAACACAGTCACAAGCAGTGGAATAAAGGCAATAGCGGAGGGAGGGATGGAAACAGGGTAGGCAGGTTTCACAGTGAAAGCTGAGAGATAGAGGGAATAACAGAAACTGAGGAGCAGCCGAGGGCCTTGTCAGGTTTTGAGACATGCTAAAGTCGGGGGGGGGGAGGGGGGAAGGGTGTGAAGGAGGGGAAAGGTAAGTGAAAGTGGGGATAGCGGATTATGAGTGACAGTTACAGGAGTTGGCGGCAGAGAGGTGGAGGCGAAGGTAGGTTTTGAACTGACCAAGACTTTGCAGTGAGGTGATGTCTTTGTTGATTCCATTAAACCAGTAGGGTGCCCAGTGAGCAAAGGACCTTTGTCCCTGAGAGGTGCAGCACCGGGGAATGTGCAGAATTTGTTTTTCAGAGGTCCTGGTAGGGCAGGGATGCATGTAGCATGTAGGAGGGCTTGGACACCTGGGGGAGCACAGTCTAATGTGATCTTCTTGGCCATAAGGCAGGTATGGTACTTAATATGGTTAGATAGTTGGAGCCAGCCTGTTTGGATGTAGAGTGCACACGTGAGGGTGAGACGGTGGGATCCTGTGATAAGATGGCAGGCTTGTTAAAGGCCAAAGATAGGCGCCTAAGGGCTGTGTCAGATGCAGAGCCATAGACAACCAGACCATAATCGATTAGTGATACCACAGAGCTCTGCACAGCTATCCTTAAGGCATCTGCAGTAAGGCACTCCCTGTGCCTGTATAGAAGACCAATGCATTTGGTAACAGCTTTGGCAACAGTGTCAGTGTGAATGTCATAGGATAGATGACTGTCGAGTGTGATTCCAAGATATTTAAAGGAGTGAACTTGGTCCAGGACAGGATAGGGAAGAGACCTATGCTTGTTGCAGGAGCCGCAGAAAAGCATTGACTTTGTTTTCTTGTAGTTGAGCACCAGCTTTTGGCTAATAAACCATTTTTCAATGGAGGTGAACCCCATCTGGAGCTTTTTTTGAAGTAGGAGGGGGTTATGACGAATGATGTAGATGACAGTATCATTCGCTTATAGCAGGATCTGTTCAGGACAGGATTGTGGCAGATTGTTCAAAAAGAGACTGTACGGGAGTGGCCCGAGAATGGATCCCTGCAGGACTCCAGAGCGGATGGATCTAGATTCGAAGAGGGTGTGAGCAATTTTCACTCTTTGTGTGCGGTTTTCCAGGTAGCTCTTAAACCAGAATGTAGCATCAGGGGAAAGCCCTGAGTTTTGAAGCTCTGTGATAAGTAACTGGTGATGGACAGTGTCAAAAGCCTTAGTCAAGTCAATGAAGACTGATCCAGCTAGTCGATTAATGTCAAGGGAGTTGTGGATTGCTCCTGTGAATTCTAGGAGGGCCGATGCTAGTGGTATTCTGTCAACAGGCATCCCACCTTTATTATAGTTTATTTAACATACTTAACCAGCATGACACACTAAGTTATATGTAGCTTGTTTCTAGGTGTGTCCTGGAGAAGGGGCATGGGCATAACATGAGAAACCGCAAAAATACAAAGCAATAAGGTGCAGTAACAAGATAAGGTAAACACTTCAGGAGAAGCAACCTTTGTTTATCCTCCAAAATATCTGAGATAGACTAATGGCAGACATCTTTTTTAAGCTATACCCTCTTTGGTAAAGAAAGACATACTTTTGTAATTAAATCACTGTAGGGGATCTTGAATATGCTGAAGCCTTAATCTGATGACCTCTAGGTCAGAACTAGGTTTTGTTACAGACACCTCATTTTTTGTTCCTTTTGAGAGGTGTCTATGTTTGCTCTACCTGCACATTTTCACCATCTAAACCTATAGGTATTTCCCAATTACTGTAGACATGGAGGAGGCAGTGTGGTGTGGTTGTTGAAGCACTAGTACGGGAACCAGTAGATCACAGACTCGTGTCACAAGAGCCACATATTGCAGTGCCAGTAGCTCAGCAGATAGCATACTCGCCTCTGAGGCCGTAAGATCAGAAGGCTGTGGGTTCTATCTCCACACCAGGCACTTGGGTTAAATCCTACTACTGACACTGTAGTGCAGCATGAGAGGGGTGCTGTACTCAGAAGGTGCCATCTTTCAGGTGAGATGTTAAACTGAGGTCCCATCTGCGTGTTCTGGTGGTAGTTCAGGTGGATGTTAGAGATCCCATGGCACTTCTCGAAAAGAGTAAGGGAATTTTTATTGTGAAACAAAAACAATACAAATTCATTAAAGCTTTTATACATATCACACAATCAAAATATAACATCATTAAAGCATATTATATTATACATTTAGACATTTAGACCTACTGCCCTTAAATACATCTTGCTATATGCCATACATACCCTTTAAAATTCACTAAATCATTTTAGTTGTCCTTATTTTATCATATCCCTTGTTTCTTTTCCTTCAGAAAATATTCCCCATATTTTTCCATGGCTCATAATATTTCTCCTGTGGTAACCTCCCTCTTTCCTCCTGTTTTATTTGTCCAAGAACAGTTTCTACCCATGCAACCACTATCTGAGGTGGATTTTGTATTTGTTGCAAAACAAACTAGTATCTACTTTGCCATAGATAAAATTTAATAAGACAGAAAATTATTCGCAATGTACTTTTATGAAATTTTCTCCACCACCCTGAAAATCCCCCCAAATCAGCGTATGAAAATTAATATGTACAAGAAAAGGCCATTGCCATTTTTTGCTAAAAAATTCCAAAATATTCTTACTTCCTGACACTCAAAGAAAAAGTGAGACATTATTTCTTCTATATGCAAACATGTTTGTCTAGGGCAATATCTATCCTGCATAGTTTTGTGCTTTAAATGCCCTCTTACCCCTAATCTGCCCTGACAGCATAACCAATTAATATCCCATGTATTTTTTTTATTTATATTCAAATCAGAATTACAACCCTTTGAGTCATAGACTCATTGGCTCTTCGTCAGTATATAGAAAATGCAAAGACAAGACATAAGGTACAGTAAATAATAGTGTAACATATTACTTTCATACATCCTGTTAGAATGTTAAGAAGCATGGGTTCATATATATTAGCAGATACAACATCAAATAACAGTAACATTGCTCAAAACATATATAATCTAATTTAAAGAGTATAGCTAAATGGCATTTTTCAATATAGGGATAGGGCGGCTGGGGCACTGTGGAGCAACAAGATGGCACCAGCATTACAGAATAGCTTGTACACGATAATTAGAAAAACTGTTAAAAACCTAAGATTTGATGACTAGTACCAACTAAAACAGCGCCGGAGAATTGGTGGAAGCTATCTGGCACACAGTGAGGCCAAAAAAGATTTAAAATGGGCAGCCCATAGCATGGAAGCAATCTTGTATCCCGCAAGCTCCAGCACAGGAATAGGGCCTGTTGCAATGAGTGGTATGGCCACATCTGATCTCCCGACTAATCAAATACTGTCAATACTCTATAAGATTCAAGTGAACGGAGAGGAGACCAACAAAAGATTGGTGGCAGTAGAGGCTAAACTGTCAGACAATGACCGTTCCATACAAGACAATGTCAGGGCCATTAAAGTTCTGCAGGAGGCACAAGATCGACAGGTTGAGTTTAACACAGCCTTCATTTGGGATCTCTTATTCTTGAGAATGAAGGTGGAAACTTTAGAGAACACGCAATGGCAGGCAAATATCCAGATTGTGAGTTCCCCCACGGTTTGCCGGAGCCATGGACATCCAACCTGCGGTCACTAAGTTAATTTTCGAGGACCTAAAGTTGCTACCCCTGGATTCTGGAGTTAAAATATTGAAAGTATTTCTGATACCTCAATGCACCAAGCCACAGGGTGACACCCTGCAGAGACCACTCACTGCGATAGCTACACTCTCAACACCAAAAGCCAGAATATTGCTCCTGCAAGCTGCGAGATTGTATTCCGTGGTATTCGCTTGTCTGTTACCATTGCTAATGCATATACCATTTTTGTTGGTGCACACTCTGGAAAAAAATGGGTATTTGTTGAGAAGTTAAAGTTATTTGACAGAGTTGTTTGCGATTACTCGTAAGGATCATACTTTTATCTATTTTCCATTGCCTAACTTTCTTTAAGGAATCTTTAATATATTCAGGCAGGTAATATTGTGATAATAGTTTTGGGGCCACAGTCTCCCACTTATCCATATATAGCTGCAAACTTTGCAAAATCCAGTTTTGCCATGGGGTCACTATTACACTTGTGTAACATTTAAATAAATTATGTAAGATCATAGTATGAAAAAAAAAGAATAGGATTATTCATGCTTAATCCTCCTTTTGCCACTGGATAATATGTGGTGTCTCTTTTAATTGGATTGAGTCTGCTCCCCCATACCATCTGGAAAAACACACTAAATATTCTAGTTTCCAGGGGCATGGGCGGAACATACACATAGCTGATATATATGAATATTGGAAGTAAAAACTTTTTGATGATCATAACCCATTTTAATTTTCCTAGCTTCCATGTTTTCCATATTTTAACCTTATTCTCTCCAATCTTTTTTCCCAATTATATTGGGCTTCATTAGGCACATTAAACCATACCTCTAGCAGCTTATGGGGGTTGCCATCTACCTTATTGCATTCCATATCAGATTCTAAAATTGTGTCACCTGTTAAAGAGATTGCAACACTTTTATCCAAGTTTAGTCTAGAGCCAGATATCTTGGAGAAACTTTGAAAAATCTGGATTATCTTTTTCCCTGCTTCTTTATCCTTCATTAATAGGCATACATCATCCACATATGCTGTAATTATTTCAGGTCTAATCCCTGGGTGTAGGGATAGTCCAATAATTTGATTGTCCCCATTTAATTTGTCATATTATAGAATCTAAAGCGAAAGCGTACAATAAGGGATTTAGTGGGTACCCCTGTCTAACCCCTTTATTTAAATTAACCAAATCTCCTAAATATCCATTTAAGTATGGGCGGGCTCCTGCCCCTGTATACAGAAATTTAGCCCAATCAATTAAATTCTGCGGTACTCATATATATGTAAAATCTGCATTAAAAAATGCCTATCCACTTCATCAAATGCTTTGGCCT
Organism: Neoceratodus forsteri; assembly: GCA_016271365.2. Taxonomy (NCBI): domain Eukaryota; kingdom Metazoa; phylum Chordata; order Ceratodontiformes; family Ceratodontidae; genus Neoceratodus; species Neoceratodus forsteri. The sequence goes on from CM028131.1 coordinate 1,316,979,900, forward strand.
GATCTAAAGATATGATGTATCCCTTAATATTTTTGGTGTTCTTTTTCTCAAATAATCCCCATAGCAAATATAAGTTGCCCTGTATATTTCTGCCAGGAATAGCACATATTTGTGCTATATCTATCAATTTTAAAGCCCCCTTTTGCAGTCTCTTGCATATGATCTTAGCTAGAATTGTATGATCACTGTTAAGGAGGCTAATTGGTCTTCAATTCCCTAATGACAGCCTATCTCCTTTTTTAAAGATATAGCTAATAATAGCCAGTCCAAATTCTTCACATTTGCCTTCTGCAGATTTGATATTATTAAAAATTATCTCCAAAATTTCATTGAGTTCTTGGGAAAATTCTTTATAAAAAAATCATTGGATAACCCATCTACACCAGAGGCTGTACCTTTTTGCAATGTTTTAATTTTGCCAGATATTTCATCCTTAGTAATGGGACCCTTCAAACTGACTTTCTCTGCTTCCGTAAAGGAAGGGATAGGTGCAGTTAAAAAAGTCTCTATTGATGTATTTCCTGGGACAGACTCACAAAAATTTTGCTGCAAGTGTTCCTGTACTATTTTTAGCATCCCTACATCTGTTGTTTCTATTGTTCCATTCATTTTGTAAAGACCTGTCATAAGGGTGGTGTCTAATCTCTGTTTACCTGCTACAAAGAGGTCAATAGTGGGAGTTTTTATTGTCCCATACTGCATTTCTACTTCTAGTGTTGTTGCCCTATCGTATTGGTTTTGCAAACATAAGTTTTTTTATTTCAGAGATTTGTTTTAAATAGTTATTCCTCTCCACTCCTGGAGTAGGCATTAGTTCATATAGTTGATTCCTATATCCTAAATATGTCAAATACTCTTTATTGGAATTTTGTCTACCATGAAATATAAAATATTTTTTTAGATCTTTTTTTGTATCTAGCCACCAGTCCCAAACATTTTCATACATGCACTGTACCATGGTTCTGGCCCATAGTAATTTTTGTACTTCTTGTTTCACTTCATTGCTCTCTAAGACTGAAAGATTCAGCCTCCAGCGTTGTGGCTGTGAATAGAATTTTGGGGGTACTGAGGCTAGGCTAAAGGTTCCTACTAGTAAAAGATGATCTGAAAATTCTGTGGGCATAAGTTTTACTTTATCTGGAGAAAGATGTTTAGATACAAAGAAATCATCAATTCTGGTTGTGTAGTGACACCCGTGATATGTAACTCCACTGTCTGTTTTTAGGCCTCTATAAGCATCAGTTAAGGATGCTTCACGCAGTATATTTTTTAAAGCCTGTGTATCACAATATATTTTTTCCTGATGTCCCCTACAATCTTTACGTCTATACTGCAATTAAAATCCCCTCCCCAGACTAAATGTCTTCTTGTGCCTAGAAATGGTTTAATTAAGTTAAACAGTTCTATCCTGGCAGTTTTGGTTTGGGGGCATATACATTTACCAATCTAAACTGGTAGTCTCTATAGGCACAGTTTAATATTAATGCCCTTCCAGGTAATGTATTCATTATTCTGGACACTGAAAAGTATGTTGTTTTAAATAAAATGCTTATGTCATTGGCCACGTCCTCCTCAAAGGTCCAGTAAGAAGGACCCCAGACCCAATTCCTCCTAACTTGCTCAATTTCAAACAAGGATTTTAACCTTGTTTCCTGCAAAAATATTATTTCCACGTGTAGTTTATTTAAGAAATGGAGTATCACAAGTTGTTTTTTGTAGTTTTTTAAACTACAGACATTATAGGAGACTATATTAAGAGTAACCATAGGGCTTAATAATTAAACAACTAATTACTCAGTGTCTCCATGGGGGGCCATGTTTTTCCTCTTTTTACCTCCTTTTTTTGTTTCTTTTTAGCAGTACTAGGTGGCCTAACATCTTCCTCCTCAATCTCAGAGATTAATTCTGACTGTGCTGAGTCTGAATCCATCTCTCCCTCTCCCTGCAGAGGTGCATAATTATTTTCTAGTGGCAAAACAAATTCTGATGGCTTCTGCTTTGCTGCAACTCTGGTTACACGTCTAAAAGGAACTGTTGCAGGTACTGCCGGGGGGGGGCATAACAGGAATTTGATCATCTAATATAACAGTGTAACCCCTAGGTGGCGCTATCCCAAGGGCTACTACCCCTGCCTGCTTGGCTAGTAGCAGGTTAAGAGGCCTGAGTTCTGAAATGGGTGCCTCCACCCAGAGGTCAGGGTGGGTAGTGGTCAAGCTAACCTGGGTACAGCCCTCTGGGACACTGTAATCCCCCTATTTCCCCTCTGGTGGCCTGAACACTGTGCAATAATCACTTTCACAATACCCCTGGTACACCACACAAGTACCCACACTGGTTGCACTTACCACCAAGGCTGGTTCCTCTGGCTCGACCCTGGGACCCCCTTGTAAAATAAGGTTATGCACAGCAAATAATAACAGTACAGTACTTTGAGCACAAACTGGAACCACAGTTAGATTACATGCAGAAAAAGTTAGATCTGATTTATTCAGGGGACTTGAACAAGGGAGGGGCAAAATCAGGTTAATTAGCTCAAAGGTTATATCAATCAAGCAGTTATGCATGCACTTTGAGTCCCCCCACACAGTCCAATTCTTGGTACCCAGGTGGAGAAGAGATGGGCTAGCCAAGACCGTTGCCCGGGGTTGCAGCTGGTTGGGGCCCTGTGATGGAAAGCTTTAAGCATGCACAGTGCATAATATTTGTAATCCAGACCCAGAGGCTCACTTCAGTAAAGGAAATGAAACAACAAGACAATCAGATGACACACTCAGATTAAGCTGTTGTTGCAGGAGCTACCCTGATATTTACTACCGATACCCAAGACTGGACACAGGCTGGACGAAATCGAGATGGCAGGTGGTTGATCTGGAATGCCAGGAGAAGCAGGGCCCACATGAGTCAGAGGCATTGTTCCTGTTCAAGCGTGGAGCAGGGGGTTGATCCCCAGGCAGGTCTCTGTCAATGGCTTCTCTGTGCAGCGGGTAGTCTGGCTGGGCCAGTCTGGCAAGGCCCAGATCGCATGGAGACAAATTCGGATGCAGTCCGTTTTGGGCTGGATACAGCTTCCAGCAAGCAGAACACAGTTCACACAGTGGGGAACTAACTCACAACCCACTAGCAGCAAATAACACATTTACATGTAAGGGAATTCTATTGTACCAGGCAAAGCACTCCCCGGTCACAATCGCAAAGTCTCTGCACACACTGGGAGCTTAGGGGTAGCTGTAACTCCGCACCTCCATAGCTTAGGAATTTCCATCCAGGCCTGTAATGTGTTTCTGCTGGACAGAAATATAAATAATCTTTCTTTTTTTTCTTCTATGGTTTGTATATGCCATCCATACATCCTGCTCCTGTGGGAGCTGTGTGTATATATATATATATATATATATATATATATATCGGGTTGTGTTATGTATATCTTTCTTGTACATGTGACTTGGAATGTAAATACTCTGCTCCTATCAGTATTGTAAACATGTTGTTCCTTTTGTATTATGTATATTTATATGTAACTGTACAATTTTCCCTGCCAACTGCAGGTCCACCTTGTAAATGAACTTGCTCAACGGTGATCACCTGGATAAATAAAGATTTGATTGATTGTAACTCCTGACAGGCCGATCGCATTCAGAAAAATCTTTGGTCTTCTTCAGGTTGAGCCTGGCCCACTTCAGTAGCTTACTTTAGTCACACAAACTTGAATTTAGTCCAAAATAATTCTCTTCTCTCCCTCTCAGGAGCAGCAGGCAGAAATGCAAGCCAAAAACTCAGCCTTTTCACAGTTCTCCCATGCAAATCCACTCAGGATTGCTCTCAAAAAACACTTGAGCACTTCTCATTTCACTTCCCAGCTCAGAACTAACTGAAAATTGCAAGCAGTGTGGGATTTCCCCAAGATCCAAAAGGTTTAGTTGGCTGATTTGGCTGTCAGTCAAAGCAAGAGCTCCCCCTTCAGTTGCAAAAAAGGCGTCAACAACCCCAAACTACAGTTCCTACAGATTTTGAATTCAGACAGTTCCTGTAGTCTGGCTACATTTTAGGTCCCACCAGAACTGATTGGTCCAATTTGCAGTCCAGGACCAAGATAGTGGAGACAAACAAAACAGTCCTTGCTACAAAGAAAGCAGGTTAGACAAACTACATTATCATTATCACTCTGAATGATTTTCAGCAGATAGTTACATCTTTCAACAGAGCTCCCTCTCAGATTACTTATGCTGCAATAGGCATCTCTTAAAGAGACAGTACACAGAGGCTATACAGGCTCTGGTAATCACATTTAAACTGCTAAAACATTGGACACCAGCCTGGCAGTGAGCATTTAGGCAAGCTCAAGGAAGACTTTTTGGGAACCCCCATTTGTAGAGGGGTTACAACAGCATCTGTGTCTTCTGCTTGTTCAGGTAGTGTTGAAGGATCTCCCACTACTGTTTGGTTGGGTGCCTCCTGTTCTTGAAAATCTCCTGCCCTCTCGTCTCTCTCCTCAGTTTGTCCCGGTGAGGCCTGAGGCCTACTCTATGTTTCCCCTTGCTTATTTTGAGCTGTTTATACCAAATCATCCTGGTCCCACCTTTCTTCTCTATCCCTTCTTGCCCAGGGACATGGATGGTAAGTGTGTCCCTTCTCATCGCATAAATTACATTGAAAGATGTTTTCACAGGTTGAACTAGGATGCCCATATCCCCCCCACATAAGGAACATTTTAAAAGGTCACAGGTACTGCTCAAATGTGCTTTAGCCCCGCACTTATAACAAGTGTGGGGCTGACCCCCATAAAAGCATACCCCTCAATCTTTCCCAAGAAAGAAACTGTTGGGCAAATGAACAATCTCTGAGTTAACTTGAAAAAGTTTAACTTTGAATTGCCATCCCCCAGTCCAGAGGCCTTCAGTGTCAATAATAGGTTTAGCAGGAGATAAAATATTGCATCTGTTTTGCAACCAATGGTAGATATCACTGACACTGACCCCCTCATTGCAAAACATTATCGTAACCATTCTAATAGAGGGTTTGGTTAGTGGGATTGCCGAAAAAGGCATCCACAGCAGTGTTTGTTTCAGAGCGTTATACTTATGCCAAAGTTTTTCTAAACCTACATTAACTTTAAAGCTTATATCAAACATATCTTCACCTGATACATGTATTAAAGCATTAAATATCTGCAGGTTTAAAACTCATAGATCCTTTCAATAACTGTCTCACCACATACTATCTATCAGGGTGCTCTGCCAGTCCCCCCATACCTGAATCTCACAGCATTTCACCTAGGAGCCTGTTCCAGCTTGTTTTTAAAAAGATCTGAGAGAGTTGGGCCCCTTGCAGTGTCATTTGTTTCATTTTCTTGCCTGTGCTCTGAGGTACCCTCCCCTGCATCATTACTATCAGTACCAGGGTTTTCTTGATTCATACTTGGCCCAGAATGCATCCCACCTCCTACTATATTTCAAGAATTAGTTTTTTTCCCCCGCATTATTATTTTGCCCTTTCCTATTTCCCTCCTGTAAAAAATTTCCCTGAGAAGCCTGTTCCTTAATTCTATTTCCAGCACTTGTGTTATTAGCATGCAAGGTACCAGTAGAATTATTGTCTTTTGTTGACATATTATTTATTTAGTTTTTGTTTACCCGGTTGAGTGCACTAGCCAGTAGGTGACTATTTTCAGACACAACCCGGGAGAGTACAAGACAATACATACAGTGGGTGTTTACATAGACAATACAGTTTGTAAGGCAATAAAGTGCTTAGACAGTAAAGCAAAGTACATGACATGAGGCAATGTGGCTAAAATAGCAGTGAAGGCATGGATAGAAGTAAAACAGCAATGGTCAGTACAGAAAAACAGCATTGTACAGTACAGTATATAACAAGCAGAGTAGTTACAGTTTCAGAAGCAGGGTTATTCCATGTTCTATAGGTAGACATAAAGTACAAACAAGCAGGAGACAGAAGGCAATAAGCAAGTAAGTGAGTTTAGGGAGATGCTAGAGGAAGGGGAGGGGAGGGGAGGAAGGGGGTGTGGTAGCAGGACAAATTGGTTTGTAGGGAGGAGACAGGTGTGGGACAGGGTTTCATGGGCACGGTCAGGTAGGGTCGAAACAGGTGCACTGTTCAGTAGTAGCTAGGTAATGTCGTAGCCCACGTTTAAAGTGGTAGTGAGATGAAGATTGCCTGAGGTCCAGTGGCAGCATGTTCCACATCTGGGGGGCAGTATACCTGAAGGCCCTGGTGCCTTTGGTGGTGTGACACCGGGGTACCCTTATTAGTGATTTGTCTATTGACCTCAGACCATGGTTTGAGGTGATGGGACGTAGTAACTCAGCCAGTGATGCTGGGGTTTTCAGCCTAATAATGGAGTCACATAGACAGCTGAGATGGTATAGTCTGGTTGCAGAGGGGGAGAGCCAGCCTAGGTCACTATACAGCTGACAACGATGCTTAAGCCGAGGGGCCTTAGATGCATAACGACAGACATTATTATAGGTGACGTCCCATTTCTGTAGTGCTGATTTGTGGGCAACAGTCAGGATAGGAGCACAGTAAGTTAGGGTTGGGAGAAGAATCCCCCTGGCAATGGCTAGCTTAGCTGATGGCGTTAACATATAGCTAGTTCTGTAGGCTGCCCCCAGCTTACAATTTACTGTTTTGCAGGTTGATTGAATGTGGAGGTTTAGGTCCAGAGATTGGTCAAGCAGAACCCCAAGATACCAAAATGAGGTGACAGCCTCTAGTGAGTTCCCATCCAGGTTGAGTACTTTCAAGGGGGAGGTGCAGGATCTAAGTTTTTGGGTGGAGCCCAGGAGCATGGCTTTGGTTTTGTGTGAGTTAAGGACTAGTCGATGGTTGCTTAGCCAGTTTTGAATACTGTTGTAGGCCGTGGTCAGAGACGAGTTTAGGTAGTCTATGTTATGTGAGCTGGCATAGATGACCAAGTCATCAGCATAGAGAAGAGAGGAGCAGGATGAGACATTGTTTGGTATGTTGTTTATGAAGAGGGAAAAAAGAAGAGGGCCTAGAATTGAACCTTGGGGCACTCCAATATTGATTGTGGTGCTGTCTGATGTTGCGGAATTGAATTTCACAGCTTAGGTTCTGTCGGTTAGATAGCTTCTGTACCAGTTTACAACAGGAGTGGAGAAACCTATGGTTTGTAGGGTGGACAGGAGTATGGAGTGATCCACAAGATCAAAGGCCTTGGTAAGATCAATGAAAACAGCACCTGTTAGCCGACCATCATCCATGTTGGAGAGAGTATCTGATGTGAGTTTAGCAAGGGCTGTAGAAGTGCTATGGTTTTTCCTAAAACCATGTTGTGCGTCACAGAGCAGGTTTGTGGTTTCTATGTAGTCGAGGGTTTGGGTGGCGACAAGCTTTTCCAGTATTTTGCTCAGGGCTGAGAGAATAGCTATTGGCCTGTAATTTGAGATCTCATTTCTGTCCCCTTTTTTGAATATGGGAGTTATTCTGGCAGTCTTCCAGAGATCAGGGATGACACCACTGGAAAGGGATAGTGTGAAGATTTTGGCCAATGGTGCGGCAATGAGATGTGCAGCAATCTTCAAAAGGCGGGGTTCGAGAGAATCAGATCCAGGGCTGGTGTTGTTGGAGATTGTTCTTAGTAATTTTAGAACTTGAGAGCTGGTTATGGCTTTAAAGTAGAAAGACTGAACTATCGGAGTCTCAGTTGGTGAGGCCGAGGGGCCAGCTTGCTTGCTATATTCAGAGGGCTGAGATGTGGTTGGTGCCTGTGGAAAGATGGTGGTGTAGGGTGAGAGATCAGAGAACATTCTGTTGAAGGCATTCACTATGGTGTAGGAGTCATTGCAGTGGGCACCGTTGAGGATCATCTCAGAGGGGGTTATTGATTGTGGGGTGCCTAGGAAGGTCTTTATGTGGGCCAAGAATTTCCGAGGGTCGTGGGCTGAGCTAGATAGTAGGTTCTGGCAGTACCTACTTTTTGCTTGTCTTATCTGCTTTTTGCAGGAATTTCTGTGTCGTTTGTATAATGTGGATCTTTAGGTAGGCCAGTGTTTTTATAGTGCTTCCAGAGTTATACCTATGCCGTAGCTGTACGAGCAGGTCTTTTTGGAGCCATCTGGTTTGATTTCCTCTGACTCTTCTTTTCACTTTTGGTGCATGCCTATTCTGGACTTCACTGAAATTTATCAGAAAAACTCATAGGGCATCATCAACTTTTTTAGCATGGTGGACTTCAGACCAGTCTATGGTGGAGACATCATGGAGGAAGGCGTCTATGTCCATGCTTGCAAAGTTGGTAAGGTGACAAGGCGGGGCAGAGGAGATGGTGAGGGACATGAGGACCATAGGCAGAAAATGGGAGAGTGGTCAGTTATGGCATCTGCCAGGACACCGGCCTTAGTCACATGCTCGGGTCGATTGGTGAGAATCCAGTCAATAAGTGTACCAGTTTGAGTTGGTGTTACCATCCTAGTGTTCTCAGTTATGAGCTGGTAAAGGTTAAAACTGTGAACTAATGACATGAGGGCACTATGAGAAGGACCCAGCCAGTTGAGGTTTACATCCCCGAGGATTAGGGCCTCATTTAGGTTAACAGATTGTGATGTCAATTTTAGTAGGTCCTGAAGTCCATCCACTCCACCAGTAGGTGGGTTATAGAGGCAGACTATGTGAAGTTTCTTAGCACTGAGGGACACAGTCATATGAATGGACTCACAGACCAGTTGTGGGTCTCGTACCGGGGCTGTTGTGATGCTGAGGTGGGTCTTGTGATAGAGAGCAACACCACCACCCCGTTTTGTACCAGGTCTGTCATGCCAGATAAGAGAGTAGCCAGGTATTCATGGTTTTAGCCAGGTTTCTGTGAGGCACAGTATGTCAGGTTTACAGACTTTGACCCAGGCTTCCAGTTCGGCCATGTGGCTCATCAAACTCCTGATGTTCATATGGGCTACTAAAAGTCCCTTATTTGGCTTTCCAGTTTTGATGGTGGAAGTGCTGTAGCTGGGGGGGGCCTGGATTCGGTTCAACATCGCCAGCTAGTAGAAGCACCAGAAATGCTAGATATGCTAGCCTTAGCCTGCAGTAAGATTTAAGTGGATGATGCTTCCTGTCCAGTTTATTAAGGGCACAAAATGTGTGGTATGTGCATCCTTTTTTGTGGAGAAGATATTGCCAGGTGGGGTTTGGGCAGCATTTGGGTGCCAGCAGGTTGGAGAACCTGAAATCCCTGGTTGAGGGAGTGTTTTGGTATAGACCACAGGGTAGTGATAGAGAGAATTTATTCAGGCAAAGTAGTATAAGTAGGCTAATAAGGAGGTGTAGTGCCCTTGTTCTGCCACTTGGGGGCAGCGAGCCAGCAGAGATGAGTGTCATGATATGAGGCAACAGAGCCTATACCTAGTGAGGGCTGTAAATCAGGACTGAGATTGATTGGGAAGCAAATTGCAGTTGAGGTCTGTGGCTGGAGAGTTAGTCAGAGTAACCAGGATCAAGATTTGATTGAGACCTAGCACAAGAGGGGGGGGAGAGAGAGAGAGGTAGGGAGGGATAGGAGGTTTGGCGGGACTCTGAGCAATCTGACTGAGAGATTGCTTCAGTGATATGAGGCAGTGCAACTAAGGTGGCTGAGAGCTGCTTATGTTCTACTTGTCCAACAGTTATGAGTAGTTAGATCACCCCCAGTGGTGATAGAGTATAAGGAAGCCAATGAGAAAGTGGACACTTAGTCATATGACCTACAGTGTCCTATATAGCTAGGGTCGACCAGGGTGGGTGAGGGGGGCGGGTGGGGGCAGCACGGCGTCAGCAGGACAAATAGCCACAGGAGGAGCTGTACCACTTCCTGCTAATGCCCGGGGAAGGCGCTCCACGAGCGGGGAGAGGGGGCGGCTCGCAACGGTGCAAGGCGCTCCAAGTCCTGAAGTTCAAGAGCAGTCAAAAAATCTAGCTTTGTGGTGAAAACAGACGCTTTCGGTGAATGGGTACAATCCAGGCAGCGCCAAGAGCTTTCGAGAGAGAGCCGGCAGCTGAAAGTGCAGGAACAACGTACCTTTCGGTGTTTACGGCTTTGGCAGCTCAAGGTGCCAGGAAGCAGCCGGGCTGCTGGTTCTACTTCTGGGCATGAGCGTGGCGGGTGGCCCCTAGCAACAGGCTTCCCTGGAGGAGCTTGGAAGGACCTGAGGAGGTCAGCAAGGGAGAGGTGTTAAATAGGAATAGGTGTGGAGGGGAAGGCTTTAGAAACAAAGGAAAAGGGCGGGTAGTGAGAAGAGGGAGGAGGCTAGTGATGGTGGCAAACTTAACAGTTGTGCAGATTTCAAGCAGATTCACTTAGGCTGTATATTTCAGATTTTTAAACAATACTGCTAAATCATGCATAAATCATGGGACAAATAGCCACAGGAGGAGCTGTACCACTTGCTGCTAATGCCCGGGAAAGGCGCTTCGTGAGTGGGGAGAGCGGGCGGCTCGCAACGGTGCTAGGCGCTCCAAGTCCCGAAGTTCAAGGGCAGTCAAAAAAATCTAGCTTTGTGGTGAAAACAGCCGCTTTCAGTGAGCGGGTACAATCCAGGCAGCGCCAAGCACTTTCGGGAGAGAGCCGGCAGCTGAAAGTGCAGGAACAACGTACCTTTCGCGTTCTGACTTTGGTGGCTCCAGGTACCAGGAAGCAGCCGGGCTGCTGGTTCTACTTCTTTGCGTGAGCACGGCGGGCTGCCCCTAGCAACAGGCTTTCCTGGAGGAGCAAGGCGCAGTTTTCCACGATTACCACTGGGCAAGCGGTTACAAAGGCAGGTCCCGGAGGTTACAGAGGAGGGTCCATGGCAGCACTGGGGTGCGAGGAGGAGCGATCCGAAGCTCTGATGGGCTTGGAAGACTGATTTGTTTAAACAAGTCTCTGGCTGGTGTTTTGTTAGTGTCAGTACTTTGCTCAGCAGATACCTTTTTCATTTGCAGTCTCGTTGCAGGCCTGTTTGATTTTGGGAGTACTCCCTCGGCGTCCTCGTCCCAATCTAAATATGGAATCCATGTCCCTTCTTTAGTTTGCTTCCATCCAGATTGCTGTAGTGAGTTTTCAATAGTCCAGTCATTAGAATTTGCAGCTGATAATCAAAATTGCTGCTGCATTACTTGTGAAGCCGTATTGTACTGTTTCTGCTAATGTTTGACTTCTCACACCTTGTTTGTCAGATGCTATTTCTTCTCCCAGCTGAGCAATGTCGACAGCTGATTTTCTGCTGTCAGACTGTGATGAATCACCGCTCACCTCAGACATCAAATCGTCTGTCATTTCCTTTGGGCACTGCTCAGCATTTGCTACAGCAGTGATCCACATATCAGTTTCTTCATTTACTTGCCCGTCCTGCTCCAATGTTAATCTCGCTGACTGTAATGCAGGTCCATTGCTTTCTTCTGCTGTCAACATAACTCTGGAATTCTCAGTGCTCTGTTTTGCAGTAATGTCCATTTCTGTAGCGGTCTCAAGGTTTTCAGAGGTGGGAGATGAGACCAAATCTCTGACCTCCATATCCTCCAACTGCTCCTCCACACAAGCATCTGCCATCTTGGCTAGTAGCCAAGACAGCAGAGGGTTCCCCTACAGATGAGTAGGGAATTTTCCCCCGGTGCCTTGGCCAAATTTCCCCCATTCACTAAAAATATCACCAACAACTTAATCTGGTTCAAGGTCAGTTGGCATTTAACTGTATCCCCCTTCCCCGGGTCGTGCCTGAAAATAGGCGAGAATTTGTCTAGTGCACTTACCCAGTCAACAAAAACTAAATAAAATAAATAAATATTTACCTCAGTGCAACACTGAGTAAGTCACTTAAAAGACCTCACAGTGTCCCAGTACACCAAGCTGCAGAAAAGGGTTGAAGTAGGACCATAATGAAAATGAGATGTTGCATCTCAACTGGGCTACCCTGGTTAAATAAACTGAAAATAAATAAAACATCTATGTTTGACTCCAATCCATAGGGTCTCTTTAACATTTGGTTTCCGTGAGTCTTTTTCATTTACCCAGTTATTCAACCAAGTACATGACAGAACCCAATACTCTTTTTACAATTCCAGGGATACATTCTAGCCATGTTCCACTCCTGATAATTCTGAAGTACCACAGGATGTTCTGGAAAAATTCCCAGAGGGAACTGACCTTATGCTTAACCCATCTGAGAACATTTCTGCTGTACCCGTCTTTCACATTTTGTGGAAAGGCCAGGTCTAACCTGAGTCAAGTGGGTGTTAATCTGTGCTGGACATTTTTCAGTAGCAGAATATGTCAATAAATGAATTAAAAGTTCACTGTAGAGTGTATACCATAGCCTCACAATTGGATGTACAGTGTCATGTGCCACAATCAAGTGCAGGATCCTGTAGAATTCTGCAGGAAATAGTGCAGTTCAATGGCATGCTATCTTTCTTCTCGTACAGGAATCTGTGACATTTTTACAATTGTGCTTGATCCCAATGGGTACTGCTGTAGGATGGTATGGAGTGTTTTATTGTGCTGGACCTGATTAAGCTGAAAAAATGAGTGAAGCTCTCCAGAAGTGAACTGTACTTCATTACCATAAAGTACTTTCAAGAAGTCAATATGTATCAAAATGTTTCTGTAGTACAGGTACCTCTTTTCATGCAGTCATCATGCTTGGCATCGGTACTGCCTTCATTCATCCTGAGTGTGTGTCCATGAGCTCTAGGAATATTTGCCTTTCTTTTTCTGCAGAACTTGTATGAACTCTATGCCACAGTCTTGCAACCAACCTCCATGGGTGAAGAGAGAATGTTGTCAGCATATTATAGTTATTTGAGCATTGGCTAACCAGTCATTCTGTGCCTAGACTTACTACTTCTCACCATCACTAAATATAGCTACAAACAAGTGCTTTCATTTTTGCCATACCCCAAAGATTTTTGTGCAGCTTACAAATCAGTTTTTGGAAAATTAATGGAGTTATTGCTTAGTGTCCCTGTAAAATTCAGTTGTGTTCTGTAGTCATTTAGAGATTATGGTCACAAAAGGTTTTAAATCTGTAACCTCAGGTCCCCCCTAGGATTACTAGAAACCTGATAGTTAGTGGAGTTTTAGGTAAGCATGCAGGACAGCAGAGAGTTAAACTTCTAGGGCTCTCTTGGCAGCTTCTGTCAGTCACTCTGGAAGAGGTTCCAAGTGGGAGTGGCTTTCACAGAAGCATAAGCCACAATAGAATGTTGCTGTGCAGTCAGTCTTCTGCCTCAGAGCAGTACAGTTAGCTTGGAGTGCTGACTCAAGGGGAGCCTCAGGAGAGGTGACACTCTCTCCTGACACTTTTTTCAGACCCACTCATTTGACAGAGTGATCTGCATTGAGTTGTGTGGCGACTGTCTCCTGTGCAGTGCCCCTGAGGGGGCAAAGAATCCTGAGAGTCAATGGTTCCTGTAACTGTAGCTTATGGGGACATCCCCCACTTCAGAGAGACTTTTGACTAGAAAAGTGCTGCCCATTTTGTGGAATGGCCAGGTTTTGCCCTATCTCTCTCTCAGAGAGTTCTTGCCTGTTGGGATAATTGTGCCTCAGAATTGCTGGAAGACTGTTAAATACTCAAATGCTGCCTTCATAGTGATGAATCTGTTTGGAAAAGAGAAGCCTCCCCTCTATCCAGAGTTTGGAACTAACTCACTTCTGTCTGGTATATGAGGAGAAAGCCTTTTCTCGTTTGGGATGTGAACTGTTTAACACAGTTTGGAGGACATGCCCTGTCCTGAAAAGATTCTGTGGAGTATGGGACTTTGGTAAAAAGGGGTAGCCCGGTGCTGCCACCCCAGGGCATGTGAACCCAGCATTGTTCATTTCCTGAAAAAGAAATGGAACCTGATAAATTATGAGCCTAGTGTTGTTCAAATTTCATCTTTGAACAAGTTCTGTCCTGTGTCCATAGCCTGGAAGAGGGGTGGAAAGGAAGTTGTTTCTTTGACCCTCTAAGACGGGGGGATTCAAACAGATGTACTGGTATTAAATCACTACTGTGGATTTGTGGACTTTGTTGAACCTGTTCTGCTCCTGCAGCCCCTTTGGGCTATTGTCTGTCAGTCCACTGAGTCAGAATAAAGCCTACTACTAGTCTTTAGTTCTGCATGTGGACATTCTTCTGTGAGTGGACTGTGTGATTTCTTGGTGCTCCCCAGTGCCATGGCTCACCCTAGTTCCTGGTAAAAATACAGTTTTTTTGTGCGCCCCTTTCTCCTGAGATATGAGCCAGGAAATGCCCTATTCAGGGAAGTATGTGGACTGTTTGTTGCCAAATACCATCTGTGATGCTGAAGGTGAAGAAAGGGGTCCTTACAAATTTTCATATCTGGTATTCCGTCAGCACATCCTGTAATAGTGCTTTGCCTTTTATATTTAAATGGGTACAAAGAATACTGTCTGCTGATTGACCAACACAGGCTAACACACCTGTACTTTTACCTCAGCCTAGCTCAGAAAGTACCAGTGCCAGCCTGCCTGCCTATCCATTGACCACAAATAGTGGACACATCTGTGCATTTGTACTTTCACACTTGAAAGTTTGGAACTATTTCTACTCTTAAAAAGTAATTATAGTGGCGTGAGAGGGCAACCATAGGGCTGAGTAGACTGTTTAATGTTAAGCCCCTAACTTTGCACTTTAATAGCTTCATCACCATTCAACAGATTTGCATGAAATTTTGCATGCCCAGTCTTGGAGGCAGGGTCTCTTGACTTGCCAAGTTTTGTTTTGCTTGGCTGTGCAGATTCCAAGATCCAGATAGTGAAAAAAGTGATGAAATTGGAGTGTTTTTTTTTAAACTATCTTTTTGTCCTTGCTAGCATCCAGATGGTTTGGAATTTTGCTCTGAATTTTTCTGGGAAGAAAGGGCTTGAGCCACAGTAGTTGTGCCTTTTGCTGGTTTGGAGAAAACATATTAATCCTTTTCAAAGTTATAAGGATTTGACATTTCAGTTCTGAGCATGCTCAGTACAGTCTTTTGGATAGTAATTTCATACAAAAAAAGAATTTGGTCCATACAAAAAAAGATTTCTGTTTTGTATGGCAGGTAATCTTTTTTCGTGAGAAATAATTCTTTTTTCATATGGCCGCCATCTTGTTTTCGTTTTTTTCCAAAACATTTTTTTGAAAACCCATAAAAAGATATCCTGCAGGGACACCAACACATGTATCTTGCTAAATGGGATCCTGTTATGTGGATTCTGCAGTTAGTTTTTGGCAAAATCACCAAGAAATGTGTTTTTAACACATTTTAAAATATATTTTCATGACCCAAATTTCTTTTTTCATATAGCCATATGAGAAAAGAATAGGGCCATATGAAAAAAGATTCCCTTCATATGAAAAAAGAATTTGGACTTTGTTGTGTTCACTTTCTTTTTTCGTATGAAGGAATCTTTTTTCGTGTGAATGACACAATCTCATGAGAAAAGATCCCTTCATACGAAAAAAGAATTTGGACTAGATTTTTTTCCACATTTCAACTTTAACAAGCCATAACAATGTCAATATTTGGAGTTAAGGGACAATCTATATATCAAAATACAGGTCTTAATGAGTACTATAACACTAACACAATCTCCCCCTCAAAAAAACATGTAGGGGTCACAAAAAAAATTCAAACATTATAATTCTCATAAGATAACACTGCAACTTTAACACATTGTAACTCTGTCAATGTTTGGAGTTAAAGGACAATGTACAGTATATATCAATAGAAAGGTCTTAATGTCTACTACAGCACTAAGCCCCTAAGAAATAAAAACTGAAAATGATCCATCCCTACCAAAATAAATTACAAGGAAGCACATAAATTGCTTTTCTGGAAGAATGGAAGTGCAGGGTGCTCTGGGCTGTGTGCTTCCACACCCACATACACGTGGATAAATGGAGGTCTGAGCACTTCCTGAATCACAAGGATGTCTTCACACAGATCATGAATGCTGATACGATTCTACTATCTCAAAAAGAAAGAAAATTCATTATAAAAATGTATGTTAATGCACCAGTTAGGGTTAAACTGAGCCAGTCGTAACAGAACTGTGCCTCCCTTCCCCAGCAGGCAGACAATAACAGTGACTGTACACAAATTAGGAAGCAGGAAGAAAGGGGTTTAAATAGCCCCATGAGTCTAAAGCAGCAAGAGGAAGGGCTGTATACCAGATTGGTGGCAGGGGGATTGGACCCCCATCACCAGAAATCAGCGGGAAACTGCAATGGGAGCAGAGCTCAGAGGCTCAGTGAAGCTCTAATAAGGAGTCAGTTGCAGCAGAGCTCCTCCTCCCTCCCCCAGCAGACAGCCAATCACAGTGGCTGCACATCAAACCAGAAAGATGCAGGGGCCTACATAGGGAGTAAATCATCAAATGGCCTCCCTGTGCTGTGGCGCCCCTGCATGAAGGACCTACGCGAAAAAGATAGTGGAGTCTGCCAACCAGAGTCAACTCAGCGAGGAAGCCCGCCACTCTGCTCATCTGCTGAACTGAGGAAAGCCAATTGTTCCAATAAAAAGCAAGATACTGTAGAAACTGCCATTGCACAGCTACTGTTGCTTAGGACGTCTTGCCTGCTAAGGCGTTATGGCTTGTGGGTGTTGTTTTATTTCCAGTTGTAGGCACTGTGGCTTGTAGGTGTTGTTTTCTTTTCTTTTTTGTCTCTGCAGTACTAAGCTGTACATGAGGTTAATATGGAGTCTGTGAACTGTAATGGATGTGGAGAAATCCAGGGGGTTGCTCTGGAAAATGGGACATTGCCCCAGCTGCAAAACTCTTTATGAGCTCAGAGTTCAGCTAGAGGCAGCATGGGTGAAAATATCCAAGTTGCATCATCAGCTTAACTGGAGCCCCCCCCCATTCCCACTCCCCACAGTGGTCCACTGGCCCAGGGGGGTGGAGAGTGATGGGAAAGGAGGGAGGTAAAAGGGTAAGGATTGGCCACAAGAGCACAGTTTGGGCCAATACCACTCTGACTGCAAACTGTTTTGCAACCCTTACAGAGGTACAGGAACCTGACTGTGTGGGGGGGACATCAAGTCAGTCAGTGGGCCTAGGCAGAACATTGTAATGGCATCCAGTGTTGGGAAGGGGAACAACAGTAAGAAGGTCAAACAAGTCCTAGTAGTAGGGGACTCTGTGATTAGAGGGGTAGAGTCAAAATTGGGTGGGGCATTGCAAAAAGGAGAGGATAGTTAGGTGCCTCCTGGGTGCCTCAGCTAAATGGAATGTGGTGCGCATAGGGAGGATGGCGAACAGAGCAGGTGGAGGGCTGGGAGTTCTAGTTCACCTAGGAAGCAGAGAGCTAGCAAACCCGTTGGTGAAAGCAGCAAAGCGGAGCTTTAGGAGACTGGGGGAACTATTGGCAACTCACTCAGCATCCCTGGTCTTCTCCGAGGTCCTCCCTGTATGGGGTGGGGGAATGGGGGATAGGGGACAAAATTAGACAGACAGAGATAGATGAGTTTAACAGGTGGCTAAGGGGATGGTGTCAAGAAAAGGGCTTTCACTTTGTGGGCAACTGGGGAAACTTCTGAGAATGAAGGCTATTCTGGGACTATGGACTCCACCTAACAAGGGAGGGGTAAGAGCACTAGGGCAGAAGTTTGATGTCTATATTGGACATTTAAACTTACGGAGGAGGAGTCTGAGGCTAAGAAGACTATCATGGCTAGTGGGGGAGAGGGAAACTAGCAGACACTCTGCCACAAATGGGGTCTGGAAACAAATAAATTGGACGAGAACATACTGTTAAGGTCAAGGCTGACGTTTTGCAGGTGAAGGTAGGTAGGGGGTACAAAGAGGGTGCTGCGGATAGCACATGGTGGAGTGGGCCAAGGGGGAGTAAGGGAAAACTCCAAACACACAACAGAAACTGTTTAGGTGGTTCCTGGAAGGGGGTCTACTTCAATGCCAGGAGCCTAGGCAACAGAATTAGTGAATTACAGGCACTGGTGGCAGATACTAAGGTAGACCTTGTTGCTATCACAGAAACCTGGGCCATGGACAGCAATGACTGGGACCGCACAGTACCAGGATACTCACTTATCAGAAGAGATGGGAAGGGATTCAAAAGGGGGGGGTAGCCCTTTATGTTCGTGAGGGTATTGACGTAGTAGAAAATGGAAGTATCAAGAGGAAAATGGAGGAAGTCGAGTTGCTCAGGGTGCAACTCGCGGAAGCAGCAGCAGGCAAATAATTCACATGGAGGATGCTATACTGACCTCCGGGACAGGGAGAGGGGAGGGAAAAGGGGCTAGTAGAGGAAATAAAAAGAGTGGCAGGAAAAGGAGAGGTAGTGATAGTCAGAGGTTTAAACCTACCAACGTTGACTGGTGTGTTCCAGTAGCAAAACGTTCTAGAAGACAAGCTGTGTTGGAATCCCTCCAGGGCTACCTGCTGTCTCAGCTGGTAAAGGATCCTACCAAGCAGGGATCCATTCTGGATGTGGTTCCCACAAACTCAGAAGCAGTTGCAGCAGTAAGAGTAGGGGAACCACTAGCTAACAGTGACCATAATTCTGTCTGGTTTGAGTTGTCCCTTGGGGATGAAAGAACACACTCACGGATGGAGGTCCTGAACTTTAGAGGGCCAGACACTGACAAGATGAGACTGTAGGTGAATAACAAATTGGCCAAAGTTAGGGACAGAACAGGTGTGGAAGACATGTGGGGGTTTATAAAAGAGGTCGTTCTCGAGGCTACAAAATTCTGTGTTAAATCAGTTGTAAAAAGAAATAAGTACAAGAGACCCATATGGTTCTCAGCGAAGGTTAGGGAAGCAGTCAGAGCCAAAAGGGGAGCATTCTATAGGTTTAAAAGGAGCCAGGAGGAGTGAGAATAATACATAAAAAAAAATAGGGAAGCAAAAAGAGCAGCAAGGGAGGCAAAGACAGCTGCGGAGCTGCAGATTGCGAAAGGATTACGTCCAGGAATAAAATTTCTTCTGCAAGATTGGGGAAAAAATAAAGAAGGGGGGGGGGATTGTTAGGTTGGTAGATTATGGTAAGGTGATTGCGGACAATGGACAGAAGGCCACAGTCCTAAATAACTACTTCTGTTCTGTTTTCACCAGGGAGGGTGCAGGCCCCCTACCTGAAAATGGCATCAATGCAGCTGCTGTGGGAATCCCAGGAATGGATACCCCATATTCACCAAAGACAGGATACAGAAAGGGCTGGTAGCCCTCAAGATAGATAAGGCACCAGGCCCAGATGGGATGTATCTGTAACCCCTAGGTGGCGCCATCATATACATACCCTGCCTGCGGCTAGCGGGCAGGCTGAGGGGCCTAGATTCGATGACGGGTGCTTCCACCCAAAGGTTGTGGTTGGTTGTGGTCAGCTTAACCAGATCACAGCCCTCTGGGATACTGTGACCCCCCTCAACTCCCACTAGTGGTCCCCTTAGTACACAACAGTAACGTTCCCAATACCTCAGACATGCAAACAACATACACATAAATCTAGCACTTACCCCCAGGACTGATTCCTTCAGCGTGGCTCTGGGGTCCCCCTGTAAAATAAGGTTATGCAATGCACACAGCTATAATGCAGTACTTTCAACATATACTGACACCACAGTCAATGTAGATTTCAAAGAACAAAATATCTGATTTATTCAGTGGTCTATAACAAGGAGGGGGAAGAATCAGGTTAATTGGCTTAAATACATTAATAATCACACTACTGTGCATGCACTTAGAGTCCAACTCAGTCACACCCTCTGGGATGGGGGAAGAGGCTAGCCAGGACCGTTGGCCAGCGGTGCAGCTGGTTGGGGCCCTGTGATGGAAAAAGAACATGCACACACACACACACAATTTGTAATCCAGAGCCGGAGGGCTCAGTTCATGAAAATGAAACAACACAAGAGTCAGATGGCACACTTTTGATTAAGAAATGTTGCAGGGAGCTACCCTGATAATTACTCATGGTACCCAGGCTGAAAACAGGAGGGCTGAGGGATAGACGGTCTGGATTGCCAGAGGAAACAGGGCCCACACTAGTTGCTCCGGCGTTGTTCTTGTTCAGACAAGGAGCAGGGGGCTGATTCCCTGGCTGGTCCCTCGTCGATGGATCTTCTCTGTGCAGCAGGGTAGGGAGACAAGGCCCTCGTGGCAGGGCCTATCTGCATCAGACAACAACAGATTCAGTCCGAAATTAGCTGGGAACAGTTTCCAGCAACTAGCACACAGTTCACAGCAAAGGGGACTAGTTCGCAATCCCCATTTAGCACATAGCACATTCATATGTACAAGCCAGCAGCACACAGCCAAATTAAATCGTGATTCTCTTTCAGTACACAGTACATTTATATACCAGAATTCTACCTGTACCAGGCCAAATGCTCCCCAGTCACAATCGCAAGTCTCTGCACACACTGGGAACTCAGAAGCGACTGTAATTCCTGACTGGCTGATCGCATTCAGCAAATTTCTCGGTCTTCTACAGGTTAAGCCTGGTCCCAAATCAGCACCTTGCTTTGTTCTCACAGAATTTGGATTTAATCCGACAAAAGTCCTCTTCTCCCTCTCCGGGCAGAAATCAGGCTAGCAGGCCAGTAGTCAGGCCTTCCACGGTTCTCCTCCGTGAACTACTGCGCAACACGGCCGCTCAAACACTCTGAGCTGTTGCTTTCTCAGCTTCCAACTTGAATCTGGCTTGCCAGTGGACAGCCCAAGGGCTTTCACTCAAATCCAAAAGGTTTGGTTGGTCGGTTCAGGTGTCAGTCACAACAGGCTCCCTCTATAGGTGCAAAAAAGTGCCAACAGTCCAAAAACTACAATTTCCAGAGTCTCACTCCACACAGCCCCATTTCAGCAGGCTCCATTTGAGAGTCCCAAGTACTGATTGGTCCCATTCAGCAGTCTGGGACCAAAATGGTGGAGCTACACTGAACAGTCTGGGCTGCAAATAAGGCAGGTTAGAACAAACTACATTTTTACTACTATTTAAACAATCTACCAGCAATCAGTTACATCTTTCAAAAGGGCTCACTCTGCACATTTAGCGATGGCAGAAACGTAGCAATTATTCAGCAGCCCGGACGGGACTCTGGCACAGAAACACACAGTCCCCCCATTCAATACTAATTATGACTGCAGGCAGGCTCCCTTAAAGAGACAGTACATGGAGGCTTTAAAAGCCCTCAAATTCAACACCATTTAAATGGCTTTGAAGCTGAACACCATCCAGACTGTGAGCAATTAGGCAAGCTCTGGGAAGACTTCTGGGAACCCCCATTTATAGATGGGTTACACATCTGAGCGTGCTAAGGGAGTTGGCAGAAGAGCTGGTTGATCCCCTAGCTCATCTGTTCAGCAGCTCACTGCAGACGGGGGCAGTACCTAGAGACTGGAGAATGGTAATGTGGTGCCACTCTACGGGAGGTGGGAAACTACAGTTCTGCTAGTCTCGCATCTATTGTGGGGAAGCTGATGGAGACCATAATCAAGCAAGACTTCATGGAATAACTGGAAAAAAATGGTCTCCAGGACAATAAGCAGCACGGGTTTGTGGAAAGGAGGTTGTGCCAGACCAATCTTATTGTCTTCTTTGATTGGGTGACTAGGGAGCTAGACAGGGGCCATGCAGTAGATCTCTTCTACTTTGATTTCAATAAGGCATTCGACTCAGTGTTGCGTAGGTGCCTGTTGAAGAAGTTGGTGGACCTTGGTATGGCAAAGGACATAGTTATGTGGGTGGGAAATTGACTTAAAGACAGACAACAGAGGGTCATTATCAATGGGGTGAGGTCAGCAGAAGGGGACGTCACAAGTGGGGTACCACAGGGATTGTTCCTGTGCCCAGTCCTTTTCAGCATGTTCATTAGCAACACTGGTGAAGGAATCCAGGGTAAGCTTGCCCTTTTTGCTGATGATAATAAGCTTTTGCAGAAGGGTGGTTAGCCTCGAGGGAGTTAAGGAACAGCAACATGACCTCCAAAGGCTAGAGAGATGGTCAAATGAGTGGTAGTTGAAGTTTAATGCAAGGAAGTGCAGGGTAATGCACCTGGGGAAAAGTTATCCCCGGACAGAGTACTGGCTAAATGGGGTTAAACTTAGTACCACTACAGAAGAGAGGGACCTGGGAGTCATTATTTGTGACACCCTGAAACAGTCAAGCCAGTGCAATAAAGCATACAGCAAAGCAAACAAGATGTTGGGGTGTATAGGGAGGGGCACAGATAGCAGAAGCAGGGAGGTGCTCTTCCCCCTTTATCGATCCCTAGTGAGGTCACACCTGGAATACTGTGTCCAGTTCTGGAACCCTCACCTGAGAAAAGGCAAGGACAGGCTCGAGGCCATGCAGAGAAGAGTGATGAAGATGATACAGGGCCTCCAGGGGGTCTCTTACGAAGAGCGGCTGAGAGTGCCAAACATGTACTCACTGAAGGACAGATGGGGGGGGGGATATGACGGAATTTTTTTAAGTTCCTGAAAGGCATGAATAGAGTGCCCCTCACAGAGCTATTCAATAGGAACACCAGCTCAATCACATGCAGGCATGAATGGAAACCGCGGGGTGGGAGCTTCAGGAGAAGCATGGAACAGTCTGCCTGCTGAGGTGGTGGCTGCAAAGACTGTGGAGGGTTTCAGACATGGGTGGGACAGAGTAAGGGCACTGTAAATGAGCGAAGGGAAGGATGAGCTGAAGGGGAGGGGGTAGGACCCTGGATTGACGCTAGGTCACGTAAAATTTTGGGCAGACTGGATAGACTAGACTCTCTGTCTTTTTCTGCCATCACATTCTATGTTTCAATGAATATAACACATAAATAAAAAAAAAATTGGATTAACTGTTATTCTGTAGTCTGTGTGTATTTTTTTTATCATAAACTCAATTTTATAAGTGGAATAAGATTTATGCTGAGATGATTACACTTCCAGGGGCTGGACGGCCCTCTGCCTGCAGTGCTAGGCCTCACTACACCCCTTGGTATACAGTTATTTTAGCCCTAACATACACCCTATCATAGTTATTGCTTACTTAATATTGCAGCTTTCAGAGTTTCATGAGCTACAGTATTTCAGCTGCATTGTTAGGTTTATAGTCCAAAAATGACACTGAAACTTTGGTGATGACTTTTACCCATAAAGGAGAACATTCATGAGCAGTGACCTTCCTACAGTACTTTGCCTATGAAAAACTCTTATAAATGAGGTATTAGGCATACCTGTATTTGGCAGCAGTCAGGAGATGTCCATGACTAAGTCTGCCATATAGTAATTTAAGGATGCCACCATTTTATAGAACTTTGTGGTAATGTCACACTAGGGGAAAGATGTGTTTAACTACATTTCAAAATATATATATGTATCCAGTGCTTGTGAGGATATTTTGTGGCACTTATCAGTGGTATTTTCCATTTCTCCCCATCTAGAGTGAGAATATTGAAATATTCTCATGGTAGGTCCCCATGACAAAAATATCCTCACTGTAGGTTTTGAATGATTGCAGCCAGCAGGACAAGCAGCACAGTTCTGATTCTAGAACTGAAAAGTTCACGTGAATGCTGGCTGCCACCAACTGGTGTCATTTCACCTGCAACTCCCTCACATTACTTTCATTTTCTCCCTCTACTGCTGTTCACTCTTTGTTACAAATCAAAGCAATAGTGACCAAAATAATAAAGTAATTCACATCCTGTCCCAAGTATTCACGTTCTCTTGTTTTTCTAGCCCTCATGGGAGCCGCAATCAACAGCTTGTAGTACCTTCAGCCGATACCTACTCCTGTTCGACCCGCTCTGCATCCTGACCTGGGCATCCTTCCTTCTGAAATTGACCTGCAGGATACTCTTTGTGGCTATTCAGAAGCCACTACCACTACATGCTGACTAGCACCTTGTAGTGGGCTGATGCAATGATGCACGAAAAAGTGTCCCATGCGTCATGTGTCCCATGTGTCCACCCCACTTGGCCATCCGAAATGAACACAACCAAAAAGAACTGAAAGTGTATGAAATACAAAAAAAAGTTTAAAACTTTGAACTAACTAAAGCCTTGGATAAATGAAATATGCCATGGCCCCAGGAAAAGTATCAGTGATATTTCTCACTTGTGCTGCTTGACTTCTGGCATCACTTCTGGCTCATCCACTCTTGATGTCACATGGTCAAACAGCACTCGTGAACAATATCACTGATATTTCTCCTGGGGCCATGGCATATCCTTATGTGTCTGTCTGCCTGTCTATCTATCTTATTTATTTTTATTTATTTATTCAATCTCTGATTACAAGTACCTTTGAGCGCAAGGCAGCTCATTTACAAAGGTTCCACGTTAGTGGGGAAGGGGTTACAGTTAGGGAGTACAACAAGATGATGTTAAAAAATACAGTACAGTATGTATGCTACAGCTTTAAAATGAGATGATTGCTACAGCAATAATAAATAGCGAATAAACAGTAAGGAAGCAGCCAGCAAGGGTGAGCTGACAGTTATGCTGCAACAAACAGTCAAATGAATACATCCAAAGCATACAGTGACAGATTAAGCAAATGAGGCAGTAGGGAGTTAAGATGGAGGGTTAGATGAAAGTAGTGGCATTGCGATATTGATCAGAGTGGAAGGTAGCAGCCAGTGGCTTTGTCGGTGTTGTAGGAGGGGGTAGGAAGGGGGTAGGGGATAGAGGGAGGGCATGGTGAAAGGGTGATGTAGGCGACCAATGCCATGTAAGTGCTGAAATATAAGTGCCAATGGGTGTGGACAGGGTGCCACAATTCATGGTGGAGGTAGACAGAAAGGAACTAGGATTGGATGGTACAATCACATGTGCTTTCACTTATAAGATGCTGCCAGAACACATGTTTAAACTGTGCAAGCTTGGTTCGTTTGGTCAATTCACTACACAGGCCATTGAACCAAAGTGGGGCTCTGTACAAGAAGGATCTTTGGTACTGTGCAGTCTGACACCGTGGGATGAGGAGGTGTTCAGATTCTGAGGTATGGGAGTGCTAGGTCTTAAGGGATTTACTCAACAGGTGTCCAACACCTGGAGGCAAGAGCCCAAGAAGCATTTTTTTGGTCAGAAGGCACGTTTGGTACTTGATTCTACCAGTTAGTTGAAGCCACCCAGTTTTGGCATATAGATCACAGGTGTGGGTGAGATGGGCAGCACCCATGATTAGTCTACATGCTTTGTTCAGAGCAACAGTTAGCCGTTTGAGTGATGTGGTTGTGGCAGCTCCATATATTACTAAGCCATAGTCAATGACCGATAGAACCGAACTGTGGATTGCAAGCTTCAGAGCTTCTGGAGTCAGACACCGTCTATATCTATAGAGGAGCCCAATCCTGGTGTTAATGTTTCTAGCAACATTCTCTATATGAGGTACATAGGTGAGGTGACTGTCCAAGGTTATACCAAGGGACTTGAAATGCTGTGGTTGTTCTAGAGGGGCTCCTTGGTTGTTTAGAACAGTGAGAGTATGGGCCTTGTACTTATGGCAAGAAGATGAAAACAGCAGCACTTTTGTCTTTTTGTAGTTAAGCACCAATTTGTAGGTATTAAACCAGTTCTTGACTTCTGTGAATCCTAGTTGTAGGTTGCTTTGAAGTGTGTTTGGGTCAGGGTGGCTTGCGAAGAGGACAGCGTCATCTGCATATAGGAGAGTCCGTTGATGACAAGCAGATGGCAAGTTGTTCAGGAAGATACTGAACAGGAGAGGACCCAAGATTGATACTTGCAGTACACCAGACCGGACAGCCTTCTGTTCTGAAATTACATTAGCTATCTTCACCCTTTGTGATCTATCTCCTAGGTAGCTTTTGAACCATTTCAGCGTGTGTGATGAGAGACCAGTTTTTTTGTGAGCTGACTGAGTAGGAGTGGGTGATTCACAGTATCAAAAGCCTTAGTTAAGTCAATAAAGGCCGATCCTACAAGACTGCCTTGGTCAGTGGATTGTTGAATGTAGCTGGTGAATTCTAGCAGCGCTGTGGTGGTGCTGTGTCCTTTTCTAAAACCATGTTGTTGCGGGCAATGGATGGAGTGAGTTTCCAGGTAATCCACAAGCTGGTTGGCAACGATTCATTCCAGCACCTTGGATAGGGGAGGAAGAATTGATATAGGCCTATAGTTACTATGCAGGGATCGATCACCAGACTTATGAACTGGGGTAACCAGTGCAGTTTTCCACACTTGTGGGAACTGAGACAGAGTTAGTGAGAGGTTTAGTATCTTAGTTATGGGTAAGAGCACTTCCTCTAGTGTGAGTGCGATTAGTTTGAGGTCCAGAGAGTCTCCAATATGCCTTGAGTTCCCCAATACTCTAGTTGGAAGTTTTCTGACCAGTGTTATTGAGACCTTCTTAAAGTAGAATGGAGCATGCTCAGGGCTCTTTACCTCACCGTGACTTGTAGCTTCAGAGTCAGAGTTATCCTCAAAGAAATCTTGAGGGAGTACACTGTTCAAGTTGGTGAAGGCATCGTTAAAAGTGTTTGCAATTTTGAGCAGGCCCAGTGTGGGGGTGCCTTCAAGGTTTAGCATTGAAGGAGATACCTTGGGATCTTTGCCAGTGATATCTTTATTCTTTGACAAGAATTCTTTGCTGTCTCCCCAAGTGTTGGTCAGCATCTCTCTGTGGTGCTTAATTTTTGCTTGCCAAATAGCTTGTGTATAGGCATTTCTTATGGCTTTATAAGCTTGCAGACCCTGGAGTTTACCAGAGGCTTTGGCACAGTGCCATAGATTGTCCCGTTGTTTCATACTGGCTAGGAGGTCATGGGTTATCCATGAGTTCACTGTGCCTCGAACCTTCATCTTTTTAAAAGGGGCATGTGTATCACAGGTCGTGTTGAAAACCTTGATGAAGTGCTCAAGTGCTGTGTTAATGTCATCGGTGGTGTCCAACATAGTCCAGTCCTGATAACATAGTTGTTGTTTTAAAAGGTCCAGGTGACCACGTTTTAGTACTCTGTTGTAGATAGTTTGTGGAGGTGGAGTATGGAATTTGTTTGACCAGCTACAGGTGACAGGGGAGTGATCACTAAGGGAGTCGGGGTGAACTGTTACATTAGAGATACGATCTGGGCGATTTGAGATTATCCAATCCAGGGTGGTGCTCATTCTGGTTTTGTAGTTAGTTCTGGTTGGTGAGATGACTAGTTGAGTGAGATATAATGCTGCTAAGGCATCCTTTGTAGAACCATTTGTTGGCAACAGCCAGTTTATGTTGAAGTCACCCAGAATAGTTGTCTTGGTGAGGTGATTTGGGGACCGGAGGTAGTCCAGAAAGTTGTGGAGACCTGAGATAGGGTCTTTGGGTGGTATGCAGACTGAGATCACTGTGAGAGTTTTGTAATGGGCCCCCAGTAGCACTTTTATTGCCAGTGCCTGAGTGGTGCAACCAAGGTCAATCACTGGTAGGGCAAGACCCTTTAGCGTATTTTTTAGATAGATTGCACAGCCACCCCCATGTTTAGTCAGCCTATCCAATCTGAAGATAGTATACCCTGGTATGACAACTGCTCTGTTAGGAATTTTAGGGGACAACCATGTCTCTACTATCGATAAAATGTCAGGGTCGTGCTGTGTTACCCAGACTTTGAGGGTGTCAGGTTTGCACAGAAGACTACAAATGTTAATTGTTGCCAAGTTTATAGCATTGTGCTTAGGAGTAGTCCTGTAAGTGGACTGGCCAGACGGTCCAGGATTAGGGTGGATGTTTCCTGAGAGCAGAAGTAGCAAGAGGATGATCCTAAGAAGGAGTTCTCTTAGAAGCTTTTAAGTAAGTAAAAATTTATTTTTAAGCGCTTTTCAAAACCAAACGCTGTACAAATAGGC
Organism: Neoceratodus forsteri; assembly: GCA_016271365.2. Taxonomy (NCBI): domain Eukaryota; kingdom Metazoa; phylum Chordata; order Ceratodontiformes; family Ceratodontidae; genus Neoceratodus; species Neoceratodus forsteri. The sequence goes on from CM028131.1 coordinate 1,317,007,672, forward strand.
AGGCAATTAAAATACAAACATATAACATCAACAACAATAATAATACAATCACAGTAAAATCACAATAAAATCACTCTCCATATGCTTTTAAGAATAAATAAGTTTTTAATTCTGACTTAAAACTCTCGACGGTCAGGCAGCTCCGTATCCGACAAGGTAGAGAATTCCACAGGGTGGGGGCAGCGTAGGAAAATGCCCGTGCCCCAGATGTTTTTAAACGAACCCTGGGAATCTCTAGCAATCCCTCATCGGCGGAGCGGAGTGAGCGAGAGAGACAGTAGAGAATAAGGAGATCTTGAAGATACTGCGGTCCCTGTTCGTGTAGGGCTTTGTAGGTCAGTAACCCGACCTTGAAGGTGATCTGCCACTGAACCGGCAGCCAGTGCAGTTCGTGCAGCACAGGCATGATATGACTTCTCATAGATGTCCCAGTCAAAAGCCTGGCTGCTGCATTCTGCACCAGCTGCAAGCAGTGGATATCAACCCCCGGTAGGCCTAGGTACAGGGCATTGCAGTAATCAAGGCGAGAAGTAACAAAGGCATGGACCAATGTCGGAAGGTCAGCTGGAGGAACTAGGTGTTTTACCCGAGCGATATTCCTAAGATGGTAAAAAGAGGATTTGACAGTGGATGACACCTGAGATTTCAGAGTCAAACCATCATCAATAATAACGCCCAGGTTATGCACCCGGTCTGAGGTTGGGAGCTGGGCACCATCGATCCATATGCCTGAAGGAAGTCCAGCCCTACAACCCGCCTCAAGGCGACCTGGGTCCACCACCAACACCTCAGTCTTATCTGGGTTTAACCTTAGCTAGCTGGCACTCATCCAATCCTTGATCTCAGATAGACAGCTGTTAAGTATAGAGACTGCATCTTCCTGTCCGGGACTAAAGGACAAATACAGCTGGGTGTCATCTGCATAGCAGTGAAAACCCAAGCTGTATTGCCTAATAATGTCTCCCAATGGCAGCATATAGATAGCAAACAACATGGGTGCCAAAATGGAACCCTGCGGAACCCCACAGGGCAGGAGAAAGGTATCAGAGGAATAAACTCCAGTGATGACCCTCTGTCTCCGCCCCATGAGGAAAGATCAAAACCATTGCAGAACTGTTCCAGACAGTCTGCAATAGAGCTGCAGGCATTCCAGGAGCACACCATGGTCCATGGTATCAAATGCTGCAGAGAGATCAAGAAGGACTAGAATAGTACGAGCCTTTCGATCTCTCGCTATCAGATCATTTAGAACCCGGACAAGGGCAGTCTCAGTACTATGTCTTTTCCTAAATCCTGATTGAAGAGTATCATAGATATTGTGATTTGTAAGGTGGTCATCCAGTTGTAGTGCAACCACCTTTTCAATAACCTTACCCAGAAGAGGGTAGGTTAGAGACAGGTCTGTAGTTGGCTGGACAGTTCTGATTCAGTGAAGGTTTTTTCAGGAGTGGTCGAACGACCGCCTCCTTTAGGGGATCAGGGAAGATTCCCTGCTCCAGAGATTTCAAAACAATTTCAGCAATGATCGGACAGATAGTATCTATGCAACCTAGTAATAGTGGCGTAGGGCCCGGATCCAAACTACAGCTGGTTGGACGTACAGTCTGGACAATCCTCACAATATCCATGAATTCCGGCTTACCAAAGTCAAACCAGGTGACACAGGTGTTTGTTTCCCTTGCGATCACCGCAAACCCTTAAAGAGTGAGCTCTACGATATCTGACCTAATGCTGGCAATCTTATTCGAAAAATCGAGCAAGCTCATCACACTTTATTTGTGAAAATCTCTTCCAGACTGTAGACAGAGTGGATTGCACAGTCTGTCGACAGTCCGAAGAGTTGAGCTGGTCAGTTCACGCAGCAGCAATCTCCTGGCCAGGAATTCTGCCTTCTTATGGGTTATTGCCGATTGATAGATACCATAATGATCCATCAACCTAAGTCTGTCAGCATCCAGGCAAGATTTCCGCCAGGCCCTCTCTAGCCTTACGCCTCTCCTCAGTTCCTTCAAAGACTCACCGAACCATGGGTCTTTGGGCTGAGGTGGTGGGCGAACACGAACAGGAGCCATTTGGTCCAAGGCCTCGCTCACCACCTTATTATAGGCAAGAACAAGGTCCCCTGGACCCATGCTCTCACCCGAAATACCCGATAGGTCCAGTACCGCTAGTAGGCCCTCTGGGTTAACTCCCCTTAAAGGGCAATACTGGACCATCTCCGTAGAGGCAGGCCTATTAGGGGGTGCCCCAAAGCTGAATCTTATGGTGTGATGATCTGTCCACACATTCGGTTCCACCCCCAGATGCGTGACATCCAAATCCAGTAGGAACACCAGATCCAAAGAGTGACCTCCTATATGGGTAGCAGAGGTAACTACTTGTGACAGGCCCAACATAGACATAAGTTGGACGAAGTTCTTTCCAAAGTGCGAGAGTTCATCATCGACCCAGGCATTGGAGTCACCCAGTATTAACCATCTGGGTGACTCCAATGCCATGTCAACGGAGAAGTCCGCGAACTCCTTCAGGAATTCTCCACCATCACCGGGTGGACGGTAGATGAGGAGAATCCTAAACTCTGCACCTGCTGCCAGGATACACTCAAAAGATCTGGTGTTACCCACTGGCACCTCCACAAGACTCAGATCTGTTCTAAAGAAGATGGCTACTCCCCCGCCCCTACGATCCAATCTCGACGGTGCATCATGAACCCAGCTGGAGCAGCAGAGTCTAATATAGGACCCATGCTCATCCAGCCAGGTCTCAGTGATACATGCCAGGTCAGATGTTGCAACAAGATCTGCAATAATTGCAGTTTTGTTCCTAATGGACCTGGCATTACATAACACCACCCGAGTTGGATGGGTTTTGGAGAGGAGCGCAGTACCTGCCCACAATCTGTGGAGCCCTTGTGTATGGGAATCAGGAAAGGAGGACCCCTCTCCTGATCCCATTTCGCCCCAGGGCGTCTCCTCATCCCAGCTATCCCTATCTGCCCACTCCCCTCCAGTCTCCCACTCTGTCCAGCCCATCCATCCCTTAAATGCTTTCTCACTATTCCCGCTGCACAACACTTATTAAAAATGCCAGTAGGCAAGTGGGGACAGTGAAAAGGACTGAGGCCCCGGAGCAGAGCAGGAGAATAGCGCCTGACCATCGTAGACCCCATCAAACTCATCTTAACAACCAATATCTAACAAACTATCTCAACTTAAAACAACCTATCTTAATTAAACAGATAATATTATACTAACCAAACAAAACCTATAATAAAATAAAATAAAACGAATAATAAAATTATATTAAAATTACTATTAATCCAGTAACAAAATATAGACTCAAATAATATCATAGAATCTGTGAAAGCATAAAAAGATGGATAATGAGTCTAAGAACCAGATAGTATAAAGTTTTGCTCAGCAAAAGTTCTCACTATAGTGTAATAGTGGATGCAAGCAGTCATGATCTTTCAAAAATCATCAAGTATTCAAATTTAGGAACTCCAGGCTCTCTAAAACCCAGATAATCAGAGTCAGGCTGTCTTGTGGACAGAATGGACAGGATGGAACTTAGACAGTTCTAGTCCGGAGGAAAAGGTATCACAGCAATCGTGTGATGGAGAATAGCCGCCCCAAAGTGGATTATGGATCCAAGCGGACCCTCAACAATGACCCGGAGCGGTGTCCATACGGTAGACCCCTCGGTAGGTTCAGGAGACTTCCAGCAACTCACACCCACCCACCAGCAGGTCAAGGCCAGAGTCACCCACCTCGGGCCCAGCCAGCACCAACCACCCCAGGCAACTATCCCGCAACACACCTCCAAGCCAAGACCACCACAAAAGCTACAAAATCCAGAAGAACAGATCCTCTTCAAATCTCCTCGCAATCAGGCAGCAGAGACCGGGGGGCCAGCACAATCACACTCTCCTCCCAAAACTTCACCGGCCTCAGATACCCCGATGTATCATACAGTTCAATGCCAAGTGTTCCAAAAGGTCTCCCCTGACAAATTAACAGTTCCAACTCAATAACTCCTTAGGGGCTCAAATAACTCCGATAACAGTCCAGCCCAACTCCCAAAAACCCAGTACAACTCACGTTTTTTTTCTGAATAGTATTACGAGAACCAAAAGAACCAAGAATATTTCCAGTCGCTATCCACTCGTAGGGGGAAAAAATGCAGTCCAACTCCATCAGCAGCAGACAAATCCTCCTCCGACAGCAGCCGTGCCTCTCTTAAATATCCAACCGGCTGTTTGCAAAAATATACAAGTCGCAACACCGCCGCCTCAACTCCCCTCGAACTCCGAAATAATTAGCGGAAAAAAACACAATACTCCTCTGGCAAAAACACCCAAAAACGCACAGGAGGGCAGAGGGAATGAGACAAGCATCTCCAAAACAGCTCCAAAACGGATGAACAAACATGCAGTGCAGTGGCTAGCCCAGCGTGGCCGCCATCTTGAGCAGGACGTGACGACAGTAAAGTGGGGATCAAGGCAACAGATCACGACTAAGCGCTGCTATGTTTGAACTTATAGATTCATATGCTCCCGCAGTACTGTAAGGGCTAAAGCTGCCACCACTGGTATAACACGTTGAAAGACGGGCCATTTTAATCCCTTAAAATGCTCAATTCCTCAGCGCCGTCCCTTGGACAAGCGCTTAAGATTCCTTTGCGTGCAGTGGTACTTTTTTTGTTTAATACAACAAGGATGGTAGGTACAGATAGGACATAGGGTTGGGGACGCTCGTCATACGAGGGCCAGTCACTATGATGAGGAAGGACCAAGAAGGGGTACCATGGACCCTTGCTGATGCTAAAAAAATTCTCAGATATACAACCCTTGTTGTAGTGGAGGTTATCACCATGGTCATAATACAAAGGTTTGTCATATTCAGTGTTAGTATTTCCAGGGTGATGGAGCATTATTAGGAGACTGAGAAGGTGGGGGAAGGCACTCAGGGTGTGTGTATCCATTTTGGACCAGTTTCCACTTGTACTAGGAGCTAGGGAAGTGAGCTGGTAGTGGTGAGTTGTACAGCTCCCTCAAGCGGCTGGCCTAAAAATCCCTGTATTAGGATAACTGAGAAACCAGCAGCCAATAAAAGAGGGAGTGGAGAAGAGGGGTGATGCTTATGCGTCTTTAATAGTGGCCGCGGTTGGGGTGGGTGAGGTGGGACAAAAACCCAGTTAGAGAGTAGAACTGCAGCTTGGTGAGCTGACTCTAAAGCCACGCTTTGTAGTTTTGAAAGAGTAGAACAAGCAACCAATGGCAGGCCAGGAATAGCTGCGCAGTCCAATCACTGTTCAGTTCTTCCTCTTCAAACCAATAAGGCACTATCTGTAGAAGCTGGAGAAAGCCCAGGAGACGTACCTTAAGTGGACCCAAGAGCAGCCTCTCAGTGGCGAGTTTTGGTGTCAGCCACCTGCAGTGGAGCAGGTCCACGACAGGAGCAGAGCCTGATATCTGTCTGTCTGTCTATCTATCTATCTATCTATCTATCTATCTATCTATCTATCTATCTGCATAATGCATCAGTTAGGGTTCAGGATAAAATGACAAAAATAGGGAAATGTGATGTTAGGGTTTCCAACCCTAACTCCCCTGCCCCACCCCTGAAGTGAATGAGGGGTGGAGTCTTCTTTGGGGTTGTCAGCCCTAACGTTCACCCCATTCTATGCACTCGTGAAACATACACACCGGTCTTCATCACATCTTAGCTTTTCTGTTACTGTAATTGGATGAGCATTAGGGTTGACAACCCCAAAGAAGACACCACCTCTCATTCACTTCGGGGGTGGGGCAGGGGTGTTAGGATTGAAAACTCCAACATCACATTTCCCTACTTTTGCTACTTTATCTTGAACCCTAACTGATGCACGTGCCCATTTTTTGCAAAACATTTCCTTTTTGAGTTAGTATAACTGTATCCTGAGGGGGCGGGTGCCAGCCAGGACAGGACATCATTTTTTGGTTTCCCATCTATAGCAGTTCCAAACCTGGGGTGCTACTAATTCGTTGTCGCTTAGTATTTTATATAATTGCAGCAGGTCCCCCCTTGCCCTTCTGTCCTCTAGCTTGACTAAGCCCGGCCTTTGAAGTCTTAGTTCATAAGGCAGATTTCTTAAGGAAGGGATTGTTTTTCTTGCTTTTTGCTGAACTGACTCCAACAACTTAATGTCTTTAATATAATGTAGGCTCCAAAAAGGGGAATTTTAGTCCAAATAAGGTCTAATATAAGTTGTGTATAAGGGGATAATGAAAGATTGGCTCCTGTTTAAAAATTTCCGTTTCCCTCTGTTTAATAAAGAGTTTGTAGTCTGCAATTTTTTTATAATGATCACTGGAGGTTAATTTGTTATTAACTATTATCCCTAAGTCTCTTTCCTTTACAGATGATTTTAGCATTTGATTATTTAGACAGTATGCATAATTTAGATTGTTTGTGTCAAAGTGGAGAACTACACACTTATCATGATTTAGTATCATTGTGTTAGTGATTTACTCTGGGCAGGTGCCAGGCAGTACGGGGACACAATAAATCTGCACACTGGCAAGCAGCATGCATTCAGAATCCATAACATTTAGAAAAATTAAAGGAGTTTATTAGCTCAAGACTGTATGAGGACATGGAGGGGCTTAAGTCCGTTTGGATTTTTCTAAAAGTTGCAGCTCCTGAATTAATTGTGGTTACTGTGTGCAGATTTCTTGTGTCCTGGTATTTTTCAGGATAATCCACCAATCTTTTTCAGGGGTATTGCAGTCATCAGATCACACCATAGGAACTTCACTGTCAGTGAAGCAGGATCCACGTGGAAGATTTTCCAGCAGTACCACTGTGCCCGCCCATGCTGATGTCACCAACCCTATAAAGGCGTGAGTGGTCCCACTTCCTCCATAGTTCTTTTCTGTCATCGACTCTGTACACATGGGTCTCCGCAGAAGCTCTGATGCAGTTTCGTGCCATTTTAACATAGAAACATAGAATTTGATGGCAGATAAGGACCGCTTGGCCCACCTAGTCTGCCCATTTCCCTACCTTATGGATAAGTTGCAGATCCTAGTTAACCAACAGCCTACTTCCTCCTACCCCCACTACAATTGCCTTATGTCTGTCCCATGCATACTTGACTTCCCCCACTGTTTTTGACTCCACTACCTCCTCGGGAAGGTTGTTCCATGTATCCACAACCCTCTCTCTGAAAAAAAGACTTCCTCATATTGCCTCTAAGCCATCCCCTCCCTATCTTCAAATTGTGCCCCCTTGTTCTTGTACATCTCTTTTTCTGAAAGATGCTACCCTCTTGGACTTTGTTGATTCCCTTGAGGTACTTGAACGTTTCTATCATGTCCCCCCTCTCCCTCCTTTCCTTGAGGCTATACATATTAAGCTCCTTTAATCTCTCTTTGTATGTCTTCTGGTGCAGACCCTGCACCAATTTAGTTGCCTTCCTCTGGACAGCCTCCATTCTATCTATGTCCTTGCGGAATTGGGTCTCCAGAACTGCACGCAGTACTCCAGATGGGGTCTCACTAACTGTCTGTACAGAGAGATAACAACTTTCTGTTTTCTACTGGTGATGCCTCTCCGTATGCATCCCAGTATCCCACCAGCCCTCCTTACTGCCTTCTCATGTTACTTGCCCACTTTAAAGGAGAACTAAACCCCCTATTTTTACAAGAAGCTATTTAAAAAATCTGGCTCCATAGAAAGGTAAAGGAAAGGCTGCTGTTTACATTGATGCTAAAATTGCATTTATGTAATTAACATAAATGCAGTTTGGTAGCATTTTAAAAATGTAAACATCAGCCTTCTCATTTCAAAACTCCTGCTCTGCCTGCTCCTTAAAATGGCCACTGGAGGTGCTGTGTGATGTCATGGGAGCCTCATGGTGACAGCTACATAATTCTCTCTAATGCCAAAAGGCTCCATTTATTTACATTCTTTTAGAGCTGTCTCACAAAAGTAAACAAAACCATGACTTAATGTGTGTATTACTTTGATCAATACACGTTAGGCTATGTTTTTTTTTTTTTATTTTATTAATTAAAACGTACAGACACTGAATTTTAACATGGATGCAAACAGCAGCATAGTAAAACATTTCAGATACCTGGTGGTCTAGTGGATATTTTGAAGTACCAGTCCGGTCCAGTGGCAAAGATGCTGTTTTCTTCCATTTGTAGTATGGTATTCCACAGGTGTGATATTATCCCCCCCCCCCAACCATCAGCCTGCTCACTTCCCCGCAAGCTGTCACACACTCCGCCGACCTCTTGCATTCACTTTACTAAAAATACATTGTGTACCCATTGTGTACTCTTCCCCTGGGTTTTTGTTTCCCAGGTACATTACTTTGCACTTCTTTGCAGTGAATCTAAGCTGCCATACATTTAACCATTCCTCCAACTTTGCTAAGTCCCTTTGCATCCTTTCCACCCCACCTTCTGTATTGACCCTGCTGCAGATCTTTGTGTCATCTGCAAGGAGACATACTTTTCTTTCCAATCCCTCTGCAATGTCACTTATAAAGACATTAAAGAGGATCTGTCCCAGTACTAAACCCTGTGGTACCCCACTAGTAACCCCCCTTTCTTCAGAGCGAACTCCATTTACTATTACCCTCTGCATCCTGTTGTCCAGCCAATTTTTTAACCGGGCTACCACTTAGGGACCCACTCCAAGGCTAACTAACTTGTATATTAATCTTTTGTGTGGGACTGTGTCAAATGCCTTGCTAAAGTCTAGGTAGGCCATGTCCACAGCCCCACCCTGGTCTACTACTTTGGTCACCCAGTCAAAGAAATCTATTAGATTTGTCTGACACGACCTCCCTGCTGTGAATCTATGCTGCCTTGGGTCCTGTGCCCCACTGGCGTCTAGGAATTGAACAATTCTTTCTTTCAAAAGTGATTCCATCATTTTCCCTACCACTGAGGTCAAACTAACTGGTCGGTAGTTTCCTGCCTTTGTCTTGCTCCCACTTTTGTGAAGGGGAATCACATCCGCCCTCCTCCAGTCCTCAGGTACCACACCATTCTCCCATGATTTGTTAAAAAGGGTAGTCAGTGGTGTCACTAGTTCTACCCTTAGTTCTTTTAGAATTCTTGGGTGAATCCCATCAGGCTCCATTGCTTTGTGCACCTTCAGTTTTAAGAGTTCAGAACCCTTTCTTCTGTGAATGGACTGGTATTGCCCTCCCTATCCAGAGTGCTTCTATTCTTTGATTTAGGTACCTCCCCCTCCTCTTCTTTTGTAAATACTGAGCAGTATTCATTCGGTATCCCTGGTTTTTCACTGTCCCCCTCTGCCCACCCTCCCTTCCCTTTATTAAGTCTCACTATCCCTCCCTTGGTCCTTCTTCACTCCCTAATGTACCTATAAAAGGTTTTATCTACCTTCTTAACTGAGTTGGCTATCTTTTCCACAGTTTGGGCCTTTGCTATTCTGACTGCCTTCCCTGCTTCCTTCTGCTTTAACTGGTGCAGTTCTCTGTCCTGCTCCTTCCGTGTTTCCTTATACTTCCTGAATGCTACCTTTTTCTCCTTAACCTACCCCGCCACCTCTTTTGAGAACCATAGTGTTTTTTTCTTCATTTTGCTTTGCTGATTTGCTTCACACAAAGGCTTGTTGCCTCTGTGATGGCTGTTTTAATTTTTCCCTGTTGTTTCTCCACCCCTCCTTCTTGCCTGTTTGCTAGTGCTTTTCTTGGGCACTCTCCCATTTTCCCAAAGTCAGCCCTCCTAAAGTCCAATACTCTTGCTTTTGTATGGCTTGACTCTATGGCTGTGTTTATCATGAACCACACTGTTTGGTGTTCACTTGTTCCCAGATGGCTAGCAAATTCTAAATCCGAGATCCTTTCTCCATCCCCATTTGACAGTACCAGGTCTGAGACTGCTCCCTCCTGAGTGGGTTCCACCACTAGCTGTCTGAGGCATGCCCCTTGTAGGGCATTGAGAATAACCCTGCTCTTGAATGTGGCTGCAGCAAAGGTGCTCCAGTTAACATCCAGCATATTCGGTCCCCCCATCAACAATATCTCCCCTTTTTCTGCCATTCTAAGGATGCCTTCTATCATTTTCTTGTCCATTGCCTCTCCCTGAGATGTGGGTCTGTATACAACCCCCATGCGGATTGTGGTGCCATATCCTGTCTCCAGGGTGACCCACAGTGCCTCCTCTACTCCCTGTTTATCTTTTAGTTCCATTGCTTTGATCCCTTCCCTTACATAGAGAGCTACTACTCCTTCTCCTCCTCTTTTATCCTCCCTGTCCCTCCTGTAGCTTGTGTACCCTGGTATGTTGACATCCCATTCGTGGTTCTCAGTGTACCATGTTTCTGTGACTGCCACGATATCCAGGTGTCCCTCTTCCATCAAGGACACTAGTTCAGGGAGCTTGTTACACAGACTATGGGCATTGGTACTCATCACCCTCCATTTTTTGATGGCCTTACCCCTTTTAGCCCCATCCCTCTCCTTACTACCTTTTTCTGCATTTACCCCATGTCCTGCTCCTTTTTGACTTCTCTACTTTGGTGTTTACCTCTCTAACTACTGTGTTTTGTGGGGAAAGGCTGAGTTTTCCCTGGTTCTTTTCAGTGCCTCCCCATTTGGCTAGTTTAAATACTTGCCAATGAAGCATTTAAACCTATCACCTAGGATCCTGGTTCCCCTCCTGGACAGATGCAGACCATCATGCCAGTATAGGCCTGCAACCCTCCAGGTGGACTCCCAGTCCCCAATGAAGCCAAAACCCTGAGCTCTGCACCAGTTTTTTAACCATTCATTGAATCCTATGGTGTGGAGTACCCTAGCATCACACTTGCCATAGACAGGCAGCACCTCCGAGAAGGTTACTATATGTGCTACTTGTCTAAGGTACCTTCCCAACTCTTCAAACTCCTCTTGCACTGCTCTGACCCCATTCCCAGCCAGGTCATTTGTCCCTAGGTGGACAACGACATCCAGTTCCCTCCCTCGTGCAGCTGCTCCTGTGATTCTGAGGATTCACTCCCTTTCCCTCTAAGCCATGGCACCAGGTAGGCACCTTACCTCCCTCTACCCTTCCTCCCCCAGTTCTACCCCCCTAATGACTTTAGTCCCCCACCAGGAGTTGTTTCCTTCCCCTGTGGGGTCCCATGTCCTGTGGGTCTCCTTTGTGGAGGTTCCCAGCATCCTCATTGGTCTCCACTGCAGGTGCCTCAATAGAGGAACCACTCTCCACCAGAACAGCAAATGAATTGTGGCGAGGTACAACTAGAGGAATGCACCTCTGTTCCACCACCCTCTCCCTCTCTGAGCCCACTTTGGTCCAACCGCTCCTCTTTCTTGGCAACATCTGAGGTAGCAGCAGTGGCCCTGGTGGTCCCTGGGTGGGGGAGGAGGTTTCATGAATCCTGACCAAGTCAGCCTGGAGACGAGCAACCTCCTCCCTCAGACCCGAGAGGTGCCTATAAATAGGGCAGCATTGCAGCCTCCAGAATGTCTCCCGGAAGACTGTCGCCCCACAGCCATTGCACTGCACCACTCTCATCATGTCTTATTTTGTGGCCCCTCTCCTGTTGCTTTGTATGCTTACTCTTTCCTTCCTGTGTTTTTTTTCCCACTCGTACTGACTGCCTATGTGCCCTTACAGCTCTCGCCCTTCCTGTTCTGGAACAGGAACTTCTTGTATTCTTCTGTAGTCTCCTTCTCCCTTGCTCAGAGTCAGACCTCCAGCAACTAGGGGGAGAGGGAGAGATACTCTTTTCCTTCAAGGATGATGAAACCTATGTGTCTCAGTGATCCTTCCCTTCCTGCTGCCAAACAGGAAGTTCCTGTTAGTCAAATCCAGTGCCTATAAAAGTAGAACTGGCTAAGGGTGGGAAGGAGGGCAATTAGTAAAAAAAAGTTCTAGTTTTGTAGACAGCTGCTCCTTGCTCTAAAAGCAAGATTTCTGTTTGCCAAAGCTAGCACTAGGGAACTGTAATTGGAGATACCTGCTTTTATACTCCTAAGCTTCTAGGCCACACCCCAAATTAACTTCTCCCCTCCTCACTTAATGTAGAGAAAAAATACAACAAACATGTTGCAGGTGATACCTTTTATTGGACTAACAAAATTATTTTTAAGACTAGCTTTCGAGAGATAAAACTCTCTTCCTCAGGCCAAAGTGAAAACAGCTGGGCAGTATGACAGATATAAAGGTTGGGTGTGTATTCAAAACCTAGACTAGCAGTTTACAAATCAAAGCAGTCTTCCACGATCAAGAAGGCGCATCTGATAGGAGTTATAACCACAAAAAGAAGCACTCCCACTTTACTCCATTGAGTGGACGTAACCCTCAACTGGACAACTATATAGACAGCTTTAGACACAGAGTATAATCACAAATCTCCAGCAAACAGGAAAATTCTATACACCCTCTCACCTTTGGAAAGAAAAGCAATTGATAGCCTATAAAACAATAAAAGCATCACCATTAAACCTGCTGATAAGGGGGGGGGGTGCAGTTATGATCATGGATACAACCAACTACATACAGGAAGGCTACAGACAACTTTTGGACAACACCTACTACAGGAAGCTAACCACAGACCCCACAAAGAAATTCATGAAAGAATTGAAACAACTAATCAGCACATTTCCAGAATATACACACAAGGAACTGGAAAATCTGATACCAAGAAGGCCAGCACTAGGAACCTTCTACACATTATCAAAAATTCACAGATCTGGAAACCCTGGCAGACCAATTATATCTGGAATTGATGCATTAACTGAGGGGATCTCTGGACTCATAGAATGTATACTCAATCCACTGGTGCAAAACACAAACAGCTTCATACAGGATTCTACAGACTTTCTAAACAAACTGCACAGTATTGACCACTTACCACCTGACACTGTTTTGTTCACAATGGACGTTGAGTCCTTATACAGCAACATCCGTCACAGAGATGGCATAATGGCATGCTATGAATACCTGCAAAAAGCCACCACGGAGAGCAAATATCCACCAGATGTGATAGCCAAACTTATGGAATACATCCTTATACACAATTATTTCAGCTTCAACACTGACATTTACCTTCAAAATATTGGAATGGCTATGGGCACCAGGATGGCACCACAGTATGCCAGTCTGTTCATGGCAGATCTAGAAGAAAAATTCCTCAGCATGTAGCATCATAAACCATTAAAATACTGTAGCTATATTGATGATATCATTATCATATGGACAGCAGGAGAGGAAAACTTAAAAAAAAATTTTGACAGCTTCAGTAACTTCCATCCTTTCATTAAATTCCAGATAAATTACTCTAAGTGTGTGCATTTCCTGGATACCAGAGTCACAGTAAACAAGCATTTGTCAATGTCGAATGTTGCTTGCTTGTATGTGCTGTTTAGGTATTTGGAAGTGATAGTTCCATGCCTTCCTCCCAAGACATCCACTGTGTCTTTCCGTTCAGTATTCACAGAAGAGTAGGGGGGCAAGGGGCACAGCAGTACAGCAGTTGCCAAGGGGGTGAAGAGGTGGACAATTGTCCATTCAAAGGCAAAAGAGTCCTGCAGGAGCTCACTAAATTGAAGGTGGACAGAGTGATGGAACCAGATGACATACGCCCAAGGATATCAAGAGAACTGCGAAGGGAGATAGCAGTACCTCTGGCAGCCAAGTTCACTGAGTCATTCAACATGAGTGAATTGGAGGAGGGCACATGTGGTCCCTCTACACAAGTCTGGCAGCAGGGAGGAGGCAGGGAACAATAGGCTGTTCAGCCTCACCTCAGTAGTGGGGAAGATCATGGAGACATTGCTTAAAGAAAGGATAGTGGGGTATCTAGAAGCCATCGGAGCCCAGAACCATAGACAACATGGATTCACAGTGGGGACATCATGTCAGACAAATCTGGTTGATTTCTTTGACTGGGTGACAAAGGAAGTGAATCAGGGTGGGGCAGTGGACAACGCTTACCTTGATTTCAGCAAAGCATTTGACACAATCCCATATAGGAGGCTGATAAACTAGCTGGGTAGGCTGGGCATGGGGGAAAGGGTGGTAAACTGGGTTAGAAACTGGCTAACAGACAGGAGGCAGAGAGTGGTGGTAAATGGTGTGCAGTCTAGGGAGAGGGGGTCACCAGTGGGGTGCTGCAGGGATCGGTCCTGGGGCCAGTACTGTTCAATGTCTTCATTAGTAACATTGCAGAATGTCTGAAGGGAATTTTTTCACCAAATTTTCAACATAGCCATTTTAAGACCTCTGCTCATGAACAGTGTCACTGTGATTTTCTTAATCTGTCCCAAACATTGACTGCACACACCAAATGAGCCATTGTGCGCTACATGCATGGAAACACATTGAAAAATGACAGCTGTACTGCTCATAAGGAGGTGTGGTAAAATGGCAATGTTGAAAATCTGGAGTGCAAATATAAAACATCTGTGAACTTACGAGCATGCGTAGGAACTGCGCAATGCACAGTCATAAAACAGTCATTTTTAAGAATTTTTTCACTAAATTTGCAACATAGGCTTTTTGAGAGCCCACCTTATGAACACTGGCACTGTCGTTTCATTAATCAGTCCTGAAAGGTGATTTTGCGCAGTGACCTAGAAATCACCCTTCGGGCCAGATTAACACCATGACAGTGACAGAATTCATGAGGAGTGGTCCCAAAAATCCCGTGTTGAAAATTTGGTGCCAAAATTCCAAAAAATGCCTGAGATATGCAGCAAAGTTGAAAAAACCCTATCTGTCCCATTATACAGCTTACTGGCATTTCCTCAGTTCACGGTAGGCTTTGAAGAGTGCAGACGTGTTCCCAGTCCACTGAAGATTGTCGCGCCGAGGTCCGAGGTAAGTATGGGGTGGGAGGAGGTGTGGGGAGGCAGGGTGCGCAGTGGGTGGGTGCTGGTTGTGGGGGCAGGGAGAAGTGCCGAGGGACAGTTTTTGCATTTACAGTTTTTTTTTTGAATAAGATGATGAGGGACATTTGTCACGCTGGCGTGGGCTCCCAGTGTGGCAGCTGGAAGCTTTGGGGGGGTATGGCGCCGACAGAGGATTGGGCACCCCCGACGGCTGTACAGCATGTGCATGGGGGGAGGGGGAAGGTGCATGAGCATGCAGTATGCGTGCGTGTGTGTGTGTGTGTGTGTGTGTGGGGGGAGGGGGGAGCTCTGCTCACTGAAGCGGAGCTCTCCCTTTCAACTGTACAACCACTGCATTTTCAATTGCTGTCATAGACAGCTGCAGCAGTGATTGGAGAACTGGGGCCACGCCTGCAAACACAGTGACTGAATTGGAAGATGGGTGCCACACCTCCGAAAACTCGGATGATGGCACTATGTTTCTTGCACATGCATGCAAGCAACATAAAAATGGAACACTGCAAACATCTGGGTACAGAAAACCTACAGACAGATGCAGTTACCTGCACAGCTTGAGCTACCATCCCTCTCATACCAAAACATCCATTATACACAGCCAGGCCATCCGGTACCACCACATTTGCTCTAATCAAGATGACAGGGACAGACTCTTTATTACACTAAAAGAAGCTTTCAGACAGAAGGAATATAAAACCAGCTCCATTGGCAGGAATATCCATTCTGCACTCCGTAGGCCTAGGAAAGAACTACTACGGTACAAGCCACAGTGAACATCTGATCGCACACCTCTGATAGTAACCTACAACCCAGAACTGGAAAAACTATGGAAAATAATTAAAGATCTACAGCCACTACTGTCTGAAGATGAAACTCTAAAAAATATATTTCCCACTCCACCAGTGCTTGCCTTCTGCCAGCCACCAAACCTGAATCAGAAACTGGTGTGAAGCAAACTTCCTCCTGAGCTCCAACTAGGTGACAAAGGTACAAAACCGTGCAAAGCACCTCGCTGCAAACCATGTACACATGTCTCTCCTGAGACATGTGTCAGTCATAATGGAAAAACATTTACAATCCAAAACTCGTATACCTGTTCTTCTAGCAACGTAGTATACATGATACAATGCAGAGAATGTGAGGAAGGCTGCTATATTGGTGAAACCGGACAGGAACTCAAAACCAGAATGAATCACCACAGATTCACAATTACATATAAAATTGAAAATACGCCAGTAGGGGAACATTTTTCTATACCAGATCACTCCACCAGTGATTTTACTGTCAGAGTGTTAAAAGGGAACTTCAAAAACCACCAGGATTGGCAAACATTTGAAATAAAAATGATACAATATTTTGACACTAAAGAAAAAGGACTTAATAAAGATGTTGTTTTTTTAATACACTACCAGTGATTATGCTTAAAGCAGTGCTTCAGGGTTTCTTTTTAAACCCTCACATCAGCACCTCTGGCTGTTTCAACAGGTACCTTCTTAAGACAATGGTATGTATTTTCTTTATGTCTTGACTTTTTAGAAATGTTAATTAATGGTCCAGAGTCAGAGTAAAATTAGGCAACTCTTTGATCTTACAAGCTGATCTCTCCAACAGACCTACTCCAGTGAAAATAAGTCTTCCTGTTTGTAAGAGGTGGAAATTGACTGCAATGCTTTGATCTGTAAACTGCTAGTCTAGGTTTTGAATTCACATCCAGCCTTTATATGTCATACTGCTCAGCTGTTTTCACTTTGACCTGAGGAGGAAAGTTTTATCTTTTGAAAGCTAGTCTTAAAAATAATTGTATTAGTCCAATAAAAGGTATCACCTGCAACATATTTGTTGTATTTTTTCTCTACATTGTTGACTGGACTAACACGGTTACTACATTTTTTTTTTTTACAATGTCCTGACTTAAACTCCCTTTCCCTCACACATAAAAACACACTGACTTTCTTTTTTTCTTTTTACCCTAAATGAGACCCCCACTTCTAATAAAGTATATATTTTCTTAATCCCAACAGGCACTGACTCCTGCTGAGACAGAAGTGTTCTATTAGTAAAAAAAAGTTCTAGTTTTGTAGTCAGCTGCTCCTTGCTCTAAAAGCAAGAGTTCTATCCACCAAAGCTAGCACTTTTGACCATGATTTTTCTTTCACTTTGTAGTTTAGAATCTCATTTAATTAAGAGATTCCTTTACCTTGTTTATGTCGAGAGTTACTCCTTTCACTTCTCTGGGACTGCTCCTCCCAGCATCAGTCCTGCCACCTGATGGCTTCTTCTTCCTCCAGGAGTACTCTGTCGGCTGCAGTTGAACCAATGCCTATTGCTATTCACGTCTCTGTTCCTACCAGTCCCATAATGACAGTGCCACTAC
Organism: Neoceratodus forsteri; assembly: GCA_016271365.2. Lineage (NCBI taxonomy): Eukaryota > Metazoa > Chordata > Ceratodontiformes > Ceratodontidae > Neoceratodus > Neoceratodus forsteri. The sequence goes on from CM028131.1 coordinate 1,317,024,929, forward strand.
CTGCTGTTCAGTGTAGCTGGTCTTCGAGGGTCAACAAGTGGTCACCCTGAACCGTTGGCCCCTACTTCATCGATGCCCAGCACATTGACGACAGCCCCTCTTTTGCAGCCTGATGCTTCTCCAGGCCTGCAGACCTCAGGCTCTTTGGGCTCGTAGGCCTTGATGGATGGGTCATCGCACCCTATGCTGTCTACCCCTCCTCCGTTGATGCAACAGTCTACCGTCATTGACCTCAATGATATCCTGGTGAAGTTCACTACAGTCCTGGTTCACAAGTTGGGGACTTACAGGCCTGGGTCCCCCAATGGCCTTGTCTTTGTCAATGCCACTTCAGCCTCCCAGAACAATTCTTCGTGGGCTGTTGTCAGTATTGTGTTAATTGGACCTCAACTTAGAGTAGGTCAATGTCGAGGAAGAGTGCCATCCTTTCCTCTGACAGGTCCACAGCCTCTTCAGTGAGTGAGGACTCTGTCAAGCATATTCCCAGGAGTCCTCCAGAGGCCCCCACTTTCTTTAGTGTTATGAAGCAGCTGTCTTTAGCCATGAGCTTCCATACTGAGGAGGAGGAGGAGGAGGCCACCAGATGGGGGTTGGTGGACTTTCTGGAAATTCCATAGTCTCCTCCTAAGGGCATTTCTCAGATCCTCCCTGCTTTGAGGAATGCCGCTACTGCCACCTGGCACAGACCTGACATGGTTCCTGCCATGCACCACAGGGCAGATAAGTTATACCATGCCCCCCAGGGCCTACCTTACTATGCTTCCCAGCCAGATACAGATTCAGTGGTCATTAAGGCAGCTCATGACAGGTCTGAGGTACCCAAGCACCTCAGCTCCCTGCCCCCAACAAAGAATCATGATGGGTTGACCTCTGGGGCAAGAGAGTCTATGCCTCCTCCACCTTGGGGCTAAAGATTGCAAATTATCTTTCTCATATGGTTAAATACCAGAACACTATCTGGAAGAAGGGCAAGGCAACTGCCCAGGCCCTCCCTGAATGTTCCCAGAAACAGGAGATTCTCAGGTGCTTGCAGAGTGCTGAGGATACCAGCAAGCATCTTCTCAGGGCCTTGTACGATATCTCTGATACAGGTGGCAGGGCATCTGCCTCTGTAGGAACTCCTGGCTGAGGGTCTCAGGTTTTATTTATTATTTTATTGATTTTTGATGACCAGGTTGGCCCACTGGGCCCATGAAGGTTCCTTTTTCAGGGGCGACCCGGGGAACAGAAGCAATACAATACATACAATCAGGTGATCCAGAAGCAATACAATACATACAGTCTGGTGATACAGGATTATGAGAAGTAGACAAGATAATGAGGATAACAGTACAGGCAATTGTGGCAGATATCCAGCAAAATGTGTTTAATGCCCCCTTCAATGGCTCCAAACTGTTTGGGCTGGATGTTCAAGACATCATTAATAATCTACAGGCATCTGGCAGGGCGGTCAAGTCTGTCTAGTCACTATATCATACACTGCCTAGGAGTAGGCAGCACCCTTCCTTTTGCAAGGTGTCCCACAAGTCTGGAGCAGCCTCCTGTCATCAGGGTAAGAGAAAGGCCTCCTCCTTGCCTACCCCTTCCTGCTCTGGCACTGCAGCAAAGTTTCCTTGGGGTGACAGATTAGCACCAGTGACTGGATCTGCCTCAGTCTGACTCCTTGCCAGACCCCCGTCTTCTGGTACCTGACGAAAAGGTGGTGGTTGGACCATGGAGTGCTTGGAGCATGCCTGCCTACACCCATAGGTTGGAGGACAGTTCTCCCTCCATCTCAATCAATGGAGAACCATCACTTCAGATGCCTGGATTCTTCAGATAACAGAGAAAAGTCACACTCTGAAACTTCTAGAGATGCTTCTAGAGACTCCTCCAGTACCCTCCACTTACCCCCCAGACCATCTAGCAGTCCTTCGGGAGGAAATTGTCTCTTCTGCAGAAAAAGACCATCGAGCCAGTACCCAGACACCAAAGGAGCAAGGGATTTTATTCCAGTTTTTTTCCTGGTCCTCAAACGAACTGGAGTCCTGAGGCCCATTCTAGATCTCAAGGGCCTCAATCTTTACATCCAGTACAAAAAATTCTGCATGGTTCCCTGCCAGGCCTGCTGCCCCTGTTCAGATATGGCAATTAGCTGTGTTCTCTAGACATGCAGGATGCCTACCTCAATATCTTGATGTTTCCCCTGCATGGAAAGTTCCTCCAGTTTCTCTCTCAGGGCAAGCACTACCAATTCAAAGTATTGCCCTTTGGCTTCTCCTCTGTGCCACTGGTCTTTACCAAGTGCTTAGCAGCTGTAACTACCACTCCCTGAAGAGAGAGACTGTATGTTTTCCCTTACCTGGATGACTGGCTTCTAAAAGCTCCATCCAAAGAGCAGCTTCTCTGGATCCTGGAGAGAACCCTTCAGCTGTTTCTCTCCCTGGGCATCACAATCACTCTGCCCAAGTCTGTCCTGGTTCCATCCCAGAAGCTACAGTATCTAGGGTCAGTTCTGGACTCAGCACGGGGCAAAGCCTTCCTGCCTGTCAACAAGGTGGAGTGCCTGATTGCCGAGGCTTGGGAGGTCTACTAAAGTCGTTATGTTCTGGCCATAGAAACATAGAATTTGATGGCAGATAAGGAAAGCTTGGCCCACCTAGTCTGCCAGAGGTAGTATCTGAGGCTATTGTGCCTGATGGCTGCGGCTAATGCCATGGTTCCCTTGCCCAGATGCACATGCAAGTTCTTCAATGGACAGTCAGAGTTCAATGGGACCAATGCATGGATGACTTGGATCAGTGGCTGTTGGTCTCTTCCCAAGTCGGCAAGGTGCTTCTTCAGTGGTGGATGGACCCTCAGAACCTCTTGCAAGGGGTTCCATTCCAGATCTCTCCCCCCCAACTGATCCTCACCACAGATGCCTCAGGGTCAGGCTGGGGTCTGGGCCCCTTTCAGACTTGGGGAACATGGTCCCAGACCAAAACCTCCCTGCAAATCATTGTTTTGGAGATGATGGCAGTCCTGTATGCTGTGCAGGCATTTCAGAACCATCTCCTTCTGGGTCAAATTCTGATCCAATCTGACAATCTGAGTGTTGTCTACTATATCAGCAAGTAGGAGGGAATACATATGAGAATATGGTGCTGGGCACTAGACCATAGCCTTGCCCTCTCACCAGTCCCTGTTCCTGGGGTATTAAACACCCTGGTGGACAGCCTCAGCAGAACGTAGTCTAGCATGCACAAATGGGAACTTCTGTCATCTGTCGCAGAAGATCTGTTTGACAGAAGGAGGCATCCAGACTTGAACCTTTTTGCGTCCCCACTTAATGCAAAACTGCCCAATTTCTGCTCGCTAGATCCAGGACTTGGAGTTTTCTGGAAAGACGCGTTGTCCATCTTCTGGAGAAGGAGGTTCTTTTATGCCTTCCTTCCATTCCTCTAATTCATAGGGTGCTAATCAAGCCACAAATGGAGGTGGCCAGCATAGTTCTGGTTGTACCATTCTGGCCATGGTAGATATGATTTTCATTACTGCAGCAGTTAGCAGAGGAACCTCTGGTCCCTCTGCCCCTTTGCAGGAATCTGCTGACGCAGGCTCAGGGGACCCTAGTCCATTCCAACCTCAAGTCCCTGCATCTGCATGCCTGCCTGCTGAGGACATAGCCATTGCCTGATTCAGGGTATCTCAGAGAGTGGCAGGTGTCCTAGTGGCACTTGGAAGCACTCCCCCAGAGCCACTTATGCCATGAAGTGGAAGAGGGCTGCCATCTGGGCTGCCAAACAACATTTGGACCCTTTTTCCTGCCCAGTGAGCCAGATTCTGTACTGCTTGATTTCTCTGTCAGACTGAGGTCTCCAGTATTCATCCCTTAAGGTGCACCTTTCGGCTGTTTCTGCCTTTCATGAGCCCGTGGGCGGTTGTACTGTGGCTCAGCTGGATGTGTCCCATAGGCTTCTCAGGGGCATTCTGTATCTGAAACCCCCAATCCATTCCCCTGTCCCGACCTGGGACTTAACCCTTACAGGGCCATGGACTGATATATCTGTCCAGAACTCCAACATGTTCCAATTTTGTCAGCAGTCTAAGCGTTAAATTTTGTTTTGGAGATGTTGACCTGGTCTCCATTTGAGCCAGCCGTGACTTGCAAGCTACACTTTCTTTTCTGGAAAGTGTTATTTTTGGTTGCTATTGCTTCTGCTCAAAGGATTTTCAAGCTTCGGGCTCTCTGGTATAAGGAGCCTTATTTGCTTTTTCACAAAGACAGGATGTCTTTCCGCATGAATCCTAAGTTTCTTCCCAGGGTGATGTCTGGGTTTACCTTGAACTAATCTATCCACCTTCCAGTTTGTTTTCCTGAGTGTGCTAATCCAGGGGAAGCACTGCTCCATATGTTAGATGTGCGCTGAATCTCAAAGTATTATCTGCTCCAGACTAAGGAAAGCAGAAAGTCGAAGCAGCTTTTTGTTTCTTCACCCCAGGAAGAGAAGGCGTTCAAGTTCCCAAACAATGTTTGTTCAAATGGTTGACCAATTGTACTGTGTTCTGCTACAACAAGTATGGCAGAGTTGCCAGGGGTGGTCAAAGCTCACTCCACAAGAGGTATGGCTACCTCTGTGGCTTGCTTCGAAGGGGTCTCAGCCACTGACATATGTGCTGCTGTCACCTGGAGTACTGTCCATACATTTACCAAGCACTAAAGTCTGGACATTGCTTCTAGACCTACAGCAAGCTTTAGCCGTGCAGTTCTTCAGGGCCTCCTGTCTTAGGCCTCGGCTTGCCTGCCACTCAAACTGTTCTGCAATTACTTGTCACCACTTGGGACTTGTTCCTACAGTGTGACCTGATGACTGAGATATCCCTGAAGAAGATAGAACAGTTATGTAAGAACTTACAGTAACAGTGGATCTTTGAGGGGATCTCAGTCATCAAGTCAACCTTCCCTCCTACCAGCCCCCTCTTGAGGTTCCTGTCTCAGACTAGCTATTTGGTGTATTCAGCCTTTTATTTAGGCCTGGGCACCTCTCTCTCTCTCTCTCTCTCCTCAGTCCCCCATGGCATGGGAGTGCTCCCTTAGTCTCAGGGGGAAAGAACTGAGGAGGGAGCAGGACCGCTCATGCCTTTATAGGGTTGCTGACGTTGGCGTGGGCAGCCCCAGTGGTACTGCTGGAAAATCTTCTGTGTGGATCCTGCTTCACTGATGGTGAAGTTCCTGCGGTGTGACCTGATGACTGAGATCCCCTCGAAGATCTACTGTTACGGTGAGTTCTTATGTAACTGTTCTTTATCGGCACCCATTGTATTTCTAGGGTGTGCTGCTGTATTCTTTTTCCAGCCAGGACAGGACATTATTTTTGTTTGTTTTCCAACAGTAGCTGGACTGCTCCCTGGACATTCCCTTCCCACTTGGAGCAGGTACCAGCCAGGGCAGGACATTATTTATTTATTTTATTATTAGTAGTATTTTTGGGTGTCTGAGCCCCAGAGAGCAAGAGACACAGCAGCATACAATGTTCTTTTCCTTGCCTGCTACTCTGATACCAGCTAGTCATCAATTTACCAGCTAACTTGCTTTACAAACTCTTGTTGGCTTTGCTAAAAAATTAACCTGGCTCTAGGATTGTAAGCTAAAAAATACAATCTCCTTTTCATCGGGGAGGACCAAACAACAGCAACCTACAGCAGAGTTATCGGTTCTGAAGTCCATGTATTCCAACCATTCTTTTATACTCTCTTCTAAAGTACCAGTCAGCATCAATCAATTAAGCACAGTCTGAAGCATGGGCAAGCACAGGCGTAAAAATACATAAAGTCTGAGCTCAGTGAAAATAAGGGAAGATGAGCCAGTTGTCTATTAATCAATAATTAATTTAAAACATTTTTAGCAGTTGTTTTGCTGCTTAACAGATAAAGCCAAACTGAGAGCCACCTCAGTTATCTCATGCTGTCGAGCTGCAGTTTATTAAGTATAACCAAATCAATTATCTTCAGGTGGTGCCATTTAAACAATCAATTGCCGTGGTCAGGTAGCATGTAGCAGTCCCCGGGAATATTAAAATGCATCTGAATAAAAATAACTATAGATGCAAAAAATTAAAAATAAATATAAAAAACTAAAAGCAAATTAAAAAACGGTCCAGATAAATGTATAAAATTGGCTCCGTGGTCAGTAAAACTCAAAGGACAGTACACTGTCCCTTAAACTGCACAGCTACAAGTTAAGCTCTAAGAGCTAGAAATTTCCTTCTGTACTAATTTAAAATAACTAAGAGAATGGCTGTCAAAACAAACAAGGGGTTTAGTATTGAAAAGAAAAGGCTCCTTCAAAGCCAACATAGGCAAAGAAAATGACTTGGTCTCACAGAGAGCTCGATCACAGTCAACCCCCCACACCACAGGATGAAATAGTTTAACCTTCAGTACTGTGGCCGTCTAATGATCTGCTTAGATCAATACACCCTGACATCCAGCATATAAAATATGGTAAAAAAGAAGTAATTAGTAACAAATAAGTTGTTAATAAAATAAATGATAGTTGACAAGCCAATGCCTGCATTAGACCCCTATTTTCCTTGTTTGTCCTTCTGAGTTCAGCATATGTCCCTGCTGTATGTGGCCATATATTAAACTGGCTCTTCTGCTTTGTGTGCAACAACTGCCCCTTTTGGATTGTTCTTATAGTATGTTGGGGATGGCAGCTGCTTGCTAAAAGAAGGGAGTTCCTGTCAGTCTTCTTGGTATAGAGATCTGGCAGTATGTTATTAATAGAACCTCTATGTAGGTGAATTTCCAAGAAATTAATTTCATCCGAGATGATTGTCAACTTAAATTTAAGTGCTCTCCCTTTTCTTTTTTTTTCAGATACTGCACAAAATTGTGCAACTCACAAACTCACTAACACCGCAGTCTCTCTAGCTTGGAGGTAATCCACCTATTAATGATAGACATGTTAAATGTCAAGATCATTTCAGATAGTGATACAAGAAACTCGGCTGGGGATCATCAGTGTTATCCCTCTGTTCTAGCTAGCAGTAAGGCACTTGAAGGCCCTGCATATGGGGAATCGAGGTATATAATTAGCCATCATCTAGTGTTGCAAAGAGGCAATGTGGATGTAGGTCCAACTTCTGCATGACACATAAGATATCTGATGTATCCCTGATTTAGGAGGGTACTGTCGTAACTAGTAGTCTTAGGAAAGCATCTACATATTTGGAAAGGGGCTTGGTTAGCCAGCTGATACCCAAAATAATTGTGCCCTTGGTGGCTTATCAAGCCACTTATGAATTTTCAGGTTTACATATATTGTCAGGACAACTGGTTTGTCCACTGCCAAATACAGTAGCCCCTCGCTATAATGAATGCTTTTGTGGCCAATGACTGTATTTGTTGTAGTAAACCGTTAAGTTTTAGCGAGGACACTTGAGTTTGTAGAAAGCAAACGCAACCGCACATTACTGTATGCGTTCCGCGTAGTGCTAGTTGATTTTGTGTTTAGTGGTTTACTTTTTTCTTTTGTTATGCTTATGATTGGTGCAATTACTTTTTTTTTCTTTTGCTATGCTTGTGATTGGTGCAATTACTTTTTTTCTTTTGTTATGCTTGTGCTTTGTGCTCGATACAGTTCTGTACATTCATGGCCTATTGCTAGGTCCAGGTTCATTACTGAAGAAGTCAGTCATTTTAGACTGTTTTGATTTAGTATCTTTTGCCACATCACCATAGATTTCCTTGGCAAAATGAGCAGCTTTCTCCCGCACAATGCAGCCGGACACTGGGACACCGATAGCTCTTTTCTGCGAGAAACGAAGCTGTGTTGCCTAGTCTATCTCGCTTTCATCGGCTCGCTGAACTGTCACCATCTGTCTGCGCCCTTTAGTGACATTGATTTTATAGTGACAGAAGCAACATCATCAATCAATCAGTGCGGCTTGAGAAGACTTGGTTTGCTGGCCAAGGCACCTAGCTTCACCTGAGCTCTTTCCTTCTAAGACTGCTTGAAAGGCAGAGTAGAGAAACTTACCAGAGCAAGGGAGAAGGATTAAGACTTAGTTTGGCTAAGCAGATTTACTGTGTGGTGGTGTTTTTATTTTTTACTCACAGGGATTGCTACTGTTTGTTGCTAACATTTCATTGCTTTATTTTTTCTCTGATTCAAATTGTTGTTGCTGGTATACCTTCTTCTGCATTATTACAAGGTGTGCCTACAGGTGTGTGCTAACAGATTACTGCTGTAATCTTCTGATTCAAATTGTCTTTTGCAAGGTATATCTTCTGTTACTGCTTTATTTTTTCTCTGGAGCAAAGTGTTTCTTACAGGGTATATCTTCTCTGAAATTATTACAGGTGGTGCTTTACAGGTTTTACAGTTTTATCTAACATTAGGATAAGCTTTCAGGGTTACTGCATTTGTTGTTGACTGATTGTTTCTGCTCTTACCTCCTTGTTCTTTCGTCTGTGGTTCTTCTTTTAGGCAGGAAGGGCCCAGCCACCCACCCCATCCCCCAACCACCCCACGCTACACTCCTTTTATAGGGTACCACAGTTGTGACATTTCCTGTGGCAGAGCAGAAAGGGGCGGATCAGTGGGGCCTCACAAGGTAATCTCATTTACAGGGCACTAGTAATTTAACTTGTTATAACAAGTTAAACAAAGCACAATTAAACCATTACTTGCATTTTTTTCCTTCTAATTACTCTGACTAGGTTACAAACCCAGCAACTTATTTGGAATGGATTTCATTAACTGCAGGTACTGTGGAACAATTTTCAGAAGGGCAGTCTTACAGGATTTAGGACACTGTCCCACATGCTAGGCCTTTGAGATCTTAGGTCTCAGCTCCGGGCAGCATGGGCAGAGATTGCACGCCTCAAATTTCATATTGAAGAGGAAATACATTATAAGAACCACCGCCATTTCCCCAGCATCCAACAGAAAACCTCAACGCAGAGGGTAGTTGGTCCAGGAGGTTGGCAGGTGGTTAGGAGGAGCAAATCAGGTGCCCCATCACCTCTGCTCTCCAACACATTACCTCCAAACCATATAAACACTACAAACAGGTATCTGCCTCTATCTCTGAAATCAAATAAAGAGGCAGAAGACACTGCAGAGCAGGACACTGCAGAGCAGGACACTGCGCACAGGAGCTAGCACAACAATACTCACCCAAATCAGGAACCAAAACTAAACAAGCACAAAGAAAATCCAAAAACTTCTGATCATAGGAGACTCCACTGATTCGGGAGTTGATACCCATCTCCAGCCAGGGTGATGGTCAGATGTCTCCCAGGTACATCAGCATGGAGAGACACTGACCGCATTACAAAATTGTTCACAAAGCAGGAGAAAACATTGATGTCCTAGTACACATAGGGACTATCGATCTCGCCAGCCGGTCAGTTGTGGAGACCAAGGAACACCTGACTAGGCTGGGTGACAAACTATCATCTATTTCGTCCGGCATCTCTTCTCTGAGATCCTGCCAGTCTGGGAGAAGGGAGCAGATGGACGGAAGGTCAGAGAAGGAGATAGAGGAGCTAAACACGTGGCTCAAGGACTGGTGCCAGGAAAAAGGACACAGATTTGTAGGAACTGGCAACAGTTCTGGGAGTGAAAGTTCTTTAAATTTGATTGACTGCATCTGACTAAAGAGAGTCAGTGCATTGGGGCAGAAGTTTGACGTCTTTGCAGAATATTTAAACTAGCAAATGGGGAGAGGGTGCAGCACCCCATACGTGAATGGGAAGAACCCCTCCCCTCAGCTAGTGGTCAAACAGAATTCAGCATGTTTGCCGCTCATTTGCATCACCAGGTAAGAAAAAGGTTTGTCTCCCCATACGATGCACAGGGGTAATGCCAAACTTCACCCAACAACTAACACACCAAAATCTGGCCAATGGAAAATCATGTACACAATGCTCACAGCCTGGGAAATAAGATCCCAGACCTGCAGGCAATAATGTCAGAGGCTAAACTGGACATAGTAGCAATTAGTGAGACGTGGTTTACCAGTAACCACTTGGAGACTTCAGTACCTGGCTATGTATTGTTCAGAAGAGACCGAGGTGCAAAAGGGGAGGAGGCCCTGTATGTTAATGAAAATATCAAAGCTACAGAAATTCAGAATAACATAAGGAGCCAGAAGAACTGTGGGTCACCCTGGAAACAGGAAATGGGACAGCCATAAGAACTGGGGTTGTCTACAGGCCCCAGACCAGAGGGAGGACATAGACACATTACTGTTAGAAGATATACAAAACATGACAGCTAAAGGGAGGTTCTGATAATGGGAGACTTCAACATGCCAGATACAGATTGGTCAATACCAGCAGGAACATCTGCCAGAACTAGACTCATAGTGGATTCCTGCAGGAGGGCCTCAAACAACTGGTACAGCAACCCACAAGAGACAGGGCTATCCTAGATCTAGTACTGACTAACAAAGAGGGATCACAGATCTCCAGGTAGAAGGTCACCTGGGGCCAGTGACCATCACATGGTATGGTTCAATTTGGCTACTACATCTAAATCATCCCATTCCAAGGCAAAATATGGGACTTCAGAGGAGCTGACTTTGATAAGATGGCCAACAGAGTTAAGCTAGCCCTGGCAAAAGAAACACAGGTGAGGAGGTACAGGTAAAGTGGGCAAGCATAAGGATACAATACTTGAAGCAACATCCCATTGTGTTAGACAGAAAAGGAAGTGCAAAGAAGAAGGAAACCACTTTGGTTCTCAAATACAGTAGCAGAAAAGGTCAGAGCCAAAAGGCTGGCCTTCAGAAAATATAAGGGAACACAGCGGATGAAGATAGGGAGGCATACAAACTGCCCTAAGGAAGTAGGTAAGGCAGTAAGGCAGGCAAAGTCCCAAACTGAGGAAACACTAGCACGAACAGTAAAAGAAGGTGACAAGACTTTCTATAGATACATTAGTGAAAGGAGAAAGTCCAGAGGGTATTGCTAAGCTTAATGGAGAAAAGGAGCATGTGAGGAGGAGGACCCCTGTAAAGGCATCTATCCTAAATAGATACTTTGCTCAGTATTTACTGAAGAGAAGGTAGGGCAGGGCCCACAGCTCAACATCATGGACACAGGGGGAGGAGGTGAGCACTACTCCTTCACAAAGAAAGGGTCCTACAAGAGCTTGCTAATCTCAAGGTGGATAAGGCAATGGGACCTGATGGCATACATCCCAGGGTACTTAAGGAGCTAAAGGAGGAACTAGCAGAGCCATTAGCAGAATTGTTTAGTGAGTCTCTGAGCACAGGAGAGGTCCCAGAAGACTGGAGAAGGGCTCATGTGATCCCACTCCACAAGAGTGGTAGCAGGGAGGAGGCAGGGAACTACAGACCAGTCAGTCTTACCTCAGTAGTGGGCAAGATTATGGAGGCACTCCTTAAGGAAAGGATAGTGCAATACCTGGAATCCATAGGGGCACAGGATCCAAGACAGCATGGGTTTACAAAAGGAAGGTCCTGTCAAACTAATCTCATAGATTTCTTTGACTGGGTAACCAGAGTGGTGGACCAAGGGGAGCAGTTGATGTCACCTACCTTGACTTCAGCAAAGCTTTTGACACTGTTCCACATAGAAGATTGATAAATAAGCTAGGTAGGCTCGGGTGGTCAGAAGTTGGTCAACTGGGTGGCAAACTGGTTGACTGGCAGAAAACAGAGAGTGGTGGTAAATGGTATACAGTCAGAAGAGATGCAAGTCACAAGTGGGGTACCTCAGGGATCAGTCCTGGGGCCAGTCCTATTCAACATCTTCATTAGTGACCTGCAGATGGACTAGAGGGTAAGGCTTGTCTGTTTGCAGATGACACCAAGATCTGCAACAGAGTAGATGATCCAGATGGGGTGGGCAGAATGAGAAGAGATCTGGATAAACTAGCAGAATGGTCAGAAGAGTGGCAACTGGATTTAATGCAAAGAAGTGCAAAATCATGCACATAGGGAAGAAACCTGAAGCCACTTATAGGCTGGGAGGGAGTTGCTAGCAGTCACAAAGGAAGAAAGAGACTTGGGCATCATCATCACTGATGACCTGAAATCATCAAGCAGACCTCTAAAGCAGTAGGTAAGGCTAGGGGTGTTAGGTGTATTAGTAGGGGTATCACAAGTCGTAAGAGGGAGGTAATAATCCCTCTGTACAAGACATTAGTTAGGCCCCATCTGGAGTACTGCATGCAGTATTGGAGGCCACACCTTCTAAGCACATTAACCAAATTGAGGCAGTCCAGAAGGGCAGCCAAAATGGTGCAGGGACTGCATCAGAAGACATATGAGGACAGATTAACGGAGCTCAATATGTATACCCTTGAGCAAAGGAGGAGAGAGTGATATGATCGAGACATTTAAACACCTTAAGGGGCATAAACAAGGTGAAGGAGTCTAACATGTTTAAATATAAGAAAAATAGCAGGACAAGAGGACACAGCATGAGATTAGAGGAGGCTGATTAAGGGGAATGTGAGGAAATTCTTTTTCACAGAAAGGGTGGTAGATGCATGGAATGGCTTACCACAAAGTGAGTGGCTATGAATACAGTGCAGGGCTTCAAACAGGCATGGGATAGGCATAAGGGAGCAATACAAATGACTATGAATAGATAGGTCACTGACAGAGCAAAGGCCGATGGCACATTTATAAGGTGGAAAAAGAAACGGGCAGACTGGATGGGCCTTGCGGTCCTTATCTGCCGTCAACTTCTATGTTTCTATGTTTCTATGGCTTTGAGATTCTGGGATGGGGAGAGTAGTTTTAAAACAAGCATTTGTCAATGCCGAATGTTTGCTTGTTGGCATTGGCATTGGTACTGTAGGAGTTAGAGAGCTGCATAATAGGAATGGCAGTGAAGTACTGAACTGAAGCCAACCCCACCACCCTGCAGAGACTAACAGGCATTGGGGTATGCCTTTGGGTCGTCAGGCATAACGGCCATGCCATTTCACCCCACCCTACACTGCAGACACTGACAAGTGTCACGGTGTGCCTTGGGGTCTTTGGCCCTTATGCTCACCCCATTCCATCAGGAAAAACAGTGAGATAGGTCCTGTATAGGAGAGTGGGGTGAACTTTGGGGCCAAAGAGTCCAAGGCATACCTCGATGCCTCTCACTGGCTGCAGGGTGTGGAATGGTATGAGCATTACAGGTGAGAATCCTAAGTCACACCCCTGATGCCTGTCATTCTCTACATGCTTGGGCATTATGGTCGGAAACCCTAACGCCTCAGACGTTCATTGGCATTTTCACTCCAAATTTTCAACATGTTTTTTTTTGTGACCCCCACCTTATGAACAGTGGCAATATCAGTTTGTTAGCTGAAAGCTGATTTCGCACAGCGACTACGCCATTTGACACCACAGGTGTGAAAACACATTTCGAACAGGATGTGAAAAATGACAGCTGTACTGTTCATGGGGAGGTGCAAAAAATGGCAATGTTGAAATTCTGCAGTGAAAATATTAAAAAAACTGGTGAAGTCACGAGCGTGCGTAGAAAATGCGCAACGCATTCCCTGTAATGCAATTAGTTTGGGGATTTTTTTACAGCAGATTGTCAACACAGGGATTTTGTAACCTCTGCTCATGAACAGTGTCACTGTGATTTTCTTAAATTGTCCCGAACAGTGATTTCCCACAGCGACCACGCATTTCTGCGTTGGAAGTGCGAAAACACATTTCGGCCATGGTGTGAAAAATGACAGCTGTACTGTTCATAAGGAAGTGTGGAAAAATGCCAGTGGTGAAAATCTGGACTGAAAATATTAGAAATCCATGAAGTTACGAAGTGCGTGGAAACTGCACAATGGTCGCTTGCAACAGTCATTTTATGGACGTATTTCACCAAACTTTTAACATAGCCATTTTAACACCTCTGCTCATGAACAGTGTCACTGTGATTTTCTTAATCTGTCCCGACCATTGATTTCGTACACTGACTGCGCCATTGTACGCTACATGTGCGGAAACACGTTTTGGCCGAGATGTGAAAAATGACAGCTGTACTGCTCATAAGGAAGTGTGGTAAAATGGCAATGTTGAAAATCTGGAGTGAAAATATTGAAAATTCACAAACTTCTGGTGCATAGGAACAGTACAGCGCATGCTAAATAAAACAGTAATTTTTAGAATTTTTCACCAAATTTTCAACATAGGGGTTTTGGGGGTCTACCTCAGGAACTGTGACACTGTCATTTTGTAAATCAGTCCCGAAAGGTGGTTCCGCGCAGTGACTGCGAAATCACCTTTTGGGGCCGATTAACCATGACAGTGACAGAATTCATGAGGTGGGGTCCCCAAAACCCCATCTTGAAAATTTGGTGAAAATGTTCCCCAAAATGCCTGAGATATGCATTAAAGTTGAAAAAACCCTGTTTATTACATTATATAGCTTACCGGCATTTCCTCTGTTCGCGGTCGGCTTTGAAGAGTGCAGACGTGTTCCCGATCCACCGAAGATCATCGCGCCGAGCTCCGGAGGTAAGTATGGGGTGAAGGGGGGGTGTGGGGAGGCAGGGTGCGCAGAGGGTGGGTGCAGGTGGGGGAGATGGATCAGGACAGTCAGCAAGGGAGGTTTTTTCTTTCAGGTTTCTTTTTAATTTAGGCAGCGGGGGCGTTTGCCACGCTGGGGTGGGCTCCCAGCATGGCAGCTGGAAGAACTGTTTGAGGGGCCATGGAGCGATGGGGGATTGGCACCGTCGGCCGTAATCTGTTGCCCACGCTGGGGGGTGGGCTCCCAGCATGGCACCCTGTGTCTCTGGGGACAGTGGTGCCAGCAGGGGATTAGCCACCCCCTGCCGGCCATATGATCTGTTGCCACACTGGGGTGGGCTCCCAGCGTGGTAGCTGGAACTCGAGGGGGAGCAGCACAGCCAGCGAGGTTGGGCACCCCCGTAGGCTATACAGTGTGTGCGTGGGGGGAGCACGAGCATGTAGTATGCATGCGTGTGTGTATGGGGGGGAGCATGCATGAGCACGTGATATCTTATTGCTGCTCACTGAAGCGTAGCTCTCCCTTTCAACTGTACGGCACTGCATTTTGGATCATCGCACTATGTTTCTTGCACATGCATGCAAACAAACATAAAAAAAAGTACAGTACAGTTGTATGAGAGCCACAATGTTTTTCGTGATGAGATAAAATATGCCAGAAGCTGCGATGTAGGATGTTTTCAGGAATGAGATGACAATGTTGGGAGACAGGCTAGCCATTTGTTATAACTGAGCATTCGGTATAACGTTCGAAATAGCAAGGGGCTACTGTATAACTTTTCATCCTTAAATACCCAACACATGCAAAAGATATGCTGTAAAATGCTCAGTCCCCCCCCCCGATCTTTCAGAGCTACAGATTCTGCTTTTGAAATATTCACATGTACTTTCCTGTTGGTACTCTGTATCAAATCCAGTTGCATGAGATCTTTTTCACACATTTCCAAAAACGTGTTAATGGCTGACCTATGTTACTGACAAAATGTGAATCTTTTTTTGAAAGTCTCGATTTGTTGGTCTTCTCTTTCTGATCCTCCCCTGGTGTATCGGCCTGATGCTGTTAAATCCCCACATAGAAATAAATGTCTTTGTAAAAAAAAAAATAATAATTTTCAAAGTTAGTTTTCTTACAGATAGGTTCAAGTCAGCCATCACTTCCCCTAATGTCCATAGTCATAGCTGGTATAAATGAAACACCTGGTGATTATTCCAATAATGAGGTTTTAATTGGTCTGAAAAGAATCTGACACTATTAAAACCAACCCTAAAGAGAACCCATGGCAAACAAGGCAAAATAGTCTTAGACTACACGTCAGGACCTGGTACAGACACTTCAAGCACATCTCCCTCTTCTAGATGTTCCCCCTAAAAGAAAAAAGACAACATGTTCAACAACTGCGATGTAGTGACTGCAAAAGCAGTTTTCAGTTTCCAGCAGGACAAGGAAGAGGTCGAGGAGGAGGGGCAACGGAGGGCACTACTGAATTGATAGATAATTCAGTCTAATGATACAGAGCATCCATCTAGTATTTTAAATTTGACTAAGAAGCAACTCGGTGCACACTAACTGAATATCCTTAACCAAAGGTCTTATATATATGGAATAATGCATGGGGAAGTGTGTGTAATGAGGATTTAATGCACACCTGAGGTGTGAGATATCTCATAAACCCCAAGAGGGAAGCTCGAGGGGTTTATCAAGGCATCATACACCATGGGTGTGCATAAAATCCTCATTACACACTTTCCGATGTTTTATTTTTTAAAATAACTGGTTCCTTTGATTTTTTTGTCGGGCAGGTACAGTACTTATTGAACAGCCTAACGTCGGTATTGGTGTTTCTTACAGTGTTTCTTTTTTCTTACTGCTCTATGAATTTTATCTTTCTAGGTCACTTGGTTGCTAAAATGGTGATGCATGTGCCATTTTTTAGATGGGTAGACAGATGATAGTAGACCACTGGTTATTTATCGTTTCTTTGAGAAATGTGTCTTTCTTCAGCTGCACGTAAGTTAGATTCTTGTTCAGTGGTTTCAGTGAGGTTAGCACAATCAAATTAACAATGTGAGCTGACAGCATGAGGAACGAGTAGCACTAGCATGAGAGTGATTTTAGAATTTTTACAAAAGGTGCTTAATCAAACTCCATTATACACAGGTGATTATAGACATATGTGTATAATCGAACTCCATTATACACAGCTGTGTATAATCACCTGTGTATAATGAAATTTGACAGCTTCTGCCCGCAGTTGATAATCATCACTAACCAGCTATTATTAAGGCATTTCTATGCAGGATTTAACAGCATTAGGCCAAAACACCAGGGGAGGATCTGAAAAAGACCAATAAATTGAGACTTACAAAAGAAGGACCACATTTTGTCAGCAATGTGGGCCAGCCATTAACACATTTTTGGAAATGTTCATAAAATACTATTTTTTCATATCACGAGTCACGAAAAAAGATTTATAATCTTAAAAAAAGTAAATTTCAAGACATTTCTCCAATAGTTACTTGCAGAATCCACCTAACAGAGTCCCAATGAGCATGATAGATGTGTTGGTCTGTCAGCAGGATGTCATTTTTGTGGCTTTTAAATTTTTTTAAAGAAAAAAACTGAAACAAGATGGTAGGAAATGAAAAAGAATTCCTTTTTTGTTTAATACAGCTATCTTAGAGTGCTACTGAGCACGATAAGAACTGACATTTTAAAATGAAATAACTTTGGAAAGGATTAATATTTTTACACCAAACTAGCCAAAGGCACATCTGTAGGTGAGCCCCTCTCTACCCTGAAAATTTTAGACAACAATTCCAAACCATCTGGGCACTACAGGTGTCACCAAAAAAAGCACTAAAACAGCAAAATACACCCGAAAAATTCACTTTTTGCACTATCCAGATCTCAGAGTTCACACATTCGACCAGAAAGAAATTTGGTACATCCAGAGGTCTATCCTACAAGACTGCCCATGCAAAATTTCATGCTAATCTGTTGAGTGGTTGTGAAATTATTAAAGAGCAAAGATTTGGGTTTAACATAGAACCCCCTGCCCAACCCTAACTATCGTGGCATGACTGCACCCCTGTTGTGTGTGTATGTATGTATATGTATATATATATATATATATATGTGTGTGTGTGTGTGTGTGTATCTGCTCTTCTTTGCAAAAAACTTTGTTTTTGCAAAAGTTAGGGTAACTTAATGCTACAAAATTAGGGACATGTCGTGTTAGGGTTTCTAGCCCTAACTCCCCACCCCCACCTCCCAATCAGCAAAAGAAAAAAAAAATTAGGGTTTTGGGTTACTGGAGTCTTGCAAATCAGTGGTGGGGTCTTCCTTGGAGTTGTTAACTGTATTGCTCATCCCCCCCACCCTGTAGCCTTCAGTCTGAAACACAAGGTACAGCTCCAAGCCAGTGCCTCATAGTAATATACTCTTTAAAGGCAGAGAAGCATGTCTCACCACATGTTGCCTAAACAGTTTGTTGTAGCTTTCTTCATGCCCTGTGTGAAGAATAGAGATCATGTGTGATGTTGTTTGCTCAGGGAATGGGGTGGGCATTAGGGTTGACAACACCATGGAGGAACCAACCACTGATTTGCCAAGACGCTAGAGACCTAAAACCCTAATGTTTTTTTCTTTTGCTGCTTAGGGAGTGGGGGTGGTGAGTTAGGGTTGGAAACCCTAATGCCACAGTTCCCTAATTTTGTGGCATGAAGTTACCCTAACTGGTGCATTAACAAAAAATTTTTTTTGCAAAGAGCAGCGCACATACAGTATATAGACTGTGTGTGTGTATATATATAGATATATATATATATATAGTGTATATCCTTTTTTGAGTTCAGAACTGTGGATAAAGTGCACTGGCAGCATTTATTTCAGTTTTACACCACGTAGGTAATGATGTGCTTCTTGACCAGCTGTGAAATACAGAAATTAGGAAGTGCAGTAAGCTGTTAATCCTGACCCATTCATAATTTTCAGAAGTATGAAACATAATTTCATTTTTGTTTATGTGAATGGCTGAGTGTTATTCATGCAAGTACAACCTCTTATTCCGAGTTGTGAGCAGGACAGTAAGCATCGTAATGAAGTAAACGTTGAACTGTAAGTTATTTTCCTGATTTCTCTGAATTGCCATCAGTCACAGTAATGTTATATTTTATACTTATATTATTTCAATCAATATTTCTATTTTCATTCATAGCATATTAATGCTAGTTCATCAGTTTCACTTTTAGGCCTTGTTCAGACTAGGCTATTTAAAACGGTTTAAGCAGCTTAAACCCTTTTAAAGTGCCCTAGCACGGTTTGCGTTCACACTTAACACGCATTGGAATCCGTTTTTTAAAACCGTGTTTAAACCCTGATAAGACCTAGGCTTAAACATGGTTTTAAAAATGTTTCAGGAGTTAACTCGGATTTACCTATAGTGCAGACACTCAAGCACGGTTTCCTGAAATGAAGCTGGATGTCCCCACATCTAAATCGGTTGCCAGGTAATTCGGTACAGAGGCAGTAGTGCGGATGCTGTAAACCATTTTTAATAACGGTTTACAACACGCTGCCAACAGTGCGGACGCTAGAACACGGATACTACAGCACGGTAATTAATTCATTTTAAAAAACGGTTTCCCTTACCGTGCTGTAGTGTGAACACAGCCAAAGTGACAGTCAGGGTGGTTATGCAATTGAGATTCCTATAATTATCTCACAAAGCATGTAGGCCCAGATTTTCAAACTGCGCCATTCTGAGGCGCAAGCCCCTGCGCTGCTCAAAATAGTTGCGCTGGGGTGTGGCCGGGGTGATATTCAAAGGAGTTGCGCTATTGAGCAACTCCTTTGAATATCACCCAAACCACAACACTTGTGCATAAGCGCAGTGGAACTTTGCGCCAACGCCGTGCCAGAGTTGAGCATTAAACTTGCGGTGGCGCAAGTACCATTGCGCCATGCTCACATTTCTGATATTCAAAAGGTGACATGCAAATGGGGCCATAATTTATGCAAGGTGTGGGGGGGCCATTTTCATCTATTTATGGCCCCATTTGCATGCCATTTGCATGTAGGTGCGCCGATCACCGAGGACTTGCTCCTGGCCACCCTGCCAGGCAGCAGCCATGGGGGACCGACGCACAATGCAGCCCGATCGCAGGCATCACAGTTACATGAAACCCCCCACACATATCCTGAAGCCCGATCGTGGGCATCACAGTTACATGAAACCCCCCACACATATCCCACAGCCCGATCGCGGGCAGTACAGGTCCATGAAACCCCACACATATCCCCAGCCCGATCGCGGGCAGTACAGGTACATGAAACCCCCACATATCCCACAGCCCGATCGCGGGCAGTACAGATACATGAAACCCCCGCCCACATCTCCCACAGCCCGATCGCGGGCAGAGCGATGTATGACCCCCAGTGCCCGATCGCGGGCAGAATGTAACCCTCCCCCAACCCGAATATCTCCTGGTGGTCCAGTGGACGTAAAGCCCATTGCGGGCAGAATGTCACATCACAACCCCCAAACATCTCCCTGGTGTCTAGTGTCCCCACCCACCACGAGCCCCTCCACCCGCTCCCCGCGGCCGGCGAACAGCATCCACCGCCTGCAGCCCGGATAGTCCAGATTTGTGAATGACATCATTCACAAATCTGACTGTCATGTACGGTATGGGCTGCATGCCCATTGGCTGTAGCTCTGCACTAACTGGCGGCAGCCCTACCGGACAGTCAGCGTCGGCGGGCGCGGGCGGCAGGGCGGTGATGCTGTCGCACCGGCCGCGGGGGGGAGCGTGGAGGGGCTGTGGGTGAGTGGGGGGACACTAGACACCAGGAGATGTTTGGGGGTTGTGATGTGACATTCTGCCCGCGATGGGCTTTACGTCCACTGGACCACCAGGGAGATATTCGGTTGAGAGGAGGGTTACATTCTGCCCGCGATCAGGCACTGGAGGGGGTTCATATATCGCTCTGGCCCGCGAATCGGGCTGTGGGAGATGTGTGGGCGGGGGGTTCATGTAACTGTACTGCCTGGCGATCGGGCTGTGGGATATGTGTGGGGGTTTCATATCTGTACTGCCCGCGATCGGGCTGTGGGATATGTGGGGGTTTCATGTAACTGTGATGCCCGCGATCGGGCTTCGGATATGTGGGGGTTTCATGGGATCGTGATGCCCGCGATCGGGCTGTGGGAGATGTGTGGGCGGGGGGGGGTTCATGTTATTCTATGTCCGCGATCGGGCTGGTGGGGGGGCACAGGGACCGAGTTGGGGGCCAGCCAGGGGTGGCAGCTGCTGTGTTGTGCCCTGCAATACAGCAGCTCACCTGTGGGTGGCCTAGTGATCCTTTTTTTTTGGCTCAAGGTTGTGCAGGCGCAGGTTGGGGGTTGCGCATGCACAACTCTGCACAACCCGACTGAATATCGGGTTGCGCAGGTTATGCATGGTTCCTCCCCCTCCTGCTGAGCATGCATTCATTTGCATTGCTCTTTTGCGCAACCTGTTGCCAGTGGAGCAACTGCCTCCTGCTGAATATCGCAGAATGGCGCAATGTAGGACTTGCGCATGCGCATGGAGCAATCCTTTTGAATATCTGGGCCATTCTGTTTCAGATGAATAAGCCAAAATGCAACATGCTTTTTTTCATTTTTTTGTAGCCATGCTCTCAGTTCACTTTATATAGTCTTCTGCAATAATGTTAGCCTTAATGGATTGTTCACTGTATACAGGAAACTTACAGTTTGAGATGAGTGCCGGTGTGCAGAACGATTTGTGTATATGTGTGTGTGTGTATGGGGGGGCACGAATTTCTTGTCACTGTATTATGATTGTGATTCCCAGTGTTACACTGATTGTGCATACTTGATATTTGCAGCCTGTTATGTCAAACATCTTGAGATAATTAGCAAAATGAAGATTAATTTTTTAGTCTCCTTATTCCAGTAGCTGCTGACCACTTTCCAGATTAATTTTAGTTAAATTCAATTTAATTTTATTTAATTTAATATAATTTAATTTCGGTTCTGAGCATGCTCAGTAGGGTATCAAACATCTATCCAAAAGACCCTACTGAGCATGCTCAGACCTGAAATACCAAATCCTTATCACAAGGGAACTAATTAATATTTTTTCACCAAACCAGTAATTGGCACCATTCTGGAGCAAGGCCTTTCTACTCTGAACATTTCAAACCAAAATTCTAAACCATCTGGGCTGTAGGTGATGATAAATAAAACAAACAGCAAAAACAATTTTTCCTAACAACACACTGTCTATATGGATCATGGAATCCACACATTCGACTGGAACGAAACTTGGCAAATCATGAGACCTTGCCCCCTAGATTGTACATGCACACTTTCATGCAATTCTATTGAAAGGGGCAAAGCTATTAAGGTGCACAGTTAGGGGTTTAACATTAAGCAGCCTACTCAACCCTATCTATAGTGGCACTATCGCGCCACTATAATACTATATGTGGAGAGATATATATATATGCAGTACTGTATATAAATATATTAATAGCTTCTCCCCCTTTCAGTGGAATTGAATGACATTTTGCATACACACTCTTGGGGGCAAGGTATCTTGATATGTCAAGTTTGTTTCCAGTTGGATGTGTAGATTCGGATATCCAGATAGTGCATTTGTAGGAAAAATTGTTTTTTTTTTAAAGCTGTTTTTTTTTCAATCACCTACAGCCCAGACAGTTTGAAATTTGGGTCTGAAATTTTCAGGATAGAAAGGCCTTGCCCCAGAATGGTGCCTTTCATTGGTTTGGTGAAAAAATATTTATCCTCCCCCATATGAACATTAGCAGTTGTGTTGCCACTCTACTCTCCTATTCAGTAGATGCACAATGCTGCTCCTAGAGAAATCAGATGACAGAAAATTAAAACAAACAAAAAGAAAAAAAAAAAATCTGAACTTCAGAAGCTTGTACACTGTTGAACTTCTGAACCTCATCCACTATTCACACAGGTGCCATTCTTCTCATTTCTGAAAAGCTAGTTTCTGACCTTCCAGACTCCACATCTTCAAGCTTCTGTGCCTGGTAATATACTTTTCCCTTGGGTGTCTACACCAACAAATAAAGCTATTTTCTGTTTGTTTTATTTGAGCCCTGCACACTATTCATTGTCCTCATAGTTGTGCTTGTGCTCTCATGCACCCGCCACATCCAACCTGCCCAGACAACCCACAGATGACTCTCTTTCCCCTTGTTTCCAGTTCCTATCTCCTGGTTTCTGTCTGCAGCAACCACTAATTCTTTCCTAGCCTGCTGATTTAAAAAGGAAAAGAAATACCTCCTATGTGGCAGTTGCTAGCCACACACTGTGCTACCATTCCCCAAGCTGCTAGCACTTCGCCATTGTTCTTCTCTGTTCTTGGGAACCACATCATTAATCAGTATTTCAGTGTTCACTCATAACTTTGCTAATTTTCAATATTTCACTCCAAACTTTTAACATAGCCACTTTTTTTACACCACCATATAAATGTGACAGGTGTCTTTTTTATAGTTTCTTTGTTGAGGAATTGATAAGCACCTATTGTTACCGTCACATAGTACATCACACTGTTAGGAATGGTATACATAGGTGATCAGAATATTCTATAAACAAATAAAATGGCAGTACATTTCCTCAATAAGTTTCTATATGATTTTTTTCTTAAAATATAAAAACTTCTCCTAAACTGTCTCTGAAATACTCTATAAACACTTTACCTAAAAATGAAAAACTACAGGAGACAAACAAGAACAGAGAGGTTAAACTCCCTTCTTACTGAGAGGGCTCCCCAAAATGAGTGGTGTGGCTACACAGCTTCAGGCCCCAGAGAGACTACCACTTACTGTACAAAAGCAATGTTCGAGGGGCAGATTGAAAGATACACTGAAGGGTGCAAAGCAGAGGTCTCAAAGGTGATATGCTACCTGCTTATGTGGAGATTTAGTGGTACTCTGCTATTGAGTCGATATCGGGATCATCTCCCAAGGTCAGGTACCATCTTGACTAGTGTTCAGTAAATTTATCAAGCTGGTCTCCAACTTGGAATGTAAGTTTTTCCATATCTTCTATGCTTTTAACTATGTTTCACCATTCTGTAATGGTCAGTGGATCTGTGTGTAACCATTTTCTAGTGATCGATTTAGAAATGGCAACTGTACTGATGTTTCAAATATAAAGTATACTTGGCCCTTTCAGTGTCTTAGGGGAAGACCAAGAATTAGATTAGAAAACCATAAGGGGTCTTGTATGGTAAAAGGTTTTTTGAACTGTGCCTCGGTTGCATTCCAAAATCCTGTTAAGTTTAGACAAGCATTAAAGATATGGGTGTGTGCGGCCTCCATTTCCCCACACTGCCTCCAACAAATCAACACAAATCCTGGCTCTAGCTGTGCTTTTATTTTGGGGTGATAAAATAGCAGGTTTTTACTTTCCAGGAATATTCCTGCCAATATGGAGATGAGGTTGTTCTGAATGAACTGCCCCATATCCTTTCCCATTGTTTCTGTGTGAGTTCAGTCCCTGCTTGCCTCTCCCATTTGTCAATGAGGTAGTCAGCAGCTGAGGCATGGTTCAATGTTAAATATTGATAGATGGTGGATATTGCCCTTTTATGTTCCAGATCTCGTAAAAAATACTGCAAAGCAGGAGTCGGATCCAGAGGGCCCGAGTCCTTTCCCTTCCAAAGTGCACCCAGCCATTGTTGTATATAATGTCAAAGTCAGAAGTACCAAACTCTATCTGAGTCAGACCAACCAAATTCATTCTTACATTCCTCAATGGTTTTCATGCTGTTCCCAGTTAATAATTGATCTGGGAATTGAAGTCTGTGTCAGCTTGTCTGTGATACCAGGGATCAAGTTTTGCTGGGTAAACTCATCATCCCATGCCAACCAAGTAAATCTCCAAATGGAGGTTTCTACCTAAGGATATCTCACAATATGGTACTAAGCCCGAAAGGTGACATCCAAGATATTGTAGGGGGATTGCAGTATCTGGCTGTGTGCTTTGGATTTACTGAGGTATGATATGAGGGGTCTGTCAGTAACCTGGTCCTCCTCCATCTCCTTCCAATGTGTAAGGATTCAAGGGGTTGACCGGAAGAATGCTGTCCTAACTTGGGTAGCCATTCAGTAATCAAAAAGAGAGGGAACAGCCCCCCCCTTCAAGATTTCCGTGCTAACAAGAGAGAGCTACGGACTCTTGGGTTTGGTGGTAGACCATATGAATTT
The DNA here is from genome assembly GCA_016271365.2 of Neoceratodus forsteri. Classification (NCBI taxonomy): domain Eukaryota; kingdom Metazoa; phylum Chordata; order Ceratodontiformes; family Ceratodontidae; genus Neoceratodus; species Neoceratodus forsteri. The sequence goes on from CM028131.1 coordinate 1,317,049,667, forward strand.
ATTTAGTTTGTGCTGCATATTGCCAAGGCTATTTCTGGAAAGGGAAACAGGTGCACATTAGAACAAGTAGAGATATCTTGGAAGAATATTCATCTTGACTGCTTGAATTTGGGTGTAGAATGGAAGAAGAACCAAAAGCCACCATTTTAAATCCTCCTTTATTTGTTGAAGCAAAAGAGCATAGTTATCCAGATATAAATAAGCAGTAGTAGGCCTTAAGATGATGTCCAAATATTTTTTTTTTGATGTATTATTTCTTCCGAGCTCCCAGCTTCTGCCATCAGTTGTCCCCCAGCGTGCCCTCCTCTGAAGGTTAGACTCCCTCCCTTGTGCACCCCATGACTTATCCTTCATGGCAGGGTGGTGGAGAGTGACTCAACCCACCCCAAATGGATCCATGCCAGGGAGGTGCCTTCTCGGAGGTGGCACGCTGCAGGGACCATGTCATCCAGCTGGAGCTTTTTCCACTTTTCTCCTTGGCAGAGAAGGCAGGGCATGCAATGACGCCTATGGTAGTCACGCAGCTCTACCGCCGCGCTCTCCTGAGCATCTGCCTGTCTCCCCCTTCAGCTGTAGCGTCGGCGTGCTGCCCCCCAGCAGCCACTAGGGGCCAGTGGAGCGCCGACAGCTAGAGTCCCCCCAACCCGGAGAAGGAGAGCAGTCCAACGGATGCTCGATCCTTTTCCTCCCCATCAACCCCTGATGACCCATGCTCGTTCCCAAACATGGGTCGCCGGTGTGGCTTGAGGTAAGGCATCCAGTGCCTCAGCCCTCAACGCCACTGGGCTGGCAAATGTCCAAATATTTTAACTTATTCTGTGACAATTTCATAGGAAATTTTTGTTGAAGGGCCAAAGAGGGAGAATAATTTAAAATGAAGATTTTGGTTTTAGTGGTGTTGAAGGTATAAACCGCCATGGCTGTATATTCTTCTATTAAGGACATTACTCTAGGGAGTGAAGTTTCAGGAGAAGTAAGATATACTGTAATAGCATATCGTCTACATATAACATGACTTTGTGGGTCCATGTTGCATTTGGTAATACCTTGCACCATAGGGTCCTGTTTAATCTTTTGAGCTAGGACTCCAAATATAATGCGAAAAGCAGTGGGGACAGAAGGTATCCCTGCCTTGTCCCCCTGCCCAGTACAAAGCCTGGGGATATAAACCCATTCACCATGACATATGCCATGGGGGATTTGTAGAGAGTTTGGAGATACTAAAGAACTGCAGAAGAAAGCCCAAACCCAGCTAGGACTCTGTAAAATTATACCCCATGCACCTGATCAAATGATTTTTCTGTGCCCATACCCATAATAAGCGCTGGGATAGCTGTATGATTTATGTGGCCAATTATGTGAAGGGTCCATCTAACGTTATTGGCTACTTACCTACCTTGTATAAAGCCCATTTGATCAGGTGAATTAGCCGGGGGTGAATACCTTCCAATCATTTAGTTAGGATGGATCTAAGTAACCTGTAATCCACATTAAAAATGGATATGGGCCTATAAGAGGGACATAATATGGGGTTCTTGCTGGGTTTGGACATAACAGAGATTATGGCTTGGGACCACGATGGAGGAAGGAAGCCATCTTCCATCATAGTGTTAGCGCATGCTGCTTGTAAAAGAGAGGTCACCTTGCTTTTATAAAGTTTATAGAATTCCACGGGAAGTCCATCTGTGCCAGGGCATTTACCGGTCTTGCTATGCTGAATGGCCTGTTCTATTTCTCCGTCTGTAATCGGGGCAGTTAACAAGTCATTTTGCTCCTGTGTGTCTTGGGGCAAACCGAGTTGCTCTAGGTCAGCCTCCATGGTAGCTTCCGGCTCCCCCTTGGTTAGGGGCATATCATTTCCTGCAATAACAGGCAAAGGCTTTGGTAATATCTTCTAATTTATAAGCTCGAACCCCAGTGTCAGGATGAGTGATCTTGGTAAAGTGGGCTGTTGTCTTGCACACTGTCAACTGACAGGCCAAAGGTTTCAAAGCTTTAGGACCCCCCTCGTAATACTGCTGCTGTAAGTGTTTCAAATATTGTTCTACTTTATAGTCTAATAACTCATTTAACTCCTTTTTAAGTTTCAAGAGCTCTTTACCTCTGTGTCTGCCTAATTTAGTCTGTATCTGATGTTCCAGAGCTTTTATTTGGGTTTCTAGGGTGTGTCTGCCTCTCCATGCATTTCTTTTTTTGGGCAGCAGCAAATGCAATAAAGTGGCCCCTCAGGATAGCTTTTACTACATCCCAGAGGATGCCCAGGTCAGTTTCAGGGGTACTATTATCTCTAAACACTTGGTCTATGACCTGCAGAATCTTATCATGAACTTCCTTATCCTGTAGCAATGAAGTGTTGCGCCGTCAAAATGAAGAGCATTTTGGGATTTGTACAGTGGTGCAAGTGGTGAACAAGACGTACAGGAACTCAAACATTGGCACAGCCTCACTCTGAATGATAACTCTTGGGACTAGAGGGGTCGTTAAACCTTTTTCTGCTGTTGACATCTATGTTTCCATATTGCTTTGAATCCCAGACACATCTGTATAGATACTGGTGCACACAATCAGAGATGTCAAAGCATTTCTAGAACAGATTCAGTTATTCTGCAAGTCAAATTTTGTGATGGAATCCACTGATCTCAGGTCACAGGCCAAAAAATTTTCATTATGTTACTGTTGTAAGAATTTCATTTCAAATATCAGTAGGAAGAAGTACAGGAACTCTGTTCCTGCTGCAAAAAAGGTGCAAGAACTGAGTTCCTGCATGTTCCTGCTCACTTTCATCACTGGATTTGTAGGTTAATGACCATAAGTAATGGTTTATGATCCGAAAAGGGCGGTAGGCCTCACTATGCATTTTCCCAAACATGAAACAGCATCCCGTGGTATAACAAATCAGTCTAGTCGAGAGCAGGTCTGGTGTACATGTGAAAAGTATATAAAGCCTCTATTTGGGCCATGGACACATCGCCAGACGTCTTGCAAACCTAATTTGGCCAAAAGAGCCCGTACCTGCTTGGCAACCTGATGTTCTTTTTTGGGGGGGGTCTGTGAGGTGCTATCCTCCTGAAGAATGAGGGTTAGGTTAAAATCCCCTCCACAAATTAAGATGCCCTCAGCCTTTTCTATGATTGAAGTAAATAAGTTCTGGAAAAAAGAGATAATTTGAACCTGGTGGGGCAGAGATTTACTTGATTTATTTTGAATTTTAGATACAGTAGAAGGCAAGAGCCCACATATGCTGTCCCATATTAATAATAGTAATCTAGTAGACCTCTTTCCACTAGGTATCTATCCAGTCTTTCTTTAAAGGTATTATAGTTTCCACTATCTACCACCTCTAATGGCAAGTTGTTCCAAATATTTACAACTCTGTGTGAAGTAATTCTTACGTTTTTCAGTTTCTTTTTTTAATTATTCTGCTTATTCTCCTGGAGCCTGGCAGGCGGCTATGACCTTCATTTGGAGGGACTCATCCTCTGGCCCCACACATCCCCGCTCATGCCGACCCCTTGGTATTTCCCCGTGGCTTACACTCTGCGGTAGGACCAGGGAGGAGAGCGCCGGCTTTCTCTCCCCACCCCCGGAGCACAATCCAGAAGCTGGGGGGGGGTGGCACAGGGATGCGGGGCCATCATGGAGCCTGCCAGCTCCATATTTCATCCTTTTTCTCCCATCCCCCCTCCCCACAAAGGTAGTGATGCTGGTACGTGCCTCCCGACCCATACTGCCCTCCGGCTACCGCCAAAGGGCGGTCAACGAGCTGGATGACAAGACTCCCTCCCCCCCATGAGAAGAGAGCAGTCCTCCAGACGCTCGATCCTCCCTCGCCGCTGCCGACCCCCAGTGATCTGGGCTCATTCCTGAAACTGGGTCACCGGCATGGCGCGTGGTGTAGCGACCAGTGCCTCAACCTCCAGTGCCACCAGGCCAGCAGGTTTTTCAGTTTTAAAGTTATTTGACTGGATTTGTTTATTTTGTCTTCTTTTTTTTTTGTACATTTTCTGTTTGCTCCCCCATCACTGGCTCCAGGACTCTCTCCAGTGTGGTCTTACTGCTCAGCCTCTTCCGCCCACCTGAAGTCCCCATCCTTACCTTCAGTTTGGGCCCGTCTCCACTCCTTGCTCCTCCAATTGCCCGCTGCCCCGGCTCTGAGCCCCCCGGGGTGGAACCGCCAGCTCCTACTGGCACTGTATCTATAGTCTAGTGGAATGACCAAGGAGCAGAGGGAGAACCAGACACAAGCTGGAAGGACCCGGCTATGGGTGTGGGGGGGCCATCCACTGGACCCACCTTTGCCTACCAGGCAGCCAGGGCTTTTTCTTTTTCATTCCTTCCTTCCTCCCCTTGGCTTGGACATGCAATGCATTCCAGCACATGTGTGCACATTCCCGCACATGCTTACAGGAATGCCACTACAGCCAATCCTCTGCCAGAGATCCCAAAAAGCTGCTGCACCCCCAGTCACCACTGGGAGTAAACAAAGCCTGGGATTTGTGACCCCTCTTCCTCCCAGGAGAGGAAAGCAGTCCTCTGGACACGCAATCCTCTCCTCCTCCGATGACGCCCAATGACCAGAGTCTGCTCCTGAACCTGGGTCACTGGTGTGGCTCAAGGTGTGGCATCCAGTGCCTCAACCCTCAGTACCATCGAGCCAGCTCCACTGTGTCTTCTTAAGTTATGTTGAGTTCTGTATTTGAAATTTATAAACAATCCAAAGATACTACCACCCCCACATAGCAGAACATAACATTTAAACTTTCAACTGCCAAAATTGGCTATATTTACTTTCAAGTTCCATGTGAGGAGAGGGCCCTCTTAGTTTCAGACTGGAATTCTAATTTGAGTAAGCTAAATCACCAGTGTCAAGGTGGGACCCTTCGATTTAGTCCCTAACTTTCCAATGCCTCAATGGCTACTAGCTAACTGCTTTTATACTGTGCTCCCAGCAAGTATTTTGCACAGGTGATTAACTTTCAAGTGCCTTAATGACTACTAATTGACTCACTTTATACTGTGCTCCCAACAAGGATATTACACAGGTGTGTTAAAGGGGGCATGCTAAAGAGGAGCACCACAGACTCCCCAAACTCAAGTAAAACCAAAAATCCAAAAATAGCATGCTTAAACCTTGAGTTACTATACACGAATTCACATTTCTAATAAGGCTGCTTAGGTTGGCAAATAACAAGCAATCCAAAGATATTTAGTGCCTCCACACACACACACACAACATAGCAGGACATAACATTTAAACTTTCAACTGCCCAAATTGGCTATATTTACTTTCAAGGTCCTCTTAGTTTCAGACTGGAATTCCAATTTGAGTAAGCTATATCACCAACGTCAAGGTGGGACCCTTCAATTTAGTCCCTAACTTTCCAGTGCCTCAATGGCTACTAGCTAACTCCTTTTAAATATAACCAATTTTGGCAGTTGAAAGTTTAAACGTTATGTTCTGCTGTGTGTGTGTGTGGGGGGGGGTGCGCGTTAGTATCTTTGGATTGTTTATTTGCCACAACCTAAGCAGCGTCCCTTATAAGAAATGTGAATTCCAGTGTGTAGTAACTTAGAGGTTTGAGCATACTATTTTTGGATTTTTGGTTTTATTTGAAATTTATACCCGTCATAAGTTTTTTATCATTAACAATTTCATAGATTAACAATAAATCCCCTCTATTACATCTGTTATGGAGCGTGTTTAATCTGAGAATTTTTAGACGGTCATCATAAATTTTGTCCTCTAATCCCTTTATGAAGCTTGTTGCCTTTCTTTGTATATGCTTCAGTTTAAATCTATTAGCACTATTCAGTGCACCCCAGAATTGTGAACAATAATCTAGATGTGGTCTCACATATGCATCATAAAGGGGAAGTCTCAGCTCCTTAGGTTTACTTACAAAGTGTCTATTTATTGCATTTATCAAATAATTCGCTTTTCTGGACACTTCCGAACACTGACTTTGCCATTTAAGGTCATTAGTTATAATGACCCCCTGGTCCTCTGCCTACATGTTCTCTCTAATAATTGATTCTGTAAACAATGGCCCCTATGCACTAAAGGGCATAAGGTACATGCCTGAGGCGTGTACCCCACCTGCAGAGCAGAACATCTGCAGACAGGTGCGCACCTGGCATGCACAACCACCCACCACACCCCCCCCCCGGAACACAAGTACACATGGGGCAGATGGGGCGGAGTTGTGGACCCAGGCAGGCATCCAATTGGATGCCCATCCTGGGTCACAGAGTAGATCTCTTATGCAGATGGGTGCGGGACGGGTTTGTGAATAGCATCCTTGGCACCTGGACCCATGCTGCCGATCCCCTGGAGGAACACATAGAGATACCAACCCCTGTTGCACATCCCCCATCCACTGCCCCCTGATAAGAGCTTCCATGCCTGACCACACCCCTGCACCATCCACAGCACCCGTGCCCCAGTGGTTGAGGGTAGTGCTCCCCCACACCCCGGCACCACCACCAGCACCCCTGTCCCTTATACCTGCCAAACAGTGCCCTCTATGGGATAGCCAGCAGCACATCCCACCACACACCACCTCAGCTGTCGGCCATCAAAGGAATGCTGGGAGCATGCTACTATTTATAGGCAGCACACTCAGCCTCCCTTGGATGGCCAGTGACTGAGGAGAGGTGCGTGGGGAGATGTGCTGCTGGCGTATAGAGGTACTATTTGGAGTAGGACAGGGTGCTGGTGGCAGTGCTGGGATGGGAACCATGAACCACTGATGCCACAGCATGGGATCGGGCGGGGTGTATTCCCAACGGGTTCATGGGGCACAGATGTGCGTTGGGCAGGTGTCTACCATGTGTGCAGGCAGGGACACTCATGTGCTGGGGGTAGGTTACACCTCTGTGAACAGGCAGGGGCACTGTTGTGTGTGTGTGTGACACACATTTGGATGTGAGGGGGCACTACCGTGTGTTTGAGGGAGGGGGTACAGCTTCTACGGGGCCGGGCAGGGGATCTCTGTCTACAGGGCTTGGTGCATAGGGTAGTTGCAACAGGGTACCCACTGCCATAGCCTGCGCCCGCCTGCACCCCTCCCCACGTGCAGCACTAAGGGCCTTCGTGCATAGCGCTTAGTGCTGGCAACCCCCTCACCTCCACTCACCCCCGGTGCGTAACTTTCTGTGGGGCGATGGGACTGGGCATGTACCAGCCTTGCGCCCTCTTCATGAATGCCGTGGGTCCACCACTTCATGGCATTCAAGCATAGCGATGTCTACGCGCCCAGTTTCCGCGGTGCGTAGGCTTTGTGCAAAGGGCCCACTATTTGTATCTTGGGTTGGAATTATCAAACTGCATGCCACTGCATTTCTTGATGTTAAATGACATCTGTGCCCATATTTCCAGCCAGTCTAGATCTCCCTGTGAGGCTTCATAATTGGCTACAGTATCTACATTACCTCCCAACTCAGTATCAACTGCAAATATACTATATCATGACTTCAGATTACTCCCAATGTCAGATTTATACAACTTGAGTAAAATGGGATCCAATATTGAACTCTGTGGTACTCCACAAGTCACTTTAATTGGTGTGGATGCATGAGGTACCATATTGAAGTCTTTTTTGAAGTCAACATATAAAACATCTGATGGTATCCCATTATCCAGGCTTTCGCATACTTTTTCATAAAGCACAATAGATTTATTGTGTATGACCTCCCTTTAATAAATCTGTGCTGTTGTTCTTTCCTACATCCCTGATGGCAGATGATTCAGGAGGCTCTTTAATAGAATTGTAACATCTTTTAATTAATTGGGAGTCCTTCTTGACCAATCTCTTGATTTCAATCTGCGCATACAATCTACCTGCAAAACTGTAAATGCTAAACTGGGTGTTGCTTACAAAAGTAGCTATATGCTAACACCTTCCGCCAAGTTGGCTATTGCCAGGGGTATCCTGCTCCCTGCCTTACTTATGGTGGCCTCATTTATGTTGCTGCTCATAAAACTTCCCTCCATAAGTTGGACGGCACTTACAACAATATATGTAGGTATGCCTCCTCGTCTCCTCGTCTCAAGCACCACTGTCAGCTTTATAAGGACCTGAAATGGCTGTCTCCCTCTGCATACAGGCAATACTCTCTTGGCTCGCTCGTAGATTTTATTATCCGACAACAAACCCCATCCTCACTTGCAGCACTGCTGGTTCCCCAGTCCTCCTGTCGTGGATTGCAGTCTGCACATTCCTAAGTACTGTTGCTTTCCAACATGTTGCCCCATAGCTTTGGAATTCTCTTCCCCATGACCTCCATCAGGCAATGTCTCATCTCTGCTTTAAAAGGGAGTTGCGACGGTATCTATCTCTGGCTGACATGTGCACTTGTTTTGAGCCCACTTGATGGCTTTTGATCCCTGCCCTTTCCAATATCCTTCTATGCTCCTATGCACTCCCTCTGCTAATTATCCTACCTTTCTTTTATCTCTCCCCCCACTTGCTCTTTCAACCTTTCTCCTACTCCTTGGCCCATCCCAATTTCTTCCTCCAGTAAAGACCTATCTTTTTGTCTGGTTACACCCATTTCTGTCCCTCAGTGTTGTACTATTGCACAGTGCTTGCCATTACGGGCTCTCTCTCTACTCTGTCTCATTTCATGATCTCCATTTGATATTTTGCTACTCCTGCTGAATGCTATACTAGCATAAATCTGTATTTCTTTTATAATGTAACTGTTTCCCTGAGGCTTTGCTTTTTGTTATACTTTTTTCTGACTACCTGTGTTATTGGTCATTTATGCTGTAACTGTCCTGCACTTATGTAATGTTTACCAATATGCTTCTTGACAACTTGTAATATTTGTTTATACTGAGTTGACCCTCCTCTGTATGTAATTGTCTTGCTCTCATGAATTTATACTTGTCTGTTATACTTGTTGTACTCTTCCGGGTTGTGCCTGAAAATAGTCAATCTTTGGCTAGTGCACTCACCTGGTTAACAAAAACTAAATAAACAAATAAATAAAATGTTCAACATATCTGTAATGCAACTCTCCATAACCTTCCCCAAAATGCTGGTTAAACTAATAGATCTATAATTCTTGACACTAAAGTTACTGGTCGAGCATTAAACAGTAGGTGTCATTTTTTAAAATCTTGGACAAGACATGTTTTCAAACTTGTGTACTGCAAATTACTAATCTGTATGTTATACTTGAATTTTAGTCTTTATCTCTCTGCTGTAATTTATTGTGCTGTAACTTATAATGTTAAATATAGGATTGCCTTGAAAACAGGGCTTTTTTGGCCCTATGGTGTAATATGTGCTTGTCAAATACTCGCCTGTATAAATAATGCTGTTTTAGTACTACTATTGCTATACACTTCTGGTGTGAAATCATGTTTTCGCCAATATATTATAAATGCCACATGTCTTGTTTATAGGGGGAGACATAAAACAACTATCTTGAAAATTTGGGTTCAAAATAATATATATATATATATATATATATAATCATTAAGAAACTACTAAGAAACTTTGTGGGCAGTGCCAGTCTTGACTCCAGCAGGTGTTGCTTTGAGATCCTGTGCTGGAGAGCTGAGTTCAAGGGCGAGCTTAGTGACCCAACCAGGTAGGGAAAGGGTGGGGGCAGGGCATTGTTATGTGACATCCACCAGCAAGGGAAGGAAGGGTGCAGAGTTGCTCGCATGGGCTCAGGTACCATATAGTAAAGGAAACATTTCTCTTGCCATAGTGCCCTGCACCTCTGCACCTGTGGGTGGCAGAGGGCCATGTGCATTGGCTGAGAGATGGACTTTGTCCAGTGCGTCTATATCTGCATGCCACATGCAGAGGGCCCTGCATTTCTACAGCCCACCAGATGGCCTATGAATTCTTGACACCCATTGCTGCACTTCCACAGGTGGACAGCATCTTTTCCTGGCGCAGGGTCCAGAGTATGTCTGAATGTGTTCACACAGGTTCCAAAGGGGGTTTACCCATGCTGCAGCAACAAGAAAAACCATGACTGTCATGAGGGTGCCAGCACAATGCTGACAATGAACATCACGCCTGGCAACTGTGCCACCCAACCCCCATCGTGCTCAATGCCCTGGGGCACGTCACCCCCATACTTCAGTATAATCACCTCTAGGTCAGAGGTGTATTGGGCTAGGGGTGCAACACCCAGATGGCGCCAACCCTGCCAAGAGCCACAAAATCCAGTTCACCAGCATGACAGATGAACTGATTGCATCGCCCACATAATGGTATACGTCCAAAGGGAACTGCTTGTATGACGGTACAATTCCACTATGTTTAAAAGAAATTAAATTATTTGCAAAAACTGCATTAATGCATCAGTTAGGGCTCAAGTTAATGCCACAAAAGTAGGGAAATGTGATGTTAGTGTTTTCAACCCTAACTACCCTCCCCCCAACCCTAAGCAGCAAAAGGAAACAAATTTGGGTTTTGGGTCTCCAGAGTCTTGGCAAATACGTGGTGGGATCTTCTTTGGGGTTGTCAACACTAATGCCTATCCCACTCCCTGAGCAACCAACGTCAGATGTGATCTCCTTTCTTCACATAGGGCCCTGCATGAAGAAAGCTACAACAGATTGTGTTGGCAACATGTTGCAAGACATACTTTTCTGCTTTTGAACATTGTATCACTGTGAGGCACTGGCACTGGCTTGGAGCTGTACCTTGTGCTTCAGACAGAAAGCTATGGGCTGGGGGGGGGGAGGGTGAGCATTACAGCTGACAATTCCAAGGAAGACCCCCATCACTTATTCACCAAGACTCCGGAGACCCAGAACTCTATTTTTTTTCTGTTTGCTACTTGGGGGTGGGGTTGGGGAGTTAGGGTTGTAAACCCTAAAGCCACATCTCCCTACTTCTGTGGCATTAACTTGAATAGAATGAGATTGGATGAACTCTACTGTGCGACAAGTTTCTTCCAGCCAAATGCTTTTTATTTATATGTACACTCCTATAAAATGGGCAACAGTTTCGTGGTTAACACCACTTCATCAGGTCCCCGCACAGTGTTGCATCTATAAGAAAATCTAAAGCTCTTTTAGGTTTAGTTTTTAAATATACAAAAATAAAGTTTCACATACATTGTGTGTAAGTCAGCCCACCACCGAATGAAGGCTAAAATTAAAAAATATGTTATATCCAAAATCCATTCTATCTACTTTACATTATATTTTGAATGGCAATTTAAATAGTCTTACTTTATAAACAAAATGACCTTGCAGAGTTCAGACTATTGCTAACAACACCCAGTGGGCCAGATATTCAAAACATTGCCCTGGGGCTAAACTAGCTCTGCCAGGCGTGCTAAATTAGTCCGGACCAGTAGCCCACTATATTCAAAAGGGATAGTCCCGGTGCCAAACCTACCAAATATGGCATGCTAAGGAAGACAGGCAAACTGGGCTGGGAGAGCAGTGCAAAAATAGCCTGGGAATAAGACAGCTCTGGATATAGCAACCAGGAAGCACACACCACAGCAGCAGCCAAGTTTACAGTGACCTGAAGAAAGGGAGAGGTGAACTATGTGGCCAATGTGTGTGCTAGCAAAGGGGTGGAGTCAGTAAAGCTTCAAGCAGCAGCGCATGTGAAATTACATTGTGCAAAAATGTACAATATATCCGAAATGTTTGCGCGGTGCAAACACATTTGTGCAGGTTTAGCGTGGAGCTAAGCTGTTCGCCCAGTATAATCACGCTTGCCTGGGGTGAAACTATGCTGTATTCAAAAGTGACATGCAAATGTGCCTACTTAGGTAGTCTGTGGGTAAACATCCAGATTAATATCTCATTATGACCTGATTTGCGTGCAATTTTTCCAGTGCTATTGCAGGGTCCCACAGCTCCACCTGCAGGTCAGTCTGGAAGTATAGAGGCTGGCTGGGTCTGCCCACAGCTGTACCTGTAAGTTGGTCTGGAGTGCATGGTGGTAGCTGCAGGCTACATTTGTACAGAACAGCACAGCACAGCATATTGTGCCCCAGGGGACTACACAGCACAGGCACAGGTGATGGTGCTGCATGCAACTGTCAAACTGTAGTGTATGCTACAGTGCACAGCAGACACTACAATAGCAAGGGGGCCAGTAGTGTGAGGGACACAGCAATGCCTATGGTGTGTAGGGCAGTGATGCCACTGCACTGTACACAGTGACAGGTCCAACTTGCAGGTGTTCACTGACAGTGGACATTACTGTTATGCTGTTGTGTGACCCACAGATGCTGCACCACTGACATGGGATGCTCACAGTGACATATACATGGCTATCTGTACAGATGTGCAATATGTGGTGGGGGGGCACATACAATCAGATAGGCACACTGGTGTTGGGGTATTCCCAGCACTGGCCCATGTGTACTGCGTGGCTTGTCCCAGCCTTGTGGCTGAACCCAGTCTGTGGTGCAGCCTGGCCACTTGTACACCCTCCCCTCAACACCCTCCATGCCTACAGTGCTGCATGTGTGTGCTGGCATCTGTTGGTATCAACAGAAGGGTGGTCTGTGTGTATGTTGTATGGTCGCAGTGCCATGGTGTCCACTGGGAGCTGGGTCACCATTTACTGCCTGTCATGGCTGGGACTGGTGGCAGATGATGGCATCATAGTGATGCCATCAGTGAGCAGCATGTTTCTTCTATGTCTGGCTTATTGCTGTGTGCCATACCTATTGTTTAGGGTCACGCAAAGCCACACAAAAGTCTCACAAAGTCACGCAAAGCTGGTTTGCCCAGAGTTAAGACTACCTTTTCCTGGGCGGTAATTTGCACTGTGCAAAGTGTTGCGCTAAGTCATGCAAAACCACTTTGCGCGGCGCTATTCGTTGAATATAGCATTGTGTTTACACACTCCCTCAGTTTGCCCATTGCAAACATTATAGTTTTGCCCAGTGCTAATGCAATTTGCTTGAGCTATTTGACCTTTTGAACGTAGCGGACCTGCGCTAACCTGACACTAAACCTGCACAAATGGTTTGCGCCCAGTGCAAAGTTTTGAATATCTGGCCCTGAGGCTCTTAACTTTATCATCTCTATGAAAATACTATTTGAGATGGGTATTTAACATAAAACTTTTTATTATCTCATTCTGGTACCAAGCCTTAGACCTTTCTCACCTTATTAAACTGAATTTCTTCCAATATTTTTCAAATTTAATTCCCATAAGTCATGAGATAAACAAAGAGCTGTAAAAAGGGGAAATAAATTGAACTACATTATCATATACTCTTTTTATAAAATAATTTTTTTTATTATTATGAGATAATCTTACTTTCAAGAACTTCAGTAGTTTAACCAAATATAGTCTTCATTTTTGCTCCCTATTTCTGTGCCCTAAAAGTAGTGAAAAAATATATTGAGGATAATCTTGTATACCCAAGAATCTCAAGTAACCCCTTTCTCACAAAATCCTTGTGAATTGGTTATACCATTACACTAAGTAATCTTTTATAATATTGCATAAATTCCTGTGAAAATAAAGAACCCCCCCCCTTTAAATATGGGTACTATTCAGTGAAAACTGCATAGCAAAATTATTTTGTAGATAAAATATCCCCAAATAATGAAACTTACTCTGCAGTGTCTTTTTCTCTGCAGGGTCAACGCCACTTACTGTGTTCTAGGATCAGCCACTGCCTTGTCATATGCGGTTTTATACCGCAATGTGGTGGGGGGGGGGCCAGACGTCGTGATGACGTCAGCACCTGCTTTGTCCATCAGCACTGCCTTCACTATCTACAATAGCAGAAACTCCTGCTCCCCCCCATGGCTCACTGGATGAAATGATCAGCGGAGACAAGTGAGTCATGTGGAACACAGGCTTAACTTGAACCCTAACTGGTGCATTAACTCAGCTTTGCAAAGAATGCTAATATAGATGTGTGTGTGTGTATATATATATATATATATACACACACACACACACACACACACACACACACACACACAAAATCACACATACCCCCCTAAGGCAAAGCATCATGGGCTGTATATGCAAATCACCACAGAATATATATGAATTTATATATACATATATATATATATATACACACACACACACACACACATATATACATATACATTGCTGAGACTCAGCCCTCTAATACAGATTGCAATTTGATAGCCAGCAACAGAGACACAAAGCAACTGCTTAAACTGGTCAATTTCCCCATAGGGACCATTTTGATAAGCAAACACTTTAGGAAATGCAACCTTTGTTTAACCCTTGAAGTACCTAATAAAGTATTACATCTGAAATATTCCATTACACAACAGATTAGCCATATTTATCTTGAGGGAAAAAAACATTCATGTATGGTATGTTCTAAAAATACTTTAGCATCGGTAAAAGTGTAGCACTGTACAAATAAATGAAATTGCATTGCTGCTTGAATGCTTCATAGGTTTTCATTGTAAATAAATGCAGAGCTATTTCCCCTTGTAATTTTGCGTGGTGGGACAGTTATTTTTATGTGTCATTGGTGAAGCCAGTTCTGCTACACACCTATTACAGTTGCACTATACACCGGCACTCAGCATGCTATGTGGCGATAGAGCCACTCATCAAAACAGCCTCACAGGATAAAAAGTAGTACGAAAGACACACAGCTGCAACTGCACTACTTGCTAACTAAGTTTGGTGTATGTGAGTGCCACTCAAAAGAGTCAAACTATACAATTTACAGACAAATATGTTTCATTTGCATTGGTAGCATGTACTATTTCATAAAAGCAATATTGATGAGGCTTCTCAGAGGGTTACACCACTGTTCTTTTTCATTGTTGCCTCATCTTTCTATTATCTTAATTCCACAACATTCTGATGATGTAAAATTATTGTCACTCCACCCCTTTACTGAGTTATTTAAAAAAAATTAAAAAAGTAATTAGATAAAAAAGATACAAATCATAGGGATAGAATTGATTTGTTTTTGGTACCAAATGAGTTAAATTTGCTGTTTTTTAGCAAGAGGAAAACTGTGTTGTGACTAAAATGATGGCATGCAGTTTCCCATGAAATGCTGCAGCTCTGGGCAGAGGCAACAGTGACAGAAACATAATATAGTAGTAGTAGTACTCCTCAACATTGTTTTCTAGAGAATATCTTATTGCAAATGTGCCACAAAAGAGAAAAAAAATTATGTTTTATATTGCCAGTAATCTTTATTGTACTGTCTTAAGCTAAACTGGGATTTCCTCTATCTTTTTATGAACATAACTGTTTCTCCTTTAGAGCTCATCTTTCCAGTCTATGGCGTGAGGCGGGGTGGGGTGGGGTGTAGTTTCCTGGTGACATTCAAGTCTTATGTGCTGCTTTCCCCACCATCCCTGCAGTGGGCATCCTTGCTGTGCAGGAACCAAGAGCGCCAGCATCCATTCTTTAGATGGCTCAGTGTTTTTTTTCCCCTTTTTGCCCTTTGACCCTCGACCACCCCACTATGGCTCGTGAATACACAGCTTTACCTTGATGGAGTAGCAAGGTCCCTGGCCCACTGTTGGGGGGTTGCTGCAGCTGTAGAATTCGCCACCAGTCCTCTCAGACTGGGATGACGCTGCAGCACTCTTCCCAGCCTGAGCCTAACCTGGGCCTCTGGCATGGCAGCACAACACCCTGATGCTGGGTATCAGGTAGCCCTATCCTGTATATTTAACCCCTTCAGTGCTGGCTTCCTGTTACACCACTCAAACACATTGTAATCGGTCTGGCCCAGTGGTGCCACCTGGTGGTGAACTATGCTGCTATGCAGAAGACCTAGGTTCATGTCTTGAGCCTGACTCCCTCACCCTGAGCAGGTGGGGTCAGTCTGGAGTGATCCTGGGAAGGGGGAAGAGGAGCATTCTACTCTGAGAGCAACACCTGCAGGTGGGAAATGGGTGTGGCCTTGACACTATGAGTGACCATGCAGTGCCAGCCACCCCTGCCTAGAGGGCAGTGCCTTGGTTGCTCATTGGCTGGTAGCCAGTGAGGTGGGAGGTTGAAAAGAAGGAGAAAAGGTCTCTGGAGCAGCATGTGATGGCCATTGGCCTGCCCAAGTCGATGCCACCAAACCTTCTGGCACCCCTTCGCCATCCTCTGACCAAGGATATTTCCTAGTGGCCAGCAGTGCATGGTCAGATGTAGGAGCCTCACCATTGTGGAAAGCCATGGGGCAACAGAGTTTGATGGATCTGGAAGAGCAGGCATATGGGACTAGTAAGTGTGTGCCTGAGGCAGCCAGGAAGCTGGATTAGCTGTACAGTATATGCTACTTGTATGTAATTGCTTACTGTGACCAAATAAAGGATAAATTAAAAAAAAAAATTGTAACAGGCAGAATGCACTCTGCTCCATTACATAATAGTTAATAAAAGCACCAATGTTTTAGGGCTCATTGATCTTGACAGAAAACTACAGCATTGTCTTCAGTGCAGGGGTTGGGCAACAACACTGAAACATAATTGACATTCATTTAGTTATAATGGGACAATAGGTGATAGAAGAATCTCTCTTGAGAAACCCAGTTCATATCTGGTTTTGCATCAGTAACTGGATCACTTGCTGTGGGTAAACTTTAAACCACAGTAGCCATGTGCAGAAACAATAGCTTTGGAAACTCTTCAGCTCTAGTGTCTCAGGACTCCACGAAGAAAACTATTTCCTCATAAATTTATATCCACAAGGGTGTGGTGTACAGATATATGGAACTGAAATAAACAGAAAAAAGAAAGAAGAGCCTCTTCTCTTTGTTTGGGTTCCATTTATATGCACACCACACTCTTGCGAATAAAATAGCACCAGGTTGTGCATTAGAGAAAGAGTAAGGTGCTTCTGGGAGTCCTAGGTTTCCATTTGCCTTGGTGTCACAGCTGGTAGTGCAACAGAATGATATTCTGGGCATGCTGGGTTCAAATCCCAGCTAAGGCACTTATTTCTTTGTCTCTTCTGTTTGTTTCCTCATAAATATGCAAACTAGGTACTATGTACAGTCGCTTTGTCATTTAGTCAACATTTTTTCTACTTTTATTTTGTCTTTGATACTGCTTTGAGCGGAATTGAACCTCAGACCTATGTAATATTTTCCAGCTTCAGCTGCAAAACTGTGAAAGTAAATGGCATAAGCAAAGGCTCAATGTAGCATCTTCAGAAGAATTAATCTGCAGTTTGTTAAAATTACTTCTTAATGCACACTGACCTTTTAACCTTAGTTAGGGCTTAGTATGACAGCAAAGAGAATTCCTTTTGCAGGTACCTAATTGGCCGACTGTGAGCTTCTAAACTAATCTGTGTCAGACAACATCATGGGCGCAAAAGCCTGGGCAGGTATGAAATCGGATGAGCGCTAGGCTTCAAGTGGTCATCACAAGAAACAACAAGAGGTGACTGGTGCCACCCGACTCGGCTGTGTTGAAATCAGCAGCACACAGTGGCTTATTCCAAAGCTTCTTAACTGTACGTGAACAAATGTTTATAGAAAATGATGTACTTAAGCACTCTGGTATGGGGCAGAGAGTCTTTGGCTACTTAAGATCCTGGACTCAGTACACAAACCCAGGTTGCCAGAATGCCAGAGTGATCCCCAATCGTTTGTGACATTTAACCGGCATGAGAGTAATTTTTCTTACAAGAAGTAACTACAATCTCATCTGCTAAGCATACACGTCTGTAACTGTTACTTTGAAAAGGGTCTGAGAAACGCAGCTTTTTGATTGACTGAAAACATTCTATCTGCCTTATGTTGATTTTTGATAAACATATGAGTAAAGCCCAATCGTGCTGAACAAGGTAGACGCTATTTAAAAATGATTTTTTTTTATTATTTTAGCAATAAGGCAGTCCTAGGGGTTATGCTAATGGCCAGTTAATTACCCTCTAGGGGCATATGTCACTTGACTATGTTTCATGCCACATAACATCCTTAGAGGGTGATTAACAGATCACTAATATAACCCCAGTCATACCTTATTGCGTAATACAGTAGATGAGATGCCAGCCATTAGGTAAGTAGCTTCTGCTTAATTGTGTATTTTATTTCAAAAAAATATGTTTCATTTCAGATGTGACATTTCATAATGAATATTTCCTGCTGCTTCACGCTTGGATCACTTCAAAAAATGAAGCTGTCTCCCAGTAAACCTACCTGGTTAACAATAAAAAATAAATAAATAAACAGTGTGAACAATTGTGTTCTATTGATGTCAACTGACCATGTTCTGTTGTGTTTGCTTTCAATCAAAGGGAATATATAAAAGCATGCACCAGCTATGGAAACCTTAGTGATAAAAAAACAAAATAAATCTCTGTTTTCACATCACATCCACAAAACTGGCATGATATGGAACAATTCCCATGATGGGATAACCCCTGCTGAAGGTGATTCAATTTGACAGAAATAGAAAGGTCTCTCATCTCTGTTTACAGCAGAGCAGAGCTAAAAACCAAAGCTCAATTATAACAACACACAGAAGGCCACAGTCAGTTACATTTGTATGGAGAAATATTAATCTTGCATGGAATGCCATCAGTGGAGGAGGCTAACAGTGTTTTTATTCCCATATTGCAGAGAATGTACTGAAAATTGGGGTTTCACTAGGCAGCCATTTGGGGAAAAACATTTGTTACAGAATGATAGCAAACTCAGCAAATGTGGGTTGGTGATTGGTTATGCTTGTCCTGTATACTGCAACTGTTGTAGACTGAGTGTGTTTCTAGTTCCGTAGTGCACTTTTCAATTGGATGGATAATCATAAAATGTGAGGAGGTTGTGCGCTGAATGAAACCAATAGCTATGAGTGTGTCTTCCTAGTAATGTTTGATTAACGTATACCTTTGGATAGAATTACATGGACTAGCACAATGCTCTGATACACTTACTGTAGTGTTAGGCAGATAAAACTGGTAAACATTTTAAATACATACAGTACAGTACAGCCAAGTGGTTAGAGTAATGAGCTGTGCACAAGCTTGGTACATCCA
Organism: Neoceratodus forsteri; assembly: GCA_016271365.2. NCBI lineage: Eukaryota > Metazoa > Chordata > Ceratodontiformes > Ceratodontidae > Neoceratodus > Neoceratodus forsteri. The sequence goes on from CM028131.1 coordinate 1,317,068,617, forward strand.
GCAGACCTGTGTTTGATTTTCACAGCCTCCACTTACATACTGTGTGACCCTGAGCAAGTCACTTCACCTCCCTGTGCTCCCGGGCTGCACCTGTAAAATGGGCCTTGTGCCCAGTGGACCTTAACTGCATACCAAAGAATAAAAATTCAAAAATGTCATCATGTTGCCATTTCAAAACTGCAAGTTTTGGCATTTCCATGTCTCTTCCAGCTGGGTGGTGGGGGAAGGCAGGAAAGAAGTGAGTGCTCCTGCCAGAGAATATTATTGTTTATTGCAATTTTGTTGACCAGGTAGGCCCACTGAGACAAGATGTCACTTTTTCAGGCATGACCCAGAATTATAACATAAGTATACATACAAAGTCAAGTGAAATGTATAACAAAGGTGTGGCACCACAGAAAGATGGTGGAGAAATAATGGCTGATGCATGTGTCTGTGAACTAAAATAGTGGTCTTCCCCAGCTGCAACAGAGTGTCTCCAGGTGGTGCAAATTTTAGGAAGCCATGAAGGGGCAGTGCCCCATAAGAGGAGGAAAAGGGTTCTGGAATGGACTCGGGTGTCAGATCTTGTTAGGCTGTTAAAGGCCCTGGGTTGTTTCAGATTGTCCCTTTGGGGATGGCAACCTGGATTCACAACTAAGCACATATGATTGTAGTGGTAATGGATTACAAAGTTTAAGCTTGGAAACAGAGACTGGTCTTGTGAAGCAGAATAGAGATGTGTGAAGTTCAGAAAACTTCACTTCGACAGAACTTCATTAAGCTGGCCATTTTTACAAAGTTCAAAGTGCCGACTTCACAATTTGTTTTGCCAGGTGAAGAGGTGCTTTTTTCTGCAACGTGACCAAACTTCGCTCACAAAGTTAACACTCACCCCATTCCATCAGTAAATAAGCTGAGTTTTGTAGAGTATATGTGAATGGGGTTGAATGGGGTGAGCGTTAGGGTTGACAACCCCATGGCACACCCCATGCCTGAATTGTGAAGGCACAGGCAAGGTCAAGCCATAATAGTTTTTCCTGTTGGTGCCTGCAGGGTGGGGCTGTGGTGTTAGGGTCAGGAATCCTAACACCAGAATTCCCTACATTTGTCACTTTAACTCTAACCGGTGAATTAACAACAGTTTTTTGCAATAAATTTCCTTACTTTTTAAGATAGTGTAATCATATCCTCATTTGCCTGTGGGAGCTCAGGGCCCTCTGGGTTCTGTGCTTCCATCCCTCCATAGATGGATACATCTATGGTGTGGAAGCACAGGGCCCTTTGAGCCCTGCACTTCCATTTCTGACAAAACAGCAATTTATTTGCTTTGTTGTATAGCTTGTTAAAGTTCACATGTTATCATGCGGGAATTTTGATTTTTTAAATTTTTATGGTTTTTTATGTGGCCCCTAAATTTTTTGGGGGGGATTATGTGTTATTCTTGTAGTACTCATTAAGACATTTTATTTAATATATAGATTGTTCTGTAAGTCCTTGGAGTTATGGCTTGCTGAAGTTCAAACGTGGGGGGGGGGTGAAATAAAGCCCAAACTCTTGTTTCGTATGAAGGGATCCTCTTTCATATCAAATGAAAGACCCATATGAAAAATGATCCCCTCATATGAAAAAATTATTGAAAAAAAAATCTAAGTCCAAAATCTTTTTTTGTATCATAGTATCATAGTAAAAGTCAGCAGAATAGGCCCCATGGTCTATTGTGTCTGCTCGGAAGCTAGCCCCCTACTGGGAGTTCACTCCTCCAACCCCCCAGCCCCAGAGGTGGCCATCCCTGGCTGGTATCAGGGAATCCTTTTTCATATGAATGAAAAAAGCATATGAAAAAGGATCCCTTCATATGGAAAAAGAATCGGAAAAAAACTAAGCCCAAATTCTTTTTTTTATATGAAGGCATCCTTTTTTGTATGAATGAAAAAAGCATACAGAAAAGGATCCCTTCATCTGATAAAAGAATTTGGACTTGTTTTTTTCCAATTCTTTTTTGGTATGAAGAGATCCTTTTTCATATGCTTTTTTGTTCATATGAAAAAGGATGCCTTGATATGAAAAAAGAATCAGAAAAAAACTAAGACCAAATTCTTTTTTCGGATGAAGGGATCCTTTGTATGGGCCAATTTTTTTTTCGTATGGCCATATGAAAAAAGAAAATCAGCTCACAAAAAAAGATTTTTAAATGTGTGAAAAAAAAAACATTTCTGGGTTGTTTATCCACAAACTAAGTACAGAATCCACCTAATGAGGTCCTGATAAGCAAGATACATCTGTTAGTATGTGTGTGTGTGTGTGTGTGTGTGTGTGTGTGTGTGTGCAGGATGTCATTTTTGTGAGTTTTGAAACGTTTTTTTGGAAAGAGAAACAAAATGGTGGCCATACAAAAAGGATTTTTTTTCTCACGAAAAAGGATTACCCCCATATGAAAAAGGATCCTTTTTCATATGGACCAAATTGATTTTTCTTTTAAGCAGCTATCTAAAAGAAGACAGTACTGAGCATGCTCAGAACTGAAATTTTAAAATTCAATAACTTTAGAACGGATTCATATTTTTCCACCAAACCAGTGAAAGGCACCACTGTGGCCCAAGCCCTTTCTACCCTGAAATTATCAGAACCATTTGAGAGCTAGATGATGACAGAAAAACTGCAAAACTCCCCAATGTTTTTCACTTTTTTCCCTATCCATATCTCAAAATCCACACATCTAACCCAAATGCAACTTGGCACTTCAACAGATCTACCCCCAGAGACTGTGCATGCAAAATTTCATGCAAATCTGATGAACAGTTGTGAAGCTGTTAAAGTGCTAAGTTTGAAGTTTAACATAGAAACCCCTGCTCAACCTTAAGTATAGTGGCACTATCGTGTCACTATAATAAACCGTACCATCTCCAAGCTGTAACCTGATCCTGCCACTATTGGAAGCCACTGTAAATGAATCCTGGACTCTGTGGGGTGTCTGTTTTGTCATGAATAAACTTATTATTATTATTAAATGAGTGGTCTCTAAAGTTCATAATTAATGCCTGCATCACAAATTCAAAACACTAGCACCTGGGCCACTGCTCTATATGTAAAAACATGCTTTACCTTGTTTAGCAGGTATTTTCTAGCCCAAGGCCCAGAAATTCAAAAGGGTTGTGCCATGCGCAATATGGTTGCGCCAGCGCAAGTCTAAAAATGCGCCATTCTACGATATTCAGCGGGAGGCAGTTGCGCCCCCCAAATCACACTGAGCAATAGCTCAATGATAATGAATGTATGCACAACTGAAGTGAGAGGAACCATGCATAAATGGCGCAGTGTGATATTTAACAACATGCGCCATGCGCAATAGGGGAACAAGTGGAAGTTGTGCGATAGCGGAAATGAGCCAAAATAAAAAGGAACAAGGGAGAGGCGCAAGAACGCTACAGGGAAGGCACATGTTGCTGAACTATAGCCAGCCACATAGGCAACACACACACACACACACACACACACACAGGGCAGGACAGAGAAAGGGCACCTGGAACCCACAGGCTCAGGGAAGGTGTGGGGAGCCACAGCCACAGTGCAGAAGGGGGAAGTGCCATGCAGCACTGAGGCCAGCACAGTTAGGTGTTCCCAGTGCAGTGGAAGTAGCAGCCAGGACAGCGGGGGGAACACAGAAACAGCTGCCAGGGGGGGTGAACACAAGCCAGGGACATGGCCAGTGCCACCATTCAGATGGAGGCAGTAATGAGGGGGGTGAGAAGGTGGGCAGCAGGGGGGCGCGGCAGTGGAAGGGCCCATCGGCAGTATGCCCCCAACAAGCAGTACCGAGCCCGCACCAGCTTCGAGCTGTACAGTGATACTAAGATCGTGGGCTGGTACCACCTGAATTGGGCAATTCTGAGGCGGCTCTGTGAGCTGTGCAGTGATGTGATGCAGGCACCCACACGACAGAGCCATGCTCTGTCAGTGGAGACTGAAGTGACAGCTTGCATGTGCTTGCTCACCATGGGTACCTTCCAGAGACCAACAGGGGACACCACAGGCATAACCCAGTCGGCCGCGTCACGCCACCTCACCCATTTCCTCAGCGCACTGCTGCCACATGCTGTGGAGTACATCCATTTTCCCAGCACACCGGCGGAGCGCACAGCAAACATACAGGAGTTCCACAGGGCAGCATGTATGCCTGGCGTGCTAGGGGCAATAGACTGCACCCATGTGGCCATCCGCACACCACCTGGCCCCGAGGGGGCTGCATACATTAATCACAAGGGCTATGCTAGCATCAACTGCCAGGTGGTGTGCGATGCTAGGAGCATAATCAATGTCTGTGCCATGCACCCTAGGGAACACACGATGCCTTCATCTGGCACCAGTCGGCACTGTGCCACAGATTCGAGAGTGGGGACATCCCCACTGGCCACTTAGTGGGTGAGTATGCAAACCACACAGACAAACTTAGGGCTTGGGAGGGGCATGGTCAGAGGTGACATGGGTAGTGGCCTACATGGCCCGGGGCAGGGCGATGCTGATCACCAAACTAATCTCCACCCTCTACACACAGGTGACAGTGGATACCCACTCCGTCCCTGGCTGCTCACACCATAGCCGGCCCGCAACCCGCCGCGCAGCAATGCTACAATGAGGCACATGCCACCACACGTAATGTCATCGGCGGGTGTTCGGTATACTGAAACGCCTTTCTATTGCCTGGACACCTCCGGCTGTGCCCTCAGTACAGCCCTCAAGGTCTCGGGCTATTCCTGGCCTGTTGCATCCTGCACAACATGGCCACAGAATGTGGAATAGCCATACAGGTCAAGAGGGGACAGCGATGGGAATGATGAAACGCCGGTGACAATGGTGATGGGCAGTCCCCCTTGGGTGACGGGACCCCGACTGCTCCAGCTGGCACAGCTGCACCGGGACACCATCATGGAGGAGCACTTCAGCCAACCCAGGTAAGTCATGGGGCCATGTGCAACCACCAGTGGCAAAGGCACAACCCACAAACATGCATGGACACACCAGGGGTGCATGCCATCAAGGGAAGTGGCCAGGCATGGAACCACACACCGCCAGGGATGGGTGAGGTCTAATATGGCACGTGGTCAGACACACACACACACACACATACACACACACACACAACTCACCAGACATGCACAAAGGGTAGGAGGCATGCTGACCCAGAACGCCACGCCTAGCCACACACATGCCCACAAACCACCACGCCCACTGCCTGTCATTGTGCATGTGTCAGACGCTGGGCACCATTGCACATTGGCATACAGCGCAATGCAGGCATCATCATGCACACACAACTGTGGACAGCAGCTGGGAGGGTGTGCAGATGGACTGTGTGTGTGCATGCAGGGCCAGGTACTCACCCGTGCATTGCCCGCTGAATAACACAATGCACACAGGGCAGCATCAGACAGTAGCCGCGCTGGGAGACAGGTCAGTCACGCGCTACAGTGCCCCGACCACCACGGATGTGTGGGTGGCCCCACCGAGACCCACCAGCAGTGACAGGCTGACCACTGGCCTCATGGGGTGGCATGATGGTCCCCCAAGGGTTCCACTGCGTGAACGCAACCATGCTCACGCAGGGGTCTGAAGCACGCCAAACATGCCTGCGCCAGGCGTGCTTGGGATGCCCACAGCTGAACCCAGAGTCAACAAGGATGGTGTCGCATGACGCCAGAAACGGGGGGTGGACATTGCACTTCACGGTGTCTGCGATGCATGGGCAAATAACTGTGTGCCCCCTGTGGCCATGGCAGCTGTGATTGTCTGTGTCAGTCTGTCAATGGCAGCGGTCACATCCTCCCGCATCCGGTCCATCCCTGTCAGAAGTAGAGCGGTTTCCCTGCTGCGACACTCCTCTGCCTGGTTCAGAGCCACACCCAGTGCATCCGCCACCATCACAAGCCGCATCTGCTGATTGACTGATGCTTGCAGTATGCAGGTGTGCTCATCCAAGAGGTCATCTGCTTGATCGGCATGCTGTCCCTCAGGGTGTTCACGGCCCTGATGCTCATCACCCCTTGAGGGTGGGTGCTGCACACCAGGGCCAGGCCTGGGCATGTCCACAGGTGGTGCACTGACACTGCCCCCTGACACTGTACCCCCAAGCCCATTGGCCGACTGCTGATGCTGCCCCTCTGGCTGCCGCTCCCCAGGGCTCAATGGTGCCACCGCAGTGGCTGCAACAGTCCCACTGTCCTGTACACACACCAGTGCTGCCCCACTGGTGCTGACAGGCACAGACTGGGACTGTGATGATATGCAGGCCTCCATGGCGGCACCATCCACAGCCATGGCTGCGATGTTACCTGCTGTGTGGCCATCCTGTGGCACACATGTGTCACTGCCCATGACGTTAGCGACATCATCATCAGTGACGGACCCGGCACCAGCCCAAGTCCCAGCATGCTGGCATCCATGGACACTGGCATGCTGGGACACGGGCAGGGCCTCCTCGGCACCTGCTCCACCAGCATCAGTCTGGACGTCCAGGCGGGCCCACTGTCGCCCTGAGCCGCGTATTCCTGTGGAGGTGGATGGGTCCTCCTCCATCTCCATCTGACCGGCCTCAGTGGAGAAGCCCACCACTGCTGACCCATGCAGACACTCAGGAGCTGTAAGGGAAAACAAAGTCATGTTACTGCATGTGACCTAACCTGTCCCCCCCATAGACAGACCATGACCTACCATGCAGTGACGGGCTACCACCCGTCTGGAATCCACCACCCGGAACACCCTCAATGGCACAACGCTGCATGCTGCCAGCAACCCTCTCCTTCTGTGGGGTCAAGCGTAGCACCTCTGACTGTCCCCCACCTGTCGCAGACCGTGCTGCCCTGATGGCAGCCACCTGCACCCTAATCCTCCACCTGTCTGTGCCCATCTTCTTCTTGCACTCCTGCACAGAGTGCTGGTGGCTGCCATGCAGGTTTACAGCACGTGCCACCTCCTCCCATGCAGCAGCACGGGCCTGTGGTGTTTCCTGGCGTCCGCTGAGAAGCGGCTCCAGGTCCAGGTAGGCCTTGAACAGGGCATCCATCTCGGCCTTCATGAAATTTGGCCTCCTCCTCCTCCCATGACTCTGTTCCTCTTCCTCCACAACTCGCTCAGTCATGATTCAGCCTGTGAGAATGACAGGTGTTACCTGTGACTGTGCAGTCCCATGCATGTCCCAAAATCTACAGTCCACACTCCCAAACAGCATGCAACTCACCAATAGACTGCAGTAACCGACTATGGCCAGTGCAGCCCAATGTCGCACTGTTATAGCGCAACCCATGCAAATGAGGTGAGGCGTTTCTTTAAGTGGATGAAAATGCAGTGACTGCGCCATTGAATGGCTGATTAGCTGATTTGCATATGATGGCTGAATATCGTGCTGTTGCACTTCATGCAATTGTGTTGAACGTGCTGAGCCAAGGGCGCAGTTCTATGACATGCGTAGTACACACCTAACTGCGCATGCCCGGGTTGATGACGCAGGCGCCTGCCGTGCTGCTGATGTGCTGTGTGCGGGAGGCAATGCAGGGCATGGCCACCATTGTGCCAGTGGCACTACAGTGCTGTTCACCGATATAGCGCTGGGGCACTGGGACGTCGTAGGCGCACTGGGGCAACAGCATGGTAGGCCGCTACAGGAGGTAGCACACAGGCACCCAATTGCGCTAGATGCATTGGGTTCCAATTGCACTGTGGCTGTCCGTGCGCCAGAGACCTTTGACCCTGTGCCCGACCTTTTCCCCCAGGTGCCATGCATCAGACATGGGTGCACCACTATCGCGCTGTTCGGTAACAGCGCGATAGGGAATGGCAGCGCTGTACCGCGCAGCATCTGCACGTGGTGGAACCGCGCTGCAGAGCGCCATTTTGATTTAACTGAGCAGTAGAGATGGTGCGGAGAAAAGCTGTACAGTGGAGCCAGGTGGAGCTGGCAAACCTGGTTGCCACTGTGGAGCCACATGTTGGCCCACTATTTGGTGAGGCACCCCTGGACAGGGCCAGGAGTCAGGTGTCGCAGGAGGTGGCCGATGCCCTGGAGGAGGCCACCAGTATGGGGCAGATGGCAGAGCAGTGCTGCCACAGATATGGGGACCTGAGGCGGAGGGACATGGACCTGCTTGCCTGCCTGTGGGCATGTGCCAGGAGGGGCACGGTGCCATGGCCAGGTAGGTGCAACATCCATACACTTTTATCTTCTATACGGGTATCACGGTTGCATGTGTTTGGCACAATGGGGGGCATCCGGTGTTGGCCATGGTGGTGTTATCAGGGTGTGGGGTGGGTGGGTCTGGCTGTGTGGGATTGCACATACATGGGGGCGGGGGGACTTTGCTACAGGATTGTACTGATGTTCCTCTCTCCATGTTTGCACCTTAGGCCCAGATGAGTGCAGGCTGGTGAGGGAGAGGAGGCCCCGCCAGGAGGGCCATCAGGCTGGGAGGGGCAAAGGTATGCAGAGGCGCAGGGACCAGCCTGATGATGGTGAGTGCCTTACATCCATGATTACTATTGCATGCTGTGTAACAGGGTGGGCAGCGGGGCATGGCCACCATCCATTGACACCACTGCCATGCATGCAACTTGTTACAGTCAGCACTGTCCAGTGGCACTGCATGTCTGGGAGTGCATCAATGGTGGTCCATGCATGCACCCGGGCACATGGCTGTGCCACTGCCTTCACACCGCATAGCCAAGCCACTGTACGGCCATGGTGGTGCTGTGCTGGACATGGACGGTGGGTGTGTGCAGTGGTCCACATGGCTGTGGCTGCCTGGGTAGGCAGGTCTTGTGGACACGGTCACTGTGGGTAGTTGCACACCATCACAGGGGCGTGGCACATGGCTGTATGCCATGCACAATGGGTTTGCTGCAGGGGACTGGACAGTCACACGTATTGACTCTGCTCCCCTTGTCCTAGGTGAACAACTCTGGATGGCCCTGGAATGGGCAATACAAGAAATCCTGCAGCTGGCACGGACGTCCCTGGCAGCCTTGGAGAGGTTGAAGAGACGTGGGATCCGGAGGAGGAGAACCCGGAGGCACCACAGGAGTGGAGAGCAGGGCAGGGAATAGGCCCTCCATGACCCCCTGACACCCATACCCCCTGTACCCACCCTCACACCCCTTCTTCCCTCTCCCATTTGTACACCCCTATCCCATGCCCATCCCCACCTGGTTTGTGGCCCTTCCCCCCCTTGTATATATTTGTAAATATGTTACATAGTTGTTATATTTTAATACATACATTTTGTTATAACAACTGTGGTGGTCTCTGATTTGCAGCGGGCTACAGGTGCTCATCTGCAGTGGTGTGCATGGCGTCAGGGGTGGTGCACGCATGGGCGTGTGTGTGCGTGTGTGTGTGTGTGTGTGTGTGTGTGTGTGCAGAGATGAACCACCTATGGTATGGGCAGGAGGATCAGTCAGTCTGTGGTTTGTGTGTTGTACTCTGTGCACTGAATGCCTGTGTGCAGTGGTCCATGGGGCCTGCACTGTGTGCATGGCACCCCAGTCAGACCGTCCATGACCTGTGCAGCTGACACCCTTACATGTCTGTGATATGCACGGTCTGCTGGCGTGTCAGTGGTGGCTGCTGTGGCCAGTGCTGGGATGGGATGTGTCCTTGGGAGGGTGTGCAGGGTGCTGTACTGCTGGAGGTGGGGTCTGGGGCATGCCCTGTCACATGTGGGGTACCTCGTGTGCTGACATGTGGTCGGTCTCTCAGCTGTACCTCAGGGGGGACATGCAGGGTGGCACAATGTATGCATCTGTTGCATCACTTTCTGCTGCCACCCACTGCGAGGTGTCCATGGTGGGGCTGCCTTGCATGGCTCCTTGGTGCACAGGGTTACATTGTCACAGTGGGGGTGGTGGCATGCATGGGGTGTCCTGCACTGTTGGGTGCTACTCCTGGGCAGGGTGTATGGGAATCATGGTGCAGGGTGTGCTCTGCATTTGTGGGATGGTGTGGTATGGGGTGGTCGGCCATCCTTGTGTGCCGGTCACAGCTTGCAAGGGGCGTGATGGAGCACCATGGCCCGGCTGTGGGTTGGTTGCTGGTCTCCATGGGCCAGTGGTTATTCCAGCCCTCCCCAGTTGTGCAGTGCATGGGGTGTGGGGGGGATGATGTCTGTTCTGCTGTGTGTTCCTCTGCCCATCTGTGGCATGGGTGGTGGGCCCCTGCATCCCTGGTTGTGCTGTTTCATTGCTGCCCTGCTGCTGGGGCGCATCCCTGTTTGCGCTATGACTCATCTGGTCTGCTCAGCTGAACATCCCTTGTTGAGCTATGGCGCATCACATATGCTCAGCTTCACCTCCCTAGTTGCGCTATGGCGCAGGTGTTGCAATATTCAGTCATCGGCCATAGGCGCATCTTGGCCTGCGCAGTTTTTGAATATTGCGCTTCTTGCGCATGGGCGCAATGGACTTGCACTTGCTGCTGCTGTTGCACACTTTTTGGGCGCAGTTTGAATATCTGGGCCCTAGTGTTTTCCTTGCTTGATTGTGAGATCAGTTAGCACCATAGTCTGTGACTGAACATAGGGCTAATAATATGGCAACCACACTGGCTTTAGCCAACTCTGTGTTTTTTTATGCCACTAGACTCTGTGAAAAAGAAGTGCTCTCAACAGAACAGGGTGCCTAACATCTCTACCTGCTGCTGAGCATCATGGATTGACTAGAACTAAAACTTTTAGTTTGGTTTTGCAGCCTGATGATTTGTGTCTTAATGTTTCATGAACAAATCCATTAACTGGATCACAGATTAAAACACTACTGCTACTGTTTCTGTACCTTCTTCATGAGTAAAAGCTTCATATGCATTTATGGTAGCAGTTATAAGAACATAAGAACTTGCTGGCAAAAGGAGACTGTGAGGTCCATCTAGTCTGCCCGAGATGACTACCCCCACCCATCTACCGCTCCTGCTGTGGTGACTACACTGATGGTCCCAAGCCCATTTGAATTTCCCCGACTGTCTTTGCTGCCACCACTTCAGATGGCAGGCTGTTCCAAGGGTCCACGACCCTCTCTGTGAAAAAGTATTTCCTAATATTGATTCTGAATTTACCACCTACGAGGTGTAAGTTGTGCTCCCTTGTCCACGCAGTTCTATTTTCCTGGAAGAGATTTCCAGTTTGCACTGTGTTTATCCCTTTGACAAATTTGAATGTTTCTATCATGTCCCCTCTGTTTATTCTATGTTCAAGGGAGAATAGATTCAACTGGTTGAGCCTAGTTTCTTAAGGTTCATGGTGTAGACCATGCACTATCTTGGTGGTCTTCCTCTGCATGGACTCCAGTCGGCCTATGTCCTTTTTTAGGTGAGGCCTTCAGAAGTGCACACAGTACTCTAAGTGTGGCCTCACGAAGGACCTATAGAGCAGGACTATAGCCTCTCACTTCCTGCTAGTGATACCCCTGCCTATGCATCCTAGGATGCTGCTTGCTTTTAGTGCTGCTTTTATGCATTGCTTTCCCATCTTTAAATCATCTGCTATCATAACTCCAATATCTCGTTCCAGCTGACATACTTATTTCCTGGATTCCTCTTCCCCAAGTGCATTATCTTACATTTTTTGGCGTTGAATTTCAATTGCCATTTCCTGGACCACTCCTCCAGTTTCTTGAGATCTGCCTCCATTCCTGATGCACCTTGCTATGTGTCCACCCTGTTGCAGAGCTTTGTGTTGTCTGCGAACAGGTAGATCTCCCCATTCAGTCCATCAGTGATGTCACTGATGAATATGTTGAAAATGATTGTGCCAAGCACTGATCCCTGTGGAACACCACTGGTCACTTTCCCCTCCTGCGACAAGGTGCCATTTATCATAACTCTCTGGGTTCTCTCCTGTAGCCAGCTGTTAATCCAGCTGACTACTATCTGACTGACTTCAGCTTGCTCTAACCTATTTGCTAGCCTTCTGTGTGGAACCGAATCAAAGGCTCTGCTAAGTCCAGATATACTATGTCCACAGCTGCACCTTGGTCCTCTGCTCTCATAACCCCATCGAAGAATGCTATCATATTTGTCTGGCACAAGCATCCTGCTGTGAAGCCATGCTGCTTCGGGTCGAGTTTTCCACTTTCTTGAGGTACTCCACTACCCTTTCCTTGAGCAATGTCTCCATTATTTTACCCACCACTAAGGTCAGGCTGACTGGGTGATAATTTCCTGCTACTTCCCCTGCTACCACTTTTGTGCAATGGCACAACTATTGCCCTTCACCAGTCCTTTGGCACTATGCCATATTCCAGTGACTTACTGAATAGTGCGGCTAGTGGGGTGGCTAGTTCCTCTCGAAGTTCCTTCAGAACTCTTGGGTGTATTCCATCCGGTCCCATTGCCTTGTCCACCTTCAATTTAGAAAGTTCCTCTAGGACCCTTTCCTCTGTAAAGGTGCTGGTGTCAACTTCCCTGTGTGTGTGTTTGTCTTGGCTAGTAATGAACTGTTACCAACATCCTTCTTAGTGAATACCAAGCAGAAGAATTCGTTGAGTACTTCCGCCTTGTCCTTGTCCTTCACCACCAGCTGTCCTTCATTTGTTGCTAACCTTGTTATTCCTCCCTTACTCTTCCTCTTTTCTCGTATATATCTAAAGAATGTTTTATTCCCCCTCTTCACTCCCTGTGCTATTTTTTCCTCTGAGTGGGCCTTGGCCACCCTAATTGCTTTCCCAGCTTCCTTGAGTTTTATCCTGTAGTCCTCCCTATCCTTCTCTGATTTGGACTCCTTGTACTTTCTAAAAGCAGTTCTCTTCTCTTTAAAGTTAGTCGACACTTTTTTGGAAAACCAGAGTAGGTTCTTTGATTTCTTGGACTTCTTTATTTACTTTGTGCATTGTGCCATGACTGGAGTTATAGCATTCTTCAGTTTTATCCAGGTGTCTTTCACATTCTCTGTGGTGTTGGCTTCTAGCAGTGGTTTAATACATTTTCTCATTCTTGTTAAATTCACTTTCCTGAAATCGAGCACCTTAAGTTTGGTGTGATATGGGTCCTCCACTTTGTTAATCAAGAACCAGACTGACCTGTGGTTGCTGGTTCCCAGATTGATCCCCACTTGGACATCTGATACACTGTTCATGAGTACCATGTCCAGTATAGCTGATTCTGGAGTGGGTGAATCCACAAATTGATTCAGGCCCACTCCCTGTAGCGCAATGAGGAATTCTCTGCTTCTGTCTGAGGAGGCAGTAAAGGTGGACCAATCAACGTATGGGAGATTGAAGTTTCCGACCAATACTAACTTGCCTTTGTCGGCCATCCTCAGTATGTTTTCCTGGAGTTCCTTGTGCCTCTCAATGTCCTGGGGTGGGGGTCTGTAGATAACTCCCAACCAGATAGGGTCTCTTTTCCCTGCTTCCTGAGTGATCCACAGGGCCTCCACCTCACCCTGCATTCCGTGGACTTCAGTCATACTGATTTTGCCTCTGACATAGATAGCCACCTCCCTCCTTTCCTTCCCTTACAGTTGCTCCTGAAGAGAGTGTATCCTGGGATAGCTGTGTCCCAGGTGTGGTTCTCAGTGAACCAAGTCTCCCTGATAGTGACCCAATCTAGGTGGGCCTCAGCCATCATGGTAGTGAGATCTGGGATTTTGTTTGTAAGGCTACGAGCAGTAACGCACATTGCCTTCCATACCTGGTTTACCTCGCATTCTGCACAATTCCATTGCTTATGCTTTGTGTCCATAGTGTACTCAATGCTTCGAACATGATTGGAATAACTCTGTAGAATTTTGCTACTCTTATCACATGTGGTGCCTGTGATGTAGTGTCCTGGTGCAGTCCAAGCAGCTGATGATGGGGTAGGAGCATCTGCTAGCTCAAATGACATGGCGGGCACTGGTGCCCCTTCCTCTCCTACTAGTTTAAACAGCTGATGAAGACATTGAACCTTTGATCAAGAGCGCGTGTCCCCTCCTTTGTGAGAGGCAGTTCACAGAATCTAAAGAACTCCCTTTCCCAGTTCTGCCAGTTTCTGATGTAGCCATGCCCTTTATCCTGACACCAGTTTTTTAACCATGCATTGAGCTCGCAGATGTGCCCTTCTCTGGTTTTTCTGCCTGCTGGATCCCTTTCCCCATACAGGCAGAATCTCTGAGAAGGAGATGCTGGATGAAAGGGAAGCTAGATTCTCTCCTAGATTTGAGAGATGATGCTTGGTCTCCTCCACAGACCAACTAGCTAGATCATTTGTACTCATGTTGATCAGAATTTGTGTGCCTGATTCACTTCTGTGCAGAATTCCCTCAATCCGGTCTGTGTCCCTTCAGGCCAATGTTCCCAGGAGGCATCTGACCGTAATCTCTGATCGGCTGTTTCGGTGGATGTGAGAGTCTACCCCATGTATCATAGAGTCCCCTATTATTAGTACGCGCTTTTTGCTGTGTTTTGGTTTGGATTGCCTTTCTGTGTGTTGTTTGAGGTCCTCTTTGTCTACTCTAGTAGTTGGTGTGGATGACAGTGGAGTGAGTCTAGGTGACAAGTGGATCAGTTTTGGAGTCACTTTGGGAATGCTTTTTGGTTTAACCTTGTGATTTCTGACCACCTGCCAATCCCCTGGTCTGTTAGTTCTCTGGGGGAGTGATGTTGGTTAATGCCTAAATTTCAAAGACATCGAAGCGTTATAATGTGTAGTGCACTTGAGATGTGCCCTGAGGTAGATAATCTTGGCCCATGCTGCATGGAGCTGAGAATGTAGGTCGTTGAGGGCAGAGCATGTGGGACAATGCCCCACCTGTATTGCAAAAGCTCTGCTGACTAGGGTCCCATAAAACCTGCAGTTGACAATGTCCACTGTCTGCAAGAGTGGAGCAGGATGAAAAAAGATCTGACCTATAGTTCAGACAGTAACACAAGTAGATCGAGCAAAAGGAGTGAAGTCAGAAAGAGTGTGACCTGTTTATATTGGATAGAACACAAAGTAAAGTGTGCCTTCCCCTGCCTTTAGGAAGGAAGTGTGAAAGCATGGACAAAAGAAAGAGAGAACAGGAAATCAAGAAATACATTTTTTTCCCATTGTGCCTTTCCCTGCTATTGGGAAGGGAATGTGAATGAAAGCAAGGAAGGATAGTTTATTCCCTAGTGCCTTACCCTGCCCTTAAGAAGGAAGTGTGGATGAAAGAAAGGAAGGTTAGTTTTTTTTCCTCCCCCTAATGCATTACCTTGCAATTAGGAAGGAAGTGTTGATTAAAGGACAGAAGGTTAGGAGGTCTTGTGAAGGAGAGAAAGGATATCTTAAGACTTTGTTTGTGTTACTGTGTAAAGCAGACCCTCTTCCTGCGCAGAAAGTGGGCGGTACTGGTATAGTATTATCTGAGCAATGTATTTGAATTTCAGGTTGTGCATGTTATTTATGTAACATCTCTACCATTCTGATTCACAGCACCTTTCAATCTGCTGTACACCCATATCACAGGACAGACTGTGAACAGACACTGTGGTGCCTTTATCTGCATAGTTCAGACAGTAAGCTGTCTTGGTGGCAGTTCCCCAGAGCATAAACTCAGTGGACTGGAAGGTGTCATGTTTCAGAACTGTACGTGAAAAGGCACGTCTCATGTGCTCTGCTTAGTGATAACTCCTGGAATCGGAATCTGGTTAATTTTCAATAGATTCATGTGTGCCTTCCTGTGTTTGATTAGCAGACCCTTTTGTTTGAGTTTCACTAAGAATCTCATTGCGCATGTTTTGCATTACAAAGTGCAAAAGTAACCCAGTTATATTGTACTTTGAATAATCAGGGTTCCCACACCTGTTCATGACCTTTGTAAGGGTGGCAGTGGGACTTGCATTCCCGGAGCAAGGATCATTTTTTGACATCAAGAGGAAAACTAAAATGAAAAGCTATAGGTAAAGCTAAGCAATCCTTTTGGTTGTTTAACAAATGTTTTACTAGGAATGTGAATAAGGCTATTTACTAAATGAGTTTGCTGCCCTCATTTTTACTATTTCGCACTGACATGCCATGTTGATTCATCTTTGTACTGTCTGCCATCCCTCCTTTTCTTTCTCCCACACGTCATGCATGATACTCAATTGGTCTCACTTCATGTTAACTGTAGCTCTGTCCACCCTGTCAGCGTTAATATGCTTAGTGATAATGATATCAGGCTCCTGACATCTCACTTGTTAATTTCAGTTTGCCTCCATTCAGTGTGTGTGTGTGTGTGTGTGTGTGTGTGTGTATGTATGTGTGTGTGTGTATATAGATATACTGTATGTATGTATGTATGTGCTTATATATATATATATATAGAGAGAGAGAGAGAGAGAGAGACATGTATCATGAATTCCCCAAAAATACACACACACACTCACACACGCATGCATGCACGCACACACACACAAACACACTATTTGTAAA
Source organism: Neoceratodus forsteri (assembly GCA_016271365.2). Classification (NCBI taxonomy): domain Eukaryota; kingdom Metazoa; phylum Chordata; order Ceratodontiformes; family Ceratodontidae; genus Neoceratodus; species Neoceratodus forsteri. Next base: position 1,317,084,989 of record CM028131.1, read on the forward strand.
TGGTATGATACTGAGAAAAACAAGGGACAATAGCCTTTTCAAATGAGGGGGTGAAAACATCCATCTCAGAAAATTGGTTCCATCATAACTCAACTCTTGGAACAGATTGGATGTCATGAAACCTTATTTTTTTATTTCTTACTTTTCATTTCTCTTTTTATGGCTCCAGTAATGATTTGTTCTCTGCTGGGTCATTTGGGCTTAAAGTAGCATTCTTTCATTTTTTTAAACGTGAAGTTTGTTGAGAATTTTTCCATACAGACAGAATAACCATTCAAGTAACAAGATCCAGTCCCAGCCAAAATGGCTGTTATGCATTTGCCTAATATGACAAAATTAACAAAAAAATTAAAAATATAAAAAAAGGTTGACTGGGTCTACAAGCTTGTTTCTCTATGTCCACTTACTTGAAGTCTCCTTGCAGGCTGTTAGCTCCTATGGAGACAGCAATGTGAACCTTTCTTTTGGAGACCCAAGAGTTGGGATGTTTATTTGCACTGCTGTCTTTTAGGGGGCTAACAGCCTGCAGAGATGCTCCAGGCCAGTGTATATAAAGAAACAAGCTTTTAGGCATAGTCCAACTTTTTTTCTCATATCAGGTTAATAATAGCAGACATTTTGGCTTTGACCACAGCCATTTGACCAGATAGTGCTGACTGTGACTGATGGGCAAATAGGTAACGGGGAAGATAGTACTGTCACTGATGAGCAAATAGGTAAAGAGGCAGATAGTGCTGTCACTGATAGGCAATAGCTAAGGGGGGGAGAAGGTGCTGACTGTCACTGATGGGCAAATGGGTAAGGGGTGCAGATCGTCAGTGGTAGGTAAATAAGGGAGTAGAGAGTGCTGATTATCCCTGATAGGTACGTGAACAGATAGTGCTGTCACTGATGAGAAAATAGGTAACAGGAGCTATGATCCATTGAAAAAGGGAGCAAGGACTTCTCAAATGCATCTGGAATTTGCACATTGTTTTTATTTTGCACATGACTGCTTAATAAAATACAGCACTTTTGAGAATAAGCAGGTTGGAGCCTCCTTCATTTTATGGTAGTGAGTGCAAGATTGGTGACATGTACTAAGTAACAGGAGATACAGACAGTGCTGATACCGATGAGTAGATGAGGGGACAGCTAGTGTTGACTGTCCCTAATGGGAACACATATCATTGATGGGTAAATAGGTAAGGCGGGCAGATAGTGCAGACCATCATTGATGGCTAAATAAGTAAGGAGGTAGCCAGTACTAACTGACTGTCCTTAATGGGCAAGGGAACAGACAGTGCTGACTGACTCTGATGAGTAAATAGGTGAGGGTGTACATAGTGCTGACTGACACTGTTGGGTAAATAAGTAAGGGACCCCTAGTTCTGACTGTCAGTGATGGGAAGATACATAAAGGGGTAGATAGTGTTGACTGTCAGTGATAGGTAGATACATAAAGGGGCAGACGGTGCTGTCACTGATGAGTAAATAAGTAAGGGGTAGATAGTGCTGACTGTCAGTGATAGGTAGATACATAAAGGGGCAGATGATGCTGTCACTGATGGGTAAATAGGAATGGGGCAGATAGTGCTGACTGTCAATGATCAGTAGATACATAAAGGAGCAGATGGTGCTGTCACTGATGGGTAAATAGGTGTGGGGCAGATAGTGTTGACTGTCAGTGATAGGTAGATACATAAAGAGGCAGATGGTGATGTCACTGATGGGTAAATAGGTATGGAGCAGATAGTGCTGACTGTCAGTGATCAGAGGATATGTAAAGGGGCAGATGGTGCATTCACTGATGGGTAAATAGGTATGGGGCAGATAGTGCTGACAGTCTGTGATGGGTAAATAGGTAAGGAACAGATAGTGCTGACTGTCAGTAATCAGAGGATACGTAAAGGGGCAGATGGTGCTTTCACTGATGGGTAAATAGGTATGGGGCAGATAGTGCTGGCAGTCTGTGATGGATAAATAGGTAAAAGCAGATAGTTCTGACTGCCACTGATGGCTAACTTGGTAAGGGGCAGATAGTGCTGACTATCACTGATGTGTAAATAGGTAAGGAGGTATTTAAACTGGGGCTATTACACAAATGTGTGGTGAGAGGGGCAGGATGCCTCCACTTTAATCTGTGTAGTTTGTTAGAAATTGTAGCTATGAAGCACGTTAAGTGAAACATTCTTCATAGAAACTGGGAGAAGGCAATTGTGATAATATCTTGCTTTATTATTTATTTTTTGTGAACTGTGACATGTAAACATATGAAAATAGCAGCAGAAAAGGCCCTACGGTCTGTCTAATCTACTTGAGGGCCAGGGAATTTCCTCTGCATGTGTTATTGTAGATCTTGTACATTTTGTAGATTTGATTAAATATATTGCATTTAATCTGCTGCAATATTGCCCTCTAGGACAGCAGGCATATTCTATGGTTCAGCGCCATGTTGTCTTCAAGCATGCATGGGATAAGCACAAAGGAATCTTGGTAGGAAAGTCGGGGGGGCGGTGTCTGTAGGTCATGTGAGGTCTGCGGTAACAGTATAGGCAGGGACAAAACGGGCAGACTGGGTGGGCCAGTATGTCCTTATCTGCCGACAAATTCTATGTTTCTATCTGTCTGTGACTGCGCTTGCTTTAAAGGGTACACATAACTAATTTTATTGTCCACTCTGTGTTCCATCTCTGAGTGCACATTACCAAACCAATGTGAGGCCACTTCAAGTAAAGAAACAGGGCCAGGAGTATCTCAAGTGAATACAGGTTCCTATGTCCAAGCCTTGTACTGTGTGGGCAGGTGCAAAAATGGGATGAGAAGGAAAGAGCCCAGTGTGAATTCACAACAATCAGATGGTAGCAAAGGTGTGTTGCCTCAACCAGCTAGTAGTACTTGAGAAGACTGCACCACACTATTGATTCCATTGACTTAAAAAGTTTCTCTTGACTCAGGCATAATGATTTTCTTCAGATCAGTGTGTTTGAAACAACATGTATTTACTTAAGCTTCAGAACCATTTCAGGCCCCATCCATGGACCTTGCTCAATTCACTTTTAATTTTTTTGGGGGGTTACAAAAGTTAAGATTTTTTTAGATGCCTGCAAGCAGTGAGCTACCGTATCTATCCTCATAATATGTGACCACTAATGCTTCAGATCTACCACGTGCAGTTGGGTTAGGAACCCGTTACATGTGAGAAGAGTGACTCCAGCTGCTTCAAAAGAAATATCCAGTCCAGTATGGAACTAAATACTTGCCATGCTGGTGGGAGAGACTGGATGGTAAAAGTAATGAGAGAAAGATGGTGCAGCCCAGTTGTCAGGCTGTACCATTTAGGGTTTAGAGTGCAGAACTGTGAAGCAAGAAAACAAGGCTCCAATCCCAAGTCCTGACCCACTTACTCACTGAGTTCACTTTGTACAAGTCATTTAAAGAAAGAGATTTGGTATGAACATACAGCACCAGTCATCGTTGTATCCCATAATGCTTCACAAGCCATGCAGTGGCAAGTATAGTGAAACTGCGGAAGACTGCTCCAACCAACCCTACTGAAAATGTTGAGAAACTGGACCATACCAAATATGAAATGTTTCTTCTCAGCTGAGCTACCCTGAATTAAGTAACACACACACACACAGTTCTGCAGATCCCACAAAGTTGGAAGAGACACTTGATTGCAGGACACAGATGATATTGAACAGTAACAGTGTGCCCCGGCTGAAAAAACAGAAAGCTGGTTTTGAGGAATGAATCTAGCTGTAGCAGTGAGAGCCATATGAGGTGTGCATATTATTAAGTTGCTGTCCCTCATTGCACAGCATGATTTGTTTAATTTCTCTGGCTATTAGTCATTGCACAGTGGGATTCATATCTTAGCAGGCATTCATTGCACAATGAAATTTTCATGTGTCAACAGTCACACACTGCACAGTTGGCTTGGTACCTCACAAATCTCATTTACTGGACAGCGGGATTCACACTTTACAACTATTCCCCTTGTACAGTGGCATTTTTACCTCTTAACCATCCCTCATTGTGTATTGGGGTACGCATATTTCAATTCTTCCTAATTGCACACTTGGAGTCACACTTCTCAGCTGTTCATCACCCCATGGGAGTCGCACCTCCCAGGTGTATCTTATTACACAGTAGGTTCCACACCTCTCAACTGTCCTTCATTGCACAGTGGGAACCTTACCCACTCAGACATCCATCACGTAAGCAATAACGGGTGTTATGAGGCCCGATGCCACAGGAGTCGATTTGGGGAGGGGGGGTCTCTCGCTCAGTAAGCGAGAAACCAACTTGACGGTTGTAGCCTTTTTCCGTGTTCTACTCACCTAAGACTACATAGAATGGTATGGGACAATGGAGACTGGGACTAGTTATCTTCTTGTCTCTGTTGTCTCATACTTGACTGACAGATTGGCTACTGCAGCCAGTCAGAAAAGAGAGAAAGCATTTTGCCCATTTTCTCATGTACAGTAGAGATCACACCTTTTAGCTGTCTTTCATTGCACAGTGGGAATGGGATTCATGCCACTCGGCCATCCCTCACAGTAACAGTGGGATTCTCCTCTCTTAGCTTTTCTTTACTGCACAGCAGGATTTACACATCTTAGCTCTTTCTTATTGCACAGTTGGATTTAAAAATCTCAGCTGTACCTTTTTACACAGTGGGAATCATACCTTTCAGCTGTCCCTCAATACAGGGCAGGACTCATGTATCTCAAGTGTTGGTAGTTGTACAGTGGGATTCATATGTTTGACATTGTCCCTCATTACACACTTGGATTTGCATATAGAAACATAGAATCTGATGGCAGATAAGGACCACTTGGCCCACCCATTCTGCCCATTTCTCCCTACCTACACTATTAAATCAGACCATGCCCGATTTACAGCTCTTTCTCCCTCCCTCCTTCCTTTCCATTATAATTCCTTTGTGCTTATCCCATGCATTCTTGAACCCACCACTGTTTTTGTCCCCCCCACCTCCGCTGGAAGGCTATTCCAGGAATCCCCCACTCTTTCTGTGAAGAAGTACTTCCTCACATATCTCCTGAATCTACCCCTAAAGCTTCATAGCATGTGCCCTTGTTCTTGAGCACCTTTTCTTCTGAAAAATACTCCCCTCTTGTACCTTATTTACCCATGTGATTTATTTTAAAGGTCTCTATCATATCTCCCATCTCCCTCCTCTGTTCCAGGGTGTACATACTGAGATCCTTTAGTCTCGCCTCCTAGGGCTTTTGATGCAGACCCTGCACCATTTTAGTTGCCCTCCTCTAGACCGCCTCCACTCTATGTCCCTCCAGAGATGTGGACACCATACTCTATTTTATTTATTTATTGACATTTCATAAACAACTTTTGAGTAAGAACTCTTTTACAAAGGGTCCACGTCTGTTAAACAGTACAAATACAGACATAACTGAATTCACAGTACAAATACAGACATAGTTGAATTATCAGTACAAGAAGTAGCAAAAACATAGAAATACAAAATCACACATATCCCCATAAAGAGAGAGAGAGAGAGAGAGAGAGAGTGTTTGGAGGGAAGAGAGGGAAGGAGGAGACCAAGCGGGGAGGGAGATAACATGAGAGTGGAGATTGATGGAGAAAAGGGGTGGAGGGTTGAGGGAGGGTGGAGAGAGTGAGGGGGGTGATGAGGTGCGAGACAACGAGAGAGCGCAACCGCTAGTGGAATAAGAGCTATGGAGCATGAGGAGCCAGAGTCTGGGGGCAGGGGTAGGGAGTGGGGAAGGGTGGCCTGTGTGAGTGAGTCCATAAGTAGTTGCTGGTAGGCAGGGTTGGTGCAGGCTCTGGAGACCCGCTCTGAACAGTTTAGCACTCACAGACATCCTTTTGCAGTAGAAACTGCTCAAGTTTGGCTTTGAAGGTTCTGGGGTTAGCAGTATTTAGAGTGTTAGCTGGGATCTCATTAAGCCACAGTGGGGCACGGTAGGAGAAGGATCTTTGTCCAAGAGCTGTCCTTTGGAAAGGGACAAAGAACGGGTGTAGTTCTTTATTCCTGGTCCTGTACATGGAGTTGGTTAAGGTAATCAGGACGGTGATACAGGGAGGAGTTAGGCCTAGCATGGCTTTCCTACCTATGAGGCATGTCTGGTATGAGATTCTATTCTTGAGGCTTAATATGTTTGCTTTCTCATAGAATACACTGGTGTGCCTGAGCCGGTCAGCATCTAGTAACAGTCTGCAGGCCTTGTTTAGAGCAGTGCCTACCCTCTTGAGAGCGATATTAGTTGCTGCTCCGTAGGCCACCAGGCCGTAGTCAACCACGGAGAGAGAATGGAGCTGTTTATGGAGAGCCTGAGAGCATTGGTAGTGAGGCTTTTCCTGTGCTGATAAAGTACCCCGAGTTTAGTATTTACTGCCTTCACAACCTGGTCACTATGCTGGCCATATGAGAGAGTATCATCTATTATCACTCCTAGGTATTTAAAGGAATGAACCTGTTCTAGAGGGGCTGACCTGTTGTCGGTAACTGTTAGTGTGGGGTACCTCCTCTTTAGCTGAGGGCTAGAAAGGAGCATGGATTTGTATTTTTGTAATTGAGTAACAGCCTATGAGAACTGAACCAGACCTCCAGTTGTTGGAAAGTGGACTGCAGCTCGGCCTGCAGGGTCTCAGTGTGGGCACTGCTGCTGAGTACCACTGCATCATCTGTGTAGAGGATAATTTTGCTGGCACATGCCTCCAGGAGTGTGTTCAAAAAGAGGCTGAACAGTAATGGACCCAATATGGACCCTTGTGGAGCTCCCAGCACTATGTCCAGAGAGGTAGAAACTATTGGTCCAATTCTGACCCTTTGGACCTTCCAGATAGGTAATCGTGAAACCACTGGACAGTGATGGAGGCCAGCCCAAGGGCCCATAGTTCCTTGAGAAGGAGGGGGTGACAGACCATGTCAAAGGCCTTCGTCAGGTCAATAAAGATGGATCCAACCAGTTTACCCTTGTCCATAGCCTTGTGAGTATAATCCGTGAAATCAACCGGGGCTGTGGCGGTGCTGTTTTTTTTCTGAAAACATGCTGCTGGGGACACTGCAACTGCTATTTCTGAATATAGTCCATGATTTGGTCTGCTATGAGTCTCTCTAGTGCTTTGGGTGGGGGGAGAGGATAGAGATGGGCCTATAATTAGCTGTGCAAGTCCTGTCCCCAATCTTGTCAACTGGGGTGACCAGTGCTTGTTTCCAGAGGGAGGGAGGGGAACTTAGCCAGGGTTAGGGACTTATTAGAGATTTTAGTGATGGGGACAATAAGCACATCCACTGTCTGAGCTACTGTCTAGGTGAGGTTTTACCAGTGATCTATAGCAAGGCAACACCACCTCCCTCTTTCTGCTGGAGATACGCCTCCCTATGCACCCCAGCATCCCACTTGCCCTCCCGACTGCCTTGTCGCACTGTCTGGCCACCTTTAGGTCATCCGATATGATTACCCCCAGGTGTCTTTCCTGCTTGGTGGTCATCTATACCACTCCACCCCTGGGTTTCTGTGTCCTAAGTGCATTATTTTGCACTTTTTTGCATTGAAACCCAGCTGCCATACCCTTGACTATTACTCTAATTTTCTCAGGTCTCTGCTCATCCTTTCCACCCCAGTGTCCACCCTATTGCAGATTTTGGTGTCATCCACAAAGAGGCAGGCCTTCCCTTCCAGCTCCTCTGCAATGTCACTTATAAAGACATTAAAGAGGACTGGTCCCAACACTGATCCCTGAGGCACCCAACTGGTCACCCTCCCTTCCTTGGAGTGAACACCTTTTACCACAACCCTCTGTCTCCTATCCCCTAACCAATTTCTTATCCAGTTTACCACCTTTAGACCCACTCCTAAGCTACCCAGCTTGCTTACTAGCTTCCTATGTGGAATGGTGTCTCAAGCCTTACTGAAATCTAGATAGGCCACGTCCACTGCTCCACCCTGGTCACCCTGTCAAAGAAATCTATCAGATTAGTTTGACATGACCTCCCTCTTGTAAAACCATGCTGCCATGGATCTTGTAACCCATTGAATTCAAGGTATTCCACAATCCTTTCCTTCAGCAGTGATTTCATTAACTTTCCCACCATCTATGTCAGGCTGACTGACCTATAATTGCCAGCCTGCTCACTGCTACCACTTTTGTGTAGTGGGACTACATCCACCCTCCTCCAGTCCTACCGAACCACTCCTGTTTCCAGTGCGCTGTTAAATAGAACTGTCAGAGGTTCAGCCAGTATTTCCCTGAGCTCCCTCAATACTCTTGGATGCACCCCATCTGGCCCCATTGCTTTGTCCACCTTCAGATTAGCAAGTCCCTTCAGGACTCTCGCTTCCAAAAAAAGGACTAGTGCCCACCTCCCTCCCTCCAAAGCTTTTGGTTCTATTTTGTGGCCCATCCCCTTCTCCTTTCTCTGTGAACACTGAGCAAAAGTATTTGTTCAGGATGTCTGCCTTTTCCTGGTTCCCCTCTGCACAGTACCCCCCTTCCCATTTTAACCTTACAATCCCACCCCTGGTCTTCCTCTTTTCACTTACACATCTAAAAAAATGTCCCTTTTTGTTACCCACTGGGCTATTCTCTCTTCAGTTTGTACCTTTTCACTCCTTGCTGCTTCCCTCTGTTTCCTCAGTACACCTCCCAATCCTCCTTCCTCTGGGTCTTCCTATATCTTCTGAATGCTACCCTTTTGGCTTTTACCTTTTCAGCCACCTCTTTCGAGAACCATAGTGGTCTCATTTTCGGGTAGCCTGTGACATGGGTGTTGGCGATTGAGCACCTACAGTAATGACAACTCAATCCCGACGCATGTCGTCAGGGCTACTGACTGGGTAGGGTGACCAGATGGGGTGGTCAGCAAATACAGCAGCGGCATGTTGCTATATGTATGCACGGGGGGGGAGTGAGCATGCACAGCGAGGGGCTGGAGGGATTGTGAGGAGTAGTGCCGCAGTGGGTTGCCAAGCTGGCCCTATGGCATGGTGGGTGGGTTGGCTGCTCCGGTGGGCAGGGTGCTGGGTTCAGGTCCGGGCACTGTGTGCGTTTTGTTACGCCGGCCCAAATTATTTTTTAAACATTTTGCACCCCGACATGCACCCTCTGGAGTTGAGAATCCTTATAAGCGGAGGCACAGCCCCTTATAAAAATATTTGAAAAATTCGTCCCTGGCACCATTTTGTTGTGGCGCTAGGAGTCAGAGTGCCAAAATTGATTTTCGGCACTCTGGCTTCACCATAACACCAATCACCTTTAGGCTTTTGCCACTATCACATAAATCCCATTTTCGTCTTGCTTTTGCTCACTTGTTTGATGCAGAGTTTTGTTGCTTTCACTATGCTCCCTTTTATCTTCACCTACTGTTCCTCCTCCCCACCCAGGTCACTTATCCATGCAAGGTCATCCGTAAGGAATTCACCCATCTTTTTAAAATCTGCTGTCCTGAAGTCTAGGACCCTCACCCTTGTGTGGTTCAATTTTGCAGCTGTCCTTATATTGAACCACACTGTATGGTGATCACTAGTCCCCAAGTGGCCTCCCACCTTGACATCAGCAACAGTGTCCCTGTTAGTAAGTACTAGGTCCAGTATTGCCCCATCACAAGTGGGTTCACTGACTAGTTGCCTGAGGAATGGCCCCTGCAGAGAGTCCAGTATGTCCCTGCTCCTAGCTGAAGCTGCTGCTGGTAAGCTCCAGTCCACATCTGGCAGGTTGATGTCCCCCATCAGCAGCACCTCCCCTTTTTCTGCCATCTTACCAATAGCTTCCACCAGTACCTTATCAAATTCCTCCTTCTGTGCTGGAGGTCTGTAGATCACTCCAGTGCGAATAGTGGCTCCATTCCTCATCTCCAGGGACACCCACAGTACCTCTTCCTCCCCCGGTATTCCCTGTATCTCCGTGGCTTTTCTGCTTTCCCTTACATAAAGCACCCCCCCCTTTCCTTCCCACCCAGTCCTTCCTGAAAAGAGTATAGCCCAGTATGGCCATATCCCAGTCATGGTTTTCAGTACACCATGAATCAGTAATTGCCACAGTATCCAGGTTGACCTCTGCCATGATGGCTTATAGGTCTGGAATCTCATTTCCTAGACCTCTAGCATTTGCACACATGGCCTTCCAGGTTTTGATTCCACTCTGCTTGTTGGCCCCCTTTTTCCTTTTTTGCCCTCCTTCCTTCCCACCTCTCTTTTTAATGCTTCTGTTCCTTTCCCCTTTTATCTATACCACCCTGCTCCCTTTGTTAATTTGCATCCTGGGGGATTCCTCTCCCCTTGGGTTCTCCTTACTCTCTACTTCAACCTGTGGGGGGGGGGAGGCAGTTTGAAGCCTCGATTCCTTCTTCCACCCCCTTGGCTAGTTTAAATGTTTATCCAAGTAACATTGAAACTGTCCACTGAGGACTGCGGTTCCGCTCTCGGATGGATGCAGACCATGACCCCTGTATAGGCCCTTATTCTCCCAGGTGGGTTCCCAGTCCCCAATGTAGCTTGAATGCTTTCTGTCTACACCATTCCTTCAGCCATGAGTTGAAGCTCCTTGTGTGGAGTTCTCTCTCTTGTCCTCTGTCATAGGCAGTACCTCCGCAAAAGCCACTGAGTGAGCTGCCTGTCTAAGACCCCTCCCCAGTTCCCTAAACTCCCCCTGCACTATCCCAGCCCTGTCTCTAGCCAGGTCATTAGTCCCCAGGTGGAAAATGACATCCAGTCCTCTCTGCTGTCCTGCTGCCCTAGCAATCTGCAGGATTTGCTTCCCATCCCTTCAAGCTGTGGCACCGGGTAGGCACCTAACGTGCCTTCCCCCCCTTTCCTATTACCAAATCTATCCCCCTCACAACTGAGTCCCCTACCAGAAGTTGCTTCCTCCTGCTCTGGGGTCCTCTGCCATCCTCCTTGGGGTCTCCGCTATAGAGAGCCCCCACATTCCCCTTGGTCACTAACACAGGTGCTTCCTCCTAGGAGTACCACCCTGCCAGAGCAGCATAGGAGTTTTGGACTGGTACCGGTTGAGGAATGTGCCTCTGTCCCATTACCCCCACCCTTTTAGAGCCCACCATAGTCCAGCCGTTCCTCCTCACTGGCATCCTCTGAGGTAATGATGGCAGACTTGGTGACCTCTGAGTGGGGGGAGAGGTTCCCTGAATCCTAGCCAACTTGGCCTGGAGTCTAGTGACCTCCTCCCTCAACCCAGATATGTGTGTACAGATGGGGCAGCACAGCAGTCTCCAGAAGGTCTCTTTGAAGACTGCCGCCCCATAGCCACTGCACTGCACCACTCCCAGCATTCTCAACCTCTGTTCTCCTTGTGTTACTTGGAGGTACTTTTGTACCCTTAGCCCTTATAGAGTCTTTCTTATTTCCCCTTTTTTGTTTATTTCTATTTGTGCTCCCCCATGCCTTGTTTAAATCTTTATATACTCCTACCCTAGATAGGGTGTTGCTCCTATATCCAGTTTTGGCCTATTCCATATTCCATATGTCCCTCATTAGAAAGTGGAAGTCACAGCTACCAGTTGTCCCTCATTGCTCAGTGGAAATAACATATATCAACAGTCTCATATTGTACAATGTGATTCACATTGATCAGCTGTCCTTACCACACATTGGGATTCCTATGTCTCAATTGACCCTAACTGTTCAACAAGATTCACACGTCCAAGCTGCCCCTCACTGCACAGTGGCCTCTCACCTCTCAGCTGTCCCTCACTGCACTGTAGAACTTGTACCTCTCCACTGTCCCTTACTATATACTGGGATTCACACCTTTCAAGTGTCCCTTACTGCACAGTGGACTCAAACCTCTCAGCTGTCCCTCACTGCACTGTAGAATTTGTACCTCTCCACTGTCTCTTACTATGTAGCGGGATTCACACCTCTGAAGTGTCCCTTACTGCACAGCGGACTCAAACCTCTCAGCTGTCCCTCATTGTATAGTGGAATTTAGCCACACCTCTTAACTGTCCCATACTGCACAGTGGGATTCACACCTCTCAACTGCCCTTTAGCGTACAGTAATTATTCACACTCCTCAACTGTCCCTTTTGGCACAGTGGGATCTATACCTTTCGACTGTCACTCATTGCACATTGGGATCTGTACTTCTCATCTGTTGATTATTGTTCAGTGGGACTCACATCTGTCAGTGTCCCTAATCCTGCAGTGGTATTCATGGTGTACGCAGTATGAGTCATATCATTCTAATGTCCCCCATTGTTTAGTATGCAAAACAGTCGAGCACTCACCACCACATATTAAGGAATACACCAGGCTCCAGTTGATGTAGCAGATAAGTCAAAGGCTTTGATAAAGGAGCTTCTGTTCTGAAACGTGCCAGGTGGGTACAGCCTGAGTTTTCTGATATGCTTGTCAGTAAATGACTTTTCTACAATATGAACTGGAGCCTGGTGTATGCCTTAATATGTGGTGGTGAGTACTTGACTGTTTTGCATACTGCTAATCTTGGATGTCAAGAAGAACCACCTGCCCAATGCAAACCACTGTGTGACTGTATATCCCTCATTGTTTAGTAGACCTCACATGCCTAAAGTGTCTCATTATGCACTTACTTGATACTGACGTATTTAAAAGTTTTACCAGGAAAGGCCTACTGAACTCTGAATAGCCTGTTTCCAGAGGCATTCTGGGGAGAACATAAGCAATGCAATAGTACCAAAAATGATACACAAAATCAAAAAACATACAATAAAGTATGATTAGTATATAGTGTATGATGGAATGCTGTTATATTGTCAGTTCCATCACTTTCAAAACATTGTTATGCTGTACTAGCTAGGTCAACTAGTTTGTTATGCTGCACTAGTTACGTAGCTAGTGCAGCATAACAATTTAAAACGTGATCGTGCATGTGCGGTGTGTGATCTTCACTCTACTTGACTGCAGCCGCAGGGTTGAGAGCTCATCCGTGGAAGTGGAAAACATTCAAAAGTAAGCTTCAGTTACTTAAGGACAACACTTTTTGACCATCCTACACTATAAAAAACAATGAATGACTATCAGCAACAAGCTGGTAAGTTCATCTTCTCGGTTTCTATGGCGACAAACCTCTCGAGCTACGCTCTCGAGGTTCAAGCGGTCACCATAGAAACCTCTCGATGAACTAACCGACTTGATACCGATAGTCATTCATTATTCTCTATGTAAACAACAGAAAATGCAGGGCAGGTGAGTAAATAGAAACAGTGCAAACCAGGTAAATGAACAGAGCTGGATCAGGTCAAAATGAACTCGGGATAAAAATGATAAAGTACAGCCACAGCAAAGGGGCAGTCAGCGTAAAAAGTAACTGGAGGAGAAAGGGCAATGAGCAGGAGGCACAAATGGGCATGAGGAAAGTGAAACGGTTTGCTGCATAATAAGTACTTTGGTCTGCTGTACAGTCAGTGCTTTTCATCTGTTTATTTTGTTTTGTTTTATTTATTGGTGATTTTTTGCTTAGGAAAGGCACACTGAGCAGTGACAGCTTGTTTCCAGGTGAGTCCTGAAATGTGTGTGTTTGGAATTACTTGTATTTGTTTTATTGAGTGGGGGAATGTTAGCCAGAACACCGGGGAAACTCCCCATCTCAAATTATAAATACCATGTGGTTTTTAACTTCCACCTGGAGAACCACCAAACATGGACAGGGGGACCTTGGTTTAATGTCTCATCTGGAGGCTAGGACTCCAGCTGTGCAACACCTTCTCTTCTTCAGTTTCTGCTGTGATGTGGAATACACTTGTATGTAAGGCACCATATCAAGTCATTTTCCAACTCCTACCCAAGCCCAGGCCACTGGTAGCAGCATTCTCTCTCTCCCTTCCATGTCCTGGAATGGGAAGCACTATGGGCTGCATTATGTATGGAAGGCACCATATAAAACCATTTTCCAGTCACCACCACCCCTTGGTCACTGGCAGCAACATTCTTTCCTCTTCTTGTGCAAAAAAAACATCAGCTTCATTATTGGGGGTGAGGGGGGTGAGGTGGGGGTGGCAATTACTCAGCCTTGGGCACTGGAGGGGATGAGTGCTCCCCACTGCCCCCTCTAGCCCAGCTTCTCAGCCAGAGTCTAAGGAGTCAGCAAAAGAAGATGGACTGACCTGCCATGGTCTTAGCAGCTGGAGGTATGAGAAAGAGCAGGATTGAATGGAATGTAGTGAGTAAGGGGGGGGGCAGGACAAGAAGAACAGGATAATGGGTGGTGGTGGTGGGGGGGGTGATGCAAGCCAGAACTTAGAGATGAGGGAGATGCTGTGAAAGAGGCACTGGCCTGCAAGAGAGGGGAGAATGGGAGCAGAGATGAGTGCAAGCCAGGCAGTCAAGGGCAAAGTGACAGAAAGAGAAGGAAAGAGGGTCCAGCCCTTTGGGTAGATTTGGTGACACTGTTATACACCACATGCCCATAATGAAAAGCAGGGATGATCCTTTTCACAATGATCTCTCGCTGAGCAAGGAAGGAAATACAGTACAAGCTTTGCTCCTGTTCAGTGCACCAAGCTTAGGGAGTGGTTTACAGTGGATGGTGTCAGTATGATGAATGAAATAGAAATGACTGTCTAGCTAGACATCCAGATATTTAAAAGTAGGCCTTCTCCAATTTGGAGCCATACATGGTCATTGAGACTGGATTTGAGCAAGACACTGCCTTGTGCCAAGGTCATGGAGACAGTCTTTTTGGCAGTTAGGATAAGCTGGTGGGTACATGACCAGCATTAAAATTACTTAATCTTGTTGAAGTTGTGTGACCAGTTTGGGGGTAGAGGGACCACTGACAAAGATCACAGTGTTGTCTGCATACATGTGAATATATGAGGCATCACTTGGATATACACTTCTGTTCCCCATGGCACAGTGGGAGGCACTCTTCTTTATCTCTTATTATAAGTCAATTAATTATTAATGAGCTGAACTAGCTCACTGATTGGCTGCCATGCTGGTCTGAAATCTCTTAGAAATGACTGGCATGGCAGTGGCACTCTGCTGACATGCTGTATGCTGACAGCAGCTGTGCATAAGCAAAACTGTTTTCAGCACTCAAAAAAATTCATTATTGTGATTAGACTTAAAATTGCAATAATGACTTCAGAGCCGGTATTTCCATTCGATTAACGACTGGCTGGGTGGAGGTGGCCCTCTGCTGTGCCTCAGGCTACCCCCTAGCTGGTCATTAATCTCTAGGAAATGATCGACTGTTCAGTCATTATTGCTTAATTGTACAGTAGGATGTACATCTCTTAGCTGTCCCTCACTCTATATTGTGCCTAACATGTCTCAATTCTCCCTCACTGCACACTTGATTCAAATCACTCATATGTCACCTATTGCACAATATGATATTGGAGTCACACTTCTTATCTGTCCCTGACTATACTGTTTAGTGGAATTTACATCTCTTAGATGTCTGCCATTGTATTTTGGGATTCACATGTCTCACTTGCTCCTCCTTGCACATTCAGAGTCACCTTTCATCTGTCCCTGAAGGCATGGTGATATGCGAGAGTCATACCTCTCACTTGCATAGTGGGAGTAACACGTCTCAGCTGTCTCTCATTGTATATTGGGGTTCACATATTTCAGTTGCCCCCTCATTACCCACTTGGAGTCACACCTTTCATCTGTCCCTGAAGACACGGTGGTATGTGAGATTCATACCTCTCATCTGTCCCTCATTGTATATTGTGGTTCACATATCTCAGTCACAGCTCTCATCTGTCCTCCATGGCACAGTGGAATGTACGATTCATGCCTCTCTTCTATCCTTCACAGCATAGTGGGATTCACACCTCTTTGATGTCTCTTATCGTATGTGGGGGTTCACATGTCTCAGTTGCCCCTTATTGAACTTGTATTCATGCCTTTCATTTGCCCCTCATTTTGCAGTGGGGTTCACGTCTCACAATTCAGTTCAATTCAATTCGATTTATAGTTGAAAGAGTAAAAGCTATGGAGCCAAAGCTGATTTGCAATACTGTCCCATAACATTAACGGACACCAAATGAATATATGTTTGTCAAAAACCCTCAGTACAAAAGCACTGAGGCAAGGGTTATCTAGAAGGACATTGACAATGAAGCCAGGTTTCAAGGAAATGAAAAATTATACATAGCTCCATAATGCAAAGCACTGTGGGAAGCATATGCAGATCATCATGAAAGAGTTTAAACTGGGTCCGCTTTAAACGGAAGCATTCTAAACTCTTTCACTGTGATTTGCATATACTTCCCACAGTACTTTGCATTATGGGGATACGTGTAATGTTACATTTCCTTGAAAAAATATATATAAATGCATTTCCTTTCAAAGAGTTTGTATAAGAGTAATTAGTTAACAAGAATTAAGAACAAAATTGAACTGAACCTGTTCCCCATCCCCATCACACAGTGAGATTCACAGCTCTCAACCTTCTCTTATTGTATAGTCGGATTCACACCTCTTATATATCTCCCATTCCACAGTGGGATGTGTATTCACACTTCTTATTTGTTCCTCATTGCATAGTGGATTCACACCTCTCAGCTGTCCCTAATCGTACAGTTTGAGTCACCCTTCTCAGCTAGTCCGTACTATAATTTGGATTTAACACCTTTCAGTTGTTCCCCTTTGTGTATTAGAGATCACATTGTTCCTCACTGCACAGTTGGACTCGTACCTCTCATCTGTCTCTCATTATGCATTACATTGGCTGCCCCTCATGGTACAGTGGGAGTCATATAGCTCAGTTGTCCGCCACTACAGTGAGATTCACACTCTTCAGCTGTTCCTCACTGTACAGTGGGATTCATATATTTACATAGAAACATAGAATTTAATGGCAGATAAGGACCGCTTCGACCACCTAGTCTGCCCATTTTCCCTACCTGTTTCATATACCGCAGATCATAAATGATCTGCAGTTTTCCCTCTCTTTCCTATCGTTAGAGTTCCTTTATGTCTGTCCCATGCATTTTTAAATTCCCTTATCATTTATGCCCCTACAACCTCTGCTGGGAGGCTGTTCCATGGATCCACCACCCTTTCTGTGAAAAAAATACTTTCTCACATTACTCCTAAGTCTACCCCCCTCTATTTTCATATCATGGTCCCTTGTTCATAGGTTCATAGTTGGATTCGAGTTCTATAGGCAATTTGTCCTTAATGAACTTGCCACCTACTTTTTCTATTGATGGTACATAAATTTTCTGTTTCCCATAAGTTGATCTAATTTATATTTAAACGTTTCTATTTTATCACTTTCTACCACCTTTTTAGGCAATTCATTCCAGCTTTTTATGACTCTTTGTGTAAAAAAATCACAACGTTTCTTGGTCACATTTGTTTCTCCTTTTAACCTATAGTTGTGCGATCTAGTTTTCTTATTTTGTTCTTGACATTTTTTGAGTCTGATGCTTTTCATCAGAGATTGATCTTTGATGGCTCTGAAGATCAAACATAGGTTCCCTCTTAATTGTCTATATTCAGTTGAGTACAGCCCTAGCTTATGTAGTCTGTCCCCATATGTTATATTGTGTAGCCCCCTCACTTTTTTGGTTATTCTCCTTTGTACACCTTCTTTTAACTTGTGACTTCTAACATTATTTGCAGCTGAAAATTGGAAACAATATTCTAGATGCGGTCGTACTAAACTTGTGTAGAGTGGCAGGATCACTTTTTGGTCCCTACTTTTTATATTTGCCATAATACATCCCAATATTTTTTGACATTTTTTAACTGTTTTTCAGTATGCATATCTGTTGATAATGCATCTGTTATGAAGATTCCTAGGTCTCTTTCTTCTGTGGTTGTTTCCAATACTTGATTGTTTAGTTTGTATACAAAGTTCGGATTCTTAGCACTGAAGTGCATCACTTTACACTTAGATATGTTAAACATCATTTTATTTGTTTTCATCCAGGCTAAAAATGTATCTAGATTGTCTTGAAGTATTTGACCATCTGACTGATTTTGTACCAGACGCCCTAATTTACAGTCATCTGCATACTTACTTATCCACGCATTGTCTGTTGTCTGAAGTGTACTAACTAATAAATTAAACAATGTAGGCCCCACGACGGATCCCTGGGGCACCCCACTTGTCACTTCTCCCCACTCAGATTAAAATCCCTTTACTATCACTCTTTGTTTCCTATCCTTCAACCATGATATTATTCATTCTATTATATTTGATTCTAACTTTATTTGGTAAAGCTTTTCAATTAATTTTTTGTGAGATACCTTATTAAACGCTTTTGTGAAGTCCAGATATATCACATTAACTGGTACCCCTTTTTCTAGGGCTGCACTTACTGGCTTGAAAAAGGTTATCAAGTTGGTGAGGCATGACCTTCCCTTAGTGAATCCATGTTGTGAACTATCAACTATCTGTTCATTTGCCAAATGACTTAATATTCTATATTGGATTACTCTTTCTAATATTCTTCCTAATACGGAAGTCAAACTTATGGGTCTGTAGTTTTTACCCTCTGATCTTGATCCTGACTTGTGCATTGGAGTTATATAAGCTTGTCCCCATTCAGGTATTGTCCTTACATTTTTAATGATGTATTAAAGAGATAAGTTATTGGTCCCACTAGTTCTTTTACCAACTCCTGGAGAAATCTTGGAGTTATGCCATCTGGCCCTGCTGAACTGTTTGATTTTAACCCCTTTATGATAACAGTAATTTTCTTTTCTGTAATAGGAATATATTCATTTTTTGAGTTTATTATTGGCTTAACGAATGCTTCTTTAGGTTTATACACACTCAAGAAATATGTGTTTAATTCTGATGCTATACCCTCCTCTTCTGTAATTGTTTCATTTTGTATAACTATTGGCCCTATCCCCCTTTGGTCACCTTTTAACGATTCTATATAATTAAAAAACTGTTTTTAATTATCCTTTGTTTTGTTTACTAAGTTTATTTCCATATTTCTCTTAGATCTCCTGATCATAGCTTTTAGTTGTTTGTTACATTGTTTTAGCTTTATATTTAAGATACTTGATGGTTTCTTTTTCAACTTAGTGTATAGCCTCTTCTTTTTTCTAATTAGTTTCTTGATATCGCTGTTCCACCATGGTGGGCTTCTTTTGTTGTTTTTGTATTTGCTAATAACTGGCACTCATTGTTGCTTTTGTATTTGCTAATAACTGGCACCCATTTATGTGTTCAGTACTTTAGATGTTTTTTAAGGATAGTCCACATTGTATTTAAATCCTGGTTCAAGAATTCCTTCTTCCAATCCCAGTTTGATAGGTATTCCTTAATCCTACTGTAGTTAATTTTTTGATAATTTTTAAATATTGTTTTTCCTTTTGTTTCTCTGTATCGTGCTTTTTATGAAAATTCAATGATTTGATGATCACTGTTCCCTAATGGGGAACTTAGTCTAATCCCATGTGTATCTTCCATCACATTAGTGAGTACTAAATCAAGAATATTTCTTCCTCTTGTGGGTTTTGTTAACAGCTGATCCAAGTTGTGCTGTATGGTGAATTCAATAACTTTTTTTATCCAATTGACTTCTACTATCCAGGGTTACCCAGTTTATGTTTGGGAGATTAAAATCACTCATTAATATAGTAGTGTTCAAAATTTCCTGTTGTTCCAAACAATTCAGAAATTGTTCAGCTTCTTCATTATTTAGTCCCGGTGGCCTGTAACCTAATCCAAGTGTGAGAGTTTTATTTAGTAGTTTAATCTGTACCCAGATAATTTAATTTTTATCACTGGAATTGTTAATTTCGTATGGTTTTCAACAATCTTTTATGTTAAATACCACTCCACCTCCTCTTCTCTCTTTCCTATTTTTATGTATTTTTGTGCAGCCTTTTATATCTGTACCCCAAGTCAGTGTCGTTGAACCAAGATTCAGTTACCCTGCATATGTCTGTGTTATTTTTATACAGTATGTATGTGAGCTCATCAATCTTATTTTGGAGACTTCTAGCATTTATTATTCTTGAACATCTTTTCTTTTTGAAAGATGCTACCCTGTTGTACCTTATTTACACCCTTGAGGTATGTGAAAGTTTCTGTCACATCCCCCATCTCCTCCAGGGAATACATATTGAGATCCTTCAGTCTCCCTCATATGACTTTTGGTGCAGTCCCTGGACCATTTTTGACACCCTTCTCTGAACTGTTTCTACTCTGTCTATGTCCTTCTGGAGATGCGGCCTCTAGAACTGGACACAGTACTCTAGATGAGGTCTCACCGATGTTCTATGCAGTGGCATTACCACCTCCTTCCTTCTGGAACTTATATTTTATTGAGAGCATTGATCAGTATGCATTACATTTCACACAGATAACAAGACCAGCCATACAGGTGCCTTCACAATACTACATCTCTGATAAGTTCTATTTATCTTTTCATACAATTAACTAGGTATCATTGTTACGCTTATAAAAAGTTAAAGTGTCGTGTTGTTTATTGTCTTGGTCCTGCAGGTATCCACAAGGTGGTTCGCTAGTATATAGTCTCCCAACTGTAATATTCCAGTCTTCTTATTGATAACAACAGGAGAGAAGAACACCTGTACTTCAAAGGAGATCCATTGTTATGTAGCTTGTCTCTGTCTCTTGAGTAAATAGTGTGCTGTCTACCTCTAAAGAGGTTATTTAACATGAACCTTAAGAACAAGTAATAAAATAATAACAATTAAAAATTAAAAGAAAAGAAAAAAAAAACCTTTGTCTGCCTTGTGCTTATTCCACCTACTCTTTGTTAACATGTTCTTGATAGGTTGGGTGATGTCTTATAAAAGTATGTTATACTCTGCTAAAGAGCCTATGGAAATGTTCCCACAGAAAACCCAAAACGTGTCCCTTCCCGGCCCCATGCACCAAGCTGACCGCTCACTATTATTGGAGGAGCTGGTCTATCACTGATTTTCCACCCTCATCCTCAATGTAATGAAAGAAGGGAAGCCATCAGGAGTTGTACCAGTCCACTTGGAATCTTAGTTTAGCTGTTATAGCTTCTGTGTGTTTAATAGTATTTATGTTACTAATCCATTGTGTTACACTGGGTGGGCTCACTTTTAACCAATTCTGAGTAATTGATTTCACTGCTGCCTCCCTTAGCACTTGAAATAGATATTTTCTGTTGTGGATATTAGATCTTCCTTAGGATGTCCAATGATCATATTACTAAAGGATAAATCCCGCTGAATTTTCAGGATACATTTAATTGTGTTGTTGCCTGAACCCCAGAATGAAACCAATGCCCACAACTCCAGAAAATATGTCTCTGACATAAGGGCAGGTATCAGGAATGAGATGAGTCTCTTTGCGGATGACTCAAAACTGGGGGTGGTGGTGGATGGGGAGGAGGGGAGGGTGGCCCTACAGGGGGACCTGGAGGCTCTGGAAAGATGGTCTAGAAAGTGGAAGCTGAGGTTCAATGCAGGGAAATGCAAGGTACTGCACCTGGGAACCAGAAACCCAGGCCAAGTGTACACCCGGGGGGGAATGCTACAAGTCTCGATGGCTAAGAGGGACCTGGGGTGGTGGTGGATGTCAAGATGAACAACTCTGAGACTTGTAGGAGGGCAGCATACAAGGCCAACAGGATTCTGGGATGCATCACTAGGGGGATCACCTCCAGAAGGAGGGAAGTGATACTCCCTCTGTATAACTGCTTGGTGAGGCTGCACCTCGAGTACTGCGTGCAGTTTTGGAGGCCACACTTAAAGAGGGACATTAAACTCCTGGAGAGGGTCCAGAGGAGGGCAACCAAAATGATTTGGGGCTTGGGGACAGGACCTATGAGGAGAGCTGAAGAGCTAAATATGTACACAATGGAAGAGAAGGGACCGGGGGACATGATAGAGGTCTTCAGGTACATGAAGGGGTAAATAGGGAGGAACAGTCTGGGTGCTTGAAGGAAGGAGGAGGGGGCCACTAGAGGGCATGATGGAAGCTGGAGGGGGGGAAGATTCAAGGGAGAAAGGAGGAGGTGCTACTTCACTGAGAGGGTGGTGGAGCCATGGAATGTGCTGCCTAGGGGGCTGGTGGAGGCA
The DNA here is from genome assembly GCA_016271365.2 of Neoceratodus forsteri. Lineage (NCBI taxonomy): Eukaryota > Metazoa > Chordata > Ceratodontiformes > Ceratodontidae > Neoceratodus > Neoceratodus forsteri. Next base: position 1,317,106,987 of record CM028131.1, read on the forward strand.
GAGATGGTGGAGGAGTTCAAGAGGGGGTGGGACAGGTACTGGGGAAGGGTTCTGGAAGCAAAATCCAATGCAGCGAGAATATCCAGAACTGGGAAGGGAGAAGCCAGAGAAGGTGAGGGGGCAGCAAGGTCAGCTCCCAGGGTGGGGGCTGACCAAACGAGCAGACACGAAAGACCGTTAGGCCTATTCTGCTGGCATTTTAGTATGTTAATATGATAATGGGAGCCTATATTAGTGCAGTCCCTCCAACAAAGATCTGAATAATTAGTACCCAGGTGTTTAGAAATTACCTGGGTTCTAAAGTATCTTGTACAAACTTTCCATTGGAATGCCCTCCAGTTGATTGTCACTTTGTTTTATGAATGCTACCCCATATCATTCTCCATTGCTTGGCTTCCAAACTATGTCCCATTTCTTGCTCCCATCTATCCTGGATTTGTTGAAGCCCTAGTATGCCCATATTTTCTTGTAAAAGTCTATAAACCTGAGAGATTAATTTCCTTGTGTCCAATGTGGCTGCGTTCCTCTGAATTAAGGAGACCCCGGGGTCGGATTACTCTGCAAGACCATCACTCCAGGTCCAGTATCAATAAAATGTCTGCATTGCAGGTATTGTGGTGTTTTGGTTTGGTCTGCCACTAAAAGACTCTTACATTCTCTCTGGTCTGCCAGACCCATCTGTTGCTGCTGGTGAGAACCACTTGCTGGACTGTTCGAATAAACTGGATTGAGGCAGAAATAAATGCATAAACGGTTTATTCTGTTCAGCAGACATGTTCTCTTCCTGAGGTCTAGCCCTAGACTGACAAATTCTCTGACTGACAGGCATTACAAGGCACTGCCAGGCAGTGCAACAAATTGTTACATGCAGGTTCTAAGTGCACTTAAAGGGGTGGCAGCTAACATTAAGCCCCATGCTTAATGTGTGCTTCACATCACTGCCAGGACAGTGAATGTGAGTACCACTCGAACAAGCAATAACTATTATAACAGTTTCTAAGAAATGTTAAAGAAAAAACATTTTTTAAGCATTTCAAGGCATGCACACACTTAAAACACAACAGTTCTCCACTGCAGGGAGGGGGAAGGAAAGAATCTGGCCTACACTGGAGGCCAGTCAGAGTAACACCAGAGAGAGGGGAACATCATAGCACCTGAAGCTTGGTCATGCCACAAGGGCTAAAGTGCGGGGGAAGGGAAAGGGAAGAAAGGGAAGGGTAGCAGCTGGAGGACACCTAAAATGCAGGATAACACTTTAATAACAGTTGCAGAACAATAATACTTACATGAAAACAAGAAATACAGAGGGCATGTCACCACTGAGTCTGGTTAACAAAAGTTCAAGACTTCTGTTGACTTTTCCAGTCAGTAGGAATGGAGGCATGAGTGGATTGCACCAGTTCCTGACAGGACGAGATCAGTTCATTAAAAGTGACCCAGGAGTCCTGCCCACTGTCAAATCTGCACCACTTGACTCTATAAGTCCAGGATCCATTTGTGTACTTCTTCCTTAAGGTCTTCTTGATCTGGTACACTGGTGCATGTAGAAGAAAGTCCTGAGAAGAAGACGTCATCGTCCCAGGGAGATCATCTGGCAAATCAGGCAAAACAGAATCTGGCTGAAGAGTGTCAGGAGTGGGAAGATCTATAGGAACTTGTTGCAAGTTGTCTGAAGGGAATCTCAACTTCAGAGAGTATGACAGGCTCAAGTGCAGCTTCATTGCTTGGTGGACTGGGATTATCTGGAAGGTTGTTACCCAGGTACCCATGTTTCAGTCAGTTTATGTGGACTTTGTTGTGTATCAGCTTCCCATCAGACTTGTGATGTAGATGAACGTGCACAGGAGGAAGCTTTTCTTCAATGTAGAAGGGACCTGTCCAGGGCCAAAGCAGTTTCTTGGTGGGGCCCAGAACAAGGACAGGTCAGTACAAGTACACAATGCCCCAACAGAGAATGAAGGCTCATGTGACTTGGCCGCTGACATGTTCTGCACTGCAGATTTTCTCTGGCCCAGCGTGCTGATTGCAACACATCTGGCACGCTCAAGCTGTTCCAGCATAGGAATAATGAAGGAAGAAGCTGACTTAGGAACTTCTAGCAGTGTGAGATCCCTGTCCAGTGGAGTTCTTGAGTGACATCCATGGACTAAGAAGAGTGGTGTGTATTCTGTACTGTCGACACAAGAGCTTGTGTTGTAAGCAAATTGCACAATGGGAGACTTCAACATGCCAGATACATATTAGTCAGCACCAGCAGGAACAGCCACCAGAACTAGACACATAGTGGATTCTCTGCAGGGGGAGGACCTCAAACAATTGATACAACAACCCACAAGAGACAGGAACAAAACAATCCCAAGTGTCATGAGTCTCATCCAGGTACTTGAAGAGTGTGCTGAGAAAGGTAGACACAATTATTTCACTGTGTCTATTGCATTGTTAATGGTAACTTGTTGTGTTTGTCTTTTTTATGTCGAGAAGTTTACAAGTTTCTTGAACAATGGTTGAAAGGTAGTTAGTGCCGCTGTCTGAATGCAGGTACGATGGGGTACCGTGATGACAAATGACTGTGTTGAGGAAGCCACTTGCCACTGTGGCAGCTTTAATGTCTTTCAGGGGGATTAGTTCCAAATACTTTGTTAGGTAGTCCACAAAAAAATGGATGTATTTGTTGCCACAGTCAGAGCATGTAGGTAAAGGCCCAAGAATGTCTGTGCTGACTCTTTGGAATGGTTCAATGGCTACAGGCATTGGAATGATGTGTGCCTTTGTCAATTTGGCAGGAGGCTTTCTTTGGGAGCAGGGCTGGCAGGATTTGGCAATGTGGACAATGTCTTTGTTCATGTGAGGCTAGAACTGAAGCCTTGTTTTTTTGAGAGTTCTGTGGATTCCCATATGACCTCCAGAAAGTGGAGAGAGGAACTTGATTGATTAGAGAGGCTGCCACAACTAACTGTACGTGAGTTCTATCCATGCGATGACCCTTGCCTTCCTTGGTCCAAATGTGCAAACACACCTACATTGAGGAAGTATTGCAAAGCAAAGAAAAGTACATCCTGGAAATGCTTCTTTTGTTGCAATAAGGTTCCAGACTCTAAGTATGTGATAATGTCTGGAATTGAGGATCAGTTCTTTGTTGTGTTTTGACCATTGCCAGGGACTAATCAGACTTGGAGGAGGTAAGAAACTCTTCAGCTGCTTGCAGTAAGTGAGGATTTGTGTGTCTTTCTGTAGAAGCAGTTGGTAGCAGCAAAGCAACTTGAGGTGCTGTAGGAGTGTCCACAGGGAGCACATCTGTGGTGTGGAAGGGAAGAGCTTGTTAGCAGGATTCTTCATCTGTTGAGGATGATGCGGAGGGATATCATCTCCGGCTTACACCATCAGCATTTGAGTGAACTCAGCCTGGTCTGTACTGAATTTCAAAGTTGCAACTTTGCAGCACGGCGATCCATTGGGCAAACTTGCCTGCTGGCTCCTTTATTTTGAATAACCATCTGAAGGCAGAGTGATCAACGATTGCTGTAAAGGAGGAGTAGTGAAGGTAACAGCCAAATTTCTTTATGGCAAATACCATGGCTAGACATTCCTTTTCTGTGATGCCATAGTTCTGCTCAACTGAGGAAAGAGAGCACCCGACATAAGAAATAACTCTTTCTGTTCCATCTTGAATTTGACAGAGTACAGTGCCCACTGCAAAGGAACTAGCATCTGAGTAGAGTTTGAAGGGTTGGTCGAATCTTGGGTAGGCCAGTACTGGAGAAGGGATTAGACTTTCTTTCAAGGTTTCAAAGGCCTCTTTGCATTCTGAAGTCCATGTATAGTCACAGCCTTTTTTGGTGAGGGCGTACAGTGGAGCTGCAATCTTGGTATAGTTGCAAATTAACTTTTGGTAGTAGCCAGACAAGCCCAGGAAAGCTTGAAGGTCTTTGAGATTGTTAGATTCTGGATAGTCTTTGACTGCTGAGAGCTTGTCTGGATCTGGAGAGATGCCTTAAGAACTAACAACATGTCCCAGGTAATGAATTTGATGCTGTGTGAAACAACACTTCTCTGGGCGAAGTTTGAGATTGGCTTGTCTGAGATGTTTGAACACTTCTTTGAGATATTGGAGGTGCTCTGGTAAGGTTCTGCTGAAGACAATAACATCATCATCTGGGTAGACTAGGTGAGATTTCCAAGACAACCTATGTAGTACAGCTTCTATAACACATTGGAATGTGGCTGGACTGTTCCGAAGTCCCATAGGCAGATGTTTGAATTGAAAAAGTTCCAAGTGGCATCACCATGCTGTGTATGGATGAGAAGCAGGATCAATAGAAACTTGGTAGAAGCCACTCTGAAGGTCTAGAGTGGTGAAATACGTAGGGCTGGCCACACCAAGACTCTCTAAAGCATCTTTGGTTGTTAGTAAGGGATGAGCATCCTGCATGTGTAGGCAACTGAGTTTTCTGTAGTTTACAATGAAGTGATACCCTTTTTCCTTCTTTACCACCAGCAGGCAAGGTGCACCCTAGGGACTTGTAGATTCTTCAGCAATGTCTTGTTCCAGCATGTCTTTGATTATATCCTCTAGGAATTGTTTCTGTTTGTGTCCCACTTTGTAGGCTTGCTGATGGATTGGTTTCTGATCAGGCTGCACCTCGATGGTGTGTTGCAGGATATCACAGCATCCGAGCTTGTTATCTGGACCTACAAAGACATCCGGGCAATTCTCCAGGAATTTCAAAAGTTGATGCTTTTCTGTTGGAGATGCTGAAAGTTTTGAAGAGGATAGTTGCTGACTGAGGGGTAACACTGTTGAAGCTGGAGTGGTTGCGATAGTACTGACAGAACTAGAGTTGGTGGAACCAGGCTGAGGTTCTTGCATGAGATGAAGTTGGTCCCCTGTTGACAAACAGACAAACTTTTCAATGTTGACACCCTTTGAGATAACTACTGGATCATCTGTGAAGTTGCAGCATTTTTGAAGGACTGAGCCACCATCCACCACCGATGAGGTATTTCCTGGAAGGAGCAGCATGGGGGATCCTGTGACGATGCCAACAACACCTTGTGGAAGTAGTTCATCTCAAATCTTGGCAATCAAAACCATCTCTGGTTTAGGAGGCACAGTGATTGAGTCTATAGCTGCAAGTTGCCTCCAAGGATCTAGTAACAGTTTGAGGCAAAGTCTAGGATGGTTTCGAGAGCTTAAAATATCAAAGCTACAGAAATTCAGACTACACATAAGGAGCCAGAAGAACTGTGGGTCATCCTGGAAACAGGAAATGGGATAGCCATATGAACTGGGGTTGTCTGCAGGCCTCCAGACCAAGGGGAGGACATAGACACATTACTGTTAGAAGATATACAAAACATGACAGCTACAGGGGAGGTTCTGATAATGGGAGACTTCAACATGCCAGATACAGATTAGTCAGTACCAACAGGAACATCCACCAGAACTAAACACATAGTGGATTCCCTGCAGGGGGAGTGCCCCCAAACAATCTTGGTACAACAACCCACAAGAGACAGGGCTATCCTGGATCTAGTACTGACTGATGGGGAAAGGATCATAAATCTCCAGGTAGAAGGTCACCAGGGGGCCAGTGACCATCACATGGTATGGTTCAATTTGGCCACTAGAACTAAATCATCCCATTCCAAGGCAAACATATGGGACCTCAGAGGAGCTGACTTTGATAAGATGACCAACAGAGTTAAGCTAGCCCTGGCAAGAAGAAATACAAGTGAGGAGGTACAGGCAAAGTGGGCAAGCATCAAGGATGCAATACTTGAAGCAACATCCCATTGTGTTAAGGAGAAAAGCAAGAGCAAAAGAAGGAGGAAACCACTTTGGTTCTCAAAAACAGTAGCAGAAAAGATCAGAGCAAAAAGGTTGGCCTTCATGAAATATAAGGGAATGCAGCGGACGAAGATAGGGAGGCATACCAAACTTCCCTAAGGAAGCAGGAAGGCAGTAAGGCAGGCAAAGGCCCAAACCAAGGAAACACTAGCATGAACAGTAAAGGAAGGACAAGACTTTCTATAGATACATTAGTGAAAGGAAAAAAGTCCAGAGGGGTATTGCTAAGATCAAAGGAGATAAGGGGTGTGTGGGAGGACCAAGGAAAAGCATCTATCCTAAATAGATACTTCTTCTCAGTATTTACTGAGGAGAAGGTAGAGCAGGGCCCACAGCTCAGCACCATGGACACAGGAGGGAGGGAGATGCGCACAAGTCCCTTCACAAAAGAAAGGGTCCTACAAGTGCTCACCAAGCTCAGGGTGGACAAGGCAATAGGACCTGATGTCATACATCCCAGGGTACTAAAGGGAGCCAAGGGTAGAACTAGTAGAGCCATTAGCAGAACTGTTTAGTGAGTCTCTGAGCATGGGAGAGGTCCCAGAAGACTGGAGAAGGGCTCATGTGATCCCTCTCCACAAGAGTGGCAGCAGGAAGAAGGCAGGGAACTGCAGACCAGTCAGTCTTACCTCAGTAGAGGGCATGATTATGGAGGCACTCCTTATGGAAAGGATAGTGCAACACCTGGAATCCATAGGAGCACAGGATCCAAGACAGCATGGGTTTACAACAGAAAGGTCCTGTCAAACGAATTTCATAAATTTCTTTGACTGGGTAACCAGAGTGGTGGACCAAGGGGGTGCAGTTGATGTCGCCTACCTTGACTTCAGCAAAGCTTTCAGTATTGTTCCACACATAGAAGATTGATTAATAAGCTGGGTAGGCTCGGGGTGGGTCAGAGGTCGGTCAACTGGGTGGAAAATTGGTTGGTGGGCAGAAAACAGAGTGGTGGTAAATGGTATACAGTCAGAAGAGATGCAAGTCACAAGTGGGGTACCTCAGGGATCAGTTCTGGGGCCAGACCTCTTCAATATCTTCATCAGTGACATTGCAGATGGACTGGAGGGTAATGTTTGCCTGTTTGTAGATGACACCAAGATCTGCAACAGAGTAGATGATCCAGATGAGGTGGGCAGAATGAGAAGAGATCTGGAAAAACTGGCAAAATGATCAGAAGAGTGGCAACTGGGGTTTAAAGCAAAGAAGTGCAAGATCATGCACATAGGGAAGAGAAACCTTTAAGCTACCTACAGGTTTACTGAGTCAGATTGGACAAAAGGAGGCTCTAGGCCCATCTAGCTTGTCCCCCACACAATGTGGGACATTAACCCATGGTAAAGGATATTTTTAACCAGTTATCTAAGTCTGCCTTGAAGGTATTAAAACTTGTCTGATCCACTAATTCTTGTGGGAGTGAATTCCATAGCTTAGGTGCTCTAACAGTGAAATAGTTAGCCCTTTTGTTTGTTTTGACTCAACCAAAGTTGGGAGGGGAGTTGCTGGCAATCACAAGGGAAGAAAGAGACTTGGGCATCATCATCATAGATTACCTGAAATCATCCAAGCAGACCACTAAAGCAGTAGGTAAGGCTAGAGAGATGTCGGGGTGTATTAGTATGGGTATCACAAGTCATAAGAGGGAAGTAATAATCCCTCTTTAAAGACACTGGTTAGGCCCCATGTGGAATACTGCATATAGTACTGGAGGCTGCACCTGCACAAGGACATTTACAAAATGGAGCCAGTCCAGAGAAGGGCAACCAAAATGGTGCAGGGACTGCATCAGAAAACATACGAGGACAGATTAACAGAGCTCAATATGTATACCCTAGTGCAAAGGAAGGAGAGAGGTGATGTGATCGAAACATTCAAATATCTTAAGGGCATTAACAAGGTGAAAGTATAACATGTTTCAGTATAAGAAAAATAGCAGGACAAGAGGACACAGCATGAGATTAGAGGGAGGCTGATTAAGGGATGATGTGAGGAAGTTCTTTTTCACAGAAAGGGTGGTGGATGCATGGAATAGCCTACCTCAGGAAGTGGTGGATATGAATACAGTGCAGGGATTCAACCAGGCATGGGATAGGCATAAGGGAGCTATACAAATGAGTATGAATAGATAGACCGTTGACAGAGTAAAGGCCTATGGCACATTCATAAGGTAGAAAAAATGGGCAGACTGGATGGGCCTTGTGATCCTTATCTGTCATCAACTTCTATGTTTCTATGTTCAGGCCAAGAATCACTGCTGGTTGTAGGTCAGGCACTAGGTAAAACTTGACAGTAGCTTGCTGTGAGCCAAAGTGGAGCTTGAGATGGTCCACACCTGTGATAGATACTGTAGCTGTACTTGCTGTGAAGATGTACTCTAGGTCAGCTGCACAGACATGAGGTATATGACGAATAGCTTGGTTGTTCAGAATACTGTTGTTGATAACTGAGATTTCTCCTGCAGTGTCAACCAAGGTGTGCATGGACCAATCTCCGATAGTTACAGGCACATACTGTACAGTGGTGCCCAGCAGGATGAAGCGCAGTACTGCAGAATTCTGCAGTAGAGTTACTGCAGCAAACAATGCAATTTCAATGGGAGTTAATCCCTTTTATCATGCAGTAAACCTGTGACACTGCACTTCATCCTGGTGGGCTTGACTGTAGTTTGCTAGGAGTGGTGATCTGATGACAGGTACCTTTGCCCCTGGACGTGAGAGTGTTACTGAGTTAGCAATTGGAGGGTGCAGTTTGTTTGAATTGCGATAGTCAGAGGGGCAGTCAGTTGCTTTGTTCCCCTGTTCCTGGTAGTAGTTGCGGTTATCTTGCTGATTGTGCGGTGGTGGGCACCTTTGGTTCTTTTGATTTCTGTTGTGGTACTTCAGCTTTTGGCAGACAGCAGCAGTGTGTCCCCTGAATCCACACCACTGGCAGGTCACAGGTTCTCGTGAAGGCAGGGGTGGCTCAGGTCACTGTCGAAGTGTTCGAAGAGCATTGACAGAAGATGTAGAACCAATTGAGCTGTGATGCAACCTATTGACAGATATGAGCATCTATCATTGATTGCTGCTGCTGGACACATGTTGCGAGTGCGGCTAACTGTGACAACAGAGGTGCTTGTACACTGGTAGCCTGGGACATTAATATGGAATTTTGTGCAAGTCAAGCTGCTTGGATTATGTCCATCCAGGTTGTTGGTTTCTGTTGGATTACATAAAGACTGAGTTGAGGAAGCAGTCCCTTGACAAAGGTTGAGATTTACTGTTTCTCAGTCTTTTGCAGATGTTTGCAGCGAGACTCAGTGTCCACTACGAAGGCTTCAAGAGATTCAGAGGGTTGCATGCTACGTTCCCACAACTGTTGTTCCAATAACCAGGGTGTATGTGCTTGGAGAAAATGGCGTTTGAAGGTTGCATACAGGGTGGTAGTATTTCCTTTGACTTGTTCTGGAAGTGTGTTGAACCAGGAAATGGCAGTCCCTCTCAGAAACAAGTGCAAGGCGTTGGAAATATGCAAAGGATCAAACCAACCATGTAAGGAAATCCAGACTTGGAACTGTTTGAGCCAGTCGACAGTGTCTTCATGAGGCAAGGCCGAGAAGGGTACTGACTGTAGGTTGGTATGGACCGTGGACTGTGGTGAAATAGCTTTAATGTTGGCCAGGTTGTCGTGAATGGCTTGCATAGCTGGTGCTCCTTGAGCTGAGATGGACAACTGGATGTTGTGCAGGGTGGTTTCTATTTTGTAGCCCCATGCCCTTAAAGTGGGTGAAGGTAGAACTCCTGATGCTTCGGTGCCCATATCTGCATCATCTTCAGACTTCATGGTTGGTGATGAGCTCTGCTACATGGAACGAAGTTTGTAAGGATGAGAAGGAGCTGATGTGATGCAGGACACGAGACGTTGTGGAGGAGATGAAGTGCCGAGAAGAAAATATTTTTGTAGACAAAAGTACAATTATTTGTGAGCAACGTTCATCAAATGATGTCTTAATAAATAATTCCCACTCAGTTCAATGTTGTCTGTTATTTAAATAAAGGTTTTGTTGCAAAAATCAGCTATTTGTTGCAGTGTCAATTCATTTCAGTATGTTTGCCATTGATTCTATGGAATGAGGTCATTTAGTGCCCTTCACAAGATGGACGCTGAACCTTGACATACAGTTCCTGTATTTTGACTTTTCTGACTGTAGCAAGATGGCCGTCAGCAGGGGGGTTAAGGGTCACTTCCTTTCTTGTTGTTTTGGGAAAACACAAGGTGGAGGCATCTTGCCACGAGGTTGCCTAGCTGCTCTACACTGTCCAAAATGGCGATTGCTGCCTTGCTGTCCTTCTTCCCTATGAATTGGCACAGAAAAATGGCGGGAGTTTTATTTGGTGAGTCACAAGCTGAGGAGGAAATTAGTATTTATGTTTGACTTCTCCTTATTTTATAGTGCTTTTTCCTTAGCTGTCTCCCAGGCTTGTGCTTTTGTATTTCCTTTTCTGACTTTTGGCTGTGCCCTGTTTATTTATTGTATTGCCCTCAGCTTATATATATATATATATTTTTTTTAATCGCTGTGCCCTGCATAATTCTGGGAGCGCTATGCTTTTCTCTGTTGTGTTTTCATTTTGATGCACTCCTCATTGTATTTATTTTTGTGTTGATTGTATGGCAGCTTTTTATTTTATTTTTTTTCCTGCTGCTTAGTTTATTTATTGAGTTCTGACGTATTTTAGTCCCATAGCCCCGTGAAGTGTGGGCAAGTGGCCGCTTTGTTGCAGCATGGTGAGTCGGGGAGCGGATGGCTCCGTTGTGCTGCCCGGTGAATGGATTACTGCCTTAGGCAGCAGCACAGCTGCTGGTTATGAGGAGGGAGACAGGGTCAGATTAGAGCATGTCATGGAGAAGCCATGGTGCTTTGGAGTGGACTAGCTTACTGCAGGAGGTCATAGCTGTTTAGGAGGAGCAGAGGTCTGTAACGGTTCTGAAGGGGAGCACAGTAATTTGCTGAGCTGCATTCTGAGTGGCTGGAGATAATGGAGCCACGATCTAGCCCAGGACAGGTGGAAAGATTTGGCAGCGGCTGCAAGGTAGGCTGGAGGACAGGACGGAGAAGCTTGTTGCTGTGCCACATTTAGTGTATTGAGTGACCAGGTGGGTTTGGTAGCAGCAACACTGGTGAGAGAAGCCACGGAGTTAAAGAGGGTTGAGTGGGTGAGAAGCAGCATTCAAGTTACAGTCCTGCATTTTCCTGCTTGCCTCTTTCTTAGTGCTCCATTTTAGTTTTGTTTTTTCATTTATTTTCAGTAGTGGTGTTTCGGGGAGTGGAGCTGGAGGGCCTTGAGACTGTATCCGTGGCTCTGCATGGCTGCAGCAGAAGTGCGCATTGGCAGTGAGAGCCTAACTAAGGCTGTGCAGCTTCTTGTTTTAGTTTGGGAGAGTGGAGTCAACTTCAGAAGCCAGAGAGACTCAGTGGGGCTGAAGTTGTGAGAACAAAAATGTCCGGAGCAGTTTAAAATGTTTGTGGTATGCAGGGAGTTCCATGCAGGCTGGCTGCCATGAGGTGAATGCTGCTGGGGGGTTGGGGTGCAGTGTCCAGCTTGCCGGTGCTCAGACTTGGATAAGTGAACTCCTTGCATTTATGAAACTGGTGTGCCAATGCCCCACACTGTCGTTATACAGTCTCTGGGTTGCAGAGGATCTACTGGCAGGCAGAAGACAGTTAATTTTTCCTCTATGCAGCCAGGGCTGTTGCACAATTAACATTCAAACTGTTCAGGCACATTGGGGTGATGATTTGGGGTACCCAGTGATGCAGACAAGCGAGATGGGGTCTGGACAGAAGAAGGGCCACATTCTCCACCATGTGTGGTGTTTTGGTTTGGTCTGCCACTAAAAGACCCTTACACTCTCTCTGGTCTGCCAGACCCATCTGTTGCTGCTGGTGAGGACCCCTTGTTGGACTGTTCGAATAAACTGGATGGATGCAGAAATATATGCATAAATGGTTTATTCTGTTCAGCAGACATGTTCTCTTCCTAAGGACTAGACCCAGACTGACAAATTCTCTGACTGACAGGCACTACATGGCACTGTCAGGCAGTGCAACAAATTGTTACATGCAGGTTCTAAGTGCTCTTAAAGGGGTAGCAGGTAACATTAAGCCCAATGCTTAATGTGTGCTTCACAATATTTATAGAAGTCATGCTAGGTAACCCAAAAGTGGTCTGAAGAGTTTGGAAAGTCTATTGCCACCTCTCCCTGTGCCAATTGTTGTAGGGTCTGTAACCCCTGGTTTTCCTGTCTGATCAGACCAGGGTCTGTGCTGCCCATAGGCAGTCCTGGAATGAACCTAAGTGGAGTGTACTGCCGAACCAGCTCCAAGAACTCCCAGTTCTGTCTAGCTTTTAGCCACATGCCCTTGGTGTGTCTGGTCCATATGTTATTTATTTCCCTGAGACTACGGGGCATTATCACCCCTGGTAGGAATCTAAGTGGGATTTTTGGATGGGCGTAACTTTCCAAGGCGCACCAGCCAAACCCTTGTGTTCCTGATATCATCCTAATTATGGGAAGCAACTGAGCTGCTGTGTAATACGAGGGTAGATTAGGGAGTCCCGAGCCACCTTCTTCCTTTGTAGCCTGTAAAATAGCCCATTTGATTCGGGGTTTGTGACCTGCTCATATAAACATTGACAATTTTCTCTGAAGGGGTTTCCGTTCCTCTAAGGGAATAGGTACTGGTAGAATGGAGAAGAGGAAACAGCATCTAGGTAATATATTCTTTTTATTGCACCCATTCTGTTTGATAAGGACAAAGGGAGGGAACCCCATCTATTTAAATCTGAAAACATTTGGGTGAATAAAGGGGGATAGTTATATTGATATAAATCGTTCAGGTTTTTAGGGATCCAGATGCCTAGATACTTTACTTTATCCTTTGCCCACTTAAAAGGTAACTGAGACATTAATTCTGTTGGTGGTGAACTGCCCAGCAATAGTACCTTGGACTTTTCTTTATTAATTTTAAAGCCTGTATTTTTTTCATACTCGAATAGTAGTTCAAGAAAAGGAGAGAGGGAGAGCTCCAGGTTTGGCAGGTAGACTCAGGGTATCATCGGCATAGCGAAAGATCTTACAGGTATGGTTTCCCACCTGGAAGCCCTTTATCGCCTGAGAACTTTGAACTGCTGCTGCAAATGGCTCAAGGTTCAAAGTAAAAAACTAGGGGGGAAGAATGGGCACCCCTGTCTTATGCCTTTATTAATTGTAAATGAGTCCAATATGGTACCATTATCCCGAACTCTAGGAGATAGTTTCTTATAACTAAGGGACATCCATTCTAAAAAATGACCCCCCAGTCTGTAGTGTTTTATAACTTCCTTCAAGTACGTCCAATTCAAGGGATCAAATATTTTTTCAGCATCTAGAAAGATCACCGACTGAGAAGTGGATTTGTTTTTATGTACCATAATATTAAGGAGTTTTCTGATATTATATCAGCTGCCTGTGGGCAATGAATCCCATTTGGTCTTCATGTACTATTATTTCAGTATATTTCTGTAATCTTGGTTAGGATTTTTAAATCCTGGTTTAGAAGCGAGATGGGTCTATAAGTCTCACACATGTCCTGGAGTTTATTTGGTTTTGGTAATACAGCAATTAATGCTTCATCCCAGGATGGTGGGATCCTTTTTATGGCTGTGGGCAGAGCCATATCACTTTAGCTTGGAAAGGGGTTTCTGTGTAACACATTTTTTAGTAGTTTTCAGTGTATCCTTCCATAACATTGCAAATCCCTATGGCAGTTAAAAAATACTCCTTTCTTTTTGGAATGATGCACACAGAACCCCAAGCTGCTTTTCTCTGAGAGCAAATGTACACGCCTTCCAAACAAATCTAAATATCTTTAAAACTATTCAAGGTGCACAAAAACAACCAGCGTGAAAGTTGTTCAGAGCAAAAAGACCTTTCACATGAGGGTAGTCACTAATCTGAATTCTTTATATTTTGTAAAATATGGTCTTCCAAATGACATTTCTCTCTCTCTGAGTGGACACAGTAGGAGACATTCCTAACAAATGTACATATCTTGGAAAGTATACAAGTTACCAATATACAACCAACATGAAAGTTGTTCAGGACAAAATGACCTTTCAAATGAGGGTAGTCACTAATCTGAATTCATTAGATTTTTTTAAATATAGCCATCCAAAAGGTGAAAAATGATAATTCAGGTAATCAGATGGCCATAGTTTAAAAAATATAATTAGTGCAGCTTAATGAATAGGCTCATTAGAAAGGTATTTTTGTCCTGAACAACTTTCCTACTGATGGGTTATGTGTAATGCATATACATTCAGAGATATTTACATTTGTTTGGCATAACTCCTTTGAAAAATGAAAATTGAGGTAATCAGATGGCCATAGTTAAAAAAAAATATAATTAGTGCAGCTTAATGAATAGGCTCATTTGAAAGGACTTTTTGTCCTGAACAATTTTTATACTGGTTTTTTATCTGTAATTTATAAACTTTTAGAGACATTTACATTTGTTTAGCATAACTCCTATTGTACTTCTAAACAGCTTCAGTTTTGCAAATGACTACACCTTTAAGTGAAATTATAAACCAGACCAACTTGTTCATCTCTTGTCATGCCTAATTTAAAGTGGATAGAAATTGATTACTTATGTGCAGCTGTCTGAAATGTCTCTATTTTCTTAAATTACATTTATACCTCTAAAGGATCCCTATTTAACTATGCCTGAATAAAAGCTGAAGCTTTCAGTTGTGTTTAGTATTGTTTTCTTTGTATGGACAACATTCTGTGCTGTTCCTTTCACAGAACCAAGAATTTGGAGTTTTGACTATGCCACTTCATAGTTTCAGAACACATTAAAAAAACTTTTACATACAGTTGATTACTGTTAAACAATATTATGCATCTATGGCTGCCACTGTACATCTGATGCAAACCCATAATCACGTTCCTCACTTGAAGCACAAAGGGGTGGGGGTGGAGGCCATAACTGACTAACTGACTCCTTGTTTTTGTGTTAAAGAGGTCAGTTTTTTTTTTACTTACTATTTTTCCATGCCTTACATCCCCTCAACCCCCTCTCCTTCCATGCTCAGGGAGTGACATTCTCCACATCTATTCCGGCCATCTGGGTCTGTCCCTAGAGTGCCACATGCTCAGTGCTATTGGGACCAATTAGATGTCCTGGATTACCCCCCGGGTGAAGCGAGGAGAGATCTCCCCCTTACCTCTCCTCTCATCCTCTGCAGTAAGCTTGCACAGTGGGATCTGCCCTTGGTCAGCTGATGGTGAGATTGGCTCCAGAGGACTTCATCCAGGGGGATGAAGGGCATTTTCCTCCAAGTTTCTTCTCCACCCCTGACACCAGCGTGCAATGGGAACAAGGGATCAGGTGCACCTTGAGACATGTATCCATCCCAGTTCCCTGCCAGCATCAATCCCCCTTGTGTTGCTACCTGTGCTTCCTTATGCAACGACCTTCCCCTGGTTACCCAGAAGGTGGCAGTCTTGCAGCAGAGTAAGCTGCACATCCCCCCCAGAGAAGGAGAGCAAGCCATTGGGCACTCAATCCTTCTCACCCTGGCTGACCCACCTCTGACCCGAGTCCATTTCTGAACCCGGGTCACCGGCATGGAGTGAGGTGCGGTGTCCAGTGCCTCAACCCTCAGTGCCACCAGGCCGGCAAGAGGTCAGTTTTTTTACAACAAAAACAAGGAAAGGGGTCATTTCTAAAATGTGCAGACAAGCATGGGGACCAGTATTTTTCAGAGCATGCCACCACTGACAGCTACCACTTCAAGACTGCTACTATCCCCACCTAATACAATCGGGGGAAAACCAGATGTAGTCTACCAACACTGAGATCAATATGGTTAAGGCACATTTATCAGAAATTACTGCTTAGAAAAGAATGAGAAAGTGACTGTGATGATGAGCAAATCCCAGACCAGATCTCTAGTTTCTTAATAGTCTCCTCCTGAGTCTGATTTTTATGACTGTCTGGGCCAAGCTCCACAGATGTTATGCCATCATCAGATTTGTATAAGAGCACTGTGTAAGCATGTAACTGGACTGATGTCTGATGTTCTGCTACAGTGCTCCAGCATAGTTTCCAGTATTTCTGTTTATGCAGCCCTACCCCTTTGCAACCCCACACAAACATACCCACTTCCTGGTGCACTATTTTTCCTTTCCGCAACCACAGAAGTGATGGCTGCAGTGTGCAACATTGTGCTGCTGACTTAGAGTTTAATACCAGATGTAGAAAGGCAAAGAAAGCCTTTAATAAAAAATTAAGGCAACATAAATGTTACAAAAAATACAACCCTATAAACAATATTTTTCCAGAATATATAGATATTAATAAGGAATGAAAGATTTATAAAAAAAAAAAACAACCTTAGAACAGGAAAAATAAAATTATGCTAATAAGCTCTGGGGAAAAACTAAGACAAGCCATTGTAAATAGAGATATTGGGAAATTCTGGAGGCTGGTGAGCTGGGATACAATAAATATGCAACTAGAGTCAAAGCATACATCCTACCTGATACATGGAGAGAGAATTTTTCTAAGCTGTACTTCTTGGAGAAAGAAGAATTAAGGATAAAAGAGAGTAATATTAAAATTAATAACTTTATCTTTCCTATTACACTAATAAAAACTAAGGAGAAATTAGTTTCAGCTATTTCACATTTGAAATCAAATAACACCCCTGGCCTGGACTAGATCATAGGTGATATATATAAATATTGTGCAGACTGGTGGATTCCTGTCCTACAAGTTGTATTTTACACTTTTGTGCAAGGCCATGAATTTCCGCCAAGCTGGCAGGGAAGAACCATTTATCCAACTTATAAAAAAGATGATGCAAGCAATCTAAAAATGTATAGCCCGATCAGTTTATTGGACATTTCACAAAAAATATTTACTACCATAATTCTAGATCGATTCACTAAATGGTTAGATGAAAATGTAATTTTACATGAAAGCCAGAATGGCTTTAGGAAAAATAGATCCATGATTCAACACTGTTATGTGCTTAAGTATCTGTCATGGAAATACACTAAAATGAAGGAAGGTAAACTATTTTGCTGTTTCATCAATTTTACCTTTGCCTTCGATACCATTAGCAGGGTAATACTATGGAATAAACTCAAAAACCTAGGACTACCTACAGAATTATTAGACATATTGATTAGATTACATAATACTTGGGCTCAGGTCCAATATAACCAAAATGGCCACATTACAACTTCATTTCATACTAATCTCGGAGTCTGGCAAGGTTGTATATTAACACCTCTTTTTAATATCTATATTAATGAAATACTGTATTGATAAAAACACAGAATTCTAAATTTCATGCGCCTAAAGTAGGTAGTCATAAAATTGACTGTCTGGCTTATGCAGATGACCTTATATTAATTTCCATCTCAAAACTGGGACTTCAGAGGAAATTAGATTACTTTTCTGGCTTGTGCACAGAACATGAATTAAAAAGTAACTTGTCCAAAATGAAGATCCTTCTTTTTGGAAATTGTAGCAGAAAGATCATTCCACTCTGGATTAATAAAGCGAAAGTTGAACAGGTTACTTACTATGATTATCTAGGGGTACAATTTTGTCAAACTCTTTCTTGGAAACACCATATAGAAAATTTAAACATAAAATTAAAATAATCTTTTAATGCTTTGAGAATATTTAGTTCTAAAATGGGACGTACTTCAATGAAAAGCGGATTGCAAGTATTGACCACTAAAATCAAATCTAACCTTCTATATGCCTCAGAAATTTGTGGAAATACAGACTATGGAAAACTGGAGATTATAATAAATAAAATCAACAGACTCATACTGATGGTTCCACAATCTATCCCTTTGGATATTCTAAATTTAGAAAAAGGTCAGCATTCTAGCTCTATGATGATAATTGAAAGGCAAATTTTATCAACATTGAAACTATTTATTTTACCAGAAGGGCCCCTTCCTAGACAATGTCTAGTGGAGGAAATTAAGTATATCTCCCTTGGCTTTGAATCTGAATATTAAAAACATTAGGAAACATATTTTTCCTAATGGTCTAGGAAATATATTATGGGAAATTTATATACACCCCTGGGAAGAAATTTCACTGACTATTAAGATTAGACTAAGGGATATTGACAAGACAAACATGCTAGAGAAGATCAAACAATATAAAATGTTTAGGTGGTATAAATACTTGAAAGATGAACATAGGCTTGAACCATCTGTCTTAAAGATAGGTGACCCCAAGACATGGAGATTGTACACCAAATTTCGACTTGAAATTTATAAAGCAAATTATGTCTGTTTTAGACAAAAAGGACAAGATGTTGATTCTCCGAATTGTAAATACGGATTGCCACTGGAAGACAACCTCAAGCATATTTTGTTGATCTGCCCCTTATATAAACAACGTTTAAAATACTTGAGCGACATCATGGCTGGTCTCGATCTCCCTCCAGATAAAATGTTATTTCATTTAATGAACTCAAGTGACATATATATATAGTGTATGGTAGAATGTTGTTACGGATAGAAATCCATAACTAGAATGGAGTTGTCATACTGCAGTAGCTATGTCATCACAGCTGTTATGCTGCACTAGCTATGTCACTACTGCAGCATAACAACTTGGAATGCTGCCACATAGTTGCTCTCCTCAATCCAGTTAAGCTGGAAGTTGCTGTTTTTTTTAAACTTGAACTTGCAGAAACATCTGCAGCACACTGTGTCTGTTAAAAAAAAGAAAATGTTAAAATTTATATTCTCTGTTGTCTTCTGCAGCTGGTTTTGTGTGATTTTCTATGCTATGACTTCCCATACACTATAAAAGATTGTGTATGAGCAGTCATACACAAACAAGGAAATTTTTGTATCTTGAGGTTCCCTTGGTAACAGAGTACTTCTCAAGCTGCACTCCCGAGGTCATCTGTTACCAAGGAAACATCTCGATACAAGAATATCCTTGTTATGTATGACTGCTCATACATAATCATCTATATTATAGAGAGTTATTGGCTTTCTACGAACATTATATTTAGGAAACAGCAAATGTTGAATCTGTTTTTTATCAAAATTTTAAACTATGTATTAAAACATGATATTGTCTATTTGTGTATTTTACTGAATGTATGATCTATTTTATGTCATTTTAATTGTAATAGCCTAGAGCTAATCAATAAATTTTCTTTGACTCTTTGACTTAAAGAGTGCATGCATGAGTATCGTGCATACTTATCATGCATACTTATGTAACCCCCACACCACCTTTGGTTAGCTGGCACCATCTTAAAAGAACTACTGTCAATTACATGTCATACAATTTTCATTTGGCAGAACGACACTCATGGTATCACCCCTAGTGTCGGAGTGTATACCAGGCTCATTATCTAGAGGATGGGGTAGGGGTGGGGTACATACTAAACTGAACCTTTTTATTTACAACCATGTCCAGGGGAGAGGATGCTAGGCATATGCTAGACCTAACTGCTGAGGGGCCCCAATAACATTCACACTAGAAGCAACAGGCGGAATGTCCAAAGCAGCAACTGGGATTTGCAATACGGCTTTATTTACAGATGTTATTTAAAGAAAGAGTGGTCCCCCAAATGGTTGTCATTGCAATACAAGCACACTCTCTTTTGCAGGACACTTTGCTAGGTAGTACTGTTTTCCACAAAAAACATCTCTATCTCTCTCTCTCTTCCAAAGTGTATATCTGTGGGATTTGCCACACACTTTAAAATCCTCCTGGTGCATGGTCTTTGTCCAGGGAACAGTGGTGCCTATCCATGAACCACTTAGCCCTGCATGAAACTCAAGATGGCATTCCACCCCCTTGGCCCCAAACAGCCTCTGCCATTCCTTCAGGGTTACACCAAATGAGTCTCCAATCCCAATAAATTGCTAAAGACTCCCCACTTTAACTTTAAATTAGCACAGTTGTGGTGAAAGGGGTCCTGACAGGTGTGATCTATCCTTATCTAGGGCAGACACACATCAGACAACTCCCTCAGAGAACAGTCTCAAATTCTGTACTCATAGATTAGTTGTTCCTTCCTCCCAGTCATGGAAAGAACAAAACACACCTTTCTTTCTCTGGTAGCTGTCAGATTCCACTCATTGTTCTTCTTTAAGGCAGCTGTGACCTTCAGGAACTTCAGGGGATTGCCCCCTTGGATCCACATGAAATGCATTCCCTCTCACTCCCCCTGGAGTGAAACTAAAGAGTCCTACTGGCAAACTGAAGGTTTTGCCAAACTAGGGTGAGAAATACCACGGCTCCCTTTGACAGAGCCCCAATGGCAGACTTCCTGCCACTCTGACTGCCACACTTGAACTTACTGATGAATATTCTAAGCTGACCTAGAGCAACTGACTCTAAAATGGTTATGCTGCTGTGAGCGTTCTAAATGACATAGCCACCCTTCTCTCAGGCTAGCTGAGTAAACAATGATGTCATTATGTAGAAAGCCCCTAATGAGCTCTCTAGCTGCTTCTTCCTACCTGCCTAAGGCTAGTATTAATGGGATTCTAGTAACCCGAGGGGACTGGGTTATTACACATAGTTATGTCAGCAATACCATGTTGCGCAAGGCTGACTCTTAGGCAAACTGCACATGTGCGAGTATCATGCATGCGCAGCATTGTAATCGCTGCAGTATTACAGCTGACTACAGTGCATATTCTTTTCACTGCTCTTGCCACTCCTAAAAACTTTCCACAGCCATATTGGCTCTGACCAGCGTTTGTTTCTTCCAGGTATGTGTTAAATACTTTAATATTTTTGACAGTGGGTTAAGTAATTTCTTGTAAAATTCTGATCTGTAGCCATCTGGCCCTGGGGATTTGCCTATGGGAAGAGATTTTATTGCTGCAATTACCTCCTGTTCTGTTAAATACTTTAACTAATATTTTTGACAGTGGGTTAAGTAATTTCTTGTAAAATTCTGAACTGTAGCCATCTGGCCCTGGGGATTTGCCTATGGGAAGAGATTTTATTGCTGCAATTACCTCCTTTCTGATATAAGAAAGTCCAGATATTGTCTTGCTGCTGTGGGTAATTTTGGCCAATTAAGCTTACTCAGAAACTAAAATGTATTTGAGGCAACCTCTTCTGGATTTTCATCTGCCGTACATAACTTCTGGTAAAAACTTTTGAATTGGTTTGCTATTTCTCTGGGATTTTTCCATGGATTAGTAGGATCATGAATATTTTTAATAAGGGAGACCCATCTGAATGCTTGTGCTTTATGCAGTCTATATGCATGGATCCTAGAAGCACGCCCTCCTATGTCAATGTATTTTTGATTTGTGAATCTAAGGGTACCCTCTGCTTTTTCGTTCTCTATTTTAGTAAGGTCTTCCCTTATCACTTGCATCTTTTAAGAATTATTTGTGAGTTGGGACTTCGCTTAAGCTGTTCCTCTAATGCTTTAAGTTCCTCCAGTAGTCTGTGAGTAGTAAGGGGTTTTAATCTTTTCTGGGCTGAGGCAAAACTTAGAAGCTCTCCTCTTGCAACTGCCTTAACTGCTTCCCAAGTGGAAAGTACTGAGCAGTTCTGGACTATATTAATATTATATGTTTCCTCTGTTCTCTCTTTAAGCACATTTAAAAAGGCTTTGTTATTAAGCAGGGAGGTGTTCAACCTCCAAATGGACATCTGGTCTGAGGATGCTAGCTTAATGACCCAGGACAATGGGGCATGATCTGATAAGGTGAAATGGTGAAGCTAAGTTTTGATGGTCTTATATTGAAATTGTTTCTGTGTAAAAAAAAAAAGAGGTTGATTCTTGAATATGTTTGTTGTGAGGATGAACAGAAAGAGTAATCTCTTTCCCCCATATGGTGAGTGCACCACACCTCTATGAGTCCCATCTCTGTGCATAAATAATTTAAGATTTATGTGACTTTTTTGTTAGTGACTTCTCTACCTAATGACCTGTCCAATCCAGGATTCATCACTGTGTTCAGATCCCCACAGAGAAAAATTTGCCCAGTCGGTAACTATGCCAGTTTGTGAAAAACTTCGGTCAGAAAGGTTCCAGTATTTAAAATCGGGACATATATATTAATGAAGTGCAGGGTATCCCCATTTAGTTTGCCCAAGGCTCTGAGGAAGCATCCCTCCATGCTCCCCCACCACTTTTATCTGAAGTGGAATTTCCTTTTTTATTAAAATAGCCACTCCTCCTTTTCTGGGGTTAGAAGATGAAGTTGCCTCCACATGTGCCACTCAGATTCTATGCAATTTGAAATGTTTCTCAGAGTTTAAGTGAGTCTCCTGGAGGAAAACTGCATCCCCCAACCCTTTTAATTCAGTTAACAACCTTGTCCGCGTAACAGGGGAATGGATGCCCTTTACATTATAAGTGATTAGCTTTATTGTATCCATTTCTATAATAATATGTTAACCTCTTGTCTACAACCTGGATGGCAATGAGGTCCTCTTTTAAGGTGGAAAAACAGTGAAGTATCAAGCCAGAAAATAAACAACACATTTGAAATATTGTTAGAACAAGTAACATTAACTATATTCAATGATAACAAAAAATTGAATGAATTACAACTTTCACTTCCCCTTCCCTTCCAAGGTGAGATCCCTATTATTGGTGATAGGGAAGTGGTTTATTATTTCCCACACAAGGTGAGACACTAGGTCTGCCCTGCAATTGATGTCCCACTGCAGGTCAAATTCCTGAGCCACAACATGGAAAACATCACCTTTCTTATAGCCAAAAGGCCAAGAAAAAAAGAGCAATGCAAGGACATAGAGCAAAAGCCTTGTGGTCCATTCCTCCTGGACCTTACAGCATTGCAGCATATGGTATGCCTCTACATTAAACATGATTGGGGGGTTTTATGAATGTCGGGCTAAAATTCTGTGCTGACCCTGCAAGAGGTCAGGTGTGTGCAGAATCGGGAAACCAAGGGCTGTGCGATAAAGGAAATGGGCAGGAAGCAGTCAACTGTCATGCACCTTCTGGTGCCACACTTTCACCTTCCCCTGCCATTGCACAAATTGCCCCTCATTATATAAGCCCTTCTATATTTCTGCTATGGGGTCCTGATCGTGAAGTAAGTGTTAAACACAACCTCCTCCTTTCTTGATTCCATTCACAACACCAGATGATCAGTTTCCAAACCTGCATTCCACTTCTTAAACCCGCTTAGACCATGCTCCATTTTCAGTTTGTATAATCTATCCTGCTCCCCCTCAAGCTTTATCCATCCCGCCTCATTTCAAATTGTTAAACTGGACTTGGAAAGATCACCCTCAGATATTGTGAAACTATTTAACTTGCTGATCAGTAAGGTCTCTTTCCAAGTCAGTAATAAACCAACATATTGCTCCATAGCTCATGCTGAGTTTTTTTATGAGAGCTGCCTCGCTTCCCAAAAGACTACCCAGAGTCAATCAAAAGGCCGTTACTGATTTTCCTGCGCACAACACCTAGTGTGGTAACAGTAGTTCAACTTGGCCCCTTACCCAGTTTGGTGCTCTCCTGTTGGGACAGCCGAGATTGTGAGTCCTGGTGTTGTTGGGAATCGTGGATAGAGTGCCGTGACAGTTTATTAAAATCAGGTGCCAGGGCTTTTGGCAGTGTACCCTTTGAATTTTGTTTTAACTCTGCTCTGGTGACAGACCATGACTCTCTGTGCAGCTTTCATTCCAGAGGTTCCATCTCCAATTCCGGACATGCGATCTGCTGCTCCTTCAGAAAAGATGCTGCTTCTACTAGTGAGGGGAAGATTTTAGGGCCATCATACAGATAGACTGAGTTTTGCTGAGTAGTTGATTTGTGTCCTAATTCCCTTTTTTCTTTGAGCTCCTTAATAATGGGTAGAAGTTTCTGTCAGTCGGCCTGAAGAGCTGGTGAGTAATCCTGGTAAAAAAAAATATGGGATTCGACTGGTACTTTAGTTCACAGTGTTTCCAGGCCTCTTGTAGTATGGTATCTTTGGCCTGATAGAACACAATCTGAACCACAATCGATCTGGACCTGGCATTAGGGTTAGTAGGTTGGGGCCCAGGGAGCAATGGGCCCTGTCCTTGTCTAAGTGGATATCAGATGGGAGTGAGAGCATGGTTTTCAATAAGTTCTGAACAAAGTCCACCACTGTTGGATAGCCCTCCACTGCCCCTTCTGGACACTGTGGATATGGAAATTGTTCTGTTTGTTTCTATTTTCAAGATCTTCCATCCGTTCATTAATTTTCCGCTCCTGTTGTAACAAGTAGAAAATCACTCTTTCAATCCTATCTTGGGCTGCTGCCACCTCAGAGACCTTGTTGGCATTAGCGGAGACCTTCTTGTCTAGTTGTTGCACCTTCTATCTGAGATCTGCCAAGGAGGAATCTATCTTCTGGACCATCTTAAGTACTGGGTTGATTTTTCTGAGATATTTATTAGTGTCTCTTTGGTCTCTTTCATTGTTGTCTGAGACGTCCGATGAAGATATGGATAGTGATTGGGAATTAACGGGCTGAGAAGTGGCCACAAACGCTTCCATATCCACGCTTAGGAACAGTTGCTTCATTTTCATATTAGCAGGGCCAGATTTTGGTGGTTTGCCTCAATTTTTCTTTGTCAACATACTCAGCAGCAAAGTAGTTGACAAAATATTCCAGTTTTTGTTGGATTTCTTAGAGGATTACTATACATTTTATATTATGAATCGTGGAGCTCCAGAATCAGCACCTCCACATTGCGGTGACATCACTGGAAGTCACTTCCTTCCTTCCTTCTGCTGGAGATACCTCTCCAGTCATCCATCATTACACAGTGAGATTTACACTCTTTAGCTGTCCCTCACTGTATAGTGGACTTAGTGATGGGAAAACTGGTTCAGATAAGTTTAGAGCCATACATAATCTATGCCATTTTCTATAAAAGAACCTCATCAGAACCATTTTGACATTCTGATAATGTTCTGATAACTTTTAAACATTGATTTTTCTGAGAACTGTGGAAGATGAGCTGGTCTATGACGTGCAGTGCTTGCAGGGATGGGCACAGTCAACTAATTCAGAACCAAGTTCTGCATCACTGGTATAGGTCCCTGGCAGTCCTGAAATCCATAGGCCTTTTCAGTGATGACAGATATTTGCTCTGTGCGGTCCCGGATGCTCACCTTTTCCATATACTGGGTTTCTGCCCTAAATCCCAGCCCTTCTGGATTGAAGTGACAGGTTTGCGCAGAGATATGGCATGCAGCCATCTTATTAGAATTGCCAATGATGCTACTGTTCTATTCACCTCCCTCAGTAACTGGCCACTCTTTCCCAGCCCAGTGACTGACTACTATTAGTGTGGCTACAAAGCAGCTAATATTGAGGAGGTAGGGAGCACCCGACATCCCCATGATCACAGAATGGTTGCAAGCTGTTGGGCAGCAGTTTTCCTTCAAGAGACTGTCACATCTGGCCCAGGGCTCATTGCAGGTCTACCATAAGCTATGGGACCCTTATTTGACATCAAAATACTGCCATATGCCTAATCAGTAGATGATCCCAGGAGGGGCCCCTCAGAGGAACATGTCCTAAGAACAATCTCTTCAAAACTATTATGAAGTAGTGTATGGTGCATAGATAGAAGACAACCAGTGTACAATATGGTCTCGTTAGACTCAGTTTAGCTTAGAAATCTCATACATGATGCAATATAGAAACATAGAAACATAGACTTTGACAGCAGATAAGGACCGCTTGGCCCACCTAGTCTGCCCATTTCCCTACCTACAGGATAGGCTGCAGATCCTAGTTAACCAACAGCCTATTTCTTCCTACCCCCCACAAGAACTGCCTTATGTCTGTCCCATGCATTCTTGAATTCTCCCACAGTTTTAGACCCCACAACCTCCTCAGGAAGGCTGTTCCATGCATCCACTACCCTCTCTGTGAAAAAATACTTCCTCACATTGCCCCGGAACCGCCCCTCTATCTTTAAATTGTGTCCCCTTGTTCTTGCACGTCTCTTTTTCTGAAAGATGCTACCCTCTTGGACTTTGTTGATTCCACTGAGGTACTTAAAAGTTTCTCTCATGTCCCCCCTCTCCCTTCTTTCCTCAAGGGTATACATATTAAGCTCCTTTAGTCTCTCCTCATACAGCTTCTCTTGCAGATCCTGCACCATTTTAGTTGCCCTCCTCTGGACTGCCTCTATCCTGTCTATGTCCTTGCGGAGATGGGGTCTCCAGAACTGGACGCAGTACTCCAGATGGGGTCTCACCAACTGTCTGTACAGAGGGATAACAACTTCCTGTTTTCTGCTGGTGATGCCTCTTCCTATGCATCCCAGGATCCTCCCAGCCCTCCCTACTGCCTTGTCACATTGCTTGCTAACCTTAAGGTCATCTGCTATGATTACCCCCCAGGTCCCTTTCCTTTTTTGTTGTTGTTACTACCTCCCCCCCACTATGTAAACTTCCCCTGGGTTCTTGCTTCCCAGGTGCATTATTTTGCACTTCTTTGCATTGAATCCTAGCTGCCATACTTCTGACCATTCCTCCAACCTTGCCAAGTCCCTTCTCATCCTTTCCATGCCTCCTTGTGTATCAACCCTGTTGCAGATCTTTGTGTCATCTGCAAGAGGCATACTTTTCCTTCCAGTCCCTCTGCAATGTCACTTATAAAGACATTAAAAAGGACTGGACCTAGTACTGAACCCTGCGGTACCCCACTAGTAACCCATTTTTCTTCAGAGTGGACTCCATTTACAATTACCTTCTGTGTTCTGTTGTCCAGCCAATGTTTTACCCAGGCTACCACCCTGGGACCCACTCCCAGGCTGGTAAATGTGACTATTAATCTTTTGTGTGGGACTGTGTCAAATGCCTTGCTAAAGTCTTGGTAGGCCATGTCCACAGCCCCTCCCTGGTCTACTACTTTGGTCACCCAGTCAAAGAAATCTATTAGATTCATCTGACATGACCTTCCCGCTGTGATCCCATGCTGCCTTGGGTCCTGTGCCCCACTGGCCTCAAGGTACTCAACAATTCTTTCCTTCAGAAGTGACTCCATCACTTTCCCTACCACAGAGGTCAAACTGACAGGTCTGTAGTTTCCTGCTTCTGTCTTGATCCCACTTTTGTGAAGGGGAATTACATCTGCCTTCCTCCAGTCCTCGGGTACCACACCATCCTCCCATGATTTATTAAAAAGAGTAGTCAGTGGTTTCACTAGTTCCCCCCTTAATTCTTTTAGAATTCTGTCGGTGAATTCCATCAGGCCCCATTGCTTTGTCCCCCTCCAGTTTTAGGAGTTCCTGCAGAACCCTTTTTTCTGTGAAAGGGCTGGGATCAACACCCCTATCAAGAGTGCTTCTGTTAACTGGATTAGGCACTTCCCCCTCCTCTTTTGTGAATACTGAGCAGAAATATTCGTTCAGTATCCCTGCTTTTTCACTGTCCCCATCTGCCCACCCACCATTCATTCTATTCAGCCTCACTATCCCTCCCGTTGTCTTTCTACGCTCTCTGATATACCTATAAAAAGGTTTATCCCCCTTCTTACCCGAGTTGGCTATCTTTTCCTCAGTTTGGGCCTTTGCTATTCTGACTTCCCTCCCTGCTTCCTTCTGCCTTAACTGGTACAGCTCTCTGTCCTGCTCCTTCTGTGTTTCCTTATACTTCCTGAATGCTATCTTTTTCTCCCTGACTATTAGTATTATTTGTTCTGTTTCTCGTTGTTGTGTTGAAAATTCTCAATAAAAATATTAACTACAAAAAAATTTATTTTTGAGTTTAATATAAACCCCAGCAGAGCTTTATCTAGTAAGAAGACTGGTGGTGGTGATAGACTCAAAAAAATGCTAAAAAGTAGTGCAGAGCCACTGCAAGTTGTTTTTAGATTCCTTTCCTTTCACTGACCATAGTTTAAGGGTGGACAGTGACGGGTAGAACTGTTTCTTATTTTAAAGTAAGATATTCTAAAAGTTTTGATAAGGCACAGATAAGTATCAGAACCTTTTATAGCTTATCAGAATCTTATAGGATCTCAGAACCTTTTCTGGTTCTGCCATCCCTAAGTGGAATTCATATTCCTCAGTTATCCCACATTGCACAGTGGGGTTCATATCTCTCAACTGTTTCTCATTGTACTGTGGGATTCAACATCTGAACTGTCCCTCACTGTAAAATCAAATGTTCAATAGTCCTTCATTGAAAAGTGGAATTTATATCTCTCTCTTCTTTCCATACCTGCACAGTGAAGTTTGCAACGTTCAACTGTCCCTCATTGTACAGTGGGATTCACATGTTTCAATTGTTCCTCAGTTCCCAAGTCTCAGCTAACCCTCATTATACAATTGAATTTACATGGCTTCACTGTTCCACTCGTACAGTGGGGAATTCACCTAAAATGCTCCCTCACCTAAGCCGGGGTGTGTGTGTGTGTGTGTGTGCTGGTATTAACCTGTCTCCACTGTCTCTTTTGCACAGCTGGATTCATATGGCTTAAGTGTTCCTCACTGCATTGCAGGATTGTTTCCATATTACTCTATTGTCCTTTGTTCCACGGTTGTATTCAGATGTCTCAGCTGTCTCTGATTGTAAAATAGGATATATATGTCTATGTTCCCCATTACCGTTGAAAAGATTCACACATCTCCACTGTTCCTAATTTTAAAGTTGGGTTTTTATGGCCTAGAAGACTTTTTTCTGGAGTCCAGGCAACCCAATGGTGTTACTTATTTTGGGTCAGCTCAGTCAGAGGTGGGCTAAATTCTGTAAACCTAAGGATGAATCATTGATAATATCAGGACCCAAATGGAATGGACTTAAGTTTTCACAGCTGGAGAAAAGAGCAATAGGGTTATTAAAACCCAAACACTTGATCACTATAAAATCAGTTGACAAAGGGGTTTGTGGTAGTTGTTCTAAACATATAGGAGTGTATTAAAGAGGCACACAAACAGTTACAGTACTGAATGAGATTTGTTACAGAGAGCACACTGAATGTCACACAATAACATACAGAAAATAACTTGAATAGATCCATTGATTGGATGCTTTCCAGGTAACAGCCAGGAACATTTAAAAAACTGATCCCAGATAATCCTGCCCCAGGGACATTCTACCTGCTCTCCAGCCCATCATATCTTGGGTTGGTACACTTAATGAAAACATCTAATCTATCTTGAAGCCACTAGAAATGGCCACACACAGCTTCATCTGGGATACTACATACTGTATTTTCTCTGAAAACTGAAGCAGATGGAAAACTACCTGCAAATACTGTCATGGCCACCATGGATGTCAGGGCCCTCTATACTTGGATCACTTACCTGGGTCTTATTGCTGGGGTCTTTCCCTGCAGCTTACTGTACTGTAGCACCACAGCTGGTCGCATGCTTTGTGGACTCATTTGACCCTCCTGAGACAGGAATGAGGTACTGTGTGCAGAGAAAGAACAGTTGAAGGCTGAATTATTATCTGCAGTAATAGGTGCAGATGTTCTTGCAGATGAATATGTACAGAGAATTCAGTTTTTCCAAGTTGCAGACAGAGGCAGGGTATCTTCTTAGCCCTCAGAAGAATGGGCACAGCTTGTCTTTCCTTCTCTGACTGCCCTGTGTCATTTACTGTGTCTTAAATTCAAAGAAATGAAAACATTACAACTCTAACAAAAAAAGCAGGGATCCCGGTATTCAAAAATTTGCATGAGCAATAATGGGTCTTTGCCAGCGCAAACCGGGCCTTGTGCTGGATCTCCATATTCAAAAGGGGCTGTTGCATGGGCAGAGAGGGTTAGTGCCCATGCAGCACACAATGTATGCAGGCGGACAAGGGCAGGGGCATGGCCATGAATACCCGTGATACCGCATATTCAGCGGCTTTGTGCTGTGCAAAAGGTTTTTGTGTGGTCCTTTTGTACAGCAACAATACCACCTGACAAAATCCTGACTTAATCTGAGCAATCCTAGTGGCTGCTGGAGGTAATGCAGCCACCTAACCAGACTCCCCGCACTGCAGCATCGGGAAACAGCACTTGTAGGGAGGGAGATTGTGTCCTGAGCAGGTATTGGAGCAAGGGGGATAGAAACTCTACATTCAATGTAGAACTAAAGCCTTGTACCTAAGCTGATACAGCAGAGCTGCTCAGGCAGGGGAAATAGTTTAACTTGTGTTTAAGTCACAGGAGTTAGCTAAAAGATACAGTATTTACTTGCTTAATTCATTGATGGTTTGCTACTTGCTTTACTACATTCCCTTTCCAGTTCTGTTGCTTTGTTTGTTCCATTGCATTTTCCCCATAGGATACTTACAGGGGATTAACTTAACAAAAGGAAAAACATGCCAAGCCAAACATTTAAAAGGGCTTGGCGTCAATACTCCGGTCAGATTCCCCTGACCATAGCATCGGGAGGCAACAGTTTTAGGAAGGGGGATTGTTTTTTGAATAGGTACAGGAACAAGGATAACCTTCCCAACCTTCCCATCCCACCCTCCCCAGGGTCACCCCACCCTATATACAGTCATGGGGGCAGACAACTACTACTTCTTGTGTCAGGGTTTCTAAACACAAAAGGAGTGGGCTCTGAAACTCCAGTAAACAAAGTGAATTCACTAGTAACATCCTAACAAAACAAAAAAAAAACACTAGGGTGTTCACCGGGTAGCCCAGGAGGAAAACACAAGGGTAACTAGGATTCCACAAAAGGAGCCAAACAGATAGAGAGGATGCATAGCTAGAATTTCTGAGTCAGGGATTAAAAGGGAGGACAGCAGATAACAAAAGTTTAACAAAACAAAAAGAAAAAAAGAAAGGTTGAGATACATAAAGGGATCGATATGTGGGGAATGGTGCAGTGGTTGTGGGGCAGTCATCTTCAGGCAAACCTTTTGGATACTGAGGTGTTGTCCCATCTGCGCAAGCCTCTCTGGCTTGAGGGAAGAGGTTAACAGACTCGGGACTGAGCTGTCTTGGGTCAGGGGGACCTTCAACCCCAGCCAGAGACCACCCAGTCCAACTCCATTGCCTCATAGGGAGCCACAAAGGATGAGTAGATGGACTACTGTGGGCTTGGGGAGGGTAAGGGAGGTGGAGCACAGCAACATCCCATGATCCATACCACTGTATAACTTCTATGCAGCATTGGCAGGAAGGGACTGCTATTTGGAGGCACCCAGGGTAGTGGAAGGGAGGGATGTGGAGGTCCTCCATGATGGAGACCTTGAGGAAGCGAGGGAGTAAGAGACCCCAGGAGAGGAGGAGGAAGTGAATCCTGGTGGGGGACACAATAGTGATGGGAATTCAGATAGAAACAGGTAGGGAGGTGAGGTGCCTTCCTGATGCCCTGGCTAGGAGAGATGGAAGGTAGATCCTGTGGATCACTAGGAATGCAAAAAGGGAGGATGAGCTGGACATCATTGTCCATTTAGGGATGACTGACCTGCCCAGTGATGAGTCAGAAACAATCCAGGAGGATTTCAGGAGACTGTGGAAGGGTCTGAAGCAGGTAGCTAAACCCGTCACCTTCTCGGAAATACTACCTGTCCAAGGCATGGGAGAGGACAGGAGCATATGCACCAGGAACTTCAACACATGGATGAAGAAATGGTGCAATGATGAGGGGTATGGGCTCATTGGGGATTGGGGGTCCACCTGGAAGGATGGAGGCCTGTTCAAAGGTGATGGACTGCATCTGTCTAGGAGGGGAACTGAGCTCCTCAATGCAAGTTTAAGTGCTACATTGTTAGGCATTCAAACTAGCCGGGGAGGCAGACTAGAACACAAGGGCAATGTATGTCCACCATCACATGATAACAGGAGAAACAGTAAAAGACTCAGGAGGGAGAAAACTCAGGGAATCCCAAGTCAAGAACTATAGCATGCAGAAGGGAGAAATGAAGGGTGCACGGGACACAAGGGAAGGGCTACAGATAGGAAGATGATCAGGAACAGGGGAAGGGCAAGTGAAACCTTGAAAGTAATGTCTGCTAATACATGGGAGTCTGGTCAATAAGCTTGCAGATCTGGAAGCCACAGTTGCAGATGAAGACCTAAACATAGTGGCAATCACGGAGACCTGGTTTAGTGAGAATCAAGACTGGGAAGCAGCCATACCAGGGTATGTGCTCTTCTGGAGGGACAGAGAGGGTAAAAAAGGAGGTAGGGTGGCTCTGTATGTGAAGGACAGTATAAAAGCCGCACAGTCACAAAGGGAGAATGGTAAAGCTGAAATACTATGGGTGGCACTAGAGACAGGTAAGTGGGCTGTAATTTGAACTGGGATAATATACAGATCGCCTGCACAGAAAGAGGAAGTTGACCAGGAAATGACAGAGGAAATTAGGGAGATGGCCAGCAAAGGGGAAATATTATTGTTGGGAGATTTCAACATGCCAGATCTAGACTGGAGCATTCCAGCTGTAGCAACAAGTAAACGTAGGGAAGTTCTAGAAGCACTATGGGGGATTCCTTAGACAGCTTTGTCATGGAACCCACAAGAGAGAAGGTCATACTGGACCTGGTGTTGTCAAATGGAGACTATCACTAACATCACAGTGGGAAGTCACCTGGTGTCAAGTGATTGCTGCATGGTGTGGTTTGAGGTTAGAACTGGGAAAGAAACATGCCACACTAACACGAGGGTCCTAGACGTCAGGAG
Source organism: Neoceratodus forsteri (assembly GCA_016271365.2). Classification (NCBI taxonomy): domain Eukaryota; kingdom Metazoa; phylum Chordata; order Ceratodontiformes; family Ceratodontidae; genus Neoceratodus; species Neoceratodus forsteri. Next base: position 1,317,139,491 of record CM028131.1, read on the forward strand.
GGCTGATTTCAGGAAGATGAGGGAGTTCATAAAGTAAACACTGGCATAGACAGGGAACCTAGAGGGGGTTGAGGAAAGGTGGGCAACAATAAAGAAGGCCACTGAAGGAGTGACAAACCTTTGCATTAAGCAAGTGTCAAAGAAAACGAGAAATCGCAAGCCACTATGGTTCTCCAATGAAGTTGCAGCAAATGTTAAGGCAAAGAGATTATCCTTTGGGTGATACAAGACAACTCAGAAGGCAGAGGACAGGGAAACCTATCAGAAGAAGCTGAAGGAAGCAGCAAAAGCTATAAAGAGTGCTAAACCACAAACAGAGGAGAACATAGCTAGAACAGTGAAGACCGGAGATAAGATCTTCTTTCTATATGTAAGTGAGAAAAATCAAGGCAGGAATAGTCAGATTGAAAGAGAGGGGGGAGTGTGGAAGAGGACCAGAAGAAGGCAGATATACTGAACAGATATTTCTGTTCAGTATTTACAAAGGAAGGGATGGGTGAATGGCCTCTGATAGAGAGTAAGGGAATTAATGGAAGGGAGGTAGGTAGACACTAACCCCTTTACAGAAGAAAGAATAATAAAATAACTTGAAAGATTAAAAGTGGATAAAGCTTTGGGGCCAGATGGGGTGCACCCAAGGTTATTGAGGGAATGCACCATGGTTCGAGACACCCTCCTGTGACTTGCCGCTCCCTCCACCCTGTGGCAGTGGAACTACGGGGGAGTGACAACCACCCCGAGAGAGGAAAGCTGCCCAAGGCTGCTCAATCATGCTCTCACCCCCCCATTCCAGCTCCCCGATGACCCGAGTCTGTTTCCGAACCCGTGTCATCAACGTGATGACAGGTAAGGCATCCAGGGCCTCAGCCCTCTGCACCACTGGGCCTGCCTTAGTCTTGTCCTCTATTTGTTTCTGGTCCACTGCCTGCTGCTTTTTCTCTGCAGAAGTAGTGGCATGGACATGTTATTCTTTTTGGTTTTTCTTAGCACTCAGGGTTCAGATGATGTCATCTCAGCCCTTTGATGGAAACATAGCTTTGTTGTGTATGGTTGCTCATGCATTATTCTCTACCTGTGTGTCACCCTGGGCCCTCCCCAATTGGGTTTCCAGATAGGTTCCTGTATCTACATTCCAAGTGGGCATCCCCTGTACCCCAGTCTGACCCTGCAGTGGTGTGACTGTATGTCATGATGGGAGACCATCCATACCCTACACATTGATGACAGCCAATGGGTGGTGCTGGACCTGCCATACAGGTCTCCAGACAGTGGTGGGCTGGAGTTCCTATTGGGACCTGCACAATCACCCTCTGTACACTGGGGATGTATGCCCATACCACATACCACTGGCCCCCCATGCAGCGTATGGAATGGGATTGCCTATATAACACCAGGACATGTCACAGTGGCTGGGTATCCTGTATGAGGGTGTGTCCAATGTCTGCACCATGCCAGCCTCCAACAATAAATGTCCATTACAGCACTGCACATGGGGCTGTGGTGACATGGTGCAGGTGTGTGCATGGCAGCACTGCACTGGTACAGGTTTCTGTAGTATGGGTGATTCATGGTACCATGCCATGTTGTGTGTTGGGTCTCCAGATGCAGGTGGACTGTTGCACTCCATGTACATATGGCCACACATCCCATGCCTGTTAGTCACCGCAGTACTCTGCACATGTGGGTGGTGCACAGCATCGGGGTGTGCACCATAGTGTCCCTGTGTGGGGGCTACACCCGTGTGACACCTGTTGACCATATGCATCTGCCATTGTACTGTTATGGGTATGGCATGGTTAACCCTGGCTGATGCACTGATTGCTAGCTGCCTGCTATATACATGTGTCATAAGGTTTGCAGGGGTGGTACAGGTGTGTGGCCCCATTTGAATCACGTATCATAGTACTGGTGCCCCATCCCCCCACAGCTGCCAAAAGGCCTGCAGCTCATTGTACATCCATTCAGTGCTGTTCTGACAGCACACATTCCAACGGTGTACAGGGATACCTCACTAGGGGCATAATAGCTTATCCTACAATTCATAGCTTAATTGATTACTTCTCTCATTCATTCAACTAGCCTGATCTCATATCTAGTCCTGACTGAATTTAAACACTTGTTAACTTAATTTATAAGTTATATTATTAGCCCACTAGCGGCATCGTAGCTTATCCTACATTTCATAGCTGAATTGATTACTGCTATCATTCACTTAAATTGCCTCATCTCATATCTAGTGCTGGCTGAAATTAAACAATTTAAAATGGTGAAACAATGTTATTCGCAATCTTGTTGTTGTTTCTGTCTCCACCTATCCACATTGTTGATGGAGAGTCCACTGCTTTTGCCCATACATCTACTCCAAGTTCAAATCAGTTCATGACCAACAACCCTTGTCCCTTGTGGGACCACTCAACCAGGTTACATGCCTTAAACCTTGTGTCCAGTAGCTCCGCTGTATTCCATGCTATTTTATTCATTTGCACATCTTCTCCCTATCTATTCTCTGTCTTACCCCTATGAACCCCAACGTAAGATGAACAACATTTACAAGCAACTTTTGGTATGACAAATAATCCTTATGCTTCTTCTCTGCTCAGGTAATATAGAACTCAACCCTGGACCTGTCTCTCCACTAGCATCCCCCGCTGAATTTGCTTCAGCTAAAGGGCTAAAAATAATGCCTATAAGTATATATATATAGTCTTCAAAAGAAATTGACCGACGTACAAGCATAGCTACCCCATACTACTCTGGACATATTGGTCCTGATGGAAACCTGGTTAAAGAGTATAACTTCTGACCAAGCCTTAGCCCTTTCATCCTATTCATTATACCATGTAGATGGAGTCACAGGGGTGGGTGGGGTGGTCATCTATGTTAATGATAGGTTTTCAGCCACTGTCCTTCATGCTATCTCCAAGCCTAGGGAATTTGAATCCCTGGCATTAAAACTATCTATTTCACCTGCAGAATCAATTAATACATAGGCAGTTATAGACCGCCTTCTGGGGGCATCTTGCCTCATCTTCACAGTTTTATTGACACTAACATGAATTAATAAATACTTCTTTGCAATCTGAATTTGGATTGGCACAGCCCAAAATCAAACCCTCTAAAGAATCTCTGTGATGACCTGGGTCTGAGTCAGTCAGGTAATTACAGGGGTCACTAGGCCAAATTATAAGAATCATCTCACCAGTTCACTTATAGACCTAGTCATTACGAATAGACCACATAAAATACTACAAGAAGCTGTTTTCCACAATTCTCTCAGTCATCATGATATATAGTGTGTGTTAGGAACTTATTCAAACCTGCTTATTGCAAATTTTTTATTAAGAGGAGTTTTAGGAAGTTTAACTCAGACAACTTTCTATCTGACCTTAGGGACATCAATTGGCAAACTTTTTATTTAGCAGCCACTATTGATGAGGCCATGCAAGTTTTTAATTCCACCTTTAGTTATGTCATAAATAAACATGTCCCGATGATTCACTGCAGAGTGAAAAAAAAACTCTTGCCCATGGTTTAATGGGGATACTGTACAAAAGGCTCTGCTAAGGGCAATAGCAAGACATACTAAATCTCATGTGGCTTGGACAGCTTTTAGGGCTTGCCGCAGTGCCTGTACTAGACTGGTAAGATCTACCAAAGAGACTTACTATCTGAACATCCTTGAATCTGCAAAGAGGAACCCTGCTAAAATCTGGCACACTTTTATATCAGTGGAGGGTCGTAAAGAACCTCCAGTCTTGGCCAATTAAATTTACTTTGCAAGGTTCCTCCATTACCAATAAATCTGCAATACTTTACAACCTTAATGAGCACTTCACAATGGCAGGCCTTGCATTCAGTTCTTCCCAGGTGGCTACCCTATGCCTCTCTATCATACAAACATGTATGGCTCCCAGTCCCTTCACCCATGTCACCTTCACCTTTTCTTCAATCATGTATAAGCAAGTTGAAGATCTCCTCAAACTGGACACCAAAAAGAGGGCTGGAGCAGACAACATTGATCCCATTTTCTTGAAGCTAGGCTTCCATTACTTGACAGCCCCTATTACCCACCTATTCAACTTACCACTGACAGAGGGGCATTGTTGCTCACGGATGGAAGGTAGCCCACATACTACCTCTATTTAAGTCTGTTGACCCTACTGATATGGACAACTATAGGCCTATCTCAATTTTGCCGGTCCCTTCTAAACTCTTAGAAGAATTGGTTAGTTTAGAGATGAGGGATTTTCTTGATAAGCACCAATTGGTCAATCTTCTACAATCTGGGTTTAGATGTCATCATAGCACTCTATCTGCCCTGTCTAAAGTTATGAATGACTGGTTGGTGGCCATAGATAATAAACAGATCGCAGGGGCTGTATTTTTGAACCTTAGCAAGGCTTTTGACACAGTCAATCATGATACACTTCTAGACAATCTTAAGGAACAGGGATCTGAAAGCTCGGTATTACAATGGTTCACTAGCTATTTGGTGGATAGGCAGCAACAACTCAAGGCTAATGTGATATTCTCTACCCTACTTCCCTTGCCAAGAGGGTCCCCCAGGGCTCCATTCTGGGCCCCCTGCTTTTCTTACTGTATGTCAACAACCTGAGCAGTAATATTGTATATTCAAAAATCCACCTCTTTGCTGATGACACCGTGCTATATATTTCCAATCCTTTGTTTGCACAAGTCTCTTCTGTGATTAAATCCAAACTTAACCAGCTGCAGAACAATCTAATCCAATTGAAACTTCTAAATGCCAAGAAAACAAAAGTAATGTTTTTCCATCCACCCAGTTCAAGTTCTCGCCTCAACTGCTGCCACCCTCTGCCTATTATTACCCTTCTTGGTGACACGCTTGAAGTAGTGGACAGATTAAAATATCTGGGTTTTCTGCTTAATTCTCACTTATCCTTTACCTCTCACCTCGAGGAGTTAGTGAAAAAGTTAAAGCTGAGGCTTGGCTTCTTCTTTAGAAATAAAACTCTCTTCTTCTGGACTTCCAGACTGAGACTAGTCCAGGCCACCTTTCTGCCTTTACTGGATTACGCAGACATCTTATGGTATATAATAATTGTGTAACCACCTACCTTCAAAAATTAGACACATTATACCATTGCGCTATTCACTTTATCACCAATGCTCCAGCCAGAACCCATCACTGTTCCCTGTACAAAGGGGTAGGCTGGACCTCACTGGCTACTAGGAGACTTGTATATCCTTACATCTGGGTATACAAAGCATTCTTAAACAAATTGCCTCCTTATATTGCAACTCTCCTACAGTGCTCTCATAGCTTGTGTGCCCTAAGGAAAAAAACATGTATTTCTCTAGTGGTACCTAAAATTCGCACATGTTATGGTAAAGCAGCCATTAGTTACGTACTCCCTACTATTTGGAATAAACTCCAAACAACGCTTAAGCTTCAAACCTTATTACCTTTAAACGCATTCAAAACCCTCATTAATAAATCCACTACTGATACCTGCTTCTGCTTCTAATCTGCATTCTGCCCCCCCAATACTAAAACTAACCTCTTTCCCATATTATGGCACATAATGTTTTTCTGCAATTGTATTGGTCTGAAGTCTTTGCTGAATGTAATATTGTACATATTGGCCCAGATATTCAGAAATGCACCAAAGCCCGGCGCAAGTCTGGCGTAGTGCAAATCCAATGCACCATGCGCAACCATATTCAGAGGTTGTGCAGGCTGAACTGTGCCAGCGCAATGTGATGAATATGGCAGAGTTGCACCATGGTGCAACCAGAGGTGTGCCATGGCACACACAGAGATGCCACAGCGCACATGTGGCAGCAGAACAGCAGAGCAACAGATGGGGGAAGAGCACAGAGTACAGACCCAGGGACAGGGCCATGGCAGCACAGTCACAGGCCGCAGGAGGCCCCCACCAGCAGGGCATAGCAGGGCACACACAGGCACCCCGACACTGGACCCCAGAACACAACAGTGGCATGGACAGCAGGGGATAGGAGGTGCCAATGGCCAAAGGAAGGCCACCAAGGGAGCCCCCCTGGCAGGCTGCCAGACATGCCTCACCCCCCTGAGACAATTGCAGGCCACACCCTGGACCATGCAGCCAAGCACACACATGCCAGACAGGCACTCAGAGAACCCCCACAGTGGGCACCAAACAGGCCAAGTGGCAGGCAGCATGGCAGACCACATGGGACAGGCTACACATCGCCAGGCAGAGGACCCCAACACAGTGTGCAGACAGTACTCGACCAATGACCATGGCTGTGAGCCACCACCATTCACACACCCACCACACACCCCTGACCGCCACCCCATGGGCACCCCAATGCACAGCCACTGACCCAGGGGATGGACACCACCACACTGGGACAGACCACGGCGAACAGCAGGGAACCACAGAAGCACAACACACGCCCTCCAAATGCACTCAACATGGACGGACACTGGGCCACTGCAGCACGGCACCTCACGCCACCTGCAAAGCAGACATGGACACAGGTGGGTATGCCAGGCAATATATAGGTATGGAACAACTATGTACAGCACAAGCAGGGGCTGGGGAATGGTAGGGACAGTGAAGGAAGGGGACAGGGAACAGGAACTGTTCAGTGGGAGGGGGGTCATAGTGACAGGCCCAACGGGGTGACAGGGGACATAGGGCAATCCTAGCGATGGCCCTGGCCGGCCACCCTGGCATGCCATCCCTCACTCCACTCCGTCGCCAGCATGCCCTGCTTGGCCGCCACCACCCCAAGTATGCCCGAGACCACGAGAAAGGTCTGCCACATGAGCTGGCTCAGCATCTGGCATGGCAGTGTCTGCACTGGATACTGGACACCTATAGCAAGGGACAAGACAGGTGTCCAGTACAATGGGCCAAGGGACCATGCCCACCCATAGTGCGCATGTGCTCGATAGGGAACACGCCATCATGCATGAAGTATGCGTTGCCGGCCCTGCGCTGTGCCGATAAATCATGCTGTTTGCGCATCTTGTGCGAGTGCCTCCATGTCAGCGCAGTGTGCATGTGCACTGATGGCCCGAGCACCACGCATGCGTGGGCATTGCGCCGCCGCTTGCTCTGGTGCAATACCATTGCGCACGGTGCAATATCTCGCTATTCAGACACCTCATGTAAATGAGCTCATCAGCCAATGTGTGGCACAGTGAGGAGCATTAGCATATAATTACCATTGCGCACAGCCTCATTTGCATGTGTTGCGCCACATAAGCGCCACCGAACAGCACAGGCCATGTAGCAGTATTGCAACCTTCATAGGTGTGGTGGATGCCACAGCAGCACACTGGGGGCAGACATCACTGCAGGGTGGGATGGACCAAGGTGATGCTGCCAGGGCCTCAGTGGGTATGCGTTCACACCTGTGCGGAGCATGCCACGGTTGGCCCTCTGCTGTGCTGTGCTCCTTGCCTGTCCCTAGTGCCCACACCACCATGCACACCCTGTCCACCCCCATCCCCAGGACTGTGCTGCCCATCGCACCCTGCCCGTGCCACACACACCCACTGGGTGGTCTGTAGGGTCATCCCCACATTCATATCCATGGCATGGCACAGGGCTGTGCTGGTTGAAGGCATCATGTGTACTCCCAGGGTGTGTGGTGCAGGCATTGGTGTGTGCCCTGTGGCATCACACGCCACCTGGCAGGTGATGTTTGGGTGCCCTGTCCTGTTGATATGCGCCAGTCCTACAGGGCCAGGTGGCATATGGATGCCCATGTGGGTGCAGGCACTGGCCCCACTCACACCAGACATGCATGCCACCCTTTGGCCATCCAGCAGTGGTGTTGTACATTCCACCTGTGTGCTGGGGAGATGGCTGTATTCCACAGCACGTGGCAGCATAGCAGTGGGGACCTGTGTGGGGATGCGGGCCATGGCCACCTGGGTGATGCCCATGGTGTCCCCTGTTGGTCCTTGGCTGGTGCCCGTGGTGAGCAGGCACATGACGGCGGTCACTGTCATCTCCATGGGCATGGCGTGGCTCCGTCTGGTGGGTGCCTGCAGCTCCGCACTGCACAGCCCAGAGGGCTGCCTCAGCATGGCCCTGTTCAGGCAGTACCGGCCATGGTCTCGGTGTCACTATAGTTTCCAATGGTGCTGCGGGCACGGTACCACCTGTGTCAGACATGCCACTGCCGGTCCCTTCGTCGGCCACGTAGCTGTTCCTCTTGCCATCACACACCCCTCATTGCCGCCCCCATCTGGACGAGCACACTCTCCATGTCTCCTGCTGTCCACTGTACCCCTGGGGGGTGGGCTGCTGGCTGTGTGCCACCCTGGTACACAGGCATTGTGTGTGTGTGTGTGTGTGTGTGTGTGTGTATATATCTCCCTCTGTGCCCCTCTCTCCCTCCCTCTCCCACGCCACTTCTCTGTCCCTCTCCCTCTGTGTCTGGTCATGTGTTTGTCTGTCTGTATCTCTACCCTCTCCCTCTCACTCCCACTCTTGGCGCAACTGCTGTCTCTGTGTTTATGCCTTGTTTGACTAGGAATAAGTCTGGTCGGAGCAATGTCGATTTGCTCCACACTTGCACCATGATTGCACGGTTGAATATGCCGCTGCGCTGTATATTCATGGGAATGCCCTCTGCACTTGCACCTGCATACATTATAGTTGCTCATTGGTGCAATGGAATTTGCACTGCACACTGGCTCCCACTGAATATGGCTCCTTGGCACAATTCCACACTTGCACTGGCACAACTCGGTTGCGCCATGCGCAACTGCTCTGAATATCTGGGCCACTGTATATACCTTGTTTAGAAATTGCTATCCCTATTTTATATAACATTATGTATCTATATTTTGTATTTTGTACCATGCATTGTTTGTATTATTGTTGTATAAGTCTGTGTCACTGTTTTCACAAGGGACCTCCTTGCAAATGAGCTTGCTCAATGGATCTATCCATTCACAATAAACTTGAACTTGGCTACCTTGCCGCAACATTTGGCTGACACATGGCTAGCCTGACCACTGGCAGCAGGGTGACCTGCCTTATGAGGGGATCATCTTGTCATTGATGGTCAGACGCAGTGGTTGCATTGGTCTTGTCTAGGAGTTGGGCCACTCCCATGGTAGTCCATGGCGTATGAAGACAGAGGTGGTAAAACTGTCATACTATGGTCGCAGTGGTGGCGGAACTGCGTGCCTGCTGGCCCCTGTCCACTTTATCCCTGGTCATGCTACCCATGATTCAGCTGAAGGCTGTGGCCAGTAACACCTGTTCTCCACTGAAATGAGTACAGATGGGATGGCGCTGGATGTATGTGCAATGAGTTGCAGGCCTTTGGGCAGCTTAATGGGGGGATCAGTGCTGTAACTATCTGCATCTGCCATTTTCCATACATTGGCTTGATATCTGCTGCCTGGTATTGTTCACATGCCCCCTTTGTTTCCTGCCACAGCCACCTAGCCCTGGGCAATGGTGAACAGAGTAGGCAGGCCTGTTGGGAGCAGTAAGGTGGAAAGGAGAAGTTGTGAAAGGCCAGGCAGGACTGCAGCCAGTGCCCAGGGAGGGGCCAGGAGCACCCTTCTGATGTACAACAATGTAAGTATCATGCATTGTGCTGCACAGGTGTGTGGGTGCATATACATCGGCATACAAGTTACTTGCCCATGGATGTACACCGCTGGGCCCATCCATTGCACATATGTGCCCCAAGTGGCTGGTATCCACCACTACTGGTGTTATACTATGATTGGTGATCCCTTTATGTCTGTGACACATAGTTGGCTGCTGGAGACAGGGTACTGCTGTGGTGTCCTCCTTGTACAGTGTAGGTCTTGGCCTATAATACAGAGGAGGGATTCAAGAGGGGCTGGGACAGGTATAAGGGGAAGGTTAAATTGAGCAATGTCAGATCTGGAGGTGCAACTCCGATGGGGGATGGGGTCGGGGGGATTTACGGGGGAGGCGGGGAGGGCAGCACCGGTGTTCTGACTGGGTATTGGTTTTTGAGCAGACTCGATGGACCATTAGGCCTACTCTGCTGGCATCTTAGTATGTTAGTATTCTATAGAGTGTGTGTGCACCCTATATGGGCATGTCTGCTGGAGGTGGGGGAGGGGGCACTGTGGCCCTGCAGTGTATTGTCTTGCATGTTGTCGTGTCCTAGCTATACCACCAATGTACAATGCACAGTGCTGTGGCATGTGTTCAGCCATGTGGACTGGGTATCAGCTAGTGTTGTGCATGGCCATGCTGTGAGGTGTACTATGCACACATCACCTACTGTGGCAGTCACCTGCCAGTGTCTGTGGCATTCATGTATAACACATCACTACTATGCTGTGAGTGCCAGCACATGCACGCCATTGTTACCCATGCCGGTGGCCTGCCCCAACTGCACAGCCAAGGTGTCCACTAGGTGATGGTATGCATAACACAGGTATGCCACACTTCTGTGATTGTTGTTCAGGGGCGGCATTCCAGGCTCTGCCCTTGTACTCATTTCCCTCTGCTGGTTACTACTAGTTGTATAGTATAATTGTTGTACTGTGGTGGCCCTACACATCATGCTGGCCACAGTCCACTGCTATGTCCTTGGTGTACAGGTGGTGTGGGTAGCGCATATAGGTATGTCTATGGGGGGGGCTGCACACTGGGGCAGTGTCAAGTGCAGACTTTCTCAGTGTATTTACCTTGATACACCACTGCCTGCAGCTCCGACATCCTGAGCATGCACACAGAGGTACATACGTGCATCTATGCTGGATGGCGCGTCATGTGCACACTGCATCTTGCACTATGAGCCCTGTCAGCCAGTGCGGTGTGTACATAGCATACTTATGTAAGGTGCTGGTGGCTCTATGGCCCCTCTAGACATCTGTTGTTTCTGTTCCTAGGGGCACGGTGGCATGCATTCATCCATCTGTGACTGTCATGTCATTCCATGTCTGGTCATGCTGTAGTGCTGTTGTGCATGCCCTGCATGTCATGTTCCCCATGTACTGTGTTCCTTGATTAATTCTGTGTCTTGTTTCTTTCCATAGGTGCCTCCAGGGCTGGTGCCCTGGTGGTGGACACCCTTCCAGCCGTTAGTTGCAGAGATCTCATGAGGCAACAGGTCGTCCTCCTCTGCATCCTGCATGTCAGAGTAGGGAAGGTGATGGCAGCAGTGATCCTGGTGGTTGAGCTGACAGTGAAGGCAGTGATAAGTCACGTGGAGATGGTACTTGACAGGGTGGGGGCATCTGTGGACCTCACCATTGCTGCAATGGTGGTGCTGGCGGCACAGCTGCTACCCGATGGACCTTAAGTCCACTCCTGGACTGTGGACACTTCTGTTGCTCCCCTGTTGAGGTCTTTGTTATTTTCCCTTGTTAGGGTCTTTGTTGTAGTCCCCCTTTTTGGGTTTTTGTTGTATTCCCCTGTTGGGATCCTTGTTACAGTCCCCTGTTAGGGTCCTTGTTAATATGTCCCTGTTAGGGACCTTGTTATATTCCCGTATTGGGGTTTTGTTATATTCGCCTATTGGGGGCTTTCTTTTGCACTACCCCTGTTGTGTGGGTTCCTTTTTAGTTGTTTATTGTTCCATATTCAGCACACCTAGTACTGCTGTTAGGTCCCCCCAATACAGTACCATATTCTGTGCACCTAGTGATGTACCTGATATCAAATTGTGCTGCTGTGCTTAGGAACGATATTCAACTGCGTTAGCACTGGCACAGGGACTGACTTACAGTCTGAATATTGCATTTTTCCTGTGTGTTTATATATTTATTTTATTTATTGAAATGTTTCACCAGGAGGGCACACTGAACTACAAGTAGCTCGTTTCATGGTGCAACCTAGGGGGTGGGGGTTATATGGTGATAGTACATAGAATGATATAGAAACACAATATACACAATTGGAATGGCAGACAATTAAGAATCAAGCACAACATGATTATATAATGACGTTCAAATGTAAGTGAAGCAAGAGGGAGGAGATAGTAGGCAGTGCATAAAACAGGGTGCAAACAGATTGGTCTAGGTGAGCTGGTGTCAATAACATAAACAGTACAAAAAGCTTAATAACAGTTATGCAATATTTAAATCAAGTGCAGTTAGATTTGAGGGCTACTATTTAGTGCAGTGGAGTGACTAACAGTTTGGTGCAGAGTAGAGAGGTGGAGGAGGAGTGAAGAGGGGGAGTTGGGGGAGGGAGGTGGGAAGCAGCCAAGAACGGACCCCTTCAGGATGCTGTGAACCCTGCAAGAGGCAGAAACAAGGCAGAGTTGTAGGAGGGCATGCCAAGAACAGACCCCTTCAGGATGCTGAGAACTCTGCCAGGGCAGAAACAAGACAAAGATACTGTAAAGGTGAAGGAGAGAAGACTAGATAGGTAGGGGGTGGTAGGTAGGTATGGAGTTAGTGCAGGAGTGCAATGAGGTGAAGGAATAGGGTTGGAAGGGAAGCAACCAAGGACTGACCCCAGCAGGATGCTGAGAACCCTGCCAGGGCACAGAGCAAGGCAAATAAGGAGAGGAGGGGAGGGAGAGAAGATAGGTTATATAGGTAAGTGGGGGTTGGGGAAGGTTGGAAGTAGAAAAGGAGTGGGGTGGGGGAAGGTTGGAAGTAGAAAAGGGGAACAGAGACAATGAGGATAAAATTATTGGAGTGGGAGATTTGGGGTGAGTAATCAGGAGCAGAACTTTGGGAGGAAGTTGAGCAGTATAGCAGTAGCAGCAAGGGGAGGGGTAGTTGTGAAGGTCGTGAACTATTTATGGTGCAGAGCTGGCGCAGCTCAATCCTAGGCAGCTGAATGGGGGGGGGGCAAGGTCTCTACTTTATTCATAACATCTAGTTTTGTTCTTCATTTATTCTTAGTTTTTACTGTTCAAAACCTTGTAATCTCCCTGTAATAACTTTCAGTCTCTAGTGCCCTTTCTCCTGTCTGGCAGTACATTTAAAAGTTGAAATTTAAAAAGGAAACCAGGAAGTATTTTTTTATAACAGAAATAGTGGTGGGTGGTTGGAATAAGTTACCAGAAGAGGGGATCTGTGCGAAATCAGTGGGGGAGGGGGGATTCAAAGGGGGGCAGATACATGGGCTTGATAAGGAGACATGGAGTGAAGAGCCACTAGGGCTCTCTCATTCCTCACTCGATGGGTAGGGCTAGGAGACACGATGGACCAAGGGAACTTTTTTTGCCAGCAATTTCTATGTTTCTTTGTTACATACTTGATTCTCCAGGACCTCAGGCTAGATGAGTTATATACTGCTTCAACAAAATGTGTGACTAGTGCCAAAGATGAACCCCTACATCGGATTGTGCTCTTATGTTTAGAGAAATATAATTTTTAAAGCCCTCATAATCTTACCAGTATATAGTTTATCGCAGAGGCATCTCAAAATATATACAATGACCATTGTACATGTGATATGTGTTTTGATAGGTGTTGCTGCTCCTATGTTTGGATCTTTAAAGGATTTCAGATTTGATGTGTTCCCACATTGGAAGCATGTCCCACAGGAAACATTACATGGTTTGAGGGGTGCATGGATATATTCATTTGTTTTTGGGTTGTAGAGCCTGATGCTCTGCATGGACTAATCTGTCTTTAGGGTTGGTACTTTTTTAGCGACCCAAAATGGTCTTTCTTTAAAGGATGTTTTGTCCCATCACATCTTAGTGTAATATGCCAATTCTTGTTAAATAGAATAGACCTCATTGCTCAATCCTGATCCCTGGGTTGCAAATACAATTCTGCTGGTTTCTGATCCCTTTCTTTGTCTTTTTTGAAGGTGATTTGTCAGTGTTGTCTATTTTCTGGGAGGCCTATTCTAAATCTCTCTCTTGCAAAATCTAATTTCTGCAGAGCTTTTCAGCATTGTTATATTTTTCTTGTTTTCATCATCTGTTGTGCCACAGTTTATTTTAGCCCTTACTATCTGTGAGTATGGAATTAGATTTGGATAAGATTTCTTGGGTGGAAGCTGGTGGCATGTAGAAATGTTTCAGTCCATTGGTTTGTGGTTCAAAACAGTCTGAAGCTGACCTTTTGTTTTGAAAATCATTGTATTCCAGAATAATATTGTAAAAGCACTGTATTCTACTGTAAAGGATACATTCTGCTTAATCAGGTTTACAAATGTATGGAATTTCATAAGGTTGCCCATGGTTCCCTTTCCCATAATATCAAAGCATCACTGACGTAATGTTTCCAAATGTATAGGTGTTGTCTGTGAGGATTATATAGAGAATAAAGTATGGGTCTGGGTGTGTAATGAGAATTTACACACACCCGAGTGGTTTGATGCTACAGAAACCCCGAGAGCGAAGCTCAAGGGGTTTATGCATAGCATCTAACCCCGAGGGTGTGTGTAAATTCAAGTTTACACACACACAGAACCATACTTTATTTTAAATAATTGCCGGGATGTCCTTTTTCCCCACAGCAACTATATAAAATAAAAAAAGACGTTCTTGTGCAACTGCGACAGTCTGCTTAGCTGTGAGCGCGTGCTCTATGTTTGTCGGTCGCTCGCTTTTTGTTTATTTTTTTTTATTTCATTTTGAGGGTATTTCCCTCATTTTTATTAATTTCTGCCTGCCAGCACTTACCGCAGTTAAGAGTAGCGGTCCAGAGGGGGAAAGATGAGGCGGACAGTGGCTGGGAGGAAGAGTGTCAGAGGTGAGGGCGCCTGCGCAGTGCGAGGGAAACCGGGTGCGTGTTCACCATTATAAATGCTCCTTTATAACGGCGAATTACGCCACGGTTTCCCAATGGGAAAAAGGACATGCCGGTTATTATAAAGCAGTAATAGGACATAGCATGTTTTGAAGAGAGTCAAATACAGATTTGCACAGCATGGTACTAATGAACTCCCAGTTCCTTTGATTTGTTGGTTAAAGATTTCTTTAAATCTGAAGTAGTTAGTATAGAGAATGCGTTGCATTAGTTCCTTTCAATATGCAAGTGGTGGAGAGCCCTCTTATTTATAGAACTTGGCAAGAGACGGCATGATGTCAGTGCCTTCACTGTGTGGTATTGAAGTATCCTTCATGTCCATACTTTTGTGAATAAGACCATCCATTTCTAAATCTCTCAAGTTCAATTTTTTTGAGAATTTTTAATGGATTTCCACTGTCCCTCCCACTTGAGTCTGATTTGGATACCAAGTCTTTAATGTAGACAGTGACACATTTTTTAATAGGTTCCAGGATGGAAGCAGTTCCAGAATCTATAGGTCAAACCGATGTATGTTGTAGGGACTAGGGCACTTTAGGTAGGGAATAAGACTGGCATACAAGGAATATTTTTCTCAAGTAGTTACACCCCTCTTTCTTTTTTTTTACTTTCATTTTTCTCCCCTCTGTCCAACCTGCCCCTATCTGTAGTCGACAACCCCATCACCATAATGCTCCATCTCTGTGGCTTGCTCCCTTAACTTCATTCCTCCATGACTTACCTCCTGTGGCAGGGATGTTGGGATTCCCCAAACCCCTTCTAACATCATGCTTGGTTGAAGGTGATTGTCCAGTAGGTGATATGGGACCTGCTGGGAAACACTGCTTCATCCTGCTGTGATTGGACAGTGTTTTCTTCTTCTCGTCTTCCATGGTTCCCCCAGATGCATCATGAGCGAGGACAGCAGTGGTGTACACATGCAGAACATGTTGATGATGCCATTAGGAGGCATCCACCCACCCACCACCCACCACTGTGGCTTCTGCTTGCACCTGCACCTGTGGTCTCCCAAGTGATGTTAATGCATTGGAGTGCTTTCCTCCCTCACAGGAGGAGTAAGGGAAGAACGTCCTATGGGATGTCCAATCTTCCTCTTCCACCCAGATGGCCCCCAACAACTCAGGGCTCAGTTTCAAGCCTGAGTTGCAGGCATCATGAGTCATAGTGCTACTGCTGCACTGATGGAATGGCCCTCTTACACTTCTATTTCTGATGTCCACCCATTCTTGGTACACATGTTTAAGGGATTTTTAATCTCATTAGCAATTCTTTCAGTTGAGTCCTTCTGTACTTTTGAGTAGTTGGTCCCATATTCAGTAAGTCTGAGACACGTAGTTCTGTAGCTTTATAGTTCATAGAAAGCACTCCACCTCCTTTGCCTTCCAGTTGTACCATAATTGCCCTATCTTTCTTCAAGTTGTTAAGGACTTGAATTCCTCTTTTCCAGAGCTACTTCTGTCTTTTTGTCTTGTAGTATTACTGCTGGCCATTTCGTCCCAGATTTTGTTTTCTACAACATAAGCATAGGCCTCTTTCGTATGTGAGAGTCCAGATGGTGTTTTAAATCTAGATTTTCTTCCATGTCTTACTTTAAGCATTAAGCTTATTCACAGGCCCACACCACACCAGGAACTCTGACCATCAGGTTCTCACCATCCCTCACTGCAGAACCTCCCAAGGGCTGAGGTCATATGCCTACCAGGCACCACTTTGGCTCAATAACCTTGGCACTGAACATAACGACACGGTTATTATGGTACTTACCCAGTAAACAAAAACTAAATAAATAAATAAATTGGGGCTTTTCAAGATCAAGCTAAGACAATACCTACTGAAGAAAATATTCTGTGACTGTACTTTCTAATTACTCCACACACACCCATTTCTGACCCCTGTGTTATTCACCTTTCAGGTTATTGCCATTTCCTCGCTACTCCTACTTTGTCCTTCTACCCTGAATTGTCCCCAGTTTTGCCCTGCAATATCCTGCACTCTCCTCTCCACCTCCCCTAAATAGTCATCATGCCCCCCACTCAGTGCCCCCTACTCTCCTTTTCTGGATAGCTGCTTACTGTCTTTTACTTGACAATGCCATCTAGGCTGCTACTGTTACCTGAATTATCCTAGTGTTAAAACCATCTTTGTTTCCTATTTACAATGTATTTTTGTCTATGTTTACTCACCTAGCTAGATACTCCTAAACCCACAATGTATGTATACCCACCCTTTACGACGTGGAACCTTTGTTAAAGAGTGGTCTCCCGATCAAAGGTATTGTAATCCAAGATTGAATAAATAAAAAAATAAATAAAAAAGCACTTACTCTCCTGGTTTCTGCTGGTCTCTTTGTTTGCCGCTCTCATGATCTTGGGAAAGTGTCTATTTAGTTTTGTCTGTTTGTATTATAAAGGAGGCACCACCCAGAGATTTGTTTTTATCTGTTCCTACAGGAAACTGATCTCCTGTTTCACTGGTTCTACTCCTTTCTCTCTCTCATTAGTTTGGAGGTACTATTTTACCTACTGGCACTCCAACAACAGTCTACACAAACCTACAAGCTATATTCAGCAAATCACTCCTATTCACTTAGTGGTCCACACAGACTGAAAAGAGTAAGACACATTTGTTTTTTTCTGATTGCCCAAAAACCCTCTATTTAAAACCTACTTAGAAAGTTTGTTAAACCTTCTTATTCATCCTTCTCACTTGCTACTTCTTCACTGGTTAGTTTATTATTAACTATGCATACTATTTGAAGATACAGTATCATCTGTATGCACTGTATATTGCCTATTGTATGTGCCCATATTGAATAGCTATATACAGTACCTTTCTGTCCATGCTTTCTATGACTTGTAACTCCTTTTTCCTTCTGCCCTCTGACACCCAGTGTTTCATCTCAAAGAACCTGGCTTGGTAAGCAACAATTCTGATAAATAAATGGGCATGGTTTACAAAATAAGTGGGCAAGTAATAGCTAGGACTCAATGTTTCAATATGTGATGACAGTTGTAAAATAAAATTATATTCAAATATCAAATGTAATATGACTTTTCTTGGCTCTGATGCACTTGGTCATTAATCACAGTTACTGCTGAATGGTTACACAAATGCTATTCATGTCAGACCATTGCATTTTTCTTTTGAAAGATGAAACCATCTGAATGAAAACATAAAGTCTACCGTTATGACCAAAATAAATGTTAAATTGTTGATCTGTTTTTTCCAGGCAACTCTGTTATATGAATATATACAACAGAGAATACATTTCAACATCCTTTACAGAATAATCAGTTCAAACTTTCTTTCTGTCTGTCTATTTATCAACATCCTTTACAGAATAATCAGTTCAGACTTTCTTTCTATCTGTGTCTATCAATATCTTTTACAGAATAATCAGTTCAAATTGTCTGTCTGTCTGTCTGTCTGTCTGTCTATCTATCTATCTATCTATCTATCTATCTATCTATCTATCTATCTATCTATCTATCTATCTATTTAACTGGCAAGAGCTCATTTCCAGATGTGTCTGGAGGGGGGAAGGAATAGACAGTACAAAGGATCAAAAGATGCAGAATAAATAAAGTACAATAAGGTGCAACAGTAATAAAAATGCATAACAAAAGAAATTAAGTATAAGCACCCGCACAACACACTCAAAGCGTCTTGTAGATAAAAAATCAAAATTTATTACAGACCAGGACGCACACTACATAAACTGACGTTTCACTTGACCGGCTGCCAAGTTTCTTCAGAGTAAAAGACACCATTCAGGTGCTTTGCTTAAATATTCTAGTCACCATATCATGTGATTTCTATTGCACCAATACAAATACAACACTATTTATGCACTAATTAGTTATAATTAGTTATACAACACTTTTTGAAGAAACACAGTATATATCCATTGCTCCCATTACTAAGAATCACCCTAAACACATAATACTATACTTAGCAACCTCAAATACAATATTTCATGAGTATTTGCATATAAATCATAAGAAATGAGGTGACCAGGCTTGATTACTTAATAAAAAAACATTTCTGTATACTTATTTATATACAAAAATATGAAAAGTGCATATGTTAGAGGGAAAAAAACACCTGCTAAATATTTTTTCATTACTTTTTTTTATATATAGGTCTTTAATACACAACCCACTTCACAGTTATGTTAGTTGTCAGATTCCACGCAACGGACTGGGGTGGGTGGGCCACTAGCATCAGACCCCCCTGCGAATGCAACTACCACGATTTCAGGAGTCGAAGTGCTGGCAGCTCCACAAAGCCGGGCGGACCTCCCCTGGACCTTCTGCCTGCTCTCAGCGCTCAAGCCAGCAAGCAGAGGGAAGTTAAAGCTCCTCTGTCATTTTCTTTGTTCTGTTTGGCGCTCAAAGGAGGACTCTCGGGATTGCCTGCAAGGGTTGGTGGCAGCGACTCGGAGGGCTTTTAAAAGGCTGCCCAATGTCTCATCAACAGATTCCATGCAACGGACTGGGGCGAGTGGGCGACTGGCTATGGGTCCCCTCCCTGAAGCACTACCAGATTCGGGTTCGGCGCGCTTAGCCCACAAAGCCGGGCGGACCTCCCTGGATCTTCTGCCTGCTCTTAGAGCTCAAGCCAGCAAGCGGAGGGAAGTTAAAGCTCCTCTGTCATTTTGAATTTCCGCCCACCCGCCCTGGGCAGTGGCGACCTAAATAGGCTGTAGTCGGACAAAGCCCTGCCCAGGCATTGACTCTCCCCAATCATATCCAGTACTCACTTCACAAGGAGGAGTTCCCTTCCACGTCATCAGCCCACTACTCCCCAAGCTGCAATCTTCTGCTATGGCAAACTGCTGAGGAACTCCCTGTCTCTCTCCCCTCCTGCTGCTGCAAGGCACATTGCAGGGCATCCCATTTCCCCTTGTGACTGATCCTCTCAAACTAGTGCAAAGACTAGCCTCGTAGTAACATTCTCCTGCTGGACATTATTGCCTGACTTTGCACTATAAAATTCCTATGGCATCATAAATAAGTTGAATCTCTCTGTCTCCTACCGACATTGTGCCAAAGGTCTTTACTTATTTGCTAGCCTTTGTTCGTTTTTATTCCAGCTGCATCATAAATAATCTTGTGCCTTCTGTCTTAAACTGTCACTTAGTCAAAGGACTTTAATAACGTTAGCCTTAGGAAACTGTTGCATAAAACACAAGGTTCTGTAATTGTGTAGATTAACTGGTAGCCCATGTTAGTGCAGTTACATACATAATAGATTGAACTGTGTTGAAAGCTCTAATCCTTCATTCTACTGCTGCAAGCTAAGCTGTGGTCGCAGGATCTACTGCAACCTAGCTGTGAACTTGACTCCTTGCCAATGACAGACAGGGAACCTGCAACTTCCCTTCGTCTCTAAGGTACTCTTTAATCAGAGTAAGTCAGGGCTACTTGTTTTTTGGTTTTTTTTTTCCTCTTTTTTCTCTCTCTCCCCGAGGTGGGAATCGCTTACTGTACCCCTGCCGGTGAGACTGTGCCTAAGGTTTATATACCAAAGTATTTGTGCCTTTACTGTAGCACATTCTGGGAACCTGTTTCCCAAAGGCGTGAACTGCTCTTGTATAATGCATCAGGCTGGGACCCAAACTTGATTCTGGAACTAGCTGTTGAAGTGCTAATTGCGAGAATAGACATAAGGTTGTACTGCCTGTAAAGGATCCTTGGCCATTAGGCCTGGCACTTGCTATCAAGGCAAGAAGCACAGAAAAGCCACATCATGCACCCTGGCAACTGGAACAAGGGTATTACCCTGGCTACAATTTACATTCTGGCTCAACTAGGGACTGACTCCCTCGCCAGTAATGCCTACTGCCCCCACGATACCCATGGAGGGGTTGGGACAGGATATGGCCAGGCACTTTTTATGTCCTTCTCCAAGGTGTAACACCCTTCTCCTAGCGGCTCATGAATTCACTAGGAAACGGGTCCTCTACAGAGTCCTTCTCTGCACTAGGAGCCCAACCCCATGTCAGGTTATACTGGCTCTACCTCCTCCAACCCTCACGCTCCTGAGCTTACTAGCTGCCCTACTCCTACTGGCGGGGGACATCCAACCTAACCCAGGCCCAGGGTCAACTAATGTCTCTATCTACTTCCCCCTTGATAAGGCTTGGGATGGAGCTAAGGGTCTGAGGCTGGTGCACATGAATATTTGCAGCCTGAGACCAAAGATCCCGGAGGTACAAGCTTGGGTGGCAGTATACAAGCTAGATTTACTAGCGGTCTCTGAGACTTGGCTAAAACCCCACATTCTGGATCACGAGGTAGCAATCTCTGGATACGTCCTTTTCAGAAAGGACAGACCCTCGAAAAGAGGGGGTGGAGTGCTTATATATGTTAAGGACACTATTACTTCCTCCCTAGTCAGGCTGCCCCTGGACACGACCCAGGACTCTGAAGCAATCTTCTTACGGCTCACAATAGGAGGGGCTAAACACCTCACAATTGGCTGTGTATACAGCCCCCCAACCAATGCCCTCGGCTCCCTGGATAAGCTCCTGAAGAGCCCTGTGATTGACACGGCATCTGAGATTATCCTATTGGGTGACTTCAATTTAAATTGGGCACTAGAGGCGAACTCTGCCATAAACGGAGTTTTACACGACTCCCACCTCGCCCAAATTATCTCGCTACCGACCAGAATGAATCACAAATTAGGTAGGCACTCTACAATAGATTGGGTCCTGACCTCATCCCCAAGTAATGTAAAGTTGGCCGGGACCCTGGCAGATGCCTTGAGCGACCACTCACCGATATTTGCCATATGGAGGAATAATGCGATCAAAGTCCCGCCTAGAACGATCACTACTAGGGACTACTCCAACTTCCATCCTGACCAGTTCATAGGCTACCTAAATAGCATTGACTGGAACCCCATAAGACACCTACCCAACCTGGAAGAAGTTGTAAAATTTTTCCAAACCACCCTAACTAGAATCACTGACCTTGTAGCCCCTATGAAAACCCATAGGGTTAAGGGTAGCTGCTATAAGTGGATCTCACCCCCCCTAAAAGCCCTGATGTCTACCCGGGACAAAGCCTGGAAAAAGTTCAGGAAAACAAAGTTTCCTGTGGACTTAGCCAGCTACAGGGCCCTCAGAAACCAATGCAAACAGGCCATAAAGAAAGTTAAGAAAGAATATAGCACCAATCTCTAAAAAACTAACCTGGGAAACCCCAGGTTTTTCTGGTCACACATTAACGAGCTCCTAAAAGGACATAATAAATCAACAACCGGCCCTATCCTGGTGAACGGGCAAGTACTAGATGAGGGGCCACTCATCGCAGAGGCCCTAAATGGTTACTTCACGAACCTGAATGCATACAAGGCGGGACCCATTGATAACAGGAATGAGCCTAATGAGCACCTGCCCGAGAACTTGACCGCCCTTTGTTTCATCTGCAGCTGGTTAGGGTAAAGGAGGTTCTGCTCATCCTTAAATCCCTGCAGTCGAGAGGCACTGGGGGCCCCGACGGGATCCAGACAAGAATCCTTAAGGTGGGTGCCCCAGCACTAGCGAAGCCACTAGCTTGGATGATAAACCGGTCCATAATGGAGGGGTCGGACTCTGAGCCTTGGAAGCAGGCCCTAGTGATTCCCATTCACAAGGGCGGGTCTACCGAGCCTATAGGGAACTACAGGCCTATCTCCTTGTTGCGCTATGGCAAAATACAAGGAAGCTAGTCTACTCCCAACTACGAGAATACCTGGAAACTCACCAGGTAATCTCTTCGTCTCAGCACGGCTTCAGAGCTAAGCATGGGACAGACACTGCACTAACCAAATTCTCGGCAGAAATCCTGAGTAATAATGACTCAGGGGTCAGCGCAGGCGCGGTCTTCATTGACCTCTCTAAAGCATTTGACTTGGTAAACCACAGCCTCCTCTTACATAAAATGTGCTCTCTTGGTCTGGACACCCATGCACTAGGATGGTTTGTGAGTTACCTCACTGGCCGTACCCAGAGGGTCAAGTGGAAGGACAAAGTCTCCCAGATTGCACCGCTCAAAGAAGGGGTACCACAGGGGTCTGTACTTGGCCCCCTTCTCTTCACTCTATTCATAAACGATCTGCACTTACACTATGGGAGCAGCAGCGTCATCCAATACACGGATGATGCTGTCATTTACCGAGCCTCCCCCAACATAAAAGAACTGAAGAATGCCCTTCAAGAGGACATCCTTCAGATGGAGGACTGGCTCACTCTGAACAAAATGGTATTAAACACCAGCAAAACTAAGGCGATGCTGTTCGGGCCCAGATCCCTGGGAACTGAGTGGTCACTGCTCCTTCAGCTGCGGTCCAGAGGGGGAGATAAACTCGAGGTGGTTACCTCCACTAAATACCTTGGTCTAACCCTGGACCAAGGCTTCACTCTAAAAAATCATGTTGACCAACTCACCAAAGCCATCCATGTGAAACTCAGTATCCTCTACAGAATAAAGGACCAGATTATCCCGAAGCCAGGGTAGCCATCGCAACTAGTGTCCTTCTCCTAAGCTCACCCTCATGGCCCCTGTTCTCCAAGGCGTGGCCTCTACGAACTAGGCAGGCTCCAGACCTTATACAACAAGACTGTCTGATTTGCCACATTATCCCACCCTAGGACCCACCACTGCGAGGCCCAATCTAGGCTCAGGTGGCCGTCAGTGGAAGCCCGCCTCATCTATCCGACTCTCTGCCTTACATTTAAGCTACTGGGTCCCTCACCTCCCCCTAGTCTCAAAGAGCTAGTCAGGGTTAAATCCAATCAGAGGAGTCTCCATACCTCAGGACAAACTCTCCTCGTGGTCCCCAAAACAAGGACTAAAGCTGGGTCCAGGTCCTTGGCATTCACAGCCCCTTCCAACTGGAACAACCTCCCACTGGAGGTACAGGAGACAGGGTCTGGCCCCTGCTTCCGGTCTAAGCTCAAAGCACACCTGCTCGACAGGAGTATGTGCCAATGCCTTAGGACCTGACCTTATGTCACTGCCCCTCCCTCATAGGAAGGTGAGCATTATTGTAACCACATACCTCCCTCCCTCTAAGCCCTAAGGAAGGTATCGTGTTTCTTTGGCAACTACAAGCCTTTATCTCGTGCACTCCCTAGTTCTACTTGATACGTGTATGAAAAATGTTTTAAATATGTCTAACTCTTTATGTCCCACTGCCTGTATGTTCCCCCACCACCTATCTGATTGTAACCCTATGAAGTCCTTCACTGTCAAACATTATGGAATTTACCAATTTTGTACTGTTCTGCTTACCTGTATGTAATTTTTACCCCCGGGTCACCCCTGAAAAAGGGACCTCCGGGGCCCAGTGGGCCTACCCGGTCAACAAAATTCAATAAATAAATATAATATAATATTTATTTATTTATTTTGGTACACATGGCTGGGTTCACTTATTTAGAATGTTTTTTAATTTAAAGATTTTCCCAAAATCCATGGTAATAAAACCTATGGATTATTTACACTTCTTTAAAAATGCAGCCAGTTCAATGCTATCATTAAGACCCTTATTTGTACATGCTCCTAAAGTATAAATCCAAAAACTTTCTCTTTGACCTATTTTCTTATTTAGGTCTCCACCTCTTGGTCCTAATGTGACAAGTTCTAAGCCCCAAAAACTAAAATTGTGATTAATTTGACCATATTTTAAAATATGTTTGGCTATAGCATATGAGTCATCACTTCTTTCTACTGCTCTAACATGCTCACCAATTCTTACTTTGAATTTGCATATAGTCCGTCCAATATAATAGGCGCCACACTCACATGTTCGTAGGTATATCACACCTGTACTATTACATGTGATAAAATCATACAACTCCATACTGTTCCCCTTAACCGGATGTATAAAGGCTTTACAGCAATTAATGTATTTACAATAAACACAGTTCCCACATTTATATGTTCCTTTTGGCTTTGATGTTAACAATGTTTGTCTATCTTTTATGTTGGAGCCTACCATGTTGGATACCACATAATCCTTAATACTTTTACACTTCCTGTACACTACATTAGGACCAATCTCTGTTATTCCTTTCAATTTTGGTTCCAATTCCAAAATAGATCAGTTGTTGTCTAAGGTTTGTTTTATTTCATGTGCTCGATTTGAAAAACTAGTAGTGAAGGGACAATCAATTTTAGGTTTAACATCCCGTTTATACATTAAAACCTCCCTTCTGTCTAATCCATCTACCTTTCTGATGGCTGATGCTATGCTGCTATTACTGTACCCCCTATTTTTAAAACGTTGTATTTGCTCACTACGTTTAATTTCAAATTCAGAGGATTCAGAAAAATTCCAAAATGTTCTTATTAATTGACAACTAACATAACTGTGAAGTGGGTTGTGTATTAAAGACCTATATATAAAAAAAGTAATGAAAAAATATTTAACAGGTGTTTTTTTCCCTCTAACATGTGCACTTTTCATATTTTTGTATACAAATAAGTATACAGAAATTTTTTTTATTAAGTAATCAAGCCTGGTCACCTCATTTCTTATGATTTATATGCAAATACTCATGAAATATTGTATTTGAGGTTGCTAAGTATAGTATTATGTGTTTAGGGTGATTCTTTGTAACAACATGGGAGCAATGGATATATATTGTGTTTCTTTAAAAAGTGTTGTATAACTAATTAGTGCATAAATAGTGTTGTATTTGTATTGGTGCAATAGAAATCACATGATATGGTGACTAGAATATTTAAGCAAAGCACCTGAATGGTGTCTTTTACTCTGAAGAAACTTGGCAGCCGGCCAAGTGAAACGTCAGTTTATGTAGTGTGCATCCTGGTCTGTAATAAATTTTGTTTTTTTATCTACAAGACACTTTGAGTGTGCTGTGTGGTTGCTTATACTTAATTTCTTTTGTTATTTCAACCATAAATAGCATCGCACATATCCTGGTGCTCTTTTCTTCTTGTTGAACTTAATACAGATGCATGCAGTTGAGCAGTCACAATATTTATTTATTTATTTTTTTATTTGATAGTTTGTGACTGGGAGAGGCAGACTGAACTGTAGCTCATATCCAATTGCGACCCGGGGGCAAGGGAAAGGGAATATTTGTACAGATATAAACTGACTTACAGAACCCGATCAAGCTGTTGGTGGCATTTTAGTGAATGGGGGTAATTTGGCCAGGACACTGGGGAAATTCCCCATCTCTTATCGAGAAGTGCCATGGGATCTTTAATGTTCACCTGAACAACCACCAGAACAGGCAAAATGGACCTCAGTTTAATGTCTCATCCAAAAGACGGCACCTCAGGAGTGCAGCACTCCCCTCTTGATGCACTACAGTGTCATTATTGGGATTTATCCCATGTTCCTGGTGTGGGGCTAGAAGCCACCACTTTCTGATCTTCCAGCCTCAGAGGTGAGTGTGCTACCTGCTGAGCCACTGACACGATATTCAGGAAGGTAGACCAGTGTGATCCAAAATAATAGGTGCAATAACAGTACAATAAGGTACTGTACATTACTGGGTGTGAACATAAGATTAGAAGCAGATTGATACCACCCAGACTGTGCCAAGGTGCATAAGTAATCAATGCAAGTACAATACAGTAACGTACAAGTGCAGTAGATTCCAGATGTGAACACATATTAGGAGCAGATGTATGTCACACAGACTGGGAGCCTAATGTGGATAACAAATTGCTACAAGTGAGGGGGGAAGGACCAGCATATCTGGGAGGGGGGATGGGACATTAGATCAGGGATTAGGTACAGTTGCAGGAAGGGGTAGTAAAGTCACAAAGAAGAGACTTGAAGGAAGAGAAAGACTGAGCAGATAGACAGGAGAAAAAAGAACCAGAGCTTGAGGAGATGATAAGAACAGGCAGCTTGGCTGCAGTTGTTGTCCTGGAGGGGAAGGAAAGAGTATGGGAAGCAATGTTTCGGAGAGGGTAGGAGAAAGGGGGGAGAGAGGAGGTCATAAAGATAAGTAGGAAGAGGGTCAGGCCAGAATTTGGAGGTGATGGACACCCAGTGTACGAGGCACCTAGTGTCAAGGGAATGGAGGGAGAGGGAAGAGTAAAGGAGTGGCAGGTACAAAAAAGGCAATCTAAGGCAGAACAGCAGAATGAGTGAAAGGGGGGCCAGTCTTGCAAGGGAGGACTTGGGAACTGCGCTGTAGACGATGTCACCATAGTTGAAGGGAAGTAGGATCATCTTTGAAAGTAGCTCTTGGTGGGCAGGAAACGGGATACTGGCTTTGTTCTTGTAGCACACACCCAATTTGGGGTGGAGTTTGTGGTGGATGGCATGTATATGCAGCAAGAAGTTAAGGTGATGGTCTAGCTAGATCCCAGGGTATATGTCTGTCTGTCTGCCTGCATTCCTGTCTGTCTGTCTGTCTCTCTATCTATCTATCCGTCCATCTGTCTAGTTATTATGTACTTATTTCAAACCTTTTACCAGGAAAGACATACTAAGCTGGCAAGAGCTCATTTCCAGATGTGTCTGGGGGGGAAGGAATAGACAATACAAAGGATCAAAAGATGCAGAGTAAATGAAGTACAATAAGGTGCAACAGTAATAAAAATACATGCAGTGGAGCAGTCACGATATTCATGAACCAGTGAGACCCAAAATAATAGGTGCAACAACAATACAATAAGGTATTGTACATTACTGGGTGTGAACACAAAATTAGGAGTAGATTGTTACCACCCAGACTGTGGCAAGGTGCATGAGTAATCAATGCAAGTACAATCCAGTAAGGTACAGTACAAGTGCAGTACATTGAGCAGATTTATGTCACTCAGATTGGAGGCCTAATGTGGATAACAAATTGCTACAAGTCAGGGGGTGGGGTGGACCAGCATTGCAGGGAGTGGGGATGGGGTGCTAGGTCAGGGGTCAGGTGCAGTTTCAAGAGAGGGTAGTAAAGTCACAAAGAAGAGACTTGAGAGAGGAGAAGGAAAAGGCTAAGCAGATAGGGGAGGAAAGGGCCAGAGCATGGGGAAACAATACGAGAAGGCAGCTTGGCCCACAGTAGTTTTCCTAGAGGGTCAGGAAAGAGAATGGGAAGCAGTGTTCCAGAGAGATTAGGAGGAAGTGGGGAGAGAGGAAGGTGTAAAGGTAGGTAGAAAGAGAGTCAAGTTAGAATTTGTAGGCAAAGGAGGCCCAGTAGGTGTGGCAGCTGGTGTCAAGGGATGGGAAGGAGAGGGAGGTGTAAAGAAGGTAGTTGCTGATTTCAGTAGAGCAGTCCAAAGCATAATGGTAGAATGACTGAAAGGGGGTTCAGTCTGGCAAGGGAGGACTTAGGAGCTATGCTCTTGATGATGTCACCACAGTGGAAGATAAGAAGACTTATCTCCGAAACTAGCTCTTAGTGGGCAGAAAGTGGGATACTAGCTTTGTTCCTGTAGTGTACTCCCAGTTTGGGGTGGAGTTTTGTGGTGGATGGCATCTATAGTGGTGAGAAGTTGAGGTGATGGTCCAGTCAGACTCCAAAGTATGTATCTCTCCATCCGTTCATCCGTCCGTCCGTCCATTCGTCTATCTATCTATCTATCTATCTATCTATCTATCTATCTATCTATCTATCTATCTATCTATCTATCTATCTACCTACTATATTTCTCTATCGATCTATTTTTATTCATTTATAGTTTATGGAATGGCCATGCACAACACAAGTTACAACTCTAATTTCTCAAAATGTAAGGTAATTTATTGCAAAAAGCAGCATTAATACATCATTAGGTTCAAAAGCCAAAAAATAAGGGAAATGTGGTGTTTGGGGGGGGGTTCAACCCTAACACTTATCCCATTCCCCCAGGCCCTAGCTTTGAGACCCAAGGTCAAGGTGTAGGTCCAGGACCATGCCCCACAGGTCAGCTCATTTAAGCTACAGGTCTGAGGTCCTGTGTAAAGAAAATTATGACTGATCTCCAAGTTCAGGCAGGGCCCCATGCAAAGAAAGTTATGAGTGATCCCCTATTTTGTGCAGAGCCCACAGAGCCCTGCACAAAGTTCTGACTAATCTCGAGTTTTGTGCAAGGACCTGTGTGAAGAAAGTTATCACTGATTCTCCAGGCCCTATGTGAAGCATCAAATCTTTGGGCATGGCTTTTGACTTGTAGACATGAAGCAGCAGATCTATTGGGCATAACCCTGGACCTGTATCTTGGCTTTGGGTTATGAGGCTGGGGAAGGGGCTGGGTTTTAGGGTTGAAAAAAACCTACCACCATGCTTTCCTACTTTCATTGTTTTTGAATCTAATGATGCATTAATGTAGTTTTTCGCAATGTATTGCCTTACTTTTTGTGAAACTAGAGTTGTGGCTTGGTTTGTACACAGCATGAGCCCTAACTTGCTTTGCACAGGGCCTGAAAGGACTTATGTGAAGAAAGAGTTAAGTCCTAACTTGCTTCATGTCCTGTGTGAATCAGAAGATGAATCCTAACTTACTTGCACCATGTGAAGCAGAACGCAGACCAGGAAAACAAGAGAAACTGAATTGTGGTACAGGGGCACAGTGTACTTTGCTGGAGTGGCAGCCCCAACCAGACAGTCCAGGCAAGGATGTCATATGCCGATGCACTGCTTTGTGCAAAAAAATAGATAGCAGGCTAGAACTGTACCTAAAGCATTTATTTATTTTTTGCACAAAGCAGTGCATCTGCATTTGACTTCCTTGACTGGGAAGCTGGAAGCAGGATGTGCATAGCCCTTTGGGCCCTGTGCATGAGTCTTAGCTTTCTTTGCACAGGGCCCTATGCAATGCATGAAATGAGACATACATGTGTTACTGTTTTCTTGTGCATTGCTTTGATTTTAGTAAAAATGCATGCTGATGCTGCAAAGACATGGAGCTCTCTCCGTAGTGCCCCAAAACATAACACGGTCTGCAGTTTGTGGTTTCAAGTTGGCCAGCTAAAATGCTTTATTTATTTTTCAGCAAAGGCACAGATTAGCAACATACTCACAGCATATATGGATCAACCAACATCACTACTGCAGTGCAGAGTTGTGTTCAGTATAAAAGCACTCAGTGCATTAGTTACATCTAACTAGTTACCAGGCCTCTCACCAGTGCCCTGGCACTTTGATTCACAGGAAATATTCCTCAGGGGGCAGGTCATGGAGGTGATGGCTCCCATTGAATAGCCAAGTTTCTTAAAGACACAGTGTCCCTTTCAATTTAGACCTAGGCTAATACAGGAGTAGCAGCTATTTTAGTTAAAATACCACAGGGTTAATTGTACTTCAGTGATAGGAAGGGGCCAAGAAGATATTCAGTCTTAAAATTTGATATGAAAGGCTTACTAGAAAATATTTAATATACTTTAGCAGAAGGCTGTCCCAACGGCACGTTGGTAGTGTTACCACTTGCAACGACAGCAACCCTTGTTCAGTAACAAGCGTGGGTCAGCTAGGATTAGTCCGGGTTGGAAGATGATCGAACATCCTAGAGGATGCTTTCCTTCTCTGGGGAACAAGAGCAGCCAGCTCTGTTGCTAAACTGCCACCTGGGTGACCACAGGCAGTAGTGCAATGGAGCAGCTCAGAGGGAGGGAAGAAGCAAGCTGGTGCTGGGCTATTCGTATGCATGTGCACCCAAGTTGCCTGCATCTTGAAGGGTGGAATGGGTAAAAAGTGGAACCCCTCCCGTGCAGCATGACAGGCCCACCACATCTGTAGGCCCATGCTCGCTAACCTGGGCACTCTCTGGATGGCTGGATACTGTGCACCCAAGGGGCCT
Organism: Neoceratodus forsteri; assembly: GCA_016271365.2. Taxonomy (NCBI): domain Eukaryota; kingdom Metazoa; phylum Chordata; order Ceratodontiformes; family Ceratodontidae; genus Neoceratodus; species Neoceratodus forsteri. Next base: position 1,317,169,953 of record CM028131.1, read on the forward strand.
TTCCCCATCCAGAGGGCTCTGCCATGGCGTGCAAGCCATGGGGGGGTAACATGGGAGCAAGGTAAGAACCGGAAGAAGGTGAGTTGATGGGGCTGGGGTGTGGTGGGGGCTTGCGTTGGGGTCAAGTGCTGAGGGGAGCATGCAGCATAAACAGAATTAAAAAATACTTTAGCAGGAATCCAGATACGTAAAAGGAACACACAGTTATACATCTTATGGCATGCATACTGGTAATAGAATAGTATTTAACTAGAGGAACTCTTAAGTGCTTCTGGGTTAAAGAGAGAGAAATAGAGAAATTATAAGCGGCATCTGTCCCAAGACAGCAGGCAGACCTCCGCGATCATCCAACTGATTCCATGGCATTTTTCTTTCTTTTTGGCTTTTATGGGGATCTGCAGAAAACTTAGGCAGTGATTTCAGGTGGAAGCCTACAGATCCCCATAAAAACCAAAAGGAAAGAAAAATGCCATGGAATCGGTTGGATGATCACGGAGGTCTGCCTGTTGTCTTGGGATGGATGTCTCTTATAGTTTCTCTCTTTAACCCAGACGTATTTGTGCGCATTTAAGGCTGGCCACCATGGTGTGAGCTCCCCTCCACGTTCTGGTAGCACAGTTTCGAGTGTGGACTAAAAAATGTGTACACTGTTTTTAATTTTTTGTTCATGTTATGAGAAAAAGGAAAAAGCCTGGAAAAAACTAAAAAACAATGTGTATATTGCATGTATGTATGGAGTTTCTTTCCCCCCCAAGATTTTCTTTTTCTCATAACATGACGATTTTTGGTCAAAATGTTCAGGGTGGCCAAATTACTACCTCACCTCACAGACACAGAAGTGGCATATTGTAAATCAGATCCAAACTGTTTTTGGGGTGTGTAACAAGATGTATCAAGGGAATTGTAATTTTATTTATTTATTTGTCTATGACTGAATATACATGTCATTTGATAGTCACATCTGAGGCAAGCAGACATTGTTCCGAGGAAGCACTAATTTGGTAGCGTGAAATATTAGGTGGGACACTACATGTGTCATTTCTAAAATCCCTTCTGCTATTTTTGATTACTTTGTACCACTTGACCCTTTAGACCACTATATGAGGTCCGAGTGAATAAACTGTGCAGAAGTTTTCATTCAAGCTTTTTCAAAAGTGCTTTAATTTAACTTATATAGTGCAGTGTGTGTGTGTGTTGGGGGGGGGGTCTTTTCCAGTGTCTGTTTTGTAGCTAGTAACAAATGTTCCAGTGTCCGTTTTGTAGATATTAACAAATAGCACCACTTTTTGCCGTGAAGCTGCACTCCCTTTTCCATTTTGGCATGTGTGGGCAGATACCAGTGAGGGTGTGTTGAGGAGTAAACACTTGGGTATGGGTTGACTGAGGACAGATAAGGGGAAATGAGGTAGCTGAGTAGTTTTTCAACAAATACTGGGGGTGTGGGTGACTATATGGGAGATGCTGAGGTTTAGTGGTGGTTGTGGGGGCAAATATGGCCGCCTAGGGTAAGTACTGAACAGATACGCGGTGGGGGTTAGTAGAAGGGTAGCTACTGGAGTGTGAGACAGTTTTGTGGAAGATGCAGAGGTGATGGGTATTTGAAGGGCAGGTTCTGGAGTTTGTGTAAGTTGTGGGGCAGATACTAGGGTATAGGTGATGTTAGGGGAAGATACTATGGTGTGGATTGTTGTAGAGGAAGATACCAAGATATGGTGTACTTGCAAGGCATATACCAGGAAATGGGGTAGTTGTGGGGCACATACTGGTGTGGGGTGGTAGTTGTGGGGTAGATCCTGGGGTGTGGGGGATTGTGAAGCAGATACATGAGCAAGGAGTAGTTGTATGTTAGATACTGTGGTGTGGGGTATTTTGGGGGCAGATGCAGTGGTGAGGTAGTTGCAGATCAGACACTTGGGTGAGGGTTAGCTGTGGGGTAGAATATAAGATAGATGTGTATGATACTGGAGTGGGGTAGTTATGGGGCACATTGTGGAGTAGGAGTGATTGTGGGGCAATTATATAGAAATGGGCAAAAGGCATTCTGTCAAACTCTCATTATGTGGACAATATGCATTTTGGCAGCTTAATTCATTTTGTGCACAGAACGCACTGTATTTTGTCAAACTGCTAACTTCATTCTGTGGGCAAAATGGCTTTTGTCAAATTCCTAATTCTTTATTGTGAAGACAAAGTGTCTTTGCCAGATGTCTGACTTCATTCTGCAGATAAGGTGCATTCTGACAAACTGCTAACTTCATTCTGTGAACAAAATACATTTTGTCAAACTGCTAATTTCATTCTGCAGACAAAATGCATTTTGTCAAACTACTTAGCTTCATTCTGTGGACATCATGATTTTGGCAAATGGCTATTTTCATTCTGTAAATGAAATTTATTTTTTTTCAAACTCTTAACTACATTCTGTTAAAACGTTAATGTAGTAAACAGCACTCCATAACACACTATTAGATGAACTAGACCTTTAGTTATATAGCTCCAGGTCATTTTTAAAAAATCTGAAACTATTAATTTAAGAGAACACATGCAAAACTGTGTTCTAAGCATTAAGGAAGACATTTTAAATATACTTTATGAAAGAGTGTTCTCTGTGTTGCTGCTATCTGAAGAAAGATAATAACTACAGTTCTCCATTTCATTTATTATCTTTTGTTCTGGAGTCTCCCCACCCCACCCAATTTTCTCTAAGGCTTTCACCTCTACTTCATGACTTCCTTCTACCTGCTCTCTACAGCATTGCCCTATGACACAAACATCTGCATTACTGCCATTTTCTCCCTCACTGCTTACCCCCAGTCAGGGCAGTGATCAGGGGGGTGCAAGAGCTACAGCTGCAGTAGGGCCCACTTTGTTAGGGGGACCCACTGTGTCAGAGGCCAGCATTAAAAAAAAAAAATTCTCACAGACAAACTCGCAGGTTTCTCTTTGGAAATTGCTTAGCCTTTTGAAACTGGGTTTGCCAGCAGTGGTGTCAGAAAATTCTAACTCCAGTTTCACATAGTTGGGGAGGGGGAGTACGGAACAAAGAAGCAATAGGGCCCATTACTCAAAACATCTAATCTTGGGCTGATGTCCCAAGGAGGAGCAGGAACAAATTACATTGTTCAGTTCTTTGATCATGGTGCCGGCAAGGGGGATGGGGCAGCATGGACAAACTATGTATGTTCAGCAGGACTGATTAAAAAATTATGCTATAAAAATGTCATATGCGCTAATGGTTATTTTACATTTATTGGTGGGGAAGTGGGCCCCACAAAATATTTTGCAGGGGGTCCCTTACAGTTGTTGGCACAGCCCTGCCCCCAGTGACCTTGATCAAGTTGTTGGCTCCCCAGTTGCTGCACTCTTCCCTGCTGAAATCTCAGTAGATGCCAAATCCTGCTGTGAACATGATGATTTAAAATCTATTCTCCAATCCAAGGAAAATGAATTGTAAGTAAAGTAGAATTTAAAAGGGCCTTTGGATCCAAGCACGTACTGTAGGGTTGGAGTTTGATCATCCTTGATGCAGATACTGCCTGGTACTGTAGGATGAAATATGAGGGGATGTTTGGATCATTATTACAACTGTGTTTGGCATCTGATGGGGTTCACCTGTAGATACACTGGCAATATGGGCAACCATACACAACGAGGCAACGAGTTTCCTTTAGGATGATATGACATTAGACACCTGAAGAGCAAAGTGAAACAGGGCTCTGTGATGTAACAACTCCCTCTTACTAGTAGGGGGTGGATTACCAGACTGCCAGTCCCAGAGCCCACCTTCTGGTAGACTCTGACCTTAGCCTTGTGGAAGGGGCTTACTGTTAGAAAGGAGGGAGTCCTGGTTCTCTCAAGGGGAATTGCCCTGAAGAGTCAAGGATCTTGCACCTATCAGCTGTCCTTGTTCTAGACTACAGACATCAGATCACAGTGAAAACAAACAATCAAACACGAATGGCCCCACCAGGGAAGAAGTTCCTGGTGCTGCGGTGAATACAGCTGTAGACCAGAAAATCAAACAAACCATGTACATAGGCTGTTAACGTGGTATATTACCACAAAACTTTTTTTTTGCAGCATTCAGTGAGTGTAGTGCTAACCAGACAAACAGACGTGCAGAGACAAGCATCCCTACCTTTCGTGCATAAGCGCTTTTTCAAGGGAAGGTGCCGGTAAGCTTTGTAGGTTTCCGGAAGGTGATAATTCAAACTTAAAATTTGCAGTCTCCAGCAGCTATACCAACATTTCATTTTTGTATCTGTCCATCACAAAAAAAAATCACCAGGACAGTGTGGACACCGATCCTTATCAAAAATGGATAGATAGGAGCACAGTTCTGCTGTCCAGTTCATGCCCCCCTTACACCATCAAACAAATACCTACCAGTCAGTTCCTCAGAATAAAGAGGAACTGTAGTATTGTTGAGAGCTACTTTGGTAATTCTGATAAATGGTCCAGAGGTTTCAGGCTAGAGGGTGCCTTACATCTGAGCTGGAGGAGGAGAGAACAAAGGCAGATGAGACAGGATCAAAGAAATCTCATCTTTCCAAATACCAGGTCCCATAGAGAGGATGAAAGTTTAAGCTTCATTAGAACCTGTAGTACACAATCCTCTCCAGCTGAGAGCATCAAAAAACTGGCATATTCTCCTGATGGAAAAAAGATTGGGGGAGTATGTGACACAATGTCCTTGGATGGTCTGTAGGAGACCACCAATTTTGATAGATCACCTTACGAAAGGCCTACAGCTGTATACATCTACATGCAGGCTGTCAAAAGTGCAGATAATGTAAATGTTGTCCAGTCATTATTCAAGCAAAATCCTTCATAAATCCACAGTATGGTTCAGTGGTATATATCAGGAAGTTTATCAACTGCGACACCACATATGTGGTGTATTTGGCTACTTGTGTATTTTTTTTTTTATGTCAGCTGCACAAAATGCAAACTAAAGGAAAAGTGGGGGACCACATGCAGGCCATACTCCAAACTTTTCAAGTTTTATCTACATAGTGGCTGTAAGTCACTACGTCAACAATATGTTTCTCTCTTCTAAACAAAATTCTGGTTTGGGCCCCACTACTCTAGCCAACATTGGGTCAGAAGTGAAAATATCTGACCTATTATACATGATTTACCTAATTTAAAAAAATCTGTTTATTAATTTTATCACAAATATGAAAAACAAACAATATGATATTCGACTCATAGTTATGAGCAGAGACAAATGCTATTCTGTTGTCATCATGTGCTTCTTTTTTTTAAGGGATCAGCAACGAGTCCCTGTCTCTGTTTTTTGTATTTCTGTAGGCTTTATCCACTGTCCCACTAGAATATCCCCTGTCCCTAAACATGGTGGACAGCATCCCCACTTCCCTCTCAAAAGTATCTGTTAAAGTACAGTTCCTCTGGATTCTAAGAAACTGACCAAAGGGGAGGCTGTCCATCAGGTGGGGTGGGCACTCTCCGGTCAGAGTAATGTATTACCCAAGATGGGCTTTCTGAATAGTTCAACTTCCACCACATTGCCCCTGCTTTTCAAACAGACGTCCAAAAATTCAATACTCTGTATATCACAGTGAAAAGTATGACATATATTGAGATTGCTGCTGTTCAGCCATTCAGTGAATTGTGGGATGGATTCCATGCACCCACCCCAGGGGTAGACATTTTTTTTAGCTATGTGATGATTAAATCTCTCAATACCAGCTTCTCGGTGTGTGTATCTGTTTTTTGTCTACTTTGTTTAGCCTTGTGGTGCATGATGGGTCCTCCAGAAGAGAGTGGTTCTTGGGGGGGGGGGGGTTATGTCTTCCAAGAGTCACTGCCAGAGGAACTGCTGAGGAAGACAGACAAGATGAGACTGCTGACTTAGGAGAGATGCCTAAATTATGTCCAGAGAGATCCCTGAACATTTAGTCATTTAGATTTTGTTTACCAGGTAGGGTACACATTAGGCAAGTAAATGTCTATTTACAGGTATGACATGGGAGAGTGCAGCGGTATTACACAATTCAAATACAAAGGACAACAGATGCCAGTGGGCCTGGCATGTTATGTGAACATTAAACATTAGTGTATAAATACAACAATAGATAGGGGTCTGTGTATTGTGAGGCTGTAATACCATCAAGAGGTTTCAACATCCTCGAGATGGTATAGCTGAGTGATGCACAGTCCCCTATTTTTTTTTAATTTTTGTAATATTGGGATACAAGGAGCTCCAAGCATTCACCAAAATGTGTTGAAAATTTTTGATTCAAGGTGGTGAAATGTCTCTGCAAATTGATCTGCTTTTCTTGATGGTTGCCAGGTGGTTGCTATGGAAATACCTCTGAAGCACCCAGCATGTGTTTCCAGTGGTGATTCATGTGTCTTTTGAATAACTATCTTGGAAAAATGGTGGCGTCTCTATGCAAGAGATCAAGAAGGAGCTCCATGCCTCTAGTGCTGTGGCTTAGTTTTTTTTTACAGAAGTTAATAAAAAAAAAAAGATTCCTTCTGTTTTATTGGGGCAAGTTGAGAACTAACTATTCTGTGCACCATTGTTGGTGAGTTAGTGAGAGATTGAGCAGTCAGGTCGTACAGTACTTGCTCATTGACACCTCAATTGGTGGCCGGCCGTGGTGGACAGTGGAGGGCTGTGCCGGTTGCCGGCTGAGAGTCGGGATGGGGGAGCAGGGTGGGCACTGCCTGCTGGGGGGTGAGGGTGCACTAGACACCAGGAAATGGTGTACCTTTATTTTACAGAGGATTGGGGATTGGGGAGGGGGTCCACTAGACATCAGGGAATGGTGTAACTTTATTTTACAGGGAATTGGGATGAGGGGGACCACTAGACACCAGGAAACATGATGGCACATAGCAGGCACAGCAGCGGGTAGGGGGAGGGACCACTGGACACCAGGGAAACTTATATGTATGTTGGGTGGGTGATCGGGGGAGGGACCACTGGACATCAGGGAAACTTATATGTATGTTGGGTGGGTGATCGGGGGAGGGACCACTGGACACCAGGGAAACTGTATATGTATGTTGGGTGGGTAATCAATCAATCAATCAAAATCTTTATTTATCCAGGCGGGCACCATTGAGCAAGGCTCATTTGCAAGGTCGACCTGGTCATGAATACATCAAAGTACAGTACAGAAGCAGGTATACAAAAAGCAATATTATACAACAAAGAAAAAGTATATACAGTGTATATAGTACAGTACAAGGTTGAAATAAATAATAATAAAAAAACAGCATTATTTTACAATTAAAGAAGTCAGCAGATGTACAATCAACCATAGGCATACAGGGGTTATAAGAGGAGATCTTTTGAGTGAGGCAACTGGCAACTACACATGTAGGGGAAAGAGGCCATGTATGGGGTGGCAGGTTAGAGACGTAAAGAAGAGGAGGGATATATTACTGATGACTGAGGGAAAAATTGGGCTAAAACCACAGAACGTGATGATGGCTATCGTGTACTTGTTTATTATGATAATGACGTAGGAGGGGTGGATAATTGGGACACTACTATGGATGGGGTGGGACTTTAGCCAGGCTGGAGTGGACAGGGAAGGGTGGGTGCAGCAGGAAGAGTTAATAGGGAAAGAGTGAGAGCCAGGTGTAAAAACATGGCGAGCGTCAGGATGGAAAGTGGGAGTTGCAGAATTAGTGGGCTAGTGGGGGTAATCGAGTGGGGGGTGGGACCACTGGACACCAGAGAAACTATATATGTATGTTGGGTGGGTAATCGCGTGGGGGGAGGGACCACTGGACACCAGGGAAACTATATATGTATATTGGATGGGTGATCGGGGGGAAGGGATCACTGGACACCGGGGAAACTGTATATGCATGTCAGGTGGGTGATCGGGGGGGGGACCACTGGACACCAGGGAAACTGTATTTGTATGTCGAGTGTATGTCAGGTGGGGGGAAGGACCACTAGTACTAGGGGAAAGTTTATTATTTCACATCAGGCTGGCGATCGACGGGGGAGGGGACCACTAGACATCAGGAGCGGTTTGTTGTTTACGTCGGTCTGGTGATCGGCGGGGGGGGGGGAACAATAGCACCAGGGAATACTTTCTGGGACTGGGCAAGAATGAGCCCATAATGGGCGTGCAGTGGCTCCTTAGCATCTTGCATGCCCATTGAGTTAATTTGCATGTGTTCATTTGAATAGCAGAAATTTAGGGCAGGTGCAAGCCATTGTGGTGCCCTGTTTTGGGAGCCATATTTTCCCAGTGCTAAGTGGCTTAGAGCTGGGCCACCATGGTCCTATATTCAGTCGAATAGTGCCACTGAATATAACATTTTTGGACACCTGGGCAAGTGCAATGCACAGTGCAAATGTTTGTGGTGTGTGTGTGTGTGTGTGTGTGTGTGTGTGTGTGTGTGTGTGCGGTGTGTGTGTGTGTGTAAAAGCCAGCTTTCACTGAGCATGAGCAGGACATGGAACTGTCTCGTAACACTATCACTGACAGCTTGAAATGATAGTATTACAAGCTCTGGATGATTGTATTACAAGATTCCAGTGATGGCATTTCGGGATTGGAAGTGTGGTACTATAGGGATTATTTTTACATTCCTGTTGATGGTATTATTGGCTTATCCATATATTACAATATGGTTATATAGAACAATTGAATAACATCTCTGGAGAATAAAACAGATAATACACCAAAGCAAATAACCTGGAGGGGAGATTTACCCCAGTGTAACACTGCTTTTAACATATGGAAGGTAATCATCTCTGACTGAGAGTTTTCCAGCTGTACATAAAGTGCGGTGAAAATAAAATTCAGGTCAGTAAGTGCCCTTACAGTGTGACAAATCTTAGTTTGTAGAGCAGAGGGGTAACAGGATACTAGCATGAGCAGGAGCAAGCAGATGATCCTTTTAAGTACTCTTTTGAAGAGCCCAGGAGAGGGAAGGCTGCATAAGTCAAGTGGCAGGGAGTTCCAAAACTTCAGGGCAAAGATGGACAAAGTCTGTTTACTCATCTTGGAGGAGCATTTGAGAAAATGGAAGAGGATTGCACAAGGGGATCTGAGTGAATAAGATTTGTGAGACATGTAGGGGAGGGTTTTGGGAGGGTCAGGGGATGAGGTTCTTAATAGCTTGTTGATAAAGCACCCAAGGGAGTAAGAGTGGGACGCAACTGAAAAGAGCCAATCCAGAGATACATAGAAGGAGCAGTGGTGGGTTAGGTGGGGGGAGGTGCCAAACAGAACGAACAGATGATGTTATAGTTCACCTACCGCTTGTGAAGGGCAGCTTTGGGGGCCTGACAGAAAACCGGTAGGCTATATTGTAGTCGATTGAGGAGGACCCCCTGGGTGATGGTGAGCCTAGCCTTGGGAATGAGGGAGCATCTAGCCTGATATGTAAGCCCAAGTCTGGAGTTAACTACAGAGTTTTAAATAACTGCAAAATTAATTAGCATTTTCACAAGTAAAACTGCTAATCAGTTGGGATAATGCATAGCTTGTGTCTCGGTTTGTCTGGCAACGTAAACTGCTAGAAAATGCATATACATACTTTGTGGCAATTGATTACAATAAAAGTGCTAATCAGTTTTTGCAGTTATTTAAAACCCTGACTTACAGGCCAGTGAGATATGGAGAGAAAAACCAAGGGCAGGAGTGACGCTGATACTGAAATATTTAAAATCCACCATGATGGGGAGGGAGCAGCTGTCCATACGTTGAATTGTGAGAAGTTCAACACAAGATCTGAGTCGAGCCTGGGACCCAAATAGCATGGGTTGGATCCTAGAGGAGTTGAGAACTAGCTTATTTTTGATTAGCCATGCCTGAGCTTGAGAAAAGTCTTACTGTAACTGAGCATTGACTTGGGAAATGAAAGGAGATTTAAGGTATAGCAGAATGTTGTCAGTGTCAGTGTACATAATAGAGGAGCAGTGGGATGGGGCAGAAGTGAGGTCATTGATGAAGATGGAGAAAAGCAAGGGGGACAAGTACAGAGCTCTGCTAGACACAGAGTTTGATGGGGGCTAAGGAAGAGACCACATTATTGAAGATAACATACTACTGTCTATCAGAAAAATATCTGCAGAACCACTATGAAGCATGGTGGGACAGCCCAGTTGAAATTAACCTGGAATGGAGAAGGGAATGATTAACTGAGTCAAAAGCTTTAGATAGGTCAATAATGATGGGCCAAGTGAGGGAGCCATTATCCATAGCATACTTAATGTCATTAGCTTACTTAATGTCAATGAATTAGCGTGGTGGTGGTACTGTGATTCTACCAAAACACATGTTGGTTTGGGGCAAGACAATTGCAGTTCTGAAGGAATTCAGTCAGCTGAGAGGCAGCAATCCTTTCAAGCAGTTTGCTTAAAACTGGAAGTAAGGCCTGTAATTGTTTACCGGTTTGAGGTCACCATTTTTGAACACTGGAATAATTTAGCAATCTTCCCGTTGTCAGGGACTATTCCTGAGGCAAGGAACAGGTAAAAAGTGAATGCGGTTGGCAAGACTAGTATGGGTGCTCCCTGGCTCAACCACCTGGATAGGATGCTATCAGATCCTGTGCTGCCATTGCTTGGTAATGATTTTAGGAGTCTGAAGACTTCATTTGGGGACACTAACTTTAGGTGAAAGGGGGAGTTCATTATGGAGGGGGATTACTCAGGCTGGTAATGGCGGGGGAGCTGAAAGTTCTGTGAAGTGGTCATTTAAGGTATGGCAGTTGTTACAGGATTGTTGCTATGGACCCTGTCATGTAACAAATCATCATCTGTTTTCTTTGTTGGGCAGCCTAAGAGGTCTTTTATGTGCCCCCAGAAACTTCTAGGATTCCCTGCTGAGGTAATTAGTTGTTACCTGCAGAAAGAACATTTTACAAGGTGGGTACCTGTAGGCACACCAGATACAGCAGCTGTGTCAGAAGAGGCTTTAGAATCCCACTAGAGCTTGTTTCTTGCCTTAAACAAGCAGAGTAGGTCCTTATGTAGCCATCAAGTAGGAATGCCTCTTACCCTTCCCTTTGTTGGGGTGGGGTAGCTTATCTCGAACCTGGGATAAGTAGGATTGAAAATGGGAGACATTAATATTCTTAAGAGGATAGGATGCGGACCCACTCAATCTGCAACAACTCATCCAGCAAGGGGTGGAATCAAGGCACGAGGGTTCCTTAATGTAAGGATTTTAGGGGGGTCTTTGGAATCCCTGGCTTTCCAGTTGCAGTAAGTGGGGGAGTGGTCACTCAGTGTACTGGACAACACACAAGCTGATTGGATCCTGTCTGGTTTATTGGAGAGCATCCAGTCTAGAAGGGTGTGCCTCTCTCCTTTGGGAGAGAGGCGGGAGGGGTCATAAATGAGCTGAGAGAGATCCAGCTTACTATTCAGGGATTCATAGGATTTATTATGGGGCCCAGCCAGTCAAGATTAAAATCACCATAACATTCACCTCATTAATCTGATCTTGGGTGAGATGGTACTGGTGAGTACTGATAGCCCGGGAAACCACCTTTGGGGAGGATTATAAATGCATAAAATATGACGCTTTTTTAAATAACCCGCGTAGATGCCAAAAGGTTCAGTCAAACCATATTCCAAACAATTTGTATATATCACATCATGTTTTAAAACATATTTACTAACTGCTGTGTTTTTGCATAAAGTTTACTGGATTAGGAGCAAGCTGACAGCTAAACACAGCATGTTAATTGTGAGATGGCTCTGCATTAAACTTTACCGCGGTTGCATATTGAGTAAATCTAACAGCAAAACAAAATGTATCTCTTTAGAATTTTTATATGGTTATGTAAATAGGTGCAATTTAATCCTTATTTTATTTTAAAATAATAAGTTCCTAACTGTAAAGCTGAGAAAAAAATTACTCTGTGTTGGGAACTGTCAGCTTGCTCACTTCTTAAAGCTGTATACTCCAACTAAATAATTGATATGTGCATGGCGTCCTTACAATTTTTAAAGCCTTAATCAAAAGGCTGTTACATAGCAGTTAGTAAATATGTTTTAAAACATGAAGTGATGTATACAAATTGCTTGGAATATGGTTTGGCTGAACCTTTTGGAATTTACAGTACACAGGTTGTTAAATATATTGACATGGCATGAATAATAGACCTTAAAGAGACAGTACAATCTTTAAGTTGGTGCAGTATGAATACGTTTTGTATCATCTGCAGATTATAAAACTGTTCAGATGTGATAAAAGATAAAGATTATTGAAACCTTCAGCCTGATATCCGGCAGACAGACCCAAGAGGTTGGTTATTAGTAGAATGTAGCACATGTGGCACAGAGAGACTGGTAGTGGGAGCACAGGGTGTTTACTGGCTTGCATAGTTACTATTATAAATAAAGTGAACAGCAAAAATAACAGATATTTAAGAGACTGTTATTTATTTCACAGCTCTATAACGCATATAATAGTGAAGTTACAGCCATATATAGGCATAAAAATTTGTATAGGTACATTTGCTCCGCTGTGTTGTAAACTAAGCATCATAGACAATTGAGTACATTAAGATTGATAATTACTGTTATATCTGCAAATATTTCAGAATTCCCCTGGAAGAAGCCATTATCTGTTTGGTGAAACACTGGGGCAATACAAATAAAGAAGAAAACCTTGTTAAGACAAGCATTTTTGTTGTGGCATCAATCAGCTCAGAGTGGTCCAGCCCCCCCGTTGCTACAAGATACCGCCCGCAAGGACAAGCTCCACATTGGAATTCCCTACACATAATAGTGCTTTCCCAACAACATCCACTTTCTTGGAAATTTTAATAAGATACCTGCCACCCCGGCTCAGGCTCCAACCTATCTGCCTGCAGAGGAGGAGGAGGAGGAGGAGGAATAAGAATATTATGTGCAAATGGAGGAAGATGACCCCCTGGAATTAAAGGGTGCACCTGAGCAAGATTTCAAACCACCTCCAAAGTATAATGAGGACTACTCATCTTTTTCCTCATTTTTCAGACCAATGATCGATACCCTCAACACCCCCCACTAAAGGCAGAGGAGGACGAAGAGGATGCTGATTTTATGGAGGTGTTGGCAGTAGCTACTTGAAGAAGAATGCTACTTGAGAGTACTTTGGAACACAGTTCTGACACTGGCAGAAAGAGTGGAAGGCGAATTGGCACAGGACCTGATGGCCACAGAAAAATCCACCCTGGATGCCACAAAAGATCACTTCCAGACTGTGGTGGACACTAATGACACTGCTGCTAGAGGTTTGGCTCATCCAGTGTCCTTAAGAAGGTTTTCCTGGCTGAGGACTACCATCCTTTCTTACAATACTCAAAACAAGGCCATGGGTTTCTTCTTTGAGGGACATTCATTATTTGGTGACAAAACGGAGGACTACATGAAAAAAAGTGGATGAATACAAAACCACTTTCAAAAGTAACAGTGAAAAGGAAAAGGTCTCTACCTCCTACAGGTCCTATTGAAAGGGAAGCAGAGGCAGGGGATGCTTTCCGAGAGTCTATGTCTCTTGTGCCCCCCTATGAGTACCAATCACAAAAAAAGTTACCATAGGGGGACGGGTGGGGTGGGGGGCTTCCAGATGTAATGCTGCAGCTCCAGCACCTAAGCCCAACCAAAACAAAAAACCCTAACAATTTTGCCCATGTCACCCAACCATTGCCAATGGGAGGAAGAATGGCACAGTACTTCCAGGAAAGGGTAAACATTACCACAGACAAATGAGCACTGGAAGTAGTGGACTATGGGTTGTGCCTGTAGTTCAAACACTTTCCAAACCTGCAGAAACACAGAAGTTTTCCAGCTCACTCTCCCACAGAAAGAAGTCTGCTGGACCTGGAAGTAAAAAAGCTGTTTCTATCAAAAGCCTTAGAAAAAGTCCCAGCAACCCAGTGGGGCAGGAGCCTATTCTCAAGATACTTCCTGATCCACTAGAAAAATGCAGAGTGCAGACCCATTTTAGACCTCAGGGACCCAATATTCAAAACATTGCCCAGGCACAAAACCGAGTTTGCCTACAGAAACTGGGCTTTGTGTGGAAGTGCAATATTGAAAAGCCCGGTTAGCGTGGGCAAAATCGGTTTGTCCCCGGGCACAGGACAGAGGGGTGCGCACTGCAAATTTAGGTGCTGGGACCTGAATATTGGTGCAGTCCAATATTCAAAGTATGTGCACCATGCAAGGCTGTTTTGCATGGTCCCCTTATGCAGTGCACATATTTTCAGTTCAAACCCCGACTTACTCCCTCACAACCCTACCAGCTGGCAGAAGACATGCAGTGGCCCCCCTCGACTCCCAGCACAGTGGTCCCTGGTGGTGTAGTGGTCCCCCTCTCCTCACTGATCATTGTCCTTGTAAAGAAAAATAAATTATGCCCTGGTAGTCTAGTGGTCCCTCCCCTCCCCAATGTCCAATCACTATCCCCTATAATAAAAATAATATTCCCTGGTAGTCCAGTGGTCCCTCCCCTGATGTCGGATCACCATCCCTGTATGAAAAAATAATTTCCCTGGTACTCCAGTGGTCCCTCCCCCCTCTCGATGTCTGATTGCTGTCCCCGTATGAAAAAATTATTTCCCTGGTAGTCCAGTGGTCCCTCTCCCTCCACTGATGTCCGATTGCCATCCCCTATAATGAAAATAATATTCTCTAGTAGTCCAGTGGTCCCTCCCCAATCGGTAATCACAGTCCCCATAAAGAAAAATAAATTCCCTGGTGGTCCAGTGGTCCCTCTCACTCCCCGATTGCCATCCCGTGAATTACTAATAAACATATCTCTGGTGGTCAAGTGGACCCCCCACCCTGGCAGGTAGTGCCCCACCACCCCGCTCCCCCATCCCAAAACTAAGCCAGTGACTGGCACTGCCCTTCTCTCATCACCATGGCCAGCTGCCAACTGAGCTGTCCTGGAGTGCATACTGTATATAGTACGTGCCCAGTCACTGGGCGCATACTGCATACAGTTTGGACATACAGTCCAGAAGGGATGCCAATTTTGGAACTGCTGATTTGCAGAACATTTTTCCTAATTAGGTTCTGGACCCAGCCTCCTCCCAAGGTACTGCTACTGAGTCTGCATAAAGCATAAAGTACTCCATCTATGATGTAAACTGGCATTTAGCTGTATTACATGGTATTTTAATAAAGTATTAAAAAAAAATATTCAGTTCCTTTTTCATTGAGGTTGATTGAGCATTACTATTGCAAATCCTGCAATTGCAAGCTTTTTTGTTATGGTTCATATGGTAAAATTTCACAAGTCTGCTTCAATTCTATGAACATTTTTCTAAAAATTTTTTGGGTAGCCATTTTAGCTAGTTTCACTAGCTGCTGCTCCACTGAATCTTGAAAACGGATCTTCGCAATGGCCAGAGTGGGGCATGAATGCATAGTTTGAACCTACATTCCAAATTTTAATGTTTTCATAGGTTCTATCTCCAGGGCATCACTCTCATCAAAGATGACTGCATAACGTGTAAACATAGTGAGTGATACTTAAGAAGAAGCATTACTACGGTGAGTGATTTTTTCTTCTAGTCTAAAGGTACCAGGCAAACAGAGAAAATCAAGTTATTAAAAATGGTCTAGGGTTATCATAGGATCAGTATGGAGAGGAGATACAGTTGAGAGGGTAGTCAGTTGTGGGGACTGTGGGGCACTCTTCTCCAGGGTTATGCTCTGGAGGAGGGGGTGCTGCACAATCTGCAGGACCTTTGTGGAGCTCCTTGCTCAACCGGTAGCAGCAAGAGATGAGATATCTCAGTTGTGGCAGTGGCTCAGCAGGGGTCCACCCTCACTCCCAGAGGCCCATTGGCCCAGGGGGCTGGAGGGTGACAGGCACAGCCACAAGAGGTTTCACCAGTCTCACACCATCCAGACAGCAAATAGCTTTGCTCTCTGAGTCAGTTGAGGGAAATGGACAGGACGACTTGGTGGCACCCGGGGTGGGGCTGAACAGGGGGAAGTCAGCAAGGAGAGTCTTGGTGATTGGGGACTTAATGATTGAGGGAGTAGAGAGGGTGGTGGGTGGGGGAGGGAAGGGGAGTGAAGTGGTCAGATACCATCCTGGTGCATCAGTCATCTCGGATATAGATAGGATGGGGAAGATGATGGAAGGGGGGCTGGGGTGCTGGTATATTTGGGTACCAGCTATCTGGTGGACCAGCCTGTGCAGGCAATGAAGCACAACTTTAAGAGGCTGAGAGACAGACTGAAGATGCACTCAGCTTCCCTGGCTTTTTCTGAGGTCCTCCCTGTGTGGAATAGGGTGAATGGGAATGACAGAGTAAGGAATGAAGAGACTGAGGAGTTTAAAGGGTGGCTAAAGAGATGGTGTTAGGAGGAGGGATACCATTATGTGGAGGGCTGGGGGGGCTTCTGGAGCAGGAGACACTTCAAGGGTGATGGCCTTCACCTGACGAGAGAGAGGACCAGTGCTCTGAGGCAGAAGTCTGACATCTACACTGGACAGTTAAACTGACTGTGGGGAAGATGGAGGCTAGGGGAACCAATGAGAAGGGAGACCAGGTGGGGGACCAAGCTAGGGCTACCCCTGAACAGGGGACAAGTAGCAGCAAGGTGTGTAATAGTAAGGTTGAAATTCAAATTAGGTTAAGGGAAGAGGCCAATAAGGGAGAGCTGACAAAGCCTACATTCAGCGTGGAAAAAAAAGACTATGGAAGAATAAGGGAGAAGAAATAAGAAAAAGTAGTATGGGATTAGGAGAAAGATTGTAAGGAGTCTGCCTTAATGCCAGAAGTCTGGGAAATAACAGTAGTGAGCGCCAGGCAATGGCGGCAGACACTGCAATGGACCTAGTAACCATCACAGAATATTGGGCCACAGGCAATAATGACTGGGGCCTGACAGTCAAAGGTTACACCATGCTTAGATGTGATAGAGGAAAAGAGAAAAGAGGAAGGGTGGCCCTGTATATCAGGGAAGGCACAGAGGCAGTGGAGGATGGAAACATCGGGGTGGTAATGGAAAAACAGAATCACTGTGGGTTCAGCTCACTGCATTCTCGGGCAAGAAACTACAGATGAGGTGCTCTGTAGACGGGGGGGGGAGAGAGAGAGACTGAGCTAGGGGAAGAACTAGAAATTGGTTGGCAAAGGAGGAGGTGGTGGTGGTGGGAGATATGAATATGCCAGATATTGATTGGTTCATCCCAGTGCCCAAGAGCTCCAGAAGTCAGGCCCTGCTGGACACATTGCAAGACTGCCTGCTGGTGCAGTGGGTTAAAGAACCCCCTAGGCAGGCTGATATTCTTGATGTAATGTAGTACTCACCAACTTGGATGTGACAGGATGAGTGAGGGTAGGGGAGCCACTAGGGTTCAACGACCATAACTCTACATGGTTCGTCCTGGCCCTTGGGACAAGTAAGCCCTCATCAAAGGCTGAATTCCTAGATTTCAGAATGGCGGACTTCGGTTAGATGAGGGAGCTGGTCAGGGATATGGTAAATTAGTTGGAATGGATAGCATCATGGATTAGGGCTGGGAGAACTCAGTGAAGTTCTGCCCCTTATTAAATAAGAAACGGAACATAGTGAAGTTCTGATTTGTTCTGATTAGTTTTGATTAGTTCTGATTTATTGACAAATATTGAAAAAATGCAAAAAAAAAAAAAAAAAAGCATGAAAGTGGCCAAAGTTAGTCACATTTGACACAGAGGGCCAAAGGAAATAATTTAATGGAGTATTTGTATAAAAATTAATGTAAAACTGTTAAATAAAAAAGCATTACTCACTACTAGCCCCTTCACAGCTGGCCTATAATAGTGGCATAATCTGCTCAGGTCCATGACATCAGTGTGCTGGAAGAGACAGAGAGAGACAGAGAGAGAGAGAGATAGAGAGAGAGAGACAGATGCAAATAGCTAGATCATTAGTATTCTAACCGGTAAAAAAACTAAGTAAGCAATAACCCATGACAGGGTGTGCGGTTATTGGGGTGTCCTCACAGCATTCGGATGTGTGTTAATCCCCAATAACCACACACCCTGGTGTGGGTTATTGTGCTTATAAATGGGGTGTTTGAAAATATAAAAAAATTAAGAGAAACTTCTTAAAAACCTTCGGAAATGCAAGAAATCTGTATGCATCCTTCCTACCTATATAATAGTCCCCAACAACTAATGCAGCTTTCACAAAATACTGCAGGTGTCAGTGCTGTTATGCACATACAAATGTCAGAAATCTACTAGTTTTATTGTTCCTCAACCAGCCACACTTGTTTTGTATAAAATCTATTTTGTTTTATTTGTTGCTTTACATTGTGGGCGGATCGGTACAGTGATGCACCAGAGGCACCGCCCACTCTGCAGGCACATAAAAACACCCTCACTAAAGTGAGACACACTCTTAGAACTTTTTGAAATGGCACCAGACAAGGCCCAGGACACAGGAGCAAGGTAAATACATGAGAAACTTTATACAAAGCTAGAGAACAAGTGTTTGATGGTAAAACAGATGTAAGGCATGTGGAACCAATGACTAGTTTGTCAAGAATTATAACATTTATATCTCCATTTCCTGCATAAAAACAACCCATTGAAAAGGGTAACAAAAACTTTAAAGGCTCTAGCTGCAAAGAAAAAGATACTGGCAGGCTATTTAGAGGCCCTACACGTGAATCAATAAGAAACAAGAAAAGTAATTACAGATACAGCAGTACAAAGTCAAGCAATAGTGGTCAGGACTGTAGAGTTACATTTTACCGCTGTTTTTAACTTCAAGGGACAGTCATATGTTATTACATGCAAAGTAAAATTACTAAGAAAATGTTAAGATTAATAAATGTAGATTTATATTCTGTATATGCGCTGATCGAGTGTAAGGAAATGTAAGACAAAAGCAATAATAGAACTATGACTTGCAAATAACATGAAAAACTAAGCTAAGAAAATTAAAGCTTAGTTAGCATTTACATAAGCTGAAAAAATGTTTAACCGCTAAGTCATTATACACAGAGGTAAAATGAGTTGTATCTAAATGCACCTCTCTAGTCCATAGGGAACTAGTAAGCTAACTAAACATCTTTATCTGTCTAACAGGCTAAAAATGAAAAACAGTTACTAAATAACATAAAGGGGATTTGGCAGTGTCAGTGGCTCAGTAGGTAGCACACTCACCTCTGAGCCCTGGAGATCAGAGGGCTGTGGGTTCAGTTCCCACATCTGGCACTTGGGTTAATATCCCAGTACTGACACTGTAGTGCAGCATGAGGGGGGTGCTGTACTTCTGAGGTGCCGTCTTTCGGATGAAACATTAAACCGAGGTCCCATCTGCTTGGATTGGTGGTAGTTCAGGTGGAGGTTAAAGATCCCATGGCGCTTCTCGAAAAGAGTAGGGGAATTTCCCTGGTGTCCTGGCCAAATTTCCCTCATTCACTAAAAATACCACCAACAGCTTAATCTGGTTCAAGGTCAGTTGGCATTCATCTGTATCCCCCTCCCCCGGGTCGTGCCTGAAAAGAGGCAGGATTTGTCTAGTGCACTTACCCAGTCAACAAAAATGAAATAAATAAATAAATGTGTGAGATTGAACAGCAGGTGAATATGAGATTCTGTTTTTATATGTAACTCTAAGGTGGCTAGTACAGCTGCGAACATAAAGAGCTTTAACAGTAATGGCAAAGCAAATGTTTATGTGGATAAACTTAGTAGCTGCTAACTGTGTGCTGATGAAACAATATTCTGTTCCTTTGAAATTTATTTAAACCATGGTGACTAATTCATTCAGTCTTTAAAGAGACAGTAACGCACTATGATGGAAATAGAGAGAAAAGTTTATAATTGCCTTACAGTGATTAACCGTCAACGGAGATATGAATCTATGCATTAATATTTTGCCAAAGTGTAATACGGTCCGATATGGACAAATTTTGTCTGATCAAAAGTACAAATATAAAAAATAATTTGTAATTAAAATTTTTTTTTTGATATGTACAGGAAAACGAATATTATGTTTGTATGTTTATTTAGATCCTTGCTCCTGATGAAGTCCAGAGTTGGTTGAAATGTTGGGCCACAGGGGATCACTGTGTTCATAGTAAAGCAACAAATAAAAAGAAAATAGATTTTATACAAAACAAGTGTGGCTGATTGATGAACAATTAAACTTTTTCTCTGCATCTTGGAATCCGTACTACCAGCCTTCAACATAAACTTTTAGGACTTATCCATAACCAAAAGGTACCCACCCATTTAATGGGCATAAAATAGTGTCTGCCCCATTCTCGAATCCCTGCTCACTCCCTACATGATTGCAGACATAGACAGTGAAGACAGACACAGATACACAGGAGTCTGCCAAGATTCACACTCACAGACAGCTACTATTATGAATGATGCAGCATGTGCAGAGTGACAAAGTACCAGAACGGTTTGCTACGCGAAATAGCACTGCACTGTCACTTTGCATCACTATCTCTGTGTGTGACACCGACTTTTGGTCCTGACAGCACAAATTAAATCTCTGCACAGTTCTCTAACTGTTGTTTATGCTACGCTTTCATAAAACTACGGGACGGGTAGGTGAGTATCCATGAATCCACACACGAGGGATGACAGCAACCCACGAACCACTGCTGCACTAGGGAATTCCAACAGGTACTGCTAGGGGACTCAGGGACTGTGGCACGGCCAACAGGCTGAGGAGCAGGAGGGCATGCAGGCTTCTGCGGGGGGTGGGGGACTGCGACTGTTATGGGAGAAATCATAAACTGCTGTCCTCAGTGCTTATTTTCTCTGTCCCTTGCAGCAGCCAGCATCAGCGGCTTTTGTCCATGATGGACAATGGCACCGAGACGACTTCTGCAGCTGGATGGAGTTCCGTGGGGCAGGTGGGTGGGTTTTACAAATAATATAACATATGTACGATCACATACAGTTCCGCTGGTGGGTGGGTGGTTTTGATAAAATGCATGAAACAGTTTATTGCTGCAAGTAAATTTCTCTGTCCTCGAAATCTTTGTTCAGTACATAGTGCTCCACTTACAGTCTCTGCTGTTCAATTGACTTTGCAGGTCACATCTCACTCTATGCACTCAGATCACAATTCATTAACAGATTGCGATTGATCTCTGTGAGGAACTACTAACTTGCTGATAGTCACCATCATGTGACTCAGAACTGCAGTTTTGTATCTGTCTTTACTATACTTGAGAGCTCAGATTTGCTCCAATTTTAATGGCGGAAACCACCTATATCTACTACTAAGTAGTGAAGAAGTCTGGTATGGCTAAACAGATTATCTCACCGGGGACTTCTCACCATGCTGTTCGTTAACAGTGATTAATGAACGGTCATGGGGTACAATTGCACCAATTACATTTGTATAGTATTTGCCCCATGTTCTAAGATTCCCTGTAACTAACATGATGTCCTTCTGATGACTCCCACCCACAACCACAGGCCAAGGACAAATTTATTGTCGTAACTCATGACTGTACACAGCACACCAACATCACAGCTCGAGTGCGATGTGTTCCCATAGCACGGTTCTCAGGGCAGCGTTGCCCCCAGGAGCAGCACCCTTTAGCTCCTCCTCCAGCTTACTCCTATTGGTGGATTTCGCCCACTTGCAGCGCTGCCCTGGGGCAGCACCCTCGTGCTCCGGCTCCCACCTATCCCTATTGGTGGATTTTGTCCCCTGCCCCCAGGGCAGCAACCTGTAGCTGCTACGTCCCACAACTCTGATTGTTGCAAGTCTGAGGAATTGAGGGTTTTTAAGTGTAGATGGGAATGTTATGGAAATGCTCTTCCCCGGCAGTGTGCACTGCTTGTCTTTGAATTTTGGTAGCTCAAGGTGTATGTCTGTCTGCATCCAAAACAGCCAGACGTCAAGGGTTCAAATCTTAACCAGAGACTTTTTTTGTGCTTTGTGTCAAACTCAGTTGTGAGTATGTAATCATATAAGTGTCACAAATCATTACCTTTTTTTAATATTGCTAAATTAAGACAGACGTAAGCAAGAGAATATATTTTATTTATAAATTGTAGTAAATGGGGCTGTGCCATGATGACTGAAACATAACATAGAAACATAGAGTTAGATGGCAGATCAGGACCGCTTGGCCCACCTAGTCTGCCCATTTCCCTACCTAACGGATAAGTTGCAGATCCTAGGTGACCAACAGCCTACTTCCTCCTACCCCCCACTAGAATTGCCTTATGTCTGTCCCATGCATTCTTGAATTCCCCCACTGTTTTTGACTCTACAACCTCCTCAGGAAGGCTGTTCCATGCATCTACAACCCTCTCTGTGAAGAAATACTTCCTCACATTATCTCTGAGCCATCCCCCACTATCTTCAAATTGTGCCTCCTTGTTCTTGCACATCTCTTTTTCTGAAAGATGCTACCCTCTTGGACTTTGTTGATTCCCTTGAGATATTTGAAAGTTTCTATCATGTCCCCCCTCTCCCTCCTTTCCTCAAGGCTATACATCTTAAGCTCCTTTAGTGTTTCTTCATATGTCTTCTGGTGCAGACCCTGCACCATTTTGGTTGCCCTCCTCTGGACAGCCTCCACCCTATCTATGTCTTTGCGGAGATGGGGTCTCCAGAACTGCACACAGTACTCCAGATGTGGTCTTACCAACTGTACGTACAGAGGGACAACAACGTTTTGTTTTCTACTGGTGATGCCACTCCCTATGCATCCCAGTATCCCCCCAGCCCTCCTTACTGCCTTCTCATATTGCTTGCCCAACTTTAGGTCATCTGATATGACTACCCCCAGGTACCTTTCCATTTTTGTTGTTGTCAGTATCTCATCCCCCATTGTATACTTTTCCCCTGGGGTTTTGTTTCCCAGGTGCATTACTTTGCACTTCTTTGCGTTGAATCTAAGCTGCCATACATTTGACCATTCCTCCAACCTTGCCAAGTCCCTTTTCATTCTTTCCACCCCACCTTGCATATCAACCCTGTTGCAGATCTTTGTGTCATCTGCAAAGAGACATACTTTTCCTTCCAGTCCCTCTGCAATGTCACTTATAAAGACATTAAAAAGGACCGGCCCCAGTACTGAACCCTGAGATACCCCACTAGAAACTACCCTTTCTTCACTGTGGCCTCCATTTACTATTACCCTCTGTGTCCTGTTCTCCAGCCAATATTTTACCCAGGCTACCATCGTGGGACCCACTCCCAGGCTGGCTAATTTGTTTATTAATCTTTTGTGCAGGACTGTGTCAAATGCCTTGCTAAAGTCTAGGTAGGTCATGTCCACAGCCCCTCCCTGGTCTACTACTTTGGACACCCAGTCAAAGAAATCTATTAGATTTGTCTGGCATGACCTTCCTACTGTGAATCCATGCTGCCTTGGGTCCTCTGCCCAACTGGCCTCCAAATACTCAACAATTCTTTCCTTCAGAAGTGATTCCATCATTTTCCCTACCACTGAGGTCAAACTGACAGGTCAGTAGTTTCCTGCCTCTGTCTTGCTCCCACTTTTGTGAAGAGGAATCACATCTGCCCTCCTTCAGTCCTCAGGTACCACACTATCCTCCCATGATTTATTATAAAG
Source organism: Neoceratodus forsteri (assembly GCA_016271365.2). NCBI lineage: Eukaryota > Metazoa > Chordata > Ceratodontiformes > Ceratodontidae > Neoceratodus > Neoceratodus forsteri. Next base: position 1,317,193,475 of record CM028131.1, read on the forward strand.
GGTAGTCAGTGGTGTTATTAGTTCTTCCTTAGTTCTTTTAGAATTCTGGAGTAGATCCATCAGGCCCATTGCTTTATCCACCTTCAGTTTTAGGAGTTCTTTCAGAACCCGTTCTTCTGTGAAAGGACTAATATCAACCCCTCTATCCAGAGTGCTTCTATTGACTAGATTCGGTATCTCCCCTGCTTATCCTTTGTGAATACTGAGCAGAAGTATTCGTTCAGTATCCCTGCTTTTTCACTGTTGCTCTCTGCCCAACCACCATACCTCTCAACTGTCCCGATTTTTCCGTGAAATCATGGATTTATGCCATTCTTCCCGCTGTCCCGAACCACCTTGCCAAAGTCCCGTTTTCACCGAGCCACGCGGTCCACGCCATGATTGAATGCTTCTTCCTGGAGTTCCCCTGTTGTTGCTGCACAGACTGAGCTTTTTCACATCACAGGTGATGACGTGTGAGCCCTTACAACCAATCACTGGGCTCTGCTCGGTTCGTGGCTGAAATCACACCTCCACTCCCTGCGGACCTTAACTTTTAGTTCCCCCCCCTTCAAGTCTGCAATTGGCTCGTAAAAGCAGGCTGTCTGGCGCTCTTGGAACTCACAGCCGAGCGAGAATTCCAGAGCATTGGAGAGAAAATCATCCTAGAAGCTGCTGTTCATTTAAGAGAAAATAGCGCACTGCCGACTGCTGCAACCAATGATTTTAGCCAGACTATGGACCCCCCGATAGACCTGCCGTCTCCTGCAGTTCACCAGCCAGCTGCTGCTGCTGCTAGTAAACGCTGTTGTTCTGTGGCAATACTGAACTAAAAAAGCAGCTCAGCAGCAAGTTAGTAGTAGCTCAGTCGGAGACTCAGAGTCACAACACAGTGGCAGTGCCGGCCCGTTGTCAGTGAGAGCAAGGACTGAGACGTTTTGAACAGCCAACCTTTGGAGGTATGTTGCAGTTCAATTATTGTTCAGCAACTAATAGCCATCAAGAGGGATGCCAGCATGGGGGATTAGACTCTTGAGTGGAGTGGGCTTAAAATTGTGGAGTTTGAAAGTCCTTCGGCTCCAATATGGAACCCAGCTTAACTTAACAGTAATAATTCATTTCTAATAAAGAAGAACTCAGATGGCAGCAGCAACACATTTAGTTGAGCATGCAGACAGTCACAGATGAGACAGCAGCTGGGGGGTGGTCTAGTATCTAGGTGCATGGGTGCTGGTGGTGATGTGAACTAAATTCTGTACTTAAAATTAATAACAAAGACAAGTAAATGATCCACAGACCCCCCCACCCTGCAAGAGTTGCTGTCTGATCTGTGACTGTCTGCAGAACTAAAGTGTTGCTGCCTGCTGAGCTCTTTCTGTATTAGAAAAATAATTATTACTGTTAAGCTGTGTTCCATGTTGGAGAGCTACCAAACCCAAAATTGTTAAGCCCTCTCAGAGTCCCGACTTCCATGCTGGCATCTCTCTTGGTGGCTATTAGCTCACTTAAACTGCAGTAGCCAGAACCCTAAGCTGCCAGTTCAAGCCTCTGGACTGGTACAGCAGAGCTCCTCACTGTAATGAAAATTAATTTTAAAATGTGTATTACACACTCTGGTGCTGACTGAGCTCTTCTACTTTTAAATTAGTATTGAAGTTCACCTGGGTTAAAAGCTGTTTCAGGGGGAGGGCTAGCAAAAAAGTGTTTTTTCTTCTTTTTTTTTATTGATAAAATACATGGCACAACATCACAAACATTGCAGGCACTGGAGATAGCCAGTGATGACAGTCACTTCTTATTATAGTATAGTCCAACTTTAAGCTCCCTGATGCCCTGGCAACCAACCACCCACTTCTCTTGCACTTACTGCATCCCTCACTTCTCATTGTGCTTTCCTTCTAACTCACGTGACGCAGCACTTTACATGGTGTGAAAAATTGTGTCCCTGATTCTGAGCATTTGTCCCTGATTTCAAAGGGCATTGTCCCTGATTTGCGGCCTTGGAGGTTGAGAGGTATGCCAACCACCGTCCTCATTATTCAGCCTCAGTATCCCTACCTTAGTCTTTCTTTGCTCCCTAATGTACATGTAAAAGGTTTTATCCCCCTTCTTAACCAAGTTGGCTTTCTTTTCCTTGGTTTGGGCCTTTGCTATTCTGACTGCCTTCCTTGCTTCCTTCTGCTTTAACTGGTACAGTTCTCTGTCCTGCTCATTCTGTGTTTCCTTATACTTCATGAATGCTATCTTTTTCTCCCTAACCTTCCCCACCACTTCTTTTGAGAACCATAGTGTTTTTTTTCTTTCATATTTGATTTGTTTATTTGCTTCACACAAAGGCTTGTTGCCTCTGTGATGGCGGTTTTGATGTTTCCCCATTGTTGCTCCACCCCACCTTCTTGCCTGTTTGCTAGTGCTTTTCTGAGGCATTCTCCCATTTTGACAAATCAGCCCTCCTGAAGTCCATTAACTTCACTTTTGTATGGCTTGACTCTACAGTTAAGTTTATCATGAACCACACTGTTTGATGGTCGCTTGTTCCCAGATGGCTACCCACTTCTAGATCTGATATCCTCTCTCTGTCCCCATTTGAGAGTACCAGGTCTAAGATTTCTCCCTTCCGAGTGGGTTCCAAAACTAGCTGTCTGAGGCATGCCCCCTGTAGGGCATCGAGAATGGCCCTGCTGTTGGATGTAGCTGCAGCAAAGGTGCTCCAGTTAACATCTGGCATATTCAGGTCCCCCATCAGCAATATCTCCCCTTTCTCTGCCATCCTAAAGATGCCATCTATCATTTCCTTGTCCATTTTCTCCCCCTGAGATGGGGGTCTGTATACAACTGGCTACTGGTGCTGCCCTGGCTCAGTGCCATGATGGTTGGTTTCTCTTGGCTGTACCTGGGGCAGTCCTCTTGCTGCCCCTGGGGCAACGCCTGTGTAATTGGTTCCCGTGGACTACCCCTAGGGCAGTGTCCTTGTTGCCCAGGGCAGTGCCTGTGTAATTGATTCCTGTGGGCTGCCCCTGGGACAGTCCCTGTGTAATTGGTTCCCATAGGCTGCCCCTGGGGTAGTGTCCTCACTGCCCCTGGGGCAGTGCCTGTGTAATTGGTTCCTGTGTGCTGACCCTGGAGCAGTGTCCTGGTTGACCCTGGGTCAGTGTCCTCACTGCCCTGGGGCAATGTCTGTGTAATTGTTTCCCATGGGCTGCACTGGGGCAGTGTCCTCACTGCCCCAGGGCAGTGCCTGTGTAATTGTTTCCCATGGGTTGCCCCTGGGGTAGTGTCCTCACTGCCTCTGGGGCAATGCCTGTGTAATTCCCATGGGCTGCCTCTGGGGCAGTGTCTTTGCTGCCCCTGGGGCAGTGATTGTGTAACTGGTTCACATGGGCTGCCCTTGTGGCAGTGCCTGTGTAATTGATTCCCATAGGCTGCCCCTGGGGCCGCGCCGGTGTAACTGGTTACCATGAGCTGCCCTGATGCAGTGGCCATGTAAATGATTGCTATGAGCTGCACCTGGGGCACTGTCTGTGTAATTGTTTCCCATGGGCTGCCCCGGGGAAGTGTCTTTGCTGCCCATGGGGCAGTGCCTGTGTAATTGGCTCCCATGGGCTGCCCCTGGGGCAGTGTCCTTGCTGCCTCTGGGGCAGTACCTGTGTAATTGATTACCATGGGCTGCCCCTGGGGCAACAGTTGTGTAGTTGGTTCCTACTGGCTGCCCCTGGGCTAATGTTTGGGTATTTGTTCCTGTGCACTGCCCCAGGGGCAGGCAGCAGGCACCAACTACACAGGCACTGCCCCAGAGGCACCCCATGGGAACCAATTACACATGCACTGCCCCAGGGGCAGCTCATGGGAACCAGTAACACAGGTGCTGCCCCAAGGGTAGCAAAGACACTGCCCCAGTGGCAGCCCATGGAAACCAATTACAGAGGCACTACTCTAGGGGCAGCAAGGACATGGCCTCAGGGGCAGTGAGGACACTGTGTCACCGGGTAATGTGGGTAGGATAACAGAGACACAGCACAATCAGAGATGTTTAAAACACTCTGGTCTTGTGTAAATGTTATTGTCCGTATTGGTACGGGGGGGGCTAATCTACCACACACCCCCATAGTTAAGCGGAAACTAGTGGTTTTAACGTCTTGTTCCCACGATAACCTACCCAAATATATGTGGCTAGGATGGAACTACCGCTCACCCTTGCTTGGTAGCTCCACCCCAGGGTCCCTTTTAACATCAAAATCAGGTAATATTGTCTTAATGTATACCTTCAATACACAAATACTACCCTGTGGTGTCTAAAACATTTTTTCCAGTAATACAATGCAATATCACCACATATTTTACATCAGGTGTACAATCTTTCATTTTGGTCAGGCGCTCCATATCGTGAAAAAAAATCAGCGTTCACATGTTGGGTACCTACTCTGTGTTTGACAGTAAATATGTAGGGTTGTAACACTAGGTACCACCTCATAATCTGATTATTTCGATCCTTCATTTGATGTATGAAACGTAGTGGATTATGATCGGTGACCAGCATAAAAGGAGCTCCCCACAGATAAATTCTTAATACCTCAATGGCCCATTTGGCTGCCAGACATTCCTGCTCCACCGTTGAATATCTTGGTCATGATCATGCAGTTTCTGGGAAATATACAACATCGGACGCTCCTCTCCCTCAATAGTCAGGCTTAACACAGCCCCAATTCCAGTACCTGAAGCATCGGCATGGACTTTAAACGGGTGGTTAAAATCAGGACTACATAACACTGAGGATGAACATAATGCTGTTTTTATGTCTAAAAAAGCTTCTTCACATTCCTCTGTTCATCTGATTTTATTTCCACACTTCTTTTTTGTCAAATCGGTTAGAGGTGTAGCCATGATTGCAAAATTAGGAATGAACCTATGATAATAACCTGCTAACCCTAAAAAAGATTGTATGTGTTTTTTTTCTGGTTGTAGACAATTTGCAACGGTTTCAACTTTATTGATTTCAGGTTTGATGGTACCATTACCCAGGACAAAACCTAAATATCTTGTCTCCAACATGGCTAAGGCACACTTGGCAGGATTGATGGTGATTCCCACTTCAGAAATCGAGGTAATCACAGCTCTTAACTGCGTGAAATGGGTATCCCAGTCAGGACTAAAAATGATGACATCGTCCAAGTAGGCTGCACAAAAGTTATAGTGGGGTGCCAGCACATGGTTCATGTACCTTTGGAATGTTGCCAGAGCTCCATGGAGTCCAAAGGGCATGGTCTTGAATTGAAATAGTCTCATAGGTGTACTGAAAACAGTTTTCTTCTGTGATGAAACCTCAAGGGGAATCTGCCAGTAGCCTTTAGTAAGATCTAAAGTTGAAATATACCGAGCATTACCAATTTTGTCCAAGATGTCATCTACTGTGGGCATTGGGTAAGCATCAAACTGTGATACTTCATTTATTCTCCTGAAATCTAGACACCGCCGTATGCCCCCTTTCTTTTTTTGGAACCACAACAATGGCTGAACCCCAAGCACTGGTTGAAGGTTCAATGATCTTAAGTTTTTGCAATTTGTCTATCTCTAGCTGGACCTCCTTTCTTACTCGTCCAGGAGTCTGTATGGCTTTTTCCAAATAGGAGGGGAATTAGTTCTGATAACATGTTCTACTCCCTTTGCAAGGCCTGGAGTACTGGTGAAGGTACTGGGGTAGTCATGTAACAATTCCTGTATCTCTCTTTTCTTTTCTGGGTCTAATGCTGGATTTCCATATACCTCTTGTACACCCTTCATGGTTTCTAACCTGCTATAGGCTGTGTCCATCTCTGTCTCTGGTATTTCTGACATTACCAACTATCCAACCCCCATGTTAGATTTCTCATACCATTTCTTTGACTAGTATCTTTCTGTTCTGTCTTTTATCTGGTGTTTCAGTCTCAAACATTACTGGCCCTGTCTGTCTTACCACTGTGTATGGTCCTTGACACTTCATAAGTAACTTGCTAGCAGTGGTAGGGAGGAGTAAGAGGACTCGTTCTCCGGCAGAGAGCTTCTTTATATGAGTTCCCTGGTCATGGGACTGTTTCTGGGTCACTTGAGCTTGGACATTCAGTCCATGGACCTTGTTGGAATACCTGAACAACCTCTGTCTTAATTGCCTCATGTATGTTGTAATCCCTGGGTGTTTCATATCTTTGCCCTCCTCCCAACATTCTTTCACTACCTCCAAGGGCCCTTGTGGATTTCTCCTATAGAGGAGCTCAAATGGGGAATAACCGGTAGAGGCCTAGGGAACTTCTCGGTACGTGAACAGGGCAAATGGCAGGTATTTGTCCCAGTCCTTTCCCCTCCTCATGGACGAACTTTTTCAACATCCTTTTTGGTCAGTCCATCTGTTTGGAGATGGTAAGAGGAAGTGCAGACACCACTATACCTAACAGCCGGTATAATTCTTTTAGTAGCTCAGCATTAAAGTTAGCACCCCTGTCTGTCAGGATCTCTTCTGGTATACCCACTCTACTTAATAACTTCATCAGCTTTTCTGCTATCTTGGGAGTGGTAATTGACCTCATGGGGATGGCCTCCTGATACTTCATCACGTAGTCACACATGACGAGTATGTACTGATTTCCCTTCATATTTTTATTTATGGGCCCACCACATCCATCCCAATCCTTTCAAATGGGGTTGTAACTAGGGGTAGAGGTATTAAAGGCACTTCATCTTTCTTCCCCACCTGGGCTACCAACTGACAAGCCTCACATTCTTTGCAATATCTGGCCACATCATCATGGATTTTAGTCCAAAGGAAAAATGTTGGGTCAGTCTTCCCAGGGTTCTATCTCTTCCTGCATGGCCCGCCCATGGCAGGTCATGGCTCAGGTATAACAGGTCTTCTCGGAAACATGTGGGCACCAGTAATTGCTCAATTTGTTCCCCTGACACTGGGTTTGTACTGATCCTATACAACAATTTGTTTTTCTCAATTATTTCTGGGGCATCTTGTTTCGGTACTTTTCCCACCTGCTGAAAAAAAGGTATTAGACTTTTATCTGCCAGTTGTTCATTTATCATGTTTGCTTTAACAAAAACAGTTTGCACATTTTCAGGAGTTAGTCCTTTCTGGTTTACATGCCATTGTCTCTGTTGTTTTTTCTTTGCATTGTGAGACAATTTTGTTTTGCCTGGTTCTTCGATGACATCCCCCTGAAAAGGAAAATGTCCCCAAGTTGCCTCTTCTTTTGTTCTTGTGCCCTAGTTGTGACAGCTGCTACAGTTCCTTTATTGGGCATCAGTGACAGAAATTGGGAAAGTCGTGTCCAGTAACCATGGGTACAGGCAAATGAGGCACTAAACCAGTTGTCATAATGGTTGGCTGTTCTTGTACAGTCACCTCTACTGTAGTAGTAGGATAGACATGGGTGTCTCCATGTACACAGACCACACTCATCAAGGGTCCCCTTTTTTGTTTGTTATTAACTCAGGGAGAATCAAGGTCTGTTTACTGCCTGAGTCAATTAAGGCTGCCACAGTTTGTTCTTCGATCTGCACATCGGTGAAGAAATAGCCAGGGCTGAGAAAGGCAAGATGGGTTGAGTCTCCCCTTTTTGTGGGTCAATATCGTGTAATGTGCCCCAGTCCTTTGCAGTTTCTACATATAATGTTTGCAGGGAATGGTCTCCCACTTCTTCCACCCCGTTCTCTGGTTTGCCTTCATATCTCCCATATTGAGGTTCATAAACTGGTCTTACTGGTTGGACAGGTTTTGGACTCACTGTCTCAAAGATACGTTTCCTCCTCTTTTAACATTCTGGTGGACAGATAGGAAATCATCAGCTAACATGATGGCAATTTCAACTGTTTTCTGATTGTATTCACAGACCCAAATTTGTACATGTTGTGGCAAAATCTGAAGAAATTGCTCCACAACTATAGTGTCCACAACATTGTCTATTGTTTTCCCCTCTGGTATAAACCACTTGTGGCATAATCCCCTTAGTCTTATAAATGTCTCTCGAGGGGTATCATTTGTCTAAAATTTCAGTGTCCGAAACCTTTGCCGTTATGTTTCCATATTAATATCATACCGCTTTAAAATTTCTTTCTTTACTAAATCATAGGTGTTAGCTTATCATAACATGGACTCTAGAACAGCTAATTGCACTTTGCCTGTTAAATAGGGAGCTTAGCTAACCACCCATTGTGTTTGTGACCACCCAAGCCTGGGCAACCCTTTCAAAGGTCGTTAGATACCCCTGTGTGGCATCAGATGACGTCATTTTTGTCAGCCTAATATCTTTTGGGTTAGGGTCTGGCCTGCCCCCATCTTGACCTCTTCCTGCCCCAAATCATATAATGCTTTCAATGTCTCTGTCTACCTCATGTCTTGACATCTCCTTTCATGTTCTATTTCCCGTTCCATATACATCTCATACAAAGAGTCATACAAAGATTGAGTAGAAGCCAGAAGGCACAAGGCCCATAACTGCTCCTTGAAACTAATAATAACTATGAGGAGTACTAGAAAGGATCAATTTGTCCAGTCGGAATTTAAACACAGACTTAGAGCTACTAGTAATCATCTCAATTAGTAAGGCATTCCAGGGCTTAGTAATACGTAAGGTGTAGAAAAATGTCCTTTGCTTTATATTGAATTTCCTATATTGAAGCTGGAGGGGGTGACATCTGAGGTTGTGATCAATATCTTTAAACACCAGCCCTAATTTATTCAGTAAGTACGGATCTTGCATAATATTGAACATGAGAAGAAGATCCCCTCTTAACCTTCGTATTATGAGGGGCATTAATTTTAGTGAATCCAGCCTAGATTCATATGACACATTGTGTAATCCATGCACAAGTACATCTGTTTTATAGCCAGCCATCTGAGTAACTCTGGTAGTCCTTCTGGTGGTTCCTCCATGTAGATCCCCTGCTCCTCTTCCTTCAGGTCCTCCTCCTCTTCTTTCTCTCCCAGGGTCTGGTCCTTCTGCCTCTGAGAATGCACCACAGGTCCCAATCCAAGCATTAGGGTTTCTCCAGACTTCAGGACCTAGGTTCTGGTCTGGACACCAGATGCCTCGTCCTTCTTCCTCTTCTCCTTGTTGACCGACATGTCTCCTTGTCATCCTATGTACCAGGACTGGTACTGGATACTGGATCCCCCCCTAAAGCTGGACCACCAGATCCCACTTCTAACACCAATTTCTGTGACCGGGTAATGTGGGTAGGGTAACAGAGACACAGCACAATCAGAGAAGTATAAAACACACTGGTCTTATGTGAATTTTATTGTCCAAAGGACTTCAAAAATAAAGTTAAAAATAAATCAGAATGAAAAAATAAACATCAAATATGTCTGAACTTCAGATTTCCAAATGTAAATTAGCAAACTGTACCACACTGATGACAGTGAGGTAGTAAATGTACAAAGTGCATGGTTAGTGGTCCCTGGTAACCCAATAAAACCACCTTACACCAGAAGCTGTTTTAAATTAGTTGCAATTTATTAATACCTAAATAAGCCCTAACAAAATTACCTCTAACATGATTAAGTCTAAACAGCCGATGGCTTTTCACCACCAGGGCTACAGGTTTACAGAGAAAATTAAACAATATTACCCCCTTTTCTCTGGGTGTCTCAAGCCTCCATGGCAGCCATCTCTGGATATTCCTCTTGGACACACTGGACATACAGTCTGTCTGATATTTATACAGTGTTTGACTAGAAATGCAAAAAAAAAAAAGGAAATTTCAGTTTTCAGATGCTGTGATCATAAAAGGTAAGAAAGTAGGGTCATGGGACAAGGGTTCAAAACACATACATCACTGCTGACTTGACATTAATCAATAAGAAAACATCATTTGTCACAAGACGTAAATAAAATTTCCTAACACTAAAAATATTTTGCTTAGAAAAACAGAAAAAAACTAATGTCACAAGACAAGGACATGATAGATATTTACTAATAATTACCAATAATGTAAGTTTAAATATAGACAAACGTAAGATAGGGAGGTGGACCAGACATTACTGCTTGCCAACTTGCACGTCATTTCTCTATTTCTGTTTATACCGTTATCTATTTCAGCTACATTCAAGTTTAGTCATGACCTTCCATCTTGTCCAAAAGAACAAAACATGTTTTGTACAGGATTTTTTTTGCTATGCACAACAAGTTTGGCATTGATTAAGACATTTTGCTCTAAAACAAAATGTGCCCTTTCACCCATTTCTTTCTGGTACCCTCTGCAATAACCATTTTGCTTCTGGTCACCTTTTTACACTACTTCACAATTATTCTGCATTACTTTAATAGTTTCATTAATCCTCTTTTATTTGCCCAGCATTCTACAAAAATACCACACAAATAACAGCTCTCCTCAAGCTCTGGAACTATCCCACCTCAGTAGTTTTGCCACAGAGTAGAATACTTGTAAAACAGTAAATACCACAATGCTCTGTGCTTTCTCAAGACAACCTTTTCAGGACACTCTCCTAGGCTGATCTGATCTTTTCTGAGCACCAGGGCTGTTTTTTTTGTACAAATCCCACTAGAATCATCAGGTAAGCTGATCTGCCCCTTTTCTAATAAAGATACATTCCTACTCTAATACAGATATGTGGTGGATTAGCATGACTTCATATACTAACTTAAACATCCACAATATTGTTAGAGTCCTTTTTATTTCCAAAAATAAAACACAAAGCAGTTATTCTTGAATACATACGTGATTGCTCTGTAATGAGGTGAGACTCCACCCCCATTCTAAAGATGGACAGATACAGCCCCCATATATGAGCCTCTGTTTGAGGCCGCTGGCTCCTAAGAGCCCATTTCAAAAGAAAACAGCACTCAGGTAAGAGCTAACATGTTTTTTATGCTTGTTAAAAAACGACAACATAGCACAAGTTATACTGCAGGTATAGCTTATTTCAACCTGGGCTTGCTTTATTTCATGGTGAGCAACACACCAGAAACTTTCAGTGGTTTTGGGCTTGTGAATCCGACGGCTGAAATATTGAGCCATTGGGAAAACTTTCATTTGGGCCCTTTATTGAATACTTCTATTTAGGTTTGGTTTTATTTTTTTTATACACTCGGGTACAGTGAGAGTTCTTGTCATCATAAAGCTCAGTGCTGCTTGCTAAAAACAGGTGGCGCTACCCCTTTTAGTTAGGAAAAGTGAAAACTTTCACTTTCCTGACTCAGCTGTGCTCTGCGGCTGATCTGACTGTCAAAACAGTCTTGCTATAGAACTACGAGTGGGTTTCTGCGCTCTGGGCACTTAGTGACCAAGGGAAGAGCATTCTTCATATCTTTCTATCTCTCTCATAGTGGCAAGTCACCTGTTTTATTCCCGGCCTGTTTTTAATACTACTGTGCCACAGGGCACTTTGGGAACTCATTTCATTTAAGCAACATAGTACATGTGAAAACGAGAGAAACAGTGCATGCAAAAGTGCTTTATAACCAGCAATGTCAATCAAGGAGCCAAATTCTAATACCAATGCTCCTATCTATGTGTTTTATTTCTAGCATGAAAGATATGCCTGTTTGTAGCTAAGTTACAGGCACAAGGCAAAGGAAGAAAGGAAATTAAAGAGGGTGCAGAAAAGAGATTTAAAGATACTGTAGTGGGTGACCTGTCCACGACAGTAGAAAGGGAATATACAGAAAATAGATAAAGGTAGAAAGCTACTGCAGTAGACTTTTTTAAAGAGGGATAAGCTATGAAAGTGCCTTCTTAGCCTGGTATGGGGGGCTAATCTACCACACACTGCCCCAGGGGCAGCCCATGGGAACCAATTACACAGGCACTGCCCCAGGGGCAGCAAGGACACTGCCCCAGGGACAGCCCATGGGAACCAATTACACAGGCGCTGCCCCAGGGGCAGCAAAAGCACTGCCTCAGGGAAGCCAACAGAAACCAACCATCATGGCACTGCCCCAGGGCAGCGCCAGTAACCAATGATCATGGCACTTCCCCATTTTTTACAATTTATAAATAAAATATATTCTCTTGCTTACGTCTGTCTTAATTTAGCGATATTAAATAAAAATGTAATGATTTGTGACACTTACATGATTAAATGCTCACAACTGAGTTTGACACAAAGCACAAAAATATCACTGGTTAAGATCTGAACACTTGAAGTCTGGCTCTTTTGGAAGCAGACAGACATACACCTTGAGCCACCAAAATTCAAAGACAAGTAGTGCACATTGCTGGGGGGTAGCATTTCCATAACATTCTCATCTACACTTAAAATCCTCAATTCCTCAGACTTGCAACAATCAGATTTGTGGGAAGTAACAGCTACAGGTTTCTGCCCTGTGGGCAGGGGATGAAATCCACCAATAGGGATATGTGGGAGGTGGAGCGTGAGGGTGCTGCCCCGGGGGCAGCACTGCCAGTGGGTGATATCCACCAATAGCAGTAAGCTGGAGGAGGAGCTAAAGAGTGCTGCTCCGGGGGCAGCACTGCCCTGAGAACCATGCCATGTGAACAAATCACACTCAAGCAACAGCACAGCAGTCCACCACCACTTCCTTCCAAGATTACCTGACTGACTCCTACAGTACAGTCACTGTCAAGTGACCAAATTCAGTAACTGTTAAGTGTGCCTCAGAATTTGAATTGGAGATGCAGACACATCTGGTGCATAGTCGCACATAGCATAGTCCCACACTGGGGTTGGTTAATGCTTATATGTAATGTAACACGATATACTATAAAATTAATGATAATAAGGAGGAATAATAGGGAATGAGTAATGATGATGACACTTGTGTGTTGTTGTACAGTACTTTACTTGTGTTGTAATGCAAACAGCCTGCTACAAGTCACAAAGTCAGATTTTATCCCCTGGGACACCCACAGCCAGCAGCACAGATGCATCAACTTGTATGTTTGTCTGAACTGTATATATTTTTTTAATACGTGAAATCATGAATAAATGTTAACAAGTGATTGTGATTGGATGGCACAAGTCAAAGATTTATTTTGCCAGCCTGCTGAAGTCAGGAAAAAAAATATTTGGGATTTCTGGGACTGTTACATTTCTCGTGGGCTCCCCTGCAGTCTCCCTCTCACTCCTCTTGATGGCACAGGTCAAAGATTTATTTTGCCAGCCTGCTGCCCTTGCCCTGTACATACAGCCACATTGAAGTCAGGAAAAAAAAAATATTTGGGATTTCTGGGACTGTTACATTTCTCATGGGCTCCCCTGCAGTCTCTCTCTCACTCCTCTTGATGGCACAGGTCAAAGATTTATTTTGCCAGCCTGCTGCCCTTGCCCAGTACACACAGCCACATTGAAGCCAGGAAAACACATTTTATTTGGGATTATTGGGACTGTTAAATTTCTTGAGGGCCCCCCTGCAGTCTCCCTCTCACCCCCTCTGGACAGCATTTCTCTTGTGCCCCCCCTGTAGTCTCCCTCTCTCCCCTCTGGACGGTACAAGTCAAAGATTTATTTTGCCAGCTTGCTGCATTTGCCCTGTACACACAGTCATACTGAAGCCAGGAAAAAAAAAATATTTGAGATTTCTGCAACTGTTACATTTCTCATGGGCCCCCTATAGTGTCTCTCTCTCTCTCTCTCTCTCTCTCCTCTCTGGATTGCACAAGTCAAAGATTTATTTTGCTAGCCTGCTGCCCTTGCTCTGTACACACAGCCACAATGAAGCCAGGAAAAAAAGTTTTATTTGGGATTTCTTGGACTGTTACATTTCTCATGGGCCCCCCTTCAGTCTCTTTCCCCTCTGGATGAAATCATGAATGAACATTAACAGGTGATTGTGATTCGTGATTGGGTGGCACAAGTCAAATATTTATTTTGCCAGCCTGCTGCTCTTGCCTTGTATGCACAGCCACATTGAAAAGCAAGGAAAACAATTTATTTGGGCCTTCTGGGACTTTTACATTTCTTATGGGCCCCCCTGCAGTCTCTCTCTCTCCCCTCTGGATGGCACAAGTCAAAGGTTTATTTTGAAGCCTACTGCCCTTTCCCTGTACACACAGCCACACTGAAGCTAGGAAAAAAAATGTATTTGGGATTTTCTGTGACTGTAAAATTTCTCTTGGGCCCCCAGTAGTCTCTTCCTCTCTCCCTCCTCTGGATCTGGAGTGGCACAAGTCAAATATGTTGCCAGCCTGCCCTTGCTCATGTATACAACCACACTGTCTGAGGCCAAGAAAAGAAAAAAACTTTCATTTGGGATTTTCTGTAACTGTAAAATTTATCTTGGGCCCCCAGTAATCTCCCCCTCTCTTCTCTGGATCTGGAATGGCACAAGTCAAAGATGTTGTCAGCCTGCCCTTGCTTATGTACACAACTACACTGTGGGAGGCCAAGAAAAGAAAAAACTTTCATTTGGGATTTTAGGTAACTGTAACATTTCTCTTTGGCCCCCAGTAGTCTCTCCCTCTCTCCTCTGGATCTGGAATGGCACAAGTCAAATATTTTTCCAGCCTGCCCTTGCTCATGTACACACAGCAACACTGTCTGAAGCCAAGAAAAGAAAAAAAAACTTTCATTTGTGATATTCTATAACTATAAAATTTCTCTTGGGCCTCCAGTAGAGTCTCTCTCTCTCTCTCTCTCTCTCTCTCTCTCCTCTGGATATTCTGCAATGGCACAAGTCAAAGATTTTGCCAGCTTGCCTTTGCTCATGTACACAGTCACACTGCCACACTGCCTGCCTTTTGCCTCCCCTTCCCCAGCAGCCACCTAGGCCACCACTATCTCCCCAGTCCCTCCGGATTCCTCCCTTCACCAGTCTTGACCAATCACCCTCCCTCGATGATCAGTTTCTCTCCCCCTGCCCCAGTAAGTCTCCTATCTCTCTCCTAGTTTCTCTTCCTTCCCCTCCAAAAATGTATATTTTTTTCTATATTTGTGTTTTTTTTCTTTTTGGAACCTTCTTCTGGTGGCATTCTGCTGCAGTGAGTGAGTGAGGTGCTCCTCTGGCCATCCTCCTCTTGTCTGGGCTACGCTTGAGCACTCAGCATGGTTATATACTGTGAGTGCATCACGTGACCATCTGTTGCCTGATTGGATGCCACCAGCCACCTGTACATGGAGTGAGCCTGCTGATGGCATCCCCATGGCAATAATACACCAAATGGTACTTCTACGGACTCAGAACCAGACTTCTGTGGCGAAGTCTGTATTTATCCAGGTTCATGGATTGCGGATTTGATTCAGAGGTTTGGATCTCCCGTGGAACAGTCTGACCAGTTCTATCAGGGATGTGGGGAAAAGAGGTGGGAATCAAAGGGGCCACTTTTGAGGCAATAGAGTCTTGCATGAGAAGGGTAATTAAAAGAAACAGGCACAAGAGATCAATATGGTTCTCTGGAAGGGTCAGAGAAGCAGTGAGAGTGAAAAAGAAGGCCTTCACCAGGTACAAGGAAAATGAATGGGGAGAGTACCAAATGAGAATATGGGAAACCAAGAGGGTAGTTAGAGAAGCAAAGGCAGACACAGAGATGTATACTGCAGAGGGGATCAAAGGAGGGGAAAACAGTTCTTTAGATACAGTATATTAGGGAAAAAGAAAGAAGGAAGAAGGAATTGTTAGGTTAACAGAGAGAACTAGAGTAATTGAGGAGGATGGACAGAAAACTGCCATTTTTATGTTTACTAGCACGCATGTGCAAGAAACATAGTGCCACTATACGAATTTTTGTAGGTGTGCCACTCAGCTTCCAATGCCCTGCTCCCTTTTTCAAGCACTGTCTCACTGCACCAATACATGTCAGAGCTGTCTTTGACAGCAGTTCAGATGCAGTGGCGCACAGTTGAAAATGAAAAACCACTGCAATCAGCGGTGGGCGGTGGTAACGTGTAGGCAATTTGCATACTGCCATCGGCAGTATGCAAATTGCCTGCATGTCACACTGCATCTGAACTGTCTGTCATATGCAGTTCTTCCTCCCCCCACCCCAAACACCTACTAGCACACTGGGATCCCACCCCGGCGTGCTCATGCACTCCCCCACCCGTACACCGTATGGCTGACGGGGGTGCTCAATCCCCTGTTGGCTCCACTGCTCCCCCCCAAAACAGACTTCCAGGTGCCACGCTGGGAGCCCACCCCAAAATGGCAACAGTCCAATGTCTGTATGGCCAATGGGGGTACCCAATCCTCCATTGGCTCCACTGGCCCCCCCAAACAACCTTCCAACTGCCACGCTGAGAGCCCACCCCAGCGTGGTAACAGTCTGACATCCGTATGGCCAACGGGGGTGCCCAATCCCCTGTCGGCTCCACTGGCCCCTCCAAACAACCTTCCAGATGCCACGCTGGAAGCCCACCAAAGCGTGGCAAAAGTCCCACGTCATCTTCCTGAAAAAGGAAAAATAAAACAACCTATAAGAAAAAACGGTCCCTTGTTGACTGTCTCACCCCCTCCCCCAATCCATGCCCACCCTCTGTGAATCCACCTCCCCACACCCCCACACCCCATGCTTACCTCCGGAGGCCAGTGCAACAATCTTCGGTGGACCGGGAACACGTCTGCACTCTTCAAAGCTGACCGCGAACTGAGGAAATGCCGGCAAGCTGTATAATGGCATAAATCTGTTTTTTTGTTTTCAACTTTGGTGCATATCCCGGCCATTTTTGGGAATTGTTTCACCAAATTTTCAACATGAGGTTCTTGGGACCCCACCTCATGAACTCAATCACTGTCATTTTGTTATTCGATCCTGAAAAGTGATTTTGAGGTCACTGCATGGAACCACCTTTTGGGACTGAGTAACAAAATGACAGTGTCACAGTTCATGAGGTAGGCCCCCCAAAACCCTATGTTGAAAATTTGGTGAAAATTTCCAAAATGACTGTTTTATGAGTGTACGCTGCAACAGTTCCTACACACGCCATAATCCTCGCAAAATTTTTATATTTTCACTCCAGATTTTCAACATTGCCATTTTACCATACCTTCTTATGAGCAGTATAGCTGTCATTTTCACATCTTGCCCAAAATGTGTTTTCGCACATGTAGCGCACAATGGCGCAGTCGGTGTGCGAAATCAATGTTTGGGACAGAGTAAGAAAATCACAGTGACACTGTTCATGAGCAGAGGTGTTAAAATGGCTATGTTGAAAATTTGGTGACAAAAGTCCATAAAATGACTGTGTGACAAGCATGCATTGCGCAGTTTCCACGCACCCTCGTAAGTTCATGAATTTGTAATATTTTCAGTACAGATTTTCTACAGTGGCATTTTTCCACACCTCCTTATGAACAGTACAGCTTTCGTGTTTCATACCCTGGTCAAAATGTGTTTTCGCACTCTGGTACAGAAATGCATGGTCACTGTGGGAAATCAGTGTTCGGGACAGATTACCAAAATCACAGTGACACTGCTCATGAGCGGAGGTCCCAAAATGCCTCTGTTGACAATCTGCTGTAAACAGTCCCCAAACTAATTACAGTTTCTACGCACGCTCGTGACTTCACCAGTTTTTTTATATTTTCACTCCAGATTTTCAACATTTCCATTTTTACACCTCCTCATGAACAGTACAGCTGTCATTTTTCACATCCTGTTCGAAATGTGTTTTCATACCTGTGGTGCTAAATGGCGTAGTCACTGTGCAAAATCAGCTTTCGGCTAACGAACTGATATTGCCACTGTTCATGAGGTGGGGGTCACAAAAACCCATGTTGAAAAATTGGAGTGAAAATACCAATGAACGCCTGGGGCGTTAGGGTTTCCAACCATAATGCTCCACCCTGTAGAGACTGACAGGCATCAGGGGTGTGACTTGGGATTGTTGCCTGTAATGCTTATACCATTCCACCCACACCCACACCCTGCAGCCAGTGATAGGCATCTAGGTGTGCCTTGGATTCTTCGGCCCGGAAGTTCACCCCATTCTCCTACACTGAACCCATCTCACCGTATTTCCTTATGGAATGGGGTAAGCATAAGGCCCAAAGACCCCAAGGCACACCGTGACACTTGTCGGTGTCTGCAGGGTAGGGGGTGGTGAAATGGCATGGCTGTTATGCCTGACGCCCCAAAGGCACACCCCAATGCAAGTCAGTCTCTGCAGGGTGGTGGTGGGATTGGCTTCAGTTCAATACTTCACTGCCATTCCTATTATGCAGCTCTCTAACTCCTACACTACCAATGCCAATGCCAGCAAGCAAACATTCAGCATTGACAAATGCTTGTTTATGACTACTTCTGCTCTGTATTCACAATGGAGAACAGAGGGCTTCTGTCAGAGAGTTGCATTAAGGCAGCCGTAAGGGGATCCTTGAGATGAAGCAGCAAGTATTTACCAGTTAAAGGGTTCAGAAAGGGCTAGTGGCCCTAAAGCTTGATAAGGCTCTAGGGACAGATGGGATATATCTGCGGGCACTCATGAAATTGACAACAGAAATGATGGAACCCCCTGGTAGAGTTATTCAATAGCAATGCAGTTAGGGGTAGTTCCAAGAGAATGGAGGGTAGTTGACATAGTCCCGCTTCATGGGGGGAAGGGGCAAGGAGCAACTGGTAACTAAAAAGTGGTCAGTCTTACCTCTATTGTGGATAAACTGATGGAGATACTAGTCAAAGAGGACCTTGTGGACTACCTGGAGAGCAGTGGACTCCAGGAATAAACAGCACTGATTCATGATAGGGAGGTCTTGTCAGACCAACCTGATATTATTCTTTGACTGGGTAACGAGGGTAGTGGATAAGAGCCATGTTGTGGATTTCCTCTACTTCAATTTTAGCAAGGCTTTCAGCTTGATGCCTGACAGAAGGTTGCTGAAGAAGCTGGAGGAGCTGGGTGCAGTGAAGGACATGGTTAGTTGGGTGAGTAACTGGTTGGAAGGGAGA
The DNA here is from genome assembly GCA_016271365.2 of Neoceratodus forsteri. Classification (NCBI taxonomy): domain Eukaryota; kingdom Metazoa; phylum Chordata; order Ceratodontiformes; family Ceratodontidae; genus Neoceratodus; species Neoceratodus forsteri. Next base: position 1,317,212,294 of record CM028131.1, read on the forward strand.
CAACAGAGGGTAGTGTTTAACAGAGTCAGATAAGAAGAGAGGGAGGTAACCAGTGGGGTTCTACAAGGATCGGTCCTGGGTCCAGTCCTTTTCAATGTGTTCATTAGTGACATGAGAGAAGGAATCCAGGGCAAGCTGTGTTTCTTCATAAACAATACTAATCTCTGTGGTAGGGTAGACAGCGATGAGGGGTTAGGAAGATGTAGAGTGAGTTGAAAATGCTAGAGAGGTAGTCAGAGGTCTGGCAGTTGAAATTCAATGCCAAAATGTGCAAGGTGATGCATATAGGGAACAAGAATACCAGGACAGAGTACTAGATGGGGGGTAAAGCTGGGCACGGCCTCTGAGAAAACAGACCTAGGGGTCATCATCAGTCACTCTCTAAAACAATCAAGCCAGTGTAACAAGGTCTACAGTAAGGCAAACTGGATGCTGGGGTTCATAGGAAAGAGTATTGGCAGCAGAAGGAAGGCGGTATAACTATCTCTCTTTAGATCACTGGTGAGGCCCTCCCACCTGGAGTACTGTGCCCAGTTCTGGAGTCCTCACCTAAGGAAAGATAAGGACAGGCTGAAGACAGTGCAATGGAAGGTGACCAAAATGATTCAGGGCCAGCAGGGCAGCTATTATGAGGATCAGCTCAAGACACTGAACATGTACTTGCTGGAGGCCAGACAAGAGAGGGGAGATATGATTTAGACCTTCAAGTTCCTGAAAGGAATGAACAAGGTAAATTACAAAGAACTATTTAGCATAAGTAGTGGATCAAGAACACAAGGACATGAGTGGAAACTGATGGGATAGGTTCAAGAGGGAAGTGAGAAACTTTTGTTTTACAGAAAGGATGGTGGAGCCATAGAACAACCTGCCAGCTGATGTGGTGGGTGCCAAAAACTATCAATGGCTTCAAACACGGCTGGAACAGAGTGAAGGGCTTAGTGGTTGCTCAGGGTGGCAGTGGTAGGGCGGGGAACATGGAGATGGATAGTGTGAGTTAGAACCCTATATGGGCAATAGGTCCTGGGTTTGTTAGGGTTTTATGGGCAGATTGGATGGACCAATGGTTTTTTTCTGCCATAATTTTCTATGTTTCTATGATCTGACACCCAGGTGTCACCAAAATAATGAATTTTCCCTCCAGCATTGGACACCTCCTGTGTCAACCACTGAGCAGGCACTGCAGTGCCAGTCTTTGTACATGCAGAATAGCAAAGCATTTGCTCACTGGGAGCTCATATAATTTAACAGAATAAATCAGGCTTTGACCTAAAGTAATGTATTACCTTATCTACTGGTGTGTGGATATGAGATGTAAACATGAACAGAGGGGCTTGTTTGGCTCCAGAAGTATATTCAGAGCACAACCTTTTCACTAAGGGGCTGCAGGGGGTCGTGACTTGTGCTCAAGGTCCAGACTGTACCTGCTAATGCAGTGCCAACAGTAGGAGTGAATTGGAACTGCTGTTTCAGACTATACTTACTGACAAGTCAATAAAGAGTGACTGGTGATTAATTTATTGTGTCCGAGTGCTTACTTCCATGGCAGAGCAGAGGTCTGAGCTGTATCTGCCATGCAGCTGGAGATCTGGGATGCATAGTGACTGTGCGTGTGTGCTTTTGTAGGTGGGCCCTTCAGCAAGCTACCATCTATACCCATGGACACGAAGGGTTTCCCAAGGCTACGTTTGCCCTAGCTAGCTCCCAGTGAAGGCAGGAGGACGCGTTAGAGGGTAAAATGACATCATGCTACCCCAAGGTGAAAACAGCCTTGTTGTGTACATTACTTTATATAATATGTGTTAACAAAATAAACAGAAAACAGCAAACAGGATAAGATTAAGAATATATTTAATGTGAGCTGGAAACATTTATAGTTGCTAATCTTTTAAAACTGTTCACTTGGAGTGTTTTCAGTCTTGCTGATATCTTTGTTATGAGGCATCTCCAGTGTTGATAAGCTTGAGCATTCTTAATAAACATGGTATTCCATGCTTCTGTACCTCAGTAGTTTGACATAGCTGTTGTGGTACAACAGCATTCTGACATACCTACTGTGGTACAATAGCATCTAGAAGTGTATGGCTTTCTATATATACCAACAGTGAAACATATACTGTACTACAGCATAATAACCACAAAGGGATTCCTATAGCACCACTGCATAACAAGTTAATAACATGGACAGTGCAAAGAAAAACTCTAAAACTAATCCAGGCTTGGCTGGCTCGAAAACATAGTTTCAGAGGCACTACATGCCATGCCAATAAACTGGGTGCATGCCCTAAGCATGGAATACTGATACATGTGAGCAGGAGGACTGAGACTCACAGGGAAAACTGTCCTTCAGGGAGGAGGGACAACAACTCCCACTAAATTATTGCCACCTTTTTTTTTTTTTTTAATTTTTTATTTAGTATTTTATACATGAGCACAAAATCAGCTTTCCAGAGTATGTAGAGAGAAATCATTCCATATCCAAGCACATTACAAAGGAGATTTGATTACATACTACAGTTGGTACATCACTGGGGGCAAAAAGAGATTAGACATTACATCTATTAGTTTAATGGTTAGTATACAGCATTAGGAACCATTATGCAGTCAAAGCCTTGGGTATTTGTATCCATAACAAGAGCAGGCTAACTGTGTAATATCTTAGCCGACCAGTAGGTCTTGTATTAGTTACTTTTATTATTTAAAGGAGAAGAAAACCCTTCACTTTTTCTAGAGCCCCTTGATTCATTAATTTCTGTAAGAATACCAAACTTTTGAACTTAGAGATAAACTTATTAATTCCAGAAAGAAAATTAGACAGTAGTTATCAGCCTCTAAAGTCCCGAGTTATAAACATCAGCTTACAGTCTCAACACGTATATTTGTAGAGTAAACCAAATGATTTGCTTAGAGATCTTCCAACCTTTGCATGCAATTCAATCATGTTTTAAAAGTTTTATATTGGAGCAAGCGTAAGTGAGTACTGAACAATCAATTAGGAATGAACAACAGACATTTTGCTAAGCTCACAAACAGATTGTCCATCAAGAGTCCAAGTTTTCAGTCCTCCTCGAGGTCCTCTTCTGATAGTCGATCTTCATGCAGCCTATGAGCTGCTATTCTCTCCACGCAGGCTCCCGCTTCCTTAGGATCGGTAAATCGAAATTGACGACGACCTTCTGTAAAGCATAGTCGAGCAGGGAAGGCCAACGAGTATGTGATCCCCAGGTCTCGAAGTTTTCTCTTAACGCCATCAAAAGCTTTTCGGCGCATTCTTGTGGCATAAGCCAAGTCCGGGAAAAACAGTACACGAGAGTCCCCCTCATATATTGGATTCCTAGAGCGGATTGCCCCTAGGACCAAGTCTCTCTCAGCTGCAGATGTTAGGGAGACCAGAATAGTGCGGGGGTTCTCCTGGTTTGAGTTTGGCCTACGAGGGTAATTCTGTAGGCTCTTTTGAATCTTTACAGCCTTCAGCTCTGTGATACTTTTTAAGCCATTGATCGAGAAAAACAGCTAGGTTGTCCCCCTCCGTGCCTTCCGGGAGCCCGAGTATCCGAATATTTGGAGCCCTCACCGAATTCTCTAGCTGCTCAATTCGGCTCCTCAGTGCTGCTTGTTCCTTGATGGCTGTTGCCGATGCTGACAGAGCCTTCACGGCCGTGGCTTCTATAACTTTAGTTGTCTCCCCTATTGCATCAATCCGTGATTCCATCCCCTGGAATCTCAATGAGAAGGCATCTAGTTTTTGGTCCATCCCTTGGACTGTCTTAGTTAGGGCATTCATTGCGATCTGTAGTGAGTTCAATGATGCCGAAGTCTGTTCGGGGCCTGCAGAAATGGCTGCGCCATCGATTTGCTCCGTGTGTTTAGGCAAGGAAGCGCGTGGTTGGAATAAGTCTTGTTTGGGGGGTTTTGTTTTCCCCATTTCCATAATTAGCGTTTTTCAGAGGATGCAGGGATATGCCAGCAAACTTCTGACAGGAATTGAATTGCTTTCCAGGTTGAAGTACCAACTTTAAATCCAAATTTAAATACGATTAACAGGAGCTCCAGAAAAACGCTGCTTCTGGCTGGACCGCAGGCTCCGCCCCCCAAATTATTGCCACCTTGGTGGTGACCAAGGGTGGCAGAGCAGTTTACCTATAGCGGGGCGACATCGACCTCACTGACATCCCCAACAGTGACAGCCGCAAGGCTGGGTGTTGGCATTGCACTGTTGGGGATGTCTCAGTGTTTTTATTGGGGGGCTGTGCCCTCTGAACTTCCCATGAGGGGGGCTCTGCCCCTGCACCCCCCAGTCTCTAGGGATACAACTCTGAGTCGGAGTTGTCTCGGGGGAAGGGGCAAAACACTAGGCGAGGCAGTGCCAGCAGAGACCATTACAGCAACCTGAGGTATTTGCTCAATTCCTGTCACTGTGATGGTCTTCGTGCTAGCGGTTTCGCTCTACCATTGGTATACTAGCAGGGCAATGCACTCTCAGAGAGTGGGGATGCTTCTGCAATGCAATAAGTTTACCAACACATACACACACCCCTGCTTCTCACTGGGAGTTTTTAAGGGACATAACCTGAAAGAGAATGCATTGAATTGACCAGCGGATTATGCCCTTGCATCTTGCCTCCCCACTTGAGTAGCTCATCCCACTCCTTTCCCCAGGCCATCATCACCAGATCTAGGGTGTTCTATTTCTTCAGAACCGTAAGGGCTTTCCCCTCCAGGGAATGAAGTTTTGGGGGTATTGGTGGCTGGGAGGTGGATGCCAGGTGGTGTCAGGGCTAGAAACTGATCTTCAGAGTGGTGGACTGGGGTATGCAGGTTGTTGAAACAGAGTATATCCCCTTGGTGAAGGACCACAAGGAATTTGAAACAAATGGCTAAAACCAAGCATTTTGTAGATTTTGTTCAAAAGAGATATACATTCTCACATGCCGCATGAACCTTTCATTGTCTTATACAATTTCATCCCAACTAAGAAACATAGCTTTGTTATTTATTCAGCTGCCAGCCTAATCTCAGTCCTTTCCATACCTCTCCAACCCTGAAAGGTCTTTCTGTTTTTTCTTAAGGCCTCCAAGCTACCGAAACCACTTCCTTTCTTAAGGGGTAGACTTCTCTGAAAAGGTCATGCTGCTCTGATTCCTGGGGCAGAGTTTTTGAAGAGTCGATGAGCACATTAATCAAAGCTAGAAATCAAGTCTGGGCTGGTCACAATGACAAAAATAATGATGGCTTTTTGCAGTGTCCTTTTCTGTCTTGTGAGGAAAAGACTAAGTAAGGTAGAAGAAAAAAAGAAATCTTCCAAAGCAAATCTTGCTCTGCTTCAGATCAGCACGAAGTAGTACAGAACACCAGCACTTCAAACACTTACAATGTGTGAAAACCTGGTACAATGAGCTCTCATATAATGACAGTTCTGAGGGTTGAGAAGGATATGAGGACACCAGTAATGTAAAATAGATCTGGAAATGAGACAAAACATTGACTGAAAGAAACGTATGATGAAATTCTAAGATAGAAATAATAATTTCATTTAAAAGCTTGTGACTACTCTCAGAAAAGTAAAGGCATTTTTTTCCATTTACACACAATTCTGCCTATTCAGTAATTCACATAGTTTCTGTGTTTTCTCACCCTTTTCTTTATTACTATGAAATGTGACTGCTTGAAAATAGTATCCTTGTGCCTCAGACTCCATCTGTTCCTTCTGCCCGTCTACATGTGATGACGTTATCCTCTGTTTATGAATCAAAGTTGGTTGCCATAGAAATGAAGATGACAGAAACAAGAAAAGATGACATCACATGCAGACTAACAGCAGGAGTGGATAAAAAAGGGCCAAAGGACAAGGATTCTGTTTCCACACCAGTTTTCTTGATAACAGAGAATTACAGGAAGATAAAAACGGCATAGAAATAAAACTGGGGGGGGGAGGGGGTACTAGAGAGCCTTTTATACATCAGGAAATAGCTCACCGCAGCTCTGTTCACAACCTGACAAAGTTTACAAATAATAATTATTTAAAATGTTTTTAAATTTAAAGTACAGATCTGTGCTAACAATCAAAAATGGATTTGACTGATACCACTTTAAATATGGGTACACTGCAGAGAAGCAAGCAAGGCAGAGGTCAGAAACAGCAACAACAGCAAGCAGAATCAAGCAGCTATACAGGAGCTGGAAGCTGAAGCTGGAAGGGGGGAAATTTAAGACAGATGTGAGGAAATACTTCTCCACTGAAAGAGTGGTAGATGCCTGGAATAGTATTCCAGTGGAGGTGGTGGGCTTACAGCGTGTGGCATAAGCACAAGGGAATCTTAGCTGGGAAGAAGGGGAGGGAGGGAGGGAGGGAGCTAGGGATCAAGTAGGGTCTGTGGTGACAGGATAGGATGGGCAGGGAAAAATGGACAGAGTGGGTGAGCCAAGCAGCCCTTATCTGCTGTCAAATTCTATGTTTCTAAGAGCTGTGACTCGGGTCACTGAACCACTGTAGCAGTCAGTCCTCAACTAGGTCAGGGCCATAACACAGGATGCACAAATAAAAACTTTGGCATTAACGGTGGAAGAGCAGGCAAACGCTCTGTGACGACCCTGGTGACAGTATCCATGCTAACACAAGAAAATATACCTGTGTCAGTATAGGGGCAGACGGTTGCACTTTTCACAGATATATTGTTCCAGACCTACAATTGTTGCAAACAGTTTAATTACAGAAGTTCAGGGTGTAAAAGGGAAAGTCTCTGCAACCATCTTTTCTGTCGGCCTGTGTAGTTTGTAGGCATGACAATGATTTCCTCCCCCACAGCCCCCTAATTTTATCCTAATTTAAATTTAAATGAAGTTGCTTCACTTTGGTCTGCCCTGGTGTGAAAACCTATTTATCTCCATTCCAAAGATCATGACCCCACTCATAAAAGGAAACATGGGAATTGATGACATGTGTTTGCACATGAGAGGGACTTCATGCTCAGTGAGTAAGAAAATAGCTCCTTTGTATAACAAAACATCACAAGCACCAGCATCCTTTCAACTGCATTTTTCCAACTCAGACACACTTTAAATGACAGAAAACAAGAAAACATTAGAGAACTTACCTTGAAAAGTTTGATGACAAGCACAAGACAAGAATACAGGAACTTCAGAAGATATACAACAGAACTGACTGACAGTAGCACGTCTACTGACTTGTGCACGTAGGCATCATCAGTTCTCATGATGCCTTGCATGAGTAGGGTCATGACCTTTGCAGTGGAGTCAAACAGATTTTCACACCAGGATAGCTTCATTTAATTTTCAATTAGGATGAAATTAGGAGAATGTAAGAGAGGGAATAATTGTTCATGCCTAAAAACTACACACAGAAAATAGGTTATGGTGACTTTCCCTCTAAGGATCTTTAATGCACTTCTCTGCCTGGTCTGCTTGAGAATCCATTTACAGTGAAAAGACCTATCAATATAAAAACCCCAAGACACTGGTGGTAAAAGAAATGGCTAATGACTTCCAGCAAAGACCTTCATTGGATCAAGAAATTCCAAATTAGGCCTGAAATGTTTCTGGACTCTGAAAGTGTACATGGATACTGTCCTGGAGTGGAACTATGGTCTTTGTGGGCTTCAAATGGATTCTGCTTAGTTACTTCAGCCTGTCCAGTAGCTTTATGTTTTTCCCTATATGTAATAATGATAGTAATAACTGCTTTCATAACATATTGTCAGTTTCTCTGTGGCCATAATGGTTAGTATTTCTTAAGGGGCTAAAGTGGCACAGAGCACATGGACTAGTGTACTGTTTCTTTTTCAGACTGGCACCATTAGTAGGAAGGGATCAGGCTGGTGTACTTGAGCAGATGTTCAGGATGTAAGTATTCTCCTGCCAGTTGGCAGAGGTTGATTATATAAATGGTTCTTAACCCAGATTATGCTGCTAATTCTGAGTGATATAGTTAAGTGTGGGTTTCAAATCACATCTTCTGTGCAACATTTAATTTTTTTGCACAGATATTATTCAGATACAGATATTCTCATAATTCAAACACTGTTCTTACTAGATATTTATTCACTTTGTGTGATTTCTTTCCTAGGTTTAGGACAAGGTACCCTCATTTGCGTAATGTTGTTCTCTTAATGGGTTGAGTAGTGCTGGCTTCCTACACTGCCTTAGTCAAGAAATGGGTTAGAGTTTACTATCAAAGTTAGTGCTAATGAAATGGAGCTTATTTTCCCCCATATCCTAGGTTTTCAGAAGTAGGGGCTTCTTAATCTGTACGCTAATATGTATTGTACTCTGCAGTATATTGTGTGCCTGCAGTGGTGTGAAAAGCAAAATCCGCACTCAGGAGGCCAATAGTAAAACAAGGCTACAATGCCATTCTGAAACCAGGCAAACAAGTTTATTCATGACTACTTGATCACCTAATATTCCCTGGTGCTTTAGCCACTGCTTGTCTTTGTCAGGGGGTATGTCACAGTCAAAGTGGTAGAAGCGCCTGGGCATGTTAGGTCTTCAAGCAGTCATGAGTAAACTTGTTTGTCTAGTTTACAGAATGGCTGTAGCTTCATTATGTTTGCTTGCACACATGTGCAAGAAACATAGTGCCATCATCCGAGTTTTTGTAGGTGTGGCACCCTGTCTTCCAATGCAGTCAGTGTGTTTGCAGGCACGGCCACAGTTCACTAATGAATGCTGCAGCTGTCTATGACAGCAGTTGAAAATGCAGTGCCGTACAGTTCAAAGGGAGAGCTACGCTTCAGTGAGCAGCGATAAGATATCGCATGCTCATGTGCTCCTCACACACACACGCATATTGCGTGCTCACGCGTCCCCCCTACGCACACACTGTATGGCCGACGGGGGTGCCCAATCCCCCATTGGCTCTGCTGCACTCCCTCCCCCTAATAGAGTTCCAGGTGCCATGCTGGGAGCCCACCCCAGCGTGGCAATAGTCCGTATGGCTGATGGGGGTGCCCAATCCCCCAGTGACTCCACTGTTCCCCCAACAGACTACCGGGTGCTGCGCTGGGCAGCCCAGCGTGGCAGCAGTCTATGGCCGATAGGGTGCCCAATCCCCCGTCGGCTCCACTGCTCCCCCAAACGGCCTTCTAGCTGCCACTCTGGAAGCCCACCCCAGTGTGGCACAAGTCCCGCGTCGTCAAAGGAAAAAACAAAACCTGCAAGAAAAAACCTTCCTTCGCTGGCTGTCCTGAATGCCGTCCCCCCCACCTGCTCCCACCCTCTGCGCACCCTGCCTCCCTACACCCCCCTCACCCCATACTTACCTCCAGAGTCTGGCGCAATGATCTTTGGTGGACCGGGAACACGTCTGCACTCTTCAAAGCCAACCTCGAACTGAGGAAATACCGATAAGCTCTATAATGGAATAAATAGGGTTTTTTTCAACTTTACTGCATATCTCAGGCATTTTTGTGAATTTTTTCACCAAATTTTCAACATGGGAGTTTTGGGACCCCACCTCATGAATTCTGTCACTGTCATCTTGTCAACCGGCCCCGAAAGGTGATTTTGAGGTCACTGCAAGGAACCACCTTTTGGGACCAATTTACAAAATGACAGTGTCACAGTTCAGTAGGTAGGCCTCCAAAAACCCTATGTTGAAAATTTGATGAAAAAATTCCCAATAATGACTGTTTTACGAGCATGCGTTGCGCTGTTCCTATGCACGCTTGTAAGTTCGCGAATTTTCAATATTTTCATTCCAGATTTTCAACATTTCCATTTTACCATACCTCCTTATGAGCAGTACAGCTGTCATTTTTCACATCTCGCCCAAAATGTGTTTCCGCTCATGTAGCGCACAATGGCGCAGTTGGTGTGTGAAATCAATGTTCGGGACAGATTAAGAAAATCACAGTGACACTGTTCATGAGCAGAGGTATTAAAATGGCTATGTTAAAAATTTGGTGAAAAAAGTCCATAAAATGACTGTGTTACGAGCGACCAATGTGCAGTTTCCACACACCCTCGTAAGTTCATGGATTTCTAATATTTTCACTCCAGATTTTCACCACTGGTATTTTTCCACACTCCCTTATAAACAGTACAGCTGTCATTTTTCACACCGTGGCTGAAATGTGTTTTCACACTTCCAGCGCAGAAAGGCGTGGTCGCTGTGGGAAATCACTGCTTGGGACAGATTAAGAAAATCACAGTGACACTGTTCATGAGCGGAGGTTCCAAAATGCCTGTGTTGACAATCTGCTGTAAAAAATCCCCAAACTAATTGCATTACGGTTGTGCATTGCACAGTTTCTACACACACTCGTGACTTCACCAGTTTTTTTAATATTCTCACTGCAGATTTTCAACATTGCCATTTTTTGCACCTCCCCATGAACATTACAGATGTCATTTTTCACATCCTGTTCGAAATGTGTTTTCGCACCTGTGGTGCCAAAGGGCATAGTCGCTGTGCAAAATCAGCTTTCAGCTAGCAAACTGATATTGCCACTGTTCATAAGGTGGGGGTCACAAAAAGCCCATGTTGAAAATTTGGAGTGAAAATGCCAGCAAACGCCTGAAGCATTAGGGTTTCCGACCATAACGCACCACCCTGCAGAGATTGACAGGCCTCAGGGGTGTGACTTGGGATTCTTACCTGTAATGCTCATACCATTTCACACCCTGCAGCCAGTGAGAGGCATTGAGGTGTGCCTTGGACTCTTCAGCCCCAAAGTTCACCCCATTCTCCTATACAGGACCCATCTCACTGTATTTCCTGATGGAATGGGGTGAGCATAGGGGCCAAAGACCCCAAGGCACACCGTGACACTTGTAAGTGTCTGCAGGGTAGGGTGTGGTGAAATGGCGTGGCAGTTATGCCTAACGACCCAAAGACACACCCCAATGCCTGTCAGTCTCTGCAGGGTGGTTGTGGCGTTGGCTTCAGTTCAATACTTCACTGCCATTCCTATTATGCAACTCTCTAACTCCTACACTACCAATGCCAGTGCCAGCAAGCAAACATTCGGCATTGACAAATGCTTGTTTTTCTTTTGGTTTCCTGAGTGGGAATTTTGCTTTTCTCGTATTGTTTGTGGCTGGCTGCCTCCTTCTAGCACTGCCTGATTCTCCTGGACATGCTGACTGTATTTCTCACTGATGCAAATGGTTGCTATTGTATTCACTTCTTCAGGCGCCATGGCTGCCCTTGCAAACCCATCACACTACTCCCAACTGTTGTCCAGCAACAACCTAACTTCCAGTAACTACAGCCTCAAGGGAACTGGCTGGTTCCTGATAGGGGGCTCTTTTTGGTCTGTATTTAAGCGCTTCCTCCTGCACGATGCCCCATCCCTTGATGAAGAGGTTTTTGTCCTCGAAATACTGGGGTGTTTTGTCCTGGTCCCTCAGATACAATTACAGTACACCAAGTTTTGTTATGTGTTCTTATTTTCAAGCATTACAATGCTGACAGCATAACCAGATCATCTTGTCTGAGAGTGCTCATTTTCTGTGTTGCAGTTTAAATTAAACTAATCTTGGGTGAGCACTCAGAATTACTGTTTGCACACCCTTTGTCTCCTTCAGTGATTTGTTTATTGGTGGATCTTGCTGCACAGACAGCAGGTGGCAGTTCCGTTTTCAGCAAGATTGATACTTCCAGAAGGACCAGGTGCTCTGACACTGATGAGTGTCCTTTAACTTGCTACAAAAGCATTCCATTGTGATCCTATGGCAACCTGGGGAGTGCATGCTAAAATTAAACTTACTGCTGTCAGTCATTGTACAGAAAGAATACAGACATTAGGGGAACATTCCTTAAATACTGACCCTGTACTAGAGAGTGAAGCTTACAAAATCAAACAAGTTTTCTTTAAGCTTGAAAAATTGTTAAGCAGAGAAATTAGTTTACAATATTTATTTATTTACCTTTTGTTAACCAGGTAAGTACACTAGACAAACACATGCCTATTTTCTGGTATGACACGGGAGAGTACAGGAAATCAAAGAACATACAGAGTACAAATTGAAGCAAGTAGGGCAGATACACTGATGTTGGGAGAAGCATAACATACATAGTAAGATATCTCAGGTTACGACAGTAAGCATAGTCAATGTAAAAAGGTACAGAGTCACTGACACAATGTTACCAGCAATATATATACAGATATATACAGAATTTACACATTTGCAAGATACATGGGATAAAGAGGACCAGGCTAATTAGGGAGGTTTAAGACAGTCACATACTGACGAGAGCTTCAAGTGGTTCCACAGGGCAGTGCGTAGGCCCAACTGGGAAGGGGAGGTCCGGACCTGGACAGGAAAGGAATTCCACAGTCTAGGGGCACATGATGCAAAGTCCCTGTCCCCCATTTTGGTACATGTAGCAGGGACCTTAAGGATAGTGGGGCCCAGTGACCTTAGGGGGTAGGTAGCGGGGGCTGCTGGCACAAGGAGCTCCGCAAGCCCGGGGGGGTGCCAGTACCCAGAACCTTACCTGTCAAACAGCCCACAACAAAATTCATATAATTGGGCGGGGAGAGCCAGTTGAGATTACTGTACAGATCACAGTGGTGAGTGAGATGAGGGACTCCAAGAGCAAAACGGCAGATGTTATTGTAGGCAACGTTCCACCTAGAGAGGTGGATATTGGAGGTATGGGCAAACAAAAGGAGCCCATAACAGAGGGATGGTAGAAACACCCTTCTAGCCAGTGCTAAGCGAGCAGCCGGAGTAAGGTTATCCTTTGCCCTGTAAGCCAGACCCAATTTCCAGTTAACAGCTCTGCACACATTTTGGATGTGGTGACCAAGATCGAGCTGAGGGTCAAGTGTAACCCCAAGGTATTTGACAGAATCGGTGGTGAGAACAGGAGTACCATCAATATCCGAGATGCACATAGGAACAGAGGAGGCCTTTAGCTTGGCCAGGGAACCAAACAGCATGGCCTGGGTCTTTTTAAGATTTAGGATCAGCTCGTGGACGATATCCAAGATTGGACACTCCTGAAACCCTCACTCAGTTGGTGGTTAAGGACCCCAATATCCTTGGAATGAGTGAGGATAACAAGGTCATCAGCATACAGGATAGCCCTGCAGGAGGCCGCCAAGGAGGGAAGGTGGTTGATGAATATGGAAAAAAGCAGGGGCCCAAGCACTGACCCCTGGGGAACCCCTGAGGACACGGGGGTGGCGTCCGAGATTACTATATTTGGTCAGTTGCTGCCTTCCTTGAAGGTAGTTGGAGAACCAACTCAGCGCCGGAGAGGAGAAGCCCAAAGACCTAAGTTGAGAGTATAGTAAGGCATGGTCAACAAGGTCAAAGGCTTTAGAGAGATCACTAAAGATGGCCCCAGAGAGTCTGGCCAGATCCACAGCAGCCCTTATCCCAGAAGTGACAGAGACCAGGGCAGAGGTGGTGCTGTGCCCTTTTCGAAAGCCGTGCTGTGAGGGAGACAGAAGCTCATGAACCTGGATACAATCCAAGAGTTGTCCCACCACAACTTTCTCAAGGAGCTTGCTGATGGCAGGCAGAATGGCAATCGGACGATAGTTATCAAGGATCCTGGGGTTGCCCTGTTTGAGCACAGGAACAACCCGCGCCACCTTCCACAGGTCTGAGATAACCCCAGAGGCTAAGGATAGGTTGACGATATGGGTCACAGGGGAGGCAATGTAGGCAGCAGCAAGGCAGAGAGACTTTGGTTCCACGCCATCAAGGCCAGCACTAGAAAAGGGTGAGAGACCAGATAGCAATCTCTGCATCTCTTTTGCCATCACAGCCTTGAAATAGAATGGAGGATGGGGGGAAGGTGCCATTTGAGGCAGAGAGATCTGGACAGGACTATCATGACCAGTGGAGAAGAATACTGAGGTGAACGCAGACAGGTCCGAGAAGTGAGCATTGAATGCATTTGCGATGGTTAGCGGATTATTACAGCTAGCACCATCAATGAGCATGTCCGGAGCCTCACAGGAGGAGGAGCCACTCACTATGTTTTTAATATTCCTCCAGAAGTTCCTAGGGTCCTTAACTGAGGTCTGCAAGGCAGCTTTACAGAAGTCACTTTTGGCAGCCCTGATAGCCTTTTTGCACTCATTCCTGAGCCTCCTGTAACGTTGGAATATGGTCTGGTCCATTGAGACCTTGAAACTGGCCCAACATTTGTCTCTAGCCCTCATGAGAGCAAGGAGGCTCCCATGCAACCATTTTGTAACAGCCCCCCTTGCCCTCCGTCTGACGAGAGGGGCATGCTTATCCTGTAACATCCCGAAGATACTAATGAAGTGACAGACTGCCGAGGAAGCATTCTGGGCATCCATCACTACAGACCAATCAAGGAACATGAGATCCTCATGGAAAGTCCCCAGGTCAAACCTGGAGAAGTCCCTGACCTGGATGATTTTGGGAGGGATCTTAGGGGCAGAGATCTTCCATATGCTGTACACTGGGGCATGGTCAGAGATGGAGTCAGGGAGGGTACCTGAGGAGCTAATCCGCTCAGGCCCGTTGGTCAGGACCTAGTCCAGGAGACAGCTGTTACCACCTATGGACGACCATCTGGTGGGCTCCTGAATGAGTTGGGACATTGAGAAGCCAGCTAGCAGAGTTTCATACTGCTTGACATTGCCTCCAAGCCAGTTTAAGTTGAGATCCCCTAGGATTATTACCTCATTATTTCCTGTCCTGGAACCAACAGATTCAAGAAGGGAGGATAAGCCCAGTACACCACCCATGGGGGGATTATAGGTACATATACTGTGCAGTTTCTTTGCATTCCCAAGTAATAGTACAGTGTGCAGCAGCTCACAGGAAGACTGCTCTGGCTGAGGGCAGGTCAGCACCGACAGGTTAAGGTGGCTCCTGTAGTAAACCAGAATACCACCCCCCCCCTCTTTTTTCTTGGACGATCCTGCCTGAGGAAGTCAAAGCCGGGAAGCGCACAAGCAGAGTCTGGGATTGAGGGTTTAAGCCAAGATTCAGTTATCCCTAGGATGTCAGGCTTGTAGTGGGTGACCCAGGCAAGGAGTTCAGCCAGTTTGGGCAGAAGGCTACTGACATTAAGATGAGCTATTTTCAGTCCATTCACTGACTGCCATCCCACAGGAGAGGAGAGGGCTTGGCATGGAGGACCTGGGTTCAACTTCACGTCCTCTGCCAGGACTAGTGTCACCAGTGGGAGCCAGAGGAAATGCCTCAAAGGGGGAGTGCCAGCCTTAGTGGACGTCCTGCGACCGATATGCCTGACCACTTTGACAGGGTACAGGAAGCCCCACAGGTTAAGGCAGCAGATGGGCCAGGGAGGCTGTCTGTCTCTGGCTATTAGGTTAGAGAAAGTAAAGCCCTTCTCATCAAGTAGTCCTGGTGAGAACCTGAGCTGACTCATGTGGGGAGCACAGTCCAGAGTGATAATAGGGAGGAACAATACCATGAGCAGCCCTATGGCGAGTGCGTTAGAGATGGGGACTGGCTCAGCTCCCCTCCTAGAATGCTTCAGGGCCCCCATAGCACTAAATGCACACCTGAGTCAGACCTATATTCAACCAGGGCCCAGGAGAATTGAAGGAGATAAGGCTAACAACCCCCCCCAGGCTACCTGGAGGGCACTGAGGAGCAGGCAAAAAGGACAGTTAGACCTGCAGCCGTCACTCCCACCATGAACAGAGTACTGCTGGGTTGCCTATTTCCACACTTGTAGGCCAACACAGTAATTTTCAAGCAAGCAGCCCATAGTAAAGCAGCAAGACAAGGGCAGGCAATAAGATAAACACACGTTCCCAATGGCTAGTGACTACAATTGACTACAACTTCATAGTCCACAGCTGACTGCAAAGAAAGTTCTGCTATAAAGATCTGTACCCCCAGAGGATTAGACCACACACACACAGTAGGTATGGAAGAGGAAGGGAAAAAAGGCAGCAGCATAATACGAGCAGTTACCTAGAGTTGTGAGGACAGAATTAATCTTTCCCAAGTTCGAGCTCCACAAGGGACAGACAGTAGGACCAGCCAATCACCCACTCTAAGCATAGGACAACATCCAGGTGGGAGTGGCTTAGACCCATTTAATGGGAGGAGGGAATGGGGCAGGTGGGCAGGAAAATTTCAAACCCCAGAGAGCAACAACCAGTCCTTTGTGCCGAATCACCCAAACATCCCTCGCTGAGCCTTTTCCTTCCCGACGAATCTCCTGCTATGCAGCAGGGGTACTATCAACTTAAAGTCCAAAGCGTTCAGCGAGAGCTTCAGTGGGCAGGGGAGGACAGCCCGACTCCACGTCCCAGGCAGCGGCAAGGTAATCAGAGGGGGGGCCTCACCAGGCAAAGGTCACCCTCGCTACCTCACACACACAAAACACAGGGCAAACAAGTCCACCGCTGGCCGCTCCTCTCGCCTTTGTACTGGTGAGTGATGTCGCAGCAGGTGAGCAACCAATAGGCGCAACGGGAGAGATCAGTCAATGCTGTCTTCACACCTATCAACAAATGGGATGGGCACCCAGGGGCTTATGCATTGATAAGGTACCACTATGTGACCTCAGTAGCCTTATCCATAGAGACATATGGGAGTCAGCACTAGGAGAGAGCTCAGCTAAGCTGACTGAGACCCTCATGCTTGAGGATGGCATGAATTAGGAAAAGGTGTGGAAGGAGACTGAGGCATGACAGCAGAAGTTGGACGATTTTTATGGTATTGAACTCATCAAAAAACGACAGTGACAGACTTCCAGTTCCAGTTGCCTGCAAATGGAAGCTTAGACATTGGAGCTTCGACCCATCTCAAACAATATCCAGCGACATCCATTACCAAAAATTGGCATCCTGTCGGGAAATCACAGCATCACTAAATATATGACGCCAACTAAACAGAAAAACAAAGATGGAATGGGGGGGCACGCACCCCAAACCGAAACAAAGCCAGCAGGGCCAGCACCTACAGGCTGCCCTCCGAGAGGACATCTCCAGCTTGATAGCGCAGACCCCATCACCTAATCAAATGGAGGAAGAGGACTACACTGTTACCTCAAACTCTATGCAGCACACTCAAACAAATTAATGAGACCCTTGCTAGATTAGAGGAAAAAGTATCAGAGGACTGACAAGAGATTTCAGAACTCACAGAAAGAACGGGCCGGCTTGAGTCCATGGTCTCAGAGTATGCAAATACTTCTGACTTTCACAATTATCCCCTGCTGGACTTACACCACAGAGAGCTATTCCCTCCAACAGCAACTGGAAGATTTAGAGAATCAGAATAGGAGAAATAATCTGCGGATCCATGGATTGCCCGAAGGGACTGAGTCGGGGAACATGGTGCAGTTTGTGGACAGTTTTTTTTAAAGAAATACTGAGCATATCAAAAGAGACAGACTTGGGTATGATCAGGGTTCATCACTCCCTACTTTTGAAACATAAAGACCCCACAGCTTGCCCTCAATCTATAGTGATGGCCTTCATGGACTATCGTGTTAAGGAGGAAATCCTGAGGTCAGCTTGGTCCAAGAAACAAATACATTTCAGAGACGTGCATCTGTTTTTTGATCAAGACTATGCACCCCAAACAACCCGAAGGCAGAAAGTGTTCCAAATGGTTAAAGTATTAAGGCAAGCAGGTCACCCAGCCCAAATTGAATACCCAGCAAAAATCAAAATATGTATGGAGGAAGGCTGGCAAAGGTTTGCTGAGAGTGAGGAAGTCAGAGATTGGGCCAAGAAGTTTGGTATCCAAATCCCAGAAAAGGGCGTTGTGCAGTGGGAGAGAGCTCTTAAAATGAGAACCCGGCAGATAAGAGGAACAAAAAATATGGGTGCTAGGTGGAAAGGGAGTATTGGACACATGTGGGGCAGTGTCACATCCAGAGCGATCCCCCAGAGCGAAGGCTTGAGCGCCTCTGCGCCACGAAGAGAAAAGGAGGAGGCTACGGATACCCGACTGAGCTAAGTTTACAGGACTGAGACTATGATTGATTTTCTCTTTTTATGATTTCGCATGGGCGTGCCTACTCCACATCGCTCTGTACAATGTGGGGAAATTGGCAAGGGAATGAACCACGGAGCCTAATCGTGGTCTCATCACAAAAAAAGCAAATCATCTCTCCCTATTTTATATGCACTGACTTGATTTTCATTGAACTTTCCTAAAAATGGTTATAGGTTTAACTTTAACATCCAGAATATGTAATAGGCTGAGGATTTCCTTGATGGTTATGTAAATATGGTTTAAAAGGGAACAGTAACTGGATGAAGCTGGATACAGTATAATGATGTGGATTGGTTCCGGGGTGGCTTGCAGCAAGCCGCTGCCGGGGATGCATTGGAGACCTATTCTAATCACCCACTAGCTGTTCACATAATTGTTTGGATGAGACAGGGGAGGGGGGGTCCGGGCTGTGTGGGGTATGGGGCAAGCTCGGGGGTTGCTGTTGGGGGATGGTCCCACCTTCCCGAGACCCGCTGCTGGTTCCTCATATGGACGCAAGACACATTATGAAAATTGGGGAGGGGAACCTACAGAGGGCTCTGTCTTATGGAATGTGCCTTGTAAGGGCACACTTTAATTATGATGGCTTCCTAGGTCAGATTATGGAGACAACAGGCCCACTACAACACCTATAAGTCAGAGTGAGATTGCTGGTTTGGAGGGACCCCTATTTCACTTTGAACAATACTGAAAAGGTACAAGTATCAAATATTTAAGTCTACACAAAGGACCTTGTCTCATCTGAGGAGGCACAATTTACAGAGTCCTCTCATGGGGTGACCCTCCCACCTTCTAAATTAAAATACTATCACTACAGGATTAGAGAAATTTGGCTGACTGGAAGACCTGGCGGGGGTCTGGGGGAGGTATGCTCTCCATGGGTGATCCCTGAGTGGGCAGTTGCGGCTGCATGGCGGGAAGACCCCTGCACACATAGAATATAATTGAACTTGGATGTTAGGTACAGCAAAGTGGGGCTCTGGTGTGCCTTCTCCTGGGGTGATGGTCAGCAGCAGGAACCTACACTACAAAGCAAAAGAAGGAGAAGTAGGGTTCGAGTTGTTGCTGTTAGTTTTCTTCACCTATCTAAGCAGGTGACAAATTAAAACCCATCTGGAATAATACCCAATTTGGGTAGGTTTGTTCTGGAAAGGAGGTGGTCCTGTAACATCCTCCTACCTCGCCCCACAGAACAGATCCAGGGGTGAGGCACTGCGTATACTCCAACCTTGAAGTACTGACAAATGAAATGGCCACTTACACAGTGGCAAGTTACAAGTTGTAAATAGTTTGGTTATTTTTTTGGCTCAAAAGTTATAATGTTTTAGTTCATATGGCTCTCAGTAAGGCAACTCACACTCTCCAGAAACTTAGAAGAAACCTTCCAGTTGTAAAATGGGGGACCTAAAGGTTATTCCATGGAATGTAAGGGAGATTAACAGCCCTATGAAAGGAACATGTATTATCTAAGACTTACAAAGCCAACGTGCAGGCATGGCCTTCTTGCTGGAGACCCACTTGGGAGCTGGAGAACACCTGAAGCTGCGCAGGGGTTGGGTAGGGGAGGTATATGCTGCAGAATATCAAGCACACCCACACCTTAGTGGGGGGTGGCAATCCTGATCCAGAGAAACACTCCCCTTAGGATCAATCAAGTAGATACAGACCTGGAGGGGAGATACATGACAATACATGGAAAATATAGAGGGAAGAATTGTATTTTACTAAACATATACACCCCAAACAAAGATCAAGAGAGAACAGCCTTTCTGACAAAGGTTATTACAGATACAGTCACAGATCCCCAAAGTTTGATCATAATAGGAGGTGATTTTAACTTGGTGGCAGATCTACAGTTGGATAGGGTTGGTTCCAGATCTGTCGGCCCATCCCAGGCAAGCAGAGTATTAACTTGATTATGCTCAGAGCTCTCACTAGTAGCTGGCTGTAGATTCAACCATTCTAAGGAGAGAGACTGTACTTATTATTCCCCCCAAGTGTAAGATGTACTCCAGGATTGATTTCTTCCTGGTGTCTTCAAATGCATTACAGTATATCACAGATACCCGCATAGGTAACATCTACCTCTCAGACCATGCCCCAATCACTTTGGAACTCGAGTTAGCACCAAAACCACCAGCGTCCCTGTGGAGACTCAACATTAACTTATTAACACAAAGAGACTTTAAAGATTTAGTTTGTAGTATGACTGAAACTTTTTCAGACAGAATCCTCCTGAAAAGACAAAAGCAAGGTAAGATGGGACACCCTGAAATGCTATGTGAGAGGAGAGAATCAAATATACCTCTAGGCATAAAAAGCTTAAAATAAAAAGAGAGGACAGATTTGGAACAGAACATTTCACAATTAGAAGCACTACACCAAAGTACTCTAGATGATTCCATAAAACAACAACTAGATAAAAACAAATATAAATTTCATAAATTACTAGATGCTCAAGTAGAGGGGCAGCTCAGATGTTCAAAACAAAAATATTATGAACAGGGCAACAGGGCAGGGAGACTGTTGGCATGGTAGTTGCACAGAGAAGTGACATCCAGTGCAGTGCTAAGGCTAAGGGACCCCTTTACAAGTACGCCTATCATATCCCCTGCAAAAATAGTAAAACATTTCCAGAAATTTTATGAAGTCCTTTATAAAGTGGAGAGAGTCCCGGACCACCAGGAAAGAATTTCCAACTATCTTAAAAAATTACAAATTACAATACTATCAGAAGATCAATGCCTAAGTCTAGAAACCCAAATCACAGACCTAGAAATAACACAGAAAATTAAACAATTAAAAATGGGAAAGCCCCAGGGACAGGTGGATTTGCTGCAGAATTCTATAAACATTTTAGTGAATCATTGATTCCTACCCTGGGAGAAGCTTTTAATGAGTTGATGAGGGGAGAGGAGGCAGCCCCTATATCTTGGAATCAAGCACAAATTTCAGTTATCTTTAAACCGAATAAAGACCCTGATGACTGTAAATCTTAACAACCTAGCTCTCTACTCCCAGTCGATCTAAAAATATTTACAAGGATTTGGCAGATTGCCTGCAAAAGGTCATTGGCCACCTGATCCATAGAGACCAGACGGGTTTCATATCAGGCAAATATTTGCAAGACAATATCAGAAGCCTGTTGAATGAAGTCTCGGCCCAAAAGCCTAAGAAAGAATTCCAACTTGCCATTAGTATGGATGCCAAGAAGGCCTTCGACAGAGTAGACTGGGTCTTCTTGGATTCAATCCTGAAACATTTTGGCTTGGGCGACCAGTTTTTTGGGGCAATAAGAGCACTCTGCTCAGCACCAGAGGCTAGAGTGAAAGTGAATGGCTATCTCTAAAAATCTCAGGAGCCAATGGTTCCCCCCTTGCTTGTTGCAGAAGTGGTCAAGTACCTGGGGTAACCCTTGACCCACAACTGGACCTCACACTACACATTCGCAACACCTGCAAAGCTACCAACTGCAAGCTGGGCCTTTGAGATCTTGACGATGCACAAGGAAGGGCAAAACTGATAGAGGTACTACACGATTGCTGGTGTGCTTATGGTGGCCCGTCTCTAAATATTTAATAAAGTATTGTACCTTTGAGTTTCCTGAGGAGTGCTGTTTTTGCTTATTCATCACCTTATGATATAGCCTATGAGCCTGATGCTCTATGTACCCTGATCTGACTAATCCTGATGTTTTGTACCTTGTTAATCTACCAGATCGCCTTGAGACACCTGTCGCCCATGCCTGTACTTTGCCACTTGCTACCTCCTATAGTAATCTATGTACCTTATTTCTGACTTTATCAATGTGCTTGATCCTATAGTAATCTATATACCTTACTCTGTTTCATACGTGCCTGATCCTAATCTATGTTTACCCTGTATATGTCTGATGGTCATGTTATGTACCATTGTAACCCTCCCGGGTCGCACCTGAAAATAGGCACTTGGCTGTCTAGCATGCTTACCCAGTTAACAAAAGCAAATAAATAAATAAATCTTTCAGAGAGATTCCCCCTGCAAAGAGGTACAAGGCAGGGCTGCCTCCTCTCTCCTTTACTGTTCGAGCTCTCTCTGGAACCAATGACTATGGAAATTAGAGTCCAACAGAACATAAAGGAGGTGGAGGTAGAGGGACTAGAACAGAAGATAGCACTTTATGCTGATGACTCTGTTTTTCGTGTCAAGGCCGGAGACATCAGTGCCCCAGCTCCTGCAAACATTAGAATCATACGGAACCTTGGCAGGATGCAAAATTAATTTAACTAAATCCGAAGCATTGATCCTAAGTGGTAATCCCCACCAAGGGATTCAAAAATAGTTTCCCACTACCATGGGCTCCCAAAAACATCTTTCGATACCTAGGTATTAAAATCTCTGCAGATATTTCAGAATTGTTCAGGAATAACTACTTAAAACTCTTCCAAGAATTGCAGACTGATCTAGCTAGATGGCAAGTGTTACCCCTCACTCTCTATGATAGGGTACAAACTTTAAAAATGAACATTTTACCCCATCTTATATTCCTTTTTCAGACCCTTCCAATTCAAATCCCTAGAGATTTTTGGACTCGGCTACAGAAAAAACACAATTTTTATTTGGGCTAAGAAGCACCCAAGAATATCTAAAGACATTGTGCAAGTACCTAGAGAGGGTGGAGACCTAACTGTTCAAAATTTTTACCAATACTATTTAGCAGTGAGAGGGGCACAACTGTGCACCTGGGCAAAATGTAGGGAGGATTCAGGTTGGTATCAGCTAGAAGAGGCAGCCCTGAAAGGTTGGGCACTATGGGCACTACCAACAAATACCATACCTAACCATATTTGAGTGACCATAGATAACCCCTGGATATGTCACTCCCTCAAGGTACTGATTAAACTTAGGAAACTTACACAAACTGTCCCTGATCAGACACAATCTGACTTTCGACCCCCCCCCAATCAGATCCTGGGTATCGTTTATGGGCAGCTCAGAAGCTAACAACATTCGTTCAATGCCTTGACGATAGAGGTTGTCTACCATTTGCTCAGCTGACTGCCAGATTCTCCCTGTGCAGAGAAGACCACTATAGATATCTAAAAGTGCGACATTTCGTACAAACACCAGGGGTCATGTTGAAGTTACATAGAGAGAGAACGGAGCTAGAATCTTACTCTATTTTTTGATAAAACTAAGAGACAATTCTCACTTCCTCTCACAGCTTTAAGGGGTTCTTAACACACGAGGCCCTGCGCAGTTGGAGAGGATGAGAGAAAAATGGAAGACAGAGTTAGACATCTCAGTTCTGCCAGACCACTGGATTGGGAGATTCTCTAAAGGTTGGGGAGACACAAGCTCTCCCACGTAGAGAGAATTCAATTGGAAGGTCTTAATGAGATTCTTTTTAACTCCAATGGCCATGAAACATTTTAATACCCACCAATCAGACTTATGTTGGAGGGGTTGTGATAGTAAGGGAACCCACACCCATATTTTTTTGGAATTGCCCAAAAATCCAGGGGTTCTGGCATTCTGTACACACAGATACAGAGGCTTATGGGCCTTCAAATCCCTTTCATAGGAGAGGATCTGGTATTAGGCCTCCCCACATTGTTATTTGGCAATAACACAGCAAACAAACTAGCTCAGATTCTCAGAGTGGTGGCTTTAAAGGGTATAACCTCCAAATGGCTGTCACCCCTCCCCAACAGTGCAAGAATGGAGATGCAGGGTAACAGAACTAGAAAGAATGGAATACATTACCAGTAAATTAAGGCTGCAACAAAAAAAGTTTCAACGTATTTGGTCACCGTGGCATCTGGAAACTGGAAATACTAACCAAATTGATTAAATGTTGTCAAACAAAATGTGTTCTGGAGAACAGAGATAAAGTTATCTAAAAGAGCTGGTTTAAAGTTCATCTTTTACGTTAAACCAATTGAGAAAGTAGAAAATTAGTTCTGACATGTTAAGTGTAAATTCTAGAAAGAACTAACATATATTATGAGCTGAAATACATCATGTGAAACAACAGATAATAGAGTTGACTAACAGGTGAAGTTGGTTATGTCAGATATCTGTAAATTATGTAATGAGCTGCTGTACTGAAGTGATTGTAAGAAGATCAATAAAAACAAAGTAAAAAAAAAAACCAAAAAACGAGAGTGAACCAATCTGAATTGGAAACTCTTAAAGTTAAAGAGAGAAGAACCTAACTATTTTAATAATCCAATTTATATGTGAGAGAGAAGGGGCAGGTCTCAAAGCTGTGGCCATCAACACTAGAGCAACAGAGGTGGCAGCTGTTCTTCTAATAGTGAGAGAGGCACAAACAATAAAAACAGACAACCAGCAAACAGTAGCAGCAACCCCACCCGTAGAGAACAGCAATCTTTTTTAGAGAATACAGCCAACTCCCAGCAGAGACAAAAAAATGAAAGATGATGAGGGTGAGGAGAGGGAATAGTAAAAAACTCCCCCCTGGACCCTGAGGAACAGAATATAACCGCTGTGAATATGACTGGGCACCCTCTTGCAGAATCACAAACCAGGGTGCTATCACTTGGACTAAGATTTGTTGCTTCTCAATACATTGACATATTTAACTTTCAAACAGACTTATTTAAATTGTTCCATAAAATCAATTTAGCAAAACACTACTCTGGTTATATAGGTGATCAAACCACTCAGGCAGATGTTGTCGTACAATCAAACACTGCTCTGTCTCATTACGCCATGAAGGCATGACTGACAGTGCAGATCCTAACCTGTACGATAGCTTGCATGAACTGAACCTGAGGTACAGTATGATTCAACCCAGTCATTTGGCTTTATATTACTCAGAATTGCTACAGTCTCAGGATAACATTTTGGATCAGATACTGGAAAATTAACTTTCAGAATTACTTGATGAAACAGGAAGCCACATTACCAGCAGAAAAATCCAGAGACTGACATTCCATCTAAAATCTATTTTTAATCCACTGTGTTAAATGAGTTCAGCAATTCAAATGTATCAACAGATGGTGTTCCATGATGTTTCCAAAATAACTGCAAATCATCATAATAATAGGATGTATGGGGCCCCATTTTCAAAAGGTTGGTGCAGCACAAACCTGGACTAGTGCCAGCTGTTGGGGATGTACCCATATTCAAAGGGCCCTGATATCATCCTTGCATGCATGTTGACCCATCAACCAGTGAGAGTGTACTGTATACTGTAGGCGCTCTGGTACAGTTCAGTCAGTGGCTGACCATGGTGGTGCGAGGAGTGCTGTGCCAGTTATCAGCTCCAGTTGGATGGGGTGAGCAGGGTGGTGGGTCACTGCCTACCGGGGTTGGGGGGCCACTAGACTACTAGGGATGTGGGGAATATTTTATCTTTATGACATGGATCAGGGCTCAGGGAGGGGGGAACCACTAGACTAATAGGGATTTGGGGAGTATTTTATCATTATATAATGGATCCTGGCTCGGGAAGGTGGCACCACTAAACTACTAGGAATTCGGGGAGTATTTTATTTTTATGACATAATCAGGGAGAGGGGACCACTAAACTACCATGGATTTGGGGAGTACTTTATTTTTATGACCCAGATCGGAGCCGGGGGAGGGAGACCACTAGACTACTAGGAATTTGTGGAGTATTTTATCATTATGTAATGGATCGGGGCACGGGAAGGGGGGACCACTAGACTGCCAGGGATTCAAGGAGTATTTTATTTTTATGTCATGGATTGGGGCTCAGGGAGGTGGGGAGATCACTACACTATGAGGAATTCTGAGAGTATTTTATCATTATGTCATGGATTAGGGTTTGGGGGGCTACACACTCCAGCTGGCCACTCATATGCACATGAGCCCATATTGGGCATGTAAATGGCCCCATAGTGCAGTGCATGCCCAGTGGGCTCATCTGCAAGTTTGGGCTGAATATTGGCCATTCGAATCATGACGCTAACCAGTGTGTGCCATGCTGCATCCCTATATGCAGTCTTCAGCCCTGCACCATGGTAGCACTGTGCCAAACATGGCGACCACTTTCTGTGCATCGCGCTATCATTGTCCGATATTCAGATAGATAGTGTGGTCAGTTCAGATCACGCTATCTGTTTGAATATGGCTCCAAAGCTGGACGGCCCTATTTTTTCATGCGGCGCACCTTTTTGCATGTGCAGCTGGTCAGCTCTGTATATGGGGCCCACGGTATCTTAAAAGCTGTGGAACTGCAAACACTGTCTATTGTTAGCGTACATCCCATCCTCCTTTCTAGATGACTGTCCTCCCCCTCCCACTAGTTAGTGCCTCCTTATCTGCCTGCCCTTTGTCTGTCCTCTTTCTGCCACCTTAATCTGCTCCCTCCTACCCTTTCTACAGGAAAAGGCTGACCTAGCTGCATCCTCTGTCTCCACCCTCTTTCTTTCCTCCTACCCTGCCCCCTTCGTTCTTTTTCATTTTTAACATGTTTCGCTCTCCCTGCCTTGATCCCTCCCACTGATTCATTACTCTACTCTTTCTTCCTCTCTTGCATTCTGTATTCTAATTGTAATTATCTAATCTTTTGTATGTCCCAGTTTGTTAACTGTATAAACCATGTTTTATTGTTCTAGTCTTGACATGGAACCTTTGTGAATGAGCTTTAGCTCAAAGATGTACTTCCTAGATCTAAATAAATAAATAAAAAGCAATACAAGAACTGAAAAATCTAAAGAGTGTTGTGATCAAACCCAGTGATAAGGGTGGTAACATTGTCTTCTGGAAAGAAAATGCCTACATTGTGAAAACAACTGTCAATTAGTGATTGGCATCAGTTACTGAAAACTTTAAGAAAACCCTACTTCTACATGTGCACTAAGATTAAAAAACACTTCTTAGAACACTGGGTTTATGAGGGCTCCATTACAGAAGCGGATTTTCAGTTTATCTTCAATAACAAACCAATGACTCCAAACTTTATTTATTGCCAAAAATTCATAAGGACATGACTAATTCCCCAGGACATCTGATAATGTCTGACAACGGCTCCCTTACTGAAGGGTTAGCAAAATCTGTGGACTTCTATCTTAAACAGTGTGTCCCTAATTTGCCATCTTATATCAAAGACATGGCAGATGCTCTGGGGAAACTCAAGGATTTCATCTGGTAAGATAACTACTTTTGGTTTACAGTGGATGCCACAGCACTGTGTACCTCCATTAACCATCATATTGGCATGTCAGCAGTGCACACTATGATCGCAAAATCTGGACTTGATTTCCCAACAAAATTCATTGTTGATGCTGTGGACATTATTCTCACATCTAACTTTTTTCTTTTAAACAATGAATTTTATTTCCCTATGTGCCTCTTACAGACCAATTTCAGTACTCACAGCAAATAATAAAACAGTTGCAAAAATCTTTGCCACAAGACTGGAACCAGTTTTACAAGCAGTAATCCACCCTGACCAATCTGGCTTTGTGAAAGGGAGGCAGTGGAAGGCTAATGTTAGAAGAACCCTAAACATAACACATATACTGTATGGTCTCAAACAGAGGCAGATCATTGGGCAGTGATCCTTACACTGGATGTAGATCAGACCTTTGACCATGTGGAGCTGGGGTACTTGTTTGAAACTCTTACAAGGTTCCAGGTGGGCACCCACTTCATAAGATGGGTTAAGGTGCTATATCAGCTCCCGCAAGCCCAAATTCTTATCAATGGAGGTCTCACTAACTCCCTTCCCCGCTCACGTGGCACCTCGTAGGGTTGTCCACTTTCTCCACTACTTCACATTCTGGGCCTGGAGCCACTGGCTGTGGCCATCAGGGCAAATAATAGTACTGAAAGTTTGAAGACTGATGTGCTGAGGGAGCATAAGATCTCCCTTTTCGCGGACGATATCCTATTGTACCTGAAAAATCTCCTGAATAGTATACCTGTAGTACACCAACTTTTACAGGAACATGGATCCTTGTCAGGACAGGCAAATGAGAAATGATCCATTTGGGGTTACAAGAGAGAGGTCCTGTCACTCAAAATTCCCTGGGACTTATTGGACAGAGGTCCTCTCATCCAAAATTTCCTGGGACTGATTGTTACTAACATCATCAAATATGTGGATACAGTATTCGCCTGGCCTCCTTCTCCGCTGCCCTGTACAAAAATTATTATAAGTCACTTATCCAAAATTTCAAAGAAGAATGTGCGAGGTGGCAACCACTACCACTATCTTTGCTGGGCAGAATTAATGTAATCAAAATGTGTACTTTACTGAAATGTTTGTACTTATTTCAAAATTTACCAATTAGAGTACCTGCAGGTTTCTTCAAAGCTACCAACTCCCTTATTCATCATTTAACTGGCCTGTGTAAAGCGTGACAGTCTGCAGCAACCCGTAAGAGCTGGGGAGTGTGCCCTTCCAAATTTTAAATATTACTATTGGGCTGCACAGTTTGCAATTCTTCCTACAAATCCACACAGGCCTAAATCAGCATGGTTGGAGCTGGAGGAGGAGGACCTTAGGGAGGAACTGTGCCATGGAATTATTTAATCATTGTTTCTAAGGCTCATGCAAAAAACAATTACCAACCCCTTTGCAGCAAGCATGCTAAGAGTGTGACTATTGGTCCATAAGCACACTGACCACTCTGCCAGTCTTCCCCAAAAGGCAAAGCTGTCAGTAGTCTTCAAGACCAAATGCGACTATGGGGTGTTTGTGCATCAAGCCCTAGTGAGGTAGGCATTACAGGCTTGATCTGGTGGAGTCTCTTTATGATGGAAGGAGCTTAAAATCCTTCACAGACCTCAAATATTTATATGGTATTCAAACTGGGGACTTCTTCACATATCTTAGAATTAGACAGCTCCAAAATGAGGATGGCCAACCCATGGAGATGGACAGCTCTCACCAGTGGAAGAAGCTATTTACAGCCCCCTCCCCCCCAAAAATGTTGGCCTCTTATTACCTTTTATGGTCTGGTTTTAGGGGCATGTCCCATATCCATGACAGCAATAATTAATAAATTAAGTAAGGACTTAGACAAGGATATTACCTATGAAATATGGGTATCCACGGTTGCACATTTTAAACATGTGGCCAGAAATGATTACCTTAGAAAACTCCAACTTAACTTTATTTACTGGACTTGTTTGACTGCCCAAAACATGCACATGTTTGATCTATCCAAGTCACCAAGGTGTCCAAAGTGCGGAACTGAGAAACATGATTTTATCCATTTGACACTTACTTGATCTAAAATATTACCTTGGTTTTTGGTTTGAAATACATACAGTAATGCAGAAAGTGCTCAACTGCCCTCTGCCTAATACAAAAGTTGAGCTACTTCTTGAAGCAGACCCTGAATCCTGAGTACCACTAGGTCCCAGGAAGCTGTGGCACATTGCACTCATTAATCTATGAAAAACTATACCACGTGTCTGGCTGGGTAAGAATCCACCTAGTGTTATTAGAGGAGTACAAAAGTGTGTTATTGCCTTAAAGTTGTGTACACACAACTCAAAGCTAATGGTGATTTAGATAAATGTGCCTCTATGTGGGATCTACTCACAAGGGCCATTGAAGCTGGAATATTCCTGGTACAGAGCTCTTTACTTTGTGAATATCCAGGTAATGTGTAGCCCAGAAGTACAATGCCATTATAGCACTTATTCCGCACTGGAAGTGCTACTGTGTAAGACCTGAAAACACTGCATGTTTGCCTTTTACAAAGTACAAAACTGGTTTAACTCCAACCAACTCTCCTTAAATGCCAAGAAAACTGTCTCTATGTCGTTCGGGCACTAGACAGAGACTATCCAGACTTACATCCCCCGTGATCTTCCATACCCTAAATAACACCATCCTTGAAGACATGCCCTCCTTTAGGTACCTGGGGGTTTGGCTTGATCACCACCTCTCCTTCTCCCTACACGTGGACACCATCCTATCAAAACTGTGCCCAAAGCTTGGTGCCCTCTGTAGAAACCAGTCAAGTCTCACGCTCCCTGTGAGATGCGAAATAGTCCAGAAAATGATTCTACCATCTTTCGATTATGGCAATGTTGTTTACAGCTCTGCCTCTAAGTCCACCTTACCCAGACTGGACCCCCTCTTTAATGCTTTCTGCTGCTTTGCCCTCGATGCCTCCCCCCCCCACACCCATCACTGCGAGCTCTTCCATTCACTGGCCCTTCCTTCCCTGAGTAACTGGCGCCTACTTCACTGTGCTAAATTTGTTTCTAACTTCTGGCTCGGTTCCCTTCCTCCCTACCTCGTATCCTCCCTATCATTCCCCCTACCCCCCTTGCCCTCAGGTCTACTGACTCCAGGCTATTAGCAATCCCTCATAGAAGGACCTCCATGAGCCAATCGGCTTTCTCTTACCTCTTTCCTAATCTCTGAAATGGCCTGCCAGCCCAAATCCACCATTCCTCTTCCAAACACTCGCTATCCTCTGCCCTCACTAACTTCCTTGCACCGAATTGTACCTGCCCCTGACCTCCCTCCCCCTGATGGATTCTCTTCACCCCCTGATCCCCTCCTCCTTACGTGCCTGACCAGTGGCTCGGCCTTCGCCTAATTGTCTGGCTTATACACTGCCCCAACAACCAGTGCTCTTACTGTCTCATTCCCCCTCCCCTTCCCCAAACCTTCCCCCTCCGTAAATACCCTAGTGTTTACTTACAGCCCTGACACCTCTCCTCTACCCCAAATCTCCTACTTCCATCTCCTTCTGCCAACTTGAAGTTCTTGCTTCAGTTAAATCTCTGTTATTGGCACTTATATATTCACGTATAATCCTAGATGTGTATTGAATTATGTATTACACTTACCTAGAGGCTCATTTTCTGTACTGTTCTCCTCAGGTAACAAGCTCTTATGTAATCTCACTCAATTATGTAACAATTGTTGTATTGCTCCATTCCATGCTCAACCTATTGACTGCTGTATGTATACCATCCTCCCATGTCCCGCCCCCCGGTCGCACCGTGAGATGAGCATCTTTTTGCTCAGTGTGCCTTTCCTGGTGAAACATTTTCAATAAATAAATAAAATTTTAGCCCTCAGCTTGAATCTTATATGATTCTAGGATCATTTTATATCAACTGCCCATGTATGTGCTCAGTGTTTCACTATCAGATGTAGTAAATGTTAATACTTTTCTTGTTTCTTTCAATAAAAAAATTTATGAATAAAAAATAATGAATTTTATTTACATGTGCAGGATACAGCTATGGGAGAGGGGTGATGATGGCCTCCTCCGCCAACCTTTTTATAGGTTGGTGGGAGGAAGGGCCATCTATGACCCTCATAAGAATATTTTCCATGATAATGTACGTTTTGTTTTGGCAGGTATACTGATGATCTCATCTTTGTGTGCTGTGGTGTTGCAGGTATTGACAATTTTGTGAACTACTTGACCCGAAATGATGTTGGTTTAAAATTCACTTATACCACAGGAGTGAGAGTATCTGTTTAGATCTTAAATTCACAGATATCATTGAAGCCCCAGCAAGTCACAATGTAGCTGAGTTAAACATTTTTGATAAAGATAAAAACTATTAGTGAAAATACATCAGTGAGTAGCACCCTCCAAACCACCACCAATGTTTCACACCCAATCTAGTGCTTTATCAAGGCATAAAAAGAACAATGATATTCCTCCTTTTATACTGAATACATTTAAAGACACATAACCCAATAAACAGCCAATACTGAAACATCATCAAATAAAATGATCAATAAGATATTATATGCAAGGACTGTCAAAATAAATACCTAATATTATCATACAAAATGTGCAATACCAAGAAATAAGGAAAAAAATAAGGAAAAAGAAAAGGGGTGGAAGGGGGAAGGGAAGGCAGAAGTGCACTACAATATCTAAAATAAGAAATTCTTAGTTTAGATACTATAGTGAACTTCTGTCTTCCCCGTCCCACCCCATTTATTTATTTATTTAATTATTTTCCTATTTTCCCCTTATTTCTTAGTTTTGCACATTTTGTATGATAATATTTGATATTCAGTGTGATCATTCTTGCATATATCATATTGATCATTTTATTTGATTATGTTTCGGTATTAGATATTTATTGGATTATGTCTCTTTAAATTTATTCAGTATAAAAGGAGGGCTATCATTATTCTCATTATGCCTTGATAAAGTGTTAGACTGGGTGTGAAACATTGGCGGCAGTTTGGAGGGTGCTACTGACTGGTGTATTTTCACTAATAAAGTTTTTATATTTACCAAACGTTTTTTGGTTGCCAGCATTCCTTTTAGTCAGCCCAGCTCTGTTGAGACTTACTGGTGCATTGTTCTCACTGTAGCTCTTGAGATTGCTACCAGTGCTACCTTTTTGGGTGTGAAGATAATTGAAGCCCCCCTTATTACCTCAGACTACCAGAAGCTCACCATGGGCAACTTTGTCCTGCATGCTAAGTGCATCCATCCCAGGCATCTCATCAGCAGTATCCTGTATTGACGGCTTGTCCATCTCTGATGGAACTGCTTGGATGACAGTCATTTTTGTGAGCAGGTACAGTACATGCTCTCACATTTTGCAGCTAGAGGTTGTAAAAAAGAAGACTTAGACCTTGCTCTTGGCAGAGCTGTCTCTCTTGACAGGGGGGAATCGGCTAACCACATCCCAGTGATGTGGAACACATCACTTTTATTACCAAATACAATTCTTTTGCAATGCAAATCAAGGCTACTATACTAAAACATTGACATTTGCTTGAGGTAGATCCTGACCTAATGTGTATCAGCAACACCCCTCCTTGAGTTTCCTTTAGCAAAGAATCTTATCTGGGTGACTTGCTCACCCAGAGCCATCATCGACCCACCACAGTCCCCACTACCTGGCTACTTACAAAGCCTTGTGGCTTCTTTCCATGCTGCTGTTGTAATATTTGTACACATGATTTTCTGTGTAAAGCCTTTGTCCATCCAACCACTTCTAGAAATATTGAGAGCAGACAGTTCATCACATGCACCATGGCTTTTGTCATCTACTGTATGTGCTCTGGTTCATGTGTGGACTTCTCTATTTTGGCAGAACCATGCAGCTGCTTAAGGAGAGGCTCCAGGAACACTTCAGAGCCATCCATAATGACAAAAAGGGATCACCCATTGCTATACATTTCAGTGAAGCACACAACGACAATGCAAAGGCTTTCCAGCACATAGGGACTGAGACAGTTAACTTACATCCTCGTAGTGGGGACTGCCTGTGTCTGTTGCTCCAGGAAGAGAATGGACAGATTTTTCAGCTTCTAACTCTATCCCATAAAGGCCAGAATGAGAACCCAGATCTTACTCCTGTACCTTCTGTAATCTTTTCTAATAACTTTTGTTCAGTCACTCATGTTTTGGTGTGTTCTATCACTGGTAATAGTCTATATTATACTGGACTCCTTTTTTCCCTTTCTTTCCACCCCTCCTCTCATTTTCACCTATTTCACCCCATACCCCTCTTCCTTCTCCTTCCCTATCTCTGTCATTATATTATTTCATGTATTCATCTGGACATCCTATTGTTTGTGCCTCTGCTGTAGTCCACTTACCACATCCCATTCTTTTTGCCCATCTCCTGTCTGCCTTGCTCCTTCCTTTTTTCACAGCTGCTCATGATTCTCTAAGGTACTTAACCGTTTTCTACATCTTTGATGTACAGTATATCATTGCCATTATTTTTATTGATATTCAAATGTTTTTCATTATCCTTTTCTTCTTTGCCTATTTCTGTTATTTTCATTGTGACCCAAGTATTTATTTTAGGGTCCCCTATTTGCATTGATTTTTATGTTTGATTTTTTTCCCTTTTCCATTTCATGTTATTATTTGGTTATGGTCCTTCACTCACTGCACTCTTGCGTTGTGCATTTGTACTTTTTTTTTTATTTACTTGTTGTTTTGGTCTCAGGGTTACTCTTTACCTCTGTATAATTTTCCATGGTTTCCAGCATATTTTTGTTTTTTAGTGTGGGTTTTTTGTTTTTACGGCTGCATGGACAGAGTCATGCAGATGTATTGCTATCATCAGAAAAAGGGGTCTGAATTCCTAACATAGCACAGCTTTTGTTGTAACAAGTGAGTGGAATGGAATCAAAGCTGCATTCATTACACTGTGTTTCTTCCCCCTCCCTTCCTCCCCCCAGCTGTGTTGTTAGGAAGGAGTGGAATCCATCTGTGTCCTTTCATTCACTGCAATGTGGAATCTGCAGTAGTAGTAGCTCAGGTTTCATACTTCATTAGCAGCTCTCTGTAGCAAGGTTATTCAATCACAGATGTCTTTGTTTATTGCCTTCCTTTTTCAAAAAAGTTGAATATAGTTTGCTATGTTAAATAAAAAAACAAATTGTTGCCAAATAAATGTCACTATATTTTCTTGGAATATGCCACTAATAGATTTATTTTACAGTAAATATTTCTTAACTTGGTTCAGTACTGTAGCAGAAGGGAACCATCGGCCAGTACAGTTACTTTTATACAAACCTGCTGTTACAGTATTACTACACTAACATCATGTTTACTCTAAATTTTTCAGCTCTGGAGTATGAATGTGCTAGTTATAGTTAGAATATTGCTATGCATAAAGCAGTCAAGATATAGCTCCACGTCCTTCAGACTTCTGAATGTTTGAGCAGTACAGTGACATTTACTTTTTTCAGATAAAATTACTTCCTTTAGTAGAACAGAAACATACAGTAGCTAAACAATGTTGCCAAAACCTGAGCTTTGTTGACTGTTTAAACATAAAAAACAATCCTTGCCAAATAAATGTCACCATATCATGTGGGAATAAGCAACTAACAGATGAATTTTACAGTGAATGTTCCTTATGCTGGTTCAGTACTGTAGCAGACCTCCCATTCACAGCAACGTGTTTCATTCTTCTCCTTCTAATTCTGTGAGCAGCCTAAGGGTTAAACTAAAAAGGCACTGGAATCTGAAGTAGTAGTAGTGGCTCAGGCTTCGCAGTTCATTGGCAGCCCTGCCTGGTAAGTTAATTCAATCACAGATGTCTTTGTTTATTGTCATCCTTTTTCAAAAAAGTTTAACATTTGAAAGTCAGCCATTAACAAAAATAAAGGGAAAAATAGCAATAAGCACATCAGTTGCTTTAGCACACCAGATCATTACAACCCTTTAATAATGCAATTATCTGTTAAGTTAAGGAACAACAACACACACACACACACACACACACACATATACAGGGGAGGTTTATTTATTTTATTTTTATTTATTGCTTATTTATTAATGTCTGGCAGGGCTCTGAGCGAATATCTGCCTGTTTTCATTGACAACCAGACAATTGTAAGGGACATAG
Organism: Neoceratodus forsteri; assembly: GCA_016271365.2. Taxonomy (NCBI): domain Eukaryota; kingdom Metazoa; phylum Chordata; order Ceratodontiformes; family Ceratodontidae; genus Neoceratodus; species Neoceratodus forsteri. The sequence continues at coordinate 1,317,247,538 of CM028131.1, forward strand.
GTTGCAAAAGAAGTAGTATTTTGCAGACTGACAGTTAAGTGCAATTACAGTGTGTATTTATGGCAAGTTACAAGCAATTACATATATCTGAGTCAAGTATCCAGTTACTCAATTTCAATGTGAAGGCAGCAAAGGGCAGAGTCTGGTCAGCTACATGTATAGAAAGGGAGTTATAGAAACTGGGGAGTTGGAACAGTAGGGCCCTTTGACCAGCACTAGTTCTCAGGGTGGAGATTTTGAAGTAGTCCATTGTCGAGGATCTAGTGCAGGCCAGTGAGGCTTTGTGTTGGAAAAAAAAGTGTTGAAGATGGGCAAAAGTTTATTCGTGATGATTTTTCGTGCCATAATGCCAGTTCGAAGCTTGATTCTGGAGGCCAGGGAAGGCAAATTGGGCTTGTTAAGGAAGACACATGGTGGAGGTCTGGGTGGGGAGTTGTCATGAACCTGGCAATTTGGCTATAAAGGGTTTGGACCCTGTGGAACTCAGATTCAGCTGCTGCTGAATAGAGAGTTAGACCATAGTCAATGAACGGGAGCAGGAAGGTTTGAGCTGGGAGGTGTCTTGTTGAGGGGATGAGGAAAGGGTTAATCTGGTAGAGTACACCTCATCTCTGGTGTGTTGTTTTTATAAGGTTGGTAATGTGGTTACTGAAGTTGAGGTGGGAGTCTATGTAGAGACCCAGGTATTTGAAGACAGGGACTTTTTCGATGGTGATTCCATTAAGGGTATTAATTTTGGTGTTAATACTATCAGGCAGTTTTTTCTTGGTGTTGTGGAAAATCATGTATTTGGTTTTGATGCTGTGCTCAATGAACCAAGATTAAATAACTTGATCAGGTAATAATGTTGCAATATACAGCCTCTCAGACACACAACCCAAAAAAAAAGGCTACTGCATAGGCACTGTAGGAGTGCAGTCCAGGTTATTGGCACTATCCAATATTAATGTAAGTTGTAGACAAAGACATGATCATATATTTCCAGATATTTCGTGAACTTTCTCAAGAGTTTCTGTCTGCTGCCGCTACTGTGGATCTGCAGAAAGCAGGATATTTCTCTAGAAATGTCACAGAAATTTCAGGGAATGTCTGACCATGTCTTTGGCTGTGACTGTAGTCACTGCTAGTGAAATCTCATTTCTGCATTGAGCAATAATTTAGTTATTGATTGCATTTTCTTTCTTTTTTTGTTATGAAACAGCACAGACTGACAAGTGTATTCCATATCACCCTCCTGTAACAATATATATAATACACTGTCATAGTCAAAGATCGGCTTAGGTAGCCAAATTAGTCTCCCTCACTTCCTCACAGTCCCCCATAGTCTCCCTCCACTGGATTCTAAATCATTAAAGCATTAATCCAAAAGAAGCAGAAACAACAGAGCAGAGCCTGTAGAAAGCCAGCAGTGAAAGTGCATAAATTAGAAAAGCCTTGACAAAAAGAGTTTCCCCAAACCAGGACTGACCTTAATATGATGCTATCAATCAGGCTATCTTAAGGGGCATATAGAGAAAATTAATCTTTCAGAAAAGGGGGCAATCAGGTGGCCAGTTTCACTTTAACTCCTGCACGTATGTATCTGCAACACTTCACTTATACTGTAAACATGTTTAATGATAGACTGAATCACCATACTGTGTTTAATAAAAAAGAAGAAAACAAATAATTTAACCATGCATTCTATGGGTTTTAGCACAGAGAGCTACTGAGTTGTGTATTTCAGTGACTTTTAGCATGGTGAGAAATTATGCTAATTTGGTACACACATTTTGTTTAACCATTTCATAATATGCTACCCATGTGCTTTGTCTTCTTAAGTTTTAACTCTTTTTGCTATGTTTTACATATTGGCAGTTATTCTCATGCCAGTATGAGATAAGCCTAGCTTTAATCTGCTGTAAACAGAGTGTATTTTAGAAATTAAAACTGCACCTTAGAAATTCACTGTTTTTCCCACACTGAATTCATATTAAGAAGGAATCTTCATGTTTGATTTGGATAATAATTAAAAAAGTCCCAGTTAGGCATGGTTTTGTCTTTATCTTTACCGTTGTAACTTGCAACAAGGTTAAAATATGCATTTCACAACATTTTAGTTACTGTTAATATTACAGTACTTTCAACTCCGGTTAGAGTTTTTTCTTGATAACATAGTATTTATGCAACAAAACAAAGAATAATAAACAGTTACGTGTCATCATTAGAATCTGCTGAGTGTAATGCAAGTGACTACTCAAAGCAGGCTACTAGATTCCCTGTTGCTTCACTATCATTTAAGTACATTGGTTAAACAGACAAGTTTCACAGACATTTTCTAATAATGTATTTTTAGCTGAGCAATGTGTTCATTTGCTTTAGCAAAACAATGTTTTTATGCGCAACTCTCAGGAACAAACAGATTGCTACAGTGCAGTGTGAGGTAAGCAGAGCACATGGTGAACACCTTTATAATGTGATTTTTGGTATCTTGTGCTGTTGAGCTCTGTGGTTCATGGCATGCATTTCTTTTATTTGATAAGCTCTTAGTAATAATTTATGAACTACTATTGAGCATAAACTAACAAGATTTCAGTTACAGTATACGCACGTGATCAGTGTCCCCCTGATCAGCTATTGGTAGTTCACTAATAGAAATCCTGTCATGTGAACACTGCATTGTCATTTTTTCTATTCAAAACAACAAATAATTTTTTTTAATGCAACAGAAAAATTCTCTGCCTAACTGAAGAATCAAGCAGTGAAACAAAATAGAAACTGGACAGCACAGTGTGCACTGAAATCTTGTTTAGTATGTTCTCAGTAGTAGTTGTTCAGAATGATTTACTAAGAGCTTTTATCAAGTGTAGTAGTGTAAATAATAATGTGGATCAAGGATGGCCTGCTGTAAATCAGTCATTCTGCAGATGTGAGCTCAATTGTGTTTTGCTCATATGTCTCCAGCTGGGATATGATACAAATGGAGGGGACTCGACAAATACAACTTTGCAGCTAACAATTTTAACTTGACCAGTGATGACTAAACCCTCGCTTTAAATTTGTTGTGAGAAGCTGGTTTGACAGGATTTACCTTCGGCATGCATATTTAAGTTCCAAAAGCAAGAAGGATTAAAATTGTCTATGTCCATTTTTTATGTAACGTGTATCACTGATTAATCTGGTGCAGCAAGCTGTGTGTGTGTGTGTGTTTTCAAAGGGGTCTGTATGTACAGAACAAACAGCACCTTTTACTGCCTCACCTTGATGTTTATACTTCTCTTATTTTTCTACTGTTGAGGTATAAATGTGAGACTTTTATATCACAATAATACAACTAAGTCACAAATTAATTCTTTATTTCTTATCACATTAATATAGCCGTTGTGGCTCTGACCAGAGTTTGTTATATTTTTCATCTGCTTCTCTGCTATTGCCACATAGCACTACAGTCATTAAATCAGTATTATTGTTGTTTGTATTACATACTAACATACTAATTGCCAGCAGATTAGGCCTTACTGTCTATTGAGTCTGCTTGAACCTCAGATCCCTAGTTGGGTACTGAGGCCCCCCCTCCTTGTGTTTCAGAAACCCCTAACATCCATCCCCACCCCCCTGGGCCAGGCCATCCCCTGATACTTCCCCTTTCTGTATCTGTCCCACCCTCTCTTAAAGCCTTCCACCATAGAAGTCTGAACCAGCTCACCAGGCAGTGCATTCCAAGGTTCCACCACCCTCTCAGTGAAAAACCTCCTCCTCTTTTCTCCCTCATCCTTCCACCTTCCAACTTCAAACCATGCCCTTGAGTGATACCTCCCTCCTTTAGTCTAAAAATTCCCTCTGTGTTTACCCTATTTATTCCCTTGAGGTACTTGAAGACCTCAATCATGTCCCCCCATATCTCCTCTCCTCCAATGAAAACAGGCCAAGCTCCTCAAGTCTTTCCTCATACGTCAAATCCCCATGTCCTTGTATCATCTTGGTAACCATCCTCTAAACTCTCTTCAGGAGCTGTATGTCCCTCCTCAAGTGCAGTCTCCAGTACTGCACACAATACTCAAGGTGTAGTCTAACCAGACCATTGTACAGTGGCAGAATCACTTCCCTGCTCCTTGAGGTGATCCCCCTTATGATGCATTCCAACATCCTGTTTGCTCTGACAGCCACTCTCCTGCAGTGCTCAGAGTTATTCATACTTGTATCCACCATGACCCCTAGGTCTTTTTCCCCTGTTGAGGTCTCCAGTGCCCCCCTTCCCAAGGTGTATGCATGTTTGGGGTTCCCCCACCCAAGATGTAACACCTTGCACTTGGAGGAATTGAAATCTAATTTTCAGGTGTGAGCCCACCTAACCAGGGTCTCCAGGTCCCCTTGCAGGGCCAACCTCCCCTCTTCCTCCTCAACTACTGCTCCCATCTTGGAGTCATCAGCGAAGAGACTCATTTCACACCCTGTTCCCTCCCTGATGTCAGATATGTATGCATTAAACAGGATCGGACCCAGGACTGAGCCTTGTTGTACCCCACTGCTGACCCCTCTAGGGTTCGACAGCTCCCCACCGACCACTACTCTTTGACTGCATCCAGCTAGCCAGTTTCTTATCCATCTGACCATCAATGAGCTCACACCCAACCCTGTCAGTTTCTCCACCAGGCCATTGTAGGGGACCAATTCAAATGCCTTGCTGAAGTCTAAGAATAGTACATCCACAGGCTTTCCACTGTCCAGTTCCGATGTTACCCATTCGTAGAACTCCACAAGGTTAGTTTGACATGATCTACCTGGCACAAACCCATGTTGCCGGCTATCCAGCCCTCCCACCTCCTCCAAGAAAACCCCCAATTGTTCCTTCAGTATACTCGCCATTAATTTTCCCACCACCAATGTCAAACTGTTGGATCTTTAGTTACCTGGCACTTCCCCTGACCCCCCTTTATGGATTGGCACCACATGAGCCTCTTGCCAATCCCTAGGTACCCTCTCTGTCTGAAGCAACCTGTTGAAGAGCTCCACCAGGGGTGCAGCCAATACATCCACCAATTCCCATAGTACTCTCAGATGAATGCCATCTGGCCCTGGAGATTTATCTTTCTTTAGGGCCTTAAGGGCTTTTCACACCCGTTCAGTGGGGAAAGCATCATCTGACCCCCACCTTACTGTCCTTTTTATCCGTATCCTGATGTGACACCCCTGGGGTACCTCCCCCCCCTCCTGCTCCATTTCTGTTGCTCCCCATCCCACACCCTACCCCTTCTATCCCCACCATGTCTTGCTTTGTAAATATCCCATCCCCTCCCTAGTGAACACAGAGACGAAGTACTCATTTATTACCTCCGCCTGGTACCTTGCCTCTTCCACCCACTCTCCTTCTGATCTCAATCTGCCGAGCTGGCCTGTGGCTTTTCTTCACTCCCTAATGTACCTGAAGAACCCCTTTTCCCCCTCCCCATATCCCCTGTGCCAACCACTGCTCTTTACTGGACTTTGCCCCACACACCATCTGGGTGACTTTTCTAGATGCAAGACAGTACGTTTCCTTTTCCCTTTCCCCTCTCATTGTTTTGTATTTTTTGTAGGCAGCCTTCTTTTCCCTGACCACTACCTGAACCTCACTGGACCATCAGTATGGTTTATGTGACCTTGCTCCCTTACACTTCACCTTAGTGCAGGTCCTGACTGCCTCATGAAGTCACCATTTAATGACCTCTCATCCCTTTTCCCCATCTGTCATTGTTGTAATCCCCTTCAAGTGATCCTTGAGAATGTTTCCCATGCCCATAAAGTCTGCCCCCCTGAAGTCCACAGCCAGTGTCCTAGAGCTCTGCCCCCTTCCCCCATGTTTATTTGATACCAGACATTATCGTGGTCATTCCCAACCAGGGGATCCTCTACAACTAGGTCCCTTATCAGATCCCCATCCACCAGAAGCATGTCTAGGACATGCCCCTCCCATGTGGGCTCCACCACATGCTGTGTTAAGAACACATCCTGGAAGCTGTCCAGCAACCTCTGCTCCTTGGCCACCTTAGAGGACATGGTTCCCCAATTTGTCCCTGGCACATTAAGGTCCCTCATCAACACCACTGCCTCCCCTTTTGGTCCGCACTGGGCTATAATGTTGTCCAGCAAACCATCGTCCAGAACATCCCCCATCCTGGGGGGCCTATATACCTTTCCCAGCTTGACCTTACCTCCTGCAGGGGTTCATAAGGTGACCCATAAGGCCTCCACATTTCCCTCTGCCTCTTCTACCCTTGCAATTTCTATGCCATCTCTATTGTACATAGCCATTCCCCTCAATAACTTTGTGTCATATGTTTTTTTTTTTTTTTTTCAGCAGCAATCTGAGTCCAATATTCTGCCATGACCTGCTCTGGACAATATTTTTTGTAGCACTTTCATATAATGAATATTGTCCTAGATCCCATTTTGGTGTGATCAGACTCTCAGTTTTTGTGGAAAATAATAATTTTGTCCACCCCCTAGTTGTAGTGCTAGCTTCTTATTGGATTACCTCTCAACTAATCCTGATTGCAAAAGATGTCTCTCAATTTACCACTCAAAATTGCTCTGTCCCTCATCCATCTGTCATGGAAAAGGCATTGCCCACACAGAGAATGTGCCGTAAATTCTGACTTGAAAGCAGAAATGTATAATATTCTAAGATGCTAACTCAAAAATAAACTTTGTACTAGGAAACACAACAGTTTCAACAGTGTTCTGAGCTTGCATCTCCATGTTTGAGGATGAGGATCTCATTTTGAGGGCCATTGTCCCTCATTGTCCCTCATTTTGAATGTCCATGTCCTTCATTTCAGTGATAAAAGACTGAGAGCTATGCTTGTTGGTCATTGATGTGTCCCATTTTTGGATGGTTCACATTGTTTTAGAGGTTGCATTCTTCACTAGTCTCCAACTGAAATTTGATGGAGACATCACATTTCATGATGCTCACCTTTAATAAAGACTTTCCATCCATATTATGCGTTATATGACTTATTATTAGTTTTCTATTTTCTTTTTCTTATCTTTGATTTCTTTCTTTTTTTTAATTTGACTGGATTTGTTAGTGGTTTACATTGGTTTCTGTTTGGTATAGTTCTTAGGTAAAACTTGTGGACAGCATTTCTACTTTACAGTATTTTGTAGTTCATGTTTGATATTTTGCTGTCTGTGGGGCATCAAACGTGGATTCACGTATTCACTGTTTTTGTTCTTTCCTTTGATTTTGTATTCCACCTTCCTCTGTTAACCTTGTTACATACTTTGGCAGGGTTGTATTCATTTAGTCCCACTACCCCCAGTACTATAGTTCCACTTCTGTGGTTTATATTTTTTTTCGCTAATTGGCAATTTAAAATGGGTCCTTATCTGTATTTAAGTGCTTCCTCCTGCATGATGCCCCACCCCTGAAGAAGAGGTTTTTGACCTCAAATTACTGGGGTGTTTTGTCCTGGTCCCTCTGGTGCCATTACATCAAATCTTGTTATGTGGTACTATTTTCAAGAATTAAAATGCTGACAACATAAGCAAATCATCTTGTCTGAGAGTGCTCATTTACTGTGTTACTGCTCAAATTAAACTAATCTTGGATGAGCACCCAGAATTACTGTTTGCGCTCCCTTCCTCTTCTCTGTGGGCCTCGTCTGGCCTAGTGAAGGTGTGCTTCTGTACTCCTGACTTCCTCTTTAGCCATCTTGCCCATTCCAGGGACCTCCACTGACCTACAGGAGAGAGCACCTATATAAACTCTTGTGCTGGTTGGAGGGATCCTGATGGTGCACTCGAGGGCTGCTGTCATGAGGGGTTGATGAGGGCCATCACTGGATATGGCGGTGAACCATTTCTGCTGGTGTTCTTCTGCTCCAGCTCTCTCAGTGGCACAAACCTTCAGAGCTGGCTGGGGGGGGCTGATGATGTGTGGTTACCCACAACTTCAGTGGCACCTGAACTAAGCAACCGCCAGGAGCCACTGTAAGAGTAGTGTCACGGTCTCTCCCTCTGAGGACAGCATCCATGTGACTCTCTTGAGGCTTCCCTTCCAGCACCCACTCTTGAAGTCTCAGGCTCAGAGTGTGAACCCAAGTTGCAGCATGCCAGAGTGGTCCTCTATTGTTCTGCATCACAGAGCAGGCTACCATCCAATATTTTTAATGTTGCAGGCTATTCGTTAGAAGTTTAGGTGCATAGCAAAAAAGAACACTCCCTACCTTTGGCTTACAGTAAGTTTTTCTTAGGATCTTTTTTGAATATTATCTCTAAAGTGATAAGGACCATGGGTTTTAACAAATATATTCTTATGTTTGAGATATGCTTTGATGTACTGCCATATTTTGCTTGAGGATTGCAAAATAAGTTGCTTATGTCGTTATTGAAATTTATTTACAGCAGGCAAGGCAAGCAGAGATACTGGTAGTTGTAACAACTTCCTTTCTACCTGCTACCTGGAGGAAGGAGGATAGGAGCACATAAAGTATAAGGCAGAGTAGTGATAAAAATGAAATAGTTAAGCAGTAAAGCATGACGGGAAGGTTGCCATCATGCAATTGCACCCTCTGCATATCAGTTCTGCTAATGCTGTTTGCCATGGGGTGGAATTACCAATCAATATCCTACCCCCAGTATTGCCTTATGTTATGTCATGTGCTATTATACAATGAATAGAAGATTACAGATACATACATACTGTACATAAATACAACAGATAATATACATTGCAAACACAAATATGGACCCAGGTGTATAGATAAAGTATGTAAGATCATCTGCTACTGGAGTGAAGTCAGTTTTTACTTCAGTCCCTGAGTGCTACTGGTGCCAGTAATGTCAGGGGTGAATGTTTATGTAAGACAACCTGAAGCAGCAATCTAATTGGCCAGCCTTCTTTTTGCAGCAGTGCTTCTGGAGCACTGGAGCTTACTGAGACCTTACCACTCAGGTAAGCAGGGTTAGAAGAGTAGTTAGGCAACTTACAGCACTGTAGCTCATACTAGTGCGGGAGTTTACCAAGCCAATACTAGGATGCTTGGAGACTGATTTTAAGTATCCTAATGTGATCTGATGGATAGGCCATCAATCTGACTCTGGATTTGAGATCCTGTCAGACTCCCTTCAGATTTTGGATCCAAGGCTGGATAGTGAGATCTAAAATCAGGCAGTGGGATCCGAGGTCAGATGTCTGCTTCAGGTCCTGGATAGTCACACTGAAAAGTTAGTATCTGACTGGATCCTGGGTGATGGGCTCTAGTAGTAAGGTACCAACAGTATCTGATGGTATCTGAGTCAGTCAAATACTATCCATGCTGCAACACTAATTGTGTGCTATGGAGAGCTGTGTATTGGTATTATCTTCTCTCTCTCTCTCTCTCTTTCTCTCTCTTCACACTCCCTTGTGCCCGAGAACTGTATCTGGAGACATGGCTGATTCTGGAGGTCAGATGTAACTGAAGAGGTGCCCTGTTAAAGCCATCTCGTCCCCATTACACATGCCTGTTCAGAAGCATCTTGCAGGTCTGCAAATGAAAACAAACTGTATTAAATGTCTGTGAACCTGAATGAACCTGGTGAGGGATGACCAGGTCACAGGAGAAGGTATCCCAATGACTGTAGCCTTACCAAGGGCTTGAACCACAAAGGGCTCAGGGGGCCCTTCACACCCATGTAGGGTACATAGAGAGGCTGCAGGTATGCAAAGGTCTCATTTAGCACATGTGGTGACCTCCATGCATCCACTGCTCCCACTGTGCCCCCCAAGAGGTTTGTCTTGACCTGCTCTGCACCACTATGTGGGTGGTCAATTTGGGGGAAGCTTGGGATGGTGGTTTCTTGCTCCCTGAAATTATAATCATGCTTTATGCAACACAGAGAGGGTGCAGAGGGTGACAGTATTACATGAGGGCTGACCCAGCAGTACTGCTTGGGCTCCTCTCACACAAGACCTGTCTGTGTTCCCCTGTACCTTCCTGCAGGCCTGTTTCACACTAGCACCTGTTTCCCTAGCCATTTCAGCTGGCATGAAGAGAGGGGGTTCTTAAAACAAATTAAAATGTAAGGTCTTTTAAGACCAGGATATGCACAATCCCATGCTCTGCTCAGAGCAGGACATCCATTCATAACCTGAACTGTTTGGTCCGACTCTGCCGCTGTCATGCCTCTGGCCCCTCCATACTCAATTATGCAAGGGTGCTGGTATCTGTCATCCAGAGGGAAATACGTGCTGTTGGAGCACATCTTTTCTCATTTGGGCCTTTATCACAATAAAAACTTAATTTATGAGAAATGATTTACAGTAAAATGGTTTAAAATGGTAATTTGTAGGAGGTTCTTTGGCTAGTCAAATAACCAGATCAGCTGACTTTGTTGAAGAAGAAATTCCACTGGCTTACTATAGAATGCCAGTAATCTGCTGCTTGTTTTCGGTTGCCCATCATATCTTTTGTGTGTTTTTGTTTGTTCATCTTTTTCTATAAAAGCAGAATATTTTTCATGCTTGCTTTTTCTAGCAGCGTTTTGTGCTGCCACAGTATATTGCCCTTAGAGGGCAAGCCACAATCCTTGCTGCATTATATCAGCATAAGACCCCTTGGAAAGGTGCTTATTGCTTAAGTGTTGCATGTTTCAATTGTATCAGTGTAGGATCTGCCACCAGGTGGGACTCCTGTGCCAAGCCTTCAGACAGATAGAATTACACTAATTCGGCATTGTGACAGGGCCAGTCTGCCCTTTGCCCTCCCCTGTTACTTTTCAGGACACCAAGGGGTTTTGTCAGAGGCTGTAGGGGTAGTCAAACCAGAATTTAGAACATTGGCCATTGACTGATTAGGCCCTTTATGACTGCAGTGTATTTACTGGGTAGCAGAGTAAAGGTTGGCCAGAGGCAGTCAGTCATTAATTGAATTACTGGGGCCAGCTGTGCTGCAGCAGCAGATTAAAGAGGCATGCATCAACCCAGGGGAAGAGACTTGGAAACTGAGCTGACATGAGCTCTGGGTTAGAGAGGAAGATAGAGAAGCTTACTAAATTTGTAATGCAGATAGAAGACACTGCAGAGAAGCCACACAGAGAGAAACATACACCTGTTGGATAACGGGGTGAACTAAGTGAGTTCTTATGAAGAAGGGTCTGCCAGAGAGAAGCAGGCTGTGAAAGAGGGGGTGATGTGAAACCCCAGAACCATGTGAAAGAGGGGCTGATGTGAAACCCCAAAACAGTGTGAAAGAGGGCTGATGTGAAACCCCAAAACAAGGCGAAAGAGGGGCTGATGTAAAACCACAAAACAGTGTGAAAGAGGGCTGATGTGAAACCCTGAAACAGTGTGAAAGAGGATCTGATGTGAAACCCCAAAATAGTGCGAAAGAGGGGCTGCTGAGATACACCAAAACAGTGTGAAAGAGGGGCTATATGAAACCACAAAACAATGTGAAAGAGGGGCTGCTGTGAAACCCCAAAACAGTGTGAAAGAGGGGCTATATGAAACCACAAAACAATGTGAAAGGGGCTGATGTAAAACCACAAAACAGTGCGAAAGAGGAGCTGATGTGAAACCACAAAACAGTGCGAAAGAGGGGCTGCTGTGAAACCCCAAAACGGTGCGAAAGAAGGGCTGATGTGGACCCCAAAACAACGTGAAAGGGGCTGATGTGAAACCACAAAACAGTGTGAAAGAAGGGCTCATGTGAAACCACAAAACAGTGTGAAAGAAGGGCTCATGTGAAACCACAAAACAAGGTGATGAAGGGGCTGATGTGAAATCCCAGAGTCAAAGAGAGCAGAGTTTGAGACTGAAGGACATACTGTTTATTTGACAGTAACTATGGAAGAAAAGCCACTGATGTTGAGCACTGTGAAAGCTGCTGAATACAAACCAATTTACCTTCAAAGACTGATGTGGACTATTACCTGTGAGTGTTCCTTTAAAAGTCAACCCAGGCCGCTTGTTTACATGCTACCATGTCACAGTGCAAAATAAGGAAACCGAACAAAGGAAGAGTGAAACAATTAAGTTAAAAAAAAAAGAATGTCATATTAACTCTACAGACATTCCATTTTCCAATATTTACTGTTTATGTAGCTCCAGCACAATTGTACTGGCACTCCTGTTTATCTCATTACAAAAATGCATTGTAAACAGAACAGTACTCTTTAATTTAAGAATTTCATTACTTGTACTCATCCAGATTTGGTTTTAATCACCTTACTTTGAAAATTCAGAGCACAATACTCATTCAATAAAATCTTATTTGGAGCATGTGTTTGCGTACGTGAGTGTGTGTATGTGTGTAGTGTTTATGGGGGACGAGTGTATGGAGTAGAGTAGGTAAGGGCATGGATGTGTGTGTGGGTGTTGAAAAACCAACATTGCATATCAAACCACTAGTCTGTACTAGTAAGTAAGGAAAGAAGGATAATGTCAAGGTAAGAGAAAGGCATAGCTAAAGATTGTGTCTGCATGTGACATTGTCAGTCTGCTGTTTGCCCTGTCCTATCATTTTTCCAGGACCTCAAGGGGTTTTGTTAGGGGCTCTGGGGGAGCAGAACCAGGATGTGGAATGTCAGCCCTTAACTTTGTTAGGTCCTTTAAGTCTGCAGTGCATTTGCTGGATAGCAGAGTGAGGGCTGGCCAGAGACAGTCAGCTGTGTTTATTTATTTATTTGAACATCAGTTTACAACCTTTGAGCCAGAGGCTTGTTTCCAAAGGTACCTCATCACATTGAGGACAGACAGAAACAAATTTAGGTTACAGAATATAAGTCTCATACGTAGAGTTACACAGAATAATTAATGAGGCCAGCTAAGCTAAAGCATCAGATTAAGGAGCCATGCTTCTGGCCAGGGAAGGAGACCTGCAACATTGCTGATGTGAGTTTGGGGTCTGAGGGAAAACAGAAAGGCTGACTGAATTTGCAGCGTAGAGAGAATACACTGCAGAGAAGTCACACAGGGAGAAACCTGTGCACCTGTTTGACACTGCAGGGAGGGAGACGTAAACACAGTCCCTCAGAATATGCTTAAAAAGTGCAAGCATGTTGGGAGAATCCACTGGCCATAATCAAAACTTATTCAGAGTCACTATGTTTTCAATATTTATCTTTGCAAAACTTGTTTATTAGGGTTTTACAATTTCCAATAATACAACATACACACATATATCCCAGGATAGGTACCTGGGCCCATATCCCCAAACTGCATATGGATACTATACACATCCCTCAGAACTTATTTACAATCACAGTTATAGTATTTGATACTTATCTTAAAGACTGCAACAGTATGGGTATTTATATAATAAAAGGCTATAGCATGGGTATTTATATAATAAAAGGCTAAGCCTGAGGCTTGATGGGCAGGAGCAACCAGCCACACCCCCCTTCCTGGGCTATATAAACCAGCTTCCCGGAGCCTCATTCAGAAGCTTAATTTCTTTGCTGTAGCCAGAGGCTCTGCTTTCCTTCCTCCCCTGTGGTTGCTGCTTTCAGCTTGGTTGTTTTGGGTCTTTCCTTTGGTTTTTGTCTTCAGCTTCTTGAGACAGGGTTGAATAAGACAATTTCACGTTTGTTTTGTAGAAAGAGTTAAAAGCAATGATCTGTTCTGTTCTCTCCTTTTCTGTCTCTTCTCTGTCTGATTGCACAATCAAATTTTTTGGGAGATGTAGGAACTGATCACTCCAATGGTCTCATGATTGTCTGCCTCCTGCTATCTCCTTGCCTTCGCTTGCTGTTTCTTGCTCTTCCTATCTTTTCTTGCCCCTTGCATATCTGCTGTTATAAAAATATATGTGAATCTTTTTGTAAAAATGGAATCCCTTGGTTTGAAAATGTATATAGTTGTATTGCTGAAATGATTGCAAAAAGCTATTTGGAACTCAGGGGTTAACTTTGAGTTTAACCTCCACAAACTCTTTTGCAGAGCTGTCAACAGGAGGTTAGTTCTGGGACACCGTGTTCTATTTTGCTGCACCTGCAAGGAAATTGACAAAGTTCTGATGCATTTTGTGAGGAACAGGATGCCTGTTAATGAGATGAGGTTGCAGAAGTTAATTGCCAGGCTAAGACTTATTATAAAAAGAGCAGCAATCTTTTTTTACAGGGAGAGACTAAAACTTAGAATTAGAGATACCCTCAGACGAAGGACTTTATTTTCTCTGTTTGTATTGCCTTTGTAATAGTTATACTGAACAAATTTATTATTCATTTTACTGTTATTGCTAATAATAAAATGCTAATTGTGAATTTTATAACTGCTCCTGATTTTCCTATGCTCCTGACCTGTACCTCTATGGCACTTCTGTTTGTCCTGTGCCTTCTGCAGCTCCTGGATTTAAAACTTCAGCTACTGGAGGGTGGGAACCTAAGCCCACATGGTTTCATTAGCTCCGCAGACAATGTCTGCAGCACCTCCAAAAGCTATTGTCCCTGCAGCTTACTCAGTCTCATTCCGTATCTCCTTCTTTTAGTTTCCAGTCAAGATTAGTCCTCCTTGTGGTTTTTAGGCCAAATGCAAGCCTTTCAGCAGTCTCTCTCTCCTCAGTCCACGTGTTTTGGGGGCCCTTCCCTGAGGTACCTCCTTTGCCTTTGAGATCTACTTCTGGCACTCCCACAACGTCATCCCATTACAGGAATAGAGCAAGAGATATCCCTCCAAAGGTTCCTCCTCCATTAGAATTCCAAATTAGCATGGTGAGCTTAATAATAGTCATTTGTTTTAGCATTTTAATTAACCAAGGTCAAGGGAGTAAGTAAGGGAGGTGTGGTAAGTACTCCATATGTAACAGAACTCCATATAAAAGGTAGACCTTTTTTGGTTCTAGTCTAAGATTACTAGGTAGATAGAGGAAAGCATGTTACTAACCGTGGTCTAGGGGTTATTATAGAATCAGTATGGAGATGAGGTACAGCAGGGATGTAGTCAGTTGTGGGGACTGTGTGGTATTGTTCTCCAGGGATATGCTCTGTTGGAGGGGACACTGCCTCCTCTGCAGGACCTTTGCGAAGCACATGCTTAGCTAGTAGTGGCAAGAGATGGGTTATCTCAGCTGTGGCACTGGCTCAGCTGGGGTCCACACCCCCACTCCACTGGGACAGGGGATAAAGGGTGGTTGGGAAGGGGAAGGGGAAGAGAAAGGGTGTCAGGGGCAGTCACAAGGGTTTTGACTAATCTTGCACTATCCAGACTGCAAATTGCTTTGCACCCCATGGAGAAGGCTCAGATACCTATCTCCATGGGGGGGGGGTGACTCTAAGTCAGTCGGGGAAAATTGGCAGGACTACTTGGTGGCACCCAGGAGGAGGAGGAGGAGGAAGTCAGTAAGGAGAGTCTTAGTGATTGGTGACTCAATAATTAGAGGAGTGGAGAGGGTGGTGGGTAGGGGAGGAAGGGAGTGAAATGGTCAGATGCCTTCCTTGCACATCAGCCATCTAGGATATAGATAGGCTAGGGAGGATGACAGAAAAGGGAGAGAGGGAGTGGGGGTGCTGGTACACATGGGTACCAATGATCTGGCAACCAGCCTAGAGAGGCAGTGAAGTGGAACTTTAAGAGGGTGGAGGATAGATTGAAGGTGCACTCATCTTCCATGGACTTTTCTGACATTCTCCCTGTGTGGAATAGAGGGAATTGGAGCAGTAGAATAAAGGAGGAGACTGATTAGTTTGAAGAGTGGCTGAAAGGATAGTGTCAGGAGGAGGGGAACCACTTTGTGTGGGACTGGGGTGCTTCTGGGATAGGAGGTTCTTCAAGGGTGATGACCTTCATCTGATGAGAGAGTGGGCCAGTGCTCAGTGGCATAAGTTTAACAACTACATTGGGCAGTTAAACTGACTTTAGGTTAGATGGAGGCCAGGGGAAACCACTGAGTAGGGAGAGCAGGTGAGGAACCTAGCTAGGGCTTCCCCTGAACAGGCTACTAGTAGCAGCAAGGTGGGTAACAGTATGGTTGAAGTTCAGATTAGGTAAGGGGAAAAGGCCAATGAGAGAGACAGCTGAAAATATCTACATTCAGCATGAAAAATAAAGAAATGAAGGAATCTAAGGAAGAAAAAGGGAGAAGGAATAGGAAAAAGCAAAAAAAGGGACAAGAGAAAGATGATAAGGAATCTGGGAAATAAAATTAGTGAGCTCCAGGCCGAGGCGGCGGACAGTGTCTGAGATGGGCCTAGTAGCCATCACAGAAACTTTGGCCACAGAGAATAATAACTGGGACCTGGCAGTCTCAGGCTGCCCCATGTTTAGATGGGATGGAGGAAAAGGTAAAGGAGGAGGTGTAGCCCTGTACGTCAAGGAAGGTTTAGGGGTAGTGAAGCATTGAAACATCAAGGGAAGTGATGGTGAAACAGAATTGCTTTTGGTTACACTCTGGTATCCTCAGGCTAGAAACTACAGATGGGAGTGATCTATAGACCTCCAGGACAGGGGGAAGAGAGAGATCTGGAACTGGGGGCAGAAATGGAAAGGGGATGGCAAAAAGGGAGGGTGTGGTGGTGGGAGATCTAAACCTGCTAGATTTTGACTGGGTCATTCCAGTGGCCAGGAGTTCCAGAAGTCAGGCCCTGCTGGATACACTGCAGGACTGCCTGCTGATGCAGCTGGTTTAGGAACCCACTAGGCAGGCTGCCATTCCAATGTGGTGCTCACCAACTCTGAAGTGGTAGGAGTGATGTTAAGGAGCCACTCTGGTCCGGTTACGATAACTCTATATGGTTCAACCTGGGCCTTGGGACAAGTAAACCCTCATTAAAGGCTGGAGTCCTAGATTTCAGAAGGGCAGACCTCATCTGGATGAGGGAGATGGTCTGAGACAAGTTAGTCGGTGTGGACAGCATCAGGAATGTGGAGGAAAGAGAGGGACAATTAAGGGGGGCATTCTCAAGGCAACAGAGTCTTGCATGAGAATGGTAATCAAAAGAAATAGGTACAAGAGACCAATATGGTTGTCTAGAAAGGTCAGGGAAGCTGTGAGAGCTGAAAAGAAGGCTTTCACCATTTACAAGGAAAAACAAGGGAAGGAAGACTGGGGAGACTACCATATGAGATCAAGGGAAACCAAGGGGGTGGTCAGAGAAGCAGAGGGGCTCAAGAGAGGGGAAAACAGTTTTTAGATATAGTAGGGGAAAAAGAAAGATGGGAGGAGGAATTGTTAGGCTAACAGAGGGAGGTAGGGTAACTAAGGTGAACGGGCATAAAGCAGCCATTCTTAATGACTACTTCTGTTCTGTATTCACAAGGGAAGACAGAGGGCCTCTGACAGAGGGTGGCATTATGGTGACTGTAAGGGGGATCCCTGTGATGAGGTAGCAAGTATTTATTAGAGATAGGGTTCAGAAAGAGCTAGCAGCCATAAAGATAGATAGGGCCCTGGGGCTGGATGGGATGCATCTGAGGGTGTTCAAGGACTTGGCAACGGAACTAACTGAACCCCTGGTAGGCCTTTTTAATAGCTCAATTCAGACAGGGGTAGTTCCAAAAGATTGAAGGGTAGCAGACGTAGTCCCGCGCCATAAACGGGGGGGAGGGGGGCAAGGAGCAAATAGGTAACTACAGATCTGTCAGCCTTACTTTTGTTGTGGGTAAACTGATGGAGACGCTAGTCAAAGAGGACCTCATGGGCTACCTTGAGAGCACTGGACTCCAGGATATTAAAGGGAAAATCCCATTAAACTGTTTTTGATAATTTCAGAAAAGAAAATGCTCAAGAATGGGGTCATGATGTAAGGCTGGTGGGAGGTAGAACCAGGGGTAATGTGAGGAAATATTTGTTTACAGAAAGGGTGATGGATGCTTGGAATAGCCTCCTCACAGAGGTGGTAGGGGCACAGATGGTGAAGACATTCAAAAATGCGTGTGATAGTCATAAGGGAACCATAGCAGTGGGGAAGAAAGGGTAAGCAAGGAACATAGTAGAGGGTAGGAAAAATGGGCAGACTGGATGGGCCAGGTAGTCCTCATCTGCTGTCAGATTTCTATGTTTGTATGTTCTATATTTCTGTAGGAATCAGTCCATTTCATTATGTTCATCAGTGAGATGGGAGAAGGAATCCAGGGCAAGATATGACTTTGCAGAGGACACTAAGCTCTGTGGCAGGGTTGACAGCGAGGTGGGTGTTAGGAAGATGCAGAGAGGCTAGAGAGAGAGAGATGGTCAAAGGCTTGGCAGTTGAAATTCAGTGCCAAAAAGTGCAAGGTGCTGCACATAGGGAACAGCAACCCAGGACAGAGCACTGCACTTGGGGGCGGGGATAAAGCTGGGCATGGCCTCTGAGGAAGGAGACCTAGGGACCATCATCAGTGACTCCATAAAACAATCAAGTCATCCTGCATGTTCATGCATCCTCTGGTCTGCTGTTGGGTGCCAACAGATGGGCCAAAACAAACAAAAGAGCACAACAGAATTCTGCAGTGGATCTGCTGAAGTGATCACCAAGCCAAATCATGCATCTAGCTGGTGACTGCAGGACCCAGTGGCAGTTGGCTAGGCCAGAAACAGATGTTTGATGGTTGGGAGTGCTGTCAGACAGAGGAAGTAGGTGGAGATTTTCACTCAGACACAGCCAGGAACAGAGGGTTGTGGGTGGGAGTGCTGTGAGAGGGAGAGAGCGTGTGTGTGTGTGTGTGTGTGTGTGTGTGTGTGTGTGTGTGTGTGTGTGTGTGTGTGTGTGTGTGTGTGGGTGGGGGGTTCTGTTGGCTGGGCTGGGAATGGGGGGGTTGGCGGGTGGGAGTGTTGTAAGAGGACAGATGTGGGCGGGTGTTCACTTGGAGACATATGGGAATGGAGGGTTGGTGGGTGGGAGTGCTGTCAGAAGGAGGAAGAGGGTGGGTGTTTTCACTTGGACACAGCAGGGAACATAGGATTAGTGGGTGGGAGTGCTGCGGGAAGGAGGATCGGTCAAGAGTTTTCACTTAGCCAGGCTGGGAACAGAGTGCTGCAAGAGGGAGGGAGTGGGTGGATTTTTTTCATTTGGCTGGGCTGGGGAAGAAAGGTTGACAGGTGGGAGCATTGTGAGAGAGAGGCAACAGGTTGGGGATTTCATTTGGATGCAGCTGGGAATGGAGAGTTGGTGGGTAGGAGTACTATTAGAAGGAGGGTGCTGGTGGTGGGTTTCACTTTTACAAAGCTAGGAATAGAGATTTGCTGGGTGAGAGTGCTGTCAAAGGGAGAGAGCAGGTGGGGGTTTTCACTTGGACGCAGCTGGGAATGGAGGGTTGACGGGTGATAGTGCTGTCAGAGGGAGGGAGCGGGAGGGGGTTTGCACTAGGTCAGGCTGAGAACAAAGGGTTGACTGGTGCGAGTGCTGTCAGATGGAGGGAGTGGGCATGGGTTTATACTTAGCTGGGCCTAGAATGGAGGGTTGGCGGGTGGGACTTCCATCAGAGGGAGGATGTGAGCAAGGTTTGCACTTGGCCGGGCTAGGAATGGAGGGTTGGCAGGTAGAGGTGCTGTGAGAGGGAAGGAGTGGGCCTGGGTTTTCACTTGGCTGTGCCGAGAATGTAGGGTTGCTGAATGGTAGTGGTGTGAGAGGGAGGGAGCAGGTAGGGGTTTTCACTTAGACACAGCTGGGAATGGAGGGTTTCAGATGAGAGTGCTGTCAGAAGAAGGGAGCAGGTGGGGGTTTTCACCTGAACAAAGCTGAGAATGGATGGTTGGTGGGTATGAGTGCTGTCAGATGTAGAGAGCAGGTGTTTTTTTTTTACTTGGACACAGCCGGAAATGGAGGGTTGGTGAGTGGGAGCATTGTCAGATGGAGAGAGCGAGTGGGGGTTTGCATTTGGACACAGTTGGGCTGGGAACTGAGGGTTGGTGGGTGGGAGCAGCCTGTGAGGGGAGATGCCACTCGCAGTGTTGAAAAAGCCCACTTTGGGGGGAGGGATCGTGTTCTGGGGAAGTGAGCTGGAAGCACAACTGGTGATCATACGCTCTTGGCTTGCCAACGGATGAAGGCTTTATATGATAGTAGCAGCTTCCTCTTTTCCATATGTAAGAAGTTTCTGCCCATCAGGAACTAGAACAGCGTCATTACCAACCTGCTTCTAATATGCTACTCACAGTCAAGGCTCTGCAATGTTCAACTGAATTGGCCACAACACCATCACTCCTAAAGTGTTGACAAACTGCCAAGATGTTTGCTTTGCACATGCGGGCAAGAAAACAAAATACAATAGAGGTTTTGCTAACATACTGGTTGTGTAAGGACTTCCAGAGCAAATAGTTTCTGCTAGTGCTTCACAATTTACCTCTGGAGAGTTGCAGACATTTTTATGTTTGCTTGCACATGTGCGAAGCACATATTAGTACAGTATGGGGTTTCAGAGGTGTGTCCTGTCGGGTCCAGTGCAGTTCAGGTTGCAAGGGCTCAACAGTAACAGCCCAATGATCAGTTAGGCTGATCATTACAGTGCTCTTTACTTGGGGGGTGGAGACTTAGTGAAGTTGAAAGGAGTGAGCTACTTCTATCTCAAAGTGGCCTAATCCTTGAGTGGTGTCACAATCAGCTTTGAGCTCACCCTTCCCTGTCACCATGCAGAGAGAAGACATGTAAAAACAACTCCCTCCAAAAGCTAACTATCCAGCCAACCCCCTGATCCTTCCACTGGTGCCCCATCCATAAAGGTAAAACACCCTCCCACTGCCAAATATCTCGCCTACCTCCCAATCCTTCCCTGTACCCCATCCATAGAAAAAAAAACACAATTCCACTGCCAAGTATCCCACCTAACTCCCAATCCTTCCTTCAGTGCTTCGTCCATAAAAACAAAACACCCTCCCACTGCCAAGTACCCTGCCCACCTTCTGATCTCTCCCCTGGTGCCTTGTCCATAAAAATAAAACACCCTCCCACAGTTAAGTATCCTGCCCTCCCTCCCGATCCTACCCCTGGTGCCCTGTCCATGAAAATAAAACACCCTCTCACTGGAATGTATCCTGCTCACCTTTCCAGTCCTTCCCTGTGCCCCATCAATAGGAAACAAATATCCTCCCACTGCCAAATATCCCACCCACCTCCTGATCCTTCCCTGTGCCCTGTTGTAAACCTGTAAAATAAGAAAATGGTCCTGTGATGATTTCTGCCCTCACACTCCCACCCCAACCCCTTTTCAGCACCCCTCTACACTGTACTTACCAATCCAGTCCAGCGCTGCTCCTTCTTGAATGCACTTCTTCTTCTGAGCTCCACTGAGAGGTGACTGAAAACAAGTTTGGTTAATGACTTTTTAATACGTTTTGAACTTCTACTTATAACTTTGTCATTTTCTAATATTTTTACCCCACATTTTCAACATGACCTTTTTTAACCCAACCTCATGACCCAAGTAGGTGAAATTTTTCGAATCCCCTCAAAACATGGTTTCACTCTAGCTCTGTGAAAGCACGTTTTGGATGGGATTTTAAAAATGTCACCTGCTTTGATCATAAGATGGGGTAATAAAAAGCCTATATAGAAAATCTGGGGTCAAAATATCTAAAAACAGGACAGTTGTGAAGCAACATTGAAATTCTTCAATCTTTACTCATAACTTTACTGTTTTTCAAGATTTTTTAACATAGCCTTTTTTTTTTTACCCCACCTCATGAACAAGGCGGGGGTAATTTATATTTTCGCAGTTGCTACATGAAATCATGTTTCAGATGGGATTTAAAAAAATGCACTGTTTTGGTCATAAGGTGGGGTAATGAAGAGACTATGTTGAAAGTCTAGTGTAAAAATCTTAAAAAAACAATAAAGTTATGAATCAACAGTGAAATTCTTCAATGTTTTCTCATGACTGCAATATTCTAGATTTTGTCCCCAAATTGTCAACATAGCCTTTTTTGACCCCACCTCATGAACAAGTCAGGTGTATTTTTTCAAATCTCCTCCAAAACATGTTTTTGCAATCACTCCACCAAATCACCTTTCAGATGGGATTAAAAAAAATTACCCTTGTCTTGATCATAAGGTGGGGTCATAATGAGACTGTGTGGAAAGTTTGGGGTCAGAATCTCAAAAAACTACAAAGCTACACACATTGAAATTCTTCAATGTTAACTCCTAGCTTTGCTATTTTACCAGCTTGAGACCCTACATTTTCAGCATAGTCATTTTTTTACCTCACATCATGAACATGACAAGTCATTTTTCAAATCCTGCCCAAAATATTATTTTCACACTTGTGCTGCAAAATGACATTTTGCACAGGATTTCATAAATGAGACAGAGAATGTTCATAAGGTGGTGTAATAACAAGGACTATAATGTATAGTAGAGTGTTGTTTTGTACAGAATTCCATGCCTTTCAAAATGCTGTTGTACCACAGTTCAAAGGTCATGGAATGTGATTCTACTCTACTGTGGTAGAACAGCATTCTGGAACCTCTAGAGACTGCATGAGTCAGTTTCATTTTGAAAGCAAAAGAAGTCACGCACACATATTTCACACAGTACTATACACTATAAAAAATACAGGGTGAGCAACTTTATGCACAACCAGTGTGTTTTGCCACCTCGGGGTTCTGATCCCCCTGGACCTCTCAAGCTTCGCTCTTGAGGTCAGAGGGAATCAGAACCCCTCTGTGGCAGAACATACTGGTTGTGCATAGTTGCCCATCTAGTATTCTCTATATGCTGAACATTTGAGGTGAAAATTGAAAAAAAAAGTTATAAACAAACATTTACATTGTTCAACACTTACTCATAACTTTGCAATATTTTCACTTTTTAACCCACAGTTTCAACATACTAATGTTTTTACTCCCTTCAAAAGAACATGACATGTGTCATTATAAAATACCTCTCCAAAACCTGTTTTCATGGACATTCCACAAAACAATGTTTCGGGTAGCATTTCATAAGTGACACCTGTCGTGTTCATATGCGAGGGGAAAAACAATATTTTGAATATTCAGGGTCACAATCTAAGAAAATGAGGTTATGCGTGAAGGTCTTCATTTCCCAATCATGACAATTTCACTATTATAACTTGTGTTATTAATTTAACTATCGCCTCTGCACTATCAGTGCCAAACACCTACACAGCAAATACATGCAAGTAAACATTTGGCATTGACAAATGCTTGTTGTACTTAACTTTGGTAAAGCACACTAAAATGCCCCTTTACAATCCTGCATTTAATGGTGTCACTGAGAGCTCAATACAACATTTCAAATGGGGTTTAGACAAGACTTGACGATGTTTGAGACTGCACCATTTTATAGCAAATTTCTTATTCAATAATTAAAAAAGACCACATTTGCTACTGGGAAAAATTTAGCGGAATTCTTAAAAATACATTTTTTCATCTACATGTCACCCCTAACACAGTCTGGCCACTCATGATGCAGTAAGAGAAGAGGAGACTATTGCATCATAAGTGGCTGCACTATGTGGGAATGTTCCTAATTTTCAGGAAGTATGCAATAAGAGTAGAGCAAGGATTTGAAACAAGTCAAGGTTCAATATAATTACACCATCAGCATGCATTTCAGTTCTACTAACAAAGAAAGAAGATAAAACAACCAGCAACATAAATGAATTTTAGAGATGATAAGCAATCATAAAATGTGGGTCTTCAGCTAGAAATAATATGATGCAAAATAGGTTGACAGTGTCCCTATGAGTATCGGGTAAATTATACAGTAGTTCCCAGAATCCAGCATCCTAACTGGCTGACTAGCACTTTTTTCTGAATGTAAATCCTAAAATAATCCATGCAAAAGGTGCCAGTCACGGTGCCAACTGAAATCATTACACTTGTCCTGAAAAATGTATTACTTCCAGCTCCAAATTTCAGCAGCCCAGCTGCTCGAACCACAGTCTCTCTCCCCCCCCAACAAGCTTTGGTATTCCCATAACAATCTGCACCACACTACCTACATTTTCCCCTCAAGTAAGCTCTCATTTCTTTTCCTAACTGCTTGCACCCACTTTCCATCTCACTCACTCCTGGCACAATCCCATCTGCCACTCCACACAGGATCAGCTCCCAAATGTTAACAAAATATATATTTACCCACCACTTTGCTCTCCATTAGTCCCTTTCAACCTTGAATCATAATAAAAATATAAAAATCGGATTCCCACAGTGCTGGGCATTTCTTCACGCTCACTCGCTCTGTGCTCTATTTCGCTGTGCTGCCTCTCTCCACAACATGCCAGCCGCTTGCACCTGCTGTCACTGATGGAAAGCTTTCAGGGTATTTTTTTTATACTATTAAAAGTCCAGTCTCTTTCTCACTAACCCTTCCAGTGCTGGGGGGGGGGGAGCTTCTAGTGCTGGCTGGGAGGGGGAGCTATTTTATAAAGAGCAGCAGCACATTTCTTTTAAAAAAAATTCTGAAACACATAAATGATACATTTACAACATATTTTCTTAAAAAACGTAATTTTTTTTCCTAAAGTGTCCATTTCATAATCACAATATTCCATTCCAGGGTGTGGGTTGTTGTGGAATTTTCCCACTGGTGTGGTTTAAGTCTCTCCGCCTGTGACCTTGTGAAACACTGCATCAGTTGTGGGTAAATCCCACAACAACCAAACATTGTTGTGGATTATTCTTTAATTCCCTCCAGGAGTTTGTTCCAGAACAGCTTTTTAGTTTAGAATTAACAGGGAGGGGAACATGGGCAGACATAGATCCCTGTTATTGTAAAAAGAGTAGTAGGCATGTAACATTTAGTACTTGGTTGACTTAAAAGGGAAATGGTGGGAAGACACATGAGAATCAAATAAAAAAGAAAACAAAACAGAAGGAACTGAAGCACTTGCCATTGCTACCAGGTAGTAAATTTATTGAACCATGGGATGCATGGCAAAACTGTGAGTTTTGCACTGCATTTTGTGGCTCAGTAAATGTACTGTCTGGTGTCAGAGAGCTGAGGTGCCAGTGCCCTACCTCCTACCATGCCAGCGACCCGGGTTCAGTGAGGAACTTGGGTCACCAAGGGTCCGCCGGGGCGGGAGAGGATCAAGCATTCAAGGGACTGCTCTCTTGTCTCAGGGAGGGGAAGGATGTTGACCTGGCCTTAGACTGACAACAGGCAGAGACCTGGGGGTAGTACAGCATGGGCAACATGAAGGGTAGGAGGCTGCGGGAACGTTGGGGCATGTGCACCTCCACACATCCGCCTTGACGTTCTGTGGCAGGGGTGGGGAGAAAAATGAGAAAATTGTGTCAGAGGCTACATGAAGCCCTGCCTGCTTGCCCCAAGTCTGTGCCATTGCCTGGAAAGCTCACCATGATCCACTCTGGATAATGGATGCTGGAGGGCAGGAAGGCCCTCCTCCCTCCAGCCCGGCCACAAGGGGGAATTTTGGGAAGAATGAATCTCAGACTAGGTGAGTCCTGGGAGAGATGGTGGCCAGCTCAGGGAAGCAGGAACAGGAACAGGGCTGATAAGCTGCCCCAGATACAGAAGAGATAAACACCTTTGTGGAAAAGAAAACAAATTACTATCTGGTGGCAACAGCAAGTGCTCCACTTCCATCATTTTTGTTATTGATACCAATACAGCGGTACTCGGCATGGTAACATGCTCAGAGGTGGGTGCACTTGGTTTTGACCCTGTTTGTTTCCCTACATGAGAATCAAATACCTGACAGTCCCCATGAATCTGAATTTATAGCAGAAGAGAATGTGTACAGTGATTGGGAAACTCCAAACATTTCTGGTAATGAAAACATGCAGGTAGAGGACACACAGACTCCTCCTGAATTTGTTGAGTAACATAGAAACATTGAGCTTGCTTGAGACCTTAAGCCAGTTGCTTGTTGCACAAGGCTACAGCATGTCAGAAAATCCTCTTGACAGGCTTAATTTTTTTAATTATATTATGGATTTTTCAAATAGTCAATTAGCAGTAAATCCAAATACATACACAAAAGAAATAGATTTCAAGTACTGTCAGCATTGTTTAACAAAACAAAAAAAGAACCTAATTATAAATATGAATTCCATAGCTAGTGAAGAATCTTACATAGAGAGGACTACCTATGCAGTCATGAAATTACCAATCTGAATAAATAAGTATTCTTGAATGAATGACTCATGGTTTAGATCTATGGAGTTTGATCCAGAACAACTTATGTTAGTTCAGAATTAACAGGGAGAGGAACATGGGCAGACATAGATCCATTTTATTGTAAAAAAAGAGTATTAGATCTGTAACATACATTACTTGGTTGTCTTGAAAGGGAAGTGGCAGTAAGGCATGAGAATCAAATGCCTGAGGGTCCCCATGAATCTGAATCTAAAGCGGAAGAGAATGTGAACAGTGATTGGGAAGCTCCAAATGTTTCAGGTAATGGAAACATGCAGGTAGAGGACACACAGACTTCTCATTAATTGGTTTAGTAACAAAGAAATATTGAGCTTGTATGAAAGCTTGAGCCAATTGCTGTTTGTACAAGACCACAGCATGTCAGAAAGTTCCCATGATAGGCTTACATTTTTTTAAATAGATTTTTATGGATTTTACAAATAGTTAATTAATAATAAATCTAAATATACACCCAAAAGAAAACAGATTTCTTTTTAAAAGTACTTTCAGCATTTTCTAATACAACAGTAAAAAAGAAGCTAAATTAATTATAATTCAATGTCCTGCGCAGTCAGTATAGCGTTATGCTTGTGCAACTGTGTTAGTTTGGTTTTGGCCGTTCACACTCTCTATTCCAGAGGAATTACCACCCTGTAGGGGTATGAAAGGCAAGGAACCCTCGGTGAGGGCTCCACCCCTAGAGGTGCCACGGGATGATTCCCGTGGCTAAAGGTACCTTAGGAATCCCCAAAAGAAATGTAGTACAATCATATCCCAAAGAATGAGGTGAAGACTAGGTTTGCTGGCCAAGGCACCTAGTTTTACCTGAGCTATTTCCTTCTAGGTTGCTTGAAAGGACAGAGCAAGGGAAAGGGTTAAGACTTCTTTTGGCTAGGCAGATTTACTGTGTGTTGTTGTTTTTATTTTGTACTCACAGGGATTGTTACTGTTTGTTGCTAACATTTTATTGCTTTATTTTTCTCTGATTCAAATTGTTGCTGCTGGGTATATTTTCTGCTGCATTTTTACAAAGCGTGCCTACAGGTGTGTGCTAACAGATTACTGCTGTAATCTTCTGATTCAAATTGTCTTTTGCAAGGTATATCTTCTGTTATTGCTTTATTTTTCTCTGTAGCAAAGTGTTTCTTACAGGGTATATCTTCTGTGAAATTATTACAGGTGGTGCTTACATTTCTGTGACTTTTTATCATTAGGATAAGCAAAATTTCTGTTTGCCACTATTTTATTTTATTTTTTTGCTGAAAAGGTTTTTTGTCTCAGAGGTGTTGCTGTCTCCTTTTCACATTGAAGGAGCTAATTGCTTTCCTCCCACATCTCTTCCAGGGGATTAAGTGTGTATCTGAGGGGTGGAGCAGGCAAGCTGTTAGTAGCTTCCAAAAGAAAGAAGGGTTAAAAGGTCAGGTTAGTTGATATCTTGGAGGTGGAAGACTAGGTTTGCTGGCCAAGGCACCTAGCTTCACCTGAGCTCTTTCCTTCTAGGTTGCTTGAAAGGACAGAGCAAGGGAAAGGATTAAGACTTCTTTTGGCTAGGCAGATTTACTGTGTGTTGTTTTTATTTTGTACTCACAAGGATTGTTACTGTTTGTTGCTAACATTTTATTGCTTTATTTTTCTCTGATTCAAATTGTTGTTGCTGGGTATACCTTCTGCTGCATTATTACAAGGTGTGCCCACAGGTGTGTGCTAACAGATTACTGCTGTAATCTTCTGATTCAGATGATCTTTTGCAAGGTATATCTTTTGTTACTGCTTTATTTTTCTCTGTAGCAAAGTGTTTCTTACAGGGTATATCTTCTGTGAAATCATTAGAGGTGATGCTTTACAGGTTTTACAGTTTTATCTATCATTAGGATAAGCTTTCAGGGTTACTGCATTTGTTGCTGACTGATTGTTTCTGCTCTTGCCTCCTTGTTTCTTTCATCTGTGGTTCTTCTTTTTAGCAGGGGAAGGGCCCAGCCACTCACCCCCATCACCAACCACCCCACACTAGACTCCTTTTATAGGGTAGCACAGCCGTGACATTTCCTGTGGCAAAGCAGGAAGGGGTGGATCAGTGGGGTATCCACATGGTGACCTCATTTACAGGGGCACTAGTAATTTAACTTGTTATAACAAGTTATACAAAAACAAACAAACAAAACACAAAATCAAACTTTTGCTTTCACTTTCTTCCTTCTAATTACTCTGACTAGGTTATAAACCCAGCAACTTATCTGGAATGGATATCATTAACTGCAGGTACTGTGGAACACTTTTCAGAAGTGCAGTTTTACAGGATTTAGGACACTGTCCTACATGCTGGGCCATTGGAGATCTTAGGGCTCAGCTCCAGGCAGCATGGGCAGAGATTGCACGCCTCAAATTTCATATTCAAGAGGAAATATATTATAAGAACCACCCGCCATTTCCCTAACATCCAACAGAAGCACCTCAACCGCAGAGGGTAGTTGGTCTGGGATGTTGGCAGGTGGTTAGGAGGGGCAAATCGGGTGCCCCATCACTCTGTGCTCTCCAACATATTACCTCCACAAACCATATAAAAACTACAAACAGGTATCTGCCTCTATCTCCAAAATCAATCAAAGGGGCAGAGGACACTGCAGAGCAGGACACTGCAGCACAGGAGCTAGCACAACAAAACTCACCCAAAGCAGGAACCAAAACAAAAAAAGCAAAAAGGAAATCCAAAAAACTTCTGCTCATAGAAGACACCGTGATTCAGGGAGTTGATACCTATCTCCAGCCGGTGTAATGGTCAGATGTCTTCCAGGTACATCAGCATAGAGAGACACTGACCACATTGCTAAAATTGTTCAGGAAGCAGGAGAAAACATTGACATCCTCATACACATAGGGACTAATGATCTCGCCAGCCAATCAGTTGTGGAGATCAAGAAACACCTGACTAGGAAGGGTGACAAACTATCATCCATTTTGTCTGGCATCTCCTTCTCTGAGATCCTGCCAGTCTGGGAGAGGGGGGCAGATGGACAGAAGGTCGGAGAAGGGGAGATAGGGGAGATAAACATGTGGCTCAAGGGCTGGTGCCAGGAAAAAGGACACAAATTTGTAGGGAACTGGCAACAGTTTTGGGAGTGAAAGTTCTTTAAATTTGATGGGCTGCATCTGACTAAGGAGGGAGTCAGTGCATTGGGGCAGAAGTTTGATGTCTTTGCAAAATATTTAAACTAGCAAATGGGGAGAGGGGTGCAGCACCCCATACGTCGAATGGGAAGAACACCCCTTCCCCTCTCAGCTAGTGGTCAAACAGGAGTTCAGCATGTTTGCAGTTCATATGCATCACCAGGTAAGGAAAAAGGTCCAGCTCCCCATACGATGCACAGGGGAAATGCCAGACCTCATCCAACATCTAACACACTGAAATCTGGCCAATGGAAAATCATGTACACAAATGCTCGCAGTCTGGGAAACAAGATCCCAGATCTGCAGGCAATAATGACAGAGGCTAAACCGGACATAGTAGCAATTAATGAGATGTGGTTTACCAGTAACCACACTTGGGAGACTTCAGTACCTGGCTATGTACTGTTCAGAAGAGACCAAGGTGCAAAAGGTGGGGGGGGGGCTGGAGTGGCCCTGTATGTCAATGAAAATATCAAAGCTACAGAAATTCAGAATACACATAAGGAGCCAGAAGAACTGTGGGTCACCCTGGGAACAGGAAATGGGACAGCCATAAGAACTGGGGTTGTCTACAGGCCCCCAGACCAGGGGGAGGACATAGACACATTACTGTTAGAAGATATACAAAACATAACAGCTAAAGGGGAGGTTCTGATAATGGGAGACTTCAACATGCCAGATACAGATTGGTTAATACCAGCAGGAACATCTACCAGAACTAGAGACATGGTGGATTCCCTGCAGGGGGAAGGCCTCAAACAACTGGTACAACAACCCACAAGAGACAGGGCTATCCTAGATCTAGTACTGACTAACAGGGAAAGGATCACAGATCTCCAGGTAGAAGGTCACCTGGGGGCCAGTGACCATCACATGGTACGGTTCAATTTGACCAGTACAACTAAATCATCCCATTCCAAGGCAAAAGTATGTGACTTCAGAGGAGCTGACTTTGATAAGATGGCCAACAGAGTTAAGCTAGCTCTGGCAAAAAGAAATACAGGTAAGGGGGGGGATAGGCAAAGTGGGCAAGCATTAAGGATGCAATATTTGAAGCAACATCCCATTGTGTTGGAGAGAAAAGGAAGTACAAAAGAAGAAGGAAACCACTTTGATTCTCAAAAACAGTAGCAGAAAAGGTCAGAGCCAAAAGACTGGCCTTCAGGAAATATAAAGGAACACAGCGGGATGAAGATAGGGAGGCATACCAAACTTCCTTAAGGGAAGCAGGGAAGGCAGTAAGGCAGGCAAAGGCCCAAACCAAGGAACACTAGCAAAGACAGTAAAAGAAGGTGACAAGACTTTCTATAGATACATTAGTGAAAGGAGAAAGTCCTGAAGGGGTAATGCTAAGATCAAAGGAGGTAAGGGGGCATGTGAGGAACAGGACCATGTGAAAGCATCTATCCTAAATAAATATTTCTGCTCAGTATTTACTGAAGAGAAGGTAGGGTAGGGCTCACAGCTCAGCACCATGGACACGGGGGGAAGGATGTGAGCACTAGTCCCTTCACAAAAGAAAGGGTCCTACAAGAGCTCGATAAGCTCAGGGTGGACAAGGCAATGGGACCTGATGGCATACTGTACATCCCAGGGTACTAAAGGAGTTAAGGGTGGAACTAGCAGAACCATTATCAGAACTGTTTAGTGAGTCTTTGAGCACAGGAGAGGTCCCAGAAGACTGGAGAAGGGCTCATGTGATCCCACTCCACAACAGTGGTAGCAGGGAGGAGACAGGGAACTACAGACCAGTCAGCCTTACCTCAGTAGTGGGCAAGATTATGGAGGCACTCCTTAAGGAAAGGATAGTGCAATACCTGGAATCCATAGGTGCACAGGATCCAAGACAGCATGGGTTTACAAAAGGAAGGTCCTGTCAAACTAATTTCATAGATTTCTTTGACTGGGTAACCAGAGTGGTGGACCAAGGGGAGCAGTTGATGTTGCCTACCTTGACTTCAGCAAAGCTTCGATACTGTTCCACATAGAAGATTGATTAATAAGCTGGTAGGCTCAGGGTGGGTCAGAAGTTGGTCAACTGGATGGCAAACTGGTTGATGGGCAGAAAACAGAGAGTGGTGGTAAATGGTATACAGTCAGAAGAGATGCAAGTCACAAGTGGGGTACCTCAGGGATCAGTCCTGGTGCCAGTCCTCTTCAATATCTTCATCGGTGACATTGCAGATGGACTGGAGGGTAAGGTTTGTCTGTTTGCAGATGACACCGAGATCTGCAACAGAATAGATGATTCAGATGGGGTAGGCAGAATGAGAAAAGATCTGGATAAACTAGCAAAATGGTCGGAAGAGTGGCAACTGGGGTTTAATGCAAGATCATGCACATAGGGAAGAGAAACCCTGAAGCCACCTATAGGCTGGGAGGGGAGTTGCTGGTAGTCACAAGGGAGGAAAGAGACTTGGGCATCATCATCACCGATGACCTGAAATCATCAGAGCAGACCACTAAAGCAGTAGGTAAGGCTAGGGGGATGTTAGGGTGTATTAGCAGGGGTATCACAAGTCAGAATAGGGAGGTAATAATCCTTCTTTACAAGACACTGGTTAGGCCCCATCTGGAGTACTGCGTGCAGTACTTGAGGCCACACCTTCACAAGGACATTAACCATATTGAGGTAGTCCAGAGAAGGGCAACTAAAATGGTGCAGGGACTGCATCAGAAAACATATGAGGATAGATTAACAGAGCTCAATATGTATACCCTAGAGCAAAGGAGGGAGAGAGGTGATATGATCGAAACATTCAAACACCTTGAGGGCATTAACAAGGTGAAATAATCTAACATGTTTCAATATAAGAAAAATAGCAGGACAAGAGGACACAGCAAGAGATTAGAGGGAGGCCAATTTAGGGGTAATGCTAGGAAGTTCTTTTTCACAGAAAGGGTGGTGAATGCATGGAACAGCCTTCCTCAGGAAGTGATAAATATGAATACAGTGCAGGGCTTCAAACAGTCAAGGGCTAGGCATAAGGGAGCAATACAGATGAGTATGAATAGATAGACCATTGACAGAGCAAAGGCCGATGGCACATTTATAAGGTAGAAAAAGAAATGGGCAGACTGGATGGGCCTTGCGGTCCTTATCTGCCATCAACTTCTATGTTTCTGTGTTTCTGTGAAACTTATGAACAAGCAGTAACTGTGACGTAGGAGCAGTAACTGTAACGTAGTAGTAGTAGTAGTAGAGAAGCATAGGCAGTTTGATAACGTAATGAGATGCTCAGTTTGATAACTGAATGAAAAGCCCATGGTTTGCATTAAGAATGAGGATATCCTCTAAGGAGAGAGGGAATGGCAGGACATCCTCCACCTCCATCCAACAGCGGAATCTACCTAAAGAAACTAGGGGACACTACTATGCTAACTAACAGTTATGACCTGAGGCAATGGAGGAGAGAAAAAAAACCCTATAAGGAGGAAATCTCTGGGGATCCAATGCCTAGGTTGCCTTCCTTCCAGGCTTGGGATAGTTTATTTAGTGATGACTCAGCAGCTGCAATTTGGAAAACCCAATTAAAGGGAGGTGGAAAATATTCCAATTTGGAAGAAGGCTCTCACTCAAACCCTGTAGCGGGAATGCTGTGCAAGGCTGCGAGAAAAACTATGCAACAATACATGCAACCAAGGTGGAGGAGGAGAGCAACGACTGCTGAGGCACTCATCTGGTCTACCCATCCTAAACTCAAACCAGGTGAACCAGAGGCAGTCATAGGGAGAATGAGGTGGAGGTGCCTTGCTAGGGAAACCACTAAAGCCAATGGACAACCATTATAGTGGAACACTAGAGCCAAAGGAGATTGTCGTAACCACTCTTCACTGCTAGTCTTAAATTCTACACCAGGAGCTGCTGTCGCATAGCAGGCAGCTAAAGCCAAGTCCGGGGTGAGGACATTACCAGCTATGGGCCAGGTGAGAAGGATCCCACCCCAAGCTGGACACGCTCAAGATGCGGACTAAATGCAGAGTGAGACCGTCTGCTGCAGGAACCCTGCACCAGAATAGAATGGCTGGCATGCCCCAGAATTAGATTGACAGCTGAGAAGCTGTTGAGCTGATTGAGCACTGGTGTGCTGATCGTAATGAGCAGTGAGTGCTGAGACCTTGCAAGGTCGAAAGCAGATTGAGTGCAGCAGACATCCCAGAGGCTGAAGTCAAGAGGATGCAGTAGGCATGAGCAATCGATTGCATAAGCAAGCATGGACTTGTACGTAGGTCAGTAAACAGAGCAGTAATAAGTGGACCTGCACGTAGGTCTGCATAATGTAGTAGCAATGAAACAGCACTGAATAGTGGGGCAAGCCAGCGAGACATTTAAAAGCCAAATCAAGGTGACAAATACTCTGAGGATTTTCAGTGGTGAAGGCAGGATTTAGAACAGAAATAATTAGCCACATGGGGCCATAACTCCCCAAACACTTCCCAGTCCCTGCCGTAGGACAAACAAGAAAGTGATGGAAGACCAAGAACCACATACAGATATTAAAGCTAGGTTAACAGCTTCAGCAGGAGCTTTTTGGCTGACCTCAGAGTAGAACAGGGTATATAAACATAAAAGCAACATCTGTATGGAGGACACTGAGTTGTAACTGCAATAAACATAAGGAGACACAATGCTCTAAAAGCAGGTGTAGCCAGGCAGTGCAATGAAGCTGCTATAATGAGGCAAGTAGAATGAGAGAACATGATTGAGCTGCATAGCTACGTTCAGTGTAAGCCTGAGTCAGGTGAAATCAATTGAGTATGCAACATGTAGCAGGTTTGGTTGAGCTGAAACACACAGATAATGATTGCAGTTGCATTGCAGTAGTTTGAGAGTTGTGAGTAACTGAAAGCAAGCAGTAGGAGCCCTGGAACAATATGCTAGGAGGTTGGAAATAAAGCCCCCAAAAAAAAAAAAAAAAAAACAAAGACACACAAACAGAAAACTGGAAACAGAAAAAAGAAGCACACATGCAGCCAAAGGCAAAATACAAACCAGAAGCAGGAAAATAAACACAGAAATCCAGCAAAGACAAGCAGGAGCAGTGGGGGGTTGGGGGCTCAGCCAGCCCTGCAGGCCCCAACTAGCTCAGAGGACAGATGGACAGAGCCTTCAACTGCAAAGAAAAAAGTGCTTCACAACGAGGCTGAGAGGAACTGCTTATATAGTTCAGGAAACATAGAAACACAGAAACATAGACTTTGACGGCAGATAAGGACCGCTAGGCCCATCTAGTCTGCCCATTTCCCTACCTACATGATAGGCCGAAAGATCCTAGTTAACCAACAGCCTATTTCTTCCTACCCCCCACAAAAATTGCCTTATGTCTGTCCCATGCATTCTTGAATTCTCCCACAGTTTTAGACCCCACAACCTCCTCAGGAAGGCTGTTCCATGCATCGACTACCCTCTCTGTGAAATAATACTTCCTCACATTGCCCCTGAACCGCCCTCCTTCTATCTTTAAATTGTGTCCCCTTGTTCTTGCAAGTCTCTTTTTCTGAAAGATGCTACCCCCTTGGACTTTGTTGATTCCACTGAGGTACTTAAAAGTTTCTATCATGTCCCCCCTCTCTCTTCTTTCCTCAAGGGTATACATATTAAGCTCCTTTAGTCTCTCCTCATACTGCTTCTCTTGCAGACCCTGCTCCATTTAGTTGCCTCTCTGGACTGCCTCTATCCTGTCTATGTCCTTGCGGAGATGGGGTCTCAGAACTGGACACAGTACTCAGATGGGGTCTCACCAACTGTCTGTACAGAGGGATAACAACTTCCTGTTTTCTGCTGATAATGCCTCTCCCTATACATCCCAGTATACCCCAGCCCTCCCTACTGCCTTCTCACATTGCTTGCTAACCTTAAGGTCATCTGATATGATTACCCCCAGGTCCCTTTCCTTTTTGTTGTTGTTACTACCTCCCACCCATTGTGTATTCTTCCCTGGGTTCTTGTTTCCCAGGTGCATTATTTTGCACTTCTTTGCATTGAATCCTAGCTGCCATACTTCTGACCATTCCTCCAACCTTGCTAAGTCCCTTTTCATCCTTTCCACACCTCCTGTGTATCAACTCTGTTGCAGATCTTTGTGTCATCTGCAAAAGGCATACTTTTCCTTCCAGTCCCTCTGCAATGTCACTGATGAAGACATTAAAAGGAC
Source organism: Neoceratodus forsteri (assembly GCA_016271365.2). Taxonomy (NCBI): domain Eukaryota; kingdom Metazoa; phylum Chordata; order Ceratodontiformes; family Ceratodontidae; genus Neoceratodus; species Neoceratodus forsteri. The sequence goes on from CM028131.1 coordinate 1,317,282,841, forward strand.
TGGACCAATACTGAACCCTCTTGGTACCCACTAGTAACCCCTTTCTTCAGAGTGGACTCCATTTACAATTACCTTCTGTGTCCTGTTGTCCAGCCAATGTTTTACCCAGGCTATCACCCTGGGCCCCACTCCCAGGCTGGTTAATTTGACTATTAATCTTTTGTGTGGGACTGTGTCAAATGCCTTGCTAAAGTCTAGGTAGGCCATGTCCACATCCCCTCCCTGGTCTACTACTTTGGTCACCCAGTCAAAGAAATCTATTAGATTCATCTGACATGACCTTCCCGCTGTGAATCTATGCTGCCTTGGAAGTGGGAGTGGCTGGCTGCTTGGCCATTGAACTCCAGGCATAGCCTTTCCAAATATGAATTCTAAAGCTAGTAAAGAATCTCATTTTGGGGTCTGTGCATTAAAAGGCAGATTGCCTACGTGGCGCATATCCACAAGGTGTAGAAAAACCTACAAGAGAATGCTGCACACTGGGGGTCCAGCAGACCTTCGCTGGCATTTATGGAAGGGACACACATCCCTTCTGCACTGGGTCCCCCAGCCGGTAATGCAGCTATGTGTGTGGCTTGTTCTGGGGCATGTCTGGGGTTGTGCCTGCACTCTCTGCCATTCATGAAGGTGTTGAGTGCTGAGCGAGGGGGGGGTCCAGGATTTGGCAGCAGGGACCCTGCTTTATCCATTGCATGCCCCCAGATTTCACCTGCTGGCCATGTCAGGAAAGAATACCCCCCTCTCTCCATGCTGCCCTTGCTCTCTGGGCAGATAGGGAGGGCTGGGTGCAGCCATCTAGTTGTTTTTCAGATTTTATGTTTAGCACCATCCCAGTATTCCCTGCTCCACATGGAGCATGGGATCCAGTAGGGGACCAGGTCTCCAAATGGGTACCCACCTGTGTCCTCCGATCAGACCCTGCACAGCTATGTGTGGGGAGGCGGGGTCATGGACAGGCACACACAGTGGCCAGTGTTGCTAGTATGAGTCTTGTGAGATTTATAAGGCTACTAATTATATCCAGTTTTTTGATGGAATCAATTATGGCTATCAGTTTATTAATCTCTTGAATCCAAAGTCTTGGATCTAAGGGTAAGAATTCTTTGGTGCAGTTAGACTACACTGACACTAGTGCCAGCCGACAGGGCAGGGGCCATAATCAAAGGCCCCCAGTGTACTGTGCTGACCCAACAGCATGACCATGCAGAATATACCACTGCAACCATGCAAATGAGGGATACCTCATGCATACTGAGCACAGTGGTACATTCAGCGGTTTCTGTAACGCTAAACTGCTTCTATCATAGCGATGTTTAATGCTGCTGAAACCCTGCCCTTAGCCTTGCACAATGGTGCACTCTCCCACCCCATAAATAGTGCCATCCCTTAACCTGGTGGTCTAGTGGTCCACCCTGCTGTCAGCTGACCATATTGTGTAAATAGTGCTGTCTCTTATCTTGGTGGTCTAGTGGCCCCACCCCTCCCCCAACAGTCAACTGCCCCCTCCCAATATGCCCGTCAGGATCCTGCTCCCCACAACCCCCCACAGCCTGGTTGCCACTGTTGTACTACAGCAATTGAGATGGTGACTGACACACCCCTCCACTCTCCACCTCAGCTGTCTGCCATTTGACTGTCATTATGCAACTGTGCTTACTGTAGAAACAACTATCACTGTCTCAACTGATGTAGTCTGGCAGTATCAACAAGAACAGTAGGGTACAGGGAGGAAATTCCTGAGGGGGCAGATTGGGAGGAGGGGCAGTAGACTGTTTGAGGGTAGGGTTTCATTAGACCACCAGGATAAGAATGGCACTGTTTACACCTATGGTCAGGTGATTGGGAGTAGACCGCTAGACCACAATGTTAACCTTCTCACATGCCAGGATGGGCACTCTTGGGGGTGGGTGCACTCCAGTGCCAGTGAGCCCATACTTGGCATGCTAATAGCCCCTTAATGCCTTGCATGTCCAATGGGCTAATTACCATAATAAGGCTAAATATGGTCCACATGAGCTCTGGTGTGATCCCACTTGGACCATGCTATTTACATTGGGCTCACATGGGCCGTACTCACTCTTGGGCTGTATCATAACAGCACATAGTCACTATGCACTAGCATGGCCCTATATTCTGACACTTAGTGCTCCAGTCGGAGCATGCTAATTGTCTTAACATTCTTCCAAGCCCGCAATTTGAAAATTATCACACAGCGCTCCTGTCTGTGCAGTGCACATGGCCATCTCTGAATATGGAGCTCTATGCCTCTTCCCCATGCACAACATAAAAAGTCCAAATGTGTTGTTGGAGAATCCTGTCTCCATAAAGCACACACAGTGAAATGTGCTCTGCCTCTGTGGTTTGTACTGTTTTTATGTTTGCCATACATGCATGCACAGTGAACATTTTGTTAGGAGAGTGACTTTTGAGGGGTGTGACACTATCAGTCCAATGCAGAGTGGTCTGCAGGGGCTCATCAGTGTCACACCAATCATTAGTCAGGCTGCCCATGACACTGTTCTGGCTTGCTGGGCGAAACCTTTGTGTGGTTCAAAGGAGAGAACCAACCCAATCATAGGTCAGCTCTTTCCTTTGATCTACGCCACCCAGCAAGTACAGCTGATCTGTCATGATCAGCCTGCTGAGGTAGAATTACACCCTGTGACAAAAAAGTCATCCATCGATGTCTGTTACTGGCGCTGCCATTACTGTTCCCCCACCGGACCCTCCCACTCAGCACCCACTGCCGAACCCTCCCAAACTTAAGACTGACACTGGGGTGACCAATCCCCAGTGTCAACACCTGAAATAAAGAAAACTGTCCCTCATATTTGTTTTATATCATATACCGACGCTGCAGCGACTCCCCCACGATGAAGACCACCACAGAGACAGGAATCGGCCAAAATCCGCCTGTCGCTGTGATGGTCTCCACACAGCCGGGGAATGCCCTCACAGGGTGTCCCCCCGCTCCAACTCTGACTCAGAAAACAGGAGGCATCCCTGACGTTGCATTGACGACAGTCGGCAAGGTGGCTGTCATAGTCAGGGATGTCTCTGGAGCCACTGTCGCTGCGGCATGGTAAAACTGTTTTATATATACATCCTGTAACAAAGAAAACCATCCACTGATATATGTTGCTGCCACTGCTGTAACTGTTCCCCCACCTGACCCTTCCTCTCAGCACTCACCCAAACATAACACTGACACCGGGGGTGCCCAATCCCCCAGTGTCGCTACCTGAAATAAAGAAAACTGTCCCTAGTAATTTTTTTTTTATTTATTAAATATACCATGTAAAAAAGAAGACTGTCCTTCGATGTCTGTTGCTGGTGCCACCATTAGTTTCCCCACTCTACCCCCCCACTCTGCACCCACCGGCCCACACCCTCCCCACAAAAATAACACTAACAAGGGGGGTCCCCAATCCCCCAGTGTCATCACCTGAAATAAAGAAAACCGTCCCTAGTAGGTTTTTTTTTTTTTTACACATACACTGTAAAAAAACAAAACCATCCATCAATGTCTGTTGTTGCCATGGCCATTAATCCCCCACCAGAGCCTCCTACTCAGCACCCACCACCCCATATACCCCGAAGCCCTTACTTACCCACAGGGGGTCTAACACCGTAATCCTCTCTGGACTGCAGACATGTCTTCACTCTTCAATGCTGGACTGGGAACTGAGGAAATCAGGTATACAGTTCAATGTATTTCAATGGGGTTTTTGAACTGAGTGGCGTAACTTAATAATTTTTGAAAATTTTTGCCCAAAATTTTCAACATGTCTATTTTTGGCACCCCACCTCATGAACAATGGCAGTGAAATTAGGCAAATTTGTCTCGAAAGCTGATTTTGTGGTCACTGCGTGAAATCATCTTTTGGGCAAAAGTTGAAAATTTTCTCTGCTCTTGCTCATGAGGTGGTGGTCATAAAAAGGCTATGTTGAAAATCTGTGGTAAAAATATTAAAAAACAACAATGTTATGAGCCTACATTGAAATTTATGAACGCAGGCTTATAACTTTGATCATTTTCAATATTTTGACCCCAAATTTTCAACATACTGTTGCCATTTCTTCACAGCACCTCATGAATGTGACAGCAGTCATTTTTCCAATCTGGGCCAAAATGTGTTTTTGCACTTGTGGTGCAAAATCACCTTTTGGGCAGGATTTGAAAATGTTCTCCACCCTTGTTCATGAGGTGGACTCATAAGAAGGCTATGTGAGGTCATAAGAAGGCTGTGTTGAAAAACTGGGGTAAAAATATCAAAGGCAACAAAGAGTACATCGCAGTTTGTCAATGCATGCTTGTAACTGTGGTAATTTTCAATATTTTGACCCCAACTTTTCAACATAGTCATTTTTTTATATCACCTCATGAATGTGACAGCTGTCATTTCCCAAATGCTACGCCAAATGTGTTTTAACACTTGTGGCACAAAATGACATTTCAGCCATTGTTTTATAAATGACACCTGTCATGCTCAGAAGGAGTGGTCATAAAAGATTTTGTTGAAAATCTGGGGTAAAAATGTGAAAAAACAACTAAGTTATACGGAAATGAATTGTTTCAACATTTACTCATAACTTTTTTTTTCAGATTTTGGCCCCTAATGTTCAACATATCCTCTGTGTTACCCCACCCCCACCTCCTTAACATGGCAGGTGTAATTTTTCATATTCCCTCCGAAACTTATTTCCAAGTCCCACAGCGAAATCAGCTTTCAAATGGGATTTTAAAAATTCAACATGTCTTGATCATAACGCCAGGTCATAAAAAGACTATTGGACATTTGGGGTCAAAATGTGGGAACCCACTTAAAAGTAGATATTGCCTCTCAGCTGCCATGTCCTGGGTAATTACAATCTAACAATGTGTCAAAGCAGGACGTCACTGAAAATGAGATATTGCATCTCATTTGCTCTATCCTGGGTAAATATATAGTAAAAATGTGTACAAGCAAGACCCAGTACAACAGCAATACCAGCAGTGAACATTTTGGCATTGACAAATGCTTGTTTTATTGTTGCAAGAAGCCTTACAATGCATTTCCACGTTTTCTGCATGTTCTCACTGAACAGCATTTGGAGGATTTTTGAATATTTTACACTATGCAAGGACATAAAAGTTCCCTGTAGCCCAGGTTCACTATTGAGAGGTGTTAATAGGGCTAATTAGACAACAATGGTAGTCATCACAGATGTTCACTATAGGTGGGATTCTGTATAGCAGAGCTCACTATAGGGAAGGAGCACAGTATGTGTCTCTACCCCACTTGGGCAGATACCCCTTTAGCACTGACTGGGAATCAAACATAGAAACATATAAAATGTTGGCTGAAAAGGCAAGAGTTGACTAGAGCCAACAACGACTGCTTTCTGAAACATAGAAAATGATAACACAAAAATTGAACAGACAATTTGTTTAGTTACAGTTACATGAGACAGTTTAAATGTTTTGTAGTAGTTTTCAAGGAGATTACACTGTTTTCAGGTCTAAAAAAAAAACACATTTTCAAGCGGTCACAACTTTCACCAGGAGAAAATGTAAATTGATCTCCATTGACCAATTGTAAGTTTTACTGCATATCAACCTACCCATGTTTCTACTTACTGTGTTGTCCTACAGAAGTGAATTTTGATCCTAGCCCCACCCCTGACCCCCTTAATTCAAATAAGTATACCGTATTTATTACTTAACCCAATGATCATAGAATTATCGGTTACACTTTAAGTGCCAGTTTCAATGTAACTAATGATTAATTACATAAAACAGGGTAATTACATTGTAGATACATGTTTGTTTCATGCAACTACATTGCAGTTGCAATGCAGTTACAGTGTAGTTACACTGTAACTACAGTGTAGTTAACTGATTCTTAAAGTGTAACCACATTATCTATCGTGTCCCTAAATCTGTCATTTCTTCTTCCTAGTCATCTCATGGTCTGAGAACAGGTCATCTTACATCAACTAAATCTGTGTGTTCTAATACCAAATAAGGTATACAAAAGCTGTTACATAGAAAATAATGAATATACAAGTGTGTGTGAGTTTTTTATTTACACACCCAAAGTGTGCGATAACCAATTATCCCAAACTGAGGATATGGAAAAAAAAACAACAAAAAAAAAAACTCATAGGCACACACTTGAATGTTTTATTTTTTGTAACAATATTTTGCTGGAGGTGTAGCTATAGTTTATTTCTTGGCAGTAACAGTAAAAAATAGCAATGCATCCATCACTGCACAGTGGGCACACAGCAAGTCAGGATGTACAAAACTGCTGTGAGATTATGTTGTTCTCTCTTTCACACACACACTCACACATACACACACACACACACACACACACACACACACACTGCATAACTGATGCTACTAGTTTACCAACAGTGACATTCTCAGCTCTTCAGATACAGTATAAATGGGTCTTCTACAGTAAATCAATGCAATCAGACCAACGAAGTGATAATCTTGACAGTTCACAGATAGTGTTTGCAAGCATGAAGAAAGAGGGAGAATCAGATAGTATATATAAATTCATTAAGTTGCAGTTGTCTGTTTCTCTGTGATGGAGTGGGCTGTACTTTCATTTTTACTACTGTGGGTGGAGCCTACAGGAGTATTGCATGTACAAAAGGAGTGATGTCATGTTTTCTGTCCACGGAACTGACTGAAGGTGTAAATAGTCTCCTCCTCCTCCTTACCCTCCTCCAAGAAATGTTTTCCGCCCTCAAATAAATATGCTTTCATGTTAGTCAATGGTTGCACGGTACTATTTTCTTTCTTAGATGGGTGGTACAAAAACTGGAACCCGAGTAGTGGGAGGCAGCATTGTTTTTTGGGGGGAAGTAAGGTCCACCCACCTCTACCCAAGAAGCTCCAAAAGGTCCATCCCACCTTTTTTTTCATTCATGTGGGAGAGGCATGTGCTGGATCTATCATGCTGAAAGAAGACTCACATGTTTGGGATGTGGACCAAGGAACAGAACAAGTCTGCAGAGTCCCTGCATTTTGTTAAGGACTAGAGCAGAATATACTTAAAATGCCTTCAAACTGACTTAAAAACCCTTGGAACAAATGATTATCAGAGTCACCTGGTGTCTCAAAAGGAAAGACTAATAAGTGTCTAAAAACTAAGGAAAATAGACAGCTTTCAGGTATTTCTTAAACATTTATATACTAAAAACAAAGTTCAGCTTTTGGGATTAACAATATTTGTTTGCCATATTCTATCTATCTATCTATCTATATATATATTTTATTTTATTTATTTATTTAGTTTTTGTTAACCGGGTAAGTGCACTAGCCAGCAAGTGACTGTTTTCAGGCACGACCCGGGAGGTAAAATTACAGAACATAACGATACAGTAAGGATAACGAAAATACATGATGCACAGAAATACAGGAAGATACATATGGCAGGATACAATGCATGACAAAGGAAAATACAAGGCAAAATACATTTCAAGGACATTTTCCATTGAGCGATACATAAAGTGCATTGAAGGACCTAGGAAAGGGAGAGGATAGGTGTAGGGTAAGCCAGAAACAAGATGGAAAATGACAAAGGGGAAGGTGAGGAGGTGAGGAAAGGATAGAGGAAGGATAGAGGGCAAGGCCAAAATGGGGGCTAAAGAAATGGCTAAGAATAGAAGGACAGAGAGGCGGTGGCAGGAATAGGGAGGTAGGAGGGAGTAGAGGAGGGATGGCCGGGAGAGGGGAGGGAGGGGAGTGAGGGTTAAAAGAAAGCCGGCAAATACGGCAGCGGCGATACAAGGTTCCAACCTGCGGCCAAGTTGTTGGAGCCGAAAGACGGCAAGCGGAGAAAGGGTGACAGGTGGTTACGGCAAAAGACGGCAACAGCGGCAAAAGGTAGCAGAATGCGGCTGGGCTGGTGGAACCAATAGATGGCAGGGCAAGGGTGATGATGCCGGTAAGAGGAGGAGAGAAGCGAAAGAGTTACGGCAGTAGCTGAAAAGGTAACAACACCAAGCCGAGCCAGTGGAACCGAGAGACGGCAGGGCGGGGAAGAAGAGGTTGGTAGGAGGAGGTAAGTTTACGGCAGGTGGAGGTAATAGGGAACAATGCTCAGCTGGGAGGGTGGGACTAGCGAACGGGCAGGGGTGACTCAGGAGGAGGTAAAGGCGAGGCAAGCAAGCAGAGAAAGGAAGGGGAGGCAGAGGGGGAGGAGGAAAAGGAGAGTGCAGGAGATGTGGTCGGGGGGAAGAGAGGAGCAGGGAGTTGAGTGAAGGAAGGCTGAGAGGTGAGGGAGAAGAGAACAGGGATCAAGGGAAGCCAAGTGGTGGCGGAAGTAAACAACAACTTGTAAATGGCAAAAGCTAATATTTGGCATACAGTCAAACAGATTCAAGCAGCAATTATAGTAAAACACCACATAAAACAACCATTGGGAAGGCACAAGTGCTAGCATAAGGAAGTGGGAAAACAGGTTAAGAGCAGGGATCAGGTAGGATCAAAACAAACACATTTGTCCAAAGCAGTAAGAAAGTCCCGAGTTTGCCCTTAAAAGTTGCATGAGTAGGGACATCCCTTAGTTCCTGAGGCAGCAGGTTCCACAGGTGAGGAGCAGCATAATGGAAGGAGCCCATGCCCTTTTTGTCCGACAGAGGGGATGGATAATAAGGTCTGATCTGCAGATCTAAGGTTCCGTGTGGAATAGCTGGTCTAAGGAGTTCTGATAGGATAGCAGGTTTGGATGTCCTTATGATGGTATCTGATAGATTGTACAGGTAGTATTGTCTGGTAGAGGAGGAGAGAGCCAGCCAAGGTCTTGATATAGTTGGCAGTGATGCTGCAGTTGAGGTGCTTTTGGTTGCATACCTGCATACATTATTGAAAGTAGTGTCCACGGATGCAGTGCAGATTTATTGGCCAAAGACAGAATGGGACAACCATATGTAGGTTGGCAACAGTATACCTCTAGCTACTGCCAGTTTAGCAGCAGGGGTAAGGAGGTAGTTGGTTCTGTAAGCAGCCCCTAACTTGCAATTGACTGACTTGCAAGTATCCTGGATGTGTGCTATAGTAACATCAATGCTTTCAAGGTCTTGTAGGACATTGCACAGCAAGAGACCCATATATATATATATATATATATATATATATATGTAGTTTGTCTTTTTAGTAGTTTCAAAACCTTGAAAGCATTGATGTTACTAATGCATTTAGAAATACATTTTTTAATTGTCTTTACAGATAAATCATGCATGTTCATGTGAGGGCACATTTTTTGGGGGGATGGGGTTCAAATTATTTTAATGATGGGCACAGTACTTGGTAAAAACAGTCTGTGAGGAAGTGTATTTTTCTTTTTAAGTTTGAGAAGTGGAGTTGACTTGCACAAATGGATAATACAGACATCATACAAAGCTATTAGAAGTAGAATGGGTTAAACACTTCCTGGAACTTTCTGCATAACAAGTCCCCCAGGCAACTCACAGCATTTGACACCACCATCCTAAGAGCAGTCAGTGTTACTTTGTAGGACATTGCACAGCAAGAGACCCAGCCTTCCCTTTTTCCAAATAATATACTAACTTCATTCTCAGGCAGGCAGTTCTGGGTACTGTTTATATTCTACTGAATCTTCTTAAAGGAAAACTGCATATTAAAATCAGGAATATATGTATTACTACCAGTTTTGAGTTCTCACTTCAATCCAGTGTTTTGTTTCTGCCTAGGCTGTGAGAGGAGTTTTTCTAATTTTCCCTGGGTGTTTTATGATGTCTAGGGGCTGTCATTCAAGTTTGTTTTATTGCATCTTCTCCAAGTTAGTCTTCACAGAGTACCCTTTGGTTTGATGTATAATAGCTCCTACAGCAGGCCAGTGTCTTGCTTAGCCACAGCAGAGGAAAAAAAAAACTGCAGCCAGGATTCACAATATACTATAGAAAGTTACATGATTAAACACACACACACACACACACCCCAAGCAGAACACAGCTGGATACGGTACCAGTATTTAGGAAACTTGTCATACTTAACCAGAGTCTAGCAATGTGAATCCTGGCTGTGACTATAGGTGCTTACAACTGAATGATAATAACCACATTTGCTTCACTTGCAAATAGGTAGGCATTTGTGTCTAATTTCTGTTTAACTTGCTGTAGGTTACCCACAGAATCTGAAAAATTCATAACATGCTGTATTGTGATTCAATGAACTGATAAATGGGGATTTTGGTTTCTTTTACAAATTCATTTTTCCTGACTATGGATATACTAAAATAAAAAATTTCTCAACAAAATGTTTTTAAATAAAGAGTTTAACTCACAGCAGCAGAAGAAGCATGTTGGCATTAAAAGCTTAGTGGCGTGGATGTAGAGGCACCAGTATTTAAACATGAATTTGGTAGAGGATTAACTGTGACTGAGGGGTGAGGGAGGGAGTGAGTCTTGATATTTGTAGCATAATGGTTTTCTGAAACTTCAACCTTCAATGGGTTAGACTCTGCAGCCATCTGTACAGTATATCACTAAGCCATATGCAGTGTGGTATGGGTAAAACCCAGATCACCAGACCAGGACCAGTGCTGTAAAATCGGCACTGGGCACAGCTTGTTCAAATATTGCTGATCCAGTGGATCAAATAAATAAATAAATAAATATTCTGCTTTGCCTCGTGCTTCAACCCACCCCAGGAGTGATGTTATATAGAGAATAAAGTATGGGTCTGGATGTGTAACGAGAATTTACACACACCCGAGGGGTTTGATGTTACATAAACCCCGAGAGTAAAGCTTGAGGGGTTTATGCATAGCATCTAACCCGGTGTGTGTAAATTCAGTTCTACCAAGCCATGCTTTATTTTATATAATTGCCGGATGTCCCTTTTCCTACAGCAACTATATAAAATAAAAAAGATGTTGCTGTGTGACCGCCGCAGTCTGCTTTAGCTGTCAGCTGCTCTCCACGCTTGTCAGTCGCTCGTTTTTATTTATTTTTTATTTCATTTGAGGATATTTCCTCATTTTGAGTCATTTCTGTGTGCCAGCACTTACCGCAGATTAAGAGTAGTGGTCCAGAGGGGAAAGATGAGTGGACAGTGGCTGGGAGGAAGAGTGCCAGAGGTGAGGAGCTCATAAGAGTGAGGGAAACTGGCGCATGTTCACCGTTATAAACGCTTCTTTATAACGGCAAATTATGCCATGGTTTCCCAATGAGAAAAAGGACATGCTGGTTATTATTACATGATAACACACACCCTGTCGTGCCTTATTGCTTAAATATGCCCTTTCTCAATGTACTATACTTTAATTCAGTTAGTGTATGCAACAGCCTTCATGTGAACACTCTGGGCTTCTCTTTGACTCCTGATGTCTATTTGCTTTAGCTATTGCATATTGTTTAAACTGCTTTGGTATTCTTGATGTGGTGCCTGTGTGCCTAAACTATGTAATCTGTTTATCTACTGCTACCCATGTTTCTCCAGTGAATGATTGTTATAACTGTCTGCTCTCTGAGCCATTGTTTTTGGACTTGTTAACTGCGTATTAGTTTCAATGAGGTGCCTTTGTAAATGAGTCTCTGACTCAAAGGTTTGTAAATCTGATATTTTTTAAATAAATAAGTAAGTAAATAAATAAATGTTTATGTTTAAGCCCATGAAACACCCTTATCTAGTTAATGCATTCACAGTCTTAGTGGCTCTGCCACAGCTTGTTTCACTAGTGCCTGAAAGTTTGTGCGCCAGGCTGCCAGACACTAGGAGGGAGAGTTGGGAACCATAATGGCTACAACACAGATACAGTGGGAATGGGATCATGGAGTCTAAAAGGAAACATGCTCAGGCTTTGTTTTGTAAATCCCCCTCCACTGAAGGGGAGCGACAGACCTGACAGCTGTGTTGGGGGGGGGGTGCTGGAGGAGCTGCTGCCAGTTGCAGCTGAGTTTAGAGGGGAGATGAGCTGGAGAAACTGCCATAGATCACAGCCATGTGAGGGGGCTGGAGGAGCTGCTGCTGATCACAGCTGTGGTTGGTTGAGTGAGAGGGGTGAAGGGGCTGGAGTGCAGTGGCTTCAGATTACAGCTTTGTTGTGTGTCCCCCAACTACTAAGGGGGACTGGAAAGCTATGGCAGCCAATTGCAGTTATGCAGTCTGTCCCCCTTCTGCCTTGGGGGATGAGAAAGCTGTGGCTGCCAACTGCGGATTTGTTGTGCCCCCACCCACCAATGAGGGAGAACAAAGAGCTGCGGCTGCTGATCTTGAATTTGTTTTGCGCCCTCCCACCACTGAGGGAGAATGAAGAGCTGCAGCTGCTGATCATGGATTACAGCAGACTTGGTTCGAAAAAGGAATTGTGGGGTGTTACCCATGTAGGAAATTAAATGTTTGTGCATATATTAAACAGGGGAGGGAGTTTCAAGCGCATGAAAATGTTAAAGTGTACCAGATCAGACAGCTGATTACATGTGATTCAGATGGGATAATTCACTTGGCACAATGTAACTGTGGTGCCTTTTACATAGGTAAAACCATTAGGAATACGAAAGTACATATAAGAGAACATATTAGAGCCATAGAAAAAAATGATGGCACTTATGCCACAGCTGCACATATTATGAAAAGTAAAAATTCCAGTGCACACAACTTTGTTTTCCTGGGTATAGACAAGGTATGCCCTAGACCACGTGGTGGACATTTCAATGATTTGTTACTTTCCAGAGAGGCTTTCTGGATCATTAACTTGAATGCTAATAAAGATAAAGGCTTCAACACAAGTTTTGAACTTAAGCCTTTTTATGTTTGCTTGCAAACATGTGCAAGAAATATAGTGCCACCATACGTATTTTTGTAGGTATGCCACCCCGCTTCCAGTTCCCTGCTCCTTCTTGCAGGCGCGGCCTCAGTGCACCAATAAATGTCCGAGCTGTCTATGACAGCAGTTCAGATGCAATGGCATACAGTTCAAAGCAAAAGACCACTACAATCAGTGGTGGTAAAGTTTAGGCAATTTGCATACTGCCATCGGCAGTATACAAAGTGCCTACACATCAGCACTGCATCTGAACAACTGTCATAGACAGCTCCATTTTTTCTTGGTCCCCCCCCCAACAAACACCCAAGTAGCATGCTGGGAGCCCACCCCAGCGTGCTCATGCACTCCCCCCTGCACACTGTATGGCTGACGGGGGTGACCAATCCCCCATAGGCTCCACTGCCTCCCCCAAACAAACTTCCAGGTGCCATGCTGGGCCCACCCCAGTGTGGCAAAAGTCCTACATCGTCTTCATAAAAAAAAAAAAAAAGTAAGAAAAAGCGGTCCTCATTGACTGTCTTGACCCCTCCCAACCCGTGCCATCCTCTGCGCACCACCTCCCACACCCCCTGACCCCATACTTCCTCCAGAGCCCAGCATGACGATCTTGAGTGGACCGGAACACGTCTGCACTCTTCAAAGCCGACCACGAACTGAAGAAATGCCGGTAAGCTGTATAATGGCATAAATTGTTGTTTTTTCAACTTCGGTGCATATCTCAACTGCTTTTTGGGAATTTTTCACCAAATTTTCAACATGGGGTTCTTGGGACCCCACCTCATGAACTCAGTCACTGTCATTTTGTTATTCGGTCCTGAAAGGTAATTTTATGTCACTGTGTGGAACCATCTTTTGGGACTAATTAATGAAATGACAGTGTCACAGTTCAAGAGGTAGGCCCCCCAAAACCCTATGTTGAAAATTTGGTGAAAAAATTCCCCAAAATTACTGTTTTATGAGCATGCATTGTGCAGTTCCTACGCACGCTCATAACTTTGAGAATTTTTAATATTTTCACTCCAGATTTTCAACATTGCCATTTTACCACACCTTCTTATGAACAGTACAGCTGCCATTTTTCATATCTCACCCAAAATGTCTTTTCGCACCTGTAGCGCACATTGGTGTGGTTGGTGTGCGAAATCAATGTTCGGGACACATTAAGAAAATCACAGTGATATTGTTCATGAGCAGAGGTGTTAAAATGGCTATGTTGAAAATTTGGTGACAAATGACCATAAAATGACTTTATTACGAGCGTGCATTGCACAATTTCCACTCACTCTCGTAAGTTCACGAATTTGTAATATTTTCAGTCCAGATTTTCAACATTGACATTTTCCACACCGCCTTATGAACAATACAGCTGTCATTTTTCACACCCTGGCTAAAATGTATTTTCGCATTTCCAGCACAGAATAGCGCATTGCTGTGGGAAATTAGTGTTCGGGACAGATTAAGAAAATCACAGTGACACTGTTCATGAGCAGAGGTCCCAAAATGCCTATGTTGAAAATCTGCTGAAAAAAATCCCAAACAAATTACTTTACGGGTTTCCATTTTTGCAGTTTCTATGCACGCTTGTGACTTCACCAGTTTTTGTATATTTTCACTCCAGATTTTCAACAATGCCATTTTTTACACCTCCTCATGAACAGTACACCTGTCACTGTTCACATTCTGTTTAAAATGTGTTTTCGCACCTGTGGCACCAAATGGCACAGTCACTGTGCAAAATCACCTTTCGCCTAATGAACTGATGGTGTCACTGTTCATGCAGTGGGGTCACAAAAAGCCCATGTGGAAAACTTGGAGTAATCGCCCCTGAAAAAGGGAACTTTGGGGCCCAGTGGGCCTACCCGGTCACCAAAATTTAATAAATAATTTAATAAAAATACCAAGAAACGCCCAGGGCATTAGGGTTTTTGACTATAATGCCCTACCCTGTAGGGACTGACAGGTATCAGGGGTGTGACTTGGGATTGTCGACAGTAGTGTTCATGCTATTCCACCCCCACCCCCACCCTGCAGCCTGTGACATGCATCGAGGTGCACCTTGGGCCCTTTGCCCCCAGAGTTCACCCCATTCTCCTATACTGCACCCATTTCAGTGAATTTCCTTATGGAATGAGATGACTGTAAAGCCCAAACACCCCAAGGCACACCTCGACACTTGTCAGTGTCTGAAGGGTAGGGTGTGGTGAAATGTCATGACCATCATAGGAGATGACCCAAAGGCACACCACAATGCCTGTTCATCTCTGCAGGGTGAGGGTGGAGTTGGCGTCAGTTCAATACTTCAATGCCATTCCTATACTGCATCTGTCTAACTCCTGTACTTCTACTGCTAATGCCAGCAAGCAAACATTCAGCATCGACAAATGTTTGTTTAAAAAGAAAGTGAATAGAAGTAAAAGACCTGTTTTTTGGATTTGTTTTTTGAGAGAAAGTTAGTTTATATAGATTTACTTAATAATATGTGATGGTTCAGTAGTGTGTATTTCGGCAAAGAAAGCACGTTGTCTTTTTCCCTCCCCCCTTCTTTCCATTCCTCATTATCCATTTGACATTTTGCCTACTGCAGCAGTTCCTGATGTCCTCATTATCTGGTTTTAATTATGATGTCTTATTTATTCATTGCTGATCTGTTTTTTTCATGAATGTTTCACCAATGAGCGTGCATGTATCAGTGATGTCATTAATTGCTATTTAATGGTTGCCTGTATATAATGGTCATAGTTTTGTGAGAGTTTAGCTTTTTACAAAAGGATGTAAGCAGCATCTGAAATGCATCAGAAGTTTCTCATTTTTTTATTCATTTTGCAATAAATCTATTTATGACCTGTGCCCTTGTCATATGGTTTGTGTGTGCTCTTCCTTTTAGTGTTTTACTTGTTTCATTTGGGCATAGAAGCACCACGTCCTCGTGCTTGCTCATTTGGTTACATCTATTACTGCAACACTCTCTACCTTGGGTTATTCACAAGGCTGATGCATCACCTACAGCTAGTTCAGAATGCAGCAACACAGCTGGTTGCTGAGACCTTCTGGTGTGAACACATCGTGCCGGTTCTTCATGCTGTCCACTGACTGCCAGTTCAGTGGCACACTACCTTCAAGACGTGCTTGTTGACATACAAGGCCCTGCGCAGTCTTGGTCCGGGCTACCTGCAAGACTTCCTGGTGACATACAGTTCTGGTCACACCCTCTGGTCATTGGAGGCAGACCTCCTGTCCATATCAAGACCTTGGTTAAAATCTTTGGGTTATAGGGCATTTGGTGTAGCGGCCCTGAGTCTTCGGATCGCCCTTCCCTGGGAAGTGAGAGGTGCTCCTTCACTTA
Organism: Neoceratodus forsteri; assembly: GCA_016271365.2. Lineage (NCBI taxonomy): Eukaryota > Metazoa > Chordata > Ceratodontiformes > Ceratodontidae > Neoceratodus > Neoceratodus forsteri. The sequence goes on from CM028131.1 coordinate 1,317,298,975, forward strand.
CTGCTTTTAAAAGATCCTTAAAAAAGCACTTCTTTAATTTAAGTTTTGGCCTGGATTCCTGATTTTAAATGATTTATAGCTTTGTTATTTAATGTTATTTAATGTACTTGTTTTATTTATTGTTAGGTGCCCAGAGCCTCCAGGATTGGGTGCCATATAACTAAAATTACCTTGCCTTACTATGTTGATGCATGAAAGTGGTCCCTACACAGTAATTTTGGTAGTAATATTGGGTAAAATGCCTCTTCCAGATTCAGAAGACTCAGTTAAAGTATTTCCAAGAAGTTTGTCCTGACCATAACAGGCAGCCTTATAAATTGGTCCATCCAGTCTGCCCTATTTTACCCTGTCCTACCTATTGTCTAGATGGAGGGTTTCACCTTTGCCTCCCCTCTTTGCACTCTGCCTTACTAACACCCCTGAGTAATTATTAAGCCCTTTACTCTGTCCCACCAGTGCTTGAACCCATTAATGTTTTTGCACCCACCAGATCAGCTGTTAAGCTGTTCCACAGCTCAGCCATTCTCTCCTTAAAGTAAAATGTCCTCACATCCCTCCTGAATTTCTCCCTCACCAGCTTCTACGCATGTCCCCTTGTTTTTGACTCAACATTCCTGCTGAATAGTTCCTCACAGTTTTCTTTGTTCATTCCATTCATGAACTTGGAGGTCTCTATTATGTTTCTCTTCTCCATTCTGTCTTAAGTAAGTACATGTTCAGTATCCTATGCTGATCCTCATAGGATTTGCCCTTTCTGCCCCACATAATTTTGGTTACCATATGCTACATTGTCTGCAGCCTGTGCCTGTCTCCAAAAACCAACCAGGAACAACTGCACTCTGGAGTATACATGTGGTGATGACAAATTTTAATAATGCACTCCAACATGTAAAGTGTGTCTAAAGCAATTTATTCAGTGTACTTCAAACATGAAAAATCACCACAAGCACAAAGTAACATGAGCCATAACACTGTTAGCCAGGTGCCCCAGCACTTCGTTCGTAAGAGCTTCCTTAGGGGGCCTTGAGGAAGCTCTTATGAGCAAAGTGCCAGAGCACCAGGATAACAGTGTTACAGCTCTTGCTACTTTGTGCTTGCAGTGATTTTTCATTTTTGAAATACTGTCTCCTACCTTGTCAATGAATTTAATGCTGCTGCAGATAAATTTGCCCCTTATAAAAAATTAGTCATAAGAGGGAATAATGCTGGGTGGGTTACCCCGTCCCTACTTTCACAGATAAGGGATAGGGACAATTTATGGCATAAGGCTAAGGTATCTGGTTCACCCACAGATCTGCAGGAATACAGGGCTGCAAGAAATAGGTGCACCAGGTATATCAGACAGGCTAAGACCTCCTTCTTTAATGAACAGCAAGCAAGTAGTTTGGGTAATGGGAAAGCTTTCTGGGAGTCCTTTAAGAACCTCATAGGGAATGGTGATAAATCCTCCCCAAGCTGTGCTCAACCTAAACGGAACTGTCACACTTGACCCTACTGAGATTGCCAATGCGTTTAACAATGCCTTCACTGACCTCAGTGTGGTACTCCCATCTAGCAATGAGCCCACCCAGTGTAGCCAAACTCCCCCCAAACAGGTCCACCCAACGTCACTTATGACCTAAGCTACTTGAAGTTCTACTTCAAAACCATCTCAGTTAAGGTCACCATCAGGTATATCAAGCAGCCGCTTGGTAAACCGGGATGGAGAGTAATGCTCTGGATATGAAATTAGTTGCCCAAGCCCTTGATGAGCTAGCCCTCCCCCTAACCAAACGGTTCAACCTCTCGCTTAGATACTCACAATTCCCTCACCAATGGAAAACCACCTTCATTACCCCAGTACACAAAAGTGTGGACCACACATTGGTCTCAAACTACAGGTCTATGTGTATCTTCTCCCTCCTATCCAAGGCACTAGAGAAAGTGGTATTAGACCAGCTTGTCTCGTACCTTAGCCAATACAATATTCAATGTGTACAACAACACAGAGTTCCGCAAACTACATAGCATGTCTACTGCCTGACTGAATACACAAACATTCTACATGAATCCCTTGACAAGGATCACCTGGTGGATTCCATTTATATAGGCCTTACCAAGGCCTTTGATCTAGTCAATCACACATTACTTCTATCTAAACTCCACACTTTAGGCCTCTCTGCTGATACTATACTCCTGATACTATACTCTGGTTCCACAGCTATCTTTCCAACAGATCACAGCAAGTCAGGATCAATGGAGCACTGTCTGAATCCAGACCTGTATAAATAGAAGTACCACAAGGCTCCATACTGGGAATCCCTTCTTTTCGGCCTCTTCATTAACACCCTCCCTGAAGTCTGCACACACTCAAAGCCTGCACCTGTCCTCGCTAGTCCTACTGCCATTTCATACTACAGCCCAGTTGCTACTAAAGAGGGCCCGCACCAAGACAAAGTCTAACCCAAGACTGCTCCACTAATGTCCACCAGGTCCCACTATCCTGTCTCTGCTCTCTTGTTATTCTGCCTACCTATCACTGTGTATAAGCCTACATTACTGCACTGCAAAAGATGTATGTAACTGATAAGATAATAAAGGAATAATGCAGGGTGTGTGTCGTGCTGGGATAACGTCACGCCTGGGGTGGTTAGGCATGAGGCCGCAGGCGAGTGTGATTAATCACCCCAGAAGTGACGTTATCCCAGCACGCATACACCCTGGAGTGCATTATTCTATTATACAATGGCTTAATTGTAAACAAAGAAACAAAACGATAAAAATATATTAAAAGTAGACTTTTTGTCATTTTTTGTAATGGGTAGGATTACATTATGCAAAAATAGTGCAGTTCTCTTGTTTAGTCAGTAGGTGGAGTTGTCCTGTTTTGTTGTGGCTTTGTGCTCCTGTTAGCAATCTTTGCTACTACTGTCTTTTATGAATAAGGGTTCCATATTAGCATAGCTCATTGGGGGGTTACCTTTTTTTCATTATAGTCCACTACCCGATGGCTATGCGGGTAGAGGCAACCCAACACACACACACTCAGTTATTCGTTACTTTTCGCTCTGCCTTCAGAGGATTGCTGTATTAAGGTAGGGACAGGCTGTAATATTGTTTTGGGTATTTTTGGGTGGTGAAGTTCTTGTTTTAAGGAGAACAGGAGGAAAGTGTTTTGTTGAAGCGAGCGAGTGGGAGCCGCGCGCTGACTGTTTGAAAGCGGGGTTCTCATTCTCACTTAGCGCTCGTTCTGTATATGGGTCCCGATTTCCTGTTTTTAAAAACTGAAACAGGAGATTTTGATGCTTGTGTTTATTGTGTTATTTGTGATGGCTGTGGGTATTTCTTTGTGCCGTTTGTTGTGGGGTGATTGTAGGTGTTATGGTGGGTTTCCGGTTTTGCGATGACAACGGTAGCTGGCAAAGCGGAAACCAGGAAAGCTGCTCATAGGCAGCGGAGCGATGTTTTTTTTAAACTGACATGCGGTCATCAATGTGCTGGCACTAGAGCCGTGATGTTATGCCAGGATAACATCACGGCTCCAGTGCCAGACTGACCAATGGGGATGCAACATTTGTTCTTGCCATTGTATAATACTCTGTATAGGTTTGCACCAATGTATTGTAATGCCTGCAGTACTGCACTGTAAAATATGTATGTTACTGCTTAGCACTGCAAAGGATGTATGCAGCCGCTTAGCTAATACTCTGTATAGGTACTCATCAATGTGTTATAATGTTTAATAATGTTTGTACATCTACCTCCATCTAGTTATGTAACATTGTCTTTGCTGTATTACTGTCATGTCTGTATTTATGTCATCCGACAAGGAGCCTTTGGAAATGAGTCTATGACTCAAAGGATTGTCATTCCGATATTCTAATAAATAAATAAATAAATAAAAATAAATACTACTTTATGCAGATGACGCAGTCATCTGCTTTAGCAGCCACAGCCAGGAGGCGCTTACTCTGGACTGCCAGCTGAGTTTTGGCTCCCCTGAAAATTGGCTCCTGCTGAACAAACTTGTACTTAATTACAAAAAAACAAAGACAATGTTATTCTCCAGCATGCACAAGAGAAATAGGGCCTGTCCACTCAACATCCACAATGTAAACGGGGTTGTACTAGATCAGGTGGACTCATTGAAGTACCTAGAAATTACCATTAACCAGTCTCTTACCTTTGCTCCCCATGTCAACCAGATCATATATAACATCAATAGAAAACTGGGGGCACTATACAGACAGAGGCACAACCTCACCCCTGAGGCGAAATGAATTTCTGTTTCCAGCTCCATTCTACCCATAATTGATTATGGCCACGTGGTCTATCAGGCTGCCTCTGATATGATACTTGGCAGGGTAAAGCTACTGTAGCTCTTAACAAAGCCTGTAACTTTGTCTCTGGGGCAGACAGAACCACTCACACCTGCACACTATATGCCCTAACAAATTGGCTCCCCCTGCAGGACAGGATCAAGTACCAGTCCTGTATGCTAGGTAAGAAAGCGCTTTTGGGCCTCACCTCCCCAGGAATACTACATCTCCAAAGCCCTGCCCAAAGCCAATACCCCACCATGTGCAATGCTTGTGGAACCCTGTCTGTGCCTTACTGCAGAACAAGTCTAGCTAAGTGCTTATTTACGGCCAGAGCACCATAATGGCTAAATGATTTGCCAGCGTTTCTGATGGGATTCTCAAAAACTGGTTAATTCAAAAGGGAACTACTAAAGTCTCTCCTACCTGGCACCATCTGAGGCTGCATACAGCAAAAAATCCTCTCTCCCCTTTCACACCCTGTAACTGCTTCACTGGCCACTTCAACTGTGTTGCCTGCCTGATAAAGTACCGAAGGGTGTTGTCTGGCCTCTGCTATTTTCCTTCTGCTGACTCCATGCCTATGTACTAGCCTAATTATGCCTCATGGTTGGCGACTTCCTGCACATGTTTGCGTGACAATGCCGCTTATGGCTGCTGCCTTACTGTTCCATGTTAATTGTTATCACTGTTGTGCATGAGTTTGTCTATTTAGTTTTGTATGCTGATACTGATGAGGAACCTTTGTAAACGAGCATGCTTTCTCAAAGGTATTCATCTGATTGCTCAAATAAATAAATAAATATACTTAATAAAGTGGTTTAGGCACGCTTTACGTTTCACAGTGCATTATTAAAATTTGTCATCACCAAACGCATGTTCCAGAGTGCGGTTGTTACTGGTTGGTTTCTGTCTCTTTGGGTTAGCAAAACCCTCAACATGCACTGAACTCAGTCCTGGTGAGCACTGTCCTTTTCTAGGATCCTCTATCCCTGTCTCCAGCCTGCCCCTGTCTTTCTTTAGGTGTAGACTCCAGAACCGAGCACAGTATTCCAGTTGGGATCTCACCAGTGATTTAGAGAGAGGTAGTATTACATTTTTCCTCCTGTTGTCAAAACACCCTCCCAATATACCAGTGTCAACAAATCTGGGATCTAAGCCTGGAAGGCAATTGCTCTAATTATTTAGATAAAGGACAATTTTTATTTGCTGTAAGGTGAGGCAGATCCTCTGGCTTCATATATTGTAAACCCGAAAACCACCATTAGAGGTCACTCTGCTGGTACTGTTTCTCCCTGGCATTTGGAGCTTCTCACATGTAGGCACTGCTGTTTTTTTTTTTCACAGCCCTGCTCTTACACACACACACACAAAGCATGCTGTAGCACCATTCCTCAAATGATACATCTCTATAGCATTGTATTCTGTCCTTACAAGAATGATGCTTGGATTGTATTGTTTTGGATATAAACAACGTCTTGAAATGTAAATCTTTGGCCTTTAAGCACAGATTTTGATACAGCGACCTCTTGTTTAAAATCCTCTGCATATACTTGGGGATGACCTCCCACTACCTGGACTGTTAAATACTAGGCTCTCTAAGAATGAACAAAACCAGGCAATGTGCCTGTAGAATGTCAGAGGCATTTCTCTGCAGATGCATGGTGCTTTGTTAAATGTAGCAAATGATGCATACAGCATGTAGTGCAGGTGGTACAGCATAGTATGGGGGTTGGGGGTGCTGCCTTATTGGTGATGCTGTCCTTGGATAAGATACTAAACTGAGGGGCCCTGTGCCTATCTCTAATGTTCTTGTAGAGGTAAATATCCCAAGACCTTTTTTAAGAGGAGTTGATTATCCCCTTTGCCAGGTTAGCACTCCTCCAAACCATAAAACAGATTGCAAACTAATGTAGTTGCTGATGTCTGTGTAGAGACATCAACAGCGTCATAGTTGCAAATGCGTGTATACAGCCCCTGCTGTGCTCTACCACTGTCTAACTGGCTGCTTGGCATAGCACTTGGAAATGCATTGTGTGTGAAAGTGCTATATAAAACCACAATGCATTCATTCATACTGTAACTAATTAAAACAACAGACATGTCTGGTTTTGCTTTGTTCTGATGAGATGCCTGCAGTCTTTCAAAATGAAAAATATCCTGGCACCTCAACCTCTACTGTGAAATCTGCCTAAGCATCCAAAACATAGAATAGCCTGGTTAAACCTGCAGTAGTAAAACCCCAGTCAGTAACTGTGAAAGGAGTAAACATTCTGTAGGAGTACAGTCCTGTAAACCATGGGGGAAAAATATATGTTCCCAAAAGAAGCACTGTTGTGTGAAAACATAGAAACATAGAATCTGTCGGCAGATAAGGACGTGATGGCCCACCTAGTCTGCCCTATTTTTCCTACCTATACTATCACCGCAGACCCTACTCAGTCTCTGGTCCCCCCCCCCCACTACTAAGATCCCTCTGTATATATCCCACGTGTTCTTGAACCTTGTCACCATTTCTGCCCCTCTACCTCCACTGGTAAGCTGTTCCACGTGTCCACCACTCTCTCCATGAAGAAGTACTTCCTCGCATTTCCTCTGGGTTTTCATCATGCACTGTAGCTATGGTGGCATCCTGCCTAATGTAGCTTTGCTGTGTTAAAGTTGTTTTTGGCTCTAATAAATATCATTTTTAAGTAATAGCTGGTGCCTGTCTCTCTTTGTTGGCCTACAAATAATACAATACTCGCAACACATGTCATAACAGAAGAAATCCCAGGAGCTGTGCTCTACTTACTCCTTTAAATCCCACGCGGAGGTGTAGAACCTTCAACCAGAGACCAAAGGCTTCCCTTTATTACTGCTGGAATGCATCTTAAGGAGTCATTCAAAACATTAAAAATAAAGCCTCTTTAATCTGTGAATTAAGAAATTGCAGCAAGTACAATTCATTTTTATTTCATGTTTTTTTTTGTTAATTAGTTTTTCTTTTTTTTTTTTTTACAAATGGATTATCAAATAACTGTTTTCTCCACACCTGAAGTCAAAGCAGCTCCACTATTTATGGCGTGTCTGGTACATAAGGAAATTAAAAATGAACATGCATGTCACAGTACAAGAAAGAAAGGCACTGCTAAAATTTACAGGTATTAATGGCTGAGATCTATGTATATTTTTACAAAGAATAAGACAGTCCCTAGCAGGTCCACTGTGATAGCAGCGTTTTGCTTTAAAACTGTAAATAACTAATGGGCTCTCTGTTGATCAGCTCCACGTTATCCCTCTTGCCATATGTGTTGGATCCCACATTGGTCGGTGAGTAGACAGCACCAAAGCTGCCCCTGGATCGGACTAAGTAGTCTGCCAGGCGTTGAGTCACGCAAGTTGCTGTGTTGCATTTCCTCTTCTCCAAATGATGGCTAGCACTGCACACAAAGGAAATTAAATATATTACAGATGAATAAACTCAATCTTGCTTTTATGTTCACAAGTCTAACACCACATTTGACAAATATGTATAAAAGTGTAAAAACAAAATACAAAACATCTTTTAGCATAATGATATGCACAGCAACAATATGTAATACAAACACATAATATGGGTGGTCATATAAGCTTAATGGTTGGAACACAAAGCTGGGAAGCTAGGGACCCAGTAGTTTTGGGTTTGAATCCCAGACCCACCACTTGCTTACTGTGTGACCCTGAACAAGTTATCTAAACTCCCTATGCCTAATTCTCTCCTGAGCTACACCTGGAAACGACCTTTGGTCCAGTGTGCCTTTCCCAACCCAAACTTTGTAAATAAATAAATAAATTTGGTTGGTTTGGAGAGAAATGCAGAGACTGAAGCCTGCCACTACAGCCATTTCTCTCAACTGTCCAACATTACAAGGGACTGCTCCTCATTTTACCACTCAGAAACCCTCTGACCCACATGGAAAGCAATGTGACTAACTGTACACTAAGATTTCAAAGCAAACGTTCAGGTGTCTATGTTGCTCAGTGAACAGATTTCCATGGTATTCTGAGCTTCCACCTCTAAAGACTTAACAAAGTACCCCACATTTTCCTTGTTTTCCCTACAGATTGTAAAGGACAGTGCCCCACATTTAAGAAATAAAATGATGAAAGGTATGAGAGGACAGCAACGTGTAGTTGTTCCTCCTTGTAGGTATTGCACATGTGCAGGCAGTGCCAGGGTACTTTTGTAAGCAACACAAAGGGATCCACGGTTTTAAAATGGCAAGTTCCCATTTACGTAGTTAAGGTACAGTAGCTGCTGACCAGAAGATACTAAAATGGCAATGTTCCCCACAGGATTTTATTTAAACTTGGTATAGTTGCACTCTGGGTACATTTCTAAAAGGGTATTCTAATGGCATAAAAAAAATTCTAGAGGCACTGTTCCCATGAGAAAAATGAACTATTTTGTACTTAATTACATTCTCTGGGTGATTTCTGCACATTGGTCTGGTGGAAAACATAAATAGTGAGGCCCAAATAATAGTGGCAGGGTCTAAAACTTGGTTGTATTACAAACAGTACATATTTACACTTGGTGTTTTTTCCAAGTTTAAACAGCCTGTGATAAACACTGTAATACTAGTAAGCACTAAGCATACAAAGGAAAAAAAAACTTCAGTTTAGTTTTGTTACTATCCAGGCTTATCCCTTTTTTTCTCTTTAGATCCCCTTGCATCCACTACATTGTCAGGGGCCGCCCCACCTGTACCCTTCCTCCAGGCATCAGGGCAGGCATGTGGCTGCTTTGAAAGCCAATGCCCCTTTATGGCTGGCTAGCAAAGACTGTGAGAAGTCCAAGGGAACTATGCTGTGCCTCCCCAGGAGCTGAGCACCTCATGTCTGCAATGTGCCCAGTCCCCCAAATTACGTCAGTGTGGCAGCTTAACTGAGGCAGAAATAGCTCCACACAGAAGGTGGTGAAAAAGGGTAGTGCGATGGATTATGAATCCACCCCTGCTTCCAAAAGGGTAAGGACTGAGTATGGAGGGAAGAGTGAGAAGTACACTTGTGGAGCAGTGCTTTAAGACAGGAAGGTGAGGAGGAACACTGGAGGGGGAGGTTATTCCAGATGTGGGTGGATCTGGAGGAAAGGCAGTCTTCTCAGTTGAGATCTTGTGGCACAGGGAAAGGAAGGAGCGGGTGGAGAGGGAAGATGGTCATGATAGGACTTCTTTACAGGTTGGGCAACTCCCTTTCTGTAGAAATCCGGCATGCCATAGCCAACTGCACTCTACTCCCCTCCCTTCTCTATGGGGCACCCTTGTTGCAGTTCCTTAGGGAGGGAGAACTAAGAAAACTAACTGTACTCTATCACAGGGTTGCTCGCTTCGCCACCAACTCCCCTCCTAGGAGGCACCATCGTGAAGTCCTTGCTGACCTCCACTGGCCCTCTATACAGCATAAACTGGCCTACTCTTTGCTATGTATGACCTTTAAATTTACCACTGCAGGCACTTCTCCCCTCCTGTGTGGTCTGCTCAGCCCCAGAGTACTGAGCCATGACCTGTGATCCTCGACTGGCCATCCCCTCTACATCCCTCGAGTATGCACTAACCAAGGCAAGCAATCTTTTCATTATGCTGCTCCGCACTTATGGAACTCTCTCCCAGAGAACATGGCCAACTGTTCCACTCTTCATGGATTTAAGTCTGGTTTGAAAGTGTGTCTCTTGGAGCTTAGTCTCTGTGGCTGTAATCGCTAGCTCCCTGTTTTGTGAACTTGATGGTGTGACTACAATACTCTGCTACTCTACTGCTGGCATTTCCTCACCCTCTAAAATGTTGTGTTAATTTGCCACATTGTTTTGTATACTGTGCCAGCATATTGTATCTGCTCTGTCATACTCTGTAATGTACTCTACGCCTAAACCAATGAATGTAATCTGCAATATACTCCTGCCAATGTATGTAACCTCACTTATAACCAATCCCAGGTCGCTCCTGAAAAAGGGACCTCTGGTCTCAGTGGGCCTACCTGGTTATTAAAATCTAAATAAATAAATAAATGAAGAGGAAGCAGAGGTAACGAGAGGGAGCCAAACCAGAATTTAGAGATAAAAGAGGCACAGTGGGACAGAGGCCTACCTTGCAAGAAAGGAAGAGATAGGTACGTGTATAAGGTGCAGTGGTACTGTACATACAGTAGGACAGTTTAAGGTGAAATGACAGAATGAGTGAAGGAGGGGAGCCATTCTAGCCAGGGTGAACACAGGAGCAGCACTGTAGACCACATAATCATAGTTATATGCCAGAAGGCCCAGTTTGAGGATGATGTCCCAGCATGCTGTAAGGAAAATACAGGGGATAATTTGGAGAAATCATCTAAATAAAAATGTTATGGCACAACTGGCAGACTTCACTTATTTATTTACACTTTTCCCCCTCCTCTTGACTGCCTACCCTAATCACCTGCTGCTATCTCCTATGCAGATACTGACTGGGAGCCTCCAGGAACACTTCACATGCCATCTCCTAATGCCCCTGTGGCTTCACCTCTGCAATGGGTTTATCTCCAAACACTCATCTGATACATATATGCAGCACAGAGGCATGGCCCTAGATGACAAAGTTGGTCCATTGGGACATTACTAGGTGGGGACCTCATAATGCTGTTCCTCTGGGCTTTTTTCAGTTTGTGTTTTAATCCTGCCTATCTCCCTGTTACTGGAGCCACCTGATATCTAATTCATAGGGGAAGGACAGGACACTTTGTGATCACCCTGGTGACCAGAGCTGCCCCATGCCCACTGAAAGAGATGCTCATGCTGCAGGATTGCTGTAGCTCTCTTCTGAGTTAGAGAGCACTGCCTCCATAGCACTGCTAGACTCCTTTGCTGGGGTTATGAACTCTCCACAGAGTCTGATAGAGCTGACATAGCACTGCTGAGACTCCACTGGCCTGCGGCATAAAGTTATCACAAATTCAGAGAGGGCTGCCTTCATTGCACTGATGAGACTCCTCCAGCCCAGAACATGAACTTTCTACAGATTTAGAGGGCTGCTTCAACGGTCAGGAACTCACCACAGAGTCAGAGAGAGCTGACTCCATAGCACTTCTGACATCCTGACCACAGCATAAGTTCTCCACAGCAACTGAGAAGGCTGCTTTCAGGGATAGGAACTCTCCACAGAGCAAAAGAGGCAGCACTGTTGAGACTCCTCTGGACCACAGCAAAAACTCTCCAGAGTCAGAGAAAGCAGCTTCCAGGGGCAAGGACTCTCCACAGAGTCATAGAGAGCTGACTCCATAGAACTGTCAAGACTCATCAGGCCTATGTGAACTCTCCACAATGTCAGAGAGGACTGCCTCTGTAGCATTGCCAAAACTGCTCCTGCTTGGGTCATGAACTCTGCACAGTCAGAAAAGGCTGCTCCAATGAACTGCTAAGACTTCTGTGGCATTGGTCATGAACTCTGCACAGAGTCAGAAAGGGCTTTCTCCATATCACTGCCGAGACTCCCCCAGCATGGGTCATGAACTCTCTACAGAGACAGGCAGGGTTCCTGGATAGCTCTGCTGAGACCCCTCTGGCCTGGGTGAACTCTCCACAGAGTCAGACAGGGCTGCCTCCATATCACTGCCGAGACTCCCCCAGCATGGGTCATGAACTCTCTACAGAGTCAGACAGGGTTCCTGGGTAGCTCTGCTGAGACCCCTCTGGCCTGGGTGAACTCTCCACAGAGTCAGACAGGGCTGTCTCCATATCACTGCCGAGACTCCCCCAGCATGGGTCATGAACTTTCTACAGAGACAGGCAGGGTTCCTGGATAGCTCTGCTGGGACTCCTCTGGCCTGGGTGAACTCTCCACAGAGTCAGACAGGGCTGCCTCCATATCACTGCCGAGACTCCCCCAGCATGGGTCATGAACTCTCTACAGAGTCAGACAGGGCTGCCTTCATAGCATTGCTGAGACTCACCAGCATGAGTCATGAACTCTCCACAGAGTTAGACAGGACTAGAAACATAGAAACATACAGAAACATAGATTTTGATAGCAGATAAGGACTGCTTGGCCCACCCAGTCTGCCCATTTCCCTACCTACAGGATAAGCTGCAGATCCTAGCTAACTAACAGCCTATTTCTTCTTACCCCCCACAAGAATTTCCCTATGTCTGTCTCATGCATTCTTGAATTCTCCCAGTTTTAGACCCCACAACCTCCTCAGGAAGGCTGTTTCATGTGTCCACCACCCTCTCTGTGAAAAAATTCTTCCTCACATTGCCCCTGAGCCATCCCCCCTCTATCTTCAAATTGTGTCCCCTTGTTCTTGCACATCTCTTTTTCTGAAAGATGCTACCCTCTTGGACTTTGTTGATTCCACTGAGGTACTTAAAAGTTTTTATCATGCCCCCCCCTCCTTTCCTCAAGGGTATACGTATTAAGCTCCTTTAGTCTCTCCTCATATGACTTCTCTTGCTGACCCTGCACCATTTTAGTTGCCCTCCTCTGGACTGCCTCCATCCTGTCTATGTCCTTGCGGAGATGGGGTCTCCAGAACTGGATGCAGTACTCCAGATGGGGTCTCACCAACTGTCTGTACAGAGGGATAACAACTTCCTGTTTTCTGCTGGTGATGCCCCTCGCTATACATCCCAGTATCTCCCAGCCCTCCTTACTGCCTTCTCATATTGCTTGTTAACCTTAAGGCCATCTGATATGATTAACCCCAGGTCCCTTTCCATTGTTGTTGTTGTTACTACCTCCCCCTCCATTGTGTAATCTTCCCCTGGGTTTTTGTTTCCCAGGTGCATTATTTTGCACTTCTTTGCATTGAATCCAAGCTGCCATACTTCTGACCATTCCTCCAACCTTGCCAAGTCCCTCGTCATCCTTTCCATGCCTCCTTGTGTATCAACCCTGTTGCAGATCTTTGTGTCATCTGCAAAGAGGCATACTTTTCCTTCCAGTCCCTCTGCAATGTCACTTATAAAGACATTAAAAAGGACTGGACCCAGTATCAACCCTCGTACCCCACTAGTAACCTGTTTTCTTCAGAGTGGACTCCATTTACAATTACCTTCTGTGTCCTGCTGTCCAGCCAATGTTTTACCCAGGCTACCACCCTGGGACCCACTCCCAGGCTGGTTAATTTGACTATTAGTCTTTTGTGTGGGACTGTGTCAAATACCTTGCTAAAGTCTAGGTAGACCATGTCCACAGCACCTCCCTGGTCTACTATTTTGGCCACCCAGTCAAAGAAATCAATTAGATTTGTCTGACATGACCTTCCCGCTGTGAACCCATGATGCCTTGGGTCCTGTGCCCCACTGGCCTCTAGGTATTCAACATTTCTTTCCTTCAGAAGTGATTCCATCACTTTCCCTGCCACAGAGGTCAAACTGACAGGTCTGTAGTTTCCTGCCTCTGTCTTGCTCCCACTTTTGTGAAGGGGAATCACATCCACCTTCCCCCAGTCCTCAGGTACCACACCATCCTCCCAAGATTTGCTAAAAAGGGTAGTCAGCAGTGTCACTAGTTCTCCCCTTAATTCTTTTAGAATTCTGGGGTGATTCCGTCAGGCCCCATTGCTTTGTCCACCTTCAGCTTTTGGAGTTCTGTCAGAACCCTTTCTTCTGGGATAGGACTCGGATCGACCCCTCTATCCAGAGTGCTTCTGTTAATTGGCTTAGGCACCTCCCCCTCCTCCTCTTTTGTGAATACTGAGCAGAAGTATTCATTCAGTATCCCTGCTTTTTCACTGTCCCTCCCTTTGTCTTTCTACGCTCCCTGATATACCTATAAAAGGTTTTATCCCCCTTCTTAACTGAGTTGGCTATCTTTTCCTCAGTTTGGGCCTTTGCTATTCTGACTTCCCTCCCTGCTTCCTTCTGCCTTAACTGGTACAGTTCTCTGTCCTGTGCCTTCTGTGTTTCCTTATACTTCCTGAATGCTATCTTTTTCTCCCTGACTTTCCCTGCCACCTCTTTTGAGAGCCATAGTGGCTTTTTCTTTCATTTTGATTTGTTTATTTGCTTCACACAAAGGCTTGTTTCCTCTGTGATAGCAGTTTTGATGTTTCCTCATTGTTGCTCCACCCCTCCTTCTAGCCTGTTTGCTAGTGCTTTTCTAAGGCACTCTCCCATCTTGCCAAAGTCAGCCCTCCTGAAGTCCAGTACCCTCACTTTTGTATGGCTTGACTCTGTAGCTGAGTTTATCATGAACCACACTGTTTGGTGGTCACTTGTTCCCAGATGGCTACCCACTTCTAGATCTGAGATCCTCTACTGTCCCCATTTAAGAGTATGAGGTCTAAGATTGCTCCTCATGAGTGGGTTCCAAAACTAGCTGTCTGAGGCATGCCACCTGTAGGGCATTGAGAATGGCCTTGCTCTTGGATGTAGCTGCAGCAAAGGTGCTCCAGTTAACATCTGGCATATTCAGGTCCCCCATCAACAATATCTGCCCTTTCTCTGCCATCCTAAGGATGCCTTCTATCATGTTCTTATCCATTCCCTCTTCCTGACATGGGTGTCTCTATATAACCCCTGTGCAGATTGTGGTGCCATTTCCAGTCCCTAAGGTGACCCACAGTGCCTCCTCTCCTCCCTGTTTACTCTTTTCTTCCATAGTACTGCTGAGACTTGTCTGGCCTGGGTGAACTCTCCATAGACTCAAGAGCCCTGCTTCCATAGCACTGCAGAGTCTCACCTTGTTTGGGGGTCATGAACTGTGAATTTGAATATACACTTTTCTGCAAGCAATAAAGCAGACATTCAATAAAGTGAAATGCAGCAGCAGCAAGCAAGTATGTTGGCTGGCAGTATAGCCTAGAGGTTAGAGGAACGAGGTGCGAACAAGCTTGGTACATCGAGCAGACCAGACCTGAGTTTGATTCTCACAACCTCCACTTGCATACTGTGTGACTCTGAGTAAGTCACTTAACCACCCAGTGCTCCCAGGTTACCCCTGAAAACAGGCACTTGTGCCTAGTGGGCCTTACCTGGTTACCAAAGACTAAAATAAATAAATAAAAATGTTACAATGGGGGGGGTGCAGCCACACCCTTCACCACTCCCTAGATACACCACTGGACTGTAAATATATTTAATAAATGTAAATTTAAAAGGTCTTGTGCATCCCTGATGAAGCTTGGCTTAAGAGCACTAAAATTTGAGTATAGTGGGGGGAATATTGTCTGTTCCAAAAGGGCCTTATTTTAACTCTGATGATACAACTGGAGATAGAACTTAAGGGTTCACTACTTAGGGTTCAACTAGAACCATTTTGCCAAAACTGAATTTGAGAACACAGGCCATGATGTGTCTGCTGGAGATGTAGGTAACCAGATCCGAACCTTCTGGTGTCCTGTTTACATTTTTACCAGTGGCAGAATCAGATAAAGTCTTCCCCCATAAATTTTATCTCTGAAAATCTGAAAGCTTTCCTTTTGATGTAAAGCTTCTGTAGTAAACTCAAAATCATGTATTAAACTATGCTAAGCAGATCAGAATTGCAAAACTAGGATGATATATATTTTTAATCAATATACGTGGATACTGTGGAGATGTATATATAACTATATGCATGTTTGCTGCAAATATGAAAATGTGTCTGTATTTATGTCGGCTAAAACCATGGAAGTTGTATAAACTGAGCTTTCACAGAAGCGGATTTGAAATAAATTGTTTAACTGGGCCGTCAATGAGTTAGTAGTTCATTGCTAAGTTATTTAAATGCAGCCTGTATTGTACATTAAATAAAATACAACTGAGTATGTTGACTGTTTCTGGATTTTTCTGTAACTGCACTTTGTAAAGCCAATACTAGCTATACTGATAACCTTGCTTGGGAGTAGTGGTAAAGTTTGGTAAATTATAGAAATATATACTCAAGTTATACATTTTGTTGCCATTTTCTTCCCAGACCCTTAGAAAATAAGATATTGAGATATATACAGTAGCACAAAACTCCCTCCTACCATCTTGGTGAAAGCAACTAAATACATTTAAGTTTGAGTTGAACGTCATACAACTTGAATCTGTTCAAAGCAGTTTTATTTGTTTATGACTCACATTTGTGGGGCTGTTTGGCAGCTCCAGGTGCCAATATTAGTTCAAATCTCAGAATCGGGATATGAATCAATGCAAACTTTTTTCATTTCTCTGTTTCCAAAGCTTTGTTTTGCTATAGAAGATTTCAACTCCTGGAGTCAAATGTGTTTGATACTTTTGTAAACTGTTCATCTTAGCTCTCATCTTAGCTCTAACAAAAAACAGACTGAAACATTAATATTTAAATTTCTGCTAATGGGAATATATTTGATAGATAGATAGACAGATAGACAGAGATAGATAGATAGATAGATAGATAGATAGACAGACAGACAGACAGACAGACAAACAGATTAGATTATACCTCAACAACTATAATTACGATTATAGACCAATATATGTGTGTCAGATCAGTGTATCTGTCATTGACTGTGTAAGTAACTGTTTTCTATATGATTTCTGCTAGTTGTGCATTGTAATACTGTAATGTCTCATGTGTTTTTATACATATTGTTACATTATAATGTTAGCTGTTATTTGGTACAACGTGTAAGAATTGGATCTCATTGTTAATGAATACTTAAGTACTCAAATGACCTGCCATCATCCTTGTTTATCTTTTAATTAACAAAAATGTTGAAGTAAATTGATTAAACAGATGTTTTAAAATATGCTAAGTGCTGCTGCCTGGGCAATAAAGGCCATGACTTATGGGACTAAAGTTCAAGATCTAAGAATAAATATAACTTTAAAATGAAAACTTTATTAAATGTTTGTTTTCTTGTGTAAGGCAACTGCATAATCCAGAAATGTTATGGGCTGAGGCAATATAAAAGCATGCCTACTATTATAAAGCTGTAATCTGAGTTAAAACAACCCTCACCAAATGCAGTATTAGTGAAATACTTAGGAATGCAGTAAATCCATACCTTTTTGCTTTCTGCAACCCCTGTCCAGGAATTGTCCCAGTTAGCCTCAACAATGTGCTTTTGGACAGGATTGGCAATGTCCTGCCCTCCCTAGACCTGTCTATTGAACCATTGGACACAGCTGGAAGTCTAATACACAAGAGGGAAGAAAGCAGAAGAAAAGCACTGATTATAGACACAGATTCCATGCCTTGAGTATATGCCGAAAGGGTGGAAGTAATTGTCCTCCCTTTCCCCAACATCTAAACTGACCTGTTTGCAGGTGTAGCTTCCAGACAGCTGACAGCCACAGAAAGTGCAATCAGCAGCATAGGAAACTTTATGCCACTCATCATTTCCTTTGGAGCTATCTGTCTAAGAAGAAAGGAAAACCAGAAACAAATAAAGTTATAATATTGCTGGCAACTCAGCTGCACTGCCAAGCATAACATAAGAAGGAGCCCTTTTGAGGAACTAATACATACAAATTGCCATCACCACTGTACAGTTTGTAATTAAACTCCCTTTGGAAAGCATTTGGTGAAGCACTGTTTTTTCAGAGAAGCCAGTATAATGTCTACTGGTTTCTTCTTCAGATGTTTGTTGTTATCAATGTGAGTTGTTACTTGTTGGCTACTCTGGCTAGAATCAATACATTAACAAGTTGATGGCAAAAAAGTTCAAATTTCAGCCTATACTGTACAGTGATCTTGGTGCGTTTGACAAAGTTACAGGAAAAATATATTGCTCTGAACAATATTGCCTTACAGTACCTCAAAATACCTTCCAGTGACATTGCTGTGATATTTTGGTTTTGAATTTAAGTTATATGTCAGTTCCTGTTAACTTTTTTTCTGCAATTTATCCTAACTAAACATTTTCTTGCTTGTCTTTTTATAACCTACTGTTGCACCTTTTGACTGTTCTGTTTCCACATCATGATGGTTAACACTGCAGTTCTAGTTCCTGAATTAAGCATCCATTAAGCTAAAGGTATCATAAGACATAGTTAAATAAGCTGAGAGGATGTACTTACTTTTTAGATGGTTTGAGATCAGTTTCAGGGTGCAGCAAATACTGCAGTCGTTCTCTAGTGGCAAGCAACTACCAAGTTCAATAGGTCTCCACCTTCATGTGGGCTTGGGTATTCCTTTCGTCTTGGTCAGCAAGTAAGGCTTCTCTTATATAGTCCTCACACCTTTGTCAGGTTTGACGTCAGGTGGTGCACACCGGACCTTTTATTCCACTTCTTAATGCAACAGATATATGAGAGGGCAGAGGCAGCAGTGGCCACATCATCTGATGCTACCCTATCGGTGAGAAGACACACACACACACACACACACACACACACACACACTCTCTCACACTCATTCATTCATTCATTCATTCACTCACTCACTCACTCACTCACTGTTTCAATGGGCAAGCAATACAAGTGGCTGACAAGCTTCATACCCCACTACTGTTCTGACTGCTGTCTGGACCATCCACAGAGAAAAAACAAACTTGTGGTAACTTATTGTCAGATGATTAGCCCTGTTTTACCATAGGGTGCATTTTTTTGTTATTATTGTCTGTGCTGCACCTTTATGGAACAGGAGCAATGAAATAAAAGGGAGAGTCTCCTGCAGATTAATTGTACCTCTATGCAATAAAAGTGTATGTCTGTGACTGAGACAGTTTAGGAGGGAGAGAGGGAGGAAAAGCTTTCCAATCATACGCAGCCACTTTCCAGTACTGTACAGAGCAATTGACCTTCTGTTAGCAGCAACGAGAACATCTGTTTCCAGCCAGCTCTCAAACCTAACCATAAAAGAACAAGAAGGAAGATTATCTGCGGGACAAAAAAACACAGCAGCAAACAACAATCAAAGAGGACAATGCAGTACTATTTTGTTTTGCATCTTTTATAAAGAAAGCAACATGAGACGTGTCTAGATACAGTCAGTACAGGAAAATACATGTGGAACATATGGATCTAAGTTACAAAGAAATAAAACAATAGGTAATCAGTGATGTTGCTGGAATACAGTAAATAGTGTTATGAAATTAGTGAACAGTGTACTGCAGAAATGGTAGACAGTATTACGCTATCATAACACAAAATAACAATGAGCAGTACTGCATTCCCCTCCAACATGGTGCAAGTGGTAGACAAGAAATACAGGAACTCAGGCACTGGCAAATATGAAATGCAAAATGAATATCCTCAATCTGAAGGATAGCTGTATGAAGACACGTCTATCTGTTTAGACACTAGTAGATTCAGTTAGAGATATTGAAGTATTTCTAGCAAAATAACACTGTTGTACAAGTCAAATGCTGTTATGGAAACCCTGATTTCAGGTCACAGGGCCAGAAACTGCCATTATGTTGCTGGTTTAAGAATTTCAGTTCCAGTGTCAGTGGGAAGAAGTACAGGAACTCTGTTTCTGCTGCTAAGAAGGTACAGGAACTGAGTTCCTGTGCGTTCCTGTTCACTTTCACCTCTGCCCCCCCCCCCCATTCAGAACAGTGACATTGATAGCTAGAGAGAGAGAGAGAGTTAGAAAGACAGAACTTTATTAAGTGCTTTTCTGATGACTCATACAATTTAAAATTATAATAAAAGCATTGAACACCTACACTAACATATAGTAACTTAAACCAAAATGGAAAGAGTTCAACCATGAAACAAGTTAGACTTAAAGATATGTTCTTCACCAAGTCTGACAGTCATGACAGCATGTGTCTTAAACCATCCACACCCTTACTAATGAGGAGACATTTTTTGGAGGGGGTAGGGATGTGCCTCCTAACTGTCCCTGGTTTTCCACTGAAGAGTAGGAATTTGAAACATAAAACAATGCCAGACTTTAATGTTCTAGTCCAGTCCTCCATCAGAATATACTTGTCATATTAAGTCACACATTGCAGGAGGCCTCTGATATTAAATTTGTCACTGATTTTGGTAATCTGTTCCTGATTTTTAAGCCCTGTCCCTGATTTGCAAGGCAGGATTTTAGATGAATGGATGGGGATCATGAATTATCCAGAGGTTAGCTGGTCCCTTTGGTTAAGTTTAGACCTTTTGAGCCATTCTCTTGAAGAGCAGCAGGTTTTTTTTGGGGGGGGAGGGGCACTGGAGTTGATGGTTAATGACCTGAGATTTAAAATATAGCAACTCAGATGAAAAACTACATTTCCTGGAAATAAGTGTAAAACAACTCCCTCCTTACTGTAGTGGGAGGTAGTTGTTCACGGAAGTGATCCAGTGGGGACTGACATGCTGACATCCTTACCCAAGGGTATAAGTGGGGGAGAAGTTAATAAACTAGATATACTGTATAGGGTACCCTTGGGGTGCCAGGTACTCTTTAATACCCAGAGTCACTAGTAACCACTCACATTGTGGGGACAGGGAGAATTGGTGCCCAGGTTCCGATCAGGGTGCAGGGTGGGAGCTGGCTTCAGAGGGCACAGGCAGCATAAAAGTTTGAGCTTCTGGCAGAGAGCAGCTGGAAACAAAGGCAGAGTATGCCAGATGCTCTCAGGGCTCTGAATATGACTGAGGACTGAGATACCTCGAGGAGTTGGGGGTTTTGATGGTGGTGTAGAGTGCAGCCCTGATAGCCAGCCAGGAGGTAACTCTGGCACTGGGTACAGATCAGGGTACTTTAGGAGATTGCCCATAAATAGGGAGTATGTATGCCCATCAGGATGGTGAGGAACCCCAAGAGAGCTTCCCCTCAAAGGAAATAAAATGATGTCTCCCTGGCCTGTGGTGGGTTCCCCCAAAGACAGACCAGGGCAACACCTTTGCATCCAAGGAAGACAGCAAGGTTGCATCAGAAATGAATGCATCAAGCAAGGTAAAAGATTCATCTACAGGGCTAAACAGGGATGGAGAAAGCCAAGTGCCTCAGCAGTAGCACCATCAATCTGACTTGTAAGGGAAGGGATTCAATTAGGCAGGTTGATGGTCAACAAGCAGCACACATGGCTGTGCACGGATCCAGTGAAGTGGCCCTTCACTTGAGTTAGGACAGGAAGAGAGTCAAAAAGGTTTCATGTAAGAGTAGGCATCGACCCCGGCAGGTCTCCCCTGTCAGAAACTAAGCTCAACAGTGTGATATATGCCTTCATGACATGGCTGATAACAGAACATTGAAGACATAGTAGAGGAAGTATCAGTAGCAACCTAAATTCTCATGAAAAATGTCTTGGACCACCATAGGCTGGACAGATATAAATTTATTGTTAATATAGCAATAAATACTTAAGAACAGCACAGGCGATGCAGATATTGAAGATGCAAATACACAATAAGATCTTGCAGACTGGACCTTAGCCCACTACCCCAGTATTTCACTCAACAAGCTTTGTCAGGGAGGGTGGGGTACAAATGGTAGGTCACTTCCTTTTAGATTTACAGACAGTGACATCAATAGTGTTGTCTATCTCTCCCAATCTTGGCCCTCCATCTCCCTCCCATACCCCCTTTCCCTAATCCTTTACACCTTTGTACATTTAGCCCTGCTAACCATTACAGGATATCCTGACTTTGCTATTGCTTCTGAATACTTTTTGTTTTTGCTGATCCTGACTTGCCAGTCATTACTGTACCTTTCACCATTGTTCCCCAATGACTCTCATTTAATTCCTGTATACACGATTTTACCAAAAACTGTATGTAGTCATGTAAGCATGCTTGTATGTATGTAGTTCTCTCATGACTGATTGTCCCATTGTATTTGATGCTATCGCAAATTGTATATATTATGTATTTTGTATATTGATTCTTGTATCTTTGTTACTACTTGTACAACTGGATGTTTGTCAAAATGGACATTTTTTGCTCACATACTTTTCTAGTATAAAATAAACTTGATTGATTGGTTGGTAACAAACAATTACATAAAACATAAAAAAATAGTGTATGGTGTTGTGCTTAAACATAATATCAAAGACCAGTGTACATAACATAGAAAATACATTTTTACAACTTACAGTAGTTTCCTGATTTCAAAAGTGACTAAACATACTGCACTGCTCTGATGAATATCCTGGTATGGATCAATCAAAATATAAAATGTTGTATACTAAATGTCTGAAATGAGTCTGTCACTAGATACTGATCTCAAAATAGAGATGAAAGGCTGCTGTAGATATACACTTGATAGAGAAAATGGTGCAGGGAAAAAGGTTAAATAGAAATAAATAAGGTAGAAAGAATTGCCTAGAGTGTCTCAGGCTATCACCCATGTATAGCAGAGAGACTGCTACCAGGAAAGTAAATGACAAACATAGGGACATTATGACAGTATCAGGATTAGAGGTTTTTCAACCTTGTGGTAATATAGAGAATTCCATTAGTATAGCACATGAAGGATAATGGGGACATCGAGAGTCACTGGCACGGCTATGCTCTAGCTGACTTGGACAGGCTTACCCTTGTGGCACAAAGTGTTCATGGAGAAAGGAGAGAGAGAGTGTTCAGTTCTAACTGAAGATTCAGACAAAATGGAAAGCACTAGGGACGTGACAGGGTTGCAGTGCATCTCAGTGCAAGGCTGTACAGGGAAGTGAGGTTGGGAGGCAGCCTGGAACCCTCAGAAAACAGCACTTAACAGCTCTGTTACAAGTGGTGAAAGTGTATAGGAGTCAAGAGTTGAGATTATTAAGCTTGACCTATGCTACAAATGAACTGGAATCCTTACATCAGTGAAATGTGCATAAATTAACTTTCACAGTTTAATCACCAGTAAAATCACATGCTGAGAAGCTTTGGGTGGCCTTGATTTATAGTGGAGACACCACATAAGGTCTCAGCATGACCCAGGGAGCTTCCAGACCTGGGCATGTGACATATAACAGAGTGCAAGGGAACTCCCAGAGAGCAAAATATACCCCTAGCCACTGAAGGTTCACTGGAGTTACCCAGTCCCATTCCAAGAAGCAAAAACAGGAGGGTGTACATATGTCCAGGTGGGAGGCTGCAGAAAAAAAAAAAAAACTAAAGATAATTTTAGCCATAAGCACTATCAATACACTAATGTGATGCAAATTTGTCACTGTTGTTGAGGCAAAGGGCAGGAGGTATAGGAAAACCAGGAGCAGTTATCAGATTCAAAAGTAGCGTTTTATTATTTTCAATAACAATAAAATAAAAAATAAAATTGCTCATGATAGCTCTTTACAAAGGCAGAACAAATAGAAAAAAAGTCTTTCATCTGTGGGTTTCTTTTCAGTTTCAAATCTCAGTCAGTCGCTAACAAAAGATTGCTCTTTTTATAAGAAGTCTTTGCCTAGCAGTTAACTTCTGCATCCTGATCTCGTTATGATACTTCCTTATTCTCACAAAATGTATCAGAACTTTATCAGTTTCTTTTCTTGCAGGTGCAGCAAAATAGAACACTGTGTCCCAGAACTGATCTCCTGTTGACATCTCTGCAAATGAGCTTGTGGAGGTCAAATTACATTTCAAGGTTAACCACCTGCATTTAAAATAGCTTTTTATAATCATTTCAACAATATAACTATATACATACTGCATTCAAACCAGAGAACCCAGTTTCATGTACAGATCCACATACATTTTTATAACCATAGATAAGCGAAGGGGGAAGAAAAGATAAAATCAGCAAGTGACGGCAGGGAGATAGTGGGAGGGGGAGAATTGAGAGATTATCAGAGTGATCAGTTCCGAGGTCTCACAAGAAAACTTTATTGCACAATCAGACAGACAAGTGAGAGAAAAGGAGAGGATAGAACAGATCCTTGCTTTTAACTCTTTCTGCATAACAAATGGGACAGGGTCTTATTCAACCCTGTCACAGTCACTATTGTGGCATGCAAAGATCCTGTAAAAACAAAAGCATATGATATATTGTACAGATACAGAGTTATAATTAATGTTATTGCAACATGTAATCCACAAGTCAAGCATTGATTTTGATACTTAATCTCAATAATGTGGTACCTACAGTACATAAACACCGACACTGTCCATGATGTACAATTGTGAGGTAGCTGTCTCACTCCAGTGATGGCATCATGCATGACAGTGGCAATTTTGGATTTTGTTGAGAATGGCAGTTTTGATCGTGAAGCCTGTTTCATTTTATTTTTTTTTTAAATGCAATGAAATCATATTAAAAGACAAACTACATAAGTGGGTACTCTTATTAATTTGGAAGCCTGTTTAGTACAGTGCTATGCCCATGGTTTTGCACAATTTAATAATTAGTTTTAGGGGGTTCAGATGTCCTTTGAAATACATGATTTTTTTACTTGTTATTAGGGCTGTCTGAAATTCAATCAGGTGGAATTCAGGTGTAGTGATAATTCTGCTTCAGAAGGACAAAGAACCTTAGTGGCATGGGTTACCCCAGAGGGAACTGGCCGGGAAGCCAAGTTTCAAAGAAATACAAAATCACACATACCCCATAATGCAAATCACCACAAAGTATTAAGCTGGTTCAGCTTTAAGCTGAAATGCATGGTGCCAAAAGGCCTCTCACACAGTCTGCAAAGTGTGCCAACAGAAGACACAGACACGTGTTTTGTCCTACCAGGACTCATCAGTGTGCCTCATCTGTATGACACCCCAGTGGAATGAACCAGCTACCCTATGTTGGTCTAGCTGGGTTGGGTTGTGGTGAGCCCAATAAAAACAAAAAAAAAAGCTAAAAGACAAAGAACCTTAGTACGCAAGCACTGAGGCAAGGGTTACCCCAAAGGGCATTGGCTGGGAAGCCAAGTTCACAAGAAATACAAAATCACACATACCCCATAATGCAAAGCATCATGGGCTGTATATGCAAATCACCACAAAGTATTATGCTGGTTCAACTTTAAGCAGAGTAACCCTTGCCTCAGTGCTTGCACACTAAGGTTCTTTGTCTTTTAGCTTGTTTTTTGTTTTTATTGGGCTCACCACAACCCAGCCCAGATAGACCAACTTAAGGTAGCTGGTTCATTCCACTGGAGTGTCATACAGATAAGGCACACTGATGAGTCCTGGTAGGACAAAACACATGTCTGTGTCTTCTGTTTGCACCTTTTGCAGACTGTGTGAGAGGCCTTTCAGCACCATGCATTTCTGCTTTAAGTTGAACCAGCATAATGCTTTGTGGTGATTTGCATATACAGCTCATGATTCTTTGCATTATGGGGGTATGTGTGATTTTGTATTCTGCTTCTGAAATTCTTTTCAGAATTTATTTTCAAATCCTGTGGAATTTCAAAGATCATTTCTGTCTAAACTGTGGAATAATTTAATGCATATCATGCAAACAGTGGAACAGTTTTCTGCAGAGTGTGGAAAAAGAACCTGCAGTTTATGTAAACTGTGGATTAATAATCTGAAAAAAAAAATGTGCCTGCAAAATGTCAGAATTCTGCTACTGATGGAATTATGTGGAATTTTCCAAACTTCCATGCAATTCCATTCTATTGGAATTTGAACATATGCACAGCACTATACATCATGTATTATAAATCTGCTTTTGTCATCAGGGGTTTCCCCCTCACTTGGAGCTGCTACCCTCCTTGAGCTTTAGCAGCCTCCCAGACCCTTATCATGGGTCCCTCAGGACCTGTTTAGAGTGGTCAGGGGCCCAACTGTAGCATATACAAAAAGCATGTGCACACCACAACCTGCAAATCAGCTGCTCGAAACAGGTACCAATCCTGTCTAAAGCTCTGCAGAAAGAGAAAAAAAAGTGCCGCATGCAAGGCAATTTCAATAAGAAAATGTAGTTCCTTCACAATTAAAACATGGATGCATCAGTTTGAATATGAAACATCTGGGATTTTGGCCTGGTCTGCCTGTTTGTGGTTGAGTGGTCATGAGTTTGTGAGTTTTGTTCTCTTGGTTTTCATCATAGAGACAATCATTTGTTCTTATTTAAGTAGCTTTGTGTGTGCCGCAATTTTTCTCTTTCTGTGAGAACTGAGATTACTAGTAGCTGTCATTTGTCTGACCTGGCAGAGTTTTCCTACTTTTCCTCACCCCATCCTCCTCCTCCTGCCTCCCTGTTGGTGCTGTGCCATGCCCTCAGGAGTCATAGCTGTCCCTTGAGGAGGTGAGTATACCCTCAAGTTCTGCCACAGGGGTTGCTGTGACTGCAGAATGCGGTAACACCCCCCCATAGATGGGAAACTACTGCCGCACGAAGAGCCACATGAACCCGGGTCATGTGCAATGCAGCACAAAGCACTACCGCTGAGCCACTGGGGGCCCTAGAAACAGAAACATAGAACAATGGCAGCAGTTAAAGACAGGGGAGTCAGCAAGAGTTTCAAAAGTGAAGTCTCAAGTATTGTTGATGATGTGAACTGGGTTCATGGCCTGTTGAGTTAAGGTAGTAAAACTTTGAAAATGAAAATTAAGGTACGGGCCTTCAAGCTTTGGCCTGTGACTCCTCTGAAAGACCCAAGATCCTCCCAGTTCACCTAGATAAATCAATTAATAGCAGACATTTAGTGTGCCTCTTTCAAATAATAGTGTCACCTGTAGCATCCTTGGGTTGCCAGAATGACTCATCTGCAGTTCCCGGTTCTCTCATTCAAAAACTGCATGAGGAGACCATCTTACATCTGCAACAGACACTCTAAGAATCCCTAAAAATACATAATGGAGTTGTGTGGCCTAACCAAAGTTGGATTTTGCAGACCTTGAAGGTTGGACCTCACAGAGTCCATAGGGTTTGCAATACATGAATTAAATGTGTCTGCAGTCTGTTTTTTAAAGATGTTTTTTTTGGATTTCCCATCCACAATCTCCTACTGCCACTCACCTCTCTGGTCATTCATTGTAAAATAAAATCCTTCTGCTATCTGGCTGCACCATCACCTCCCCATCCTGATGTCAGCATGGCTAAGTCTGCAGCACTTCTGCCTTTGAGCCAGACGGTCATAGGTTCAAGTCCCACACCAGGATTTGGTCTGATACCCTAAACACTGGTACTTAAGTGCAGCTCTAGATTGGGTTTGCTTTACAGTTCGGATGTGCCATCCTTTGGATGAGATGTTGAACCAAACTCCCTTCAACACATCTCTGGGTCTGTCTGGACAGAAGTCAAAGAACTCATGGAGCTGTTTGCATGAGTTTGGAGTCTCTATAGTGTCATGGGCAACATTCCCTTTTTCTATTAAAAAATAGTTCATGCATTTGTCTATGGGTGTGTGCGTGTGTGGGTGGGGGTGTGTTTCTGTGTATGGGGAGGGGGTATTGGTGAGTGTAATGGCTGCCCCCATACATTTTTAGGCTGTACTCTATTAGTCACTTTCATTGCTTGTAAACCACTTTGGAATACATTGTGTATGAAAAGGGCTATATTTTTATTTATTTTATTTATTTATTTAGTTTTTGTTGACCAGGTAAGTGCACTAGACAAATCCTGCCTATTTTCAGGCACGACCCAAGGGAGGGGGATACAGATGAATGCCAACTGACCTTGAACCAGATTAAGCTGTTGGTGGTATTTTTAGTGAATGAGGGAAATTTGGCCAGGACACAGGGACATTCCCTACTTCCTGCTTCCTGTGAGCAGGGGGACCCATTTTCTGGTGGGACCAAGATGGCGAGGAGGAGGATGTCTGCTTGGTGGAGAGCTGGCCTCTGCTCCCACAGTGTGCAATGTGGAGGCTGACCCTTTGAATACTCAAGATATGGATTCTGATATGGAGTTTCACGATGCAGTGGTTCTTTGGGAGGATACAGCAGTTGATTTAAGAAAAAAATTCTCAAAGGACTGGGAGAAAGGAAATGCTTGAAAAGGAATCTTTGGATGCAAGGTTCAAATCCAGCTTGGAACCTGACGACATGGATGCACTTAATACCTGCAATATTGCTCTCCTGAAACCGAGGTGTTTAAAACTGAGAAAATACAGGACTGCACTTAAAAGAAAGCTCCGTGGAGCATGGTGAGTCTTTGCAACATTTTTTATTATTTCGAAGCCACTACTGAAACAGACAACCGGCTTTTACAATCTGCTTTACCCGCTTTAAAAATGTACAGTAAAGTGATTCCTCTGCTACACAATCAGTGTGTTATGGAGTAAGGGAGAAGCAAGCAGTTGAGCACTCTATGGACTTTGCACTGCTGCTCAGTCGCTTCAGCCTGAGTTGTTAACCTGTAGCAGGTAGAATCGGGCTTGACAGCTGCAGCGTTGTTCTAATAATAATATGGCTGACTCGTTCAGTCGGGAGTCCTGGCAGGCGAGACCACTTTATAGCCCAGCAGCTACGTGATTCCTGAAGTAAAATTGACTGTTAGTAAAGCTGCCAACAGTACTATAGAGGTTAGTGAGTGCATTCAGCCCGCTATAGCTCCGACTGCCTAACAATTGAAAAGCCGAAAACAGAGTCCCCAAAGGAAGTACAACAGACTTTGTCTGCATCAGAGCTAAAGCAGTCTGAGTCTGCATGGTTAGACAAACCAGCTGGATTCGTTTTTAAAAGCATGGGGCTCAGCATAATGTAGTTTATCAGTCCTCAGCTGTTTCCCAAACTGGAGTTACTGAATTCTTCTTTCCAAAAAAAAAAGAAATACCTCTTATAAAATCTGGTCTACAAACACATAATGTTGCTCTGGTCCCCTGATAAAGCACTCAAAGGAGCAGGTTGGAAGCAAAATGCAGCAGGCATATGGAAGCCTGATCCTACTTGGGACTCTGATTATACCCTCTCACAGCATTCACCAGAGTGGAAACCGGACTTACAACAGCAAAAGCTGGAGCAAGATTTGCAGGACAATAAAAACTGTTTAGAGGTAGAAAAACTTCCACTGAGAGCTACATCCTGGAGTCACAGATATCTTTACCTTCCTCATTGAATACAGATTTGGTAACACCCTGCAGGAGCCTATTGCTTCTTCTCACACGCCTTCCAACGGAATCCGCTCTCAGAAACCACTTATGTCTGAATTATTTTCTAACACTAAAAAGAAGCAGCACCTCGCCGAATGCAGTTCGTATTCGTTATAAAGGGGTTTGGAGGATCGACCAGATAGACACTACGGGGAAAACCTTATTAAAAGAGTCCTTGCATTTTACCCCAAAAGATGTGTATGCATTTATTAATATCTCTGGAGAGGATAATTTTGACATCAGTTTTAGGACACCACATGCATTGGACTTATTCTGGGATAGGTACAACCAGGTTAAATTCTCCTCTATGGACCCCTTCTTAGTGATTCCTTTAACTAAACCCTGATAAAACATGTTACGGTCATGTTTAGAAACGAGGGGTTCATGTGGAAGATATATCATTTTGGTTGTCCCTTATGTGAAATTTTAGTGGGCCGGAACCTATCCTAGATTCTGAACAGTTTGGACGGAGGATGGAAATACAAACTAAACTGAGGCAATCTGAGACAGGGGTAGTCCATATTCCCAATTCCTTTTATTAGGAAAAGACAGAGGGGTTTGTTTTATAGTGGACAACCCGGCTTGCTACAGATGTGGGGCTAAAACACACCTCTCAAGTGTTTGTGACCAACCACATTGTGACAACTGTGGGAGGTTGGACACACAACTATGTATTGTCACAATCAGCTCAAATGTGAGCTTTGTGAAGAATCTGGCCACTCTTTTCGGGTTTGCCCTTGGGCTGCAAAAATAAAACATCCTGTATAAATTCAGAGCTTTTAATTCAGCAAGCTCAGGATGCTGCACAATTTCCTCCTAGCTCACAACCCCTCTACCTGTTTCTTCTTCTCAAACCAAAGTTCAGACCCTTGGTGTAGTACCCCATTGACAAATCCTTAGGAATAGCAGACAAGGTGGAACAAACTGTTTTGGTTATGGAAGCATTAAAAAATCAAGTATGGGCCTACTCTGAGCTTTTGGATTTCCCCTGTGTTACTCTGAGGTTTCGTGGAGACTTCTGAGGAAGCATCTAAGGCTTTAAATATTAGGCCTTCACTACCCCAACGCAGATCATCTAGGCATTTGCATCCCAAACCCCCCTTACTCCTCCCATAGAGACTAGCAACTCTTATGCTGCATTGTTTACTCCTTGGGGAGATACAGAGATGGAATTAGGAGATTCAGACTCCCAAAAATCTTCCACTCGATCTCAGCCAGTGGATAACTATAAAGAAAAGAAAAAAAAGAAAAAAATGATAAAGTAGTTCTTTTTTTTATAAAGCTTAATGCAGTGGTCATGGGCTCTTTGAACACTCATAGTTTGCTTAATATAGTTAAGAGGCAAGCCCTTTTTCACTATATAAAAACAAAATTTATCAGTATGTTTTTACAGGAAACCTGGATGTACTAGCAGAACAACTCACTACTTTCAAACGGGATTGGGGTGTGGGCCCTTCCTATTGGTCCTTTGAACTGATACAGCAGATGGTATTGGATTTTATTCAATACTTATTCCTTTAAACTTCATAATTTAGTAGATCTTATTCCAGGAGAGTCTTGATATTAGATGGGAAATGGCATGATATATGCTATCGATTTATTAACATCTACAATCCACAGACAAAAGCTGGTAGAGTTTCTTGTTTAAAAGCTGTTCAACCCTACTTGGTGACATCAGTTAAGGTGCTTTGGGAGGTGACTTTAATTGCACAATTTCTGACTCACCTAATCAGAAGAAAAGAAAATTTATTGTGATTCTCACATGCTAGCTAATATAGTTAAAAGAGCAGGTTTATTTAACTGTATCTCCTTTCCTCTCAAGGGCCAAGGTATTCATTTACAAAAGGAAATTGTTTTCCTAATAGACTACATGTTTGTCTCTCATAATGTACAACTGGATTCCTTTAAGATGATCCACTGTGAATTTTCTGATCATTTATTACTTTCTTGTAGTTCATTATCTACAGGTTCCCTGAACGTAGGCAGCTCAGGTGGAAACTGAATAACACTATGTTAGCTATACCATATATACAGTCCGGGTAAAACAAATTCTAGCAGCCAGGTTGTCAGTGGCTTTTTTTATGAGGATTTAGGAGATTGGTGGTTAACAACTAAGTTCAATTATGTAATTGGTTTAAAAAGCAAGGGCAAAACAAAAATTTTAAGTTTTTGAGATATTTGTCCCTTAGGCAACAACTGCAGAAACTTATGACAATTGCATATGTCTCTACTTAGACTATTCAGACCAAATTAGTAAAATAAAGGAGGAAATGAGGAATTTCCAATATGATAGAGCAAAACCCTACAGGCTATTTTTCTAATAGCATAAAAATCCCCATTGGGGACCTTTTGAAACCTGTAAAATCTGAAGGCTTCTTCTAATATTGATTCTTTGCAAAACCTGATGGCTCTTTGGACCACGGTTGCTCAGCTCAGAGAAACAATTATTGGGCATTTTCGAACTCTAGACCCCCTCTCTTATTACAGAGGCAGAAATGCTTTCATATCTTAAAACATCTAAGCCCCCCAGGTTAGCAGAAATCTCAACATTATTGGATCCAATTACACAAGAAGAAATAATAAAAGTAATTAGGAATTTGAAATTAAACATTTCACCGGTAAGGATGGCCTTTCAATAATCTGTATAAAGTTTTTCAAAGGAATTGAGTCAATGCTTGTATATTTTATTCCAGTATTTTATGGAAACTGCTGTTTTTCCTCTTTTTCTGAGGGATTGCTGATTTACTTATTCAAATCTGGAGACAGACAAATATTAAAATTGGCTACTAATTACCTCTTAAATTCAGATTATAAAATCTTCACCAGTATTTTGAATAATCGGTTAAAAATTACGCCAGATGGGTAATTTCTCCTTACCAGTTTAGTGGGATACCTAATAGGCAAATTCAGACAGCCTTAATGATCATACGAGAAGTTATTGAACATCTTTCTGAAGGGAGTCACTTAATTGTATGATGGTCGCTGATTTGGAAAAGGCTTTTGATAGGGTATATTTGCCTTTTTATTTCTAACGTTAATACATTATAGAGTTCCATTGCACATTGTTAATATAATTAAAAAATTATATGAACATAATATTGTGTTCCCTTCGCAAGGTCAGACGGCAAAATGTTTTCAGTTACATACTGGAGTTCGCCAAGGTTGCCCTCCTAGCCCCTACTCTATATCTTTTCTTTGGATCCCTACTACAAAATTAACTACTGTTCCATAGTGGCCAGGTATTTCTGATGGTACGGTTATGACAAACATCTTCTGGCACAGGCCTATGCAGATGATTTGATTGTATATTTCAAGAGATTATTCATATGTGCACATTTTTGACCGCATTTGTGGCTTTTTCGAAAGTTTCAATGCAAAATAAATGTGCACAAAACAAAAGGTTTATTTATCGGAGCAACAGGTCATAAGGAAGCGGTGCAGGGTGGTATCCATTTTTCCAGAACTCCCCTTAAAGTTTTGGGCATACATTTTGGCCCCCAGAACATACCAGTTGAAAATTGGGATATAGCCCTACAAACAGTGGAGAATAAAGTCAATAGATGGAAAAAGTGGAAATTGTCCAAACTGAAATGCATACATGTTATCAAACAGTTTCTTTTACCATGTGTTCAGTATGTAGCTATGATTTTTCCGCTCCCAGTGCATCTAGAAACTAAACTGTATGGTTTATTCTTTCAAATGGTTTGGGGTAATAGATTAAACCCCATTAAAAGAAGCTATACATATTTAAGTAAAAAACAAGGAGGTCTTGGGATGGTGGATCCAGTGATTTTTGCTCACTCTTTATTCATTATGTGTTCAGTGAAAAGTGGCTTACGATTAGAAGCAGGGAGGGGATAAATGGATTTCCGATCATTGGACAAATACTTTAGAAATTGGCTTTCTTTGGCTCCAAAATAAATCCTCACATTTATATTCCACAGTATTTTAGACCAGCTGCACAAAAATTAT
Source organism: Neoceratodus forsteri (assembly GCA_016271365.2). NCBI lineage: Eukaryota > Metazoa > Chordata > Ceratodontiformes > Ceratodontidae > Neoceratodus > Neoceratodus forsteri. The sequence goes on from CM028131.1 coordinate 1,317,332,028, forward strand.
ATAAATGGAAAATAGAGAAAGAGACAATTCTGAGTAATAGCATGAAAGAATTTTATCAGGTGGTAATGGCAAATTTACTTCCTTTAGAGCCATGTTTTAAGAATTGCCCTTCTTCTTTGAATCCTAAAGTATTGGCCCAACTTAACTGTCGCAGATTGCCTCAAATGCAATGGGAAACACAGTGGCTAATATTCTATGGCCGTTTAAATGTTGTTAGGGTAATGCCAAGTACAAAGCCATTGAAGAAAGGAAGTGTCCTTACTTGGATTGTATAAATACTGAGGAATCGATGGAGCATTTTCTTTTACACTGTTCCTATGCAAAGGGTTTGTGGGTTTATTTGGCGGCACTTTGGGGTTTTAAGTGGCTGAATTTTCTTACATATCAAATCTTGGTTTTAGGGGTTTATCCAGAGACTCTTTCTGATTTTCATGAAGAAACACTGTCATTATTTTTTGGATGTTTACGTTATTATTTATGGCAGGCAAGGTGTCAGTGGGTAATATATCAAAGAAAAATGCCTTATTTTTGTTTTAGCATTTTGGTTTCACAGGAACTCTCGAGGATTTACGCTCAGGATGCTCGAAGGACAGTACAGGCTCAGTTACTAAAAATGTGGAAAGGGTTTTTTTCATTTTATTAAGTTCAAATAATGTATAAAAATAATCTGATAATTACTCTGATTATTGTATAAATTTGTTAGATTAAGTTTTTGGCTCTTACTTTGTATAATTGATTACACTGAGTTGTTCTAATTATGTTTAATAATACAATAAAAACTCCCCTACTCTTTTTTTCGATAAGTGCCGTGGGATCTTTAACATCCACCTGAATTACCACCAATCCAGGCAGATGGGACCTCAGTTTAACATCTCATCTGAAAGACGGATGCTGATGGTAAAGAATGTCTGGAAATGGAACATTCATATTGGCTGAGAGCACTCTAAAAGTGTTAACAGCTGGAAACCCTGATGTACAACAGTACCACCAGAATTCTAGTTATAAATCTTTACCTGTAGAAATATAAAAAAACAGTTTGATAATAGCATTAAGGCACTACAGGGGTTTGGCTACCTTTGTTAATATACATTTTATTCATAGGGGTGCAGTGTGCATCCTGTATATAAGTAATGTAAACAAATAGAAAAAAGAAATAACTGCTACAGCTGGGATTCAATCCCAGGCTGCCTGGAATACTGTTGTGTTGCACTACCACCATTGCTACCAAGGCAGCTGGTAACCTGGGAATCTCAGAAGCCCCATACTTTTTCTCTTATGCACAACATGGTGCTGTACAGATAATTACATTTTATATGGAAGGGTGCAGTGTGCATATATATAGAACCCAAACTGAAGAGAGAAAGCGCTAAGCGCCTTAGCTTGGATTTGAACCCAAGCCACCCAGAATACTGTTCTGTTACACTACCAGAAGTTCCTCCAAGGTATCTGAAAACCTAGGACTCCCAGAAGTACCTCACTCTTATCCTAATGCACAGCTTGGCACTGCCAAGAACTAATTACATTTTAATCCACAAGGGTATGGTGTGCATACACATGGAACACAAAAAACAGAAGAGAGAAAGAAAGAAGTGCCTTATAGTATTTCTTTCTCTCTTCTGTTTGGCTTTGTTAATCTAACGCTAGGGGCATAATGTACTTGGTTTTGCCTTATACCTCATTATTCCCTGTCTTAATAATTATTCATCTCCTTTGGGCAATGTAACATTCAGGAACAGTCAACCTAGGTACAAGCATAAAGCAGTGAAAAGGGAAGTAGAAAATAAATCCAAGTAGGCAAAGCTTTTTTTATGCCCAACTCTCAGGCCCCAAAGGTGAATTGAGTGGAAGGGCCTTTGTTGCCTGCTTGCATATCTGTCTGACCTAAGTCCAGCCACACAGCAATATCACCTGCATCAGTAGCACTCACCTTTCCGGGGAACTTGATCCATTCTTGTGCACCATTTACAGCCGTCTAATGGCCCTGATGTTACATTTTATATGGAAGGATGCAGTGTGTATATATATATATATATATATATATATATATAGAACCCAAACAGAAGAGAGAAAGCACTAAGCGCCTTAGCTGGGATTTGAACCCAAGCCACCCAGAATACCATTCTGATGGAATCACTTCTGAAGGAAAGAATTGTTGAGTACCTAGAGGCCAGCAGGGAACAGGACCCAAGGCTGCATGGATTCACAGCGGGAAGGTCATGTCAGATGAATCTAATAGATTTCTTTGACTGGGTGACCAAAGTAGTAGACCAGGGAGATGCTGTGGACATGGCCTACCTAGACTTTAGCAGGGCATTTGACACAGTCCTACACAAAAGATTAATATACAAGTTAGCCAGCCTTGGAGTTGGTCCCAAGGTGGTAGCCTGGAAAAAACTGTCTGGACAACAGGGCCTAGAAGGTAATAGTAAGGAGTCCACTCTGAAGAAAGGGAGGTTACTAGTGGGGTACCACAGGGTTCAGTACTGGGACTGGTCCTCTTTAATGTCTTTATAAGTGACATTGCAGATGGACTGGAAGGAAAAGTATGTCTCTTTGCAGAGGACATAAAGATCTGCAACAGGGTTGATACACAAGATGGAGTGGAAAGGATAAGAAGGGACTTGGCAAGGTTGAGGGAATGGTTAAATGTATGGCAGCTTAGATTCAATGCAAACAAGTGCAAAGTAATGCACCTGGGTAACAAAAACCCAGGGGACCAGTACACAATGGGGGGGGGGTGAAATACTAACAACAACAAAAATGGAAAGGGACCTGGGGGTAGTCATATCAGATGACCTATAGATAAGCAAGCAATGTGAGAAGGCATTAAGGAGGGCTGGGGGGATACTGGGATGCGTAGGGAGAGGCATCACCAGTAGAAAACAGGACGTTGTTATCCCTCTGTACAGACAGTTGGTGAGATCCCACCTGGAGTACTGCATGCAGTTCTGGAGACCTCATCTCCGCAAGGACATAGACAGGATGGAGGCTGTCCAGAGGAGGGCAACTAAAATGGTGCTGGGTCTGCACCAGAGGACATATAAAGAGAGATTAAAGGAGCTTAATATGTATACCCTCAAGGAGAGAAGGGAGAGGGGGGACATGATCGAAACTTTCAAGTACCTCAAGGGAATCAACAAAGTCCAAGAGGGAGGCATCTTTCAGAAAAAGAGATGTGCAAGAATAAGGGGGCACAGTTTGAAGATAGAGGGGGGACAGCTCAGAGATAATGTGAGGAAGTATTTTTTCATGGAGAGGGTTGTGGATGCATGGAACGGCCTTCCTGAGGAGGTAATGGAGTCAAAAACAGTGGGGGAATTCAAGAATGCATGGGACAGACATAAGGCAATTCTAGTGGGGGGGTAGGAGGAAGTAGGCTGTTGGTTATCTAGGATCACAGCTTATCCATTAGGTAGGGAAATGGGCAGACTAGGTTGGCAAAGTGGTCCTTATCTGCAGTCAAATTCTATTTCTATGTTTCTACCCTCCACCTCCAGGCTAAATTTATCCCATCCAGGTGACATTCTAGTGACATCATGCACATCATCACTCACTCCACCTGGCACATTATTCTGTCCCATTAGTGCAGCCACCGCAGCAATTGGGAGCACTAGGTTAACAGGTTCCTTTCAGCTCAGCATGTCTGTGCCAAAAACCCAAGACCTCTACACCTGCCCAACGTGTGCCTGGCTAGTGAAGACCTTCACAACTCTGATGGGTGTACAGGCACATAGATGGCTATTAATTTAACAATGCACTAGTACCACACAGATGTACAGGGCCGCAGCAAAGGATGAGAGTATTGCTTAACTAATCAGTCCTTACATTTTTGCGACCTTTTATATGGCTCCTGCTCAGGACATAGAAGTTGGTCCGTGAGACTCCTGGGGGGGGGTCTCAGTTTCATGATGTACCTAGGGCCATAGTAATCCATAATCTGGCCCAGCTCCATTGATAATTTTCTGTTGAGTGGAACACAGGTAACCTATCATTGTAGCAATGCTGAGAATTTGAGTTCTACCAAAACAGTGATGCTGAAAACTGGAGAATACAGGGGCAGAAGCTCCAAAGATAATTTAATTATAATATTTTACAACTAATTATATTAGCAAATAAGCACACATTAATTACTAAGCATGTGTGCACTGTGACAGCAGCAGTTAATGTTGCAGTGAAAATGTTGTAACTCAGTATACCTTATAATGAGGCCGCACCTTCAAAAGGACATTAACAGGCTGGAGGCGGTCCAGAGAAGAGTGACTAAGATGGTGCAGAGCTTGCATCACAAGACTTATGAGGAGAGATTAAGGGACCTCAATATGTACTCACTGGAGGAGAGGAGGGAGAGAGGGGACATGATAGAAACATTCAAGTACCTCAGAGGCATAAACAGGGTGCAGAGGGTAAATCTTCCAATACTGGAGGAGTAAAAGAACTAGGGACATGACATGAAATTGGAAGGTGGCAGGTTAAGAGGGAATGTGAGGACATTTTTCTTCATGGAGAGGGTGGTGGATGCATGGAATGGTCAGCCACAGGAAGTGGTGGTAGCGAGCACTGTGGTTGGTTTTAAACATGCATGGTACAGCCATGGGGAACCATAAAGGTGAAACGAGGGGAGGGTTCAAAGCTGTAATCAAGTACAGAACTTATAGGCAGACTGGATGGGTCTAGTGGTCCTTATCTGCTGACAATTTCTATGTTTCTATGTTTCATTCTAGTTTAGATCACCCCTTTATACACTGATGCATTATGCTCATTTTCTGGTTTTGAGCCTGCTTTAGCATTGTTATTGGATCTGAAATACTTGCAGGAGAGCTTTATAAAAAATTAACTGTGGCTCAGTGGTACAATGGTACCGCTACCGCCTGCCAGTCTGGTGACTGGAATTCAGAAGAGAACTTTAGTTGTTCAAGGGTTAGCCAGGGGAGAGAGGATTGAGTGTCCGGAGGATGGCTGTCCTCTCTTGGAGAGACAGGTTTCAGCATCCGACTTGGTAGCTGCTTCCTGGTGGAGACCAGTGAATAAAAATAGGAGGGGATTATAAGTGGGATGAGCCACCCTCAAAGCTGATGTAGGTGGGCACACTGGCAGTTCAGGGGAAGAAGTGGTGGAAAAGTGCCCGTCGGCTAAGCAAATCTCCAACCTGACACTGACCCTACACCACTGACTGGGTGGGCTTCAAAATCTGGGTATGGACACTGAACGGGGGTGGCCCTCCCTTCCTGGCCCCATTGAGCTCATAAGTCCCTGAGAAGGTGGGTGATGGGGCTGGGTGGGTCAGAGATGATGGAGGCCAGCAGGATATGGAGGATAAAAAAATAGATGGAAAAAAATTAAGGAGGGAAAATTTCATCCCCTCCAGCAGCTGATATAATGAACCACTACACACATTGTCCAGTTTTGTGGCTGCAGTGGGAGGAACTCTGCAGACGTCTTGTGATCAAAAAAGGGTTCACACTCCAAACAAAAAACAATTTAGGAGTTGCCTCACAGTCGCGTCTGTGGTCTGTGACACACTACACTGTCTCAAAGCAGTCTTCTCATAGCACTATTTTGCTTGTTTCTATTCTGCACACATGCGTGGCAGAGGTCCTGTTTGCACCGTTTCCTCACCGATGCTTTGGCCCAAGTCCCTCATGGTGTGTGAGTCTCCATCTGGCCCCACATAACATTTTGCTTTGTAAAGAGGGGCCAGACGAGCAGAGACATGGAACCGCTTGCAGCCGCACCAATAATGTGTGAGCTGGTGGTCTGCGCATGTGTATTGGTGCGCATCCATTTTCTCACCATGACAGCAGTGCTTCAGGAGCTCCTCCTGTACTCCCGGACCTGAAGATCACTTAGTTGGGGTCCGGAGACACGAGGGTTGTGGTGCAGAAGCTGCAAGACTATTTGTTTAAAGAGTGCCAATAACCACTCTGGGACTCAGCATATACATAATAATGACCTGCTCATGAATATTAATGAACCTTGGGTTCATGACACCATGAGGGACTCAGGCCAAAGTGGTGATGAGGAAACAGCACAAACAGGACCTCCATGACCTCAGGAGCAGCCATATCGGCTCTGGCCAGAGTGAAGACTATAGTGGCCCTTGGCGAAACTCCTGACTGTGAAGTCACCTGCCATGAGATCCAGATAGTTGATGTGGAGATCTTTATTTATTTTATTTATTTATTAGGTCTAGGATTACAATACCTTTGAGCCAGGGCTCTTTTACAAAGGTTCCACGTCAGGTTACAATTCAAAACATAAGACATGTAAGTCAGATTACAAATTCAATACATAGGACAAGGTTACAAAAGTGTAAGCTCAACAGAGTTACAAAGCATCTGAGAAACAAAACAAGTTTTGGAGGCTAGGTTACAAGGAGATAGCAGATGAGGTGCAGAGAGGATAGAGGACAAGAGAAAGGAAGAGTAGAGGGGGGGCGGAGAGCTATAGAGGAGGAGTGCAGCCAAAGGCACTGTTGTAGACATAACATGGGGAAGTACGTGCTAAGGAGTAACCAAGTACTAACCTCAGGAATAATCTTCAGTCCTCCAGTCCCTGTGACTGCCATGGAACCTAGCCCAGCCCAGCTCCCCTTCTTGTCTGACTAAGGCCTCTGGCCGTTTTTGACCCCCCCCCCATCTGAACCCCCTGAATTGCTACTTAGTGGAGATTACATGTGTAACGGTTTGTGTAATGGTTCCTGAAACTAATACGTTGAATCTACTAGTATCCAAATGTTAGCCTTTTACTGTATTTCCTGTACCATCATTGTTACTTTGTTACTTGTGTCCTCTTGCTGATCCACTCTGTATGGTTCTCCAGGTTGTATCTGTTTCTGACGTGGAACCTTTGAAAAGGAGTACTTGACTCAAAGGTATTTTCTGAATAAACAATGAAATGAAAATGAAATTATAGGAGAGAGAACTGCATAAGATTAGGGGAAATATTCATGGGGTCAGCTAGTGGAGGCAGTCACAGGAGCTAGAGGCAGTGAGAGAGAGGCAGAGCCTTGATTTAAATGCACCAAGGGTAGGAGTGGAGGAGATGTAATTGTTTAGACCAAGAGATTTTGCTCTGTTATTGACCACCTGCTCGTGCTGAAATCCCCTCATAAAATGGTCCCTTGCTAGACTGATTCACATCCAGTTCTGTTGTAAGCTCATGGAGGGCTCTGAAAATTGCTGCCTTGTTCTAGGGTAAGAGGGCTTTGAAGGAGATAGACTGGTGAACAGCCTGGACCTTGAGATGTTGTAAAGCTCTGTAGTGAAGGGGGATCAGATGATGGCCAGAATGGAGGAGGAAAGCTGCCTGATCACCCTGGCCAACTTCCGAATTGGGACCTACTAGTGTTTGAGCAACCACCTGATGGATTTCTTCAGGTCCCTTAACTCTGAAGTGGGAAGTTTCAGAAGACCCTCTATCAACAAGATGTCAAACCCCAGAAAGGTGAATGTCTGGGCTAGGACTAATGAAGACTTCTGTGAGTTGATCACAAAACCCAGCAGTTCCAGAAAAAAAAACTGCTAGGGCTGCCATGGCCCGAAGGAACAGAGGGCCCTGATGCATGATTAGGATATTGTCCAGACAGACCATCCCTGCTTCCCAAAGGCAAGCCATGGCCAGTTTTAACACCTTCGTGAGAAAACAAAGGGCTGGGGAAAGGCTGAAGGGAAGACAGGTGAAGTGATAAGTTACCACTTCTCACTTGCACCTCAGCTAGTGTTGATCTACAGACTGGGACCAGAAAATATGCATTCTTGAGATCTATGCAGATGAAAATGTCCTCCTGGAGAAGGGTGTCCTCTCTCAGAAGATGGATATCTTCCATCTTGATGTGGTGATAGGCCACATAAGCATTCAGGGCTCTTAGATTTATCATGGGCCACATACCTCCATCTTTTTTGGAGACAAGGAATATGGAACTGATGAAGGGAGAATAAGGAAAAGACACAGAGGTAATGGCACCTTTCATCAGCTAGAACTGAACCTCTCCTGAGATGAGGACATGATCCTCTGTTGAGGAAGGATGATTAGGGGTATAACCTGGCCTCCAGATAGGCCTTAATGTTAGACAGGGAGGCCTACTCAGAGAACGTGGCCCTTTCTAAATCCAGACCAAAAGAAGAGATCTGAGTCTCCATCCTCCTCAGGGTCATGCTGTTTTGACCTCTTAAAAAAGCAATCTCTGCATTAGGAACATGGTTCTGAAGTGTCCGAATCACTATTTGAGTCTGAGGTGGCAGATTGTGTATGGGATGTGGAGTAAAAGTCCTTGCCTGCCAGAGGGAGCCACTTGTGTGGCACTTTGGGGGAACCACAGCTGGTTCCAAATTCTTAGATTTTATTTTGGCCATAGCACTATCAGGCCACAAGTCAGGGAGAATACTCCCCTTTCCCTGACCCATTTGTGGTGCTGAGGTACCTACCCCACCACCAGGCATCACATCCTTGAGATTGGTCTTCCTGCTGAGGTGGGTATCCAAATTGCTGACCCTGTGATTGGGCGGGGCTGCGATAGAACAGTCTTTAGAGGAAGCCACACAAATTGGGACAAAACCCGCCCAATTTTTGAGCAGCATCTGAAAAGTTCTCCTGGAGATAGAGTAGGTCATGGCATCCACAGCAGCCATGTCAGAGGATTTGCTTTCCTCTTGGCAGCTATAGTGATGGGCTGCCATTACCTCCTCTGTTCCTACTGGAAGTTTATTAATACGGCACATTGCAGACAGGTTTTCTATTTGTTGAAGACAGTGGTCAATTGCCTGTTCAATAATGGTTGCAATTAATTCAGCTGGAACACTGGAGGACACCACCGCAGTTTGACATGCTTCACGAAAGAACAGTATCATCGCTGTACCGCTTGCTCACAAGCAGCAAAGAGGAAGGATGAATAGTGGGCAGGAAGTCCTCTTATTGGGTAGGCATCACAGGAGTGTGCACAGCATGTCAGGAATTGTAGCCAGGGAGATCTGTGCACTAGTTAGAGGCCTTTGGCTCATTTGTTCTGAGATTCCAATTGTTGTAATTGAGCCTTGACAATGCGCAAGTAACGTGCAAAAATGTTTGGCTGGTTTTGAGGGAGGAGCTTTGTGATCCTTGCTGCTAGTATCTCAGTAAAGATTGTTTGTTATCCTGACACAACGCTGCTGTGGATTTTGTAGTGAATGGAGACCGGGAAGCTGAGCCTTCCTGCTTCGGTGACTCTTGCAATTGTGTTATTTGCTGCTATTCAGTAAAGAAGGTCACTTACAGCCTGTAAGCAGAGCCTCCTTGGCTCTCATTAAAACCCTGATTTTCAGTCGAGCTACCCTCTAAGAAAATTACTGTTTCATCTATCACTGCTGCTTTTCTGCTGTCAAGCCAAATCTCTGCTTGTGACATTGGAATCATTTCACTGGCAACAGATTGTGATGTCATAAGCAGAGAATTATGACTTCACAGCAAAAATAAGCAGCCTGAACAGATGAAGTGTAAGGGAACTGATCCTGTTTTAATAAACAGTCTTCAGTAATAAATAACGGAAGGCCCAAAAAATTCAGATTTGGGGGCAAATGTGTTTGACTCTGGCTAATTCCAACTGGGAATATGTTGCTGGAAACTGGAAAACCTCTTTAAAGCAGTAATATTTGTTAGTTGACAAAAAATGTCATCATATAGTTTTTTCAGCAAAAATGTTTTTTTTTTTTTCAATTATTTTTCCCTCTGGTCATGGTCTGTGGGGCCTCTCTCAGGCATCCTGCCTGTTCCTGCCCTGCCTGAAGTCCTCCGACCTGTGCCTCCTCTTTCCTCCTCCTCATCTCACAGTCAGCATCCCCAGCTTAAACCTTCTGGGGTGGGGGCACCCCTCCTCTTTGGGTGCTTTTTATAGTCAGTCTCCAGCTGTGGGCAAGGACCCGGTTGGAGGAAACTGGAAGGCCAGGCAGGATGGACCCGGCCATGGGCATGGGGGCAGGTGCCGTCGCCTACCCCGCCGACCAGGCTTTTTCCGTGTTCTGGTGCTTGCTCCCCCCCTCCCATGTGTGGTACATGCCTTGATGCTACAGCTCACGGCAATCCTGCTGAGTATCAGCCACACTGATTACGTGCTGCCCTGCATGCTGCAGTGCCCCCGGTCTCCACCAGGAGCCGCTGGCATGCCAGGTGATCCCCAGCCCCCCCAGGGAGGAGAGCAGCCCAGCAGGCGCTCAATCCTCTACCCACCCCTGCCAACCCCCAGCGCCCGAGCTCCCTCCCGAACTCGGGACGCTGGCATAGCACATGGTGTGGCATCCAGCGCGTCAACCCTCAGCATCACCGGGCCACACAAAAATGTGTTTTTGACATCCTAAGATTCATGCTCAGTGTATTTTCAATTTCCTCAGACATTGTTAAAATAGCTTTTTTTGCTAATTTTGTAATTAATGACTCACGTCATTAAAGATGGCCGCCACTTGCAATTCTTAAAAATCTCTTTGGCAGAGGTTACCTGTTGAATGCATGTGCTAGATTCATACTGTAGATATATAAACATGGTGCTACCACATGTTTCTGATGGCAAACAGCACAACACTATCCCAAGATGCTTAATTTTTTCCATGGAGGGCATGGCACAGGAGTAGGAACTTTTAAAACTTCAAAATGCTGTATGTACTGTATACAGTCTATAAGCAGAGACTCCTTGTCTCGATGTAAAATCTAGGGGCATGCAAATGTCTTTAGAAATAAAAAATGAAGGGCAGCATATAGGAACAGTTTGTGAGTCACAAACAGGGTTGTTAACTCACAAATTGGGTTTGCAAGTCCTTAGCTGGCAGTTTGCAAGGCTAAGGCTATATCGGAAGTATGCAGTTTGTGAGTATAATCCTGTTTGCACCTGCTTCCAAAGTTAGTGCAGTAGCAGATGCAAATGAGAGCAGAGTCATGAATACAAGGCTGACAGCCATACTGGAAGCAAAAATGTACTTTCAAACTACCTGTTTCTGCTCTCTAAAATAGAGTGCTGAAAGCATGATTAACACTCACAAATGACTACAGGGTCCTTGCAAGCACAATCGCTAACCTATAAAAGGTGTATGTAAATGCCACATCCACACACTATAGCTGAGAATGGCACCTTCCAGGGAGGATATGGGCTAGTGGAAATGAAGATTACAGGTGAAACCCCTCCTATAGCTAAATGCACACTGTGTGACTTTGAGAAGGTGTGTGCCCTCCCAGTGCAGCAGGACACTCATTGACATAATCAGGTACAAGTGGAGCCCCACTGTAAATGAGATTATGTGAATCAGCTAGGCTACAGTGTGTAATTACAGTCCGAGCTACAACATACAAACTAAAGTCACGTCATGCAGTACAAATGAAACCAAGGACAGGTACCGAACAACAATTTGGTTGATTTGCAGTCTGGGGGAACTGCATTTGCACTGCGACTGCTCATACAAAATTATCGGTAGCCCTGTACAGACATGCTTATCGAAAACTGTTATTTGGCAAGTGGTGGCCTAAACACTGTCACACAATATTTTCCCATATATTTGTACTACTGCCACAGGATATGAGGTTACTGCTCTGCAAAATTAAGCCAGTACAGCGGCAGAATCTAAAGGTGCCACAGGATTACCAATGGCTCACTGAAAGTAAAAATACATTTTTTTTTTAATTTTTGTAGCACCATGTGAGCTAAATGGAAAGAGTTTTTTTGCTGAAAGTTGGGCTTGGTTCCATAACATAAAAAAGTGCTGTGTACTCTATGGTTTTCCAGTTCATAATGGCAATTTTGGTGCAAAGTGCACACACTTTGACCGTGACCTGGAATCACTTCAGGAAAGGTCAGTCACATTCCCACTGTGATGCACACATGATCTGGATCCCTGGGGCTCCTGGATATCCCGGAGCTCCACTTTGGAAATAAAATTCTGAGTTACCCTAGTGTTGAGTCCACAATATCCTTATTACCCACTAGGGACCCAAACTGTGAAAACAGTGGAGTAGCCAGTAATGTTGATGGAGCATCTCCACTGCAGAGATAGGAGGTGTTAAGTCCTTGCATGCACTTACTTTGCAATGTTGTGAATCGTGCCTCATTGGTAGTATCTGATTCATATTAACATTTCTTCAGGGATATTATTCTCTGATGTGTAACTGTTCTCCCCCAGGCACAAACACCTGCCATCTTTCATCATGCACCTTTTATGCAGCAAAATCATTCTTGAAATGATCTTTCCAGTGTTTGGCTACATGGACATGGTCTATGGGGCTGCTTCCAAATCCAATCAGGCTAGGCTGAAACCTCTCTTCCACTGTTTCTGCCACTTTGCTTTCAACTTGCCTCCACTCTGTCATCACTTTCTCCTTAACCAATCCCTTTCCCTGTCATCTTTGGAATCCTGATGTCTGCTTCATTGTGCTTCCTTTCTGTCCGAATTCTGCCTCTCTCTCCCTCCCTACGTCAGCCATCTACTATCCCCTCTACCTCCTTCCAACTACTCCCTCCACTCCTCTATGTCTTGCACCCTCTTTGTTCCTGCCTACTGAACTTTCTCTGGCCAGTCTGCCTTCTTGTTCTGTCTCCTAGCAATTTGGAACAATCTTCTTGGCCACCAGACTTTTTCTCCCCCAGTCTCCCCTCATTCCTCACTCTTCTCTGTCCTTCTGCCCCTTTATGCCCTGGGCCCCAATAATTGGAACTTAATTAATGGCCTTGCATTCTGATATGCACCTTATGCATAGTCCACTGGGTTTGGCCTACTCATTCCTCTGTATCAAACTGGAATTTGCCCTAGGGCTGCTCTGGTGCATAATATTTTTGTTCTATATTGTACCCACTAAATTCTTGTACATGTTCACAACTGTGTTATTTACGTATCACATTATTGCATCTTGTTTTTCATTCACTGTTACTTTGTACCCCTGTGTTTCCCCCTACCCCGGGTCACACCTGTAAACAAGCCCAGACTCAGTAGGCCTTTTCTGGTTACCAATTTTCAAACCAGTCGATCAATCACCAAATAAATCTGTGTAGACGGGGCTGGGATAGACAGGATAACAAACCAAGCAGACCAATGAATTCAGTGTGTAAAAAGCATCAGCAAGGCACTTACCATTTTATTTTTCTCAGAAAAAGTTGAAATCTGGTTTCAAAGAAATCAGGCAAATAATGTTAGTTCATTCACTTTCAGAAGTATCAAAATCAAACAAAAAAATAAATAAACATAGAAACATAGAATTTGACGGCAGATAAGGACCACTTGGCCCACCCAGTCTGCCCATTTCCCTTCCTACTGGATAAGCTGCAGATCCTAGATAACCAGCAGCCTACTTCTTCCTACCCCCACTCCCTAGAATTGCCTTATGGCTGTCCCATGTGTGCTTGAATTCCACCACTGTTTTTGACTCCACAACCTCCTCCGGAAGGCCGTTCCATGCATCCACAACCCTCTCTGTGAAAAATACTTCCTTACATTACCTCTGAGCCGCCTCCCCTCTATCTTCAAATTGTGCCTCCTTGTTCTTGCACACCTCTTTTTTTGAAAGATGCTACCCTCTTGGACTTTGTTGATTCCCTTGAGGTACTTGAACGTTTCTATCATGTCCCCCCTCTCCCTCCTTTCCTTGAGGCTATACATATTAAGGTCCTTTAGTCTCTCTTCATATGTCTTCTGGTGCAGACCCTGCACCATTTTAGTTGCCCTCCTCTGGACAGCTTCCATCTTGTCTATGTCCTTGCAGAGATTGGGTCTCCAGAACTGCACACAGTACTCCAGATGGGGTCTCACCGGCTGTCTGTACAGAAGGATAACAACTTCCTGTTTTCTACTGGTGAAGCCTCTCCCTATGCATCCCAGTATCCCCCCAGCCCTCCTTACTGCCCTCTCACATTGCTTGCCCACCTTTAAGTCATCTGATATGACTACCCCAGGTCCCTTTCCATTTTGTTGTTGTTAGCATCTCACCCCCATTGTGTACTCTTCCCTGGGTTTTTGTTTCCCAGGTGCATTACCTTGCACTTCTTAGCATTGAATCTAAGCTGCCATACATTTGACCATTCCTCTAACCTTGCCAAGTCCTTCTCATCCTTTCCACCCCACCTTGTGCATCAACTCTGTTGCAGATCTTTGTGTCATCTGCAAAGAGACATACTTTTCCTTCCAGTCCCTCTGCAATGTCGCCTACAAAGACATTGAAGAGGACCGGTCCTAATACTGAACCCTGTGGCACCCCACTAGTAACCCCCCTTTCTTCAGAGTCGACTCCATTTACTATTATCCTCTGTGTCCTATTCTCCAGCCAATTCTTTAACAGATGCAATATGTTCAGGAAGGGCCACTGCTCTGCCCAGCAGTTCTACCAGGCTATCGCCTTGCTTGTTTCACACAGACGTGTGCTCCAGAGGTCCACCACCTCTGGCAGTCAGCTCCAACTGACTCCCCTATTTGACTACAGCTTGCTAAGGTAGGCTTTTTATACCCGCCTACCAAAGTCATGTGAACACAGTGTCATCAACTTATAAAACTTTTTGTTTAGGCCCGCATATTAAATTACATAATGCTAGAGGGCCTTCTAAACATAATAATTAACTATAGAAACCTTCAGACAACAAAAGGTTCTGCAAGAAAAGAATAAGAAAAGTAAGAGGAAGTGGAAAACTTTCCACTGAGCTGTGATTGACAGCATCATTAGTATAAAAAGAGGACACTAGGGGCCAATGTCACCCTATAGTGCACCTCATTTGACATACCATTCTTAAGCGGGCAGACCTACAGGACTGATATTTAGTAATACAATATATGGTAAGTTTCTTTTTTTTCTTTTATTTCAATGACTATTCGTACCATATTGCTCTTAAACCTCTCCAGCCTTGCCTAGAAGACTTGAGGACTGTGTTTTATCTGTTTTAAAAGAACCCACAGGCAGAGTCACACAGTTTTCCTCCAGATAGATTTTTTTTAACCCCCTTCACTTGTGTACATTCATGCAGCAGGGCGGTGCTTAGAGAAACTGTGCATGGGACTTTACAGAGACCTGTGGTGTCTTTTTATACATGTTAGCTTTATTTTTTTATTTTATTTGTGCATTTTCATTCTTTAGACTTGCAGCCCACTCTTATACTGAAGGCTGCCACCATTTTACGCTGTGTGGTTTCACAGGGATATTCCTGTCCCTTTAAATCCTTAACTCCTCCAGGTTTGCAGCAAAGCAACAGTATCTCTAAAAAGAAATTTAACTTGCTGCTCTGCTGTGGAGAACTGCAAACACTGGTAAGCCCTTTTTATAGTTATGTATTTCAGAAAGGACCTAGGGGTCTTTATCAGCTCCTCCTTTCCTATGGAATCCTTTGTCTTTACAGTTTTTACAAATTTATGTAGCATAAGTAATTCAACTTGTGTTAATTTTTATTTAATTCTTATTTATTTTATAACTTACATCCAGTACAAAATGTTACATGGCAAGCGCTGCTGCCTTTTACTTTCTTTCAATACAAAAAGCACTTTATTATTTAAAGGCACAAACGTACTTCAGTTTAAATCCAGTGAACATTTGTAAATGCCTCTCATGTACTGTATTTAAACTTTCAAAGAACTTTATTTAAACCATAAGCACCTTATATTTCTTATAGGCACTTATTACACTTTATAGGCATTTTCTATACTCTATTTAAGCAACCAGCACCTTAATTACCTCAGCCAGCTGGCATGCTGGACTTACATACCTGGTGCTTCATTTGGGGGGGGAGTTAAGGGACTCTCATCTTTCCTCCAGGGCACTGATCCTTGACAAGGGTCACCCTGTCACAGTCTGTATTCCCCTTCCCACAGAGCTCAACTGGAAATATTATCTGTATTTATTATCTTTGCTTGCCTGCCTGGATTAATTAAATTTCAATAAATATAGGAATATAATAGGCTGACCCACTTAAGCTCTCTCCACTTTTTCAGGGATCAGTAGGGCTAGATGTGTAAGCTGCAGTTCAAGGGATGTTTGAAACCGGACTAGATGCCGGTGGTTTTAAAACACAATAGATCCTGGTCTCACTGATCAGGTTCATGAAACTGATCATGACTAAGAATAGCAGGGGTCCCAGTTTTGTTCCTTGTGGGGCCCCCCTGTTTAAAGGAATCTAGGTGGATCTGGTATTGCCCAACACGCTGCTGTCTGCCCATGAGGAAAGATGTACCCTAGTGAAGGGGCCCCATGGCTGCCACTTTCTTCTCTCCCTTAATTTTTAAGGCCATAGAATTGCTTTAATGCATCTCACTACCAGTAGATGGCACACTAGTACAAACACTGAAACTATCATACCTGTGGCAGCAGCACCAAAAGATGGTGTAAAAAAAACTGGGGATCATAATTCATAAAATAAGGGAGAATTTAATACTGTGTGGAGCAACTTGCCCATATTTCCTGAGAATAACTCGGACAGTGTGCTAATGTCATGTGACTGTTTTGACACTGAAAGTTTCACTTGAAAAATCTAATTCCCTTACATTTACAGTTTTCACTACATTTAATTAATGTACTACTTTTTATTGGGTAGGAGTTTGAAGTGCTGAAACTAGCAAATTTCCTGACATAAATCAATCTTTTTTCCTATTCTTTAAAGAAGACATCATCGGCCCATATTTGAAAATTAACAGCTGCGGTGGCACATTGTGAGTCTGCATTTGCATTGTATTTCTCAGGTGTTTAATCGTGACGATCCGTCATTTTTCCAATGCATAAATGATGACACTTGACAGCCTGGACATGTCACTCTCTACAAACGTAAAACATATTGTGATTTCATGAACTACTCAGACTTCCTAGACAGTGCGAAGGATGAGGCAATAATTGTGTGATGCATGGGAAGATGGACACAGATGGTGAGGTTTTGTTTCTAGCGTCATTGATAATGTAAGTTCCTGCTTATAATGAACCTTGTTCATGTGCTATATATGGACACAGTTTGTGTTTCCTCCATTATGACTTTGACAGGCCATTTGTCTAGTAACAATAACTCAGTGCTAACCCATGAGTGTTCTGCTAGTCTAATATGGATGGTGACCTGCTGTATGTATTTTATGCAAATGTCTGTGACACTTGCATTTGTCACTTCCTAGATTGATTTAGTATTTTACCCAGGTTAGTCGACCAGAGATACAGCATCTAATTTTCAGTGACGTCTTACTTCCATCTAATTTTAAAGCCAAGAGGAATGAAGCATGGATACCTATAAACAGTCACACAGTGAGTCAGTGGCTGTGGTTGGATTTGAACCTTTGACCTTCTGGACTACATTTATGTGTACTGACCACAAGGCAACACTGCCTTCTCAGTAAGGGCATAGCATTTCCAGTGCAAGGAACTGGATGGTTCACTGGTTAAGACATGATCATTTCACTGCTGAAAAGCTAAGCTATAATCTCATCTTTTTTTTTTTTTTTCCTTGGGCCAGAAACGGTACACCGAGCCAAACAACCCGGGAGCACAGGGAGGTTAAATGACTTGCTCAGAGTCACATAGTGTGGAAGTGGTGATTGTGGGTTTCATATTGGTGCTTTAACCACAAAGCTATGCTACCTCTCCTTCTCCAGTTCATTTTTATCCTTAAACACTTAGTAACAAATGTCAGCATTTGGTATGTTGTAGAGAGAAGAAAATGAATAAGTCCACACAATTGGGGTGAGCGTTAAAGTACAGGAGCACTTCAGTAAGGGAGTACCAACTGCACTCAACATCAGTACACACACACACACACACACACACACACACATGTTACAGTATGACATTTTGCCTGTATAATAACTGGCACATGTAATACTTTGGCTACTGTACTATGAAAGCAGCCAGTCATTACAATAAAAATTTCTTCAAAGTCTTTTGTCAGGGAAAGTTTATGCAGGAGGAGCACTTGTCCCTAGAAACACCTTGCAAAATAAGTTGAAAGGCCTAAGAACCACAGTTAGCATGGTATGGTTAATTGCTCACAGTACTGATACTGTGGTACTTATTGCAAGCAATAAGACAGGACAAGGTGTGGGTAGTGGTATAATCATTGCACACCCAGGGGCACAAGAAGGCATGAGGCCAAAGGCCAAATTGTTTTATTCTTTTTTCACACAAAGCACTGCTCAAACATTTCTGAAGTGTCTTGAAATGTAGCCAGTATAAAATAAGGGTGCACCTTACCGAGACTTCAGAATCACATCACACTCCAAGTCAAACAAAAAGGACTGGTCAGCACTCCTTCTATATTAGAAAACTTTTTTCCTTTTAATGTTTTTTAAAAACTCTTACAGCAGCAGCAGTTCTCAAAGCGATGGTACATGGCACATAAATCCATTCCACAGTCCAATAGCGGTTTTAAAAAACAAACTTGTGCAAAATATTAACCTGCGGACTTTCGGCCGGCTAGACTCTCGAGCAACCGCATGTTTACATTTCTGTGTCACGATGCCTTCCTCAGAACATGCGTTGCTTCTGAAACACTGTTCCCTTTAAACATAATGTTTTAAAGGAACATATACATCCTAAAGTGCATGGTACAAAGTGCAATCTGATTATATGTAAAGTGAAAAGTGCTATCACATAAAAATACCACAGAACACAACACAGATGTTCACTAGCACTCAACACAGACACATACATTTATATAGACAAACAAGAACTAGATAGCAAGAGATATAGTTAATTTTAAACTGTGCAAGGAAACAAAGTCATTCAGTCCATTTGGTTTTACTGTGTCTAAGGTTGTAATCTAAAACGCTTCTCTGAATAACAATTTATTTTTCAAACTTCCACCTCTTTGGTCCAGAGACACCTTTTCAAGTCCAAAGAATTGTAACACAGCAGGGGAAGTATGTCTAGCAGCAGCAAAATGTCTGGCAATGACCGAATGTTTTATTGTTCTGGGAAGTGAAGTGATCACACTGCTATCCACACCCTGAAGTGTCTTATTGCTTATATAAAATGTGCATTTGCTTAAATACAAAATTGAAAAAGAAAATTATAGGAAAACATTATTAAAATACTGTAAAAACAGGCAAAATAGTTCTTCTGCCTGGATGTGACAGGTCCCCACATTGGATATAAAACACTATTGGATTCTTCAGTTAGCCAGAACTTGCTGTGTTCTCGGACATATGGCAGGCTGGCTGGAGCCATGACCTACAGAAAGATATTTCACCAGCTAAGAAATTTCAGTCATCTCACTGACCCCCTACACAATGTGCACTAAATGCATCCTCTCTCACCTCAGTGACCGCCGTACCAACTGCACTAGACCCCCAGAGCATGAGAACACCAGTATTTTCTTTATAGGCAGTCCCACAGATGGAAGCGTGTTGGCAGAGATCATGCTGCGCGTGAGTGGTTGGAGCAATGGGCTGGACGGTCAGGACAGCAAGTGCAAAGCATATGTAATTGCAGTCAACAGTGAATGTGCCAGGTCTCAGAGGACAGGTAAGGGAGAGAGCATAATGGGACACAGGGGCACCTGTATTTAAGTAATAACTGGCAAGTGGCAGATCGTGGTGTGCGCGAGCAGGTAGAGCTGGCTGCCAGGACAATGAGTGAAGGGAAAACAGCTGACATTTAAATCAAACTCTGGTCAGAGCCACTATGGCTGCTAATGCATTAACTTGATAAAGGTGTTTCATGGGCTTAAAGTAGTAGCAGTAAACATTTTATTTTTAGACAGGGAGAAAACATGTAATTTGGGCTGTGAGGCCCAGTTTGCAAGACAGTCCTGTACAGTATTTGCTAAGTTACACATATAACAATACAATAAATAATAAACAGAAACATACATCATACATTACAATATATAGTAAAAACAACAATAACTTATTACGAGTGGAATAAGATGATAATGAGGTACTAAGTGCAATTACAACAGTAAACAAAAAAGTCTTTTGTTGCCTCAATCAAGGCATTAAGTTTTGTTTCAGCACATGTTGTTGGTGGAAGCTTATTCCAATATGCTACTGCTCTAGAAATAAAGGTTCAGTCTCCATATTTATTATAACATCTCCCTTGATAGATTTTATTTAGAGGTACAGATCTAGTTAGTTCTTTCCTCACGTTAGTTTCAAAAGGAAAGAGTATACATGTTATATTATGCTCAGGATAGTAGGTTTTATATTTAAAAATTAGCTTTGTCCAAGTTCTAGAGAACTCAATGTTAAGTGGTTGCCACCCCAAGTTCTCCAACATTAGGCAACGGTGTGTCCTGTAATTACATTGTAAGACATACCTTGCTGTACTGTAATGTAATTTGTCTAACTTATCCAACAGACTTTTATTTGCCACCTGATTGATCGATTCCCCATATCTCAAGGTAGACAAGATAAGTTACTCTGCTATTTTTCTCTTGTCATGGATTTTTAGGCCTCTGGTAGTTCTCCTTAGGGCTCCCAAGTTTTCTTGTAGTTTTTGAAATTATTGCTGAAATATGATCATCATAGGTCAAAAATGAATCAATAAGTACCTCAAGGTAACAATAACTGGATACCAGTTCAATTTGAGTATAGAAATTTGTAAAAATCTGCAGTTGCGATGTATATTTATTTTTTGAAGCAAAGTGCATCAGTTTAGTTTCCCCTGTATTAACAAAAAGCTGTGACCTGATGAACCACTCCTCCACCCTGCTGAAGTCAGCCTGGAGCTTTGTCCAAAGGTCCAATACATCTACCCCTGAAGCAATCAACACTGTACCACCAGCATACGGTCTTATGTCTGTATGCTGTACCATAGAGGGCACGTCATTAACAAAGATCAAAAATAGTAGGGGTCCAAGAATGGATCCCTGAGGGACCCCTCTTGATACATTACTAGATTTTGACAAATGGTGTTGTATTGCAACCCTCTGGATTTGTCCAGTTAGGTAGGGATTGGACCAATGAGGGCCTTCAGAAAAGCCCAGGCCCTGTAACCTCTCAAGCAGGAGGGAGTGGTTCACCAGGTCAAAAGCCTTGGACAAATCGATAAAAACCTATAACGCTTCCCTTCCTGATTTCAAAGAAGTACAAATCAGTTTGTTAAACTCCACAAGGGCCATTGTTGTAGAATAGCCCCTACGGAATCCTGATTGATGTGGTGTTAACACCTTGTATTGATCTAGATGATCACATATCTGTCCATTTACTAGCTTTTCTAAACATTTAGACAAGGCAGGCAAAATGAATTTCGGGTGATAATTTCCTACCTCTGCTGTGTCCTCACACTTATAAACTGGCATAATTTTACTCCCCCTCCACATCTTTGGGAAATACCCTTTTTGCAGGCTCCAATTAAAAATATACGTGACTGTTGGAGCTATATTGTTAGCTGCTAACTTTAACAATCTTCCCTCCAAACCATCCAACCCTGCTGTTTTGTGGATGTTTATTTTTAACAGTTCTTTTTTTAATTCTGATACAGTTAAATTCCTGAATCTGAATGGTGGGTATTTTTCTGTAAATGAGCTCTTGTCATTTATTAAACTTTTTAAGCCCACATTAACTGGATTCCCAAAACCTGGGAGGACAGAGAAAAAGGTGTTTAAAACATCTGAAGTCTCCTCAGAAGAATCTGTTAGTGTGTTTCCAATTTTAAGAGCTGGAGCTTTTTGACTACCACCTCCCCCTGGATTTGTCAACTGCTTAATAATAGCCCCAAATTTTGGGGGGTCCAAATTCTGATCCATTTTGTTTCTGTAATATTTAATTTTTGCCCTTTTTGTTAATTTTCTGCATTCATTTCTTTTAATTTTAAACAATTCCCAGTCTACATCTGATTTTGATTTTCGTGCTTTTTTCCAAACCCTGTTTTTGATCCTAATCCTTTTTAATAACATCTCTGTTATCCATGAGAATCTAGGAAGCTTATTGTTTTTTTTTTTTCACTTTAGGGGCATAAAAATCACATATACTTTGAAAGGTTCTAGTAAAATAGTCAATAGTCTGATCAAGATCAGGAATTAATCTACAACGTTCCCATTTTTCAACATTTACACTTTTCAAAAATTTAGGTTCAGAGAAGTTTTGCATATCCCTGAATCAGGTTTATTTCAAATGGTTTTGGGGAGAAGTTAATTGTGAAGTAGTCAAAGTTAACCAGATGGGATTATGGTCACCAAAATGGGGAGGCAGAGTTCCAAAAGCTTCAACTTGTAAATGTAGGGAAATAAATAATAAATCCAAAATAGAACCTAAGGTTTTTTTGTATATTGAGTTGGGGAATTAATTAACACTGCAGAAGCTTCTATAAGTTGTTTACCCCAGGGTTTCAACCAATCACAGTTCAAATCCCCCATTAATATTCAATATTACTATTACTCCCTTTTATTACTGTTTCAACATGCCCTAGAGAATGTTTAATGTACAACATTACCCCCCCACCACACGTTCCCTATCTTATCTAATATGCTGGTATCCTGGGACAGACAGTTCTTGTTCAGTGATTTTTTGTGAGAGCCATGTCTCACTAAGTCCAAGGACACAGGGGTTTGGGGCATTTATCAGAGCTGCTAACAGATCCGTTTTAGTGACAATGCTGCGAGCATTATCACGTAGTACATACACATAAAGATGAATTGCTGTAGTCAGCTCTGTGTGTAAGTTTCATTTTTGGCAAAGTTAGATCATTTATCTGGTTGATTCTGTGTTTCCCATGTGTTCAAAATGCCAGTGGCAAGTGTGTCTTGTACTATATAGGGAAGGAGAGGGAGATCTGCAGCAAGGCCTTCAAGTAATGGTAGAAGGAATGGTGCAGAGAGGAGAGGTATGGCTACAATAGGGACTGTGGGTCAACCTGGAAGAATAAGAGCCTATACCAAGGTGATGGCCTGCTTCCATCCAGGAGGGAGCCATAGTCCTCAATGGATGGTTTATATGTTACTTTGGTGGACATTTAAAGTAGCCAAGGGGGTGATGGAAGAAATAGGGGAAGGAGAAAGTGGGCCACCACAGGCTGAGATATAGAGAGTAGGGAGATCCTGAGGGGAGAGAGTCCCACTAGGATGCAAGTTATTCAAGGAAGCAGGAGGAAGGGGAGAAAAGGAGCAGTCAAAGGAGAAAGGGGAGGAAGGGAGAACAGTTGGAAAAAGGAGAAAGTAACAAGAAGAGAGCTGAGAGCTGTCAAAATGGTGCAAGGTCTGCATCAGAAGCCCTATGAGGACAGACTGAAAGAGTTCAATATGTATAACCTGGAAGAGAGGAGGGAGAGTGGGGATATGATGGAGACCATTAAATATCTCATGGGGGTGAATAAGTTGCAGGAAGGAGATATGTTTAAGAGAAAAAGATGCTGTAGAACAAGGAGTCATGATATGAAGCAGGAAGGAGGTAGATTCAGGAGAGATGTGAGGAAGTACTTCTTCACAGAAAGGGTGGTGGATTCCTGGAACAGCCTTCCATGGGATGCAGTGGGGGTGAAACCAGTGGTGGGTTTCAAAAATGCCTGGGACAGGCACAAAGGAAACCTATGAAGAAGGAAGGGGTGGAAGAAACAGTGCTGTAGATCAAGTTGGGTCTGCAGCAAAAGTGATCATAATTAAAAATGGACAGACTAGATGGGCCAAGTGGTCATTATCTACCATCAGTTTTTATGTTTCTATGTATGACAGGTTATGTGATCCAAGTGGATACAGTGTAAAATTATTAATATGTGCAACATCAATACTGTAAACTGTGTTGCACACATAACTCATGTTGTACTATGCTACACAAACATGATAATCAAATGGGCAATAATATATGCATTGTGCAAGGGAGAAAACAATCATGGGGAACATGTGTGAAGCAATATACTACTCATAGAGTGGTGACGCGGGCATGTCAGCGCAGCGGTTGGATTTCCGCTTGTGACGCCGGTGACCCAGGTTCGGGAATGGACCCAAGTCATTGGAGAACCGGCCGGGGGGAGAAGGATTGAGCATCCTAGGGACTGCTCTCCTTCTCCCTTTCCCTCTCTGAGGGGAGGGCTGGGTGAATGTCCGGTGCTTGATGGACCCCTGGCGGAGGCCGGGGGTACCACAGCAACTGGCATCAAAAAGTGGCTGGAGAGGCGGGACGGATGCTGGATGTCACTTCACGTTCTCACCCCCCACATACAGCACAAGAAAAATACTTCCTGCCTGCGGCCCTAGATGAAGCCTGCCCTGGCCTTCATCCGCCTCCAGGACTGGCTCTCTGACCTAGTCCCAACGTGCAGCACTGTTAAGGGGACCAGCGCTGCACCCCATCCTGGGGGCTAGCCAGGGGGTATCTGAGGGTTGCGGTCTAATGTGGAGGTGGAGGCTAGGGTCCGTGACCAGGCTGAGGTGCCGGGCCGTAGGCAGTGGGGGCCAAAAGCATAATAAATAAAAACTAAATAAATAAAAAAAGAGTGGTGACACCATGATAGGTATATACTGTATGAAATTACTGTATCATGATTGTACCCAGCCATATACCAATGTTGAGTTAGCTACAATACGGGGTTTTATTTATTTACTTATTTATTTTTTTAATCATCCAGACATTGTCTATACAGTAATGACACATAGCCAAGGATGCTCCTTACAATTTGCAACCTTTTTTTTTTCTTTTTTTCTTTTTACCACTTTATTTATTTTTGGGAAATCACTTGCAACGTGACAAATAATAAAGAAATGTATAGACAGCAGACTTGCAAGAATGATTTGACCTGTATTTTCGAGTGACAAAAAGAAGATAGGCTAGGAGTAGATTCAGGCCTTAATGTTGACAGTAGTGCAATTCTGTTCGGCCAATTAACTGTTGGTTTATCTATGCATGTCTTTTACAAGCGATCACTGTATGTATTAATGGCAGTAGCACAATGTTACCCTTAGGACAGGTTGTGGTGTATATTTGAATAGATGTAAAAACTGTGGTGCTGCGCTATACGTCAAGTAAAAAATGGTGTCCCTGATTTTGAGCATTTGTACCTGATTTTAATGGGCTGTGTCCCTCATTCTGGTAGCTGTTGCAATTGACACCACTATGATTTATTTGCAACCCTCAATGTTGCCCCTTGTAACCCCTGGAGACCCTTAAAACATTGGTTGCCTAGCAGTTATTTATATAAAATGTGACAGGTGGAGGAGATTTGCAACCCCTATGATTCTGCAGAAATGATATGCTACTATTGGTAAGATCCCACCTTCCTGCAGAGGATACCTACCCCTTCTACAAACATAAAGTCATGAGAGTTCCATCTTGTAAATAATTCCATTTTACCAGCTGCATTCTTAGACTACAATATGGTATTTATTGCATTAAACTGAAAGTCACACAGCAGAAAATGTTAACATTTCAAAAGTTTGGGAAATAATTTAAAAATTTAAGTTGACAAAGAAGTCAACTAAGTTATCACGTCTGGTCATCTTCAGTTTTCAGCATTTCCCTGTATAATGCAGTCTGGTTCCTAACTCCCTCACTTACTCCTAGAATGACACTTGTGAATAGTTGAGAATAATTCAAGTCTGAAACAAATTGAATAGAATGCCACTAAGAATTAGGTAGGTCCTGAAAGGGTTAACATAAATGAAGCCTTCAGACAAGAGTACGTCATTGCAGACTGAAACACACACACTAGGGAGGGAGAGAGAGAGAGAGAAGAGAGAAGAGAAGAGAA
Source organism: Neoceratodus forsteri (assembly GCA_016271365.2). Lineage (NCBI taxonomy): Eukaryota > Metazoa > Chordata > Ceratodontiformes > Ceratodontidae > Neoceratodus > Neoceratodus forsteri. Next base: position 1,317,357,597 of record CM028131.1, read on the forward strand.
GAGAAGAGAAGAGAGAAGAGAAGAGAAGAGAAGAGAAGAGAGGAATTTGTTTTGATCAACAGGGCATTTTTTAGATAAAAGTGAATGGAGAAACACAATCAGAAATAGCTACACTGCTCTCTCTTCCAGGACTTCCCTGCATGGGCATCACTGCTATGACTGTGGCTCCGACGTTCCTACCGGCCCTCCACAGTCACCATCTCTGCCCACCTACCCCGAAGTCTTTCCAAGTCTTCCGGGCATCACTACTACAACTGTGGCTCCGACATTCCTACCGGCCGGCCACAGTCACCATCTCTGCTCACCTGCCCTGAAGTCTTTCCAGGTAACTGCTTCAGCTGGGTGCTCGGATCCTAAGCTGCACAATTGATTGGTGCGCTCTGGCAGAAGATGGCCCTTCATTGGACACTAAAACCTTGTCTTTGCTGACTGATTGGACTGGCTTCTCTTCTATCCAGCTCTGCTTTCATCTGTAATTACTGCCTCTATTTTTATTTTGAATTTGTATTCTCAGCCCAGTAGTTCAGTTAGCAACTGTTGTAGTACAACATATTTAATATCTTGAATTCTTAGCTCAATCAGTAATTTTAGCAAGTAAGTGTACATTTTCCCATTAGTAAGTTATACTGTACTGCCACTAGTGGGACACAATCTTTATTTAAAGTGATCCCTGCCAGTTGTTCATATAGATACCTCTCCTTTGTTTTAGTTAAACATCTGTTAAATAAAGACAGTTAGACCTAGCACCCCTTGCCTCGCTCCTCCCATCTTTTTTTTTCTTTCCCCTACTTGCAGAATTGCTGCTCTTATATAGCGATCATGTTATTACACATATCATGCACTGCAACATGAAACTCCTTCTCTCCTCTTTCCCCCTTTCTCTACTCTTAGTACTTTCCCTAACCCCTCCAATTGGTCTCTACTTGCTAATGCCGAATAACTCACCTTCTACATCCTCCTATCTCCAATCCCCTACTTACATCCTTGCTATCACTCCCTCCCCACCCTTTGAACTATGGTCATATTCTCCCTCTATCCCTCATGCTTCATTACTAACTGTCCCACCCTTCTTTGCTGCTCTTCATCTCCTGCTCCCCTACTCTCATGAGCACTACCCTGCCAGTTTCACTGGTTCCTCGACATCTAACTCTAAATGCCCCAAGCTTCACTTCCTCACCTTAGCTCTACTCTTGCTCTCCTGCAGAGATATCCACCCCAACTCTGGTCCATCAGTGTCTCATGCCCTGAATGTTCCATTACCTACCATGGCCCCTTCTATTGCTCCCGCTCTTCTCCTTAAGGGTTTCAAGAGCCTTTATCTAAATATACGTAGTTTGTTGTAAAAAAATCGACCTTCTACAAACCATGGTGGACACTCTAAAACCTGACATACTGATCATCATGGAAACTTGGCTAAAGAGCACAATCCCGGATCTCTCGGTCTCCATTTCTGGCTACTCCCTCCTGAGGCAAGACTGAGCAGGTAGAGGTGGTGGCGTCGCCATGTATGTTTTTACCTCCCACCAATGTTCTAGTATTTATTTATCCACTAGCCCAGCATCCCATGACACACTGGCTATTCATTTAACTCTGCCCTTCACACTCCTCATCTTTACAGCTGGCATTTACTGCCACCCAAATGTTCGGCCCTCTATTGCTCTCGACCTCATAACCTCCATCGCAGCCTTTTCTTGCTCTGGTGAACTATACATCTTAGGTGACCTTAACTTAAACTGGCTGTCTCCCAAGACACCCAAAATATGTAATGATCTTGGAGCCCTGAACCTCTTGCAATTGATCTCAGAACCCACCCATCCTAACCATAAGACACAAAATCACTCCCTGATTGACTGGGCTCTTACCACCAACCCCCACAGAGTAATTAGCTGTGGCATCCTCCCAGATGCTATCAGTGACCATAACCCAATATTTGTTGTCAGGAAAATCCACAGACCAAAATCTCCACATAAAACCTTGCAGCTTCGCTCCTTCAAATCCCTAGACCCTGAACCTCTCCTGCACAACCTATCTCTCTCTCTCTCTCTCTCTCTCTGTGACTGGTCTCCCTTAGTCTCCTCCCTCTCAGTTAATAAGGCTGTAGCCTACTTCAAAGAAATATTCCTTGCAAATTGGAATGCCTTTGCCCCTCTCAAACAAACCAGGGTTAGGGGTAACCACCTACCATGGATTACTCAAGAACTCTTAGCCTGTCTTAGGGTCAGAGATCATGCCTGGAAGTGCCACAAATCCACCCAGCTTCATAGCAACCTCACAGACTGCAGTAAGCTCTGAAACACCTGTACCAGGGAAACAAGGCTAGCCAAATCTGATTACTTCAAAAATGCTTTCCTCAGTAACATAAATTTCCCTTCCAGGTTCTGGAAGGTGGATCGTGCCCTCTTTACCCCTCAGTCCCACCTCCCCTTCCCCAGTGCTAAAGGTAATGGCAATCTTCTAGCCAACTCCCATGTAGTAGCTGCAGAATTTAACTCCTATTATACCTCCTGTGCAACCAAACTGCTGAAGTCCCTCCCTAATTACCCATCCCCCCTCAAATGTCATGGCTGCCCCTATCCTCCCCCCAAAAAACTTTCCACTTCCTATTTCCCCACACCCCTCCTTCTCATTCTCTTCTGTCTCTCCCACAGATACTCTAAATGCCCTCCTCACCATCAACCCCGCAAAAGGATCTTCCCCAGATGACCTTGACCCTAAAATCCTCTCTCTCTCAGCCCCGGCCATTGCCTACCCCCTCTTCTTAACCTTAAATCTCTCCTTCTCAACCTCCAATGTCCCTTCCACATGGAAGCATGCAGTGGTCCTCCCCCTACCTAAAGGTGGAGACCCCTCATCCCCAGGCAATTATCGCCCCATCTCGCTACTCCCTACCCTAGCCAAACTACAAGAACATCTAGTCCTCTCTAAACTCACATCCTTTCTATCTGATACCTCCTTCTTCTTCACCCTGTTACAATCTAGTTTTAGGAAAAAACACTCTACCACCACCTCCCTACTTTGGCTCACTGACTCCATCCTCTCCCATAAGGACAATGGCCAAATCACCTCAGCCATATTTGTCGACCTTGCCAAGGCTTTATTTTTTTATTACTATTTTACGCCTCTCCACAGGCTTCCAAGCCATTCTGTCCCTCCTTGGAGAGTACTGTACATCCTCTGGCCTGACCCCCAACTGTCTACCCCCCTGAGGTTCCCCATGGATTCCCCCTCCATGGCAGAACCAGGTGCAGGGTTGCCAGCAGTCCACCACTGCCTGGTACGTCAAATCTGGTGGCGGGGGGGGACAGACTTTGCCGGAGTGGTCAGGCCATCACAGGTCTGTGGAGCACAGGCCATTTTCCATTTTCTCCCTTCCCTCCCTCCAATGTAAGCACATTGGCTTCCAAGCCTCCTGATCCATACTGCCCTCCAGCCACTATTAGAGGGCAGTCAGTGGGCGGGATGACTAGTTCCCTTCCCTGGAGAGAGGAGAGAAGTCCTCCGGATGCTCAATCCTCTCTCCCCCCTGCTGACCCCCAGCAGCCCTGGCTCATTCCCAAACCTGGGTCACCGGCATGGCGCGAGGTGTGGTGTCCAGCGCCTCAACCCTCAGCACCACCGGGCTGACCCTTGCCAAGGCTTTTGACACAGTTTCCCACTCCCTTCTCCTTGGTTCCCCTCTCATCTGCTGGTCTGACCCCTTCTGCCACTAACTGGTTTAAGGCCTATCTCACTGGTAGAATCCAATCAGTTAAGATCACAGATGCCATCTCGCCAACCCTCCCAATCTGCACTGGCATCCCTAAGGACTCTGTGCTTGGTCACCTTCTATTCTCCATCTTTCTTAATGACCTGCCAGCTGTCTGCTCCTCCTCCACTGCCACACACATGTATGCTGATGATACTGTCCTGTATGCAACTGGCTCATGCCCAGCTGAGGTTACATTCAGCTTGCAGTACAATTTCAACAAGGACCAGCTCTGGTTTGCAAACCATCAATTATTCCTCAATGTCAAGAAGGCAGTTTCCATGATCTTTGGCACAAGTCAAAGACTCTGTAGGCTTCCCTTCCTTCCTCCCTCTCTCCCTGCATTCCGCACTCTTAACAGGACTTTACTTGAGGACACCTTACCCTTCAGATACCTTAGGGTTTGGTTAGACCAACACCTCAACTTCTCGGGACACATTGATGCCATGCAGAAATAATTGTGCCCCAAGCTCAGTGCCTTGTTCAGGAACCACAGTTGCTTCCCTCCTGTGGCTAGGCATGAGCTTGTCCAGAAGATGATCCTTCCCATTTATGACTATTGCAACATAGTCTATGGTGCCACTCCTAGGTCCTCCCTCCCCAGATTGGGCACTCTCTTCAACTCCTTCTGTCGCTTTGCCTTTAATGCTCCCTCTTGCACCCACCACTGTAACCTCTATCGAGCCCTTTCCTTCCCCTCCCTTACAAATAGATGCCTCTCACACACTGCACTAAATTCACCACTGATCACTGGCTGGGTGAACTCCCTTCTTACCTCTCCCCCTCATTTATAACACCCCCTCCTCTTTCCCATTCCCTCAGATCTAACGACACTCGCACACTAACTGTCCCCTGCCGCTCCATCCTCTCCAGCCAGTCTGGGTACTCTCACCATTTCTCTAAATTATGGAACTCTCTACCTCACCAAATCTGGCACTCCTCCTTCCTCTATTCCATCAACACTGGTCTCTCCAACTATCTTGCACCTAACTGTTCCTGTTATGACCTGTCTTAATTTCCTTCATCTTATTCCTTACAGTTCATCCCCCTTTGGAATTTACATAATGCTTCTATCAACTCTACTGCCTCTACTGACCTTAGCCCCTCCTAGGTGCTAGTTCTCATACCTGTCTCCCTTCCCCTACTCGCTCCCCCCTTCACACTCCCCTTGCAGGGTTCTCAGCATCCTGAAGGGGTCCTATAGTGCCTAGGCTTGCCACCTTTTCTTCCCCCATCTACCTGTCCTTGGCCTTGCAGGGTCCCCAGCATCCTGGTGGGTTCCTTGGATCAGGCCTCATTCCCTCCCGGGTGTTATTTCCCATTCTCTCCCTCTCACTGTCTCTCTACAATTACAACACCTAACTGCAGGAGGGTTTACAATCACCTGAACTTCCCTGCCCCCTTGCAGAGTTCATCACACCCTGAAGGGTTCTCTTTTTGGGTCAGGCCTTATTTCCCCCTCCTAGGTCTTAATCACACTTACTCCCTCTCACTCTTCCTCTCTAAGCCCTACTCCAGTCCCCTGTCCCCTTGCAGGGTTCCCCGCATCCTGAAGGGATCTCCTAGGGACACAACTCTGCACTATCTGTCATCTCATCATCATCTCTCACTCTCTCTCTCTCCTTCACCCCTTATTTCTCAATAGCACTTGTTCACATGTTACCATTGCACTTATTAATTGTTCTCACAAATGACATATGTCTGCAACACTGTTTGTAACAACTGCCTTAATTAATTGTATGCTATGTTGATCTTTGTAACTTGAATGTAAAATGTCTCATCCCTATTGTACCCCTTACCCCCAGGTCGCACCATGAGATGAGCAGCCTGTTGCTTAGTGTGTCTTCCTAGTGAAACATTCCAATAAATAAATAAATAAATACACTAACAGGACTGATAGCCCAAGCACAACAAGCTTTTAGCACCACCATCACAGAAACAACTACATTTGGTAGGACAGCCATTTCTTTAAGAAGGAGGGAAGCTGCAGGGGTCAGAGCTGCTGGATTGTAGAAATGATTTTGAAACTTCATGGGGGGAGCAGAGACAAAAGAACAGCACTGTGGTTTACTCAATGGAGACAGCAGAGTGCTTCAACTACCAGAGGGATTGTGCTTCAACTCCAAAAAATGTTGTGCTTTATTGGGAGTGTGACTTGCCTTTTCCCTCTCTGATAGCAAGATGGCATGCAGGGCTCTGCTCTGCAGTTAGAAAAATGAACATTCCATACTGTTACATGGATATATAATGTACTATGTCCAGGTTGCCAGGGACTTGTTTTTAGCCATGGGTAGTACTCTCATAATGTTCAAAAAGCGGTAAATCCAAGGGAAATTATCTTTATGTTGATTGTAGTGTTTCCCCTCAGGTGCAAGTTCAATAATGTGAATAAGTGGTGTGGGGATCACTAGTAGTCCTTAAATAATCCAGTCTTAACTTCATGTTAGTAAAAATCTTTATTTTGCCCTGATGTTTTGCACAATTGATAGTGCTTTTTCAAAGGGCTATCATCTGAAATGTTTTAAATAATATTTTGCTACATATCGCTTATCCTGGCACATTAATTTATGTATAACACATATAAAATGGAGAACTTATTGGAAATTACCAGAGATTTTCACTCCATTTGTGTAGTTACGATATATAGAAAAACCTTTAGCTTGTAATTCACTTTGTTGGATTTTCCTTTAAATATGCTTTATTGAGAATTTCAAAATTTATACAATAATAAATAAATACAAATAAAAATAACAACATTCACTCCAACTACCCCCCAAATAAGTGCTAAGATATATAATGAAGAGCAAATGTATTCTGTGTAACCCCCCACCTCCCAAGACCCCTCCTGCCCCCCCCCCAGTACTCTGGAGAAAACCTAGGGCAATATACAGGTTACACATAATGACAAAAAAACTGCCCAATAACCACAGCTCAAATTACAGGGAAGGACTGTATTAATGTAGAAGTAAGGGCACAGCTCTCTGGGGACCCCTGGTCGATCAAAAATTAACCCAGTACTGGGATATAGTAAGAGAAGTCATGTCTCTTGAATAGTGAGTAAAGTATATAAAGGTTCCCATATTTTCTTATAGGTTGCTAATCTATTAGACATACTGGCAATGATTTTTTTCTGCCCATAATGCAAACAGAATTTCTTTATACCATTCTGCATATGACGGAGTGGATTGATCACACTGATGCCTCAATATAATTTTTTAGGCACAAGCCAAGATCAAAGCCATATGGTAGCATTGATTACCTATTAGACTACACTGAAAGAGGCCTAACAGACACACCTCTGATGAAAATGCTGCTTCCAGTCCCAGTAGTGGGTCTAGATGTTGCCGAATGGAGTCCCACAGGGGTACTGTCCTGTCACTTTCCCAAAAAATGTGTGTCAAGGTACCTGGTACTTTGTCACATTTTATACATAAATCATCTGCCAGTCTGCCCATTCTGTACAATTTAACTGGAGTATAGAACAAGTTATGAAGTAACTGAAATGGCATATGATGGTACCAGTCCCATTTAATAAATTTGTACAGATTAACCCATAAAACAGGCCAGTCATATGGTTTATCAGGGGAAGGCAGAGCTTTGTCCCAGTATGGAACAACACCGGACACCTTGGAAGGAAGGAAGTAATAAAAATGGCCATATAAAGGGACTTCCGGTGTGCGCACCGACTGAATGGCTGCCTGATCCAAACACTCCTGCCTGCTGTGAATAGGAACAGCCACAATCAGAAGAATATCGGAACCATCCGGTGATGAAACCTGCAGCAATTACAGCTACGATGTCATCCAGGCATAAAAATAAGGAAAAATCAGGGGCACAGCAGTTAAAACAGCACAAAACATTGTTGGACTTTGCCCAGCAGGCCGAGGCCTATGCACCGCCTATATCGCTGAAGCAGGGGATTGAAATAGAGAAGAAGGAGGAACAAGACTACACGATAACCTCTAAACAATTATGCGACACTTTGCAAAAATGAACGCTACTTTGGAGATCGGAGGCTAAAGCTAACGAAGATCAAGAGAAAATAGAACTTACTGCGCAGAACGTGGAACAGATTGAGAGGACTTTGAATGACTATACAACAACTACGGATGTGCATAATGCTGCTTTACTAGACCTGCACAAGAGAGGGCTGTTACTGGAGGTGAGATTAGATGAGCTTGAAAACTGGAATAGAAGAAATAATATCCAAATTCATGGACTACCTGAGGGGACAGAAACTAGGCCAGTGCCACAATTTATGGAATCCTTTCTGCAAGAGATTGTGGGCTGGCCAGCTGATAAGCCATTAAACATCATTCGTGCTCATCGCTCACTGATACCTAAGTCGTGGGACCCAAAAGCTAGACCCAGGTCCCTGGTAATGGCATTCCTAGATCATCGCATAAAGGAGAAGATCCTGAGGATGGCATGGTCCAAAAAGGAAATTGTTTTTGGGGACGCTTGTTTATACTTTGAGCAGGACTACTCCCCCCAGCTACTAATTCAACGTAGGAAATTATTACCTATAGTGAGTCAACTGCAACAAAAGGGGGTTAAAGCAGTTATTGAATACCCTGCAAGACTGAAAGTGATTAATGAGAATAATGTAAAACGATTCACAGATATACAGGCTGCACAAAAGTTCCTGACCTCGATGGGGATACAGATTCCAGAAGGGGCAGCACAGCAGAGAGAGCGCTTATTAGAAAGGGCCTGGCAACAAGGGGGAATGAAAAGAAAAGAGATGCATGAACGCTCAGGGACTTCCGCTATGTGGGACTCACTGACAGTGCGAGGAGAACTAAATGTCACAGGTCCTGCACAAGAAGGAGAACAGAATGAAGAACTGGGAGAGGCTTTGGAGCAAAGGATTTCGACCATGGAATTAGCGACCTGAGAGACAGTGAACATTGGGCAGATGCCCAGTTGTGAGTGAACACAAGGGAATGGCAAAATAATTGCTGCAGAGAGTTAAAGTAACACCCGCCGAAGCGGGTAAAGGGGGGGGATGGATCTGAAGGAAATAAATGAAACGAAAGGGGAGGGGGGATTCTCACCCTTCTCTTTGCATATAAAAGGTGGGGATCAACAAGATCATTAGTAGATCCTAAAGCTCGAGTATAACTGGAGCAATGAAGCTGTGGGGACTAGAATAAGATTTTGGGGGGGGGTAACACCCTGAAGGTTACAGGATATCAACAGATTTGACATCACAAAATGGTAAAGCACCAAACTGGAAAGTAGTGGGAGATGGGGAGGAGGTAGGAAGGGGTAGGAAGGGGAAAGGGTCTACAGAAGGGGAGGAAAATAGTTGTGGGGCTGCAACTATAAGAGAATAATAAGAATTATGAATAGATACTGAAGGAACCAGATGGCAGAGACAATAATCAAAGAGAAAACATAACGAGCAACAAGAGAGCCCGAGGTGCATTTAGGATCGAGAGGGTAAAGAAGAGTATGATGGGTATTTTACTACATAGAATAGGGGACTACAGGGGGAGGGAAGAGGGACAAGGGGGGGGCCTTGAGTGGATCAAAGGGGAAACAAAACTGGATCATTAAACTCATGGCAGGAGGGGGGGAAGGGGTTAAAAGGTCAACCAGGTACATAAGTTACATTGGGGAAGGGACCTTCCAGTGACAGGGGAGTTCCTTCTCATTTTAGGGCTTGATATATAGCTCACAAAGTGCCTGGATCACACTGCGAAGGTGCTTAAGATCTGCCCTTCTGGTTAAGGGGCTGTTAGTGGCCCATAACCAGGCGGAAGGCCCACAGTGTTGGGGTCATCCAACCACACCTCTAACATCAGGGGATTAGTAGAGGGTGGCTAAGAGGGCAACTACATCTTGAAGTCAAGGAGGTTGATCAAGGAGTTAAAAGTTACTGGTTTAGAGTTGAATTTGTTGAGTTAATGGTTCTATGTTATATGTTAGAAACAATGCATAGATGGAATACAAATTATACCTTGAAAGTGTGTCCCCATCCCTGGAAGTATATTAGTAAGCCGCACCTAACACAGGGGAATGAAAATGGCTGACTTAAAGATAGTTTCCTTAAATGTGAGGGGTATTAACAACCCGGTAAAATTAGCTAAAATACTACAAGACTTAAAAAGATGAGGAGCCACGATAGCCTTCCTCCAGGAAACACATCTGACGGCCCAAGAGCATTTGGAATTGAGAAGGACATGGGTAGGAAGTGTATATGCTTCACATTATAACGACAATCCGTAACGTAGGGGAGTCGCAATCTTGATAAAAAGAGATGTCCTACTAAAAATTTTAAAGGTCAGAACTGATACAGAAGGAAGATTTGTCCAGATACAAGGAAACTATAGATGTCAAGATTGCACCCTAGTAAACATATATGCACCAAACGAAGAAGTTCCACGGTTGGCATTTCTAGATACAGTAATAAAAGAAACAGTCATGGATGCACAAAGTATGGTAATCATTGGAGGAGACTTCAATGAAGTCATTAATCCGTGAGTAGATAGATCTGGGAAAACCTCAGGAGGGATAACAAGAACTGGGAAATTAGTTTGTAGATTGGGCCAAGAATTAGGGCTGACAGAGTGTTGGAGGTTCCTGCACCCTAGGGAGCGAGACTATACTTACTACTCCCCAAGACATAGTGCCTATTCTAGGATAGATTATTTCCTAATTTCCACGAATTGGATGCATAAAGTAGAACAGTGTTGCATAGGATCAATAGCGATCTCTGACCATGCCCCAGTCTCCCTTCATGTTTCGATGGCCCCAATAGTGACACAATCTAGCTGGAGACTCAATGTGAGCCTCCTTACCAGAGAAGATTTTAAAGAGTTAATAAAGAACAAAATACAGTAATTTGAGCTAGAAAACCCGAAAGGGGACATGAAGGAGGGAATGAGATGGGATGTCCTTAAATGCAGTCTTAGAGGGGAGATAATAAAATACGCATCTAAAGTCAAAAGAGAGAGAATGCAGCAGAGGGTACAGCTGGAACAAAAAATCTATCAGCTCGAATCTACCCATCAGGTGAACCAAGACCCTATAGTTAAGTAAGACCTAGATAAAGCCAAACATGAGTTAAACAAGATATTAGACACCCAAACAGAAGGGCAACTATGGTATTCTAGACAGAAATACTATGAACAGGGTAACAGAGCCGGGAGACTTTTAGCATGGCAACTTAGACAGGAAAGGGCAAGCAGAGCAGTCATCATTTGCAGGGGGAAGACAATGAGCTGACCACTACCTCCCCAGCGGAAATAGTGCAGAGATTTGAAAAATATTATGCAAACTTATATAGGGCGGATAATTTCCCGGGACACAAGGAGGCAGTAGAAACCTTTTTGAATGGCCTTAAAATACCTACATTGCCAGAAGTGATGAGGAAGGAGCTGAACACCCCAATCACTACCCAAGAAATCATGAACAAAATAAAAAAGCTAAACAACGGTAAGGCACCAGGGCTAGATGGATTTGGAGCCGAGTTTTATAAAGAATTTAAGACCCAGATGGTGAGCCTCTTATTAGTGGCCTGTAATGAGATACTGATAGAGGAGGACCCGGTGCCACCATCATGGAATCTGGCCCAGATTTCAGTAATTCCAAAACCAGGTAAAAACCCAGAGCTATGTAGTTCATATCGCCCCATATCTTTGTTGCCAGTGGACTTAAAAATTTTTACATGCATTTTGGCAGATAGATTGCAAAATTGTATCTCCAGTCTGGTCCACGCAGACCAGACAGGATTTATCTCTGGAAGATATTTACAAGATAACATATGGCGTCTCTTGAATATATTCACAGCACAAAGAAGTTCAACGGCCCTACAGTTAGCAATCAGCATGGATGCGGAGAAGGCCTTTGACAGGGTGGATTGGCACTTTATGTCATCCACCCTGTCAAGGTTTGGGCTGGGAGAACAGTTTGTTTCAGCCATTGCCACACTGTACTATAAGCCCGAAGCCAGAGTCAGGGTGAACGATATGCTTTCAAACTGTCTACCTCTTATGAGAGGCACTAGGCAGGGGTGCCCCTTATCACCACTATTTTTTGCCTTAACTCTGGAGCCGTTGGTAAACTGGATATGGGACAACCCACAAATTAAGGGCATTTGGGCAGGGGAAGTAGAACATATAGCAGTGCTTTACGCAGATGACTCTCTTTTCTTTTTAAGAGAGCCACAGGACTCCTTAACTCATCTGTTAAATGCGTTAGAGAAATTTGGCTCCCTGGCAGGCTATAAAATTAACTTAACTAAATTGGAGGGGGTGGTGGTGAGTGGTACCCTTAATAAGCAATTACGAGAAATGTTTCCTGTTCACTTGGGCCAAAAAAGCACATTTAAATACCTAGGAATACAGGTGTCTGTGGATACGTCTAAACTGTATCGTAACAATTTCCTAAAGTTGCTCCAGACCCTTAGATCCGACTTTGCCAGATGGAAACTCCTACCTCACTCCCTGTATGGTAAAATACAGATCATTAAAATGAATGTATTACCTAGGTTATTATTTTTATTTCAGACACTACCTATCCAAATACCATCCCAGTTCTGGACCCAAATCACAAAAGAAATATCTAAATTTAAAATGGGGGGGGGGGGGCATGACCAAGGATAGGTCTGGGTACTTTGATGAAGCCAAGGGAGAAAGGAGGCTTAGGCCTACCACACAGGTATCATTATTATCTGGCTGCACAGGGGGCTCAGCTAATCACGTGGACTAAACAACGGGCTGGATCGGGGTGGTACTGCATCGAAAATGAATTGGTTCTTAACAGTAAAATATGGACTTACCCAACCTGCCGAATTGACCCACATAATTGGCGGCTAATGTCTAATCCTTGGGTAAAACAATCTGTATATGTTCTTCTTAAACTTAGGAAAAAAACAAACACCCCGAATACTTTGTGTCCCTTGTCTTTGATCAGACACACGCCCAACTTTGTGCCCCCAAGATTAGATCAGGGATATGTCTACTGATATGTCTACTGGGAACAAAAGGGTCTTACTACTTTCAAATAACTAGTAGAGGGAGGCCTATGCTTGCCATACGCCACGCTGAAGGAATGTTTTGCCTTACGTAAGGAAGATTTTTATACAGTAGATATCTCCAGATTCGACACTTTATTAATACTGGAGATAATCTTCAAAAAATCAATAGAGAGCTGACCCCCCGGAGCAATTTTGGTGGGACTCCAGAAGAATTCAAGATAAATTGCCCTACCTCTCCATCCTGTACAAGATACTTATGGAAAAAAAGGAAACTCCTGGGTTAGAAGATATCAGAAAGAGGTGGGAGATGGAACTACAGGGGACAATACAGAAGAGAGACTGGGAGCGTCGCTCACAGAGAGGATGGCAGGTAACCTCAGCCATAACATGGCGAGAATTTAACTGGAAAATCTTAACCTGCTACTTTTGCACCCCAATGATTACCAAACACTTTAATCCTCAAGCATCCTCAGCATGTTTGTGGCTATGTGGAGAGACACAGAGTGCTCATTACCATATTTTCTGGGGATATGTAAAAATACAGAGATTTGGTCTCAGGTCCAGGGGGTTATGATCCAAATAGGAGGAGTGATAATACCACACACGTTTCAAGACCTAGTACTAGGAATGCCAACCCTCTCCTCACAAAAAAGGAGAAATGTGGAGTTGCTTCAGATACTGCGGCTTGCCGCACTAAAATGCATCACAACTAAATGGTTACAGCAAGAACTTCCAACTCTCCAGTTATGGATTTCTAAACTGGAGGAAATGGAAAGATTAGAGAACATAGCATACACTATCCAGCTAAGAAAAGATAGATTCCTGGAAATCTGGAGACCTTGGTACTGCTGGAAAGAGGGCTTAGAGGAAGGGGGGGGAGGAAAGGAGACAGGAGCATAAGAAGGGAGGAGGGTATGGGAAGTGCAGAGGCGAGTTAAAAGAAAGGGAACAAAATAAGAAGAGAGAGGTGATTAACTGGAGGATAATGGCTTATGGAGACAGGAGAGTTGGTGGGGGAAACAGGGATGGAGACACACACATAAAGATATACATATGTACCAGTATCGGTATGTATTCAAAAACACTTTCAATATAAGATTGTAACATCAATTACAGTGCATTGATATGAAGTAAAAGAGTTGATGGGGTTTTTTTTTTCTTCTTTCTTTTTTCCTTTTTTTTTTTTCTTCTCCTTTTAAGGGGAGGGGGAGGGGGAGAGGAGAGAGGAGAAAACCAAAAAAAAGAGGTGTTTTTCTTTTGTGATCAGAAGGGTTAAACTAAAATATTCACATGTTAATAAGAAAAGCAGTGGATTGAGAAAGTAAAACTCCCAGGAGAAAAGTGATAATATCAAGAGGAGGAATTGAAACGGATTTGAACACTGGACTGGGACATTCTCATGGGCCACACTATGAAAAACTGAAACTACCAACTATAAGCCTTGGGCTTAATGATGTGATCCCATAAATGGACTCTACTGCTGGATCTGGGAACTGACTAGTTTATATAAAATAGAAGAGGTAGAATGATAGATGATAAGAAATGAGGAGGAAATCAATAAGAATGGATTGAATTTAATGTATACATGTCTTTAAAAGATGTCTGTTGGAACCGAATGTAAAAATGAGATGGACATGAATAAAATATCAGAAGTAAAAAAAAAATGGCCATATAAAGAGGAGATAACATGAGGTGCATAGGCTTTAGGGACTAAGCTAAATATGACTGATCCATACTCTGCAGAACACAGTCCTCGACCAAAATATCCATGCTAGAGATACGTGGGGGGTTGAAAAAATTTAAAACAATGCTTAGTGGAAACCTGAAATTTTTGCTGTGCTTCCAGGAATGTCATCTCATTACCTTCCTTAAGGAGGTGTTCCACGAAGCAAACCTCCTGGTAGGGCAAGAAAGTAGTAGTAAGGGTTTGTGCAGCAATTCTAAGATTCAGATTCCCCAATAAAGGCTGTGCAGCATTCTCCTCTGGGTTAAGCTGCAAAAGCGTGTATAACTGTGTATTCACACCAAATGAGGTAGCAATTGGGGTGTCATGCAGGGAGTGAGGGAGTTGGTTATAGGAGATATGGGCTATACATTTTCAAAGGAGTCACACCTGGCGCAACTCCAGAAATGTGCCCCAGGGCTATATTCAAAAGGGGGAAATGCCCTGCACAATTCCCGATGTGCCACGGTGCAAAGATAATATATGCAGTGCATCTCCAGGGGGCGCACCTATGCATATGTGGCACATCTCGATATTCAGGTGAGATGTGTGGCATATCTGCCGGTGCATCCTGGAGATGTGCTGCATACATGGGCATAAAGTTGCACATGTATAAATCATGCTCAAGTGGTTAGCCACCCACAGGTGAGCTGCCATATTGCAAGGCACAACACAACAGCCACCAGCCATGGGTGGCTACCCCCCCCAGAACACCGTACATAAACACCCACATTATTCCCTGGTAGTCCAGTGGTACCCCCTCCCCATCCCATACCACAATTCCTGTGGTTCAGTGGTACCCCACTCCCCACCCGTAACCATGATCATCCAAAACTGCGTCCCCACATCCTTGGTAGTCTAGTGGTCCCCCCACCCCCACAGGACCCAATACCACCCCACTCCCCCCTCAGGTCATCGGTGGGCAGCAGACCCACCCACACACCTCCACGGCTGCCCACTTAATGACAACTTACAGTACGTGCTGCAAGCTCATTGGTCCACACTGATGACCAATGGGCTTGCAGGGTGTACTGTTGTAACCCCTTTGTTACCCGGGGTTACTAGAATCCCAGTAAGACCTAGTGGTAGGCAGGGAAGGCAGCTTGTGAAACTTCCAGTTAAATGGGTTTCACACTGTCTCACTCTGTCCTCAGTCACAGCTGAGACTTGAGAGATGACATCATAATAGAACTGTCGCAGCTGCATGAGCCACATTTGGAATCTTCAGCTCAGAGTAAGTTTAGAATCTTGGGAATTCAAAGTCAGTCTTCAGTTTGTCCTTAAGCAAACAAGAAGGACACCAGTAGTGTCTGTTTACCCCCCTCCCTCTGGGGGTGTGAGGAAAAGTTCTTTGTGGGTTCCAGGGGCAATCCCCTTCTCCCACCCTGGGAAGAAAGCTGCCTGTTTTAATTTAAGTTCAGTCTGTTCATGTATAACAGCAAAGGTTACAGTTTTTCACCTGTGGGGCACCTGCAACAAATGGGTGAGTGTTTGGCCCCATTGGAAGGGGCAAACAACTTCTTTTCTTCAGTTGGATTTCAAGTATTGGGGACTGCTATTTGGGAGGACTATGTCAACTAGGACAAAAAAATAGAGCAGTCATCTGTTTAAAGTGTTAATGGATTTAAAGTTCACTGTAGAGGGGGTGCTTCAGGTCATCCACCGTCAATCTACATTTTAAAGTCTAAAGTTCTGTGTGTCCAGAGAAATGGCCGGGTATGGGCTGTGGGAGCTGGAGGTGGGAAAACCCCCCATCTTTAGTAACCAGGTCCACCTCTACGGATTTCTTCTGTGTTTTTTGCTACTTGCCTCATGCGCTTGGCCAGTGATGGAGTGGGTACCCAGACGTGGGTCGCAACTTGAAAATCTCTCTAGGAGTCGCAGACTTCAAGTGGTGTGGGGAGCCACAGGATGGGAAAATTACTCCTTGTTGGATGGGAGTACTCCTTGTTTGATGGGAGTTTCGATTTGGAAGTATGAAAACAAATCTCTCTAGGAGTCGCAGACTTCAAGTGGTGTGGGGAGCCACAGTTTGGGAGCCTCCTTGTTTGATGGGATGTCTTTCCAAGTAGAGTTTGGGTCCATTCGCCAAGTGGACCGTCAGTTGAGTGGCCGGCAGAGGAGCCGGGCCAGTCGGGCTGTGTATCCAATGCGCATGCAAAGTCCGGGCTGAGTGCCTGGTGGGTCCAAAGCCAGACAACTGTTGCATTGTGTTCATTCCTCAAATGGACCGCTGTGTTTAACCTCTAATCTGCATTACAGTTACGTAGCCCTGTGGGGGACCATGCAGTGCTTTGTTTATGTTCAGTGAGTTAATAAATAAAACCACACTGAAAAATCCCAATTCTGGTTCTGGACATTACAGTTATTGCTTCCTGTAGTTGGATTTACTTGGGTGCTCCTGTGCAGAGTAGCCAAACCT
This sequence comes from Neoceratodus forsteri, assembly GCA_016271365.2. NCBI lineage: Eukaryota > Metazoa > Chordata > Ceratodontiformes > Ceratodontidae > Neoceratodus > Neoceratodus forsteri. Next base: position 1,317,374,473 of record CM028131.1, read on the forward strand.
AGGTCTCTTGTGCCAGGTAACCTCATCCTTCCCCGAACCCGTAGATAGCATATGTATATCCACCTTACAAAAATGGAGCATATGCCTTACACTGTACTAGTCATTCATGACTTTGTGAATGACCAGGGATCTCTGTGGTAGCTGCTGTGACTAGTGGCTGTCAGTCAAGTCAGTTTGATCGGGATGCCCTGGTCCTAGAATAGTGTCTGACCCTGAAGAGGCCTTTCTGAAGAAAGTGTATTTTGGTACTCTGGGACTCCTTTCTCCTGCTCATGTTTCTGAATTACGGTCAGAGTGTCTTCATTTTATTTATTTACTGACAGTGAGAGTATCTAATGATAAGTGTCTGACTCTGAAGAAGCTTTTTAGATGAATTTTATTTTTGGAACTTTGGTCTCCTATTCTCCTGTTTTCATTTTGATTTATAATTAACTGTTTTTATTCTTTTTACTTATTGACAGCGAGAGTGTCAATTAATAACTGTCTCCCCAGACTCTAGTAGTGAGAGTACCTGAGAGTTGGAACTGGGGGGTTATTTTGTTTATTTCTGGAAGTATTTCTAATTTGTTCCATCTACCTAGGGAGGTGAGAGGTCCCTAGAAGACTGCCCTTTCCTGATTGGTGGTGAGAGGACCTCTGGATTTGGACTTGCGAAATTTCTCCCGAAATGACTTTATGTTCTATTAATTGTTATGTTTATTCATGTTAATTGTGTTTTCTTTCTTTTTATTTCTTTTAGTTTTATGTTAGTTATTGGGGGGGAGGGTTAAAAATAATTATCATATTAATAGGATAGGATAGGATTGTGTATTGTTTTATTTCTTTTAAGGTTTTGGTTTGTTTTGGTTTTGTTTTTGAACGGTTGGATAGTGTGAAGAAGGTTCCTTGTTTTAAAATGTGTTGGGGTTTTACCTCCGCAGCCATGTGCTATTCGTCCTCCGCCCTTCATGCCCTCTGTCCCTTTTCCCCTCCCCCACTTCAGTTTACAACCTACCTGTGCTGTAGGGTGCTGGGTATTGTGCAGAGGAATCGAGGGGGGATGGGGGTGAACAACAGGGGATGAATGAGGGGGGCCACCACATCGGGGTAGTGAGATCCAGGAGATGCCCTGGGGCGAAATGGAACCAGAAGCGTGGTTCACCATGCCTGGTTTCCATACCCAAGGGCACTACAAATGATGGTAGGCAGGTGGTCCGGGTAACCCAGGAAGTTCACCCAACTCGGGTGGTGTTATGCAATGCTAGATCCATTAAAAACAAGACTGCAATTATTGCAGATCTTGTTAAATCTGTGGACCTGGTTTACATCACTGAGACCTAGCTGGATGAGAATTCTGGCCCGTTTGGAGGCTGCAGTTCCTGCCGGGTACTCAGTGATACACCGCCCGAGATCAGGTTGCAGGGTGAAGGGGGGTAGCAGTCTGTTTCAAGTCCGAACTTAACCTCACACATGTACCAGTGGGGGAGACGGAGTCATTTGAGTGTACCATAGTGGCGGGTGTAGGCTGTAGGATCATTCTCATCTACCATCCACCAGGTGATGAGAAACGATTCCTCCAGGAAGTGGCAGACTCCATCGTCGACATGGTGTTTGAGTCGCTCAGGCTGATGGTCCTGGGTGACTTTAATGACTGGGTCGATGATGAACTCTCACATTTTGGTCAGCACTTCCTCCAGTTGATGACATCTCTGGGCCTTACACAGGTTGTTTCCACTGCCACTCACAATCAAGGTCACTCTCTTGACTTAGTCTTCCTCCTGGGGATTGAGGCCTCCAACTTGGGGGGTGGAACCATTTCTTTGGTCTGATCATTACACTGTAGGGTTTAGTTTTACCACCCCCCTTTGTAGGCCAACCCCTGTAGAGATGACTTGGTACCGCCCTTTGCAAGATATAAATTCTCAAGGCCTAATGGCAGTCCTGGATCTCTCGTTCTTCCAAGAGGCAAACAATGATCCAGAAGCCCTCGTGGTAGCTTATAATTTGGCTATTATGGCGGCTCTGAAAATCATTGCTTCTGTCCGTGTTCGTCCACTCTCCCTTCGCCCTCAATCCCCATGGTTTGATGGGACTTTGAGGAAGATGCGGCGACTTGGACAAAGGTTGGAGAGTCGCTGGCAGAGGTCCGCTCTTGATGCCGACCATCTTAGATTGATTGACCATTATCAAGTCTATCATCCTGAAATCTCCCATAAGAAGGCAGAGTTCCTGTCCGGGGAGATTGCGGCTGCTCAAAATCGACCAGCTCAGCTGTTACGAATGGTGGACAGACTGTGCAACCCAGCCTGTCTACAAGTTCAGAAAGTGTTTTCGCAAGAAGAGTGCAACGAACTTGCTCGATTTTTTGCAAATAAGGTTGCCGACATCAAATCGGCCTTTCATTCAGCACACTGTATGGGCGCTGTGGCAGACCAATGCAGGTTCACATATCTTGGCCTTCCTTGGAGCACCTTTGGCTGGCTGGCTTTCATGGATGTCATGTGGATTGTCCAGAGTGTGCACCCTACATGCTGTAGTTTGGATCTAGGACCTACTTCCCTTATTTTGGGTTGTAGTGATGTCATTGGCCTGGTCCTAGCTTGGATAGTCTGGTGCTCCCTTGAGATGGGTGAGTTTCCAAGCTCCCTAAAAGAGGCGGAGGTAACACCACTCTTGAAGAAAGCTTCTTTGGACCCAGACTGCCTAGCTAACTACAGACCAATCTCTAACCTTCCCTTTGTTTGGGAAGGTGATTGAGAAAATAGTGGCCACACAGCTGGAGGACCACTTGACCATTCATGCCATCTACAAACCCCTCTAGTCCGGATTTCAAAAAAAGCATAGCACAGAGACAGCACTAATTCTGGTGCTCAATGATCTCCTGATGGCTAGAGATGGGAGGAGACGTTCTATCTTGGTCTTCCTAGATCTCTCATCAGCGTTTGATACTGTGGACCATAGGGTGCTGCTTGATCACCTGAGGTTCATTTGTGGACTGTCGGGTATGGTCCTCAAGTGGTTTACATCATTCCTCACGGGAAGATCTCAGAGGGTGGAGTCAGTTTTTTTTTCCTCCGACCTGGTCCCATTAACGTGTGGAATTCCTCAGGGATCAGTGCTGTCCCCCATGTTGTTCGCAGTGTATATGCTGCCCCTTGGAGACATTGTAAGAAGGTATGGGCTGAGGTTTCACTGCTATGCTGATGATACCCAGCTCTACCTTTCTTTTGCCCTGATCAGGATCAAGCTGTCTCGGTCTTTAATAACTGTCTTGCTGAAATCCAGGAGTGGATGAATACCAGCTGGCTAACGTTGAACTCAGATAAGACTGAGGTATTGGTAGTGGATCCTGGTCGCCGGATAGAGAGGTTGGGGGAGGGGCTCACCCTCTGGATTATATCTTGGTGGTGAGCCACTCCTAACCTCTGAACAAGTGCGGAACCTGGGGGTAATTTTTGATGATGGGCTAACCCTGCATGCTCAGGTGTCAGCTGTCATCAGTTCCTCATTCTACCATCTGAGGAATATCGCCAGGATCAGGCACCTTGTTCCGTATGATGACATTTACACTCCAATTCACACCTTTGTGACCTCGCATTTGGACTACTGCAACTCCCTGTACCTAGGGCTGCCTGGGGTGGAAATCTGCTGCTTGCAGCTAGTGCAGAACACTGTGGCATGGCTGTTGATGGGATCCTTGCGGTTCTGACATATTTTGCCAGTGCTGCATGGACTGCAATGGCTGCCAGTTCAGTGGTGGATCACCTTTAAAGTTGGTTTGCTGACTTTTAAAGCCCTACACGGACTTGGCCTGGACTACCTGAAAGAGCTCCTGGTTCCTCACTGCCCCATGCAATCACTCCGCTCAGCCAATGAGGGGTTGCTAGAGATTCTGAGGGTATGCTTGAAATCTTCTGGGGCCAGAACATTTATGTATGCGGCCCCTACCCTCTGGAATTCTATACCCCATTGGTTATGTGAGCACACGACCATGGAGGGTTTTAAAAGAGCATTGAAAACTTGGTTATGGAGCCAGGCTTATGGCATTTAAATGGATGGAAAGAGTTTAAGACCTTATTACTATATTATTGGTTTTGAGACGTGTTATTGATTATGCTGCTGTGGAATTTTTAAGTATTTGATTTTTTACTTTTGTTAGGTGCCTTGGTTTTGAAAGGCGCCATAAAAATAAAGTTATTATTATTATTATTATTATTATTTGCAAAGTCATGAATGACTAGTACAGTACACACTGCAAGCCCATTGGCTGTCAGTGTGGACCAATAAGCTTGCAGCACATACTGTAAGCTGTCATTTGGCGGGCAGCCGTGAAGGTGTGCGGTCAGGTCTGCTGCCCACTATGTATTAGGGGGAGCAAGGTGGGATGGGGTCTTGTGTGGGTGGGGAGTGGGGGGACCACTAGACTACCAAGGATGTAGGGATGTGGTTTTGGGCAATCGTGATTATGGGCAGGAGGGGGGTACCACTGGACCACAAGGGAATAACATATTTCTTTATTACAAGATCGCGGTATGGGATGGGGAGGGGGGGTACCACTGGACTACCAGGGATATACAAATGTGTTCAGTATGGAGATCGAGGTATGGGATGGGGAGAGGGGAACCACTGACTTTCACTGACAGCACCATATGCTATGCAGGGCACCAGGTGCATTTTGCTGGCCAGCCCTGCACAACTCATGCAAATGGGGCCATAATGACACGCAAATGGCCCGATTTGCACCTTGTATGAATTATGGCCCCATTTGCATACTTGGGTCTGAATATCAGGAATTTGCACCCTGCGTATCTCTGTTGTGCTGGTGCATGTCCCATTCCTGGTATTCAGACCTGTCTAGAGGATGCACTGGTGCATTGTATTTGCACCGCAAGCATTTTTTGATATATTTAGATGTGATGCACCATGGCACATCTCTTTGGAATATTTCCCTTTGTTGCTCCAGTGCAACTCGGTTGCGCGGAGCATCCACTTGCACCATTGCCAGGCACACTTTTGAATATTTATCACATAGAGTAAAGCTACAATATTTAATTGGGAATGAGCACAATAAAATCTCTCTATCTCTAACTATCGGGGGATACATGCTTGCCTGGCATCCTCTGAAGATGGCCTGTACGATTGAAGAAAGTGAGTAGCATGGACTGCTGAGTAATATAGATAAAAGTTGGGAAGATGTAGGCCTCCTTTCTTTTTAGGTGCCGTTCACTTATTTAATGCTCCCTAGGGGGTTTACCCTGCCAGAGAAAGGAAGATAATATACGATGTAAGTTATTAAACCAAGACTGGGGGCTAAATTTATTATTAAGCATAATAAGAGGGTATAGAATCTGTGGTAACACAGTCATCTTTATAATGCTCATTCTCCCCCAAAAAGAGATAGGCAAGGGAGCCCATCTGCTCAAATCTCATTTAATCCATTCAAGTAAAGGGTCTAGGTTATATTGATTCATTTTATAGGGAGATGTACTGACACATATACCCAAGTATTAAGTTTATCTTTGACTCAGGTCCTAAACTGTCAAAACCAGCCTCATTAGTCCAACCATTTAAGGGCATAATCTCAGTCTTAAATTCAATTTTTAATTAGAAAGTGCCCCAAAGTGGTTGATAATTTCCTGGGCAACAGGCAGGTTTGTTGGATTTTCCAACTAAAAAACACAAAGTAGCCATTTCACACTTCATCTAGTCACATTTGTTATTTGTCAGGTGCCACCACCACCTTTGCTCATAGTGCTGTATGTTTCCACTGCTGCTAACTTTGCCTGACCTACCCCATCACTGGGAACTCATACTCCAGTCCTTAGTAAATGCATATCAATTCTTGTTCTTAATCCTTCATCATTTACTTTCATTGGTTCCCATTCTTTGCAATGGCCTATAAAAAAAGTGATTTTTATTTTCTACTATTCACATGTGCAAGTTCACCACACTGTTATTTATCTTTATATTCAAAACTCCTATTAAATATACCCTTTTAGTCATATATATGAAGCTTCTTAAGTAAGTACCTAGTTTATATTATGTCACTTAAATCATTGCAAATGGCTTCTACAGCTCTTCAATAAAGTTAGCATACCTTGCTACTTTTTATCTTTTTTCCTCCTATCCTTAATTGTATTTGTGTGGCTTTGCTGAATCTGCAATTACGTACATGTATTTCTTATTTGCTGTAACCATATTTTCCTTTACTGTCCCCTCTTAATTGAGTTAATTCTTTGGTTTTTACCTTAGCTGTTCAGCTTTCTTTTGTATAGTACTTCTTCACCATCCTCAATGGCGGCTCCAGATTTTACAAATGTGTATGAGCTGTGTTCCCTTCCTCTTAGCCCAGTCATAATATCCCATGTGATCGTGTTGTTATGGAGCCCCAAGTGCCAATCACATTCAAGAGTGGTTGCTAAGCAACAGAACACTGTACCTCTTTCTTTGTACAGTGCTTTCATGGTTGGACTATCAGTCACTTCTCAGAACAATATTGGTGTTTTTTTTTTATTTGCATTTTTTTTCTTGTATTGTATATTTACCTGTCCTGCAGATATTCAGGATCACTGCCTGCCAGAGGGTTCACAATAGAAGCTGCATTCTGATTTCAGCTGCTTATTTTGTTACATTGTCACAATTTGAGCTTCTAAATGTCCTTACTACAAAGGGGGGGGGGGCTAGATCTCAATTGTGCAAAACGTTAGGGCAAAGTAAAGATTTTTGCTAACGAGAAGTTGACTGGGTTTTTTGAGGACTGCAAGTGATCCCCACACTGCTTATTGACATTATTGAACTTGCACCTCAGGGGACACACTACAATCAACATAAAGATCATTTCCCTTGGATTTACCTCTTTTTGAACATAGTATCCAACCACCTCAAGGGCAGGTTGTTTATCCATGGACATTGGTCATATACTTTGAAAAGTGTCATACGGACAAAGAACTTTGTTTGAATGGCAATACTAGCCATTTATATTTACATGGAGCAACAATTGTGAGATAAGAGAGCACTGTTAGATTCATGAACAATATGGAAGGCCACATGGAAGAAAGTGTCCCACAATCCATGCATTATTTCACCTATTCAGAAGATGTCAGGAAAAGGTTGTTTCAAACCATGGGGGGACAGGGACCTCAATAACCAGATGGGTGTCACAAATAGAAGCTTGGCACAGAAAACTGAAAACCTTAAATTCAAAACTGTCACCTAGAGTGGCACGGCTTGACACTAACACACTATCTTGAGTATAGCAGGATACCAGAGGGACTAAGAATATCTATAGAACCTAATATAGGCATTAACACTATCAAGCCCATGCATAACTGGGTTGGGATTTGCAACAGGGCACCATGTGACTTTATGTATACTTTGATAGAAGTAATAATTGAATAAAGAAATCTAGAAAAAGACACACAACACACTGAGGAAGCATTGAAATTGAAACTTGAAGAAGAGGAATTGAAAGTAAACTTAGAAAACATAAAAACAAAACTCAATGACTATGAAGAAAAATGAAAACAACAAAAAATAAAAAAGTTCCAAAAAGACAGCAATGAGTATAGGAATGAAAGAGTCTATACATACAAAATATTTCAAAGAAGAAGAACAGGACCACAACAGGCACGATTTTCTGATCTAAGTACAGACAGTGATAGTAGTTACACGAGGGATGGAAACATTAGAAAGTTGCACAATGCCACTGAAGCAGCCCCAAGATGATTCACAACAACCCAATACATCAGGGAACAATGAAGCAGCCACAAGATATCCTTTATGTGATCGCTTGGGGGGTTAGAGGGAATGGGAACCTTCAGAAGGGGAGGGGGCAGGAACAGGGGGGCCAGAGCAGGGGCAGTAAGTGGCAAACTAGACCGGTCAGCAGGAGGGAGAGGGGGCTACAATCAGCCCATGAGATAATTCCTATATTTAACTTGAGTAATATAATCTTAACGACCACAGAAACACATGTCCTAAGTTTAGGTCTCTCCTTCTCCCCTGTCACAGTCAACCAATTTATTTGAATTAGAAGCAAATCTTCCAAAATGTTTTAGAACAATAAGGCTAAAAACTGTTTAAAGATTCAGAAGCAACTCCAAGTTATGAACAACAAATCAAAAAAGCACTGAAAACGAAATCTGACTACAGTCCTGCTATGGGACACAGTCATGGGGTAGAGACGTACTGCACGATAGTACAGAAAGAAATACAAAATATTTTTCATGATAAAAATAGCAATAAACCCAAGTACTCTAACCTCAACTTAGAGCAAAGACAACCTATCAAAACTGTATCTAAAGACGAAATGGTAGTGATCAGACAGGCTGACAACAGGGTGGAGATTGTGACCATGAATAGAAACCACTATAAAAATGTGTATAGATCTACTCAATAATGAAGTGAATTATAGACAACTCCCAGGAGATCGCACATCTATATACAAAAGAGAGATGGCTTTTACCTTAGTAGAATTTGAAAGTAACAGTTGGCTACATCCATAGGAGATGAAACTATTATTTAACAGAAATCCAAAAATACCCACCTTTTATGCGATCCTGAAGATCCATAGAAATAGCACTCACCCACCTGGTGTACCCATTGTATCAGCCATAGACCCACTGTTCGAACCCAAATCTCAATTCATTAACTTCCATCTACAATCCATAATAGAAGGAACAAGCACTTACATCAAAGACACAGGAGATATGATAAATTAATCGCAGACTTTATCTGAACAGGGAATTAATCCAGATGAATATCTAGTAACCACAGATGTTAAGGATCTGTATACCCCAATACCCTACACAGAGGTCATAGAAATGATGGGCAAACTCCTTGACCCTAGGGGTACTGATGCAAGACCAAACACTGTAGATTTACAGGAACTAGCGGAAACAATATTAATAAAAAAATTATTGTGAATTTGATCAAACATATTATTTGCAAACTAGAGGGATGGTAATGGGCAGTACAATGGCCCCTGCCTACGCTAATGCTTACATGTACAACTTTGAAACTAATTTACGTGCTTAATCGAGCACTAAATCCATACTTTGAATCAATAAAAGTATGGCACCATTATATTGATGACATATTTTTTGTATGGACTGACACATTAAAAAGACTGGAAGAATTCCACCATACATAAAAACATACATAGAGTTGACGGCAGATAAGGACCATAAGGCCCATCTAGTCTGCCCATTTTTTCTTCCTTATGAATGTGGCATAGGCCTTTACTCTGTCAATGTTCTATCTATTCATACTCATCTGTATTGCTCCCTTATGCCTATCCCATGCCTGTTTGAAGCCCTGCACTGTATTCATATCCACCACTTCCTGAGGTAGGCTGTTCCATGCATCCACCACCCTTTCTGTGAAAAATAACTTCCTCACATTATCCCTTAATTGGCCTCCCTCTAATCTCATGCTGGTGTCCTCTTGTCTTGCTATTTTTCATATATTGAAACATGTTAGACTCTTTCACCTTATTAATGCCCTTAAGGTGTTTGAATGTTTCAATCATATCACCTCTATCCCTCCTTTGCTCTAAGGTGCACATATTGTGCTCCGTTAATCAGTCCTCATATCTTTTCTGATGCAGTCCCTGCACCATTTTGGTTGCCCTTCTCTGGACTGCCTCCATTTTGTTAATGTCCTTGTGCAGGTGCGGCCTCCAGTACTGCACACAGTACTCCAGATGGGGCCTAACCAGTGTCTTGTAAAGAGGAATTATTACCTCCCTCTTATGACTTGTGATACCCCTACTAATACACCTCAACATCCCCCTGATCTTACCTACTGCTTTAGTGGTCTGCTTGGATGATTTCAGGTCATCTGTGATGACGATGCTTAAGTCTCTTTCTTCCCTTGTGATTGCCAGCAACTTCCCTCCCAACCTATAGGTCACTTCAGGGTTTCTCTTCCCTATGTGCATGATCTTGCACTTCTTTGTGTTAAACCCCAGTTGCCACTCTTCTGACCATTTTGCCAATTTATCCAGATCTCTTCTCATTCTGCCCACCCCATCTGGATCATCTACTCTGTTGCAGATCTTGGTGTCATCTGCAAACAGACAAACCATACCCTCCAGTCCATCTGCAATGTCACTGATGAAGATATTGAAGAGAACTGGCCCCAGGATTGATCCTTGAGGTACCCCACTTGTGACTTGCATCTCTTCTGATTGTATATCATTTACCACCACTCTGTGTTCTGCCTGCCACCCAGTTTGCCACCCAGTTGACCAACTTCTGATCCACCCCGAGCCTACTCAGCTTATTAATCAACCTTCTATGTGGAACATTATCAAAAGCTTTGCTGAAGTCAAGGTAGGCGACATCAACTGCACCCCCTTAGTCCATCACTCTGGTTAATCAGTCAAAGAAATCTATGAGATTAGTTTGACAGGACCTTCTTGTTGTAAACCCATGCTGTCTTGGATCCTGTGCTCCTAAGGATTCCAGGTGTTGTACTATTCTTTTCTTAAGGAGTGCCTCCATAATCTTGCCCACTACTGAGGTAAGACTGACCAGTCTGTAGTTCCATGCTTCCTCCCTGCTACCATTCTTGTGGAGCGGGATCACATGAGCCCTTCTCCAGTCTTCTGAGACCCCACCTGTGCTCAGTGGCTCACTAAACAGTTCTGATAATGGCTCTGCTAGTTCCACCCTTAGCTCCTTTAGTACCCTGGGATGTATGCCATCCAATCCCATTACCTTGTCCACCCTGAGCTTAGCGAGCTCTTGTAGGACCCTTTCTTTTGTGAAGGGGCTTGTGCACACCTCACTCTCCCCCTGTGTCCACGGTGCTGAGCTGTGGGCCATGCCCTACCTTCTCCTCAGTAAATACTGAATATAAGTATCTATTTTGGATAGATGCTTTTTCTTGGTCCTCCTCCACATGCACACCCTTATCCCCTTTGATCTTAGCAATACCCCCTCTGGACTTTCTTCTTTCACTAATGTATCTATAGAAAGTCTTGTCCCCTTCTTTTACTGTTCGGGCTAAGGTTTCCTCAGTTTGGGCCTTTGCCTGCCTTACTGCCTTCCCTGCTTCCCTTAGGGAAGTTTGGTATGCCTCCCTATCCTCATCCTGCTGCGTTCCCTTATATTTCATGAAGGCTAACCTTTTGGCTCTGACCTTTTCTGCTACTGTTTCTGAGAACCAAAGTGGTTTCCTCCTTCTTTTGCTCTTGCTTTTCTCCCTAACACAATGGGATGTTGCTTCAAGTATTGCATCCTTAATACTTGCCCACTTTGCCTGTACCCCCCATACCTGTATTTCTTCTTGCCAGGGCTAGCTTAACTCTGTTGGCCATCTTATCCAAGTCAGCTCCTCTAAAGTCCCATATTTTTGCCTTGGAATGGGATGATTTAGTTCTAGTGGCTAAATTGAACCATACCATGTGATGGTCACTGACCCCGGGTGACCTTCTACCTGGAGATCTGTGATCCTTTCCCCGTTAGTCAGTACTAGATCCAGGATAGCTCTGTTTCTTGTGGGTTGTTGTACCAGTTGTTTGAGGCCCTCCCCCTGCACGGAATCCACTATGTGTCTAGTATCTGGATGGAATTAATAATAACATAATGTTCATAATGCAACATAGTCTAAACAACATACCCTACCTAGACTTAATGCTAATTAAGAAAGGTAGAGAATTACAGACAGATCTATACAGAAAAGAAACAGACTGCAACACTCTATTACATTAAATATACAGATCTAGTATTGACCAATGGAGAGGCTGTAAGGGAAGTAGGGGCAGAGGACCCGCTGGCTGGGAGAGACCACCACTCAGTGTGGTTCACGCTTAGCATGAGCAGGGAAGCAGTGGGAACCGGGACCAGGGTGATTGACTTCAGACAAGCTGATTTTGGTAGGATGAGGGAGATCGGGGTGGGGGGTAACCTGAAAGGAATTCAGCCGCACTGGGATGTGAACCAGAAATGGAAAAAATCTAATTGGGGCAGGTGGAGGCCACTGAGACATGTGCCAAAACATGAAGCAAGAAGGGAAGGGCTAAGAAACCAAGCTGGATGAGCAGTGAGATCTTAGAAATGGTGAGGGCTAAAAAAGCAGTATTCAGGAGATACAGGAAATCAGGGAAGAGGGGAGATAGAGAAGAGTATGTGAAAAAGTCCAAGAAAGTCACCAGGTGAGTTAGGGCTGCTAAAGCTTCCAGGGAGTTGAAGCTGGCACAGGGCATCAAAGATGGGGAAAAGGACTTCTTCAGATACATATGGGAGAAAAGGAGCTGCAAGGACCAGATAGTGAGGATCTGGAGGGACGGGGTGGGCAGAGAAAGGCGGAACAGGCAGAAGCACTAAATGAGTACTTCTGCTCTGTATTCATGAAGGAAAAGGGTGGGCAACTACTGCAGGGGGTGGGGAGGGGGTAATGGATAGGGCAATCACTGAGGGCAGGGTGTTGGAGGGTCTAAGGGCTCTGAGGGTAGCTAAGGCACAGGGTCCAGATGGCATACGCCCTTGGCTGCTAAAGGAAATGGTGGGGGTCCTGGCTGGACCACTAACAGACCTATTCAGTACCTCCCTGGACACAGAGTGTGTACCACTTGACTGGAGGTTGGCCCACATGGTGCCCCTCCATAAAAGTGGCCCAAAGGATAGGTCAGGTAATTACAGACTGATAAGCCTAAATCTAGTGTGAGGAAGCTGATGGAGACAATACTTAATTCAATTCAATTGAATTTTAATTCTATACTGGAAAGTATGTGAGCAAAAATGCCCATTTTCAAAAATGTCCAGTAGTACAGAATATCAATGACACAGAGAAAAAGGTAAAGCAAAATTTGCTAAAGTTTACGGTATTTACAATAGGAACAGTCTATATGACAGGATCATCTAAATTAGAAAAAAAATACAGAGCTCACAACAATAGGGCCAATATACAGATGCATATAAACTGTAAGATAACTCAAGGGTTGGTGGACATTCGGGGTGTTGCCTACTGGGGCAGGAAAAAGTGGTGACATGGAGGAGGTGGTCCTTGAGGAAGGAGGTGAATGAGCAAATTGAACTATAGACCTGAAGTTCAGGGGGCAGTTTATTGTGAAACCTGGGGCCCTTGTACATGATGGAGTTCTGCGCATGCTTGGTGCAGTAAAAGGGGTGTCAAAGATATGACATGCGGCCCCTCTTGTACTGTGCTTGGGAACTGATAAGGGAAAAAGGGAGTTAACGCTGATCGACAGCAGGTTATAGTGAACTCTGTGTAGGAAAGAGAGCATTTTAAGTTGGAACCTGCCTTCCAGGGTGAGCCAGTTGAGGGAAGCATAGAAGGTAGAGTGATGGGTCATCCAGGGGAGGCCGGTCATGAAGCATGCAATATTATTGCATGTAGTCCCGAGTTTGGAGAAAAGAGGGGATATGTTGGGGAGGAGTAGACAATGGATTCATAATCAAGGAGGGGCAGGAGAAGGGAGCTGGTGAGGTGTAGTCTGGAGAGGAGGAAAAGGAACTTTCTGATTCTGTATAAGAGACCTAGCCTCAAATGGATTTTCTTGATGAGGTTGGTAATATGGATACTGTAGGTCAGGTGAGGGTCTAAGAAGAGCCCAAGGTATCTGAATTCGTAAACTTGTTCTATGATGATGCCAAGATTGTCTGAAAGGGACTGGCCCATGACTGGCACTTTTCTTGGGCCAGAGAAGATCATAGACTTGGTCTTCTTAGAGTTGAGAAGCATGCCTTTGGCAGAGAACCAAGTGTGTAGCTTGCTGAAGTCAGCCTGCAAGTTACTGAACATTGTGTCCAGGTTAGAGTTGCTGCAGTAGAGGGCCACGTCATCAGCATAATGGACTAGTTGGGTGGTTTGGCAGATGGAAGGGAGGTTATCAATGAACACTGAGAACAGGAGCGGGCCCAGGATAGAGCCCTGGGGTACCCCATATTTAATCGGACATTCAGCAAAAAAATTACTGTTGATATTAGTTTTCTGTGATCTGCCGGAGAGGTAACTTCTGACCCATTTGACAATGTTTTCAGATATGTGCAAGCCCTTGAGGATGTCCAGGAGAAGGCCATGTTTTTTTTTTGTAATTTCCAGGCTCCCACGGCTTTCAGAGGAGGCCTCGTACCTCCTCCTACTCCATCCACCAGGGTGATCCCCATGGCATCCCATCCCCTTGTTTCATCGGCTCGTAGGGCCAGGGGTGTTTAATTTTTCCCCTGTTTTTCTCCCTATTCCCCTGAGACGCCTGCGCTTAGGACTGACATCCAGGCTTGCTGACGTGCTGATGCACGGCAACAGCCAGGTGCGGAACAGCGTCCCCCCTCCCTGACTCTAGCAGAGCCGCCAAAGCCCCGAAAGCCCGTGCATCCACTGGCTTCAGGGGCATCGGGTGCTAGAAGCACCCCTGGTTTCCCACCCCAGAGGGAGGAGAGCATCCGTTGGGATGCTCAATCCTCCTCCCTCCCCCCTCTGATCCCCAAAGTCCCAAGTCCGTTCCCGAACCCGGGCCACCGGCGTAGCGCGAGGTGTGGCATCCAGCACCTCAACCCTCAGTGCCACCGGGCCGGCGAGAAGGCCATGGTTGACCAGGTCGAATGCCTTGGTGAGGTCCATGAAGACAGAGCCTGTGTACTAGCCCTTATCGCTTGCATTGAGGATATCACTGGTGAACCTGACCAGGGTGGTTTCGGTGCGCTGTCCAGATCTGAAACCATGCTGGGCAACAGAGAGCAAGTTATGATGGTAGAGGAAGGTGATGAGCTGGGCATGAACAACTTTTTCAATTATTTTGTAGAGGGGAGCAAGGAGGGAGATAGGTCGGTAATTCTCTATTTCAGGAGAGGCTGGTGTCCTTCCTGGATGACAATGGGCTCCAGGATGCTCATCAACATAGGTTTGTCTCTGGAAGATCCTGTCAGACTAACCTAGTTGAGTATTATGACTGGGTTATAAGTGAGCTGGATGTGGGCCATGCTGTGGATATCATTTATTTGGACTTCAGCAAGGCCTTCGATTCGGTGCCCCATGGGAGGCTGGGAGGTAAATTGAGATATGTGGGGGTGGGGGCTAAGATGGTTAAATGGATTGAGAACTGGCCGCAGGGGAGACAGCAGAGGGTGGTAGTGGGGAGGAGCTCTCATCTCCAAGGGCTGTGACAAGTGGGGTGCCACAAGGATCAGTGCTGGAGCTGGTGCTGTTTGGGATTTTCATTGTGGACATCTCGCATGGTGTCAGGAATAAAATCAGTCCGTTCGCTGATGACATCAAGTTGGGGGGGGTGGACAATATAGCAGGCTGGCAGTGGCTGCAGGATGATCTGACTAGGCTGGCGGAGTGGTCAGAAATGTGGCAGTTGGGGTTCAATGTGAGAAAGTGCAAAGTAATGCACTTCGGTACAAAGAACCCTAGGAGGGGTTACCAGCTAGAAGGGGTGCAGCTAGGTACCACTGAGGAGGAAAAAGATCTAGGGGTGGTGGTAATGGGGAATATGAACAATACAGAGCAGTGCAGGAGGGTAGCAGTGAAGGCCAACAGAATGCTGGGTTGTATCACGAGGGGCATCTCCTCCAGGAGCAGGGAGGTAATCCTGCCACTCTACAGGTCACTGGTCAGGCCACACTTGGAGTACTGTGTGCAGTTCTGGCACCCATACCTGAAGAGGGATGTGAGATTACTGGAAGGGGTTCAACGAAGGGTGACCAAGATGATCCAGGGGTTACAGGATAGGCCGTACGAGGAGAGGCTAAGGGAGCTGAATATGTACTCGCTGGAGATGAGAGGGGAACGGGGGTACATGACTGAGACCTTCAAGTAGTTGAAGGGGATAAACAAGACTGGTACTGAGGGCATATTCAAACTAAGGAAGGGGAGGGACATGAGAGGGCATAGCCTTAGATTGGAGGGGGTAGATATAGGAGGGAAATGAGGAGGCACTTTTTCAGGGAGAGGTTGGTGGCAGAATGAAACACTCTGCCAGAGGAGGGAGTATCATGTAGGATGGTGGGTAGTTTCAAGAGCAGATCTAACAGGGTGAGAGGGGGGTGAAAGGGGGGAAGCTGCAAAGTAAGGGGGCTAGCTGCACGCTCGAGCAGACTTGATTGACCAAGTGGCCTATTTTTGCTGGCAATTTCATATGTTCATATAGCACAAGCTATCATGAACCCAAACTAAAAAACAGTATTCCTTACTCACAGTCAGGGAGAGTGAAACATAATTGCATTAATGATAGCGACTTTGAAGAGAACAAAAAGGATATGCTGCACAGGTTTGGACAGAGAGGGTATGGTAAAAAAATTAGAACACAAGCAGACAAAAAAATACAGACTAGAAAAAGACAAGACACTATGACAACAACCAGGGCAGAGGGTAAGGAAAAGAGAATAGTGTTTGCCACGAAATACAATAGCAAATTTGAAGAAATAAAACACAGAGGGTGCTATTCACGAATGGGCATGAGGTATGCGCCACTGGCGTGTACCCCGGCCTCGCAACTCTGCACCCACGGATGGATGCACAATGGCTATATTCACAGACACTGGCCATCGCACAGCTCACATCCATGGCCCTGTCCCCCCCCAGCACGCAGGTGCATGGAGGACTGTTCTGCGGACCAGGAGGCATTCCAATGGGATACCCAGACCCAGTCTGCTACTGGATCCCTTGCAACCGTGGGACATCGATGATGGCAGATGACGCACTGTGCGCCAGTAGCACAGGGGCAAGCAGGTGCCTGGTCAGCCACCCCCAGCTCACCTTGTGATCCCCATGGGCTGGGGCGGCTTGTTTGGGGGGGGCACCTCCAGCGCCCAGCACTCTGCACCTTTGTGAATGGCACAGAGTGAGGGCACGCCCCCTGCTCCGCCACTCTGGCCTGGTCCCCCACAGAGTTTCCTAGCCAGTCGGGGGCTCAGGTGCATATGGGACACATATCCCATATGTGCATCCCTCATGGGGAGTGCACTAGCTGAGGAGTGCCTACGTGCTGGACTTACATGATACGTAAGCTGTTTTTCGAATCGTGCGTAGTACCCATTGTTAACAAACATTGGTACTTGACAAAGACAGACAATGAAACAGTTACTGCATTCAAAAATAAAACCATAGTAACAGCTAAAAAAGTTACTACCCTTAGAGACAAATTATTTATATCACAGTTCACAACAAATACAGTAGAACACGAACAACTCCTCTTGGGCCCCATAGCTAGGGATGCTTCCTTGTGGCCAGTGCTCCATACGTGGGCACACCAATAAAAAAAATAAATTCCATCATCCTCATACTGGACAGACATTCAGCATTAAACAAGATATCAGTTGCACCACTGAGGGAGTACTTTACGTGCTGCAGTGTCCGTGTGATAAGCTTTACGTGGGACAGACAACAAGGGCACTAAAAATCAGGATACGAGAACATAATACAATATACAGTACTATGAGCAAAGGTGGCTGTGGCACTTCACAAATAACAAATGTGAATAGATGAAGTGTGAAATGGCTACTTTGTGTTGTTTTAAGTTGGAAAATCCAACAAAGTGAATTACAAGCTAAAAGTTTTCCTATGGGACTTCTGGTGCAGCTTCCTCCTGAATGGCAACTTGAGCTCTACGCTTTTCACTCGTCAACCCCATAAATATAATAAATAGCTGGTATAGACATCTTCTTTCTCTGCAAAAATAACTACAACTACACCATGGTTACTAACAGGCATAAAGGAGGAGGAGGTAACAGATATAATGTGCTTTCACCAGATCCTAAAGGATCTGACCATGAGTTCTCTGACTGAGGCCTCGGAGCACTCGCAATAAATCATGCTCTTGACCCTAGCCAAATCCTCCAAAACTAAAGTGGGGAAAAACAATAAGCTTTCTCAAAAACTTGATAAGATTCTATCAGAACTACAGGACTTCAGGGAGGAATTTCATTCTTTTAAACAAATTCAGGAGGTTTTTCACTCCAATCTTACAGAACTGCGAATGAAAATCTCCACCATTGAGCACTTTACCCAGATACAATTAGATCGTACAAGCCAACGTCAAACCACCAT
Organism: Neoceratodus forsteri; assembly: GCA_016271365.2. NCBI lineage: Eukaryota > Metazoa > Chordata > Ceratodontiformes > Ceratodontidae > Neoceratodus > Neoceratodus forsteri. The sequence goes on from CM028131.1 coordinate 1,317,392,470, forward strand.
GGCACGAGTGATTCAGATTTGCCAACATACTATGGACCAACAGGCGGACGCTGAAAACAGACATCACAACTAAAATCTATGGCTTTATGGGATCCCAGAAAATAGTGAGGACACAGATATTCAGGACTTCACGGAGACCCTGCTCCATACAGTTTTATCATTAGATGCTGAATTCAACTTTGAAACTGAACATGTTCATTGGGCATTGGGCCCTAAACCCTCTCATGCAAATGCTCGACCCATGTCGATTATTATACACTTCTTGAGATACCAAACAAAGGAACTGATTTTAAAGAAAGCCTGGGCTGAAGGAAAAGTATTCTTCAGCTCCACCAGGATCTTCATGGATAACAACTATGCCTCTACCATGATGGAGAGGCATCGGGCCTATATCCCACTGTTCCCTGTGCTACGACAACACAAGCTCAAATTCTGGACTCCCTACCCTAGCAAATTAGTGGCCCAGTACCCAAATGGACAGCAAACATGACTCAGTCACTGAAGCGATGGCAGATTTACAACAACAGGGATTTCCTTTACCTGCTTCCCCAGCTTTACCTCAAAGAATCCACTCCACTCACGCTATACCTCAGGCTGCGATGCAGGGCCTTCAGAACCAACAAGCCACACTGGATTCCATCACAAAGCTGCTGGCGCAGTTCTACAGACAAGACACCTGAACTGAACTTTGGCAACTTTTCAAAAGTGTAGTGAGTAGCCCTGGGGAAATGTGGTGGCTCTGAGTCTGGCTTTCCTCCCGGTGGGGCTATGGGTGGGGCCCAGCCCTTAAGGGATCTTCGAGGTGCTGACTCCTGTTTTGTGTGGTGAGGGGATGCACTGGCCCTGGTCCGGGAATCCTCCTGGACCTCCACTTCGGGTATGGATCACTCAGTGGCTCTGACTCCACTTACCTAATGGGGAGATTAAATGCTCTCTTTACAACTTGCTTCCCTGTCTTGGGCCTGATTATCACTAGAAACCAGTGTTGACTTCTCTGAGCAATAACGTAGGGAGAACCTGCAAGGGCATTATTGCCTGAGCTCCCGTTAAATAGGGAGGATCAGAGCTGCTTAAGATGACTAGATATTGATGGGAGGAGGTGTATGAATGCCTAGCAATCTTGGTATTATTGCACAAGACCCATCTCACTACTTTCATACATTAAATAGGATTTTCTCTGATAGCTCTCCTCTCCTCACCTCTCTGATAACAGTGAAGTCCCAGAATGTCTCTGTTAAATGGGGGTGGAGGCAGGTGTGGGGATTCTCGGGAGTGTGTCCTCCTGCAAATCTCCTGGAATGAAACTCCCCATTAAATAGGGATTCTGCCTGAGGATACTGGGACACTGACATGAGGAGCAGGGCTGCTCAGTCAGGGCACATAAGGAAATTTTGGGCCCAGTAGGGACAGAAGATGGTGTTGATGGGGAGGCCTGTGCCTGGGGGTCGGCGGGGGGGGTGTTTCAGGCTGGGATCTGGGGTCGGCGGGCCTCTTCCCACCATGCGGGGGGAGGGAGAGACCTCAACGGGAACTCAAGGATAAGGCCCTGCCTAGACCAGTGGGAGGAGCCATCTTAAGTTTAGGCTTCCCTCCTGGTTTACGCATCTCTCCGTGGTCCTGGGGAGAGAACTGGATGGACATACCCTAGGGCTGCCACATGCATAATATTTTGGAGGGTTTGTGGGGCTCCCTGACCCTAGAGAGCCATATGATTACAAGCTTTTATCTGTACTCATCTTTGCTCCATTGGATGGGACTCGGATAGTTTCCGCAGTATTAAAACTGTCAGCTCTGCCTCTATCAGCTGAATATTATGGATAATGTCAATTTTCAGTTTACTAGGTGGGAGAAGTTAACTCTCTCTCTCTCTGTCCTGTACCTATTTTTAATTGGTTTGCGATGTCAGCTCTCCTCCCAAAACTGCTCCTAATCTTCTAATTAGATTCAATATTATTTTATTAGCATATAATACTGAAGATAATGATCCACTCCTCCTCTTACTTAGTTACACGGGGAGGGGGGTGAGAAGTCGCAGCACAACTGACCTGACTGGTCTTGAGGAAATGCTGCACATTTTTTCCCCATGTGTACCTTAGCCCACCCTCTTAAGCCTTATTTTTATACCTCCTTCATTTATTTTGTTACTTGCTTACCATTTTTCACCTCCCACAGTTACAGGGTGCAACCTACCCCGAGGGATCCTCTCCCTGGATAATGTAGGTGAGACAGTCCCTTTTAGGCAATTAGTTACATTGCCGTACTCAGATATACCATTTGGTGCACATCCGATGTCGAAAGTCCTTTGAACTTCTAATGCAATTAGTTGGAAGACTTCATCGTTTAGCTCTGCCCAGTTTCCTAGTTGAAGGCCCAGTTGGCCCACATTAGTTAGATCCCCAGTTCCGTCCCATTTTAGGAGTTACTTATTGATTGACTCAGGAAGATGGCATTATAACATGCTTATTTCAAATTGTTATATGTTAACGTTACAGATTTCACACTGCAGAAGTTTTCTCTCTATGTATGTATCTAGGACTGAGGGTACGATAGGAATTTTATGTCTGACATGATGTGTATACCTTTTAAGATAGTTTCACACAATGTGAATGGTCTGGCTGGCCCCATTGAGCGATATAGGACCATAAAGGCACTTAAAAAGCTTAGTCTGGATTTTTATTTTTTTCTTTATATTTGCTCTTCTTTTTTCATCCACACCTGCTGTCAGTTTCTTTGCCCTGGTCACAGTGCCCCCACGATGTCCACCTGCTCTCCCGGTTACCCCTGGCTTACTCCCCAGGGGCGGAGTCACGGCATTGTAGCAAGCACCAGTACCATGAGAATGGTAACTGGTTGGGAGAGCTTGGCCAGAAGGCTAATTGAAGCCCGGAGGCAGGGCTTCATAGAGATGGTAGGAGCGGCAGTTTGTCCTCTGTAGGCTGGGGTGGAGACGTACAATGACGTCCAGCATCTGTCCTTCCCCAGAGAGTCTTGATCCTGCGTTGGCACAGGACGACATGCTGGCATCTGCCAGGTGTCTCTCCTGCACTGAGCACAAAGCCCCCCTCCGGAGAAGGAGAGCAGTCCTGGGGACGTCCGATCCTTCTTCCTCAGCCGGCCCTCCAACGACCTGGATCCATTCCCGAACCTGGGTCACTGGTGTCGCAAGCAGAAATCCAACCGCTGTGCCAGCGGGCCACTTAGAATGGATTTACTATTAATACAGGAGACCCACCTGTCCTCTTCTGAGCATCAAACACTCCTTGAATTTGGGTTCACTGAGATTGTCAAGTCCACCTACAAACATGGTAAACTCACAAGGGCAGCTATTCTGGCTCCAAAAGCCTCCTCATTCCAGGTTATAGAATCTCACATGGATAAAGAGAGTCAGACAGCATTGGCCACAGGCACAATCCAGGGATAGATCTTAACAGTCTGCAGTGTCTACCTTCCACCAGGCAGTGATGCATCCACAATACAACAATTTATAGATTTCGTCCTTTCTCACGAGAAGGGTATTTTTGTAATTGGGGGGCACCCAAATTGTCCATTAAATCCTACACTAGATACATCCACCCTGCAACTCTCACCACTTACTTCTGGCCAAAAGCAATTAAGGTGCTTACTCTATGATACGGACCTTGTAGATACCTGGCGTCAGGTACATCCCATGCAAAGAACATTCTCCTATTACTCCAATGCCCACAAACATTATTCCTGCCTTGACTATTTCTGTATCACCAAAAAACATAGGGACCTAATATATAATGTGGAGATCCATAACATCCACCTCTCTGACCATGTCCCTATAACTTTGGAATTGGGAATCACCCAGGAACAAACAAACACTCTATGGCATTTTAATCCATTCTTGTTAAGAGATATGGAATTCAAAGACTTGTTAAAAAATAAAATCCCAGAAATAATAAAAGATCATTTTTCTCTCCAAACCTCACCTCAGTTATTATAGGATACTCTCAAAACTGTTTTAAGGGACCACGTAATAGCCTTCGCGGAGAGACAAAAGAAACAGAGTGAATTTCGCCTCCAAGAACTACAGGAGAAACTTAAACTTCTCCATGAGACCCACATGCAAGGTGATCTTAGCCTGACCGAACAAGTAACCCAAGCAGACCAAGATATCCAACATCTTCTGTCTGCCCGGACAGAGCAGGCCCTCGTTTGACTCTGTCAGAGATACTAATGGGGGGGGGGGGCAGAGCCTCCCGGATCCTAGCTTATAGACTCTGAAGACAGATCCAGATGATGATTATAATGAAAATAAAGGACCCCAGTTTGGGACAGATTAGCCACACTACCTCATGGATCCTAGATGCCTTTCAGACATATTATCAGGATTTGTACAAGGAGAATGCGCCCCACACCCCAAAATGATTGAATCATTTCTTTCAGAATTAAAATTACCCACACTAGATTCATCCCATATGGAGCTATTATTGCACCCTATAATTCTCCAGGAACTTACTTACACTATAAAAAACGTTAAAAATTGAAAGAGTCTGGGTCCCGATGGCTATGGTGCCAAATTCTATAATGGAACAATTGAATTACTTAAAGATCCCATATTAACTGCGTTCCAGAAAAGTCATATCACGGTGGAATACTCCATATCTTGGAGACTGGCTGTAATAGCCACTATTTTGAAACCTCAAAAAAACCCTCACCTCTGTGACTCATACTGGCCTGTATCAGTCCTAAATCAGGACTACAAAATATATACTAGTATCCTAGCTCACAGACTTGATGATGTCCTCCGACACCTAATTCACTCGGATCAATCAGGCTTCATCAAGTCTCGGCAAACTGCTGACAATATTAAATGAACTTTATACATCATAAACCATGCCCATGTCACTTCCTCTCCTTTGACAATCTTGAGCTTAGATGCTCAAAAAGCTTTTGACAGAGTATCATGCACCTTTTTGCAATCAGCCCTCGCTAAATTTGACTTCCCTTAGGAATTCCAGGACAACATTAGAGGTCTCTACAATAGTCCCGAGGCAATGGTTAAAGTTAATGGTTCCCACTCCACTGGATTTCCCTTTTCCTGAGGTACCTAGCAGGGTGGCCCCTTATCCCCCACTTGTTTGCTTTATATGTAGAACCAATTGCCCAATATCTACAGCAGACTAAACAATTGAATGGCTATTGGGTCACGACAAACAACACAAGTTAACGCACTATGCTGACGACCTTCTGTTGTACATCACCAAACCAGAGATCTCTCTGAGAGCTCTTGAGAAGTCTCTCTCTAATAGAACAGGTCTTAGGATGTAAAATTAACCAAGATAAAATGGAAGTATTACTAATAAAACAACCGCTTTCCCAGGCAGTCTGGGACTGATACCCATTTAAATGGAACCACCCTCACATTACATACCTGGGTATACATCTTCCGTTGAACCCATATAAGGCATCTGAACTTAACTAGGATGCTTTATTACTCAGATTCAGGTGTACTTAAAAAGATGGACACACTTCCCTATTTTGCTCCTGAATAGAGTCCAATCTATCCAAATAAATGTTCTCCCGAGGATCCTTTACCTAATGCAGAACATACCTCCCCCCCAGAAATAAATAGGTGGCATAGAGTAATATCAGCTTTTCTTTGGATGGGGGATAGACCCTGTATTTCCCTGCATAAATTACAATTACCCAAAGAAAGAGGGGACTTGCTGTCACTGACCTTTTCAAATATTCGATCTCAGCAACCCTGAAGCATTTAGCAAGTTGGTTGCCTCCCATGGATCGAACCCCGGAATGGCTACTTATAGAATGTGATCTAGCGAACCTTCCCTTAAACTATAACACAGTATTTCAACCTCTAGAATCAACCTTGAGGGAGACCCACCCAGGCCGCACCTGAAGTACTGCATGCAGTTTTGGAGGCCGCACTTAAAGAGGGACATTAACCTTCTGGAGATGGTCCAGAGGAGGGCAACCAAAATGATTTGGGGCTTGGGGGACAGGACCTATGAGGAGAGGCTCGAAGAGCTAAATATGTACACTTTGGAAGAGAGAAGGGACCGGGGGGACATGATAGAGGTCTTCAGGTACATGAAGAGGGTAAATAGGGGAGGAACAGTGAGGGTGCTTCGAAGGAAGGAGGAGGGGGCCACTAGAGGGCATGGGTGGAAGCTGGAGGGGGAAGATTCAGGGGAGAAAGGAGGAGGTGCTACTTCACTGAGAGGTTGGTAGAGCCATGGAATGCACTACCTAGGGGGCTGGTGGAGGCAGAGACAGTGGAGGGGTTCAAGAGGGGTGGGACAGGTACAGGAAGGGTTCAGAAGCAAATCAATGCAGCAAGAATATCCGGAACTGGGAAGGGAGAAGCCAGAGAAGGCGAGGGGGATAGCAAGGTCAGCACCCAGGGTGGGGGCTGACCAAACGAGCAGACACGAAAGACCATTAGGCCTATTCTGCTGGCATTTTAGTATGTTAGTATATTCACCTCTGGTATACTTCAAACCTGGAAAAAATACCTCAGCCACCCTGAACATCAGGTCAGTGCAGAATGGATGGGTATTCCTTTGCAAGACCTGAATTTTTACCATGCTCTGTTAGAGATTTTGAAAGATGGCTTAGACAGGGCCTGATTCAAATCCACCAATTCTATGACAAGGGTATATTTAAAACCTTTAGCCAACTTCAGGAGGAATTCTCCCTACTTAGTAGTGATTATTTTATATATCTCCAAATTCGACATTATCTGAGCAAGGGGCTTGGCTTGGATATTACCTCCCAGACCATGCCACCCTTGTTCAACCGTCTTACCCAACTGCAACATGACCCCTCTCCCTCCCACCTGATATCTTGATTCTATAAGGCTATAATTAATGTCCCAATAAAAGAAATGGAGAATGTTCAAATGGCCTGGGAGGCAGAATTAATGTTGGATCTGATGCTGAGGATTGGTTACTCATCTGGTGTCGACAACATAAAATTACAAATTCCTATCTCTGGTGGGAGTTTTCATGGAAAGTAGCGATAAGATTTTTCCACACTCCACAAATCACAGCTAAATACTCATCCTCTGGGGATTCCTCTTGTTGGAGGGGAATTGGCTGTGAGGTTGCAATACATTCGTACATATTTTGGTTGTGCCCAGGACTGGTGGAATTTTGGGGTGAGGTGGGAAAGGTCATGATGGATCTCTTTCCAACCCACAGTTGTCTCCCTCTCCAAAGATGGCCTTGCTACTTCACCTACCTAGACAGATCAGACAGGCTTTCCAGATTTACCTCATATCCATTCTTTTGGGGGCTGCCAAAAAAGTTATTACCAGACTTTGGTTACAACCATCTTCCCCATTGATTTCAGACTGGGAATCAACGACATATGAGATATATAAAATGGAGGACCTAACAGCAAAACTTAAAAATAAAACTTCAATACTCCTGAATCAATGAACTGCTTGGTTTCTCTACATGGCTGAACTTTGGCCTGTTTTTGTACATTAAGCTGTGAAAGGGGGGTGGACCTATGCTTCTCGGCTGTCCTGTCTGTTGGGGCTGGCTGGCCCTTCACAATTCATTTCCCCTCTACCTAGTTGCTTTACCATTACTAAAATGCAAAGAAACAGAAAGGGGAAAGAAACATTGTTAAAATGCATTTCATTTACTAAATGAATCCTCAGCTAAAGTTATAATATGAGAAATCCATACAGAACTGATATAACTGTACATTTATGGATATACTACTATCCTGTTTCTGTTAACTGTCCTGTAACCTATAATAGACATTGTGTAAATGTAAGTGATCTTTCCTGTGTCACCACAAAAGCAATACATAAAAAGTAAAAAAAAAAAAAAAAAAAAGAGTTTTCTATATATTGTAACTACACAGACGGAGTGAAAATCTCTGATAATTTCCAATAAGTTCTCTATTATATATGTTATATGTGAATTAATGTGCCAGCATAAGTGTTATGTAACAAAATGTTATTTGAAACATTCCAGATGATAGCCCTTTGAAAAAGCACTATCAACTGTGCGAAACGTCAGGGCAAAATAAAGATTTTTTACTAATTAGAAGTTAAGACTGGGTTCATTAAGGACTACGAGTGATCCCTGCACCATTTATTGACATTAGTGCTCTCATCATGCCATGGTTAGAAATAAATCTGAGCCAACCAGGACTCAGGGATTTCATAATCCATTTTATATTACATCTCCAATACACACGTGTACAGTATGTTTAGGGCACTCAAGTTTTTTAGCCAAACACAGACAACTTGACTGTTGGGAACAGAGATGATTTTGAAGGGCCACCCCCAAAAAAATTCTATATAAAAATACAGCCATTAGCCATGTCTCAGTAGCAGTGCATCATGCTGCAAATCGGGACAGCCATGTATGTCATCAGCCCCCTGTTACTCACTCACGGGGTGGTGGAGGGCAAGCTGAATAGATCAGAGGTGGGGCACTCCCTCACCCTGGGCAGAGGAGGTAGGGGAGGCTATCTTGTGTCACTTAACAGGCCCTCACTGGCCAAACAACAAATGTGAATTAGTGGATTCTTAGACTGCCACCCTTGCCCCCTCAGTTGCTTAAAAGGGAAGGGGGCATTGCAACATTCCCAAGTCATATTTGTGTACCCTTTGTCTCTTTCTATATTAGTCTCTCTTTTTTAACACTGTCCAGATGGGTTTATGAGGGGCAATAGCACTGAAGATTACACAGCATTAGTATGAGTAACCTTCCAACAGGTAAGCTTGGATGTATGCCAATAGTCATATAAACATAGAACTTGCTGTCAGATAAGGACCAGTAGGCCCATAAAATTTGCCCATTCCCCTACCTGTATCAGCAGCTGCTGAACCTACTTGTTCCTTGGCTTAGCTTTTATTTCCGACCTCTAGGGTACCCTTATGTCTATCCCATGCATTCTTAAATTCCCCCACCATGTTTACTCCCACTACCTCCCTGGGTAGACTATTCCATGCATCCACCATCCTTTCTGTAAAGAAAAACTTCCTCACATTGCCTCTTAGCTTGGCCCCCCAATCTCATATATTGCCCCCTTGTTCTTGTACATCTCCTTAACAGGAAGATGTCACCCACCTGCACTTTGTTAATGCCCTTAAGATACCTAAAGGTTTCTATCATATCTCCCCGTTCTCTCCTCTCTTCCAAAGTACACATATTGAGGTCCTTTAATCTCTCCTCATACATCTTCTGGTGCAAGCCCTGCACCATTTTAGTTGCTCTTCTCTGAACTGCCTCCACCCTGTTTATGTCCCTACAGAGATGCATCCTCTAGAATTGTATACAGTACTCCAGATGAGGCCTCACCAGTGCTTTTTACAGTGGCATTACCACCTCCCTTCTTCTGCTAGTGATACCCCTTCCTATGCACCCCAGCATGCCACTGGGCCTCCCCACCACCTTACCACACTGCCCGGCCACCTTAAGTTCATCTGAAATGATTATTCCCAAATCCCCTTCTTCCTTGGTGACTGTCAAGAACTCACCCCCATCCTGCAACCATTCCCTGGGTTTCTGCGCCTCAAGTTCATGACTTTGTACTTCTTCACGTTGAATCTTTTCCATTTTTTTCCAGTTTTTCTAGGTTCCTTCTCATTCTCCCCACCCCCGCTGGAGTGTCTACCCTGTCGCAAATCTTGGTGTCATTTGCAAAGAGGCAAACCTTCCCTTCCAGTCCTTTAGCAATGTCACTAATGAAGACATTGAAAAGGACTGACTCCAGGTCTGAACCTTGTGTTACCCCACTGGTCCCTCTGATTTCCTTGGATTGAACCCCATTTATCACCACCCTCTGCTTTCTGTCCCTTAACCAGTTTCAAACCAGTTAACTACCTTGGGACTCACACCCACGCTACCTAGCTGGTTTACCAGTCTTTTATGTGGAGCGGTGTCGAAGGCCTTGTTGAAATTGTGGTAGGTGACATCCACTGCCCCCACGATCCACCTCATTTGTCACCCAGTCAAAGAAATCTATCAGATTTGTTTGTCATGACCTTTCTTAAGTGAATTCATGCTGCCTCAGATCCTGTGCTCTGCTGGATTCCAAGTGTTCCACTATCCTTTTCTTTAGCACCCTATTCAAACTGGGTTATAATCACTACTGTGTGGTAGGGGTTGACTAGGTGGACCCTTAATCCTTTTCACTATCACAATACTGTGCTACTACATCTCCATGGTCTTTAAAACTGGGACAGTTAAGGGAGGTTATGCATGCTCTCCCCCACATGGGTCTAGAGGAAATAAAGTGGTGGGGGGTGGATAGGAGGGATAATGGAAGGATTAGAAATAGGGGATAGAAATTAAAGTTAATGGGGCAAGGGAGGCAGCTAGCAAGGCACACTGGAAAGTGGCTAGCTTGAATGCTAGAAGTCTAGAGAACAAAATGGGAGAACTGCAAGCAATGGCGGAGAGGGGCAGGGGACTAGATATCTTTGCAGTAATAGAAACATGGGCAACACCTAACCATGAATGGAACCTTATAATGCCTGAAGTTACCGTATTCAGGAGGGACAGAACTTCAGGCAGAGGAGACCCTCTACATCTTGGCGGGGATACATGGAGTAGAAGGCAAATTATGAGGGAAAGAAGTGGAGGTGGAATCAAGTATAGGTACAACTGAATGTGGAAGTGGAAGAATAGATGCAGTGTACCAGTCCCCAAAGCAATAAGAAGAAGGAGAGAAGACCCTTGGGTCAGAAATTAGGAAGATTGCAGTACATGGAGATGTAATCCTGGTTGTAGATCTGAATATTCCTGATGTGGACTAAAGCATTTCAGGAGTAAGGAGTTCTTGGAGTCAAGCAGTGGTGGATATCCTCCAGAACTATATTTCCTTCATAATTTCAGGGAACTAACCAGTAAGGAGGCCATGCTTGACCAGGTGCTCATAATTCAAGACCTTGCTGAAGAACTAACTTTTGAATCGTCCCTGGGGGTCAAGTGATCACGTGATTTGGTGGCGCTTCAAACATGCATGAGATAGGCATAAGGGAATATTGGAAAATAGATGGGGGGTCTGTGGAGACAGAATAGATAGGGAGAATCTGGGAAGAGTAGGTGGGCCAAGTGATCCCTTTCTGCTGACAGTTTCTATGTTTCTAGGATCACAGTTTTGTACAGGTTAATATTCCACCTCACGCATAGTCATCAGAACATGTGACGTGTTTTAAACTTCAAAAGAGCTGACTGGACAAATTTCTGGAGACCAGATTGATAGGGTTAGAACATCTTGAGGGAGTGGAGGAAAAATGGAAGTTAATAAAAAAGGGAATCAGGGAGGTCATCGAAGGTTGTCTAAGAATAGTAAAAAGAAAAAAAGGGAAAAAAGGACCTATGTGGTTTTTGGGCTAAGTAAGGATGGCAGTAAAAGAGAAAAGGGCAGCAATCAGGGAGTGTAGGAGACTGATGACTGACACTGAGGTGGACCTTATGTCCATCGCAGAAATGTGGGGTTTGGAAAATAATGACTGGGAAATTGCAATCTCTGGGTACTCATTGTTCAGGAGGGATAGAGGAACAGGTAGAGGGGGAGAAGTAGCCATTTTTGCCAAAGGTGACATAGAGATGGAAGAAGATGGGTATATCAGGGATAGTAAGGGGAAGACAGAGTCACTGTGGGCTTGGGTGCAACTTACAGCAGCCTTAGGCAAGAAACTGTACTTGGGGTGAGCTATAGTCCTCTGGGGCAAGGGGAAGAGATGGACAAAGAGCTCAGAGAATAACTTGAAAGAGGAGTGGCAAAAGGGGACGTAGTAGTGGTGGTTGGTGATCTAAACCTGCCAGACACCGATTGAGATGTCCAGTGGCCAGGAGCACCAGAAATAAGGTCTTGCTGGATACTTTCCAGGACTGTCTACTGGTACACTAGTTAAGGAACTGCTAGGCAGGCTGCAATTCTAGATGTGGTTCTCACCAACTTGGGAGATGATAGAAGCTGTACATCACTACAAGACTGAAAGGGACATGGCCCAAATTGCCATCTGAGGTTACTGAAACAAACAAGAACAGTACTTCTATGATGGATAGAATCCATGAACAAACTATAAATAATGGCCAGGCCATAGCAGGAGGAGTTAGCAATGCCCTACAAATAACACATTACAATCCCCAGCAAAAGCAAGTAATGATTGTCAATAACACCCAGATACGGCAAGAAAATGCTAAGGATATTACAAATGAGGTAGTCACTGCTGAGCAACTGGCTAAACAAACGGCTGTAACTTCTGAATTTAAACAAGAAATACAAAAATGAATATAAAAGGGCTTTGAATCAATGACATTAAAACTAACATTAATGATTAAATCTATTAATGACTTGGATACAAAAATGGAAGCATTAACAATCAGGACAACTGAGGTAGAACAGAGGATCAGTAACTTTGAGGCCGCAGTAAACCCAATACAAAAACAACTCAAAGAATGTAATCAACAACTTAAAGCACTTCAACAAAAAAATCACAGACCACAAAGACAGATCATGAAGAAATAATATTAAATTAATTAATGTACCAGAAGGGCAGAGGGGTGAGAAGACCCCTTATTGTTTTTTGGAAAATTAATTTCCAAAGTAATGGGTCTGAATTTCCCCACTAAAAAGATTGTGCTGGACAGAGCCCATAGGGGAGGTCTAAACCATCAAAACAACCAGCTAACCCAAAATGGTGTAAGAAACAGATCAGTCTTTGTTAAGCCTGTTTACTATCAGGACAGAGATTGTATACATAGATACATACATAGATACATAGACAGTGTCGGCAGATAAGGGCCTATGGCCCACCTAGTCTGCCCATTTGAGCTTGTAAGTTCAGTTTGTTTTCCTAGAAGTCTATTTCCCCTTACCCCTGACCTCTAGAATTCCTTTATGTCTATCCCATGCATTCTTAAATCCCGTGATTGTATCAGCTCCCACCACTTCCTCTGGCAGGGTGTTCCACTTGTCCACCACCCGCTCTGTGAAGAAATTCTTTCTCATGTTTCCTCTGAATCGTCCTCCTCCAACTTCATCCCATGCCCTCTAGTCCTGAAACATCTTTTTCGCTTAAAATAGTGTTTTCCTGCATCCTGTTCCTCCCTGTAAGATACTTGTATGTCTCTATCATATCCCTCTCTCCCTCCTCTCCTCCAGGGAGTACATGTTCAGTTCCTTCAACCTGTCTTCATAGGACTTGTGATGCAACCCATGCACAATCTTTGTTGCCCTCCTCTGAACTTCTCTACCCTGTCTATGTCCTACATAGGTATGGTCTCCAGAACTGTACACTGTACTCCAGGTGGGGCCTCACTAGTGTCTTGAATAGCGGAATTATGACCTCCTTTTCCCTGCTGGTGATGCCCCTGCCTATACATCCCAGCATCCTATTTGCTTTACCTGATGCCTTGTCACACTGTTTCCTCATTTTGAGGTCACTCAGAGATGACAACCCCAAGATCCCTTTCCTGCTTGGTGCATGCTATATCCTCACCCCCCAACTGATATATTGTGCCAGGGTTTTTGTGCCCCATATGCATTATCTTGCACTTCTTTGCATTGAATTTCAACTGCCAAACCCTTTGACCATTCTTCAAGTTTCTGCAGGTCCTTCTCATTCTGTCCACACCTCTGGTGTGTCTACTCTATTATAGAGCTTTGTGTCATCAGCGAACAGTGAAATTCTGCCTTCTAGATCCTGTGCAATGTAACTGATGAAGATGTTGAATAGGACCGGTCCCAGCACTGATCCCTGTGGTACCCCACTGGTCACTCTTCCCTCTGTGGAGTGACAGCCATTTACCACCACCCTCTGTGTCCTGCCACCCAGCCAGTTACCTACCCACCACACTACTGTCCTGCCCACACCCATATTCCCCAGTTTGTGTAATAGTCTTCTATGTGGCACAGTGTCAAAGGCCTTGCTGAAGTCCAGATAGGCCATGTCCACTGCCCTCCCCTGATCCACCTCCCTAGTCACCCAGTCAAAAAATTCAATGAGATTGGTCTGGTATATTAAGGAAAGCCAGAACAGACAAAGGACTGACAGCAGCAGGTTACAAGTTCTCAGCCTACCCTGAATCTAGCTCTAAAACTTTTTTTTTATCTCAGAAAGCATTTGATAAAGCTAAATCAATGCTATTTGAAATGGGTATACAGTTTTTGATTCTTTCTTCAGCCTGACTAAGGTTCTTTTGGCATGGCACAACACACATTTTTATAGATCCTAAAAAAGCTGAAGATTTTCTGAAATCACAAGTAGAAAGACATTCATCTACTAACTACTTCAGCACAGAAGTGACTCCAAAAGCTTCAACATCATCACAATGTATGACTCGAAATGACAATTTAAGCTCAATTGAAACTTAGTACATACAGCAATAATGTGAACATTGTAACAGAAAATGCATAAAGTAGGGTTAACTAATGCATAGTAGCAACAAATGGTTACAAAAACTTATGGGAAAATAGTTGGAAAGGCTATGGCAAGGATTTGATCAAAGAAATAATAGGATAATATGTAAGGGAGTGTGAGAAAAAGCATAAATAAGAGAAAAATGGAGAAAGAAATGATTTAAAAGCTTTAAAACATAGAAAAGGAAGAAAGAAAATACTGAAGGAAGAAGACATGAGAAAAATGAAAAATAAAATAAGTAGGGGAAGGAGAGTAAGACAGGGGAAGGGGAAGCTAGAGAATGTAATTTCAATGTCTTAAAATGTTGTTTTGTTATTGTTTTGATTTCTTCTCTCTCTCTCTCTCTCTCTCTTTCCATCTTTTAACTTGTTTATTTCAATCACAGTCTTCTTTTCTTTATCGTAGATAAAGAAAATAATTTGTGGTGACTCAGGCAGATTCACGACTAAGGTGTCGCACCACCACGCCTCACCCATGGTTATCACGATGGGTAAAGAAGGGGGGACTTCAGATCAATTCAATAGAACATTTAAAATGGAGGTTACAAGACAGTATGCTCAGACTGTTCTTAAGGCCAAGTGGATGGGGACGGGGAAGACTAGGAGGAAGTTAAGAATAGCAATAGATAATCATGATAGGACTATTTGAGTTAGAAGTAGGAATAAGAGGGTGGGTTATGGAGGGAGAAAAAAGAGGATTTAAAAACAATTGCAAATAAGCCAGTTGTAGATAGCAATAGTAACAATTTGCTTCAAGGTTATATTATTGAAAAAAGAATCAATAAAAAAGAATATGTTTGCAGTAAATCTAACCTAAATTATCTATGAGTAATAAATTAAATATATTATCATGGAATGTTAAAGATATGAAGGAGAGAGTAAAAGCTAAACACATTTTTAATTACACAGACAAATTGGAGGTAAATTACCTAATGCTTCAAGAAACTAATTTATCACATGTATACTTCTTACTCCATTCTAAATGTTGGGGAAATGTGATTAATGCCCCATATAGACCTAAGAGGGGTTACTATATTTAAAAAAAACCAAACACTGAGAGTTACAATTATTTAACAAATTACAGATCCAAATGGTCGATATATCTTCTGTGAGATTTTGGTAAATGGGGTATGATTGACATTGATAAATTGATATGGTCCGAATGAAAATTCCCCCACATTTTGGGATGAAATGTTTCTTAATTCATCCACTTTTCAGTTACCAACTATATTTAGTGGAGACTTCAATTTAGTGCTGAATAATAAACTGGACAAGTCAAACATCACTAGCTCCAAAGCACAATCGACTGCAATAAAACTTTTCAGAATACATGACAGATTTAAATCTGATCGATCCATGGAGAAACAAGTAACTCACAAGCAAACAGTTTTCCTATTTTTCATCAGTACACCAATTCTTCTCCAGGATAGACATGTTTCTAATACCCCATACAATCTTACATGTGTCAGAAGTGCTGCCAGTGTGGGAAAAAGGAAAAAGCACCAAACTAGTCAGAGAGATCGAAGTAGGTGAATTCAACTTATGGCTGTGTGACTGGTGCCAAGGCAAGGGATACCACCGCATAGGGAACTGGCACAACTTTTGGGAATGAGCTTTTTTTAAGTACGATGGATTGAATCTAAACAGAGAAGGTGTGTGAGCACTTGGACAAAAATGTGATGTCTATACAGGTAGTTTAAACTAAATAAAGGAGGAGTATGATGCAGCTCAGACCACTGCCATCAGTGGGCTGGCCATCACTCCCCAAAATGCCAAATGAGTGCATACATCATCAGAAAACAAATTAGAGCCAATATCCGCCTGAACCAGCAACCTCCATAATGTCTTGGCCAGAAAGAGCAAACTGGAGCAGTCCAGGAAGAGGGTACAACCTCACGCCAAAGAGGATGTACATTCCTGGAAGGCAATGGTTGCAAATACTAGGAGCCTAACAACAAACTTCCCAAACTCACAGCCATCTTGGAAACAGAAAGGTTGGACTGGGTGACTGTAACAGAAATGTGGGTCACAGAAAACCACGGATGGGATGCGGCCATTCCTGGTTACAATCTGTTCAGGAAAAATAGGCAGGGCAAAAACAGATGGGGAGGTAGCCATTTACATTCAGGAGGAAATAGCCACAGAAGTAAAATGGCAACCTGGGGACTTTGAGTCACTGTGGCTAACAGTAGACATGGGCAAGCGAAAACCCTTCAGAATCAGCGTTGTGTACAGGCCCCCAAATCAAGAAGATAAAGGAGACAAAGACCTAATACAGGAAATCCACAAAATGTCTGATAAAGGTGAAGTAGTACTGGGGGGGACTTCAACCTACCAGATATTAACTGGAGCACACCAACGGCAGCAACAACAAAAAGTAGGGACTTCTTATTGTCACTACAAGGCATGGGACTGTGCCAACTTAAAACCTCAACAAGGGGAGATGTTATTCTTGATCTTGTCTTCACAAACTCAGAAAGGATCAAGGACATTGAAGTGGGATGTTATATGGGCAACAGCGAACATTGCATGGTAAGCTTTAAGGTAAACATCAAATAGGACACCAGCCACTCAAAGATAAAGGTGCTAGATTTCAGAAAGGCTGATTTCGTTTTGGCTCCCACCACAATGGCTGCCTGATATATACGCTCAGCAAATCCTGGATAGTCAAATACATATTTACACCTTGCAAACCTTTCAAACAGTGTGAGAAAGAGGGTAGCAACTTGTGCTAAGTAGTCAGAACAATGTGATCTACTGTACAGTGGTGTATTTCTGATTTGAGAATTCTACATGTGGACTTTCTATCCGGGTGAATGGCGCACAACGCAGGACCATGTACCTCGACAGGCCTGGATGCCCAGCAAACCAATAGCATGTTCACGGCGCTCATGCGCCAGATGTCAGAGGTTACTATAGCCTCCAACAATACGACTTCAGCCATCCAGCAGATGGATAGCAGGCTTATGGCTACAGAGACAAAAATACAGGCTAGAGCGTCGGCTCTTGATGCACTTAGTGCGACAGTTAGGGAACAGGAGTGAGTGATTCAGGCACCGTAGTCCAAGATGGACGACATCAAGAATCGGTGCAGGCACAACAATCTTAGGATTCTAGGCTTCCCTGAATACGCAGAGCGAGGGAATGCTTTGGAATTCCTATACGATGTCCTGCCTGAGGTTTTGAAACATGAGCTTCTGCCAGGCTTTATCATTGAGCGGGCACACAGAACACTGAACCCAGTGCCCAAACAGGGAGAGAGACCAAGGCCTATAATGGCCAGGATACTTAATTTTGCTGACAAGGAATGGATCTCCAACTGGGCACAGGATCTCAGGTCTCTGAAGTGGCATGAACAAAAAATATTGATCTTCCAGGACTACTCTTGGGAATTGGCGGTGCGTCAGAAGGCGTGCACAGAGGCCAGGTGGATTATGCATTCCCTGGGCATCCACTTCTCCCTGCACTACCCAGTAGTGATGCACCTAGAGGTGAATGGCACAGTGGTCACCTTTTCCACACCTGAAGCCCTCATGGAATACCTCCACCGAAATTGGCCTAATACTCGACAGAAAAACCCTCTGGAGCCTGTAACTGGGAAGACTGAGTTGACCCCAAAGTGAGGACCAGTGAATGAAGGGCCCCCCTTCTATTAGGAGCACTGTCCCAATGTTAGTTTTACTGGTGGCACTTCTTGTTTACCGGCCCGACCCAGGAAATGTCAGCAATCTGCCAGACATGCCAAATGGAATCACCCGAAGGAGCACCTAGCTGCAGATCGCCAACAGCAACAGCATAGCACCGAAGAGCTTGATCCCAGGATCAGCGCATTTGCCTCACCCAACTGGTATGCTGTTCTCGACATGGAACAAACAGAGGAAGAAGACTTTCCCATTTACCCGGAGCAGGAGATGGTTCTTGAGGTTTCTGCCTTGGAGGACGAGATACGAACTGGGACTGAAGCCTTTACCTTAAGTACAACCTCCACTCCAGCCCATCTCCTCACTGAGCAGGAAGAAGACCGAACGCAGACCCAGATGTTGAAGAATGACCGTCAATCAACACCAGCACAAGACCCAGATTAGATAAGTACCTTAAACTTCACTCTAATTATTAAGTCTGGGCAGGGTCTAACCTTGTAGTTTTCCTAGCCAGTAAGCTGCTTATGGAGTTATTGCTCTGTTATGGAACCCCTCCCCAGGTAAATCTCTATGGATGGCCCTTACCTTGGCTTTGTAATTAAAAGAGTTTAGTTTTATGAAGTACACATGCTGTATAATGCTTCATGTGGTGTATTGACTCTCCCCCATAGTCACTGTGAGGAGGATACCTCCTCCCCCATATCCTACTCAAGGTACTGTCCAATGGGAGGCAGACTGTTATGGAAAGAATGAACTATTCCCAGGGTAGGGGCTGGTGTATCTATACCCATCAGCCGAAACCTGGGTTGTTAAGGCAAGCCAGCCCACTCAGGCTACGGTTATAGCATGACCTACATGTTTTTCCAAGTGCAGTTGCCTAAGGGTAACGCTGGGATACTCCCCTCCCCCCCTCATCCCAGACAAGTAGGTCGGATCACGGAGGACAAATTGTCCTCAACCCTTTTGTGGCCTGCTCATTCCAAAGTGCTAGGTTGCACTGTAGATGTATATAGTTATTTAAGTTTACTTTTCAATTATTTTGCTAACACACAGTCTCGAGAGTATGATCCGCATTTAGTTATGTTAGCTATGCTAACTGTCCAAAAGCACGTCTGTGATATGTCTTTCCAGCACACAGAAGGTTCCCCTCAACGGTGGTTTGTTGGGTGGCCCCCCCTTTAGATATCAGTGTTGCTTTCTGCTTTGTCTCATCCCACCCCCCTGGATATGGCTGATTTATCCTATGTGACTTGGAACGTTTGGGGGCTCAATTCCGCTGCTAAGCTCAAAAAGGTACTAATGCAGCTAAAGAGGGGAAAAACCCAGATAGCCTTTTTACAGGAGACTAAATTAATAAAAAAAGACCAAAAGCTTCTTGTTAAAGATTGGATAGGGAAAGCAGTTCAAGCCAGCGCACCTACAAAAAAGAGAGGGGTGGCCATCCTACTTCACAAAACTCTCACCTGGTCGATCCTGCAAAGCAAGGCAGACCCACAGGGTAAAACGATGATGGCTCTGATGGAAACCCCGATCGGCTCCATCTTATTAGTAAATGTCTATGCCCCTAATGAGGATGATCCCACATTCTTTCTGGACATTTCATGCAGAATTCAGGGAATGCTGGGGGAGCATGCTGCTATTATACTTGGGGGAGATCTTAATCTCACCCTGGTCCCGATATTAGATAGGAGCGCACTGGGGAAAGAAACACATATTAAAAGTGCCCAGGAGGTACATAGACTCAGTGAGAAACTTAACCTGGTGGACATCTGGCATATTATCCACCCCAAAGAGCAAGATTTCACTTTCCATTCTGGAGTGCAAGGGACTTTTAACACAATGGACCTTTGGCTCATCTCTCATTCTCTCACTCAGTTCGTGCTTGACTCCACTATTCTCCCCCCTGTTATTTCGGACCATGCCCCTGTGCAACTGAGCTTAGCATTGGGGTCGCTAGCTTCACGCTCCCCTGCATGGATACTAGATCCACTTCTTATGCAAGATCCCAAATTTGTAGAGTGGGCTAAGAAAGAAACTGCACAATTCTTGCAAGAAAATCCCATACACGATACGTCCGCAGGGAATACTTGGGAAGCATATAAAGCGAACATGAGGGTGAAAATAATAGGCTATACTGCCCACAGAAGGAAACACAGGGAAAAAGAGATGACACAGTTGAAGTGTGCCCTGGTGGCTGCAGAACACAGCCTTAAGCAACTGGCATCCCCTTCCCTTCAATCGGTTCAATACCGCCAAGTGCTAGAACTCTGGCTACAACTTAATGAACTGATTTCAAGGAAGGTGGATCTGGGACTTCTAAGGCTGAGACATACCTATTGGGAGGGAGGTGACAAAAGTGGCAAGGTTCTGGCATACCAGTTACGTAAACAACAAACAGGTAGACATATAGCTGAGTTAAAGGATGCCCAGACTGGGAGTGTAAAAACAAATCCTTCAGAGGTAAATAAAATAATGAGGAACTTTTACTCGTGCTTATATGACACATCAAGAAATGGTCCCCCCCAGACATATCTCAATTCCTTCATACCATACAGGTTCCTAAACTGTCCCTGGAGCAGAGAGAGTCCCTAGAGGAACCACTTACAGAGATGGAAATAACAGCAGCCTTGAAATCACTCAAAACAGGAAAAGCCCCTGGGGGAGATGGTTTCCCTGTAGAATTTCTGCAGCTTATGGCCCCACTGATTACACCTCTTTTATCCCAAGTATACACTGAAGCGAACAACCTTGATATCTTACCATGCACTTTATGAGAAGCCGTAATCAGTACTCCCCAAAAAAGGAAAAGATGTCACTGAGGTGGCCAACTACTATCCTATCTCATTAGTCAACTCTGACAGCAAGGTGTTCACCAAGACCCTTGCAACCAGACTAAACCCGGTGCTCCCCTTCTTGATTCATCCCTCACAGACAGGGTTTATAAAGGGCAGGTATAGTTCTGATCATCTCTGCACTGTGCTCAGCCTTATTCATCAGGCCAGGGCACTACAGACACCAGCTGCTGCCCTTGCCATAGACTTCGAAAAAGCTTTTGGCTTTGTTGAATGGGTCTACCTGCTTGCTGTTCCTGAGCACTTCAGATTTGGCCCTCATTTCAAAACAGTAATAAGGACACTATATACCTCACCTCAAACAAGAGTCCTGACAAACTCTATCCTTTCTGCCCACTTTAATTTACACAGAGGCACTAGACAGGGTTGTCCTCTTTCCCCTCTTTTATTTGTGCTGGCACTGGAACCACTTGAGGTTGCAATCTGACAGCACCCCCTGATACCCGAAATAAGAATAGGTCACTCCCAATATTACACCCTTCTATACGCTGATGATCTTCTGATTACCCTAGGGAATATACAACACGCGACTCCCCCACTACTTTCATTATTAAAACATTTCTCCACTGCCACTGGCCTCAAAATGAATGCTTCTAAAACAGAAATCCTCCCTCTTAATAAATACTGGAGTCAACAGCTCTTCCCAAATTTGGGCTTTAAATGGTGTGAAATACCATAACTTATCTAGGTATTCAAATTAGTACCCAAAGTGAAAAGTGGTGGGACAATAACCTGGCCCCCTTGCTCACCGAATGTAAAGGAATCTTGGAGAGATGGCACAAGTTAAATTTGTCTATGGCAGGGAGGATTGCTGCCTTCAAAATGTCTATGGCCCCCAAATTTTTTTCTTTATTTTCTCACATCCTTCTTATACTTCCCCTCCACTGGCTGCAGAAAATAGGTAAAATGATAGGATTCTATCTTTGGGGATTAAACAGACCTCAATATAGTCAGAATACTCTCAGAGCTCACTGGTCTCAAGGTGGCTGAGGATTGCCTTGGATGAAAGGTTATAAAATTGCATACCAATGCTCTCAGAACTTGAGGTGGTTTCAATTCGCCTCACAGAAGGTAGAAGACTTGGTTTGCTGGCCAAGGCACCTAGCTTCACCTGAGCTCTTTCCTTCTAAGATTGCTTGAAAGGCAGAGTAGAGAACCTTACCAGAGCAAGGGAAAAGGATTAAGACTTCTTTTGGCTAAGCAGATTTATTGTGTGTTGTTGTTTTTATTTTGTACTCACAGGGATTGCTACTGTTTGTTGCTAACATTTCGTTGCTTTATTTTCTCTGATTCTAATTGTTGTTGCTTTGACCTTCTTCTGTATTATTACAAGGTGCCTACAGGTGTGTGCTAATAGATTACTGCTGTAATCTTCGATTCCATTGTCTTTTGCAAGGTATATCTTCTGTTACTGCATTATTTTTCTCTGTAGCAAAGTGTTTTTAAGGTATATCTTATCTGAAATTATTACAGGTGGTGCTTTACAGGTTTTACAGTTTTATCTAACATTAGGATAAGCTATCAGGGTTACTGCATGTTTTTTGACTGATTGTTTCTGCTCTTACCTCCTTGTTCTTTCGTCCGTGGCTCTTCTTTATCGGCAGGGGAAGGGCCCAGCCACCCACCCCCATCCCCAACCACCCCACACTACACTCCTTTTATAGGGTACCACAGTTGTGTCATTTCCTGTGGCACAGCAGGAAGGGGTGGATCAGTGGGGCATCCACAAGGTGAGCTCATTTACAAAGGCACTAGTAATTTAACTTGGTATAACAAGTTATACAAAAACAAAACACAAGATCAAACCATTACTTGCATTTTCTTCCTTCTAATTACTCTGACTAGGTTATAAACCCAGCAACTTATCTGGAATGGATATCATTAATTGCAGGTACTGTGGAACAATTTTCAGAAGGACAGTCTTACAGGATTTAGGACACTGTCCTACATGCTAGGCCATTGGAGATCTTAGGCTCAGCTCCAGGCAGCATGGGCAGAGATTGTGCGCCCAAATTTCATATTCAAGAGGAAATACATTATAAGAACCACCCACCATTTCCCCAACATCCAACAGAAAACCTCGACCGCAGAGGGTAGTTGGTCCAGGAGGTTGGCAGGTGGTTAGAGGGGCAAGTCGGGCCCCATCACCTCTGCTCTCCAACATATTACCTCCAAAACCATATAAACATTACAAACAGGTATCTGCCTCTATCTCTGAAATCAAACAAAGGGCAGAGGACACTGCAGAGCAGGACACTGCAGCACAGGAGCTAGCACAACAAAACTCACCCAAATCAGGAACCAAAACAAAAAGAAAAAGGAAATCAAAAAACTTCTGATCATAGGAGACCTCATGATTCAGGAGTTGATACCCATCTTCAGCCAGGGTAATGGTCAGATGTCTCCCAGGTACATCAGCATGGAGAGACACTGACCGCATTAGCAAAATTGTTCACAAAGCAGGAGAAAACATTGACATCCTGGTACACATAGGGACTATCGATCTCACCAGCCGGTCAGTTGTGGAGACCAAGGAACACATGACCAGGCTGGGTGACAAACTATCATCCATTCTGTTTGGCATCTCCTCTCTGAGATCCTGCTAGTCTGGGAGAGGTGACAGATGGATGGAAGGTCAGAGAAGGGAGATAGGGAGCTAAACATGGGCTCAATGGCTGGCAACAGGAAAAGGACACAGATTTGTAGGAACTGGCAACAGTTCTGGGAGCGAAAGTTCTTTAAATTTCATAGACTGCATCTGACTAAGGAGGAGTCAGTGCATTGGGTCAGAAGTTTGATGTCTCTGCAGAATATTTAAACTAGCAATGGGGAGAGGTGCAGCACCCTATACGCCGATCGGAAGAAACACCTCCCCTCAGCTAGTGGTCAAACAGGATTCAGCATGTTTGCAGTTCATTTGCATCACCAGGTAAGAAAAAATTTCCATCTCCCCACACGATTTATGGAAATGCCAAACCTCACCCAACAACTAACACATCCAAATCTGGCCAATGGAAAATCATGTACACAAATGCTCACATCCTGGGAAATAAGATCCCAGACCTGCAGGCAATAATAAGAGGCTAAACTGGACATAGTAGTAATTAGTGAGACGTGGTTTACCAGTAACCACACTTGGGGAGACTTCAGTACCTGGCTATGTATTGTTTCAGAAGAGACCGAGATGCAAAAAGGGGGTGGAGTGGCCTCTGTATGTCAATGAAAATATCAAAGCTACAGAAATTCAGAATACACATAAGGAGCCAGAAGAACTGTGGTGTCCACTGGAAACAGGAAATGGGACAGCCATAAGAACCGGGTTGTCTACAGGCCCCAGACCAGGGGAGGACATAGACACATTACTGTTAGAAGATATACAAAACATGACAGCTAAAGGGAGGTTCTGATAATGGGAGACTTCAACATGCCAGATACAGATTGGTCAATACCAGCAGGAACATCTGCTAGAACTAGACACATGGTGGATTCCTGCAGGGGAAGGCCTCAAACAACTGGTACAACAACCCACAAGAGACAGGGCTATCCTAGATCTAGTACTGACTAACAAGGAAGGGATCACAGATCTCCAGGTAGAAGGCCACCTGGGGGCCAGTGACCATCACATGGTATGGTTCAATTTGACTACTACATCTAAATCATCCCATTCCAAGGCAAAGATATGGGACTTCAGAGGAGCTGACTTTGATAAGATGGCCAACAGAGTTAAGCTAGCCCTGGCAAAAAGAAACACAGGTGAGGGGGATACAGGCAAAGTGGGCAAGCATTAAGGATGCAATACTTGAAGCAACATCCCATTGTGTTAGACAGAAAAGGAAGTGCAAAAGAAGAAGGAAACCACTTTGGTTCTCAAATACAGTAGCAGAAAAGGTCAGAGCCAAAAGGCTGGCCTTCAGGAAATATAAGGGAACACAGCGATGAAGATAGGGAGCATACCAAACTGCCCTAAGGGAAGCAGGGAAGGCAGTAAGGCAGGCAAAGTCCCAAACTGAGGAAACACTAGCACGAACAGTAAAAGAAGGTGACAAGACTTTCTATAGATACATTAGTGAAAGGAGAAAGTCCAGAGGGGGTATTGCTAAGCTCAATGGAGAAAAGGGAACATGTGAGGAGGAGGACCCTGTAAAAGCATCTATCCTAAATAGATACTTTTGCTCAGTATTTACTGAAGAGAAGGTAGGGCAGGGCCCACAGCTCAGCACCATGGACACAGGGGAAGGGAGGTGAGCACTACTCCCTTCACAAAAGAAAGGGTCCTACAAGAGCTCGCTAAGCTCAGGGTGGATAAGGCAATGGGACCTGATGGCATACATCCCAGGGTACTTAAGGAGCTAAGGGTGGAACTAGCAGAGCCATTAGCAGAACTGTTTAGTGAGTCTCTGAGCACAGGAGAGGTCCCAGAAGACTGGATAAGGGCTCATGTGATCCCGCTCCACAAAAGTGGTTCAGGGAGGAGGCAGGGAACTACAGACCAGTCAGTCTTACCTCAGTAGTGGGCAAGATTATGGAGGCACTCCTTAAGGAAAGGATAGTGCAACACCTGGAATCCATAGGGGCACAGAATCCAAGACAGCATGGGTTTACAAAAGGAAGGTCCTGTCAAACTAATCTCATAGATTTCTTTGACTGGGTAACCAGAGTGGTGGACCAAGGGGGAGCAGATGATGTCACCTACCTCGACTTCAGCAAAGCTTTTGACACTGTTCCACACAGAAGATTGATAAATAAGCTGGGTAGGCTCGGGGTGGGTCAGAAGTTAGTCAACTGGGTGGCAAACTGGTTGACGGGCAGAAACAGAGAGTCGTGGTAAATGGTATACAGTCAGAAGAGATGCAAGTCACAAGTGGGGCACCTCAGGATCAGTCCTGGGGCCAGTCCTCTTCAATATCTTCATTAGTGACCTTGTAGATGGACTAGAGGGTAAGGCTTGTCTGTTTGCAGATGACACCAAGATCTGCAACAGAGTAGATGATCCAGATGGGGTGGGCAGAATGAGAAGAGATCTGGATAAACTAGCAAAATGGTCAGAAGAGTGGCAACTGGGATTTAATGGAAAGAAGTGCAAGATCATGCACATAGGGAAGAGAAACCCTGAAGCCACCTATAGGCTGGGAGGGGAGTTGCTGGCAGTCACAAAGGAAGAAACAGACTTGGGCATCATCATCACTGATGACCTGAAATCATTCAAGCAGACCTCTAAAGCAGTAGGTAAGGCTAGGGGGATGTTAGGGTGTATAACTAGGGGTATCACAAGTCGTAAGAGAGAGGTAATAATCCCTGTTTACAAGACACTGGTTAGGCCCCATCTGGAGTACTGCGTGCAGTACTGGAGGCCACACCTTCACAAGGACATTAACCAAATTGAGGCAGTCCAGAGAAAGGCAACCAAAATGGTGCAGGGACTGCATCAGAAGACATATGAGGACAGATTAACCGAGCTCAATATGTATACCCTTGAGCAAAGGAGGGAGAGAGGTGATATGATCGAGACATTCAAACACCTTAAGGGCATTAACAAGGTGAAAGAGTCTAAATATGTTTAAATATAAGAAAAATAGCAGGACAAGAGGACACAGCATGAGATTAGAGGGAGGCCGATTAAGGGGGAATGTGAGGAAATACTTTTTCACAGAAAGGGTGGTGGATGCATGGAACGGCCTACCTCAGGAAGTGGTGGCTATGAATACAGTGCAGGGCTTCAAACAGGCATGGGATAGGCATAAGGGAGCAATACAGATGAGTATGAATAGATAGACCACTGACAGAGCAAAGGCCAATGGCACATTTATAAGGTAGAAAAAGAAATGGGCAGACTGGATGGGCCTTGCGGTCCTTATCTGCCATCAACTTCTATGTTTCTATGTTTCTATATCACAGTCATCCCTGCAGTGGGTAGAAATAGAGCAGAATGCTGCCAATACCCCTATCCTGTCATCTCTTCTGGGCTCAGGACCTGCCACATATCTCAAATCTCACATACCTACTGGAAGGCACTTCAGCAGAAGTTAGGCCTATTTAGTATTCCCCTCTCACTAACTCCCATATGGCAAAACCCAGACATCATTATTGATAATTACCCAGCGCTATGGCAGACCTGGAAGGAAGCGGGCATATTATTTGTGGGGGATCTTTTGAACTCTGAAACTCAAACTATTGAAACCTTTGCAGATCTCTGTAAAAGGTGATCACTACATAAATCAGACCTGTGAAGATACTTTCAGATCAGAGTGGCACTCAAACTTACCCTTAGCAAATTCCAAGCTAGAGACCCCCTCACCCCGCTTCTCAGTAAATGGCTGGGTGCCTCTAGTGGCACGGCAGGACTGATGTATGCTGCATTCAGAGATACCCTTCCTCATACATCTCCTAACTCCAAAGCCAAATGGGAGAAAATGTTGCAAATCCAGATCCTGGATAACCATTGGGGACAGTGCTGGCGCACTGGACACCTAGTATAGAACGATGCTCGCAGCCGTCTAATTCATAACAAAATACTTCATTCATGGTTTAGAACCCCAGAGATCCTTTAAAAGGCCAATGTACTACAACTTGACAAATGCTGGAGATGCCACAGTCCCGGTGGTAATCTGTATCACATTCTCTGGCAGTGTCCATTAATAATTTCACTATGGGTAGCTATAACTTCAGCAGCTACTAAGATTCTTCACACTGTCATCCCTTTAAATGCCCCTTTGCTACTACTGGGTATGCAATCAGTAGCCTGCTCTTTTTCATGTCAGCAATTCCACTGGCTAATGTTACTAAGTATGCAAGTAAAATGTAACATCCTAAGGAATTGGAGAACTCCAAAATTACCTACCCTGGGGGACATTTTCTCCTCCCTTACTCAGTTACATGAGCTAGACAGAAGGTCCCACAACACTCTAGGCCAGAAGGATAGATTTCAGAAATCCTGGGCACCATACATGGCCTATCTAGTGGCCAGAGCTGGTGTCGGCTGTATGGTCCATTGGGTAACTGTGAGTTTTTTTTTCTCTATTAAAAGATGTACTGCTGGATTAACATTATGTCTCCTTGTGCTGATCTTAAACAATACTCTTGGCACTTAGGTCAACCTAATAGTTAGGACAGTATGATGTTAGCTTTAGATTAGATTATGTGTAACAGAGCCAGATAATAGCATCCCCTTTCCCCTTGTTTTTGAGTTTCTCATGGTTCTCTGTACTAGTAAAATGTGCTGATTCTTTTTGTGTTTTATGTCTTTATGTTATGTGCATCGGTATAAAGTTAAATATAACTCCCTGGGACAATGCAGGTTAGATATACTGGGTTCACTTTGTGTTAACTTTTTCCACCTTAAGCACTCGCCACTGAGGAGACCACTGGAAGGTATGACTTTCTGTTCAATGAAGCCTTGGCACACATCAGCAGCAGTACCTCCTACTTGGTCCCTAATTGTCATTATAGGATGTGGGTATGTACCAAGTTATTTTTTGTTTCATATCCTGGTGTTAAATGATAGGTGTGCACAATTTACACTCGATATAAATGACTTATGATAGACACTGATTGACAATAGTAAGCTCTAGATAGCCTTTGAATTGTTTGATTTGCCTATCAGGTTTCTGTTCAGTTTCTATGAGATATTCCTTCTTCTCTTAGTGTGATCATTATTATTTACAAGAGAAACCAGTACACGTAGCGTATGTGGTACCCTCACAAATATATGTAGATGCACTTGTCTGTAAATGCGTACACATGTCTGTATTTCACTCTGTTCTTTGTTCCTTTTTGAAATAATCTAATAAAACATTTAACTGAAAAGAAAGGCTGATTTCCAAAAAACGAGGAACAATGTAAGTAGCCAGTTAATGGAAATAGAGGTCGAGGAGGTGGAAGTCATGTGGGGGGGGGACTCAAGAGAACAATAAAGACTGCGACAGATCAATGTGCCAGATGGGTCAGCAAAGCAAAAAGAAAAAGAAATCCTCTATGGTTCTCCAAGGAAGTGGCTACCACAGTCAAAGAAAAAAAGAAGGTGTACAGCATATACCAGGAAACCAAAACTGAGAAAGACTGGGAGTCATACAAGAAAAAAATGAGAGAATCTAACAAACAAATTAGAAAGGCAAACGCACAGACAGAGGAAAGGATAGCAGAAGGGGCAAAGAGAGGAGACAAATCATTTTTAAGATACATTAGGAAATGTCGGAAGGCAAAGGGGGGATAGTAAAGATAGCTACTGGGGAAAGGAAATGCACTAAACATGACCCAGAGAAAGCCAAAATCCTGAACAAATACTTCTGCTCGATGTTTACCAAAGAGAACCCAGGGGATGGCCCAGCAATAGAACCTCTGGCAATAGCAAAAAGAAATAACAGTAAAATTAAATGGTTAAAAATTGGCTCTACAGAAAACAAAAACAGTTTATATGCAGATGATGCATTAATATGCATATCTAACTTAAACAAGACCTTTTCAGAATTAAATAACACATTGATTAACTTTGGCAAATTATCCGGCTATAAAATAAATTGGGGCAAATCAGAATTATCAGAATTCATAAATCACAAAGACTCATTCCATTTAAACACAAGAGAAGACATAAAAAACTACAATAGTTAAATACTTAGGGATTAATATTGACAATATTGAACAACTATATAATAACTTTGAACCCCTCATGATAAAAACTCAAAAAGGATTAGATCACTAGGAAACCCTACCATTGACTTTAATTGGCAGAGTGAACATAATTAAAATGAATTCCCTACTAAAATTCTTATTTTTATTTCAAACCATTCCAAACCATTCCAATAATGTTAAATAATAATAAAAAAATGGAAAAAACAATCAAAAAAATGTGGAAACGCAAAAGATCCTGAATGAAGAGAGAACATTTATATTTACCAAAAGAATTAGGAGGCTTAGCGCTTTTAAACTTTCTTTGGTATTATTTGGCAGCAAATGTGTCCATAATATACTGTATGAATGGTTCCACCAAAATCAATGTATTTACTCTTGTCAGAGAAAAAAACAACAATGTTGTGGGTGATACCTTTTATTGGACTAACAAAATTATTTCTGAGACTAGCTTTCAAGAGATAAAACTCTCTTCTTCAGGTCAAAGTGAAAACAGCTGAATAGCATGACAGATATGGAGGCTGGACATGGATTCAAGACATAGACTAATAGTTTATACATCAAAGCATTACAGTCAATTCACATTCCTTACAAACAGGAAGACTCTAATTGTCATTGAAGTGTGTCTGTTGAAGAGCTCAACTTATAAGATCAGAGGGCAGCTCCAGTTTGGTCTGGACCATCAATTAACTTTTGTAAAAAATCAAGACGGAAAAAAAACACCATTGTCCTTAGAAGGTACCTTTTAAAAAAAGCCAGAAGATTCTGATGTGAGGATTTAAGGAGAAACTCTGAAGCACTGTTTTAAGCATAATCACTGGTAATGTGCTAAAAAAACAACATCTTCATTAACATATTTGTTGTTGTTTTTTTTCTCTGCATTGTTGACCGGACTAACACGGCTACCACATTTCTATTTTTTTACTCTTGTCAGATTGAAAGTAACTTCATTCTATATGATACATTACTGTAAAACATGTCCTACATACAGGTTACCAACAACTAGAATTAAAAGAAATAGGCTGGTCTATTGAAATAACAAGGTCAGTATGGACCAAACTAAAACATCTATTAAAAATTCAGAATGAAGTATCTCCTTTTGAACCTATCTATATGAATGGTCTCTTCAAACCCTCTATAGATATCATGTTTAAACAGTGGTATGTGAAGGGCTTGACAGAAATCAATCAATTATATAATAATGAAGGCCTTATGGAATTTGAAACAATCAAAAATACTTATAATTTAACCAGTAATCACTTTTTTAGATACTTACAAATTAGGGACTTTTTAGGAAAAAGGGTGAACATCTCCATTACACCACAATTGAATAGTCTAGAAAGCATACTATTGCAACCTACAAATACAAAATTAATATCTAGACTGTATTCAGTCATACTAGAAAACTGTAGCTATAATTTACAGTTATTAAAAACAAAATGGGAAACTAAAATATGTCATAATATTATGGACAAGGAATAGAAACAAATTCCAATCCACACAACTTATACAGACATATTTTAATATCATTTTATTATCATAGTAGAATTCACTATACACCTCACAAAATAAGTTTAATGAACCCTAATTACTCAAACAATTGTCCAAGATGTAAATCAAAAATGCTACACTGTAACACATGCTAGTAACATGTAAAGAACTGGACATGTTTTGAAGAAAGATTTTAGATTCAATACAAAAAATTACATTAATAACACTTAGAAGGAATAATGAAGACCTATTGTTAATGAGGGGTAATGCAATAAATATAGGATAAAGTATGGGGTGCAGTGTGTTACGAGAATTTAACACACACCCGAGTTGTTGGATGGCACATAAACCCCGAGGGTGAAGCCTGAGGGGTTTATGATAGCCATCCAACAACAAGGGTGTGTGTTAAATTCGAGTTAAACACACTGCACCCCATATTTTATTTTATATAATTCAAGGGGTTTTGTTTTTTCTTGTCACTGAAAGATCTGATAAATAAAATATAGACAGTCGTACCTTGCGTCATAGATTTTCTTTATTCGGTAGGCAGAGTACTTTGTAATGATTAATCATATTAAATTAACTGTTAGAACTGCAATTTCAATAGATTTAACTGAAAAGAGAAAGAAAAAATGTCCGTTTGAATCTTCCGTTTGGCTTTTTTTTTTTACGTTGCTATGGCCATTGCTATGTGTTGCCTGGCAGTGGAGTCTTGTGATCTGCAGAGGGAGGGGGAGAGTTGAAAGATTTGGGAGAAAGCTATGTAGTGAGCGGGAAGAAGAAAATGTGCTTCAGTTTTACAGTGGCTGATGAGGTGAGTGTTTGTCATTAAGTGTATTTCTGAGAGACAGCATGTTTTTGAAATTCTCGAGCCGCACTGTACTTTCGATTTGAAGTGGGCGCGTAAATGCCGTAACACCTACTCAGGTGTTACGGTATTTAATACACGGTTTTGTCAATGTAAAAAAACGGAACCCATTAATTATATAACCATATTGTATATCAAAAGAAACTAATGCAAATAGCTTTAATGAATGCATTTAAATGTATTTTAATGAAATGGAAATACTCTCTCCCTCCTGACTATACTGCTTGATTGAATGTTATGACTTGATACTTATAAAATACAGAAAGTGCATTATATCTTGAAAAAAATATGAAACATTTGATAAAATGTGGCAAAACTATGACAATTATATAAAATCTAGAGAAGTATTAATAAATTTGATATAAGCTTATAATGAATGGATAAGCTACAAGTACAGATATTTATATACTACTGTCCTAAAGTTATAAAATGTTAACGTTATGACTGTATAAATGAAAATACTATATTATGTGTGTGTGTATATATATATATATATATATATATATATATATATATGTGTGTGTATATATATATATATATTATACTGGCGCGTATAGTTAGGGTTGAGTCAGTTTTGCACCTTAATAACTCTGCCATCGTATGACAGATTTGCCTGAAATTTTGCATGCATGGTCTGGTACTATAGATCTCCGGATTTTGCAAGTTGCATTATGGTCAGATGAGCAGTTGCAGAGCAGCAGAATGCAAATAAATTGACTTTTTGCATGTTTCTTTGCTCGTGCCTACAGCCTGCATGATTTGTCCGTTTGGTCTGAAATCTTCAGGGAAGATGCGGTATGGGTCACTGATGTGCCTTTCAAAGATTTGGTAAAAACATTAAACTGTTCAAAAATTATTCAAAAAATAAGTTTCCCATTATAGTCAATGGGAAAAAATATATGTGTCTCTCGAAAGCTGCTGCCAGTACATTTTACTTTCACAAATGGACCTTATACTTTCATGCATGGCCATCTTGTTTTCAGTTAGTGAGAGAGAAAAATGCCTGGCATTTAAATTTGGCACCCTAGGTAAACACTGACTATTGTGTTTACCAAGTTGGGTCCTGAGGATGCCAGCCCTATCTTTGTTTTGGGTAACCCCCCCAGAAATGGAGTTTTAAACATTGGAGCCCCAGTACTTTCAAAAATTGTGAAAGAAACAGCCATGACACTTTCGCAAATCATGAACGTGTTGTGCCATTTTTGCAAAACTGTCACAATTTGTGACAATACTTTGGCCAAAAAACTACAATTCTTTGCTATCCCCCTGCAAGAAAATGGTTTGGGCTTTGGGCTAAAATTCACAGGGTGGCAAGCCCTGGTCCCACAGATGTATCTATTTGTGGTTTGGCATCACAGCATTCAACGGGCCTACAGTTACAGCATTTCGAAGTTGAGAAATTTCCCATAGGATAACATTGTGGCACCCGTGATGCCCTTCGGCACTCATATATCAAAAACGAAGTGAGATATGGAACTTTCGCTACCTACAGCTTTCTAACAACAAAAACAAGTTTGGAAATCATAGATTACAACTGCAGTGGAATTTTTTTCCTACTTGCTACGATTATGAAGATATTGGCAAAAACATTTTAAAAGGGTTCCAAGGGTGCCTTTTCAGTGTTTTTCAGTGCCCATATCTTGGAAACGATGCAAGATATGGATTTATTGACTTTATCTTACTTGGAGGTTATGCTGTCATGATTATAATGGACATTTTTTTTGTAGCTGCTATGGTTGCTGAGATATCGGCAAATTAGTGTTACAAGTGTTCCTTAAACTATGGTGCTGCTGTATGGCTCCGTAGTTATGTGTAAGTGGGAGTGCAGGGCCCAGAGGGCCCACGTTCCCACATACGCATACCATTATAAAAAAATGGGCAGTGTGAAGGGAGCGCAGTTCTCAGAGGGCCAGCGCTCCCACTAACACATACCAGTTACCAGTTACATTACACTTTCTCAAAAAGAATGGAAATTCATTGCAAAAAACTCAGTTAATGCATCAGTTAGGGTTCATAGCACAATGACAAAAGTATGGAAATGTGATTTTAGGGTTAAATCCCTATCACCCCCCCCACCCTCACCTCCACTTACCAACAGATGTTGGGGTGTGCCATGGGGTCATCAGGCCTAATTCTCACCCTATTCTCCTATGCTGTAGCATGTCAGCTTGTTTTCACATGGAATGGGGTGAGAGTTGGCCTGATGACCCCATGGCACACCCCAACATCTGTTGGTAAGTGGAGCATGGAGGAGTGGGGGTGGTAGGGTGTAACCCTAACATCACATTTCTATTTTGTCATTGTGCTATGAACCCACTGATGCATTAACAGAGTTTTTGTAATGTATATACATATATATATATATATATATATATATATATATATATATATATATATGTATGAGTTCCTCTGTTGAGAGCGGAATAAAAAATAATAATAAAAAAAAAGAGATGGCAGAAGCTGTGAGAATATGGGAGCCACTGGGGAACAATGACCATAACTCCATTTGGTTCAAACTGACCTTTGGGTCTGGAAAACCAAGGGGCAAAGTCCTTGATTTTAGAAGGGTGGACTTCAATAGGCTGAGGGAGCTGGTCGGGGAAAAGTTAGTAGGGCTGGATGATGTAGGTAGGGTTGACGAGAGATGAGGGCAATTAAGTGAGCCATTCTCACAGCTTTTAACATATACAGTACATGAGAAAGGTAACCAAAAAGAACAGGTTCAAGAGACCATTATGGTTCTCAGCAAAGGTCAGCAAAGCAGTGAGGACCAACAAAAAGGCCTTCTACAAGTGTAAAGAAAAGCAGGAGGAGGGAGAAAGAGGAGAATATTTACTGAAAAACAGGGATGCAAAGAAGGCAGTTAGGGAAGTGAAAACTGACAGAGAGCTGTGTATTTTGGAGAGGTCAAAAGGGGAGAATTTTAGATATATGAGGGAGAAAATTAAGAAAGGAGGAAGAACTGTAAGGCTACTTGAGGAGGTTAGGGTGATAGAGGAGGACTGGCAAAAGGCTGCCATCCTCAATGATTACTTTAGCTCAGTTTTCTCCAGAGAGTGGCATCAGGGAGACCACTAAGGATCCAGGAGATGAGGCAGCCAATATTTGCAGGCGAAAGGGTCCAGAAAGGGCTGCCAGCCCTGAAGATGAATAAGGCCCTGAGACCAGATGGATTGCATTTGAGGTTACCCAGGGAACTGGCTGAACCCTGTTCAACAGCTCACTGGGGATGGGGGATGGTTCCAAAGGATTGGAGGGTGGCAGACAAGGTTCTGTTCCATGGGGGGGGGGGCAAGGAACAAGCAGGGAACCACAGACCTGTCAGTCTTACCTCTATTGTAGGGAAGCTGATGGAGTCACCGGTCAAAGAGGACCTTGTGGACTGCTTGGAGAGCAACAGGCTCCAGGATAGTAAATAGCATGGCATCTCCATTCTTCATAGCAGCCTGAATGAACAAAATGGACGATGTCCCACTTCCATCCATGACACCTTTACCTGTTGCAGGTATATCCATAGAGCTCCGTGAGGTCATCTCATCCTCCATTTTTCCTAGACCATGTTCTTGAAAATTACTGCCCTGAACTGCTTGCCCAGGCTGAGAACCGGGAATCACAAATCAGAAGCATTCTCAGTACACGGGGTGGGGAGGGAAGCAATCTCCACCACAGGGAAGGGGGGGGTTGAGGTCTTGTGGGTCAGTCTCAAGTCTGGAAACGGAGCCACCACTCACATGGGAGTGGTATACAGGCCTCCAACACAGGGAGAGAGCATAGACAAAGAGATGTTGGAAGGCATAGACAAAATGGCTAAGAAGGAGGAGGAGATGGTGCTAGAAGGGGGACTTGAATCTGCAAGATGTAGAGTGGAGCCTACCTGCTGCAGCATCAGCTAGGAGCAGAGACATCTTGGACTCCCTGCAGGGGGCATTCTTCAGACAGCTTGTCAGTGAACCCACTTGGGGTAGGGCAATACTGGACCTGGTACTTACAAATGGGGACAGGTTGGTGGGTGTCAGATTGGGCAGCCGTGACCATTGCACAGTATGGTTTAATATAAGAACAATGGCAAAATTCAGCCACACAAGGGCGAGGGTCCTGGATTTCAGAAGGGATGACTTTATAAAGATGCGGGAATGCATCCGAGAAGACCTGGTTGGGGAGATATCAGGGAGGGGGTGGTGGGAAAATGGGCCAGAATAAAGGAGAGCATAGTAAAGGCAACAAACTTGTACGTCAGGCAAATATGCGAAAGCAGAAGGAGGAGGAGATCATTATGGTCCTAGAGGGAAGTGGCAGAAAAGGTAAAGGCAAAAACAATGGTATTCAGACGGTATAAGGAGACCCAGAGAGAGAGAGGACTGAGAATTGTATCTGGGGAAATGGAGGGAGGCAGGCAAGGCAGTAAGAAGTGCAAAAGCATAAGCTGAGGAAAGAATAGCCCAGACAGTATCGAAGGGGGAAAGACATTTTTCAGGTGTATCTGTGAGAAAAGGAAGACCAAGGGAGGGATTGCAATGTTAATAAAGGAGACAGGGGCTACATTGAGGACTAAGAAAAGGCAAACATCTTAAACAGATATTTCTGCTCATTGTTCACAGTTGAGAGGGAAGGGGAGGGATCACAAATAAGCACCAGTAGATTGGGGGAGGGAAGTGGACACCAGTCCCTTTTCAGAGGAGAAGATCAGGAAGGCACTTGCTGATCTGAGGGAGGAAAAAGTCATGGGGCCAGACTGGGTGCATCCAAAAGAGTTAAATGAATTCAGGGAGGTGTTAGCTGCACTCCTGACAGATTTGTTAAACAGTTCACTGGTGACCAATGTGGTCCCAGAGGACTGGGAAAGGGCAGATGTTGTCCCACTTCACAAAAGTGGTAGCAAGGAGGAGGCAGGAAATTACAGGCCTTTCAGCCTGACATCTGTAGTAGGAAAATTGATGGAAACACTATTAAAGAAAATAATTGTGGAACACCTGGAATCCAGTGGACTGCAGGACCTAATGCAGCATGGTTTTATGGAGGGGAAGTCATGCTAAACAAATCTGATATATTTTTTGGACTAGGTAACCAGGGTGTTGGAATGGGGGGCAGTGGATGTGGCCTACTTGGACTTCAGCAAGGCCTTTGACACTGTTCTACATAGGAGGCTGGTAAACAAGTTGGGCAGCATGGGAATAGGCAATAAGGTGGTAACCTGGGTAAGAAACTGGTTAGGGGATAGGAGGCTGAGAGTGGTGGTAAATGGAATTCACTCTGAGGAGGGGAGAGTGACCAACAGGATACTGCAAGGGTCAGCATTGGGGCCAGTTCTCTTTAATGTCTTCATTAGTGACATTGCAAAGGAACTGGAAGGGAAGATCAGCCTCTTTGTGGATGACACAAAGATCTGCAACAGGGTGGATACTCCAGAGGGGGTGCAAAGAATGGAAAGAGACTTGAAATGACTGGAGGAGTGGTCAAAAGTTCAGCAGCTAAGGTTTAATGCAAAAAAGTGCAAAATAATGCACTTGGGTCACAGAAACTTGGGGGTGCAGTACACAATGGGGGATAGATACTATCAGCGCTCAAGCAGCAAAGAGACCTGGGGGTAATCATATTGAATGACCTGAAGGTGGCTAGACAATGTGACAAAGTGTAAGCCCCCCTCCTCCTGTCAAGGGGTATGATGGTGGTAATAGGCCTGGGGAGGGGGTGCAATCCAGCAGAAAAAGTTCACATACCTGGTCAGCCTTGCTTACCAGACCTGATGAAACCAGGGTGCCATTGGACCTCTGGGTGCAGAGCTGGTTGACTGGAAAGACGAGACACTGGTCTTCACCTGTCTGTCCTTTCCATCTTCACCACCGAGGCCTTTGGAGGCAGTCTTCACCAGGCAGGTCTCTCACCGTCTTCCTTGAGGGTCTTCTGAGGCCTGACCCCTTGGATGCCACTCTGGAATACATTAGGAGCACGGGCTGTTGAGGTAGCATCTTGTTAGCAGCAAAACAGTCCACCCAAACAAATGAGTCACACACCAAACTGCAGGAACAGGGGATCCCATTTAATGAATAGTTAATTTCAAAACAGGAACAGTCACTCCATGGAGCATGGACTGTTGGGGTCACATCAGAAGGTAATAGGTGCTTAGGACTGATGAGGTCACATCTGAAGATAAAGAAATACTCTAGACCATGGAGGTCACAAATGAGCATTTAGTCCATGCAGCTACCCTTCAGGCTAGGCCTCCACAGTCCAACAGAGTCAACATGTTTAGGGCTGAATCAGGCCTATAAAACAGACAGCTAAAGTTTTTCTTTCTCCTCTTCCTCTCTCAATTTTAAATGAGGAGCATGGACCTTCAGGGAGATGGCCAACACAGCCCATGGCCACCCTCTTCATCTGCTTCTCATCTCAGAAACTGGGCAGTCTTAAATGTGGGTCAATATGAGACCAGGGCCTATCCCTAGATACACTGGGACCCTCTCACCTCTCAGAATTCACCTCTCCTCCTCTTTTGTTCATCTCTGCACTCCTCAATGGCAAATCCTTTTGGGGGTCCTACTCAGCAGTGGTCCTTAGGGCTAGCTGCAACTCAGCCCACCCCCTTGCTGCAGGTCCCACAGTCCTTTCTCTACAAGGAACCACAACAGTGCTCCTCTTCGGGGGGAAATGAATCCCCAAACAACCCCAGGGAATGGGGCTCCAGAGTTAAGTGGCCACTGCCACATCCCTGCTCTCAATGCTGCACTGCCGCACTAAGTAAAAAAACAAACCATGGCCTCAATGGCCGAGCAGGCAATCACCCCCACTCAGACTCTCTCTCTCTCTCTCTCTCTCTCTCTCTCTCTGTCTTCTCCTGGTGATCTCTCTCTCTCTCCCACTTACTTCTCTTCTTTTTATCCCCTCGCAGAAAGGTACCAAAACCCCAGAGGTTTAGTCTGGACCAGTTCTCTGGGTACCAAAAACTACTGTGTCCCCCTGTGCCTTGTGGGACAGGTGGTCCCAAAATAACAACTATTTACAGTGTACTCCCCATGGTGCCAGCCTACACTGAAACCACTTTCCCCTCAATGGAGCAGCAGCTCCTTTACATTTTCCTAAGCTGGTGGCCGCATATGTGCAGAGCCTGGTCCAACATTACTATTTACATTATTTATTTATTTTCTCTGGAGCATGGTCCCAAGCCTGTCCAAGCCTGAAAAACCAGACCCAGGATCACGAATTCACCCAGAGGCATGGAACAACCACTGGGCACTCAGCTCACCTACCCAGACAATGGACCAAGCACCAGAATCAAATGTCCGGAGCTGCAAGCCACAGAGGGGGGCCACAAGGTGCAAGTCCCAACAGGGCTTCAGGGAGATCCATAGCCACAGTTCTCAAAGATAAGCCTGTTTGGGGATTATAAAAGCAATCAGGAGAGCTAGTGGGATGTTGGGATGTATAGGTAGGGGTATTACCAGCGGGAAGAGGTACAGTAAGTAGTGTTGCCACTATATAGGTTGTTAGTAAGACCCCACCTGGAGTACTGTGTCCAGTTTTGGAGACCACATCTCAGGAAGGACATAGTCAGGATGGAGGCCATCCAAACAAGGGCTACCAAGGATGGTACAAGGTCTGCATCAAATTTCCTATGAGGAGAGGCTAAAGGAACTAAACATGTACACCCTGGAGGAGAGGAGGAAAGGGGGATGTGATTGAGACCTTTAAATACCTCACAGGGGTGAATAAGGTAAAAGTGGGAAGTATTTTTCAGAGGAAAGGGTGCTCAAGAACATTGGGCCACAATATGAATCTGGAGTGGGGCAAGCTTAGTAGAGATGTGAGGAAATACTTCTTCACAGAAAGGGTGTCAGACGCCTGGAACAGTCTTCTAGTGGAGGTAGTGTGGTAAAAAACAGTGGTGGGATTTGAAAAAGACTGGGACAAGCACAAGGGAATCATAAGGGATAGGTAATGGGGTGGCAGAAAAAGTGCCGTAGACCTGGAGGGGTCTACAGTGCAAGCAATGCAACAAAAATGGACAGGCTGGATGGGCCATGCAGCCCTTATCTGCCATCAGCTTCTATGTTTCTGTTTCTACTGGGGACTATCAAATAGAAAACCTTTTCATTAGGCCTTGCAACATCACTTTTAACATCACTAGCTTTTATATTTAAACTGAGAACTTTGTTATTTCTGGGAAAACATATTCTTAATTCCTTTTAGATAAACATTTCATCTGAAAAAAATTAAACTTTTGAAACTGTCTGTAGCCTCACAGCAACAAATGTATCTTTAATTCTATGTTTGAGAAAAGAAACATCATAACCCAAACTGTTGTACCTTTCACTTTTCATTCTATTAAATAATGACTTCCTGTGGCAGTTTGCTAGGAGTTCCTTTAAAAGAGGCTTATGAATTAAGCCTCTTTGGCTATTAAAGAAAACTGTTTGTATGTATTATTGCCTTTAAATTTATGGTGGCACCTCTCTAATCTGGGCAATATTCTACCTTATTCATGATCAGTTCTCAAAATAAGAAATGTTTCTTTTTACTAAATATAACTATAATTAGCTATAACTGAAAATAACTAAATATAACTAAACATAACTCTCAATGAGACTCTGGCAAGTTTTCAAAGGTCTACCTAGTGGCAGCTCAGCTGAACACAGAGGAATATTTAAATATGTTATTATGTAAACTGTCTAGATGGGTCAAGCAGTCCTTATCTGCCATCACATTTTATATTGCTGTCTTAATATACTGTACTGTTTCAGCTTCTATTTATATTTGTATCCAAAATCTAAATGTCTAGATGGCTGACAAAACACTGTGCTGTAAAAATGTTTCTACTTGGGGAGCACTACCTGACTTGAATGCTACCAAGAAGAAAACTAAAACTGAAGTAGCAACATGTAAAAATATTTTTTGTTGTCAGCTCCTGAAATACAGCTGCAAAAGGTTTTACAAAAATTCTCCTTCCAGAACTGCTTAGCCTAATTCCATTACCAAAACCAGGCACAAGTTCAGAGACTGCATTTAGAATAAATTACATTCCCAATCTTATAGAAAATTGCAATACTAATTTTACTCTTTGGAAAAGAATAAAAAAAAAAAGATACTGCTGCTGCTACTGAAGACAAGCAAGTCCTAAAAGAAAATAAAGGAAATAATCAGCAAGCTTTGAACATGGATAAAACAGCTCAAGGAATGAGTAACTAAAGGCAACATTACTTTTTTGGATCTTTATGGCAAAAACAAATGAAACTGGAAGCAAATTAAATGAAAACAAGCTTAGGCAAAAGAGCAAGCCTGAGGCAAAGAAATACATAATTCTGTTCCAGATTTAAACACAGTAACTTTGACAGAAAATAGCAACAGTAAATGGCCCACAAAAATAATCTCATTTCAATGCATCCTTCAGGAACCATCACTTATGCTGAAAAAAAGAGGTTTCAGTTAATATAAAACGTGCATCTACTCTGTGGGGAGCAAAACTCAAACACAGGAGTCCCCACTCTAAAGATGCCCCTCAAAGTGGATTAAAAAGTCATAACAAAACTGCACCTCTCTAAATGGAGGCACCATCACCAAGTCCATCAAATGAAGGAAATACAAAAGCCCCTCCCTCCAGGGCAAAGCAAATGATCTCAGAAATGATGGCACTGATTAAAAACATTTACATAATAGAAAAACTCAATATAGAAATGGAGAACATGAAAACAAATGGTTACAGGTCTCAAAACAAACAAACAAACAAACAAACAAAGTTGCAGAACACAACAGATGTGGCAGAGTCCAGAATTTCAAATCTAGAGGATTAGGTTTCTTTCTGGAAATGTTGCCATACAACTTTGGAAGGACATAAAGCACAAAAGAAGGTAACTGACTAAGAATTAATATGTAGAAGAAATAATGTTCAAATGAATGGGATATTAAATGAATTGGACAGAATGCCCCACTACAAACTTAAAATGGTTGACCCTACCTTTGATAAATTCATGGATATTGAACCAAATCAGAGTTTGATGAAAACTGATCATATCCACAGATCCCTCTGACCTAAGCTAGACATAGGAAGACCTCCAACAGCCTTAATCCTTAAGTGTATGTGGTTGTCTAATAGAAATTAGACTCATACAAAAAGTATACCAGAAGAAAAGGATAGACTATCAAGGTGCCAGCATATCCATTTACCAAGATCTTTCACTGGACATCATACTAGAAAGGAAATATTTAATTTACTGAAGAAAGCACTATGGGTCAAAGGCTACAAAACAAATAAACATAACCACAAAACATGAAGTATTTCACAATGGACAGTCTATAATTTATAATAATGTCTCACAAGCTGAGAAAAACTTACATAAGAGTTTACATCAAGAAATATTCCTCACCCTTTAAGATGAAAAAGGGGTAGAGAGGAATAAAGAAAATCGATGATTCAGTTATAAGGAATTACCCAGTGATTTCATCAATTGGATGAGGGCTTCTTTCACCAGTTACTGTTATTATTAATGCTTTTTTTCAATTTTGAGTGTATGTTTGAGAAAATAAAATTAGTAAAGTTTGGTACCAGGTCATAGTAGCGCGCACCAGGAAGAGCGTGAAAGTGCCACGCTGTGTAAAGCGTGAGAGGTTTAGAGCAACAGGAGTTAGAATAGCAGTGGGGGATTACCACTAACCCTGTTGCTCTGCAGAGACCCTCTGGAGGAATCAAGTTGCTGTGTGCTGGGGTGCTGGTTGAGCTGCTCCTGTGGTGGAGTGGCTAGGGTACCAGCACATGACAGAGCAGGAGACCTGGGACTGTGGTTTGGTTCCTGCCAGGTCTGCTCCTGCTGCAACTTTTTGTATTGATTTTAAAAACTTAATTTCCCCATCCTGATTTTCTCCCTATCCCCAAAGTCCATGACCCCCTGGAGTTGGTTATTTTAAGTTCTGGGGTGTGTGGGGGGGTGCAGGGACATAGCCCCCCGCATAAAACAAAAAAGTCTCATTGTTTTCAATGGGGTTTGCTGTTGTAGTTGGGTCGCTGTTGTCCCTGACCTTGTATGTGTGTGTGTGTGTGTGCCACTGTTTTCCTTGCTGCATGTATTGCCCTGTGGTTATCGTCTGCGGTGAGATGACCCCATGCCATAAAGTTTTATATTGTACTGGGATAAAAGGGTGGCTAACTGACTCTATTTATGGGAAAAGATGATGCCATTTGGGAAAATATATGTCATTTTGTTTCCAATACACTTGACTTACATTTTCATATAATATTACAAAGCCATCACTTACAACTGCAACATGGGACTTAAA
The DNA here is from genome assembly GCA_016271365.2 of Neoceratodus forsteri. Lineage (NCBI taxonomy): Eukaryota > Metazoa > Chordata > Ceratodontiformes > Ceratodontidae > Neoceratodus > Neoceratodus forsteri. The sequence continues at coordinate 1,317,435,591 of CM028131.1, forward strand.
TGGACTCAAGTCACATGTTAAAAGAAATAATATAATAACATGCACCAAGTAGAATGACATAGCTATTTTCTTCCTTCAAAAAATGAAGAAGATGAAAACTGTGAAACATAAAAGACAATGGGTTGGACAGGTTTGAATTTCAGTTGGCACAAACAAGAGCAGAGGGGTTGTTATTTTAATTAAAAAGAACACACATATCATATCCTGATCACAGTACTCAGATCATTTAAGTAAAAAAATGGTAAGGGCACTGAATATGGAAAACCGATTATACTTCTATCCATTTGTGCTCTCTTTATCACATACAATTTTCTAGCAGATGTAAAGTATGAAATGAAACAAATGAACAGTGACAACACCTTTACTGGTGAAGATTTAAATGCCCTGTGAGATCTCCACTTAGACAAAACATCTCAACCCTCAATAGAAGATAATAGAACTTTGATACTTTTGAATGCCTTCTTGAATGAGCAGAATGTAACAGATGTTTGAAGACTATGAAATATACATCAAAAAGAGTTTTCATATAACTCCAAATATCATAATACTTTTCCAGACTGGGTTGTTTACTGAGAAGTAAATCTATAGTATCTAATACTTTGGAACCACTACTTGATCTTATTGTATTTCATTAACAGATATTTCTATGGTTAAAGGTATTTTCATTTCATCTGCAGGCAGAAAGTGTTGAAACATTTGCCCATAAGATACTGTAATACACTTTTGATGTTACCAGATTTTGTCAAATAAATTGAAGAAGCTATTGTTGACTTTTTGACAGCATAACCACAAGGAGCAAGAATCAGTGTCCAAAATCTGGGACACCTGTAAAGTTGTTATTAAAGGCAAGGTAATACATACCAAATCAAACTGAGAAAAAAGGAAAACTAAAAAAAAAAAAACACTTCTATTAGTTAAGCAGATTAACATTTCAGAAAGCAAGATTGCATTGGAAGAAAATAACTTACATAATGAATAGCTGGACAAAATACTGAAAAGAAAATAAACAATTTATAAAGAAAAAAAGGAGACTTGTTTAAAATTAGAAACAATAAATATTTAAATGGTGACAAGTCTGGATGAGAGTTGGCATATGCTCTAAAAAATCAAAAGGAAAGAAACCTAATCATAAATATTCAAAATACGGAGGGGAAAATAATTAAAGAACATGAAAATATAGCCAAAATGCATTTATAACATTATAGTGCTATATATTAGAAAAACCCTACAACAAATAATGAAGAAATTAATAAATACTGTTCCTAAAAGATCTAGATATTCTTTAACCCTTAGGCTGCTGAAAGAATTAGAAAGTATAGGAATGTTGGACTGATATATCAGTCCGAGGCACAGCAAGGGTTAAAAAGAAATTATACCAACTTTACATAACTCAGAATTAAAGATAATATACAATCTAGAAAGGGGAAGGCTCGAGTGAGATGTATTCACTGCTGAATTTTATATTACTCTTGCAAACTTATTGATTCCATGCATAACTATTTTGATTAAATAACTAACAAAAGAAGTTCCAATTCTTGAATCACATTTAGAAGGCTCGGTCATCCTCATAACTAAAGAAAATAAAGATTCAAAATTATCAGAGAAATACTGACCCATAGCTTTGCTTAATATTGATTATAAAATGATAGCAAAAATAATAGACCGTACAATCAAAACATTTCACAAATGCCCCGGTCAGAAGGGTTTTATTAAGGGATGCACCATTTTTGTGGTTTGGCTCTTGCTCAAATGGCAATCAATAATTAGTCTAAGGTAGGAGGTCACAACATCCCTGTGAGCAACACTCCCAGTTAAATTGTGTGTTTGGCTTTTGAACAGTGTGTTGAAAATATTGATATACACACTAATGTCATGTTTCTTATTTTGACACATTTTTAACCATCCACTATTTCTTACCAAACTTTGCATTCCTATGCTCACTTACTTAATCTGAATTGTTTCCTTCAGTTTCACGTGCTGAACTATATTTGTGTGGGTGTAATGAAATGGCAGATCTGCTCTGTAGAGTGCAGTGCACCATGGTAAGCACCTGAGAATCAAAACAAACCGGTGCCACTTGCAGCACTCCGTGCATTAAATGAGGAACACTGAGATGAAAGCATTCACTTCAGCGCAGTTTAATCGGCCGGATACAACTGGCAAGTAGAAAAAAACTCAACATTTCACCCTCTCACAATAGGGCTTTGTCAAAAATAAAATCGATTGTAAAGCACACTCCTATTAATACTGATGATACAAAATGGGGTGAAATTCAACTGACTGAAGGCACAGTTGCAATTAATCTGAAAGTGATAGTTTTTTTTCAATTAAGTGTACTTTATTAAATTTTTCACAGAAAAGAAAAATACATTCTTACAATCAACAGCCCCCCCCCCCACCACATCACAATGAGGACATTAAATCAGGCACCTGAAAGGAAAGCTGTAACAATGGTTCCGTAAGGCCAAGCAGCTTATCAGACAGATACTAAGCACTAGCATGGCCACTTAAAATAGATGTAACTTTATCCTATCTAACTACTCCCATTCTCTCCCTCCCTCCCCCGCCACCCCCCAGAGCACCTTTAGCATTATATAGGGGTTAAAAAAGCTCATCTGGTTGAGCCCCTCCTGCTGCTGGATAGGCAGATGGGAACTAGTACCACAGCACTGTTCATGAGTCCCCTGGCTCTCGGTCCCTATAAGTTGCTGTGGTCCTTCTTTTCCCCGTAACTATGAGAAATCTTATGTGTTGTGTATAAGAGATAAGAGGGCCATAAGTGGGGCCCACCTCCTGTTAAACACCTCCAATCAGTCCATTCATTTTACAATGTGGCATTCCATCTCGAGAACTTGAAGAATTTCAGAGTGCCATTCTTTTAAAGAGAGGCAAGTTTGATCTAACCAATGTCTTACAATGATGAATTTGGCAACTCCTGAGATTAGCGACATATAGGCTTTACGGTAGCCTAACATTTCTCTTGGGAAGTGGCCCACCAGACAAATTTGTTGGGTAAAGTAGGAGTCTAAGCCCAACATGGGATCTAAAGCTCTTTTAATTGTTTGCCAAAAGGGGTTTACTAGGGCACAGTCCCATGGGATGTATTTTAGGGAGCCGTCAAACATTCCACATCTAATACAGATTGGCGACCATGATCTGTCCATCCTATATAGTCTTGCAGGGGAGAGGTAGAGATTATGGAAAATGCAGAATTGCAGAAATCGGAGATGGCCTTGTTTAATGTATTTATATAAGCGTTACCAGACTTGTTGCCACTCCTTGTCACTCAAATTCAGATCCAATTCATGCTTCCAATAAAAGCAAGTTCCATGGGGTCTGGCAGGATCATGGAGCTGCAAAAAATCATAGAATTTGGATATCGAGTGAGGTAAAATGGTCAAATCCGTGAGAGTGTGTAACAGTGGTTTGGGATAGTCCAACCTGGGTACAAGCCCAGGAACGAGGAGATCACTTTGCTCAGTTGCAGATGTTTAAAAGGGTGGTAGACTGGGATAGAGAATTTCTCCTGGACTTCTTTTACCAAACTAAATCTTCCATGAGAAGTCAAGGACAAAATCGATGCCTTGGCAAGGGCTGGGCAAAAGCTCTGGAAAATCGTACGGTTTGCTATCCTGAAATATGGGTTCCCAAAAAGGGGTTGGGAGAGAGCTTTATGTAAGGCCATTCCCTAATGGGAGCAGATCTGATGAAGATCTTTGAGGTACCACCATATCAGGGAATTATGGAGGGATATGGGAAGATCAGAAGACCTTGCATAAATTAGACTGCTGATAGCAATATCCTGGGATCGACAGTGGTGTCATTCTAATGAAAGCCAGAGTGGTGTATAATAATGATCTGGGAGGTTACTGGCACCTGGGTTCCACCTGAATATTTTACAGCAATATATGGCACAATAGTACAAGAAGAAATTAGGTATCCTTAGGCCACCCAGCCCTTTCCTATGGATCAGCTTAAAATACGCCCTGCGGACTGCTTTGCCAAGCCAGAGAAAGTCTGAAACAGAAGATTGGCGACAGACAAACCAAGATTTAGGTAGAAATGGGTTCACCATGCTCAGTGGGTAAAGTATTCTGGTAAGATGTTCATTTTGATCATGTTTACTTGTCCCCACAGTGAAAGCGGAAGGGATCTCCATCTCTGTAGATCCGCTATTATGGCTTCAGATATGGGAGACAGATTAAGTTTAACCAAAGCTGAGATAGATCTAGAAACTTTGATCCCTAAATAGGTAAGTATCTTGGGCTCCCATGTGAGACCCAGGTCTGCAATCTCCTGTCTTTGAACATGCACATTTAATGGCATAACCATAGACTTGTCTAGGTTTAGCTTATACCCTGCCACTTGGGGGAATTTATGTGATGTTTACTGCTGTTGGTGTAGAAGTACTGGGGTTTTCTAAGTGTAATAGTAAGTCATCCGCATAGGCTGAAAGAGTGTATCTGACACTACCCACTGGAATGCCATGTATGTCAGGGTTATCCTGGAGGAATCTAATTAGAGGTTCCAGATAAAAATTAAAAAGGAAGGGAGAAAGGGGGCATCCTTGTCTAGTGCCTCATTGTAAGGGAAAGGAAGCAGAGAAGACCCCATTACACTGGATCCTGACTGAGGGCTGATGGTATATGACCTTATGCCAGTCACAGAATTGTGTTAGAAAACCAAATTTCCATAGGGTGGTGAACAAGAAAGGCCAGGAGACCTGGTCAAAGGCCTTCTCTGTGCCCAAGGAAACTAGAACTGCTAGGGTGTTCCTTTCCCTAGCTATCAAGATGAGGTGAAGGACCTCGTGTAAGTGGTCAGAGGATAGTCATCCCACCACAAATCTGACCTGGGTCGGGCTGATGAGCCCCTGTCATATCTTCAAAAGATGATTTGCCAGGACCTTGGCCAAGATTTTTAGATTGGAGTTCAAAAGGGAGACAGGATGATAATTTCCGGGTAAGAGATGCGATTTACCAGGTTTGAGAATGACAGTGATCCATGCTTGGGTGAACGCTGAATCTGAAAGACCAGACGTGAGAAGGTAATTGAATAGTTTGGTAAGGGAGGGAGCTAAGATATCCATGAAAGTGGCATAGAATTTGTTGTTGAATCCATCTGGGCCTAGAGCCTTTTTCTTAGGTAGTTGCCCTATAACTTGTCGCACTTCTTCTAAGGAAATAGGGGCCTTTAGAATCTCTTGTTGTGTCTCTGAGAGTGTGGGCAGTGGGATAGAATCTAGATACCTTTCTATAAGTGTCATGTTGGGTGTGTTTTCCTTCTGGACAGTAAAGGGTCTTGTAGAACTGTTGGAATGCATTGGCTATGTCACTGAGTCTGGTAAGAATTGCCCCTCCCAGGGTGGGTTGAAGGCTGTGAATCATTTGCTGCATTTCTAACTGTTTGATCCATAGGGCCAATAATCTGTCTGCTCTTTCACCTGATTCTAAATACTGGAATTTGACTCTCTGGAGAGCAAGATCAGCCTGTTCTGCCAGCAAGCCAAAGTATTGTGCTCTAAAGGCATGTAGCCTAGTCCACTTGTCCTGGTTGTCCGCAGCAGATAGACTGCATTTCAGAGTGCAAATCTGGGACAGCAGTTAACCTGTCTTTTCTGCTCTCTGTTTTTTGGCCTTTGACACCAGAAGGATACATTCCCCTCTAATGGCACATTTTGCCGCTCCCACAACATGTCCTCACTTGACACTGTTCCCTCATTCTCCCGGAAGAAAGCTTGTATGTACTCATCAAGAGTCTTAGCAAAGTGCATGTCTTTTAGAAGGGTAGCGTTCAAGTGCCAGGCGCTGTCCTATTCCTCTAGCCCGTTCAGGGAATGCTCCATGAACACAGGAGCATGATCAGAGATCACGGTGGGGTGAATTTCGCAGGCAAGAAGGCCTGAGAGATTTAAGAGGGTGATCAAGAAGTAATCTATTCAAGAGTACGTCTTATTGGGGGGAGAGAAAAAAAAGTATATTGCCTGTTGTTAGGGTGTAAGATGTGCAGTGGGTCCCCCAGACCTACCAAGTCCATAAGATCTCTGATCACCCGCTGAGCTGGCGAGAGACCTTCATGGTGGAAACCTGACCTGTCCAGATCTGGGTGAGTAACAAGGTTCCAATCACCCCCAAGGAGAACTGGGATATGTGAGAAGGGCAATAAGTGTTCCAAAAGGTTCGAGAAAAAACCTGGGGAATCTACATTGGGTCCATAAATCCCTCCTAACAGCACCTCGGTTAACCTTAAGCGACCCTGGAGTAACAAGAAGCACCCTTCAGGGTCCCTGCATTCTTTAATCAGGTGGAATGGGGTCCATTTCTGTATAAGGATTCCTACGCCTCTCCTCTTACTACTGAGCCCCACCCCATAGGCCTGTCCCACCCATTTCCTATGGAAGTACTGTATGTCTGCCTGCCTGAGGTGAGTTTCCTGTAGGAAAACCACGTCCGGGTTGATATTTTTTGAGATGTCGCAAAATCATGTATCTTTTACGTTTATCATTCACCCAGTTCACATTCCACAAGATAGATTTATATATAGTACACATCATTGTTACTTGCAGTGGCTGTTAGTCGAACCCCCATCTACCTGGCTTTATATAAATAAGGTGCCCCAGGTCCTCCCCTTCCCTTCCCCCCATAACCAAATGATTCATGCCCCCCTCCATCCCTCTCCCCTTCCACTCCTGCAACCCAAACAGACTGTAAGAAACCCAGCTATTAACATAATCCCCTTAATACACCCACAGTCTCCCCCCCCGGCCCTAATGGCCGCAACTCCAAGTACTCACTACCCATGATGAGTGAACTCATCTCTTGCAGGCCCCCAGCTCCCCTCCTTCCCTCAATCCCCACAGCTTAACCTGCAAAACTAATTACAAACTCTAGTAAATTTATAAAAGATGTGCAACTCTCTCCCCCCCAATCAGCCCTGGGTAATAGAACCCCCCCAGTGAGGATTTTCTCTACATTCAATGACTGATGCCCCAGAAACCATGTGTCTGACATTGCATAATCAGAAAGGTATAACAAGTACAAGGATATCATTCAAGTGATGAGACCCCAGGATTGATGTGTCTATAACTGTTACATTGGATGGCGAGAGCTAGTGGGGCCACATTTCGCATTAATGCCAAGCCCATGTTCCCTCATCTCAGCCCCCTGCTCCTTCATGTTAACCAGGAGAGATCTGTAGTCACCATCACGTCATTGCTGGGGCAGTGCCGCAAACGCACTGGAGCACTCCCCCCCCTTCCCATCATGGGGAGTCTAAGGGCAATCTCCATCCAATGAAGGCCAGTATCGGCCTAACAGTAGAAGAGAAAACTGCTTATTAGATGGTTAGTAATGGGATCCCTTGCTTGCCCCTATTGTGGAAGATAAACAGTCTAAGGCCAGGGCTGCCATTGCTGAGACGGTCCTCGCTTTTGACCCTTATTGGTGAAATGTCCCCAGCCTGCTTTCTGTGTCTCTACATCGGCCTGTCTGCATTGTCTATCTCAGGGGAGGGTCAGAGAATTCCAACTCCCCATCCCATCCCTCTTTGCACAAGCAAGCCTCGGTATATTTCACTCTGCTTGGGGGGGTGCAGTCTAGGACCCCATCACCTCACATTTGTCTCCTGTGGGGCTACCTCCTGCAGCCTACCCATAAAGGCCCAAAGGACATCTGCCCCTGATGCGGGCCCAGCATAGAGGTCCAGGATAAATGGCAGCCCTTCTTTTTACTGCATGATATGGAGCACCCCAAGTCCCTCCATAATAGGTGGATGGGCACTCCAGTGCCTCCTTGTGACCACCCCAGCCTCAACAGCAACTAGGCCACAGACCTACCTTTAACTTTCCAGCAATGAGGTGAAGGAATGCAGGAAACATGAGCCTTTAAGTGATCTCCACTCAGCTCTCCACCCGATGCTTCCCGACCCTGCTTCCATGGGTCCCAACACATGCAGATGATCCATGAGGAGGATTCCTTCCCACCCTGTCGACCCCACTCGCATGTCGTATCCAGTAAAGGTGGGTCATCTGCATGGTACGTGGCAGTTCATTATCCTTCAGAGTCCACTGGTTTGAATGATAGATTGCACTCCCCAAGTTCTAGTTCCACTGGGTTGATAAAACACTGTTCCCTCTTCCCTTACTAAGCAACCAGAGAAAAGAAAAAGAAGAAAAAAAGTCACATTGTGGTATATACAAAGGTCTTCTTCATATCACCCCGTCCCCAGAAATTGCAAACCATCCCAAGGATGCAAGATTAAATCCATATTTATCCTTAAATAATTCACTTGGGAGCTTGAAAAAAATCCGGGAACAGGTTAGGGAGTTCTTGTTTAGCTTACCTTTCTGTTTCGAAGGTCTTCATTGAGTCCTGGTAGTTCATCTGCAGCCTAACTGGATACAGCATCTTAAAATGGATCCCTGCAGCCAACATTTTGGAAACAAAGGGATTGAATTCTACTCTTCTGAGCCACATTGAGTGGGGAAGGTCTTATGTTAGCCTCAGTTTGTTTCCCTCCCATTTAGTATCCCTCAGCTTGGCCAGAATATGAGCTTTGTCAAGAAAATTTAGGACCTTAAAGATCAGGGGTCGAGGTGGACTGTTCGGTGAGGGAGTGGGCCTCAGCGCCCTGTGGGCCCTCTCGATAATGCAGCCAGGGCCATTAGGAGATGGGCCAGCTACATTCTCGCAAAATTTTTGTAGAAATAGAATGGAGTTCTGATCTTCTGAACCTCCTGGAAGCCCAATCAGTAAAACATTGTTTCACCTACTATGCCCCTTCAGGTCCTCAATCTTATCTTCTAGTATAGACACTCTGTGGTGGAGAGCAACAGAATCTGAGTCTAGGCAAGTTCTCCAATCCTCAGTGGAGCTGGTTCTAGCTTCCACATTGCCTACCCTATGAGAGAGGGTCTCCAAGGTTTTTTGAAGGGTTGCCAGTCGGCTGGTTATGCTCAACGGGGCTTCTTTGATCGAGGAGAATTCTTGTAGAAACTTCTCCTCTGTTAGAGGAGACGGTGCTGGGCTCAGTTTAGTAACAGCTGCCACCTGGGTTTTGGGTTTCTTGGTGGTCTTTGCTTTTTCCGACATGGGTGGAGTGTGCATTGGGCCCGCAGGTCTGCATCTTGACTTCCATAAGTTGTACGAGTTTCTGGCTAATCTGGAGAATGAAATGCTGAGTGAGTGCAGCGGAACACAATTGCTGATGGATAGCATCGAAAGCACCTGTAAAGTTATCCCAGAATTGTTTTGTTTTAAACCATAGGGATGAGTCGAGGAGCGGAGCTGAGAAGTGTGTGACTCACCCGCTCAGACACATCACGTGACCACCTGAAAGTGATAGTTAATAAAAGGTGCTCAGTGTAATACAAAACATATGCAAAATGTGATAATGTACAAAACCAGTGAGACTGAACTCCAAAAGAGTGAAGAAACCTGCATGCTGAATAACTGATTCTCAAGTCTGAAAGAAAAGACAACATAGCACATTTAGATACGGCCATAGCATATACATGCAGTTGCTAAGATACTCTTTATGTTAAAGCTTCTGTATAAACAGACAGTTTCAAAGTGTTAAAGCATATCAAAACATTTACAAAAATGTTTCTAATAATATACTTTTTTCACAAGAATGCAGTTAAGCCAGATCTATCATTGAGACCCGGTGGTGATGTGACTTTGATATGGAAAATCTGAAAGGCTTGTCTCGTCAAGAGAAGTCCATCTACATCACAACTGTCGGGCCCATGGCAATCTTTTCTATCCCTCTGTACTGGACCACATGCTCAGCCAGGATTCTAGAGTAATGCACATGACGTGCAGTGGCATATTCTGTGTTACTGCTGACAGTAGCCCTTTCATGGGCCCCCACCCTTTCCTTTAATTTCCTTTTCATTTTACCAATATAATATTGGCCAATGTACAGAAAGCCATATACATGATGTAGGTGGTATCACAGTTAACAAATGGCCTAACCTGCACTTGTTGATCATTACCAGGATTTGATTAATGCTGTATTTGTTTATTTAAAACTATCAGGAAGGGAGATCTTATTTGGTAGTATTTACTGCCCCCCTAAACTTAAAACCACCAAATTCCCAAATCCACCATCTTTGGTTTATTCTCTTGGCGAGTTTCATGCTATGACCTAGCTAGAAATGTTTTCAATATTTTAGATTTGATTTTTGTTTCCCCTGATCACCCAGTTAGCTCTTCTGGCTGTTAGGGTTCAGTGATCATGCCCTTACTTATTGCATGTTAAATCTCTCTCCTTCCAAATTTATCCACAACACGATTCAGTTTCATAGTTTTAAGCATTTCAGTCTGGAAGCTTTTCAGACAGGCATACTTAAGGTAACTGGGGGGTACTGTTTCCAATTTTTAATGCGAATGCTGCCTGGGATTATTTCTTTGATCAGTTTAGCATGCCCCTTTTCTAGAAAAGAGGATCAAATCCAGACATGTCCCCTGGGTGACTCCTTTCATTATCTCTCTCAGTTGAAGTCTCAAGACAAACTTTATCAAAAGACTAAGAAATTAGATACCCCAGAGGCCTGTCAAATGTTTCATAAATTCCTTAATTACTGTGTTATCATTATTAGAAAATCCAAATCTTCTTATTACAAGCTTAGTATGGCTGATGCGAGAAATAATTCCAAGAAATGTTGGCATATGGTTGATTCCATCTGTAAGATTCCTTTTGCATCCTGTGCTTCAAATGTATCTCTAGGTGGATCCACTGTGTACTCCAAAGAAGGTATTTGTGGTATGGTTAACACATTTTATTCTGAAGCTCTTAGTTTGTTATTGAAAAAAGCTGCTTTATCAACCGCTGGCTCATCTCTCGATCACTTGGCAATACCTCCCCTCTCAAGACCTAAATTCTATTTTAGGTACATCAGTTCTGAAGAAGTATTTAACCTACTGTCTTCATTGAGAGAGAATTCAGCCAAGAGAAATGATAATTTAGATAATTTCCCACTTGAATCCTGTGCTGACATTTTAGCTCCTTTCCTAACCCATATATTTAATTTATCTCTTACTACTCAAACCTTCCCTTCCACATGGAAACACTCTGTAGTTATCCCCTTGCATAAAGGTGGGGGTAAAACCTTGGCAAAGAATTATCACTGAATTTTCTTGCTTCCTGTCATTTCAAAATTCATGGAAAAAAAATGTTTCTTGTCAGATTTCTGACTAACTGGCCACTTATCAGGTTCTTTCTAATTTTTAGTCTGGTTTCAGATCCAATCACTCTACCCAATCAGCATTGATAGATTTCCATGACTCTGTTTCCAGAGCTTTGGATGAGGGTCACTTTGTTGGCACTTTCTTTATCAGCTTATCCAAAGCTTTTGATGTGATTAACCACCAATTGCTTTTGGCTTGTTTACTGTCTCATGATTTTTCTGCTTACATAATTGGTTCTCTTCTTACTTACATGGCAGAACTGAATCTGTTCTTTGGAATGACTGTCTTTCTTCTCCTCTTCCTACTCTCACTGGGGTGCCTCAGGGGTCTATACTTGGTCTTATTCTCTTTAATCTCTCTGTAGATTCCTTGCCCTCCATAGCTGACAGTTGCTCGGTTTGTCTTTATGCCGATGATACAGTTCTTTTTTCTGGTCACAAGAACTTTTCCTCCCTCAACTCTTCAGGGTGATTTTTGACAAAATCGTTCACTGGTTTTCCAATAATCTCCTACTTTTAAATAGTAAAAAGGCCCAAATCATGCTGTTTGGGCCTCAGTCTTCTGTGGCCCAGACAAATTCCTCCTTTTCCATTACTTTAAATAATAACCCTTTAGAACCTGTAAACAAATTCAAGTACAGTACCTTGGTCTTACCTTTGATTCATCCCTAACATTGAAATCCCATATTGATAAAACCATCCTAAAAGTTTGTCAGTGCCTGGGTCATTTAAAACTGGTCAGGCATTGCTTGTCAATACTGGATCTCAAACAAATTGTTGCTCAAGCTGTCTTTCTCATATTAGATTATGGTGACATGATTTGCCATAATGCCAATGCTTCAAGTCTTTCTTTAGTGAATACCATTTATTACCAGCTCTTATGGTTTATTCTAAAATCAAAATGGAATGAAAACCACTGCACCTTACTGTTTCAGCTAAACTGGTTGTGCCCTGCCTCTAGGTGCACTTTTCATTGGCTATCTCTAATCTACAAAGCTGCAAATAAGCAAAATCCAACCTACTGATATAGTAGGCTCTTACAAAATGGCTAAGAAAAATCCTGGAAGCTGATTGGCTGACAACATGGCTGAGGTGGGCATCTATTTTTCAATAGATGCCCACCAAATAAAAAGTCCCAGCCCAACTGGCCCCTACTCATTGGGTGAAAGCACTCTGGAAAATTTCAAACTACCGCCATTGTTTTTAGGTCACTTAGCAAGTGAGCAGGCCCCACTCCCCTCACCATGTACGACAGAAGTAACAGCAGTCACCCAGTTACACAAAATTAATCAAACAGCCTCCCATATCCTAATGTTTAAACACAGTGATTAGAGAATAACATTTTTTTTTTCTGCTCGTTAATGGAGCAAACGACCAAGCATGCCACCTCCATTGTATGATCATTCATCACTGCACTGTGCCCTCATTCTCCCCAGCTGACCAAAAAAAGAGAAAACATTGCCACAGCATACAAACCCCTCCTAACATGCCCATAGCATGCAGCTCATTCTTGTCACTGACTGATGTGTTTAACTTACGGCTCCTCTGTTTCGGTATCTCACGCAGGCTCACTCGTTCTTGCTAGACAAACCGGATGCTCCTCGTCACACTCTCAGTCCTCATGGAAGGCAGCAAGGATCGGGAACTCATAAAACAAAACAAAAAAATGCCAGAAATAACCGAGTTCTGGAAGTTACAGCAGGCAGGGAGGACCAGGAAACTGAACAACTGGATCCCGTTCATGCTCACACTCCCAACTAGCCCTCCGTTCTCTCAATCGCAACATCTCCTGTGAAAACCAAAAAGCAACAGGACATAAAATGATATAGCCTCTTAAGTGAAAAAGGTGTAGAGGGTGAACAAAACTGTGGCATGATGATGGGGGTAGCAAAAAAAACAAAGTCAGACAGTCTGCTGTGGGGTGTTAACTGCATACAACCAGGTTTCTAACTATGGAGTCTGAAGTAGGACAAAAAGCCATTGTTCTGATGAAGGCGGAGGAACTATTTTATTACAAAACTTATTTAACATTATTTATTGCCAATTTAGTTATCAAATTTTTTTTTTTACAGTGCCCATTTTCTAAGCACAATAATACCCTCCAGGATGGGCTTTATTGGGAAATACCAGACCTTCCAGGGGCTATAAGGCCCTCCGCCTGTAGTGTCGGGCCTCATTACACCCCTGGGTGGGCCGGTATTTCCCAATAAAGCCCACCCTGTCTGGTATTATTGCTTACATAGTTTCCACCCATAACTACAGCCTTAGGGACATGGCTCAATGTGGTCTTTCTCTGCCAAAGTTTCAAACCCACTTTTGGAAAGAATGTTCTTCATATGATGCCTCACTTTCATGGAACAGACTCCTCCCTCAGTTAAGAAATTCACAATCTCTTTATATTTTTAAACATAACTTTAAAATGTTGCTACTACAGGAACAACTACATGCACTTGCTTTAACTGATGTTGTTTAGAACAATTTTGTATTTATTGTTATTGTATTTTTGTGACTTAAGTAATGTGTTTGCAGTGAGTCTTTACATGCACCAATCTCTATATGTACCTGTAAAATTATTGTTGTTTATACTAACTTGTGTATACATTGTTTTAATGACTTGGGATATTCTGTAAATGAGACTTATTTCTCATAGAACCTATCCTATAATTTACTCAATTTTTAAATTAAAAAAATTAATAAATACAAGGATTTAAAAAGAATTTGCCCATAACCATCACAGCCCAATATTTGCATTGGTCTCAGTGAAAGCAACCATTAGGTAATGGTGGCAAATGTGTCTGATGTCTGATAAAAGGCTGAAAGCTATGGGTGATTTTATCCCCCTGTTTCTCCCCCATCTGAAGACCAGGCATGGAGGTTCCTGAACATGTTTATTCCAACTTGGGCCTAGGTAACAACATTCCTGAATTCTTCTTCACTGTCACTTCGACTGCAGATGACTCACATTATAGGTGGTTACAAAATTCATATGGGTGCTGTTTTGTTCTCTTTGTTGTTTGGGAGTAAAATGTTCAGACCACTCAATATTGCTTGCTGACTCCATTGCCCTGAGAACATAAGAGTCTGCATACCCCCCTGTCTTTAAACCTCCTTGCCCTGTCAGAGGCATTTTTTGAAAAAGTTTTTGTGCTAGAGCAGTTCTTTTGAATAAGAACAGACTATTGGGAATATTCCTTATGGTGTCGCAGGGATGGCAGGAACTCACCCTAAAAATTGTATTTTTGTCAGTAGGTTTACAACAAAGGGCAGTGTTAACCCTCTCTTGTGCATTTTTGATGATGCACACATCCAAAAATGAGACACTGACCTCACTGCGAGTGACTGCAGACCATAAATTCCTGTTGCATTCTCAAGGACGCTAATGAATTGATGTAGTTCCTGCACAGTCACCTGCCACACCATAAGGATATCCTCTATCTAGCATCTCCAAAACTCAATTTTGGAGTGAAATAAGTTGTTCTCAAATGAGTAACAAACTCCTCCTCCTATAGTCCCATGTAGAGGTTGGTGAAATTAGGGAAAAATGTTGTCCCCATTGTTTACAGTTGCCCTGAAAGTAGTGGTCCACCAAGAAAATAAATTAGTGTATTCCAAGACATATTTGGGCAAGTCCACCAAAAATTCTGTCACTGGTTGTGCTGTGGCCCCCTTAGATTTAAGTAATGCTCAACCTCCTACAAACCCTCCCTATGTGGGATGTTCATGTATAGTGATTTCACATTGAGCATCACTAGGAGGTATGATGCTTCATTGTAGATATCCTGTAAAATGGCTAGTATCTCAGTAGTGTCTGAGATGCATAATTGTAGCTGGTAACAAATGGCCTAATAGAGTTATTGACACACACTGAGACAGTGGCTCTGTCAGGGAGTTGATTCTGAAAATGATGGGCCTCTCTGGTAATGAGAATAGGGTTTATGCACCTTAGGGAAAGCATGTATTGATTACTCTTGTAAGGTGTGAGGTTCCAAAACAAAGCCTTGGTACTGACATTAATAATATCTTGTGTATAGGTAGCAGAAATATATTCATCAATTTCTTTCTTGAAACCTAATATGGGGTCTCCAGACTATTTATGATAAAGGTTTTATTGTTCAGCTTTATTTAGCTAATGTCTAATTTCAGTGATATAGTTCATGGTGTTAAGTACCACGACCACACTACCCCGCCTTATCAACATGCTTAATGGTGATGTCCGTACTTGCGCCCAATCCCTTAAGTGCTTCCCTCTCGGCATTACACATGTTAATATACTATAGCTAGGTCTAAGTTCCTGATTCACATGTTGAGCTACATCCCTTTCGCATGCCTTTAAAAAGACATTGACCATGGGGCCATAGGTGGTTTCCAACGTCTGTGTGTGGGTTATTTCAGTAAGACTTGCTTGGACATTCACTGAATGATACATGATTGTGTCCTGGTTATGAAAGACACACTTGAAGTTGAGGTTTCTTACTAGTCATTGTAGATCAACCCCAGTCAATGCTGGTACGCATGTGGAGAGCCAAGGCAGATGCTGGTGCGCATGCGTGGAGCCACGACTTTACTATTTCAACAATGGATTATAAAGATTTTAGCGCTCGGTTCATGAAACAAATTACTTTCCTAACTCCAGCAGGAATTCGCCCATCTGAAAAACATGTTAGCCTAACATGCTCCCGATATGGAAATTATCTCCAGCATGACTCTTCAGGCTGCTCAGGGACCTTGTCAGAGGCATGTCCCCAGATTGTGCTCACGCAGGTACAGAATGACAAGTATGGGTGGGGGGGCTGCAGAATCAGCATATTTTTATAAAGTCAGGTTATCATTTAAAGAGATCTGGATTTACAGAAAGATAGAGTGAGGGGGTAATTTCAACTATGATTAAGTCATTGCTCTATTTTATTAAAGCAGCCAGAAAAACAACAAAGACTGTGGCACTCTGTAATGTCATAATCTCCACAGTCCCGCTTGCACTCCAGATGACGTCATCATGCTAGACGTTCTTCAGGCAGTGCAGTGGGAAAAACAAACAGAAGGCAGTACATGAACTGCTGAGTATGTGAGGGATGTAAACTTAATTTTCTTGACATTTGAGCAGCACAGAGCAGAAATCACTGCTGAGGACCAATGAGCAGCCTATTAGTGAATCACAAACAGCAACACATTGAATTACATTAAGAACTTTTGCACATGATCTTTAAGAGTTTCCTTTAATATTGAAAATTGTGCGGAGAGTTTAAACTGTTCCAAAATCTGTTTTTATCAGCAAGTTGGGCTATTTTTTTCTTGCTGTTTAGCAGAGTCCAGCAGGATCTTGCTTCCAATGTAAGAAAAATGTGTCTTTTTCCCTGCCAAATGATGGTAATTTTAGGATTCGAAGACCGTGAGATACTAGATTTACTTCAATGTACAACTCTAAAGCTACTTGCTGCTAAACTCGTCTCCTAGCCCTAAAAGTTATATGTTTATAGGAGACAAAGGCTTCTTTGATGAACAGAGGTTGTGTGTTCTGTGTCTCAGTTGCACCACTGTTCGAGCTGGCAGCTGCAGCCACACAGTGGTCTGATGCGAAACCGATGTCACAAAAATGGAGTCCGTCAATGAAACAGTTTTCACTTGCCATGGAGTTGCCAGAGTGGATTTTGGCTCCATTATCTTGCTGTAAATCCGTTCCCTATTTATGACTTAAATATGGAAAATGTGTACCTTCTCCCAAACAGGCCCCATAATATGAGTAACTATGACGAAAATCAGGGCTACTCTGTAGAGTGCAGTGCACCACAGTAAGCGTCTTAGAACCAAAACAACAAACCAGTGCCACTTGCTGCACTACTCCAAGCATAAAATAAAGACTAGTGAGATGAAAGCATTCACTTCAGGGCAATTAAATCAGCAGGATACAACTGGCAAATAGAACAAAACTCAATGTTTCACCCTCTAACAATATGACTTTGCTGAGAGTAAAATTGGCTATAAAACATGTTTATTTGTACTGATGATGGAAAGGGGAATGAGGTTCAACTGGCCGAAGGCAAATTGCAGTTAACCTTTAAAGTGATAGTTACTAAAAAGCACTCAGTGTAATGCAAAATATATGCAAAACAGGGTAAGATGCAAAAGTGGTGAGACGAAACTCCAAAAGAGTGAAGAAAGCTGCATGCTGCATAACTGAATCCCAACTCTGAAAGAAAAGAAATATAGCAAATTAGATATGGTCATATCATATGAATGCCGTTGCTAATACACTCATATGTCATGGCTTATGCATAAGCCGACAATTTCAAAGATTTAACATAAGAGTGTATCAGCAACTGCATTCATCTGATATGGCCATATCTAAAGTGCAGTCTTTTCTTTCAGAACTGAGAATCAGTTATGCAGCATGCAGCTCTCTTCACTCTTTTGGAGTTCGGTCTCACCACTATTGCACCTTATTATGTTTTACATACATTTTGTAGTACACTGAACACCTTTTAGTAACTATCACTTTAAGATTAACAGCGACTGTACCTTCAGTAAGTTGAATCCCACCCCCCTTCTATATTATCATTATAAACAGGGGCGTGTTTTACAGTCTATTTTACTCTGGTAAACTCTATTGGTAGAGGGCCAAAACATTGTGTTTAGTTCTGCTTTCTGGGTGTATCCTGCTGATTTAACTGCACTGAAGTGCACACTTTCATCTCATTGTTCTTCATGCACGGAGTGCTGCAAGTGGCAACAGTTTGTTGTTTTGGTTCTAAGGTGCTCAACATGGTGCACTGCTTTTTATGGAGCAGCTCTGCCTTTTTATTATAGTTACTTGAATATTTGGGCCCACTCAGGAGAAGGTACTGCTTTTCCATATTTAATCCACAAATTGGGAATGGATTTACAACAAGACAATGGAGCCAGAATCCACTCTGGCGACTCTGTGGCAAGTAGAAACTATTTCATTGACTGACTCCATTCTGGTGAAATCGGTTTTGCACCAGACCCCTGTGGGGCTGTGGCAGTCAGCTCAAGCACCTGTACAACTCAGACACAGAACGCATGATCACTGGTCATCAAAGAAGGTGTTGCCTACTATGAGAGCACACAGCTTTGAAGGCTAGGAGACTAGTTTGGCAGCAAGTAATGTTAGAGAGGCATGCTGTAGTCAATCAGGTACCTTGTGGTGTTCAAATCGTAAAATTCCAATCATTAGGCAGGGGGAGAGGGATGCTATTTTCTTACCTTGACAGCAAGAGCTACATGATTCTTCCACCAGGCTTATTAAATTAATCTTGCTGGACTCCTCTAAACAGTAAGAAAAAATAGCAGTCAAACTTGTTGATAACACATTTTTGGACAGTTCAAAGACTCAGCAGAGTTCACAACAGTAAAGGAAAATCTTGAAGGAAATGGTGGGGGACCATGAAAGAAAGGGCTATTGTCAGCAGAAACACAGAATATGCCACTGCACATTATGTGTATTCCTTTAGGAACCCAACTGAGCATGTGTTCAAGTACATGGGAACAGAAAAGGTTAGCATGGGCCTGAGGGGAGGTGATGTGGATGGACTTCTCTCGAGGAGAGAAGCCTTTTGAATTTTCCATATGAAAGCCATATCAACACCAGGTCATAATGATAGATTTGACCTAATAACATTCTTGTGAGCCAAGTACATTATTAGAAACATTTTTGTAAACTTTCTGACGTGCTTTAAAACTTTGCAACTATCTGCTTATACATAAGCTTTAACATGAGTCTATCAGTAACTGCATTCATATGATATGGCCATATGGAGTATTCTGCTCCCTGCCCACTGAGACATTGTACTAAAGATGATCCTTCTAATCTTTGACTACGATGACTTAGTCTACAGTAGTGACCCTATATCCTCTCTTGCCAGACTGGACCCCTTTTTTCATTCTTTCTGCCGCTCTGCTTTAGATTGCCCCCTTCATACTCACCACTGCTTTCTTTACTCAGCCCTTTCTCTCCCATCTCTTGATGCTAGGCGCCTTTCCCATTGTGTCTTCTATTCAAATTCTGCTTTGGCAACCTTCCCTCTTATCTCAAATCCCTCCTTTCCCCTCCTTCTTCTTCCTCTTACCCTCTCTGCAACAGTACTTTCCATTCTGTCACTATTCCTTCTAGAAAACCTATTGTTGGCCAATCTGCTTTTTATTACCACTTTCCTAAACTTTGGTCCTCCATCCCCCTTTCTGTTTGTTCTGCCTCTTAAAGTCTCTTATTTCTGACTTTTGTTATCCTACTTGCAACTGCCTGTGGCCCTTGGTCTTTTTTCTTCATTTGCTTGCCTTGCCTACTTGTTGTTCTGCTATTTTTACTTTTCTGTATATTGTATATTAGAGAGTGTTTTATTATTGAATTGCCTTCATTTACTAGTCTGCCTATAATGTTTATGATTCTACATGTAATTACTATTTTATTGTACTTTACTTTGCTAATTTTTTATTGTTAGCCATCTCTTTCTCCCCTCTCCCCTAGGACTCATCTGGAAATTAGTTATTTTCAGATCAGTATGTATTTCCTGGTTAAGCTTTTAAATAAATAAATAAATATATAATGTGCCATGTTTTCTTTCAGAATTTAGAATCAGTTATGCAGCATGCAACTTCCATCACTCTTTTGGAGTTCAGTCTCACCTCTTTTGCACCTTATCACTTTTTTGCACTGAGCACTTTAGTAACTATCACTTTAAAGATTAACTGCAAGTGTGCCTTCAGTCAGTTGAATCTCATCTCCTTTCTGTATCATCAATATAAATAGGGATGTGTTTTAAGTATGCTTAACTTAAGGATATACAGAGGCCATTTATATAATTGGAAATGAATGAGATATTAACTGAATTTAGACTCAAAAACTATTTCTGTCTGTAGTTACACAAGTTCCTTATTATCGTGGTACTTAAGAGAATAGAATGACTGGACTTTTTATAAGAACAAAAACTTTTTCTAATGTGCGATTTATCTATTATAGACTAGTTTAATTGTTTGTTAGAATTATATAAGGGTGTAACACAAATTGAAAGCAGCAGCATTTGTTAGTCATCATATTTTTTTTTTAAGAAATAATGTTTTCCTAGCAAAAGTATCAAGACACCTCATTTTTATTTTGTTTGCTTTCATTCCTGAACCAAGATACATGATCCCTGAAGTTTTTAAAAGTCCCTGCTCCATGCCATGCTTGCCATAAAAATCAAATATCTTGGTACAGTGCCTTGCTGTTTACCCTTAGAAAAATGTGGTAACACTATCCTTATACATCCACATTATGAAATCTAGCATGAACATTAAGCAGGTCATTTCAATAAAAGAGATATTTTAAAATTGTGAGTGGTAGTGATCTTTCATGATGTGAGTCATTAGATATAAAAATAGTTATAAAACAAGTTTTATAACTAGCTGAGAAGACTACAAATATACTGAGGAGGACTCTAAGGGTGTCAGAAATAATGTTTGCAAAAAAAAAAAAAAGAAATGTTTGCCAACTAACCAATACTGTTGTTTTAATTGTTTTGTGTAATGTTGGTTAAAAACTCTTTGATAGTAGCTAGATTTTGAGCCTTGCTGTTCTAATAAAGGTAAAAAAGGCACTAACACCAGCTAAACCAATAAAACAAACAGACTAAAAAAAAACTGAAGAAAAAGAAAAAAAGCAGGTAGTTCAGAAGTAAAAGGCAAATGAATCACTAGTTACCAGTATTTTTTAACTCCTAGGTCCCAGTTGGACCTAATTGGGGATAAAAGAATTATAAGAATTAAGAGCTCTTTACTGCCACAATTATCCTCATCCCCTATATCTCAGAAGAAAACTATTCTGGAAAATCCATTTTGAGAACAGATTTGAAGACTGGAAGTGTGGCGTTTTGGTTATTTGGTCCACCACTAAAAGACCCCTTATCTTCTCTGTCATCTGCCAGACCCTTCAGTTGCTGCAGGTGCTGCTGGTGAGGACCCCATCTGGACCGTGCGAATAACTAGTTGGACACGTAAAATAAAGAATAAGGCAGGTTTATTTGCTGTACAGCAGATGTTCTCTTCATGAGGACAAGCCCCAGACTGACCAAATCTCTGACTGACAGGCATACATGGCACTGCCAGGCAGTGCAACAATTAGATACATGCAGGTTCTAAGTGCTCTTAAAGGGGTGGCAGCTTAACATTAAGCCCCATGCTCAATGTGTGCTTCACATCACCACTGGAACAGTGAATGTGAGCACCACTCGAACAAGCAATAACTATTATAATAGTTTCTAAGTAAAAGATACTTTTAAGTAAGTTTTGAGGCATAAAAACACATTTTGATGCATTACAAGGCATTAGTTTCACTAAACAGAATTCCGCTGCGGGGGGACCTGGACTACACTTGGGACCAGTCAGAGTAGCACCAGAGAGGCGGGAAAATACAATAGTTCTTGAGACTTGGTCATGCCACAAGCACTAAAGTGTGGGGGAAGGAGAAGGAAAGAGAGGGAAGGGTAGCAGCAGGAGGATACCCAGAATGCAGGTTCACACTTTAATAACAGTTGCATAAAAACAGGCAGACTGTCCATGTAAAGAGACATTCCTAAGGACAAAAAGCATTAGTGCAGATAAATAGTACTATGGCAACAGGTGCGAGGAGAGAGGTACAACAAGATATTTACTGCAAAACAGTTAAATCAGAAAATGAATTAAGTCCCAAAACACACTGAGTCCGGTAACAAAAGTTCAAGACCTCCGTTGACTTTTCCGGTCAGTGGGAATGGAGGCATGCATGGATTGCACTAGTTCCTGACAGGAGGGGGTCAGGTTGTTAAAAGTGACCCAGGAGTTCTGCCCACCATCGAATCCACACCACTTTACAATGTAAGTCCAGGATCCATTGACAAACTTCTTCCTTAAGATCTTCTCAATCTGGTACACTGAGGTGTGTAGAAGAGTCCTGAGAAGAAGAAGAATGTTGAGAAGAAGAGGAAGTCCCAGGCAAATCATCTGGTAAAATGGAATCTGGCTGGAGAGTGTCAGGAGTGGGAAGAGCTGTAGGAACTAGTTGCAAGTTGTCCAGAGGGATCTCAGCTTCAGAGAGGATGGCAGGCTCAAGGGCAGCTTCATTTCTGGGAGGACTGGGGTCATCTAGAAGGTTGTTATTTAGGTACTCATGCTTTCGTCAGTTTATATGGACTTTGTTGTGTACCAGCTTGCCATCCAACTTGCGTCGCAGATGAATGTGGGCCACAGGAAGCTTTTCTACGATGTAGAAGGGACCAGTCCAGGGGCAAAGCAGTTTCTTGGTGGCGCCTGGAACAAGAACAGGTTGGTACAAATAAACAATGTCCCCAACAGAGAATGAAGGCTCATGTGCCTTGGCTGCAGACATTTTTTGCATTGCCAATTTTCTCTGGCCCAACATAGAGATTGCAACTTGTTGGGCAACTTCCAGCTGTTCCAGAAGAGAGATAATAAAAGAAGAAGCTGACTTAGGCACCTCTATCAGTGAGAGATCCCTGTCCAGTGGAGTTCTTGGGTGATGTCCATGGACTAGGAAGAAGGGGGTGTATTCTGTGCTGTGGACACAAGGGCTGGTATTGTATGCAAACTGCACAAAGGGAACAAAATGGTCCCAGGTGTCATGAGTCTCATCCAGATACTTGGAGAGTGTGCCGAGAATGGTGGACATCATTCTTTCACTCTGTCCATTGCATTGTGGATGGTAACTTGTGTTGTGTGTTTTTTTATGTTGAGAAGTTTTCAAGTTTCTTGGATAATGGTGGACAGGTAGTTAGTGCCTCTATCTGAATGTAGGTATGATGGGGTACCGTGACGACAAATGACTGTAGTGAGAAAGGCACTTGCCACAGTGGCGGGCTTTAATGTCTCTTAGGGTGATGAGCTCCAAATACTTCATCAGGTAGTCCTTAAAGACAAGGATGTATTTGTTGCCAGAGTTAGAGCATGTTGGTAAGGGCCCAAGAATATCAGTGCTGACTTTTTGGAATGGTTCAGTGGCTACAGGCATTGGGATGATGTGTGCCTTTGTTGGTTTGGCAGGAGGCTTTCTTTGGGAACAGGGCTGGCAGGATTTTACGAATAGGACAATGTCCCTGTTCATGTGTGTGTGGCCAGAAGAAATGAAGCCTTGTCTTTTCCAGAGTTCTGTGTATTCCCATATGACCTCCCGAAAGTGGAGAGGCATGAGTGGAGAGAAGAACTTGAGGGATGAGAGAGGCTGGTACAACTAGCTGTACATGAGTTCTATCCATGCGATGACCCTTGCCTTCCTTGGTTCAAATGTGAAAGAGCACACCGTCATTGAGGAAGTACTGCGAAGCAAAAAAAGGTATATCTTGGCAATGTTTCTTTCGTTGCGGTAAGGTTTCAGACTCTAAGTAGGAGATTATGTCTGTAAATTGAGTGTCAGTTCTTTGTTGCATTTTAACAGTTGCCAGGGACAAATCAGATGCAGAGGAGATGAGAAGCTCTTCAGCTGCTTGCAGTAACTGAGGATTTGTGTGTCTCTTTGTAGAGAAGCAGTAGGGAGCAGCAAAGCTACTTGGGGTGCTGTAGGAGTGTCCACAGGAAGCATATCCATGGTATGGAAGGGAGCAGCTTGTAAGCAGGATCTGTTGAGGAGGATGCAGATGGATATCATCTCCGGCTTACACCATCAGCATTTGAGTGCACTTGACCTGGTCTGTATTGAATTTCAAAGTTGTAGGATTGCAGCATGGCGATCCATCGGGCAAACTTGCATACTGGCTCCTTCATTTCAAATAACCATCTGAGGGCAGAGTGATCAACGATAGCTGTAAAGGAGGAGCAGTGAAGGTAGCAGTCAAATTTCTTCATGGCAAATACCGTGGCAAGACATTCTTTCTCTGTGATGCCTTAGTTCTGCTCAGCTGAGAAAAGAGAGCGCCCAGCATAGGAGACAACTCGTTCTGTTCTGTCTTGAATTTGACAGAGCACAACGCCCACTGCAAAGGAACTAGCATCTGAGTAGAGCTTGAATGGCTGGTTGAACCTTGGGTATGCCAATACTGGAGAAGAGATTTGGTTTTGTTTTAAGGTGTCAAAGGCCTCTTTACATTCAGAAGTCCAAATATAGTCACATCCCTTTTTGGTGAGGGCGTACAGTGGAGCTGCAATCTTGGCGTAGTTGCAAATGAACTTTCGGTAGTAGCCAGACAAGCCCAGGAAAAGCTTGAAGGTCTTTGAGATTGTTAGGCTCCAGATAGTCTTTGACTGCTGAGAGCTTGTCTGGATCTGGAGAGATGCCTTGAGAATTAACCACATGTCCCAAGTAATGAATTTGATGCTGTGCAAAACAACACTTTTCTGGGAAAAGCTTGAGATTTGCTTGTCTGAGATGTTCGAACACTTCTTGGAGATGTTGGAGGTGCTCTGGCAAAGTTCTGCTGAAGACAGTCACATCATCCAGGTAGACTAGGTAAGACTTCCATGACAACCCATGTAGTATGGCTTCCATAACACATTGAAATGTGGCTAGACTGTTCCGAAGACCCATAGGCAGACGTTTGAACTGGAAAAGTCCCAAGTGGCAGCGCCATGCTCTGTATGGCCGAGAAGCTGGATCAATGGAAACTTGATAGAACCCACTCTAAAGGTCTAGAGTGGTGAAGTAAGCAGGACTGGCTGCACCAAAACTCTCTAAAGCATCTTCAGTTGTAGGCAAGGGGTAAGCATCCTGCACCATGTAGGCATTGAGATTTCTGTAGTCTACCACAAAATGATACCCTTTGTCCTTTTTTAACACCAGCAAGCAAGGTACACCCCAGGGTCTTGTAGATTATTTGACTATGTCTTGGTCAAGCATATCTTTGATTATGTTCTCAAGGACTTGTTTCTGTTTATGTCCCACTTTGCAGGCTCGCTGGCGGATTAGTTTCTGGTTGGGCTGTACTTCGATGGTGTGTTGCAGAATATCACAGCATCCGAGCTTGTTATTTGTACCAACAAAGACATCTGGATAATTTTCCAGGAATTTCAAAAGTTGCTGCTTTTCCGTTGGAGATGCTGGAAGTTTGGAAGAGGATAGTCGCTGACTGAGGGGTAACTCTGTGAAGCTGGAGCGGTCGTGATAGTACTGACAGGAGTAGTGTTGGTGGAACCAGGCTGAGGTTCTTGCATGAGATGGAGCTGGTCCCCTGAAGACAAGCAGACAAACTTTCTGATGTTGGCACCCTTTGAAATGACCACTGGCTCTTCTGTGAAGTTGCAGCATTTTTGGAAGACTGCGCCATCATGCACTGCCAATAAGGTATTTCCCAGAAGGAGACCTGATGAATGCAGCATAGGAGATCCTGTGACAATGCCAACAACACCTTGTGGAAGTGGTTCACCTCGAATCTTGGCACTCAAAACCATTTCCGACTGAGGAGGCACAGTGACTGAGTCTATAGCTGTGAGTTGCCTCCAAGGATCTAGCGACAGTTTGCTTGAGGCAAAGTCTAGGATAGTTTTGTGAGCTTTGAGAAAGTCCAGGCCTAGAATTATTGCAAGTTGAAGATCAGGCACTATATAAAACTTGACAGTAGCTTGCTGTGAGCCAATGTGGAGCTTGAGATGGACCATGCCTGTGATAGGTACTGTAGCTGTACTTGCTGTGATAATGTACTTTATGTCAGCTGAAGAGACATTAGATATATGACGAATAGCTTGGTTGTCTAGAATACTGCTGTTGATAACTGATATTTCTGCTCCAGTGTCAACCAAGACATGCGTAGACCAATCTCCGATGGTTACAGGTACATAGTTTGCTAGGAGAGGTGATCGGATGACAGGTACCTTTGCTCCAGGAAGTGAGTGTGTGCCAGAGTTTGCAGTTTGAGGAGGTGTTTTGTTTGAATTGCGAGAGTCAGAGGGGCGGTCAGTTGCTGTGTTCCCCTGGTCTTGGGAGTAGTTGCGGTTATCTTGCTGATTGTGCAGTGGTGTGCGCCTGTGGTTCTCTTGATTTCTGTAGTACTTTAGTTTTCGGCAGACAGCGGCAGTGTGTCCCCTGAATCCACACCACTGGCAGGTCACTGGTTCTCATGAAGGTGGAGGTGGATGAGGTTGCTGTCAAACTGGGCGAAGGACATTGACAGAGGTAGTAGAAGCAGTTGAGCTGCAGTGCAGAGTATTGATACTTGTAGTGAGCGTCTCTATCACTGATTGCTGCTGCTGCACACATGTTGCGAGTGTGGCTAACTGCCACGACTGAGGTGCTTGTACACTGGACTGAGGTGCTTGTACACTGGTAGCCTGGGACATTGCCATGGATTGTTGTGCAAGTTGTGCCGCTTGGATTGTGTCCATCCAGGTTGCTGGTTTCTGTTGGATTACATAAAGATGGAGTTGAGGAAGCAGTTCCCAGACAAAGGTGGTGATTTGTTCTTTCTCTGTTTTCTGTAGGCGTTTTCATTGAGTCTCAATGTCCACAATGAAGGCTTCAAGAGATTCCGAGGGTTGCATGGTGCGCTCCCACAGCTGTTGCTCCAATAACCAGGGTGGGTGTGCTTGGAGAAAATGGGCTTTGAAGGTTGCGTACAGTGTGGCAGCATCTGCTTTGACTTGGTCTGGAAGTGTGTTGAACCAGGAAATGGCAGTCCCTCTCAGAAGCAAGCGCAAGGCATTGGAGATGCGCAAGGGATCAGTCCAACCATTGAAGGAAATCCATGCTTGGAAGTGTTCCAGCCAGTCGACGGCATCTTTGTGAGGCACGGCTGAGAAGGGTACTGGTTGTGGGCTGGCATGGACCGTGGACTGTGGTGAAATGCCTTTAATGTAGGCCAAGTCATCTTGAATAGCTTGCATAGCTGGTGCCCCTTGAGCGGAAATAGAAGACTGGATGTCATGGAGGACTGTTTTGATTTTGTAGCCCCACGCCCTTGAGGTGGGTGAAGGTAGGACTCCGGATGCTTTGGCACCCATATCTGTGTCATCGCCAGACATTGTGGTTGGAGATGAGCTTTGTTTTACTGAGCGAAGGTCATACTGGTGGGAAGGAGTTGCCGTCATGCAGGAGACAGAATGTCGTGTCGTAGATAAAGTGCCAAGCAAAAATTATTTTTGTAGACAAAAGTACTTTTTTTTTGTAGAAAAGTTCATCAATGACATCTTAATAAAGAACTTTCCACTCAATTCTGTGTTGTTTGTTATTTAAATAAAGGTTTTGTTGCAAAAATCAGCTTTTTGTTGCAGCGTCCATTCATTTCAATAGGAATCCCATTATTTTCAATGGAGTGAGGTCAATTTGTGCCATTCACAAGATGGCCACCGAACTGTGACATACAGTTCCTGTGGGTTTTGACTACCTGACTGTAGCAAGATGGTCACCAGCATGGGTGGTCAAGGTTCACTTCCTGTCTTGTTATTGTGCTCCGCACAAGATGGAGGATCCTTGCCACGAGGCTGCTCTGCAATATGTAAAATGGCGATTGCCGCCTTGATTCCCTTCTTTCCCAGCAGAAAATGGCGGGAGTTTTGTGGTGAGTGACACTGTTGGGGGAATCACTGCATTTATTGGATAGCTTTTTGTTTATATAGCTGGTGCTTTCATTTTTGTGTTGTTGTTTTTTTTTATTTCCTTCCTGTGGCTGCGTCTTGTTGCCTTGCCCACATCATTTATTTTGGTTACTGTCACCTGGTTATTTCTGTATGCTGTGCCTCTTGAAACTGGTTGGGTCACCCAATTTATTTATTTTCATTTTGCTTTTTCATGTATTTATTTGGGTGAGCTACTGTAGTGTGGCCGAGCCTGGAGAAGATCACTCTATATAGCCGTTGTTGCTGCACAGATTTCATTTATTTATTGGTTGTTTCATCTGTCAGAGGAGAAATAAAGGGTCCATGCAGGTCTGCGTGTCAGTGGTGAATCGGGGAGCAGCTCACTTCATTTGCATGCCAGTCTTGCCAGATGTATTTATTAGTATTGTGTGGCCATTTGTAGAGTGCCCAAGCAGGAGAGGAGCACTCCACTAACCATCCAGGAGGAGTGGAGGAGGCATGGAGAAGCTGGAAAGCAGAGCCCCAACTCGACCCAAGTGAGGTGAGTGGAAGGCGGTCTGTGGGTAGGGGAGCCACAGTTGGAAGGGGGAAGAGCAGGCAAGAGTGGGACAGTCTGTGGAGGGGCCGTGGTCTGTTGCGGCATGGAGCGAGGTCCGAGGTAGCTTTCTGGAGCCCTGGTACTGATTAGAGGTACGGTGTGGCAGCAGCCCTGATTCTGGGAGCTGGCCAGTCTGTGAAGGAATCACGTGGTGTATAGGAGTGGAGGAAGGACACGCGGCTGGCTTCTTTTTTCTTGTATTGCTCCCGTGTTATTTGTTGCTGTGTCCTTTATTGCATGGTCGACTGGGAGAGGGAATGCATGGGTTCTCTGTGGCTGCAGGGCAGATCGAGTGAGCGGTGTACAGGAGCTGAGCAGCCTCGAGGGGGCGGCTGCAGGAGGGCCACTGAATAAATGGAGTACCTGGCTTGGTGCAGTATGTTTACTTTTTATTTATTTGCTGTGCAGTTCTTGAGCAGCTGAATAATGGTTTGGCAGCAGGAGTTGTCATGGAGCTCTGTGTTGCTGGGTGGGCAAAGCTGTATTTTGATGGCTCCGGGCTGTACTTTGAGAGGCAGGAGGGTCACGATGCAAGTGGTCCCACGAAGCATCTAAGAGCTTCTTTTAACAGAGGCAAACAGTCAATTAATGTGTTGTATTTATTGATTTTTCTGTCGAAGCTGCGATTCTCAGTGGAAGAGGTACTGTGGCGGCAGCTAAGGGATTTTTTGTAATAGGTAGATAGTTCTGGACGGCTTGCTGCCATGAGGTAAAAGCTGCGGGGGGGTGCAGGTTACAGCTTTGCGGTGGTCAGGGTTGGATAAATTAATTGCAGACAGTGCTTCCATTTAACAGCAGTGTTCAATAGTTTTATTTTGACAGTCTCAGTACAGTAGGTCATTCATTTTTTTTTCTCTCTCTGCAGCCAAGGCTGTATTTTAAGTAGCATTCAGACATTTCAAGCATACTTGGGTGATGATTGGGTTAACCAGCGACACAGACAAACGAGATGGGGTCTGGACAGAAGAAGGGCCGCATTCTCCACCATGTGTGGTGTTTTGGTTATTTGGTCCACCACTAAAAGACCCCTTACCTTCTCTGTCATCTGCCAGACCCTTCGGTTGCTGCAGGTGCTGCTGGTGAGGACCCCATCTGGACCGTGCAAATAACTAGTTGGAGACATAATATAAAGAATAAGGCAGGTTTATTTGCTGTACAGCAGATGTTCTCTTCATGAGAACAAGCCCCAGACTGACCAAATCTCTGACTGACAGGCATACATGGCACTGCCAGGCAGTGCAACAATTAGATACATGCAGGTTCTAAGTGCTCTTAAAGGGGCGGCAGCTTAACATTAAGCCCCATGCTTAAAGTGTGCTTCACAGAAGCTTCAAATCAAGGACAAGTAACCCCGCCAGTGTCTCAAGTTAAAAATTCAGATAATATAAAAAAGTGTTTTTGCCTTTTGAAGTTTCAGAAGAAAATAAGAAAGGAAATGAATACCCTGCAAAATAAAATGATCAACTAATAAACAATAGGGAAAAGAGCCAAACCAAAGTTCTGGCCGGGGACACAATCTAAAGACAGTCCCTGTGACAATTGAATATAGGATTGCCTCAGAGTCAGTTTCAAATGACTTTGTTGCTTTTACATCTCCTTATATTAACAAAATGAACTTGCATTCCCCCTACACAAGGAATGATTGATAGTCCCCATTTAACCCAGTCATGGCAAACATTGCTCCAAGAAGGTAAATTACAGTCTGGAAACTAGACACATGAAGAATCTAACAGACATGGTAAAGGGCAATCAAATGGTGCAGGAAAAATACCACAAACTGTGGAATCATTTTTATAACAAAAACCTGGTGTTAATGAGGTTAGTGGAAAGTTAAAGAGAGTTTCAGAGTGATAATTGAAAGGCTATGCCTGTAGCTCAATGGACAAGCAGTCAGCCACTCCGCCTTCTTGTGCTACATAAGCAGTCTCTCTGAGCCTCTCCCTCAAGCACTTTTTCTTTGCAACCGGAGGCTCTGTCGGTCTGTTCTTTGCAGCTGCTAGGGTTTGCCCCCCCCACCCACCTTGCTGTGTTTCGGCCTCTGCTTGTTTTTGCCAGACTTCTGTTTTCTGTTCTACTGCATTTGGTTTGTATTGCTTGCCTCCGGCTGTGTGCTTCTTTGTGTTGCTTGTTCACTGGTCTTCTGTTTTTTTGAGTCTTTTGTTTTGCATTCTTTTTGGGGAGCTTCTGTTTCTAAAATCCTTGCATTTTTGCTAATCCAGCACTCAAGCTACCTGCTCCCATTTACTCACAATGCAACTGCAGTCGTTATCTGAGTGTTTCAGCTCAAGCTGCTTCCCTGCTGCTGCTCTCTATGCTATGCACCTTAATTGTTTTCACCTGGTTCAGGCTCACTCTGAACCCTAGCCCATGCAGCTCAATCCTGCTTCCTGAACTTACACCATGTACCTCATTGCTGCTGTTTTCACTGCACTGCCTAGCCAGTTTGCTGCTTTCAGAGTGTTGCCTCCCTACAGTCTATGCTCATTTGAACTGCTACCCTATAACTCCTAATTACGCAATACTGATGCTGCTCTATTACATTTACACACTGCTGTTATACTCTGGAGGTCAGCTAAGTTACTGCTGATGCTGTGAACTAGTTTTAATGTCTGCATGAGGGTCATGGCACCTTCCCATAGCTTTCTTGTTTTTTCCTATGGCGGAGGACTGGAGGTGTTGTTGAGGAGCCGTGGCCCCCGTGTGGTATATGTAACTCATGTTCGAATCCTGCCTTCACTACTAAAATCCTCTCAGTACTTTGTCACCTTTCATTGGCTTCCTTGATGGCCTGGCTGGCTTGCCCTGCTATTCACATTTGCTGCTCCTTCGACCTCCTTGCTGGTTCAACCATTTGCTTACTCTGCTTACTGACCTACGTGCAGGTCCACTCATTGCTTATGCAATTCATTTGCTCAACGCTCGCTACTGCCATGTCTGACCTACGTGAGGGTCCCAGCACTCAATGTTTCATTCAGCTTCTCTTCAATTGTCTTCTGGGGTATGCCAACCATAACCATTCCATGGCGCAGGGCTCCCCCTGCAGCTGACTGTCTCACTCTGCACCTATGAAGTCTGCATCTTGAGCATGCCTGACTTGGGGCAGGGTCCTTCTCACCTGGCCCATAGCTGGCAATGTCTTCACTCCAGTCCTGGCTTTAGCTGTTTGAGACTCGATGGCAGCTCCTAGTGTAGAATTTAAGACTAGTTGTGAAGGGTGGTTACAATGATCACCTTTGGCTCTAGTATTCTACTAGCAAGGCACCTTCACTGCTATCTCCCTATGACTGCCTCTGGTTCACCTGGTTTGTTTTTAGGGTGGGTAGGCCAGGTGAGTGCCCCAGCAGTCATCGCTCTCCTCCTCTCACCTTGGTTGCCCCCAATGTTGCAGAGCACTCTCACAACCTTCCACAGCATTCCCATTAGAGGAACCAAGTGAGAGCTTTCCTCTAAATTGGAATATTTTCCACCCCCCTTAAATAGGTTTCTAAATTGCAGCAGCAGAGCCGTCACTAAACAAAACATCCCAAGCCTGGAGGAAAGGCGACCTAGGCCTTGGATCCCCAGAGATTTACTCCTCAGAGTTTTTTTTCCTCTCCTCTATGCCTCAGGTCATAAACATTAGTTAGCTGTAGTTAGTGTTCTCTAGTTCCTTCAGGTAGGTTCTGCTGTTGGATGGAGGTGGATGGTGACTCTACTGGCCATTCCCTCTCTCCTTAGGAGGCCCTCTCAGTCTCCAGTGCAACCCATTGTACTCATGCCATTGTTAGCCTGTGCACCTCATTACGTTATCAGGCTGCCTGGTGCCTAATCTACTACTATGCCTTACAGCTACTGATTGCTAACGTGCTTTTGTACTGCTACTTTTCTTTTTTGGGATGCTTCCTAAGGTATCTTTAGCCAATGGAATCATCCCACAGCACTTCTAGGGGTGGAACCCTCTTCGAGGGTTCCTTGCTTTTGGTACCCCTTCAGGGTGGTAATTCCATTGGAATAGAGAGTGCAAATAGCCAAACCAAGTAACACAGTTGCACAAGGATAACATCATACTGGCTGCATAGGCCATTGAATTGGAAAGCTATGCCTGTAGTTCAATGGATAAAACAAGAATGAGGAACTCATGTTCACTACTTTGCACAATGCCTTGAATAAAATATTTTTAGCCAAATTACATTGTGCAGTTATTGATGTGTCCTATATTGTTAGAATAAAAAAGCATAAAACACAAGACAAAAAATGACAAGAAATTCGTAACTTTGTACTTAACGGAAACCTAGAAACCTATAGTAACCTTACAACTATGGAGACCTGGCTTGGATAGACTCTTTCCTAGATAACGTGGGTTGAGTTTAAGAAACTCAGTGTAAGTACCTTCTGATCAAACTCAAAGGGCTCAAAGGCTGTTTACTTGGTATGTTCAGCTTGCAAAAGAAGCACTTTGTTTACTTTTTTCAGGATGAAGTAATAGGGGTAGTTCTAGGATAGTAAGTATTGATCTAATATTGGGGTACCAGTTTTGGTTTCAACATATTCGAAAGAGGGAAGCCATTTAGAGTTACACTGGTCTGTTCTGTGCCTTAATCAGGCCATCACTGCTTCCATTTCCCTTGTAGTGGATACATTGGTCCACCATGAGGAGTAAGAAAGGGAATGGGGTGAAAGCCAATGCTGTGTAATCACCTTCAGGGCTGAGACTATCAAAATGAAGAATAAATATTTCTGTGCCATGGATCCCACTCCTTGAGGAGTCAAACCTAGTACTAAATGAATAAAACCAGGGGTGGCTTCCAGCTGAAAAATCTCTTGAATGGCTTTAGCCACCTCCGTCCAATATGCTCTGATCACTGTGCAATCCCAAAAAATATGGAAATGCGATCCCCGCCCCCCAACTCCCACAGTGTCTCCAACACCTATCTGTGTGGGATGTGGCATAATGTCAATCAATCAATCAATCAATCAGTCAATCAAAATCTTTATTTATCCAGACGAACATCATTGAACAGAGCTCATTTGCAAGATGGACCTGGTTATGATAAAATCTCAGACAAAATACAAAAGATGAGAGATACATAGCTAATGACAATGGAACAATTTGATATATATACAGTAGGTCATAGCATACAAGACATCAGCCAATAGCACAGAATAAACAATGTTGCAGCAGTATCATCTGCAAATGACAAATTAGGGATATCTCAGCTTTAAATGACAGTATGCTAATTTGGGTTAGGTGGGAATAGTAGAGGAGGGGATTAGGGTAGACCTAGAATTAAGAAGCCAGGTGGTAGGGGGATATATCATCATAAGGCATAGCCAGAATAAAACATAATTATTAATAGGTAGCGTAGATGGAGATAGGATAAGTAAATCAACAGAGGACAGTGGAAAGCAGCAGACAAAGGATAGAGCATGAGAAGAGGAAAGATTAAGGGAAATGTATGTAAAAGAGGACAGGTTAAAGACAGCCAGTATGGTAATATTGCAGTTATTGGTTCCGATTAATGGTGAGAAAAGCACTTGCACGATTCCTTAATAAGACGAGAGTACAAGGTCTTGAATGAACCGATGCTGAAGAATGTATTCAATTTTATAGTTTCTTGTAAATTGTTCCACAGGGAGGGCGGCGCAAGGCTGATGGCTGTTCTGCCTTGGCGAGAGTAGACTTTTTTTAATTTTTAATGAGATGTAAGAGTGACTTCTCAGGGCATAGGTGCTTATTAAGCTTAGTGGGAGGCAGTGCGAGATGTATTGTGGAAGTTTTTTTGAGATTGCTCTGTAGGTCCATAAAGCAGCATTTTTTTTCCCACCTAAACTGTAGGGAGGTCCATCCTATGGCTGCATATAATAAACAGTGGTGCATACTGAAGGGGAGATCGGTAATAAATCTAAGAGCTCTATGGTAAAGCGTATCCAGTTTTGTTAGGTAAGAGGTAGGACAGTGGCTGTAAAGAAAGTCTGCATAATCTGCTAGTGAGAGAAATGTAGCTTGCACCAACCTCATCTTCGCATTGCTCGTGAGTAGGTAACTGATCCTGAAGTACAGACCAAGTCTCTGGCAAAGTCTTTTCAGCAAATCCCCGATATACTCAATGAAGGATAGTTTATGGTCTAGCCAGACTCCTAGGTACTTGAACTTCATAACGAATTCTAGGTTTTCCCCTAGAATTGTAGAGATCTGTGGTACTGTTCCTGTAGTTGCTGGAATAGCTGCATGTATACAAAGAGAGAGGAGCATCACTTTAGTTTTTCTTGCGTTAAGTAAGGGCTTTCTGTTTAGGAGCTGTTTTTGAAGTAGGTTAAATTCAGATTGAAGGTCGCTACATGCAGCTTGAGGTGATGGGTGGCTTAAGTAAAGAACTGTATCATCCACGAATAGGTAGACATTAGCCTTAGTTACACTGTCACTGATGTTACTGATGTAAATCACAAACAGAATGGGACCTAAAATTGATCCCAGGGGCACTCCTTTTAGTAGAGGTTTAATAGATGAGAGTTCACCTTCTGCTTTGACTTGCTGTAAATGGTCAGTAAGGTAATTTGCAAACCACTGAAGGGAAAGAGAGTCCAAGCCTATAGAGTGCAAGGATGAGAGGAGTAGGCTATGGTCGACAGTGTCGAATGCCTTGCTTCAGTCCAGGAATACTGCACAGTTCAATCTGCCAGTTGTTAGTCACTTTTGCGAGGGCTGTGATAGTGCTATGGTTAGTCCTGAATCCAGACTGGGCAGGATTTAGCAGATATGATAGTTCTAAATAAGATCTCAGTTGTGTACTCACAATTTTTTCTAATCATTTCGACAGGACAGGGAGAAGGGAAATCAGCCTATAGTTGTTGAGGTCGCAGGGGTTTCCTGATTTAAGCAGTGGTATAACATGGGCTGTTTTCCAGATGGACTCCTTGGCTAAATGATAGGTTAAATAGGTGTGTTATAGGCACAGCTAGTATGTGGTAAGCAATCTTTAGGAAGTATGGGTCTAGGGAGTCAGCGCCAGCACTTTTCTTTATGTCCAGTTGACATAGAAGGTCTTCAACCTGTCTCAGGGAGGCAGGTTGCAGGGAGAATGCAGAGTTTGTGACTCAGACTTTATTAGGTTGAGAGGTTACTGTGAGGAGATTACTAGAGTAATGGAATACATGGCAATAACCCTCCATCTAAATTCCCTCCACGAGGGTGAATTGGTAATTGTGTGTATGCTAGGCCAGATTTGTCTTCATGCCTCCTCAGGGGTTTGGGAACCCAGATCCTCTTGCCAGTTATCTTCTGTGGCTTAGATTAACAGATCTCCAATGCCCTCCTGTAGAACCTCATATAGATATATGTAATATATATATTTATATAATGGGGTGGCTGATAAACGTTGCAGATAAAAACACGTATTCTCACAGGAGTGAGATAGATGTTGCTGACGTAGGAACTGTGGCAGATATTTACATTTGCACACACAGTTCCTACGTCAGCAAGTGATATTCTCACTGTAGCTACGTCAGTACAACACTGCCCTTACTAGACTACCTTTCTATTTCAAAAACATAGCACTTTACAAAACATACCCCACAAAACGTTCACACCACAACTGTAATCAACAGAAACACATAAACCACAGAATCTCTACAAAAAAAATGCACATTCCACTCAACAAAACGTCAGCTCTCAATAAATAAGAGCTGAGCTGAACCCATCATTAAACCTCTGCCACAAACTAAACAGTAAAACTACATGCCACATTCTCACACTATGTATCTCTCTTGGAGGACTTCCCACAATGTACAAACTCTGTTTCGTAGTACTACCACATTCCTCGTTGTAGATCCATTTAGAAAATGCCGTCCATGAAAGCAAAACTGAACCAGCCGCACCGTCGATAACACACGCAATGAACTCCGAAATAAAACCAGGACCCAGGACAGTACACAGCATACACGATCCCAAATGAACATCACAGAAGGCACAAATGAATGGTAAGCCAGTAAAATTAAAAGAAATTTAAAACACACTGACCAGAAAGACGCCAAACAAACTCCTGCCCACTTACGCATCCAACCAATCATACCACACACAGAAACAAAACTCAACCAATCAGCAACTACAACCCAAAATACCAACCAGTGACAAAACAGAACCACTTTTCATTCATACTGCCAACCAATCACATACCAACAGTCACTCCCATTCACAAAACAAAGCACACTCCCACAGAACAAACCATACTAAACTGACTACAAAGACAAATAAAACTAGCATATATGTGTGCCCTATTACATAACTCAAACACATGATGTGCAGATCATAGGATATAGAAAATATTCCCACTCCTGCATCGTGAGGCATGGATATCTCACTCTGCAGGAGTGGGAATATTTTCCATATCCCACTCCTACCCATCATGTAGCCCCTATATATATATATATATACATATAGATCTATATCTATATATATATATACACGAAATATAGTTCCTTGTATCTGCCATACGACTTTTCTGGTATGTCCTAGCCAGTGGGGGAGGGGGGCAGGCCTTCCACCATAGCCATCACCCCTATGGTGTTATTGATATAATGTCAACATTGGAGGTATCTATAAAAATCTTGGTGTGGGATTTTATATTCTCTCTGGAGCATTTCAAATGATTTAATTACCTCTCCAGTTGTTAATTGTGAGAGATAGTGGAGTCCCAGATGTGCCCAACATCTAAAGCATGGGTCACTCTGCGAAGCTAGGTACTGGGGAAGAAAAGCCAGAGGTATATACTTCCAAACTGGGGTGGGGATTTCCAACCATTGTCTGGTATTTATCCAGGCTGTGATAGTGTGTCTAGTCCACATGTTCGTAATCGCCTTAAGATCAGATGGGAGAGCTACCCATGGTAGGATATTAAGGGGGAATTGTTGGATAGGCCCATTTCCCACAGAGTGCCATCTTCAACACTGGTAGTGGTTGGGCTGCTTTATTATAATTTTGAAAATTTTGGACTCCCAGACCCACTTTCTCCTTGGCCTCCGATAAGAGGTCCCATCTTTTCTGTGGTCTGCGACTTGCCCAGATAAAGCTGGATAACCTCCTCCTCAACTCCTTCCACTCAAACCTTGGAACCAGTAGAGGCAGAGTGGTAAATAGGAACAGGTAGTGAGGCAGAATATTCATCTTAACAGTGTCCACCCTATTTGTGAAGGTGAGAGGGAGGGTAAGCCATCTGTTCATGTCCTCAAAAACTTGTTTTTTTTAGAGTTTGATAGTTGAAATGGTATAACTTTGAAAGATCAGTAGGGACATAGATACCAGACCTTCTCTTTTATCCATTTAAAGGGGATCTTTTCCTGAATCTCTGTCTGCGGTGGACCATTAATAGACATACCTCCAGATTTCTCGGTACTGACCTTAAAGCCAGAAAGTTTACCAAAATGGTCTAGTAAGTGTAGCAAGGGAGGGAGTGAGCGCTCTGGGTTATCTAGATAAATTACTGTGTTGTCTGCATAAAGGGAACCTTTATTCTCTACCCCAGTCATCTTGATCCCTTGTATAGAGGGATTTTCCCTGATCGCTTGGGCTAAGGGCTCCATGCTAAGAGCAAATAGCAGTAGAGACAGGAGGCACCCCTGCCTAGTACCTCATTCTATTGGGAAGTAATCTGAAACCATACCAATAACCTTAACCCTTGCCCTGGGATTCTGATAACATAATGAAACCCATTTGAGGAAGAAGCCCCCAGCCCCCATGTGGGCTAACACTTCACTCATATATGACCAATTGAGGCGATCAAATGCCTTCTTGGCATCTAGAAAAATCACCAACTGTGTTGTTACTGAGGAGAGTTTGTTGATCAAAATATTCATAATTTTTCTAATGTTGTCATACAAGTGCCTATGTGAGATAAAACCTGTCTGTTCCGGGTGCACTAGCAGCTCTGTGTATTTTTATAATCGGGTGGCTAGGATTTTTGTCAAGATTTTAAAGTCTTGATTGAGTAGGGATATACTCCTGTAGGCCTCAGAATAACTAGTGGGTTTCCCTGGCTTAGGGATAACTGTGACCAGGGCCTCATCCCAGGAATCTGGGAATCGACCTTCCTCTAAGCTTGAATTAAAAACTACCGCTAGTTTAGGGACTAAGGCTTGTCTGAGCTTTCTATACCATTCAACAGATAGACCATCTGACTGGAGCCCAAGTATTGCTTGCGTGATTTCTTGCTCTGAAATGGTTGCCGACAGAGCTTCCTGCTCCTCCTGGGCAGGGTCAGAAGTAAGAGAGAGCCCAGGAATTCCTTTGCTTGCTCTGCCACCTCCTGCCCTTGTTTGTTCTCTGCATACAGGTCTCTGTAAAAGGCCTGGAACTGCGAAGCTATGTCTCTTGGTTTACTCCAGATTTTGCTATGGTTGTATTTGTCCTTAATAAAGGATATATGTCTATCAGCTTGCTTTTTG
This sequence comes from Neoceratodus forsteri, assembly GCA_016271365.2. Taxonomy (NCBI): domain Eukaryota; kingdom Metazoa; phylum Chordata; order Ceratodontiformes; family Ceratodontidae; genus Neoceratodus; species Neoceratodus forsteri. The sequence continues at coordinate 1,317,474,275 of CM028131.1, forward strand.
CATAAGCGAAATGCCAAAAGTCTCACTGCTCTCCCCCCAACCTTGTGATGTTTGGTTAGAGAAATGCAGAAGGCCCTTGGCCTTCTTATACTCCAGTTCATGGAGTTCAGAGTGGGTTCTGACCTGTTCCTTCAGTATTTTTGCCTTCCCAGGGTTCTGTTTAAGCAGGGTTTCTAGGCTTATAATTTTAGATTTTAATTCTGCTACCTTTAACTTAATTTGTTTCATTCTAGCTGAAGCAAAGCTAATCCTACCGGGTCATAATGTCGTACGCTTAATAGCATATGGCATTGTGCCATAACCCAGATCTGTGTGCTGTCCAAGTTGGACCCCCCCCGGAGTCAGGAATCCTATGGGGGGATCCAGGGGCGCAGCCCCTGTAACGGGGGTGTGTGCAGAGCCCCTCACAGAAAGTAAATAAACCGATATTGTGCATCTATTCATTGTGCACAGCATTCTGCCGTCATGTACATTATGACCCCATGCCGAAGCTAATTATTTGTCCTCTAATGACCACTTTTAAGGTATCCCACCAAAGAAGGGGTGAACAGTCCTCCATTGGAGAGTCATGTGTTTCACTGTTTGAATTAATTGTTGGACAAAGTTTTTTATCGTTTAGTGATGAGACAGTGAGTCTCCAAATGGAGCGTCTGTCCTCTACCCACAAGTTAGTTTGAGAGAAATTGGTCCGTGGTCCGATAAGGTTATAGGGTGAATTTTAGAGGAGGTGAACGCATACAGGTCTGTTGCATAGGTAAAAAATAGATCAATGCATGAGCAGGAGTTCTGTGCATGAGAATAGAAAGAGTAATCTCTTTCCTGCCCATGGTGTGATTTCCACATGTCCACCAAACCTGCCTCAGTCACCAAGGCCTTCAGTGTTCTGATGGCTATTCTATTCATAGCAGCATGATCTGAGGAATGATCTAGATTGGGGCAGGAAACAGTGTTAAAATCACTGCCAAGTATAAGCTGACATTGAGGTAAACTTGCTATGTTATGGAAGACCTCTGTGAGGAATTTTCCACTTCCCACATTTGGGGCATAAACATTTACCAGATGAATTGTCTTAACTTGAATTAGGCCTGTAAGTCTAATAAACTGCCCTTGGAACCCACTCTCTTCATCTTGTATTACTAAAGGCACACTTCTCTTTATTAGTATCGCTGCTCTGGCCTTCTTTGCATTTGGGTGTGAAGATGCAACCATTTGTCCCACTCACATTCACCTAAGCTTAGCATGCTCTTCTTCTGTTAAGTGTGTTTCTTATAAATATGAAATGTGGCAATTGAGATACTTTAGTTCTGTCAGCAACCTAGTTCTTTAGATTGGGGAGTTAACCCCTTTAACATTATATGATACAATGTTTAAGTGCGCCATTTGAAGGTTTTCATACAGTAATGCCTTTTGTATTCCCCTGACACACCCCATTTTCCATCCCTTCTGGTCTGGGTTACCATGAGCAAGCCCTCAGAGCATAATCCATAAAAAATAGAGTACTCAGCCAGGTTTCTGTTACTAACATAACAAACTATGAAAACACTACAAAAGTAGTATAAAAGCATTAACAAACAGAAAAATAGCAACTTTCTTAAATTGTAAATAAGTAAAACTTATAACTTGGTGTGACCTCCATGGAAGTCCTACAGTAACTAGCTGTAGGAGGTCAATATTTTGACCCTAGAATGGCCCCTGTGGAATCCAGAGGGGTGAGTGGCACATGAGTTAACTCCCGATAGGAGTACTAATGTCCACTCCACTCCCATCACCAAACTATTAAATGGTCCAAATGGAACACGTGCGGACCTCCCTCTTGTTGCCGGTATCATGGACCCACCCCATGGAATGAAAAATTAAGATATTTCCATTTTAACAGTCCCTCCTCCAATGCACCATTACTTTTCTGAGCCATTTGTTTCATGGCCTCTTGGATTACTTAGCCCCTCCCAATCCGTGGCTGTGGAGGAGGTGGAGGTGCATGGAAAAAAAATTGAGGAGAAGCCTCCCCACACAGCGAGTCTTCTTTTTACCCACTTATATCAGTTCTCAGCATTTCATTGCTAAATACATAGTCCTCCCCTCCCCATGATAGTCTCCTATTCGGTTCATACACTCCTTGGAGGATAATGCTAATCCATGACACCCCAGAAAAAAAAGAGGTGTCCCTAGATGGACAGCAGACCACATCTTAGTAGAGAAGGAGGGCCCACCCCTCTTCCCTCATTCCCAAGTATTATCTAAGTATTTAAATTAAAATCCCCTTCTAATGCTGATTCATCCTTTGCCTATTTATAGGTAGTGGATCTGTGGGCAGAAGTATATGTCATACTGTAATGCAACCCCCCCCCCCTCCACCGAGTGCAGGAGATGGGAACACCAGGAACATAGATCCACTGGAAATAGTGACCCTAGTGACTGAACACCCCCCAGCCCAGACATAAGTTTACCCCATGTCCATTATAAATATATAGCACAGCATAGTCCAGCAGATGTCTTGATTTCAGGTCTGGGAAGGTAATTAGAACCCCTCACTTTCTCAAGGTAATCCCCTCAGTACCTCAGTGTTTTGGTGATTTAGCAGGTGATGAGAGGGCCTACGGGTCCTGGGCTTGATGATCGGCTCACTGTAGCAGTCTAGCGTTGTCTGCTGTGGTTGTGTGTGGAATCACCCCTGAAAAACTCCGTTTCTTGTTCTGACCTCTGGAGACCACACTCCATGCTCACCTGGTGAGTTTTCATTCCAGTTGTTCTATTTCCAGGTCGGGTAGTGTAATGTCCAGTTCCCTCAACAAGGATAGGGCCTCCACCAAAGAAGGGAATGTTTTGATTTCTGAGTCTAAATGTACTTTTATACGGGCTGGAAACAGCAGTTGGGCTCTGATGCCCTTCTTAACTTTAAGTTCCCTGATCACTGCTCAAACTCTTTGTCTTTCAGCTTGCAGTGCTGTGGAGAAGTCTTGATTGAAGAAAATGGGGGCACCCTTATATTTCAAATCTCTGTGCCTTAATGCTTCTTGGAATATTAAGTCCTTACTTTGAAAATAGACCATTCAAATAATCCAAGATCTGGCTCTTGCTAAGAGGTCAGATGGCTTGGGTACTAATGAGTGGTGGCCCGATCTATGTCAAGGTTCAAATCAGAGGGTAAAGATAAAGTAGATCGTAATAGTTGCTGAATAAAATCTATAGGTGTTGCAAATCCCTCTTCAGACCCCTCTGACACTCCATGAACCCTGAAATTGTTGCATCTCGAGCTGTTCTCCAGATCTTCCAATGAATGCTGCACTTCCCAGTTACGCTGAAGCAGATACAGGATCAAGCGCTCTGAACTGTCCTGTGCTTCACCAATTGCGGAAACCTTGGCTGCATTAGAGGAGACTTTTTCGTCCTGGATACGGACATCTTGTCTGAGCTCTGCTAGGGAGGAATCAATTATATTTAATGTTGTGAGAATGCATTGTAAAGTTTGTGCTGTGTTTTCAGGGAGATTCGAATCCTCAGTATCTAGATCGAAAGAGGATTCCAAAGGCATGCGTCTGCATTGCGGGTGGGCCGTGAACACTTCCATGTCCTCATCTAAAACATGCTGCTTCATTTTTGCAGAGTTACCCGACTTTAGAGCTCTAGCCTGCAATTGCTTCCCGGCCATCTCTGGTAGTAGGTAAGCTTTGATTTTTGGTAGAAATCAGACGTTTAACTGAGGGATGCACTCAGATTAGGGAGGCAGATCCACAAGGCAACAGAGGTTAGTGACCAACCATATTGGTAACATCACTGATCGTTCTCCACCTTTAATTTATTTAGGGCTTTCAAGATTTGTCTCTACATGAAGGGGCTCAAGTCTACCCCTGGTCCCTGGGTGCAACTGCTGTGCAGATTTGGGCCACCCCCTACATTCTCCCTAGTGAACACATAGCAGAAATATTTATTTAGGACTTCTTCCTTCTCATTGTCCTTCTCTACTAGTCCCCATCTCGAAACTGCTAGCCTTACTATTTCTCCTTTAGTCTTTCTCCTGTTACGTACCTAAAAAAGGTTTTGTCTCCCCATCTAACACCCTGTGCTATTCTTAGCTCGGTGTGAGCTTAAGCTTTCTTTTATTACTTTTCCTGCTTCCCTCTGTGCAACTATGTAAGTTTCCCTGTCTTCATCCTTGTTTTATGCCTTATATGCCTTGTAGGCCTTTCTTTTCTCCCTGGTAGCAAGCAATAAAACTGAGCAGCAAGTAATAAAACTGATCTTAAAAAGAAAAAAAACATGAGAACAATAAAGAAAATAACAGAAAACATTGCAGAGAGTGAAGCTAAAGAAATAGAATTGTTAGTTATAACACAGAAGAGCAGTTGAAGAGAAAACATAAACAAACAAGCATTTGTCAATGCCAAATGTTGTCTTGCTGGCATAGGCATTGGTAGTGCAAGAGTTAGAGACCTGCATAATAGGAATGGCAGTGAAGTTTGGAACTGTCACCCACCCCACCCCACCCTGCAGAGACTGACAGTCATTGAGGTGTGCCTTTGGGTCATCGGCCATAACGCTCATGCCATTTCACCTCACCCTATGCTGCAGACTCCGACAAGTGTTGTGTTGTGCCTTGGGGTCATCAGGCCTTACGTTCACCCCATTCCATAAGAAAATACATTGAGATGGGTGCAGTATAGGAGAATGGGGTGAACTTTGGAGCTAAAGAGTCCAAGGCACACCTTGATGCCTGTCAGTGGCTGGAGGGTGGGAGTGGGGGTGGAATGGCGTGAGCATTGCAGCCCACAATCCAAAGTTACAGCCCTGACCCCTTTCAGTCTCTACAGAGTGGGACGTTATGGTTAGAAACCTTAATGTCCAGGGCATTTGTTGGTATTTGCACTCCAAATTTTCAACATGGGTTTTTTGTGACCCCACCTCATGAAAGCATTTGGGACCTCCGCTCATGAACAGTGACACTGTGATTTTGTTAACCTGTCCCGAATGTTGATTTCCCACAGCGACTGTGCCATTCTGCACCAGATGTGAGAAAACACATTTTGGGCAGGATGTGAAAAATGTCAGCTGTACCATTCATAAGGAGGTGTGAAGAAATGGCAATTTTGAAAATCTGGAGTGAAAATGTTAAAAATCATCGAAGTTAGGAATGTGCATGGAAACTGCGCAATGCACACTCGTAACACAGTCATTTTGTGGACTTGTTTCACCAAATTTTCAACATAGACATTTTGAGACCTCTGCTCATGAACAGTGTCACTGTGATTTTCTTAATCTGTCCCAAACATTGATTTCCCACAGCGACCGTGCCATTGTGCACCAGATGTGTGAAAACACATTTTGGGAAGGATGTGAAGAATGACAGCTGTACTGTTCATAAGGAGGTGTGAAAAATGGCAATGTTGAAAATCTGGAGTGAAAATATTAAAAATTCTCAAACTTACAAGCGTGTGTGGAAACTGCTCAATGCCTGCTCGTAACGCAGTCATTTTTTGGAATTTTTTCAACAAATTTCCAACATAGGCTTTTTGGGAGCCCATCTCATGAAAAGTGGCACTGTCATTTCATTAACTGTTCCTGAAAGTTAATTCCATGCAGTAACGGCGAAATCACCTTTCTGGACTGAATAATGAAATGACAGTGACTGAACTCATGAGGTGGGGTCCCAAGAACTCCGTATTGAAAATTTGGAGCCAAAAGTTGCAAAAAATGGCTGAGATAGCCACCTAAGTTGAAACCCCCATTAATGCCATTATACAGCTTACCATGATTTTCTTCAGTTCATGGTCGGCTTTGAAGAGTGCAGACGTGTTCATGCTCCACCGAAGATCGTCACGCTGGGCTCCGGAGATAAGTATGGGGTGAGGGAGGTGGGGTGCACAGAGGGTGGGTGCAGATTAGGGGAAGGGGCAGTCATGACCATGAGGGACCATTTTCTGTTTTACAGGTAAAAAAAAAAAAATGGACTTCAAGGGAAGGTTTTCCCCCCACAAGTTTGCTTTGAGCACACCGGGGTGGGCTTCCAGTGTGCCACCTGTATTTTTTGGGATGGGGGGACTGAAGCCAATGGGGATTGGGCACCCCCATCAGCAAAGACAGCGTGTCTGTGTTTGGGGGGCATGATGCCGAGGGGGATTGGGCACTCCCCCCGGCAGATTGCAGACAGGGGACTGAAGCCGACAGGGATTGGGCCCCCCATTGGCAAGCGTGTCTGTGTTTGGGGGAGATGATGCTAAGGGGGATTGGGCACCCCCCTCAGCAAACAAACAAAACAAAGGGGAATATATGCCGACGGAGATTGGGCTCCCCCGTTGGCAAACAAACTGGAGAGGGGGCATGCCGATAAGGGGGTTGGGCACCTCCAAAGTTGGCTTGCTGGGGATTGTGAGAGGTGGACGGCCGACAGCCACCTCCATGTTTACTGAAATGTTACACCAGACAAGGCATGCCCTACACTGATGGGTCACTCCCTCATTGCAGCTGCAAAATTGTTTCAAGTTGGTGGCACACTTTTGCAGTGCTGTCATAGACAGCATGCTATTTCATTCATGCCACAGAGACCAGCCTGAAAAAACAGTGGTGCCATTGGCCACAACATCACTGCACCTCCAAAACCTGCTACTCCACACCAAGATACCACAATATGTTGTTCACGCTGCACGTGCAAGACAACATAAAAATGACAAGTGAATCAACTAAAGGCTGGAAGTTTACTTGCCAGTGCAAGATAGACTTGGCAGAAAGGAACAAAAAGAAGTAGTCTGTTGGTTGTATTGCCATTGAAAATCCTAGTGGTCCTAAAATAAATAGCTTAATAAAACTGTAACTCCCCTACAAATGTGGGTTCCCAAAGGTCTTCCTCGGGTGTGCCTAAATGCCCACTGCCAGGCTGGTGTCCTGTGTCTTAACTGTTTAAAAGCTATTGCATGTGAGTGCTTTTATAGCCTCTGTGTCCTGTCTAAGAGCTGCTTATATCACAGTGTATAATTAATCTGGGTGGGGGCTGAGTGTTTCTATGCTCGAGTCCCACCTGGGCTGCCAGATAGTTGCTCCAGTCTGCCATCGCTAGTCACGCAGAGGGAGCTCTGTTAGAAGTTATACTTATTTGCTTATTATTTGCCATAATCATAATAATATCGAAATTTGTCTAACCTGCCTTCTTTGCAGCATGGACATGTCTGTTAATCATCACCATCTCGGTTCTGGACTGCCATTGTGGACCAATCAGTACCTTTGGGGACCCTAAAATGGAGTCTGTCCCCAGGGGTCTTATGGGAGTGAATTTCTGTAGGAATTGTAGTTTTTCTACTTTGGTGCCTAAATGGACCTGGAGGGGGAGCTTTTGCTGTGACAGATAGATGAATCAACAAAACAAACCTTTCGAATCAGAGGGAAAGTCCTGAGCTGCCTGCAGCAGAGAGTCCGTCTGAGATTGGAGTTGCAAGAGTAAACAGCTCGAGACATTCAAGCAGCTGCTCCTGCGTAGTCACGTGGGAAACTGGTAGGAAGGCTGTGTTTGGCCTGCCTGCCTACTTGTCCCTCGTGAGGGAATCCTTTAGCCTGAATTTAAACTGGACTAAATTTGAACCAGTTGTGACCAGAGTTTCCAAATTGTGACTGCCTTATTGCCTGAAGAGGACCGAAGATTTGCTCCATGCAATCGGCCTGTCAGGAAGTCTGATACCACCACAGAGCAAACGGTTTGCACAGAGACACTTTGATTGCAACTGGACTGTCAACCGAATTGTGGTATTTACCTTGCTTTACAATAAGTGTGCTGAATGGTGTTAGAGGGTTGCGATTTGGTTCCCCACCGCCTGCTTGTGTCATGCTTGCTGGAAGCTGAATCCAGCACTACCAGACTGCCATCCGAATTGTTCACCCAAACTGGGCCCTGCCACCTTGGCCCAGCCAGCTGCTCACACCACAGAGAAGAACATCGACGAGAGACTTGCCTGGGGATCAGCCCCCTGCTCAACCTCACGAACAGGAATGACACCATGGTGAACCGTGTGGACCCTGCTTCTCCTGGCAAGCCAGCAAGTCATCCTGAAATCTCCATTTCATCACTCCTGTGTCCTGTACTGGGTAGCGTGAGTAAACACCAGGGTAGCTCCCTGCAACAACAGCTCAAGTGTGATCTGATTTAATTGTTTTGTCTAATCATGAACTGAGCCTCCTGGCTCTGGATTACAAATTGTGGGTTATTGTGCATGACTTGTCTTTCCATCATAGGGCCCTGACCAGCTGCAAAACCAGCCTACCCCGGGCAACGTGTCAGACTAGCCTACCTCGCCACTGGGTACCCAGAGTGTGTGTGACTGTGCTGAGGGACTCTAAAGTGCATGCCTTGTAGCCTGATTGAATCAGTATCTAAACTAATCAACCTGATTACACCTCTTCCTTGTTCATCTCCCCTGAATAAATCAGATCTGAATCTTTTTGAACTTAACCTGCCTGTGGTGCACTTCTGTACAAATAGCACTGTGATACTATTGCTTGCTGTGTTTAACCTTACTTTACAGGGGGTCTCCAGGGCCGAACAGGTGGAACCAGCCCTGGTGGTAAGTGCAGTCAGAGTAGGGATATATGTGCTGTTTGGGGGCTATTGTACCTGTGTATGCTGCTCATTGTCTAGGCCACCAGAGGGGAAAGAGGGGGGTCATAGTGTCCTGGAGGGCTGTACCCAGGTCAGCTACACTACCACTAACCCTGTCATCTGGGTGGAGGCACCCATTTTCAGTACCCAGGTCCTTTAACCTGCACTTGGTCACGCAGGCAGGGGTAGTAGCCCTTGGGATAGCACTCCCTAGGGGTTACACAACTAAGAAAAGAATATCACCTCCTGTTAAAATAAAAAAGGTTAGTATAAGAATTAGTTATTGGAGAGCTTACAGTGCTCTATGATTCAGAAGATAGTAACCTTTTTTGAGAGCTGGAGGCTTATGGTATGGACAACAGACAGAATAACATGGATGCTATTATTATTGCCCCCAAATAGGCAGAACATTTTAATAAATTATATGCAGAAACCCCCAGTCAGGTTGCCACAGTGAACGAGAATATAGCAAGGAGGAATACATTTTTTGAAAATATGGAGAAATGGCCCCCATATGGCAGTAATTGCAATTCTAGCCCCAAAACATAACATGGGCCCCTGGGCTAGACAGGCAGAGGTGCTTCAAGCAAATACTGTCTGGTTGGTGGAGATTTTAGCTCCCTGCTCAGTTTAATGAATGACTAGTTGGTAATGCCACATAACTGGAACACTGGTACTATTATGCTTACTGTATATTTAAAAATGGTGAATGAGGTAATCCTATGTGCTACCGTCCAACCACGTTACTATTCACTGATATCAGGGTATATTCTAGATTTATCCTGGAAATATTCATAAACTGGGTAGAAGACAAAGAACTGTTGTCTTGTTTTCAAGATCGATTTAGAAAATCATACATTACAGTGGATCATATATTCACTATTAATTATGTTATTGAAAAGTGTGTTGGAAATAAAAAGATAGTAGTATATATTTAATCTTATAGGATTTAAGATCTGCTTTTGATAACATTAACAGGGATATCAAATTTTGTAATGGTTAAGGTGTTAGAAACTATAAACACATTCGCTTCTAAAATAAACAGTACAGAAATCAAACATATAGGATAAAGTATGGGTCTCGATTGTTATAGCATTGAATTTACACACACCGAGGATTGATGCTAAATAAACCCGGGCGAAGCTCGAGGGTTTATGCATAGCATCAAAACCCTGAGGGTGTGTGTAAATTCATGTTACACACTGAGATCTACATTTTATTTTATATAATTGCTGGGATTTCCTTTTTTCCCCACAGCGAGTATATAAAATAAGAAAGGCGGTCTGCTTTGGTGTGAGCGCATGCTTTATCGGTCGCTCGCTTGCTCGCTTTTGTGAAGTTTTTTTTAAATTAAACTTTAGTTGAAGCCAACATTTTGAGGGTATTTCCCTCATTTCTATTACTGTCTTCCTTCCAGCACTTACCGCAGAGTTCATGCAGTGGTTCAGAGAGGAAAAGACGACACAGACAGAAGTTAGAAGAAACAGTTTCAGAGGCTGGGGCGCCTGCGCAGTGTGAGGGAAACTGAGCGCATGTTCGCCATTATAAATGCTCCTTTATAATGGCGAATTATGCCACGGTTTCCCTATGGGAAAAAGGTTGTCCTGGTTATTATAAAATATTTATGCTGATGGTGCTGTGCTGATTACTAGAACACCCGTGGGCCTAAAAAGAGCAATAGCAGGGGCTACGGAATACTTTAAAAAATAAATTTAGAACTAAATGTGGAAAAAAACAAAATTATGGCATTTGTTGGAAAATCCTATAAAAATAGTATAAATGGTATATTAACAACACTAAATTTGATGATGTGCAAGAATAATGTTACTTAGGTGTCACATTGAACAGAAAATTAAATTTGAATTCCCATTTATGGATTACAAAACAAAATGCTACTGTAACCTACAAAGCAGTGTTTAAGTTTGCCAGATCTTTCCCTGATAATTCATAATTAGTCTTTAAAAGGACTTTGAGGCCAAGGCCAACACACAGATATTGTATGGATGCTAGATATGGGGAATCTGTCCAAATTTAAAAATACTGGGGGGAAAAATAGAACTATTTTCTGAGGACCATATTGAAACTACCCAGGGATACTCGCTCTGCAGCCCTTAGACCTGAATCTAATAAGAAACCATTAAAGTTTAAGGCAAGGAAAAGAGACCTAAATACTGGGGGGACATTTTGAATATGGAAGAAAATAAATTATAGAAACAATGCTGGATAAACTACTTTGATTTGAATGGTCCTAATCCTTGGTTCATGAGGTTAAATGGTTTGCTAAAAAGAAATGGACTACTAGGTATTTGGTCCAATTATGTTCACCAAAATATTCTTCATATATGGGACACCACCTATAACAACATATGCAGATTTGCACTGCCTGCCCCTCGCCGTACTCACCACTGTCTCCTGTACTCCACCCTAAACTGGCTGTCCCCCAAAAACCTGCACTTATACACTCTGGGCTGTTTCACTGACTTCATGACTAGACCCCCTCGCCCTGACAGCATAGGGGCTATGCTCACCCCAGTGGCACACTCCCAACTACTGAGATCCTCTAATTCCTCTTCACTTTCCGTCCATCACTGTTCTACAAAAATTGGGGAACAAACCTTCTCTCACTTTGCTCCCAAATTCTGGAACTCTCTACCTCCTAATCTTAAATGCTCTCCATCCCACTCCTCCTTCAAGACCGCACTTTTCTCCTACCTACAGGCACTTGATTCCTGTGTCTGTACATAATCCCCCCTTCTCTTGCTTTCCTTAAGCTAGCTTACCATTGTCTCTGCGTTTATTAACTACTTTGCCTTCTTTCCCTTGCCTCCTTCCTTCCATCCCTGAGTGGATGGCCACTGTCATATGTATGTTTTGTGTTCACAACTACCCCTGCGAGGATATCTACTGGTTCTGAATTATTGCTGCTTCTTTTTTGTAAAATTGTGGGCCTGCTTCCTTCCATCCCTGTGTGGATGGCCACTGCCACATGTATGTTTTGTTTCCACAAGTATCCCTGTGAGGATATCTACTGGTTCTGTATTATTTTCTGCTTGTTTTTTTGTAAAACTATATGTTGTACTCTCCCAGGTCATGCTTGAAAATAGGCAGGGTTTTTGCCTAATGCACCTACCTGGTCAACAAAAGCTAATAAATAAATACATTTTAAAGCTTATAGGTGAAGCCATCCAATGTCTATCTGATGTACACTACTGTAGAGATAAGTCTCCCTCTTTTAAAGGCTATAAGTATGTCCTTGAGACTGAAGAGCCTGAAGCCCATTAAGGTGTTGTGCAAATACTGACGTTAGAAAAGCGTTCTGTAAATTCTGCCTAGGGATTATTGTTGCAACAAAAAGCAACAAAAAATGTGTGCCTTAGACAGAATAGCAACTAAATACTTAATGTTACAGAACTGGAATGCACCTACACTACAGAAACTTCATCTTAAGAAAGGGCAAAGAACTTTTAAGGGACCTGCATCACATGAAATATTAATTGAATATGTACACTTGTTAGTAAACATATTAGATACTACACAGAAAAGAAACAGTTTATTGCCATCTATGTTGAAGATAGACAATCTCCCCATATATCTATAGTTATCTATCTAGTCTATCTGTCTGTCTATCTAGCTATCTATCTAATCTGTCTGTCTGTTCGTCCATCCTCCATCCATCCATCCGTCCGTCCTCCATCCATCCATCCATCTATCCATCTATCTACTACAGTATCTTTCTCTCACTATATCTATATCTATCTATATATATATATATATATATATATATAGAATATGACATGGGTGAGAGTGAGAGAGTAGAAATAGCTTCACAATTTATTCTTGACCTCCTAACCTTATGAGTAGTGAAGCCACAAGTGAGGACAGAAGAGGTCAAGTATAGTGAGTGACGGTATTTGTACTATCTCACGCTCACCCGTGTTACATTTGATTTGTACTTCTGTTGTTTTGATGGTTTTGTGACAGAAATGATAAAAAAAGTAAAAATGTAAACCATGCTACTTGCAGAATCTCACTCTCACCTATGTCAGTTTGATTTGCACAACAGGGGCTTGATTTAAAAAGGTCAGGGTTGGTGCAAGGGAATGTGTGACAAGGAGAAATGGCACAAGGGGATACCTGTGCCACACCTTGTGCCAGATCTGATTTTCTAGGGTCTGTGTGTCACTGGGGGGACTACCTGCACCAACTGGGCTTGTGCTATCTTTGTGACTGCCACACTGGTGTACCACTGTGGAAGGGGGCTTGCACCAGGGCAGGTCTGCAATATCCCCAACATTGGGATTTTGCAAGCCCTCCCCAAGGGGTGCACAGACCCTGCAGTTAGATCAGCCCAGAGCTGGTCTAAGCTTCTGTGCACTACTGCCACGGCCCTTACTTGGTGATGGGGGTGGATCACTCTCTTCCCTCCTTGGGAAGGAGTTCAGAAAGTCCCAGACACCTGCTAGACTACCGCTGGAGCAGCCGGTGGTCCCTGGCAGGTGACAGCCTGCAAGCCCCCTTGTGGCAATGATGCGTCGGCCCCCCCAGACCCACACCATCCTTGCCGTCCCCCGTCAGGGGCAGTTGTCACCCCCCCATGACTGGACCTGTCCCACACCCCCCTCAAGCCAGGACATCCTACGGACGGCCTGCCAGCTGGCAGGGCGAATGGCTGGTGGGTCGCTATCACTGCTTCCGATACTGCAAGCCTGTGCCGCAGCTTGTGGCAGTCCCCTTCCATGTGCCATTTAGTTGGCGCATGGGTCAACTTGTGGCAAACTTGGGGACTTTTGTATTGGAAGCCCTGTTCTCTTAAAATCAAGTGCAATGTCCCTGGTGCCCCCAAGTTTGCCCCAGCTGACGGTTCACTGCAAAATGCGCCAGTCTAAACTGGCTTTTGAAAATGGAACTCCAGGTGTTTTGTTGGTTTTGTGATACAAATGATACACAATTACAAAGAGAAAAAGTTCAAAATTTAGACTGTGCCTCTCAAATCAGCTTACATCTGTTTGTTTCAGAGTGGCACATGGCTATTGTGATGTCATCAGCATTGTTAAAGCTACTCTCTGACTGGTTCAGTGTTCCACTGTTTCATTTTGACGTTCCAACTTGCAAGACAGCACTACTGTCTTCACAGTAGACAGTGAGATAGTAGTGCTAGCTTGAGCAGTTTTAACCCACTCCTGTTGTATACATTTATATACACCTATACAGTGAAGCCCGCCAGGATGAAGCACAGTATCACAGGTTTACTGCATGACAAAAGGGATTAACTCCTATTGAAATTGCATTGTTTGATGCAGTAACTCTACTGCAGAACTCTGCAGTGCTGCATCCTGGAGGGCTTCAATATACATATATATATATATATATATATATATATATATATATATATACACACACACATATATATACACACACATACATACGTATGTATGTTCTTTGAAAAAAACTGAGTTAATGCACAACTTAGGGTTCAGATTAAAGCAACAAAAGTAGAGAAATATGGCATTAGGGTTTCCATCCCTAACTTCCCACCCCCACCTCCCAAACAGCAAAGGAAAAAAATACATTAAAGGGACACAGTCAACCCTCTTAGGCCTCGGCGTGTTCCTAGTTTAAAAAACACACCTTATCACTGTTCACATTCTGTAGAGACTGCTGATGTAGCTGATTGTTTAATTCTGATTCTTTTTTCTTTTAAACAATGAAAAACAGACTGCCCACCATACTGGTGTTACCACACCAAACATGTTTGTTTATATTCCTTGATCAACTCCCACTGCATTGTTGCTGGCCCTAGGAACACCCCAAACATAGTCTAGTCACTCATTATGGGAGTAGTCACTCATTATGGGAGTAGAGGAGACTATTGTATCATGAGTGGTTACACTGTTTGGGGGTGTTTCTATTGTTCAGGAAGTATGTAATAAAAATAGATCCAGGATTCAAAAGTTGTTTATAACTATATATTAGCATGCATTTCAGTCCTACTAAGAAAAAAGGCAGATACAAAAAAAACAGCAACATCAATGGATTTTAGAGTAGGTAAGCACTCATAAAATGTGTGGTTTTAACTAGAAATAATATGATGCAAAAAAAGGTTGACAGTGTCCCTTTAAAGGGGAACTGTCTTCAGCAGGGTTTCTTAATGTCTCAAAGTTCATAAAAAGCTAATTTGATTGAGCCATTGTGTTTATGTGTGAGTCTTTGCAGTCCAGAGTTATTCACATGTAAATCCACCTGTAATTAAGGGCTGTTGGCAGCCATATGTTTTAGGCTCTTGACAGGAAATGATGTCACCGAGAAACTTGGCTCTCCATTTACTGTAGGTTAAATAGGAAATCATCTGTTTATTATTAAGTGTGTTTTAAGGTGTTATTACAACACTTTCTACATTTATAATAATTGCTTTGTATGTGCATTGAAACTAGTGAGTTATGACCTTTACATTTCAAACCGTTAGTAAAAACAATCCATTTTTAGGATTGCTTTAACTTCTAGGCTATACTGCCAGATGATCATTAAAAACTACACATCTCAAGGCTGGCTCTATGGTGTCAACAGGTATTGGGGTCCCATATCAGGATTTCTAAACCCTGGCTGTGTTCATGTCAATACAGATTTCTGGGGCTGCCACAGCACCAACTTCTGTCTTATTCCATTCCCTCTCTTACAGCCTTATAATGTATGGAGAGCCCTTATTATTAACTGAAATCAAGCAGATTGCAACCTTGTTATGACATCACTCTGTTGTTAACCCTTCTTGAGTATGTCATATCAATGGTATAACAAAATGGAATGTTCACAACAATCAATGTTCCGTAAAGTAATTCATTAAAGTAAAGTAAAGTGATTCAGTCCATGATTACAGTCTTGATAGCACCTACACTATAAAATATAATGTGTGGTCTTTGATTAACAACCGCACTGAAAACACTTCTTGAGGTTGCCATGACATCTGAAAACCTCTCGAGCTGTGCTCTCGAGATTTACACTGATGTCATGGCAACCTCTTGAAGTGTTTACAGTGTGGTTATTAACCAAAGACCATACATTATCTTCTATTTCTCTTACAATTTCAGGTGTGAACTCAGATCTACAACATGCAAATGTTGCTACGTACCTACTGGCCTGGCATCATGGGGTCAGCTTTGAAATGTGTTGTTTTTGATTTACAGCTGGCAGTACAGCCTAGAGGTTAAAGCAAAGAGATGTGAACAAGCATCTTTCATCCAGCAGAATGGGTTTTGATTCCAACATGCTCTTCTTGCATTTTGTGTGACCAGAACAAGTCATTTAACCTCCCTGTGGTCCCAAAACACACCCAGAAACAAGCTGTAGTTGTGTGCCTTTCCTGGACAGAGACAATAAAAACTATCTGAGCATGTGTTATAATTCTGAAAATATTATGCTCTTTCTATCCAGATTTAACTTGAAAAGAAAAAAAAATAGGACGCTATTAATTGTTTATTAATTGCAAAAACACATAGATGGACAACATTGTTAAAACATGCATAATCTGAACTGCATTATTAAAATATAGAATAATATATGGGTGGGGGTGTGTAACCAGAATTTTACACACACACAAGGTATGGGATGCTACATTAACCCCGAGGGCAAAGTCCAAGAGGTTTATAAAACATCCCACACCAAAGGTGTGTGCAAAATTCTGTTTTTTACATACACACACACACACACACACACACACACACACATTATTTTATTTAATTAATGGTGAACATTTTTTTCCCTTTCAGCACAGTTCAGTTAGTGCAGCACTTCTCTCAGAGCTAGATACACACACGCGCATGCTGACACTTCACACACACCTGCGCACACAGATGTGTATGCATGCACACACACACACACACACACACACACACAGCCTGTCTCTCCCTTTTTTCTTTCTTTTTTTACATTACAGTGGAAATGGCATTCTGGGAAGTTGCAGTACATTGGCACAGCTGCAGAGTGTAAGACACACTCGTAGGGCATGAGCGGCAGGATCAAACAGATTCATTTTTTTCCTTTATGATAGAAAATCCCATTCCATCCAAAGTATTGTATTTCAGTAGGAAACTGTTGTACTTTCAACTTCATCAAAAAAAGTAAAATACTCTTTTAATAATGCATTTCAGGTTATGCATGTTTTAAGTGTTGTCCATCTATGTGTTTTTGCAATTAATAAAGAATTAATGGTGTCCTAATTTTTTTCTTTTTAAGTCAACATGCTCAGATTGTTTTTACTGTCTTTGTCCGGGAAAGGCACACAGCTACTGTATGGCTTGTTTCTGGGTGTGTTTTGGGACCACAGAGAGGATAAGTGACTTGCTCTGGTCACACAATATACAAGTAGAGCATGTTGGAATCAAAACCCATTCTATTGGATGAACGAAGGTTGTTCACAGTGCTTTGCTTAAACCTCCAGGCTATGTTGCTGCTGTTTATCAAAAACTACACATTTCATGGCTGGCCCCATGATGCCAGGCCAGTAGGTACATAGCTGCATTTGTATTTTGTAGACCTGAGTTCACACCTGAAATTGTAAGAGAAAAGGCTGTAAGAGAGAGAGAATGGAATAAGACAGAAGTCAGTGCTGTGACAGCCCTAGAAATCTGTACTGACATGAACACAGCCAGGGTTTAGAAATCCTGATATGGGGCCCTAATACCTGTTGACACCACAGGGCCAGCCTTGAGATGTGTAGTTTTTAATAATCAGCTGGTAGTATAGCCTAGAGGTTAAAGCAATCCTAAAGATGGATTATTTTTACTAACAGTTTGAAATGTAAAGGTGATAACTCACTAGTTTCAATGCACATACAAAACAATTATGAATGTAGAAAGTGTTGTAATAACACCTTTAAACACATTTAATAAAACAGATCATTTCCTATTTAACCTACAGTAAATGGAGGGCCACGTTCCTCGTTGACATCATTCCTGTCAGGAGTCTGAAACATATGGCTACCCCCAGCCCTTAATTACAGGCTGATTTACATATGAATAACTCTGGACTGCAAAGACTCACACATAAACACAATGGCTCACTCAAATTAGCTTTTTATGGACTTTCAGACATTGAGAAACCCTGTTGATGACAGTTACACTTTAAGGTTGTGAGTCTCCTGAGTCTTGGGGATTCAGTGTTGGGGTCTTCCTTGTGGGTTGTTAACCCTAATGTTCATCCCCTTCCCTGAGCAAACAAGGTCAAATGTGATCTCTTTTCTTTAAGCAGAGTTCACAGGGTCCTGCATGAAGAAAGTTACAACAGATGTTGTTGGCAATCTGTGACGAGACATACTTCTGTTCTTTTGAAAAATGTATCACCATAAGGCACTGGCATGGAGCAGTACCTCATGCTTTGAACAGGAGGCTATGGGCTGATAGTTGAGAGATGAGCATTAGGTTGACAACCCCAAGGGTTGACAACCCAGAGAAAGCCCCCACCGCTGATTCGTGAAGACTCTGGAGACCCAAACCCCCTTTTTTTTCCTTTTGCTGCTTGGGGATGGGGTGGAGAGTTAGGGTTGGAAACCATAATGCCACATTTTACTACTTTTGTTGCTTTAACTTAAACCCTAACAGGTGTATTAACAAAGCTGTTTGCAAAGAATTCATTTTCTTTTTGAGATAGTGAAATTTTATCCTCATTCAAGCAGGTCCCTTTGGGACCTGTGTGAACACATCCATCTTGCTGCAGAAGTGCAGGGCCCTCCTAGCCTTGTTCTTCCATGCCTATAGATGCAGACTCACAGGGCCTTTTGGGCTCTGTGCCAGATGTGGAGTCCATCAACCTACAGAAAAGCAGGACCCTCTGGGCCCTGCACTTCTCTGTGGCAACAGATGCAGACACACAAGGCTCTCTGGCCATGCACCAGCTGAGGAGTCCATGAGGGTGCAGAAGTACAAAGCCTTTTGGGCCTTGCACTTCCATGCTGCTATAGATGCTGACATGCAGTACTGTCTGGGTATGGTAGTGGCCCAGTGGTTCTGTGCAGCTACAGATGCACCTTTTTGATCATGTCTCAAGTATGTTTCCACAATGGTTCATGGGATAGGGTCAGAAAAAGCACATGTTAAAATTGTGGCTTTGAAATCTTCAAAACCAGCACAGTTATGAGGAACATTCTTCATTCTTTCAATATAAAGACATTTTTTTGTGAGCCCATATTCCTGTTTTGTGAGCCAGCAGTCTTGTTTTCTGATGGACACGAAAGGAAAAATGTTGGCTCACTAAACAAGATGTTAGACTTAGTGGGTTTTTTCAATCTTATTTTGTGAGCTGACTTCTCATTTTGTGAGGCTCATGTAAGAAGAATACAGCCTCACAAAAGAAGATTCTTGACCCATGAAACAAGCATGTGGACTTAGTTTTTTTCTCAATATTGTTTCTTCAGTAGGCCTGTTGTTTTATGACTCATGAAACAGCTCACAAAAGAAGATGTCTGTCACATGAACCATGATTTGGTACTTAGTTGCTTTTTCAGTCTTGTTTCACTAGCCTGCCTTCTTCTTTCGTGAGTGATGAAACAACTCATGAAACAAGAAGTTCCACTCATGAAACAAGATTGAAAAAAAAAACTAATTCCCAAATCTTGTTTCGTGAGTGGGCCTTATTGTTTCATGAGTTCTTTCTGAATCATAAACATGAAGTCTGATGACAAAAGAAGATTGAAAAAAAAATTAGGTCCACATTCTTATTTTGTGAGCCAAGAATATTGCTTCCTACTCTTGTTTCATGAGGCTCATAAAACAATAAAATCACCTCATGAAACAAGCCTTGCTAAGGATTTTTGGGATGTCCCAAAATCATATTTTGGGGCTCTTCTTCCTTCACGTGTTGATTTCTTCCCAGGGCATCATTTTTATTGATTTTCAAAAGAATTTGTCAGAAAAAAATGAAAACAAGATGGCCACCATACGAAAGAAGAATTTTTGCTCACAAAAGAAGAATTTTGTCTCATGAAACAAGAATCTTTTTTTGTGAGCAGAACTACTTCTTTTGTATCAAACATCTGTTTGAAAGATCCTACTGAGCATGCTCAGAACTGAAATTTCAAATCCTTAAAACTTGGGAACAGATTAATATTTTTTCACTGAACTAATGAAAGACACAATTCTAGGACAAGTCCTTTCTACCCTGAAAATTTCAGAACAAAATTCTAAAGTATCTGGGCTGTAGGGGAAAGCAAAAAAATAAAAAAAAATAAATATATAGCCAAAAAAAACCACATATTTTTCCTCTTTTTGCGCTATATGGATCTCAGAATCCATATATTCAACTCGAACAAAACTTGTTAAATCAAGAGACCTTGCCACCACACTGTGCATGCAAAATTTCATGCAAATCTATTAAATGGGGGAGAAGATGTTAAGGTACAAATTTAGGGGTTTAACATTAAACACCCTACTCAACCCTCACTATAGGGGCACTACTGTGACCCTATTCTATCTCTCTCTATATAGATATATATTATAGTGGCACGGTAGTGCCACTATAGTTAGGGATCAACGGTCACGTCTATGTTAAACCAGACATTTTGCACTTTAATAACTTTGCAACCATTCGACTGATTCACATAAAGTTTTGCATGCACCATCAGAGACCAAAGATTTCTGGCTTTGGCAAGTTTCCTTCCAATCGGATGTGTGGGTGCAGAGATACAGAATATCGCAAACTATGTAAATGACCATTTTTGTATCAATTCTTTGTCATGCCATTTCTCATAAATAGCTTGGATGTTTGGTCTGAAATGTTTAGGGTATATTGAACTTTGGTCATAGATGTATCTTTTGAAAATTTGGTGAAAAAATATTTATCCATTCAAAAGTTATTACAGTTTAAATTTTCTTATTATTTCATATGGGAAAAATTAGATGTGCCATGTAAAACAACTGTTTTGCTGCCGCAAAAGCAGTTTTCATTGTCCCAAATGTGGAATGTAGTATCAAGATTCTGCCATCTTGTTTTAAGTTAGCAAGGCACTCAAATTTAAATAATTCAAAAATACTTGCAGTTGATAAACACCAACTGTTGTGTTTACCTAATTGGGGCCCACGGAATCAAATTCTGTGGTCAGTTTGCCCCACAAATTTCCAGTAATATGTTAATTTTGTGCGCAGCTGTAGTTGTGCACAAATTGGGTAGTTGTTTTGTGAAACAAGGGGGAGTTTGTGCTGCAAATTGTGGCAATATCCCATTTCTTTTACAAAGCAATGAAGGGTGTGCCACGTAAACAGCTGCTACAATTTGTGGCACAAATACACCCACAGAAACAAAAAACTTTTCTGCCATTTTTGGCCCAACCTGACCCCAGAATCCCATTCCTCGGCCTGTTGGTGTTTACTTAATTCAAGTATTTACAATGAGAAGGGGGCAGAGGCATGAGTAGAATTATCGCCACAGCCCGTTGCTTCATTTGTTAACTGACATCAGGGGGCCCAGTCCCTGTGTCAGCATTTAGAAACCCCCCAGTAATGTGGGACAATGGGGAGCCCACCCCCAGTATCCCAAAATAGTTTAATTATTTTTAGTATAAAATCCGACACCTGGATGCCCACCCTTGGTGTTGGATGCCACCCAAAGCCCATTATTTATATTATGGGTGCTGACATTGGGGTGCCCAATCCCCATTTCAGAATTCTCAAGTCCCCCCCCCCAGCAGTGTGGAACACTGTGGATCCCACTCCTGGTGTCCCAAAATATTTATTTAAAGCCTGTGAAAAAAAAATCCCCAGACAACTTTTTGCTTTTAAAACCTGAAAAAAAAAGAAAATGATCCCTCGTTGTTCCCACCATCCACCTCCCCCCTCCTGACCCTCCCACTGAGCACCTACCTCCCCACACTCCCCTTGCACTATACAGTCATAGCCAAAGACATGGTCGGATATTTCCTGAAATTTCTGTGATATTTCTGGAGAAATCTTCTGCTTTCTGCATTTACACAGTAGGGGCAGCAAATATCTGCCCATGTCTGTGGCTACTACTGTACTTACCACTGGAGGTCATCGGCTGTCATCTTCTGTGGACCGGGACACATCTGCACTCTTTAAAGCCGAACCGCAAACTGAGGAATCAAGGTAAGTGCCATATAATGTATTTCAAAGGTGTTTTGAACTTATGGTGATAACTTTGACATTTTTTATTGGACTTTTTGTACCAAATTTTCAACACGGCCTTTTTGGGACCCCACCTCATGAACACTGTGACTATTGCTTTGTTACTTGGGCCCATAAGGTGATTTCATAGTCGCTGCACAGAATCACCTTTCAGGCCTGAATAATGAGCTTTAACTGTGAGTGTTCATGAGGTGGGGTCTCAAAAATGCCATGTTGAAAATTTGGTGTAAAAAGTCCAAAAATTGCCCGAGTTATGTGCGTTTGTTGAAATTTTCTGTGCCCGTGCATAACTTTGGTGATTTTCCATATTTTGACTCCAAAATTTCAACATAGCCATTTTTTCACACCACCTCATGAACAGTACAGCTGTCATTTTTCACATCCTGTCTGAAACATGTTTTCACACCTGTGGTGTGGAATGGTGTTTTGACATGGATTTTTAAATGTTCACCTATGGAATTTATGAGGTGGGGTCATAAGAAGAGCATGTTGAAAATTTGGGGTCAAAATATAAAAACAGGCCAAACTTATGACAATTTGTTGCAATTTTGCTACACCCACTCATAACTTCAGAAATGCCAAATTGCCAGCACAGTCATCTTATTACTCCACCTCATGTACCTGGTACAGAAAATTTTCAAATCCCCACCAAAACGTGATTCCGTGCAACAACAACATCATTCTGCACCACGGGTGTGAAACCACATTTTGGCCAGGATTTGAAAAATAACAGCTGTGACATACATGAGGTGGCATAATAAGAAGTCTATGTTGAACATTTGGGTCAAAGTCTTTAAAATTTCCAAAGTTACGAGCATGCGTTGAGTGAATTAGAAAAATCAAGTAAATATTACAAGTTGTCCCTCTTTGGGAAGCTTAGTCTGTTCAGAATCATTGTTTACAACAATTTCTTTATGGTTTCACTTGTTCACATTGAAAGAAGAAAAATACCTTATGTGTCCCACATTTTTAAAATGGTCAGTGTAACCGTAGCTGATGAATAATCGTGAGCTTATTTGCATACCCATTTTTTTAAATTGAGGGAATTTGAAAAAAACTATAAGATATCCCTCTTTGAGAAGCTTGGTCTGTTCAAAATCACTGTTTACAACAATTTATTTTTTGATTTACTTTTTGGATACTGACAGATTGAAGATGTGAATTGTTTTGAAACGTGGGCTACAAATCAGTAGGTTAAACCTTAGGGCTATAGAAGGAAAGCAGTCATTTTTTAACATGTTAAAATAGACATTAGAGTATTGAAATGTTTCAGACAATTCAATAGCTTAGAAATATGCAGAGCTTAAAAAAAAGACCTTTGTCAATGCAGAGAAACAGGAAAGTATTTTTGGCTGTTTTCATTTGGAACTGTCTTGACTTTGGATAAGAGAAGTTTGGCATAATGATACCCAAGGAGGCAATGTAGTCTAATGGCTAAGGCTCTGAGCTATGAACCTAGACACCAGGGTTTGAATCCCACAACCCATACTGAATAAGTTTAAAAGTTTTTTTTTTTTATAGTAACTCATGTGTTTATGAAAACTAATTGTAAAAAAATACTCATGCATTCTACAGCACCAGCTGAATATGGTCAAAAGGTTCATTCTGCTTGCTGTGGAGAGTAGTAGGAGAATGAGTTTTGCTGTTGATTTGGGATTAGCTTAAATCTTTAACTCTGTAACTGATTTTTTGTTTTGAGTTTGCGGTTGGTTTGGGATTAGCTTAAATCTTTAACTCTGTAACTGATTTTTTGTTTTGAGTTTGTGGTTGGTTTGGGATTAGCTTAAATCTTTATTTAACTCTGTAACTGATTTTCAGGAGGACTTTTACTGGTTGGAGTAAATTTTCAGGAGGACTGTTGCTGGCTGGAGTAAACTCCCCCCACCCCTCCACCAGCCTTTCTTAAACACTGGAAAGCCACTGAGGGTTGGGCTTGAAGGCTATGAAGGAGAAGCTTGGAGAGCTGCAAACTGCCCATGTGAACTAACTCTTAAAGCTAATAGTCAGGTGGTGATAAGTTCAGACACTCAAGCTTTTACTAGTTGGATTTTAGGGTTTACATGTTCTAAAGTTGCAAGTTTGAAAGTCAAACTGACAAGCTTGGGTTAAGGAAGGGTAACTGCATATTTTAAAGTTGAAAGTCTAAAGTTCAAACTGACAAGGTCATGTATAAATGTGTTAACTAGAGTTACCGAGCTAGCAAGCTAGGGACATTGGGGTAAAGAATGACTCGGAAGCAAGCTAGTAGGGTCACATATGGTATACAGCTATTGCTGTACAGACTGTGTGATAAGGAATTAAGGTTATATTTAAGTTAAGTGTGAATTATGGAGGGTAGGAAAATGGGGCAATATGGGGAGATAGCATTGAGGGGTGGAGGGGCATGACTAAGGGTGGCAGGAGACATCGGAATAGTGGATAGAATGGGAGCACAATGGAGTGAGGGTGGCAGGCACAGGGAGGATAGTGGGGTGCAATGGTTGTGGGGCAGCTGTTTGGATGAATATACTATGGAAACTGGGAGGTTGTCCTATTTGTTACAGGCTGAGAAGACTGGAAGAAGAGGTACAGGGGCTGTGGAGGGAGCTGTAGAGGGTGGGGGGGCTGGAGCAGGAGGGACCCTGAAGAGAAGTAGCTGGGAGAAGCAAAGGAGTAACAGCAGGGCTAAATCCCGTGAGGATGTGGGGGGTAGGGGAGAAGAGAGCAGAGGGGCAGTAAGTGGAGGGAAAGCTCAAGGCAGGGGGAAGGAGGAGATGGGCACCACTGTGGGGGTAGCAAGTAATAGGTTTGCAGTGTTGGCATTGGTGGTGGTAGTGGAGGTGTCAGAGATTGTGGGGGGAGGGGAGGAGAAGGGTAATGAAGGCCCAGGAGTCAGGAGTCAGGCTGGGAAAGGAAGAAGGAGGAGAGGAAGAGCAGGGTAGAGGCAGGGGGAGAGGTGGAAATGGGGGGGGAGATATAGGAATCACAAATGGTGCAGACAGAGGTAATACAGAGCAGGGCTGTGTGGACTCTGGAAATGTGGACAGCAAAAACAAGAGGAGGGGGTTTATGGGACAAGAAGATGAGCGGTACTAGTGCTGGGGAATTCTATACTGAAAGGGGTCAGATGGGGCAGAAGAGGAGAAAGGCACAGTCGCATCTGGCTCGAGGCTATTCTGGGGTTGACAGCAGGCAGGGTGGGGCAGGCACTTCTCAAGTGCACATGGAGGGGGGAAGGAGAAACCTCACATAGTGATGCACATAGGTACAAACGACTTGACAGGGGAGACAGTAGAGGTGGTAAAGGGGAGGTTCGAGGAGTTGGGTAGGCAGTGTGAGGAGGTGGGGGGGCTGGTGGCATTCTCTGAGGTACTCCCGGTACCATGTGTGAGTACAGTGAAGAAAAAAAGGATAGAGGATTTCAATGAGTGGCTGAGGGATTGGTGCCATACCAGGAAGTATGGATTTTTTTTTTGTTTGTTTTTGTTTTTGTTGACCGGGTAAGTACACTAGACAAATGCTGCCTATTTTCAGGCACGACCCGGGGGATACAGATGAATGCCAACTGACCTTGAACTAGATTAAGCTGTTGGTGGTATTTTTTTTAGTGAATTAGTTATTAGTGTCATACTGGGGCAGGACCTGAGGCAATAGTGAACTATACACAAGGGACAGGTTACATTTGGGCCCTGAAGACACCATCATCTTAGGAGACATGAACTTAAATTGGCTGACTAATGCATCTGCACCCCTGGTAACCTTCTGTGACACCTATGGTTTCTCTCAATTAATCAAAGAACCAACAAGGATCAACCCAAAGAATACTCTCAACAGCACACTCCTGGATATTATATTGGTAAATAAACCTCATCATTATCCCTATGCAGGAGTACTTCTCAGTGACATAAGTGACCACTGCCCCATAGCTGCCATTAGATCAACAATCAAGCCACCCAATCCTGCAAAATTCCTCCCACGAAGGTCAAAAAAGAACTTTAACATTACAGGATATCTCCATGATCTGTGCCACACCACACGTTGGCAAGAATTCTATCTCACAGCCTCAATAGAGTCAGCTCTTCAAATCCTAAATGATATAATCATAAGTGCCCTCAATTCACATGCACCCCTCACCAGTGTCAGAACCAAACTCAAATCCTGTCGCTGGTTCTCTGCCGACCTTAAATCCGCACTGCTTGCCAGAGACAAACTCTGGAAAGGGCAAGAAAGACAAGGACCCAAATGACTGGCTCCAATTCGAAAAAGCCAGAAACTCCTGCACAAAACAAGAAAAGCCAAGGCAACCTTCTACACAGCTGAACTAGATGCCTCCTATAACAACCCTTCCAGGTTCTGGGGTACCATAAAGGGCATCCTAGGTCAAACCTCTACCCTGTCTTACCATCCAAAATTCAATTAAATAATATTGAAATCACCGACAAGCAAAATATCTTGAATGCCTTCAATGACCATTTCACTACAGCTGGCCTGGCTTTCACTCTCTCCTGCAAACCTATTAAGATCATCTCTAAACCTACAATCTACTGAGAATCAAAAGGTTGCTTCCACATTCTCATTCAAACCAATATTGTTTAAAGAAGTAGAAGACCTCCTACTCCAACTAGATACCACCAAAAGCGCAGGTGCAGACTCCCTGGATCCTACTTTCTAAAAGTAGCACTGTATGCCTTAACCGCCCCTCACCCATCTCTTCAATCTATCACTTGTCACTGGTACTATCCTCAATATGGAAAACAGCTCAAGTGTTTCCACTACTTAAGGCAGGTGATCCCATGGACCTCAATAATTATAGGCCCATCTCAATCTTACCAATACTATCCAAGATGCTTGAGAAGCTGGTAAACTCTCAGTTAACTGCCTACCTTGATACCAACAATCTCCTAAATCCAGCTCAATCTGGGTTTAGATCAATGCATAGCACCATCTCTGCTCTAGCAAAGTCACAAATGACTGGCAGACTGCCCTAGACAAAAGAATAATACCTGTGCTGTGTTTCTGGATCTAAGCAAAGCCTTTGACACTGTGGATCATGATCTTCTAATCACCTCACTAAACTCCATAGGCCTTGACTCACTCTCTATTAAATGGTTCAGATGCTATCTCTCTGGAAGGCTACAACTGGTAAAGAATGATGGTGATCTATCTACCCCTAAGCCACTCCTAAGAGGTGTACCGCAAGGCTCCATCCTGGGTCCCATCCTTTTTGCCATTTACATCAACAATATTGACTCCAATCTCTCTCTTTCTAATATCCACCTTTTTGCAGATGACACTGTACTTTATGTGAGCGATCCCTCACCATCAAAAGCCTGTGAGCTCCTACAGTCTCAATTCTCCCTCCTCCAGCATAACCTATTAAAAAAGAAATTATTACTAAATGCTAAGAAAACCAAAGCTATGTTCTTTGCCCACAAGAACTGTTCTTCCACTATCCCATCATTCACCCTCCCACAACTCTCTACCATCCTTGGTGAAAATCTGGAATATGTTGACAAATTCAAATACCTAGGAGTATGGATAGACAATAAACTAGACTATACTGCCCACGTTGAAGAGCTCCTGAAAAAGCTGAGACAAAGACTTAGTCTATTCTATAGAATCAAACACTACCTGACCAAAGATTCCAAACAAAGATTAATCCTTGCATCATTCATGTCCCTCATTGATTATGCTGACTTCCTCTACGGTCATTGCTCCCTCTCCCATCTAAACAAACTAGACACCCTGTATCATAGAGCTATTAGATTCATTACTGACCTTCCTCTAGCACCCATCATTGCTCTGTCTACAATGCAGTCAGCTGGACATCCCTGCAACATAGAAGAAGAAAAATGCTGCTATCTGGATCTACAAAGCTCTGACAAACAAACTCCCTTCCTACATCTCAGATTGCTTCAACCAGATCACATCCAGGCCTCTACACCTTGAGGATCAACAAACTGATCCTGCTGAAGATTCCTATCACCTGCACCGGTATGGAAGAGCTGCAATCAGTTATTCCCTGGCACTTATCTGGAATTCTATCCAAAAGACATTGAAAATGGAAACACTGATCCCCCTTACATCCTTCAAAAAGCTGTACACCAGCCTCAATCCCAGATTCATGCAATTGCTTCCACAAGGCCTAGTCTCCCACACCCCACTCCCCTCATACCTCTTCTCTCCCCCACTTCTTCTAAATCTCATCCCTATTCTTCTATCGTTGCTCTGGTCCTTTCCACATCAAACCACAAACATATTTGCCCACCCATGTACCATTATCCAAGCCTTATCCCCACCAGACTGTTTGTTTCTCACCTTTAATAGGTTTTTGGTTTACTGTCCTTTGCCTTGTATATATGTAAATAATTGTATATCTATCTCACTCATAAATGTTTGTATTTGTGCTATTTCAATATCATGTTTTTTGTATACACTCTGTAACCTTTTTTGTTATGACCACTCAGGTCCATCTTGTAAATGAGCTATGCTCAATGATGTTCGCCTGAATAAATAAAGGTTTTGATTGATTGATTGATTGATTTGAGCAGGGAGAGAAAGGGAGTACTAAAACCGGGAATAGAATTGTATATATCAACAAAGGTGGATTTAAACTGGGGGTGATGGTGAGGGGACTGCTGATAGGAAAGAGGTCCAGAAAAGGGAGCCTAGTGAGCTTACCCCCCTAGTTATGGGTAAAGGCAGTGGGGAAGTGGCACAGGGAGGGATAAATGGAGGGAATGGGAGGAGACAGGCTGGAGGGTGGTCTCACTGAATGCAAGAAGCCTAAGGAATAGAACAGCGGAGTTACAGACTCTCTTGGCGATGGAGGTGGTGGTCATTGTGGCCATCATGGAAATGTGGGCCACCCAGTACCAGGACTAGGATATGATGATCCCGGGGTTCAGGTTATTCAAAAAGGATAGGACTAAGGGGAATGGGAGGAGTGGCAATCTATGTAAGGGAAGGGATAAAGTGCGTAAGGGAGTAAGGGGAGGAGGGGAGGACAGAAGCACTATGGATGCAGTTCCAAGATGCAAAGAAGAGAACACTGAGGATGGGGGTGGTGTACAGGCCACCAGTTCAGGGGATTAACCTGGATAGGGAATTAGCTAAACAAATTAGGAGGATCTGCAGGAAGGGGAGCACAGTGGTGGTGGGGGACTTCAACCTACCAGGGGTGGAGTGGGGCACCTTATCCACCATGAGTGCAAGGGAGTGGGTCCTGCTAGAAGCATTTCAAACAGCTTTCTGACACAGCTGATCCAGGGGCCGACTTGGTTAGAAAGGACTCTGGACCTTGTACTGGATAATGGGAAGCTGCAAGGAATCTGGAAGTGGAGGAACCACTGGTGGGAGTGACCACTATTTGGTGTGGTTCATGCTCAACATGGGGAGGGAAACAGGGGGCACAGGTACAAGAGTGATTGAGTTTAGGGGGGCAGACTTTAATAAGATGGGGGAAATTTTGGGCAGGCACCTGACAGGAATGCAGTCACACACGGATGCAGACCAGAAAAGGGACATCATAAAGTAAGGGCTGGCGGAGGCAACGGAGTCTTGTACTAGGAAGAAAAGCAAGAAGAGAAGGGCAAAGAAACCCAGTTGGCTGACACAGGAGGTTAT
Source organism: Neoceratodus forsteri (assembly GCA_016271365.2). Lineage (NCBI taxonomy): Eukaryota > Metazoa > Chordata > Ceratodontiformes > Ceratodontidae > Neoceratodus > Neoceratodus forsteri. The sequence continues at coordinate 1,317,503,582 of CM028131.1, forward strand.
AGAAGGAGTGAGGGGCAAAGAGGGCAGCATTTCAAAAGTACAGTAAATCGGGGAGGGGTGAAGATAAGGATACGTACATGGAGAAGTCCAGGAAGCTTACCAGACTGATCAGGGTTTCCAAAGCGTCCAGGGAGCTGAGACTAGCGCAGGGAATCAAAAGTGGAGAAAAAGACTTCTGCTATATCAGAGGGAGAAGAAAGAGCAAGGATCAGCTGGTGAAGATTAAGAAGGATGGGGGTGGGTGGAGAAAGGGGTAGAGCAGGCAGGCATGGGGTCAAAATGTTGCACGGCAGAATGCCGTGCGACTTCATCGCATTGCATGATTTCTTTATATTTTATGTTCTGTGGGGGGCTCCACCCCCTACTCCCCCCATTACGGGGGGGGGCTGCACCCCCAGACCCTCCCACTTAGGATTCTAACTCCAGGGGGGTCCAACACGGAGAGCGCACAGGTCCGGGGTTTGCGCATAATGCCGTACGCTATTAAGCGTACGACATTATGACCTGGTAGGGAGCAGGCAGAGGCACTGAATGAATACTTCTGCTCTGTATTCATGCAAGAGAAGGGGGCAGGTACCCCAGGTGAGTGGGGTAGGGGTAGGGGATGACAGATGTAGGGATTACAGAGAGCAGGGTACTAGATGGGTTGAGGGCATGAAGGGTGGACAAAGCATCTGGGCCAGATGGCATTCACCCTTGAGTACTAAGGGGAGTTAACAGAGGTCCTGGTGGGACCACTGGCCGACCTGTTCAACACCTCCCTGGACATGGGATGTGTACCACAGGACTGCAGAATGGCCCATGTGGTGCTCATCAACAAAAGTGGCCCAAAGGATGAAGCAGGAAACTATAGGCCAGTGAGCCTCACATCGATCGTGGGAAAGCTCATGGAGACCATACTAAAAGAGAGGCTAGTGAGCTTCTTTGAGGAAAATGGTCTCCAGGATGGTCAACAGCATGGGTTTATACTGGGCAGATCCTGCCAGACAAATCTTGTAGAGTATTACCACTGGGTGATGTGGGAACTGTACAAGGGCCATGCAGTGGCTGTCCTGTATTTGGACTTCAGCAAGGCCTTTGATTCAGTGCTGCATGGGAGGTTGGGGGGAAAATGGATTTTTTGTGGGGGTGGGACCAAAAATGGTGAAATGGATCACAAACTGGCTAAAGGGAAGGCAGCAAAGGGTGGTGGTGCAAGGGGACCTCTCGTCACTGAGAGCAGTGACAAGCGGGGTACCACAGGGATTGGTACTGGGACCGGTGCTGTTTGGGATTTTTATTGCAGATATCTCACATGGGATCCAGAGCAAGATCAGCCTGTTTGCAGATGATACCAAGATGGGAGCTGTGGTTGATGATGCAGGGAGGTGGAAGGGGTTGCAGGAGGACCTGATTAAGCTGCTGGAGTAGGCAGAAACATGGCAGTTGGTGTTCAACACCAAGAAGTGCAAGGTTATGCACATTGGAATCAGGAACCAGGGGAGGGATTATCACTTAAATGGGGTACACTTGGGAGCTCCACAGAGGAGAAGGACCTAGGAGTGATCATTACGGGGAGCAAGAACAACTCTGTTCAGTGCAGGAAAGTGGCAGCAAAAGCCAAAAAATGCTGGGGTGTATTGCAAGAGGGATCTCCTCCAGAAGGAGAGCGGCTATCCTGCCCCTGCATAGGTCAGTGGTCAGGCCCAACCTGGAGTACTGCATGTAGTACTGGTGCCCATTCCTGAAGAAGAACATCAGATTGTTGGAGGGGGTGCAGCAAAGAACCACAAAGATGATCTAGGGATTGGAGAGCAAGCCCTACAAGGACAGGCTGGGAGAGTTGAACATGTATTCACTGGAGGAGAGGAGGGATGGGGGGATATGATCGAGACCTTTAAGTATCTGAAGGGGATAAACAAGATCAACACAGAAGGGATTTTTTCAGATGAGAAGGAGGAGAGATACAAGAGGGCATGGACTGAGATTGGAGGGGGGAAGATTCAGGAGGGAGATGAGGAGGCATTTTTTCATGGAAAGAGTGGTGGACAAATGGAACACCTTACCAGACGAGATAATGTCCTGTAAGACAGTGAGCAGTTTCAAGAGGGGTTGGGACAGCATAAGGGTAAGGGATACTGGGAAGGGGGGTGGGAGGGCAGCTGCATGAAGAAGGGCTAGCCGAACACTCGAGCAGACTCGATAGACCATTAGGCCTCTTTCTGCTGGCAATTTTGTATGTTCGTATGTTTTTAAAAACTCATGCGTTTATAAAAACTAATTATGGAAAAATAATCATGTGTTTATAAAAACTAATTACAGAGAAAGTACCATCTCAAAAAGTAAGACAACGCATTGCAAAACACTTTGTTAATGCACTAGCTAGGGTTAAAGTGACAAAAGTACAGAACTGTGGCATCAGGATTTCCAACTCTAACACCCCCACCCCAACCCTGCAGTCAGCAACAGGTGTGGGATGTGCCTTGGAGTTGTCAGCTCTAATGTTCACCCCATTTCATGAGTATGTAAGCTTATATGGGTACAGAATATGAGAACGGACTGAGCATTCGGGATGACAACCCCACACCCCACCCCTGTTGCTGCCTGCAGGGTGGTGCTGGGGTGTTAGGGTAGGAAACCCTAATGCCACATTTCCCTACTTTTGTCACTTTAAAGAGTTGCTGACACAGTTGAGACAACTTTGAAAAAATTTAACAATCAGGCATAAATATAGCTTATATTTCATATTTTATTCTATAATTCTCACCCTTATTTCATTATTATTAAATGTATTTGCATGAATACAGTACCTCTAACCTTTTAGCTCTGGCTGCCTGCCTACAGTTAACATCCTAATTCTGTTTATGACATCAAAATATGTTGCTGTGGAGATAAATATGACATTATAAACAGGGAATTGTGATGTTATGTGTAGAGAAGCAACCAGAGCAGATATAGTTAGGAGACAGGGATCTTGTTTTCATGCAACTGTTTTCAGTAAGAAAGCAAATGGGGAATTAATTACTGAAAATATATGAAATAATAAAGAAAATGGGATGGAGCTGAATACAAATCTTACTTTTTTCAATGTTTTCCTAATGCTGGCAGGGGGCTTTTTAACCTTATCTAGTGCATTAATGAAGTTTTATTTTTTGCAATGAATAGTTCAGATTGAGTAGACATTTTAAAGTTAATCCCCAATTTCTGCACTTTAATAACTTCACAACCATTCAACAGATTTGCATGAAATTTTGCATGTGCGATCTTGTGGGCAGATCGCTGGATGTTCTAAGTTTCGCTCTGGTTGGATTTGTGGATTTTGAGTTCTGGATAATGGGCTCACCAGGCTCTGGCAGCCGTCCCCTCATACTCGGGCTTACCCCTTCGAGTGGGGCCACCAGAGGCGAAATATGGTGGCCAGAGAACACGGTACCGGAGCCGGCTCATGAACGGGGGCTGGCATTTTTGTTGCTATAGTTCCCTCGGGGGCCGGGATGTGCAATGATGGCCTACATCCGCCCTGCCCCCATGCGTAGAGGTGCTGACCATAGCAGTACTCCTGGCCTCTGCCAGGGGTTCGTCTTGCATCGGACACTCGGCCCCACCTGCCCCCAGAGTAGGAGAGCAGTCCAGCGGATGCTCCTTTCTACTCTCCCCCCCCGGCCAGCCCTCCAACTCCATTCCTGAACCAGGGTCATCAGCATCACTGATGGCAGCCATGCCTCTGCGCCAGTGGGCCAGTGCTTTTCCACTGATTTTAATGAGTTTTTATTTGACACCTGTAGCGCCCACATGGTTTGGAATTTTCATCTGAAATTTTCTAGATAGAAAGCAGCTGGCCCACAGATGTGCCTTTTGCTGGTTTGGTGAGAAAAAAATCTAATCTGTTTAAAAGTTATTTAATTTTCAAGTTTGAAAAAACACATAAATTACATTCTAGACAGTGACCAACACATGTATCTTGTTGATCTGGATCCCATTAGCTGAATCCTGCACAAAAATGTTGAAGAAATGCTGTTGAAATGTTCTTTTTTTTTCCCTCTGCCTTACTTGCCCCTGGCCTGCCTCTCCTTCTGGCTGCACATGACCCCCCCGACCTCCTCACCCCAACCCCCTTCCTACTCACCTCAGATTGCAGCCGACCCAGGGGTGGCCCGGCATAACCCTTCGCCGGATGGGTCCCTCTCCTCTGAGGGGGAAGGCGCCGGGAGGGATACCAGTGCGCTCTACGATCAGTCCCTGGGTGCTGCTGAGGTGGATTCTGGGGTATTGGGGCATCTGAGGCGGCGGGAGCTGGCAGTCATCATCCAGCAGACCAGGAGGCAGCATTTTACGTTTTTCTGTGAGGAGTGATGTCCTGACATCAAGGCATACGCCGACATCTGTCACTCCCCCTTGAACACCGAGTCCTGGCTGTACTGCTGTACTCCCAGCCTCCGCCAGGAGTCAGCATATGTCAGGGTGCATCCCCGCCCTCCCTCTGGAGAAGGAGAGCTGTCCCTGGATGCTCCATCCTTCTCCCCTGTTGGCTCCTCCGCACCTGAGTCCGTCTTTTTCCCGAACTCGGTCGTCAGGCCGAGGACGGAAATCCAACTGCTGTGCTGACAGGCCTCCTGAATGTTCTTTTTAAGGTTACAATTTTTTCTCATTCGTGATACTAAAAAAGAATCTTTTTTCATATCACATCAACCTTTTTCGTGAGGAGAAATCTTTTTTTGTATGTCACCATCTTGTTTTCCTTTCCTGCAACGTCATAATTTCAAAAGCCACAAAAATGACATTCTGCAGAGCAACCAACACATTTATCTTACTTGTCTGGATTCCATTAGCTGGATTCTGCACGTAAATGTTGAAGAAATGCCATTGAAATGTTCTTTTTTTTAAGATTAAAATTCTTTTTTTGTGACTTGTGATACAAAAAAAAACGTTTTTCATATGATATCATCCTTATTTGTGAGGGAAACCCTTTTTCATATGCCGCCATCTTGTTTTCCCTTTTTCTCTACAACTTCACAATTTTAAAAGCCAAAAATGACATTCTGCAGAGCAGCCAACACATGTCTTTCCTATCTGCACCCCATTACCTGCATTATGCACTTAAATGTTGAAGAAAGTACATTGAAATGTTCTTTTTTTAAGATTAAATGTATTTTTTGTGACTTGTGACTTGTGATATGAAACAAATACATATTTTTTATATGTTGTCATTCTTTTTTGTGAGAGGAAATCTTTTTTCATTTGCCTACTTGGTGCTGCTTTCTTCTTCTAACACCTGTACAGTGGCACCTATGTACTTTTTTGGAATTTCAGTCTGAAATGTTCAGGGTAGAAAGGTGGTGTCCCATAGATGTGCATTTTGCTGGTTTGGTGCAAAAACTGTCATCCATTCAAAATTTATGAACAGAAATATCAGATGAAAATACTTGCTGCTGCTTTCTTCTTCTGACACTGGAAAAAATAGTCATCCATTCAAAAATTATGAACCACAGTATGGATGGATGGGTGCGCAGAGCCTGGAGGGCCCATGTGCTCCAACATGCTAATAAGGCTACAATCATAGGGGGATTGGAGCACAGGGAACAGAGGGCAAATAAAGATACAATTAAACTATCTCAAAAATTATGGATGGATGGGGGGCCCTGTGCTCCCACAGGCAAATAAGGATACAATTATACTATGTAAAAATGTAAGGAAATTCATTGCAAAAACATTGTTAATTCACTAGTTAGGGTTAAAGTGACAAAAGTAGGAAAATGTGGCATTACAGTTTCCAATCCTAACACCCCACCCCCACCTTGCAGGCAGCAACAAGTATGGGGTGTGCATTAGGGTTGTCAACCCTAATGCTGACCCCATTCTTATATACTGTAGGCGTCACAGCTTATTTACTCATTGAATGGGGTGAGCGATAGAACTGACATCCCCAAAGAATACCCCACACATGTTGCTGCCTGCAGGGTGGAGGTGGGGTGTTACCCTAATGCCACATGTCCCTACTTTTGTCACTTTAACCCTAACTAGTGCATTAACAAAATTTTTTTGCAGTAATTATATATAAATGTACACACACACACAGACACAGACACACACACACTACATGGGTGGGGACTTTTCCCCATAGAAAAGACCATCATACATTTCCCTGTATACCCGTGACTAATATACAGGTACCTGTGACTAATCTATCAATTAAAGCTATATACCTGCATGAATCAATTAATTACAACTGTATACCTGTACTAATCAAACAATTACTGCTGTATACCTGCACTAATTAAAACTATATACCTACATTAATCAATCAGTTAAAAGTATATACCTGCACTAATAAAAAGTATATACCTGGACTACATTAAGCACTATGGAATACCTCTAATAGCACAAATAACAGCATTAGGAAGCTAGCCAAACCAATTAACAAGCTGCAAAAGAATCTGGACAAAAGACACTTACACAAAACCCTCTCAAACCCAGAAATCTCCCAAACTCTTACCTGAATTCACTACACATCATTCTCTCCTTGCTGCAAGAGACCTTAAAGATCAAATGCCAATGTTTTACAGATTTACATAAACACAGGAATTCAAGTCCCTGTGTCATGATTAGTGTTTCCTGAAAATATCATGCTTTTTGGTTTTGTGGTTTTCTTTAAATCAGCATCTGTTAATGTGCTCTGCAGTAACAGTGAAGATTATTCTGTCCCTATCAGTGAGTGATGACATAATTCCTGTCCAGCCTGTTGCTGCAGCAATGAAGTCCTTAAAGGGGAAGTATTCCATAGTTTTACACCAATATTTTCCCAACTCCTTATGTGTAACTGTTGTGTGCCTCGTCCAGTTGCCAGCAGTCCTATTGCTGTCCAGATCTACATTATATATAAAAATATACAGCCCCCAAAAGTTATCAATGTGTTTGTCCTCCATTTTACCATCAGTGTTGCTGGAGGATGATGTCATCAGAGCAACAGATAATGGTGCTGCACTAAATGCAGTTCCACCAGTAAACCAAACCCACAATGTTTGGTTCCCCACTTGAGTAATGAAGGAACCCTTTAAGTGTTGTGCACATCCTGAAGTGCAGGTCTAATAGGGACTAGGAACATGTGAGTGTGATGCAGCACTGATTTGAGGTATATACAGTATTCATATAAGGAAGTGCTTGTATGTGTTGTGTTACTGTTAGCAAAAACAGTTTACCCAATAAATGACTCTGGGTACAACAAGAGTTTTAAGTGGTATAATACAGCAGTTGTATTATGTTGTGTGAGTGTTAGCATTCTCTGTTTTGATTGACACCAGCAGTGAGAAACAATCTTGCAAATATGCCCTTTTCCCTTTGTAACTAGGCAGTCAGTGATTGGATGGCTGCTGTAAGGCAATAAAGAATTCAGCTATAACAAGGAATAGGTTACCAGGAAAGCATCAGTTGCAGCATATGAAAGAAAGGTAATCTAGTGGTTAAAGCACAGGCACAGGTACTGGGGGACTCTGGTTCAACTCCTACTAGAGTCCCTTACTCTCTAACCCTTAAGAAGTTCCCCTAACCTTCTTGGAAACTGTGATGGCCCCTCAGGTCCATGACTTTAAAAGTGCCCCAATTCCCATTATAAATCATTAGCAGTGATGTGAGAACTACAGCACTTCACTTTCAAGGTACTAAGGATAAGCTGTGGCAGCCCCCCCCCGCCCACTTTGTAATGCCAGCATTTAAAGTAGGATGTCCCTCACAAATCAGATGCTACACCTCAGCTGTTGTAGGTAAAGAAAGTAATCAGTCTCAGTGTTTGTAGTGTTCCATATTTGCTTAGCTCACTCCTCCCATGTCATATGCATTCTGTGTCTTGGTATTTCCAGTCAGAAACTCAGATTTAAGGAGCATTTGAAATGTAAAACAATACACTTTATAAAGTAAATGATCTAGCTCTCCACTTTCAGGCTGCTGAAAGGAGATGTGTACAAGTCAGTCTTGTGTGATCCTTTGGTAAACTGCCCAGGCTCACCTTGTAATGAATCTTCAAGGGTGTTCATCTGGTTCAATACAGAGTGACTGATTGACTGCTCAATTGATTGATTGGTTGGTTGATTGGCTGATTAACTGATTCAGTCTACTGCTTTCCACAACATGTTACAACTGTCTCACAGAGAGAAATGAGCAGTACACAGAAACAGATTATGTTTCCTGTGAATGAAATACTATTAGATGTATTATTTGCTCTACACATACAGTATTAAGGCTATAAGTACTACTCCCTGTGTGAGTTGCATGACAGAACTGCCTTAAGCCATTGCAAACTTAAAACAAAATCAGGCTAGACAGCATTGATACCCTTATGTTTTTTTCTGCACTGTTGCTGCAGTGACATCAAGGAATGGGAGGGACTGTATTACAAGTGACTCATTTGCATGTAAATGGAGGCTTGCTTGACATTTTACTACCTTGTGTTAGAGCCTCAAACTCTAGATAAGTGTTACAACAGAAGAAATGGCTGCTCTCTTATTGACATATGTATAGTTCTTGATGTAATGTATAATAAATACATCACACATATCCAAATCATAAACATACAGGAGTCTTCTCCTTTAATTGCCTGTAGTAGCTGTTGCACTTTCCAGTAAGAGCAATCTGTAGGACTAATTGTCGTTACTCCAGGTGAGCTACTAACCCATCTGGTTTGTGTTTAGATAGATTAGGTTACAATGTATCATTCTGTTCTCATAAAGAGTTGGTTATTTGTGCTTCAGTGGGTAACTGAAGTGGTATAAATGAATGTTTGTGAGAAATCTCCTGTCTGTGTCACAGCTGAGTTCTGTCACATAAAAACTCTGCATTGAGATTTGCCTATATAAACCCAGGGTTGTTTAATGGATATACAATAAATCTAAAGTTTAAGTCATAGAAGTAGTGTGTCCTTAATGTAGTCTCCATACATAAGTTCATGTGAGAGCAATATTGTTGTTATGTCAGATTGACAAACAGGTGTCTGCCACACTTTTCTATTTCAGGAACATGTACTGTATGAACTCACAAAATTCATTTCTCTGTGGGATTCTGTGTGGAAATACATAATGTATGTGTGTCACTAGACATACTATATGTTATCCTGATGCCCCTGTCTCTTTCCCCTCAGTTGAGGCTACTGCATCCTGCTTCCCTCTGCCACTCCAGTCAGAGCCAATGCCACCTGTTGCCCCCTGTTACAGTCTCCACAGACAGAACTGCTGTGCTCTGCTAAGCTTTAGAGTTACAGGGCCTCTTTCTCCACAATTGGGGATGCTGCACCATGCTACCCTCTGTCCGCACCCTGTAACACAAGATGAAAGTTTTTGCTTTTTCTTTCGAGCAGCTTGGGTAGTGTGGGGGTGCTACTAGACACCAGAGAATACTGGATGCCATGCCATAATGGGGACTGTGATCGGCGGGGGGGGGGTGCCACTAGACATCAGGGAAAATGGGCAATGGTGATCAGTGGGTGGGGAGTGCCACTAGTCACCAGGGAACTGAGGAATGGTGATCAGTGGGTGGGAGGGTATCACTAGATACCAAGGAAATGAAGAACAGTGATCAGAGGGTGAGGGGAGGGACCGCTACACTACAGAAAACAATGTCATATGGGACCAGCAATCAGGGAGGAGATAAGGGACTACTACATTATGGAAAAGTAATATTTATATGGGATCAGTTACCAGGGAGGCACCACTGCACTATGGAAAACTAATGTTGCACATGGGGTCAGTGACCGGGGGAAGGACCACCACCACTCTATGGAAAACTTATTTTATATGGGATCGGTGACCATGGAAGGGGAGGGACCACTACACTATGGAAAACTAATGTTTCATATGGGATCGGTGACTGGGCTCGGGAGGGATCACTATACTATGGGAAACCTATATTTTATATGGGATCAGTGACCAGGGAGGGACCACTACACTACGGAAATAAATTATGGGTAAAGGCTGGGAAAACACTTTTTTCTGTGTGTCCCAAATTCTTTATCATGACTCGTGATCCTTTTTCATTTGAAAAAGGATTCACGAAAAGGGAACTTAGCAAGTCATGAAAAAGGATATAAATAGTTAAAAAAACAATGTTCTGAGGCCATGGGAACTGTAAAAAAATACTTAGTTAAGCTCATCAGCTCCCAATGAGCATGATACATGGTGGATGTCTGTAAAAGACATCCCTGGGCAGAGTTATGACAGTTTGTTGTGTGAAGAAAGACAAAACAAGATGGCGGCTCAAGAAAAAGGAATTTTTTTCTGGTAAGAAAGAATTGGGGTCATTGGTCCTAACTCTCACCCCATTCTCCTATACTGCACCACCTCAGCTTGTTTACACATGGGATGGGGTGAGAGTTAGGAACGATGACCCCAACGCACACCCCAATGCCTGTTGGTGGGGGCAGGGGGAATGGGGTGCAAGGGAGTGTGGGAACCCTAACATCGAATTTCCTCACTTTTGTCACTGTGGAAGAACCCTAACTGATGCATTAAATGGAGTTTTTTGCCATAAAATATATATATATATATATATATATTACAGTGGCACGGTAGTGCCACTATAGTTAGGGTTGAGTACCCCATTTATGGTTAAATCTCAAATTTTGCACCTAAATAACTTTGCAAACGTACAACAGATTTGTCTGCAATTTGGAATGCATGGTCTGGTACCATAGATTTCTGGATCTGCCAAGTTGTGTTACAGTCAGATGTATGGTTGCAGAGCTACAGCGCGTAATATAACACATAAATTATGCATTTTTGTGTGTTTCTTTGCTCGCACCTACAGCCCACACAGTTTGCACGATCAGTCCAAAAACTTCAGGAAACATGCAGCCAGTCTCCCCGATGTTCGAAGAGTTCGTGAGAAAATATTAAATGGTTCAAATGTTATTCAAAAAACACCGAATCCCATTATAGTCTATGGGAAAAGTTAACAGCCAATGCGACACTTTCGCAAATGCAGTTTTTACTGTCAAAAATTACCCTTTTACTTTCATGAGTCAGACATTTTTTTCAGTTACAGCTCAGAAAAATGCATGGCATTTAAATTTGGGACCCTGTAGGGACACAGTTCTTGTTGTGTTCACCTAGTCGAGTCCTGAGGATGCTAGCCATGTCTTTTTTGGGGGTAAAACACCCCAGAAATATGTTTTTACAGTTTTTTATAAAAAGTAATGTTTCAAAGTACTTTTGCAAATGCGACACTTTTGTGATTTTTTTTTTTGCGAAAGTGTTGTGATTTGCGAAAGTAATTTGCTAAGGTATGGCCAAAATAATAGAAAATCTTTGCCACCCTGCTGCAAAAACAACAGTTTGATCTTTTGGGCTGAAATGTACAGGGAAGAAAGCCAATATCCCACAGATGTATCTTTTGGTGGTTTGGTGCCAAAATATTACTGAGCTGCAAAGTTACAGCACTCCAAAGTTGACAATTTTTCCTATAGGATAACATTACGGCGCCTTTCAGGTCCCATATCTTGAAAATGGTTTGAGATACGGACTTTTCATCTCAAAAATGCTTAGTCCCCTGCTGGGGGGCTAAGTACAAAACTAGCCCTTTTTCTCTACGGTTCCTGAAATATAAGCAATTTAGTATTCTAAGTGCCCATTTTCCAGTCTGAGGGCGATTATTAAGTCCACATTCTTTGTATTCACTGTGCTTCTAAATGAATCTTTTTTGGACACAAAGTGCGTGCGTTTGTATTACTGTTACCGTTAGCATTTGTGTTTACATTTCCGCTTGCATTTCCGTTAACGTTTGCGTTAGCATTTCTGTTTGCATCACCGTTTGGGTTACCATTTGCGTTTGTGCTAATGTTTGCATTTGTGTTAACATTTCTGTCAGCAATAGCATTACTGTTACTGCTTCGCTTTGTGTTTCCGTCAATGTTAGCATTATGGTTTGCGTTACCATTTGCGTTTATGTTTGTGCTTGCGTTTCCATTACTGTTTGCATTAGCATTTTCATTTGCGTCACCGTTACCATTAACATCTGTGCTTGCATTTTGCATTACCATTTGTGTTTCCGTTTACGTTTGTGTCACCATTATTGTTACCGCTTTGCTTTGCATTTCCGTCAATGTTAGTGTTATGGTTAGCGTTACCATTTGCATTTACGTTTGTGCTTGCGTTTCCATTACCGTTCGCATTAGCTTTTCCATTTGCATCACTGTTACCATTACCATTTGTGTTTCCGTTTACGCTTGCGTTTGCGTTACCATTTGCATTTGTGTTTGCTTTACTGTTTGCATTAGCCTTTACATTTGCATCACCATCACCGTTACTGTTACCACTTCACTTTGCATTTCCATAAACATTAGCATTATGGCTAGTGTTACCATTTGTGTGTACATTTGCACTTGCGTTTCCGTTACCATTTGAGTTTCTGTTTGCGTCACCGTCACCATCACCTTTACTGTTTGCGTTTGCAGTTGCGCTTGCAATTCCATTTACATTTGTGTCACCATTACCATAACCGTTACCACTTCGCTTTGCATTTCTGTCAACGTTAGCGTTACGGTTAGCGTTACCATTTGCATTTACATTTGTGCTTCGTTTCCGCTACCGTTTACGTTAGCGTTTCCATTTGCATCACCATTACTGTTACCGTTTGCGTTTGTGCTTCATTTGTGTTACTGTTTGTGTTTGCAATTATGTTTGCATCACCATTAGCTTTACCGTTACCGCTTCACCTTGTGTTTCTTTCAAAGTTTGGGTTATGGTTAGTGTTACCGTTTGCATTTACGTTTGCGCTTGCATTTCCGTTACCGTTTGCGTTATCATTTCCATTTGCATCATGGTTACCTTTACCATTTGCATTTGCATTTTCACTTGCATGTGCTTTACCGTTTGTGCTTACGTTTGCATCACTGTTAGCGTTACCGTTACTGCTTCGCTTTGTGTTTCTGTTAACCATAGCATTACTGTTTGCATTACTGTTTCCATTTGTGTCACCGTTGCTGTTTCCATTTGTGTTTGCACTTGCGTTTGCATTACTGTTTGCGTTTACGTTTCCGTCACCGTTTGTGTTACAGTTTGCGTTTGTGCTTGCAGTTTCTTTACTGTTTGTGTTTCCATTTACGTTTGCGTCACCATTACCGTTAGCATTTGTGGTTATGTTACCATTACCGTTTCCTTTCACATTTGCATTTGCATCACCGTTACCATTTGCATTACCGATTGCGTTTGCATTTCCGTTTGCGTTACCATAACAGTTAGCATTTGCGTTCACATTTGTGTTGGTGTTACAATTACCATTAGCATTTGCGTTTCAGTCACCGTTACCATTACTGTTAGCGTTACTGTTATGGTTATTACGCAGATATTCGGGGCCCACGCTCCCGCCACCACATACCATTCACTATTTATATTGCACATTCTCAAAAAGAAGGGAAATTCATGGCAAAAAACCCCATTAATGCATCAGTTAGGGTTGTTCCACAGTGACAAAAATCAGGGAAATTCGGTGTTAGGGTTCAAAACCCTAACTGCCCATTCCCCCCACCCCCACCCCACCACACACACACACACACACACACACACATACATGCTAGTAGGGAAGGTCCAAGGCAACACAACCAATCACACACAATCAGCAGCACCTAACAGAAATAACATACAACTATCTAAACCACGAAACCACACCCCATGCTCCCATCTTCCACACACCAACAGATGTTGGGGTGTGGTATGGCGTTATCACCGCTAACTGTGATCCTGGACATTCCACACTCGGCCAAACACATATCGTTATGGACAACTGGGCATCTTGGACCCCATGCTGCCACCAACACCTAGCACAGAGTACACATATGCTATTTTGGGGTTTACAAACCCCAAAACAGGATTTTGGATATTCCCTGCAAATACTTTCACAAATCACTTTTGCAAATGTGACACTGTCATGCTGTGCATTTGCGACACTTTCATGTTTTTAGACAGTATTTTGCGAAAGTATACATGCTTTCGCAAATACGAAAGTGTCGTGTCTTCCATTTGCGACACTTTCGTGTTTGTGAAAGTATTTTGTGAAACTGTGCTCCTGATAACTGCACATCTTTGCCATCCTCCTACAAGCAAACGGTTGGGTCCTTTGGGCTGAAATTTGCAGGGTGGCAAGCCCAGGTCCCACATATGTCTATTTTGCTGCTTTGGTGCTAAAATAGTTAAGGATGACAAAGTTACAGTGTTGCAAAACTGAGCAATGTCCCATAGATGCCTTTGCCACCCATATGTTGAAAATGAAACAAAGTTTTCGCTACTGGCAGCTTGGTTCACCTTTAGGTGAACAAAGCTCGTAAAACAACTTTGGAAATAATGTATGATAACTGAAGTTGGATTTCTCCACTTCCTACGATAACACAGGTATACACCTCCTGCTGGTTGTATGTGATTGGTTGTGTTGCCTTGGTCCTTCCCCTACTTGCATGTATGTGTGTGTGTGTGGTGGTGGTGGTGGGAGGAATGCGCAGTTAGGGTTTTGAACCCTAACACCGAATTTCCCAGCTTTTGTCACTGTGGAACGACCCTAACTGATGCATTAACAGAGTTTTTTGCCTTACACACACACACACACATATGTGTAAGGAAAATATTCTTGTTTTGCTAACATGTTTCCACATGTCTCAAATTAAGTCATATTAATTATATTGTATTTCTATGTTATGTTTGCAAAAATAAAGATGAATTCTTAAAAATATATATACTACCTAAGCTCCTCCTGTACCATCTCCTCCCTAATATGGTAGTGTCAAGGCACCCTTACCTCTACAGGCCACTTACAGTAACAACTACCACCCTTTACTATATGGAGGGGGTTGTTACACACATATAATGCAATCACAGAGCAGATGTTTAACATAATATAGCACTTATAAGTATCAGGCCATGTTTCAGTTGAAACAGTTGCATATGACCGGCTTGGTGGCACTGAGGGTTTAGGTGCTGGACGCCACATCTCGCGCCAGGTTCGGGAATGGACTTGGGGTGCCAGGCTGGTAGGAGAGAGGAAGGATTGAGAGGCCCATGACTGCTCTCCTTCCTCTGGGGTGGGTGAGGGATATGCACTGCACTGCAGCGGCATCTAGTGGAGGCTAGGTGCACTGCAAGTTGCGTGTATAACAAGGGGGAGGAGCGCAGCAGACATCTGCATGGTAATGCATCTGACACCATTGCATGTCCAGCTCCTACAGGGATAGAAAAGTGGTGAAAATTGTGTGGTGACCACGGCAGCTAATGGCCGAGCCCTGCACCCCTGGACATGAGAGGTGTGGTCACTAGGTGTTGGGCTACAGGTCCCTAGGGGGATCCTGCTTAATGGCTGGCCTGTGTAGATTGGGCATATAAATTCACATGCCAGACCTGGTCCGGGGGTGCGGGTGCCAGCGGCCGGTGGTTGCTGGGACCGCTCTGCACGCTGGAGGAAAAATAGTGCTATGATAAAAAAAGAAACACTTGCATATGTGTTTGTCACAGAAGAATCTTTTAAGGTCATCTTTGAAGGAACCACAGTTTGATTTGCCTTAGACTGTGTGGGTGGGAGTTCCACAGTACTGGGGCTATATACCTGAAAGAACACTGGCACATGTCAGGTATAATACGTGGGGTATGGAAGGAAAGGTTAATTCTTAGCCCATGCTTTGTGCACTGGGGAGCTGAGAGAGGTCTTCTCCTATACCATATCATATTATATCAGATTATTTTACCTTATCATGTATCTTATCTGCTGCTTTGCCCAATGCTGTCTTTAAATTTTACTCCACCCTACCTGCCATTATGTCAAGTGTAACTGTGGTGCCGCATACCTGTCAGATGCCTGCAAATTTGAAGACCAGGTTTCAAATCTTAGCAGACACCAATTGAGTTTGTAAACCTAAATAAAGAAGTGATATCTGAGCAGAACACAGTACAATGCAAACAAGCGACCAAGCTAGAAAAATTGTCAGTGGTGCAAAGATGTGATATCTAAATGAGGAAAAGAGCCAAGTTAGATGAATGGACAGTCATCTAAATTTACCAGAACATAGAAAGTATTTGCGATGGGAGAAGTTTGGAACAACCATCAAGGACATGAGGAGTCAGACTCAGTGAGGTCACTGTGCTGTGCACAGTGGCTCCCTGGTCATCACCCCCGAGTCACAAGTTGCAAAGATCTCTGTCCTGGAAGAATTGTGGGTCTCAGCCTTGTGAGCTGAAACACCTGTTATGGAATGGGAAGGGGTAAGGGGGCACAGAGTGCTGCCAGGAACTTTACTTTATGGGACTGTGACTAGGGAGAGGGGGCCACTGGATGCCAAGGAAATGGAATAAAGTCCCTGGAGAATGCTGGGGCCAATGGATCATCAGAGGAGGCCAGCAAGGGACAGCATAATTAAACTTTGGATTGGCCAGCAACTGGCCATAAATGTGTGGGTGTTATGGGATGGTGGACAACACTGGTGGTAGCATCCTGTGCACAAGGCATGGGCCAAGGCATAGCACCATGCACCTGGTGCCATGTCATGGGTCAGCCCCTGAGCAGTCGCTATCCAGCATGTTAATGGTCACATAGCCTATGTGTGACCACTAACATCCGGACCAGTGGTTTGCCTGATTGTATGCTTCACCACTGTTGCAAAGGAGAATCTGCCCCCTGCAGATTGTGGCACCCTTTTATTCATCACATATTTGGTGGGTGGTGGTACTGGGAGGTCTGTGTGCTCCCAGAGACTACAACCCATTACTGTGACTATGTATAGGGCGCCTGGTGTTCTGGCCATGATCACCCGCCCTCTGCCCCCCCCCCAACTTAGACAGGATCAAACAACTGTTTATAACTATGTATAGGATTTTCCTGGCTGTTGAAATGCTACTGCATTTACCTGCTCACTCACTTCATTAACAGAATTGTATTCACTGCTTTATAATATTCTGCGTACGAAAGGTGCTATATTAAAAATCATACTTTATTCAGATTAAGCAAATACACCTGGAAACGAGCTGTCACAGCCAAGTGATCCTTTCCTTGCCAAAAATAAATCAATTAAGAAAAAAGTAAAGCATATTGATTCTTTATGTATAGGCAGATAACAGACTATGATGTTTAATAACTTCATCTGCACTCCATGGGATTTGTGCTACAAAATTTTTAACAACAGGATCTCAGGATTCAACAACCGGATCTTTACCCTTCCTGTCCCATTCATTTTAAAGGGGCAAAATTAAACAACCACCTCCCTGTGATAGCCCCTTCCCAGCACATCACTGAACTCTTTCACTGCCCACGCTCCGATTCCAGGAGCTCTGCACACTGAGTCAATTAGTTTATTAATCAGTTTTGTCAGCTGAAGCCCTACCTGCTCAATTAAAAATAGTAACCCATGTCTTGCACAGTCAAAGAGGATTTGCCACTGTGTAGGCAAATGCCAGCCCTAATCCTTCTTGAAATTTATGTCAAACGTGTACATGGCATGAAAACACATTTATTTATTTTTAACATTTACAGTATTTAACCAGAAACCCAGTATGGGATTTTCAGTGGCAGGTGAGATGAGGTTTCAAAAAGGTGGATTGCTTCAAAGCAGTGTGTGTGTGTGTGTGTGTGTGTGTGTGTGTGTGTGTGTGTGTGTGTGTGTTCTGTGAGAGAGAGACCCCAGTGAATGCATCAAGACAGACATTTATGGTCCCAGCCAACTCCCGGTTTACTGTATAAAAGTACATTACTAGAATTTAGACATCTGAAGCACAAAATGATGTTATATAATCTTTAGTGGAATATCTACCTGTTATGGGATTTGAACTCTCAGCCTTCACTCAGAAACCCAATTCTGCAATTATTATGCAACAAATAACTGATTGAAGCAGCCCTGAATGTTGCAGGGTTACAAAAACCACAAAGCATCCCAATCAGTAGCATATATTAGAAGTACATTGAAACTGACATAAAAATTATAGTTATTACAAATTTTCCACAAGGGCTACAGAATTCAGATATGGTACTTTTCCTAGTTCATATCCAGCTCTATAACCATGCAGATATTTATGAAAATTAGACTTCATTAGTCATTTGTTTTGGTGCGTCAACAAAGCAGAGACGGAGTGGTTTAGTTGCTAGAATTCTTGCCTGGAAAACAGGGGACCCAAGTTCAAATCCCATCACAGCCATTTACTGTCTAACCCAGAGCAAGTCACTTAGCCTCTATACTCTTCAGTCGACCCTGCTGTGAAAATGGGTAATAGCAGGGTCCCGCTGAAAACGTCTCGGATAAATACATTGTAAAGTAAAGAAGCATTTGTCAATGCCGAATGTTTGCTTGTTTGTATTTGCTGTGTAGTTGTTGGACATAGATAGTGCAGAGGCTAAAATTAACACATTTATGACACAAGTTATAATAGTGCAACTGCTATGATCAAGGTAGGAAGAGATTCACACATAACACTGTTTTCTTAAAGGGACATTGTCAACTTTTTTTTGCATCATAGTATTTCCAAGTAAAAACCCACATTTTATGATTGCTTACCTTCTCTAAACTTCATTGATGTTGCCGGTTGTTTTATCTGCCTCCTTGCTTAGTAGAACTGGAATACATGGGAATGTATAGTTACACACAGCCTTGTTTTGCTTCAGATCCTGGATCTGTTCTTATTTCATACTACCTGAACATTAGAAACACCCTCAAACAGTGCAGCCACTCACGAAGCAATAGTCCCCTCTACTCCCACTGCATAATGAGTGGCTAGACTGTGTTGGGGGTGCTCCTGAGTCCAGGAAAGATACAGTGGGAGTTGATTAAGAAATGTAAACAAACATGTTTTAGTGTGGTGACACCAGTATGGTGGGCAGTCAGTTTTGCACTTTTAAGAAGAAAAAAAGAATCAGAATCAAACCATCAGCTGCATTAGCAGTCTCTACAGAATGTGAACAATCATAAAATGTGTTTTTATGAACTAGGGACACTTTGAGGCCTAAGGGGTTGACAGTGTCCCTCTAAATTGTGACTTTGAGTGATCAAAATAGTACTTTACCACTGTAATTGCATACAGTGACTCAAACCAGGAAATCAACTTTCTCACACCCTCTCCCAACACAACAGCTTTATTTTTGGTTCCCCACTACCAGTGCCAGTAGCCTGCTTCTGGAATCAGCTCCTCAGTTTAAAGTTAGACCTTGCAGTCACACAGAACTGTATTTTTTTACAGATAAATGGCACTTGTTTTTAAACCCAGAATTTAATATTACTGAGTATGTAAAAATGAAGAAATGAGGTATGAATGTCAACACTTTTAATAGCTGAGCTGCGATGGAGAGTGTATTTTGCTGGATGGGTGAGTGTGGAAATTTCAACAAATTTGGGAGTTAGGCTACTGCACCAAACAAACCCTGGTATTTTGCTGCCTGAGGTATCACTTTGGCTAGTAAGAGTTCTGATTGGTGGCTCAAGTTGACAGCTAGCAAACATCTTAACCCAGAGCACTGCACTTAGGTAGAAATGCAGGGCTCAGATTTTATTCTCATTTGGTGCCCCATGCATACCAAAAATGTGGAATACCAATTTTGGTCTGCTAGTGTTCTCTTCTGAATGCTATATTTTGAGAAAAATTACTTGCTGAATGCCTGTAAAAACACAGAGAAACTGCATTTAGTCTGAGAAGGTGTCCCAGATTTTTGGATGGAATACCAAAATGAGTATTTGGGTGTTTAGCCAGAAACACCAAATTTTAAACTAAATTTCTAGCCCAGAAATATGACAATTTAGGGCCATCCCAGTAGCACAATGATATAGCTACCGCCCACTACATGATGACCTGGGTTTAGAGTGAACTCATGTCACAGGGTGTGAGAGGATCAAGTTCCGAGGGACTGCTCTTCTCTAACGGGGTGGGTGGGTTACATTTCCTACAATTGACCTGATACCTATTGGCAGCTGGGTGTCACATCAGTCGGGAGGCCAGAAGGACATAGGATGCCTACAGATGTTCTGCATTACTGCATGTTGATGTCCCAGGGGCAGAAAACTCTGGAGTAAAATCCCATTGCAGGTGGGAAGAACCCTCCCCCCCAACAGGACTGGCATGAGCGACTGGGCACCAGCTTGGATCCTGCTTCTGAGGGGCAACGGCAAGCAATTCAGACATAGCCTCTAGGGGCAGGTTGTGGAGGAACAGGGGTAAGTCTCAGAAATGGTGGGTGACTGGGCTGGGAGGAAATCCAGATGGTGGCCAGCAAGGAGGCTACAAACATAATAGTAACATAAACAAAACAAGCATTTGTCAATGCCGAATGTTGTCGCACTGGCATTGGTAGTGCAGTGCAGGAAAACATTTTGGACAGGATTTAAAAAATGACAGCTGTACACTTCATAAGGAGGTGTAAAACAATGCCAGTGTTGTGTGTGTGGCATGTAAATATAGCAAATTTGCAAAGTTACAAGGGTGCGTGAGAAATGTACTATGCACGCTTGGAACACAGTCATTTTCTGGGCGTTCAGCACCAAATTTTCAACATAGGCATTTTAGCACCTCTGCTCATGTACAGTGTCACTGTTATTTCCTCAAACTGTCCCAAAAAGTGATTGCGTACAGCGACCGTGCAATGCTGCGCCGGAAGTGCAAAAACACATTTTGGGCTGGATATGTGAAATGACAGCTGCACTGTTCATCAAGAGGTGTGGAAAAATGACAATGATGAAAATCCAGAGTGAAAATATTATAAATGCATGACATTACGAGTGTGTGTGCAATCTGCCAATGCATGCTCCTAACACAGTAATTTTATGGAGTATTATCACCAAATTTTCAACATAGGCATTTTAGGACCTCTGCACGTGAATTGTGTCACTGTCATTTTCATAGTCTGGCCCGAACACTGATTTCCCACAGCGACCGCACTATTGTGCGCCGGAAGTGCAGAAACACATTTGAGACAGGATATCGAAAATAACCAGCTGTACTATTCACAAGGGCGTACTCTAAAAATAACAATGTTGAAAATCTGAGATAAAATAACTATGAAGTTACTGAAGCCTGCGTAGGCAACCAGCAACGCGATGCTCGTGAAACAGTCTTTGTTTTTCACCAAATTTGCAACATAAGCTTTTTAAGAGGCCACCTCTTGAACACTGGCACTGTCATTTTTAATCGGTCCCGAAAGGTGATTCCGCGCAGTGACAGCGAAATCACCTTTCGAGGCTGATTAATGCCATGGCAGTGTTAGAATTCATGAAGAGGGATCCCAAAAACCCCATGTTGAAAATTTGGTGTGAAAAATTCCAAAAAATGCCCAAGATATGCAACAAAGTTGAAAAAACCCTATTCATTCCATTATACAGCTTACCAGCATTTCCTCAGTTCGCTGTCGGCTTTGAAGAGTGCAGACGTGTTCCCAGTCCACAGAACATCGTCGTGCAGGACTCCAGAGGTAAATATGGGGTGAGGGGAGTGTGGGGAGGCAGGGTGCGCAGTGGGTGGGTGCGGGTTATGGGAGGAGGGCCTGGGAGAGCTCCAATACCGTTTCCTTCTTTACAGGGTGAAAAAAAAAATGACATCGGGGCGTTTTCCTGTTTAACAGGTGCTTTGTAGCTGGGTGGGCTCCCAGTGTGCCACCTGTGTGTGAATGGGTGGGTGGGTGCATTAGCCGATGGGGATTGGGTACCGTCGGCAAACAAGGAAAGGGGGGAGCTGCAGGGCCGAGGGTGATTGGGCACCCCTCAGCTATAGAAACAGAAGGGGACAACAGTATGCCAGCGAGGTGGGCTCCCGTTGGTATTCAGGAAGGAGGGAGGGATACATGCCGACCTGGATTGGAGCACCTGCCCGTAAGAGAAACTGTTGGGGGCGCATGATACCGAGATTGGGCACCCTCAGCAATCAAAAAGGAGGGTGTTACATGATGCCAAAAGGGATTAGGTACCCCCATCGGCACACAATAAAGGAAGGGGAGTTTGCACACAACAGCGGCAGTCACTGCCGTCATGTTGCCTGCACTTAGGGAGAGGCGTGCTGTGGTCACGCTGCATGAGAGCTTCACTCTCATTGCAGCAGACCTTTTCATTGATCTCATCACCTCATTAGCCAGGCAGGGTGTTGGCCGCTGCTGCTGGCTGATTGGGGAATGCAGGAGGCAGCTACTGGTGCGTGCCCTGCATTCACCAAACAGCAACCGCGCCTCCAAAGCAGCACTGTCCCAACATGTTGGCTGCGCAAGCGAGCCAACATAAAAAGTGACCTGTTTAAAGAGCTCAAGGGAAACTGTGGTACCTAGGCTAGTGGAATTGGTGGCAACACAGTGGATTACTAGGTACAAGATTTGGGTTTGTGTCCCAGTGGTGACTCCCAGCACCATGCTGGTGGCATCATGGGAATACAGTGCTGGCAGCAATTTCCATCTCCAGGGGGAGGGTTCAGTCTGCTTTGGCACAGCAGCACTTTCTTTCTTGACTCAGGAATGGCCTTAGCTGCTGTTAGTGGCCTTGCAGCATCCTCCTCTCCTTCCTAGGACAGGTGTGGCAGGGGCAGACTTTGTGTCAGGGTGGTTGTGGACAGGGCATAAAACTGGGGGAATCACTAGGGTAGCATGTAGGATGACAACAGCCCTGCCACCCCCCCACACCCACAAACACATTCAACTGCCCAGAAGGCAACTTTGGCAACCCTGCCCCTGTGCACACTGACCTGTGATGTATGGCCCCCCCGACCTAGGGACCAGGATGGTACAGGGGTCAAAACTGGCATCAGCCTACTAACCAACTGCTGGTAGGTTTTGCAAAGAGCTTGTAAATTTTTTCTTTTAACAAGCTCTGCTGGCTGATGCTACAGAAGGTAACATTTTGATAATACACCATTTGGGCCAGTGGAAAAGTCTGTGGGCCAGTGGAATGTCCCATTTCCCCCAGCCCTCCTAGCTAGTGGCTGCAAAACCTAATTTCTACCCCTATGGTATGTGGAATGGGAACCGGAGTGTATATCAGTCTTCGAGAAGAAGAAAGACAGATGCAGCAGAAGGTCAGGAGCAGGGCCCAAGGGGGAAAACAGAAGTATAAGGGGGCATTAGAATTGAGGTCCTGAAGTTGGGGGAACGAGTGTTATTCCTCCCCTTGAATCCCTATATCTCATCAGGATGCACTGTGGTGGTGATGGGAGGGCAGATATATAGGGGTCAGTCGCTGCAGGTGCTGGGGCCATTTTCCCATTTCCTCCTAGACCACACAAACCTCAGCATCATAGGGGTGCAATGCAGGGAGCACACACGATGGTGGGCCAGTCAAGCACCCAGCTGGGGTCCTCCCTCCCCCTGTGCCATTTGCTATGCTGTCACCTGCGGTCACCCGGGTGGCAGCACTGCAGAAAAGGCATTGGCCCTGCCTTCCAAGAGAGGGTCCTCAGGGATGCTCAGTCCTTGGTCTCCCCCTCAGCTGGCCCTCCGACAACCCAGGTCACCAATGTTACACACAGTAGCCCTACCACTGCACTGAAAGACTGGTAAGTCAGCATTTTTTAATATTAGCTCAGCATGTAGTCCATTGCTTTCATTCTTTGGTGGCCAAAAGCCCCAAATATTTTTTAACCCACTTGCAATCTATCCACAGTGAGTCTACAAACACCAAGTTCAAATCAAATCCTGTTGAATACTCCACACAGATTTGTGCTACAATAGTTTTATGAGGGCTTAGGAAATAAAGAGATGACAGGGCTACATGCTGGGCAAAAAAGTTGAGGCAGTAAGATCCCTGAGCAAGGCTGATGGCCTTCTGTGGTTAATAACTGCCCCCCCCAGCCAAATCACACTTTAGAGAGCCAAACTCAAACTTCTTGGCAGCAACTGACTCAGAGGGCTTGACTAGTAATAAACAGCTATCATTCAATGTTTGGCAGTAAAAAACTGGTAGCTAAACGATTGCATGATTTTCTGGATAAGGGGAAGATTGTTAGCAAACATCAGTCAGGTTTTAGACCACTGCATGGTACCACTTCTGCCCTATTGACAGTAACAGGGGACATTACCAGGGCTCTGGACAGGAGAATGTCAGTGGGGGCAATCTTTATTGATTTGTCTAAAGCATTTGACACCTTAAACAACAACATCCTCCTGTCCAGATTAAAAACAATGGGTGTATCTACAAGGGTGGTTAATTGGTTCCATGCATACTTGTTAAGTAGAAAACAATTGGTAACCATCATGGGCTGGACATCTGGGTTTAGGACTATTATCTCAGGAGTACCTCAAAGGTCCATTTTGGGTGTCATTTTATTTAATCTGTATATGAATGAGCTTAATTTGTCTCATCCAGGTATAGGGTGGCACCTATACGTGGATGATACTATTATTTATACAGAAGGTTCATCACTACAAAAAATAGAGGTCACCTTAGAAGAAGCATTTGGCGAATTGTAGTACTTTTTCTGGAGTCCAAACTTATATTAACCCCACCCCCCCAAAACAAGTTTTATTACTCTCCAAGAAGAATAGTGTGAAGGCCCTTGATCCCTGTCTAAGAATAAGCATCTTGGATAAAACTGTCCTTGAGCAGACCCAGAGTTACAGGTATCTTGGGCTGTTCCTGGACAATGCACTTAAATGGAACACCCATGTGGACTACGTAACAAAGAAAGTGGGAAAATGCTTGGGAGCATTATATAGAATTAGACATTGTACGTCTGAGAATGTAAGAAAACAAGAGGTTATGACTTTGGTGGTACTCCTATTAGATTATGGGGATATAATTTATATGGGTGCAACATCATTACAACTGTCCAGGGTGGATATTTTATTTAACAGACTGGCAAGGTTTGTTTTGAATGCCCCAAGGAGGACCCACAGAAGTTGCTTCTGTAAATCATTGAATTGGTTGTATCCAAAGGACAGGAAACTATCTCATGTTCTTAATTATGGGCCCTATGCACGAATGGGTGGGTTATAAGCATGCCAGGCTCATAAGCTGCCTGCGGAGCTCTGCACCTGCAGACAGGTATGTACCAGCCAGAATTCACTACCGGCTGTCACCTGTCCATGGCCCCACCCCCCAGCGTGCAGGTCTGGGCAGGGCGGCCGAAGGAGGCATAGTGGACCCAGCTAGGCATCTGATTGGATGCCCACACTGGGTCCACAGTGGATCATCAGTGCAGCTTGGTGCTGGTCTGGGTGTGTGAATTGCACCCACTGACACCCAGACCCATGCACAATGCCTCATCAGGCTGTGGTTCACTGGCAATGCTCCTGGTGCACTGGGGCCACCCGTGCCACCCTCCCCAGCCTAAATCACCCCGGCGCTCATGCAGCAAGGTGCCCCCCAATGCACACACCACACACTGGTGCACCTGCTGCCCCATGCAGGTGACCCCCAAACCCTGTACCCACGACTCAACACATGTGTTCCGTGGTGCCCCCCCCACAACACTCTATCCATACCTGCAGGTGTGGTACCAGGTGCCCGAAAGCAAGTGGCACAGCCCTCCGCACACCTTCACAGCCATAGGCCATCTGAACTATGCAGCCATGCATCAGCTATGTGCCCTGCATAGGTCAGGCGACCCGGCTCCAGCCTGAGGGTGTGCGGAGGCTGCCTGGCTGTTAGGCACCCGGTACACACCTGCAAGTAGGATAGGGTGTGTCGATGAGATTGGCTGTGCCCCACTGTTGGCCATGCCAGCACTACTGGGCACTGGGCTGCATGGGCATGGCAGTGCAGCCATGGGGGGTGCAGCAGGGGGGTGGGGATCACCCTGTAGAGTGCGGGGGGGTGTCTGCCAGGGGGATCGGGGTCAGGCCAGCCACAGCTGTGGGGGGGCACTTCATTCCTGCTTGTGGACCCCTTCTCCAGTCTGGTGTGTGCAGGGGCTGGGCACATAGGGGCACTTATGGCAGGGCTGTTCCTGGTGTACCTGCCTGCCCCCTGTATGCCTTGGTGCACAGCACTACTCGCTATGGTGAATAGTGCTGGCATGCACCCAGCATGCCCCTCCACCCACCCCATAGTGCAATACTGTTCGAGAGCCCGGGGGATCAAACGCATGTCAGCTGCGTGCACCAGTCGTCAATGCCATGTGACCACCGCTCTGCGGCATTTTGACTTAGCTATGCCAATGTGCCCGGTTTACACAGCGTGTTGGCATAGTGCATAGGGGCCATCATGATCAAGTGCTTCAGTTGTGAGGTCCCAGGATATATCTTGGAGGTATTGCAATTTTGAGAGATAAAAACTGGGTTGCGTTCTGCAGAGGGCATAGCATATGTCCTTCCAAGAGTGAGGACAGAATTAGGTAGATCACGCTTTTGTTACAGGGTCCTCACATCTGGAATGATTTATCACTTTTTCTTAGGTAGTTAATGCTGACATTCAGTCAGAAGTTTTAAATCATGGTTTGCTCGAGAAGCAATAAGGAATATTAATGAAGACTGCTATGCCGCACTATCAGAAACATTTCGACAGCGTGGTTCTCTACAGCGACAACAGTGCCATGTAAGCTGTAGAAGTTCTCTTGCCAACCCACTGTCTGTCAGGGTCCTGCACCCCAAATCAGCTCTGACATGGACTTGAGAATCCTAAGTGGGGTTTGAGAGACACAACCCCAGATGTGGAGCTTCTGGGGCCAAAGCCCGGTGAAAAGCACTTTTTCCTACAAAACTGGCGAGCGACTGCAAAATGCGGTCGACCTACCTGTTTTGCTGTCTGGTCGTTTGACAACAAATTTGTCAATGACCAGTCGTGGATCCACAAAGACCCTCCCTGAATGCTACTTAGTGTCATAGATCATTTTAGGAATATTTGATTATGCATGCTGAAGTGTTTATCCGCGATATATTTGTTTTTGTACTATTTGATGTCTTTATGTATGTATGTATGTATATCAATCAATAGTGATTGTTCTATTTTTTATGATTCTGTTTATTTTTTAGGATAAATCAAGGACCCCACTGGAAATGAACTTGCCTCATACTAAGGTTCATACTAAGGTAATGCTAGAAGCTAGCAGGCCGAGACCCATTATTGCCTCCGTTATTCCAAAAAATATCTCAAATGAGCTCCATTTATGGTGTAATTATCCAATCTTAGTTTAAAACACACTTTATTTTTGGTTGTAACTACATCAGTTGGTAGTTCATTCCACAGTTTCACTATCCTATTAGTATAGAAGTATTTCCTAATGTTAGTTCAGAACCTTTTACCCTTTATCTGTAAAGGATGTCATACTCTTGAACTTGATCCCTAAATTGTACATTAATTCTAGGTCCGGAATGATATTATACATCAACAAAAGATCTCAGTCGAGTTGTACCTATTCACTGTCTTCTCAGATGGATAAAAGTTTTTACTACTATTACTACTACTACATGGTGATTGCCACACCAGGTGTGGTGTCTCCTCCTTATCCATGTGGTAAATTATCATTGTTTCACCATGGTGATCGGCACCGGGAGACCCTTGCACCTATCAAACCAGAACTCATAACCCAACCTGCGGGTACTCCTCACACAGCCCAAATCAAGTGGACCCACCTAACGATGCCCGAGTCTCTGGACTGGATTGGAACTGACAAGACCCACCTACCACAGCCCAAACCTGCAGGATTTGCCTCACACAGTCCACTCTGACAGGACCAAACTCTGCCTCATGGACACAGCCCAAGCTAAGCCATCTCCTCAGATTCCACTTTCTCATGGCTCCAGACAGGTTTTTATGCTGAGGCCAGGTGGGGGACACACAACAGAGCTTGCTTATCGCCCCCATGCACACTGACTTGCACTCAGTACTCCCACATGCACGCCCCCTTGTTCCAACCTCACAGTACACCTGCATGCATAGACTAATTTCTTTGATCTCCTGTGCACATGATCTCCTTCACTGCCTCCCATCTCAAGTGCCTGGGACACAAGACTCGCAGAAACAACAAAACAGCAGCCCCAGCACAAATGGTTCAGGGACACAGGGCAGGAGAACATGCAAAGGGACTAGGTTGCCTCGTGAAATGTGCTGCTGTTCCACAGTAGCACACACCATGTCATGCCTTATAAAAGCAATAATACCAGACAGGGCTTGCAGTTATTGGGTAATTGCCTCATGCCCCCAACCCCCATTCCATGGGTTGAAGTCATGAGACGTTAGCCAAATGCCCTTTAACCATGGGGGGAGGGGAGGTAGTACGGGAATTAACCAGTAACTGCAATCCCTGAAATGTGTTATCGTATTTATAAAATGACACCAAATTAATAGAAGAAAAACACGAGACTAAATAAATCTTTATCACTAATAAATCAGTTCTTGCATCAAACAGCTGGTCAAAGAGGTCAAATTTGCTGGCAGATAAGTAACTCCTATTGTTAGTGGAACTTTTTTTGTTGTTTTTCCCAGCTGTCACAGTTACTGAGAATTCCTTTTCTTGCTCAATTTATAATGTTTAATCATTGGTATGCAAAAATGTGCAACTACCCATGTTACAGATCCAAACAGTATATTTAAAAAAAAAATGTTTTAAAACATGGGCTGTTAGGACAAAAATGAACAATTCTGCCTATTTTTCATAGAGCCATTCCAGACTGCTCTTTCTTTGAAAACAGGGTTTCAAGAAATGCACACTTTGGACAAAAATGTGCCCTTTATGGTATTTTGCATATAAAATCTCCAAATTGCATATTTTTCGCAGATCTGCTTTAGAAAAGTGAGCAATTTGTGCTACATGCATAATAAACAAAGTTATATAATTTTTTTCACAATTTGCAAAAATTGCATGAAAGGAAAATTGGTAGATTTGCTGGCATAATTAAATGCAGCACAGCACTAATGTTTTGCAAGTTTTGGTTCTATAATTCTCTGAAGTAAAACACCTTTCTGAATTATTTTTCAGCATCTGGTGATAAAATGTTTCAAACTTTACATGTACATTCTAAGGTAAAATGTGAACCCCTAGACTTACCTTGGCAGTACCCTAGAGTTCCAAACAAATTTGGTTCTATATAGATACAGTACTCATTGTTCTAGTGCTTCTAGCACATTTTTTCTAACTTGACTGGAGTCACTAAGGGTCACAGGACTGTACATACCATCTGTTTTTGGAGGCAACAGCATGCTCACATTTTGCGTGTTTCTCCATATCAAGTATAGTCCAGTGGTTTGATCACCAGCTTGATAACAGGGAGACCACAGGTTCAAACCCTGCTAGAGCTGAATACTCACTGTGTGACTATGGACAAGTCACATAACCTCCCTGTGCTCCAGACCACCCAGCTGCAGAAATGGGTAGACGCAGGACCCCACTGGAAATGAGATGTTGCACCTCGTCTGGGCTGCCCTATGTTAAAAAAAGTAAAAAAAAAAAGGTACTAAATAACCAGAGTGCAACTACTGTTTTGGACTGTACCCACTTTTTAAATTGCCAGTACCACCCTGGATTGCATACATGATGTCCTTTTCAAAGGTTGACCTCTTTCAGCTGGGAAAGGATAAGTTCCATACTAATGAAAGTGCCCTTCCTCCCTGGCAAATACTGTAAATGTTTTGTAAAAAACTAGGGGGATATGCAATAGACTGACTCAAAATATGCAAGATATCTTCATAAGTGAGAGGAAAGGACCATAACTCATGCGTACCAGAGCCACAAATTAGATACTGTATAAATGTCCTGCCCATTCACAAGTCAGACCATTACATATTCGATTTATACAACAGCAGTTTACTAGTTATACAGTAGCTTGTAATCCTACTGTTTAAATAAAAAAGTTACAGCCTTTCATTGATTTCAACTGCTGGCTTCAGTGCTGCAGATGGTTATGCTGTGATGTCATCAGCATTGTCAAAGCTGCTCTCTGAGTGGCTCAGTATGTACTGACGTACATAATTTTGCAAGATAATATTATCTTGTTATGTTGGGTAGGACAGTACTTTTTATATTGCTATTTATTATTACACAAAAGGTACAGAGAGAAATGCCACAAACTGAAACTGATATTTTTGGAACCATTTTGCAAGATATCATGATATCTTGCATTTTGGGGTATATCACAATTGTTATCTAGCAAAGTTGGGTATATCACAATGGAATACTGAACCAATCAGAGACCAGCTTTCACAGTGCAGATTATATCACAATAGCCAGGTGAAGCATCAAAGTCAGCAGCTGAAATCAAAGAAAAACTATGACATTTTCTTACAAACTGAAAATGTTAAAGCACCAAGTAAGGTGATGTGTGAATAAAATGTGTTATGGTCTGACTCAAAATATTCAGTTTGTTATTCCTTGTGGGGGGCAGGACTTTCATAACTAACTTGTGGCTCTGCCTCTTGTGCATTATGGTTGTCAAGGTTCTGCTATGTAACCTCAGTGCTGCAGGAACTGCACTGGCTGCCGGTCAGGTGGAGGGTTATCTTCAAGGTGGGTTTACTCACCTTTAAGGCCTACATGAACTAGGCCTTGGTTACCTGACTAATCTTCTAAACACCTGCCAACTCATTCCGCTCCCTCCGTTCTTCCTCCAGGGGCCTCCTTGAGGTTCCCAGGACTAGACTCAGAACTGCCGGCATCAAGGCATTTAGTGTCACTGGCCCAATCCTGTGGAACACATTGCCGTCCTTTGTCAGGGAGACCCCACTGGTCGAGATCTTTAAGTGCCATCATAAGGCCCATTTGTTTTCTCTGGCCTTCCCAGACATGGCTTTCTGACCCGGCCTAGTTAATTTTATCAGCGATATTTATTGATTTTTATTGTATTATATATTTTTGTCTTATTAATGTTTTTAATTGTATTTTGTAGTTTATCTCACTTCTCTTGTTTGTTTTGAATATAAAGCACCCAGAGCCTCCGGGATTGGGTGCCATAAAAATAAACTTTGCCTTGCCCCTTCACACTTCATGATAAATTGCATATTTTGAGTTATCCTACTGCATATCCCCTATGTACAATCCCGTTGTATAATAAGGCTATATTACACAGAGAGCAGCACCCCCCCCCCCATGGAATCAGATAGTGTGGATGGTACTGTAAAGCTACCTGTTTAATGTACAAGTTAACTTTTGAGAAAACATAAAAATTATAATAGTCATTTACAGTTCAGTTTAATTTCATATATATGTAACCCCTAGATGGCGCTATCCCAGGGGCTACTACCCCTGCCTGATTTGCCACTAACAGGTTGAGGGGCCTGGATCCAATGGCGGGTGCCTCCACCTAGAGGTCAGGGTTTGCAATAGTTAAACTAACTTGGTCACAGCCCTCTGGGACACTGCAACCCCCCTTTCTTCCCACTAGTGGCCCACACAATATATCAGAATTACCTTCACAGTATACACTTACCCCCAGGTCTGGTTCCAGCACTGGGACCTCCTGTGAAATGAGATACAGTGCAACAATCACAGTACAGTACTTTAACATAGACAAATACCTCAGGCAGTATAACTTTGCTGAAACAAGCAGCTCTGATTTATTTAGGGGGATATAACAAGGACAGGGGAAATCAGGTTAATTAGCTTATCACTCTAATAATCTACCTATGGCTCTGTGCACAGGCCTATCCCTATCAGTTACTGTCCCTGGGTACCCAAGCCCTAGTGGCTAGTCCAAACCGTGGCAGCTGGTAGGGGCCCTTTCACCTAGAGAAAAGGAGAATTAAACAGTCAGCAGTACAGTAATTCCATTTGATTTAATGTGGCAATTCAACAGGGAGCGACCCTGAATTAGTACTCACGACCTCCAAATAAGATAGGGTCCTTCAATGTCAGCAGGGCTCACTTGAGGTACACAAACCCTTCACACATCCATATAAAAGAAAGCACTATACCAGGCAGGCTGCATCTGTATCCCGATCGCAATTACTGCACAATACCCGGGAGAACACAGCAGATTCAGTTCTGACAGACAGAGTGCAATTTTCAGCAATTCCTCCAGTCTTCTACAGGGTGAGCCTGGTTTCTCTTCAGAGATCCTTTGATTCTTTTCACAGGACGGATTCAGTCCTAACAAGCTGTTACACAAGCTGCAGACCGGAACTCTGGGCCTTCACACGTTTTTACTAAAACTGCACACTGAAAAAGCACAGGGCTCCTTCCTTCTTCACTGCCAAAGCTCAACTGAAACTCCAACCGACAAAACGGGCACTTCCTGTGAGTTCCTCCCAGTTCTTGACTGATTGGCTATCACTCACAATAGACTGCTGCTGTTGGTCCAAAAGGTGCTGAAGTCTAAACTACATCTCCCAGAGTCACTGCCCATACAATCCTCTTGTGGCTGGCTCAGATTATGAGTCCAAGTTCTGATTCGTCCAAGGCACCATTTTAGAGCTAGCTTACCCCACACTGATTGGTCCAGTTCAGCAGTTCAAAACTAGAATGGGGAACTAGCAGACACAGTTCTGACTGCAAAAGAAAGCAGGTTAGACAAACTGTAATTTCATTATTACTGTAAATGATTTCTGGCAAACAGTTACATCTTTCAGATAGGTTCCCTTTGCACTCCTAGTGACTGCAAAAATGGAGTGAATTGGCAGCAGCTTGAGTGGTACTCAATCAAAGAAACACACAGTCCCCCATACAACTAATTATGTCTGCAAGCAGACAGCTCTTAAAGAGACAGTACCAGAGGTTCTAAAACACTCACTGATAAATGGCTTAAACGCCAAACACCATTCAGGCTTGGAGCATTCAAGCAAGCTCCTGGAAGTCTTTTGGGAACCACCATTGCAGGGGGTTACACCCTTCCTGGAGCCTGGGAAAGCTTGGTCGCGCCAAGCAAGTACCCCCATAAGTTTCAACTGCAACCATATACATTTGCATTAGGCTCACATGTAATCATCAGTCAATATATCATTTTACCAAGAACACATTTCTGAAACATTGCAGTACGTCACTCTTTACACAGTATTACATACACATTGTACCATAACTCAAGTTATTACCTCTTGTACATGAAACCTGAAGAGAGGGGGCCCTTCCCTATCAGTTACCTTGGGGCTGGACGGGGCAAGGGCACCATACTTAGAGGGCAACACAAGTAACTTGGAGTTAGCACTGATGCTCAGTTTGGGCAATGAGCTCGGGGACACATACACTCCTTTATGGACAACATTGAGAGGCAAATCCACAGGCCTCCCAAGGGAATCATAACTGAGGTGCACCACAGGCTTTACAGCTCGACCAGTCTTTCTAGGGGAACTGTTACAGTCTCTGCACTCTGAGCCTCATTTTCAGCATTGTCCTCACTTGTCAGGGGAGTCTCCTGGGGGTAGAGAGGCTAGAACTTGGGGCACTTTCAGCTCCAGGAGTTACAGTTTCTGAGTCCACAACATTTGGCTCTCGCAGGGAGAGCTTTCGGACACTGGCAGTGGACTGTCAGGGCACTCAAAATACTCTTCTTGTTCTGGGTATCACCAGTCTGACCCAATCCATCATTTTCCTCCCTGAAAGCTCAAACAGTTCAACCATGCACAATGATTCCATTTCATCTGATCTGATGCTTTGCACTTCACTTTCTGGGAGCATTGCTCCAGGGATGAAGCTGGGGCTTAGACAGTCCAGAAGGCCCAGCTTCATCTCCAGTATTGACTAGGGATTGCCCCAAACAATTGACTCAGTTAGTAAGAAGGATAGTATTCAAAGTCACTCTCACTTTCTTCCGATATGGACTGACAGTCATGCTCAACTGGGACTTGTGGAGGGAACACTTTAACTTTGCTTCTGTAGGTGCAGACTTTCTTGATCTTTTCTTAGCAGCAGCTCTAGTCACTGGTCCAGAGGGGCATCTTCTAGGGGCTCAGACTAATTAAGATTTGTCCAATGGGCAGTAAATGATTTCTATGCATTGTTTTACATCTTTGAATTATTCTCAGGCCTTACTTTGTACACTGCAGATCATCTAGTTTTGCCCACTACAATGTGAGGGAGATGGTGCCATCTGTCAGCAATCTTGTGCTTGCCATGCAGTCCCAGATTTCTTAGCAATACCCGATCTCCCTCCTGGAGTTCCTGTGCTTTCACCTTTTATCATACCTTTCTTTGTTGGCCAGATTTCTTTTGGCAGCCATGGTTTGAGCCAGTTGGTACGCATGAGTTAGCTGGGCCTTTAACTTTGCACATACTGTAAATAGTTGTCAGCTTGAACCCTATCAGGAGAGACCCCAAAACACACATCTACTGGTAGTCAGCTTCTCTCCAAACATCAGGCGGTAGGGGAGAATCCAGTGGCATCACTTTTGGTGCAGTTATAAGCATGTACCAGGGTGCTAATTTGTTGGCTCCATCTAGGCTTGTCCTTTGGGTGCAGGGTGCCTAGCATATCTAGCAAAGTGCGGTTGAAACGCTCAGGCTGTGGGTCCCCCTGGGGTGGTAAGGAGTGGTTCTGGACTCGCACTCCCCACAGAGAAAGCATCTCTTTGATCAGGCAGACTCTCAAAGTCTCTCCTTGATCAGAATGGATTCTTTGTGGAGCCCCATAGTGAACAAAAAGTTTTCTACAAGTACTTTGGCCACAGTGGATGCTTTCTGGTCTTTGGTGGGGAAAGCTTGGGCATATCTCGTGAAATGGTCAGTGACCACCAGCACATTACTGATATTTCTTTGATCTGACTCCAAACTCAGAAAATCAATACAGACCAGCTCCATGGGTGCACTGGTGGTGATGTTAACAAGGGGGGCAGCCATCTGGGGCAAAGCTTTCCTCTGTAAGCAGCGACTACAAGTTCGAATGTGTTGCTCCACATCCAGCCCCCATCTTAGGCCAATAGAATCTGGATCTCACCAAGTCAAGTGTTCTGTCTATACCAAGGTGCCCCATGTGGTTGTGCAAGGACCTCAGTACTGAGTCTCTCGAAAGGCAGTGGGCAGCACTGGTTGTTGTTTGTCTACTTGTCCCCTCTGTCTACTGTTTCTCTGTATAACAGTTTATTGATCAGTTTCAACTTAGGACCTTCTTTGTACAACAGTGCAGTTCTCAAATCAGTGGAGGCGTAATTTGGACACATCTTTTCCTGCATAGAGGGCTTCTAAAGCTGCTTTGATCATGGGATAGCGAGTTGAGCCGCCGAATACTATCATTGTCCAGCTGAGGCAGTGCACCAATGTCTATTGCAGAAAAGTGGCAATAAGCAGCAGGTATGCAATTCTCAGAGGGTCCCAAGCAATCCACCATGCAGTCCACTGCGTCCGTGGACATGTGTTCCTCCCTGTCAAACTTCCGGCAGAGTGCCGAATGTCAGGTTCTGCCAATCGGACCCAATCATTCTGGGGAACAGGCCTCGGGAGAGAGCATCAGCATCTATGTGGTTCAGACCTGCTCGGTATTCGAGAGCATAGTCATATGTAGATAATGCAGAAAGCCACCTATGGCCAGTGGCATCCAACTTAGCTGAGGTCTGCACATAGGTCAAAGGATTATTGTCAGTTTTACTAGTATTTTAGCCCCATACAAGTACTCATGGAATTGGTCAACAATAGCCCACTTCAAAGCTAGGAACTCTAACTTATGTACAGGATAGTTCTTTTTCGGATGGGGTCAGGCTTCTACCTGGCAAGGCCACTGGTCTCAGGCCATTCTCGTGCTCTTGGTACAACCACAGCCCCCAACCCTTGCAAGCTAGCATCAGTGTGCAGGGCGTAGGTTTTCTTGGATCGGCATAGGCCAGCACTGGAGCATGGGTAAGTTGATATATGATCTCATGAAAAGCAGTCTCACAATCAGGAGTCCAGCGGGCCCCAAATACTTCACTCGGATGAAAATACACTCTTTCAGTCTTGAGGACGCTGACTTTTGGTATTTTTGTGGGTTGGGGGATACCCTTGAGTAAGGTTAAGTAAAGGGGATCACTCTTGAATAGTCCTTGATGAAGCACGATAATAACCACAGAATCCCAGGAATCTTTGCAGTTCTTTAGATTTTTGGGCCTGGCCAGGTGGTCAAGGCCTCAACTTTACTGGGTCGGTCTCTATTCCCTCGGTGGATACTATGTGTCCCACATACTTTACTGATGTTTGAAAGAATTGACACTTATCAATGGACAGTTTAAGGCCAAAGTCCTCCAGTCGGTCCAATACCTTAAATAATCTGCTTCATGTTCCTCCAGTGAGCTGCCAAACACAATAACATCATCTAGGTATACAGGCACTCTAGTAAGTTCATATCCCCCACTGCACGCTCATCAATCATTGAAAAGTGGCTGGGAACTTCAATCCTTGAGGCATCCTCATGAATTCATAAAGAAGCGGACAGATAAAGGCCATCTTCTCACGGTCCTCTGGGGCCATCGGGATCTGGTAGTACCCACTGAGGAGATCCAGCACAGAGAACCACTTGCTCCCGTTTAGGCAGTCCAAAGCATCCTGAATGCGGGCATTGTGTACTGATCAGGGATAGTCCGCGGTTTGGCGATAATCCACACACATCCTTACTGTTCCATTCTTTTTCCTCCACTACCACAATGGGGAAGCATAAGGCTTCTGGATGTAGTTTACACCAGCAGCTAACATCTCTTGCAGATGCCGCCTCATCATCTATGTCAGCAGGTGCCAGGCGCCGAGACCTCTCACCGAAATGGTCTTTCGTCATGCAGCCGGATATTGTGCTCAGCTCCTTGCACGCATCCACATCCCATTCCTTTAAAGAAAACACCTGTGCTCTCTGGGCAAGCTTCTCACTGATCCTCACTTTCCATTCAGCTGGCAGCGGGAGTCGCCGAAATCAAACAAGCCAGGCGTTACTCTGTCATTCTTCCTTGAACTCTTGCTGCTGGTAGCACTGCAGTGTCTGCACAATGCACATTAGCCAGGATGCAACCTCTGTTTACTCGAATGTCTCTTTCAGACACATTATGAACTTGGACCATTACCTTCTGGCATAAGCATGGGCTCTAGCGGGCAAAATACTAAGCTTGACCAGCAGTCCCTCTGGCAATTTTCCATAGCCTGGTGCATCCAACATTAATATTTTATTCTTAACATCCTTTCTGATACGGACCTCTCCTGTAAGGTACACTGGGCATTTGGCGCCAGGATCAGAGACTCAGGATCCTTCTTCCATACAGTTCCGACCGGTTCCTCTGGTTCTGTTTTTTCAGCATCTCTGTGCCTCATAGGCCTTCTTAATTAAGCGGAACCAAGCTCTACTAGTCTTTGACCCTGTTTTCATAACACTTAACTGTGCCAGCCTTCCAACATATGAGCATTTGTTCCAATCAACAAAGGGACACCATCTATACAGTCCAGTGGGGGACACACTCATTAGGTCTCTACTTGTTCGGCCACTCCAGCCACGGAGGTGAGAAAGACAGCCAAATCGGATATACCCGGAATAGGGTAGGCCTTCTCACTTAACCCCCATACATGCAGTCCTTCTAATGGTTGTAAGGGTACGCCTGACAAATGCTTCTGATACAACTGGAACATAATTGTCATTGGAGCCACTGTCTAACAAGGTCCTTGTAGACACTCCATTCACCTTTACAGTGGTCTCCATGGAGGACCCACTATTCTGGACCAGTCTGGAGAGGTGTGGGGGCCTGGGCAACGGACCTTGCCACAAAGGACGTGAATTAGCATTTTGGTGCCTCACTGATCATGTCGGCACCTCTTAACCACTGATTTCTTCTCCGAAGCTCTCTTGGCAGCCTATATGCAACTTTGTCAGTGTCTTTGGGGACTGGCATTCCCTTTTCATGTGCCCATCTTTCCCACATTATAGCAAAACATACTTTCTGGAGTTTGAGCTGGCGGCTTTACTGGGAGCCAGTGAGGTACTAACTGGAAACCTGGGTGCCATCTCTGTCTGCGGTATTGATAAGCATTCAGAGACATCTAGTCAGTCTCTCCACTTCCATGGTCAAGGGAATTGAGTTTGGAGCTGTTATCAGCAGGAGATACATGGGTGGATACCCCTACCCCCCATGGCAGATGCAGTCGGATATAGGTCAGGGCCATTACTTGCAGGCGTGGCCTTCATAAAGGACTGTTTTTGAATTCCGGATCTCTCTCAACAGTTAAGCCCCATTGTGGCATATCTTTTTCTTGTCAGAGCACTCATTGACTGTCAACCTCTGCCCCTGAACTTCACTTGATGGGTCACCCTCGTCACCTGGCCGTAGCCACAGCTGTTGGTGCAGGTACTCTCGAGGTCGCCTTTCTCAACTCTCTGACCTCTCATTAACCCATCATAGGAGGGTGGGATTCCAGCCGATTTGCCAGGCGTAACTGAAGCAACAGCAGTTCTGAGGAAGGGGAAGACTTAAGATTCTGTCCAGTCTGGTTCGGTCCAGTTCAATATAGCCGAAACTACCCTTTCTGGAGGCATTCTTGCAACAATTTTTCCAAGCCGAGGAGACATACACACAACAACTCCCTTGGTACTGTTGTGCATTTCTTACTCTCCACCATAGGTCCTCATCCAGAATCTGGCACCCATAATACATTCTCCAAGGCCTCAAGATGAGCCTGTGCAGTCAGCTCAGGGTTACCGGGCCCGCTTAGTAACGGGATGGTGCCAGGGAGACCGGAGGCCTCACAACCCTTTTCGCTGCTGCCTCCCGAGAGTACTGCGCTATTCTAGCACTGGGGGCAACACATAGTCTATCCAGGTCTCCCAGTCATCCTCCCCTTGGGGGTGGGGAGGGTGCAAAGAAGATCCTCAACCCGGTAAGAGTCAGACTAATGGCAGGTGCAGAAACAGGAGTCTGCATTGGTTCAGCCACAATACACGAGGCACTGGAGCAGGAGAGGGTGTTGGGGAAGGAACACCCCAGGTGGTGCAAGAGTTTCTTCCAAGTCCTCCACAGTTTTCCCTCTCCCAGCAACCATTCAGCAAATTTCTTCTCAAAGTTTCAGATAGTGGTGGGGCTGATTCCCCGGGTCTTTACTGTCCTTAGTTATCACTCTCCAAGCAGTGAGGGCTCCTCTGGGGTAATGGTCTGTGGCACTTTGGAGCTATCTACAGGATGCCAAACTCTACTAGGGCCAGGAAAGT
This sequence comes from Neoceratodus forsteri, assembly GCA_016271365.2. Lineage (NCBI taxonomy): Eukaryota > Metazoa > Chordata > Ceratodontiformes > Ceratodontidae > Neoceratodus > Neoceratodus forsteri. The sequence goes on from CM028131.1 coordinate 1,317,542,465, forward strand.
GGGTGAGCAGATTAGCATGCCGACCCACCACCAGGGTTTTGTAAACCTTCCACCTTGGAAAGTACTCCCTGCACAGTGTCCGTGGATGATACCCAGGGGGATGTCCAGGATAAGCATAGCATTTTAAAGTCGATCTCCTCCCCAGTACACCACTCCACCAGCCGGTGCACAGCCACTTCTGTCGGGTACCCATTTTTTCGTGAACAGTGGTTCGTAAATATGGCCACTAGAGGACTACACAATCCCAGCGGGTGAGCCTCCAAGATGTAACCCCAGATGAGTGCCATCCCAGGGGCTACCGCCTGATTTGCCACCACAGGTTGAGGGGCCTGGATCACGGCGGGTGCCTCCACCTAGAGGTCAGGGTTTGCAATAGTTAAACTAACTTGGTCACAGCCCTCTGGGACACTGCAACCCCTTTCTTCCCACTAGTGACCAATCACAATATATCAGAATTACCTTCACAGTATAGCACTTACCCCCAGGTCTGGTTCCAGCACTGGGACCTCCTGTCAGAAATGAGATACAGTGCAACAATCACAGTACAGTACTTTAACATAGACAAATACCTCAGGCAGTATAACTTTGCTGAAACAAGCAGCTCTGATTTATTTAGGGGATATAACAAGGACAGGGGAAATCAGGTTAATTAGCTTATCACTCTAATAAACCTACCTATGGCTCTGTGCACAGGCCTATCCCTATCAGTTACTGTCCCTGGGTACCCAAGCCCCAGTGGCTAGTCCAAACCGTGGCAGCTGGTGGGGCCCTTTCACACACAGAAAAGGGAGAATTAAACAGTCAACAGTACAGTAATTCCATTTGGATTAATGTGGCAACTAACAGGGAGCCACCCTGAATTAGTACTCACGACCTCCAAATAAGATAGGGTCCTTCAATGTCAGCAGGGCTCACTTGAGGTACACAAACCTCTTCACACATCCATATAAAAGAAAGCACTATACCAGGCAGGCTGCATCTGTATCCCGATCGCAATTACTGCACACAACACCCGGAGAACACACAGCAGATTCCAGTTCCTGACAGACAGAGTCAATTTTCAGCAATTCCTCCAGTCTTCTACAGGGTGAGCCTGGTTTCTACTCTTCAGAGATCCTTTGATTCTTTTCACAGGACATGATTCAGTCATAACAAGCTGTTACACAAGCTGCAGACCGGAACTCTGGGCCTTACACACGTTTTTTACTAAAACTGCACTGAAAAAGCACAGGGCTCCTTCCTTCTTCACTGCCAAAGCTCAACTGAAACTCCAACCGACAAAAACGGGCACTTCCTGTGAGTTCCTCCCAGTTCTTGACTGGATTGGCTGTCACTCACAATAGACTGCTGCTGTTGGTCCAAAAAGGTGCTGAAGTCTCAAACTACATCTACCAGAGTCACTGCCCATACAATCCTCTTGTGGCTGGCTCAGATTATGAGTCAAAGTTCTGATTCGAATCCAAGGCACCATTTTAGAGCTAGACTTACCACACCGATTGGTCCAGTTCAGCAGTTCAAAACTAGAATGGGGAACTAGCAGACACAGTTCAGAGCTGCAAAGAAAGCAGGTTAGACAAACTGTAATTTCATTATTACTGTAAATGATTTCTGGCAAACAGTTACATCTTTCAGATAGGTTCCCTTTGCACTCCTAGTGACTGCAAAAATGGAGTGAATTGGCAGCAGCGAGGTGGTACTCAATCAAAGAAACACACAGTCCCCCATACAAACTAATTATGTCTGCAAGCAGACAGCTCTTAAAAAGACAGTACCAGAGGTTCTAAAAACTACTGATAAATGGCTTAAACGCCAAACACCATTCAGACTTGGCAGTCAAGCAGCTCTGAAGTCTTTTGAACCCCCATTTGCAGGGGGTTAACCCTTCCTGGCCTGGGAAAGCTTGGCGTCCGGCCAAGAAGTACCCCATAAGTTTCAATCAACCATATATTTGCATTAGTAGCACACGTAATCATCAGTCAATATATCATTTTACCAAGAACACATTTCCGAAACATTGCAGCCGTCACTTTACACAGTATATACATTGTACCATAACTCGTTATACCCTTACATGAAACCTGAAGAGAGGGCCCTTCCCATCAGTTACCTTGGGGCTAGACGGGCAAGGGCACCATATAGAGGCAACACAGTAACTTGAGTTAGCACTGACGCCTGCCGACAATGAGCCCGGGACACACACTCCTTGTGGACAACATTGAGGCAAACCAGTACTCCAAGGGAATCATAACTGAGGTGCACCACAGGCTTTACAGCTCGACCAGTCTTCTAGGGGAACTGGGCAGTCTGCACCTGAGCCTCATTTTCAACATGTCCACTTGTCAGGAGCCCTGGGGTAGAGAGGCTAGAACTTGGGGCACTTTCAACCCAGGTTACAGTTTCTGAGTCACAACATTGGCTCGCAGGAGGCCGGACCCGGCAGTGGACTGTCAGAACACAAAAACTCTTCTTGTTCTGGTGTATCACCAGTCTGACCCAACCCACAGTTCCCCAAGCTCAAACAGTTCAAACATACAATGATTCCATTTCATCTGATCTGATGCTTTGCATCACTTTCTGGGAGAAAGACTCCAGGGATGAAGCTGGGGGCTTGACAGTCCAGAGGCCCAGCTTCATCTCCAGTATTGACTAGACTGCCCGAAACAATTGACTCAGTTAAGAAGAAGGATAGTATTCAAAGTCACTCCTTTCCGATATGGACTGACAGTCATGCTCAACTGGGACTTGTGGAGGGAACAATTTAACTTTGCTTCTGGTGCAGACTTTCTTGATCTTTCTTAGCAGCAGCTCTAGCCACTGGTCCAGAGGGGAATCTTCTAGGGCCTCAGACCACCAAGATTTGTCCAATGGCAGTAAATGATTTCTCACATTGTTTTACTCTTGCACCATTCTCAGGCCCTACTTTGTACACTGGCAGATCATCTGTTTGCCCACTACAATGTGAGGGATAGTGCCATGCCATCTGTGCTGCCATGCAGTCCCAGATTTCTTAGCAATACCCATCTCCTGGAGTTCCTGTCTTTCACCTTTTATCATACCTTTCTTTGTTGGCCAGATTTCTTTAGCAGCCATGGTTGAGCCAGTTGGTACGCAGGAGTTAGCTGGGCCTTTAACTTTGCACATACTGTAAATAGTTGTCAGCTTGAACCCATCAGAGAGACCAAAAACACATCTATGTTGTACGAGCTTCTTCCAAACATCAGAAGTGGGAGAATCCAGGCATCACGGTGCAGTTATAAGCATGTACCAGTGCTAATTTGTTGCTCCATCTAGGCTTGTCCTTTGAGTGCAGAGTGCCACATCTAGCAAAGTGCGGCTGAAAACGTTCAGGCTGGTCCCCCGGGGGGTGGTAAGAGTGGTTCTGGATTCGCCTCCCACAGAGAAAGCATCTTTGATCAGACGACTCTCAAAGTCTCTCCTCAGAAGGATTCTTTATGGAGCCCCATAGTGAACAAAAAGTTTTCAAAGTACTTTGCACAGGGATGCTTTCTGGTCTTTGGTGGGAAAGCTTAAGGTCTCCCGAAACGTCAGTGACCACAGCACATTACTGATATTTCTTTGATCGACTCCAAACTCAGAAAATCATACAGACCAGCCCATGGGGCACTGGTGGTGATGTTAACAGGGGCAACCACTCTGGGTGCCAAAGCTTTCCTCTGTAAGCAGCGACTACAAGTTCCGAATAGCCATTTGCTCCACATCAGCCCCATCTTGGGCCAAGAATTCGATCTCACCAAGTCAGTGTTCTGGCTATACCAGGTGCCCCATGGTTGTGCAAGGACCTCAGTACTGAGTCTCGGAAGGCATGGGCAGCACTAGTTGTTGTTTGTCTACTTGTCCTCTGTCTACTGTTTCTCACTATAACAGTTTATTGACGTTTCAACTTAGACCTTCATGGTACAACAGTGCAGTCTCCGTCAGTGGGCGTAATTTGGACACATCTTTTCCTACATAGGGTGGGGCTGATTTCCTGGTCTTTACTGTCCTTAGTTATCACTCACAGTGTGAGGGCTCCTCTGGGGTAATGGTCTGTGGCACTTGGAGCTATCTAGGATCCTAAACTCTACTAGGGCCAGGAAAGTGTGGTGAGCAGATTAGCATGCCGACCCACCACCACAGGGTTTGTAAACCTTCCACCTTGGCAAGTACTCCTGCACAGTGTCTAGATGATACCCAGGGGATGTCCAGGATAAGCATAGCATTTTGGGGTCGATCTCCTCCCAGTACACCCTCCACCAGCCTGTGCACAGCCACTTCTGTCGGGGTACCCATTTTTTCGTAACAGTGGTTCATGAATATGGCCACTAGAGGACACACAATCCCAGCGGTGAGCCTCCAAGATGTAACCTCTAGATGGCGCTATCCCAGGGGCTACTACCCCTGCCTGATTTGCCACCAACAGGTTGAGGGCCTGATCCACGGCGGGTGCCTCCACCTAGAGTCGTGGGTTTGTACAGTTAAACTAACTTGGTCACAGCCCTCTGGGACACGTGCAGCCCCTTTTCTTCCACTAGTGGCCCACACAATATATCAGAATTACCTTCACAGTATACTTACCCCAGGTCTGGTTCCAGCACTGGACCTCCTGTGAAATGAGATACAGTGCAACAATCACAGTACAGTACTTTAACATAGACAAATACCTCAGGCAGTATAACTTTGCTGAAACAAGCAGCTCTGATTTATTTAGGGGGATATAACAAGGGACAGGGGAAATCAGGTTAATTAGCTTATCACCTAATAACGCTTCATGGCTCTGTAGCACAGGCTCAGTCTCTATCAGTTACTGTCCCTGGGCACCCAAGCCCCAGTGGCTAGGTCCAAACCGTGGCAGCTGGTAGGGCCCTTTCACACAGAGAAAGAGAATTAAACAGTCAGCAGTACAGTAATTCCATTTGGATTTAATGTGGCAATTCAACAGGAGCGATCCTGAATTAGTACTCACGACCTCCAAATAAGATAGGGTCCTTCACTATGTCAGGAGGGCTCACTTGAGGTATACAAACCTCTTCACACATCCATATAAAAAGAAAGCACTATACCAGGCAGGCTGCATCTGTATCCCGATCGCAATTACTGCACAATTCCGGAGAACACACAGCAGATTCAGTTCCTGACAGACAGAGTGCAATTCTCAGCAATTCCTCCAGTCTTCTACAGGGTGAGCCTGGTTTCTACTCTTCAGAGATCCTTTGATTCTTTTCACAGTGACAGTTGATTCATAACAAGCTGTTACACAAGCTGCAGACGGAACTCTGGGCCTTACACACGTTTTACTAAAACTGCACACTGAAAAAGCACAAGGAGCCTTCTTCTTCACTGCCAAAGAAAGCTCAACTGAAACTCAACCGACAAAACCGGGCACTTCCCTGTGAGTTCCTCCCAGTTCTTGACTGGGATTGGCTGTCACTCACGATGAGACTGCTGCTGTTGGTCCAAAAGGTGCTGAAGTCTAAACTACATCTCCCAGAGTCACTGCCCATACAATCCTCTTGTGCTGGCTCAGATTAGTGAAAGTCCAAGTTCTGATTCGTCCAAGGCACCATTTTAGAGCTAGCTTACCCCACACTTGATTGGTCCAGTTCAGCAGTTCAAAACTAGAATGGGAACTAGCAGACACAGTTCTGACTGCAAAGAAAGCAGGTTAGACAAACTGTAATTTCATTATTACTGTAAATGATTTCTAGCAACAGTTACATCTTTCAGATAGGTTCCCTTTGCACTCCTAGTGACTGCAAAAATGGAGGAATTGCAGCAGCTTGAGTGGTACTCAATCAAAGAAACACACAGCCCCCATACAACTAATTAGTCTGCAAGCAGACAGCTCTTAAAGAGACAGTACCAGAGGTCTAAAACACTCACTGATAAATGGCTTAAACGCAACACCATTCAGGCTTGAGACCAAGCAAGCTCCTGAAGTCTTTTGGGAACCCCCATTTGCAGGGGGTTACACACCTTCCTGGCTTGGGAAAGCTTGACGTCCGCGTCAAGCAAGTACCATAAGTTTCAACTGCAACCATATACATTTGCATTACGCTCACATGTAATCATCAGTCAATATATCATTTTACCAAGAACACATTTCTGAAACATTGCAGTACGTCCACTCTTACACAGCATTATTGCCAATATTGTACCATAACTCGTTACCTTGCATGAAAACTGGAAGAGGGGCCCTTCCTATCAGTTACCTTTTGGGGCTGGACGGGGCAAGGGCACTATACTTAGAGGGAACACAAGTAACTTTGAGTTAGCACTGACGCCTCAGTTTGGGCAATGAGCTCTGGGACACATACACTCCTTTGATGGACAACATTGTGAGGCAATCCAGGCTCTCCCAAGGAATCATAACTGAGGTGCACCAGGTTTTACAGCTCGACCACAGTCTTCTTCTAGGGGAACTGTTACAGTCTCTGCACTCTAGAGCCTCATTTTCAGCATTGTCCTCACTTGTCAGGGAGTCTTCCTGGGGTAGAGGCTGAACTTGGGGCACTTTCAGCTCCAGGAGTTACAGTTTCTGAGTCCACAACATTTGGCTCGCAGGGAGAGCTGGACACTGGTAGTGGACTGTCAGGGCACTCAAAATACTCTTCTTGTTCTGGTGTATCACCAGTCTGACCCCAATCCATCATTTTCCTCCCTGAAAGTTCAAACAGTTCAACCATGCACAATGATTCCATTTCATCTGATCTGATGCTTTGCACTTCACTTTCTGGGAGCATTGGCTCCAGGGATGAAGCTGGGGGCTTAGACAGTCCAGAAGGCCCAGCTTCATCTCCAGTATTGACTAGGGATTGCCTCCAAACAATTGACTCAGTTCGTAAGAAGGATAGTATTCAAAGTCACTCACTTTCTTCCGATATGGACTGACAGTCATGCTCAACTGGGACTTGTGGAGGGAACACTTTAACTTTGCTTCTGTAGGTGCAGACTTTCTTGATCTTTTCTTAGCAGCAGCTCTAGCCACTGGTCCAGAGGGGCATCTTCTAGGCTCAGACTCAATTAAGATTTGTCCAATGGGCAGTAAATGATTTCTATGCATGTTGCTTTACATCTTTGAATTATTCTCAGGCTTACTTTAGCACACTGGCAGATCATCTAGTTTGCCCACTACAATGTGAGGGAGATGAGCCATCTGTCACAATCTTGTGCTTGCCATGCAGTCCCAGATTTCTTAGCAATGCCCGATCTCCTCCTGGAGTTCCTGTGCTTTCACCTTTTATCATACCTTTCTTTGTTGGCCAGATTTCTTTTGGCAGCCATGGTTTGAGCCAGTTGGTACGCATGAGTTAGGCTGGGCCTTTAACTTTTGAACACTACTGTAAATAGTTGTCAGCTTGAACCCTATCAGTAGGAGACACCCAAACACACATCTACTGGTAGTCGAGTTTCTTCCAAACATCAGGCGGTAGGGGAGAATCCAGTGGCATCACTTTGGTGCAGTTATAAGCATGTACCAGGGTGCTATTTGTTGGCTCCATCTAGGCTTGTCCTTGGGCAGGGTGCCTAGCATATCTAGCAAAGTGCGGTTGAAATGCCCAGGCTGTGGTCCCCTCTGGGGTGGTAAGGAGTGGTTCTGGATCAAGACTCCTGCACAGAGCAGAAAGCATCTCTTGATCAGACGACTCTCAAAGTCTCTCCCTTGATCAGAATGGATTCTTTGTGAGCCCCATAGTGAACACAAAAGTTTTCTACAAGTACTTTGGCCACAGTGGATGCTTTCTGGTCTTTGGTGGGGAAAGCTTGGGCATATCTCGTGAAATGGTCAGTGACCACCAGCACATTACTGATATTCTTTGATCTGACTCCAAACTCAGAAAATCAATACAGACCAGCTCCATGGGTGCACTGGTGGTGATGTTAACAAGGGGGAGCCCTCTGGGGCAAAGCTTTCTCCTGTAAGCATGCTATCACAAGTTCGAATGTGTTGTCTCACATCAGCCCCATCTTAGCCAATAGAATCTGGATCTCACCAAGTCAAGTGTTCTGTCTATACCAAGGTGCCCCATGTATGCAAGGACCTCAGTACTGAGTCTCGAAAGGCAGTGGGCAGTACTTGTTGTTGTTTGTCTACTTGTCCCCTCTGTCTACTGTTTCTGTATAACAGTTTATTGATCAGTTTCAACTTAGGACCTTCTTTGTACAACAGTGTGCAGTTCTCAAATCAGTGGGAGCGTGAATTTGACACATCTTTTCCTGCATAGAGGGCTTCTAAAGCTGCTTTGATCATGGGATGGCGGGTTGAGCCCGCCGAATACTGTCATTGTCCAGCTGAGGCAGTGCACCAATGTCTATTGCAGAAAAGTGGCAATAAGCAGCAGGTTGCAAATTCTCAGAGGGTCCCAAGCAATCCACCATGCAGTCCACTCGTCCGTGGACATTGTTCCTCCCTGTCAAACTTCCGGCAGAGTGCCCAGAATGTCAGGTTCTGCCAATCGGACCCAATCATTCTGGGGAACAGGCCTCCGGGAGAGCATCAGCATCTATGTGGTTCAGACCTGCTCGGTATTCGAGAGCATAGTCATATGTAGATAATGCAGAAAGCCACCTATGGCCAGTGGCATCCAACTTAGCTGAGGTCTGCACATAGGTCAAAGGATTATTGTCAGTTTTACTAGTATTTTAGCCCATACAAGTACTCATGGAATTGGTCAACAATAGCCCACTTCAAAGCTAGGAACTCTAACTTATGTACAGGATAGTTCTTTTCGGATGGGGTCAGGCTTCTACTGGCAAAGGCCACTGGTCTCAGGCCATTCTGGTGCTCTTGGTACAACACAGCCCCCAACCCTTGCAAGCTAGCATCAGTGTGCAGGCGTGGTTTTCTTGGATCGGCATAGGCCAGCACTGGAGCATGGGTAAGTTGATATATGATCTCATGAAAAGCAGTCTCACAATCAGGAGTCCAGCGGCCCCAAATACTTCACTGGATGAAAATACACTCTTTCAGTCTTGAGGGCGCTGACTTTTGGTATTTTTTGTGGGTTGGGGATACCTTGAGTAAGGTTGACTAAAGGCGATCACTCTTGAATAGTCCTTGATGAAGCTACCGATAATAAACCACAGAATCCAGGAATCTTTGCAGTTCTTTAGATTTTGGGCTCAGGCCAGGTGGTCAAGGCCTCAACTTTACTTGGGTCGGTCTCTATTCCCTCGGTGGATACTATGTGTCCACATACTTTACTGATGTTTGAAAGAATTGACACTTATCAATGGACAGTTTAAGGCCAAAGTCCTCCAGTCGGTCCAATACCTTAAATAATCTGCTCTCATGTTCCTCCAGTGAGCTGCCAAACACAATAACATCATCTAGGTATACCAGGCACTCAGTAAGTTCATGTCCCCACTGCACGCTCCATCAATCATTGAAAAGTGGCTGGGGCACCTGAAATCCCTTTGAGGCATCCTCATGAATTAGAAGCTAAGCGGACAGATAAAGGCCGTCTTCTCTCACGGTCCTCTGGGGCCATCGGACCTGGTAGTACCCACTGCGGAGATCCAGCACAGAGAACCACTTGCTCCCGCTTAGGCAGTCCAAAGCATCCTGAATGCGGGGCATTGTGTACTGATCAGGGATAGTCCGCCGGTTTAAGGTGCGATAATCCACACACATCCTTACTGTTCCATTCTTTTTCCTCACTACCACAATGGGGGAAGCATAAGGGCTTCTGGATTCTTGTATTACACCAGCAGCTAACATCTCTTGCAGATGCCGTCTCACATCATCTATGTCAGCAGGTGCCAGGCGTCGAGACCTCTCAGAAATGGTCTTTCGTCATGCAGCGGATATTGTGCTCAGCTCCTTGCACGCATCCTACATCCCATTCCTTTAAAGAAAACACCTGGTCTCTCTGGGCAAGCTTCTCACTGATCCTCACTTTCCATTCAGCTGGCAGCGGGGAGTCGCGAAATCAAACAAGTCAGGCGTACTCTGTCATTCTTCCTTGAACTACTTGCTGCTGGGTAGCACTGCAGTGTCTGCACAATGCACATTAGCCAGGATGCAACCTCTGTTTATCGAATGTCTCTTTCAGACACATTATGAACTTGGACCATTACCCTTCTGGCATAAGCATGGGCTCTAGCGGGCAAAATACTAGGCTTGACCAGCAGTCCCTCTGGCAATTTTTCCATCGCCTGGTGCATCCAACATTAATATTTTATTCTTAACATCCTTTCTGATTACGGACCTCTCCCTGTAAGGTACACTGGGCATTTAGCGCCAGGATCAGAGACTCAGGATCCTTCTTCCATACAATTCCGACCGGTTCCTCTGGTTCTGTTTTTTCATCTCTCTGTGCCTCATAGGCCTTCTTAATTAAAGCCGAACTCTTAAAGCTCTACTAGTCTTTGACCCCGTTTTTCATAACACAACTGTGCCAGCCTTCCGAACATATGAGCATTTGTTCCAATCAACAAAGGGACACCATCATACAGTCCAGTGGGGGACACACTCAAGGCTAGGGTCTCTACTTGTTCGCCACTCCAGCCACGGAGGTGGGGAAAGACAGCCAAATTCGGATATACCCGAATAGGGTAGGCCTTCTCACTTAACCCCCATACATGCAGTCCTTCTAATGGTTGTAAGGGTACGCCTGACAAATGCTTCTGATACCAATCCTGGAACATAATTGTCACTTGGGAGCCACTGTCTAATACAGCTCTTGTAGACACTCCATTCACCTTTACAGTGGTCTCCATGGAGGGACCCACTATTCTGGACCAGTCTGGAGGCGGTAGTGGGGCCTGGGCACGGACCTTGCCACAAAAGGGCGTGAATTAGCATTTTGGTGCCCTCACTGGGATCATGATGCACCTCTTAACCACTGATTTCTTCTCCGAAGCTCTCCTTGTAGCCTATATGCAACTTTGTCAGTGTCTTTTGGGGACTGGCATTCCCTTTTCATGTGCCCATCTTTCCCACAATTATAGCAAAACATACTTTCTGGAGTTTGAGCTGGCCGAGTGCGCACACTGGGAGCCAGAGGCGGGGTATTACTAACTGGAAACCTGGGTGCCATCTCTGTCTGCGGCGTGATAAGCATTTGGAGACATCTCGTCAGTTTCTCCACTTCCATGGTCAAGGAATTGAGTTTGGAGCTGTTATCAGCATTAGATACATGGGTGGATACCCCCACCCCCATGGCAGATGCAGTCGGATATAGGTCAGGGCCCGTACTTGCAGGCGTGGCCTTCATAAAGGGACTGTTTTTGAATTCCCGGATCTCTCTCAACAGTTCGCCCCATTGTGGCATATCTTTTTCTTGTCAGAGCACTCATTGACTGTCAACCTCTGCCCCTGAACTTCACTTGATGGGTCACCCTCAGTCACTTGGGTCGTAGCCACAGCTGTTGGTGCAGGTACCTCCGAGTCGCCTTTTCTCAACTCCTCGAATTTCTCTCATTAACTCATCATAGGAGGGTGGGATTCCAGTCGGTTTGCCAGCGTAACTGAAGCAACAGCAGTTCTGAGAAGGGGAAGACTTAAGGATTCTGTCCAGTCTGGTTCGGTCCAGTTCAATCGCTGGCAAACTACCCTTTCTGAGGCATTCTTGCAACAATTTTTCCAGCCGAGAGACATACACAGACAACAACTCCCCTTGGTACTGTTGTGCATTTCTTACTCTCCACCATAGGTCCTCATCAGAATCTGGGCTCCCATACACATTCTCCAAGGCCTCAAGATAGGCCTGTGCAGTCGCTTCAGGGTTACTGGCCCGTTTAGCACGGATGGTAGCCAGGGCAGGACCTCGGAGGCTCTCACTAACCCTCTTTCGCTTTTCGCCTTCCGAGCATTGCCATTCTAGCACTTGGGGGGCAACATAGTCTATCCAGGTCTCCCAGTCATCCTCCTCTTGGGGGGTGGGGAGGGTGCCAGAGAAGATCCTCAACCTTCGGTAAGAGTCGTGACTAATGGCAGGTGCAGAAACAGGAGTCTGCATTGGTTCAGCCACCATTACGGGCACTGGAGCAGGAGAGGGTGTTGGGGGAGGAACACCCCCAGGTGGCAAGAATAGTTTCTTCAAGTCCTCCACAGTTTTCCCCTCTCCCAGCAACCATTCAGCAAATTTCTTCTCAAAAGTTTCAGATAGTGGTGGGGGCTGATTCCCCCCCGGGTCTTTACTGTCCTTAGTTATCACTCTCCAAGCAGTGAGGGCTCCCTCTGGGGTAATGGTCTGTGGCACTTTGGAGCTATCTATGGGATCCTTAAACTCTACTAGGGCCAGGAAAGTGTGGGTGAGCAGATTAGCATGCCGACCCACCACCACAGGGTTTTGTAAACCTTCCACCTTGGAAAGTACTCCCTGCACAGTGTCCGTATTGATACCCAGGGGGATGTCCAGGATAAGCATAGCATTTTGGGGGTCGATCTCCTCCCCAGTACACCACTCCACCAGCCGGTGCACAGCCACTTCTGTCGGGGTACCCATTTTTTTCTTAACAGTGGTTCGTAAATATGGCCACTAGAGGACACACAATCCCAGCGGTGAGCCTCCAAGATGTAACCCCTAGATGGCGCTATCCCAGGGGCTACTACCCCTGCCTGATTTGCCACTAACAGGTTGAGGGGCCTGGATCCAATGGCGGGTGCCTCCACCTAGAGGTCAGGGTTTGCAATAGTTAAACTAACTTGGTCACAGCCCTCTGGGACACTGCAACCCCCTTCTTCCCACTAGTGGCCCACACAATATATCAGAATTACCTTCACAGTATACACTTACCCCAGGTCTGGTTCCAGCACTGGGACCTCCTGTGAAATGAGATACAGTGCAACAATCACAGTACAGTACTTTAACATAGACAAATACCTCAGGCAGTATAACTTTGCTGAAACAAGCAGCTCTGATTTATTTAGGGGATATAACAAGGACAGGGAAATCAGGTTAATTAGCTTATCACTCTAATAATCTACCTATGGCTCTGTGCACAGGCCTATCCTATCAGTTACTGTCCCTGGGTACCCAAGCCCTAGTGGCTAGTCCAAACCGTGGCAGCTGGTAGGGGCCCTTTCACACAGAGAAAAGGAGAATTAAACAGTCAGCAGTACAGTAATTCCATTTGGATTTAATGTGGCAATTCAACAGGGAGCGACCCTGAATTAGTACTCACGACCTCCAAATAAGATAGGGTCCTTCAATGTCAGCAGGGCTCACTTGAGGTACACAAACCTCTTCACACATCCATATAAAGAAAGCACTATACCAGGCAGGCTGCATCTGTATCCCGATCGCAATTACTGCACAATACCGGGAGAACACACAGCAGATTCAGTTCCTGACAGACAGAGTGCAATTTTCAGCAATTCCTCCAGTCTCTTCTACAGGGTGAGCTGGTTTCTACTCTTCAGAGATCCTTTGATTCTTTTCACAGGACGGATTCAGTCCTAACAAGCTGTTACACAAGCTGCAGACGAACTCTGGGCCTTACACCGTTTTTACTAAAACTGCACACTGAAAAAGCACAGGGCTCCTTCCTTCTTCACTGCCAAAGCTCAACTGAAACTCCAACCGACAAAACGGGCACTTCCTGTGAGTTCCTCCCAGTTCTTGACTGGATTGGTTGTCACTCACAATAGACTGCTGCTGTTGGTCCAAAAGGTGCTGAAGTCTAAACTACATCTCCCAGAGTCACTGCCCATACAATCCTCTTGTGGCTGGCTCAGATTATGAGTCAAGTTCTGATTCGTCCAAGGCACCATTTTAGAGCTAGCTTACCCCACACTGATTGGTCCAGTTCAGCAGTTCAAAACTAGAATGGGAACTAGCAGACACAGTTCTGACTGCAAAAGAAAGCAGGTTAGACAAACTGTAATTTCATTATTACTGTAAATGATTTCTAGCAAACAGTTACATCTTTCAGATAGGTTCCCTTGCACTCCTAGTGACTGCAAAATGGAGTGAATTGGCAGCAGCTTGAGTGGTACTCAATCAAAGAAACACACAGTCCCCCATACAAACTAATTATGTCTGCAAGCAGACAGCTCTTAAAGAGACAGTACCAGAGGTTCTAAAAACACTCACTGATAAATGGCTTAAACGCCAAACACCATTCAGGCTTGGAGCATTCAAGCAAGCTCCTGGAAGTCTTTTGGGAACCCCCATTTGCAGGGGGGTTACATATAGTATGTTTGCATTTTTCTTCCCTTTGCTCTTCATTGCCAGGTTAATTTGCATGGAAACATATTCCGTGTCCCCAAGAGTTTACCTGCACCTGTTGTTTAATCCTTTGCTGAAGACATTCACAATCCTCTGTGACATCACAGTTAGGGGCTGTGGATATGACTATGATGTCCAAGGGGATTGCGACTTTAACAATAGTTTAAACAGCAGGAGAAGATCAGCTGGAGGGGAAAAGGATCTAGTTTTCAAAACAATTTAGTAAAGCAGAGCACAGGAAAGAATAATACAGAAAATCTAAACAAATATGTTAAATAGTGTTTTAATATATTTTTCAGAGTTTACACAACTGTTTCAACCTCAATTTGAAGATAGAAGGGGGATGGCTCAGAGGTAATGTGAGGAAGTATTTTTTCACTGAGAGGGTTGTGGATGCATGGAACAGCCTCCCTGAAGAGGTCGTGGGGTCAAGAACAGTGGGGGACTTCAAGAATGCATGGGACAGGCATAGGGCATTCCTAGTGGGGGGTAGGAGGAATTAAGCTGTTGGTTAACTAGGATCTGCAGCTTATCTGTTAGGTAGGAAAATGGGCAGACTAGGTGGGCCAAGCGGTCCTTATCTGCCGTCAAATTCTATGTTTCTATGTTTCTATGTGTTCAAGTGGTTCTGTATCCACCATACAGTAGCTTTGTTACAGCTGCTTAGTTTCTGTCTGTAGTTTTCTCTGTGTACCCTGCCAAACTGCCTAGAGTTAGCCATAGTTTTGTTCTTAGATGATTTTTTGCTGTTTAAAACATTTGCCTAAAACTGTCTGGAGTCTCTAGGATATCGCAGTCTGTTTCTACTGCTGTGTATACACCCTCAACTACTGTACTCTTTCCTGTTTTTTCCTTTCAAACCTAATCCCCCTATCTCTATGCTTAAACCCACCTACTCTGAGATTGCTAAACTCTCCCCCACTAGACTATCTCATCCCCTCTGCTCGTGGTTTTCTCCTCCCTCCTGCTAGCCTTTTGTCTCACCTAAATTGCTGTCCCATTGTTTTTGAAATCTGCTCCCCACCCACCACTGTTGGCCTGTCGCCAGCTGACCGCCTATGCCTTTTCTCTGGTCCCCTACTTATCACTGTTTTCTCTCCCTCTTTCCTCTATGGGGACCAGCGCCAGAAGCGGTGCTCCCAGTTCGTGAGGCAGGCCACCTGCCGTCTCTGGCTGCCGCCGCTGCCCCGACTCCCTGGACAAAATCTGACCACCCTCACGGTCCTCCGAAGTGTATAGAGCCCCATGTATGGCCACTAGCTGATTTCAGGTGCTGAAGCCACTACTTGGTGTGCCTTTCTACAGGCGGGTCCTCATTGGTCCGCTCTCTGCCTCCCAGCCTTCTGGATTGGTGCGCCTTTTCTATGGGCTTTTTGCACTATTCCTTGGGTCTGGGGCTGGTTGCTGCTCGGATCTCCTCGAGTCGGTGTTTAATAAACCTGCTGTGAATTTTCTTCCTGCCCCCCGCACCCCCTCCCAGGCCTCCTTTAAATATGCAATTGCTTCGCCTCCACTGTACATCTCTCCTCTCCCATTCCTTTGGCATTCTGTAGCTCCTCCTTTCTTTTACTGTCAGTCTCTTATTGCTCTCTCAAAAACACCTCTCACAAAATCCTCAATCTTAGCTCCCTTTTCTGCACCACCTTCATTCTTTGGTTGCTCACTTCCTTTTGTCTCAGTCCTGACCCAGATTTTTCCAAGTCAATACCTACAACTCTCTAATTACCATGAAACTAACCATGTTACTGTCTCTAATTATACCCTCTCTTGCTCTGCTCCACCTATCTTTGCCCTTTGTTCCTTCTGCCCCCATGACTACCCCACTGTTCCTGCCTCACAGTTACATTTTCTCCAACCTTCTCCAGCCGCCCTCTCTCCCCATTGTGACCAAACTCCACTTCTATTAAACAAGCCCTGGCTCCAGTTGGTTGCCTATGTACTTAAGCAATGTCCCCTAAACACAAAGACCCTATGTCCCTTCCTGCGACACAAACTTTGGTATCTCATCTTACTAGCCCTGCAGCTCTCTGGAGATATACACTCTAATCCTGGTCCAAGCACAAACATACAGAATCACCTCTCCTGTGCCAAGGGCATAACTATTGTACACCACAACATCAGGAGCTTAATACATAACTTTGCTGAACTACAAGCCTGGGTTGTCCTATACAAACTGGATATCATCTGCCTTACTGAAACCTGGCTTAAACTTCATGTCCAGGACTCACATGCTCACTCCCCTCCTACAATCTCCTGAGATTTGACAGAGCTGTTCCCCAAAAAAGGTGGTGGCACTGGCATTTATTTTAAAGATCATCTACAACTCTCCCCTATCCCTTCATCTCCCCTAAACCACTGTGAAGCGCTTCATGTCCTCCTAACACTTGACTCCAAAAAGCTACATATTGTGTGTGCCTTCAATCCCCCATCCAGTGGCCAGAAAGGACTTGAAGAACTGCTTGATCAGACCTCTCTTCTTTCTGGGAAAATTGAGATTCTTTTATTTGGCGATCTCAATCTAAACTGGCTAGGAAACACTCTTCATGCCCTGCAGGCCAAGATTCAAAGTTTCAACCTTCACCAGGTGATTAGTAAGCCCACTAGGTCTGCCCTACACTCCAACTCTAGTTCTCTGTTGGACTGGATAATGACCAACCACCCAGAAAACATTATCTCCTCTGGCGTACTAGCAGATGCAATCTCAGACCACTCCCCCACCTTTTGTATATGGGGCAAAACTAGACACTCCCCCTCTAAGCTCCGCTTTATCACTTTTTGTAACTACTCAAATCTTGACCCACAATCTTTCCTGCTGGACATTGCCACTATTGACTGGACCCCCTCTTTTTAACTCTAATGACCCACAGACTGCTCTAAACATATTTCTGACTCATTTCCTGGAGGTCCAGGACAAGCATTGCCCCTTTATTACCCGTCGGGTAAAAAATAAACATACTCGGTGGCTAAAGTCCGACCTTCTCTCCAAACTGAGACAGAGGGACAAGTCCTGGCACCACTACAAAAGCACAGGACTCCCTGCTGACTTTAACTCCTACAAAGCCCTCAGGAACACATGCAAGAAGGAAATCAAAAGGGCCAAAAATGCATATTGCAAAGATCTCTTAACTAAATCATATGGAGATCCCAAAAAATTCTGGTCACATATAAAATGTTTCTTAGGATCTACTCCTGCCCCCACTCCAACCGATATGTCCCTCAACGGGGTCCACTGTAATAATCCCTCCACTATAGCTAACTTTCTCAATACCCAGTTCTCTGACCTCACTAACTATACCTCAGCTTTCTCTCTTAGACCTTACTATTATGACCAGACTCTTGTTGCTGTGCCCAAATTTCTGTTCAAATCTGTCACGCGCCTCGAAGTTCTAATGCTGCTCAATAGTATCTCTGATTTTACCTCTGCTGGGTCAGATAACCTTGAGCCTAAACTCCTAAAGCTAGCAGCCCCTTATATAGCTGCACCTCTTGCAAAAATGTTTTCCCCCGCCCTCTGTCATGGCTATGTCCCTGCTATCTAGAAGGCTGCCAGGATTACCCCTGTCTTCAAAAGAGGGGACCGCTAAAATCCCTCTAACTATAGACCCATTGCCATATTACCTGCTCTAATCAAAATCCTTGAGAAGCTCGTCACCAACGAAACTATTGACTATCTACAGAAACTAAACCTTCTCTTGTCAATGCAGCATGGTTTTCGCAAGGGTCATAGCACCACCACCACTGCCTTACTCAAGTTTACCTCTGAAATCATAGCAGCCATGGACTCAGGTCTCTTAACAGGGGCAATTTTTATAGACATGACCAAAGCTTTCGACCTTGTAGATCATCCTATTCTTCTCAGTACTCTAAGATCATTAGGTTTCTCACAGGATGTGACTGCCTGGTTTGACAGCTATCTGACAGACTACAAGCAACTTGTTAAATTTAACTCTACATTATCAGATTATGCTACCATTAATATTGGTGTATCACAAGGTTCTATCCTCGGGCCCCTGATTTTCTCCCTCTTCATAAATGATATTACCTTAATCATCCCCAATATTGCTTCCCTACTTTATGCTGATGACATTGTCTTGTACACCAGTTCAAAGAGCATCTCTGAAATCAATCTGCGACTCTCCCAAGATTTTATACAAATTGAGGAATGGTTGGTAAAACAGAGGCTTGTCCTTAATGTCTCCAAGACCGAAGCCGTGCTGTTTAGCTCGAACGCTAAATGTAAACTCGCCCAGCCCACTTTCAATATCTCCACCAAAAACAGTTCTGCCGTCATGGTTGTACCCTCTTTTAAGTATCTGGGTATCACACTTGATCCTACTCTCACCTTTGATCTTCACATCCAGCAGACATGCAAGCTGACTAATATGAAACTCGGCATGGCCTACCGCTCCAGCTACGTACTCACTCCATCAGCTAGGCTTGCCATAGCCCGTGGCATACTACTGCCGTCACTCATGTATGCGGTAGCAGCATATGCCTCATCATGTAAGACTAGCTTTCAGAAGTGGGATGTTGCATACAACAATATCTGTAGGTATGCATCTTTCTCAAATCGGCTAAAACACCGCTGTCTCCTCTACTCTGAACTAGGATGGCTTTCTCCGGCAGCCTCCCATGATTATGCACTCTGCTCCATCATAGACAATATCATCTGAAATCAAATGCCTAAACCCCAGGCAGAATTTTTCCTTAACCAGACGCCCAGCTACGAACTACGCTCTACTGCCAAAGCCCATGTCATCATCCCTAGACACCACTCCTCCAAAGATGCTAGCGCCTTCTCCTGCCATGCCCCGAAAAAATGGAACTCCCTCCCTCTAACTATCCGTCAGGCATCTTCCCATGCCTCTTTCAAACACTTGCTGCGTGATCATCTTGCTGTCTCATGCTCTTGCCCCCATTTCAAACCCCCCCAGCACAGCACTTTCATTCACTATATTCCCCTACTCATCAGCCTCTTTACTGCTCCTTTTCTCAACCAACTAGTTTCAGTACTATCCTGTCTCTTAGCCTGTTACAATATAACTTTTAATTTTAATCCCTTACCTCACCCCCCTTTTCTTCCTTTCATCCCATTACACCTCCTCCCTACTTCGATTACCCCTCTTTTTCTTTTTTGCTTTCCATCTTGCTTGACTACCAGTTGACACGCTCACTTATCTTAGCTTAACTGTTGTTTCTACCACAATGTTGCTTATGATTTTTACTATGCCGCCCTCCTTTATTTTTACTATTGCTATATTTTTGTTTTTGCAAAACCAGTTGTTCTACTTTGTATCAAATTGTTCCCATTACTTACACTGTATTGATATATTTGCATGCACCTACTGTCTATATGATCTGTCTATGTCTTTTTGTAAAAAAATATTTTGTTACTGTATTCTCCCAGGTCATGCCTGAAAATAGTAATTGCTATGGCTAGTGCACCTTACTCGGTCAATAAAAACTAAATAAATGAATAAAGTTGATCAGACCAAGTAGTAACTGCAGTATTCAACACCAATTTTTACTATCCATTGCATGGTAATGTACAGTAATTAGAAGGGTGCATGACATTTTAGACATGCTGTCTTTTCTCTTTCTGACATTTGATTGATCATCACATGAGTCTCTGTACTGTATTAAAACAGTGATGTAAAAAGTTGTATAGTAGTTACTGAATGTTTAGTGAAGGAGTAAAAAAACTAGCTAATGTGTTTGGAAATGTTGGTGCTTGGATTTCTGTTCACTGTTAGATGTTTGGACAACAACAACTCTTGTAAAAGCTGTCTTTTAAGTATATAAGCCCCCCCCACACACACACACACCATCAGACTGTGTCATTTGGTCTCCTAACTACAGTTGGTTGCCCATGGGTTAATTTTCTGGCCATGTGACTTATGTTACAGCATAAAACCAGGCACCATTTTAGTTGGAGTGCAGAAGAAGAGAGAGAGTTAGGAGGAGAAGAGGATTCCCCCTCAAGGGGTTCCCCTATGAGTCCTTGTGAGGCGTGCACTATTTAGGCCATTAGAATAAAAAGAGGAAGAGGAAGAGGAGGAAGGAGTCGGTGCATCCCTGTCTGCTGTGGAGACCTGGAGTTGGGTTGAAGAAGCACCCACTCATCAACATTGCAATTGCCCCAAAGTACGTTGACTGTAAGGATCCTACATTGGATAGAAGAGATTAGTGGGACATAGAGGTAGGCTTGAAGTGTCTCCCCCTCATCAGGTATGGTATCAGTTAATATAACTGGGTGTTGGGGTGGGTCTCCTCATTTGGGACCCCAATCTGGACTTGTAACCAGGGCTTGTCTGTCTTGCTTCCTGTCAGGGAGCCTGCGTCCTAGTAGTTTCCAGGGAAGTGGGTGCTCCATGGAGGACAGCATCATATAAGGGTGGAGAGTTGGGGCCCTAGTCCAGGATTGACTGACTGTAAGGCACTGTGAATGTATAGCTAGCAAGGGTAACATCTAGACAGAGATGAGTATATACCCATAAGGACAGCATGCTGTGCTTGATAATGTGATCTGAAGTGCAAAACTGCCTGTTTTAACCATGATTTCAGAATTGTGAGCAATGAATGTATTCAGTTTGCTGCCAGCAAGCAATATGTGTGAGCCTGAGTGTATAGCCCCGCCACCGTCCCAAGTTCCAGAGAATTCTGGCTGAGACCTGTACCTACATCCCACAGTCCCAAGATATAGGAAGGCCCACCTAAGGAGGGCTGGTTACAAGTGAAATAATTTAATATGGTGTTTTTATTGATCTTCTAACTTCTATGTGGGTCTGGAGTGCTAGGAGTAAAAGGACAACAGTACGGAAGGTTGTTGCATTGGTAGCACATGTATTCAAATTTAAACAATACAGAGAAGATTAGCATGGATGTTTTGCAAAGATAAAATGCAAATCCATTAAGCATTATGTATACAGCAGGCGTGGGTATAAATTTACAAAGATAACTAGTAGTATCTTTGAGTAAGGTTTCAAGTCCTCTGTTAGACACCGGCTATCACCACATAGATATATCACAATTGACCTATTAATTGACCAGTAGCAACAGGGCATACCACATTACCTCATAACAGTTCTACCATGACAACCATTGCTATACACATTGATCAGAGACGTTCCGTTCATAGAAAACAAGCAGAAAATCAGTGAATGAAAATGAAAATCACTTGTTTACTGCTTTATTTATGAAACTTTCAGGTCCTGTTGTATACATCAAATATGAGATGAGCTAATGTATGATTTCAGAAATATCTTCTTTCATTGCACTTGACCTCTTGTGACCTCACTTGTGGCTTTGCCACTCATGAGATCAGAAGTCAAGTACAACTCAAGAAGATATTTCTGATATCTTACGTTAGCTCATCTCATGTCCCATATATATTTAGTCAAGAGAGGCCATCCTCCTAGGGTATAATGATTTGGTTAGACAGCACCTGGAGTTCTGTGCCCAGTATTAGTTACTATAGAATGTAAAGCATAGTGTAGAGATCAAGGGAGGCACAGATTCACCAAGCTGATTAGTGGCAGTGAGCAAGGGCTACAAGTAGAGATTGGACATATTCAAATTATTTAGCCTACAGGAGAGAAGACTGAGCAGGGACGTGATCATGGTATTCTGAATACTAATTGGGATATTATAAATCAAGACATCATTCTTGGACAATCAAGTGTTGGTTGTTTCTAGGCATTCCAAGCACTCTTTTTATGGCTGCATAGCCAGAGTTATGCATGACATAGTGCAATTTTTTTGAGAAGGTGGCTCTGGTACCACATGATTGCGAACACATCACAGCTCATCTCCTTCCACTTAGTGGACATAAAGTACATCCCTCTGCATCTCCATTAAGTACTGAGGGCTTTCTTTCTCCCTCCCCCTCCCTACTGCGCTATTGTTTTGCTCCAGACCTCAGTAGTGGCCATCAGTAGCGCTGGCCCTCTTTTGTTTTGTCTCATGGCTTAGCGCCTGTCACAGCCCCTGCCATAGCCTGGACATGGAGAGTGAGAGATTGAGGGTGGTGGTGTGGCCGAGATAACCAACCCAACTCCCTGAGCAACTGAGCTAAACTGTAAAACGATTAATTGTCTTGGGACTCTCACCTGTCCACGACCATCAAGCAGAGCAGAAGAGTGTGTCTGTTCCTCTGAGCAACCAGCATTGGGTTAACTGTCGTTGAGTGAGTGGAAAGCTTCCTGTCCTGAAGAAGTAAGCAGAAAAAGCAGAAGGTGGTGGATGACGATGTGGTGCCTACCTGATAATGATGGTACTTTTCTGTAATCTTTTCACAGTGAGAAGAACAGTGCAAGTACCTCACTAGTTAAACCTGCTTTCAGAAACAGTGACTGCTGTAACCTGAGAACTATAGACCAATCTCCATCCTGCCCCTCCCTGTCTAAGTCCCTGAAGAGAACTGTCTTGGATGAACTGGTATTTCATCTGGAGGAATACAACATCCTGTGCCCACAACAGCATGGGTTGAGAAAGTTGCATAGTACCAGGGCTGCACATATTGAACTCACTAGCTACCTGCATGAAGCGCTCTACAGTGGAGACATGGTTGGAGCCATTTACATTGACCTGGCCAAGGTCTTCAGCTTAGTCCATCACAAGTTGTTGCTTGACAAGCTCTCCTCCCTTGGCCTATCACTGGACATGGTAATGTAGCTTTGAAGCTACCTCTTTAACCAATCAAAGCAAGTAAAAAATAGGTGGCTCCCTCTCAGAAACAAGGAATATTTCAATCGGGGTGCCCCAGGGCTCAATACTTTTTTCCCTTCTATTCGGGCTGTTTATTAATAATATGACTGAGGCCTGCCAGTCTACTAGGGTAGTACTATATGCAGATGATGCAATCATCTTCTCCAGAAATACCAGCCACTGTAAAATCACCGCAGACCTACAGACCAATTTTGGGTAACTGGAAAAATGGTTCACTGCTAACCAGTTGATGCTGAGCTATAAAGTAATGAAAACTATGCTCTTCTTGGGTCCACAACTGAAAAATATGATCCTGACCACTGGTCATCTTGAACAAAGGGGAACAAAGTCTGGAACAAGTGCAAACTTTTAAATACCTCAGCGTCTTTCTGAATAATACCCTCTTATTTTCCCGGCACATGGACAACATTGTGGCCACCACTAACAGAAGACTGGCTGCCTTAGATAGGAACCACCACAACCTCACACCGGGAGTCAGGTGCCTTGTTGTCTCTAGCACTATCATGTCCCTTCTGACTATGGACTTCCTGTGTATGCTGCTGCTTGTGACACTTTATTAAGTAGTATCAAAGTGATCTGCAGTAAAGCATGTTGATTTGTTCTAGGAGCTGCTAAGGACACCCACACCTGTACCCTATACTCACTGACTAACTGGCTACCCCTGTATGGCAGAATAAAAAAACAATTCTGTCTTCTTGCCAAAAAAGCACTACTGGGTCTCACCCCTCTGGACATGAGAAGCTGCTTCAAACATGTTAATGATCAATATGGCATTAGAAGCATGTCAAAATCTGTCCTAGAGTTTCCTCACTGGAGAACCTATCTAGGGAATTTTCCCTTCACTGTGCGGGCAGCAATCTGGATGAATGAACTACATGAATCCATTCTTAGCCTGCCAAACATCACCCACCTTAAAAAAGCTTTGTGTACAGCCTTCCCCCCCAACTCAAATTGCAATTGTCACCAATAATCCAAAATCATACACTGAAGGTCCTAAAACCTCACACAGTAGAGTAACTGTTGGCTTAATCATACCCTTCTCACCCAATTACATGTTGATTTTTATTGACTACAGTCCACTGGAATTCCTGTAATTGTTTTTTGTTCTGTTTGTAACTGTGCTTTGACGTGGAACCTTTGTAATTGAGCACCTGTGCACAAAGGTACTCTCTGAGTAGATTAAAATCAATCAATCAATCAATAAATAAAGTAGAAATATTAAGGTGGGACAATGTGTGTGTCGCAATCAGGGTCAAGTATCGAACACGAACAGATGCCATTCCGAGATGAAGTCTTGGGAGATGGGGAGGGTAATCTTTTCACAGTGAGAAGAACAGCACAAGTAGAAATAATAAGGTGGGATGATGTGTGTGTCGCAATCAGGGCCAGTTGTTGAGCATGGGCAGACTTGCCATTCTGTGATGAAGTCTTGGGAGGTGGAAAGGTTAACTAGAAATGTGAGAGAGTGTAATTTCTTTTCCTTTTTTAAGAAGCCCAAGACTGGCCATGGTTGGGTGAGAGAGAGAGAGAGAGAGATGAACTGGAGATTGATCGGTCCCTGGTGGTGCTGCTATACCGGTCTTCTGACTATGAGAGGTATATGAATGAATGCTGACATCTTCACATATACTAACACCTAATTGGTCAAGTGGTGATACTATTTCATGATATCAACATTCATTCACTTACCTCTCATAGTCAGAAGATGGTGCAGCAGCTCCATCAGAGGATCCAATCAGTCAGTTGTTATCTTACAGGTAGGGCCAAGTGTTGAACATGGGCAGGCTTGCCGTAGCAATTCAACTCTTAGGAGGTGGGAAGGGTAACTGGAAGTGTGCGAGAGTAATTTATTTTCTTTTTCTTTTTTAAAGCAGTTTTTTTTTTAATGATAGACACTGACAGATATTCCATCCTTGATTCACACTCCGTGTCACTGTTAGGTCTGGGTCATCCCACTCCATGTGCAGTACAGACACCCACAATTGCAGATGCACCCACCTCCCTCCCCCATGCACTCGATAAACCAAAGTAAAAGTAGGCCAAGTTTGGCCACTGTTGGAGGTCGAGTGAGAGAGAGATATGAATCGGAGATTGATTGATCAGTCCCCAGTGGTTCTGCTGCATCGGTCTTCTGACTATGAGAGGTATGTGAACAAATGCTGACATCATCAAATAGTAACAGCTACATGATCAATGGTGTTACTATCTGATGATGTCAGTATTCATTCATATACCTCTCATAGTCAGAAGATTGGTGCAGCAGCTTCACCGAGGGATCCAATCAGTCAGCCTTTAACTCATCTTTTACCTGATCATGACCAGACTTGTTATATCACAGTTGCTTGGGTGAAGGGGTGATGAAGACAAAGGGTGCTATTTTGTGTATTGGTCTACCGGGGGGGAGGGGGGCCTTGGTTGACTGGCCAAGAAAGGAATTTGGTAAATGCAGAAAGGTGAACAGGAAGCCAGGTACTATGTTCCAATCCCACTTCCATATTGTCACATGGGTGCATGAGAAATGCCCGGTGTGCTTACGTTCAGCTCCCCCCCTCCCCAAAAAATAACAAAACACACACACTAGCAATAACATCCATCATCCTCAAATAATTAGCAGAAATGTGCTTGATGCATTAGGGAATGAACAGTACACATGCCAACTTTAAATTAAAAAAAAAATAGCACACTCCTGGAATTATATTGCATCTCCATGCTTCCCCAGAGTTGCTGTCAGAAGCAATCATTCCAAGATCAGCATTTGAAACCCCATATACCTCGCTGGCCAATACACACAATAGTACCCACCTCCTAATTCCCTACCATTGTCTTGTCACAAAAGTAACATCAATAGACCAAGTCCAGACACCACCTGGTGATAGCTGGCTTAGTGATTTAGTGATTTGTCCCACTGTGGAGCTGCTTCCCCACGTCTTCTGACTCAGACAGCTATAGTTCTATGTTCCTCCTTGTTTATATGTTATATGTACATTTCCTGTGCTTATGGTTATAAGAGTTTCTTCTCAGATCCTTAGTGTGAAAGAACTGCTTAGCTTTGCAGTTCTGTCACCCAGTGAACCCAAGAACACACTGTTATAACCATAAGCACAGGAACTGTACACATAAACATATAGACAAGGTGGAATATACTCCAGTGTTTGAGCGGGTGAGTGTAAACAGAACTAGTGAGTGTGCATTCAAACTGATGGGAACTAGGATAAGGGGAAATGTTAAAAAGCATTACTCCAGAGTATTAATTAATTCATAATAGAAAGTGATTAACATGTAGACTAATCAAGAACCTCAGAGCAAATGCAGTTACAGGGTTACATTCCAAGGATATTGGCAATCAATCCAAGTAAACAGAAAATACAAAATGACACATATCCCATCTAATGCAAAGTATTAGAGGTCTGTACGCCTGAATATTAATTCCAAATGCAATGGATATTAGGGTCCTCAAATATCTGGCTGAACAACAGATAGTTTTTGCTATACATAGCACAGGCAGCGCAGGCATTTGAGAATTAATAGTAAAATGATACAAACCTTACTCTTCCAGAGCGGTAAATGAGTCTCCTGGCTACCCCTTCCCCGTGGTCCCAGTCTTAAATGAAAATATGCTTGAGCTCTGCCAGCTCCTGGCACTATGCGGAGCTGACAGCATCATTTTTATGATACCTTACTCACTAGCCCAACCTCCTCATTCCACAAAATATGCGTAAAATACTTGGGCCCCCTCCTGATTCCCATAAGTATATGAAGGGATGGTTTAGGCCCACCTGGGCACCAATATTTAACACCACATGTTTGAGTGATTAGGATAACATTTTTTAGCTTTATTTTATTGTGTTGTCTTGTCTAATTAGTTTAGTTCTTTTAGTATTTTTATTTAGTCTAGCTATCCTAGTCACTAGGTTTGTGTAGGAGTCCTGGGCCCCTCTGAATTAGCTACCTGGCTGCCCTGCTGCGGGACCTCTGCCCCATTTCTGATTTCCCCTTCCCTGCTGCTGCTGTAAGGTGGCAGCAGGGAGGTGGGCATTGTTAGGGGGCGAGGGGGTTTGTGGCAGGGCACCAGGGGCTCTATGGAGGTGAGGGGGATTGGACTGGTATGGAGCAGGAGGCACTCTTGGAGGAAACGGAGCCTGAAGAGAGGCCTGATGTGTTTGGTGTCCATTCCTAGGGTTATCACTGGACCATGTGGGCAGGCAGCTAGAGGGCCTACATCCTCCACTGATCCCCTCTGGGCAGTGTTATGCAATGCATGGTCGATGAGAGAAACAAGACCGCAATTATATCGGACTTGATTTCATCAGTCGACCTGGCTTGCATCACGGAGACCTGGCTGGGGGATGATGCAGAACCAATTTTGGAGGCATTGATCCTGGACAGGTGCTCGGTGGCACATTGCCTGAGAGAAGATTGCAGGGGTGGGGGTGTAGCCATCTGTTTTAGATCCAACCTGAATTTCTCCATTCGTCTGGTGGGTTCTACCTCATCATTTGAATGTGTAGCAGTGCATAGGGGTCCAGGTGCGGGATGTAGAATTCTCCTGGTTTGCTGCCCTCCAGGGTTGGGTGGAGAATTTCTGCAGGAGGCTGTGGACTTCATTGCCAATAGGGTGTTGAAGTCGCCCAGATGGCATTTTCTGAGGGACTTCAATGCCTGGGTCGATGATGAATCCTCGCAACTTGGTTCTGACCTCCTCCAGCTGATGACATTGCTAGGCCTTGCAAAGGTAGTTGCCTCTGTGACCCACCACCATGGTCACACATTGGACTTGGTATTCTCATTGGGTCTTGGGGTCACTGACTTGAGCTTGATCAGGTTGTTTGGTCCGATCACTGTATGGTGAAATTCTCATTTGGGGCTCCCCCTCCGATGGTCCCTACCCTGTTGAGATGATCACCTATTGCCCATTAAGGGGATTGTCCCCAGAGGGACTGATGGCAGTAGTTTATTTTTCTGGTGTCAGTGTTGTTAGTGCGATTGGCTTGGGTGAGACGGTGGTGGCCTACAATAGGGCCATCTCTGGGGCACTCGATGCCTTCGCACCGGTCCATATATGACCCAGGTCTTCTCACCTGAGACCCCCATGGTTTGATGGGGTTCTCAAGGCGATGAAGACTACAGGTTGGAGTGTTGCTGGCATAGGACCCTGCTAGAGGAGGATAGACTGGCTTTGAGAAATCACTAAGCTGACTATCAAAGGGTAATCAACTCTAAAAAGGCAGAGTTCCTGTCCAGGGAGATTGCTGCAGGGAAGAATAGACCTGCTCAGCTCTTTCAGACTTTGGTCAGGCTTCCTCATCCTGTCTGTCTTCAGCTGAAAAGAGCTTTTTCAGTAGCACTTTGTGAAGAGTTTGTTCTGTTCTTCTCTGACAGGGTAACCCTCTATTCAAGCCAGGATCTCACCAGTAGGTCTAAATCAGTCCCACAGAGTAGGGTCTGGGTGGAGCGGGGGCACTCCTACTGTCTGGGTGGAGTTTCAGCCAGTGGAGGTGGCCGAAGTCTCCAAGGTGATTTCGAAGCTGCATCCCACCTATTGTGACCTGGATGCTGGCCCAACGCATCTTCTAGTGGGCTGTATTGAGGCTATTGGTCCAGTGTTCGCCAGGATAGTCGGGTGCTCGCTTTCAGAGGGGGTCTTTCCCGATGCCTTGAAGGAGGCACTGGTAAAGCCCCTTCTGAAAAAAACATCTCTTGACCCTGATATCCTGACAAATTATAGACAAATCTCCAACCTCCAATTTTTAGGGAAGGTTGCTGAGAAGATAGTGGCTGTGCAGCTCGAGAAACACCTGGAGACTTTTAACATCTACAAGCCATTCCAGTCTGGGTTTACAATGAGGCACAGCACAGAGACAGCACTAGTCCAGATGCAGAATGACCTCCTCATGGTAAGAAATTGAGGGGAAAGGTCAGTTCTCATTCTCCTTGATCTGTCATCTTCATTTGATACCGTGGACTACATTGTGTTGTTGGATCACCTCAGAGAGCACTGTGTACTCGCCAGAACTGCCATCAACTGGTTTGAGTCCTTTCTCTCGGGCAGAAGGCAGAGGGTGGTGATTGGGAATTTCTCCTCCCCCCCGATGCCCCTGACATGTGAAGTACCTCAAGGTTTGACCCTATCACCAATGTTGTTCTCAATATACATGCTCCCCCTGGGGAGTATCATTAGGCAGTACAGTCTGGGTTTTCGCTGTTATACAGATGACACTCAGCTGTACATGTCCTTTGCACCAAGGACAAATGGTGCAGTCAAAATGCTAAATAAATGCCTTGCCGAGATCCAAGAGAGGATGAATTCTAACTGGTTGAGACTTAACCTGGATAAGACAGAGGTACTGGTGATTGAGCCAGGACGCAGGCATGATGGGGATGCCTCCAGGAAGACAACAGGTTTGGTCCTGGGTTCAACCCCATTGATGGCATCTTCTGGGGTGAGAAATCTGGGCATGATCCTCAATAACAAGCTGACATTTGAAGCACGGGTGTCAGCTGTCATCAAAAGTGGGTTTTACTACTTGAGGAATATTGCCCGGATTAAACCCCAGTTTCCACCTGAAGACCTGCCATCACTGGTACATGCTTTTGTGACATCATTTTGTGTAGGAGGCAGTATAGTGTAGTGGTTTAAGGCTCTGAGCTGCAAAACTGGAGATCTGGGTTTGAATCCCACAGCCCACACTTACATACTGTGTGACCTTGAGCAGGTCACTTAACTTCATTGTGCTCCCAGGTCGCACCTGTAAACAAGCTTTCAGTTTAATGTATCTCTCCTGGTTAAACAAAAAAAAACAAACATCCAGGCTCAACTACTGTAACGCTCTGCAACTCAGGGTCAGTGGAGGGAATATCCACCGGCTGCAGCTAGTGCAGAATGGAGTGGCAAGGCTGCTGACGAGACTGTCTAGGTCCTGTCATGTGAACTTGGTCCTGTGGAGTCTGCACTGGCTGGTGGTCAGGTGGTGGATTCATTTCAAGGTGGGCTTGCTCACCTATTAGGCCCTATACGGATCAGGCCCTGGCTACCTATTAGACCTCCTTACTCCTGCCATCCTGTCTCGCTCCCTCCATTCCTCCACCCATGGCCTCCTGGCATTTCCGAGGACTGGGCTGAAAACCTTAGGTGATCATTCATTCGGGGTGGATGGCACGGTCCTCTGGAATTTGTGCCAAGATCCTTGAGGGAGGCCCCTATGGTGAAGGTATTTAGGAGAGGCCTAAAGACCCACCTTTTTAGCCTAGCCTTTCCTGAAAATGCTTTTTAATATATCTGTGAAATTATACAAAATTGTAATTAATTTTATTTGTTGCTGATTGTTTATTATTTTGATTGCTTATTTCTGTTAAATACGCTCTATTGTATGGTGCCCTGAGCCCCTGGGATTGGGCGCTTAACTAAATAAATTTTTACTTACTGACTTACTTACTTACTAAATCCTATATCCTCACACACGAGGAATGCAACCTGCGGGTGTAGCTCCAACTGTAGTGCAAACATCAGGCTCTACCGGGCAGTGAGGCAACCCTCCTAACACCATCCATAGCAGTGGATTAAGATCTCAACAAGGTTGAGTCATACTGCTTCACCAACTAAACTACAGTTTATGCTAGATGTAAACAATGAAACATATGCATTACAACTCTTGATGAGGATCATGCAATGACAGTTTCAAATAGCAGCCACATCACCCCACCCCAGACAATGCTTTACAGAGCTAAGCGCCAGGTCCTGGACTCTCTTATCATCTCAGCACTGAAGCACTGCACCTGAAACGTTGTCCAAGATCTGTGAATGGAGCCTTTTTCTGCTGCAGTTTGTGAGAACAGCTAGTTAACTGAAATGAATTGAAACATCAGCATTTATGTCTTCCAGCAACAAAAACGTTCAAGCTATAATTCAAATTTGTGACTTGCTTCTTATATGCCCCAAGATGTGTTGGATTTATGAGACTTGCAATTTTGGGGAGCACCCCAGGAAGACAGAGTGTAAGCAATTTTGTGGAGAATGGAAAGAGAGCATCATACCCTCCTGGGCAGCAAGGCTATCCTCCTGACTACATCCTTGGTGGCAGACAAGGATCTCCACAGGAGTGATGCATACCACTTAACCACAACTGAATTAAACTACAGTTCAGGCTGGAGGTAAACAATGAAACATGAAAGCAATAAGACACATCAGGCTATGCATTAGATGGTTCTAACACATGGCCAAGGGTGTAGCAAGGAATAATGCCACAGACTGTGTGCTTTCAGCCCCAGGCCATACATTAAAACTGTCTAATACACATCCCTGATGTGTCTTCTTCTGCTTATGAAATTTGATCACTTTTAATTGTAACTTGCATATAAAACACAGAGACCTATTTTACAAGCATAAGAAGACACTCCAGGGATGTGCATTAGACAGTTCTAATGCATGACCAAGGAAATCATGCCTTTCTTTACCCCAGGCCATGCATAAGGACCATCTAATGCACACTCTAACATGCCGTATTGCTTACTTACAATTAAAAATAATCAATTTAAATAATAAAACAACAATTTCTGCCTTAGTTTGATACAACAGGTTCTCTGCCTGCGTGAGCTGGATGTATTTTTTTTTACTTTGGACATTTGTACTACTATTGCCTCTGTGGCTGTAGTTTTCACAAGTCCATTTTAGTAGTTCAGCTTGTGTACAACACCCCCCCCCCATGTAGACCACACACACACACACACACACACACACACACACACCACACACACACACAGAAAGGACTGTTTTTTCTTTTCTTCAGTTTTCTTTTTTTGTTCTATTATATTTCTTTTTCAGTTTATTTTAGTTGTTGAGGGTGAGAAAGCCAACCTGTTGAGAGATCATGTGGACAGGGCAAGCATGTTGAAAGCTCACTATGAAAAACTGGTGGTTTGTTTTATTATTTATATATTTTTTTGCCAATTTTTAAATCTGTTTATGCAAACAGTGTGAGACTGTGAGAGTACTGGTATAGAGAAAGAAAGGAGTGAGGGCAGGCAGTGGAGCAAGTGAGCAGTGGAGTATCAGGCAGAGTGGACCAAAATGGTGCACACAAATTTAAAGCAACAAGCAAAGGGCTACAGTGTCCAGGACTGCAAGGCAAAATGACAGAAAGTGTTTAAAAATATCTGCAATTGCGCCTCTGAAATAAAGGAAGCACAAAATAAAAAAAGAGACAAGTAAACGGTTACAAAGAAAATACATGAATGTAATTCCTACTGTATTGTCCACTGTGTTTTGGTAGACAGAGAAAGAGGCTGCTGTATGGCATGGGACAGGAGAATAGGGTGTGGGATAATCTTAGTAATGGAAAAAATGGCTGCTCTTGTGTTTTTTCAAATTCTATACAGTGGCTCAATGATTTAATTGTTGTCCTGCATCCTGGTTGGCAGACCTTGTTCAGACACTTCTAATGCCCAGCTAACAACTAATCAGGAGACAGGATTTTCCCTTCCCATTTTATACTCTAGGTGATGAGTATGTAATGAAAGCTTCAAATAGCAGCCACATCAGTTACAGAACTTGGTTCCCAGTCTAGTGGAACACTGTTTAGAAGCATTAAAAAGTGTAAAAGTACTCCAGTTCTTACAGCAGCCAATGCAGAAAGTATTATAGCATTATGCTAGCATTATTAGTGGTGATACACTACATCTTGGACAGTGGATCGATGATGACGGAAGTAAACAGGAAATAATAGTTTCACATTACAGGCAGTCCACAGTTGCATTACAGACTTCATTAAGACAAACATCTGAGCTGGTCACAGCCATGTAAGGTGGTTCAACCTCACAGGGTAGACACGCGATACCTGGATGAATAATGTCTTCCACCAGTTAACTGAAGTTTCTAGATGTTCATGGGTAGCACGAGAGCAACTGAGATGAGGGAGATCTCTCTTACAGCTCTACCACAGGTGGCTCTTCTCTGAACTCCCAAGATCAGGAATTTAACCCTCCATCACTGGGCAAGGATAGTCTCCTGGCCACTCCTTCATCATGATCCCAGGCTTAACATTTAAATGTGCTCTGGTTCTGCCAGCTCCTGACACTATTCTAAAAGCAGATGGCATCATTTTAATACAAAATCACACATGCTCCCACAATGGCCTGTTGGCATCCTTTGCAAACTGTGTGAGAGGCCTTTTGGCACCATGCATTTCTGCTTAAAGTTGAACCAGTATAATATTCTGTGGTGATTTGCATATGCAGCCCATGATGCTTTGCATTGTGGGGGCATGTGTGATTTTGTATTTCTTTGAAACTTGGCTTCACAGTCAAATGCCCTTTGGGGTAACCATTGCCTCAGTGCTTGCACACAGAGGTTCTTTATCATTTTAATGACACCTCCCTCCCTAGTCCAACCCCCTCAGTCCCCAAAATATGCTTCAAATACTTGGGCTCCCCTCCTGACTCTCACAAGCATGTGAAGGGATGGTTCAGGCCCACCTAGGCACCATCATTTGACAACAAAATCATCTATCTCCACTTATGAGGAACAGAACCTGTGGGTACAGCTTCAATGGTAGTGTGACCATTAGACCCTACCAGGCAGTGAGGCAACCGTCCTGACACCATCTATGATGGTGGCAATGGATCTCCACAGGGTTGACCCATACTGCTTCACCACAACATGACTAAACTACAGTTTAGGCTGGAGGCAAACACTGAAATGCACATTACAGCTGTTGGTGAGGACCATGCAGTGGTAGTTTCAAATGGCAGCCACATCAATAATAGAACTTGGTTCCTGGTCAAGTAGATAGTAGAACACTGTTAGGAAGCATTAATGCAGTATGTTTTCCAATTCTTGTAGAAGCAAACTTAGAAAGAACTATAATGTTAAGATTGAATCACTAAGCAAACATAAGAAGAAGAATTATAGTATTACGCTAGCATCAGTGGAGGTGTTACCCTACATCTTGGGCTGTAGATAAATGATAGCAGTAGTAAACATCAAAATATAGTCTTACATTACAGGTAGCCCATGGTTGCTTTATAGACTCCAAAAAACAAATATCTGACCTGGTCACAGCCACAGCTGGTAGTTTGACCCCACAGGGCAGATGCTAGATAACTGGTTGAATAATGGCTTCCCCCACTTCACTGAATCTTTTATAAGTTCACAGGCTCCTTGAGAGGAATCTAAATGAGAGTATCACCTTCACAGCTTTGGTAAAGGTGGATCTCCCATGAACTACTAAAACTGAAACTGAAACTGACCGCTGTTCCTTTGAGCATCAGTTATACAACACACCAGCCCCTTTCCTCTTGCACAGGTAATAGTGCACATAGCAGTGCATGTTCTCAAATCTTAACCCCTGAGGTGCCAGCTGACAACCCCACCAAATGCAGAAACTCTCGAGGGTTAGATGTATCCATAGTCAAACTTAATAAAGTCACTGCCATGAGGCAGGTGGAGTGGACAAGATGAACCCCAAATCCCTTCCATTACCTTAATTCTGTAGTACGTTACTATGTGTAACAGCCCTTTGACTCATCTAGGCTGCTCTGGAGCCAGCGGGTCAACTTGGTATACGCTGCCGGGGGGCCGACCTGGGTTCCACAGTGGTCAGCAAGTATGGCGTGATGTCTGCACACAGAGCAAGTTGCAGGGTATACCAGAAGGCAAAGAACAGGTTACCACCCCCCAGGAAAATATGCAAGCTGCTCCCCAGAATACTTTTCCCACACAATAACAATCCCCCACCCCTAGTAAAACTATGGCAATAAGTCACAGCAACAATAGTTAACATGCAAGCAATTAATTTTTTTATTGAGGGAGGGGAAAAAGGGAGACTATCAAACACCACAACACTTGAGAAATAATGATTTCCCACACTGTAACCCCTCCTCCCACCACTGGGTGCACCCAGACATGTCCCTAAGCAGTGGGTACCACACCAGGGGTTGATGCAGGCCTGGGGTCTTTCATTTGGGCCCAAATAACTGTTAACTAATTTCCACCTTAAACTCTTTGCGTGGGCACAGTTTTACAGTTGACACAGTCCAGCCCAGAACACACCCCCTGTAACCTAACTAGCTAGCTAGCTTAAAATACTCCTTGAAGCTGCAGCTGGGGTACTTACAGTTCTGCAGTTCACAAAGGGGGTTTTCAGTGGCTGGGTTGCAGTCCAAATGTCAGCTGCATGGTACCATGGAGGTCTTTGGATGGTGGTGCACCACAAAGTTGTAGATCTGGATGACTGGAGAAAATGAAGAACACTGGTCTTCACCTGCCTGGCCTTGCCAACTTTACCTGGGGGCCTTTGTAGACAGTTTTCACATGGGCAGATCTGTCAATGTCTTCCTTCACAGGTTAGTTTCCTCTTCTTCTGTCCTAGGGATGATAGACATGGTCCCCTAGAGCCTAGACCCCTATGTTGCACACCCTGGTCATACGGTTTCAACTGGGCTGTTGCACAGTCTCTTAATCCCAGCACTCTCCCTTTTTGAGTCTCTTTTTACAGTGGTGCTGGGACCTCGCATAGATGCTTGGCACAGCACTAACAGGCTCTTCTCTTACCGGAGCTTGCACTCCCCAAACAATTACCCCTTCAACGGGGCACAGCAGCTCAGTGTGTATCCGGGTTACACTTTCTTTTCAAGTTCAAAGCACTGTCCAACCTTTGATCCAACAGTGAGCAAAATTATAAAGCCTCAGCAGCACAACCCAGTCTCTATTCCTCCTGCAGCACAACTTGGTGATTTCTTTAAGAAGTTGATGGCCAAAAACCAGTGGGAGCACAGGTGCAGGAACTGGGCTCAGGAGCCCACAGCAGTCTTTTTCCCCCACACCACATGCTTCAGCTCTCTTGATGACTCTCTCTCTGGCAGCAAACCAGTCCTATTTATTGCTTTCTGGCAGCCTTCCACTGATTGGCTGCAGCGTTCCTGGGCAATTGTCCTGACCTTATCCACTTCCCAGCAGCCCCCTGCCTTCTGTAGTTCAATGGGGGTTGTCATGTTTGTTTATCAGAGGATCCAAATGATCCAGCCCATATTTTCAACATATAAGCCATTAAAAAGGGCTGAGGACATTATCCCCAAGATCAGAGGCTTTCTGGTCACCATTTCATGGGTTTCCTGGCTCCTCTGTATTCCCTGGAGCCAGGGATATACTTTAAGGTCAGTCGCATGTCTGAATCCAGAACTGGAGCTGTAGCTCCTTTAAATCATTGAGGCTGGGCAGCTGCGCATGCACAGCAGAGCATGGCTGCCATTTTAGTTATGTAGTTGCGGTCCGGGGGCTGTAAACAACTCCTGGGGACCACTACACAGCTTAAACATGCCCAGAGGCATAGGAGCAGCTACCTGACCTCTGCTTCTCACTTTACCCTGGCCAAGGATCTGGACATTGTTGGCAGCCACAGAATACACTGGGCTTGCAGGCCCAAATCCCACCATGGCCACTGCTTACAGTACGGCACGGGACAGTGTGTGGGCTGAAACCCACCAGGTAAGCTCAGTTTAGGGGGTTTACATATGTATGAAATGTGTCCATGATATCTGTGAGACTATCCAAGAAGGAGGATACTTATGAATAGGAAACAGTGGTGCAAAGGCTAAATGAATATTATATATGGTAATGAATCTAATCTAGCCAATCAGTGTGGAGAATGGCTGTACCTCTTATTCCATGTACAGCTGTCTCTTTGTGCTGCTCATCAGACATGGTCATTCCCAACTTTGTGTTGGCCAAACCACTGCAGCACAGCGGGGGGAGCACAAAAACAAAAAAGGTAGAGATCTCGAGCAAAAAGAAGTTTTAAACAAACCCATAATCTTGTTATGGCAATCCGTTGCCATATAATACTTATGAGCTTACTGACTTTTGTTTCTTCCTGTTTAGCAAGTGTCTCTCACACTGTTTGGGCAGAAATAACCATTTCACTTCGCTTTGTGGTCCTCTTACCCAGCCAGCACAAGATTGAGGATTGTGTATGAGCAATCATACACAATGAGGTTATTTTTGATAGAGTGGTTTCCGTGGTAAAAAGAGACCTCAAGAGCGCAACTTGAGAGGTCTCATTACCATGGAAACCATGAGATCAAAGATTAGCCTTGTTTATCAATGGTTGTTCATACACAATCTTTTATAGTGTATGGGCAACCATTGTTGTGCCACAATATCCAAGAAACATCCCCCAAAGAACTTTAAATTGCCTTACTGAAGCATGTTCTTGCCATCGCTGATCAGTCCCGTGCCAACTCTCACCGCCGTAGCCACTTCATTATGCATGCTCAATGACATTCGATGTTGTTGTGCTGCACTAGTGATGTACTCAATGCAGCACAACAACACTGTGACATACTCAGGGCAGGAAAACACTGCTGTTCTAAGCATGGATTTCCATGCAGAACAGCATTCTACCATACACCATAGACACTTGTTAAACAGCAAGAAATAATAGTTAGTATACCCATAATCATATACTGCAGCCCTACAGGAACACTGAATATAAGGTGTATGGTGGTATACAGGTTCAGAAAATGAGTGACACTGGAAAAGTGGTGCAAAATAGCCTGTTAGGTTATGAATGTTTTACAACATATATACAATACCTAGTTAAGATGAACAGTAGATCGTTGTTCTAAACTTAAACACTTATTGGTAAACCTTTTTCCACTGGAACAGTTGGATCTTCTGAGTTAGTAATCTCCTTGCCAAATAGGAGACAGACAAGCCTACCACTTCCCAAGTAAAGCGGTTTCTCTTGCAAGTACCTGAGAACTGCTGTTACCTCAGGAGTTGCCCCAGTTTCTTTTGCAGACAAGGTGTACACACATCTGGCCTCTTCAGCCTTTAACTGAAATAAGTATTTAGCTGGAAAAACTTTGAGTGCCCAGCCTCAGATGAAGTGCACGTACTGTACTGTATATAACTCACATATGCTCCTAGTAGTTATGGTCCCAAATCTAGGGTCATGTACTCCCCTAGTCCCTCTTCCCTTTATCTGGCTGTGCACAGTCCTTTTTTCTATGATCTCTCATGGTTTTGGTCAGTTCCACTCTCACTCCTAGCTTTCCCAGTGTTAGTGAACCCCCTTAAAATTGACTCCATCCAAAGACTGCTATATGTTAAAGGGAAAGTAAACATTACAGGAGTCACTCAGATTGTGAAAACCCATAAAAAGATCTTTCAAATGAGGTATTGGGCTTACCTGTTGGTGTCAGGAGTCCTGAGATATGAATACCCAAATCATCTATAAACAAGGCAGCAGCCATTTCATTAAATCATGAGACCAACAGTGATGTTTGAAATATATTTTAATGGGCTTTCACAATTTGAGTGACCCGTGCAATGTTTACTTCCCCTTTAAGCTGTTCCTACCTCCTGCAGTCAGTCAGCAGTATTTCCTGTTCCAGCATAGCCTTGACTTGGTGGGGGGGGGCAGGTTTCTCCTCCTGTTTCCACCCATTATAATCTATTATTTGGGGGACATACACCCAAAGGCTTGGGCTTAGATGGCTGTTAGGGGGTTATCAGCAACATAACAGTACTGACTTGAACAAAATGTGCTATAATGTAATTTGAGAGTGGTAGCTAGACAAAGCCCTGGGCTACCACCTGTGTTGAGAAAATGGGCTTAAAAATGGAATCTACTGGAATCTAGGGGCCATCTACTAGAAAAGTGCTATATCAGAAGTCTGTCTGCATGCTTTGTTATACAAAAGTAACAGGCTATAGGTTTTTCTGTATGTGTGGTGCTTGATAAGAACAGTAAGGTTTTGTTATTAGGTTACACCAGGGTGTTTAGAGACAAAGTACTGTATTCCCTACTTCCTTGGGCCCTGCTTTGGGGATGCTGGTCAATAAATTCTCCCTGTCTGCAACAGTGAGATGGGAGGATAACACCAGGATTTCAGCACTCAAAGCAGTGCAGGCTCAATGGCATTACATGAGCTGGCCAAAAAAGTTAGCAATGCTTTGTGAAACAGACATGCCCCAAACTCAAAGGCCTTTGAAATGCAAATCTCCCACTAAGGTATTTGTGACTCCTGGCAAGGTGGCACATACCAGTAAACAGTTCCCAACTATTTTACAGGGTTTTGTAAAGTGCAGTGACAAGCGCTGGATTTACTCATGGTTCCTGAAGCAGAGGATCTCCCTTGCTGTGCATGGGATTAAATAATACAGTTTGGCAGTGATCCCTTTTTGACAGGGTGTGAGGTTGCTCTCGATCTCTTCTCCTTCACTCCCGCTCCCATCTGGGGTGGCGTTGGTGTTAGTGGCCTGAGCTGTCCTCTGATGCAGGTCAGACATTTCCTGGCCTCAGCAATCAGTGAATCACACATTGGCTTGTCCTGTGTCAGTCTGTAGGAATCAATCCCCACCGTACACATCCTGACATCCAGTCCAACAGGGGTCACAGCATCCATCACCTGGCAGTAGTGCTGATCAGGTGAATTCAACTGTAGTTCAGACTGCAGCTCAGAAAAAGTTTCTATTAAAGCTGCAACTTTCAGTTTCATGGTTGTGTGGTTCTTAGCACATGAATACCTTTCTTTCTAAGCAGGAGATTTGCTTCACATGTCTCTTGTCTCTATCAGACAGATGGGCGGCATATCCTGCAGCATTTAGCTCCTGGTCTGGTCAGCAAATACACACAGACTGAACAGGGTTCTGAACAGCCCCTGCTGTTCATAGGGAAATGCACAGCTCGGAATGCTTGACTGAGTTGTCAGTCACAATAAGCAGTTTTGTAGGTCTATCATTCGACAGGTTATTGGTGTCTGGAAAGGCACCCGGATAAATTAGGTTCATCAGAAGTCCAAAAACCCTTGAGACTTTCTTCACAGGCAGAGTTACCTTACTGGGTGGCTTATCACCTTCCGACCCCATCGCCATGCCATTTGGTGAAGAGGTGAAGAAAATGGTTGCCAAGTTGCAGTCCAAAAGCAGTTTTCCACAAAAGTCCTTATCTTCATGAACTGCACTGGTTAAACATAAATCCACACCCTGAACCAGTCCTTCATGGGTGCAACCTCACGTGCAGTTCAATCAGTGCATCGATTGGTGATTTGAGGTCCAGTCACTGACACTACATAGTCAGCTCTGTCAGTGGCGGTGGATGCCTTTGATGTGTGAGCAGCAAAGGAGGCTTAAAGATATACCATAGAAGCCTCAGGGGGGGTTACATCCCTACTGGGCTATTTTATTTGTTTGCATTGAAATAATCTAATTTTTGTCTTTTTTTTTAAGTCTCTTGTTAGTGCTGCTATTTTCTTCTGAATATTCATTTTTATAATTACTGATTGTTTCTGAAACCCAATGCCATCAGTTGAGAGGAAGGCTTCTGCTCAAGTGGATGTCATGAGCTTAGGGCATCAGGGGCCAGCTAGAAGAGGAGGATCCCCTTGAGCATCTGCTTAAGTTCATAAGGATACAGCACTCTGCCAGATTTATAGTTAATACTATCATTCAGGAAAGTTCAATCTCCTTGGATCACTGCATGGTGAAATAAATTGTGGTTAGCATTACTAGTCAGATAAGTTAAAATACATTACTGCAGGATGGATTACATTGGGGTTAACATTGCTAGTCAAATAAATAAAGCACATTACTGTGTGGGGGATTAAATTGGGAGTGAACACTGCTAGCCAAGAAAGTTGAAGTACATTATTGCACAGTGAACTACATTGGGGTTAACATTACTAGTCAAAAAAGTTAAAGTACATTACTTCATGGATTAATGAGCAGAGGTTAGCAGGGCCAGTAAGGACAAGTATAATTCTGGTTTGAATTTGGGGGCAACATTGCTAGTCAAGGGAAATTAAGGGAAATTACTAGTCACAAAAGTTAAAGTACATTACTGCATGGACTACTGAGCAGAGATTAGCAGGGCCAGTAGGGATACCTATAATTCTGGCTTGAATTTGGGGTTAACAGTGCTAGTCAAGGGAAGTTAAGGTAAATTACTGTATGGATGGCTAAACTGGGATTAACATGGCTAGTAAGAGAAAGTATAACTCTAACGGAGCATAGCTCAAGCTAGAATAAACCAAGTTATTAATGTGGGGATTTAGGACTATCAGCTGGCAGCAGTTTGGGGGAGGGAGGGGGTGCACTGAGTAGGGCAACAGGAAGGATTGTGGGATGTAACAAGTGTGGGGTTGCAGTGTTCATGGAGACACTATGGAAATTAAGGGAATGTCTGGTGTGCAGGAGCTTAGACAGATTAAATGATGAGGTAAGAAAGCTTATTGGGAAATTGGAGAGATTGAAAGGGACAAGTAGATAAGAACAGCAAGGGAAAACGGGAGAAGGAGTTGAGTCAAAGCAGAGCAACAACAAGAGGCACAGGCCAGATCAGAAGGGAGTTGTACAGGGAACAAGAAGGAACCAGCAAAAAAGTTTTTATCGTGATAGTGGAACTGGGGAGGTAGAGTGGCAGATGGTAGGAAATAGGGGGAAGGGAGGAGTTACCATAGGTAAGATAAGGGGAACACAGCATAGCTCCCTCTTCAAGGTACCCACAACTAATAGATATGAGGTACTGGCAGAGAAGATGCAAGGGGCAGAAGGAGGAATAGGGTCTGGTTTACCAAAGGACGCTAGAGAGGAGAAGGAGCAGGAGGGGGAGGGGGAGGAAGAGCAGATAGCACCTCAAATCAGCCGAGGAGCAGATGCCATGGAGACAGGGGATAGCACAAAAAGGAGCACAAGTAAGATAATATGGATGAGAAATCAGGAAGAGGAGGGGGCCATCAGGGGATTCAGAGGTAAAAGAAAGGAGGTAGATGGCACGGCCAGAGCAAGGAGCCTGGAGGGGGAAGGATCATACAGGGTGAAAGTTGAGAGGGGGGGAGGTTACTGAAACATGTAGAGAAACTACGGTGCAGGAAAGAGAAATATTTGGAGCAAGGGGAGCTAGCATCAAAAGCGACGGAATGGCAGTGAGGCATGGACACTCTAAGAGCAGAAAATTAATAGTCTACGGGGACTCAGTAATTAAAGGCACAAAATGGTGAAGAAGGGAGGACCCACATAATAGGACAACAGTAGCTTGCATGCCGGGAATGGAGGCAGGGAGAGCAACACTTAGTATCATGGAACTGGGGGGCAAGGTAGGAGGAAAGTCCGACTTGGTTTTACACATTGGAACCAATGACTTAGATGGGGAGGAGGTGGCGGTGGTGCAAAATAGATTCCGAGATTCAGCAAGGTCATGTGGGGAGTTAGTGACTTCAATGGCATTTTCAGAAATAATTCCGGTCCCTAAAGCTAGTACAGCAAGAAAAAGGAGGATCATAGAATTTAACGAGTGGCTGAAGGGGTGGTGCAAGGAAGAGGGGTATGGTTTTATAGGAGGGGCGGTGACACGTGGTCAAACAAAGGGCTTTATAACCATGACAGACTACATCTAAATGAGGAGGGGAAAAATGCTAAAAGAGAGTCGGGGGAGTGCATGATAAGGGAACTGGGTTTAAACTACTAAGAGGGGGAGACAGAAAAGGGGATGCCAGAAGGCCCCCCCCCACAAAGGCAGAGTTAGCAATAGGGGTGGTGAGCAAGGAAACAGACTAAGAAACAGGTGTAGAGAGGAGGTCAGAAAGCCCCCACCCCCCACAAAGGTAGAGTTAGCAATAGGGGTGAGGAGCAAGGAAATAGACTAAGAAATGGGGGTAGAGGGGGTGGGGGGTGACAGACCAGGACAAGCCAAGGAAGCCAAACAACAAGGGTACTGCAGAGACAAGGTGGAGGGTGGTGTCGCTGAATGCACGCAGTCTTGGGAACAAGATGGCAGAATTGCAAGCCCTCTTAGCAAAGGGTAAAGTGGACATAGCAACCATTACAGAGACCTGGGCCACAGCACATCATGACTGGGATCTCTCAATCCCAGGTGATAAGCTGTACAGAAGGGACAGAGAGGCTGGAAAGGGGGAGGTAGTGGCATACATCAGGGAAGGAATTTTGTACTTGAGGGAGGAAGAGATAGAAAAGGGGGTGCATCGAAACATTGTGGTTACAGCTCCAGAACTATAGTGGCAGGAAGATCAGGTTAGGGGATGTATATAAACCGCCCAATCAGGGCGAGAAGATGGACAGAGAACTGTGTTCACAATTAAGGAATGCAGTGGGGGGGGTAGTAGTGACAGGGGACTTTAACCTGCCCAAAATGGATTGGTACACTCCCACCACATCCTGTGCCAGAAGTCAGGAAATCCTTAATGCAATCCAGGATGGCTACATGATACAGTATGTGAAGAGTCCCACTGGGGGGGAAGCAATCCTTTACCTAGTGCTCACTATTGGGGAGCACATACAGGAGATTGACATTAGGGAGCCCATTGGGTGGAAGTGACCACAGCACAGTGTGGTTCAGTCTAGACATTGGTAGGGAGGACATCCCAACAAAGACCAGGGTGTTGGATTGCAAAAAAGCAAACTTTAGAAAAATGAGCAAAATGATTAGGGAAGACCTGGGAAGCATTGGAGAGGGAATGAAAGTAAATAACATTTTAATGTTGGTGAAATATGTAGTGCTTGGTGATACTGTGATTATTTGTAAGTATTTTGGTATTGAATTATGATGTGGCTTTTCTCTATTCCCACCCTTGGTAGATGAGCATGGTTGCTGTAGGGAATAGAGGCCCTATCCAAGGGTGGACAGAGTGCCAGAGAAGAAGGAGGTTGATGGGGAGGATGGAGGGCGAGTTTCAGATTCCAAACACAAAGTGCTGCGAGAGGTGTACTTTTGAAGGGGAAGTTGGAGGAGCCTATTCCCCCACATTGAACCTTGGGCTTAAAGTCCTCCCATTCAATGTTGTTGAAATATGTAGTGCTTGGTGATACTGTGATGATTTCTAAGTATTTTGATATTGAATTATGATGTGGCTTTTCTCTATTCCCACCCTTGGTAGATGAACTGGGTAGCTGTAGTGAATAGAGGCCCAAAAGAATTACCTCCTCCAACTCCAGAGAGTGTGATCAGGAGCACTCAGGAAAGGAAAAAAAACCTTTGGGGAAAATCTCTGAGGCCGCTTGGCTACTGACCTGCTCGTCCTTTGAGCAAACTAAGAGGAGAAAATAGAAAAAGCATTTTTGAGTTTGGAAGTTGGATTGGGGATATATAATTTTAAGGCAGATGATTTCCATCTTCTGAGTCTTTTGATGATGTGAACGGGGATATTA
Source organism: Neoceratodus forsteri (assembly GCA_016271365.2). Taxonomy (NCBI): domain Eukaryota; kingdom Metazoa; phylum Chordata; order Ceratodontiformes; family Ceratodontidae; genus Neoceratodus; species Neoceratodus forsteri. Next base: position 1,317,586,523 of record CM028131.1, read on the forward strand.
TGACTAGACGCTGAGGTGGCTGCTCCTATTTGGAATGAATGACCTGAATAGGAAAATGGATCTAGTCCGAGTCTCTGAAGGAGGGTTCTTGTATGGTCAATGAACCATTTCGATGTCATGGATATGTTGGCATCGGAAGTTAAAAGAGGAAAAGATGGGTTGGAATTGGAGTGAAACTTTATGAGTTTTAAGAGTATTATGACTGGACACCAGTTGTTTGATGCAGAGTAATAAGTTATGGAAGTCCTGGATTGAAGTCTGTCGGTTTCTGATTAAGGTAGATTTAGAATGAAGCTGTCATTATGCTTTTCCAGGTTAGATACTCTGAGAAAAGCAAATGAGCGAGCCGATGATATAGTGAATTCTCCAGGATGAAGAAATCCATAGAATGCAAGCGTGATTGCTGAGGACATCATGATATTTGAATGATGCTCGAATGGATTGAATCCAGTAAGTCTAGTAGATTTCGGAATAGCAGTCCTTCAATTGGAAGTTGATGAGGGGAACTTGAACTGGATAATTGCTGGAATCCCAGTAATAGTAGTTTGATTGACTGATTGGAGAATAAAGATGGTGAAGATGGAGAATACTGAGAGAGAAAGAGCTAGACGCTGGCTAGACACAATTTGATTGTGCCATGTGCAATATATAAGGCCTGATAGCAAAATGTCAGGAAGGCCAGAACTCGATCAACCAAAATGATGGTTGGTTGTGATGATGATGAAGCACAAAATGATACGAATTTGTTCCAGGCTGTTGAATATGCGCTCTGGTAGACGAGGCAAATGTTGACCACATGATGAGAGATGCCTGATGGCGATAATAATTTATGTCATTATTAGGTCATAGTACAATGGCGGAGGAGTCATGATAGGATCTGCTGAAGGATGGAGCTGGAAGAATTCCTGAAACTGAAATAGAGAAAGAGCATCAGCCGCTTGGTTTTGAGCACCAGGAATGTAATAGCAAGTAATGGTGAAATCATGAATGAGTGAGAGACAGGTTAACCTCCGCATGAACAACATGATGGAAGGTGAGGATGATTGACCTTTGTTAACAATGGCTACTGTAGACTGATTATCAGAGTATACAGAAACTGATTGGTGGGTCCATAGGTGCCTCCATAAAGCTGGTGGCTGCTACTATGGGATATATTTCGAATAGCAGAGAAGTGGAAGCGAAATCTGTTAGCGATGAGATGTCTGGAGGCCATGGGGCTGTGATTCATGTCTGAGAGAATATAGCTGCATATCCATTGGTAGAAGATGCATCTGTGAATATATGAGAATGAGTTTGAGGTGATGGATTTTTCCCGAAACATAGAGCATCCATTCCATCTTGCAAGAAAGAGGGACCACATTGACCAGGGTCAGATTTTGCAGATGCTGTGATTTGGACATGATGGTGGAGCTCTAGAACAGATGATGCTTGAATGAGTAGGTAAGATATAATGGAGCAACCTTGGGGAATGATTCTCATTGAGAAATTTAGGTACCCCAAAAGAGAAAGTAGTTCACGTTTGGTGCAGTCCGCCCGAGTAGAAAAAGACGAGACCAGCGCCTGAATCCGAAATAGTTTATCCAGCGGAAGGTGAGCTTCCATACTGTTGAAATCTAGGAAGATGCCCAGAAATTCAAGAGATGCGGAAGTTCTGGATGTATTCCTGGCCAAATGGGAACCGACAGGTCAGCAAAGAGGTGGATAAGCATGGAAATGCTAACCTCAGGGGTGGAGTGAGGCGGATAGATGAGGAGGAAATGGTATAGCAGATGAATTACAGCAGACCGGCAGCAGACATTCAGTAGGGCCCAGCACAGAAATTCAGCAAAGATGTTGAATAGCTTATGGCTGCTACTGCAGCCAAAGGCAAGGCGGACAGCAAAATAGAAAACGGAATCCCAAGAAATACCATATAGGTGCCAGAGAGAAGGATGGATGGGGAGTAGCTTGAAGGCATCGGATATGTCAGCTTTGGACAGCCAGGAGCCACAGCCGGACCGCTTAATGATGGCGATGGTGTCATCAATGCAGACATATGCCAAAGAAAAGTCAGCGGCCGGAATGAGGGAATTGACACTCGGCGTGGAAGAATGGTGAGGAGCAGAGAGGTCGATAACAAGGCATTCTTTGCCAGAGAACTACTGAGTGGCAATGCCAATGGGATTGATCCTGCAGATGGGGAAAGAAAGGTGTGGGAAAGGGCCCAAAATGAAGCCTTTAGCTACTTCTGAATGTAGGAGGAAGTGAACTACATTGGGTTCCTGGACGGCAGACTGCAGGTTAGTGCAGATGAAAGAGGAAGTAGGGAGAACAAAGACACCTGTGTGGAAACCATGAGCAAAATCTGAGAGGAGAGAGTGCACCACATCCTGGTCAGGGTGAGTGGTCAGCAGGCAAGCCAGGGTAATTAGGTCCACAGGGGTAGAAGGATGAACCTGGCATCATCTGGATGGTCTCAGAGCCTTGGGGCAGATATAGCAAGCATGTGCATCACCGAAAATGCAGCACAGGTGCAGGAATTGACATCATGGGGTTGAACAACCACAGTTATTAAAGTTATTACAGATGGACTTGCTTCCAATGATATGAATGGGACGACCATGTCGGTCAATACGAGCTTGCTGGTCGGAGAAAGGGCGAGCCAGGCCTGAATGAGAAGAAGACTCGGAAGGGTGAGAAGGCCCGGGGACAGATGAGGAGGGTCAAGGAGGAGACACTGTCAGGGGGCAAAGGGGAGCAAAATGGTTGAATGAACCACACAGGGAACAAGAGTAGGCATGTTGGCTGGTGAAGTGGCGACAAAAGAGTTCGTTGTCCAAAATGGCCCAATTGTGCTTCACATTGTAGTGGTTTAATGCAGAGGCAGCCTTGGTGGAAAATGAACGATGATAATCATAGAAATGTGTCCCACCATACCTGACGCTAAGGTCGATGAGGAGATAAAGATAGGTGTCCAGTTCTTCGCGGCGGTCCGGGAAAGTCGAACAAATAATGTCTTGATAAAGGTTGAAGGCAAGCACGAATTCAGCCATGGTCATTTTTCGAAAGAGACGAGAATCCTTGAACTTCAGGATGACAGAGACATCCCCGCAGGACACAATATGATTATCCAAAACGTCATGGGAAGAGATGAGCAGTGAGACCAAGTTGACATCCTTACCATCCAGGATGTCTTTGTGGAGGTGAACTGGCACAAGGTGGATAGGGGAGATCAAAGGAGGCTGATGAGAGAATGACAAACCTGAGGGAACTGTAGTAGGCAGGGATGGAGAAGGCACCACGACCAGAGGGAGACTAGAGTCCAGAGGGGAAATAAAGCTTGTGGAAAGCACACCAGCGGGCAGGGCGGGAGCTGGTGGGGGAGGCTGAGGAACTGCGGGGCTGGCTTCAAGTGAGGAAAGATGAGTCTGGATGTCTGAAATAGAAGTGGTCATCTGAGCCATGAAATCCCGAATGTCCGAAGGGGGAGTAGAGTTAGGCTGAGGAGGAGGCTGGCTGGGGCCAGGTGTAGGTCGAGGCTGTGATGGCGATGCCATGTGGAGGTCATAGAGCACCTGCTTCTGAGCAGAATTAGGGTACACTATACCCTTTCTGGTTAACTCTAACATAAGCTGAGGCACAGTCCAGTCTTTGATGGAGTGACGGGACTTGGAGGTGCATTTTCGACTGATGGGAGCTGAAGAGGGTGGTGAAGACATCAAAGGATCCTCTATGGAGGGATTGTTGACTGATGACATGGTCAGGAAGAAGACCTAGGGAAGAGAAGAGAAGAAAAGAGTGAAAGCAATGGGAATTAATTGGAGAAGGACAAGGATGGGGAAGGGAAGGGAAGGAAGGATGAGGACAGGGAACTATGGAAAGCATGGAAGGAATGGGAAATATACGTCTGATGGGAGGGACTGGAACTTACCACAAAAGGCTGTATCCTGGTGTGGATGCGATAGGATGGAGGGAGCTCCAGGCAAAGGGGTCTGCCTGACCGCGGTAGATGATCTTGATGAAAGGAACCACAGACCTGAAAGAAAGAAGCAAGGCATAAAGAAGCAGGCAAAAGTTGTTTTTTTTTTGTGAGCTATGAGGAAAAGGAATGGAATCAGGATTAGAGAGGCTGGGCAGTGTTGTGCAGGAAGGAAGAGGATATAGGCATGATTGCGGTGTAAAATGGAGGTAGGAACTTAGTGAAAGTACAGGAAGTCTACGCACGGATAACCCACTAAACAGAAGAGATGTCGGAGCCATAACCCTCAAGCAGGGCAGAGCAGAGGAAGAAAACTGTGATTACTGACAATGAAGAAGGCTGAAGGTGATACAAAAAAAATGTTTTTATCAATGTAAGAGAGGTAATGGAGGGTGAGAACCCACTCACAGGTGCACTACAACACTCCCAGAGGGTAGAGCAAATGACAGGGTAAAGCAAAGATAGGGGGGCAGGTGGCTACCAGAAGCTGCGGCACAGGTTTAAGAGCACATGCATATTATCTTTTTATTTTATTTTTTTTTGTTATGTACATAAAAGTATGGTTACAGAGTTGTCTAAAGTGGATCGAGAAAAGGAACATGCAGCTTGTACAGTAAACTAAATATCTTATAAAGTGCATATAACAGTTAATAGGTATTTGCTGACTTCCTTTGGACACTACATTCATTCTGTTTAGTCAACGTATGCTACAGTATATCTCAATGACTTATTGGGTCCCATACACTAGTTTCAGTATACGGCTATGTATATCCCACACTGTGGCTTCATGCACAGAACTGCACCTTGGGTCCCATACTAACCTCTGTGCGACAGAAATTGTTGAATCCAAATGGAGCTCACGGCAAGAATCATTTACCAGTCCAATGGTAAACTTGGGACTTCAGGAGGCAACTGCAGCTGTGGAAATTGTAGGAAAGTATGGAATGAATAGCTGAATTGAAGGAATTCAAAACAGCCCCCCACTGCACAAATTTTGGATGAGCATAGCCTGGTGCTGAAGCAATGACACTGAACCAAGGGGCAGCTGAGAGCCCTTACAAAAGAAAGCGCAAACATATGCATGGCAGGTACCTGACACTGGACCGCCGGGAACTTGGGGGGGGGGGTCAAAATGCTGAAAGGCAAAGGTCCGGAAGACACGGAATCCTGAGGGTGATCGGTGGAGGAACAAGATGGAATTGCGGCGCTGCAAAAGCAGTTTGATGACAGGAGGTAGGGATGTAAATAATGGATCGGATGAGCGGTGTGAGCGGGCGATACTGAACAGAAATTAAGGCTTACCAGATGAGCAAATCAGGAGTACAGGGAAGCAGGCTGGAGAGAGCCTACCAGCAGAATCCCCAGAGGGAGGGGGGGCCGAACGGCCACCTGGCTGATCCTCCAGGAAATGCTGAACGCTTGTAGTGTGCTATAATTCAAGGCAGTAAAATAATGAATGGCAGAGAAGGAATGAATCCAAGCAGTAGGATGAATCCAGACGTGTAGCATGAGCTCAGGGAAACCAGATGCAAACTGAGTTTCAGATCCCAAGCATGAAGTGCTGCGAGAAGTGTACTTTTGAAGGGGAAGTAGGAGGAGCCTATTCCCCCACATTGAACCTCGGGCTTAAAGCCCTCCCATCGGGAAATCATTAGGGAAGCCATTCAGAAAGCAACATGTAGTTGCATAAAAATGAGGGGCAATAAAGTAGGGGCCAGATGACCAAGCTGGTTTAATGAAGAGGTCACCACTGTAGTAAGGGATAAGAGGGCCACCTATAGGAAAATCAAAAGAACGGCTAGGGTAGAAGACGAAGATGAATTCCAGAGGTAGGCCAAGCTATCAAGAAGGGTGGTACAGCAGGCCAAAGTGCAGAAGGAGCTCCAAATAGTGAAGGGGATTAAGAAGGGGAAAGGCCTACTTTCAATACATAAGGTAAAAGAGAGACAAGAAAGATGGTATCGTCAGGATCAAGAAAGGGGATGGATGAGTCGTAGAAGATGGGTCAAAAGTGGAGGTATTAAATGAATACTTCTGCTCCATCTTTACAAAAGAGAAGGAGAGGCCAATACCACATGTGGGAAAAGGGATAGAGGGAGCGGGGAAAGACACAGTGGGGTCATTGAGATCGAAAGAGTGAGGGAGGGGCTGATGGCATTGAGGGTGGACAAATCCCCAGGGCCAGATGAAATACACCCCAGAGTACTAAAGGAATTGACAGAAGAGCTAGCAGGCACGCTAACAATTCTCTTCAATAGACCACTAGATCCGGGGGTGGTATCATATGAATGGAGAACAGTGCATGTAGTGCCAATTCACAAGAGTGGGCCCAAAGAGGACCCAGGCAACTACAGACCAGTCAGCCTGACCTCAATAGTGTGTAAACTTATGGAAACCATACATAAGGAGGGGCTGGTGAGGTTCATGGACAAGAATGGTCTGCAGGACAATAAACAACATGGGTTTGTGGCGGTTTTACCATAGCGCTTCGACAGCACTAGTACCAACATCCCCTATAATGACAGCTACCATGCCGATCGTCGGCATTGTAGCTTTGGGGACATTGGTGCTTTCTAATGGGGTGCTGCACCCCTGAACCCCCATGTGGGGGGCTGTGCCCTCCACATCCCCCCGTTAGCAAGGCCTTCGAGTCGGTGCCACAAAGAAGGCTGATAACGAAGCTGAGGGACCTAGGGGTAGGGGAGAAATTAGTAAGATGGGTTGAAAACTGGTTGGGGGCAGAATGCAGAGGGTAATGGAAGGGGGAGTTCTCCAGTACCAAGGAGGTCACCAGCGAGGTTCCGCAGGGGTCGGTGTTGGGCCCAGTTTTGTTCAATATCTTTGTTAGTGACATTGAGGAAGGCATTCAGGGCAAAATGTGTCTGTCCGCAGATGACACCAAGTTCTGTGGGAGGGTGGACACACAGGAAGGGATACAAGAACTGAGGGAGGACCTAGCCAGACTGGAGAGATGGTCTGAGATATGGCAGCTTGGGTTCAATGCCAAAAAGTACAAAGTGATGCACATTGGGGCCAAGAACCCAAGAGCAGAGTACTACATTGGAAAGGCTGAGGTAGCTGCATCTGAAGAGGAAAAGACCTAAGGGTGGTAATTACTAATGATCTGAAACAATCAAGTCAATGCAAAAAGGCAGTAGCGAAAGCAAACAGGATGCTAGGATGTATTGCTAGAGGATTTAGTAGTTGGCAGAGCGAGGTTATTTTGCCACTGTATAGGTCACTAGTAAGGCCACATGTGGAAGATGGAGTGTGGTATTGGCACCCATACCTGAGGAAGGATATTAAAATGCTGGAGGGGGTCCAGAGGAGGGCAACTAAAATGATCAGGGCACAGCAGGATAAATCATACGAGGAGAGGCTAGAAGCCCTAAGGATGTATTCCCTGGAAGAGAGGAGGCAAATGGGGGATATGATAGAGTCCTTCAAGTACCTGAAGGGAGTAAACAGAGTGGATTGTGAGGGTCTATTCAACATGAGTGACAACACCACCACCAACAGATGTCACAGCTTAAAACTTAGTGCGGGGGGTAGATTCAGGAGGAATGTGAGGAAGCATTTCTTTACAGAGATGGTGGCGGTGGCCTGGAATGAGCTGCCAGAGAAGGGGGTGGCAGCTAAAACAGTGGGTTCATTCAAAAGATCCTGAGATAGACACGCAGGGAAGTCATGGAACAAGGGAAGGGGAAAGGGGATGGAGGAGGGTAGAGTGGGCCAGGGTCCCTGGGTTGAGGGTAAAACCAGGACCCTGCATCATTTTGAGCAGACAAGATAGAACATGTGGTCTCCTTCTGCTGGCTACTTTGGTATGTTCCTATGATCCAGTGTCCTGAAGGTTACTCTCCTTCTCCAGGGAGGGAGAGCAGTAAACTCTGCTGCAGTACCTACACTTGGGTGATCACAGGGGGTGGTGCAGCTGGAGCTGGCAGTGGAGGGGAGAATGCCAACTGGCTGTAGAATATAGGTACATATCTGAGCGTATGTGCATACCATAAAATCCATGTCTTTGGCATCCAAGGGGATGAAACAAATGTGAAATATCTGGGAGCATGAAGCAAGCACTCTTTGGCCCTGTGAAGTTGACCAACCCTCCACCTCCCCAGACATAAGGCTGACCGTTAGTTGCGGTATGGGGGGGCAAAGCCCTTGAAGGCTCCATAATGGGGGAGGAACATGAGGAATGGAGTTGGGTAAATGATGCAGAAGGTGTGGACTGGGCTGGGAGGTAGCTAGGTGGATTATGGGGCAGCACTGGTGAGCTGGTGAGAAATATAGGTGAAGAAAAAGAATATTGGGTAAGAAAAAGTCTGCAGCAACAAAGCATTCTAAAACAAGGGAAAATAAATGAGATTATTTCAAAGCAAACAGAAGAAAAATGATAGTAAGGCAATTAAAAAAGGCTACATACATGCCTGCATTTCCAGTTATATTAAGAAAAAGATGAAGCAAGATTTATGTGTAACCCCTCCCACGGGGGCTTACCTTATTGTTTCTGCTCCCATGGGCTCCCACACTGAGTTTCAGTCCAGAACAGGGCTGGTGGGGGCTCTAACAGCAGGATTGGCAACCTTGGTGTTGTTTTCAAGGATTTCCACTAATCCACACATGTGCAGTAGCACCCAGAACGTTGCCCGGCTTAGTGGCTACTGAGTTGCCTCCCTAAATGCCTCCCCAGTGCCCTTGACCCCCTAGCTAAGTAAGGCAGGGTTCGGACACCTGGGGAGGTGGCTGAGGCATGCCTTTTTAGTTTAAAACAGTGCAAGCGCTGACACAACAGGGGGGGATTTGCATATTCATGAGGGGGATTATGAATATTAATGAGCTTGACCACTACTCCGTAGGGACCGTGGTTATCTGAGTTAGCAACGGGCAATGAGCACAGTTTGTGTAGGTTTTTGAACAGTTGCTTGGCTAAGGGGAAAGGCTGCTTTAGACTCAAGGGGGAACTGTGTTTAAACACCATTTTAATGGACTGCTAGAACACTTACAGTTTGGGACACTATATGAACTGCTGTGGGAACTGTATGGGAGCAGCCATGTTTCTGCTACTTTGACCCCCTAAAGACAGCCAATCAGATTATTAGCCACCCAGAACTGTGAAAGAGGACCCCTGGGAGAAGGTGTTAACTATATTCAGGCACCAAGAGACATAACAAATCAATAATCCAAGAGGGCTCAATATTGTGATTGATAACTAGAGGCAGCCAATCAGAGGGCAGGATTCTCATGAGACATCCCAGAGACTTTGGGCAGTTGAGCCAGTCCGTGTCTGGGCTCTGACTGAGTCAGGTGTGCTCTGTGCTTCATGAGAAAGTTTCTAAGGCCTTTCATAGGGCTTAAATTAGGGCAAAGCGGAGTTTGTCAGAGAAGTACTGGAGACATATTCTTGCTGTTTGGAGAAGCCTGGCATTTTGAGCTAACTGTTCCAGGCATCCTGTTGGATCTTGCTGTGTTGAGTGGAGACTTGTACTACAGCCATCCTACAACCATTTGGGACTGAGAGAGCAACTTTTTTTTTTTTAACTCTTTTTCTCTCCCACCCAACCGGAACTCTCTCTGGCTACCCCGCTCTCCGGACTGCTCTACCACCTGCTATGTCCCCCGTCATCATCAAGGATATCACAACTCCCCGGGGATGGGAGGAGTTACAGCCCCTGGGAGATCGAAGGGGGCAGTGATGGGGAACCAGCGTTGGGCGTGTGGCAGCGGCACTGGAGGAGCTGTCGTCTATCCGGTGGGTGGGGGCTTTTTCCCCTATTCGTGCCCTCAACCCCCACCCCTGTGCATGGTGCATGCCCCCGACTTCTTGGCGACGGCAACCCTGTCAGTATCGGGCCATGCTGTGAACGTACTGCCCAACGCTCTGCTGCGCCCTCCGGTCTCCACCAGGGGGCGCCAGAACGCTGGACATCCCCAGAACCCTTCCCTTGGAGAGGAGAGCAGCCCAGTCGGCACTCAATCCAATCCTGCCCCTGCCGACCCCCGGCACCCGAGCTCGCTCCTGAGCCTGTATCACCGGCATGGCGCGAGGTGTGGCGTCCAGCGCTTCAACCCTCAAAGCCACCGGGCCAGCTGAGAGAGCAACTTGAACTGGGGAAGAGGTTTCCCAGGACCTATGAGTAAGCCTGAGAAAAGCTGGAAGCTGATTTTAAGCAGAGAGAGAGAGAGAGAGACTTTAAGAGAGAAAAATAGAAAGAGTGAGCAGGTACCCTAGACTTCAGGGGCCTGTGGCTGTTGTTGAGATATGGCTGAGAACTGGAACTGCTGATCTAGAGTTGGACTTTGGAGCCTGCTGCTAGAAGGTTTGGAAAGCAGAAAGTGTGGAGAAACTGTTCTGGCTGCACAGCAGAGCTGATTCTTTGTTTGAGAAGAAAAGAAAATCTAAAAGAGTCCCAGCTTAACTGAGAGCCAGGTGAGGAACCTGCTAACCCCCATCCAGTGGGGGTCTGCTGGCAACAGGGGGCCACTGGTTTATGCTGGGGGAGCTAGGGCTCTCCTTGACCTGTGAGGGAGCCAGACTATGGAGCCACTCCTAGGAATGGGTCCTCTGTAGTTTGTGGGCCTTGCACAGCAGCTCTGCAACAGTCCTGACTAGGCTGAAGATGACAAGTTGTTAGATCTTCAATCAAGGGAACAAGCAGCCAGACCTTCAATCAAGCTCAAGTCTTCAGGATAACTTCTCGCATTTGTTTTTGCCCTCCTTGAACCAAGATCCCCTGAATTTGGACTGGTGGAAGCCCTCTGCACCAGGAACTCTCCAGATCTCCAGGACTGTGAGTACCCAGTGCTTGCCCTGGCAATCAGGGGGAGTAATTGTTTAATTGTTACAGCCAATTACATTGTTCCTGGGGCCCCAACGCTGACCAACCCATGGCACCGAGCAGGCTTGCAACTTCTGGGTACCCAGAAAAGACAAAGAGTAGCCACTGATACCAGGGGGGGTGGGCATCTGGGGTGGTCTGGCCTATGGGCCTGTATGTTGATTGTTCTGAACCAATTTTCTAATCATCTTTACCTCCACAGCTATCCCCTTCTCCAGGTACCCCAATCCTAACCCCATCCCATCCCATAATAAAGCTGTGTTTTGTTGTTTGAAACTGCTGTGTGAAGGGCGTTTTGGAGGAATCAACTGTGAAGTGTATATGGTATTGGGAAACCGTTTGGCATTCAATGCATGGGGTGGTTGGAAGGGGAGGTAGGTAGGTAGGTACAGCATCCCAGGGGGCTGTGCCTGTCACACACCGGGCTCACTGCAACTTACTCTGGGTGGCAGCACCATGCTATTTCATTTATTTTCTGGGCTAGAACCCCGAATACCACCGTAGCAGGACCCAGGCTCCTTAACCTGTGTGAAGGTCAACAGGCAGGGGTAGTAGCCCGCTGGCATATGACGCCTGGGCTACATATGTTTCCTTTAACCTCAATATATTTCAGTTGCCTGTCTGTAAAGGATCCTACTGAAAAATGAGAGGTTCCATCTTAGATGGGTTATCCTAGGTAAACAGACTGTAAAACAAACAAAAAAAATGGGACAACAAATATTTCTCTGTGCTGCACATTAAGCAGGAAATTAAAGTGAGTTCAATGAGTTCAGTGAGTTCAAATGAGACAAACTGTCAGAGGCACCCACATACATCATCAAGTTAAAGTGACATCAGGAAAGGGAAGAGATTTTTCCAGTAATCTGTCTACTACTGTATATCTCGCTTTGTTGTAGTCAGATGTGTCGACTGCTGCTTATTTGAAACCAGGGGAATATGCACAAACAAAAGCTGCCAAATGGGCTCTTGGCATGTGATAACAGCACTTCAGATTCAAGTGCACATGGTTCCAGCGAGGGACAGGTGCAGGGTTATGATAACAATGATTTTGAGGTTATCTACTGAATCAGCTTACCCCAATGTACATTTGCCGGGGATTGAACAAAGAAAAACACTAGCGCTTTAACAAAGCGCTCTCATTTACTGTCTTGTGAGGGCGAAGCTGACCCTCAGTAGGATGATGTAAATAAAAATGAATTGGATAACATCTGTTGTTCCAGTTGTGGGTTAGGGTGACTTTACTGTTTGTACTATGTTTGGCCAAGTCCAGGCTGGAGCTCCATACAGTAACTGTGTGAGGTGTACTGGAGCAAGCACTTGATTGGAATGTAATTTCTTCTATTTATCTTATTCATTTTATTTTGTTTTATTCTTTGGTAACAGGGTAAGGCCCACTAGGCACAAGTGTCTGTTTTCAGGGGTGACCTGGAGCACTGAGGTGGTTAAGTGACTTGCTCAGAGTCACACAGCATGCAAGTGGAGGTTGTGAGAATCAAACCCAGGTCTGCTGGATGTACCAAGCTCATTCACAGCTCATTACTCTAACCTCTAGGCTACACAGCTGTGATCTTCTTCCTGCTGCCCCTACCCATGACATCACTCCACATCCCCAGCTGAGAAATTAAGATGGGAGAACACCAAACAGCTCCTGATTAAACATGAACACTTATTATTATTATCTGAACTTTATTCAAACTTTAGGAACCCTTGAGTTTTTTGTCGCTGTAAAAGGTGAACTCATTAACCATTTCAGACAATCTGAAAGTCTGGAGTCAAGGTGACAGAGCAACAGGAAAGGCACTCAGAATGCTGGCATGCATAGGGAGGGGTTTCACGAGCAGGAGGAGGGAGATGATCCTGCCAACTATACAAAACCATGGTCAGACCACACATGGATTGTCGGGTCCAGTTCTGAAGGCCATACCTACAAAGGGACAAAGACAGGCTGGAAAGGGTCCAGAGAAGAGCGACCAAAATGGTGTGGGGGCTGAAAGGGAGGTCATATGAGGACAGACTGGGAGAACTGGGCCTGTACACATTGGGACAGAGGAGGGAGAGGGGGGATATTGTGGAGACATTCAAATACGTGAAGGGCATAAACAGGGTGAGGGTTGACAGCATCTTCAAATTGAGATAGAACATTTCCAGTAGGGGGCATACCTTCAAACTAGAGGGGGGCAGATTCAGAGGGGACATCAGGGAAGGTTCTTTATCGAGAGGGTGGTACAGCCATGGAACGGAAAGGGAGGGAGGGGATCTTCCTGGCGGGTGGGAGGGGTTAATGGCAGACTGGATGAGCCAAGGGGTCCTTTTCTGCCGGCAGATTTCTATGAGTCTATGACTCTATGATTAATAATAGGCGCTGAAGAGAAAAAGATAAAAAAACTGAAATTAGTGCTAAAAAATGGTACTTTGTGCCACATACAGTGATTAGCTAATTAGTACTGTACCACAAACAGCGATTAGCTAATTAGCACTACAGACTTACTGCAGAACAAAGTTAAGCAATATTCTCAAAATGTTCAGCTTCGAGCCATTCTGCTCTTTATCTTTGAAAACTGCAATGATTGGGGGTTGGTAAGGCAGGCAGATGAAATGTTTCTAATGTGATTCAAGGTATCAAATGAAAGTGTAAGTGGATGAAACTGTGCTAGATACATTTCAAAGTGTCTGAAATAGAACCAACATTCAAGAAATTTTTTTTTAATGTAAACATTTTTTTTTAAACCTTTACAATCTTTAGAATCATACAGGACCACTTTCTCTGTGTCACCACCTGTTGCTGGCATGGTGCCAGGGGCATACATTGAATTATTAGTAAGGCTCACAAAAGGGTGCCCCTGTAGACCCCGATCCATGATTTGAGGGTGTCCCATAGTTTAATTTCAGGCTTACTCAGTGGATTTCCCCCTCTGTAAACCCAAGTGTGCTGTTTGTAGGACATATTGTCATGTGATAGCAGCACACATGCCCGGGAGGGAGAGGTAGCAATCTCACATCATTGATGATGCTAGGCTGAGTAATATCCTTTCTGATATGCTGAGGCCTTGCCCTGGCTATAACAGGCTCAGTGAGAGGTTCTGTTGTAGGTGCAACATTTCTCTGTTTCTCAAACATTTCAGGAGTTGGTATATCCCCCGCAAAATTCTGGCCAACTGGCTTTCAGTCATAAACTCCTGCAGGTCTGAAACAACAGTTCACATGAAGTTGGGCTGCTCAGTACTGAAAAAAATAAAAGCCCAGAATATTGGGTTCAATTAAAAAATTTTTATTACATAAATAAAAATAGTGAAAAAACATCACAGCACTCACATGGACAAAGTGCCAGCATATAGCATAATCACTCACTTTTTCAAGGTATCGTGATTGTGCGAAGCATTGGTAATTTGTATGAGTGCTGTGATGTTTTTTACTGCTGTTTTTACTTATGTAATGAAACATTTTTAATCTTACCCAATATTCTGGGCTTTCTTTTTTTGGTACTGAGTAGCCAACTTCATGTTAACCACCCATGATGCAGTAGTCTTCTTTTCTCCAACTGCATCATAAGTTCGAGCGAATACAGTCAGGGTATTCAAGCAGGCCTTGGATAGAATGAAGGGAATAGTAGTTGCCCAGGGTGACAGGTCCAGGGAAGAGAATGGGGAGAGGGCCAGGAGGGTTAGTACCCTGGAGGAACAATAGATTCCAAAGAAGGTTTCAGGGATTTAGGGAACTTGGGCAAACTGGATGGACCTTTGGTCTTTTTCTGCATCGTCTATGTTTTTGTGTTCCTATAAGTGACTAGACTGTGTTGGGGGTGTTCCCAAATCCAGCAAAGATGCAGTGGGTGGTGAACAAAGAATGCAAACAAATGCATTTTTATGTGGTAATATGCAAGCTTCACCTCCTGGTGTTTCAGCTATTACCAATATAAATTTAAAACAACTGCATTAATTCTCTAGTTAGGGATAAAGCTACAAAACTAGGGAAATGTGGCATTAGGGTTTTCAAAGCTAATATCCCACACCCACACTGCACACACCAACAGACGTCAGGGGTGTGCCTTGAGGCCGTTGGCCCTAACACTCACCCCATTCCATTAGTAAATAAGCTGAGATGGGTACAGTATAGAAGAATGTGGTAAGTGTTAGGGCCAACAACCCCAAGGCACCCCCAACATCTGTTGGCGTGTACTGGGTGGGTATGGGGTGTTAGCTTTGAAAACCCTAACACCACATTTCCTTACTTTTGTGGCTTTATCCCTAACTAGAGCATTAATACAGTTTTTTGCAATTTGTTTCCTTGCTTTTTAAGACAGTATAATTGTATCCTTATTTGCCTGTGGGAGCGCAGGGCTCTCTGGGCCCTGCACTCCCATCCCTCCATAGATGCATATATTTATGTAGGTGTGGAACCAAAGGGCCCTCTGGGCCCTGCACTTCCATTTATAAGACAATCCTGACCAAATTGTCAGAATAGCCATCTTATTAGACCAACTCATGTACCCAGTACAGAAAATGTTTAAATTCCTGCCAAAACGTAATTCTGCACAACTGCAATGCCATTTCACGTTAAAGGTGAGAAAACAGATTTTGGCCAGGATTTGAAAAATAACTGCTGTGACATACATGAGGTGGGGGTAATAAGGTCGCTATGTTGAAAATCTGGAGAGAAAATATTAACAATTTCCAAAGTTACGAGTGTGCGCAGTGAAATTGCAATGAATGGTCATAACTTTGGAATGTTTACATATTTTGACCCCAAATTGTCAGCATAGCTATGTTATTACCCCACCTCATGTACCCAGTGCAGAAAATGTTTGAATCCCCACCAAAATGTAATTCTGCACAATTGCAATACCATTCCGCACCACAGGAGTGAAAATACATTTTGGACAGGATTTGAAACATGACAGCTATAACATACATGAGGTGGGGTAATAAAAATTCCAACAAATGGTCATAACTTTGGCATTTTTTCATATTTAGACCCCAAATTTTCAACGTAGTCTTCTTATGACCTCGCCTCATAAATCCCATAACTGAAAATTTTCAAATCCATTCCCAAATACCATTCCACACCACAGGTGCGAAAACACATTTCGGGCAGATTGTGAAAAATGACAGCTGTACTGCTCATGAGGTGGTGTGAAAAATTGGGTATGTTGAAAATTTTGAGTCAAAATATTGAAAATTACCAAAGTTATGCATGTGCGATGGAGCTTTTCAACCAGTGCGCCTAACTCAGCCATTTTTAGAAATGTATTCACCAAATTTTCAACATAGCCTTTTTGGGACTCCACCTCATGAACACTGGCAGTGAAATTTTGTTATTTAGTTCCAAAAGGTGATTTCACACAGCGACCATGAAATCACCTCCTGGGCCCGATTACTGAAACGACAGTTGCAGTGTTCATGAGGTGGGGTCCTAAAAAGGCCATGTTGAAAATTTGGTGCAAAAAATGACAAAGAAATGCACATAAGTTCAAAACGCCATTGAAATACATTATACAACACTTATATTGATTTGTCAGTTCGCTGTTCGGCTTTGAAGAGTGCGAACATGTCCCGGTCCACAGAAGATGACAGCATTTGACCTCTGATGGTAAGTATATGGTAAGGGGCATGTGTGGGGTGGTAGGTGCTCAGCGGGAGGGTTGGGATGGGGGATGAGGTGGCGGGGATGACATGGGACTGTTTTCTTTTTTTCATGTAAAAAAAGGCACTGGGGGACTGTTTTCTCTTTATTTAGGTGACAAATAATATTATAACAGTATTGGGGGACACTTGGAGTGGGCTCCCCAGTGTCCCACACTGCTGGGGGGATAACCAAATATTAAACATATTTGGGGACACTGGGAGATGGCTCCCTGTTTTCCCACATTGCTGGGGGGGGGCTTGTGAATGCCAACATGGGGATTGGGCTACCCCAATGCTGACAGTTATTATTAGAACAATGGGTGGGGGCCAGTGTGGGGCATTCAACACTGGGGGTGGGCATCCTAGTGTCGGATTATTATAAATAAACTAGGTTTGCTGACAAAGGCACCTAGCTTCGCCTGAGCTCTTTTCTTCTTGGTTTGCTTGTAAGGACAGAGCAAGGAACATTATCAGAGCAAGGAAAAAGATGAAGGCTTCTTTTGGCTAGGCAGATTTACTGTGTGATATTTTCCTTTGTACTCACAGGGTTTGTTACTGTCTTTTGATAACATTTTACTGCTTTATTGTTCTCTGATTCAAATTGCTGTTGCAGGGTACACTTTCTGCTGCATTATTACAGGGTGTGCCTACAGGTTTGTTACTGTTTTGTGCTTACAGATTACTGCTGTAATCTTCTCTGATTCAAATTATTTTTTGCAAGGTATACTGTTACTGCTTTATTTTTCTCTGTAGCAAAGTGTTTGTGCAGGGTATATCTTCTGTAAAATTATTACAGGTGGTACTTACATTTTTTTGATGTTTTTATCTATCATTAGGCTAAGCAAAATTACTGTTTGCTACTATTTTATTTTATTTTTTTTGCTGAAAGATTTTTGGTTTGGTCTCAAAGGTGTTACAGTCTCCTTCTCACACTGGAGGAGCTAATTGCTTTCCTCCCACAGCTCTTCCAGGGGATTAGGTGTATAACTGGGGGGGGGGTAGAGCTGACAAATTCTTACTAACTTCCAGCGGAACAACAGTTAAAAGGTCAGGTTAGTTGGTGTTTTTGAGGTGGAAGACTAGGTTTGCTGGCAAAGGCACCTAGCTTCTCCTGAATGCTTTTCTTCTAGGTTTGCTTGTAAGGAAAGAGCAATGAACATTATCAGAGCAAGGAAAAGATTAAGGCTTCTTTTGGCTAGGCAGATTTACTGTGTCATATTATTTTCTTTTGTACTCACAGGGTTTGTTACTGTCTTTTGATAACATGTTACTGCTTTATTGTTCTCTGATTCAAATTGTGTTTGCAGGGTACACTTTCTGCTGCATTATTACAGGGTGTGCCAACAGGTTTGTTACTGTTTTGTGCTTACAGATTATTACTGTAATCTTCTCTGATTCAAACTGTTTTTTGCAAGGTATATCTTCTGTTACTGCTTTATTTTTCTCTGTAGCAAAGTGTATTTTGCAGGGTATATCTTCTGTGAAATTATTATAGGTGGTACTTTACAGGTTTTACAGTTGTATCTATCATTAGGCTAAGCCTTTAGGGCTACTGCCTTTGTTGTTGGTTGATTGTTTCTGCTCTTACCTCCTTGTTTCTTTCATCCATGGTTCTTCTTTTTGGCAGGGGAAGGGCCCAGTCACCCAGCCCCATGCCAAACCACCCCATGCTACACTCCTTTTATAGGGTAGCACAGTCATGACATTTCCTGTAGCGAAGCAGGAAGGGGAGGATCAGAGGGGTATCCACACAGTGACCTCACGTACAGGGGCACAAGTAATTTAACTTGTTATAACAAGTTATACAAAAACAAACAAACTAAACACAAAATCACATTTTTGCTTTCATTTTCCTCCTTCTAATTACTTGGATCAGGTTATAAACCCGGCAACTCATCTGGAATGGATATTATTAACTGCAGGTACTGTGGGACACTTTTCAAAAGGGCAGTTATACAGGATTTAGGATGCTGTCCTACATGCTGGACCATTGGAGATCTAAGGGTTCAGCTCCAGGCAGCATGGGCAGAGATTGTGTGCCTCAAATCACATATTCAGGAGGAAATATACTATAAGAATTGCCCGCCATTTCCCCAGCATCCAACTGAAGCACCTCAACCGCAGAGGGTAGTTGGTCCAGGAGGTTGGCAGGTGGTTAGGAGGGGCAAATTGGGTGCCCCATCACTCTGTGCTCTCCAGTGTATTACCTCCACAAACCATATAAAAACTACAAACAGGTGTCTGCCTCTATCTCTGAAATCAAACAAAGGGGCAGAGGACACTGCAGCACAGGAGCTAGTGCAACAAAACTCGCCCAAAACAGGGACCAAAACAAAAAAAGCAAAAAGGAAATCCAAAACACTTCTGATCATAGGAGACTCCATGATTTGGGGAGTTGATACCTATGTCCAGCCAGGGGTAATGGTCAGATGTCTCCCAGGTACATCAGCGTGGAGAGACACTGACTGCATTGCTAAAATTGTGCAGGAAGCAGGAGAAAACATCAACATCCTGGTACACGAAGGGACTAACGATATCACCAGCCGGTCAGTTGTGGAGACCAAGGAACACCTGACCAGGCTGGGTGACAAACTATCATCCATTTCATCTGACATCTCCTTCTCTGAGATCCTGCCAGTCTGGGAGAGGGGGGCAGATGGATGGAAGGTCAGAGAAGGGGAGATAGGGGAGCTAAGCATGTGGCTCAAGGGCTGGTGCCAGGAAAAATGACACAAATTTGTAGGTAACTGGCAACAGTCTTGGGAGCAAAAGTTCTTTAAATTTGATGGACTGCATCTGACTAAGGAGGGAGTCAGTGAATTGGGGCAGAAGATTGACGTCTTTGCAGAATATTTAAACTAGCAAAGGGGGAGAGGGGTGCAGCACCCGATACATTGAACCGGAAGAACACCCCTCCCCCCTCAGCTAGTGATCAAACAGGAGTTCAGCATGTTTATAGTTCATTTGTATCACCAGGTAAGGTAAAAGGTCTGGCTGCCCATACGATGCGCAGGGGAAACGCTGGACCTCGACCAACAACTAACATACCGAAATCTGGCCAATGGAAAATCATGTAAACAAACGCCCGCAGTCTGGGAAACAAGATCCCAGACCTGCAGGCAACAATGACAGAGGCTAAACTGGACACAGTAGCCATTAGCGAGACATGGTTCACCAACAACCACACTTGGGAGACGTCAGTACCCAGCTATGTACTATTCAGAAGAGACTGAGGTGCAAAAAGGGGGTGGAGTGGCCCTTTATGTCAATGAAAATATCAAAGCTACAGAAATTTAGAATACATATAAGGAGCCAGAAGAACTGTGGGTCACCCTGGAAACAGGAAATGGGATAGCCATACGAACTGAGGTTGTCTACAGGCCTCTAGACCAGGGGGGAGGACAAAGACACATTACTGTTAGAAGATATACAAAACATGACAGCTAAAGGGGAGGTTCTGATAAAGGGAGACTTCAACATGCCAGATACAGATTGGTCAATACCAGCAGGTACATCCGCCAGAACTAGACATATGGTGGATTCCCTGAGGGGGTGGGCCTCAAACTACTGATAAAACAACCCACAAGAGACAGGGCTATCCTAGATCTAGTACTGACTACCGGGGAAAGGATCACAGATCTCCAGGTAGAAGGTCACCTGGGGGGCCAGTGACCATCACATGGTATGGGTCAATTTGGCCACTAGAACTAAATCATCCCATTCCAAGGCAAAAATATGGAACTTTAGAGGAGCTGACTTTGATAAGATGGCCAACAGAGTTAAGCTAGCCCTGGCAAGAAGAAATACAGGTAAGGAGGTACAGGCAAAGTGGGCAAGCATTAAGTATGCAATACTTGAAGCAACATCCCATTGTGTTAGAGAGAAAAGCAAGAGCAAAATAAAGAGGAAACCACTTTGGCTCTCAAAAACAGTAGCAGAAAAGGTCAGAGCCAAAAGGTTGGCTTTCAGGAAATATAAGGAAACGCAGCGGGACGAAGATAGGGAGGCATACCAAACTTCCCTTAGGGAAGCAGGGAAGGCAGTAAGGCAGTCAAAGGCCCAAACCGAGGAAACACTAGCACGAACAGTAAAAGAATGGGACAAGACTTTCTATAGATATATGCTATGAAAGGAGAAAGTCCAGAGGGGGTATTGCTAAGATCAAAGGGGGTAAGGGGGAGTGCGTGGAGGAAGACCAAGGAAAAGCATCTATCCTAAATAGATACTTCTGCTCAGTATTTATTGAGGAGAAGGTAGGGCAGGCCCCACAGCTCAGTACCATGGACACAGGGGGGAGGGAGGTGTGCACTAGTCCCTTCACAAAAGAAAGAGTCCTACAAGAGTTCGTTAAGCTCAGGGTGGACAAGGCAATGGGACCTGATGGCATACATCCCAGGGTACTAAAGGAGCTAAGGATGGAACTAGCAGAGCAATTATCAGAACAGTTTAGTGACACTCTGAGCACAGGAGAGGTCCCAGAAGACTGGAGAATGGCTCATGTGATCCCACTCCACAAGTGTGCTAGCAGAGAGGAGGCAGAGAACTACAGACCAGTCAGTCTTACCTCAGTAGTGGGCAAGATTATGGAGGCACTCCTTAAGGAAAGGATAGTGCAACACCTGGAATCCAAAGGAGCACAGGATTCAAGACAGCATGGGTTTACAACAGGAAGGTCCTGTCAAACAAATCTCATAGATTTCTTTGACTGGGTAACCAGAGTGGTGGACCAAGGGGGTGCAGTTGATGTCACCTACCTTTACTTCAGCAAAGCTTTCGATACTGTTCCACAAAGAAGATTGATTAATAAGCTGGGTAGGCTTGTGGTGGGTCAGAAGTTGGTCAGCTGGGTGGCAAACTGGTTCGCGGGCAGAAAAACAGAGAGTGGTGGTAAATGGGATACAGTCGGAAAAGATGCAAGTCACAAGTGGGGTACCTCAGGGATCAATCCTGGGGCCAGTCCTCTTCAATATCTTTATCAGTGACATTGTAAATGGACTGGAGGGCAAGGTTTGTCTGTTTGCAGATGATACCAAGATCTGCAACAGAGGAGATGATTCAGATGGGGTGGGCAGAATGAGAAGAGATCTGGATAAACTGGCAAAAGGGTCGGAAGAGGGGCAACTGAGGTTTAACGCAAAGAAGTGCAAGATCATGCACATAGGGAAGAGAATCCCTGAAGCCACCTATAGGTTGGGAGGCAGGGGAGTTGCTGGCAATCACAGGGGAAAAAAGAGACCTGAAATCATCCAAGCAGACCACTAAAGCAGTAGGTAAGGCTAGAGGGATGTTGGGGTGTATTAGTAGGGGTATCACAAGTCATAAGAGAGAGAGGTAATAATCCCTTTTTACAAGACACTGGTTAGGCCCCATCTGGAGTACTGTGTGCAGTACTGGAGGCCGCACCTGCACAAGGACATTAACAAAATGAAGGTAGTCCAGAGTAGGGCAACCAAAATGGTGCAGGGACTGCATCAGAAGACATATGAGGACAGATTAAAAGAGCTCAAAATGTATACCCTAGAGCAAAGTATGGACAGAGGTGATATGAATGAAACATTCAAACACCTTAAGGGCATTAACAAGGTGAAAGAGTCTAACATGTTTCAATGTTAGAAAAATAGCAGGACAAGAGGACACAGCATGAGATTAGAGGGAGGCCGATTATGGAGTAATGTGAGGAAGTTCTTTTTCATAGAAAGGGTGGTGGATGCATGGAATGGCCTACCTCAGGAAGTGATGGATATGAATACAGAGCAGGGCTTCAAACAGGCATGGGATAGGCATAAGGGAGCAATACAGATGAGCATGAATAGATAGGCCATTGACAGAGTAAAGGCCCAAGGCACATTCATAAGGTAGAAAAAATGGGCAGACTGGATGGGCCTTACAGTCCTTATCTGTCATCAACTTCTATGTTTCTATGTTTCTAAAGGGGACAGCGATTGACAGGTGGGGGGGTACCACTAGACATCAGAGAAAAGGGTAGCTTATAGCTGACTCTGCAGCCAGTAGCATGAGCTCCAGCTGCGGCTGCAGAAGTCAAGAAAATCCCGCTGTTCTCACACAGAGAACACAGAGAAGTGCTCCTGTCGCTAAACTGCGCACCTGGGATTTGGGGTGCCCAGTAAACATATATGTGGGCACAATATTTTAAAACAAACATCAGAATCTAGCTAAACAGGTCCCATTTAGCTAGGTTCTGATCTTTGTTTATTAAAATCACAGCACTTTTGTGTTTTTTCCATGTTTGTCAGTTCGTGGAAGATATCAACAAGATGGCAGTTGGCATTGCACCAAAAATGTATGGTGCCCTGCCAATTCAGTGGCGCAAAACCAAAAACCATCATTTGCGGCATCAAATATTTACTTTTGTACAAAACGTTATCTCAAAACACCTACTGCACATGCGCAAGTCAGAAACCACTAAAACTGAAAGCCATATAACTCTGGAACCCCTTGAAATGTTTTCACTGGACCTGTCAAAGGCACTACAGTACCTTGGGAGATATCCCGTTTGTGATCCCGTTTGTGATCCTAGATCTTGTTTTACTTTTTTGTGAAACTCTCCTGTGAGTCATTTAAAAAACATAAATAAAAAAATTGGCTGTTCTAGCTAGATAGGGCTGTTCAGTGAGTGAGCTAATTTACCTCTGAGCATTACCAGGGTTTCTGCTGACGGACCTCGAAGTGTGCACTGGTGCTGTCTGTTTTGCCCCCGCTACCGCTCCGATCCTTAGAGGGAATTTCTGGAACTTTGTGAAAAAGGGGATTTGCTGCCCACTCTGTGTTTTACAGCCAGGAGATTATTTGGAGAGGAGGTGCGGGTGTGGAACTGAAGTGATTTGAGTCAACACCAAGTGACTGATTGGACTCCCAGGGGAAGAGCCTTCAGATGTGTGGATCTGCATTGTGGTGTGGAGTTTGCGAGGACTATCCTTCGAGTATCAGCTTGTAAAGGAGTCCTTTGCCTCCTGAGGTGATTTTTGACTGGTTATGTGTCCAAGTCGAGTGGTTCTGCTGGATTTCTTGTCTGTTCGTACTGTGGCCCCTACATTTTTAGTGGGCCTGACTGCCAGAGTTTGCCCCACTTGGGTAGATTGGGCCTGGACTGGTCGGGGAGCTGGCTGGTGGGTGCACAATTTGCTTAGGCCCTTTGCTGAGTCTGCCTGTGGGTTGACTCACTAGAGGCACCTTGTTGCGGAGTAGATATTTCCGGTGGTTGGCCTCCATAGGTTGGGCTCTCAAAGACTGGATTATTGATTTGGGTTGGATTTTTATTCTTTAAGGAGGTTTCCATCTGTGACTCACTTCAGCTGAGGAAATACAGTCAGATCTGAATTTTCTTTTGTTTATTAGAGCAGTGAGAGTGCCTCATTTATCTGTACTCCCCGGCAGTGAGAGGACCTGGGGGTTCTACATTTTCTGACTCTTGTACTACCTGAATTTTACACAGGCAGTGAGAGTGCCTTGTTATTTGTACTCCCTGGCTGTGAGAGGGCCTAGGGGTCTGAACTTCATCAGTTCTTAGCTACTGTCTCCTGTATACCCAGTGAGAGTGGGTTACCGGAGTTTTATTTTATTTTATTGTATTACTTTTATATTTGATGGTTTTAGTTACATTCAGTATCAGAGTTTTGTTTTCTTTTGATTCATTGTTTAAAGTGGAAGTTTCTCTGATTGGGGATACTACTTCTTTTGGTTTTGTATGATTCACCCAGACTGATTTTGCTTTTTTGAGACTCCAAGACTGGACTATCTCAGCAGCTCTGGAAGTAGTATTATTTTAAATTATCTTGCTTTCATATTAGTATATAGTGTTGGGTAGGGTGGGCATTTTATTGTTGTTTATTGTTTATGTGGGGTGTGTAGTTTTTATGGGGGTTTATATTTAAATATATGTGCCTAGGAAAGAACTTGGGAAGGTGCAGCTACTCGGCGACTTTCCTTCAGAGCCCCTGTCCATTTGAGCTCCCATCACTCCCTTTAGAGACCTATGGGAGATGGGCTCTAGGAATTGTTCAGAGGAGGTATTCCAGAGGGGGACTGGTCTGGGAGGCTGCCAGAGAATCTTGGATACAGGTGGTGAGGTCGAGGAATGCCCTGAGGTGAAATGGCCACTGGAGAGGGGTCCTCCCTGCTTAGTGCCCATACCTAAGGGCTCCACGGAAATTAGTGGGCAGGCAGCTGATCCTGCAATCCCCCTTCATCCTACTCGGGCTGTGTTATGCAATGCCAGGTTGATGAGGAACAAGACTGCCATAATGGCAGACTTGATTGCCTCGGTAGATCTGGCTTGCATCACGGAGACCTGGCTGGATGAAAATGCCACTCCCATTTTGGAGGCGGTGGTGCCAGCTAGGTACTTCATGATACACAGCCTGAAGAAGGATCACAGAGGCGGGGGGTGGCCATTTGTATTAAATCTGACCTGGGTCTCATGGTGCTACCTATGGGTCCTACCGAGTCCTTTGAATGTGTGGCCACATGGTGGGGTTCTGGCACGGGTTACAGGATCTACTTCTGCTGTATCATCCTCCCAGGCAGGGAGGGTGAATTTTTGAGGGAGTTTGGGGAGCTCGTCGCTGGTCTGGCATTGGAGTCCTCAAGATGGTTAGTTCTCGGGGACTTCAATGCCTGGGTATACGACAGGCTCTCCACATTTGGTAACAATCTCCTAAGGAGTATAGAGGGGCAGAGGCTGGGCATGGCACAAAATGTAACTTCAGTGACCCACTCACGCGGCCACACACTTGACCTGATGTTTTCATTAGGTCTTGAGACCATTGATCTTAGAGTTGATCCGATAGTTTGGTAGGATCACAGCACCATGAGGTTCAGGTTTGGGGCCACCCTGAAGCCCGTGCCTCTGTGGAAATGGTCCGGTATTGCCCTTTGTGGGGTTTGTCCCCATCCGGGTTATTGGCGGTGCTGGACCTATTGAGTGTGGGGACTGACTGTGCGATTGGAATGGAAGAGGCATTGGTGGTATATAATGGTGCCGTCGCGACTGCCTTTGATGCAATCGCACCCATTCATGACTGACCCTTATCTACTCATAAGAGACCTCCCTGGTTTGATGGGGAACTCAGGGAGTTAAAGATTAAGGGTTGGAGGTTAGAGAGGCGGTGGAGGAGATCTGGCCTGATGGAGGACAAATTGGCCCTGATGTCCAATTACAGGGATTATCAGGGGGCAATCTCCTGTAAGAAGGCAGAATTTTTGTCAAGGGAGATTGCTGCAGCAAGGAACAGACCAGCTCAGCTCTTCCGCATGGTGGATAGGTTATTACATCCTGCCTGCCTCCGTGTGGGGGGAGCAGGCTCAAGCACTAGGTGTGAGGAGTTCACTCTGTTTTTTGCCAACAAAGTGTCCGCTATCAGAGCTGAGATCTCCTCCGCCATCACTCAAAGGGATTGTGGAGTCCACTCTGAGGTGCTGCAGAACACTCCTCTTGTCTGGACTGAGTTTGATCCAGTTGGGCTGGAAGAAGTGGTGAGGGTTCTATCGAGACTGAAGCCAACACATTGTGATCTGGACTGAGGTCCAACACAACTTTTAGTTGGGTGCATGGACCTGATTGCACCTGTGGTTGCCAAGATTGTCCAGAGTTCCTTGAGGAATGGGGTCTTCCCGTTGGCCCTGAAAGAGGCCTTGGTTAGACCCCTATTAAAGAAAACCTCATTGGACCTGGACTGTCTCGCCAACTACAGGCTGATCTCTAACATCCCATTTTTAGGGAAGGTTATAGAAAAGGTGGTGGCAAGTCAGCTTGAGGAGCTTCTCACTTCCTCTTCCACCTATGAGATTTTCCAGTCTGGGTTTAGGGATGGGCATAGTACGGAGACCACTCTGGTGAAGGTGCGTAATGATCTCCTAATGGCGAGAAACAGGAAAGATCATTTCATCTTGGTCCTCCTGGATCTCTCAGCGGCATTTGACACTGTGGACCATGAGGTGCTACCTGACCGACTACGGTTCTGGTGTGGCCTATCTGGCAAAGTCATCAAATGAATCAGGTCATAGGTAGAGTGCAGAGGGTAGTGATGGGGTTGGCCTTGTCTAACCTGAAGCCTCTTACCTGTGGTGTTCCGCAGGGGTCAGTCTTGTTGCCTTTATTGTTCACAGTGTACATGCTGCCATTGGGAGACATTATTAGGTGGTATGGGCTGGGTTTTCACTGCTATGCAGATGATACCCAGCTTTACCTATCCTGTGCACCAAGTAACCAGATAGCGGACTCTGTATTTAACAACTGCCTGTCCGATATCCGGACTCGGATGTCCCATAACTGGTTGAGACTCAACCCAGACAAGACAGAGGTACTGGTGGTGGACCTGGGTCTTCATGGGGGGATGGGGGTTTGTGGAGGCCACCTAGTCTTGTACTGGGGGGTGCCACTGACCCCATCCGAATGGGTAAAGAATCTCGGTGTGATCATTGACAGTGGCTTGACACTCGATGCTCAGGTGTTAGTCGTTCTTAAGAGTGGATTTTATCATCTGAGGAACATTTCTGGATTTGGAACCTGTTACCCCCGAGGACCTACCCTCACTAGTACGTGCTTTTATAACATCCAGACTGGATTACTGCAATGCCCTGTACCTAGGGCTATCTGAAGGTAATCTCCACTGACTACAGCTGGTTCAGAACACAGCAGCAAGACTATTGATGGGTGTGCGTAAGTACGATCATATCACACTCATCCTTTGCGAACTGCACTGGCTGCCGGTTAGGTGGAGGATTGCTTTCAAGATCGGGCTTCTGACCTATAAAGCCCTACATGAATGGGGTCCAGTCTATCTGCATGATCTCCTTGTGCCCCATCATCTGTCCCGGGCTCTCCATTCCACCGAGGGTTGTCTCCTGGATATTCCTAGGGTGAGGTTGTGCCACTCAGGTGATCGAGCGTTCTCGATGGCTGCACCCACCCTGTGGAATCAATTACCTAAACAACTACGGGAAGCACCCCTGGTGGATACCTTCAAAAAAGGTTTAAAAACTTATTTATTTAACCAGGCCTTCAATTAAGTTTTTAGATAACCATGTTTATTGGAATTGATCAGATAGATAATCTTATTTATTATGTGTAACTGGATAGTGATGTAGATTTTAATTATGTGTTTGTATATTTTTAATATTGTGTTATTGTATTGATTGTATTGATTGTGAAGTGGTCCGTGTCTCAGGAAAGGAGCGCTATATAAATAAAGTATCTATCTATTTATCTATGACACGTCTCCTGCAAGTTTGGGGCAACAATTCATTTCCATGTAGGCTGTAGGCGAGCGCAAAAAAACCCAATGTTAGTATAAAAAACAATTTAGTGTTTTTCTAGAAATGACACATCTATCTCAGAAACCACACAAGCTGCTGTCACAAAAATTGCCACACATCAAGACCTTGCCTTCTAGACAACACATACAAAATGTCAGCTCATTTCGTAAAAGGGAGCTAAAGATACTAATGTGCAAAATTTGAGGTTTAGCATTAAACAGGCTACTCAACCCTAACTATAGGGGCACTATTGTGCCCCAATAATACCTAAGTGACATTTTGGAGCTGCAAAAACCAAGTTTACGAGACTCAATAGATACATTGTATAGCAGGAAATATTAGCTTTCAGTTTATTTTCTCTATATTAGCTTAACTGACAAAAGTGCTAAAATAAGCTGATCGCTAATTACATACAGGGAGCACAGTGCTGAAACGGGACACGGAGCTGATGCACTAATTCAATAGGGCACTAAATAGTACTGCACCGTGCTCTGCGCTAAATAAAGGGGGCACTAAAATAAGCTGCTATACAGTACCTTGCCACTGCAATGCATTTTATTTTGAAAATAAAGTTGGCAGACCTTTATATGGATCTGTACAGAGCCTCAGATTTCAAACCACCTTGTTTTTGTCAGGTAGCTAACCCCCAACTACGGGAGCAATTATATGTCTGCAGGGATTGAAATTAGACTAGGTAGCCACTAGCCAGCAGGGGTTGGTGGCTGGGAAAATCCACTGCCCCGCTGAAATACTTCTTGAAATTTTGCATCCTTTGGAACAAGCCAGTTGTACGAGGTAGAGGAAAACTGTACTGGCCCAATGCATCTGGGTTTGTTTGCTTCCAAGAGCAGAAGCAACATTCTGTACTTGGCATCTAATTTTTCTAGCCAAGTCAATCAATAAGTAGTGGGGGCAGCGTTATGGGCTCACAGCCTTCTTCTGCCCTAAACATTCCTAGCATGCTTCCTACTGTGAATCCACTGAAACCGTAGGAACACTGAACTTATTCAGCATGCACCATCTGACTGTTTATAGGGTGCTCTGTGCAAGCTCTTTTTTTTGGTTTGTATTGTAAACAGTTTAATTTAAAACTTCATACCTTATTATATTTGCTTGGAGAGTCATAGTTTAATTTTAATTTAACAAGGTTTTGCAAGCTGGGCTGTCAAACATTGGCCCATGTTCTACTAAGTCAAGGAAATAGACATAGTTACTGTTTCTACAGTTTGTATGCTGCGCGCCGTTTTGTTAAACAACTTCTTTTCAAAAATAGATATTGTGGTGTTTTGTCCAGTATGGTTGTCACATTATACTGGTTTCTTGGCATACTGTGACACTGAAATTCACTGTGTTAATTTAGAGTGAATTGCCCTCTACCATGCTGTTTTTCACAGTTTGCCACAATTGTTAGGCCTCATTCCATCAGACTTAAACTGTTGAGGGGTACTCAGAGCTAATTTCCATCAGACTCGACATACAGAGAAATATAAACTGTCCTTTGGTTATCATTGCAGACTGTCATAGACAGTATAACATTGGTATCATGCTTCACAGTTGTCATGCAGGGGTCAAAATTGGCATTACCTGCTAGTTAAATAGAGGTAGATTTTGTATCCAGCTAGTAAGGTTGTCCTTTAGCTAGACCTATTAGCTTGTACTGGAGAAGGTAACATTTCAGTAAGTGGACTAGCTGGGCTACAGGAACAGTCCATGGGGCCAGTTGATTTTCCAGTCACTGGCCCTTGAGGCTAGAGGCTGCAAAAGTTAATTTTAACCCATCATGAATAAATATTTCATTGATACTGTTGCATTCCTGCTGTCTGCCCTGCTGCAATACCTTGGGAGACAGGGGCCCAATGAAGATTATGGGATCTGCCTTCTGAACATTTTTTTTTTCAGACTTCCTCATTATTCAAATTTTCATTGTATTCAGACGCACAGTATCTCCAAATGCCATAACAGGTACAACATGCCAATGCAGAAATAGCATATACCCCAAACATACAGCTTGTGAAATACCCTTAAATTACAATAAATATGAAAAAATCTGGGTAACTTGAACCCACCCAAACTTGGAGGGCTCCCATACTAACTAGCAGACAACACTAATTTTAACAAGTACTGATCCACTGTGCACCTTACCTTTCCCACACCGGTGAGCCAAATTGCAGAATGAGTTTGGATCGCCAGAGATCGGTGGGGGTGGGGGGACAGGAGTGGATCAAGCAGCCACCAGGCAGCTCTCATCACTGGAATAGGGGTGGCAGGCCAACTCGGCTCTTGGCTGCCACCAGATGGAGGGCTTGTAGTAGCACTGATGCACAAGTGGCAGGCAGTAGTTGGGGAGGGAGCTGCGATTCCTTGATGCACATGTACTTCCACACACATGCACAGCCCATGCCACCACGACTGAGGGGAGAACAAGAAAAAATGGACCCATGAGTTGAATGACACCCTGTGCACCTCCTCGGACTGGCACAACTGCGTGACTGCCTGGAGTATTTGGATATGCAACTTGGAGGGGGGAGGGGAACAGCCCTCCCTCCTTCCTCCAGCCCACTACAAGGGGCAATCAAAGGGGGACTCACTTTTGATGGGTCTGAGAGAGGTGGGTACCAGATGTGGGGAGGTGAGGGCAGGAACAGATGAGCCACCTAAGGGATAAAAAGCTATATGGAATAAATATTTTAACAAGTAGCTATGGCAGGACAATTTTATTTGCAGTTAATTTTTTATGTCTTTAAACACAGTGTACAGACATCAGCAAATTACGGTCAGTACAGTAGCATGTATTGCAGCACATCATACAGTAGACAGCTGAAGGATGAGTATACTAATGGTATTCATCTACCGGAGCCAACAGGCTTCCTAAAAATACAGTAGGATATCCATAGTCACATGCTCAAATATTTTGTAACCTAAAAATACACAAAACATGTAGCATGTAGAACTTCCACACAGCAAATTGCAAACAATCAGAGATAACAGAGGAACAAAGGCCATATCTGGACAGGTGATTCATTGCATCAAAAACCAAAAAATCTAACTTGGGGCCAGAGAACAGGGTGGAGGGACATGCAAAAGGGGTATGGCAGGGCACTTTTAATTAAGGAGACTGGGTTCAGCAGCGGATCCACAGTGGATTATATTAAGAGGTCAGGGTTACATGCCCCAAAACAATTAAATGATCATTCACTAATATTCATTGTTGCTCTAGTGCCCCTATAGCAGTTCAGTTGGCAGGGCTGCATGAGGTACTATATGAAATGTAAGAAATCTTCTATGAACAAAGAATAGGTCCAAATCCTCTCTTAGATACTAAAGAACAATTATCCACCCTGACCACCCACAGAGAGCAAAGATGTAAGACTACTAATTAGCTAAACTCTTATGCTAAAAAGAAACAAGCATTTGTCAATGCCGAATGTTCCCTTGCAGGTATTTGCAGTGGTGTTTGGCATGTATGGTGCTTTACCCTAATGCCCTGTGCGATTGCTGGTATTTGGACAATAAATTGTCAGCATGACCTTGTTGCTACCCCCATTGTACGCTACATAGGCGGAAACATGTTTTGGGCAGGATGTGAAAAATGACAGCTGTACTTTCACTCATAAGGAAGTGTGGTAAAATGGCAATGTTGAAAATCTGGGTGAAATATTGAAAATTCGCAAACCTACAAGCGTGCGTGGGAACTGTAGCATGCGCTCGTAAAACAGTCATTTGTAGGATTTTTTCACAAATTTTCAACATTGCCATTTCTAAACCTCTGCTAATGAACAGTATCACTGTGATTTTCTTACTGTGTCCCATACATTGATTTACGCACACCGACTGCGCCATTGTGCACTACATGGGGGAAAGATGTTTTGGGCAGGATGTGAAAAATGACAGCTGTACTGCTCATAAGGAGGTGTGGTAAAATGGCAATGTTGAAAATCTGGAGTGAAAATATTGAAAATTTGCAAACTTACAAGCGTGCGTAGGAACTGCGCAATGCAGAGTCATAAAACAGTCATTTTTAGGAATTTTTTCACCAAATTTTCAGCACAGCCATTTTAAGACCTCTGCTCATGATCAGAGTCACTGTGATTTTCTTAATGTGTCCCATACATTGAGTTCGCACTGACTGCGCCATTGTGCGCTACATGGGCAGAAACACATTTTGGGCAGGATGTGAAAAATGACAGCTGTACTGCTCATGAGGAGGTGTGGTAAAATGGCAATTTTGAAAATCTGGGTGCAAATATTGAAAATTCGAAGCGTCTGAGCGCATAGGAACTGCGCAACGCACGCTCGTAAAACAGTCATTTTAAGGAATTTTTTCACCAAATTTTCAACATAGCCATTTTAAGACCTCTGCTCATGAACAGTATCACTGTGATTTTCTTAATGTGTTCCATACATTGATTTCGCACACCGACTGCGCCATTGTGAGCTACATGGGCGGAAACACATTTTGGGTGAGATGTGAAAAATGAAAGCTGTACAGCTCATAAGAAGGTGTGATAAAATGGCAATGTTGAAAATCTGGAGTGAAAATATTGAAAATTCGCGAACTTACGAGCCTGCGTAGGAACTGCTCAACGCACGCTCGTAAAACAGTCATTTTTTGGAATTTTTGCACCAAATTTTCAACATGGGGTTTTGGGACCCTTCTCATGAATGATGTCACTGTCATGGCGTTATTCAAGGCTGAGGGTGATTTCGCACAGTGACTGTGCGGTGCCTCGTGAAATCACCTCGCGCCCGAATAACGCCATGACAGTGACATCATTCATGAGAAGGGGTCCCAAAAACCCCATGTTGAAAATTTGGTGCAAAAATTCCAAAAAATGACTGAGATATGCAATAAAGTTGAAACCCACTAGGTAGCCCATTATACAGCTTACCGGCATTTCCTCAGTTCGTGGTCGTCTTTGAAGAGTGCAGACGTGTTCCCAGTCCACCGAAGATCATCGGCGCGGAGTCGGAGGTAATTATGGGGGTGAGGGGTGTGGAAGGCTGGGTGCACAGTGGGTGGTGCGGGTTGTGGGAGGGGGCTGGAGGCGAGTCATGGGACCGTTTTGTTTGCAGGTTCAAAATAAAAAAGATGACATGGGACATTTGCCACGCTGGGGTGGGCTCCCAGCATGGCAGAAGATGGCTGGGGGCAAGGAGCCGACGAGAGTTGGGCACCCCGGTAACAAACTACGAGGGGGCGAGGAGCCGACGGGGATTGGGCACCTCTGCCGTGGCAAAGTAAACCACCATTTGCCACGCTTGGGGTGGGCCCTACATGGCAGCAGGATGGCTTGGGGGCCATGGAGCCGATTGGGGATTGGGCACCCCATCAGCAACAATATTTGCCACGCTGGGGTGGGCCTCAGCGTGGCACCAAAGCTTTGGGGGGGCGGCATGACATGTGCGGGGGGGAGGTAGCGCGTGACGCGAGGGGGTGCGGTGCTCAGTATGGCAGTGGTGCTTTCCTTTGAAGCAGAGGAACACCACTATCATACTGAGCTCCTGCACCCATTGGTGCAGGACCGCCATGCCTGCTCAAGGGAGCAGTGCATTGGGTGGGAGAGGCACACCTCCAAGTGTGCTACTCTCCCAAAACGTTCCTTGCGCATGCGCCCAAGCGAACGTAAAAAGAAAACAGACAAACCATATGACTCCCACACCTCCGTCCACAACATGTGTAACCAGCAGTATTGTACAAACTTTTGTGATGCTCTATTGTAATAAAAGTCCACAGTCCTGAAAGGTGGAATTATCAAGCACCACAACTAACAGAAAATAGAATAGTGTTCAACATGTTCAACAAGTATTCATTCTGCCAAGTCCTCCAGCCCACTGTCCTGCCACTGCTGAATAGAGTCCAGCAAGTGTGAAGCAGCATCTGAATCCGTGAACACATACTGTTTACCTTGATAGGTTAGTCTCAGTCTAGCAGGGAAAAGCAAGTGTGCAGGCACCCCCAGCTGCATAAAATGACTTGTACATACCAGTAGTTCCTTTCTCCACAGCTGGGTTCATGGATATACATCCAGAAAGAACCACAACTTTTCCCCTGAAAAGATACATCCTTGTGACCCTGGGCAGCTGCTAACAGTTAGAGCTGTGCAGAATGGAAAAATTCAGAATTCATGGAATTTCGATGAAATATCACAAAATTCAGCAAAAGCTTGCAGAATTTTGTAAGAATTTTGCAGAACTTTTAAAATGTAGTCATTTGATCATGACTCATCCGTTGTTTAAGCTAGAGCTCTGCAATGTGGCATGTTCACTCTTTGGGTGGAGTGCCAATAATGTACCAAATGTCATGAAATTCAGATGGATAGTTTTAAAATGATAGTTGTTCAAAGTCTGCCATTTTTATTTTTGTGTAAAATTTCATGAACAGTTTTATCTGCTCATACCTCAGCCATCTGTTGGATCAGAGTTCTTAAATTTGGCATGATTCTATGAACATTAGCAATGCACATATCACTACTTCATTTGATAAGCTGAGCTGACCTTTTTGCAGTCCTGCTTTTCCTGTCTGGGTGACTATCCCCACTTCTCTTTTGGCATAGCCAGATTGACTCAGTAGAACTACTGATCCCACTGATATCCTTTTTGTTCCTTACAGTGACAAACACCCTTAAAATGTGAGTCATCTACTTTTCCTATCGCCTCTTCCTGTTCCAATAGCCAGAATTCTTCCTTCCTGCTGCCCCAAACATTGTCTTTCCACCACATCTTTTTGAGTACCTCAAAGTCCAAGACTTGCATGTACAGCAGGCTCCCTGGATCATAAATTTACTGGATGTGATCCTTAAATATCCTGCATTCAGGTTGGAATTGTTAACACTCTTTGCTTCCTTCCTGCAACCTGGGGGTCTACCACTGTTGTGCTGCCCAGTTCAGCTGTCCATTTCTTGGTGAAACTGTGCATCTAACTCCTGAACTTGGTGACCCCTGCACTACCTGCCTCTCATACCCCTATCCTTTAATTAGAATTGCCAAGATAAGGCTGAGTGAAATTAGTAAATTCCAGTTTTATGGAATTTTTCATGAAATTCTACAATTTTCACAAAGACTCATGGGATTTGACTTTAAGAACAGATTTTTTTTACAATTTCTGGCAGTAAGCAATTAATAAAATCAACACACACAGTCTCCTTGTAAGATCTAAGAACCTGCCAAATGTAATGGTATTTCATTCTCTAGTTTTAAAGTTTCAACCGTTTATAAATTTATACTGTAGTTTACATATTTGCAAAATTTAATTTTGAAATGTTGTGAAAGTTTGACTACGTTTAATGCAATCCCATTTAAAGCTGAAAATAGGAACTTTGTGGTATAGCAGTTTAAATGTTTCAACTCTGGTTAAATTTGGATATGTTGTTTTAAAATTAGAGGAAAATAACTGAAATTTAAATGTTGGCAACATGTTTATTAGGCTATAATGCAGTCCCATTTGAAGCTAGAAATCTGAAACTATGTGCATATACAAATGTAGTGATAACCTGTACACCTGTCAAATTATATAACATTGCAATGAATACTATCAAAAATTAAACCTAAAATAATGGGAATCTAAATTTTGGCAACATTTTTGGCTATCTAAAACTCAGCTCCCATTAAAACTTGAGACTTTAAACATGGTACATATACTCATGCTGGAAGCTTCTGTAAATTCTGACATTGTGGAGAAACTTGGATATGAAATGTTAAAATTATCTCAAAATAAATGAAAATTTATTTTTGATTAAATGTTTGCCCACCCATAACTCTGCCTCCTTTCAACCTACAACTTTAACATTTAGCACACTTTTGTGTGCTGTCAGCTGCTGTGAACTTACAAAATACGGTGTTATTTGGATCCTTACTTTTGAAATAATAGCAAAATAACTGAAATTTAAAATTTGGCAAAATTCTGCAAAATTTTCATGAACATTATATGAAATTCCACAGCATCAGAATGGTCATTCCATAGGTGGAATTTTATATTTCACACAGCTCTACTAACAGTACCAAACATTCTTCTGAATTTCTGAGCTGTGCCACCACTATCACACAAACTCCAGCACCGTCCCACTTCTTCTTAACTGGTACCTGGAAAACCCTATGAACCTTTTCCTGTTCCATAGACAAAGAGGACCCTTCCTGCAGGAATGTCTATAGTGTAGTGACCAGGTCCCCTTTAGGAATAGAATCCAGCAGACCCAACACATGGATGTTAGTAGCACATGGCTGGTTTTCCAGTGTCTCAAGACAACTGAGCAGGGCCTTGCTCTCTAGCTGTGATGCCCTCCAGTCTACACAGGTGCTCCAAGACTCCCATGATATCTTTATTGTGTTGCACCATGCGTCATAGACCTGCTTCACTGCTTGGTCATGAGCGGCCAGCTGATTGTTTGTACTGCCCAGTTTATCCTCCATACTTTGCATGATGGCCAGTATACACTGGATATTTGGGTCAAGCCTGACTAACAGTCTCACCTTTGCTCCTCCGACTTTTTGCACAGATCATCCATAGACTTATCAACTGTTTTTTTTTGGGGGTGGACGACTCATCCCTGCCACCAGACCACAGCAACAGGACAGGCATGAGCAGAGTGAAACAGCAGAGAAAAAAAACAAGTTTTAGACTCAAAAGCCTAAAAAAAACTGACCTCCCACACCTTTTGAACCTTAACTACAGGGCCTGGGATCAAGATTTTGTTTGGTAGCCACTAACCAGTACGGTTAATGACTCTGAGAATCCACTGCCATCATGGATGTTTCACCAGTGGCCAAACTAGTATACTTATTGAAAGGTTCCATCCTCCATTAGTATCAGCAAGGCTAAGGTTTCTGGCCTGATAACATGTCTGAATCAAAAAGGTATAGTACAATTGCCCCCCACCCCAAAAAAAAAAAAAGCTGCTTGAAAGCTTGCAATTCATTTAATTCCATTTTCTTGCTTTGTCTTCATTCCATTGTTTTAATGATTTAAAAGGGCTCATGGTCTCATCATTTGGCCGAATCACCATTAACCTGACCACCGACAACAAGGTAACCCCCTCATTGGTCACGTACCTACTTACATTTTAGATTTTTTGTTTGTAATTGAAAGTTATAGTACATCATTTCCTAGTCAGGGCATTGCCCTTTGGTGACATAACTCTAATTATGCACAAGTTATAAGAAACCTGTCATACTACTAATAGCTTCAACCTAAACTATAGGGTGACATAAGTATTCTTCAATTCTTTAATATAAACATTTTGGGGGATCAACACAGATTTTGTCCAGTATGATATAAACAAACTAGGTCTGGTATAGTACAATATGTGTGATGTTTGGTGTGTAAGCATGTTGCTGTCCAGAATGATTTCCGTATGCTGAATTATTATGTGTGCACCAGATCTGCTGTGCTGAGAGGGTACTGTCATGTTATGGTTCAGATGTGCGGGGGTGTTACATCCTTGCTGGGATATAGGGCACCCATGGGTTGAGAGAGTGTGCTGAGTTTAAATAGTTCCCCCAAATTGCCCAGTTGTGGTCCATTTTATCCATAACACTGAACTGGACTCTTTCATAACACATTCCCTTTAAGCACAGCCTGGCATCTGTGCCACTGTTGCTCAGAGATCTGTATACCTAGCTCCTCTTGCCATTTTTGCAAGGCTGGCTTGAGGGGATCTGAGATAAGGGATAGAAGGAATTTATAAATCTTGCTACTAGCAGCTCTATTCCCCGGTCCTCCACCCGGGAGATTATCTAATGGGTTATAGCTCTCTAGTGTTCATCTGCCCAATATCAGCTTGAAGTGCATGACTGAGCTGCTGGTAAAGTCAATGCTGGTTGCTTGGTATACCGAATTCATCCTGTAGCTATGCAAAGAACTTCAATACCCTAGAGAACATGTCAAGAAGGTCTGCTAATTGATGAAGCCCTTGGATCTCCCAGGCCCACCAGTAGATTGGTACAAAAGGTTTGCAAGCTCAACCCCTGTATTTACTATACAATTTAATAAATTTAATGGGTGGCTCCTGGTGTGTGACCAAACAGAAACATATGATTAAAGTTCCAGGGTTTTACACCCCCCCCTTTTTTTTTTCCTGCATTAAAGCCTGCACTTTTTTCAAATTAACTCCAATATTCTTACTTCTCATATTTTTCGGAGGGGCTCTTGGTTCTCATCATCCAGCTGAACCACGATTTAAGCCTGACCACTTCAGCAAAGTGACCACCTCCATCGGTCAGGTAACAAGCATAACATTTTAACTTGCCTCATCAGAGCTGAGGTCTCCTTGCTTTCTCTATACTTTTGAAGAGACCACTCTCTTGGCTTCATTACTTATAATGTGCTCTGGCCAATGAAAGGCTCGCAGGTTTCTAATAACAAGCATCAAATTTTAACTTTCCTCATCAGAGCTGAGGTCTCCTTGCTTTCTCTATATTTTTGAAGAGACAAGTTAAAATGTGATGCTTGTTACCTGACCAATGGAGGTGGTCACTTTGCCGAAGTGGTCAGGCTTAAATCATGGTTCAGCTGGATGATGAGAACCAACAGCCCCAAAAATATGAAAAGTAAGATTATTGGAGTTAATTTGAAAAAAGTGCAGGCTTTAATACAGCAAAAAAAAGGGGGGGGGGCAGGGGGGTAAGGCCCTGGAACTTTAATCATATGTTTCTGTCTGGTCACACACCAGGAGCCACCCATTAAATTTATTAAATTGTAATGTAAATACAGGGGTTGAGCTTGCAAACCTTTTGTACTGATCTGAATGTAGGAGAATTGTGTCCTTCTAATTGTTAAGCTCCCTATTAGACACCTGTGACCTTTCATTGGCTAGCGTACACTATAAGTAATGAAGCCAAGAAAGTGGTCTCTTCAAAAATACAGAGAAAGCAAGGAGACCTCAGCTCTGATGAGGCAGATTAAAATGTGATGCTTGTTACCTGACCGATGAAGGTGGTCACTTTGCCGAAGTGGTCAAGCTTAAATCATGGTTCAGCTGGATGATGAGAACCAAGAGCCCCTCCGAAAAATATGAAAAGTACCAATATTGGAGTTAATTTGAAAAAAGTGCAGGCTTTAATGCAGAAAAAAAAGGGGGGGTAAGGCCCTGGAACTTTAATCATATATATCCACCAGTAGATTGGCTTAGACTATATCTGGAGCTTGGCATTATGCCATATATAGGTAAGTATGGAGATCTCTAGGGTGACCATAGAGTATGCTTTGTAGCCCAGGTCCAGACCCTTTCTGTATGTTGGGTGAGAGATGGACACTAAGATGGCCTGCATTGATTTAAAGAGAGTGGAGGTATGCACTAATTCTCTCAGGGCTTTATGCCTTGCAGTTTGCCCATTTGGGGCATTGGGGCAGTGGGGTCATAGGTAATGCCTGCCTCAGCTGAAAGAGCATATGAGCTTCGTGTCAACCCCCCTGACAATGGGTGCTGCTGTAATTTCTTAAAGCTGAGTCACCTTGAGTCTTTAGCCCCACAGAGGTTCAATGTTTGTCTTTGAAGCTGGGCAAATAAGCATTGTGGGAGAGCAACTGGGAGGTTGTCTAGCATGTACTAGATTTTGGGGGCTGCCACCTTTTTATAGGCATGTGCCCTTCTCCAGTGTGAAAGACGTAGATGGCTCTATCTCACTAAGTCAGCCTCTAAATATTTGATGATGAGGGCCAGGTTTAGGGTGCCAAGTTGATTAAAGTCCCAGTTAAAATCAATGCCCAGATATCTGATGTGGTGTTTGGCTGGAGATAAACCCCAAGGATAGTGAGATAACCTTTCCAGTTCTTTAGTAAGGGGAGAAGCAAAGATTTTAATACATTCAACTTGTATCCTGAAAGGGTTCCAAAGATTTGAATAAGCTTCAAAATGACCTCTGCGGGTTTGTCAGTTAAGAGCGTCATCCACATAGGCTTGTGCCTTGTGCTCCTCACCCATTGTAAGGCCATGTACAGTATTTGAGGGTCCTGCTTTATGGCTTGTAGCAAAGGTTTCAACACCAGAATGAAGCATAGAGAAGATAAGGAGCGACCTTGATGGGTTCCTCTGTGGAGCAGGAAGGTTTCTGACACAACTCCATTGGTGCTGACTGCCACTTGTGCTCCACTGTATATGACTTGAACCCCTTAATTGAACCTCTCACCAAGGCTGAAATGTTGTAGGGTGTGGAATAAGTAGGGCCATTTGACCCTGTTGATCTAAGGTTTTTTCTACGTCCAGTGCTAATGGGGCTTTGGATTGCCATATGAGATTAAGCAGCCTTCTTGTGTTATCTGTGCCTCTCCTCCCTGTGGTGAAGCCCACCTGATCCTTGGATGTCAGTGTAGGCAGAATGTGGTTAAGCCTGTGCACCCAAAGTTTGGCATATATTTTACAGTCCATCGTTATTAGGGAGATGGGATGGTAACTGCTGCAAAAAGAGCGGTCTTCCCAGGTGTGGTGTGCATCAAGTGCATGAGTTCTCCTGTTTCCCCCTGATCCCTCAAAGACCTGTATTAGAATACCTGCAAGTTCTTCCCAGAAGGCTGTATAAAATTCTGCTGGAAAACCATCCAGTTCTGGAGCTTTATTTTCAGCATGGAGCAGATAATTGATATCAGTTCTGAGGTTTGGAAGGGTTTGTCCAGGAGGTCTCTCTATTTCTGTGTCAGGGTGGGGAGGTTCAGGTGTGAGAGAAAAAAGCCCAATTACCTGGTGTGGTATGCACTTCTGATCTGTACAGGTCAGTGAATAAGTCCAGGAATGCCTTATTTACATTGGCGTTGTCCCTACTTAAGGTGCCTTGGTGATTATGTGTAGCCAGTATCCTGGTGGCTGTCTCTTGCCTGTTTTTGAGTCTTCCTGGCTTTTCCCCCTGCCTGTCAGAAGCACTGTTTCATCCTGAACAGGGCATATTCTGCCTTCTGATTCAGATGGACATTTATTTTGTATTTTTTCTTGTAGGAGATATGCCTGAGCAACTGGGTCTCCCCGGTAGGAGGTTTCTGGTGTTTTCAATTTGGCTTGGAGTGCTTCAATTTCTCTGGCCTGGTTCCTTTTGAGGTAAGGGGCATGACTGATGCATCTTCCTGTTATGAAGGCCTTCAGGGCATCCCATCTAGT
Organism: Neoceratodus forsteri; assembly: GCA_016271365.2. Taxonomy (NCBI): domain Eukaryota; kingdom Metazoa; phylum Chordata; order Ceratodontiformes; family Ceratodontidae; genus Neoceratodus; species Neoceratodus forsteri. The sequence goes on from CM028131.1 coordinate 1,317,627,294, forward strand.
TCCCTCTGAAATATCTCCTGATTTATTAATCTTCAGAAAGGTCTATATATCTTTGGCCAACTGCATTTTGAAGGAGCTGTCCCTTAATGGGGAGACATTGAGTCTTCCTTGCCCCTGTCTTCAAGCTTGTGTTCCATGTGGTAACCAGATAATACTTACCAGTGGATGATCAGAGATCAGGATCTGTTCTATCTTGGCACTTATGGTGTCTGCTGTGATGTTCTATGGGGCCAACCAGAGGTCTGTTCTGGTGTAGGTCTGGTGTGAGTGAGAGAAAAAAGTACATTCTCTCCCTTTGGGATTTACCAGCCTCCAAATGTCTGTTTGTCCGAGTTCAGAGGCCAGTGTGTGGAGCACTATGGAGATTTGGGATCCCGGGCCAGTTGCCAGGCATGTCAGGGGTTTGAGCCTATCTAAAAAATGATCCAGGGTACAGTTCATGTGACCCCCAAACAGAAGCTGCCCCTGTGTCTCTTCTGATAGCCTCTGACAGGGAATAGAAGAATTCTGTGTGTGTGTATTTGGCACATACACATTGCAGAGTGTTACTTTCTCTCCTGACATCTCTCCTTTCAAGATGAGGAACTGGCCTTCTGGGTCCTTTATCACCTCCTCCTCTCCTGCTCCTCCTCCTCCTCTCAGAAGTCCAGCCCCTCATGCAGCAAAATAGTAATTCCTCTGCTCTTTGAGTTGTACAAGCTACTATATGTGTGTGCCACCCACCTTGTTTTTCACTTATCTGTCTCTTTTTGCAGGAGGTGTGTTTCCTGGAGGACAGCTACACTGGCTCCTAGCTCGTTTAAATAGCTCAGAATTGTCCTCCTTTTGATCAGAGAATGAATGCTTTTGACATTTGATGATATGATTTTATCAGGGCAGCAGCCATGAGTGTTGGGGAGTGTGGGACTCAGTACCGGGCAACATGTTATGATCATCCTGTGTGGCTATGTGGCTGTCCTACATAGGTATGTATTACTTGTGGGTCCCTCAGGGAAGTGTTAGGTTGTCTCCAGTGGCACAGGAGGCCACATCCATTTTGCACAGCAATATATTTTGCAGTCTCAACATCAAAACAAACACATAGAGGTATAAAGCTAAGAGCAATATTAATAATTTGCAGAACAACCTCAAAACATTCAGACTTTTGAGAGCCTGTGTTAGACAGAGGGAAATTTCCCTGAACTTCTTGCTTTCTCCAGTTTGCGCTGATGAGCACCATACTGCGAGTCCAGGTATCCCATACCATAATGGTGGACCAGCTGATTTGTGGTGCTGGTTAGGGAAATAATTCCTATTCTAATAGTAGATGTTCGGTCTGCTAGCAAACTAGGTTGTGGGAGAGAGTCGGGGGGGACTTGGGGGTAGTCATGGCAGTGAAGCTGCCACCCTGAGGAATAATTTGGCCATCCTGTGGCAATATATATGTAGATGTATGGAATCTAAGTAATCACTGTACTATCAGGGTTGCTCACTAGGGCCAGAAGGGTACATTAGGCTCAGTTTCCAATTTATCAAACCAGACCTGGAGCTGCACATTAGCCCATCACTGCTCATGATTCAGAGAGCTTTCATATCATCACTCTACATCTATGCTCACCGGTGCCCCAGAGGAGCAGACACAGAGAGCTCCTTGTAAGCAGCCTCAATCATCAAGATGCCAATGCTCCTGTGGTTAGAGGGGCCTCAGAAGCTGTATCTGGGTCCTGCCCACTGTCCCAGTGGTGCCTGGTGCAGAGCTGACCTCCCTAGTGGATTGTTATTAGTCCCTGATTTGTCTTGCACTTGTTGTTGGGACTGCGGCAGCTGCAGGGCTCTAGCTGAAGCCTACTCAACTGCTCCTATGCGCAGTCACCCTGTAGCAGAGAAATGCGGGGGAGAGGTGTCTAGGGCTCTATTACTGGCATGTTAGGAATGAGTATGACCCCCTGGATGCTGAGTCCAGGTTCACATCCCTGCCTGAGGACTGCACAGAGCCCACCTGGTTGAGAGGCTTGGGTTTGTTCTTTCACCTGTGGTGGGGGGGGGTTCATCCCAGAACAAATAAAAAAGTACGGTGCCTCCACCCACAGAGAATAACCTGGCCATATACCGCTTGCAGTACCACCCTCTGGAATGCAGTACCTACCCACCTCTGTACACCGGACTGGATCACACCCTGGGAACCATGAAGACAGTTGTTACTTTCAACAATAAACACTTCAATCAGATTGTACAAACTGGGCGCACACACATAAGTAAAATTCAGCCAATTAACAGCACTTTTATTTAAAGAACACAGGCCTAGCAGCTGGAGGAAATGGTTAAATAGTTGTAAGTCACTTTGAGCGTTCCCACCGTTTTGCAATGTACCCTAAGAGCCACTGTACTGTGGGTCACTACCTCCTTCTCGGATCCCACAGTTTGAGTAAGCGCCCGCCCAATCAAGGGGCACACACAAAAATTATTCTACCCAGGATGCAATAAACTATTTAACTGGTACCCGTAATAGAACTACAGTTTCAAGTATGACACAAATACCAATGACTCTTGATACCCAGATATTACACTAGAGTCCCAGTGCAGGCCTGGTAGCTACTGTACATTGGCCAGGTTCTTTTAGTGGTACACTTGAGGAAAGTTAGCAAGCTTGCAATTTAACCACCCCAACACCATAGGGTGCTAGCACAATTTAAAGGACTTGAAATCCAAACAGAGAATGCTTGAAACCAAACTTGTAATGCAAAGTCAGAAAACTACAATGACCCCAGCCAGTAATGCCAACACTCATGTGACCAACAGATGCAGCAGTTCAGTGGAGACAGGGAAAAGCACACAGCAGCAGGTCAGGCAACAATCAGGAACAGACCCCAGTGGCCATGGGATGGAACCTTCGGACTCTCTCAGATGTTCTGCAGCAGCACAGCCCTTTGGGCTCAACTCACAGGATTTGGAAGCACTATGCAGTGGCTTCCCAGTTTCCAAGGAGCCCAGACCCCTGGAGTGACCCCTGCAGTCCAACTGCCCTCTGACTCAACAGTACCCACGTACTCAAGGCACGTGCCCTGTGGCTCACTGTTCCCTGATCCACCCCACTAGATGAGGGCTAGCAGGTTCCTTACCTAGCTCTGGAGCAACCTGGGTAGGATGCCTGTCTCTGCTTGGTACTACTCAACAACTTTGGTATGCAGCAGTGGCCCACAGGCTCACACTCTCAGCAATTTCTTCTCACAGATGCTCATCTTACACAGTCTCTGAACAGGGTAAGCCCAGGATAAAGCCTGCAGAGAATGTTCAGAATTAATCCTGGTGAGGGCTCCTAGGACTGTTGGCCTGGCTAGACCTCTTGCTTGGTCTCACCAGCATGTCTGAACACCTCATTGTCCCTCTCCAACTGTCACAATCCCCTCAAGAACCCAGAAGCTTCTTTCCCTTCATTCTGTGTCTCATTGGACAGGCAGGGCTGTCTATCAGTCCTTCTGCCCTGTCCTGCCCAGTGGGATTCACACTTATAGTCCCAAGTCCATGTGGGAGGGTCAGACTGCTCATCCTCTACACAATTCCCTGTTTTTGTCTCTAGGGCTTCCTAGCCCTCTGATTGGCTGGCTGGTGAGAACAAAGATTGCCAACATGGCTGCGGCCATGTGCTGAAGGAGCTTTATGCTCCAAAGTTATTTATTTTATATTTTGCAGCTCCTTATTTGTCTGCTGTTTCCAGAGTTTACTGCAACCCCCCAGTGCTGATGTCTGGTGTGTCTGTGGTGGCTGTTGTGCAGATGAGAAGTGAGTCACAGCCAGGGTCTGGTGGAGTGGGAGCACTGAGTAGGAGCCCTTTGCAACATGTACTCCTGCTCCTAGTAGTGGTGGAATTATTGTGGTGCAGGAGGTGAAAAAGAAACAAATGTGATGGCTCCTGGTCCCATCTACCAAAACTGCGGGGACTGGGACTGAACAAATGTGGCCGCAGCTGCAAGGCAAAATTGTGCAGGAGGTGTGAAGGAGTTCCCTGCAGCACATCTGTCTCACCATGCCACACATGTGGTCAAGCAAGAGCTACGCTGCACCAGTATGGCAGCAGCCCTATAGACCTCAAGAGGATGGCAGCAGCAGTCCAGGTAAGGTCTCTCATGAGGAGGGGGTTACATGACTATGGTAGGGTATTGGACAGCTTAACACAATGTCAGTAGAGCAAGCCCATTTTGCTGTATACCACGATGCATAGTAGGGCTCCCTAGGACTGTCTTTCCTTACTATTATGTGCATATGCTAAAACTGGGTGACTAGATGGCAGCCAAGGTCAATAGGACAGGTACAGGAAGGACATTAGCAGTTCACTTGAGGACATTTAGTTGGGGTTGGGTTTATTTTGTTTAGGCATCTCCTGCCCAGCTGTCAAACTGATGCCCTGGGAAACCACAGCAGACCCTGCTACTCAAGTATCGCTTTAACTCCCAGCCAGTTTCATATAATTCCTTTGCCCAGAGCTTGAACTCAGGGGTGTGTCATTTGACCTTATCTGGCATAACACTGGCCTCAGAGGCTCTGTCTCAAACACTCACCCAGCGGTTGACTCCCTCTCAAACATATATACATTCAAGAGGGAAAAGACTCGAGCAGTTGCTGTGTGAGTGTTGCCAGAGTAAGCCATGGTGTAACGTGATTGGCTGAGAGAGTTCCTACCAGTGGTGCTTGTCGTGTGGCAGGGAAGCACAGCTGAGACTTTCAGTTCCCAGACCACTGTAAGCATGTCAATGTACTTTATGACGAAAACATCACAGTTTATGAAACCCATTCATTTTGCCACTCCTGAGATCTGTAACATTTGTCTGGTAGTGCTCCCAGTTGAGTGGGATATTCACTAACCCAGGTTAAATTATTAAGTGCAAATGCTGATATAACCAAAGAGAGTGGATGGTATAAGAGAAGGGGGGTTCAGGGGCAGACGATTACCTTGACCTTAGAAAATGTAAATTAGTGTCCAGGGCCATAGTTAGCCCATGTTATAAAATGCCCATGGCAGAATGAAGGTTATCTGATGACTGGCAGTCCATGATTAATTTCTGCTACACCAGTGGGTGTGTGGGCATCTGTCTTTCTACAATATCAGCCCAGGAGGTGCAGGGCAATTCTCGTTGCTGAGTTGGTCTTGTATCTTCTTCTGTAAGAGTTTGTGCAGTTGCTGGAAATGCCTTCTTCTTGGATGGTGAAGTTGGGGTTATGTTCCATTCTTTTGGGTGCCGGTTCATCCACAGAATCTGTGCTTGCTTCCCAGCCTCCTGATTCCCTGTTCCTGTCCCTGCTATGGATCCAGGGCCAGTCTGTGGTTGTCCACTCCAGTTCCTGTACCTACTATCCCTGTTGGCTCATTTAGATTTAGTCACTTGCTAGGCCATCTCATTGCTTTGTGGCTTCTGGGGTCCATCTGAGTTTTAAGCTCTGTACACATCAGGCTACTTAAAACGTTTTAAGGTGCTTAAAACGTTTTAAGTCGCGCAAACATGGCGCCCGTCCGCATTTAAGCACGGTTTCAAAGCGTGTTAAGAAACCGTGCTTAAACCCTGCTGCGAGCTAGTCTCAAGTCCATTTTCAAAAATGTTTTAAAGGAGGAAAGCGTGTTACCTTGTGGTGTGGACAGGCATACGATTTTTCCATCAATTAGGGTGCCAACATAACCATGCTGCAATCGCGGAGGATTACTGAGTTTAAAAATGTTACTCGCTGCTGATGGAGATGGAAGTTCACCGTGTTACAATCGAGTTCAAACTCGGTGAACAATAATGTGGATGGGCTACTGTGGTGAGTTTTAAAACGTTTTGAAACCGTTATTTAAAACGGTACAAATCTTCACTTGTAATGTGTACAGGGCCTTACAGTTCCAGTGTGGCATGATAGATTGAGGTACAAGTCTGCTGTAATTAGCTGTCATAGCCAGCAAGTCTTTTTCTTTTCCAGCCAGTTTATTACAATATAACTCATAGCCTTTTCATAGGGATGCCATTCCTCACTATCTTCAGGGTTGCTGGATATTGCAGTTGGTTGGGGATCCCCAGTCCCTGAAAGTGCTTCCAAACTTCTATGAAGCCTTTCCAGCTCTGTGGAGAAGTCACCAAAATTGTAGATTTTGAGCCTATTTCAAGTGAGGGAGTCCACGGTCCCGCCAGAACTAGAATTCTTTCCATGTCTGGAAAGTGCAGGAATTTGGTGATAATTGGCTTCAGGTAACCCCCTTGTTTCAGTGGAGGGGCAAGAAACCTGTGTGCATGCTCAGTTTCCAGGGCTGGTCACCAGGTATGCCTTGGAAACTTTGGAAGTTCATTTTTTCAGGACTGTAGAGACATCCTGGTGCTCAGCTAAGTCTGGGAATCCAGTGAATCTAAGGATGTTTTGTCTGTTCCGATTCTCAGAATCCTCCACCCTTTTCCATAGTAAGCTGACCACCCTTTCCAGTTGCTGTATCCTACTCTCATGATGGCTATCGCTATCTTTTTTGTCGATGTAGGCTAAGGTCTCTGTCTCCTTTGCTTTGACTGTCCAGCTCTGATCGCTGGTACCATGGCTTTTGAACAAATACTGTAGCAAGTTGGAAGAGCTGACTAACTAAGGATCCATCTCAATCGCACTCCATGCATGTGCCTCCTGCACTTTAAATTTTAACATGCCAATATGAGCTAAGGTCCTGCCGCTTCCTCTCTTTCTTGTGTAGAAACCACTTTTTGGCTTCATCTTTTATTTAGTGTGCTCTGGCTCATAAGTGACTCACAGGTGGCCATTGAGGAGCTTAATAATTAGGAGAAGGCCAAACCTCTCCTGTTTTTAATATAATGTTAAATGTTTATCAAGGTCAACCCTGGCTAATACACAGATATTTTATCACATTTCTTATACATTTTTCTTACAATTTGCAGGGGTGGTCCTGGTGTGTGGCTAAAATCAGAATCAAAAAGCTATAGTACCAGTGCCCCCCCCCCCAAAAAAAAGAAAAGCTGTTTGGAGCCCTGCAATTCATTTAAGTTAATTCCATTTTCTTACTTTGTTCTCGTTCCATCATTTTAACATTTTAAAGGTTTTTTTGGGTCTCATCATTTGGCTGAACCACAATTAGCCTGATCACTGATGACAAGGTAACCCCCTCATAAGTCAGATACCTAGAGTTTACATTTTAATATGCTAATATAAGCTGAAGTCCCACATTTTCTCTTGTTCTTGGCCCAGATATTCAGAAATGCGCCAAAGTCCGGCGCAAATCTGGTGCAGCGCAAATCCAATGCACAATGGCACAACAGGAGCAATATTCAGTGGTTGCACAGGCCAAACTATGCCAGCGCAACCTGGCTGAATATGGCAGAGTTTCGCCATGGCACAAAAACAGATACTCCAGCGCAACTGTGGGAGCAGAGCAGCAAAGCATCAGAGGGGGACATGGCACAGAGTACAGACCCAGGGACAGAGTCAGGGAAGCACAGTGACAGGCCACAGGAGGCCGCCACCAACAGGACACAGCAGGGCACCCACAGGCACCCAGACACCTGACCCCAGAACACAACAGTGGCAGAAAAAGCAGGCAACAGGAGGTGCCACCAAGGGAGCCCACCCCCCCACAGGCCACTGGCCATGCCCCCCTCCACCTAGACCATAGCAGGCTACACCCAGAACCATGCAGCCAAGCACACACATGCCACACAGGAAGACCACACAATAGGCATGGACTGCGCTGGGTGGCAGGTAGCATGGCAGACCACATGGGACAGGCCACACAATGCCAAGCAGGGGCCCCAATACAGTGTGTGGATGGCACCTGACAAAGGACCATGGCTGTGTGCCAACACCACGCACGCAACCACCACACACTCCAGCAGCCAGCCCAAGGGCACCCCAAGGCACAACCACCGACCCAGGGGATGGACACCACCGCAGTGTTACACACCACAGCACACAGCAGTGAACCACGGAAGCACAACACATGCCCCTGCACATGTACACTACACAGGCAGAAACTGGGCCACTGCTGCATGGCTCCTCATGCCACCTGCAAAGCAGACACAGACACAGGCAGGTAAGTCAGAAAATATATATTTCAAGAAACTATTGACAAGAACCAGGGCCTGGGAAAGGGTAGGTAAGGCGAGGGAAGGGGACAGGGAACAGGGACTGTACAGCGGGAGGGGAGACTGAAGGGGGAGGTACAGCAGGGGAAACAGGGGTGAACAGGGGCTGAACTAACGGCGGCCCCATCCGGCCACCCTGGTGCACTGCCGCTGCCTCCATTCCACCAACAGCATCTGCCAGACCTGGGCGACCACCTCCAGTGTCATGGAGGCCACCAGAAGGGTTTGGCGCAGCAGTCTCGACAACATCGAGCGAGGTGGTCTTTGCCGCCGGACACCTATAACAAGGGACAGGACAGGTGATCAGTGCAATGTCCCACTGTGTGCAATGGGCAGTGGAAACACACATCCCTGGAGGGCCCGTAATGGCCACCTGCAGGAGGGTGGGCCAACATCAGTCAGCAACTCGGCGCACCACGACAGTGCACAGAGGTGGTCCCTAACACACAATGGCCACATGACTGTGCAATGGCAGTCACATGGCACAGTGCACCGGCAGCACCACAGCAACAACAATGGTAGCCGGGCACATGCCCACCCCCACCGACAGCTGGCACGTGTCCAATGGATGTGCCACAGTGGCATGCACCACGCACAGTGTGACACACACACAGCAGCCATGGCACATGGCACAGGCAGCCATGCCTGCACCCACTCCCCCCATCTTCCCCCATGCACAGTGTGATGGACCATTACAGTGCCTACCTGCGCTCTCCGACCCTGCTGGTGCCAGTCCCGCTCCAGCTCGTCCTGCTGTGGCCTGCTGCGCTGCTGCAGCTTGGGCCCTCTGATGGTCCTAAGGGCCTGGGAATGGAAAGAAGACAGGTGCACATCAGGAACCAACAACAGCAGCTGCCCCCACCCTCTGTGCACAGGGTGTGCCCCTGCCTGACACGTCCCGCACGGCTGCACGGCTGCATCGCACTGCAAGCAGAAGTTGGCAATGCCACTCTGCGATGTGCACGATGACAGTGTACACCTCCGCAGGGCATGGCAGGCAGCCAAGCCAACACCACAGTATAGCACCAGGGCAGACATGCAGCATGGGATGACTTACCTGGCTGTGGCACGGCCCCTCGCCTGGCACATGCCTGTAGCCTCCTCAGGTGCTCTGGGTTGCACTGCATGAGGTCCTCATAGCAGTGGTGACATTGTTCCCCAATCCTGGGCACCCCTGTCCTGTGCTCTGGGCTTCTGGCGATGTCTTGCCACACGGTGCCCCTGGCCCGCTGCAGGGGCACCTGCCCAAAGAGCTGGGGGACATGGGGCTTCACATAAGCCACTAGGTTGGCCATCTCAATAGGTGACCACTTCTGGGCCCTCCTTCATCATGCCTGTGCCATGTTCAGCTAACTGCATTCGGTGACGAAAATGGCGGCTGGAGGCGCTGTGTCCACACCATGTGCCCACCGCGCGATGTGTGGGAGCATGCACAGTGCAAGTACACACCACAGTGCCAGAGATGTACAGACTGGGCATGGCTATGTGGGGTCTCAGGGTCAGAGGTCTGGCCCAGGGGTCAGGAGTCGACCGGCATTGCGCACCTGCGTGATAGGGCATGGCACCCCATGCGCGGCCATGCACATAGCTGGCCCATGCACAACATACACAATGCCACTGCATTGTGCTGTTCATGCATGGTGTGTGATTGCCGCCATGATGCCGTGACGCGCATGCATACTGTGGGCCTGCGCACCATGCATGCATGCGCATTGCGCTGTTGTGAATTGCTCCTGTGCAATCCCATGGCGCATGGTGCAATATCGCACTATTCAGACACCACATGCAAATGAGCTCATCAGCCAATGCTTGGCGCAGTGGGTGCATTAGCATGTCATTACTGTTACGTCCAACCTAATTTGCATGTGTTGCGCCTACTAAGCGCCATGGAACAGCACAGGCCACAGACCAGTACTGCAACCTTGATAGGTAAGTTGTGTATGCTGGTGCCATGCATCTGATCCATGCCACGTACCAACCCCTGGGTGTGTGGGTGCATGTAGGTGTCTGGGTAGGTGTGTGTTGCTGTGTGTGGTTGTGTGCCACTAACTCCCCTACCCCTGCCTCACGCCTCTGTGTGCATGCCCGTTGCCACGCATGCCCCTGCATGTTTGCTGTACCTGTTTGTGTGGCCCATGCATGCGTACCACACCACCTACCTGTGTGCACCATAGTGCTCCTGTGCGATGGTGTCCCAGTGGCGTCGCGCCTGCTGGAGCAGCCGGGGGTCCCTCCACCCAGTGGGTGGCCGGCCCATTTCCTCCATTGTCCCCACTACTGTCGCCCTCACCAGCCTCGACAGCTATCCCATGGTCAATGGCCATGTTGTGCAGTATGCAGCAGGCCAGGAATAGGTGACAGGCTTTCGAGGAGCTGTACTGCAGGGCACCACCTGACCTCTCTAGGCAATGGAACCATGCTTTCAGCATGCCAAAGACACACTCAATGATGTTATGCATGCTGGCGTATACCTCGTTGTACTGTTCCTCTGCTGGGGATGACGGGTGCCAGCAAGGGGTGGGCAGCCAGGGCCTCAGTGGACATGCACTGTCACCTGTGTGGAGATTGACATGGTTAGCCCTTTGCTATTCTCTGCTGCACCCCTTGCCTGTCTCTTGTGCCCACACCACCATGCACATCCTGCCCAGCCCCATCCTCAGGTCTGCTCTGCCCATCTCCCCTTGCTCGTGCCATCCTCACCCACTAGGTGGCCCTTGGGGATGTCCCCACATTCAAACCTGTGGCACAGTGCAGAGCTGTGCCAGATGAACGCATCATGTGCACTCCTAAGGTGTGTGGCGCAGACACTGGTGATGCGCCTCGTAGCATCGCACACCACCTGGCAGTTGACACTCAGGTTCCCCTTCCGATTGCTTTATGCCACACCCTCAGGGCCAGGTGGTATGCAGATGGCCACGTGGGTGCAGTCAGTGGCCCCAATCATGCCAGGCATACGTGCCACCCTGTGAAAGTCCGCATGGTTGCTGTACGCTCCATCTGTGTGCTGGGGAAACAGATGAATTCTGAAGCACATGGCAGCAGGGCATTGAGGAACTGTGTGAGGAGGTGGGACATGGCTGACTGGGTGATGCCTGTGGTGTCCCCAGTTGGTCTCTGGAAAGTGCCTGTGGTGAGCAAGCACATGATGGCGGTCACCTTCATCTCCCTGGCCATGGCGTGGCTCCGTCTGGTGGGTGCCTGCATCTCCTCACTGCACAGCTCACAGAGCTGCCTCAGACTGGCCCTATTCAGGTGGTACCATCTCACGATTTTGGTGTCACTGTAGTTCTCAAAGGTGTTGCGGGCATGGTACCACCTGTGTCGGGCATACCTCAGATGGGCCCTTCCTCAGCCACGTCGCTGTTCCTCCTGCCCCCTCACACCCCATATTACAGCCTCCATTATGAAGGGCACACTGTCCATGGCCCTTGCTGTCCACTGTCCCCCTGGCCGGTTGGCTGCTGACTGTGTGCCACCCTGGTGCACTGCTTCTCTGTGTGTGTGTCTCTCTCTCTCTCTCTGCCCCTCTCTCCCACTCCAATGCCAACTTTGTCTCCCTCCCTCTGTGTGTGGGCTTTGGTCTGTCTGTCTGTCTGTCTGTGTGTATCTCTCTCTCTCTCTCTCTGTCTCTGTCCTTCTCTCTCTTACTCCCTCTCACTCACATCCCTGGTGTAAGTGCTGTCTATGTGTTTGTGCCCTGTATTTCTAGGGACAAGTCTGCTTGGAGCAACTTCGATTTGCTCCACACTTGTGCCATGGATTCACAGTTGGCTATGCCACTGCGCTGGATATTCATGGGCACACCTCCTGCTCTTGCGCATGCATTCATTATAGTTGTGCATTGGCGCAATGGATTTTGTGCTGCGCACTGGCTCCCACTGAATATGGCTCATTGGTGCAATACCACACTTGAGCTGGTGCAACTCAGTTGCGCAGGTCTGGATAACTGGGACCTTGTGTACAAATGATTTTTCTGGCCTTATCTTTTTTATAGTGTGCTCTGGTTCATAAGAGGCTCACAGGTGACTGATGACGGGGTCATCTTGTCATCAGTGGTCAGGCTAAGCCTGATTCAAAGAAAAGATGAGATAAAGAATGCCTTTAAAATGATGGAACGAAATTATGATACATAAATAAAAATCCAACCGACAATTTAACTCTAAAGCTGTTATCAGGTTAATACATTAGCAGCCGTTTTGGCTCTGATCGAGCTTGTCTTGTTGTTGCTGCTGTGTGTGATAAGGTATAGAAGAAGGCTGGCCTTTAGCTTTACTCACAATATTGTACATTGTTTTGAAATGTGAGTTGTACATGTTACAGCAAAAAGTTTGCATCAGATTTCATATTTACTTTTGGATGCTGCAAGTCCTTTCAAGATACGAATATAGGGCTGGATTCGCATAGGTCTGCTGCAAGCTGCGGCAATGGCAGCTTGCAGCGACCATCCCAGCGACCTGGCCCATGCACCTGATTCAGTATCGGAGTGGGTCCAGGGGTCTGCGTCCTGCGACTTGCGGTAGCTGCGCAAGGTAGGGCACAGCTCTCGTGAATGCCGCAGGTTACCAGACAGGGTAGGCGGCAGATGCACCAGTTGAGAGCCGCCATGGCACCCCTATGCCCACCTCTGAGGCACCGTAAGGAGTGGGCTCCAGCCCCAAGCCCCCTTGCCATGGACCCCCCCCAGATCAAGTACCCTTGCCTGCCCTGGAAGCCCAGTGGTCCCCAACCCCCCAACACACACACTCTGTGGGTGAGTTGGCGACTGGCCCTGGTGGTGAGGGAGGGCTATGCCAGTCGCTGACAGGGTATTGGAGGTGTGTGTGGGGGGCCTTGTACTGTGGGGTGGGGGCCACTAGACTACCGGGGGTACAGGGATTGTGGAGGGGTCGTGCCCCAGGGCATGTGGGGGGACCTCAACATGTGTGTGTGTGGGGGTCTGGGCATTGGATGTGTTCCACACCCCCATCCTGGCACAGTGCGTGCCATGCCTGGGTCCTGGAGCCCATGGGGGGGCTGTAACCCACAGGGGATGTGGAGCTGGGGCACAGTGGCAACCTCCAGTGAACAGCAAAGACCGCTTAGACCACCTTTTTGTTGGCATAACTGGTCTTTGACAGATGTTCACTGGTGGTTGTCTCTGAATCCCATTTGTGGACATAGCAGCCACCCTACCTGAATAGGGTGCAAATGCTGCCATAAAGCCCCTTACGCCATGTCACAATGGGGTTTATGGTGCATAGGTGCAGCTGGGCGCAGGCAGCCTGCAGCATGTTGCAGGCTGCCTATGTGAATCCCACGGGGACGCAACTCAGGACGCAAGTGCTTCTTGCACCATTTTTTCCGACGTAAGGTGCCTTGCGTCCTGATTTGCCTTTTGTGACTCCTGCCCATAGTTTATAAAGTTAGTATGCAGTAATGTTTGATGAGGCCTTTGGAGTTTGATGAGCCATTTACCACTGCCCGTTCTGGTTTTTGCTTGATGTATTATGTTTGTCTCTTGACCGTGTTTTCATCTGTCAAATAGATTAAATACCAGATAAGAGGTTTGGGTCACATCCTGCCTAAAACAACACAAGGTTACACCTGAATTGTGCCCGTGCCTTTTTATTCCATTAAGATAGTTCTTATTTTATTTATAAGATGGAGTTTTCTTTCCATATGCTGACTGTGCTTAACTGCTACTTTTATGTGCCCCCCAATGTTTTTCAGTAACATTCTTAGCTGTTTGGAACATCCACTGTTTGATGTTACCATTTTAATGAGTGAGCTGGAGTAGTAGACATCAGACAATCCCCCTCCCCCAACTCCATGGGACACTGGGGGATGCTGGGGCCAACTCCAGCCTCCTAAATTCAAATGGCAATATGGCAAAATTGTAAGAGAAAAATAGAATGAAATGGTGAACCATATAAATGGATTTGTAAATGTAAATGAACAGTAGGGACCAAAAGGGAGTAACCAGAAAGGGCCCAATTTTAGAAGGGGTTAAGCCTGGCATAAAGTGACTTACGCAAAAAAAGTGGTGCAAGTAGCACTTTGCGCTATGAATAGCGACATTTGGAATTCTGCAAAGCAGCCTGTGACATGTAGCAGGCTGCTTACGTGGAAGTGGACTTACGCCACCAGTTACACCATAAACCCTCTGCAACATGGTGCAAGTAAGTATGTAAGTCAGTAAAACTTTATTTTTATAGCGCCTTTCTAGAACCAAGGCGCTGCACATTTAAAATACAATATACAAACATAAAAATGTTAAAAATAAAACAATAAATATAACTATGAATTAAAATTCATCCGGGAAGGCTAGAGTAAAAAAATATGTCTTCAGCATAGATTTAAAACTATCGATGGTTAGGTAGTTTCTTAACTGATGAGGTAGAGAATTCCACAGGGAGAGTGCAACAAAAGAAAAATCACAGACACCAGAAGATTTTAAACGAACCCTGGAAATCTCTAGCAATCACTCGTTGGTGGGTCAGAGAGGATGGGGGGGGCAGTAGGGAGTCAGGAGATCTTTCAGGTAGCTGGGTCCCTGTTCGTGTAGAGCTTTGAAGATTAGCAAGCCAACCTTAACGGTGATCTGCCACTGAACAGGCAGCCAGTGCAGTCCGCGCAGCACAGGTGTACTATTACTGGTCCTTGATGTACCAGTCAAAAGCATGGCCACAGCATTCCACACTAGCTGCAAATGGTGAATATAACCCCCAGGAGGCCCTAGGTAGAGGGCATTGTAGTAGTCAAGGCAGGTGGTAACAAAGGCATGGACCAGTGTTGGAAGGTCATCCGGAGGAACCAGGTGTTTCACCCGAGCGATATTCCTCAGATGGTAAAATGAGGATTTAACCATGGCTGACACCTGAGATTTCAGGGTCTGGCAGCCATCAAAGATAACGTCCAGGTTACACACCCTGTCTGAGGTAGTGAGCTGAATACTATCAAGGCATGGACCTGACGCCTGCCCAGCCCCCAAACCCGCCCCCGGATGACCTAGGTCCACTACCAACACTTCAGTCTTGTCCGGATTCAGTCTCAGCCAGCTGGTGCTCATCCAATCCTTGATTTTGGTGAGGCAGTTGTTTAGCACAGAGACTGCATCAACCTGTCCAGGCAGAAAGGACATATACACTTGAGTATCATGTGCGTAGTAGTGAAAACTCAAACCGTATTGCCTGATATCTCCCGATGGCAGCATATACACTGCAAACAACATGGGCACCAATATGGAGCCTTGCGGCACCCCATATGACAGGGGGAGGACGTTAGAGGATTAAATTCCAGTGACCACCCTCTGAGACCTGTCCGCGAGGAAAAATCAAAACCATTCAAGGACTGTGCCCGACAGCCCACAAAGGTGGAGCTGCAAGGACTCCAAAAGCGCACCATGGTCAACAGTGTCAAATGCTGCAGAGAAATCAAGAAGGACCAAGATGGTATGAACCTTTCAATCTCTCGCTATTAGGAGGTCATTCAGTACTCGGACAAGCACAGTCTCAGTGCTGTGTCTCTTCCTAAATCCAGACTGGAGAGCTTAATAATCATTGTAGGTCACAAGGTGATGGTACAGTTGCAATGCAACCACTATTTAATAACCTTACCCACAAAGGGCAGGTTAGAGAGAGGCTGGTAGTTAGCTGGACAATCGGGATACAAGGAGGTTTTTTTAAGGAATGGTTGTATGACCGCCTCCTTGAGGGGATCAGGGAAGACCTCCCCCCCTCTCCAAGGAACTCCAGGCAATTTCCGCTAGGATCAGGCAGATAACATCTACATGTCTCCTTGAGGGGATCAGGGAAGACCCCCCTCCAAGGAACTCCAGACAATTTCAGCTAGGATCAGGCAGATAACATCTACACAACCCACTAAAAGAGGGGTAGGGCCCGGATCCAAACTACAACTGGTTGGGTGCAAAGTCTGGACGATCTTCACAATGTTCATGAATTCCAGCCGGCTAAAGTCCGTCCAGACAGACCAAGTGCTCCCCACCTCCTGCCAACCTCCACAATCCCTCATAGGTAGAGCCAGGCTGATAACTACCCAATTCTGGCAACCTTATCTGCAAAGAATCAAGCAAGCTCCTCACATTTAGCCTGAGCAAAGGCTCCTCCAGACTGAAGACAGATTGTGCAATCCAATCTGTCGACAGTCTGGAAGAGCTGAGCCAGTCGATTGTGCACAGCAGAAATCTCCCTGGACAGGAATTCTGCCTTCTTATGGGTGATTTCTGATTGATAGCCCTTATAATGTTCCATCAATCTAAGCCTCTCAGAATCCAGGCTGGACTTCCGCCATGCTCTCTCCGTCCTTCGACCAACTCGCCTTAACTCCTTCAAAGAACCATCAAACCAAGGGGTCCTTGGGCGAAGAATGAGTGCCCAAACTCAAACAGGAGCAATCAAGTCCAGGGCATCTCCCACCACCTTATTATAAGCCAGTACAAGATCCCCTGTACTCATGCGTTCACTCAGCAATCCTGATAGGTCCAGAACCGCCGATAGACCATCTGGGGTAACTCCCCTTAAAGGGCGGTACTGGACCATCTCCGTAGGGGCAGATCTATTGGGGGGAGCCCCGAATCTGAACCGTATGATGTGATGGTCAGACCAGCTGACTGGTTCCACCCCCAAATCCATGCTCTCCATCCCCAGGAGGAACACCAGATCCAGTGAGTGACCCCTATATGAGTAGCGGAGGCAACCACCTGTGTAAGGCCCAGCATTGTCATTAGCTGGAGGAGATTTTGACCAAACTGTGAGAGTTCATCATCGACCCAGGCATTGAAGTCCCCCCAGAGCTATCCATCTGGGGAACTCCAGTACCATGTCGATGATGAAGTCCTCTTTCTCCTGCAGGAATTCTCCACCATCACCTGGTGGATGGCAAATGAGGAGTATCCTGCAACCTACACCCTCTCCCAAGATACAGTCAATGGATCTGGTGGGGCCCCACTGGAACATCGACAAGGCTCTGTTTGATCTTAAAAATAATGGCTGCACCCTCACCCCTATGATCCAACCTTGGGTGGTGTATCATCGAGAACCCAGCTGGAACAGCAGAGGCCAATACAGGGCCTGTATTTTCATCCAGCCAGGTCTCGGTGATGCATGCCAGATCTACTGTTCCAACAAGATCAGCTATAATAGCCATCTTGTTCCTAATAGATCTGGCATTATATAACACCGCCCAAGTAGGATGGGATGTTGAGGAAGACCTCAACTCCTGCCAACTAACTGCGGAGCTCTTGGGTATGGGGGACAAGACAAGGAGTACCTCATTCCTGGCACCATTTGGCCCCAGAGAGTCTCCTGGTTCCCACTACCTCAATTCACCCTCCCCTTTCCCTTCCCCCACCAGACCCAGTTCTCCTTTTCTTCTTTGCCTTCTAACAATTCCTAAAGCTTGACACCTTATATAGGTCTCTGTTGGTAAATAGGGACATTCAAAAGGACGTAGTTGCCTGAGTCTAGTGGGGGGAATACTGCCTGACTGTCTTTGAACCATCCTAGCACATTCTCTAATACTGTAAAGGGCAGCACAGCAGACCATAAAATTTGCACACACTCATTAATACTTTTTCACCCACTTACATCCCACCTAACCCCAAACAAATAAAATATACAACAAGGTAGTTGTAGCAGAGTATGAGGCTATTAATAGCAAATAGAGCAGATCCTAAAGTCTCCAAATTTTGAATTATGGGCCCAAGAGCTCCCACCTCTCAGGTAATAACCAAAACCAGTCCTTCACCAACCACCTCTTATGTAGAAAAGAGAAGGTATTTCTGCTCAGTCTTTACTGAGGAAGAGGAGGGTAATGGGTCTGAAGGGAGTACAAGGGGTGAGAATGGTGCAGAAATGGACACAAGTCCCTTTACATGAGAAAGGGTCCTGAAGGAACTGGAAGTAATAAGAGTTGATAAAGCAATGGGGCCAGATGGGGTGCACCCCATGGTCCTTAAAGAACTAAGAGAGGTGGTGGCTGAACCTCTGGCTATCCTGTTTTGCTGATCACTGGAAACATGGGAGGTACCCAAAGACTGGAGGACAGCAGATGTAGTCCCCTTATACAAAAGTGGGAACAAAGAGGAAGCGGGGAACTACAGACCAGTCAGCCTCCCTCGGTAGTGGGGAAGATCATGGAAGCACTACTGAAGGAGAGATTGGTGGAACATCTGGTTGTCAATGGATTACAGGACTCAAGGCAGCATGGTTTCACCAGGGGGAGGTCATGTCAGACCAACCTCGTTGAATTTTTTGACTGGGTGACTAGGGAGGTGGATCAGTAGAGGGCAGTGGACATGGCCTATCTGGACTTCAGCAAGGCCTTTGACACTGTGCCACATAGAAGACTATTACACAGACTGGGGAATATGGGTGTGGGCAGGACAGTAGTGTGGTGGGTAGGTAACTGGCTGGGTGGCAGGACACAGAGGGTGGTGGTAAATGGCTGTCACTCCACAGAGGGAAGAGTGGCCAGTGGGGTACCACAGGGATCAGTGCTGGGAACGGTCCTATTCAACATCTTCATCAGTGATATTGCACAGGACCTAGAAGGCAGAATTTCACTGTTCGCTGATGACACAAAGCTCTGTAACAGAGTAGACACACCAGAGGGTGTAGACAGAATGAGAAGGGACCTGCAGAAACTTAAAGAATGGTCAGAGGTTTGGCAGTTGAAATTCAATGCAAAGAAGTGCAAGATAATGCATATGGGGCACAAAAACTCTGGCACAATATATCAGTTGGGGGGTGAGGATATAGCATGCACCAAGCAGGAAAGGGATCTTGGGGTTATCATCTCTGATGACCTCAAGGTAGGGAAACAGTGTGACAAGGCAGCAGGTAAAGCAAATAGGATGCTGGGATGCATAGGCAGGGCATCACCAGCAGGAAAAGGGAGGTCATAATTCCGCTATACAAGACACTAGTGAGGCCCCACCTGGAATACAGTGTACAGTTCTGGAGACTACCTACGTAAGGACATAGACAGGGTAGAGAAGGTTCAGAGGAGGGCAACAAAGATGGTGCATGGATTGCATCACAAGTCCTATGAGGACAGGTTGAAGGAACTGAACATGTACTCCCTGGAGGAGAGGAGGGAGAGAGGAGATATGATAGAGACATACAAGTATCTTACAGGGAGGAACAGGGTGCAGGAATACACTATTTTTAAGTGAAAAAGATGTTCTAGGACTAGAGGGCATGGGATGAAGTTGGAGGGAGGACGATTCAGAGGAAACGTGAGGAAGAATTTCTTCACAGAACGGGTGGTGGACAAGTGGAACACCCTGCCAGAGGAAGTGGTGGGGGCTGAAACAATCACGGGATTTAAGAATGCATGGGATAGACATAAAGGAATTCTGGAGGTCAGGGGTAAGGGGCAACAGACTTCTAGGAAAACATAAACTGAACTTACAAGCTCAAATGGGCAGACTGGGTAGGCCATAGGTCCTTATCTGCCAACACTGTCTATGTATCTATGTCCATAACTTAGTTCAATATGGATCAAGCAATTCAGAGTCTGACAGGCACTCACACTGCCCATAAAATTAAAAAGTGACCCCAAATCAGAAATAAAAGAGGTCCAACCGTAACTTGAATCAAAATTGTCTTCTTCTGATGTACCACCATTCACTATTGAACTTCAAAGAAATTTTCCAGGGAATTTTCTGTTGCTAGATAAGAATTAATTCAGCACCACCAACATGTGACTGTATTCACAGCTGACAATGAGGGCCACATAAGAGCACCAGTTCAGGCAAACCTACCAGAGGGGCCCCACTAGCATTACCCCTGGAAGGCTAATGCTAGGAATTTCTGTGCCCCCTGCTATGGCTCCTGAGCGGTATAAATCTTCCAACTTACACAGCAGGCAACCAAGCAGAACCAGAAGCAACTGGCCCTCTCTCCAGCGGACCCAGACCCCGGACTCCTGTAAAGCTCATGGACCCAGCTACTGCCCACCCTGCAAGCGCAACCGGGACCCCTCACACTGCCAATGACAAGTCCCTGGAATAAACACAAGTCCCCCAGCTCAGGAACTCCTCCAACTCCTCAGGCCTTTGTCAAATAAGCACCGGGTAAACTTCCAATAGTGGTCCGTCTCAAAAGATCTTCCACCGGAATACATTGCACTCTACTCCCGCTATGATAGTTCCTCCACAGGAAGATTTTATCTTGGGGTCTTCAGTTTCGCTCGTCCTCCAGACCTCTTCCTTCCTCAATCCACCTCAATCCATCAGAACCTCAGGTAACACAGGTAGAACTTTCTACTTCTGCTTAGGATCACTAAAGAAATAATGAATTTAAACTCCGATGTTTGGTTCATACATACCAACCAAATTAAAATAGACAGGGTGTTGATTCCAAATCAAACCTCCCTACACCCGAAAAATGCTCCTGCTCTAACTTCCTCACTTAAAAGCTCTCACTCACTACCGCTAGACTGACTAAAATAAAATAAAAATAAAATGAACAACAAAAACTAGAAAAAATTAACAAGTAACGCAAAATAAACACAAACAAAAGAAAAATAAAACTCAAACTGCTCTGCTGCTCCTCAATGGCTAGCCCAGCATAGCTGCCATCTTGATACCTGTACAAAGGGGTTTACAGCAGCAGTTGCACCCTATTCTGGAAGGGCAGCTGGCAGATCCCCATATTTGCTATTCTAGAACAACCCCCAGAGGACATCTGTCAAAGTACAGTTACATCAGCTATTAGCTGGAGTTTATGTACCTTGCGTCTACCGGGGGTTGGTCCAATGTTCTTGCCAGCCCATCCCCCATGACATGTAACCCCTCACTCCCATGCCCTGATTCTCCAAAATGCAATTAAATAAGCCATGCAGGGCTGGCAGACCTCCCCCAATGCCACAAACCCCCAAAATGAAATTAAATAAGCCCTGCAGGGCTAGCAGACCCCCACAATGCCATGATTCCCCAAAATTCAATTAAATAAGCCCTGCAGTGCTGGCAGACCCCCTCAATGCCACAAACCCCCAAATATCCACTGCAAAACGCCCTGCAGGGCTATGGATCCCCATGCTCTGAACCCCTCAAATGCAATGTAATCACCCGCAGGGTTAGCATCTTCCTTCTAAGCCCCAACCCAAGTCTGGCACACAAATGTGTTTTAAAAAAACAAAGAACAAATCTCTGACATCCCTGGTAGTTCAGAATGACAGCTCATTCATTGATCGCTACTATTTACAGTAGTACACGGTCATACAGAGCTCAGTTTGTGGCTGGCTGTAGTGCTGAGAGATGAGCTGTGCCAGTTGATGGCAGGGTATGGGTTGGGGGAAAGCAGGGTGATCTGGCACTGCTGGGTGGGGGGGCCACTAGACTACCGGGGATGTTGGATGGATTTTGTTCTTTGTTTTTTTAAAAGAAACATTTGTGCCACCGAGACTTGGATCGGGGCTTGAGGAGAGAGGACGCTAGCCCTGTGGGGCTGATTACATTGCATTATGGTGGGGTTCAGGGCATGGTGGGATCCATAGCTCTGTGGGATGTTTTGCGATGGATATTTGGGGGATCGTGGCATGGGGGGTTGCCAGCCCTGTGGGGCTTATTTAATTGCATTTTGAGGGATCGGGGCATCGCTATTCTTATTTTACAGGTATGATTGGATGTCTCCTCAAGACCCCTAGGACCCAGGTAAGAGATCTCCTATAGCTGGCAGCCCAGTGGGGCATTTTTCCTCCTATTGAGGGATCGGGACATGGGGGGAGGCTCTTGTGCCCTTACACCATGGTTTCTGTGGCTTGCACCAACCCGATCAGATACGCCCTCCTTTTGGCATACAGTTCAGTTTGGTGCAAGTTGTGGGACTTAGCCACGGGGACCCTGCCCGATAGAGAATCGGGTGCAGGGTCCCAGGCGCAACCACGTTTGGCATAAGTTGCCTTTGGTGTGACTTGCACCACCCCCCTTCTAGAATCAGGCCCAAAGGATTTATGTCTGCATAAGGTGGCCTTTATTTTATGGTCATATAAACTATTTATTAAACTTCCATTTATTTATGGATGGCAGTGGAAATTGTGGAAATGTTCCATTTAGCAAAACAGTTGCAGAAACATTCATAAATGCAGAATAGATGCCTTTTATTGCTCTTGTACCTCTCAGCAACTCTGTGTACTCTCACTTTTATTTTTCCTTCATAGTAACCTATTATTCCTTTTATTTCTATGGTTTTGACAGGACGCAGACTCCAATCTGACAGCATGCGGACCCCCTTCAGATTAATCAGGTAAGTATTCTTTTCTGTTTAACCTTCAGTATCTGTGTTATTTTGTTTCTAAAGAACTACAGATCCTTTGTGACCCCATCGCTATTCTTATTTTACAGGTACAACTGGATGTCTCCTCAAGATCCCCAGGACCCAGGTAAGAGATCTCCTACTTCTTATCTGTGCGAGGTGTGTAAGCTGTAATGGTGCTGCCACAACTGTTATACAGTGTTGGCTTTTACTTTTTTACTGCCAGGCCAAGAAGTCTATCTCTGGTACTGGTTTTAACTTTTTAATGACAAAACTGGGAGCCAAATGTAAAAAGAGGCCACTTATAAGGAAAAGCGACCAGAGCCTCTCATGACAACAGAACAGAGCAGGCTAGAACCAGTGGGGCTACTCAGTCTCCAACAAGAAAAACATCCCAAGACCTTGGGAAAGTTTGTACAATAAGTTAATTAGAACAATAGCAGCACTCACCCCTACCTACTGCTGATGTTTTGTGTAGCCTGTTTGATAAAGAGCACTGATGCTATGCAAAATGTTGGCAGTAGGGGTGAGTGCTGCTATTGTTCAGATTGCTTAGGCAAAAGGGATGTGGTGCTGGTTGGGGATTTCAATCTGCTGGATATAGATTAGAGTACCCATACAGTGGTATCACAAAAAAGTAGGGAATTTCTAGTCACACTACAGGAAGCAGGCCTAAGTCAACTAGTGACATCACCCACAAGGGGTAACGCGATTCTAGATCTGATATTCACAAATAGCGATAGAGTTCTGGGCATCAAACTAGGGAACCACCTAGGCAACAGTGATCATAACACAGTATGGTTCAGGGTAAAAGGACTGAAGACTCTACACACTCCAAACTGAAGGTCCTTGACTTCAGGAGGGCAGACTTCACAAAAATGAAGGCCTGCCTTAGGGACAACCTTAGTAACACAACAGAAGGGAGTGCTGAGGAATGTTGAGCAAGGTTGAAGGATGCACTAACCATAGTCACATCACAGTGTGCCTGTCAGGTTAGTAAGAACAAAAGGAGGAAAAAAATGCTATGGTTTTCCAAAGATGTGGCAACCAGGTGAAAGAGACGCGCATAGCCTTCAGAAAGTACAAGAAGTCAGGGAATGAGACAGACAAAACAGAATACAAACAGAAACTAAAAGAGACAGGAAAAGTGATAAGAAATGCAAAGGTGCAGACAGAGGTTAGGATAGCCCAGAAAGTTAAAAAGGGTAACAAAACCTTCTACAGGTACATATGAGAAAAAAGGAAGACCAAAGGGGGCATTGTTAGAATCACAGAAAAGGACGGACAACCCACAGAGCAAGACAGGGAGCAGGCAGAGGCACGCAGTGAGTATTTCTGCTCAGTCTTCACACAGGAAGCAGATGGAAACGGACCAACAATAGGCATAAAGCCGTGTCCAACTGAAGGAATAGACACGGGTCCCTTCAAAGAGGAAAGGGTCCTAGAGGAAATAGACAAGTTAAAGATAAATAAAGCTATGGGGCCAGATGGGATACACCCAAGAATACTTAAAGAACTTGGGAGATAACTGGCAGCCCCCTTAGCAGTGCTCTTCAATAAATCGTTGAGGAGCGGGGAGGTGCCAGAGGATTGGAAGAGAGCAACAGTAGTACCACTCCACAAGAGTGGAAGCAAGGAACAGCCAAGAAACTACTGTCCGGCTAGTCTAACGTCAGTCATGGGAAAACTGATGGAATCCCTGCTGAAGGAAAGAATTGTAGCTTTTTTGGAGCAAACTGGTCAGCTCGACAAAAATCAACATGGTTTCATGGCAGGGAGGTCCTGCCAGGCAAACCTGGTTGATTTTTTCAATTGGTCACCAAAACAGTGGATCAGGGTGGGGCAGTGGATGTAGTTTACCAGGACTTCAGCAAAGCTTTTGACTCTGTTCCGCACAGGAGACTAGTAAAAAAACTGGAGGACGTGGGAGTTGGGCTTGAAGTAATGAACTGGGTCAGAAACTGGTTACGTGGGAGATCTCAGAGAGTATTAATGAATGGCACTCTGTCAGAAGAGGGGAGGATGACTAGCGGGGTCCCGCAGGGCTCGGTTCTGGGGCCTGATCCTCTTCAACATATTCATCAGTGACATTGCAGATGGACTGAAGGGCAAGGTGTGCCTGTTTGCAGATGACACCAAAATCGGCAACAGGGTGGACACACCAGAGGGACAGCATAGCATGGAAGCTGATCTCTGAAAACTGGAGAATTGGTCCAGGACCTGGCAATTGAAATTCAATACCAAAAAAATGCAAGGTCATGCACCTGGGAAAACGTAACTCAAGGAAACTGTACTCAATGGGAGGAGAGCAGCTGGTGGCTACTAGGCAGGAGCAAGACCTGGGGGTGATCATATCAGATGACCTCAAGGTCAGTAAACAATGTGAAAATGCATAGGGAGGGCTATCACAAGCAGAAGGCATGAAGTAATTATGCCCCTTTATCAGTCCATGGTAAAGCCTCACCTGGAGTACTGTGTCCAGTTCTGAAGGCCACACCTCAGGAAGGACACAGATAGGCTGGAGATGGTAAAGAGAAAAGCAACAAAGATGGTGCAAGGCTTGCATCATAAATTATACAAGGCAAGACTAGATTACCTCAAATTATACTCCCTAGAGCAATGCAGGAATCGTGGGGACATGATCAAAACATTTAAATACCTTAAAGGCAACAACAGGGTGGACATTTAGGACCTCTTTCAGTTAAAAGACTACAACAGGACTAGAGGGCATGACCTTAGATTTAAGAGAGGAAAGTTCAGGAGCAATATGAGGAAATTCTTCATTACAGCGCATGTTGTGGAACCATGGAATAGCCTGCCGAAGGGGGTGGTGGGAGCAAGATGGTGGGGGAATTCAAGTGGACATGGGACAGACAATGTGGGATACTCAAGCAGGCAGCTAAATGGGGGAGGGGGTGTTGGAAACCAAGGGCAGACTTGATGGATCATACAGCCCCATCTGCCAACAACTTCTATGTTTCTATGTTTCTAAATAACTTATTTAATAAACTTCCCCAGTATCTTGGAATGTTTTTCTTGTTGGAGACCGAGTAGCCCCACTGCTTCTAACCTGCTCAAAACTGGGAGCCTATCCCAAGTGTCAGCTTTCACTTTTTTCATATATGGCCAACTGCTCAAACTGGCATCTGAGTGAAGAGTCATAGGATTAGTGCCGCGGTACTGTATTGATATAGACAAACTCATAAAGGGAAGTTTGAATTTTGTAATAATTTATTTATTTTTGCATTGTGAATGCAAAGTATTTGTGGTCAAAGTGATGGGGCTAAGTCAAAAGGAATACCGAGTGTGCTCCAGATTTTTGTATCTGGGGCTACTGTGATTCAGACTGCAGGTGGAAACAGTATCCTACTGAAAATGAGATGTTGCAAGCCGGCTGAGATGTGGGTATATACATTGTAAACAGAAAAAACATTGCTGGCTTTTGCCCCTCATTTAAAACAATATATTTTGGCCCTAACTAGAGAGGAGAACATTTTGGATCTAGCATTTGGAACTGATCAAACTGAATTTAAAAACTTCCAGATTGTGTCTGCTTTCGGTAATAGTGATCACTATGTCATCTTTTTCTCGATTGTAAAGGATTATTCTTTTACCCACGGATCTACTTCAGTTTATTTATATCATAAAGCAAATGTCATAGATATGAAAAATACTTTAAATAGTATAAATTGGCATCATATCCATGACTCATCTAGCATTGAATATTTTTAGAACTTTTTGATTAACACACTTTCCAAACTGAAAAATGATTATATCCCAACTAAGCTCAAATATGGAAACACAAAGCATTCTCCAAAATGGTTTGACAAATCTATTAAAAATTAAATAAACAAAAAAAAAAAAAACATAGTGGGCCAGATATTCAGAAATGTGCCAAAGGCCTGCGCGAGTCTGGCGCAGTGCAAAACTGATGCGCCATGGTGCAACAAGTGCCATATTCAGAGGTTGCACATGCTGAACTGTACCAGCGCAACCCGGCTGAATATGGCAGAGATGCACCATGGCGCAAACAGAGTTGCGCCATGGCACAAACAGATCTGTGCCATGGCGCAGAAAGAGATGCCCCAGGCAACTGTGGGAGCAGAGCAGCAGAGCAAAAGAGGGGGGCACAGCACAGCGAACAGACACAGGGACAGAGCCAGGGAAGCACAGTGCCAGTACACAGGATGCCATCACCAGCAGGGCGCACACAGGCACCCAGACACCCCACCCCAGAACACAACAGTGGCACCGATAGCAGGCAACAGGTGGCACCAATGGCCAACAGAGGGCCACCAATGGACTCCCCCTCCCACAGGCTGCAGGCCATGCCCACAGCCACCCAGACCACAGCAATCCACACCAGGACCATGCAGCCAAGCACACGCATGCCACATACCCCTGTGAGCCAACCCATGGGCACCCCAAGCAACAGCCACTGACCAAGGGGCAGGACACCACCACAGTGGGACACACCACGGCATGCAGCAGTGAATGGCAGATGCACAGCACATGCACCAACACATGCACACCACACGGACATACACTGTGCCACTGCAGCATGGCTCCTCACACCACCTGCAAAGCAGGCATGGACACAGGCAGGTACGTCAAAAAATATATATTGAACAATACAAAACTATGTACATGAACAACAGGATGGGAAAGGGTAGGAAAGCGAGGGAAGGGGACAGGGAATAGGGACTGTACAGTGGGAAGGGGGACTGATGGGGAGGTACAGCAGGGGAATGCTGGGGCAAAAACTAATGGCGGCCATGCCCTGCTGCCCCTTGGTGCCCTCTTTGCCTCCGGTCCACCAACGTCGTCTGGCGCATCTGCAGGATTGCCTCCATGGTTGTGGATGTCACCAGTATTAACTGCTGGAGCAGCTGGCAGTACAGAGGCAGCTGCCCCTCCGCTGGACACCTATGACAAGGGATAGGACAGGTGATCAGTGCAATGTCCCAAGGTACCATGCCCACCCATGCACAATGGGCAGTGGGAACACACACCCCTGGAGTGCCTACCATGGCCACCCACAGGGGGATGGGCCAATGCCTGCCTGCCAGCCACTCAGCACACCAGTAAATTGCACAGAGGTAGTCCCCACAGCACAATGGCCACCCAACTGCATAATAACGGTCACATGGCACAGTGCACCAGCAGCACCACAGCAACAACAGTGTCAGCCGGGCGCACACTCACCCCACCAACACCTGGCACACATGTGCAATGGCCGTCCCATAATGGCATGCCCCACACAGAGTGCGGCACACACAGCTGCCATGGCACATGGCACAGGTGGCCATGCCCATACCCACTCCTCCACTGCCCCCCCAAGTAAAGTGTTCAGGACCAAGACAGTGCCTACCTGCCCTCTGTGGCCCCGCTAGTGCTGATCCTGCTCCTGCACCACCTCCGTGGCCCGCTGTGGCATGCTGTGCTGCTCCTGCCACTCTCGCCGCCCTCGCACGGCGTCAATCCTCAGGTCCTGGGAATGGAACAAAGACAGGTACACATCCAGACACATTCACAGCATCTGCCCACCACCCCCACCCCTGTGTACAGGGTGTGCCCCTGCCCGACACGGCCCGCACGGCCGTATCGCAATGCAAGCTGTGGCTGGCAATGCCACTCCACAATGTGCACGATGCCAGTGTAACCCTCTGCAGGGCATGCCAGGCAGCTAAGCCAACACCACAGTACTGCACTAGGGCACACATGCAAAATGGACTGACTTACCTGGCTGTGGCACAGCCCCTCACCGTACGTGTGCCTGCAGCCATTGCAGGTGCTCTGGGTCCCACCGCACAAGGTCCCCATACTGTGGCAGCATTGCTTCCCTGTCCTGGCCACCCCAGTAGCTTGCTGCAGACTGGCAGCAATCCCCTGCCACACTGATACCCTTGGCTGCTGCAGGGGCACCTGTCCAAAAAGCTGTGGGGCGTGTGGCAGGACACATGCCACCAGGTTCACCAGTTCGACCTGGGACCAATTCCTTGTCCGCTGAACACCATGCTGTGCCATAGTGCCAACTGCAATGTGGGGAAGCAAAATGGTGGCCAGAGGTGCACATGTGCACAATATGCTCCAAATGCTCGATGCGAGGGTACATGCACTGTGTCCACCCATCGCGCAATGCCAGAGATGTGCGACATGGGCATGGCCAGATGTGGCATGTGGCAGTGGAGTGACAAGGGGTCAGTGTGTCACACCAGTGGTCAGGGATCAGCCACCGCACATTACACCCGTGTGCAATAGCAGGCATGGCGCACCATGTGCCACGGTCCCTACAGGCAGCAGACATCATTCAGCCGCATGACCGCGGTCCTGCACAGTGCGCATGCCTGGGCATTGCGCCGTGACTTGCTCCAGAGCAATCTCATTGCGCATGGAGCAAAGTCGCAATATTCAGTCACCACATGCAAATGAGCTCATCAGTCAATGCGTGGAGCACTGTGGAAATTAGGATGTCATTACCATTGCGCCACTGCTCACTTGCATGTGTTGTGCTATAAAAGTGCCATGGATCAGCACAGGCCATGGACCGGTATTGCAACCATCTGAGGTAAGTTGCGCATGCTGCTGGGGCACACTGAGCCCAGCCAACACAGCAGGGGGGACAGAGTAGGGTGCTGCTGACACTGACACAATGTGCTGTCCATGTCCACAGGTAGCAACATGTTGGAACGTGAGGAGGGTGAGGAGCATGGGCCTGTTCGGAAACACAGGCCCAATTTCACAAAGGCAGAGGCTCTGTTTGAGGCCTACCTTGACAGGGAGCCACTGTTGAGTGGTGCTACAGGCGCACCACAGGCCAGGGCTGGGGCCTGGGAGGAGGTGGCAGCATGCGTCAACCAGCAGGGCAGCCACCAGCGGTCAGTGCAGGAGTGCCACAAGAAGGTAGGCATAGATAAGCGGTGCATCAAAGAGAAGGAGGCAGCCATCCGTGCAGCCTGGAAAGCCACCAGAGGGGGGTCTGCTGATGCGCCACAGCTCACGGCGCAGGAAGAGTTGGTGGCAGCCACCATGTGCCGCAGCACTGTGAAGGGTGTGCCAGGTGGAGGATTCCAGACGGGTGGCAGCCCATCACTGTATGGTACGTATGGCAGGCACGCACAGCCTGCAGTGGCTGTGTTGGGGGGGAAGGGGCCTTGGGAGGGGAATGGGGGCCTTGCATCACTGACACACCTGTTTTCTCTTTCAGCACCAGCACGCCTGCATGCGGAGGATGGGGCACCAGCAGCAGCCGTGGAGACAGGCCCAGCCCAGGAGGACCAGCCATCCACCTCCATGGGCATCAAGGGGCCTGATCGGCTGCAGCACACCACCATTGTTTAGCCAGATGTCCTGGGCATGGGGTCGGACGAGGCCCTGGATGTGTTTCTACAGGATGCCAGTCTCGGTGTCCTCTGCATGGAGACACAGATTGGGGCGGGGCCCGACACCGATGACAACCTGACCATAATCCTGGACAACATGGGTGGTGTTGTGGGGAAGGCACCCATACTAGACATCATCACAGGCAGCGTGCCCAGTGGCCTGACAGTGGTGGGACAGCTGCCCGCCACCACTACGGGTGCTGCTGTATGCACTGCCACAGCTGTGCCATGAGGTGGTGGTGGTGCGGCCGCGCAGATGCTGGGCAGTGTTCAGTGGCCGGATGGGCAATGGCAGCAGGCAGAGGGAGCTACAGGGCAGCCGGATGTGGGGTCCACTGTTGGGGCACCTGATAGGGACTTACCCCATGGGGACCCCACTGTGCAGTGTCTACCTGAGTGGGGGGCTTTGCAGTGTGGTCGTTCACTGCAGGAGGGTCAGTGCCCTGCATAGGTTCCCCTGGGCGCTGACCCATTGGCAGAGCACACCCATTTGCTGCGGGCCTCCATGGAGCAACAGGTGCTGCTTGCCACTGGGGTGTGTATACTGCATGCGGAGGTGTGCTAGGTGGCCGAGCAGCATGACAGGGGCACTGTGCAGCTCCTGGTAGCTATACAGTGCTTGCAGGAGGACACGACCACATCCCAGGATCGCATAGCCAATGTGATCACGGTAGGCCTTGCACTGCTGTTTGTCACAGGATGTGGCCAGCCACCATGGACCCCACACAGTGCACTGTCCACCCCATGATCCTGGCCTCAGGTGACACCTTCCCTGTCGATGCCGAGCTCTGCTGTTGGCATCCCAGGCATGCCTGGGGCGGGCCAGTTTGGGTGCCTACACACCCCTCTGTGGACCCGGTCGTGGCCCCACAGTACAACCCCTGGGGGGCTGTTGCAAACACCCCCTGTGGCTGATGAGCAGCCTGTGTCTGCCGACTGGCCCTGGTGCGGCTGACCCCATGGCCGCGGTGGCCATGGTTCCATGTGGTGGCCCTGATGTGCGTGCCGCCCTGACCACAGTCTGCAACCACTGCCCTGTGCATGCATGGGTGGCGTGTGTTTGTGCATACCACTGGTGTGGCACCTGTGTGTCATGCCACATGCTGCCTGTGTGCATGCCTGCCCAGCCACTGGCCCATGTGGTGTGGGCATGATGAGGGCAGTTCTGCACCAGCTGCATCTGTGCACTGGTGCAATGCATCTGATCCCCACCACTTTCCAGCACCTGGGCACGAGGGTGCATGTGTATGTTGCTGTGTGATGCTGTGTGCAGTTATGTGTGGTTGTGTGCCACTGCCACCCCTACCTCTGCTCCACACCTCTGTGTGTGCATGCCCATTGCCATGCACACCCCTGCCTGTGTGCTGTACCTGTGTGTGTGGCCTTTGCATGGGTTAGGCGCCACCTACCTGTGTGCACCATAGTGCGATGGTGCGATGGTGTCCCAATACTGCTGCGCCATCCTTTGTAGCCAGGGATCCCTCTGCCTAGAGGGGGGGCTGTCCACCACCCTCCGCCCCATTTCCATCATCATCCCCACTACTGTCACCCTCATCAGCCTCAACAGCTATCCCATGGTCAATGGCCATGTTGTGCAGTATGCAGCAGGCCAGGAATAGGCCACAGGCTTTCAAGGCGCTGTATTGTAGGGCACTGCCAGACCTGTCTAGGCAGTGGAACTGTGCCTTCTGCATCCCAAAGACGCACTCAATGATGTTTCACGTGCTGGTGTGTGCCTCATTGTAGCGTTCCTCTGCTGGGGACGACGGATGCCGATAGGCGGTGAGCAGCCAGGGCGTCAGTGAATAGGCGCTGTCTCCTGTGTGGATATTGACATGGCTAGCCCTGTGTCATCCTTTGCTGTGCCTCCTGCCTATCCTTGGCACCCTTGCCAGCTCACCTACCCTGCCCTCCCCCATCCCATGGCCTACTCTGCCTGGCACCCCTTGCCCATCCCATACTCACCCACTAGGTGGCCTATAGGTATGTCCCCAAGCTTGAACCTGTGGCACAGTGCAGAGCTGTGCCAGATGAATGTATCATGTGCACTTCCAGGGTGTGTGGCACAGACATTGGTGATGCGCCCCTTGGCATCGCACACCGACTGGCAGTTCACACTAGGGAACCCTTTCCTACTAATATAGGCCACACCTTCAGGGCCAGGTGGTGTGCAGATGCCCGTGTGGGTGAAGTCAATGGCCCCAAGCATGGCAGGCATACATGCTACCCTGTGGAAGTCCTGCATGGTTGCTGTGTGCTGGGGAAATGGTTGCATTCTGAAGCATGTGGCAGCAGCACATTAAGGAACTGTGTAAGGAGGCATAACGTAGCCAACTGGGTTATGCCTGTGGTGTCCCCTGTTGATCTCTGGAAGGTGTCTGTGGTGAGCAGACACACGACAGCTGTCACTTTTGTCTCCACAGACATTGCGTGGCTCTGTCTTGTGGGTGCCTGCATCTCCTCACTGCACGGCTCACAGAGCTGCCTCTGAATGACCCTGTTCAGCTGGTACCATCCCACAATCTCCATGTCTGTGTAGTTCTTGAAGGTGGTGCGAGCACGGTACCACCTGTTCTGGGCGTACCACCGATGGGCCCTTCCTCGGCCATGTCACTGTTCCTCCTGCCCTCTCACACCCCTCATTATGGCCTCCATTAGGAAGGGTGCACTATCCTTGGCCCCTGAAGTCCTATCTCTCCCTGGGCAGTTGGCTGCTGTGAGCTGTGTGCCACCCTAGTGCACTGTGTGGCACTGTGTCTGCCTGTTCCTCTCGCTCTCTCAGCCCCTGGCTCACTCTCCACTGCCACTTCCTGTCCCTCTCCCCCTGTGGCTCCTGTGGCAGTCTCTCTGTCCTTCACTGGCTCTGTCTCCCTTGCTCTGTCTGTTTGTCTGTCTGTCCCACGTCTCTTGCCACTCTCGCTCTCTCTCTCCTCCTCTTGCCTAGTGCAAGTGCTGTCTGTGTGTTTGTGCCCTGTATTTATAGGCTCAAGTCTGCTCGGCGCATGTAGGTTTTGCTCCGCACTTGTGCCATGGTTCCATGGTTAAATATCGCACTCCGCCGAATATTCATGGGCACGCCCCCTGCTCTTGCACATGCATTCATTATAGTTGCACATTGGTGCAATGAGAGTTGCGCTGTGCAATGGCTCCCGCTGAATATTGCTTCTTGGCGCAAGTCTGCACTTGTGCCAGAGCAACTCAGTTGTGCTATGTGCAACTGCTTTGAATATCCCAGCCTGTATCTGTTTAAAAAATAAAACTAATGAGAACTGGGATAACTACGTAAAAATTCAGAAAATATGTAATCAGAGTATTCACAAAGCTAAAACCAAATGGGAATGTAAATTGGCACACAATGCGAACAAGACCAATAGTAAACAGTTTTATGCCTACATTAACTCAATAAACCTATTAATCAGGTGGGCCCACTTCAGGAGAACAATAAATTAATACATGATAGTAAAGATATTGCAGATCTGTTAGATAAAAAATTATGTGAGGTCTTTACTACTGATGACAAACCAGTTGATCTAGCATCTAGTAATAATATCAGCACAATTTCTGTATCCCCTGATATGATTTACAACAAATTAATGACACAAAAAGATAAAAGTAGCTTGGGACCTGATGGGATAGCAGGCCATTTTTAATTTTTACTAGCTGACTCCCTTGCATATCCTCTTAAACTCCTTTTTGAGGGTTGTTTATATCACAACTTCATACCTGGCGACTGGAAAAGTGCCAGCGTTATCCCAACTCATAAAAAGGGCCCCTAAAACATCATGGGAAAATTGTAGGCCCATCAGCCTGACCTCACCCTTTAGCAAAATCTTGGAAGGTATCCTCAAAGATATGATTACCCCAATACTTGACCTATATGATAAGGAACAGCATGGCTTCGAAAAAGGCTGGGGATGTCTATCTAACTTACTAAGTTTCTATTAATCAATTAGCTACACCTTAGATCAATGCAGCTCTTGTGACATCATTCATGTAGAATTCAGTAAGGCATTTGATGTAATGCCACATTGGGCACTTAACAACAAAATGCATAAGTTTAATATTAATATATATATACATATATATATATATACATATATATGTATAATAAACTGGATCTGCAACTGGTTAAGGAACAGAACCCAGAAAGTGTTGATTCATAAACATCTGTCTGAACAGGGGCTGGTGACCAGTGGAGTGCCACAGGGCTCAGTGCTGGGCCCGTGTCTGATTCAGCTTTTTATTGCAAACTTGTCAGCGGAGTGTTTATCTATATCAATTAAATATGCAGATGATGTTAAGATTGGTAGACCATGTAATAACACTCTAGATATAGATATCATTCAACATGATCTCGATATAATCATCTCTTGGGTGGATACTTGGGGAATGAAATTAAATCCCGGTAAATGTAAGGTTATACATTGGGGGCCCAAAAACTCTAATGCTATCTACACTTTGTGTGATAATCAACTATCAGTAACAACTGATGAAAGGGTCTGGGAGTCACTTTTACTAATAAAACCTATCCCCATCCAAGCATATTAATGAAGTAATTTCAAGGACTAATAAAGTAGTATGGTCTATTAGAAGGAACATCAAATCTAGAAATGAAAATGCACTGATGCCCTTATTTAGGTCATATGTCAGCCCACACTTGGAGTATGCCGCCCAACTGTGGAACCCTTATAAAAAAATTGACTGCTTATCACTAGAAAAAGTACATAGAAAATTCACTACACGTATACATAACTTAGAACATATTTCATATGAATCTAGATTAATTCACCTAAATTTATTCACATTAGAGGAATGACGTTTGAGAGGAGACTTGCTACACCTGTACGATATTCTATTAGACCCAAATGTAATGGTAGATTTAGGCCTTGAATTCAAGGAAACCAACTATGATACTAGGCGGCACCCATACCAACTACAGGGAAGAAAGTTTAATTATGTTAAAGGAAAATTATTTTATTCAGAAAGAGTGAGTAACCCCTGGAATAGATTACTTTTAGAAGTAGTCAAAAGTAAAACAAAAGCTAAATTTAAATCTAAATTGGACATGTTCTTGCTATCAGGCTCTAATTTGAAATACTATTATTGATGGTTAGTATAAGAGCTCTTATGGGTCTCATCGATCCCCTTGCTCTTTTTTGACCATAGAACCCCACTCCCCATGCAGTGCCTTCTAGTGCTCATAGCAATATTAGGAACTGCAAGTTCTCAGATTCAAACCATGCTAGCATCAAATGCTGACTGTGTGACCCTGAATAAGTCATTTAACCTCCCAGTGCCCCACTAAGACCAACTGCAGGGTTGGTTACAGCTGTATTGAAACCTGGGGTGTAATGAGGAACAAAAGAGACACTTTGTTAAAGTAAATAAGCAAAACAATCTTACAGGTAGCACTGAAAAAAAAGAAGCCGATAGAAAGGTTTAACCTGCGTGTCCTGTGAATGGGAGGCTATAAGTGGGTATGGTGCTGGCGGGAGACACTGTGATTGCCTACTGTTCACCAGAGTTGAACCACTGGGTACAGTGCAGGGAACATTGCTGAAATGCAGTGCCGCTGCATTAAAACCCTCCCTGTAGGCACTGTATAAAAATATTGTAAAACTGATGAAGGATGGGCTCCTCATGTAAATACAAATGTAACAGTGATTCTGGTGAGACAGTACTTCCTACTACAAATATAAACAAAGATAACAACATAAAACAAAATCTAGCAAGAGCCAATATGGCTGCAAAATAATGGTATTGTGGGCAGTGAGAAATGTGTAAACTAGCAATTTTTGCACTAACCACTAAGTCACCTAACTGCACTTTCTAATTGTTGTGATATACACACACACACACACTGACTAATACATGTACACATATATATTCCAGTGTAAAGTAGCAGTGCACTGTCTACACGCATTTTTGCAGATAAAAAAAGGCATTGAGGGACTGTTTTCTTCTTTTCAGGCTCTGAGGGACATCAGAAGGTGGGGGGTTGGCAATAATCAACTCATTTAAATCAGCAATGACATGCATATGGCTGAAACTGATCTAGATAGCGGTGGAATATAGACTAGCAATTTTTGCACTAACCACTGAGCCACCTAACTGCACTTTCTAATTGTTATATGTGGTTTAGAGCTCAGTGCTTGTGTTACATACTGCATCTTATAATGTAGATTTCAGTTTGGATACAGAGGCCAGACCACTAGGTAGAATGATGCTTCCAAGGTATAGTTATATGACATGAATAAGTCAGTGATTATAGTTCATGATGAACTTGACAGTACGATAGTGCTGATGCTGGAACAATTGAGTTGATCGGTATAAGTTGATGGTGTGGCTTTACTCTGTATCCCACCGTAGGAAGGAAGGAAGGTTAGTTGTTTAGGATGTGACACCCCCCAACAGAAAATATGATATCCACGATTATCTCCTCCAACTCCGGAGAGTATGGCTGGCAGCATGCAGGAGAGGAAAACCCCCCTTAGGGGGAAACCTCTGAGGACCAATGGCTACCGACCCGCCTGTCCTTCTGGGCATAGTAAAGGAGCATAATCCTACATTAATTAATATTGGCTAGTCCAAGTTTGCAGATTACATATTAGTGGAACAGTTCATAGCCAAGATGAAAGGTCAAGAACAGGCTCCCAAGTCTTGCATGACCGAAGCAGGTAGTAGTATGAAAGTGTGCAGCATCCAGGTAGATGAGCACTGAGGTGAGCATTGTAGAACATGTCCAATAAGTTCAGGATAGAACTGGAAGTGAGGAGAGCTCCTGAGGCTAGCAAATGATAGATAGGTCGATGGAGTAATTATATCCAGGCTTTGACGCAGGTGAGACAGGATGAAAATAGAAGTAGTTTGACTTCCAGGCTTCTGCTAATAGAGGGCTTATATAATATGAGGTAGAAAGCTTGCAATGAGACTACTGACTGTCAAATCCAGTTCCGGTAAAGTACTATAGGAGTAGAATATATACTTAGGTCATGATATAGAAGGCAATGGCTGTAGAGCCGAGCTGGAATCTTGGCAAGCTTTAAAGGTAATAAATCTGAAGCACTGGTGCAAGGTTAGGAAGCATCCAAGAAGTATAACAGGGCGAGCCCAATAGGTAAGTATGTGCGGGTGGACCGCGTAAGTTAGGAGATGAGGTAGTAAGTAGCAAGTAAATGCACCAAGTTGGTCAGTTGATAAGTAATAGAACGTGGCAGCTAGTCCCTCAGGTGAGATGTGCAGCTTAACCATCAGCTGGTGAGCTAAGTAGAGAGGTGGCTAGCTCCAGGTAACATGAAAGCACAGCCAGATCTACGGAGGTCTGCTGCTAAGTAAATAGAGTGGCAAGTTAATAAGTAGCAGAATTGGCAGCTAGTCCCATGGTTAGGATGCGCAGCTGGACCTTCGTAGGTCAGCTGGTATAGTAAGTAGAGTGGCGACTAGCTCCATGTAATCATGTAAGCGCAGCCAGACCCTTATAGTCTGCTGGTAAGTCGGTAGAGTGGCAGCTAACCCTCATAGGCTAGTATGCGCAGTTGGTTCCCATGTAGGTTAGCTGATTAGCATGAATGAATTGAGAGTATAAAGCATATCTGGGGTGACTACTATGAGAAATAGTGAGATCCACAGGCGAGCATATGCAATCCATTTAGGCGGAGTTGTACTTGTCGAGTAATTCTAGCAGATAAGGAAATCTTCCGTGGAGGAGAAGAGCTTGAAAGAATAACTGAAATCCAGTGGGAGAATATGATCTTGGAATCGATGCCAAGTAAGGTAGAAAGCCAGGTAGGAGTTAGGAGTATGCAAACCTCCAGGTCTAGACTGGGCGTGGCAGGCTGAGAGATGTATGAACCTCCAGGCCGAGTGCGGAGCAGGCAGGCATAGTGTATGAATAGTTGAACCTCTGGCCCTGAAGGTGAAGCAGGTAAGAGATGCAGTAGGTAACAAGACAGGAGTATACAAACCTCCAGGCCCAGACTGGGTTTGGCAGGTTGATGGAATTCATGAATCTCCAGGTCCAATGCTGGACAAGGCAGGTGGAATAAGAGCAACCTTGGAAGCTGCTGAATGAGCACTGAGCGAGGACCTTGCAGGTTTGGTATAGTTAGGAGATTCCAGGCAGCTAGGGAAGAGCAGGAGACAGGAATGTGAATAGTGCAAGCCATAGGTAATGAGTTGTGAGCACGGACCTGTACGTAGGCCGGTAGTAGTAGTAGTCGGTGGAGTGTACTAATGCAGGTGAGATAGCACGAAGCAGTACTGAATCATACAAGATACATAGTGGGGAATGATAGAAATGGAATAGCAGGCAATGAGTCTGATCATTCCTAAAGGTCGTTTTATAGACAAAGCAGCAATGATAGCAAGGAGCCATAACAGGAAGCAAGATCCTAGTCATCTTAAACAGTAACAAGTCTATAGAACATGGCCTCAATTCTATTTCTTATGTTTCTGTGTCCTGCATGGCTCCAGTAATATTTCTGAGAATACTGCTTTGTTGAGGTCTTCAGCTTTAACCTAATTCTTTTAGAAACTGTGGTGCAGGAACCATAGTCTGAGTCCATATTGTATTTACACGTAATTAGGATGAAGTACAAGCAGCAGGCGATGTGAATCAATTGTGGAATGAACTGCACCAGCAGAAACAGTAGCATGAAAGAATGATCGCTGATCTGGCACATGCACCAGGACGCTGAGTGGTACTCCAGTAGAGTAGGCCAAGCCTGCGGAGAAATGGTGGACATACGGGGCAGAAGAGAATGTAAACAGGTGAGCCAGCATCGGGGCAAAGCCAGTAGTCATAGCAGCAGGATGGTAGAAACCCCACAGGTGGCGGGGACTAAAGCTGTAAGTTGAGGATGTGAAGGAGAGCGGACCAGTGCCGAACTGGTGTGGAGCCAGGGCTGCTCGAGAAACAGAGCAGAAAGGACAGAAGGTAGGCGCTCGGAACGAGCGATAAGGCAGAGGAGAGAGAGCAGCGCTCAGGTAGCAAGTGAGACCCCCCCCAAAAAAAGAAACAACTGAGGAAGGAGAGGGCAAGGGACAAGAAGGGGAGTTGGGAAAAAAAAGAAATAAAAATGAAGGCAGGAGAAACGGGGGGGGGGGACAAGGAACAGCCATGGACCAGCAACAAGACGACAACAAGTGCGGCTCGCTCTAAGCAGAGCAGCAGGTTTCAGCTGTTTAAGTAGGATATGGGGGAGGAGCTCTTCCCCATATAACTACAGGCAGAGCCTTTCAATT
Source organism: Neoceratodus forsteri (assembly GCA_016271365.2). Classification (NCBI taxonomy): domain Eukaryota; kingdom Metazoa; phylum Chordata; order Ceratodontiformes; family Ceratodontidae; genus Neoceratodus; species Neoceratodus forsteri. Next base: position 1,317,666,258 of record CM028131.1, read on the forward strand.
ATGATACACACACACACACTCTCACTGATTAATACATATATACATAGGCATATATATATTCCAATATAACATAGCAGTGCACTAGCTACACTCATTTTGACAGATTAAAAAAGATATCAAGGGATTGTTTTCTTCTTTTCAGGCTCTGAGGGACATTGGAGGGTGGAGTGTAGCCAATAGACACCTCATTTAAATCAGCAATGATATGCATATGGCTGAAACTGATCTAGATAGTGGGGGAATGTAGATTGACAATTTTTACACTAACCACTGAGCCACCTAACTGCACTTTCTAATTGTTGTGATATACACACACACACACTGACTAATACATATACATATACTGTATATGCATATATATTCCAGTATAACATGGCACTGCATGCCTATACACACATAGCATTGACACAAACACACACACACACACACACACACACTGCCTTATATGGCATTTATTTACTTACACATCTAACCCTAACTTGTACTGTATTTAGGATAATCACTGTGTTTTGCACTAAATCATTGCATTAATCTATAAAATGACTAGGTAACTAAGGTAGTGGACCAGGGAGGTGCTGTCAGGGTGGATGTGGCCTATCTGGATTTCAGAAAGGTCTTTGACACTATCCCCCATAGAAGGCTGATTAACAAACTATGCAGCCTAGTGGTGGATCCTAAAATAGTTCTGTGGGTGCAGGACTGACTGAATGGCAGGAGTCAGAGGGTTGTGGTAAACAGGGAGTACTCTGGAGAGGTGATGAACAGGGTGATGCAGGGATCAGTGTTCAGGCCGGTCCTCTTCAATGTCTTTATTGGGGACATTGCAGAGGGACTGAAGGGGAAGATATGCCTTTTCACAGACAATAAAATGGTATGCAATAGGGTGGATACTCCAGGGGGTGTTGAAAGAATGAGGGAAGACCTTAGAAAACTGGAGAAACAGTCTGAAGAATGGCAGCTGGGATTCAATGCAAAGAAGTGCAGTATCATGCCCATAGAGCACAAGAACCCAGGAGCAAAGTACGAACTAGGTGGGGAGATACTGACAGTCACAAAGCAGGAAAGGGACCCGGGAATTATACTTTCGGATGACCTAAGAGAAACTAGACAGTGCGATAAGGTGGCTTGAAAGGCAAGCCAGATACCTGGATGCATAGGAGGGGGTTTTGCAAGTAGAAAGAGGGAGGTCCTCTTGCCCCTGTATAAGACACTTGTGAGACCGCACCTGGAATACTGCATCCAGTTCTGGGGGCCCCACCTGAGAAAGAACATAGACAGGGTGGAGGCTGTGCAGTGCAGGGCAAGTAAAATGGTGCAGGGCCTGCAGGATAAGATCTATGAGGAAAGACTAAATTAGTTAAATTTGTATTTCCTGGAGGAAGGGGAAGGGGACATGATTGAGACATACAAATACATCACTGGTATAAACAGAGCACAGAAAGGAAGCATCTTCCAAAGTAAGAGATGCTCCAAGTCAAGGGGGCACAGAATGAAGTTAGAGGGGGGAAGGCTCAGGAGAAATGTAAGAAAACATTTTTTTCACAGAGAGGCTGGTGGACACCTGGAATAGCCTACCAGAGGGGGTAGTAGGGTCCAAAATGGTCACAGAATTTAAGAAGGAGTGGGATAGACACACGGGTATCCTGGAAGCATGCGGAGGGGGCTCCAGAGTTCAATAGGAGAGAAAGGGTGGTGATGCAGCTCCCACCCTCCCAGTCTGACCTGCCACTGAGCACCCACCACCCTGCATCCCAGAGTTCCCACACACCCTCACTCACCTGAACAGGTTCCAGTGTGAAGCTCCACTCTCCCATCAAAGATACATCTTGCTCTTGGAACTGGGGACTGCTATATGAGAAGTAAGGTCAGTGCGGTTCAGTGTATTTCAATGGGTTTTCAATTGCTCTTACCCTATTTCTCATATAGCAGTCACTGGTTCCAGCAGCTAGATGTGTCTTCCATGAGGGTGTGTGGGAACTCTGGGGATGCAGGGTGGTGGGTGCTCAGTGGCAGGTTGGGGTGAGAGGGTGGGAGTTGCATCACGCCAGTGTTGTTCAGGTTGTTCATATCTGATATCTCGCACAGAGTTAAGAGCAAGATCAGTCTGTTTGCAGATTATACTAAGATGGAAGTAGTGGTGGATGACAGAGAAGGGTGCTAGGGGCTACAGGAAGATCTGACCAGACTGGAGGGGTGGTCGGTGAAGTGGCAGTTGGGATTCAATGCAAAGAAGTGCAAGGTTATTCACGTTGGAGCAAAGAACCTAGGGAGGGACTATTGGTTGGGGGGAGTTCGGTTAGGGGTCACCGATGAAGAGAAGGACCTAAGGGTGCTTGTAACAGGGAACATGAGCAACTCAGCTCAGTTCAAGAAGGCAACAGCCAAGGCTAACAAGATGCTGGGGTGCACAGCACGGGGTATCTCATCTAGTCATAGGGATGTGCTCATGCCACTGTACAGGTCACTAGTTAGGCCACACTTGGAGTATTGCATACAGTACTGGTGCCCTTATTTTAGGAAGGATATCAGGCTGTGGAGGGGGTGGGGTGCAGTGCAGGGCAACATAAATGATTCAAGGGCTGGAGGGCAGGACCTACAAGGACAGACTGAATGAGTTAGGCTAGTAGACCCTGGAGGAGAGGAAAGATCGGGGGGGGGATATGATTGAAACCTTCAAGTACATGAAGGGGGTCAATAAGATGGGCACAGAAGGGTTGTTTAGGCTGAGGAGGGGAAGGGAGATGAGAGAGCATGGGCTAAGGTTGGAGGGTGGTAGGTTTAGGAGAGAGATGAGGATGCATTATTTCACAGAGAGAGAGTGGTGGAAAAATGAAACACACTGCCAGAGGAGGAGGTGGTTTCCTGCAGGACAGTGGGCAGCTTTAAAAGGACATGGGACAGGGTGTGTGGGGGTGTCAAAGGGAGGAGGTGGGGCAGTTGCAGTTTAGGGGGTGCTAGCTGCACAATTAAGCAGACTTGATAGACCACTTAGCTTGTTTCTGCTGGCAGATTTGTGTGTTCATATGAGACAGTGGATCTTCACATTGGGATTTGTTCAGGTGAGTGAGGGTGTGTGTGTGTGTGGGGGGGGTGGTGGTGGTGTGGGGTGGTAGGTGCTCAGTGCAAGGTCGGGCTTGGGTTGTGGGGTTTCATTAGTGATGGACCTTTTTTTACAGATTGAAAAAAGACATCAAGGGACTGTGTTCTTCTTTTCAGGCTATGAGGGACATTGAAGGGTGTGTGTGGGGGGGGGTTGCCACTAGACACCTCATTTAAATTAACAATGACACGCTAGCGGGGGAATGTAGACTAGCAATTTTTGCACTAACCACTGAGCCCCCTAACTGCACTTTCTAACAGTTGTAATACACACACACACACTGACTAATACATACACACATATATGCATATAAATTCCAGTATAATATAGCAATGCACTGTCTACACACATTTTTACAGATTAAAAAAAAAAAAAAGACATCATGGTTCCGTTTTCTTCTCTGTAGGCTATGAGGGACATTGGAGGCTGGGGGGAGGGGTGTTGTCACTTGATAACTCATTTAAATCAGCAATGACATGCATAAGGCTGAAACTAATCTAGATAGCAGGGGAATTTAGACTAGCAATTTGTGCACCAACCACTGAACCACCTCCCAACCACTGAACCACCTAACTGCACTTTCTAAAAAGTGTGATACACACACACTTATTAATACATATACACGTATATGCATATATATTCCAATATAACTTTACACAAGCCTTTACAGAATAAAAAAACAGACATTGAGGGACCATTTTCTTCTTTTTAGGCTCCGAGGGACATTGGAGGGTGGTGGGTTGCTACTAGACAACTCATTTAAATCAGCAATGACATACATAAGGCTGAAACTGATCTAGACAGTGGGGGAATGTAGACTAGCAATTTTTGCACTAACCACCGAGCTACCTAACTGCACTTTCAGATTGTAGTGATACACACACTAACTAATACTGTACATATAGACATATATGCATTTATATTCCAGTATAACATAGCAGTGCACGGTCTACACATATCTTTACAGATTAAAAAAAAAGTAATTGAGGGAATGTTTTCTTCTTTTCAGGCTCTGAGGGACGTCGGAGGCTAGGGGTTGTCACTAGACACCTCATTTAAATTAGCAATGACAGGAATGAGGCTGAAGATGATCTAGATAGCAGGGAATATAGACTAGCAATTTTTAAACTAACCATTGAGCCACCTAACTGCACGTTCTAATTGTTGCGATATACACACTGACTAATATATATATATACATATATATATATATATATATACATATATGCATATATGTTCCAGTATAACATACAGTACAACTCATTAAACTGTCTCTCCAGCTCACTGGTTTAGCATTTTTCAGTGAGTTAATTAATGTGTGCACTGCTCACTGTAATGAATTAAAAGTTTCCTAATGGTTTGTGTCTAGCTGCTATTCCGTTTCAGCTTACTGTACTTTGCAGCTTTCTGGAAACTTTTATCAATGCAGTGCATGAGCAGTGCATACATTAAAGGGACACTGTCAGCTTTCAGCAGCTATACTGAACTTGTGTGACCAGTGTGCCTGTAATAACATCTATGGCAAAATAAACTTTTCATGTGCCCCAGTATGAGTAACAGTAAGATCTGTTACCAAAATTCTAAAAATATATACTTTAGTTCAGATCAAGCACATTACTTTAGTGCTTGGCCAATCTTCCACCACCGGATGCCTCTTCTCAATGTGAACACGCATTGCACGTGTGCAAATTTCCTGAACAAGTGTAAGTGATAGTTGGGGCTAAAAATACATGCTCTTCTGAGCATGGGGATCTTTGTAAGAATAACAAAGAGTGGTGTTAGTCTTACTTTTACCACTTTGAAAACTGAACTGTGATCCTGAGCATGCATGTCACATCCATGGCAACATCAAGGGCATGCTCGGGATCGCGGTCATGTTTTTCAGAGTAGTAAAAATAAGACTTGCACTTCTCTTTTTTATTCTTGCAAAGGCCATAGGTGTTATTACAGGCACACTGGAGCCACAAGTTCAGTACAGCTGCTGAAAACTTACTTTAAGCAGCCCATAAAGCCAGGCAAAGAAATGTATTGGATTTGCCTCAAAAGCACTCCATCTGTGTTGGGAATACTGCTCTTCATCAAATTCGGCCAATATGGCATTCATCTCGTGGCAGCATAAACATTCTAGTGCGGTGTCCATGATAGCACAATGATTACAGGAGCCCTAATATAAACAAAAAAGAGATAACGGAAAAGAAGTTAACATGCTGTTAAAGTACACACAGAAGCAAAACCAACAACCACAAAGAGTATATATAACAATATGTGAAGCAACAAAAGTGACATGCATCTGTTATGGCCTTATGAAATTGCTTTTTTTTTCACTTTTTTTTTTATTACAGTCTCACCCTAATGCCATAAGCTTCTGTTTAGTTGTACCTGATGGGGGTTGGGGAAACATGACTGCCCTGATGGTGGTGGGAACCTTGGAGAAGACTAGCTGGCAGGTAAGTGCTGTTGTATGCTGTTGTATGTCAGGGTATCAGGATAGTGGTGTTCAGTAAGGGAGAATAAAACAAATTAACATGAACAAAATCAACAAGCACACATCATTGTGAATACCTGACGCACCCAGCCTACATTAGGTAGTAATAAAATGTCAATTTGTCATGCTGATCACAGCACCATCGCATGTGGTCACCAAGGTAATGACACAGAAATGAACAGCCCAGCCTTCATGACAGGGATTTGGTGTACATTGTACTCTGTATACATAGTTATACTCTCTACAGCCTGTCATGATCTTCAGAGTGGGACCCACCATACTGGTTATGGCTGTCTCCCATCAAGTTGTGGTGGGGGGGGCAATATGTCTAGAGAGCTGGGGACAGAGACCTGCCATCTAGGGGAGCATAAACAGAATAAAAAAAAAAGAAAAATCCCATCTCAGGCTGATCCATGCAGGGGTCAAATTAAGTTTTGTAGCCACTAGCTAGCAGGTAGTGACTTGGCAAATCTGCTAGCCCCGCAGACTTTTCTACTGGTCCAGCTGATGTACTTATTGAAATATTACCTTTTCCAGTACAAGTCCTCAGGGCTACTTAAAAGAGTTTTGACTATCCCAAAACAATATCTAACCGAATTTGGCTAGTGGTGCCGATGCCAGTTTTGACCCCCGTCCATGAACATCTACAAGTGGTCACAAAGGCGTATAGGAACAGACCGTCAGAATCACACTCACTGTACACACACATACACACACACACACACACACACACACACACAGACAACACACATCAGACTAGGTAAGATATACAATTAGAAAAATAAAATGCACAAACATACTTGTACTGCAACACAAGATGAGACCATATCCAAACACAGCCCCTAATAAACTGATAGGAAGCACCATCAAATTATGATAACAGTGGGTGCACATGGGCACCTCTGCAGAGCCCCCCCACATACACACATGCGCTCGCGCACGCACACACACACACACACACACACACACATAAACAGTATGACTTGATATAGTTTTTTCAGGAAGAAGGCACATAAACCAGCACAGACTAGCAAACTCCTTTTTCAGTACTTTAACAACAGAATTTCAACAGTATGGGAAATTTTAAGATAGAAAAAATGCATATGAGCAGTCCATTTCAAATCTCCACTGTAAAAAAACTGTATCTTAAATGAACTGTGTTTAGGGGTCCTTTAACTTATCTTCCGTGACACGTGTAACATCAGCAGCTGATTAACTACATAAACATTCCATTCTGTGACTTTTGACTTACTCACTGATATAGTCCCAGCATTGTCTGCTTATCTCACTTTCAGGCTGAATAAGTTGACATGTTTATGAGCTATGAACCCTAGAATGTCTTTGCTGATTAAAGCTAAGGACAAAAAATGGTTCTTTGAAACACTGCTAGCTGAATGAAAGTAGAGTAATAACACAAAACCTCTAACTGTATCTAGTCCATTAGGAATCAGCAGAGCTCCCTTTTTCTACTGTAATAGTAACATGACTGCACAGCTCCACCCACTGCAGCCATAAAAATGAGACCGGCCTTGTTGGTGCCAGCCAAATCTTGTTTACTTTTTTAAACCACATTTTCGACATACTCATGTATTTTTACCTCATTTAATGAACATAGCAGGTAGCATTTTCAAATACCACTCCAAAACAGTTCCACAAAAGCACATTTTGAGTGCCATTTAATAAATGGCACCTGTCATGTTCTTATGCTAGGGTAATAACACCTACATCTAAATTTCAAGGTCACAGTATAAGAAAAAAACAACATTTACATACAACAGGGTGGAAGATATGTGCCACAGATGCGTACCCTGCCCTCGGAGCTCCACACCTGCAGACAGGTGCACACCAGGCAGCATTCACAACCTCCGGCCACCTGTACATGGCCCCACCCCTTCGGTGTGCAGGTTTGCGTGGGGCAGACAGGGGTGGAGCAGTGGATCAGGTGGGCATCCAATTAGATGCCCAGCCCAGGTCCTCCAGTGTGGCGGCAGCATGCATTAGCTGCGCATCCCTGTGGATCGGATGGGCGGCGACCATGGAGGTGTGAGGAGGGCAGTGCCACCAGCTGTCCCATGTGGTGACACTGGCACACAGGTACGGGGTTGTGTTGATGGTGCTGGGGGGCACTGAACCCCAGCACATGCCCAGATGGGCCGAGGTCTGGGCCAGGGTGTCTGCATCCCTGTGTCGGTGCACCTATGTGTGTGCATGGGGGGGATGTATGGCTGGCATGGTGATCGGTCATGACTGGGAGATGGGTTGGGTGGCACTGGGCAGCCAGTGGGGACTGGTGCTGGAGACCTGCTAGGGGACGGTGGCTATCCAACTGGACTGGGTGGCAGTCAGTGTGTACAGGGCACATAGGGGACTTACAGCAGGGGTCTCCCTGGCATACCCTGCCCCCTCCTCTGCACTCCCATGGGCAACACTATGCATTGTAATGCATGATGCATAGTGCTGACATGCCTCCGCCCACCCCTGGCACATTGCTATCCGCTCGGCTGGGGGATCAGGCACGTAACTGTACTCTGCACCAGTCATGAATGTCGTGCAGGGTCCATGGGACCCTGCTCCTCAGCATTCATGCATATTGGTGCCAGCATGCCTGGTTTACATATCAAGTTGGTATCATGCATAGAGCCCATTATGTGTGAATCTCATAATTTCCCAGTCATTATTGTTTCACTATTCAAAGGCTATGCCTGCAATTCAGTGGGTGGGAGCAACCAGGCACACCCTTTGTCTGAACTACTTAAGTTGGCTCCCTCCAGCCTCCCTCAGAAGCACTGTTTCTCCACTGCAGCTGGAGGCTCTGCGGCCCCCTTTCCCCCCAGTGTTTATTTCCCACTTTCCTTTGTGAATTTAGACTTTCTGCTTGGGTTGTCTCTCCCTGGCTTTCTAGATCAGTATTTTGCTTTCTCCTTCCTGGCTGCAGTTTGTGCTTCTCTCATTTACCTATTCCTGCTGCACTCCTGTTCTCATTTACCTCATGTTTCTTTTGGTTTTGGTTCTCTTTGGGCCTTCTAGATTTCCCAGCATCCTACCGTTATCATTTTCTTTTGACTTGTGTTACTCAGGTCCCATTTTGCTGTTTTTCCATATATTTTGTAATCTCTCGGTTCAACTGCAATCCTTAAATGTTTACACCTGGTGCCTAGCCATGCAGCCACTTCCTTTTGGGCTCTGCTGTTGTTCAGTTCAGCAGCTACTGCTTCCTTGTTTTTGATTTCCATATGCTCCTGCTTCCCCTAGCAGTTTCAGTTGTCGTTTCTACTGCCTCAGCCTAACTGACTTGCAGTGAATCAGAAATAATGCTAACCTCCTTTATGGAACTAGTTGGCATGCATTCATCATTCAGTCCAAGCTCATTATCATTCAGTCTCATTCAGTTTCCCTGTTGTTATTCAATGTCTCAATCAGAAATTCAGCCTTATCTGTGTTTTGTTTCTTCCATGTGCTTATGGCCATCAGGCTTTGCCATCAGCCTCCCACTACTCCTGCATTCAGATGCATGCCAGCCACAACAGTTGCATGGTTTCCAGGGCTCTCACTCTTTAAGTCGATGGTCTCGCTCTGCCTCTTTGAAGTCTGCATCTTGAGGGTCCCTCTACTTGGGTGGGGTCCTTCTCCTTCTGCCCTTTGGCTTAGACTGTCCTATGCTCCGGGGTAAGCTTTAGCCATGCAGATTGACTCGGTGGCACCTCTTGATGTAGCTTTTAAGACTTCAGCTGCTAGAGGGTAGAGCGTCTAAGCCCAGGGCGCTCCTTTAGCTGTGCAGACCACATTGGCAGCACCTTCGAAAGCTATTACCACTACAACTGCTTAAGGTTCACCTGGTCTCCACCTCCTTCCCTTCTTCTGCTCCTCAAGGGTAAAGTTCATAAAACTCCCACGCCCCGGCCCCTCAAGAGCTCAACTCCTATGCCTTACCCCCTCAAGGTTTTGGCTTCCCTTCTAGGCCTCCCCTTGTGGAGACCAGGTAAGTGCCTTTCAGCAGTTGTTACTCTCCTCCTCCTGCCTTGGGGGGCAGTGGGCCTCCTTTACTGGGAACCTCTTTCAGCTGCAGAGATCGGCTTGCGGCACCCCCATTGCTTTCCTGTTACATGGAGAGACTGAGAGCCCCCCCTGTAAAAAGTCTTCCCCCTGAATTGGGTTTCCAAATTGCAGTAGATGAGCTGTCACTAAGTTTTCCCAAGCTTGGAAGGAAATTGGCAAAGGTCTTGGATCCCCAGAAGTTTCTTCCTCATAGGGGTTTTTACTCTCCTCCATGCCAAAGGTCATAAAAGTTAGGTAGTCTCTGCAACAGTGGTCTATAATGTATTACATTTATATTAGTATAATGTTTACCCAGGTAGGTTTCCACTGTGAGTTGGGCTGGGTGGTGGCTCATCTCCATGTATTATCTTTATAAAAGCCTTACCTAGTGGAACCACAGTAGGTGTTATTTATCTGTATATTAGTAAGGCCTTCAGTAAGGTATCACATGGGAAATTGTTTTACAGGCTTAAAAGCATGCCGATAAATAGGAAACTAACCAACTGGATTGGTAATTGGTTATCAATAAAAAAGCAGAGGTTAAGAATTAATTGCAAAGAATCAAATGAGGAAAGTGTTACGGAATCACTGAGAGATCTGTGCGTTGTCCCCTATTATTTACAATTTACATTCAGGAAATGAATAAAGAAGCAAAAACTTGGGTTAGTAAGTTTGCGGATATTACCAAAATGGAGGAGTAGTGAACACGGAGGAAGATACGAGAGGAATCCACAGGGATTTGAATAGGGTAGCAGACTGGGTAGGGAAGTGGTACATGGAGTTTAATAAGGGAAAAAGACCAGTGTTACACCTAGGAGAGAACAAGAGGGCGAAATACTGTTTAAATGGCACTGAATTCAGAGAGGCAAATGAAGAAAGGGATTCTGGGATTACAATAACAGCAGACTTCAAGCAGGGCAGACAGTGTGAGTAGCTTCAAAAAAGGCAGCACAAGTCGTAGGATGCATCAAGAGAAACTTTATAAGTAAGACAAGGGAGGTCATGGATCACGGTACAGGGTTTACATGAGGCTGAAACTGGACTATTGCTGCTAGTTCTGGAACCCATAGCCTAGGAAAGGTATAAAAGGCCTATCGTGAGTCTGGGGAAGAGCAGCTAAACTGATGTTAACTGGAAAAAGAATGGAATACAAGGAGAGACTGGACAACCTAAACATGTTTACCATAGAGCAAAGGAGATTAAGAGGTGGCTTAATTATGCTGACTGGTTTCCTAAAGGATCTGGAGCTATGCGTAGATGTGGGGTTAAGTATTAAACATAATGAAACTGTAACATGGGGCCATAACAGACAACTGCAGGGGAACATTTTCAATGGGGACGGACAGAAATACTGGTTCTGACAAAGGGTGGTGGGCATATGGAATGCACTACCAACTAGCATAGTTAAATTAGAATGTATGGAATTTTCTGACAAAAACATTGAATGATTATTTATGAAAGTCACAAGTAGACAGATACGACCATTGAAAAGTAGGGAGGTTGTCTCAGTAGGAGATACCCTTCTTCCGTCCTGAAATTCATACATATGTATGACTCAGGGAGGCCCACTTTCCTTAGGCATAAAGCCCCTATGTTCTCGTTGAACAGTGCACACATAACATATTCACATTTATGTACTACAGGAACCACTGTCTGCAAAACCCTAGTTTCCACAGAATGGTGTCATAATCTTTATCAAACCCTCCTCAACTAAGAATGTTTTTCTCCCTTCTCATTTTATTGCACATTATCTTATCACCAACCCCATTTTCCTGGATTGAAATCATCCTAGCAGTGAGCTCTTCCCTAAGCCCTTAACTTTTTATTTAAAGGGAAACTGTCAGCCCATGTTGCATCATATTTCCAGTCGAAAGTCAACATTTTCTGATTGTTTACTGTCTCTAAAATTCATTGATGTTGCTGGTTGTTTCATCTGCTTTTCTTTGTGGAGCTGTAAATGGTGTAATTATACCCAACCATGTTTTGTTTCAAATCCCTGATCTACTCTAATTGTATACTTCCTAAGCATAAGGAACACCCCCAAAAGAGAGCAGCCACACACTATGCCATAGGCTTCTCTCCTCCCACTGCATAATGAGTGGCTAGACTGTGTAAGGGATATTCTCAAGTCCAGGAAAGGTGCAGTGGGATATGATCAAGGAGTGTAAACAAACACATTTTTGTGTGGTTACACCAGTATGGTGGTCAGTCTGTTTTTCAGTGTTACAAAGAAAAAAGGAATCAGAATCAAACTTCCAGCTACATCAGCAATCTCTACAGAAAGTGACCAATCATAACATGGATTTTTTTGTTTTAAACTAGAGACACTGATGTCTAAGGGAAATGATAGTGTCCCTTTAACATCAGAAACGCCAATCAGATCTACACTCAGGGAGCAAGAGGGCTACAATCCCTACAATGTTGCCCACCACAGGCCTCCCAACAGGCTACTTGGATCTTACAGCCCCCAAACCAGCTGCAAACACTTTCCCACATATGATGGGGTCCAATGGCAAACACACAGAACTGTATCTGTCTCTAAGGGAGTCACCTACCCCTTTTTCTCACACAGCTTGAAGGCTTCCTGAGGTGACACAATGTTCACAAGTCCCTTGAAATCCTGTTACTTCAGTTCACTTGCAGTGTCCCAACTGTCAAGAGTCACAGCACAGCACAAGCTCTATTGCTTTTCATATCAGAGACAGGCTCAGATTTTTATCACTAGGCATTTGATGTTCAGCGTTCCTTTACACTAGGCCTGATTCCTCTCTTGTTCAAAATCATATAACACACTGCCTTCCCAAACCTGTGGAGGAGTTTACTGTACAAGGCAACAGTCACCCCTGCCATCTCAGGCTCATTCTTGCCATCCTCCCGCTCACCAGACAGGTCCCAAAACAAGCTACCTCCCGCTGGCCTCACAAGTGCAAGGATACCCTTGAAACCATGTTAGAAATTTTATTTTCTTTCATGTTTTCTTTAAATGGTGACTTTTCACCCACTGCCTTATTGGACATGTTTTTTGTTCTTCTTTCTTTAGAATGGAGAGCTTAAGGTTACCACAACATAGAAATAGAATTTGTCGGCAGATATGGACTGCTTGGCCCCCCAGTCTGTCCAGTTTGTCTCTGCCACAGACCCTACCTTATCTCTGGCTATGTCCCCTCCCCTTGCTTTCCTACTAAGATTCCTTTGTGCCTATTCCATGCATGCTTGAAGCCCTCTCTACTGTTTTTGATCCCACCACTTTGGCTGGAAGGCTGTTCCAGGTGTCCATCACTCTTTCAGTGAAGAGGTACTTCCTCACATCCCTTCTAAATTTTCCCCCTTCTAGCTTCACTGCATACCATCTTCAGCTTGTCCTTGTGCACCTTCTGTTCTGAACAAATACTCCCCTCCTGCACCTTGTTCACCTCTGTGAGGTACTTATAAGTCTCTATCATGTTCTCCCTCTCCCTTCTCTTATACATGCTGTATAAATTGAGATCCCTCAGTCTCTCCTCATACAGCTTATGATGCAACCCCTGCAGCATTTTAGTTCCCCTCCTTTGGACAGCCTCTGCACTGTCTATGTGGTCTCCAGAACCGGACACAGTACTCCAGGTGGGGTCTTGCCACTGATCGATACAGTGGTAAAACCAACTCTCTCCTGCTGGTGATTCCCCTTCCTGTCCACTCCAGCACTCCAGCATCCCGTTGATCCTGCTTACTGCTTGTTGCACTGCCCTGACACTTTGTGGTCATCAGATATGATCTCATTTCAGCTCTGTGACCGTCGATACCTCTTCCCTCATTTTATACTCTGCCTCCCAATGAAGCTCAGGATGAGCGAAGCACCATGGCAGAGGGAGGTAGCACCTTATCCTGGCTAGTCAATATTGTTAGACTAAGTATACTTCTGTTTTTGCACAAACTACGCTATCTGTTATCCTGCTATGTTTTACACTTTAGATCATCTGTGGCGTGAAGGAGTGTTGTTAGTGGCATAGCCACATTTTCTCTCTGCAGTATGGACACCTCATTCCCACAATATATGATTGCTGGTTTATGAAATGTATTAACATAGCAATGTTGCTTGAACTTTATTTTAGACTGAGTTACAATGCTATGTTAATACATTTCATAAACCAGCAATAATATATTGTGGAATATATGGTTTTCTTTCATGGATATGTGCATGTGGTCATGTATGTACTTCAATTTTTGAGTGACCAGGAACATTTTAGAGTGCTGGGAAAACTCTGGAAGAGGCTGTTTTCAGTTAACTGGAAAGGCAATAGTCATCCTGTTCCACAGCACCACCCCTACCTGTACTTTAAGCAGCTCACTTTCAGCACCTTTCTGGAGTTGTGACTATCAATACGACTTCCCCCATTTCATACACCACCTCTGAGCTTCTGTGCCATAAGTGCATGATTTTGCACTTTTTTTGCATAGAGATCCAGCTACCATACCCTCAACCAGTCCTCAGAGGTTTTCTCAGATCCCTGCATATTCTCTCCACCCTCTACGAAGTATCTACTCTATTGCAAATCTTGGTGTCATCAGCAAAGAGGCATACCTTCCATGACAACTCTTCTGCAATGTTGGTTATGAAGGCACTGAAGAGGACTAGTCTCAACTCTGAGCCTGAGATACCTCACTGGTCACTCTCCTCTCATTAGAATGAGTGCTGTTTACCATCACCCTCTGTCTGCTATCCATTAACCAGCTCCGTACCCAGTTTACCACCGTGGGTCCCACTTCTAAACTACCCAGTTTCCTTATAAGCCTCTTATATGGCATAGTGTTGAAGGTTTTGCTGAATTCTAAGTAGACCATGTCCACCACCCCAGCCTTATCTATTTCCCTGAGGGAGGAGACACAAAACAAAATGGCAGAGGAAGCAGTAAATCTGGAAGTAGCACCCAGATAAGAGTCAAACGTGAAAAACTAGGCAGGGAAGGTGTGTGAGTGTATGGGACTAGGTTTTCAAAGTGATTTGGGACTATGCCCTACCCTGCAACTCAAATTGTGGACCGAATTCTCTACAGCAGTGGAGATTGGTATTCTCAATCTGCCCCAACTGTGGGAGATGTTACGGCTGATTCCACCAGCCGTAAAATTTTTCCACAGCTGCAGAGAAAAAAAAACACCCACAAGCTGCTGTAAATTGTGGAGCTGCTTGTAAACCAGACCCACTTTTGAGAATTCCATAGCTGTGCAAGAAACTATGGTTTCACAAGTGGCAACCCACTTGTACCAACTTTTTCCCCACAGCCGAGAGATTTTCAGGGCTTTCAGAATCTGGCCCATGGTTTATATAGGGCAGGGGGTGGAGTCTAGCAGCCACCCACTGAACAACAGGTGAAATCTCTTTATTTATAAAATGGGTATGGAAATCACTGCATCCTGACTGGTCAGGAGACATTCCAGCAGTGCGTTTATACAGCAACATCCCTGTGGGAGGCATTTTTCTGGCAACCAAGTCTCCACGTACCCTACAGATCCATGCCTGCTAGAAAGTTTTGAAAAAAGATTTCTGGCAACCATGTTAGTCCTGGAAAAAATGCTAAACACCCACTACTGCCCTATCATATAAAACTCATCCTATTTTACTTTTCAGTCACTCACCACCCCCACCCCACAACTAACAAACAATTGTAGTAAGTGTAATTTCAACTTTTGTTTTATTATTTTTTCTGTATTTCTTTATTCTAGGCCTGTAATCTGCAGTTCTACATTCCGTAGGTAGTAGTAAGCAGCAAAAATCTTTATTTTTAGACAGGAATTGATGGAAAACACATCATTAGGCCTGAGGCCCTCTTTTCGAGCTGATCCTGTAATTCATGAACTAGTACTTGTTCTTACAGATTAAAATATTTGTTAAGATGAACATAAATACATACAAAGACTTACATTCAATAATTACTTCACAGAATATAACGAAGTGATGGAACAAATTTTTTTTACACAAACATTTTTCTAGTGTAGCTATTTTAAGCCATACTTCATAATCTATCCATTGCACATGCACCAAATTTTTAATTCCTGTTTTAACTCTGCAATAAAAAAATGTTGTACTATTACAAGATGTTTTAATAGTGCTTTTTATTAAGTTCCACAATGCAAACGTGATTACAGAAAAACACGTTTCCATACTTGCTTAAAGACCTTAGAGTTTTATAACTTCTCATATTTATGTTTCTCAAATTGTATTTATGTTCTGTTTTTTTCTAATTTATCATAGAGATATAAGGGCTTACTATAATTTAGAACTTTAAAGATTTGGTTTGCCCAAATTAACTTTCTTTTATTCTCAGGGGTTAATCATCCCAATTCACCATATAAATCAATCAATCGATCAATCAATCAAACTTTATTTAACCAGGCAGTTACATCATTGAGCAAGCTCATTTTCAAGATGGTCCTGGACACAGAGGACTCTTTTGCTTACAGTAGACAGCACTTCCTACAAAAGTAGACATCGGTACAGGCAGTTACAATATACAAACTCAGTACTTGGATGAATCAGATACGTAAAGCAAGCATAAATATAGGCATTTAAAGTGCAGCGTATACAGGTTGTAGCTTATAGAGTACAAGTGAGGAGAGGGAGGAGGGACATGGAGAAGGGCAGTTGAAGAAAGGGTATCAGACACATAGTAGAGAGGGAAAATAGGGAAGACTAATAGAATGAGGCCCCCTGCAAAGCTAATTGATGAGAGGAGGGAGGTAGGAGGGGGGGAGATGATTGCCCTAAAGGGATGCTGGCTGACACGGGAAATAGGCGGCCCATGATTATAGAGGTTAAGGGGCTCAGTTGTGTGGGGTAAGGCTTTACCTGAAACAATCACACACCATTTTCAGGCCTCTGTAGAGCAGCCCCCTAAATATAAAATGGCTGGGCAGCAGGGAGATTTTAAGTAATTTTTGCTCGTTATTCCAAAGCGCTGGTAAAAAAGAGCTAATGGCAGTTGAGCCAAGACATGTCCTTGTTCGTGGTAGCTTAAGGAGGACAAAGGAGGAGTTTCTTGGTCTGTAGGCACCCTTTGAATGTTCAAACATGTCACAGATATAGGGTGGTAGTTTGCTGGTTTAAGCCTGGAATAGCCACATGAGGGCATTTATTTGCCTCCTCGTGGAGAGGGAAGGCCAATCTAATGCATGGCGCAATGAGCAGTGATGAGTCTGCAAGGGCAAGTCAAGAACAAATCTCAATGCATGATGATAGAGTGTATCCAGCTTTTGGAGTGCATACTGGGGCAATGGCTGTATAGGAAGTCAGCGTAGTTAATCAGAGGAAGAAATGTTGTTTGAACCAGCTGCTTTCTAGCTTCCAGGGTGAGTAGGTGTCTTATGCAGTAGAAAATACCAAAGCACTGCCTTAGCTTTTTTGTTAACTCACTTAAATGGACACCGAAGGTGAGTTTGTTATCCAACCAGACTCCCAGATATTTAAATTTATCCACTAGCTCTAGTGGTTCATTAAGGAGGGTAAAAATCTGTGGGGTCCCAGGCATCCCCGTATTGTGGGATGGTGAGATAATCATAGCTTTTGGGGTTTTTTTTGCATTTAACTAGAGCTTTAGATTCAGCAGGTTGTGCTGGAGGATGCTAAAATCCTGGTGTACCTCCTTGTACGCAGTGTCCAAGGAGGGGTTGGTCATGTAGAAGACTGTGTCATCTGTGAAGAGATAAACGTTTCCGGCAACCAGGCCAGAGTTGATGTGGTTAATGTAAAGGGCGAAGAGGATAGGTCCCAAAATGGAACCTTGCAGAACGCCTCGGGGCAGTAGTTTTAGTGGGGAGAATTCCCCTTGGACTTTAATTTGCTGTTTACGATTTGTGAGGTAGCAGCAGAACCACTTTACTGCAGCAGAGGTTAGACCGATGCTACTCAGGGAATCAAGAAGTATGGAACGATCAACCATATCAAATGCCATGCTGAGGTCAAGAAAGAGTGCATAGATGTGGTGTTTACTGTCCAGGGCTTTTAGCCAGTGATTTGACACTTTGGCAAGAGCAGACACGGTACTCTGCTTGGGTCTGAAACCTGATTGGACTGGACTGAAGATTTTCTCATGATCCAAGTACACCCTTAATTGAGAGTTTACAATTTTTTCAAGTAGCTTGGATAAAACAGAAAGCAACGAAATAGGCCTATAGTTGTTCAAGTCAGTGGGGTCTCCTGACTTGAACAGGGGGATAATGTGCGCGGTTTTCCAACTAGGCACCAATTCCCCTTAGGATACTGAGCTGTTAAAGAGATTGGCAATTGGAGCTGCCAGATAATAAGAATCTGCTTTTAAGAAGAAGGGTTCAAGTGAATCGGCACCAGCGCTCTTTTTGGTGTCCAGCAAGAGGAGCAGGTCCTCCACCTGTTTGTAGGAGACTGGCAGGAACTTGAAGAGGGGGCGGTCAGTGGGGAGGGAGCTATAGTTGATCTAGTAGCTATGCTGGTGGTGCTTGTGGTGCTCAGTTTACTAACAGGTGATGTGTCGAATGCGAGGCCTGCAGTGGCGAAGTGGTTATTGAGCTGATCGAGGATCTCGGACCTATCTGTGTAGGAGTTGTTATTTGCCACAGTGGTGGGTCTTATAATCCCATCTCCGAATAAATCGGGCCAGGTGATTATAAGTCGCATCAATTTTTGATAGCAATCCTTTAATTGCAAGGCCGTAACATGACTATCATAGTCGAGGACTGGTTCCAGAAGTTGGTTTACTATTAATGTTTTCATTCATTTGTTTATGCAAAATCCAGTACGTCTAAATGCCCGACTTTATTTTAATTTTTTTTGCATATAATTTTTATCCCTCCTTGCTGCATCCCGCTGCCCACTCCTTTGGGCAGCCATCCTTCACTCACCACCGCCTCTCCTGTTCTGCTGTCCTGCTGCTCCCCACCGCCTGGTTGATCCAGACATATCCCTTTGCCGGGGAGGGGGCCCTCCTGCCCACCTGGGGCCATTGGGAGGGGAGACTGGAGTGCTCCTAGGCACTCCCTTGCTTCTGTGCCAAGTGAGGGTATGCAGCTTCAGGGGCTTCCCAACTTCGCCACAAGGGGAGGCAGGGCCACCATTATCAGGCTGGCATGGGTGCCATTTTCACATTTTGCTCCGTCTTCAGCGCCACTCTTGTAGTGCTCCCAATCTCCACTAGGGGCCACTACAGAGTGAGGCAACCCCTACAACCCACCCCAGGAGAGGAGAGCAGTCCTCCAGATGCTCAATCCTCTTCTTCCCCTGCCGATCCTGCCGCAGCCTTTTATTTATTCTTTTTATAGTGTCCTTAATATGATAATTAAATTTTAAATAATCATCACTCCAAACACCCAAGTATTTGTACTCAGTGACTTGGGCTAAAGCTTCATTTTTTGTTGTTCTCCCAGTAATTGTTGCTTTCACTCTTGAAACCTGCTGGCCCACCCAGCTGGATTCTACCCATTGAGAGCACTGACGTTAGTGCACCCGGTCATCAGGGTGCCAAGTGGGATTCCATGACCCTGTTTTTGGGAGGCTGCACCCCCCCACCCTCCTTCCTTAGATTCTAACTCCGAGGGGTGGACCTCAGGGAGGGGTGCAAATGCCAAAATTGGCACCCTGATGTGCCAGCGGACAAATGCCAGTGCTCTAATGGCCAAAAGGGGCCCGACCACCAGTGTGCCTAGCACCTCACTCGCTGTGAAGGCCTCACTCACTGTCTGATCCCATGTCGGTTGCAATACCTCCCCCACACCACAACTGTTCCAAATAAACTATTTTTTTTAAAGAAACATGCAGACGTGACTAGTGCTACCACTGCCAGATTAGCACGGACTGAGCTGATATCGGAAGTCACTTGCTTGGAAGATGTTGATGAATATGGCAGCAAACTACAATTCACTAAACAAATTAAATAGCATTCTACTTATGACATAGCAACTAAAATGGTGCTGGGGGTGGTAGCCACAAATAAAGTAGGGGAAGGCAAAATAATGCAGCAACCTCCAGTGTCATGCACCTCAATACTGTATTTATACTGTATTTCTGCACAATGTAATACACAAACTACTTTGTCTCATCTAAAGCAAAATGTTTTAAATATCTTTATAACAGTTTTTTCTTTATTGCTTTTCTTTTTTTTTTTTTTTTCACTTCTCAGAGCTGTTTTATAAGTGCAATAAACCACTCCAGGGTGTGAGTTGTATGTCTGATAAATGCACTCCTCAGGTACTGAAGGCACTTGACACAAGTGCCTCATGCCTCAGTATGCACTCTGGGTCATATATTTATCTGATAACTCACACCCCATTATGATTTATTGTTTACATATATATATATATATATATATATATATATGTATATATATATATTTATTAGGTATTACAAGAGACAAGATGAAACAAACACATAGCATTGCCATGAGACAATAAAGATATCTTATCCCTCTAAGAATATATATGAAAAGACTTTCATTTCACTGTATAGGCAGGGACTACAAAGAGCAATACCGCAATGATTAGAGACAAATTCAATTTGTATAAGAGTTTTATGAGAAGTCCTTCCCATGTATCATACACAGTAAGATCAGCTGGGATCATCAGCTGATATATGAAATAGTTTGATGCTGCAAAGAGATTGGTAACAGTTCATATTATATAACAAGCATTTGTCAATGCCGAATGTTTGCTTGCTGGCATTGGCAGTGGTAGTGTAGAAGTTACAGAGTTGCGTAATAGGAATGGCAGTGAAGTATTGAACTGAAGCCAACTCAACCACCACCCTGCAGAGAGTGACAGGCATCGGGGTGTGCCTTTGGGTCATCAGGCATATCGGCCACGCCATTTCACCACACCCCACCCTGCAGACACTGACAAGTGTCACGGTGTGCCATGGGGTCTTTGGCCCTTATGCGCACCCCATTCCATCAGGAAATACGGTGAGATGGGTGTGGTATGGGAGAATGGGGTGAACTTTGGGGCCAAAGAGTCCAAGGCATACCTTGATGCCTCTCACTGGCTGCAGAGTGTGGAATGGTATGAACATTACAGGCAAGAATCCCAAGTCACACCCCTGATGCCTGTCATTCTCTACAGGGTTGGGCGTTATGGTTGGAAACCCTAATACCTCAGGCATTCGTTGGTATTTTCACTCCAAATTTTCAGCATGGTTTTTTTGTGACCCCCACCTCATTAACAGTGGCAATATCAGTTTGTTAGCCGAAAGCTGCTTATGCACAGCGACTACGGCATTTAGCACCACGGGTGCAAAAACATTCCGAACAGGATATAAAAAATGACAGCTGTGCTGTTCATGGGGATGTGTAAAAAATGGCAATCTTGCAAATCTGCAGTAACAATATTTAAAAAACTGGTGAAGTCACGAGCGTGCATAGAAACTGTGCAACGCACACCCGTAATGTAATTAGTGTGGGGATTTTTTACAGCAGATTGTCAACACAGGCATTTTGGGACCTCCGATCATGAACAGTTCACTGTGATTTTATTTATCTGTCCCGAACAATGATTTCCCACAGCGACCACGCATCTCTGCGCTGAAAGTGTGAAAACACATTTCGGCCATGTTGTGAAAAATGGCAGCTGTACTGTTCATAAGGAAGTGTGGAAAAATGCCACTGGTGAAAATCTGGACTGAAAATATTACAGTCATGAACTTACAGTGCGTGGAAAACTGCATAATGCTCACTCATTAACACAGTCATTTTATGGACTTTTGTCACCAAATTTTCAACATAGCTTTTAAGAGCTCTGCTCATGAACAGTGTAACTGTGATTTTTAAGTAATCTGTCCCAAACATTGCTTTGCACACCGACTGCACCACTGTGCGCTACATATGAAAACACATTTTGGTGACGTGAAAAATAGCAGCTGTACTGTTCATAAGGAAGTGTAATAAAATGGCAATGTTGAAAATCTGGAGTGAAAATATTGAAAATTCGCAAACTTACGAGCGTGTATAGGAACTGCGCAACGCATGCTCGTAAAACAGTCATTTTTAGGAATTTTTTCACCAAATTTTCAACATAGCCATTATAAGATGTCTGCTCATGAACAACATCACTGTGATTTTCTTACTGTGTCCCATACATTGATTTCGCACACCGACTGCGCCATTGTGCGCTACATGGTCCTCAAGCAACTGGTCATGGAACCAACTCGGCAGAAGGCAATACTGGACCTTGTGCTCACAAACAGGGACAGTGTGATGGGGGTAACAGTGGGGGAGCACCTGGGAAACAATGACCACCAGTCATTGTGGTTTGAAATCACAGAAAGAGCAGAACCAAACCACACAAAACACGTATCTTGGATTTTAGGGGGCAGACTTTGGAAAATGGGGAGATACTTGAAAGAGGCATTAGGGAATGGACAGGAATCAGGGGTTGAGGAACAGTGGGCAGTATTTAAAATGGGATTACAAGAACAACAGAATTATGCATTAAGCAGGTTAGCAAGAGGAAAAGGAAGAGGAGACCATAATGGTTTTCAAAGAGGTAGCAAAGAAAGTGAAAGCCAAAAGATTGCATTCAGGCAATACAAAAGACACAGGCAGAAGGGGATAGGGAGAAGTACCAGGAGAAGCAAGGGAGGCAGGGAGGTCAGTAAGGGAAGCCAAAGCTCAGACAGAAGAACACATTGCAAAATCAGTGGGTAGAGGGGACAAAACCTTTTACAGGTACATAAGTGAAAAAAGAAAGACAAAGGGAGGGATAGTGAGACTGAAGGGGGAGGATGGGGGCCGCGTGGAGGATGACAACAGTAAAGCTGACATTTTGAACAGGTATTTCTGCTCAGTCTTTACTGAGGAAGAGGAGGGTAATGGGTCTGAAGGGAGTACAAGGGGTGATAATGGTGCAGAAGTGACACAAGTCCCTTTACACGAGAAAGGGTCCTGAAGGAACTGGAAGTAATAAGAGTTGATAAAGCAATGGGGCCAGATGGGGTGCACCCCAGGGTCCTTAAAGAACTAAGAGAGGTGGTGGCTGAACCTCTGGCTATCCTGTTTAGCTGCTCACTGGAAACAGGGGAGGTACCCAAAGACTGGAGGACAGCAGATGTAGTCCCCTTATACAAAAGTGGGAACAAAGAGGAAGCAGGGAACTACAGACCAGTCAGCCTCACCTCGGTAGTGGGGAAGATCATGGAAGCACTACTGAAGGAGAGATTGGTGGAACATCTGTGTCAATGGACTACAGGACCCAAGGCAGCATGGTTTCACCAGGGGCAGGTCATGTCAGACCAACCTCATTGAATTTTTTGACTGGGTGACTAGGGAGGTGGATCAGGGGAGGGCAGTGGACATGGCCTATCTGGACTTCAGCAAGGCCTTTGACACTGTGCCACATAGAAGACTATTACACAAACTGAGGAATATGGGTGTGGGCAGGACAGTAGTGTGGTGGGTAGGTAACTGGCTGGGTGGCAGGACACAGAGGTGGTGATAAATGGCTGTCACTCCACAGAGGGAAGAGTGACCAGTGAGGTCACAATGATCAGTGCTGGGACCGGTCCTATTCAACATCTTCATCAGTGACATTGCACAGGACCTAGAAGGCGAATTTCACTGTTCGCTGATGACACAAAGTTCTGTAATAGAGTAGACACACCAGAGGGTGTAGACAGAATGAAAGGACCTGCAGAAACTTGAAGAATGGTCAGGGTTTGGCAGTTGAAATTCAATGCAAGAAGTGCAAGATAATGCATATAGGGCACAAAATCCTGGCACAATATATCAGTTGGGGGGTGAGGATATAGTATGCACCAAGGGAAAGGGATCTTGGGGTTGTCATCTCTGATGACCTCAAAGTAGGGAAACAGTGACAAGGCAGCAGGTAAAGCAAATAGGATGCTGGGATGTATAGGCAGGGGCATCACCAGCAGGAAAGGGAGGTCATAATTCAGCTATACAAGACACTAGTGAGGGCCACCTGAGTACAGTGTACAGTTCTGGAGAACATACCTACGTAAGGACATAGACAGGGTAGAGAAGGTTCAGAGGAGGGAAACAAAGATGGTGCATGGATTGCATCACAAGTCCTATGAAGACAGGTTGAAGGAACTGAACATGTACTCCCTGGAGGAGAGGAGGGAGAGAGGGATATGATAGAGGCGTACAGTATCTTACAGGGAAGAACAGGGTGCAGGAAAACACTATTTTTAAGCGAAAAAGATGTTCCAGGACTAGAGGGCATGGGATGAAGTTGGAGGGAGGATGATTCAGAGGAAACATGAGAAAGAATTTCTTCACAGAACGGGTGGTGGACAAGTGGAACACCCTGCCAGAGGAAGTGGTGGGGGCTGAAACAATCACGGATTTAAGAATGCATGGGATAGACATAAAGGAATTCTGGAGGTCAGGGTAAGGGCAACAGATTTCTAGGAAAACAAACTGAACTTACAAGCTCAAATGGGCAGACTGGGTGGGCCATAGGCCCTTATCTGCCGACACTGTCTATGTATCTATGTCTATGTATCTATGTATCTATGGGCGGCAACATGTTTTGGGCAAGATGTGACAAATGACAGCTGCACTGCTCATTAGGAAGTGTAATAAAATGGCAATTTTGAAAATCTGGATTGAAAATATTGAACATTCGCAAACTTACGAGCGCGTGTAAGAACTGCGCAACGCACGCTCGTAAAACAGTCATTTTTAGGAATTTTTTCACCAAATTTTCAACATAGCCATTTTAAGACCTCTGCTCATGAACAGTGTCACTGTGATTTTCTTAATGTGTCCCATACATTGATTTTGCACACCGACTACGCCATTGTGCGCTACATGGTCGGAAACACATTTTGGGCAAGATGTGAAAATGACAGCTGCACTGCTCATAAGGAGGTGTGGTAAAATGGCAATGTTGAAAATCTGGAAGTGAAAATATTGGAAAATTCTTGAACTTCTACGACGTGCAGTGAACTGCATGTCTGCAGCTCGTAAAACAGTCGTGTTGGAATTTTCCACCAAATTTTCAAAATAGGCTTCTTGAGCCCACTTTATGAACACTGGCAGTGTCGTTTGTTAATCAGTTCCAAAGGTGATTTCGCAGCAGTGATCTAAATCACCCTTCGGGCCCGAATAACGCCAATGACAGTGACAGTATTCATGAGAAGGGGTCTCAAAACCCCATGTTGAAAATTTGGTGCAAAAATTCCAAAAAATGCATGAGATATGCAACAAAGTTTAAAAAACCCTATCTATCCCATTATACAGCTTACTGGCATTTCCTCAGTTCGCGGTCCGCTTGAAGAGTGCAGATGTGTTCCCGGTCCACTGAAGATCGTCGCGCCGAGTCGGAGGTAAGTATGGGGTGGGTGGGGTGTGAAGAGGCAGGGTGCACAGTGGGTGGTGCGGGTTGTGGGAGGGGGCAGGGAGAAGCGCCGAGGACAGTTTTTATTTGCAGGTTTGTTGTTTTTTTAAATGACGACTATACGCTTTGCCATGCTGGGGTGGGGCTCGAGCGTGGACAAGGATGGCTGGTTGGGGGCATGGAGCTGATGGGGGATTGGGCAACCCTGTTATAGCATTTGTTGCCACACTGGGGTGGGCTCCCAGCATGGCACCCTGTACTCTGAGGGGGACAGAGGAGCCGACGGAGGTTGGGCACCCTGTCGGCTATACCCTGAGTTGCCATGCTGGGGTGGGTACCCAGGCGTGGCATGTGGAGGCTTTGAGGGGCGCAGCACAGCACAGCCCGGGGTTAGGGGCACCCTGGCTATACAGTGTGTGCCTGGGGCAGCACGCAGTATCGGCGTGCGTGTGTGTGTGTGTGTGTGTGTGGGGGGCGTGCATGAGCAGGCGATATCTTATTGCTGCTCACTGAAGCGTAGCTCCCCCTTTGAACTGTACTCCACTGCATTTTGGAGCTGTCATAGACAGCTTGAGCAAGCATTGGAGAGCTGGGGCCGCGCCTGCAAACACACTGCCTGAATTAGAAGAGGGCTGCCACACCTCCGAAAACTTGGATGATGGCACTATGTTTCTTGCACATGCGTGCAAGCAAACATAAAAATGTAAAAATGCAGAGTTTCCCTAGATTCAGCTCACGTATTTGCCTCTTCTGGGTTATATTTTGCCCTTACAATATTATAACTAAGCCATTATGATTAGAATTACAGTATTACAATGTGAAAAATTCAACAGGTGAAATTGTACAGAGTGTAAGGAGAGTAAATAGAAAAGCAAGAAAATATAATTCTTTTTAACCAGTGATTCTTTCAACATGATGTTTATTATTTCTGTCTTGATTCTCCCTCCATTCCTTCAGATGCTCAGTGAAGTTCTGGCTGGAAGCCACCCCCACCCCAACCTGGTTATATGCTGCCATCTCATTAATCCTGAAGCCAGACAAAAACCCACAGTTACGCAGTTCGTATCGGCTCACATTGGTTCTTAATGCCTAGGGGTGCTCCTTTCTCTGGTGGGATTAGATCAGATGGAGTTTGTCTGTTCCAGGACAACTACTGACAACACTAGGTGGGCACTGCACATTATCCACAAAATGCAGAGATGCCAGCTTCGCTCTGTCCTTCTCAGCTTAGATGCCGAGAATACATTTGACCAGGACTCCTGGCCTTTCCTGCAGCAGCTCTGGGCAATCTGGGCTTCCCGATTACCCCTATTCAAATAATAGAGACTATATAACAAGGCTCTGCAGGACTGTATTAAGGTCTTAGGCCACCATTCTGAGGGATTTTCCCCTTTACCGGCGAACCAGACAGGGAGGCCTCTTCTCAGCCCTGCTTTTTGCACTTTATATTGAGCTCCTGATCTAGGCCATCCGGGGGCCATGAGCATTATGGGAATACAAGTGAGTGGAGAGGGCCATTGCATTGCACTTTCTGCTGATCACATGATCCTATATTTAGAAAACCCTGACAGGTCACTCCATGTTGTGTTCCAGATAATGGACTCATACAGAGCGTTCTCTGGGTACAAGCTAAACGCAACTAAAAACAAATCTCTGACCTTGTTATTACCTCCCCCTCACAAGAGGTAAGACAATAGTTCCCATTCCATTGGGACCTGGAGACATTAACATATGTAGGTGTCTACAAGATCTCTGGCAGCAGCATTTCAGAATAACTTCACTCCCTTTTCCATACAAATGACATAGGATCTTGCACTGTGGAATACAGTGCCCCTGAGCCTCTCCAGAAGAGTGGATGTGATATGTATGGTCATCCTACCTACAGCACTACACCTATTTTGTAATAGCCCACTCTCAATACCACAAGCTACATTTTTAATTTTAGTTTTAATTTTAGTCTTTGGTAACCGGGTAAGGCCCACTAGGCACAAGTGCCTGTTTTCAGGGGGAGACCTGGGAGCACTGGGCGGTTAAGTGACTTGCTCAGAGTCACACAGTATGCAAGTGGAGGTTGTGAGAATCAAACTCAGGTCTGGTCTGCTGGATGTACCAAGTTTCTTCACACCTTGTTCCTCTAACCTCTAGGCTATACTGCCAGCAGTGGAATACAGAAATTACAAGATTCATCTGGGCCAGATTGCTCCCCAGGGTTAAACTTCAAACCATGGTCCTCCCTAAGGAAAAGAGTGGAATTGC
Organism: Neoceratodus forsteri; assembly: GCA_016271365.2. Taxonomy (NCBI): domain Eukaryota; kingdom Metazoa; phylum Chordata; order Ceratodontiformes; family Ceratodontidae; genus Neoceratodus; species Neoceratodus forsteri. The sequence continues at coordinate 1,317,693,428 of CM028131.1, forward strand.
TCTCCCAAACTTGAAGCTCTAGTATTGGGTGGCACACCTTCATTATGTAGCTGTTCGACACCTAGGGGCCCCCTGAGCACTATGGCAATGAGTGGAGGGCTCTGTCTTCCCCAACACAGAATTTGTATTGGCCATGTACCATATGGACACATGTCCCAAAATACCAGCTGGCCTCAATCCATGGTTTAGATATCAGGTCTTGACCTGGATCTCTTTCCACAGATTGTTGTAATTGGTCCCCTTCCTTAGCATCCTGTGCCCCATTGTACTTCTGGAGCACTTCCATCCAGCTTGGATTGACTTGATTTTCCAGGAATGGGAACACATTACATTGCAATACCTTTACCAGCAGATGTCTGGAGCCTCCCTAAAATCCTATGCTGAAGCCCATGCAGAATTTGATCTTAGACAAGCTGATTTCAACAGATCCCTTCAAGTAAGACATTGTTTTACCTCTCTGCCACATGGAGCACGTAACTCTGAATCTCACCCAGCAATTATTACCTCCATCATCTCCCTAATGTGTACTGGGTATACCAAACATATGATATCCTTTTTCTACAAGGCCTTAGTTGAATCTGCAGGTGACTCCACTCCAACAGTGGCAGGAGGAGCTAGCTTCACTAATAACCATGAAAGAATGCACAAGTCATGTCAAACAACCTCCAGAGTTATGAGTTCCCACCAGTGCAGAGAATGTGCTTGGAAGCATCAAATATGATTCTTCCATATGCCTGTCATAATGGCACACTACCTTGCAACCAGAGATGCTTCCTCCTGGACACTCCGTGGAGAAACACAGGCCCGCTACACCCACATTATTTGGGATTGCCCTGCCCTTGCACCCCTTCTTCCATGCATTACAGGAGGAGTTGTATGGTGAACCAGTCCACTTGACAGTGGAGATGTTCCTACTCCTTCAATTCCCCGTGAGGCCAGCGGGACTCACACACCCAATGCCTATGAGATATCCTGCTTACGGTAGCAAAGAAAACCATTACAAGAGCCTGGCTCACATCTTAAATCCTGGCTGTTGCAACCTGGCTCTCCATAGTCAACCAGATATCCAGAGTGAGAAAATCACTCATTCTCTGAATGATAGGGCAGAGCTCTGCTCCTCTCAATGAAGTGGTTGGCTCCTGCAAGTGATGAGCAGGGACTGAGAATTTGTTCCACGAGTCCCTACAAAAGACCCCTAAATCACCATCCTCACTACAGTACAGCCCATCATTTGCTTCACCTTATGGTAGACATGCACTATTTCAGCTACTCCACATGGTATAGATCTGTCCTGCCCCTCCCGCCCAAGCATGGGAGGCCCCAGGGATCTCCCTGGCTCCCCTGCTGCCTTAGTGTAGAGTCACAATGGATAATTGCAGCCTTCTGCACTCTTTAGGACTAAAGGTGGTAGTGGTATTGCAGTTTATTCCTGCCCCCCCTCCCCGCGCTGTAACATAGGGAGTGGAGGGAACAACTAACACAACCATCTGTTTTGCCTAGAAGAGTGAAATCTACAGACAACTCAGTGTCACACTTTGGTTTTGTCAAATGTACTTTGTACAACTAGAATAATGCAGACAGACATGGACATTTGTACAAGAAAAATTATATTTACAAAAAATATATTTCTGTCTCATCAGAAACGCTGATCATTGATATTCTAAACTATAGAAGTGTGCTACACAGTGTGTATGTTCTATCAGGTTTGGATAAGTTAGTAATCACTGATATTTGGCATCTTCAGAGTCTATGGGCTTACAAGACAGGATCCTTATTCAATAGTGACATCTTGTGGTTAAATATAAAATTGCATAGAAAATTAGAATAATTCTTGAATCCTCTCTACTGAATAAGGCTTGTGAAAAATAAAAGTTTGATGTACAGAGTACAGACCCCCCCCCCCAACTATATATCCAAGTAACAACATCTGAGCCCTGTTTATAAACTAGAAAATCTGGCTGCTAAATATTCTCATATTCCACTGAGTTCAGATAAAGCTGTAAACATTGTAACTGTCATTCTGCAAAATCCTCTAATTCCTCCAACTAGAATAAACAAGCTGTGCATCACTAAAATCTGAAAGCCAGTCCAGGCTAACCATTCCTCACTGTTCTAATAAAGGACTTAGATCAAACTTTAGTTAGATTAGAAGTATCAGGTGATCACTGTCTCAGAATCAAAAGATCCATGTTCGGAAGCATGTAAATGTTTTGTGACTTAGTCCATTGCTTCTTTTGAGAAAAATAAATTGGGTTCCAAACTGGAGGTTTAAGTTAACTGAGTCTGCCTGCAAATTAAATGAACCTTGGTTGTATTCTCATGATTACTGGATGCTGAAACATTTGTGCTGTTCATAGCATTGGACAGAGAGTCTTTGTTAAAAAAAAATATATATATATCTGGGCACCTATGTTGTATCTCAGCATATTTAATTATTTTCCAGATGTGTTAGTTAAGGAATCCTTTTAGAATATCTTATCAATTTCATTTAAATCTAATTATGCACAAAAGGTAGAGTTAAAATCACTGCATGAATCCACAAAATCTGATGCCTGCCCTTTGTGCCACCAGCGCACAAATGATTGAACTGTAGCTTTTCACATCATGTGTCATTTTATGTTATGCACCTAATGCTTCAAATTGTGTGTTAAACATAGAAACATAGAATTTGACATCAGATAAGGACCGCTTGGCCCATCTAGTCTGCCCATTTCCCTACCTAATGGATAAGCTGCAGAGCCTAGTTAACCAACAGCCTACTTCCTCCTACCCCCCACTAGAATTGCCTTATGTCTGTCCCATGCATTCTTGAATTCCCCCACTGTTTTTGACTCTATGACCTCTTCAGAAAGGCTGTTCCATGCATCTACAACCCTCTCAGTGAAGAAATACTTCCTCACATTACCTCTGAGTCTTCCCCCCTCTATCTTCAAATTGTGCCCCCTTGTTCTTGTACATCTCTTTATTTGAAAGATGCTACCCTCTTGGACTTTGTTGATTTCCTTGAGGTATTTGAAAGTTTCTATCATGTCCTCCCTCTCCCTCCTTTCCTTGAGGCTATATATCTTAAGCTCCTTTAGTCTTTCTTCATATGTCTTCTGGTGCAGACCCTGCACCATTTTGGTTACCCTTCTCTGGACAGCCTCCACCCTGTCTATGACTTTGCAGAGATGGTATCTCCAGAACTGTACACAGTACTCCAGATGTGGTCTTACCAACTGTCTGTATAGATGGCCAACAACTTCCTGTTTTCTACTGGTGATGCCTCTCCCTATGCATCCCAGTATCCCCCCGGCCCTCCTTACTGCCTTCTCATATTGCTGGCCCACCTTTAGGTTGTCTGATATGACTACTCCCAGGTCCCTTTCCATTTTTGTTGTTGTCAGTATCTCACCCCCCCATTGTGTACTCTTCCCCTGGGTTTTTGTTTCCCAGGTACATTACTTTGCACTTATTTGCATTGAATCTAAGCTGCCATACATTTGACCATTCCTCCAACCTTGCCAAGTCCCTTTTCATCCTTTCCACCCCACTTTGCATATCAACCCTGTTGCAGATCTTTGTGTCATCTGCAAAGAGACATACCTTCCCCTCCAGTCCCTCCGCAATGTCACTTACAAAGATATTAAAAAGGGCTGCCCCAGTACTGAACCCTATGGTACCCCCCAAGTAACCCTCCTTTCTCCACTGTGGACTCCATTTACTATTACCCACTATGTCCTGTTGTCCAGCCAGTGTTTTACCCAGGCTACCACCCAGGGACCCACTCCCAGGCTGGCTAATTTGTTTATTAATCTTTTATGTGGGACTGTGTCAAATGCCTTGCTAAAGTCTAGGTAGGCCATGTCCACAGCCCCTCCCTGGTCTACTACTCTGGTCACCCAGTCAAAGAAATCAATTAGATTTGTTTGACATGACCTTCCTGCTGTGAATCCATGCTGCCTTGGGTCCTGTGCCCCACTGGCCTCTAGGTACTCAACTATTCTTTCCTTCAGAAGTGATTCCATCATTTTCCCTACCACTGAGATCAAATTGACAGGTCTGTAGTTTCCTGCCTCTGTCTTGCTCCCATTTTTGTGAAGGGGAATCACATCTGCCCTTCTCCAGTCCTCAGGTACCACACCATCCTCCCATGACTTATTAAAAAGGGTAGTCAGTGATGTTACTAGTTCTTCCCTTAGTTATTTTAGAATTGTGGGGTGAATCCCATCAGGCCCCATTGCTTTATCCACCTTCAGTTTTAAGAGTTCTTTCAAAACCCTTTCTTCTGTGAAAGGACTAATATCAACCCCCCTATCCAGAGTGCTTCTATTGACTGGATTAGGTCTCTCCCTCTGTTTTTCCATTGTGAATACTGACCAGAAATATTTGTTCAGTATCTCTGCCTTTTCACTGTCACTCTCTGCCCAACCACCTTCCTCTTTATTCAGCCTCAGTATCCCTGCCTTACTCTTTCTTTGCTCCCTAATGTACCTATAAAAGGTTTTATCCCCCTTCTTAACCGAGTTGGCTATCTTTTCCTCAGTTTGGGCCTTTGCTATTCTGACTGCCTTCCCCACTTCCTTCTGCTTTAACTGGTACAGTTCTCTGTTCTGCTCCTTCTGTGTTTCCTTATACTTCCTGAATGCTATCTTTTTCTCCCTTACCTTCCCCGCCACTTCTTTTGAGAACCATAGTGTTTTTTTCTTTCATTTTGATTTGTTTATTTGCTTCACACAAAGGCTTGTTGCCTCTGTGATGGCAGTTTTGATGTTTCCCCATTGTTGCTCCACCCCATCTTCTTGCCTGTTTGCTAATGCTTTTCTGAGGCACTCTCCCATTTTGACAAACTCAGTCCTCTTGAAGTCCAGTACCTTCACTTTTGTGTGGCTTGACTCTACAGCTCTCAGGTCTCAGCTGTGGTTAAGACATCTTTCTACCATCTAAGAAACATTGCCAGGATCAAGCACCTAGTTCCATCCGGTGATCTGCCAACTTTAATCCATGTCTTTGTGACATTGCACCTTGACTACTGCAACTCGCTTTACTTTGGGCTTCCAGGGGTTGATATCTGCCGCTTGCAACTGGTGCAGAATTCCGCAGCATGGTTGTTGGTGAGAACTTCTAGATTCTCCCATATTACACCGGTGCTGCAGGAACTGCACTGGCTGCCAGTTCAATGGCAGATCACCTTCAAAGTCAGATTACTGACTTTTAAAGCCCTGCATGAACTGGGCCCTGATTACCTGAAAGAACTCCTGATTCCTTACCACCATGTGAGACCACTACACTCTGCCGACGAGGGGTTGCTAGAGATCCCAAGGGTGACATTAAAATCTGTTGGGACCTGTGCTTTCATGTTTGTGGCCCCCTCCCTTTGGAATTCTCTACCCCATCGGATTAGGGAGTGCACGACCGTAGGGAGTTTCAAACAGACTCTGAAATCTTTCCTCTGGGAAAAAGTCTATGGATGTATTACTTATTGAATTGTATTGTTTTATGATGCTGAATTTGCTGGATTTAATTTCCTTATTGTACTGCGCCTTGATGCCTGAAAGGTGCATAACAAATGAAGTATTATTATTATTATTATTGCAGCTAAGTTCATTGTGAACCACACTGGTTGGTGGTCGCTTGTTCCCAGGTGGCTACCCACTTCAAGATCAGAGATCCTCTCTCCGTCCCCATTTGAGAGTACCAGGTCTAAGATTGCTCCCTCCCGAGTGGGTTCCAAAACTAGCTGTCTGAGGCATGCCCCCTGTAGGGCATCGAGAATGGCCCTGCTCTTGGATGTGGCTGCAGCAAAGGTGCTCCAGTTAACATCTGGCATATTCAGGTCCCCCATCAGCAATATCTCACCTTTCTCTGCCATCCCAAGGATACCTTCTATAATTTCCTTGTCCATTGCCTCCCCCTGAGACGGGGTCTGTATACAACCCCTGTGCGGATTGTGGAGCCATTTCCAGTCTCCAGGGTGACCCACAGTGCCTCCTCTCCTCCCTGTTTACCTTTTAGTTCTGTTGCTTTTATCCCTTCCCTTACATAGAGAGCTACTCCTCCTCCTCCTCTTCTTCCCTCCCTGTCCCTCCTGTAGATTGTGTACCCTGGTATGTTGACATCCCAGTCATGGTTCTCTGTTTACCATGTTTCTGTGACTGTCACGAATTCCGGGCATCCCTCTTCCATCAAGGCCAACAATGTTAGCACTGATCAAATTAAAAATTAACAAATCAATTTTGTCAAAAGTACTCTGGTATTATTAGCATGTTCCCCATTCTTCTGGTGTTTACGGCCACTCAGTAACAATTTAACTTATTTATTTATTTCATTTTGTTAGCCGGGTAAGCTCACTGGGCCCACAATGTCCCTTTTTCAGGGGTGACCCGGAATTAGTTAGATAGAATCCTATTGGGTTCAGAATATTTAGGTGGTACAAGACAGGTTTTGGGTACAATCATGGTGAGTCCAGAGGGCTAAACACTTGAGAGTATAAAACACGTTTTTGGGTACTGTTTGGGTACTGTGCATTGTTTCAGCTTTAAAATTGTTTCATTGGTATTTTTGGTGCCGTGGGAAGCAGAGTAGGCAGAATGAGCTCAAGATGCTATGTTTTTGTATTTGTATGTATTTTGTTTACCAGGACAAAAAGCTCCATTGAGCAAAGCTAATTAACAAGGAGGTCCTGGGCAGGACAGATAACATACTGTAAAACGATTCGCAGAAAGGAATTGCACTGGGATGGGCGTGCTCATGATAAAAAAACATGTAGAACAAGAAGAGAAATGAGGCACTCACTACCTCCATTTAAAAGTACCACTCTTAACTACATTTATTAATAAATGAATGTCTTTTATTAAGTGCCAAAAAGTAAAAAACTATGCTTCCTAATGCGTTATGGACAAGCAGTCCTTTATCAAAGGCTGCCTTCGATAAAGGACTGCTTGTCTGAAACGTGTTAGGCAGCATAGTTTTTTTACTTTTCAGCACTTAATAAAAGTCATTCATTTTATTAATAAATGTGGTTAAGAATTATACTTTTTAAATGGAGGTGGTAAGTGCCTGATTCATTTTGTTGTTTAACATACAATAAAATTACAGTGCAGTTACATAGTTTACAGCAATTTAGAGAAAAGAATAAAACAGGTATAATCTAATACAATGGTAAATAGCAGGAAATTACTTAATAGAACAGAAACATGGCAGAAAAAATATGTGTACACAACACTATCACAAATATAGAAAAAATTGCAACATCCAATACAAATTCATAAATTATTAATTTTTTTAATGTCATTGTTTTCTGTCTTTAGGTATTTTAAAAAACTGGGGCCCGGTATTCAAAACTTTACACAGGCACTAATGGAACTTTTGCTGCACAAACCGGGGTTTGAGCTTGATCCCTACTGTCAAAAGGGGTTGTTGCATGGGCAAAGAGGGTTAGTGCCTGTGCAAAACATAATGTATGCATGCGGACAAGGGAAGGGGCGTGGCCATGACCAGATGTGCTACCCCATATGAAGTGGTTTTGCGCTGTGCAAAAGAGCCTAGCTCAGACTTTTTGTGCAGCACAAATACCACCAAACAAAACCCAGACTTAACTCCAGGCAACCCTAGTGACTGCCAGAGGTAATGCAGCCACCCAGCCGGTTGGCAGCTGGGGAGCGCAACCACCTCCTGTGGTCACTGGCACCCCTCTCCCCCCTCAGATCGCCAGCCCACTCTGTAAAAAATAATGCCCTGATGCTAGTGGTCACCCCTCCAATCACCAGCTCCAATGTATAAATAAGTATTCTTGGTGCTAGTGGCACCCCCCTCCGATTGCCAGCCCTGACATAAACATTATTATCTCTGGTGGTAGCGGTCCCCCCTCCCTCCCTCCGATCACCAACCCCAATGTATAAATAAGTATTCCTGGTGCTAGTGGCACTCCCCTCCAATTGCCAGCCCTGACATAAACATTATTTTCTCTGGTGGTAGGGGTCCCCCCTCCCTCCAGTCACCAACCCCGATGTAAATATTATTATCCCTGGTGGTAGTGGTCCCCCCCCCAATTGCCAGCCTGGAAGTGCAAAACAAAATCTCCCTGGTGTCCAGTGGTACCCCCCATGGCACCAGACATACTCCCCCACTCACCTTAGCATTATCCGTGGTGTTTCTGGAGCATACGGTGACCAGCACAGCGCTCCTCACACCTCCTCGGCTGGCTGCTCTATGTACAGTCAGGCAGTGAGCCTTTTATGTATAGGACAGGGTGTGTCACCCTGTTCTATAAGTAAGAGGCATGCTCCCTGCCTGTATATATGGCAGCCAGCTGAGGAGGTGTGAGGAGAGCTGTCCGTATGCTGCCATGGCAACATGGATAATGCTAAGGGGTATGCCCCCTGTATGGTGCCACCATTACAGCGAACATGTCGATGCTGACAACATCGGCAGTTCACTGTAATAGTCCACCTGGGTACCTGGCACTCTGTCCCCCAGTCCTGCACCCCCTCCCCGAATCAACTCCGACTCGGAGTTGATAATCTTTAAGTTCGGGGGGTGCGGGGAAGAGCCCCTTGCATGGGGCTTCAGGGGTGAAGCCTCGACAGAAAAGCAACCGGGGTCTCCTGCCAGATTTATTTCGACCGCAACTTGCGGTTGACATAAATCCATTGCTGTGATGTTGTTCGACAACACAGTTGTTGAACCGGCATTGTAGATCCATGCTAAAGTGCGTGAGGGGTGTATGCCTGGTGCTGCTGGGGGGAGGGTAACCACTGGACACCAGTGAGGTTTTATTTTGTACTTCTGGGCTTGCGATCAGATGTGGGGGACCACTCCCAAAAGGGATAATAAATTTTATGTCGAGGCTGGCAATCGGAGGGAGGGGGGACCACTAGCACCAGGAATAATAATATTTACATTATAGCTGGCAATCAGATGGTGGGATCACTAGCACCAGGGATACTTATTTATACTGTACATCTGGGCTAGTGATGGGGGGGCCACTACCACCAAGGCATATTACTTTAATGTCAGGGCTGGTGATCAGGGAAGGGGGGCCACTAGCACCTGAGACATTATTTTATACAGAACGGGCCGGTGATCGGTGGGGGGTGGGGGGACCACTAACACTAGGGATATCTACACACCTGGAACTGGGCAACTGGGAGGGCAGTTCTACTCTATCCTGCCTTGCTACCCATGCAGATAAGCCCATAATGGGCATGCAAAAGGCCCCTTAGCACCTTGCATGCCGAAAGGGCTCATTTGCATGGGCCCCTTTGAATATTGCAAATAGCACTCTGGCGCTCTCCATTCTGGCGGTATACTTCGGGAGCATTGTCGGGGTAGTGCTAAGTGGCTTACTGCTGGCCCAACATGGCCTTATATTTGGTCAAATAGTGCCGGTGTGATATTTGACTCAATATAGCATCTTCAGGCACCTGGGCAATGTCAATGCTCAGTGAAAATTTTTGCGTTCTTCTTTGTGCAAATTTGAATATCAGGCCCCTGGTGTCCAGAATGCTAAAATACTTTAAGACACCAAGGATGTAACTTTTGACATTTTACATCTACAGCTCTCAATTTAAAAAACAGTCAGACAATACATTGCAACCCAACAAAACAAAAAAGTAAAGAAACTGCAGATAAAATCTCATCTGGAAATCTCAGCCACCATAGTAGATTTCTCACTACAAATTGTACCATGTAAGTGAATAAATAAGGATTTATTTCTTAAGTGCCCTTTCCCTGAGGCTCAGGGCACTATACAGGATACAGGCAAAATGAAATCGAATTATAAACAAAATAAAAAGCATATGAAATACAGCATCAACTGATTACAGTGACTGGGTTGTGGGACTGAAGTCCCACCTATTCAAGGAAGCCTTTGCCTTGTATTAATTTCAATGGCAATTTATTATTGTTTAGTTATTTAGTTAGTCATTTACATCCTGTCATCTATTTTATCTTATATTGCTGTTTTTATATTTAACATGTCATTGTTCGGCACCTAGAACCAATGGGCATGGGTGCTTTAGAGATTAAATTTTGCTTGCTTGGGTTAATAAGAGGAACAAGATCATGAAATCCCAAATGCTTCTATGAATAAATGTGCCTTCAGACCCCATTTAAAAGCTTCCGCTGAGGGGGCCTCTCTCATGGACCTTGGGAGTGAGTTCCACAGAACCGGTGTTGCCACCTGGAAAGAATGATCTCCTGAGGTTTTGAGCCAGGCTCTGGGAACCACTTGGAGGCCCTCCTTGGTGGAGCAGAGACAGCGCAGGAAGCAGACAGGAGTCAGGAGGTTTTGCAGGTAGCCAGGAGCTGTATAGGGCCTTGTTGGCGAGTACACCCACCTTGAAGGTGATCCTCCACTTCACCGGCAGCCAGTACAGATCATGCAGGATGGGGATCACATGACAGGACCTTGGTATGCCCATCAGTAACCTGGTCACCGTGTTCTGCACCAGCTGCAGGTGATGCAGGACACCTCCAGTGACCCAGAGATACAGAGTGTCACAGTAGTCAAGTCTGGATGTCACAAAAGCATGCACTAGTGAGGGCAGATCATCTGGGGAGAGTAAGGCTTTAATCTGGGTGATGTTCTAAAGATGATAAAACCAGTCTTGACAACAGATGACACCTGAGCCTCAAATGTCAATCCACCATCCAGGATCACGTCCAGATTTTTCACCCCCATGGACTCTGTAAGTGGTGCCGTGCCAAGCATCAAGCCTGTTCCAGCCCCTACAGCATCCGCCTCCCACTGGTGACCAGGCTCAATCATTAGCACCTCTGTCTTATCTGGACTGAGCCTCAACCAGTTAGAGGATGTCAGTCCTAGATGTTACCTACCCAACGTCTCCGTATGACATTTTATTTTAAACAATCTGGAACTAACATCAGAAAATATATAGAATCAGACTGGTCCAGTGGTCCAGTGGGGTGGAGGGCAGAGGTGTCCAGGTACAGAAATGGAAATGGGTCACTTACAGGTCGCCCAGGGGAGGGAGGACTGAGTGCCTTTAGGACAGCTCTGTTCTCTTGGGGAGGGAGGTGAGTGTGTCCACTGTTCATCTGCCACCTGGAGGTCTGGAGCGGCAGCACAACAAGAGCAGGTAGGGGGAGGGACCCCACATGCAGGACATTGTGGCCATTGCCTTGAAAGTGGAGCTCACACATTGCAACCATTGCATGCGAGGTGGGTCTGGGGCAAAAATAAGGTGGAAAAAATCCCTGATCACAGGATGAAAGCCTAATCCCTCACAGGCCCTGCACAGGTTACTGGGTATCCCACACAGTCCCATTGCAGAGGATGAGGGAGGGAAGGTAAGCCCTGGAGAAGCCGGGTGATGGGACTTGAAGGATGGGTCAGAAGGGAGCAGTTGGGGCAGGCAAGACAGCAGAATCTGTAAATAAAAAAAAAATACATAGAATCGTTTGCCCTAAAAAGGAGAGATCTTTTTTTTATTTCTTGCAGCCAGCTGCATAAACACCTTGCTCCAAAAATTCTGCAGTCTATTAATGATATTCCTTAGTGTCTCAGTATTAGCTAGATTGGATTTTATGGCCTTATATGTCCTGTTTGTCAGGAAGTGTTGCCCATCCCTCAATGCTTCCTGCAAGCTGTATACATTTTTATCTATTTATTTTATTTAAAATTGTGGTAACTGGGAAAGGCACACTGGCCCAAGGCTCATTTCCAGGTGTGACCTGGGGACATGGGTACTAGCACAGACAAAGGAGATTTCAGAGAACTCAAAATATACTGAAGAAGCAATACAGGCAGGGAAACTATAAAGACAAACTATAACAATACGCATATACAATCACAATTTTGCATCATAAGTTAAAATAAGTTAGACAATTTGTACAATCTTAGAGAAACACAGTCATCAACAAAAGTTGCAAAAGACATTTCTGTTAACTGGAGAACATGCCAGTAAGATCAGGGAGGCTAAAGAGGGGTAGGGGCAGGACGGAGGAGGGGGGGCAAGAGCAAGGGGAGGCAGAAAGAAATCGAATAAGTCTTTTAAAGGTGTGGAAAGAGGTTGCATTTCTCAGGTAAGGAGGGAGATGATATCAAAGGAGAGGGAGGTGGTAGGAGAGGGCTGACTGATCAGCAGTATAGTGGGGATGGGAAATTGAGAGGGAGCGGGGGTCCCAGGAGTGCTGTGCATAGGAGGGGTGAGTAGCAGGTTATAGACTAGAGGAGAGGTAAGGGGGGAGTAACCCAAACCAGAATTTGGCAATGAAAGACAAAAAGTGGGCATGCCTCCTGTGGGAAAGGGGTGAGATGGAAAGGGTGAAGTAAAGGAAGCAGTGGGGAGTTTGGGGAGGGGATTTGGTGGCGAAATAACAGAAAGAGTTTAATAGGCTGTCGAGTTTAGAGAGGGAGGTAGCAGGGGCAGTGCCATAGATCATGTCAGCATAATCAGTTTGGGAGAATCATTTTAGAGACCAGCTCTTGACGAATGGGAAGGGAGAGGGAGTCTTTCTTCTGTTAGAGAATGCCAAGTTTGGAGTGGAGTTTCAAGCTTATAGTGTCAATATGAGCAGAAAAATCAAGGTGACTGTCTAGCCAGATCCCAAGTGGTATTTGAAGGCAGGAACTGATTCAAGAGGGGAGCCGTCCTGGGTGGAGAATACCGGTAGGGTATAGAGTCTGACTAGTTTCTTTGCGGAGCCGAACTTCATAGAAATTGTTTTCTTAACATTTACTTTCATGTCATTTGCTTGAAACCAGGCCAGGACATTGCTGAAGTCGTGTTGGAGAGGAGCTTGCATGTCAGCTGGGGAGGGCCAGGAGGCAAAGATAACGGCACTGTCCGCATACATGTGAATGCAAGAGTTTGTGCAGACAGAGGGGAGATCATTATTGAACAGCGAGACTAGGATGGGGCACAGGAAGAATCCTTGAGGAATGCGAGGATTGGGGTTGGGGGGGAATTGCCCACCAACACTGACTGCTGCCTACCAAGGAGATAGGAGCTGAACCATTTTGTGATGGTGGTTGCCAGACCAACTGTGTGAAACTTTTTTAGCAGGAGTGGGTTTAAGACAGAATCAAAGGCCTTGGCCAGGTCAATGAAAATTGCATTGGTAATATGACACTAGTCCTTGGCTGTGAGAATGGAGTTGGTGACTTGCAGAAGGGAGGAGATGGTGGAATGATGTTTCCTGTATCCCGAATAGAAGGGGGAGAGAACACCAGATAAGGTTAGGAAATCCAAGAGTCTAGAGTAGATGAGAGATTCCTATAGCTTGATAAGTGAAAGGAATAGAGAGATGGGCTGGTTGTTTCTGGGGGAAGATGGGTTACCCCCTTTATGGAGGGGTAATACTTTGGTGACTTTCCAGTTTTTAGGTGCAGTGTAAGTGGAGCAGGAGAGCTTGAGGAGGTGCACAAGGGGAGTGGCTATAGCCAGAGCAGAGAGGCGGAGTAGCTTTGGGTGGAGACCGTCTGGGCTGGGCTTGTTGGGATCTAGTGAGTTCAGTGCCTGGAAGACTTCCAGAGGGGAAACAGGGAGGAAACCATAGCCATCAGGTGATAGGGGAAGGGGAGGGTCATGGACAGGAGGGAGCGGGGTGATCAGGGAGAGGACAGGTTGTGAAAAATGTATTAAATATTTCAACAATGGAGGAAGGATCGGAGACGGGAGAACGATTTATCTTTAGGATCGGAGAGTGCTTGATGGTCTATGAGGGAGTGGACCACTTTCCAGAAGGAGGCAGATGAGTTGGAGTTAGTGCACAGATGTCTTTTAAAGTATTCGGATTTGGTGATGAGAACTGCCTTAGTGCAAGCATTCATGAGAGTTTTGTAATGCTGTAAGTTGGAGGGTGATTAGGAGGATTTATAGCAAGCCTAGGCTTGCTCCTGGGATTTACACATGGAGAGAAGGTCTGGTATAATTCAAGGATGCTGAAGTCGTTTGACTCTGATTTTTCTAAGAAGGGCATGGTAATCCCAGATCTGGGTAAGGGTGGTTATGAAGTGGTCGAGAGAGGAGTCAACATCAGTGGCGGAAAACACTGGGGACCATTCATCAACTGCTATGTCATGAAGGAGGGCAGCAAAGTCCAGTGTTTGGAGTGAACGGTTGCTGATCTACTTGGGGGCTGAGTGGGGCAAGTGTACCTTTCTTGTGCAATTGGTTATGCAATGGTCGCTAAATGCATCTGGAAGGACACCAGCAGCAGTGATGCGATGTGGGTGCAATGAGAGTATCCAATGTATGAGGGAGTGTTTCAGAGAGTGAGGATTGTAATGGGTGGATTCAGATATCAGCTAGGTGAGGTAAAGAACTCGATCTTGAGGATGGAAGGCTTCAAGGAGGAGGAGAGCCAGTCCAGGATGAAATCACCCAACATGATAAGCTTGCCATCTGAAATGAGGGAGACGATTGAAGAGATACATGTAATGAGGACGTCTGGGGCAAGTCTGTGGGAGGCATAGATAATGCTGATATATAGGGAGGGAGGAGGGCAGGGATAGAAGGGCGATGAGAATCTCATGGGAGCTATGACAGGATTCACAAAAGGAGATGGAGCAGGAGATGGAATAGTGGTCATAAAGGGTGACACCACCACTACTAAATAACTGGTGTATAAATTTAAATGGAACATAAACATTGTTATTTACATACATAGACAGTGTCGGCAGATAAGGGCCCATGGCCCACCCAGTCTGCCCATTTGAGCCTGTAAGTTCAGTTTATGTTTTCCTAGAAGTCTGTTGCCCCTTACCCCCTGACCTCTAGAATTCCTTTATGTCTATCCCATGCATTCTTAAATCCTGTGATTGTTTCAGCCCCCACCACTTCCTCTGGCAGGGTGTTCCACTTGTCCACCACCCGTTCTGTGAAGAAATTCTTTCTCATGTTTCCCCTGAATTGGCCTCCCTCCAACTTCCTTCCATGCCCTCTAGTCCTGGAACATCTTTTTCGCTTAAAAATAGTGTTTTCCTGCACTCTGTTCCTCCCTGTAAGATAATTGTATGTCTCTATCATATCCCCTCTCTCCCTTCTCTCCGCCAGGGGAGTACATGTTCAGTTCCTTCAACCTGTCTTCATAGGACTTGTGATGCAATCCATGCTCCATCTTTGTTGCCCTCCTCTGAACCTTTTCTACCCTGTCTATGTCCTTACGTAGGTATGTTCTCCAGAACTGTACACTGTACTCCAGGTGGGGCCTCACTAGTGTCTTGTATAGCGGAATTATGACCTTCCTTTTCCTGCTGGTGATGCCCCTGCCTATACATCCCAGCATCATATTTGCTTTACCTGCTGCCTTGTCACACTGTTTCCCTACTTTGAGGTCATCGAGATGATAACCCCAAGATCCCTTTCATGCTTGGTGCATGCTATATCCTTACCCCCAACTGGTATATTGTGCCAGGGTTTTTGTGCCCATATGCATTATCTTCACTTCTTTGCATTGAATTTCAACTGCCAAACCCCTGACCATTCTTCAAGTTTCTGCAGGTCCTTCTCATTCTGTCTACACCCTCTGGTGTGTCTACTCTGTTACAGAGCTTTGTGTCATCAGCGACAGTGAAATTCTGCCTTCTAGGTCCCGCGCAATGTCACTGATGAAGATGTTGAATAGGACCGGTCCCAGCACTGATCCCTGTGGTACCCCACTGGTCACTCTTCCCTCTGTGGAGTGACAGCCATTTACCACCACCCTCTGTGTCCTGCCACCCAGCTAGTTACCTACCCACCACACTACTGTCCTGCCCGCACCCATATTCCCCAGTTTGTGTAATAGTCTTCTATGTGGCACAGTGTCAAAGGCCTTGCTGAAGTCCAGATAGGCCACGTCCACTGCCCTCCCCGATCCACAAATTTTTCAAAATTGATTTACAAATTTTAATGTAATTTTAAATTATCCAGGATCATTCCCTCTATCTCAGATTCAGATGGATCCATCAAAACCCTTCCCAGAGACATTGCCCTAGTTTTCGAGAACTTTTATCGAATGGTCTATGGTCGGCATACCTCCCCACCCAGCCCCAAGGAGACTAAAGCCTATTTGGACTCAGTTCCACTTCCCTGTCTCCAGGATCACCAGAGAGACTTCCTCTCTTCTCCCATCTCTCTATCCAAAGTAGAATTGGCCATTAATAGCTTAGCGCTGGATAAAGCACCTGGACCGGATGGCTTCTCTTCCAATTTTTATAAAACCTTTGTTAAAGAAATATCCCTCCCTCCCCACTTCACCTCTTTCAGTTCATGTTATCTGACGACTTGCTGAACCCCTCTCTCTTGGAAGCCACTATAGTGCTCCTCAAACCTGATAAGCCTCCCTCTCAACCTGCCAGCTATCGGCCTATCTCCCTGTTGAATTGTGACATCAAAATTCTCACCAAAATTCTGGCCACACGAATTTGGAAAGTCTGGTTCCATCTCTTTAGACTGGAACAGGTTGGATTTTTCCCCGGTAGATCCTCTGCTGACCACTTCCGTAAACTAAATCATATTTTCCAAACCACTAAGCTTTCTCCTAACCCCATTACCCTAGTCTCGCTGGATGCCGAAAAGGCATGTGATAGAGTCAACTGGAATTTTCTATGGTCCACCCTACAGAAAATGACCTTTCCCCCTGTATTTTTGCAATGGTTACAGGTGATTTATTCTTCCCCATCTGCCAGGATATATTGTAATGGTGTATTCTCCTACCGTTTCTTCCTCCATTCTGGTACACGTCAGGGCTGTCCTTTATCCCCCTTTCTTTTCAATTTGTACCTTGAACCTTTGGTTAGGTAACTTAAGCTCTCTCCTGACATCTTGGGTGTAACGGTTCTAGACTTAACTCTAACCCTTTCTGTTTATGTTGATGGTATACTATTGCACCTTTCGCACCCTGTTATTTCTCTTACTACAGTCTTACAGGGGATAGATCAATTCAGTCTATACTCCAATTATAAGGTAAACCACTCTAAGACAGAAATATTCCCCCCGAATCATTTTACTTACAACTCTGTCTTTACTCATTTTGGTATGAGTTGGTCCCCATGATCTATCAAGTATTTAGGGATCTCGCTATCTACTGACTCTTCCCACACTAAAAAGCTAAACTTAGATGACCTGGTCACCGTATTACAGCAGGATCTCCTAAGATGGGAAGCTCTTCCAGTCCCTATGGGGAAGGATCAACATAGTTAAAATGAATGTCCTACCCAGGCTATTCTACCCTTTAAACATGCTAAGTCTCTGGCTCCCTCTATCCTTTTTTCAGACGCATTCACTCACTTATTTCCAAATTCATCTGGGCGGACAAGACCCCCAGGCACTTCTATCTTACACTTAGTCTTCCTAAAGATTCTGGTGGTCTTAGGCTTCCGAACTTCCTGTTCTACTACTGGGCCAGCCACCTTTACAAATGTGGCAAATGGCTTCCCACTCCTCGGGATGAAGACTATACTCCTCCCTGGCTTCAAATAGAGTCTCACTTATGTCATGCTTTCAGTCTTTCAGCCTCCTCGATCTTTTTCTCTTCATGGAAAACACTACCTTCACCCATTCAAAACTCGGCTATTGGTGCATCCATTTACGTTTTTTCACAGTTATCTGCCTCCCTCAAACTTCCCCTTGTAAAGACATTTCTCTGTCTATTCTGTCTAATCCCAACATCAAAATTGGAGATGATCTTCTTCCTCCAAATTGGTTGCCCCAGCTACAAGGGACATCTGTCTCAGACTTCTGTTCATCAAACTCTCTTCTCTCATCCCCCGAGATTCTAATGAAATTCCATCTGGGACAGCCTCACATTTATAAGATCTTCCAGTTGAGACATCTAGTACTGCAGCAATTTGGAGCTGCTCCAGGTGTGTCAGGGTTAGAGGCCTTGTTTGCTCAGATCCAGGAACTGGCAGTTAAACCACATGGGATTTCCCTATTATATTCATCCCTCTTTACCGCGCACTACCCGGCCCCTCCCTCGGGTCCTCAGATTTGAGACAGTCTGCTACCTGATCACACAATTAACTGGACACACATCTGAACAGACTTGTACCAATACCTTACCCAAGACAGGCTGAGGCTCACTCAGTATCACATTCTGAATAATATGTACTATACGCCCGTCAAATTGGCCAAGATGGGCTGTCTTCCTTTTCTATCTGCTCCAGATGTGGCAAAGAGGAAGGAACGATACTCCACATCCTGTGGGCATGTGAGAAAGTATCACCCTTATGGGATAGGATTGACTATCAGATTAACCCTCTCCTGGGCCTAAATGGCCTATTTACCCCAGAAATTTGTATTATGGGTGATTACACCCAGATTGCCATCAAAGAAAGGAGATATCACATGGCTCTTGTCTCCATGGCGGCTAAGAAATTAGCTCTCAAATATTGGTTAGACCAGTCTCTAATCTCATACCATGAATGGCTACACAAACATTCCTTTAGTCTCCAGACGGAATGCCTGATTGCCAGCACCCGGCATAGAATGTCTCTTTTCAGTAGGAAATGGGACAAACTTTATGCCTTATACCTGAGCTAACTTTCTTTATGCTCTCTCAATCCTCTGAGTTTACACCACTCTACTGGGTCAACACTTCTCCAAACCCTTAAGGTTGGATAACCAAGCACATTCCTGTGGGGGGCAGGGGATATCTGGGAGTTGGGGAGTGGGGAAGGGGTATATTGTTCTGTTATTCACCCGATTCTGTTGTTCTCACTGTATACTGTATTGGAACCTTAATAAAATTGCTTTAATTACAAAAAATGTTTTTAAATTAGAGCACTATGGAGCCTGTTTTGTTTGTTTTGAAATAGTGCTATTTTGATGGCCCAGTAGCGCTAAGGGTTGAGACGCTGGATGCCACGCCTCGCACCACACTGTCGACCCAGGTTCAGGAACAAGCCCGGGTCATCAGGGGTCGGTAGGGGAGGACTAGGCAGTCCTGGGTGGATTGGGGAAGCACACCGTGCTGCGGCAGCCCCTGGGAATGCCTGGAAGCACTGCAGACACAAGTGTTAGCAGAGGGGAAGCGCGGCGGACATCTGCACATTAGTGCAGGGATGTCACTGCATGTCCGTGCTCCATTGGGGGACCTACTGGAGTAAAAAATGGCTCAGCGTGACCGAAGCAACTTGGTGGCCATGCCCTGTGATGCTGGGAGGACTGTCGTGGAATCACACTGGGGGGTCTGGGGCTGGCTTGGCTAGGCAGGGCATGGGGGAGCCCCCAGTGAGTTGGCGATGGCTGTACCAGACCCCCCATCATGCAAGTGAGCCTGCTGCTGTCCCGGTGGGCAGGGCCGGCAGCTGGATGCTCCTGCCGGTAAGTCGCCGCAGCAGGCATATAGATAGTGACATGATAAAAAAAAAAAGAAATAGTGCTATTTTTTCTTAATCAGGGCCCCATATTAATGCAGCCTGTTCCCACCCAATATTAATTTTCGTAATTACTTAGCAGTTCTGCAACCCAGAGTCATCAGTTGATACAAGTTAATAGGGCCTCTAAGGGGTGTCTCTTATGGTATAAGAGGCTCCAAGTGTGAGGTTTGGGTGAGAGGACCACAAAGCAAAGCTGATCAGTTCTGTCTCCCCAAACCTCATGAGAGGAGTTTCTTATAGTATAAGAGAATACCTCAGAGGCCCTATTATCTTATCATAAATAACCTGAGTTTTGCTCGAGTGATTAATAATAAGTTTAGAGTATTTTTTTTTTTATTTTATTGTGCTGTCCTTCTCCTGGCACCAAAGTGGAGCGCTCTCTGCTAGCACTCCTAAACAAGAACACACTGTACTCAGGATAAGAGGTGCAGTGGCTCTGCACGCTGATTGGCTGAAATTGCATTAGTGATTGATAATGATTACTAAAATGAGGGGGAATCCATTGACATCAGCTGAGCTGATGTCACTTGGTTCCAGGATTGCTAAGCTATTAAACAAATGAATATTTGGCAGGAAAAATGCTGGTGCATTAAAACAGAGCCATGATTACAGACAAAATAGTACTGTTTCATAACACACACAGCAATACGCTGAATGATTAACTATAGGGATGTGCGATGGTCTGACTCAAAATACGCAGCTTGTTTTCAAGTGAGAGAGGGCAAGACTATAACTAATTAGTGGCGGAGTCATGAGTACGTTATGAAAAACCTGCCCTCTCTCAAGCCATGATAAACTGCAGATTTTAAGTTACACCATTACATATTCAATTTATTCAACATCAGTTTCATAGCTAGAGGTTTCAAATATTCAGTTTGTGTTTAGATTTAACTGTTTCTCTTTTATTTTAGCTGCTGGGTTCAGTGTTTCACAGGGCTATTGTGATGTCATCAGCATTGTGAAAGCTATTCTGATGAACTCTCTGCTGCACTCTCTGCTGTTTAACATCATTGATGAATGTATCAGATTTAAAAATATTTGATTTATGTATTGGTACTATATAACTGTGTTTAATGGCAAGGCAAAACAACTAGGAGAGGGGGGCTCAGAGGCAAGGTGGTGCTGTAGGAAAAACTGTGTAGCAAACATCAGGAAACCTCGCACTCACTCACTTCACCTAAAATATAGCTGAACTCCACAGAAATGTGGTATTCAAAATATTTATTTACTTACATTTCTGAAAGCACATGAGCTCTAGGTGCAACACAACATAGTCTCCAAAAAAGGACTCCTGATGTGTTTCGTACTTGCCCAGGTACTTTCTCAAGGGAACTAAAGAGCACACTCAGGTATGTTGATTAAATAGTCTGCTGAACATGATATCATCTAGTCAAGTGATACCAAATATATACATAAAAAAAAATATATATATATATATGTATATATATAAACACATCCCATAGATAAATACTAACTATACAAGAAAAATATGCCTAACTACATTAAACCTGACTATGAAGAAAGATTAAAAAAATTGTCAGTAACTAGTTGACAAACCCCTCATCGGTGGGACTTGGTTTGATTCCCACCACTCTGATTTCAAACAGCAGCATTATATGTGTGTTGTAATTTGTGCTGTGATTTACTTAGGTCCATAAAAAGCAAAGTCCAAAAACTGTTTATGTCCATTCTCAAACAGAATAACATGTAGCTTCAATTCATCTGTGAAAGGACTCTCTTCTTGATGTATCTTTGCTCAAAAAGATCTTCAACTTGCATGGCAACTTGGAAATGTGTCTCCCATAAGTCAGATGTTTCTCACAAGTATATTAACATAAGAAACAAGGAAAAGAAAATGGAGAGGTCATTATAATGCATGGGTAAAAAAGTACAATTTTCTATCGCTAGTCAAAACTCGTAAATAATTGGAATCCATGTCAAGATGAAACCAGAAGAAGAACAACAGGAGGGACAGTGGGTGGGGGGAGGAACCACAATGCCGAGCCAGTGCTTTTACTTTGTATAGCAAAGTGGATGCCATGGTGGTCAAGGAGAGACTGGAGAACTGAGGAAAAGGCCATAGGTAAGTATTGGGGTGGGGGGGATGTGTTCTGATATGTTCCTGCAGACAGCCTTCAGCTGTTTTCCATTTTAGGTTTTGGAAGCTTCAAATCAGGCTGGGAGGAGGGGAGGGTTTCCTCCAGCAGGTTTTGGGAGCTCCAGATGAGGGGAGGAGGGAGGAAAAAGGTTGCCTCCAACCAGTTTTGGGAGCTGCAGGTTGGAGGGGAAGAGGGTTGCCTCTGAACATTTTTTATTTATAGGTTTTGAGTGCTCTAGTACTGGAGGGAGGGGATTTTCCCCATGGTATACAGACTAGATATGCTGTTGCCACAGTGAAAACATTACAACGATGTCATTAACAGCAACAACAATGACAGATCACTATAAAGTCTGCTCGGGACCCCGGCATGGCTTCCCTGGGTGTGGCGCCCTCTTCCCAAGTCAGCTCCAACCTGGAATTGATAATAATTAAGTGCGGAAGTGCGGGGGGCACAGTCCCCCACAAAAACACACTGCTTTTCTGATGGCACAATGCCGACCACAATTACGGCTCACATATAGTGCCGTTGCTGTACAATGGCTGACAGATTTTCTGTTGAACCAACGTCGTAGAACTTACCGGCTGTATACCTCTAGAGGTGTACAGGTATCCCTCCAGAGGTATAGAGCCTTACTTGGTAAGTATATAGCCACATACTTGTGGAGGTATACATGTATCCCTCCAGAGGTATACAGCTTTATCTAGGAGGTAACTGGAGAGGTACAGTGGTAATTACAAAAAATTAACCTGGTACTGTAGTATAACACTGTTGCGGTAAAAATCTACTGTGGAATAACACAGTTGCAGTAAAAAAACAATGCATTGAATAACATGATTTTTTTTTTTTTTTTACTGCAACTGTGTCATACCACAGTGAATTTTTACCACAGCTGCATTATACCACAGTACCGGGTCAACTTTTTTGTAACTACTGTGATATACAGGGAAATACACAATAATGTTTCCTATTATTCCAGCTTTTCTTTTTTTTTATACTTTATTTTAAACTTTTCCAAGTATATACAAGAATTTTCATGTTCCAGGTATAATAAAGCCTACATATTATAACCTTTCAATTCCACATGTTGCAATTTTTTCACGTTACGGCTCAATTCCTACAGTTCTACTAAAATAACATCAACCAAAACAAGTGCAGCTTAACTGTTTCCTACTGTGACATATATGAATTCTTTTCTGAGTAGGACCTCTGGAGGTTTGTGTTTTTTTTACCTTCTCTGCTGATATAGAATCAGAGATTGTTTGATGGATCTCTGCCCTTGCCTACCTGCCCTCTTTATCTACCATGGACTATGGACTATGGACTGTTACCCCTACCCCCCTTTTTTCCTAGTTTTTTTCCTTCTCTCCCCCCCCCTTTCCTTTTACCCTCTATTCTATCTGTAGTGTCCATTTGGTTCACCTTTCTACAAAATGTTCTGTTTCATCTTGAACTAAGGATGTCAGTCTCTCCATTTCTTGTCTTTCATTAACTATCCCTATCCATCCTACTCTCATCGGGGGTTCTGGGTTAAGCCATTGCCGTGCGATAGCTTTCCCCATTGCTGCTACACATATTGTCCATAGATATCTGGCATTAGTCCCTCTTACCTCCTGGGTGGGGAGACCTAGAATTATATGTTGATGTTTCAATGGGGTGCCTATTTGGAACATGTTCTGTAATGTCTCTGTCACCTATCATATACAATTCTCTAGCGGTGAACATGAATAAACTATATGATCATATGTGGCCCCTTGATTCCCACACTCCCTCCAACATGCGGAGTTATTCCCTTCCCCCCATTTGACTTTGATGTGTGGCGTTATGAAATACCTGGACTTAATTTTCCATGCAAATACCTGCCATATTATTCCAGCTTCTCTATGGGTCTGATGCCTTTGCAAGATTTGACAACGTTTTTTTTCCCTGTTCTTAAGAGTTGGTTTAAAAATACCAGCTTATATTTCCAAAGAAATTTGGCACACAGTGCAGTTTTTAAGATAGCCAATGTGTATAATAACAATTAAGTCAATCTTAAATACATTTTGGAGAATAAACATTATTGTATATAGGTCAGGCCATGGTTCTCATTGCATAAAAAGTGCTTGTAGTTGTCAATCAGTATTGTGATTTCCACTACATTAAAATCTTTGTTTTTCCAAAGCTTTTCTAACCCATCATCAATTCAAGTTCATATTCTTTAAAACATTAATCACTCATATTTGGATCTGGTGGAAAAGGATGTAACTGGGTATAAGGGATCTTTATCATTGGGAAGGCTAACCTTTGTAACTGCTTCTCTGTCTTTTAGAGAGTTACTAATTAACTATTTCTTTTGAGTTATCTAAGCATGACTTTGCATCACCTGACCTAGTCAGCATGACTTTACTTTCTGTGGAAGTATCCTTTTTTAGTCCTTATTGGACCTCACTGGTTTGCTTAGAGAATGGTTTGTTAGGAAACAACCAAAACATATAAATTTAGTGTATTGTCACATCTTTTAGTCAGGGATCAAGCAGAAACTACAGTAGGGTTACATCTACACCCACAGAAGGTATTTTTGCTTTTAATTGTAGATGTGTATTGCACCTTCCATGTTCAAAATTCTCTATAGACTTCAACCTATAAAAGTCTTCGGATTCAACTCAGGGTAGGTTTACAAGAAATGCCACAAATAAAAAAAAAATATTCAAATGGATGGGAGAGGTCTTTCCAGCTATATGTGGAGAGACCATAGCTGTTCAGGGGTGGCTTCATTCAAGATACAGGGGCAGTTAGTAGTGATAAGTAGTGCTATATCTAGATATATCACTGTGAAAGTCCCATTCCTTGGTATGGGATTCCCTGTGATATATGTAGATCTATAAAAGCATGTAGTGCTACAGTATCTTTTACTTTCTACGACTGTATGTGTAATCACATCAAAGGAAGGTAAATATTATCTAGGGATAATCCTTGCTGCAAAGGATATCATTCTCAGATGGCCTGCACCCTCTTGTGCACCCACAGAAGGGATGTTTTGCCAGCATGTGGTATGCAGAGGTCCCACTCCACACTTGCTGGGACCTCTCATATCCAAATACACAGGTGGCTGATTTCCTCTGAACCTGATCCCAGTCTGCATGAATAGCTACACTGGTGGGCAAGATATGGGTGGCCAGAGGCTGTGTGTGTGGGCTTGCAGTGCATCCACAGTAAAAGTTCTGTGGTGTGGAAGTCTGGAAAAGGTAGCTGCAGTTACGTGTTGCAAGGCAGAGAGAATACACTGGGCTGGGGTGCCGGGATACATCTATCAAACAGCCACCTGTACACAAATCCCACACTCACCACCAAATAAAAGGATGCTCAGAAGTATTCTAAAGTGTTGCATTTATTAAGGTGCCGTTAAAATGAACACATCTTAATGCATTTTGGAGAATTCCTTTATCAAAAGACATGTACGGCATAAAACAAAGACATCTTATATACACAGTGCTGAAATCATCAATCGGTGACAAAAAAAGTGGCATCGCACAGATCTAGTGAAAAAATGTTACCAAATCACACAAGTCAAGTTTAAAAACATCACCATTACTATTGCCAAGATGCATCACTTAAATAGCAGGATATATAGAATCATTTTAAGTAATGCTTATTCAGGTAATGTAGCTGAGGGAAAATCCTGAGAGTCCAAGTACTGCAAATTATAAAATCTTGTGGAGACACAAAGATATGCAGTCAGGGAAACTCCCTCAAAGATTTCGAGTCAGTGCATCACAGACATCTGAAAAAGACATACACATAAAAATATTATTAAATATGACATGCTGTTTAAACTTACACTTAAACTATACATGTATAAAATTAACAGCTGTTTATGTGTGTCTGTATGTCTATTTATGAATGTAAAGGGAGACAGCAAAGCATTCATTAAGACCTGGATATCTACATGCTTTTGGCGTACATATCCAGAATCCCTAGCTTTGTAGAATCAGATTGTTGAAATCACCTCCCCCAGGTTTGGGGAACACTCTTTCAATAGCTGTGAAGGAAAAAACATGGTCATCTTTATTTCTTGCTTGCTTAACATGTACAGCTGTTGCCTATGTGATGTCCTCATTTTTTATAGCTCTACAGTGTTCCCTGACTCTAGTTTTAAACTGTCGCTTAATCTTGCCAATATAAAATGCCCTACAGGTGCCATGTATATGACCCCACTGGTCTCACATGTGATAAGTCATCTGATTGAGTAAGTTGTGTTAACATTTGGGCTAGTAAATTATTTCATTTGGGATATAACCCAGCAGTTAACACATTTATAACATTTAAAATAACTTACATATCCATTCGGGTTACTGAAACTCGGAATCCCAAAACTCATCGGACCTAGTTCGGTATCCCAACATGTACAAGCCTGACAAGTAGGAAGCTAATGCCAACAGGGGTAAGGTAGCAGATGTGATGAACTGTTGCCCTACCCCTAGTCAGGCACCACAAGAGAGGGGAGAATGCAGAAGCTGGCCGAGCTGCTCCCGTGGTGTGAAGGGCTAAGCCACTAGCAGCTCATCCAGCATGGTGTTCCAAACCTGGGTTCTGTTCCTGGGGTGAACATTTTGTGAGGTACTCTTCTGCCCCAGTAATTTTTTAAACCTACTCTGAGGTCCACTACCCCTCATAGTTGGTTATTTTAATTACGGGGGGTGGGTGGGTGCAGGAGGCAAAGCCCCTGCATTTGCATGTAAGACCCTTTCAGTCTTCTGAAATTTGGTCTCCTGGACTCGGGCTGTTTGCTGTGTGGGTTGAACCTGTCTGCTATGTTCTAGCTGATCCCTAAGTGTTGTAGCTCTCCTATAAGACATTCTAGGGGTGTTCGAGTGATAGTCACTTAGTCCAGAATCTCCCCTTAGAATGCTCCAATTTTTCCTAATGATGTCTCCTACTCTCTGGGCATGAACAGAATAAGCGGTGACAAAATTCAACCTTTGCATATCTGATTCTCTCACAGGTGTATTAAACAAGATTTGTGATCTTTCTGTATTCCTGATTTCTGCATATGTGTTCACTACCTCATTTTTATTGTACCCTCTCTCCTCAAATCTTTTTGTGAGATCATTTGCAGCCATGTCAAAATTGTCCAATGAGCTACAGTTACGTCTGAGTTTTAAAAACTGTTCTTTCAGTATGTTTTGCACAATATGTCTAGGATGACAGCTAGATGACAGGAGAAGTGTGTTGAGTTCACATGGCTTCCTAAATATATCTGTACTGTTATTTCCTTCTACATCTTGCCTTATACATAAATCTAGGAAATGGATCTCACTTTTAGTAGCCGTGTAAGTAAAGTGAAGGTTAGAGTTGTAGCTATGTAGATATTCCACAAATTCCTGAAATTCCTGTAGGGAACTCTCCCATACAATAATTATATCATCAATAAAACAAGCATTTGTCAATGCCGAATGTTTGCTTGCTGGCATTGGCAGTGGTAGTCTAGAAGTTACAGAGCTGCATAATAGGAATGGCAGTGAAGTATTGAACTGAAGCCAACCCCACCACCACCCTGCAGAAAGTGACAGGCGTTGGGGTGTGCCTTTGGGTCATCAGGCATAACGGCCATGCCATTTCACCACACTCCACCCTGCAGACACTGACAAGTGTCACGGTGTTCCTTGGGGTCTTTGGCCCTTATACGCACCCCATTCCATTAGGAAACATGGTGAGATGGGTGCGATATACAGTAGGAGAATGGGGTGAACTTTGGGGCCAAAGAGTCCAAGGCATACCTCGATGCCTCTCACTGGCTGCAGGGTGTGGAATGGTATGAGCATTACAGGCAAGAATCCCAAGTCACACCCCTGATGCCTGTCATTCTCTACAGGGTTGGGCGTTATGGTTGGAAACCCTAATACCTCAGGCATTCGTTGGTATTTTCACCCAAATTTTCAATATGGTTTTTTTGTGACCCCACCTCATGAACAGTGGCAATATCAGTTTGTTAGCCAAAAGCTGCTTATGCACAGCGACTACAGCATTTAGCACCACAGGTGCAAAAACATTCCAAACAGGATGTAAAAAATGACAGCTGTACTGTCATGGGGAGGTGTAAAAAATGGCAATGTTGCAAATCTGCAGTAAAAATATTAAAAAAAACTGGTGAAGTCACGAGCGTACATAGAAACTGTGCAACGCACACCCATAATATAATTAGGTTGGGGATTTTTTACAGCAGATTGTCAACTCAGGCATTTTGGTGCCTCCGATCATGAACAGTGTCACTGTGATTTTCTTTATCTGTCCCGAACAATGATTTCCCACAGTGACCACGCATCTCTGCACTGAAAGTGTGAAAGCACACTTCGGCCATGTTGTGAAAAATGACAGCTGTACTGTTCATATGGAAGTGTGGAAAAATGCAACTGGTGAAAATCTGGACTGAAAATGTTACAAAGTCATGAACTTCACGGCGCGTGGAAACCGCGCAATGCTCACCTCGTAACACAGTCATTTTATGGACTTCGTCACCAAATTTTCAACATAGCCATTTTAAGACCTCTGCTCATGAACAGTGTAACTGTGATTTTCGTAATCTGTCCCAAACATTGCTTTCGCACACCAACAGCACCATTGTGCACTACATGTGCAAAAACACATTTTGGGCGACATATGAAAAATGGCAGCTGTACTGTTCAGAAGGAAGTGTAATAAAATGGCAATGTTGGAAATCTGCAGTGAAAATATTGAATTCGCAAACTTACGAGCATGCATAGGAACTGCAAGCAACGCACGCTCGTAAAACAGTCATTTTAAGGAATTTTTTCACCAAATTTTCAACATAGCCATTTTAAGACCTCTGCTCATGAACAGCATCACTGTGATTTTCTTAATTTGTCCCATACATTGATTTTGCACACGACTGCGCCATTGTGCTTACATGGGCAGAAACACGCTTGGGTGAGATGTGAAAAATGACAGCTGTACTGCTCATAAGAAGGCATGGTAAAATGGCAATGTTGAAAATCTGGAATGAAAATATTGAAAATTGCGAACTTACGGCGTCGCGTAGGAACTCACATAATGCACTAACCAAAACAGTCATTTTTGAATTTTTCCACCATTTTCAAAATAGGCTTCTTGAGAGCCCGCCTTATGAACACTGGCAGTGTTGTTTCATTAATCGGTCCCGAAAGGTGATTTTGTGCAGTGACTGCGAAATCACCCTTCGGGCCCGAATAACGCCATGACAGTGACAGCATTCATGAGAAGGGGTCCCAAAAACCCCATGTTGAAAATTTGGTGCAAAAATTCAAAAAATGCCTGAGATATGCAACAAAGTTATAAAACCCTATCTATCCCATTATACAGCTTACCAGCATTTCCTCAGTTCGCGGTCGGCTTTGAAGAGTGCAGACGTGTTCCTGGTCCACCGATGATCGTCGCGCCGAGCTCCGGAGGTGAGAAGTATGGGGTGAGGGGTGTGTGGGCGGCAGGCGCGCAGTGGTGGGTGCTGGCTGTGGGGGCAGGAGACCGCGTGGGACCGCTTTTCTTTACAGGTTTTTTTTAAATGTCGACGCGGGACGCTTGCCACGCCAGTGGGACCTCAGCGCGGGCACAAGGACGGCTGGGGGCGGAGCTGATGGTGGATTGGGCACCCCGCCAGCCATAGCATCTATTGCCACGCTGGTTGGGCTCCCCAGCGTGGCACCCGTGACTCTGGGGGTGAGGACAGTGGAGCCGATGGGGATTGGGCACCCCGCCGGCTATAATATGAGTTGCCACGCTGGGATGGGCACCCAGCGTGGGCATGGAAGGCTTTGGGGGAAGCAGCACAGCCGACGGGGGATTGGGCACCTCTGCCGGCTATACAGTGTGTGCGTGGGGGGGGGCAGCACACAGTATGCGTGCATGTGTATGTGTATGTGTGTGTGTGTGTAGGGGGAGCTGCGCATGAGCAGGCGATATCTGATCGCTGCTCACTGAAGCATAGCTCCCCCTTTCAACTGTAAGCCACTGCATTTTGGAGCTGTCATAGACAGCTCCAGCACGCATTGGAGGACTGGGGCCGCGCCTGCCAACACACTGACTGAATTGGAAGAGGGGGTGACACACCTCTGAAAACTCGGATGATGGCACTATGTTTCTTGCACATGTGTGCAAACAAACATAATGATGGTACAACTCAAACTAATGAAAAAATGGGTTAACTTTACAGTCTCTTATGACCTTATTTCCCCATTGTCCAACAAAAATGTTTGCCACACTGGGGACAAAGGTTGCCCCCATTGCAGTCCCTTTAATTTGCAAATATGAGTCACCTAGAAATGTAAACACAATGAACTTCAAAACAAATTCAGCAAGTCTGACCAGGTAGTCAGTAGGCAGTTCTGTTTGTATGTCTGTGGAGTTCGAAAAGTGGGCTGTACTAGCTAAGGCTTCTTCATGAGGAATGTTGGTATACAGGGATTCCACATCTATTGTGATTTGTTTACATTTGTCACTAGGTTTGTGTGATGACACTTCTTTTTTGTCACCGATTGATGACATCAGCACTGTGTATATAAGACGTCTTTGTTTTATGATGTACATGTCTTTTGGTAAGGGAATTCTCCAAAATGAGTTGAGATGTGTTCATTTTACCGGCACCTTAATAAATGTAACAGAAGTTACACGGCCCAAAGGGCTGCATTTGTGGCTACATGCCCCCTCCATCCTGCCACAAACATTCCCAGGGCCTAATTGCCCCCCCCCTTCTGCCAGCATCCAGCTCTAGGTGCCTCCACAGTGGACTGGGGCAATACTGTCCCCGACTGAAAATGTTTAGAATATGTAAGTGTTCATTGGCACTCAAAGGGCATTGGACTCCCATATTCTGTCACCCTGTGTACCCTCTGCAGGCAGGGATCTACTGGGAGACTGACATGGGCATCCAATTGATGCCGACAGTCTGAACTAGATCCACCCCCCACCCACCCACTGCCTCATGTGCAGATCTGCACCAGCAGCGCAGTAGGTAGTGGTTGTGGATGTCATGAGGTACAGACCAGCTCTGAGGTGTGCCCAGCTGTGACCAGGATATGCCTGATGTTAGCATATCTCTGCCCCCCCATGTGGATTGGGCCCTAAGTCTTCTATCCTACTGTTTGCTTTCTATAGCTTGCACTAGTAGTCTAACATACTGGAGTCATTTAAGATTCCCCCAAGTACTTGCATTACAGGTTTCTGGTTGGCATTATTTAACAAAGAGGCATGTAACTTTAAAATAAGCATTTGCCAATGCCAACTGTTTGCTTGCAGTGCAAATGAGCTTTAAAGAGCCCTTGATGTTGCTGGGACAACTTAGAAAAATATAATATTTAGACACAATCTGGCTAATATTTCACACTTTTTCTGTAATTGTCACCCTTATTTCTTTATTACTAAGGACATTTGTATGGAACAGGATCTCTGCTGTTTTCTCTGCTTGTTTACTTCATCAGTCACAGTCCAGTTTGACATCCCAGTTTGTTGCTGTGGAGTTAATTATGATGTCATAAACAGATCATTATGATGTCATATGCGGACGAGCAGCCAAAGTGAATAAAGTCCAAGGGGCAGTAATGTTTTTATGTCATTCTCCTTAGTAATAAAGAAAAGAGAAAATAATTACAAATATATAGTTCTGGCTGAATGGTACAGTGGGTAAAAGAAAGGAACTTTAAAATATGGGTTGCAGGTTCAGTTCCCCTCAGGGTCACAGATAATATTGCCTGAGGAAATCTGAGCTACAGTGAACTTTTAGCTGGGCCAGTGGTGTGGAGGGCTGAGGTGCTGGACATCTCACCTCCTGCTACACTGGCATTTCAGGTTCAGGAATGGACCAGGGTCACTCAGGGACTAGCAGGTGGGAGGGAGGAGGATAGAGCATCTACTGACAGCTCTCCTCCTTCGGGGTGAGGGAACATTGTGCACCGCTGCTGGCTGCCACTTAGCAGAGGCTAGGCGGTGAAGCACGAGGCACCAGAATTGAAAGCCAGAGGTGGGCATTGAGAGGAGGCACTGTCTTCACAGACTATGTGCTTGCCTTTGCATGCCACTGACTCTTACCCAGGGATAATAATGAGTGGAAAAGAACCCCCATCAACAGGATGGCGCTGCGACCCTGCTGGCACTGCACCACCACCATTCATGGCACCCACTCACACAGTGAGGTAAGATGTAGGTGGCGTAAGTCCTGGAGGTGGGGTGAAGTGGCTGGGAGTTGACAGCAGAAGGGGACCAACAGGGAGGGGAAGGGGAGGAGGATAAAGTCCATTTAAAAAAAAGGATTGCAAAAACAAAAACATATGAACTATAGAGAGGATAATGTATGGTCTTTGGTTGATAACCACACTGTAAGCACTTCGAGAGGTTGCCATGACATCATTGTAAACCTTGAGAGCAAAGCTCGAGAGATTTTCAGATGTCATGGCAACCTGGAAAAGTGGTTTCAGGGTGGTTATTAACCAAAGACAATACATTATATTTTATAGTGTATGGACTACCAAGATAGTGTAAACGCAGATTGAATTACTTTACTGAATTACTTTACAGAACATTGATTGTTGCGAGCATTCTGTTTTGTTAGAACATTGATTGTTGTGAGCATTCCATCTTGTTATACCATTGATATGACATACTCAAGAAGGGTTAACAACAAAGTGATGTCATAACAATGGCATAACAAGGTTGCAATCTGCTTGATTTCAGTTAATAAATAGAGGATAATGTATGGTCCTCTATCGTTAACCGGTCAGTTAACAGTCGAGAGGTTGCCAGGGCGACCATATAAACCTTGAGAGCGAAGCTCGAGAGGTTTACGTCGCCATGGCAACCTCGAGACGGTTAAAATTGACCGGTTGCCGATAGAGGGACCATACATTATTTTTTATAGTGTATGGTCCCACCTCAAAAGGCTGCTTACTTTTCCATAAGTAGTCACCGCCGCGGCCCTTCAGTCCTTCCCTAACCGCTGCTGTTGGCGCCGGTTCCCTGTCGAAAAAGCACGCACATGCGCAGACTACTCACAGTTGTTAACTCCATCGATGTGACGAGGATCGATAGGTTAACAAACATATCTACGTCACATCGAAAGGTTAACAACCTTAGGAAATGATGATTTCCTAAGGTTAACAGCGTTCTACCATACATTAAGGGCTTCCCATACATTATAAATTGAATTGTGTCTAAATCTCACATTTTTCAAAGTTATCCAACTGGTATCAGTGGTTCTTTAAAGGTAACAAACAATATGTTATTTAAATCAAGTATTTTTGGTGTTTTCTGTTCATTTCTGTCATTGAGGTGTTACATTTGAGAAAGTCCAGGGATCTCTTGGGCTGGTGCTTGTTTTCCAGGTTTTCCTAAAATATTAAGCTGCTTCAGCATATTCACGAGGCTATTTAAAATATTTTTGATGTTTTTGATATCACTCAAGCTTTGAGAAGCAGTGTGGTCTAGTGGTTAGTGTGCTGGCTTATGAACCAGGTGATCACAGGTTGAAATCCCAGTGGTCCTAATTACTTACTGTGTTACACTGGGCAAGTCACTAAATGTCTTAGTGCACCAGTCCACCCAGCTAGAGCAATGGGTAGGGGCAGGACCTCACCGAAAAAAAGACATTGCATCTCGACTGTCAGTACAATAATATTTTAAGATTCTCTTGACTTATGAGCATGTAAGCTACCTATAACTGTGTTAATAGCCTTATCAGTAATGCATAAAAGAGTGTCATTGAATGGTCCTCAGTTTCACAAAAAGCTAACTAACACAGCAACCAGAGAACTAGTTTACATGTTTTAGTGACAGGTTTCCTAATTTGTTCATTTTCTGAAATAGAATTCCTTGTTGCCATGCTGATATTTCTTAGAGGAGGTTCTATTGATCACAAGAGTTTTTCTATCCTTTATATTTTTTGTAGATTTTCCTGGCAAAAGAAATCACTTTCCAAGAACCAGAAGTCTTTTTCTATGTGATACCTCAGTATGCAGACCTGACTGAAGTTTCCTCCTTCTCTGCTAAAATCTTCTCCATTGGAAATATGGACTTGCTTGGAGACTCAGTTTTATTTCGCAACCACAGACGGGAACAGAGTTTTCCTCACATCCAATCAGTGTTACTGGAAGGAATAAAAAAAAAAACTCCTGTACTTTAAATGTAGGTAAAGACTGAAAGAGTATCAGTAAACGAAATATGTTTTAAAGGTTTGCATTACATTTGGGACCATATAACTGTAAAAGCCACAGTTCATTGTTAATAAAATCTAAACAGAGTTATCACAAAAAAGCTTTGAATTCTATGTCTTCATTGAGGCTATTGGGGAACAGCATACTTAATACAGAAGCATCTCAGAAAACAACACTTCTGAATTATAACAAAGCTTGCTTGTACTGCTATGGAAGAGTTACATGTTATCATACATGCATTTAATGAAATAGTTTATCTGGTGAACAGTGAAGGGAGTGAATGAAATCAGATACTGTACTGTAGTATGCAATAGTTATAAGCTGATATAGTTTTGCAATTTACTTTTACAGAGGGGTAAAATTTTAGATGTAATTATACATGTGCTCCAATAGACAAGAGCCAATTTCTTTCTTTTTTAACTATTTTATTTATTTGATGTTATATTCACAAGCAAAGTATGCAAATATTTAAGTACCCTAATGAATTTATGTGTTAATCTGTTACATTTTAATAAAAGGAGTAATTAAAAAAAAAGTAACCTGTCACTTGTGGGCAAAATGTTTGTGAGAAAGGTGATCACTGCACCCTGCACCCAAATTGCTACACCGACTTTCCCACTTACTCATTCACATTCCACGGGTCTAGTTCCAAAAACTGAATGCCATGGTGGGCAAATTCTTATGGGAAGACCAGCCCCGGACCCCACCCCTGCTACATTCACTCCAAATTATGGTCTCACTAGATAAGAGGTGGATGGCACCTCCCATGGTTCTTTGTATACCACCTCACATTTCTAGGGGCTCAAACTCTCAAGTGGCTTGAGGAAAGGATGGACCCCCCCCCACACCATGGCTGACAATGGAACATGCCCTCTGTGGAGGATGCTCACTGACTACCTTTTTTATGCTTTATTGTTGAAATGTTTCCATTGTGTTAAAATCACATAGTTACATCTATATCATATCATATCATTGCAATACATTTTAGTTCAGATAGTATGATATAATGTTCTTTTTAAACCCCTTTATACCCCATGCAACTGGAGCCAAACTTACATATCAAAAACCCTGAAATTAGACTTCCAGTTCCAGTATGGAGCACTAAACACCTCCCCTAGAAAACACCTCCATAATCCATCCTAATCGGCCTCCAAATCTCCAACTTTAACACTTTATCGGCACTACATTTTAACCTGCTACACAAGAGGGGGCATATTCTAACTGCATTCCCGAAATGTTATGGCAATACAGCATCAGAACTGCTATCAGCTCCTTTCTGACTGGGAAGACATGGCTGACCTAAATCAAGCCAATGCAGAGCCAACTAGCACTACCTCCTTGTGAACTGGCATGGCGCAGAATGCTGAAATGGGCAAAAAAACTCAGGCTCACAAACACTCTGCAAAAAAGAAAGACTCCAACTTACCTCCTGAAGATGACATCCTCCAGGCTATCGCCGAGTTCAGAGGGGAAATGTGGGACTCAATAAAGGAACTCCAAGCAGACATAGGCTCATTGCAAAGCCATATGGACGAAGCAGACACTCAAATTACTGCAAACACCAACAGGCTAGATTCCCTGGAAGCATTGTTTCTCTCACTTGCAAACGTCCAATTGCAGTCTTCAATTAGACAGGAGGATGCCGAGAATCGTGGTCGGTGAAAAAATATATGAATTTTTGGAATCGCGGAGGGGGAGGAGGGAGAGGACCCCCTAGCCTATGCAGACTACGTTTTTCGTCTAATATTGGAACTTGAGCCTGAATTTAAGTTAGATTTTGAAACAGCACATTGGGCATTGGGCCCCAGATCTACAGCTAAAGATGCTAGACCACATTAATTTGTGGTAAGATTCCTGAACTATTATACCAAAGAAACCATTCTTAGAAAAGCCTGGCAGAAAGGGAAAATGATGCTGGGGATCCACCAATTAGTGCTGGATAATGATTATGCTCCACATGTGCACAGGCAAAGAAGAGACTATGCCTTCCTGTTTCCCCTCCTTAGAGCCCAGCAAATCAAATTCAGAACCCCGTATCCAGTGCAGCTAACAGTCATGTTACTACAGGTTCTACAACCTATTGTATGGTGTCTGAAGCAGCAGAGGATCTGATTAAAAGAGGGGTGATACGGGAGGGGGAAGTGAATTAGAACTATCTGAAAAATGCCAAACTGAGAGAACCTGGGAGAGAGGAACTGCTAACCCGGCCAACGCTCGCCCTCGAGGATATGTTGCATAAAATAAACCAATTAAGGAACTCTACATTGTCTGCCTGAATCCAGTAAGCATGTTCTTTATTTACCTTGGATGTTGCTTTACTTTCCTCTGCTCGCTGGTTGATTGGGGGCCTGTAGAGGGTGGGGTCGGGTGGGGGCTGACCGGGACCTGAGATGGGGAAGGGATCCCAAGCGGTGAAGCTGGCCTCTAACCGGTTTAAATAACATAAACTTGGAAGCTTTGCTGCCATTTTGGGTGTGTTCCTTTTGGGTTTTTGATGTCCTGAGCCTCTCGAAGGCGGACCATGGTCGGGTTGGGAGGTCAAAATGTTGCGATCTCCCTGTCTCGGGTCATAGGGGATGTGGACCCCCTCCCTGTGCTCCACTCACTCCCTCTCTCCCTTCTTGCTAAACCCTGTGCCTTGCCTTATTAGGTAGGAGTGTTGGCTTGCCGACTGGTCTGTAGTGTGGTATGAGGGGCAGCGATTGGGTAAAGGAGGAGAAGCTGCAGAGACTTTGGGGCAGATGGGCCCAGTGATATCTGAACTCCCTGGTGAGGAAAGAAATGGTGAATTTGCAAAATAACAGACTCCAGGATGTAACCTTCGCCCCAGCCTATGCACTGGAGGACCTGACTGAGAATAAATGAGAGATGAGTGGTTACAGGAAGCTCCCCTTCCTACCTGAAAATGGCGAACCTAATTCAATTATATGGAGTCTATCAGCGGAGATTAATTAAATACATAGACAGCATTGAGCCCTGAATGTTTCTTTTAAAATTTTCTTCGCAGGTCAAGACAGACTGTTGTGTGTTATTAGACTGTGGGGGGGAGGGGGACCCATAGCTAATCTTAAAACATGAGATAGGTGGGACCATGGGCTTGGCCCTGATTTCTAGGGTCCTCCTTGTTTTAGATAGGGGGCCTCCTCTGAGTGAATTTAGTGAAGACAGATCTTGGGCCCTCTCTCCCTCCTGGCCCTTTTACTTTATTTTCTTCTTTTATATGGGCTTTTACCTAGCATTGCCGGATACTTCCTCTTTCAGTAACATAGGATCTGTCGACCCCTTCTCGGCAACATTTTTGCTACCATTAATAATCATAAGGGAATTTGTTTTTTGTTTTTCATCACTTTCCAATATGGGGGAGTCAATTAAAAATGGAGAGCTGGTGGAGTACCACGCCGGACCATTTAAGGACTGGATCACTTTATGGGCTCCAAGTTCTTTTGGGGTTTATCCTATTGAAAGGTGGTTCCTGTATCCACCTTGAAATCAGGGGAACCCCTGATCCCATCCTGACCCTAGCAGGGACTGGTGGTGAGAGTTCTCAGAGGTGGCTTTTTTCTACCACCTCAATAGTGGAAGTCAGTACATATGCTTGATAGTTCTTTAAATTATTATAGCATTATATTTTAATGTGTATATAGTTTATCAACATTCCTGTGATGTTTTATTATGTGAAATTATCCCAAGGTGGATAAAAGTGTATATAGTTCTATTTCAAAGACACAAGAGACAAGACAAGTGGTTTAGCAAAGAAACTATTATTTTTAAGATACATGTTTCGGGAGTCTCGATGACTGGTAAGGGATAGGCTCCCTCCATGTGAGATTCTGCAAGGTCCATGGAATTGTCTGATGCTGGAGAGTGGGTCCTGCTTTGTTCTTTTGGAAGGGCTTGGTGGAGATCCGTGGAGAGTGGTCCAGAGGCTATGGGTCCTGTTTGGCCTGCAAGAAAGAGAGGAGGGGAAATTAATTACCACAAAAAGACACCAGAGTTAAGACTTATATAGCAACTCAAAAATGACAACACAACCAGTTACAATATACTCTCAAAACATAAATGGTCTCCATAGTCCCATCAAGCATTCCCGCCTGATGCAACATCTGAATAAGCAGAAAGCAGATGTTTTCTACTTACAAGAGACTCATTTACCTGAACTAGAGCATCGAAAACTCACTTGGGGTGGCAGATATGAGGTGTATTGCTTCCTCACACCCTAGAAGAAGGAAGAGAGGTGTAGTTATTTTGATACCCTCATCCACCCAAATGGATGTCAAGAAGGTCCATAGGGATGGACAGGGGAGATTTGTGATTGTACAGGGTAGATTATATTCCAGAGAAGTAACTTTGGTAAATGTCTATCTTCCGCCCCAAACAAAGACACCGGTGCTTCGACATGTCATAACTGAAATACTAGAGCACCTCCAGGGCCAATTGATATTAGGGGGAGACCTGAATATAATTATGCAACCTAACCTAGATTCTTCTAACCCGACAATTTATCACCAGACCCGTGCAGCAAAATTTCTCAAAACCCAACTTGAACATCTAGGTCTAATAGATGTCTGGCAGAAGTTATTCCCATCTTCTTCGGGCTACACATATCAATCCGGAAGGTTCCACACTTATTCCAGATTGGACTATTTCATTATGACATGTGAACATTTCACGTCAGTGAATGATATAGCGATCCAACCAAAAATATTATCAGACCACCACCCCCTCCTTCTACAACTTGAACTAGGTAAACAATCCAAAAATACTCTTTGGAGGCTGAATCCCCTTATACTTAAAGATAAGGGATTTCATGCTAAGATAAAAGACAGACTATCACAATTTTTTTAGGAAAAACTCTTCTCCTGACATTCCTGAGGCTGTCTGCTGGGATGCCATGAAGGCAACCATCAGAGAGGAGATTATATCCTACACCTCGCGTAAGAAAAAGGCTAGAGAAAAAGAATACTCCAAATTAATGTACCTCTTACAAAACTACCAACTACTCTATAGAAAAGGGGATAAGGAGCTACAAAAAAAAAAAAATAAGGGACACTAAGGCATCACTCCAGAATCTGATAGACACTCACTCACTTATCTAAAATTAGCTGAATATGAGGGAGGAGCAAAAGGAACGCATAGACTGGCGCATAGACTACAAGCCCGTAAAAACATGGCTACTATACTCAAAGCGAGGAATCCTAAAGCAGGCAGGCTCACATATAGGGAAGAGGAAATCAGACAAATATTTTCTGATTATTATCAGAAATTATACCAAGCAGAAGGTCTGGTTTCCCCTGAACAGAGGAAAGGTTTTTTAGAACCCTTGAAACTCCCAATATTAACAGACTCACATATCCAAAAACTGGAAGCCCCCATTAAAATGAAAGAGATCATTTTAGCCCTTAAAAACCAAGTCACTAACCAATGTCCGGGCCCTGATGGTTTTCCCAGCGACTGGTATAACTGTTCCAGACCAAGCTGACCCTGAGATTACACTCCTTATTTAAGGAAACAGCAGGAGGTGCTCCCCCTCCTGTGTCATGGGACTATGCCATGATCACAGCTTCGCCCAAATTGGGAAAAAATAAACTTTCCTGGGATTTTCTCTGGGACACACTACATGCATTCCTGTTTCCAGAATCCCTAATCAAATGGCTCCAACTTCTCTATTCTTCACCTAAAGCTTATGTCTGAGTTAATAGAGGTATTTCTTCCTCTTTCACTCTCCATCAAAGTACACGGCAGGGTTGCCCACTTTCCCTGCTGCTTTTTGCGTTGTATATAGAACCCTTAGCTGCAGCTTTGAGATCAGCTCCGGGCATTGAGGGTATCCCCTTACATGAAAAAGAATATAGGCTTAGCCTATTTGCTGATGACCTCCTTTTGTCCCTTCTGTCCCCAACTCAGTCTATACAAACAGCATGGAAGGTGTTGTCCCACTTTGAAGTTGTTGCAGGGTTTAGGTTAAACATAAATAAAACTAAAGTGTTTTTGTTTAACTAAACTCCTCCCACGTCTCTGAAGCAAGCCTTCTCCTTGAAATGGCGGTCAACCAAAATAAAATATATGGGTGTGCACATTCCACTGAATTTAGGGGTGATGGAGATCCTAAATTATGAATCATTGTCTAGGGCCATTCAAAAGGATCTGGAGATATGGGGGAGACTGCCACTTTCTTTCTCTCAGAGAATAGAATCCATGCGTATGAATATTCTTCCCCATTTATTATATCTATTCCAGAATATTCCTTTTTTTCTGTCAAAGTACTTTTTTAAGTCCTGGGATAACATGATATCCAGACTCCTCTGGGGACATGGACACCCTAGAATAAGATTAAGCCTTTTAAATTATCCTTAAAACAAGGGGGAACAAATTTACCAGATCAAAAATTATATGCTGAAACAGCATTCTTGCACCTCCATCTGTTATGGCTCTCTCATGACTATGATTCCCAGTGAAAGACCTTGGAGTTCCATTTAAAACGACTTACAAGACATAAAAAAATATTATTTTCTTCACCGGGGAAAACACTACCCCTTAGATATTTCTCAAATATATCGGCACAGGTCTTAAAGATCTGGTTTGGGGTCTGAAAAAGAAAGCTTTTTTAACTACATATGAGTATTGTAAAATTATCTCAGAAGAGGAACTTTTCCTTCCCCCCAAATCAGATTTAACCTTCTCCAGATGGAGACACCAAGGCCTAGAACATACGTTTCAATTTCTGGGTTAGTCTGGTGTCTTAACATTTGAGGACCTGACCCTTAAATACAACATCCCGCACTCTGATTTGTTCAGGTATTTCCAGGTCCAAAATTATATTTTACGGAGTAGGGTAATTCAAGCTAAGATGGTACATCCGACCCCTCCTCTACTTAAACTATATGGACCATATCCAGGGTAACCATGGGATCACTTAATAGGATCCTTGTATAAAATTCTATGGGATCTGTCACCTGAGTTGACTGATTTGGTCCTACTGAGTTGGAGCAGGGACCAAAATTTGGAGGTCTCCTGTGAACAATGGTCAGCAGCAGCAGCACTGGCAGTGGTGAGGATCACCTCCTCGAACCTGTGGAGGGAATTCTCCTAGAAGTGTCGGTATAGATACTTCAGATCCCCGGCTAGACTTACTAAATATATGCCAGCTAGCTATGGGAGGTGTTGGAGGGGGTGTGGGTGTCCCTTGGCTGATTTAGGGCATATTATGTGGGAGTGTCCCTTACTCATGCCTTTTTGGATACACTTACAAAAGGAAATATCAGAATGCATTGGGGAACCTTTTGAACTTACAGTGGAGATGTTTCTCTTGGAAATCTATCTGAACCACTCCCCATCCTGGATCAAAACTCTGCTCCCGGTGTATTTAATTGTGGCCAAAAAGGCCAGTACAAGATGATGGATGACCCCAAGAATTCTGACTATACAGGATTGGAGAGGGTTAGTCATTAATATTTGCAGAATGAAGAGCTTTTTGGCCAAATTAAAGGATAAGGAGCAGCCAATATGGACAAAATGGCAGAGGTGGATTGTATACCAAATGGCGGTGGATCTGGACTTTTGCCCATGAAAATACAGGATGGAGTGATTGGGGGGGAACGGAGACAGGTAGATTATCTTAATGTACCTTATCATATCTATAACAGATTAAAAATGTGGACTGCCTATATCTATGGAATACGCAATTGTCTTGTCAAGATGTGTCTATTTGTTTTACTATATGGCAAAAACAATAAAATAGAAATAAAAAAAAAAATAATGAAATTGTGCTTAACTTGGGATTCCGACTAAGGGAAGGAGGGATCGTCTTCTCACTCTATCCAATACATAAAATTTCTTCCATTACTCATTCTTGTTTCTGTAATGTACTACCCCCTTATGCCCCCAATTCACATTTCACTTTCCCCCCTCTTCCTTTTCATTATTGTCCCATAAGTAGGGTCCACCTAGACCAGCATTCAAGGAACCTCTCCATTCTGTTCTGCACTTGATGTGTCAGTTGTTCCATTTCTTGTATGTCCATTATGAGTTTCTTCCATTACTCAGTTGTTGGGGGTTCTGGTATTAGCCAGATTACCTTATTATAGGCTGCCACACATATGTACCATAGGTAGAGAGAGTTAGGCCCTCTAACTCCCACTGGGGGTAACCCCAGCACTAACTTTTCTATGGGAGTGTATCCGGAATGTCAAACAACTGTGCAATTTCCCTTTTCACCCTCTGTTTAAAAACATCAATTACAGAACAGTGGTAGAATATGTGGGAGTGTGTAGCCTCCTCTACCCCACATTCTCTCCAACATCCGGAAGATGTTTCAGGTGCCCACTTAGCTTGCATCTGTGTGGTAATAAAAAATATAGTCTGCACCTTCCACATATACTCCTGCCACATAGGAGAGGATGTCACCCTCCCCGAGCCCCACCACACCCTCTGTCATTCTTTACTTGTAAGACTAAAGGCTCCCTCCCCATCCCACTTGGTTTTAATATGACCTGCTGTACCTGTCCTGTGTCCTTTGAGGAAGGAGTAGATAAGTGTGATGACCCCTTTTGGGGACGCTAATCCTAATAGGTTGGATAGCCTGGGGGTCTGCACTTTTAGTATATGTGTTACTGTGCATTGTCTTAGCTTGGTTTGGACATACGTCCTAATCTGATGGTAATGGATCACATCCCCTCCAAACCATCCAAATGCTATGGAGCACTCTGCAAAGGACAGTATACAGTCTCCCCTCAGCAACTGTGCTGGGTATTGCATTCCCTGTCTAGCTTGTCTTTTGTACCATCCATCATTCTCTCCTGGAGGAAAATCCTTGGCTCTAACAAACCATGTGTATCTCCACAGGTCTGCTCTCACCTGTGTGTAATTCCTAAACTGATCCCATGCCCGCAGAGTGACGTGGACTGCCATGTATGGGTTCTGGAACTGGGGTCTCCTCTGAGGAGGGTCAAACATTATTGATCTGAGTGGTCGATTGGTACCTATCTCTCTCTCTCTCTCTCTCTCTCTAAGTCTAGCCAGTGGGTCTCTACTGTTGGTGACCTCCATAAGAGTGCCCATTTGACTTGGGTTGCTATCCAATATTCACACAGGTCAGGCAAAGCACAACCTTTCTCCTGTCTTCCTGCCAGAAGAAGTGTTCTTCTTACCCTCGGTTTCCTATTTGCCCACACAATTTTTAAGATCTTTCTCTGTAAACCATTGCAATGGCAGTGGGGTTGGAGCACATTGATAAAAATATAGAAACCTCAGCTGAAGGTTCATTTTCACTGCCTGGAGTCGGGCATACATTGATGGGGGGAGGATCAACCATCTTTTTAGGTCTTCCTCAACTTGCTTAATTAGGGGGGTATAGTTATCTGTATGTGTATATATATATATATATATATATATATATATAATGGTAGTGCTACCATACTTAGGGTTGGGGACCATTTCTATATTAAACCCAAAATTTTGCACCTTAATAACTTTGCAACCATTTG
Source organism: Neoceratodus forsteri (assembly GCA_016271365.2). Taxonomy (NCBI): domain Eukaryota; kingdom Metazoa; phylum Chordata; order Ceratodontiformes; family Ceratodontidae; genus Neoceratodus; species Neoceratodus forsteri. The sequence goes on from CM028131.1 coordinate 1,317,736,494, forward strand.
ATGGATTTGGCTAAAATTTGGAATACATGATCAAGAACCATAGGCCTTGGGATCTGCCAAGTTTCGTACTCTGTCGGATTCACGGCTGCAGAGTTATTAAGCGTGATCTGCACGCGCATTTACGCTTTTTCAGGAATTCTACGATTGCGCGTACAGGTCGCACGGTTTTCGCGACCGGCCCGAAATCTTCAGGGAATGTGCAGCCAGGGTCCCCGATGTGCCTTTTCAAGATTTGGTGAAAAAATATTAAACAATTCAAAAGTTATTCAAAAAACAATTTCCCATTATAAGTCAATGGGAAAAGTTAACAAAAAGTTTGACAGTGTTGCAAATGCATTTTTACTTTCACAAATGGCCCTGTTACTTTCGCAGATCCGCCATTTTGTTTTCAGTTAGTGATCAGAAAAATGCTTGGCATTTAAATTTGGGACCCTCTAGCAACCTAATTCTTTTTGTATTCACCTAGTTGGACCCTGAGGATGCTAGCCATGTCTTTATTTTGGGGTAAAACACCCCAGAAATATGTTTTTCAAATTTCTGGAAAAAGTACTTTCGTGCTCACGAAAGTGTCGAACTTTTTTGCAAAAGCTTTTGCAAATTGCGACAGTACTTTTCTAGTCTGTGGGAAAATGACAGCAATTCTTTGGCACTCCGCTGCAAAAGAAAGGTTTGGAGTTTAGTGCTGAAATTTGAAGGGAACGTAGCCGACATCTCACAGATGTGCCTTTCAGTGTTTTGTTGAAAAAATATTGCATGGTGGCAAAGTTATGGTACTCCAAAGTTGACGCTTTTTCCCATAGGATAACATTACGGCGCCTAACGCATTACAGGAATCCTTTGGCACCCACCCTGCTGCAAAATAACGGTTTGGTCTTTTTTCCTGAAATTTGGAGGGAACACAGCCAACAGCCCACAGATGTGCCTTTCAGTGGTTTGGTGAAAACATATTACAGGGAGGCAAAGTTATGGCACTCTGAACTTCTCTTTTTTTCACATAGGATAACATTACGGCGTTCGCCGCGCCTTTCAGGGCCTGTATCGCGGAAACGGTGCGAGATACGGACTTTTCGTTGCAAAAATGCTTGGCCCCCTAATGCCTAATGGGGGCTAAGTACAAAACTATCCAGGACAGTCGTAAATCATATGACTTTTAAATTTTTTTTCTACATCGTACGGCTCCTGAGATATAACCTATTTAGTGTTCCAAGTCCTCATTTTCTGCTCCGATACCCATTATTATGCATACATTCTTTGTACTCACTGTCTTTCTCTATGCAGCTTTTGGGGAAAACCAGCCAATGGCTTATATTACTGTTACGTTGCCCTTTCCACTTGCGGTTCCGTACCGTTTCACTTACCGTTGACATCGCCACCATGTGCGTTATCCTTTGCGTTTTCCTTTGCGCTTGCGTTTCTGTTATTTTTTGCCATTTGTGTCTACAGTACTGTTTCTCTTTCTGTTTCACTTTACATCACCATGCCCATTGACATTTCCGTTTGCAGGCACCATGCTACTATGTGACAACACATCATGTGGCAGACCGTTCCCGTCTACGCCACCATGTGCGCTACCCTTTCTGTTCTCATTTGCGCTTCCATTACCATGTGTGCCACTGTTAGCACTTCTGCTTGCGTTGCTGTTCCTGTTACTATGCCACAAGACATCACGTGGCGGGAGCGCTGCATTACATTCACTATTTCTCGTTATCATTCTCAAAAAGGGAAGTTAGAGGCAAAAAAAATTCCATTTAATGCATTAGTTAGGGTTGTTCCACAGCAACAAAAGTGAGGAAATTCGGTGTTAGGGTTGAAAACCCCTTGGACCCCAGCCCACCCCAACCAGCACTGGGGCGTCGGTCCTAACTCTCACCCCATTCTCCTATACTTCTGCTGCTTTACACATGTGATGGGGTGAAGTTAGGGCTGGCGACCCCAATAGGCACCCCAATGCCGGTTGAGGGGTTGGGCTGGGGGTCGAGGGGGGTTTTCAACCCCTAACCGAATTCCTCACTTTGTCGCTTGGAACAACCCTAACTAATGCATTAAACGAGTTTTTGCTCTATTATATATATATATATATATATATATATTTTTTTTTTTCATTTGTTGCTCTCAGTATAATTCCTAAGTATTTAAGGGTGACCATATCCCACTTCATCAGGAATTTCTGCTGAAGGGGAGAGTCTGGAGTATGCTGGAATTTTAGTATTTCTGTTTTGTTTGAGTTAAGCGTATATCCTGATAGGGCTAAAAATGTGCCTAAGTCCTGGAATACTGAGTAGAGAAATCTCAGGTCTACTCAAATATAACAGAACACCAGCCGCATAGACTGCTATCTTATGTTCCTGGCCCCCCAAAGTAACCCCCTGTATTTCTGGGTCCAGTCGGATCTGTTAGGCCAGCGGCTCTATGTATACTACAAATAGTAAGGGGGGACAGTGGGCACCCCTGTCTCGTACCTCTCCCCAGATTAAATACTGATGAGTGAGTGCCATTTGACCTGATGTATGCCTGGGGCCCTGTGTATATCCTTTTAATTGTCTCCACAAACCCAGGTGAGAACCCAAGCCCGGCAAGGACTTGATACAAGATTTCCCAGTTGACCTTGTCAAAAGCCTTTTCGGCATCCAGACTAACCATCACAGCTGGGGCATTGGTGTCATTGAGGGAGTTTATTATATGAAGGGTATGGCGGACACTGTCTGCTGCTTGTTGCCCAGACACAAATCCCATCTGATCTCTGTGTACTATGGTGGGGATAACGTCTTTCAGTCTCTAGGCTATAATCACTGTAAAAAATGTATAATCCACATTAAGCACTGATATGGGTCTACATGATTCGCATAATGTGAGGTCCTTGCTGGACTTGGGTATGACTGATATCACTGCCTGTCTCCAGGATGGTGGCAAGTCTGAATCCCCACCCAAAATCTCTTGATAGGTCGGCTGGAGGAGGGGTATCACAGCTTCCCCAAATTTTTTATAAAACTCTGCGGGGAGTCCATTAGTGCCTGGACACTTCCCTGTTTTACTATTGCCTATCACTGCTTGAATCTCTGTCCCCGAGATTGGTCTCATTAAAGTTAAATTCTGTGCTTCCGATACCTTGGGGAGGTGTAATTGATTTAAAAAGTTCTCGATCTGTTCTACCTCTGGTCTCAGCTGTTGAGCATATAACTTAGAGTGATATGCTGTAAAGGGCTCAGATATCTCTGTCATGTGGCTAGTTTTGATTTTAGTGTGTGGCTGTACTATATGGGTTATTTGGGGCCTTTGCTCTTCTTGCTCATAGGCATATAGCCAATAATCGGTGGTCCCCCTCATAATATTTTTGTTTCAGGAACTGCAGGTTGCGTTTGACTTTTTGGTCTAGGAGTTGGTTCAAGAGCCTCTTAAGGTGCAGTAACTCTTTTCCCTTTTCCAGTCCTAGTTTCACCTGTTACTGCTTCTCTAGTTCTTGTATTTTGTTCTCTAGATCTTTTTGTTTTTCCATTCTCCGTTTCTTTCTGGCTACTGCAATAGCTATGAGTTTCCCTCTTACCATCGCCTTTATTGTGTCCCATAACACTCCCCCGCTTACTTCTGAACCTGCATTATCTTGGATTGCATGTTTTATGAAATCTGGGATTTGCTCCTATACCTCAGGGTCATTTAGAAGGGAAAGGTTCAGTCTCCAGAAGGTCTGTTTCTCAGGCCTTGACAAGGTGATACAGTATGTAGTGTGAAGGGGGAGTGGTCAGATAGGCCCAGTGGTCCTATTGTGCATTTCTTAGCTTGTGTCACCACTTCCCTTGATAGGAAGAAGTAATCTAATCTAGAATAGATACGATGGGTGGTAGAATAATATGTATATCCCTGCGTGGTACCTTCCAGAAATTTCCAGGTATCATGCATTCCCAATTTAGCTAAAAGAGTTTTAACCTGCCTGGCTGTCTTATGAGACCTCCTTGGTATCTTGGATGTAGTGTCCAACCCTAGGTCTAGAGTGATATTCCAGTCTCCTGCACAGATGAGTATACCCTCGGCTTTTTCTGTTATCAGCAACTGTATTTTCCTATACAGTTCATAGATAGAATCTGGGGGGGAATACACTGACACCAGGGTAAGCATCTGACTGTTCAACACACCCTTCAAAAGGACATATTCCCCCCCATGTCTCTAACTTTATCTAGCATTTCAAACAGGGTGTACTGTGGGATCAGACTGCCGCACTCCTTCTCCACCCAGTTTTGTAATATGAATAACACACCTCTCTATACCCAAATCCCAATAACTTCTGATGTTCTCCATCAGAAAGATGCATTTCTTGTAATAGCATGAAATCTGCCTTCGCCTGCTTTATATAGGTCACCACTTTTTTTGAGCATAATGTGGTATGTTAAACCATTCACATTGTACATTATAATTTTAGAATCCTTTAGAGTGTTTCTGATGCTTACTCTGTTGTACAGCACTCCGACCCTTCCTCTTGTACTTTTCCCAACTCACCTCTCTTCTTCCCCTTGGAATCCTATGAGCCACATAATAACTCACAGTAAACATTAACCAATAGTAACTTGTAGATATAAACTTTAACTCAATTAGAACTTTAACTTTTGTACTTCCAAGGTTGGGGAACCCTCTTTGGCATTCCCTATCTCTGTTAGGGGACATTCTCCCTGTCAGAGCTGTAGTGTGGTCTGTACCCCTGTCTAGAGGGGACACTACAGGGATCAATACTTGCTGCATAGTACCTAGCAAGATACAGCCCTGCCTGTTATCAACTCCTCCTGGGAGCCGCAACTAGGTGTGTTTTAACCTTCTTTCTCCCCTACTCGCTCAGCCTATCCTCTTCCAGGACTGTGTGCTTATCAATCTGTGTATAGCCCAGGTCCTTTTCACACACCCCCGGCACCTGACAGTCTTCATTATTTATTTTCTGTCATCACAACTTATCCTTCCCTTCTTCTTCTCCCACTATCTCTTATTTGGTCATTAATTATTATTATTATTATTATTATTATTATTATTATAATACTCATGTTGAAAGTCCTGGTGTGCAGACAGCTGTGACACATCCAAATTGCCTTCCTTTATATGTGTCCCTTCGGACCCCCCCCAAGAGTTGATCCCCACCTTGAAGTATAGTCTGCTGCCATTTGGGCCCTTTTCCAGTCTCCCCCATTGTTTGTCCCATTTATTTCCCTCTACTTTAATAAGTAGGGTTTTAGTTACATTTTTATTCTTCCAGGGGCCAGTTCTTCCCTTCTTCTGGGGGCTTTCCATAGCCATATTTACCATGTTACTCAGGCAGTTTATCAACATTACTCACAAGGTGAGTCCTCACTCGCATTGCTACATAGTCCGTTTCTCTTCTCCTCCCAGTTAGGGTCTATTCAAGGTGCTGCTCCATTTTGCCCATCTCCATCTTGGTTATTTGGTGTTGTCTGTAGCATGGAGCGGATGTCCTCTAGGACTCAGTGCGCCACTGCACGTCGTGCAGATTTAAACTGATCCTTCCAAAACCTCTCTGGGAAAGAACTGTTCCTGTCCCTGTATGCAGCAGGTGGTGAGAGTCTTTTCCAGGGGGACATCTCTTGCTTTCAGTGCCTCTTCTGCCTCCAGTGGAGTAGTGTATGTCTGCACACCATCTTCCCATAAAATTTTAATACGGGCAGGGGTAAGAGTTTGAAATCGAATCCACTTTCTTTTCAATGCCTTCGTTATTGAGTGGTACTGCAGCCTGAGATGCTGAATTTCAGGAGGGTAATCTTGGTCAGCGGCAACCAGTGGTTCAAGAGCAGAGTGTCTCCCCCCCCCCACCCATCCATCATGGTCCTTTGAGAGAGAGATTGTCTAGTATGACTTGTTGGTATACTTTTTGGTTACTGGCTTATGTGAATTTAGATATCTTTCCTGTATATGGAATACTGCACTTAGAAACATAGAATTTGATGGCAGATAAATACCACTTGGCCCACCTAGTCAGCCCATTTTCCCTACCTGTTTCATATACCGCAGATCCTAAATGATCTTCAGCCTACCCTCTCCTATGACTAGAGTTCCTTCATGTCTGTCCAATGCATTTTTGAATTCCCCTTCTGTTTTTGCCCCTACAACCTCTGCCGGAGGCAGGCCCATGGATCCACTATCCTTTACCGAAGTGGGGAGGGAAGTCCACAGGAAATGGGTGTTGCTTAATCTTAATTATGTTTGTTCCTCCTCATGAGGACCTAATTCTTAGTCAGTGTTCAAAATGGGGGGGGGGGGACAGAAAAGTTATTTTCCCCAAAAAAAGGCTGTGTAATCAAGATTCTTTTTATTCATTCCATCCCTACCAGGATAGCTCATGCTCATATTGCTGCTGAAATCTTGCACTCCTATATATACACATGAGCATAAGGCCAGAAGTAAGCTATTCTGGTAAAAGATGTATAAGAAAAACATGAATCAACATAAAAACATGAAAACATAGAAGTTGTTGGCAGATGGGGACCATACAATCCATCAAGTCTGCCCTTGACTTCCTACTCACCTACTTAGCTGCCTGCTTATGTATCCCACTTTGTCTGTCCCATGCCCGCTTGAATTCCTCCACTGTCTTGGCTCCCACCACCCTCTCCGGCAGGCTGTTTCATGGTTCCACAACACGCTCTGTGAAAAATAATTTCTTCATATGCTTCTGAACTTTCCTCCCTTAAGTTGAAGGTTGTGCCCTCTAGTCCTGCTATAGTCTTGTACCAGAAAGAGGTTCTACACATGCAACCTGTTGTTGCCTTTAAGGTATTTGAATGTTTCTATCATGTCCACGATTCCTGTGTTGTTCTAGGGAGTATAATTTGAGGTCATCCAGTCTTGCCTCGTATGGTTTCTGATGCAAGCCCTGCACCATCTTTGTTGCTCTTCTCTGTACTGTCTCCAGCCTATCAATGTCCTTCCTGAGGTGTGGCCTCCAGAATTGGACACAGTACTCCAGGTGAGGCCTGACCAGGGACCGATACAGGAGCATGATTACTTCATGCCTTCTGCTCGTGATGCCACTCCCTATGCATCTCAGGATGCCACTAGCCTTTAGTGCTGCCTTGTCACGGTGCCTACTAACCTTGAGGTAATCTGATATAATCACCCCTAGGTCTCACTCCTGCCTGGTAGCCACCAGCTGCTCCCCTCCCATTGAGTACAGTTTTCCTAGGTTACACTTTCCCAGGTGCATTACCTTGCATTTTTTGGCACTGAATTTCAATTGGCAGGGCTTGGACCGCTCCTCCAGATAGAATGTGGGAGAGAAATGTAATAAGTTCTCTTGGTCAATGGCATGTAGAGTGGTGGCGAGATCAGCTTTCATGTTTTGCTGTCCCTCTGTTGTGTCTAACCTGTTGCCGATTTTGGTGTCATCTGAAAACAGGCACACCTTTCCCTCCAGTTCATCTGCAATGTTGCTGATGAATATGTTGAAGAGGATCGGCCCCAGAACTGAGCCCTGAGGGACCCCGCTAGTCACCCTCCCCTCCACAGACAGAATGCCATTTACTAATACTCTGAGTTCTCCCATGTAACCAGTTTCTGACCCAGTTTGTAACCTCGGGCCCAATTCCCATGTTTTCCAGTTTTTTGATTAGTTTCCTGTGTGGAATGGAGTCAAAAGCTTTGCTGAAGTCTAGGTAAACTACATCTACTGCCTCACCCTGATCCACTGTTTTGGTGATCCAACTGAAAAAAATCAACCAGGTTTGTCTGGCAATAAATAGGAAAGGTTAAATATTAAGATAACCTGAATCTAAAGGATTTTACTGTTTGATTCAAAGTACAAGCATAAGAATAAGAAAATATTGGGACATAAAAGAAACAAAAGTAACCAAGTGGGTAATGCAATGGTAATTGCCTGTTTATATGGAACAATTAATTATTGATGTTTATAAAATGTTAATATAAAAAATGGTTTATTTGAATATTTATCATATATTTCAGAACAAGAATGCCCTTTGAAAAAAGCACCAGGAAGTGCGAAACATTAGGATTGGAATAAATAAAAAGAAACTTGATTACACAACCTTTTTTGGAAAATAACTTTTGTCCCCCCCATTTTATCCACTACCCTTTCCATGAAAAATACTTTCTCATGTTACTCCTAAGTCTACCGCCCTCTATCTTCATAATGGCCCTTTGTTCTTGAACATCTTTTTTTGTGTGAAGGATGCTACCCTCTTGTACCTTATTTACACCCTTGAGATATTTAAGGGTCTCTATCATATTCCCCCCTCTTCCAGGGAATACATATTGAGAACCTCCAGTTTTCCCTCATATGACTTTTGGTGCAGCCCGTGCACCATTTTTGTCATCATTCTCTTAACTGCTTCTACTCTATGTCCTTCCGGAGATGTGGCCTCCAGAACTGGACACAGTACTCTAGATGAGGTCTCACCAATGTTCTATACAGTAGCATCACCACCTCCTTCCTTTGCTTGAATGTACAAACTCTATTGGCTGTAAAACATCTGCAACAAAAATGATTAACTGCAAAAAAACAAAAAAAAACAGTCACAGAAAGCAAGAAGTATATAAAAACATGTAATAATCCTCAATATTCACATATGATACAGGATTATGCACACTAAAGACTACGTAGAACGACAGAAATGGAAAACAAAATGTTTGAAAAGATAAAGATGACACAGAATAACACTCACTAGTCTGCATTAAATTCTATGTAGAAGTAGGAGCTTACCCCCATCTGGCAACTTCTGAGTTATGGCAAACTTGAACACGTGATGTTAAAAGTTTGGTGTCCCAACAGTAACTGACTCAGAGTAAAACAACACAGAAATACCTTTGGCATGCTGGCCCACTTGCCTACATCATCAGCCCTGTCTCTTGGGCATCACAATCCCAGACATGCCCCTGATCTAAGAGCCAACCTCTCCCAGAAAACTGGTCCGAACCAGTAACATGTATTTAGTCTTGCATGTATTGTTATCATGGCCGTCTGCTCAGCAGGGAGCATCTAACTTTGGCTTGGTCACTGTTTACACCCAAAACATTAGAGTCTTTTAGCTAAAAGGAACTTATCCCTTTTGTTGTGACCCAAAACAAAGAGTCTTGAGATGCTAGAACTCTGCTGTTCACACCCAGCCTCTGTTAGAACACAGAAATGCTCACACAAAAGCCCTTCCAGCTGAATAGAAACATAGATTTTGATGGCAGATAAGGAGTGCCTGGCCCACCTAGTCTGCTCATTTCCCTACCTACTTAAACTCCAGATCCTAAATGATCTGCAGTTTACCCTCTCTTTCCTATCACTAGGGTTGCCTTCTGCCCATAAGCCTGAGACTGCAATAGAAGGCAATTTTAATTCTCCCCATACATCTGACATCAACTGAAATATTTTGCAGACAATATAACTAATAAAATAAAATAAAACTTCATGTGTGCTACATAGACATATAGAATAATGTATGGGGCAACATACACTACGAGGCTGTGTTTCCATCAGGGAGTGAGATGACATTATGGACCACAAGAGCTAAGCTCGAGTAGCCTTTATGATGTAATCTTACCCTGCGATGGAAACATCAGCTTTGTAGTGTATGGTTGCCCATGCATTATGTTGTATAGCATATGTTTATTTTCATTCAGTTATAAAATGGCATGGATTTTTCTGAATCCTGACTGGCCAAGATGATTTAGAAGCCACGTGTTTGAGGAAAAGAAACCCATGGCTTCACACTTCCTCTGGCACCCAGCACTCAATACATTCTAATATTAATGTCTTCCAGAAACATTGTCATAAAACTTTCTGGCAGCTATCTTTATAAAGAGAAAAACATATTTGCAATTACCATAGAAAACAATAAATAAACACACTTCATTAAAGCCGAACACCATTCCACATAACAAAAAACAAACAAACAAAAAACAGACTCACAAAAACACCCAAGCACCTTGATTTTATTTTATTTTTTTAATTTAATATGCTTTATTAAGTTTTCAAAAGAACAACAACAACAACAGACATACAAACAATAGACACTAACCTCTACCCTCCCAACTCCTTCTACCCACTTCAACCTCCCTCCCTCCCGACAGCAGAGCAGCACTGGACCCCTCACTGAGAATGAGTCAAACAAAAGGCACAATCAATCACAAGGGGAAACTGGGATCAGCCTGCAAAGTGTAAAGAGTGTGCAGTTTACCCCAGGTTTTGTTGAATAGTGGTAGGAGGTTGTGTAAACCAGCAATCAATCATTCAACTCTAAGATTAGTGAGGAGTTCCTGCAACCACTCAGTATAGGATAAACTCACTGAATCACACCAATGTCACAGAACCAGCTTCTTAACGGATAAGTAGACTACTGTTTTATTCTGATCTGTAGCAGACTTTCAAAATCAGGCCTCAGTCCACCAGCACTGATTTCCTTCAGTTCCCCCATTCCATATTTCAAAAGCCACTGACCTGCTTTCAGCATCTCACGACAGAATTTCATTGTTGGCTCAAGACAAGACAGTTAAATACTGCTTAACCCACTTCCCTGTATCAACATACCTTGCTACAGAACTAGAAGAGATAGTTCTGTGCACGTCGCAAACACCTTTTGGTGCCTAGTGCAGTACGATCACTCACTTGAGGTGTAGCCACTCCTGCTGATATCTCAGTTATGAGGAATCTGCAGTGTAGGTATTGTAAGCAGGAGGAATTTGAAACAAGATTCTAGGCTGTTAGCATTCTAACATCACTACTATGGTACAACAGCTTCTGGAAATGTACAGATACAATAAGCAATAAGACATGACAGGGTATTGGTTGTGCTGGTTTTACCACATGCAGAGGGGTGTGTGGCATGGTACAAAGCTGCTAACCAAGTGTCTTTAGCCTCTAGAAGTGTGGTTAAACCAACACAGTCAATGCCGAAAGTGTGATATTGTGCTTATAAAATGAACCCATTGGCAACTTTTAAAAATCAAAGTTTAAAAGACACAAAGAATATAATAAAATATTGCTACAAATATGAAATAATCCTTCCACAGATGGTTTTCACCTGTCAGTCATCTGTCTTTCTACACATTTAATACATTTTGTGTAAGTTTGCCATGGAATACAAGAAATCAAAGTCCTGAATTATTAATGCCTCCTCCTCTCCCCCCCCCCATGCATGGAACGGAAATAAGGAATACATGAATTCAAACTTCTGCAGAATTCCACTGGCATACATACTGTATACACACACACACACACACACACCCACCCACCCCTGAATTGGAGCCAGAACCTCATTTTCATCTGTTGTAGGGTAAGCAGCAGGGAGTTCCATAGCAAACTGGTAAGGATACTGTAGGAGGGAAATTATTCATGATTATCAAAGAAACACCCGCCTCAACATTTTATGTCACCCCTCCAATTTCTTCCTCCCTCAAATGTTCCTCTAAATAAACTCTCCTCTCCCTCCCCTGCATGGTTCTCTGTGCCCCTAGTCCCCTGGTCAAGGTGTGCTCCCCTCTCCTCTGACTGACCTGTCCTCCCCTCGGCTGTGACCTTTCCCTCTGTGGGATCCAAACATCCTCCAGCTAGGGTGTGCTGCTACTGTCAGGTGCCCTAACCACTAGGTCAACACCTGCTTACTGTTGCAGCAAGTATTTCGACCTCTACCTCTCAATATGAAGCTAGCTGTGCTCTCTCTGCTGGCAGCCTCCCTGCTCTGTACACCACTTATTGCTGATCCCGCCGCCACTGTACTTGCCATTGACCAAGAGCACTTATTACATTTCTCTCCCGCATTCCATCTGGATATCCCTCCCTATTCAGGTATAAGATGGGAGCTTACCAGAACTGATCCCCTTCTCTTTGCCTTTCTCTCCAAACCTGAATGTCACCATCTCAGCTCCCTCTTGCTCTCCACGTCAATACGGCCCCCCCAGCATGCCCCATAGTCTGTTTCTCTCCCTGCTGCTGCTGGCAGGTGATGTTGAGCGCAATCCTGGACCCTAAAACAGCACCCTTGACCACTCAGATACTATATGGATTAACTCCCCTGGACTAAAAATTGCCCACATAAACCTGTGCAGCCTACCGTCAAAATTTACCAACCTTGAGCCTTGGGTTGCTCTATACAAACCAAACATCCTTGGCATCTCTGAAACATGGCTGAAACCCCATCTATCTAATACAGCATTTCACCTATCAGGGTACTCACTGCTGAGACATGACAGGGCCTGGTAAGAAGAAAGATGGTGGGGTGGCCCTCTACATCAGGGAGCCCCTCTCTGCCTCTCTTGTCCTTCACTCCACCCCATGTTCCCCCAGTGACTGGCTCTTAGCTGTACCAACTATTGGCTCAGCCAAAAAGATCTATGTGGGTTGCTGCTACAACCCCCTGACTGGAGGAACCACAGGTCTCACTACCCACCTTGAAGGACTAGAAAGCCTCTCCCCTCACAGGGACACAATCCTCCTCCTTGGGGATTTTAACCTGAACTGGCTTAGCACCCAGGAGCCTGACTACTCAAACCTATTAAAACAGGCTTAGCACCCAGGAGCTTGACTACTTGAACCTATTAAAACAATTCAACCTGGTTCAAATCATATCATCTCCCACCAGGCACACTACGTGGACCCTAAACCACACTCTCCTTAACTGGGCTGTCACCAACAGCAGGGGTAAGGTGCTTCGATCGGGGACACTGTCAGATGCCATCAGCGACTACTCCCTCCACCTATGTGGTTTGGTCCACTAAGTTTAGATGCCCCCCCAAACTACTCTCCTTCCGTAATTTCAAACATTCTGATATTCCTGCCCTCCTTGACAATGCTAGGGCCATAAACTGGTCAGCCCTCTACTCCCTCTCTGATGTGTCTGAGGCTGTGGATTTCCTCAGTGCAGTACTCCTGCAACTCCAGGATTAACACTTCCTCCTAACTACATGGAGAGAGAAGGGTGGTAGCACTCTATGGGTCACTAAAGACCTTCTGGCCATTATGAGGGATAGGGACAAATTGTGGTCGGACTATAAAAAGGCCCCCTCCCCCACAGTCTGTAATGCTTACAGATGCCTGTGTAACCAGTGTAAACAGACTGCCCTGGCTCAAAAGCGTGACTTCTTCCAGAAGCAACAAAGGGAGAGTTTCGGGAACCCACACCATTTCTGGGGTGAAATTGGCTAATTACTAAACCCGTGCACCTGTGATTCTTCCATCCACTTGGATACTGCCTCTGACCACCTGACTGATCCCATCAAGATTGCCCAGGCTTTCAATAATAAGTTCTTAGACCTGTCAGCCCTCCATAGCAAGTTACCTGCCTAGCCACCCACTAGCTCTGGGTCCAATCCCGCTGACCCACCCCCACCTTTCCCCCACAAGCCCCCTTTCTATTTCTGGTCCATCTCCACCAAAGACACTGACAAGTTTCTAAAGAATCTGCCTAACTGAAGTAGCTCTAGTAATGATGGTCTTTTCCCGGCTATGCTCAAGCTTATCTCCCCTACCATACTTCAACCCCTCACCTTCATCTTTAATCTGCCCTTGACCTCTTCCTCCATGCCTTATTACTGGAAACATGCTAGGGTGGTGCCTATCTTTAAAGCTGGCGACCCTTAATCAGTGGATAATTATAGACTAATCTCCCTGCTCCCCCATGTGAGCAAACTCTTGAAAAAATTGTATACCTCCAACTGTCCCACCACATTGAAAAATACCACCTGCTGTCCAAACAGCAACATGGGTTTTGCAAGTTGCACAGTACCTCATCTGCCTTGGCTCTGTTTATAAATCACATCCATAGGAACATGGATCTGGGTAAAGCCATAGGGGCTGTTTTTGTCGACCTGTCCAAGGCCTTCGACCTGGTTAACCACCCCCTGTTACTCTCCACACTCCACCAGCTTGGCTGCTTTTCTGAGTCTTCATGGTGGTTCCAGAGCTATCTCTCAGGGAGATCACAATCTGTATGTATTGGGCTTGCTACCTCACCTCCTGGTCTGTATGGGTGTTCCACAGGACTCCATACTCGGCCCACTTCTTTACTCCCTGTTCATAAATTCACTCCCCTCCAACTGCATTTTCTGCGAAGCCCTACTGTATGCCGATGACTTTGTCCTGTTTTTTAGTGACAAGGCACTTGAGAACATATTCCCTGTATTGTCCCGCAACTATATCTCTGCATGCACCTGGTTCTAGTCACATTGCCTTCTCATCAATGAAAAGAAAACCAAATCCATGATTTTCGGGTTCAAACCTTTTCTTGCTAGTATCGCCAAGTCCGGAGCTACTCCCTTGGTACTGACCCCAGATGAACGTGTGCTGGAGATGGTGTACAACTTCAAGTACCTGGGTGCAACCCTAGACCCCTCCCTCTCCTATTCAGACTACATTGCTTCCGATCATATGTCAGATAAACCAAAAACCTGGCATGGCTTACCGACTCAAACTGTTCTTGACTGGTGAAGCCCATCTAGTCATTGCCCAAGGTAATTTACTTCCTGTTATTGACTATTGCTCCCCATCTATTCCCGTATGTCCTCAACCCTGCACTCACGTTTCTGCGCAACGTACAACAACATTTTTTCACTCTGCACTCCTGGCTCTGCACTCCACCCACCATTGTCACCTCTACCAGTCACTTGGCTAGCTCCCATTCTCCCATCATTTTGAATATGCTCTCAGATGCATTATCAACAGCACCCTTAGGTGTGGTGAAGCATCTCCGTATGCATCACTCCTTAAGGCTCATAGTCCTCCATGGTCCCTGCGTACATCCTCGGTTCCCTTCCCCGGAAGTTCCCAAACTCACCACTGCTATGGGGGGGTCATAGCATTATCTGTCACAGCTCCCTCTTTGTGGAACAGCCTCCTTGCATCCCTCTGCTCCCTAGACACATAATTTTAAACACCACCTCAAATCCTGGTTACTATGCGAGACCAAATGCCTATGCTCACCAGGTTAAGCTTCCTCCCCGTCTCTTCCCACTACCCGCTGCCTACCTCTTTTGTGTCTGTCTCATCCCTAGCATTTGCATGTCTATGCCCCAGTTGTACTTGCCAGCCCTTATCTCTTTGTATACTTGCTGAACCTTCAACACTGACACTGATTGTAAGGCTGCTGTATCAGCCTTACACGTTAGTGTTATACATCATGAATGCTGTTTTAGCGGCTTGTGTTCCCTTGATGAGCTTATAGCAGAACAGCATATTTCCATGTGTGTCCTGTCTCATTGTAACCTGTTGTACCTGCCTGCCTTTGACTCATTGTATCTTTGATGTATTTTCTCAATGCCATATGACTGTAAGGTCACTGTTATTGTGTATTTTTGCTGTATGTTATTACCCTGTGCCACTTGTTTTGTGGCCCATGTCATGCCTGAAAATGGTCCCCAGGATCAGTGTACTTACTCAGTTATCAAATACTTACATAAATAAATAAACAAATAAATAAACACCAGAAATGGGAACTCTGAATAGCACTTGATTTTTAAATGTGTGTATCAGTGTATGAAGGAGCTCATGACAGGAAAGAACATTCAATTATTTACTTTTTTTGTTTAATCTAAGGGAGTTTTATTTTTAGGGTCTGGTTGAAGTTTATTTTATATACAAGTAAAGGTGTCAGCTGTATTTATTATGGTAATCAGGAATGAGAGAAGTCGCTCATGAACTCTGTATGTGAGTTGCCAAAATTCCAAATCACATTGCCAAACTCTTTCCAACCTCTGCAGTTGTAGAACATTAAGATATGGGTCTCAGAACCTGTTTAGCCAGTCAGGAAGCATAACATTTCCAAACCATTTTATGAATACTCATACACAACAACATAGAACCATATGCTATAAATTTGTGCCTGAAACAGTGGCAGGGAACCCAAAATTATAATCTTGGTGTCCAGTCATTTTCAAGATCTAGCTGCATCAGATGCCAAGACTTTATTTTTGAGACAGTTAATTTGTATTATACAATGGCAAGAAAGAATCTGCTGTTCTCATTGGCCACTCAGGGACTGGAGCTGTGATATTATCCTGGCATAACATCACGGTTCTAGTCCCACCACAGTAAGGACCACACGTAAATGCAAAAAAAAAAATCACTCTGCTGCCTATGAGCAGCTCCTGCACTCCACGCTTTGCCACTCTACTCCTGATCCCTCAAGCCTGCCCCTAAGGCACCCAGCGCATCACATCGCAGACCACACTATCATGGTATCCCATTTTCTTAAGGGAGACCTGCATGAAGAAAGAGCAGAAGCGAGCGCCCAATGGCTTCACTAGCGCCAGCACGGGCTCTCTCCTTACCGCTCACATTACGCTCTTCTTCCTGAATTAAAAAACACATTTTAGCATACCTTTCTACTCCCAGTACAGAAAAACCTTAACACTGGAAGAACCTCAAGCAGATCCCCCCCCCAAAAAAAACAAAGTGAAATGGCCGAGCGGGGGCTGGTCTTCTTAATGGGACTGTCGGCTTCAGTGCTGCTAATGACTTGCTCTGCAGCAGTCTTTGCTCGTTCCCCTAGACAGCAGCAGAAGCGTATCTGTTCTTCACCTTTCTAAGTAAAGACTTCTGTGTGAGTGCGTCTGTGTGTGTGTGTGTGTGTGTGGTGTGTGGGGAGGGGTTAGGGAAACACAAAACCAGCCCACTGTGGAAAAAAAAACAACAACAGCAGAAACATGTACAAGGCAACGAATTATCAGGACTATTTTTTCTCCTTTTATACCTACCCAGTAAAAAATAACTTCAAAATATCTAAAAATATATTTTAATTAATTTTATTGTACTTTTTTTTTTACAAGAGAGCCATTGTATAATAGGAATAATGCACTCCAGGGTGTGTGTCGTGCTGGAATAACGTCACTTCTGGGGCGATTAGTCGCACTCGGCCTGCGGCCTCGTGCCTAATCACCCCAGGTGTGACATTATCCCAGCACGACACACAACCTGTCGTGCATTATTCCTTTAATTTTCAATGGATGTTATGCTGTATAATTGTACCCCAGGCCAGCCCAGTGAATGAGAGGGCTGAGGTAACTCCACAGACTGTGGCCGGATGAGGGACCGGCCCCCTGCAAGCCTTACACTGTCAACAGGGCATCTCAAAGGTCCATGGCAGAGGACCACCACTGGAGCATGGCAAGTCTCAAAGCAACAAGTTTCAGTAGATGTGTCTTCGGAGCATGTTTCTAAATGATACATCCAAATCTACCAAAGGCAAAAATAGTTGTGCGTTATGTTAGTGAGTCTTTTCATCTAGGCAGCCAATAACCTGCCTTAATTTTCCCAACCAAAAATTTAGCCATTTACATAGGTTATCATTATCAATCAATCAATCAAAGTCTTTATTTAACCAGGCGATCACCGTTGAGCAAGCTCATTTTCGAGGTGGACCTGGGTTTGTTAACAAGGAACAAGGGACAATATGCATGGAATGCAACACACAAGAAAATAGTAATAATACAAATAAAGTGAGACACAATAATACAGTATATACAAAGTATCAGCAGGTAGCATTGACAGTAGTATATGTTTGGAACAGAAGATACAGCAAGTTTTGGGTAGAACACAATTTTTCATAAAAGTAAAGAAATATATATATCAGGTGCACCGAACACAGATAAAACCTAATATAAAAAGATATATAGTGATACGGTATGGAGAATTTAGAGCTGGAACCAGGGTCAAAGGAATGCGGAAGGGACAGATATGGGGGTAGAAAAAGGGGAGAGGGAAGAGTCGATTATGGATGTGTTTTTTGAAAGGTCAGGGACTGCCGAGAGTGACTCCAAAATATTTATAGGTGACAGTCTTGACAGTTCCCTGGATATTTGAAAATTGTAGATACAGAAATCCTATTGTGTGTGTTCGTTTTTCCCATTCTAGAGTCAAAAAGCATTGCTTGATTAGTGCTTAATTTTAGTTTGGATATTCAAAACCACCTCCCCATATTTAAAAATCAACTTGTAAGTTTGTCCTTAAAATATCAAAACTTGATCCAGTTGCCACCAGAACCATGTCATCTGCATGGAGATGAGTTTGAGTAAACTACAAAGAATGAATTCATGAAAGCTATAAACAAGAGAAATCCCCAAATAGAATCTTTGGGTACTCCCTTGTCTATGGTTCTACATTTGGATAACAGGTTGGATACCTTAATCTCTTGCGTCTTCGTCTCTAAATATAATCCATGTCATTGAGAGTATTCTCTGCAACCCACCAGATCTCTTAAAGATGATAGGAAACACTTTTTGTATCCCTTTAGATGTCCTCCTGTCCCTTTAGTGTCTATCCAATATTCTGATATGTTTTTTTGCCTTTTCTGTTACATTAATAATCAACATTTGTTGGCTTTTAACTACCCTGAATCCCTCTCTCCTCAGCAGTTGCTGCTCTCTCTTTTCATACTGTATGAACATTCTATGACATCAGTAACACCATTCCAGGAGGCCATTCAGAAGAATAGCATGGAATAATGTTATTGATGTCACAGAATGTCTTAGAATATGAAAAGAAAGAGCAGCAGCTGGTGAGGGGAATGTAACTCTGAGGGCACCCCAAAGCTTGATTATTTATTGATCAAAAATTGGTCAAAGCATATCAGATTACATAACTGGCATGCAAAGGAAGATGAAAGGACAGTTAACTATATAAAAATAATTTCCGCCTCCTTTAACCTAAGTTATAAAATAATGTAGTCCACCATATCAAATGCCCTGGACAAATTCACAAACACAGCACCCACCTTCAGATGTTTGTGTAATGTTATACAAACTATGTTGTTAAAATCCAGGACTGCAATGTCTGTGAAACATCCAGGCTTAAAACCATATTGAAATGGTGTGATCTTGGTACACTTTTCAAGATTTAAGGAAAATTGTGATTGAACCTGTTGCTCCAGTAATTTGGACAAAATTGATAATAAGACAATTGGCTGTAATTACCGAGAACATCCTTTGGTCCATGTTACAGATGGCTATGACTGTAGATAGTTTCCCTACAGATAGAAAATTATTATCTACCAAACTCCAATTAGAAAGCCTTGTTCAAACTGGGGCAAGTAGTTCATCATCATAATAATTTATTGATCGGTGTATGCCATTACATATTCAAAAAATAGTTTTACAATAGAAAATTACAGAATGTAAATAAAAATAACAATGCATGATACAAAGTCAGATAAAAAAGTTCAGAATACACATTTCTTAAACTTTAAAAATGGAGGTACAATACCAGAGTATTGTAAATACATTCTAAATGTGGAAGAAGAGTACTAATTGTACAATGTTTATACAGAGCTTTCAGGATTCCAGTGATTCAGTTTTAGTGTATTTACCTTCCTTTGTCATGTCCTCATTTACTCAATAAACTGCTGCTTTTATTCAGAGCAAGGTCCCATGTTTAAATCTGGGGAAAGGATTCCCAGTCTTTTTTTCCCAGACTTTACCAATGGCAGTTAAATAAAGTGCCAAAGCTGTGAGAATATCAATATTTTCTGCATTAAATAGTACATCTATAGCTGGCCCGGTGGCGCCGAGGGTTGAGGCACTGGACACCACACCTTGCATCACACCAACGACCCGTGTGCGGTAGCGAGCACAGGTGCTGGGGGTCAGCAGGGGAGAGAGAGGATTGAGCATCTGAAGGACTGCTCTCCTCTCCCAGGGGGCGGGCCAAGGGTTGTCTGGCATCCCAGTGACCCCCGGTGGAGAACGGGGGCACTTCAAGATGTGGACCACACGTAGGGGTGAGCATGGCAGACATTGGCAGGGTTGCCATATGACAGGATGTCAGGGGACATCATACTCGGGAGGGAGGAGGAAGTTCAGGGAGATACTAGGAAAAAAAAAAACTCCAGCCTGGATAGGCGATGGCCCTCCCAGTGCCGCTTCACCACACACCCAATGCTGGTTCCCTGCCTCTGCCCCTTCGGTCTCCTTGGGCCCATAGCTGCCCGGGGCTCAGGGAGAAAGTAACATCTCTTGAAGAGGCAGCGTCCACAGTGGGCGGTAGAGTGGGGTCAGGCGAGTGGTGTGGCCAGAGAGAGTTCTGGTGCTGGGGTGCAGAAAATAAGTTGCAAAAAAACCCCCCAAAAAAACAGTAAATCTAATAAATATCTATCAGGGATATTGCAATTCATTAAATATTTACTAAGTAGTTTTGTTCTGGGTCATCATACCATAGACAATGCAAAGTTACATGCCTTAAGTGCTCAATTTCAAGGAGGGGACAATTGCACAATACAGAAATTACTTGTTTTTATTGTATCTGGCCAGAACATTGCTTGCAAAAGCTTCAGCTCTGTACCTGGTAAGAATTTCTCTGTGGTCCTTATTTATAACAGATTTAAGGTATGGTTTTAGGTTAAGTTTTACTGTGTTATTTACCAACCAAGGTGATATTTTCATATTTTTCAGTTCATGTAGGTCCCTCTGTCTGGAGTGTTCATATATATTTTTTGTTATATAGGTAGTATATTTAATAATAATGCTTATTTATTTATTTGGTTTTTGTTTACCAGGTAAGTACACTAGACAACAATGTTGCCTATATTCAGGCACGACCCGGGAGAGTACAGACAGGGGAGACCAGAGTCAACATTAAAGAGTATTTCATGACGCAGCATGAGGTGAGAACAAACATTTGAACAGTATACAGCCAGGTACAGTCATTATCAGTAATGACAAAGAGAAACAGATAACATTACGTTCATTATTTTCATCTGATGATACATGAATGACTAAATTGAAACGACAAACAGCAAACAAAACTTAAATAAAGTAGCATTATAACAATAGGATTTCTGCTGGATGTGGGAAACTTTCAGATTTTGGAGACCAGTAGGAAATCAGTAAGTGCCATAGGGAGGAGAAAATGCTAGGAGAGAAGCTCAAGTTACAGCACAAGAGCAGCAGTCGGATTCTAATAGGTGTGCCCGAAGACTCAGTTTAAAGGTCTTGTGGGATTTGGAGAGTTTGATGTGGGAGGGAATGGAGTTCCAGAAGCGGGGGGCAGATATGGCAAAGGATGGTTCTCCTTTTTGTGTGAGATATCTGGGAATTTCAAGTTGGGTTTGAGCAGATGACTTGAGGAGGTATGCTTGGGAGAGCTGAGTTAATAGTTTGGCAAGGTATTTAGGGGACCCCGTTCTGATCATATTATCAATTGTACAGCCTGCAGAATAGTGTCTGAGCGAGTCTGGGGACAGCCAATTTAGTTTTGAGTAGAGCAGGCAATGATGGGTAAGTCTGTGAGTGAAGAGAGCAAATCTGCATATACTGTTATAGCAGGTGCTCCATTTCTGGAGTGCTCCTTTGCTAGCTTTAAGGTAAACCTGAGAACAATATGTTAGAGCAGGGAGGAGAAATCCTTGTGCAATAGCAAGCCGGGCAGCATCATTGAGGGAGGACCTAATTTTAAAGGCAAGACCAAATTTTGAGTAAACTGTCTTACATGTAGCTGCAATGTGGAGGTTAAAGTCAAGAGATGGGTGAGAGTGACTCCTAGATACCTGAAGGAGTAACGTAATTCAAGAGAGAGTCATCTAGAGAATGTATCAATAAGTCTGGAGTAAGAGATCTGATTCTTGACGGGGCCAAAAAGCATAGTTACAGTTTTCTTAGCATTCATTAGGAGCCTGTTCTGTAGTAACCACTCCTGCAAGCAGTTGAAGTCTGCTTGAAGATGTGCCTCACTGATAAGGGATCTTACCACTGAGAGAAGCACCATGTCATCGGCATAAAGGATTAACGAGGAGGAGCAGGGAAGGGAGGGCAAGTTGTTAATGAAAAGGGAGAAAAGTAGTGGGCCAAGAATAGATCCTTGGGGGACTCCAACAGAAGTAGGGGAAAGATTTGAGACGGCGGATTCAATTTGGACAAATTGCAACCTCCCTGAGAGGTACCTATCGAACCAGGAGATGGACGACAGGTCAAAGCCAAGGTGGGACAGTTTGGAAAGTAGCAGAGAGTGATTCACAAGGTCAAATGCCTTTGTGAGATCGATAAATATAGCCCAGTGAGCAGGCTCTTATCCATCGCTGTAAGGACTGCATTTGTCAGCTGAAGTAGAGCAGTTGTGGTGCTGTGTCCTGTTTGGAATCCGTGCTGGGTAGGGGATATAAGGTTGTTAAGGTGCAGGTAATTTGTGACCCGAGTAGCGATGGCCTTCTCGAGAAGTTTATTTAGGGTAGAGAGAATGGCAATTGGTCTATAGTTTGACATATTTTTGGTATCCCCTTTTTTGTGAACAGGGACAACACGAGCGGTTTTCCACAATGTTGGTACCATTTGGGTTATTATGGAAAGATTAAAGATTCTTGCACTAGGAACAGCAAGGGCAGGGGCTGCCTGCTTCAAGAAGCTTGGCAGTAGCCCATCCGGGCCAGCAGATCCATAGGTGGATACTGATTTGAGGAGATGCAGCACTTCGGTGGAGGAGACTAATGTGAGACTAATGTGAGACGAAAAGGGGTTTCATACGAAAGTTGCACCTCAGGAGGAGGTGAAAGAGGTTGGTTGAATTTCTCAGTGTATTCGGAGAGATCTGAGAATTGTGCATTAAGAGCATTAGCAATAGTAGGTAACTTGTTACAGTTTGCGTCATTCAGTGTCATGTCGGTAATGGCCGTCTTGGGCCTTTGCCCAATGAAATTTTTGCTGTGGTTCCAAAAACCCCTGGTATCACCGCTGAAGATTGGAGAAGCTTAAAGGCAGTAGCTCCTTTTAGCCTTCGAATATCTTTTTGCAGGCATTTCTCAGTTGTTTATAGTTAACCCAGTCTTCTGATTGTTGGGACTTCTTTGCCAAGGTCCAGGCCTTGTCTCTTTTTATCATGGCTCGAAGGAGGTCTTTTTTAAGCCATTTATTAGGGGAGCCCCTAAAACGTCTTTTTTTCAGAGGGATGTGCAGATCCTGAAGGGTCAGAAGCTGAGACATCAGGTATTCAAGTGCTGTGTTTACATCATCAGTGTGACAGATGGGAGACCAGTCTATATTATTAATATCCTCGAGAAATGCAGTTCGGTTTAGTTTGGCAAAATCCCGAAATTGAATGATTCTTGGGGGTTAAGACAGTGGCCATTCCAGATACAGAACGTAGGCAGGTGATCACTAATAGAATCCGAAAAGGTCCCTGCAGCAATTATTTTATTTGCTCTATTTGTAGCCATCTAGTCCAGGAGAGATTGGCGCTCCAAGTTGGAAGAGATGCGTGTAGGGCTAGAGATAAGTTGAGCGAGGTTAAGTCAGGCGAGAGCTTCAGTATATGTACCGGCGTGACTCCCTGATAGGTCTAGGTTGAAGTCTCCCATTAGTATGACTTCAGATCTACCGTTTAGAGTGGCCAGATAATCCAAGAGCCCATTTAAGCCAGGAGAGCCCCTTTGGAGGATTGTAGGCACAGATCAGATTTAGCCTTTTATCACCACCTAGTTGTAGAACTGTATGCAGAGCTTCACAGTGATTTGTTATCCAAGACTGGAGTACAGAGACATTGAGATGCTCTTTATAATAAAGGGCAACTCCTCCACCTTTTTGTTTGGTGGGGCAATCAAATCTGGACAAGCTGTAGCCAGGTATTTTGTACATGGAATCAGGCATCTCTGGCCTGAGTCATGTTTCAGTTAGTCCAAGTATGTCCGGACAGTACAGGGCTATCCAGGCTTCAAGTTCAGGAAAGTTTGCTGGTAAACTTCTGATATTCATGTGGGCAATTTTCATGCCCTTAGTGGAAAACCAAGAGGAGTCATCCGTGGACCTGGCATTCCAATGGGGGCCAGGGTTAGATTCTATGTCTCCTGACAAGTATAAGCTAGAAGCATCACCCAAACTTCTTTGTAGAATCTGTAATTACGCTTGAGGTATTTGGGCATGCTAGGGGGTGATAGAGAGGAAATGTCCCAATTTGGAAGGATGAGTTATATGGAGGTACAGGTTAGGAGAAGGGAGCAAGGTTCTAGTTGGTATAAGGTTGGAGAATACAAAGGAGAATTCTTCATGGTAGTAGGACCCAGGGTATCCAGCTGGTATGTTACATGAGAGATAGGAGAGGATGATTATGGTGGGTAGTAATCCTGATACCACCAGAAGTGACCTTGGGCATGCAAGAGAGAACATTATGTATGCCTTGTATGAAACCTCTGTAAATCAGAAGTAGATTGTCCCTTATAAGAGAAGAATATAAGTGACAGAAAGGGTGACACCTATAGTGAAGGCAGTTTGAGTGAGACCCTTAGTGGCCAGAGGTTGGCAGTCAATTATACAAGTTATTCACAAGAGCCAAGTATTCCAATAGAGTGCAGTTTATGAGGAGTGGACAGGAGCAGGAGGAATTTGAAAAGGTGAGGGGAAAAGATAAAACTGGGATACCCTCAGTCTGAGTTACTTTTCCATACAAAATAAGTGTAGAACAGAGGCAAACATAGAGAATAGGCAAGAGTGAGTGGAGGGAAAAAAAAAAAAAAGGACTGCCTCGCTGGTTTGAATTAGGACTGATGCAGCAAGGGGGAGGGGTAGAACTGCCCTCCAAGTCAGTTTATAGGTTGAAACAAAAGTAGGCGTGATTACCAGTGTATTTAATTAATGGTAGAGGAGGTGGTGGGGGAGTGGGCGAAAATTTCAAGCCTGCAAGCAGTTGCTGTGTTAGAGGATATGCTAAAATTAATTAAAACAGCGGCTGCAGTGTACCAGAATCAGCAAAAGTTAATTAAATCAAGGTAGGCAGGCTAGAGTGTATCATAGGCACAGTCTTAGGCACAGTCTTGTGAGTCAAAATACATTAATTTCCTTGGGATTAACGTGGCTACAGCAGTGAGTACTACAGCGCCAGGGAGCTGAGCAGAAAAAAGGTGCCAAGGTTTAAAACCGAGCGCAGTCTTGAGATCGCGTACCTTCCTGCTGCCAGCCTTGTAGCTTCGGGGAACCGAGGGGAGCTGGGGAGGGCTTTTCAACAACCGTAGCCCTCTCGACCCTTCCTGCTGCCAGCCTTGTAGCTTCAGGGAACCGAGGGGAGCTGGGGAGGGCTTTTCAACAACCGTAGCCCTCTCGACCCTTCCTGCTGCCAGCCTTGTAGCTTGGAGAACCGAGGGGAGCTGTGAGGGCTTTTCAACAACCATAGCCCTCTCGACCCTTCCTGCTGCCAGCCTTGTAGCTCCGGGGAACCGAGGGGAGCTGGGGAGGGCTTTTCAACAACCGTAGCCCTTTGTTCATACCAGTTTTTAAGATATGCTAATCCATTCAGTTTCAAAAGCGCTTCAGTTTTAGAAAGCCACATGTTTCTGTTAAATTGTGATAAATTTCTCCTTTTCTCTTATACACAATTTGATTAAAGGATCAATTATGTCTGTTTTGGTCTTGACCCAATAATTAATTAATTTTACTTGTATCGTATGTTCCAAACTTGGTTGTCCAATCTGTGACCTAACCAGTGTATTCGGTATAACAGTGGGTATTCGTAAACATATTTTATAAGCACTGTTTAGTACTGCTTCTAATTTTGTACTATTAGCTACACCCCAGACTTCAGCTGAGTACAATATTTGTGTGATGACTTTTGCATTCAAAGTTTTGAGTAAAAGGGCTACCGAGTCGTCACCATATAAATGATTAAAATGTTCCAGGGCCATTAAAGTATTTTTGGCTTTCTTTTTATTTATTTAGTTTTTGTTTACCAGGTAAGTGCACTAGCCACAGAGATGACTATTTTCAGGCACGACCCGGGAGGTTACAGGGTAAAACATTACAGTTATACAAAAAGGTGGTTATAGCAAGCTATAAATAACAGTGTTACACAGCAGGTTCTGTAGCATTATGATGCAGGGTGTTGAGAACCAGGTACAGAACATATTTTACAGTAAAAACATAGGGATGAGGCATGTTTGCAATAAGACAGTGAGGATTACAAAATAAAGGAATAAATCTGAATCAGAGAATACAGTGGGCAAACAATGCAATAAAATAGACATGCAGTAGATAGGACACTGTGGGAAGACAATTTAGCAGACAGGTAAGGAAAGGGAGACAGGGCTGATAAGTGCTGAGAGAGTAGGTGCAGGAGAAATAAGTGGCTGGGGAGTAAGGGGAGTAAGTGCAAAGGGGGTTGATGCAGAGGACAGTCGAGGTGAGGTTAGAAAGTGAAAGCCTGTTGAAAAGGGTAACCTGGGGAAACGTAAGGGAAGTGTCAGAAATGGTATTGTGCAGAAACAGGTTAAGAACTGCTGCCAGGGATGGAGGACCTGGAGCTAAGGAGGTTTAAAGCATGAGCATTGGTCAGATGAGATGAGGTGGTGATGGAGGGCTTTTTTAAAGGTATCATGGGTGGGTGTTAGGTGGACCTGGAGAGGGAAGGAGCTCCACAGCCATGGTGCTTTGTGGGCAAAAGCACTAGCACCTTTGGTTATTTGTTTCAGTACACATAAGAAGGATTTGTCTATTAAGTGCAGTCCATAGTTGGAGGTCTGTGGAGTGAGCAGGTCAGCCAGTGATTTGGGTGTTTGAGACCTCATTATATTGTCTATGGTGGAGCCAAGGGAATAGAGACTGGTGGCATTAGGAGACAGCCAATTTAGATCGGAGTAGAAGAGGCAGTGGTGTTTTCTCCTATGGGAAGAGGCAGTGTACTGGCATATATTATTATAGGCCACGTCCCACCTGTGTAGGTTTGATTTTGGTATGGCAGCAAATGAAGATATCCCATAGGTTAAGGTCAGCAGGAGAATGCCTTGGGCAATTGCTAGTCAAGCTGAGGGGGTTAGCACATAGCTAGTGCGGTGAGCTACACCTAGCTTGGAGTTCACAGACTTACATATGTTAGTTATATGTTGATCAAAGTTTAAGGATTGATCCAATGTGATTCCAAGGTACTTAAAAAAGGTAACTACGCCAATGGGCGCGACATCTGAGTAGGAGACCCTGAAATTGTTTTGATAAGATTTGAGTTTTGAGGGGGTACCAAATAGCATGGAGTGGGTTTTGGTCTCATTTAGAACAAGTTTCTTATCCAAGAGCCAGGATTGTAAGCATTGGAAGTCAGCAGAGAGCTGAAGATTGATGTCATTTACATTTTTCGCATTGATATAGAGGACTATGTCATCTGCATAGAGTATGGAGGAGGAGGAGGAAGAGAGTTTGGAGGTAATATCATTGATATAAATTGAAAAAAGAAGTGGACCCAGGATAGAGCCTTGGGGTACTCCAATATTCACTGTGGCCTTATGAGACTATGATTAGTTGAACTTAACAACTTTTTTATATATTTATTTATTTATTTGAAATTGTTGACCGGGAAAGGCATGCTGAGCCGAGGCTTGTTTCCAGGTGTGACCCGGGTAAGTAGTACAAAGTGGGAGACAGAGATATAGAAATACAGCAAATATCAAGTATCAGATGAAATAGTACAGTATAGTAAATTACATGGAGTTTGGTGGTGAGGTTACACTTTTGTATGAGCAGCAGAGTGGAAAAAAACAAATCTGTTCATTTCATTTCTAGACCATAAATTTCCTTAAAATTTCAGATATGTGTATTTACATTATTTACAGCAGTGGACTTATCGAAAAACTTGGAGCCGGTTAGACAGGTAGCTCCTGAACCAGCTGACTACGTTAGGTGCAAAGCCCATGGATTGAAGGGTGTCGAGGAGAAGGGAGTGGTTCACCACGTCAAAAGCTTGCATCATATCAATGAAGACAGCCCCTGTGAGAACACTTGAGTCCATGGCAGAGAGTGCATCTGTGGTAAATTTAAGCAGTGCAGTGGAGGTGCTGTGGCTTTTGCGGAAACTGTGCTGGGCTGTTAGTAGGTTATTTTTGGACAGAAATTCTAGGGTTTGGGTGGCGACTAGTTTTTCTAAGATTTTGCTTAGTGCCGACAGGATGGCTATGGGCCTATAGTTCGAGGGGTCACTGAGGTCACCCTTTTTAAAGATAGGAGTGACTCTTGCTATCTTCCAAATGTCAGGTACGATACTTTGACACAAGGAGAAGGTAAATATTTTGGCCAGGGGAGCTGCAATAAAAGGTGCAGCTATTTGTAGTAGCCTGGGCTCAATATTATCTGAGCCTGTGGCTGTATTATTAGAGACTGAGCTAAGAATTTGTGTAACCTCCTTCGGGGTAATAGCCCTAAAGTGAAAAAGAGGGGGTATGGGTGCACTGCTAGAAGAAACTGAAGACATGTTTGTTGAGGTGGGGAAGGAGGGTGTGAATTTCGTTAGGTCTGTGAACTGATTATTAAGAAAATTTGCAATGGTCAGAGGATTGTCGCAGTGAGTTCCGTTAAGGACCATGTCATTAGGAGTAGGTGATTGAGTCGATCCCAGGAAAGTTTTGATGTGGGACCAGAACTTTTTGGGGTCATTCGAAGAATTGGTTAGAAGGTTTTTGCAGTAGGAGCTTTTTGCAGACATTGCCTTTTTGCAAGTGTTTCTTAACATCCTATAGGTGTTATAGTCCTCTGGGAGTCCAGAGGACTTGAAACAGCTCCAACTCCTATCTCTTTCTTTAATCTTGGCAAGAAGGTCTTTTTTGAGTCATCTAGTATGTTTTCCTTTGACACGGTGGGTAATAAGAGGGGAGTGATTGTCTTGCAGTGTTGAGAAGTTAGAGATAAAGATGTTCAGCGCGGTTTGGACATCTTGAGCACTGTGGAGTTCGGACCAATCAGTGTTAGCCACATCTAGAAGAAAATTTTGCTGATTGAGGTAGGCATAGTTTCGAAAGGTGGTAAGTCGAGGCTTTACAGGGAGGGGGGAAGACGATCCCCAGATGCAGAAAATAGGGGAGTGGTCAGAGATGGCATCTGCAAGTGTTCTGGCTGATTGGATGTGTTCAGGGTGGTTGGCTAACAACCAGTCTATAAGGGTGCCAGAATTAGAGCGAGAAGTACACCTTGTGGGTTCAGTGATAAGTTGATGTAGGTTATGGCTCTGTATTTTGGTGAGCAAGGTGGTCTGGCATTTCCCTTGCCAGTTTAGATTGATGTCACCCAGTATGATTGTTTTGTTTTTGCCAGAGAGTAGGGACGACTGGTTTAACAACTCATCAAGGCCAATGAGGCCACTTTTAGGGGGATTGTAGGCACATATGATGTGAAGTTTTTTATCCCTAAGAGAAAGGAGTGCATGTAGCAACTCACAGTGAGTCAGAGGATCTGTGTTAAGGGCGGTGAGGCGAGGGTGGTTTTTGAAATAGATGGCGATGCCTCCTACCCTTTTGGAGGATGGTCTGTCCTTCTGTAGGAGGTTGTAGGATGGTATCACAGTGCGAGAGCAGGGTATACAGGATTTTAGCCAGGTTTCGGACAGGCATAGTATGCCAGGCTTGTAAAGGGTGATCCAGCCTTCAAGCTCAGTGAAGTTATGCTCTAGGCTTCTGATGTGGTGGGCTATAAGGAGACTTCTGGAGGTCCTTTGTAGCACATCTGAGTGGGAAAGTTGACCTGGAGGGCCAGGGTTTGTCTCGATATCCCCGGATAGCAAGATAGCCAGGAGCAGGATGAACCATAGCTTCCGCTGGGTGCAGGGGGAGCAGACTAGGTGACGGAGGAAGCATTTTTTTGGATTGAGTGTGGTTCGGTATATTATTCCCTTATTTATCAGGAGTGGGGTAGAATCCCATGGTGGGTCATGGAGGAGGAGAAGGAGGTTAGAGAAATGGAAGTCATCTGGAGACTGGCTGATGGCTGGGTTGGCCATATTGACATTGTATCCTACCAAGGACGTTAAGTAAAGCAGTGATAGAACCGCGGCAGCGGTGGTTACGAACTTTAGGTGTCCCATGATTTTGAGGTAAGTTACTGTGCCAAGTGGGAGTCTGTGTCCCATGGTATTCAGTATTGTTGGTAGGCAAAAGGCAGAAACTACGCAAGATTGCTGCCTGGTGATAGTTGCAACTAGTAGGTGGTCAGGGTTGGGTGAGTAAGACCATCTGATCAAACTTGAAGATAATAGGCACATAGACACTACCTTGTATCTTGGGTTTAGATGGGCAAAGTATGTGACAGTGATTACAGCTTGGGCTACAGGAGAATATTTTTAAAATAAGGGTGTACACCTTAGAGTAGGATTGGGGAAAAATCAGGACAAAGCAGGGGTAGAAGGGAAAGAGTAGGGGCACTGGGGGAGGCAGAGTAAAATAGTTTAGTTAGTTATGCTTTAAAACTTGAGATGGCAATGAGAAATAGTTTTGGTGTAGAAATGAGGATAACAGCAGGACAGAGAGGCAATGAGTTTCATAATATCAAATGGGAAAGAAAGAGAGAGAGAGAGAGAGAGAGATATGCAGCTCGTCGTAAACCTGTGTCAGTCAGACACTGAGCGGAAGGGTTGGAACCAATTAGAAGATAGAGACGAGTAAATGGGAGGGGCAGAAGTGTATTTAATAGAGGCTGGGGTCCGGGTGGGTGGTGTGGGAAGAAAATTGCTACTACAGCTACTCAGTGTCTCAGAGAGGGGCTAGGTACTTTTGAAAATAGCCGCGTTCAGTCCAGGAAGACACAGCCAATAGCGGTCCAGGAGCAGGCTCAAATGGCCAATGGCAGAGCGAGCAAAAGTAGCTGGGGCCAATCCTATTCAGGATTTCCAAGCCTCTGGGAGCCGTACCTGATTGCCGTAGAAAATTCAGAGAGTGGGCGGCCGATGGAGCTCCATGCCGCAGCAGCCTGCAGCGGTGTGCGACCCTTGGGGTTTGATCCTGATTGCCGTAGAAAATTTGTTTCATAGTTTATGTGTTTGTTCCATTTAAGGTTACTTGAGATCCACACTCCCAGATACTGATACTATTTCACATATTTAGTTTTTTATTGTTAAGTAAAATACTCCTATAATTTTTTTTACTGGCAAAAAGTACTACCTGTGTTTTTTGTATGTTAGGTTCTAGATTTTTTTCAGAGCACATTTTTTCCATAACATGCAAAGCTTTTTGCAGCCCGGGCCTGCTAGTTGATATTATCACAAGATCATCCGCGTATGCTAGTACTGGAAATATTTTACAACCAATCTTTGGGGAGTGCTGTTCAATTGCCTTCAGTATATCATCTATGTATATGTTAAATAAGACTGGGGCTAGAACACAGCCCTGCCTCACACCTAGATTGGTGTTAATTTTTCCTGTCATGTCACCTTGTTTTGTACACTTTATTTGTACCCATGTGTTTGTTTACAATCTTCTAATTGGGCTGATTAGATTTGATTCAATACCTAATTCCTTTATTCTATCCCACAATATTTGTCTCTTAATAGAATCAAACACAGCAGAGAAGTCTATGGCCCAGATATTCAGAAATGCGCCAAAGGCTGGTGCAAGTCCAGCACAGTGCAAATCTGATGTGCCATGGCACAACAGAAGCCATATTCAGAAGTTGCACTGGCCGCACTGCACCAGTGCAACCCAGCTGAATATGGCACAGTTGCCCCATGGTGCAACTGTGGCTGCACCATGGCGCAACCAGAGGTGTGCCATGGCGCAAACACAGTTGTGCCATGGGCAGACAGCTAAGCCCCAGGGCAACCATGGGAGCAGGACAACAGAGCAATAGAGGAGGCACGGCACAGTGAGGTGACCCAGGGACAGAGCCAGGGAAGTACAGTGACAGGCCACAGGAGACCACCACCAGCTGGGCACAGCAGGGCACACACAGGCACCCAGACCCCCACCCCTGAACACAACAGTGGCACAGACAATAGGCAACATAGGGTGCCAATGGTGGAAGGACAGCCTCCAAGGGGCCCCCTGCAGGCTGCAGGCCATGACCCCCCTATGCACCCAAACCAGAGCAGGCCACACCCAGGACCACATAGCCAAGCACACAAACACCCACCACACACCCCTGACAGTCATCTCATGGGCACCCCAAGGCACAGCCACTGACCGAGGGGAGGGACACCACCACAGTGGGACACAGCGCAGCACACAGCAGTGATCCACAGAAGCACAACACGTTCCCCAACACATGCACACCACACGGACAGGCACTGAGCCACTGCAGCATGGCTCCTCATGCCACCTGCAAAGCAGACACAGACACAGGCAGGTATGTCAAAAGATATATATTGTGGAATATCAACTATTTACAACAGAAGGTTGTGGGGGAGGGTAGGAAAGCGAGGGAAGGGGATAGGGAATAGGGACTGTACAGTGGGAAGGGGGACTGGAGGGGGAGGTACGGCTGGGGAAACGGGAAATCAAGGCTCAACTAGCGGTGGCCATGGCCTGCCACCCCCTGCAGTCTTCACTGCCTCCTGTTCACTAGCAGCATTCTTCAGACCTGCAGCACCACCTCCATGGTTGTGAGATGATGAGTATCAACTGGTGGAGAAGCTGGCAGTAGAGGGGCCTCCTGCACCGCTGCTGGACATCTTGGACAAGGGACAGGACAGGTGGTCAGTGCAATGTCCCAAGGAACCATGCCCATCCACAGCACGCAATGGGCAGCGGGATTACACTCCCCCCGGAGGGCCTGTACAGGCCACCCACGGGGGGGCCAATGCCTTTCAGCAACACGGCACACCACAACAGTGCACAGTGGTGGTCCCTGCCGCACAGTGGCCACCCAACTGCGCCATGGCAGTCACATGGTACAGTGCCCTGGCAGCACCACAGCAACATCAGTGGCAGCCAGGTGCACATCCACCCCACCAACAGCTGGCACACGTGTCCAATGGATGCACCACAGTGGTGGGCACCATGCACAGTGTGACACACACAGCTGTCATGGCACATGGCACAGGTGGCCGTGCCCACACCCATGCCCTCGCCATCCTCCATGGACAGTGCAAAGGGCAATGTCAGTGCCTACCTGCTCTCTGTGGCCCCACTGGTGCCGGAGCCGCTCATCCACTGCCACCCTGGGCCACTGCGGCCTGCCATCCTGCCACCACTGCTGTGGCCCTTCTTCAGTCTTCAGGCCCTGGGAATGGAACAGAAACAGGTACACATCAGTATCCAACCACAGCAGCTGCCCACCACCCCACCCCTGTGCACAGGGTGTGCCCCTGACCGACATGTCCCACACAGTGGCATCGCAAAACAAGTGACGGAGGGTGATGCCACCCCATGATGCACACAATGGCAGTACACCACCTTGCAGGGCATGCCAGGTGGCCTGGCCAACACCACAGTACAGCACCAGGGCACACATGCATTATGGGCCTACTCACCTGGCTATGGCACAGCCCCATGCCTGACGTGTATCTTCAGCCTCCTGAGGCACTCTGGGTCCCTCCGTGCCAGGTCACCATAGCGGTGGTGACACTGCTTCCCAACCCTGGCCACTCCTGTGCACTGCCGCAGTGTGGCAGAAATGGCCCACCACACAGCCACCTGGGGCTGCTGCAGTGGTGCCTGCTCAAACAGTTGGGGTGCGTGGAGCTGGATGCAGGCAACAAGGTTGACCAATTCAATCTGTGGCCAGTTGGCCACTCATGGTGCTCGCTGCTGCGTCATGCTTCAGGTGTGAGCCGGTGGGCAAAACGGCGGCAGTAGGCACACGTGGTCACAGCATGCTCCAGATGTGCGGGCTGAGGGGACATGCGCTGTGTCCACCCATTGCGCAGTCTCGGAGATGCGTGGCATGGGCGTGGCTAGGTGAGGTCATGGGTGCAGGGGTCACCCAGGGGCAGAGGTCACAGCAGGGGTCAAAGTCTGGCCACCGCACAGTGCACACATGTGCAATAGCAGGCCTGGCGCAGCATGCACATGGCCCACATCAAGCAGTCAGTGCACAGTGCACAACTGGTGACAGTACACTATCCAGCGCATGCGCACTGCGTTTCTGTGCTCCATGCATGCGTGTGCATTATGCTGAGACTTGCTGTGGAGCAAACTCCTTGTGCATGAAGCAAATTTGTGATATTAAGCCGCCACATGTAAATGAGCTCATCAGCCAATACATGGTGCACTGGAGGAATTAGCATGTCATTAACATTGCGCCAACGCTCATTTGCATGCGATGCGCTATAAAAGTGCCACGGATCGGCACAGGCCATGGACTGGTATTGCATCCTTTTGAGGTAAGTTACGCATGCTGCTGTAGCACACTGGGCCCAGCCAGCACATCATGGGGAACGGAACAGGGTGCTTCCGCCACTGACACACTGTACTGTCCATGTCCAGAGGAAGCAACATGTTGGAACATGAGGAGGGTGAGGAGCGTGAGCCTGCTCACAAGTGCAGGCCCAATTTCACTAAGGCAGAATCAGAGGCCCTGTTCGAGGCCTACCTTGACAGGGAGCCTCTGTTGAGTGCTGCCATGGGCACACCACAGGCCAGGGCTGGGGCCTGGGAGAAGGTGGCAGCATGTGTGAACCAGCAGGGAAGCCACCAGTGGTCAGTGCAGGAGTGCCGCAAGAAGGTAGGCATGGACAAGAGGTGCATAAAAGAGTAGGTGGCAGCCATCCATGCATCCCAGAATGCCACCCGAGGGGGGGCCCTGAAAATGCACCACAGCTCACGGCTCAGGAGGAGTTGGTGGCAGCCACCATGCACTGCAGGACCATGGAGGGTGTGCCTGGAGGAGGATTCCTGATGGGTGGCAGCCGCCCATCACTGCATGGTACGTATGTCAGCCACAAATGGCCAGTGGCACAGAGGGGACGTATATGGGCATTCTGGTGTGCATGCATGCCCTGTGCATGTGTGTGCAACAAATCGCATGCCATGCTGCCGGACACAGGCAGTGGCTGTTTGGGGGGGCACATGTGGGCATTGCATCACTGACACACCTTTCTTCTCTTTCTGCACCAGCACGCCTGCGTGCTGAAGATGGGGCACCAGCAGTGGCTGTGGATGCAGAACCAGCCCTGGAGGACCAGCCATCCTCCTCCACAGGCATCCAGAGGCCTGACTGGCTGCAGCACACCACCACTGTCCAGTCGGATGTCCTGGGCATGGGGTTGGACGAGACCCTGGATGTGTTCATGGGGGATGCCAGTCTTGGTGTCCTCTGCATGGAGACACAGATCGGGGCGAGGTCTGATGCCGATGATGACATCACCATCATCCTGGACAGCATGGGCAATGTTGTGGGGGAGATGCCCATGCCAGACACCAACACAGGCAGCACGCCCAGCGACCTGACAGTGGGGGAACATCTGTCTGCTGCCACTGTGGGTGCAGCTGTGTGCACTGCCATGGCTGTGCCGTGTGGTGGTGGTGGTGTGGCTGCACAGGCACTGGGCAGCAGTCAGTGGTCGTACGAGCAATGGCAGCAGGCTGCAGGTGACACAGGGCAGCCAGACACTTGGTCCACCACAGGGGCGCCAGCTAAGGACGTACCCCATGGGGATCCCATTGTGCATTGTCCACCGGAGAAGGGGGCTGCACAGTGTGGGCGGTTACCACAGGAGGGTTGGCATCCTGCCCAGGATCCCCAGGATGCCAACCCGCTGGCTGAGCACACCCATTTGCTGCAGGCCTCTGTAGAGCAACAGGTGTAGTTTGCCACTGGGGTGAGTGCACTGCACGCAGAGGTGCACCAGTTGGCTGAGCAGCACGAGAGGGGCACTGCACAGCTCCTGGCAGGGATGTAATGCATGCAGGAGGCCACAACTGCATCCCTGGATTGCATTGCCAATGTGATCATGGATGGCTTTGCGATGCTGGCTGCCACAGGGTATGGCCAGCCACCGCAGACCCCATGCAGTGCACTGTCCACCCCATGATTCCGGTGTCAGGTGACACCCAAACTGTCGATGCCAGGCTCTGCTGTTGGCATCCCAGGCATGCCTGGGGCAGGCCTGTTTGGATTCCTACACACCCTCACGTGGACCTGGTCACAGTCCTGTGGTTCAACCCCTGCTGGGCTGTTGAAAACACCCCCTGTGACTGATGAGAAGCCTGTGGCTGCTGATTGGCCCTGGCGAGGCTGCCCATGTGGCCACGGTTTCAATGATTCCATGCCACCGCCCTGACTACAGTCTACAGCTCCTGCCCTGTGCATGCATGGGCGGTGTGTGTGTGTGTGTGTGTGTGCATACGACTGATGGGGTGCCTGTGTGTCACACCACACACTGCCTGTGTGCATACTTGCCCAGCCACTGGACCATGTGGCGTAGGCATGATGAGGGCAGTTCAGCACCAGTTGTGTCTATACAATGGTGCAAGGCATCTGATCCCCACCACATGCCAACTCCTGGGTGTGTGGGTGAGTGGGTGTGAGTGTGTGTTGCTGTGTATTGCTGTGTGTGGTTGTGTGCCACTGACTCCCCTACCCCTGCACCATGCCTGTGTGTGTGTGCATGCCCATTGCAATGCATGCCCCTGCATGTGTGCTGTACCTTAGTGCTCCTGTGGGATGGTGTCCCGATGCTGGTGCACCATCCGTTGCAGCCAGGGATCCCTCCATCCAAGGGGGGGCTGTCCACCACCCTCCAGCCCATTGCCACCATCGTCCCCACTACTGTCGCCCTCATCAGCCTCGAGAGCTATCCCATGGTCAATGGCCATGTTGTGCAGTATGCAGAAGGCCAGGAATAGACCACAGGCTTTCAAGGGGCTGTACTGTAGGGCACCGCTAGACCTGTCTAGGCAATGGAAATGTGCCTTCAGCTTGCCGAATACATGCTCAATGATGTTGCGTGCACTGGCATGTACCTTGTTGTAGCGTTCCTCTGCTGGGAATGACGGGCGCCAGTAGGGGGTGAGCAGCCAGGGCCTCAGTGGATAGGCACTGTCTCCTGTGTGGATAATGACATGGTTAGCCCTCTGCCATCCTTTTTCTGTGCCCCTTTCCTGTCCCTGGCACCCTCACCAGCATGCCCACCCTGCCCTCCCCATCCCATGGCCTGCTCTCCCGTCACCCTTGCCAGTCCCATACTCACCCACTAGGTGGCCCATTGGGATGTCCCCACATTCGAACCTGTGGCACAGAGCAGAGCTATGCCAGATGAATGCATCATGTGCACTCCCAAGGTGTGTGGCACAGACATTGGTGGTGCACCCCGTGGCATCACACACCACCTGGCAGTTGACACTCAGGCTCCCCTTCCTATTGATGTAGGCCACACCCTTGGGGCCAGGTGGCATGCGGATACCCACATGGGTGCAGTCAATGGTCCAAAGCATGCCAGGCATGCGTGCTACCCTGTGGAAGTCCTGCATGGTTGCTGTATGCTCTGCCTGTGTGCTGGGGAAATGAATGTATTCTGAAGCATGTGGCAGCAGAGCATTGAGGAACTGTGTGAGGAGGCATGATGTGGCCGACTGGGTTATGCCTGTGGTGTCCCCCTGTTGGTCTATGGAAGGTGCCCATGGTGAGCAGGCACATGACGCCTGTCACTTTGGTCTCCACAGACATTGCATGGCTCCGTCTCGTGGGTGCCTGCATCTCATCACTGCACAGCTTGCAGTGCTGCCTCAGAATGGCCCTATTCAGGTGGTCCTGGCCCACAATCTCAAAGGTGGTGCGGGCACGGTACCACCTGTGTCGGGCATACCACCGAAGGGCTCTTCTTTGGCCATGCCGCTGTTCCTCCTGCCCCCTCACACCCCTCATTATGGCCTCCATCATGAAGGGCACACTATCCATGGCCCCGATGTCCACTATCCCCCGGGCGGTTGGCTGCTGCTGGCTGTCTGCCACCCTGGTGCATTGCCTGGCATTGTGTTTGCCTGTCCCTCTCACTATCTCTGCCCCTGTCTCCCTCTCCACTGCCACCTCTGTCCCTGTCCCTCTGTGGCTGCCTCTGTCTGTCTGTCTCTTGCTCCCTCTCTCTCTGTCTGTCTTTCTTTCCTTCTTTCATTTTTTTCTGTCTCTCTCTCTCTTTCTCTCTCTCTCTCTCTCTCTCTCCCTCTCCCTCTCATCTGGCGCAAGTACTGTCTGTGTGCTTGCACCCTGTATTTATAGGAACAAGTCTGCTCAGCGCATCTCAGATTTGTTCCGCACTTGCGCCATGGTTCTATGGTTGAATATCGCACTGCACCGGATGTTCATGGGCATGCCCCCTGCACTTGCTCCTGCATTCATTATTGTTGTGCATTGGTGCAATGGGATTTGTGCTGTGCACAGGCTCCCACTGAATATTGCTCCTTGACGCAAGTCCGCACTTGCACCGCCACAACTCAGTTGCACCATGCGCAACTGCTTTGAATATCTGGGCCTACGTATATAACAAATAAAGGCTGCTTTCTAATAATACAATATTTTTTTATAAGGTGGCTTAAGAGAAAAATTTGGGTTATTGTACTTTTGTGTTTTGTAAATCCAGCCTGTAAATTTGATAATACTTGAATTTGATCCAACAAGGCAGTTAGGCCCAGATATTCAAACTACGCCAGGCTGTGGCGAAAGCCTGGGCGCAGCACAACTTGGCTGCACAGGGGCGTTGACTGGGCGATATTCAACGGAGCTGTGCCATGGCTCAGCATCATTGAATATCACACCCTGGCCACCAGCAGTGAGCATGGCACAGTGGCACTGTGCCAGCGCAAGTGGCCAGAGTGGAGCAGGGGGATGTGCTAGCGCAAGTTCCATTGCGCTAGGTGCAACAACCACGATATTCAATAGTGCACATGCAAATGGGGCCATAATGTATGCAAGGCGCAAATGGGGCCATTTGCATGTCATTATGGCCCCATTTGCATGCAGGTGCACCAATCCCCGTGACTTGCGCCTGGCGCCCTGCCAGGCAGTAGCCGTTGGGGACCGATGCCCCCTGCAGCGTGGCAATAGAGGGGCACAGGGAGGAACAGGGTGCAGGAATACACTATTTTTA
The DNA here is from genome assembly GCA_016271365.2 of Neoceratodus forsteri. Taxonomy (NCBI): domain Eukaryota; kingdom Metazoa; phylum Chordata; order Ceratodontiformes; family Ceratodontidae; genus Neoceratodus; species Neoceratodus forsteri. Next base: position 1,317,775,147 of record CM028131.1, read on the forward strand.
AGCGAAAAGATGTTCCAGGACTAGAGGGCATGGGATGAAGTTGGAGGAGGACGATTCAGAGGAAACATGAGGAAGAATTTCTTCACAGAATGGGTGGTGGACAAGTGGAACACCCTGCCAGAGGAAGTGGTGGGGGCTGAAACAATCACAGGATTTAAGAATGCATGGGATAGACATAAAGGAATTCTGGAGGTCAGGGGTAAGGGGTAACAGACTTCTAGGAAAACATAAACTGAACTTACAAGCTCAAATAGGCAGACTGGGTGGGCCATAGGCCCTTATCTGCCGACACTGTCTATGTATGTATGTAATGTGCCCCACAGCCCAATTGCGGGCATTTGAAAACTCAAAATGAATCCAAAATCCCTGGTGGTCCAGTGGACCGCTGTCTACCCGATCGCGGGCTTCAATAAAAGAAAAGAAAGATTCCTATATCCCTGGTGGCCCAGTGGACCACTGTCTGCCTGATCGCGGGCTTAAATAAAAGAAAAAAAAGATTCCTATATCCCTAGTGGTCCGGTGGACCGCTGTCTGCTCGATCGCGGGCTTAAGTTAAAATAAAAGATTCCTATATCCTGGTGGTCCAGTGGACCGCTGTCTGCCCGATCGCGGGCTTAAGTTACAATAAAAGATTCTTATATCCCTGGTGGTCCAGTGGACCCCCATCCCCACCTGCCACTGATCCCCACCGCCCGCCTCCCCAGTCAGCGGCGGGGTGCAGCATCCACCCGCCTGCCATCCCCCACCCGCTGACCGACACTGCAGGTAGGTTGTATGCCCATTGGTTCACAGTGTGAGCCAACGGCATGCAGCTGTCAGACACATTCCAGATATGTGAATGGATCCATTCACATATCTGGAATGTGTAGTACGGCATAGGAGTATGCCCATTGGCTTCACGCTGTGCATCGGACGCATCACCTTACCTACAGTGTCAGTCAGCGGGCAGCGGGTGGCAGGAGGGTGGTGCTGCTACCGACCGGGGGCGGGCGGTGGGGATCAGTGGGTGGTGGGAGGGGGTCTACTGGACCACCAGGATATAGGAATCTTTTTATTTTAACTTAAGCCCACGATCGGGCAGACAGCGGTCCACTGGACCCCCAGGGATATTGGATACTTATGTTTTTTGATTAATGCCCACAATCGGGCAGACAGCAGTCCACTGGACCACCAGGGATATAGGATCCTTTTTTTTATTTACTTAAGCTCGCGATCGGGCAGACAGCGGTCCACTGGACCACCAGGGATATAGGATTCGTATTTTTTATTTACTGTACTTAAGCCCACGATCGGGCAGACAGCAGTCCACTGGACCACCAGGGATATTGGATACTTATGTGTTTTTACCAATGCCCACGATCGGGCAGACAGTGGTCCACTGGACCACCAGGGATATAGGATTTGTATGTTTTATTTACTTAAGTCCATGATCGGGCAGACAGTGGTCCACTGGACCACCAGGGATATTGGACGTTAATATTTCTAACTGATGCCCGCGATCGGGCATGGGGGGCGCCACCACGGAGGTGCAGCCGAAGCTCGGCTGGCCACCCACAGGTGGCAACTGCCCGTGTTGCGCCTTGCAATATGGCAGCTCACCTGTGGGTGGCAGCCGTTGCTCCTTTTTCTTTTGATCATCTTCGTGGCGCAAGTAGGGGTTGCGCATGTATGGCTCAGCACATCCTGGGCTGAATATTGGGATGTGCAGAGTATACATGGGCATGCCCCCCCACCTGCGCCTGCATACATTACTGATGCGCTCTGGCGCATGGGGATTTGTGCCAGGCGCAATTCCCATTTGAATATCATGCCGGGGCGCATCAGTGGGTTGCGCATGGCGCAACACTGTTGTGCCATGTGCAACCCTTTTGAATATCTGGGCCCTAGTCTTCCTAGCAGGACTTTGGCAAAAAGTGTTGCAAGGTTGTGCAGGAGACTAATTTGTCTGTAATTCCTTGGGTCCAGATTTGAACCTTTATTAAATATTGGTAGAATATAGCTTCCATGCCAGGTTGAGGGGAAATAAGCATGCATAATTATTTTATTAAAAAGATCTGTAAGTATATTAGCCCACCAATTCACAATCTATTTAGAAAAGTCTATGGAGAAGTTATCGGGACCTGGAGATTTATTTTTGTTTAAACTACTGATGGCATTAGTTAGTTCATCTATTGTGAACCATTTAAAATCTCCATCAGTCTCCAGCTATTAATGGGAATTTTGTGTTTTGTCATCCCAATATACTTCAGCAAAAGAGTCTACCTATTTATCTGGGGTAATATAGATATCCAGCCTTGTTTTAATGGTTTTCATGCCAGTAGCTACCAAAGACCAAAACATTTCATCATCTTTGTTTCTAACTGCGTTATACATGGTTTCCCAAAGTTGTTGTTGAGGTTCAAATTTCTTTAATTTAACATGTGTTTTATATTCTTTCCTAAACTGATTAAGTATATTAAGATTCTGTTGGTGGGTTCTTTTTTAGTAATTCTTAACTGCTTATTTAGTTTTTTCTTTTCCTGTCTACAATGGGCCAGATATTCAAAAAACTTTGCACCAGGGAAAAACTGTCTGAGCAGGTTTAGCGCGGGTTTTCTATATTCAAAAGTCCAAATAGAGCGCAGAAACTGCATTAGTGTCAGGCAAAATCATAATGTATGCAAGGGGCAAACTGAGTGGGTGTGTACATGTATACAGGCACAATACTATATTCAGCGACTAGTGCCACACAAAGTGGTTTTGCGCGACTTAGCATGACACTTAGTGCAGTGCACATTACCACCCAGGAAAAGGTAGTCTTAACCCTGGGCAATCAGCTTTGCATGACATTATGGCTTTGCATGATGTTTGCGTGGCTTTTCGCAACCCTAACAAATAAATATGACACATAGACAAAGTCAGATATAGACGAAACATGCTGCTCACTGATGGCATCACAATGATACCATCATCTGCCACCAGTCCCAGCTATGCCAGACAGTAAGTGGTGATCCTGCCACCAATGGACAGTATGGTAGTGTGACCATACAGCACACACCTGCGGACCACTCTTCTGTGGACACCAACAGATGCCAGCATACACATGCAGCACTGTGGGCATGGATGATGTTGAGGGGAGAGTGTACGGGTGGCCAGGCTGTGACACAGACCAGGTGTGGCCACAAGGTTGGGACACATCATTCAGTGCACATGGGCCAGTATTGGGAATACCCCAACACCAGTGTGCCTTTCTGATAATATATGCCCCCCCCCGGCCACATATCGCACAGCTGTACAACTGCCACAGCACACAAAGCTGGACATGTATATGTCACTGTGAGCATCCCATGCCAGAGGTGCAGCATCTGTGGGTCACCCAACAGTGTAACAGTAGTGTCCACTGTCAGTAAATGCCTGCAGGTTGGGCCTGTCACTGTGTATAGTGCAGTCATCAGCACTGCCCTACACACCATAGGCAGTGCTGTGTCCACACAGTACTGGCCCCTTTGCTACTGTAGTGTCTGCTGTGTACTGTAGCATGACCTACAGTGTGACAGTTGCATGCAGCACCACCACCATCTGTGCCTATACTGTGTTGTCCTAGTACAGCTGCAGGCAGCAGCGAATGTGAAAGTACAGTGTTCAAAACTGTATAATATTTCCTGAACGGTTTGCGCAGCACTAACATGTTTGCGCGGGTTTAGCGCAGGGCTAAACCGTTAGCCCCGTGCAAACTGCATGCAAATCAGGGCATAATGAGATGCTAATCTGGATGTTTGCCCAGAGACTACCTAAGTAGGCTCATTTGCATGTCACTTTTGAATATGGCAAAGTTTAGCGCTGGGCAAATGTGTTTGCACTGGGCTAACGGTTTAGCCCTGCGCTAAACCAGCGTAAACATGTTAGCACTGCACAAACAGTTTGGGGAATATTATACAGTTTTGAACACTGTACTTTCACATGCACTGCTGCCTTCAGCTGTACTGAGTCCACACATTTACTGGCATACACATTGGCCACATAGTTCACCTCTACCTACCTTCACGTCGCTGTGCACTGTGTTCCTGTTGTGGTTTGCACTTCCTGGTTGCTCTATTCAGAGCTGTCTTACTCCAGGGCTAAGTTTGCCCTGCACTCCCAGCCCAGTTTGCCCGGCCTCATTTCCATGCTATATTCAGAAGCTGTTTGCCCTGGGCTATTCCTTTTGAATATAGCTTGCTTTGTGCTCCGGGCTAAGTTTGCCCACTGGGCAGTGTTAATTTAGCCCCGGGGCAAAGTTTTGAATATCTGGCCCAATGTTTGTAAAACCAATTTTCATATTTTTAAGTTAAGCCAGTTTCATCAGTTCGTGATTTAGTATGTTTTTGTACAGTTGAATCCTCATATTGTATATTTTATCCGGTTCTATTTCGTATTTTAATACTGATTCCATTTCCAATATAAACTGTATAGAAATTTGATCAAGAGAAGCTTCTGTAATTTTATCCCATCGTATTCTATTATTTCTATATTCTATAACCTCATCTTTTTTCTGTGTTATTGGAGTATCTATTGTTCTGAAAAGGATAAGTGGCATATGGTCACTTTCTGTCCACTGAATGATTTTTAGATCAATATATTTTCAAAAGTCTTATGTTGAACATACTGCATAGTTAATGGTAGAAGACCCCCTTGTACTTATGTGAGTTGTCCTCCCATCCTGATCTGAGGGAAGACACCCATTGAGTATTACCAGTTGAAGTGTGGCCAAAAGATTTTCCAATTGTAGATGTCTATCCTTAAGTTTACTATCATTTCTTCAAGATCGCTATTACAGTTTATATCTGCAGATCTAATGTTGAGATCACCCATAATCAGTATTTCTATGCTTCGAATATTAGTTGTCAAAGTTTTAATGTCATTTATTAATTGGTCAGTTCTTTATCATACAGAAATGTATTAATCGGGCGGATATTAATGTTACCCAGCAATAAAGTTTGACCCCGGATTTTAACCAAAAGAAGTAAATAATTAGTTTTAATAATATTTTCCATTACTTGTATATATTCTGTTATTTTTACATATGTTATTAAACCCCCCATAAATTGTCATGATTTTTTACATTTTGCCCAGGTGTTTGTACTTTAATATAACCATTCAAGTCTATTTGTTCCATTGTTTCTGTATTGTGCCGAGTCTCCTGTAGCATTATAACATCATTTTGAGTAAGAAACTCTAAAAACTCAGTATCAACAAATTTTGTAGTAATTCCTGCAATATTCCAAGAGATAATTGCTAGATATTCACTGTATTTTTTTTAAAAACAGTCCTACCCGGAAGGGGCCCCACTTCATTACCTTCCGCAACTATGCAAATTTTAACTCTCAATTTTTCCTGCATGACATTGCCACTACTGATTGTTCCCCCAGTCTAACATCCAGTGATGCTCAGACTGCCCTTAATCTGTTCTTGAAACACTTCCTGGCACTCCAGGATAAGCACTGCAAAGTTGTAACCCTTCAGGTAAGAAACAGGCAAACCCGTTGACTGAAATCTGAACTACTAGCTAAACTTAAACTAAGAGACAAAAGCTGGCTCCATTATAAGAGCACTGGGCTAACCCCTGACCTCATCACCTACAGGGCCCTGTGAAATGCCTGCAAAAAGGACATCAAAAAAGCCAAGAGCTCATACTGCAAGGACCTTCTAACCAACTCCTATGGCGACTCCAAAAAATGTTGGTCCCATATTAAATTCTTCCTTGGTTCTAATCCAGCATCCACCCCTAATGACATGTCGCTTGGTGGGGTACCCTGTAATAATCCTAGAACCATTGTCAACTTCTTCAACAACAATTTTCTGACTTAACTAATTACACCTCCTCTTTCCCTGTCCAACCAGACGTACCCTCCAGGCAAAATGCAAATGGTCCTCATTTCCATTTCAAATCAATCATTAAATGTGAAGTGCTTAGACTGCTAAACAGTATCTTGGAAGGCACTGTAGCTGGTTCAGACAATCTTGAACCAAAGCTACTTAAGATTGCTGCCCCCTTCATCGCTGCCTCCCTAGCCAAGATTTTCACACTCTCCCTGTGCCAGAGCTACATCTCTGAGATATGGAAAATAGTTAGGATTACCCGTTTTCAAAAAAGGAGATCGTAAAGATCCCTCAAACTATAGGCCTATTGCCATACTGTCTGTCCTAAATAAAATTCTTGAGAAGCTTGTAGCTGCCCAGACAATAGATTTCCTACAGAAACGTGATCTACTTTCCTCTGACCAGCATGGTTTTCGCAAAGGACATAGCACTACTACTGCCCTTCTCAAATTCATGTCAGATACACTAGTAGCTATGGACTCCGGTCTACTCACTGGAGCAATTTTCATAGACATGACTAAGGTGTTTGACCTAGTTGATCACTCCATCCTTCTAACCACCCTTGGATCTCTAGGCTTCTTGACTAATGTTGTAAGATGGTTTGAGAACTACTTATCTAATAGGACTCAAATTGTGAAATACAACTCCACTCTCTCAGACAAGACCACTATAAACATAGGGGTGCCACAAGGTCTCATCCTTGGGCCCCTGCTTTTCTCTGTTTTCATAAATAACATCTTCACTGACCTCCGCAGAACAACCTCCCTGCTATATGCTGATGACATTGTTCTTTATGCTAGCGCTAAAAGTATTGAAGACATAAACAATCTACTCTCTCTCTTGACTTTCAGTTAATACAGGAGTGGCTATCTACTCACAAACTTATACTAAATGAGTCCAAAACCCAAGCTATGCTCTTTGGATCAAATGTGAAACTCAAGCATGCACACCCTAAATTTAAAGTCACCTCCTTAAATGGCTTACTTGTTGGGGTGGTAAATTTGATTAGATATCTGGGCCTCACCCTTGATCCATCACTAAATTTCGACTTACACCTCAACCAAACCTGCAAACTGGTAAACTCTAAACTTGGAATAGCCTACCGAACCAGCTATGTGCATACTCCCTCAGCAAGGCTTGCCATTGCCCATGGAATACTCCTTCCATCACTTACCTATGGTGCCGCAACATATGCCTCTGCATGCAAATCAATCCTTCGAAAATGGGATGTCACTTATAACAATATCTGTCACTATGCATCTTCCTCACACTGACTGAAACACGACTGCTTCCTCTATTTAGACCTTGGATGGTTTCCTCCTAATGAACTAAGGCTTCATGCCTATGGCTCCATCATTGACAATATGGTCCGCCTAGAAATACCAGACTCCCTAGCAGGACTTTTCCAAAATCTGGCACTGTGCTATGAACTGAAGTCTGCTGACCAGGTCCCCGTTTTCATCCCTAGGCACAACACCACTAAAGGCGTTAGTGCTTTCACCTGCCATGTCCCCAAATACTGGAACTCCCTTCCACTAGCATTATGCCAATCACTATCTCATGCATCTTTTAAAAAAGTGTTGCGAAATTATCTCAGTACTTCCCACAAGTGCTCCTGCTTCAAACGTCCATAGCTCTTTTCCTTCCCATCCTCTTCTCTCCATGACACTTATTGATCTACATTCCAATACACTATGCACTTCTCCTTACCTATCTGTCCCTCCTCCCACCTTACTTCAGTCTCGTCCCTCTTCTCTTGACTCTCACTTCCATCACTTACTAGTATCCCTCCCCTAATTCTATATCCATTCCCTTATTAGCACTAAAATGTTCAACATGTTCTTTTTTCCTTATAACAAATTGTGGTATAGTTTTGTTCTTTGTACTGCTCCTGTGTTATTTTGTTTACTTTCTGCCCTGCACTGGTATTGCAGCCTCCTTATTCTATGGAAACATTTGCAAATTGCTCTGTGTACTATTGTCAACTATTTTCTGTACTTGTATTGAAATGTTTCCCTGTATTATTGTATTGTTGTATTGTTATACTGTACCCTCCTGGGTCGTGCCTGAAAATAGTCATTGCTTTGGCTAGTGCACCTACCCAGTAAACAAAAACTAAATAAAATAAATAAATAAATATTCAATGGTAGAATTGTTCAGAGGGATTTCAAGCTTAAAAGATGAATATGGGACACTGTTCTCCACATTATATTCATAATCTGTGAGTCAATCATTATGATCAGTCAGTACTTCAAATCTGTTTACCACATCAACATTATAACAAATATTGCTTCCATTTGGTGTAGTAAAATTAGGAACAGATCTCTGTAAGTCATTCATGTTCAAACAATGAATCCCTATTTTGTCAAGTATTACACTTTTCCGTAAAATTTGTCCTACTAATATTTTGGTGTTTAAAATCAAATCAATCTGATTTCCTTCATCCCTATTCTTATACACTCTGTACACTTCAACAATATCATCTTCTTAAAACTCTATCCCCAACACATTAGCAAACAGTTGTGTTATAAGTTGTTTAAGCTTTATTTTAGGTTCACATCCAAAGGAATTGACCCCAAAGATGGTTAAAGTTATGTCTGGCAAGACTGTCTGGAAACTGTCTGATAGTACCATATCTTGAATTAAATGGACTGTTGTCATTTTTTTCTCCTTCTGTGGAAATTCCACTATCTATAATTTTTGATAGTGGCACAGGGTAGTCCAAGCTTAGTTTGACTTTATTCAGATACTTAAGAGTTTCACCAGACATAATTTGTCACTCTTTCATATTTAAAGAACAGCCGGATTAAATCATCCCCCAAGCAATCCTGGGCTCTAGAAGCTTTAATAATGTCATCATCCAGGATATCTAATTGTAACCATTCCCTATAAATCAAATATGCTAATATCAAAATAATTTGCTCATTCTCAGTTTCATCCTTTGTGACCCCTCTAAGTAATAGAACAGTATGTTCTGTATCTAATTGTTCTGTTTTTTGCTGTAGTTGTACCTGTGAATTAGTTTATCTTCTCCTTGCTTTTTCGTAAGGTTAACTTTCTTTCTGTTCTTTTCCCTCTCTCTTTTTATAGGGGCTCCTTTATTTTTCCCTCTACTCTTAAGCTGAGTCACTTCATTTGTTGTAGAGTAAGTTTTCTCATTTTCCTTTTCCTTTACTAGTTTGAGAGTTTCAACTACCTTTCCTTTTGTTTTATTTTCCCCCTTTTCTTGTATAGGGCTAGGTTGATCCTTTTGATTCTTCTTTTCTTCCCTTTTGCCCGATTGGTTAACTTTTTTTTCCTTTTTATTCACTTTGTTACTACCTTGCTGTTCAGTCTGTTTGCTAGTTTGTTCAGCTGGATCCTTTTTATCTGATTGTCTTAATTGCCTTAATTCCTTAATTAAAGCTATTTGTATTTCCAACATATTTTTATTATGGACAATTTCTCCCCTTAACTGTAGGAGTTCATTTTTCATTAGAATGATCTGTTCCATAATTGCAATATTTGCCACATGCGGATCCTTTAAAACTTGTATGAGATCCATTTCCAAAAAGGGACAATATGTATGTTGTTGTGGACATTGCAAAGCCTGAATCTCATTATGAGTGTGTCTTTTGAGGACAATTTTTTTGTTCAGCGTGTAACATATCCTTCATGTCTGTTATTGTTTCCTGAAGTTCTTGTCTAATTTCTCTGATTTTCTGCTGTCTGCTTTTATTGAGTTTATATGAACCTATAATATCCTTCCTGGGGCTAAAATCTGGAAACTGCTGAAAGCTGTCATTGGAGTGTTTTGATTCCACAGTTATTATTTCTACCAGGGAAGATTCCTGGACTAATCCATCTTGTCCAGAGCCAGCTATTATTGAGTCATCCAAAAAGTTTGACTCATCGCTGTCATTATTTATTAATTTGGGAGATCATTCCAGGGAATCATTTTTAAAATGTTCAGCAGTTCCCTTTATGTCCCCATTATATGATGAATGATTTTTGTTTCTCTTGGTATCTAAACTTAAAATACGTGTAGATGTGTCCTTAATATATGTATCTTTTTTCCCTGGTATTTCCAAGTGTTTTGTAATTAAAGTTTGTCCATTATTCTAATAGGGTCTCCTTTTTCTTTTTGTCTTTTTGATTCTGGAACGACTACCCTTCTTGCTGTCTATCCTCACTAATATTTCCTTTCTGCTTCCTACTCTGAGTTCTCTTTTTAGTTTGGATATTTTTATTTGTTCCTTTGTTCACCACATTGCTCCTTGAGTTTTGTGGGGCCACAGTCTCTTTTGTTTCAGCACCACCACCTTTCTTGCTTCTTGTTTTCATGTTTAAGATCAATTAACCAATCTGTTTAACAAGCTAATAAACTTGTAAACTTGAAGACTATTAAGCTGTTACACTAATTGCAAGAAAAGTAGCAGTGAGGAACAAATAAAGTTAATAAGCAATTATCCAAAAAAAGTAAAAAAGAAATAACATTTACAGTACCAGTATACAGTTAAAAAGTAATAATAATCCCCTCAGTACTTAAACTGATACAATACAAGGATATATCAGCAGTTACCAAATCTATAAATATAGATCAAGTATGGAACAAATATTCTATAAAGGCTAAATTTAAACAACTAAGATCCATTAGCTCTCTTTTAAATTCTGTTTCATGTCCTATAGGTACACGTGAAAAGAAGGCCTTCTGGACTCCAAGAACTAAAGACACTATTCTTTGTTCAGTTTATCAGACCTCAGAATGAATAGAGACATGAGGGGGATCTCAGGTTGAGATCTCACAGTTAAACTGTTAATACAAAGTAACATTTCTAAAGAAGATTTTGAAGCAAAAGTCCTGGACCAATAAGTTCAAAGAAACATACCATACTCAGCATTACAAGGTATTGTCCTGGAGGTCTCACAGTTTCAGTTCAACAGCTTTCCTTCTCCAATGTGGACTGGCCACAGTGGATATGTAAGGAAAGCAGAACCGTATAACCCAGATGTAAGGCACTGAAATAGACAAACAAATAAAAAATAACATCTGCATCATATAATAATATAATAATAGCGCTTGCCCAAATTTCCTCTCATCTACACTAAAGCAGAGCAAAATAAAAAGAGGTCTAGAGCTCCTGCCCAACTTTACCGGAAACAGAGTAACAGCAATGATACAAAGTAAAACAAATAACAGGCCTGTAGGGATTCCACTGTGAATTAGTTATAAAAATAACTTACTTTTCCCAGTGGGAGTGTAAAAATTAAAGCTGACAACCAGAAGAGGCGTTTGGGTCCGGTTAAAGGTCGAGCTGCGAGCTTTACACAGTATGGTGTGGTGCATAGCTGTCTACACTTACACTGATGCACCGTGTCTGATTACCAAGGAGCAGCAAGACGCAGCAGTCCTATGCGAGATTAAACCGCTAACTTGAACGTTGGTATACAGTTCAGCACTTTCAGTGAGCACAGTACAGCTTCTCTTCTTTAAACGAAGAGCCGATAAGTAAGTTAGCAAATGCTATACCATCAGCACTTTTAACTGCTGCTGTTATATGCTCTCAGGTTTTCATCTACAACAAACAGCTACTTCTACTGTGTGCTTCTATGTGCTCACCTGAAGAGCGTTTATATGCAAAGTGCTCATGTGATCTAGATTTGCATATGGCGCGAAAAAATAAAATCAGGTACATATTATTTTAAGTTAAAAATGTTGTTTAAATTAAAAATGTTAGTATAATAAACAACCCCCACAATAGGATAGAACACACAGTAGTGTGTTATAACAAAAACACCCACACAACAAGATCCTAACAATAGCGCACAACACAGTCACGGGTAAGCCTTTTAAAAAGTAAGCCGTGGAGAAAAAAAACAAGCTTTAGTTAAAAACAAAGAGGAAAGCACCATAAATGCAGTAACAGCAGCTGCTCACATGAAGTGGATCAAAACAGAATGCTTAGGCATACTAGAGGATCTGATAGTTTTGATAAAACATTATTTAAAAAGATGCAACCATTTTTAGAATTTAAAATGCAACAATATTTAGTACAGCCCTTCAAGCAAATAGTCGTAATGAGACTGTGAACTGTAGACTGTAGACTGTGACTGTAACTGTGGAGCTGCACAAAATCCTCTCTAATGCAACAGTTTCTTCTTGATGCCAGAAACCTTTCTGAAGGGCTCTCAGACTCTTTCATAGTCCCGGTCCGCCTCGGGAACATCCTGGACACCACCGTGAGCTTTGACTGTGGACTTGACCTCCTTTTCCCTTCTCCTGAAAGAGACAAAGATAGCGACCAAGAGAGAATCTGTGGGACTAGTAGCTCACAGTAAGTTTGTCTAGAAAGGAGACAGGTGTTTTAGGTAACGGTGGCATACCTTTTAAAAAAAAATACAGGCTTTGTCTCCCTGCTTCTCTGCCTTACTCCACAAGGCCAGAGAGCATGCAGTGAGGTCTGTCTCTCTTGCAGTTTCCCCTTGAACTTGATAAACCAGTCTCATATCTCGAGCAAGTAGTTGAGCTATGTGTTTAAAGCATGTGAAAGTAGGCCCACACTAAAAATGAGATATTGCATCTTATCAGGGCTGGGCTATCCTGGGTGAATACAGTATGCAAATAAAATAAACTCTACTCAGAGCCAACAAGGCTACATAATGCTATTTTACAGGGATTAGGAGCCATCTACAGGGAAACTGTTTTTATATGGAACCTTGAGCAGCTGGATATTTCTTTCAAACTGCCAGACAATAACAATATACACCTGTGATTGCTGGCCCTGTTAAAGTTAACACATTCTCTGGTGTTCAAGGGTACATCCCACCCTCTTACCAAACGGATAGTCACAAGAGAAAGACATACCTGCTTGTCTTTTATTGTGAAGCTAGTGAGTTACAGTGAACTTTGAGAAACAGCCCACATTCAAAGGCAATAGTAATTTTAACAGTTTTATGTGCAGTTACCACTTAAAGATATGGTTGTTCATGATAACTTCAAACCACATCTCCAGTAACAAGAATCAATAGAACAATAAAGCAAAGTAGCACAATCTGTGAACTCTGTAGATGACTGTCATTTGGTGGTCTGGCAGATCAAACTTCAAAAAAAAGTGTTCGGGCATCCACGGCTGTGGCCATGAAGGTTTTAAAAAGTAATCAAACTTCTGAATGGATTGCACTGTGAACTGTTGTTATAAGGTGGAAGTATGAAACAATGAGGTTGGTCGTATAGCCTGATAACAGAACACAGCCACTGAATTATGCAGTATGTGGTGCTTGCGCCAATAGCAATTAGCAAATAGTAATTGACCTATGGGGAGGAACTGCTGACCATCACTAAGGAAGAAAGGGATCTGGGGGTTATCATTTCAGATGACCTAAAGGTGTCTGAGCTGTGTACAAAGGCAGCAGGGAGGGCCAGTGGCATGCTGGGTGCATAGGCAGAGATATCAATAGTTGAAGGATGGAGGCGGTGATACCATTGTATAAAACACTGGTGAGGCCTTGCCTAGGGTACTGCATACAGTTCTGGAGACCACATCTTCAAAAGGATATTAACAGGGTGGAGGTGGTCCAGAGAAGGGCAACACAGATGATGCAGGGCTTGCACCAGAAAACATATGAGGAGAGACTAAGGGACTTCATTATGGACTCACTGGAGGAGAGGAAGGATCGAGGTGACATGAAGGAAACATTCAAGTACCTTAAAGGTGTAAACAAGGTGCAGGGGTGCAACATCTTCCAATTTTGGAGGAGCACAAGAACAAGGAGGCATGATATGAAATTGGAGGGTGGCAGGTTGAGGGGGAATATGAGGAAATTCTTCTTCACAGAGAGGGTGGTGGATACATGGAATAATCTGTTGCAGGAGATGTTGGAAGAAAGCAGCGTGGAGAGATTTAAACAAGCAGGAGACAGACAAAAGGAATCACAGAGGCAGGGGGGAGAACAGAAAGTCACTGACCTAGTAGGGTCAAAAGAAACAAAACTAGGTAGGGGTTTATGGGCAGACTAGATGGGCCTGGCACACCTTATCTACAGACACTTTATATGTTTCTATCTAGTGCTCACAAATGGGGATCATGCACAGGAAGTAACAGTCAAGGAGCTCCTGGGTGGGACTGACCTTTGGACAATGTGGTTCCATTTGGATCTGGGCATTGAAACCATCCCAACAAAGATCAAAATCTTTATTTTCAAAGGCCAAACTTCAGAAGGATGGGCAAAGTGCTAATGTGAAGAGACAACTGGCAGGAATCAGAGACAATTTGGGAGTGAAATAAATGTGGTTCAATCATCTTCCTCCTACTCATTGCCTACTATCACCCCATCTGCCCCTGGTGATACACCCTCCTCTTTATGTCTGTGCCAACCTGCTAGCCCTCCTATCTGCACTGTAACCTGTCTCTCCCAGTCTTCTTTCCTCTTGTAGTCCATTGTCCTCCAGCGGCTCCCTCCAATCAACTGCAGCATTCACCCTCCCCAGGGCCCGCTGTATGCTGCCATAACTTCCACCTTCTTTTCCTTTCCAGCCTCTCCGTCCTGTATTTCTACCCTCCCCTAACTATATCTTCCTTACCTATGTATTTGACAACTTGATTGTGCTTCTGTGCCTCCTGGTATTATACTCCCATGACCAATGCCACTGTTTTTCAGTTTTTACCAGAAATTCCGGTAAAATTCTGAAATTAGGGCTGCCTGAAGACCGGTAAAAACAAAGATTTCATGGAATCTGACATTTTATATCAGATCAGTAAATCTACAAAACTTGTGTTTTTCTTTTAGTGCCGTCCTGTACTATTTTTAATTTGCTTTATTTAATATTCTGTATATTAAGCCTTCTTTAATTCTGATTATTTATGCACATACTTAAAGAATGATAGCAGAATCTCGGTCAAATATGGAAGTAACAATCACCGGTGCAATTCCAGAATCTGAAGTCTTGAAAATGGAATTTCATTGTTTTAATCACCATAAATCAGTGGCCTTGCTTCATGTTGTCCTTCTCACCTGTGCTGCCCTTAGCATCAATTTCCCCCAGTACCCCCCGGTACATGAGTACCTCCAGAAATGTATTCCTATTTGATTCAATCCATCCAGCAGCTGCCCAAACATCTGTGTCACCACTCTTAATGGTAGTGCCAAGTAACTGATCTGCTGTCCTACCACCCCTTCCCTTTTTTCTTACTTCCTGCCACTCCCCAGTCATGGTGCCAACTGGTCTACACGGGTACCATGCACTCTTGTCTCCTTTCCTCCCCCTAGTATCTCCCTTGCTCTCTCTGCCCATGTGTCCACCACCATTTCAACCCTGCTCTTTTCTCACCTGCTCTTTTCCACATTTTTACATACTCCTTCCCCGACCCTCCTTTCTATGACCATTCTTAGTCTAGTGATCCCTGCTCTTAACTGTCCCTGCTACCTGCATATGTGACAGACCCCTGCTCCCCATATTACATCAAGGAATATTGATGCCATACTTCTATTACAGTGTGCTACCCTTGACCTTCCCTCCTGCCCCGTACCTTCTTTGCTGATCCCCTCTGCACCACCCCTCCCTTGAACCCTGGGTACTGTACCCTCTTCCTGATTCACACTTCATCTCTGAATCTTTGAATGTGGTTCCTTTGAATCCACTGGCCCTTTTAGCAATCACAAAGCCAGGCTGATCTCAGCCCTCATGTCTCAGTGTCTGTCAGGACCTGCTACTTGAAAGTAGTAAACAGCGGTTTGGCTTACTAATTTACACCTGCTTGGGTTCCCATC
Source organism: Neoceratodus forsteri (assembly GCA_016271365.2). Taxonomy (NCBI): domain Eukaryota; kingdom Metazoa; phylum Chordata; order Ceratodontiformes; family Ceratodontidae; genus Neoceratodus; species Neoceratodus forsteri. The sequence goes on from CM028131.1 coordinate 1,317,790,732, forward strand.
ACATCTAAAGTAGTCCAGTAGCACAGAACCAGTATCAGGTGACACAATACATCATGTAATGGTACCTTGAATAGAACAAAATGCAGTTTTATATGGTACAATTCAGCACTTTCCTGTAGTACTTCAGCTCCCTCTTTTCCCTAGGCAGGAGAAGCAGCTACATAGAAAACATTAGCATTTGAAACATGACCCATGATTTACTTTAGCACCACCCGGTAATACTTGTCACACTATTTGTAGGTAATACAGATCCTATACCATACTCAGCTGCTTAGTAAACAAATATGATCAAGTGATAATTTATACTCTTAAATAGTTACCACACAACTCATAGCTAAAGCACAGCCGGTGCCACGGACTGCTGCCTGCTAACTTGGGGGTAAGTGACAGTGCCAGGTACTATATAGTATCATAAGTCAAATCATCCATTCATAATAATTTTGAATACTTATTGATAAAAAAGCAACCACTAGGATCAGACTAATATAAGAACCCCTCACTGCACTTCACTCCACAGTATGACAGACCCTCAGAGTGATTGTCAGACTGATCCTGCACAATGCATACTTATAATCATTGGCAAATGACTAGATGAAAACATGACTACATATTATCAAATAGTACATGCACACACTAAATGCACACAGCACACACTTCTGTTAGATGAACCCTTAGCTACACTTTACTTCACAGTATGCCAGACACTCAAAGTGATCAGGTGCAGTACACACTTTTAATATAATACCCCTTCAATGCAGAAATTACATGAACCCACCTAATCAAATTCCAGTTTACTGTAATTTGGCAGGGAAGGGAAAGAGGAAATTGTTCAATCAGGAAAAGCACACTAAGCTGTAACTTTTTTTGTGCTGTGACCTAGGAGCCTAAGGAAGTTAATCCAGTAGCTCAGGTTCACAGGCATATACAAGTAAGGGCTGATGGGATTCAAACCCAGGTCTCCAGCTCAGTGCCCTTAACCACTGCACTATATTGCCTCCTTGAACATAATATGGGTATATATGGTATATATGTTGTACTAATATATTATCAATAATGCAATATAGACCTGAAATGCCTGTACATCTTCACACATTATTTTCAGTTCATGAATATCTGTTCCCTTGTATTGCAGTTCACTATATTAAAAGCACAGAGATCAATATGTAGAGACAACTAGTAGCAACCCAAGCAGAACTAGTACTGTTAACTGGGAAAATGCATAACGTGGTGGATCAACTACTACTATATCTCTGTGCTGCTGGATACTTGTCTGTCAGTTCCCACAAGAATCTATCCTGAACTCAGTAGTGAATGAGTTAATGTACAAAGGAAGGTTGCTAACAGTGGGAGGTAACATTTGGTATGCTCCAGTGACATTTTAATGAGGGCTGTGGCTCCTTTGTTATGTTTGGTTGCAGGCATGTGCAAGAGACATAGTGGCACCATATGAGTTTTCATAGGTGTGCCTCCCCCACTTACAATGCCCTGGTCCCTTTTGCAGGTGCGGTTGCACCACGCCAATGAATGTCTGAGCTGTCTATGACAGTTGTTCAGATGCAGTGGTGTACAGTTCTGAGGAAAACACCACCACAATCAGCGGTGGTAACGTGTAGGCAATGTCTTCACTGCCTCTGAACTGTCACAGACAGTTCATCCCCAACCCCATGAACACTTATGTAGCACACTGGGAGCCCACCCCAACATGCTCATGCACTCCCTCCACCCTTGTACACTGTATGACCAACAGGGGAGCGCAATCCCTGTCAGCTCCATTACCCCCCCCAAAAACAGACTTCTAGGTGCCACGCTGGAAGCCCACCCCAGTGTGGCAAAAGTCGGTATGGATGACGGAGGTGCCCAATCCCCCATTGGCTCCACTGCCACCCTCCCCAAAAAATAACCTTCCAGCTGCCATGCTGGGAGCCCACTCCAGCATGGCAAAAGTCATGCATCGTCTTCCTGAAGAAGAAAAAAAAAACTGTAAAACAAAAAAAAAAAGGTCCCTCGCTGACTCTTTGGCCCCCTCCCCCAATCCGTAAACCACCCACCTCCCCAAAGCTCCCTCCATACCCCATACTTACCTCCGGAGCCCAGCGCGACAATCTTTGGTGGACCAGGAACATGTCTGCACTCTTCAAAGCCGACCATGAATTGAAGAAATGCTGGTAAGCTGTATAATAGCATAAATTGTTTTTTTTTTCAACTTTGATGCATATCTCGGCCATTTTGGGGAATTGTTTCACCAAATTTTCAACTTGGGGTTCTTGGGGCCCCTCCTCATGAACTCAGTCACTGTCGTTTTGTTATTTGGTCCTGAAAGGTGATTTCATGGTCACTGCGTGGAACCACCTTTCAGAACCATGTAACAAAATGACCATGGCACAGTTCATGAGGTAGGCCCCCAAAAACCCTATGTTGAAAATTTGGTGAAAAAATTCCCAAAAATGACTGTTACGAGTGTGAGTTGCACAGTTCCTACACACGCTCATAATATCACACATTTTTAATATTTTTACTCTAGATTTTCAAGATTACCATTTTTTCACACATCCTTATGAGCAGTACAGCTGTCATTTTCACGTCTCACCCAAAATGTGTTTTTTCGCATGTAGCGCACAGTGGCGCAGTCGGTGTGTGAAATCAATGTTTGGGACAGATTAAGAAAATCACAGTAACACTGTTCATGAGCAGAGGTCTTAAAATGGCTATGTTAAAAATTTGGTGACAAAAGTCCTTTAAATGACTGTGTTACTAGCGTGCTTTGCGCAGTTTCCACGCACCCTTGTAAGTTCACGAATTTGTAATATTTTCAGTCCAGATATTCATCACTGGCATTTTTCCACACCTCCTTATGAACAGTACAGCTGTCATTTTGCACACCTCGGCCAAAATGTTTTTTCGCACTTCCGGCGCAAAAATGCATGGTTGCTGTAGGAAATCAGTGTTTGGGACAGATTAAGAAAATCACAGTGACACTGTTCATGAGTGGAGGTCCCAAAATGCTTGTGTTGACAATCTGCTGTAAAAAAATTCCCAAACTAATTACATTACGGGTGTGTGTTGCATAGTTTCTATGCACGCTTGTGACGTCACCACTTTTTTTATATTTTCACTCCAGATTTTCAACATAGCCATTTTTTACACCTCCCAATGAACAGTACAGCTGTCATTTTTCACATCACGTTCAAAATGTGTTTTTGCACCTGTGGTGCCAAACGGCATAGTCGCTGTGCAAAATCAGCTTTCGGCTAACAAACTGATATTGCCACTGTTCATAAGGTGGGGTTCACAAAAAAACAATGTTGACAATTTTGAGTGAAAATGCCAATGAACGCCTGAGCCATTATGGTTTCTGACCATAATGCCCCACGTTGTAGAGACTGACAGGCATCAGGGGTGTGACTTGGGATTGTTGCCTGTAATGCTCATGCCATTCCACCCCAACCTACACCCTGCAGCCAGTGACAGGCATTGGGGTGTGCCTTGGACTCTTTGGCCTCAAAGTTCACCCCACTCTCCCATACTGCACCCATCTCACCATATTTCCTGATGGAATGGAGTGAGCATACGGCCCAAAGACCCCAAGACACACCGTGACACTTGTCAGTGTCTGCAGGGTAGGAAGTGGTGAAATGGTGTGGCTGTTCTGCCTGATGACCCATAGGCACACCCCAATGTCTATCAGTCTCTGCAGGGTGGTGGTGGGGTTGGCTTCAGTTAAATACTTCACTGCCATTCCTATTATGCAGCTCTCTAACTCCTACACTGCCAGTGCCCATGCCAGCAAGAAAACATTCGGCATTGACAAATGCATGTTTTGTTAGCAGTTATGCAAGTAAGTGAAATGAGTTCCTATGTACTGCTACAAGGGGAAAAGGCTGTTTAAGTTCACTGAATTGTACTCTTGCAAACCTAATCCATTGCCATCATCAAGATAAACACTGACCGACAGTAAGTATTTGCTAAGTGTCACAGAGCTTTTTTTACTGTTTGCTACCAGCATGTGCTGAAAAAAGCAAACCATGTTTATTTTTCAACATACATTGAAACAGATCTAAAGCACAAGTAGGAAGTATACTCCAGATGCACGAACAATTCACAGGCAATCCTACATTTTCAGTTCAATCCACAGTAACACACTGAGCTGCAACTGTACTACACAAGCTGTTTCTCAGTGCTGAAAACAAGGGGGGGGGGGTCAGAGTCAAAGTTCCTTGGGGTCACAGTGCCAGTCAGATAAGCAACTGACAGCAGAATAGGCTTGGAAATGTTGATCATATCCTGTGTTTTTAAAAACTCTAGAGAAGTATTTCTTAGGTCCGCGGAGGGGGAGGTGCAGTGGAGAACCAATACTGTAAACATGACTACAGGGCTGTGGATGCACGCATCATAGCTGTGTGAAGTCCCTGTCTATTCTACTTTACAGAAATAAGTCAGCATGGCTCTGCCAATGCATTCTTAAAAAGCAGAACCCCACTAAAAATTAGGTTTTGCATTTTTGTTGGACTAGCCAGGGTAAATATGGTATGTAAATGGCTGAAAGCAGGACTACTCTGAAGATGAGATAGTTGGTCTTAGCTGGGCTATCCTGAGTTAATGCATCTTAATAATGAGTAAAAGCAGGACCCCACTGAAAATGATATATTGCATATCAGTTGGGCTCTGGTAAATACATTGCAAAATTAAGTGAAACCAGGACCCACTAAAAATGAGATGACGTGTCTAAGCTTGGCTATCATGAGGACGTGGTTGAGAATATGAGGACATCATTGTATATGAGCTAATGGGCCAGTGGCTATAAAATCTCATATTTATTATTATTTTAATAAACAGATTCATTATTATCATGCATTAATGCATTTTTAAAAATGGGTAAAAGCAGGACCTGACTGAAAACAAGACAAAAGCAGCCGGTGTTTGCTGTTGCCAGCTGTTGTTTAAATGGCAGTTACCTTTAGACCTTGTTTGGCATGGGTCAAGGAAACAGTGATACAGCTGTGTGTATGAGAACCTTTTTTGTTGGCTCTTTTATCTTAGATAGAGTTCTTTCCCCAGCAAATTCAAATGGCTTTGACTTTTTGTACAAACACACAGAATCCAGCATCAGTTTGGGATGTGTCCTGACTGAGCTTGCATGACGGGCTTCAGATTAAGGTCAACTTAAACACAAAAGTTTGCAGGAAAGTGTTTGCCCAAGGGCTTACATAAACACAGTATAAATCAATGGCATACAATATACATTTTCAATTTATAGTGCCAACGGAATTTATTCTAGGGGTACAAATTCCAAATTTGTTGTAATGTGCCCACTATAACTGTGCAGAATATGAGATTCTGTGGGTGGAATTAATGGGGAATGGCAATTCTGTTTCTAAAACACTTTGTGGAATTTCATTTTTCATTTCATGGAATTTTGAAAAGCATTTCTATGTAAACTGTTTACGTGATACACGGGATAATATTCTGTGGTTTGTGGAAAATGATTGCAATTTACTGTGGGTAAAAAAGCATTCTGCTTTCAGAATGTCTGAAATTCCATGGAATTCTGTCAGAAGAGGAATCTGAAAATTCCACAGAGCCTTAGTGCCAGCACCTCTGGAACAATTCTATCTGTTTAATAGAAAATTAGCAGTTTGGCTGCCATAAATAATATTTACAAAAGCTAAAAGGGCCGATGTGTTAATGGATCCGATTCACTTAAGACTGGCCATGCTAACCAATGATTAACGTGTGTATTCATGAGGAGCAGCATAGCCGAGGCATAGCTGAAGTTAGTGCAGCTTTATTCCAAAAGGCAGCAGCAAAAGGGCATTCCCAAAATATGTGTAACAGAGCCGGCAGCTGACTCTGCTTACAGTGGGTTTCCTGTATCTAATTTTTCCTGTAACACTGATTTTATTTAGTACTTTGTTACAGTACTTGATTTTAACAGTGAGGATTCCACACTGTTTTGAAGATGTGCCATGAGATCTTTAATGTTCCCCAGCGTAACTGCTATAGCAGAACAGGTAGACGGCACCTCAGTTTAACATTGCATTCAAATGACGCCAGCTCATTTATTTATTTATTTTCATTTATTTCAGATATCAGAATTACAACCCTTTGAGTCAGGGACTCGTTTACAAAGGCTCAACGTCAGCAAGATACAGAAAATAATACATACAGATCAATACAACATATGGCAATGGTACAGAGCAAACAAGGTGCAGCAAATGACAGTAAGTTATAAGTAGTACACATGGGTGAGGATTGTACAAGTTATTTACAGAGAGGGAGAGGGCATTATGGTGTGGCCTATACAAAGAGGTAGCTAAGGGGAGAAACGGACAGTGGTTGGGGTAGGAATAAACAGGAGTACCAACAGTCCTTTAGCAATACATTCATATACATAGCAAAACATTCAGTACAATCTGAGAGGAGGGAAAACAATATATAGTGGAGGTATGTAATATACAAGTTAACTATACTGGGAGAAATAATATAAATTATACAGGTTGTACAAGGCCACTATTTCAAGGTGGTGGCTAACAGGAGGGAGAGGGGACAGGGCTAGGGAGAGCATGGTTGGGGCAGTTACAGCAACGAGCATTGAGGGGGTAGTTTTTAAGGAATGATTTAAAAGGCCCAAGTCTTTGCTCAGTGGTGACAGGGATTGGAAGTGAGTTATACCAAGAGGGGGCACAGTAGCAGAAAGCTCATGAGAGTATAGTGTATACCTAACACCACGCTAGGACATCACTCTGGTTACTTATATATAACTGGACGGTGAAGTTACCCTGCAGAGCTACCAGCACCCATTCAACAGCTTATTAACTGTGGATAATTGTAGACTTGCAGGAAGCAGTTGGTTTGAAGAAGCCGGTTGTGCAGATGATAGTTTGTTTTCCCTTGGCTGTTCACCTGAGTCTCCTTGCTGGTTGAGTGTTTGATGCACAAGGTTACCATGGTTCATTTACTTTTGCAAAGCACTCATTTTATATTCAGTTTAAGTGAGTCTTATATTAGAGCTCACATAAAGGTAACAGCACATTTCATTGTGTGTGCGATTGTGTGCTATCTACAGAAGCCATGACTTCAGTGCAGTGCAAATGTGGAAGTCATATTTTAAAGTACAGTGGCTTGACTTATCAGTCATAATCAGTCTTAATTTAGATTTTGAATTGCTTTTACCCAGCAGAGTGCATCCTTGGTTCTTTTCATATTAGTTTATTGCATCTGATTGCAACCTATTGAGAGAACGGATGAGCTGAAGTTCATTACAAACATCAAAAATACACATTTTACACAGAATTGTACAATATACAGTATCTTAACATTCCATCAGATAAAAAGAGAGAACGCTCTACCTAATACAGTACTATATATACCAATCTTATTTTTATTACATACTGTATCTTCACCGGAAAAAGAATGCATTCTTAATAAATCACACCTGTTAAATACAGTAAAAAATGGGGCTAAAACTTTCAGAAACACATTTCTCACACTTCACATTATTTGTACAAGCTCAGTCTGGTATTTTGTTTTCTATTTTGTAGCTACCAGGAACTACAATGACACATTAGTGTTTGGATACAAGATATAACATCTCACTGATCAATCCCCCTCATAATAAAATACTGTTTAAATGTTTCAGTCCAAACTCTAAATTTCTTCCACCAACACACTGGTTTCTTAGGCTGTAGATCACTTTTTCTTTGGGCAGAAAAATGTGAAATAGGTTGTGGTTAAGGACATAGATTGCTTCAAACTGTTTAGTCTCCATCTTTTCCTTCCTTTCATTTAGCTACTCTGGTTTACATTCTCTTATGGCATTGTCATAACAGATCTCAGTCCCCAAAACTGTGGTCTTTTGGATAAGATGTTAAAATGATGTCCCTTCTACCCGTCTCTGGTCACTGTCCAGGTGGAAGTTAAAGATCCCATGGCACTTATCGATGAAGAGTAGGGGAATTTTTATTAAAACAAAAATATATAGAAAATCATAACAGATTCATAATAAAAAGGAGTAGTAGTAATACCTCCAACCCCCTAACCATAAATGAAAGATGCAGTTTCAAAGAAAAATAAGTGGCAGCGGAAAAAAAAAAAAAAAACAACAACAAGTATAACAAATGAAACAAATAGTCTCAGGCTTGCACAATTCTGGGTAGCCAATGCACATTATCCCATCTATCCTTCAAAAGCTGTACAGAAATATGTTCATAGTCCTGACAGTAAATGGCATGAATCTCTGCAATCACTTGTCTAAATACTTCACTTTGAGAAAGTACTATAGGTTCTATTGCACTGAGTCAGCCATATTTGCCATTTGAAACATGCAAAAATGACATCTGGTGTACTGCTGTCCCATCTGCTCCAAGGTGAGCTATGATGTCCATACGTTTGCCAAAGAAAGGTTCAGCCCACTAAGAGCCACCAAGTCCCCAAAACCTGTAAATTAAAGAACAAGAGAAAAACAGTGTTCCATTGTTTCTCATTTATTAATGTATTCAGGCCTAGCACACCTTCTGTCCTGTAGCTGTTTATGTTTCTGGTTGCCGTTGACATTTAATCTGTTCTGGCAACATAACCAGAAAGTGTCCCACATTTTGGGGGGGATTACTTCTGACGCATGACTGAAAACAGGTGTTTCAGAAAATGTTGTGTCCACTATGTAACAGTAGAAGGCTTTCCTGGGCATGTCCATAAATTGAACATCGGAAACTTCCCATGCCTTGAGTTTAGCAAAGGCGTCTTTAAAATAGACTGGCTGTATCCGTGAAGGGCATATAACCTTCAACCAGCCTGATTCCCAGCCCCTCAATATACTGAGAATTCAGTTAGACATCCACTGTATCTAGGGCTTCCCAAAATTTAGAGTTAAAAGCCAAAAGTTTAATTAAAAAAAAAGAAAAGAAAACTATTGGGGTCACCATATTATTTATTTTTTTATTTATTCAGACGTTACACCTTTGAGCTCAGGAGTTCATTTACAAAGGTTCCACGTCAGTATTTACTAAGGCTCCATGTCAGTATCGGTTGACACATAAAGATCAATGCAAGCAATGGAAAATCTAAGGATTAGAGTACAGGATGCAGATCCAGCGGAGCACTGTCTAGGTGATTCAAAGTTCAGTAGAGTGAGATACATACAATAAGATATCTGTGATTAGGGTACAGTGAGCAGCTCCCAGTGACCATTTTCTTGGAGTGAAACAGCTTCAATGGCTGTCAGTGATATATTAAGGCAAGTTCATAGGCATAGAGCAAAGAAGGGAGAGAGGTGATATGATCGAAACATTCAAACACCTTAAGAGCATTAACAAGGTGAAAGAGTCTAACATGTTTCAATATAAGAAAAATAGCAGGACAAGAGGACACAGCATGAGATTAGAGGGGGCTGATTAAGGGATAATGTGAGGAAGTTCTTTTTCACAGAAAGGGTGGTGGATGCATGGAACAGCCTATCTCAGGAAGTGGTGGATATGAATACAGTGCAGGGCTTCAGACAGGCATGGAATAGGCATAAGGGAGCAATACAGATTAGCATGAATAGATAGGCCAGTGACAGAGCAAAGGCCAATGGCACATTTATAAGGTAGAAAAAGAAATGGGCAGACTGGATGGGTCTTGCGGTCCTTATCTCCCCTCAACTTCTATGTTTCTATGTTAAGTTCATTGTCTTGCAAATACATTGGAAGCAGAAGACATAAGGTTTCAAATTTTGTAATGCTTGGGGGGGGGAGAGGCACATGAGCATCTTCTTCCCTATTAGGCAAATCTGGAACTTTATTCTGTTTTGCAGTGGGGGCTAATTAGTTTGTGCATACAGGGTGGGATATTCACAAGGGTTGTGCATGGCACAACACAGTTGTGCCATGTGCAACCCACTGACGTGCCCCGGCATGATATTCAAAAGGGGAAAGTGCGTGGCACAAATCCCAATGTGCCGGGGCACATCAGTAATGTATGCAGCGCAAGTAGGGGGGGGCGTGCCCAAGCATATCCCGCACATCCCGATATTCAGCCCGGGATGTGCAGAGCCCATGCAGACACAACCCCTACATGCACCGCATGCAGTTGTTCCAAAAAATAAAGGAGAAACAGCCGGCCACCCACAGGTGAGCTGCCATATTGCAGGGTGCAGCATGGCAGCTGCCAGCTGTGGGTGGCCACCCGAGCTCCGGCGGCACCCTCCATCAGGTAGCATACCCCCATGCCCAATCATAGGCATAAGTTTAGCAATATGTAACTCCTATATCCCTGGTGGTCCAGTGGACCGCTTGCAGCCTGATCGTGGGCATACGTATAGATATATGTAACTCTTATATTCCTGGTGGTCCAGTGGACTGCTTGAAGCCCGATCACTGGCAGATATCTAAAACAAGATTAGATCCCATCCCTGGTGGTTCAGCGGTACCCCCTCCCACCCTCCCACTGAGCCACATCACCCGCTTTCCCTGGTCAGAGGCGGCGGCGGCTCCCCACCGCGAAGCTGCCCGGCCGCCCGCCAACTGACTGCATACAGTATAGCTGTATGCCATTAGTCCACAGTGTGGGCCAATGGGCATCCAGACCATATGTACACAGTCAGATATGTGAATGGACTCATTCACATATCTGGACTGTGTAGTACGGTACAGTCTGCATGCCCATTGGCCCACGCTGTGGACCAAAGGGCATAAAGCTGTACTGTACGCAGTCAGTCAGTGGGAGGCTGGGCGGCTTGCAAGTGGGGAGCTGCCACCCGCCGCTGAATGGGGGGGAGTGGGGTGGCAGGGCTCAGTGGGAGGGTGAGGAGGGAGGTACCCCTGGAGCACCAGGGATGGGATCTAATCTGGTTTAGGCATCAGCCCGTGACTGGGCTGTGAGCGGTCCACTGGACCACCAGGGATATAGGAGTTTCATATATCTATACTTATGCCCACGATCAGGCTGTGAGCGGTCCACTGGACCACCAGGGATATGGGGGTTACATATTTCTATACTTATGCCCACGACTGGGCTGTGGGGCATTTTGCCGCTTGTGCAGGGGGTGTCGGTCCCTGACGGCTGCAGCCTAGCAGGGCGCCAGGCCCAAGTCACCGGGGACAGATGCAACTGCATGCAAATGGGGCTATAATGACATGCAAATGGCCCCATTTGCATGTGTACCTTTGAATATCATGGTTGATGCACCTAGTGCAATGGCACTTACACTAGCGCATCCCCCCGCCCCTCTCTGGCCACTTGTGCTGGTGCAGTGCCACTGTGCCATGCACAGTGTGAGTGGCCACAGAGTGATATTCAAAGGTGCTGAGCCATGGTGCAGCACCATTGAATATCACCCTGTCAGCACCCTGGCACATCCCAGTTGAGCTGCACCCAGGCTTGCACCATAGCCTAGTGCAGTTTGAATATCCCACCCACAGTGTACAAGTGTGGGTATGTCTGTCCATCCCTAGAATGAATTGGTAGGCTTTGTTTAGTACTAGCTTAACCCTGTTGAGGACTGTGTCAGTGGCTGCACTGTAAACTGGGAGGCTGTAGTCTGTTACAGGAAGAATAGAGCTATTTACTATCATTCATTTAGTTGTTAAGGTGAGGTAGTGCCTGTGCCTAAATAGTACCCCTGATTTTATGTTGATAGTTTTTACAATGTTGTCCTCATGAGGGGAAAATGATAGAGAGTCATGAAGTGTGACTCCTAGGTACTTAAAGGTGGTGACTTGTTCTAGTTGTTCTCCGTTGTTGTTTAAGATAACAAGTGAGGTAGCTATTTTTCTTGCTATCGAACCAGCGAACAGCAAGGCCTCTGTCTTTTTATAGTTCTTAAGTAGTTTATTTTGATTTAAACAATTCACTAGAGCTTTGAAGCTGCCCTGCTTATCACAATTGGTGGAGATGACTGTGTCACCCACACACAGGAGCACTTTAAAGGGGCAGACTGAGGGGAGGGTATTTACAAATAGCCTGAATAGTAGGGGCCATAGGATTGACCCTTGAAGTACAGGACCCCTATTGTGACATTCCTGGCCTCTGATAGCATCCCACTGATCTTTACTCATTAGGACCTGAGTGAGAGATAGCTGCTGAACCAGGCTATTGTGTCCAGGGATAGACCCAGGGTGGGAAGTTTGTCATGGAGAATGGAGTGGTTGACCAGGCTGAATGCCTTTGTTAGGTCAATATAGATAGCTACTACCATTTTTCTACTGTCCAATGCCTCATGGATAAAACTGGTGTATTCATTAAGGACGGTGTAATTTTCTGTGCTGTGGGCATTGGATATTGTACTTGCATAGATGCTTGACCAGTTGATCGGCAACTATCCTCTCCAGGGCTTTAGACAAGGGGGAGGATGGATCTAGGTCTATAGTTGGATACAAGGGCATGGTCTCTGCTTTTGTGGACCAGGGTGGTCAGTGTAGTTTTCCAGATTCCTGGAAATTGTGAGTAACAGAGAAAGAAGTTGTAGATTTTGGTTAGTGGTAGTGCAAGTTCATCTAGGGTCAGGGCTACTAGTTTCATGTCTACAGTATCACTGCCCAGTCTTGTTTTTCCCAGGATGCATTTTACATATTTTATTGTGTCAGCTTTGGTAATGGGCATAAATTAGAACCTTGGGATGTGGGGAGGCTGTGTTTATTAGATCACTGGATCATTTTGATTGTGGGAGTCAGCTGTTTGGGGAGCACTTGTGAGTAGTATAAAACTGAGGTCTGTAAAAGCATTGTTGAAGATGTTAGTGATCTCACTTGGGTTCTGGGTAATGGTTGCATGGTTATTAAGCATCATTTGCTGGGACTTGCCATTCCTACCCAAGAGGTCATTTAGATTCCCCAGGAATCTTTTACCATCTCCCCAACTATTGTCCTGCTTTTCTTTGAAGTATGCTGCTTTAGCCAGCCTTACTTCCCTAGTAAATCTATTCCTAGCAGGACTATGCATTTGTAGATCTCCTTGTGCCCCAGTGTCTCTGGCTCAATGACACAGATTGTCCATTTCTTGCATCTGGGCCAGTAAGATTGGGGTAATCCAGCCACTACATGTTCCACGTTCCATGTTCTTTCATCTTCTGAAGGGGCAAATAAGTCACGAGCCATGGCGAACTGGCTGATGAAGTAGTCTAAGGCTGTGTCTATGTCTGGAATGGAGTCTAGGTAACTCCATTCCACCTGGACAAGGTAGGCTTTAAAGGCTGCCAGCTTTTCTTTTGCAGAGTACTCTGCTTGTAGCCATTTGGGGGGTTGGGGGATTTTATTTGTCTGGGTACATATCACCTGGAGAGTGGTCACTTAAGGTGTCCAGTAAGACAGAGACCTCTGTGATTCTTTCCGGGTGTGTGGTCAGGATGCAGTCTATAAGTGAGCTGGTACCAGTTCTGTAGTTTGTCCTGGTGGGACCCTCAATGACCTGCATGAGATAGAGATTTGGTATTAGGCCCCTGTGTCCTGCATTATCCATGGCAAGCCAGTTGGTGTCGAAATCCCCCATAACAATAATTTCCCAATTATGGGTAATTTGTCTATAACACCTGGAGAAGGTTTCAAACCCCAAGTTTAATCAGACTATACTGTAGGTAATATTTCATTTTATGTGATTTAATCTACTCCCCCAGAGAGTTTGAAAAAATATACTCAGCAAGGTGGCTTCCAAAGCTCTTGCTGGAGGAAAAACTTGACTAGTATATGAAAAAATGGATGTTAGCAAAGTTTTAATTAAATAAACTTTTTCCTTTTTGCTTCATTTCCATCTATTCCAGTATGCAACTTTTTGTTTTCCTAAGGCAATTTTATCATCCCAGTTTAGTCTGGCCAAATCACCATCTCTGAATTTTAAGCCTAAACTTGTTAGAGGATCCCTTGACATACATACCCAGGCAACTAACCCGGCATGTGTCAACTGGACCCCTTGGGGCTCTCTCCACACATTTTCCAAAAGTTAGGGAACCTCCAGAGAAGAGACTAAAGTGGTGTAACCAATTCAAACCATGTTGAGCTGAGGCACTGTACTGGACAAACAGTCAAATGTCACATGTGTATGCTGTTGTCTTAGAGCAGACAACCCCATCTTCACTCACCATCAGTAAAACAGCTTGATCAAATTCTAACTTCTGAAAAAATGAGTCCAGACATAAAATACCAGCAGGGACATCTGCCAGAACTAGAAACATGATGGATTCCCTGCAGGGGGAGGGCCTCAAACAACTGATACAACAACCCATTAGAGACAGAACTATCCTAGCTCTAGTACTGACTAATGGGGAAAGGATCACAGATCTCCAGGTAGAAGGTCACCTGGGAGCCAGTGACCATCACATGGTATGGTTCAGTTTGGTCACTACAACAAAATCATCCCATTCCAAGGCAAAAATATGGGACTTTAGAGGAACTGACTTTGATAAGACTGCCAACAGAGTTAGGCTAGCCCTGGCAAAAAAGAAATACAGGTGAGGGGGTACAGGCAATGTGGGCAAGTATTAAAGATGCAATACTTGAAGCAACATCCCATTGTGTTAGTGAGAAAAGGAAGAGCAAAAGAAGAAGGAAACCACTTTGGCTCTTAACAACAGTAGCAGAAAAGGTCAGAGCCAAAAGGCTGGTCTTCAGGAAATATAAGGGAGTGCAGCAGGATGAAGATAGGGAGGCATACCAAACTTCCCTAAGGTAAGCAGGGAAGGCAGTAAGGCAGGCAAAGGCCCAAACTGAGGAAACACTAGCACGAACAGTAAAAGAAGGTGACAAGACTTTCTATAGATACATTAGTGAAGGGAGAAAGTCCAGAGGGGAGAATTGCTAAGATCAAAGGGGATGAGGAGCATGTGAGGAGGAGGACCATGTAAAAGCATCTATTCTAAATAGATACTTCTGCTCAGTATTTACTGACGAGAAGGTAAGACAGGACCCACAGCTCTGCACCATGGACACAGGGGAGAGGGAGGTGTTCACTAGTCCTGTCACAAAAGAAAGGGGTCCTACAAGAGCTCGATAAGCTCAGGGCGGACAAGGCAATGGGACCTGAAGGCATACATCCCAGGGTGCTAAAGGAGCTAAGGGTGGAACTAGCAGAGCCATTATCAGAACAGTTTAGTGAGTCTCTGAGCACAGGAGAGGTCCCAGAAGAATGGAGAAGGGCTCATGTGATCCCGCTCCACAAGTGTGCTAGCAGAGAGGAGGCAGAGAACTACAGACCAGTCAGTCTTACCTCAGTAGTGGGCAGGATTATGGATACACTCCTTAAGGAAAGGATAGTGCAACACCTGGAATCCATAGGAGCACAGGATCCAAAACAGCAAGGGTTTACAAAAGGAAGGTCCTGTCAAACTACGCTCATAGATTTCTTTGACTGGGTAACCAGAGTGGTGGACCAAGGGGAAGCAGTTGATGTTGCCTACCTTGACTTCAGTAAGGCTTTCGATACTGTTTCACATAAAAGATTGATTAATAAGCTGGGTAGGCTTGGGGTGGTCAGATGCTGGTCAACTGGGTGGCAAACCGGTTGATGGGCAGAAAACAGAGAGTGATGGTAAATGGTATACAGTCAGAAAAGATGCAAGTCACAAGTGGTGTACCTCAGGGATAAGTCCTGGGGCCAGTCCTCTTCAATATCTTCATCAGTAACATTGCAGATGGACTGGAGGGTAAGGTTTGTCTGTTTGCAGATGACACCAAGATCTGCAACAGAGTAGATGATCCAGATGGTGTAAGCAGAATGAAAAGAGATCTGGATAAACTAGCAAAATGGTGGGAAGAATGGCAACTGGGGTTTGATGCAAAGAAGTGCAAGATCATGCACATAGGAAAGAGAAACCCTGAAGCCACCTATAGGCTGGGAGGGGAGTTGCTGACAGTCACAAGGGAAGAAAGAGACTTGGGTGTCATCATCACCGATTACCTAAAATCATCCAAGCAGACCTCTAAAACAGTAGGTAAGACTACAGGGATGTTCAGGTGTATTAATAGGGATATCACAAGTTGGAAGAGGGAGGTAATAATCATCCCTCTTTACACGACACTGATTTGGCCCCATCTGAAGTACTGCATGCAGTACTGGAGGCCACACCTTTACAAGGACATTAACCAAATTGAGGCAGTCCAGAGAATGGCAACCAGTATGGTGCAGGGACTGCATCAGAAAACATATGAGGACAGATTAAGTGAACTCAATATATATATCCTAGAGCAAAGGAGGGCGAGAGGTGATATGATTGAAACATTCAAACACCTTAAGGGCATTAACAAGGTGAAAGAGTCTAACATGTTTCAATATAAGAAAAATATCAGGACAAGAGGACACAGCGTGAGATTAGAGGGAGGCCAGTTAAGGGGTAACGTGTGGAAGTTCTTTTTCACAAAAAGGGTGGTGGATGCATGGAACGGCCTACCTCAGAAAGTGGTGGATATGAATACAGTGTAATGCTTCAAACAGGCGTAGGATAGGCGTAAGAGAGCAATACAGATGGGTATTAATAGATAGGCCATTGACAGAGCAAAGGCCTATGGCACATTCATAAGGTAGAAAAAGAAATGGGCAGACTGGATGGACCTTGCAGTCCTTATCTGCCATCAACTTCTATATTTCTATGTTTCTATATGAAGAGCAGGGCTAAGGGGAGGGGGGGACCCTGGTGTACCCCTTTTATTATATTGCTGACAGTGTCTAACCAACTGGCAACAACTGGAACCACCGTAGCATCTGAATGGAGACATTTAAGCCAGGAATGAAACTTGGCAGAGTACCATATTTGTGTAGTACAAACCACAGTTAGTTATGTGATACCAAAGTAAAAGCTTTTTGCTGGCCCAATGAAAGTAAAAAAAAAAGCATTCTTCTTGCATTCCCTTATTGGTTCACACAAGAGAAAGATGGTCTTGAATGACCCTGCCTGGTATAGAACAAACCGAGACATGGCTGTCAGATGCAGAATTACCTTGGAAAACCTCCTCCAAGTAACACTTTTTGATAGAAGTTTAAAATCTGAATTTAAGAATTGTTTTTTATTTATTTAATTTTTGTTGTCCGGGGTGGGGGGCTCTAGACAGCAGAGCTGCCTATTTTCAGGCATGCCCCAGGAAATTACATACAGTCGGGTAAAAAGCAGCAGTACAATACATGGAGAAGACTAGTGAACAACAGCCATGCATTTACCTAACAAAGCATTGATATACAATGTACACATCACAGTGGGAGAAGACATAAGGAATTGGCAGAAGCATATAGACCTCCAGTCTGCTTTTTGCAGAAGGACTTAAAGCCCTTCTCTCATGCTAGGAGCGAGAGAGAGATGATCTAGAATGTTGTTAAAAGCCTAAGTAAATTCATCCCCTAGAAACTGAGGTGTTAGTTTATAAAATTCATTAGTAAGACCATCAATGCCTGATGCTGTGTCCGTAATCAGCATCTGTATGCAATATGATACTTCATCTCTGGATATGGGCCTAGTTAATACTGGAATTAGATGTTTGGGAACCTGTTGGAGGGAAAGTTCTGAAAAAAGGACTCCATCCCCAAGGATGAAGTGATTCCTAAGCCAAATAGCTTGCTAACATACTTGCAGACAATATTTTATACTTTGTTTGGCTCAGAATGCATTGTACCATATTCATCTGCTAGTTGCGACATTGATTTTTTTTTATCAACTCTGCTTCTGCAAGCCTTATATGGACAAGGTTGGGTCAATATCCCCTGCATGCCATACTGCTGTTTTTACTGTAGTGCTTTCAATATTGTTAAATGAAACTTGGGCATCTCTTTCTTTACATTTGCAGTCTGTTGGCTACAGTTGCCCCCAGTCTCAACAGCTAAGGAATGCAATTTTTGTAGGTGCTGACATAGTGTGAGATATTTAAAGTAATCATTTTTACTCTGTTCCTTACTCCAGGAGATAAAAAAGCATTTCAGTTCCACTTTGGTGTCCTCTCACCAAATAGGGGGTTATCATAACAAACAAGGACTGATTTCCTGGCCGAAACAAAATCACCCAGTGCATTCAGTACTGCAGGATCTTAAAGAAGAGCAGAGTGTAGTGTCCTAACTCCTGGGCCAAATTTCATTTTAGGTGAAGCACCGATCGTAGCCATGACCATTCTGTGGTCAGAAAATTCTAGTAGGCTTACCGAGGCAGATTATAATGAGGGAGGAGAAGTGAATAGAATATCTATATGGGTGGCTAATGGACCTTTAAAAAAGACGGGATCTCTTCTTTGGTTGACCATAAAATAAGCATCTGAGCCCTGTCATTGAAACTTTTTGGGTTATGGTTTCTGCACCACAGACAAGAGGTGACAGGCCACAGTTAAAGTCACCAAAAACTATGAGTTTGTAAGTAAATGCAAAATGCGGTATTATTTTGAAGGTTTTGATCCTGCTATTGACTGAGGTGCATAAATGCTGACAAACCTATAGAAAGAATCATGTAATGTAACATCTAATACGAAGAGTAGATGTATTTTTATTAAAATACAAAACAAAGAAAAAACAAAGGCCAAAGAGGCGGCTTTTGGAAGGCAATACCAATACGGTGCCACAACGTATTGTTAAACTTCAGACATTCACTTCTGGAGCAGTGGGTACTCAGTAAACCAAAATCATGGACCTTCAAGCTAGGTCAAGTTAAAAAGCATTTTATTTGCAAAAGTATAAAACATTTATTTATTTAGTTTTTGTTGACCAGGTAAGTGCACTAGACAAATCCTGCCTATTTTCAGGCACGACCCGGGGGAGGGAGATACAGATGAAGGCCAACTGACCTTGAACCAGACAGCAGCTCCTCCACACACGTGACCCCGACGTTTCACATCACTCTGATGCTTTTTAATGGAGTGGCTATACAATAATCTATGCACACTTATAAAGGAGACCCTTAATGGTGTAGTAAATATTTTGATAAAGTGCTTTTAATACATAAATATGTCTAATAAATTGTTGCCTTTTAAAAAGACTATCTAATGGCCAAAACACCATTAGTCACAGCAATAGACAGAACACCCACAACACGAATAAAGTGCTCATGCCAAAAGTAAAAAACATATCACCCTTACATCAATACGTACATATTTATGTACAGTATTAGAAGCCCTTTATCTAAATAGTTACTGCACTTTTAAGGGGCTCCTTTGTAAGTATGCATAGACTGTTGTATAGCTACGCCTTGAAAAAGCATCAGAGTGAAGTGAAATGGTGGGGTCACGTGTGTGGAGGTGCTGTTGTCCAGTATCTTTTTAACTTTTGCAAATAAAAGGCATTTTAACTTTGACCTATCTTAAAGGTCCATGATTTTGGTTTACTGAGTAGCTGCTGCTCAACAAATGAATGTTTGAAGTTTAACAATAAGTCATAGCACTAGCACTGCCTTCCAGAGCCGCCTCTTTGGCCTTTGATTGGCGTTACTCTATAGCTTGGCTCTGAGATGCCAAATCTTTTCCAAGCAACATGACGGCTGGAGGTCCAGGAATGCCAGAGACAGACAGAAGCACCACACTGGTGTTTTATGTGTACACCCAAACAGCACAGATTACAATATCCAATACTATACCTAACCTCAATCCAATGCAAGGTTCTATCAAAACTGTTCAGAGTGACATCAGTTCACACACTTTTGTGAAATCATTTTTTAACATGAAAATGTTAACCCTTTGCTAACAAGACAGATGGTGGTCTGTGACAATTTAGGAGAAAGGGACAGCAGGGTAATCTCCACTATAGCACCTTTGGCAATTAAGGAAGCATTTGTATAGCTGGAAAGGGCAATATTAAAAGCTTGACATCAATACTGATAAAGAGTGACTCTTACTGCATATTTAGAAGTTAAGAGAGTACCATGTGGTTTACAGTTTAACAAACAACCAGCATTTGGGCTAGAACGTATGTGGGTTTTAACAAACTGGTAAACATACTGTTTGGATTATAGCACTGGTTTAATCAATATTATTTTCAAAGATGCTGAAGAACAAGAGCAAGAAATTAAAAATGTGATTATTTTGAAAGAGCGACAAGCTAAGGAATTTGAACTGAACTTTGAGTATAAAAAATAATGGGAACAATTGGAACAGACCATTAAAAAACACTGTGCTAGAATTAAAAAGACTAAAGAATATAAATTTGAAAGGGACAGCAGAGACTATCTGGAAGGATGCATTTCTGAATGGGGAAAAGGAATAAAACAGTACAGCTTCTGAGGTTTATATTAAAAAGAGCTGAGGAACACCCTAATGCTGACACATACACCAGTGGGTCTGATTCAGAGGGCATACGTACAGAAGATATTAATATACCAAATATAAGGCAAGACTCAGTTAACCAGCAGCCTTTTTTAGGGCTGAACAGGGAGGAGGCCAGTGCTCCTCCCCCAAACCAACAGGAATTGAGACATCAGAAACAGAGAACCTGAGACCAATGGAAAATGCAGTACCGACCATCCCACAACAAATACAATGGATAAGGACACAGATCAACAAACCCAATCTCCCAGAGATCTCAGCAACTCAGAAAACCCTGAGGTGGAGCCCACAGTTCATACAGTTCTAGACAGAAGTAGAAGAACAAGGAGAGGGACAAGAGGAAAGGGGAGGAGGAAGAGGCCACATGCACAGAGGATGTTGGAAATGGGGACTGGGTCATTACCATAGGACAGAAAACCAGTGGAAATAACAAATACACTAGTGGTAAACTTATTGAATTATTCCCTCACACAAGCAGAGGAAAAAGTACTTCAGAAAGGACTAAACTATGTTCCAACTACACATATGGGCGAATGTAACATTATGCTCGACTTACAGAAATTTACATGAAAATTGGATCTGAAAGTATTGTTTTCTAAAGACTCAAATGGTGAGATAGATACATAGACAGTGTCGGCAGATAAGGGCCTACGGCCTACCAAGTCTGCCCATTTGAGCTTATAAGTTCACTTTATGTTTTCCTAGAAGTCTGTTGCCCCTTAACCCTGACCTCAAGGATTCCTGTATGTCTATCCCATGCATTCTTAAAGTGACATTGAGAATTCAGAAGTTGTTAGGGAGAATACATTTGACAAGTTGAAAAAGTCATCTACTTTTATTCCCCAAAGCAGCCCTGGAGTTACAGCATTTCAGAAAGCTTGTGAAAAAGAGTTACTTGAATACATGGCATGGAATGAGAGACCCAGGTTCAAAAATTGTACACGGAGTAAACAAGAGGCAGTATCAAATATTGCAAGGAGCACTCAAATAGAAATAAAAGCCACAAATAAAGGTGGTGCTATCGTAATCCTTGATAAAGATAAGAACAAAAAGGCAATGCTTAGTCAATTGTCTAAAGTAGAATTTTATTGTAAAATTCCTAGAGACATGACAATGTAGTTTAAGAAGCAAATTGATATCTATCTGCATGAAGTATGGGTTAGTGGGGTTATCAGTAAACAGATATATGATTTTTTGGTTGTACAACATCCAATTAGAGCTACTATGTACGGGCTTCCAAAAATACACAAAAACCTTGTGAATCCCCTAGCCCACCACATTGTGTCCAGTATTGGCTCTGTTACAGAGCCACTGACACAATTGGTGGACCAAAACATTAAACCATTGGTCTCTTTGCAGGATGCGAATGTGAGAGATACCACACACATCCTAGAGTCACTTCAGGATCTACAGGTGACAAAAGATGATATTTTTGTGACATTGGTTATTAGTGCGTTGTACACTAATATCCTGGGGGGGGTATAGAGGCAGTTAGGGGCCACATTATATGAAAGCACAGGGCACACCAATGCCTTTATAGAATGTCTGCTCTGTGTTACTGAAAAAGTGTTATGTTGTAACAGCTTTATCTTCAGCAACCAGTTCTACCTACGAGTAAAAGGTACAGCGATTGGGGCCTCCTTTGCACCCAACTATGCAAATATTTATTTGGCATATTGGGAAAAGCAGTGTGTGATGTATGGTACTAATACATACAGAAAATATTTACACCTTTATGAAAGTTTCATTGACGACATCCTATTGGTGTGGAGAGGGCCCCCATCAGCCTTGATAGAATTTGTGCCTTTTTCAGAATCTACCAGTACCAATCTTAAATGTACAAAGTTCTGGGTCTTCTGATAGAGAAAAATAACAGAGGAGGTTTGAACAGTAGCCTATTTAGAAAACAAAGATCAAAAACATATACTGTATTACTGGCCTATGATAGCTGTCACCCTAGACACATGGTACAAAACATATCTAAGGGCCAGTTTATGAGGTTGAAGAGGAACACATCCTCTGAGGAACAGTACATAAAGGATACTGAGGTGATGTGTAAAACATTTTATGAGAGAGGTTACAATGCAAATGATGTAAAAATGGCTAGGGATACTGCAAATTCACTAAATAGAAATGATCTTTTGAAAAAGAATAATAGGATTGACAATGAAATGTGTTTGAATTTTGTTACAGAGTTCACCCCCCAGAGCTACAAAGTCAGAGAGATCTTACTTAAAAATTGGAGCCTTCTGAGTTTAGAGCCAAGATTGGAATCAGAAGTTAAGACCCTCCCCCCCCACATGGTATATTAAAGAGGCCAAAACATAACCAATTTGATTACAAGGAGCCTTTACACTACACCAGAGGAAAATCATTGACCCAGGTTACCCAACGGGACTTTTCAATGCAGAAATTGTTCCTTTTGTGTACATTTGAACACAGATACAATCTTTACTCATTCAATATCTGGAAAGCTACATGTGAGTAGTCACTTTATAAATTGTTCAACAATGAATACTGTCTATGTGGCAAGCTGCACATGTTATGACTTTTAGGTAGGAAAAACTAAGTGCCTTTCTAAAAATCGTGTTGCAGAACAATTAAGGAGTATAACTAATGGAGATAAAACAAGTGCACTGGCACTCCATGTGATGCAGAAGGGACATGGACACACTTTTAAGTTTCATGGCTTACAAAAAGTGACTCAGAATGTATGCGGGGGGGGGGGACAATAAACTTCAGCAAATAGAAAGCAGATGGCAATATGTACTCAGGGCTCATGGCCAGAAATGTTTAGTATAGTGTCATTTTGCAGCAGAAATTTAATTGAATTTAAAAGATTAAGATAGAATAATGCTGTTAATTATCGATTTATGTATGTGGTGGTAAATATGGATTTATTTATACTAGTCCCTAGAAATATTTAAATTTAATTTGTTGTATATATATATCTTTATATATATATATATATATATCTATATATATATATATATATATAGATATATATATATATATATATATATGATACACGCAGTAGTGCCTGTATATTAGGGTTGATGAGAGTATTGAATGTTAAAGGGCAATGTTTGGACCATAATAACTTTGTAATGGTGTAAGTGATTTCTATGAAATTTGGCATGTATACGCATCCTGGGTAGATGTTGGTATGTGGGAAATTTAAAGTTATTCAATTTTGCATTTCCAATTTTTTCCTATGGGGACACAAATAGATGTTTAGCATGATGAAGGAGCCCACATTGCTGGAGCAGCTGCAATTTGGGATTCTAGGTCAAACATAATATGCTGCCAGCCATGTTGTTTCTCCACTTAGTGAAAGAAATGAATGAAGTATACTTTTTACAAGGGGTTTAATTACTGATGCTCCACTACTATGGTGTACTGAGGAGCCCACTCCCAGTGCACCAAAAGCATTAACATTTTTAAATGTTGTTTCTGACACCAGGATGCCTACCCCAGTGTTGCATACCCCCCTGAGACCATTCTAATATTAATTGAGTTTGCAGACATCGGGATGCCCAATTCCCATATCAGCATTTCAAGTTCTCACCCCCAGCACTGTGGGACACTGAAGAGCCCACTCCCAGTGTCCTGATATGTCTCCCCCGAAAGCCAGGCCCCCTGCCAGTGCCAGTTTAGGGACACTGGGAGCCCACACCCCGTGTCCCAATATGTCCCCCCTAAAGTCATGCCCCCGCCAGTGTAGGGACACTGTGGTTTTACCTCAGTGTTCCGATATGTCTCATCCACTGAAAGGTGGCCCCACTGCCAGTGCAAGTGTAGGGACACTGAGGAGCCTACTTCCAGTGTCCCCAAAACCCCCATTTAATAATGCCATGTAAAGAAGAAAACAGTCCACAGCTGTCCCCGTAGTCTCACTCCTCCATCCCCACTCTCCCACTGAGCATCCACCTCCCCACACACACCCTCACCCTATACTTACCCCCCAAAGGTCAGCGCTGTCATCTTCTGTGGACCAGGACACATCTGCTCTCTTCAAGCTGAATAGTGAACTGAAGAATCAAGGTAAGCCCTATATAATGGCAGTCAATGGCATTTTAAACTTATGTTGATATCTAAGCCATTTTTAGGTATTTTTGCACCAAATTTTTAACATGGGCCTTTTGGAACCACAGCTCATCAACACTGGCACTGTTATTTTGTTACTCATCCTCAAATGGTGATTTCATGGTCGCTATGCGGAATCACCTTTTGGGACTGATCAACAAAATGACAGTGCCAGTGTTCATGAGGTGGAGTCCCAAAAAGACGATGTTGAAAATATAGTAGAAAATTTCAAAAAAATGGCTACGTTATGAGTGGGCTTTGTGCAGTTTCTAAACAGGCGCATAACTTTAGAGATTTAGAATATTTTGACTCTAAATTTTCAACATTGACATTTTTTCACACCATCTCATGAATGGTACAGCTGATATTTTTCACATCCTGCCTGGAAGGTGGTTTCACATCTGTGGTGCAGAATGGCACAGTCGCTGTGTGACATCACCTTTCAGGAACAGTGAACAAAACGATTGTGGTAGTGTTCATGAGGTGGGGTCCCAAAAAGGCCATGTGGAAAATGTCAAACTCTAATGCTCAACCCCATTCTATTATTCTGTACCCATATTACCTTACTTAGTCTTGGAATGGGGAGAGTATTAGGGTTCAACCCTGCATACAGGAACAAGTGTGATGGGTGTACCTTGGCTTTTCAAACCCTAATGCTCACCCCATTCCAAGACCAAGTAAGGTAATTTGGGTACAGAATAAGAGAATGGGGTGAGCATTAGGGTTTGAAATTTTCAACATGGCCTTTTCGGGATCCCACCTCATGAACATTGCCACTATCATTTTATTCTCTGGTCCCAAAAGGTGATGTCACACAGTGACCAGGCTATTCTGCACCACAGAAGTGAAACCACCTTTTGGGCAGGATGTGAAAAATGACAGCTGTACTATTCATGAGGTGATGTGAAAAAATGTCAATACTGAAAACTTGGAGTCAGAATATTGTAAATCACTAAAGTTATGCACCTGCATAGAAGCTGCACAAATCCCTCTTGTAACAAGGCCATTTTTCAGAATTTTTCTACCAAATTTTCAACATGGGCTTTTTGGGACCCCACCTCATGTACACTGGCATTGTCATTTTGTCGATCAGTCCCAAAGGTGATTCCACACAGTGACTGCAAAGTCATCTTTTGGGGCTCAGTAATAAAATGACAGTGACAGTGTTCATGAGGTGGGGTCTCAAAAAGCCCATGTTGAAAATTTGCTGCAAAAATACCTAAAAATGGCTTAGATATTAGCATAAGTTCAAACCACCATTGACTGCCATTATACAGAGCTTACCTTGATTCTTCAGTTCGTGGTTCAGCTTTGAAGAGAGCAGATGTGTCTCAGTCCACAGAAGATGACAGCACTGAACTGCAGGCGTAAGTAAAGGGTGAGTGTGTGTGTGGAGCTGGGTGCCCAGTGGAGGGTGGGATGGGGAGGAGACTATGAGGATGGTGGCAGACCATTTTTTTTTCAGGTATAAAAAAACAAAAAGACATCAGGGAATGGTTTTCTTCTTTTCAGTGCATTATTAAATGAGTTTTGGGGACACTGGAAGTAGGCTCCACAGTATCCCTACACTGGCACTGGCAGGGGGGCTGCCTTTTGGTGGAGGAGACATATCAGGACACTGGGAGTGGGCTCCCCAGTGTCCCTACACTGGCATTGGTGGGAGGCATGACTTCCAAGGGGGTAGACATATTGGGACACTAGGGGTGGGCCCCCCTGTGTCCCTAAACTGGTGTTGGTGGGGGGTGCAGCTTTCAGGTGTAGACATATTGGGACACTGGGAACGGGCTCCCCAGTGTCCTTACACTGACTGGGGGGTTGTGTGCATGGATTTCTAGTGCTGACAGGAGGATAGGGCACCTCTCATCAGCAAATATATAAAACATATGTTTGGGGACACTGCAAGTGGGCTCCCCAGTGTCCCACAGTGCTCGGGGGAGGATCTTGAAATGCTGACTCAATTAATATTAGAATAGGCTGTGGGGCATGTGACACTGGGGTGGGCATTCTGCTGTTGGAAACAACATTTAAAAATGTTAATACATTTGATGCACTGGGGGTGGGCTCCCCAGTGTGCCACAGTAGTAGAAGGTGAGTAAATAGTACCCCTTGTAAAAAGTATACTTCATTCATTTCTTTCACTAAGTGGAGAAATAACATAGCTGGCAGCATATTGTGTTTGACCTAGAATCCCACATCGCAGCTGCTGCTGCAACATGGGATCCTTCATTGTGCTAAACGTCTATTTTTCCCCATAGGAAACAATGGGAAATGCAAAATTGAATAACTTTGGAACAGATTACTATTTTTCACCAAACCTTCAAAGGGCACATCTGTGAGGCCAAGGTTTCTACCCTGAAAATTTCAGCCAAGAAGCTAAAGCTGTTTCTGAGATTCAGGTGAACACAAAAAAACCCAGCAAAAACCTGAAAACCCTTTTTTATTTTATTTTTTTCAGCACTGTGTATCTTGGAAACCACACAAGGGATTCAAATTACATTTGTCAGATCAAGAGACTTGTATCCTAGGTTGATGCATGCCAATTTTCCTGCAAATCCATATGAGGATTGCAAAGTTATTAAGGTGCAAATTAGCAAAACTGGATGACAGTGTGCGAAAATCACTTTTCACTTTTACATCTATTTTTTTCCCATAGGAAATAATGGGAAATTCAAGATTTAATAACTTTGGAATGGATTAATATTTTTTCACTAAACCTTCAAAAGGCACATTGCTGAGGCAAAGACATTCTACCCTAAAAATTTCAGCCCAGAAGCTAAAACCATTTCCGAGATACCGGTGGACAAAAAAAAAAGTACAAAAAAATCTCCAAACCTTCTTTATTTTTAACACACTGTAGCTCAGAAATGGCTGAAGCTATTGAGACCAAATTTCCCACATAAAAACACTTGCATAAGGTGATTATTCTTGCCAAATTTCATAAAAATTATTTCAACCAGTACAAAGTAATTAAGGTTCAAACATTGCCCTTTAACATTAAACACCAACCAAACAGCAAAAACGCAAAAACCTGTTTTTTTAACACTATGAATCTCGGAAACCACAAAAGGGATTCAAACCAAATTTGTCAGATCAAGAGATCTGTGCACTGGATTGATGCATGCCAAATTTCCTGCAAATCTGTTGGAGGGTTGCAAAGTGTTTAAGGTGCAAAGTATGTAAAACTGGATGACAGTATGCGAAAATCACTCACTTGCATATCAGTTTTTTCCCATAGGAAATAATGGGAAAGTCAAGATTTAATAACTTTGGAATGGATTAATATTTTTCACCAAACCTTCAAAAGGCACATAGCTGAGGCAAAGACTTTCTGCTCTGCAGATTTCAGCCCAGAAGCTAAAGCCGTTTCTAAGATACAGGTGGACAAAAAAGGTTCCAAAAAATTCAAACCTTCTTTATTTTTAACACTCTGTAGCTTGGAAATGGCTAATGCCATTGAGACCAAATATCCCACATACACACACCTACCCAGGTTGATTATTCTTGCCAAATTTCATAGAAATCATTTCAACTATTACAAAGTAATTAAGGTCCAAACATTGCCCTTTAACATTAAACACCAACCAAACAGCAACAACCTCAAAAAACTGTTTTTCCAACACTGTATATCTTGGAAACCACACAAGGGATTCAAACCAAATTTCTTGTATCTAGAGACTGATGCACTAGGTTGATGCTTGCCAAATTTCCTGCACATCTTTTGGAGGGTTGCAAAGTTATTAAGGTGTAAAGTATACAAAACTGGATGACAGTGTGCAAAAATCATGTTCACTTTTACATCTATTTTTTCCCTTAGGACATATTGGGAAATTCAAGATTTAATAACTTCGGAATGGATTAATTTTTTTCACCAAATCTTCAAAAGGCCAATGTTTTCTACCCTGAAAATTTCAGCCCAGAAGCTAAAGCCATTTTCAAGGTACAGGTGGACAAAATAAGTGCCCCAAACCTTTATTTTTAACACTCTGTATCTAGGAAATGGCTAAAGCTATTGAGACAAAATTTTCTACATAAAAACATCTACTCAGGGTGATTGTGCCAGTCAAATTCCATAGAAATCACTTCAACCATTACAAAGTTATTAAGGTCCAAAAATTGCCTTTTAACATTAAACACTCTCATCAACCCTAATATACTGTATAGGCACTACTGTGTCTGTATTATATACAGTATATGTACTGTATATGTATATTGACATAAGGGTTATATGTTTTTTACTTTTGGCATAAGCACTTTATTTATGTTGTGGGTGTTCTGTCTATTATTGTGACAATTTTTTTTGGCTATTAGTCTTTTTAAAAGGCAAACATTTGTTACACATATTTATGTATTACAAGCACTTTATCTAAATATTTACTGCACCTTTAAGGGTCTCCTTTATAAGTATGCATAGACTATTGTATAGCCACTCCTTGAAAAAGTGTCAGAGTGACATGAAATGTCAGGGTCACATGTGTGGAGGTGCTGCTGTCTGGTATCTTTTTAACTTTTTCAAATAAAATGCTTTTTAACTCGGCCTAGCTTGAAGGTCCATGATTTTGGTTTACTGAGTAACTGCTCCTCCAGAAATGAATGTTTGAAAGATAAAACAAACCAGAAAGCTATAGAACTAATACATCTGTACCTATGACCCCAAAATGGAACAGAAGAGAAAAAAAGACAAAATAACATATTGAAAAAAGGCTTTAAACATGGAGTCAATCAATATCGTGCCAGAAACAGTCAAAATGAGCTGCTGACACAGCAGTAGTGATTCAAAAGAATATTATGCAATTCATGATGTACTTTGCACAGAATTTCCAGTGGGGTGATAACAATTTGTTTTAAGACCCATCGACATCTGCACTGCCAAATAACCCATTTGAAACATGCAAAATACCATTAACAGTCCTAGAATGCCATGTATACCATATAGAAGTTAAATTTCTTAAGACTAACACATCACAGCTAAGAAATGTAAAATGGAGCTTTCCATTGCACCACCACTAGTGGCCAAAATTGCTGTAGAAAGGGACAGTCAAAAGGTGTTCGATAGTTTCAAGGCATTCTGTACAGGCCTGTGTGGAATACAAGTGTTGTGACACCACCTTATGTTTATGACTTTTTTTTTCACATTTAGCTTTCCATGACTACAGAGCCACACTGTGTCCCTTATTTTGCCTAGAATTCTAGGGTCAATGCTGGCAGCTAAAAATGCAGGTAGTGAGAACTTCAGTGCTACACAGAAATATTGGATCTTCAAAACAGAAAGTACACAATATTGTAGAATAAAGTTGATTTCTAGGTAGTGGTGCTATTCGGGCTACAGTGAGCTTCCTCTGTTTTAGTTGAAAGAAGCATTCCTTAATACAAGTCGTCAAAGGAGGGTCTGTTCCTGTAAAAGGAGGACACTGCTCTCCCACCAAGGAAGTAAAAAAACATGCCAGTCCTTAAACAGATTAATCCATGGCAATACCATCCACTGCAGAAGAGGCATTAAATTACTTTTAAAAAGATACAACAATAGAAAACCAGGGGATTAACCATTCCAAGGACACCCGGGGCCATGATATGAGACTGGAGGGAGGAAGGTTCTGGAGGGAGATGAGGAAACACTTTTTTACAGACAGGGTGGTAGCTGGGTGGAATGCGTTACCAGTGGAAGTGGTATCAAGTAGGACAGTGGGATGCTTCAAAAGGAGCTGGGACAGGGCAAGGAGGAGGGCTAAGGGAGGGAGAGGGTGGGAGAGAGGGGCAACTGCAGAATAAGGGGTGCTAGCTGCACATTCAAGCAGACATGGTAGACCATTAGGCCTTTATCTGCTCGCAAATTTTGCATGTTTGTATGTTCATATTCCCAGGCCCCCATCCTTTGTACAGTGATAAGTCAGTGTTAGTAACTCAGCAGGTTGCACACTCACCTCTGAGGCTAGAAGATCAGAATGCTGTGGGCTCCATCCCTACACCAGGCACTTGGGGAATAATTCCAGTACTGACACTTAAGTGCATCATGAGGGGGATGCTGCACTCCTGAGGTGCCCTCTTTCAGATGAGATGTTAAACCAAGGTCCCGTCTGCCTATTCTTGTGGTTGTTCAGATGGATGTTAAAGACCCCATGGCACTTCTCAAAAAAGAGTAGGGGAATTTTTATTGGAGGAAAATAAACATTACATCATTGGGTACAATTATCTCCTGGACAAAGTAAGAGAAAGAAACCAACAAAACATAAAACAAGAATAGGATACAAGCATAGTGTGTACTTACAATTTGTATGATACCTGCATTAAACACACATCAAGGGCCCCATATTCGAAGGTCCCAGGCTGCATCGTGCAAGTGCCTGCGCTGCACAACTTAGATACACCAGCACAAAATAATGGTATATTCAAATGTTGCACTGTAAAATGTGATCGCGCATGTCCCACTGAATATCCTGAAGATGCGTGATCACACAGGGGGAGATGCACGGCACAGCAGGTGTCCTGGGACCTGTGTGGAGCACAGGGAAATACGCAATTCAAAGTCATTTGCACAGCATGCAAAATTGCAGTATTCAGTTGGGATATGTAAATGACCTCATTGGACATTCTGAGCCCATTTCCCACATGTGCAGCTCATTACTGGAATGTATTCAGTCCATTTGCATAAACAAGGCATGTGCAGTTCCAGCTTTTCAGAGCTGCCCAATCATTCCACAAAGGTGAACAGGAGATACTGCAGCCTAGCAGGCAGGTGTGATGGTATGTTTGTGTGTGTGTGGGTGGACTGCATTGGTCTGGGTATAGTGCTATTAGCCATAGCCATGTAGAGGGTCAGACTGGGGTACTGGGGGCCCACCTAGACAATGACCACATGGCCCACCTGGACAAGCAACAGGGGAGGGCACAGGGTGACATTGTCTGATCGGTATACCACATGCATGTGGTGCACTAGCTCCATATGCAGCATACAGTCACCTGCAATGCCCCACACACACCTGTATGACAGGAACATGGTGATAACTGCAAGGAATGGCAGTGTGCAGATGGTGGCCAGGTACCCGAGTGGGTGGGTCCCAACTGTGTGAACCTATGGTGTACCACTGTGGATGTGTGCCACAGGCCAGTCCCTGGCCTGTGCCATGCTGCCACTAGTACCACCAGGCTACCTGGTCACCATTGCCCCAGACATCACCCTGCATGCATGCCACCACTGAGTGGTGCCCTGTGAGCCACATGAGAGTGGGCCATGGCCCCTGGTACATGTGCTGCAGTGTGGCCATCTGCTCTGTGGGTGTGCCTGGGGGGGCACCTGACAGCACTGGCATGTGGCAGCTGGGTGTCCATGTCCTGGGAGTGGTGTGAGGGGTGGCTCTCTGGGTGGCATCCATGGTTTGTCAGCACCTGTAGCTTTGGCTACTTTCCTTCTGGCATGACTGCTGTGTATGGGTGCCTGAAGCACATTCTAGTGCACCTCCGAGGGTTGTCTAAGAGTTGCCAGTCTGCAGTTCTGCAGCCAACGTTTGGGTGGCTGGCTGATTTAGGTCGTCCCTTGACATGCCTAACTTTGTGCCGAGCATTTTGGAGATGCATTGGCTGACTATATGGATGTGCAGCATATTCATGTACATGCCCCCTTTTTTTATGCTGCATACATTATACCTGAATGATCACACATTCGGAAATGCATGACATATCCCTTCCTTTTGAATATTGTGGTTCTGTGCAGTTTCTAGGATGTGCCATGTATCTTCATTTTGGGCCACTCATCTCCTTTGAAAATGTGGGCCCAATTCTCCACAATACACATTGAAAATTAATCATACATTCACAACCCCATTATCCTTCCCAAATTTCTCCATAAAAGTTCATATTTACCCAAACTACATTTTGTTCTATCTGATTCTTTAACAATCTACAATGCATTTTCCAGTTGCAATATGATGATAGCATAGGATGTTTGTAACTGTTGAGTTAAGAACTGACACCTAACTTGCCATAGATAAGATTACACATATGCAAACAATACATTAAGGGTGCTCGGATGGAATTGTTTCCATATTCCTGAATAATCTCCTAAAACTAGAGTACCATGGGTCAGCCTTGTGAGAAAGGGCCAGTTCCACTTAGACACTAAAAAATCCCAAAATTTCACACTATGTGGACATGAAAGATAAAAATGCTCCAAGGTTTCCTCAACGTCAAGACAGTCAGGTCTGGGGCACAGTCTTTCTTTTATAGCTTTGCACTTCAAGTTCCCTCTGACTCCTAATTTTCCCTTACAACTCATCCATAACACATCCCATGTTTGTCTGGGTATTCTGGAATCATTTAATAAAGCTAGAGCATGTGTCATCTGGGTAGGAGTACATTTAGGAAATATTAGACTTACAGGTTGAGTTGTGTCCATGATGTGATTATACATTTTCCTGGAATATGTCTGAATGATCTGTTTATGCAACTTCCATTGCCTAATTTTTTCTAACAATGCCACCACTTAAGTTGGTATATTATAACTAGCAATGATTTTTGGGGCTTCCTGATTCCACTTGGAGGTATATGTCCTCATGGTATATTGCATCCATTGCTGCCAGGACTATGCAGTTGTACCCTATCCCCATGATATCCTATGTAACAGAAAAAAAATGAGTAAAAAAAAAATTATGAGGTTAATCATGTATAAATCTACCTTCTTATAAGGCAGATAAGTAATTTCCCTTTTCATGGGATTGAGGCAACTCCCCCACAACATTTGAAAACAATTACTCGGAGGGGTGAATATACATAACTTAAATATGTAAAAATTTGTAACAAGAATTTCTTCATTATTAACACCCTTTTTAGTTTTGCTAATTTCCAGGATTTCCATATTTTAACCTTCCTTTCACAGATATCTGATTTTTTTTCCTAGTTCAAGGAAGGTAAGTCCCCCTTCCCAAATCAGATTCCTACAATTTTTTGGCTCTGATGAAAGTGGGATGCCTACGATGTGACTTGGTGTTATCTATAATTTGCCTAAGGATATCCCCACACTTTTATCAACATTGAGATAAGCTCATGATGCCCTAGAATAGTTCTGTATAACATTAATAGCCACAGCTCCTGACAATTCATTGCTAATGAAAAGGCAGATATCATCTGCATAAGCAGACACTTTTCCCGGGTATAGATCTTTGTGGGGTGATAATCCTAAAATCTGCCATTCCCACTTATTTTGGCAGATTAGGGGATCTAATACAAAAGCATGTAAAGTAGGATTTAATGGGCATCCTTGTCATAATCCTGTCTTTAATAATAATGTTTCTCCTAAATATCCATTAACTGAGGGTACAAAACATGTGTCGGTATATAAGCATTTAATCCAGGAAACTACCATTTGACTTTGTAAAGATAAACATGTGCTACTGTACTTTATTGAAAGCCTTGGCCTGATCCAAAGACAAAACAAATCCCGATATTTCATTCTTATTACTACCTTCAAAAATGTCCCTAAGAAGGAACAGGTTACGCTGAATACTTTTTTGTGGTATGGAACATGCTTGAGAATTGTCAATCACAGTGTTAACAACTTTTTGTAATCTCTGACATCTGAGCTTAGAAAAGTTTTTATAGTCCATACTAAGCAGACTAATTGGTGTCTAGTTTTTAAATTCGTGTTTGTCACCTTTTTGTAAATAAAGGTCAAAATTGTTTTACCAAAGTCTGGCAAGGACTTCAAATGCTCCAGAATATAATTATATACCTGAGTTAACATTTCCCTAATTTCAGGGGTAAAGATTTTATAAAAGTCATTAGTAATACCGTCTAGACCAGGGGAAGATCAGTTTTTAAGGGAGGAAATAATACGGGCCACTTCCTTCCTTAGTTATTGGAGCCTTTAACTGTTCCTGTTGTAGTGTATCTAGTTGTGGGAGAGGGGCTTTTAAAAAGTCTGAGAGGTCACCCAACAGGGTTGGGGCCTTGCTAAGAGACTTTTTTAACAATGTGTGTGCTATTTGTAGCATTTCTAGTTCATTGGATACTAAAGTCCCATTACAATCATACAGGCCTAACATGAGAGATCCAGCCATTGTTTACAAGCCGTATATGGGTCTGAAGCAGGTTGTTTTTTGGTCCCAAATTTCATTTGGTTTCTAAAGACTTAGCCTGATTATACTGAAGGAAAAACATTTGGTTTTTTTCACGTCTGTGATTTGTGATTTGTATTTAACCTGCTCCATGGTGGAAAAGGTAATCAGTTTATAAAGTTGATTTCTATATTCTAGGTGCTGGAGTTAATCTGAGTTTGCTTAGTCTGCCCAAATTTAATAAGTAATTATTTTAAATCAGATTTAGTATCCATCCACCATTCCACGATGTTCTCATACATGCAAATAGTTGAGTGGCGGGCTGAAAATAATAGTAATTCTTGTTGCTTTACTAGCTCTTGTTCTAACAGAGATGTATTCAGTTTCCATCTCTGGACTGTGGAGAAAACTCGTGGTGGGGCCGAGGCTAAAGTGAAAGTGCCAATTAAAATATTGTGGTTGTTAAATTCTGTAGGTTTTATGTCCATTTTTATAGGCTGTAAAAATTTAGACATAAAAACATAATCTATGTGGGTTGCATAAGTATATCTGTGATATGTAAAACCAGGATCAGTTCTAATGTGTCTAAATCTATCTTTTAAATGTGTATCCAACACAATTTGTTTCAAAGCATTTGAATCACAATAATTTTACTTTATATTGTCTCTATGTCCCCTGACATCAAGACTGCAATTCATATCTCCTCCCCAAATCACATGCTTGATAGTATATATGTAAGGTTTGATCATGTCAAACGGCTCAGTTCTCGCAGATTTAGCCTAGGGAACATAAGTGTTTATAATATGTAGGGGAAAATCACTATATTTGCAGTCTAGAAGTAAAGATCTCCCTGGTAGAATGTACCCTGATAGCCAAAAAAAGGGTTACTTTAAAATGGATTCCTATACCATCAGCCACATCAGAGCCAAACATCCAAAAGGGAGGTCTCCATACCCAGCTTCTACATAGCTGTTCAGTGTCATACAAGGATGGAAGTTTCATTTCTTGCATAAAAACAATATCCAAAGAAAGTTGTTTTAAAAAAGATAGGATTGCAATCTATTTTTTATAATTTATTAGGCCACATACATTAAAAGAAGCTGTTTGCAGTGTAGCCATGGGAGATTATCTAGAGAGGCTGAGGGAGATCAAAGTATTTCTGGTGAGTCAGCCTGTCCTTTTAACTTCCTCTTCTTGCCTTTTTCTTTGTTTCAACCATCCACCTTTTATCTTCATATTTTAGTTCTGAAATGGCCTCCGATCGAGTAGAGACAGCTGACTCCATATCTTAATCTCCCCCTTATGTCCATGTAGAGGGTTAAAAACATTCTGTAATGGTAGGGTGAAAGGCATGGGGTAGGTTTAACTGCAGTTCTGGTGACTCTTCTAACCGCTGGCACCAGTTTCTCACTAGAAGGAGGGGGCATGGCTGTCTTGGCTATGCTAGAGTCCTTTGTTCCTGTCTGGGGCTGTATAGCCATACTGTCTTGTAAAGTCCCACCCAAGTTAACCTTCTGGGGGTGGGGTTCAGGAGCCTGCATTATGTCTTGAGGTATGATGTCCATTTGATCTGTGATAGTACCCTCCTCCAGTGTACCTACACTATCATCATCTGTATGTGTTTCTTGTTGTTCAGGAGGGGGACCAGCTCTGTCAGTGAATGAGTGTCCTCCATTTGTAAAATAACATTAGTATTATCAGCAGATACATCAGTTAATACAGCATAGCATTCTGCTGAGGTTCCTGGCCATTGGCCATCCTGAATTAACACCCCTGACTCATGTACAGAGTTAGACTTCAGTGGGGCCACAATAACATTTGTGTCATCACTGAAAAGTACCTGTGTCATGCTTTCAGCACGTAGATCATTGTCAGCAGTGTGTAGCATGTCCATCCTTGATATGTGTAAAACAGCATCAAAGTGTTTGGAACTGCATATAGTCATCTTCATTACAGGCCTGTTGTTGTTCCCTGTCTCTGTGCTCTTTCCAGGATCAACCCGCGATGAGTCAGGGATCCATTTTCCCACTGTGTCCTGTGTCCATCCCGCACCTTGAAGTGCCATACTTGGTGTCCATTCTTCGGTAGCCTCAGTTGTTCCAGTGTGCTGCCTTATTACAAATTTGCTCTGTATTTGTTGTGATGTTGTCACCATCCTATGTGGTTCAGAAGCATCCACAGTCGAATGCAGCTGTTTGTCACAATCAGCTGAGCCATTTATCTTCATTGTGCCAAACTCTGAGTCATGTCTGGTGACTGTCCCAGCTGAGGAGAACCATTTCTCGGTTGTCTGGGGAGACATAGTGTACTTTGTGTATCCAGCAGGTTATCTGTATTACCAACCACACTGAGCTATAAGTTTTTGGTGTCTGTTTGAGTGTTAGCAGTGTGTACCATTGGCGTGCTGTCTTTAGTAATCATTTCTTCTGCCAGCATAAGTACCTCGTTGTTCACAACATCCGGTCATTCCATTTCTTAACATTTAGAAATCATGTTGTCCTTGTGGATTCCATCAGCTGGGGTAGAGGACACAACACCAGCCTGTAGCACTTACACCTCCATCTCCTCACCACTAGGCTCCTCCATCTTGGCCAGAGGCTCAACAGCGCCCCTGACAAGAGTAGGGGAATTTCTCCGGTGTCCTGACCAAACTCCCCCCTCACTAAAACTACCACTAACAGCTTAATCTGGTTAAATTTCAGTTGGTTACCATCCGTATCTCCCCCCTTCCTGGTGGGTCACCCCTGAAAAAGGGACTTCTAGTTTCATTGGACCTACCCGATCAACAAAATTCAATAAAGAAATAAATAAGTATGGCAGCGTTTTACAGGATTTAATCTGTTGCCCCACAGCAATCGAAAGAAAATGCTATACAAATTGGTTTACAAAGCAAAGGGAGGGGGGCATAGGCAATGTTCTGAAATATAGCAACAATAAATGTCTTCAAAAGAAATATCCTCTTTTGTTTTTTCATAGGCCAAGAGGCCCATCTGGTGACCAATTTTTCTGCCTTGTCCATTTTAGAAAGCTAATTAAAGGTAACCATGTCCTCATACCCAAAGGTAATGCCAAGCACTGGCAATATATCCCTGCCTGTGGGGCTCTGTAGTAGGTCAGGTCCATCCAAGGCACCTAACTGTAAGGCCTTACTTTTTGTTTCATTAATAGTGAGCCCAGTATACTCTGTTAACGCAGAAAGTTGAGCAGTCGCCTATTACCAGAGTCCTGATCTTTTACCAACAAGTTCAATTTTCAGAACAAGACCAAATCATCCAGATTAGCAGAAATCTTGACTGTTGGCTATAATCTCTTTTTACATAATATATCTGACCCTGAGGGACATGGGATTCCTTGAATGGAAGGGTTATTTGTAATATGCCTTATGCAGGGATCCAAATACAACACATAAAGCAGTGGGCTTGGGGGCAGCCCTGACGAACTCCACCCTTTAATCTTATCTTAGTCCCAGTTGCCCCACCTACTAGGGGCGCTACTGTTGCTTCCCTATATAATGTTGTTATCCAATGTATTATTTTATTGGGTATTCCACATTGTCTTAATACTTGAAATAGAAAAATATGTGACACCCTTTCAAACGCCTTACTTTGATCCATTGAGATAAAGTAACTGTCTCTACTTACATATGCATTTTCTTTCATTTATTTCCCCAGCACTGTGCATATCTGGGATGGGTGTAATGTTTTTAAGTTTTTTTGTAGTCTTTTATTTAAGATCATGCTAAGTACTTTCCAATCAGTGTTTAAAAGGCAGATAGGCCTCCAATTCTGTAATAAGGCTTTATTCCATTTTATATAAGAATCTCTATAACCCTTTAGCAAATTATGCCTGTATTTGACTTTCTTCAGTTATTTCCTAGAACACTGGAAGTAGCATACTGATTATTTCTTCTAGAAAGATTTGGTAAAATTCTATTGGTAATCCATCCCACCCGGGTGAAATATTCTTCTTCTTCATTCCCTTTATTACTACCTCAGTTTCCTCTCTAGTGATGGGGTCCGTTAAGTGTGCATTTTCCTCCCTCGTCAGATTCACTTAAATGGAAGCTAAATATTGTTCCATTTCTGTCTTACTTTTCACCTGTTGGTCATTCAAAGAAAGCATGCAGTCCCTTATTCTTTCTAGGTCCTCTTGTTCTATGTACCGTTTCCCACTAATATCTTTGAGTTCTGTTACTGTAGCAGTCTCCACCCTGGCTTTACATGCTGCACAAGGGTCTCCAGTGTGAGTTTTATTGGTCTCAAAGCTGAGTTCTTGTACCAGAGTGACTGCCCTGACATACTAGTATTTTTGCATCTGAATTTTATTGGTTTTAATGTATTCAGTATAATCCCCATTAGTAGTATTAACCAAGGAAAACAGATACTGTAAATGATTCCTCAAAAACAGATATTTTAGAAATGTTGCATTTTGAGCCTTCTTCCCTTATTTCTGTAACATACCCATATGTTTTCACCATTCACCTGCTGTATGGTATAGACAAAATACAAATATTCTAGCTTTTAGCAATTGTGTAAGACCATTTAAAATTCTTATGTATTTCAATAAATCTAAAATAACCCTCTACCTACTATTTTTAATAGTATTCCCTTTAGATTGAGAAGCCACCGATTTCAATAACAGGTGGTCTGAAAATTCAAAAGGTACGGTACAAAATTCTTTTACTTGGCTCCTGGGTACTAGAAAGAAGAAATCTATTTGTGTTGCCAAAGGACCCTGAACCATTTTTATGTTTGCTTGCATGCATGTGCACGAAACATAGTGCAACGATGCAAAATGCAGTGCTGTACAGTTGAAAGGGAGAGCACCGCTTGAGTGAGCAGCGCTCCCCTCCCCACACACACACACACACACGCAGCGCATGCATATTGTGTGCTCATGCGCCCTACATCCCCCGCACACTGTATGCTGACATGGGTGCCCAACTCTCCGCCAGCTGTACTGTTCCCTCCACACAGTCCGTATGGCCGACGGGGGGTGCCTGTAATCCCCTGTCGGCTCTACTGTTCTTCCCCCAGACTATCGGGTGCCACGCTGGGAGCCCACCCCACAGTGGCAACAGGTCCTATGGCCGACGGGGGTGCCCAATCCCCATTGGCTCCACTGCCCCCCCACAGCCTTCCAGCTGCCATGCTGGGAGCCCACCCCAGCATGGCAAATGTCCCATGTAGTCCAAATAAAAAAAAAAAACCTGAAAGAAAAACCTTCCTCACTGCTGTCTTCACCCCTCTCCCACCCGCGCCCACCCACTGCGCACCTTGCCTCCCCACACCCCCACCTCACCCATACTTCACCGGAGCTCATGCAATGATCTTCGTGACCAGGAACACGCCTGCACTCTTCAAAGCCGACTCGCGAACTGAGGAAATGCTGTAAGCTGTATAATGTAATGAATAGGGTTTTTCAACTTTGCTGCATATCTCAGGCATTTTTGGAATTATGGCACCAAATTTTCAACATGGGTTTTTTGAAACCCTACATGAATTCTGTCACTGTCATGGCGTTAATCAGGCCCAAGGGTGATTTCACAGTCACTGCATGAAATCACCTTTCAGGACTGATTAACAAAATGGCAGTGCCAGTTCCCAAATTACCACAGTTCTAGGTGAAAACTAGAATTTGTTACAAAATTCAAGTATCTGGGAGTTTGATACACCAAAGACTCTCCTTCATTGAACATATCAAGGACTTGCTAAAACGACTTGGCAAAGGCTTGGACTGTTTTTAGAATCAGCCAATTTCTCACCAGAGATGCCAAGAAACAACTGGTCCAATCCATTTTCCTATCATTGGTTGATTACGCTGACTTCCTCTACAGCCAATGCCCCAACTCTTACATGGCTAAACTGGACACATTTCTACCATCGAGCACTGAGGTTTATAATGGGACTCTTCGACACACATCACTGCACCCTATATGCGGCAGTGGGATGGACATCACTAAAGTTCAGGCGCCACAGAAACGCCCGCTCTCTGGACCTATAGAGCCATCTCTAATAAGCTGCCTTACTATATCTCCTGCTGTCTTCCTGAGTATAATTGGGAAATACGATTAAGAAGTTACTCACTATTACACTTAAAGTACCCAAAGCAAATCCCGCTTATAGGGCAGCCATAAGCTTCTGCGCTACCTACCTTATGGAACGATCTACAAAAAACCCTCAAATTAAGCACTCTAATCGGTATAAATGCTTCAAGATGCTTTATTTCCGTACAGTCAGAGAAGTATGTAACTGCTTCACCCACTCAGACCCAGTACCGGTGTCTGCACTGGTATATAGCCACGCCTAGACCCAATTTTAAGTACTGACCCCCCCAGCTTGCTCCTCACCAGCCTAATTGTTCTCTCTCTCTTATCCCCCTGTCTTATCAACACTAGGCCCAACCATCCCCTTATTCTTCCTTTCCCAACCT
Source organism: Neoceratodus forsteri (assembly GCA_016271365.2). Taxonomy (NCBI): domain Eukaryota; kingdom Metazoa; phylum Chordata; order Ceratodontiformes; family Ceratodontidae; genus Neoceratodus; species Neoceratodus forsteri. The sequence continues at coordinate 1,317,831,476 of CM028131.1, forward strand.
CGGATAGGAGCTCACTACCCTGGGTTGTGACATCCTACCATGCCCCGTACTTTATAGCATTCAATCCGGGCTCACACATACTCCTTTTCTCCATCCACCTTCTCTACATCCAGCTTTACCAACTCCTTTCTGTGCACCGTGCCCTCCTAGCCTTTCTCCCCCTACTTCCCTCCCTCTCTTTCCCCCTACCTTCACCTCTACCTGGTGTATATTTTTATTTTATTTTTTCTTCCGTTACTTCCTCCTGCAACCTTAGATAACCTGCTTTATCTTCCTATAGACACTTCTATGTATGTAAATACCGTGTAATCTGTACAATATCTGTATAATTCTATGTACATATGAACTTCTTTTTCTTCCTCTCTGTAAAGAGTATTATCTGTATTGCCTTGTAAATACCTGTGTTGACCTGTATATACAATTGTTCATGCTCCACCCAGGCCCATCTTGCAAATGAGCTTCTGCTCAACGATGAACGCCTGGTTAAATAAAGACTTGATTGATTGATTGATTGATTGATCATAAGGTGGGCTCTCAAAAAGCCTAGGTTGAAAATGTGGTGAAAAAATTCCTAAAAATGACTGTTTTACGAGCATGCGTTGCGCTGTTCCTTCGCACGCTCGTAGGTTCACGAATTTTCAATATTTTCACTCCAGTTTTCAACATTGCCATTAACCACACTTCCTTATAGGCAGTATAGCTATCATTTTCACATCTCACCCAAAAATGTGTTTCGGCGTATAGTGCCGTTAGGCGCCAGTCGGTGTGCGAAATCAATGTTCGACACATTAAGAAGATCACAGTGACACTGTTCATGAGCAGAGGTCTTAAATGGCTATTTTAAAATTTGGTGAAAAATTCCTAAAAATGACTGTGTTATGAGTGAGCATTGCGCAGTTTTCCACGCACCGATATAAGTTCATGAATTTGTAATATTTTCAGTCCAGATTTTCACCAGTGGCATTTTTTCACACTTCCTTTTGAACAGTACAGCTGTCATTTTTCACAACATGGCCGAAATGTGTTTTCACACTTTCAGCACAGAAATGCGTGGTCACTGTGGGAAATCATTGTTCAGGACAGATAAAGAAATTCACAGTGACACTGTTCATGACTGGAGGTCCCAAAATGCCTGTGTTGACAATTTGCTGTAAACAATTCCCAAACTAATTACAATACAGGTGCACGTTGCACAGTTTCTACACACGCTCGTGACTTCACAGTTTTTTTAATATTTTCACTGCAGATTTTCAACATTGCCATTTTTTACACCTCTCCATGCTGTCATTTTTCACATCCTGTTCAGAATGTGTTTTTGCACCTGTGGTGACAAGTGCCGTAGTCGCTGTGCAAAAGCAGCTTTCGGCTAACAAACTGATATTGCCACTGTTCATGAGGTGGGGGTCACAAAAAACCCATGTTGAAAATTTGGAGAGAAAATACCAATGAATGTCTGAGGCGTTAGGGTTTCCGACCATAACACCCCACCCTGTAGAGAATGGCAGGCATCAAGGCTGTGACTTGGGATTGTCACCTGCAATGCTCATACCATTCCACCCCCACCCACACCCTGCTGCCACTGAGAGGCATCGAGGTGTGTCTTGGACTCTTCGGCCCCAAAGTTTACCCCATTCTCCTATACTGGACCCATCTCACAATATTTCTTGATGGAATGGGGTGCGCATAAGGGCCAAAGACCCCAAGGCTCACTGTGACACTTGTTGGTGTCTGCATAGTAGCGTGTGGTGAAATGGTGTGGCCGTTATGCCTGATGACCCAAAGGCACACCCCAATGCCTGTCACTATCTGCAGGGTGGTGATGGGGTTGGCTTCAGTTCAATACTTTACTGTCATTCCTATTATTCAGCTCTGTAACTCCTACACTACCAATGCCAATGCCAGCAAGCAAACATTCGGCATTGACAAATGCTTGTTTTTTTTAGGTGCTCTCCCCATATGATATGCATCCCATAACCCTGCCCTGGTAATACATTGTTGGAGTGCATTCGAATCAGAAGACAACTTCTTCCTTTCTTTCGTCCTGTTAGCAATGTCTATAGAACAATTAAAAACTCTCCCCCCAAATAAATTGTTCTTGCTGTAGCTTAAAAGGGTTGCAACTTCCCAAATAACTCTACCCTCTCAGTTTTTACCTGTGGTGCATACACATTAATAAATCTACTAGGTACCCCTTCCCATGTCACGTCTAAGATTAATACCCGGCCTGGTACTAAGTCTACCAATTTTTGTAAGGTAAACTTTAACCCATTGAACAGAATCCCCACTCCATCTGCCTTGTCCACCTCAAATGACCAATAGGAGGGACCCCACACCCAAGATTTTTTTGTTTTGATTTAAATTGAAGGTATCTGACATCCAGATTTCCTGCAAAAAGATTAAGTCTAAATGCTTCTGATCGAACACAGTAAAAAATGGTTTCTTTTTACACTACTCCCTATGCTACAGCATTTAAGGTTGCCGGTTTTAAATGCTCCATATGGGTTGGTTTTATAGGTTACATAATTCCAAAAATTCAGATTCATCCCATCTTCCCTGCACAGTGTTTCTTTTTCTTATTTTTTCTTTCTCTCTCTCATCTTTTTCTTCAGGTAAGGGCAGTGAATGTGCAGATGCACCTGAGTCTGGTTCATCAATATCTGTACCACCCCAACTCTTGGTTTTCATCAGAACCTCAAATTTATTTCCCACAGTTATTTTAGGTGACATAGTCGCTTGCAATCTCGCTCTTTTCCTGGTTACAGGTTTTGACCACTTTGGGGGGGGGGGGGTTGCATAACCTGTTCTCTATTCTGATCAACCTGTGCACTAGTAGCAGGACCCATAGTTTGTTCAGGGGTTGTTCTGGAAATCCCCAGGGTTCTCAGTTCTTCCTGTTTCCTTTTCATTCCCCTGGGGTCTGTCCTGTTGCTGTGGATCTTGAGGCTTTCCTGTCTGTTCTCACTGTCATGCTTCTGCTTCCATATTTCCATTTGCCGAAAATGTTGCTTCCTTCTCATGCGTGGGTTCCTTCTTTGCATCTGATTTTTTTGGGCAGATTTAATCAAAGTGTCCAGATCCACTCCATCCCTCCTATTGTGGGATGCTCAGGGGCACTTTTGAAATACATGCTGACAGGCTGTGCTGATATGATTATATTCGCCACATAGTATACATCGCAACTTATTACATGTATTTGCCTGATGTCTACGTTCCTCACCTTTATAGCATGCTTTCTGTTGGCCTGCATAAAAACAGACTCCCCAATCATTCCCCAGAAAAAAAACTGTTTGGAATATGTAAAATTCCAGATTCATTTTGGCACAATTTTACTTTAAAGTTTCAGCCTCCTGTCGAAAAGAGTGCTGAATCAATAATTGGCTCCAGGGTACTTAAAACTTCATATTTTTTCTTGAGCCAGTGATGTATGTCCCCCACACTCACCCCCTTATTTCTAAACATCACTGTGATTTTTTATCAAAGGCTTGGTTGAAGGGATCACTAGGAATGGTGTCCACAAAGGGGAAAATTTCACTTGATTGTATTTGATCCAGAAACACTCCAGACCTTGGGGAGTGTTGAAACTGACATCAAAGTTGGCTTCACCGGAGATGTGAATAAGAGCAAGGACATCCTTCGAGAGAAAATGCAGTCTGTGATTAATTTTTTCCCCACGTAAGTTCTGTCCAGCTGGAAATCCAAGCTCCCGTTATGTTTAAGTCTCACTATATTCCATCTAGGTTTAGGGGTAGTTCTGTCAAATAAATCTAAGATCTAGCAGGTAGTCTTTGAGGATGGGGGTCTTCTCTTGGCATCTGTTCTTCCTCTTCACTGGACCCTTCTGCACTATGAAATTGCTCTTGCTCTCCTGTATTTTTTGTGTCAGAGCCTGCCTGTGGATTTAGGGTAATAGCCTCTAATTGAGGGGTTGTAGCCTCGGGTTCAGTTGTAGGTTTGTCAGGTGCAATAGGTGCCTCAAATGTTTGTCCCAAACCTTCTGTATCTAGTCCTGCACCTTCTGTCTCCTGCCTTTTTGCATTATCTTGTGCCCCACCATTTGTTTGTACACCAGTAGCGATCCTGACTTCACTACTATTCCCCAAATTAGGTCTCTGGGTTTTTTCTGTGGCACCCATTTTGTTTTTACCGGTAAACACAAAAGGTGAGATGTGTGCTGCTCCTATGTCCCCATGTTTCAATAAACTAGGCTGGCCAGGGGTCGCTGAGGGCTGAGATGCTCGACACCTTACCTCATGCTATGCTGGTGACCCATGTTCGGAAACAAGCACGGGCAGGGGAAAAAAAGGATTGAGCATTTGATGGCCTGCTCTCCTTCTCCAGGAAGGGGGGTCCTCAGTGGTTGGTACTTGCCTGCTCCCTAGCAGAGGCTAGGAGACAGGGCACCATGCTGCAGAAGGGGGGGAGTTGGGGCAGATGCTTGGAGGGAGCATGTGGATGTGTGCATGCTCCTCTCTGTGGGTGTCATTGCATGCCTCAACTCCTGGGGTGGAAACCAGGAAAACATAAGATGCCACAGCACAATGGTGGAGGGAGCCTTGCAGGCTCTGCTCCTGGCCAGACATGGCACTGGCCACACTGAATCTGGTCTCCGATGGAGGTAAAGGAACCCCGAAGGCCCTGCCGTGGATGGGCAAGCCCTAGGAGTATGGGCCAGCGCCAGATGGTAGACATCGGGGGATGGGGCTGGGGACTTCCTCCAGATGACAGCTGGCATCAGAAAGAAATAACCAAAAAAAGCAAAAACCAAAAAAAATAAACTATGTGCCTCCACATTATCTTCATTCTGTCCTTCTCTCTCCTGTTCTTGTCTTTTTGCTGTACTGCCTGCCACCTGAGCAGCTTTTTTGGAACCTTTATTAACCTTCTCTGTTTGTGTTCATTGGAACTGCGAGCTGCCTCTCACAAAGTCAGCATTCGGGTCAGGCACCCACTTACCCAACACGTCCTGCTGCCATCCCGCATTTCCACGTGCTTGTTCAGAGGTCCAGTCCCCTTCTGAACCTCCTGTGGTTTTAGTCCTGAATGCTTCTTTTATCCGCTTGTGGGCTGACAGCATGCCCTTTGAAATACCAGGCACTCCAACTCTTAAAGTCACCAGAAGTTTTTCTTTTGTTTCGGTGCGGTGCTCCATCTTCCTTCATTTCAGCTCCTTGTTTTTTAAGTCTGCTCCTCTTCATAGATAAATGTCCTCTTCTTTTGCCATTTGCTGTGCCAGCTGCTGACTTTTGTCCACAATTTCTTGTTCCAACAATACCTCAGCTTGTGTTGTTTCCATGTCAGAGAAATCTATATCAGAAGCCGTTTTCCCTTCCACACTCTCTGTTTCCACTTCCACAGAGACACCCTCGGTATCTCCACATACCTAACATTCTGTAACTTGGCAGTTCTCCTGCAAGCCACCAGCTGGGGGGGTGAGTAACAGCTCTCCAGCCTGCTGCACCACCACCTCTTACTTGGCAGCCTCCGTATCTTCCATCTTGGCTTTGGGGCCAACAGTGCCCCTTCCCAAGAGTAGGGGAACTTCCTCTATCATGGCCAATATTCCCCATCAATAAAACAGATCAACCCTCTGCACATACCTAGAAACAAGCTATCACAGCTTAGTGTGCCTTTCCTGGTTAAAATTGCATATAAATAAATAAAATTAAAATTACTCTTATGGCTCTTCTTTGAATCCTCTATGTCTTCACTTTCTTTTAATGTAGTCCCCCATACCAAACTAGACCCCCCACACTCCACAACAAGTCTGATGAACATACTGTAACAATACACAAGGTCCTGCTGGCTACGTCCAGCCCTTTGTAGTAGGGCAAGAAAATGCAATCTGGAATTTGTTTTTTTGAGTATTGCTTACCCTTCTTCCCTCCACCCACAATTCTGTTGGATAATAATTGCTAAAAATCTTAGCTTTTCTATCACTTCCTCCTAAGTCTCACCAGATATTGATGGAGGGGGTGACCCCATCTGCCTGATCTTTCACATTGTATTTCTTTCTTTTTTCCAGATTACTTTTCATATGGTTTGCTTCAGATTAATCCTAGATGTATTTTAAGTCACTATGCATCATGCTGACACCATAACCATAAAACTGTCAATGACCATGGTGTCATCCACGTATTTTATGCATGCACCGGTAATACAGGTCATTTACTATGATCAGAAACAAGATGGGATCCAACCTGGTCCCATGAAGCACTGCATCACACAGCATCTAATCCGAATTTTAATCACTCAACCTCTACCCATTGCACCCTTCCATCCAAGAAATCATACACCCACTGTCTTGAACATAAGGGGATTTTAAATTCCTCTAACTTCTGCATTATAATATTGTGATTAATAAAATCAAATGCCTACTCCCCAAGGATGGGTCTCACAAAATCCCCTTCATCCCATGCTCTCATACTCAAATCAATGAATTTTATAGCAGCAAGTGTGGCAGAGCTGACCCCCAAAGATCCAAAATGGTTATCATCTAATTGTCCTGAAATTATTTTCACAATCCACCCAGCAATGAAACCCTCAGGCATTTTTGACATTATGTTGGCCAAGGAGATTGGCCGGGATTTTTTTTTTTTTTCAGTAACCTGGGGGGTGGTAACTTTTGGTGGTGGAATTGACCTACTTTGTTTCTACTGGGTCAGGAGTTTACTTGCTATGAGGAATTTAACAAAAAACATTGCAGACCCAGTGAGCAAGTATGTTGGCTCCTTCCCTCCGACTTCAATTTGGCTCAAGGTCAGAGCGCAAAGATTTACCGATGTTGAACCTTTTCATTTCTTTTGCAGTCTGCTCAACTGACAGCAGGTATTTGTCAGCAACTTCCAGAGACTCTACAGATGTTTTGTTTAGCTGGATTACATCATTTTCGCCTGGGTGGCCTTTTTGTGTCAGGGAAAGCAATGGATGATTCAGACTTTATACATAGTTATTAGACAGACTGGGTTAACTTCCTGCTCATATCACACATTTTCTTGTTCAGATTATCAACATTATCTTTGAGCTTTCTCATCACTCTCATAACCACATTTTATTGCTCACTTTTCCACCTGTCCCTTTGGCTTTTCATTTTCCAAAAATGCCCTAGTCTTCTTCCTTAACTTTCGTGAATCTGAGTTTTTTAAGTCCTTTTTTCGGTAATGTAATAGTTTCTGCTTAATGTTTCATATTATTTTCTGGGTTATGCAATTTGTTATACTCAGTCTCCTCTTTTAAGGATCCCATGCCTGTTTTTTTATTAATTTTTTGGATCCATCAGTAATCCGAGGCTTGTTGACATCAACCATCACACTCTCTTTTATTTTGGAAATCTGATCTACAGTGGTTTGGATTACATTAGCTATTGCCTTCTATGTCACAGTAAGTCTGCAGAAACCCATTTCAGCCACTTTTCATGCAGTTTGAAAGCAATAGAATCTAACACTCTTTCCTTTTTTCATTTGTTCACTTCCTGCTACTAATAACTTGTCCCCAGATCAACCTACCCAAATAAATTGACTTTACAACAACTGGCTAATGATTGGATGATCCTATAGGGGAAGACTTTCTGTTTGCTCATACTGAGGTTGTAGTAAGAGCAGGTGGCATAGGCACAATAGGGCCAATCAGTGCCTTTGATGTTACATGATAATTTTTGGATGAGAGCTGATTAACACTGAGAAAACCTGCTTTCTTGTACCTTTTTGAAGCATTTGCCTGGATGCAACTAAAAATCAAATATTTTCTGAGCAAATATGGTGTCATAGACATGTAGGTGGCATTAATAGACACATCTTGTTTACATAGCTGCTATAAAAATGGGCCATGGAAATCCTGTAACCTCATTGATTGAAGCAGGTCACATGCCCATTGATTATTTTTCTGACACCTGCAGACCTCACCCGAACTACTTTTTTTAACAAGAAAAGTCCATTTTATAAGTGGGATAACTCACTGCAGGATGTGCAGTCATAAGGGAATGATGTACTGCAGTATTCCCTTATAACTCCACACCCTGTCGTGTGCTCTCCATTAACATTGAAACATCGAAACATAGAAGATGATGGAAGAAGGGGACAGCAAGGTCCATCTAGTCTCCCGAAGGTTTATACATTTCTATCCCTTCCCTATTTTCCCCTCAGAAGAATGATACTTATGTGTCTGTCCCAAGCTCTCTTGAACCCCTGGCCGTTTTGGCACCCATGGCTTCTGGAGGTAGGCTGTTCCAGGTGTCCACAACCCTCTCAGTGAAGAAGAACTTCCTACTGGTTTTACTACTGTGCTGCGACAGTGCTCACGCTGACATCCCCGACAGCGACAGACACAATGCTGAGTGTTGGCATTGTACTGTCGGGGATGTTAGTGTGATTTAATCAGGGGGCTGTGCCCCCAAACCACCCATGTGGGGGACTCTACCCCCACACCCTGCGGTCTCTAGAAATCTAACTCCAAGTCACAGTTGGACCGGGGGGGGGGCAACACCGGGAGCTGCACCACTGGTTTCTGCTATGTCCAGCACAGCAACTCGCTGCATCCAGGCAAATTCTGTTGCTTTGCTGGACATCGTGGTGGTGGATTGGACCCCGTGTCAGTACTCCTTTCCTACTATTGGACCTGAACTTTCTCCCTTTCAGTCTTAGATTATGCCCCTTGTTCTACTACCTTCCTTGACATGAAAGAGTTCCTGTGTCTGTACCATATTTTTTGTGTGAATTCTCTTTATTCTCTGGAGGCTTAGGGCATCTCTCCAGGGTACCCACTCCGACTTACTGCCTCTACTCGCTACCTGAAACCTCCTCCCCTGGTCTCCCCTGGTTCCATGGCATGTCAAGGCCTCTGGATCACCCCAGAGGGAGGGCTTGGCCTACCTGCAATTAGAGGGACAGCCGTGGAATCCAGAAGGGGAGAGGAGATTCCAAGGGGATAGGTCTGGTGTTGGAATGAGGGCAGGTCACTGGGGCCCCCGTCACCTCCACTAGGCCACCAGGGTTTTTCTTGAAAGTTTCTCCCCAGAGTGTGGGTGTGCAGTGGCGGCAGTGCATCTAACGTGTAGCTGTCCACCGCCACTCCACCCCCAACATTATGTCTAGCCATGTTACCTGTGGGGTCCCCCTGATCTCCACTAGGGACCACTCTGGAGTGAGGCCTCCCCAGAATCCCCCCCCCCAGGAAGGGAAAGCAGTCCTCCAGATGCTCAATCCCTTCCTTCCCTTGCTGACCCTGATGATCTGAGTCCATTCCCAAACCCAGGTCACCCGACATAGTATGAGGTGTGGTGTCCAGCACCTCAACCCTCAGCACCACTGGTCCAGCTCACATACCTTATTTATACCATTGATGTACTTAAAGGTCTTGATCATGTCTCCCCTCTCCCTCCTCTGATACAGGGAATACATGTTTAATTACCTCAACTTATTTTCATATGTCATCTGATGTAACTCCTGTATCATTTTTGTTGCCCTTCTATGCACTGTCTCAATCCTATCAATGTCCTTTCTGAGGTGTGCTCTCCTGAACTGCATGAATATTCCAGGTAGGGGCAGACAAGTGTCTTGTATAGTGGCAATATCACTTCCCTCCTTCTGCTCGTGATTCCCATCCCTATGCATCCCAGCATGCCACTAACTTTTAGTATGGCATCACTACGAAAAACTGACACTCCTTTCCCTGACCCACAGTTGCCTGAGCCCGTACTCCTGAACCACAATATCCTGACAGTGGGATTTTGCCTCCCCCCCCAGAGTTGGTTATATTAATTCTGGGGGGTGTGGGGTGGGAGAGCTCCCTGAAACACAGAAAAATGCAAAATCTCACTGTTGGGATTTTGTGTTTTGGATTACGAGCTTGGCAACCGTAGGTCAGGGAAAGGAGTTTCAGTTTTTCATAGTAGATCCTTTAGTGCTGCCTTCTCGCACTGTCTACCCACTTTCAAGTTGTCTAATGTCATGAGCCCCAGGTCCTGTTCCTGGTTGGTTGCAGCTAGCCTTTCTCCTCCCAGATGATACTCCATTTTTGTGTTGCTTCTTCCTAGATGCATGATTTTGCACTTTTTTGGTGTTGAGTTTCAGCTGCCATGCTCTGGACCATTCCTCCAGTTTCTTTAGGTGTAATTCCATTTTCTTTACTCCCAATGGGGAGTCCACCCTGTTGTATATCTTGTTGTCATCTGTGAACAGACACACCTTACCTCAAGCCTGTTTACAACATTGGCTATAAATAGGCCCCAACACTGAGGCCTGGGGCACCCTGCTGGTAACCTCTCCCTCTTCTGATAATGTGCCATTTACCTGCTCTCTTTGTGTTCTACCATGCAGCCAGTTTTCACCCAGTTTATCACCTCCGGTCCCACCACCACGCAGTCTAGCTTCTTTACCAGCCTTCTGTGCTGAACAGAGTTGAAGGCCTTGCTAAAGTCCAGGTAGACCACAACAACTGCTCCCCCATTATCAACCGCCTTAGTAACCCAGTCAAAGAATTAGATCAGGTTTGTTTGGCAAGATCTCCCCGCTGTGAACCTGTGTTGTTTATGATCCTGCTGACCACTGGATTCCAGGAATGTTAATATTTTCTCTGCTTGAGTATGGATTTAATCAATTTTCCCACAATTGAAGTGAGACTCACTGGGTGGTAATTCCCTGCCTCCTCCCTGCTCCCATATTTATGAAGTGGGACCACCATTGCCCTCTTCCTGTCTTAGGGAAACTCTTTGTCATAAGTGATTTAGTAAATAGGTCCACCAGAGGTGTTGCCAGTTCCCTCCCCAGTTCTTTCAGGATTCTGGGGTGTATATCATCTGGTCCCATGGCCTTATCCACTTTTAATTTATTTAGTGCTTCCAAGACTTGGTCTGTCATGAAGGGGCTTGTATTGACTGCTAGTCCAGTGGTGCTGTTACTAGTTGGCTCTAGTCAATTGCCCTACTCCTCTTTTGTAAACACCGAGCAGAAGTACCTGTTAAGGACTTCTGCCTTCTCTCTATCTTCCTCTACTAGGTTCCCCTCCTTCGCTGCTAGTCTAACCGATACCTCCTTAGTTTTCCTTTTTCCCCTTGTGTAATTAAAGTAGGTTTTGTCGCCTCACTGTGCCCCTTCTACAATCTTCACCTCAGTCTGGGCTTTAGCCTTCTTAATTGCCTTACCTTCCTCTCTCAGTTTCTCCTTATGTGCTTCATTATCCTCTTCTTTATTCAATGCTTTGTATTTCCTGTAGGCAGACTTTTTTCTTTCACTATAGTTACTACCTCTTTTGAGAACTACAGAGGGTTTCTTTTCTTTCTAGCCTTAATTATCCTGCTGGCACATTGGTCTGCGACTGTCTTAATAGGTCCCTTAAGGCTTTCCCACATTTCTTCCACCTTTTTCCCCTCTCTGATTCTCAAGATCCTTGCTAGGCTTTCTGTCATTTTCTGGAGGTCAGCTTTCCTAAAATCTAGGACCCTAATTTTGGGTTCTAGGACACATTAAGTAGGTGATGGCCCCTGCTAGGGTGGCCATTTCTTCCAATTGCTTTAGCGGCTAGGGTGCCACTACCTGACATCACCACTGGTTCACTAACACTCACTGTAGGTTTTGACTGTGGCTTCTGGGCTCTTTTTATTGCACAGTGATGGGGGCTGGTATTACGGAAAAAGAAATATCATGGCAACCCAACCCAGGGAAAAGGTTTATGTGGACCTGATGATGTATTAGTACAGCCCCCTGGGATGCAGAATCTGCCTAGCTCCCCAATGTGATCACACCTCCCAGAGGCCCCAAGAAATGCACATTCATATATAACAATCAATAATGAGAACTGGGGCAACAGGATAATACAGCTTTGTGTAGGCTCAGGTCCTGAAAAGAAAAGAAAATAGTGCAACCATGGCTGTTTCAGGTGGTTTCAGTTATGCGCTCTTCTAGGCAAGGTCAGAACACTCAGTAAACACCTGGTCCCACTTAGTCAGCCCTGCAAAGACTTGGTCACATTACAGTGTGCCTTGGCTGCTTCCATAAAGCCCAGCTAGGCACAGTCTTTAACTAAGTACCTACCCCACTCTCTTATGCACAGTACAGTTATATACAGTAGATAGTATTCCTTCACTGTAGGCTGCTACCCTCGCCCCATGGGCACCAGATTATTTCCTACACACACACTGGAAACTGCCTGTATAGTTGTGCCTGGGAACCTAGGTTGAATCAGTGCAGGTCCACTGAAATTTCTCTGAGTTGGTAAGCAGTTATAGACATGATATTAACAGAGTAACATACTCATGTTAACACCCCCCCCAAACATCATGCAATTGCTTAAATGGTACTGAACCTCAAACACAAGGTATTTGTAGGTCCTGGCTCAATGGCCAAATGCAAAGAACATATCCCCTCAACAGAGGTCCTTTATCACAACTGAGCTAGCCAAAATTGTACTCATGGATCCAAAACCTGGTGACATACCTTGGTGCTGCAGGCGTCTGGGACTTAGATCTCTGGTGGCACCTCTAGGTCTGCAAGCTCCCTCTTTGCTCTGGGGTAGCTTCTCAGTCTTCATTTGGAAGTTTGACTGACTTTTCTGCTGTCTTCTTCTACAACTATGAAGGCTCTATACTGACCCACATGTTCCAGTTCCAGACCCTTGAGGTAGCGAAAGCATGACACCCAGCTTTAGTATAAGGCTGGCTTCTGGTTCCCAACTTCGCATTGTCAAATCAACATTGTCACTCATGCTGGCTGGTAGCAAAATGCTTCTTTTTTTCTTACTCGGGCTCAGCAGCTTCCTTCACCATTTAGCTCACAGGCATAGAGTATGTATGGCACAGTTAAAACTCTCAACAGGTCCTGTCCCTCCGAGATGCCTTCCAGATCAAGCAGTCTCCAGCCCATACCCTCTTTTATAACAGCAGTTTAGATGCAGCTCCCACTGGTTCAAACAGATGTCCCCCTCAACATGGACACTCCAGTGGGCCTGAAAAAGGTGCCAACTCTGCTGTCCCACCTTTTTCGCAGATGCCTTCAGATTGTTTTAGCTGGGATTCCCATGATTGACTGTCCCTAGGGGTCAAGGGGTCACAAGATGGTGCTGCCATAGAGTACAGGAAGTTATGTCATAGGTACTGTTTTAACAAGTTCTAACCCTCCCAGTCGATTCTCCACTGCACAGTGGGAGTTCTGGGGGCTCATCTCAGCAGTCCAGTGGCTCCCACAGCAGAGTGAAGATTGCACATATACTGTACCTGTCAATGAAACATAAGAAGCTTCAAAAACGTACCTAACTGCAAAGACAGATATTGGCTTTATTTTATATTTTTTATACTCTTTTATTAAAGTTCTTCCAAAAGTAGTACACACACTGTTAACATTCCCAGTCAGAAAAATGTTATACCAAAATCTCAATAAAAGTATACAGATAATACAGAGTATGAGGAACATCATAATAGATACTATGTTCACCTAGATTTACTGTCACAGTAAATATAAGTTGCAAAAAACCTTTGTTAATGCTCTTGTTAGGGTCAAAGTGATAAAAGTTGGGAAATGAGGTGGTAAGGTTTACCTAACACCCCACCCTCCCAAACCAGGCAGGACAGCAGGTGTGGGGTGTGCCTTGGGCTACTCATTCCTAACACTCACCCCATTCTATCTGTAAATAAGGTCAGATGTGTAGACTTTATGAGGACAGGGTGAGCGTTAAGCTTGAGAAGCCCAAGGCACACCCCATACCTGCTCTCCTGCCTGGTTTGGGATGGTGGGGTGTTAGGAAAACCCTAACGGCTCATTTCCTAACTTTTGTCACTTTGACCCTAACTGGAACATTAACAAAGTTTTTTGCAATTTATTTCCTTACTTTTTGAGATAGTATAATAGTATCCTTATTTTACTGTGGAAGCGCAGGATCCCCCATTCCTCTATAGTTATGTCCTGTAAATATACATATATATATATAGATATATATATATATATATATATATACACTGTATATATATGTAACTGTGGAAGTATAGGGCTCATAGGACAACAGTGATTAAATTGTCAGCATAGCTTTCTTATTACACCACCTCATGTACTCATTACAGAAAATGTTTGAATATCTGCCAAAATGTAATTTTGCACAATTGCAATGCCATTCCATGCCACAGGTGTGAAAAAACATTTTGGGCAGGATTTGAAAAATGTCAGCTGTGACATACAAGAGCTGGGGTAATAAGAAGGCTATGTCGAAAATCTGGGGGTAAAATATTTAAAATTTCAAAAGTTATGAATGGGCGTAGCAAAATTGCAATGAATGGTCATAACTTTAGCATTTTTTTATATTTTGACCCCAAATTTTCAACATAGTCTCCTTATGCGCCCTATCTCATAAACCCCATAGGTGAAAACTATCAAGTCTGTGCCAAAATACCATTCCACTCCACAGGTGCGAAAACATGTTTTGGACAGGATGTGAAAAATGGCAGCTGTACTCTTCTTGAAGTGGTGTGAAAAAATGGCTATGCTGAAAATTTGGACTCAAAATATTGAAAATTACCAAACTTATGTGCATGCATAGAAAAATGTCAATGAATGCTCATAACTCAGCCATTTTTAGGAATTGTTTCACCAGATTTGTTAGGACCCACCTCATGAACACTGGTGGTGAAATTTCGGTATTCTGTCCCGAATGGTGATTTCATGCAGTGACCATGAAATCACCCTCCGGGCCTGATAAATGAAATGATAGTGTCATTGTTCATGAGACGGAGTCCCAAAAAGGCCATGCTGAAAATTTGGTGAAAAAATTCGTAAAAATGGCAAAGTTATGAACATAAGTTCAAAACTCCTTTGAGATACATTATATGGCATTTATCTTGATTCCTTAGTTCACTGTTTGGCTTTGTAGAGTGCAGACATGTCTTGGTCCACAGAAGATGACAGCTTATGACCCCCAGTAGTAAGTATAGGGTAAGGGTGTGTACGGGGTGGTGGGTGCTCAGTGGAAGGGTTGGGATGGTGGAGGGGGAAGCCAGGGATGACGAGGAACCATTTTCTTTTTTCAGAATTAAAAAATAAGAAGACATTGGGGGACTGTTTTCTTTTTACAGGAGTTAACTAAAAAAAAATCAGGACACTGGGGGTGGGCTTCCTAGGGTCCCAAACTGCTGGGGGGAGGTGGGTCTAAATGCTGACACAGGGATTGGACCCCTGATTGGCTAATGAAATAAAACAGCAGGCTGCAGGGGGGCATCCAACACTGGGGGTGGGCATCCCGGAGTCTGACTATATTAAAATAAATAATAAATGGACTAGGCTGTGAGGTGCCACTAGACACCATGGAATATATGGGGACAGTGATCAGGTAGTGAGGGGTGCCACTAGACACCAGGGAAATTAGGGTCTCACAACTCACACTGCAGCTGGCAGCAGGGGTTTAGCTTCGGCTGCAGAAGTAAATAAAATCTGCTGTTCTGATACAGAGAATGCGGCGGAAGGGTCTTCTCGCTAAGCTGGGCACCTAGGATTCCAGGTGACCAGAAAAGTATTTTGGGGGCTAATTGTGAAAACCAAAGCAAAGACCCTGCTCAATGTTTAACCAGAGAATCCACACAAGATATTGTAGCTTTTTTTAAAAAAGGTAACAGCTTTTATTATTAAACACAGATAAGACACATGTACAAATTCTCCCCCAGGGTGTGTTACAGACTGCCAAACAATTGTTTCACACCACTTTGGGTGCTTTTCAAGGAGTCTAATTGTGAAAATCAAACACCAGAATCTAGTTAAACTGGGCCTGTTTAGCTAGGTTCTGGTGTTTGTTTTGTAAAATGACAACATTTTTATGTATTTTCCACGCTTTTTAGTTTGTGGGAAAAAAAAGAAGATGGCTACTTGTGAAAAAGGATTTTCCCTCACAGAAAATGAATTTTTCTTCATGAAAAAGGAACTGATCTCGTGAGAATGAATCCTTTTTTGAATGATCAAACCCTTTATCTAACTTTTTACCTCTATCCAGGAAAGTGAACTTCCCATAGGAAATAATGAGAACTTAAAAACTGAATAACTCTAAAACAGATTAATATTTTTTCACTGAACAAATGCTGGTAGTTCTGTTACCCAAGTTCTTTCTACCATAAACAGAATACCACCAAAATTCCACACCATCTAGGCACAAGGCAATCAAGAAACAACTGCAAAAAGTGGAGCCTTTTAAGGTTTTTGCACTATCAGGATCTCAGAATCTGCACATCCAACTGGAATAAAACTTGTCACATCAAGAGATCTACCCCACAGGACAGCACATACCAAATTGTTTGCAAATCCATTGATCAGTTGCAAAGTTATTGAAGTGAAAATTTGAGGTTTAACGTTAAACAGGCTACTCAATCCTAACTATAGCAGCACAACAGTGCCCCTATAATATTAGTTGAGACCACTTACCTGGTATGAGCTGGGAAACCAGTTGGGATAATCCCTCCAAATCTATATAGTATCTTAGATAGAGCTAAGTAAGTAATGCATATAGCCCACCCCTTCCCTGATGTCTAGGGGTATGATGGTAACTGTCTGTGGGAAGGGGAGACCACAGCAGAAACACAAAGATGACCTACTTCTAGATTTTTGAGAACTGGGGTGCTGGAATCATCCATGGGGAACAGGGCTGCAAATCAAACTTGGTTAACAGAAACATACCCGAGACAACAAACTGACTGCAGGAACTAGGAA
Source organism: Neoceratodus forsteri (assembly GCA_016271365.2). Lineage (NCBI taxonomy): Eukaryota > Metazoa > Chordata > Ceratodontiformes > Ceratodontidae > Neoceratodus > Neoceratodus forsteri. The sequence goes on from CM028131.1 coordinate 1,317,848,140, forward strand.
TACAACAAAGAATGGATCCTTTAATAAAATTGATAACTCCATGGAGCTTAAATAGGCTATCCTACTGGGGAAAAGTAGAGCTGTAGACCATAGGGTCCTTCAAATTAATAATTATATAATGTCAAAGAGTCCAGCTACAGTGTTTATCTTCTGTGGGGCGTCTTGCTGATGACCCCTAACCACAGGCAGCACATAGTCCCAAATAATACACATTGGCTATCGCAATAAGCACAGCACACTCAGTTGGCTTCAATAACTCCTCTGCTCCAGCCTCCTCTTACTGTTCCTCTGGGCTGGGCCACTGCGACCCAATGACCTCTAAACTCTGCACCAGCATGTCCCCCTCCAACCCATTGACTCCAATAACTTCACTCCTGAGTGACTGCTCCTCAGAATTTGGGTGGCATGTCCCCATGAACCCCTCCACTCCAAATCTTCCCGTGTCTTCCTGAATCAGGGCTGTAAATATTTCTTTCAGGTCCCAGCTACCCATTTAATCCTGTCATGGTGCCTCTCTGGAACATGACTTGAGCCCCCAGAGGCTCAAGATAATGGTGATGGAGACCCACATTGGATTTGAAGTCTCATTATCATCCCAACATTGGATGTGAAGTCACATTATCATCTTGCTCCAAATTTCACTCCCTCTGACTCAGGTTTGAGCCCCACTGATGGCCACTTTATTCTCAGCTTCAACCAACATCCAGTTCTCCCACACTCATGGGTCTTTCTGTCTCTACAACCGCCACCACATTCAGTTTGGCAGTTTTGGCTTTCTCCTCCATCAGGAACCAAGAAAATGGCACTATGGAATGGGCAATCACCCCCACTCCTCTCAACACCACCACCAACTCTTCTCTCCCCTCCTTCCCTGATGCATTCCTTGCACCAGCCAGGAATAGCACATCCTCCAGGGTACCCCCCATCAATTGCAGGCAGTTGCCCAGAGGCAGTCAAGTTAACCCTGTAAAGGGTCGTGGCACAGGACCCTTAACTTCACTTTGTGTTACCCAGTACGCTACCTGATGCTCACACCCCGGGGAGGGGGTTACACATAACTGTAACTGTACCAGTCCACAGATTTACCCCATGTACCCATTTTACCAAACAAGCTGGAGGGGTAACTATAGATTAATAACAGCTATAAAAAATAGTTATACATGTCTAGCAGAAAGAAACAGCACTATCCTAAAGAATGATATTTCTCGAACCAAAAATCAATAAATACTTTCCCAGAGAAAAGAGACCACTGAATAGATGTCAAACAGAAATGTTATAACTCAGTTATAACTTATATTGAACTATGTCCCCCTCCTGTAAACCAGCAAAAAGAAAATTAGCTAGCCAGCAGTCCAGTAAACCTTAGCCCACATTTAAACAAGAACCCCATCAGAAGAAATTGTCCAAACATAGAATGTCCAGTATTACAGTTTCACTAGTGAGTCACTATGGAATGAACAGTCCCATGGGCAAAAACTGTAAATCCCAGGAGGTACTTCTGGCAGGAACATTCTGCTTCTCAGAATCTATCTCCTCACCCCCAGGCAAGCTGGACAACAATCTGTCAACAGCATTAGAGTCCATGAAAGTATACGGCTTACCTCTGAAGGATAAGCGCATTACCTCTAACAGATAAGCGCAACTTTGCAGGAAAAAACAAATTTGCTTAAATTCCTTTCTTGGCAAGCTGTTGTTGGCACTTCAGCAGCTCCTTCATTTGAGAATGCATGTGTTCTGTAACACTGGGAATAAAGAAAGTTTTTGGTGCAAGTATTTTATGTTCTTTTCATTCTGCAATGCTGACAAGACCATGAGCCTCTCCTCCACTGTTGCAAACATCGCCAGCACTGTAGGTATGGTCTGCACTCCCTCCTGCCTCTTAAACCTTTTTTGGCAGCCAGAAAATTCTTAAAATATGCACAATTTCTGGTCCCAAGTTTAGTGCATCCAGAAGAAATGTTTCAACTGTGGATTTCAACTCCACCTGTGGGATAGCCATCAACAGCCCTAGCACTCTAACATTTGCCAACCTCAACTGATTTTGGATAACTTCTAATTTGTTATTTAAAAATTTAGAGTCCACTGCCTGCAATGTAGCAAAATGATCCCACTGACCAGCCTTATCCACAATAGTATTTCTTCTCTGATAGTGCCTCCAGTTTTGCAACACGTTGGTCCAGGCCTGCAAAAAACTTGTTTGTCTGATTAACTTTCTCTTCCATTTTTTGCAAAATAATAGTGATTTAATTGATCGCTAAATCTTTCCCAGTTTCAGGCTGTGTCACCGCAGTACTAGGCCTCAGGAGCAAGTACTCCTCTGCTGACTTATTTTTACCTCCAGTCACCTTCTTTTTGTTATTTTTCGAGCCACATAATATGATTACTGCAACCTCCAACTAGTTTGTTGATCTTCAACTAGAAAAACAGCAAAAAAAGGTAGGAAATAAGTTAAATCTGCCAAGTTGAACCAGAGCGGTACAAAAGCAGATCTGTCCCTGTTGCTGGCTGACTCTGCCCCAAATACTGTTTTTATGTTTTGGCCATTTTACCAGTACACCAGCTAGCAATGGGCCTGACCACTGCTTTTGCTTCTTTTTTCCAATAATCAGGCTTTAAAACTGGCAAACATGAAAGCATCTACAGTACTGCTGGTATAACAGTGATCGCTGAACATAGAATAAAACAATGTTCCAATTGGTATGCACTCTGTGATTTGGAGTTAGAGCTACAATTTATATCCTTTCATTGTGGTCTGCATAACCATAGCAGTAGAGTTTAGGTCAGAACACTGCCTTACATTTCACATCTCTCTATAGTCAAGTCACTGTAAGAACAAAAGCTAGCCACTGCTGAAAATGGCGAATGCAATCTGAACACACATATGTGTGTTTTGTAACAATGTCTTCTCCTTAGTGGCCCCTTGGGCACTTTGTCTTAGTCATACATTGAGTTTTAGTTAGGCATCTCTGTTTGGGTATGGTATGTTGAAGACGCTGAACCTACTGTACAAACCCTAATAGCAAAAACAAAACACCAGTGTCATCAAACAGACATCAGCTCAACAACTGTCAGCACTTCTTTTATATACAGTGGTTGAAGGGTTCTTAATTTCAGCTCAGCATATTAATGACTCTGTGGATCAACTGGCTTAACTTTGGAAATTATTTATAATTTTATTTTTTCTTGTAGTTTTCATCTTCCCTCAGTCCCTATTATTGCTGAACTTTGTGTGGAAATAGTATCCTTGTCCTATGGACTATCTGCTTCTGCTGCTCATCTACCTGTGGTGTCAAAAACACCTGCTCGTTACAACATTATCATTCCTATGGCAATCAGCAGTGATTCATTTACAGAGGATTATAGCGTAACATGTAGACAAACAGATGAAGCTGAAGTAACAAGGATCCTGTTTTCAAGTAGCTGTCCTTAATAATAAAGGAAGAGGGGAACAGAAATACAGACAATCTGTGTTATATAAGCAGAATTATGTGCAGCTGTTACTTTTTTAGAGTTTTCCCATAGATAGCAAAGGCTCCTTAAATCCTCTCCAATCACTTGCAGAGGGCCCTGTTCATTATGGAGCTCAAAATGTGCCAGTAAGAGTGCATATAGGTCTACATAACTGTGCTCTCTGTACACAGCCCCTGCCAGATGTGCAGGAATGGGATTCACAGACCCCAGTGGGCCAATGTGTGGTTGCATAATTCTGGCCAAGGGGCAGGGCCTGCAGGGGGACAGTTGGAAGCCCTGAATGGCCATATCATAGATCCCCTGCTCCATGGAAGCAGGGGATCATGAGATATAGCAGTCCACATAAGGACAGCTGTGATCCCCACTGCCTATTTTCTTTTCTCTGGCTCCTGCATTCTGTGCTCCACAGTCATCCTCCTTCTCCCAGCTCTCTGTGGCATGGAGAAAGGCTAGGATCTATTGCTGTGGTGTGGCATTTGGGCATATGGTTGCCTGTCGGGGAGGGTGCAAAGTTGTTGCAACTCTGGCTAGCATAATGGAACCCCTGAACTGGCCTAGCAGAAAGTAAATGGCATAATGCATGTTGTGCTCTGCTAGCCATACACTGGCATGCTCAGTCACCACCACCTGCCTGGACAAGCTGGATAGCTGCACAGGTACAGGGGCAGTGGGTGCAGGGTGTTCATGCATTTGCGGGTCTTCTTTGGATCGTAGCGCATAGTGCCATGGGTTCATCATGCATTGGCCCTAGAATGAACAGTGATGTCATCCTTTAAATGAATACATCTTTTTTTTTAATTTACATTTTTTGACTGTTTTTATACCCCCATTTTCTCCCAGCCCATCGTCCAGCCACGCATGTGGGCACGCTGCAGTACTGGGACACCATACCACTATTTTTGCTGCTTGTTCACCTGCACTGCCCGCAGACCTCCACCTGGGGGCACTGGAACTATGACGGGTGACACAGTCCTCCCCGGAGAAGAGAGCTAGTTGCTCAGTCCTGCTCCCTCCCTCCCTCCCCACTTCCCGCCAGGTCTCTGACAACACGGGCTCGTTTCAGAACCCAGGTAGCCGGTGAGATGCAAGGTGAAGCGTCCAGCTCCTCAGCCATCAGTGCCACCAGACCAACTTAAGTAAATACTTCTGCTCGGTCTTTAGAGTGGAGGGGGGAGGGGTTGGACTGACATGCATTAGCAGGCACTGGGGGAGGAGGAGTGGACACAAGTCCATTTTCAGAAGAGAGTGTCAACTGGTAATTGAAGCTCTAAGGGAAAAAAGGTGATAGGGCTAGGCCTGGCTCCACCGAAGAGTACTAAAAGAATAGAGGAAAGTGTTAGCTGCTCTGCTGACAACACTATTTAGCACCTGGAGACAGAGGACTGGAGGAGGGCTGATGTGGTCCCACTGCACAAGTGTGGCAGCAGGGAATAGGCTAGCAATTACAGACCAGTCAGTCTCACATCAGTGGTGGGGGAAATTAATGGACAGCCTACTGAAGGAGAGACTAATGGAGTACCTGGAGGCAAATGGGCTGCAGGACCACCGGATGTATGGCTTCACAGGGGGCAGGTCTTGTCAAACAAATCTCATAGGTTTCCTTGACTTGGTAAGTAGGGAGGTGGTTCAGGGGAGAGCAGTGGATGCAGCCTATCTCGACTACAGGAAGGCTTTTGACACTGTACCACACAGGAGGTCGATTTAGAAATTTAGCAACCTGGAGGTAGGGGAGAAGGTGGTAGGCTGAGTATTTAACTGGATAAGAGATAGGAGGCAGAGGATGGTGGTAAATAGCAGTCATTCTGAGGATGAGAGAGTGACCAGTGGAGTACTACAGGGATTGGTACGGAGTCCTGTCCTCTTCAATGTCTTTGTAAGTGAGATTGCTGAGGAACTGAAGGGGAACATGTGTCTCTTTGTGGATGACACAAAAATCTGCAACAAAGTCGACACACAGGAGGGGTGGAAAAATGCAAAGGGGTCTGGGAAAACTAGAGAAGTGGTGTAGAGTGTGATAGTTAGGTTTCAGTGCTAAAAAGTGCAAAGTCATGCACCTGGGGCAGGGAAACCCGAGGGCTGTGTATCAGATTGAGGGAGGAAGTTACAGTTAAAAAGCAAGAGACAGATCTTGGGGTAATCATATCTGATAATCGCAAGGTGGCAGAGCAGCACGACAAAGCCATAGGCAATGCTAACCAGATGTTGGGGTGCATAGGGATGGGGATTACTAACAGGAGATGGGAGGTGGTCTTGCCACCATATCGCTCACTAGTGAGATCCCACCTACAGTACTGTGACCAGTTCTGGAGGCTGTACCTCCGCAAGGACATTGACGTGGTGGAAGTGGTCCAGAGGAGGGCTACCAAAATGGTGAAGGGGTTGCACGAGAAGCCATATGAGGAGAGGCTGCGGGAGCTCATCATGTACTTCCAGGAGGAGAGGGGAGCAAGAGGGGACAGGACTAAGACCTTTAAGAACCTCATGAGGGTGAACAAGGTGCAAAAGGGGAGTCTGTTTTACAGAAGGAGGAGCACCGTCCATAACATGGGGGTATGCTGTGAAGATTGAGGGGGGAGTTTAAGAGGGATACGAGAAAGTACTTCTTTACAGAAGGGGTGGTGGATGCCTGGAACAGCCTGTCGGAAGAGGTGGTGCAGATGAAAACAGTGGAGAGCTAAGCATGCGTGTAATAGGACGTGGATATAATAAATAGAGGTATGGGAGGAGGGAGAGACACCTGTGACCAAATAGGGTCTGGAGTATAGAATTAGACAGGGAAAATAGGGCAGACTGGATGCATGGGGCCTACTGGTCCTTTTCTGCCAACATATTCTATGTTTCTATCTTGATATTTGAATGTTATTGGAGACAAACTGCTAAATAATAAAATCTAAGAAACTTATACTTAGTATTGTTGTCATCCTGTGGTGCAAGGGAATGAGTCATCCTTGGCCTCAAGAAATGTCATGCAATATTTATTCTTTCTTAACTTCTAGACCTTCACACTTACTCACTGCATGACCTTAGGCAAGTCACGTAAGCTCCTGGTTCTCCAGTCCACCCAGTTACTGAAATGGGTAGAAGCAGGACCCTGCTGAAAACATGATGTTTCTGAGTAAATGAATTGCTAAAGAATTTGAACTGAATGAGTAGATGCCTCTACCAGAGCGCAGTGAAATGTGCGCAGTTTACTTTTGCAGAGTTCTGGAATGGTAGCAAAAAAAAAACCAACAAAGTTTGTGAATTAGTACTTCACATGGTATTTGTACATTTTTCTTCTGCAATGTCTGACTTGTGGAACAAAAATAAGAAATTCCCATGCATGGAAAAGTGATACCAGGGGCCCGATTTTCAAAAGATCATGACTGGCTCAAAAGACTTGCATCTAGGATAAATGGCGCAAAGGGCTCCTTGTGCTGCACCCTGCACCAGTCTTGATTTTGTAAGGCACCCTGCACTATTGGGGGGAGGTACCTGTGCCAGACGGGCTTGCACTGTCCTTGCAATGGCCACACTGGTGCACCATAATGGAAGGGGGCTTGCACTGAAACAGCACTGCAGTATCCCCTAAAGTAGAATTTTGCATGCCCCCCCAATGGGTGCATGGACCCTGCTGTTATACCAACCCAGAGCTGGCCTAACCTGCCATGTACTACTCCTAGAACGGTCGCTGGGTGGGGGGGTGACCCTGTACCTCCCTGGGGAAGGCACCCTCACAGCCCCCAGCACCTGCCAGACCATCGCTGGAGTGGCAGGTGGTCTGTGGCAGATAGGAGCCCACAACTCCCCACCTCTCATAACCCCCACCCATCCACCCCCATGGTGGTGCTGGTGTGTGTCCCCCCCATGGACCTGCATTGACTGGAGGCGGCAGTGCACTTGCCCCATTGGGGGAAGTTGCCACTCACCTCTTCCAAGGCTGACCAACCTACCCCCTGCAAGCCAAGGCATCCCAAGACAACCCAACAGCCACCAGGGCAACTGGCAGGTGGGGTCACCGTAGCTGGCCGCTGCTGCCACAAACCCATTCTGTAGCTTGTGGCATTCCTTTCTGTTGTGCCATTTCTTCAGTGAAGCTACTGGCTTGTGACAAACTTGGGACTTTGGCACCAGGACCCCTCTTTTTCTAGAATCCAGTGCAGAGTCACTGGTGCACTCGAGTTTGCTGCAGATGCCAGTTCGGATCACAATGCACCAGTCTTAGGCTCCTTTTTAAAACTGAGCCCCAGAAGTTCAGTTTGAATCATTTCTAAGGCTGCTTGGCATAAGCCAGAAGTCTTCTTATGGGCATTCAAGAATAGGTCTCCCAGAAGGAATTTGGGGAATTACTCAGTGAACTGTTTATTATTTTTGAGTGTGTCTCTACCATCACCTGCTTGCCCAAGGACAGCCCCATTGAGTTCATCTGTAGGAAGGCATATATGTAATCTCTATGCTGGTACAACCAAAACTGTGGAGCAGGGGAAGTGGGCAACCAAGGGGATGGAGTAGAAAAGGCAGACTCGAGGTGAACACATAGATGTCACTTTAAGAGGGCTGTCTCCCCACCCCTAACTTTCAGATCTGGGTTTTACATAATCATTTATAGAAACATAGAAACATAGAAACATAGACTTTGACGGCAGACAAGGACTGCTAGGCCCATCTAGTCTGCCCATTTCCCTACCTACAGGATAGGCCGCAGATCCTAGTTAACCAACAGCTTATTTCTTCCTACTCCCCACAAGAATTGCCTTATGTCTGTCCCATGCATTCTTGAATTCTCCCACAGTTTTAGACCCCACAACCTCCTCAGGAAGGCTGTTCCATGCATCCACTACCCTCTCTGTGAAATATTACTTCCTCACATTGCCCCTGAACCGCCCTCCTTCTATCTTTAAATTGTGTCCCCTTGTTCCTGCAAGTCTCTATTTCTGAAAGATACTACCCTCTTGGACTTTGTTGATTCCACTGAGGTACTTAAAAGTTTCTATCATGTCCCCCCTCTCCCTTCTTTCCTCAAGGGTATACATATTAAGCTCCTTTAGTCTCTCCTCATATGGCTTCTCTTGTAGACCCTGCATCATTTTAGTTGCCCTCCTCTGGACTGCCTCCATCCTGTCTATGTCCTTGCGGATATGGGGTTTCCAGAACTGGACACAGTGCTCCAGATGGGGGTCTCATCAACTGTCTGTACAGAGGGATAACAACTTCCTGTTTTCTGCTGATGATGCCTCTCCCTATACATCCCAGCATACCCCCAGCCCTCCCTACTGCCTTCTCATATTGCTTGCTAACCTTAAGGTCATCTGATATGATTACCCCAGGTCCCTTTCCTTTTTTGTTGTTGTTACTACCGCCCACCCATTGTGTATTCTTCCCTGGATTCTTGTTTCCAGGTGCATTATTTTGCACTCTTTGCATTGAATCCTAGCTGCCATACTTCTGACCATTCCTCCAACCTTGCCAATTCCTTTTCATCCTTTCCACCTCCTTGTATCAACCCTGTTGCAGATCTTTGTGTCATCTGCAAAAGGCATATTTTCCTTCCAGTCCTCTGCAATGTCACTGATGAAGACATTAAAAAGGACTGGACCCAATACTGAACCCTGCGGTACCCCACTAGTAACCCCCCTTTCTTCAGAGTGGACTCCATTTACAATTACCTTCTGTGTCTTGTTGTCCAGCCAATGTTTTACCCAGGCTACCACCCTGGGTCCCACTCCCAGGCTGGTTAGTTTGACTATTAATCTTTTGTGTGGGACTGTGTCAAATGCCTTGCTAAAGTCTAGGTAGGCCATGTCCACAGCCCCTCCCTGGTCTACTACTTTTATGCTCTTCAACTTTTTCTACTTACCAGACTCTGAATGGTAAGTAGCAGTGTCACTCCCAGGGCTGAAGGCAAGTGTAAGGGCATGCTGTTACAGCAGAGAAATGGCGAACAAGATCACTTGGGGGCACCCAGTGGTAACAGCAGGAGCAAGGCAGCAAGGAGTGTCCTAGTGGTAGGGGCCTGGATGATTAGCAAGTGGAGAAGGTAGTAGGAAGTGGGCAAGGGGTTGGCAGTGGTCAGACGCCTTCCAGGTACATCAGCCATTGGAGACATGGACAGGATAGGGAGGATGGCAGAGGAAGGGGGGAGGGGAGCTTGGATTGCTGGTACACTTAGGTACCAAATATCTGGTGAACCAGCTGGTTGAGGTGATGAAGCACAACTTTTAAAGGCTGGGGACAGGTTGTAGACATGTTCAGCTTCCCTGGCCTTTTCCAAGGTTCTTCCTGTGTGGGGAAGGGGAGGAGAAGGGATGAGTAAGGAAGGATGAGATTGAGTAGTTTAGCAGGTGGCTGAGGGGATGGCATTGGATGGAGAGCTACCATTTTGTTGGAGACTGCGTGGCATCTGGGACAGGAGGCTCTTCATGGGTGATGTCTCCAAACAAGCACAGTGCACTCACTTTTCATCCAGCCTTTCCAGGAGCTGACACTCAGTATAGTACATGAACCACCAGAACAAAGAGACAGAGCAAACTGGAAACTCCTGAAATATTTATTTATTAATGACAAACATGCAGGCTGAGAATTCGCTCATAGTGCCTCTTCTCAAGGGAGCTATCAAGGGTGATGGCCTTCACCAGATAAGAGTGAGGGCTAGTGCATTGGGGCAGATGTTTGATGTCTATGTTGGTGGAGATTTAAACAAAATGGGGGGGTGTCTGAGGCTGTGGGAGCCACAGAGAAGGAGGACATCAAGGGAACCTAGCTAGGACTTCCCCAGTAATGGGGGCTAGAAACAAAGTGGAGATAGGCATTCAGACAGGGGTCCATAATAAAGTAAGTAAAGGAGTCAGAGGGCAGGGACACACAGATTGAGTAAGGGGTAGGAAATTAAGGGGGAAGGGGAGGACAAGGGGAGAGATTGCAACAAGAAGGGGAGGGTTATATGCACAAGCTGGAAGGCAGTCTGCTAAATGCCAGGAGGTTGAGGAACAAAATTAGTGAACTCCAGGTCATGGTGGCATATGTGGAATTAGACCTCATAGCCATCACTGAAACATAGGACACCAAGAAAAATGACTGGAACTTAGCTATACCAGGATACACCACTTATAAATGAGATAGAGGTAGAGAAAAAGGAGGTGGGGTGGCCTTTTATGTCAAGGGAGAGATACAGGCAGTTGAGTAGGGGTCCACCAGGGGAGAGACAGGGGTACAGAATCACTGTGTGGGGCAGCTCATGACCATATTAAGTAAAGTGCACAGCACTAGTGAGCCTTTTAGCAATTTGCGTTAAGAGGGATCGTTGACTGTAATTCTAATATAAGCAAAGTGTTTCTGGGCATTAAAAAACTGTTAAGAGGTGTTGGTTGCCTTAAATGTGAGTGCTGCACTCGGGAGCCAAACCTGCAAAACCCATAACTTTAAACGCTTCTTTTGGCTCTGACTTGCTCCAGCATTGCCAATTCAATTTAATATCGGCTCCGATTTCCCTCAATCCAGAGTCAGGTCACTTACAGGCAGGACCCCAGGCAGGGAGTTACTACATTTGACATTGTGCTCTGTTTTCAACTCCACCCTCCCCACTTTCTCTGCCCCTCCTCCACCTACCTGTATATTTAAACCTTCTCTCCTTTCTCTCTGCAGCTGTTCCCCGGTGGTCGTGAGGGACAAAAAAGAAGCTCTCGCCCAAATCGCAAAGCTCACCGGCAAACTAGAACAGGTATGCGTCACAGCAGGAACAGTGCTAGGAGCATACGGATGAAACGGCTGAGTGGCCTGAGACTGTTTTACCCTGCCGGTGCAAGCACCAGCTGCCCCACCGCCCTCACCATCACCCTTGGTCAGCTCTGTTATATATAAGACAAGTCACGTGGCTGCTAAAACCAATCAGTGCATTTTTCCATTTGCAGCTTATCTTTTTCAACCACCAGTGGCTGCTGCCTCTCGCCACCCAGCCTTATCACTCTCTCTAGTCCTCCCAAATCCTGCAAACCCCCTTTTAAAGCTGTACACCACAATTAATTTTACTTCACACAATGGCACCTCTGTTTCTCACCTCACTGGTATCCCACCCTAAGAACAAGATCCCATCCCGGCCCCTAGGGAATGCAAGTCTCTTCCTGCTGGCTACATCCATCTTGACTGGATTGTTACTGGCCATGGATTTCTCTGCAAACATCCTAGCAAATGAACAAAAATTCCTCTACCACTGCACCCCTACTCACTTGCCACCTTGCCCTACAAACATGCCCAGTGTAACTGCAAATAAAGACACATCCCTGTCATCTATACTGCTGGCATCCTTATCATACATGGAACAAAGACAGTTTGGGCATCTGCTTTACTCCATCACACTTTTCAAGCACCTCTGGCAGCCTCCCACCTGCCCACTCTTGTTCCTCCTGCTTCTAGCCCTCCTAGCAGGCAATGTAGAAACTAACTCTGGTCCAATGAACATACACATTAACCGCATGGATGCCGCATGGGTGGGATGCCATGGAATAAAGATTGCCCACCTAAATGTCAGAAGGTTCCCTTCCAAATTTGCAGAGTTAGAGGCCTGGGTGACTCTCTACAAGCCCAATGTGCTGGGTATATCCGAGACCTGGTTAAAACCGTACCATGACTCAGCCTTGTACCAGCTTCAAGGCTACTTCCTCCTCTGACTGGATAGGCAGGGAAGAAAGAGAGGAGGAGGAGGTGTCGCGCTGTATGTACAGGACCACATATAAGTTGCCATTGTTACCTGCTCAAAGACTGACTCCATAAGTGAATGGGTTATCACTGAGCTGACTATTAGTGCAGCAAAAAAACTTTATGTTAGCTGTTGCTACAATTTCCTGCCAGCCTCTACTCAGGGATTGTGTAGTTTTCTCTCTGGCCTGACAAACTCCACCCCATCCAGGGATATGTTTCTGCTTGGGGATTTCAACCAAAACTGGGCTGCGAATCCAAACCCGGACTGCACAATTCTACTAAAGTCCCATAACTTGGACCAAGTAATCTCTACCTCAACCAGATACAACCAATGCATTACCAACCACTCAATCCTTGACTGGATTTTAACAAACTGGCCTGATCTAATCCTCCAAGCCTGCAGGGACCATGTCCAATGCGATTAGTGACCACACCCCTACCTACATAGTTGTGAACAAGTCAGTTCGCCCCCCCACTAGAAATACTGTCCTTCAGAAATGTTAACACCCCAAACCATGACCTCGTTACCAGACATGCACTGTCCTTAAACTGGTCCCCCCTATATTTGACAGAAAATGTCTCTTTTACTGTCAATCTACTCACCAACACCCTCCGGAAACTACAGGACAACTATTTTCCCCATCAAATCAAGGATGGTTAGAGGTGGCTGCACATGCTGGATAACCAAAGAACTGTTACAGCAAATGAAGGACAGGGACTCTAGTTAGAAAGCTTTCAAAGCATCCCCATCCCCCCTTCTATGGAACGCCTATAGGCAACTACGAAACACCTGTAAACAAATAACAAAGTCACTCAAAAAGAAATACTTTAACGACCTTCAACAAAACACACTGGGAAATCCTCGTAAATTCTGGGCAACAATTGGGTCTATACTAAACCCCAAGACCAACAAGCAAATAACACAATTTATATCCCCAGCAGGCATAATAAATGACCCTGCGGGTATCGCAGACCTTTTTAACGTCATGTTCACTGACCTTACCCCATACTTTAGCAAGCTTTCTCCTCACCCTCCCTCCAACCAAATCAGAATTGGTAGCCCCCACACTCCTCTAAACCATCGTGCCTCTACCCCCCCCTTTCTATTTCAGAGCCATTGGTACCACTACTATTATAAAACTCCTGGAAACCCTCCCCCCATAGGGGGCAGCCCTGGAAGTGATGGACTCTACCCTGCCTTCCTGAGGATCATTTCCCCAGCCCTGGTAAGGCCACTAACACACATCTTTAACCTTGCTCTGTCCACATCAACAGTGCCTGACACCTGGAAACACACCAAGGCGATACCCATCTTCAAGGCAGAAGACCCCCTAGACCCAGAAAACTATAGACCCATTTCCCTGCTTCCTCATCTTAGCAAACTGCTAGAGAAGGTTGTCCATATCCAGTTATCAGAACGCCTAATTAAGTTCAACTCCTATGTCCCCTCCAGCATGGCTTCCACAAGCATCACAGCACCTCATCTGCCCTGGCAGTCTTCTCTAACCACATTCTCAAAAACATGGACATGGGCAAGGCTATGGGTGTAGTCTTTGTCAAAGGCATTCAACTTAGTGGACCACAATCTCCTTCTCTCTACACTACGACAATTTGGCTGTGCCCCTGGACCCACAGCTACCTCACAAACAGGTCCCAATCCATGCTCATAGGCAAAGCTGCCTCAGTCCCCCTTCCTACAACACCGGTGTTCCGCAAGGATCAATTCTCAGCCCCCTTTTCTTCTCCATGTTTATCAATGCACTACCCGCTGAGAGTCTAAATTGTAATGTGATTCTCTACGTAGATGACCTAGTCCTGTTCCACAGTGACAAGTCCTTGGAGTGCATCTCCTCTACCCTCACAGACAACTGTGGGGTGGCTGAAAGCTGGTTCACATCCAGAAAACTCCTAGTAAATGAGAAAAAGATGAAGGCCATGCTCTTTGGATCCAAGCTTTTCTTAAACAAGACCGCCAGATCTAACACCGCCCTCACTGTACGTACTCCCGCTGGCCCCCACTCAGCAGGTCACCGTTTTCTCATACCTTGGTGTTACCCTCGACTCCTCCCTCATGTTTAATGATCATACAGCCCTGACTGTTAAAAAAGATTAATCAGAAACAAGGTGCTGCATATCGTACAGTTCATCTGCTTTCACCTGAAGCTTGCTAGCCATAGCACAAGGCAACCTTCTCCCTCTCCTGGACTATTGCTCCCCCAGCTACTCCCCAATACCCATGAAGCAACGTTCCCACCTATATACGACATATAATGCTATCTGTTGCTTTGTCCTCAAAGCCTCCTCGTTAACCCACCACTGCAACCTCTAACAGTCCTTAGGATGGCTCTCCCTCCAGGCACACCTGAACTATGCTGCTGGCTGCCTGATGGACAGTGTCACAGGAGTAACCAGCTATCTCCTTATACTCCCCTACTCATAACTAGAGCAGCCACTAGACCACTTAGGGCCTCTTCTTTTCCAACCTCGAAGTTCCTTGTGTCTCTATGATGATGGGCATCAAGGCTTTCTCTGTAACAGACCCTTCCCTCTGGAACAGTCTTCCCACTTCCATTCGTACATCTTCATCCCATGCGTCTTTCAAAGCCAATATTAAAGCCTGGCTACAGAAGGAGTCCACCTGCAAATGCTCTCTGGGCAGAGTGGAAACCCATGAGCCACCATAAAACTACCGTAATCTATTGGCCACTGCCCTACTCTCTGGAGCACTATAAACAAACATGACTTGCTCGATATCTCGCACTGCCTACCTTGTATGCTACCACTATTCAGCTGGCTCCAGCAATCTGCCAGGACAGGTGTGTCCACCTAGTCCAGACTAATAGCAGTCTGACAGGCTCGAATTGCTCCTTTTTGCCTAGTTTAAGAGAATGTTTAGCTACTCTGTGCATATGCTTAACTAATTCTCATCTGTACCTCGGCCTGTATTCTTTGTCTAATGATATGTTATCTCCATGCCTGTAAACATTATGTAAATGATGACTGTTCTCTCTGTCCTATTGTTGTTGTAACCACCGTACACTTCAATGTGAATTTGTATCCACTCCTGTATTTCCCTGTACAGCCACCTTGTGGCTCAGGTCATGACTGAAAATGGTCCACTGGATCAGTGCACTTCCCTGGTTACCAAAAACATCCATACATACATACATAAATAAATAAATAAGCTGCATATGGGGGTGTCCTACAAATTGCTGGGAAAGAGGGATGAAGGAGATGGGAATGTAGTGGCAGAGAATCGCAAAGGGGCAGCCAAAGGGGAGATAGTGGTGCTAGGGGACCTCAATCCAGCAGACATAGATTAGGACATTCCAGAGCTAAGAGTGCCATGAGTCAGACCCTGCTAAATGTGTTGCAGGACTGCCTGCTAGTGCAGCCGGTCAGAGAACCCACAAGGCAAACTGCTATTCTTGACATGGCATTCACTAACTTATAGTAGACATGATTAGGATTGGGGAGCCTCAAGGGTTCAGTGATCATAACACCATATGGTTTGAACTGGCCCTGGGTACCAGTATACCCTTGTTAAAGGCTATGATTCTGTATTTCAGAAGAGCTGACTTTAATTAGAAGAGAGAACTAGTCAAGGACAAGCTGAGGGGAGTGAATGAAATCAATGGGGTGAAGGAGAGGTGGAAGCAATTAAAGAGACCATTTTAGAGGCAACTAAGTCACACCTGGGACTGGTTACCAAGAGAAACATACACAAGAGATCAATCTGGTTCTCAAAGATGGTCAGGGAGGCAGTTAGGGCTAAATAAAAGGCTTTCATTAGACACGAAAAAACAAACAGATGTAACCCCTCTGTCGGGGTTTACCTGTGAGACCCCCAAAAAGCTGTGTTTCCCCAGAGTTTTGCTTCCACTCCCCATTCTTTTTTGTTCGGGTCCTTGTTTTTCCTGGCTTGTCCCCTGTGTTCTGTCCTCTCCTGCTGGTCCCTACATGGGATTTTGGAGAGAGTGGGGCTGGAGGAGCAAGTTGGGAATGGCACTTCGGTGCCGGTGAGCTCAGTGCATGCGCAGTAGCACATTTTCTTTTGGCCATTCCATGCCCATTTTGGCTGTCCTCTCCAGTGGTCCAGGTCTCAGAGAAAGTCAAGTGAAGGACTGGGACCATTAGCAGAACTGGAGAGGCAGCAGGGAAGCAGCAGGAGTAATGTTTATGAGCGTCAATCACGCTTGGGAATCGGGATGCCACACCATTAATATTCATGAGGTGGCATGAATAAAGATGAGCAGGTCTGTTCTGCACCTAAGGGCACTAGGAAATAAAGCTTGCAACAGGAAAATAAAAGGAATAATTAAATAAGTAAAGATATGGTGAGCAAGGGAAGAAAAGAGGCTGGCAGTCTGTGATGGGGTAAACAGATAAACCGGCTTACACAGACTACAGCAGGAAGTTAAAGAGGGGATTGGTATGGACTGCACTGGGACTGTGTGGGTTGCCTGGGGGCTAGGTATAATGGCAGCAGCAACTGGCAGAGTGCTGCATGAAATGGTTAAAAGGTGCAGTTGCTTTATAGAGAACAGGGGGTGGATACAGCTGTGTGGGGAAATAAATAAATAAAAGTACAGAGTTTAACTGCAGGGACTCTTAAAACCTGGGACTCTGTGGAAACTGTGGAAACTGTTTACTTCAGCCACCATGTTGTAGCAGCCATGTGACACCAATCAGCCAACCACTGAGTCAGGATTCTTGCCAAGGACTCTGGGACTGTGTGAAGGGACTTTTCGGAAAAAAGACCGGGGACATTTTAGGCACCTTTTTCTGCACCAATGAGGCATTGAGGAAGCCTCATGCATATTAATTTTTCTTGAGGACAATGGTTCCAGTCAATGGGGAGCTGCCAAAGAGCTCCCAAAAGTTAAGGACAGTTGGAGTTTGGGTCAGTTCAGTGGGAGCCCTTCCAGGAGGGAAGGGGCTCTTGCCCCTTGAGAGAATGGGGCTGCAGGATGGGCCTGACTGGGGGCTGCCAGCAATTTGTCCCCCAGGGCAGGGAGTGCCTGCCCCATCAGGAAAAGGGAATGCAGAAGCAAGGAAGAAGCAGCTTTGAAGAGAAAAAAGAGAAAGCTGCAGGTTGCAGAATGTTCTGTGTTGTTCTGAAATTGCACCACAGCGGTGAGGTAAAGGCAGCTCGAATGGAAAAGGGAAAGCTGCAGGTTACACAGATCTGTGTTGAACTGAAGATACACCAGAGTGGTGGGAAGAGGAGAAAAGAGGTTGTGTCCCAAGCCTAGAAAAAGGATGAAGGTTGTGTCTAAGCCTGGGAAAAGACTAAGGTTGTGTCCTGAGTCTGATAAAAAGACAAAGGTTACGTCTAAGCCTGGCAGAAGACGGAATACAGAGGAATGATGAGGAACCGGAGAATATGAATGTGCTGAGAAAAGAAAAGGAAGAGTGAGCCTCTTCACGTGGAGAATTATATGTACCTGCATGGTGAGAAAAGGGACTTTGAGTGAGGAAGAAATGTGTGAGTCAGAGCGAGAATGTGGCTATGTTGAAGTTGAGAGACTGTGAAAGCAGAAGGATGGAAGAGGTTCCTTTTGGGGTCAGGTAGCTGCTGTCTGCTCCGGAGATGCAGAGAGGAAAATAAACAGATTCCTTTGGCTACACAGATAGATGATAAATGGGGTGAATACCAGCTGATGAAATTGGGAGGGGGGGGTGGAGCACCAAAAATGGCCATGTCGCTGCTCTGTTTCCTCCTTCGCTCCATTGTGTTTGTTGGTCATTTTTCTAACTCCTTTGTACCTCTTGCAGCTTTTCTTTTTGTGATACTACTGCAGCTATTCTGATAGTACTGGAGGGAATTTTAATTATTTTGGATGTTCGGGGACCAAGAAGTAGCATTGGTTCTCCATCGCCATTTGCCAACATTTGAGTGGTTGGTGTTTCAGTAGGTGCGCTTTTTCAGCATTGTGGTTTGACTGCTGAAGCCTTCCTCCCTGGTCTCTCTGTTTTGGGATTGCACTTATGCTGAAGGAATGCTCTTAGCTCGCTCTGTGGCAGGACTTCATGGTGGCTGATTTTTGGCATTCCTTCTTTTTTTTGAGGAATTGAGTGGCCCTTGGCAAGGAGCTGATAATGGGAGAGGCTGTAGTTGCATTATATGTGCTGACATGCTCATTTAATGTTTCTAAAGGTATGCCATCACTGCCTGGGACTGGGGGGGGTTAGTATTTATCTAGATGTTATAAAACTTGCTATGTTCGGTGGAGCTACTATTTTCTTTTATTCACCAGGTAGACACAATTTACTCAGGATGGTGGCGAACTGAGGATGACTGTGAAGTCAGGAAGATCGGGACATAACACCTCTCAAGAAAAGCTATGCTAAGGACCCTGAGGACAAATGTGGCTGGATATCCTAACTTGGATTTGTATGGACTCCTTGTGAGGGAGAACAAAGTTATCATTTTAATCACAGTTTGCATTGTCTGCTAGCCTAGAATGGCTTTGTACAGGAGAGCTGTTTTGAGCCGCCTGACATACATTTCTTCATCAAAAGGTAACATTTTAAATGTGGTAGATGACAGATGGTTATCCTTAATCACTGCTGAAATTTCTTCATATTGCTAAGATTTTACAAGATGAATTGCATTCGTTGGGGCATCACACTTAAATAAATTTACTGGTCTGCTCACAATTTATAAATCCCATGCTGGACCACTAAAAAAGTAAGTCCCTCATGACTTTTTAATAACAAACATTTGGCAAGATTCAAATAGTTCTGAACTCATACTATACATTAATTTGCCTATGTCGAGCCTGTGGGACTCTCTTGTTTTTTTGAACATACTCCATCATGAACTAATGGCTTTTTATTTAAACTTTTGTTTTAGTCTGTGTATTGCCATGGGTTTTAAATGATTGGTAAGTGAATTTTTGAGCCTGTTTTCTATAGTGCTTGTGGCAGCTTTGACCTGTAGATCGAATCCCATTCCAAAGCAGAGCACAGGAAAGTATAAGGGAAGACCTATGAAAATCTCTGCAAATACTGGGCTCTGAGAGAACTCAACTTTTAGCTTGGGGTACAACCCTAGAAGATTGTCAGTTTGTCTTGTTTTTTATCTATGATCTGGGTGTTAATAGAATGTGACACTCTGAACAATTGGCATAAGTCTCCGAGGAAGGACTTGGTTGGTCCAAAAGCTTAGGCATTGTTTTCTTTTTGTAACATCTATGTTGGTCCAATAATAGGTATCAAACTATTTGCTTCTGGATCTGTTCTTACAAGGACCAATACAGCAACTAATCTATTTCTGTATGTTTTCATTCATGGTACTGTTTGTCAAGGTGGACACTACCACTGAGAAATGGGACCACGGAATCATCATAAGGGACTCCCTAAAATAATCTAATGAATGTAACAAAGCCTTCAGCAAGGCAACCAGGATGTTGGGGTGTGTCAAGAGGGGGCTTGACAGCAGGAGGAAGGAGGTGATAGTCTATTGGTCACTGATGAGACCACATCTGGAGTACTGTACCCAGTTCTGGAGCCTCCACCTAGGAAAAGACAAAGACTGACTGTAGACAGTGCAGAATAAAGGTTAACCAAATGATTCAGGAGCAGTAGGGCAGAGTCTGTAAGGACTGGCTTAAGACCCTGAACATGCACTTGCTGGAGACCAGAAGGGAGAGAGGAGATATGATAGAGACCTTCAGTCTCCTGAAAGGAATGAAGAAGTTAGGTTGTGGGGAAATATTCAGCAGAACTGGCAAATCAAGAACACGGGAACATAAGTGGAAGCTGACAGTGGGAGATTCAGCAGGGATGTGAGAAGGTGTTTCATTTTCTTTTGTTACAGAGAGAGTGTGGTTGAGCCATGGAACAGCCTACCAGCAGAGGTGGTGGGTATAAGAACCATTAATCATTTCAGACATAGTTGGGACAGAGTAAAAGGCTTAATAGTTACATGGGGGAAGCATTAAGGCAGGGTACAAGGGGGAAAGGTGGATGGGAAGGCAAGGGGGGAGGTGAGGGCAATAAACCCCAGTAGACATTAGGTCCCAGGGTAGGATAGGGTAAAACAAAGCAGACTGGATGGACCAATGGTCTTTTTCTGCTGACATTTTCTATGTTTCTGTGAAATCTGCATGCTGGTGAGTGGGGCAACCTGTTACATTACCCTCTGCATTGGAAACAGAGCAGAGCCAAAACAAAGCAGTGGTAGATGGGATGGAATCAGATGGTCACACAGGCATGGGAGCTACACTACACAGAGACAGTATATTGTTTGTGCGCAAGCCAGGTGGGCTAGAGCTGGGAACAAGTTTGCATGCATAAGGTAATGGGTGTTATCAATGACTAGCAACACAGAGTTGAACTAGATCAAAAGACTTAAGAGGGCATTCCATAATCTTACAAGGGCCAGGCAGGCACAATATGTGTATGTGTTCAGAGAACAACCAAGATCAGTATCAGGTCTCAGCTTGTTTGCCTTCATTGCTGTCAAATTGCAGATTGCATGCAAAACAACCCCCGTTACTCTTCAGTAACTCCCCTTGGATTGTGTGCACAACAACAATACTGAAGTAACTTTCACCTCCTGGTCATCATACATGTTCTCAATTGTCTGTCCCGAACAAGACTCATCACAGTCAAAGTAATGTAGTGCCAAAAGGGAGGTACGTCAGGTCTGCCTCCCCCACTACTGCTTAAGTGTGGATAAGGAAAAAAAATAAAGTGTTCCATGCACATGTTTTGTGTGTACCTCCCATCATGTTCCAGTCTCTCTCACTCATCTGTGCAAACATATCATGCCGCTTGTCATGATCCAGCCATTCTCCCCCAGTTTATGTGCTCAGGACATATGCCAAAAGCAATGTACTGAATCCCTAGTCTGCCTTCTGTCCTCAGGACACATGTGCTTAATTGATCCCTTCTGTTCTAACATTCTGAACTCATTTGAACCAACCTTGTTCAGCTTCCAGGAACTGGTGTGTCAATGACTGGAGGTCAATGTTAAATAAATATAATGTAATCCTACATCCTTAGGTTGTTACACGTTATTCCCATTATAAGTTCATTGCTACATGGCAAATATTATGTTCTTTTAAAGTAGTTTACAGTATTAGAATATAAAATCAGATTGGAGGCATTGTTACCCACATGCAGTACCTACAGTATCACCATACACATAATAATCAGAATTTATTTTATTTTATTTATTTAGCTTTTGTTAACCGGGTAAGTGCACTGGCCATAAAATGACTATTTTCAGGCATGACCCGGGAGAGTACAGACATGCAGAAACTTAATAGGATAACAAATTATAAGTGCTTTACATACAATGAGTTAAAGAGGATACAATATATCAGAACATACAAAGTAAAGTGCTTTACATACAATGAGTTAAAGTGGATACAATGTATCAGAGACATACAGAGTAGACCATTCATAAGTCCATAGGTGCCTACCTATGCATTGAACAGAGAGGACCTTGGACAATAAATTATCAGGTGACATATCATATGAACAGAACAAGGTACACGTAATACAAAATGAAGAAATAACCATTGAGAGCAGGGGGGTGTCATTAAGGAAAAGGTCGGTAAGTGAGGAGGAGGGGAGCAAGCCATGACATTAGATTATATGAGTGTATGTAAGTTTAAGGGAGATGCCTGCAGTGCAAAGATTATACATGGGCAGGGAAAGGGAGCTGGGACAGGCTGAGGCAGTAAGAGGGTTATATAGAGGTGAGGAAATACTATTGTACGGCCAGAGACATCAGTCATTAGGTAGGGTGAAAGCAGGAACAGGTATTAGCAATCAGCAGATTTGAGTGCAGTTTCCTCTTAAAGCATGTGTGGGAGCTAGAAAGTCTAATGTCAAGGGGAAGGGAATTTCACAGCTGTGGAGCTGCATGCTCAAATGCAACAGTTCCTTTCCTGGTGCGGCACCTCGGCAAATTCAGAAAGGATTTATCAGCTGATCATAGACCATGGAGTGTGTCCTGAGGAATAAGCATAGCTGCAAGACACCTAGGGGTTTGATTTCAAATTATTGAATAAATAAGAGAGCAAAGGTAGTATTTCCTACTAGCTAACGGAGACAGCCAACCAAGATCATTATAAAGCTGACAGTGGTATTTAAGCCGAGGAGCAGAAGAGGTATAGCAACATATGTTGCTATACGTAATATCCCATCTGAGTAGGTCAGTTTTATGAGCAGCCCCAAATAAGGGAGCCCCATAGGTTAGGGTGGGGAGCAGAATCCTCCTCGCAATGGCCATTTTAGCCGATGACATGAGCATATAACTAGTCTTATATGCAACACCCAGTTTGGAGTTGAGAGGTCTGCAAACAGACTGTACGTGAAGATTAAGATCAAGAGATTGGTCTAGCAGGATGCCCAGGTACTTGAAAGGGTCACACATTCCAGTAATTGACCTTCTAAGTCCTGCACCGTCAGTGCTGTTGTGCAAGCCCGGAGCTTTGGGGCTGATCCAAGCAGCATGGCTTTAGTTTTGCTAGTGTTGACAGCCAGTTTGTGGTCGTATAGCCAGTTTTGGATATTGTTAAAGTCACAAGAAAGGGTTGTGTTGATAGTGTCTATATTAGTAGAACTTGTATAGATGACAAGATCATCAGCATATAGAATAGCAGAGCAGGATTTTAGAGTAGCTCCAATGTTATTTATGTAAAGACAGAATAGGAGGGGCCCTAGGATGGAGCCCTGAGGTACACCAATGTTAATGGTATTACTATTCAATAGAGAGGAATTAAATTTCACCACCTGAGTTCTATTTGTCAGGTAGCTTTCATACTAGTCAACAACAGAGGAGGAGAAATGCAGGTGTCGAAGTGAGGAGAAAAGCAAAGTTTGATCAACAAGGTCAAAAGCCTTTGTGAGGTCAATAAAGACAGCCCCAGTCAGATTGCCAGTATCCATTTTTGAAAGAGTGTCTGTGGTGAATTTAAGAAGTGCAGTCATTGTGCTATGTCCTTCCTGAAGCCATGTTGGGTATCCGAGAGCAGGCTGTGCTTAAGTAGATAGTCAGTTGTCTGAGTTGCAACAATTTTCTCCAGGATTTTTCTCAGTACAGAGAGTATGGCAATTGGTCTGTAGTTCATGACAACACAGAATGACAGCATAGAAGCCTATTTGTGTGCAGATGTTAACTCTTTAATAAGTTAACTCTTTAATAAGTGTGTTTGGTATTACCAATGAGTGTAGTTTAATACACATTGTTCTGGAAAAGATCCCTCTTAGCCAGTCATAATGCAGCATTACTGTCTGGTCATTCTGTGATAACTAGACAGTAGATGGAATAATCGGGCAGTTGCTCTGCATTCTGATTGACTGCTGCTTGTGTACTTAGCCAATCAGAGAACAAGTCCAGTTTGTTCTCATTTCAATACACAGCAGCCAATCAGAGACTCTAGTAATGCTACAGCACTTCTGTGAGAAACTGTTCCTGCTTTCTGACAGACACGCTGTAGCGTGATGGTATCACATCCGAACAACAACACCATCACAGCAAAATACCCCCACAGCAACAAATCTCACTGGGTTGAGATATTTCGCTGTGGTGGTCTGCTGTGACCCAACACTGCAACTCCTGGTGTTGCACCCTCACCCCAAACCAACTCCGACTTGGAGTTGGTTATTTAAAGATGAGGGAGTGTGGAGGGGCACAGCCTCACACATGGGGGAGATGCAGGGGGCAAAGCCCCCTGCAGAAAAACACTTTCCACAGTCAGGTACAATGCTAACTGTCGGCATTGTGGTTGTTGATGTCGGCACTATTGATATAGATGCTGTCATTATATAGTGGTGGAACCTAGCATGACACATAGATTTTGCAGTTTAACATTTAGACATATGAAATTGGAGGCCTATTAACCTTTTGAATTTGGATTACAAGAGCCTTATGATCTTGATAAATAACAGGCTTAAAATTTATGCTTTAAGAGTCATCTCTCCCTACCAATTCTGTGGTCTTACAGATAGGAAAATACAGACAGCATTAATGGTTATAAGAGATGTAATAGAATATCTAACGCTTAATGGTACAACAGGTTATATAATTACAG
The DNA here is from genome assembly GCA_016271365.2 of Neoceratodus forsteri. Lineage (NCBI taxonomy): Eukaryota > Metazoa > Chordata > Ceratodontiformes > Ceratodontidae > Neoceratodus > Neoceratodus forsteri. Next base: position 1,317,872,340 of record CM028131.1, read on the forward strand.
CAGACTTACAGTAGAAAAAGCATTTGATAGGGTCTATCTGCCATATTTATTTCAGGTATTATTTAAATATGGGGTTCTGGCCCGATTATTGAACTTAATCCAACTTCTATATAAATCTGCTAAAGTCTACCCTGTAATAAAAGGAATGACAGTAAAAGTTTTTTTTTTTTTTTTTACAAACAGGGATTAGGCAAGAATGCCCCCCAAGTCCTTTATTAAATATTTTTTCATTAGACCCTTTTTTGCATTCAATTACAGAAGTACCAAAATGGCCAAGAATTCTTAATACAGACACAAGGAAACAATTACTTTTACAGGCCTATGCTGATGACATTTGTATGTTTTTAATAGCTTCAGAACAATTGACATTATTTTTGGCAGAATTTGAAAGATATGCATCCATATCTAATGTGAAATTGAACATTTCCAAAACAAAAGGTTTAATGATGGGTCTGGAACACAAAAATATTTTTCTTTTAGGGATATCTTGATTTCATCTACTCCACTTTTAATATTAGGGGTTCTTTTTGGTCCACAGAATTTACCAAATGAAAATAGTGATTTGGCATTAAAAAAAATCGAAGGTAAAATTTTAAGATGGAAACAGTAGAAACTATCTAAGCAAAAAAGGATTTTGATCTTAAAACAATATATTGTTCTCTGTTTACAATATATAGCAATGATTTTTCCATTACCTCAACAGTTTGAAACCAGGATCTATAGTTCTTTTTTCCAGATGTTATGGAGGAATAAATTGAACCCTGTTAAGCATTGTTATACATACTGGCCCTGATAGTCAAACTGCGCCATTCTGAGGTGCAAGCCCCTGCGCTGCTCAAAATAGTTGCGCAGGGGTGTGGCCGGGGTGATATTCAAAGGAGTTGTGCTATTGAGCAACTCCTTTGAATATCACCCCCCAGCCACAGCCACTGTGCATGGCAGTGAACTTGCCACCGCAAGTTGTCAGAGTTGAGCATTAAACTTGCAGTGGTGCAAGTACCATTGCGCCATGTGCAAATTTCCGATATTCAAAAGGTGACATGCAAATGGGCCATAATTCATGCAAGTGCAGGGGGCCATTTGCATCTATTCTATTGCCCCATTTGCATGCCATTAGCATGTAGGTGCGCCGATCCCCGAGGACTTGCGCCTGGCCGCCCTGCCAGGCAGCAGCCGTCGGGGACCAACGCACCCTGCAGCCTGATCACGGGCAATATGTGTGTATACACACTCTTCCCCCCCTAACATCTCCCGAAGCCCGATCGTGGGCAGATGTGTGTGGGGGGTTGTTTTTACGTTCTGCCCGCGATCGGGCTGGTGGGGGGGCACAGGGACTGAGTTAGGGGCCAGCCACGGGTGGCAGCTGCTGTGTTGTGCCCTGCAATACAGCAGCTCACCTGTGGGTGGCCCTCAACGATCCTTTTTTTTGGCTCAAAGTTTGCATGCGAGGTTAGTTATGATGACAACCTGCACAACCCGACTGAATATCGTGGTTATGCAGTTTATGCATGGTTCCTCCTCTGTTGAGCATGCATTCATTTGCATTGTGTGCTGTTGCTCAACCTGTTTTCAGTGCATGCAACTGTCTCCTGCTGAATATCACAGAATGGCGCAATGTAGGACTTGCGCATGCGCAACCCTGTTGCGCATGGCACAACCCTTTTGAATATCTGGGCCACTGTATCTAACAAAAAAGAAGAGAGGACTGGGTATGATTGACCCTGTTGTGTTTTTCCATGCTTTATTTTTCTCTCAAACTATTACATTTGGCCTTAGATTTAAACAAGAAGAAGTGCAAGCATGGGTTTATGAAGCTTTAAACAAATATTTTGCTATTTGCCGTAACATGGCCCTGAAACTGTCTAGTCATGTTCATGTTCCTTTATATTTTCGAGTTGCTGTATCAAAATTATATAAATGGCAAATTACAAAGACACTGGTGCAAACCACTATGGTTCATACTTTATATGACACTATCATTTCCACAATTTACCCTACTGAACCTAGTTTTAAAAACTGCCCTACAAGACAAAATTCTTTTGTATTAACACAATTGAACAATAAAAGACTTCCCCCATATATATGGGAAACACAGTGGTTATTTATGTATGGGAGATTAAATATAAGGAGCAATGCAAAATATAAAGCACAGCTAGAAAGGAACTGTCCATATCCTGGATGTATCAACCTGGAAGAAACAATGGAACATTGTTTGCTTAATTGTTCTTATGTGAAGTCATTGTGGAGTTTCTTAGGTACAAAATGGAATTTACCTTGGTTACACTACCTTACTTAAGACATTTTAGTCTTAGGAATGTATCCTATGGGATTAGTCCACTTTCACCAAGACACATTATCTCTTTTTTTCAGTTGCCTCACATTTTACTTGTGGCAGGCACATTGTCAATGGGTAATTTACCAGAAAAGAATATCTCTTGAAGGTTATAGTCAAATTGTTTCTCAAGAGTTGACGAAAATATACCTGAAAGAAGTTGTTGTATTTTGCTGTATCTTGTTGATAATGTATACTTTTCTGTAGAGTTATTGACCATGTTTCATTTAATAAAAATCTCCCCCTACTCTTTTCAATAAGTGCCATGGGATCTTTAACATCCACCTGAACTATTACCAATCCAGGCAGATGGGACCTCAGTTTAACGTCTTATCCGAAAGACGGCACCTCAGAAGTGCAGCACCTCTCTCATGAATGGAGCTGTATAAACCAGTCCGAGCCTTTTTAACACTAATAAGATGCTATTTGTGTGTTAAGCCTGATACCAGACATCTCTTTTCCTTTTGCAAACCCACTGACTCCCACAAGATTGTAGAATTCTGCTTTTCAGAATAGAGTTGGACAATTTTATTGTTGCCACGGGGTCACTTTATTCTCAGTTTCAGAGCTTCAATTCTCTTACATTGCATAAATTAATACAATGTTATACTCTTTTAAGGATGAAAACTTAATTCTGGCAGGTGACATGAATTATTTCAATGATATTAAATTAGATGAATCTGCCCCTGCCAAAGACTGGGACAAATACAAATCAAACGTTTTTAAAAATGCTCCGGGAACTAATCAGATGACAGAGTACTGAAGGGAGCTCCATGATTAAGTGAATAGATTTATACACATATATCTAATAGACATAAAATAAGCTCTTGGCTAGACTATAGAATGATTTCAGAATCAATAATCATCAACACATCATGTCACCACTCAGAAATGAAGCACATCTCAGACTATAATGCTGTATCGTTCAGTTTTATTTAGGAATCCCAACAACAGGTATGTCAGCAGTGGAGATTAAACAATACACTATTGAAAGAGGCCAACTTTATTTCTAAGATTAGGGAATCAATTCACAATTTCTGGGAAGTGAATGGACAAGGTAGGAGAAAATCATAAAAAAAAAATCAGGGTGCCTTTAAAGCTACCATTAGAGGTCAAATAATATCCTATGCATCCTTGTCATTGAGACAGATGTCAGGAAGCACAGGGTATCTCTAATTTCAAGTTTCAGTGTCTGTTCAGCAAAAATATTGCTGCTCTTTTTATGACAAGTTTTTGCCTGATAATTTCTACATCCTGAGCTCGTTAAGGAGACATCCTGTTCTTCATAAAATGTTCTTGTGAGTTTCTTTGCAGAGCAGGCTTGCAAATAGGACAAAGTCCCAAGCTAGCCTCCTGCTGACAGCTCTGCAAAAGAGTTTGCAAACAAGCCTGAGAGGAACTCAAACTGCATCTCAGGTTAACCCCCCTAAATTCCAAAAAGCTTTTTGCAGTCATTTCAACAGTATAAACTAAAAATACCACCAATAACTAAATCTGGTTCAGTGTTAGCTGGCATCCAACTGTATCCCTCTCCCCCAGGACAAGGCTAAAAATAAGCAGCATTATCTAGTCCTTCTTTTCCGGTCAACAAAAACTAAATAAAATAAAATAACTATATATATATATATTTCAAACCAAGGAATCCCAGTTTCATATAAAGAGTCACATATATTTTAAAACCACAGATACACAAGGGGGAAGAAATGACAGAAACAGCAAGTGAAAGCAGAGAGATAGTGAGAGGTAGAGAATCACGAGACCATCAGTGATCAGTTCCTAGGTATCACGAGAACATTTGGTTGTGCAACCAGACTGACAAGAGACAGAAAAGGAGTAGATAGAACAGATCTTTGGGTTTAACTCTTTCTGCATAACAAATGGGACAGGGCTTTATTCAACCCTGTTACATACTCTTGCTTTTAAAGGGGGACCTGTTTTTAGAAAAACAGGTTTTCAAAACGTGCTTTCAATTCTCTTCCATTGTTACCTTATAACCTTTTACAGTCCTGTGCATATGCAGTATAGCAAACAAAGTTTAAACTCACACATTCTGTATTTTCAACCTTTGGAATTCTCAATTCCTGGTCCATATCTTGACAAAAAAATCAGCATTGACATTCTCTTTCCCAGGTGTGTGCATCACTTTAAATTTAAATGGCTGTAGTGCCAGGTAACCACTGTGTGATTCTGGAATTTGTATCCTTCATTTGATTAAGCCAACAGAAAGGATTATGATCTGCTAAAAGTACAAAGTCGTCTCCTAGCAAATAAAATTTAAGGGAGTCCATGGCACACTTTGTTGCAAGGCATTCCTTTTTAATGGTGGAGTACCTTTTCTCTTTGTCGTGCAATTTCCTACTGATATATAGAATGGAATGTTCCTTCCCAACTACATTCTGACTCAAGACTGCATGTAGGCTTACCTCTGATGCATCTGTCTATAACAAAAATTGTTCCTCAAAGTCTGTGCTTCTTAAAACAGGGGCTGAACATAACAGTGCCTTAATTGCTCAAAAAGCCTCATCACACTCTGGGGTCCATTTCATATCATTTGGAAACTGTTTCTTCATGAGTTCATTGAGGGGAATAGCTAGCTGGGCAAAGATAGGAACACATCTCTGATAATAACCAGCCAGCTCAGACATGACCTGACATGTTTCTTTGTTTTAGGAACATGATTGTTAGCTACAGCTTCTGTCTTAGAAATCTCTGGCTTTACTTCTCCATCTCCCAAAACATAGACCAAATACCTGATTTCCCCGCATGCTCAAATGCACATTTGGTAGGATTAATTGTCAGACCTGCCTCTTTGATAGACTGGATAACTGCTCATAGATGTTCCAGGTGGCTTTTCCAGTCTGGGCTGTGCACCACAACATCATCCAGGTAAGCCTCACAATAACCAGTGTGAGAGGATAAAATTATATCCATGTACCTCTGGAATGCGTGTGTGCCATGTAAATCAAATGGCATGATGGCAAACTGCTAGAATCCAATATGAGTAGCAAATGCAGTTTTGTCCCTGGATTCTTTAGCTAGGGTGATTTGCCAGTAACCCTTGATGAGATCAAGGGTACTGATGTACTTGACACTCCTCAGTCTGTCCACCTAATCATCTGTCCTGGGCATAGGATAAGTGTAAAATTCTGACGCTTGATTAAGTTTCCTAAAATCAAGGCAGATTCTTACACCTACTTCTTTTTTATTTACAATCATCATTGGTGATGACAGAGTACTTCTTGACTCTTCTATGACACCCAGTTCTTTCATTTTTTGTATTTCCTTAACCACATCTGCTCTTAACTGCTCTGGTAACATGTATGTCTTTCGTCTGATAGGGTGAGCATTCCCTATCACTATTACTTGCTCAACACCTTTAGCTCAGCCTGGCACTGTGGTAAAAGAACTGTTAAATGTCTTTAGCAAGTTATGAATTTCTGCAGTTTGTTTGGAGGTTAAGGAAACATTCATCTTTACAGCATCAGCAGTTACAGTTTGTTTCAGTCTGTCATAAGCTATATCAATATCTTCTTTATCAGTTTCTGGTAAAACTAGCAAAGCAGACTTTGGCAGTCTTTGGTGTTTTTTCAACCCATTTCTTCAGGAGGTTAGCATGGTATTTCTTGGTAGGATTTTTCCTATCAGGGATGTCAATCTTGTAGTTAACTGTGGCAGTATGTCTAAACACTTTATAAGGCCCTTGCCTCTTCATTAATAGATTATTTTATTTAGTGGGTAACAGTAGCAAGACCTTTTCACCTGGCTCAAAACATTTTCTTTTTCTCCGTGGTCATAATACACCTTCTGCTGGTGTAGGGCCTCTTTCTGATTACTATGGGCAGTGTCAACATATGTACTTATTTATTTGAAACATTTCACCAGGAAAGGAACACTAAGCTACAATAGCTTGTTTCCAGGTGCATCCTGGGGGAATGGGGAAAGAAGTGGGTAAGTACACCAGGATTAAAACAACAATATAATATGATATTTGAGCTAGCAACACAATACAGAGGTTCAAAGAGCTAAAAGCAAATGGTCATATACAGTTACAGATTAAGCAGTCTATCAGCACATTTAAATTTCAACAGAGATTCAATACTAGATAGAGTACACAATGGAGATAATCGTAGACAAGGAGGACAACATCTCATGGAGCAGGAGTAGAATAGCCGAGGAGGAAAGAGGGTGGATATTTAGCCAGTTTCTCAGGGCACACATATAAGATTTAATAGATTTTCCTCAATGGGGTTATTGTCCCATGTTTATTTTAGTACATCTAGTGGCCCTCTAGGCTGTCTGCCATACAACATTTCAAATGGTGAATAACCTGATGAGGCTTGTGACACTCCTTTGTAAGCAAAAAGTAGGTAAGTATTGGTCCTAGTTTTTCCCTTTCCCTTTCACAAACCATTTTAACATGCATTTCAGGGTTTGATTGAAATGCTCAACAAGACTGTCTGTCTGAGGGTAACAAGTGGAGGTTCTTATGGTGCTATGGTGGTATCTAGCAATCTGAACGACTCCTTCAGCAATGCAGCACCAAAATTACTACCCTGATCAGTAGTAATCTCTTTAGTTATGCCCACCCTGATGAAATGTTTGGCAAGCTCTGCTGCCACTTTTTGGGCTGTGACAGTATGCATACAAACTGCCTCTGGGTATCGAGTATCATAGTCACATACTGTACTAACTAGAAGCAGATTGGAATAAATTGGCCCACTCACCAAGCATGGAATGCATTAAACAATCCTTTTTTTAATTAAAAAAAATGTTTTTATCATCCAGACCATAATAACCAATGTTTCAGGAAATTTTCCCTTCATCAGGGTGTCCTGTTATGATTTTAGTCAGTCCTTATATATTCTTGTATAGTATGATCTATCACATAAGCTCCTTGTCCTAAACTGGACATGAGACAAATAACAAATCTTTGAATCCCCTTCAAACCTAGCAGTGTTTGTTAAGGTGCTTCAATTCGTCATTTATTACGCATTGCAATTTTTATATATTCACTTCCTCAGCTGCTGGTTCTACCTTCAGGGGAGTCCCTGAAGGTAGAACCAGTAGCTGAGGAAGTGAATGTATGATGACTTGATGTACCTTAACAAACAGTGCTAGGTTTGAAGGGGAGCCAAAGATTTGTTATTTGGCTCATGTCTAATTTATGAAATAGATCATACTATACAAGAATATATAAGAACTGACTAAAATTATAACTGGACACCCTGATGAAAGGAACATTTTCCCAAAACATTGGTTATTATGGTCTGGATGACAAAATTTTTTTTTTGAAAATAAAAAATAAATGTTTAATACATTCCATGTTTTATGAGTGGTCCAATTTAGTCCAATCTGTTTCTAGTTTGTATTTAGCATTAATTGGATTTTGGTCTCTCCCTGTTTAATTGATGTAACCCCCTTGTTCCCAGGAGTTACTAGAATCCCACTTAGAATCAGTGGCAGGAAGGGAGAGGCATTTGTGAAATGCCAGTTAAATGGGTTTCACACTGTCACACTCTGTTTTCAGTCTCAGCTGAGCTGGAGTGATGATGTCACCTTAGAATTGTCACAGCAGAATAAGCCAAAATGGAATACTAGCTGCAGGGGTTAGCAGTAGAATGTTGGTAGTCTGTGGAGTAGTCTGTAGTGTGGAGAGTGAAGAGGAGACTGCTGCCTGGGCAGCTCCTGAGCTTTAGCTCTGACAGAGAGCTACCTCTAAAGATTGGGTAGTTTGTTCTCACCCTAGAAGAAGAGCATAGAAGACCAGTGAGTGAAGTGGTAGAGACTGTTCTTAGAGGGTTTTCCAGTGCCCCATCCCAGGAGGGATGGAGGGGGATTCCAGGATTCAGCAGCAATCCCCTGGTCCAGCCTGGACTGTGTTGAAACTGCCTGAGATTCTTCTACTCTGTGAGTACCCAAGACTTTTGTGTGGAAAAAGCCCTGGGGCACCTGCATTTCTGTGCTGAGTTTTTCTCTGACATAAAGGACTCTGTCACCAAGCACAGAACTTTTAGTCTGTTTCTGTTTAAAAGTGTCTGTCTACTAGGGGGTCCGGAAAGAGACTTGCCAAGTACAGAACTTTTGGTCTGTTTCTGTTTAAAAGTGTCTGCCTACTATGGGGTCCGAAGACAGACTTGCCAAGTACAGAACTTTTAGTTCGTGTCTGATTTAAAAGTATTTGCTAAAGTGGGGGTCTAGTGTAAAGACATTGCCTATTACAGAACTTTTAACTTCATGACACATCAGAGGTGTGAGAAGTAGTATGTTAAATGTGAAAGACATTTCAAGATAGCATCTACAAGTTTTCTGAGAAAGGTATTATTAATCAGATAAATGGCCAAATATAAATTTGGAAGCAAAAGGTGGGAGACCCCCTCATCTGGAGTAACCATGTTTACCTCTCCAGGTTCAGTTTGGGCACCTTTATTTTCCCTCAGTGCACTTGGCCAGTGCCTAAAGAAAATACCCAGATGTGGGATTTTGGATTTTATGTGAGCCTGAGTGTGCTCATTGGTGGTCGAGGGTGCCACCAGCAATTCCTCATGAAATATGGGAAAGTTTCCTAGTGCTGGCCGAGGGTGCCTAGTCAAGAGAAGTGTACCAGTTCAGGCCATGTGTTCCAAGTTCCATTCAGAACCTGAGGGTTCACTGTGTGTGTGATCTGTGCCTCAGTAATCTGCATTACCAGTGGGAGTAGCCCTTTGGGGATCCATTTTCGCTTTGTATTATTCTCTGTGTATGTGAATTAAAAGCCACACTCTAGAATCCCAACCTGGTTTGGACAGTACTGTTATTGCTTCCACTGTGTCTGGATTTACTTGGGTGTCCCTGACCAGAAGTACAAACCTAGCATAATACTGAGCAAATGTTTTCTCCCAGGGACCCAGATTGATGGCCATGATAAATGGTCCCCCCAGGTGTGAGCCAAGTAGTTGCCACACTTGGTTTGCCTGTCTGAGGATGGCAGGCTCTGAAGTAGAAGTATTGGTAAACAGAACTGTCCATAGTGACAACCCCCATCCCTCTCATTGGTGACATGTGTGAGAGGAGCAGCCCTGCTAGTTGAACAAGTGGGGCCAATGGGGGTGTGTTACGAAATGGAGGCACTGCTGGGATTTGTTTGGAATTTGGGAGAGAATAAAATATGTTTGCTCAGGTTGTGGCTAGCATTTTGTCTGTCTGGCAGTTGGTAGCCCAAAACCAGAAGCTTTGCGCATAAAGGATTTGCCAGAGAAGTGACATCCGTATGTGATGCCATGTGCCTGCTGTTCATGTGCTGCTGTGAACGTGCCAATGTTTACCAAGCAGCTGTAAAGCCAGATTGTGTGTGCCCCTTGTCCTGCATCAAAAAAAAAGTTTGCCAGCTTTAATTTTCAAGTTGTGACAAGAAAAAGTATTGAGAACTCTGGGAAACAAAGAGACATTTGTGCCCTGAAAGTTTCAAATGCTTGCTGTGTGAACTGGGGGAGTCGCTAGAGAAATTGGCGTGAGAAATGGTTAAAAATGGTGCTCCCACCATGGAGTTACAGTTGAAAAGAAAAAAGTTGTTTTGCATTTAAAATTTTGCCTGCTCGACGATCGCTGTGGAAGAGAAGAGCATAAGAAAAGAGAGAGGCTCATTTGCATGGCGTCAAGTGATTGGTGAGACTGCAATCAGTCCCGCCACCAAGTCTGCTTCAGAGTGCTGCCCAGTGTTCGAGAGGGAGAGAGTAAGTGGTGTGCGAGCTGGCTAGCCAGGAGGATAGTCGCGGTGACTGCAAACATTCTAAAAGTTAAAACAACAGACTTTTCTGCGCTAAATCGGGCTCAATCCATATTCTGATTGACTGGGAAGAAAACGTGGTGCTCGTAGCAACAATTGGCAGGGTTGCCAGCCCATTTCAAATCAGAGGCATTCCAGGATTGGCTGTAGGCTGAGAATTTCCATCGAAAAGCCAGCTACTGATTTAGTGAGTACCATTCAGCAAAACTGAGCTCAAACTGTGTGTGATTTTTCTAAAGCCAGCTGGATCTATGTGTAAACAGTGTGATTGTTTTTGCAAAGAAGGACTGTGTAAAGTAATCAAACCCAGGCAAGAATTTTGAGCATTAGACTGTGAGCATATATTATGGATTCAGCAACAATGTAATTTTCTGAGCAAAAGAGAGACTGTGAGTTGTATGAGAGGCTGCAACAAACAGGCAATCCTGTTCTAGAAATACTGTGGCTTTAGTGACTTTAAGCAAGTAAAAGTGATTGAAAGCTAATGTAAAGTCCTAGAAAATCATATAGATGTGCTGAGGAAGCAAAACAGTGCAGTCTGTACAGTTTGAGTAAAATTTGTCAGTATGCAGTAAATCGGATGCACAGTGGCTTGAGTCAGATGCAGAATGTGATGCACAAGGAGTGCTGCCGCCGCCATTACAGGGTGGGGTAGTAATGTAAACACAGCAGCAGGGAGCCATTTTGTGAGACTGTTCAAAGTAAAGTGAACTCAGTGATAACAGCGAACGTTTGTGTGTTTTTCTACAGTCATGGCTTTGGGACCATCCTGCTACCAGGATCATGCCCAGGCTAGGATAGTTGAAGAGGTTACCAAGCTGAAAGAAACAGAGAAATGTTTCTACAGTGGAAGTTTGCCTCCTCATGTTGCGATTCCCAGATACCCTATGAGAGTATGCATAATGTGCCTCAAGGCTGGAAGGGACATTTTCATGACTCCCCACTGTTCAGGGTGCTTAGAGAAGCAAGGCCTAACTAGTGCATCCAAGATTCATTTGGCTTCCATGTGGACAAAGCTTCAAGATCCTGCAAGTAGCAGCACACAGCACCAGATTGAACCTGTCGGGAGAGGCCCAGCAGAGTGTGGCACAAAGGAAGAGGGTGTAGATGTACTGGCAGAGCACAGTCCTCATGATGTCTCCATCCCTGTGTCACAAATGGACAGTGTGGAGGGAGAATCAGTGGATCTATGGAGAGAGGGTCCAAGTCCTAGCCTCATTGGAAAAAATGAGGTTTGAGAGACCCTAAATTGGGAGGTGTCTACCTCTGTGCCCAGTGAAGAGTGGACAGTCTCAGGAGTGAGGACGACTGCTCACTCCTGGGCTCAGGTCATAAGTGAGGAAGAGGAAAAGGAGGGAGCTATGTATCTTTACGATGAAGGTTCTAGTCCACAGCCTCAGGCTCTTGCCTCAGAGGAACCAGAAGAAGAAGAAGTTGATGACTCCACAGCCCTGCCCCCAGGTAGGAGGGGTCAGGGACCCATTCTATGTAGCTTTGAGAATGCGACACTGGCAGAACCAGGACTGGCCACCCCCAAGCCAGGCTGGGGTCGGAAACTGAAGAAGAGTAGTAAGGAGGAATGACTGGTTAGTAGGAAGACAGGTGAGATCTATGGAATGTCCTTTCCTACCTTTCCTCAGAGAGTCTGAGAGGAGATTGAGAAAAGCAGGAAAGCCTGGCTAGTGGAAGAGGCAACCAAAGACCTGCATCCAGGTGCAACTAGATATGTCAGAGATAAAGTGATACGAGACAAACTCAAGTTTTGGAAAGTGGGCAGGACACTGTTCATAACTACTGTATGTACTGTGGACAAAAAGGGAAACAAGACTTTCCATAATGTGAATTATGAGCACCCAGACAGGGTAATAATTCTTGCACCTGACCCATTGTGCTACTACCCTCAATGTAACATGCTTTCTGTGAATGTGCCCATGCTTACCAAGTGGAAAGCAGAGCAGTGGTAACCAGTGCTGCCATCCAGCCATTGCCGTACCCATTTTGTTCCACCAGTCTGATGTTCCAGGATCCATAGGTGCATCCATATTTGTCAGCCTTGCAGTGTACCTTTCAATTCCATCACCTGGCCTTCCAGATGACATCATCTAGTGATGACATCAACCCAGCCATTTTCTGATTCATTGCCTGGGATTTTGACATCAGTCCAGCTGTTCCTTTCCTGTTCCAAGGTTCCATCTCCTAGATGACGTCAGCCAGAGATAACATCAGCCCAGCAGTTTCCAGATGTACATCCTGTTGTTTCTGGAAGATTTCCACCCAGCTGTATCCGAAGAATGCTGCCAGGGAGAGTCTTCGGCTAGAGATCCAGGTGCTGATCCATTTTTCGTTCTTCAAGGGACTAGTAAGTCCAGGCCTTTCTTACTTTGTTGACATTGCAATACACATCCTACACCTGGCAGACTACAGACTGTTGAACTGTCCACAAAGACTCTCCCCTTTGAGATTTACAGTACAAGAACTGTGCTTCACCAGGCTCCAGCCCAGGAGAGACTCTTTCATGGACCTTGCATTCGGGCACTGTTTGTCACTAGTTGGGACATTTAGGGCATTCCATCCCAAAAAAAAGTGTATTTTTCATAATGTTAATGTTTTCTGCTGTTTTCTACTTTTTCCCAAAAAAATATTTTTGGGATTTTCCAGTGTTTAGATGGTAAGGGTTATGGTCCTGTACCATGTTTGCAGATTTGGGGTGTGTTTTTGTCTTTTCTCTTTCAGGTGGATTCTGATGAAGATAGAAGAGAAGACAAGAAGAGGATTGGAGGGACTCATTGGAGTTCCTCAGTGCTTTAAAGTGTTGTGTTTAAAATACTGTGTAGTTGTTAACATGTGTTAACCTTTTTCCTTCCACAGGTGTTCTTGTGGGGGAGAGTGGGAGTGTAATGCTTGGGTATAGTGTTAACTCCTTGGTTTGGTTTGCAGGTGTCTAGGCATGGGGGGAGGTGCCCCTGTTTTGGGGTAAGTTTGTTAGGTCAGTTAGGTTTTCCCTAGATGGCTAGGTGGATAGACAGACTATGGTCCTGACCTACAGTAGGGACCACAGTGCTGGTCTATTAGGGCTATGCTCTGGACAGTTCTTCCAGGGTCACTGGTTACCATAGTAAGATCATAGGGTAAGGGCTGATGCATCAGTCAATAGCCTCTGGGCCCATAGTGTTGCCTACCTGTGCCTGGCACATGGTAGGAGAGGGCCTGATCACCCCTCTCCATAGGAAACACATAGGGTAGAATGGCCTGGTGCTGGGTAAGGTAATGACTGGGGACAGTCATTTTCCTGGCTGAGGGTGGGTGTAACCCCCTTGTTCCCAGGGGTTACTAGAATCCCACTTAGAATCAGTGGTAGGCAGGGAGAGGCAACTTGTGACATGCCAGTTAAATGGGTTTCACACTGTCACTATCTGTTTTCAGTCTCAGCTGAGCTGGAGTGATGATGTCACCTTAGAATTGTCGCAGCAGCATAAGCCACAATGGAATGCTAGCTGCAGGGGTTAGCAGCAGAATGTTGAGTTAGAGTTCAGTAGTCTGTGGAGTAGTCTGTAGTGGAGGCTGCTGCCTGGGCAGCTCCTGAGTTTTAGCTCTGACAGAGAGCTACCTCTGAAGATTGGGTAGTTTGTTCTCACCCTAAAAGAAGAACATAGAAGACCAGTGAGTGAAGTGGTAGAGACCATTCCTAGAGGGTTTTCCAGTGCCTCATCCTTGGAGGGATAGGGGGAATTCCAGAATTCAGCAACAATCCCCTGGTCTAGCCTGGACTGTGTTGAAGCTGCATGAGATTCTTCTGTTCTGTTATTAGCCAAGACTTTCATGTGGAAAAAGCCTTGGGGCACCTGCATTCCTGTGGTGAGTTTTTCTCTGGCAAAGGAACTCTGTCACCAAGTACAGAACTTTTAGTCTGTTTCTGTTTAAAAGTGTCTGCCTACTATGGGGTCCAGAGAGAGACTTGCCAAGTACAGAACTTTTAGTTTGTGTCTGATTTAAAAGTATTTGCTAAAGTGGGGGGCTAGTATAAAGACATTGCCTATTACAGAACTTTTAACTTAAAGACACCTCAGAGGTGTGAGAAGTAGTATGTTAAATGTGAAAGACATTTCAAGATAGCATCTGCAAGTTTTCTGAGAAAGGTGTTATTAACCAGATGAATGGTCAAGTATAAATTTGGAAGCAAAAGGTGGGAGACCTCCCATCTGGAGTAACCATGTTTACCTCTCCGGGTTCAGTCTGGGCACCTTTATTTTCTCTCAGTGCACTTGGCCAGTGCCTGAAGAAAATACCCAGATGTGGGATTTTGGATTTTATGTGAGCCTGAGCATGCTCATTGGTGGTCGAGGGTGCCACCAGCAATTCCTCATGAAATATGGAAAAGTCTCCTAGTACTGGCCGAGGGTGCCTAGTCAGGGGAAGTGTACCAGTTAGGGCCGTTTGTGCCAAGTTCCATTCAGAACCTGAGGGTTCACTGCATGTGTGCTCTGTACCTCAATAATCTGCATTACCAGTGGGAGTAGCCCTGTGGGATCCATCTTCGCTTTGTATTATTCTCTGTGTATGTGAATAAAAGCCACAATCTAGAATCCCAACCTGGTTTGGATAGTACTGTTATTGCTGCCACTGTGTCTGTATTTACTTGGGTGCCCTGACCAGAAGTGCAAATCTAGCATAATACTGAGCAAACATTTTCTCCCAGGAACCCAGGTTGATGGCCATGATAAATGGTCCCCCCAGGTGTGAGCCAGGTAGTTGCCACACTTGATTTGCCTGTCTGAAGTAGAAGTATTGGTAAACAAAACTGTTCATAGTGACAACCCCCATCCCTCTCATTGGTGCCATGTGTGAGAGGAGCAGCCCTGCTATTTGAACAAGTGGGGGCCAGTGGGGGTGGGGGGGGTAACATTTACTTTTTCTGTTTTTCTGAGGCATGGCTGGATCAGAAGTCTGTTTCTTCACATACTGTACCACCAAAATAAAAAAATTACCCTTTTTACTTTTGTCTAAGGGGCCAACCACATTCATTGCAATTCTCTCAAAAGGCACATGTATCAAGGGCAGGGGCACCGGGGGCACTTTGTCTTTTTTTAGTCACTGGGGCTACTGTCTGACACTCAGCACAGGAACTCCAGTAGGTAGCGACATCTTCATGAATTCCAGACCAAACAAATCTGTACAGCAATGTGGCAAAGGTGTGATTGCTACCTAATTGACCAGTCTTAGGACTGTCATGTGTTATCTGTAACAACTCAGATCTATACTTTTGTGGTACAACCAATTGTTCTGTCTGTTCCTGTGTCTGAGGTTTAACCCAAACTCTGTACAGCAACCCATTACATTTTTTAAATATTGGTTCACCCTACTTTGGTTTCACCCACAGCTGCTTAAAATAACTCTGGAAAGAAACATTGTTAGCTTGCTCTGAAACAAAATTACAATCAGTTATCAGTTTGGTTCCAGTACTGTCATATATTAACCCCTTATGTCCATCAGTCTTTTGTTGCCACTGTTTCTTCTAGTGTCTTCTTTGTTTCCTGGACTTCTGGATCTTGGAACTGTGCTCAAACAAGTCAGAATCAAAATCAATGAAAAGTGTCCCCACTATTTGAGATTGTCATTGCCTGTGCTCTTGTAATCACAGCTGCTGAAACATCAGAATTTTTCCCTCTGTAATTAACTCAGTAAATCCTGGAAAGTCATTTCCAATAATCACAGGTACAGTTAACTTAGGTACTACCCCAACTTTCATTTGGTGTGACACTCCATTAATATTCAGAGTCACTTGGGTGGTAGGATAGTATTGAGTGTCCCTGTGGATGCAGATGACACCAGTACCTGGTCCTTTGGCACTGTGTTTTCCTAGTATGTCAACATGCACTAGGGTCTGTCTGCTTCTCGAATCTGTAAGTCCCTTCACAGTCTTATCTCCCACCTTCACATCTGTTAAATACTTACCCCAATTTGCTAAGGACAAATCTGCTCCAGTGTTAACCTCCTTACTGTGGCAGTTTCTTGCAACATGGCATGGCTTATTACAGCTATAGCAAACAAAGTCTTTGGGTGCAGATTGTGTTACCCCCACCAGAGTCCTTATTAGACTTGGGGTTTAATTGGGAAAAAGAGGGTCTTACCGGTGCTTGGCTGTTATCTCACTTCTGTGGCATATGTCTGGCTATCTGATAGTCTTCAGCCACAGAATCAGAATTTTCCCCCACTACTGGCACCATGTGTCATCGAGGTAGAGGTCAGGAAGCATAGAAAAACCAGGAGCAATTTCAAAATTCCGAAGTGGCATGTTATTATTGTCAACAACAGTAAAATAAAATAAAAAAAAAATGTTCAGTATAACTACTTACAAAAGCAGAGAAAACAAAGTCCTTCATCTGAGGGTATTTCTTAATTCCAAGTTTCAGTCTCTCTTCAGCAAAAATATTGCTGCTCTTTTAATGATAATTAATTTCTACATCCTGAGCTAGTTAAGGAGACCACCAGTTTTTCACAGAATGTCCTTGTCAGTTTCTTTGCAGAGCAGCCTTACAAATAGAACAGGGACCCAAGCTGGCCTCCTGCTGACAGCTCTGAGAGGAGCTCAAACTGCATCTCAGGTTAATCCCCTCAATTCCAAATAGTTTTTTTGCAGTCATTTCAACAGTATAACTATATACACTTCAAATCAAGGGATCTCAGTTTCACACTAAAACACATACATTTTACAACCGCAGATATGCAAGGAGGAAGAAAAGACAGAAACAGCAAGCAAAGGCAGAGAGGCAGTGAGAGGTGGAGAATCATGAGACTGTCAGAGTGATCAGTTTCTAGGTCTCACGAGAACATTTGGTTGTGCAACCAGACAGACAAGAGACAGAAAATGAGAAGATAGAACAGATCCTTGCATTAAACTCTTTCTGCCTAACAAACAGGACAGGACTTTGTTCAACCTTGTTACAATTCTGGAAAAATAAAATTAAAAAAGAAACTATCTGAGATAGAACTTATTAGACAGAAAAGTAAGTGAAAGGGATAACAGTTTGAAATAACAGTATAAGAATGCAAAGAGACTAATAAATAACACTGAAATACCAAGTTAAAAACAGCTGTTTAAAAATTAAAAATGACATTTGACCAGTGAAGTAGCAGGTAAAGTAGTGAACAAAAGAATAAAAGTCAGAGAATAAAAGTGAAATTACCTTGGTATATGACAAAAATAACATCTTTCTGACAGGAAAAAATCAAAACAGTAAATTGCAGATTGCTTCTTTGCATTCTATAAAAAAAAAAAAACACTAATACACTTCAAGCCTACCCGGTCACCAAAATTCAATAAATAAATAAATAAATAAATAAAGTGTCTTCCTTTGTCATCTGACCTTGAATATTATGACAATTTCTGTCTACCCCATATCTGTGCCTAGAAAGTAAAAAATTAAAGGCCAAAAAGCCTAACTGGTTTGGCAAGGAGGTGTCAAAAATGATAGGGGACTACAGGGCAGCCTTCAGGAAGTGCAAACATACACAGAAAGAGGATAACTCTTCTAGAGCAAGGGAGGTTAGCAGAGAGGTTAGGGTAACTAAGGCTGCAAGGGACGTACAGCTAGTTCAGAGGATAAAAACAGTTGAGAAGGACTTTTTCAGATATATAAGGGAAAAGAGGAACATTAAAGATGAGAGTGTTAGATTAAAAAAGGAAGGCAGCTGGGCAGAGAGCAGTGAAGAGAAATGGGAGTTACTCAACAAGTACTTCTGTTCAGTCTTCTCCAGGGAGAAGGATGGACCAGTGCCACAAAGGAGCAGGGGGTTGCAGGCTGGGAGGGGAAGAAGTTATGGATGGCATAACACAGGCTTACTGAGTACTTAAAGGCTTAAGGGCACTAAAGGTGGATAAATCCCCAGGGCCAGATGGCATGCACCCAAGGTCCTAAGGGAAATGGCAGAGGTACTGGTGGGTCCCCCTGGCAGACCTGTTTAACACCTCTCTGGAGTCAGAGAATTTGCCCCATGACTGGAGATCTGTACATATGGTGCCTTTCCATAAAAATGGGCTCAGGTATGACCCAGAGAACTAACAGCTGGTCGACTTGACCTCAATAATGGGCAAGCTGATGAAGACCATTCTGAAAGAGATATTGGATGGCCTTCTGGAGGATAATGGTTCCAGGATGAGAGGTGACATTGGTTTGGGTCAGGGATGTCTTGCTAGACTAACCTAATTGACTTCTTTGATTAGGTCACCAGGACAGTGGAGAAGGGCTGATAGGTTGATGTTCTGTATCTGGACTTCAGCAAGGCCTTCAACTTTGTCTGTCTTAGGAGACTGGTCAGAAAGCTGGAAGACCCAGGGGTGAATGCTAAGCTTGTTGGATGGGTGAGAAAGTGGTTGCACAACTGAAACAAAAAGGTGGTAGTCAGGAGGAGAATTCTCAGAAGCTAGGCCTGTGACCAGTGGGATCCCACAGTGCTAGGTGAGGTGCTGTTAAACATCTTCATAAGTGACATCATGGATGGGATCAAAGGTAAGATCTGCTTGTTTGAGGAAGACACAAAGCTCTGTGGATTAGTGGACATGGAGGAGAGGAGACAGGAACTCAGGGAGGGCCTATCTAGGCTAGAGAAGTGGTCTGGCATTCAGAAATTGGGGTTCAGTGCTAAAGAGTGTAAAGTTATGTACTTGGGGTGAAGAACCCAGGGACCAAAGATTGATGGGATGGTGTGCAGGTAACTAGGACAGAGGAGGAAAAGGACCTGGGAGTAATTAACACAAATGACCTGAAGCACTCAGCACACTGCAAGAGAGCAGCAGTGAAAGCAAGTTGGATGCTGGGCTGCATTGCCAGGGCATTACTAACAGGAAGGTGGAGGTCATTCTGCCGCTGTACAGGTTTCTAATGAGGAATCACCTTGAGTAAAGTGTACAGTACTGGTACACTTATCTTAAGAAGGATACCAACATACTGAAAATGGTCCAGAGAAGGGCAATCAAGATCATTCAGGGCCAGCGTGGCAACATCTATGAGAAGAGGCTCAGGACACTCAACATGTACTCTCTCAAGGACAGAAAGGAGAGGGAGAAAATGAGTGAGACCTTCAACTATCTTAGAGGTGCAATCAAGGTGAGCACTGAGGGCCTGGGAGCAAGACCACTAGAGAGCACAATCTAAAACTAGTGAGGGAGATGAGGAGGCACTTTTTCACTGAGAAGGTGGTGGCCAAGTGGAATGAGTTACCAGAGGAGGTGGTATCCCTCAAACAGTAAAAAAAGAGAAGATGGTACAATGTAAAGGGGAAAGTTACAGATAAAGGGGGGTGAGTGGGGGGAGGAGGTATTTAAGGGAGGCTGTTCCCTCTGTAAACGCAGTGAGAACAGCACCCTCGAGCAGACTAGATCGACTGTAAGGACTTTATCTGCTGGTATATTCGTAAGTTTGCATGTAAGATGTTACAAAATGAATTGCCCCATTAGTCATGGAGAGATCAGAAGCATTGTGAATAGAATGGCTAAGAGTAAATGTTCAGGTAATGATGGGTTTGCAATTGGATGATGGGTTTACACAGAGAATACAGGATGGGCAATTATGCCCAACCAGTGTGTTCTGCCACAGAGGGATTCTGATTCCCTTTGACCTCATGAAGCTCAAGAGGTCCATGGGAATCAGAACCCCGAGGTGGCAAAACACACTGGTTGTGCATAGAGTTGCTCATCCTGTAATTTTTTATAGTGTATAGTACTGTTTGAAATATGTGTTTGTGAGTTCTTTTGCTTTCAAAATGAAACTGACTCATGCAGTCTTTAGAGGTTCTAGAATGCTGTTCTACCACAGTAGGGTAGAATCACATTCCATGACCTTTGAACTGTGGTACAACAGCATTTTGAGAGGGATGCAATTCTATACAGAACAACACTCCACTATACACTATAATTGAATTTTATATCTCTTTCTTGGACATTGTGCTTCCATTCCATAAATTCTTATTCCAAAGAATCTCACAGGAAAGTATATTGCCATCCTCCCTAAGAACAGTTTATATCTCTTTAATTTTAAAATCTGGAAAATGCTCAAAACATGTGAAAATCAAAGTTCAGTTGCCATTATAAATAATGAACTCAAAATTCTTTCAAAAAAAATAAACAGTAGAATTCTACCCCTTTGGAAAAATCTAGTCATCCTGACACAGAATGATTTATTCCAAATAGACAGATTCACACATGAATTCATAATTTACAGTTTACAATGGGGTACCTGGGTCAGATCAACTTAGAGTCTATTTTATTTCTTTTGATGCATGTAAAGCTTTCAGTATGTTTGAATGGATATATTTGTTTTATATTCTGTCCAAATGTGGTTTACCAAAGGAAATTGTAACTGGATAAAAACTCGATATAATCCATGAAAAATTAAAACAAAAGTAAATAATATATTTTCAAAAGAGTTCGAATTACAAGGGGAAGTAAGACAGAGCTGTCCCTGTCCTCCATATTTTTGACTTAGCCCTGGAAATACTCCGAAATAAAATAAGACAGAACAACAGTCGCAGAAATAAGGATTTAAAGATCTGAGATAAAACTTAAAGCTGATACTGATGACATGCTTTTATTACTTATTAACCTAAAAGACACTTTGGAAGAGATAAACAAATTTATTCAGAGATTCTCTCTGATATTAGGTTATGGATAAAATAAATGAACAAACAACTCTAAGATAATTTAACCACCTCTTGTTAAGCAGTACACTGCAAACTGGTGAGGGTCCATTGAGAATGTTGGCTGCGGTCTGCGGAGGTGTGCCAGTGGATTGGCATGCTGATTGGCAACTCTGGCTACAGTACAAGTGGCAGCATTCTTGGGGGTAGTGGCAGGTGGCTCAGCTGATGGCAGCAGCAGGTGGTGATGAGGATTAGAGGAGTGGCCAATCAGCCTTTTGAGCATCCTGGGCTGCACTCAGGATGCTGGGAAATTGATGGCTGCAGACCTGGTGGAGCCTCCTGATTGGTGGGGGCTCTGGGTGACTGATTGACTCAGTGGCAGTAGAGATGCTGAGCCTGATTGGCTGGAACTGCACATTTGCAAGAGGTCCTTGGAGAAGGCTGGCTCAGGTCCATGGAGGTGTGCCGGAGGGTTGGCATGCTGGTCAGCTGGTCAGTGACCCTAGCAATGGTACCAGATGAGGCAGTTATATGCCAGCAACCAAGCACTGTGCCAACAAACACAACAGTAGGTAAGCCACTTCAGGGAATTTAAGTCCAGATATGTAATATGGGGCTAGAGTCACAAAAAGTAGCAAAGCACAGTGCAAATGTTTGCATTACACTTTGCAATTGCCCAGGTGTCAAAGGCTGCTATTCACAGTCGGATAATGCACATGCACTATTTGACTGTGACTAGGGCCAGGGTGAGTCAGCATTAATCCCATTACTGCTACCACTAACCCCAATAGTGTCACCCCAACATGCAGCCAAGAGTGAGGCTCTGCAATGATTAGCGCAGGTGTGCTATTTAGAATTCACTAAATCAGCCATGTAAATTAGCCCATTGGGCATGCAGGGCATTATGTGACCATCTGCATGCCCATTATGGGTCAATTTGCATAGACTTTGCCATAGTTTAGCGTGCCCCCAGTCCTTGCCCCTGGGCAGCCCTGTGTCCCTGGTGAATGGTGCCCCTCCCACCGATTGCACAAAAATACATTTCCATGGTGCTAGCGGTCCCCCACCAATTGCTGGCCTTATTGCAAACAAATGAGTTTCACTGGGGTCTGGTGGTCCTTCCCCCACCCAATACCTGCCTTATATAAAGTAATGATAGCCCTGGTGTCCAGTGGTCTCTCTCCCAACCAATGCCTACCCCACATAAAATACAGGTTTTCCCTGGTGTTCAGGGGCCCCACCCCCCACCCACACCCATGCTCAGTGGGTATTCCATTATTCCTTGGTGTCCAGTGGACTTCCCTCCCTAGCCCCAATCCCTGTAGAATGCACAACATCCATTCCCTGGTGTCTAGCAACCCCCACCCCTGATCCCTGTAAAGAAAGAACATCTATTCCCTGGTGTCTAGTGGACCCCAGCCTCCAACCCCAGCAGGTAGTGCCCTGCCACCCAGCTCCCCCCCATCCTGAACCTGAGCCAGTGTCTGGCACAGCCCTCTGCTCTCCATCATGGCCGGCCACCCACTGAGCTATCAGTGAACATGTACTGTATACAGTACATGCTCATTGACAGCTCAGTCCACAGCCTGCTGTGGTGGAGAGCAGAGGGCTGTGCCAGTCACCAGCTCCAGGCTGAGATGGGGAGGGAGCAGGGTGGTGGGGCATGACCTGCCTGGGTGTGGGTGGAGGGCTGCTAGACACCAGGGAAAGGATGTTCTGTATTTTACAGGGGATCAAGGATGGGGGCCCACAAGACACTAGGGAATACTGGAATACACATTGGGCATGGGTGCGGATGTGGGGTGGTACCACTGGATACCAGGTAAACTCTGTATTTTATATGGGGCAGGCATCAGGTGGTAGCAAGGACCACTGGACAGCAGGGATACCATTACTTTATATTGGGCGGGCATCAGGTGGGAGGAGGAACCACTGGACACCAGAAATACCATTACTTTATGTTGGGCGGGCATCGAGTGGGGGGTGTGACCACTGGGCACCAGGGATACTTATTTTTTTGTAATTGGGATGGTGATCATGGGGGGCAGCTACAGTACCTCCGCCAACCACTAGGGTTGCATGGAATTAAGACAAGGTCTCAATCAGTGGTATTTGCTCCACTCAAGGGGACCTCACAAAATGTTAGGGTTGGGGGACAGACCATATGAGGAGAGGCTGAGAGAGCTCAATATGTATACCCTGAAGGGAGGAAAGAAGGGAGAAAGGGGATATGATTGAGACTTTCAAGTATCTGAAGGGTTTGAACAGAGTAGACACAAGGTGTATGTTCAGTCTGAAGGGCAGAAGGGAAACTAGGAGACACTCTATGAAGCTGGAAGGGGGCAGGTTCAAGAGGGAACTGAGGAGGCACTATTTCACAGAAAGGGTGGTGGCCGGCTGGACCACTCTGCCAGAGGAAGTCATATTGCTGCAGAATGTTGGGGGCTTCAAGAGGGGGTGGGACAGATTCAATGAGAGGGTACAAATCAGGAGGGGGGGCGAGAAATTGGGGAGGGCATATGAGGGAGGAGGGGCAGCTGCAGTCTAATGGATTGAAGTGCTGTACACTCGAGCAGACTAGATAGACCGAATGGCCTGTATCTGCTGGCAATTTTATATGTTCGTATGTTCGTAAAATGACTCTGCACAGAGCAAATGCTCTGTGATGTGGACTGCACCAATATTCAGGTCCCCATCCCTGTCATTTGCATTGTGTCCCCCTCCACATTTTGCCCCAGTACAAAGCCGGTTTGAGCATGCAAACAGGGCTTCTGTGAATAGAAACTTGACACAAACCTTGGTTTGCAATTCGTGCCGGGACAAAGTTTTGTGAATCCTGCCTATAATGTCCTGTCCCAGAGACCAAGAGTAAAAAACACAATATTCAGATCCAGCAGAAAAGGCAAACACCTGAGGTCTTGCAGACTATTGTTGCTGAGATCAAAGTCCCTGAATGTATTAAATTCCTGAAAGTGATTAACTGTGGCCTGGGGCATCGGCAGGATGTGAAAACCTTCTGCCAGTATCTTCCCTTTCTTCTCCAAAATGGTTGTAAGTAGCCCTCAGAGACAAAGACAGTTCCTTTAAGAGCAGGTCAGATGAAAATGTAGACTCAGTGCAGGACTCAGCATCTATCAGACTTACTTGCTTTGAGGAATTTGGAGGTATGTTTCACACAATTATTTTATTTTTTTTCCCAATTGTTTAACCAGGTGAGACACACTAAGCTGAAAGCTTGTCTACAGGTGCAACCTAGGAGTGCAGGGAAGTTAAGTGACTTGCTTAGGGTCACAGCATGCAAGTGGGGGCTGTGAGATTCAAACCCAGGTCTTCAGATTTGCAGCTCAGAGCCTTAAACCACTGCGCTATACTGCCTCCCCAAAATTTGATGTTGAAAGCAATTATCTAGTAATTAGCCTTTCCAATTTTCAAGGCTAGGAGGTATTAAAAATAAATAATACTAAATACTAACTGTAACTGAATGAATAAATGAATTAAAGGTTAAGGCCGAGATATTCAAACTGCGCTCAAAAGTAGCGCAACAGCAGGAGCAAGCACAAACCAGTTGCGCAAATGCGCAACAGGTGCGATATTCAAACATAGAGCAGAGCAAATTGCGCAAGCAACCAACGTCTGAATATCGCACATACTGCACCATCGCGCAACCAGGAAGGAGAAGCTGAGCCAAAATGTTGCGCTATGGCACAACCAGGGAAGCTCAGCTGAGCATTCCAGAGCTGCCATAGCGCAAGCACAGCCCTCTCCCCCAGAGCAATGGAACTGCACATCCAGGAGGCAGGCTGGGGCCCACCGCCAGCCATGCCACACATGGGCACAGGAACACACTGCAGAACCCACACCACACCTGCACACCCCAAGCACAGCATCACTGGGGTGGGACGGATGATCCACGTGCCCATGGGGACAAGCCAACAAAGCATAGTAGAGCCCTGACACCCCAGCACAACCACTGGCAGGCGGAGAGTGCCACACACAGGGGGTTGACAACCACAGTGCACATCAGCC
Source organism: Neoceratodus forsteri (assembly GCA_016271365.2). NCBI lineage: Eukaryota > Metazoa > Chordata > Ceratodontiformes > Ceratodontidae > Neoceratodus > Neoceratodus forsteri. The sequence continues at coordinate 1,317,897,095 of CM028131.1, forward strand.
CCCCGTATGCACAGCACACCCTGCACTGTGACCCCAAGACACCACCCATGTGCAGTGACTGGCACTGCAGGAAACCATGCAGTCCCCAGCACCACGTCAGCCCGTGCAACACAGAAGCCTACAAGCCAGACACACCCTGTGCACCCAGCAGTGGGTGGCAGCAGATGGCAAGACCAACCGAAAGCCACTGCCATACTGGAGATACCTCCCCATGCACACACATGCACACACACACACACACACACACCCAGGACTATACCAGCCCAGATGGCATGTACACACCTGCAACTGAGCACCCATAGCCAGCTGCAAATCAGAGACCGACACAGTATTCATATATCAAAATAGAAATGTATATTAAACATAGTCCAACAAGAACAATAATAACTATTAACAAGGGGGACGGGTACAAGGAAGGGGTGTTCAAGGGGGAGGGATTAAAAACTTGGAGAGGGAAGGCAGGGTGGTAGGGATGGGAGAAGTGGGAAGGGTAATGTGGGCTAAGGCCCAGCCGGCTCCTGGTCCTCCCCCTGCTGGCGCCCCGTTCTGTTCCGCCCCTGATGGCGTCCATGCCTCCGGATTGCTTGCAGGATCTGCTGGTTTGCCATGCTGACCTGTGTGAGGCGCCTGACATCACGTTGCATCCTCCTGAGAACCTCGAGGCCTAGGAAAATGGGAACACAGTCAATGGCTGTGACTGACCACAACCCTGAACACCACCCAACCTGCAAGCCATATAGCCCAATGTCCCGCACCTGTGATGGCATACACCCACCCACAGTGAACATGCACATGGCCATCACAAACAGGCGGCACCAGCTATGCGCACCACCGCCCACACACACTGCCCACGTCAATCACAGTACAAACTAGGCTGGCAAGTGATGTGGCAACGTGGTGCGATGCCAGTTACACAGCTATGTGCCCAGTGCATGCCTGGACCACCAGTGACGACATACGCGGTCGTGATACTGCACAGTGATGCATGTCACCTGTGTCGTGCCTACATACATGGATACATAGACAGTGTTGGCAGATAAGGGCCTATGGGCCACCCAGTCTGGCCATTTGACCTTGTAAGTTCACTCTGTTATCCTATAAGTCTGTTGCACCTTACCCCTGACCTCCAGAATTCCTTTATGGCTATCCCGTGCATTCTTAAATCCCGTGACCAAGTCAGCCCCCACCACTTCCTCTGGCAGGGTGTTCCACTTGTCCACCACCCATTCTGTGAAGAAATTCTTTCTCATGTTTCCTCTGAATTGTCCCCCCTCCAACTTCATCCCATGCCCTCTAATCCTGGAACATCTTTTACGCTTAAAAATAGTGTTTTCCTGCACCCTGTTCCCCCCTGTAAGATACTTGTATGTCTCTATCATATCCCCCTCTCCCTCCTCTCCTCCAGGGAGTACATGTTCAGTTCCTTCAACCTGTCATCATAGGACTTGTGATGCAATCCATGCACCATCCGTGTTGCCCTCCTCTGAACCCTCTCTACCCAGTCCATGTCCATACGTAGGTATGGTCTCCAGAACTGTACACTGTACTCCAGGTGGGGCCTCACCAGTGTCTTGTATAGTGGAATTATGACCTCCCCTTTCCTGCATGGTTGTGTTGTGCATGGCTGGTGGTCTTGCCCCCCACCCCAGCATGAAATAGCATCCATGAAGTAATGATACTCACACTTCTCCAGCAGCTGGCTCTGCCGCTGCTGCTGCTGATGCTGATGCTGCTGCTGCTGCTGCTGCTGCTGCTGGGGCACAACACCCACCGGCACCGGGGCCCTGGCACGGCCCACGTCACCGTCGCCCTGCGCCCTCAGATTCCGGCCTGTGGGAGACATATGTTGAGACAAACATCAGTGTGACTCAAAAGCAGAGTGCCCCTGCCCCAGTGAGAGTGCCTGCCCACACAGCCATAACCATCCATCGCACAGCTGCACACACTGACACAGCCAACCGTGTCCGAGCGGCACCTATGCACAGCCACCCAAGCACACACACACCCCTACAGAGAATATAGGTGCATAGATGGTACACTCACCTGGCCTAGGCACTACGCCCCGCCTGGCATGTGACCGCAGCCGCGACAAAAGTTCTGGCTCCCTCCGGCGGAGGTCACTGTACCGGTGCCGGCACTGCTCAGCAGACCGGCCCTGTCCAGTGACCTCCACCAGGTCAGTGGCCACTTGCTGCCACAGCTGAGTCCTGGCACTGGTGAGGGGCGCCTCACCATACAGGCCATCATAGTGTGGCTCAACTAGGGCCACCAGGTTGGCCACTTCAATCTGGCTCCAGGACACCGCCCTCCTCCTAGCCATGGCACCAACTTTACAGCAGGCAATATGGCACCCCACTGCGCCGTAACCCCACGTGGAGTTGTTGCACAATAGACCACCACAGGCTCCAATCGCGCTGTTTGAACAGCGCCATCACTTCACATGGCGCTGTCACCAGACAGCGCAATAGGGACGTACACATGGCATGCCAACAGCGCCAGGGGTCAGAGGGCATACACAAGGTCACGGCAATGACGCAAGGCTACGCACAGTGCCATCGGACGTATAGGCATCCTGCATGACTGCCAAGCTGCGCATCAGTGCCACAGTGGACTATTACGCAGTAGTGCCACAGCGCCATATAGTGCCCAGTGCTGTAGTGCCACTGGCACAATGGTGGCCATAGCCTGAATCGCCTATCGCACTCAGCAGGTCTGCAGCGCGATAGATGCATGCATAAGCTGTCTGGGCATGCGCAATGCAGTGTAGCACGCGGCCACAAACCTGCGCCATTGGCTCAGCCGGACCTTCCGTATTGCGCAAAGCGCAAATACACGATATTCAGCCGACATATGCAAATCATTCGATCAGCCATTCAAAGGCGCAGTGGCGCGATTAGCATGTCATTAAAGTTGCGCCACACCTCATTTGCATGTGTTGCGCTATAAAAATGCGACAGTGGGTTGTGCTGGCCAGATTTGGTTACTGCAGGTGAGAGGTGAGTTACATGCTGTGTGATGCTCAGGACAATGCTCATGGGCGGAGGATAATAAGGCTGAGGGCTGAGCATGAAAGGGCACTTAGAAAGGGACAAGGGCACCCTTTCTGTCAGTATCTGCCATGCGGAGGCATTGGGGGCTTCCGCCCCCCCGGGCCGTGGCAGCTATGCTCATGGGGAAATGCTGTCGACTGCACAGTGACAGGTGTCCACTTCCACCCATACAGATCACCATGACTGACCAGAGCCAAGCTGAGGGTGTGGACGGCGGGTGTAGGAGGAGGCCAAACTTCACCGCGGCAGAGACGGAGGCCCTCTTCCAGGCCTACCTGGAGGATGAGCCACTAGTGAGTGGACGGAGGGGCACCCCTCAGGAACATGCAGCTGCATGGGAGGGGGTAGCTCGGGCCGTCAACCTGCACGGAAGCCACCAGCGCTCCGTGCAGGAATGCAAGAAGAAGATGGGGACTGACCGCAGGAGGCTGAAAGAGAAGGTGGCAGCCTTCAGGGCGGCACCTGCTGGCACTGGTGGGGGCCCACCAGTGGTGTTGCAGCTGACCCCTACAGAGGAGACACTGGTCACGGCCATGCAGCCAAGTGCCATTGCGGGCGTACCAGGTGGAGGATTCCAGACAGGTGGAAGCCCATCACTGCACGGTATGACATGGTGGTGTTGTTGGGGGCTGTTGTTCACATGCACTCACATGTACTCTCTTTCTGTTACAGATCCTGTTCGTCTTCAGGAGACGGTGGTGGTGGTAGGTCCAGACAGTGATGCAGACCTGCTGGACGTGGAGGAGGGACCATCCACCTCTGCCACCAGCCTGCAGGCACTGCAGCAGCATGCACGCTGGGCCAACAACTCCGGTGTCAGTGATACGGGTGCAGGGGGTGCACAGCCTGTGTCTCAGCAGTCTGGCATGCAGGTATGCCAGCATGCTGTGCCTATGGCAGTGCCACGCACCTGCACCATTGATGATAGCAGGCCTGCAATGGGCAGTGATAGGTGTGTGTCCATGGCGGACACATGGCGAGCCAGCACGTGCCCCTGGGCCTTCCTGGTTCACACCTGTGTACCAGCATGCTGGCACAGTCCCAGGCTGTGCCTGTCAGCACCGTGGGCAGCACCGGTGGCTGTGCAGGTGTCTCGCACTGTTGTCAGCACGGAGGTGGAACAGGTGGACCTGGGGGCTCAGCAGTTGGAGGGGCGGCAGCAGCAGTCGCACACCAGGTCTGGGGGTACAGTGTCAAGCAGTGGCACATGTCCACCGCCCTTTGATCCGCCCATACCTGGTCCTGGCGAACAGCGCCGACCCTCAAGGGGTGCTGTGCACCAGGACCGTCCACACCCTGGGGGTCACAATGCCATTGGGGTACAGTACCCATTGGATGTGCACACCCGCCTGCTGCAGGACTCGGTACAGCTGCAGGGGCAGGTTGCAAGGTCCGTGGAGGCACTGTCTGTGTCCGTGGAGCGGCATAGCAGGGAGTGTGCTCAGGACCGAGCCGAGCTGGTCCTTATGAGGACGGATGTGACCGCTGCCATTGACAGGCTGACCCAGGCAGTGGTCTCTGTCGCGGACGCATTGGCCACACTGTCAGGTGCCCCTGTACCACACACCCCACACAGTTCGCTCTCCACTCCCTGTTCCCGGCGTCGTGCGACACCAGGCCTTTCGACGCCGGGTTCTGCTGTGGGCATCCCGAGCACCCCTGGTGCAAGTTTGTTTGGCAGGATGCAGACCCCTGTGTGGGCAAGGTCGCGTTCGTGCAGTGGGACCCCTGGTGGTGCACCAGCGCCACCCGATGTGGCCCCTGCTCAGCCTGCCAGTGCTGCTGGGCCACGCCGGGGCCGCCCATGCATCCGTGGTGGCCGTGGGACAGTGCTACCTGACTGAGCTGTCTCCCAGTGCAGGCCCTGTCTGGTGCTGCCCTGTGTGCAATGTGTGTCATGGTGGGCAGTGCACTGCTGGGTGCTCACTCTGCCTCTACGGACCGACCTGCACACTCTTCCAACTGCTGTCCACAGGTGCGTGTGCATGATGATGCCTGCATTGCACTGTACACCAAGGTGCAAGGGTGCCCAGGTCCTGACACACATACGTGGACAGTCCAGGTGGTGGGGCTGGTCGATGGTGCTGTGTGTTGACAATGTCATTTCCGCAGTGCTGTGCTGCTGCCCATGTATGCTGCCTGGTGTGTGTGTGTGTGTCCATATGAGTGCTCACCCCTCTCTGATGGTGTGTTGGTATGCCTGGAACCTTCAACTCCTGACCTTCATGCACGGTGTGTTCCCCTGTGTGCCTGTGGTTTGCGCATGGACAGTGTTGCCTGCACATGTCCCTTGACTTACCTGTGATGGGCGTGGTGCTCTTCTGCAATGGTGTCCCGGTGCAGCTGGGCCCTGCCGGTCAGTCGGGGTCCCTCCGTCCTGGGGCTGCTCATCACCAACATCACCGGCGCCACTGGCGTCCCATCCCTTCCCCTCTCTTGGACCTGTGCTGGCTATCCCATGGTCTTTGGCCATGTTGTGCAGGATGCAACAGGCCAGGAATATCCCACAGGCCTTTTGGGGGCTGTACTGTAGAGCTCGCGGTGTCCAGGCATCGGGCGTGCCTTGAGCATCCCAAACACCCGCTCTATGATGTTACGTGTTGCGGCATGTGCCTCATTGAAGCATAGGCTGCGCTGGGGTCGTGGGGGCGCGTGCGGTGTGAGCAGCCAGGGACGGAGTGGGTATCCGCAGTCACCTGTGTGGATAGTGGAGATCAGTGTCATGTCAGGTCCATATTGCCCATATCCTTGTGTGCCACTACAATGGCACCTGTGTCATTCCCACCCTTGCCAAGAGTTTGCATTCCATACATGTGTACTCACCCACTAGATGACCCGCGGGGATGTCCCCACTCTTGAATCGATGGCACAGTGCAGACTGGTGCCATATGAAGGCATCATGTGCTCTGCCAGGGTGTGTGGCACAGACATTGATAATGCGCCCAGTGGCATCACACACCACCTGGCAGTTGACACTGGAAAACCCCTTTCGGTTCCGATATGCCTTGCCGTCGGGGCCAGGTGGCGTCGCGAATGGCCTCATGGGTGCAGTCTATGGCCCTAACCGCCAGGGCTCGTGCTACCCTGTGGAACTCCTGCATGTTTGTTGTCACGCTCTGCCAGCGGTGCTGGGGAAATGGATGTACTCCGCAGCATAAGGCAGCAGTACGCTGAGGAATTGGGTGAGGATGCGTGACGTGGCCGACTGTGTAATGCCTGTGGTGTCCCCTGTTGGCCTCTGGAAGGTGCCCATGGTGAGCAGGCACATGCAGGCTGTCACCTTGGTCTCCACGGACAGAGCGTGACTCCGTCGTGAGGGTGCCTGCATCACATCACATCACTGCACAGCTCGCAGAGCCGTCTCAGTATTGTCCTGTTCAGGCGGTACTGGCCCACAATCTCGACGTCTGTGTACAGCTTGAAGCTGATGCGGGCACGATACCGCCTGTCGGGGGCATACCGCCGACGGGCCCCTCCGCGGCCACGTCCCCCTGCAGCATGGTGTCTCACCCCCCTCATTACAGCTTCCATGTGGAAGCTGGCACTGTCCATCTCCCTGGCTTCTGCCCCGGCTGCTGTTCCTGTGTTACCCCGCTGCCCCACTGCTGCTTCCACTGCACCTGCACCCCCACTGGCCTCTCTGTCCTCCTGGACCCACTGTCCCTCTCTGCCCTTCCAGCTCTGTCTCTCTCTCTGTCTCTCCCCCAGTTTGTGACCTGCTAGGGGTTCTTGCGCCGCTTCCTTGAGCCTTTTTATTTTTGGCTCAGTTCCGCTGCCTCTTGCACTTCCGGCTGAGCCACTCTTGCGCATTGCACAAGTGTTCGATTATCGCATTGCGCACTTTATGCATGGACCCGCCCCCTTCGGTTGCGCATGCCTTCATTTCCATTGCGCTGTTGCTCAGCATGTTCTTGGTGGCGCAACTGGCCCCTTCTGAATATCGCAGAATGGCGCATTTTTGGAGTTGCGCATGAGCAACCCTGTTGCGCATGGCGCAACCCTTTTGAATATCTGGGCCTAAGTACTTAACTGGAGCTGTCTGCTATGCTACTGCTGCCGCATCTGCCACCTTGCATTATGAACTACCTTTCAATAAAAACATTTGGTTTGCCAAATCCGCTTATCTCAAAGAAAAAGGAAAAAAAAGACTTAGGTCTTGTAACAGTATTTTTTTGTAAATAAAGCAAAATGGTATTATAATAATAATAATGGATATAAAAATGTATTATTGGAAATATATGGACTAATCCTAATTATGAGCTGGCTGCTGAAAATAGAGGAAACTGATTGGCCAAGATGTATTTGAAGCAATGATGATATTCTGCTACATTCTCATGGCTTCAAATAACCTCCAGCCACCAGCCTTCTCACAGGCAAAAACAATCAATCCAATGGCAATGGGCAGCCACGCTAAAGTTGAGATAGGCAGCAGCAGCAGCAGCAGCTCCTCACACACTCCCACTTGCAGTTTGGAAAGCAGCAGCTCATGGTAGCAATGGGCGAGCCATTTCTTTTCTCACAAAACAAAGCATACACCTCCAAATGGAAAAATAGCAGCCTGTTCCATTTTAAATTACACCAGGCACTGACTGGGGTCATGACAGCAAGCAACAGCTTGACAAAACGTTCTGTGTAAACATAACAATTTTAACTGTTGACTCGAGCAGTACTGTTCTGTAGTGAAACAAACTTCACCCAGTAGTGCGACAGCCACTCCACATAACTAAGACCCTGTACCTCACAAATTAGCAGCACTCACCAGACTCCTCATTTCAGTCCCGTTCTTTCATATGGCGTCATACTATGAGAATGCGGGGCGAGCAACACTAAAACTATGACAGTGGAGGAGCCAGGGATGGAGCCACAGCACAGAATCAAAAGGAAGCACTGTGTCAATAGGGAGCAACAACTTGCAGCAGCACCACCTAATGGAGACAATAGAAACTACAGATTTTTTAAAATACATATTCCTCCACAAACATTCTCCATGAAGCAAAAATAAATATAAAAACTTATTTAAACATTTTTTTTACTTTAAATTCATACCAAAATTTTCCAGTTCATAATAGCAATAGGGCATTCCAGGGTGTGGTATATCATGGGATATTGTCGCTTCTTGGGTGTATGAGGCACGAGGTCACGAGGTAAAATGCACCAAAATGTTGTGCTTCTGATGGTCAAAAGATGGCAGAAGAATGCAGTAAAGAAGACCTAATCGGATGAGTTGGCAACGTGACCAGATTCAATAAGCCTCATAGCGCCTGAGTAGGTTAATGTCCGAGGCCTAAGTCATGAGATAGAAATGGCACTAAGGGATAGAGCTTGGCTGAGAGCCCTGGCAGGAAATGGTAGTGGTAGTAAATTCATATGAACTGAAGCAGCATGGTAAGAAGCGTCCAGGAGAATTGATTGTGAATATCTTAAGATGTTGTCCAGATGTAAGTCCACAGTGAAGCGAAGAAAGATATCTTTGATGAGTGGAATTAGGTTCAAGCAGGCAAGGTCAGGGCTGCAGCGTCCAGAACTCGAGTAGTGTGACTGAAGGTGAAAATCACTGACAATGCGTCCAATCCTGATAGAAAAGTCAGAGATGAGAAAGTGACATGGAATGAAAGCTTCTGGCAGACAGGATCCAATGAAATGCCCAAAAGGAAGAAAACAATCCAAAATAGGCAGGCAAGGAAGCAGCAGGAGCAGATTGGTCCAGGCTGGGGGAGAAGGAGACACCATAGGGGTAACTGGGACAAGGCAGGCAGATGAATGAAGGTCCAGATACAGTCCAGATCCAGAGGGGCAAGCGAACAGCAGGGAGACAAGACTGAAGCAGATGGTCTGCAGAAAGAGAGTCAACAGGCTGAAGGGAAGCTTGCATGGAGCCGAAATCCAGTGTCCACAGGAAGCACAAGGCAGGAGAAACAATCATCCAGAGCCAGGAATGGAGAACCACAGGAATGTCTTGGCAGAGACCAGTGCTGGAGGGACACCGAATAGCAGGAACGAAGGATGCAGTAGAGAAGCTCAGGTGACGGTCAGCAGGAAGGATCTGGAGCACTGTGCTGAACGCCATGATAGAGCGCACAGGTGGAGTGCATGGCAGGAGTCCAAAAGATGAAGGCAAAGTAACCAGCTAGGCCCCTATGTAGGGTAGGATGAGCAGCTGGACCACACGTAGGTCAGCCAGAGGAAGGAGGAGAGAGTGGCAGCTAGGCCCCATGAAGGCTAGCAGACAGCAAAACTCTCACACAGGGCAGCAAATGAAGAGTGAAAGCTTGCCAGGCCTGGCCCCCGCTTGGCCAGTGGGTACTGCTGGACCCCACATAGGTCAGGTGGAAAGGGGAGAGAGTGAGTCAAGCTAGACCTCTAGAAAGGCTAGGTATGGCAGGAACGCCACCACAGAGGACCGTCTGGTGCAGCAGACATCCCAGAGGCTTGAAGCCGAGGAAGGAGAGACATGAAGCAAGAGTGCATAAGTAGGAGAGAACCGGCATGTAGGCCAGTGCAGCATGCAGTAGTCAGGCTGCTTGTAGGTCAGCAAAACAGAGGAGCAATGAAGCAGGAGGAGCAGGGCAGCAGCAGGACAGCCATGGGCAGGTGATGGAGTTGAAGCCAGGAAGAGCCACAGGAAGCAGGCACAGCAGAGTTGCCGCCAGACCCAGCCATGTATGAAGCACAGGGGCAGCAGAAAAGGAAGCAGTAATGCAGTGGCTGGGAAAGCAGGTAGGCATAGCTGCATGAGTCAAGGCTCTTGAATTTCAGGCAGTGTCGGTCAGGAGTCTCTCTCATGGCATTCAGACAGGAGACATTCCTTACTGTGGTCTCACATGCTGTTATTCATGCTATTCGTGCCTTAACAGAAGTGGCAGTAGGTTTACACAACAGCCCCCGTTCTGCTGCTTAAAACAGACAGTGTCATTATGGAAAATGGATCAGAATAATATATTTCTATGAGCAGAACCAGGTGCAGGTGGCAAAACGTGGAATGCAGAGCAATGAACTGGGAAAATCAGACCGGGAACCCACAGCTACCAGCTGGTCACTATGAGACCATGAGCAAGTCACTGAACACACGTCTTGAAGTGCTCTAAATCATGTCTTGGATCCGTCCATGCCAGTAGAAGGTCCTGGAATGCCCAAGGTCAGCAAAGACTCCCACGTCCAATGCCAGGACCATTAGGCAGTAGAGGAAGCAGTGCGAGTGAAAGATAGGAATGATGCACATAGTTTAGGGTAGGTGCATATGGTGGTCTGCTAATGACTGCAGACAAAGCTCAGGCATCCAAACAGCCCACTTATTGCTGTGAAAGGCAGAATCATACATGGGCATTCAACATGCAGAGGTAGTCAGTTTGCCTGGCAAGAACTCAGCATCTCTGGTGAGTACCGGGGCCAGCGTACAGGATCGCCGAATGCTGAATAGTAGGGAGGAGGAAGTAAACATGGTGGAGGTGGCCATCAGGCTGTGAGGAAGCACAGAGCAAGCAGCAAAAGAAAGTGCAGCAATCCAGAGCTTGGCAGACTGCAGAACAAAGTCAGAGCAGTGGCAACTTAAACTGCATGGAACAGTGGCTGCTCGAATGAGAGACAGGACAGCAGCAGAGCAAGTGTGCAGAGAGAAGCGCAGTGACAGCAGGAAAGGAGTAAGAACAGTGAAGAGAGAATGGGCAGCTACAGAAGATGCAGCACAGCATGTCAAGGAAAGAGTAGCCACAGGACCCCCCCCCCAAGAAAGCAAGACAAGGTACGAGAAGAAATAGGACAATGGGAGGACAAAAAAGGGGGAAGGAGGGGGAACAAACAAACAACAAATAGCAGGACAGGAGGAACGGAGCCGGGGGGGGGGGCACAGGCATAACAGGTAGAAAGAGAGAGCAGCCACGAATCAGCACAGCACACCAGTGAGTGCAACTCACTCTAAGTGGAGCTGGTGGCACCTGAGGTATTATATAGGAAATGGGGGAGGAGCCATCCCACCCCATAGAACTACTGGCATAGCCTTTCAATTGTTGCACTTTTCTCTCAGATGTATCTAAAAAAATCTCTTTCCTTGGCTAGCTCGACTATTCTTAATTCTGTCTGTGCCTTGACGTTCCTTATCATTCTATTAGAGGTTTTCAGCTTTTTCTGATACTCTTATAATGTTCTCTTGGTGTTCAGTGATAATAACAAAGGATAAACAGTGACCTACAGAAACAGCGAAGGGAAAATAGTGAATTCCCCCCTCCTCGAGTTGCACCCCCCACAGAGTTGGTTATCTATAGAAAGGGGATGTGGGGGGCAAAGCCCTCTGAAAAAAATGCATTCACTGTTTCACCAGTAGCTGTTTATCCTTCGCTATTATCACATGGAACCATTCTCTTCCCTCTGTGACATCTTGAATTTTTTTTCCAGCTCTAGCTGCAAGTGAATGCCCTTTGCCTCTGCTCTGCTTCTCCTGACTGACCATCACCTTCCCGGGATTCACCTGACTCTGCGGTTCCCTTATGCATGGGTGTAGCCAGGCATACTCCAGGTACTCCATGGTGTGCAATTTTATTTAAGGGGGTAGCAAATAGGCTCTGAACTGCTTCCTTTTTCCATGAAAACTAACAAAGAAACTACTGAACCTTTCTGAAATTTTATTCATAGGAGTTGAAACTAGAAGGACTGGTCACTAATACTCTCTTTGCATCCCAAGAACAATACAACTTTACTGGCTCTGGGCTGGTATGTGGGTGTCTTAGGGAACAATGCATGGCATTTGTATTTACCCATGCATGGCACCAACCATTGTCATGAGATACAAAAGTTGTATTTATTGTGCCAAATGAGGCAACAAACACGGTCCTGGTGTACATTGGTATATTGTCTGGCTACACGGGGGGGGGGGGGTAGCAGTGAGTCTACTTGGTGTGCAGATCTGAAATCCCTGGCTACACCCCTGCCCTTATGAACTGCACTCCCCCCCCCCAGTGGTGGGGCCAGGAAGTGGAAGACCATCCTACCCTTGGAAATGGCATCCATGATTAGGGCAAAGGTCCCAGGTGGCCCTAGCTCTTCCTTGTTCTCCCTTCCCAGACCAGCAGTGTGCAATGATGCAGGGCATTCCTGCATGTTGAAGCACAGCTGCACTTCTGCACCTACCACCAGTCATTCCCCTTCTGAGCCACTGCTGCTGCCTTACAACCGCGCCTCCAAGTGGTGGCAGTGTAGGGGGAGTGTGACTAGTATCCCTTCCCCAGGAGGGGAGAGCAGTCAGATGAGTGCTCACTGCTCTCCCTCCCTGGCTGACCCCCAGTAAATAGAGTGTGTTCCCAAACCTGGGTTTCCAGAATGGTGTCCCATCAGGCCACTGGGAGAGGGGGCCAGATTCTTATTCCCCATCAAGCCACATTGGGCACCAGAAATCCTATTGTACATTCCCTGTGCCATCAGTATGGAACTCCTGTGCCTTACAAAACATTCAGGGATACACTGTGTATGAAAATCATGTTGGTTAACTGTTGTTTTGCAGACTGCCTCACCCTGGCCCCCCCCTGCTGCTTCAGCAACTGATTCCTCCCCTTTTTCCAGTGCACAACCAGGCTATCTACTTGGATTACTGAAAACGTAGCTGTTTTTTCATTAGCTCATCCAGAGAGGTTGGGAGGGATTCTTTCTAGTTCATACAAGCACCAAATTGTGATACAGCTGTGCTATTCTTTGTCCTTTTGCATGGCAATAATTTAGCAACATGATTATATAGGCAATTTCATCCTCCCTCCCCCCCCCCAAGGCTAGCTTTCCATTCACAAAGTTGTGCAGACAGAGAGTTTATTATTTCTTCCTCTCTCACCTCATTTATTGTCATTATTGTCATCTCAGGGGGGTTCGGGTGCTAGGCTAAAAATCCCAAGGACTTCTTCAGTGTATCACCTAGCTCCGCTGCACGCTCACTAGGGTAGCACCACTTGCTCAACATGTTCTCATGCATTCTCCTCCTTGCTGGCAACAGAACGTTAGCAAAGTATTACAGTCAGCTGCAAGGAGCAAAAGCAGGTACAACACTCACTCCTCATTGACAGCCATAAAAAGGCTCTGCCCTAACAAAACTTTTTTTTATTTTATCAATTATTTATAAACCTTTGGTTAGCCATGGCAATACCATAAGAATCTAGTGTGCCAACCCCCACACTCCACCAAACATCATCCATACACACTTAGAATTCTGATTAGAAACAAGCTAGCTGTGGCTTAGCCAAGGAGCTCAATGCAGGAATCACAAATGCCTTGATAGTGCAGCTGGCAGCACAACCATAACAGTATTCCAGGCAGCCTGGGTTCAGATCCCATCTAAGGCACTTATTTATCACCACATACGAGCAGCAGCAGGGAGGAGGCTAGCAACTATAGGCTGGTCAGTCTCGCAATTCAATGGTGGGGAAATTAATGGAAACCCTGTTAAAAGAAATGTTGGCAGAGTATCTTGAATGTAATGGGCTGCAAGACACAGGCAGCATTAATTCACTGGGGAAGGTCATGCGAGACAAATCTGATTTCATCGACTGGGTGACCAGGGAAACATCAGGGGAGGATAGTGGACGTGGCCTATCTGAACTTTAGCAAGGCCTTTGACACTATGCCACACAGATGACCAATTAAGAAACTGAGCAGCCTAGGGATGGGATCCAATGTGGGGAATTGGGTTAGAAACTGGTTAACGGGTAGGCATCAGAGGGTGGTGATTATCGGCACTCACTCCTACAATGGATGAGTGACCAGTGGGTGCTGCAGGGCTCAGTATTGAGACCTGTCCTCTTCAATGTCTTCATAACAGACACTGCAGAAGAACTGGAAGGGAAGGTATGTGTTTTTGCAGATGATACCAAAATCTGTAATAGTCTGATACTCAGGAGGAGGTGGAGAGAATGCACAGGTACCATGGGAAACTAAAGGAGTGGCCAAGGGCATAGCAGTTGGGGTACAGTGCCAAAAAAGTGCAATTACTTGCAATTAGGGCATAGACCCAGGTGCTGAGTATAGGATTCGGGGGATATTGACAGTCACTAAGTAGGAAAGGGATCTTGGGATTAGCATAACTGATGACCTTAAAGCGGCAGGACAGTGTTATAAAGCAGTGGGTAGGGGGGCTAGTGGGATACCAGAATGTATAGGGAGGGATATCTGCAGCAGGAGGGAGGGAGGGAGGTAGTGTGCCACTGTAGCACTTGTTGGTAAGACCCCACTTGCAGAATTGTGTCTAGTTCTGGAGACCACACCTCAGAAAACACAAAGACAGGGTGGAGGCAGTCAGAGAGAGAGAGAGAGAGAGAGAGAGAGAGACTGAGGAATCTTAACATGTGCACCCTGGAAGAGAGGAGCGTGAGAGGGGACATAACAGAGACTTACAAGTACCTCACAGAGGTGAACAGGGTGCTGGAGGAGAGTATCTTTGAAATGAGAAACAGTACTAGGACCGGGGGCATGTGATGAAGCTTGGGGGAGAGGTGTAAGAGGGATGTGAGGAAATGCTGCTTCACTAAAACAATGGTAGATGCCTGGAAAAGATTGCCAGCAGAATTGGTGGAGGCAATGGGAAGGGGGGAGCTTCAAGCATGCAGAGGATAGGCATAGATGAATATTAGTACATATAGAGGAGGGAGGGTCACTGGAGTCCATTTTGGGTCTGTGAAGATGGACTAGGCAGGGAATGTCTGAACAGACCAGGAAGGCAAGCAGGTCTTTTCTGACAAATGCTATTTTTCTAAAGCACTGGTGCATGCAGTCTGCATGTGTTTGATCTGACTCCCAGCATGGTGTGAGAAGAATTGCTCAAGTATTGATTTGTATGCTGTATGTAATACTAAAAATGAAATGCATATTCTGTAAGGCACACAGGTCTTGTTGTACCACACTAGGCCCCAAAGTCAGGTCAAGAAGGTTTGGTTGAGTGGAAATTTCCAAGCAAGGTAAATAAATCCATGTCCTGTGCTTCAAAGCTAGCAGAGTCTTATGAGAGTAAACAAGGCTGCCCAGGCATTGCAGCAGCTGGCCAATTGTCCAGGGGACCCCCCCTGGCCAAAGCAAGTAATACAATACCTGCCTTCAGGAGTGGACAGCAGGCCCTGGACAGACCCTGAAGGTGATGTGTCTCCATGCCCAATGGGGGGGGTTCTGTTGGGGGGAGGCAAAGGAGGGATATCTAGCTGGTCAGTCCTGGACAGTCCCTCTTTCTCATCCATCCAGTGAAACACACAGGAGTCCCCAACTATCTGGCAAGGTAGGTTAGGCTGGGGCCTAAAGGTGGGGATAGAAGAGCCTTTGGGGTTTTACTATAGCGTAGCGACAGCGCTGATGCAAACATCCCCCGACAGCAACAGCTGCAATGCCAAATGTTAGCATTGCACTGTTGGGGATGTCTGATTGTTTCTATTGGAGGGCTGTACCCCCTGAACCCCCTCCAAGAGGGGGCTCTGCCCCCCACGTCCCCTGTCTCTAAATATACAACTCTGTGTCAGAGTTGTATTGGGAAGGGGATGCAACAATGGGAGCTGCACCGCTGGGACCAGCACAGCAACCCAACAATTTCAGGAGAAATCTGTCACTGTGCTGGTCTTCGTGGTGAAGGTGTCGCTCTCCAGTCGGTACACCAGCCTATGGGACTCTGGGTCCTCTGTTCAATGCCCTGCACAGGCACAGAGCACTGTGGATAGGGTTTTATCCTGGAGTCCAGGGTGCTGCTCCCAGGCTCTGGCCAGTGTTGTGTTTCTCCCCCAAAAAGTGAATCTGCAAACTCCATTAAGGCAAAGGTGTTCCCCTACTTCTGGCTGGAAAGGCCACTCAGGAGGGCCTGCTGTGGGAGCCTCTGGGAACTGGAGCTTTCTCCATATTCTCCCGGAGCCTCCCATTGAGTTGGTGCACCTTTCTGGGTCTTGTGGTGCCGGAGCCCAGCCAGAGGATTGGCGGGTGTGGCACTCAGCAGAGCGGTCTTTGTGGGCAGTCTGTAGATGCTGTGATGGTGTCACCCTTCTTAAAAAATTAAAAAAAACATATATAACACAGCTTGGTTGTTTGTGGATGCTTACCTTGGGTTATCTGGTCCACTGCTTCCTATTCAAGCTGGGTGTCCTTAGGGGTCCCGTAGGGTAGTCTCAGAGAAGAGGGGGCTACACAGCAGAGATCGCCTTCTAGGAGGACATCGGTTCCCCTTTCCCGACACCCGCCCATTCCGGGTATGCAGTGTGGGGTTGGTGGGACTGTGTGGAAGGGGTCTATGGAGCAGTCTCTTCCCGAGAGTTACCAGATGCTGCATCAGTCAGTTCAGGCTGAAGGCATTGCCCCCCTCATGTAGCTCTTGGCACAGCCATGATGGGGCCCTGTTTTGGAGGCAGCTTTCTGTATCTCGCACATCGCAAGAAGTGGCGGCCATGAAGTTGAGGGGCACTTTGCCTCCGAAGGCTTTCCGGTATATGTGTGCACAGCATCTGGGGGGGGATTTTCCTGTACCTCCCAGCGCTCATGCGGACCACTGCAAGGGATCGACTCCAGATTTGCATCCTATGCCGAGTGGCGTCAGCTGCTTATAGGGTAGCAGTTCACAGAATGTCTCACTCAGCCAGTCAGGCTGCCTAAGATGGCGGCGTCCAGTGGGGGCAGCCATGTTGTTTGGCACAGGAAGCTTCAGCTGCCACATGTCAGGCTATGTGAACATGGTGACCTTCTTGTTGTCCCCCTTCTACTGCCCTGGCATGATCTGTGGCTGCAGGTAAAGGGGAGAGTGGGGCCATAAGGCTGCAATGTCAGGCAGCTCCTTTGGCATCCTAACCAATGGCAGGCAAACAAACAAAAAAAATTAAATAAAACATAAAAATAAATAATAACATTTTATTTAAAAAAAAACATGAGTAGTAGGGACTGCCCCTTCCCCCCAGGCAGTATAGCGTAGTGGTCTAGGCCAGGGAGCTGAATCCTGGAGTCCAGGGCTTGCATCCCTTCGGCCCCCACTTGAATACTGTATGCCCTGAGCAAGGCACTTACCTGCCTTGTCCACCCAAGTCACTCCTGGAAGCTAGCTTTGGTGTTGCGTGCCTTTCCTGGTTAATGATTCCCCTTAGCCTGGTAGATTGAGGGGTTGTAGGGGCGACATCGGGGGGCTTGCCCCCACCCATTTTTTTTCTTTGGGTATGCAGGTGGCCATGATTTTTCACCTGGGAAGCCAGATAATGACAACTTTGTTTTGCCTTACTAATGAATGATTTCTGATGGGGAGGTGGGTGATCTAGTTGTCTCATGGGATCATGTCTGTCAGGAAGAGGAACCCTTCCCCTAGGGCATTGGTGGTGGCTGAGGAGAAGCTGTGAGCACTGTATAAGAAAAAAGGAGTGGCATGGCTGGAGGCTTGCCTGGAGGGTCTGGAAGAGCCATCGACTTCAACTGGGAAGAAGAGGGTAGGAGCAGACAAACCAGTGCCACAGGCAGAGGTGCCTCGTGCTGAAGGTAAGACTCATCCTGGGGGGGGGTCGCAGCTGGGGGCCAGTCAGGTGAAGCAGGTTTTGGGGGTTGTCTGGGGCTCTGAGTCTGATGAGGATACAGATGATCTTGAAGATGGAGGCATGCTGGAGACGGCTGGTAGTGATTCGTAGCAGCCTCCAGACTTGTCAGATAATTAGGTGGCAGGTGACTCGCAGCCAAGAGTGGAGGCCAGCTTATGGGCCACAGTTGATGAGCGGCTGATACAGCTAGTAGGGTTGGTGGCGGACAAAGTAGTGGAAATTAGGAATAAATCAGCACCAGCACCTTCTGGCAGGGATGGTACAGGGAAGGAAGGGCCATCACTGGATAAACCGGTGCCCCCTCCACCAGATAACCCATACGCGGGGCTTAACACACCGTGGGGACCTATTTGACTGATAAGGTTAGGCAGAAGATTAGGAATTGGGAGTATGTAGATATTTTCTCCCTCCTTAACCGGCCCATGGAGCCCAGCAAGAGGAAGAAGGAAAAAAAGGGCCGATCAGGAGCGCAAGAAGATAAGGTGCCCAGGACACATGACAATCGGGTAGTGGCATTCCTCATTTATGCCACGGTTAAACTACAATTAGATGAGAAGCAGGGGGTGGAACTGCTTAACTATATGCATCAAATCACCCTGATGCATAAGGAGAAAGGAGGGATGGCCTAGCTTAACTATGACGAGGAGTTTCATCACAGGCGTCAGATGTACAATGTGTTAGGTTGGGGAAAGCTTGACATGCCCATGATGGTAGACATCATGCAGAGAGGGGGAGTGCAGCACACTGAGAGCAGTTTCCCCATTAAAGGGCCTTCACAGCGCAAATCAGAGGGATCAGCGCAGCAGTTGTGCTACGCTTACAACCAGAGCACCTGCATGCGCAGCAGTTTTAGGTTTAAGCACGCATGCATGGCATGTGGAAAGCTGCATCCCTTTCTGCAGTGCTCCTCAGCCTGAGGAGGGAAAGGGTCAGGGAGAGTCATGCAGGGTAAGTTTATCAAGCCCCATGGAGGGAAGTCTCCCCACCCTGGTGCAGATAAGAAGGATGAAGCTGTGGTTGGACCAGTACCTGGATAGAGCAGCCCCTGACTTGTTGGAAAAAGGGTTCATGGTAGGCTTCAGGATACCATACTGGGGCCCGTGCAGGGCATATGAGGCAGTTAATCTGAAGTCAATATGGGACCATCCACAAGTGGTCTGGGACAAACTGGTAAAAGAATGATGGCTGTGGTGGGTGAATGGTTCATTCACTAGCTCCCACTTGGGATAATTTACAGATATCACCTATTGGACTGGTTCCAAAGAAGACACCGAGCAAGTTCCAGATGATCAATCATCTGTCATTCCCTGAAGGTGATTCAGTGAATGTTCATATCGGTTCCCTGCACACATCAGTACATTACCAGTCCTTTGACTGAGCATTGGAGATAGTGCAATGAGCAGGGCTGGGGCACTCATGGCAAAAGTGGACATCGAGTCCACGTTTCGCTTACTGCCAGTCCACGGGGAGGACAGGGTGCTATTGGGCATGAAATTTGAGGGCAAATACTATGTAGACAATTGCATGCTCATGGGTTGTGCGGTTGCCTGTGCAGTCTTCGAGCATTTCAGCTCCTTCCTGCACTGGGTCACATCACAAATGGTGCACAGTCAGTTCATTGTGCACTATTTTGATGATTTCCTGTTTGTGGGATTGGCAGGGGTTACTGCACTGTGAAAGGATCTTGGCGGCCTTTGAACAGTTGCACTTTGAGTTTGGGGTGCCATTGGCAGCTGGGAAGTCACAGCCTTTGGGGGCAACCTTCACTTTCTTGGGCATTGAAATTGACTCCACTGCCAGGGTATGTAGATTGCCTCAGGACAAGTTGGACACGTTAAGGGGACTTCTACGTAGGATGTGGGACAGGAAAAAAGTCACGATCTTTGAGCCGCAAGAGTTGGTGGGGCACCTCAACTTTGCATGCTGGATCATTCTGGTCGGTAGGACTTTTATGGGCCATCTGGCAAAGAAGGGGCGAGGGTGTCAAAAACGCCATCACAGGATTAGGGTCACAGAGCAATTCAGGGAGGATATCCAGGTCTGGAGCATATTCTTGGAACATTTCAGTGAGGTGGCCATGTGGCAAGTTCCAGGGGAAAGGGTTCCCTTGGAACTTTGCACAGATGCAGCAGGTAGGAAGGGCTTTGGAGCCTACTTCCATGGAGAATGGTGTGCAGGGGAGTGGCTGGCATGGTGGCTGGCAGCAGGACTGGGGAAGCAGGTTATGCTGCTGGAATTATTTCCGGTAGTGGTGGTGCTATGCATCTGGGGAGCTAGACTGAAGGACAGAGTAGTGCATTGCCGGTCGGACAATATGGGAGTAGTGCATACAATCAATTGGCAGTTGGGTCCGACTGGGGCACTTGGTGATTTAATGCGGGTTTTTGTGCTAAAATGGTTGTTGTTTAACATTATGTTCAAAGTAGTGCATGTACCAGGAGCTGATGATGGGATTCCCAATGCTTTATCTCTTTCGTAGTGGCAGAGGTTCTTCAAGTTGGCACTAGGAGCAGACTGACAGCCGTGCGACATCCCCCCGTTTCTCTGGGAGGTGGTGACCAACAGATTTGGAGATGCATAGGTAATTCCATTGCACCCAGAACAAAGGAGGCTTACTGTCGGGGGGGGGGGGATGAACATTGCATCACCACACAGGAAGCCACAGAGTGGCCGGATGTTTGGCCCAACCCAGTAAACTAACTGTGCAGATACATCATGGCAGGGAGGAAGGCCTGATGTTCACTGAGAGTGATGGGGTGATGGGCATAGAGGATAACACTAAGGTCTTTAGGGTACATAAACTGTTGAAGGGCTGGCAGAGGGAAGAGGCCAGCTGACCAGATGCAAGGTGGCCCATAACTCTGGTGATACTAGCTGCCCTTTGAACGTCCCTGCCCAAGGTTTGCTGGAATTCAAATGAAGCCTGATTATTTGAGACACTTTTTATGGTGACTTTCTGTGGTGTGTTCAGGGTGTCAAAACTCACTCAGGCAACAGGTAAGAGAGGGTATCCTGGGCTATTAGTGCAGAATGTAGCCTCAGTTGGGTCCAGGGTTTATGTCCATTTAGGTAAGTCAAAGATGGAGCAGTGAGGGGCGGGATGTTGGTATGAATTGAGGGCACCAAAAAGATCAGGTTGGTCAGTGGGGCGCATGATCAGTGCTAGCAGGTCATCCTGCACAGAGTGAACTGAGGCTTTTTTCCCATCATCAAGATATTAAGCCAGTAAAGGCATATCAATTCAGGTTCATCTTAAAAAATGTACGCCAGAATGCAGAGCTGGAGGACAGTGAATATGGTACTCATTCATTCCAGATAGGTGCAGCAATCAATGCCAGGAGTCTGGACCTGTCTGATTTGGAGATTCAGGCATTGGGACATTGGCAGTCACGGGCATTCTTGCGCTACATATAACCTCACTTGGTCGGCATGAGGATGGGGGACCAAGAGACCTGAACCTGCATCGGGGGTCTTGGTCCAACCTCAGCAGTGCATACTGCAAGGTGAGTGGCCACCAGGACCTTGGCCCTATAAATATCCCGCAACCACAGGTGATACCCTGGCACACACCATGTAGGGTGCCCACATAGATAGGCAGTGCCAGGGCTGGAGGTATGACACATCCTCCCAGTAGTGCACACTGCTCATGGATTATAGGAATATTAGTATTGAAGAGAATTGAATAAAAGAGTTAAGTAATTAAAGAATTAACAGTGCAGTAAAATATTAAAATTCTATGTGTAAAAATAAATACATGACTACGCCCATTTCTTCCAAGATCTGTGTGTGGTGTCTTTTTGTGGGTGGGGGATTGGGGCCTACCGGACAAAAGCAGAGACATTCTTCTCTTTCAGCCAAAAGAGAATTTAATTAGTCAGAGGCAAGGGAAACTTAGGGAGTAGACACCACCAGTTAGAAATATGAACACCTAAATGCTATTAAATTAACTAGGATGACATGTTTAGGGTCATTCTCCACTAATGTTAGGCCCCTACAGATGATCACAGTCATTTCTAGGTGTCTAAACATGTTTTACAGTTTCAGAAAATTGGGTTGGATTATTTTGCAGATTTTTAATAATAATGGTTAACATATGGGGCTGGATATTCAAACTGCGCCATTCTGTGGCACAAGCCCTTGCGCTGCTCAAAAAAGTTGTGCAGGTGTGGCGGGGCGTATTCAGCGGAGTTGCACTGTTGAGCAGCTCCTTTGAATATCGCTCCCCGGCCACAGCCACTGTGCATGGTGCAGTGGAACTTGCGCCACCGCAAGTGGTCAGAGTGGAACATTCAAGATGCGCTAGCATAAGTTCCATTGCGCCATGCGCAAATTTCCGATATTCAAAAGGTGACATACAAATGGGGCCATAAGTTATGCAAGGTGCAGAGGGGCCATTTGCATCTACTTACAGACCCATTTGCATGCCATTAGCATGCAGGTGCGCCGATCCCCGACAACTTGTGCCTGGCGCCCTGCCAGGCAGCAACCGTCAGGGACCAACACCCCCTGCAGCCCGATCACGGGCATGAAGTAAATCTCCCTCCCCACTGGCCCGATAGCAGGCATAACAGTATTAAACCCCCCTCCACTGGCCCGATCGCGAGCAAAATGGAACTGAACCCCCCTGACTGGCCCGATCGCGGGCATAGCAGAACAGACCCCCACTAGCCCGATCGCGGGCAGAACAAAGTTCAACCCCCAAGACCAATATCCCTGGTGGTCCAGTGGACATGAACCCGATCGTGGGCATTGAGTCAACCCCAAGGTCAATTTCCCTGGTGATCTGGTGACACCCCACCCACTGCTCGCAGGCCACCACCACTCCCCCTGTCAGCGGGCAGCAGCACCCCACCCGCCTGCCGCCTGCCGCCCGCTGACTGACTGATCGATGAGGGCTGCATGCCCATTGGTTCAAGCAAGAGCCAATGGGCGTGCCATGCTCACTGAGGCAGTCCAGATATGAATTCCATATCTGGACTGCTTTCACTACAATCATGAGCTACACACCAGTGGCTCTTGCTCTGAACCAATGGGCATGCAGCCCTACCGATCAGTCATCCGGGCGGACAGCGAAGCGGGTGAGGGCGGTGCTGCCCGCCGGCTGATGGGGGAGTGGGGTGGTGGGGCTCCATGGGTGGGTGGGGTGAGGGCCACTAGATCACCAGGGAAATTGGACCTTGGGGGTTGACTCTAATGCCCGTGATCGGGCTTGGCGTCCCTCTGGACCACCGGGATATTGGTCTGGGGGTTTGAACTCCGTTCTGCCCGTGATCGGGCTAGTAGGGGGTTCAGTTTTGTATGCCTGCGATCGGGCCGGATGGGTGGGGTTCAGTTCTGTTATGCCCGCGATTGGGCCAGTGGGGGGTCAGTTCTGCTTTTGCCGCAACGAGCCAGTGGGGGAGGTTTAATACTGTTATGCCCGTGATCGGGCCAGTGGGGGGGTTACTATTATGCCCATGATCGGGCTGCAGCGGGGGCACAGGGAACAAGTGGAGGGCCACCCACAGGTGGCAGCTGCTGTGTTGCGCCCTGCAGTGTGGCAGCTCACCTATGGGTGGCCCTCGATTTGATCCTTTTTTTTTTGGCTCAGTGTTGTGCAGGTGCAGGTAGGGGGTTGCGCCTGCACAACTCTGCACAGCCGGCTGAATATCAGGCTGTGCAGTTTATGCATGGTTCCTGCCCCTCCGGTTGAGCATGCCTTCATTAGCATTACGCTGTTGCTCAGCATGACTTGGGGGGCGCAACTGCCTCCTGCTGAATATCGCAGAATGGCGCAATTTTGGACTTGCGCAGGTGTAACCCTATTGTGCATGGCGCAACCCTTTTGAATATCCAGCCCATGGTGTCTGCGTATTAAGTGTGACATTCAGACACAGTCTTTCACTGAAAGCATGCTGCTAATTATATATTTTTGCTCACAATTTTGAAAAGCACATATATGAGCATGTTAACACAGTTTAACACCGTTAATATATGATCTTGTTTTGAATTTTTCAAAATGATCAAGATTATGTTAAAGGATGCAGTGTTTGTCAATTGTTTCACCTTCAATAAAAAGATCAGAAATGCCCTTTAAAAATGCAGAGAATTTAGATTGTACCATTCATTATGTTACTTAATATCCACAGCATAGAATACTGACACACATGTTGGCTTTAACCTTGTTTTTCTGAATTCTGTTCCATCTGAAATGAGATTTAGTGTCCGTCCAGAAGTACTGTTCATTCATTTTTTGTTAAAAAAATATTAGAATGTTGCAGTGCTGATGTAATAAGTATACAAATATAATGCAGAGGTACAATGATGAAAGGTATGTAACTTGTTTGCAGGAAATGGAGTTGAGGGAAGCCAAAAACAAAGTATGTCCAACCTTGCTGAGAAATGCAGCACACAGTAGCAATTGGATATAGCTATGATGTACTCCTCCTTCTGAACAGCATTTTCTTTAGGTTTACTATATTTTCTGCAAAATGTAACCCAGCACACTATCCGTCTCTATGGTATTTCACACATACAATTTTCAGTTATTACTTGTGCACATAACATTGTCCACTGTATGAATACGTATTTTATTTTATGGTAACCTAAATAGCCATAAACATCATATAATGAAAAGAACTACAATGAAGTTATGTTAACGTTATTTATTAAAATGTAATATGTCATAATTACAGACAATAAAAAACTAAAAAAAAAATTCAAAGCATGTGACAATTATTAATGCATGTGACATTGATTAAGTCAGAGCTCCAGGTCCCCTGACAGAATAATTGCACCAAAAACAGGCAGTTTTCAACCTGAACTAAAAAGAATGAAAAATGTTACATTTCTAGATGGTACTTGTTGAAGATGGGTGGAAAAAAACAAAACAAATGGGTCAGCAGCAACCCCAGGAAGGCTACCCACCTCCAGTGACTCATTCATCAACTACACAGTCAAGGACTGGCATCTTCCCTGCGGCCTTCTGCAAATAACGCAGACCCTGGTATAACAAATGAAAATCTACTTACAGAGCTCCAAGCTTTCTGAACTGAAGTTTGGTACTCACTACTAGCCTTGTGCTCTGATGTCGACAAAGTGCAGCTTGAAAAATATCTCTCTACAAAAGGCATCCACCAACCATGTAGAGTATACAGATAAATGATAGATCTCTTGCTACATATTTACCACAGACGGACCCAGTCAAAGAACAAGTGCATGGACTTAGATAGCCACCTTTGTCAGAACAGTCTTTAGCTGTATGGTCTGCCCAAGGGTCAAGGGAGAAGAAGTAATCAATATTTGTATTTAATTTAAAGTGTTTGCCCGGGAGAAGCACACTAAGCCAAAGCTCATTTCCAGGTGCGACCCCAGGGAAAGGGGAGGAGAGAAGTTATATATATATACCGAACAATACAGAGAAAACTAAATTCAGATCATAAAATGAGTATTGATTATACAGGATCTACAAAGGTGTGGGTACAAATTCATTGTTTTCATTGATCCATTATTTTAAAAGGCTATCTCCCTCCTTCAGGATTTTAACATTGAAACTGAAGTGGCATATTGGGCCATCAGCCCAAAATTGGAGCCATCAGAGAGACCCCACTTAGTTATCATAAAATTCCTAAAGTACCAGGTGAAGGAACAGATTTTAACAGCTGACTGGAAGAAAAAGGAAGTTTACTGGGGCCGACACCACCTGTACTTTGAGAGTGATCTTGTCCTGACTATGCAAGCAAAGTGAAGGGCCTATGGCCTGTGTTTAAGGGCCCTCAAACAAAGAAAGGATTTGATTTAAACTCTGTATCCAGCACATCTCAGAGTGGCCTACAATGATAAGGCTACAAAAAACCAGAGCACACACCAGGTACTATGACTGTAATATATTTAATGGTGCAAAGAACCGCCAACCAGATACTTCTATGTGTCAACTCTAACGAGTCTTTCTTCGGGGGCGGTGCTGGACTGTGAACAAGAGCATTTTATAGTGTATGCACAGAAGTGTTAATAGGGTACTAAGAATCACATGAGAACAGTGTGCAGGTTGAACAAAAACACTGTAACAATACATTCACGTCATTGGGCAGAATAGCATTAAGAATTGATGAAGTAAAAGTAGCAACAATGATTTTATAGAAGAGTAAATTAATGCTAACCCCATTATCAGTTAAACTGCAAACAAAACTAAAAGTAAAAAAAATGATGGCCAGTGTGCTAGTGCTAATTAGTCAAGTAATAACCAGATGTGTCAGTTCTTGATAGACACAATGATCAACATACATGTTCTACGATGATAACTAGTCAGCATCTGCAGGCTGACAACAATTGCTGTCTCTGTTGATCTGCATTAGTCAAAGTAAGTTACGTACTGTATGTATAATATATACTAAGTCTAAAAAAGGGGGATGCTCACTCTAGGTTGTAAGGAAAAGGTAAGGGAAGGGGGGATAAAGGTAAAAAGAAAGAAGTGGGGCTATAAAATAACACTATAAACACACTGTTCAATGCTTATTTATTTTATTTATTTATTGAGATCTAGGCATACACCTTTGGGCTGGAAGATCATTTACAAAGGTTTGATGTCAGTAGAAAATAACAAATTACAGACAATTCAAACAGAAATATATGACAGTATCTGAATTTCAAAAAATAGAACCGTACAAAAATGGAAGTGCAGTTAAAGTCTTAAAACAGTTAATAATACAGGTGAGTATAGGGTTGCATACAATGTGAGAATCGAGCTGCAGTACATAAACTACTAATCCTAGTAACATTTCATTAAGTTGGCCTAGTGGTGCTGAGGGTTGAAGCGCTGGACACCACACCTTTCGCCACACTGGCGACCTGAGTTCAGGAGTGAGCCTGGGCCACCGGAGATCAGCAGGGGGAAAGAGGATCAAGCATCTGGAGGATAGCTCTCCTGTCTCTGGGGAGGGATCCAGGGTTCACCCTGCACAGCAGCGGCCCCTGATGGAAGCCGGAGGCACTGCATAAGCTTTGGGCTGAAGTAGAGGACATAGAGCTGCCACAAATGTCGGGAGATGTCATTGCATGTCTGAGCTCTGGGAGGGAGAGGGGGGGGCAACAACCAAAAACAAAGGGAAAAAACCCTACCGGCCAGGTGAGGCAATGGTGACTTCCAGGAACCGAGGCTCCACATGCCCATCGCTGGCCACAATCTTTGACTCTACCCCCTGGGGATCTTAGGCCTCTCCAAGGGGCCCAGGAGAGATGGAGGTCCTGATACCAATGCTACTGTCAGAGTGAATGGTTCAGGTGGGTGGCTAGGGGCTGCAGGTTGAGTGAGAACAGCCCAAGAGATGCCCTGGAAGGTAGACAATAAATAGAATTAGACAAAAAAAATAACATTTCATTGTCAAAGTATAGGGAGGGACAGGGAGGGAAGAGAGATGTATGGATGGAAATAAGGGCATGAAGGAGTAAAAAGGGGGATAAGATAGGGCTAGTGCATATAAGTCCAGTGATCCCTAAACTTGCTGATTCACAAAAGGCACAATACATATGAAAGAGACCAGCACTCTGGCACAACCAGTCAGTGTTTATTGGTCAAAGTCTACTGCTATTGCTGTTAAACTGAAAATATAAGAAATATTTATGTACTGGAAAAATCAAAATCTAATCTGTTTGGAAAGAAAAGAAAGAGGAGACAACAGGCGGGGGGGGGGATGGAAGTGTAAGCAAACCTATAGCACCTCCAAAATTTGCCAATAATAATTAAGCAATAAGGCATGACCAAGGGTTATGTTAATGGTCTGTTAATCATCTTCTAGGGGTGTACTGGTGTACGAGGTGTAGCTGAGTGCCACATGCCCCTAGAGGATGATTAACTGACCATTAACATAATCCTTGGGAGTGCCTTATTACTATTATAATAAAAATGGTTTTAAACAGTGTTAAACCTTGTTTAGCATATGGTTAAGCTCTACATGTATGTTAATAAAAGATTAACATAAGGCTGTTAGAGTGTTTGCAGCCAATCAGAAAGTTTCATTTCTCAGACCTTTTTATAATATAGCGAAACAGAGAAACTGTCCAGTGAACACCTGTCTAATGACACATAAATTATGATTAATATTAGTCTTCAAAAGATAATACAATATCCATAAACATGCCATGACAGTAAAAAATCGAACAAGAAAAACGTGTTGTAACTTATACATATAATTAAAGATAGACTCCAAAATGACAGTCAATTGATCAAGAAAAGTAGAATGAAAAAACGTACTGGAAAAAAAGGGAAGAAGAGGTGAGAGATGTAGAGAAGAGAAAAATGGAAAGAAAAAGGAACATGACCAAATACTAGTTAATTTATTTTTTCAAATGTTAACACTAAAATGTTAATCACAACAAACCATCACTGGTACAACAGCAAGCAAAGGCAAAGCGCCATTATTTACATCATTATTCAGACCCAAGCAGAGGTAGATAATGGGGATGTCAAACATTGTCGTGTGGACGAACCTGTTTATAATAAGGGCTTATAGTCCCATTGATCATTTAGACCATTTGAGAACAGACAATTAGGGGTGGCAATCCACCTCGTCTCATGCTGGAGTAAAATTTGTGTATGGTCTCCTCCTCAAACCAGTGGTGGGATGAATTCTAAGGTTCAAAATTTAATTCCTGTTGTATTCAAACTGTCCGCGTCACCAAAATGCAAAACCACAGTATTTGTGCAATTGTGGTTAATAATGGCATGTGTAGTGGGCATGTGATTCTTTTATTTTTTTATTCTGTTTATCATCTAACTTGGTGCAGGTGATGTAACCCCTCTTCAGCACCCAGACCTTGCACTCAGCATCCACACCAGGCTGACTGGACTGGGAGGCCCATAGCTTGCCCCGTGTGGTGGGGCTCCCCAAGGGGAGAGACCAATATCTACCTAAGACTCCAGCTGAGGCTTAAGCCTGGGTCATCATTCGGTTGGAGGTCCAAAGGCTTCATGGTGCAGTCAGCCCAGGAATTTCCTCATACATTTCCCTGGCATCACGGACATGCAGTAACATCAGCACAAGTCAGGCGCACTCCTGCACCTGACCTACAGATGTCTGCTGTTACCTTCCCCTGAAGAGTGGCCTCAACTTTTGCACACCCAGCCTCCACTGTGTATTGCTGATAGGCTGGGGAGTTACAATCCCCCCCCAGAGGAAGAGAGCTGTCTGTAGGGCACTCATCTTACCCCCCAGCCATCCCTCTGACACACCACGCTCAGTCCTAAATGCGGGTTGTCAGCACCGCAGGCAGTAGTACTAATGCTGTGCCAGCAGGCCAGCTGGGCATGTGATTCTGCCTACATAAATGGAATTACATGAGCACCAACATACATAAACACAGAATTGAGTTCACCAGTCTATATATGTGGTCAATGTATAACTCTTTTTCAAAATTGAATGTACAAGAGTTGGCCCAATGCTGGCAAAACTACAGACATTGCTTCAACAACATTTTTTTAAAGCCCACTATATTACTGGTAATCTGTTTGTTACATAAGTGGAAATGATTACTAGTAACATGATGTCCTATATGTTTGCCTTTACAGAATTAAATTCTGGGCTCTGGTCTTACCAAATGCTTAAGAGTATTATTGGCTGTCAGAATCAACCAACTGTTTTTAATAATCTGTTTCAATTCCATGGCTTTAGAGTGGTAATCAGAAACGAATATAATTGTCTGTGGAGATGTACTCATGCTATTAAAATTTCCTGAGTATTTGAACAGACTATTTCTCTCTACCTGTCTAACTCTATTAAGTGCCTCCTTGCAGACCTCAGAACTGTACCTCTTTCCTTGAAATGAGACATCATTTGACAGGCTTCCCTGTTCAAATTTAATGTTAGAAGTACAATTTTGTCTAAGATGAAGCAATTCATCATAAGGTATACTAGAAATGAAAGATTGAGGATTTAAGCTATCTGCTTGGAAAATGCTATTTTTAGCTGCTTGTTTTTGATAGCGGGCACTTTCCACTACACTTTCACAATTAGTATATCAGGTAATATCCAAAAAGTCTATTAACTCAGTATCTGCTCTGCATGTACCTTTAAATTCCATTCATTTGTATCGAGCAATCTGACAAAGTCATCTACTGACTTCAAACCCCACCCCAGATGTAGATGATATCATCAGTATAACAATACCATTTGACAATGTGTCAGTCTGAGGTGTGGGTTCGAGTTGGAGAACACTACTTGTTCCCAATAAGACATAACAGATTAGCATAGGATGGGGCTGAGGCCACCTCATAGCTGTTCCCTGACACTGAAGGTAGAACTTGATTGAAAAAGTAAAGTAATTATACTTTACAATATAATCCAAAAGGTCAATTATAAACTGTTTTGGAACTGTCTCAAAATTCTGTTCTTTCTCCAAGTAGTAAAGGGCTGCACTTTTGTGTGTTCAATACAGGTATACAGGGAAGCTATATCAATAGCTAACCAGCAGTAGTTTGGTAATCAAGTCATTCTCTTCAATTTCTGTAAAGCGTCTTTGGAGTCCCTCAAATAGGTGGGTGTTTTGACTACCAATTGTTTGAGGAAATAGTCCACAAAACTGGAGGGACCCTCACTGAGCAACCCAATGCCAGATATAATCGGTCATCCAGGGTGGTCCCTCCAGACTTGTGGATCTTGGATAGGATAAAAAATGTGGGACACATTGGAAAATCCTGTTTTAAAAATGAAATTCTGTCTCAGCAATCTGACCCTTATGTGAAGCTTCATCCAACAAATCTAACAAGACACTTTTAAAAGGAACTGTGGGATCAAAAGTGAGCCTCCTATAACATTGTTGGTCTGAAAGCTAACATTCTAGCTCTTTTATATATTTACAGGTATATTGTATCACCACGGCACTACCCTTGCCTGCTGACTTGACCCGTAATTTGTTCCATTTGTTTTAGTTCACATGGTGCCTGCCAATCAGCCGTGGACATATTATGGTGCTGGGGCAGTTCTCTGGTGCTACTTAATTTAACAAGATCATCCCTTACTAATCTTTCAAATACTTTCACTGTATTATGTCTAAGTGTAGGAGAGTAAAAATCACGTGTTTTCTTAAGAGACATTCTAGCTTTAAAACTGAACATCATTGCTTTAAAATTCACTATCAGAGAAGTCAATAATATCAGTCAGGAAGCCAATATCCTCCTAATTACCATTCTCCAGTTCTGCATGGCCCTATTCACTCCAGTTCATGTCCACGTTTGTGCTATTCTGGCTAAGAGCAGCCACATTGCCCAAGTCCTTGGTTAAAAAGCCCATTACTAGAAAATTCAGTTCCTGTTCTCCCTTATCAGCAAAGTATACCTAAAGGTCTGTCTTGCATAACAGTTTAAATAAATCAACAATTATGTTGAAGAAATCAGGTTCTGTGGAGGGAACAAAAGTTAAGCCATTTGCCAGAACATTTCACATTGATGGGCTGCTCTTAATCTTGTGGAACAGTTTTTTTTTTTTTTATTTTATAAAAAAGCCACTTGTTTCTGTTCATTATCCATTGACTTCTGACAATGATTCCTCCCTCTGTTGTAGTATGCCATGCAATTTCTAGATCTACCATGGGTGCATAATCTTACTTTGGTTATCCCAGCTGAAGATGCCTTCTCCCATTGTAATCACAGTGGTCGCTTTCAAATGTATTTTCTTCTGTGATTTAAACTCCACTTCAAGCTTGCAAACTTTATCCTGAAGATTTGTATTAAATTCTCTAAGGTCAGATGTATCTTTATATTTTAGAAGAACTTTTTGGACTTACTTAAATTCAGTAGTGACTCTGGTATAACTGCAAGTATTCTGTTCTATTAAGATTTTTACCAAATCACTAGAGCAATGTTCTGATGAGTGCTCCCACTGCTTCTTAAAATCCTGATCCAATTGGCCCAAAGATGGAGCTTTAAAAACACTAAGTCCTCTGGGTACTCTTTTTTTCTTTGAATATTGTTCAAGAGTAATTTATCAAATTATAAATTTACTTCCTGGAGGCTAAGTTTTTCTAATTGATAAAACATCTTTTACCTCAGACTTCAGTGCTGTTGATTTAGTTGGACAGGACAGATTGACAGAGTGGATTGAACTAGTCCTACTCTACCTCAAACATTCATTTTGTGAACAAGGGGTGCATGGAGCTATCCACTTACATGTAAACTCAGAGTTAAAAATAGAAGGCCTGTATTCTTCAGCTTCCTAGCCCAGTTACAAGTAGGCTTGAACATATAGGACCAGATTAGAACTCTAATGTGCGACTACTTTCAGACATCACCTAGTGAACAACATTCTCCTTTTCCAGAGAGAATATGTGCCTACCGCTCCTCCAGACTTCCACCACATCTTACCCTTGAGCAACAGCAGACTGTTCTTCAATCTGTCTCAGTGGAAGAGGTAATGACACCACTTCAAAATGTTCAAATCCAGGAATACCTGGACCCTGGCAGTTATCTTTTGGAATTTTATAAAATGTTATAAAGCCTTCTCCACTGACATCCTTCCAGCCCTCTTGGGTGCCTTCACAACTGTACAGACGGGCACGACTCCCCACTGTGCTGGAGTAGGGTCACCATTTCAGCCATTTTGAAACTGGGAAAAAACCCATGTAGTACTACCTTGTATCACCCGATATTGGCACTTAATATAAACTATAAGCTATACTATACATGGCAGTATGGGCACACAGGTTGGATGACTTCCTACTGTGATTCACAAAGACCAATCAGGATTCATTAGACAGTGTCAAATGGTTGACAACATCTGTTGTATCCTCCATCTCTTGGATTCTGTGCATCAGAGATCCATTCCCTTCAGCTTAGATGCCAAAAATGCATTTGATAGCATATCCTGGGGTTATTTGTGGGACACCCTAGCAGCCTTTCATGTTCCTGCCCCTTTTATTTCTGATTGCAGAACATTTACACATGCCTGCAGGTGTATCTGTGTGTGAATGACTGCTGTTACACACCCATTGTTCTTGAGTGAGGCACAAGACAGGGGTGTCTTCTCACCCCCCTGTTACTCGCCTTTTATATTGAATCACTAGCAGTGACTACCCATCAGAAGGAGGGGATAACCCTGGGAGGAATAGAATTTAAGGTGGCCTTATATGCAGATAACATGCTCCTTACTCTGTTATCCCAAGACCATTGAACTGAGGCATCCTGGGAGGAAAGTTCAAAATCTGGGTAGGTGTGAGGTTTTAAACTGAATCTCCCAAAAACAGAACTTCTTCAGTTTCATTACACTGTGTCCTTAGAACTGGAACAGGAATTCCCCTTTAAGTGGAATAGAACTATAGTTAAATATTTAGGAATATATACCCCTAAAAACCTAGACAATTTTGAATTTCTCAGCTATGAACCTTTAAATCAGTAAATAACACTGAATTTCAATAACTGGAGCCACCTTCCAAGGTGGAGTCTGTACAAATGGTAGTCTTCTCTGTTTCTAGTAGTGTTTCCCCTGGTCCCTTGTTTCAAAAAAAAAAGGGGGGGGGGAGTGCTACCACTTTGGAATTGTAAAGCAAATTATTAGAATAGTGTGGTGCTCAACCCATTCTAACATTACCTCTGAGCCGTCCCCTCTGTCTTCAAATTGCACATCTCTTCTTCTGAAAGATACTACCCTCTTGTACCTTGTTAATTCCCTTGAGATACTTGAAAGTTTCTGTCATGTCCCCCCTCTTCCTCCTTTCCTCAAGGGTATATTTTTCCAAATTTGTTACGTTTCAGAACTAATGTCCCTTCATCAGACTGAAGAGTAGCTATACTGTGGCTGTAGGCAACTACGTTTCAGGACTAATGTCCCTTCATCAGACTGAAGAGTGGCTATACTGTAGCTGTAAATTTAAAATAAACCCATCAGTAATGTTGTCTCCATTTTTATGAATAATTTAAATATATGTCTATTTTTCTTAATATTAGTGTAGGTAGGGACAAACCTGTAGGCAACATAATTTCACACCATTATTTTTAACTGTGGCATTTCACAAAGTGGCTGTCAAAAACAATCATTTTTTTCTGTAATTCAAACAAAGTCTAGATAAGATACTCTATTCCTTCCCAAAATTCCCATCTATATAAAGCAACATTCAAGCACTTCATAGCATTTCAAAAGGTATTAAAATCTTTAAACTGTAAAGATACCCTTCTAGCGTGCTTTCTTTTTTCAGTACCAGGCAAATTTTGAATTGGATTATAACATTTATACCTATTAATGCAAAAGTGTTCTTCTAAAACTATAGTTCATATTACTATCAAATCTTTCATTTTTTAAAAGAGGGCTCATTATGTCTTTTAGTTTGTCTAACATTGAGCATCTCCTTGTAGTTGTTTAAAATGTCCTCTTTCTTTTGTAATGCGTATGACATGATTACTTTCCCACATTCAACTTAATAGTCTAACTTTCCTGACCATATGAAAACGTGCTTACCACAGTGATTTATACTTTCTTTTGAGTTCACGAACAACTTCTTCACATTATGTTTTGGGGTTTTACCTTTATAGCTACAAGGGAGCTTATTATTTTCAAAGCCTTACATTCCTGGGGCCCGATTCTAGAAGGGTGGCGCAAGTCACTGCCAAACGCAACTTGCACCACCCGCACCTGTGACATTGACCCTGCGCCCTGTTCTAGTAGGGGCAGGGTCTTCACAGTTAAGTCCTGTGACTTGTGACATGTGGCCAGATACGCTGAACTGCAGGCATATCTGGTGAGCATGTCGCAAGCCGCAACAGCAGGGTGTCATGGGCAAACCCCGAACCCATGCCTCGACCCCTAGTCACCAGCCACAAATGCGGCAGATACCCAAGTAGCCCTGGTAGTCTAGTGGCCCCCCCAACTGTTAAATATTAACTATACAGTCCCGTATCCCTGGTAGTCTAGCAGCCCCCCAACTGTATATAAACAATAACGAGACTCCCCATTTCCCTGGTGGTCTAATGGCCCCCACCCAGCCATGCCAGCCAAACTAGCACCCCCACCCATCCCCAGTTGATGATTGGCACAGCTTATTCACTTCCATGGTTGCGCCACTGACTGGTGCATATATGCATTACTACAGACATGCTCAGAAATTAATTTCTGAGCACATCTGTGCAGTAGCGCATTATTGCACTCAGTCAGCAGCTGGCCATGGAGGTGAGAGGTGGGCTGGGGCAGGTGGGGGGGTGTTGGGTGGGCTGACATGGGTGGGTAGGGGGCCACTAGACTACTAGAGAAATGAAGATTCTCATTATTGTTCAAGTACAGTTCAGGGTGGCACTAAACTATCAGGGAAATGGGATTCTCGTTATTGTTCATGTACAGTTCAGGGGGCACTAGACTACCAGTGAAATGGGGATTCTCATTATTGTTTATGTACAGTTTGGGGGTGGTCACTAGCCTACCAGGGAAATGAGGATTCGTGTTTCATTTATGTACAGTTGGGGGGGCCACTAGACTACCAGGGCTCAATTTATTTTGTTTCAATAAACCCTAGTAATTGCCACATATGCGGCAGGTGACTTGTGGTTCTGGGCACGGGTGGGGGGATGGCAGCACCGCCCTGCAGAGCTTCTGCCAATGACATTTAGGGAGGCTGGGGGTATGGGTAGCCCTGTGGGGCCCCACTAGGGTGTGCTGGACATGGGGGGAAGGAAACTGTACACTGTCCGCTGGACAGCCAATGGGTCTATAGGACCTCTGAGGGCATCCGTAATTATACCAGCTAAATGCTGGTATAACTTACGTTGCTGGATCTCCTCAGAAGGTTCTTGTAAAATCCCGATGTGGGCACTTTATGGCTGCTCTTATAGAATGGGGTACAACTGCTGCTACAAACCCCCTAGCGCCATGTCACAGGGGGTTTATGCGGCGTAACTGCTGTTTGGAGCAAGTAGCTTGCACCATGTCACAGGCCACTATATAGAATCGCGCATGTCGCAACTGCTGGTGTAAATTGCTACATGCATCATTCTACCTGGTACAACTGCAGTTTCACCAGGCACAACCCTTCTAGAATCGGGCCCCTTATAAATTTCAAGAGCATATTGATTTTTACATATATGGACATATATAAATGCTCTGTAGGCAAAAGAACAATTATTACTACACAAACTTTGTTATAAACTCACTTTCTCCATGTCTAAGAGACTGTGAGCTGGAAATTCAAATGAATCCTCCACCATTATGCCAAATGCCACCAAGCTCCTCTTAGCTAATCCACAGATACCTTCTTCCTGAAGGACTGGAAGGAGCTGGGCTATCTTGGGAGCACATCACAGGTGTGATGTCATCACACCTATACGTACACCCTTTCCAGCCTGGTCAGTATGTGAAACTGTAAGAATATATCCAGAAAGAATTTAACTTACAGTCCCCCTTACCAAAAAGATTTTTATTCCATTAAATTATAGACAATGTCATAATTGCTTATACCTTGGGTTCTTAAGGTGGAATTTTGACATAACATGGACAAGTCCTTAGCAAAACAGCATCTAATTCTATTTCAGCAGAATAACTGTGTGTTGTCGTATTTCAAAACTTCTTCATTTCTATTTTAATTAAACCTCTAGTATAGAGTGGAATTCATAACATTAAGGAGACCTCTAAAATAGAGGTGACAGCAATATTCTGGCAGAAGAAAGAAGAAAAAAGGGAAAAAAGGAAAAAGCAAAAAGGTGGGGGGGGACAGGAGAAATAGATTAAACCAGAATTAATGAATCTATACCCAAGAATACCATTATTTTATTGTCTTCCCAAAGATAATAAAAAAACACCTGGGAGACCAATAATCTCTGGCATAGAATCAATCACAGAACCTTAATCAATCTTTGTGGACCATTATTGCAAAGAATTATTTCCTAAGACAATCTCCTATATTAAAGACAGTAAACACTGTATACAAATCATAGAACAACTTAATCAAAGTGAAAATCTAGATTCTTGTATTTTGATGACTCTGGATGTTAAAAATCTGTACACATCAATACCACGCACAGAAGGTTTATCATCACTGAGGACAGCACTAGAGAAAAGGGAAAATAATAAGCCAGATAGGGACTTTCTAATCACCTTAACTGAACTTGTCTTGAAAAACAACTATTTCAAATTTAAAGATGCCTGTTATAAACAAATAACAGGTATAGCTATGGGAGCTACACTAGCACTTACATATACTAATCTCTTTATGTCAAAATTTGAAAATAAATATATATACTCTGATGGAAACAGATTTAAAACTTATTTAAAACTTAACAAATGCTTTATAGATGACATCTTGATTATTTGGGATGGAAATGAAGAAGATTTAAACCAATGTTTCATATATCTAAATAAAGTCACACCATATCTTCAGTTCACTATAAATTTTGGAGATAAGTAATCCCATATCTGGATTTACTACTGATAAAAGAAGGAAAGAAAATAATTACAGACTTATACCAAAAGGAAAGTGATAGAAATACTATTCTCCAAGGTATAAACAATTATGACATTGTCTATAATTTAATGGAATAAAAATCTTTTTGGTAAGGGGGACTGTAAGTTAAGTTCCTTCTAGATACATTCTTACAGTTTCAGATACTGACCGGGCTGGAAAGTGTGTACGTATAGGTGTGTGATGACATCACACCTGTGATGCACTCCTGAGATAGCCTAGCCCCTTACAATCTTTCAGGAAGAAGGTATCTGTGGATTAGCTCAGAGGAGCTTGGTGGCGTTCAACATAATGGTGGAGGATTCATTTTAATTTCCAGCTCGCAGTCTCTTAGACATGGAGAAATTGAGTGATGAAAAGGCTATAACTATTATAAAGTGAGTTTGCAACAAAGTTTATGTAGTAATAACTTTTCTTTTGCCTACAGAGCATTTATATATGTCTATATATGTGAAAATAAATATGCTCTTGAAATGCAAAAGGAATGTAAGGCATTGAAAATAATAAACTCCCTTGTGGCTATAAAGGTTAAACCCCAAAGATAATGTGAAGAAGTTGTTCATGAACTCAAAAAAAAGTATAAATCACAGAAGTAAGCACATTCTCATTTGGTCACAAAAGTTAGACTGTTCAGCTGAATGTGGGAAAGTAATCGTGTCATACACATTACAAATGAAAAAGGACATTTTAAACAATTACAAGGAGATGCTCAATGTTAGACAAACTAAAAGACATAATGAGCCCTCTTTTAAAAAATGAAAGATTTGATAGTAATATGAACTATAGTTTTAGAAGAACACTTTTGCATTAATAGGTATAAATGTTATAATCCAATTCAAGATTTGCCTGGTACTGAAAAAAGAAGGCACGCTAAAAGGGTATCTTTACAATTTAACGATTTTAATACCTTTTGAAATGCTATGAAGTACTTAAAATGTTGTTTTATATAGATGGGAATTTTGGGAAGGAATAGAGTATCTTATCGAGATTTTGTTTGAATTACAGAAAAAAATATTGTTTTTGAAAGCCACTTTGTGAAATGCCACAGTTAAAAAATCAATAATGTGAAATTTTTTTGCCTACAGGTTTGTCCCTACCTACAATAATATTAAGAAAAATAGACATATATTTAACTTATTCATAAAAATGGAGACCACATTATTGATTTTTTTTTTTTAATTTACAGCCACAGTATAGCCACTCTTCAGTCTGACAATGGGACATTAGTCCTGAAACATAGCAAATTTGGAAAAATAATAAGAGAGCAAAAACAATGAAATCTGAATTTTTACAAGGAAGATTTAACAGATGAAGTAAAGGCTGATAAAATGTTTAAAAGAAATTGGAATACCATATTTAACCTGACATTACAAAGAAACTTACAAGAGAAAAAATAAAAATTCTTCAAAAGAAAATAAAAGAATACAAATTGATTCTAGAAGAATATGTCTCTCATTTATGGGTTGAGCACCACATTACTCAAATAATTTGCTTTACATTTCCAAAGTGGTATCCCCTCCTACCCTTTTTTGAAACAAGGGACTGAGGGAAACACAAATAGAAACAGAGATTACTATACTTTTCCAACTGAAGGAAACATTATCTTGTTTCCCTAATAGAAACTTTCAAAAACAAATATAGAATGACAACCTTTTCAGAACTTGGGGAAATGACCAACAACAGGTCTACAGCCATCAGCATAAATCAAGAAGAAGCAGACAGTACAATGGGTCTAGTTAAAAGTAAACAACAAATAGATGTGACTGAAATTCCAAAGGCATCTATTAACAAGTTAGAAGCACTAAAAGAGAGAGAGAAATATGCCTTGACTGACATGCAGTGACACTTTTGGAATACGTTAAACAGAAGAGACTCCTCGGAGGTCTCAGAGTGTTGGTAGAATCACATCTAGGTTTCAATCCCTAAGGTTTTCAAATCAAATGGGATGGAATAAGAACCAAATGCTCATTTGATTTTATTTTCTCATTAATAGAGACATTAACAACAGAACAGAATAAAGTACTAGAAAAATTAAAACATTAGAAACACTACTTAAAAAATCTATTGAAACTTCTCAGTTGAAAGCACTAGTTGAAATAATTTAAAAATCACTAATACATAATGAGAACTACTTTAGAAACATAAAATTACAACAATTCAGATGGGACATTACAGATTATAAAGGTGGAAAAAAAATTCCTGGAAAAAAATTAGAATATCAAACCACAATATATAATCTGGATGAAACATGCACCCCTTCACATTCTTCTGAATTAGATTCACAAGAATCTGGACCAGTCAGGGGCAATAGATCAAAAATATTTTTTTCCCAAAAATCAGAGATGATATCAGGGATATAAAATATATTTTAAACAACAAATGCCATATAGGAATCGTTACTATCAAGGCTATCAAAGAAATGAATACCATGAACCTTACAGACAGAGTTGGAATTCTAATAATGCACAATACAATCAGGATTTTCTCAGACACCAAAATGAATCAAAACCCTCAACTTCGGGTATGAGAAAAAAAGAAAGAGAAAAAGAAAAATATATAAGAGGTCAAAACAGAAAAGACAGCAACAAGACACACGAAACAATGTCCAAAACAACACAAAATTAATTGTTTACAATTTATCGACTCAGGCCCTTACTGAGACAGAAGAGAAAGTTCTAGGAAAAGGTTTATCCTTCAGTCTCACAGAAAGAATAAAACCATTTGAACTATGACTAGATCTAGAGAAGTTTTACAGAAAATTACATCTCATACACTTTTTCAGTCTAAAAGAAACAAATTTACAAAATCAAATATAACTGCAAGATAAACAAAAACTTAAACAAGCATTAGGGGTCACTTCAATGTTTGACCCAGTGGGCTTTTGCCCCTCAAATATAACCACGTACATTGAAAACGTTAACAGAGAAGTGGAGGATATACTTAAAAAAGAAAAAGAAGAATGACCATCTTACAATTTAAGTGAAATGGAAAATGATGCCTTAGATGCCTTGGCACATGATAGAAATATAATAATAAAACCAGCAGATAATGGGGGTGCAATAGTGGTAATGAATTATGAAGATTACCAGACAGAGTTTCTAAGACAACTTAATGAAAAAACGACCAATGAGAAAGTCAGAACTATACCGTTTAACACACTAAAAAAAAACATAAAGGAAATAATCACAGAAACCACAGATAGAGGAATAATAGAAGACTGGATTAAACCAGAATTAATGAATCTATGCCTAAAAATACCATTATTTTATTATCTTCCTAAAATACACAAAGACGATAAAAAACCACCTGGGAGACCAATAATCTCTGGCATAGAATCAATTACAGAACTGTTATCGATCTTTGTGGACCATTATTGCAAAGAATTAGTTCCTAAGACAATCTCCTATATTAAAGACAGTAAACACTGTATATAAATCTTAGAACAATTTAATCAAAGTAAAAATCTAGATTATTGTATTTTGGTGACTGTGGATGTTAAAAATCTGTACACATCAATACCACACACAGATGGTTTATCATCACTGAGGACAGCACTAAAGAAAAGGGAAAATAATAAGCCAGATGGGGACTTTCTAATCACCTTAACTGAATTTGTGTTGAAAAACAACTATTTCACATTTAAAGATGCCTGTTATAAACAAATAACAGGTACAGCTATGGGAGCTACACCAGCACCTACATATGCTAATCTCTTCATGTCAGAATTTGAAAATAAATATATATACTCTGATGGAAACAGATTTAAAACAACGTATTTAAAACTTAACAAATGCTTTATAGATGACATCTTGATTATTTGGGATGAAAATGGAGAAGATTCAAACCAATTTTTCCTATATCTAAATGAAGTCACACCATATCTTCAGTTCACTATACATTTTGGAGATAAGGAAATCCCATATCTGGATTTACTAGTGATAAAAGAAGGAAAGAAAATAATTACAGACTTATACCAAAAGGAAAGTGATAGAAACACTATTCTCCAAGCACAAAGTTTCTACCCTCCTCAAGTAAAGAACAGTATTCCATACAGTGAGATGCTGCATGCAAAAAGGAACAGTGGAAGTGCAACTAGGTATAGAAACAACATACTTGAGATGAAAACATGATTTGAAGAAAGAGGTTACAGAGATGCAGTACTAAACAAAGCTGAACATAAATGTAATGAGCAGACAAGACAAAATCCTTTAAAAGATAACATACAACAAACTAATGTAAACAATACAATTACAATGTCAATGCACTATTCACCATGTTTTGGAAAGATTAAAAAAAACTATTTTAAAAAATTGAAATATACTGCAAGCAACAGATCAGGAAAGTATGACTTTCTTCGAGAGACCTTGGATTACAGCTAAAAAAACAACAACAACAATAAGGAATAAACTTGTGAAAACTCAGCATTGGACTCCCCAGCCAAAACCAAGTACATGGCTACAAAAAGGCATTAAAGGTTTCTTTCCATGTGGGAATTGTATACATTGTAATAATGGCATGAAAATGAAGGTAATAAAAAGTACATGTACAGAAGAAAAATATGAGATCAGAACTCTCATCACATGCAGCAGTGACTATGTGGTATATTGCATTGAATGTCCATGTGGCCTCTACTACATAGGACTGACAACAAGACCTCTCAAACAGAGGATTACGGAACATAGAAGCTGCATTAGGAGAGAAGATGAAAAATCAGCTTTGGCAAGACACTTCAATGAAAGAAAACATCAAGTTTCAACTCTAAAATGTTTTGGAGTTGAAACAATTCATGAACCATCACGAGGAGGGAATCGAAACATGATATTAGCAAGGAGAGAAGCCTAGTGGACTTTCAATTTGAAAACCAATAATAAAAAATACAGACTTAAATGAGGCTTTGGTGTGGACAACTTTTAAATGAATTCATCACCTTACATTTTTTTCTCCTGTTTACCCCTCCCCC
This sequence comes from Neoceratodus forsteri, assembly GCA_016271365.2. Lineage (NCBI taxonomy): Eukaryota > Metazoa > Chordata > Ceratodontiformes > Ceratodontidae > Neoceratodus > Neoceratodus forsteri. The sequence continues at coordinate 1,317,939,016 of CM028131.1, forward strand.
CTTTTTGCTTTTTCCTTTTTTCCCTTTTTTCTTCTTTCTTCCACCAGAATATTGTTGTGACCTCTATTTTAGAGGTCTCCTTAATGTTATGAATTCTACTCTATACTAGAGGTTTAATTAAAATAGAAATGAAATAAGTTTTGAAATACAACAACACACAGTTATTCTGCTGAAATAGAATTAGATGCTGTTTTGCTAAGGACTTGTCTGTTTTATGTCACAATTCCATCTTAAGAACCCAAGGTATAAACAATTATGACATTGTCTATAATTTAATGGAATAAAAATCTTTTTGGTAAGTTAAGTTCCTTCTGGATACATTCTTACAGTTTCAGATACTGACCGGGCTGGAAAGGGTGTATATATAGGTGTGATGACAGCACACCTGTGACGCGCTCCCAAGATAGCCCAGCCCTTTACAATCTTTCAGGAAGAAGGTATCTGTGGATTAGCTCAGAGGAGCTTGGTGGCGTTCGGCATAATGGTGGAGGATTAATTTTAATTTCCAGCTCGCAGTCTCTTAGACATGGAGAAATTGAGTGATGAAAAGGCTATAACTATTATAAAGTGAGTTTGCAACAAAGTTTATGTAGTAATAACTGTTCTTTTGTCTACAGAGCGTTTATGTATGCCTATATATGTAAAAGTAAATATGCTCTTGAAATGCATAAGGAATGTAAGGCATTGAAAATAATAAGTTCCCTTGTGGCTATAAAGGTTAAACCCCAACAGATAATGTGAAGAAGTTGTTCATGAACTCAAAAGAAAGTATAAATCACTGAAGTAAGCACATTTTCATATGGTCAGGAAAGTTAGACTATTAAGTTGAATGTGGGAAAGTAATCGTGTCATACACATTACAAATGAAAGAGGACATTTTAAACAATTACAAGAAGATGCTCAATGTTAGACAAACTAAACGACATAATGAGCCCTCTTTTAAAAAATGAAAGATTTGATAGTAATATGAACTATAGTTTTAGAAGAACACTTTTGCATTAATAGGTATAAATGTTATAAGCCAATTCAAAATGTGCCAGGTACTGAAAAAAGAAAGCACGCTAGAAGAATATCTTTACAGTTTAAAGATTTTAATACCTTTTGAAATGCTATGAAGTACTTAGAATGCTGTTTTATATAGATGGAAATTTTGGGAAGGAATAGAGTATCTTATCGAGACTTTGAATTACAGATAAAATGATTGTTTTTGAAAGCCACTTTGTGAAATGCCTCCGTTAGAAATCAATTATGTGAAATTATGTTGCCTACAGGTTTGTCCCTTCAAAACAACAGAATATTTTGGTGAGGAAATTGTGTTTATGTTAGTATGTAGCCAAAATAATTCACATATGCACAAAATATTTTGTTGCACCGTAACCTATTTTATTTAATAAATATTCATAAGGTTACATATAAGTGCTTTTGAAAAAAAAATGCTTTTCATCTAAAGTGCTTGTTCAATACATTTAGAACTGGCTAAACATACATTTTGCATATTAAAAATTGCATGTACATATAAGCAAAACAACCTACCCAGTCTAAAGCGTCAGCCACCACTAACCTGTACGCTTCGCCACACAGGCTTCCTAAGGGGGTGTGAAATCAAAAGCCCAACAGTCTTAAATACCCAAAGTGCATGTGTATTGTTAATATCAATTATACAATTAACATTCAAAACATTTCTTAATTTAAAATTCCAAAGTACCCATATAGCAAAAATTTTTTATATATTTAACCTTACTTAATATATTTAATCTACGTTATTTACTAAGCATAACCAAATCATATTTTAACATTACATTTGATGTATTTTATCCCATTCGTGTTTTTATTATATGGAAAAAAGCTCCATTGTAACCTTACAATCCTTGTAACTTCCCAATACTATAAACTTTAAGATACAACTACCCCAGATGAATACATCCACTGTTAACATTTTGTCAATACTATGAACTTATTAACATTTCCAGAGATTACATATTATCTCACAGTTCTTATGCTCTATCATTGCTATACACTTTAGAACATAATTTCCAAAACTAATATATTAAAAAAAAAAAAGCTCGTTTAAACTATTTCATTGCATTCTCTCTGGATTCTTTATGAAGTCCTTCCACTCTCAATGACATTTTAACATTTCTTGAGCCGATTAAAGCATGGATGTAGAGAAATTGGAGCAGTCAGCAGACACGAGAGAATTGTGAACTACAAACAACAAAATATTCACATTATCTTTCAGCATAATATCATACTTTGATTTTAATCTCTAATTCAGTTTTTAGAAATATAACATTCACAGGTAAAACATTAAAGGACAAAGGGGGTGAAAGGAGGGGGAAGGTGGCAGGAAAAGTGGGAAGGGGAAAGGGGGGAGGGAAATAGAAAAAGGGAGAGGGAGCTGGAAAGGGAAAGAGGAGAAGGGAGAGATTTTTCCACTCTCAATAGTATTTTTAGCATTTCTTGAGTCATTTAAAACATTGATATAGAGAATTAAAGGCAATGTTGCCTACAGGTTTGTCCCCTACCTACACTAATATTGAGAAAAATAGACATATATTTAAATTATTCATAAAAATGGAGACAACATTACTGATGGGTTTATTTTAAATTTACAGCCACAGTATAGACACTCTTCAGTCTGATGAAGGGACATTAGTCCTGAAACATAGTTGCCTATAGCCACAGTATAGCTACTCTTCAGTCTGATGAAGGGGCATTAGTCCCGAAACGTAATAAATTTGGAAAAATAATAAGAGAGCTAAAACAATGAAGGCTGAATTTTTACAAGGAAGATTTAACAGATGAAGTAAAGGCTGATAAAATGTTTAAAAGAAACTGGAATATCCATATGTAACCTGACATTACAAAGACACTTAAAAGAGAGAAAATAAAACAATTCTTCAAAAGAAAATGAAAGAATACAAATTGATTCTAGAAGAATCTGTCTCTCATTTATGGGTTGAGCAACACACTACTCAAATAATTTGCTTTACAAATGGTAGTCTTATCATTAATCATTTGCCCCTTACACACCCTCTCCGTTTTTCCCTCAATGATATATTTCAAAACTTGGGGCAAATTACAGTAGTTCCTGATTCCTCCGGGGAGACTAGCGCCTGAGGATTCAATTCCCCACTCTCCATCTCCCTTGGTAACAGGGGGTAGTAAACTTCCTGCCCTTTTGGGATTATACTTTGGCAGCACATGTACACATCATATGTTGCTGGATAGTTCCCCATTACGATACCTCATGGTAACATACAGAATTTCCTCTTAACCACTTGATTGATATCGGTAAATATTTATTCTCTCATCCCCTGAGCTGTGCCCCCACAAGTGGTTTACAAGCTACATGACCATTACACTAACTCAGTTGAACTGATTTGTTGCTATCCCTGAAATTAGATGATTGCTTTATTTCTTTTGTTGAGCCATAGGGTATGACTCTAACTTTCTCTTACTTAAGATTAACTACACATTTAGGTACTGGAAGTAGCTGGGGCTCTCCTGTCTTTTCTAATTTATGGATAAACAGGGTATCCTCCCCTTTCAATGTTTGCAAGAGAAGTATGATCTTACTGGTAGGGAACATTTTAGATATCTCCAAATTAGGACGTATAGTATTTAATATATAACACACAGGGAGGTTAGAAGCTCCTGGACCCTATCCAACTTTTATTGTGCATTATCATACCAGGAAATTGGGCTAAATCCCAGTATTGACACTATAGTGCAGCATGAAGGGGTGCCGCACTCCTGAGGTGCCATCATTCAGACAAGATGGTAAACCAAAGTCCTGTTTGGCTGTTGTGGTTGTTCAGGTGGACATTAAAGATCCCATGGCACTTCTCAAAAAGAGTAGGGGACTTTCCCCTGTAACTTGGCTGAATTTCTTTTTCCATTCTGTAAAATACCAGCAACAATTTAATCTGTTGAATTTCAATTACTTTCCATCTGGATCCCCGAATGAGGCTGAAAATAGGCAAAATTGTCTAGCATTCCTTTCTCAGGCAACAAAAAACAAAATAAATAAATAAATCATGGGAACCCTAAAGGTGGAATTCTGGCAGCACCTAATTGGACATATTTATAGAGGTCTCAAATCTGTTTGGCGACACTCTTCAGAGTGTATTTTAAGTCGCTGAAACCTGGAGATGCGTACCTCATATACCTATTCCTCATGGACTAAGTTTGTGTCAGCAACCTTCAAAGTAACAGCTTCCACCATGTGACAAGAATTCACGTGAAAGTGTCAAAGAAGATACTGTACTTCTGCACCTCCTGATCCAAGTTAGGTTTAAGAGGTCGAGTTATGGGGCTTGCAGGTGCTCCTTCAGCACAGTAAACATTAAACATGTTCACATATTCTGGGAATGCCTGGCTCTTTCAGAATTGCTGTAGGGAACTCAGACACCAGTCTGAGCTTCTCTCATTGGACCCTGAGTTCATCACACCCTTTACGGTTTTGTTAACTGTTCTGCCACAGGGGGTGCAACTTGGAAATCTATCCATTGTACTGACCATCTTATTAACAGCTAAGAAAGCAATAACCTCGCTTTGACTACAACCACAGGCACCCTCAGTGGAACAGTGGCAGACCATAATCCTATAGTGCATGGCGTCCATGATGAATAAGATTAAACATAGGACATTTTGACTCATACATGCGCTATAGGATTGAGTGAGATGAAAAACTGACATTAGAGGGGCAGTTGCACCATTTACAGCTCCACTGGCAGAGTTGGGTTTTTACATTATGAATGCAGATCCTGACTTCATCCCACAAGGGAAGCTCGACCATATGCATTTAAACTATTACCTATTGTACTCCAAGTGTATGTGCTGAATTTCTCTTCTGGTAACTGTACCTCTTTGGAACTGATTTGGCTCTCATTAGGAGCAGTCTTGATGACACCTGTCAGTATGTCTCAGTTATACAGTGAGGTTGTGGATGTCTCCACCCTGCACGATAACTTTGTTACTTTTGATGTCTCTACCTTGCTGCTTATTAGCAGACCATATTGTTATCTATTACCATGCACACTGCTGTGTTTCATATCTTTTTATTTTAAAACTCAGTAAAATATTAAATAAAAAAATCCAAAACCAAATCAACATCCAGATTTGCTAATCTCTATGAGTCATTTCTTAATTTCATTTTTTTGCCATTTAAAAAGTAGCTGCACTTGTTACAGGTTGGCACATGCTGATCTGGGCAATAAGCCTAAAGAAAGAAAACTACTTTGGTTGCTGGGCCAGGAGTTGATAACATCCAGCTTCCCATTACTGTTTTACAGAATATGCAAACAACTCAAAATAAACATATTTGACAGATAAAGCAGACCAAAGTCTCTGCAGTCCAGTTCCCAACTCAGTTTTTAAAATTAAGAGGACCAGGTCTAGAAGCTTCTTTTGTTCAGGTAAGAGGTTTTTTTTAGATAATACTATATTTTGACATGTAATGCTGCTTTCGTTTCTTGTCATCTGAGATATGAAATCTGTCACTATTTCAGGAGCTGCTTCAGAACACTTCGGATAGAGTTTTGTGATCAGCATTTGTTTTAATCAAGCTGTTTAGGATCTTGTCCTGGAAAAGCCTCCATTCCACATCCTGCTGGCAATCATTGAGATCCATGGACTCCTTACCTGCTCTCTAGACCCACCACAGCCTACCCACTGTGGCTAGGTCAGTAGTGAGGCACCCCTCCCTGCCAGGACACAGTCTGGCACTGGAGTGGGTATGAACTGTGTCACTAAGTGCATCAGTGCCAGCAGTATAATGGTGGCTGCCATGATTTCTTCCTTAGTTGACACAATGTCTTCCATTTCCTCTAGTGCCATGTGCACACCAGATATGGACTCACACACACATAGTGATGCTCCTTGAATTGGAGCAAGTTTCCTAATCATCCTTAGAAGGACATTACAGCGGTGGAACATGGCACCTTCCCCAGGCTGGGGTATGCTGCTTCAGTCCAGCCCTAAACCCAGGTAGCCTGCATGGTAGTACAATCCGCTACCATTGTCCACCAGGCTGCCCTCTGGTCTGCAGTTTAAATGGGAACAGAAAACTGACATATTTCCAATGTATGTATGGTTAACCTCCATTCTGTGTATACAGCATTTCTCTTATTTTTTTTGTCTCCCTGTTCTTTAAAACCAGATCTGTGTGTAGCCCCACCCTAGTACACCATTATAAATGTCTCAGTCGCTGACTTCATCATTTAGAACCAGTCAGCAGCTCCTAGCACTGATACTGCTACTTAGATGGGCTGCTTGTTTAATGAAAATGGATCAGCTCCTCATAGTACTCAGTTTGCATTGAAGTACTGTAGCAGCCCATACAATTAGCACTTTCAGCATAGGAACCACGGACTGATTCTAACCAATGATGTCACTAGCTGGAACATTTATAATAGTTTAGCATGGGGGCTGCATACAGAGCAGTTTTTTTAAAAAACAGGGAGACAGAAAACAAAAATGGAGAGATGTGTACAGTAAAAAACAATCAGGGGTGAACAAATATGAATTGTGGTTACTGCAGTGGTTTTAAAGCTGCTTTTGAGGTCTGTTTTCTGCTGCTTGCTCCTGTCCTAAATTAGCTGTCACCCAATCAAGTTTGCTTTTGCTTAATCCTTCAGTGCAAATTTAGTTTTCTGTGCGTCCTTATTTTGTGAGTCTTTTTTTAATTTATCATGCTTAACCATTGGATTCTTTTTCTACTTTCTGGTCACCTCATTAAGGGGCCATATTATGATGTAATTTATTGTCTTACTGGTTTGTTACCCTACTTGTCACTAGTAGCTTTCAAATATTACGTTTTGGTTTTCTGTACCATCAAGGAATTGTTATCTCAACTTGCTTGCAACTGTTATCTCTCTGCCCCCCATGCTTTTTCCATGTTACCAATTTTAAAATAAAATAATAACTTAAAATAAGAAAATAAATAATTTCTGTTCCCCTCTAAGCATACATTTGATTACTTTTATTTTGATCATTTATTTATTCCCTCCTCCGCAGAGGGGTATTTCCTATGGTTTCCCCTTCTCCGACTGGTCCTGCAGCACCGCACCCCTGGCAGTGCTCAGTCCCCTCCTCCATTCCTCTCATGAGCCACTTCACAGCGGGTACTTACTCCACCACCACAGAAGGCCCAGGGTCAGGATCCGGGGGAGAGCAGTCTGAGTGTGAATGGGGTGGCACCATTGGGGCCAATCTCCATGTGTGCTGGAGGACTTTTCCCATTCCCCAATGATGCAGGTGTGCAATGACATCAATGATGCTGTCACATCGGACGTCTACCCACGCCGACCCCATGTTCCAGTTGCTCAGTGCACCAGCCCCCAGCCACTGCCAGGGCTGGTAGCACAGTGGTCCAACCCTCCCACCCACCCCAGAGGAGGAGAGCAGTCCATGGGCTACTCAGTTCACCTCCTCGGCTGACCCTCCAGTTCCTGAGGTCACTCCTGAACCCGGGTCCTTGGCACTGCAAGTGGTAGGTCAACCACTGCATTGGTGGGATGGCTACATTTGATTTCTTTTAATTCTGTTATTACAGTCTGAAAATGTACTTTACTAAAAGAATAAGAACATGAAAACCAAGCTATTAGTATGCTTTTCTAACCATTTTACTGAATTTTCCATTTGTTTCTGGTGCTGCAAAACTTAATTTTCTGTCCTGTTTTGAAGATTTTCAATGCTCTGTTTGTCTCCGTGTCCCCACAGTTATATAATAATAAAGAAATGTTGTCACTGTTTTTCATGGCACATCTAGAAGCTAGCTTGTATGTGTTCTTCTCTGATGTATTAAAGTACTGTAATTGCTTCTGTTTGTCAACATTCTGTTGCGTGACATCGCAGTGTTTTGTTATGCTTGGAAAACTGTCCCTTGCAAAGCAGTGTAATGAACTGGTTGACCTGTTTGTACAATAGCAACTTGCCATCATTTCATCTGTTTGCGCAATTACTGCCTTCTGATGATTTAACCATTAATTATTATTCTAATTTCTGTTAGTATTTGCAGTTAGTTGTAGGAATATTTCAAATACAGTTCAATATGTTATTCTTATACCGAGGCACTCCACACTACTATATATTTAGCAGTGGTTCACATACCTTATTGCTTGGTTTTGTTTTGAATTTTGACCATTTATTGACTGAGGGCCTAGTCCACAGCCACTGTGCTCTGGTAGAATGGGGCCTTGCATTGGGGCAGGAGGCGGCTGAGTGAGCAGAACTGTTCCAGACACCGGGCATTTAATCAGGTGCTCATGCCAGCCTGCATGTGGATCCCTGTCTGTGCAGGGTACATATCCCCTTCAAAATCAAAATAAGGGCGTAATCTTCAAAGCACCCCTGATACTTATAACTTGTGCATATCTAGGGTGTGTCAACCTACCGCTTCAGAAGCTGGTGCACCTGCTGCAATCCACAACCGTTATCTACTGCAGTCCCCTGGTATAGATCCATGCATGGGAGAAACACAGAATATAGAAACATAGATACTGATGGCAGATAACGACTGCATGGCCCATCCAGTCTGCCCTTTTTTGTTGCATTGCTTACACTATAGATCCTTCCAGGTCTACAGCACTTTCTCTGCCACTCCCTTATCTAGCCCTTATGACTCCCTTGTGCTTATCCCATGTTTTTTTGAATCTCACCACTGTTTTTGTGCCCACAACCTCCAGTGGAAGACTGTTCCAGGTATCCACCATGCTTTCCTGTGAAGAAATATTTCCTCACATCTCCCTTAAACCTACCCCCCTTCATCTCCATATCATGGCCCCTTGTTCTGGAGCACCCTTTCTTCTGAAAAATACCTCCCACTTGTACCTTATTCTCTCCCATGAGGTATTTAAAGGTCTCAATCATATCCTCCCCTCCTCTCCTCCAGAGTGTACAAGTTTAATTCCTTTAGCCTCTCCTCACAGGACATTTGATGTAGACCCTGTACCATCTTGGTAGCACTCCTTTGGGAGGCCTCCATCCTGTCTATGTCCTTCCTGAGATGTGACCTCCAAAACTGAACACAGTGCTCCAGGTGGGGTCTTACTAATGTCCTATATAATGGCAACACCACTTCCCTCTTCCTGCTGGTAATACTCCTACTATGCATCCCAGCATCCCCTTAGGTCTCTTGGTCACTTTTTTGCATTGCCTGCCCACCTTCAGGTCATCTGATATGCTTGGTCTCTTTCCTGTTTGGTTACTGCTAGTATCTCTCCCTCCATTTTGTACTGCACCCCCAGGTTTCTGTGACCTAAGTGCATTATTTCACACATTTGTTTGCATTAAACCTTAGCTGCCAAACATTTGACTACTCCTCTCATCATTTCAAGTCCCTTTCCACCCCCTCCAGAGTGTCCACTCTGTTGAAGATCTTGATGTCATCCGCAAAGAGGCAGACCTTCCCTTCCAGTTCCTCTGCTATGTCATTAATGAAGACATTAAAGAGGACTGGCCCCAATACTGACCCCTGCAGTACTCCACTGGTCACTCTCCCTTCCACAGAGTACCTCCATTTAGCAATACCCTCTGCCTCCTTTCTTATTGCGGTTGCCATCTTATTGGCCACCTACATGCTGCCCAGCTTGTTTACCAGCCTCCTATGTGCAACAGTGTCAAAGGCCTTGCTGAAGTCCAAGTAGGCCAGGTCTTGCACCCTCACCTTATCCAACACCCTGGTTACCCAGTCAAAAAAATCTACCAGGGAAGGGGCAGCAGGGGAGGGTGGAGATGTACTGGATTATAGGTATCCCTTTGGATGCCCGTGCTATTCTAACAGTGGATCCCTGCCACCACAGGGAATGGGAGATGTCAGGATGTGGCAGTCCTCTAAGGACAGAATGATACCAGATTTAAAATATTGCTGTCCAGTGCTGGTACTGTCCCACACCTCCATGGAGATGCCAAGGGCTGTGTGGGCAGGAAGAGGAAGGCCAGTTGTGCCCCAGGTCCACAGTTGTGGCCTGGTGGGGGGGTGTAGCTGCTATTTCAGCCCTTAGGGCTGCATAGCCTCCACCACTCTGCTGACCCTTTGCACTGTGGCGCATACTTTGTGAGTGGTGCATATGTCTGCCTCCCTGGTCCCTGGTCTACCCCTATCCTGACTTCTTGTATAGCCATTCATAGCTTGAGATTGGGTATGAAGGGAGCATTCATCCCTCTCTGTAATTGTATGTACAGATGGGCCAGAAGCCTCCTGAGGATCAGGCTCTAATAAACGAAAACATGCTAATCGATACGGGTTGTTCTTCCAGCCTTGTGGAGGGTCCTAGGCTGGTGACTGGAGGCAGGAAGGCTGATCAGGTACAGAATTAACATCTGTGGTGAGGCAGTGGGCATGTGGAGGGGGTGCATAGCTGCTGATGCAACCCCTAGTGCTGCATAGGTTGTCTCCTTCAGTACTGGGCCCTGAGGTACCCCAGTGGTCACTCTCCCCTCATTAGAGAGAGTGCCAGGTGCCGCAGTGCCATCTCTGCACTGCAGCAAATGGTTTAAGGATCTGGTACATACTGTACATGCCCATGCCTCCTGGCCCACTCCATCCAAACTCCCTGCACTTTTTTCTTGAGATTGGATACAGAGCGGGCCAGCTAATAGGGCTGTGGATGTATGGAGGTCCATACGTGTATAGAGTAGGACCTCTGGACACCACAGGCCCTTATAAATCCCCCTCCACAGTTGCAGAAGGGGGTGCTGGGCTTCTGAGGTTATGGTCCCTTGTACAGCATACCAAGCCATACTTTTGTCTGAAACAACATCCACTAACAATTTCCACCTGACTCTGTGCTTTACAGGCCCCTCACCTCCCTAATCAGACCCCCAGCCCTTTATGATGTGGGGAAAAGACCCAGCAGCAGAACACTCTAACCACTGATTCACGATGGGGGGGTATATTTGAAATATGGAGTTGTTAGTTTACCCCACCACATCACCAGCTCAGACAACTTTTGAAGGGTGCATGACGGGGGGGGGCTTAAATCTGGTTAATGTCACTCAGTGACACTAATTAGACAGTAATAGATGATAATAAGATCCACTAAAATACTGTATCAATGAGCACTGAGCTGATTTTCTATTACAGTCTGTCCAGACAGACTGCCTATCATGCATAATTCAGAAGCTGTCAGATTTGGCACTGTAAGATGGAAAGGATCTGACTGAGCTTACTGGATTTCAGCTGGCCCATCTAGTCTGCTTCTTACAAACATGTGGTCTCCACAACTAGACATAGTATTCCAGGTGGGGTCTCACCAATGATCGATACAGTGTTAACAACAACTTGCTCCCTTTTTTTTAATATAGCTTTTTACTCCCACCATTGAGCTCTTTAGCTGCTGTTCTCCCTTCCCCTTGGCTGGCAGCCACCTCCCCTCAATCAGTCTGGAGCTTGTTCACCCATGGATTACCCCCCATGGTTGGGTGGAGAAGGAAGGGCAATTTCCCTCATACCCATGTCCATTTCATCTTCTACTCACATCCATTTTGGCCCCAGGCATCTATTTGTTCTTGCCACATCTTCCGAAGTATCTACCTTATTGCATATTTTGATGCCTGCAATGAGGCATTCCTATCATTCCAGCTGTTCTGCAGTATCACTTATGAAGGCATTAAAGAGGACTGGTCCCAGTACTGAGCCCTGATGTACCCCAGTAGTCACTCACCCCCTCATTAGAGAGAGTGCCAGGTACCATCACCCTCTATCACCTATCCATTGGCCAATTTTGTACCCAGTTTAACACCCTGGGGTCCCACCCACAAACAGCCCAGTTTTTATGGCTGTGGGCAAACCTACAGCCATCTTGCTGTTTGTAGCTGAAAAAATGGGATACTGAAGCACATTTTAGTACTTTTCAGTGTATCCTTCCACAACAATTGCAAATCACTACCGAATTGAATAAAATACTCCCTTTTCTCTGCTGGGTTTCTGGAACTCAAGACCTGTCAAGTGCTTTTAAAATAAATAACAATATACTGTAGCATCTAAGATAACGATTCCAGCCATCTTACATGTGTCTAGCAACCCTGAGAAATGTAAGGGTTGTCTAGCATGACATAGTTAATTAAGTTCTTATGCACACAAAAAAAGGTACTTTGCTGTTTCAAGAAGTGTCAAATGCTTCTAACATAAATAACATCTGATCATTAAGATGGGCACTCCCAATTCCATGCTGCTTAATGGAGAAGTCTCATGGATGCAGTGCTGCGTATTTGCTTACCTCACTTCTCCTATGTCAAATTCATTCCCTCTGTATTTCCAGTCAGCTGTTGTGGTTTAAGGAGCATTTGAAAAGTAAATAATACACTTTTTAAGCTACTGTAAGTCATCTACAGTAGCTGTCCATTTTCCCAGCTGTTGAAAAGAGGATGTGTGTGTGTCATCTGTGCAAAGGAAGCCTTTGGTCTACTTCTCCCCCACAACACATTACAGCTATCTTACAGTGAGAGCTGAGTAGCACAAATAAATTGTTTTTTTTCTTCTGAGTGAAATAATGTTATATGCATTATGTTCTATGCACAAATATAGGCTACTAGTATCACTACACATTGTGTGAGTAGCATGACAGGACTGTCTTAAGTTGTAAACTTAAAATAAAATACAGATAGTAACTATATGCTTTCTTCTGAACTGCTGCTCTGGTGACATCAGGAAATAGGAGGGGTTATTTATTTATTTTAATGTTGGTAACCGGGTAAGTCCACTGAGACAATTACAGTCCCTTTTTCAGGGTCGGCCCAGGATAGACAGCAGTATAAAGACAGATAGAAATAGTCCCAGAAATAGTCCCAGAGGGAGAAGGGGAAACATATATGTTAAGCAAATGGGGGAGATGCAACATATTCCAGACATGAGAGAGGAGAGCATGATTGGAGAGAAACTGGGAGACAAGGAGGTGGGAGAGGAGCCCCTTTCAGCAGGGGGGTCAGTACCAAGGATGGGGCCCTAGCTAAAGGGGACCCACAGAGAGACCTCTGGAGGCAGGGTACTATTACAAGGGGGAGGATGGCGGTGTGGTGGAAGGAGAAACCATCAGGGCCAGGATAAATGGTTCAGATAAGAGAGGGTTAAAGGGACACCTATTCAGAGGAGTTTGAGTTAAGTGGGCAAAATAGCAAGGGAGGCAGAAAGGGAGGGTGACAAGGGGTCTCTAGTAGGCAGGAAGACTCCACGAGGTGAGATCATGAATAAGGGGAGAGGGGGCTGAGAGGGCATAGTGCAGGTAACCATAGGGATGATGGCGGTGTTAAGGTTCTGTTATTGGAGACTCGATGATTAGGGGTATCAGTGGGAGGGACAGGGGGTGGATGCCATAGCCAGGTGAAGGTAGTGTATCTGGGCTGACAGTGCACAGAGCAAAGTTCATGGTGTATGAAATGGTTAGGGATTGTGGAGGGAAACCGATTTCTGGTGCATTTGGGAACTAATGCTCTAGAGGAAATAGCATTTTGGAAATCAAGCAAGGTTCCAAGAACTTGCCAGAGTCTGTCGGGATAATGGATGCAACATTTCCTTTTCGGAGATATTGCCAGTACCAAAGGCCTCAGTGGAGAAAAAAATGAAGCTCACAGAAGTTAATGACTGGCTCAGGAAGTGGGGTGAAGAGAGTGGGTTGGGGGTGTTAGGAAACTGGAATGGAGTTTGGGAGGCTAAGGGACTATATGCCAAGGACAGGTTTCATCTTGCCCCATTAGGGAAGGAAGTCCTTAAACAGGGGATGGCTGACTACATACAAGAAAGGTGGGGTTTAAACTTGTGAGGGGAAGGGATAAGGGAGGGGCTGACCAGAAGCCCTCTCCTCCAGATGAGGGGAGTAGCCTTCACGCCCAAGGGGGGAAGGAGGAAACAGATTGGGGATGGAGGTTTCAGGAGGAGCAGAGGGAGGATGGAAGTATAAGGAATCTGGTTGGGGTTCGACAAAGAGAATCAGGGATAAGGGATGGGGGTTGGTGTTAGTAAATGCCAGGAGCTTGGGAAACAAGTTGCCAGAGTTCCAGGCCATGCTGTTCGAGGGGGTGGATGTGGCGGCGGTCACGGAAACGTGAGCCAACAAAAACCATGACTGGGACCTAAACGTACAGGGGTACCCTATGCTCAGGAAGGATAGAAAGGAGGGCAGAGGGGGTGGAGTGGCTATGTTCATTAGAGATGACATAGAAATTGCTAGGGTAGAAGAGGCAGAGGGAAACGTGGAGGCCTTATGGGTCACTTTACGATCCTCAACAGGAAATAAGGTCAAGCTGGGTGTAGCATATAGGCCCCCCGGGATGAGTGAGGTTCTAGAGGATGGTTTGCTGGACAACATTATTGCCCAGTGTGGACCAAAAGGGGAAGGAGTGGTGTTGATGGGGGACCTTAATATGCAGGTACAAACTGGGGGAACCATGTCCTCTAAGGTGCAGGAGCAGAGGCTGCTGGATGGCTTCCAGGATGTTTTCTTAACACAGCATGTGATGGAGTCCACAAGGGAGGGCATGTCCTGGATGTGGTTCTGGCAGATGGGGATCTGGTGAGGGACATGGTTGTACCAAGACCCTGACTGGGAGCGACCACAATACTGTCTGGTTTCAAATAAGCATGGGGAGGGGAGATCTAGGACACTGGCAGTGGACTTCACGGGGCAGACTTCATGGGCATGGGAAATATTCTCAAGGATCACTTGATGGGGATTATCTCAATGACAAGTGTGGAAGGAGATGGGAGGTCATAAACGGGACTTCATGAGGCAGTCAGGATCTGCACTAAGTTGAAACGTAAGGGAGCAAGGTCACATAAACCATGCTGGTGGTCCAGTGAGGTACAGGTAGCAGTCAGAGAAAAGAAGGCGGCCTACAAAAAATATAAAACAACAAGAGGGGATAGGGATAAGGAAATGTACCAGCTTGCATCTAGAAAAGTCACCCGTATGGTGAGGGGAGCAAAGTCCAGTAAAGAGCAGCGGCTGGCACAGGGGATACATGGAGGGGAAAAGGGGTTCTTCTGGTACATTGGGGAGTGGAGAAAAACTAAGGGCCATCTCAGCAGATTGAGATCAGAAGGAGGGTGGGTGGAAAAGGCGAGGGACCAGGCAGAGGTATTTAATGAGTACTTTGCCTCTGTGTTCACTAGGGAGGGGGATGGGATATCTACAAAGCAAGGCACGAAGGGGATAGAAACATCAGTAAGTGGGATCAGGGGAGCAACAAAAATGGAGCAAGAGGGAGAGAGAGGTACCCCAGGGGTGTCACATTTGGGTAAAGATATAAAGGCCAGTAAGGTGGAGGGGACAGATGATGCTATCTCTGCCAAAAGGTGTGGTTAGCCCTCAAGGCCCTAGAAGACAATAATCCTGGGCGGATGGCATTCATCCGAGAGTACTATGGGAATTGGACATACTGGCTTACCCTGGGAGCTTTTCAGCAGGTCACTGAGACAGGGAGGGTACCTAGGGATTGGCGAGAGGCACATGTGGTACCAATCCATAAAGGGGGGGTCGAGGGAAGTACCAGGTAACTATAGACCCATCAGTTTGACCTCGGTGGTGGGAAAATTAATGGAGAGTATACTAAATGAATGATTGGGGGTGTACTTGGAGGAGGTGGGAGGTATGGATAGTCGGCAACATGGGTTTGTGCCAGGAATGTCATGTCAAACCAACCTTGTGGAGTTCTATGAATGGGTAACATCAGAACTGGACAGGGGTAAGCCTGTGGATGTATTATTCTTGGACTTCAGCAAGGCGTTTGACTCTGTCCCCCACAATGGTCTGGTGGAGAAACTGATGGGGTTAGGAGTAGGCCCTTTGATGGTCAGATGGATTGAAAACTGGCTAGCTGGATGCACTCAGAGAGTAGTGGTCTGTGGGGAGCCTCGAACCCTAGAGAGGTTGGTAGTGGGGTACCGCAGGGCTCGGTCCTGGGTCTGATCCTGTTTAATGCATACATATCGGACATCAGGGAGGGTATAGGGTGTGAAATGAGTCTCTTCACGGATGACTCCAACATGGGAGCAGTAGTTGAGAGAGAAGAGGGGAGGTTGGCCCTGCAAGGGGACCTGGACACCCTGGAAAGCTGGGCTCACACATGGAAATTAAATTTCAATATCACCAAGTGCAAGGTGTTGCATCTTGGTCGGGGAAACCCTAAACACAGGTACACCCTGGGAGGGAGGTGCTGGAGGCCTCAATAGGGGAAAAGACCTAGGGGTCATGGTGGATGCATGTATGAATAACTCTGAGCAGTGCAGGAGAGCGGCTAGCAAGGCAAACAGGATGTTGGGATGCATCGTGGGGATCACCTCTAGAGCAAGGAAGTGATTCTGCCGCTGTACAATGGACTGGTTAGACCACACTTGAGTACTGTGCAGTACTGGAGACCACACTTGAAGAGGGACATACAGCTCCTGGAGAGGGTACAGAGGAGGGCAACTAAGATGATACGGGGCTAGGGATTTGATGTATGAGGACAGACTTGAGGAGCTCTGCCTGTTTTCATTGGAGGAGAGGAGAGACAGGGGGACATGATTGAGGTCTTCAAGTACCCAAGGGAATAAATAGGGTAAAGATGGAGGATCTTTAGACTAAAAGCAGGGAGATATCACCAGAGGGCATGGGTTTGAAGTTGGAAGGTGGAAGGGTGAAGGGGGAAAAGAGGAGGAGGTTTTTCACTGAGAGGGTGGTGGACCCTGAATGCACTGCCTGGTGAGCTGGTTCAGAGATCCACAGTGGAGGGCTTCAAGAGAGGATGGGACAGACACAGAAAGTGGCTGTATCAGATGATGTCCTGTCCCAGGGGGGTGGGGATGGATGATACGGGTTTCTGGAGCACAAGGGATGGGAGGGTCTCGCGGCACCCAACTAAGGATCTAAAGTTCGAGCAGACTCGATAGACCGTAAGGCCTAATCTGCTGGCAAATAGTATGTTAGTATGTAAGCAACTTTAAGAAATACAGATACAGAAGCATAAAATTCTGAACAAGAGCCAACTGGGAGACTTGAAGACATAACAATTCAAAGCATGTTACTGAATCAAATATGAGTATAGAGCCACTATGCAACATTGTCCCTGTTTGTGAGCACTAGGTACAGTATTCCCCCCCCTGCAGGGAATCTAGGATGGTCCTGTTTCTAGCTTAGGCCATAGCTATAAGGCTCCAATCTACATCCAGCAGATTGAAGTCCCCTACCAGAAGCACATCTCCCTTTTTCTTTTATGTCACTGTGCTGATGGCTTCCCCTAGTGCCCTATGCAATTTTTCTCCCTGTGCTGGAGGTTTGTATATCACCCCAGTGCAAATAGTGGCTTGACTCCTTTCTTCAGGGTGACCCACAGCACCTCCAACCCATCCGCTACCCCTAGGATTCCTTGCATTTCCATCACTCTGATACCTTCCCTCACATTCAGCACAACCCCTCCACGCTTTCTCCCCTCCCTATTCTTCCTGAACTAAGTGTGGCCTGGTGCAATCATATCCCATTTGTGGCTCCCCCGTGCACCACAACTCAGTAATGGCCACAAGACCAAACCATGATGGCCTCCTGGTCTGAAATTATATTTCTAAGACTCATTGCATTGGCACGCATGGCTCAGCACACCTTGCTCCCTCTCCTGCCAACAACCCCCTTCCTGCCTTTGTTGCCACTTGAAACTTCTCTCTCTCCCCCTCTCCCCTCACTTACCTCTTCTGTTAACACCTATCTTTCCACCTCTTCCATTTTGGCCCCCATCATCACCTACAATGCTTCTGCTTCCTTTATCTTGGGCCCTGTGGGAGTTTCCTCCCTTTGGGCCCTCTTTTCCTGTTGCTTCAATCTGTGGGGGGAAGTTTATACATCCCCTTGTATTACTGCCTCCTCCTCAGCTAGCTTGATATGTCATGAGAGGCCAGTGGGCAAGAAGAGGAGTACTCTGGGACTCCCAGAATGCACAACTGAGCACGTAGGCAGTGCAAAAGGACAGCATTTCTCCCCACAGATCTCCAGGATGCCAACTTCAAGGGAGAGAAGTGGCATGAATTCAAGATGTTTTTCGGGAGGTTTCCCTCTTCATTTCTCTTTTTTTTTGAAAGGGGAAAAGCCTTAAAAGCTTAGCAGTGGCTTCTGATGAATGCGTGGATGAAGCTGTAATTGTCATCCTTCAGCTGATGTGAACAGTGCGGGGGTATGTCTGTGTTGCTTGCGGGTGTGATGAAGTTAGCTCAGTCCATTTTTTCCACTACTGGAGACACAAAAGAGCTGGAACCCATGATGGATGACACAACGGTAGCCAATTCATTTCTCGAGCAGGAAACAGAAGCCCATTGGACTGTTACAGAGGTGTTCCCATATGCCCTACAAGGACAAACAACAGTGAAACTTCCTGAGTGACAAGAAACAGTGAAGCTCAACTTGTCAGGTAACCCTCCAGTCTGGGGATTCCAGACAGAGGGTCTCTTTGTATTTAAGGCAGAAACCAAGGGCAAAAAGAAAGATGTGCTAAAAGGTACTACGTTTGAAGCAACTAATCTGAAAACCTTTACTCCTGCATCTGCAAATCAGGTTAAACGAGCAAGCTCTCATAATAAAAAAAGAAAAATTCCACTAAGTCCATGTGGAGGATTGGTAATAAAAAGAAATCAGTCCAAATCAGAAAAAAAAATCTGAAAATAATTGGGGTAAACTGGGCCAAACATCCGCAGAAAATAAGATAACCAGCCCACCCTTAGCCTCCTCAGTATGTGTGTATGACATTTTTAAAAGCTTAGATAAAGATAAGCTTGCATCTTAAGG
The DNA here is from genome assembly GCA_016271365.2 of Neoceratodus forsteri. Taxonomy (NCBI): domain Eukaryota; kingdom Metazoa; phylum Chordata; order Ceratodontiformes; family Ceratodontidae; genus Neoceratodus; species Neoceratodus forsteri. Next base: position 1,317,957,765 of record CM028131.1, read on the forward strand.
GGATACAATAGCTTCAATGGCATCAAATACTAAAATCAGAGGAAACAAGAATTCTAAAAAAAAGAAAATATGAATGAAGGAAAAGAAATGGAGGAAGGAATGGGGGGGGGGAGAAATAATAAACCTGGAGACCAACTGACTGTGGAGGGGGAGAGAGAAAAGAGTAAAGGCCAATTTGAAGACGTAGCGAATGAAATGAGATAAGATTTTGGTAATTTATATGGCAGTTTCTGTGCTGACAGAAAATGTTTCTGAATTGATAGATAAATTTGAAACACTGGCTATTAGAAATAAAGAATGTGAACAACGCATTAGTAAAATGGAAGATACTATCCCTGGTCTTATGAATTCTGTAAACCTGTGTAATAAGGAATTGGAGGCTCTACAAAAGAAGGTGGAGGACCTAAAGTCCAGGTCAAGGAGGGTTAACCTAAAAATTGGGAATTTACCTGAAGGCATAGAGGGCAGAAACCCTCATAGTTATTGTTAGGAAATGTTATCTAAAGTTATGGGCCTTCAGTATCCACACCAAAGAGTGGAGCTAGATAGAACCCATCAGGTCTTTGGCTCCCAGGAAAGTAATAACAGACCATGCATTATGTATGTGAAGCCTATGAGGTATCAAGACTGGGAAAGAATCCTGCAAAAGGTGAGAATGGATAAAGGCCTGTTTTATAATGGGATGTGGCTCCAGGTGTTCCCAGATTTACCCCCATCCATCATTTTGAAGGGAAAAAGTTTTGATTCAATAAGGGACAAATTGAGAAAAGAAGGGTCCTCCTTCACAATGTTATATCCTGTGAAGTTAAGAGTTTATATGGATGGGAAAAATCACTTATTTTACACTTCAGAAGAAGTGGAGGAGATGCTTAAAAATAGGTCTAACCAGAAATCAAATACACCACACCCAGGAGGATCTACAACGTAAGCTTTATTAATACCAGCATTCAGAACAATGCTCTGGAGGGAGGCTTTGATCCCTTTCTGTTAATTTAAAGGATGTGTCTGGGGATATCAGTCTCTCTCTTTGTAAATACCTAAGCATACACCAAGCTACTCAGCAACCTTAATGGGTGGGGGAGAGGTGTCCGCTTTTCGTTAGGATGCCTGGGTTTCTAAAAATTTTTTTTTCTTCCCTTTCTCATTCTGGTCTATAGCTTTTGGTATCTAGTTGATAAATTAAGGGAGGATAAAATAGATGATAAAGATGATAAAGTAAGAGTAGGGAGGGGAATTCCTTTTTCTCAAGAAGTATAAAAAAGGGGAAGAATCTGTAATAATACAGGAAAATCAAAAAAAAAAAGAAAAGGAACGGGGGAAAAAGCGCATACACATGATAAGACGTGAGTGCAATTTTCAATTAGATATGAAAAACATTTTTGGAAAATGTAGGTTAACCAGGTTCCAGATTGATTTATTAGTATACATTGAGAACAATAAAGATTTTTGGGTGGAATATGGAGTCATCCATTTTCTCTTAAATGGGGCTGATTAAAGTTTTGACATGGAATCTTAATGTATGCAAAAACAGATTAAAAATAAGAAAGGTGGTCCAAACCCTCAGGAGCAGAAATGTGGATTGATTCTTGTTACAAGAAATTCATTTTGATATGAAGGATGCAAAATACTTTGGAAATTTGTTGGGGGTGGAAGGGTTTTGTTCAACATATACTCAGTTAGCAAGAGGCACTGCTATTTTCATAAGGAAACAGGTTGGATATATGATAAAGAAAGTAATTACAGATATCCCAGGCTGATGTGTAATGGTTAACCTTATGATACGGAATCACCCACTGGTATTGACATCAGTGTATGGCCCCAATTCAAACGACCTGGCTTTTTTTTCTAATTTTTTTTAGAAATCTCCCAGTTTAATGATGACATGGTGATGGGGGGACTTTACTTGTACATTAGGTTCTATAGATAGAAACCCAGTCTGTTTAGGAAAAGAGAAAAATTCCTTGTTTATGATAAGAAAAATGGCCAGAGATTTAGGAATTGGAGATCCTTTTAGACAATTGCATCCATCTTTAAGGAAGTTCTCTTATTATTCTAAGACACATAGTACCTTTTCACAAATACATTTTTTTCCAGTTTCTCAAAATTTAGGTAAAGAAGCAAAACGGGTAGGGTATGAACCCATAAGAATTTCGGATCATGCCCCAGTGACTTTGGAGTGCACCTTGCCAGCTCAAAGGAGAGATGTAGGTGCTGGGGCATCATGGAGAATCGATAACTCGATCTGGGCCTTTGCAAGTTTTAGGGAAAGATGTATAAGGGAAATGCAGGGGTTTATGTCTCTTAATATGAAGCAAGGTATCAACTATGGTATAGTATGGGAAGTATTTAAGCCATATTTAAGAGGGTGGATCATGTCACAACAGGGAGTAAGGGAAAAATTATATAATAGACAGTTAGAGGAATTAGAACAACAATTGACTTCTGCTGAGGAAGAACATATGAACATACAATCCGAGCAGTCAGAGATAAAATATGTGGCTGTTAAGGACAAGTTAGAAAAAGTAATACAAGATAGAGAGGATAGAGAAATGTATAGGGCTAGAGCCAAATATTATTATTATGGAGATCTGCTGGGGAGATTGTTGGTCTATCAACTGAAGATAGATCGAAATAGAAACAATCTAGGAAGTATATGTAGAGATGATGGGGTTTGTGTGAAGGAAGAAATAGAAATAAATAATACCTTTTTTGAATTTTACAAAAAGGTATATACTCCGGAGAACATAGTGACAAAAGAACAGATTCAGAATTTTCTTTCAAATCTAGAACTCCCCATGCTATTGGATCAAGATAGACAAATTCTGAATAAAGAAATCACAGAAAAGGAGGTTATCACTACCATTCAAGCTCTTCCCAATGGTAAAAGTCTGGGCCCAGATGGGTTCTCCTTTGAGTTTTATAAACTTTCAGGAGAAATAGCCCCTTATATGATCATTCTCTTTCACTCCTTTTTGAGGGACGGCACTCTCCCCCCCCCATTTAATGAAGCAGAGATAGTGCTGCTACTTAAGAAGGATAAACCCACGGAAAACTGCGGGCCATATAGGCCCATATCTCTCCTGAACAGTGATTATAAGATCTTCACTAAGTTATTGGCTAATAGGCTGGCAAGGTGCATTGCAAAGTTAGTACAGGAAGATCAAGTGGGATTTATAGAGGGGAGAAGGCTTCAACACAATACAGGAAAACCTTTTGGGTTGATACAGGCCTTCTGGGGAACTGACACTGCATTCCTCTCTTTAGACACTGAAAAAGCCTTTGACAGGGTGCAGTGGCAGTTCCTAGAGGAGGCTCTGAAAAGCTTTGGGGTTACAGGCATTCTCTTAAACTGGATTCATTTAATTTACACCAACCCACTGGCAAGAATTAGAATGAACGCTAGTAGATCTGCTTCCTTCAGATTTTGGCAAGAGGGACTAGGCAGGGTTGTCCTCTCTCCCCACTGCTTTTTGCACTATTCCTGGAACCTCTGGCCAATAAAATATGAACTATGGCAAATAGACTGGGAGTCATAGCGAGTCAGGAACCGATAATTAGCATGTTATATGCTGATGACATTTTGGTGGCCCTGAGAGATCATAATAATACTTTCTTAGTTCTAAAAGAGATTTTGGAGAAGTTTGGATCACTTTCAGGGTATCGGGTTAATTGGAACAAAAACGAAATGCTATACTTGGGAGATGCTAGGTGCTTAACAGAGCCTTTATTAGTTAAAATAAATTGCGAAAAAATAAAGTATTTGGGAATTATTTTGATAGTAGAAAAGAATAGGATTCTACAATTAAATTATGATCCATTAATATACATAATTAGAAGAGATTTTAAGAAATGGCAGTCCCTCCCTTTGGCCTTAATAGGGAGAATTATTATCTTGAAGATGAATGTTCTCCTGAAATTACTTTTATTTTTGAATCTATACTTATAAAAATGAAGAGGCAGTTCTTTCAGGATTTAGAAAAAAATAATTAGAAAATGTATATGGAAAGGGGCCCAACCAATGAGTTCTCTTGACAAGTTATATCTGAGTATAGGTAAGGGAGAGTTGGGTTGCCCAAGTTTTTGGGCCTATTGCTTAGCAGCACAGTTAGACATTGTCTATTACTGGTTCCACCCCCTGGAGAAACTGACACAAGCGGGGATGATTATTCAGCAGGACAGACTGAAGAGCCTGTCCTTTTTTAATTTTTTGACATTATTTCATTCTATGAACCAAATCTCCTTTTGTGAAACATTGGAGACCACAGTATCTACTACTAATGCATGGATACACGTAGCTAAAATATGTGATGCTGTGATGGATCTATCTAAATTTGCTCCAGTGTATAATAATCCTTTTTTTCTACCGGCTAGGGAAAACCCCATATTCAGAGTTTGGCACCTTTGATCTCAAATAAAATCCATAGGAGACTTCTTTGAGGGCGACACCTGTCTGTCATTTCATCAGGCCCAGGAGAAATTTTCAGCCCTTGAGCTATCATGGTGGCAATATACACAAGCTAAAAACTTTGTGTTTAAAAAAAATAGCAGGTCTCTTGTGATCCCTTATTCCATATTAGAAAAGTTCTTTATGGGATTGGATTCAAGTAAACATCTGATTTCTAAAATGTATCTCTTTATAAGCGGGTGTCTTTCATGCTCACTAGATCAGGTTAGAGAAGCATGGGGGAGAGAGTTAGCTATTCATATATTAATAGAAAGATGGAATAGCATAATTAACATTGAGAACGTTATGGTTTAGAACAATAAATTAATGCAAATTCATGTTAATAAATTGCATAAAACCTATTTAGTGCCTGTTAAGCTTCATAAAATGGATGCCTCAATTTCTGAATTGTGTCAGAGGTGTAAGAAAGAAAGAGGGAAACTCTCTCACATGTTAGCAACATGTGAAAAAATTAAAGGGTATTGGGGTAGAATATGGCCTATACTGTGTAGAGTATTAGGAAAAGAAATTCCATGTGATCCGGGGATTATTATTTTTGGATTTGCAATTGAAGTTCAAAATGAGTTCAAACCCCAAAAGATGTTTATGAATATTAGTATATTGGTGGCTTACACAGTTATACTTCAGCATTGGAAGGAAATACCCTCCCTACATTTCTAAAATGGGTACAAAATATGTTAGATCAGGGTAAAATAGATAAGGCCCTATATACTGTAGAGGAAGAATATGATAAATATATTGGAATGTGGCTCCCTTTTCTCTTGGTTTTGGCTAATTTGACAAACTAATTAAATTTGGCCTAAATATATTCAAAATTGTAGCAAGGATGAAAATGTGAAGTCATCATGAGGCTATACAATGACTGAAGCACCCACGCTCTGAGCTATAACCTAAAAAAAAAAAATAAAGACAAAATTCAAATATAAAAAAGAAAAAGTTTGTTATGTGACTGTCAGTGCTGGGGTGGGGGGGAGCATGGTAGGAGGCAAGATATTTATTATATGGTATGGGAGGACCAGGGAGGGGAGTGGCGGACAGGGAATTACTGTATGGATGGGGGTGACCATGGAATCCTGCATTTCAAATTTGCTGCAAAACACATTACTCTACATATTTAGCCAAAAGTATTCACTCACCACAGTCAACCCCAATATGTATTCCAAAGTTTATCAAGTACTACATTTATTGGTGGCTATTAAACTTCCATGTTTTTACTTTCCACGCTTGGGAGGAACTACTGTCTGGGGGTCATGGTAAAATCATGATAGCAGACTCTGAGTGGTGTTTGAAACAGTATATAGTCTTCTTGTACTCTGACAGAGAATGAGAGTATGGACTAAATAAAAATGTGGCTTTAGAAATAATATTTGGGGTTATGAAATATCATTAATACCGGCATGGTAGAAGCATGTAGACCAAAAAACTCCAACTTAAAATCTTAGGGCTAAAAAACCAGAGAACCTTTGTTGGGCAGTGGTTAGGTTACAGCGATGGTCTCTGAATCTGGGTATGTATCAGTAGAAATATAAGTGATAATTTGCTAATTGTCTCATTATCCAGACAATATGGAGGTAAATATATGGTCCGCGATCTATAACAAGCATTTGTAGCCATCTAGAGGTTGGCATGGTGACTGTTTAAACCTCGAGAGCACAGTTTGAGAGGTTTTGGTTGCCAAGTCAACCTTGAGATGGTTACACTCGCTTGGCATAGATCATGGATCATAAATTGCCTTTTATAGTGTATGGTCCATGATAAAAAAGGAGAAATTGGTCTGCACTCTCTTTTGTACTGAGTTACTCTCTTCCAGGGTCATTTTTCACTGCTGCAGCCATTTCAGTAAGTGCGGGGATCATGGAACGTGCAAGCACGATCATGCTCCAGTCTGCGAAATGGGCATGTGTGACCAAGTTCCATTTTGTTGAGCTGCAATAGCTATGTATCTAGTGCAGCACAACAGCTGTGGTGATGTAGCTACTGCAGCACAGCAAACCTATTCTAGGGATGGATTTCCATCCCTAACAACATTCCACCATATTCTATAATTTGACAGTCAAGTGAATAATGTATGACGCCAAAGGTTGGGTACTTTATTGTCACAAGACAATCATATTATTGCAGATAGTGAGCCGACCAGAACAATATCACTATTAACTTATGCCTCACATGTTAAGCTAATGGTGCTACTTTTTGTCCCCAGGTTTGTTTTAAGTTTGTGGTAACTCGGCTTCTCCCCCTCCCTGCACTGCCCTTGTTTACAGTTGCTGTTACGTGTGCAGACCAATCAGAATGTAAAGTTGGATGATGATGTTACATCTATAGTTTTAGTGACAATAAAATGGCTGTTCTGAGTGAGCTCGCAGCAGTTATGCTATTGAGAATAAACTGATAGCAGTGAGTTTGCTGCAGAATAAACTGCATGTAACTCTGTTTTTTTGATTGAAAGAGAGGGTCCACATGTAGTACAGTGTGTAATACAAAGCTTCAGTCTAGCACTATTTCTGCCAAATTATCTAGACTGTTAATGGATGCTGAGGGTGAACGGTATAACCCAATTTCCAGTCTGTCATTTTTGGATTAACTACATCACTCGCTGCAGTTGGTATAGCTCATGAAACTCAGAAAGATCCAGTGCTATAAACAGTATTATTTATTTATTTGACATTGCTCCAACTGGAATAACGTTATGAGATGCAGCATCTCATTTTCATGGGGGTCCCTTGAAAGATAGCAGTAGTCAACAGGTTAACATCATCCAGCGGGAATAGTAATATACAGGCTAAAATGTAAACAGGAAAAAATGGTATAAGTACTGTATGTACAACCAAACAGTACACATATTATACCCAGGAAGTGGATCTAAAACCAGTTGTAATTAGAACATTGGAATTAATTCTGGGGTATGATTATGTTCTTTGGAGTTATGTGTCTGTAACTCCATCAATTTAAAAAAGTAAATTGATGGGCAAACATCATGAAAACCACTGGGGTATGGCAAAATGAAAGCACCTGACTACAGTAACAGCATGTTTAGTGGCCAGAAAACAGCAGGATCTACTGTAGAAACACTAGTCATCAAACAGGGGAAATGCCTGCATGTGTGAAATACATTGGCGAATGACTACACTACTCTACATCTAGGAGAGTGGGTTGCAAAACTGTGGCAGAGAATTTATATAGATTCTGAAGGAAAAATGCATGTGCTCCTGCTCACAGATATATATTCAAGATGGTCTAAGCTGGTGCTAATACCGTGCATAACCTCAACACAAACAGTGTTATTGCAGAATTGTAGATTTTCTTATTGGTTTAGAAATGTCTAGGTCTTATTAAATAAACAACAGTAAACAAAACAGTTACTCTGTGATTTTGCTCAAGTATTACAATGCAGTATGTCCTTTTTCAAACCAGGATGTGCAAACATGACAGTTTCAAATGAGTCAAAAGATGTTGCCAAGCCAATGATAAAATCCAGCGAGAATGAAAAGGCTGAGAAAACTGCTGCAAAGAAGAAATCCTGGTTTACATCTAACTTAAAGGTGGGTAAAGAGCAATGTTTGCAAGCAGGGCAAGAGTTATATATTTGATGGATGTCACTTTATTACTGTTTTCAAGCATTTGTTAACAACATTGAATGGCAAACATTTCTGCTGCAGTGCAATGAGGCAGTCAGAGTGCCAATGAGGTGGTTACAGTCCTATTAGGAGCAAAAACACTTAACTGCAGATTTATATATCATTTGATATTATGGGGACTGTTCAACAATAGTCCTTTTATATTACAATACCGTATACCATTACAACGATGACTCCTTTATGGTACGGAGTCAAAACAGCGCCAGATTATGGCAACTGACACAATCGGTGAACCCTCTATAGCCCCTCCCTGAGGTCTACCCCTCCCTGGAATAGGTATATTTACTAAAGGGGGGTGAGCAGAGGGCGCAGCCCCCCCCAAACAGAGAGTTTGCCGATTGTGTCAGTCACCATAATCAGGCGCTGTTTTGACTCCACACCATAATGATGTCTCTGTTATGCCATGGAACCTTACAATACATAATAGTAAGTTGTTTTGTTAAAAAGATAGGCTATAAGCTTGATGGCACACTGGTACTATATATGACCTCTGATGTCAACCTTTGTATTGGAACACATACCATATTTCATCATTTTGTATCTGTGGCTATGATTACAGTAAGTCAATGTATTTCAGCCACAGTTACAACACGAGGGTGGCTTCAATTTGGAGGTGGCATTATTTAGCAATGCCTGTTACTGTGGATATTTCCTATCTTAAGGAAAGCAGGAGTAGCTAGGGGACCAGGGCAAAAAAGGCAGGAGGCAAGGGCTAAACTGTGCTTGCTGCTGCTTTTGGGTTTTGTTGTGGTGAGAGGTCTCCTGGCTTATTTTGGATCCTGAGAGTCATAGACAGAGGACAGAGATCTGGCTGCAGATCAGCTGGAGACTAAGGTACCATCACTGTACTGTTGGCAGGGAAAAAACAAGGGATGCAGTGCAGTGTTATTTATGTTGGCAAACTAATGTTGGTAAGTGCATTGGCATGCACAGAACTGCTAGTGGTTGGTTTTGGTTTGATTCCAGTATCATGCAGTTCCAGCTGCAAAATTAACGGCTGTTGTTTGCTTGTTTTTTTGTTTTCTTTTTTTGTCCATTTCTGTAATCAGATTTTGCAGCTACAGAATGAGGGTGGCTTCGATTAGGATATCTGAACTTTTCTGCTGCTTCAGTTGGGTGACAGCTACAAAATGGAGTGGTTACAAAATGGTGAAAACAACATTCATATGATGTACCCTGTGCTCCCTGATTATCATAATTGTTTTATTGGGTTGGGGACTTTTCCCCTATTTTACTCCCCCCAACTCTTCACTCTTTTAGCTCCTCTTCTTTCTCCTCCACACTTAATGCTATATCTGGAGTGTCACCCATGCCCCACTCTTCCCCTTGGCTTACCTGCCCCCTAATAGTAAGTTCCTCCGTAGTGATTGGGAGGAGAACAGATCCCAGACATCTGGTAACAAGTGTGAGCTCCTCTTGACTGAGCATGTAGTATCAGCTTGAGGAGGGGCATTGGATTCCTCACTGTCTATTGTTAGTGATTTGCTGTGTGTTAGGGTAAGAAGAGGAGGGGATCTTCTGCCATGACACTTCCCTATACCAACAGGGAGCATTTATACAGTGGTAGATGCTGTACTGTTTTAGGGAATTGATACATATTCTCTTTGACTATGCCTGGCCTTCTGAAGACCCAACTAGGATCCCAACATGCTCATGGTACAATCTTGAGTTTCACCCAAGTGAAATTATGTTCAGCCTATGAGTCTGAGGAATATTCAGAATGGTTCATGAGCATCCATCCAAGTTCTCAAAGTGTTCTGTAACTTACTTATTGAACCAAGTTAATGAACTGGTCATCTACAAACAGTTTAGAAAGTTACTCATCTTTTACTAAACTGATAAACAATAACAAAAATCAATTTGTAGAACTAATTTACATTTTGTACAGCGTAGCTTGACGCATTAAATGTTATAAATATATCCAAACCTCAGAACTCTTTCAATAAGGAGTGAGAAATATGGGTCTAATTCTGGGTACCAATTTTATGTGCCAGGAAATGGGGTGTAAAGTGCATCCAGTTGCACTGACCCATAAAATGACCATACTCAGAACAATAACTAGTCACCTGGGGTAGAGCTCTGAAAGTAAATTAGGCATTCTGGCTGTTACTGGGTTCAAACCTGTGAAAATGGGGTCTGCACACAGCAAAAGTGCACATCATGAACTCTTGCATGTCTGTGCATGGCTCAGGAACATGCACAGATATGCATGAGCATATCCATCACACACATGCACGCACGCTCGCACACACACATCCCTCCTGAGCTGCCAGTCCTGTACCTTTGGTCTGCTTGTGGGCCAAGTGCCAAAGTCCATCATTAGGTCTCTGGTCATGTTCCCTAATAGTCCAATGCAACCTCCCTCACCGTAGTCAGAATTCTTCCCTGACAGTTGAGTACATTTCCCTCCCTCACCCCAGCCTGAATTCCTCCCTGGTAGTTCAGTGGCACCCCCCTCCCAAGCCACATTCCTCACAAAAACTGCCCTATATCTTGGTCTTTTACCAGTCTCCATCTGTGGACAGCTCTAATGGGATGACTGCACTTTTGTGATGCCCCTACCCGATGCCTGCAAAAATGTTTTAGGCAGGGGGCATCATTAAAGTGTGATCAGCCCGGCAGGTCATCATGCTTTTGTGAATGGCAAACTTTGCCATTTTCAGGACAACCCCACATCCTTCACACACAATTGTACTTTAATGTGTGTTGCTTTAGATTAGAAGGGTGTATGTAACTCCTTCCCCCTTAAGCACAGCTCAACGAGTCGCAGCCAGGAATTGACAATACATCATAGCACAACAGTTCACTGCCAGTTCCTTGTTGCTGAGTATTGGGCTTCACCTTTTCTACAAATCAATTACCTAAACACACAAAAGGATTACTAGAGTATGTAAAGCAGCAGTGCATGTAAATGGGAAACTTTTGACTTGTAGTTTTTTTTTCCATTTTAGTTTGGTGGTTAGCTCTTGTTTTGTATGATACCTTTCTTTCCACATTTTAAACCTCTCTCAGTATGCTTTTCTACATTTCAAATAATAAAAGGAGTGCTCCTTTTAAAATGACTCAGGCCAGGTTTTCAGCCATGTACCACTGTAACAGCAATGCTGTTACAACAAATCCCCCACAGCGACTCAACCCATTCGACACCCACAGTGTCGAATGCCGACATCCATTTCCCCTCCCCCAGAGTTATGAATCTAAAAGTCCAGGGGTGTGGTGGGGGCAAAGCAAGCAGTACATGACTCTAGCAGCTGTTGGGTCTGTCAGCACTTTGACACGGCGATGTGATCGCCATTGGCAAAGTGCTGTCACTGTAAAGTCCTTTGACAAATTTCTTGTCAAAGCAACTTGGTGGAACTATTTTCAGCAGTATACTTAGTTGCTTTTGTACACCTATCGTTCTATAAGGTCAACGAACAATGCATGCTAAAGGGACACTGTCAGTCCCTTACTTACGTGTTCAGTAGGAAGGCAGCAACCTGCCTTCACTCACTGAATCAGTCCCTTTGTTGCCATAATATAATTAGGCACAATGGTCTCCATAAAAATTATTAGTTATTGCTTATTTTCTTAACTCTGAAACCCCTGTGGCCCGCTCTGACTGTCCACGCATGATGCCAAAGCATGCTCACTACTGTAAATGGGGTTGAGGCTCAGTTATGCTTGTCATTCAACTGTGTCTATGTTTCCCCTTCCCCCAGGATGCATCTGGAATCAAGCAGTAGCCTGCTAAGCATGCCTTCCTGGTTAAACGCTTAAATAAATAAATAAATGCATGGACCACTGTACCTGAATTCAGCTAAATATGTTTCCAGGTACTAGAAAGAAAGCTGAAATCAGGAAGCTAGTTAGATTTTTGAAATGAGGGCTAAAAAGTACTTTAAGTGTGCTCCGAAAGTGGAGCTGTGATACTGGGCATGTGCATATGTGTATTCATATCCCTTGGGACTACCCTTGGGATATGAATATGCATATGCGCATGCCCAGTATCACGGCTCCATTTTCAGAGCACAATTAAAGTACTTTTTAGCCCTCATTTCAAAAAAAACTAACTAGTTTCCTGAGTTCAGCTTTCTTTCTAGTACCTGGAAACATATTTACTATAACTGAACTCTGGTACAGTGGTCTGTGCACAAGTTTCAGTGCCATTTATAGCTGTGAGTGTGCTTTGGCATCGTGCATGGACAATCGTAGTGAGGCACGGCAGTTTCTGGGTTTAGTAAAATAAACAACAACTAATCATTTTAATGGAGACAGCGTTATGCCTAATTATACCATGGCACCACCGGAACTGATTCAGTGAGTGAAGGCAGATTGTTGCCTTCCCACTAAACACCTAAGTAAAGGATTGAAATGTTTCCCTTTAAACAGTGGACGTTCAGAAACAACTGAGAATATTGACGAAAACCTGTTTAGAGCCAAATTAAAAGGAGCACACTGTTTATTATTTGAAACATAAAATATGTGCTAAAGAAGGCTCAAAATGGGGGGAGAGTATCATGCAAGACAGGAGATAATTAGCTATCTATAATAGAAAAAAATAGGTAAACATTTTCATTACTGACATGTGCTGCGGCTTTAAACTTACCACATCTTAAAGAGAAATTAAAATGTTCAATGCTCTTAAAGCCTGAAAGCTACTGAAGACCCATAGAAAACAAAAAATCATACCGGAATCCAGGTTCTCACTAGTTACTTTCCTTGCAACTAACAGTGCTTGAGAAATGAATGTCTCCATTTTTCCAGTGGCTGACAAGTTGGATCAGTGTGTATGTGTGTGTGTGGAGAGTCACCTTTCAATTGTCCCTGATTATGAGGGATATCCTTCATTTTAACCCTCAGAATTGCTATGTCCCTCACCCGTCCCTCATGGAAAAGGTACTACCTACACAGAGAATGTGCTGTTAATTCAGGTTGTAAAGCAGAAATTCATTACATTCTAAGATGATAAATCAAAAATAAACTTTGTACAGGTTAAACCACAATGGTTTCCACAGTTTTCTGAGCTTGCATCTCCATGGTGGAGGATGCGTCCAACATTATGAGGACCAATGACCCTCACTGTGCCTCATTTTGAGTGTTCATGTCCCTCATTTCAGTGGTAAAAGTTTAAGTGGTATGATCACTGCTCATTTGTACTTTGCTTTGCATTTTATTTTGCACATTTTGTATTTTGAAATAAAAAAGTTTTGCTGAAACTGCTGTCTACAGTACCTGTCTCAATAACGAAAAGGAGGGGATGAGTGCTCTAGTTAATGTTCTCCACATTTTATACCTTGCTTGCTACTCAGCAGATACCTCTGTAACATAATTCTGGTATCAAATGGAAAGCCCCAGCCTTTGATTTTAGACAGAACTTCCCTATTTTTTCCCCAGGGTGTTCTTAAATTATATGTAATGAACATGTGTGATATTGTCTCATAACCATACTACAGCTTGGACAGCAATCCGAGACTGATGCATTACATTTATTTATTTATTAAATTGTATTATTTATTACATTTATGTAATCTACTTGGATTCTAATGAACTGTGTACAATATTGAATTGGATTTACTTTGGTTTACTGTTCCTTGAAGCTGTGTGAGGAATTTGTAAGATTTTATCCCATGGAGTGTACTGGATTTCTGTATTGATCTTTCTGCCGTGATGTTCCATGTTAATTGAGATCTGAGTGGATGGAAGCCAAAAGAAGAGAATATATTTTAAACATTAATTTATTTTTATCTGGTAGACTGTGAAAGAGAACTTCTTAGTCAGTTGCTAGTGGTACCTTGCAGTCAGGAGTATTTTTCTCATGCAGTATCTTAGTTGAAGGCAGCCCAGAAAGCTTAGTGCTAAAACATCAAATGTGTTTAAAAGTAATTCAAAAGAAATTAATCTGCCATCTTGAAATCATTGACCCAATGTATGAAACTCTTTCTATTTCGAAATCTGAAAGGATTTCATTCTTGTGAGATGAACTACATTGCAAATTAAACTATAGTGGTAGCTGTACAGTATATAAATATAATCTTTTTTCCTAGTATAGCTTGAGCTTCTTTTCATATCTTGGTGGCTGTTTTTTGTTGCAATCAAGCTTTTGTTTTATAAGGGGCTTTTTCTAGGTTAACATAAAGTGTACAAGTTATGTAAGGAAAGGGTAAAGGTATCTTCTCTAGTGCTGTCCAGTTAGTCGGCTGGTCTAGAGGATAAAACCAGCCATATATTTGTTCCAAACGGGAGCAATATAGCAAAGGCAAAAGTCTGGAAAGCCTAAACCCCCTTCCTTCCAAGGGGTGTATAATTTTTCCAAACTGGATTGAGGGCATTTGCCTTTCCATAAAAAAATGTAATTTTCTTATCTAAAGATATGAAAAAGGCTTTATCTAGTAGCAATGGAATTTATTAGCACAGAAATGATGGAGGACATTTATTTTTATGTTTTTTTACATGCATACACAATTCAAACATCTTGGTATGGTCCAGTTGAATGGAGACTGGGGAGGTGTGTGCTGTAGGCAACCAATGTAGCTGAGCCCGCAGGAAGTGTGTGAGTCAACACCCAGTCCTGACAAGGCTGCTGCTGATACTGGTTTGCTCCTGATGGGTGGAAACTTGTTACATAGGAAAGGATGCAGCCACACCAATCACAGTGCAGCGGCATTGTTTCATAGTGCCAACATCAGGCAGCAAAGCAGCATCCCCCTCCCATCCAACCCAGGTTTCAACAGTGGCTTCACACAAGAAACAAACCTGACTGCTGTCAAACATCCCACCCCCTATGTAATGAATCCCTGTGTAACTTCAGACAAACAAATCCACTCACAGCCTGACATTGATCCCACCCTCTCCTGAATTAATCCCCATGCCTGTTTACATGAACAAGCCTGCCTGCTGCCAATATAGGCAATATAGTGCAGTGGTTTAAGGCTCTGAGCTGCAAATCTGGAGACCTGGGTTTGAATCCCTCAACCCACACTTGCATACTGTGTGACCCTGAGCAAGTCATTTAACTTCCCTGTGCTCCCAGGTCACACCTGTAAACAAGCTTTCAGCTTAGTGTGCTACTCCTGGTTAAACAATTGGAAATATCTCACCCCCACCTGAATGAATCCTTGTGCCCATTCACATAAAATGGAGTCATTTGAGGTTCCCATTCCCATGCCTGCCAAGGTGTCATTAGCAGGGGGTTGTCACACCTGGCCTGGGTCCATCTGCAGCAGCATGCAGCCCCCCCCCCTTTCCTTGTCACCCAGGGCTTGAATGACATGATCCTTATTTATTATAATATTTTTATCTTTAATACACAGGAAAGCTGATGGCAGGGGTCAGGCTGGGAAGCAGAACAAAAACAACAAAAGGTGATAGACAGGTAGGAATAAGTAGGAGGGTTACAAAAGGGAAAGCTGGAGGCACCCTATATAGGGCAGGGTAACAAAACAGTTTCAGAGAAACAAAGGGGAGAGGTAGGAGTAAAAGGGAGTAGGAAGGTGGTAGAAGGGTACGGCAGAACTTTACTAGGTATTAGGCTAAGCTAGGAAAGATGATGGGAGTGATGCAGTGCAGTGGTTGTGGGGCAGCAGTCTCTCGGGACACCTTCTGGAGACTAAGGTGCTGCCCCATATGTACTCACTTTTCTGTGTTGCAAGCAGAGGTTGTCAAACTCCAGGCCAAACCTAGTAAGGGTACAGAGGATCTCCTGCCTGATTCAGAGGCCACCAAATCTGTGTCTGCTCCCCCAGAGGATGCCCAGGCAGAGGCAGAGCAGATAGACCTTGATGGGTTCTGTTAGGGTGGAAGTGGTTGGAAGGGTCCACGATCTTCAGTCTATACCACTGTAAAACTCCTTCACCATACTGGTGGGAGGGGGCAGCTGAAAGGAGGCACCTGTCACAGTGGGAAGGGAGGAAGTGGATGTCCTCAGACAGGGAGACTCAAGGAGGGAGAAAGAGGCCCACTGCCAAGGAGGAAGCAGTTGCTGATGGGGGACTCTATTGTTAGATGGACTTTGGAACAGGGGAGGAAGGGCCAGAGAGGTAATGTGCCTGAGTAGTGCTTCAGCTTGGAGGGATGGACAGCCTATCTATAGGATCATTAGGGAAGCAGGAGATTGGAGGGAGCTAGATATCATTGTTCATCTGGGGACAAATGATCTTGCAAGGGACAAGGAAGAGAAAGTGTAGGGTAATTTCAGGTGGCTTGGAAGGGTCCTCAAGCAGGTGGCATGCACGGTGGCTTTTGCTGAGGTGTTGCCTGTGTATGACTGATGAGAGGCAAGGGTACTCTGCACCAGGGCATTTAATAGCTGGTTGAAGGCATGGTGCATACAGGAAGGCATTGGTTGCATTGAGCACTGGGGTCCAGCCTGGGAGAATATGGGCCTTTATAAGGGAGATGGCCTACATTCTTCCAGAAAGGGGACCAAGGTCCTTGGTGGGAAGTTTAAATGCTACTTTGATGAGCGTTTAAACTAGTGAAGACACAAAAACAAGCAACAAACTGGTGGCAGCAAAGAAAAAATTCCAAAATCAAATAAACTGCATAAATGCAAAGGAGCCCGCGGCCACTTTCCCCGGCACTTCAAGTCTGAATCGTGACCCTTTCTCAAGGGGTTGAGCATTTAAACTAGCCTGGGAGAGAGGCAGTAATACCAAAGGAGGCAAGAATGACATCCCTCAGATAATAGGGCATCAGGGAGGAAGGGCCTGAGGGGAGTAAACTGAGGAAAGGAGGTATAATCCAGGTAAGCAAGGGTAAACAATTGAAGAAGGAAAGGAATGGTGAAGGTAAAAAGGAAAGTGGTAGATCAGAGAAAAATTCAGGGAACGGCACAAGAAGGAAAGGGGAGGAAGCAGGCTGGGGGAAGTGAGGTGTTGGAGGCCATGTGCACCAATGCACAGTCTTGGAAACAAAAGTCTGGACCTGTAGACTGACCTGGATTTAGGGGCCATAATGTAGTCATGGTGCACTAAGCACAATGACTGTGACATGGCCATATCAGGCTACTGTCTGTTCAGGAGAGACAAGGCAGGGAGGAGGAGAGGAGGAGTTGTATTATATGTGAGGGAGGGAATCAAGCCCACGGAGGTACAGGGTCACCCAGAGGAAGAGGAAGGACTGGAGGTGCTGTGGGTCAACCTGGAGATAGGTTCTAGGGCTGCTATCCATACTGGGGTAGTGTACAGACCTCCAGCATAGGGAGATGATTTGGAGACAGCACTTGTGGAAGCCAGCATCAGAATGGCAAGTAAGGGGGAGGTGCTGCAAGTTGGTGACTTCAGTCTGTCAGACACAGAGTGGAGCCTTCCAGTGGCAGCTTCAGCAAGGTGCAGGGCCATCCTTGACTCAATACAAGGGTTTTCTGGGGCGCAGCTAGTCAAAGAACCTACTAGTAATGGGGCAGTGCTGGATCTGGTGCTTAGAAACAGGGACAGCATTGCCAACATTACACTGGGCAGTCCCCTGGACACTAGTGTTCACCACACAGTATGGTTTAATATAAAGACAGGAACAGAGGCAAACCACAGAAAGATAAGTGTCCCGGACTTTAGGAGGGAGGATTTTAAAGAAATGAGAGACTGTCTCAGAAGCTGCCTTGGGGAAGGGGGCTTGCCAAGGAGGGATAGAGGCACAGGGGTTAAAATAAAGGAGGACATAATTTATGTAAAGCAACCAACCTCTGTGTGAAGGATGTGAGTTAAAGCAGAAAGGAAAAAACTGTTATGGTTTTCTAAGAAAGTGGTCAAGGTGGTGAAGGAAAAATGGGTGGTATTCAGGAGGTATAAGGAAACACAGAGGGAGGAGGACACGGTATAAGGGAACACAGACGGAGGAGGCCAGGGCATAAGGAAACACAGAGGGAGAAGGACAGGGTATAAGGAAACACAGAGGGCAGAGGACATGGTATAAGGAAACACAGAGGGAGGAGGACAGGGTATAAGGAAACACAGAGGGCTGAGGACAGGGCATAAGAAAACACAGAGGGAGGAGGACAGGGTATAAGGAAACACAGAGGAAGGAGGACAAGACATAAGGAAACACAGAGGGAGGAGGACAGGGCATAAGGAAACACAGAGGGAGGAGGACAGGGTATAAGGAAACACAGAGGGAAGAGGACAGGGCATAAGGAAACGCAGAGGGAGGAGGACAGGGTATAAGGAAACACAGAGGGAGGAGGACAGGGTATAAGGAAACACAGAGGAAGGAGGACAAGGCATAAGGAAACACAGAGGGAGGAGGACAGGGCATAAGGAAACACAGAGGGAGGAGGACAGGGTATAAGGAAACACAGAGGGAAGAGGACAGGGCATAAGGAAACACAGAGGGAGGAGGACAGGGCATAAGGAAACACAGAGGGAGGAGGACAGGGTATAAGGAAACACAGAGGGAGGAGGACAGGGCATAAGGAAACACAGAGGGAGGAGGACAGGGCATAAGGAAACACAGAGGGAGGAGGACAGGGCATAAGGAAACACAGAGGGAGGAGGACAGGCATAAGGAAACACAGAGGGAGGAGGACAGGGTATAAGGAAACACAGAGGAAGAGGACAGGCATAAGGAAACAGAAGGACAGAGGAGGAGACAGGGCATAAGGAAACACAGAGGGAGAGGAGGACAGGGTATAAGGAAACACAGAGGAGGAGGACAGGGCATAAGGAAACACAGAGGAGGAGGACAGAGCATAAGGAAACACAGAGGGAGGAGGACAGAGCATAAGGAAACTGAAAGGGAGGAGGACAGGGCATAAGGAAACCCAGAGGGAGGAGGAGGACAGGGTATAAGGAAACACAGAGGGAGGAGGACAGAGCATAAGGAAACACAGAGGAGGAGGACAGGGTATAAGGAAACACAGAGGGAGGAGGACAGGGCATAAGGAAACACAGAGGGAGGAGGACAGGGCATAAGGAAACACAGAGGGAGGAGGACAGGGCATAAGGAAACACAGAGGGAGGAGGACAGGTATAAGGAAACACAGAGGGAGGAGGACAGGGCATAAGGAAACACAGAGGGAGGAGGACAAGGCATAAGGAAACACAGAGGAGGAGGACAGGGCATAAGGAAACACAGAGGGAGGAGGACAGGGTATAAGGAAACACAGAGGAGGAGGACAGGTATAAGAAACAGAGGAGGAGGACAGGGTATAAGGAAACACAGAGGGAGGAGGACAGGGTATAAGGAAACACAGAGGGAGGAGGACAGGGCATAAGGAAACACAGAGGGAGGATGATAGGGCATAAGGAAACACAGAGGGAGGAGGACAAGGCATAAGGAAACACAGAGGGAGGAGGACAAAGCAAATGGAAACACGAGGGAGGAGGACAGGGTATAAGGAAACACAGAGGGAGGAGGACAAGGCATAAGGAAACACAGAGGGCGGAGGACAGGGTATAAGGAAACACAGAGGGAGGAGGACAGGGTATAAGGAAACACAGAGGGAGGAGGACAGGGTATAAGGAAACACAGAGGAGGAGGACAGGGCATAAGGAAACACAGAGGGAGGAGGACAGGGCATAAGGAAACACAGAGGAGGAGGACAGGTATAAGGAAACACAGAGGAGGAGGACAGGGTATAAGGAAACACAGAGGGAGGAGGACAGGGCATAAGGAAACACAGAGGGAGGAGGACAGGGCATAAGGAAACACAGAGGGAGGAGGACAGGGCATAAGGAAACACAGAGGGAGGAGGACAGGCATAAGGAAACACAGAGGAGGAGGAGACAGGGTATAAGGAAACACAGAGGAGGAGGACAGGCATAAGGAAACACAGAGGAGGAGGACAGGCATAAGGAAACACAGAGGGAGGATGATAGGGCATAAGGAAACACAGAGGGATGAGGACAGGGTATAAGAAAACACGAGGGAGGAGGACAGGGTATAAGGAAACACAGAGGGAGGAGGACAGGGCATAAGGAAACACAGAGGAGGAGGACAGGGTATAAGGAAACACAGAGGGAGGAGGACAGGGCATAAGGAAACACAGAGGGAGGAGGACAGGGCATAAGGAAACACAGATGGAGGAGGACATGGTATAAGGAAACACAGAGGGAGGAGGAGGACAGGGTATCAGGAAACACAGAGGGAGGAGGAGGACAGGGTATAAGGAAACACAGAGGGAGGAGGACAGGGCATAAGGAAACACAGAGGGAGGATGATAGGGCATAAGGAAACACAGAGGGAGGAGGACAAGGCATAAGGAAACACAGAGGGAGGAGGACAAAGCAATTGGAAACACGAGGGAGGAGGACAGGGTATAAGGAAACACAGAGGGAGGAGGACAAGGCATAAGGAAACACAGAGGGCGGAGGACAGGGTATAAGGAAACACAGAGGGAGGAGGACAGGGTATAAGGAAACATAGAGGGAGGAGGAGGAAGACAGGGCATAAGGAAACACAGAGGGAGGAGGAGGACAGGGTATAAGGAAACACAGAGGGAGGAGGACAGAGCATAAGGAAGCACAGAGGAAGGAGGACAGAGTATAAGGAAAATGAAAGGGAGGAGGACAGGGCATAAGGAAACCCAGAGGGAGGAGGAGGACAGGGTATAAGGAAACACAGAGGGAAGAGGACAGAGTATAAGGAAACACAGAGGGAGGAGGGCAGGTATAAGGAAACACAGAGGGAGGAGGACAGGGCATAAGGAAACACAGAGGGAGGAGGACAGGGTATAAGGAAACACAGAGGGAGGAGGACAGGTATAAGGAAACACAGAGGGAGGAGGACAGGGCATAAGGAAACACAGAAGGAGGAGGACAGGGTATAAGGAAACACAGAGGGAGGAGGACAGGGCATAAGGAAACACAGATGGAGGAGGACATGGTATAAGGAAACACAGAGGGAGGAGGAGGACAGGGTATAAGGAAACACAGAGGGAGGAGGACAGGGCATAAGGAAACACAGAGAGAGGATGATAGGGCATAAGGAAACACAGAGGGAGGAGGACAGGGTGTAAGGAAACACGAGGGAGGAGGACAAGGTGTAAGAAAACACAGAGGGTGGAGGACAGGGCGTAAGGAAACACAGAGAGAGGAGGACAGGGTAAAAGGAAACACAGAGGAAGGAGGACACGGTGTAAGGAAACACAGAGGGAGGAGGACAGGGTATAAGGAAACAGAGAGGGAGGAGGACACGGTATAAGGAAACACAGAGGGAGGAGGACAGGGCATAAGGAAACACAGAGGGAGGAGGACAAGGCATAAGGAAACACAGAGGGAGGAGGACAAAGCAAAAGGAAACACAAGGGAGGAGGACAGGGCATAAGGAAACACAGAGGAAGGAGGAGGACAGGGTATAAGAAAACACAGAGGGAGGAGGACAGGGCATAAGGAAACACAGAGGGAGGATGATAGGGCATAAGAAAACACAGAGGGAGGAGGACAGGGTACAAGGAAACACGAGGGGGGAGGAGGACAGGGTATAAGGAAACACAGAGGGCAGAGGACAGGGCATAAGGAAACACAGAGGGAGGAGGACAGGGCAAAAGGAAACACAGAGGGAGGAGGACAGAGCATAAGGAAACACAGAGGGAGGAGGACAGGGCATAAGGAAACACAGAGGGAGGAGGACAGGGCATAAGGAAACACAGAGGGAGGAGGACAGGGCATAAGGAAACACAGATGGAGGAGGACAGAGTATAAGGAAACACAGAGGAAGGAGGACACGGTGTAAGGAAACACAGAGGGAGGAGGACAGGGTATAAGGAAACAGAGAGGGAGGAGGACACGGTATAGGGGAACACAGACGGAGGAGGCCAGGGCATAAGGAAACACAGAGGGAGGAGGACAGGGCATAAAGAAACACAGAGGGAGGAGGACAGGGCATAAGGAAACAGAGGGGGGGGAGAAGGACAGGGTATAAGGAAATACAGAGAGAGGAGGAGGAGGAGGAGGAGGACAGGGTATAAGGAAACACAGAGGAAGGGGAGACAGGAAGGTATACCAAGTACAGCAGAGGGAGGCAGGAAAGGTGGTGAGGGGTGCAAAGCTGCAGACGGAGGACAGGATTGCCAAAGGGTTGCTAAAGAGAATAACACTTTCTTAAAATACGTAAGTGAGTAGAGGAAAGCAAGAGGTGAGATAGTAAGGATTAGAAGGGGTAGACTGCACAAAAGGACCAAGAAAAAACTGCTATCCTAAATAGGTACTTCTCCTCAGTTTTCACGGTGGAGAGGGGGTGGTCCACCACTAAGTAGCAGGAATTGGGGTGAGGGTGGGAAAGAGTCCTGAAGGGATTTGCATCTCTGAAGGTGGACACGGCTATGGGACTGTACAGGATACATCAAAAATACTGAAAGAACATATGGAGGTGCTAGCTGCACCGTGGACAACTTTGTTCAACAAAGTGCTCACTGGAAACAGACATGGTTCCGCTAGACCGGAGAAGAGACAACATGGTTACTCTGCATAAGAGTAGCTATAAGGAGGAGTCTAGCAACTATGGACTGGTCAATCTTACTTCAGTTGTGGGGAAATTAATGAAAACCCTACTGAAAGAAAAAATAGTAAAGTATCTTGAATCCAGCGTCGTGGTGGGGCAGTTAATGGAGATGCTTTTAAATGAAAGGCTAATGGAGCATCTTGAATCCAGTGAGTTACAAGACTCGAGGCAGCACTGATTTATGGGAAGGGGGCCATGCCAAATGAATCTTTGACTAGGTGACCAGGGAACTAGATCAGTGGAGGGCAGTGGATGTGGTCTATCTGGACATTAGCAAGGCCTTTAACATCGTGCCACACAGAAGGCTGATAAGAAATTGAGCAGCCTAGGGATGGGATCCACAATGAACTGGGTTAGAAGCTGGTTAGTGCACAGGAGACATAAGGTGGTGGTTAACAGCACTCACTCTAATGATGGGAGAGTGACAAACTGGATGTCACAGGGTTCAATACTGGAACCGATCCTCTTCAATATCTTTATAAGTGACATTGCAGAACTGGAAAGGAAGGTCTGCCTTTTTTGCAGATTATACCAACAACTGCAATAGGGGAGACACTCAGAAGAAGGTGGAGAAAATTAAAACAAGGGTGGTCCAAGAGAGCAACGGTGTAGCAGCTACACTAAAGAGCTCTTATTTTTAATTTTTATTACCAAGTTCCTAGTTATCTTTTGTATGAGAAAATCATCAGTAAAAATATCTGATCAAACAAGAGAACATCTTAAAGCACAGCAACAGAAGATGAAAAATGATTCTTCCTCTTCCAATCTAGAAATGCCGAACCTTAAAGGTCCGATATATTGCATTTTAACTGGCTCACCTGGTCCTGGGGAAGCAATTGCTGGAGTGCAAATGCTGTCTGGTGTGAGGAAATTGCCTGTAGCCTCTAGGGGTTCCACAAGCACCAACCCAGTGGCACTTAATTTTTCTATATCTTTGCTGCTTGTTTCACAAGGATCATCAACATCACTTGAACTTTTCAAGCAAAGAGATCTATTCACTGAAAAATACATGACAATGGCAATGTCAAAGTCATAAAAATCTTCTGACATTGATTCCTCTAAAACTGCAACTGGGACCCCTACTTTAGTGGATAAGGTAAATGTTGGTGGTAAGTCTGTTTTTGTGACTTTGAACTTGATTACCTTAGCTTTTTCAATGGGATCGGTACCCCCTGACTCCCTTGACACTGTTGTTACCAATTAAAGTTGAATTTAAATCTTTAAAAGAGAATAGACATTGATATGTATTGCAAGGTAATAAAATTATGCTTAACTTTACTAATGTAATGGGGAGGAATGAGTGCTGTCTTTTAGGTTAGTGGTTCTATTTTATTTTTATATGTCTGTTAATGAGATTTCTTAACTCTGATCTGTCATTAACTTTTTGGTTTTAGAGAGCAGGATTCAAATATATGACTGGGGGGGTCCTCTTATGGTACTTGTCTGAATCTATTTTATAGATTAGTTAATTCTTAATTAATTTGGACCTCATAACAGTGTCTGACAGATATAGTTTACATGTGTTCTCTTTTTGTTTTTATTTAGTTTCCCTTGTTGTGTATGTTATATTAGAAAAATGCATGTGGAATGTTTTTTATTTTGTTCTTGAAACTTTAATAAAATGTTGTTTCAAAAAAAATCTTTAAAAGAGGCATCCTCTTCATTCTCTGACCTTTTTTTATTTTTATAGTCCTTTGATAAGAAGCTTGATCTTTTGATAAAAAGAACTGATTTTGTGGACACCGAACTTAAATCAATTAAACCTTACTTGAAAATGGTACACAATGAGCAGAACAATAAGCAAAAAAGAAGTAGCTGCTACTAAACAAAAAGCGCTGACAAATTAAGTCTTCTCAACAACAAATTGAAAAGCTATTGTTATGCTGCAAAGGAAAAATGGGGCAATGGAGGGTTCCACCATGCCACAGTTACAGGAATGCTGTTGACGTCTCTTACAGCAATGGCACAATGCCGACAGCCGGCATTGTGCCGTCTGGGACACAAGTGTTTTTTTGCAAGGGGTTTCTTCCCCTGCACCACCCATGCGAGGAGCTCTGCCCCTGCACCCCCTGCACTATAGATTTCCTACTCCTTGTTGGAGTTGTTTCAGGCAGGGGGCGAACACTCTGGAGACAGCGGCGTTGGCAACACAGCAGGCCGGTACAGCAAACAGCCGATTCTGTTGCTGTACTGGTCTTTGCTGTGTTACTGTTGCTGTAGCAATTGTATACAACAGTGAAGAATACTTTGTGGTATATAAACCTCAGATCAGTTGGGGTTCTGAACTCTTATGATAAGGGATTTTCTTCTCTTAGAGGACTCTTGAAAGACGTTTTTGTGTCTGTCCTTAAGCTACCCAAAAACAATTTATCTTTTGTGATGAGAGCTTTTCGAGATTCAATTAGGAAACTATATTCCACTTCTCAGAAGTATAATGAGCAAACTCAAATCTCTAATCAAGATGTGAGCTTTGAATTGTTTTCCCCTGATTCTGCAGCTGACTTTAATCAAGCTCAAAAAACTGTTGACTACTTTAAATGTACCTCCGGTCCAAGAAATACTATTACTTTTTCTCTCACCTTTGATACTGATCGTGACCTTGTTCTTAACACAGCTAGGAAACTGGGGGCACTTAAATCTAAAGAAATAACTTGCCATATCTTTCCTGATATTGTTCCAGCTACGGTACATTACAGCATCGTAAACAATTCCTACAATATAAAGATGAACTTAATGAAACTGGAGCTAAATTTAAAGTTCTTTTTCTGGCAAAGTGTTGGCCCGCATGTGGAGAAGACAAAATACTGTTTTTTTAACCTGAACAACTTAAAGCATGTATCTTACAGAAAACGAATACAGAGAGAAGGCAAGAAATAGGTACTGGAATTTGAGAAGGATGCAGAATGGCCCCTGTTAGAGGATGAAAATGAAGGATGATTTATTGTTGGCTAAATATGATGGTTAATGGACAGTTTATAAGAATACATTGATAAATATGTTTTTGTTTGTTTTATTTTTGTAACATTGATGCAGATGAGATGTGAAAATGGGCAGAGATTTGTTTTCTTTTTCAATTATTTGATTCTGTAAGCTTGTGGCTACTACCCATACACATGTACTATTAGTACTTTATAGAGTCTAAATGACTGGGCTGTGTCCTTAAGTAATTTCATTTTCTCTTTTTTATGGGTTTAAATTATAATTTTGCAAAGCCTATTATAAGGCTACTTCGCTCTGCCTCTCAACTTGAAGACATTACCTTTAAGTTATACATCGATTATTATACTAATGGTAATTCGAAATTACTATGTAGCTGAATGCTCTCTATTTTGTTTTTTGTGTAAACAATATCTTCAATAAAGAGGAGGGGGTGGAGAGAATGTGTAGGGATCCTTGTAAACTCGAGGAATGGACCAGAGCATGGCAGCTGAAATTCAATGCCAAAAAGTGCAAAATCATGCACCTAGTGCATAGGAACCCAGGAGATGAGTATAGGAGGGAGGTATTGACAGTCAATAAACAGGAAAGGGATCTTGAAGTTATCATAGTGGCAGGGCAGTGTAACAAAGCAGGGGTAGGGCTAATGGCATGCTGGGGTACATTTGGAGAGGTATTGCCAGCAGCAGGAGGAGGGAGGTGGTGTTGCCATTGTAGTGCCCACCTGTAGTACTAGGTACAGTTTTCGAGGCCTCACCTCAAAAAGGACATAGACAGGGTACAAGCAGTTTAGAGGAGGGCAACTAAAATATTGCAGGGATTGCATGAGAAGCCATATGAGGAGAGACTGGACAGGAGGCATTCTAGGAAAAAGAAGAGCAATAAAAAACTTAAACATGGAAGTCCCGGGCGGTCATAAAACTAGTAGGCAAATTTAGAAAACATTTGTAATAAACAAAGCAAAGGACACACTCGTACTACACAGACAAATCAAAACACTCTGCACAACATATGCTTTTGCAGATTTTGACTGTAGTACTCCTTTAAGTTCAGGTAAGCAAAAGTCCCCTTAGTGTATCTGATGCTCGTGCCTTGCTGCTGACCAGAGATAGCCACTGCCTGCCACCATTCTTTAAATCACAAGTCAGTGCAGGTGAAATGCCTGCATACTAAACTTGTTTACTGTTGGCCTCCTATGAAAATAAATTAGCTAATTGTCCAGTTAGACTACTGTAACTTACTACCTAATCAAGCATGTTTCTCAGAGTCGCCATTTACCACCTTGGATAAGACATTTCTCACCACTCGCGGGGGTACTGTTCTCTCAGCCTGGACCAGCTATGAAGTCCTGTTTGCAGAGTATACATCAAGCTTGAAATGTCTAAATAAAAATTATGTCTTGTGCACAGAGCCCTGATTAGCTGGATACATTTTTTATCAAGCTAGTTGGGCACGTCATTGCATTTTTCTTCACAGAAGAGTACATCTAACACACACATTAACCTAGACCAGACCTTACCCCAACCTTTCAGGAGTGAGGTAGAAAGACATTTAAACAGATCAATTTTTTCCTTTTTTAAAATGCATTAAAAAGACAGTTGTTGATCTGCTGTGATCACCAGAACAGTAAAAGAAAACCAAATGGTTGCTCTTCACTTTGCTGAGACTGCTACAAAAAAAACAACACAGAAACTGTTCACATTTTAAACTGAAAACAAAACTGTGGTATGTTGTATAAAGTGCACATGTGATGGGGGGTTATGAGATATTGCATTTATCTTCAGGCTCAAGAAGTCCCTGTCCACTCGTGTTGACAAAAATATCTTACTGCCACCCACAACATATCTCCTCCTATGTCTGGTGGTGCCTGTGTATTTGCAGCTACATCTGGGACTTCTGAAAGAAAGGGGACGCCAGGTATAAAAATCCAGCCTGCAGCCCCAGTTTCTCTTCTTAGCCAGCCCTGACCTTTTGGGTTTGCTTTTTTCCCATCTGCTGAGCAGAGCCAATCAGAAATGGATCTTTGGCCTGAGATGAGTTTGATTTGGCATCTTTGAAGCATAAGCTGTAGCCTTGCCACCACCTGCCCACTGGACTGCCCACCTTCCTGCTCCCTGAAGGCTGTGTTATGCGCTGTTATTGCTGATCAGCTCCTCCAGTATACCGCTACTATCCTAGGTAGGTATTAATTTTAATTTGGGGAGTATTGGGTTATATGGTCTGTCAACTATGTGTCCTCAGTGCTGACTTCTTTTCTGCCACTGCTGTTTTGAATTAAGGGCTCCCGCCTCCATTGACTCTAATGTGGCATTCATTCAAGTATGGTAAATAAAAAATAGAATGTATTTCTGCTGGTGCTTGTTTTCTTTTGATGGCTGCTGCTTACAGTGACTCCAAGGTGGTGTTCTAGCCTGGAGTCTGATTTTTGTTGCCTTTGTGATGGCACCACCACTGGGGTCCCTGTGTAGAGGGGGGCAGTAGGGTGGGCTGAGGGGCTGAGAGCTGACTTACTGCTGCTATGGCAGCCAGTGCAGTCCATCTATCCCCACAGTAGTAGCTGAGTAAAAGCATACGCCTTGAGTCAGCCAACCTAGCCTAAATTACCACCCAAAGCTTGAGTTACTACTGTAAAAGTTGAAGAAGAAGCATCAGGAACCTCAGGGAAATAGATCTGAGACACAGAAAACCACAAGTTTTCTCATTGCTGCCTGGCATCGTCATGTCCTGAATGGGGGAGTTGAGCACTACACCGAGCACTTGGAGCTGAAAGCAGCAGGGTAGGCTGACAGTGAGTGGTGAGTGTGGACTTCAGTAGTGAGAAAATTCACTGGTATACAGTATATATCCTATCTTGCCAGGACACATTTCAATAAATTATAAGTAAAATCTCTTTTTATGTTTGTGCAAATGCGTAAAGCAAACATACTGTTATGACTCAGACGATCAACTAACTGAATACCCATGTACTCATACCAGAATTACACATGGCTTTCGCAAGGGCCACAGTACAACTACAGCCTTCACTAAACTGGTAACAGAGATTAAAAGCACTAAGGATCACAGCATGCTTACTGGTGGAGTCTCTGTTGACCTATCGAAGGCATTCAGCCTGATTGACCATAGCCTCCTATATTATAAGCTGTGGGCTTTGGGCTTACCCTCACATGCAGTTGCATTGTTTAAGCATCTTCTGTTCAGCCAGCAGCAAGTTGTTAAATTTGACAGATCCCTGTCAGACCCACCCACTGTCAAGCCTAATGTTCCCCAGTGCTCTTTATTAGGTCCCATTGTCTTCTCTGTGTTTATCAACAATTTTCCCAGTGTTATTACCTTATGCAGTATTACCCACTATGCTAATGACTTAAGTGTTTCTCTCTAGTTCCAAAACCATAAGTTGCATTCATTCCCAGTCCACTGCTGATTTTCATAAAATGTCAATGTTAACAATAAAACATGTCCTGAATGCTAGGAAAACCTAGCCCATGCTGTTTGGGTCTCCTAACAAAATTAGAATCTGTGCTAACTTACTGTCCATTAGCTATATTGATGGGACCACACAAAAGGTAGTGCCCTTCCCTAAAAATTTAGGAGTCAATCTGGATCCTCACCTTGATTTTTACCTGTATAGTCTAAGTACTTGCATCGCAGTAAATGCTAAACTTGGTGAGGTGTACTACACCAAGCATTTTCTGACATCATCCGCCTGCCTTGCTCTTGCCAGAGTAGTTCTTCTCCCCACCCTAAATTATGGGCGTATTTCCTTCTCCCACACTTCTAAATCCCTACTCTCTAAGTGGGATGTTGCTCATAACAACATATGCAAATTTGTCTTATCTTTGAACCATTTGACTCACCATTGATATCTTTAGAGATATCTTGGTTGTCTATCCACCTCAAACAGTGAGCTGTTCACTCTGGGATGCTTTATGGACACCATAATTAGACTTGGTTCCCTTGTTCCTCTTGCAGATCAACTTAAATTCCCCACCTTTTATATCCCCTGAGATCAGACAACTTCTTATCTGTCCCCAAAACCTATAGTACTATGGGGGATCAGGCCTTTACTGTCACTGCCCCTAGGCTAAGGAATTCTGTTCTGTTGCTTATTTGTAACTCCTCTTCTCACTCTCAGTTTAGAAGATCTCTCTGGAACTATCTAAAGACTAACTTGAATTGTACTTGCACTTGATTTCACAATGTCAGCATGTACCACCGTCTCTTCCCCTTGGAGATTACAACCTCATTCAGAGTCTTTCACCATCACTGCTTTCTTGCTGCAGCCCTGTTCTTCAGCCTCAACCTAAATAGCTTGATAACTACTTGGGCTGTCACCTCGCTTATCCCCTTATCCATCACTGCCCTTTTCAGCTAGGTGACGGCACTGGATCTAAACAGCAGCAACAAGACTAGCACAGTCAACAACTGCGCTGTAAAAATAGTGCAGATTTTTCTTTTGTGGGGGGTTGTGTCCATGCACCCCCGGACTAAAAGATTCTAACTCCAGGGGGAGCGGATATCAGGGAAAGTTGAAAATTGTGGGGTCATAGAATACTGTTTCCATAGCCCCACGTAAATAAGTGTAAGTCCTGAGTGCACTAAAACATGTTGGAGACCAGGATTAGAACTCTGGTCTCCAATAGGAGTGGCTGAGCTGCTCAATGCCCCAGCCCTCCACACCACGGGAGCAGTTGGGCCAGTTTCCTGGCTCCTGGTGCTCTTGTTAGTCTCCAGCACCATGGACAGTGACCAGGGGAGCACTTGCAGCAAGCGCTGTAAATCCCTCATTGCTGTCCTGTGTAGCTCTTACCAGACTAGCACTGTGAATTGTGGTGCTATTCTGGTAGTGCTCTTCTAACTGAGTACCCTTGGGGACCTACAAGCCCCCTCCATGACATTTCTGGCACTTACACTCATCCCACAGCTTACCACATCCCCATGGCAGGGGCCTCCTAAGATTAGGCAAGAGCCATGGAGGGTGTTGTCTCACCACTCAAGAGACTCCAGAATGGGAGCCCCATTGCCACAATGGGAAATGAGATTACCCTGCATCATCCTGTGACATGATGTGTTTTTTTGCCTGTTCTGTTTCCATCCCCATCCCCCCCTCAGGATGTTGGCACTTCAAGAACTCCAAGTGTGTGAGCAAGCAGAGTGAAACAACATAGAGAATGAGCAGCATCCTCCCTCACACTATGTCTGCTGCTGCACTGGCTCCCATGATCACCAAAGTGACAGTGTTGCAGTGGACACAACATCTTTCTTTGAAGGACAGCATCCTATGCTTGGCAGAAGACACCAGGAGAAAGGACTGCTGTGTGACTGAACTTCTCTGCTGGGACTAAAGTAGAAGAACTTTTGTACTTGGACCTTTAATTTAGGGTAAAAAAACTAACATACAAAAAAAAAAGTGTGTGTTTGGGTTAACTGAACTGAATGGGTATCTGAAGAGTTATCTAGGGTAAATCTCAGGTGACTGAAAGGACTTAACTGCTGTGAGGTTTAAATTACTTGTAGAAAGATCTGGTAAGTAGGGGAGTGGCTTAGCTAGAAGGAAGCTACATTTAAAGACTGCTCTTAGAAAGTTTCTGCTAATAGCTTGGCAGAAGACACCAGGAGAAAGGACTGTTGTGTGACTGAACTTCTCTGCTGGGACTATATTGCTCTCCTTCCCTCCCCTCCACCCCCACCCAAAGCTAGTTCTATTTTTATAGGCACAGGATTTGACTGACAACAGGAACTTCCTGTTTAGGGGCAGGAAGTGAGTGATCACAGAACCACCAAGGACCCACCATCCTAGAAGGGCAAGAGTAGCTCTCTGGCCCCCTCTAGCTGCTGGAGGTCGGCCTCTGAGCAAGTAAGTGGTCTACTGAGAAATATAGGATATTCTTGTCTCAGAACAGGACAATCAGGAGCTTAAAGGGCACACAGGCAGAAAGTAAGGAGAGAGAAAAAAAAACAGAGGAAAGAGTAAGGATTGTAAACAGTTAAGGGGCCAGAAATAAGACATGATTGGAGTGGTGCAGTGCAGTGGCTGTGGAGCAGCAGTCTTCCAGGAGATGTTCTGAGGATGGGTGTTGTCCCATCTGCAGGCACCTCTCTGGGCTGAGGGAGGAGGTTGCTCATCTCCAGGCTGAGTTGGCCAGGATTTGTGGGACCTCCTCTTTCATCCAGGGACCACCAGTGCCACTGCTGTTGCCTCAGAGGTTGCCAAGAAAGAGGAGCGGTTGGATCACAGTGGGCTCAGGGAGGGTGAGGGTGGTGGAACAGAGGCACATCCCTCCAGTTGTACCTCTCCACAATTCCTATGCCATTCTGTCAAAGTGCGGTTCCTCTATGGAGGCACCCACAGTGGAGACCAAGGAGGATGCTGGGAACCTCCACAAAGGAGACCCACAGGAGGGCGGCAGGGGACCCTGCAGGGGAAGGAAACAACTCCTGGTGGGGGACTCCATTGTCAGGAAGGTAGAACTGGGGAAGGAAGAGGGAGGGAGGTAAGGTGCCTGCCTGGCACCATGGCTTGGAGGGACAGAGAGTGAATCCTCAGGATTGCCGGAGCAGCTGCACAGGGGAGGGAGCAGGATGTCATTGTCCACCTAGGGACAAATGACCTGGCTAAGAAAGGGATTAGAGAAGTGTAGGAAGAGTTTGTGGAATTGGGGAGGGGCCTTAGTCAAGTAGCACACACGGTAACCTTCTCGGAGGTGCTACCATCTATGGCATAGGAGGCTAGGATGTTCCACACCATGGGATTCAATCAGTGGTTGAAAAACTGGTGTGGAGCTCAGGAATTTGGCTTCATTGGGGACTGGGGTCCACCTGGAGTGATGCAAGCCTATACTGGCATGATGGGCTGCATCTGTCCGGGAGGGGAACCAGGATCCTAGGTGATAGGTTTAAATGCTTCATTGGCAAGCTTTTAAACTAGCTGGGGAGGCACTGGAAAGGAGCAGGAAAATCCTAGCCCCCCCAAATAATCACGGAAGTAAGTGCGCAAACACCAACATAGAGGTGTCGATAGGGAGAAGGGCAGGGTAAATGGAGAAAGTACAAGGAACAAAGGACAGGGATGGGGCAAAAGGGAGTAAGGCCATCAGGAAATGGAGGTAATGAGTACCAATGCCCGTAGTCTGGGCAACAAGCTCCCTGAGCTGATGGCCTTAATGGAAGAGGGATGCCTGGATATCGAGCAGTCACAGAAACATGGTACACGGAGAACCATGACTGGATGTTAACATACCAGGTACATAACCTACAGGAGAGACAGGCAGGGGAGAAGAGGGGAGGAGTAGCTCTATGTAAAGGAAGGGATAAAAGCAACTGAACAAAAAGTAAACAGGGAGGAGAGGAGGCACTGTGGGGTCACCTTGGAGACTGGAAAGGGCACCACAATCCGCACAGGGGTTGTGTACAGACCCCATGTCAAGGAAGGAATGGACAAGGATATGATAGAAGGCATTCTTAGAATGGCAGAGAAAGGGGAGATACTGTTGATGGGAGACCTGAATATGCCAGATGTTAACTGGAGCACATTTGCTGCAGCTACATCCAAGAGCAAGGCCATTCTTGATGCCCTACAGGTGGCAGGCATTAGACAGCTAGTTTCGAAACCCACTCATGAGGGAGCAATCTTAGACCTCATACTCTCAAACGGGGGCAGTGAGAGGATCTCAGATCTAGAAATGGGTTGCCATCTGGGGACAAGTGACCATCAAACAGTATGGTTCACGTTAACTCAGCTACAGAGTCAAGCCATACAAAAGTGAGGGTACTGGACTTTAGGAGGGCTGACTTTGGCAAGATGGGAGAGTGCCTCAGAAAAGCACTAGCAAACAGGCTAGAAGGAGGTGTGGAGCAACAATGGGGAATTATCAAAACTGCCATCACAGAGGCAACAAGCCTTTGTGTGAAGCAAATAAACAAATCAAAATGAAAGAAAAAGCCACTATGGTTCTCAAAAGAGGTGGCTGTGAAAGTCAGGAAGAAAAAGATAGCATTCCGGAAGTATAAGAAAACACAGAAGGAGCAGGACAGAGAGCTGTACCAGTTAAGGCAGAAGGAAGCAGGGAGGGAAGTCAGAATAGCAAAGGCCCAAACTGAGGAAAAGATAGCCAACTCAGTTAAGAAGGGGGATAAAACCTTTATAGGTACATCAGTGAGCGTAGAAAGACAAAGGAGGGATAGTGAGGCTGAATAGAATAGAACGTGGGTGGGCAGAGGGGACAGTGAAAAGCAGGAATACTGAACAATATTTCTGCTCAGTATTCACAAAGAGGAGGAAGTGCCTAATCCAATTAACAGAAGCACTCTTGATAGGGGTCGATCCCAGTCCTTTCACAGAAGAAAGGGTTCTGCAAGAACTCCTAAAACTGAAGGTGGACAAAGCAATGGGTCCTGATGGAATTCACCCAGAATTCTAAAAGAATTAAGGGAGGTACTAGAGAAACCACTGCTACTCTTTTAATAAATCATGGAGGATGTGTGGTACCCGAGGACTGGAGGAAGGCGGATGTGATTCCCCTTCACAAAAGTGGGACCAAGACAGAGGCAGGAAACTACAGACCTGTTAGTCTGACCTCTGTGGTAGGGAAAGTGATGGAGTCACTTCTGAAGGAAAGAATAGTTGAGTACCTAGAGGCCAGTGGAGCACAGGACCCAAGGCAGCATGGGTTCACAGCGGGAAGGTCATGTCAGACGAATCTAATAGATTTCTTTGACTGGGTGACCAAAGTAGTAGACCAGGGAGGGGCGTGTGACATGGCCTACCTAGACTTTAGTGAAGGCATTTGACACAGTCCCACACAAAAGATTAATAGTCAAATTAACCAGCCTAGGAGTGGGACCCAGGGTGGTAGCCTGGTAAAACATTGGCTGGACAACAGGACACAGAGTAAATGGAGTCCACTCTGAAGAAAGGGGGGTTACTAGTGGGGTACCGCAGGGTTCAGTATTGGATCCAGTCCTTTTTAATGTCTTCATCAGTGACATTGCAGAGGGACTAGAAGGAAAAGTATGCCTTTTTGCAGATGACACAAAGATCTGCAACAGGGTTGATACACAAGGAGGCGTGGAAAGGATGAAAAGGGACTTGGCAAGGTTGGAGGAATGGTCAGAAGTATGGCAGCTAGGATTCAATGCAAAGAAGTGCAAATAATGCACCTGGAAACAAGAACCCAGGGAAGAATACAGTGGTGGGAAGGTAGTAACAACAACAAAAAGGAAAGGGACGGGGGTAATCATATCAGATGACCTTAAGGTTAGCAAGCAATGTGAGAGTCAGTAGGGAGGGCTGGGGGTATACTGGGATGTATAGGGAGAGGCATCATCAGTAGAAAACAGGAAGTTATCCTCTGTACAGACAGTTGGTGAGACCCCATCTGGAGTACTGTGTCCAGTTCTGGAGACCCCATCTCTGAAGGACATAGACAGGATAGAGGCAGTCCAGAGGAGGGCACTAAAATGGTGCAGGGTCTGCAAGAGAAGTCACGTATGAGGAGAGACTAAAGGAGCTTAATATGTATACCCTTGAGGAAAGAAGGAGAGGGGGACATGATAGAAACTTTAAGTACCTCAGTGGAATCAACAAAGTCCAAGAGGGTAGCATCTTTCAGAAAAGAGACTTGCAAGAACAAGGGGACACAATTTAAAGATAGAAGGAGGCGGTTCAGGGCAATGTGAGAAAGTATTATTTCACAGAGAGGGTAGTGGATGCGTGGAACAGCCTTCCTGAGGAGGTTTGGGGTCTAAAACTGTGGAGAATTCTAGAATGCATGGGACAGACATAAGGCAATTCTTGTGGGGGGTAGGAAGAAATAGGCTGTTGGTTAACTAGGATCTGTGGCCTATCCTGTAGGTAGGGAAATGGGCAGACTAGATGGGCCTAGCGGTCCTTATCTGCCGTCAAAGTCTATGTTTCTATGTTTCTATGGGATGCTCGGTCTTCTTTCCCCCACCAGCAGCCTGGGCTAATAACTGAATCTGGGACACAGCGTCAAGAGCGTTAGCAGCATCACTATGAAATCCTGATATTTCAAATTCCTGACACCCATGAGCCCGACACCGACATCCCAACACAGCTGTTACCTGACAGGTTAACATCCCAACCACAGAAATCCTGACAGCAGAATTTGCCATGACTCGAAGTTGGTTATAATAATTTCGGGAGGTGCGGGGGCATAGCACCCCTATGACTGGGGGTGTGGGGGACATAAGCCCCCCCTCCCAGACCACATACTGGCAGAAGTCTAGTGCCAGGCTTTCTGTGGTCAGGATGTTAATCTGTCAGGTAAGAGCCATGTAGGGATGTTGGTCTTGGGCTCGTGGGTGTCGGGATTTCAAATGTCAAGATTTCAAAATATATCCGTGGTAGCTCTCCTACTGCACCAATGGGCCAGCCCATCACCTCGAGCTTGCCTACCATCTTGATGCAATCCATACAAAGCTGCTCTCCTAGCTTGACTTTCTATATAGGAAGAAAGCATGTATCGCCTTCCTGCCAGTGGGGAGATCATGGTCAAAAAGGTATTTTACTACAGTTATGTAGTTTCTAATGCTGCCACCAAGTCCACTCTGACCAGACTTGATCATCTGAAGCACTAATTCTGTCAATTTGCCCTAAAATGTCTCCTACTCCCTATATTCTCTACTTCTCCTTATATTGTGACCTGTCTCCTACTTTCCTGGAGGGTAGATGCACTTCTCACTGTGACTCCATTACCAAATTTTGGTTTGTTTCCCACTCCTGCTATTTAAAATCCCTCTTCTCCCCCCTCCTATCCTCCTCTTACTCTCTTAGAAATGTTGTCAGTCGCTGTTTTCCCCACATGTGATTAGGTAAATCAGGGGAAAAAGGGAGACAAGAGGACGAATTGCTTAGCTGATGAAGCAGGCAGGCTAATAGACGAGGACGAGCAGAAGGCAATGTTCTTAATGAATACTTCTGCTCAGTATTCACAATTGAGGATCGCCGGCCTCTGCTGGAAAGTGGCATAAAGGCTGCTGCAAGGGAGATCCCAGAAATAGGGCAGGTGGTAATTACAGGAGAAAGTGATGTAAAAAGGACTTGCAGCCCTGAATATGGATACGGCACTAGGGCTGGATGAGATGCCCCCAAGGGTTCACAGGAGATTGGCACTGGAACTGGCAGAATCTCTGGCAGGCCTATTCAGAAGTTCACTACAGTTAGGAGTAGTTCTGAGAGATAAGAGGATAGCTTACTTGTGCCACTCCACAAAGGAGGGGACAGGGAGTAACCAGGAAATTACAGGTCTGTTAGTCTTACTTCCTTTGTACATAAACTGATGGTGACACTGGTCAAAGAGAACCAGTGGACTACCCGGAGAGAAATGGGCTCCAGGATAGTAAGCAGCATGGGTTCATGGCAGGTAGGTCTCTTCAGACCAACCTGTTAGTATACTTTGACTGGGAAGCAAGGACAGTGGATAAGAGACAAGTAGTAGATTAACTCTACTTCAACTTGAGCAAAGCATTTTACTTTGCCACACAGAAGGTTACCGAAGAAATTAGAGGATCCAGAAGCAGAATATGGTTAGGTGGATGGAAAGATGGCGAGGGGGAGACAGTAGAGGGTAGTGGTAAATGGGGTAAAATTGAGAGAAAGGGAGGTCACGAGTGGTGTACAGTAGGGGTCAGTCCTAGGGCAAGTGCTTTTCAATGTGTTTACTAGCAATATAGGACAAGGAATAAGGAGCATGATAAGTCTCTTAGCAGATGACACTAAGCTCTGTAGCAGGGCAGACAGCGAAGAGGGGGTAAGGGAATTGCAAAAAGACCTGCAAAATTTTGAGAGGTGGTCCAAGGTGTGGCTATTGAAATTAAACCCGAAAAAGTGCAAGGTAATGCACATAGGGAACAAGAACCCCAGGAATGAATACTGGATGGGAGGGGTTAAGCTGGTCACTGCTTCAGAGGAAAAGGACCTGGGGGTCATCATAAGCAACTTCCAAAACAAAGCAACCAGTATAATAAGGCCTACAGTAAGGCCAACAGAATTTGGGGGTGTACTGGAAGGGGTTTCAACAGCAGGAGGAAAGTGGTAATACTCTCGCTCTATAGATCACTGGTGAGACCTCCATCTTGAATACTGCACCCAGTTGTGGCGCCCCAATCTGAGGAAAGACAGACACAGGCTGGAGACGGTGCAACATAGAGTAATCAAAATTATTTAGGGTCAACAGTGTGGATCCTAATTATCAGCTCAGGACACTGAGCATGTATTCACTGGAAATGGAAGACAGAGGGGTAACATGATAAAAACCTTCAAGTTTGTGAAAGGAATAAACAAGGTAAACTGTGAGGAAGTATTCAGCAGGAATGGCAGGTCAAAAACAAGGGGACATGAGTAGAAGCTGGTGTGAGAGGGAGATTCAGGTGGGATGAGAGACAGTTTTACTTTATGGAGAGTGTGTTTATGTGCCACTGAACAGCTTACTGGCAGAAGTGGTGGCAGAAAAAACATCTATGGGTTCAGTCATGGCTGAGACAGAGTAAAGGGCTTAATAGTTACTTGGGGTGGTATCAGTAAGGCAGGGAGCAAGGGTAGTACGCATGGGTGAAAATTGAAAACTCTATCTAGACAGTAGGTCTCAGGGTAGGGTAAGGTAAAACTGGACAGGCTGGTTGCACCAGTGTCCTTTTTCTACTGACATTGTCTAAGTTTCTATAATCCAAGACTAGCCTGGCAGACTACATTCTTCTCTTGACTCCTCCTGCTATGGAATAACCCTCCTTCTCTCCACTTCTTTCTTCCCTTTCACTCTGGAATCCCAGCTGCATGAGCACACTGTCTATGCCTGCTCCTGTACTTTAGTCCTCAGCCACCCTGGATCCTACAGCTCTCCCCTTTCACACATTCTTTTAAGCTGTCCCCTTATATTTCTCTTTTTTCCCTGCTCCCTGACCCATCCCATGCTACTCTTCTGTTTTCTATCCCGAGTCCTGTTCCTGCACTCAGCCTGTTCAGGATATTCTGTCTGGCCAGTGCACAGTAATACCTCCTTTCCTCCCCGTGCTGCTTTTGCACCTCCCCCCACTGTTGCTAACACTCCCTTCAATCCCTGAGCTCTCAGAGGAGGCCCCTTTACCTTTGTACACTGCTCATTGGATCTAATAATGTGGTGCAACTCCTATCTTTAGATTGTATTTATTTAGAGACTGATGTTTTGCTGCAGTGTTGAACTTTGTATACACTTTTGTTGCCTGTGCACATTCATAGAAATGTATCCTAGACTACATGTATAAGCCTCTTCTCCCCAGATCAAGCCTGGAAATCAGCTGTATACTCTGTGTGCTCTCTGGGCTTAATTTTTATAAATAAATAAATTATATACCATCCTACAACCTTACAAGGGCTGGTGAAAGAATCTTGTCCTCAGCTGCGTCTCACATCTGGAACAGACTGTCAATCTACTGAGTGTACCTTTGTGTCACTCAGGATCAAAGTACATCATGTCTCTGTCATGCATTAGTATGAATTCCCCCCTCCCCTGTCTTGCAGACCATAGTCTGACATGGATAGAAGATCACCAAATGTTCAGCTTAATTCATGAACAATTACTATGAGCTTATGAAACTGCTAAACCTTTAGAAAGCTAGTAGTACCAAAAATAGCACAAAGAAAATGTGCTTAATAACTAAAAGTAGACAGTTTTTATTTCAGAAGTATTTTTTTTTTTATTTTCATCTTTTTCCTCCTCCTTCCTACCTCCGGTGCCCCTCCTTCCGTCCGCTCATGTCCCCCGGTACCTACCTTAGGGATATGCCCCTAGAGTGCCCATCCTCCTCTCCTCGCACAGTGGGGTCTGTCCTGTAGGTGGTCCGGGTGGACTTAGGGCGGCCTTCATCTAGGGCTGCCAGAGGGGATTGTCCAGTTTTCTCCCCTTACATCCCCACTCCCCCTAGGATGCCTTGCGCTTGGGACGTCGTCCGGGGTGGTGCCTTGAACCCTCATCGCGCCCGACATCCCCTCCCGGCTCCGACAAAGCGAAACGCCTCCATCCGCCCTCTGCCAGTGCTTCCACCGCTCACGGAAGGAATGCAGAGTGCAATGTGCTCTTGGTAGCCCGCCCCTGAGAGGAGAGCATCCGTTGGACGCTCGATCCTCCTCTCCCTCCGACCCCCAGCCACCCGAGTCCGTCCCGAACCCGGTCGCCGCAGAGCGAGGTGTGGCATCCAGCGCCTCAACCCTCAGCACCACCGGGCCAGCTCAGAAGTATTTTTATTTTTCATTTAGCCTATTGGAAAGTTTTCTACCCAATAGTATTAAGTGTGATGTGACGAGTGCATCTTTACATGGGAGATGACATTTCTAGTTTTTTCCCATTCATACCTCATCAGCATTGTGATCTCACTGATTCTAACATCACCAATGATCAATCTAATAGCTGGTGAGTTACAAAACCAAGAAGTAGTACTCAAGACCAGAAGGAATAGTCTAAACTATGTTAGTTCAGCATAATTCAGAGTTGGCATGGGACTGCTGATGCACACAGTGCTACTGAAGTGTGCTTTTAGTGCTTTTAAACCTTCTGTGTATGTTTTATAAAAAAAAACACACACACAAAAGCAAAAAACAAATGTGTCCGTTTGTCTTGAACACTCTGCACCTTATTGCCCTGCTGGTGCACTGTGGGACTGTGGTGGGGTGACCCAGTCTTCTCTAGCTACTGTTAACACATTGCTGTCTTGCTTCTGCACACTGGGATTGTGGAGGGATAGTCAAGTCCTTTACTGTCACAATTTGATTTGTAGCCTGGTATATTTTACTAACAGGTTGCGAGCAGCCTACTAGGCTGGTAGTGTGCTCAATACCACCATTTGGTGGCTTGCAGGGCAGATTTTAGCACTAAAAACAAAGGTTGTAACATTCAAGGGAGCACCAGACAAGAAGTCCTGTTCTGTGTCATTACCTGTTTTCCGGCACAAAAGCCCACCTCCTCATGAGTGTTGGGGAGCACACGGTGGAGGTGATGCTGGCAGAGGCAAGTGTGTCTGCTAGTGTCAGCCAGGGGACAGCCAGGTAGGCAGGAAACTCTGGAGGAAAACTATGAAGCAAATAAGGTAATAGGGTACAGTATTCTCTGAGCTCTGGGATGCTAGACTATCTAACTGTATATCACAGCATTATCACACTGGCAAATGGGAAATTGAGGTTAAAGTATGTATTATTTAACAAATTCAGCACAGAACCAAGCACTGATTTTTTTTCATATTCTTGTTAACAACATACTGAGATTAAGGAGCTCAAACCAAAAATAATGGAATTAGAAATGGAAATCAGTGGCTTAAAAAGTCAAACACTAGTAAACATATCAGAACCCGATGGGAACTACAGCACAAAAATAACAAATAACCCACTGAATAATGATGGTAAGAAAAAACAAGCATTTGACAATGTCAAATGTTCGCTGATCGTATTGTTGTTGTACTGGGTCTTACTTGTACACATTTTTACTATATATTTACCCAGGATAGAGTAGATGAGATGCAATATCTTATTTGTAGTGGTGTCCTGCTTTGACACATTGTTAGAGTGTAATTACCCAGGATAGGGCAGCTGAGAGGCAATATCTACTTTTAAGTGGGCTCCCATTTTGACCCCAAATGTCCAACAGTC
This sequence comes from Neoceratodus forsteri, assembly GCA_016271365.2. Lineage (NCBI taxonomy): Eukaryota > Metazoa > Chordata > Ceratodontiformes > Ceratodontidae > Neoceratodus > Neoceratodus forsteri. Next base: position 1,317,998,848 of record CM028131.1, read on the forward strand.
TTTTTATGACCTGATGTTATGATTAAGACAGGCTGAATTTTTAAAATCTCATCCAAAAGGTGATTTCGCTGTGTAACTGTGGAAACAAGTTTTGGAGGGAATTTAAAAATTGGCTCCTGCCTTGTTCTTGAAGTGGGGTAACACAAGGGATATGTTGAACATTAGGGGCCAAAATCTGCAAAAAATAAAGTTATGAGTAAATGTTGGAACAATTTATTTCCTCATAACTTAGTTGTTCTTTTACATTTTGACCCCACATTTTCAGCATAATCGTTTTAGGACCACTCCTGCTGAGCAAGACAGGTGTCATTTATAAAACAATGGCTGAAACATAATTTTGCGCCACAAGTGTTAAAACACATTTTGAGTCAGATTTGAGAAATGACATCTGTCACATTCATGAGGTGGTGTGAATAAAATGGCTATGTTGAAAAGTTGGGGTAAAAATTTTGAAAATTACTAGAGTTATGAGTGTGCATTGAAAACAGCAATGTCGACTAATAACTTTGTTGTTTTCTCACATTTTTACCCCAAATTTCATAACTTTGTTGTTTTCTCATATTTTTAGCCCATATTTTCAACATACAGTACCTTCTTATGAACCCACCTCATAAACAAGGATGGCGAACATTTTCAAATCCTGCCCAAAAGATGATTTCACACCACAAGCATGAAAACACATTTTGGCAAGGATTTGAAAAATGACAGCTGTCACATCCATGAGGTGCTGTGAAGAAATGGTTATGTTAAAAATGTGGGGTCAAAATATTGAAAATGATCAAAGTTATGAGCCTGCATTCGTAAATTTCAATGTAGGCTCATAACTTTGATGTTTTTGTAATATTTTACCTCATATTTTCAACATAGCTTTCTTATGACCCCAACTCATGAACAAGGGCAGAAACAAATTTCAAATCCTGCTTGAAAGATCTGTCATGTTTAATAACTTGCATTATGAAACAAAAGGGTACTTCAGGTGTGATAGTATTTGACGTAGATCATCTCCCCTGTTTTAGCATTATTTGAAATTAAAACCTCACACATTGTAAGGGTGGTTAAATTAACTGATTGCGAGGGAACAGAGTAATAGCAAACTACTGTCTGAGAGGTTGATCTGCATAAGGATCATACTGATCTACTAATTAAGAGATTAATTAGGGGAGAACTTTTTTCCAAGATGGAGGAGTACATACATTTATGTGAATCTTGCAGGATGTTTATAAAGGGGGAAGGACAGAGAACTTTGTGTGTGAGAAATGGGTGCTAGTAGTGACACTAAAACAAGAGATAGAAGGCTTGATTAAAAGATTAAAGGTACACAATGATATATTTACACTTGAGACGTATATTGATAATGTGACCCCAGATATGGGGAGGGAGGTCAGGTTATAGTAATATAAAAGATAAGGATATAGAAGAGAACATTATTAAGATAGCAACACTTGATAAAATGAAGTAAGATAAAACTGAGAAGCAACAGGAACAAGATGACTGCGAAATAAAAGAATGGCGTGTGGTTAAAGGGGGTGCTAAGTGAAGAAGAAGACAAAACTTGGATGTAAATGACAAAGTTGCAGAAGGGGTATAGTGTGCTTGCAGTAATGGAGGAGCAAGAAACAGAAACAAATGTTATTGAGCCAGCAAACATGCCCCCAGTGACAGATACTATTAACAGCACAAATAATGCCAATAATGGAATGAGTAGAGAGGGGACAAGTAGTACTAACACAGTACACTGCAGAAGAGATATCCGCCAATTATATCAGGAAACAACTGTTGAAGTACTATCAGAACAGACTAGAGCCAGAGAAGGCAGAAACACCTTGAGTGAAGAGAAATCTAAGCAGAGAGTTATATTGGTGGCAGGGGACTCCATGCTTAGAATCTCACAAAAACCTTTGATAAGGTCCCTCACTGGGAGTTAGTTGCATCGTTAATCAATATTAGTTTTCATGCAGATATAACACAATTGATGCATCACGGCTCGATGATAGAAAACAACATTTTTGTTTAAGGGGTGTTGCCTCTAGATGGGCTGAAGTGAATAGTGTGGTTCTACTGGGACCCGTGCTTGGTCCTTGCATATTTAAACTCTACATCGCCTCAATGAGGTGTGAGGACAATATATGGATTGCAAAATTTACAGACAATACAAGGATTGGCACAGTAATAAAAAATAGGGAGGATGGTGAAAGACTGCAAAGAACATTAACTGAACTGGAAGAGTGGGTGCATAGGACTAAGTTGGAGTTCAACACAGATACATGTGTGGTTATGCATTTTGGTAAAACGAAGAGCATGGCAGAGTATAAATTAATGGGTAGAAGTTTGAGGGTTGTAACCGAGGAATGGGACTTGGGCATAATGGTTACTAATGATTTATCCTTCAAAAATCATTGCCAAGTATTATCCAGAAGAGCTCAAGGAATACTAACTAGCATAATTAGACATATATCAAGCAGGGAAGGGAATGTGGTAGTGCCATTGTATAGTGTGCTTGTTAGGCCACACTGGAAATACTGTACTCAATTTTGGGCAACAAGCATAAGGGGAGAAACCAGAATACTAGAAGTGGTGCAGAGAAGGGCCACTAGGATGAACAGAGAAATGAGGACTTGAGTATGAGGATAGGCTGGAAAAATTAGGTGTGTTTACTCTTGAATATAGGAAATTATGGGGTAATATGTGTTTATTTTTTGGAGCTTGAACTAATCATGATCTGTGGGAAATATTGGGCCTGGAGATGAAAAACATAACACACAATACTATATCACACATCTTAAAAATAAGAGGAGAACTGTCCCACTCAAGAAAAAGTGGGGCTTTGGTATAACCAGAGGATAGTTGCAATATGGAATTCACTCCCTGATGAAGTGGTTGGAAGTAAGAACACAATTGATTTTAAAAGGAAAGTGGACAGATATTGTACCAACAATAATATTAGAGAGTACTTTTAATAGAAAATGTGAGCATAATCGACTTTTATCTACTTTGCTCTGGAATTACCTATGATACCTATGATGATGCACCTGACAAACACTCTACGAAGCCCCTAATTACACCCGTACTGATCCATGTAACAGACACATTATTAGTATGTAACAGTCACCCTAAACACCTCACAATCTCTCACAGGTAAAGCTCCAAAATGGAGCTCAAGTACAAAGTCTACCTATGAAAACTGCCATACCCTAAAAAACATCACTACAAAACACCACCCTCCAACCTTGGTGTCCCTCGATGCTCAAGCGCTCTCACAGGAGTATACCTTCCATGCTGCAGCCTTCTCCATGCTGCTGCCATCATGCTGATGGCACTGATTGTACATCATGTTGTCACATTGCTCCAGAGCACCATTCCAGACTGCACACACCACACCACACTAACTAAAAAGTGTGGCATTGAGAATGCTACCATTTTGAGGTGCTTATTAGCGCTATAACCCTACTTGCTCTTACAGTTTGTGGGTTATTGAGTTAATTAGCCCCTCCTGATGGTATATTTCCCCATACACCACACTTACCCATTATTTATTCTCTATATACAGTAATGAAGAACCCTGTTTCCAATAACTTCAAATGTTTTTATGTTCACAGGTGTTTATAATGGCTTTATCCTTTTCCTACTTTGCAAAAGCATTATCTGGGAGCTACATGAAGAGCACAATTACTCAGATTGAAAGGAGGTTTGATGTTTCAACATCTGTAGTTGGACTCGTCGATGGGTGCTTTGAAATTGGTAATGTTATGCAATTTTATTTTTAACTTACAAGAGAAAAGGTTGAAACACGTAATACATAAATGACTCAGATTAAGAAGCTACATAATGACTATATATATGGAACAATCAGTGTCCCAGCTATGCAGCAATTAAGCAATAAGGCATGACAGAGTGTGGTATATCATGGGATATCATCACGCCTTGGGTGGTTGGGCACAAGGCCGCAGGCCGAGTGTGTCCAACCACCCAAGAAATGATGATATCCCATCATATACCACACCCTGGAGTGACTTATTGCTATTATGAACTGAGTTTCAAGTTTAAAAAAAAAAGAAAAGAAAAACAGGTTTTAAAACGTTTTATGAATGAGTTTTTGGATGGTGTAGGAGTACATTTTGAAAAAATAGTTCTCAGACAGTAGTGAGCAAGTAGGCGGGTGGCGCCGGAACTTTTTCTAAGCCGTGATGATGTAGCCCGATATCATCACAGCTTCAAAGAGCTCTTGGCCAATCAGATTCCTCTATTTACAATCCTCAGTTCATAGTGTGAATTATGAAGCTCCAGCCCTCATGTGGAGATCCTAATATAATATGCTACTGATATCCATTATATGCTGAACAGCATCTTATGTATAACACATATTTAGTGTACCTCTTTCTTTCTTTTTAAGGCTGGTCAGCAAAGCTAAATGCAAGCTTCTTGTTAGCAGTCTGCTGGGTGTAACAAAAACCAGAAAACTGAACTTCACTGTTTTATCCATTTTGAGGAGGGAAAACAGCAGGATGCCAACTGCAGCACATCTGTAATGTAATGGTATAGGACTCAAAGGAACATATATCATTGCATAGAGCTGCTTACTGCCTCTCTCTCCTCTTCTTAAAAGTAGTTCACAGAGCATGGATCAGGTAATGATCATGGGAGTGCCACTTGCATCCTCAAGGCCAATGGCTGTTTATGTCCCTGAAGCTGGCAGAGACTTGATACCTATATGCTGTGCCAATTCTGTCCTTGGACCCAGTGGGGACTTCAAAAAATAAATAACCTCCTAACCGTGTAGTAATTAATGGTGCCCACTCTCCTCACCCCACCCCAAACATTAAAATTAAATTCCCCATCCACCACTCTCTGCAACACCCTTTCCTCCTCCGCCCCTCAGTCACAGCGGAAAATTCTCCTGATACTACTAGAGACAAATCCTCCCATTTCTGCATCAACACAGATCCTCCCATTTCACCACCCAATGTCCATATGTCCCCAAACCCACCCTCCTTCCCCTGCCCAACCAAGTGAAAATGACATGCCCTCCATCACACCAGCCTCTGGTGTCTCCTAGCAGGCACATGGTAGGCATCCCCTTCCTTTTTTCTCAGAGGTCTGTACTCTGAGATTTCCATTAACAATTGATCACAAAGATCACCATTGTAAAGCACCCCCTCAGTGGGCACCTGGCTATTAAAGCCATTCAGGAATTATAGCTCAACGCATGTAGGCAAAGCAACTGGGCAGTAATACCTCGCTTGCACTGACCTCCCACCAGCTCTCCCCTCCTGAGTCTCTAGTCATCACATGCCCAGCTACTCATGCACAGCCCACTCTAGGATTGGGCCAGATCAATGTCACGAGCCACCAAGGCCATTGCCATGACCTGGCTGTGGGGAGCACACAACATGGGGTCCCTTTCTCCGCTACACCACGGGTGCTCCACTCTGTTTCAGCGTCATTTGCCTTGCCACTAGTACAGCTGCCATTTGTTACAAAAGCTAATCCAAAAGAAGTTTTCTCAGTGGTAAGCTCGTGGTATAATCTCTCAAAAGAATCAATGATGGGGGTACTGGATCTTTTAAACTAATGTTGGGTCAGTTTCTTATGCAAAACAACATTACTAAGTACAGTGCCTAATTAAATGAGAAGCATATCACCCAGCAGAACTAACATGCCTGGGAGTGAGGAACAAAAGTTCACTTTGGCCTATGGTTTCCAGAGTTTCTGCCACTAGCAGGTTATCTCCATGTCAGTGCCAAAATCCATAGGTCTGATAAGGAAACATCCTCTCAAACACTGATTATCTACAACAAGTACTCATACTACTGAATACTGGGATTGCCTGGATGGTAAAAGGGAAACTTGATGAACCTTTTTTGCTTTACTTTTGCATTTCCCATATACATTATGTGTGTTTCTTTCTAAACATTAACTACAGTGCTCCCCCCATTATCTGTCCCCCTTTTATCTGTCACCCTCACTTGACACCAGTGTGAGCTGCTGTCCTGTTTTCCCGAAATATTGTCTCCCCTTTTAACTGCCACACTCTGTTATCTGCCACCTTCTTTTATCCACCAAAATTTAGAATGTACGGAGGTTGACAAACCTGGAAGATAAAAGAGGGAACATTGTATCTGATCTGAAATGTTCATAGTGTTATGTGTAACTGGTTGGAATCATCACTCTACAGCCCATACAGCAGATATCTGGGGCCCAATATTCAAAATTTTCCATGGGCGCTAACAAGTCTTTGCCCATACAAGCTGGGGTTTGCCCCAGATCCTTATATTCAGGGGCCATTGCGTGGGCAAAGAGTGTTAGCACCTGCACAAAACATAATGTATGTGGGTGGGCAAGGGGAGGGATGTGGCCATAAATAGCCACACTACCTCATATTCAGCGGCTTTGTGCTGCACGAAAGGGGTTAGTGTGGTCATTTTGTGCAGTACAAATACAGCCAGACACAACCCTGACTTACTTTGGGCAACTCTAGTGGCTGTCAGAGGTAATACCACCACCTAGCTGGTCATCTGTTGGGGTATCACGCCGACCCCAGTGGTTCATGATACCCCCCCCCCCGATTGCCAGACTGTAGGAGAAAAGAAAACCTCCCTAGTGCTAGTGGTCCCTCCTCCCTCCGATCACCAGCCTGTAATAAAATTAAAACTTCCCTGGTGCCTAGTGGTCCCCCTCCCTCTGATTGCCAGCACATAATAAAATTAAAACTTTCCTGGTGCGTAGTAGTTCCTCCCTCCCTCTGATCACCAGCCCATAGAAAAACTGATAACCCTCCCTGACATCTAGTGGCACCCCCACCGTGGCACCAAACACCCACCTCATCACCATATCAGTATCCTTGGTGCCACAGGTGTACATACAATGGCCAACACAGCCCTCCTCACACCTCCTCAGCTAGCCACCATGCATCTGGCAGGAGCACACATCTTTTTTATAGGACAGGATTGTAAATAAAATGCGCAATTCCTGCCTGGACATACGGCGGCTGTCCAAGGTGGTTTGAGAAGAGCTGGGCCAGTCACCATATGTGCACCCTTAGCACTGAAGATATTGATAAGGTGACTGGGGAGGTGGGTGTTTGGTGCTGCAGGAGGGTCGCTAGACACCAGGGAGGGTTGTCAGTTTTCCTACAGGCTGGTGATCAGAGGGAGGACCACTAACACCAGTGAAGTTTTAATTTTATTATGGGCTGGTGATCGGAGGGAGGGAGAACCACAAGGCACCATGGAAGATATGGGCTGGTGACTGGGGGGACCACTAGGCACCAGGGAAGTTTTAATTTTATTATGGACTGCCAATCAGAGGGAAGGGGAGCCACTACCACCAGGGAAGTTATAATTCTATTATGGGCTGTCAATCGGAGGGTGGGGGGTCGCTAGGCACCAGGGATATCTACACATGTCTGGGACCAGGCAACTGAGGAAGGTAGCACCACACTAACCTGCCCCACTACCCATGCAGATGAACTCCTAATGGGGATGCAAATGGCCCCTTAGCACCTTGCATGCTCAATGGGTTCATTTGCATGGATCCCTTTGAATATTGCAGATAACACTCCAGAACTATCCACTCTGGCAGGGAACTTCAGGATCCATGTTGGGGCACTGCTACTTGACTTAGCACTGCACTTACATGACCCTATATTCAGTGGAATAGCTGTGGTGCACTGTCCAACTGAATATACCATCCTTGGGCTCCCCAGATATTGCAAGGTGCAGCTCAAACTTTTGCACTCCATCTTGTACAGTTTGAATATTGGGCCCCTGGTCTGGTATTTTCTAAGATTCAGCAAATAAGGGTATTGTCAGAATAGTGGCATTATCCAGCTGATACCAGAGTGAACAGTTCGCCATCCAACATGTCCAATTTTGGGGACCAGTGAAATGGAAAGGGCTGAGTGCTTGATTAGGTATTCCATCATTGAAGGCTCATGTTTGAGTCTGTGCTCTGGCTGTAGGTGCAGTTAACTTAGTGACTTCAGCCTGGTACATGGTAGACTAATAGGATTTAGTGCACCTGGCAGCTTTTGTAAATCACAGGTCACATTCTGGTGGAACTGAATCACCCCAAGACATACCAAGGATGAGTGTTCTTTCCAAATCAATACTGAAAAACAACAGACAAGCTTGAACTTCTATCTGCACTGAATTTTAAAAAGAGCCTTTTTTGTTGAACCCTGGCTTTGATATGTACTAAATATTGGTATAAAGTCAGAAAAACAAGCCTTAAAATAGGTGGTCCCTGGAACTGTATGGGGTGCACCACTACAATCTCCATACACTGACATCACATAATGTCTGAACATGGGGGTGGAGTAATTAATAAGGAAATGGAAGGGATAATGCAGCCAGCCCCTTGGGTGGGGATAACAATCCCTTCCCTTCCTTGAGGCCATAATTAAAACATTTAGAAGAGAAGTGGAAGGACTCTTATATGGGCAAAGGAGCTTCCTGTTTCTGGAGTCTGCTGGTTGGAAATAGCATGACAGGTACCAGTTTTAAACAACCTGGTGGGGGCACTGGAATGGTAGATAAACAAGGAAAGCCTCAGGGAAGGTATTCATTTATTATGGTGGACCATGGGCTGCTATTGACTCATCTAGTGCACTATGTAGGGCTCACAGGAATGGTGTTATGGTGGTTTGAGTCCTACATATCCAACAGGATGCAGTAGGTGGCATTGGGCTCCTTCATCTTGAGGAGTGCTACACTCTGTTGTGTGGTGTCTCAGGGGTCTATTCTAACCTCCATGTTCTTTGCCAGGTACACATTGTTACTGAGAGAGATCTTTAGGTGCTATGGCTTGGGCTTTCATTGCTATGTTGATGATACCCAGCTATATGTGTCTTGTGCTCCTGATGGGGCTGTTGTAGTCTCAGAGCTGAGTGAGTGCCTTAGGGAAATTAAAGACTGGACTGTGATCAGCTGGCTTAGGCTCAATCTGCTAAAGATGAAGGTGCTACTAGTGAAGCTGGATCAATGTGGTTCATCAGTGATGAGTGGTGATGCTGTCCTTCCTTCGTTAGATGGCATCATGCTCAGAACTATAGATAAGGTTAGGATTCTGGGGTGTCACTGTGGATTCTAAGCTGACCTTAGAATATTAAGTGTCAGCTGTTGTCCTCAGTGGCTTCTGTTATCTCTGGAATATCTCCTGGATCAAGTCCTTTCTGTAACCAACTGACTTCGTGACCCTGGTACATGTCCTGGTTCATCTAGATTAGATTACTGTAATGCTATATATCAAGTGTTGTTTGTGAAGTTGGTGTATCGCTTGCAGCTGGCTCAGAATACTTCAGCCCAGCTGGATGCTGGAGCCTCCCAATTTGAGTATATCATGCCATTACTCCCTGCTGTACATCAGTTTCAAGGTCTGCTTGTTAACAGACAAGGCCCTGCATGGTCTGTGTCCAGGCTACCTGAAAGGCCTCCAGATTCTGTATGCTCCTGGCCATCCACTCAGATTGGCGGATGCGAGTTTTTTCTCTGTTCTGAGATCAAGGCTTAAGTCTTCAGAGGATTGGACATTTGAAGCAGTTGCACTGATTTTGTGGAATGCTCTTCCTCCAGAAGTGAGAGGGGCCCCTTTGCTATACCTTTTTAAGTCCCACTTAAAAATGAACCTGTTCTTGTTTAGTTTTGGGGCTGGTTCAGCTGCTTTCAATGCTGCTTTTTACAGCTCTTAATTCTCTTTATGTTTCAATTCTTCATGTAATTCAGTCAATATTTTATTTGCAATGTAATTATTTTGATTGTTTTACTGTTTTGTATTGTGAGGCACTCAGAGCCCCTTGGATTTGGTGCCCTATAAATAAAATTGGCTTGCTTTGCCTTGCCTACTTCAACTGTGTCCTTTTCAAGTGCTCACAACAGATGCCTCCCTCCTGGGGTAGGGAGGCCATTTAGGAGATGCCACAGTGCATGGAATCTGGAGCTCACAAGAGGATATGGAGCACGTAAACCTGCTATAACTCAGGACAGTGCTCTTAGCAATGCAGTCCTTTTCCTCCTTTTTGCAAGGTCAAGTAGTTCAGATAAGAACAAACAACAACTGTGGTAAAGCCATATCATCTAAGGGTGCATAATAAACAACTAAGGGAGGAAACGGTAAGAACTGAGTTGAGCAGAAATGGTTTTAAATGTAGGGCAGCTGGAATGTGGAATAGATTACCACAGGATGTGGTGGATGCTGTTAGTGTGGGTATTTAAAAAAAAAAGATTGGATAAGTTCCTTATAGAAATTGATGACTTAGGTCATTGCCACTGAATTGTGGGGGAAGTGTCTATGGGCTTGCCCTTTTTGACTTCCTTAAACCTCTAGTATGAACTCTAGTAGTATGAACATGACTGTGTACTACATAAACAAACAGGGATGTACCAGATCCTCAAACTGCACAGAAGCAAGGAGGACTTAGAACCTGGCATGCTTACTACAGTAGATGTCAAAACATCTGCAGTTTATCTTCCAGGCAAGGACAATGTACTGGAAGTCTCCCTGAGCAGCATGAGTCAAGGCAATCATGAACGGGCACGGAATCAGCAAGTGCTGATGTCAGTTTTCAGGAGATGGGGCACGCCACAGCTAGACTTGCTTGCCTCATTAAAATACAGGAAATATTGAATCAACAAATTGAAAATTACATACAGCTATTGAAAACAAACTTTTATTACAATGGTGATAAGGTGGCCAATTGTTGGCATATACTTAAACAAAATAATGAAAAAAATATAGTAGTAGATATCAAAATATCAAAAGGCGCAATCATAAGTGAAGGAAATTCTATAGGGGAAGCATTTATTGAATTCTGTAATACAATATACAGAAATCCCTTGAATTTTACTGAGTACCAAATAGAGAAATACATTACTCAATCTAATATACCAACATTTGAAAATACAGAAATTACATGTACCAGACAGGATGTAATAGAAGTAATACAATCATCCCCAAAAGAGAAAGTCCCTGGTTTAGATAGCCTCACAATAGAATTTGGCTGTTTTCTTTTTTCACAATACTTGGTTCCCTGGCTGGAGCTGATGACCCACAAGATGAGGTCAGTGAAAGGAATTCCCAAATCAGTGTCAGTTGCGCTTATTTATTTATTTTTTTTGACACATAAAGAATGTAAAAAATAAGATTAATCCAGAGAACTATAGACCTTTTACATTATTAAGTGCTGATTACAAAATCATTGCCAAGTTAACTGCTAAAAAAATAGAGAGCTCACTTCCAAGGGTTATCAGCACCAGCCAGACAGGTTTCATTAATGGAACAAATATACAGCACATGAATACCTAAGGAAAATCCAGATTATGACTGAAATGAATACAACTACTGACTCTGAAGCAGTTGCAATAGCCTTAGATGCTTCTAAGGCTTTTCATTAGTTACAATGGCCATTCATGTTTAAAAGTTTAGAATATACTGAATTACCATAATCTTTTATTAAACATCATGCATTTATTTTAAAGTTCACCAAAGGCAATATTTAAGATCAATCAATATGAAACACGTGATAAAATGTTAAAGGAGATATCTTCCTTTCCATGCCATTTACCTATTCTAGTATACTTTGTTGATTTTTTTGATAAATATATAATGTGGCTTTAGGATGCCCTCAAGGCTACAGAGAGATCCACTCTCATCACCAGCTACCCAGCGGCGGAGCCAGGTTTGGGAGCATTTGGGAGCCGGGGGGGGGCCATTCAGTCAATCATGGGCTCCACAATGGGCACTAAACAGTGAATAAAGATGGCGACAGGGCGACAATACTCACACTGGGGCAGCCAGGAGGGGCGACCGCCTCCCCCAGCCCCCCTCTAGCTCCGCCACTGCAGCTACCACTCTTAATTTTCATATTTCTAAAACATTCTATGACATCAATAACTCCCATTCCATGCTATTCATCTGAATGACCTGGAATGGTATTATTGGTGTCATAGAGTATTCAGGCAGTATGAAAAGAGAGAGCAGCAACTCCTGTAGAGAGAAGGATTCAGGGTAGTTACAAAAGCAACAAATTTAGATTATTAATTTAACAAACAAAAGGTCAAAAACATATTAGAATACTGGGTAGCCAATAAAAGAACAACTGGAGGGCATCTACAGGTGTAAAATGGTTTCCTATCACCTTTAAATGGCATTAGATTAGGCTGCCTCATCTCTCCAATACTGTTTATAATTTCACTGGAAATGTTACTTTAACATCTATGACTCAATTAACAGATAGAGGGTTTAAGAATTGATACAGAAATTATTAAAATAAATGCATATGCAGACATCCTTATGATTTTTCTAAAAAAATCTTAATACATGTCCAGAATGTACTAAGGCCCAGATATTCAAAAGGGTTGCGCATGACACAACAGTGTTGCGTCATGCACAACCCACTGATGCACCCTGGCGCGATATTCAAAAGGGAAAAGTGTGCCGTACAAATCCTGATGTGCCGGAGCACATCAGTAATGTATGCAGGCACAGGTGGGGGGGGGGGCGTTCCCATGCATAACCTGCACAGCCCGATATTCAGCCCAGGATGTGCAGAGCAATGCATGTGCAACCCCTACTTGCGCCAGCACAAAGTTAAGCCAAAGGAAAAAGGAACAACTGATGGCCACCCACAGGTGAGCTGCTGGATTGCAGGGCACAACACGGCAGCTGCCACCTGTGGGTGGCCACCCGAGTTCCAGCTGCACCTAGCGGTGTCCCCCATGCCTGAATGCAGGCATATGTTTAAAAATAAAGTCCCCATCCTATATCCCTGGTGGTCCAGTGGACTGATTGCTTCCCAATCATGGGCATCTGCTAAAATAAACCCCCCTATCCAATATCCCTGGTGGTCCAGTGGACCAAATGCTGCCCGATCGTGGGCATCTGTGTAAATAAACCCCCCCATCCAATATCCCTGGTGGTCCAGTGGACCAAATGCTGCCCAATCATGGGCATCTGTGTAAATAACCCCCCCGTCCAATATCCCTGGTGGTCCAGTGGACTGAATGCTGCCCGATCGTGGGCATCTGTTAAAATAACCCCCCCATCCAATATCCCTGGTGGTCCAGTGGACTGAATGCTGCCCAATGGCGGGCATCTGTTTAACAGAAAACGTCCTATTACCCTGGTGGTCTAGGGTACCCCCCTCCCCACCTGCCCACTGAGCCCCACCACCCTGCTCCCCCCGGTAGGCTGGCGGGTGGCAGAATCACCACCTGCCACCCTGCCGCCCCGACTGACACCTCGGTAGGAGCTGCACACCCATTGGTTCACAGCCTGAGCCAATGGGCGTGCAGCCCTTACTATTTCACATTCCAGATATATGAATGAATCATTCAGATATCTGAATGTAGTATATGAGAAGCTGCACACCCATTGGCTCACTCTGTGAATCAATGGGCTGCAGCCCCTACCGAGCTGTCAGTCGGTGAGCGGTGGGGTGGCAGGTGGGTGGGTGCTGTCACCGCCGGCTGACCAGGGGAGCGGGCTGTGATGCCCAGTGGGTGGGTGAGGGAGGTACCATAGACCACCAGGGTAATAGGACATTTTCATTAAACAGATGCCCGCGACGGCGGCATTCGGTCCACTGCACCACCAGGGATAGAGTGATGGGTGTGATAACAGATGCCGCGATTAAGCAGCAATCGGTCCACTGACCCACCAGGGTATTGATGGGGGTTTATTTACACAGATGCCCGCGATCTGGCAGCATTCGTCCACTGGACCACCAGGGATATTGGACGGGAGTTATTATAACAGATGCCCGCGACAGCAATCGTCCACTGGACCACCAGGGGTATTGGATGGGGGGGTTTATTTACACAGATGCCTGCGATCGGGCAGCATTCGGTCCACTGGACCACCAGGGATATTAGACGGGGGGGGTTATTTACATAGATGCCCGCGATCAGGCAGCAATCGGTCCATTGGACCACCAGGGATATTGGACCAGGGGGTTTATTTAAACAGATGCCCGTGATCGGGCAGAGTGCAGTCCACTGGACTGCCAGGCATATTGGACTTTTTTTTTATTTAAACAGATGCCCGTGATCTGGCTGCAGGGGGCGTCGGTCCCAACGGCTGCTGCCTGGAAGGGTGCCAGGTGCAAGTCATTGGGGATCAGCGTACCTGCATTCAAATGGGATGCAAATGGGGCCATAATGACATGCAAATGGACCCATGTGCACCTTGCATAAATTATGGCACCATTTGCATGTCACCTTTTGAATATCGCAGGTGCTGTGAATGGCACAATGGCACTTGCGATAGCGCATCTCCATGCTCCACTATGGCCACTTGCGCTGGTGCATTGCTACTGCGCCATGCACAGTGGGGGTGGCCAGGGTGCGATATTCAAAGCTGCTGAGCCATGGCGCAGCTCCTTTGAATATCGCCCAGGCCACACCCCTGCACAGCCAAGTTGAGCTGCGCCCAAGCTTGCACCACAGCCTGGCGCAGTTTGAATATCCGGGCCTAAATAAATAGATTTTCATTGGTATCTGGATACAAATTAAATAAATCTAAATCTGTAATATCACCAATAACACAATTAAAAGATGAAACACAAAATATATTTCAAGAAATGCAAATACAAACAACTACTAAATATTCAGGGATTCAGCTTACTACAGATATACAAAAAACTACTAATATCAATTTAAATATTACAATACAAAAAATGCAAAAGCCATTGGAAGGATGGCAATCTTTATCTCTTTCATTATGGGGTAGAATTGATGCCATCAAAATTATATACCACATGTTATAGTATATTGTTTTCAGGCAATTTTGGGTAAAGTAGAGCAAGCACTCTTGGTTAAATTGAGGATATAGTTAGGAAATTCTTGTGGAGAGGGGGCAGCCCAAGAATATGTTGGTCAACATTAATTATTTCTAGAGAGCAAGGTGGGATAGGTTGCCCTGACCCAAAGTACTTTTTAGAGGTAAAGGCCTCTGTAGCTTGGCAAGGGACACTTATGCCAGAAAACCATGATTACTCTGCCAACATAATGGTGTAAAGATTGGGGAGAGGTTGCACAATATCTAGTGTTCTATTTCAACCCTGAACGATTGGTTATAATAAGTTGTTAATATTATCGAAACTTTCTAAAGCTATTGTATGTATCTATTCTGACACACAAAAAAATGTTACTATATCTATTAAACTAAATTGAAACTGATATTAAGGGTTCTGTGAACCATTCTATTACTCAGTTTATTGAAAAAATGGTGTATGGTGGATATAACTAGATGGCATTAGATTATTAATCATGTTTATTTTCCCATGAGAAGCACAATAAATTAAATAGCCAACTACTACTTGGTGGGAATATAAAATATTGCATATGTTATTCAAAAAATGTATAAGCCATGCTGGATATCAAAATATAATTGATTGAGATGTAATAATTGAAGAGCTGCAGAGAAATGTATCCCATTTTTACAAGCAGTTATAAGGCAAATGTGAAATGCAACTACCATAAAAGTAATACAAATATACATATTTTAAGAAATGGTCTGACTGAAAAATGGTCCAATGAATATAAAAATAATTTTAATAAATACAACTTTGCACAAATATTGTAAATGGATAATAAAATGCATCAATTTGCAAAATAAATAACACAGTACAAAATATTGTCAAGAGCATACATAACACTAATTAAATTATACAAAATAAGATATAAAGAAAATACAAAATGTTGGTATAATTATTTAAAGGGGAGATTTATGTAATTTATTATAGGAATGCCTACATGTGAAAAAATGGGATATAACACATGACATGAGGCTAAAACAATCTTAGAAGTAGTATACCACTGGATTTTGCCATATTTGTGCTAAACAATTTCTCTAAGTTGAAACTCAATATACAGTCACAAAAAAAATCAGCAGTTGAAAATATATGCATAAAAAGGCTTATTTTAGAGCACTGGAATGTGCCTAATTTCCCAGCATTCAACTGTAAACAATGATAAGTAAAGTTGATGAATATATTATCTATAGGCAATTATTAACTAACTACGATCAACCAATGGGTCAAAATGAAACCAAATGGAAACAAATAAATAAATCTGATATTCCCTCCTCCCCTACAAATCTGAAAAAAACACTGTTAGAATGGTTGGTTATAACATACATAAGAATGCATATATCCCATTATTTTCTTGCAATGGTTATCTGCAAAGTTCTTTATTTTATTACAGAGATAAATGTTATTAAATATTTATGTTATAACTGTGTTTAAGAAAACTCCTTTTTATACTAGCTAGTAACACATGTTAAGTGACTGCATAAATTGTAATATTTATTTCAAGTTTTGTATAAAATAACTCTTTAATAAAATATACAGTATATGAAAAAAAGACGTGCTTGCCTTATGGGAGAACAAAAAACTCAAGTAGAAACACACAAATGCAGTGTGGCCCATACAGAACCTACAATACAAAACAGACTAGCGCAGAGGGATTTGACTTGATGATGACCTCAAGCAGATTCACACACAAAAAAATGGAAACATAATGACCCACTCTTTATTTTTACACCACATTTCAAAGAATATTATAACATACAATAGTTCAATGTTTTGTGATGCTCTCACCACTTACAACACAAAGCTTAAACCACAGTTTAAAGTACAACTGATAACTGATATGTTTCCTCACATCTAAATCTCAGTGAAGCCTCTGGCTTCTATTTGTCCCTTGTAGTCTGCCTCCTCATGTTTTCTTTCCCGTGGGGCCCCACAGATTGCTGCAAAAATAAAGACTGAATAACATAACTGGTGAGCAGGTCATTGTGTCTGCTTTTTCAGTGAGAACAAAACCCTCTCAAAGTTCTGTTGCAGGCCTCCCTCAAGAGGGCAGTGCCAGAGGATGCATTCTCCCTTTCCTGGGTAGGGAAATTCCTCTGTGACTTTCCACTTTCCCTCATTTAGAGGGTACTGACAAAGCTGTGGAAGGTGAGAGCAACAATGATACTGGTAGTCCCAGACTGGGCCAGGCAAACATGGTATTCACCGCTGCTGTCCCTGTCATGCAAGAACCCCATCTCACTGCCCCTGAGACACAATCTGCTGACACTGTCACAGACCAGGGTGATCTATCCAGATCTCAGAATACTGTGCCTGAGGACTTGGTTCTTGAAGAGTTAGAGTTTGGGTTAAACTTCTCTGACTGCTGTAAATATTAGAGGTTTTGAAAGTATCAAGAACACCAGTTACAATTAAAGCATATTCCTCTAGATGGAGAAGATTTTCATTCTGGTTTGCTTCTCAGAAAAGCTCTCCCATACAAGCAGGACTGCCTGCAGTTCTGGAATACATGGTGCACTTACAGTCTCTTGACCTCAGGACATCCACCCTCAAAGTACATGTGGCAGCTGTATCAGCTTATATATTAGCTGCTAAAAATAAATTACTGGACCTCAGGCCATCCACCTTCAAAATGCATGTGGCAGCTGTATCAGCTTACATAACAGCTGCTAAGAATAAGTCACTGAACCTCATTCGATCCACTCTCAAAGTGCACGTGGCAGCTGTATCAGCTTACATAACAGCTACTAAGAATAAGTCACTGAACCTCATTCGATCCACTCTTGGATCATGCTCCTTCCTCCTACCCCCCTTTTCCTCTTTTTCTTACTTACACTGCCTAACTTACCTCCCTTACCTATCTTCCCTCCCCACTTGTTTTCTATACAGTAAAAGTGCTTAAGTGATTTATCTGCTGTTCATAAATGTCATTAGATTTAGCTATTTTTTTTTCCTTTTTTGTTCTGTCTCTGTCTATTTCCACAATGTTACCTACTTGTGCAACCCTGTACCCCTATTTGTTTGTAACTGATTTTGATGCGGAACCTTTGTAAAAGAGCCTTGGCTCAAAGGTATTAATTCCTAGATTTTACAATAAACAATAAACTCTCAAAGTGTCATGGCAGCTGTATCAGCTTACATAACAGCTGCTAAGAATAAGTCTCTGGCCTCAAGTCCATTTTTAAAAAGATTTTTCAAAGGCCCAAATCATTTGAATCCACTGTAAAAGAACTTGCTCCCCCAGTGGGATTGAATATATGCCTGGCCCAGCTGGTTTACTCTTTTTTTGAGTCATTGACCACAACAGACATCATGTATGCTACCTGGAAACAGTTTTCCTTATTGCAATGACATCTACCTGAAAGGTCAGTGATCTACAGGCTATATGTACAAATCCTAATTATGTTATTTTCATAAAGGCAAAGCAGTCCTAAGGACATAGAAAATTCCTTTCTAAAGTGGTGTCAGAATTTCATCTGAACCAATTGGTTACATCACCTGTACTTTTCCACAGTCATTACAACATAGGTAAGCAGAAACTGCGTTGTCTTGATGTTAAAAGGGAACTGAGCTTCTATCTGGAAACATAAAGGTGCCAGAACTGACAAAAAACAATTATTTGTCACTTATGGAGAGGTCGGCAAAGGCAAACCAGCAACCAGAATGGTTGTCTCACTTTGGGTAGTCTGTTGTGTCCAATTTTGCAATTTGAAAGTTTGTAAGCAGGCTTCAATAGGACTAAAGGCACATTCATCTAGAACTACCTCTATCTCTCTAGCATCTTCAAGAGGCATCCTCTTCAGGAAATCTATAAAACGGCTACCTGGAAAACAGTCTACACCTTTACTAAGCACTACCACCTCAATTAAAGAGTGATGCCAGGTTTGGGACTGTTGTCATGCAGAACATTATTCCTCAAAAGGTTATAGACCCAGCTTCCCATGATACTGCTAGTGAGGCTGCAGATTTGTACGACATTCTTGTTGACTCCTATTATTAGAAGAAATAATTACTCACCATAGCAATGTTCTTTCTTCTAAGGAATCCAGCAATAAATCCTACATCCCCTGACCCTGCTTCCCCTTCTAGAACCTTTCTTACAAAAATCAAACTGATTCTTTTTGTGCTTGAACACATACTGTTTAAACTTTTCAAGATTTTTCACAGTGCTTTAGGATCAGTTGTTGATTGTCTTAAAACAGCATTCTTTTCTTTGCCATTTTTAATTGGCTTTAGTGTTACTTTATTTTTAGGATAGATTAGTTGTCACGGCACTAGCCACTGCTTCCCTTGCTCTGTAGAAACAAATTTGATGTTATTCCAGCAGGGGGAGTGGGACCATAGTGTGTAGTTTGACCAGACTTCTGAATTCCATATTTAGTTTTCAGTTCTGTCACCAGGGTCACACATTTGAATGGAGATGATGCAGATGTGTATGATTTATTGTTGGGTCCCTTAGAAGACAAAACATTACTATGGTGAGTAATTATTCCTTTTAGCTTGTACAGTTTGTTAACAAAAATTAATTTAAAAAAGCTGCTAACAGATTTGGTTTGAAATTTACTGTCAGTCTTGCCTGAAAAGATTTTCAGACTTCGTACTGCAAGTATTTCATAAGATAATGTTTTGCAACACAAACCAGGAAGTTGGCAAAATCAAGAAAGAAAACAGTATCAATAAAATAATGGAGTTAAGCAAAGAAACAAACACAAACACAAACAAAATGATTACCAAGGCATCAGAAGGACCCAAACCTTCATTCCTTAAGATATATATCCTCACTAGGCACATGCGCTTCAACTGAGGCATAGACAAATGTTAGTTTCCAGTGTGTTTAATCCCATTTTATATTTATCCTCCCCTTTTTAGGTGAAACTAAAGATGAACATTAATAACAATTTATTATATTTTTAGGGAATTTGTTGGTAATTGCATTCGTGAGCTATTTTGGAGCAAAGCTACACAGGCCCAAGGGAATCGCCACTGGAAGCCTCCTGATGGCAGCTGGATCTTTCATTATGGCAATGCCTCACTTCGTAATGGG
The DNA here is from genome assembly GCA_016271365.2 of Neoceratodus forsteri. NCBI lineage: Eukaryota > Metazoa > Chordata > Ceratodontiformes > Ceratodontidae > Neoceratodus > Neoceratodus forsteri. The sequence continues at coordinate 1,318,018,695 of CM028131.1, forward strand.
ATCGTAAGTTCTCAACATTGTTCTTTGGAGAGATTCAACACTTTTTTTTAGGGGGATGCTGAAACCTAAAATTAACATTGGGAGCAGAGACAAACTACAGTAGCTCTTGTGAGCAGATACTTTATGTAAGTACACCAGAAAATGTGGGTCTGGAAGAGAATGAGTGCCATTCCCCAATTGTTTCCCATAGGGATCCAGAAAATGGCTGGGTTACATTATATGTAGATATTAATGCCAAGCATTCTCCAAAGATCATGACCTGAAAAAGGCAGTTCTGATGAGTGTAGAGACAGCTCCACATCCATATTAGTATTTTATTAATAATTTACATTATAATGTTTTATTTATTTCAGTCTAGGATTAGAAAATACCTTTGAGCACAGTGGAGCTCATTTACAAAGGTTCCACGATAATAGTGGGGAGGGGAGTTACATAACAGACAGAGTATAAAGCACAATAACATGTACAGATAATATCAAATACAGCGAACAGTAGAACAGCATAATACATAGTAAACATAGGTGATTGCAATTAGATACATAGTTGGCATTCTAGGACTTTATAGGTGAAAACATGGGCGGGAAATCCCATTTGGAAATCGGGAAGGGTGAAACAGGGGATGAAGAGTAGCAGCAGGACAGAGAACAAGGTGGGGATGTAGCCGGGTGGCATTGTCAAGCATGTTGAATGAGGCAAGAAGTGGTAGAATAGATGGGAGCGGGGGCAAGCACAGAAGGATAAGGTGACAGGAGGGAGGGGATGGTGAGGTGTGGGGGGAGGGAGGGAAGAGGTGAGAGGGAGGAAGAAAGGTATGGAAAAGTGTCAGTCAGGGGGTCATAGTGGGTGAGTTAGTGGGACAGAGTAGGAGGGTCAGGATGTGACAGGTAAGGGCAGGGTGAAAGAGGTGATAGAGCAAGGGAGGAAGGATGCAGCCAGGGGTCTTGTTGAGGAGGCTGGGGAATGTGGGTTGCCAGATGAGGTGCAAGTCGCATGACTAATTAAAGCAGGTACACTCACTTTCCTTCGAGATGTCCAGATGCAGGAGATGCTTGAACTGGGTAAGTTGAGGTATGCTAGTAAGTCCTCAGCTCAGGCCATTCATCCAGTTAGGAGCTCTGTAAGGGAAGGATCACTGGCATTGGGTGGTCTGAGCCCTAGAAATGTGAAAGAGTTCAGAGACAGAGGACCAGGTGTGACACAACTTTTGAGGCTTTGATAGAAGACTGGCAATGCCTGTTGGTAGGGCTCCAAGCAACAATTGCTTGGCAAGTATACGTGAGTGGTACTTGATACGGTCTTGTAGTTTGAGCCACCCGGTTAGGGTGAATAGATCACAAGTATGGGTGAGGTAGCTGGCACCAGTGATAAGCCTACCGGCTTTGTTTAGGGCAGTATTTAGTCTTTTGAGAGATGTAGCTGTGGCAGCTCCATATATAACCAAGCTGTAGTCAATAACAGATAATACCGAGCTGTGGATTGCAAGTTTAAGTGCTTCTGGGGTCAGACTTCGTCTGTGTCTGTAGAGCAGTCCTAGTTTAGCATTTACATTCTTAGCACTGCTTGAACTGGGTAAGTTGAGGTTGAGGTATGCCGTAGGTTGTCTTCAAGCATGGTGGGATCCAGGTGACTTGCAAAGATGACAGCGTCATCTGCTTAAAGGAGGGTCCTTAAATGACAGGCGTTTGGTAGGTTGTTTAGGAAGATACTAAACAGAAGTGGTCCCAGAAGTGGTCTCAAACGGGCAGACTGGGTGGGCCATAGGCCCTTATCTGCCGACACTGTCTATGTATCTATGTATCTATGTAGCAACAATATCAATGTGTGGCTCGCAGGTAAGGTGGTAGTCCAGGGTTACTCCAAGGTATTTGAAGTGCTAGATTTGTTCAATGGGGGCTCCTTGGTTATTTTTAACTGTGAGGGCATGTGACTTGTGTTTATGGTGGGAGGATGAGAACAGCATAAGTTTTTTTTTTGTGGTTTAGAACTAGCTTGTGGGATTGGAGCCATTTTTCAGCTTCAGGGAACCCATGTTGTAGGTTGTCTTCAAGCACGGTGGGATCCGGGTGACTTGCAAAGATGACAGCATCATCTGCTTAAAGGAGGGTCCTTAAATGACAGGCCTTTGGTAGGTTGTTTAGGAAGACACTAAACAGAATTGGTCCCAGGATGGACCCTTGGGGTATGCCTGATCTGATAGAGCGCAGTTCCAAGATGGAATGTAGTAATAATTATAAAACAATCCACTTTCTGAAACTTGCCCATAAGGACCTCTTGTGGTTTTAAGATGACTTCACATAATAGCAGATCTTGGTGCTAACTGGATGCAACAGCACAGACTATTTATAAATAATAAATACTCAAGATCCAAGATTTTTGTTTAAAACAGGAAAAGGTGCTACAAACCAGTTGAGCTTCTACTCATTTGCGATGGCTTTGTGATAATGGTTGCTACAAGAGATATAAATGTTACTAGTACATATTTATAGAAGATAAAAATATAAATGAATACAATTATAAAACAAGAAGAAAGTTCAAAATAAATGAGTAAGCAATAAAATTACAACCAATTTCAAAAGAAACTACAAACAGGAATCCCAAAAGACCATATAGCTCTCATTAAATTATTTTTTTTATGCTTTGCAATGATAGCAGTGGTCCATCAGTAGGACGCAAATACACAAGAAGAGAGTTCCAATACTCTGAACCTTTATAAAGGTCTAATATCTCATAGAGTGTTTAACAGTAGGAACAAGTCTAACACCAAGTGCTGACCTATTGTTATTTTTAAATGAGTGAAAAGTAAATAATTCCTGAAGATAAAAAGGAGTTTCCTGTTTCACACACTTGAATGTGACAGTGAGAATGTGCAATATGTGCTTCTGGTCCAAACTGTACCGACTAAGAGACAGAATTAGGTCACAATGGTGTGTACATCTGGGAAGTTAAAGAACAAACCTTGCAAGTTTACAGTAAGCCACAATTGGGGTCAGATATTCACATCTTTGCCCCATGCTAAATTAGCACTGCTCAGCATGCTAAATTAGCCTGGAACTAATAGCCCGCTATATTCAAAAGGGATAGCCCTGGTGCTATACCTGCTAAATATAGCGTGCTAAGGAAGCTGGGCAAACTGGGCTGGGAGTGCAGTGCAAAAATAGCCCGGGAAATAAGACAGCACTGAATATAGCAACCAGGAAGTGGAAACCATAACAGCAGCCCAGTGCTCAGCGACATGAAGAAAGGTAAAGATGAACTAAATGGCAAATGTGTGTGCTAGCAAAGGAGTGGATTCATTAAAGCTGCAAGCATCAGCGCATGTGAAAATTCTGCAGAAATGTACCATGTTTCCGAAATGTCTGTGTGGTGTAGACGCATTTGTGCAGGTTTTGCGCAGAGCTAAGATGTTTGCCCAGCGCGATCACATTTTCCTGGGGCAAAAATTTGCTGTATTCAAAAGTGATATGCAAATGAGCCTACTTAGGCAGTTTGTGGGTAAACATCCAGACTAGCAATCTCATTATGTCTTGATTTGCATGCAGTTTGCCCAGTGCTATTGCAGGGCCCACAGTTCCACCTGTAGGTCGGTCTGAAAGTACAGGGGCTGGCTGGATCTGGCAGCAGCTCCACCTGTAGGTCAGTCTGTAAGTGCATGGTGGTAGCTGCAGGCTACATTTGTACAGAACCGTATAGAATATTGTTGCCCAGGGTCCTACACAGCACAGGCACAGGTGGTGGCGCTGTATGCAATAGTCAAACTGTAGTTCTTGCTACAGTGCACAGCAGACACTACAGCAACAAGGGGGCCAGTAGTGTGCGGGACACAGCAATGCCTATGGTGTGTAGGGCATCAATGACTGCTGCACTTTACTCAGTGACAGGCCCATCTTGCAGGTGTGTACTGACAGTGGACATTACTGTTATGCTGTTGTGCGACCCACAGACACTGCACCACTGGCATGGGATACTCACAGTGACATATACATGGCTGGCTTTGTGTGCTGTGGTGTCTGTACAGATGTGCAGTATGTGGCTGGGGGCACATACCATCAGACAGGCACACTAGTGTTGGGGTATTCCCTACACCTGACCATGTGCATTGCGTGGATTGTCCCCAGCCTTGTGGCATCACCCAGTGCTGTATGTGGTGCAGACTGGCCACCTGTACTGTACACCCTCCCCTCAACACCCTCCACACCTCCAGTGCTGCATGTGTGTGCTGGATTCTGTTGGTGTCTACCGGAGGGTGGTCTGCAGGTGTGTGCTGTATGGACACACTGCCATGGTGTCCACTGGGTGCCAGGTCACCAATTAATGCCTGGCATGGTTGGGACTGGTGGCAGATGATGGCAACATAGGGGGTGTAGTCCATGTGCAGCATGTTTCTTCCATGTCTGATTTCTTTCTATGTTTAATAGTTACTGGTTAGGATCAATAAACTACCACTGGCAGACCCTCACAAACTCCATAATTCACACTTGTGAATTACAGAGTTCCATAAACCATGATTCTATGTTGCACAAAGTCATGCAAAGTCATGCAAAGCTGTACAAAGCCACAAAGTTGCACACACCTGGTTTGCCCAGAGTTAAGACTACCTTTTCCTGGGCGGTAATTTGCACCACACAAAGTGTTGCGCTAAGTCGCGAAAAAACACTTTGTGCAGCACTATTGCACTGAATATAGCATTGTGTCTGTATTCATGTACATGCCCCCTCTTTTTGCCCCTTGCATACATTACACTTTTGTCCAGCACTAATGAATTTTGTCCGCGCTGTTTGGAATTTTGAATATAGCAGACCCACGCAAACCAAGTGCAAATGGTTTGCGCCCAGCACAAAGTTTTGCATATATGGCCCCAAGTCTAGAAAGAGGAATCAGGGAGCCCCTGAAATAACCACAGACCCATGCTCTGTTCAAGGGAGAAGCACTTATTGAACTAACCTCAATCAAACATCATAGGAAAAACAACCTTTGTGTCATTGTAAGAATCCTATTTGAGCACTTATTTTTTTTTTATCATGAATAATTTCTATAGAAAATAAATTTTTCAAAACATACACAAACAGCAAACAATAGCAATGTACTATCGAGTGGTAACATGACTACATCGTGCTAAGAGTTTGTCTCAGGCATCATTAGAAACAGAGTAAGATAGCAGTCAGCTACAGTAGAACACATCAATTAGAGACAGCTGGTATTTAACAATAAACTCTTCTGCTCTATACAAGTAACTTCATCTAGCAATGCAAATATGGTGGGGGAATTCTGGTGAGATGTATTTGCCATAACCTGGTTCATCCCTAACTAAGGCTGTCTAATGAGATGGAAGGGGAGAGAAAGGTGAGGCAGAGAGTAGGATCTGCTCCTCTGTGTGGGTGTTTGCAGGAGGATTGCAGGGCTGGGGTGGGGTGTAAAGCAGAGAGGACATGAAGGGGTCCCATTTCTTGTGGTATAGCTCCATCTTTCCTGTTGTTTTAAAGGACAGATCTCAAAGCTTGCCAGCCTCAGGAGAGTAGAGTGCAAAGTGAGCAAAGAGGGCATGCTCACCTGCCTCTAGTTCATAGGTATTAAGGGTATGCCATCACCACGGCGACAACTTTACCATGATCGATACCACAGCAACAACAGCGCCAAGTCACTGTAGTGTCAGCGTGGTACCCCAGCACTGCTTTCTGTGGGTATTGCACCCCCTTCCTGAAGCAATTCCGACTCGGAGTTGATTAATTTAGTAGCAGGGGGTGTGGCAGGCAGAGCCCCCCACATGGGAGGTTTGGGATTGAAGCCCCCCAAAGAAAACACAGTGTGAAGTTACTCCCTTTATGCTGACTGCAAATGTCAACATAAAGGAGTCACTATAATGTCAGTCGACTATGAAATTGTCGACCAGCTGTCATGGATCCAGTATTAAGCACTTGGCTTCTATAAGAACGTCGAGGAGCCAGCACTGGTGGGGCCTGGATGGTGATCCCGAGGACCATTAGACCAGGCAATTGTGGGAGAGGATGGTGCAGGATTTTGGAGCAACCAGTGAAGATTTCCTGCCACGTTTTGGTGAGCTGGGGGCATTTCCATAAAATATGCAAAAGGCCTGCTTCTGGTTGGGAACAAAGCCAACGCCAAGAATAAAGTAAGAGGCACATACCCATCAGTGCTTTCAGGGTCTATTCCATCTGTGCTGAATTTTCACTTGACAGCCGGCTTTTGGTATCCCTATAGGCCTGATGTACTGAGATTATGCATGAATCCCATTGGGCCACTATTATGGGGTACCCCAGTTCTTGTTCCCACTTCAGCCAACTGCAGTCAAAGACAGGTGGCTGCCTGTCCCATTATTGTGACACAGTGTTTTCCCTGGCATACCTCAGGAGGTGGAGAAGATATCTGACATTTGTAGCCATTACCAAGATATGCTGGGAGTGCAAGACTTGTGAGGAGCCTGTGTGGCCACTCTTAGCTGCAGATACCTCCAAAAATTAGTGTGTGGAATCCCAGATTTCTCCTGAATTTGCTGGAAATAGAGAAAGGTGGCAGTATCTGGAATAGAGATATCTGCTAGAAATCTGATGCCCTTCTCCTCCCAGTCTTTCCACCTAATAGGTTGGCTTCTGAGCAGAATAGCTGAGTTCTGCCAGATGTAAGTGTGCAGTCTGGGGGGAGGTCTTGAAGCTTTGGGGACAGGGGTGAAGGCCATACACTTGCTCCAAGCAGCTGTGGTGGTCGATAAAATGGGATGCGTGAAGGAAGTCCCTTAGGACTTGTGGTTTAGCAAGATGCTGAGAAATGGCACTGGGGCAGCAGCTGCTCCAAGGTACACCCATTGTGGCGAGTCAGCTGAGGTAGGGGAAAACCACTTTTATGTCTGCGCCATACAGTATGCTAAGGTATGACCCTCAGACCAGGGTAGGCCTAGCCCTCCTCCACTCCAGTATGCATGCACCTTAGCCTTGCTCTGCCTTGGAGGTTTGCCTTCCTACAGTAGGTAGCTTAAAAGCCATTGTACCCTGTTTTACACTTTATCTGGGATGCTGAGAGGCAGGTTCCTGAAAACATACTGTATGCAAACTTGGGCAAGGCGAACATACGGATAGCCTCTATCTTACCCATGAGAGAAAGACTGAGCTTGAGCCAGTGCCTGATCTCCTGCTCATGGTCTGCAAGTAGGGGAGAGATGTTTTCATGTACTAGATCGATCCACTTAGTTGTGACCCAGATCCCCAAATATTTGAAGCCATTCTCCGCCAGTCTCAACTGTGATTCCTGGCAGCAGCTGCTATCACACTTCTAGTTCAGAGGGGATAGCACATTTTTATTGAGATTAGTGCTGAGCCCCAACAGAGCTGCAAAATCAGATAGGACCCTGAGTGTGGGCATGAGTGACTAGGTGGGCTGCATCAGTGTGAGAAGAAGATCCTCTGTGTAGGTGTTTACCAGGGATTCATACGCATGCACTGTGATCCCTTGGATACTGGGTGATGCTATCAGTTTCCTAGTTAGAGAGTCCAGTGCCAGTAGGAAGAGTAGGGGAGATGTGGGCAACCCCACCTTGTGCTTCCATATAGCATGAAGGAGGGATATTGTCCCACTAGTAAGAACCACTGCCCAGGGGTCATGATACAAGGCTGCAAAGCCAGCTTCTGAAGGAACGGTCCGAAGCCATACAATGGCAATATATCAGGGAGGCTATTTCACTTGATGGAGTGGAAGGCTTTAAGAAAGTCTACAGCTACCACCACCATGGGAAGGTCTGAGGACATCATGTGGAGCTTTAAATTGAGGAGCATCTGCAAATTGTAAGAACTGGATTTCCCCTTCCTAAAATCAGCCTGGGTTTGGTGTATTAGGCAGGGAAGGGCATTACAGTATCCATCTGAGATGCCAGTGCTTTGACCAAGATGTTTGTATCAGTGGATAAAAGGGACACAGAGCACATTTGGTCAGATTTTTTTGGGAAGGAGGGTTATTATGACTTCCCTTATAATGTCAGCAAGGGCTCCTTTGGCCATGGTTTCCCTCAGTGTGGAGATTAAAGGAGGAATTATCATGTCCAGCATCAGCCAGGACAGGTCAATGGTGAAGCCATCCCTGCCTGGAGCCTTCCCCTTGGTTAAGGCTGGAGGGCCTTGCACAGCTCCTTCTCCATGAGGGGCTTGTTCAGTTCCTCTTGTGAGTGTATAAGGAACACAGGGATTTGAGTAGACTCTAAAAAGTCAAGGACACAAGACATGGAGTACCCAGAAGTCTGTGAGGAGTACAACCGGTCATAGAATTGGTGCATAATGAGGTTTACCTCAGCAGGGCCAGTTAACATAGAGCAATCTGGTCTACAGAGTGTAGGTATCCTCATGTCTGCCTGTTGGACAAGAGCAAACCCCCTTTTTCCCCAGCCTCCCAAAAAACTGAGTTTGGAGCACAGGAGGTGCCACTACGCTTTCCAGTTTAACAAAGTGTTTGTACGGTACTTCACGCCCATAATGGAGGCAATCAGGGGGCTGTGGGAGCAAGGTCATTCTTGAGCTAGGATTCCAGCTGTGCCAGAGAGTCCTTGAGAGTTTTGATTTCTGCTTCCCTCTCTTTCCCTTGGGCTGAGGAGAACACAATTATGTGGCCTCACAGATAGGCCTCAAATGCTTCCCAGACCACTCCGTTCTCCACTTCATCTGTGTTGTTGGTTTCAAAATGGAAAGCAGCTTCCTTTCAGATTCACTCCATGAACCTGGGGTCAGCTATCAACAGTGGGTTGCATCTCCAGTGTGGTGATGCAGCTATGGCCCCTGGTGGCTAGAAGCAGAAGGCTATTGGTGTATGGTCGGAGATGATTATATAGCAGATATGCTTGAGATGGTAGCTGCATTCCCCAGGCAAAAATCAGTGTGGCTGTGGGTGTTGTGAACGAAACATAGAAACATAGAATTTGACGGCAGATAAGGACTACTTGGCCCACCTAGTCTGCCCATTTCCCTACCTAACGGATAAGCTGCAGATCCTAGTTAACTAACAGCCTACTTCCTCCTACCCCCCCCCACTAGAATTGCCTTATGTCTGTCCCATACATTCTTGAATTCCCCCACTGTTTTTGACTCTATGGCCTCCTCAGGAAGGCTGTTTCATGCATCTACAACCCTGTCTGTGAAGAAATACTTCCTCACATTACCTCTGAGCCGTCCCCCCTCTATCTTCAAATTGTGCCCCTTGTTCTTGCACATCTCTTTTTCTGAAAGATGCTACCCTCTTGGACTTTGTTGATTCCCTTGAGGTATTTGAAAGTTTCTGTCATGTCCCTTCCCTCCCTCCTTTCCTCGAGGCTATACATCTTAAGCTCCTTTAGTCTTTCTTCATATGTCTTCTAGTGCAGACCCTGCACCATTTTGGTTGCCCTCCTCTGGACAGCCTCCACCCTGTCTATGTCTTTGCGGAGATGGGGTCTCCAGAACTGTACACAGTACTCCAAATGTGGTCTTACCAATTGTCTGTACAGAGGGCCAACATCTTTCTGTTTTGTACTGGTGATGCCTCTCCCTATGCATCCCAGTATCCACCCAGCCCTCCGTACTGCCTTCTCACATTGCTGGCCCACCTTTAGGTCATCTGATATGACTACTCCCACGTCCCTTTCCATTTTTGTTGTTGTCAGTATCTCACCCTCCCCATTGTGTACTCATGCCCTGGGTTTTTGTTTCCCAGGTGCATTACTTTGCACTTCTTTGCCTTGAATCTAAGCTGCCATACATTTGACCATTCCTCCAACCTTGCCAAGTCCCTTTTCATCCTTTCCACCCCACCTTGCATATCAACCCTGTTGCAGATCTTTGTGTCACCTGCAAAGAGACATACCCTCCCCTCCAGTCCCTCCGCAATGTCACTTATAAAGACATTAAAAAGGACAGACCCCAGTACTGAACCCTGTGATACCCCAGTAGTAACCCTCCTTTCTTCACTGTGGACTCCATTTACTATTACCCACTGTGTCCTGTTGTCCAGCCAGTGCTTTACCCAGGCTACCACCCTGAGACCCAGTCCCAGGCTGGCTAATTTGTTTATTAATCTTTTGTGCAGGACTGTGTCAAATGCCTTGTTAAAGTCTAGGTAGGCCATGTCCACAGCCCCACCCTGGTCTCCTACTTTGGTCACCCAGTCAAAGAAATCAATTAGATTTGTTTGACATGACCTTCCCACTGTGAATCCATGCTGCCTTGGGTCCTGTGCCCCACTGGCCTCTAGGTACTCAACAATTCTTTCCTTCAGAAGTGATTCCCTCATTTTCCCTACCACTGAGGTCAAACTGACAGGTCTATAGTTTCCTGCCTCTGTCTTGCTCCCACTTTTGCGAAGGGGAATCACATCCACCCTTTTCCAGTCCTCAGGTACCACACCATCCTCCCATGATTTATTAAAAAGGGTAGTCAGTGGCGTTACTAGTTCTTCCCTTAGTTCTTTTAGAATTCTGGGGTTAATCCCATCAGGCCCCATTGCTTTATCCACCTTCAGAATGGGAGAAGAAAATGAATGGTCCCTGCCAGTGGGATTTTCACTCCTCTAGACATCTACTAGACCCACTTAGTCATCAGCACCTGCAGTGCTGCATGTTATTTGGGTTGGCTATCAGGGGATACTTTGGATTTGTATGGGATCATATCGGGAGTGAGACTGAAAGCCACGCACACACACACACACACACACACACGCACTAAAGGAGAGTAAAGGTGTTCCCCTTGCAGGTCAGCAATGACTTGGCCGACGTGGGGAAATAAATCCGTGTCATCCTCTTTGGAGCATAGATGTTAGCCACAATGATTTTCCTACTCGTAAAGGTCAGGAAAGCAAACCACCTCCTGATGACGTCTGATAAGGACTTTTCTATGGTCTAGTTAAGTGCCCTGTTAAACAGGATCATAACTCCTTTTGATTTGCTTGATAGAGAGCTGAGCAGCATTTGCCCCACCCACCACTTGTGAAGCCAGTGTGTGTGCTTCCCAGTATGCTGCATCTCCTGAAGGAATGCTATGTCTGCCCAGAGAGATTTAAGGTATCATAGTACCTTAGTTCTTTTAACAGGATGATTCAGGCCTTTGACTTTCCGGGATATCAACCTCAGCTGGGACCCCCCCCCCACACGACGTAATGATTAGAAAGGGCCAAGTTGAGCAGCAGGGATACACCATAGAGTGGTTGCTACCTGGGGGGGGGGCACAAAATTCTGGGAATAGGGACTGTGATAGGGAGGTTGAGTGACTCAGTGGGAGTGGTCGGGAGGGGCTAGCAGAGTACCCTACCTGACTGTAAGGGCTAATGGTGATGTACCACTCTCAGGCTTTAAAAGGTTTGTAACAGTCAAGATAAACCCGTTGGTAGCTGACAGTTAATACTTTAATCAGCAAACTAGTATACTAAAAAGAAAAAGTAAAACAGACAAGCAATACCGACTGCAGTCAAATTCATGAGTACATTAACCAGGCAATGGGCCTAGTGGCTCATGGTGTAAGAACTCATACACAACAACCTGTCTTGCCAGGAAATGGTCGACCTACTGCCTACCGGGAAAGAAGAGAAAAATGTCCTTTTCTCCCTATAAATAGAGGCAGTAGATAGGGTGGTGACAGGAAAACACTGTGTTTTCTTCCCCAGCCCTATAGATAGAAACATGTAGTGACAGCTAATAACCTGCACCGTGGCCATGCCCAACCCAGGTAAGCCTACTGTGGAGGCTGTGATAATACCTGGATAGAGGCCAGCAACATGGGAAATGAAAGCAGCAGCCCTCCTGCACAGACTGGGCAGCTGCCGGGAAGGGGGGGGACCCCAGATCCTGTCAAGGAAATGATGGTAAAAGTGGCAAATGGGTGACAATGACACCTGGGGGAGGGCAGCTGGTTCACCTGTGTCACGGCGACTAGAAAAAACACAGCCCTCATTAGGGCGCCAGCACGATGCAGATGGTGAACATTGTGTCCAGCAATTGTGCCGCATAACTCCCATAGCACCCAATGCTCGGGGGCACATTCTGGCTGTTTCCGGGGAGATGCATCCCCCACGCTGCCTGTACTTCAGTATAATCACCTCCAGGTTGGAGGTGTATGGGGCAAGGGGCGCAACACACAGATGGTGCTGTCCCTGATGAATACTGCAAAATCCAGTTCACCAGCATGACAGGCGAACTGGTTGCAGCACCCTAATTGCATCACCCACATAACAGTATATGGGGCAGCCTACCCCTCTGGAAAACAGCTAAGACAGGATAGGCAGTGTTAGCCACAGCCTCCACTTACCCCCTGCTCCGACCAAGTGGGGGGGAATTTGGTGCAGAGAACAGAAAACAGGGAGGGATGTCTGGCTGTAGGAGGTGTAAAGCTGTCAGTGACACAAACATAATTTGAAGGGGATGGCACCACCTGAAAGGATTTGGCAGGTGAGAACAGGAGAAAAGACCAGAGTGCCCCAGCACATAGAACATAGTGGGAGGGGGGTTAATAGGGAGACAGACATCTGTAAACAATGAGTTTTCCCTTCTTCCTTCCCCCCCAAATGATGTCAATCTGAGTTAGTGAGAGAGTCAGTTAAAAGCAAGTAACCCCATATACTGTTGGTTTCCATAGAGTCCACATGCTTATGCTAAGGCTGGGGAGGGATGGCTTTAATCAGCAAGTGTGCAGTAAAGAGTAAAGTTTCCTTCCCTCCACATTGCCCAAGAACATGTCAATAACATTATTTAACAAGTCCAGAAGTTCCAGAGGTTCAACATCTGCTGAAAGTAAGATTGGTGGAGCAGTTCAGCCCAGCCACAGCTGAGAATGCAAACAGGATATGAAGAGTTGCTTTCAGGTAGCAAGGGTAACATATTGTGGCGACACAATAAGGTTTTTGTCTGGGGTGGGCCAGCTCAAATGAGGGTGATGATGCTCCAGTTTCCGGATTTGAGGCAGTGTCCAGTTCATATGTGTTCCCTACAATTTATGCCCAGGAGGGGTCAGAACATCAACAGCAGTAGCCTTGGTGGCTGCTTCAGAGAGGTCTATCAGGTTTTGTGGAGAACAAGGTACTAACGGGTCCTCAGGGAACTCATCAGGGGATTCTTGGACAGCTTTTGCAGGTGAAGGTGAGGGGTTGGAGTGATCAGATTGTTTTTTCCCCTCATAACTTTGGGGCTGGAATCATCACCAGTTGTTTGATTTCCTTGCCGGCCACTATTCTTGGTGCCTGACTCCTCCCTGCACCACGACTGAGTCTCTCAACTGTCCTGCTTGGTGGGTGCCACCATGTTGCCCCTCAGGGAATGAGGTCCATGTTGCTCCTGCCACCCCAGTGGGGAGCATTACTGTTTCCTGAGGTTCACTTGTTCCAGACTCCTAGCAGTGTTCGGGTCCCCCCACAGCCTCCGGTGGGGGGCGGGGGGTGCAATGTCTAGGTTCAGAGAAGGCTACCAGTGGTTGATGAGAGTTCTGGCTTCATTTGGACTCTTACACTTGCATTCTTGGTCATTCCTTATGATTTAAAAGTTAGTGAGACCCCTGAAATAATACATTATCCAAGCATCTCACAGTGCTGCCTGTATGGGTGTATATTCCTTTCTTCTTTGCACCACCTGGGCAGAGTAGTCCTGGTGCAGGGATACTGTTGCACCTCTCCAGCTGAGATGGCCATTTTCTCATGCCAGCCATAGCACCCTTTCCTTCACCGAGAACTGAAGGAGCTATGAAACAATGAGCCTGAGGCAGGAGCCAGGAGGTTATGGCAGCCCCCTGCTGCAGTGTGCTAGCTCAACTTCCAGTGGGCCATACCATATTAGAGCTATTAGTTGTGGGAGCATCTCAGCCAGGATGCATACCATAAGGGTCCTTCTGCTCCCTCAGGGACACTGGGGATTCAAATGTTATTCCAGTGTCTCTGGTTCTCTTGTTCCTCTGCTTGCTCCCAGAGGCACCCAAGCCATCACTCATGGTCATCCAACTGCCAAAGGATGTGTTGCTGTATATCCTCCATGTCAGCCACATGTTGCTCAACCAGGTCAGAGGTATCATGGTTTCCACTATCATGTCTTGGGAAGAGAAGCCACATAGGCCGCACACAGAAAGAAACATGGTGCCTGATATCACAGCTGACTTTGAGGGTATCAGGCTGAAACAACCAGATAGAACTGTACCAAATGGCATCAGGTGGATGATCTAGCCAAGGGAGACCCATTTAGACAGGCAGGTAAGGTTATTTTTAAACTTTGATTGAAGGGCTAGGTTATATCTAGAGTTAAGCATCCTTCTTTGTTGGGTCCCAAGCAACACCCAATAAGCATTTACCTTTTTAACAGTAATTGTTATATGATGATCCCATTTGAGGCATTCATCAAGTCACAGGTCTAAGTATTTGTAATATGGGACTCTCTGAAGAACACAATTGTGAGTGATTATGCTTAAGTCTGGAGAAAATAGTAAATGATATGGGGTTCCAAACTGCATGACCTGCACTTTTTTCATCCAGCATAACTAAATTTTGACAAAAGAATGATTAAACCTCATTAAATGCCAGTTGTAGATTTGCTTGCAGATCTAAAAAAAATTGGGTTCCAACTGTAGATTAAAGTACAGTATCATCAGTGTAAAGGTGTAAAGCCACATTTTTCTGGGTTAAACAGCTATAGACCCAAGACAGAGCCCTTTGAAACTCCACTATTCATGGGGACAACATCTGAATGCATGTCATTAAATGAAATCATTTGATGCCTGTCAAATAAATAGCTCTCCAACTAACAGTAAACATTTGAGTTTTGACCTAAGAGGCTAAGTTTTTATAGTAAACATTTATTGTTTATTGTGTCAAATGCCTTGGAGAGATTAATAAAAACTGCCCAAACAGGAGAACCACTATTGATCGATACCTGTCAATTGCTGATTACTTGAACCAAGGTTGACAGGGTACTGTGGTGGAATCTAAAGCCAGATTAGAATTGAGTAAGATGATTATTTTGATTTAGAAATTTGGAAAGTTGCTTTGCTACAAGTTTCTCCAAGACCTGCAACATAATAGGAAAAAAAGAGATTGGTCTATAGTTTGAAAATAAAGTATTATTACCAGACTTGTAGACTGACTTAGCTTTTGCCAGCTTGCATGAGTCTGGGAAAACACCTGAGAGGATGGGCATAGTAGAAAGGTAAGCTAGAGGGTATCAAATTACAGGTGTGGCATAGTTCAAAAACTTTAAACTTATGCCATCAGGTTCTTTGGACTTGTTTGTGTCAAGTTTCAACAGTGAGATATGTGCTTCCTCAACTGTAAATGGGGTCAATACAACAGTGGGACTTTTTAAGACAATGGAATATTTGAAGAAACATCAAGATTAGAAGTCAGTTGATAGTGACCAGCAGAAACAAAATACTTGCTGATTTTGTTAAACAAAACACTTGTTGAGCTCTTTGGCAGTTGATCTTGAACTGATTAATTTTGTACCCTGGGATTTAAAATATTTTCAAAAACTGGGCTTGAAGAAGAACTCAGACTCCTAACAGTTCTCGGAAAGGCTGGGACCAGAGTTCTAACTGCTATTTAATTTATCAAAAAAATAACTGTTTAGACTGATGGATTTCTTTAACACAATGATTTTTGAAAGATTCATATAACTGCCAGTCAGAAGAAAGATTGGTATGCTTTGCTTGTTTCAAATCCTTATTACGCAAATTATGAGTTTTAGCCAACAAAGATGAGTGAGTATCAAGGAGAATTTCTTTTCCTGAGAGGAGCATGCCTGTTACACACCTCAGTAAACCCAGTAGTGAAGTAGATACAGGCACTGTTCACATCACAAATCAAATGTAAATGGTCCGAATCAATTTTTTCCATAGCACTCATAAATTGTAAATGTAAATGGTCCGAATCAATTTTTTCCATATCACTCATAAATTGAATACTGTATAGTCAAAAGATTTAAAGGACTTATTGTATGTGAAATTAGGAATTCCCTTCATTTTTTGATGCTTACTGATACAGTACTCTAACTAATAATCAGAAAGAGAGTCAGGAAGACCAACTCTTCTGTAACTCTCTGGACGATTGCAGAAAATTAGAACAAGTGCAGTGGATGGTTTCTACTATTAAGCTTAGTGGATTCAGATACTAGTTGCACCAGTCCCAGATCGGAGGCTATGGGAATGATTTTAAAAGAGCCCTGAGAGAGACGCAAGTTGCGTTGCCCTAAGGGTTGCAGCAAACTCCGGGTATGCCATGGCCCTTGCACTCGATTTTATAAAAAGCAAGGTCCCAGTGCCAAACTTCCCAGGTTTCCCGCAAGTTGCTAGCTGCACCAAACAGTCAGCACATCTGTGGACATTGCCACAGGGATCTGGCTCCCCCACCCAGAGCAACACTAGAGGGACTGGGAAGATGAGGTGGAGGAGAGAAACAGCATGCCAGGAGGGGGCCAGGGGCACAAGGGTCACAGAAGGTGGCACTGGGGGTTTTGGTGGAGAGTGTTGTGCATAAATGGGCATGTGTTGGCACTAAGAGTGCGTATGCTACATAATGCTACTGTCCATTGTATATTGTCTGTGTACATACATATAGAACCCCCACTAATCCCAGATGTTCTCCATGAAATAGCCATACATTTGTCACTAGTGGTCTAGTGGACCCCCCATCCCTGATCTCTGCCATTAATTAGTACATACCCATCCCTGGTGGCCTAGCAGATCCCCCTCCCTCTCTGTTATCACCCCCATATATTATGAGGTAACTGTCCCTGGTGGTCTTGTGGACCCCCCACTCAGTTAGGTAGTGTCCCACCACCCCGCTCCCCCCATCCTGAATCAGAGTTTATCAAAAGTAAAATATTTTTATCATGAATCCTGACTTAAGTTTTCCTTCTCAATATACTATTATAAGATTTAGAGCAATAAGTTTAGAACCACATTGCCTTAAAAGTAAGACAGAATTTGATTTGTGTTCTCTGGGCCATGCGGGTACACTTAAGATAACAGTCCTAGGTTATAGTCACATGCTTAATTGTGCAGACACTCTATGTCCAGGACCATTACATAGATATTTGGGATGGTGTTTATTAGATCCTAAGAAAAAACACTGGTGTAAAATATACGACTGCCCAAGACACCAGGCAACAGATGGGTTTAAGGTACACGTCAAAATATTTGAGGAATTAGGGACATTTCACTGTTCTCTAACAGTTAATTATGGTCACAGGGCAAACTTAGACTTCAATGAATATACAACCTTTATACATTGAGACCAAATAGTCTTGGTCAGCCAGGTGTCAGATGGGATTATTGTGGCAGATGCTCTGGGTCAAGGCTTAGAAGACACTCTGCCCACTCACTGTGTTTCCACTCCAAACAAACTTTACCCTGACCTGGTCCAATTGGTAGATGAATTATTAAGACACCAGAACCAGTCAGTGGAAAACACTGAGGACCTGTCAGACTCGGCCGGTCATGGTGAAAACCATGTATATAAGTCTGACCAGAGGAGTTTTACTGGAGAATCGGAAGATGCCCAGAGCAACTCCCACTTCTCAGTCTTCAAGGCGATGGGTAAAAGAAAAATTACCCCAGTTTACGTTAAAATCTTCTATCATTAATATGTTGTGAAGAAACTAATTTTTCCAAAATTTTAAAACAATGAAATGGTGTCTTAAGACGACAGTAACAGCCAATTAAGCAAGTAAGGAAGGAATTTTTCAGACAAATTCCCAAAAGAAGAAACTCAACATTGTTCTCCCTTATTGGTATTGGTGTCAGGTTTACATTGTAATTTTTGTGAGACTAGATTATTAGCCCACAATCCCTTTTACTGCTGTCTTGTCTCCATATACCATAATCAGAAATTTTTGAAGACAACCAGGATTTTGATGCTACCAAAAAGTCAGGGGTGTTCAAATTTACCCAGTTTTGCAACAAATCCATCTTGGGCAATGAACTATGAGCATTGCAATAAGGAAAAGACATGTTTTGTGATTTAAATGTGTCATCACCTTGCAAATTGGGTACATTAGGGTCAGGGTTTGGGTGAATGCCAACGTTAGTCAATAATATTACACTTAACAAAAGACTGAATAAAGAGAATCTATTTTTAATAATTTTAACATTTTTATCAATTTTCCAATTCCTAGACCAATTAACTGAGAATGACCTCTCTGCATATTTACATATAATATGTTTTGTAAAGCACAGAGCCATACATTGTAATTGGTTTTGGATGTTCCCCTTTAAACTAGTTATCACACTACCTTAAAAACAGCCCTACCATGTTAAATTTAATGGAGCAATGTCCTGTTCTTGTGGTGTTCCTAAGTGGTGTACCACAGGGGACAGTCCTGGGACAGGTACTATGTTCAATCTTTATTAATGGGGAACATTTATGAACTGTGCTCATCATAGTTTGAAAGTCCATGAAAAGCACTTTTAACTGAAGCACTGGACTTAGCTGTAACTGACAGCAGGCCTGAGATATTGATGACTATGTCCACCCCACACTGATACTGCATGCCACCATTGCAACCTTGTGATGTCACCAGTGATCAAGCAGTGGCTAACCACATTGTAGCCAAGCACAGCTTGATCAACAGCAACAACACAAGGTTCTAAAATAATCTTCAATATCTCTGGCCTGCTGCCAGCTACAGAGGAGCCCAAGACATTATTCAAAAATGCAGATCCGTAAGTGCTGGTCAAGTTTCTTATTCCCTATTGGACTTTTCAATTTGGCTTCTAGAATTTTGTGGGAAGTGATATATTTAACTTTATGTATATTGCTTAAGTGGAATAAATATTTTAAAATGTGTAGCAAGCAATTTCATAAAATGAGTGTTATGCTTGTGTTGGATTATAATAAAATAAATTCTTATAATGTTAGGTACAGATCAAACACAGACACGGGAACTCATTATAGCATTTCTCTTTACTGACACTACTATGATGTAAGTACACACAGATACTAAGCACAAGATACATTGGCCTTTGTATTATAGCATGCCTAGCCACCTAAGCTAATACAGTCATTAGGAAAAGTCTATACTTATGACTGGGCTATCCAGCAGTCAGGTGGCATCATTATGCCAGTGTCTGAATAGCAAAAGTCCGTCATCCCCCCTACTTATATAGAGTAGCTGTTTACAACAAAGTTGAATAGTGCCCACCTTCAGCAGAATGTTTCTGATGAGAACATGTACTGTCTCAGTAATATTTTATCCTTATCTTACACATAAAATGATATACACAAACACAGATGTTCTTATATCATAAAGTACTGATATCATGTTCACAAAAAGGCATTCTTTCTCAATGTACATGGTTTCTCATAACCTTGCAGCTGTGCTGCACAGAACATCCTTTTTCATAAACATAATATTTTGCTTATCTACAAGGCCATTACTAAACAATGCTGAATAGTCTGTCAAACTAAAAAGTTATTTAAAGACTTGATACTCCACCAGCAGCCAAGGCCACAATACAATGTCATGTATTTTTCAGAGTTTTAATATTCTAGCTAAAGCTATTAACCCTTCTGTATGTCAACATTCCGCGCACCTTGAGGCCTCTAGAATATCTCAGAGATCTCGCCAATTATAGAGGTGTGAAACAGCATATATGGGCCTGTATGTAAAGCTCGTTTGAATCTGTAATACACACAACAAATCTGAATAGTCAGGAAGAACTGCAAACACAAAAATACAAGAAATATAAACAATGTAGTTGGATGCTGGACATAAGTTTTAACAATCGTCCACCAACCAATGGTTGGCAGGTTATAAACAATTCTGCCAACTTACTGATTGTCCATTTGTAATGGTATTAAGTCTTTAACATTGCGAGGCAGCAAAGTCTGTATTACAGGTGATAACGGTGGTATCCGGATGACTCTTGGTGGGACAGCTTTGCAGGCCTCGTCCAGGTAGGCCAACTCGGCCTGTATTGTGGTAATGTTAGGAAACACAGAAATAGGCTGTATGATATGTCCATTGATAATGGTAGTGAGATTAGGCTGAAAACAGAAGTCCCAGGATTGGATAACACAGTCATTTCTGGATCCATATATGACATGATCAGCAACAGAATTAGCACAATAATGTCCTTCTCTAGCAGCGGCAACACACGCTTGGAAATTTTGTGTCCATGTCTCTACTTGCAAGTGACAGCTTTTGGCTTTATCCAAAATACCACAAGGAAAACAGCCTCCCAGACAAACATCACATCTGCAAAGGTATAAGTCTTGTAGTTCTGAACAACAAGAAAAATCTGGCTCAATCCATTCACCATTAACCTGGGTAATATAGGCTGGAGCAGGCACAAGCTGCACATGATAAGGGTACTCAACCCTGCCCAGGTTTATGAACTTTGATAAGCCCAGAATATACATTCGACAGGGTACAATAGGTGTTTGCATAACAATAGGTACCACAGGTGAATCATGGTTAAACACACATCCATGTACAGCAAAATAAACCTTTGTTAATTTTCTAAGCAAGCATTCAGTAGAATTGGTACAATATAATTTACAATGTACAACTATTGCTGTAACATAGTGGTGTTAATAAAAACAGGAAGGCTGCCTGTCTCGATATTTCTTTTTTTTTCACTTTATCTTTTTATTGAAATTTAAGTATATATAAGAAAGCACACATCTTATACAATAGAAGTATATCCTCCATAAAAGGTATACAGCATCACTTAACAAATACAGTATTTAGGATAAACATAATGAAGAAGCCTTATGTACATTAATTGATGATAGAGCACAGACCTAAACAGGTTATAAGTGGATAACAAAAGGGTTACAATCAGTAGTATATTTTAGAATCAGAATATCAATCATTTACAAAATAAATGCTAGGGCAGGCTATAGCAAGGCAGTACATCAACTTGTAGAAAGTGATAAATGTAGTAATATGAACAATGTTCAGTAATGGAGAGGTGAACATGAGAGGGAAGTGTGCAAGAAAAGAAAGAAGAGAAAAAAGCAGGAAAGAAGGGAAGGAGAAAAGGAGAAAAGAGAGAAGGAGGGAAAAAAGGAGATATCTGTGCACAAAAGTATTGGAAGAAACCTGATCTGAGAGAAAAATAAGAAGAAGGCTAAATATCCCTAAGAATTAGGGTCTAGAAGAACATGGTGCAATATACTTGAAGTAATCCTGCCAATATCTGTCATATACAGTGAGTCAGTTATGAGTAACGTGAGATAATCGGTCTAGGGAGGCATACTGAGAAAGGCTTTGAAGAACATCTGAAAGAGAAGGTACTAGATTTGTTTTCCATTTTATAAGAATCAGACATTTGACCAGCAGAAAAAGTATGTTTAGCCATGTAAAGTGTGCATGTGAGAGGAGAGAGCTATTGGGGATAAAGATGCCTAGAAGAAATAGCCTGGGGTCAAAAGGTAGTTTTTGTCCTGTTACTCTGGAGGCAAGTAAATGGACGTTACGCCATTGCTTATTAATGGGAGTACATGACCACAAGATATGAAGTAGATCCCCATTGGCCAAATTACAGTGCCAGCAGTTATTGTTATTTAATAGGACCATTCATCGAAGCACTGAGGGTGTTCTATACCAAAGATGTCGAATTTTAGTTTGAATTAAAGAACTACGGGCATCTTTAAAGGTATTATGAGCAAGATGCCAGCAATTGCTGCATTGTGCATCTGAAATATTGTAGTTAAGAAGAGTACTCCACTTATTTTTGGCCTGTATAGACTGATCAGGTAGATTATCAATAATGTCTTTGTAAATGGAGCTACTCAGTTTAACTGATAAATTAGTCCAGTGCAAGATGCATGGGTTTAGAAGAGTATGCTTATACACTAAACAAGAGAGGGAGAATTATAAGCTGCCCAAATTTGTAAAAACTTCCAAAAGTCCTGTTTAGGAAGTTTCCATGAAGTCTGCAAATCCAAGAACAATCTAAGAGTGAGTGAATTCTGGTCAAACATATCTCCAAGAAAGAAAATGCCTTTGTTCTGCCACATACGACAGAAAATTGGGTGATCTTCCAGAGTGAGCAGTGGATTGCCTCATAAGGGGGCATAAAACCAGGGTGTTGGATTGGATTTCAGGAATTTGTGGGCTAGTTTCCAATAAAGAACAGAAGATGATATAGTCGGTTGAGATTTTAATTTAGAGGAAATGGGATTAAAAATGAAGGAAGTGGGAACTCCTCCAGGGCATAATGCAGATTCCATTGCAACTCATAGTGGTGAATGAGGGGAGGGTTTCTGAAACCATTTAATGGTTTGGACCATTCGAAACTCCCAGAAGTACCCTTTAAACCAGGGGACTCCAAATCCCCCTTTTTTCAAATGTGATCGAAGTTTGTTATGGCTAAATCTTGGTAGTTTACCATCCCAGATAAAATTACCTATTGATTTATCAATTTTAGCAAAAAAGGAGGATGGTAAGACTAAAGGAATATTGGCAAAGAGGTAATGAATCTTGGGGGTTATGGACATCTTAATGGCTGCAATTTTCCCCATAAAAGAGAGATTAAGAAGCTTCCATCTGTCCAGAATCATTTTGATGTTATCTAATAAAGGGTTAAAGTTAATGTCCCATATCTTACCTAAGTTGCTAATAATTTTGATTCCTAGGTATGTTATATCCTGTGGTGGCCAATGGAATTCAAGAGGTATATTCATAAAGGCTTTACAGTGGTCGTTAAGGGGCAGAGTTTGTGATTTACCACAGTTCAAAGCAAGGCCAGAAATGTTAGTAAAGTCATTAAGCAAATCAATCAACAGGGGCCCATCTTCATTCAGGTTTTCAAGTAAGATTAAGAGGTCATCTGCGTAGGAAAGAGAGACATATCTTGAATTGCCCACGGGTATGCCCATAATGCCAGAAGATTGATGTAGACAAGCCATAATGGACTCCATGGCTAAAATAAATAGGAAAGGTGAGGAAAGGTGAAAGGGGACAGCCTTGTCTAGTTTCCCTTGCTAAATGAAAGTAGAAGGAAAGGGTGGAATTAGTAAGTACTTTCGCAACAGGGGAGTTATATAAAAGCTTGATCCAGGAGCAAAAGGTATGAGAAAGACCAAAATGAGATAAAACTTGATAAAGGTAGTCCCAGTTTAGGGAATCAAAGACCTTCTCAAAATCAATGGCTATGGCTACAACTTGTGTCTTGAGGCATTTGATTTTGTGAATTAGAATAAATAGGGAACATAGGTGATCAGAATCACATCTATGTTTAATGAAACTGGCTTGTGAATGGTGAGTTAACTTGGGAATCAGGGATTCAAGTCGAGAAGTTAATAATTTAGTGAATATCTTCCATCTGTATTTATTAAAGAGATGGACCTGTAACTTGTGGGGTGAGTGGAGTCTTTTTCCTTCTTAGGAATTAGGGTTATGATTGCCTTGGTGCAAGATGGGGGAAGTTTGCCAGTATAGAAGCTTCCTGATAAACTTTAGGAAGAAGGGAACATAAAGTGTTGGAAAACATTTTATAGAAATCAACAGGGAATCTGTCACCTCCAGGGTATTTGCTGGATTTCAAGGAAGACAAAGCAATCTGGATTTCTTAAAGTGAGAAAGGTCCATCTAAAGAATTGGTTTCAAGAGAAGAAAGATGAGGAAGGTGTCATGAATTAAGGAACTGTTGAGTTTTCAAAGTAGATGGAGGGTTTGTGTTAGAGTATAGTTTTTGATAAAAGGTTTTCATGATATGGTTTATAGAAGGATTGTCAGAGTGAATTGTACCCTGTTCATCCTTTAGGTTTAGGATATATCGTTCCATTTGTTGTGCTTTGAGCTGGTAAGAGAGGAGTTTCCCGTTTTTGTCGCCGTGTTCACAAATCTTATATTTAAGTTTAAACAAGGCCAGTTCTGTTTTTCGAGAAATTAATTCATTTATTTTGACTCTAAGGTGAAGAATTTCAAGATGAAGTTGAGAATCAGGACAGTGCTTCTTAGAGGAAAAGTATAAATTCTCTTTAGCTTTAAGAGAGTTTTTCAAATCAGCCAGTTGTTGTTCCCTTACTCTTTTCCTGTGTGCAGCATAACTGATAATTTTCCCTCAAATCATAGCTTTAAGAGCTTCCTATACAGAGGACAGAGAAAATTCAGTTGGGGTATTGTGAAAGATGAAGTCCAAATTTGTGCTTTGATCATGGGTGAGAAATTGGGATCATTGAGAAGGAGAGGGTCCAGCCGCCAATAGGATGATTTAGGTGCTAATAAGCCCCACAAAAGTTGCAATTTGACAGGGGAGTGGTCTGAGATTATAATTGGAAAGATGGATGAATCAATAGTTTTTTCCATTATAACAGGAGAGGCTAACCAGTAGTCGATTCTACTGTATGTCTTATGTAGAGAGGAGTAAAAGTAAATTCACGATTGCGAGGGTGAAGGAGACACCATACATCAGCTAATCCAACATCTTGCATTAGTAATGAAAGGGCTTTAATACTTCTAGGGTGGGCATCTGTAGTGGGGCTACTTCTGTCAATGCTGGCTTCTAAAGCTAAGTTAAGATCCCCTCCGAGAATAACTGGTGTATTATCAGAGTTGAAGGATAGAATCTGTTGAGCTAAATTATGAAAAAACTCTAGGGAATCAGAATTGGGTGCATAAACATTAACAAGCAGAAGAGGACCAGAGTTGGTATTCAATATGACCATCACCCATCTGCCGTCAATGTCGGAAAGGGAGTTTACAAGGGACCATTTGAGATTCTTATGAATGAAAATAGCAACTCCTCTTTTTTTTTTTGAAGTATAGGATGATTCGTAGATCTGATCAACCCAGTCTTTCTTAAGGCAATGAACATCCTCTGCTAATAATTGTGTTTCTTGAAGGAAAGCAATTTGTGTTTTTTTGTTTTTTTAGATATGAAATAATTTGCTTTCGCTTACAAGGAGAGTTAAGTCCCTTCACATTCCATGTATATAAAAGTATGTCACTCATATTGTCAGTATTAAAGAAAAAGAATAATTGCTGGAACGTGAAGGGACAAATAAATGAGACTGAGGATGATCAGAATATAATATAGAGAGCTTATGTATACGCAGAGAGTGGCAGGAACATTCAAGGCAAAAAAAATGAAATGTATGATACATGAGCGGCACAGATATCATATTCAAGTGAGAATAGAGAAGGGGATAGAAAAAAGTAATTGATAACAACAACAGTACTAGTAAACTAAATAACACAGAGAACTTTTAGGAAACTTTCTGTAAGAATGAAGAAATATGAGTCAGCTAACACGCTGGGAGACTGTTTCACCACACTCGGAGGCGTCAATAATAGGAAAAGCCCAAGGGGCCAGCACAGATATAGGCCTAACCCTAGGTCTAATCCTAATGATTAAATAGAACAAATAGTCTAAGCAATCTTAAATGGAATGAGCTATAACATATTAGAACAGGGAACTGTAATAACCTCAGCTAAAAACCTACGCTAATGAGTCAATGATAGTATTAGAACAAAACACCAGAACATGTGTGATAGGGATGGCTAACTCAGCATTTAAAATGTGCCAACTTCTTGCGACAGTGAGTCAAAGATTATTATACAAAGAACCAGTAGTGCCTTTAACAATGGGTCAGGCAGTCAGGCAGACCAGATACCTAGGTAGTTGAACCAATATGTAAAAAGGTAGGCTAATTGCAAGCGCTAACAGGACACTAGGCAGAATACATGAATTAAACAATCCAATTTAGCTGAAAGTGGTCCTTCAGGATAAACATGGTTAAAATATGATATTAGGAAGGAATAGGGGATGAAGGATTGAGCCACTACTACTCAAGTCTAATCATGGGGAGAAAGGGGATAAAAAAGAGCAGCATTGTGTATATGGGATGAAGGCTTTGGTGGTACCTGTAAACAAAGGTAATTTATACCAGGATGTTAGCTCCATTTACTCGAAAATTGCCTAAGCTGGTACTGTGTGGAGTGACCAGGCCTAAAAAAAAGACCTAGTGAGCTCCAGAACTGAGGAGGTTACATAGTTAGGAGACTCCTTAATTTTATAGGCTTCGAGTAACATGGGGAGCATAAGAAGAGTCAAATTGAAAGAACCTTTGTTACAGTGCACTGAAAATAACCATTAAATATATATGCTGTTATTCTAGAAGGGAGAAAGAGTAGCTTATTGTTGAGTTTTTTTTTTTTTTTTTTGCAAATATACTTCAATTAGAGATCATGACTCATACAAAGAATATAGTGCTTTATCACTTCGTGTTACAGGGCATCCTTAATGAGAACAAAAGTTAAGCTAGATATTAATTATAGGGCAGTTCTGTGTATCCTGAAGGTATAGTCATAGTGCTCAAACAAAGAGGAGTGTAAAATATGATACAAAAGTGAAGGTCCTGTCAGATGTTGCAATACCTGCTCAAATATAAACCCAAAAAGGGATATAAAGAGAGATAAACAAGGTATCAGCACTCCCAAGAGAGCCTGAGCCAATAATTTTTTTAAAAAAAGAGAAAGAAACAACATAAGTGCTAATTTGTGCATTCCACGATGTACAGCCTTTATCATCCAAACCTGCTGGAAGCGGATGATAATATATGTTAAGGATGTAAAGGACTGCAGATCAGGTAGCTGGGCACAAATAACACTGGCACATCGTTTTGGTATACTGGACAAATATATCCAGTATAAAGCGTATATAGCTAGAAAGTCTGCAGATTGATCAATCAGGTGACTGAAGATTTATGGGCAGGATTAGACGTAACATGGTTTCTGTTTTTCACTTTGGACCTGCGGTTTTTTTGGCGGTTCTAATGACTTAAGGGGTGAGCTTACAGCAACTTCTGCCCATGAAGAATCAGCAGATAGGATATCCTGGGGACAGAAGTCATGGGAAAAGTCATGTGCTGGTTGATGCGAAAGATCTTCTTGTGAGGATTGTGCATCTTCATCTAGGAGGGCGAACTTATTGCTTAAAGGAATGGAAGGATCAACGTATGAGGAGGAAGATGCTGGCTGGAAAGATTTAGAAGGCTTTCCATTAGAACAGCAGGAGTGGCTAGAGGAGCGGGGGCCAGATTGAAGCTTTTCTTGTAATTGGCTGGACTGTCTAGGAACATGAGTGGTTGCAATGGTGCTGTTAGGGACTACTGACCCCATAGGACTTCTCTTGTTGTTTTGTGCAGTGAGGACTTCTCTTCGGGTGGATGTTAGACTGAAGTCCGGATTCTGCTCCGAGATGTGCCCCCTCCGAGGTAGGACCATATGGCAGGACATCTAGATATTTAGCTAGGGCTTCAGGTGTGTTAAAGTCCTTAAAAAGAGGACCCGAGGAAAAGATGTAGTGTAGAAGGGTACCGTAAGGCAAATTTAATATTTCTCTGATGTAGAATTTGTTTCAATGGGTTGTAAGCCTTCCTTCCTTCTGGCAATCAGGTCTTTTGAGAAGTCTCTGTAGATATAAATTCTGAAGTCCTGCCACACTAAATTCCCGACTTCTCTGGCATGCTTTACAATTCTTTCTGTGTGTGAGTAATTCAAAAAGCGAGCAATAATGGGCCTAGGTTGCTGGTCTTGGCCTGGCCTGGGACCCAGAGCATGGTGAGATCTTTCTATTATCAGCCTGAGCTCGGGAGGTAATTTTAACATTGCTGGCAATACCTGTATCAGAAGAGCTGTTGTATCCCCTAATTCCGCTTCATCAGGGAAACAGAAAAAACATAAGTTATTCCTTCGGTTACAGTTCTCAATATCATCAATTTTGGTTTGGAGGAATTTAATAGTATGGTCCTGCTCACGGACAATGGCTTGCAGATCATGAATGGAGGCAGAATTGCGGGCGGTTGTGTTTTAATTAAGAGATATTTTATGGCTAAAAGTTTCAAGAGTAGCTGTATTTTGATGAGTTGAAGATTTTAAATCATTGAGTTCAGCCATTAATTTTGAGAACATCTCCTCCACTCTAGCAAGGGAGGATCCGCCATAGTAGTAATTATCAAGGCCTAGTATGATGCAGATCAGAGTCTAGAAAAGGCTATATAAGGTTGCTCAGGTTAAAAATAACTCACTGATCCATGAAGCAGCGTAGAAAGCAGGCTGATCTCAGAAGATGGCACCAAAAAAAGGTCTCATGAAGGCTGGATGAGGGTAGATTACATGAATCCCTGCAGAGAGACTTGACTAAGCTGCCATCTTCTGCCTGGTTAGGCCACGCCCCCCCGTCTCGATATTTCTATAGGCATCTTGCAACCTGTTTAGCACATATGTACCATATGCTATACACACCGCATTTCTTCTAGTGTCATGCATGTCACCAGCTTCTATATTTCTCTTTCAGTCCAGTTTTTAAGAAGAAGCATATCATATAATATTTCTTTCATATTAATAATAGTTTTAAATTCCTCATGTAAGAGACCCTCTCTAATATGCACTCGCTTTTCTAGCACTCCCTTTTAGAGCAATTTTTCAAAGTTCATTTGGTGTGTCTTAACAGCTTCTAAATCCATAGTACTCCTAAAACCTATACCTGAATCTATAGTACCTGTAATATCCCCCCATTAACTTTGTTTATTTCTCCTTAGACCTTTACCCGCTTGTGGTATTGGGTGTGGAGGATTAAATCTAATACTTCTATTTCTATAGTTAATCCACATATTTGTACCAAACACTTGATATAAATGTTTTAAAAGTTGAGGGCATGCATATTCTGGCCACACAATACTAGATAAATTAAACAAAACAGGTACAGTAACATATTGGATGTTATTATACAAGGGTTATTCCAGTCTCTGATAAACATACCCATTATTTGGGACAGGTGTGAAAGCATTTTCAGAGAAGCAACTAGTCACACTCTTTTCTTTTCTGTTACTCCCATTGTTTTCAGTAGTGTAAGAACTATTCAGTTCTAGGGTAAAGTCATCAAGTTCCAGGGTTACCATAACTTCATGTTGGGTTGTGCCCTGTCTCTCAAATTCACAGGAGTAGTTGCCTAGGGCTGATAATCCTACGGTATGTATATTAATGATGTGAACCATACCTAATCAAAAAGTCATACCATGTCCATACTGACTATCATTAAACCAGTTTCCCAGACCAGGGCCCTGCATCACAGCCTAACTAATCGCACTTTGGTTATAAAATATAAGATCATTATAATGCCAGTTAGCATGAGTATGCAAATACATATGCTTGCAAGATTGTTGTCTATTATCCCATTTACAATCTGAAACTGGATCTGAGAACAATCATGCTCATATCCAACTAGGTTGTCCAAGCATAGGGGGTTGTCCCAATGGATATACTATGAGTGATTGAAACTCAGTATCCCGACACTCAAGATACAAATTATACAGTCTTGAAATCCACAACTCTGACAACACCATATGTCTGACAGAACATAACAATGTCAGGAAACACAGTACCAGACAGTAAAATTAGACACATAAATGTAATGCGGGAGTCTTCGCACCCCCCCCCCGTAAGTTATAGAACAAACTCCGAGGGGGAGTGGGGGGGTGACATTTCATTGTGGCAACATATGTGGTAGCTGGGAACTGAACCTAGGTCTACCAAACCATGCTGGCCGAGCTGCTATTGGCTTAGCCCTCCATGTCATGGGAGCAGCTCGGCCAGCTCCTGCATCCTTCAGTTACTTGTAGTGCCTCATTAGGGGTAGGGTAGCGGTCCATCACATCTGCTACTGTACCTTACCCCTGTCAGCATCTGCTTCCTCCCTGTCGGGTGTGTAGATGTTAGGAGAAGAGAGTAGGGATGCCGTGGCTGTCGGGCAGTATTGCCCAGGCAGGTGAGTGTCAGGAATGTGAGCCACAGGATATTAAATAGATACCATTCTGACCGCATAAAGCAATTACCCTGGGCCCCTATTTGCGCTTTTTTAAGTCACATAGTAATCAATAGGTTTATGGCATGTTGATGGAAAAAACATTATATCCACAAAGAGTCGGCATGTCATC
Organism: Neoceratodus forsteri; assembly: GCA_016271365.2. Lineage (NCBI taxonomy): Eukaryota > Metazoa > Chordata > Ceratodontiformes > Ceratodontidae > Neoceratodus > Neoceratodus forsteri. The sequence continues at coordinate 1,318,048,569 of CM028131.1, forward strand.
CTCTGTGTATTGCTTGGCTTGGGGTGGTCACTCTGGAGGCTTCAATGCATCCTGGAGTCATCAGCAGTAACAGACATCCTATAAAGGACATTCTGAAAAACATAAAACTCAAGATTTTGTTAGTCACCAAATTTCTTTAGCTGCATCAAATGAAAGTATTTATGCTTTGGTTTCTTTGCATTCTGTACTTGTATCAAGTACACTGTTGGACTAACCCTGTCCACAACAGGGTAAAGGCCCTTCCAGGCAGCCACCGGGAATGGGCCCTTTTCATGTAGGACTTTGATCATTACTTTATCTCCTACCTCCAGCTGTTGGTTGCTGACTCTGTCATCATAGTAAGCGTTAACCTTTTTCTTGTACTCACCCATATGTTCTGCAAGCTGTTTCTACACTTGTTTTAATTTCTGCAGCAAAGTTTGCACAGAATTTTCAATTTTCTCCCCCTGCTCCATTTCAGGTGATATAGGAGCAATCAAAGCCTGTTCAGGTAGCTGCATTTGTCTGCCTGTCATGATTTCATATGATGGGATACCTGTGATTTTGTTTGGCTTTGCTCTCAGCATCATAAAAATTAAGGGTAACTGCTCTTTACCAGATTCTTTTACCATTTTTGTCAGACTATTTTTCTGTGTTCTGTTAGTTTTTTCAACCTGTCCTGAGGCTTGTGGATGATATGAGATGTGACATTTTTGATCGATGCTCATAGCGTGCATTGCTTGCATTGCTTTTCATGTAAAATGGCTTCCCTGGTCAGAATCAATTATATGGGCATTCCCCACCTAGAGAACACTTGTTCCACCAGTACTTTAGCTGTGGTCTGAGTTGTCATGCTGCACATGGGGATAGTCTCTGCCCACTTTGAAAATGGATCAATAATAGCCAAGACAGCAGTGTGCTCCCTAGAGGTTCTAGGCAGACCTGCAATGTAGTCAATTTGAATTTGTTCCCATGGACCCTTGATATGAGACAAAGCCAGCTGGCCTCGCTTGGCCTTACCTGTGGGATTGTGAAAAGCACATTGAATAGTTTGTAATCCGAGACTTGAATAAATAAATAAATACAGTTTGCACAATATTGTTTGACATCTTCTTTAACACCTGGCCACCATACAAAAGTAAGTAAGTGCTACAGTGTGGAGGGAACATCACCGTGACCTCTAGTGTCATGTGCTATGCGTAGCATCTCTTTTTTGACTGCATATTGGGCAACCCACATGGGGTAATGTGTAACTGGTCCTTGCCAGAACAGAAGACCTGGCAAGTCCTGTACAGTGCCTCCATCCACAGTGTAAACCAGTAAACCACATAGTGCAGGATCTGATTTTTGCAGTTGTATAAGATCACGGTCTTCTTAAATATGTTTAACTTCTGCTATGTCCAGGAAATCAGGAGGGAGGGCAGGAGGTTTTCCTAAAGGAACCCCTTCTTTGACTGCTTGCTTTGCTAGAAAGTCTGCCATAGCATTATGTTCTTCTATAGGACTTCCCTTCCTGTGTGCTTTCACTTTGATCATTTCAATTTCCACATTTTCCAGTTGCATTGTTATACCTATTTCCCACAATGCAGCAAGAACAGCAGCATTGTGTAAGGGCTTACCATCAGATGTAACAAAGCCATGTGGCCATGTGTTTTATACACTGGTAATTAAGCTGTAAGGGCTAAAAAACAATGGGAGTCTGTGCACACTACTCTGAGTGTCACATCTGTTGAAATCTGCAGGGCACAAGTAACTGCTGTTAGCTCTGCAAATTGTGCTGACTGAATTTTGCAAGTGTATACCAGTGGAGGTCAGGCATTAGTAGAATCAAATACTGCAAAGGCAGTTTGGGGCTTACCTTCCACATACAGGGATGAACTCTCCACATACACGGTAAGGGATGAGGGTACCATGCCCTGCTCATTAAGGCTGGTCAGTGAACCTTCCAAAAAGGGAGAAGGGGGATGCTGCACCACGGCAGGATATGGGCATTCATGTGGTAGCCCATCAAGCAATAAGCCATCGGCTAGTGGTGAATCCTCCTTTACATCTCGGACTTCTATGTCCATGCTCTGCAGCAGCAGAGTCCATCGGGCTAATCTAGTACTGGACACTGCTCCATCCTTGATGTGAGAAGACAAGAATTTGAGTGGTGTGTGTGCGGAAAACAAAACAATATTACTTCCTCTCACAATATATCTGAATGCTTTAACTGCCCAAAATACAGCCAACAGATGTTTTTTTTTTCACACAGGGAGAATCTCTTTCCTACTTCAGTCATAACTCTAGAAATGTATGTAATTGGGCTTTCTTTCTCATTATAAGTTTGCATAAGTACAGCAGACAATGAAACACTTCTAACTGCAGTGTGTAAAAGTAATGGGTTCTTATAATCAGGGCTGGCCAACATGGTGTCCACTGTCCACTCCTGAGATGAAGACATTGCTTCTTTTAATGCAGCAACTGCTTGGGTGTGTTCCTCCACTGACTGCCAAACATCACCTTTCTTTAACAGCTTGTACTGGGGCACTGCAACTTCTTCATAGTCAGGGATAAAATCCCGACAGAATCATGTCATGCCTAAAAGTGAGCATAGTGGCCCCTCACTGGTGGAGATGGGCAATGACAGAATAGTCTGTACTTTAGCTTGGTCAGGGGACTTTCCTTTCTGACTTAAGGTCAAACCCAAAAATTTCACAGAAGCTTGACACAACTGCATTTTAGCTGGATTTACCTTTAAACCAACTTGTAAAAGTTTCTGCAACAGTAACAATAGTAAATACAAATGCTCTTCTCTCTCAGTTGTGTGCAACTGTATCACTACATAAGACTGAAACCCATTTGCCCAACACCCGTAAGCCTGAGACCAACATCCCGATACCAAAAATCTGACAGTGGGATTTTGCCCATGGTGGAGTTGGTTATAATAGGTACAGGGGTGCGGGAGAAAAGCCCCCCAAAACATGAAAAAACAGTCTGCCGCGGGCAAAATCCCATTCTCAGGATTTTCAGTGTCGGCATCTTGGTTTCAGGATTACTGGTGTTGGGAGAATGAATTTCAGTCTCCTGTAGTATAGCCTGTGCAACGATATGTCATCCACATATTGGACAATATTTTGCTGAAAAGACAAATCTGACAAAGTCTGTTACATATGTTCATGAAAAATAGTTGTATTCACAAATGCAGAGAACTCAGCCTCACAGTGTCCATTCTTGAGATGAAGAACCACTGATTGCTGTGCCAGGTTAAACTAGTTCTTTATCACAAAAAGATATAAAACACCAGCAGTAAGATGCAACACGGACTCTCTTCACAAAACCCGCAGCCAAACATTTTTGCGTGGTACTTGCACTTTCTCAAGCCTTGAGAATGATACCATGAGGCCAAGTTCTCTACATTTGTGAGTTCCTCGTTTTTTTACTTGGCTCCGGTGCCTAGTTGTTTTTTGCAGCCACCTTTTTATGACTTTCCAATGAAAAATAGTTGGGCTGTTATGAAATCCCTGAGGTATGGATATGAAAGCATACTGCACTGCTTGAAAGGTAAATGCAAACAAATACTGGCTCTTGGAGTGTAAAGGCAATGACCAAACACCATTTGAAATGTCTATCATTGAAAACCATTTAGACTGAGATACAATTTTGCCATCATTTCTGGGTAAGAAGTGACTACAGGAGCCATAGGTTTAACAGATTTATTTAACTCTCTGTAATTTATGGTCAGTCTCTACGTGCCATCTGGCTTTTTCACAGCCATATAGGAGAGATGGCAACAGAAGTGCATTTTCTCACTATACCTTGCTCCTCAAAGCTGGCTATTATGTTCAGCACTGGTTCTATGGTTTCCCTTGGAAAGGGATGCTGCCGCTGAGGTGGTGACTCCTTTCCTTCAATAACTACCTCAGTTTGCAAATGACCACAATCATGTTTATGTTTGGCAAAAATGTCAGATATCTTACCTGTTTGCACACTGTTTGGACATCTCTGGGTAGATTTTACTTTTTCCATGATACATGCTGTGTCCCCTTCACTGTCCACACTGAGTGGTCCATTGGTACCACTGACACAACACTGTCCCTATTGGTCACTGCTTTTAAAAGTAAGTTAGCTAGATCAATAATGATTCCATTTGGAACCATCCAATTACTCTCCACAAGAGTTCCTGGTCTTATGAACATACACAAATACAATTGGACCTTGCCAGGTCCCAATAGTAACTTTAACAGGTTTAGTCAATGGTACGGTGATCTTTGTACCAGATACCTCTTGAACAACCACATTTTGATTCAAATGCTCTGCCTATCACTGATATTGACACCCCCGTATCTAAAGTAACTTTTGTATGTTGAACACCCTCGATACTAGCCATAGCCTGGGGTGTCCCCACCTGTCTAATGTAATTAAGCAGATTGTCTCTAGAAGTGGGAGGAGAGCTTGGTGTCTCTAGTAACCTTGTAAGTTCAGCAGCCCCATGAAGGCAGCATGCAGCTAATTGTTTTCCTTCCTCAACCTCTGTACTTCTGCCTGCAATTCTTGGGTAGTGGGACTCAAACCTCCCTCAGCGTCACCCGATTCTTGGCACCTAACTCGCCAGTCCCTATTGTTCTGCCAGTTATTGCCTCTATTTTGCCAATTTCCTCTACCACCTCCTTGGTAGCCCCTATTTCCTCCTGAATTTTCTTTCCTGTTTCCTCTCCACTTACCTCTACCTCGGCCTCTCTCCAGCTACCTGGATCTGTAAAGGGGGGTTGCTCCCCCTGTCCACTACTTCCACCTGAAAAGTCTTACTTTCACTCACCAGCTTCAATTTACTTTTACCATCAATGTTATCTTGCACTCTATGTGCAAAACTAGCCTTGATCACTACATCCTCACTGTTAGTATTCTGGGTCATTACCATCCTAACCCTTACACTGGTACAAGGCAACAGCTCCTCCAAGAATAAATGCATATATTGTTCACCATCCCTCTGCACATTCACTGTTCATTCATCATACATTCGCCATGCCTTAGCATCATATTCTTTGGGTGTTACCCCCTGGGTTTGGTGGAGTTTTCCCAAAATTGTCGTGTGGGACTGAGTCCCCAACAGGGCCTCCAGTACATACCTGAAAATAGTCTCTTGTGTTACATTCTCATCATGGTCTTTGACTACTGCTAGTAGTCAAGAGCACCACTCTTCCCCAATTAACCGTCTTCACATCCTTAAGAGTTCTGGAACTGCACATAAATCTGCTGTAGTAATGTTATATATACTGTATGCTGCAACCGTTTTGTCATTCCATTAACATCAGTACCCTTAAGTGGCAGTCCAAACTCAGTTACATGCATTTTTAACATCTCGGATGACATGGGTATACACCATTGTTGTGTAAGGTGCAATTGACCATTTGCCTGTGTGTTATAGACAGCCACCATCGATACTACCGGCAACTTTTCTAGATAAGGATACAAGGGCGGTGGACTCTTAGGCAACGGTGATGTACTGGGGGCACCTGTCTTATATTCCATTATCTCCCTTACTGCCCTCTTCACCTGACATACCTGTTTATTTAATTGAGCCACCTCTTCCTTGGCTTATTCTAATAGCTGTTGCATCTCCTTAATTTGTGCACAATATTCCTTGACTTGTGTAGACAAGACAATATTAGCACTCCTTAAGGCTTGCTTTTTTTCTTGTTATCCTACCTTTATAATGGTTGCCTATATTTGCTTTGTACTCTCCCAGGTCGTGCCTGAAAATAGGCATTTCTGATGTCTAGAGCACTTACCTGGTTATCAAAAACAAATAAATAAATAAATAAAACTTTGTATTTTCTCCTCTAACTCTTCCATAAGATTTATTTTATCCTCTTTTTTACTCCTACACTCCTTTTTAAGACCAGAGACTCGTTCTTGCAATGCCAGCACTGCACAGTACAAGCCCTGGACTGTTGCTCCTTTCAGTTTATGTCCTGGGACTTTCTTATTATTTAAAATGTTCTTTTCTAATTTTTCTTTTACATAATGCCATTGCTTTCCTTGTCCCATAACATCCAGTTTTATTGGTGCTCCCCATTTTCAGCCTACTAGAGGTGTCTATGGATGAAGCCTCCCTCACTGCCCTGTTCTCAGGTTGCAACCATAAGTATACTGAGACCTAATGCACTTAAATCCATTTCTGCTTGTTAGTCCCTGTTCGGGCACCAAGATGTTAGATTAGATAAGATAATAACAACTATAGAACTTATACCAGAGGTACAGATCAGACACAGATACAGGAACTCATTATAGCATTTCTCTTTACTGAGACCACTATGATGTAAGTGCACCCAGATACCAAGCACAAGATACATTAGCCTTTGTATTATAGCATACCTAGCCACCTAAGCTAATACAGTCTAAGAGAAAGTCTACACTTACAACTGGGCTATCCAGTGGGGATCATGTGGCATCATTATGCCAGGGTCTGAATAGCAAAAGTCCCTCAACCCCCCCTGCTTATACAGAATAGTTGTTTACAACAAAGTTGGATAGTGCCCACCTTCAGCAGGATGTTTCCCATGAGACCATGTACTGTCTCAGCAATATTTTATCCACTTTATCTTACACATAGAAGAGGGTATACTATGATGTGTGTGACCGTGATTCAGTGACCCCTGAAAGGGCGATTCAATTGTGGCACAATGGCACAACAGCTACTGGGCAGATACAGTGACCAGATGGTGTGGGTTGGCCACTGTAGCGACAGTAAGTTGCTACAGGTACGCACACAGGGAGTGAGAGTAAGCACACTCAGTGAGGGGTGGGAGGAGATTTGAGGGGTGGCACTGCGGTAGGCTGATGAGATGTCCCCATAGTGTAGTGGGTCAGCTCATGGTTTTGGTGGCTAGGGTGCTGGGTTTGGGTTCGGGTCTAGGCGCAGGTTCGTTATTGTTGTGCAGGGCCTGAATTTTTTTTATTTTCCCCCCCGACATGCACCCCCCTGAAGTTAAGAATCCTTAAGTAGGGAGGTGCAGGGGTGAAGCCCCATAGGGAGAACATAAAAAATGCAAGTCCCCAGCACTGTTTTGTTGTTCACCAGGGAGTCAGAGTGCCGAAATAGATTTTCAGCGCTCTGACTTTGCCGTAATGGTGATCGCCTTTTGGCAGCTGCCATTATCACATAGAACCTAGAAGAGTATACACAAACACAGATGGTCTTGTATCATAAAGTACTGATATATTGTTCACAAAAAGGCATTCTTTCTCAGAGTGCATTGTTTCTCATAACCTTGCAGCTGTGCTGCACAGAACATCCTTTTTCATAAACATAATATTTTGTTTATCTACAAGGCCATTACTAAACAATGCTGAACAGTCTGTCAAACTAAAAAGTTATTTAAAGACTTGATACTCCACCAGCAGCCAAGGCCACAACACAATTTCATGTATTTTTCAGAGTTTTAATATTCTAGCTAAAGCTATTAACCCTTCTATATTCCAACAGCTTGTAGCTGTTTTTCACGAAGCATAGTGTACATGGAGTCTTTCATTTATTATAATTTGTCTGAGTTCCACCAAGTTAGTTAGACATCAAAAATATTGACCGACTTTACAGTGACAACAAATTACCAACAGGCAACCATGTCACCTGGCAAATGTGCCGATGGACCAGGATTGTGGTAACAATCCTGGCAGTTTGTTTTACTACATTGGAAATTGCTTGGTGACCACCAGATTCGGTGGGATTTTTTGGGTCTCCTACTTTTGGTTCTGTTTTTGTTGTTTACACTTCTGCACCTGAAAAAACTTTCATTATTCACCTAACAACAACACATGTCAGTACTTAAGCATCTTTGTAACAGCTGAAAGTGAATGTTATCTCTTTGCTGTTGTCACATCTCCCCGAACTGCTTTGTTTTTCTTGTATTTTGAAATTATCCCCCAGTATGTGCTGTTACTGCCATGTCAGATAAAGAGAAAGATGCACAGCACAAGTCAACTCAATAAACACATTATTTAATTTTATTTACCTTTTCAGCAGAATGGCATACTTCGGTGCCGGGGAGGATGCTGCAGGATGTTATTTGATTCTGAGCTTCTGGTTACTTTAGAACGCTGTCATTACACAACTGAGAGACTGATGCGTGAATGAGAAAATGTGAGAGGCAGGGGAAAACAAAGAAAATTACAATTATCAAAGAAGAAAAGAGTCTTTTTTTATGCATGTGGTGTGTATGTGTAGTGTGTGTGTGTGTGTGTGTGTGTGTGTGTGTGTGTGTGTGTACCATTTCATAGCTTGGCAGATTGACTATGTAAGCAGAAACCCACAATACGGCATAGGTTTCTAAAGAATTAATGCTTGCCTGACATGAAGGAAAGGCCACAAAGGCAATGGCTGAGTGCCTTTCAATGCACCCAGGAAGTTTATTTATTTAAATTTTGGTGATCGGGTAGGCCCACTGAGGCTGTAATGGTCCCTTTTTCAGGGGTGACCCAGGGTTAATTACAGTCAACAGTACAATAAGAAGTAGGAACAATTCAAGGCAAAGTGCGCACCTACCGACATTAAAATCAGAACATATAGTACAATCACAGGCAGGTTAGGTAATGTTTAGAATAACATGGAGTAAACACTTGTTTCACAAGAGTGGCAGTTACATAAGGTTCTTTTATCTGGTCAGTTTTATGGGTTACAATTTCAAATGTTTCAGAAGTGATAAGATTCAACTGAAATAGGACACCAACCTGTTAGGCCGCAGGTTTTTAGTATCAGAGGTGGAGTGCTGTTTTCTATCCTCAGTGGTGGCATGCACAGAGGCTTAGCTCTAGAAGGTACGTCTTTAGGCCTTTTTTAAAACCCCCAAAGGAGCTGCAGTCTTGAAGATTGCTAGGTAGGCCATTCCGTAGGGACAGAATGTAATTTTTGAATGACCGAAAACCTTGGCTTGTTTGGACTTTTGGGACATGGAGGAGTCGACGACATGAGGATCTAAGTGTTCTTTTAAGCTGCTTGAGTACTAAGGTATGACTCAGGCTGGGGGGAGCATCCGTTTGTAGAATCTTGAAAGCCAAGCATAGGGAAGTGTAAGCCAGTCTGCCCTCAAGGGAGGGCCAATTCAGTGAGTGGAGTATATTACAGTGGTGTTCTAGTGGCTGAGCTCCCAGGGCAAAGCATCCTATTCTGTGGTACAATTTTCCTAGCTTTCACATCTCTGTGTTTTGCATTGAATGTAGCACTGGGGCACCATAAAATAAGATGGGCAGGAGCATGCCCATGGCTATCTTTAGCCTGGATGCCTGAGTGAGAAAAGGGGGTTAGATGGTACATGAGCCCAAGCTTTTGATTTAGCACCTTGGTTAATTGTTCAACATGAACCTTGAAAAGAGCAGTCTTGATCGATATAGACTCCCAGGTATTTGATGCAATCCACCACCTCAATAGGATGGCCACTGGACAGATAAGGGATATTAGACATGTTCTGTAGGGGCCCAATTTACTGGGTCCGAATAGGATGGCTTTGTTTTTCTCATTTAGGACTAGCCTATTTGTCAAGACTGGGTTTCCAGTAGGGAGAGATCGTGGTTCAGGAGCTGGTTTAGCTGTACAGCATTTGAAGCAGACCTGTGTAGTACTGCATCATCCGCATAGAGGGTCACTTTTGCTCCGTCACAGTGTTTTGGTAGGTTGTTGATAAATAGGGAGAATAGAAGGGGCCCCAGTATTGAACCTTGGGGGACACCCTCAGCAATGGAGCGCTTGCCTGACTCCACCCCCTGCCATCTGTTTATCTGAGATCTGTCTTGCAAGTAATCTTTAAACCACTGTGTTGAGTGGTTGTCCAGTCCGAGAGAGCTAAGCTGTTGGATGAGCAATTTATGGTCTACTAGATCAAAGGCCTTGGTAAGGAATATGAAGACCGCACCAGTAAGTTGGCATTTGTCTTGGGCAGCTAGGATGTCGGTTGTTAGACTCACCAAGGCAGTATCAGTACCATGTTGTTTTCTGAAACCATGTTGTCGTGGAGTGAGGAGGCTATGTTGTTCAGCATATGCCTTGACTTGTTGGTATACAATTCTCTCAAGCATTTTATTTAGTGTGCAGAGAATAGAAATTGGTCTATAGTTTTCAACTAGTTCACTGAGTCATCCCTTACGGATCAGGGTAACCAGAGCTGTTTTCCAAGCTGAGGGAACTTTCATCAGCGACCTATTGAACAACCACATGACTGGTACGGCAATTTCTTGGTCAGCCAGTCTGAGTAACCTGGGTTCGACCTTGTCATAGTCTGGAGAACCATTTGTCTTAATGCTCCTAATGAGCTTTAGGACCTCAGTTTTTGATGTTAACCTAAGGTGAAAATTAGGTGATTAGGGGAGATTCAACGAGTCATCCGAAGATGGCTGTTTCGAGCTGCAGGGATGAACCCTGTACCTGCCAAGGTCAGTGAGGAATTCATTAAAGGCATTTGCAGCATCTTGCGGGTTCGTATACATTAATTCTCAAGAAACCCATGCCCTGGAGTGGGTTAATGTGCTTATAAATGTGACTTTTTTAACAGAAAAAGATTTTATTTCCATGCTAAGTACAATATATGTGTTTGACAACAAAGGCTGAACGCCTGATTTAAGGAAGTGCATTCATTTTGAATATACCTAAATTCTGTTGTGGGTTATTGTGTATAAAAAGTGGAAAACTCTTTTATTTTAGTGGAAATATGGGTTATTTTAATTTGTTTAGGCTGTTGCTAGGTAGATTAGGGTAGATTAGTTATGAACTGTGTGCTTTCTAGGAAAATAATCAATGGACATGTTATGTGTTTTGACCAATGAAGTTGTCAGATTTGTTCACTTACTTAAACTCAGTTTTATAATGAGATTTGACATAATGGAGATGAGGACTTAACTTAATAATCACTACTTGGATGGTATAGATACAGTAGCATATCTTTGTGACAAAGTGGAGGCTGAGGTTTTGAAGTCTTGGCTTCTGTTCACCATGGCATTCTCATGCTACCATTCTGTCCCTTGTCCCTTTGTATGTTTTGTCATGCACATGAAACTGAGAAAGTGGGAGGGTGAGAAAACAAAGAAGAAAACAATTACAGTCAAAAAAGGATATATGTGTTTTGTCACAGCATGACCAACTGTACTTTATCATTCTCCCTCCTGTGTGTGTGCAAGTGGGTATGATGTGTGTGTGTGTGTGTCTGATGTCATAGGCCTATAAGCTTTACATATTGTCTAGAATTATTTGGGGTATTGGAGGTGGAATTGAAACTGAACTAACTGTAAACATTCAGTTAATTTGGCAGCAGAGAAGATGAATAGACAGGATGAGAAGTGACATGCTTCTAATCAATGTGGTATGCTCTGCTGAGCTGTCACGGGAGAGGTTAAGGAAGAGGAGCATGAGATAAGACATTGCTCTTGGCTTCTGATCACTGTGGTGTGATCTGCCAAGCTGTCCCTGAAGAGGATAAAGAAGATGAGGACAAGGTTGAGAAGAGAAATTAGCCTCAGCTTCTAGTTACTGTTGTGTGCTCTGCTGAGCTGTCACTAGAGAGGATAAGAAAGAGAGATGACAAAAGACATCAGCCTGGGTTTCTAGTCTCTGTGATGTGCTCTGCTGAGCTGTCATTGGAGATGATAAGGAATAGGAGGTTGAGAAGGATAAGTAAAGACATTGGTTGAAAATTCCTTAACAGGTGGATGAGTGGGCTTGGCATCAGTGTTAGACATCATGGAACTATACAGTCCAGGGCATGGACTTTTACAAAATTAAGTGCCTTCTTCAATCTTCTTCATCATCTTCCCACATTTCTGGCTGATCAAACTGCAGTACTATTGGTAGTGGAACTGCTGGGTCATAGCAAAGGTTTAGTGATTTCGCTGGCCTGACACAAAAGTTGTCTAAATTCATTTTTGGAAATGTGAGATGGCTGCTGGCCCAGTGGTGCTGAGGGTTGAGGTGCTGGATACCACAACTCGCCCTATGCCGGTGACCCGGATTCGGGAATGAACCTGGACCACCGGGGGTCAGCAGGGGAAGGAGAGGATTGAGCATCCGGAGGACAGCTCTCCTCTCCTGGGAGGGAGAGGACCCTAAGAGTTGGAGCTTGACTGCCCTCTGGAGGAGGCCAGGGGCGCAATAAGTTCCCTGTCTCACAACATGGGGTAAGTGTACAGCAGACATTGGCAGGGGAGGTCCTTGATATCGGGGACGCACGCCAACACAGGAACATTGGAAAAATCACCCTCTAGGCTCCTGGAAGACGGAGCACTCTAGCACAGACCCCATAGCCCACCTGCCTGTCCCAGTCTGGTACCCTGATGAAATAAACATAGTTTAAGGGTGTAGGTGCCCCATTCCTGTCCCCACCCGGGGGGGCAATCCAAGGCTACATGCAGGGAATACCGCGGTGCAGGTAAGACGAGGCTGAGGCAGACACAATTAGTGACTCCCAAGGCAGCGGAGTCTAGCGGGCAGGGGTGGAACATAAATAGCAAATAGAAAAAAAGGAAATGTGAGATGGCCAACATTGGCAGGGCTAAGCAGAGTTTCTCAGTCACTAACAATGGCCGAAGAAGCACTGAATACGTTTTCGACGTATACACCAGAACACGGACAGGAATGGTAATAAATGACCAACTGTGACACAGAAGGTCATACTTCCTGTTTCATTCACCAATAATTAAGAAGATCCTCATCACTGTCAAGAATAGTGTGATCGTTGAAGTATGCAGCAATCATTTCAGAGATTGACATGGTTCTCCCTTCCTTTGCACTGTAAGATTTTTACCGCATGTTAGTAAATGCATGAACAACATGAATTATAAAAGAGATGAACCAATAGATGGCAGTTCCTGAACAGTTATTTCTTTCTCCTCCACAATCTCATGTTCACTTATTTCAGTTTCTTTTTCTTTACCATGTTCAACATCAGTTGTGGACTGCTGGCTTAAATCATCACGAGTGCAGCAGTTGTCAAAATGACTACTCTTTATGGAGTTTATTTATTTATTAATTACAGTCTTGGTAACAACCTTTGAGTTAGAAGCTCATTAACAGAGGTTCCACATCATGAAAGTTCTTACAGTACAAACACATTTTACAAAAACTAATTGTGGAGATAACAGTAGCTCTTGAACTTGAAAACATACTGTACAATAACATGGGTAGGGTTTGATAATTAGGAAAGCAGAAAGTACAGCTTGACTGCGTGCATCGGGTGGAAATTTTGTAAGTAACCTGTAAAGGCTGCTTGAAAGAAGAGAAAGTTGTAGATTCGAAATGCAGGAGACCAGGGAAGCTGGTGGCCTTTGTCCAAAAGGGATTGGGGGGGGTAAAGTGCTGTGATAGTCAGTACAAAAGTGGGGGTGGATAAAGTGCTGTGATACTTGGTACAAGATCTAGGATGCTTAGACTGGTTAGTGGAAACAGATGCATTTCTTTAGGCTTGAGAGGTGGGAGCAGAGTTTAGATTTAAAAGGTCCTATTTTGGTCTCTGTGAGTAGGTACTAGGGAGGGATTTTAGCCAGTCGGAAGCTTAGAATCTGAAGGCTTGCTGGCCTCACAAGGTTCAGTGAAAGGTTACCTTATAGGGATTGTTATTTGTACCCCTTTTCTGTCTGGGAGGAGGGACAAATAACAATCCCTATAAGGTCCCCTTTCGCCAAACCTCACAAGGCCAGCTATCCTTTGGATTCCAAGCTCCCAACTGGCTAAACTGCCTCCCTAGTTTAATGCTTAAAGTCTAATGCTTTAAAGTCTAGTTTGAGACACTGTCATTGGGAAAAGACCTTGTGTGTTTAATTAAAGCACATAGCTTACATTGGCCACATGAAAACAGCCATACTAGAGTGGGGGTGGGAGTGTATGTCAACTTTCATCATTGTCATTTACTACTAGTTGTAATCTGTAGAACGACTTGCCTGCCAAGTTTGATCCATGTTTACACACCAATTGTAATCAGGGACTGGTAGCATCCCTTAATAAAGAATCCAGCTAAAGAATATGACAAGTTTTTTGAAGGATTTATGAAATCTCATTTGATTATCTGGAATATGTAGTGATAAAGATAAGGCATAGCTGAGTGCCTCTTCCCCTGGGTCAATATGACATCAGTTAATGACAGTAAGTTACTGCGGTAACAGCTGTCTGAATATGACTTAATTAGCAAGCATTTTTCAGTGCTGAATGTTTGTTTGCTTGTATTTGCTACATAGGTGTTGGGCATTGGCTAGCGCAGAGGCTAAAATTAACAAATTAATCACAAGTTGTGAGAGTGAAATTGCCATGATTAGGAAATGAAGAGGTTCACATGTAATATTGTTGTTTTCTTAGACTATGACCTTGAATTTTCAAAATACTAGTTTGTATTACTCCAGCGTAGGAACATGACAGGTGTCATTTATTTAATGCAAGCTGAAACAGTGCTTTGTGAAATGATGGCAAAAACAGGTTTTGGAGAGGGACTTGATAATGACATCTGCTATGTTCATTTGATGGGGTTAAAAAACATGAGTATATTGAAAATGTGGGTTCAAACAGAAGTAAATACTGCAACATTATGGGTTAACCTTGAAAAATGGGTTTCAAGTCATTCAACGAAAATAAATAATGGTGATGTACACTCATGGCGACTACATATCCGGTGATGGGATTAGAAGATATGCGAGGGGTGTCCCCACACCCCCCTAACTAAAGATTCTCAACTCCAGAGGGGTGCATGTTGGGGGTGTGTGTAAAAGTTACACAAAATAATAAAATGGCCATGACACAAAAAGTGACTCCCGCTCCAGAACCAAGTACCTCAGTGGAATCAACAAAGTCCAATAGGGTAGCATCTTTCAGAAAAAGAGATGTGCAAGAACAAAGGGGCACAATTTGAAGATAGAGGGGGGACGGCTCAGGGGCAATGTGAGGAAGTATTTTTTCACAGAGAGGGTGGTGGACGCATGGAACAGCCTTCCTGAGGAGGTTGTGAGGTCTAAAACTGTAAGAGAATTCAAGAATGCATGGGACAGACATAAGGCAATTCTTGTGGGGGGTAGGAAGAAAAAGGCTGTTGTTTAACTAGGATCTGCAGCTTGTCCTGTAGGTAAGGAAATGGGCAGACTAGGTGGGCCAAGTGGTCCTTATCTGCTGTCAAAGTCTATGTTTCTATGTTTCTTTTTTTCTAACCAAACCCAATACTGTCCCAACTCCAACCTGCCCCCCTACCCACTATGCTTGGCAGTCGACCACCACACTACCTCCCACATACCCTCCCACCCCTTCCATCCCTCGAGCAGCATGGTCCCTCCCTCCCCACATGTGTGTATATATCCTGTCACTGTATTTGCTCACTGTGGTATCCTGTCACTACCCTGCCAGGCAGCCCAGGACACAGGCGCTGTGATTGAGTTGCCAATTTTGTTGCCGCTCAATTGCGGTTGCTGTGTTCAGAGGATACCTGAAAAATGTCAACACTTGTTCATAACTTTGTTTTCTTTTTTACAGTTTTTACCCCAGATGTTCAGCATGGTCTTTTTATTATACTACTTTAGGAACATGACAGGGCTCATTTATGAAATCCTGTCCAAAATGTAATTTTACGGCACAAGTGTGAAAAGAAGTTCTTGTCAGGATTTGAAAAATTACGTGTTTTGTCCATGAGGAGGGGTACAAAAATGGCTATGTTGAAAATGTTGGATCAAAATCTGGTAAAATAACAAACCTAGGAGTAAACATTGAAGACCCTTTTGATCAACACAGGTGACAATTGTAAATCCTGTCTGAAAGGTGATATTGTGGAGCCACTGCAAAAACATGTTTTGGAGGAGATCTGAAAAATTACTCCCGCCTCGTTCATGAGGCGGGCGTAAATAAAACGCTATGTTGAAAATTTGGGGTCAAAATCTGGAAAAATGGCTATATTATAAGCTGAAGAATTTCAACATTTGTTCATAACTTTGCTGTTTTTTGAGATTTTGACTCCAAATTTTCAACATAGTCTTTTTATTCACTTTATTACTGGGAACGTTTTAAATCCTGTCCAAAATGTGATTTCATAGCTTGACTGTGTAGACACGTTTGGGGGATTTGAAAAATGTCGCCACCCTGGTTTATGAGGTGGGGTGGAAAAACAAAACAACTGGGAAAAAGACACAACCTCAGCACCTCCAAGATGATGACCCTGGAAAATCCAGGTCCCCGCCTCCCAGCACAGCACCCATGACAAAGACCAGATGTCCAGGGGTCCTCTACCCCACCCCACCTGGGGGTACTGCCAAGGCTCCATGGAGGTAGGTGGCTGTGACTGGGTGAGGAAGGGGGACCAGGAGGTGCCTGGAGGTCCTAAGAAAAAGGTAGGAGGGGTTGTTGGAGAAGAGGGGGTAAAAATCGTAAGTAAAAAAAAAGTCTATGTTGTAAATGTGGGGGTTAACATGTGGAACAATAGCAAAGTTGTGAGGAAACATTAAATACTTTCAACATTTCCTCATACTATAACTTTGTTTTGTTTTTTTGAGATTCTGACCCCATATTTTCACCTTAGTCATTTTAGTACCCCACCTTCTGATCAAGACAGGTGGAATTTTTTAAAAATCCCATCCAAACTGTGATTCCACAGAGTCACTGTGAAAACATGTTTGGGGGATTTGAAATAAGTCAACTAATGAAGTAGAACACAATGACACTGACTGAACTTTTGTCACAGTGTTCTGCTTCACTGTAGTCTTCAGCTCAACTGATGCCACTTGGCTCAAGAACTGGTAAGTAATTAAAAAATGAATACTGAGAGGGAAAAATGCTGCATAAAAAAGTGACTCTAAACAAGGGAAAAACAGGACTATTTCAAAACAAACCCTCCAAATATTATACCAGGGTGATAAAACAGACTCCACATGCTTCACCCACATTGGTGCGAAACGCAGATGGGCGATTATCATTTGGGAGACATCAAAATGCTGATGGCAAGCATGTCACCCAGTTACTGTGCCACCCAACTGCTGAGGCACCCAAAGCATTAGCCCCCCCCCCCGCACACCCTGAAACATTAATATAATCATCTCAGGGGGGTTTACAGGGGAGGGCTGGCAACACCGGTGTGGTGCTCAGGGTCTACAGCATTCCAACAACCAGTTCACCATTGCGAGTGTTGAACTGGTTGCACTACACCAATGGCCGTCACCTTTATGCCGTTGCACCAGTGACAGAAAGTCATCCATACATGCCCAGATTTACAGTTATGTTAAAAAATGTAAACAACATTATGGTCCCTTTAGGTGTTTTTTGTTCCCCTTTCCTAGATAGCCCTTAACTGCACTGCTGGGATTTTTAGAACTCAAATCTCTTAACAGTCCTCAGAAATGTGACTTTCCGAACATTCCATTATTTACCACTGAAGACTTTTGCATAAAAACATGTGCTTTGCCTTTAAACATTTTTCTGCCCTTGCTGATGTTTTGGCCCGGAAGTCAAAATCCTCTACTTGTGACATCGGAATCATCTTCAATCTGTGGCAATGGGTTGTGGTATTCTAAGCAAGAATTATGACTTCCTAGCAGGAATAAACAAAATCTGGTCAGAGCCAATACAGCTGCAAAATGATGGTATTGATGCAGCCATAAAAAGTGAGAGGCTGCTTCAGACCCAAGGAAAGATGAAGATTTCATTGAAATGTGAACAGGTGCAGATGTGCAGGGTCCTGTAAGATGGTGGGCAGTTTCAAGAGGGGTTGGGACAGGGGAAGGGATACTTGGAAGAGGGGGGCAGGAGAGGCAGCTGTGAGATGAGGTGCTAGCTGCACACTTGAGCAGACTCAGTGGACCATGAGACCTGTTTCTGTTGGCAATTTCGTATGTTGGTATGCACTACGGAAAGACTCCATCCACCTGCAGAAGTGCAGGGCCTGACACACTCATTCTTTAGACAGACACTTTTTACACATTCACTCTTCACACATTCACTCTGTTATTTTATTTTGACCCCAAATTTTCAAGATAGTCATTTTATGACATCCCTTATAAACATGACATGTAGCAGTTATAGTATATTAGCCAAAATGTCATTTCATACCACACGTGTGAAAATACATCTCATCCAGGCTTTAAAAAATGACACCTGTCACATTTATGAGGTGATGTAGAAAAATGGATATGTTGAAAGTTTGGAGTCAAAATGCTGAAAATTAGCAAACTTATGAGTGAACACTGAAATATTTGCAGCATTCATTCATAACCTGAACATTTTACTATATTTGTACACCAAATTGTGAGCATAGCCTTTTTATTATCCCACCTTGTGAACCACATAAGTGAAAGTTTTCAGATCCCCTCCAAAATGTGATTCCACACCACAGATGTGAAAACACATTCTGGCCAGGATTAGAAAAATGATAGCTGTCTAGTTCATGAGATGGTGTAAAAAATGGCTATGTTGAAAATTTGGCTCAGAATATTTAAAATTACAGAAGTTATGAGCGAGCATAGAAAAATTTCAATGTACACACATAACTTTGTCATTTTTACATATTTTGACCCCAAATTCTCAACAAAGCCTTCTTGTAACCCCACCTTATGAACAATGGTGGTGAAAATGTTCAAATCCCATCCGAAAGGTGATTTTGCCAAGTGATCCCAAAATCACTTTTTGGACCTGATTTGCATAATTCCACTGCCATTGGTCATGAGGTGAAGTGTCAAAAAGGCCATGTTTAAAATTTGGGGTGAAAATTTTTACAAATGACAAAATTATACCTCAAAGTTCAAAACCCCATTGAAATATATTGAACCACACTTACCTTAGTTTCTCATATTGCAGTCGGTGGTTCCAGCAGCAAGACATGTCTTCATTCAGAGTGTGGATCTTCACCATTGGACATGTTCAGCTGAGAGAGGGTGTGTGGCAGTGTGGGAGAATGTGGAGTGGTGGGTGCTGAGCGGGAGGTTGGGGAGGGGGATCAGATCGACGAGGGATCATTTTCTTTTTTATAGATTTAAAGAGAAAAAAAGCATTTAGGGATGTTTTTTCTTTATTAACAGCTCACATTTGAAAAATTAATATGTGGATGGCGATTGGAGGGTGGTGATGCCACTAGACACTAAGGAAACACTATACAAATATGGAGGGGGGAAGGCTCAGAGGCAATATCAGGAAGTACTTTTTTACGGAGAGGGTAATAGTCACATGGAACAGCCTGCACCTAGAGGTGGTTGCAGCAAAGATGGTGAATGCATTTAAACATGCATGGGACCAGCACTACGGTAGAAACAAAAAAAGCAAAATATAGGGAGGGGGTTAGGTTCATGGGCAGACTAGATGGGCCACTCGGTCCCCATCTGCCATCAAATACTTACGCTCTTATGTTCTAAACAGTGATCAAAGGGTGGTGGGTGCCACTAGACACCAGGGAAACATTATACAACTACAGGAATGGCAACTGATGGGTGGTGGGTGCCACAAGACACCAATATAGAGATGTCGATAGGGAGAAGGGCAGGGGTAAATGGAGACAATGACAAAGGCAATAAGGACAGGGATGGGGCAAAAAGGGGTAAGGCCATCAAGAAATGGAGGGTAATGAGTACCAATGCCTGCAGTCTGGCCAGCAAGCTCCCTGAACTTGTAGCCTTGATGGAAGAGGGATGCCTGGATATCATAGCAGTCACAGAAACATGGTACACAGTGAACTATGACTGGGATGTTAACATACCAGGGTACACAACCTACAGGAGAGACAGGGAGGGTAGAAGAAAGGGAGGAGTATCTCTCTATGTAAGGGAAGAGATAAAAGCAACAGAACAAAAAAGGAAACGGGGAGGAGAAGAGGCACTGTGGATCACCATAGAGACTGGAAATTGCTCCACAATCTGCACAGGGGTTGTATACAGACCCTCATGTCAGGGAGAGGGAATGGACAAGGATACGATAGAAGGCATGCTTAGGATGGCAGAGAAAGGGGAGATACTGTTGATAGGGGACCTGAATATGCCAGATGTTAACTGTAGCACCTTTGCTGCAGCCACATCCAAGAGCAGGGCCATTCTCAATGCCCTACAGGTGGCATGCCTCAGACAGCTAGTTTTGGAACCCACTCGTGAGGGAGCAATCTTAGACCTTGTATTCTCAAATGGGTACAGTGAGAGGATCTCAGATCTAGAAGTGGGTAGCCATCTGAGAACAAGTGACCAACAAACAGTGTGGTTCACAATAAACTCAGCTACAGAGTCAAGCCATACAAAAGTGAGGGTACTGGACTTCAGGAGGGCTGACTTTGGCAAGATGGGAGAGTGCCTTAGAAAAGTACTAGCAAACAGGCTAGAAGGAGGGTGAAGAAACAATGAGAAACATCAAAACTGCCATCACAGAGGCAACAAGCCTTTGTGTGAAGCAAATAAACAAATCAAAATAAAGAAAAAGCCACTATGTTGCACAAAAGAGGTGGCAGGAAGGTTAGGGAAAAAGATGGCATTTAGGAAGTATAAGGAAACACAGAAGGAGCAGGACAGAGAACTGTACCAGTTAAGGCAGAAGGAAGCAGGCAGGGAAGTCAGAATAGCAAAGGCCCAAACTGAGGAAAAGATAGCCAACTAAGTGAAGAAGGGGGATAAAACCTTTTATAGGTACATCAGGGAGCATAGAAAGACAAAGGGAGGGATAATGAGGCTGAATAGAAAGGACGGTGGGTGGGCAGAGAGGGACAGTGAAAAAACAGGGATACTGAATGAATACTTCTGCTCAGTATTCACAAAAGAGGAGGAGGGGGAGGTGCCTAATCCAATTAACGGAAGCAGTCTGGATAGGGTGGTCGATCCCAGTCCTTTCACAGAAGAAGGGGTTCTGAAAGAACTCCTAAAACTGAAGGTGGACAAAGCAATGGAGCCTGATGGAATTCACCCCAGAATTCTAAAAGAAATAAGGGGAGAACTAGTGATGCCACTGACTACCCTTTTTAACAACTCGTGGAAGGATGGTGTGGTACCTGAGGACTGGAGGAAGGCGGATGTGATTCCCTTTCACAAAAGTGGGAGCAAGACAGAGGCAGGAAACTAAAGACCTGTCAGTTTGACCTCTGTGGTAGGGAAAGTGATGGAATCACTTCTGAAGGAAAGAATTGTTGAGTACCTAGAGGAAAGTGGAGCACAGGACCCAAGGCAGCATGGGTTCACAGCGGGAAGGTCATGTCAGACGAATATAATTGATTTCTTTGAGTGGGTGAACAAACTAGCAGACCAGGGACAGGCTGTGGACATGGCCTACCTAGACTTTAGCAAGGCATTTGACACAGTCCCATACAAAAGATTAACAATCAAATTAACCAGCCTGGAAGTGGGTCCCAGAGTGGTTGCCTGGGTAAAACATTGGCTGGACAACAGAACACAGAAGGTAATTGTAAATGGAGTCCACTCTGAAAAAAAGAGGGGTTACTAGTGGGGTACCGCAGGGTTCAGTACTGAGTCCAGTCCTTTTCAATGTCTTTATAAGTGACATTGCAGAGGGACTGCAAGGAACAGTATGCCTCTTTGCAGATGATACAGAGATCTGCAACAGGATTCATACAAAAGGAGGTGTGGAAAAGATGAGAATGAACTTGGCAAGGTTGGAGGAATGGTCAGAAGTATGGCAGCTTGGATTCAATGCAAAGAAGTGCAAAATAATGCACCAGTGAAGCAAAAACCCAGGAGAAAATTACACAATGGGGGTTGGGGGGAGATAGTAACAACAACAAAAATGGAAAGGGACCTGGGGTAATCATATCAGATGACCTTAAGGTTAGCATGTAATGTGAGAAGGCAGTAGGGAGGGCTGGGGAGATACTGGGATGTATAGGGAGAGGCATCACCAGCAGAAAACAGGAAGTTGTTATCCCTCTGTACAGACAGTTGGTGAGACCCCATCTGGAGTACTGTGTCCAGTTCTGGAGACCCGATCTCGCAAGGACATAAACAAGGATGGAGCAGTCAGAGGAGGGGCAACTAAAATGGTGCAGGGTCTGAGGGCCATACAAGGAGAGACTAAGAAGCTTAATATATACCCTTAAGGAAAAGAGGAGAGGGGGACATGATAGAAACTTTTAAGTACCTCAGTGGAATCAACAAAGTCCAATAGTGTAGCATCTTTCAGAAAAAGAGATGTGGAAGAACAAGGGGACACAATTTGAAGATACAGGGGGCGGCTCAGGGGCAATGTGAGGAAGTATTTTTTCACAGAGAGGGTGGTGGATGCATGGAACAGCCTTCCTGAGGAGGTTGTGGGGTCTAAAACTGTGGGAGAATTCAAGAATGCATGGGACAGACATAAGGCAATTCTTGTGGGGGGTAGGAAGAAAAAGGCTGTTGGTTAACTAGGATCTGCAGCTTGTCCTGTAGGTAGAGAAATGGGCAGACTAGATGGGCTAAGCAATCCTTATCTGCCGTCAAAGTCTATGTTTCTATGTTTCTATGTAAAACATTGCATTTTATTTATTTGTTTCTTCAGAAATAACCTTTGAACAAGATGCTGTTTTACAAAGGTTCTACGTCATATGACAAAAACAGTCACATTGGTGCAAATCACATAAGAAGATACATACATCAGTTGACAGAGAAACTGTTTACATTGGTACAAATCACTGTAGGGCAATTAATTTGAGAAGACATAGTCATCACTTGCAAGAATATTTGTTGCGGTAATAGATGAGTGAGAGATCAAGGAGTAAGTTGTAAGACATGATTCGAAAACAGGAGCAGCCATGGAAATAGGCATTGTCAGCTGTTATTGTCCGGGCAGAGTTAAGGAGATAGTAATTGGGAAGCAGGGTATTTGGGTCATAAGTAAGGCTCAGTGCACAGGAAAGATGAGAGAACTACTAGGTAGGGTGAAAGAGCAGCAAAGGGTGAGGGGGGGTTTAGGAGAATATAGCAGCAGGGGAGTGGTAGTAGAAGTAAGAGCGAGACATTGGTGAGACTAGAGGAGGCTGTAAAAGAAAGTACATAAATACCAGAACAGCGACTGGGAGAAGGTGGTGCCACTAGACACCAGGGAAACATTATACAAATAAAGGGATGACAGACAAAGGGTGGAGTTGCCACTAAACACCAGGAATCATTATATAAATATGGGTCTGGTGACTGGAGGGTGGGGGGGTGACACTGGACACCAGGAAACATTACATAAATAAAGGGGATGGCGATTGGATGGTGGGGTGCCTCTAGACATCAGGAAACATATAAATATGGGAATGTCAGGAAGGCTTCCATCCTCTTGGAAAAGAAATGCTAGCTCTGAAGCTGGAAGTGAGCCAGAAGTGAACGTGGAGCAGGAAAATAGTGGACCTGGGGGGGGGGGGTGAGGAACAGCAGTGTGGTTAATGAGTGGGCTGCATGTGCTTTAATTCCACTGTGGAAGGACACAGTCTACATATCCAGTCACATGCTTTCAGAGACCCTTCTGTCTCTCTATAACAGCAAGACGTCAGTATAGCTCCACTATGCAGCCATAATAATGTGAAGAAATGCAACCTAGGGGGATTTAAATTGCATTTTAGTGGGGGGGGTTTATGTAACTGAGCTTGGCTGATGCCAACTGTGAATTTGGTTTTCTTTTGCTGGAAACTGAAGAATCTTTTTAAAGAAATGTCTTGGAAATCAGAAGTTTGATAAAGAGATATGCACAGCTGGAGGTGTCACCAACAGTGAAGTAGAGTTATAATAAGAAATATATAATAAAAAATAGTTCACCTGTGAATTACAAGGCTGTATTTCTGTCAAGGGGTTCTGGCAACATCATAAACCATAAAGTTGGTTCAGTCAGAGGGTAGTGTCAGTCTGGAACAGTCTGCCAAGTGAAGTAGTACACAGTGGTTCTCTAGATACATTTAAAAGGAGTCTTGATAGCTTCATGGGTGAAAGGCGTAGGCATTTCCACTGATGTAATGGCGAGTCTCAATAGGTCACTGACCTCAAGACCGGTAGGCAAACTACAAAACCTCAAAAGCAAAGCTGAAGTGGTTTTTAAATGTCATTTGAACTGCAAAATATAATTAAAAGCCTTGTAATACATGGGTGCTGGTTTTTCCCATAGAAACTCAAGAAATAGAGAAACATGCAATAGCACTTTTGACATCAGAAAGTCATAACACTATCTATCTGTGTTATACTGTTATACTGTGTATTTTCGTTTGTCTTACTGTGACAAGGTACCTTTGTAAATGAGCCTGTGGCTCAAAGGTTTTCCAAACTGCTGTCTAAATAAATAAATAAATATCTGACATCAGATCGATAGTAGTATAATTTTGAACCATGCTCCAACCTACATTTGCATTAGTTTTCAAACCGCTGGTTGCAACCTTCTGAAAGCCAGGCTGGTAATTGAAGAAAAGAAACTGACACCATCATCAAGACCCGCTGCAATTGCCATGGTGATGGGGAGGAGGAAGGTTGTGTATGTGTATTTATAGGGGGAGGGGTGCCTCACAGATGGACTTCAGCAGCTCAGGGAAAAATCAGCTTCAACACAACTTCTGAGGGTCAGAGACCCATCTTTTATTCAACCACTAATGGTAATTGTCTATGTCGGGGGGGGGGGCGCCTTTGTCATGGTAATTGACTTTGAGAAATCAATGCCAGTTAACAAACAGAGATGCCATATTTTACAAAAAAAAACAACATATGGCTCCCTAACTGTTACAGAGCTGGTAACTCCATCTCGTGGTTCCAGTGACATCACAAGTCTCTCGAGTTACACTCTCAAGGTTTATGTTGTCACTGAAATCCCCCGATGGAGTTACAGCACCAAAACAGATAGGGAGCCATTAATGTAATTTTCAGTTAGGCAATTTTTATTTTGTATAATATAGAAATAAATACTGCTAATAGGGTTTAAAACTGTCACATATGAACGAAGCTGTTTCCTAGTCAGTAGAATGTGAATCAAGATACCCTGTTTACCTCAAAATGCTCTGCAGTAATTGGAGCATCGCAAATAGTTTGAGTGGCACAGACATTCTAAAAAAGCCATAATTCTCAGTTCTGACATCACAACTATGAATTGATTTCCCAACTGTGAAGTCTGACAAAAAAGGGCAAGGGCTATCTGTGAAATACAAGTACTAACCATGTATTATTTAATAATTTAATCATAGAGGTAGGGGGAGGATTTGAATTCTACAGATGGGCATGTAGGAGATGGAAATTAATACAGAACCACAGTGTACAGTGACATTTATAGATCCTTTTTTTTTTGCATTATCTCTTCATTCCTCTTCCCTGTGCCCACTGACACCCCAATCTTTCAGGCTTCAGATACCACCCCCTCTACCCACAAGATGCACCCCTCATGTTTCCAGCTCTGAAAACTAATCCAGACCAGCAGTCTTCTCATCCTGGGGCCGGCATGTTCCTGCCAGAGGCCCTCCTCTGACCATCATGGAGAAGAGACACCTGCTCTCCCTCCTTCTATACCATAGGGCTGGCAGTATAGCCTAGAGGTTAGAGTAATGAGCTGTGGATGAGCTTGGTACATCCAGCAGACCAGACCTGGGTTTGAGTCTCACAACCTCCACTTGCATACTGTGTGACTCTGAGCAAGTCACTTAACCGCCCAGTGTTCCCAGGTTGACCCAGAAAACAGGCACTTGTGCCTAGTGGGCCTTACCCAGTTACCAAAGACTAAAAAAAAAAAAATATACAGTTTGGTGGCTTATACCTGCTGGGGACCTTCCCTCAATCTAGACAGTGAATGAACACTTTGTTGCATGGAGGCTGAAGGGCTCCTTTGCCGGTGCACTTAAGGATCTGTTGGCATGGGAGGGCTACAAAGCTGTTATCTGATGTGCTGATGTAGCATTTTTCCTCCTTTTCTCCCCACTCATCCACATCAATGAGCACACCACAGCTGACCTGGTGGGGCATCTGATCGCACATGGTCATCCAAGTCGTCAAAGGCACCTCTACACGCCACCATCAGGAGTCAGTACAGAACAATGCAGCATCAGTCCCTTCCCCTAGGAGAGAGCATCCAAAGGGCATTCTAAACCCTGCGGGTCTCCACTCCTGATGTCCTGGGCTCAGAGTGTGAACTCAGGTCATCAGTGTGCCACAGTGATCCCCCATAGCTTGGTGCCATGGAGTCAGCAATGCATGTTCTGTCTGATGAAAGATACCGAGAAACTCATTAGCGGCAAATTAATTGCTCCCTACTAATTTGTTTTTAAAACAGAGAACTTACGTTTTTTGTGAACAATTGGTTGATTTTCTTTTGCTGTTATTTTATAATATTTAGGCTTGGCATAAGCAAAGCTTCTGAATTTCTGGTTCATAACACTTCATATTCAAACTTCAAAAACTTCTAATTTCCCAACTGCTTTCTACCTGGTAGTTGCCATATAATTTGTATAGAACTAGTCTGCATATTTGCATGGACTACCTGATTTACTTGTTATATGTTCCATAATTTTTTTTTTTACATTTTATTTATCATTTTGCAAGCAAAAAACACTTACAATAGATTCTGAAGGAACGGTTCAGTTTAGAATGTTGGAGGTAGCCAAGTTTCAAAGCACTGTATTTTTTTCCAAAGCCAGTTTGCCCCTCCATAATTTACATTGTTTGACTGAATGCTAAGCATAGTAGTTATATAGTCACATATAATGTTCCTTTGTTTTGTTACATTGTCTAATTGTAATCTTTTTTGTTTGCAGCTATAAATACGAAACAGCAAAGGTTACAACTGCATTTAACACATCAAGCATCGCCATGTGTACACCTGATCAATCCCATGATTCTGTTTCAGAACACACAAGCAACCATATAGAGATGCAAGAATCAGGTTTGCACCTCACATTCCCATTTTTAGTTTATTGTTTCATTAACTTTACTCACCATATGGGTCACTTTCCTTATTTCCAACATTTGTTCTGTAGGCCCAAAGTTCTTTTTCTCTGTTCGACCCCATCCCCCAGAATAGAATCAGGGCTGCATGACCACACTGTGACACAGAGCTGGGGGGGGTAGCAGCTGATTGGCTTTTTCATTACAGCTGGCACCAGTGTTGCTCTGAGTTCAGACTGCAAAGGGCACCAGGAAACAGTAAGGCACTGGCAACACACATTGTAATGAGAAGGCAAGAGGCCATATTTATGAATTGGGCAGGAATACTAACAATTTTTAACAAGCCAGTCTGCAGTGCCCCAGACTCCAGTGCTGCTTTATGAGTAAGGCTTGTGGGTAGCATTCACCAACCTCGGTTGCCTCCTTGTGCAGATGTAGAGCTCCTCAGGAAGGGTGGGATGGTTTTAGGACAGAGCTGAATCCCAGATATAGCCCCAAAGTGTATCTCCTGCTCTGCATGAGTATGAGATTGTCGGATATAGCAAGGTTCTTGGTCCCAAAAGAGTAAAGAATTTTACTCCTGGTACTTTATAGTATGCAAATGCACCACAAGCTTCCAGCTTCCTAGACTTAACGTCTAAATTAGCATATCATCTACAGAAGCTTTTACATGTTATTGATGGAGATCATACCTTTCTTGCTGTCAAAAGGTAACTGGTTCTGGGCCGTGGATATGCAGGATGGACATCAGTACATAAAAAGTTGCAAGGGTCCTAGGTAATTTTTGCATTTGTGCCTGAAAGGCCAACAATTTCAGTTTAGGGTGCTGCCTTTTAGGCTAGCATTGGTACCACTTTTTTATATATATTTTGTGATGGTACTCTTCATTAGAGTTAAGCTGTTTTTCCTCCCTCGCTTGTAGGCTGGAAGCAGAGCATTATGGTAGATGGGCACTATTCTGAGTGGAATGGGATACTGTGCAGCAGCTGGCAGGTATTTGAGCTGGGGCCACTGCTGTACAATATTGTTATCAGTGATCTGGAAGTTGGGGTCACTAGCAGGCTGCTTAAGGTCACGGATGGCAGTAAGCTGGCCCAGGTGGCAGACTCCACTGAAAATGAGGACAAACATCAGGAGAAGATGAACAAGCTGGGTGACTGGTCGGACTTCTGGAGTCTCAGATTCAAAGTAGCCAAATTCAAGGTGCTACACTTGGGAGGAAAACAGAGGTAGGACATACATTCACTGTGGGGCTCCTCTTGCTGCAGTGGAGGAAGAAAAGGATCTTGGTCATAAAAGACAGGAGGAGGAAGCATGACAAGCAGTGTGTTGCTGCTGTCAGCGCTCAGTCAGAATACTGAAATGCATTAAAAGGGGGCGACCAGCAGGGAAGCAGACATTACCTTCTCTCCTTACAAGGCCCTGGTCCGATCCCACCTGGAGTCTTGTCTGCTGCTCTGGGCTCCTCAATACAAGAATGGCATTGAGACAATAGAGAGGGTACAATGCAGAGCCACCCAAATGGTCAAAGGTATGGAAGACCAAAGCTATCAGGAGAGGCTGGTGACCCATACCATGGCCATGCTGGAGAAAAGGAGGCAAAGAGGGGATATAATCTCATTTCTTCACATACTCAGAGTTATCGACAAGATAAAACAGACAGAGATGTTGGAGCTTGTGTCATCCAGGACAGGAGAACATGCTCTGGAGCTCAGAGGTAGTAAATTCAGGGGTAACATTAGGAAACACTTCTTCATGTAGAGGGTAAGCCTATGGGACAGCCTTCCGGTCGAGGCAGTGGACATGAAGACAATATAGGCCTTCAAAATAAACCTGAATAAATCACTGCTTACCAAGGGAACCACTGGATACCCTTGGTAGTAGAGTGGATACAAAGCCCTTTAAATTAGTACATGCGTGCAAAGCACAGTTATCTATACCTTCCTATGAAGAAGGAGGAAGACATGATGGACCTAGAGTCGATTCAGACCATCTGTTACTATGCCCCCCATCTGTATGACTGATTGATGACAAGGACATCCAGGGAAGCAGCTGGAATACTCTACATTGCACAAGGACTCTGTTTTCCCAGTTGGGTTTTGTAGTGAATGAGAAAAGTCAGTCCTGACCCTTTGCCAGCATCTCCAGTACATTGGAGAAGTTCTGGATACTGCTTTTGCGAAGGCCTTTCTCACAGAGGATCATGCTGTGACACTGATGGTACATTTGGTGGGCAGCAGCAGCTTAGCATCAGCCAGGACAGGGATCTGGCTGTTGGATCTAAAGCAGCAAATGTTATTGTGGTACCTAAGTCTGTGCACGAGAATTTCTGAGTTGGGGCTACATGCCCAGTGGGTCCAGGCTCTCCACTTACTGGACCATCCCATTGGAGTTTGCGCCTCCCTCAGGGTGGCACTTCTTTGGTGACAAGCCTGTTGGACCACTTTTTATCCCCACTTAATGAGAAAATGTGGGTTTTTGCTTACTCAGTCCTGGGCCTGGAGTATTCTGGCAAGATGCATTGTCCTTATCCAGGATGTGTCAGTTTCTACATGACTTTGCCACCTGTCTGTTATTGTAGAGGACACTACCGTAACTTCAAAATGAGCTGGCCTCCATGATTCTGGTGTCTCTTCTCTGGACCAAACTAATCTGTTTCCTTTGCTTTGGGACTTGGTAGTGGTCTTCCTACCCACCCCACACCCATTGTTGCTGCTTCACTGGTTAAACCTGTTCCAGTTCAGAGGCAGATTACTACACCCACATGCTTAAACCCTACAGCTGCATGCCTGGCTCTGGAGGACACAATTTAGCATTTTGTGCTAGTCTTAAAACAAGGATCCATTTTCCAATCCCAGTCAAATAATTCTGGAGTACTTGGTTCACTGTTTCTGGTGTGGTTTGCAGTGCTCCTCCATCAAGGTTCATCAATCAGCTGTTTCCACTTTTCATGTTCGGCTCAGTGGAAAGAAGATTGTTCAACTGGATGTGCCCTGCAGATTCATGGAGCTCATTTTCCATATATTCTCACTTGTTCACAGGCTGGTCCCAGTTTGGGATCTCATTCTGGTCCTTGGTGTGCTGATCAAGGTGCCATTTGAGGCAGTACCCATCTATGACTTCAGATACCTTTTCCTGGAAGGTTCTCTTCCCAGTGGATGTTATTGCAGCCCACAGGGATTCTGAGTTGCAAACCTTGGTGGTTCACCCTCCCTATCTTGTGTTTCAGCAGGGCCAAGAGACACTCAAGACACATCCTATAGTTTTTTCCCAAAGGCAGTGTCTGAGTTTGTACTGACTCAGTCCATCAGCCAGCCTATGCTTCTTCAAAACTGTGAAAAACCATGAGAGGGGCTTCTGTATTCTCTGGATGTTCACTGTGCACTCAGTTTGTATCTAGATAGGATTCATGAAATCACAAGTCTAATCAGCTGTTTGTTTGTTTCTTTGTTTGTTTTCATTTGCTCGGCAGACTTTAGGAGCACTTGTTTCCAAACAGTGTGTTTTTCTGTATTTCTCCTCTTGTACCAGTTTTTGTTATCACAAGGCCTGCAAGGAGCTGCTGGTTAGGGTGACTGGGTATGCCGCTATGGGCATGGTCACTTAAGTGATTTTGCTTTCATGTGGTCTCAGCAGCTAAACTCTGTAGTGCTGCTACGTGCAATAAAAATCCATTCATTTACAAAGCATTACAGCCTGAACTTGGTTTCCTGTTAGAAGTCCAGTCTGGACTTGGCAGTACTCCAAGAGCAACTTTCTTTCTGAGTTAGGCTCCTTCTGTGGTCTGTCCTCCAGTGAAGTTTTTCTTACTACTTTGGACTTGTCTAGTATGTGTGGCTGTTGAGGATAACCTCAAAGAAGATAGAATTGTTGCTAACCAGGAGCTCTAACTCTTCAAGAGAATCTCCTCCACAGATCCAGACTATCCCCACCCCCACCCTCCATCCCTCTGAACAGGAGGAATGTTGTGTCGGGTCCCTTTCAGGTTGCTGCTTGGTCCTTGTTTTCCACATGCAATCTTTGTGGCTGCAGGTTGCTGACTGGTTTGTTGCTACATGTCTTTGTCATGGCTTAATTTCTTTTTGTTACTTTCTGACCTTAAATGAGGAGGAGGGGAGTCCATGTCATATAGGCTGTGCTAGTGCACAATGCTACACATCAGCCTTGTTACTAAGATGTGGATGGCTCGGTTTTACCCTTGGAACATGCCAGCATTCCTGCACCAGGCAATTAGGGCACCAATCGGCAATGTCACCGATCACCTTCTTTGCCCTGCAGTCCCCCTTGTAGGGGGATGTGCACTCCCAGCCCCCAGTTAATGATTCCTAGAGGGGGCAGACCTCGGGAAGGGGGTGGCAAATCCCACATGTGGTGTCCTGATTGTCCAGGCATTGTAATGACAGTGCTCTGAGTACCATAGGAGGGGTGGCTCCATACTTTGAAAGTTTTCTCACAAGATCCTGATGCTGGCTGCCTGAAGTCAAATGTGTATGTCTCTGTGAAGAAGATTTTCTCAAAGATCAGGAGTCACTGATAATTAAAACACCTATTCACATTATTGCTCAATGTTGTTCAGCATAGCTCTCAAAGCCCAGTAGCAGAGGTCTGGATGCTAGTTCTGGACTTTAGAAGGACAGACGTTAAGAGGATGGAAGAACAGCTTATGGAAAGACTCAAGGGTCTGGACCAATTAGAGGGGGTGCAAAATAAGTGCAACACTATCAAACAGGAGATCTTAGGCTGGCCCAGTGAAGAAGCAGTTATGTTTCCACTCCCCCCATGTCGGCAAGCAAGGTTAGGGAATGGACGAGGGTTACTTGGTGGGCCAGCAGGGAGAGGGAGGATCAAGCGTCCAGTTGCAGCTCTCCTTCCTAAGGGAGAGGAGATACCAGTTCCCGCTGCAAGGATTGCCACCTGGCAGAGGATAGGTGGCAGTGCAGTGGGAGTGCAAGGAAGTGAGAGGTAGGGTTGGAGCATAATGTGGTGGTGCACACATGTCCTGACACTCCAGTCCAGGGGAGAAAATCAGAAGAAAAAGATGCCAGGCTGATCCCATCCAGCACCACCTGCAGGCTCTTGCATGACCGATGTGACTGGCCAACCACCCAGTGGGTTCTGTGCATGTGGTAGATAACTGGTAAGTACGTGAGAAGGTTGATGACAGGGATAGGTGGTGCCATCAGGCTGACTCAGGTGGAGGACAAAATACTGACTGAAAAACATAGGGGATCCAAGGGGAATTTAAGGCATGCCTCAAACATGTTGGGAGTGGGAAGAGGCACAAAAATAAAACAGTTTGGTTTTATAGAGACCTGTCGCAAATCGAAAGGTTGGTGCAGATGAGTGCACTGGTTGGTGCACTATCAGGGGCTGTCTAAGCATCTGTTAATTTTATGAGCTACTCCATATAAAATGAGAGTGCACTCAGAGATGGTAAATGCGAAAAAAGCAGAGTATAATTTTCAGCACACTAGTGACTACTACTAGCCTTTTTCCCCACACACATCACTCCTCCACAAAGTTTTACAGCTCATGCAAATGTTTTATTGAATCCTCAAATTGGCGAGCTTCTCAAAATACTGATAGTGATGTGCAAACACTGTACTGGTCTGGGTTACATAGAAACATAGAAATTGTCGACAGATAAGGACCGTCAGGCCCATCCAGTCTGCCCGTAGGCCCTATACATTGTATGTGGCCACTGACCCTATGTGTTCAATGGCTTTTCATCGCTCCCTCCCCTCCCCTCTCAAGGTTCCCTTGTGCCAGTCCCAGGCATGCTTAAACTGAAGTGTGCAAACAGTGGGAAAAAGGCTGGTAGCTATTAATGTGTGCTGAAAATTATATCGTGCTTTTTTTGCATTTACCACCTCTGAGTGCCCTCTCATTTTGTACAGAGTAGCTCATGGTTTTCTAGAGGGAGAAAAGCAGTCCGAGACAAGAAACTGGCTTTCAGAAGGTAATTACTGATCAACTGGCAGGATATAGGGTGCTTTACCATAGCAAACTGAAAGAGGCTAGTAATGCAGTAATGAGGGCTAAAGTGAAAGCGCAGCTCAGAATAGCAGTAGGGGTGAAGGGAAGGGGCAAGTCCTTACTACATACATCAAGGAGAAATGGAAAAACAAGGAGGGAATTGAGAGGCTGAAGAAGGGGAAATATGGGTGGAGGAAGATGGGCAAAAATCAGACATATTAAATGAATAATTCTGCTCAGTCTTCACAGTTGAAGAATGAGGGCCACTACCAGAATGCGGCATTAAAGTTTGGAGGGAAACAAAGATGGTGATGGGATGACCACTGAGGACTGAGTGCTAAGGGATCTGAGGAATTTTACAATGGGGAAGTCACCAGGTCTTAATGGGCTGCATCCCTGGATGCTTAGGGAGGTGGGACAGGCTCTGACAGTACCGTTGGCAGGCCTAATCAAGTGCTCACTAGCAACAGGTGTGGGCCCCATGTACTGAAGGGAGGCTGATGCCGTGCACTTTTGAATAAGAGTGGGAACAGAGGGAGACACAGAAAACAACTGACCAGTCAGCATGACTTCCATCAAAAGGAGACTATTATCAAAGAGTAGTGGGTAGACTTTCTGGGGAATCAAAGTTTCAAGGACAGTAAACAGCATGGCTTTGTGAAAGGGAGGCCCTGCTAAACATACCTCATACTGTAGGATTCTTCAAAACAGTCTCAGGTAGTGGACAAGGGCTAGGAGGTGGATGTATTTTGACTTCAGCATGGCTTAGTACCCATACATGTCTTGTAAAGAAATTGGGTACCTAGGGGGTAGGGAAAGATGTAACAAGATGGCTAGAGATCTGGTAAGGGGGTAGAACATAAAGGATACTGCTAAATCTGACACACAACCTGTCCACTGTGGGGTTCCCCAGGGCTCCATTTTAGGCCCTCTTCTCTTCAGTCTCTACCTCAACTCCCTCCCCTTGGCCTGCCCAAGTAAGATTCTCCTCTACGCGGATGACGCTGTGCTCTTCGCTGCTGACCTCAACCCCAAAACACTCCAGGCCATCCTCCAACAAGCTTTTGATAGAGCTGAGCATTGGCTCACATCACGAAGGCTAGTCCTGAACCTAAAAATGGCCAAAGCTATGCTCTTCTCGCATCACCAAAACAAAGCCAGTGGTGCCCCTCTCGTGATACTGCCTAGCACACTAAACCCCACTGAGCAGGTTTCCTCCTACAAGTATCTGGGCATTACCTTTGATTCGGCACTCTCCTTCCATTCCCATATCAATGCCCTTTCTGCTGCCACCAATGTCAGGATTGGACTGTTAGACCGCCATAGGGACTGCCTACCACAAGAGGCCCTTAGATTGGCAATCACCTCCTCTGTCCTGTCGCTAATCGACTATGGGCTGCCCATCTATTCTGCAGCTGACAACACTGCTTTCCGCTTCCAGACCTGCCTTCTTGTAAAAAAGACTCTGCTAGGGCTCTTTCCCCCTGGGGGTCACCACCTTCCTGCAGCATGCCTGCCCTTCAGTCTCCGCCCGCAGCACTGTCAAAGCCTCCCTTATTGTCCCCAGGGTAAGGACCCCTATGGCCCAGAGATCCTTTTGCTATCGGGCTCCCTCCTGGTTCAATTCCCTCCCAGCCAATATAGCTGACTCCACTAAGCTTGGTCCTTTCAAGGACTCGCTCAGAAGCCATCTGACAAGCACTCGCTGCTGCAACTGCACATAATCCCCCACCTGCCCTGTACCTTCACCCCTAGGCTAGGTCTGCCCTGTCTACGTTTGCTGTATATACCTGGTGTCTCATGCAACATCTGCTGACTAATGTAATAAAATATCTCTGGTTGCTACCTGATGTGGTACTCGTGTACCTATATTATGACTACTATGATCTACCTATTACCAAGCGTGTACCACCAGTGAATGCCTGTAACACTGGTTGCTTTTTTAATCTAAGCGTTATGTACTGTACTGTTTCGTTTGCTGTGATGTATTGCTCTCTTGATGAGGTGCCTTTGTAAATGAGTCTATGACTCAAAGGTCTGTAAACCGATGATCTAATAAATAAATAAATAAAATGGAAGACCCTCCTAGGTTAAGAGTGTGATCACTGGGGTGCTGCAGGGGTCTGTGGGTCATGTGCTCTTCAATCTGTTTATTTTTATCATCTCATCTGTACATGTTTGCTGAGCAAGTGTGCATGCTGAGTGAGTGAGTGAGCAGCGAGTGAGTGAGCAGTGAGTGAGTGAGCAACTCATAGTAGTCAGGGAAGGATGCAACTTTATTAGGGAATGATATGACAAGTGTGTCACTTCAGCGGCTGAAGCATTTGTAATGGCGTAAAGAGTAGAAGAGTCATGGTGTACCAGAATCTGACCCATGGTACAGGAATTTAATATTTCTTGTGTTTTGTGGTAGAGATATTGTGTTATGGCAGTCTGTAGGGGTAATTGGTTGGAAATGTTTTCTGTTATTTAACAGAACAGTAAAAATATCATTTTTACAGCAGGTGATATTGCCTTGTGTTTTGGAGAGTCCCAGTGTGACTGACAGGGTTTTAAGCAGTGCAGAGTTGGAGCTGGCGAGTGAGTCAACTGAGGGCTGTAAAAGTGAAAGCATGCTGCTTGTGCTGCTAACTCCAACCAATCAGCACCTAGAGTAAGCATATGTTTGCGCATAGGGACCTAGAGTGAGAATATTGTGATATTCTCATTCTAGGTCTGCAGGGAGCAAAAATACCACTGATAAGTGCTGTTTTTAGCTTCACAGGTGTTTTGTGTGTGTGTGTGTGTGTGTGTGTGTGTGTGTGTGTGTGTGTAGATATATAACCCCCACGCCACATGCCACGTTTAGCAAGTTGGACACCCCCATTAAAACAGAACTAGTACCCACATATGGTATACCATTTACTTTTAGGAGAAACACTCAGATTGATACCACTCCAAGCTTTAGAGTGTATACCAGGCTCATTATCTAAAGGAAGGGTTGGGGGTACAATAACTAAAAATGAACCTTTGTAACTACAACCAGGTCAAGGGGAAAGGATGCTAGGCATATGCTGGATCTAACTGCTGAGGGGGCCCCATTAATTCCACATAGAAGCAATTATCAGATTGTCCAATGCAGCAGCTGGGATTGTGCAATGTGGCTTTATTCACAGATGAAACTAAAGCATCAGTAGATCCCCAAAGGTCATTCATAGCAAACAGGTACATTTTCCAGAACTCTCCTTGCTAGGCAGGAAACTTCTCTACAGAAACAATTTCTTTCTTTTCCTCTTGGTGTATGCTCATTGACTGTACCACACACCCGAACCATTTCCATTTCCTAAGAGTGTATGTTTGTGTACTGTGCCACATACTCAGAACATTTCCATTTCCCATAGGTGTATGCTTGCGGACTGTGCAACACACCTAATCCCGCAGCAATGGCCTTTGCTCAGGGTAAACCGGTGCCCTTCAACTAATCAGTTAGCCGTGCCTTGTAAACTTCCAGATGGCATTCCTCCCACCCTTTGCCCCATTTGACAGTCTCTGCCATTCCTTCAGGGTTACACCACAGAAGTCTTCGTTCCCCACTGAAATGCTGAAGACTCCAAACTTTACTTCAAATTACCACACTTGGTGAACAGGGGTCCTGACAGGTGTGATCTAGCCTTATCTTTGGGCACACACACCCAGAACAAACCCCTAACTAGAGAACATGTCTCCCAATTTAGTACTCACAGAATAGTTGCTCCTTCCTCTAGGCATGGAAACAATCCATGAAGTACCTTTTTCCAAATAGTAGTTGCCCATTCCTTTAGGCATGGAAACAACACAGAAAGCATCCTTTTCCATGGTAGCTTGCCAGAAATCTCAAAGTCCTTCTCAATGGCAGCTGTAACACACACAAGGACCTTCGTGGATTGCCCCTTGGATCCACTGAAATAGCAGTCCCTTTCATTTCTCTGGAGTGAACATCAAGGAATCCTGATGATGAAAGGTCTCTGCCACTTCACTGGGAGCTGGTATAATTGCAATCCAAACTAGGTTGAGAAACACAGGACTGTCTGACACAGTCCCACTGGCAGAGTTTCTGCCACTCTGACTTCCAAACCAGGACTCACCGAACATTCTAAAATATCCCCAGAGCAGCTGACTCAGAAATGGAAATGCTGCTGCGAGAGTTCTAAATGATATAATCATCCATCCTCAGGCTAGCTGAGTAAACAATGATGGTATTATGTAAGAAGCCTCTAATGAGCTCCTTACCAGCTGCCTTTTCTACCTGCCTAACACTAATACTAATGGGATTCTAGTAACCCCGGGGGACTGTGTGGTTACACTCACCGCAACCAGACCACTGGCTGTCCGCAGCCAGATTACGGTCCAGTACCAGGCCATCCTACCTCTGTGTTCCCTATGGGGAGGGTTGATTAGGCCCCCCCCCACCATGTGCCAGGCACTGGCAGGTAACACTAAAGGATAGAGGCCTACTGAAAAACGTCTGCTCCTACCTTACTACTGTACTATGTATGGATTCTCAGTGGCTCTAAGAAACTGCCTGAAGTATGTCCTACCAGACAGCATTGGTGACCCAGCCGAGGCACTTACTTCTTTCTCACTTCTGTTTGTAAGCATTGGTGGCCCCTACCTAGACTCCGGACCACCAACCTTTCTTTCCCACAGTCATCTATGGAAAAATCTATCTGACCTATGCTACCTACCAGGTGCCCATACTCCAAACCATTTTACTCCAAAAACTGTAGCCCACTTTAGAAACATGCATTTAGCAAGTACATTTCCTAAATCTAAGGACTACAAAAACTCTAACCCTGCAAAGCAGAAAAAATGGTTAGCATTGTACTACACAGTTACACAAAGCCTAGCAACTTTAAACAAGAGGACTCCGATGAGTCCCAAAAATCCTCTTCTTGTCTTCTTTCAGGGACACCTGCAAGAGAAAACAATGCAAAACACATTCTGCAAACAAACACAACCTGTAAAACTACACAGTGACCAAACCCTCCCACTGCAGATACTACACAATCCCAAAAAGCATTTTCAAAGGGGTTTTTCTACAAAAGTACAAAAAAATAGAAAGCATACAAACATTTACAAAACATTTTGGAGAAGGGAAGCCCTACAATGTCTGATGACTAAGGAGAAAGTCCAGAGTGCCAAGGCAATAAACATAGAGTCTCTCCTAGGCCAGAGCCTTCTGAAACACAGTTCTTTGACAAGCACGAGGCCTGCTAGTACTGTAGTTCAGTTCAAGCTTGTCTATTGATGAAACAAAGTTCCTGGGACCTTCAATTGTAGACAAAACAGTCAAATTAAAAAGTAAAATGCATCTTATTAGTTTCTAGGTGACAGATGGATGTCAACATCACCTCTCTGGATCTGCGGTCTGATGATCTTCTGCTGCTAGACAGACAAAATCTTCAGATCAGATTCTTCCTCAGCCTCTTACTGGACCCAGACGGGAAATCTTCCCCTATTGCTGGGATGATGAACCTGGATGCTGCTTCAAGCTTCCTGGATGCTGCTGCAGACGAACCTGGAACACCAGAAGAAAGGCACCTCTTCCTTGGTTGATGCCTCTTTGGAGGCAGATGCTGAGCTGTCATTGCTGCATTCAACTTGGCAAGTGGGCACATTTACTGATGAGTGGTACCATTATGAATAGTACCACTTGGGGTGTGGGGCAAAGACTGTTTCTTCATTTGGATGAACCACAGGAACATTGTAAAATGTCTCTTGGCCAGCTTTGTCCACAATTCATATTGAATCAATTAACAAAGTTCTGCCACGCTTTCAAAACTGAAGTCTCTCATTGCATACTTTAATTCTTACAAATTTATTTACTTTCAGATGCAAGTTGGCTCAAGCTTCCTCCCACAGCCAGGCATGCCTGTTCTCCTCTATTTCTTCCCACATTTTTTGAGGGAAGAAAGGATATGTCTGTCCATACTGGGCCACAGCTTGTCTTCGAATGATTAGTTCTTTCTTGCTGGTTTTGACCAGCTCCAACCCAACAGCACGGCTTGGGAGTGGCCATTCCTAGTTGAGCAAGCTGCAAACACACAATGCATAGTAAAAGCAGTCCACCTCTGCACTCCGTGGCACATCTCTAGATCCCTTCTCCATTTCAGTGTCAGGAGGCTCCACTGAAGCCAATGCTAATGGCGACTCCCTGGGTCCCACCATAGCCATTGCAACTTCTTTCTGTTCTACTATCTCTGCCCAGGAGCTGAAAGTTGCATCAGCTCCGGAAACTGTCCATTCCTCACTGCACTCGGAGGCATTGGCCTCCCAACACAATGCTTCTTCTACCTCAGACTCTCCCACGAGGCTTGGGCTCAGGCCTCCCACCCAAGGAGCCACAGAGCATGCACTGCAGCATCCAAATCCACCCTTGGTGGTGTGGAAAATTCCATCTCTTCCTGGCCTTGCAAAGTATCTGCACAGACATTCTCCAAAAACTCCTTGACAAACTCAGTGGGGTCTCTCTAACTACACCCAGCCTGTTGCTGTTCTGATCCAGCAGGGTCCCCTGCCAATGTCCAAGTTGGGGGTAAGTGACTGTTTCTTGCTTTTGCTACTACTTTACCACCTGTTTCACTCATCCTGAATTGCTTGTGACAGTCTGTGCAGTGGGAGATTAACAGAACTTCCCTCCCTGGCTTCAAACAAACAATGCATACATGGATCAGAAAGTTTGGTAAAGCCACATCAGATGGTGCTGACTCACAATTGTACAGTTGTTCAAAGTGAGCTAACTCTTTTTCTTGTTGTGCAGCCCATGCCCTGGCATGGAGTGGGTAGTGAGGGGTGCTAATGTGCCATTTTCTGTAAATAAACACACAAATCCCAAATTACTACTTTGCAATCAAACTAAGACTTGGCTTTAAACACACTTCTAACAGTTTTCTAACAGGCTGACTGACATTTGCATTTTGTTCCACAACATTTATCACAACCACTTGAAATGTTTCTGCATTTGAGACACTGGTCCAAGATGGCGCTGCATTGTTTGTATTTACTGACTGCACCCCAAAATGGTGGCGGTAACTTTTTCTCCATTACACACACAGTTCAAAATTACTAGAATGCTTGTCCAATTTTGCATTTAACTGTTTTACTTAAGGCATAACTTCAATTTTACATTTTAGCACTATCCAGCCTCCCCCCACAAAACACAGTAGTTAGAGAGGTAAACACCAAGGTAGAAAACTCAATGGGGAGCAGGATAGGGGTAAATGCAGAAAAAGGCAGTAAGGACACGTATGGGGCTAAAAGGGGTAAGGCCATCAACAAATGGAGGGTGATGAGTACAAATGCCCATAATCTGTGTAACAAGCTCTCTGAACTAGTGGCCTTGATGGAAGAAGGACACATGGATATTGTGGCAGTCACAGAAACATGGTACACTGAGAACCATGACTGTGATGTCAACATACCAGGGTACACAATCTACAGGAGGGACAGGGAGGGTAAAAGAGGAGGAGGAGTAGCTCTCTATGTAAGGGAAGGGATCAAAGCAATGGAACTAAAGGATAAACGGGGAGTAGAAGAAGCACTGTGGGTTACCCTGGAGACAGGTTATGGCACCACAACTCTCTCAGGGGTTATATACAGACCCCCATCTCAGGGGGAGGCAATGGATAAGGAAATGATAGAAGGCATCCTTAGAATGGCAGAAAAAGGGGAGATATTGTTGATGGGGGAGATTTGAATGAGCCAGATGTTAGCTGGAGCACCCTGGCTGCAGCCACATCAAAAAGTAGGGTTATTCTCGATGCCCTACAGGGGCATGCCTCAGACAGCTAGTGGTGGAACCCACTCGAGATAGAGCAATCTTAGACCTGGTACTGTCAAATGGGGATGGAGAAAGGATCTCAGATTTAGAAGTGGGTAGCCATCTCGGAACAAGTGACCACCAAACAGTGTGGTTCATGATAAACACAGTCATAGAGTCGAGCTATACAAAAGCAAGTGTTGGACTTTAGGAGGGCTGACTTTGGGAAAATGGGAGAGTGCCTCAGAAAAGCACTAGCAAATGGGCAAGAAGGAGGGGTGGAGGAACAATGGGGAAAAATCAAAGGAGCCATCACAGAGGCAACAAGCCTTTGTGTGAAGCAAATCAACAAAGCAAAATGAAGGAAAAAAACACTATGGTTCTCAAAAGAAGTGATGGGGAAGGTTAAGGAAAAAAATTGTAGCATTCAGGAAGTATAAGGAAACACAGAAGAAGCAGGACAGAGAACTGTACCAGTTAAAGCAGAAGGAAGTTGGGAAGGCAGTCAGAATAGCAAAAGCCCAAACTGAAGAAAAGATAGCCAACTCAGTTAAGAAGGGGGATAAAACCTTTCATAGGTCCATTAGAGAGTAAAGAAAGACAAATGGAGGGATAGTGAGGCTTAATAAAGGGAAGGGAGGGTGGGCAGAGGGTGACGGTGAAAAGCAGGATACTGAATGAATACTTCTGCTCAGTATTCACAAAAGAAGAGGAGGGGAAGGTACCTAAATCAAAGAATAGAATCACTCTGGATAGGGAGGTAGATACCAGACCATTCACAGAAGAAAGAGTTCTGAAAGAACTCTGAAAACTGAAGGTGGACAAAGCAATGGGGTCTGACGGGATTCACCCAAGAATTCTAAAAGAACTAGGGATAGAACTAGTGACTCCACTGACTACCCTTTTTAACAAATCATGGGAGGATGGCATGGTACCGGAGGACTGGAGGAGGGCAGACGTGATTCCCCTTCACAAAAGTGGGAGCAAGATAGAGGCAGGAAACTACAGACCTGTTAGTTTGATCTCAGTGGTACAGAAAATGATGGAATCACTTCTAAAGGAAAGAATTGTTGAGTTCCTAGAGGCCAGTGGGGCACAGGACCCAAGGCAGCATGGATTCACAGCAGGAAGGTCGTGTCAGATGAATTTAATAGATTTCTTTGACTGGATGACCAATATAGTAGACCAGGGAGGGGCTATGGACATGGCCTACCTAGACTTTAGCAAGGCATTTGACACAGTCCCACACAAAAGATTAATATACAAGTTAGCCAGCCTTGGAGTAGGTCACAAAGTGGTAGCCTGGGTAATAAATTGGCTGGACAACAAGACACAGAAGGTAATAGTAAACAGAGTTCACTCTGAAGAAAGGGGGATTACTCGTGGGTACCACAGGGTTCAGTACTGGGACCAGTCCTCTTTAATGTCTTTATAAGTAACATTGCAGAGGGACTGGAAGGAAAAGTATATCTCTTTGCAGATGACAGAAAGATCTGCAACAGGGTAGATACAGGAGATGGGGTGGAAAGGATGCAAAGAGACTTGGCAAGATTGGAGGAATGGTCAAATGTATGGCAGTTTAGATTCAATGCAAAGAAGTGCAAAGTAATGCACCTGGGAAATAAAAACTCAGGGGAAGAGTACACAGTGGGGGGTGAGCTAATAACAACAACAAAAATGGAAAGGGACCTGGGGGTAGTCATATCAGATGACCTTAAGGTGGGCAAGCAATGTGAGAAGGCAGTAAGGAGGGCTGGTGGGATACTGGGATGTATAGGGAGAGGCATCACCAGTAGAAAACAGGAAGTTGTTATCCCTCTGTATAGACAGTTGGTGAGACCCCATCTGGAGTACTGCGTTCAGTTCTAGAGACCCCATCTCCACAAGGACATAGACAGGATGGAGGCTGTCCAGAGGAGGGCACATAAAATGGTGCAGGGTCTGCACCAGAAGACATTCGAAGAGAGATTAAAGGAGCTTAATATGTATACCCTTGAGGAAAGGAGGGAGAGGGGGGCATGATAGAAACTTTCAAGTACATCAAGGGAATCAACTGAGTCCAAGAGGGTAGCATCTTTCAGAAAAACAGATGTGCAAGAACAAGGGGGCACACTTTGAAGCTAGAGGGGGATGGCTCAGAGGTAATGTGAGGAAATATTTTTTCATGGAGAGGGTTGTGGATACATGGAACAGCCTTTCTCAGGAGGTAGTGGAGTCAAAAACAGTGGGGAAATTGAAGAATGCGTGGGACAGACATAAGGCAATTCTAGTGGGGGGTAGGAGGAAGTAGGCTGTTGGTTAACTAGGATCTGCAGTCTATCCATTAGGTAGGGAAATGGACAGACTAGGTGGGCCAAGCGGTCCTTATCTGCCATCAAATTCTATGTTTCTATGTCAAATTCTATTTGTACTGTCACTGCAATCCTTTGGACCTGTTGGATCAGTACTGCCTTGGAGCTCTTTCTCATGAAACAGTCACTACATACAGTCCAATTTTAAAAGTTCACAAATTCTTTCTCTGTTACTTTGCTGCATTGCTGTAATAGTTTTCCAACTTACTGCACTACAGTTCATTTTACTTTGCACTTGGTACTTACTAGGCAGTAGCTAGTTCCCTCTGCTGATGGTGACTGGCCTGCTGCCGGTTTGTAGGCCTTTCTGATATCGGGCTGGCAGACCTGCAGATCAGTCACAAAACACTGCAATCGCTGCTACTTACGAACATATGAAGAAGCCAGCAGAAGACCATTTGGTCTATCAAGTCTGCTCGTATTGCAGGGTCCACAACTTGAGCTAATGTTCCTGCCCTCCCTCCCCACTCCTCCCATCCTCCCTACCCATGATTCTTACCTTCCCCATATGCCTATCCCAGCCTCTCTTAAAATTGCTCACTGTCTTCAATGAGATGACCTCTTCTGGCAGCACATTCCAAGTGTCCACCACCCTCTCTGTGAAGAAGTGCTTCCTGACCTCCCTTCTAAACCTCCCACCCTCCAGCTTAAGACTGTGCCCCCTTGTGATATGGTTGCCACTCAGCTTAAAGAGGCCGTCCTTATCAACCTTATTTATCCTTTTCAAGTACCTGAATGTCCCAATCATGTCCCCTCTTTCTCTCCTGTCTTCCAGGGAGTACATGTTCTGTGCCCTCAACCTCTCCTCATATGCCTTGCCCTGCTAACTGGCTATCACCTCTGTACCTTCTCCAGCAGGTTAATGTCCTTTTCGAGGTGTGAACACCAGTACTGAACTCCATACTCTAGATGCGGCCTTACCAGTGACCTGTACAAGGGCAGTATAACCTTC
Organism: Neoceratodus forsteri; assembly: GCA_016271365.2. Taxonomy (NCBI): domain Eukaryota; kingdom Metazoa; phylum Chordata; order Ceratodontiformes; family Ceratodontidae; genus Neoceratodus; species Neoceratodus forsteri. Next base: position 1,318,092,361 of record CM028131.1, read on the forward strand.
TCTCTCCTACTACTGATCCCCCTAGCAAAGCATCCCAGCATCTTGTTTGCCTTTGCTGCTGCTTTCTTGCACTGTGTCGAGTGCTTCAGGTCACTAGTGATCATCACTCCCAGGTCCTTCTCTTCCTTTGATGCAGATACTCGGACTCCACCCAAGTAATACTCTGTCCTGAGATTCTTGGCTCCAATATGCATAACTTTGCATTTCTTGGCATTGAAGCCAAGCTGCCAGATCCTGAACCACCTCCCCAGCTTTTCCAGATCTTCCTGTAGGTCCCATATCCCTTCAGCTGTCTCCAGTCTCTCACAGAGTTTGGTGTCATCTGCGAATAGGCACATTTTGCCTTTAATACGATCCCCAATGTCATTGATGAAGACATTGAACAACACCAGCCCCAGCACAGAGCCCTGTGGGACCCCACTGGATACCTGTCTGGTGCTAGATAACTCCCCACCACCACCACCACCACCACCACTCTCTGGGTTCTGTCCCTCAGCCAGTTTTCCACCAATCTGACCATCTTTTCCCCAACTCCAAGATCCACCAACTTCCTGATCAACCTTTTGTGGGGCACAAAGTCAAAGACCTTGCTGAAATCAAGATAGAAGGTGTCTGCCACTTGGTCCCTGTCTACTGTCTCAGTGACACAGTCAAAGAAGTCAATCAGATTTATTTGACATGATTTCCCCCCCATGAACCCATGTTGCCGCTCATTCTGGAGACTATGTTCCTCTAGATATTCCACCAACATTTCCTTTAGTATGATCTCCATGAGCTTGCCCACAATGGAGGTCAGACTGACTGGTCTGTAATTCCCTGGATCATACTTGGGACTGCTTTTGTGAAGGGGTACTACATGTGCTATTCTCCAGTCCTGTGGTACCACGCCTGACTCTAGAGAACTACTAAATAGGTCTACTATTGGCCCTGCCAGCTTCTTTAGTATCCTTGGATGTACTCTGTCCAGGCCTGGTGATTTGTCTACTTTCAATGCCAGCAGACTCTCCCTCACTCTATCTTCCTCTATCACTAAGTCTGTGTTCCCCTCCCCCCGCTCCTCTTTTCCCTCCTGAAGGCACTGGTCCATCCTTCTCCATGGTGAAGACAAAACAGAAGTATTCATTTAGTATCTCTGCTTTTCCTCCATTATCCTCCACCCACTCCACACCTTTCTTAAGCCTAACAATCCCTTCCTTCTTGTCTCTTTTCTCACTTATATAGTGAAAGAAAGCCTTCTCCCCCCCTTCTTAATTCCTTCAGCTATTTGAAGCTCCTTCTGTGTGGTCGGAAAATGGGTTGAGCCTGGTTTTACTGTGAAAGTTTGAAAAAAATGCTGTTTTAGGAAAGCTTCTCTCTCTCTCTCTGCAACTCCTCCTCCTCCTGCTGCACGAACTAGCACGCTGCTCGCACATTGATGGCTGCTCCTCCTCAACTGCTCCACAACACTGAGACTCAGGCAAAGGACGGGGTTTAGGTTCACTGGACCAATCACAAGATGCCATGCAAATGACTCTCTCTCTCTCTCTCTCTCTCTCTCTCTCTCTCTCTCAGCCACACTCCTGCACAGCGATCATCAAGAAGAAAAATTTAAAACACAAACTGTCACTTTTTTTCTCGGCTGGAAATTTTAGAGGGGCAAAGCACTTTTAAGGCATTTTGACACAGTTCTTGGTGCATTTTCCTTAGTGACGCCCCCAATTTTTGCTGTACACACATGAAACTTTCTGAGCACTTAGAAAAGGCCACTATTAAAAGTCCACAAATACTTTTTCTTGGAAATTTGCAACTGTTAACTGTTTTCTAAGCAGTTTAACGCAAGGCAAAGGTAATAATTTCTCAACTCAACAGTTCATTTTTCCGGTGTAAACACACAAACAGCACATTTTTTCCACTTTCTTTCACAGAACCACAGGCAGCAACATATTCTCAGGTGGCATTTTCTTTGGCACCGACTTTGCTTTTCTTGCAGCAATCTTCTGTTTGGGTGCACCTCCACCAAACAGAAAGATCCTAGACATACTCTCAGCAGTTATCCCTCACCCAAAACATATCCCTTCAGACGAGCCCCCATTTTTTGTAATCCCCATGCCTCTTTTAGCAAGTTGGACACCCCATAAAACAGAACTAGTACCCACATACAGCATTCCATTTACTTTTAGTAGAAACACTCAGATTGATACCATTCCTAGCTTTAGAGCGTATACCAGGCTCATTATCTAAAGGAAGGGGTTGGGGGTACAATAACCAGAAACGAACCTTTGTAACTACAACCAGGCCCAGGACAGAGAGGATGCTAGGCATATGCTAGACCTAATTGCTGAGGGGGTCCCATTAATTCCACACAGAAGCAATGAACAGATTGTCCAGTGCAGCAGCTGGGATTGTGCAGTGTGGCTTTATTCACAGATGAAACTAAAGCGCCAGTGGACTCCCAAGGGTTGGTCATGGTAAACAGGTACATTTTCCCAAACTCTCCTTGCTAGGTAGTACAGTTCTCCACAGAAACAATTCCTTTCTCTTCCCCATGGTGTATGCTTGTGGACTGTGCCACACACTCAGAACATTGATTGGCACAGACAGATGCCCCTTAGACCATCCCCATGATGGTCTAACTCCACTGCACCAGTGCGGCTCTTAGAATAGTGTAAGTGGGTTACGACAGCCACACTTTTGGAATAGGGAGCAGTCACTGCCATAACACACCCTTACGCCATGCCATTATGGGTTGCTGCATAGTGGGTGGAGTAACCCACATTTGGTGCAACCTGCATACGGCATGGTGCAAGGCACCTTTTGGAATAGGGAACAGCATAACGCATGGTGCAAGTTGCGATTTATACCAAGGGGTTTAGAGAAAATCGGCTTGCGCCATGTGTAAGCTGTCTTGGAAGCAGGCCCCATATATCTTGAAGGGAGGAGACAAGGAGGACAAAACAAAAGACAGACAGGAATGGAGAAGAAGGAAAAAAGTAAACTGAGGGCGGACAATATGGGGGGGCAAGAATAACAGGTGGAATGGTCCACACAGGAATCAGGTGGAAGAGGGAGGCAAAGAAACAAGTGGAGAAATAGTTGCTCGAGACACAGAGCAGCTGGAGATAAAGGGTAACATGATACGGGGGTGGGGAGGAGGGTAGAAAATATGGTCACTCTGGAAGGAATAGAAAATAGTCTATGGGGACTTGCTAATAAGAGGTATACAATGGAAAAGAGATGAGGGCACATATATGAGGGCAACAGTGGTATGCGCACCTGGGATGGAGGCAGGTAAAGCAACTTAAGAAATAAGGGAGCTAATAAGGGTGGCGGGGAAAAAACAGACTTGGTATTGTACATTGGGACAAATGATTTAGCTGGGGAAGAGACCGAGGTGGTGCAGTGCAGATTTATGGACTTAGCTGCGGCATATATACAATCTGTGAAATCATTAACTTTTTCTGAGATAATTCTGATACCAAGGTCAGGCACAGCTAGGAAGAACAGGATATTGGAATTTAATGGTTGGCTGGGCCAGTGGTGTAAGGAGGAGGGATACGGTCTTATAGGTATGTGGGGAGACGTGGCTGGATAAGAGACTCTGTAGCAAGGACAGACTACATCTGATCTGGGAGGGGAGAAAGAAAATCAATGGTAAAATGGGGGAATACATGGCAAGGGAAATGGGTTTAAACTGCTAAGGGGGGAGGCAGAACTGGGGAGGCCAGGGCGCCTCCCCCCACATCACCAGAGACAAGGAAAAGGGAGCAAGGATGGATATCAAATCTGAAAATAGAAGGGAAGTAAGTCAAATAGGGCTAAATCAGAAAAAGAGCAGGGCACAACAGAGACAAATTGGAGGATGGTGGTGCTGAATGCACACAGTCTGGGGAGCAAGATGGCAGAACTGCAGTCACTCTTAGCAGAGAGCAGGGTAGACATCATTGCCATTACAGAGACCTGGGCAACAGCACACCACAACTGGGACTTATCAATCATAGGTTACAGGCTTTATAGAAAGAACAGGGAGACAGGAAAAGGGGGTGGGTGGCGGCATACATAAGGGATGGTATTGTGTGCACTAGGGAGGAGGAGTTTGAAAGAGGAACACAGAGGTGCTGTGACTCCAGCTCCAAATGAACAAAGGAAGGAGGTATATAGACCTCCCAGCAAGGGAGAGGACAAGGACAGAGAGTTATGCACGCAGTTAAATGCAGCAGAGAGTGGGGAGATAGTAGTGGTAGGCAACTTTAACTTGCCCAAAATTGAGTGGGATGGACGGGCCACATCCTGTGCCAGAAGCCAAGCAATCCTGGATGCAATCCAGGATGGTTTCATGATGCAGTATGTGACCAGTCCCACCGGGGGGGGGGAGTAATTCTGGACCTAGTGTTCTCCAATGGCAAACACAAGCAAGACATAGACATTGGGGTTCCCATGGGTGGAAGGGACCACAACACAGTGCAGTTCAACCCGGACATGGGTAGGAAAGACAACCACACAAAGACAAGAGAACTAGACTTCAGGAAAGCTAACTTCAGGAGAATGAGGGAAATGATTAGAGAAGACCTAGGGAACTTAGAGAAAGGCTTGGGTGTTGAGGAACTATGGGATACAATCAGAGGGGACCATACAGAATGCTACAATCAACCGCCTAAGGATGAGGGGAAAGAAGGCAGGAACTCAACAGCATAGCTAGTTTAGCAGGGTGGTGGCTATGGTAGTTAAAGAGAAAAGGGCTGCATACAGGAAAAGCAGAAAGACAACGAGGGTAGAGGATGAGGAGGAGTACCAAATGCTGGCTAAACTAGCAAAAAAGGAGGTAATACAGGCAAAAGCAAAAAAGGAACTCCAGAGAGCAGAAGGAATAAAGAAGAGAGATAAGGCCTTCTTTTGCTACATCAAAGAAAAAAAGAGACAAAAAGGATGGCTTAGTCAGGTTGAGGAAGGGGGAGAGCATAGTGGTGGAAGACGGGATGAAAGCAAAAGTATTAACCGAATACTTCTGCTCCATTTTTCACCAAAGAAAAAGGGGGACCAATACCACACAGTGGGAAGAGCAGGGAGGGGGCAGGCGAGGACCCAATAGAGGCCATAGGGATTGAACGGGTGAAGGAGGGGCTCATGAATATGATGGTCAATAAATCCCCAGGACCTAATGGATTACACCCCAGGATACTAAAAAGAGATGGCAGAGTAACTAGCAGGCCCACTGAAAATACTGTTCAACAGATCTCTTGATACAGGGGTGGTACCAGGAGAATGGAGAACAGCACATGTTGTGCCACTCCAAAAGAGTGGCCCAAAGGAGGACCCTGGTAACTATAGGCCAGTCAGGCTGACCTCAATTGTGTGTAAACTAATGAAGACAATGTTGAAGGAGGGCCTGGTCAAGTTGTTAGAGGAAAATAGCCTGCAGGACAGTAAACAACATGGGTTTATGGCAGGCAGATCATGTCAAATGAACTAGATTGACTTCTTTGATTGGGTTACCTGGACAGTAGACAAAGGCCAGGCAGTGAATATCATATATTTGGACTTTAGCAAGGCCTTTGACTCTGTGCCGCACAGAAGACTGATAACAAAGCTGAAGGACTTAGGGGGTGGGGGAAAGGTTAGTTAGATGGATTGACAACTGGCTGAGTGGTGGACACAGAGGGTAGTAGTGGGGAGGGAGATGTCCAGTACAAGGGAGGTTATGAGTGGGGTTCCTCAAGGATCAGTGTTGGGGCCGGTGTTGTTTAACATCTTTAATAGTGACATAGGGGAAGGTAATCAGGGAAAAATGTGCATGTTCACAGAAGACACTAGGCTCTGTGGGAGGGTGGACACCCAGGAGGGGATAAGGGAGATGAGGGAAGACCTAGCCAAGCTAGAGAGATGGTCAGGGGTATGGCAACTAGGGTTCAGTGCCAAAAAGTGCAAGGTGATGCACATTAGGGCAAAGTACCCGAGAACAGAGTGCTACATTGGAAAAGTTCAGGTTACGCCATCAGAGAAAGAAAAGGATCTTGCAGTGATAATTTCTGGTGATCTGAAACACTCGACTCAATGCAAAAAGGCAGTACAAGCAAAGGTAAATAGGATGCTGGGGTGTATTGCAAGAGGATTTAGCGGTAGGAAGTGTGAGGTTATTCTGCCGCTCTACAGATCATTGGTGAGGCCTCACTTGGAATACGGAGTAGGATATTGGCATCCACACCTGAAGAATGACATAAACATGCTGGAAAAGGTACAAAGGAGAGCGATGAAAATGATAGAGGGTCAGCAGGATAGATCATATCCAGAGAGAGGTTGGGGACCTGGGGATGTACACTCTGGAGGAGATGAGGCAGAGAGGGGATATGATTGAGATGTTCAAGTACTTGAGGGGAATTAACAGAGTGGACTGTGGGAGCCTATTCAATTTAAGGGCCTACACCACCGCCAGAGGGCACAACCTAAAACTGATGGGGAGTAGATTCAAGAGGGACGTAAGGAAGCACTTTTTTACAGAAAGAGTGGTGACAGCATGGAATGAGCTGCCACAGGAAGTAGTGGAGTTAAAATCAGTGAGTGCCTTCAAGAGAGCCTGGGACAAGCATAATGAAATGTCAGGTGACCTCGTAAGGGGAAAGACAGGAAAAGTCGGGGGGGGGGGTTGGCGGCACAGAGGTAAACTTAAGGCCAGAAATAATCCTGTTATTTCAAGCAGACCTCCTTCTTCTGGTGATTTTTTTATGTTTTTATGTTCTTATGTTCTTATCCCTTTACCACCCACCAGGCAGCAACAGGAAAAAACATTACAGTTTCACCTCTTCTGCATCTTCGCTAATCAGTCATGGGGGAGTGCCTTGGGGTTGTCAGCATTAACATTCACCCCATTCAATCATGAAAGAATCTAAGATGTGTAGAGTATATGAGAATGGGGTGAGCTTTAGGGCTGACAACCCCAAGGCACTCCCCATGCCTGATTAATGAAGACGCAGGAGAAGTGAAACTGTAATGTTTTTTCCTGTTGCTGCCTGGTGGGTGGGAGTGGGACGTTAGGGTAGGAAACCCTAATGCCACATTCCCCTTCTTTGGACAAGTTGACTCTAACTAGTGCATTAACAATGTTTTTAACAAAGATTTTCCTTACTTTTTGAGACAGTATAATTTTATCCACATTTGTTTGCATTTGTAATTAAACAGGAATGAAATTGTCAGCATAACCTTCTTATTACCCCACCTCATGAACCTGGTAATGAAAATTTTGTAATCCCTGCCAAAACATGATTCCACACCACCGTAATGCCATTGTGCACTGCAGGTGCAAAAACACAATTTGGCCGTGGTTTGAAAAATGACAGCTGTCACATTCATGAGGTGGTATAAAAAGATGGTTATGCTGAAAATTCAGTCAAAATATTTATAAGTGCCAAAGTTATGAGCCTGCATAGCAAAATTCCAACGTATGCACATAATTTTGCATTGTTTGCATATTTTTTCCCTAAATTTCAAAATTGCCTTCTTATGACCCCACCTCATGAACAAGGGTGGTGAACATTTTCAAATTGTGCCTGAAAGGTGATTTCACCAAGCAACTGCAAAATCACATTTCATGCTGTTTTGGCATAATTCCACCAACATTGCTCATGAGATGGTGTCCCAAAAAAGCCAAGTTGAAAATGTGACCTCATAATATACAAAAATGGCAAAGTTATGCACCAGAGTTGAAAACCCCAGTGAAATACATTGAACTGCACTTACCTTAGTATGTCATATTGCAGTCTGCGATTCCAGCAGCAAGATGGTGTGTTGAATCAGAGAGTGGATCTTCGCTCCGGAACCTGTTCAGGTGAGTGAGGGTGTGTGGGGGATGTGGGGGTGTTGAGTGAAAGGTCAGGTGGGGGGGGGTTGGATCATTGAGGGACTGTTTTCTTTTTTACAGGTTGTAAAAAAAAAAAAAGAAATCTAGGGACCCTTTTTTTAGTTCTCACATGACAGCTATCAGAGGGTGGAGGGGTGCCACTACAAGACTAAACATATAATTCATTCTGTGGTTACAATATTTCTCAAGCTGGTATTGCCAGGTACTTTCCCATTTAAGCAGTCTATTGTCCAGGCCCGTACCCCCCTCCCCCCCTTGGCCCAAGGGTTATTTTTTCTACACCTTGGAATTTATTTGAAACAATGACTGAAGCCTTATTTTATGATATACATGGTCAAAAAACTGGTAGTGTCTTCCTTTTCAATGCTCCATAAATGTTCTGGTGTTCTTGTTTTAAATTGGTGTTTGGTTTTACTAATACAGAATGCAGTGCAATTGTATGGTGCTTTACAAATTATTCCTGCAGTGTTACTAATGATGAATTTGTACTGATGGACTGCAGATGCAGTTATGACCTTTAAAAGTACCTTGGCAGGAAGGGGGGCTGGATGCCTCTGTTTTCGATATATACAAAAAAAAGATAACTGGCAAAAGCACTATCTTATGATATAATAAATACTTTTTTTCTGATTACCATATTCCATTGTTAAAAATGTACATTATTGGCCTGCCTGGTGGCACTGAGGGTTGAGGCGCTGGACACCACACCTCACGCCATGCCAGTGACCCGGGTTCGGGAATGGACTCGGGCCGCGGGGGGGTCAGAGGGGAAGAGGAGGATCGAGCAGCCCAACGCATGCTCTCCTCCTCCTGGGGTGGATACCTGGGGTGCTGAGTACCAGACGCACCAATGCCTGTGGAAGCATGGGCATTGGGGCACAGGCAGCTCTCCAGAGTCAGGGAGGGGAGGATGTTGTGGGCATTTGACAACAGCGTGCGTCAGCACGCCATATGTCTGGACGTCAGTCCTGCATGCCGATGCCCTCAGGGGAAGGAGGGACTAAGGGGAGAAAATCAGAAAAAACCCTCTTGGCCCAAGCTGATGATTGATCTGAGCCCTAGATCACCTACCCATGGGCAGACCCCGTTGTGCAGGCACTCCAAAGAGAAGAATAAGGTAGGGGATGAAGGAGTAAGCCTGGCACTCTAGGGGCAGACTCCATGAGGGGATCTATGGTGTGGATCAGGTCTGAAGGAGTGGGGTGAGAGAGTAGTAAGGTGGGGATAAAAAGAAATTGGAAAAAAAAATGTACATTATCATAAGTTCATTTCAAGAATGGCACAAGACTAAATATATAATTCAGTCCATGATTAAAATATGGCTTGAATTTGTACTGCCAGGCATTTTCGCATTTAAGTAGTCTATTGTCCAGCCCCCTCCCTTGGCCCAAGGGTTATTTTTTCTACACCTTGGAATTTATTTCAAACTATGACTGGAGCCTTCTTTTATGACATACATGGTCAAAACATTAGTAGTGTCTTTCTTTTCAATGCTCCGTACCTGTGCTACTATACTTGTTTTAAACTGGTGTTTGGTTTTACTAATAAGAATGCAATGCAATTGCATGATGCCTTATAAATTAATCCTGCAGTGTTACAAATGATCAATTGTTTTCTTTTATATACTTCTCCAGTCACAGGATTAGAAAAAGATGGACCAACCTGTATTGATGGACAGTAGATGCAGTTACCGCATCTAAAAGTACCTTGGCGGGAGGGGAGGCTGGATGCCTCTGTTTTGGATGGCATACAGACTTCTGGCCATTCGGTCTGTTATATTTCTGCCCTAGTGGTAGACAATACATGGAAACTTCTCAGCGACATTCTGTCATTTCTTTTATGTCTTTACAATCTACTAGTTCTTGAATAAAACAGATTTCATCAAATATCTCTGTGGCGTAAAGGTTGGGACAAAGTTAAGTTGGTTTGTGGCAGCATATTGTCTCATTTTAGGCATAGACAATAGTTTTTTAGGCATATTATTCACCTTTTCAAACTGCCCCCGATTTTCCCCATTACAAAAAAAGAATATTTTTTCATGACTCGTGATACAAAAAAAGAACCTTTTTTCATATCACGAGTCGTGAAAAAAGATTTATAATCTTAAAACAGCAACATTTCAAGGGCATTTCTCCAAGAGAGGCAGGAAACTACAGACCTGTCAGTTTGACCTCTGTGGTAAGGAAAGTGATGGAATCACTTCTGAAGGAAAGAATTGTTGAGTACCTAGAGGCCAGAGGGGCACAGGACCCAAGGCAGCATGGGTTCATAGTGGGAAGGTCATGTCAGTCAAATCTAATTGATTTCTTTGACTGGGTGACCAAAGTAGTCGACCAGGGAGGGACTGTGGACATGGCCTATCTAAACTTTGACACAGTCCCACACAAGAGATTAATAATCAAATTAATGAGCCTGGGAGTGGGTCTCAGGGTGGTAGCCTGGGTAAAACATTCGCTGGACAATAGGACACAGAAGGTAATTGTAAATGGAGTCCACTCTGAAGAAAGGGGGGTTATTAGTGAGGTACTGCAGGGTTCAGTACTGGGTCCAGTCCTTTTCAATGTCTTTATAAGTGACATTGCAGAGGGACTGGAAGGAAAAGTATGCCTCTTTGCAGATGACACAAAAATCTGCAACAGGGTTGATACACAAGAAGGTGTGGAAAGGATGAGAAGGGACTTGGCAAGGTTGGAGGAATGGTCAGAAGTATGGCAGCTTGGATTCAATGCAAAGAAGTGCAAAATAATGCATTTGAGAAACAAAAACCCAGGGGAAGATTATACAATGGGATGGAGGTAGTAACAACAAAATTAGAAAGGGACCTGGGGTAATCATATCAGATGACCTTAAGGTTGGCAAGTAATGTGAGAAGGCAGTAGGGAGGGCTGGGGGGATACTGGGATGTATAGGGAGAGGCATCACCAGCAGAAAACAGGAAGTTGTTATCCCTCTGTACAGACAGTTAGTGAGACCCCATCTGGAGTACTGTGTCCAGTTCTGGAGACCCCATCTCCGCAAGGACATAGACAGGATGGAGGCAGTCCAGAGGAGGGCAACTAAAATGGTGCAGGGTCTGGAAGAGAAGTCATACGAGGAGAGACTAAAGGAGCTTAATATGTATACCCTTGAGGAAAGGAGGGAGGGGGTACATGGTGTGAAATTAAAAGCCTGATTCAGGGCCGGCCCAGTGGCATGGAGAGCTGAGGTACTACAAGCACCTTAATTCTTACCATGCTGATGACCTGTGTACAGCAACGAACAAGGGTTGCTGGGCATCAGCCAGGGTGGAAGAGGATCAGGCACCCAACAACTGCTCTTCTGTCCTGGGGTGGGGGAGGAGGGATCTGAATGTTCTGCCAAATGACTGCCACCTGGTGGAGGCCAAGCAGCAGTGCAAATTAAGGAGGGCAGAAGAAGGGAGGGTTGCAGGATTCCATGGCATACGCATGCCTCTATGGGCACATGCTTACGAGCACACCCCAGCATGGGGATGGGAACTAAACTACAAAGGAAAATGATGGCAGGACAGGAGTAAATGATGTCTGTCCACCGATCCCCACCTGCTGCACCACCGGAACCATGGATGCTAATGACTGGATGGGTGAGCAATCTGTGGGGGTACCAGGCTTCCAGTTAAGTACCATGGAGATGTAGGATGGTGAGGTTCAGCAGGGCAGAGCTGAGACAAGCCCAGCCTGTCCTAGCCGAGGAGAACGAACAATGAATGAAAAAAAAATGCCTGATTCACTTCCAGGAGCAAAATGTGGAAAGGCTGCTCTTGTGTAAAAGGTGCTGACATAAAACTGACTAAATAAAGTGAAAAAATGCAACATATGAAAAAATGTGTCTCCAGACCCCTGTAAGGTATGCTGGATACTGCATCAGTGGTTGTGGGTTCCCCCAGTGAATTCTTATCATTTACAACAAGTGATGTGCACCACAGTTTTATAAAGTATCAGTGGATTTCAGAGTCCATATCTGACCAGTAAGTTAGCTTGCCCATGAGGTGCAAGAAACAGTACTATGAAAAACAAGGATGCAACGCCATTAAAAATAACAAAGGCTCACTTTTAATTTTTTTGTCTTGTCATTATGCAGGGTGTGAAAAGCATGCTGGGTCGCTCATGTGGATAGTCGTTCTCATTGGAAACCTGTTACGTGGGATGGGAGAAACACCCATTATGCCTTTGGGGGTGTCTTACATTGACGATTTTGCTAAAGAAGAAAACTCTGGATTTTACTTTAGTAAGGTTTCTTGATTTGCTATTCTCTTCAAAGGGCAGTCTAGACAACATACTGATGAACACTGATGCAGGCTCCAGAAATCCAGTTCTCACAACCAAAAGGGTCCCACAACACAGGACTATTGCTCTGACTGATTGAGACTTGAGACCCTGTTTATGGAGGCAGTATAGTGCTGTGGACTAGGGCACTGAGCTGCAAACCTGGAGACCTGGGTTTGAATCCCAGAGCCCTCACTTGCATACTGTGTGACCCTGAGTAAGTCACTTAACTTCCTTGAGCTCGCAGGTCACACCTGGAAACAAACTTCAGCTTGGTGTACCTTTCCTGGTTAAACAATTTCCCCTTTCTCTATTTTTTAAACATTGTAGTGTTGTAGATTATTAGTTTAGATGGGGTTCAAGACCTGGATTTTTTTATATTATTTGTAAAGGTAGTTTGGAATTTTATGTCAGCCAGTTAACCAAACTGCTTCTATTTCTAGAAACATTAACAGCTATATAAACCCATAAAACTAAAAACTGTAGGGGTCGGCAGATGGCCCAATGATAAAGATGTCTGCTTACTCCGCTAATGTCCCAGATCAGTATTCAGAGCCCAGAGTGTCATGCACAAAGCAGCAAAAACATTGCTTAGCATCTGTTTCAGATGCCCCCTGGCTTGGAGAACATGGGAGCTCCAGTTGATAAATTGACTGGCCCCTAGTGGCCTGGAGAGAGGAAGTCATTTGGATAGGAATGCATGGTCCTATCCTGGGAGGAGAAATTCAGCTATGGGTGCAACACAGGCCATTTACACATGGCACAATGCCATCATGCATTCATCCTTTGCTGGCTATACTAATTGAAGTGTAATGGGTGGACAAGTCTGCACAGGTTGTACCCCCTGGAATAGAGGGGGAACTTTGGGAGAAAATAAATACCCTGCGGAATGCAAGGTGGTGCAATGGTAGATGATGCTGCCATGCTTTCTACACCCAAATACATTGTCCAGACCTCTTTAAATGGGAAGCATTCTGACTGGTCTTGCCTCCCAGTCAGTCACTCTGACCCAAAGGAGTATGTCTTGGACAGATGACTTTCAGAACTCGGTAGATGAAAGCCAGAGATAACCACTCCAAATGATTGTGGAAAATTGGCATGTTGACACAAGAAAGAAACCTGCACTCCTCCCTTTCACCCACCAGCTGATCAAGGAGTGGCACTGACCTTGACTGGGAAACTGGGAAGGCAGTGCTTTACCCACCCTCCTGACTGAAGGAAATGTGTCGCCATGGTCACCCAGAACATTGAGAAGGTGACAGGGGAAACCCAAGGGGGGGGGGGGAACTCGAGAAAAAATAAGTAAAAAACAAAATAGCAAGCAATAAAAAAGTAAAAAACATGTAGAATTTTTTTCTCTCTGAAAATGTGTTTATTAAAAATGTAATTTTACTATCAGTCTCTGACTTACAAGCATCTTCGGTCCCCATTTTCAGATGTTTAAAATAGTGCTAACATGAATAGCACTGTCTTATCTGGGCAGTGCACTTCGAATGGGATGGGGGCCATATTAAAGGGCCAGTGTGTGCGGTGCTCAGTGGATAGCACAGTCATGCTAAATAAACCACTGCACCAAAGCAAATGAGATCACCCACTGTGGCATATTCAGTAGAATTTAGAAGCAGTAAATAACTGCTGTGGCAGCACCATTTTCTACTTCCAAAACCCTACTCTTAACAACGCACACAGAGGTGCATGATCAGCTGCCACCCCCCCCATCCTGATTCCTGGAAATCTGTCAGAATCCATTGTAACCTAGTGGTCACCTCTGATCTCCAAGTAGATGTCTACAAAGCACCCAGGTAGTCTAGTGGTTCCTCTGATTCCTGAGTGGATGTATAAAAAGAACTCTGTTACTCTAGTGGTCCATCCCCATTCCTGAGTACACATCAAAATCCAGTATTCTAGAGGTACGTTTCCCCACATTCCTTGAGTGAACATCAAAACACAGTAGTCTATGCCTTCCTCTTCTCAGTCACAAAACGACAGCCCTGATAGTCCAGTGCTTCCCCCTTCTCCCTGTTATTTTGATCACACTCACCACCCCCCAGCCCACCACACAAACCCCACCACCGTGACTCCCTTCCACCCCAGCCTTACCCATAAAGTGGAATTTGTAGTTCACCATTGGATTCACAGACAGTGACTATCAAAGTCCCTCCACACAACACCTCGGCCAATGGCTGTCTGAATGACAGAGAGTGAGCGTGTGCACACTGTAGAAATGGCTGGTTTCCCAAAAGGATCCCCACAGAAGGATGCTGAGAGAGCACATGGACAACTCAAACTGTTAAGGTAACTTGGGTAACTCGCTCAAGGACAGTATGAGGTCATTACTGCTATCAGGCTTTCTGGTAACATCCAAAAATGATGAAGACACTACTGAATTGTATGTGAGGTGTGGCATTAATACAACCGTGATAGGTGGGATTGCTGATACTATCTATTAATTGTGCTAAGAGCTGTAGGACTGGCAGTTCCAGAAGTCAGGGTAATCTGCTGGAAGACTACCATCAAGGACAGGGTCTGGGCTTCAGTACTGTAATATGTGATCAGCTGTCCAAAAAAAGAGAAACATTGTAAAAAAATCCAAATCCCACAAATTATTAAGGGAAACAATTTATGAGGATGTTGGGTTAGTGGATGGACTGACTGGTGGTGATAGAAACTGGGAAAGAGTAGAATTTCATAAGGATGACTGGTGAATATATTGTAGGTGTGTGTGGATATAGTTTAATGTTACTACAGTGGACACAGTAATCACACTTCAAAGTATTTGACTAGAGTCAGAAATGGACACTTCCATATTTCTACTCTGGTTTCAGTCACTTCAACCCTAGCTATCTAAACTGAATCCTGCCCTACACCTGCATACCTGATTGACGGCAAACATTGTCAGATTCTTGCTTTAAGTTGCAGACTAGCTACTAACTGGTACATTGCTTAACTAGTATAAGTAGTGGCCACCTTAGTGGCTGAGGTGACTTTGGTTCACACATAAACTTTAAGTGTTCTATACCTTTCTACCTCTCTGCAAGCGCTCAGAAAAACTAATCTGTGTATTTTGTCTTCATATGCCTATGCAGAGACAGAATGGTTGGAACTTGGTGGACTCCTGGAAGGTTGGGGTGGTAGGAAGGGTGCATGCTCCCCAGCCTGTACCACTGCAGAATGCCTTCACTGTACTGATGGGATGGGGAAGCTGACAGGAGGCATCCAAAGCAGTGGGAAGGGAAGAGGTGGGGGTCCTCAGAAGAGGAGGTCTCAATGAGGAAAAAAGAGGCCCCCAGCTGAGGAAGAAGGAGCTGCTGGTGGGAGACTCTGTTGTTAGGGTGATAGACTTGGGAGTGGGGAGAGGAAGAGAGAGGGCGGTAAAGTGCCTGAGAGGTGCTTTGGCTTGAAGGAATGGACAGCTTATCCAGAGAACTGCCAGTGCAGCAGACGGAACGGATCTAAATGTCAGTGTCTACCTGGGGACAAATGATCTGGCAAGGGACAGGGTAGGGGTAGTGCAGGATAATTTCAGGGAACTGGGGAGGGGCCTCAAGCAGGTGGCATGCACAGTGTCTTTTGTCAATGTGTTACCCATGTACGGCTGGGCAGAATAAAGTGTACTCTGAGCCAGAGCATTAACAATTGGTTGAAGGCATGGTGCATGGAGGACGGCTTCAACTGTTTTAGGAAATGGGGCCAACCTAGGAGGTTATGGGACACTATAGGGAAGATAGTCCTGCATCCTTCCAGGAAGGGGACTACAGTCCTTAGTGGGAAGCTTAAATGTTGCTTGGATGGGCATTTAAACTAGCCATGGGAAGGGGAGCTGTAAAACCAATGGAGGCAAAACTTGCCCTCCACCGGATGATGTAGCATCAGGGAGGAAGGACTCGAGGGGAGTAAACTCACCCAGGGCAGGGGCACAAAAAGACAAGAGTGGAGACAAGACAGAGAAAAGGGGGGTATAAGTCAGGAAAACAAGAATAAAGGAATAAAGGAGTAAAGGAGACAGGAATGGATAAGGTAAAAAGGGAAGAGGTGGCTCAGTTGAGCTTCAAAGGACAGCACAGGCAGGAAAGGGGGAGGGAAGCAGGCAGGGATGGAGTAAGATGTGGAGAGTGATGTATACAAATACAAGAAGTCTGGGAAATAAAATTTCTGACCTGGTGGCTATCATGGCAGAGGCTAGCCTGGATTTGGTGGCCATAACAGAGTCATGGTGCACTGAGCACCGTGACTGGGATGTGGCTATACCTGGCTATTCTCTGTTCAGGAGAGACAAGGCAGGGAGGAGAATGTGGGCTGAGAAGCCAGGCCTGCTATCTTACCACACACCAAGGTACTTGAAGGTTGGGACAGCCTTAAGCGGGGAACCATCTAACGTGGGAAAAAATGGGAAGAGAGGTGAGCGGGTCCAATTTCTGACTGGTACCAAAGGTAATAGACACAGTTTTTTGTGTTGACCCATAGTTGGTTGGCCTAAAACCAGAGCAGAACATTGTGAAAGTCTTGCTGGAGTGCAATCCACAGAAGCAGTTGGGGAACCTGAGCTGTAGAGGACTGTGTCATCTGCATTTATGTGAATATGTGAGTTGGCACAGGCAGAGGGGAGGTCACTGAGGAAGAGCAAGAATAGTATTGGGACAAGGATGGAAGCCTGTGGAACCCTGACCTGAATAGGGAGTGGTGGAGAAAGTACACCTTCTGCCTGTACCAACTGTTAATGGCCCATGAGATGGGATCAGAACCACTCGACAGAAGAAGCTGAGAGGCCAGCTGTCCTCAGTTTATCCAGGAGGAGCATGTTGGATACAGAATCAAAAGCTTTATCAATGAAAATGGCAGCAGTAACATGTCCCTAATCCATTCCTGGGAGGATGAAATCAGTGACCCTAAGTAGGGAGGTGATGGTAGAGTGATCCTCCCTAAAACCAGACTGGGAGGGGCAGAGGAAGTTGGAAGGAGTGGAAGAAGTCAGCAAATCATGAGTAAACCAGTTTCTCTTGCAGCTTTGCAAGAGAAGGGAGGAGGGAGATAGGGCAAAATTTGCCAGCAGTGGAGGGGTTGCCTCCTTTGTGAAGGGGGAGAACCTTGACAAGCTTCCAAGGCTGAAGGACAGTGCAAAGGGTGAAGGAGAGATTTAGGAGGTAAAGCGGGGTGGCAGGCAATGGCTGGAGCTGAGAGATAGAGAAGTTTAGGGACCAAACCATCTGGGCTGGATTTGGAAGGATCGAGTGAGGAAAGGGCGAGAAGGGTCTCCTGGGGAGTGACAGGTGGAATGTCAAAGCCCAGGGGAGAGGGTGGAGCCAGGAGGTGGGGGACAATGGGAGAGCACAAGTAGTGAAAAACTCATTGAAGTGAGTAGCAACAGAGGGAGGGTCAGATACTGGTGAGCCATTTATCAAGTGGACTGGGGTTGTGGAGTGGCATAAGGAAGGGTCAAAAAGGAAATGAATTACCTTCCAGAATTTGGTGGGGGAGTTAATGTTAATCTGGAGGTTGGCCTTGAAATAGAGGTTCTTGGCAGTATGGATGGTCTTAATGCAAGAATTCCTAAGTGCCCTGTAGGAAAGGAGGTCCTGAAGGGAGGGGGATAATTTGTACTTTGCCCAGGCTTGGGCACAAGTCTTGTGCAAGTCAGTGAGATCACAGGTGATCCAGGGGTGGTGTGATGATTTTACTTTGGATTTTCTGATGGAGGCGTGATTATCCAGATAGAAGATAATAATGAGTGGAAGAGGGATAGTGCCAACTCAATGTCTGGAGCTGTGAGCATGGGGGACCACTCTGTAGCAGCCTGGTCACTCAGTAGAGCATTTATGTTCAGTAACTGGAGGGATCTTGGCCAGATGTACTTTGAGGTGGAGGGAGGGAGTGTTCTGACACAGAATGTCATATAATGGTGACTGAAGGCTCCGGCAGTACACCTGCTGCAACCATGTGAGTGAGAGGACAGAACCCAGTCCAGGAGGTTGTGGTTAGATGAGCGGGGAAGGAACTCAATCTTTGGGTAGTGGACCTTAAGGATGGGAAATCCAGTTAATGTTGAAGTTACCCAAGAGGATGAGCTCTCCAGTAGAGGAGAGTGAGGAGACAGTTGAGAGTGAATCCACCAGAGAAGAGGGGGACATTCTCAGTGAAGCATAGAAAACAGCAACAAAAAAGGCAATGAAGAGGGAAAGGAAAGTTTATCTATCAGGAACTCATGGGAGGAATGTGTATCTTCGCTGAGAGTGTTGGTGCATGAAAGACTCTGACAGACATAAAGGGCAACGCTATCTGCACATTTATCCCTGTTCTCCTGCAGAAGTGGTAATCCAGAATGGTGAGGATAGAATCAGGAGTCCTGGAGGAGAGCCAGGATTCCATGACACAGAGGGGGTCTGGAGAGTGTTGAGAAACCCGTACAGTAAGAGCATCCAGTTTGGAGAGGAGGCTCCTTGCATTCAGGTGGAAATTACTAAGGCCTCTAGGGATGGAAGACGGGAGGAGAATGAGGGATCAGGAATGAGTTCTACATCATCAACAAGTAGAAGAAGCAGAATAAGGAAGAAGAGAATAGAGTAGGACTTCTGACTCTTAGGCTGGGGAGGAGAATGGGGGAGGGATGAGTGGGAAAGGGACAGGAGAGAATGGTGAAGGAACTCCAGGTAAGGGAGGGGGAGGAAAGGAGAATAGGATGGATGGGGATGGGAGGCTGGAGGGAGGGAGGGAGGAGAGAGGAAGCTGTCGGAAGTGGGGAGGAAGAGGGAAGGAAAAATGGGGCAAGGGAAAAGATGGGGTGAAAGTGGAGAGGGTTGAGGGAAGGAGAGAGAGCATCAGAAGGCCAAGTAGGAGGGCAGGGAACATGATTAGCAGGTACACATGAGGCATGTAATGAAGCTGGAGGGAGGGAGTTTAAGAGGGGTGTAGGGAAGAACTACTTCACTGAAAGGGCGGTAGATGCCTAGAGCACACTGCTAGCAGAAGTAGTGGGGGGTGAAAACAGTGGTAGGGCTTCAAGCATGCATGGGATAGACATAGGGGAATATTAGTAAATAGGAAGGGAGGAGGGAGGGTTGCCTGAGACCAGTTATGGTCTGCAGAGACAGATTTTGCAGAGAACATCTGCGCAGACTGTGTGGGCTAAGTGGTCCTTTTCTGCCAACAGATTCTATGTTTCTGCTGTATACAGCATCTTTGCATACAGACTGTTAGCTCGGTCTTTAAAAGATGCTATCCCATCTGACAGCAAAATGCATATTTTGTTCATACAAAACAGGCTTTCTTAAGGAACCCAAAATTAAAATGGGTTACTCCAGTTCCCCCAACACAAACAACACATGATGTTCACAATAGGAGAAAGGTTTTAGGATTTTTTTTGTCTGTGCTGGGAGGCATATTAGATTATGCAATGCCACTATAATCTGAAAAAGGGCCACTACTGGGGGATAGGAGCACCGGTGGGAGAGAGGTGGACACCAGCCCGTTTACTGAGGAAAGAGTCCTAAAGAAACTCGAGAATCTGAAAGGGCACAAGGCTATAGGACCAGCTGGGATACATCACAAATATTAAAAGAATTTAGACAGGTGCTAACAGCACCGGTAACAGATCTATTCAATAAATTGATAGAGATGGGGTGATTCCAGGGGACAGAAAGAGGGCAAATGTAGTCCCTCTCCACAAAAGTGGGAACAGGAAGGAGGCTGGCAACTACAGGTCAATCAACCTGACCTCAGTGATGGGGAAATTAATGGAGTCACTGCTAAAGGAAAGGACTGTGATATTTCTTGAATCCAGCAGAGCACAGGATCCAAGGCAGCATGGATTCACAGCAGGAAGGTCTTGTCAAACAAATCTGATAGATTCCTTTGACTGGGTGACCAGGGAGGTAGATAGGGGAGGAATGGTAGATGTGGCCAACCTAGATTTCGGCAAGGCCTTTAACACCGTCCCACATAGGAGGTTGATAAATAAGTTGGGCAGCCTGGGAGTGGGCCCCAAGGTGGTAAACTGGGTCAGAAACTGGTTGAGTGACAGGACACAGAGGGTGGTGGTAAATGGCATTCAATTGAAGGGGGGGGGGGAAGACCAGCAGGGTGCCACAGGGATCCATGCTGAGGCCATTCCTCTTTAATGTCTTCATAAGTGACATTACAGGGGGGCTGGAGTGGAAGGTATGCCTCTTTGCAGATGACACTAAGATCTGTAACAGGGTCAACTCTCCAGGGGTGTGTGTGGAAAAAATGAGAAAGGAACTAAACATGCTTGAGGAGTGGTAGAGAGTGTGGCAGCTAAGATTCAATACAAAGAAGTGCAAAATCATGCACTTGGGGCACAGAAATCCAAGGAAGAAGTACAAGATGAGGGGGAGTACTGACGGCCACCAGTCAAGAAAGGGACCTTGGGGTAATCCTATCTGATGACCTAAAGGTAACCAAACAATGTGAGAAGGATGTGGGGAGAGCCAGTGGAATACTTAGGTGCATAGGGAGAGGTATCACCAGCAGAAAAAAGAAGGTGGTTATGTCACTGTACAGATCACTAGGGAGACCTCATCTGGAGTACTGTGTTCAGTTCTGGAGGCCATATCTCCGGAACGACATAGACAAAATAGAGGCAGCCCAGAGAAGGGCAACAAAAATGGAGCAAGGACTGCACCAAAAGACATATGAGAAAAGACTTGAGGACCTCAACATGTATTCCCTGGAGGAGAGGAGAGAGAGGGGGGATATGATAGAGACATTCAAGTACATCAGGGATATAAACAAGGTACTGGAAGGTAGCATCTTTCAGAAAAGAAGGTGTGTGTAAGAACAAGGGAGCATGATATGAGGCTGGGGTAGGGAAGGCTCAGGGGCAATGTGAGAAAATACTTTTCACAGAAAGAGTACTGGATGCTTGGAACAGCCTCCCTGCGGAGGTGGGGCAAAAAAGTAGGGTAATTCAAGAATGCATGGGATACTCATTAGAGTACTCTAGCAACAGGGAAGAGAGGGTAAGCCGCAGATCAACTATAGTCTGCAGTAATGCATTAGGTAGGGAAAAGGGGCAGACTAGGTGGACCACACTGTCCTTATCTGCCAACGCCTTCTGCGTAGCTGTGTGTATCTGTGTATCTGGCTGCAAGAACAAGGACAGCTCTACATCAACAGCAAATCTTAACCCCTTCCCCACCACTAGGCCATCAAGGAAGAAGGAAACAGAACAAAGCAAAAACTCTAGTCAAAGCCAATATGGCTGTGGAGAGCTTTTAGGGGTGGCAAGAGTGTTAAAAAGAATATGTGGTGCTCTCACTGCACTGGAGTCAGCCGTAACTAGTACTGCATGATTACAGTACTGCACTTGCATGATACTCACACATACGCAGTTTGCCCAGGAGTCAGCCATGTGCAACATGGCAGCACTGACATGACTACTTATGCACGATACTCATGAATACACAGTCTAAGTCAGTGCCACCATATTGTCTACTTCCACAGTTGCAGAAAGGAGAGGTAGTACACTGGAAAGGGGTGTATTTATGCGGCCCGTGGAGGGGAAGGGCTGCATAAGCAGAATCACTGGAAATTATACCAGAGCAGTGTGGGCAGCACATCAGACAGCGGTCTGGTCACATGATTCCAAAGTGCTCTTATACAAATCTGATGATGGCATAACATCTGTGGAGCTTGGCCCATGCAGCCGTAAAAATCAGACTCAGGAGGAGACTATTAACAAACTAGAGATCTAGTCTGGGACTTGCTTGTCATCACAGTCACGTTCTCATTCTTTTTTAAGCAGTAGTTTCTGGCAAATGTGCTTTAAACATATTGAGCTCAGTGCTGCTAGACTACTTCTGGTTTCCCCTGATTGTAGTAGGTGGGGTAATAGCAGGTCTTGAAGTGGTTGCTGCCAGTGGTGGCACTGTCAGAATAAAAGTGGTACCCATGCTCGTATGCACATTTTAGAAATGACCCCTTTCCTTGTTTTTGCTGAAATAAATCTGATCCCTTTAAAACAAAAACAAGGAGTCAATTTATGGCCTCCACCCCAACCCCTCCTTTTCACTTCAAGTGAGGAACACGATTATGGGTTTGCATCAGATGTACAGTGGCAGCCATAGACGCATACTATTGTTAAACAGTAATCAACTGTATGTAAAAGCTTGTTTTTTTTTAATGTGTGCTTTCTTAATGTTGTCAATACCACTTCACCCATTTTGTACTCTGCCCCTGGATTTCTGTGCCCCTAGTGCATTATTTTACATTTTTGTGCTGAAACCTAGCTGCCATACCTTGACCACTGTTCAAGTCTTCTAAGGTCTCTGTTCATACTTTTCCATCCTGCTGCAGATCTTGGTTTCATCAAGCAGAGTCAAACCTTCCCTTCCTGCTTCTTTGCAATTTCACTTATACAGACATTAAAGAGGGCTGGGTCCTGCACTGATCCATGAGGTACCCCCATCACCCTCCCTTCCTTGGAGTGAACTCCATTTACTACCAGCCTCTGTCAGCTATCCCCTAAGCAATTTCTTACCAAACAGCCACATTTTGTTCTCTCTGAGCCAACACAGTAGGAGTCATGCTGAGCAAATGTAACTTTCTCGAAAAGTATTTAAGTTACACGTACATATTTCTTTAAATGTGGCCATCTGATTAACTGAATTTTCATTTTCTTTTCACTATTTTCACCTTTTGCATGGCTGCATTTAAAAAAAATAATTAATTCAGTTTAGTGATTACCCTCATTTGAAAGGTCTTTTTGTCCTGAACAACATACATGCTAGTGGTGTATGTGTAACTTGTATACTTTCTTAGATATTTACATTTGTTTGGCATTACTCTTAATGTGTTCGCTCAGAGGAAAACATTAGGCTGTTTGGAAGCACAGTAGAAGTCATCCTTACATACTAAGGAGCCAGCAGAAGAAGCCCATTTGGTCTATCTAGTCTGCTTGTATTGCAGGGTCCAGAGCTTGAGCTACTGTCCTTGTCCCCCTCCCCACTCCTCCCATTCTCCCTACCCATGATCCTTACATTCCCCTGTGCCTATCCCAGCCTCTCTTGAAGCTGCTCACTGTATTCAATGAGATCACCTCTTCTGGCAGATCATTCCCAATGTCCACCACTCTCTCTGTAAAGAAGTGCTTCCTGACCACCCTCTTAATCCTCCCATCCTGCATCTTAAGATTGTGCCCCCTTGTGTTATGGTTGCCACTTAATTAAAAGAGACCCTCCTTATCCACCTTATTTATACCTTTAAAGTACTTCAAGTCCCAATCATGTCCTCTCTCTCTCTCTCTCCTGTCCTCCATGGAGTACATGTTCAGTGCCCTCAGCCTCTCCTCATATACCTTGCCCTACGGACCTGCTGCATCTTTGTAGCCCTCCTCTGTACCTTTGCCAGCAGGTTACTGTCCTTTTTGAGGCGTGGGCACCAGTACTGAGCTCCATACTCTAGATGTGGCCTTACCAGTGACCTGTACAAGAGCAGTATAACCTCCTCTCTCTCCCCTACTACTGATCCCCCTAGCTATGCATCTCAGCATCTTGTTTGCCCTTGCTGCTGCTTTCTTGCACTGTGTGGAATGCTTCAGGTCACTAGTGATCATCACTCCCAGGTCCCTCTCCTCTTCTGATGCAGATACCAGGACTCCACCCAGGTAGTACTCTGTCTTGGGATTTTTGGTTCCAATATGCATAACTTTGCATTTCTTAGCATAGAAGCCAAGCTGCCAGATCCTGGACGGAAGCACCACAGATGATCGACACTAGGGTGCCTGTCGTCCCCCACAGCGATGCCTGGAAACCATCGCCAATGAGCCCGATACAGAGCATGCTGACAACTGGAAAATAGACGTGGCAGCAGCAGTGGACACCCCAAAGCACAGGGGTGTGACGGGCCACTGAACGCCACAGCACCAGCACTGACGAATGCTGCGGGTAAGGACCCGATGGTGCGCACCACCCCCTTACCCCCAGCCACAGATGCCCGACGGCCAGCAGAGCAACATGTGGGTTGCTGGTGGAGGTCTCCGGTAGGCATGATGGAGATGCACCAGGCAGGGATGCTGACACAGTCACACACACACACACACACACACACACACAGGGGATGCCCCCAGTGCAGCTGGACACAAGACCTGGGCGCCAGACATGGCATCATGCACAGCGTGGCGATAGTAGTGGCACTGACACTGTGGTGCTAGGTGGACCGCCTAGCACTCTTGGCTCCCCAGGGACACAAATGCTTTGCTATGGGACCAGTGCATAGCGGCTACTGTCCACAGAGGTGACACATGCACAGTGCTCGCCGTGGGCCCACTCCTGCTGGTCATGTGCCCGGCTCCACCAGCAGCTTGTGCCCCTTGACACTGTCCTTGACTGTGGCCGACATGTCCCCTGTTGCTTTGGGAATGGGTCTGCAGGTGCGGCGGTCATCTGTGTTGTTGCTGC
Source organism: Neoceratodus forsteri (assembly GCA_016271365.2). Lineage (NCBI taxonomy): Eukaryota > Metazoa > Chordata > Ceratodontiformes > Ceratodontidae > Neoceratodus > Neoceratodus forsteri. Next base: position 1,318,116,882 of record CM028131.1, read on the forward strand.
CAGCGATCCTGCTGCCATTGTGGGGAGCGTGTTGGCTGCTGTGGCAGGTCAGCTTTGCTGTGGTCGAGATATCAGCTGCCACTGTTCTTGTGTCGCTGTGGCAGTGTCGATCTGACACTGTGCTTCAATCCTGGACCACCTCCCCAGCTTTTCCAGGTCATCATGTAGATTCTGCATCCATTCAACTGTGTCCACGTTCCCGCAGAGCATAGTGTTGTCAGCGAATAGGCACATTTTGCCCTTTATACCATCCCCAATATCATTGATGAAGACATTGAACAACACCGGCCCCAGCACTGAGCCCTGCAGTACCCCACTGGTGACCTTTCTTGTGCCAGATAACTCTCCCCCCATAACCACCCTCTGAGTTCTGTCCCTCAGCCAGTTTTCCACCCATCTGGCCATCTTATCCCCAACCCTGAGATCCACCAACTTCCTGATCCCACCTTTTGTGAGGCACAGAGTCAAAGGCCTTGCTGAAATCCAGATGGAGGATGTCTACCACTTGGCCCCTGTCCACTGTCTTAGTGATACAGACAAAGAAGTCAGTCAGATTTGTTTTACACAATCCCCCCTCCCCATGAACCCATACTGCCTTGAATCCTGGGGCCCATGCTCCTCTAGATATTTCACCAACCTTTCCTTTAGTATGGTCTCCAAGAGCTTGCCCACAATTGAGGTCAGAGTGACTGGTCTGTAATTCCCCTGGGTCATTATTGGGACCACTTATGTGAAGGGGCACCACATGTTCTGTTCTCGAATCCTGTGGTACCAAACCTGACTCTAGTGAACTATTAAATAGGTCTGTCAGTGGCCCTGCCAGCTCCTTGGCCAGTTCCTTTAGTACCCTTGGATGTACTCTGTCTGAGCCTGGTGATTTGTTCACCTTAAATGCCAGTGCCCATCCCTCACTCTATCCTCCTTTATCATTACATCTATGTTCCCCTCTCCCCCTACTCGTCTTCTCCTCCTCCTCCTCCCTCCTGAAGGCACTGGTTCATTCTCACTGGTGAAAATGGAACAGAAGTATTCATTTAGTATCTCTGCTTTTCCACCATTATCCTCCACCCACTCCTCCCCTTTCTTATGCCTAACAATCCCTTCTTTCTTGTCTCTTTGTTCACTTACTTTATATAGCAAAAGAAAGATTTCTGCCCCTTCTTAATTCCTTCAACTGCCTGCAGCTCCTTCTGTGCTTTAGCTTGCAGGACTTCTTACTTGCCTCACTAGCCAACCTTAGGTAATTTTCCCTATCCACCTCTGTCTTGGTCTTCTGGAATTTTCGGTAGGCCAGCCTCTTTTCCCTGACTGCCTGGGGAACCCCAGAACTGAACCAGCTGGGTGCTTTGGCCCTAGTGTTCTTACCCTGAGCCTAACACACTCCTCTGTGGCAACCAGTATTCCTTCCTTAATGATGAACCACCTTTGGTCCACCCCTACATCTGCTCTGATGCCTGCCAGAAAGCTCCTTAGTACTTCACCCATATTCCTGAAGTCCAACCTTCTAAAATTCAAGATTTTCATCTTAGTCAGGATGCTTTCCCTTCCTATATCTAACTGGAACCACACTGTGCAATGGTCACTCCCACCCATTGGCTCCCTGTTATTTCCTGTACATGCTCTCTATTTGTGAGCACAAGATCAAGCACTTCCTCTGCTCTTGTTGGTTCTGTGATGCGTTGAGTCAAGAACCCACTCAGCAATCCTTTCAGGATCACCTGACTCCTAGCACATGTTGTTGACGGTATTCTCCAATCCACCTTGTGCAGGTAGAAGTCCCCCACAATTACCACCTCTCCTTCCCCGCAGCTTCCAATATTTGTGAACTCAGTTCTCTGTCCCTCTTCTCATCCTGGTTGGGTGGTCTGTACACCACCACCAACCTCACCTTTCTCCCTCTATTGGACCTTAATTGAACCCATAATGGCTCCATCTCCACTTCCTCCGACTCCTCCCTCATGCAAGTTATTCACTCCCTGATATAAACTGCCACCCCTCCCCCCTTCCTGACTGTCCCTTTTGTATAGTTTATATCCAGGGATTTGTAAGGTCCCAGTCATGGTGTAGTGATGCCCAGGTCTCGGTTACTGCCACTATGTCCACCCATTATCCTCCACCCCCTCCTGCCCTTTCTTAAGCCTAATAATCCCTTCCTTCTTCTCTCTTTTTTCACTTATATAGCAAAAGAAAGACATAGAAACATATGTAGACATTGACAGCAGATAAGGACTGCAAGGCCCATCTAGTCCTCCCATTTTTCCTACCTTATGAATGTGCCATAGGCCTTTACTCTATCAATGGCCTATCTATTCAAACTCATCTGTATTGCTCCCTTATGCCTATCCCATGCCTGTCTGAAGACCTGCACTGTATTCATATCCACCATTTCCTGAGGTAGGCTGTACCATGCATCCGCCACCCTTTCTGTGAAAAAGAACTTCCTCACATTACCCCTTAATCAGCCTCCCTCTAATCTCATGCTGTATCCTCTTGTCCTGCTACTTTTCTGATATTGAAACATGTTAGACTCTTTCACCTTGATTATGTCCTTAAGATGTTTGAATGTTTCGATCATATCACCTCTCTCCTTCCTTTGCTCTAGGGTATACATACTGAGCTCTGTTAATCTGTCCTCATATGTTTTCTGATGCAGTCCCTGCACCATTTTGGTTGCCCTTCTCTAGACTGCCTCCATTTTGTTAATGTCCTTGTGCAGGTGCAGTACTCATGCAGTACTCTAGATGGGGCCTAACCAGTGTCTTGTAAAGAGGGATTATAACCGCTCTGTTATGACTTGTGATACTCCTACTAATACACCCCAACATCCCCCTAACCTTATCTACTGCTTTAGTGGTGTGCTTGGATGATTTCAAGTCATCTGTGATGATGATGCCCAAGTCTCTTTTTTCCCTACTGATTGCCAGCAACTCCCCTCCCAACCTATAGGTGGCTCCAGGATTTCTCTTCCCTATGTACATGATCTTGCCATTCTTCTGACCATTGTGCCAGTTTATCCAGATCTCTTCTCATTCTGCCCACCACATCTGGATCATCTACTCTGTTGCAGATCTTGGGGTCATCTGCAAACAGACAAACCTTACCCTCCAGTCCATCTGCAATGTCAGTGATGAAGATATTAAAGAGGAGTGGCCCCAGGACTGATCCCTGAGGTACCCCACTTGTGACTTGTATCTCTTTTGACTGTATACCGTTTACCACCACTCTCTGTTTTTTATCCGTCAACCAGTTTGTCACCCAGTTGACCAACTTTTGACCAACCCCGAGCCTACCCAGTTTATTATTCAATCTTCTATGTGGAACAGTATTGAAAGCTTTGCTGAAGTCAAGGTACAGTAAGTGACATCAACTGCACCCCCTTGGTCCACCACTCTGGTTATCCAATCAAAGAAATCTACGAGATTAGTTTGACAGGATCTTCCTGTTGCAAACCTATGCTGTCTTGGATCCTGTGCTCCTATGGATTCCAGGTGTTGCACTATCCTTTCCATAAGGAGTGCCTCCATAATCTTGCCCACTACTGAGGTAAGACTGACTGGTCTGTAGTTCCCTGCTTCCTCCCTGCTACCACTCTTATGGAGTGGGATAACATGAGCCCTTATCCAGTCTTCTGGGACCTCTTCTGTGCTCAGAGACTCACTAAACAGTTCTGCTAATGGCTCTGCTAGTTCCACCCTTAGCTCCTTTAGTACCCTGGGATGTATGCCATCAGGTCCCATTGCCTTGTCCACCCTGAGCTTAGCGAGCTCTTGTAGGACCCTTTCTTTTGTGAAGGGACTTGTGCACACCTCCCTCCCCACTGTGTTCATGGTGCTGCGCTGTGGGCCCTGCCGTACCTTCTCCTTAGTAAATACTGAGCAGAAGTATCTATTTAGGATAGATGCTTTTCCCTTGGTCCTCCTCCACACACTCCCCCTTATCCCCTTTGATCTTAGCAATACCTCCTCTGGATTCTCTCCTTTCACTAATGTATCTATAGAAAGTCTTGTCCCCTTTTACTGTTCGTGCTAGTGTTTCCTCAGTTTGGGCCTTTGCCTGCCTTACTGCCTTCCTTGCTTCCCTTAGGGAAGTTTGGTATGCCTCCCTATCTTTGTCCCGCTACGTTCTCTTATATTTCCTGAATGCCAGCCTTTTGGCTCTGACCTTTTCTGCTACTGTTTTTGAGAACTAAAGTGGTTTCCTCCTTCTTTTGCCCTGGCTTTTCTCCCTAATACAATGGGATGTTGCTTCAAGTATTGCATCCTTAATGCTTGCCCACTTTGCTGTGCTCCCTCATCTGTATTTCTTCTTGCCAGGGCTAGCTTAACTCTGTTGGCCATCTTATCAAAGTCAGCTCCTCTGAAGTCCCATATTTTTGCCTTGGAATGGGATGATTTAGTTCTAGTGGCCACATTGAACCATACCATGTGATAGTCACTGGCCCCCAGGTGACCTTCTACCTGGAGATCTGTGATCCTTTCCCCATTAGTCAATACTAGATCTAGTATAGCCCTGTCTCTAGTGGGTTGTTGTACCAGTTGTTTGAGGTCCTCCCCCTGCAGGGAATCCACTATGTGTCTAGTTCTGGTGGATGTTCCTGCTGGTATTGACCAATCTGTATCTGGCATGTTGAAGTCTCCCACTATCAGAACCTCCCCTTTAGCTGTCATGTTTTGTATATCTTCTAACAGTAATGTGTCTATGTCCTTCCCCTGGTCTATAGGCCTGTAGACAACCCCAATTCATATGGCTGTCCCATTTCCTGTTTCTAGGGTGACCCACAGTTTTTCTGGCTCCTTACAGTATGTGTATTCTGAATTTCTGTAGCTTTGATATTTTCATTGACATAAAGGGCTACTCTCCCCCCCTCCGCCTTTTTGTACCTTGGTTTCTTCTGAACAGTACATAGCCGGGTACTGAAGTCTCTTAAGTGTGGTTACTGGTGAACCATGTCTCACTAATGGCTACTATGTCCAGTTTAGCCTATGTCATTATTGCCTGCAGGTCTGGGATCTTGTTTCCCAGACTGCGGGCATTTGTGTACATGATTTTCCATTGGCCAGATTTCTGTGTGTTAGTTGTTGGGTGAGGTCCAGCGTTTCCTCTGCGCATCATATGTGGAGCCAGACCTTTTTCCTTACCTGGTGATACAAATGAACTACAAACATGCTGAACTCCAGCTTGATCACTAGCTGAGGGGAAGGGGTGTTCTTCCCGTTCAATGTATCGGGTGCTGCACCCGCACCCCTCTCCCCATTAGTTAGTTTAAATATTCTGCAAAGACGTCAAACTTCTGCCCCAGTGCACTGACTCCCTCCTTAGTCAGATGCAGTCCATCAAATTTAAAGAACCTTTGCTCCCAAAACTGTTGCCAGTTACCTACAAATCTGTGTCCTTTTTCCTGGCACCAGCCCTTGAACCACATGTTAGTTCCCCTATCTCCCCTTCACTGACCTTCCGTCCATCTGCCCCCCTCTCCCAGAACAGCAGGATCTCGAAGAAGGAGATACCAGATGAAAGGGAAGACAGTTTGTCTCCCAGCCTAATCTGGTGTTCCTTGGTCTCCATAACTGACCAGCTGGTGAGATCATTAGTCCCTATGTGTACCAGGACATCAATGTTTTCTCCTAATTCCTGCACAATTTTAGCAATGTGGTCAGTGTCTCTCCAGGCTGATGGACCTGGGAGACATCTGACCATTACACCCGGCTTGAGGTAGGTTTCAGCTCCCCGAATCATGGTGTCTCCTATGATCAGAAGTGCTTTGGATTTCCATTTTGCTTTGCTTTTTGTTTTGGTCCCTATTTTGGGTGAGTTTTGTAGTGCTAGCTCCTGTGCAGTAGTGTCCTGCTCTGTAGTGTCTTCTATGCCTTTGTTTGATTTTGGAGATACAGGCAGATACCTGTTTGTAGTTTTTATATGGTTTGTGGAGGTGGAGAGCATTGAGTGATGGGGCACCCGATTTGCCCTTCCTAATGACCTGCCAACCTCCCTATCTACCCTTTCCGGTCAAGGTGCTTCAGTTGGATTTGGAAAAATGGCAGGCAGGTCTTATAATATATTTCCTCCTGAATGTGCAATTTGAGGCCCGCAATCTCTGCCCATGCTGCCTGGAGCTGAACCCTTACATCTCCAATGGTCCAGCATGTAGGACAATATCCTAAATCCTGTATAACTGCCCTTTTGAAAAGTGTCCCACATTGTCTGTAGTTAATGATATCCATTCCAGTTGAGTTGCCTAGTTTATAACCTGGTCCAAGTAATTAGAAGGAGGAAAATTAAAGCAAAAGTGTTATTTTCTTTTTTTTTTTATAACTTGTTATAACAAGTTAAATTACTTGTGCCCCCTGTAAGTGAGATCAAGTGGATACCCCTCTTTTCCTCCCCTTCCTGCTTTGCTACAGAAAATGTCACTACTGTGCTTCTCTATAAATGGAGTGCAACATGGGGTGGTTGGGGATGGAAGTGGGTGGCCAGGCCCTTCCACTGCCAAAATAGAAGAACCACAGATGAAAGAAACAAAGATGTAAGAGCAGAAACAACCAACCAACAACAAATGCAGTATCCCTGAAAGCTTAGCCTAATGAGAGATAAAACTGTAAACCCTGTAAGCACCACCTGTAACAATTTCACAGAATATATACCATGCAAAAAACACTTTGCTACAGAGAAAAATAAAGCAGTAACAGAAGATATACCTTGCAAAAAACAACTTGAAGCAGAGAAGATTACGTAAGTTATCTGTAAGCACAAAACAGTAACAAACCTGTAGGCACATCCTGTAATAATGCAGCAGAAAGTATACCCTGTAACAGCAGTTTGAATCAGAGAAGATTGCAGCAGTAAAATGTAAGCAAAAAACAGTATCAAACCTTGTGAGCACAAAAGAAAATAGTAACACACTGTAAATCTGCGTAGCAAAAAGAAGCCGTAATCTTTTTCCTTGCTCTAATAATGTTGTTCCTTGCTCTGTCCTTACAAGCAAACCAAGAAGAAAAGAGTTCAGGTGAAGCTAGGTGCCTTTGTCAGCAAATCTAGTCTTCTCCCCTTCTTAATCCCTTCAGCTATCTGCAGCTTCTTCTATGCTTTAACTCACCAGGCTTCCTTACCTGCCTCACTAGGCAACCTTAGGTAATTTTCCCTATCCACCTCTCTCCTGGTCTTCCTGAATTTTCTATAGGCCAGCTTCTTTTTCCTTACTACCTAGGCAACCCCAGAACTGAACCAGCTGGGCGCTTTGGTCCTTGTGTTCTTACCCCTGAGCCTAATACACTGCTCTGTGGCAACCAGTATTCCTCCCTTAATGATGAACCACCTTTGATCCATTCCCATATCTGGTCTGATGCCTGCCAGGTGCCTCTTTATTACTTTACACATTTTCCTGAAGTCCATCCTTCTAAAATCCAAGATTTTGGTCTTAGGATGCTTTCCCTGCCCATATCTAATTGGAACCATGCTGTGCAGTGGTTGCTCCCACTCAATGGCTCCCTGACTGTTATTTCCTGTACATGCTCCCCGTTTGTGAGCACAAGTGCACTTTGGTAGGCATAATCCACACACAGAATACTTGATGGTATGAATTAGACTGACCACTTCCACAGAGGATAGCGATATGTGGGCCATAGTCAGGACTCTCTGCAGCAAACAAGTCAATGCAATAAAGCATACAAAAAGGCACTGAAGATGATGAGTTTTATAGAGAATGGTTTTCACAGTTGGCAAAGCAAGGTGATTCTGTCACTGCCAGATCCCTAGTGAGGCTTCACCTGGAGTGCTATGACAAGTTCTGGAAACCTCACCTGAGGAAAGTCCTAGATAGACTATGTCTCTAAACATCTATTCACTGAAATCCAGAAGGGAGTGTGGGTACATGATTGAAACATACGAGTGTCTTTGTGATATGAAGAAGGTAAATTGTTCTGTCCTATTTGTACAAAAGAGGGATGCAGTCACTAGTAGCATGAGTGAAGGTTGGTAGGATGCAAATTTCCTTCAAGGGTTTAAATGGGACTGGGACAGAGCAAGAGGAATTATAGTCCCCAAGAGGGGCAGTAAGGGTTCGAGGTGTGGTAGTGGGGGGAAGAGGTACAGTACAACAGCGCAGTAAGCCAGTGAGTGAGTTAGTATAGAAAGGGCAGAGTAGATAGATATTCAGTCTCCCTTTAGTCAAGTTCTGTGTTTTGATATTTCCTCTCAGCCGTGCACAATAACACACCATTACCAAAAAACCTTATATAGATACATATCAATGCACTTCAACAATTCCCTAGACAGTGCAGTGTCCTGCACATATACACATAGTTATACCATGGCCTTTCACCCATGCACAGTCATGTAGCAGTAACCCACAGTCATACAAAGATATGTAATTGTGCTCTGCACTACAATAACCAGGCATAAGTGTGCTGCACCCATACACACATTAGTACCATTGCCTTCCACCCATAGACAAACATAACAGTATCCTGCATCAATACAAAGGTTTACAATCATGAACTGAACAAAAATAACAGTACATGAGTGCCCTGCACACATATGCACATTTGCACCATTGCCCTGCACCTATACACACACCCCTATAATAGTATTGTGCACCCATGCAGACCTTCACAAGAATGCAGGGCACAAAAATCAGTGCAGATAACATTGTCCTGCAACTTTATACACATTTGTACTATTGCCCTTCACCCATGCCCTCCTCCATAATAGAATACTTCATCCATAAAGATATATTACTAAGCAGTGCACTATAAACCAGGCATAACTGTCATGCACCCATATCACCATATCATTCACCCATACACACCGATATAAGAGTAGTGAGCCATTGACTTTGAAAAGTGATCTAAATGTACCCTGCAACAACACAGAGCTATGTAAGAGCACCAGTCACAGAAATCCATGCACATAATAATGTACTGCAAGCATACACACCTACGTAATATTAACCAGCAAATGCTCACAGTAATGCACATATTTGTAAGACTACCATGAACCCATAAACACAGACACTACATTGCTAGTAACAGTAAGATAAATACCTGTCTCTTTCAGCCACTTTTACAGACACACTGTTAGCATTCAGTAGTAATTCAAATATGACAGTTGTAATATGGCTTATCATATTTACCAGTTGCCTCAATCCTTTTCCTATTCTGGATGACATTATTCTGGCATTTGGGTTTTTCCTGTTTAAATGAAAAAATGGTGGGAAATGCATCTGGTTTCAAGCAACACTAAGAGTAAAACCAATAGTATCTAGAAGAGTTTGTGAAATTGTAACTTGAGCTTCTGTAAAGTGGCCAGCACATAAAACACTACGATCAGTTGGTTCCTAGCAGGCACATTTAGCACCAAGTGCCCACAGCTTGCACCGATGGTTATCTTTAGGAAAGTGATAGAAACTATTTGCATACCCTTTCCCATTCTTACAGCCAATGGCACAGCAGTGCTTCATATCAACAAAAAAAGAAAACAGAAAACAACAAAATTGAACAAAAAGTAACCATACAGACAGACATTAAAGTCAGTTAAAAATTAAAAAAATATACTGTAACATTATAAAAGCGGGGAAATAAAATGATAATGTTTGTAAATAGGGCAGTAGAACTTACTATGTTACAAAGCCACTGTCAGTAGTGTTATTTAAACTGTCAGGAAACACAATATATTTTGAGAATAAGTCAAACACTGGCACAGACCACTGCAGTACTCAGATTACAGACAAACACTGCAATGACAGACTGTTAGATACACAAATCTGACAACTTAAAAGACACTACAAAGGAGTCAGTATAATGATAAGGAGAGTGTGTTAAATCAAACCAAAATGCCCTGACTGCAGCCCGTTGCTGACTAGGAAATATTACATTGGAACAGCATCTCTGACAGATGGCAAATGCTCACAGATCACCCACTGATGTCGTGATGCTGCAGATGCCGGCAGCTCATCTTAGCAGAGCATCAAGAACAAATTATAGCAGTCAGAGGAAAATAAAGCTAGGAAACATGAAAGCACAATTATAGTATTTATTAAGCAGCAGGATAAAAAAAACACTAGGACAGTGCTTCAAAGGCATTTCTTTATTAACACTACCATTTGCAGTAAAAAAATAAAGTGTTGCACATGGTCTTTAAACAGAAAGAAGGGATTATTTAATAATTCAAATGCCATAGTGATTTGCGTTAGTGGAAAGATACACTGAAAAGTCCAAAAAATGTGTTCCACAATAAGCCATTTTTCCAGCTGAGCTTCAGCAAGATGGCTGTAGGCTCCGCCCACAGCCATAAAAAGAGACTTCATTAAATATCAAAGGGAGAGGTACAGTACTTAGAGGAGACAAAGACCTGTATTTCTGAGACTGTTTTTAAAGGTATTAACATACCCAACTACTCATGAAGTACAGTGTCTTATATTTTGCATTGTTCTTACTATTTTACACCATTCCTGATTTAACACCAATCTTTAGAAGTGGAGTAAAAAACAACAAGAAGTGTAAAATAAAACAAAATAAAGCAAACTTAATACTAACATATCTTTATAAATGGATAACATAAAGCCAGATAGAACTTTCAGGGCCCAGTGATGCTAAATTAATGTGTTATATGGATATATTGGGGCATACAAACTAGTGTAGCACTTACTAGCTTCATAAACAGCCTCATGGGAGTCATGGCATGTGAAGTCCTCGCTCTGTCTTGTAGGCCACTGAAAACAAACTCTGAAAATGTGCCCATGAAGCCCACTGGTTTAGCGAGGGCAAGAGGGTTGACCATAGTCCACTCAGGCTCCAACGGAACAGGGGCTTTGAGAGAGCACAGCAAGATGGGACACATCAGTTTGCTCATGCAAGTGATAAAAGACTGTTATCTGTCCTTATGTAGGAAGGGGCAAAATATAGTTTAGGTCCCTATAAATTGGTGTTTGCACAGCTTACTTATATCATTCCTGCTTATGAAGTGTGTGTGTGTGTGTGGGGGGGGTGCATGCTGGATTTAGAGTCTCTCAGATCTGACCATAAATTACTGTTACTATTGTTGTAGCAAACTAATTATATAGTTGAGTTGTTTTTAATCGATTTATTTCTCTAAATAATCAGAAATATTTCAAAGAGCATAGGATTTCTCTGATAAGATCCAAAGCAGAACTACAACATCACTTAATTTACCCATCTTCTTATGCCACGTTGTTTTCCTTAAAGGAGAACTGTGCTGAACCTGAAAGTCATTTTTCCCAGTGAAACCTTTTTTTTTTAACACTAGTTCTGAGTCTTTTATTTTTCATCTGTAGTGACCTATTAGTAAACTTAGTGAATGTTTCTGATTGACTCTTTGGTCTAAAGTACTGTCTCATTTTAGAACAGTGTGATGTAATTTATTTCCCTCTCAGCTAGAGTTCTATAGCAGAACATGGATGTCTGTTCCCAACAATGGAAGAACTGAGCAAGAGACATAAACTGCATCACACAGTTCTAAAATGGCACTTACCACCTGTGTAAAAATAACAAACACCCACTGGGGTAACTAAAAGGCCCGTAGAGATGGAACAATAACAGAACTGGATCCAGTATTAAAGAATCCGCTTCTACTTGGGAAAATGGCTCACAGGTTCAGTGCAGTTCTCCTTTAACAGTAGATTTTCCATGATTCAAGATTAATGGCAGCATTGTGCTATACACCCAAAAGATTTCTAGCCTCTGCTCAGTACTTAGGATACTGCCACATATTGTGTAGTAAAGTACTGTTTGTACCACTGAGCAGCACAGCTATCTCAGTGCTTTCTGGGACCCCATACTCTGTTTATTTTAATTAATTTACACATCTTAATATCGCCACCCATATGTGTTAAAAAAGTAATCACATGACCATGAACCAGCATTAAGCTGCAAAATGTAGTTACAGATATGGGCACACATGCAGCAAGGTTAAAATGTTGTTTTACTAATAACACTTGAAGGACCTACATGCACCTTATCTATATATATAGTGGCATGTTGTTTGCTATAACCATTTATCCTACAAGCTTAATGGTCAACCATATAGTGACCCAATTTACAAATCACATTTAACATTCAAGGATCAGATCTGCATTCATATCAGCTGGGAAAAGATTAAGATGGCTGTACTGATACAACTGTCTCTTGTCTCCAATTTAGGTATTGTGCAGACCGTCTCTGTTATTGGTCCACTTGCTGGTTATATGCTGGGATCTCTCTGTGCCAAACTGTATGTTGACATTGGGTTTGTAGACCTGGGTAAGTAAAGCACAATGGCACGTTGTTAGAAGATTCAGATTTTCCTGTCTTGGGCACATTAGGAAAGATGGCAAGGTGCATGATTATTCAGTCAAACTTCTTACAATAATGTAATGGATGAGAGCAGGTAGATACATTTACATTGATTAGCTTGTTATTTAGATGTTTTCACAGTTGAAAAAAGTATTGAATGGTGGAGCAGCTGAGCCTCCTTCATTGATGACGTCACAATAAGAGAGAGCTATGATCTGTGTCTTGCATATGATTTTGAAGGCTGTGAGATATTTCATGACTTACCTATAATATTCTCAAATTCCACAGCACAATGCCATTTTTAAAGAACTTTTTAGCACTCTAGGTCTTGGCTACTGTGATAGAAGAGCTTAAAAAGTCTTATGTAATTTTCTGGATCTCATTCTCATGACACCTGGAGTTAATTTGTACAGGAAACCTTGTAAAAAGTGACTAGATATACTTAATTTTTTGTAATCTTTGATGCCTTTCTGAACTAAGCACTTTTATTTCAGTAATAGGCATAAGTCATTAGCTACTCCTTGTTAATCCATTTTCCAATTATCCAAAGAATGAAAATTAAGAATACAGTATAAACTAATTTTCATGTTTTTATATTTTAAAGACAGCCTTTCTATAGATCTTCAGGACACCCGTTGGGTAGGTGCATGGTGGCTTGGCTTTTTGATAGTTGGGGCAGTGCATTTCCTCACAGCTATTCCATTCTTGTTCCTACCAAAATCTTTGCCGAAGGAAGGAGAAGAAAGCAAGGAAATCAGCAAGAAATCTCAAACAACAACATTATTTCCAGAGGTTCATCCAGATCCAGAGAAAGAGCCACAGGAACACCAAGAAAAGATATCAGAAATCGTGAAAGGCAAGTTTTGAAGTATAAAACTGGAGCTCACAGGTTCTAGACATTCTACTACCACTGGCTTATGGTCTGATCATATAAGTAAGCCACTTGTCCCCCTTGTGTTTGAGTTAGCAAATCATGCCCCACACCAGGCATGTGGGGTAAAATCCCAATACTGACACTGTAGTGCATCATGAGGGGGAGACTGCACTCCTGAGGTGCCGCCGCCTTTTAGATGGAACATTAAACCGCGGTCCCATCTGTCTGTTCTGTTGGTTGTTCAGGTGGACATTGAAGATCCCATGACACATCTCAAAAAGAGTAAGGGAATTTTTTATTGATAATAAAGTCCAACAGAACAACATACATTAACATTAATACAATGGTAGTACTACAAAAGAAAATCAGTAAATTAATCCAACAGCAAAACATGTATTACAAATATATCGGGGGGGAAAAAAGGGAAACTATTGAGTAAGCCAACAATGAAATAGTACGACACGGGAAAAAGAAAAGCAATAAGTAATAGAAAAACAAATTACCTTGATCTAATATGATATCTCAAGCAATACAAATTGGGAAAAAAAAGAAACTACAACTTAGAGATGCCTTGCAATCAGGAAATAATCAAAAACTATAAGACATGTATATGAAAACGTTAGTCTAGGAAACACAGGGAAGGGATAAGAAAAAATACATGCTAGACTTAAAAGGACATTGTCAACCTTTTTTGTATCATATTATTTCAAGGTAAAATCCACATTTTATGACTGCTTATCTTCTCTAAAATTCATTAATGGTGCTGGTTGTTTAATTTGCCTCCTTGCTTATTAGAATTGAAATGCATCGAAATGTATAGTTATACGCAGCTTTGTTTTGCTCCAGATTGTTTACCTAAGCTTACTGCATACTTCCTGAACATCAGAAACACCCTCAAACAGTACAGCCACTTGTGATACAAAAGTCTCATCTACTCCCCACTGCACAATGGGTAGCTAGATAGTGTTGGGGGTGCACCTGAGTCCAGGAAAGATGCAGTTGTGGTTAGTCAAGAAATGTAAACAAACATGTTTTGGTGTGGTAACAGCACTTTGGTTGACACTCAGTTTTTTACTCTTTAAAAAGAAAAAGGAGTCTGAAGCAAACAACCAGCTACATCAGCATTCTCTATAGAACAAGAACAATCATAAAATATGTTTTTTTAAACTAGGGACACTTTGAGGCCAAATGGGGTTGACAATGTCCCTTTAATTGAAAAGAACAGTTGGGGTCCAATATTCAAAACTTTGCTGGGAGGCAAAATGTGCACTGCAAACTGTGGGCGAATTTAGCCCACAGCCAATAGCACACAATATTCAAAGGAACAGCCTGGGGCAAACACTACTGAATATAGTGGGCAAACATGGCTGTGAGTGCAGTGCAAAGACAGCCAAGCAAGGAAGACAGCTCTGAACATAGCAACTGAGCAGTACAAACCAGCAACAGCAGCCCAGTGCACACAGAGGTGGAGTCAGGCAAAAGTAAATTACGTGGCCACTGTGGGCACTAGCAAGAAGTAGTGCATAACAACTGCAAACAACATTGCAGGTCGACTGCTGTAGAACCGGGTTAACGTTCAGACAGGTTTGTCAAGGGCAGATACATTTGCCCAGCACAAACACATATGCTCAGCACAAACACATTTACTCAGGGTAAACACATTTGCCTGGGCAAAACTTTACCATATTCAAAATGGATAAGCAAATAAGCATACTTAGGCATTCTGAGGGCAAGCAGTCACATTAGCATGTCATTATGGCCTGATTTGCATGCATTTCCATGTTTAGATTGTCCGGGCTATTTCAGGGTGCACACATCACCACCTATATATCAGACTGGAACTTACAAGTCGGTAGCTGCAGGCTAGGTTTGTACATAGCAGCACAGACTATTGTGCCTCAGGGGAAAAGCACCACAGGCACGGGTGGTTGTGCTGCATGCCATAGACATATTGTTGTTTCTGCTACAATGTGTATTGTATGCTACAATACCATAGGTAGCCAGTGTTGTGAGGGACACATCAATACATAATGTGTGTCAGGTAACATTGAATGCTGCTATCCACACATAGACGGGCCCAGCTGCAGGTATGCACTAACAGTGGACGACATTGTCATACTGTCCTGTGACCCACATACACTGTGTCAATGGCATGGGATTCTCACAGTACCACACACATGGCCAACTGTGTGTGTCGGAGTGCATGTACAGGTGTGAGGTATGTGCCCGAGGGGGGGCGGTAGACACAAGCCATCATACAGGCCCCATGATGTCGGGGGCATTCCTGTCACTGGAACATATGCACTGTGTGGATGACTCCAGCCATGTGGCACCACCTTCTATGTGGTGCATCCCGGGCACCTGTATACCCTCCCTCCCCTCAGTGCAGCATGAGTGTGCAGTATTGTGCTGGTGTACCCCCTATGGAGGGATTGGGGAGGTGCTGCATGTACTCACCGACAGGGTGTCCACTGGGTACTAGGCCACCCTCAACTGAATGGCAGAGTTGGGACTTGTGCCAGATGATGATGTCGTGGGCACTGCCAGGGTACTGTGCTAGGACTCATGGCCGGTGCCATCGGTTTGCAACATATCTCTTCCTTGGCATATGGAGTGGCCCAGGGTGGCCTTCTGCCCTCTCTTCCTGCCCAGTGACTGCAGTCATCAGGTGCACCATGAGCTGTTGCTGCATACAGCCCTGTTGCCTGTTGCTGCTGTGTCCATGCTGCCCATCCTTGTTTTGCCAAGAGTTAAGACTAACTTTTTCTGGGTTGTAACCTGCGCTGCACTATGTGTCGCGCAAATGCATGCAAACTCACTTTGCACGGCACTAATGGGCTGAATATAGCCTAGCACATGTATTCATGTACACGCCTCCTCTCTTTTCCCAGTACATATATTATCATTTTGCATGGTGCTATTCCAGTTTACCTGCACTAATCAGGCTTTTGAATATAGCACAGGCACACAAATGGTGCGCAATTCCAGCGCAAAGTTTTGAATATCTGGCCCCTGGTGTCCTGGTCAAGTTTCCCCCATTCACTAAAAATACCTCCAACAGCTTAATCTGGGTCAGTGTCAGTGGGCTTCCATCTGTATCCCCCATCCCCAGGATGAGGCTGAAAATAGGCAGCATTGTCTAGCCCTCCTTTCCCGATCAACAAAAACTAAATAAATAAATGAATAAATCTATAAATAAATAAAACTTTAGCTAGGCTATCCTGGGTAAATTAACTGAAAAAAAGCAGAAAAGTTATAAACATAGTAGTTGATGACAGAAGGAGACTGAACATCCATAGAGTCTGCCCTTCCTATACTACCTCACCTCCACCATCCTAATGTGCTTGTGGGCTGTTACCCCTCTCCCTGTCCATCATGGTTTCTATTATTAAATTGGTGCCTGAGGTTCTAATTTCTCCCTCAAAACATAGGGACCATAAATGGAGGAGTATAGGAAATCTAGAATACAGGGACGTGAGTGGAAGCTGGCAGCAGAGAAATTCAGGAGGGACGTGAGGAAGTTCCTTTTTATAGGGAGAGTGGTTGAGCTGTTGAACAGCCTGACAGTGGAGGTGATGGGTACTAGGAGCATTAATACCTTCAAAAATGGTTGGGACAGAGTTAAGGGCTTAACAGTCACCCAGAGGGTAGTAGCACAGTAGGAAACATGTGGGTGGGTAGCATGGGCATAAACCCCATACAGACACTAGGGGCCCCAATTTTCAAAAGCAAAACTATGACGCAAGGTGCCTGCCCCAACTGGTGATGATGCAAGTGGCACCTTGTGTCATAGTTTGCAGTGATCCCAATTCTTAAACACCAATAGCAGCATATCGGGATGCCATGCGACAACGCCCCTTTGTGCCACCCTTACGGTAAAAGTGCCTCTGCACCAGGTTACAAGGGGACTTGCACCACGGCGGGGCTGCAACATCCCCTTGTTTTTGTATGTTATAAGCCCTACTGTGGGCGCAGCAAGGGGCTTGACTTAGACCACCCATGAGGTGATCTAAGTACCGTGTGACAATGTGGCAAATTGGGGGGCTCTGAAAGTGGGGTCTGGGGCAGAAGGGGCATGGGAGGGTGCTGTAGGGGGAGTTGGGGAGATGGCTGGGGTGAGGGGGTGATGTGGCACCCGGTGGGGGTGCTGTTTATATAACTATTAAGCTAATGGCATGGTAACACAGAAGGGTTACTGGGACAAACAGTACCATGGGCCCAGGTGGCCACAGCCCTAGCAGCAGCCTCAGCCTTGGGCACTGTTTGTCCCTGAACTCCCCCCATGGTACCATCCATTAGCGTAATAATTGTATAATGGCACCCCCGCTGGGTGCAGCATCACCCCCTTGAATGCCCACAGTCTTCCCAGCTCCCGCTATGGCACCCCCCAAGCCCCTTTGCCCTGGACCTCTTGGTAAACATGTTTCACCCTCCACCATCCCGGCCTCTAGTGTTATGCCAAGTGGGGGGGAGAAGGATCCCTGTGACTATTCCCACAGGTGCGCCAATTGTGTGGTGCTAATGTGTGGGTGTGGCAACTCCTGGGTTTTGGTGCAGGAACCTCTGTTTTTTACAGCATTAGGTGCAGTGTCCCTGACGCACCCAGAGTTCACTGCAGCCCTAGATCACTGCAAATTGTGGTAATCTAAGGGCTTTTTGAAAATTGAACCCAAGGTCTTAATGGCTGGATAGGGTATTGAAAGCCAACTGAATGGACCAGTGGTCTTTTTTTGCCATCAGCTGCTATGTTTCTATGAGTCCTATAGCTCATGATCACTGATTTGTTACTGGCTTCCCATTTCCCAGAGCTGTACTCACGTTCTGGCTCAATTTTGGCTATTCCCCTAGATGTCACAGTTCCTCCAGTAAGCATACTATGCTCTTCTTGAGAGATGGCGTGGAAAAACCAGAAATTCAGGTACCACCATTGTGCATTATCATATACATGAAATAGTCTGAAACAATATAAGCAGCTACATGCTCTCTTGCTAGAGACTGATATTGAAAACAGAGTAACTAGCCTTTCACCTCTGACAAGGTTTGTGTCCTGTTACTAAACAGGTAACAGTTTTAAGGAGAATTTATGTCTGAAGGGCTTTGTACTTCAGCATATCTATAGCCAGAATGCTGACACACTTGATTGACAGGCCCTGTGCCTGTGCATTTGCTGTTAGGTGTTAAGTATATGTGCTACCTCCCCCTGCCTGTGAAGGGGAACCAGAAAGCCCAAGATGTTTCACTTTTGAGTTCTAGAGTTACAGCTTGAGAGCAAGAGCAGAACAAGAGTGAAACTCTCAGCCTCACTCTGCTGTGTGGGGTAGGGAGAGGAGTTGCTTCCCCCCAGTGGGGTGTAACAGGGAATTAGAAGAAAGAGCAGAGAAGTTGAAGGGGCCCTTTTGGTCCCATGACTCTAAATGGAGAAGAGGCTGGAGTTGCGTGGGGGTGTTCCCCATAAAGGAGCTGCTGGAGGTCTTTGCTGGTCTACTCCAGGTACCATGTTGCTTGGAGGAAAGTGTCATGAGGACATGCAACCATATACAGTAGAGGAGAGTCCAGGAGAACTCCTCCAGCAAACAGCCATCACGTTTCTCCAGTTGCAGGGCTCACACATGTGTGTAGAGCTCTGCTGAAGATATGTTTTATTTGCCAAGTACAAGAAAGTTTGCCCTACCGTAAAGTGAGGCTAAGGTTAGGATGCAATGTGGATTTGGAGTTCAGGGCATATGGTACTCCCTGGGACAGCTTAAGGCAAAGTATAGCCTTCCTGGCCTGGACATGGTGACAGCATCCCACGTTTGGGCAGTAAATCAACTGCATCTGTGGATTCCAGTTCCCCAAGAGGTTTGGATCAGCAGCCTAAAGTGTGTATTAGTGGAGGACAGCTGTAAAGATCTATCACTATCATAAGAGTGGGTAGGAGTATTAGCAGAATGTAGCACCAGCGGCCAGCGGGGATTATAACTGTTAAATGTAGCCTTACATTGCTAGATGGTCCTACCAGTATTTGGGGTGGCTGTTATATCTGGCTTGTTAGCCTGGGGGGTGATCTCCAGTTTTGGGGATAACAGTTATTCCATTCAGGTTGCATGGAGCTAGGGGTACAGGACCATGGGAGGATGCAGACTAAGTAACCTGGAGGGTCTGGTCAATGAGCCATGCTACTGGTTAGAGATGCAAAAGCTTTATAGATGTGGGGCTTTATACCAGGGAAATGTGAGAAAGTCAAATGGAATCAAGTATAACACCTGTGGGAGAGAGAGTCCCAGTTACTGTTTGAAAATGGAAGCTTCAGCCAAGAGGTTTGCATCCCTGGGTCCATCTATATGGGGTTAATATCCAGAATATGGAAATTGCCAGTAGTATTAGTATGAAAGAGTAACAGTGCCCTTGAAATTACACCTTGTATGCTTATTTGTGGACTAGCAGATTTTGGAGCAAAAAGAGAGAGTCTGGAACAGAGCATATGTTAAGTGAGGATACAGAATAAGGAACTCAAGCATAAGCAGAGGGTTGCTGTACTTCTATAGTAAAATAGCGGGGCAAACCTGAGTCCAAAAAACAGTATGGGTTTATTCGTCTGCCTTGACTGTATGTGTGTGAGGTACAGTAGCTGTAACATTATAGAATTATGCCCTCCCAAAAGCTGTCTACATGCTTCTATCCCCCTGTGTCTCCTAAAAGAGAGGCTGGTGACCTTTTTGGAGCTCAATGGTCCCCAGGATGATCAGCAGCATGGGTTTGTCTCTGGAAGATCCTGCCAGACAAATCTGATTGAGTATTATGACTGGGTGACAAAGGAACTGGACAAAGGCCATGTGGTAGATGTTCTGTATTTGGACTTCAGCAAGGCCTTTGATTCCATGCCACATGGGAGACTGGTGGGTAAGCTGCAATATATAGGGGTGAGAACAAAGAAACTAAGCTGGATCACCAATTGGCTGAAGGGAAGGCAGCAAAGGGTGGTGGTGGTGAGGGAGCTCTCATCACCGAAGGATGTGATGAGCAGGGTGCGGCAGGGATCAGTATTGGGACCAGTGTTGTTTGGGATATTCATAGCTGACATCTGCCATGGGGTCCAGAGCAAGATCAGTCTCTTTGCAGACAACACAAAGCAGGGTGCAGTGATTGATGACATCAAAAGATGGAGGGGGCTGCAGGAGGACCTGACCAAACTACATGAGTGGTTGGATGAATGGCAGATAGGGGTTTAACGCCAAAAAGTGCAAGGCTAGCAACCAGGGGAGGAGCTATCAGCTGGGGGGTGTACAGCCAAAATGCACTGAGGAGGAAAAAGATCTAGGGGTGCTTATAATGGGGAATATGAACAACTCAGCTCAGTGCAGAAAGGCAGCAGCAAAAGCCAACAGGATGCTGGGCTGTATAGCGAGGGGAAATCTCCACCAGAAATAGGGAGGTGATCCTGCCCCTCTACAGGTCACTGGTCAGGCCACACCTGGAATACTGTGTGCAGTACTGGCACCCATTCCTGAAGAAGGATATCAGATTGTTGGAAATTGTACAGTAGAGGGTGACAAAGATGATCCAGGGATTAGAGGGATACTCCTATGAGGAGAGGCTGGGTGAGCTGAACTTGTATTCCCTGAAGGAGAGAAGGGATAGGGAGGTCATGATCGAAACCTTTAAATATTTAAAGGGGACTAACAAGGCTAGTAAAGAAGGGACTTTCCAGATTAGAAGGGGGTGGGTCACGAGGGGGCACCAGATGAGAATGGAGGGCAGGAAGATTCAGGAGGGATGTCAGAAGACATTATGTCACTGAGAGGGTGGTGGATAAGTGGAATACTCTGCCGGAGGAGGTGGTAGCCTGTAGCACGGTAGATGGTTTTAAGAGAGGATGGGACAGAGTGAGGGGGCATTTGTGGGGAGGGAAGGGGAGGGGTGAGTGGGGCTAGCTGCACAATCGAGCAGACTCGATAGACTGTGAGGCCTGTTTCTGCTGGCATTTTTATATGTTCGTATGTGCTGTCTCCCTAGGGAGCAACCAGGCCCAATTCACAGTCACAAATTTATCAACTGGAAAATGAAGGGCAAAGACCATCTCATTCACCAGTGGACAAAAGTTATGGAGTTTATTACTAAGATTATGCAATGGAATACTTTTAAATTAAATAAAAATTGTAAATAATGTTTTTTCAAGGTGTTATAGGTTTTTAATGTGTAAGTGTACTTGTTAAGAAAGTGCTATTTATGCTTTGGCCAGTAGGTGGTGTGGTACTGTTGTAGTGATAGCTGGAGTTCTTGGGTGCAGTGATTTACAGTGTGTTAATAACACAAAAATTAGGGCTGGGAGAACTCAGTGAAGTTCTGACCCCTATTAAATAAGAACCAGAATGCGGTGGAGTTCTGATTTATTCTGATTAGTTCTGATTATTTATAAATATTTGAAAAAAATGCGATAAAATGCATAAAAGTGGCCAAAGTCGTTCATATTCAACACAGAGGCCAAATAATTTAATGCATGATTTGTAACAAATTACTGTAAAACTGGTAAATAAAAGCAATAACTGTTAGCTGCATCATGAGTGGATTGTACTGGTGGCATATCCTACTCGGGCTTGTGACGTGAGTGTGCTGGGAAAGAGAGAGAGAGAGAAACAGAGGGAGACAGACAGATAGACAGATGCAAGCACTATTTTGCCTGCCTGCCCTAGTGACCTGTACAGTGTACACACACACTGCATAGCCACACCGAGGCCAAGATTAATTTCTTTATTTGTGATTTCAGTGACTGTAAAATTAAATTTTGCTTTGGCCTACAGTAGTCTTTCTCTCTCTCTCTCTCCCCCGATGGCACAAGTCAAAGATTTATTTTGCCAGCCTGTTCTTGCCCTATGTACACACACACAGCCACACTGGAGCCAAGAATAAACTTAATTTTTGATTTCTGTAACTGTAACATTTCTCTTTGGCCCCCAGTAGTCTCTCTCTCTCTCTCTCTCTTTTTTTCTCCTCTGGATGGTGGCACAAGTTAGAGATTTATTTTGCCAGTCTGCTCTTGCTCTGTGCCATACACAGCCACACAGTTGGGGCCAAGAATAAACTTTTATTTGTGATTTCTGTGATTATAACATTTCTCTTTCACCTCTAATAGTCTCTCTCTCTCTCTCTCTCTCTCTCTCTCTCTCTCTCTTTCTTTTCTCCTCTGGATGGTGACACAAGTCAAAGATTTGTTTTGCCAGCCTGCTTTTGCCCTGTGCATGCACACACAGCACACACACAACACACACACACACATACACATACACACACACACACACACACACGCACACAACCACACTGGGCCAAGAATAAACTTTATTTGTGATTTTTGTGACTATAACATTTCTCTTTAGCTCCCAATAGTCCCTCGCTCTCTTTTTCTACTCTGGATGGTGGTACAAGTCAAAGATTTATTTTGCCAGCCTGATCTTGCCCTGTGTACACACACAGCCACACTGGGGCCAAAAAGAAATTTTATCTGTGATTTCTATGACTATAAAGATTCTCTTTGGTCTCCAATAGTCTCTCTCTCTCGCTTTTTCTCCTCTGGATGGTGGCAAAAGTCAAAGATTTGTTTTGCCAGCCTGCTCTTGCCCTGCACACACACTCACACACACACACACACACACACACACACACACACACACACACAGCCACACTGGGGCCAAGAATAAATTTTATTTGTGATTTCTGTTACTATAACATTTCTCTTTGGCCCCCAGTAGTCTCTCTCTCACTTTCTGCTCTGACACAAGTCAACAATTTATTTTGCCAGCCTGCCCTTGTCCTGGGCCTGTACACACAACTCTCCTCTCCCCTCTTTCTGGTATTCAACATGTTCCAAACCCACATAGCATAGGCTACAGGACTAAGCAGTTTGTAAGGTACTACTTACCGATTTCCACTCCGAAAACAAAACCAACAGCCGACCCCAAGAGTCTTCGACCTACCGACCACAGCAGCTACAGCCTGCGCTCAGATCTCCACCACACTACATGTGACTGTGATGTGTGGTCCTCCTGCTCCTGGGCTCGGTTCCACCCCTCTCCTCAGTCTTTTTTGTCCACCTATTCCCATCCATTCCTCCTTACCCCTCTGTGGGGTGGCAGGCATGCAGAAAAAAGCCCTGCTTTCCACGGACCCAGAACCGGACTTCTGCGGTGAAGTCCATATTTATCTGGGTCCGTGGATTCAGGGTTCAATCCAGGGTCCAGATTTCAGGCAGAACAGCCTGCCCAGCCCTAGTAAAAATTATCTGACTTGTTTTTATCCATGCATTATGGGCGGATAACACCACAGGTAAATAATATTATAAACCAAACAGGTCAGTTGATTCTTGAGCCTCATTGCATAATTAAGCAATAATACACAACAGCGTGTGGTGTAATATGGGATATTGCCACACCACGTGTGTGTTGTGAGGCATGAGGCTGCAGGTCAAGTGTCTTTTGCACCGAGAAGTAACTACCTTACTTTGGAGTGTAGTATTGCTATTATGAAATGAATTACCATTTGTATGAATGAAAAATGAAAAAAAAAACTCTTTTTAACATATATGTGTAATGATTTTGGGGTACTTTAGGAGTCCATTTTTCAAAATTGTTCTTTGTGGGTTGTGTGCAACAGGTAGCACTGTTGTAGTAGGAGCTGGTAGTAGGCTGTGCAGTAAGAGCTCCCTACGTGTCTTATTAGTGCTGGGAAATTTCTGTTTCAGTGGTCATCGGCCCACCCACACACAAACAATAATGGGATTCCTAGTAATCCCAGATACACCAGTCTCATTCACAAAACTGATGTTGCCACTAAGCAGGCAGGGGTGATTGACATTTTGAGAGTTTAAAGCTTGTGTTTCACTCTATAAACTCAATGTTATAGATAATACCGAGACCTGGTTAAAAACCCTCCACCCCTGACTTTGTCTGTCATCTTAGTGACGTTAGCACTCTCAGACAGGACAGAAAAGGCTCCCAAAAAGGAGGTGGTGTACTTATTAACTTCAGAGAGACACTAAATGCTTCTTTTATCACTATTAGTGCCTCCAACAACACAGGTTGTGACTGACTTAAAGTTTCACTTGGCTGTGCTAGAGAAAGTAGTTACATAAGAACTTAACATAACAGTAGAGCTTCAAGAGGATCTCTTGCAGCAGGCCATCACCAGTAGGACTATAGCCACCAAACACTAGGACCACATGGAAACTTACTAGCTAGCAGTCTACCACAGGGGGCTGCCCACCTCCAACATCAGCCACTGACATCGGCCAATCTTATAAAAGGTGGGCAGCCCTCATACCCTCCTCAGTTCTCCTGCCAGAGACCAAAAGTGGAATGCCATCCAGGGGAACCGAGGAGGATTCCGAGGTTACCTGAATGTAGTGAAAAGAAGAAGCAGAAGCTCGTCCGTATGGAAGAGGAGATACAGACAGAAAGGGGGAAGGAGGGAGGGAAACAAGGCCTGCTGTAAGAGATCCTTTTCAGGATCTTGTGTTATGATAAGTTCCTATGTAACTGTACAATCTTACCTCGAGGTATCTCTTGCAGCAGGCTATCACCATCAGAACTGAGTCCCAAGCAGCACTGGCAACTACAGACAGTCAGTCTGGGTTGAGGCAAACCGAGTGCCCAGGAGAGGAGGCTATGAAGCACAGTGAGGTCGAAGCTGGCCCTACACCTAGAGGCGATGTCCAGACTGTAATGTTTGGTGAAAGTGTGGACAGTGCCCCATGTAGCAGCCATGCAAATGTCTGCAGCTGAGACATTCCTGAAACAAGAAACTGATATGGCCATATCCCTGGCAGAATGGCTCTTAACTATGCCCAGAAACTCCTTACCATACTTTTGGTAACAATAGATAATGCAATTGGCTAACCATTTAGACAGGCACTGATTTGACATTGGGGTGCCCTCTTTCCCTGGGCAAAACAAATCAAGCAACTGATTAGACTTCCTGTAGTCTTTAGTGCAGTATTTATAGCACCGCAGGATTTAATACATATCTGAGATTTGGAGCAGTGCCTCCCCCGGATTGGAATGCTCCAGAAAATAAACAGGCAAGTGGACAGACTGAGTCAAAGTAAACTCCAACACCACCTTAGGAAGAAACTTAGTCAAATAAGGCTCCTTACACATCAAGGCCTGAAGCTTAGAAATCCTTACAGCAGAAGTAATAGCAACTAAAAATAATGCTTTCCTTGACAGAAAGTGCAGGTCACAAGTCATTGCTGGTTCAAAGGGAAGAAGCTTAAGCTTTTTAACACAAAGTTGAGGTCCCAAGCCAGGACAAGATCATGGATGGGAGCAGGCTTCAAATGCAGAATGCCATGCAAGAAAGTGCGAGACTCATCATGTTGAGCCACGGAATGTCCCTCAACAGGTACATGGTATGCAGAGATGGCAGAAAGATATACTTTAATTGAGGAGTACCGTAGGCCTGAGTCTGAAAGGGATAGCAGGCATTCCATCACCTGATCCACTGGACAAGTGAAGGGATCCAGCTGGTGCAATACAACCCAAATGGCAAAACTCTTCCACTTCATAGAGTAGATGGCCCTGGTGGAGGGTTTCCTAGCCACCACCAGAACATCTGCCAGCCTGAAGGACACCCCAAATGGAGCAATGACTATGTCTTCAGGAGTCACACTTGGAGATAGAGAGATCTGAGGTCCAGATGGAACAGGGTGCCCTACTCCAGGGACAGCAAGCCTGTACACAGGGGCAGAGGGACTGGGGGTTCCATGGCCAGCTGCTGAAGCAAGAGAAACCAAATCTGAAGAGGCCGGGGGGTGATCAGGATCATGGCAGCCCCTTCCATCTGAAGCTTGATCAGGACCCTCTGGAGGAGAAGAAAGGGAAGGGAAAGAAGGCATAGAGGAACCTCCCTTTTCTAGACAACGACAATGCATCTTGCCAGAAAACTCCAGACCCTGGATCTAGCGAGTAAAAAAACAGCAGTTTTGCACTGTGTGGGGACGCAAAAAGGTCCAACTCTGGATGGCCACATCTGTTGAACAGGTCTTCATCCACCGGGGTCAGAAGCTCCCACTCATGGGCTTGGGACTGAGATTGGCTTAGACTGTCCGCTAGGACATTTTGGATGTCAGGAACATAAACTGGCAAGAGCACCAGCCCTTATTCCATGGCCCAGTACCAGACTCTCATCTTGTCCCTGCACAGGGGGTAGGAATGAGCCCCCCTGCTTGTTTATGTAATGAACTACACACATGCCAATCTGAACCAATAGCGGACCTGGGGATAGCTGAGTCTGAAAGGCCTGTAGGGCATACAAGACTTCTCCCATCTCCAGAATGTTGATGTGGAGTGTCCTTTCCACCTCAGTCCATGTATCTTGGGTTTGGTGGATCCCCAGGTGAGTCCCCCAGCCAAGATTCGAGGCATCTGTCATCAGGACTTGCTGGGGGGGATGCAAAAGAGAATCCCCTGAAGCAGGTTGTTGGGCTTGAGCTGCCACAACAGTATCTTCTGAACTAGATCAGAAACCATAACTAGCTGATCCAGGGCATCCTTGCATTGGTCCCACTGGACCTAGCAGCTCCACTGAAGGACTCTCATGTGCAGATGGCCAAGGGAACTGTAGGCAGTGACTGCGGCCATAAGGCCCAAAAGCCATAGGAAGGCCCTGGACAAAACATAATGGCTAGAGTAAAGAGGTCGGGCCTGGTCCATCAGATGTTCTGCTCTGTCTGAGGACAAGAAGGCCAACCCCTGGGCCAAGTTCAGGACTGCCCCTATGTACTGGAGCCGTTGATAGGGAGTAAGGAAAGACTTCATCATGTTGATGGTAATACCCAAGGCCTGGAACAGACTGTAGGTCTGTGCCTGGGTCTGAAGAAGACATTCCCTGGACGAGGCCGCTAAGAGCCAATCATTCAGATACAGGAAAATGTAGAAACCCTGCCATCTCAAGGCAGCTGCCACCACCACCAGTCATTTGGTGAAAACCCTTGGCACTGAGGACAAACCAAAGGGCAGAGCCCTGAACTGGTAATGCTCTCCCTGAATGTGGAAATGGAGGACGTGCCAGTGGGGGCCAAAAACCTTGATATGTAGATAGGCATCTTGCATATCCAGAAAGCAGATCCAGTCCCCCTGATACAGCAGAGGCAGAAAACCCTGAAGGGTAATCACCCTGAACCTTTTGTATTCTGTGAACAAGTTCAGCTGGCTCAAGACCAGGATGGATCGAAGATCTCCCATCCACCTGGGTACCAGGAAGAAGTGGGAGTAGAACCCACTGCCCTGCTGACATAGCAGGACTGGTTCTATTGCCTTTTTTTGAAGAAAGGCCTGAATTTCCTCCCTGATGAGAGGAACATGAGTGAGAGGATAAGAGGACTGGCCTGGAGGGTTTTCCAGAGACCACTCTATGAACTCTAGTGTGTGACCGTGCTCAATGAGCTGCAGCACCAAGCTGTCTGTGGTGATTTTCCTCCACCAGTCCAATGCGAAGGGAGAAGAGACTCCCAACGATTGCCTCCTAAAGTTCCACTGGAAGGAGGGGGTCTGGCAAGGGGTCAGAATGGAGGAGCAGCAGCCATTGAGGCAGCTGCTGCCCCTTGGGCACTATGGGAGGCAGCTGGGAAGGGGATGGGAAGAACCCCCCCCCGGCTTTACACTTTTCCTAAGCCTTTGGAGGGGGACAGGCCTGCCTGCAGGAAGAATGATGAAAGTGAGCCCTCTGTCCCATCTTAGTCTGGGTATGATGTATACAGTGAATGGATTTAAGGGCCTCTCCTTAGGTCTGCAGTTCAGAGGTGAGATCCTGGACATCACCTCTGAAAAGCTTGAGGCCCCAGAAAGGGGCATCCATTAAGTTGGACTGGACATCCAGGGTGAAGCCTGAGACCTGTAGCCAGGAGTGACACCTGATGCAGATGCTCATGGCTGCTTCCCAGCCCGAGGCATTGATCACATCACAGGCAGCCCTCAGGACATGGGTGCCAACATCCAAACCCATTTTGAAGGCCTGTAGGGTCTGCTGCTTGGAAGGGTCACCCAGCATGGCCTGGATAGCCTCCCTAGCCTGATTCCACAATATGTTCTGAAACTACACTATATGGGCCAATTAACTGATGGCCCGAATGGCCAGAGTGGCAGAGGCAAAAGCCCATTTGCCAATCTGGTCTAGCTGGTGAGACTCCCTGTCTGGGGGAGGGAGCTTAAATGTTTTGGCTGCTTGGTACACTTGTGCTCTGCATTGATGAGAATTGTTTTGCCGGCCTACACCATTTTGGTGTTGAGCCAATATTTTGCACTTTTGCACTTTAATAAAGATTTATTTCATGCAGTCCTGACTGGGTGCTCACCTTTTTTTCATTAATGATGATCAAATCGGCCTTGGGCTGTTCCTCAAATTAAGGCTTATCAGCGCTTTGTGCATATTTGAATATCAGGCCCTAGTTTGGAAAAAGCAATAGGAGCTGATGAATGCTCAAGGAACAGCTATCCTGTTTTCATCCATTTGAGCTCAGCAATAAATAATGAGGAAAAGAAATACATAGCTACTGTGACCGGTCACACTGTATATTACATTTGCCCTGTGTGAGCGGGGCGAGCTCAAGTGGGGTGAGCGCATGTCATCACACACAGAGATGCAAGCAGAGACACATGCATCTAAGCATCTGTCTAGAGTGTAAAAGGAAGGAAGAATACCTCCATGGCTTACTAAAAACATAAGGAAACAAATAAAAAAGAAGGAGAAGTCATATAAAAAGTATAAAAACAATCCATCTGACCAAAATAAACATATATACAAAAATGACCTAAACAATCTCAAAAGGACAATCAGGCTAGAGAAACTAAACCTTGAAAGAAAATTATCATTTACATGAGACAACAATAAAGCATTCTGTGTATATATCAACAAAAACAAGGCTGCAAGTAGTATGACTGGTCCACTCTTAAACAACAATTAAATTATTTTGGACCCTGAAGAGATGGTACAGTTATTCAATAATTACTTTTGTTCGGTTTTTAGAATGATAAATGTATTAGTAATATTACCATAAATCCAAATCACACTCCACTATGCTTTGAAATAAATGAGGTCAGAGACTTATTGGAAAATTTAAAAACGAATACTTCGGCTGGACCAGATGACACCCACCCTATGATTTTAAACTCAGTGGCTGAACACTTAGCATATCCCATGACAATATTGATTAATGTATCCTTGAGATTCAGGAGAGGTAACCATTGATTGGAGACAAGTACTAGTGGTCCCTATTCATAAAAAGGGTAAAAAGAGCCATGTAGAGAACTACAGACCTATCAGCCCTAACACCAATATGCTGTAAACTAAAGGAAAGGCTCATAAAAAACAAACTTGAAACAGAAATCACTAGATTAGGACTAGAAGATGTATCATAGCACGGATACAAAAAAGACCTATCTAGCACTACGAACCTTATGTCCTTCTGTGAACAAGTGAGCAAAAGTATGGATAATGGGAAGTCATACGATGTCATTATGTTAGATTTAAAAAAGGCTTTTGACACTGTGCCTCATACATCAGAGATGAAGCCCGAAGGGTTGGGCGAAACGTAAGAGCCTGTAATTGCACTGGTGTGTTTAAGTACATGAGAGTAAAGAATCCTTAAACAACACTTCCATGTTTCGGTGCTTTTTAGCAGCAGCCTGCAGGGGTGTGTGCTCTCCTTTTTGTTCCTAATAGCCTAATAGTGGGAGAGGCACCACCTTCCCAGTGATTACCGCCAACAGCAAACCATTTCAAAGTCCTGTCAGTCCTTAGTCAGTGTGTGATCTGAGTTAAATCCATCTGAAAATATCACTGCATCATCTGCGTACATGATCATATTAGACCCTACACAGGTGGAGGGGGCAGCATTCATAAAAAGTGAAAACAAAAGTGAGCCCAAAATTGAGCCTTGTGCCACCCCACAGGAAATTAAATGGGGATCAGAACATGTCTGAGCGATAATAGTTCTATGCTCCCTGTTACGTAGATAACCATCTAACCAAGAAATAACATCCTCAGAAAAATAAACTTCAAAATTTCCAACAACTGTGCATGATTTACCAAGTCGAAGGCCTTGGTGAGGTTCACAAATACTGCAGCAACAGAATGCCCTAAATGAAGGGCATTCCGTACGCCACTTGTGAACCCCACCAAGGTCGTCTCTGTGTTGTGATTTTTCCTAAACCCATGTTGACAATTGGTTAGTAAATTATATTTTGACAGAAAATCCTGAATCTGCTCAAACACAATTCTTTCAAGAATTTTGGATAGTGGTACTAATAATGAATTTGGTCTGTAATTTGAGACAAAATTCCTACAGCCTGATTTATGCATGGGCTTGATAAGTGCTAACTTTCAAATCTGGGAAGAACACTATGGCATAATGAATAGTTAAATAGTGTTGTCAAAGGGGTGGCTAGTACATTTATTCCCAGTTTCAGCAATCTGTAATCAATCTTATCCCGTCCGATTATGGGTCTGAGATTACATTTAAGAACCTAATCAGTAACTATTTCAGGAGTCAAGAAATGAAAATAAAAAAGGGGGTGCTCACAGCCTTGATTCCCATCCAAAACCAATTTTCTATCAGATGACAGATTTTGATTTTGAAATTTAACTAAATCACCAACATACTCATCAAACAGTTTGGTATATGAATAGGACTACTCACTAATTGGTCCCCATCCTGAAGTGTAATTACTGTTTCACCAACATCCCTACCCATTAAATTCTTAAGTGTAAGCCAGGTTTATTTTGAATTACCCAAAGATGACAATTGTTTGTTTTTAAAGAATTCTACTTTTGCTTTCCTTATGGCTGCCTTACATTTATTCCCAAGGATCTTAAAATGTAATAATAAGCTGGGGTCATTACATTTTTTTTAAATGGTTTCCAGTCTCTATCTCTTTTGCTCATTAATACTAGTAATTCTCTAGGAACCCATTCTTTTTTGTTCGCTCTAATTTTTTTTTTTTTAAGAGGAGCTATTTGATTAACAACCTGATTAAATAACTCACTATATCTTTCTAACATCAGATTAATATCATGAACATTTTCAGGACCGGTCCAATCAATTAACTCACAGGCTGCATTCATAACATCAACGGTAACCCTATTAATGTTTCTAGCTTCTACGTAGAGTGGTGGGCGAAGGGTTTGTTTAGATGACCACAAACAAAATACAGGGCAGTGGTCACTAACCAGATCAGACAACACTCCTGAATTAATTATCTTAAGGGGGTGAGTGATCACAACCCAATCAAGTATGGAACTCCCCCAGCCTTGTAATTGAATCTGGTTATATGTGAAATTAACTGAACACCTAACTCCTGGAATAATTCTACCACAAAAGAGTTCTGATCAGTACCCCAGTTAAGATTAAAATCCCCCATCAAAATCCACTCCCTGTTAATTGGTAATGATTTTCTCAAATCGGATATTAAATCTATCCCTGCTTAGTTAGGCCAGGTGGAAAATAAATGGAAGTAATTGCAAGACCTTTATTAGAGCCAAAAAAGTAGGTCCACTGAGATTATGTCACACCCTGATCCATTTGGTTGAGGAACCATTTCAACTGCCTTAAACTTAACTTTAGTATAAATCGCAACCCCACCCCCTACTTTCTTTCCCATTCTATCCTGTCTAAAGAGATTGTAGTAGCTGGAAAGAGATATCTTATTGTTATGGATCTTGTCAGTTAACAAAGATTCTGATAATGTTATGAGGTCAAAATCATGCTGGACTACCCAAGCCTCAAACGATGTCCACTTGGCAGCAAGACTTTGCACATTAAGATGAACAATTTTAAGCGCCGAGTGAACTGACTTATCCTGAATATGGTTCTGGGTGGACTGAACCTAATATTAATATAAGTAATAGAATTGTCCTTCTGAGCATCATTTTGAGTTTGAAGCAGTCTGATTTTTTCAATAATCCCCTCAAATGTTTATTTTTTAAGGAAAAAACAAAGCGAAAGAGTACTAGGGTGTCACACTGAGAGAACCTGAAAGATAAACAGCCTGGTTTATGATGAACAATAGCATTACTGACATGAGTAATACTTATGGGATTAGATGTAATTCTCCATTAAGGTATGTTCAGGCAAGACATATGACTAACTGTAGTGTCGTGGATTCTAACTATAACATTAGGCCAATAAACACCACATAATAGTAGAATTAAACACAGCAATTTCATTTTTTTTTAAAAGGAACTATGTTTTGCTAAATTAAATGAAATGAAAATATAAATAAAAGATAAAAATTCTACTACAATCCAATCCACACATTAATTCTATATCCCTTGTCAGATTAATGTATTAGCAGCCATTTTGGCTTTGACCAGAAGTTGTTTATACTTGTTATGGTTTACATATGAAATAATGTCTGTGGTAGTGTATATAATGAGACTTTTACACACACCCTCGGTGTTGGATGCTACATAAACCCCGAGAATGAAGCTACACGGGATTATACAAATATCCAACACAGAGGGTGTGTGTAAAATTAGAGTTTTTACACACTACCCCATGTGTTGTTTTACATAATTGCTGTGGACCATTTTTTTTTTTTGCCACAGCAATTATATAAATAGAAACTGATCTCCATGCCAGTCAGCCACAGTCAGGCTAAAGGAGCCGATGCACTGTGGGCATGAGGAAGGCAAGAATGCATCAGGCGCATGACTGGAGTGAGGGAAACCTGGCGCATGTTCACCGTTATAACCAGATGGGTATAACAGTAAATTATAACTGGGATCCCTTATGGAAAAAATACCCCTCAGTTATTATAATGACAGTTGTATGTACTCTAGTGGTTACAGTGCCAGCACTGGAACTGGCAGACCACAGGTTCAAAACTTGGCCAAACATTCACTATGTGACTTTGAACAAGTCACTTAACTTCCCAGTGCTCCAGGCCACCCAGCTGCGAAAATGAGTAAAAGACGGAGCCACTAGAAAAGAGACATTGCTTTTCAGACGGGCTATCCAGAGTAACTAAACTGTGTGAAAAAGGCATTGCTATACACATTCAACACTAGAGGCTCTGACTGAAAAGGAAATCTGAGCAAGATGGACTTATAATTGTATCCAAAATTCTTTATGTTTTTATAACTTTGTTTAAAATTATGTTAAAGTAACCTATTTGTGAGATTTATTTATTTTTTCTTTGCAGATTTCTTCCCCTCCTTAAAGAAGCTGTTTGGTAGTTCACTCTATATCCTGTACCTGCTCATCTCTATCTTGAAGTTCAATGCCTTTGTTGGAATGGTCACTTACATGCCAAAGTATATGGAGCAGCAATTTGGGGAATCTGTTTCAAAAGTTAACTTCTTAATAGGCAAGTATCACCCTCACACTGTCTAAGGAATAGTAGACTCTACTTCCTCATTTCTTTTCCTTTTTTTGTGTGTGAATTAGTTTCATAAGTAAAGCCTTGCAAACTGATTACACGAGAAGTAGAGAATTACAATCAAGACATAGAAATCCTTACGCCATGGCTGAGGTCTGCAAGTTCAGGTTAATACCTCATTTGGAGGCCTTAAAGGGACACTGTCAACCTGTTTTTCATCATAACATTTATAGTTCAAAACTTACATTTTATGATTGCTTACCTTCTCTAAAATTCATTGAGGTTGTTGTTTGTTTTGTCTGTCTCCTTGTTAAGCAGAATTGAAATGCATGCTAAGGTATATTTATAAACAACCTTGTTTTGTTTGCAGCCCTGGATCTGTTTTACTGCATACATCCTAAGCGTTAGAAGCACCCCAGACAGTGCTGTCACTCGTGATACAATAGCCTCCTAAACTCCCACTGCATCATGAGTGGCTAGATTGTGTTGTGGGTGTTCCCCAGGTCCAGGAGACATGCAGTGGGAAGTAATCAAGAAATGTAAACAAACTTGTTTTCAGAATTAAACTACCAGCTACATCAGCAGTCTTTACAGAATGCTGGCAATCATAAAATGTATGTTTTAAACTGGGAACACTTTGAGACCTAGGGGGGCTGACAGTGTCCCTTTAACCTTTAAAGTCTATTGTAATGCAACAGTTGCTAAATTCGGAAAACCCAGTAGCCTACAAGTGTTGCAATAGGAAGGATATTATAGCGCATAGTATTAAACAACATGGCATCACAGGCTTGAATACCAGCCATATACAGTAGTGCAGAAGCCTAGAAACCACAGGCTTGTTTATCTGACAAGAAGAAATACAGGTGAGGGGGTACAGGCAAAGTGGGCAAGCATTAAGCATGCAATACTTGAAGCAACATCCCATTATGTCAGAGAGAAAAGGAAGTGCAAAAGAAGAAGGAAACCACTTTGGTTCTCAAAAACAGTATCAGAAAAGTCAGAGCCAAAAGGCTGGCCTTCAGGAAATATAAGGGAATGCAGAGGGATGAAGACAGGGAGGCATACCAAACTTTCCTAAGGGAAGCAGAGAAGGCAGTAAGGCAGGCAAAGGCCCAAACTGGGGAAACACTAGCACGAACAGTAAAGGAAGGTGACACGACTTTCTATAGATACATTAGTGAAAGGAGAAAGTCTAGAGGGGGTATTGCTAAGATCAAAGGGGATAAGGAGGAGTGTGTGAGGAGGAGGACCGTGTAAAAGCATCTATCCTAAATAGATACTTCTGCTCAGTATTTACTGAAGAGAAGGTAGGGCAGGGCCCACAGCTCAGCACCATGGACACAGGGGGGAGGAGGGAGGTGTGCACTAGTCCCTTCACAAAAGAAAGGGTCCTACAAGAGCTCGCTAAGCTCAGGGTGGACAAGGCAATGAGACCTGATGGGATACATCCCAGGGTACTAAAGGAGCAAAGGGTGGAACTAGCAGAGCCATTATCAGAACTGTTTAGTGAGTCTCTGAGCTCAGGAGAGGTCCCAGAAAACTGGAGAAGGGCTCATGTGATCCCACTTCACAAGAGTGGTAGCAGGGAGGAGGCAGGGAACTACAGACCAGTCAGTCTTACCTCAGTAGTGGGCAAGATTATGGAGGCACTCCTTAAGGAAAGGATAGTGCAACACCTGGAATCCATAGGAGCACAGGATCCAAGACAGCATGGGTTTACAAAAAGGAAGGTCCTGTCAAACTAATCTTATAGATTTCTTTAACTGGATAGCCAGAGTAGTGGACCAAGGGGGAGCAGTTGATGTTGCCTACCTTGACTTCAGCAAAGCTTTCGATACTGTTCCACATAAAAGATTGATTAATAAGCTGGATAGGCTCAGAGTGGGTCAGACGTTGGTCAACTGGGTGGCAAACTGGTTGACAGGCAGAAAACAGAGAGTGGTGGTAAATGATATACAGTCAGAAGAGATGCAAGTCACAAGTGGGGTACCTCAGGGATCAGTCCTGGGCCAGTCCTCTTCAGTATCTTCATCAGTGATATTGCAGATGGACTGAAGGGTAAGGTTTTTCTGTTTGCAGATGACACTAATATCTGCAACAGAGCAGATGATCCAGATGGGGTGGGAAGAATGAGAAGAGATCTGGATAAACTAGCAAAATGGTCAGAAGAGTGGCAACTGGGGTTTAATGCAAAGAAGTGCAAGATCATGGACATAGGGAAGAGAAACCCTGAAGCCACCTATAGGCTGGGAGGGGAGATGCTGGCAGTCACAAGGGAAGAAAGAGACTTGGGAATCATTATCATTGATGACTTGAAATCATTCAAGCAGAGCACTAAAGCAGTAGGTAATGCTAGGAGGATCTTGGGGTGTATTAGTAGGGGGTATCACAAGTCGGAAGAGGGAGGTAATGATCCCTCTTTACAAGACACTAGTTAGGCCCCATCTGGAGTACTGTGTGCAGTACTGGAGGCGCACCTTCACAAGGACATTAACCAAATTGAGGCAGTTCAGAGAAGGGCAGCCAAAATGGTGCAGGGACTGCATCAGAAAACATATGAGGATAGATTAATGGAGCTCAACATGTATACCCTAGAGCAAAGGAAGGAGAGAGGTGATATGATTGAAACATTCAAACACATTAAGGGCATTAACAAGGTGAAAGAGTCTAACATGTTTCAATATAAGAAAATAGCAGGACAAGAGGACACAGCAAGAGATTAGAGGGAGGCCGATTAAGGGTTAATGTGAGGAAGTTATTTTTCACAGAAAGGGTGGTGGATGCATGGAACGGCCTACCTCAGGAAGTGGTGGATATGAATACAGTGCAGGGCTTACACACAGGCATGGGATAGGCATAAGGGAGGAATACATGATGAGTATGAACAGATAGGCCATTGACAGAGCAAAGGCCGATGGCATATTCATAAGGTAGAAAAAGAAATGGGCAGATTAGATGGACCTTGCAGTCCTTATCTGCCGTCACTTCTATGTTTCTATGTTTATATATATATATATATATATATATATATATATATATAGTATATTGTGCTTTAGGCTACTCTAAGTAAACCCTTAAACAACATCACAGCAGTTCATATGGACTCAAGGAGCAGATCCACTCAGCTCCCCAGAACATATAATTAAATCTAAACTGGCTACAAGGTATAGCTAACACTGAACAATATATTAAAAAATAACTGGCCAGCTCATCGGCCAGCGGCTGGATTCCGCTTGTGACACTGGTAACCTGGGTTCAGGAATGGACTTGGGTTGCAGCCGGAGAGCCAGCCCGGGGAGAAAGGTTGGGCGTCCGTGAACAGCTCGCCTTCTCCGGCGGGGATGTGAGCGGGCACCTGCTAGCTAGTGGAGGCCAGGGCAGGCAGGTGTCAGGGCTCAAATTTTGGGGGAGAGTGATGGGCGCGGGCTCTCCTTGGCGTCCAATCGTCACTCTCTCAAGGGAAAAAACGGAAAAATGGCTCCCGGCTAGTCAGATGACGGCTCTCCGGTCTCCTCACTGCTGTCACAGCCCCGCAATCTCCCACCTCAGCAGCACCTGGAGCCGATGCTGCAGTGCGCTGGACGACCCCGACCGGTGCCTTCCCTCTCAGAGGAGGGGGGACCCACCCGCCGAAGGGTTATGCCGGGCTACCTCCTGGTGGCTGCGATCTGGGGTAGGGGTAGATCGTGGGGATGGCGGACAGACGGGATGGGACATTGAGGGCCCAAAGGAGGTGCTGGCCAGGAGGAGCAGAGGAGTATAAAGAGGAAAAAGCAAAAAATAAATAAAAAAATAACTGTTTGAGACACAATAAAAGTTTTTCATAAATGCTGATGCCTATTATGAACTGTTATATTAGGTACAACACCCAAAGAAAAGTAATGTCCATAATACTGTCCAGATGTAGTCCAAAATGTACACTCAAGGAGCAGTGAGGGTGACTCACGAGAAATTCGAGCTGCAGTATACAACAGTAATAGTCTACATTGCAGTTTAGAGTCTTAGACAGGTGCCATGGATTGGGGAGGGAGATACCAAGTCCACCATGTGATAAGCACCATCTTTAATGACTAGTAAACACACGAGTATATAAATTTTGTATATACCAATAGCACATTTCATGCCAGCATAAACAGATATACTCTCCCACCTCAAGGCATACAGCCCCTTAATCTACTTCCCCATTTCCTAATGCTGGAATCACTGCTGATGAACTGGGTCCTGTTATTAAATCAAAATGGTTGTATGCTGTATGTGTATACAGTAGTGGACATAATCGTTAACTCTGTTACATTGGATTTCAATGTAGACTGGGAATACTGGGATCAGAGTTCCATGTTAATATAAAAGAAACATTTTACAATGGAATACACCTTCAAAAATATGGGGGGCTTTATTCACTATGCTTTAATATATTAGTTATACACCTGGTGCCACATATTTGAACAGCACATGCAAAACAGGTTTGGATGGCATTTAGAGTGCTTTGCAATAGCCTTTGCAAATGTGCAGCTTGGATTATTTCTAGGTATACTGCAATTGCCATGCTCTTGGGGGGGCTAATTTGCATTTGATGCATACAGTTATTGGTACAGCCCGCCATGCTGTGGCACTGTCACACTGTCAGCACTTGAAAGGCATGCAGTGGGCATGCTTTATACCATTTGTAGTCCTCCCCAATAGACACTAAGTTGCTCAGATATACTGTTAAAATTTTTAGATACACCCGGAATTTACGATTGTTGGCCAGAACAAGGTATACAGATAAATGGAGTTCCATGTCGGGGAAACCTGGATTCTCACAACATCTGTTAACTGCTCCACTATTACACATCTTTAATCTGTCCATCTCTTCTGCCACAGTTCCCTCATGCTGGAAAACAGCCTTCATACTGCCCTTATTTAAGTCAGGTGACCCACCCAAGTGATTTCAATAACTATAGACCCATCTCCATCCTACCAGTTCTGTCCAAACTCCTTGAAAAAATATATACTCAACTAAAGGAATCTCTTCAAAAATCTGAATTACTTAATCCACTGCAATCTGGCTTTCAACAGAACCACAGCACTGTCACAGCTTTGACCAAAGTGTCTAACAACTGGTTTATAGCCCTGGATAACAAGCAGCCCACGGGAGCCGCCTTCCTAGACCTAAGTAAGGTATTTGATACTATCAACCACAACCTCCTACTTCTGAATCTTAAAGGAAAACTACACCCTCATATCTTTCAAATGTTATTTGTTTCCATGTCAACAGACAACTCCTTTCATGTAGCTGTTAAATATGTATGCAACTGATATAGTCAGTTTTCTCAATTCACACTAGGCCCTCTTACTGTCCTGGGAGGCTTCATTTCATGGTTGTTGAAATCTCATTGTCCCTGACAACTGCATTAGCATACAGTATGAGAACATGATGTGTAATCACCCTTTCAACTCCCCAGTATGCCTGTCTGCTTAATTAGTCTTCAAAGAAACAAGCTCCAAGAAGCTGTGAAATACTACATTTACCTTCAGTGAGCTTTGCAAACTATCTGAGTTATAAAGCAGTTTTTTTCCCCTTTAAACTACATTCAGTTTAAGTTTCCAGAGAATTTTTGCAGGGTCGGAACACTCACCAGCCAAATGTCCAAATGTCCACACAAACAGATGTAATCTTCAATATTTTACTGCAAAGCCCAAATGGGTGAAATGTTAGTGGGTGTTCCTCTTGTCGAGAGGCTTCTGTTTTGCACTGCCTTGTAACTCCTCCATTCTGCAGTAAAATATTGAAGATTACATCTGTTTGTGTGGACATTTGGCTATTTGGCTGGTGAGTGTTCCGTGACTACTATTTCTTTGGAAACTTCCTGTGTCACAGTGAACCTGCCCCCCGCAGGTGACTCCTTCTTTTCCTGCAGTTTTTTGCATGGTGTTTGTTCTTTCAGCATAGAGATACCATACATGATATAAATGGCTGCTCTGACATCATGTTCTCATATGCTAATGCAGTTCTCATGGATGATGAGATTTCAACAACCATGATATGGAGACCCCCCCAGGGCAATCCAGGGGCTACCATGAGCAGTGAAAACAAACTAAGGCTAACACATATAGCCCTTACAGCTACAGGAAAGGAGTTGTCTGTTGACATGGAAACAAGTGAAATTTAAATGATGTGAGGGTATAGTTTTCCTTTAAAGTCCCAGGTATGTACGGTTGCTCAGTAAATTGGCTCTCCAATTATCTTAGGGGTAGACATCAATAGATTAAAGCCAACAGGCTCCTTTCAGATCCTCTGACACTTTTAATAGGAGTACTCCAAGGTTCTATTTGAGGACCTTTACTGTTCTCCACCTACATCAGTTCCCTAGGCAACAACATCCACAATTCAAAACTACACTTTTTTGCAGATGATACAGTGTTGTATACATCCAAACCCTCCCTAACAGAAGTATGCAGAGCTGCAATTTGATTTTAATCAACTGCAATATAACCTAATAAGCTCTAAACTGTTATTGAATGCCAAGAAAACCAAGGTGATGTATTTTATCCCTACCCACCCTTCAGCAACCCAATGTAATCAGATTGCACCAGCACTCATCACAACCCTCTTTGGGAATTCTCTGGAGGTGGTTGATAAATTCAAGTACATGGGAATCTGGCTGGAGAGGAAATTGTCATTTGTCACACACAGTGACTTTCTTTCCAGTAAATTAGAATCAAGGTTAGGTTTCTTCTATAGGAACAAATCCTTATTCCCTGTGGAAATAAGACGCAGACTGGTACAAGCCACCTTCCTCCCACTATTGGACTACGCGGACATTATATATAACTGCAGTACAGCGACCAACCAACATAAACTAGATATACTTTATCATTGTGCCATATGCTTTATAACAAATGTCCCACATACAACACATCATTGCAACCTTTATAGGGTAGTAGGTTGGACTTCTCTCACCACTAGATGGATGCTCCACATTGGCACCTGGACTATGAAACTCTTGTTGAACAAATTGCCATCATGTATTTCCTCCCTTATTCATAGATCACACAGTAACTATTCACTAAAGAAAAGCACACTTATTTTACTGGATGTGCCCAGAATACATACATCCCATGGCAGAGGTACTGTACTATTAGCTATGTCATCCCTTCAGTTTAGAATAAAATCCAATCCTCGCTCAGACTACTAGAACTAGTCTCTATAAACTTTTTCAAATCCCTGGCTAATAATACTTGCCACTGCAACAATGGCTAGCACGCTTCCAGGTCATAAATCAGATAGCACACAAGCACTTCATTCTTTAACCTCCCCCTAACGCCCTCCTTCCTTCTAACTACTTCCTTACTTTCTCATGGTAGATTAGTATTGCCACATACCATACGTTTTTGTTCCCCGAGTTGTGATATCATTGTACTGTGTATTATGTTCTTGCTGTATTGCACTGGATTGTTGATTATGCTACATTTTTTACTGTCTGCTGTATTGTCCTATCAGGACCTCCTTGTAAATGAGCATGCTCAACAGAGTTTGAACTTGAACTTATTTCCAAGGCAGATGCTCACTATTATTCTGCCTATCTAGGGGAAGTGCTCCAGATAAACTTTAACTTTGGTCGGACGGTCCTGGATAAATAATAAGGATAATGACCAGGATACCTAATTATTATGGCTACACCTTAGTCATGGAAGTCATGGATTCCATGATTTTTCCTCTTTTTATGAAAACTCAATATAATTTTGCACAACAACCCCATGATTTTTGCTGCTTCCATGACAACACCATGATTTTTACCATTTTCCATTATATCACTTTAGTTTTTGGAGTTTCGAAATGATAAAACCATCATTTTGTGCCTCACCACCACAGCATGCTTGGTTCCCAATAGCAATGTATGGAAAGTCACAGCACTAACCCTCCTCAATCCTTGTTCAAAATGAAACAATGTCCAAACCAAAATGTTTTTCTCAAAATCCAGGTGGAGTTTATTTCTCAAAGTGCATCACTGCAGTGTACAATATTCAAACAGCCACTGTGGTGGGGAGCAGCAGAAAATCA
The DNA here is from genome assembly GCA_016271365.2 of Neoceratodus forsteri. NCBI lineage: Eukaryota > Metazoa > Chordata > Ceratodontiformes > Ceratodontidae > Neoceratodus > Neoceratodus forsteri. The sequence continues at coordinate 1,318,158,429 of CM028131.1, forward strand.
TCTGACGTTTCACCAATTACTGGCTTTCTCAAAGGTGGTGCCCTCTATTGTCTGGGGTCTTTTATAGCAGTACATACACATGTGACCCAAACAATCACAGTACATAGTTTGTAAACAGCATTAGAAAGTGCAAAAAACAGTGCTTCACTGTGGGTAAAAACAGTGCTACAATGGGACTAACCCTCTTTAGACATAACAGAACACAGGCATTTAAAATAGTTTCATCACATACCCATGGCTACTGCACTTTCTCCACTGTTAGGGCAGTTTTTATTTCATTCTGCACTGTCCCTTATTTATGTGCTGATTCTGAGATGTAGACAGCATCTCCTTCATACATGTTGAACCCCCCCCACTCCCCCCCCCATCCATTTTTGGGTTTGCACCATCCACCCTTTATTGCACTGATGAAAAAACTTACAAATAGACTTTAAATCTTCCAGTCCTATTTTAAATGTCCCAGCACAGTTGTTATGGAGATCATGAACCAGAGTTTGGGGAAGGGGTTTAGGGAAAGGGAGGAGGAGAGGGTCTCTAGGAGAGCACAGGGAGGGCACGGGGTCATAATGTTGCAAGACATTATGCCTCATGGCAAAATTGCGCTGCCAATACAGCATGATTTCTGCCATGAGGCACAAGTCTTTTTTCTGTGGGGGCTTCGCCCCCCCACACCCCCATTATGGGGGGTTGTGCCCCAGAACCCTCCCCACTAAAGATTCTCAACTCCGGGGGGGGGGTTCAACTCGGGCAGTGCACAAGTAAATACAAAATAAAATATTCTGGGGCTGGGAATCCAACCTGGTCCCCGACGCAGCGCCTGGGTTCCTGCTGCTGTGGCTCAGTCCTGTGAGCCATGGCAGCTGCTCGGCGGAACCCACTCCCAGCAGAGATCATATGCTCTGCCTGGGAAAGCGCTACCGGTGCAATACCGCCTACAGCAATATACACAGTATTGCACCATTAGCAGTTACAGATTACGCTGTACCCACTTAGCCATAATGTTGTACGCTATTAAGCGTGTGACATTATGACCCGGTAGGCACAGGGAGGAGTGAATATGCAATACATTTTCTCCTTTATCATTTTCTAGTTCCTTCCTACAGGGATTTCTGTCACCCGCTCAAAGGCCATAGATAGATTTCAACAGACTTATATACAATTTTAACAGAACCATAAATAAATGGGAAAATAAACAAACAATTCAAGATTCAAAAACTAGATGTGCCTACTCTGTTTTCCATACATTGCTATTGTGTAATTGTCACTAGAGCACCCAGACTTGTCTGAGCAGCTGTTTCTTAAACTATGCTTGGTTCTCAGCCTGCCCCAGTATGGTATTTTGGGGCCTGATGCAAGCCCTGGTTTTCTAGATGGCAGTACAATGTGACGCCTTATGCTACTGGACCAGCCAAACAATAACTTTTTTAAAACATTTAAATATTTGATGATACGCTTCTATGAAATATGTCAAATCATATGATAGGTATCTGCTCAAAGCTATTGAGAATGCAAAAAAGCCATAGGTTATTGTCCCACAAACTATGTATAAAAGCACTTAGAGTTGGTTATTCAACTAATCCCCTGCCACAGTCAGTTAATCGTGCTGTAAGCAAGTCCATGATCAGTTATTCACACGTTTGATTGCAAAAAGAGAAAAGAAAAAGAAACAAGAAAAATGTCGCCACAAAAACCGTCCACTTCAGCTGCTTCACAGCAAATACATAACAGGTTTTAGACCCTCAATGTGCCTCTCACATGATGGCACTGTCAAAAACAATTATTTTTTTTTTCACATCAGAAGTTCATTTTCGTATCATTTTTACCAACACGATACCTATTTCTTTTCATTTTGTCTTATCGGCATGACACACAGAACACCTCCTTCCACCACCACAATGAACACGCCAACAGCACTAGATAACACACCATTTTTCATATATTCTAAACATTTTCAAATTTTAACCAAAGAATGCTCACCTATCCTACCAGTTTTCTGAAACAGGCTGGCAGCACATTTCACCCACGGAGCACATTTGAAACACAGCTGCCTGCATGGAACTGATTGATCTCACGGATTTTGTTTCTGTTGTCCTCACACAAATTCATTTTTACCAAATCCAACTCATATAATAATAATAATAACATGGGCGGCTAAAATGGGGGGCAGGTCGGGCCATGGCCCCCCCCACTTGTATTTCGGGGGGGCCATGTAGTTATTTTGCCCCCCCCACACATTTTACTGATTTTTTTTTATAATCGAGTAGTAATTTTAGTGGTACGTTCATGTTTCCTAATGGCAGTGAGCTGAACTCTTTATGTTGGAAGACCATGCAGTAAAAACCTGCAAGTAACATGGTTCCAAGGGCGTAGCTACCATTACGCTGGGTAAGCCATGGCATATATGCTGAACTAGCAGGGGGTAGCAAACAAGCTGACTGCCAGTAGTGCGTGTCCCTCTTGACTTTCTTTTGTTTGCTTTTCACAGGCTTTTTCTGGCTGACACTCACCTTACATCTTTCGGGGGGGGGGGGCTGCTCATTACCACAGCACAAAACTCCTTCTCAATCAGGTCCGCGGTGGTGTAGTGTGTGTACAGTGCATCCTTGATTGGCTGCCTTTTTAGGTAGGAGGTGCAGCTAGTGAGGGGCAGCGAGTTTAAATAACCCCAGTCCAGCAAACATGGCACAGTACTTTTCGAGCCTTGGAGGAGTCAACCTTTTTGCAAGCAGGACCACAGGATTTGGGATAGAAGCCGCAGTGTCTGAGAGTCTGTTGGACAGTTGGAGAAGTGAGAAAAAGCCCGGCACAGTAGAACAGACTCAAGAGCAGCATGGCTGTGAATTTGAATCAAGCCAGGAATAGAGCAGTGTGGACTGACTGAGCCTGTGAGCAGAGGAGGGAGTGAGCAGCTTGCCAGCACCTGTGGTCGGTCAATGAGAAGACGAGACTCACTCGCTAAAGTATTGAGCTGTTATTTTTTTAATTTTTTTGAATGAGTCCGAGTCTGGCTGATCGAATCAATTGCAAGCTGCCTAGTCCGCCCTACTATAGTCCATTCTAGTCACTCAGCTGCCCTACTCAAAGTCAATTGTTGTGGACTCGCGTCTGGACTTGGGACTAGTTGGGAAGAGAACGAGTGTGTTCTACTGTCCTGCGCAGTCTCTGGAAGAATTTGGAAATAACTGCAGCAGCTTCTGACCGAGTCATGACTCATGTTTATCCACTGAATCCCTCAAGGCATCAGGTACAATTTTTTGCAATTATTATTGCTTTGCACTGGCTGCAGACAACTTAGTATCTTTTTGACTTCTTGCTATTACTGTAATTTGACCACTACCTTTAGTTTAGATTAGAAGGCTACCCCTGATAGAGTGATCTGCATTGCCAGTGAACTTTAGAGAGTGAGACCATTAAGTGAAAAAAAAAAAGTATATTCTTAATTTTGACCACTGGCACTAGCTCTAGCTTTAGTTTAAAATGCTACCCCCACCCCCGCCCCATGACCTGCAGTGAACTTCAATGTTACCTTCATTAATATGTTTGTATTTGTTACAGTTCGGCTCTGGCTAATACATATGCCTGAAATGTCATTATCTTTAGTAAGGGCAACCTTCAGACAAGTATGACTGTCTTAATTTGTCAACCACCATACAGAGTATTTGTTATATAATGCAGTGAGATCTACAAAATAAAGATGGAATAAAGATACAATTTTACTAGTTTTAGTTGTATGACAACATGTTTTAAAGAATAGTTTTAATTTGGCTAGCACCACCAAATATTCTAAATGTTTTGAGAAAACAAAACCCAACAGGCTAAAAAGTCAGTGAATGATCAAAAGCACTTTTTATATAAACCAGTTACATTTTGACTGTATTTACTTAGCCTCAAATGCGTTATCCGGGTTATCCTAATATGTCATGATAAAATCCTTGCTGCATACTGAGGTGGACTTAGCTACCAGTAAGAGCTGATGGTATCATAAGCTGTGCACAGCATGGCCCTCCCTCTAATCCTCTCTGGAACTTACAAGAAGTTCAGCATTTCAAATGTCCTTGCATGATGTTAACTGGCTTGACTTGTGCTTAAGACCAAGATTTCTAGCACTCTTTTGATGAGTTCTGTACAATACTTACCCAGTGTAAGTGCAATCTTTACAGAACGCAAATCTGGGTAATCAGTATATGACTGCAGTAGCTTCTTGTTCAATTCAAATGCATGATAAATTAGTGAGTGCTTGCTTGTGTGCAAATAGTTTTTTTTCTCTCACCTCTAAGTTAAAATAGCTTATTAAAAGGACTTTTTGGCTGTAAGGATGTTTATTTTCCAGAAAGCGTTTGTCCAAGTACAATTTTAAAGAGGTAATATATGTCTGTGTTGGACCTGGGTGGGTGTGGGTCTGGGTGGGACTCTGCATGGATGTAAAGCAGCAGGGATTGAAAACTTTTAAGAGACTCCATCCATGGTATGTTTGTGTCTGTGTATGTCTAAAGAGGAAGACAGAATCAAGCAGGAAATGAATAGGAGGTGGCCAAGGCACCCGATGTAGTTATTTAGGGATAGCTGGGAGGCTTTTGTTTTTAGTCTGTTGCTACTGTATCTGACCTTACAAACTCTAGCAAATTTGGATATGGAAAATGTTATCTGTTTCAAAGCGTGATTTTTTTTTCACTGTGTTGGCATTTGGATTGGTTGCACAGCTTCCTCCCCAAACCCCGTCCGCTTGTCTCTCTCTGCACCCTCTCTTTTGATGCCAGAAGTTGTTACTACATTTTGCTCATACTGTAAAGGTTAAAATAAAACAAAATTGCTTAAGGTAATATGGAATGAAATAAACAGCTCAACTCAAGGTTATTCTTGTAATTACATAAGTTATTTATAAGAAATAATCACTGTGTGACAGCAAAAAGTGCCACAAAATCACTGCAAAACTTGTAAAATTTTATGGGGGCCTAGGCGGCCCCCAGACCCCCAGCCTTTAATCTGAATTTTGTTGCCCCCCATTAACTACTTGAACCACCCCTGAGTAATAACATTTGATTAGTTGGAGTATACTCATAATAACTAGCTGGTGTGGATTGAATTAAACTTGCTTCGTATACGCAACTAACTGAATGTTATCACTTAGAGGTAAATTGTTTAACTCACAATACACATATTAGTTCCATGATTTCTGTCATTTGGAACATGACAATACCATGATTTTGTCCAAAATGTTCTATGACAAAAGCTTAGCCCTACATATTATCAGCTCCTACAATTGCAATCATCTGGCATGATCAAGTATCCTAAGATGGATAATGATCCCATATAAGGATAATTATTCTGGGTATGATAACAAGTATTTGAAAATGTTGCTCTTGAGCACATTTACTCTGGATAAGTTTAACTGCTGAGTATCTGAGCTCTCTTACCATGCATGAATGGTGTATGTATACACTATTCATGGAACTCTACTAGACACTGAGGATGGCTGCAGGGTGACCAGATGTCAAAGCACCAGCTGGGACACAGCTCCCAAAGGTGGCAAATGTTTGGGGAGATCAGACTTACGTGCTGAGGGGGTTGGGTTGGCTCTGACTTGCGTGATCTGAGGGATCAGAGATACCAGTATTGGGGGGGGGGCCTCTCATGACAGTGTGAATTGAATCAAATAACAAGCATTTGTCAATGACAAACATTGCTTGCTTGTATTTGCTGTTTAGGTGTTTGGCACTGATAGTGCAGAGGCAATAATGAACAAATTAATAAAGTAGTGGGCCTTCAGTCTGTGTCTTGTAGCCCCACAGGTCAGTCTTCCCCTGAACGAGGTACAGTGGAAGATAAGAGGCACAAGGTGCGTTTGTGTGTGTGTGTGTGGGGGGGGGAGAGACAGTAAAGAAAATGGAGTGACTGGGGGAGGGAGGATGGAAACTTACGAGCCTGCATTCGGAAACTTCAATGTAGCCTCATAACTTTGTTGTTTTTTAATATTTTATTAACGTATGTCCAACATTTCTTTAGACAAAGGAATTTTTTCTGAAATGCAGCAAGGTGTGTGGTTTGTTATTGGCACTTTAATAAAATTATAGCATGCCTTTAAAGCCTGTGAGCAGTGAATTATTTTGGTGGTGAGTACAGGATTTTTTGTTCTTTTTTTATGTTTGTTTATCCTTGCACTCCAGACCAGTGCATACTCTTTTTGTGAAAGCTACATTTCAGATGGCCATCAGGGAGTCAGGTTAGGGTCGAGAGGTCAACAGTTGTTGAAAAGCCCTCCCCAGCTCCCCTTGGTTCCCTGAAGCTACAAGGCTCACAGCAGGAAGGGTCGAGAGGGCAACAGTTGTTGAAAAGCCCTACCCAGCTCCCCTTGGTTCCCCCAAAGCTACAAGGCTGGCAGCAGGAAGGGTTGAGAGGGCAACGGTTGTTGAAAAGCCCTCCCCAGCTCCCCTCGGTTCCCTGAAGCTACAAGGCTGGCAGCAGGAAGGGTCGAGAGGGCAATGGTTGTTGAAAAGCCCTCCCCAGTTCCCCTCGGTTCCCCGAAGCTACAAGGCTGGCAGCAGGAAGGGTCGAGAGGGCAATGGTTGTTGAAAAGCCCTCCCCAGCTCCCCTCAGTTCCCCGAAGCTACAAGGCTGGCAGCAGGAAGGGTCGAGAGGGCAATAGTTGTTGAAAAGCCCTCCCCAGCTCCCCTCAGTTCTCCGAAGCTACAAGACTGGCAGCAGAAAGGTATGCGATCTCAAGACTGCGCTCGGTTTTAAACCTTGGTGCCTTTTTTCTGTTCAGCTCCCTGGTGCTGTAGTACTCGCTACTGCAGCCACTTTAAACCCAAGGAAATTAATGTATTTCAACTCACAAGGCTGTGCCTAAGACTGTGCCTATGATACACCCTAGCCTGCCTACCTTGATTTAATTAACTTTTGCTGATTCTGGTACACTGCAGCTGCTGTTTAATTAATTTTAGCATATCCTCTAACACAGCAGCTGCTTGCAGGCTTGAAACATATTATTAGTAGAGTTCTAGTTATTACATGTTTGTTTGCACTATAAGCTAGTGTACTGTTGAGAGATGGTGGCTGGTGTGTGCATATTATTAGTAGAGTTCTAGTTATTACATTGTTGTTTGCACTATAAGCTAGTGTACTACTGGGGACAGTGGCTGGTGTGTGCATATTATTAGTAGAGTTCTAGTTATTACATTGTTGTTTGCACTATAAGTTAGTGTACTACTGGGGGACAGTGGCTGGTGTGTGCATATTATTAGTAGAGTTCTAGTTATTACATTGTTGTTTGCATTATAAGCTAGTGTACTACTGGGGGACGGTGGCTGGTGGTATACTGCAGCTGCTGTTTAATTAATTTTAGCATATCCTCTAATACAGCAGCTGCTTGCAGGCTTGAAATTTTCACTGTTTTCCAGTAACCCAAGTATAAAACTGGGCTGAAAGTGTGCCTTTTACAATTTCTATTTCATTCCTACTGATTTGTTCTGTTTGTTTCTCACTTGCTGCTAAATTCTAATCCCCCTTCCCCCGTCCCCCTGATTAACTCATTTGTACATATTCACTGTCTGACCCAGCCCTGATTTTCCCTGTATTTAAGCCCTTGTGTGTTTTCTCTTTTCCCCAGGGTTGAGAGGGCAACGGTTGTTGAAAAGCCCTCCCCAGCTCCCCTCGGTTCCCCGAAGCTACAAGGCTGGCAGCAGGAAGGTATGCGATCTCAAGACTGCGCTTGGTTTTAAATCTTGGTGCCTTTTTTCTGTTCAGTTCCCTGGTGCTGTAGTACTCGCTGCTGCAGCCACTTTAAACCCAAGGAAATTAATGTATTTCGACTCACAAGACTGTGCCTACGATACACTCTAGCTTGCCTACCTTGATTTAATTAACTTTTACTGATTCTGGTACACTGCAGCTGCTGTTTAATTAATTTTAGCATATCCTCTAACACAGCAGCTGCTTGCAGGCTTGAAATTTTCGCCCACCCCCTCCTCCACCATTAATTAAATATGCCAGTAATCCCGCCCACTTTTGTTCCAACCGATAAACTCACTTGAAGGGCAGTCCTCCCCCTTGCTGCATCAGTCCTAATTCAAACCAGCGAGGTAGTCCTTTTTTCTTTTTTTTCCTCCACTCACTCTTGCCTATTCTCTGTGTTTGCCTCTATTCTACTCTTATTTTGTCTGGAAAAGTAACTCAGACTGAGGGTATCCCAGTTTTATCTTTTCCCCTCACCTTTTCAAATTCTCCCTGCTCCTGTCCGCTCCTCATAAACTGCACTCTATTGGAATACCTGCCTCTTGTGAATTAACTTATATAATTGACTGCCAACCTCTGGCCACTAAGGGTTTCACTCAAACTGCCTTCACTATAGGTGTCACCCTGCCCTTAAGTCACCATTTCTGTCACTTATATTCTACTCTTATAAGGGACAATCCACCTCTGATTTACAGAAGTTTCATACAAGGCATACATAATGTTCTTTCTTGCATGCCCAAGGTCACTTCTGGTGGTATCAGGATTACTACCCACCATAATCATCCTCTCCTATCTCTCATGTAACATACCAGCTGGATACCCTGGGTCCCACTGCCATGAAGAATTCTCCTTTGTATTCTCCAACCTTATACCAACTAGAATCTTGCTCCCTTCTCCTAACCTGTACCTCCATATTACTCATCCTTCCAAATTGGGGCATTTCCTTCTCTATCACCCCTCTAGCATGCCCAAATACCTCAAGCGCAATTACAGATTCTACAAAGAAGTTTGGGTGATGCTTCTGCGCTTATGCTTATCAGGAGACATAGAATCTAACCCTGGCCCCCATTGGAATGCCAGGTCCATGGATGACTCCTCATAGTTCTCCACTAAGGGCATGAAAATTGCCCACATGAATATTAGAAGTTTACCAGCAAACTTTCCTGAACTTGAAGCCTGGATAGCCCTCTACTGTCCGGACATACTTGGACTAAATGAAACATGGCTCAGGCCAGAGATGCCTGATTCCATGTACAAAATACCTGGCTAGAGTTTTTCAAGATCTGATCGCCCCACCCAACAAAAGGGTGGAGGAGTTGCCCTTTATTATAAAGAGCATCTCAATGTCTCTGTACTCCAATCTTGGATAACATACCACTGTGAAGCTCTGCATATGGTTCTACAACTAGGGGGTGATAAAAGGCTAAATCTGATCTGTGCCTACAATCCTCCAAAGTGGTATCTCCCTGGCTTAAATGGGCTCTTGGATTATCTGGCCACTCTAAAGGGTAGATCTGAAGTCATACTAATGAGAGACTTCAACCTAGACCTATCAGGGAGTCACGCCGGTACATATACTGAAGCTCTCGCCTGACTTAACCTCGCTCAACTTATCTCTAGCCCTACACACATCTCTTCCAACTCGGAGCATCAATCTCTCCTGGACTGGCTGGCTACAAATAGAGCAAATAAAATAATTACTGCAGGGACCTTTTCAGATTCTATTAGTGATCACCTGCCTACGTTCTGTATCTGGAATGGCCACTGCCTTAACCCCAAGAATCATTCAATTTCGGGATTTTGCCAAACTAAACCGAACTGAACTTCTCGAGGATATTAATAATATAGACTGGTCTCCCATCTGTCACACTGATGATGTAAACACAGCACTTGAATACCTGATGTCTCAGCTTCTGGCCCTTCAGGATCTGCACATCCCTCTAAAAAAAAGGCGTCTCAGGGACTCCCCTAATAAATGGCTAAAAAAAGACCTCCTTTGAGCCATGATAAAAAGAGACAAGGCCTGGACCTTGGCAAAGAAGTCCCAACAATCAGAAGACTGGGTTAACTATAGATCACTGAGAAATGCCTGCAAAAAAGATATTCGGAAGGCTAAAAGGAACTACTGCCTTAAACTTCTCCAATCTTCAGCGGGTGATACCAGGGGTTTTTGGAACCACATCAAAAATTTTATTGGCAAAGGCCCAAGACGGCCATTATCGACATGACACTGAATGATGCAAACTGTAATAAGTTACCTACTATTGCTAATGCTCTTAATGCACAATTCTCGGATCTCTCCGAATACACTGAGAAATTCAACCAACCTCTTTCACCTCCTCCTGAGGTGCAACTTTCACATGAAACCCCTTTTCGTCTCACATTAGTCTCCTCCACCGAAGTGCTGCATCTCCTCAAATCAATATCCACCTATGGATCTGCTGGCCCGGATGGGCTACTGCCAAGCTTCTTGAAGCAGGCAGCCCCTGCTCTTGCTGTTCCTATTGCAAGAATCTTTAATCTTTCCATAATAACCCAAACGGTACCAACATTGTGGAAAACCGCTCGCGTTGTCCCTGTTCACAAAAAAGGGGGATACCAAAAATATGTCAAACTATAGACCGATTGCCATTGTCTCTACCCTAAATAAACTTCTCGAGAAGGCCATCGCTACTCAGGTCACAAATTACCTGCACCTTCACAACCTTATATCCTCTACCCAGCACGGATTCTGAACAGGACACAGCACCACAACTGCTCTACTTCAGCTGACAAATGCAGTCCTTACAGCAATGGATAAGAGCCTGCTCACAGGGGCCATATTTATCGATCTCACAAAGGCATTTGACCTTGTGAATCACTCTCTGCTACTTTCCAAACTGTCCCGCCTTGGCTTTGACCTGTCGACCATCTCCTGGTTCAATAGCTACCTCTCAGGGAGGTTGCAATTTGTCCAAATTGAATCCGCAATCTCAAATCTTTCCCCTACCTCTGTTGGATTCCCCCAAGGATCTATTCTTGGCCCACCACTTTTCTCCCTTTTCATTAACAACTTGCCCTCTCTTCCCTGCTCCTCCTCGTTAATCCTTTCTGCTGATGACATGGTGCTTCTCTCCAGTGCTAAAGATCCCTTATCAGTAAGAGCACATCTTCAAGCAGACTTCAACTGCTTGCAGGAGTGGTTACTACAGAACAGGCTCCTAATGAATGCTAAGAAAACCGTAACTATGCTTTTTGGCCCCCCGTCAAGAATCAGATCTCTTACTCCAGACTTATTGATACATTCTCTAGATGACTCCCCTCTTGAATTCGTTACCTCCGTCAGGTATCTAGGAGTCACTCTCAACCCATCTCTTGACTTTAACCTCCACATTGCGGCTATATGTAAGACAGTTTACTCAAAACTTGGTCTTGCCTTTAAAATTAGGTCCTCCCTCAATGATGCTGCCCAGCTTGCTATTGCACAAGGATTTCTCCTCCCTGCTCTGACATATTGCTCTCAGGTTTACCTTAAAGCTAGCAAAGGAGCGCTCCAGAAATGGAGCACCTGCTGTAACAGTATATGCAGATTTGCTCTCTCCGCTCACAGACTTACCCATCATTGCCTGCTCTACTCGAAACTAAATTGGCTCTCCCCAGACTTGCTCAGACACTATTCTGCAGGCTGTACAATTGATAATATGATCAGAATGGGGTCCACTAAATACCTTGCCGAACTATTAACTCAGCCCTCCCAAGCATACCTCCTCAGGGCATCTGCTCAAACCCAACTTGAAATTCCCAGATATCTCACAAAAAAAAGGAGAACGATCCTTCACCATATCTGCCCCCCACTCCTGGAACACCATTCCCTCCCACATCAAACTTTCCAAATCTCACAAGACCTTTAAACTGGGTCTTCAGGCACACCTATTAGAATCCGACTGCTGCTCTTGTGTTGTAACTTGAGCCTCTCTCCTAGCATTTTCTCCTCCCTATGGCACTTACTGATTTCCTGCTGGTCTCCAAAATCTGAAAGTTTCCCACATCCAGCAGAAATCCTGTTGTTATAATGCTACTTCATTTAAGTTTTGTTTGCTGCTTGTCGTTTCAGTTTAGTCACTGATGTATCATCAGATGAAAATAATTAATGTAATGTTATCTGTTTCTCTTTGTCATCACTGATAATGACTGTACCTGGCTGTATACTGTTCAAATGTTTGTTCTTTACCTCATGCTGCGTCATGAAATACTCTTTAATGTTGACTCTGGTCTCCCCTGTCTGTACTCTCCCGGGTCGTGCCTGAATATAGGCAGCATTGTTGTCTAGTGTACTTACCCGGTAAACAAAAAACAAATAAAATTGTTTAGTAGTATTCTTTTTTATGGTTGTGGGCGGAGTCTACAGCCATCTTGCTATCTGTAGCTGGAAAAATGGAGTATCGGGGAACACACATTTTGGAGTTTTCAATGTATCCTTCCACATCTACAAATCACTATGCCAATTGAAATAAAACACTCCCTTCTTTCTGTTTAGAATGTGGGAGTCATAACTCCAAGCTGCTTATCAGATGGCCATTGGGAAACTGAAACAGCTTGTTAAATATTGGTTGCCTATTAAACTGGAGATTTGTTTAGCCCCTTCGAAATGCATCAACTTGCACATTTAAATACTTAGCATTTAAATGTTCTTGCTACAAGCTTCAGTTGGGCAGGTATTGTCTTTCAAGAAAGATTCATACCTTATAAATGTCACCCTTTTCCAGCAAATCTAAAAAGATTTACAGTTTTTTTTTTTGACTTCTTAATACACTATTTGATAAGCACTGTCTCAGACATATGCCAGGTCTTCTGTGAAGTATCCAGGTGAAATATATAGCAATCAGCAGGCATTTTTTACTATGCTTTTGGGGGGAAAATATATTGAGCTACAGCAAACACACACACACACACACACACACACACACACACACACACACACACTGTACACACGATCCTCATGGTCACACCATTCAAAATATATACTCAATCTAATATGTTATAAAACAATAAAGAAACTGTTTGTTTGTATCAGTGAACACAGTGAAGTTCAGTTTACATTTATTATGTCCTCTTTGGCAACTTCTTTTATTAAAACACATTACACGTATAGTTTACTAAATCTTAACATTGGGATAACTCTTGAATGACTCCTAAATAAGTTTTACAGGAGGTCAAGACCTGTGCAAAAAGGTCAAGTATTATTTTTTCATATTTTTTTACAAATTTCCACAGTAAAAGTGTGGAGAAATACAAAAGTATGTACAACTAATCTCCTATGCATTTTCAGCTCAGAGAGAAGTTAATATTTTCGCAAAATCAAACCAAATGTTTATACAGCTTTTGTTCGAAAGTAATTTTATTCTAAATCTTATTGGACTATTAATGAACTGAGCAAAGAAGTGTTTAGGTGAAACAAATTGAAGACAAGAGGATTGGGAAATCATTAAAATTGCAAAAGGTCAAATTATGAAACCTTAAATGAACTCATTAAGACCATTCTACTTAGTGTGTAATTAAAATGAATTAAAGCCATTTGAATATAGACCTACAATTATACAACCATTGTGATACAGAGACAAAATGGATAATACATATACAGAGCAAACACCGAACGTGTGTAACTGTGAACCATAAATTAGAATCAGAGTAAATTTAGCAATGGAACTTAGCCATTGCTAGAGGAGTTTATCTGCAATCACAGTTAGAGCTGGACATAATGTGGGTACGTAGCTCAGATTTAAAAGGCCCCAACCTGGGAATAGACAGGGCAGTATTAGGAAGGGAGTTCATCCAGAGTGGTGCACTGTAGCAAAAGGACCTTTGGCTGGCAGTGGTCCTTGCAAAAGATATGCAAAAGACAGTGCCGACAGAATGTCTTGTGGCCCTTGTTGACAAGCACGTCTGGAGGAGCTAGAGACAGCCAGGAGAGCTTGCCCTAGTTGAATTTATTTGGCCCATAAGCAGGTCTGATAGAGTAGGTGCCCCAGAAAATTTAGCCATGATGACCTTTGGTAGCGGTCACAGGTATGTGTGAGATGATCGCAGCCTATGGCCAGTCAGCAGGCTTTGTTAAGGGCACGCTTAATGCTGGTCAGGGCAGTGTCAGAGGCAGCACCATATATGACTATGCTATAGTCTACCAGGAAAAGGATGGAGCTAGAGATGGCTAAATGGAGGGCATCAGGAGGGAGACAGGGCCTCTATTTATACAGGAGACCGATTATAATGTTTATTGCAGAGCAAGTTGATGCTATATGCTCATGGAAGGTAAGGGCCGAGTCTAGGGTGACCCCTAGATATTTAAAACTGGCAACTGATTCTAGCATGATACCCTGGGAATTCAGTATGGGTAGTGTGGTCATGTAGTGTTTATGTTGAGGGTGGGCGAAAAGTATGGCCTTCGTTTCTTTGTGGTTGAGGACAAGTTTGTTGGAGGAGATCCATGATTCTATTTCTGTGAAGGAGCACTGCAAGGATTGTCAGAGCTGGGTAGGGTTTGGGTGCCGACTAAAGGTCACAGCATAGTCAGTATAAAGGAGCAGACACCTAGAGGAGGCCAGAAGGAGGGAGTTTAGGTGTTGGGAGAAAAGGAGCAGGCCAAGGATGGAGCCTTGTGGGACACCCGACCGGACTGGGAGGCTAGTAGAAAGGGTGCTATTTATTTTTACTTGATGGGTACGGCCATGGAGCTAGTTGGAGAACCAGTCAGCTGTCTCTTGGGATACACCAACAGAGAGGAGAGAGTTAATCGGCATACTGTGATTGACAGTATCAAAAGCCTTGGACAGATCAATATAGACAGATCCAGCCAGGGCTCCCTGGTCAAGGGCATCATGGATAAAGGAGGTAAACTCAAGCAGGGCAGTAGTTGTGTTGTGCCTTTCCTAAAGCCATGTTGCTGCTGCCACAGTAGATGGTGCGAGTCTAAATAGTCAGTAAGTTAATCTGCAGCTATTTTTTCCAGCGCTTTAGAGAGGGGAGGAAGTATGGAAATGGGCCTATAATTACTACTAGAGGAACGGTCACCATTTTTATGAACTGGAGTGATAACCGCCCTTTTCCATAGTGTAGGGAACTGCCCTAGGCACAGGAACATGTTGAGTATTTTTGTTAAGGGTGCTAGGACTGCATCCAGGGTTAAGGAGAGCAGTTTTGCATCGCGTGAGTCACCACTCTGCCTTGTTTTTACAAGGAACTTGGCGAGCTATGTGCAAGTGACACTAGGGGAGATCATTTTAAAGTAAAAAGGAGGAGCACTGGGAGGTGGTGGGAACTGTCCAGTAGATGCAGAAAAGAAGTCGGGAGGGAGGACAGATCTGAGGTCAGAGAAAGATGCATTGAAGGCATTAGCTATCTTACTAGGGTCTTGGGTGGAAACACCATCGATGACAAGCATGGAGGGAGGAGGGGAGAGAGATTTTCCACTAAGCTTCTTCATATTTTCCCAGAACCTCTTCCCATTTCCCCAGGTGGCAGTAAGGTTGGACTGATAGAAAGCTGCCTTGGCCTGGCGGATAGCCCAGGTGCATGAGTTACGGGCAGCACAATACAGTTGGTGATCAGAGGGGTGACCAGACTCAAGAGCACGGTGCCATAGGTTATCACGGGCCTTCATTTGGTCAAGCAAGGACCAATTTACCCAGGGGGAGGATTTCGTTTTTTCAGTCCACTTAATAATGGGGGCAAAGATATCATAGGCGGCTTGGAAGGAGCTGATGAAGAAGGACAGGGTGGCATCCACCGATGACAGGTGATCTAGTAGAGACCAGTCGAGGTTGAGGAGATGGTTTTGGAGATGTGCCAGGGACCCCTTCTTTCGCTGGCGATACATGGCGATCCTCAGGGGGGCTTCCAGCTATTCGACCAGCAGCAGGTAACAGGGGAGTGATCACTGAGTGAGTCTGGGAGGACCTGGACATCCTGTAAGCACTCAGGACGGTTCGTGAAGATGAGAACAATGAGGAAACTAGTGCTCCTGTGGTGGTTTACTCTGGTAGGGGTAAGAACCATTTGTGTTAGATTTTGGGCTGTGGCTGCATCCCTGATGGAGGATGTTTGGGGGCCAAGCCAGTTAGTGTTGAAATCACCTAAGGCAATGATTTCTGAATTTTTTGGTAGTTGGGCGATGATTTTTAGGATGGATGAGAAAGCCTCCTTTTGGTTGCAAGGGGGTATGTAGACTGACATTAGGTAGAGAGATTTACCTGAGTTGCCGACTGCTATCTTAAGAGTGAGGGACTGTACACCTACCATGGGGTTCATTGTAGGAATTTTAAGAACTTGTAGATGGTCCCGAAGGTACAGTGCACTCCCACCACCCCGTCTATCCAGTCTATCTGATCTGAACAATGTATATGTAGGCAGCCGAGTCTGGGGTATTTTGGGTTAGCCATGTTTCGGTTATAGCTAGTGCATTGGGGTTGTGGAGGCAGACTAATTGTTGGAGTGGGGCGAGATTCTTTTGGAGGCTACATATGTTTATGGCAGCCAGCTGTAGCCCTTTGGATTGCATTGATAGGCAAGGAGTGGGGGTAGAGGGTTCAGGATTGGGGTGTGATGCAAGGCTGCCAAAATAGTGGTGATCTCACTGCTTCAACACTTCAAGTGTGCATGGATCAAACCAAAAAGAGTCATAATAAAAGCTTCTATCTTCTCAAAAAAACAAAAAGCAACTATATTTTATTATCTTTAATTTAGCCTGAAAATACAAAATAGCAGATTTCAGCATTAAAACCGAGCCATAATAAAGGTTTCCATCTTCTTCAAAGCAATTATATTTTATTTTGATATATTTAATATTCTGTATCTAAGTAGACACTAGAAAAAAAGTTTATTGGGTGTTTGAAAACAGGCAAATGCAACCAGACATAGAAGGAAGTCGAAAGAGAGTATCAATTGCGGGGGCTAGTTACAAGTCGAGGAGCTCACTTGATCACTCCAACGGGGGCCACCCACTGACACCACTGACCGCTAGTGGGCACTGGTAGCAGAGGAGGAGCTGGGCAAATGCTGCAAGCAGTCAGTGAAGGAGGAGGAGGAGGAGGAGGATGGCAGGCTGCCTGCCATAGTCCAGCTCTTGTTTTAAATCCCCAGTGGTGCTTGAGTGGCTGTAGTAATCATCTGTGCAGCAGCCCTCCATCTGTAGGGATTAAGGAGACTCAAGTTTAGCTGTCCTGTTGTATTCAGGCAGGCTTGAGCTCCATTACAGCAGCAGATCTGACTGAAGCCCTGGACCCTCAACTCTGTTACTTGTACAGAACTGACTGCTTGAGAGTGAGGGCTCCTCGCTGCTTGCAGAGGAAGTGGGAGGGGTCACAGTTGGTGTTCATTTGTGTGCCAAGGTAGGCAGGGGGGCTGTTTGGGCTGGGTGGCATGCCTTTAAGTGTAATCATTGCATGTGTCTGAACTGTTGTGGATTGCATGGGTGTAGGCAGGGGGGTGTTCAGGGTGTTCATCACCCCCGGAATTACCTCAGACATTTTCAAATTCCTGTATTTTATTTTCAGGTTGGCTCAGGCTCAGCTGCTAAAAGACTCAGTGTCTCAGCAGTCTCCATAGTGCCTGGAGCTAGCTGCAACACAATGTGCATGCACGGGACCGTTGATGGCTAGGGGAAATGGAGACATCATCAACAGAGAGAGTAGGAGAAGCCTGGTGAGACTGACAAGTGAGCACGCTGCTGTACTGTGTCATCTGTACAGTGCTGAGCAAGGTGTAGTGTCCTGTCGACTGTTGTGGTGGTAGAGTAGGACTGTGTGCTGCGCTTCTCTAGCCTCAGTTGAACTGTGGGAGAACTTGAAGTATGGTCTACTAGAGAAAGAACTGACTTTTCCAGTGCCGAGCTGTGAGTAATGCGCAGTGTGTCTTCTTCACTGCTGGACCCTGGCTGAACTGGTGGTGTGATCCAAAGAAAAGACAGGAGAGGTCGAGGAAAAATATGCCCTGGCCTAGTGGCCTGTAGTCCTGTCTTGGGAGGGGAGTGACTGGTAAGGCAAGCAAACAGGAAGATAATCAGCAGAAAAGTGGTGAGTGGAGAAAAGAATAAAGATTGATTTGGGAGTGGGGGGATTCTCTCATTCAGAGAGGTGGTGAGGGGTTTTGGCACCATTTCCCAGGGCAACCCACTCATTACATCTCAACCCCATCAATGTTCCGCCCAACTTGAAACTTATCATGTGCAGTGGGGTCAGGGGATGAGTGCTCTCAATGTATGGAGGTGGGATGGAGGTGGAGCAATGATACCTATGTGTGGAGATGGACTGGAGGCAAGAGTACTTTCCACGTTCAAGTTCAATTTTATTGTGAAGGGATAAAATCCATTGAGCAAGCTCATTTACAAGGAGGTCCCTTATACAAGCAATGATAAAGACAATACATGGTGTGAGATACAAAAAGTAAGGACACATAATATAAATTAAAATAAAGCAATTTTCTTTACATTAGTATATACAATGGGCCAGATTCCAGAATGCATGGTGCAATTCACAGGCGTATGTGAGTTGTGCCATGCGCCGCTACACCAGGGACCCTGCACCTTATTCCAGAACAGGCAGGGTCCCCAGCACCTACAACCCATGATTTGCGGCAGCTGCAGGCTTGCACCATGGAAATTGCGCAACAGACCTGGGTGCCACAAGTCACAGACCACATGCAACTGCCCCCCAGAGCCCCCCCACCACATAACACACCCACAATCCTCAAGGGGCCTTGGGGGGAGGCTGGTTGGCACAGTTGTCTGGGGGGGGTCACAGAGCACTACGGCCCGGGTGGCACCCCGAAAGTTGGGGGATGGAGGGCATCACTGTGCTAGGGGGATCCATGGGGCATGGCAGTGTGAAATTCATGGCACTGCGGGGGGCATCTGTCATTCTGCCAGGATGGATGTCGCTTATACCAGCTAAGTGCTGGTCTAACCCCGCAGTGCCGTATCTGGACCTGGAATGGCACAGGCAGGTTATGGCAGCTGCCCTTTCAGAATAGGGCACAGGTGCTGCCGTAACCCACCCTTGCACCATGCTGCAGCGGGTTGCAGGTGTAGTGGGTAGTGTAGCCCACCTTTGATGCAAGCCACATCTTGGAATCGCAACTCACGTAATGCAAGGCGTAAGGTGCAAATTTGCGCCATAGGGTAGGCATAAATTACCTTGCGCCATACATAAAGCAACTTGTAATTGGGCCCAATATGTACAATGTTGCATTCATCAAGGATTGAGACCAAATATCATTACATAAGACACTATGTCCACCATGTAGAAGAGGCCTGGAGAAGGAGAATTGCTCCCCATATGCAAAGCAGGCATGGAGGGGGAGTGCTCTCTATGTGCAAATGTGTAATTGGGGGGGGAGTGCTCCCCATGTGTGGAGCTGGGATGGGGGCGTCACTTAATGGCCACCATCCTAGACCCCACTCCAGCTTGTGTGTGAAACTTTTTTTAATGGGCACAGTTTATGATGGGGCAGATGTGCAATCCACATCTCTTCTCTGACTACTGTAAAGTATTGGGTTGATAGATGGGGTGCAAGAGGGGGCAACAGTCACTCAGGAGCACCCACTGTATCCTACTCCCCCCACCCACCCACCAGAGTGGGAACAGTTGTGAAGGGGCAGATACAAGGTCCACATTTTTATATCTCAGTACCTCAGAGTGCTCTCTATGGGTAGAGCACGTTAGGTGAGAGAACCTCTGGCTGAAGCAGAGTGTTCTGTAAGTGCAGAGGTGTGACATAGGGTGAGGAAGTGCCAGTCACCCAAAGCCCACTCCAATCTTCATGCTAGCTCTGGTGGAGCATGAACAGTATGAAGGGGCAGATGTGCAACTTGCATCTCTATCCCTGGCTACTGTAGACTGCTACCCTTGTGTGGAGGTGGGATGGGGGGATGGGGCACCATTCTCCCAGAGCCACCTGCCTGGAGTCCGCCCAATGCCAGTGCCAGCTTTCATGGAACTCGGATGGGTAAAGATGGACAGATGTGTGAACCAAATCTGTCATTGGCTCTGGCAGAGTGCTTCTAACATGCAGAAGGTGGAATGGAAGGAGAAAATGCTTCACATGTGCAGAAATGTGGAAAGATATGTTGGGTGCCAATGGCCTCAGACCACCCAGTGGATCTGGCCTGCAACCCCGTTTCCCCCACCTGGTGCCAACCAGACTAGAAAGAAACAGGTGTGGCATGGGAAATGTACAACTCATATTTATGTCTCTGGCTGGGGCAGCCAGTGTGCAGTGGTGGGACAGTTGTGGAGGGGGCACCAATCACCAACTTCTGCCAGGCCACAATCCATACGAACATATGAATATGCCAGCAGAAACAGACCTCCTGGTCTATTAATGGCTGCTCGAGTGTGCAACTAGCTCCCCTAAGTTGCAGCTGCCCCACCCCCTTCCCTTTTGTCGGCCCTTGGCCATTCCCAGCCTCATCCACCCGTACTCTCCCGAGTTCTCTGTCCCATGCCCTTTTAAAGCTATCCACAGTTTTGCATGATATCACCCTCTCTGGTAGGGTATTCCACTTTGATACCACTCTCTCTGTAAAGTAATGCCTCCTCATCTCCCTCCTAAATCTTCCCCCTCCCGTTCTAAGCCCATGCCCTCTAGTGTCCCTTCCCTTCCTCACTTTAAAAACCCCATCGGCTCCATCCTTGTTGATTCCCCTCATATACTTGAAAGTTCCAATCATGTTTCCCCTATTCCTCCTCTCCTCCAGGGTGTACATATTCAGTTCCCCCAGCCTGTTCTCATAGTCTCTCCCCTCCATTCCCTGTATCATCCTCATTGCCCTCCACTGCACTCCCTCCAGTAGCTTGATATTCTGCCTCAGGTACGGCCTCCAGAACTGCACACAGTACTCCAAGTGTGGCCTGACCAGTGACCTGTAGAGCGGCAAGATCACCTCCCTCTGCCTGGATGAGAAGCCCCTCGCTATACACTCCAGCATCTTGTTCGCCTTCACTGCTGCTTTCTTGCATTGGGCAAAATTGTTCATGCTCCCTGTTACCATCACCCCTAGGTCTGTCTTCTCCTCAGTGATCCCCAGCTGCACCCCCCAACCAATATTCTCTCCTTGGGTTCTTTGCCCTAAAGTGCATAACCTTACACTTCTTAACATTGAACCCCAGCTGCTGTCTCTCTGATCACTCCTCCAGTTTGGTTAGGTCCCCCTGCAGTTGCTTCCATCCCTCTTCCTCTTTCACTACTGCACCCATTTTGATATTGTCTGTGAACAGACTTACCCTGCTCACCGCTCCATGTGCGATGTCAGAGATGAAGAGCCCAAATAGCACCAGGTCCAGCATGGAGCCCTGCAGCACCCCACTCAGCACTGGTCTAGGTGTTAGAAATTCCACCTCCACCACCATCACCCATTGTAGTCTCCCATGCAGCCAGTTTGTAATCCAGTTTGCCATCTTTGCCCACACTCCCATGCAAGTTAGCTTCCCCCCAAGCCACCCATGAGGTACTGAATTGAAGGCCTTGCTGAAATCCAAGTAGAGAATATCCACTGCATGGCCCCTATCCAGCACTCTCTTGTTACCCAGTCGTAACTCCATCTTCCATCTTCCAAGTCCATCTTCTTCCAAGTTGTGTACAGGAGTGCTTGGAAACAACTGAGAAGCTGCGTGGAATATACTATTTTGGACGAATTATCTGTAACTAAACTCTCTCTCTCTTGCTTACATCTGAGAGAAGTTTTCCTCACTTTTAAAGTGGCATTGCTTGGTATTTGTTTTAGTTTTTAATTCAGAAAGGGTTTTTTTAAAACTGCTTATCTTGTCAGCATCCTCAGAAGGGCTGAAATAACTGCATATTTGATTTTCCTTTGTGGCTAACAAACCACCAGGCTGTTTTGGGGCTGGAGAGGTTTTACCTATGTCTGACTTGGATGTCTGAATTTTTCTCTGTTTGATTAGCAGGGTACTTTCTCTGTCAAATTGTT
Source organism: Neoceratodus forsteri (assembly GCA_016271365.2). NCBI lineage: Eukaryota > Metazoa > Chordata > Ceratodontiformes > Ceratodontidae > Neoceratodus > Neoceratodus forsteri. The sequence goes on from CM028131.1 coordinate 1,318,180,117, forward strand.
GTGTAGGGTATCTTGCTGACAGGAAGGCACTCATCGCAGCAGTGGGTGAGAGCTTTTAGTAGATTGGTTTGTGAGAACACAGTTTAGGCCCAACCCTTCCCACCCTCACCCCACCCACCCCTGGAAATAGTTCCTTTATACCTGAGGATCTGACATCATTTCCTCGAGTGCAAGGTGCATTTCACTGTCATATCCTCTCTAGCACACTGCACTGATAATATAAGCATACACGTTGTATAATATATATATATATTTCTATATAATCAAATCACACGAGCGCACACACACACACACAAATACAATAAAAATTAAAAAAAACTAGATAAACATGTGGGGAGTAGTGCAATGTAATGGCTGTGGGGCAGCAGTCTTCCAGGAGTCTTTCTGGAGGCTGAGATGCTGCCCTATTTGCAGACAACTATCTGCCCTGAGGGAGGAAGTTGCCCATCTTCAGGCCGCACTGGACAGTAGTAAGGAAACCTTCCCCCAGGCCACACTGGATAGTAGAAAGGGAACCTCCCCCATCCAGGGAGCACTAGCGCCACCACCACTACCTCAGAGGTTGCGAAGAAAGCACAGCAGTTGGACCACAGTGGGCTCAGGGAGGGTGAGGAGGGTGGAACAGAGGCACACCCAGTCAATTGTTCCACTTCACAATCCATACACCATTCTGGGGGAGCACAGCTCCCCTATGGATGCACCCGCAGAGAAGACTGATGATAACTGTCACAAGGGAGGCCCACAGAAAGGAGGCAGAGGACACCAAAGGAAAGGAAGCAGCTTCTGGTGGGGACTCCAATTATTAGGATATAGAACTGGGGAGCTGGGAAAATGAAGTAAGGTGCCTGCCTGGTGCCATGGCTTGAGGGACAGGAAGTGCATCCTCAGGATCACGAGAACAGCTGCAGGATTCGAGCTGGGACGTAATCGCCCACCTAGGGACAAATGACTTGGCTCATCATGAGATTAAAGCAGTGCAGGAGGACTTTGCAGAGTTGGGAGGGACCTAAGATGAGTAGCACACAGTATCCTTCTCAGAGGTGCTGCCTGTCAAAAGCATGGGGGAGGCGAGGGTGATTGGCACCATGCAGTTTAATGAATGGTTGAAAAAATGGTGTGGAGCACAGGGTTTGGCTTCATTGGGGACTGGGGTTCCACCTGGAGGGACACCAGCCTATACTGGCAGGATGGTCTGCACCTGTCCAGGAAGGGAACAAGTCTTTTGAGCAATCGGTTTAAATGCTTCATTGGCAAGCTTTTAAACTAGTCAAAGGGGGAGGCACTGACAAGCAGCAGGAAAATCCCAGCCTCTCCCTACAAAACAGGGTACTAAATGAGAAAAAGAATGACGTTGAACGGTCAGTGGGGGATGCTGCAACGGAAGGTAAAGCCATCAAAAAATGGAGAGCAATGAGTACTAATGCCCATAGTCTGGGTAACAAGCTTCCTGAATTAGTGGCCTTGATGGAGGAGGAACATCGGGATATCGTGGCAGTCACAGAAACATGGTACACACAAAACCATGACTGGGACATAAACATACCAGGATACACTGTCTACAGGAGGGACAGGGAGGGTAAAAGAGGAGGAGAAGTAGTTCTTTACATAAGGAAAGGAATAAAAGCAACAGAACAAAAAGGTAAACAGGGAGGAGAAGAAGCACTGTGGGTAAATTTGGAGACAGGCAATGGCACCACAATACCACATGGGTTGTATACAGACTCCCTTCTCAGGGGGAGGAAATGAACAGGGAAATGATAGAAAGTATACTTAGAATGGCAGAAAAAAGGGAGATATTGCTGATGGGTGATCTGAATATGCCAGATGTTAACTGGAGTGCAGTTGCAGCTGCCACTTCGAAGAGTGCAGTTATTCTAGATGCCCTACAGGGGGCATGCCTTAGACAACTAGTACTGGAGCCCACTCAAGAGGGAGCAATATTAGACTTGATTCTCTCAAATGGAGATGGTGAGAGGATTACAGATGAGAAGTGGGTAGCCATCTGGGAACTAGCGACCATCGAACAGTATGGTTCACAATAAACACAGCAATAGAGTCAAGCCATACAAAGACAAAAGTACTGGACTTTAGGAGGGATGACTTTGCTAAATGGGTGAGTGCCTAAGGAATGCACTAGCAAATGGGCAGGAAGGAGGGGTGGAAGAACAATGGGGAATAATAAAACTGCCATCACAGAGGTAACGAGCCTTGTGTGAAGCAAATAAACAAAACAAGATGATGTAAGAAACCACTATGGTTCTCAAAGGAAGTGGCAGTAAAGGTTCAAGAGAAAAGAAAGCATTCAGGAAGTACAAGGAATCGCAGAAGGAGCAGGACAGAGAACTGTATCAGTTAAAGCAAAAGGAGGCTGGAAGGCAGTCAGAACAGCAAAGGCCCAAACTGAGGGAAAAGATAGCCAACTCAGTTAAGAAGGGATAAAACCTTTATAGGTACATCAGGAGCGAAGGAAGACCAAGGGAGGGATAGTGAGGCTTAATAAACGGGAGGGAGGGTGGGCAGAGGAGACTGTGAAAAGGCAGAGATACTAAACAAATATTTTTGCTCAGTATTTACAAAGGAAGAGGGGGAGGTACATAAAACAAACAGTAGTAACACTCTGGATATAGAAGTTGATACTGGCCCATTTATAGAAGAAAGGGTTCTGAAAGAACTCTTAAAACTGAAGGTGGACAAAGCAATGGGGCCTGATGGGATTCATCCCAGAATTCTAAAATAACTAAGGGTAGAACTAGTGACACCACTGACTACCCTTTTAACAAATCATGGGAGGATGGGGTGGTACCCGAGGACTGGAGGAGGGCAGATGTGATTCCTCTACAAAAGTGGGAGCAAGGCAGAAGCAGGAAACTATAGACCTGTTAGTTTAACCTCAGTGATAGGAAATGATGGAATCACTTCTAAAGGAAAGAATTGTCGAGTATCTAGAGGCCAGAGGGGCCAGGACCCTAGGCAGCATGGATTCACAGCGGAAGGTCATGCCAGATGAATCTGATAGATTTCTTTGACTGGGTGACCAAAGTAGTAGATCAGGGAGGGCTGTGGACATGGCCTACCTAGACTTTAGCAAGGCATTTGACACAGTCCCACACAAAGATTAATATACAAGTTAGCCAGCCTGGGAGGGTCCCAAGATGACAGCCTGGGTAAAGAATTGGCAGAGAATAGGACACAGAGAGTAATAGTAAATGGAGTCCACTCAGAAGAAAGGAGAGTTACTAGTGGGTACTGCAGGGTTCAGTATTAGGACGGTCCTCTTCAATGTCTTTATAAGCAACATTGCAGAAGGACTGAAGGAAAAGTATGTCTCTTTGCAGATGACACTAAGATCTGCAACAGAGTTGATGCACAGGGTGGGGTGGAAAGGATGAGAAGGGACTTGGCAAGGTTAGAGGAATGGTCAAATGTATGGCAGCTTAGATTCAATGCTAAGAAGTGCAGGTAATGCACCTGGGAAACAAAAACCCAGGGAAGAGTACACAATGGGGAGAGATACTAACAACAACAAAAATGGAAAGGGACCTGGGGTAGTAATCAGATGACCTAAAGATGGGCAAGCAATGTGAGAGGGCAGCAAGGAGGGTTGGGGGATACTGGGATGCATAGGGAGAGGCATCACCAGTAGAAAACAGGAAGTTATTATCCTCTGTACAGACAGCTGGTGAGACCCCATCTGGAGTACTGTATGCAGTTCTGGAGACCCAATCTCGCAAAGACATAGACAGGATGGAAGCTGTCCAGAGGAGGGCACCAAAATGGTGCAGGGTCTGCACCAGAAGACATATGAAGAGAGACTTAAGGAGCTTAATATGTATAGCCTCGAGGAAAGGAGGGAGAGGGGGACATGATAGAAACTTTCAAGTACCTCAAGGAATCAACAAAGTCCAAGAGGGTAGCATCTTTCAAAAAGAGGTGCAAGAACAAGAGGGCACAATTTGAAGATAGAGGGGGCGCCAGAGGTAATTTAAGGAAGTATTTTTTCACAGAGAGGGTTGTGGATGCATGGAAAGGCCTTCCTGAGGAGGTTGTGGAGTCAAAATCAGTGGTGGAATTCAAGCATGCATGGGATAGTCATAAGGCAGTTCTGGGGGTTGGGGGTAGGAAGAAGTAGGCTGCTGGTTAACTAGGATCTGCAGCTTATCCAGTAGGTAGGGAAATGGGCAGACTGGGTGGGCCAAGCGGTCCTTATCTGCCGTCAAATTCTATGTTTCTATATGTTTCTATGTTTCTATGTAATATTGTATTACATTAGTGTGATAGGACTTTCCTGATATGAATCCATGCTGCCTCACATCCTGGAGGTAATTGTCCTCTAGAAATTACACCAGCCTCTCCTTCAGTATCGTCTCTATAAGCTTGCCCACTATGGAAGTGAGACTGACCAGCCGATAATTGCCCAGTTTGTCCCTTGCACTGCTCTTGTGTATCGGCACCACATGGGCCATCCTCCAGTCCTGAGGCACTCATCCTGAATCCAGGGAGGTGCTGAACAGATCCACCAGTGGTTCCGCCAGCACCTCCGCCATCTCCCTCAGCACCCTGGGGCGGATACCATCCGGCCCTGGTGCCCTGTCCACTTTTAGCACCCTCAGTCCCTCTAATACTCTACTTCCCTCAATCATTCCATCTATCACCTCTTCCCTACTCTCCCAGTCCAAGGTGATAGCGGTCCTGCGTGAACACTGAGCAAAAGTATTCACTTAGTGCTTCCACTTGTTCCTCTCCCTTTTCCACCCACTCCCTACCCCTCTTTATTCTCATTATGTTATCCCTGCACTTCCTTTTCTCTCTGACATACCTGAAAAAGTCTTTTCCCCCTTAATTCCCTGTGCTAATCTTAGATCCCTTGAGGCCTTAGCTTCCCTCACTCTTTTGGTCACTTCATTGGACCATCTTGCATACTTCTCCCTGTCCTCCTCCTTCCCCGTCCTTCTGAACCTCTGGTATGTAGCTCTCTTTGCCCTCACCCTCTCCCTTACCTTGCTGTTCAACCAGCATGGTTTTCTTGCTCTGCTCCTCTTACTCTGTAATTTGGTGCAAGCTTCCATCACCTCCATAATCCCCCGTTTAATAATGTCCCATTTCTGCTCCACTTTCACCCCTGGCCCTATGCCCTCAAGTTTCCCTTTCAGTATCTCTTACATCCTCCTGAAGTCTGCCCTCCTGAAGTCCACCACCTTTGTTAGTGAGCCTCTTGACTCCCTGCTTACTGTGATAGTAAACCACACCGTTTGGTGATCGCTATCAGCTAGTGGGTCCTCCACCCTTAATTCCCTCACTGCCTCACCATTTGACAGGACCAGATCTAGAATGTTACTTAGCCTAGAAGGTCCAGTGACCAGCTGTGTCAGAAGTCCCTCCTGGATCATGTCCAGTAGCACCTGCTCTCTAGCACTGGAGGTGACCGGAGTGCTCCAATCAACCCCCAGCAGATTGACGTCCCCCACGATGACAAAGTTCCCCTTCCTACATACCCTCCTGATATGTTCTGCTAACTCCTTGTCCAGCTCCTCTTCCTGGGACGGTGGCCTGTACACCACCCCGAACCTCAGCTTCTGACCCTTGGAGTCCAGGAGCTGCATCCAAATTACCTCTGTTCTCCTTTCCTCCCTCTCTTCCCTTGTACATTTGATCCCATCCCTCACATAGATTGTCACCCCACCACCTCTCCCCCCAAGGTGTTCCACTATTTACCTTGGGCTGCCCACCTGGAGGTCACCTTGCCACTGTACCAGCCTGTGTGGCGTGGCCCTGCTGCTAGCTTTTGGCAGACAGGAATCTTGCTTTCAGAGCAAGGAGCAACTGACTGAAGAGCTAGAACTTTTCTTACTAATAGAACACTTCTAACTCAGCAGGAATCATTGCCTGTTGGGATTAAGCAAACAGATACTTTATTAGAAGTGGGAGGTCTCATTAAGGGTAAAAAAAAAAAGAAAGTCAGTGTGTTTTTCTGTGTTGGGGAAAGGGGACTATATCAACTTCTTAGTTTGCTATGTCAGGAGGGGAGGAGAGAAGTTAATTGGGGTGTGGCTTAGGCATTGAAAACCAGATGTCTCCAATTACAGTTCCCTGCTACTAGCTTTTGGCAGACAGAAATCTTGCTTTTGGAGCAAGGAGCAGCTGACTAAAGTGCTAGAACTTTTCTTACTAATTGCCCTCCTTCCCTCCCACCCTTAGCCAGTTCTACTTTTATAGGCACTGGATTTGATGACAACAGGAATTTCCTGTTTGGCAGTAGGAAAGGAAGGATCACTGAGACACATAGGTTTCATCATCCTTGAAGGAAAAGAGTAGTTCTCCCTTCCCCCCTAGTTGCTGGAGGTCTGACTCTGAGCTAGGAAGAAGGAGACTACCAAAGAATACAGGAAGTTCCTGTCCCAGAACAGGAAGGGTGAGAGCTGTAAGGGCACATAGGCGGTAGGAAAGTAGGTGGAAAAATAAATAGAGGGAGGAGAGAGTAAGCATACAAAGCAACAGGAGAGGGGGCCACAAAATAAGACATGATGGGAGTGATGCAGTGCAATGGCTGTGGGGCGGCAGTCTTCCAGAAAACATTCTGGAGGCTGTGATGCTGCCCTATTTGCAGGCACCTCTCTGGTCTGAGGGAGGAGATTGCCTATCTCTAGGTTGACCTGACTAGGATTTGTGAAACCTCCTCCCCCACCCAGGGACCACCAGGGCCACCGCAGAGGTTGCCAAGAAAGAGGAGCAGTTGAACCAAGGTGGGCTCAGGGACAGAGAGGGTGGTGGAACAGAGGTGCATCCCTCCAGTTGTACCTCTCCACAATACATACACCATTCTGGTGGAGAGTGGTTCCTCTATGGAGGCACCTGCAGTGGAGACCAAGGAGGATACTGGGAACCTCCACAAAGGAGACCCACAGGAGGGTGGCATGAGACCTCACAGTGGAAGGAAACAACTTCTGGTGGGGGACTCAATCATTAGGGGGTAGAACTGGGGAGGAAGGGGAGACAGAGGTAAGGTGCCTTCCTGGTGCCATGGCTTGGAGGGACAGGAAGAGAATCCTCAGGATCATGGGAGCAGCTGCACGGGAGAGGGAGCTGGATGTCATTGTCCACCTAGGGACAAATGACCTGGCTGGGAATGGGATCAGAGTAGTGCAAGAGGAGTTTGTGGAGTTGGGAAGGGGCCTTAGACTAGTAGCATGTACAGTAACCTTCTCAGAGGTGCTGCTTGTCTATGGCAAGGGGGATGCTAGGGTACTTCACATCATGGGATTCAACGAATGGTTGAAAAACTGGTGTGAATCTCAGGGTTTTGGCTTCATTGGGGACTGGGGGGGTCCACCTGGAGGAATACAGGCCTATACTGGTGCAGTGGTCTGCATCTGTCCGGGAGGGGAACCAGGATCCTAGGTGATAGGTTTAAATGCTTCACTGATGAGCATTTAAACTAGCCAAAGGGGGAGGCACTGAAAAGGAGCAGGGAAATCCCAGCCTCCCCCTGCAAAACATAGTAGTTAGTGAGGTAAACACCAAGGTAGAGAAGTCAATAGAGAGCAGGACGGGGTAAATGGAGAAAAACGGAAAGGCAGTAAAGACAGAGGTGGGGCTAAAAGGGGTAAGGCCATCAAAAAATGGAGGGTGATGAGTACCAATGCCCATAGTCTGTGTAACAAGCTCCCTGAACTAGTGGCCTTGATGGAAGAAGGATGCCTGGATATTGTGGCAGTTAAAGAAACATGGTACACAGAGAACCATGACTGGGATGTCAACGTACCAGGGTACACAATCTATAGGAGGGTAAAAGTGGAGGAGGAGTAGCTCTCTATGTAAGGGAAGGGATCAAATCAATGGAACTAAAGGGTAAACAGGGAGTAGAGGAGGAACTGTGGGTCACCCTGGAGACAGGAAATGGTACCACAATCTGCATGGGTGTGTATACAGACCCCCATCTCAGGGAGAGGCAATGGACAAGGAAATGACAGAAGGCATCCTTAGAATGGCAGAAAAAGGGAAGATATTGTTGATGGGGGACCTGAATATGCCAGATGTTAACTAGAGCACCTTTGCTGCAGCCACATCCAAGAGCAGGGTCATTCTCGATGCCCTACAGGGGGAATGCCTCAGACAGCTAGTGTTGTAACTCGCTCAGGAGGGAGCAATCTTAGACCTGGTACTCTCAAATGGGGATGGGAGAGGATCTCGGATTTAGAAGTGGGTAGACATCTGGGAACAAGTGACCACTAAACTGTGTGGTTCACGATAACACAGCCATAGACTGAAGCCATACAAAAGCAAGAGTATTGGGCTGACTTTGGCAAAATAGGAGAGTGCCTCAGAAAAGCACTAGCAAACAGGAAAGAAGTAGAGGTGGAGGAACAATGGGGAAAAATCTAAACAGCCATCACAGAGGCAACAAGCCTTTCTGTGAAGCAAATCAACAAAACAAAATAAAGGAAAAAATGCTATGGTTCTCAAAAGAGGTGGCAGGGAAGGTTAGGGAGAAAAAGGCAGCATTCCAGAAGAATACGGAAGCACAGAAGGATCAGAACAGAGAACTGTACCAGTTAAAGCAGAAGGAAGCGGGGAAGGCAGTCAGAATAGCAAAGGCCCAAACTGAGGAAACGATATCCAACTCTGTTAAGAAGGGGGATAAAACCTTTTATAGGTACATTAGGGAGCAAAGAAAGACCAAAGGAGGGATAGTGAGGCTTAATAAAGGGAAGGGAGGGTGGGCAGAGGGTGACAGTGAAAAAGCAGGGATACTGAACAAATACTTCTGCTCAGTATTCACAAAAGAGGAGGGGGAGGTACCTAAACCAAAGAATAGAAGCACTCTGGATAGGGGGGTCGATACCAGTTCATTCACATAAGAAAGGGTCCTAAAATAACTCCTAAAACTGAAGGTGGACAAAGCAATGGGGCCTAATGGGATTCACCCCAGAATTTTAAAAGAATTAAGGGGAGAACTAGTGACACCACTGACTGTCGTTTTTAACAAATCATGGAAGGATGGTGTGGTACCTGAGGACTAGAGGAGGGCAGATGTGATTCCCCTTCACAAACATGAGAGCAAGACAGAGGCAGAAAACTATAGACCTGTTAGTTTGACCTCAGTGGTAGGGAAAATGATGGAATCACTTCTGAAGGAAAAAGTTGTTGAGTTCCTAGAGGCCAGTGGGGCACAGGCCCCAAGGCAGCATGGATTCACTGTGGGAAGGTCGTGTCAGATGAATCTAATTGATTTCTTTGACTGGGTGACCAAAGTAGTAAACCAGGGAGGGGCTGTGGACATGGCCTACCTAGACTTTAGCAAGGCATTTGACACAGTCCCACACAAAAGATTAATAAACAAGTTAGCCAGCCTTGGAGTGGGTCCCAGGGTTGTAGCCTGGGTAAAACATTGGATGGACAACAGGACACAAAGGGTAATAGTAAATGGAGTCCACTCTGAAGAAAGAGGGGTTACTAGTGGGGTACCCCAGGGTTCAGTACTGGGACCAGTCCTCTTTAATGTCTTTATAGGTGACATTGTAGTGGGACTGGTAGGGAAAGTATGCCTCTTTGTAGATGACACAAAGATCTGCAACAGGACTGATACACAAGAGGGTATAGAAAGCATGAGAAGGGACATGGCAAGGTTGGAGGAATGGTCAAAAGTATGGCAGCTTAGATTCAATGCTAAGAAGTGCGAAGTAATGCACCTGGGAAACAAAAACCCTGGAGAAGAGTACACAATGTGGGGGGAGGTACTAACAACAACAAAAATGGAAAGGGACCTGAAAGTAGTCATATCAGATGACTTAAAGGTAGATAAGCAATGTGAGAAGGCAGTAAGGAGTGTTGGGGGGATACTGGGATGCATAGGGAGAGGCATCACCAGTAGAAAACAGGAAGTTGTTGTCCCTCTGTACGGATAGTTGGTGAGACCCCATCTGGAATACTGTGTGCAGTTCTGGAGACCTCGTCTCCACAAGGACATAGACAGGATGGAGGCAGTTCAGAGGAGGGCAACTAAAATGGTGCAGGGTCTGCACCAGAAGCCATATGAAGAGAGACTAATGGAGCTTAATATGTATGCCCTCAAGGAAAGGAGGGAGAGGGGGGACATGATAAAAACATTTAAGTACCTCAAGGGAATCAATAAAGTCCAAGAGGGTAGCATCTTTCAGAAAAAGAGATGTGCAAGAACAAGGGGGCACAATTTGAAGATAGAGGTGGGACGGCTCAGGGGCAATGCAAGAAAGTATTTGTTCACAGAGAGGGTAGTGGATGCATGGAACAGCCTTCCTGAGGAGGTTGTGGAGTCAAAAACAGTGGGGGAATTCAAGAATGCATGGGACAGACATACAGCAGTTCTTGTGGGGGTAGTAGGAAGTAGACTGTTGGTTAACTAGGATCTGCAGCTTATCCAATAGATGGGGAAATGGGCAGATTGGGTGGGCCAGGCGGTCCTTATCTGCTGACAAAGTCTATGCTTCTATCTTTCTATGTGGGATGGGTGTGGAGGGGAAGATGGGTAACGTACATCCGGCTGTGGCTACTGCAGATTGTTCCATATGGGCTGATGTGAGTTGGAGGTGTAGGGGGCAGCAACTAAGAAGAAGAATCAGCATTTATATAGCACTTTTCACACACAGTGTATCCCAAAGCACTTTACAAACAATGCTAGACTGGTAGCAAAGTGACTGAATGTGTAGTGGCAGCCATATTGCACGTCAACACCCATACACAGCCTGGGCAATTGCATGAACTGGTGTTAACTATCCAGGGGTTTCCATCCAGTGCCCACCCTACACTGTGCTAATCAACGTGAAGGGGCACATATTTGTCTCTGGTTCTGTCTGGGTGCTCTTTTGTGCAGTGGAGGAATAGAGGCACCAAGTTTATTTTACATTGTGTCTCTCCTGGTCTCTCACTCTATCTCTAATGTTCGCTCCCCCCCACGGTGAAAAGAAAACTCTGTAGCACTGGTCTCTGTCCCGGTCATGGCACTCTTGTTGCCACTTTCTCTGCCTCTCTGTATGCGCTGTCTGCTTTCACTGAGCTTCAGAAAGTCAAACAGAGAGTCAGACCAACAGCAAGGTGCCAGAAGAGTGAGCAGAAATAAAATAGATGGCATCCAAGCTCAGGTGCACACTGTACTCCACTTCTCTGTTTGGGGGGTTGACACCGTCTCTGACTGGAACAGATTGGACCTGCACATAAATGCCACACTGGAAGCAGTTCTCACTGTTGCAGTGTCTCTCTCGGGGGTGGGAGGGTGGGGAATAGACTCTGCTAGGGGACAGGCCACTCATTAAATCATTGTTTGTTCAGACACAGGTCTGGGAGCCACCAGTCATTGTGGTTATGGTCACTACAATGCACTGCTCCCAATTTCACACTGCCAAGGTGGTGCTGCAATAGTGACAGCTTATCACCTGGTGATCACTCTCATTCTGCTTACTCGCCACATCTCAGCATGTTGCTGTCACTGTTTGGGGGCTCTCTGTCTCCGCTCTGTCCCTGACACTGGTACCACCACTCACCACCTCTTTTGATCCTGTGGTCTCTTTCAGTTGGGGGGGGGCACTGCTGCCTCTCCTTCTCAGTGTCTTTCCCTACAGCCCATCTCCCTCTCTCTCTCTCTCTCTCTCTCTCTGCCATTCAGGGTTAAGCTACAGTTCTGCAAGCAATGCTGCCTCACTTCTCAGCTCTCTTGCTCCTTGTATTGTGTGGTGTGGTGGGGTGGGGGATACACTGAGGCAGCATGGACACTAGAAGATCCACTGGGAGGGTCTGTGGGCACCATCACAGAGAGCAATGCTCAGGCTAGTCATTGTGGAACACATGAAGCACTGGAGAGAGGGAGAGAGAGAGGAGCTCGGGGATAAGAGCACACACTGTCATTCACACAGACACAAACAAGTTCAATGCGGACGTCTGTCTGGGGAAGGATAAATAATATTTATTTATTCTTTACTGCTAGGACTGTTTACTTATGGCACAGAGAGTGGGGGGTGCAGTGTATGTCTGGGTATCCCTTTACCCTCCCTTTACCTAGGACTTTCTGGGGTTGATGTCCGCCGCTTGCAGCTAGTGCAGAATGCGGCAGCACGTTTGTTGACTGGGGTTTCTAGAAGGTCCCATATTACCCCAGTGCTGCGCACTCTGCACTGGCTGCCAATACAGTGGCGGATCACCTTTAAAGTGGGTCTTTTGACCTACAAAGCCCTACACGGTCTAGGTCCCGACTATTTGAAAGAGCTCCTGGTGCCCTACACCCCTCTGAGACAGCTCCGGTCGGCTGACGAGGGGTTGCTGGAGATTCCGAGGGTAAATTTGAAGTCTTCTGGAGCCCGTGCCTTTGGTTTTGCTGCTCCTACCCCCTGGAATTCTCTGCCCCGTCAGCTCCATGAGAGTACGACGGTGGGAAGTTTTAAAAAGGCCTTAAAGACTTTTTTATGGGAGAAGGCATTTTCTGCTGTGTTGTAACTGATTATTTTAGTTTTATAATATTCGTTTTGTGTAGCTCTAGTGTATGTATTGATTATGCCTGTGTTTTTATGTCTTTATGTACAGCGCTTTGAAAAAATTTGAAAGGCGCTTAATTAAATAAATTTTATTATTATTATTATTATTATCTAGACATCTGCAGGATGGGTGGGGAGATAAACAGTAAGATTGGTTAGGGCATGAATGAAAAGAATGAAGCGCTCCCATTCAAGCACTTTATTTTTTTCAACTAGAGAAAAGCTTCCAGCTGTAAAACTGTGACTGGTGTCACAGTCTGGTTGCATGCTCATTGGTCTGCCAGGGACAAGCCCACTGTAGATTGCTTTACATTGGACTCGTCCCTGACACACCTCTGAAATGTTGTTCTACCACAAGATGTTTTTTGCACACATGCAAGGAAACATAAAAAACTATACAGAATTTAGATTAGTGACTACTCTCATTTGAAAGGCATTTTGTCCTGAACACAAAAATGTAAAATAATGCACTTGGGGTACAGAAATCCGGGGGCAGAGTACATATGGGTTGAGTAGTATTGACAACATTAAGAAAGCACACATTAAAAAAAAGAGCTTTTACCTACAGTTGATTACTGTTTAACAATATTTCGCATCTATGGCTGCCACTGTACAGCTGATGCAAACCCATAATGATGCTCCTCACTTGAAGCGAAAACGAGGGGTGGAGGCCATAACTGACTCCTTGTTTTTGTGTTAAAGGAGCCAGTTTCTTTATAGCAAAAACAGGAAAGGCAACATTTCTAAAATGTGCAGACGAGCATGGGGACCACTTTTTTCCAGAGCATGCCACCACCGGCAGCTACCACTTCAAGACTGCTACTACCCCCACCTAATACAATTTGGGGAAAACCAGAAGTAGTCTACCAGCATTGAGATCAAAATGGTTAAGGCACATTTGCCAGATATTAATGCTTAGAAAAGAATGAGAAAGTGACTGTGATGATGAGCAAGTCCCAGACCAGATCTCTAGTTTGTTAATAGACTCCTCCCGAGTCTGATTTTTATGGCTGCATGGGCCAAGCTCCACAGATGTTATGCCATCATCAGATTTGCACAATAGCACTGTGGAAGCACGTAACTGGACCACCGTCTGATGTGCTGCCACAGTGCTCCAACATAGTTTCCAGTGATTCTGTTAATGCAGCCCTTCCCCTCCACGGCCGCATAAACATACCCACTTCCTGGCGCACTACTTTTCTATTCTGCCACTGCAGTACTGACAGATATCGTATGCAACAAGGTGATGTTGACTTAAACTGCACATGCATGACTATCATGCATACATAGTTATGTCAGCATCGCCATGTGGTGCAGGGCTGACTGAAGGGCAAACTTCACATGTGCGAGTATCATGCATGCTCAGTCCTATAATTGCTGCAGCATTACTTAAGGCTGACTCTGGCGCAGCAAAAGCACTGCATATTCTTTTCCATGCTCTTGTCACTCCTAAAAGCTCTCCGCAGCCATATCGGCTCTGATCAGAGTTTGTTAGAATAGTGTGTGGTACTGTAGTGGGCAGACAGAGTGAGGTCCAACTTGTGAATTGAAACAAACATGTATAGCAGTGTATTAGAAGGGAACAAGAGACTAGAGTGAATCACCAATACACCCCTGCATATTACATACAGGAGAGGTAAAAATCTGAGAGGCTCTAGTTTATTCAACACAGTATTTATTGATTTAGTTATCTGGCTGATCATACTCTGTTGACATCCAGCACTTCAGTAGCAGTGGGCGCAGCCATGTTTAAACATCCGTTGCATGGCAATGCCCACTTGCATGCTGGGTCTCACATGATGCTGTCAGCATGTCTCACAGCGCTCTATGGGCTAGCTGGTGAGACACAATGCAACATGGATCAGAAACTGAGTTTACCTACCACAGGTTTTCACTCCAGTGTGGACACAATTCACAATCATGTTCAAAAATGGTAAGGTAAGTGTGAACACACAAGCACAGTAAGCTTTGAAATATTTTTAAAAACATTACCACTGAACTATACTCAGTGTGGACAGGGCCTAAAATGTCTAAACAAAAACATTTTTAAACCTGCTGGTACCTAGTCTTAAAGCCACTTTTAAAAACATTTTTGAGCTAGCATGGTTTCACTCACATGTCTGGATGGAAGTGAAAACAGTTTAAGCTGTGACAGTTTAACTAAAACAATTCTAGCAGCAATATGAACAGGCAAGTACAGCTCTGTGTGTTGGAATTACTATGAAATGGTTAAAGGGAGAACAGGTTTAATACCAGTACTGTGGACATGCTAAACCATTATCGAGAAAGGTTACCGCATAGTGTAGGTGCATCGTTGAAGAGCAACGGTCTTGCTCTCCATATGAGTACCATACCAGCAGTAGAATATTAATAATTGGAAAGGCTATGCCTGGAGTTCAATGGTCAAGAAGCCAGCCACTCCCACTTCCTGAGCTATATAAGCAGTTCCTCTCAGCCTCACTGTGAAGCACTTTTTCTTTGCAGCCAAGGGCTCTGTCCGTTTGTCTTCTGAGCTGGTTGGGGCCTGCAGGGCTGGCTGAGCGTGTTTCTTTTCCTGCTTCTGGTTTGTATTTTGCCTTCAGCTACATGTGTGCTTCTTCCTTCTTCTTTCTTTGTTTCCTGTGGCCTACGGTCTCCCTATGGAAGCCTCCTGATGCCACTTATCCATAGACACAACACTCCTGCTTCGTGGCACTCATGCTTCTGGGTCGCTCACACAAGGGGTCGCTTTGACTTTTGGGAGTTATGTAGAGAAAGCTCAGACCCTATTGGCCTCCCTGCACCACATAGCTTGGGGTTCTGGCCAATTGGCAGCCATTTGCTTCTGAGATACTTAGCTTAGCTCCATCCTTTACTCTGTTCACTCAAAGATCCTTGGTGTGAGAGAAGAACAGTATTAAGCTGGCAAGCCTGTGTTTTCTGTAGGAGTTGTATTTCAAAAGCAATTTCTTCCACTTCTGTTATTGTTTCATCTTTCCACCTTGTACTACATTCAGTGGGTGTTTCTGATCTACAGTATACAGTACATTGGTGCACTGGTGGTATGAATTATTTTAAATTTATATGCTGTCATTTATCTCCTTGCTCAGCTCCTACATTATAGTCACAAACATATATTTGTATTCTACAGTACTTGTAAGCAATGTAGGAGCAACAGAACAGACTCAATTAACTTGCGGTTATTTTTTTGTCCTTGACCATCAGTGTGTCTCTGTATCTATAGAACTTTGGAGTTGAAAGGGTTGTTCATTTATTCAGTTATTTATATAGCTTATGTTATATAGGGAGATTATATTAGTATTATTTTTTTTTACCAGAAAAGGCCTGCTGAGCTGTGAACAGCTTGTTTACAAAGATATATTTGGGGAACATGTATGGGGGAAGCAATACAATAATTCAATAATCTGGCCAAAATCAATAACAGAATGTGCAAGCAGAAGGTACACTGGTATAATATAAGGTAGGACAGTAAACCGCAATAGTGCAATACAGATAGCTGGGATGAAACCAAACTAGAACTTGGAGATAAGGGAGAGGTTGCGAGAGGTGCTTGCTCTTAAGAAAGTGGGAGATAGAGGAAGGGGTAGAGGGAGGGATTATGAGTGTAGGTTGGATAGCCAAAGGCAAAATGACAACAGCAGGAAGGAGGTCCAATTGAGATAGGATGGATTTGAAGACAGCACATATACAGAACTACATTTTCATAGCCAGCAGAGATCATTTTCATAATAATTCCATTCAGGACGATATCAGTACATCTCAGCAGGGACATGACAGTGGAGTGGTATGTCCTAAAGCCAGACTGGTAAGGTTTAAGAAAAGCTAAAGAAGTAAGGAAAGGGGAGAGTGGAGAAAGAACCAGATGTTCTTGGACTTTAGAGAGAGAGCAGTGAGAATGGAGATAAGGCTACAGTTAACTATGGCAGAGCTGTCACTGCCTTTGTGAAGGGGCACAATTAAAGTGTTCTAGAAGCTGGAAGCAAGTACTCTGACTTGTGCAGCATGGTAGCTGTGGTGCAAGCACTTCAAAGCTGTTTGTACCTTGCTAAGTCCACTGAAGAACCAGTGTCCTTGTGGAGGCACCACACAGTGTATCTAGCATTGACACAGGAAATGAACTAAACAGAGACAAAAGAGAAGGTGAGAGCCCTTAATGTGGGTTTTCTGTATGTGCAAGTCTGCCACAGGTGGTAGAAGGTTTTAAATGGAAATATGAAAGACACATACTGTACATTGGTGGAAGTAGAAATGAAAGAACAGACAGTAGCCTAGAGATCAGGCAAAAGGGCAGACAAATCAAGCAACCTAAGGAACTGAAGGAATGGAGTTGGATGACCCTAGGGAGGGGACTTTGGGATAGGGAACCTTGCACATGCAGTAGACCATCAGATGGTTGTTTGATTGCTAAGGTTTTGATGATGTCAAGGAAGATACCAGCTTCTGCTATGCAGTGGAGGGGTAGGATGCAACCACTCAACTGATTATGGTATGATTAGAGGAGGAGGGGGTTAAACCTGGTAGAATCAGTGATATGTTGCAGAAGAATTTATACAGGTTATAAGATCTAAAATGGTGTTTAATACCAGAAAGTCAACAGTTACTGACAATCAATCAATTAATAATATTTTATTCAAGCAATGATTATTCATGCTTTTCTACCTGTCTGGTTGTCACTGAGTTTCCCCTGTGCTAGTCCTGTAATAATTGTAATATTTAAGTCTATAACTCTGTATCCTATTGTATATATTGTATATATTTTGTAAATACAAATCTTACTGGTTTGTTGCTGCTATTCTACTTTGTACTTGTGTAATTCCCTTTCCTAACGTGTCACTGTTTTTCAGTTTGTATTATTAATCGCTGTTACTGTAAAATGTTTATTTTGCCTGTACTCTCCTTTCTGTTTCCCCCCTCCCCCCAGAACATATCTGGAAATGAGCACTTGCTGCTCAATATGTTTCTCCTGGTAAAACTTTTAATAAATAAATAAATGAAATGACAAAAGATCCCTTTTGTGGCAATCACATAGATCGGCTTCCGACAATAAGGTACCACACCACTGGGATGATTCATTTGCAGTATCAAGTTATTATATCTTTAAAGCAAGGCAATTGTATGTTTATATGATGCACAATCCCAGAGGCTCTGGATATCTTACATATGGTCATATCAAATAGTGCAGAACACTAAAAAGATTCAGCATGAATAAATCTAATAAAAGTTTCTTCAATGTTTCTGTTGCAGTGCACTAAACTTGATACACTGTATTGCATTTCAATTTCCAGTCCTTCTATGATGTAGACTGACTTCCTTTTGTTATCCAGGACTTAGAAATAGTGTGTTTTATTGTTTTACTAAGTTTTTGTTTTTCCAGGAATAGAAAGGCTAGACAATACTGCCTAGTCTGGGGGAGGAGGGGGGCAGATACAGATGCAAACCAGCTGAAATTGGGTCCGAGTAAGCCATTGGTAGTATTTCTAGTGAATGGGAAAAATTGACCAGGACACAATAATGCCAACACTCTACTTCCTGATCCACTATGTAAGGTCCTAGAGCTTTTCAATTACCAGTCTATTCGTAGGACATCCTCCAAATTAACTTTGCAATACTTACAAGACATCTGCATTTACTTCTATGGTCTAGTTTATTGACTGTACACTCTTGGATCCCAGACTCCAAATGTTGTGCCTTGGGACACACAAAATGAAACATTTATGTAGTGAAAGACCATTTTATCACTTAAGTAGTCCAGTTTTAAATTACATTCTGATCACCAACGGTACTCAGTGCACATATTCAAAATACTTATTTTGTATCTACTAGTTTGAGCCCCCGATATGAGGCAAAGATGTAACAGCATCTACATCACAGAAGGACAGGCCTCTGCAGTGCAACACCGTGTATCATGATCAATGCAATATACTGTATGGTTATGCCTGCACATAAATCTTGAAGAGAATTTTATTTTATTTATTTATGTGGAATCTTTAATGATATAATAGCCTGATATGGAAAATGAATAATCCCAATGGCTGGTACTTAACTGTTGGAAGATGATCTGTGTAACAGCCACAAAAGAGATTTTTGTCATTGCACTAATCAAGTTTTCCATAAAATCTGATTAATTGACTGGGTGTGCATACACACCATCAGCTTTGCTGGTACTTTGTACTGCTGGGCTGGTCACCCACTTATTGTAGTAGTACTGACTTAAGCCAGCTTATTTTTTCTTTCTTTCTTGTTTGCATATGTCAGGTACTTAATACTGCTGGGCAAATAGGAAACACCTACTGAGTTCACTAAAAGGCTGGTACAGACTACACAATGAGAAAACTTTTAAATTAATTAATTAATTTATAATTTAGGGACCTAGTTGGATTTCCTGACCACCATGAATGAGAACAAGTATTTAAATGTCAACTTCTGCAGAAAAGAATGACTTATAGGTTTAATGCAATTCCCCCTTTAATACCTGATTTAAAAATTTTACCAGGGCATCTGTTATACTGTTGCCATTTCTGATTCCAAACTGGCATTATTATTAACACAGTTGTTTTTTAAGCATTACTTCAATGATGTAACCCCTATAACCCCCTTTTGTGGTTACTAATACTTTTCTGGATGCCACATGACATCTAAGGATTAAATATCTGCAGGCTTCTCCTGCCATTTGTATGTGGCACACACCAGTACCAGGTGGGAGGGTCTTGCTGCAGCAGCAAAAGCCAAAACTGAAGGCTGCAGTTGAGAATTTCAGGGGTAGTTAGTTGAGAGCCTTCAGAGACAGAGGAGCTACAGAGTCTCTCTCTCTGTCCTGTCAGATCATTTCTCTGCTGGGAGTGATAACTTTTGGTAGGCTGTAAAGTGGAAGGGGATGTTCTTTAGATTCACCCCATAGGGGATGATGATCCAGGTCATGGCAACCGGAGGATCTGTGAGTATATCCCAAAGACCGTAGTTTAAATGGAGATGCCCTAGGTGTTCCTGTCTAACAGAAGAAGAATGTTAATGTGTGACAAGTAGTGCCCAGTCTGATGTTTTTGAAGCCCACTATGTATGGTACTTAAAACTTTTCCTTAACCAGAAAGAGCAGAGAAATGTGGCCAAAAATGTATTTGAGGGAAATTAAGTTGTCAAAGAGTGCCCACACCTAGCTAAGGCTGTGGAGTTCCCTGAAGCTAATGAACACTGGATCTATCTGTAAACCAGATGTTTCACCTCACTTGGGGCCTACCTTGTTTTACTCACCTGGTAAAGGTGATTATGGGAGCAACTTTTACAGCACTCAGAGTCATCACAAATGGGTTTAGGAGGTGTCCTCTACTAGGTTGATGCACAGTCTGAAACTTGACTCCAATCCTGTCTCCACCCCTTTCTGTTAGATCTTCTTTAGTATGAAACTTCCTGAGCTGTACCTCCTATAAACTTGTAAAGTTTCCTCAACAATAAAGGATTTAACCTATAGAAAAAAACATGACACTAAAGATATTAAAGATCATAAAAAGTGAAGGACCCTGGGAACCTGGAGTCAATGGGCTTTATTACTTAACACAAAACACTCACTGAGTCCATAAACACAAAATTACCTTGTAGAAAACTCAGGTCAGGGCAAGATGCCTGCTAAATGAAATCTACATAGTGTTGCAACCACTACATATTACAGGCATAACCAGGCAGCTATACCTTTACTGTCATATTTCTAGTGAATAGCTGCACTATACTGGCAATAACTCTATCAGACATCTATTCCTCCTCGCTGAGCAGGCCGGAGTGCTGTAAAAGTTGTTTCCATACTCACCTTTACCAGGTGAGTAAACCTACATTATCCATTGCAACTTTTACAGCACTTGAAGTTATCACAAAAAGGGTGATTTAAGTAACAGTACAAGAAAGATTTAGGCTGGGGTGAGGAGGAAGAGGTTGAATGGCTGTAAGGACATTCCTTCCAAAGTTGGCCTTGTCCTTATCCCAGATGTCTGACCTATAGTGGAAAAAATATGCACAGAAGACCAGGTAGTGTCTGTTATGGAGTTTGAGCCCTTCTCTGCCCAGGAGGTAGCTACTGCCCTGGTGAAGTGGGCTTTAACCTGAAAGGGATATGGTAGATGAGCAAGCTTGTAAGACTCCACAATGGTAGCCTTTAACCATCAGAGGATGGTTGATCACAAAGCGGGAGGCCCCACTCATGTTCCTGGATGAGGAGGAACAGCCTCTCTGACTTTCTGAACAGGGTTGTTCTGTCTAAGCAAGCCCTAATGGTACGAGTCACATCTAGACTTGACTGGCCATCATTATCACTAGATGCAAAGGTGGGAAGGGAACTCTTCTGTGCGAGCTGGAAGGGGGAGCATCACCTTGGGCACAGAAGATGGAGCCGTTTGAAGGACCACCATAGCCAGGTGGAACATAAGAAAGGATTCAATGCAGGACAGAACCTGCAATTCAGTGGTTCTGCAGGCTGAACATTAAGCAACAAGAAAAACAGTCTTCAGAGTTATATAATACAATACCTCTCCTTGTACTGAGACCTTGCCATGGTGGAGAGGCTTGTGTGTTCCAATGACCCTCAGGGCTATGTCTTCCAGAGTCTCATACTCCTGGCAGGGTCACCTGTGGTGAACAGGCCTGAGGCGAGGTCCCAGACTAAGTGTGGTCCAACTTCCAAAGTCCTCAACAGTGGATCAGGCAGAAGAAGATGTTAGGATCTCAATGGCTGTGAAGTCAGATGAAGGCTGCAACAAGATGGGGATCTCCAGTCTTCTTGGACTCTCCTTGCCACTGGGCACTAGATCTCCTGCTTGTCAAGTTTGTGTGGTTGCTGTAGGCACACCAGCTTCCCCACACTAAAAGAAGTAATGCGCAGGCTTCTACCATGGGAAACAAAATCACCGCAACCAACCTTCCAAGCCCTGTGGCGACAGACTAGTGGTGACGGGGACAGGACCAGTGAATCCAGCAGTCTTTAGCCACAAATCTGCACATAGGCAGTGGTAGTTTGATGGTCATCTGGCACCTGGACTGGGACAGGGGTGCAATTCGGCAGCTGCTACTGTGACTGAGCAGTCCTCTTTAGGATCCCCTCTGCTCACCCCATCTGGGAAAGGGGCTAGAAAAGGTGCCCTAAACCTAGGCTGTCTCACCTTCTCCTGGCTGGATAGCCACATCCAGCGGGATCACTCTCTCTGTCTGTGGTCAAAACAAGAAGCAGACAATGATTTTTGTGACATGGGACATTTGTACTCTGATGGACAACCAGCATAGTGAACGACCAGAAAGAAGAACTGCTATTATTGCCAGGGAACTTGCAAGATGTAACATCGATATTGCTGCCCTAAGCGAGACATGATGACCAGATAAAGGCCAGTTGAGAGAAGAGGGCGGAGGTTTCACCTTCTTTTGGAAAGGGAAGCCTGCTGAAGACAGACGCATTCATGGTGTTGGCCTTGCCATCAAGAACAAGCTCATCAACCAGTTTACAGAGCTCCCAATTGGCATCAATGAATGCCTCATGACCCTTCATCTTAAGCTCAGCAACAATCAGCATGCCACTGTCATCAGTGCACACACCCCGATACTTACTGCTGACGAGGATGTCAAGGAACAGTTCTACTCCAACCTTGGCAGAGTTTTGACCAGCACCCCTAAGGAAGACAAGATCATTCTCCTTGGTGAGTCGGGTGTGATTCAGATCTCTGGAATGGTATCATCGGGAAGGAGGGGGTAGGAAAGACAAACTCCAATGGCATCCTACTCCTGAACAAATGTGTGGAGCATGGCCTGGTCATCACGAATACCATCTTCAGACAGAGCGACAAGTATAAGACTACTTGGAGACACCCTCGATCCAAGCATTGGCACCTCCTTGACTACATCATTGTCAGAACCCGTGATCAAAAGGATGTCTATATCATGAGTGCCATGCGAGGAGTCGATGACTGCTGGACAGACCATCGTCTTGTCAGATCTGTCATGAACATCCGGCTCACTCAGAAACATCGAAGGCAGCCAAAATCAGTGTAAAGGAAATTCAACACCAAGTCCCCTCAAGACCCAGTGGTTCAAGAAGACTTCCAGCAATGTCTCCAAGCAAGGCTCTCTGCCATGCCCGCAGCTGATGATAACATTGAGAGATACTGGAAGGAGTTCAAGACCGCCATCCACTCAGCATATGCTGACTCTACTGGCTATCTCACCCGGCACCACCAGGACCGGTTTGATGAAAATGATACCGAGATTCAAGAACTGCTCAACTGGAAAAGAAGAGCTCACTGCACATGGCAAGATGACATCTCATGCCAGCAAAAGAAAGTCATGCCACCAGTTCAAGGCAGAAGCTCAAAGGAAGATCCGAGACATCAAAAACTAATGGTGGCAAGACAAGGCCAAGGAGATCCAGCTCTATATTGACAAACATGACATGCAGAGCTTCTTTCAGGCTACAAGGTCCATTTATGGTCCAAGCTCCCATGGTCCCACTCCCCTCTGATCTCAAGATGGCTGGACGCTCCTAAAGGGAAATGAAGACATTCAAGCTAAATGGAAGGAGCATTGTGAAACACTTCTGAACCGTGAGTCATCTGTGACAGATGCCACTATCAATTCTGTCCCTCAACACCCTGAAAGAGAAACTCTCACCAACCCTCCTACCATTGAAGAAGTAAGACATGCCATAAAGCTGGCCAAAAACAACATAGCTGTGGGACCAGATGGCATACCGGCTGAAGTCTACAAGGCTGGGGGCGAGGAACTGGTACTAAAGCTCCAGGAACTCATTCTCTGAATTTGGAACAATGAGGAGATTCCAGAGGACTTGAGGAATGCCAACATTGTTACCATCTTCAAGAAGGAAGACAAGTTGGTGTGTGGAAATTATCGAGGCATTGCTTTACTCTCCACTGCAGGGAAAATCCTCACCCGTATTCTTCTGAACCATCTCCTTTCCATCGCCAAAGAAGTCCTGCCAGAATCTCAGTGTGGATTCAGACCATCTCACTGGACAACTGACATAATCTTTACTGCCAGGCAGATCCAAGAAAAGTGTCGGGAACAACAGCAGGACCTGTACATAGCTTTCATTGACTTGACAAAGGTCTTTGACTCCATCAATCGTGAAACCTTGTGGAAGGTGTTGGCCAGATTTGGCTGCCTTACAAAATTCATCAAGATCCTGCGATTTCTGCATGACCAGATGACTGCCATTGTTCTCCATAATGGTTCAAAGACAGACCCGTTCATCATCCAAAATGGGGTCAAGCAAGGGTGTGTCATTGCTCCAGCTTTGTTCTCTATCTTACTAGCAGTCATCCTAGTCCTCACTAAAGGCCGCCTTCCCACTGGAACTGACATCGAATACAGAATGGATGGAGGGCTCTTTAATCCTGGATGTCTCCGTTCAAAGACCAAAGTTTGCAAGGCATCC
Organism: Neoceratodus forsteri; assembly: GCA_016271365.2. Lineage (NCBI taxonomy): Eukaryota > Metazoa > Chordata > Ceratodontiformes > Ceratodontidae > Neoceratodus > Neoceratodus forsteri. The sequence goes on from CM028131.1 coordinate 1,318,204,033, forward strand.
ATCATTGACCTCCAGTACGCTGATGACTGTGCCATCCTTGCACACACTAGGAGCGACCTCCAGTCTGTGCTAGGTCTTTTGGGGAAGCTTACTGAAGTCTGGGATTGTCACTTAACATCAAGAAGACCAAGATGCTCTATCAGCCTGCTCAAGGCCTTGTAAATGACCCTCCACAATTCACCATCGAGGGACAGACCCTGGAGACAGTCGAGCACTTCCCTTACCTCGGTAGCCATCTCTCCCTAACAGTGAACATCGATGATGAGATTCAGCACAGGATCCATTGCACTAGCACCTCTTTTGGGAAACTGCTTCGACGCATCTTCACTGACTGTGACATACGAAAAGACACCAAGATCCAGGTATACAGTTCGGTTATCATTCCTACCCTTCTTTATGGATGTGAAACTTGGGGTGACTTACTGACATCATCTAAAGAGCCTGGAGAGGTACCACTAAGAATGTCTCCGGAAAATCCTCCAGATCAAGTGGGAAGACCACCGCACTAACCTCAGTGTTCTCGCTAAAGCCAATGTCACCATCATTGAGGCAATGATCCTCAGACATCAATTCCGCTGGACTGGACACTGTGTACGGATGCCCAACTCTCGACTCCTCAAACAAATTTTATACTCCCAGCTCAGTCATGGCCAGAGATCCCATGGTGGTCAAAGGAAATGCTACAAAGACACACTGAAGGCATATCTCAAGATATAGACATCACGAGCTGGGAGGAGCTGGTCACCAATCTCAATGGCACCAGAACCTCCATCAAGCGGGAGCCTGCTTTGAAAAGAAACACCTTGCTCTCAAAGTCGAAAAGAGAGATCATAGGAAGGAAAGGGAAAGAAACCCCAGCCAGCGGGCAGCTCTCCCACATGGAAACATCTGCAATTTCTGAGGATGAATCTGTGGCTCTAGGATTGGATTACTGAGCCACCTCAGGACCCATCAGAGAACCATGGTAGAGATCATCCTCAAACTGAGGGATCGCCGATGACGAATATAATGAGCGAGCATTAAAAAGTTCAAATGGTTCTCTGGTGAGAGAATCAAGCACTTGTTCAGCTGCCAAAGGGTCATAATGGACCTAGACCTAGGCTTAATGTTATCAGTGGCCTTCAGGAAGGTTTTTACTTGAAAGTGTGCCCCAGTAAGACTCCTCCAATGCAGCCCTGATTGCCCCTACTACTACTGACTGCACTCTGAAAGATACTGGAGCTAGACCTTTGTCGAAACCTTCCTGAAGGAACTCCAGTAACTGGAGAATGGTACAGGTAGTTTGTAAGACAGACTTAGATATGCACCACATGCTAAAAAATAAACCAATGTTTGCTTTAAGTACATATATTACAATTAGTGGACAGTCTGCAGGATTGTAACATAGTTTCCACAACTTTATTCAAAAGTTCTGAATCTAGCAGTCTTTGCGTCTAAGTAGCCATGCCATAAACCTGAGAATGTGTGGTGATGGGTGAAGAATTGGTCCTTGGAACAGGAGGTCTGGATGAGGTGGCAGTGGAAATCGCTCGTCTATCAGCATTTGCACTATCAAAACATACCATATTTCCTGGGTCAGTTCGATGCCACCGGGAGCACTATGGTGTTGAACTCCTGAATCTTTTGAACTACTCACTCTATCAGTGAGATTGGTAGAAAGATATAGGCTCTCTCAAACTTCCAGGTTCATGTCAGGACATCTATTCCTGCCTATTTAAGTTCTCTGTACCTGGAATAAAACTTTAATACTTGTCTGTTTTCCTTGGTGGCCATTAGATCTATCTGGAAAGGCCCACACAAGTTGTGGATTGTCATGAATACCTGTCAATTCAATCTCCACTCTTCCGAGTTGAACGTTTGATGACAGAGCCAGTCTGCTTAGGAGGTTGAGCTCCCTGGCCAGATGGATTGCCGATGGACTGAGCAGGTGAGTCTCAGTCCATTTCACTAGTGTATTTATTGTGAAGCACCCTGAGCCTTTGGGAATTTGTGATCTATAAATAAAATTGCCTTGCCTTACCATTCCAGAAGAATGACCAACTCTTTTGCGATCTGCTTGCTTCTGGTGCTGCCCTGTTTGTTGATGTAGGACATTGTGACTCTGTTGTCCATCTTTATTCTCACGTGGTGGCCCTGTACTTGGAGGCAGAAGTGAATGAGTCCCAGTCTGACTGCCCTTGTCTCTAGTACATTGATGGGTAACCTTGCCTTCACCACTGACCACCTGCCTTACACTGTAGCAGACACTAGAACTGCACCCCAGCCTCATAAGTTGGCATCGATTTCTATAGTTTTGGTGATGCATTTGTCGAATGTTACCCCTTTCAGTGGATTGTCAACCTGCGCCACCACTGTATGGATTGCCTCACTGATTTGGGTAAAGACAACCTCTTCTGATAGTTCTGAGGTGCGAGTCTTCGATTGTCCAACAAGAACCTTTGTAACGGCCTCATGTGTAGTATTGATCAGTCATGTAAATCTATGCCTGAGGCCATAAGGCCTATGAATAGCATTAAGTCCCAGATTGTTGGGTAGTGGTGTGACAGTATTTGGTTGTAGTGTGCGTATAGGTTGTGGTTTCAGTTGTTTGATGGATGCACCACTTCCCTTGTGATATCGAACATAGCTCCTAAGTGTTCCAGTTTGGTGGTTGGAGTAAGTCTGCTCTTGACAATGTTGATTATCCATCTGTGCTGTGACAGCCCCTGCTTTTTCCTTCTCGTTGCATCCTCCATGGCTTCCCTGGAATGTGTTCTTAATAACCAGTCATCCAGGTAAGGAATTATGTGAATTTCCTCCATCCTGAGATTTGCCACCAGAGTTGCCATGACCTTGGTGAATACTTTTAGGGCTGAGGTGAGCCTGAACGGCAGACATCTGTATCAGAAATGAAGATTCAGGATGCAGAATTTCAGAAAGTTGTGGCAGGCTGGATGAACTGTAATGTGCAGGTAGGCATCTTTTAGGCCTCTTGACATTAGCAGATCCTAAGTCTCACTGCAGGGTAACACGTGAACAAGGTGACCAAAAATTGGGCATCTACAAAAAGGACGACTCAATTGCGGTGCCTGTGTTCACTGCTACCCAGCAGGGGGGGGCGACTGGATACTGAGGTAGGAGAATAGAGAGACAGGAAGTACACACGCATGCACATGCATGGGGAGGCATGGGAGGGACAGCATGTGGGAGGGGGTGTGGTGGGCAGCTGCCGAGCTTGTCCGCTAGCATGGTGGGGAGGGTGGTCTGCTGGGAGGCGCAGGGTACAGGGTTTGGGTCTGGCACGGTGCAGATGTTTTTGCCCGTAGGCAGCTTAATGTTTTTTAAAGTCCTCCCCCCGACATGCACCCCCCTGGAGTTGAGAATCTATAAGTATGAGGTGTGGGGGGCAAAGCCCCGCCATGGGGGGGAGTGCGGAGGCGCAGCCCCCTATATTAAAAACTAGGCCCGTAGGTCTTTTTGTTGTCGTCATGAGTGTGCATCACTGAAATTCATTTTCGGCGATGTACACTCGCCCTAATGGCAATCGCTATTTTATGATCACCCTTAAGACATGGAACCGTCTGCAGCAATGGTGGTGTGCAGAGTCTCCATTTTGAATCTTTTGTAGCACCTAGATTGATTCACATATTTTAGGCCCAGAATTGGCTGCTGATCCCCTGTCTTCTTTGGTAACAAAAAGAATATTGAATATACCCCCAGATTGGCACCATCAAGTAGAAACTAATTCAACAGTGCCCACACCATGGGAATTGGGGACCTGTTGGGAGAAACATGTGACTGGATTAATCTGTTTTCCCCTGGCAGTTGACTGAATTCTATGCAGCAACCTTTGGAAACCACTTCTAGTACCCATTTGTCTTTGATTGTTCTGGCCCTGGTGTTTGCATATTGTAACAGATGCCCTCCTACTGCTAGATCCATTTCCCGGGCCTGAAAAGATCTGTTGCTATTGTTGACTCTGAACCCACCTCTGTTTCTGGATCAGCTGCTACCTCTTCTATTGTTTGCTAGACCTCCTCCGCGGCTGAAGAAGTTGGTTTTAAATCCAAAATTACATGTTTCTTCCATTTGAAAGTAACTGTTTCTGTGGGCTGTTTGAGAATGAGTGTAAAATCTGCTGTTGCAAAAGGAGGGAAGGGAACCCCATGATTAAATCTTTTCCATACCAGCTCTGTGCAGCACATTATCTTTAAACTGCAACTTAGATAGCATGTTCTTGGACTCTTGGTCCACCTACCATTGTTTCAACCATAAATGGTGCCTTGTACTGGTGATAGTGGCCATGGAATGTGAAGCCATTTTGAAGGTGTTAATAGAGGTGTCCACCGCTTATTTGGTTGTCTGGATTGCATAGTCCATGGTTGCTCTGTGCTTTGCTAGCCTTGGGCATGTCCTCCTGAATGACTTTGAGTCATCTGAGAATTGCTTGTGTGGTATAAATGGATGGTGTTGATGATTTTATGGCCATAACCAACATCTTGTGTGCTTTTTTCATCGTATCCTCTGTCTTCCTGTCTATCAGACCCTTTAGGGCCATGGATCCCGCTGATGGGTGAACGGTCCAGTGGCTTAAGTCTACAATCTGCGGGTCAACCCTCAGGAGTAAGGACCATGTCTCCTGTTTATCTTCAGGCAGCAGATATCTTCTTTCAAATTAGCCTTTTTCCCTTGTGTTTGCTGGGTCTGGTGCATCCCATTCCTTGTGTAACAGTCTTTCTAAGGTCCTGTATACCAGGACAAAATTGTGGGCCTTTTTCTTTTCCCATAACAGCGGATCTAGTTTCTGCTCCTTGGGTAGTGCAGGCACTTCAAATTTCAGTGTTTTGCAGACCACCCTAATTATGTCGGGGATAATATCAAAGAGGCACAGCCTTGCTGCCAGTTCTTTTCACAGCTCCTCTTCCTCTTCCTCATCATCCATGTACTCCCCTTCTGATTGGCACCCCCCATTGGGGTCATCTGAATCATTTCTGCTGCCTGATCTGGGTTTCTTGGACTTTGTGGATGTATCATCCTGATGCCCCGGATACTTGGGGTTCTCCAGTGTCTCTGTTTATTCAAGCAGCTTGTGAAGCATTTCCACCATCATCCCCTGAGACACAGTTGACATATTGTCCTCCACACTGTCCTCTGCAGAGGTGTCTGAGGCCATATTGTTATCTCAAGAGTCGGTGTCCACCAGGTAAAGTGAACAAAGATCACCGATTTGACTAGGCAGTAGAAGGTTCAGGCACTTCCTGCAAACCTTCTTGGAATGGCCCATAATGCAGCTAATAACCAGTGAGCTGAAATTCTAAGGAGGAGACTCAGTCATACTCAGCTTGAACATCGTGTGCAGCAAATAATAAAATAGAAAGATAAATGAGGTTAGAGGAATGCAGTCAGACTGTACGCAAGGAAACAAAAACTAATCTACTGCAGACAGGCAGCATAATAATTGGTACGAGTGACTGAACACCATAGCAACAAACAAAAAGTATGACATGATGTAACCTCTGTCTCTACAGTCTGCTAGCTTAAGGCCCAAAATGGTTGAACCACACAAAATCAACACAGTGAAAAGACACTAAATAGCTAACATCCATGAACACTCAAAAACGTAGCTCCAAAATGGCTGCCTTAGACTGTCAAAGCAACACAGTAGCCAAAGTTATTATCAAGATGGCCATCAAGATCGACCATCTTGAGAGAACATATAGCTCCTGAACTTCCTAAAAAACTCAGTTGCCACTCAAAAGATGACCACTAAGACCTGGAACTATCCTGAGACTATGGCTCTATTATACACTGTCCTAGGAGGATATAAGCCCCTCCTAACATGGCCACCGAGATGAAAACCCATTCGGTGTTGGGAGCCATATTGTCTAAAACTGGGAACAATGGAGCAGATGAGCACACTGCCTCCTCCTGTGTGAGCACGCTGAGAAGGAGAACTGAACTGCCACCTTGCAACAAAGATACACATCGGGCCCCAGTTGGCTGAAAATAATACCTCTGCCATCCCCCGGAGCAAACAAATATCCCCTCTAGCAGGAGTGCTGGCTGTGTGGGTTTACCTCCCGTGATTCACAAGACTTTTTTGCAGGACTGGTCTGAGCTCTGTGAACACTAGTACAATGGAGCGGCCCTTTCTGAAGAGTGGTCAACAAGGAAAGCGTGATGAAAATAAACTCGAAGAGGGGGATTTGAGGACAGTCTGGGTGGGAGTGGCCAAGAAAGCAGGCTCCTGCCCAACTCAAGAGGTGCATCTTGCTCCTGAGTCTTCCATCCCCTGAGTGGAGCTAGAGGGGATGGAGCAGCTAGTTAGCACATGCTAGGATCATCCACTGAATGGAGGCATTGGGCTGCTGCAAATGTGAAATGTGTATCAGTAACAGTGCTGATCTAGTACCCACAACATTTATTTATTTATTTATTTATTTTTATTTATTTATTTACTTTTTGTTAACTGGGTAGGTACATTAGACAGCATAGCTGCCTATTTTCAGGTACGACCCAAGCATGAAGGCAAATGTAGCCCCTCCATGCCCTAAATCATCTGCAAGGCAGAGGCATTGAGCATTTGTGATCGTCACTTCTAATATAGGTAAGCAACCGTAATATCAATTATAAAATGGGCAAAACATTTGAAGGATCTTGATTGGTGCAGAGGTTGCCAGAGCTGTGTTCTTATAGACACATATCTTGGTAACCTTCACTACATGTCAACCAACAGCCATAGCACACACACAAATCAGTGAGCCCGCACTGTCGAAATTGCTTTCCACAACATTCACATAATTTCAAAGTGGAAGTGACAAAAGTCACTCATTTCTGAGGCAAATTTGCGGTGCCAACATAACGCAGACGGGCTGCACAACAGTCTGCCCCCACAACACACATACACACATGGACATCAAACACACACTGTATCTTCACACAAGACAATTTTGAAGATATTTTTTCTGTCATCTCCCATATGAAAAGCTGACCACAACAGAGAGTGAACAACGTACCATTCGTTTGAAAGAAAAATCACGCCACAGATCCACCAGTGCTGCTCCGTTACCAATGCAGTGAATGACATTCTTCTCCCCACCACTACCACAGACACACAGCATCTCAGGAATGGACAAATAAATAGACATATTTTTTTTTTACTCTAACCTGAGCAGACTGCAGTGATGAGAGTGAACCACATGTTAATGCTTTTAAATTGCCATTCAGATCCACAAGCACAGCTCCTTAGCGTCAGCGATGTTGGGAATAAAACTGCACATTCAAAATAGACTCAGACCCAGTCCTGCAGTAGTATTTCTATGTACAGCTCATAAAATAAATAAAAAATGTATTTACTCAAACTAGCTTTTTGTTTTCTTCTTCCGTGTTGAGTTTGGCAACTGCAAAGCAAAAAAACCGAGTGGCTACAGAAGCCGTTGGAAAGCAAAAAACGAGTGGCTACAGAAACTGTTTATGAACATTCTCACTCCCAGTCAAGCAGCCCACCAGTATAAAATAAACAAAGCGACTGAAAGACATAAAGCTTAAAAAAGAAAACGACACAAAAAAAGTTTGTCTGTGGGAGTTAGTAAATATCACAGTAAATACTGTGCATAACCTTACCCGATATGGAACACTATCACTCCCGCTAACTGTAACAACATGACGCTGCAAAGTAAGACTTATTAAACAAAAATGAAACAAATACATGATTTTCAGTGTGTGTGTGTGTGTGTGTGTGTGTGTGTGTGTGTTGGGGGGGTGTAAGCATTGGACACACAGACAACAACATCTATTAACTTTTACTAAAAGAATTCCATTACAGCACAATAACAGGGACTACTTTTTCTATTACTGATATAATCATTTTTTTTTATTATTTTTATATACACTTATTATGTGCTTTTTTTGTAACTAACTTCTTTACTGGGGGGGTCCATTTTATAAGCACAATAAGACACTCCGAAGTGTGGGTTATGGCCTGATAAGAGCACTTCCCAGGTGCTAAAGGCACTCGACGCAAGCGCTCGTGCCTCATAACGCACCTGGGGCGTGCTCTTATCAGGCCATAACCCACACCTCATCATGTCTTATTGCTGGCTTAACAACCCATTCAGCAAAACAGGCTGGTGTTTAATCCAAGAAAAAACAGACTCATCTAGCTTTGATACCAGCACAAGGGGCAGGGCACTCCAAGAACAGCAAAGAGAAGCCTAGGCAAACCTCAGGACAATTGGGCACAACTCAGTGGGTGAGCAAGGAGGTACTCCACCTGGACTGCAAGCTGCAGTCCCAAAATCAGCAAGAAGAACTTCATCAAACACCACAAAATTAAATACTCACAGAATGCACTATATATTGTAGTAGCACATATTCCACCTTATGGATCAGAAAAGCAAAACTATAAATGTAAACTAACTTGCCAAAACTGTGAATGTTGGTGCTGAATCAAAGGGTATGTGACCAGCCTGGAGAGATGTACAATTGAAACTGAAGAAGATCCAGCAGAATGGGGTGAAGACAGGATCGGATTCAAGTTTCAGACTGCATCAGCCTAGCAGAGGACACCTCCTAAACCTATTCGTGATTACTTTTTTTTTAACTCTTTTTTTATGGCACCATCACCTGGGGAACTCTCTCAGGCATCCACTAATCCCCAACTCTACCTCCGAGCCTGAAACTCCTCCATTTCCTGGCACCAGCCCAGCTATCCCCCCAGCTCTGAGCCCCACAAGGTAGGGCCGCCCTATCCGCCCAGGGCGCTCTATCTACAGTTCAGGCTGGGCTGGGCTGGGCTCGGCTCGGCCCAGGAGTGGAGAGAGTCTGGCTAGTGGAGTGTGGCTATGGGAGGTGGTGCTGTCACCTATCCCCAGGAACGGAAATTTTTCTGCTTGTAGTTACGCCCTCCCTCCCCCCTCCCCTGCGCAGAGCCTGAGTGTGCAATGATGCCAGGGACATCCGTCATGGCTCTGCGTGCCCTCTAAGCATGCCCTGAAGCATTGCAGTGCCTCTGGTCTCCACCAGGGCCCACTGCAGTGCTGGGTAAACCCTGGATTCCACCCCCCCGAGAGAGGAGAGTAGTCCTCCGGACGCTCAATCCTCTTTTCCCCCTGCCAACCCCCAGCGGCCCAGGCTCATTCACAAACCTGGGTTGCCGGCGTGGTGCGAGGTGTGGCGTCCAGCGTCTCAACCCTCAGCGCCACCAGGCCAGCTTATTTGTGATGACTTTGAGTGCTGTAAAAGTTGTGATGGATAATGTTTTGTTTTTTCACACTAATTTTTGTTCATGCCTCCTTCTAGGTGTATTTAATTTACCAACATTAGCAGTAGGGATTTTTCTTGGTGGCCTGATCCTGAAAAAGTTCAAGCCAACCCTGGCTGGAGCTGCAACGTTAGCATTTGCCACTTCTCTTGTGGACTATTTTCTGACAATCGGATTGTTTGCACTGCACTGTGACAATGCTCAAGTGGCTGGAATCACCGTTACCTATGAAGGGTATGTAACCAGAACAGATGAAAACCATATCAAATTTTTATTTCTACATAACTGTTTTTTGTTCAATCTCCTCAATGAAAACTGCTCACTAAAGCTGTGCTGACACTCACCAAGTGTAGTGTAATTGGTGTTGCTCTGCTCCACTGCCAGTCTGCACCTAGTGTTTACTAATTCCCTGATGTACACTGCTTTTTTTTGTTACCATAAAGGTCGTCCTACCTTTGAGACAGACAGGTGTCTTATCTGCCCTGTCCCCATATCCTGCAATTGGGCATCCACCTCCACCATGCTCCAGGCACAGTCCACTGCGGATTTCCCCTCCAAGAGGACTAAGAGGGTGAAAGCCATCCTCTCCCCAGATGAACATATCCAGATGCTTCAGTTCATGGCCCAGTGGGGTGGGCTATAGGGAGATGGGCAGGGCTTAATGGAGACCATCCTCCCATTTTTTCATTTTTCTTGGTCCCTCCCCGATGCTAGGACACATACATTGGAGTATGCATGTGGAGGTACACACACTCCACAGAAGTTCCACAAGCTCTCACCCTTGTGTGTGTCACTCTAACCCATCCTACCACTAGGCCTCCATCTGGCGTCAGTCACATGGCAGAGATGGCAGTCACCCTCCCACATGAAAGGAGAGCAATCCATCAGACGCTCAATGGTTTCCTGCTCTGGTGACCTGAGTCCGTTCCTGAGCCTGGATCACCGGCATGGAAATAGGTAAGGAGCACATGGTTCCTCAGCCCTGTTTGCCACCATGCCAGTCCTTAACGTACACTGCTTTTGAAAAATTGAAATCACTAACAACATTTCAGCCAATCAGTTTGCAGAGCCTCTTTACCTCTTATCCTATGTACAGTGTGCTCTCATGTAGGAGTGTTGGGAGGGAGCATTCCACATCGGCAGCAGAGAGGGAGGACAGCACAATAAAATTAATAAAAAGGCATTAAACTTATTATAAATCACTCAAGCTAAACTCAAGTGATATATAATAAGATAATAGTACCTCCAAGGGATGTCTTTTCTTATGGTATAAATGACTCCTCTCGTAAGGTTTGGGCAGGCACGCTTCACCATCCTCTCACGCAAACTTCATGCTCAGAGCCTCTCATACCATAAGACATATCCCATGGTGGCCCTATTAACTTATACAAACAGAAGCTTCCAACCACACTGGTTTCAAGCCAGTGTTCCCAGTCAGTGTTCTCAGTACTTCATGCCTAGCAGCACTTCCTCAGGGGACATACAGTTCACAGATGTTTGTTTTTAAAATAAATTAATTATGACTGAAATCGTGTCCTCCTCGAGTGCTCCACTGATTTTTTTGTTGTTGTTCACTGTTTCCTGCTAGTAGGAGCACTGGCCAAGTGTTGGGCATTTTCTGTTGTTTGTTGGAAGGTGGATGGATCCCTGCTGTATGTGAGAAAAGATAGCCTGTGCAAAGCAGTGGCATATAGTAATGAAAGCTTAGAATAACAGTCCAAAACAGGTATGAGCAATTGCTGCCAGAGGTATGTTCCAGTACATGGTATCTAGATATCATAGGATTCCCAAATTCAATTAAATGGGATTTTCTGTGGTATATTCATTATTGTATGTCTATAGGAGGGAGTGGACACAAGTCCATTTACGGAACAGAGAGTTTGCCTGGGGTTGGAAGCCCTTAAGGAAAACAAGGCGATGGGGCCGGATGGAATTCTCCCAAGTGTATTATGGAACTGAGCACAGTGCTTGCTTCCCCGTCTAGCAACATTATTTAGCACCTCATGGGGGGGTTCCAGAAGAGTGGAGAAGAGCTGATGTGGTCCCTTTGCACAAGAATGGCAGCAGGAAGAAGGCCAATATTTACAGACCAGTCAGTCTCATTTAAGTGGTGAGGAACTTAATGGAGTTATTGTGGAAGGAGAGACCGACGGAGTACCTGGAGACACATGGGCTGCAGGACTATTGGCAGCATCGCTTTGGGGGGGAGGTCACGTCAAACAATTCTCATAGATTTCTTTGACTGGGTAACTAGGTAGGTAGATCAGGGGAGGGCAGGATGTGGCCTCTCTGGATTTCAGTAAGGTCTTTGATACTGTACCACACAGGAGGCTGATCAAGAAACGCAGCAGCCTGGGGGTGGGGGACAAGATGGTGAGTTGGGTATCTAACTGATTGAAGGACAGGAGGCAAAAGGTGGTGGTTAACAGCAGTTAATCAGAGGATGGGAGTGTGACCAGTGAAGTACTACAGGGATTGTTACTGGGACCTGTCCTCTTCAATGTCTTCAAAAGTCACATTGCTGAGGAACTGAAAGGGAAAGTCTCTTTCTTTGCAGAAGACACAAAAATCTGCAACAGGGTGGACACCCAGGAGGGGGTGGAGAGAAATGCAATGGGATCTGGGAAAACTAGAAGAGTGGTCAAGAGTATGGCATCTGGGTTTCAATGCCAAAAAGTGCAGAGCCATGCACCTAGGGTGGGGTAACCCAGGGACTGTGTATCAGATGGGGGGAGGATCTGACAGTTATCAAGCAGGACAGGGACCTTGGGGTGATCATATCTGCTGATCTCAAGGTAACAGGGCAGTGCAACATGGCAGTAGGCAAGGTAAGTCGGATGCTGGGGTGCATAGGGAGGGGATCTCAAGCAGGAGAAGGGAGGTTATCTTGCCTCTGTATCACTCACTTGTGAGACCCCAACTGGAGTACTGTGTCCAGTTCTGGAGGCAACACAAGGGAATCAACAGGGTGGAATTGTTCCAGAGGAGGGCTACTAAAATGGTGTGGGTAATGTATGAGAGGTCATATGAGGAGAGGTTGCAGGACCTCAACATGTACTCCCTTTAGGAGAGAAAAGCAAGAGGGGACATGATTTAGACATGTAAGTACCTCACAGGGGTAAACAAGGTGCAGGGGGTAAGTTCTCAAGGTGTGGGAAGTTTGTTTCGTGATGGGTGCTTATCTGTATTCTGAGATACAGATGTGTCAAAAATAGAGGGAAAACCATCACTTGTAGCCTAGTCAGTATGGCATTTTGTTCTAAAACCTTCAGGGCTGAAGGGGCTTTTGTTAAGGGTGCGCCTTTGAAGGTTTTCATGAAAAAATATTAATGCGTTCCAGAGTTATAAGGTTTTGAAATTTGGGTTCTGAGCATGCTCAGTAGGATTTTAGGCTAACATACTGATACAACACTATAATTTTGCTTTTGTGAGTGTTTACTTCCGCAAAAGTTGTGTTTTTCATGTTGGTAAAAACATTTTTTTGGTTGTGATGGCCACCATCTTGTTTTATACTGGCTAAAAAAATTTGAAAATACATAAAAATGAAGCATTTAAAATAATAAATGCATGAATTCTACTAAGCTGGGCCTGTTAAGATAAATTCTGTTTTTTGTTTTTCCCAAAATGAGTCAGAAATACCTTTCTGGGACTTTGGCAGTCATTTTCCCAAAATTTCCAATTTTCATGTCACGAGCTGCGAATTTTAGTGTCACACATTTAAAGGGACATAGTCAACCTCGTTAGCCCTCAAAGTGTCTCTACTTTAAAAAACACATTTTATGATTGATCATATTCTTTAGAGATTGTTGATTTAGATGGTAGTTTGATTCTGATTCCTTTTTTTCTTTTCAAAAGTGAAACATAGACTGTCCTCATACTGGTGTTATTACACAAAAACTGCTTACAGTTCCCAATCAACTCCCACTGTATATTTCCTGGACTTAGGAACACCCCCAACACAATCTAGCAATTCATGATGCAGTGGGAGAGGAGACTATTGCATCAAGATGAGTGGTTGCACAGTTTAGGGGCATTCCTAATGTTCAGGGAGTGAATAAGAGTAAATCATGGATTTCAAACAAAACAAGGTTTGATATAACCATATAATTACACCACGTGCATGCATTCCAGTTCCACTAAAAGAAGAAGCATATAAAACAACAAGCAACATTAATGCATTTTAGAGAAGGTTAGCAATCATAAAGGGGCCTATGCATGAATGTCTACACGCCATGTAAGGGCAGTGCATAGGCATTCCTATGCCCAAATACCACGCAGCGGTGATCTGCATGCCCCAGGCAGCATTCACCACCAGCGCAGTAGTGCATTGCGAACTGGATCCCTGTTCCGGCCACGCAAGGAGGGCCGGGGGGGCAAGCCGGGGTGGTGCCCGAATTGCACACATGCATAAGAGCACTTGCGTGCCAGGCTGGTGCAGGCATGTGTATGCGAGGGGGAACCCTGGTGTATCTAGTTATGCACCCAACCACCAGTTACTGGTGGGGTACAGTGGCACCAGGATCCCTCCATGCACAGCTGGCACATCACACAGGGCTGCCTGGGGGGGCTAGGGGTGGGCGTTTGGGCAAATGCCTATTGTTTATTCATTGTATGAAGTGTGCCATTCCAGGACTCTCTGTCCATGTGTTGATGAGGATCCACTATGGGACCCAGGCTGGGCATCCTCCTGGATGCCCACCAGTGTCCCACGCTGCCTCTGCCCTTACAATGCCATGATCATCCACCATGCGGCTGCACACCAAGGGGTTGGGGGCACAGACAGGCAGCTAGCAGATGTGAATGCTGGCCAGTGCAAGCCTGTGCTGGAGTACGGAGCTGTGCAGATGAGTTACGTGCGTTTTGAGCATAATTTCCACCCATTAATGCATACAGCCCAAAATGTGAGTTTTCATCTAGAAATAATATGCGAAAAGGTTAGACAGTGTCCTTTTAAGTGTGACACTAAAATGCAACACGAGAATTTAATTTTTGTGTCTCACACTTTTACTCATAATTTAGCCATTTTACAATAGTTTAGTCCAAGATTTTGAATGTATTGTTTACATGACCCTACCTCATGAACGTGGATGAGGGGAATTTTCAAGTACAGGTCGAAAGGTGACTTCACAGACACTCTGCAAAACCACCTTTCAGGCAGGATTTGAAACATTCTAGTTATCAAATTCATTAAGTGAGGTCAAAATGTCAAACAAAAATTATGAAGAAATGTAGTGTACGGGGACGTCCTTTGGCCCAGTGGGTACTGTGTTGTGATCCTATGCCAGTGAGCTGAGTTCAGGGGCGAGCTCAATGAGCCAGATGGATGGGTTGAGGCTAGGGGAATGACACTGCTGTGAGGCACAACCCCCAATCCAGGGAAGGATGATGCAGTGTTGGTCACATGAACAAGTAACCATATATTGAAGAAAAGTCTTCTCTTGGCTTGGGGCCCAGAGGGCACTGAACCTCTGCACCCATAGCTGCATTGAATGAACTCTTGGCCCTGTGCATCTGCATCCATAACCACATGGATTTGCAGTGTCCAGAGGGCCCTGCACTTCCACAGCCCCCCAAATACCCCTCATCTTCTTTGCATATGTAGCCACAGGAAAGTGCAGGGTGCAAGGCAGACAGATGACCTGGTCACATGGCACAGGGCCCAACAGGCCCAGTGCATCTACATCTATTCATGCAGGTCCCAAAGTTAATACGATTCTGCTATTTCATAGAGAAACAAAATTCATTGCAAAACAACTATGTTAATATAGTTATGGGTGCAGAGGTTTAGTGCCCTCTGGGGCCTCTGGGCCCTAAGCCAAGTGAACCCCCACAACAAGTAAAAAGACTTTCAACTGACAATCTTCAATAACCTTCTTACCCTAATAGCACAAGTTTAAACCTTCAAATATCTTGGTGTCACCTTGGACAGTTCTCTTTTATTTGCTCAGCATACAGAACAAATTGTAAAGGCAGTCAACCCTAGAATTGGCCTGCTATACAGGAACGGATACTGCCTATCCCAAGATGCCCTGTCTCTTGCCATAAAAAGCTCCATTCTGTCCATCATTGATTATGGTTTAGTGGTTTATGGTGCTGCCCAAGACTCCACCCTCAAAAGGGTTTCTGTTGCCCTAAATAAATCCTGCTGACTGCTCCTAGGTGCTAACTGCATAACCCACACCTGTAACCTATATGCACAAAGTAACTGGCTAAACCTTCAAGGTAGAATACAATACCAAGTATGTCTACTCAGGGGAAAAAACCTGCCTAGGACCTTCCCCCCAAGCCATCCAGAAGCTCCTCGTTACACCCCTCAACCTTCACTGCACAAGAAGCAGTACCAGACAATCTCTCCTTGTCCTCTTCTTTCACACCTCGCAGGTGCAAAAGACATTCATATACCGTGCCCCTTTTCGGCTTAATGAACTTCTCCCAGACATGACCAATCAGCCAAAGCTGGGGTCATTTAAAAGAAAACCCCACCAACACCTCGCACCAATTAGAGCAGCTGTGATTGCTGGCCAACCTGAGTAGCTGTGACTGCTTACCTTTCTCCTTATCTTCCTCCCACCCTCTTCTACCCCCCTCCCCATAAGCTCTATCTCATCCCCCTTTTTACTCCTTCATGCACTTATTTCTATCCATACATCTCTCCTCCCTCCTCCCTATACTTTGACAATGAAATGTTATTCTGCTTAGTAGTTTAAGTACTGCAGCTCTACTCTCGCACTGTATGCAACCCTATTCTCACCTGTATTATTAACTGTTTAAGATTTTCACTGCACTTATATTTTTGTATAGTCCCATTTTCGAAATTCAAGTACTGTCATATATTTCTGTTTGAATTGTCTGTAATTTTTTGTTTTCTACTGATGTGGAATCTTTGTAAACAAGCTTCCAGCTCAAAGGTGTGCACCTAGATTTCAATAAATTAATACAAAATAAATAATGTACCTGTTAGGATTCAACTTAACACCACACAAGTAGGGAAATGTAACATTAGGGTTTCCAACCCTAACTCCACCCCTCCCCAGCAGCAACCAAGCCACAAAAGGATAAGACCACACAAGTAACCACAGACAGCAGTCATCAGGTAAGAAAGCAATCCAGATAAGAGTAGAGACTGCCAAACCAAGTAGGGAAATGGGCAGACTAGGTGAGCTGTATGGTCCTTATCTGCTGACAGATTCTATGTTTCTAAATGACCATTTCCAGTTTTTACAGAAGCAGTAGAACTGCTGTGATACCTTCATGGATTTATATCTGTGGCATACACACAGCAAGACATATATGCTCACTTCTGACTGCAGATAGAAATCCCACAATACTCAAACCACAACGTTGGTTCGGTCTGCAGAAGCACAGGCTCCAGCAGCCACAGATACAAATCCACGATACCCAAATTACAACAGTTCTGTCTGCAGAAGCAGAGGCTACATGGGACCAGTGTTTCCATAGCCACAGGTAGTGTGATAGGTTTGACATCTCCTATCATGGTTTAAACAATTAGAGATATAGAAAGTAGAGAAAAAGAGAGGTTGACCCCCCTCCCTTTTCTTCTTCTGTTTTGGGCAGTGGAGTCCTTTTTCTATCATTTGTCCTTTGTTTCATGCCTGGTCTGGCCAGACAGGGTCTCCTGTGCATCTTTTCTGCTATATCGCCTCTGTTTTCCCTTTGTTGCCTGAAACATACTCCCTTCCCTTGTTAGTTGGGCAGTTTTTCTGATGCCAGTGCTCAAACAGCATTGAAGCTCCATACAGAAGCAAAAAGATAAAGGATATGATACCCAGAGGCAGAAAGACATCTGGAGGGGAAATCTAATAAAAAGAAAGAGGAAGTGATATAATGTATGCAAAAACAGTGACACAGTAACTAGATGTATAGTGCCATTTTGTGGTGAAAGAAAAACAGTGCAGCAGAATTACAGCAGACTTACTGGTATATTCTGTAGTTTTTATGACAATTGATCCAGAGAGCATGTACCACACTTCTAATTAAATAAGCAAATGTTTTTAGGTGTTTGCCTACTTCTCATATACTGTAGTACACGCTCTGCTATGGGCTGGTTGCCTTTGCACCGGTCCTGAGTGGACACCTTGCGAAATGGGATACGGCCTATAACAACATATGCCGGTTCACCCTCGCTGTGCCCCGCCTTATGCATTGGTGTGACCTCTATGTCCAACTGGAGTGGCTTCCCCCAGAAAAACACCGTGCCTTTGTCCTCGGTAATATGATCGACAACATTGTCCATACGGCCTGCCCCCCTGCTCTTGCCCTTCCCTTCAAGCAGTGCTCCTCGACCTATCAGCTAAGATCCAGTTTGGCTCAGGTCTGCCCAATTCCGAGGACCCGCTCCCTTACCGGCGATCGGGCCTTCTCTGCCTATGCTCCGAGACTCTGGAACTCCCTTCCCGTCACAGTCCGGGCAGCCCCCTCCCACCCTGGCTTCAAAACATCCCTTTGGAAGTTCCTCAAGGCTGCCTCCACCTGTCTGTGTGCCCACTAGTTGCTGGGTGACTGTCTCTGTGCCCACTAGTTGCTGGGTCTCCCTCCTCCCCTCTCACTCTCCCCACATACTGAACTTCGGCCTCTGACCTCCTCCCCTTCCACCTCCCTCCTCCTCCGTTAGGCACCCCTTACCCTATTCACTTTAGCCCCTCTGCTGCCCTGCCCCCATTTTTACCCCTTTTGTTCTCTTCCCTGCAGCACTTAGACCAACCCTTAACCCCTACCCTCTGCAAGGAGCCTCCTCACCTGACTTACCCATTAGCTCCCTCCCTTGTGGCACTTAACAAACCTTCAACTCCCTTGCCCCACCCTCTGGGGTTCGCAACTGTAGGGCCGCTCTCCCCCTACAGGCCTAGCCTATCTTATCGCGGTGGTCCTCCTGCCGCTCCCTGTTGACCTTCCTCCCTGCCTACTCTCCCCCCTTGCCTACTCTCCTGACCACCACCTCGCCCCTGCTCTGCCTCCCCCTCCCCTGTCTACCTGCTAATCTCCCCCCTGCTCCCTTCTGTGGACTTCCACCTTCCCTCTCATTCGGTTTATATGCACCTGTTGCCTTATACTCTCTACTTTTTTCCTTTCTAGCTGTTGTTGAACACAAGTCCTTACTCTGTACCCTGGCCCCTCCCTGCGTGATGACTTGCATGCCACCTTGACAGTGTACCATGTTCTCTGTATTGTAATATTTTCGCTGGCTTACCTGTTGTATGGGCTTGTTTTCTACCATGTCCATGTACCTTGTTTTCTGTATTGCGCATGTTTGCTACCTTGACTCTGTACCTCGTTTTCTGTATTGTAACCTCCCGGGTCGCACCTGAAAATAGGCATTTGTTGTCTAGTGTGCCTACCTGGTTAACAAAAACAAATAAATAAATAAATAGTTATAGAAATAAGGCACAGTTTTGATACTGAATAACACTGATTGTACTAAATGCATTATCTATTTGTTATACTCAATGCCATATTACTGTCGTGTACATTCTAGCATGTTCTGTAAAGATTGGTGTTCTAGGGAGCCTGTGGGAATTGGGAGGCAGAGTTTTAACTATAAAGGAATCTCTGCTGATTGGGACTTTGTCAGTTGATGTCTGGTCATTGTAGAGGAAATATTGCTTGCTGGAGGCACTGAAAGATGGAACAGTGACTCTTGGGATTAAGCCTTGTTTCTGGTAGAGACCTTGTTGGCACAGATTGCTTCACAGAGACTTTGGACTTGCCACCCAGTATCCCAGAAAGGTTCCAAAGTGCCAGAATTTCATTACGGTCGCTGTGATATTCCAATCTTTTATTTATTTTATTTTGCTTGTTTCTTCAAATACATGTGCTACCTGAACACCCATGGCATGACATGTTGTCATACATACTGTAAAACATACACACACTCCTGGCTGCAGAAATGCAAGCCCCTGAGGGGCCTGCACTACTGCATCCACAGGTGTAAAACATAAACACTGACCTCTGGGTGTAGAAATTCAGGTATCATGAAATACATGATATACAAATAGCAGCACTACTTTCTGTTTGCAGAAGTGCTAGTGCTTCTGTGGCCACAGGTACTCATGCACACTGTAAGGCATGCACACACTTCTGGCTGCAGAAGCACTGGCTCCTGTGGGGTCTTCACTTCTGCAGCCAAAGATAAAAATCCATGTTACCAAATTGCAACACCTAGTTCTGTCTCCCAAACTGTAGGCATCTGAGGGGCCTGTAATTCTACAGCTGCAGGTGTAAGACATACACATCGACTTCAGTCTTCAGAAGTGCAGGTCCCTCTGAGGCCTGCTCTTCTGCTGCAGTATATAGAAATCCATGATACCTAAACTACAACACTACTTCTGTTTGTAGAAGGATAGGCTCCTGTGAGGCCAACACTTCTGCAGCCATAGGTACTCATGCAAGCTGTAAGACCTGCACACTTTCTTCTGGCTGCAGAAGCCCAGGCCCCTGTTGGGTCTGTGCTTCTGCAGCCACTGATACAAATCCATGAAAGTAGTGTACCAGTGCTACTGCATTTGTGTCATCTTGAAACAGTTGTATGTTATTTGTCTTACCTGATAATGGCTGTCTGTGGTGGCTTGTGTGGTCTTGTCCTTTTGCTGCTCAGGGGAGTGGGAAGTTAATGTTGAAAACCCTAACACCACATTTCCCTACATTTGTGGTGTTAAGCTGAACCCTAACTGGTGCATTAATGCAGTTTTTTTGCAATGAATATACAGTAATTATATATACTGTATAGATAGATATTTTCTGGAATGTATCACCACTGTAACAGCTAGAGAGACCTTTATAGATTGTGTGGTTTATTGGTTACAGCACCAGCTTAGGAACTGGGAGATCACAGATTCAAACCTAAGCAGAATCAAATACTCACTATGTGACCTTGGGCAAGTCACATAACCCTTCAGTGCTCCACTCTACCCAGTTGTGGAAATGGCTAGCAGCAGGACCTCACTAGAAATAATATGTTGCATCTCAGCTGGACGATCCTAGGTAAACACATTGTATTTGTAAATTGTAATTGTATGGTCTGTGATATAGCAAGCATATGATAAAGTCCAAGGAGCTCTATAACCTCCCAGCTGGTTGGAATTTCCAATTAGCTGAATGGTTAGACTTGCTGCCTTTGAGACTTAGGGTCCCCAAATTGATTCTCAGCAAGGGCTGGAGCCTCATCTGCTCGAGTAGAAGAGACATAAATAACAGATCCTAGTTTGTCTCATATCCCATACATTTTTAAAATTAGGATCATGTCAATTGAGCCAAAGCTTTTTTACATTTGTAGTCCTGGCAGATGCTGGCATCAAGAGCAATACCTACAATATTCACATCCATCCATTCAGAGCTATACAAATGTTAATTAAATAAGGAATAACACATGATAGGGTCTGGGGTTATATGGGAATAATGCATTAGGCATAGCCGAGTGCCACAACCACCTGAGAAGTACATAATTCTCCTGTGACTGCACCCCCTGGAATTCATTATCCCACTTATAAAATGGACTTTTATTTGTTTCCAAATAATAAGTTCAGGTGATGTGTGCAGTTGCTAGAAAACAATCAATGGTCATGTGATGTGTTTTAACCAATGAGGTTACATGAATTTCATGGTCCATTTTATAATAGAAGATTGCTTACATACATTAAGTGCCAATAAATTACTGTGATTACAGAAGGCAGGTTTTGGAACAGAAGCTATAATCTATAATAATGTTTTTGTTCAAAACAAAAGTAGTGTGCTATGATGGTAATGCAGGCCTCAGGCTGGCAGGCACTACATTCCCTAACACCAGTCTATAAGACTTAAATGCATTTAGACCTTCCTGTTTTCTGAATTTGGTATTACCAGTTGAATGTAAGAATTTTATATTAGCCTAAACCATGGAGTTTTATATTTACGTCACCATAAATATTGGGGTTCCCCCTCCATTCAAAAACTGAGAAATAAAACTGACACCATGAAAGCATCAGCACTGTTTTAAGATTTGTCCCAAACTACAATACAGTGAACAGGGGCGAGTATTGTTTGCATAATTCAGAAATAGTCTAGCCAGTTTATGACATACTGTAGGCTGTCTAATTTGGTAAATATGTATGCAAAACCAGAAACATATAAAATCATCTTAGTCCAGTACTGGCTTCAGCATTATGTGGACTATTATTTTTATTATTTACAAGCATAGAAACACAAACAATGACAGCAGAAAAAGACTATTGGTCAATCCAGTCTGCCCAGAACACGCTATCATACCCCGATACTTTTTTTTTTTTCTTTTAGTTAAAAGTTTATTAATTTTCCACACACCATACATACAGTGGTCAGTCGGAACATGCAGTAACACTGTTAACATAAACTCTAAATCTCTAAATCCTCCCCCCTTTCCCCACCTAACTTCCCCCCTTCTAACATACCCTCCTCCCCTACATGACATCCAGCTAGCGAGTGTCAGCTTGCTCCAATGGTGCATGGGTGTCTCTTCTAGGCCAGACTAGAGAGAGTATAGTGTACAGAGTGTGCCCCCCAATAAAGGATCTGCCCATAGTTTCCCAAATCTAGATAATCTATTACTGAGGCTAGCAATCATCTTTTTGGTTTGTAAATTATGCAACAACTCTTGCAACCACTCATTATATGATAAGGATTTCTCATCCCTTCAGTGATGTAGGACTAGTTTCTTTACAGACATGGAGATAAGGGCCATATAATATTTCTGAGCAGTTACCCTGATATTGGAATAATCCCCTATTACACATATGTTCCATGTGAATAAGTCTTCCAGCCCCAATAAAGGATCTGCCCAGTCCTTAATAAAAGACCATAATGGGGCCACTTTGAGGCACTCCCGAGGATATGGAGTAAGGTGCCTTCTGCTTGACAACAACGGACACACTGCGGGGAAATTGAGCTGTTAAACCTGGTCATTTTAGTGGGGGTCATGTGAATGTTATGCAATATCTGAAGCTGCATTAACCTCAGCCTGTCTTGGGTGATATAGTTATGACAATTTCTCCACAGGGCTGCTCAGTCAAGGGTTATATTTGACAGCTGGGAATTCCAGTAGGCAGTGATTTCATTAACTGCAGGAAAGGCCCAGTCATATGGTGTCTGGTATATTTGAGACACTACATGTGGAGCTGTCACTAGGGATATTAGATCCAGCTGGAGATTGCTCCTAGTAGCCTGGGGTGGGGGGCTGTGGAGAATTGTACCAACATATGGTGTATTTGGAATATTTTAAATATTGAGCTATTCTCAAGGTTGTAGTTCCGCATAATCTCAGGCGAGGTGAGCCAGCTTCCATCGTTGTTTGCCAACTCCCTACGCTTACTGTGGCTAGCTGGGGTTCCCAATAGGGGGAGATACGTCTGTGCCTATTTTAAAATTAGGATTACTTCCTAGGTGTTGGCTGAGACCATGAGAATTGTCATATTTTAAGAAAGCACACAGCTGAGTGTGTATTCTGACTGAAGTCTCAATCAGAGAGGAATGCAAGGCTGAAGGGAGGGCCTTGGGTTTAAAAAGCAGGAGGGCTGTGAGTGAGAGGCCATTCGAGAGTATTAGTCCACATTCTATTGTCAACCACAGGGGCACAAAGACAGCGGAGCATAGACATTGCTCAGGTTCAGCCCATCGGCAGTATTTACTGGCTTGACTGGCCCAATAATACAGATCAATATGTGGGAGCTTTAAGCCACCCCTGCTCTTGGGAGTTGCTAGTTTATGATACTCCTTTCTCAGGGTTTTACCTGCCCAGATGAAGTCACTGATGCATTGGTGGGCCTTTCTGAACCATTGGAGAGGTATCCATAAGTTCAGGAGGTTAAGGGGATAAAACAGAAGTGGGAGGACGTTCATTTTCACCATATTAATTTGCCCCCATAAAGTAAGCGGAAGTAGTCTCCATCTTGTCAGATCTTGATGGACTACTTGGAGGGTATTAACCAGATTTAGCTTTTTGAGGTGGGATTCACTTCTAGCAAGGTGTATCCCCAAATATTTAAGGGATTTAGGAGACCAGGAAAGGCCAAGGGCCGAAATTTCTCTCTTTTGTGCTCTAAGGTTCAAGGGGAAGACTGAGGTCTTCTTGACATTAATTTTGTAATTAGACAATGAGCTAAACTCCCCAATTATTTCTAATAGTACCGGAATGGACGTACCAGGGTTGGTGATGTGAAGCAGAATGTCATCTGCATACACTAAGATTTTAGCCTCTTGCGGTCCTAGATCAATTCCCTGAATTAGGGGGCAGGTTTTCAGCCTGTATATTAAAGGTTCTAAATAAAGATTGAACAGCAGGGGAGAGAGCGGGCAGCCCTGTCTAGTGCTGGAGTATAAGGGAAAAAGAGAGAACACCCCCTTAAACGCGGGCACTGGGGTGGGTATATAATACCCAAACCCATTGAATAAATTGAGGGGGAAACCAAAGCGGGCCATCAACCTGAACTGGAACTGCCAACCCACCCTATCGAAAGTCTTCTCCACATCCAGGGAAACCAGAACCAACAGGGTGGGCGCATCCCTGGATACGGAGAAGATATGTGCTAATTTCCTAAGGTGGTCTACTGATGACCGGCCCCTCCTAAAGTCCACCTATTCGAAGCCTATTAAAATTGGGAGCACATTGCTTAGGCAATCTGCCAAGAGTTTAGCCAGGATTTTGATGTCCTGGTTTAAGAGAGATATCGTTCTATAACTGGTAACACTTTCTTGGTTTTTCCCTGACTTGTGTAGGACAATAATCAGGGCCTCAAAAAGAGTGCGATCTTCCACAACTTCTGTCAAAATATATTGAAAAAGGGGTTTAAGGAGTGGAGCGGGTTTCTCTGTGAATGCCTTGTAAAAATTCAACGAAAACCCATCCATGCCTGGAGCTTTATCAGCTGGTAATCCCCGGAACACTTAGAGTATTTCGGCTTCTGAGATCGGCACTAAGAGAGAGTGCTTTTGTGCATCTGAGAGGGAAGGGAGTTGAGTATCATTTAAAAATGTGTCCACCGCACTCTCAGAGGGGGGTTTCACCATAGGGCTATACAAGCTATGGTAGTAGGATTCAAACTGTCTTACTATGTTGGAGGGGGTGGTTTGTAAAGAGCCATCTGAGTTGGACCAGATAGAGCTAACAAGCCGGGAGACTTCCTGCTTTTTAACCCTAAGGCCTAATAGGCGCCCGGCTTTCTCCTCTTGGTTGGTATATTTAGCTCTGGATTTCAAAATTGCATATTCTGCCTTTTCTCTAAGGAGTTCATTATACTGACTCCTAAGCTTGATGAGTGTGGCGAGAGTTGAGCTTCCATAGTTCTTAATTGAGATATGATAGAAAGTACCTGCCTATCCCCCTTCTTTTTCCTATCTGAAGCTATGCAGATGAGAATCCCCCTGAGGTAAGCTTTTAGGGCTCCCCACTCCATGTCGGGTTTACCCGTGGACCCCCGGTTGGCACTTGTGAACTGGTCTATATATTCAGATATAAGCCGAGTTGTTTCCTGTGACTTGAGAATTTGGTTGTTGATTCTCCAGATACCCCCTTCTTTGGGCAGAGAGGAACCGGTGATCCTGCTTGTTACCACTGCATGATCAGAAGGCATGCCTGGTACTGTTTTAGCTTCTAATACCCCAGGTAGGATCGAGTAACTAGTGAGAAAGTAGTCTATATGGGATAAGGTACCATGTACCATCAATTTAAATGTCTAATGCTTGTCTATGGAGTGAAGGACTCTTCAAACGTCGCATAGATCCAGATGATCAATCAGATCACGCAAGGCCCGTTGCACCGGGGAGAGACCAACTTTACTTCTGTCAGATCTGTCGAGTTCAGAGTCAAAGGGCAGATTCCAGTCCCCACCTACCAACATGGGTAGTTCTAAGAAGGGGGATAAAGTATTCAGTAATTGCATAAAGAAGGGGGGAGTCAGCATTAGGGCCATACACACTGCCCAAAAGAATCTCCGTTGTGTGGGGGGACACTTAATAAAAACAAACCTCCCCTGAGGATCACTAATGATTTGTGTGCAGACAAAGGGAACAGAACGTGCTATCAAGATCATCACTCCCTGCTTTGAGTACTGTCACCTGCTGAGAACACCTGTCCTATATATTGTCTCCTTAGCTTACACCCCTAATCTTCAAGCAGATGGGTTTCTTGAAGGAAGGCAATGTCGCTTCTAAAGAGTTGTAGATGCTTAAGAATTTTATATTGCTTGGTCTTGTGTCTGGCCCCTCTGACATTCCATGTAGTAAAAGTGAGATCTCTAGCCATCACCCTAGATTGATCCTGTCTTTATGTCCCTGTGTGCTGAGGTAACATTTCGCTCAATAATGCAACCTGGTCGTGTGGATGCCATGTCCCACCCTTCCCCCCTCCTGATCTATAGACCCATCCACCTTACCCCCACCTTACAAAAACAATCCTGTCTTACAAATTGTCTGATACCCCAATTGCTCCCTCTCCCCCATACAAAACTCCTGTTGCAGAAGAACACTATATACAGGGTTTGGTAAATAAACTTCCCAACTCCCCACCCTCCCAACACAACTGATTCTTGGCCCATGATAGTCAGTTCACCCTCTCCCTTCCCCACCCCAGCCACCCTATAACCCTGTGGAAGAACTATACCAGCTAACTAACCAACATTTATCATTCCATACTTTGCAAAACACGTGTAAGAGCATAACAAGTTCCAACAGAATATTTCTAACTCAATATTTAGAGAAATGTAGCGATTCAAAAAAAAAAATGTCCCAGGGGAGTAGTCAGGAAAACAAACAGCCAGTCAATTTGAGTGACGGGTGCACCATTCAGACTACCCCCCAGTCCCCTAAACTTAAACATATGCCCCATCATTCAGGCATGGTGTCTATAACTGGGAAAATGCTGAAAGTGTCCCCTTTATTTCAAACCTGCACAAACTATGTTTAAATTGGGGTTAGAGAACAAAAGTGCCAACCTAGGCTAAGCAAGAAAAATTCTGGCTTCCGGGAGTTCCTTCATCACTGGTAGTAGTCATCACCAGACATCTGAGGAGTGACTACAGGGAGGTCCCTGGGCAAATGGTGCATGATGATTATCCAGTGTCACCAGGTGTGTTGCTGTGGTTAGTATGACACAATAGGGTACACTAGCCTCCCTCCTTGTAAGAAATATGTAATGCTTGCCACAGTCTAAAGTGGATTAATCCACCTTGAAGAGCAATTTAACCTTCCATCCCCCCCCCATCACTCCTCCTATCAGCGAAATGGGGATAATAGTCACTGCTCTTTAGGATGAGGGTCCATCCCTTGTCCACAAAGAGAGGAAGCTGTATTGGGCCCAAGAACCATAGTTGCGTGGGGAGACAGCGAGCCTGTTTACATTATGAAAGGCAGGAGAAGGGAGGAGGTTTAGTGTTTGCTATACAGAGCTCTCAAATGAGGCTACTTACAGTTCGATGAGATCCCATGGCATCCTAGGTGCATCTGGCAATGGTCTCCACCTTTGCAGTAGGGTGAGAGGAGGGTGAAGAATGGAGACAGTCAGGCAGAACAACTCAAGTCAGATGAGTTGTGAG
The DNA here is from genome assembly GCA_016271365.2 of Neoceratodus forsteri. Classification (NCBI taxonomy): domain Eukaryota; kingdom Metazoa; phylum Chordata; order Ceratodontiformes; family Ceratodontidae; genus Neoceratodus; species Neoceratodus forsteri. The sequence goes on from CM028131.1 coordinate 1,318,230,826, forward strand.
CATCTTCGGTGCTTCACTAGGAGAGGAGGATGGTTACAGGGCGATCCTGGAGCTCTCTGTAGTGGTGTGATGATGCTTTTACATCTGCACAAGGATGCAATGCTGCCTATAAGAACGTGCAGATCTCAGTGGCCACTGTTCACCCCCTTTCTCTAATTTAAGTTTGTTTGGAGTAATCATCTGCTTGTCCCCGAAAGAAGCCACTCAAATGGCCCAGAGAGTCCAGCTCTGCAGGTATGTTGGGCCACTCGGATTATACAGGTTACTTTACAGGAAGGTAGTGAAGGGAGATCAGATAGCCTGGGGGGGACTTAACTGGATCTGTGTGTGGTAGCCAGCTTAGGAACCTCATGCCCAGCAACGGAAGGGGAAAATTACAGTCTAATTTAAATAGAATAGTTTGCGTAGCCATAGTGAAAATTGACCACATGTCTCTGCTCAGTGGCCATTGAAGAGATCAGGGAGGGCTGTCTTGAGCCCAGAGGTGGCTGATTCCATGTCTTCAAAAGCGGTCCAGTTACCTGATAAGAGCACCTTCAGCCTCGCAGGGTACCCCATACAGAAGCGGATGCCTGCAGCTATTAGTTTTGAGAGCAAAGGGTGGAAGGATGCCCTCCGTTGTTGCACCAAAGCAGGTAGGTCTTGGGCCACTCAAAGTTTGTAGCTTTCCCACTTGATTTCTTGCAGTTCCTGTACTTTAACCAGGAAATGTTGCCTCTCCAAAAAACTGTGGAATCAGAAGATGAGAAGGCGTGGGGGTCTCCCGCCGGTGGCATGGGTTAAAGAGAACAGTGGGACCATCCAATAGTGTATTTTGGCCCAAAGGGTGGAGGGCCCACCAACTTTTCTATTAATCTTTGAATAAATCCAATGGTGTCTGTCCCTTCTTCTCTCTCTGGGAGCCCAGTTATGACCTCATTATTTCATCTGCTGTGGCCCTCAAGGTCTTCAATTTTGATTTCCATTCTAGAGATCTTCTGGCGAGCCACGTTAAGATCTGGTTCCAGTTTAGAGACCCACCTCTCAAGTGAAATTAGCCTGATCACATTGTTCTCGGTCCTCTTGGATATGTCCTTGATGGCTGATGCCATGGATTTCAAATCTGCTGTTATTGTGCGGAGCTCATCTCTAAACCGTGTAAACTCAGCCAGAAATCATGCCTAGGTGAGTGGTTCTTGATCCGGAGAGATGGAGATCGAGCCCTGGTCGTCTGAAGGAGAAGAGGCCTTGGATTTCTTGTTGGCCTTCTCCGGAGTAGATGGAGGGGTATGTTTTGGCAAAGATTTTTTTTCATTTCAATGTCCATAGACACCCGTTTTGTTTCCATGAGGCACTCTAGTGGTTCCAAAAGTCAATGAAGACATTTTTGTAGCACTTTTAGGCTGGTAATCGGTAATTTTAACAAGTTATTTTCTTGGGTGGCTGGAGCTGTGGAGGTAGACTGTTGATTGGTGCCCCGCATCACGTGATTCCCACCTTATACTTTTTGTCTATACACTATCCACCTCCACGCCTCCTGTTTTATACAAGGATTCATACTAGAAACAGAGGGAGCTTAAAATGTGTAGGCCCATAATTAGCTCCTATTTTTTATGTAAAGTAATTAATATCTACACCTCCCAGTGTATATATCAGTTTTTTCTTTGAGATCTTGTTTGGTTTTGCTTATTATAATTTCAATTGGAAGATTATTCCATGATCTTACTATTCTTTGTGATATTTCTTATGAGTAGTTTGGATAGTTCGGCCTGAAGTTGTAGTGGATGTCCCTTGGTTGTAATTTTATTTAATTTAAAATCCAAATTCAAAGCACAGATTAGTGATGGGTCGTGTACAGTATCATATGTAAACAACAGATCACCCCTGAAACATCTCTGCTACAATGACATGAGGTTTACTTGTTTCAGTTTGTCTTCATAGCTAATATTACTAATTGCAAAGATTGTCTTAATATCTCTATGTTAAATTCTTTCAAGTTTGTTGATGTTGGCAATCTTAAAAGGGCACCATACCTGATTTGTGAAATCTGTGTGCGGTCTAACATAGGTTCTGAATAAAAGGACAATAACCTCAGTGTGATGACTCCTGATATTTCTTTTTATGGCCCATAATGCTCTGTTGACTTTTGATATTACAAATAAGTATTGTTTATCAAATTTTAGTGAATCAGATAGTAACTCCTAGGTCTTTTTTAATTAACTGATTTCAATTTTGTGTCGCATAAAGTATAACTGTGTTTTTAAATATGTTTCCCAAGGTACCTCACACTACATTTTGAAAGACTGAATTTCATTCCCCATCTAAATGCCCATTTTGTTAAATGATCTAGATCATTCTGTATTGCGTGGATTGTTCAGGAGCACCACAAGGACCACCATGTTTACTATCATCTGCATATTTAGTATTCCAGGTGTATACTGTTGTATTCATATCAGATATGACAACTTGGAATGTGACTGGTCCCATGACTGACCTTTATGGGATACCATTGATGACACCACTGGTTGATGAGTAATAGCCATTTACCACCACCCTCTTCATCCTATTTGAAAACCATTCCTTTACCCAGTTGATAATGAGTGGGTTAATAGTGAGATTACACAATTTGTTGATTATAGCCCAATGTGGGACTAAGCCAAATGCTTTACAGAAATCTAAATTATAGAGGTGCGGTAGCGCCCCTATAGTTAGGGTTGAGTAGGGTGTTTAACGTTAAACCCCTAACTTTGCACCTTAATAGTTTTGGCAGCATTTCACAAAATTAGCTGAAATTTCACATGTGCTGTCTAGTAGACAAGGTCTAGATCTGTGGAAAGTTTTGTGACAGCAGCTTGTGCAGTTTCTGAGAACGGCATATGTCATTTTCCTGCAGACATCTAATTTTTTTTCTGTACTTAACATGGGATTTTTTTTTTGCTCTCACCTACAGCCTACACAGAATGGATTTTTTTTCCTGTAACTTTCAGGGTAAAAGCATGCTATGGCAAGGCAGTCCATTTAGAAGGTTTCATGAAAAAATATTAAATGGTTCCAGAGTTATAAGGATTTAAAGTTTTTCGCTTTTCTGTTATGAACAAGTTCAGTAGGGTTTTTAGGATAACATTCTGCTACAACACAAAAAGTTCTGTGTCAAAAAAACATTTTTGATTTCTCACCCCTTGCTTGTCACAGCAGGAAACTTTTTTTTTGTGCCGTGAAAGCCGCCATCTTGTTTCTCTTCCCATTGAAATAAGAAAGATGGGAAATACATAAAATGATGTAATTTTAAAACACAAAAACCTGAACCTAGCTATGCAGGAGCTGTTTAGCTATATTCTGATGTTTTTTTTTTTTTAAATACTGGCCAGAAATACCTTTCTGCAACCACATAGAAGTGCAGGGACCACATAGCCCTGTGTTTCCACAGCCCACCAGACAGCCCCATAAATTCATCACATCCATCACTGTATGGAAGTGCAGGGCCCTTCTGTAGGTGGACAGAGTCTTCCCTTACTGCAGGGCATACAATTACACTATCTCAAAAATAAAGGAAATTCTTTGCAAAAAAATTAAAAAAAGAAAACTTTGTTAATGCACTAGTTAGTGTAACTTAACACTACAAAAGTAGGGATATGTGGCATTAGGGTTTCCAAGCCTAACTCCCACCCCCCAAGCAGTAAAAGGAAAAAATATTAAGGTTTTGAGTCTCCAGAGTCTTAGCAATTCAGTGGTGGGATCTTCCTTGGGGTTGTCAACCACAACGCTCACTCCATTCTCATACACAGTACACATCTCTTTATTGATGGAAGGTGGTGAGCATTAGGTTAGAAAACCCCAAGGCACACCCCACACCTGGTTTTCAGCCTGCAGGGTGGGAGCGGGGTGTTAAGGTTAGGAACCCTAACACTGCATTTCCCTACTTTTATTGCTTTAACCCCAACTGATCCATTAACGGAAGTTTTTACAAAGAATGTCCTTACTTTTTGAGATAGTATGATAGTGTCCTCATTTGCCTGTAGATGCACAGGGCCCTGCACTCCTATCCCTCCATAGATGTGTACACATATGTTGGCATGGAAGCATTTCAGCCAAAACAGCTACCAAATTGCCCTACCTCATGAATGCTGTGCTGAGAATGTTTAAATCCCCACTGAAACATCATTCCATGCCCCTGCAATGTCATTCTGTGCCACAAGTGAGAAAACAAGTTTTGGCCAGGATTTGAAAAATGACAACTGTCATGTTCATGAGGTGATGTAAAAAAATATTGAAAATTTGGGGTGGGAATATTTAAAATTACCAAAATTACAAGCATAACTTTGCAATTTTTCCATATTTTTATGCCAAATTTGCAACTAGTCTTATCACCCCACCTGTTGAACAAAGGCAGTGAAAATGTTTAAATCACATCTGAAAAGTAATTTCACCAAGCGACCGTGAAATCATCTTTTGGGATGGATTTGTGAAATACTAGTGACATTGCCCATGAGGTGGGGTCCCCAAAAGGCCATGTTGAAAATTTGGTGTCAAAATATGCAGAAATGGCCAAGTTATGCATCAAAGATGAAAACTCCATTGAAAATACATTGAACCACATCTACCTTAATTCCTCATGTTGCAGTCATTGGTTCCCAGCAGCAAGACATGTCTTTGATCGGAGAGTAGATCTTGAACCTGGAACCTGTTCAGGTGAGTGACGGTGTGTGGAGGTGTACTGGGAGTGTGCTATGGGATGGCGGGTGCTAAGTGGGAGGTGGGTGTGGGGGGGTCAGATCAGTGAGGGACCGTTTTAGGTTTCCAAAAGAAATCGAGGACCATTTTCTTTATTTTAGGTACTGGGCCAACAACCGGAGGGTGGGGGGGTACTACTAGACATCAGGGAATATAATTCTACAAGGGGACAGTAATCAGCAGGTGGGTGTGCCACTAGACACAAGGGAAATATTTTTTATTTTTAAGGGGTAACGATGATCAGTGATTGGAGGGTGTTAGTAGACACCAGGGAGACAAAAATAGACAGGGGCATCATTTAGGGGTAGCGAGGGGTTACTGCGGATGGAAATAGGAGGGTGAGGGATGCCACTAGACACCAGAGAAATACACAGAATGAATGGGTATGGTGGTCAGAGGGTGGGGGTTGCCACTAGACACCATGGAAATATATACTGTAACAATACTGGGGATGACAATCAGAATGCTAGGCAAAGATTCTCCCTTCACAAAAAAGGATCCTTTTTCGTTACTTGTGATACGAAAAAGGATTCTTTTTTCGTTTCATGCGGTCATGAAAAAAGATTCATAATATTAAAAAAAAACATTTCTAGGGCTTGTCTGCAACTATGAAGTGCAGATTACACCTAACAGGGTCCTGATCACCCAAATAGATGTGTTGGTGTCTCTCAAGGATATCAGTTTTGTAGACTTTAAATACATAATTTTTTAAATGGAAATAAGATGGATGGGAAACAAAAAAAGGAATATTCCAATATGGAACAGTATTCCTTTTTCATTTCATACAGCTATCCTGAAGTGCTTACTGAGCATGCTCAGAAACATTTTTTTTTTCAACATTTGAAAATTAACTTTGAAATAGATTATTCTTTTTTCAGCAGACTAGCACAAAGCACATCTGTGGGCTAGTCCATTTCTGCCCTGAAAATTTCAGACCAAGATTCCAAACCGTCTGAGCTGTAGGCAAAGTGAAAGAAAAACCCAACAGTCAATGTGCAAAAAAAATCACTTTTTCTTCTCTCTGGAACTCAGAAACTACACATCCACCCGGAATGTAACTCAGCATATCCAGAGATCTATCCTTGATGATGACACACTCAAATTTCCATGCAAATCTGTTCAACTGTTGTGAAGATATTAAAGTGCAAAATTTGGGATTTAACATTGAAGTGCCTACGCAACTCTAACAATAGAGGCGTGACCGCGCCCCAATAATAAGAAAGCAGAATCCTCTACTTATGACATTACAACTTGTTGCCATGGAATTTATTCTGGCATCATAAGCAGAGAGTTAGGACTTTGGAGCAGGAAAAAGAAGCAGAAACAGAAGAAGTCTAAGTGGTGAAGACCCTGGGTTCATGCAAATGCCTTTAGCAATAAAGAATGGAATCTCCTGGAATTCCTTTTTTTGGGGGAATGTTATGAGATTTGAGTATACCTTATGCCAGCTTCAGATTCTTACAGAGAGTTGGAAAATCACTTTAAAGGAAAACATTCATGTACAGTGGCCATCATAGTTTGAAAGGCCATGAAAGCCTCTTTCAAATTAAATATTGGGCTGGAAGCACTCCAGAACTATAGATGACCAAGTCTGCTCAACATTTATAGTATATTGCAGCTATTCATAAAATACTGTCATGTCATCAAGGAACAAGTTGTCAGGTACAGCTTGTTAATTACTCGATAACATCATAATGTTCTAAAATTGCTGCAATGTAGTGTTAATGTAGAACAGACTCAGTCATCAAAGTCTCTGGAGTGCTTCCAGCTGCAGGAGAGCCCAATGCCTCACTTGAAAGAAGCTTTCATGGGCTTTCAAGCTACAATGAGCACTGGGCATGAAAGGTCCCTATAAGCTCTTTAAACTCTCTGAGACAATAGAGGCAAAAGGAGAACATGTCTATTATGAAAGGCTGAAACATGACAACTTCTTGAAACAAGGATCACTTTTGTGAACTGTCAAACTGTTTGCAGTGCACAAAGTTTGTCAGACAGGTTAATCCACTCCGACCAGCAAAGCATATTACATGTTCACTGAGAACATAAGCAATATGTCACGTTAGTTAAACCCATTTCATGAGTAAATCAAGCAGTCAAAAAAGATAAGGAAGGCACAGTTCCAGATAATTCATTAACAGGTTGAAATTAGGCAATAATGCACGACAGGGTGTGTGTTGTGCTGAGATAACATCACGTCTTGTGTGGTTGGGCATGAGGCCACAGGCAAGCTGACTAATCAGAGACCAGGATTTCTTCTTACCGTTTTATAATATACATTATACAATGGGGTCTGAGGTTACTATACTTTGAATGGTCAGCTGATACTTTATGCTATGGGGTAATTTTTGCACAATCACCACATAAAGTACTGCACACAGAAAGTAAAACAAATCACTACACCGTCCTAAGCGTTACAAACCAAAACTGTGAATGCCACCGTATTTGTTCCTGCACTAACCGGCACCACAAAAAAACTGTACCAAACTTCTTACTGCAGCCTCCTACAGCCACACAAACCCAAGGACACTTTCAAATAGTGTTGAAAACATCATACTTGACCTCCATAAGCTTTGTTTTCGGCCGAATTGTTAGTCGTTGAAACTACTTATGCTCATTCTCTGCCCAAATTCGGCTCACTCACAATGACAATTTTAACCCTTAGATGAAATACCCATATCATTTTTCTTTAGTAGGAGCTGCTGATCATACCATTTTTTAAAATACAGCTCCCAACGCTTTTTGCCACATTCACTACACCCGCTTCACTCATTTGAACAGTGGCACCCATCCCCTCATGCTCGGTATCCAAGGCTCAACTGCGAGTTGCTTGCACCACACTTTCATCTTGTAAAGAAAAAATAAATAAAAACAAAGAGAAAAACAAAACATCCAAGCGTGTGTGTGTGGGGGGGGGCACTCTTCCTAGCAGATTCATATCTGTCTCCCTATGTGGGGTGGGGTGACCTCTTCCACAGTCTACCTAGCAGTAAGAGACTATTTATGTTGGGAGGAAGGATTTAACAATGAAGAGCACTTTTGGAACAATAAATGTAAGATTTGTAATAACTGTTTTCAATCCACTGAAACACAACTCATTGTACTGTATAATAGCAATAATCCACTCCAGCATGTGGGTTGGGCTAGGATTTACCCACTTCTGGTGTGGCTAAGTCACTTGGCCTGCAGTCTCGTAAATCCCATCCCAACCCACACCTTTTCGTGGATTATTGCTTAAGCATATTAAAGAGTGTTTCCAATAATAAATTCACAGTTGGCATCAGAGGAGCACACTGATCCCTCACACACACTCAGCAAACAGATGGAGCTGGCTAGAAATGGGAAACCACAAACAGCACGGGGGATAGCACACTCAAAAGCTGACAGTCTTCAGCACAAATGCACAAGGCAAAAGTTTTTATGCAAAAACTCAAGGTTTATCTGAGAATCCAAATGGAAGCGTGGCACTAAAGAGCCCCACGCTTTGGGTCTAGCTGATGCTTTGAGGCAGCAAGTTGCTTATACAGAGTGGCTGGTAGCACTGAGCCAGCTCATTTTTCTGGCACAGCACTGGATTTTGATACTTTGAAGACCTCTGTGAGAGGCTGAGCATGTTTTGGGCAATATTTCCTGTACGAAACTTGTAAGTAAACCATTTTAAATAGTGTGAGCATTTTGGGTTTTTCTGTTCAAAATGCAACATAATGAATTATTGTAAAAGATATTAGAGTTGGGTGGGTGAATGCATGGCGATATTCTCTCCTGTGGATGGTTTAAACTTAGTGTTAGGTTTACCCCCAAGGGAAGTTAAAGGGTTGGGCAAGAAATACCTCTATAATATCTTAATAGCAGTGGCGCTGAAGACTATCACTCAGAAGTGGTTACAAGTATCAACTCCCACCAGGCAAGATTGGCTTCAGACTGCAACAAAATGAAAACAATAGAGGGAATTTCAGTCAGGATCCACCTAAGAGTAGAGAGATTCAGTTCCAGATGGCTCCCATTTTACCATATAGTAGAGGAGCTAGACAGCACACCGGTACTAGAGCAGTTACTAACTGAATAAAACATGAACATTTCCTACACATTATTAGTGAAAAAACACACAGAGACACTGTAGTGGTCAATTCTCCGGGTTCTAAGGTTAAATGGTTGGAAATTCTGTCCCAAGGTCAGGGACAGCGTAAATGGAAATATTGCATTTACTGAAAAAGAAGTTCAGAAATAGTGAATAACAAAGTAGGATTTATATATACATTCTCATTACTATTGTAAGCTTGTTTTATATAATGATTTTTGCAATAAACTTGAAGTTTAAAAAAAAGATGTTAGAGCCCTGCTTTTAGGGGTAATACATGACTTGCCATTAAATTTCATTCATGTATATTATTCTGATATCTATTATATAGGTCCACTCCCCTTGAAAAAGCATTACAGTTATTTAAAACATTGGAGTTTTGAGGTGGCCAGTTTACCTGAATGAATGAAATGGCAATCAATTGATGGAAACTTCTAGCAAATGTGTGCTTTTTGGTGTTTGAAAGTTTTTCTCGTTCTGGATTGTCCAACTGAAAACCCAGAGTGCATGTGAATCCTTTCAATAAACAACCCCTCAGAGTTAGGAAATCATTCTTTCTTGTTACTTCTTTAGTTGTCCCATGATCAGCTAAATAAAAATGCATATCTTTTTCAGAATGAAGCAACTGTCTTTCAATGAAAACACTCTGCTTTCCGAGTGCAATTTTAACTGCACGTGCTCAGCAAAGACCTGGGATCCCGTCTGTGGAGCAGATGGTATTGCATATTTATCTCCTTGTCTAGCCGGCTGCAGATCATCAAGTGGAACAGCTAGAAATGAAGTAAGAACATTTTAGATTTACTTGCATGCTTGAAATTTTATAATGCATTTACTTGTGTGGAAGTCTAATTTTTGGTACTAAAACTAGACACCCATTAAAGGTGGACTCTACTTATTTGCGAGGTCGACCTTTCTGTGAGGTTTACAAAGGTGAACCATTTTTGCAATTGCAAACCCAGTTTTGTGTTCATCTCTGTCACAAAAGCAGATTTTATGCTTAATGTGTCCACAAAAACTGATTCTGTACATACTGTATGGTAAGCCACAAAACCAGATATTGCCTTTTAAATTCTTACTTAAATTTTTATGTTTGCTTGCACGCATATGCAAGAAACATAGTGCCATCATCCGAGTTTTCGTAGGTGTGGCACCCTGTCTTCCAATGCAGTCAGTGTGTTTGCTGGCATGGCCACAGTTCACCAATGAATGCTGCATCTGTCTATGACAGCAGTTGAAAATGCAGTGCCGTACAGCTGAAAGGGAGAGTTCTGCTTCAGTGAGCAGCGAGAAGATACTGCATGCACATGCGCTCCCCCCGACACATGCACGCATATTGCATGCTAATGCACTCCCTCCTACGCACACACTGTATGGCTGATGGGGGTGCCCAATCCCCCATCAGCTCTGCTGCACTCCCCCCCAACAGAGTTCCAGGTGCGACACTGGGAGCCTACCCCAGCGTGGCAATAGTCCATATGGCTGATGGGGGTGCCCAGTCCCCCGTCGGCTCCAATGTTTCTCCCCCCAACAGACAACCAGGTGCCATGCTGACAGCCCACCCCAGCATGGCAACAGTCCATATGGCCGGGGTGCCCAATTCCCCGTCGGCTCCACTGCCCCCCCAAACAGCCTTCCAGCTGCCATGCTGGGAGCCCACCCCAGGGTGGCACAAGTCCTGTGTCGTCCAAGAAAAACAAACCTGCAAGAAAAAACCTTTCCTCGCTGACTTTCCTGACCCCCCCCACACCTGCGCCCACCCTCTGCATACCCTGCCTCTCCACACCCCAACCTCACCCCATACTTACCTCCGGAGTCCAGCGCGATGATCCTCAGTGGACTGGGAACACTTCTGCACTCTTCAAAGCTGACCATGAACTGAGGAAATGCCGGTAGGCTGTATAATGGAATAAATAGGGTTTTTTCAACCTTGATGCATATCTCAGGCATTTTTGGGAATTTTTTCACCAAATTTTGAACATGGGATTTTTGGGACCCCACCTCATGAATTCTGTCACTGTCGTTTTGTTAATTGGCCCCAAAAGGTGATTTTGTGGTCACTGCACGGAACCACCTTTCAGGATCAAGTTATGAAATGACAGTGTCACAGTTCATGAGGTAGGACCCCAAAAACCCTATGTTAAAAATTTGGTGAAAAATTCCCAAAAATGACTGTTTTACGAGCATGCATTGCGCTGTTCCTACACACGCTCGTCAGTTCACAAATTTTTCAATATTTTCACTCCAGAATTTCAACATTGCCATTTTACCACACATCCTTATGAGCAGTACAGCTGTCATTTTTCACATCTTGCCCAAAATGTGTTTCCATGCATGTAGCGCACAATGGCACAGTCGGTGTGTGAAATCAATGTCTGGGACAGATTAATAAAATCACAGTGACACTGTTCATGAGCAGAGGTGTTACAATGGCTATGTTAAAAATTTGGTGAAAAAAGTCCATAAAATGACTGTGTTACGAACGATCATTGTGCAATTTCCACGCACCCTTGTAAGTTCATGGATTCTAATATTTTCAGTCCAGATTTTCACCAATGGCATTTTTCCACACTTCCTTATGAACAGTAGAGCTTTCATTTTTCACACAATGGCCAAAATGTGTTTTCGCACTTCCAGCGCAGAAATGTGTGGCCGCTGTGGGAAATCACTGTTCGGGACAGATTAAGAAAATTACAGTGACACTATTCATGAGCGGAGGTTCCAAAATGCCTGTGTTGACAATCTGCTGTAAAAAATGCCCAAACTAATTGCATTACGGGTGTGCGTTGCGCAGTTTCTATGCACGCTTGTGACTTCAACATTTTTTTAAATATTTTCACTGCAGATTTTCAACATTGCCATTTTTTTGCACCTCCCCATGAACAGTACAGCTGTCATTTTTCACATCCTGTTCGAAATGTGTTTTTGCACCTGTGGTGCCAAATGGCGTAGTCACTGTGCAAAATCAGCTTTCGGCTAACAAACTGATATTGCTACTGTTCATAAGGTGGGGGTCACAAAAAATCCATGTTGAAAATTTGGAGTGAAAATGCCGATGAATGCCTGAGGCATTAGGGTTTCCGACCATAACGCCCCACCCTGTAGAGACTGACAGGCATCAGGGGTGTGACTTGGGATTCTCACCTGTAATGTTTATACCATTCCAAATCCTGCAGCCAGTGAGAGGCATCGAGGTGTGCCTTGGACCCTTCGGCCCCAAAGTTCACCCCATTCTCCTATACAGCACCCATCTTACCATATTTCCTGATGGAATGGGGTGAGCATAAGGGCCAAAGACCCCAAGGCACACCATGACACTTGTCGGTGTCTGCAGGATAGGGTGTGGTGAAATGGCATGGCCGTTATGCCTGATGACCCAAAGGTACACCCCAATGCCTGTCAGTCTCTGCAGGGTGCTGGCGGGGTTGGCTTCAGTTCAATACTTCACTGCCATTCCTATTATGCAGCACTCTAACTCCTACACTACCAATGCCAATGCCAGCAAGCAAACATTCAGCATTGACAAATGCTTGTTTTAACTTGACTAAGTGAGGCCAATGTCATTTTTTTTTATGTTTCTAAAGTGGCCCAGGAGGGTAACAGTAAGTCAGAAATCATGGGTAGGGATTGGCGAAGTGGCAGAAATTTGATTCATGAATTTAATTGCAAACTGTGAATTTGATGAATCTGTAAAGTTTTGATGACAAAGTTGCCATTTTTGTTCAGTGACCTGACCAAACTTCGCTTGTCAAGTGGCCATTTTGCTGAAACAAATGGCCACTTTATGGTAGAATTTTCAGAATTTCAGCAAAGTCAAAGTTCCGAAGGTCCATAAAAACTTTGCAAAGGTGAATTTTGGCCAGTTCCTGGCCACTTTGCTGGCAAAGTATAAATTTGCAACATTTCACCATGTGACGTGGGTAACGTAAGCAGAAACCCTATATAGACACCAGTTTAGGGCAGGTTAGAGTTTACAGGCAGACTATATGGATCAAGGACCATTTTCTGTCATCATTTTCTTTTCAAATTGAATAAGCTTTCTTAAACAGCAAGAACAAGTGCACACCGAATCATGTGGGGAAAAAACAGATAAATCCATAATGACATGAGGTGTGACAATGATCAGATCATATCAGAGAACACATTTTACAAAAGTGAGTTAAACTAACTAAACAATGAAAAAATCCTACCTATCCATCCTACCGCCTCCGTACCACCCACCCCTTATTTCAGAAGAAGTGCCACAAGAAACACAATCACAATAAGAGCTAATTGTAAAAAAATAATGAAAATAGTGCCATAGGGAGGTTGTAGTGCAGGAACTAAACCTAATAAGGTATTGGCAACTATTCTCAGGGCAGACGGAGTCAGAACAGGAGGGGAAAAGCTATCCCTTAGACAGCACATCCAAGGAATATTAAAGAGTTAACAATACAAAAAAGGGTTCCCAAATCTTCTTGTAGTGATCTAAATGGTCTGCTAGGCTGACAATAGTTCTTTCAGCTGTTAGAGCAAACTAGATTTCCCTGTGCCACTCAGTGAAACAGGGGGTCATCTGGCCACACCAGTGCCTAAGAACGACTTTTTTGGCACAGGCGAAGATCAGTGCCATGTGATACCATTGATTCCCAACCAGCTGTGTAGTGACATCACCCAACAGACACACTGCCGGGTTGAATTTTGAACTCAGACCTAGCAAGGGGTCCAACCATTGTTGTATAGCTTCCCACAGTGGTATTACCTTTTCACAGGCCCAAAGGATATGAAACAAAGTACCAACATCTTTACCACACCTAGAGCATGTATCTGTGGGGAGCTTACCCATTCTATGCAGTTTCACAGGAGTGCAATATAAATTATGCAATATCTGGAACTGCATGACATGGTATTTATCCCATTTGATATATTTGTAGGTATTTTTCCATATACTGGCCCAATTAGGAGGCTCTCCGAGTCAGAAAGAGCCTGGTCCCAGTAATAGAAGAAGTTCCTCTTTTTAGTGACAAAAATATCACATACTTTAGAGTATAAATGTGAGATAGTATGGGATGAGGGTGAATTCGCAAGCATGGTAATGACCTTTGACCCATAGGACCTCTGCCGTTGCCTTGAGCAGAAATATTTAATGAGCATATGTGATAACTGACAGAATTTAAAACTGAAAAAAGGAGGCCAATTAAATCTTTCTCGGGCTTCCATAAATGTGAGCCATCTATCCTGTTCCAAAATATGCTTTACTGTAAACTCCCCATCAGAAGGCCAAAAGGAGTTGTTCAATAGTTGACCGTCTATCTTGAAATTGGGGTTCCCCAGTAAGGCCTGTGTAACATCCAATTTTGGATCAGCTTGAAAAAAGGAACAGAGTTGCCTGTGAGTTTTCACAGCAACATCTAGAGGGGAGCCTTTCAAGGAGGGGGGATGATGTTTTGGCAGGATATATTACAGGGGTGTAATGTTTAGCCCTAGCTGGGAGCATGGATACTGTTCGATGGTCAGCCACTGCAGGGAATATCTGAGATCCTGGCCTATTAAACCCAATTTAAGTCATAGAAAGACTTTTGAACAATGATTAGCTAGATAATACAAATAAATATTAGGGGCATGCAATGCTCCACTGGCTTTAGGCTGCATCAGTTTATGAAGCACCCTATGGGGCAGTTTATGTTGCCAAAGAAATTCAGACATGAGGCGGTGTATCTGCATGAACCATGGTTGCAGTAGGGGTCAACATTTGTAAAGGATATAAAACACATGGGAGCACATTCATTTTTAAAATACTCAATTGGCCCCATAGGGATATGAGTAGATGGAACCATCAATTCAAATCATCCATGAGCTGCATAAGAAGGGGGTCTAAATTATACTGCTTCATTTTAATGGGGGAGGTGCTAAGCTAGATCCCTAGATACTTAAGCTTGTCTTTAATCCATACCAGACCCAGGTGTTCCACTCTTGCTCTGGTTGTGACCGCATTTAAGGGCATAATTTCTGTTTTAGATACATTTAGTTTGTAGATAGAGAGGTGCCCAAACTGAGAAATGATATCCAGAGCTGCAGACAGAGAAACATGTGGGTGCGTAACATGCAGTAAAACATGGTCGGCATACACCGACAGTTTATATTGATATGGGCAGATCATGATTCCAGAAATCTGCTCTGCATTATTAATTTTCCGAATTAAGGGCTCTAAAGACAAATTGAAAAGGAGAAAGGGATAACCCTGTCTAGTGCCCTGTTGTAGGCTAAAATGCTGTGAGAGGACCCCATTACAAAGAACCCATGCTGAACGGGAGGTATACAACACTCTAAGCCACCGAATAAAAGCAAAGGTAATGTGAAACCTGGGTAGAAGGTGAAATAAGTATTCCCATGACACCCGATTGAAGGCTTTTTGTGCATCCAGAAATGCCAGAACTACAGGGGTAAGGGAGTCCCTGGATACAGAAATTAGACGGGAACGTTTTTGCAAATGGTCAGAAGAGAACCACCCGGAAACAAAACTTGTTTGATCCAGATTGATAAGATGACCCCAAACCTGCTTGAGTCAATTTGCCAAAACTTTGGTAAATATTTTTAAATCAACATTAATCAAGGAGATGGGCCTATAATTATTTACTAACAAAGGATATCTACCAGGACTAGGTAGGACCAGGATCAGGGTGTCACTGAGAGAGGGGTTTGAAAAACTGAGAGGAAATATAATTGAAGAGTTGGAGCAAAATAGGGTTGAGAAGGAGTTTACATTTTTTTGTAAAAATTAGGGGTGTACCCAACCATCCCTGGTGATTTATCCGGTGTCAAGGAGTCAATAGCAGTACAGATTTCCTGAATCATCAGTTATTGGCTTAAAAAATCAGACTGCAGTTCAGTTTAATGAGGAAGGTCAATATTGGCCAGAAACTTTTCAAAAGAAGAATTACAAAAAGGGGTTAGTGGAGAGGCATAGAAATCTTGGTAAAATGATTAGAAATAATCTACAATCTCTCTAGGAGTGGTGAGTAGTTGACCCATATCAGCGTGAATGGAGGAGACCATCCTGTTCGCGGCTTGTGTACCTAGCTGGAGTGCCAAAAACTTGCCCACTTTCTCACCCTGGTCAAAATACTGAATCTTAGGATGCAAAATCATATGTTCTGCTTTCTCCCCAAGTAATTGGTTTTACTGTGCCCTAAGAGACTCCAGATGGACCCAGTCCACAGGAGATGAGTCAGAAAGCAGACATGCTTCCAGGCTGTGGATCTGAGATAATAGGGTGGAAAGTTCCTGTGAGGCTACTTTTTTTCCTTTTTGAGGCTAGTCATATCAGTTCCCTCCTGAGCGAACATTTAAGTGTGACCTATAAAATATCCTGCTTATCTGTAGAGGGTGCATTAACTTCTAAAAAAGAGGTGATATATTGCTGGATGTGCTCAACTATATCTACGGACTTTAGCAGCTGATTGTTTAATCTCCAGGACGTATCCCTCTCGGTTGTAGATGATAGGGTAGCTTGGATAAGGACCGGGTGGTGGTCTGACACAACCTTAGCACTGTAATGACATAAAATGACATTAGAAAGACGCTCGATGCCCAACAGAAAATGATCTATTCTGGAATGGGAGGCATGCGGAATAGAATAAAAAGAGTATTTACCCAATTGTGGGTGAAGGGCTCTCCGCGGATCAATGAGACCCAAGGAGTCCATCAAATCACACAGGGCAAGCTGTCCTAGAGATAGGGCCTGACAGGAAGTGCCTGATCTATCCAGAGCAGTGTCAAGAACAATGTTTCAATCTCCGGCTATAAGCATTGGGAGGGAAGTCCAAGACATCAATAGAGTTAACAAGAAAGCAAAAAAGCCATGGTCATCATTATTGGGGCCATATATTGAGCCCAGAATGACCTCAGAGTGTCCCAGTATGGCATGTAAGAAAAGGTATTGGCTCTGGGGGTCATTTATCTCTTGGAGCACCCGGAAGGGGACTCTCCTGAAGACCAGGATGGCCACACCATTAGTGTGGGAGTCTAGACTGGAGCCAGAAACCTGCCCCACCCAGGTACGGTGAAAAAGCAGTACCTGGGTGGGGGGGGGTTCTCGTAGAAAGGCCACGTTTGCCTGGAGCTTATTTAACTGCAAAAGAATCTTACATCTTTTCTTTGGAGATCGAGCCCCTTTGACATTCCACAAACAAAAACAAAAACTAGCTGTTATATTTCTCCATGAAAGGGAGATAATTACAGAGAAGCAATACCCCTGCACCAGCAAAAGAACAAGCTCCCAAAAACAGGGTAAGTTGCACTCTTCCGAGATAGCCCTACCCCTCCCAACAGAAATAAAAAAAAACACAACCACAATAGATGCTCTTTCCCCACCACTCCCAGAAAGTAACCATTATCTCTACCCCAATTGAAATCCCCACCCATTCACCCAAAAACAACTTGGTGCATGAATATCACAGGCACTAGGTGTCCCCCGCCTCGGCCTCCATCCCCACCCCAACACCCACAAAATGCAGCAAGTATATATTTACCCAATCATGAAAAGCACAAAATACATAAAATCTGAAAAGGAAAAAGACTAAATAACATTGCAGACCAGGAAAGAGAAAAACAAAATCACCATTGCCTATAACCAAATAATAAACATCTACAGTAAACCAGTAACAGCTCCAGTCCTGGTCCCATATAGCATAACCTCGCCAGTATCAGTTATGTCTTGGAAACTTGTAAAACCTGCTGAAATAAGCTGCCAGCCCTCCCAAAGATCCCAGGGAGCGGATGTCTCAATAAAGAAACAGAATCAGGAACAGTAACATTCACCTCAAACTACCCTTATGACACTGTCCCCCAGGCTGTAGGTCCAAGCAAGGGTTAAATAAGAGTACGATCATTGGAAATAAGTAAAAGTGAACAATAACAATTCAAGTAAAATCATAGAGGGAAAAGTAAAAAAAAAAAAAAGAAACTATAGTCAGTAGCCACCCCAAATATAGCACTGAAGTGCACTTGAAACACGGTGTATATTAGTGGTAAAAGTCTTACAACAAAATCAGGTCTCAGTACAAAATGTAATTGTCCAGAGACCCCTACTGTGTACAAATAGAACAGGTCCCACACAACCATCATGGACAGGAGGGCTTCCTATGGACCGAAATATCATCCTGTAGCAATGATAAAACCCTCCCAGATCCAGAGCACGGAGACAAAATCGAGCAAGGGTAGAAGCCCAGAGTAAGTTCTGGCATTACCACTTCAGAGAGAGTCCAGGCTGCAGACAAGATAGTATGACAAAAGCAGCATGCCCTCTTGGTGAGGCCCAAATTTGAAGTCTATACAGTAGTAACAAATAGCAAAGGGCATACCCCCATTAATGTCAGTGGTGACGGAAAGCAGCATGGTGAGATGAAGCTGTCAAAGTATCCAAATGTGCCCAAAAAACAAAGTAACCTCAATCAGAGAAAAAAATACATTAGAGCCGAAACAGAGACACATGCTCGATTGAAGATAGACGCCCAAAGTGGTTTTACATCCTTCCTCAAACAGGGATCGAGCTGTACAAAGCAATGCATATCCAGAATGGGGGTAACTATCTAGGAGGGTGGGTACAGAAGTGAATAGCTTAACCTTTGCAGATCACATATTGGAGCCATTTGCAGAGGGAGCAAAAGAAAAAAAAGTTCAGACAGTGAGGGTGCATCGAAACAGCATGCTGGATCTTAAATCGAAGCATACCCTGAATCCTCAATGCAGGGGACCATTAGGAAAGAGCGAGGCACCAGAGTAAATAACAAAAACAAGAGACAACCTGCTGGAAGGCAGCAGTTGAAAAGTCCAGTTATGCCTCTGGGGTACATAGTCCAGTCCCACTGTCCAAAGTCATCAAATATGGATCAAAGGGAAAAAGCAGCCCGTAGCAGAAGATGGCAATATAAACAAGGGAAACCAGCTTGTAGGGGTGGAGAAAAGAGCTAACAAATAAAAGGGATCCTGGTGATGATAAGGAAAATCACAGCAGACTAAGTGAACAGTGTTGATCCTCAGATATGTGCCAGCAGGCGAGAACGAGCAACTTCAGGTCAGATAATAGATCTTTTTTTTTAATTTAATAAACTTTATTGAATATAAAGATTCCAACAGTAATGAACAAGTACATAAAACATGATCAATGTTGGAATACCCCCAAGGCCTATGTGCCTCTCCCCCACCCAGTGGAGCAATTACCCATATAGTAAGCTACGAGATCAATAGGTGGACATCAGTACCAATTGTATTTCACTTTAGGTTACAGACAGTTAAGTCGCCACTCAACCAATCTATTAGAACTAAACAGCTATGGTTCCCTCCATGTATAATGTGTACAGTTTTTCCCACTTTTTGTCAAAGCTAAGAGGCCTATAACATAAATGGGCAATTATGTGTTCTACTCAAAGATTATGTAGCAACTCTTGTAGCCATTCATTATAAGAAATCAAGGACGGGTCCACCCAGTGCTGAAGGATCACCTTCTTCAGGGAAAGGGAGATTAGGGACATGAAGTATCTGCATTCTAAAATTGGGATAGGAGCCAAATCCCCAAGAATGCATGTCTCTGGTTGAAATAACCCCTGCAGGCCTAGTAGTGGGTTGGCTCTGGCCTCAATTATCTTCCACAGAGGGGCCACTTTAGGACAATCTCAGAGAATATGTATTAGAGAGCCCTCATCTGGCCCACATCTAATGCAGTTGGGTGATTGCAATCGCCGCACATGAGCCAATTTTTGCGGGGTATAATAAAGATGATTCAAGATGTTAAATTGGGTGAGCCTTAATCTATCTTGGGCAATGTAATGATATGTACCCAACCAGATAGATTGCCATTGCTGAGAGGAAATAGAGAACAACTGTTCCCAATAAGAGGAAGACCCATTTACTATATTTCCGGGGCAAAACTGGAGAATACCAATGCATGAAGAGAGGATACTGCATGTTTCTAGGAAACCAGAGGGACAATGGAAGAAAAGAGCCCTGAAAAATCGGTGGTCCATGGGCCCTGACCAAACCAGTGAGTCAGGACATGTCTCAATTACAGAATTTTAAAGATATGTTTATGCTCCAAGAGGAGCTGTGTTAAAATACTTGTAGAGGATCTTAATACCCCTTCATCCAACAGATCCCACACTCTTAGTGTGTCCAGCTGAGGGAGCCAATCTACTTTAAGGACCTGTCCTCCAATTTTAACATTCAGGTTTTGAAGAATAGGTTGGGAAATATCTTGGGAGATAGGAGATTTAATTAAAGCCTAAAACTGGGAGTATACCCATAAGGAAAAGCTCATAACCAAGTCTTTCACTTTGAATGGTAAACTGCTCCAAGGAATATACGGAAAAGATAATAAGGACAGGCCATTTTGTTGTAACAACTGTATTTCCAGATCAAGCCAAGGAGGCCTGTATCCAGAAAGGAGGTCCAAGGACGAAGGGAGAAACCACTGAAGTAGCTTACTGAGATGACTAGAGAAGTAATAAAGCAAAAACTGAGGGAGTTTAATACCTCCCAAATGTTTCGATGCAGATGGTTTCTTATACACCCACCTAGGAGCTTTATTTTGCCAGATAAACTGAGTGATTACCTGGTGCACCCTCTTAAACCACTTCAGTGGGAGCCAGAAATTCAACATATGGAGGGGATAAAATAACCGGGGCAGGATGTTCATCTCAATAATGGAAATATGACCCCAAAGAGTCAAAGGAAGAGCTTGCCATCGGTGCAGATCCTACTGGACTTGTTGTATCAGATCATCTAAATTAAGTTTATACATAAGAGAAGTGTCCTTAGCCAAATATAACCCCAAATATTTAATTGACCAAGGGGACCAGGTCACACCCAGAGACACCAAATCCTGTTTGCTGACAGGGGGAGGGTTAATACTTCCGTCTTACTAAGATTAAGCTTATAATTGGAGAAAGTCCCAAATTTCTCAATAATCCGAAGAGCAGCTGGAAAGGAGGTAGCCAGATGGGTCATGAGAAGCAAAATATCATCTGCATAAAGTAACATCAGAAAAGTTTCTGGACCAACTGGGATACCAGTAACCACTGGGGACATGTTAAGTCTACGGAGTAAGGGTTCCAAGTAAAGATTGAAAAGGAGAGGAGAGAGAGAGGGCAACCCTGCCGAGTACTGGACACTAGAGGAACTGGAGCTGAAGGCACTCCATTAAATAGATTCTCGCTGAGGGTGAGGAATATAGAACCCGTATCCAACATATGAAGGGCTGCGGGAAGCTGAAGGCCTCGAGTGTTGAGAACAAAAAGCCCCAGTCCACTCTGTCAAATGCCTTGTCCGCATCCAGAGAGACCAAGGCCATGGGAGTGGTTGATCCTCTGGATGCAGAAAAAATATGGAATAGCTTCCTAAAATGATCCATAGAAGATCAGTTAGGAATGAATCCTACCTGTTCACAAGTGAGTAGGCCTTCCCACACCTGGGTTACCCTGATGGCAAGGATTTTGGTGAGAATCTTAATGTCGCAATTAATCAGTGAAATAGGCCTATAGTTAGAAGCGGATTCGGGGATTTGTCCGGTTTAAGAAGCACGACGATGAGGGCTTCGAGAAATGTGGGATCGGAAATACCATGTTCGTGGATATAGGCGAAAAAAACAGGACAAAAGAGGAAGTAGCTGCTCTACAAATGTGTTATAAAAGTTGGGAGTGAACCCATCTGGGCCTGATGATTTATCCAGTGTCAAGCTGGAAATAGCTTGCTGGATTTACAGATCAGAAATGGGTTGGACTAGAATGGTCTGTTGCTCTGGTGATAAGCACGGAAGGGCACACTTTCTGAGATAAGGAAAAAGTTCAAATTGAAATGTTGGGGGAGTTCGAGGGCCATACAGCTCTGCATAAACAAGGCAAATTCTTGGACAATTTCCCTGAGTAGAGTCCGAAGGGAGCCATCCTTTGCCTTAATAGCAGTAATCAGCCTGGAAGACTCTACTTGCTGCAACCAGAGAGCCAGCAGTCTACCCACCTTATCCCCCGATCAATGTAGTTTGCCTTAGTCTTCAGGATTGCATACTCAGCTTTTTCCCTTAACAAATCAGTGTACTTATCCCGTAAAATTGACAAATTTTGTAAGGTAGTTTCTGGTGTGTGTGGGGAAAGGCCATTCTCAATAGTAGTAATCTGATGAAGGAGATTGGCAGCTGCCAAGGCATGAACTCGTTTGCACTTGGAAGCCAACCTGATAAGTTCCCCCCCAATAAAACATTTACAAGCGGCCCATTCCAGATAGGCCTTGCCCACAGAACCTAAATTTTGCTGTTCGTATAGGGTGATCTGATACTTGATCCGGTCGACCAAAAATTGATCCTTAAAAAGTTTATTGCTAAGTTTCCAGATAGTGTCCTTTTCCAGGGTAGCATTAAGAATTAATGAGAGCCAGACCAGAGAATGATCAGAAAAGACCCTGGGCCCTATCTTCCCCTCAATCACATGGGGAAAGAGAGAGAGCAACTTATAAGGACATAGTCCAACCTGGAGTAGGAGCCATGAGCAGAGGAGTAATAAGTGTATACTTTGTCCTGCGGATGCAAGATCCGCTATGGGTCATAGAGCCCCAGGGTTTGGATCATGTCTCGCAAGGATAGTTTTTCAGGAGATAATCCTGACAACCTACCCCTTGACCGGTCTAAATCTGATGATGGGGAGATATTCCAATCACCGCCTTTTATTAGAGGAGTAGAAAGAAATCTAGAGGTTTGGTTTGTCAAGTCCATAAAAAAGGAAGTATCTGTCAGATTAGTGCCATTTACACTCCCTAGTACTATTTCTGTATGATCTAAGATCCCCTATACAAAGATATATCTGTCTCGGGGGTCAGTAAAATTCTGTTGACTTTGAAAAGGTACCTGCTTAGATATTACCACCTCTTTACTAGCAGTGGCACAGCCCGCTGCATAGACTTGCCCTACAGACTGCCTACGGAGCAGACTACCCTCTGCAGAAAGGTGATGGATTTCCTGAAGAAAGTTGACCTGGCAATGGAGCTGCTGCAAGTGCCTAATAATTTGGTGTCTCTTAATAGGTAACCTGGCCCCTTTAACATTCCAGGAGGCAGCCTTCAACGGATTAGCCATATTCATGTCTCGTCCAGTATCTAACCCTACCTAGAGGTGGAAACCACCCACCACAATAATACTCTGGTATCTCCACTGGTTTACCCTCCAACCCACCCTCCCCTCCTCCCATTGCCCCCAAAAAAAACCTGAAATGCCCAACATTCCCAATCCCTTCCAAAACACATCTCCCCCACATGAAAAGTACAACAGCCCAACATATCAAATAATACAATGCCAGGAGAGAAAACATCCCCAAACATTCAGCTCATGTCAGCCCCATTCGCTATTCTCCTCTGCACTCCTTACCCTACGCCCCCTACTTGGGACTCTCTATCCCAGGTCCTTGAAAAGTTGTTTAATTGTTAATACCAGGATGAAACTAAACTTAGAGCCAGTCCCCCGTCCCAGCCCTTTCCAGTGCCTCCTAATAAGCAAAGTAATAACAGGATATACACAATATGTAGGGCTATTTGAAAAAGACCACGAGCTGGGAGGTCTGTCAACCCCTTGGAGGTAAAGATCATGAGACTCCAGGGTTGTGACTGCCTATAACAATTCCTATAAAAACAAAGTTTTTAGCCAACCGGCCAATTGGAGGCTTTGAATAGTTCTGCCTAGTACTCCCCATTTACAAAAGAAGGAGAAAAAAAGGAAAAAAAGAAGGGTGGGGGGGCACTGATATGCCATGTCCTTCTAGTTCACATAAAGGGAAAATGAAAAGGAGTGCCATCATAAGTTCCAGCCAAAGATTATAAGGCAGCCGGAAACACCACCCTGAAGTCCATGGTATCTTCACTGGAAAAAACAGCACAGGTCGACCAGTCTCTTTCAGAATTCTAAAACATCAGGTCTCATCTCATGGAGCACTGAATAGATCAGGGAGCAGTCGTTTCAACTCACTAGTGGCTTGCTCCAGACTCTCAAAGGAATGCCAGGAATCCTTGCAGTACACCTGGAGTTTGGCTGGATAAAGCATCTTGAACTTGATGGTAGCAGCCAACAATTTCACAACTATGGGGTGGAAAGTCACCCTCTTCTGCTGCACTGTGGCTGGTAGATCCTGCAAGATGCGAATGCGCTGGCCCTCCCTCATTATTTCTTTTAGCTCTCTGCACTTTCGTAATATATGTTGCTTGTCCAGGTAATTAAGGAGCTTGATTATAAATGGATGAAGGGAAGCTCCTGGCTGTGGCCTGGCACACAGAGAACGATGCGCCCGCTCCACAATATAGCAGGAGTGGTTAGGAGAAGGACCTGCTATGCATCCCAAGAGTTTCTAGGTGAAAAGTACAGGGAAAGAAGCCTCTGCATCCTCAGGTAATCTAAAAATAAGTTCATTATTGTGCCTACTTCTTCCCTCTAGATCCTGTAATTTACCTTCCACTTTGGTCAGTTTTTGGTGCAGCGAGATTATTTCAGGGTCTGCTCTCTCCCTCCAGCCTTCCACAGAGAAGATCCATGCTTCCACATCCCCCACTCTCCTTGCAGTCAAATTTAGATCAGCTCATAATGATTTTAGTTCCTCTGAGAAAGACTTCATCAATTCCCGGAGAGGCTGCATCTCGGCTAGGAATCTCTCTTTGGTAAGAGGAGGAGGTGGCATGGCAGTAGTGGCAGCGTGACTGGAGGAGGCCGCATGAGCTTTGGCCATTTTACTGCTCTTTTCTTGTGTCACAGGTGGTGTGTGGGGTGGTAGGGCCTGCTTCAATTCGGCATCCATCCCGATTAAAACTACGGAGCAAACAGGACTAATCAATGACCGGATGATCTACAGAGGTTACTGCAGCCTTCCAAGTCGACAAAATTGTAGGTAGGATAGCAAAAACTGCTGGTTTTGAGCGGGAGAGGTGGGAGCAGTGAGTAAGTGCAGCCACTAGCACAGAGGCATCATGTGACTCCGAGGTAATAGATGTTGGCAGGTGATATCAGAACCAAGGAAAACAATCTTCAATGGTCCTTGAATAACTCCAGGAGCAGATCCTTCAATGCAGCAGCAGCTTGCTCAGCTGAATCCCAGGATTTCCATATGGGTCCCCGATGAAGACTTGTAAACAAACAGGATATAGTACCCAAAAACGGAGCCCTGTCACAATGATTTTGGATACCATTGGGTGATATGCTGCTCTGCATTGTTTAACTGTAGTCAGGAGATATTGCACTATGCAGAGTTTCGACCCTTCCCATAACACCTCCTTCAGCTCTCTCAATTTACCCAGCAGATGTTTCTTATCCAGGTAATTTAAAAACATAAAAATGAAGGGTCTTGGGGGAGAGTTTTCTGGGGGTGGCGGGCGTAGAGCTCAATGAACTCACTCGATAATACATGTGGTGACGTTTGGAGAGGGGCCTGCCAGCTTCAAGCACAGCTTCTGAGCAAACAGAACAGAAGAGGTGCCCTCAGCATTCTCAGGTAGCCCAAATACAACCATGCTGCACCACTGGCTGCAACCCTCCAGTTTTGTTTACATCTTGACCAATTTCTGTTTAGGGGCTGTAACTTCTCTGTCCGACTGTTCCTTCCACTTTTTGATCAAAAAGATTTTAAGTTCATTGTCTCTGACCCTTCTACCCAGGTCAGAGATGTCAGAGCAGAGAGATTTAAGTTTGTGTGTGAGCTCCTGCAAGGTGTCTTTCATGGCAGCAAATTCAGTCAAAAACTTCTCTTCTGTTAGGGGCACAGCACCAGCTGTAGTAGTAGAAGCATGCTCTCCTCCTTGTGTGAGGGCCTTGGATCATTTAGCATGTTTGTCTGGTGTGATGGGTGAAGTATGTCAGGGCAGCATTGAATGCATTTCGGCATCCATCTCCACCACAATAATATGAATGCTTGGAGCCTGAGGAGTAGGAGTATTGTTCCAAGGAGGTAGATCAGCCAAAAAATTAATGTAAAATATAAAGATTAGCAGATTATTGCAGTGTAGAGCAGGAGCCGGAGAAGGAGCTGCTTATCCCAGCCTATGCATCATGTGACCCCTCGTCATCATTTTCTCTATTTAACTTATGTGTGAGGTTGACTTATAGATGAATATATATAGTAAGCAACTTTTTTAATCACACTTATAGCAGATGCACATCTGTTTCTCCAGAGGCCAGCCAGAGTGTTAGTGGTTGCAGTGTTGGATTCCCCTTTTTTGTGATTATGGAAGAGTAGCACATAGAGGCTAAAGTATGGGCAACAGTTAACAACAACACTGTGTATGCTTAGAGAGGTTGCCACAACAACCTGATAGCCCTCAAGAGCGCAGCTCGAGAGGTCTATGGTTGCCACGGCAACCTCAAGGTATACTTAGTGATGTTGTTAACTCTTTGCCCATACTCTATCTTGTACAGTGTATGGTGCAAATGTGTCATCTTTTACAAAAAGGAACAGTAGTGAAAGGACACTAAAGAGATTTGGCCCTTCTGCTGTATACCACACGCCACCCCAACCCCGGCAGCAAACATCAGCAAAATCATACCTTAACATGAAGTAGTTGAAGCGATAGTCGATAAAACATCAATTTTTTTATTTCTAACTTGGAACAGGGAAACAAAATAATACTCACTTTTCAGAAAAAAAACAAACTAGGAAGGTCCCAAACATGAAGCAATTGAAATATGTGATGTTACTTATGGCATCTGACGCAGGACATAAGTCACAGAGGGTCAAAGTTTAGTGGTTGAAATTGTCTCCGCTAGTTTCAATGAGGAGGTAAGAGCTGAATGCTGCGAAGTGAGGATTGAACAATAGCTGCCGCCCTGTCAAGATGTGCTTGCAATGGCATTCTTTTCTGTTGTACCATCATGGTGACGCACTCAAGATGGTACAACACCATCCTGACGTCACCACAATGGTTCAACAGCTGTGTCTTTCTGCTGAAAACAGCCTACAATAAGGTCTCATCATACACTATTGATACATTTCTATACACTTACAAGACCATGAACAGTATATTCAGTGCAAGTTTTCCATGGTGATGCATTTTATAGTAGGGGAACGGGAAGAAGCTGAAAATTTGGGAAGCTAAAGACTTCTGTTTATCCACAGGCAAGGTTTAGTATATGCTTTCCTGTGTTTGCAGTGGTTAACAA
The DNA here is from genome assembly GCA_016271365.2 of Neoceratodus forsteri. Lineage (NCBI taxonomy): Eukaryota > Metazoa > Chordata > Ceratodontiformes > Ceratodontidae > Neoceratodus > Neoceratodus forsteri. Next base: position 1,318,257,759 of record CM028131.1, read on the forward strand.
TATATAATGCTTTTCTATACAGCAATGATAATTCCTCATGTTACTTTAGGCACAAACATTTCTTATGATGCAGAGTTTCCTTGCTCCATAAATATTTTGATAAATGGCATACAGATTAGACACTTTTGAGAAGGTATTCTTGCTAAATGCAAATAAAATCAAACATTTATGATATTTTCCATTTGAAAGTGACAGTTACGTTTTTGGCACAGTGATATTGGATTTCCTGTACAACAGTGCTTCTCATTTTATACTACAATGTAACTCAGAAGAAATTCTATTAGTTTTGACATAGAGGCCCAGATATTCAAAAGGGTTGCGCATGGCGCAACAGTGTTACGCAGGGGTGTAGCCAGGAATTTTAAACTTGTACTCAAAACTGATGCACTGTTGCCCCCCCATTCTGTAAACATAAACCAAAATATGCGCTGCCACACCACGCCAGTGCTGCCCCCCTTCTGCTAGCCATGTCTGAGTTTAAGTAATCAGTTTCCTCCTGTAATCTTCCTTCCTTTGTTTTCCGGCCTGCCTGGTAAGTTGTTCTTGTTTGTGTATTTGGCTGGTGGCATCAGTGCCCCATAGCGAACAACAACAAAGGCAAAAAGGAGCTCAACATGACACAGACATAGTGTGACTCACAATGTCCTTGCTTTCCTCTTTTGTTGCCCTGCCTGATTTTTTACTGTACTCTGCTTTCGCGTGCAGTCGCGTGTACTCACCGACACCCATGGTGTTGCGCCACGCGCGAACCCACTGATGCGCCCGCGACGATATTCAAAGCGAAAGTGCACGGCACAAATCCCAATGCACCAGAGCGCATCAGTAATGTATGCAGGCACAGGTGGGGGGGCTTGCCCATGCATACTCTGGACAGCCCGATATTCAGCCCAGGATGTGCAGAGCCATGCATGCACAACCCCTACCTACGCCAGCACAAAGTTACACCAAAAAAAGGAACAACTGATGGCCACCCACAGGTGAGCTGTTGCATTGCAGGGCGCAGCATGGCAGCTGCCACCTGTGGGTGGCCACCCGAGTTCCGGCTGCACCTAGTGGTGCCCCCCCATGCCCGATCGTGGGCATTTGTAAAAAAAAAACATGATTTCCAACATCCCTGGTGGTCCAGTGGACCGCTATCAGTCCAATCGTAGCCATTTGTAATAGAAAAAGAAGAATTTGTCCTATATCCCTGGTGGTCCAGTGGACCACTATCAGCCCGATTGCGGCATTTGTAATAGGAAAAGAAGAATTTGTCCTATATCCCTGGTGGTCCAGTGGACTGCTATCAGCCAGATCGTGGCATTTGTAATAGAAAAAGAAGAATTTGTCCTATATCCCTGGTGGTCCAGTGGACCACTATCTGCCCGATCATGGGCATCTGTATAAAAGAAAGAAATATCCGTCCTATATCCCTGGTGGTCCAGTGGACCACTATCTGCCCGATCGTGGCATTTGTAATGGAAAAAGAAGAATTTGTCCTATATCCCTGGTGGTCCAGTGGACTGCTATCAGCTGGATCGTGGCATTTGTAATAGAAAAAGAAGAATTTGTCCTATATCCCTGGTGGTCAGTGGACCACTATCTATAATCGTGGGCATCTGTATAAAAGAAAGAAATATCCGTCCTATATCCCTGGTGGTCCAGTGGACCGCTATCTGCTCGATCGTGGGCATTTGAAAAAAAAGAATACTTTGTCCTATATCTCTGGTGGTCCAGTGGACCTCTATCTGCCTGATCGCGGGCATCTGTAAAAAATCAAATGTTCCAATATCCCTGGTGGTCCAGTGGACCTCTATCTGCCGATCAGTGGGCATCTGTGAAAAAAATAAATCATTCCAATATCCTGGTGATCTAGGGTACCCCCTCCCACCACCCACTGAGCCCCACCGCCTCCCCGGTCAGCGGCAGGCGGCAGCACCCACCCACCTGCCACCCTGCCACCGCTGACTGACACCGTCGGTAAGGCTTCGCCATGGTTCTGGCAGGCCAATGGGCGTGCAGCCATCACCGTGCTACATTCCATATATCTGGAATGGCAATGCAATGCGGGCTGCATGCCCGATAGCTCATACTGTGAACCAATAGAATCACAGCCTATCGGTGTATCAAAACCGGCGGAGTAGTGGCAGAATGGCGGAGTGAAGTGCTACCGCCATCGACAGAAGGCCAGAAGGCGGAGTCAGGCCCAGTGATGAGGAGGAGAAACTGCCAGACACACCGAGATATTGGAAACATTTTTCACAGATACCATGTTCGGCAGATAAAATCACTGAACTCCTGAAGACAATAGGCACGGTGACCCACACACGAATGCCTTGATGAAGCAGGCAGAAGTCACTATTCTGAGATATAGGATAAATATTCTTTTAGACTACTGAATGCCGCGATCGGGCAGATAGTGGTCCACAGGACCAGGGATATAGGACGAAGTATTCTTTTTAGATACAGATGCCCGCGATCGGGCAGATAGCAGTCCACTGGACCACCAGGGATATAAGACGAAGTATTCTTTTTTTACAAATGCCCGCAATCGAGCAGATAGCGGTCCACTGGACCACCAGGGATATAGGATGAAGTGTTCTTTTTAGATACAGATGCTAGCGATCGGGCTGCAGGGGGCGTCGGTCCCCGTTGGCTGCTGCCTGGCAGGGCGCCAGGCGCAAGTTGTCGGGGATCAGCGCACCTGCATGCAAATGGGGACATAATGACATGCAAATGGCCCCATGTGCGCCTTGCATACATTATGGTCCCAATTGCATGTTAAGTTTTGAATATTGCGGTTGCTGTGCATGGCGCAATGGAACTTGCACTAGCGCATCCCCATGCTCCACTCTGGCCACTTGCGCTGGCGCAGTGCCACTGCGCCATGCACACTGGGGGTGGCCAGGGTGCGAAATTCAGAGTTGCTAAGCCATGGCGCAGCTCTGTTGAATATCGTCCAGTCCACCCTCTACGCTGCCAAGTTGAGCTGTTTCAAGCCAGTTTCACAGCCTGCTTAGTTTGAATATCTGGGCCAATGTCTTTTTCTATTACTTCCAACTGTAGGGATAGGACTGAAATTTGAGCTAACAAATTATGATAGAGCAATGATACTAAATCCTTTATTGATAATTTCTCTTTATGAATCCTGTGCTGGTTTAAACTATTCATTTGGCAGACAACTGCCAGTCACTCTACATGTAATGGATGCAGGTACTGTACAATAGCAGAAGCATATATGTTTTAATCAGGTGCAGAGTTATTTAAAATTAGTGACAAATCAAAGGTGAGAAAGAGAGGCAGAGAAATCAGCTTATCAATGTTACTGTACAGTACGAGTCCTTCAGTCATCATGACCTTTAACCTTACACTAGTCCTTTCTGTTAGGAGAGGGTTCAAGAGACTTGACTCTGGAGACCATTGTTAGTTGGGGCAGGTCAACTTTTGGCTGCTTTGGGACGTCGGTCACTGTCAGTTTCTTTATGATCAGCCTCTAGTCTTCATCACTCCTTGGTAACTGACTGAATTCCAGGTACTCAGACAGTTGCAAAGCCCATCGTTTAAAGATAGTGCTTCAATATCAGGTTTGATATCATGATTTAGATCAGTCAGGCTAGCTCAGCTCAGAGTTCCACAGTGGTTCGTAGTAGGATTACAGTTCAAATGACACTTCACAGTCAAGTCTTGGCAGCAATTGAAAGTTTCTTTGTTCCAGTGCTTTTTGTTTGTAGCTTGCTCTATTTCTGTTTGGTGGCCTCTATGCCAGTGAGGTAGTTGGTTCACAGTTTAAAGTTTTTAGTTCTGGTTCTCCTTTTGTTCCTGTCCGACAAGTTTACTTCTGCATCATGTTTTCTTGTCTTCCCACTTGCCCTTAAAGCCAATGGTATGTAGCAGGCTAGTGCTCTGAAGTTTTCTTGCCTTTGGCTTGTTTTGTTTCCCTGACTACTAGCTGCTAGCCAGATGATGCTGATGAGGATGCCTTTAGATGATTGTTCTTTTCTGCCTTCCTCCAGGGTTTATCTTTTTATTTGATTATTCTTTTCTGCCTTTCTCCAAGTTTTATCTTTTTATTTTAATTTTTTTGCAGTTAATAATTTTTATTATAAAAGTAAACAAATAATATAACAGTACATAACACAAAACCGTTGACAGTGAAAACTACAATACCATCTGAGAAATGTGACCAAAACAAAATGTACGATTAGTCTACTTACAACCAGTATATTACCTTCCTATGATGGACATACATAAAGTATACAACACAGTGGCAAGAAAGCACCCCCCCCCCCCATCAGCTAAATTAAAGTCCTGTGCCAGGGGGAGAGGGGAAAGAAAGGCATAGCAGAAAACAATAAGGTGGGGCATACTAAACCCTGTAGCCAAGGATGTCCAAGCAGGGACTAAGAATCAGAGGGGGTTCAAAAGGGCCATGGAAGGTGTACTTCACAAATCATGGAGGCTTAAATAAGTCCTATATTCCCATAGAGGGAAACGGGGATCTAAAGTACACAAGGCTGACCGTACATAGGCTGACCAGCAGGCGTAATATTTATCCAAGGAGTGTTTGGCCTTATGGTAATCTACATGAGTATAGTTAAAGAGGAGACCATCTCCCTCCATTCAAACACAGTGGGAACATCTGTGGACCTCCAGCATTGTAGCAGGTGCCTCTACGGACACCACCACCAGCCACAATAGGTGTGGGTTTGTGCTGGAGACCCCTGGAGGAGGGCCCCTAGTAAATAAAGGGATGGTGAGAAGCAGTATGTCATACCCACTACTTTCTGACAATCCAAATGTATCTTTCTCCAGTACTCTTTGTTGAAGGGGGCAGCCCCAAATTATATGGAAGAATGATCCTCCAGCCGACAAGCACCTCCAACACTTGTCATCAGCCAGGAGTCCCATTGCTTGAAGCTTGTCTGGGGTGCAATACCAATCGTGCAATATCTTGTTCTGGATCAAATAGCTATGACTGTCAAGACATACCCTGTGGGCAACCTACCAACAGGCATCCCACAAATCATTATCAATAGGGGCTCCTAATGCTATTTCCCAGAGTTGGTGGGCCTTGTGAGTCTGCTTTTGCTGCGCCCTCCTGGATTATCTGATACAACCTGCTAGCTCTCCTCTTCCTTGCCTTAAACCAGGAGGTAACTGGGGACATACCACCATTGCCCTGGTCTCTATGTTAGGACAGGACTGAGTGCAGAGCAGTAGGTAACAGTTCCATGTGATAATGGCGATTGTGGAAAGGTGATTGCCATTAGGGCAAGTGTACATTGCCGAAAAATCAATTTTGGCGATGTACACTCCCAGCGCACAGCAAAAGGGCACAGGGGACTTTTTTTTTTTGTTATGTAGGGGGGCTGCACCCCCCCACTACAAGATTCTCAGCTCCAGGAGGGTGTATGTTGGGGGGGTACAAAACCGGGAAAAAAATTTCAGCCCAGGCGAAGCAAAATGTACGTGCACCCAGACCCGAACCCGGCACCCTCACAACCCTAGCCTGCCACCCAGTCCACCACACCATGGGGCCAGCTTGGCAGCCCACCACCACACCACACCTCACAAACCCTCCCTCCCCTTCCACCCATCGCTCGGCATGCTCGCTCCCCCCCCACATGCGTGTACATGTAGCGACATCCTGTCGCTATATTCGCAGACCCCCCCCATCCGGTTGCCCTCCCTGCTCGGTAGCCCTGTCAACAGGCACCAAGAATTGAGTCACATTTTTTGAAAGCACCCAGTCGTGGTCGACATTATCACAGGCTGCCCTACGTAACTGGAGGAACTTCCAAAAGTCATGTTTATGTAGGCCATATCTACACTGAAGACTCACAAAAGGTACTAGATGCATGGTCCCAAGTTTGAATATATCCCTGACCCCCTCTATGCCCATACCCCTCCACTACTGCCAGCAAATTGGCTGCTTATCAGTGCTTACAAGTCTGTTACCCCATAAGAAGAGCCACTCTGGTGAAGAGAAGGGAAGTTTAGTGAGCCTACCCAGTTCTCTCTAAGCATACAGAAAGGCCGGAGTCATAGGATAAAGCAGAGCACACACCTTCCGGGAAGCATAAAGCAAAGAGGCAGGGGAAGTGCCCCCATGAAGTTCCCATTCCATGGTGTGCCATGGGGGGGGGATGAGTAGTGTGTGTGTGTGAAACCACTGTAATGTCTGGGCACCCAAAAAGCACACATGGTAAGCAAACATCCATGGCAGATTAAAGCCTCCACATTGCCAGTGAGCCCTAAGCTTAAGTCTGCTATAATGGGGGGAATACTACCCATAAAAAATGCCCCATCAGAGAATCTATCTTCTGAAACCAGAGGGATGGAATGTGAAGGGGGAGATGTGCCTGTCTGTGCAGCAACTTGGGAGCAACTATCATTTTAAGTGCCGCCACGTTACCCTTCAGGGATAACTGGAGCTCAGACCATCTGTTCATGTCAGGTTGAAGCTCGGCCAATAGAGGGGTGATATTAAGTTTAACCAGCTGTGACAAATCTAAAGTCAGTAGTATCCCCAGATACCTAATGGCCTGAGGGGACCATTTCATCCCTAGCTGTACAAATGGGGTACAGGGGCCGAGGGTAGTCAGAGGCAGTACCTCTGTCTTTTTATTTATTTATTTGCTTTTGTTAACCAGGTAAGCACACTAGACAGCAACGTGCCTATTTTCAGGAGCAACCCGGGAGAGTTATAGGGTATTGTTAACTTTTAGGCCGGATAACATAAGAAATTCTTTCAGTAAGTCAAGGAGTGCCTGTATCCATGTGGGGGCATCCTCCATAAGGACTAGAAAATCATCAGCATACAATTTAGTAGAATACACATTGCCCCCCACTTTTCACAACCATCCTCCCATGGCCTGCGATCAGCTGACAAATCCTTGCTCTATGTTCCGAGATGTCGGACGACTAAAGGCACAGGGGCCTTCCAATTCTCTGCTCCCAGGCTATGGAATGCTCTTCCACTCAACCTCCGGCTGTCTCAGTCTCACTTTGGATTTAAAAGTGAATATTGTCGTTATCTATCCTTAGCTGATGCTTGTACATGCTTTGACCCAACCTGAAGCTCCTGAGACTTACCAGTACTGTCACCCCTGCTCTAATCCAGCTCCAAGACTGTCTCTTCTTCCCCTCCCCATATTTTTCCTTCTCTTTGTAAATAACTTCTTGACTACTAGCTCTCTTCCTTCTTGAACCTTGTTGCTGACCATCCACTGTTGTTTTGCCAATTACCACCCCTGGCCTTCCTTCTGTCAGTCTTTCTTGTTATATTTGAACATTCCTCACATTTCTCTCTATATTACCTTACTATCTTATTAACCCTTTCACTCCACAGGTCGGGTCCATGGTTTCTGCACTTATTATATATCTTACTGCCATTATCTGTATAATGCTTGCCATTATTTTTTGTTGTTTCTACCCATTGTATTTTTGTAGCACTGCTGTACTGTTCCTCTATTTGTACTATTGTACCCATGTTGCTGTTGTTCAACTGTTCTCCTTTTGTTGTACTTTCCCGGGTCGTGCCTGAAAACAGTCATTTTGTGGCTAGTGCACCTACCCGGTTAACAAAAACTAAAAAAATAAAATAAATTAATTAATTAATCCCAGACATACTAGGAGCCATGCGGATTGCTATGGCTAATGGCTCCATTGCCAACACAAAAAGCAGGGGGGAGAAAGGTGCCACCCCTTCCTGATGCTCCTAAACAAAGGAAAAGGGTCTGACATGATGCTGTTGGTCAGCACTTTGGCGGTAGGCCTAGCATACAGGGTGTATATCCAAGAGAAGAACAGGGGACCAAAACCCATCCCCACCAAGACTCCAGTGAGGTATCCTCACTCCACTGAATCAAAAGCTTTCTCAAAGTTAGTGGCAATTGCTGTAGCTGGAGTGCAGTTATAACTCACTATGTGAAAAATATTTATGTGGGATCTAAGATAATCAGAGCTAAGGCAGCCAGTCATGAAGCCTAGCTGGGATGGATGGACCAGATCAGGAAGAATGCGTTCCAATCTACTGGCCAGTGCTTTCACCAAAATCTTTGCATCTGCATTTATAAGTGAAATGGGGCAATAGCTACCTAGAGATAAAGGGTCTTTGCCCTCCTTTGGCAAAACTGTGATCACCACCTCATTTAGGGAGAGTGGCAATGCTCTCTGGGCATAAGTCTCTGCAAACACCTGACACAGAATCGGGCTGGTCAGGGAAGAAAGATGGGAATGAAAATCTAGGGGGAAACCATACCCCCAGGAGCCTTATGTTTATTTATGGATGAGATCACCCCCTTGGCTTTGTCCTTTGTGAGGGGGCTTCCAGCCATCCCTATTGCTCTGCATTGAGATGAGGGAATGGAAGATTAGCTAGGAAGGATCAAAACTTCTTCTGATCTGTAGGACCACCAGAGGTGTATAATGACTGATAAAAGGCCTTCATGACACTGTTTATGGCCTGAGCCGAATTATGGACTTCCCCCCCTGGGGTCTTTAAGAGTGGTTATATGCCTCTCTGCTTGTTGTTTCCTAAGGCAGAATGACAGCAATCTTGTTGGCTTCTCCCCTCCCAATGCCTGTGCTTAGATCGAAGCAACATTAATTCGGCCTGACAAGAGTGAGAAGTGAGTTAAGCTTGAGCCTGACACTTGCCAGTTCTGCCTATATGATACGCCTTTCTGTAGGGGACTTTGCTGCCTTATACTGTAGGTTGCTTCTAGGGTTTTCACTTGGGCTGTCAAACCCACCACCTTAGCTTCCCTTTCCCTCTGTATTTTGACTGCAAATTCCATAATCTGCCCCCTGTGAGTGGCCTTAAAGGCCTCCCACAGGGTAGCAGATAATACGTCTGCAGTGTTATTAAAATGAAAATAAGCACCTGCCTCCTCTTTGACCCACTATAGGAAGGCCTTGTCCTACAACCACAGGGGGTCCAGCTGCCAGGAGGAAAATCTGGGATGTTCTGGGCCTCACAACAACAGGAGAGACACGGAGGTGTGGTCCAATAATACAATCAGCTCAATGTTGGCCTTCACTGTTTGTTGAAGAATCTGTAAGGAGCCCAGGAGCAGGTCTATATGACTAGCAGAGGCATACGGGTAGAAAAATAAGAAAAAGTCTCTGTCTGCGCAGTGTAGGGGCCCCCACAGGTCTGACAACTCCAGATCTATCACCATAGATTTTACCACCTCCACAGCCTTATAGTGGGGCACATATGTGGATGCTAAGTGGTTAGTCAGAGGGTCCAACATCAAATTAAAGTCACCCCCAATTAAACAGGGAGCTCCATCAGTGGTGATGATGACTGCCTGTATAGAAGTTAAGAAACAATTGGGGTCATTCGAGTTGGCGCCGTAGATAGACCCCCAGTACAAGTAGCCCCTCCGGGGTCGATACCTGCAACAAAACCCACCTACCAAGGGAGTCTGACATCTGCCGGTGTATTTTCCACTTCAGAGATTTGTGGAGCAGGACTGAGACTCCATGCTTGGAGGACACTGCACAGCTATGGGCCTCAGCCCCCACTCGCTCTCTGCAAAGTTTCATTGCTTCCCCCTCTATTAGAGCTGGGAGAAAGTTGCGAATTCCGCTTTAGCGGAACTTTCAAGAAATCTTACAACTTTCTTGGAATTTTCTGAACGTCCATCTTTAGCAAAATTTGAACTCTTCCAAATGTCTAGTGGCACTAGCTAAAGCAGAATTTGCAACTTTTGCCCAGCTGTAGCCTTGTGCCTTCCATAGTGTCCCTTGATCTCATTAACTCCATGTGTATGTGGCTGCCTCATATCTGCTGATGCTCTTGAATTTGTATATCTCATAGAATTACTCTCCTAATACTCATGAGCTGAATACATAAAAATTAATTTTCATTCTTTCACAGATGTTTCATAACTGCAGTTGCATTGAAGCTTTAAAACCAAAATCAGGAAATTTCTCTGCTGTCCTGGGGCAATGCCAGCGAGAAGAAAATTGCACCACAATGCTCTATGGTTTTCTAATCATATCTTTGGTCAGTTGTCTAGTTTATGCCATTGGAGTTACACCAGGATACATGGTATTGCTTAGGTAAAGTATCTAATAAAAATTGCTTATGGTCTCATATTAAGGGACCAAAATGAACGAGGGGTGGCCCATTAGTCGACTATCTCTTCTGCTTGTTATGTGCTTGATTGTACCATTATCTGAAATCATATTATTTGCATCTATGTGCAGTGGAAGCAGTGTGGCCCAATGGTTTGAATGAAGGCATACTGTATCTGTCAGCTATCTCTGATTTTAAGGGATGTTCCTGATTTTGACTCAAACATTTCTTCTGACGATCCTAAAGTTGCCATTTTTGTTACAGAAGAGTTGGGATTTGACTCAAAATCATCAGATATTAGTGGTACAGTTTAGTTTTCCTTCAGAAATCACTAAGTCACATATTGTAGCAGCTTCTTGAGTTGATGTGAATGACTTCATTTACATATTTGGGACTGTCTAGTACAGTATGCCCTGCAAGCCCATTGGTCCACACTGGGGACCAATGGGCTTACAGCCCATACTGTACCTGTCATTCAGTGCGGCTGGCAGTATGGTTAGGTTGTTGCCACCACCAATGATGGGGTGGGGAGCAGGTGGTGGGTGAGGTTCTGGTGTGGGTGGAGGGTTGGGAGGTGCCACTGGATCACCAGGGATATTTCTGATGGTGCTGTACTGTGATCTCAGCGACGGGCAGGGGGACCACTAGACCACCAGGGATGATCTTCTTTACTTTATCAGGGATTCGGGACTCAGGAGGGTGGGGGACTACTTGACCATCAGGGAAAGGTCTTCAGTAACATTGATCAGGGAATCTTGGGTTCGGGAGGGTGGGGGGCCCACTAGACTACCAGGGGCTGTCTTGTTGTGATTCTACCACAATCGTAGCTATGGGGAGGGGGATGCCCCAGGATCCCCATCGCACATGTCATGCTGTACAGGACACCAGCCGCAAGTCGCCAGGCTGCCCTGTGCAAGGCATGCAAATGGAGCCATAATGACATGCAAATGGCCCCATTTGAGCCCTGCATATATTATGGCCTCATTTGCATGCCCCCAGCTGAATATTGTGGGTGCTGCATCTAGCGCAACTGCACTTGCGCTGGCACATCCCTGTGCTTCCTATCTGTGGCTTGCGCTGTCACAGTGCCACTGTACCATACGCAGTGCATGCCATATTCAACGGTGCTGCGCCATGGCACATCACCGTTGAATATCATCTGGTCCTGGCCCCGGCACATCACAATTGCACTGCGCCCAGGCTTGCACCACTGCCCAGTGCAGTCTGAATATCTGGGTCAGAGACAACAAAGGCCTTTGTTATAGGCAGGGACTCAATTATCTCACTGTCAGGGCAAGAAAAAGCGAGTTCCCTGATAAGCAGGTAAAGACAGAAGGGGGATTTTTCCCTGTCAGCAAAGAAACAATTGTAGTGAAAACTATAAACAATACTTAATGTTTCTAATTTGTTTGTGTATATAAGGAGAGTGTAATAATCAAGGAAACAACATTTAATTCATTTGTTTTATTTTTTATTTAAGGTAGGTTTATTTTTAGGGCCCAGTTGAAGTTTTTTTTACAGTGTAAAGGTAGTAGCCATGTTTGTGGTGGAAGATCAGTTCTGGCTGTAGGGAACTAACTGAAATGCCTGTGTTCCAAAAGCCCATTGATTTGGGCTCCAGACTCTTCATAGCTGAGCAGTCCTTTTTTTAACCATGTATAAACCATATTTTACACATAAATAAGAGCCAATCAGATTACTGGATTTCACCCTGCCATTTTATAACAGCTGTTAATACATGTAAAGCACTTTAGGATACATGGATGAAATGAACTGCATAAAACCAGATTAATTACACATACTTGGGAGTGATTTCTGGAGTGAGGCAAGGAGTTTCTTCTTTACTCAGAGGATAGTGAATATTTGAAATAAGTTACCACAGTCAGTGGTCAGACAGCACAATATAAATACATTTTCAGACATAATTAGATGTGTATAGCAGGGCTACTAAAATAAAGTACTTCAACCACTGAGTAGTGAGGGACAGTCACAATGGGCCTTAGCCTTCCTTCATGTCAGCGGATTATTATAATATCCTTCCATTCATTTCCTTTATAAAATGGCAGGGTAAAATCATGTAATCTCATGATCCAGATCTGGATTCTGGATCCAGAAGTAGACAGCTAATACTATTTTACAAAAAGAAGTACAGTAGGCTCCCAACCCCTGTGTTTTGCTCCACTTGCGCTTCCTTAGGGGGTGTACCCAGTTCATGAAACAGACCATTTTTATATTGACAATTGATGATGTCAGTATTACATCACATTAGGTGACATAAATAATTCAGTATAGACTTTTTCATTGTGCAAAGAAAAAAATAAAATGTGCAGAGTGCTTAAATGTGCCTGTGCATATAATTTACAACACTTAATAATGATTTGACAATATCTGAAAAACATTTTTTTGCTAACATAATACCTCTTTCCCACTTTAATAAATGAGCATGCATGCTATTGTTTAAAGATTGACCACTAATTAATAACTTTTGTTACAGACTACAGTGTCTTGGCAGGACTTGTAAGTTATATGCACTAGCACATTTAAGCACTCTGCACATTTAGTTTTTTTCTTTGCACGATGAAAAAAGCCTGCAATGATTTCTTTATGTCACCTAATGTGATGTTTTAATGACATCATCAATTGTCAATATAAAAATGGACTGCTGCATGAACTGGGTACACCCCCAAAGGAAGCTCAAGTGGAGTGAAGCATGTTGGTGGGGAGCCTAGTGGGGCTGATCGACCTCATGTTTGATGGCAATTGCCCCTTAAACAAAAGCATCTACTGTACTTCTTCTTGTAAAATGGTGTTAGCTGTCTACTTCTGGGTCCGGAACGCTCTGTTCTTCTGGTCTGACTGTTTGGGAAGGGGGCATCAGTAGCACTCCTATGGCATAACATTGTGTGCTGTGTTTGGTTGGAATTTTGTTAAAAAAAAAGGTACTCTGGCCATAACGAGTTGGCCCTCTGGGTCTGTGTATGAATCTAGTGTTTCCAGTTTTAGATACTTTAAAAAAATATATAGCTGTCCCCCTAGCATTACCGGAGTATACCGTACAGATTCCTATGGCATAGAATAGATCTGCAAACTAAGTTGCATCTTTATGATTGCATTTTTTAAGTAGTTAAATAGTTTATTATTATTTGCATGCTTCATAATTTTCATCATTTTGATGCTATTTCTGGAACTGCCAAGGTTCCATACCATAACGGTCCAGCTAGCCGTAGTAGCAGCTGTCCAACAAGGTTTGAGAAGCCTATAAAGGTAAAGAGAGCAGCAGAAGGAAACTGAATACGTAATTTCGAATAGTAGGAGACACACATCTGGCATTTTTTATGAATATCTCTGTGATACCTCTAGTCTGAATTATCAATTTGAAACACCCACTATTTTGAATATAACATCTAATTTTGACCCCCCATCCCTTTTCCTATAGCCTCTTTTCTCACATTTTTAGATACATTTTAAAGAAATAATAAAGTACTTACTCAAAACTCTTACCTCATAGGATGCCCTCTTCAAATAGCTATTCATTTCATATACACAGTATATGGTTTTACTTTTTTTCTACATACAGTATGTTTTTATCCTCAGCCCCGCTGCTGTCGCTGTCGTTCAGGGATATATCCTGTATACAGGGATAAGACCTACTCAGATGAGGCTGCTGGGATTTTTCTCCCTGTTTTTCTCCCACAGCCACCTTCCTTCTCGTGGTGTGGGTAACGCACATAGGCCCCGGGACACTCAGTATGCCCTTGTTGCAGGAACAAGATCTCTGGCCTATATGTTTGGGTCACCGCTGCACCAGAACCCACTGCCAACCCTCCACGGTTAAGGCGCAGTGCCTCTTGGCAGCTACCTAAGCCTGACCTGCCTACCAAGGCAGCGACCAGAGTTCACCCCTGAACTTGGGTCACCTGCACAGCAGAGCAATGCCCTGACACTGGGTCATTGGGGTGGCCTTGTTTTATTTTTTTTGTTTATAGTTTTTTCCTTTACATCTGCAAAAAATAAATAAATAAAAAAGTAGATAACAGGAAAGTGCAGCTCAAATGCTGTAATGAAAGACAACTGGGACATACATCTATGCAATAAAAGGTAATCATCGATTGAGCAGAAAATTATTTCCCAGCTATCTAAATACCCTTGCATTAGTACAGTCCAGCATAAGATAATATAGTAAACAATGAGTTGGATGCTAAGATGTGATCATAAACCTGAAAGGGAAAATATATTTTATTAAGTAATTGGTGCATTCTAGTTTACATACTATATCTCATAAAGGTACAATTGTAATAAAATATGTATAATGTAGCAAAGAAAAGGATCAATTCAGTTAATTAAATGTATTTTCTCAAAAATCTTATATATTTGCAACTTTCGTTTGTGCTCTACAGCTCTAGCTCTGTGGACATGTGTTGCGGGATTTTTTGCTTTCTGTTTTCAGATATTTTAACAATAAATATTAAAGTAATATAATTATATTGCAAGGCATGTAAATTTTGTAATTAAACGATTGCGAGAAATATAAAGAAACGTAAGACATTCAGAATCTTCAGGTAAGGCTTTTTTTAACAGTGCAAATGAAAATAAAAGAGGACAGCAAAATCAACTCTTGTTTCTTCAGAGGTAGTGGCTTGTCAAATTGAAATAAAAAGAAAAAAAGGCAATATCACTGCAGATCACAGTGTCCCCCCCCCCAGGAAAAAAATAGGAAAAATAAAACTTTGGGTCACTGTTATAGTTTTTTTTGCGTTTTTTATTAAGCTGCGTCTGAGGTTATTACCTCTAGCAGGCTAGTCACCCCATTTCCTGGTATCTACACCCCCACAGGCTACCATGGTATGTTTTGTTTAAAAAAAATCAGACAATATACTAGACACTAGACACAATATTAATATACGTTAGGGCCTTACTCTTGGACACAAATACGGGTGCTGAAAAATGTCCATATCCCATGGTACCCATGAAAAGTGTGCAACCTTGTTAAGCCATCCATGCACAGTACTATTTGATTGATTGATTGATTGATTTGACTGATATTGTTTTACAATATAAACTTAAAGAGATTAAGAAAAGAATCCAGTTTACAGCTGCAACCAGGGTGGGGGAGAGCAAGGGGCAATCATAAAGTATCCAGGATTAATACGAGAAAACATACTGAAGTAGATATACAGGTACATTAAACAGGTAATGCAATACATGGTATAGTACAGAGATAGATTCCCAGTGAATGAAATGGAAGGGATTACCAGTCTAGGCAATCATAACAAGGTCAAGTATAAATACAATAAAATCACAATGAGATAGAAGAACAGTCTTGAGTAACCGCTTGGCAGGTGGGACACCGGCTCATAAGGTAGGACCCAGGGGTAAGCTATTCCATAGCCGGGGCAGCCTACACTGGAAGGCAACTTTACCAGAAGTTCAATTAGGCCCAGAATGAGGAATTAGGCCCAGAATGGGGAATCTGTTTCCTCAGAGGAATCTGTTGTACTTACTGGGATAATTGCTGGCAACGGTATTGCTGACACAACTGGGGATGTTCTGTGAGCATGTTTTACCTCTACTGAATGTCCACACTTTATTACAGGTGTAGCCATCAAGTTGTCCAGATAAGCATTGCTCAATGACCAGGAACTGTAATTCTGCCACCTTTTGTGGCTGCTTGAGGTACCATGGAAACCAAGAGCTCTGCAACAAGGGAGAGTAAAGAGTGACAACATATGGATTCCAACCCTTCTGGCTTATGTTTTGTCTTGGGGTGGGGAAGGGGGGGAAGAAGGGTCCAGAATCTGGTTAGCAAAGCCTCACAGTACAAGTTTAATGGCTGGACGCCATTTAACTGAGTGGGTTGCATGTGTGTGTCTGGAGTTGGAAGATTAGAAAGATGTGGATTGTAGTCCCACACCAGGAACTTGGGCTAAACTAGGAACTTGTGCTTATACCCAGTACTGACACTACAGTGAAGAACTAGGGGGTGCGGCACTGTTGAGGTGCCATCCTCTGGGTGAGATGCCAAACCGAGGTCCCTTCTGCCCATTATTTGTGGCTGTCAGTTAAAAGTCACATGGCCCCATGGCACTTATTGTAAGAGATGGGAGTTTTCTGGAGTCCCAGCCAAAATTTCCCCATTAATAATCCAGGCCCACATAACCCACCCACGTGGACTCACCTGGAAATGAACAGTCACTGCTCCACCCTGGCCATAAATTGGAAATAAATACATAAAAATGTTGCATGGTTTCAAGACTGCTCAGTAATTCTAAAAAAAGAAGGTCAGGCAGTGAAACAACAGCATCAAAAAAGAACCCTCAAGGGAAAATACAAGATTATTTGAAAATGAACAAAAGAAAATTACACTAGAGATTAAGGAGGTAGCAGTTATGCCCAAATGTTAGGTTCATGTTCCTGATGAACCACAATTATTTTGTATCTGCAGTCTGAAGTTCAACTGTAAGGGAATCTATTGTTTTATTAATTATATTCCTCATTCCTATTTTAGGATCCTAAGCGCTGAGCTGAAATCTTTTGGAGTGGGGGTCCATATGTTAGTCACAAGGACACTGGGTAAGGCTATTGGTATGAACTTGCATGATTTCAGACTTTTAGAGTTTTGTTTTTTCAATTCTGTGTTCTGGCAACTTACCCCATTTAAGGCGGGTATTGCTGATGACTACCAAAGAGCATCTACAGTAACTGAAAGACTCCTCAGCTGGGCCCCAAGGCAGTGATTGATGACATTTAGGCCAGCCTGCCTTTTCATAAAAGCACTGCAACAAGGCCCTGTGTGAGTAACCCATGTGGAAAAGGAGGCTTAAGTCTGCTTACATGTTAGAGCTCTTGCTCTGGATGCAGGTGTGTGTGTGGGGGGCGGTCTATCTGCCCAATGAACCTTTCTTACCCTCTTCAGCAGCCAGTGAACCATCAGGGAAGGATGTTAAAATGTAGCAATCCAGTGATTAAGTAGTAAGGCACAACATTGTGTGTGGTATACTGTGATAATGTCATGCCTTGGATGTGTTCTGAGGCTTGAGATATAGCTGAGTGCCTTCCACCACCTGAGAAGTGGCATTAACCAGCATGACACACACCCTGGAGTATCTTATTGTGATTATGAAATGGATCCATTACAGTAAAAAAGACTTTATAATGTACTACAGAGTTTTATTAGATTAATTTCAGACAGTGATGTTGCACTGGGATAACATCAAGGCTAAAACTGCCTCTGGGCTAGATGAACCATCTTTCATTATATTTTCTATCCATTTTAAATTTTATCCAAAGATTTTTAGGAAGGACATTAGGAAACATTTTTTCATGTAAAGGGTGATTGATAAGTGGAACATCTTACCCAGCAGTGTGATTAATGCAGAAACCATTACTTATTTCAAGGGAGGGTGGGACAATGTCAAGGGTATTATCGGGACGAGGAGGGCAAACATTTGAGGGGAGGAATTGAGGATGGAGGTGGGTAATGTTAAGGATAACTAATGTGGGGGTGTGGCTTAGTAACCAGTGGGAACAGACATGCTTCAACTCAGCTCCTGAGAAGAACCCTGCATCTCCTGATAAGATACAGAGTTTTATAAACTTTTTGGACCTTTGAAAGATCTCAGTTGCTAATCTACACATTGGATCTCGAAATATAGAATGGCCAAATAGAATGGCCACTTCCTTGGACTTTTTTAAGTCAAAGTCATGTGAGCCTGATTAAAAACAACACCAATATATGGCACCACCGGGCCTGAACTAGAGCCAGCTTGGGAAGGTATCACTGCAAATGGTATACACAACTCTCATGCAGCTAGTGAAAATGGTGCAAGATATGGACTGCAAATTCTACATATTGACCCCCAGAGACTAGGATGGGTGTGACTGAGCAATCAGTAACCTGTCAGGAGAACTCTGTAGTATGGGCAGTGAACACACCCATGAACCTCATTAAGGAAAATAGCCTACTGAAGCAATGTCTTGAGACTCTGGAGAATTTGATCAAGTCCCATAATGTTCTGGTGGTCATTCTGAAAGAGGGTCTGGAAGGAAAGGACCCCCTTCCATTGCACAGTGGTTGCTCGCACAAACTTTGAGATTATCAGGAGCAGACCTGGCTCCACACCTGGGAAGGCCTAAAGAATCACACCCAAGCAGGCACAGGCCAAAACAGGATCTCTGTAGACTTTCCTAATTATATGTTCACACACTGACGATCATAAACGATCATGATCTTAAAGATGGCTGGCAGTTCAGAAGGCTCTAGTTTGATGATATGGAGGTGGCTTTGTATCCAGATCTTTCATACAGGATGAGGAAGGGATGGAAATGTTTTGACAGAGTGCAGTAAGTGCTTAACTTATGAAAACCCAGTACTATTTGCTTTTGTCTGAAAAACTGAGGGTCTCCTGAAAACAGCAGGTTTATTTGTTTAATGAATCATGAAATGGTAAAAAACTACTTTAAAAGATTGATTTGGATTGTGGAGTAATGGAGGAGTTAGAATCAGCTGTTTCAGAGGGTGGAGATGAAAAAATCTGCTTTTAGTGTATCGGTGGTTTGTAAATACTTTGGATGACACAAGATAATTCTTTAATATTGGGCTATGTGGGCATGGCATAGATAACACTAGAGTTCCATAAGTTGAACTTTGGACTCGGGAGACAACATGAGTTTCATATTTTAAGGGATTGCGCCACTGGCCTGAAATGGGGACTCCAACTCATCTAGGACCTGAGCATTTATGTGTGGACTTCTTCACGCCACTATATGCCATTTTATATGGGAGGTTGTCTGTCTCCTACTAAAACAGATGTTTTGATCACTTTCATGTGTAAAAATATTCTTACTATACACTTGACCTTTCTGTGGGGGATTATGTTGCTGGTTTGATGAGGTTTTATCTAATGGATGCTGTGCCATAAGAAGAATATGGCATTTTTTCCCACCTGGAGTGGGACTTCTGATGTTTGGGTCCGCTATTTGGTGTCATTTACATGTCATAGTGAGTCCATGATGCTGCACACTCAGATCACTTGAGCGAATAGGCATTGATATTAATAGTGGGAGGACTGCGTATACAGATAAGACACACAATCAAAGTGAGATACAGGTTGCGCTTATCATAGAAATTATTTTTAAATAACTACAAGGATCAATGTGCAATACTAGACAGAAAAACTGCTAAAATACATGCTAGCTGAGAAAAAAAATAAAGGCAACAAAACAAAACACTGGTAAAAACAAATTTAGGCTTTGTAGACACCAGTGCCAATGTCAGCTTTTCCATTCAGCAAAATGGACTTTGTCCTTTTTAATCACAGTAAACCAGTGTGCCTGTGATAAACTTCAACAGGGTTGCCAGACTATGAAGTTAGTTAGAGAGAGAGAGAGGTAAGGGGTTGTCAGAACTCAGGCACGGGTAAGGAAGTGTTCAGAAAGAGGATTGGCATGAGCGGGGGTGGGGGAGTTTTAGCTGGTGTCTAATGGAGGGAAGGGAGGGCAAGAGATGGATGGAGGGTGGTAGCTGGTTCCTAAGGAAGGGGAGGTCTATGAGAAAGCAAATTTTCTGACTGAGGAGTGTGAGTGGGGAAGGGAGAAGATGCATTGATCCCTTGAGTGTAGGGAGAGGAGGGGACAGGAGAGAGGAGATGGGAGATGGGATAGGTATGAGGAGAGAGACCCCAACCAGTATTTAGAATTGAGGGAAGCACAGTGGGACTGGTGATGTGAGGGGAGAGAGAGGAAGAATAGACAGGCATACAGGGAGCAGTGGTGGGTACCACAGTGTGACTTGGTAGTAAAGTAGCAGAAGGTGTTGCAGAGAGTGTCCAGTCTGACAAAGGATGTGCAGGGGGTGGTGTTGTAAACCACATCATCACAGTCAAAAACCAGGAGAAACATTTTGGTGACCAGCTCCTGGTACAGCTTGGGAGAAAGGCAGTCTTTATTTCAGTACTGGATGTGATGTGGACAGCCAGTGCTGAGTGCTGTGTCATTTTTTTTTTATATAAAATGTATTACTGACTGTCTCTGCTGAAAATCTGATGCTCTAGGAGTGACCTCACTCCCCGGCCCCCCAGGTTTCAGCTAAAAGACGAAAGCCATGAGAAAATGCTAAAACAGCATGTGAGATTACACACACACTCACACAGGTTTTTAGATACCAGGTGTTACATGAAAGGCCTGAAGCTAATTACAGGGTGGAAGAAGCTTGAGTTGAGCATATTAATTTTTTATGATGTGTCCAGAGGAAGAAAAGCAGGTTGTGATGTATTAGTGCGAAAATCATAAAGATGCTTTCATGTCCTGGAAGGGGGAAGCTTATGATGAGATCAAAGAAATGGCATTTGAGGGAACATGAGTCATGCTGAGGATTGTAAAATGTAATACTTTGAAAAGACATCCTGTTTTTGTATAAGATATTTATTTTGTTGTATATATTCTGACAGAGGAGGAGCTAGGTGATCTCACAAAAAAGGGGTTGGCCAATACAGTATGCTTAAGGGATATTCTGTTTTACTTAGACACTTTTATCTAGACTCTGACAATGAAACATATTGAGCACTTGTAAACAGGTATTTAGAAAGAGAGTCAAATCTAAGTACTGTAAGTAGGAATTTGCACTATTTAAACCTTGTTCTTTTAAAAGATTTGTATGTCTTGTGACATAAGAGTTCTGTATTTTGTGTTTTACATATTTTTATCTAATTTTAGTAAAACTCTTTTTAGAGCATACTTGGTCTGTCTTTGATTTCTTTTTAGTTGTAAGAAAAGTATATATGGGTATAGCAGACACAAAGCATAAGCTTGAATGGTGGTACCAAACTGGAAAGAGAAGCGTTTTAAATCTGAGGTCTTTATTAAAGTTTTTAATGGTTCATCTCTGTATACCTGGTTAAGTGCCTGTAGGCAAATATATCTGGCCCCCCAAAGACAGAAATATCTGAGTCTGTGCATTGGGTATGCTAGCAAGAGGTTCACAGTTTGAATCCCTCCAAGACTTGAGACCAAAGGTTGATCCAAACTCACAAAACAGACAAGAGGGTTACCTTGTTCTGTTAAACTGTTCTCAAAACTGTGCTCAGACGTTGGCACTTTGGGAGTAGAGGGCCTGATCTGCTGAGTGGGTTTGTGACAGATTGGTTGGCAGCGGTGGCATAATTTTGGTATCACAAGCTTTTATTTTTTTGTGTTAGCTTGATACCGTAAGCTGTCTTGCAAAAAAAGAAAAAGACAGAGTTTTATTTTAAAAAGGAAACAGAACTGTATCACTTGGTGTACAGTCAAGTTCCTACCCATTTTATTTTTTTTTCCTAAAGTGCAAGTCAGAGTAGCCATTGACAGGGAAGAAGATGGCTTCCGACTACAGCAGGCACACTGTAGATTACTTGAAGCAGTTCTGCGGGGACAGATGAGTCCCGTTTGAGGTGACAGCCAAAAAGCAGAACCTCATAGAGGCCCTGATGGTAGCAGATACTCAGAGCAGCAAGTCACAGACCGTGACTGAAAAGGACAAGACCTCGAGTGTGGCAGGACTAGCGGTCAGTGCTGTGTCCAGATCCGGTGAGGATGACAACAGGGCCACTGTCAGTGAAGGGCCACAGCAGCAGTGGAAGGTCACCAGTATCCTGAATCCAGAGGTACTCAGGCTGCAAATTGAGTTGCACAGGATGGAGCTGGAGTTCCAGAGAGAAAGGGGCTGTGAACAAAGGGAGGCAGAGGAGAAGAGGGAGTGAGAGAACCGAAAGGCAGAGTGAGAGCATCGAGAGGAAGAGCGACAACAGAGGGAGGCAGACCATGAGGAGCATGAGCGCCAGCGAGCTACAGAGGAGAATAGAGAGGAGCGCCAGTGGCAACACAAACTGGAGAAGCTACGACTCCAACTAGCGGCACCAAAGCAGGTAACTGGCTTGGGTTTAATTGGGACTGCAGGACTGGGTTACAAATTGAACTCCAAATTAATAGCCGAATTTAAAGAGGGGGAGGATATGGATGCCTTTTTAAACTCTTTTGAAAAAGTTTGTATTCAGGCTAAAATTTCTAGAGAGTCCTGGAGCTTCCAGCTATCCCCTCTACTTACCGGGAAAGCTTGGGATGCATTAGGTCAAATGGACAATGAGGACAGTAATAATTACAGCAAACTAAAAGCTGCACTGTTAAAAAAGTTTGAATTAACTGCTGAATCATACAGAGCTAAATTCCGTATGCTCAGGAGAAGCCCTGATATGAGCTATGAGGAGCTAGCCATGAAACAAGGTCAGTTTTTAAAACGTTGGTGGGAAGGAATTGAGGCAAACTCTGTTGATAAAATTGAAAATGTGATTTTATTAGAGCAGTTTTCTTGGGCTTGCCCAGCAGAGCCAAAAACCTGGCTAGAGGACCGAGATCCCAAAACAGCACAAGAGGCTGCTGAACTCTCGGACCGCTATGCCAAGAGCAGACCTGCTCTGAGAGCAAATGGGGTGGGCGTGGCAGCACAGGAAGTGAAAAGCGCACCTTCAGGGCAGCTAAAACCCTCACTGCCTCCACCGAAACCAGTTAGCCCCAGGTTTCAGAGAAAAGATTTCTCGGAGAGAAGAAATGACTGTTGGTTGTGTAAAGAAACTGGGCATATTGCCAGACAGTGTCCCAAAAGGTGAGCAATAATACACAACAGGGTGCTAGAAAAGAAGTGGGTTGTTTGTGTGTCCCTGGAAGCATGCCAGTGAACATGAGGGAAGGCATGCACCCAGTCATGGTAAATGGTGTACAGACACAAGGGTTAAGAGGTACAGGGGCATCCCTGACGTTAGTAAAGGGGGCATCTGGTACAGCCTGGTCAGCTTATACCCAATAAACACATCAATGTCCAAGGGTTTACTGGTGAAGAGAAAACATTGCCACTGGCTAGTGTTCTCCTGGACTGGTGTGAAACAGGGGGAACTGTGCAACAGGTGGCTGTAGCCAACACATTAGCAGTGGATGTGATCCTGGGTAACAATCTCCAACAGGGGATGGTATGTGCAGTTACCCATGGCCAAGCAGCAAGGGAAAATTGTAGTTTCCTGAACCCCACAGAAGCCATTGTGGAAACCACTGGGAGGCTAGTTCCCCAGCCGGTGTCTCCTGATATGGAGACTGATAAAAAGGGGGTAGAAAGTTCCCCGGTAGCAAGTGACCACACAGCTACGGAAGGTTACTCCAAAGAGGAAGGGGGTGACCCATTGTCAGAGGGTTGGGATTGACAGTGATCCTGAGGGCTCTGACACTAGTGTTAGGGACCCTAGTTTAGCGACTGAAGGGGACCTGTCCCATACCTTGGGAATGTGTGAGGGGGTTTGCAGCTGCTCAGAGAAGTGACCCTAGTTTAGAGAAGCTGAGGCCTTGGGCAGACTCTGATGGAGCACAGGGAGGTGATGGCTGACATAAGGTTTATTGGGAAAATGGATTTATGTATACTCAGGCAGTGCAGACAGAGGGAGGGATGCTAGGTAAGCAGCTTATCATTCCCCAGGAGTATCGTGAGCAGTTGCTCAAAACTGCACATGATATTCTATTGTCTGGTCATCTGGGAATCGAGCGCACTACACAGCGGTTAGCCCAGAATTTCTACTGGCCTAACTTCACCCAGCAGGTGAAGGAGTATTGCAGGTCTTGTCACCGGTGCCAAGAAATAGGGAAGGTGGGCAAGAAAACCCAAGCCGCCCTGATTCCATTGCCCATAGTGGAGGAGCCATTCCAGAGGGTGGGAATGGATATTGTGGGGCCTTTAAATACCCCCAGCTCCTCAAGGAAGAGATTCATCCTGACTGTGGTGGATTATGCCACCCAGTACCCAGAGGCCGTCACCCTATCCTCACTGAGGACAAAGTGGCAGATGCCTTACTTGGGATTTTCTCCCATGTTGGGTTTCTGCAGGAGGTTATAACTGATTGAGGGGGTTCCTTCATGTTGGACCTGATGAAATATTTATGGGAGAGGTGTGGGGTGCTGCAGAGATGCACAACACCGTATCACCCACAAGCCAATGGGCTTGTAGAAAGATTCATTGGTACCCTAAAGTCAATACTCCGGGCGTTTGCTGAACAGCATGGGAGGGACTGGGAGAAATATCTTCCCCACCTGTTGTTTGCATACAGGGAGGTGCCCCAAAAGTCGACAGGATTTTCCCCCTATGAACTCTTATATGGACACCGGGTACGTGGGCCCCTAGACTTGATCCGGGAGGACTAGGAAGGCAAGCACGCCACCCAGGGAACTCCCATTGTGGATTACATCCTTAGGTTTAGGGAAAGGCTGAAGGAGCTTATGGGGACAGCCCAGAGCAACCTAGCAGCTGCCCAACAGAAACAAAAAGTGTGGTACGACCGCAGAGCCAGAGCTTGCTCATACATGGTGGGTCAGAAAGTCATGGTCCTTATTCCGGTCCGGAAAGACAAGCTGCAAGTTGAGTGGGCAGGACCGTACAAAGGGGTTAGAAAGGTAAATGATGTGAACTACATTGTGGAGTTACCTGACAGAAGACAGACAGCAAGGATGTACCATGTCAACATGATGAAGCCATATGTAAATAGGGCTGACATGGTGTTTGCAGTGTGTAGTCAAGGAGAGGGGATGGACGAAGGAGACCCCCTTCTGGACTTGCTGGAGGAAAGTAAGTGGGAGTCCTCTGTGGAGGCAGTAAAATTGTCTCCCCAGCAGGCCCCAGACCAGGTCCAGAAAGTAAGGGAGGTTTTAGCAGACTTTGCCCCGTTGTTTAGCGCCAGCCTGGACTAACCCCCTTAGTGACACACGATGTGGAGACAGGGACACAGATGCCCATACAGCGGACCGCATATCGGGTGTCAGAGGCTGTCCAAAAGGACATTAGGAGGGAAGTGGAGGAGATGCTGGATTTAGGGGTAATCCAGAGATCCCACAGCCCCTGGGCCTCACCCGTAGTCCTTGTGCCCAAGCCAGATGGCTCAACTCATTTCTGTGTGGACTATCATGGACTGAATGCAGTCACGAAGTCAGACGCCCACCTAATGCCCCGGAAGGATGAACTCTTGGACAAGTTGGGAGGGGCAACCTACCTTACGACCATTGACCTGACAAAGGGGTATTGGCAGGTAAAGTTGACAGACAGAGCTAGGGAGAAGTCGGCCTTCATCACTCCGATAGGCTTATTTGAGTTTAAAGTAATGCCTTTCGGAATGAATAACGCCCCGGCCACTTTCCAAAGGTTGGTAAACCAGGTGTTAAATGGTGCTGAGGAGTAAACCGTGGCATACCTGGATGACATTGCCATCTTTAGTACCAGCTGGGAGGGACACCTATCCCACCTTAGGAAAGTGCTGGACAGGATACAGAGGGCCAGGCTCACTGTCAAAGCCAAGAAGTGCCAGGTGGCCATGGGAGAAGTGGCATACCTCAGACATGTGGTAGGCCGAGGACAGTTCCGTCCAAATCAAATAAAGATAGAGGTGATCCAGGCATGGCCCTTCAGACAGGCACCTCAGACGTGGGTATTGGGGCAGTACTGAGTCAGACATCCAGCCAAGGGACAGATCACCCAATAGTGTACCTGAGTCGGAAGCTACTTCCCAGGGAGCAAATGTACTCCATGGTGGAAAAGGAGTTTCTAAAGAAATTAGAGCCATACTTGTATGGGCAGCATTTTGTGGTGCAGACTGTCCACAACCCCCTGGTTTGGCTGGTACAGATGTGAAAGAACAATGGCAGACTGCTAAGATGGAGTCTTGCTTTACAAGGTATGATCTAAAAATCGTACATAGGGCTGGAGCGAAAAATCAGAACTCAGATGGGCTGTCTAGGGTCTATGAGGAGTGAACTGATTTGGGAAGCTCATCCCATGTAGGGGACAGAACCCCCAAATTCAGTCTAGGTGGGGAGGAATTGTGACGTGGACAGCCAGTTCTGAGTGCTGTGTCATTTTTTTAATATAAAATGTATTACTGACTGTCTCTGCTGAAAATCTGATGCTCTAGGAGTGACCTCACTCCCCCCCCCCCCCGGTTTCAGCTGAAAGATGAAAGCCATGAGAAAATGTTAAAACAGCATGTGAGATCACACACACACTCACACAGGTCTTTAGATACCAGGGCCCAGATATTCAAACTGCGCCAGTCTGAGGCGCAAGCCCCTGCGCCACTCAAAATAGTTGCGGGGGTGTGGCGGGGTGATATTCAAAGGAGTTGCTGTGAGCAACTCCTCTGAATATCACCCCGAATCCCAACACTACGCGTAAGCGCAGTGGAACTTGCGCTACACCGCAGTTGCCAGAGTTGAGCATTAAACTTGCAGTGGCGTCAAGTACCATTGCACCATGTGCAAATTTCGATATTCAAAGGTGACATGCAAATGGGGCCATAATTTATGCAAGGGCAGGGGGCCATTTGCATCTATTTATGCCCCATTTGCATGTAGGTGCGCCCGATCCCGGACTTGCTCCTGACCACCCTGCCAGGCAGCAGCCGTCGAGGACCGGCGCACAATGCAACCCGATCGCCGGGCATCACAGTTACATGACACCCCCACACATCTCCCACAGCCCGATCGTGGGCAGAACACGTACATGTCGCCCCCAAACACATCTCCCACAGCCCGATCTGGCGGGCAGAACACGTACGTAAGCCCCCCACACATCTCCCACAGCCCGATCGTAGGCAGCAGAACCTGTATGCCCCCAGTGCCCGATCGCGAAGCAGAACCTGTATGGCCCCCAGTGCCCGATCGCGGGCGAGATGTAACCCTCCCCAACCCGAATAACTCCCTGGTGGTCCAGTGGACCCGTAAAGCCCAATCGCGGGCAGAATGTCCAACATCAGATTTGTGAATGATCATTCACAAATCTGGACTGTCATAGCGGTAAGGGCTGCACGCCCATTGGCTGTAGCTCTGCACCAATGGGCATGCAGCCCTACCGGACAGTCATCGGTCGTGGCGCGGGCGGCAGGCGGGTGGATGCTGTCGCTCACCGCCGCGGGGGAAGCGGGTGGAGGGGCTTCGTGGGTGGGTGGGGGGACACTAGACACCAGGAGATGTTTGGGGGTTGTGTGACATTCTGCCCGCGATCGGGCTTTACGGTCTACTGGACCACCAGGGAGTTATTCGAGTTGGGGAGGGTTATCTCACCCGCGATCGGGCACTGGGGGTTCATGGGTTCTGCCCGCGATCGGGCTGTGGGAGATGTGTGGGGGTTCATATTTGTCGCCTCGATCGGGCTGTGGGAGATGTGTGTGTGTGTGGGGGGTTCATGTATATGTACTGCCCGCGATCGGGTTGTGGGAGATGTGGGGGTTTCATAACTGTGATGCCAGCATCGGGCTGGTGGGGGCACAGGGACCGAGGTTAAGGGGCCCAGCCAGGGTGGCAGCGTGCTGTGTTCGCCCTGCAATACAGCAGCTCACCTGTGGTGGCCCTCAACTTGATCTTTGGCTCAAGGTTGTGCAGGCGCAGGTTGGGGTTGCAAGATGACAACTCTGCACAACCCGATTGAATATCAGGTTGCGGGTTATGCATGGTTCCTCCCCTCCTGTTAAGCATGCATTCATTTGCATTGCTCTTTGCGCAACCTGTTGCCAGTGGAGCAACTGCCTCCTGCTGAATATCGCAGAATGGCGCAATGTAGATTTAGCATGCAATCCTTGCAGCATGGAGCAACCTTTGAATATGCCCAGGTGTTACGTGGAAGGCCTGAAGCTAATTACAGAGTGGAAGAAGCTTGAGTTGAACATATCCATTTTTTATGACGTGTCCAGAGGAAGAAAAACAGGTTGTGATGTATTAGTGCAAAAATCATAAAGATGCTTTCATGTCCTGGAAGGGGGAAGCTTATGATGAAATCAAAGAAATGGCATTTGAGGGACATGAGTCATGCTGAGGATTGTGTAACCCAGGGCCGGTCTGCCATTGCCATCTGACAGTAATACCAGGTGGGCTGGGTTCAGGGAGGAATAGGTCCCTTGGCACAAAGGCTAGGTTTGGCTACTCTGCACAGGGGCACCCAAGTAATTCCGAAGACAGGAAGCAATAACTGTAATGTCCAATACCAGAAATGGGATTCTAAAGTGTGGCTTTTTATTCACATCCAAACAGAATAAACAAAGCATAGATGGACCCCCACGGGGCTACACTCCTGGTAATGCAGATTAAAAGAACAAGAACACTTCCTCAAAACTTTAGCCCTCAGGCTCTGAACCCACTGGGCACACAGCCCGGACTTGCATGCTGCTTTGGGTTACACAGCCCGAACTTGTACACTGTTCTGGGTTTTCCCTGGCTCGGCTCCCTTGCCAGCCACTTGGACACCTTCCATACTTCATGGAAACATTTTCTGGTGGCTCCCTAAACCACCTAAGAGCACCACGGCTCCATCAGGGAATTCTTTCTTTCAATCCATTGTCTGGGTACTTTCCTCAGGCACTGGCCAAGTACCTGAGGGAAAGCAAAAGGTGTCTCAGAGCAAATCCGTAGAGGTAAATTTGGTTACTACTGATGGGGGGGTCTCCCACCTCTCACTACCACAATTCATACCCGGCCATTTCTCTGGACAGTAAACACCTCATCCTGTAAAGCTTTGCAATGTAGATTCTTGATAAATGTGTTTCGCATTCCATCTACTTGTCTTGCTTCCCATTTGTGCTGAACTTGAACATACTTTTAAGTGGCATTGTCCATTACTCTAGACCCCCCACTGAGTTAAGCAGTCCTATCCCCACTTTCCAACTGTACTTGGCGTTTTTTTCCTGACCCCACAGTAACAGTCCTTTTAGTTTCCTTCTGTTCAGGTGAAAAACACTTGGCCCTTTTTCAGAGTGAACTCACCCTTTGGTTGCAGGTGCCCCACAGGCGTTTCCTCCACAAGGAATTTGTCTCTCAGAGCTTCTGGTGCCTCAGCACAACTTGAACAGGCAGCTTCTTTCCCTTAGCCGGACCCAGGGGGGTTGCCCCAGGAAAACAGGCAAAAACCTTCCCCCCATCCCCTCAGGGATGGGGCTCTTGAACCATTGGAAGTGGTCTCCACCATTTCAATTACCAGTTCCTGTGTTCCTCTTCAGGTGGAAACACACACCTTCCAAAAGTAGCTCTAAAACAGAGCTTAAAGCTCTGAGAGCCTGCACACACTTAGCTGTACTACTGTCGCTCTCTCATACTGCACACAGACTGAATTCAAAATCCCCAACGTTCTACACTAACCTCCAACTGCAACATTCCAGTGTGGCTTATGCAGCTGCGAAAGTTCTATAATTATGTCATCCCTCAGTCTCAGCTGAGACTGAGAACAGAGTGAGACAGTGTGAAATCCATTTAACTGGAGTTTCACAAGCTGCCTTCCCTGCCTACCACTAGGTCTTATTGGGATTCTAGTAACCCCATGTAACAGGGGGGTTACAATTGCAAAATGTAATACTTTGAAAAGACATCCTGTTTTTGTAGAAGATATTTTTTTATATATATTCTGACAGAGGAGGAGCTAGGTGATCTCACACAAAAAGGAGTTGGCCAATACAGTATGCTTAAGAAATATTCTGTTTTACTTAAACACTTTTATCTAGACTCTGACAACGAAACTTCTTGAGCACTTGTAAACAGCTATTTAGAAAGAGAGTCAAATCTAAGTACTGTAAATAGGAATTTGCACTGTTTAAACCTTGTTCTTTTAAAAGATTTGTATGTCTTGTGATATGAGTTCTGTATTTTGTGTTTTACATATTTTTATCTAATTTTAGTGTAACCCCTAGATGGCGCTATCCCAGGGGCTACTACCCCTGCCTGATTTGCCACTAACAGGTTGAGGGGCCTGGATCCAATGGCGGGTGCCTCCACCCAGAGGTCAGGGTTTGCAATAGTTAAACTAACTTGGTCACAGCCCTCTGGGACACTGCAACCACCCTTTCTTCCCACTAGTGGCCCACACAATATATCAGAATTACCTTCACAGTATACACTTACCCCCAGGTCTGGTTCCGTCACTGGGACCTCCTGTGAAATGAGATACAGTGCAACAATCACAGTACAGTACTTTAACATAGACAAATACCTCAGACAGTACAACTTTGCTGAAACAAGTAGCTCTGATTTATTTAGGGGGATATAACAAGGACAGGGGGAAATCAGGTTAATTAGCTTATCACTCTAATAATCTATTTATGGCTCTGTGCACAGGCCTATCCCTATCAGTTACTGTCCCTGGGTACCCAAGCCCTAGTGGCTAGTCCAAACCGTGGCAGCTGGTAGGGCCCTTTCACACAGAGAAAAGGAGAATTAAACAGTCAGCAGTACAGTAATTCCATTTGGATTTAATATGGCAATTCAACAGGGAGCAACCCTGAATTAGTACTCACGACCTCCAAATAAGATAGGGTCCTTCAATGTCAGCAGGGCTCACTTGAGGTACACAAACCTCTTCACACATCCATATAAAAGAAAGCACTATACCAGGCAGGCTGCATCTGTATCCCGATCGCAATTACTGCACAATACCCGGAAGAACACACAGCAGATTCAGTTCCTGACAGACCGAGTGCAATTTTCAGCAATTCTTCCAGTCTTCTACAGGGTGAGCCTGGTTTCTACTCTTCAGAGATCCTTTGATTCTTTTCACAGGACGGATTCAGTCCTAACAAGCTGTTACACAAGCTGCAGACCGGAACTCTGGCCCTACACGTTTTTGACTAAAACTGCACACTGAAAAGCACAGGGCTCCTTCCTTCTTCACTGCCAAAGCTCAACTGAAACTCCAACCGACAAAACCGGCACTTCCTTTGAGTTCCTCCCAGTTCTTGACTGGATTGGCTGTCACTCACAATAGACTGCTGCTGTTGGTCCAAAAGGCACTGAAGTCTAAACTACATCTCCCAGAGTCACTGCCCATACAATCCTCTTGTGGCTGGCTCAGATTATGAGTCCAAGTTCTGATTCGTCCAAGGCACCATTTTAGAGCTAGCTTACCCCACACTGATTGGTCCAGTTCAGCAGTTCAAAACTAGAATGGGAACTAGCAGACACAGTTCTGACTGCAAAGAAAGCAGGTTAGACAAACTGTAATTTCATTATTACTCTAAATAATTTCTGGCAAACAGTTACATCTTTCAGATAGGTTCCCTTTGCACTCCTAGTGACTGCAAAATGAAGTGAATTGGCAGCAGCTCAAGTGGTACTCAGAGAAGCACACAGTCCCCCATAAAATTATTATGTCTGCAAGCAGACAGCTCTTAAAGAGACAGTACCAGAGGCTCTAAAACACTCACTGATAAATGGCTTAAATGCCAAACACCATTCAGGCTTGGAGCATTCAAGCAAGCTCCTGAAGTCTTTTGGGAACCCCCATTTGCAGGGGGGTTACATTAGTAAAACTCTTTTTAGAGCATACTTAGTCTGTCTTTGATTTCTTTTTAGTTGTAAGAAAAGTATATATGGTTATAGCAGACACAAAGCATAAGCTTGAATGGTGGTACCAAACTGGAAAGAGAAGCGTTTTAAATCTGACGTCTTTATTAAAGTTTTTAAGGGT
Organism: Neoceratodus forsteri; assembly: GCA_016271365.2. Classification (NCBI taxonomy): domain Eukaryota; kingdom Metazoa; phylum Chordata; order Ceratodontiformes; family Ceratodontidae; genus Neoceratodus; species Neoceratodus forsteri. The sequence continues at coordinate 1,318,289,321 of CM028131.1, forward strand.
TCATCTCTGTATACCTGGTTAGGTGCCTGTAGGCAAAGATATCTGGCCCCCCGAAGACAGAAATATCTGAGCCTGTGCATTGGGTATGCTAGCAAGAGGTTCACAGTTTGAATCCCTCCAAGACTTGAGACCAAAGGTTGATCCGAACTCACAAAACAGACAAGAGGGTTACCTTGTTCTGTTAAACTGTTCACAGGACTGCGCTCGGAGGTTGGCACTTTGGGAGTAGAGGGCCTGATCTGCTGAGTGGGTTTGTGACACTGGGCACCAAGTTTGGGACAGAGTTTGGCATGGATGGCATCAATGTGGGCAGAGAAGTCAAGCTTGCTAACTACACACTGAGGTACTTGAAAGTTGGGCTTTTTCAAGCACTGTGCCATCTGTTGTGGAAAAGATGAGGAGGGGGATGAACCAGGCCAGCTTCTGGTTGGTACCAAAGGTCATAGACACAGGATTTTTTGTGTTTACCCAAAGTTGGTTGGACTGGAACCAGTGCAGAACATTGTGTATGTCTTGCTGAAGTGAGACTTCTAGAGATACAGTGAAGGGGCCAGAAGTGTAAAGAACTTTGTAATCTGCATACATGTGAATATGTGGGTTGGCATGGGCAGAGGGGAAGTCATTTAGGAAGATTGAGAAGAGGACTGGACCCAGAATGGAGCCCTGAAGGACTCCAGCCTGGATAGTGAGGGGCAGGGAGATGGTGCCTCCTATTGGTACCAACTGTTGACGGTCTGAGAGGTAGGAACATAACTAATGGACAGCAGCCGGCCCACCGGCACAGCGGTTGGATTTCCGCTTGCGGACGCCGGAGAACCGGGTTCAGGAATGGACCCGGGTCGCTGGAAGGTCGGCCGGGGGAGAAGGATGGAGCATCCCTGGGACTGCTCTCTTTCTCCGGGGGGAGGGTGGGGACAGTGCCCAGCACTCAACGGACCCCTGGTGGAGGCAGGGGGTAACGCAGCTACTGGCACTTGAAGAACTTCAGGGGGCAGGGCGGATACAGGACGTCATTGCACGTCCCTGCCTCCTTCATACAAAAAAGGGAAATAAAAACCCTGCTCCCGCCGCCTCACTGATGCCCGCTCCGGCTACAAATTGGCTCTAAGGCCAACTCCCGCTTTTCCAGTGTTCATGGTGCCCTTGGCCTGGGGCACCATGGCCCCACCTTGGGGGCAAGCAAGGGGATTAAGGGAGGGTGGCTGATGTGAGAAGCCACGGCCGGAGTCCATGACCGGGCAGATGGTCCGGCGGTAAGGGAGCAGAACGAAAAATACAGAATAAAAAAAAAAACAGTGGACAGCAGGGGCTGAGAGGCCAGCAGAGCTCAGCTTATCCAGGAGGAGTGAGCGAGACACCGAATCAAAGGCTTTGGCCAGATTGATGAAAAAGGTTGCTGTGATGTACCCCCATTCATCCATGTGAGGATGGAGTCAGTGACCCTAAGTAGGGAGAAGATGGTGGAATGCTCCTTCCTAAAGCCAGCCTGACAGGGATTAAAAAAGTTGGAGGTGTGAAGGAAATCTGCAAGCCATAAGTAGACTAGTTCCTGCAGCTTTGCAAGAGAAGTGAGGAGGGAGATAGCATAGAAGTTGTCAGGAGTGGAGGAATCACCTCCTTTGTGGATGTGGAGCACCTTGGCAATCTTTCAAGACTGAGGGACCATGCAAAGGGTGAAGGAGAGATTTAGGAGGTGAGTAAGGGAGGAGGCAATGGCAAGAGATGACAGATGAAGACATTTAGGGTCCAAGCCATCTGGGCTAGATTTGAAAGAGTTGAGTGAGGAAATGGCAAGCAGGGGTAGGAAATCAAACCGGGGGTTAAGAGGGAGGAGAAGGAGGAAAAGTGAGGAGCCAGAAAATGGGAAGGAAGGGTGAGCACAAGTAATAAAAAACTCATTGAAGTGACCTGCAGCAGAGGGATGGTCAGCCATTAACCAAGAGGACCAGGGAAAAAGGACTAGGCTTGGGGGGGGGGGGGTTAAAAATCGAGTGAATCACCTTTCAGAATTTGGCTTGGAAATTAAGATTATTCTGGAGATTGGCCTTGACATAGAGGGACATGGCATTACAAATGGCCTAAACTTTTTTGGATTTGACCATACTGTCCAGACATGGATAAGTAATTATACAGATGATGGCAGTTGTGGAACATGATATATATTCTACTACTTTGCAAGTAAGGAATGGGGTTCCTTAGGGTTTGGTCCTAGGCCTCGTCCTTTTCTAAGTATTCATACATGATTTTAACAAGAACATCCACAGCCCTCAAGTGCCCATGTATGCTGTTGTCACACTCCTTTATGAAAGGGGAAAAAATCTAACTTTGTTGCAAACAGATCAGCTGACAGGTTCTGACAGACTTCAACATTTTCTAATAACGAACAAATTAGTATTAAATTCTGCAAAACACAATCTATGGCGGCATTCTTCAACTGGTGGCCTGAGGGCCAGATCCGGCCCATGACGTCCATCCCTTTGGCCCACCGGAAAGTCAGCTGTTCCCTAATGCAATGCAATGCAATGCAGGCAAAATACTGCAAAATAAGAAACTGAGAGAGAAACTAAGAGAAAAACAGAGAGAGTGAGACAGCCAGAGAAAAACATCACACCTAAGGAAATTAGCTGAACAATGTATCTTTTATTTGAGGCACACACAACACATTGCTAGGCAACAGTACTTGTACTTCTAATGAAACTGAACCACTCTATGCACTGGTGCAGTCCAATCGGGGGCATGTATCACGATGCACTTCCATTTTTCCCTTAGTTTATCCGCCATAATGGTATGTAGTTAAAACAGTTTAGCAGTTATTATTTTTAAACACACTGGAGTACTGCAGTTCGACTCACTTTTAAACAGGTGAACCAAACAAAAAAACAGATCTTCAAGAAGAATGGAGGTAGCACTTTCAGACGAACCACACAACTTTCAAGGACCATTATCTTTTCATGAAGTCAGAGGGTACATTTCATTCATGTTAAGTACACTTTTACTCAGATGTTTCGTCAGATGCTTATTGCTGCAACATAAAGGGGTCAGTAATTGACATGTTAGTACCAGTTTACCTGAATGCGTGCTTCGCAGTACTCTTCTGGTACTTTCCCAGTGTGAAAACAAAGATGGATGAGTAAGTGTAAAACTTTGGCCCACGAAGATTTGAACATGGCCTTATGCGGCACTCCAGAAAATCTAATCAAATACCCCTGATCTATGGTGTTTGGATCTGTACTCCCATTAAAATCTAGTGAATGCCCTCCGTAAATTACTACAGTTGATAAAAAAAATTACAAAATGTTTCCAGTGGTATGTACTGGGGGAGGGGTCTGGTTGAAGTTAAGATTGTTACCACCACATTAATTATCTTATTGGACTATGGTGACATTATACAGCATAAGGAAATCTGGCAGCTGTGTTCCTGCATAAGTCGGATGCTTCATACAACTGACTGGACCAGTTCATTTTACATGCTCCCAGGGATGCCCACCAATGTTCCTTATGCAATAAACTCAGCTGGGTTTCAATAAACAAGAGACATCAAAGCCATGTAGTGCAATTTCTATGTACACCTGTGTTACCTCAAAAGTGCCCCAATATATGCAATCAATTATACACAATAAGCTGTTCAATATCCTGGAATATCGTCCTGCCTTTGGTGTGTTATGAGGTACAGTGCCATAGGGATGATATCCCATGATAGACTGCTCTGTAGCGCCAACAGGAAGCTCCTGGAAGTCCCTAGGGTTAGGACGGTAACAAGAAGAAAGTCATTCTCCCACACTGCTCCAAAGCTATGGAATGCCCTACCTGACCATCTACAGATGCCAGCTCTCTGAATGTATTCAGGAAAGTGCTCAAAGCGCACCTGCTAGAAAATAGCCTCTGCACGTGCTTGCGGTAATAGTTAATAGACACTAAGCTGTCTTGCCTGTCTGGGCAAAAATGCCTCTGCCTGAATGAACCACTTCATAAGATGAACAGTGCCAAAATGTTCCATTGGGGCCAACAGCTTGTTTCCTCATAACATAGTTGCCTGTGTTAACTATCTGTCATTGTCTGTAATCACCTCTTCTCTAGTGTAATGTGTTAATAATGTGTTTCAATAATGGCATGTACCCATGAAATGTAAAGCACTTCATAAAACATTGTCTGATCCTGTAATTACCTTGTTTCTTTGTAAGTTGCCAAAGATCTAGTAAGTCTGTATGTACAGTAACTAATTCCATATTGCCCCTGAAAAAGGGACCTTTTGGGCCCAGTGGGCTTACCTGGTTAACACAATTGAAATAAATAAATAAATAAAATGATGTTATCCCATGAAATTGCACACCTTAGTGTGTATTATTGCAATTATGAAACTGATCTATTTTGCATTTTTGACTGATGGCATGACTTTCTTTTAGGCCAAGATTATGTACTGAGATATTATCCTCAGATGAAAGTGGTCTCAAATTTGAAGATTTTGACTATCCATTTGTTAACAGTGAATGTCTTCACAGCCATTGTATATGACCAGGCATAACAGCCTCAGATGACATTGAATTCCACCTTCCAACTGCAAAAAGCTTAATAGGTAGCCATGGTCCGTCTGTGTGGAACTCTCTTCCCATCCAATGGAGGCTATGTACTGGGACATTTTCTCCACAAGCAACTGAACAACTGGCCAGATATAGATTTTGTATAGGAACTATACCTTACTATAAGATTGTCAGGTCATGTCCTATGTAAAGAGACTTATTACTTGTATTTTTTCTTTTATTTATTAAGTTTAAATCTGTGCCTTTTTAATCTGTGTTATATAATGTTCTTGGTAAATGTTACTAAGGACTCCACTGTAAATTAACATTTTGGCCCTCATGAAATGTAACATACTAACATACTAATTGCCAGCAGATTAGGCCTTACGGTCTATCGAGTCTGCTCGAACCTCAGATCCCTAGTTGGGTGCTGAGGCCCTCCCCCCCTTGTGTTCCAGAAACCCCTATCATCCATCCCCACCCCCCTAGGCCAGGCCAATATCTGATACATCCACTTTCTGTATCTGTCCCACCCTGTCTTGAAGCCCTCCACTGTGGATCTCTGAACCAGCTCACCAGGCAGTGCATTCCAAGGTCCACCACCCTGTCAGTGAAAACCTTCTCTCCCCCGGTGATATCTTCCTTTGATTTTAAATGAGCAGCTTATAATAATATTAATAAGTATGTGCCACAAAATGAAAGTCAGGATGCCCACCTCCCTCGCGACCCATTCAGCAAGTGGGCTCTTTGCAAGCACCTGTCTCAGCAGGTATAGAACAACAACTGTTGGTGTTTTCAGGCATGACGTCTTTTACAGATGACAAGCAGGCACAACGTTCTCAAACAAGAACAGTTTTTACTTCATGATTTAAAAATGTTACCTACACTCAATGGTTTCAAGTCAGCCTATCGGAAGTATTTATTAGAACAAGAAAAATGTACTGGCTGTGGTTGATGATGTCTGTATGAGAGAAAGCTGCCTTGTTGCTGTTTCCCTGGGGAACTCCTCACAAATAAGAATAAGTAGAGAATGGTAACGAATTAAAGAAAATAGAATTGGACAAGTAATGGCACTATTAAACATAATTTGGGGGATACAGAGAAACCTATTTACAGACACAAGGAAAGTTCTCCACAATTGATGCCTCCCTCCTGGGGCTTCTTCGAAAAAACGTTTACCTGGTCAGAGCGAACAAGCAATTAAATAATAACTTTTTAACTTCTTTGGCAGACATCTTAGAAGTGCCTCAGCAGGCCTACATTATAGATTGGGAGTACCAGTTTAAATATGGGCATCCAGGGATTCTGGAATCTGTTGATTTAAATGCATCAAATACAGTATTTTTTTAATGGGGTGATCTCATTGCATCACCATTCTTGCAGTAGAAAAGTGTAAAAAAAGTTCTTATGGCTGTGGCAGCTGTGTTTAGATTTGTCTAATGCACAGGTAAAAACAAGTACTTCAGAAGTAGATGCAGTACAACATAAATTAATGTACCATTAGAACATTCATTTTTTTTAAACGCTGCCATTTTTTTTTCTGTTTTAGCAGGGAAATCTTGATATGAAATGTTGAAATACAAAAACCTACCAATAAGCATACTTGCTAACTTATTACAGTATACATAAGATTATGAAATGTAAAGTTTGATCAAAAAAGTCTCACGCTGCACTTCTACTCAATACCTCCCGAGTTTGCCGCTGCTGCCGCGGTCTGTGCTGCCAATCAGGCTGTTACTATAGCAGTTATCCAAAAACTATTTGCTGCCTTTGCTAGAATTTGTTTTTCTTTTTTACCCAGCTTATTCCCCTAACCGGAGGTTCTGGTCTCCTGCTCTGCTTGCTGCACCTCGAATCCCCAGAGCTTACCCCTGGGTGAAACCTCCAGGCTGAACACCCTCCCAAGAGACATGGGGTCTGTAAGCCCTGGCTTGGCTTGCTCCCCAGGGCGGGGTCATGGGAGCGGGACCCCACCCCCGGCAGACCTTTTGGCTGCACCAGGAGCGGAGGCAGGGCCAGCATTAGTGGCTGGCATTGTTTCTGCTGTTTTTTCCTGGGGACGTACAATGACGCCAGTGTCCGCCCCGCCCCAATGTGTGGTGCCAGCCATAGTGGTACCCCCAGCCTCTGCCAGAGGTCCACATAGTGCCAGACACTCTTCCCCCCCCCACCAGAGTAGGAGAGCATTCCCTGGGATGCTCAATCCTTCTCCCGCGGCTGGCCCTCCAACTCCCGAGTCCATCCCCGAACCCAGGATGTCGGTGCCACAGACAGACACCTTGCCACTGCGCCAGCAAGCCAGTGTTTTATCTTCCTCTTTTAAATTCGCATCCTGCTTGCAGGCTCACTTGCTGTCCCATACCACAGTTACACATGTTGGGGGTTGGGTCCTGTCCTTGTTTTTGTTGTTGTTGTTTGCTTAACTAGCATTTGCACTTGCTTGCCCTTGGCTGCCCCTATTACTCAGTCACCACTCTACTAAGGCAAAGCAAAATAAGCATGCAGGCTTAATAGTGTAGAAATAAGCACGCCTCTTAATTGGCTAAACTCTCATAGCTCAGTTGGTTAAGAGCTAAAGCACAGATTGCTGAGGTTCTGAGTTCAAATCCCAGTGAGAGTCACACTTCTCCTTTCATTTCTACAATTGGATTTCTAAATTTGCCTCACAGTGGCATATACTGCACTTGGGAGAGATTGAGGAGGAGTTATTGAGTCTGTAAAAAGACTTCCTGGTTGCTCATTGCAACACCAGAAAGGAATGTATGTGTGATTCACATGGGAAAACTCGGGGCCTTAATTCACTGAACTCTCATAGCTCAGTTGGTTAAGAACTAAAGCATGAATTCCTGAGGTCCTGGGTTCAAATCCCAGTGAGGGTCACACTTTTCCGTTGATTTCGACAATGTACTGTAGTAATTATTTCCGTCTGCTGTGTTTTTAAAATGAATTTGGTTTCCTCATGCTTTGCATTTCAAATGCTCATGCTCATGATCCCAGTTCCCTCTCCCCCAAAGTACTGAAATGCCCTCCTCCATTCTTCCTTCGCACAAGTACATTTTAAAAAGACTCTAGCTGCATAGGTCATTAGTTCTTTGCAGGAACTTTTTTTTTTAAATAAAACCTGTCTTGCTTACAGCCCAGCCATCAATTCTCAGCACTTCCACAGCCAGTGCTGTTTACTGCCTGTCCTGCAGTCCTGAATTTTTAGTGAATTATTCTCCAAAATACAAAACACGTTCTTAAGGACAATAAGAACCTCAAAACTGAGACCTGCTTCTCCCAAGCACAATCCAAAGAAAATAAGAAACTGAAGGAAGGAAAGGGAAAAAAGCCATTGAGAACTACAGAGGCCTGCTATTCAAACATTTGTATGGGCGCTAAATGGTTTTTGCCCACACAAATTGGAGTTTGCACTGGATCCCCATATTCAAAAGTGGCTGTTGTATGGGAAATGTATGTGGACCAGCAAGGGGAGGGACATGGCTATGAATAGTCATGCTACCCCATATTCAATGGCTTTGCACTGCACAAAAGGGTTTAGCATGGGCCCTTTGCATAGCGTAACTACCATAAAACAAAAACCCAGCTTACTCCAGGAAACCCTAGTGGATGCCGGAGGTAATGCAGCCACCTAGCCAGTTGGCCACTGGGGGAGCATACCTTCCCTCTGTGGTCCCTGGCAACCCCCCACCCACCCACCAATGGCCAGCCCCTACTGTATTACATCATAATCCCTAGTGCTAGTGGCCCCCTCCTCCTCCTCCTTCTGATCACCAGTCCCTACTGTCTTACATCATAAACTCTGATGCTACTGGTCTCCCCCTCCTTCTGATCACTGGCCCCTACTGTAATATGTATATATTCCTGGTGCTAATGTTCCCCCCTCCAATCACTGGCCTGTACTGTATGAAACAAACTCCCTGGTGCTAGTGGTCCCCCCTCCTTCTGATCACCAGCTCCCACTGTAATATATAGAAATCCCTGGTGCTAGTGGTCCCCACACACCCCTCTCCAATCACCAGCCTGTAGAAAAATGGAAGACCCTCCCTGGTGTCCCCCCCCCAGCACCTGCTCACAATGCCATAATCCTTGGCATCTAGTGGCCCTCCCCACTGTGACACTGAATACCTAGTCCCCCAGTCATCTTACCAGTCCCCACAGTGCTGTGGGTGTAGACTGGTACAGCCCTCCTCACACCTCCTCAGTCAGCTGCTATATGTCCAGACAGGGAGTGCACCCCTTATTTATAGAACAGGGCATATCACCTGTCCTATAAATAAGAGATGTGCACCCTGTCTGGGCACACTGTGTCCAGCCAAGGAGGTGTGAGGAGAGCTATGCCGGTCACTGTATACACCATCAGCACCATGGGGACTGGTGAGATGATGGGGGTGGGTATTCAGTGCCATGATGGGTGAGAGTCAGTAGATAACAGGTACTATGGCATCATCAGTGGGTGCCTGGGGAGATCACTGGATGCCAGGGAGGGTTTTTCCATTTTCCTATGGGCTGGCAACCAGTGGGGGGAGGGAGACCACTAGCACCAGGGACTTCTGTATAATACAGTAGGGGCTGGCATTTGGAGGGAGGAATCACTAGCACAGGGATTTCTACATATTACAGTAGGGGCTGGTGATCAGAGGGAGGGGGAACCCTAGCACCAGGGATTTCTATATATTACAGTAGGGGCTGGTGATTGGAGGGAGGGGGACCACTAGCACCAGGGAGATTGTTTCATACCATACAGGATGACGATTGGGGGAGGACCAATAGCACCAGGGATTTCTATACATTACAGTAGGGGCTGGCAATTGGGGGAAGGGGCACCACTAGCACCAAGGATTTTGTTTAATAGAAAATGGGCCAGTGATCAGAGGGAGAGGGGAACCACTAGCACCAGGAATATCTCCACATCTGGGACCGGTGCAGTGCTATGCTAACCTGCCTCACTACCCATACAAATAAGCCCATAATGGGCATACAAATGGCTCCTTAGCACCTTGCATGCCCAATGGGCTAGTTTGTATAGGTCTTTTTGAATACTGCAGAATGTTATCCATTCTGGCCGTGTACTTCAGAAGCCCTGGCGGGACAGTGTTAAGTGGCTTAGCACCATGCCGTCATGGCCCTATAATCAGTCAAATAGCACCAGTGTGCTATTCAACTGAATATGGCATCTTCAGACTCCTAGGCAATCACAAGGTGCAGCTCAAATTTTTACGCTCTGCTTTACATGATTCTAAATATCGGGCCCCAGATGTCACAAAAGGACAAATGTCCTAAAGCAAAAAAAAAAAAAAAATAACATAATTCTCCAGCAGGTGGAAGAACTATTTTACTATAAATGTAGCTAATTATATTTGTTTTTACATATGTAAACATGTTTATTTAAGGTCTGAAAAACATTCAAAAAATGGAAACCTATTTTATAAGTGCAATAACACACTCCGAGGGTGTGCATTAGACAGTTCTAACACACACCACATCATGTATAATTGCTTGCATAATTAGTACAGTTTATGAGTGAGACTGACACCTGAATTAAGTAGTTTCTCAATTTGTTCCTTTGCTCCCATTACAGCTGGAATCCCTTCTCCAATGCTTTTTGGAGCGTTGATTGACACCACATGCTTGAAATGGGGAACCAGAATGTGTGGAGGCCGTGGGGCATGCAGGATGTATGATATTAGTGCATTCAGGTACTGTGTGTATTCCCTTCTTCCCTACTTCAGCACTTATTGCTAGGAACCTAATGTACATTATCACATCTACATAATCTATTTTGCCTCATCTACAAATGAAATATGGGTAATATCTTCTGACACTGGTCAAAACATAGAGGTGTTTAGGTTAAATTCTGCCTCTGCCATTGCTGCGCTTTGGTCAAGAGGTATAACTTGAAACTTTTCTTCAGTTTCACGTCTCTCCTGATGGGGAAATCCAGTGTCTAGGTTGCCCATGGCTACCAACATTTGGGGAAGAAAAGATGGATGTGAATATTACCATTTTTGGCAACCTTGATATCCTTCTGTGTATTCTATTAGCATTCATTTACTAGTTTCAGGCATAAAACTTCAAATTAATTTATGACTCACAATTTGACCAGCAGCTTTTAGATCAAGGTCAGAGTTTGTGGAATGTGAGATACAGAATGTTGGGCTTGGTAAACATCTTTAGACTGGTGGATAGATAGCCACTTGATCCTAAAATGATTTTTGTCACCCTAATTCCTCTCTAGATGTGGTTAGACAGAGTTTTCAGATCAGCTAGTTGTGCTTGTTCATGCTTCTGTTGTAAGGCAGTATTACAGTACGTTAGCTCTCACCCAAATAAACACTTAAAAGAAGCATAAGAATCTGCAAGTTAAATGAATAGTATAACTGTGTATTGATTCTTTTGATTGAGTGGTAGTGAGGCTTAAACCTAGGACAGGGACAGGTAGGGTTTAGGCATTAGAAAAAAAAACATGACAGCCATGAACAGGAGGTAACAAAGTCAGCTCTTGGGGGCTAAAACTTGGGAGGAGCAGAAAAACAGCCCTTTTTTGCATGGCAGTGAATGAGATGGGTATGGCTAACAAGATGGCTGAGCTAGAAGGTAAGCTTTTTGCAGTGTGCTATATGTATTATGAAATGGGTGTTAAAAAATTCCAGAAACCTGACTGGCTAAGGAGCTTGGGACCCAATGCTGAAATCATAGCACAACAGCACTGGAAAAATGTGTGGCCTCATTGATCTGTTTACATTAAGCAACACAGTTGTATCAATACACCTCAATTCACTGACTTGTGTGTAAAAAAAAAAATAAAATGCAGCCTCTGCCACCTATTAGACAAGCTCCAAAACTACAATGACTCAATAGGACTACCTTTGTCTTTTTTGTTTTTTTTTTACCTTTTTTCTCATGTTTACAGATTTAAATTTAAAAATAATTTTTCAAAATGATATATATTTCTTTATTGATCATAATGGACCTATTTCATAATCACAGTAAGGCACTCCAGGGTGTGCTCTGCACTGGGATAATGGTATTTCTTGGGTGGTGGAAGCACCCGGCCTTTGGTGTCGTGCTCCAACCAACCCAAGGCATGCCACTATCCCAGCACAAAGCGCACCCTGTCATGTCTTATTGCTTAATCAGGATTCACAGAGACCTGAAGAAATGAAGTAATAAGTTGGCATGCAGGGCTTTAGGGGTGTAGTCACTTCACGAAGAGGGAGATGGAAGATCAAAGGGGAGGAAAAGTTACTTTGTAAATCAAAGAAGGGCTTGAAGCAAAAAGGAAAACAGGGAATGAGGAGAAATGGGAGGGAGTCCTATAGAAAGCTTGTGGTTGGAATTAGAATCCCCAGGAGGTGAAAAGACAATTTCTGGAGTAGGTTACAGAATGACAGGCAGCACAGAATGGATTGACTTGGATTTGGCAAGCAAAATTAAGACGGCTGCAACTATGGGTCCTTGGTTCTCATGGAGGATTAATCCTTGGGCTGCCACTAGAATCAGAACGTATAGGATTTCTGAACTGATACATCAGTCCACAGCACAGCAAGAGTTAAACATATGCAAACCACAAGAGTGCCCAGAGAAAACCGAAGGTGCGATGGGTACAAATAGTTGTAAGTCACCAAACAGCTTTGCATGCCCCCCAACAAAACCCAGCTAAGGAGGACAGATTCAATGGAACTGAAGTATCAAAAAGCTTTATTACTTACAATATCCAGAATAAGGTGCTGTGCATATTGCTAAGGTAGTAAGAAAACCTCTTCAGTCTGCAGTAATTCACCCAGCACTGTGTTGTACCAATAGAAGTACGTTTTCAAACAAAAAATGCCTGTATTGGCACAAAAAGATGTCAGGTGAATTATTGCAGCTGCAGATGTTTCCTTACTGTCTTCGCAGTATGCACAGCACTTAATATTTATTCTAGATATTGTAGGTAATAAAACTTTTGATACTTCAGTTCCACGAGTCTCTCTCCATTAACTAGGTTTTGTTGGGGGGGGGTGGGAGTGTGAAGTTGGCTGATGATTTAGGATTAAACATACAGTACCTTACACTGAGTGGGAGGTGCAAAGTGCTTGACAGAAAGTAGGGTGGGATTTCTTGTTGGTCATTAAGGACTATGTCCTTCTTTAGTGTTATCAGGAATGGGACAAGAAAGGATGTGGTCCTTGAACTGTTGCTGAGGAGTAGGGATGACATGATCAAAACAGTAAGGGTCAAGAAGCCGGTGACAACAGTAACTATAATAAGATTGAATTTGAGGTGAAGGAAGCTGCTTCACCAAAAATCAGACTATGATGCTACATGTCAGGATGGCTAATTTTGATAAGCTGTTGGAGATGGTTGTCTAAAGTTCTGACTACATTACTGAGAAAGAATGCTAATGTCAAGTGGGAGGCTCTGAAGCAGCATATAATGGAGACCGTGATTAGATTCATCCCCATAGGCAACAAGAGAAAGAGGGCTAGGCAAACATGGTTGTCCAAGGAAGTTGAGGGAAAGTTGAAGAAGAAAAAGGGAGCACGTTACTAGAAGGATTCTGGAGAAAGAGTGAGGGAAGCAAAGTAGAGTATGGGAATTACATTAGAAATGCAGGGCCATGATTGCACAGGCCAAGACAGCTCTTGAAGGCAGGATTGCATATGGGATCAAGGGAGAACAAGAAACCCTTTTTGTTAATTCACGTGGAACAAAAGGAGAGTCCGGGATAAGGAGGGAGGAATCATTGAGAAAGGCAGTGCAAATATCAGAGGCACTGAATACTTTGTCAGTATTCTGCCATGACCAGCTGGAAGTGGAAGTAATGGGAGAGATACAGGTCATACAGGAGTCAATGTTGATCATGTCAGAATGATGATGCCTATTCAAAAAGGGGAGAAAGTCAAACATAGGTAACTACAGAAAGTCAGACACAGGTGACTACGGACCTGAGAGCCTTACCTCGATGCTTGAGAAGTGTCTGAGTCAATCATAAAGTATGTGTGTGGTATACAATATGGGCAATTATAGGCTGTTCTTTAGCACACAACATAGACTCTCAAAAGGGAGATTTCTAAAACAACCTCATTGTCTTCTTCAAGGAGAAAATGTGGGGGTATACAAGGGCCATTTGGTGGATATGGTCTATCTGGACTTCACTAAGGCCTATGACAGTGTACTTCAATGACAAGTAATTGAAAAACAAACACATATAGAGTCCATAAAATACACCAGAAGTGGACAGCCAAATGGCTGGCAAATAGGAAGGAGAACTCAGGAGAGAATGGTAATTATTCAGTGTGAAGGGATGTTTTAATTGGAGCACCCCAAGGCATTTGTTTTGGGTAATTTGCTCTTTAACATAAGTTTATTTTGTACTCTGCTTACTCTCCCATCACCAGCATGACCCAACTCCACTTAACTACCCTTAGCCCCATCCATCCATCCTTTCCCCAGTGCTTACATTGCTTCAGGGAATCCATAGTGCAGCTCATACAGCTAGGATGGGTTCCATTCAGGTGTCTGTCCACTGGTCCAGATGCAGTCCACCATGTGTAGGAGACAAAGTGGCTAGTCAGGTTGGCAGGGCCCAAGGAGTGCCAGCATTATGCTGCACACCACCATGGATTTTCCACTTCTGTTTCTCTTTGAGGATGTCGATGTGCATGGTGTCAATGAGCACTCTTGTATGCAAGGCATGCTTGTGCTCTGACCCAGCCAGCACCCACCCTAGCTCTGTCACTTCCACTGCACCATCACCTGTGGTCACTCAAGTTGTGCTATTGCAGCAGAGCCTGCAACTCACCTTCCACAGAGAAGGACAGTGTCTTGTGGGTTGCTCAATCCTTTTACCCTCTGCCAGCCCCTGATGATGCAAGCTCATTCCTGAACCTGGTTCACCAACATCATGAGTGACTGCGCTACCACTGTGTTGATAGCCTGTTTAACATAGTTATTATTGACCTGGAGGAAGGTGTCTACAGCAGGCTGCTGAAGTTTGCTGATTATGCTAGATTGTAAAGAAGAGTGGACATATCAGAGGGTTGAATGCACAAGTGGACTTGCACATATTAGCAGTGTGGGAGAAGAAGAAGAATAAAAAGAAGAAGAAGAAGAGGAAGAGGGAGAGGGAGAGGGAGAGTGAGAAGAAGAATGAGAAGGAGAAGGATAATCAAAATTTCAATGTGCTCACACAGCTGGATGAGATGAGATGATGCTTATGTAACTTGATTTGCTTTGTGGCTTTCCGCCTCTCTATCCATGGGATATGCCACCCTGTAGGGGTACAACGCAAGGAACGCTAGAGGAGGGTTTCCCCCCTACAGGTGCCGCGGGAATGATTGCATCAGCTAAAGGTAGGTTAGGAAGAAGCCCACAGGTATGAGAGACGAGCCACTGGAGGAGGAGGGGTGGATGGTGGGCAACGAAAAACAAATCCTGGCGAGGTCCAGGATGAGTGACCTTTTAGGCCCGATGGGGGAGTGACGTTGTTGCTCCGCCTATTGAACCTCAGGCTTAAAGCCCTCCCATTATATAATGCTTTTCATATGCATTGTATCCCAAAGTGCTTTACAAGCAATGGTAAACTGGTAATGAAGTGACCGAACATGTAGTGGCAGCCATTTCACACATCAACACCCTCACATAGCCTTGGACAATTGCATGAACCATTTTTATCAGAAGAGGAATGCTGGGCAGGACACCGGGAAAATTCTCCTACACTTGCTGCTGGGGGGGGGGTGATATCTGCTTTCTGTCAGTGGGATGGAGCAGGTCTGGCCCCATGCAGTTGGAGGATGATGGCAGTGGTGGTGGTTCTAGCCAGAGACTCTCACAAGCTTCAGTCACTAATTCTGGTTTTAGTGAGACCTCCAATGCCACTTTATTAGCTGTATAACAGAAATTGCAGGAGGAGCTGGAGTTCAAGAAAAGACAGATGCTTGACATGATTAACGAGGTGGAGCTGGATTTCATGAAGGAGAAGAACAACCCTGATGAAGAAAAGAGATGAAAACATCTACTTAGTAGTCTCTCCAGGTTGCTGGAGAAAATGTTTTTACATGCCTCCCCAGTTCATGCTCTTGGCACCGATTCTGAAACTCCATCACAAGTTTCAATGGTGGATACAGCACTTGGGGGATATGCCTGAGTAACCATGATCCCCTGAAAATGCTCTTCAAAAGGCCAGCTGGATACAGTTAGAGGATGGTACCTGGATTCTCAATCCCAACATAGCTTTGCCTGGTTCACAGCCTGGTAGCTATGTAGTCTCGGACATTGCTGAAACTTCTAATGAACCACTCCCACAACACAGAATGCTGCTTTCAACTGCTACTGCTGTGCAGAGCATGGAACAACGACAGAGCATCTATCCCCCGGATAGGGGTATGTCTGTTTCTTTTGCTTCTACCACTTCCACTGATTCTCGGTGATTCAAGACTGTGCCTTCCTCCCAAGGATGGCGGGATGGACACCCCTCTGAATGGATGGGTTCGCTTGATACTGTCTTCTCAGGTCAGGTTGTATTGCCTACCCCAATCCCTTCTACCAGCTCTAGTGTGCCTCCCCAGCTCTTCCCCAGCAACAACCTGCTAGCTATGCTAGATTACTTCCCCATCCTGTTGAACCCACTAAAAGATGGAATGTGGTTCACGTTTGCTATAAGAGGGGCTTAGATTTACATACTGACCGTGTTTATGTGGAGAAAACTCAGAAAGCAGTCCTTACGCTTTCCTCCCTTCGATGTGTACACCCTTATTCCTGCTTCTGGGGACTCATGTTTTGATATTAGCTTTTGTAGGATGGCTCTTTTACAACAGTTCTGGATTCAATGCCATACCTTGAAAGACTCTCCCCTATGGATCCCCCTCCTAGTGCCACAGTCTCTCCATATGTAAATTGTTGGGTGGGTGGGTCAGAAATTCTTCATTAAAATGGGTATCTGACAAGGTTGCCCCCTTAGCCCCCTTTTATACATTTTATCTGGGGATCCTAATTGCGGATTTTGAATTTGTCCCCTAACATTACTGGTATTTCTTCATCACCACAGTCCCCCAGTGTTACAACACTTGCTTACGCTGATGATCTGTGTTTATGTCTAGTGGATAAACAGTCTAGGGTTGCAGTGCAGGGCATACTTCAGCTCTTTATAGTTATTACTGGGGCTGTTATTAATTTTCTGAAAAGTTCCTGTGTTTATATTGGGACCCGAGATTCTTCATGTACCTCGATTGCAGGAATCACTGTTACAATTGATCTTTGCAAAATCTTAGGGATTTATTTTGGTCCAGAGGACATGGCACAGGTCAATTGGGAACAGCAATTGGAGGTGGGATAATTATGCTTTGGAAACAGTGGAAAATGGGGAAGAAAAGAAAATGTAAAAAAAAAAAAAAAACCTTTTTAGTCCCAATATTTTTGTATTTCAGCACGTCTACCCCCCCCTTAGATGTTTGGAGGTACATCTGTATAGCTGTTTTTTCATGGTTTTGGGGGCATCGGCTCAACCTGATTAAACGTAGAGTTACTTATCTTTATTTATAATCAAGTGGCTTGAAAATGCTTAACTCAGGGGTTTTCATTTTTAGTATATTTATTTATGCCAACCTTAGGCCTTTGCTGTTATCCTCCTCCCATGACTGGACACTTTGGGTGCGCAATCATATCTCTTCAATTTTGGGAGAATAGACTAGCAATTCCTTTGTTGACAAAAACAAAAGGCGTTAAAAACTGGCTTCCTATTTTGTGGACTACTTTGATGGTGGTCTCCCTGAATGCAAGGAGTCTGGGTAACAAAACAGCTGAGCTCCAAGCTATCTTAACTGTAGGGCTGGTGGACGTTGCGGCCATCATGGAAACCTGGGCCACCCAGCACCAAGACTGGGATCTGGTGATCCCAGGGTACAGAATTTATAGGAAGGACAGAGGAGTGGGTAGAGGGGGAGGAGTGGCAGTTTATGTAAGGGATGGGATTAAATGCACTAGAGACTTGGGAGAGGAAGGGAGGACGGAGGTGCTATGAATGCAGTTCCTGGACTCTAGAGGTAGAAAACTGAGACTGGGGGTGGTGTATAGACCACCAGCTCAGTCTGAGGAGTTGGATAGGGAGTTGGCAGAACAAATTAGGTGGGTATGTAGGAAAGGGACTGAGGTGATCGTGGGGGACCTCAGTCTGCCTGTGGTGGATTGGAGTACCCCAGCTACCGCTAGTGCCAGGGAAAAGGTATTGCTAGATGTGTTTCAGGATAGGCTTCTGGCACAATTAGTTAGCATGCCAACTCAGCTAGATAATACACTCAACCTGGTGCTTTTGAATGGGGAGGTGGTGAAGGAACTTAGGGTGGAGGACCCACTAGCTGGGTGTGACCATCAATCATTGTGGTTTACACTCAGCTTCAGCAAGGAGTCTGTAGGATCAGTGGCAAGGGTTGTGGATTTCAGACAGGTGGACTTTGGGAAGATGCAGGATATCCTGATAAGGTGCCTAGAGGGGATAGGACCGGGGGTGGATGCCCAACAGAAGTGGGATATCATCAAACTTAGTCTGAGGGAAGCTACTGAGGCCTGCACCAGGACTCTGAGCAAGAAGAGTAGGGCTAAGAAGCCTTGTTGACTGAGCAGAAGTGTTCTGGAGGGGTGAGGACAAAGAAAGTTGCATTTCGGAGATTCAAGAGGACCAATGGGGGAGGACAGGGAGGAGTATGTGAGGAGGACCAGGAAGGTAACCAAATTTGTAAGAGAGGCCAAGGCCTCCAGAGAGTTAAGGTTGGCTCAGGCATCAAGGGAGGGGAGACAGACATTTTTAGATATGTAAGAGAAAACAGAAGCTGCAGGGACCAAATAGTGTGGATCAGGAGGGGTGGGGGTTAGTGGAAAAGGGAGCAGACGGAACAGGCAGAAGCAATGAATTAACACTTCAGCTCTGTGTTCACCCAGGAGGAGGGCGGTCCACTTCCTCAGTGGACCAGGATGGTGGTGAAGGGGGGAAGGGTGACGGACGGGGAGATCATGGAGAGCAGAGTATTAGAGGATTTGAAGGCACTAAGGATGGACAAGGCACCAGGTCCTGTTGGCATTCACCCCAGGGTGCTGAGGGAGATGGCAGAGGTGTTGGGCAGACTGTTGGTGGACCTGTTCAACACCCCCCTGGATACAGGATGTATGCCGCAGGACTGAAAGATGGCTCATGTGGTGCCTATTCACAAAAGTGGCACAAGGGATGAGCCAGGAAACTACAGACCTGTTAGTCTCACTTCCATAGTGGGTAAACCTATGGAAGCGATCCTGAAGGAGAGGTTGGTGACATTTCCTGAGGTAAATGTCCTCCAGGATTGGCAGCAGCATGGGTTTGTCTTGGGGAGATCTTGCCAGACCAACTTAATAGAGTACTATGACTGGGTAACAAGACAGCTGGATGGGGGCCATTCAGTGGATGTCCTGCATTTGGATTTCAGCAAGGCCTTTGATTCAGTGCCTCATGGGAGGTTGGGGTGGAAACTGTGATGTGTGGGAGTGGGAGTGAAAATTGCTAATTGGATCATGAACTGGCTGAAGGGGAGGCAACAATGGGTGGTGGTGTGGGGAGAACTCTCAACCCCTAGGCTGGTGACAGGTGGGGTGCCACAGGGCTCTGTACCGGGTTCAGTATTGTTTGTGCTGTTCATATTGGATATCTCTCATGGAGTTAGGAGCAGAATCAGTCTGTTCACAGACAATACCAAGATGGGAGTGGCAGTGGATGATGTTGAGGGATGGAATGAGCTACAGCGGGACTTAACCAAGCTGAAGGAGTGGTCGACTAAGTGGCAACTGGGCTTCAATGTGAGGAAGTGTAAAGTTATGCACGTCGGGGCAAAGAACCCCAGGAGGGAGTACTGGTTGGGTGGGGCGAGACTGGAGGCCACCGAGGAAGAGAAGGACCTGGGGGTGGTGATAACTGAGAACATGAACAACTCTGCCCAGTGCAGAAAGGCTGCAGCCAATGCTAACAAGATGCTGGGGTGCATTGCAGGGGGAATCTCTACCAGTCATAAGGATGTCATCCTGCCCCCTCTACAGATCATTAGTCAGGCTGCACTTAGAGTACTGCATGCAGTACCGGCATTCGTATCTGAAGAAGGATATCAGGCTGCTAGAGGGGTGCAGCATAGGGCAACAAAAATGATACAGGGGATGGAAGGTAAACCCTATGAGGACAGACTGAGACATCTGAGTTTGTACACCCTGGAGGAGAGAAGGGATCAGGGTGATATGATTGAAATGTTCAAATATCTGAAGGGGTTCAACAAAATGGGCATAGATGGGCTATTTAGACTGAGGAAGGGAAGTGACACAAGAGGACATGGGCTAAGATTGGAGGGGGCAGATTTAGGATAGAGATGAGGAGGCATTATTTCATGGAAAGGGTGGTGCTGAAATGGAAATCCCTATCGGAGGAGGTGGTATCATGTAGGATGGTGGGTGCTTTCAAAAGGGCATGGGACCAGGTACAGGGGAGGTGTCTGGGTAAGTAGTAATGAGAAATTACTGGATGGGAGCGAGGGGGAAGGGGTGGGGCAGCTGCAATCTAGGGGCACTGGCTGCGCACTCGAGCAGACTTGATAGACCATAGGGCCTATTTCTGCTGGCAGATTTGTATGCATGTATGTATAAGTTAGAACAATGGAGAGTACAACCGAATATGGTTTGTTCCTTCTCCCAAAAATCTTTTTATGAGACTATTGTAACATCTAGATTTTTTGAACAAACAATATTTGCGGCTGTTCCGGTTTTAGATAGACACTGTGTTGAGCACATGCTGACAGACAAGAGAATCCTAGTGAAGATGTGGATACATTGTGGTTATGTGCCCATAAGAAACTCAGTTTTAAAGGAAATTTGAAACAGAAGAACATGTCAGAAAGATACTGTCCCAGGCCTACTTGTTTTCTAGTAGTTGAAACCATTGATCATTTATATCTTCACTGTCCCTACATTCAGGACTTTTGGGTGCTGGTACTAGTCCAGTAGAAACAACCCATATTTCATAATGTATCTCCCAAAATTCTGTTTTGGGGGATTTTCACACTCTGCTGGCATGTCCATAATAGTAGTAACCTCAGGGTTGTCTTTGCCTGTATTAAATACTGGGTATGTCAAATCTGCTGTAGGTTTGGAATTCAGCAGCAATATATATCTCCAGGGGAACTGTTACAAACCATTCTAAAAGAAATTAGTTTTATTCTAGAAGAACAATGTTGTTATGTTACTGTTGCATTATACAAAGAATGGTGGGATCTTTGGCATAGTTAAAATGACCAAATCCCGTTTAGTTCTTTTTTTTTGGATAGAGTTTGCGATTGTTTTCTTTCCTTTTTTCATTTGTTTGCCTATGATGCTATTCTTTGTATCCCTACTTCGTTCTATATGTATTTTGCTGGATTTCAATTAAAAAAATTCCCCTACTCTGTGTGAAAAGTGCTTTGGGTTCTTTAACTTCCACCTGGACACCCAGAGGACAGCACCAGGATGGGTAGAAGGGATCTTGGTTTAATATCTAATCCAAAGGACAGCACACCCCAACAATATAGCACCCCCCCTCCCAATACTGCACTCAGGTGCCAGTGTTTTAAGTATACACCCAATCCCAGTGTTGGACAAGAAGCCATGACCTTCTGGCCCAGAGGTGGATGTGCTGCACACTGAGCCACGCTGAGGCCTGGCATTTGGCATAGAAACATAGAAACATAGAAAAAGACTAGAGGTCCATCCAGTCTGCACAGGTTCCCTATAATCCCTGTAACCTTCCCTGCAATGTATTATTCCTCCAAGGTAATAATCCTCCTCCTCCTATCCCCATTCATACATAAGGCATTGGTTCCCTTGAGAAATAAGGACATTAATTTAACATGGAGAAGTGTAAGGACTACACTGAGAGGGTGAGAAATCAGGGTCTCACATGCATCCTGTCTTGTGAAATAGTGGGCAACACAACCAAGGAGAGGGACCTAGAGGTAAATGTGGACAGTAAATTAAAGTCAGGCAGTCAATGTGCTGTCACAGTCACAATAGCAAACACAATACTGGATGCATTTTGGGCAGTAGGTATAAGCAGGTTCAGGGAGGTGAACCTCTTCCTATACAAGACCTTGGTTTGCTTGACACTGGGTGCTAGGGGCATGCTAATACCTTATTTTGAATGTTTGAGTCTTTACATTCAGGGGCCCAACTATTCATTATCTGAGCTTCATTATTCATCTACTAAGAACAGTGTGTGAGAGTTCAGGATCTCCTGAAACTTTCTGTCCAATCAGAGGCCACTTTGGAAGTTCACTGAAGGCAGCCCATGTGACCCAGTCCTTGTAGAAGCTACAGACAAGAAAGATTAACATCTGAGCTGCCGTGGAAGAACAATCTTTCATGTACTTGGAAAAAGTTGCCAAAAAGCAGAAATGTTGACAGTTTTTGTTCCATTTTCAAGTCCCAAGCTATAGAGGGTCATTTTTTTTCACTCTTTAGTGTGATAACATTCAGTGTTTCTCAAGAAAACTGCTAGTAGTTTTTTTTCCCTTAAACATGAAACAGACTAATACTACTAGGCCTGTCACAGCTCAGCAAACAATTAGTCACAGTAGGTACACATTAAAAAAAAAAGATTTTGACAGTGTTTGTGCACTTTTTTGTTAAGTGTCAAGTCCCAAGATGGGGGCGTGGCTTACCAAGCAACATGGTGGCAGCTTAATTTACCTGGAGCAGACCTGGAAACTACATCCTACTAAATCCCACTTTCAGCATTGTTGATGAACGGTACATATTTTGCCTAATGGATCAAGGACAATATCAGCACCTGAAATATATACTAAAATTGACGGGGTCATGCCAGAGAAAACACAGCAATATTGAGTAATAAGGATTTGCAGCACTTACTTTGAGGGGCACCGCTACAGTTGGCACTTGGACCTGAGAAGCAACCAGGACTCTTCTCTTACAGGGGCTGTACCTCTCGGGAACTCAGGCACACTTTCAACATGGCACTGCAACAAGGAGGGGTGATCGCAAATGAATTAGCTAACATCATTAGTTGCCTCAATAGAATTTTGATTGATATGACACAATTAAAGGTAACTACAGCTCAAATGAATTTGGACTTACAAGCCCTGAACACTAGAGTTACGGGAACGGAGCGTGTGGTGCATACCCAGGAAAAAACCTGCATGCACACAGTAGCCAAATAAGGAACAATTCATCACAAATAAAATACCTTCTTCAAAAAGTGGACGATATGGAGAACAGGGCCCGACACAACAACCTGCAGATTGTCGGGGTCCCTGAGGGTACAGAGGGTCGGGATATGATCACTTTCCTGTCAAACTTTCTTCCCCAGCTACTACAGATGAACAATGCACCTAAGCCTATCCTGGAGAGAGCGCATCAGTCCCCAGCCCCAAAACCAAGACAGAGGGACCGCACCTGCCCATCGTATGTTGATTCTTGCAGTACCCAGTGAAGGAGCTCAACCTCCAGGTGGCCAGGGACAAAGGAACATTCATGCGGGAAGGCCACAAAATCTTACTGTTCCAGGACCCCTCCCAAGACCTATCTAGAAAGCGGAGAACCTGTAGTGCCGTTAAGCAGGAGCTGTATAACAGAGGCATCAGTCTGCTACACTTCAATGCTCTGTGTTGTATTTCAGGGAGAATACCTTATTTTTGATACCCCACAACAGGTTCAACAATTCCTGGAGGATACTGTGGGGGAACTACATGCACCCACCTAGGCTGCAAACAGCACTGGCATGGAAGCTGAAGCATATGAAGCTACCAGGCCGTCGGAGCCCACACCATCCGAAGCATGGCAGCTGGTCCAGTGGGGCCACCCAAAAAGGAAATCTGCAGAAGCTACAAAGAATAGAGCTACCAGATCTAGGGCATGGTTGAGGAGCCGCCAGAATTGACTAAATCATTCTGGCACCAGCAGCGCATCCTCAGCTGACACTCCCATTAAAACCTCCAATTGGTTTGAACCATTCCAGGAACTCAGACCTGCCTGCTTGCAAATGTCTGAGCTGGTTGCCTCTTAGCAGGAAACCACCATGTCTCCGGCAGGGTCTTCTGCAGAATGGACGTCAGCGGACTGGGATTGGGCAGATTCCGTCGCGGAGGATGAGGATTTCCTTGAAGCCCTCTCAACCAGCATCATGCCACCACCTGAGCATGAACAATTTGCCTATATCTGAAGTAATGTGGTTTGCTTATCTATGGCTCTGGTACTGGTAAGAGCTGTGTTTGTTTGTTTTTTTTTTTTTCCTTGAGGAGAACCCAGGGTAGCTCTATTTGACAGTGGCCTGCACTTTATTTTTCTTATATATTTTATCTTCTCTGCGGCTGGGGCATGTTACTGTGGTCCCCCCCAAGTCTGGCTTGATCTCACAGCCCCACTCTCTAACCCAAGCCCCAAGTTCTACCTCTTCCTCCGGTCCTGCACAGCGGTCCTTCTCTTGCGGCGGGTACACAACCACCACTGCAGAAGCCGGGGGGGGGGGTCCAGATCAGGGGGAGCATCCAGAGCTTTTGAAGCCAGGCGGCACCACCAGACCAGCCATCATGTAGCATGCTGAGGTGTTTTTGCCATACTCCCCCTCACACATGGGTGTGCAATGACGTCAACATGGAAAGATCCGTAGACGTCAGCCGCGTGTATCCCCAATTATGCTCCCACTGTCAGCAGTACCTCCGGTCTCAACCGGAGGTCACTACTGCACCAGGATGCCCCTGGATCCCACCCCAGGGAGAGGAGAGGAGATCTGTCTTCGGACACTCAATCCTACTCCCTTCCCTGCCATTCCCGAACCCGGGTCGCTGGTGTGGCACGAGGTGCGGCGTCCAGCGCCTCAACCCTCAGCACCACTGGGCAGGCCAGCGGCCTGCACTTTGACAGTAATGTAATTGACAAACCCAGCTGCAGGTTGCTGGTAGAGCAGGAGAGATGGTACCACAAGGTTCCCCTCAATGGGGAGTAGCTGGTAAGGCCACAGGCAGCATACACAGCTGTATTTCCTTTTTCTCAATGGCCGCTATGGACTATGGCCTTTCTCCAATCAAGAAAGGGTATAAACTCACTACATCTACAGGGAAAATGCATGTTTTCCATAGCCCTCCTGAGGTCTGCGCTGGGCCATGGGATGGAAATGTTCTTTCACTAGCCCTACCCTCTAATGGTGTATGCGTGGTGAACTTAGGGTGCTGAGTTCAGTAATCTTACAGCCTGTAATCTTGTTAGCACCTGTTGCGCTGGTTTCAAAAAGTTATGTGTTTTTGATAAGGGGGTGGTTTTGATGGGGAATGTCATAGGGGGAGGCCATGCTGGATGCCTCCTGAGGCTCTGGTCTCAATGGGGTGGCTGTGATCTCCCCTATAAGTGCTGTCACCCCTCCCCCCTTTCCTCTGCTTTTCTCCTCGCATTGCCTGTTGTTCCACCCTCTGACATCGATAGGGGCTGGTTAATGGTGGGGCAAAGAGACGACCTCTCCTATCATGACCCCCCCTTCCATTAAAATGTAACTCAGACTGAGCAACATGCAGGTACTGGGGACATTTGCTGGCACTGACCACCAAAGGCACCGACTGTCCACTTTAGCGCAGAGTAACCTTACTCTGGGCATGCCCTGCATTGGAGATTGGGCGCGTCCTTTATGCACTCAGGCAGCACATGCTAGCATTTTCATGGCTGATTGCATGATGCAGGTTCCCAAGGTTGTTCAGCCACTCAGGGCAAGTCTAGAAGGGAGTGCATCCATAGTGGTGAGCTTTGACAAGTTGGCTCTCCTAAGAGATCGCCCCCTTGTAGTTCCAAGGGTCGTTGGCAGTGGAAGAACCCACTTGGACTGTGAGCCTATAGGGCCAAGTTTCTGCCCTACAGTGAAAATAACATACTAAAGTGTATTAGAAGAGTGCTTAAGTTTTGTATGTTCTTTTCAAGTAAAAAAAAACCTAACCGGGGCACTGGGTGTGCACATGGAAAGGAGGGCAAGAAATATTTCTGAAGAAATTCAGCTTCATGTACAGTACAGGTACGCACCACTGCAGAACGACAGAGCAGACAGGTAGTCAGATGTGGTTGGATGACAGGTGTGTCAGTAACCAGAGTTTTGAAAGAGGGATGGGGCAAATGAGGAAGAGGTTCCAAGTGTCCAGATTTCAGTGATGGGGATGGGCCCATATAAGAAGAGACAGAAAGACAAGGTCATTTCTCTTACAAATTTTGATGATGGATAGCCCTGACACTGTGAAAGCCACCTCATGGAATGTGAGGGGGCTCAACTCACCGGTAAAGCGGAAAAAGGTGCTTGTCCATCTGAAAAAATTAAAAACCGAAACTGCCTTTCTGCAAGAAACTAAACTAGTTAAAGCTGAAGCCATCAAGCTGAAAAGGGAATGGGTGGGATGGGAGGTGCACAGTGTCTCTAACTCAGCGAAAAGAGGGGTGTCCATCCTAGGACATAAAAATCTACAATGGAAAGTGGTAAACATCCGAGTAGACAGTCAAGGGGGGGTTGGTGCTGGCAAAAGTTGGAAACTCCCAAGGGTCCCCTGGTCCTGGCTAACGTGTACACCCCAAATGACAACCAACCAGATTTCATAGATGAGTTATCCCAGGCAGTCCTTGATCTGCCCTCAGAAGACACAGAAATTATAATGGGAAGGGATTTCAACCTTACCATGGAATATATATTAAATCGCTCTAACTCAAGGCCAGAGCCCCACTCCAAGACACTGCAGGCCTTGCATAACCTTATGAGTCTACACCATCTGACGGACATCTGCAGGTCAAGTCAACCGGCAGGTAGGGACTATACATATTTCTCCGCTGCCTGGGGAATGGCCAGCAAAATTGATTTTTGGCTCACTTCCCCAGGGATAACCTCCACCTTCCAGATATATATATATATATATATACTCCCCAGGGATAACCTCCACCTTCCAGATATATATATATATATATATATATATATATATATATATATATATATATATATATCAGATCATGCCCCCGTCACGCTAATTTACCCACTGGGCCCACTCAAATCTAAATCCACCCAATGGATACTGGCTCCAGACAGAGACACAGCATTATTTTGGGGATAATAAACCTGGGTCAGTCTTGCCTGCAGGCATATGGGAAGGTTACAAAGCCACCATGAGAGGGAAGATAATCAGTTATGCCTCCCATAGGAGGAAACTCAGGGAAAAAGAGTAGAGAGTCTGGAATGAGGCCTGAAGGAGAAAGAAGCCATTTACAAATCTGACCAGAAACAATTCAAAAATTCCTCTTTGATATATGAGATCATGTCTCTGAGAATAGAGCTTAACACACTGGCCACGCATTAGGAGGAGCTCCTACTGTAGAGGACCAAATCTAAGTATTGGCCAATTGGGGTAAAAATGGCAAACCATTGGCGTGTCGCCTGAAGAGGCATCGGCATATAGCTCAGCTGGCTGACCCCAGAGGTACTAAGTCCATGATCCCGCGGCCGATCAATGCCATCATAACAGCCTTCTATAAAGACATATATGCCTCACACATACATTTGGACAAGCAGGCTTATGATAATTTTGTAGCTAACCTCCCCCTCCCCAAACTCTCAGACTCCCAAAGGTAGCTGTTAGAGACACCCCTGACTCAGCAGGAGCTTAAACCGGCCATATTACCAATAGCCTTCCACAAGTCACCCAGAAGTGATGGGTTCCCAGCTGATTACTATAAATTCATCATAGATTCAGTAACCCTGCCACTTTTAACAATGCTGGAGTCCACACATAGTCAACGAAATCTTCCACCTACCCTTAGTGAGACCATTATTACAGGCCTTCCCAAAGATCACAAAGACCCCTCAAACCCAGCGGGATACTGCCCCATTTCCTTAATAAATGCAGATGCCAAAATCCTTGCAAAAGTATTGGCTACAAGGCTGGAGCAATATCTCCCTTCGCTGGTGCGTGCATCTCAAGTGGGCTTTGTGAAGGGCAGGTCTAGCGCAGATCATCTGAGGGCACTGGCCACTCTGATCCAGACTGTGGGTGGTATTCCCACTCCAGCAGCGGCAATAGCGGTTTATTTTGAAAAAGCTTTTGACTCTGTAGAGTGGGAGTACTTGCATGCAGTTGTGGATCAGAGTAACTTTGGGGATAATTTCCTGGGTTGGATACAGTCTCTGTACAGGGCCCCCACAACAAGACTGTTAGCTAATAATGTCCTCTCTGCACCCTTTCTGCTATATAGGGAGATCAGACAGGGCTGTCCCCTCTCCCCCCTTCTGTTCGTGCTAGCTATGGAGCCGCTGGTGGCGACCCTCAGGGCCCACTCCTCCATTCAAGGTCTGGAAGTGGGAGGGTCAAAATATCGCACTAAACTCTATGCAGACAATTGCTTAATACTCACTAGAGATGTGAGAGAAAGCCTTCCCCACATATTAGGCATCCTCCATTCCTTTGCTAGTATCTCAGGACTGCAGATCAACCTCAGTAAATTTGAAATACTCCCTTTGGATAAAGCGCCCATTCCCCCAGAGGTATTAGCGTCTGGTCTGACCTACGCTAAGACAGGGATAAAATACTTGGGGATCTAGATCCCTAAAAATATGCATTGCTTAATCCCAGAAAACCTCAATCCCCTGATATGCTCCTTATAAAATGAAGTAGACAAGTGGAAGCTCCTGAACCTCTCTCTGGTAGGCAAAATAGAAGCCACCAAGATGATGGTAGCCCCTAGGATCTACTACATCCTGGCACACCTACCGGTACATATTTCTAAAGTGTGGTTCAACAAAATTGACAAAATACTAAAAGTGTTCCTATGGGATATGAACAAACCAAGATTTAGCTGGACAAAACTAAGAGCCCCCAGAGATAGAGGTGGATGGAACCTACCGTGCTTTCAACAATACTCCCTTACTAATATAGTGAGTGTTTCAACCCGTATGTTACAGGGGCCCAAGGAGAATTATTCTCCTCTGCTATGGGTTAACATAGAGACTTCCATACTTGACAGGGTAAATCTGGCGGCATACCTTCCCAAAGAAATGTGCATCCTGTTTTACTATAAAGGCTTCAAACATGGCCTTCCAAAGAATGGGAACGAGAACTCGGAAATGTGTTCACCCAGGCAGGTGTATCCCGGTATGGTTCAATCCTGATATATTGATTGAGGGAAAGTCATTGGATTGGCAGTCCTGGACACAATGCGGTGTATTGACCATAGGGGACATATTTGATCCAGTTGGTGGCTCAATGTTATCCTTTTCCAAGCTCCAGTTTCGGTATAACATCCCAAAAGGGGATTTCTGGAGGTACCTCCAACTCAGGAGTGCAATCAGAGCCTGGAAGGCCCACAGCTGCCAGTGTCAGGCCCACAAAGGTAGACTGGGTCAAATACTAGACCCCCTCCCTCTGAGCAGCTGGCTGACAAAGCCCAAGGGGCTTATAGGCATTTAAAGAGACATGATGACCCGAGAAACCGCTGACCCCTCACATCCTGTTAACTGTAGATGGCAGGAAATGTTGTCCACAGTGATCACAGTTGCAGAGTGGGAGAGGTGTTGGAGATTCGCGCAGGGAGCCTGCAAAGATCAGAAGAGTGTACTAATCCAAAAGAAGATACTCCAACTTTGGTATCGCACCCAGCTGATTCTTAAGAAAATGGGCTTGCTCAGCTCGGATGAATGCTGGAGATGCAGTAGTGTAGGTACTGATCTGCTCCATATTTTATGGAACTGCCCTGCCATTGGATCCTTCTGGGACTCAGTCCTATGGGAATGTAGTGCAGTACTTAAAGCTAACATTTCATCCTCTCCATCCTTATTATTGCTAGGGATCCCAGAGCCGGAAGTCAGACTGAATAAAAGCCAAAGATATTGGTTAATGCAGGCCACCATAGAAGCAAAGCGTTTACTCCTAGTGAGATGGAGGACCACAAGGGTTCCAAACCTGAGGGAATGGTATACGACAATGGAAAATGTGGCTATTTACTCCAGGCTGTTGTATTTCTCAAGTTCAAAACACAGGGGCATATTATACAGCTTGGGGCCCATACCTGTCCTATCTGACACACAAAAGTGCAGGCCTGAAGACAGAATGATGAAAAGACCTCCTGAAATCTCCTTGAATTTGACCAGACACCCATATTTGGCTTTAAATTGATCACTGCAAGTGTAATGGGCTCACAACCATCTCCCCCCCTATAAATTTTGCATTCTACCCCCATACTAAACCTGTCATATTCCAACCTTGGCACTACTGTTCATCTGTGATCCTGCCTGAGCATAAGGGTATCCCACAAACTGTTATTGTATTCCCCTTTCTAGATATAAAGTGTGCCATAACTCAACCCTAACAGCTCATCTGCATGAATGATGTCTACCAGCAGTAAACATTGCACTCTGAATGTCTGTACCTGTACATGTGTGCAATACTGCCAAATGTGTTGCTGTGTTGTTATGACATATGTAAACTGTATGTTGCTCAATAAAAATTTACTGCAAAAAAGTGTCACGTTCCAAGCTAGAGTTTGCAAATTTAGAAAATGGGCTGGTCTTTGACAAACTTTTGTGTGATACGTTCATCAAGTATTTTTTTCTATACAGCTTGTTCTCCCCTTGGTGTCATCTGGCGCCACGTCACCACCCAGCCCCACCACTGACCTTTCCACAGCCTTACAGGTTATCCATCACAGTTATTTAGGACCAGTATGTAGAAGGTGGTGACTGGGGGTGCCAATTTTCCTCCAAACTCTTGTTTTTCTCCCATAGATGCTGTATATAAAGATGAGCAGCTACAGCCAGTCTGAGTGGGAGGGGGGAAGGGGTTGGAGAAGTGGACAAGAGTGGGTATATCAGTGGCACCAGTAAGGTGCTGGTCTGAAAGCATAATGATATAGTATGATAATAACTTGCATGCTGTGTGACACTGAGCAAAGTAAGTCACTTAAACGCACTGTGATCTAGAGACAGACCTGGAAATTAGCTTCAGCTCAGTGTGCCTTTCCTGGGAAAGAATTGTTAAATAAAAAAAGGGCAGACCACTGCTGGGTAGACACATGGGTTGCTTAGGCCTCCTTCTGTTGACTAAATGCTACATTTTCTGTATTTCTGACATGGGGCTGGGTAAGTGTTTGCAAAAGTTGCCACCACCTGACGTTTGTCGCTCTCATTTTTCAGTTCTCTGCTGGCTCCCTTGCAGTGTGTTGTTTGGATTTCATTCTGTGTCAGTGTGCTGCAGTGCTTGCCTTTTCCATCACATTGTGATATTATCCCAGGCCAGAATTACACAGCAACAGGATCTGTCATCACCCATGTGATCAGTACTTGCAAGAACAAGAGACAGGATAACAAGCATGTTTAAGAGGCTGACATGTTGTAAGGTTAAAATAAACCTTTCAGACTTGTAGTTCCACTTCCCCCAGCCCCAGTAAAATAAATCCCCTTGAATACTTACTTTTGCTGTTAGTACACAATGTGTGTTAAGCCTTTTCCACCTACAGGAGTCCCCCCCTAATAAATCCCCACAAATAATAGTTAGCTTTGTAAGGTATTAGTAAATGACAGCCTATTGTGAACAAGATATTAGAAATTCCTATGTTATATTGATGTATGTTGTTCAGTGGTAGTGGGTTGAACTCACAGAGTAAATCAAATGCAGTCAAAATCATAGGTAATAGCAATTTATGCAGAGCAGGACTCAAGCTACTACACTTCTGAAAAATATTGCCATGACTCATACCATGACCGTGGGCTCTGGCTGCCACTTAAGCATTCAGTATTGCTATTTTGCTTTCCCTAGTCCCTTCTTCCACCCTGATTTTGGTTTTTCATGCTATTTAACACTGTGGCATATAATACACAAAAAATGTGCACAATGAGAATGATGGGTGTCACAGGCCAGGCTTGCCTGTGTCAAAAATGCATTTTATGTGACAATACTATAATAATGCCTAGCTGCAAGTCACAGGCAGCATACAAAAAGAGTCCATGAACAGGAGTTAAGGAGTATGAGACACACTAAATGATGCAGCAAGATGCCTTGTCAAAAAGGCATTTTCTGTTACAATAATATAATAATGCCTGGCTGCAGTCAAGTCATAGGTAGCACACAAAAAACATTACTTGGAACCAGAGTTAATAACTATGAGACACAGTAAATGAAGAGGCAAGACACCAGAGTAAATAATGCAAACTGTGTTTGCAAATCCTCCTTATTTTGATAGTGATGAAGATCTCGTTAGTTGTAGTAATGTAAGGCACTCATTCAGCAGCTGAAATGTGTGAAAAGCCAACAAATACAGAACATTTCCAATAACAAGTTGTTAATATTTGAACCCACACATATTAACCCCAATGTTTCACTGATAAGTCTTATTTATGAGAGTGTTTTCATCATGTTTCTATTCCCTTTCTTGCTTGCAATTATTTACTGTATCACACAGATAAAAAAGTCTGTCTGGTTTTATGGCCTCTTTTTCACCCTTTCATTTCATTTTCAAGAAGGACCCAAGGACACGGCCTCACAGAACATTTTTAGGGCTGTGGGCGGAGACTACTGCACTATTGGGATTGTAGCTCTAAAACGGTTGATCTTGCAACTCCCTTTTTGGACATTTGGATGTATTCCACCACAGCTGCAAAATAGTGCACTCCCCTTCTGATTTTTGCTATTTGCTGCTCTATGTTAAAGGCATCTGAAAGGAGGGGGGATGCTACTGTATTGTACCTCAGAACTTCTCAGGATATTAACAAAAAAAACCTTTTTAAACTGCTGTTTCTATCATCTGTTCAGCTCAGTCTAATAAATTTATTCTATTTCTTTCAGCAACCTAGGGGTTAACTCATTTTAAGTTGTCTGTAGTTTACTGAACCTCTGAACCTCAGACTGCAGTGTCAGATTACAGACAGTGCAGTTTGCAGCCTATATTAGCTATCTGAGTCTTATGGGCACTTGTGCGCGCACACACACACACACACACACCAGCAGCAGCAGCATGATGATTGTGACTAAACAGCACTATATGGCACCAACAAGAAAATAACTTTTGTCATTTGGTAGCTTTCACAGCCCTATTGGCTCAGGCTAGTGTTTGTTTATAAAGCACCATTTTGGTCTGCTTGGAGGGATCCCCAACTCACTAGGAGACCATCATGGTGCAGTCAAAATGTTTTGGTTGTAGTGGCTGTTCCGAGGGCCCAGGTTCAGGAGTGGAGTTGAGGCACCATGTCAGAGGATGGGCCTGACAAAAAACACCTTTCATGTTGTCTCAAAGACAGTTCATAGATCCTGAATGGGGTATACCCCTGTGTGACTACAGGGCAGGGTACATCCCTGTCTGATTACAGTGTATATTTCTGGTGGACAGTACAGAGGAGAAAAATAATAGATTAAAAAAAAGAAAAACAACTGTTTAAATTTCTTAAAAGTAAAAGAAAGAGCTAGCACAATATAACTACAGTACCATCAGAACTGCTAACTAATCCATTAAACTGAGATTCTGGATGGACTTTGGTCATTCGGGGGCCAGCCATGGAAGAGACAACTGAGCATCCATTGGGTGGCTCTCCTTTTGGGAAGTGGGGGCACAATCAATGTACCCCTGTGGGACTGCCACTTAGCATAGGCTGGGTGCCAGCACAATGGATGTTTGAAAACATAAAATGAAACAAAGGATTTTAAAATAGCAATAAAAGCAGGCAGCCTTTTTTATTTGTGAAATACATAATAGACAACTATAAAAGGGTAGAAAAATTGTGAATATGAAAACTGGGAAACACTCCCCTGAACAAGTCTTATGGGCAAAATGTTGGGTAGCTGTGGGGGTCTTTAAATAAAACAAGAATATTTTGATAAGGCTGCTTCAGTAGGCTTTATGCAAAAGCTGAGTGCAGTGCACCCATTTTCACAGCCTCATTGATAGGAAGTCATAATGTGAGAAGCACCCACAGCATTTCATCCTTGCTGTTTCAAACATACATGATATGACATGTAATAAGACAACAAGAATAGCAGTTAGCTCTGGTTCAGAAAAAGTTAATGTATTTATATTACAATGAAGGTACAACTCATTGTAGGAAGGGAACATGGGGAGAAATATGTGGCTGAAGTTTATGGAGCAAGCAGACAGCGAAAGCAGACTGTTTCTATTTCATGGGATGACTACATTTGTAACCAAATAATGGGAAGTTAAGCGTGATGAAAACAAACTGTCGAACATGTTCAGGGTCTAGCATGAAACAATGAGGCTCAATAACTTCACCAGCTATGCTTAACATCCTCTCAGATGGCACACTCATAGGGGCAACTGATGTATCTTACAAACAGTTGCGCCAAGTAAGGGGATTGATGCATATTCTGACCCCAGTAGCCTAATGGATCAACCTGAAATGGCTTAAGAGACTCCACAAAATAGCCTTTCAAGATATTTTCCACAGAAAAAGGCTCTGAATTTATCCTCTTCAGTTGCTGTTGATAAAAGGACCTTCTAAGTAGTGCCCACTCACTCTCATCAGTGCTGTCTCCTGTACCAGGTATTCCTTCCCAGTCTCCACCAGAGTTGCCAGATGCTTTTCTCTCTCTCTCTCTCTCTCTCTCTCTCTCATGAGCTTCTTTGCTAGTCAGTTGCACCAGTCCCTGCATGCAACCAGTCAGCTCATTACACAGCTATTGCTGTAAGTGACTCACTCTGTGGCTATCCATAACCATATGAAGGACCACACATCTGAACTGGGCATCCAGCATCGTTGCAAAAGTGTGGCTAAGACTATCCATTACTTTTACAAATCTTGCATCCAGTTCTGCTTTCGGGTACGTACATATTTGTCCAAGGATCTTTTCTGGATATGCACTGCTGGGATCACCCAACTCAGGGTGGTAGTAGAAGTACTTACATCATGGGTGCTCCTTTTAAATGACCCAAGTACTTTTACCATGGCATCAGCCAGTGACCACTCATGGTGGCCTAGGACGCTCCCCATTTCACACTCCATTGGCTGTCATGAAGTGACCACTTTTGTCTGAAGAGCGTCAGGTAGCATGCATTCTATCTGACACGTATATCTTGTATCAGTCAATGTTGACACAGATCAAGGGGATGCACCTCTTCTAGTTGCATGTTTAGTCACCTTTGCAGAACAAAAAAATTAACACAGATGGAATGTGCTGTGGACACAGTCTTGCTTGCCTCAGAATTGTGACATAGAGCAGATGTGACCACTATGTGTGTATTTGGTTATCAGCAGGACTGCCACATAACAGTTTGGTGGTGGTCCTTTTGTGCCCCAAGTACAGAGGAGGTTTTAACACTTGATTTGTGCACTAGCACAGTGTGGGAATACTGAGTTGTGGATTGGAGCTCTGTTACTAGGCAACAGGCACTGTGGTGATGGGAACTGTAGTCCTCTGACAGCATTAGAGAACTACAAAAATGTCATCATTGTTAGCTGAGAGCTGTGATGCAGTGTAATTAAGCACACTTAGACAAGGAGGAGGATTCTTTTAGAGGACAGGAGAAAACAAATTTCTACCTGTCTCTTTTACTTTTTTACTTTTCTTGGGCTATTTTACCAGATCAGCATGGTCACATGACCAGACTCTACTTCCAGGTTCGGGAGGTATAAAATCATGCCCGCTGTGCGAGCGGCTAAGCTCGAGTGGGTGAACATGCGGTCATGCACTGAGACACGCGTCCGTATCTTTTGTGTCCAGCAGGGCCAGTGGGACAGAGGACCAGGTAACTGTGATATTAAAAGGTGGACTTACATTACATGGTGCAAAAGCAAAGCCTGATAACCATAGAGTTGCATTCAATTGTGTTTTAATACAAGTGGCAGAAAATTCAGTGAAAGTCTGGCTTCGGGGTTGCTGATATCACAGCAACAAATAATAGGAATAGAGTAGAGTCCAGTACTCACTAGTAAGATCTAAGAACCACACTAGTTGAACTGCAACAGAATTCATATTATAGTCAGAACAACACTTGTACTCAGTACTAGGATTAGCTAGCACACAGAAACAAATCAGTGACTTACTGTGGACACTTATTGCAAAATGAGGGAGGAAACAAATGTTTGCAATCTATGTGCTGTGTTTACCATTAGTATAAAAATACCAAACTTTTTTTTTTTCGAACTCTGTTTGTAGCTCTGCCGGTGGGGAACTCTCTTCAGCATCCACTGACCACCGGAGCGCTACCTTCTGCCTGAAGCACCCTTCTTCTTGCCCGAACCACCCTGCCAGACCACCCGGCTCAGCACCCTCCGAGGTAGGGCCACCCTATCCTCCCAGGGTGCTCTATCTATAATCTAATTTGCCATGTGGTCGGGGGGGCTCAATGAGAGGTGCCAGGCCTTGGAGTGTGGCTTCCTGGGGTCCATGGTGCCTTTGCCTATTCCCATCGGTGGGGATTTTCTACTTAGTTACTCCCATCCTCCCCTGCAGAGTGTGACTTTGTAAGGCAACATCGTGTCACAGCTCCACCCCCAGCATACGCTGCACCACCACATCAGCGCCACATCTCTTCCCTTCCCTGCCAACCCCTGATGACCCGGGCTCATTCCCGAACCCAGGTCGCTGGTGTGGTGTGAGGTGTTGCATTCAGCACCTCAACCCTCAGAGCCACCGGCGGGCAAAATACCAAACTTTGAATGCGATAAATGTTTACTTATTCAAACACTACAATGGAAATTAAGATTCTTAATAAAAGTCTATCAGTACATACTGAGATAGCATAACTGGAGGATTTTATAGACAATGTAGCAGCTGCAGTGGAAATAGACACTATAGGTGTGGAGGGTGGGAATGACTGCCAAAATACAAAATGACAAAAGGAAAAAGAGGATGTAAAGAAGGGACTCCAAATGACTTACAGGTGGAGGATTGGAGGATTGT
Source organism: Neoceratodus forsteri (assembly GCA_016271365.2). Taxonomy (NCBI): domain Eukaryota; kingdom Metazoa; phylum Chordata; order Ceratodontiformes; family Ceratodontidae; genus Neoceratodus; species Neoceratodus forsteri. Next base: position 1,318,325,721 of record CM028131.1, read on the forward strand.
GCAAGGCACTGTTAAATGCAGGAGAAGGAAATGTAACCTTAGAACTGCACAGAATGTTTAGTGTGCTCGAACAAGACATAAGTGTAGGTGCAGTTGGTAGTGATATGGGTATGGAAATCAAAGCTAAACCAGATGGTGGAGAAGTAAACACACACAACAGGAATGAAGTTAGCAAAAAAGGAGTACATAGAGCACCAACAGTATGCATGGAATCAAGTACAAATCTACAAAAAGCACACAATACAGAGGTAGGAAGTAATGACAATAACAATACTGGAGGTAATAACAGAGAGCCTTTCACAAATATTAACACAGATCAGCACTTTTCACACTCGAGCGATGAACCACAGGGGCAAACAAGCCTTGATAATAGGAACATTGTCATTTTGGGGGATTCCATAATAAGATTCACAGATGTCAGCATATGCAAAGGGAGAAAGAAAAATATACAACAGTAAGAACTTGAAAACCCAATTGCTATCATTCATGTTGGGGTGAATTACATTGGAAGATGAAGCCTAAATGATATATATATAAAGACTTTGAAGAAGTAGGAACTAAAATTAAGGAAAGAGGAGGGGAAGTCATTATCTCAGGAATCCTGCCAGTGCATAGGGCCAGGACAGCTAAAATCAGAGACATAGTGGCATTAAATGGATGGTTAAAGAGATGATGCTTGAAGGAGGGTCATGATTTTCTAGATCACTGGGACACTTTTAAAGACTATACACTATTCCTATGCACTGCAGGTACACAGCGAGTAGACATAGCTAAGTGCTAAAGCCACACAGCAGGTGTCCAAATGGACCCCGGCGGCATGCATTGAAGGGGTACGTGCCCCTTACACACAGGATTCCTCATCTGCCCATGGCTCTATCCATGCTGATGGACAGAGTTATTGACTGGGGGCAGTGATACACTCCCCACCAGTCATAAAGGCATGGAGTACTGGTGGAGGGAGTGCAGGCTACAGCTGCAGACACCCTTCCATAGCTGCTATGCACAACCTGCATCCAGATGATGGCAGCCTAGCAGGGCACTCAGCCACCCATCCAAAGTAGTCTTCAGCCCCCCCTGACATGCTGTGGCTCCCAGCTGGCACACACTGAATGGTGCATAGGCCCTGGCTGGTAGTGGGTATGCCGGTATCCATAATCGCCTGTTCCACAGAAAGCAGAGGAACTCGTCTACTGGATGAACATGCATCAGATTGGATTCCCGCTGTGATCCTTTGCCTGACCTGTAACCCACCCCCTATCTTCGCTGCACTCCTACACACCTGAGGGGTGGGGATAAAGAGAGGCAGACAGGCATAGTGCAGGGTGTGTGGAGCATGCCTATGCTAGTATGCAGAGGGCCATGTCAGGGTACATGCCTATAGTGCACACCCTGTGCCCAATAGTGCATAGGGCCCACAGCCAATAAAAATAGAGGAAAAAAAACTTTGATAAAGACCTGTATAAAAAGTGCCAGGCCACTTTATTAAAGACCTTCTCAGGGTTCAGTTAATTTATTTTCAGTGGAAGTCTAAAACTTACAGGAGTCAAAATCTGGAAGTCATGCCAATTTCTTGGAAGTCAAAATAATTCCAGAATCCCACCTTTGAATGTCAGTATTCTAGGAAGGACACATTTATGGATGTTAATATACTAGTGGTAAAATACAGTTTCTTTCACAGTAATCCATTATTTCTGACTTCCAAGCCAGCAGTTTCAGAAGTCATCTAATTTTTGGTTTTACATCTGAAAGTTAATGACTTCCTCCCTCTTCATTTTGGAAGTTTTTGCCTTATTTTTGGAAGTCAAATACTCCCCAAATGGAGTTAACTGAAGCCCTGATTTTGCCTATTAGCCATGTGATGAGCAGATCTGTTGGATGAGAAGACTAGTACTTAGTTCTGGGCTGGAAGGCTTCCACTATTGGCACTGACTGTGAATGTGGGGGATGTTCCATGCTTGCCAGATGGTGTGGAAATAGCAGGGGACTGCCTGCTGGAAGTGCTTGATACACTATTTCGGGGTGTGCATGGACTCTTTGGTGCTGAAGCAGAAGGAGTGCCAGCACCAGCATTTTACTCAGAGGCAGAATGGTCTGTGGAGCTGCCACCACCACCACCACTGTCTGTATCATCACCATGGGGTGGGTTTGATGGAACCACAGGCACAGACCCTGATGAAGCTCTACATACCTAGAGATGCTTTACCTTTAGGTGGTTCATTAAGGAGGTGGCTGTTAAGTTTGCAAGAGATTCCCCTGCTGATAGTCGTTCTGCACAATGTGCATACTGCCTTTCTGCTGTCCTCTTCTAGTAATGTGATATGCAGCAACACCATGCTCTTACTGCTCCTGACACCACTCATATAGTTAGTGTCACCAGTATCACCACTACCACTCTTTTGGCCCCCACTGGCCTTTCTTGTTTGGACCTGTGTCTGTGGGTTTTCCTCTAGCACCACTGGTGCTCCTGCATCTGCTCCACTTGGGTGTCCAGGCTGGGATGCAGCCTACCATAGTAGTCCCAGTTGCCATGGTTACAGTGGCAAGAATGATCTGGGTCACAGTGGCAGGAGTGGTCTGGGCCACAACGACCAGAGTGGTATCAATCACAGTGGCAGGAGTGATCTGGATCACAGTGTCAGAAGTGGTCTTCATCTCAGTGACAGGAGTGACTGACAATGTCACATTTGCAGCAGAAGTGATGATGTTAGTAGTCAGAGTGGATGGGTAGATTAGAGCAGTAGTGGTTATTAAGGCTAAGGTGACGGTGTTACTGGTGGCAGTGGCAAGGGATGAAGAGGACACATTTACTTTAATGACAATGTCCTCCTAGCAGCACTACTAGTTTGAACAGTACTTTTTTCTCTGGTGTCAGCTGATACTGTAATGCTATTGGTGCTGGAGGCAGCAGGCTCCGATGGGGTAAGACATAATTCGGTGCTTTGAATGTGCCCTGAGTATCGCTTTTCTGCAGTACACTCACCCTCACTTTCACCTGCTGCTTGCTGTTCTTCAACTACTGCGGCTTTGGTAGGGCTGGATCAAGTACATTTTTAGAACCTCCTCTGTCTACTATTGCTGTATTCCTAACAGGAATATGATATTAAATTTAAATTGTATTATTATAAAATATAGCCACTGCTGCAATGCCAGTGAGCTAACAAGTCTCACTATAGTCAAGCCTGACTAGTAAATTCTCAGAACAAGGAAGAAAATAACTTTATTTTTTAAATTTCTTCTCAGGCATGAAGTTGGAAGCCACAATGTTAGAAAAATGTCCTGAGTGCACAGTGTGCACACACATAGAACAAAATGTCAGCTAGCTGCCCAGAAGTGATAGGAGTCAGCCAACTAGTCACACCTTACCAGCTAATAGCTATGCGGCACACTCCTGGTTGCACAAGTGGGAGAGACCTGAGCCTGGGTTCCTCACAGGAAGATGACATTACATTTTAATTATAGTGCTACAAAATATATAGCCAGCTGCAAGCTGCAGCAATGCCAGTGAGCTGACAAGTCTCACTATAGTCAAGCCTGACTAGTAAATTCTTACAGAAAGGAAGAGAAAAACTTCATTTTTTAAATTTGTTCTTAGACCCAAAACCAAGAACAAGAACAGCACTAGAAAAAAAAGGTCCCTAACAGCTGAACTGAGCAAACATGCACAGAGTACACAGTACATGCTACTGAATGCAAACACGGGACAAACTGACAGTCGTCCAAAAGCAGTGGAAATCTGTTGACTCTAGTCTCCACAAAAAAAAAAAAACCCACAAGGCAAGGCAAAACCATTTTTTTTTGTTTGGCACCCTTTCTAGATGGCTCAGAGCACCTTACCACAATGAAACAGCTTCAAGCAGCATAAAACTAAACCAAATTGAATATCAAATAAATACATTAAAAATTCCATTAAACTAACTTGGGTAGGCCAGAGTAAATAAATAGGTCTTTCACTGATTGTTGAAATCCCTCACAGTATGGACAGATTGGACAACCTCTGGCATTGCATTCTACAGTAAAGTGGCAGCAACCCCAAATGCCTTGTACCCAGAATGCTTACAGCAGGACTGAGGGACTCAAAGTAATCCCACATCTGTGGAGAGGAAGGGGCATGCAGGTGTCTAGGATATCAGGAGATCTTTCAAGTAGCTTGGGCCAAAACCATGAAGAGCCTTGAATGTTAACAAGCATGTCTTGAAGATGATGCAACTCCAAACTCCATTCAGTGCAGATTGTGCAACACAGGCATGATGTGGTCCCTCCAAGAAGTTCCCATTACCTGCCAGGCTGCAGCATTCTGAGCCAACTACAGGTAGCTCATCAAACCTCCAGATAACCCTAAGTAAAGAGCATTGCAATAATCCAGTATCCAGGTGACGAAGGTGTGGACTACTATTTCTAAGTCAGCTGGTACTAAATCTGGCTTGAGCTGGGCAATATTATGAAGATAGTAAAATGCTCTTCCTAACTACCACTGACACCTGCTGTTCTTGTGTCAGCTTGCAGTCCAGAACAATGCCCCGATCCTTCACCACATCCACAGTTTAAAGTGTCTGATTATTCATTGAGCACAAAAGAAGATCACTCATCATTGCCAACCCATGCCAGTCTGGATCGATAATCATAGCCTCTGCATTACCTGGGCTGAGCCACAGCTAGTTGGAGGTCATTAAATCATTGATTTCTTCTAGGTACCAAGTTCATGTTGGACCCGACAGGAGTGCAAGACAGGTACAGCTGAGTATAATCTGCATAGCAATAAAACTCAACCCCATTCCACCTGATATGATCTCACCCAGTGGAAACATATACACAGGGAACAGCAGAGGTGCCAAAATCGAGCCTTGTAGAACCCCACAGGTGAATGCAGCTGTTCTAGAGATGAAATTACCCAGAGCCACCTGCTGCAGTCTCCCAGTAATGAAGGACTCAAACCAGCACAAAACAGGGCCTGTGAGTCCCACATAGTCCCTAAGGTGATACAACATGTCCACTGTGTGAAATGCCAATGAGAGATACAAAAGGACCAAGATAGAACAAAGTCCCTGGGCTCTGACCATAAGGAGATTATGAAGCACTCTCTCCACTACAGTCTCAGTACTATGGCAAGGCCTAAATCTTGACTGAAGAGGCTTGGAGGTGTTAAATAATTCCAGGTGAGCTTCCAGCTGTGCCACAGCTACCTTCTTGATCTCCTTCCTCATATAGGGAAGACTCAATACAGGCCTGTAATTTACCAGACTTTCAGGGTCCAAAGATGTCTTTTTTCAGGAGGGGCTTCACTTCAAGTTAGATTACTCTGAACCTAAATGATTTGCCTTGTTCTTTGTTTCAGACAAGTCCAACTAAGTTATATAAAAAACTTACATTTCTATTCACTGAATAAACCCCTATGAAATCTTCCTTATTCCCTTCAGTTTTTTAAAACACTAAATTTGGTTTTATTTTAGTACACAGTCACACAGGCTATGGAGTATGTGTCTGCTGGGATGGGGAAGTGCCCTGTTTCTTTCTCTCTCTCTCTCTCCCTCTCTCTCTCTCTCAGCCATTCTTTAGCTTCTCTTTTTTTGACCACTCTTCCAATTCTCCTGAAAAACTAATTTTCACACTGAAATATAAAAACAAAAACCCTCCCTAGTTTGGGACTTAGAAAGGGAACAAAATTGTAAAAAATTCTGCTTTTTGGCAACTTTTAACAAGTAGATGGAAGTAAAAGCAGATTGCTGTTTCACAGCAGCTCAAACATCTGTCTCCCTTGCCTGTTGCTTCTATGAGTGAAGAGTCATACTGAGCTGCCTTCAGTGAGCTTCCAAAATGGCCTCTGATTGCACAGGAAGTCTTGGGAGATCTTGAACTCCTGCAAATAGCAAAACGCTGAATACCCCCAAATAGTGCCAATCATTTGTTTTTCTTTCCAAGTAACAGGTAGGTTATTATTAACGGTATTTGGGAAATAATGTTTATTACATAAACACCCCTACCAGGTGCCCAAGCCCAGTTTCAGGTGCATTTTTATTTATTTAAAAAAATTATTTTACTTTTGTGACCACCATGTGAAAAACCCTGGTGGCTGTCTTTCATTGAACCCCATGTTTCAAATAACCCCTAACCCTCACCCCTTTTCTGGTACCCATATCACCCTCCTACCCCACACACTACCACCCCATATATACTACAATATCTCTCCCATGGTGAGCAACCAGCATAGCCCTCCCTTGGCCAGTCACCATCTCATCCTCCGCAGAGTGGCCACCGATCACTGATACCAATGCATGAAAAAACATGTTCACCCACCTTCTGGCACCCATACAAGTCTCCCCTCCCATGACCACCCCAGAACATACTTTTAATGGTGCCGACTAAAACAGCCCTTCCACCACCTCAGCCAGTTTCCATCTTCTCCACTGCCATCCATCGCTGAGTGCTGCTACCTATGAAAAAAAAACTCCCTCACTCACTCTCTGGCACCCATGCCACTCAGCTTTCCCCCACATGAAAGGAACCCCCACCTGTGGCATCTAGTGGTACAGACCTTACTCCTTGTTCTGCTTGGGATTGGAATAAACTGTTTATGCACTTGCTTTACTGTTTGATGTTTTTTTCCCTGAGTTGAACACCCTCTATGAGAGTTCCCCACTTTTCCTGTTGTAGATTCACTGTTTTAGGGGTCAGCAGCCCCTGCCCTACACTGGCTTTTCTCCACCAGAGCACAACTGGTTCCTGCCTGTGAACCTCCTACCCACCTGTAGCACCCAGCTTCAATGTGTTGTCCCCAACAATGTATTTGGTAGAATGTACTGTAATAACAGCGAGGTCAAAATGGTGACTCAAGAACAGCAAACTTAAAATGGTGAACACACAAACAGCATTCTGTGGAATAATGGCTATCATGATTTTCATGATCATGATTGGGATTTTCAGGAGGAACTAGATGGTAAGGAGCTAATAGGGGGCATGGAGGAATTATGGAAATGCATTAAGTGAGGAATACTGAAAACCATGGAGATCTGCAACAAGAGGGTAGGATAAAACAAAAGAAGAAGGAGGCAACTCTGGTTTACAACAGAGATGGTGGGGCAATTGGGGAAAGAAGGATTGCTTTCAGAACATATAAGAAGACCCAGAGAAGGTAGGACAGGGAGATTTATAGAGAGAAGCTGAGGGTGGCAAGGCAAAAAATTAGGAGAGCAAAGCAGATAAGTAAGAAAGAATTGCTAAGCAAGTGAAAAGGGGAGATAAAACTTTTTTTTAGGTATGTGGGGGGAAGAGGAAGGCAAAGCAGGGGATAGTGAGGGGGAAGGGGAGCACTGGTGGAGGGCGACTTTCAGAAGGCCGAGATGCTAAATAGCTACTTTTGCTTGGTCATTATGGTGGAAGGGGAGGGGAAGGGACCTGAGTTAAAGAGGGAAGGGGTGGCAAAGGAGTGGATTCCAGCCCATTCAGTGAGGACAGGGTAAAAGAAGAACTAGGAAGGTTGAAGGTAGACAAGGCAATGGGTCCAGATGGCTTCATCCTAGGGTACTCTGGGAACTGAGGGAGGAGCTGGCGGCACCTCTGGCAAGTCTGATTAACTTATCCCTACATACAAGATGGGTGCCAAGTGACTGGCAGAAGGCAGGCATGGTGCCACTGCATAAGGGGGGGCAGCAGGAAGGAGACCGGAAAACTATCACCTGGTCAGCCTCATGTCAGTGGTGGGGAAGGTAATAGAGGTGCTATTAAAGGAAAGCGTGATGAACTACCTAACAGACAATGGACTACTGGATGTAGGCAACATGGCTTCACAACTGGGAGGTCATGTTAGATGAACCTAATAGAGTTCTTTGATTGGGTGATGAAGATGGTTGATCAGGGAGGGGAAGTGGACGTGGCCTATCTAGACTTCAGGAAGGTCTTTGAGTCCGTCCCTCACAGACAACTGGTAAATAAGCAGGAATACATTGGGGTAGGGCAGAAAATAACTAGATGGGTAGAAAACTGGTTGAAGGACAGAAGTCAAAGGGTGGTGGTTAATGGGGTACATTCCAGGGAGATGGGGTTGATGAATGGGGTGCCCCAGGGGTCAGTACTGGGACCCCTCCTTTTTAATATCTATATCAGTGATATAGCAGGTGGGCTGTAGGGGAGGATGTGCCTATTTTCAGACTATACAAATATCTGCAACAGGGTGGATACACCTGGGGGTGGAGGCCATGAAGAAGGACCTGAAGATTCTGGAAGAGTGGTCAGACACTTGGCAGCTGGAATTCAATGCTAAAAAGTGTGCAGTGATGCACATGGGGAGTAAGAATCCGCAAGCAGCTTACACTCTGTAGGGGAGGTAATTAAACCAACTGAGCAGGAGAGGGATCTTAGGATCTTAGTATCAAGCAACCTTAAGGAAGGTCATCAATGCAGCAAAGCAGTGGGAAAGGCAACTAGAATGTTGCCGTGCATGTGGAGGGGCATAACAAGCAGAAGAAGAGGTACTGATGCCTCTTTATAAAGCCATGGTAAGGCCACACCTGGACTAAGGGGTCCAGTTCTTTGAGACCCCACATTATGCAAGGACATAGATTGGATTGAGAGGTTGCAGAAAAGGGCAACCAAGATGGTGCTCAGTATGCAGGTGAAGTCATATGAGGAGAGGTGGAGGGAATTGAATCTGTACATGATAGAGGCATTTCAGTACATGAAGGGGATCCATAAGGTAAGGGAGGGGAGCTTATTTAAGAGGAAGGTGGGGGTTAAAACTACAGGACATAGTCTAAGATTGGAGGGAGGAAGATTTAGGGGCAATTTGAGGGGGTGTTACTTCAAGGAGAGGGTAGTGGAGGCCTAGAATAAACTTCTGGAGGAAGTGATGGGGACAGAGATGGTGGAAGGATTCAAGAGGACATGGGACAGATATAAGGGGTTGGCAAGTGGGGGAAAGGGGAGGTCCATGACATAGGTAATGTGTGGGGGGAGGGGCTGACTCGATGGGCCAGAGGGTTCTTTCTGCCACCAGATGTCTATGATTTTGTGAATAAAAGGTGACTCCATAGGAATGTTGATCATGACCATCAATGTGCACCTCAGAGTAGGTCATTCAGAAATAGGGGTGTTCGGGGGGCACAGCCCCCCACATTAAAACAGGTAAACTGTGTGACATGGTATAAGAAGGTGTGGTGCTAGATGCAGGTGTGCTACAGGAGGATTGTGTCTGTGGTGATGTAGGAACAGAACTAATTTGATTAAAATATGTTATTATTATAATTTTATTATATTCTTAATTGCTATTCTATATCCTTATATTGGCTTAATTATTAAGTACTATAAATGTTTCTGGTCACATTAATATCTAAATGAGCTCTAAAACAAGGACGATGCTACTTAAGGCTTGAACACTGAAATGGAGCAATGATGCCATGAAACAAAAAGGGAATATAGCATACATGGTCAACTTTAGAAAAAAATTGTTTCAAGGATAGTCTGTTTAAATTGAAGGGCTTCTTCCAAAGAGCTTGAAGCAAGACTTTGAAAGAGATTATTGCCATGGAAACTTCACATAATTTACAACTTTGTTTGTTTGTACCAGCCAGAACAAGTCTTAGAGGTTAACACAGGCTGAAATAGGCTGGCTTTAAGAAATTAAGACTTTTATTTATAGGAAATATACAAAAACTCTGATACATTTCAAAATTATACAGGTTATTGGAAATGCATGAACCTGCCCAGTGATTAAGTTTTAAGCTTATCAACAAAGTGTAGTGTGAGCTATTTACAAACCTCTGTAGCCCCAAACTGTTTACAATATGTTGACAAAATCAGTGTTTATAGTAAGCTGACCTTGCCACCTTTTCAGTGGAATGAGTCTGAAATGTTTAACAGAAACAACTAGTCGCATAGATTGCAAGCCTTCTGGATAAACTCCAAAGCAACATAAAGTCATGCATCATTTACCTCAAACAAAGAAGATCCCTGTCTTAAAGAAGCTTTGCAAAATTTATACAGTTTCTAATGATAGCAGGTGTGCCAAACTAACATGATTTTAATCAGGAAAAAATGTGCTTCTGAAATCTGTAAATACTTTTAGATATCTATAAAGGAAAACATTTTATAATGTTTTTATAAATTATAGATTTTATATTAGAATTGACACCATCATGTTTGGTCTCAAATGAATCCTCTTTTTTTTAGCTGCATCTAAAAATGTAGGTTTATATTTGTAACAAGGTGCACATAGATGTAAGAAAGAAAAATAGTTTTATATCAAAAATAGTTTTTGAAGATGAAGTCATATTGATAAAAAAAATGGCTTAGGAGGGGCTAACAGTAACACCCACAAAGAGTACTCAGACCAATCATAATTTGATGGTGATGTCACCAAGCAAATTGGACATAAATGGGATGCTGGCAAAGCCGGCCCAGAACTGCCTAATTCTTTGTTGTGTGAAGACCTGTGTTGGATGCCCTGACAATTTTGAATGAGCTTGGGACTTGTACTAGGTCAAAAGCCTGAAGGCACACATGTTTGTGACATCATTTGGCTTTGACATTGCCACCACAAGGGTGTGCCAAACCAGCCTGAAAGCCTGCATAACACTGCAATAAGGTCCAGCTGCTGAAACTGACTGTTACAGGAAGGACTCTCTTCCCAATATTGGACGAAACAAGGCCTATGTTTTACATACTGAGAATTTGGACTAAAGTAGTGTTTTGGAATGTGTGTTAAAAGCCTGAACAAGAGATTGACTTTGAAATTTACCAGCTAGCAAGCCCACAGTGCTTTTAAATAGCAGTGAGTCCAGAGTCGCAGGTTCAAGAGCAGAAATGAACTGAAACAGGCATGAGTCACAGAGTCAAGTTAGCAAAACAACATTGATGTCTACAGGGAGAGATCTTTCTACAGACTGTGCTGAACTGCTAAAATCTTGTTGTCTGATTTTTCCGAGTAAATCCTGAAGTGACTTTTGATGATTTGTGACATCAAGCAAGAAGGATCCAGCCTGCATTGCTTCATTGATGTCAGAAGACTCTGCAGTTCCAGGTTCAAGGGGGAAAATCCAGAAAACTAAAGCCAAACCCACCACCAAGGACTTTTGTCATCCAAAACCAGAAGTTCTCACCAAGACTTTAAAAGTTAAAAAGTAAAAGACCATATCCACAGATAACTAAAACATAAGTATTCCTTTATTCTACTTTTAGTACTTATTTGGCTATCTGGGGTGGTAACTTAGTGCATTTTAGCTCCAAAATCTTAGGTATATGGTTAAGCCAAAATTTAGATGTAAAGGAAATATCTTTTACATGCTATGAAGTTTTAAAATAATAATTATACAAAGATATGACCTGAGACACTAGTGTAATGAGTTGCAAGTTCTCAGAGTAAAAAAGGAAAAGGTCTTAATATTTGTAAGTATGCTGAAGAAATAGTGTAAACTGTCATTTATTATGCTGAATATTGCTTATTCATTTCATTGCTTATTTGCTGAAATTTGTATTTGTATTATTTGATTTACTTGATTTTCTAAAACCTGTTGTCTTGTTTACATTAGAGTTTATGTTTACATTATTTTTATTATGCTTGATATTTATGCTAATTATGAATATTTAGGACTTGTACATATGTGAATAAAATATATATTTATTTCTTATATGATCCGAAGTATGGCAACAGTGTTTTTCACCATCATTTTTGAATCTGGAGAGCGTAGGATAATATCATATGTGAATTGTTATTATTTTTGGTAATTTATGAAAACATTTTTTATTTTATTTTAGTCTTTGGTAACCTGGTAAGGACCACTAGACACAAAGGCCTGTTTTCAGGGGCGACCTGGGAGCGCTGGGCACTTAAGTGACTTGCTCAGTGTCAAACGGTATGCAAGTGTAGGTTGTAAGAATCAAACTCAGGCCTGGTCTACTGGACATACCAAGCTCATTCACACCTCATTCCTCTAACCTCTAGGCTATGCTATTCTTGGGTAAGGTCCAAGGTGAATCCAAGTGCATCACTGTAAAAAGTCATATTATAAGTCTTTGTTCTGACATCTTTGGGGTTCTCGTTCACAAGATGATTGTTAGTGAATAATAGTCCACACTTACGGTGTATGAGAAATAAATATTTTTACTGTTATTGTTTGCAAGTTACTAAATGGCATAAGTAATATTTTTCTGTTCTTGTTTCTCGAGGATTTAAAGATAGAATTACCCCTATACAGCGAAAAAGAGACCAAAAAAAGTAATTATCTAGCAGTAAAGCTGCAAGGAAAAGGACTTTTGAAGTATCTCAAGGAAATATTTGGTTCTTTGTTTAAATTGTGTTTGATAAAAGGTTGTTGACATTTAATGGTAATTGTTGTTAAAGTTTAGTAACAAGAACTTGAGACATGGCAACTGCTATTGCAACTGTAGGTATGGTTCATGAAGACACAGGGGCAACACTTTTAGAGTTGCCAATACTGCTCATCAAGGAGGAGACATTGATACCTTTGCATCCAAGTTATAGGCCAGAAGAAGTAATTGAAAAATTAAATAAACAGAATAAAGAGTATGTTGATACGATTGAGAAGCTGTGTGCTGAAAAATTAAGGTTATGTAATGATGTAAAACAGTTAAACCAACAACTAGGAGAGAGATCTCATGAATGTAGTAGACTTGCAGGACAGATCCAATTGCTCAAAACATAGTTAGATGTAAGTAATCTGAAAATATGTGATGGAGACTGTGCCCTAATCAACTTAAAGACCGACACTGCTGCCTTGAAAAACTTAAATGAACAGCTAAAAGAGCAGTGCTTAGCTGCTGAGGCAGAGAAGACCAAAATATTAAAGACTAATGAGAAGTTCAAAGAGTGGGGCACAGCTTTGGAAAGGGAAAGAGCAAAATTAGAGCATGCTAATGAACAGGTTACTAAGGAGTTAACTGAAATGGTACAAATGTATAATGATGTAAGGGAGCAATATGAAAGTGATAAGAAACTGTGGACAGACCGGGGAAGACACCTACTAGCCAAGAGGAAGGAGGAAGCCTCCAACCCAAGAGGCTTAAGTGAGTCAAACCCAAGCTATCAGTCTCAAGGTAATGGACTAGAGGAGAATACCAGTAGAGCATATAATCCTTTTTGAGATCCTGCCTACCCAAAATCTAAAGATATAGCTTCCTACCAGCCACATTCCCTTTCACAATTTGGTACCAAAGGGCAATCTGAGTTACAAAAAGTAGTACATGTAAATAGAGAAATCAGCCCACTAAATGGACTGATGAGTACTTCAGGTGAACCAGATAACTTGGAAGGAAAATGTAAATCAGAAACTGTACCAAATGGGTTAGGAAATAAACAACTAAAAGAGTATTGTATCCTTTTAGAAAAGGAGTATACTAAGTTAGGTGGAAACTGGGAAGGCTTAAAGGCCAAAAGTAAAAATCATGTAAGAATAAAAGCACCTGAGGAATCACGCCCAGATAGCTCCTCCCCTGAAAATGAATATTCCTGTTCAGAGGAGGAACTACATGATAGGCATAAAAAAATATATAAAATTAGACAAAACAGAAGTTCTGATTCTGAAGATGACTCATCTGATGAGTCCAGGAAAAATAAAAAGATTTCTGAAAAGGAACAGGGGTGTCAGCATGGCTCAGTTAGTAGCACATCCGCTACTGGACCAGAAGGTCATGGGTTCTCATCCCACACCGGGATTAAACTTGCACCTTAAATGCTAGCATCCGAGTGCAGTATTGGGGGGGGTGCTTTACTGCTGGGGTGTGCCTTCCTTCAGATGAGACATTAAACCAAGGTCTCTTCTACCCATCCTGGTGTTGTTCTGGTGGGTGTCCAAGTGGAAGTGAAAGAACCCAGGGCACTCATCACAAAGAGTAGGGGACATTCCCGATGTCCTGGCCAACATTCCCCTACCCATAAACCAGTTCATGCAATTATACAGGCTGTGTGTGGATGTTGATGTGCGATATGGCTGCCACTACACATTCAGTCACTTCACTACCAGTCTAGCACTGTGTATGAAAGCGCTATATAAATGCTGATTCTTCTTCTATTTCAAATCAAAGACAGTTACACAAGTTTTGAAACTGGTTGGTGAGAGGTATAATTCTAAATCTGTGAAAGCAGGCATTGAGCAGCATATTCAAAAACTAAAAGAATGTTTTGAATCTTTGTCCATAACTGATGAGGGAGAACAGAGTTTTGTGATTAGGTAGTCTGTTGATGATCCTCGAGCAGAGTGGTCAAGAATGTCTAGAGAAAGTAGGAACAAACCTGACAAGCTGTATGAATTCCTAAAGAAGGAGTTTGGTAAATATCACACTAAGGGGGCAGCCAGACATGCAGCCTACCAAATGTGGTGTGGGGTTGATCAGAGTTCTAGGAATTATTATTGTAGGCTAAAGGATGTGAACTTTGGAACAGAAGATCACTCAGACAGTGATTTAGATGACTTCCAAAATGCATATTATCAAGATTTACCTCCTGCTATCAGGACACAGTTGACACTTGAGCTTAACAGAAGGTCCAGGGACATTCACTGGATTGCCAGACAAGCAGAACACATCTGGGACTCTGGAAGAGGTGATGATTCTCCTCCACAGGAAAAAGGGGGGGGGGGCAATACCAAGGTCCAAGTGTCTGAAGTGACTACCTCAGATACCTTGGCTATGGAATTCGGTGAGCTATCTACCCCCAAAAACAGGAGACAAAAAAAAACAAAGCAGTAACAACACTCAATCAGGAAAAGCCATAGAGCAGCCTAAAGCTGTGCCTGACCCCACAGTAGTAACCCAACCTACCAACCATGCCCAAGCTTCCCCTGTGGTGGTTGCACCACCTGGCCTGAGTCACAGTTCTATCAGAACCTTCAGCAATTCCCACAATCTCAGCCATACCAAAACCGAGGACCCTCCTATGGAGGTCATGATCCTGGTAGAGGAAGTGGTTGGGGGAATGGGAGAGGATACTACAGAGGATACAACAATGACTACAGAGGTGATAGAGGAGCCTAAAGGGGCATCAAAGCTATAACAATGAGCAAGATGGTTACAGGTTCCAAGACAGACCTCGACCTGGTTCCCCAGTCATGAAGGAAATATAGGGAATAAAGGACGAGATGGGAGATTTAAAAATGCTGCTCCAACATTTGGTTTCACCCCCCCTGCCTTCTGGGTTTCCTACACCTATGCAGAACCCATCTGCAACCTCAAATGACAATGAAACCAATAATAATGGCCAGTGACTAGAGCCCTCTGTCCTTCCAAATGCTGTCCAGGTTAATGAAAACACAATTGCTGACAATGGTAATAAAACTGCAGAGACATTGGAAGATGAGAGTGTTAATGCAGATCCTGAACTTACCCTAAAGGTATCCCGAGTTACTGCTGTAGGCAGTGTAGAGTGTCACAGTAAACCGTCCATGTTACCAGGAGTTGAGAAAAATAAATTCTACTTGGGCAACTTATCCCCAAAGGGGGGGCAGATAGGTTTTACTTTGACATCAACATTAAAAACTGCCTAGGTCATGAAGCTTTAGTTGACTCTGGAGCAGAAGTTATCTTGATGTCCAGAAGCTTTTATGACAAATTGGTTGATGCAGTAGGTAACTCTCAGGTGTTAAAAACCCTCTCTGATAGCTTACAAGTAGTAGGTTATGGAGGGGGGGTCTCAACAGACCCTAGGTAAAGTGTGGCTAAATTTGAGGTTTGGCAAGATGAAAGTCAACCACCTGGTGTATATCACTGATAGAACTGGGGATGATTTTTTGATTGGGAATGACCGCCTATAAAGATTTTGGCCTATCATTGTCTATTTTCATGGAATCCTGTGGGCACAGGTAAACCGGCCCATTCAATTTGGGAAGAGTCTTAAGGTTGCTAAACAATCAGAATCATGTTATTTTGAGAAAAATGATGCAATGATTAAACTGAATTTTGTACGTTCTGATGTACCTGATGTGTCTGTACTAGGTGATCCTGAAAATTTGGCTCTGTGGAGAAGTAGATCCCACGTGGTTTGTCTGTCAAAGCATGATGTGGTAAAGTCTGAGATTAATGCAAGAGGCCTCACTTTCTTCACCAAGGAAGTGGACCCAGCTATCCCAGAAACACACCCTGCAGTTGACACAGAGACATTAAATTCTGAGTACCCAGCACCCTCTGGGGATGGTAGACATGAAACACGGCCACTAAGCCACAGGTCCTTACTCTGCAATCTAAGGTCAGAGGAAGGCAGGTTAAAGGTACCCATCAAAGCAGAGAATTTGCAGACAGTAAATTCTGTGTTGTGCTTAGGTTATGAGCACTGTTTAATTGGTGAACTGTTTTACAAGATGTTAAAGAGGCAGAGGACTAGTTTAACATGTGTAAAGAAACAGGAGTGGTTGGAAAATGTCCCATATCAAACCACTAGCATGAAAAGCATAGGTATCTGTGCTTTGAACCTCCAAATAGGGCAAAAGAAAATATAACACCCTGTAAAGGTAGTACAAGACCTAAAATCTCCCATGTACCTGGGGCTAGACATCCTTGTATGACTGGGTGTGTATGTTGACCTAGCCAATGATGTTCTTTGGTCACGAATAAGGGGGGACCCTTATCCTTTTATCCAATAAAAGTGACACCACAGGCCTTGAGGTCTGGATAAACTATTCCTCAAGTGTGCCAGGTGGTAAATGAGTTCACTACTAGAATTCCAAGTAATGTCTAGGATTTCTCTCTTAGGGTTAATGTAAAGAAAGGCCGAGAAATGCCTGACAAGACTGCACTCTTTGTGCTTGACAAGCAACTTAGTGAAATGGGTTTAAAAATCATACCTTGCTTGGACATGAGCAGCAGAGTAATGCATCTCTTGATACATAACCCAACAGTAGAACCTATCACTATAGCAGCTAACTGTGAGTTAGGGGTAGCGATAGGGGAATCCTTTTATGATTTGGATTTAGTTGTTCCAGTTAGTGGGGAGTTACCAGAAGACATTGTTCAGGATGACACAGATGAAGAAATCAGGTTCATACCAAATGGTTTAATTGCTTTACAAGAGATGTGTTCAATAGATAAGGAAGAAATACAGGCATGTAAAGTTGAAAATGAGTACCTGGTACTGTCCACTATGGTTAATGAAACAGAACCATTTAAAGAGGCTCATACGATTGATGCTGAAAATGTTTCTGAGGTAATAGAAGATGAGGTAGAAATAGATAAAAATTTACCTTTCCCAGATTTTAAAGAACACATTGAGCAAGCTATACAAAATTGTAATTGTGAGACAGAAGTAGAAAAAGAAAAGGTTTGTGAAATGTTCCTTCAGTTTAAGGACATGTTTGCAAAAGATGCGTATGATTGTAGGGTAACTGACCTCATTGTTACCAGGGTACCTACTGAGCCTAGTAAAGGTCCAGTTTATGTATGCCATCACAGAATACAACTAGCATCTTATAAACATATACAAGAGATACTGGATGCCTTAATGGAGCGAGGAATTATAAGACAGGTAAACTCTATTTATAATTCCCCCATTTGGCCTGTACTAAAACCTACAGGAAAGTGAAGACTCACTGTTGACTATGGGAAGTTAAACCAACAGGTGCCTTTATCTCGCTGGCCCAATGCTTGGCCAAAGTTCAAGATGCCAAATATTTCACTACCCTAGATATAGCAAATGGATTCTGGACATTAAGAGTAGACTCAAAAGATCAATATAAACTGGCTTTTACCTTTGGAAGGAGACAGTACACATGGAATAGGTATCCTTTGGGTAATTAAATTCAACAGCAGATTTCAATATATTTCTGCACAAGGCCATGCCTGATGCAGAAAGCAGAGGACATCTGGTTTATGTGGATGATGTACTAATCAAAAGCAACACTTTTGAGGAACACCTAGCTAAGGTCACCTATGTGTTAAACCAGCTGAAATCCACTGCTGCCAAGTTATCCTTACCAAAGGGCAATAGTTCAGAGATAGGGTAAACTATCTTGGGCATGAAGTTGGTCCTGATGGGCTATGTCCTCAGCATACCAAAGTTGAGGCAGTCCAACAAATTTGTCCACCTAAAACTTTAAAAGAGTTACACAATTTCCTAGGGATCTGTAACTACTCAAGACAGTTTATCCAGGTCTATGCAGAAATTGTGTATCCTCTCACCAGGCTGCTGAAAAAGTCAGAACCCTGGGTGTGGGGGGGGGGAGCAAGAGAAAGCCATGCAAGCTTTAAAAGATAGTCTGAGTCAAGCACCATGTCTTGCTTACCCACAAATGAATAAGGATTTTTATCCAGAGGTAGGACATATTACTAGCAGCATCAATGCAGTGTTATATCAGAACATGATTCAGACAAATGTGTTATTGCTTATGCGAGTAAAATCTTGAGTGATGTTGAGAAAAAGTTCTCAGGTTGTGAAGAGGCATTGTTTTCCACTGTATGTGCAGTATAATGGTTCAAAACTTACATTTGTGGTAAAAAAAAGTTGTTGTAGAGACTGGTCACCAACCCCTTACCCTTCTGGGGAGCAAGAAGCTTCAGGATGGTAATCTATCTAGCAGCAGAATTGTGGCCTGGATCTTAGCACTCCAGGGCCTACCCCTAGAGGTTAGGTATGCAAAGAACAAAAGGAATATGGTAGCTCAAGGGTTAGCAGACCTGAACATGCATAATTGTACTGTAGATGAACTTCTGGTATAAGACCCTGAACTATTGTCTGAGTTGGACATAGTGTACTAACATAACAGGTACCACCATTATGATAAAGATGTGTGTGAAAATTTGCCTAGAGCCTATGTTGATGGTTGTTATTTCCAGCAAGGTGAAGATCGATGTTCTGGTTTGGGAGTGGTATGGAAGGATAATGTATCATGTACTCCTATCAAGTACAAGTTCAGTCCTAAGTCTAACCAATATGCAGAATTGGCAGCCACCTATATAGCGGTAGAGACTGCAGCACAACATAAGTTATAAGACGTAATTTGTATTGTCTCTAATTATGTTAGGCAGGACTTCCTAACACAATTACCAGGGTGGAAGGTAAATGGTATGATCAGTTCAAGAGACAGTAAGGTGATGCACGCAGACCTTATCCTAGCCATAGATCAATTGGTTCAGGAACAAAAGTTGGTTGTTTATTGGAAACGGGTAAAAAGACACTCCAAAATTCAGGGACCAGCAGATGCTCTGGCTAGGGAGGGTGCTTTAAGTGGAGAAAAATGGACCTTTGTCCCTCCTGTCCAAGCTAAGGTGGATGTGGATACCCGCAGACAAAAGCTGCAGGAACAGGAGAATAAGGTTCTACACTTGTATAGTGAGAAACCTGACTTTGATTTAGTGAAAATGCAACAAGAGGATGAAGTGGTAGGAAAATGTTATCGTATCATTAAGGATCCCACTGAAAACATGATTTCTGACAAAGACCTACAGGATAGCCGGGACCTGACAGCCATGTATAACCAGAAGGATAAAGTCCAATTAAGGAATGATCTCTTGGTAAGAACTGGTAAAAACCCACACGAGGTACAATGGGTGGTTCCTTTAGGCCACAGGGGATTTATGTTACAACATGCCCACAATGAACCATTGGGAGCACATGGGGGGGATAGGAGAATGTATGAAACCTTAAAAGAGATAGCCTACTGGTCCTACATGTATGATGATGTTGCAGGGTATGTACAAGGGTGTATAACCTGTTGCAAGTTCCAACCAGCTACTCCCAGACATAGAGCACCACTACAGTCAAAAGGCATCGCTATGCCTTGGTCAGACATCCAGATTGACTGGATTACTCCTGTTACCAGATCTTCAAGGGGGTAACCAATACCTTTTGACAGTTACTTGTTTGTTCACAAAATGGGTTGAGTGTATACCTGCTCCAAATAACACTGCCAAAACCACTGCTTCCTTATTAATAAACCAGTGTCAGTGGCTCAGTAGGTAGCACACTCGCCTCTGAGGCTGGGAGATCTGAAGGTTGTGGGTTCAGTTCCCACATCTGCACTTGGGTTAATATCCCAATACTGACACTGTAGTGCAGCATGAGAGGGGTGCTGCACTTCTGAGGTGCTGTCTTTCGGATGAGATGTTAAACTGAGGTCCAATCTGCCTGGATTGGTGGTAGTTCAGGTGGATGTTAAAGATCCCATGGCACTTATCGAAAAGAGTAGGGGCAATTTATATTGGAAATAAACACATGTCAAACATAACAGGTATGAAAAAGAAAGAAATACAATAACAATCATGAAAAAAAAAGGAAAATAACTATTTCAGGACGTACTTAACATTGTACGCTAAAATTAAATATGCACTAAGATACAAGGGCTAAAAAACAAACAAAGAACTTAACATTAGACCACACTCTCATTCTCCCGATAAATCTAAAAACTAAATATCATAGAAATTCAAAAAGAGAAATATTGGGATTAACAATTGATAAGATTATCAGACAACATTATTTAAATTTGATAATGTGGGAGAAACCTTTCCACCACATTCTAACTTTTTTAACATTAAACTGTTGAACTTCTGAAACAACAATATTATTCAAAATATTTGTAACATAAGCCCTAAAACCTTGAACTGATGGTTTCTTTTGGTATAGGACCCATTGGCATCTTGTTTGCCATAAACAATATCTTAAACAAGCAAAAAAAATCTGTAAAGTCTCCTTATGAAAAGTCTGAAAAAATACCGGGAAAGACCCTATTACTAAAATATCATAGGTGAGATGAGCCAACCAAGGGAAATTCCAAGCTATAGCCAAATGATCCCATATTTTGCATGCTATTGAGCATTGAAGAAAGAAGTGTTCCATAGTTTCCTCTTGGTTTGCACATTCTGAATATGGACACATTCTCTCCGTTTTAGCCTTATATTTAGCTGTGCCTCTTACATTTAATTTACTGTGTAAGGTAAGCCATTGAGATTCCCACATAAAATCAGGTAATCTTGTATTGTTTAGTTGGTTCAGAATGTCCTCATTACAATTTTTAGGGCAATTCCTGAACTCTGGGGTTCCTGAATATACAAAAGCCATTAATTCTCTGTATAAGGTTTTTGAACAGCATCTTAATAGTTGATGTTTTGTGACCTGCCATTTAAATAATTTCTGTGCCGCTGGTTTAAAATAATTTGGTAAGGCTAGGTGAGTAGATAGTTTGGGAGCACAGTGTAACCATGCTGTAAAGTATCGTTTTAATAAGCTATTAAAGAAAGGTAACTCCTGTCTATCAGTACCTTCTAGACAATTTTTTAAAGAGCTAGAGAAGAAAATTGCAAAACAAAAAAAAACTGGGTCAACCATTCCTAAACCTCCCTTTTTTCTCTCAAGATATGTATAACATCTCTTGACCGGGTTCAGTCTGTTACCCCAGAGTAGCTGGAAACAGATACTATATAACCTAGTTTCAAGTTTGGCTGGTACAGGAAACACTGCTGCCGTGTGTTGCAAACAAGGTAAAATAAATTGCTTTAAAACCTGTATTCTTTTCCTCTTATTAAATCTAAATCTTTTCCACCTAAGAACTTTTTTGTCGATTTTATCTAAGACAAGAGTCCAATTCTCTTCTGGGCAATTCTGTGGGCCAAATTTAACCCCTAAAATTGTTATAGGTTCAGCTGTGATTGTAATAGAGTTCCAGACTAATGGTGCTTGAAAATTTCCTCCTATAAATAAACCTCTCGTTTTAAATAGATTAATCTTGGCGTTAGCTACTACTGAGTATTCCTTAAAGTTGGTAAAAAACAATTCAAGCTGAGTGATGTGTGTAAAAAATAAGCAGACATCATCTGCATAAGCTTGAATGGTTAGAGATGCATCAGAGTCTGGAATCTTTATTCCTTGCCATAAGGGAGACATGCTTACTGTCCTTAGAAAAGGTTCTAGGGAGAAATTATATAATAGGGGACTTAACTGGCAGCCCTGTCTCACTCCACATTTAACTGGGAATCCTTTTCTGAGTTTCCCATTAATGGAAGGAAACACTTTACCTGCACTATAAAGATTTTTAATTAAATTCCGTAATTTAAGGGGGACTTTGAAGAAATCTAATGCCGAAAATAAAAAAACATGATTTACTCTATCGAACGCCTTTTCTAAGTCTAACAAAACTAGAAAACCACTATCTCCCAACTCATTGGATTTTTCAATTAGATCTCTAATTAAACATAACATAGCTTGAATGCTACGATCAGGAATGCCACAATGCTGAATTGGAGAGAAACTGTATTTAGCCAACTCTCTAAGTCTATTATTAATTACTGACATCAGAATTTTATAGTCAGAATTCAACAAAGTTATTGGCCTCCAATTCCAAAATAACCCCTTGTCACCTGATTTATGAATGTAAATTTGTATACTGTCAGAGAAAGATACTAAACTAACTCCGTGGTCCAAAAAAAAATTATAGACAATTACAAGGATAGAACTAAGTTCTTCAGAAAATGTTTTATAAAAAGAATTAGAGAGTCCATCTGGGCCTGGAGCCACACTGGGCTTTAAAGATTGTAATGCCTTCATAATCTCCTCTTGCTGAAAGGGTTGTGTAAGAAAGGTAGATAAATCTGGCTTTAAGGCCTTTGTTATAGGGGGTCCTAACACTTTATTAATCTGGGCTTGGGATGGATTTTGAAGAGGCTCTAGATCCCTAAAATGTTTGTGAATTAAGTCTTCTAGTTCTATAATCGAAGAGACTGTCTTAGCGCCGTTGTTTAAAAAGGTTAAAGATCCATGCTCTTTAACCTCCTTACATAGTTCAAAGGGGTCTCCAAAAACCGATTTTTTCAAATGATTTGAGATAACCGCTTGCAAAGTTTCTGCTCGATTGTACTGGAAGATTTTCATTTGTGTTTTAATTTCCTCAATTTGTGAAGAAAAATTCTCTCTGGAAGAATTGGCTCTAGATAATAATGTTTGTAGCTGATTCCTGAGTTTGAGATAGCAAAAAAAATTATTCTTTTGACGGAGTTTGCCTTGTTTCTTGAACCAATTAATGCAATCATTTTTTGTCTCCAGCCACCAATTCCCCATATCTTGATATAAAAAACTAACAGATAGTCTTGCTTGTAAAATTAATTTAATGGAATTTAGAACCAAAGGTTCTTGTAACATGGAAGTATTAAGTTTCCATCTTGGTTTTTGTTTATTACTAGTACTCGTGAGGCCTATGTTAGTCAGTAAAAGAGCATGGTCTGAAAATTCAACCGGAATAATTTGGGAATGGTGGAATGAAATTTGTCTAGATACTAAAAGATGATCAATAGTATAACCAACACCACTTTTAAAAAAGGTACCTTTCAGAACCAATGCCTGATTATTCATGCAGGAAATTAAATCAGCACTTTTAATGATGTCTGACAAGCATACCATGTCACAATACACTTTTTTAGAGTTTTCAGTTTTCGTGTTTAAATTTATCCCGCAGTTAAAATCTCCGCCCCAAAAGGTAGGGATAGTAGTCACCAAATAGGGTTGTATTTGTCTCATGCAAGCAACTCTGCCAGATTTCATCTGGGGGTTATATATATTAATTAGGCGGAGGGTATAGGAGAACCAAGTCCCCTCTAGAATCAGTGATCTTCCAGGACATAACTCAATTAGTTTATGTAAAATAAAGTTGTAGGAATTAAAAAGG
Organism: Neoceratodus forsteri; assembly: GCA_016271365.2. Classification (NCBI taxonomy): domain Eukaryota; kingdom Metazoa; phylum Chordata; order Ceratodontiformes; family Ceratodontidae; genus Neoceratodus; species Neoceratodus forsteri. Next base: position 1,318,349,300 of record CM028131.1, read on the forward strand.
ATACCAACTCCATCTGCCTTATCTTCCCCAAACGACCAATAAGATGGACCCCAAGGCCAATCCTTAGCAAAAGCAGAGCACTGAGTTTTATCACACATCCATGTTTCTTGTAAAAATATAATTGAAATGCTGAGATCATGAAGCATGTGAAAAAGTGCATATCTTTTCTTAGATTTTAAAAGGCTGTGTGTATTTAAAGTTGCCCAAGAAAATTTGAACTCCATCCTTAGGTTAGTCAAAAATTATCCGCTTGAATTATTTTTTCCTCCTTTTCTTTTTTTTCCCTTTATAATCTTCTCTAGCTGTCCCCAAGCCGTCTTGTACTGAGACTTGTGAATCCATTTCACCCATTTCAACCTCAGAATCCCCCCAACTTAAAACCTCATATGTGTTTTTAGATTCTATCCCTTCGGAATCTGGGATCACCAGAGGTTTTAGAGATCTACTCGATCTCCTAAGTACTGGTGGAGGCTTTAAGGAAACTTCCTCTTTATCCCCGGGGGCGCCCTTTGAATCTGTATAACAAACTGGCTGCAAATAAACCGGAATGCTTTTCTCTCTACCTTTCCCTTTTGACTCTGCCTGACCCGTAATACTCTCCGACTGAACTTCCTTGGGTAAGGAAACCACAGGACTCTGCGGATTTGAGGGGGGCAGTATAATAGGTTGTTCCGGAACTTGATGTCCCATGTCTTCTTGAGCTTTTTGTATGAAAAAATCAGATTTACCATTTACATTTTTATTTTGTGCTACCCATGGGCACTCCCTAAAGGCGTGGTTTTGCTCTTCGCATAGGTCACATTTGATTGGATTATTACAATACATAGTAACATGCCCTATTTCCCCGCAGTTATTGCATTTAGGCTGGTCACAAGTGCTTGATAAATGGTTTTTTGCTCCACACCTGTAGCATGCTCTTGGTTGACCGCTATAAAACACCACCCCCCTATCCCTACCTAACAGGAATGAGTTAGGTATGTGTTCAATACCTGAAGCTGTTTGGCATAATTTAACCTTGAATTTCCACCCCCCTGTCCAGAATTGTTCTGCATCTAAAATTGGTTCTGGATCACTTTGGATTTCACATTTTTGTGCTAACCAGAAAATAATATCCTCAACGTGCACACTCTCATTTCTAAACATGACAGTGACAAACTTAGTCAGGGGTTTAGACAGTGGAATAACCATAAAAGGAGACCAAAGGGGGGAAAACTTGACCTGATTGTATCGATCCCAAAATAGGTCTAATAAAGCTGGGGACCGGAAGCTAACATCGAAGTTGTCCTCACCAGAAATATGGATAAATGCAAAAACATCTCGAGGTAAAAACTTTAAAGAATCCTTCAGTAGTAATTTACCCACATAATATCTGTCTGGTTTTTCCTTTAACCCTCCCTTGTACCTAATACGCACCGCATTCTTCCTGGGTGCTGCTTCTCTTTTGCATTGTGAAAACAAACTTGACATAAGAGGTTTTTCTGCCACATTCTCATCCCCTTTATCATGCCCCTTGGGATGTGATTGTGCTGAGCACACATTTTGAGTAGAACATTCTTCCTCTGTACCCCCCCTTCCATATTAACCATCAGCTTAGTACTGGGTAGAAGCTTTACATCAGTATTACCAGGATGCCATTTAGGAACATTTTTATTAATATCAAAAGAACTATCCCAATCAGAATCTGGTGACCAAATCCCTTTCCCCAGAGATTTCCACCCTGCAGCTGTTAAAGCTGCTTGAGGGGTCCAGTTTGCATCATGTTCACCCAAAGAAAGTGCAGGCAAGTTCGAAGAGACTCTATCCTGAGCTGCAATCATCACTTCAGGGGTTTTACCATCTTTTAAATTATTAGCAAAGAAAAATCCGTTACCCCCTCTTGAGAACCTGACTTTGTTTGATAAATGACATTGTCTGTGTTCTGTAAGGTCCCAAGAGTATGTGCAGGAGGTTTAAATACAAACCCCACTTCCTTATTGAGGGTGAACGTAGGGAAAGTAGCATTTGATGCAGAAGGTAAAACCTGCTTGTGAGTCTCCGAAACCAAAAGAGGCTTTTGGCTTACCCCCTTACTTTGCGCTGAAAATCCCAGTTCTGCTCTGTCCTCTGTCTCCGTCCGACCACCTGTCGGTGATCTCTGCCTCCATGATGTGAGCTGTGTACACCTCCATGAAACGCCTGCCGCTTCCACCGCTGCCAACGCCAAACGTGAAAGCCGTGCAACAGACTTCCTGGTTCCGTGTTCCTCCTTCCTGTAAGCCGCTGTGTCTCGTTCCTCCGTCAGAATTAAAGGCGCCACCAATCTTGTAGTAGTAACTGCCGAAAACTCAGTGTCCATCTCAAAAAAGGAATTCTCTCCGGTCACTAATTCTAAGGACTCACTGTTACTCAAAATAACGTTTGCTGTAGAAACACTTCTCGATTCCAAAGCTGTCTGGTCTTCCGACTGTTCATGCACCATAATTGACCATCTCACTGCAGAGACCTCCTCCAACACCTCCTCCTCCTCTTCTTCCACCTTCCATGCAGTGGCCATATCTGACCCTTGCACGCCCCTACTGGCCTCCCAACGCCAGCAGAGTAGGGGAATTTCCCCGGTGTCCTGGCCAATTTCCTCATTCACTAAAAATACCACCAACAGCTTAATCTGGTTCAAATTCAGTTGCTTACCATCTGTATCCCCCCCTCCCCCCGGTCGCCCCTGAAAAAGAGACTTCTAGGCCCAGTGGGCTTACTGGGTCAACAAAATTCAACAAAACAAACAATAAACCATGTGTTTAGTCGATGGGGATTACCATTAAGAGTAAAATCTGATAGAGGTCCTCATTTCACAGGAGAGGTAATAGAGAACATGTGGAAAATTCTAGGAGTACAGAGGAAACTACATGTGTCCCACCATCCACAGTCATCTGGACAGGTGGAACATGCTAATCAAACAATTGTGTATATACTGAAAAAATATATCAGTACTTCAGGAAAAGATTGGGCTGTAAAGTTACCACTAGTATTAATGGCTATACAGGCTACTTCTAATAAGTCTACAGGTGTTCCTCCTTTTGACATGATGACAGGAAGACATATGGTGTCACCTTTGCATCTCCTGTATACCACAGGGAATGTAAATTCAGCATGTGCCACTACACTACATGAATATGTAACCTATTTAAAACAGCATTTGCAAGACACCTTTGCATTTGCTCAGAAGTTGGAGAAACGTGTTGAGGCTTCTAAGTCAAATTATGACAGGAAAACTAGTCCAAAAAAGTATCAAATTGGTGATAAAGTGTTTTACTTTAACTACAGTAGAGATAAAGCCATGGTCAAAAAGTTTCTTCCAAGTTGGCAAGAACCCTTTGTGACCACTGACAAAATCTCACCTGTAGCCTACCAAATTGAACTAAAGCGGAAAAGCACTGGAGAGGTAGTACCTAAATGGGTTCATATTAATCAGTTGAAGCAATATCAGGAACGCAACAAAACATGGGAAAATGTTCTAAATGAATCTATGAGTGGCGATCAGGAATTAGAGTCTAGCTAAAATGTTAATTGTCATAGTGACCTTTAAAACAGACGAGCAAAGAGAATTTGTTGTATGTGTGAAATGTTCAAAACAATGTAAAAAGAAAATGTCATTTTAAAAGTGTACATAGTTGTAATCACGTTTAATCATGTTAGTTCATGTAGTACTGTATACAAATCTATGCAAAAAGGTACATTTCCAATGATGTCATCCAGTGATGTCACATCTTATGATGTCACATCCGATGATGTCATATGTGACGATATAATGCGCTAATGATGTCATACGTTAGCACATGATGACGCAGCTTTGTCTTTTATGCTTCATTTTCCCTGCAATGCTTAAACTATATATCCATATATAGAATGATTATAGTTTTGAATTACAAAATGCATTTTTGGGGTGCATTTTAATTCAAAAGGGGAAATGTAGGAGCAGAACTAACTTGATTAAAATATTTTATTATTATAATTTTATTATATTCTTAATTGCTATTCTATATCCTTACATTGGCTTAATTATTAAGTACTATAAATGTTTCTGGTCACATTATTATCTAAATGAACTCTAAAACAAGGACAATGCTACTTAAGGCTTGAATACTGAAATGGAGCAATGATGCCGTGAAACAAAAGGGAATATAGCATACATGGTCAACTTCGGAAAAAAAAATGTTTCTAGGATAGTCTGTTTAAATTGAATGGCTTCTTCCAAAGAACTTGAAGCCAGACTTTGAAAGAGATTATAGCTATGGAAACTTCACATAATTTACAACTTTGTTTTTTGTACCAGCCAGAGCAAATCTCAAAGGTTAACATAGGCTGAAATAGACTGGCTTTAAAGGAATTGTGTGAGCTAAGAGATTGGGCTTCATAGCTCACTACTCTGGGGCGGAGATAGCCCCTCCGTGTAAAAAAATGTTTTATACTCGCTGTATGACGTTTGGGAAGGGATCGTAATTTTGTTTGAACTGGGAGCCAGATGATCCCTTCTCACTTCCGCGTCTGCCTGATCTGCCCCGTGTTCCCCCAATTTGTGACGTGCTACCAGGGAGAGCATGGGGATGTGCCTAATACAGTTCTATGGGGCTAACTTTCAAAACTATTTTATTACACTTGAAACTAACGTTTGATAAAAATGAAAGCCACTGCTCAACTAATAGGGTCCTGTGTGAATCAAGCTACAGGACTGGTCCCATAACTTATGAGTCTGCTGCTTTACATAGTGCCCACTGCCTGCTGAAAGAAGCAAAGTACAGATCCAGTGTCATGACAGATGGATCTGCTGCTTCACATAAGGACTGCATCCTGCAGTCCTTCGCCATGCCTGACAGGTCTGCTGCTTCACATAGGGCCCACAGGGAAAGCTAGAGGTCTGATACAATAGCCAATGGATCTGCTGCTTCACATAGGGACTGCATGATCCTGTACAAATCAAGCTTCAATCCATCACCATGCCTAACAGGTCTGCTGCTTCACTTAGGGCCTGCAGGGCCCTGCACAACACAAGCTAGAGATGCAGCATCATAACTGGTAGGTCTACTTCTTTATATAGATCCACAGTGCCCTGCTGCATCCAGGCTTTACAGTTGCATCCATTGACATGGTCAGATATTTCCAGATATTTCACAATATTTATAAAGAGATTATCTCTGGTAGCACTAAAGCAGGACTGCAGGCAGGCAAGATTTTCTTTAGAGATATCACAGAAATTTTGGGCAATATCTGATCATGGCAATGGCTGCAACTGTATGTCTGGTACTATTCCGAACTGACCTGTGGGCCATGTGCAAGGAAAGCTAAGGTGCCAGTTGTTATACAGTATATCATTTCCTAAAAGTAAGGAAATAAATTGCAAAGAAACTATGTTAATGTATGTGTTTAGTTTAAAGAACCACAAAAGAAATGGAAATTTGGCATTACGGTTTTCAACCATAAGCCCACCCTCTCCCCCATACCCTAGCCTTGTGGCCCAAGGCAAAGCTAAAAGTCAGGGGCCATCCAACATGGATCTGCTGCTTCATATATGGGCTGCAGGACCCTGTGCAAAGCAAGCAATATATATGGGGCCCTGCACCATGGGTCTGCTTTACAGTGTAGGACCCACAGAGCCATGTGCCAAGCAAGCTACAGGTCCAGGTTATGCACACCAACTCTACTGCTTTGCATAGGTACCAAAGGACCCTGTGCAAAGCAAGTTATTGGTCCAGGGTATTGTGGCACAGGTCTGCTGCTTTGCATGTTCTGAAACTTTCAGAGCTTTGCCCAAGGGTGTACCTTTGAAGACTTTCTGAAAAAAATATTAATCAGTTCTTGATTTATAAGGCTTTAAAATTTGACTCCTGTGCACGCTCAGTTGGGTTTTTGAGATAACTTGCAATACGAAAGAAAAATGTTTTGTTTGTGAGTCATTATACCTTCATGAGAAAATGTGTTTTACTTTCACAAGAAAAAGTTTTACTGTCATGTGTGCTGCCATCTTGTTTGTTGTTTTGCTGAAAAGAACATTAGAAATACATAAAAATGATGCATTTTGAAAAACAAACACCAGAGCCTAGGCAAAGAGGACCACACCAGCTTCACCAATTTTTATCCCTCAGTAACTATCTTCTTCCAAGCTTCTAGCACCTCTGACAGAGAATCAGCAACTTTTGGATTTTTTGGAGGACTACTCAGATGTCTTTGTTGGTATAGACAAAAAGCTTGGATGTTGTGATATCCTGGAACACACCACTGAGGTGCAGCCCAGTCAGAAACCCATCCATCAGCAAGTCTATAAAGTGGGACACAAACAGAATCAAGAGCTAGAGGACATGACCAAGGACATGCTGGAACAAAATATCATTGAAGAATCTACAAGTTCCTGGGGTGCACGGTACCTGCTAGTGGTAAAGAAAGACAAGGGGTATCACTTTGAGGTGGACTACAACAAGCTCAATGCTTGCATAGCACTGGATGCTCATCCATTACCCACAACAGAGGATGCTTTAAAGAGTCTTGGTGCAGCTAGCCCATTGAATCTTCAAAATAGGATCTACCAAGTTTCCATTGATCCAGCTTCTTATCCATACACAGCTTGGTGCTGTCACCTGGAATTTTTCCTTTACAAATGACTGCCGGTGGGACTTCAGAACAATCCAGCCACATTCCACCATGTTATGGAAGCCATAGCACATGGATTTTCTTGGAAATTTTAACTAGTCTACTTGGACAATGTTACTGTCTTCAGCAGAACTTTCCCAGAACACCTCCAACAGCTCAAGGAAGTGTTTGAATGCCTTCAACAAGCCAACCTCAAGCTTTGCCTAGAGAACTGTTGCTTTGCACAGCCTCAGATTCATTACCTGGGACACATTCTTAGTTCTCAAGGCATCACTCTGGACCCAGACAAGTTCTCAGCAGTCAAAGACTATCCAGAACATAACAACCTCAAAGACCTCAGAGCTTTTCTAGGCTTGTCTGTATATTACAGAAAATTCATCAGTAACTATGCCAACATTGCAGCTCCACTGTACTCTCTTACCAAAAAGGGATGTGAATATACCTGGACTTTCAAGTGCAAAGAGGCCTTTGATACCTTAAAGGATAAACTGATTCCCATTCATGTATTGGACTACCCAAGGTGCTGCCAACCCTCAAACTCTATACAGACACTAGGGGGTGCTATGCTGTGTCAAGTTCAAGACAGAACAGAAACTAGTTGTTTCCCATGCTGGGTGCTCCCTTACTTAGTGGAACACAACTATGGCATCACAGCAAAAGAATGTCTAGCCATGGTATTTGTTGTAAAGAAAGTTAACTGCTATCTTCACTGCTCCTCATTCACAGCTATCATAACTCACATTGCCCTCAGATGATTATTCAAAATGAAGGAATCAGCAGGAAAGTTTGCAAGATGGATTGCCATGCTGCAATCCTACAACTCTGAAATTCAGTACAGGCCAGGCTGAGCTTACTCCAATGCAAATGGTGTCAGCCATCAACAAGATGAGGAATCCTGCTTAGAAGCTCTTCCTTTACACACCACAGATGTACTTCCTGTGGGCACTCCTACAACACTTCAAGTTGCTTTGCTGCTCCTAAATGCTTCTTTAGAAAGCAGCCCCAATCCTCAATGACTGCAGTCTGCTGAAGTGCATCTCACCTCCCGTGCATCTGCACTTTCTCTCTGGCAAGTGTCAAAACTCAACAAAGAGCAGATCTTTACTTCTCAGATGAGCAGTAGGTTCACAGGAGTTCCAGGTAAAAGTAGGCCAAAGCCCTTCAAGTTTGTCTCTTGCTGTCACAGCTTATTCCTAGGTACTATTAGCCATATACTTATCCAGTCTGTTTTTAATGGTCACTATATTATTACTTTCCATTAACTCATTTAGTAAAGCATTCAATTTTTCCACCATCCTCCGTGAGAACCATTCTGTCCTAATATAAAAACATTGAATTTGATGGCAGATAAGGACCGCTTGGATCATCCAGTCTGCCCATTTCTCCCTACCAACACTATTACTGCAGACCATGCCCAACCACATTGATTAAAGTGCTGGGGCAGATCAGGGCTTCCTGTGTCAGGTACTTTTGACTGCTTAATTGCACTATTGGCTATGCAATCAGATGGAAGCCTTGTGCTTAAAAAAGTCCACATTAATCGTCTGAAGCACAGGCATCTGAGCAACACCCTTCCAGTCCTCCCAGTAATGAAGCTGCACTTGAGCCTTCCATTCTTTCAGAATAAGCACTTCCTCATGATAACGTGCCACCAGCTCACTCTCCTGACTCTCTCCAGCCAGATTCCGTCAAACCTCCTGGGACTTCTCAGCCCTCTTCTCATGACTCTCTTGTGCACACCGCTGTGTACCAGATTGAGAAGATTCTTCAAAAGAAGTTTGTGAATGGATCCTGGACTTTCAGAATCAAATGGTGTAATTTTGGCAGTTTACAGAACTCCTGGATTGCTTTACAGCATTTTATTCCTTCTTGTCAGGAACTAGTTCAGGCAGCTCAGTCATAACACTGTTCCTACTGACCAGAGAAATCAGTGAAAGTCTTGAACATTTATGCAATGGGACTCAGTATTTTTTGATTTTCATTGTTCTATTGTCCATGTTATTCCTCACTGTCTGTGCTAAACCGTTCTTCTGCAGTAAATGTCCTAACATACCGGTTTCTCTCCATACATGTTGTTAAGTGGTACTGCATAAACTATATTAACTTTTTTCTCTACAGGAATATCTTCTTCAAAATGATAGTTCAATGTTTTATTTTCATGTTCTGCACCAATTTCATGTAAATATGCATATCTCAGTTCTAGGTAATCTACTTTAAGCAATAGAAACATAGACTCTGATGGCAGATAAGGACCACTTGGCCCATCTAGTCTGCCCATTTCCCTACCTACAGGATAGGCCACAGATCCTAGTTAACCAACAGCCTATTTCTTCCTACCCCCCACAGGAATTGCCTTATGTCTGTCCCATGCATTCTTGAATTCTCCCCCAGTTTTAGACCCCACAACCTCCTCAGGAAGGCTGTTCCATGCATCCACTACCCTTTCTGTGAAATACTTCCTCACATTGCCGCTGAACCGCTCCCCCATCTTTAAATTGTGTCCCCTTTTTCTTGCACGTCTCTTTTTATGAAAGATGCTACCCTCTTGGACTTGTTGATTCCACTGAGGTACTTAAAAGTTTCTATCATGTCTTAGCTTCAAGAAAGTTTAGGCACCTGTACTAGTTTTTGGCTTAATTTTCCCTGCTGTATTCCCTCCCTGTATTACTTAGGAGCTACCACATATATATTTTTCCATCATTTATGACAGTCCATGAGCAGCTGCCTTTACATCCTGTGAAAGTGTTGATCTATGACCAGCATATGGGGGGGGGGCTTAGAGAATATGTGCAGGACACTCTGGAACTGAAGACATTTCCAAAGAGCTCAAGAGAAACCTAGAAGGTGATGCCAGGAAACGGACCACTGGCTCATCTAGTCTCACTATCTTCCCTGTAAATAAATATTTTCTATCATCCTTCTTGAATCTCCTTCCCGCTAGCTTCTTTGAGTTTCTTCTTTTGCTCATGTTTCTGCTTATTGTGAGCAGTTCTCCAGTTTCTACATTGCTCATCCCATGAAGAAACTTTCAAGTTTTAATAACATCCTCTCTCCTTCCTGGTCTCTGGTATATACATACAATACTGAGGTCCTTAAGAGTTTCCATGTAGGACTTGTCATACTGAATCATTTTTGTTGCCCTCCTTTGTACCACTTCAACACTATCCCTGTACTATGGCCTGAACTTGGAACTTTCAGGTGTCAGTGTGAAGTACTCTGCCCCACCCCTCCCCCAAAATAATAAAAACAAACTGCTGTAGTGTGATCAGAAAGTGTTTTAGAATTGATTAACCTATAGTACTATAGACCAAATACAGTAGGATAATGCATTTCATTTACAGCTTTGATCAAATTTCATTGCTGGAATGAATGATACACAGGAAGGTCAAGCAAGCTGCCCAAAAGTAAAACAGGGCTGGTTAGATTCAGACTGGAATCAGGATAGCTTGGTTGACATTATTCACTTCAGCCAGTAGGAGGCAATGCCTGGATATTAAAATTTAAACTGGAATCTCTTGACCTACTGGCTGGGTATTGGGATCAGAACCAGGATCTAATCTGGTGGACAGTAGTTTGATTCAACCACAATGCCTTTTGTAGGTTATTGTAATTTATCTGACATATATATATGTATTTTTTTTTCCTCTTACAGGTACATCTACCTTGGTTTACTCACAGGATTAAACACACTGTCTCATATCCCATGTATCGTGATTATCATCTTTTTAAAGAGGCAGTTCGACTCAGGAAATCTAAAGAATACCGCTAATGGTGAAACAGAAGCAGGTCTCATCAAAGAGAATATGACCAACTTCCATCACAATGGTGATTCCTTGAAGAAAAATGATTCTCAAGCACAAAACGAAACCCCTTTGTAGGAAAGAAGATGGAATCCTTTCTTATAGAAGCCCCCCCCATACCAGCTTGGAACAGTTACCTTTCTTTCTGTAAATAATACATTCTAGAAGTTGCCATGATATTGTGACTTTAGCAACTGCTATTAACAGGATCTGCAATAGTACCTTCTAATTGATCCACGGGCTGTATTATATATTTACAGTATCTATACATTGTTTCAAAATTAACATTTGCTAGATAATGCTAGTTTGAGATCCATCACATACCACTAAGCTTATATGATACCAGAAGAGTGGATGAACATATTTCTGGGCCTCATATTAGTAGAATAATGTTTTGCTCCACATCTCACTCTCCTTCCATCACATTTCCTATTGCTGGTACATCCTGAGATGTCTAGATTTACTACTATAGCTGCTGCTGCTGCTACTACATATCATTAGGAACTATTATTATGTTAGTGCTTTTAAACTTCCAACTGAGGAACTATTTTTTTATTTTATATATATTTACCTGCTGGCTGTCGTCCTTATCAGAGATATACAGTACCCTGATCACAGGGATGCACCCTGATCAGGCCAAGGGATCCCAGTCATCATACAGATGGCAGCAGGGTTTTTTTCCCATGGTGTCTCCCTTTCTCCAAGACTGGGTGATGCTTGAGTTGGCTGTGCATAAGCACAACTTCCCACTGCAGCAGGAGCAAGCTGTTTGGCCAAGCTGCAAGGGGCACTGTTGTGGCAGAACCCAATGTCAGTTCTCCACAGCTGAGATGCGTTGCTGGATGACAGCTGTCTTGGCCGGGCCTGCTCACCGACATGACTCAATGAGTTTACTCCTGAACCTGGGCCATCCATATGGCAGCATAACACACAGCTACTGGGCCATTAGGGCAGCCTTGAGGATCTATTTGGAAATTATTTTTGACATAAGTATAGAATAGGAGAAAATTAAGAAAAAAGACCTTTGTAGTACAGTACAGAAGCTGTCCTGCTGCTGATGCCAGTGGGCTGTGTCACACTTCAATGTGAGAGACCCTGGTTCACACCACATGCCCAAATCCTACCATTGGGCTGACAGAGTTTTAGAAGCACTTTGAAGGCAGGCCATTGGGGCTCCGGGGAGGGAGTAATCAGCCCTGCTGATGAAGTGTCTCCTCTGGTGGGCTGCTGGCGGAGGGCCTTGATGTCATTGAGAACCATGCAATGTCAGCACTCCCCTCAAATGTGTATAGGGAAGTCCAGAAAGAAGGAGGAGGTCAGTGTCCTGTTCTGGGAAAACTGACAGTATCATAAGTATGCATTGGCACTGTGGCCTCCACATCATGGCACACATGGTGCAACCCATCTCCCCCACCTCCACCAGCTGAACATTGAGTCAGGTCTGATTTGCTGGGGCCCTGCCATGGAGTGTGGTTCCTGTGGGGTGGTCAGCATAGAAGTTCATCTGAAGTAGCACACATGTGTCTAGAGTACTGTACCGACAGGAAGCCGAACAGACAGCAGACAGAAGTACAAGAGTAAGCTGCACAGGAGGATAGAATAGCAGTACAATGACAAGCACTGTAGCATACATAATATACATATAGGATATGACATGACTAACTGAAGATATCATATTTATCTTCATGAGAGGCCAGTGAAATTATATTTTCTCTTGTGTGGCAAAGCCACAAGTGAGATATCTTAATATCAGTGGCCTCAAATGGAGACAAATATGATATCTTCAGTCAGGCCATGTCATATTCTCTTTAAGTATACATATGTTTTGGGATAAACATGATTGGGAATGTGTAAAAGTGCTTGTTACTTTGCAATGTGTGCCTTACAAGCTTCTTCTTTTACAGTTGCTGCAGGGCTTGGAGCGGGGGAATAGAATTCTGAAGCTAGCCAGTAAAAGTGTTCTATTTAAACTTGTTTGTTATTGGCTAGTTCTGATATCAACTACTACTTCTATTTAAGAATTGCAACATCATGAAAAGATATTACTATCATTTCATGATGTCTGAGATAACAGTTTTATGTGCCCAGTTATCTCAAAACACTTCACAAAGATCGATGAATGATGCACCAACAGCAGCTTGTGCTGACCACTGGTGTGCCAGGAACCCTGCACTTGATTCATGATTGGGTGGGGTCCTGGCACCAAAGTCCGTCAGCCTGCAGCAAATGTTGCTATGCGCTAAAGGCAAGGTGCACTGGAGAGGTTAGCCACAAGCTGTGGGGTGGTCGGGTGGGATTAGCACCCAGTAATGGGACAAGTCTGGAGGCTGGCAGTGTAGGGTGGGATGGGATGGGAACTGGGGAGGGCAGGTAGGGTGCAAATGACTGGCAGGGTGCCAACAGGTCCCTAAAGGGGACATTTCAGGATGCAGCAGTGCCTGTGCTGTCCTTGGGTGAAGGTGGACGCTGCATGCCTGGCACCATGGGGGGAACCTGCAGGCACTGCACCATCGGGTGTGAGTGCTCCAGGTGCTGTGAGGGCATGGGATACCACAGGAAGTCAGCAGCACAGGTTCCCTCCCACCCCTTCAAGGCTCTAGGGGTGATGCAAGGGCTCTTAGACCACCTGTTGGGTGGTCTAAGTCCTGGCGGGTCTCACTGGCTGTCAGAATCCCATTTAAGAGGATGTTGCAGCCAGCATCTGCTGCAAGACCTCTGGCACACCCCCAACCTTGGCACAGGCCTGGCACATGACCAGTCTGGTAGAGGGGGTCCCCTTTGTGCTGCAGCCACCATTTCTGAATCACAGACTCCACTAGTTGTGAGACAAGGTGCCCCTTGAGTCACTTTCTGTTTGATGTAGGCACCTTGTGTCACAATTGGAGTTTCCAGAACCAAGCCCATGTTGTATAAATGTATACAAAAATAGAGTGGGTGAAGTACAGTAAGGGCAAAACAGCAACTGGCTAAAACTAAGCACTACGCATACACGCTGGAAAGTCTGGCATAGAAAATTACAAAACATTGCACCAAACGGGTGTTCTGAAGAGCCTAGTGAGTCAGGATTCATTTGTTCAGGTTTGGATTAATGCTGTGCCAGAGTTTAATACTGTATGTGATTCATGCAGTTTTAGTTAATGAGCATAACCTATTGCAAATGCTCATATTTATTTATTTAGTTTTTGTTAACCAGGTAAGCACACTAGACAAAACAGATGCCTATTTTCAGGTGCAACCCGGGAGGTTACAAGGAAATAAGGAAGCATATCTACATTATCATTCCCAGAAATAAGCAACCCCCTTAGAGTCCCCCCCCCCCAAAGCTGACATCAGTTAAACTCATTCAAGGCCCATCCCCAAATAAATAGCAAGCAATGAGTGAAATCACCCTCCTCTCTACTCAGCTGACCAACCCCACTCCTAGCCCCATTCCTCTAAGCAAATGTCACCACTATTGTCCACATTCTGAAGAGATAAGTCACCGCTGCAGTCTACCATGAGGGAGGGAAGGATCCAGTGCTGGGTAGCATCTATCTCTCTTCACACTCAGTCGCAAGTGTCGCACTTCCTCCCCCTGTCTAGTTATCTGTTCCCAACCAGACAGACTATAAGGTTCCCTGCGAAGGAAGGAAAGGTGTAGTGCAGCACTTTACACATGAACACCACACTGTGCACTACAAAGGTGCTCAGTCCCACTTTAATACTGCCCTGTAGATAGCCACTACACAGCAATAAGCAACAGAATACAGGTGCAAAACAAGCTCTCAGTTCTGTAGTTTATCAATATGCCTTAGTGCAGTACATACTAACACTCCTGTGCTTCAAGGCAGCCTGTCTCTTCCTTAGGGGTCTGCCATTAGCAGAAAGCAATTGCATTTTTATACAGATGATAACACATGCGACCGTTATGCCCATCCACCAGTCACCAGATAGATAACTAGATTTTAAAAGTATGTAAATTTAGAGCCATGAAGATGATCTGCAAAAATGTCCAATATCTTAGAATAAGTTATAGTTAGGTTGCAAGTGGTTTACTTTGGTACACCACCTATTTAACCTGCACTTGTTTGTTTTGTTTATTTAAAATCTGGAAAAGTCCGTGGGCCAAAGACTCGTTTACATGGGCAACCAGAACAAATAACAGAAACATACAGGAACATAAGATACGTAATAATATGTAAAGACCAGACAAGCATAAGTATACAGCAACAGTGTTAAATGACTAACCAGAGAAACATTTATATCTACTGCTGGAGACGAGATGCTTTTTTTAGAGCTAATCTGAATATACTGTATATAAGGAGTAGCTGACACAAGTTATCATTGGTGATAAGGCATCAAAAACTACAGGCAGAATATAGAACAGAGGTCTTTGACCAGTGGAAGTTTTCATCATAGGAACAGTAAACCAAGCCATGATTTAATAGAGCTCTACTTTCATTATACAGTGGTGCAACTAGTAAAAGTGATGCAGCTAAGCTGCTATTTAAAGAAACCCAGTTGTGAATATAAACCACATACTGCAATATGATTATACATACAACATGTTTAGAAAAGTCAGGATTATCCAAAAATTGAAAACCTTTTCATTTTCATTTCATTTTTATTTTGTTAACTAGCTAAGAAGACCAAGGATAGAAACCATCTATTTTCAAGGGGACCTGGGAGAGACATGTACAATAAAAACAATAACAGTAAATCTCAAAATTTAATTAAATACAAATACACGATCACATATTTACATTTCACTCAAAACATTTACACACACTATTGGCTAACAGATAATTTAGAGTTTCATTTGAATGTAGAAATATTAATAACCAGAGTAATATTAGAAGGCACATTATTCAATTCTTTCACCCTAGCAAATGAAAAAATTATTTGATTCTGTTGAGTTTTAAGAAAGGGTATAACCAATAAACAATCACACCTATGTGTTCCACGAGTGGTTTTAGAAATGGCAAACAAAATTGCAAGGTGAGTAAAATCTTTACCTTTAATGGAATTCCAAATAATAGCGGCACCCAAGGGTAACCACTAAAGGTAACCATACAGTGAGCAGTGATATATCATCCTATCAGCACCCAGAACAAAATGACACACACCATTCAAAAGTGTGGCAATCTTTGTAAATTAGTAGCTGAGACCAAACAATAAATGGGGAGTGTATAATCAGCCAGAGAAACAATCAAACCAAGTGCAGCCAATTTTTTGTGATTAGGAAACCAAATCATTTCTAGTTCTATAAAGTAAGCCCAGTCTGGCGTGAACAGATTTCACTAAGTTCTCAAGGAGATTAACATAAGTAAGATAAGATTCCAAAGTCAAACCAAGATACTTACAGTGTCAGTGACTCCGCAGCTAGCACGCTCACCTCTGAAACCGGAAGACCGGAAGGTGGTGGGTTCTAGCCCCACACCGGGAATGTGGGACTAATCCCAGTACTGACACATTAGTGCATCAAGAGGGGGTGTTGCACTCCTGAGGTGCCATCTTTCAGATGAGACGTTAAACCAAGGTCCCATCTGCCTGTTCTGGTGGCTGTTCGGGTGGACGTTAAAGAGCCCATGGCACTTCTCAATAAAAGTAGGGGAATTTTCATTGGCAAAGAAATACATACAAAAATACATACAGCAAATTCACATGATACCAGTAAAGAAAATGCATATAGATAACAAAAAAAAACCTGAGAGTTTACAGAAGGTAAAACAAAAACAAAAAAAAAAACCCTGAGAGTTTACAAAAGGTAAAACAAAAGAATTATATAACATATACGTGTACAGGATACCATAAATGAGTTAAGGCACTAAACACTTCTGACAACTCTTCCATAATAAAGGCAGTTTATGAGGATACAATAGACCCTGCTCTGTTGTATAAATCTTATGACCTGCTTTCCCCACATTTTGAAGACTCTTTTGATGAAAGACATATTTTTGTTGCATCAACCACAACGTGATTGCCATATACAGTATAATATATAATCAAAATGCTAATGACTTGTAGTGTGTTTTTATGTACTGGTGATCCATGTGCTGCCCAAAGTCCCAATACCAATTTCTGGTATGTAATATTAGGGAAAACAGTTATGTTCCAATAACTGGATAAACAGCTCCAAAACTTCTTTACATAAGGGCTATGCAGGAACAAGTGTTCTTACATCTCTAAGTCTACTTCACAGCCAGGGTGTGGGCAATATCTAACCTTCAATTGTTTATGTTTGTGTGCATTACACACTCCTAACCTCCCATGTATACTTATCCATAACGTATCCCAAACATATTGTGGTACCCTCTGGTTATTTAAATATCCAAATACCATGATCCATGATCTCCTGCAGCACAAGAAGGAATTTGCAATGGTGCAATGAAAGCGTGAAAAATAGTTTCTCCCTATAACTGCTTCCTCGTGCATGTCATTAAAAAAAGAATGTGTAATATTCCATAGCTTTAATTTCATAAATCCCCAACTATATAAACTGGCTGAAAATATTGTTACTTATTTTTCTGAGTGTGTTGCCTATTCAGTATGTCCAAAGAGTTCCACACCAAGCTCGTATGTTCTCACTCCATAGTGAATTTTGTAATCTACATAAGAAGCAAATATTAGAAAATATGAAAATACTAAAATAAAAGGCTATGGGGTTAACCATTCCCAGACCACCCTGTTTTTCCTTAGATATGTGGTGTTTCTTTTTACTAGGTTTAATCTGCTACCCCACGGGCCTCTAAAGAAATACTGTACGGTCTCACTTCTAATGATTTCGGGGGGGGGGGATATAGCTGACATACAAAAAAATAGGGAGAAGCAGGGTTTTTATGAGCATCACCCTCTTTAGTTTTGATATTTTTTTACCCTGCCAGGTGTGCACCTTTCTTTCAGCCACTCCAACACATGCCATCCAATTCTTCTCTGCCATATTTGGGGTTCCAAAGATTAATCCTAAAACTGTTATCTCGGCAGTATTAATGGGAACATCAGCTATTGCCTTTGGAAGTGGTCCACATGAATTTCTTATCTAAAGGCCTCTACTTTTAGTATAATTTATCCTAGAGGCTGAGTATAAAGCATACTCATCCAGATCATGTTTTAGGTCTACTCCTGAAGCTACATCTGAGAGAACAAAAAACAGTATCATCAGCATACACCATAGCCTTAATAGGGGGACCATTTAGTGTTAGTGTAATACCACAGATATTCGGGTTGCCCTGGACTTTCCTTAAGAGGGGATCAAGATTAAAGATGTACAACAGAGGGCTCATGGGACATTCCTGTCTCACTCCTCTCCCTAAACGTACAGTTCCACCAAATTAGCCATTAATAAGGGGGGTCACGTAGGCTGTTCTATATAAACTGGTTATCCAATTTACAAATTTTATTGGGATACCATAGGCTTTTAGGGCTGCCCATAAGTGGGTGTGAGACACCCTATCAAATGTTTTCTCCTGATCCAGGCTCAGGAGAAAACCAGAAACATCTTGATTATACCCTCTTTGAAACAGCTGTCTAATGGTTAGAAGATTCTCCTGGATTTTTCTATCAGGAAGAGCACAAGTCTGCACAGGACATATACAGGTACTCGCTATTTTAGTTAAGCGTTTTGTTAAGATTTTTGTCAATATTTTATAGTCTGTGTTTAGTAAACTAAGTGGTCTTAAGTTGTGTATCCAGGACCTGCCCCTGTTTTGTAAATAAATATCAGTATTCCTTGTGACATAGTATGCGATAAATGCCCTGCTGTCAGGCAAGCATTATACACATCTTCTAACAGGATTGCTAGAGTGTCTGAGAAGGCCTGGTAAAAGTCTAAGCTAATGCCATCTAGACCAGGTGCTGTATTCTTGTTGAGAGACTTGACGCTAACCAGAACCTTCTGAACTGAAATCGGCTGTACTAAAGCATCTAATTCTATTTTAGCTATGGTAGGGATGTGCAAATCCTGGAAATATGAGGGATCTGGTTCAAGTCCCCAACTGGAGTCAAAAGTGGAACTAAAGTGTGTCTATCACCTGTAATATGTCTGCTTTCAAGTTAGCTATGTCACCTGTGGATGTTTGCAACCCAGTCATTCTCCTATGATCTACCCTATGTTTACAGTCTTGAAATGGGTCAAAAGTCTGTTTCGACTGTTGCGTGCCAAATTGCATCTCCTGCTGTAAAAACTGTCCTCTGTCATATTGTATCTGTCTCATATTTCCAATGAGGTTCTTAATAAGGGTATCATTCTCATAGCCATATCGATCTGCCTGGGAAATCGTTGTTTGGAGTGTAGCTCTTAATTGTAAATATTTCAAATTTGTTGATGTAGATTATTTTCCCGAAAACTGTTTAAGCAAATCTCTGCACAATTCCGTTGTCTCTTCCCACCATATTATCATGCCATCATATAGGCAAATAACAGATTCCCTGGCTTTCCCAAATAACCCCCATTCCATTACAAATTACGCGTCCTGTAGAATCTGGAAGTTCATTCACCATGGTCCTTTCCCTGTTGTGGGAAGCTGTCCCCATGCTACATTAATTTCTAGTCTGTTATGGTTGGAGAGTTCAGTAGCCAACACCTTAGCCTGGGTGATGTTTAAATCTGGGGATGTAAAAAAGAAATCTATTCTGGTTTTAAGAGGTCCTTTCAAGAAGGTAGAACCTCCTATATTGTGTATTGCTCAATAGGAGTCTTTTAGGGAGGACTGTTGTACAATTTTATTTAGGCAATTCATGTCACAAAACATTTTATCCATTCTGAGACCTCTATCGTGTTTCTCCAAACCACACTTGAAAGCCCCTCCCAAACTACCAACCCTGAGGTAAATAAATATGATAGAATGTCTTGAAACAGCTCCACCCTCGCTGCCTTGGTTTGTGGGGCATATATATTAATTAACCAGAATCTAGCCAACTGGTAGGTAATAGCTAAAATAATACCCACCCTGGAACTAAATCAACCACTTCAGTGACTTGGAATTCTACTCCTGAAAAAATTATTCTAACCCCATCACACCTATCAGGCCCTATTGACCATATTGCAGGACCTTTTGTCCAGAGTCGGTTAGCTTGGGTAATTTCAAATGAGGTTTTCAGCCTCGTGTCCTGCAAAAAGATGATGTCAGCTTTATTATCTCTCAAGGTGGTGAAAGTTAGTTGTCTCTTCCTAAAGTTTTTAATACTATTCACATTGTGTGAGTGAATCAGTAAAGTACCCATGATGTAACAGTGAAGTTATGACCACCTGTCTCAGTCCTCAGACCTTCAATTCCCAAGTTTTGCCCCAGACCTCGTAATTCTATGTGTAGTTTTACTTGCATTGTCAGTCTCCATGTCTTCCAAATCTGATGGGGGGTCCTGGATTGAGGAGGCCAAAGAAGCAGTTTCTGTCTCGTTCCCCTCCTCCTCCTCTGAGTCTCCCCAAGCTTTCTTTTTTCCTAAGACCTTAAATCTGTTCTGCAATAATATGTCCCATTTTTTTTTTTCCTTTTGAGGTGTGCGTGGATCCTGCTCTAATTCTCTTCTTCCTACGTTGTGGCATACATCTGTAAAGGGTGTGGGGGGGGAGAGGGGGGCATTTGCCAAGGAGCTCTATATTTGTGGTCTGACCTTGTCTAACCTCCTCTGGGACTATCACAGCTTCTGGAGATGGAGTGGGTAAATCTGTTTCTTGTGATGGATCTGGATTTGTAGGTCTAGGCGTGTCCCTTTGTAATTCCTGGGGTGGATGGGGGTTAGCCTCAGGATGCGAGGCCTATGTCTGGGCCTGGGCCTGGCTGTGAAAATCTGCCATATGCTGTTCTGATGCCCTGGCACACCCCTGTTGCTGTGCTTTTGTTATAATGTCCTCCTGTGACATTCTTTTGCCTCTATTGTGAGGCGCTCAGCGATAGTTTGCAAAGGAGTGGCCTTGCATATCACATAAGTTACATCTAAAAGCTTTCATGCAGTTGTTAGTAACATGACCATACTCCATGCAATGAACATCTAGTGTTGTCACATACACTGCTCAGATGGGATGGTGACCCACACTTAAAACACGACTTCCGCTGCCCAGGATAAAAAAGCATGCCCTTGTCCCTGCCCAGTACAAAGCTGTTAGGTAAATGAGCTACCCCAAAATCTGTTTGCAACAGTTTCACCTTCACCTCCCAGCCCCCTGTCCAGATTTGTTCTGAATCTATAATAGGTTCAGGTTTATCCAGAACCTCACACCTGTGATGCAACCAATATAGAATATCAGCAATGTTTACACTCTGTACAAAAAAATGTCAATAGTGCATAATGCAGGTCTAGTTAAAGGTACAGCTAAAAACGATAACCATAAAGGTGTGTCCTTCAACCTATTACATTGTTTCCAAAAGCATTCTAGGTTATGAACTTGCTTGAAGCTCACATCATAGTTAGAGTCCCCCACATGTATCACTGCATAAAGTTCTGACGCATAGAATTTTAGAGAATCTTTAATTAAATTTCTAGCTACATATATTCTATCAGGAGGCCTTTCTAGACCCCCTTTGTAAATAATGCGCAGAGCATTGCACTGTGGTGTTGGTTTACTTGTAGGCTTAAACCGGTCAAAAAATTGCCTAGACAGAGGTTTTTTCCCTTCCTGAAGTAGGAAGTTCTTGGTTATTCACAGGTATCTCTCTTCGTGTCAGTGCTTCCTCTTTTTGTGTTGGCACTTCCCCTTTATCTGGTAAACTTGAATCGGTGTCCATTTCATCCACCCGTAATGCAGCATTGTCTGTTTGGGAACCAAGGAGCCCGTCCTCAAGTAAGGTTTCTGGCACAGTATTAGTAGAGGGAGACCCATTACAAGCATTGTTTTTATTAACTCTCACTGGCTTACCAAGGGGACATTACAAATTAGCCCCTCCATGCTCCGTAGCAGTGGGTCGGTTGTCAGTCTGTGGTGTAGCAGGTTGCCGTTCATCTGACAGGAGTTGCTTCCCTTGCGAGGCTCTATATCTCTGAACCTCTTCATCGTCTGCATCAGGAATCCATTCTTCTGCTGTTGTTCAGAGCCAGCCAGCTTTCTGCAAAGCCTTTCCAGGGGACCAGGGCTCCGTAACAGTGCCAGTCATCCCTTTCTTTGGGGTGGAATGCACAGGATTCAAGTCATCAGGTGGAAATGAAGGTAGTCAGTGCAAAACACTCACGGATGAACATAAAGAGGGCATGGGCCGCTCAGACGCTGTCAAGCCACTCTGATTGCTGTCAGGGTTTTTTCCAGTGATACTGGCAGTTTTTGCAATCATTAACCTCCTCTCTTCTTCCCGCAATTATCATAATAAGACATTCCTGCACCTCTCATGAAGCTCCACATCATGTGCAGAGTCTGTGGTTACTGCTGAACATCTCAACACAGGTAGGGTTTCTTGATTTCTGTTACAGGCAGTCACAGCCAGCTTCTGCTGTGCATCTTGTGACAGTTCAAAGTCAGTATCTGGTATCTCCTATGATAAATCCTCAGACATTTTCTGGGCAAACTCTCCGGTTATTGGTTGCACAGCCTGCAGCTCCCACAAAGCTCCATCTCCCACCATGGTCAGGTCTCAAATGTGCTCCCTCATTCTCCTGAGGAGCAACAGCACCCCCTGCAGAAAGAGTAGGGGAATTTCCCCAGTGTCCTGGCCAAATTCCCCCCATTCACTAAAATGCCACCAACAGTTTAATCTGGTTCTATAAGTCAGTTTACATCTGTACAAATATTCTCTTCCCTTGCCCTCGGATAGCAACTGGAAATGAGCCATGGCTCAGTGTACCTCTCCTGGTCACAAACTTTCAAATAAAAAAATAAATAAAATATTGAAATTCATTGACAGACTCAATAAATTCAGTATCAATAGTTCTGTACTCTAGTGGCAGTGATACAGTTCATCTATGCCCAATAAAAATAATTTAGTTTGTTTTCTTGGCAATGAGTCTCAATTGGTTATGAAAAAGCCAATTTTGAACAAAATTAAATGCTACTTCCATATTTGCCTGTAGAAGAGAGTGATCATGGCCACCAGAGTAAGATCTATATCATTCATGTACAGAACCGTTTTCAAATTTTTAATTCTTGGTACTAAATCATTAAGGTAGAGACTGAACAAAAGGGGAGCCAGAATAGAACCCTGTGGTACCCCAATGTTCATCTCCATGAAAGTGGAATTTGAATTACCAGTTTTTGTATACTGGCCCCTATCAGATAGTCATGAAACCATTCAACTGTGTTAGCAGAGAAACCATGTGCCACTAGCTTGGCTAGCAGGCGAGTGTGGTTTACCAAATCGAAAGTCTTAGTTGCTGTATATCAAGAAACAATCTAACACACCATGCAAATATTCTGTTAATGTCAACAAAGCAGACTGGGTTCTGAAATGAGCCTTAAAACTGTGTTGTTTTGGAGTTAATAAATTATAAGAATCCAGACAGTCTGAAACTTGATCAAATACTGCATGCTCTAAAGTTTTAGACAAAGAAGACAAGATGGATATAAGACAATAAATTACAGGCATCAGTATGAGATTTCCAATCTGAATAAGGAACCACAGCCACTTGCTTCCAAACCCACGGCAGCTACCTGGCACACAGGGTTTCCAACCCTAACTCCCCTCCCCCACCCCCACCCCAAGGAGCAAAAGGAAAAAAAATTAGGGTTTTGGGTCTCCAGAGTCTTGGAGAATCAGTGGTGGGGTCTTCCTTGGGGTTGTTAACCCTGATATCCATCCTGATCCCTGAAGAAGCAGGCCCTGTGTGAAGAAAGCTGCAACAGATTGTGTTGGCAACATGTTTTGAGACATATGTCTCTACCTTTGAAGAGTGTATCATTAGGAGGCACTTGCTTTCAGCTTGCAGCTTGAACCCTAACTGGTGCATTAACAAAGTTTTTTCCAAGAATTTCCTTTCTTTTTGAGTTAGTGGACTCGTATCCTCATTCCGTGAACAGATGCAGACATGCAGAATCTCTGTGGGGCTCTGTTCTCTGTGCCAAGGGAAGACTTCATCTGCCTACAGAAGTGCAGGGCCCACTTCTGTGCAGTGATGGATGTGAAAAATTCATGGGGCTGTCTAGTGAGCTGTGGAAGATAGGGTCCTCCGATCCCTGCGCTTCCATGTGGCCACACAAACAGACACACTGGGCAAAGAGTCCATCTGTCAGCCAATCCACAGGGTTCTCTGCCATCCACAGGTGCAGACATGCAGGGCCCTATGCCAAGAGAAGAGCTGTCTTCACTATACGGTACCCAGGGCCATGAGGGCAACCCTGCAGCTTTCCTTCCCTGACTTGGGGGGTCGCATAACAGTGCCATCCCCCCACCCCCACCCCATGTAGTTGGGTCACTGAGCTTGTTCCTGAATTCAAGTCACTGGCACAGGATCACAAAGCATACCCACTAAGGTGAAGATTGGCACTACACAGAACGTTCCTTAATAATTATAGTATTTTTTTATTGTGACCTGAAATATTCAAGACAGTCATTTTATGACTCCCCTTATAAACATGACATGTGGTACTTATAGTATATTGTCCAAAACGTCATTTTTTCACAAGTGAGAAAACACATCTCATCCAAGAGTTAACAAATGGTACATGTTATGTTTATAAGGTGGTGTAGAAAAATGGCTATGTTGAAAGTTTGGAGTTAAAGTACTGAAAATTAGTGGATTGAACTTTGAAATATTGCAGCGTTCATGCATAACTTGGGGCATTTTACCATATTTGTACACCAAATTTTCAGCATAGCCTTCTTATGACCCCACCTTATGAACCTGGTAGGTGAACATTTTCAAATCCTCACTGAAAAGTTATTCTGCGCCACAAATGCAAAAACACATTTTGGCCAGGATTTGAAAAGATGGGCCAGTCATATTCACAGGTGGTGTGTACTATTATGTTCAAAATTTGGGGTCAAAATATTTAAAACTACCAAAGTTATGAACAAGCATAGAAAAATTGCGCTCATAACTTTGTCATTTTTATATATTTTGACCCACATTTTCAACATTGCCGTCTTATGACCCCTCCTCATAAACAAGGGCAGGTGAAAATTTTCAAATCTCACCTGAAAGGTGATTTTGCTAAGCAACCACGAAATTGCCTTTCAGGCCAGATTTGCATATGTAACCCCTAGGCGGCAGTATTCTAAGGGCTCCTACCCCTGCCTGTATGGCAATACAGCTTAATCTGGTTCAATGTCAGTTGACATTCATCTGTATCCCCTCCCCCCTGGGTCGTGCCTGAAAATATGCAAGAATCTGTCTAGTGCTCTTACCCGGTCGACAAAAAAACTAAAAATACACAAGTTGAGGGGCCTGAGTTCTGTGAACAGGTGCCTCCACCTGGAGGAATAGTACTGGGGTAGCTTAACTGCTTTGGTATAGCCCTCCGGGACACTATAACCACCCACCAACCCTTCTAGTGGCCTAAACAGTAACACAATGGTACATTCACATTCAATGGATAACGGTACTGATATGCTCACACCCCTTTCACTTACCACCAGGGCTAGATCTGCTGCAACTGCCCTGGAGACCCCCTGGAAAATAAGATCAGCAATGCAACAATGCAATATTACCACTGTAACCCAACCAATAATATGCACACTAGCCAGGTTAAGAGTGAAAAAAGACAATCAGGTTTATTTAGGGGAAGTGAACAAGGGAGGGGCGTGAATCTAGAAAAATAATCAGCACTCTGAGTATTTTCAGGTTGGTTAAGCATGCACTGTAAGTCCCTTCCAAACAGCTCCATAACCCTGGGTACCCAGTATGTCATGCAGGCTAGCCTGAAGCATTGCCCGGGGTGGCTGGCATTGCAGCTGTTGTTGGGGCCCTTAGGAAAGAACACAGTTAACATGCACTCAGCACAAATATTTGTAATCCTGAGCTGGATAGCCCAATCCTTTGCAATAACCCAAACAAACAATTAGATGGTACGCAATGATTTGTTGCTGTCATTGTAGGGAGCTACCCTGAATTGTACTCATGCTACCCAGAGCCTAGATGCAGGACAGGCAAGATGAAGACCTCATGGTGTTGTTCTGGAAGGTCAGGGAAAGCAGAACCAACACGACTCACCTCCTGGTGGTCACTACCTGTTCGATGGTGTTGAGTAGGGGGCCAAATCCCCAAGCTGGTCTTTCATCGAGATGAACTCTGAAGTAGGAGTAGAAGTCTAGGCCAAAATGGCAGGGCTCAGGAAGGATGAATAGTTCTACAACAGTTTGTGATACTCTGCTGGTGAAAGTCTCCAGCTGGCGTACAAGATTCTGCTGGGGGGAACCAAATCGCGACCCACGAAACACATCAGCACATTTAAATCAATTTTCCTCTAAGCCACAATTTGGATACAGTCCGGTTGCTAATTACAGCTTCACTGCATAAACCTTTTTCTCCAAGGCTATTTTTTCTCATGAAGCAGGCCGATTGCTTCTGGAGCAAGTCTTCGGTCCAAAACCCAAGTCTCAACAGCAATTCTCTTCTTACCTCTGCAAATTTAAGCCAGCAATTGGCAGTTCAAAGGCAGGAGAACGTGGCAGGCAGATCAGCAGAGCCTTCTCGCCGATTCCCCTACTCTCCTACTGGGAGCAGCTGCTTGAAAGCTCTAGCTGTTCACGCTTCAACCTCCAACATTAACTGAGACACTGCTTCAGGCAGTTCTGGGTATTTCCCCTTGTGATCCAAAAGGTTCAGTTGGCCAAGGGAACGGTCAGTCACTGTAAAGGCTCCCCTTCCAGGTCCATTTGAGCACCAGTACTTAGAACTACAAAAACTACACAATTTCCTTCACACAATACCCCTGGGGACAGTCTCCATGTTAGGTCCCCAGCGGCTCGATTGGTCCAAATGCTGAAAGTCCAGAACCTAACATGGTGGCTCCCATCTAAATGTTTGAGCTGCAACAAAAGCAGGTTAGACAAACTTCTCTATCGTTACTATTACAGCAATTAGACAGTAAATAATCACAGTTCCTAATAGGACTCCATCTGCGCAAATAGCGACTGCAGAATGGAGTTAAATAACAGACTGTCTGTCTGGTCGCAAGCCTTAATTACTCGGACCCAGCCCAGACTAATTTCTAAGCACAGATTAATCAAGCTCTTAAAGAGACAGGCATGGAGGCTCGCTAGGGTACTCTCACGCAAAAAAATAGAACTACTGAAGACAGGACACCAACCGGACAGTGGGCAATTAGGGAGCCCAGGAAGACATTATAGTAAACCCCAATTTGTAGGAGGGTTACACATATTTCCACTGGCATTGATCATGATGTGGGGTCCAAAAAAGGCCATGATGAACATTTGGGGTCAAAATATGAAAAAATGACAAAGTTATGAATAAATGTTCAAATGCAATTAAAATACATTAAACTGCACTTACCTTAGTTTCTCATATTGCAGTTGCCGGTTCCAGCTGCAAGATATGTCTTTGATTGTAGAGTGGATCTACACCATGGGACATGTTCAGGTGAGTGATGGTGTATGGAGGGTGTGGAGGGTGTGGGTGGTTGATGCCGACTGGGAGACTGGGGTGGGTGTGTGGGGTGTGGGGGGTCAGACCAGCAAGGAAACATTTTTTGTTTTACAGGTTTTAATAAAATCATTGAGGGACAGTTTTCTTTATTACAGGGAACATAAAAATTCCCATTCCAACACTAGGAATTGGATACCCCAGTGTCAGGCTATTTATCAGGGAACGGGGTGGGCAACCTGGAGGGGAGGGATTTTAGAGAAGCGGCACTCTGGGTAAGCACTCTGGTCCACTTATATCATTTAAAAAAAAGATACACTGGGAAGAGCAGGTGGGCGACCTGGAGGGGAGTGGGGAGAAAGAAGTAGCCCCGGGGTGGGCACCGGGTCCACTTAAATATTTAAATGAGATAGACAGATAGATAGATAGATAGATAGATAGATAGATAGACAGACAGAGAGAACACTGGATTGCCAGCTCACTGCTTCAGCTTAAGCTGACAGTATGATCCAACTGTGGCTTCAGCATTCAATAAAGCCCTCCTTTGTCTCGACAGACTTGAGAAACAGAAGGATGGTTGTGTCCACTTTATGTGAAGGAGCATATTTCAGCCACCATTGTTAGCTGCTTTGATCCCCTCTCTCCCAGTGAATGGCTCCTTGTTGAGCTAACCCTGGGCTCCACTAAAAAAATCTACCTGCGTTGCTGCTACAACCCCCCTACCAGAGGTATCCCAGGCTTATCTAACCTACTGGATAGTCTAGGGCCGACAACTCCAACCAGGGGCACTGTATTAGTTGGGGATTTCAATCTTAACTGGCTATGCGTCCATGAACCCGACTATGCTAACCTCCTAAAATCCCTCAACCTTGAGCAAGTCATTTCCTCCTCCACCAGACACAATGCCCCAACACTAAATCACTCCCTACTCAACTGGGTGGCCACTAATCAAGTGGACATGGTCCTTCAGGTGGGTATCCTGTTGGATTCTATAAGGGACCACTCCTCTACTTACATCATTTGGCCACCAAAATTAAACGCCACCCCCCCAAATACCTCTTTCAGAAATTTTAACTGCCAGACTCCACCAGTCTTCTTGGTGATGTAAGACCAATAGACTGGTCTGCCCTTTATCTCTTTGACAATGTGAAATCTGCGTAAGCTTCTTCACCAATGCCCTCCTTTGGGTACCAAACCTCCACTTCCCGTTCACTACTCGTAGGGGGGGCTGCACCCGGTGGATATCCAAGGACCTACTAGCCCTAATGAAAGAAAGGGACAGCCAGTGGAAGACTTACAAAGTGTCTCCTTTCCCCCAACTCTGGAATGCATATAGGCACCTACATAACACCTGTAAGCAAACAGCCAAAACACTAAAGTGCAATTTCGACCTTAACGTACAAAGGAACAACCTCTGCGATCCATGGCATTCCTGGGCCTCGACTGGGTCCTTACTCAATCCAAAGACTCACAGCCAAGTTTCTCAACTCACATCCCCATCAGGCCCCCTGACTGACCCCGTTGAGACTGCACAGATCTTTAACAACAACTTTACCGACCTCTCTGCCCACCTCAGTAGACTCCCCCCCCCCAGTCACCATCTAGCTCTAGAAGTCAGACAAACTGCCCCCGTGTCGGCTACACCCCCTCCCTGCCCCCCTTCTACTTTAAAGCCATAGGCCCAAAAGTTACCTCCAAGCTCCTAAAGTCCCTCCCTCCTTACCTGGGGGAGCCCTGGCAGTGATGGACTGTTCCCCTCCTTCCTCAAGCTCATCTCTCATGCAATCATTGAACCCCTCATCTTCCTTTTCAACCTTGCTCTCTCCATGTCCACCATGCCCAACTCCTGGAAGCACACTAATGTTGTTCCTATCTTTAAAGCAGGCAATCCCCTTTCTACTGATAACTATAGGTCCATCTCCCACCTCCCCCACCTGAGCAAGCTGCTAGAAAGAACTGTGCACTCCAAACTGAGCACCTTGGAAAATACATCCTGCTGTGCCCCCAGCAGCATGGTTTCTGCAAGCTCTACAGCACATTGGCCTTAGCCTATTTTACTGACCATGTCCTCAGAAACATAGATTCAGGTAATGCCACAGGTGCTGTATTCATGGATCTGACTAAGGCATTTGACCTAGTCGACCACCCTCTCCTACACTCCAATCTCCACTGCCTTGGCTGCTGCTCTGAGACTTCCTCATGGTTTTGGAGCTATCATGAGGGCAGGTCCCAGTCATTTACTATTGGGGCTACATCCTCCCCTGCCATGCCAGTCTCCACCAATGTCCTTCAAGGCTCCATCCTTGGCCTCTTTATTATTTTCCATTTTTATCAACACACTCTCAGCAGAGAGTCTGTCCTGTGAGGCACTTCTCTATGCAGATGACCTTTTTCTACACCATAGTGACAAGTCACTTGTAAACATCTCCTCCGTCCTTACCCTAAACTATAGTGCTGCCTACAATTGGTTTATTTCCTAAAGGCTCCTGGTAAATGAGAAAAAGACAAAATCAATGTTAATCGGCTCAAAACCGTTCCTTGCCAAGGTCTCCAAAGCCGAGTCCTCTCTACTTGTACTCACACCTGTTGCCCCCCCCCCCCGGAAAATGGCTCTAATTTCAAATACCTGGGTGTCACCCTGGACTCCTCCGTTACGCTCACTGAATACATTAATATTTCTGTGCGTAGAGTTAATCAGAAATTATGTCACCACCCGTGCCATGAGGCACGCCTAGCAATTGCGTAAGTCAACCTTTTCCCCCCTTATTGATTACTGGTCCCCCATCTATTCCACTGTGTCATCATCCCTGCGCTCCAGGCTGATATCAGTTTACAACAGCTACTGTTTTTTCTTCCCTCTCACACCCTTTTCTACCCTTCATTGTGACTTATACAAATCGCTTGGTTGGCTCACACTTCAAGGACTTTTGACTAAGACCTGGGCTGCCTAATAGACAATACTTTCAGAGATGGTCCCCTGCCCCCTTATTCATCCCTTCTCACAGGCAAAGTGGCAGCTAGGTGCCTTCGTGAATCATCTGCCCCCTCGGTAGTTCCTAGAATCTCCACTACCATGGGCAGCAAAGCTTTTTCCGTCTCTGCCCCCTCCCTCTGGAATAAACTCCATATATTGCTATGCTCATCCATCTCCCACTTATCCTTCAAAAACACTTTAAAGATTGGCTACTATTGGAAGCCAAATGCCGCTGTCCATCTGGGTAAGCTGGGATTTCCTCTCCCCATGCTCACCTACACTTTTTGTGGGATTCTCCCCCACCCTTTAGACACCCCTTCCTCATCAGCTCCTTGCCACCCCCACCTGGTTCTCGCTCCTCTCCCCACAGTCTATTCCACTGCACTTCATTTATGTGGCTTGTTGCACTGAATTTTGTATATCTACCTGGTTGTTACTTGATTTTGTCATTGGTGTGCCTATTTGAAATTGCACTTTATCTATCGTACCTGGTAATTTGTCACCATACTGTATTGTTCTCCATGCTCCTGTGACGATGTACTTGTCAATAGCCTATAACTTCACCTTGTACTTTGTGTGATCTCATTTCTGTTGATACCCTCTGTACTATAATTTCCTGCACCTCTGTCTTAAGGACTGCATTGAGGCTATGTTTTTCTTCCTGTATCTGTATTGCTAAATGTGCATTGTTTATGGCCCAGGTCATGCCTGAGAACTGTCCCTTGGATCAATGCACCTACCTGGGCATCAAAGACATAAATAAATGAAATAAATAAATAAACAAAAAAGGCGCACTGTTCTCATACAGAGAACGTGGGTTAATGTTTCCTCTCATTAAGCTGGACACCTTGGATTTTGGGGTGCCCAAAACAGGTTTTTCTAGCCATTATTTTAGAAAACAAACATCAGAATCTAGCTAAATGGGTTCTGTTTAGCTAGGTTCAAGTGTTTGTTTTTAAATTACACCATTTTTATGTATCATCCATCTGTTTTAGTTTGAGGGGGGAAGCCAGATGATGGCTCTCACAGCACAAAAAAAATGTTCATGCTGTGAGAAACAAGTGGTGAGAAACTAAAAAGGGTCTTGCAACACAGAATGTTTGATGTTGTATGAGAATGGGTTACCCAAAAATTCTACTGAGCATGCTCAGAAGAGAAAAAAAAAACTTTACAGCCTTATACCTCTGGAAATACACCTCTGAAACCATTTAATATTTTTTCATGAAACCTACCAAAGGCACTACCTTGGCACATCATGATTCTACCATGAAGTTTTGTAAAAACACTCCATTCTGTACAGGCTGTATGTGATTGCAAAACCAAAACAAAAAAATTGACATCTACTGGAAAATGACATATGCAAATCTCAGAAACCGCATAAGCTACTATCACAAAACTTTTTTAGACCTTGACTACTAGACAATGCATGCAAAATTTAGCTAATTTCATCCAACACTGTCAAAGCTATTAAGGTGCAAAGTTAGCAGTTTAACACAGAACCTGTAGTTCAATCCTAGCTATAGTGGTGCTGCCTCACCACTGTAACATGTTTTTTCTCTCTCACACATAGCCTAGATGATACAGAAGTTTTTCATGACACTTTCAGGGTAGACATTTCCTGTGTTAAGGTAGTGCTTTTCGAAGGTTTAGTGATAACATATTAAATGCTTTGCATTACAAGGATTTAAAGTTGTGTTTTTGGATTACCCTCTGATACAACAAATAAAAAAAATTGATCATGAGGGTTTTTTATCATGATTTACTTGTGAGAAAAAATACTGGTTTATTTTTCATGATTTATTTGTTGAGAAAAAAATACTGATTGTGACGACTGCCATCTTGTTTTTTTTACAAAATAACATTTAAAAATGCCTAAAAATGATGTATGTGTAAAAGACAAACATATCACCCTAGGTAAACAGGAACCATTTAGCTAGATTCTGGAGTTAGTTTTTGAGAATATGCCTGGAAATATTGTTTCTGGGCACCTGAAAATCTTGGGTGCCCAGCTTAGTGAGTGGAGTCGTTCACCCCATTCTCAGTATGAGAACAGCAGGACTTTCTTGAATTGTGAAGCCACAGCTGGAGTAATGCTGCCAGCTTCAGTTTTATCAGTGAGACAGTGATCCCCTGATATCTCTCTCTCTCATATCTGTCTGTCTGTCTATCTATCGACCTACCTATCTATTTATCTGTTTCATTATTTATGTTTTATTCCCTCCTCAGTAACTCCTAGCTCAGCCAGCCATCTCTATTTCATCCCCAATTACCCTGTTTATATTGTCGGAGTGGACCGGGGTACCAACCCCCAGTACTGCTTATCTTGCATCCCCTCCCCTCCAGGCTGCCTACCCACCTTCCCCAATATATGGCTGGTGACACCAGGGTGCTCATCCCAGTGCTGCCAAAGATCATCCTGATACAGGGGTCCCCAATCCTCAGTGTTGGCTTGGGTTCCCCTGAAATAAAGAAAACTATCCTTGTTAATCTTGTTTTCTCTTTGCATAAAACCTGTAATAAAGAAAATGGTCCATCAACATTCTGACCCCCGACCCCCCACCCACACCTCTCCAACCTCTCACTCAGAACCCACTACCCACACCCCACACATACTCTCACTCACCTAAAACTGTCTCACATCATATACCTACTCTCAAATAAGATGTCTTGCTGCTTGAAGCACCGACTGCAATATGAGGAAATAAGATAAGTCTTATTTAATATACTTCAATTGAGTTTGAACTATTACTCATAACATTGTCATTTTCTAACATTTTTACACCAAATTTTCAGCATGAACTTTTTGGGACCCCACTTCATGGACAAGGGAGGTGAGATTATTAATATCCATCCCCAAAGGTGATTGTACATTTACTGTGCAAAATCACCTTTTAAGCAGGATTTGAAACTTTTCACCTGCGGGATCATGAGGTGGAGTAATAAGAAGGCTATGTTGAAAATGTGGTGTAAAAACATAGTAATATACATCACACTTATTCCACCTTTCGATCTTGCCAGGAAATATTTCACACTTTGATACTTCTTCAATGTTAATATTCTTATATGTGTATTGCCCCCATGAGATTGTGCTATTTTTACATAAAGTTTTGGATCCTCATTTAATATTGTGGTTCCTAATGACCTCTACTCAAGGTGTCCTTGGTGATCCCTCAGGTGATGTGGGTTAATGGGTGGTGGGGTGGGATACCATTTGTTATGTATAATGTTTGCCTGTTCATGGTTTGTTTCTATATTGTTGGTTAGTAAGTGTGTTTCATGTTTGTGTAGTGATCGTTTGTTTGGCGTGGTTTGTTGGGGTGGCTGCGTAATCTATCTACGTGATTACCTTCAGGCTCCCCTCCCCCTGCTATTAGCAAGTGGTGTCCAAGCCCTATCCCTGAGTGTCTCCCCTATTCCTTCCAGAGCCACTGTGATCATCACCATCATTTACATCCCACTCCGTGGACAGAAACCCACTTTCCAGTCTCTCCTGGATTATCTGACTACCCTTTCCACTAAATCAGAGCTTATCACGCTTGGTGATTTAAACCTGAACTGGCTCTCCCCCCTCTACTTCTTGCTACAAAGACACTCTAGCAGCCTGGGATATCGCACAACTTGTCCTTAGTCCTACATGTATAAACCACAGCTCTGGTACAGCCACTTTGCTTGATCTAGTGCTCTCAAACCGTCCCCAAAAAATCTCTGACATCGCCGTCCTCCCCACGCTGTCAGTGACCACCCTCCCATCCTCTTCACATGGTCTTGCCATACACCTAAACCACCCAAAAAAAAACCATCTTCACCAGGCCCCTCAAACCTAGCAATCTAAGAAAACTCAAAACCCACCTTGCCCACTTTGACTTGGCCCCCCTGCAATGCAGTCAGGATATGGATGGTGCACTAAATTTCTTTATAAACGCTTTCAATGATGCCTGTAACAGATTTGTTCCCCTCATTAAGAAGATTGTTAGAGACCATGATACCACTTGGATTACACCCTCACCTGCTTAGCCTCATGGAACACTGTGATGAGCTGTAGAAAAAAGCCATTGACTCTGGAAATCCTCTGGATAGACAACTCTTCCATCCAGCTCGAAATAACTGCACTTGGGCCATCAGAAAAGCTAAATCATACTATTTTAAAGCTGCCCTGACTTCAACTTGGGGAAAGGGTGCAAATTCTAGGACAATCTAATCCCTCAATGGCAAATCCACCTCCCTCTCTCGACATACTTAACGTAACGGGCTATTACCACCAACCTCAACTAAGTTGCCGCCGGGCTGCTAATCTCCACCTTCTCAGACCTCAGCACTACCCTCCGTCCAAATTTTTTCAGCCCAAATCCCCTAACAACTCCGTCCCCCATGGCATCCCCTCCTTTCCATTTCAGCACACTCACTATGCAGAAGTCCAACTCTAACTTCTCAGAGCCCTCAGAAAATCACACTTTAGTAGTGACATTCTTGATCTCCGGATCCTGTGACTGACATTGGATGAAGTCATCTCCCCCTTAACTTCTCTCTTCAACCTCTCTCTGCCTGGGTAAGTTCCCCACAATATGGAAGATGGCTCATATTACCCCCATACACAAAGCTGGTGACTGCCTCACCCCTAGCAACTACTGCCTCCCCTCTGAAGCCCTCTAACTTGCCATCTCCTCCTCTGTCCTCTCAATACTGAATTATGGCATTGTCATCTATGAGGCAGCTGACAACACTGCCTCTAAAAAGTTAAATCATCTCTTAACAAAGCCTGCCACCTTTCTCTGGGTTGCCCTAGAACCACCCACATCTGCTCCCTCTACAACCAAACTAACCGGCTGACTTCAACGGCAGACTATAATACCACTCGTGTCTTCTGGCCAAAACAATCTCCTCTGGTCCCCCTCCTGGAGCCTGCCCCACTTACTAGATTCACCAGGAGCTCCCTCACACCAACCCACCTTGTGCCAAGATTTAAAACCTCACTTGGCCAACACTCCTTTGCCTACCGTGGCCCTTCATGGCTAAACTCCCTCCCCCCTCATATTACCAAGGAACCTAAGCTGGGCCAGTTTAAATCACTCCTTCACTCCCATCTCCTCTCCACGCACTCTTGTAGCTGCCCCTAACACCCTTGCAAACTGACTACTTGTCCTGCCTTCCTGTCCTATCCTTGATCTCTGTAATAACCCCGTCCACCCTCCCTCCTGCTTCTCCCTCCTCCCTCTTTTTCCTCACCCCCCAACACTGACAATGGACTCTGTCCAGCTCTCTCCTCTGCCCCCCTCCTTCTATATCCCCTGTCACCCTGCCATCCCAATGTCCTATCACTCCAAGCTACCATATAGGCTCGCCCCCATCTCTAGTTATCTATTGATGTGTGCAAAGAACTATACTTAAATAGTGCACCCAAATGCCTACTGCTCTCCATGTATTGATATCTTGTATTGATGAAATGCTCTAAATTGTGCATGATGTGTACCCAGATACTGTATCCAAATGTCTTACTGCTCTCCACGCATGTAATTTTTTTTTTGTATCTATCACATGCACCTTATGTTATTCAAACTGTACCTGATGTGGAGCCTTTGAAAAGGAGTCTTAGACTCGAAGGATTGTAATTCTGAATATCCAAATAAATAAAAAAAATAAAATATATAATAACTAGAGGAGCATTTTCTCCTCATAGGGAAACCCAGTTATAATTCACCATTATGACCCGTGGGTTATAACTGCAGACACGCTCTAGGTTTCCCTCACTCCACACATGCACATGCCTCTACTTTTCCCAGAATCACTGCTCTCTATTCCACCACCAGCAGCACTCAATGGTAAGTAAATAAAAAAAGAAGAACTGGCCAGTCACTTCTGACTTCTTCCCAATCCTTCCACAGATGCTCCTTATACATTTTTTAAAAAAAGAAAAAGGGGGCAAGTTTTAAGCAGCCACAGACAGTAGAGGGCGCTTCATGCCAACCAGACTGCGGCTGAACACCGTCATATTTTTATTTTTCACAATTGCTGTGGTGAGAAAACACTCTCCAGCAATTATATAAAATAAAATATGTGGTGGTGTATAAAACTCGATTTTACACACACCCTCATTGTGGGATGCATTTCATAAACCCAGAGGGCAAATGTAGCATCCCACAATTCATGTGTGTGTAAAATCTCATTATACATGCCACCTCATACATTATTCTATATTTAATTTTAAAAATATAGCAATATGACTAAGTTATGAGTGAAAATTGGAATATGTCAACATTCACTCATAACTTTGCAAATTTTCAGTATGTTTCCACCAAACTTTCAACATGGCCTTTTTGTGACCCCACTTCATCAATAAGGCAGTTGAAAGTTTTAAAATGTATGCTGAAAGGTGATTTTGCAGTTGTTATGTGAAAGCACGTTTCAGGCAGGATTTGAAAATGTTACCTACCAGCTCCATGAGATGGGGTCATAAGAAGGCCAAGTTGAAAATCTGGTGTAAAAATATGGTAAAATTATCAAGTTATGAGTGCACATTGAAATATTTTAATGTTCACTCATAACTTCATTAATTTTAAATATTTTTACTCTAAACTTTCAACATATCCATTTTTTCACACCACCTGATAAATGTGACAGGTGTCATTTTTTTAAATCCTGGATGAGATGTGTTTTTTCCACTTGTGATGCAAAATGATATTTCAGCCAATATACTATAAATGCCACATGTCATTTTTATGAGGGAAAGTCATAAAATGACTATCTTGAAAATCTGTGGTCAACATTTTAACAAAAACAATAATTATTAAGAAACATTGTGTGTAGTTGCCAGCCTTTCCCCCCGATGGGTAGTGCTTTGTGATCCCATGCCAGTGAGCTGAGTTCAGAGGCAAGCTGAGTGAGCCAGTTGGATGGGGCAAGGATGAGGGGGTGGTGCTGTTATGCGACACCACCTCCCAGCCAGGGAAGGAAAGGTGCAGGGATGCCTGCATGGGCACGATCCCAGGAAAACAGCACTATCGGGCAGAAAAGCACGGCTAAAAAAACTTGTCACAAAACAAATAAAGTACAAATGCTAGATGTAATCAAGCGGCACTGAACTCGAGCTATAGCCAAAAACCCCAGTGCTGATGTTTTACAGCCTTCATCAGCACTGGGGTTCTAGGCTACAGCTCGAGCTCTACACTGCTTGAATAGTATTTGCACTGTATCTGTTCCGTGACATGTTTTTGTAGCTGTGCTTTTCTGCCTGAGCATGCTGGTTTCCTGGGACTGTGGTCATTTTCTGGGCTGGCCACCCTTCACCAGCCCCTACGCTGCACCATAGTTTGTGGCAGCTAACTTCTGAAGCTGTTTTGCCTGCATGGGCTCAGGTATCATATAGTGAAGATAACTCTTCTCTTGGTATAGGGTCCTGCACGTCAGCAACCATGGGTGGCAGAGGGCCCTGTGCACTGGCTGAGCGATGGATTCTTTGCCCTGTGCATCGGTATCTGCAGCCACATGGAATGCGCAGGGCCCAGTGGGCCCTGTGCTTCCACAGTCCACTAGACAGCCCTGTGAATTCTTGACATCAATCGATGCACAGAATTGCAGAACCTGTAGGGCCCTGCACTTCTGTAGGTGGATGGAATTTTCCTTGGCACAGGTCCCAGAGAGCCCTGTTTATCTGCATCTGTTCACACAAACCCAAAAGGACCTGCATGAATGAGGATATGATTCCATTATCTCAAAAAGAAAGACAATTCTTAGCAAAAAATGGCATTCATGCACCAGTTAGGTTTCAACATAATGCCACAAAAGTAGACAAATGAAGTGTTAGGGTTTCTAACCCCAACTCCCCCCCCCCAAAAAAAAACCTCAAGCAGAAAAAAGGAAAAACATTTTGGTTTGGGGTCTCTGGAGTCTTGGTGAATCAGTGGTGGGGTCTTCCTTGGGGTTGCCAACTCTAATGCCCACCCCTCCCCTGAGCAAACAAGGTCATGCATGATGAAAGCAAGGTCAGACATGATGAAAGCTACAACAGACACACTTTTCTATTTCTAAAGAGTGTAACAGTATGAAGCACTGGCTTGGAGCTGTACCTTGTGCTTCAGACAGGAGGCTATGGGCTACGGGGGGAGGGAAGAGCATGAGGGTTGACAACCTTACAACCTTACGCAAGACCCCACCATCAATTTGCCAAAACTCCAGAGACCCAAAACCTTAATTTGTTTTCCTTTTGCTGCTTGGGGGATTTAGGTTGGAAACCCTAATGTCACAATTCCCTACTGTTGTGGCATTAAGTTGAACCCTAACTGGTGCATGAATGCTCTTTTTGTAAAGATATATATATATATATATATATATATATATATTTTATTATTATTTTATTTTCCACCAGGGCGGGGGGTATTGGTGCTAGTTGGGAATGGGAAGGGGTGAGATTTAAAAGTGCTTGGAAGGTGGGAGGGATGAAATTACATCACAGTGAGTGGGAGAAGGATTTTATGAAATGTTAAAGTTTTTTAAAAAAAATATATAAAAGTTCCTCAGCAAGTTTATACATCCACCGGGAAATTTGCAAAGCATCACTGTTAGCAAATTTCTCAAATTTGTGCCAACTTTGCCAGTGAATTATAATTTTGCAACATCTCTACTTAAGACCCTGAAAGTGTATAAATCAATGTTTCCCAATAGTATGCATGCTAAGGTTCTGAGGGATATGAGACAGGCTCTTGCAGCAACATTCATTGATTTGAATTGCCCCTTAGCAAAAAGGGTGGTGCCGTTGGACTGGTGGGTGGCTAATGTGACACCACTCAAAAAATGGAGACGGAGACAATCCTGATAACTACAGGCCAATCAGTCTCATTACACTATTTGTATATAGTCCTTATTGTTGTTTGGATTGCTACTTTTATTTCTGCCTACATTTTCTTGGTGCTCAGATGTGTGGCCTTTGTAACTGCTCCCTAAATGACTTGTTATGTATTTTTGATCTCATGTACTTTTGTTTTTTGCTGCCCATTATCATTGTCCCCTGTATTGTCCTCTTGATGTGGAGCCTTTATAAATGAGTCCCTGACTCTAAGGGATGTAATTCTGATTATTTCTTAAATAAATAAATACATTTGTAGGAAAGCTGCTGGAGATGACCATATAGGAGCCCCTAGTAGAACTGGAAGCAAACGGGGTACATGACAAGAGGCAGCATGGATTTATGGCAGACAGATGGCACCAGACGAACCTGACTGACTGGGTTACAAAGACAGTGGACAGGAGTCAGGCAGTAGATGTGCTGTATCTGGACTTTAGCATGGTATTTGATTCTGTACTGCACAGAAGTTGAGTTAAAACCCTGGAAAACCTGGTGGTGGGGGACAAACTCATCGATAGGGAACTGGTTTGGGGGCTGCTTTCAGATGGTGCTAGTTACAATATGCTCTGGAGTCAGAGAAGTCACAAAAGGGATGCCACAGGGAGTGGTCCTAGAACCTGTGTTCAGTATTTTCATCTGTAATATGGAGTGGGGGGTTATCCAGAGTAAGTTCTGTCTGTTTCCAGATGGTATCGAGATCTGTGGGAGAGCAAACACAGAGAAGGGAGGAAGGGAAGAAGGAACATAAAAGGGTTGTAGAAAAGCTGAAGAGGTGGTTCAAGATTTTGCTGATTAAATTTAACACCAAGGAGTAAGGATAAGCAAAGTGGTAAAAAATACTAGAACAGAATTCTGGATAGGGAATGAGTTTGGTTCAAACCTATGTAGTTAGAGACCTAGGAGTCATCATTAGTGACAACCACAAGTCTGTGGTCCAATGTAATAAGGTGTATGGGAAGGCAAGCAGAATGCTGGGGTTTATACAGTAGGTAGGGTGTTCACTGGCAGAAGGAAAGAGGCAATGCTGGGGTCTAGGTAGTGAGTTCTCTAGCAGAAGAAAAGAGGCAACATTGCCTCTGTACAAGTCCCTGGTGAGGCCACACCTGGAGTACTGAGTGTGGTTCTGGAGTCCCCATCCACAGACAGACAGAGACCACTTAGAGAGAGTCCAGAGAAAGATTGCTAAAATGATCCAGGGGTAGCAAGGGAAGATGTATGAGTAGAGGTTGGAATGTCTCAACATTTACTCTTTGGAAGCCAGGACAAAGAGGGGGACATGATAGAGAATGACAAGTTCTTGAGGGGAATAAACAGGTTAGACTGCAATACTCTATTCATTAGACATGAAAGCACTGTAATGAGGGGGCATGGATGGAAGATGTGGGTGAGATTCAAAAGGGATGCAAGGAATATTTTTTTCATGGAGTGGGTGGTGAGTGAATGAACGGGATAGTTTACCCAAGCAAGTAGTCGAAGCCAAGTTAGTGATGGGGTTCAAGCATGGATGGGACAGAAACAAGGGTATTGTGAGGTCCATTGGAAGGGGGAGTATAGAAAAGGCTGGGGAAGGGAGTACTAAGATGCCGTTAGGGTAATCCACTCAATAAATCCAGTCTAATGTTAGGCTAGACACGGAGTCAGGCAGGTAATGGATGGACTGGCTGGACTGCTGGGTTTTTACCTGCAAACAGATTCTATGTATCTACTTTAAGTATGTACAATATACCTGCTAAACTGTTTAGCATTTCCATAATCTTCAAATATCTCAACCATAATCATTGCAATGTACTGCACAGAACAAAGCAGACCATAGTTCGCAGTTACCCAGCTGACTCATCTGAACTTCTGCACAATCCCTATATAGTGATTTGTCCAAATGCTGGGAAACATCTTACCTATTTAATCCAAAACTTAAACAAATAAACTTGAAGATAGTAAAGCTGTCAGCTCCATCTAGCACTCCAACGAGGGGCAGGTGATGAGTGGGGTACCCCCGGGGTCAGTGTTGGGGCCACTCCTCTTCAGTATCTATACTGTATATGCAACATTACGGATGGACCAAAAGGACAGGTGGTGCTCTTTGTGGATGACATGAAAATCTGCAATAGGGTGGACACTAAGGGTGGGGTGGAGGACATGAGGCAGGACCTAAGGGCACTAGAAGAGTGGGCAGAGACATGGCAACTAAAATTCAACATCAGGAAGAGTGTGGTTATGCACCTTTGGCATGGTAACCCGAGGACAGAGTACAAAATGGGAAGGGAGGAAATCAAGGCAACAGAGCAGGAGAAGGATCCGGTTATAGCAGTCTCTAGTGACCTTAAGGTGGGGAAACAGTGTACTAAAGTGGTGGGGAAGGCCTATGGGATGCTGGCTAGTATTTGCAGGGGAATCACCAGAAGGAGGAAAGAAGTCTTAGTGTCCCTGTACCAAGCTATAGTCAGACTGCACCTGGAGTACGGAGTCCAGTTTTGGAGGCCTCACTTGTGAAAGGACATAGACCTGATTGAAAGGGTTCAGTGAAGAGTGACCAAGATTGTGCTAGGATGAAGAGCAAACCATATGAGCAGAGATGCTGTGATCTGGGGCTATAAACCCTGGAGACTAGAAGGGAGGGAGGAGAGATGATAGAGACCTTCAAATATGTCAAGGGGTTAAACAAAGGGGGCTCGGGGGACTTATTCAGAATGATGAAAGACACCATTACTGAAGGGCATAGCCTGAGACTGCAAGGGGGATACCACAGGGAGAATGTGAGGGGGCAATTCTTTATGGAGAGGGTGGTGGTGGCCTGGAACAGGCTTCCAGAGGAGGTTGGGGGTGGAGACAGTGCCGGATTCAAGATGGCTTGGGACAGGCACAAAGGATTCGGGGGGAGGGGTGGGTTCTCAGGGAGGGAAGCAGTAGTCTAGGGGGATAAGGGCATACTGGATAGACCATGGGGTCTTTTTCTGCCGTCAAGTTCTATGATTCTATGAATATAATTAGGGGACTGGAGATGTGATAATATTTGGTAAGCATCTTCACAGAGCTAGCAGATGCCCTTAAATTAGTAGCTCATAACTTGTTATTTAACAAATTGCTAAATATAGACCTCAACATAGAGGCAGTAGCCTGGTTCAAGTTAAACTTTGCTGGGACAATTTGTTGGATCATTTGTTGCATAAATTTGATTTCTAGTGTAGCTTTTTATCTAATTGTACATGTTATTGTCTTATTAATTGGTTCCTTAAAATGGACACTTGTTCTTGAAGATACCTGGTTAATGCACAAAATAAATAAAACTTGTCCTGTAGACTTCAGTTTGTTACAGAGCAAAAACAAGAAATGGAAATGCTCAACTTCATATTTAATTTGACTCTTAAAATCTCTTCAAGCACCATCCTCTGTGATTTCCTGTCAGACATTTATTTATTTAGCTTTTGTTAACCAGGTGAGCACACTAGACAGTCAAATGCCTATTTTCAGGTGCGACCCAGGATTACAAGCAAAAAAAGGTACAGGCAAAAAAAACAGGTATAACAGGATTCCAAAGTAAGAAAATAGTCAGACGCAGCATGATAGGAGGGCATGCAGAAAAGCATAACATGACAAGGTAGCAATCGACAAGCAGGT
Source organism: Neoceratodus forsteri (assembly GCA_016271365.2). Taxonomy (NCBI): domain Eukaryota; kingdom Metazoa; phylum Chordata; order Ceratodontiformes; family Ceratodontidae; genus Neoceratodus; species Neoceratodus forsteri. Next base: position 1,318,391,586 of record CM028131.1, read on the forward strand.
ATTGAACATCACATAACAAGACAACATTTGACATTTAACAACTGGATGGGATTTAATTTTCTCCGGATCAAGTCTCAATCAGAAAATTTCCTTATAGATGAGGAGGTGTCACACTTGGACAGCTGGTTCTGATCCCTGCATCATTTTTTGTAAATATAAAAAAATGTGTGATGGACTGTCAAGAGAAACCACTGTCTTGCTGAAGCTGACACAAAAAAAAAAAACAGGGCTAAGTTCAAAGGATAGGAGATATTTTAAACTGCAGATTTCTAAATGCAATTACCTTATCAATTTGCTTTGATCCCAGGAAATAAAATTAGCCATTCATGATATCCTCAGGGAAATCCTTTGATTTTGCACCAGGTGTCATAATGGAAAGAGCATGCATGTGTTTTGGGTGTCTCCCAGGAAGCCAGCTCACTTCATCAAAGAGACCTTTGATGTACAGGGTCCCAGACTGCATTGTAGTCCAATATGCATGTGTGTGGGGGGGGGGAGGTCATCAGAGGGAAGTCAGCATTACATCAAAGAGTCTTTGATGTCTGTAGATCACAGACCAGTTTGAAAGGTCACAGGAAAAGAGAAAATTCATTGATGTCACCTATTATTTTTTAAAATATCTTGTTTGAACATCCTGTGTTATGGAATATAAAGTTTAATACTCCAAGGTGGAGTTAGGTGACCTCAGAGAGAAGGCCAGCTCAAGACTGCTTTTAAACCTACTGAGCAAACCTTAGAAGACACACTTTTTCATATTATTTGTCTGAGAGAAAAGAGACCACAAAGCACTGAAAAGATTAAGAAGTAAGGACCTTAGACAAGACTAGTCTGAGTGTTATTTTTGGTAGGAATCTGCACTTTTAAACCTGTTTGTTATAAGGCTGTATGTGTTGGGATATTTTGTTCTGTAATTTTACTATTTTATCTATTTTAAAATAAAGATATATATTTTAAAACGGAAACTGCCTTGTGTGCCTTGAAATTTCTTTTTTTTATATAAGTGAAGCTTTAAAGGTTATAGTTGACACTGTGTATGAGCTTATTGTGATACCAAACTGGGAAATGGATAGAGTTCTCCAAGGTCTTGCATAGAGTTCTAAGGGTTCATTTTGCAATACCTGGTTAGGTGCCCATAGGCAAAGATATCTGGCCCCCCAAAGACAGAATTATCTGAGCCTGATAATTGGGTATGCTAACAAGAGGTTATCAGTTTGAATCCCTCCAGAACTTGAGACTAAGGTGACTCGAACCCACAAAACAGACAAAAGGGTTACCGTGTACTTTTAACTGTTCACAAATCCTATGCTCAGAGGCTGGTACTTTGGGAGTAGAGGGCTGACCTGCTGAGCAAATTTGTGACAGGAAGCACTCTTCATCAATTGAAAATGAAGAAAAGTAGAAATAATTTCCCCCCTCTCAGATGACCGAAAATCAAGCTGGGGTGCTCAAACTCCACATTCATCTTTCCACTCCCTTTTTGGTGGCAGAGCCATGCAGCAGCAGGCAGACACTGGAGAAGACCCATTCAATGAAGGCCCTGCCTGGGTCAGAACAGACTAGGGGGCTTTAAGAGGTGTGAAGCAGTAACCTTGGGCTAGCAGCATCTACTCTAGAGGGGACTGTCAACCACAGGGGCTCCATGTACAGACTGAAGAAGGTGAAAGAGGGAGCGGGTAAGTAGATGCTGAAAATAGGGTTAAAAAACACATCAGTTTTCAGTACCCAAACCCACAAGTCGTACATTAACTACCTTTCCAACAGTGTGTCTCATTCTGACTCTTCCTCCTAACTTACAACACTGCATTTTTCTGCCAATCCAACATTTTCCTCTCATTCCCTCTGAATTTCTGCCTTGTCTCTGCCACTCCTAAAGCTGCTGACTCTTGCTGTCTGGAACATTCTCCACATAGAAAGCAGATGCACAGCCTTAATCAATTTAAATCTCTTCTCAAGACTCACTTTTCATCTACTGCTTTCTAAACTTTATCCCACACCAACTTCCCAATCTGCGGTATCAGTGATGCTGTACAACAGCCCTCTTGCATTGCATTTATTTTACCTATATACAAACAAAAGGTACCATTCCAACAAACCCCTTCTTCCTTTGCCCCGTGTATAAGCACAGTAGTGGAACGATGTTCAGTTGAACACGTTTTCCTCCTGTATTGGCAGCTTTAATATCAGTGGAACTGACAGCTAGCAGTTGCTGGCATTTGAAAGATTTTTTTTTCATATAGCTGTTTGGCCCCCAGGCCTCCACCTCCCACTGCTTCAGACTTCTTGCTCAGTGCCCCCAGTCCCATCCGCCACTCCATCTGCTGTCATACTGACAGAGATCCACATGGGTTGTGAGCCAAGAGGCAACGGTGGCATCATCCTTGACACATATGGGTTTCATCCCTTTTCTTGCTCTTGTTTACCCCTGGGGCCAGGTCACATGCAATGACACGCATACACATGCTAACACAAGCACACATAACAGCCATCCGCATCAGGTCTCCTCTCTACAATGCTCCCCTGCTGCATCTCCTAGCCTCTGTTAGGTGGTGCCAGTGCAGCAAGACACACTATCCCCCTTCTCTGAAGGAAGAGAGCAGTCCATGAGACAATCAATTCTCTTTTTCCTGGCTGGGCCTGAATAAACCTGGTCTGCCCCCCAAAACCAGGTCACAGATGTTGCAACAGCTGACACATCAGTGCTTCAGCTCTCTGCACCACTGGGCCAGCTGGTATTTAAGAAATTTAATATGCTTGTTTTAATTGCTAGTATTATTGTTTGGCTTTAAATGAATCATCTCCCTTTTGATGGTAAAACTGTATCTCAGGTAAAAAAATATTAGTTGGAAAAACCTAGATGCTGTGAAGCTTTATTTGTAATATTTTTACTGTAGGTGCTTTCTTTTCTTTCTGCTGTGTCTTAAGTTAGGTCGTAGCCAGTCTGTTGGAACAGTGGCAGAGCTGATGCTTGCAATGCTGGGGACATGAAATCAGACCCTAAGCTGGAGTGCCAGCATGAGGAGAATAGAGCATCCCATAGGTTGTTTCCTCCTCTGAGGAGGGATGGGCAGAGCCTCCCACTGTTATACTGCCACCCAGGTGACCACAGGTGGCAATGCAATGGGGATGGACAGGAGCATTCAGGTGGGGAGAATGTGTGAATGCTAGTGCATCAGGCATGCTAGCACCTTGTGCATCATGGGCTTGCTTTCAAAGAGGGCAGACACGTGGATGAGTGTATCCCCTGGCTGAGCAGATGAAGTCCACACTTCACTCTCCATGGCCACTTCAGGCCCTGCTATCCTGCACCCATGGTAGGTTTTTTTTTTTTGTTCTCTCTGGGTTCAGACACATGCATCTTCATAATATAAGATGGCCTATTAGTTTCCCTGCCATAAGGAAAATAAATTCAATGATGTTTGGCCAAATCATAATAAAAAGGCGTATATCATCATAACCCATGTAGGTGCGTAGCCAAGGGACATCAAAAAGAATGTCATTTTGCCTTTGTCTATGACCACCATTAGGCCAAGGTTCAATTCTGTGACTAATGCCTTTAGTTATGGCCTTCTGTTGCCAAGACTCCTTGCATTGGTGTACATCATTTTCCAACATTTATCCCTGCCCCCTCCATTTCCCTTAACCCTGGGTATGTTAGATTTGGCAGGCCCAGGCCCCATTTCTCTGGTGAGTGAGAGCTCTTCCAGTCTCATTCTTGTTTTTTTATCCAACCACAGAATTTTTCTAAGCTTTTTCTAACTCCAGGAAAAAAAGACGCCTCTATCTTGATGGGGAGACTGAAAAAGAAATAACATTCTGCACATTATGTTGACTCTCCCCATCAAGATTAGCAGAACAGAAACCCAACAGTTTAAGTAAGAGTACATTTTTTCCATTGATGGACTATAATTCAATTTGATAGTTTGTTTAAATCTTTATGAATATGGACACGAAGATGTGGAACCTATTCCCAGAAGAGTATGGGGTTTCCCCCATTCTTGAGTTCAAAGAAATTGCTTTGCATTTTTTTTTCCACAAAGGTTTTTATTCTCCCTAGCAGACCTAAGCACCTATCAGCCCTTTCCCCATGCTCACCAGTCACCCCTTACCTTCTCTGGTCAATGAGCTGAGTCTTCAATGAATTCTCTCCCACCCATGGTGGGGTTGGAGAGGAGGGCTGTCCACCCTCCCCGGCAGTCCTATCTAGAATTGCTCTGGGACTAGATCAGCAAGGCAGACTGATGAGACACGGGCAGGGCTTCACACAGACCAGACCCCTAGATTTTTTCTGTTTCTCCCATTCCCCATGCTGGGGCATGTATGGAGGCATACAAACTTGTTGCATTAGTCCCGCAGTTCCCTCCCATTCTGTGCTGCCCTGCAGATCCGCACTGCCACCAGGCCTTCCCCTTGTGGCAGTCATTCTGAACACCATTGGGAGAGGACAGCAGTCCACTGGATGCTCATCCTCTCCCTGTCTGGCCCCAGCAAACCAAGATTGCTCCCAATCCCAGATCACTGGTGTGGTTGGCAGTAGTGCTACCATTGCACCACCGGACCAGCTATTGTTTCATATTTTTGCCAGATGATTTATATCCAGAGAGAGATTACCAGAACTAGTGATTCAATCAAGGAGGTTTACTATTGAGTTTTCTTTTGGCTTTTCTAGACATAAAAGAATGACACCTGCATAGAGGGATATAACAAGTGTTACAATATTTATTTTGGTCCCTTCTATATTTTGTTTACTCTGGATGGCAGCTGCAAGAAGTTCTATAAAAAGAGAAAACAGGAGTGGTGGTAGGAGACATCCCTGTTTGGTTCCCCTTAATAATGTAATCTGTTTTGAAAGTTTGTGATTAGTTCTAATTCTGGCAGATGGTGAATTTTAGATTTCAGATTAAGTTAGTGTCAGTGGCTCAGCAGGTAGCACACTCACCTCTGAGGCCGGGAGATCAGAGGGCTGTGGGTTCAGTTCCCATATCTGGCACTTGGGTTAATATCCCAGTACTGATACTGTAGTGCAGCATGAGAGGGGTGCTGCACTTCTGAGGTGCCGTCTTTCAGATGAGACGTTAAACCAAGGTCCCATCTGCCTGGATTGGTGGTAGTTCAGGTGTATGTTAAAGATCCCATGGCACTTATCGAAAACAGTAGGGGAATTTCCCCCGTGTCCTGGCCAAATTTCCCTTATTCATTAAAAATACCACCAACAGCTTAATTTGGTTCAAGATCAGTTGGCATTCATCTGTATCCCCCTTCCCCGAGTCATGCCTGAAAATAGGCAGGATTTGTCTTGTGCACTTACCCGGTCAACAAAAAACTAAATAAATAAATAAAATTAAAAAAAGTTTATCCGGCTGGTGAGCTGATCCATTGCAGTTTCTGAGTGTCCCTATCCAGCTCCATGATCAGATTTAGGGCCAATGTCTAATGCAGAGCAGAAGGAAATCTGAGAAGGTTTGTGGAGTGATGACCCAGAGCGCTGGGGCAGCATCAGGACAGGACTCCAAGGCCAGGCAGGAGGCACATAGAAAGATATAAAGGAGTAGGGGTGTGCAAGTGACACATAGTATTTCCTAACTATTATGAATAATAGGCTATTTGTTACTGGAGAAGAAAAATGAATAATCTGCACTATTTGTGGCTATGGTTCTATGTGAAAACAGTGTTGAAAAAATTACATCAACAAAAAACAGTGAGGCAAACACAGCGCCAAGCAAAACAGCGCAGAGCACTACAGCATGCTCCAAAATCAGCGCTGCTACCATTACTTTTTCTGTGGGGGGGCTCCACCACCCACACCCCCATTATTAATATAATCATCACCAGGGGGATGACATTGCGGGACAGGCAAAAACTCAGGAGGGGGCTACTCCACAGGGGGGACACAGGTCGGCAGGGGGACAACGTGGGGGCAGGGTGGAACAAAGTCGGGAGGGTGAGTGGGTGGAACAGGAGTTAAACAACAACAAAAATATATATCCCCCATAGCCAGTCCCAAATCCAGGTCCTCCAGCCACAAAGGCAGTGGCTGTAACCACCACACCAGACAGCCAGCTCAGAACTGGCCTGATGAATAACTCCCTATCTACTTCAAACAATAACTACTCCCTACTGATTACCCTACTGAAACAAAAGTGCTGAACTTACAATGTGCTGTTACTAGGCCATAGCCCATTTCACAATCGCTATTGTTACCTCGCTCAAATTGTCTCACTGTAATTGAGTCGCTTTATTCATGGGATACCGTGGATACCAAGCATTTTGCTTTTCTGTGGGAGTTCAAGATCTCCCAAGACTTCCTGCCCAATCAGAGGGCAGTTTGGAAGTTCCCTAAAGGCAGCTCATGTGATCTAACGCTCGTAGAAATTTCAGGCTAGATGGTGAACCTCTATGACCCACTAACGGGGGGTTTATGTAGTTTCATTGAGTTAGCCACTGGATTTAATCTTCCTAAAACCAAATTCTGGAGATACTGTATCTGCAGCTGAGAGACCTCCTTCAGATCAAAGTATCCTGTACTCTCACCCTACCTGGAATGACCCTGTTGGATTAAGCAGCAGTTCAGTTTAAACCAATAAAAAGGGGTTTGCTGACATTGTTTTTCTGGTAAAAACTAAAGGTTTATATTTACTTATATTCAGGGTAGATGATAAACTACACCTGACCTTTTAAAATATCCTCACTGTAAAGAGAAAACACCTGGGGTCAGGGAATGTTTTGAATGGACCAGTTAAGAAGCTTTATCATCAACTGCATATTTTCCAAGACTACAGGACCCATCTGGAAACAAATGTCTTTGATCAAAACCAAAGATTGGAGGGGGTCCTGTATAATTAACAAGCAGGTGATGCTGCTCATATCTTAACAGTGATCTTTTGAATGTAATTTTATGGCTGCTGTCCCTTCATCCATGCCAAGCAAACACTGACCCTGTAATTGCCAGGGAGGTTTAGCATTACTTCCAATAATGCATATCTAAGAAACATCTCAACTGAAACCATTGCTCAACATTCCAATTTTCAGTTTTGCTGAGTAAGACAATACATGGTCCACTGGTTTCTTCTGGTTCATGTAAAAGTCATTTCCAGGATTGTGTGTTAATAACCAAATGTTTAGACCAAATAATTTATGTATTTGTGATGTTACTGAGATATAGTATATAGTACTGGTTTTCACTACCCTCAATTGTCTCTGTATAAATATGCTCTTCTTGTAAATGCAATGTCTTTTGGTAAAATTAGTTTAACCCCTGTATAAATGTAGGACTATATCCATTTCTGTTACTAAACTGTTTAACTACAGCTAATTCTTGATACCCTGTACAAAGAAATGTAAATGCTCTGAAAAGAAGTCACAGTTCTGATACTTTAAACACTGTAGATGCTTATTCTAAACTGTCTGTTCTCAATTCCACTAAAAAGTTAAAACCTTAGGTCTGTCAATGTTGTTTACCCAATGTGTAAATGTTTTGTACAAACTGTGATTATGCCTGTATGCTTTATATATATCTATATATAAATCTATATATATCTATATATATATATATATATATATATATATATATACATGTATCTATACACACACACACACACACACACACACACACACACACATATATATATATATATATATATATATATATATATATATGTATATGGATTACTCAAGTGAAAAATGTATGTTTGGCTTAATTGTGTAGGATGAGGCTTAATATCAATTTATTGTATGTTTCAATGCAAGCTAAACCTTACTGTGTCAAAACAAGACACTAGCTATTATTGTAAATGGAGCGCTGATGCCATCTAATGGCCAATGTGATCACTCACCAATTACGGAGGCTGTAACCCCTTAGCTATGATGTAACTATGCATTAATTAGTTGCAACCAATCAGAATTGGCCAGCAATTTTTAAAGTTTAAGGCACATGCCCAATTTAGTAAAAACCTTATACTATGATTATGATTGGTCCAAGGACCTAGTGGTCACTCAAAGAGTAAGGTCAGCTAAAACATAAAAGTCTCACATTTGTGCTGGGTTGTTAGAGAGGAGGAGAGGAGAAGAGAGGAGAAGGGAGAAAGAGAGAAGTGAAGAGAAGAGAAGAGGGAAAAGGAAGGAAGAAGTCTAAAAGCCATAACCTGTCTGTCACAGCCTGCATATGGTGAGTGATCAACACCTGTGTCAGGTAAATTAGGACTGTTTTTTTAATTCTATGCTTAAGTAGGAAGTCTATGCTTGTTGTAGGATTAGAAAATAAAACTTGTTGCATAACCTTTAAATATTTGACTCTTCATTTAATTTAACCTCTATCTTAAAGGACCTATAGAATCAAGTGCTTTGGTCAGGTGCTCAGATTCAACATTTGGCATAGTCAGCAGGATAGAGGGCGCTAATGAGTCAATATTTGTAATTTTGGGGAAAACGTTCCTACAGGGAAACCCATATTTGGATCAAGCTTGGCTGTTGGAAAAGGGTCATAACCTATCCACAGTGACAGTTGGAGTCAACCCGTTGAGAACAGCGGTTGATCCAAGGTCTTGTCTAATAAGACCCAGTCTTAAATAGGTACATATACAGGTTATTGTAACATGAAACAGTACACTATAAAAGTTTTAAAAAAATTAATATAAATAAAAATACACAAGTTATTGTAACATGGAACAATACATTGCAGATTTTGTAATTTCACACAAAGGCCAAGAATTTTGCAAAGATGCTAGGCATAAGAGAGACTGTTGGGGTTATATGAAAGAACAGTTACAGGCAAAATTGGCAAAGAAAATCAAAGACAAACAAAAAAGTCTGCATTCAAGGGTTGTATGTCACAGTAGTCAGCTTAGAGGAAAAATTAAAATGCATGAAAAAGCAAGCTTCAGATTATTTAGCAATTTGGACTTACAAAAATAAGTGGAAGAAACAAAACACAAAGGACTGCAATCTACACTAATGCAATGCAGCCTTACTAGTCAGCTAACCGATGCACAGTGTTCTAGCAATACCATGCATTAGCAGCTAGAACAAACACAAGCTGAAAGAGAAATTACACAGGGAAAATGCTGACTTAAAAGCCACTTTAAGGTAACAATAGAAATGGTATCAGAAATGAAAAAGGGTTCAGAATTAGACCACTTGCATTGTCACCAGCAGATAAAACAACTGCAAAGTGACATGCAAGTCCATAGGGGTGTAGTTGCTGCAGTGGCACCAGGGATGATAGTACCAAGCCAGTCAGTGTTCCCAACTGCTCTGCCTTCCTACACTGAGGTCCCGCATCAACAGCTGTGTTCCAACCCCAGTCAGCAACACACAGAAAGGAAAACATGTAAAGAAGGTGAAGAGGAGGACAGGATAGGCCCCTCATGGCCCCTTTATACTGGCAATGCCAGGGAAGTGGCTGCTGCAGCCAGTCTGAATTGTGAATTGCAGTGAAAAATAGTAGAGCTCCAACACCACAAAATGCAAGCTATAGCTCAGCTCAATGATGTCCAGTGTTCTAACAATACCTTGCAAAATGAGCTGGAAAAACTTAGACAAGAAAAAGAGATTTTAAAGAGAGAAAATGAAAATTTAAAAGCAGCTTGCATGAAACAGAGTAACATAATTGTAAAACTCCAGCAAGGTATAGGACTAAAACAAACTCAGGGGTACAAACAGCAGGAGGTCAAAGAAAAAATAAAGACTGAGAGAGAAATAATGGTTGTAACAGCACCAGAAATAATGTCTGTAGCCACAGCCCCATCACCCTATAATGCAAAGACTCCAACCCTCCACCCAAACGTGAATTATGAGTCACCATGTACCCAGATTGCCAGGAGAAGCACTGAATGATCATGGTTAGGCAAACAAAAAGTAAACACTGGCATGCTGAAAATTAAAATCTTCAGCTCAAAAATTAAAACAACATCATGCCAGACCTAACTTTAGTGTGGACTTTCTATATGCTAGCCTTCTAACTCTTTCTTTCTACCCCCCCCACACACACACATATCCACAGCTATGCAGTAAGTAAGTTACATGCATGACTTAAAGCAGTAAGGTAATAAAACAAAAGCATATTGAAGTTACATGCATGGCTTAAAGCAGTAAGGTAATAAAACGAAAGTGTATTGACTTGGTGCTACAGTATTTTTGCACCATTTGTAACCAATGGTAGCTGTTGCAAAATAAAATGTTATAACAAAGTTTTCTTACCTTAAAGTCAAAATATAGGGCTGAAGTGAAACTAGCCACACCCACCAAAGAAAATAAAATAAATCACATTAGCTTTAAATAAAGAGTAACTAGGGTATCAAAAAGTTTGATGCTGTTTTGGCTGTTTAAAAATGTGTAAATCACATGTTTTGCAAACTGCATTGACAATTGCTTTTGTTTTACAATGCTGTTCTTTATTTTATTTTCTCTGTACTAAATGCAATGTTTCTTACACTGCAAATTGCACACATTTGCTTAGCTTGAAAGTTGGGCAAAGTTCCTTGTGTCATAAGGAAAAGAAATGTTTGCCTTTTGTCTGTTGGGTGAAAACCACTCTGGGTTTCAACAACTAATCTTTGGAGGAAAGAGGGGAACCAACCCCCCTCCACTCCAGTTTGTTTTTCTGTGATTTCAGGATACAGGATAAAATGTAGATGTATGAATTCCCAATGGTCCACAATGCTAATCCAAGTTGACACCATACTTCCTCCAGTAGCAGTAACTGGAGGAATCATAGAAGTTATAGTGTGGAGAGGCCCTAGAGTTCAAACAACTCCCAGGGGCAAGGACAGAGTCTATGCGTATTAAAAGGGGGTCCCTCTTCTTGCTGCGCATGAAACATTCACAATCACATCTCACAAAAAGCAGTGGCTGGTACTGGAAAAAAAGAGAACTGCAAAGGACTGTACTAACCATGACAAACCATCACAAACACTATAAACATCATAAACTCTATGAACAGTGCTGAAATGTTTCCTTTTTACACAAGACTGTACAATACTTTAAAATGCAACTGCATCCATTCAGTGGCTTCACTTTGTTCCTCTTTAGTCAGTTATGCACAGTTGCAGCTGTTTCCATCCACTGGTTTCACTTTACTCCTCCTCAGAGACTTAGATCAGGTACTTGTTGTACTTGCTATTACCTAAAATGTTCAAATCTTACATTTTACATGTTCATTTCATTTCTTATGTTAAATGGGTTTTTTGCTTAAAATATGTCTCTTTTAAAGTGTTTAGTTTAAGTATGTTTGAAAACATGTTTCTTTTGAAATGTTTGGTTTAGGCATGTGCCTGTCATTTTTAATATGGCAAAATTATGTCACTATGTCCAAATAAATGTGTTCTTGTTTTATGCTTCCATTTAGTATTGGGCATTTTGAAAACTGGCAAGCCTAAAATGCTGGGTCATAATGGTTTATCCATAAAAAAGGGGTTTGTTGAGGCCTAAGTTTGTTAGTTGTTCCATGGTATACAATATTGTATGCTTATTTACTGTGCATAAACCAAGATCAAGATCTTGGTTTACAAGCAATCTTTAAAGGGCCAATACAAACATATGGGTAAACAAGTAATATGCATATCCTATGAGAACTATGTTGTCATAATTTACAATTTGCTCATGAGATGTGGAAACAAGGGCACTTTCCTGGCCTCATCTCAAATAACTACTTGACCAAATGTTGTTGCCTAAGCTGCTGTCACTGGTCAAGTGCTTACTCCAATAGAGCCACTTCACAGGAAGAAATATCTTCCTAGTGAACCTGGTCATCAAACTAATTATACATTATGCTCTAACCTTAAATGTGCATAGTACTTCACTTGTACTAAATTTGCAGCTGTTGGTGTATCATAACAGCATTGCTAATTTATTTAATGAGGATCAAGCAAAGATAACCAAATTGGTTTAAATCAATAATAGAAAAGAAAAAAAAAACAAGGTCAAGGGATCATTTGCACAGCCTATGGTGGCTGAGTTCTAACTATAGCAACTACGTTACTGCAGGATGTGGAAAATGGCCACATCCCAGATCTCATCAAAAATGAACGGGTATTGATCCCAGTGTGGTTACATGTGTGGTAACATAGACTGGACTTGTGCTAAAACAAATTGCCTGAGGCCTTTGTTTAGCACTGCCTAGAACCTGGGGTCAGAATTGTTACATCCCAACAGAGGCCCACATTATACTAAAGGATCATGCTCAATTAGGGACATGCTTCATTGTGTCCTTGTCCGTTCTTGACCCTGCCATATCAGTATTTGTTAAACTGGCCATTGTCCACTCCATAGGACACATAGAAAGGGACGTGTACAAGGAATGACTGAATCTACCACAGCTCCTGGTGTTTCACCCTGAGACGCAAATGTGGAGAGCCCCACATACTGCATGTTGCTCTGTGAGAGCTCTGAGAGGGTACAGGTATGTGTGTAGATGTGAGGTGTTCAATGTTGCTATCCCTGTTTGTGGTTATGTACCTGAAAAGCAGACAAATGCTAAAGCAACTGGACAAATGCAATTAAATCTCACCAGCTCTTGTCTAGTCTAGCTTACTAAATGGTGTCTGCTGACTGTTACAGTCATTCATAACATGGAGGGGCAGTACTGTATTGTTCCTAATTATAAAAAAATATCTTTATGGGTCCCTCTCTTGTGATGTTGTCACCCCAAATTTTTGTTTTGTCCCTCATGAGCATACCATCCCTCATGAGCATACCATTATTGGTCAGACTGTGATCACCCCTGTCTCCATACATGATGAGTCTGTCATTCAAGTAAACCTGGCCACCAGGAGGATGCTAACAGGTAGATACCTGTTTTCAATGTGCATATTGATCCCTTGTACTGAAATCTGCAATCTTTGCTGGATTATAAAAATACACACCTCATTAAAATTAGCAATGATATACATAAGGTTAAAAATCTTTGATGAACTCATGCATAATGCCTTAATTGTTCGTCAATCAATTCTCATTTCATCTGTATATACATAATATGCTGTTTAAAGTACACACACACAAAAAAACTTTGATTTTTGCAACAGCTCACTTAAACAAGCTAAAGTAATCATGATGCCTTGCTTTGCTGGCATCAAGGTGGGGGCTATTGGACTAAGCCAATAGTTCTTAGAGTTTGTCACAGTGAGCCTCCCCAAATCCATGGAAAATATTTTGAGCCTCCCCCAAAAACTGAAATAATCTTGGGCCTCCCCAAAGGAAAATAACATACTGTACTTTGTGCAGTACACCATGAATAAATTTAAACCCCTTTGAGTACTTGGGTCACATTCAGCTCTTTGTCTTATACTGACGTGGGACCTTTGAAAAAGAGCTCCTGTGCTCAAAGGTGTTATCTGAATAACAAATAAATAAAAAAAACAATTATTATTATTCAGCTTATTGTAAGATCCCCTCCCCCCCCACAGGCCAACCTACTTGGTCCGCTATTTTCATTCTTGAACTATTGTTACCCCTTGTTGCAGTACCTTCATGGGTCAGACTACTTTCTCTGTTTCCTCTCTATATGAAATAACCTTCCTATATACTTTGCTCTCCCTCCTTCCCTGCTCCTAAGCAACTTCTCTGGGATTACTTTGCTTCTTCCTGCTGTTGCTCTTAGCACTTATATGCTGCTCAACCTTTGTATCTGGGCTGTTCTGCCATCAGTCTACAAACTGATCAGTTACCACCACTCATTATTTATTGTTCATATTGGTTTGCACTATTGTTCTTTGTGTACTTCCTGATTGTTTTGCAGTTACCTTTTGAAATGAAATCACTCCCTACCCTTCCCTGGGTACACTTGAAATGTGTCTTGGCTCATTCACCTTCCCTTGTCACCTATTAGTAAATAAACATATACAAATTCACCTAGTGTTATCCTTTTTCAGTTTGCTTCCTCTCTTCACACAAAATATATAAAACTCAAAATTTAAATTCAGTACTTTCTCAGACCTGCTTGAGCCTCTCCTGGAACAGGCTGGGGCCTCCCCAAGGAGGCTGGCCTCACCATTTGAGAACCCCTGGACTAAGCAGCAGTTCAGTTTAAACACACCAAGGAGCAGCAGCAGCAGCTGAGCTATTTCAAGCTCCAACGGGCACAGAGGTAATTAAACTACCTCCTGAAGTGCACCCTAGGGAGGGGTGTTAGCCCGTCGATGCGCTGCGTATGTCGACTGCCCCGCCCACCCTGGGTTGGCTCTACTTATATAGTCTCTTACCTATGACATCACATCCTGTTCCTTATTTTACTAAGTCCCCACTTTCCCATTAGCAACTTATACCAGCCTGCCACCAGAGGGACCCCTGACTACCCACATTGGTTTTCACTGTCTGAACTTCCCTCCTCCTACTTCCTGGGAACCCCTCTACCCGCACGCAGTACTTCTCTCCCCTTACTCCCACTCCTGTCTCTGAACTCTCCACATTACTATACCCAGACGTCAAACTAGCCTGCCACACTGATCTGACCCAACTATCAGACCATACCCTAGCCTGATGCTAACCTTCAGTGACCACTAGGAGTCGCTATTTCCACCCTGGTTTTGGCCCAGTACTAGCCCATTTTGAACCACCTGGATAGTGGAACCTACACCTGCCCAGGTCCTTTTTCCTCTTGCCCCACCAGGGGTTAGAACCTTGTACCCTGTCCACCAGAGTCCGTGACCCTACCACTAATCCAAAGTGGTATCCACGCTTTCCTGGGGCATACAAGATATTTGCACCCTTCCTGCCTTGCTGCTTACATAGGCATTATGTTTGTGCCCTTCTCCTCAAATGTCTCCCCTGTTCTCTTGCTAGTACACACATCTCATCAGCCAATCATATTCACAGGCCCACCATCCCAGCACCCACAACTCTCCCTGACCTAGCACGATCACATCAGATACTGACCATGGACCCAGGCCCATGGCACCCACCCCTATCCACCCCCTGCCATCTACCCTGACACCCATGGTTGGAATTCATCCATGCCTCCCAAACCTTCAACCCTGCCCATTCCTTTCACCACCATGGCCACCTCCCTTCCCAGCGATACACCAAAGAAGTTGACTTGCTGCTGCGCCTGACCAGAGCCTTGGTCCTCCTGCTTCTACTTTCTGGCAACATACATCCCAACCCAGGACCAGCCCCTCCACCCATCAACTTGGCCCACTGGCCTTAAAATAGCCTCTATGAACATATGCAGCCTGCTTAAAAATTTGGCCCTCCAGTGCTGGGCCACGGCACCAACCGGGACATCATAGCCCTGGTAGAAACTGGCTGTCCAAATCCACCCCTGACTCTCTTGTCTCCCACCCTGGCTATACCCTATACCGGGAGAACCGAGTAGGCAAATGAGGGGGAGGCTGTGCAATCTACACTAGGGACATAATTACTGGTCAAGCACTCCCTACCCCTGCCCTTGTAAATGAGGCCCAGGCCCTCACCCTCAAGCTCACCCATGACCCCTCTAGGGGCTCTCTCTAGTTCACCACTGCCTACATTCCCCCCAAAAACCAGAACCCAGCCCTAGTATCACTAACTGACTATCTGGCCACCTTTCACCATGCGGCAGAGCAAATCCTAGTTGGTGACCTAAACATAAACTGGCTCAGCCCCTCCTCTTCCTCAATCCAGGACACTTTTGCCGCCCAAGATCTGATGCAACTTGTCACTCAACCCACTAGAATAAACCCAAAAACAGGAACCAGCACCCTACTGGATGTACTCATCACCAATCGACCCCAAAAAATCCAAAACATCCAGGTCCTACCAGACTCCCTAAGTGACCACTCCCCTATCCTATTTCTATGGGCAGCCCCCAATCTGAAACCCAAAGCACAAACCACCCTCAGAAGGTGCCTTCGCCCCGGTGGGCTGAAAAAACTTAGGCAGTTTCTCACCCAGATAAACTGGTCCCCCATTCAGCATGCACCCGACATTGACACTGCCCTCGCTTTCTTCTCCCAAACATTCAACAATGCCTGTGATCTCTTTGCACCCTTCACAAAAACCCGATCCAAAAAACAGAATGCACCCTGGGTCAGCCCTGCCCTCCTACAATTGCTTAGAAATTGGGATAACCTCTTGCACCATGCCACTGAAACAGGCCAGCTGGCTGATAGACAAGCCTACAATGCAGCCCGGAATAAGTGTTCTTGGGCAGTCTGTAAAGCCAAGGCTGACCACAACCAGGCCACTCTCACCTCTTCCTGGGGCTCGGCCCGCAAGTTCTGGGATAATATTAAAAAGTTAAATGGAAAGTCATGGTCCCCTTCCCCATCTCAGCTCTCTAGTGATGGTACTACCTCCACCGATCCTGCCTTCATAGCTAACTGCCTCAACACTGCTTTCACCGACCTTAGCTCAGTCCTCCCCAGTAATTTCTTTGAACCCCTCCAAACCAACCCCCCCATCCGCCACCACCCCAGCTTCCATCTGCGCAAGGTATCTGCTCAGGAGGCCAGACCCATCCTTATCAAAGCTTTAAATGGCAACAATGCAGGCAGCGACTCACTGGATCCCAGTATCCTCAGGTTGGTGCTAGATGAAGTCCTAGCCCCGCTCACCAGCCTACTAAACCGATCGCTCTGCCTGGGACAATTTCCTTCTGCCTGGAAAACAGCCATAGTCACGCCCATTCATAAATGTGGTGACAGGTCTGCAACCAACAACTATCGACCAATCTCCATCCTCCCTCCCCTCTCAAAAGCCCTGGAAAAAGTTGTGGCCATTCAAATCACCGAATATCTATCCAAGCATGACATCTTATGCCCTGAGCAGCATGGCTTCCATGCTGGCCACAGTACCAGCACTGCGCTAACTGAATTTTCCAATTTCCTTCACTCCTCCCTGGACACCAGCTCACTAGCTGGTGCAGTGTTCATTGACCTATCAAAGGCTTTTGACACTGTCTCCCACCCTCTTCTGCTGAACGCCCTCTGTCACACCGGTCTCGCGGCTGGCCCACTAGCATGGTGCTCAAGCTACCTAAGCGCTCGGTCACAGTGTGTTAAAATCAATGGAACACTCTCTGATACCCATCCCATACACTCAGGAGTTCCCCAAGGCTCCATCCTGGGCCCCCTCCTCTTCTCACTCTATCTGAACACCCTGCCCAGTGCTTGCTCTGACAAAATGCTTCTGTATGCTGACGATGCTGTCATTTTTGCCACCCACCGCAACCCCATCTCCTTTCAGGATTCCCTACAACAGTCCTTCAATGAGGCAGATGCCTGGTTTAAGGAGCCCAAACTCATCATTAATCTTAAAAAAACCAGAGCTTTGCTTTTTGCCCACCCCCAAAACAAAGCTAGCAATCACCCACTCCATATTCTTCCTAGTACCAAACAACCTCTGGAACAAGTCTGCTCCTACAAATACCTCTGGATTACCTTCGACTCAGCCCTCACATTCCATGAACACATTGATGCCCTTGCATCCGCCACCAACATACAGCTTGGCATCCTCTTCCGTCATCAAAACTGCCTCCCCACAAATGCTCTCCGGCTCGCTGTCACATCCTCAGTACTGTCCCTGGTAGACTATGGCTTACCAATCTATGGTGCTGCTAACACAACTGCCCTCAAAAAAATTCACATAACCCTAAATAAGGCTTGCAGACTGATTACTGGTGCCCCCAGGCTCACACACACCTGTCAACTGTACAACGATGCTAAACTCCTGACCCTAGATGAACGGCTTCACTATCATACCTGCCTACTCACTAAAAAAACCCTACTCGGGCTCTCTCCACCAGGGGTGACTGCATCCATCCACCGGATCCCGTCCACTGTTGCTACACGGTCCTCCTACAAGACTGCTCTACTGGTCCCCAGATCAAGAACCACTCATGGTCAGAGGTCCTTCTGGTACAGAGCCCCACTCTGGTTTAACTCTCTCCCTGCCACCATCTCCAATGCCACCACAATCTCCAAATTCAAAACCACCTTTCGCAGCCAACTCCTCAACACTTGTAGCTGTTCCTGTCTCTGAATGAGACCCTACCTCGACCTCTCCACTCGTGACAATGCCCACCGGGCAGCTTCCCACCTAGCCCACCCCCATCCCTTACCCAGCACACCATTCCTAAGTATAACCTGACCAGTGCCTGCTATCTCATGCCAGTTGATTGCTCAGCAAGTGAAACCAATTGTGTCAGACCTATTTCTATTACATGTACCCTGTAACTCAAATGTATGTTGTTTGACCACAGTGTGACGTGGCGCCTCTAACAAACACCTACTTGAAGAAAACCTGTACTATGTAATCTAAATGCTATGTATGTCTCAATTGACGAGGTACCTCGAAACGAGCCTGCCCAAAGGTTGTAAACGGATTCTCACAAATAAATAAATAAATAAAACCAATAAAAAGGGGTTTGCTGACATATTGTTTTTCTGGTAGAAACTAAAGGTTTATATTTACTTATATATTTAGGGTAGATGATAAACTACACCTGACCTTTCAAAATCTCCTCACTGTGGCGAGAAAACACCTGGGGTCAGGGAATGTTTTGAATGGACCAGTTAAGAAGCTTTATCATCAACTGCATATTTTCCAAGACTACAGGACCTATCTGGAAACAAATGTATTTGATCAAAACCAAAGATTGGAAGGGGTCCTGTATAATTAACAAGCAGGTGACACTACTCATATCTTAACGGTGATCTTTTGAATGTAATTTTATGGCTGCTGTCCCTTCGTCCATGCCAAGCAAACACTGACCCTGTAATTGCCAGGGAGGTTTAGCATTACTTCCAATAATGCATATCTAAGAAACATCTCAACTGAAACCATTGCTCAACATTCCAATTTTCAGTTTTGCTGAGTAAGACAATACAGGGTCCACTGGTTTCTTCTGGTTCATGTAAAAGTCATTTCTGGGATTGCGTGTTAATAACCAAATGTTTAGACCAACTAATTTATGTATTTGTGGTGTTACTGAGATATAGTATATAGTACTGGTTTTCACTACCCTCAGTTGTCGCTGTATAAATATGCTCTTCTTGTAAATGCAATGTATTTTGGTAAAATCAGTTTAACTCTTGTATAAATGTAGGGCTATATCCATTTATATTACTAAATTAACTACAGCTCATTCTTGATACTCTATACAAAGAAATGCAAATGCTCTGAAAAGAAGTCACAGTTCTAGTACTTTAAACACTATAGATGCTTATTTTAAACTTTCTGTTCTCGAGTCCACTGAAAAGTTAAAACCTTATGTCTGTCAATGTTGTTTACCCAATGTGTAAATGTTTTGTACAAACTGTGATTATGCCTGTATGTTATATATATATATATATATATATATATATATATATATATATATATACACATATATATACATATATACATATATACACACACATATGTATATGGATTACTCAAGTGAAAAATGTATGTTTGGCTTAATTGTGTAGGATAAGGCTTAATATCAATTTATTGTATGTTTCAATGCAAGCCAAACCTTACTGTGTCAAAACAAGACACTAGCTATTATTGTAAATGGAGCGCTGCTGCCATCTAATGGCCAATGTGATCACTCACCAATTATGGAGGCTGTAACCCCTTAGCTTTGACGTAACTATGCAGTAATTAGCTGCAACCAATCAGAATTGGCCAGCAATTCTTACAGTTTAAGGCACATGCCAAATTTGGTAAAAACCTTATACTAATATTATGATTGGTCCAAGGACCTAGTGGTCACTCAAAGAGTAAAGTCAGCTAAAATATAAAAGCCGCACATTTGTACTGGGTTGTTAGAGAGAAAGAGAGGAGAAGAGAGGGGGAGAGAAGTGAAGAGAAGAGAGGAGGGAGAAGGAAGAAAGAAGTCTAAAAGCCATAACCTGTCTGTCATATCATGCATATGGTGAGTGATCAACATCTGTGTCAGGTAAATTAGGACTGCTTTTTAATTCTATGCTTGAGTAGGAAGTCTATGCTTGTTATAGGATTAGAAAATAAAACTTGTTCCATAACCTTTAAATATTTGACTCTTCATTTAATTTAACCTCTATCTTAAAGGACCTATAGAATCAAGTGCTTTGGCCAGGTGCTCAGATTCAACAACCCCACTGGAAAAGTGGCTTACCACAGTGACATCCCTTGAAAAGGCATCAGTGGGACATAAGCATTTACACTCTAGCACTCAAGGCCCCACCCCTGCCTCCAGACCTAACGAAGCCTAGGAATGGGAACTGGGTCTCTCCATCCCTCAGGAGCAGTGGGACTCCATTTGACCCCAGCTCTACAAGTATCCAGAGAGCTCCAAAATAAAACATTGCAGTACAAAATTGTGCATCAGGCATATTGTACCCTCCACTGGCCCCATAGAGCAAGTTTACTAGACAGCAGTGACTGTTGGAGATGTTCTTCCCCACAAGCCACTTTGTACCATGTTCTGTGGGCCTGACCAGACTTTGACAACTACTGGCATTGGATATGGAAGGTCTGTCCCAGTATTGTACCTCTACCTAGAGTGAGAAACCTCCAACTAGCACTTCTTGGCATACTGCCATCCACCACTAAGCTATTTGCACTACAAGCCTTATGGATAGTGAGAACACTTATGGTAGCCATGCGAATTCTCCTTCACCACTGGCGAGAGGCAGACCCACCCTCTCATGGGAAAACCTTCTCACTCTTACTTCTAGATATGAGCACCTTGCCCAAATCACCGCTGGCAAACTGACCGTCTACCAAGCTATTTACAACAGCTACCTCGACAAGCGAAACGCTCAAAGACTTATTGTGCTCCACACAGGTAAGCAACCCCTCTCCTATGATCCTTTACATGCTCCAAGATTACTCCCCTATCAGGGACAACCCTCTTACCTGCTGTACTTGCACTGTGATAATTCACCACCCCATTTGCCTTCCTGTCTTGCCATTCACCCTATTTTGACTAACCTTCTAATGGAGTCTTAACTCCCTAGAGGCAACAAGCTGCTTAGCTCATTTCACTGCCTCCAATCAGTCGAGGCAGTCCTGACCTACTCTCCCCCCTCGCCCATCAGGACACTCATTGCCTCTTACCACCATACTATAAATTACCTTTGGGAACAGTATCCCCCTCTTCGGTTGCTTTGTTTTAACTACCTTGTCTCTAGTAAGCATCAATGATTGGGTAACAGAATTGAAACACAGGCCCCCCTTTTTCTAACTGCACGTTACATAAATGAGTTCATTAGCTAGAAGGTGCCTACTAAAGCAGGCGTACTACTCTGAGCACAGCCATATCATCTGCCATGGTGTTATTAGGCAAAATATAGTGTGTCTGTCTTTTAATATACCTTAGGAACCCTGGAGAGTGGTGCCATGTTCCATATGTTCAATAAGGTAATTTCTGCTGGCCCAGTGATGCTAAGGGTTGAGGCACTGGATGCCACACCTCGCACAGCACCGGCGACCCAGGTTCAGGAGTGAGCTTGGGTTGTCAGGGGTCAGCCGGGGATGAGAGGATTGAGCATCCGACGACAGCTCTCCTCTACTGGTGGGAGGGTGGGGTGTGATTCCCCAGTGCTAGTGATGCCCAGCAGAGGCTGGGTGTACTGCAGCCTGGGACCACATCAAGATGGGGCGAGGTATCGGCGGTCATCCTGTAGGTGGGTGCAGGAGCATGCCCGCCCATGCTAGATGTCATTGCACGTCCACGCCTCAGGGAAGGGGGTAACATGCATGAAAAAGGAAAAACCCTGCACCACCGAGGGGGTGATGGCACCTGGCCTCCTTGCCCACCACCAGATCCACCCCCTGGCCTTGCCTGAAGCTGAATCTAGACTTCAAGGAGCACCAAAAGAAGGAGTGGTGGTTGCACCTTTGGGGGTACAAGCCAAGGAGTTCTAGTTGTGAGGTAGGTGAGAGGGTTGGAGTACTGTGGGGGAGACTAGGGTTTGGGGGGTCTCAGGCTGGCAGAAACAAGCCAGGATGCTCAACAGAGTCTCGACAGAGCAGTGACCAGAGGGAAAAATAAATTGAGAAAAAAATAAATAAATAACTAAGGTCATTTCTACATGTATTAACTATAGATTTGAAAACACACCTGTCTGTGAAATGTACCCATCACATGTATTGTCTGTATGTTCTATATATGATATGCTTCATGACCTGGCTATATTTCTGCTACTATTTGTAAAAGCTGAAAATCTCAATAGACACTGTTATGGAAAAAATAAGCTACATGCAAGACAGAAAGATGCCTGAGCTGCTGTGAAAGAGCAACCTACTTCCATCCACTTGTTAAACTTAGACAAAAAGCAGAAATCTTGACAGTTTTTGTTCCTTTTTATGTTTGCCATGTGCGCTAGCGTAAGTTGAACATTTTGCTATGTACAGGGTTTTCAGAGGTATGTCACAGTGGTCCAATGCAGGAGACTCTACAAGGGACTTGACCAATAATCAGCAAGCCTGATCATGACACTGTTCAGGCATGAAAGTGTGTGGACTTCAAAACAATGTGCCGACAGACACATTCGTAATTCAGCTCTTTCAGCAAGCATGGCTGATCTCATCATGTGCTTTTAGCCTTCCTGCTCCCTTCCTTCTCAACATTACAGCAATGAAAACTGAAACAGCTTGTTAAATATTGGTTGCATATTAAACTGGAGATTAGTTTACCCCATTCAAAATGGAACAACTTGCACATTTAAATACTTAGCATTTAAACAGTTTCTTGATGCTAGCTTCAGTTGGGCAGGTATTCTCTTTCAAGAAAGATTCATACCTCATAAATGTCATCCTTTCCCAGCAAGGAAGCTACTAAAAAGAGTTACACTGTTTTTTAATCTCTTAAGACACTATCTGATAAGAACTGTCTCAGACATAGTTTACTATAGCAGAAGACATCTATAAAGAACCATTATCTTCTGTCACTAATTTTACTATGCTTTTTGAGAAAAAAATACTTATATTGGGCTTTAGATGGCAAACACATTATGAAACTTTTAACCCTGAAAAAAGCCACCTTTTCTGGTTTCAAATCTAAGTGCATAGCACAATCAGCAGTATCTAGAATGCATGTTAGTATAGCAGAAGACAACTGCTACTTTAACCCCTAAGACAAGTAAGGAATGGTATCATTTGTTACTCCTTTTACTATGCTTTTTGGGAAAAATATTTATATTGAGCTACAGCAAATGCACATACACACACACACACACACACACACACACACACACACACATACTGTACACACCATTCTCATGGCCACAACATTCTAAATAAATAGTGCAATCTAATATGTTATAAAACAATAAAGAAGCTGTTTACATCAGTCTTGGTTATGTGGAACACAGTGAAGTTCAGTTTACAGTAGATTTCCTTTAAAAACATCTTATCCTATATTTTGTATCCTGGATAGCACAGGGGAGATGCTACATTTCATTCTCATAGGGATCTTCATTTGACACATTTTTGCACTGTATTCACTCAGGATGTCCCAGATTAGATGCAATATCTTGTTTTCAGTGGGGTCATGATTTTATCATTTTTATATTGTACAGTATTTATTCAGGGTATCCTAGTCCAGATGTAAAATATTGTTTTCAGCATGTTCTGATTTTACGTAATGCAGCATAACATTGTGTAGATGTAGAGACCCACTGAAAATAAGATACCACGTCTTCGGTAAACTACCCAAGCTAAATGTATAGCAATCAGCTGGCATATTCTAGGAAAACACATTGTAGAAATGTGTAAAAGGAAGACCACATTGAAACTGCCTCTGAGCAGATCTGCATTGTACAAATTCATTAGCAATAATGGGTAAAAGCATGACCACACTGTAAGTGATATTTTACAGGATATGCCAGTTGAGATTCGATATATCATATATCGAATCTCAACTGGCATATCCTGTAAAAATTCAATATTTAAAATCATTTAAATGCTTTACCCAAATGAAATAAATATTTTAAATATCGACTTGGCTAGTCTTTCCTCACAAGTCTTATCCCATATGCCCTGTGCCTTTGTAGTTGTCCTCCTCTGCACTGCCTCCACCTTGTCTATGTTTTTTCGCCGATGGGGCCTCCAGAACTGGATGCAGTATTCCAGGTGCAATCTCATGAGTGTCTTATATAGGGGCAAGATGACCTTTCTCTTTATACTCCTGATACCCCTTCCTGTGCATCCAAGCATCTGGCTTGCCTTTTGTAGCCACCTTACCACACTGCCTAGCTTCTCTTAGGTCCTGCGAGATGATAACTCCCAAGTCCCTTTCCTGCTTTGTGGCTGTCAGTACCTCCCCACATGGTTTGTACTTTGCCCCTGGGTTCTTGTGCCCAATCTGTATGATTCCGCACTTCTTTGCATTGAATCCCAGCTGCCATTCTTCAGAACATTTCTCCAGTTTTTTTTATTGTGTTTATGCCCCCAATTTTTCCCCATTTGTGCC
The DNA here is from genome assembly GCA_016271365.2 of Neoceratodus forsteri. Classification (NCBI taxonomy): domain Eukaryota; kingdom Metazoa; phylum Chordata; order Ceratodontiformes; family Ceratodontidae; genus Neoceratodus; species Neoceratodus forsteri. Next base: position 1,318,415,935 of record CM028131.1, read on the forward strand.
TGACTCCCCGTGCTGTGGCCATGCGTGTGCCTGTGCAGGCATGCACATGCTATGGTTGCGCAGCACCCTCCCTCAGCTTGCCACTTGCCTGCCTGTGCAAACCTCAGGCTTCCACCTGGGGGCTGTTGGACGCAGGGGGTGACAGGGTCCCTCCCCAGGAGAGGAGAGCTGCCTTGTGGCTGCTCCATGCTGCTCCCTCCCTCCTCCCCAGCTGGCATTTGATGACCTGGGCTTGCTCCTGAACCCAGGTCACCAGTGTAGCATGAGGTTTGGCATCTAGTGGCTCAACCCTCAGTGCCAGTGGGCTGGCTCTCCAGTTCCCCATGTGGGGGGCTCTGCCCCTGCATCCCCCTACTTTAAATATTTAACTCCATGTCACACAGACAGTGGAGTTAGGAGCTTACCCCCCCATTGACAAAAAAATCTCCCTGTCAATGCAAAGTCCATCAACTTCGAGGTTTCGATGTTGGGAAGTCGATATCGAAACTTCAATGTTTGAATGGTATACCCCATATAAGGCAGAGTGTGTGTGTGTGTCAGTGCTCTATGTGTGCAGACAGTGCACTGCTATGTTATGCTGTAATATGTACAGTATGCATATATGTGTATTTGTATTAGTCAGCATGTGTGTATCACAACAATTAGAAAGTGCAGTTAGGTGGCTCTTTGGTTAGTGCAAAAAGTGCTAGCCTACATTTTCCTACTATCTAGATCAGTTTCAGCATTCTGCATGTCATTGCTTATTTAACTGAGGTGTCTAGTGGCAACTCCCCACCCTCTGATGTTCCTCAGAGCCTGAAAAGAAGAAAACAGTCTCTTGATGTATTTTCTTTTAATCTGTAAACATGTGTAGATGGTGCACTGCTATTTTATACTTACTGGAATATATATACATATAAGTGTATATGTATTAGTCAGCATGTGTGTATATCACAGCAATTAGAAAGTGAAGTTATGTGGCTCAGTGGTTAGTGCAAAAATAGCTAGTCTACATTCCCCCGCTATCTAGATCAGTTTCAGCCTTATGCATATCATTTCTGATCTAAATGAGAGTCTGTTGCTACCCCACCATAACTGTCCCCCCATGCCCAGCCCATCCCAAGCCCAGCCCATATTAGTCTTCTGAAATGGGGATCTGCTCCTAGACCTAGTACAACATCAATACCAGGGGTGAACATCTGGCATTGACAAATGCTTCTCTAAATCTGAAGCTGAGAGGATTGATTCCTGTATACTTCTCTAGTGTGAAAAATTAGTCTTTTTTTCTGAGCTAGATTGAGAAGAAAATGAAGCTAAAGAAGGGCTGTTTTCTGAGAGGGACAGGCGGGGGTAACAGGCCAGCAGACACACACACACACATACACATATACAAACACACAGTGTGTGTGTGTGCACACATGCGTGTACTAAAGCTGTAGTGTCTTAACAGCATAAGGGTGATTTTGTAGGGGTTTATTTTAGTGAATAAATTGATTTTCCATTCTGTGGAGGCTAGAGTTGGCTGACTTCCACCTCCACTGCCTCTGGGCAGCTGCCGTTTTGTCCTGTGTTTGTGTTTGTAGTAGTGTACTGTAGTGTGTGCACACAGTGTGTAGTGCATCTGCTCATTGTTATTGACTTTTTAGTTTTTTGTATTGTTCATGGTTTCGTGCCAAAAAAGAAATTAAAAAAATACATTTGTTAGTCAGGCTTGATTATTACTGAGAGAGAGACTTGTCAGCTCATTGGCATTGTCACAGTGAGTGACTGATTACTATATTTTATAATAGTATTATATAAATGTAATATCACAGACATCTTCCTGTGAGGAACATGGGCTTGGGTCCCTTCAGGGCTGTTTGTGCACCTGCTATTGCTCTGCCCATTTCCTCCCTGCTCAACCTCTCTTTCTCTCTTGCATCAGTCCCAGATTCCTGGAAGCATGCAACTGTTATTCCCCTTCCTAAAGGAGGTGACTCCACCTCCCCTGGCAATTTCCATCCTATCGCTCTCCTTCCAACCTTATCCAAGCTCTAAGAGCACATAGTTCTGTCTCAGCTCTCCCCCTTCCTCGACTCATCCTCCTTTTTCACCCCCTTCTAGTCTGGCTTTCGTAAACATCACTCAACCACTACCTCTCTTCTCAGGCTCACAGACTCCATCCACACTGGCATGGAGCATGGCCTCCTCACTGTTGCCATTTTTGTCGATCTGGTGAAAGCCTTCCACACTGTCTCCCGCCCTCTTTTTCTGGTCAAACTAAAATCAACTGGTCTTTCTGACTCCACAACCAGATGGTTCAGCTCCTACCTTGTAGTTAGATCTCAATCAGTGAAAATTGGTGAATCCCCCCCGACCATTCACACCAGCTTCCCCCAAGGTTCTGCCCTTGGCCCTTTGCTTTTCTCTATATTTCTAAATGACCTCCTCTCAATCTGTTCCTCTGCATCCATCCACATGACACAGTCTAGTCACACGAAGGCAAAGGTCTTAAATTTTTGGTGGGTGGATTTTGCTAAAATGGGGAGTTGTATCAAAGAGGCATTGGTGAGAGGGGAGATAGGAGGGGGAGTTGAGGAGCAGGGGGAACAACTGAAGGGAGCCATAGAAGAGGTGATGAGCCAATGCATCAGGTTGGTAGGTAAGGGCATGAGAAGGAGGAAACCACTGTGGTTCTCAAGAGAGGTGGCAGACAAGGTAAGGGCCAAAAGGGCAGGTTTCAAGAAATATAAGGACACTCAAAGGGAGGAGGACAGGGAGGTGTACCTGTGGAATCTAAGGGAAGTAGAGAGGGCAGTAAAGAGAGCAAAGGTGCAGACTGAAGAAAAATTAGTGAGGACAGTGAAGAAAGGGGTCAAGGCATTCTATAGGTACATTAGCAAAAGAAGGAAGACCATGGGAGGGATTGTAAGGCTCAAAGGGGATACAGGTACATGTAAGGAGGGACACATGGAAAAGGTGGAAATACTGAACAAATACTTCTGTTCAGTAGTCACTAAAGAGGGGGAGGGTCAGGGGCCACAGCTGGGTAACAGACACGAAGAGGTAGGAGAGGTAAACACAAGTCCATTCACAGTGGAGAGAGTCCTGGAGGAGCTCACAAAACTGAAGGTGGAAAAAGCAATGGGGCCAGATGGCATACACCTGAGGATATTAAGGGAGCTGTGAAGAGAGCTAGAGGTGCCTCTGGCAGCATTGTTCACTGAGTCACTCAACACAGTAGTGGTTCCATAGGACTGGAAGAGGGCACATGTAGTCCCTCTACACAAAAGTGGTAGCAGGGAGGAGGCAGGGAACTATAGGCCAGTCACCTTACCTCAGTAGTGGGTAAGATCATGGAGGCACTGTTTAAAGAAAGAATAGTGGCACAATTGGAATCCAGTGGTGTCCAGGATCTGAGGCAACATGGATGCACAGCAGAAAGGTCGTGTCAGACGAATCTGACAGATTTTTTGACTGAGTGACAAGGGAGGTAAATCGGGGGAAGGGTTGATGTCGTCTACCTCGATTTCAGCAAAGCCTTCAACACCGTCCCACATGAAAGGCTGCTCAACAAAATGAGTAGACTGGGCATGGGGCACAAGATGGTAAACTGGGTTAGGAACTGGCTAATGCACAGGAAGCAGAGGGTGGTGGTAAATGGGATCCAATCAGGGGAGAGGGGGTGACCAGCGGGGTACCGCAGGGATCAGTCCTGTGGCCAGTCCTGTTTAATATCTTCATTAGTGAGTAAGACTGGAGATAAAGGTCTGCCTCTTTGCAGATGACACCAGGACCTGCAACAGGGTGGATACCCTGGACAGGGTGGAGAGAATGAGGAAGGACCTGGGGAAGTTTGTAAAATGATCTGAGGTGTGGCAACTGAGGTTCAATTCCATGAAGTGCAAAATAATGCACCTGGGAAGAGGGAACCCAGGTGAGAGCTACAGGATGGGGGAGAGCTGCTGACAATCACCAAGAAAGAATGGGACCTGGGGGTTATAATTTCTGATAACCTAAATGTGTCTAAGCAGAGTACAAAGGCTGCAGGGAGGGCCAGTGGCATGCTGGGGTGCATAAGCAGAGGTATCACTAGCAGAAGGCAGGAGGTAGTGATGCCATTATACAAAATGCTAGTGAGGCCTTACCTAGAGCACTCTGTACAATTCTGGAGGCCACACCTTCATAAGGACACTGACAGGGTGGAGGTGGTCCAGAGAAGAGCGACTAAGATGGTACAGGGCTTGCACCAAAAAACATATAAGGAGAGACTAAAGGACCTCAATATGTACTCGCTTCAGGAGAGGAGGGATTGGGGGATCATGATAGAAACATTCAAGTACCTTAAGGGCATAAACAAGGTGCAGGGGGAGACATCTTCCAATATAAGAGATGTACAAGAACGAGGGGGCATGATATGAAATTGGAAGGTGGCAGGCTGAGGAAAAATGTGAGGACATTTTTCTTCACGGAGAGGGTGGTGGACAAATGGAATAGACTGCCACAGGGGGTGGTGGGGCGAGCACAGTGGAGGGTTTTAAATATTCACAGGAGGGGCATAAGGGTAGGGCTTTCAAGCAGACTGGATGGGCCTTGCAGTCCTTATCTGCCAACAATTTCTATGTTTCTATGTATGCAGGTGACACAGTCCTGTTTTCATCTGGTTCCTCTCCATTTGAGTTAAAATCCAAGCTTCAACTTGATTTTGACTCTGTGCAGAAATGGTTCAGGGCAAATCAATTATCCCTCAATACTAACAAAACTGTCTCCGTGTGTTTCGGCATTCAGCAGAAGCTTTCTAGATTCCCTTCACTCCCCACCTTCCACACCCTGGATGAGGGTCAAATTGATGACATACCCTCAATTAAATGCCCCGGTGTCTGAATAGACTGTCACCTTGGTTTTTCTCAGCACATAGACGCCAAGTACAAAAAAACTTCACTCGGTGCCCTTTTTAGGAACAAGAGCTGTATCCCAATATCTTCCCACCATGACATCATCATTAAGATGATCTTGCCCATTTTTGATTATGGCGACATTGTCTATGGTGCTGCTCCAAAATCCTCCCTGGCCAGACTGGATCCTCTCTTCCATTCCTTTTGCTGCTTTGCCTTGGCCTGCCCCCCCCCCCCGCACTCACCACTGTTCTCTTTACACTAAGCTGTCACTCCGTTCTTTGAATGACAGCTGCCTCACTCACTGTACCTCTTTTATTTCTAATTTCTGATTGGCTTTTCTCCCTCCTTACCTCAGCTCTCTTTTCTCCCCTTTGCCCCCCTCCTGATACTCTGTCCATAACTCTGGTTATCATTCACTCTTGGTCCTCACTTGTAAATCCCTGGCTGGCCAGTCTGGGTTTTCCTACCACATTCCAAATCTCTGGAACTCCCTTCCTCAAACTATTCACTCAGCCCTCTCCAAAAAACTTCCTTTCCTCTCTACTCCGAGACCACACTGCCTCCTCCTGTAAAAGTCCTTAGCCCTATGACCTCATTTTACTCCCCATCTCCTTCTACCTCTGCACTCTTCATCCCCGTCCCAGCCCCCTTCTCTTCCATTCCTTCCTACTCCACATCCCAACTCTCTCTCCCACCCCTTTTTCTTATTTTCTCCCACCCTCCTTATTTCACCCTTTTACCACACTTCTCCTCTTATTCTATCCTCAACACTCTTCTCCCCATCTCAACCACATCCCAACTCTCTCCCACCCTTCTTCTTACTTACTCCCACCCCCTTAATCATCCTGATTTACCCCTACCTCTCCCTTATTCTATCCTCAACTTTTTTCTCCCTTACCGCAACCCCCCACTCTATAACACTATTTGGTTCTCCTTTTTCTCCCCACTTCCCCTCTTCCCTTTATTAATTCTTACCCCACCTTCCTATCTCTATATTTCTCCCTCTTCAGCTTGATCGCTCTCCTACCTGTCCTATATTCCTGACATTGCAGTGTAGTAATGATTGGTACTTCGCCTTCTAATGCTTAATCCTGCATTATTATTGTTTGCCTTGTTAATATATTTTTACTGTATTTATTGTGTATTTTGTATTACTGTACATTGCTTCACTTGTTTGTACTCATCCCTTGCCCCATCCCCCAGGACGCATCTGGAAATGAGCTTCATAGCTTAGTATGTCTTTCCTGGTAAAACTCTTTTAAATAAATAAATAAATTGTGCAACTGAGAGTATACCACCACATTTGTTTGCTGGTGGTGTGGGACTAGTCAGCTGACTACCACCACTTCTGAGCAACTAGATGCCATTTAATCCTGTGTGTGTGTGTGTGTGTGTGTGTGTGTGTGTGTGCATGTGTGTGTGTGTGTGCGCACGCATGTGTGTGTACCCAAGATATTTTTGTTCGTTTGTGGCTTCACGTCTAAGAAGTGATTTAAAACAGAATTGTTTGTTCTTCTGACCTTATTTATTAGTCAGGCTTGACTAGTGCGAGTGAGACTTGTCAGCTCACTGGCATTGTAGCAGTAAGTGATGCCATGCAATACAGTATTTCATAATAATATAATTTAAATTTCATTTCCTCTTACTGTGGGGTACCATGGCAGACAGAGGATGTACTAGAAAACATGCTTGTTCCAGCAGCCCCAGCAAAGCTACAGTAGATGAAGAGCAGGAAGCAGCAGGCGAGCATACTGCAGAGCACTGCTCAGGCTGTATTTGCTGCACAAAGTTATTTTTTACCCCATCAAAGCCTGCTGCCTCCAGCACCAGTACAGCGTTGGCTGACAGCAAAGAAAAAAGTGCCAGAACTACTAATAGTGTTGCTAGGAGGACACTGTCATTAAGTGCCACTGATATCACCAATGTGAATGTGTCCTTTTCATCCACTGCCACTTCTAGCAGTACCAGCATCACCTCATCCTTAATAACCACCACTGCTCTGATCCACCACCTATCCACTGCAACAACTAGCATCCCAAAGTCTGCTGTAGCAGTGGTCTGCCAGTCACTCTTGCCACTGTAACTAAGACCAGTCCTGCCATTGTGACCCAGACCACCGCTGCCACTGTGACCCAGATCAGTCCTGCTACTGTAACCATGGCAATCCGTCTTTCAGCTGAGAAGTTAAACTGAGGTCCCATCTCCCTCTTCTGGTGGTAATTCAGGTGGATGTTAAAGATCCTATGGCACTTCTCGAAAAAAGTAAGGGAATTTTCTCTTAATATTCACAAAACAAATCATAATAGTAACATGTTAAAGTCACATCCAAAATGATAATAACCTGAACAGAATAATAATTTCCTCGGTGTCCTGGCCAAATTTCCCCCATTCACTAAAAACACCAGTAACAGCTATAAATCTGGTTCAGTGTCAGTTGGCATCCATCTGTATCCCCCTTCCCTGAAACAAGGCTGAAAATAGGCAGAATTGTCTAGTCCTTCCTTCCCAGTCAACAAAAACTAAATAAATAAATAATCAGCAGTACTGCTATGGTGACACTGGTCCCCTACTACCACTGGGTATACAACTGCTACAGCAATGCTGTAACAGTGAATCTCCCACAGTGACACAACCCGTTCAACACCCGCAGTGTCGAGCGGGTTGTCGGAGTGATGAACAGATTGATAGATTCCAGAGTTTGGCCGTCATTGGATCCAGCCCCCCAGGAGTTAGATATATAGAGATCCAGGGGTGTGGGGCAGAGGGGTGCAGAGAGCTTTGCCTGCAAACAATACAAAAATGCCTGATGCATGGGGCACTGTGGCCATCCATCGACAGATTTGACAGGCGATGTGGCTTCCATTGGCAAAATCCTGTTGCTGTGCCAGACTTTGACAACTTCATTGTCGAGCTGGCTTGGTGGAACCCTACCACTGTGGGCCCAACCAGTTGCATAACTATGTCCAGCACTGTGTCCACCCTTACTGTGACACTTCTTGTTTCTCTGCCTGTCTCCAGTACTGTAGAAGTTGATAGTGTGGGACACTCATCTGGGTCTAAGTACTTACCATCAGCAGAGGAATTGCCCACTGACACATCATTTCAAGAGGCTAACCTAAGCAACTTTGATGATGAGACAGAGTATGGGGAGTACCTTAAGAAGCGTTAAGCAAAAAAGTCAGGTGGCAAAAAAACTCAACCTCTTGAGGTTACATGTGGTAGGAGAAAGAAGGTTATGGCTCTTCCTCCTCCTCAAATAGACTTGCCAATCTACCCTTCAACACTTTGCTCAGCAGCCTCCATCCTAGCCTGAACAGTCAAGTGTAACAGGTAGAGGAGCAAGCAAGAAAGGTGAGTGGGGAACCTAAAGAGTGGTGCTGGTACTGATGGTGACACCAGCCATAGCTGAATGCTTCATATCAGATCCAGTAAGAGTATGTATGCAGTGTGGCTGCATTTCACATTTGTAAAAGTAGATGACAGAAAGTCAACATGCACACTGTGCAGCATGACTATCAGCAGGGGAAATTTCTGACAAATTTAACTACCACTCCTTAATGAATCACCTAAAGGTAAAGCATCCCCGGGTTTTTAAAGCTTCATCAGGGTCTGTGCCTGTGGTTCCATGTGAACTATCCAGGACTGGTGGTGATGATGCAGGCAGTAGTGGTGGTAGTGGTGATGGTGGCAATGCCACAGACTGTTCTGCCTCTGAAAAAAATAATGGTGCTATCACTCCTTCCCCCTCAATTATTTTACCCAATGAATTATCCCCATGTGGAATACACTTCCAAGGGACATTGTAGAAGTCGATTCCTTTAATAGCTTTAAGATCAGACTTGATGACTTTCTATTGAACTCTGGAAGACGGAAATAAATCTGCTATGGCAGGAGATGTATATAAATGGGCTATTTAGCCTTCTGTACATCTATATTATCCTAGTATGACATCCTAGTATGACACAGGGCTGTGTTTACATAGATAGCGTCCATAGGCTTGAAACTTCAGGTGCCCCCCCACCACTGACCCGTGCACCCAGTGTGCACCAGGCGTGTCCCCCCCAACATGCACACACACACGTAACTCCTTGCCATGTCCTGCTGAGTTACATCCACACCACAGAGTCCCGGCCTGGTCCCACTCATACCCTTTTGAAAGCTAAACTTGCATAAATCTTTTCCAGAATATGAAAATTTTTACAGTCAAAATGTTAAAATTCCTTTTAATAAACTGTTTAGACTTATTTAGAGGTGGGAATAAAACAGTCTATCAGCACACAAGCAAGCACAACCACTCGCTTATTTATGCATTTGATCTGAACAAGGCCAAACAGTGTGCATTCTTATTCAGAGTCTCCCTAGTTAGAAAAAAAGTAATGCACTGAACAGAACAAAAGTCACTTTTACCTAAATGGTCTGAGTTCAATCACTGCAAGTCATTCAGGGGTATCATTTTAAGGCTAAACTAAAGTTAGTGTCATAACAGACAAGCTGCAAGAATAAATGCACTGACCAAAACTCCCCATTTTAACTTCTTTAGGAGTTAGAGGGAAAAAAAATCTGCAGGTCATGGGGGGTAGCATTTTAAAATGGAGGCTAGTGGTTAAACATTTTTTTATCCAAGTGGTCCGAAGGTCAGGGGGCAACATTTTTGTTACTAAGTGTGGTGATAACATTATTTAAGAATAAAAGCTACTGCAGTGCCAGTCAGTGTCACTGTCTGACAATACAGAACCTGTGGGTAAACAGTCTGAACTCTGAAGCTGCTGCTATCAATTTAATTTACAGGAGAAAAGAAAAGCCTTCAAATTCACTGCAGGTCATGGGGTTGGGGAGGTAGCATGCATCCTGAACTTTCTAAAAAAAATGGATACACTACAGATCAACCAGGAGCAGCATTTATTTTTGTTACTATATAACACAGACAATAAAATAAGATAAGCTTCAAACAAACTATCAGACAACGTTGTGTGCAATACAGCAAAAATGGTACCTGATATGCCTTGAATGACTATGTGGGAAGGTAAATAGTCTGTCAGAAGTTGCAGGCAGTAGTTATTTATCCAGAGAAGCTGACCGACAGGACACAAATGACCCAGTCCGTCCGACGAGTTGTGATGAATGATGCATATGCGTTGATTTGGAACACACCTAGTCTACAGCTCGCCTCACACACACACCGGCTGGCACTGCTCACTCAAAGAGATGAAGAACAGTTCTGTTTACTTACTAAAGTAAAGTGGTTCTGGTGCTGACTGTGCGAGTCTCAGTGACCTCTTGACTTGCTTTCAAACTTCTCCCCGACCAGACCGGCCATGACTACTGGGCTGGCGGCACTGTCTGCACTCACTGTCTTGCAAGGAAGGCCCCTCTCAGTCTTTGCTCTCCAGCCTACCCGATTCCTCCACGCTCGCTCAGTCAGGTCAGGAGAGGACGGAGGATTTGAATTTCATTCACTTCAGTCCACAATACAGTTAGCTGAGCTAAAATTAAGTAGCTGTAGCTGGCTGGTCTAGCTGCTCCAGACTAGTACTACCGCTCCACATCTGCTGCTTGCTTCCGACTCCTGAATCTCCTACGCAGTCACACTTGTTTTGTCTCTGCGATGGTGACTCTCCCAGACAGAGACCCAGTGGACTTGAAGACACAGTGGCTTGTGGCTTGCGGTGCTCTCTCTCTCTCTCTCTCTCTCTCTCGCTCTCTTCCTCCCAATTCCGGTTGGCAGAGTGGCGGTTGATACAGTTCTCCTTCTATCTTCCAAGTACTTTGCTGTACTTGTACTGGGGACATTTAAACTTGCCACCCCTCATACTTGAAAGGACAGCCAATCGGAGGATGCACAGCACAGTATATGCCCACCGTGGACCTAACTGAAATCCTAAATCACAAGGTCCACGGGGCGCTGCTGACTTGCTGAGGATAATAGTTTCATACAGGGGAAGGGTAGAGCGAACGGGCTGGTGAGGCACCAACAGTTAGACTAAGTACATTGATGTCGGCGTCAGTCAGGGTCAGGTCAGCCATTGCATAAGTGGGGGGCACCAGCAGTCATGTACATTGATGTCACGTCATCCATTGCCTAAGGGGGGGAAGGGGATGTCATCAGCACAACAGCAGGAGCAATAAACATTTATGTCTGTCACGACAAAGGGGAAGGCGGAGAGCCAACTGTTTAAATGACACTGGCAGGGGGTCCCTTAGTAGGAGTCTGAACTGGAACGTCTTTAGACTTTTGTGTCTTTTTTTTGTTGTTTTGTTTTTAGCAAGACATACTGGCAGACAACACAAGCAGCCAGCCCAGAAAAAAACTTCTTTTTTTTAACTTTTTTTTTTTTTTTGCTGCCTAATTTTGCAGGTGCCCCTAAATGGCTGATGCCCCTAGGCTGCAGCCTAGTTAGCCTATGCACAAAAATGGCCCTGGTATGACAACACCAAAGAGTTCACCATGCACCCCCAGCATTCCTGCCACTGTTAGGTACCAGTCGGTAGCTTTTCCACACCATTTGGCAAGTACAGGTATTGAACATCCTCCAATCCACAGTAAATGCCAATAGTGGAAGCATTCTAGGCTAGAACAAAGTACCAGTCTTCCCATCCAACAGCTAAGCACATCACACAGCTCATAGGTGAAATGATGGCATTGGATTTGCAAACCTTTTCTGTCGTGAAAGACACTGGCTTTCAGATAGTTGTGCAGCACTTGCAGCCACTGTACCAGATCCCATAAAGATCTACATTTTTATGGACCGTGGTGCCAAAGATATATGAGGGTGTGAGTAGCAATTGCCACAGCACTCTCAGAGGTTGTGGGCAGAGTTTTCCACAGCACTTCTGACATCTGGAGTAGTACCAACTACATGCATGCATATCTCTCCTTGACCACACACTGGTGTCTGCAATAGTCTATGTCTTCTGTTGCCAATTCCTCCTTCTCTCCCTGTGTCACTGGCTCTCCCTTCATCCCTACACAATCTGGCAGTCACTCCAGGTCTGCTCTTTTCAATGGGGCTAATGGAGAAAGACCACGTCACCGAACATTCTGGCATTCATTCAAGACATGGTGCAGTCCTGAACATTTGGTACCACTCTACATGTTTTTTTTTATCATGGATAATGGGCAAATATCATGAAAGCAGCTGGTGGTGGGAGGTTCATCAACATTCAATTGCTTTTTCCACATATTGAATCTAGTGGTCACATCTGTGCTATGTCACAGTTCTGGGGCTAGCAAGACTGCCTGTACAGCAAGCTCCATCTGTGCTCATTTTCATCACTCCATAAAGGTGACTTGCCAGCTAAGAGAAGTGCAACAATACCTTGGTCTTTCTCAACATTGCTCGATACAAGATGTGAGTACTAGATAGAATTCATCATACCTGATGCTGTCTAGACTGCTAGAACACTTCATGACATGTCAATGGCGTGCAACATTGGCAAGGTCCTAGGCTCCTATGAGTGTTCACTGATTGACATTGTGGTGAGAATACTTGGGCCGTTTGAGAGGAGCACCTGTGATCTAAGTGCATCCACTGCCACCCTGAGTCAGGTGATCCCAGCAGCGTATATCTTGAAAACATCCATGAACAGATGGTTGTTTGCATTTCAGTTAATCTCTGTTTAAATCCTCACTGAGCATTTTAAATCTTCTTGCTGTGGGCAGAGTTAGCAGTGGAATTTTGAAGATGTGGTGAAGTTCTGGAGAGCTTACTTATCTTTTTCGTCATAAGTTTTTGTAAGATTTTCTGCTGTGTTTTAAACTTTGTCTAACTCCTTAAAATCTTTCTGTGACTAGAGGGACATAAATCCTTAAATCTTTCTGTGCTGGCTGGAGACTATTCTTGTGGGGGAGGGTTCTTTGGTTAGTAACACAGCCAGCCAATCAAGGTTGTTTGCATTTCATTTAATCTCTGTTTAAATCCTCACTGAGGCATTTTAAATCTTCTTGCTGTGGGCAGAGTTAGCAGTGGAATTTTGAAGATGTGGTGAGGTTCTGGAGAGCTTACTTATCTTTTTTGTCATAAGTTTTTGTAAGTTTTGCTGTTGTGTTTTAAATTTTACCTAACTCCTTAAAATTCTTAAATATGGAAGAGCCAATGGGGGTTGGGTTTAAAGGCTGGGAGGGAGGAGCTTAGGGAGTTGCAAACTTTCCCTATGAGCTAACTCTTAAGGCTAATAGGTGGGGAAAAATTCAGCCACTCAAGCGTTGCAAGTTTAAAAGTCTGCATGCTGTATGGGAGGATCATCTAGGTATAGGCACTGGTAGCTCGAGAAACTGTAGAGTCACTGAGTTGGTAATTTGGCCTAGAAAAGACAGCTATGATGATGGGGAAGGGACCACATGTCACTAGAGCAGGTATCTTTGGGCAGGTGGTTGGGTGCACAGGGTGTGGTGCGGCCATGATACTGGACTGGGCTTGGAAGTTTGGGGGATGCCCAGTGTGCTACCAGCTGGCAGAGCTTAAGGAGGAGGTAGAGGGGATCTGAAGGCAGCTGGGGTTACGGGGGGAGGATTGGAGAGGTAGGAGGCAAGCTGTCACCTACATGGAAGCACTAGGTGCTGGGGCCTCCCAAGCTGGGGGAAGAGTGAAGAGAGGTGCTCACACTAGGGGAGAAGGGAAGGGGGTACACAGGGGGCTCAAGGGGACCCTGTAGGTGGGGCCCAAAAGGTGAAAATTTCCGCAGCAGTAGGCAAGAGACTTGGGGTGTCCAAAGGAAACCGAGAGGGGCGGTAGGGACAGGGGGGCACTGGGGGATATGCTAAGGCTCACAAATTGTTTTAACCCTCTACACCCATTGGTAGAAGAGGGGAGTGTGGGGGGGAGAAGGATGATGATGATGATGTTGCTGCTGGTGAAGCTGGGGCAGGGACAGATAGAAAGGGTGAAGGGGGCAAGAGGCAAGAGGCAAGGGAGCAAGAAAGGGGAACCTGGACAGGATGGGGAAGGGGGGTTGGGGAGAAGAAAAAGGAGGATCAGGGGAACAAGGACGAGGCTGATGGTACGGAATAGGGGCGCACAACAGGCAGGAAGATGCAGGACATAAATGGGATGATAGTGAGCAAAAAGCCAAGTAGGCAAACGGATAGGACTGATGGATTAGTAAGGAGTGGGGAAAGAGATACAGAAAAAGATACTCGGGTGGGAGAGATAAAGAAGGCCAGGACACGGGTAGAGGAGGTGACCAGGGAAAATAGTGAAGGGGCTACCTTCGACACCCAGATTGTGGGAGGTGTGAGGAGCCAGTTGGGGGAAGAACCCGGACGAAGGGATGAGATGGGGCATGGAAGGAGGGGAAACCCAAGGGATGAATAGAAGTCAAGGGGGAGGTTAGGGCACTGCTATTGGGGGACTCCATGATCAGAGGCATCCAGTGGGAGAGGGCAGAGGGAGGGTAAAACCTGTCTGATCATAACCAAATGCCACCCAAGCCTGATGGTGCACAAGGTCAAGCATGAGTTGTATTCACTGGCAAGGGAATGCGGAGGGACCCCGGACATTCTAGTGCACTTGGGGACAAATAACATTAATGGTAATAGTGAACTAGAAATTCAGGCAAGGTTCCGGGAGTTGGCCAGGGTATGCCTTTCCATAAGCTGTAAGATCTCCTTTTTGGAAATCCTGCTGGTGCCAAGGGCTAGTGGGGAAAACAAGAAGAAAATTAGGGAGATGCATCAGTGGCTTAGGGAGTGGTGTGGGGAATTGGAGTATGGCCTGGTGGGGGACTGGGGGGAGACCTGGGAGGAAAAGGGGTTGTACGCTAGGGACAGACTCCACCTTAATTTGGAAGGGAAGGAAATCCTTAAGCTCAAACTTGCTGGGTTCATCAGTGAAAGGTGGGGTTTAAACTTGTGAAGGGGGGAAGGATCAAAAAAGGAGCAGTGCCAGCAGGTACGATAAATGAGGGACATGGTCTCCACTTCTCTAGGGGGCGAGGGAGATATGGAAATGGGTCACCAGGTCGGGTGCAGGAGCTGAGAAATGGGAGCTCAAGGGGGGGGGAGGAGAAGAGGGAAAAGGGGTGGAGAGTGGTCCTGATACTGTAAATGCCAGGAGCTTAGGAAATAAAATGCCTGAACTCCAGGTGATGCTAGTTGAGGGAGAGGTAGATGTGGCAGCAGTCACTGAGACCTGGGCCACTGAAGGGCATGAGTGGGACCTAAATCTGGAGGGCTATTCTATGTTTAGAAAAGACAGGGTGGAGGAAAGGGGTGCAGGTGTAGCACTGTTAGTCAGAAATGGCATGAGTATTGGAGGGGTAGAGGAGGCAGAGGGGAACGTGGAGGCTATTTGGGTCACCTTGCTGATGCAGGGGGGTAAGAGAGTGAAGGTCGGAGTGGTATACAGACCACCAGCACTGGTGGAGGTTCTGGAAGAAAGTTGGTGGCAAATCTCGAGGGACACTGTAGATTGGGAAAGGGAAGGGTAATGGTAATGGGGGACTTCAACATGCCAGGAACAGACTGTGGGACTATGACGTCACAAGTGGCCAGAGAGCAGAGGCTGCTGGATGTCTTCCAGGATGTGTTTCTGACACAACAGGTGGGTGAGCCAACTAGGGAGGCCCGGACACTGGACGTGGTCCTGGCAGACAATGATCAGATTAGGGGCCTAGAGGTGAGGAACCCATTAATGAGGAGTGATCATGCCACAGTCTGGTTCTTCCTGGACATAGGGGGGAGGAAAGCCGGACAAGGATGGTAGTAACTGACTTTAGGGGTGCAGACTTCAGGGAGATGGGAAAGATCCTTATAGATCATTTGGACAGGATAAGGCCAGATATGGATGCTGACAGCAGGTGGGGGATCCTTAGGAGGAGAATACAGGAGGTTACCAGATCCTGCGCAAGGGAAAGACATAAGTACGGTAAGGCCGGAAAATCCTGCTGGTGGACCCGGGAGGTGCAGGAGGTGGTGAGGGAAAAGAAGGCAGCCTATAGGCACTTCAAGTGCTCAAGGAGTGAAAGGGATCAGGAGGACTATGAACCCGACAGCCAAGAGAGTCACCAGGATGGTGAGAGCAGCTAAGGCAAAAAAGGAGCAGTCCTTGGCCAGTGGGATCTGGAAGGGGGACAAGGGTTTTTTCAGATACATAGGGGAAAAAAGGAAAGTAAGGGGGCAGATCAGCAAGATAAGGATAGGGGATGGTTGGGCACAGGAGGCGGGGGAAACAGGCAGAAGTCCTAAATGAGTACTTTGCCTCAGTTTTTACCAGGGGGGATAGAGGGGACATGTCTTGCGAGGTGAGCAGTAGCAAACTGGAGGAAGGGGGTGGGAACCGGTAGAGACCAGGGTCCTGACGGGTCTGGGGAAAGGGAGTTGCCACCACAGACAGGTGGGGGGCCAGCAGTACAGGGTGAAATGGGGGGAGGACGTGGAGGCTGAAATCCCAGTAGAGACAGTAAGGGAAGCGGTCAGGTCCTTTCGGATGGAGAAAGAACTGGGCCAGATAAGATACATCCCAGGGTGCTGATGGAACTGGCGGATGTCCTGGCAGTCCCTCTAGTGGAGTTTTTCAACATTTCTCTGAGGACTGGGTGGGTGCTCCAAGACTGGAGAGTGGCCCATGTCATGCCGATTCAGAAGGGGGGGATCAGGAGAGGAGGCAGGAAATTACAGGCCCATTAACCTGACATCGGTAATCGGCAAGATGATGGAGGGTATTGTCAAGGAAAGGCTAGCAGGTTTACTGGAGCAAACTGGGTACTTGGACAATAGGCAGCATGGCTTTGTCCCGGCAAGATCATGCCACACAAACCTTGTTGAGTTCTATGACTTGGTGACGAGGGCCCTGGACCAGGGTAGGCCAGTGGACATCCTCTTTCTGGACTTCAGCAAGGCATTTGATTCAGTACCCACAGTGGCCTGCTGGCTAAGCTGAAAGAAATGGGGGTAGGGAGACAGTTGTAAAGATGGATAGGAAATTGGCTCTCGGAGCGTATTCAGAAGGTGGTGGTTGGAGGGTTAGCCTCATCCCCAAGGTCGGTTACTAGTGGGATTCCCCAGGGGTCAGTGCTGGGGCCACCCCTGTTCAACGTGTATGTCTCAGACATCAGGAAGGGGATCAGGAGTGAGATGAGTCTCTTTACAGACGACTCAAAGTTGGGTGCAGTCAGTGGTGGATGAGGAGGAGGGGATGGTGGCCTTGCAGGAGGACCTGGAGGCTCTGGAAAAGTGATCAGGAAGATGGAAACTAAAATTCAATTTGAGGAAGTGCAAGGTTCTGCACCTGGGGGTCAGAAATCCAGGCCAGGGGTATACCCTGGGAGGAGACATGATTCAAGTCATGGAGGGTGAGAGGGACCTGGGGGTAGTGGTAGATCTCAAAATGAACAACTCAAAGACCTGTAGGAGGGCAGCAGCAAGGGCAAATAGGATGCTGGGATGCATCGCCAGGGGGATTACCTCAAGAAAGGCGGAAGGGATCCTTCCACTGTACAACTGCTTGGTTAGGCCACACCTCGAGTATTGTGTGCAGTTTTGGAGACCACATTTAAAGAGGATCATTACACTCCTAGAGAGGATCCAAAGGAGGGCAGCCAAAATGATCTGGGGCCTGGGGGAGAGGACCTATAAGAAGAGGCTCAAGGAGCTCGACATGTACACCCTGGAGGAGAAGAAGGACAGGGGGGGCATGACAGAGGTCTTTAAGTACATGAAAGGGATCAATAAGGGAGACCCAGTCAGGGTGCTCCAAAGGAAGGAGGGTGGGGCAACGAGAGGTCTCGGGTGTAAGCTGGAAGGGGCAGGCTCAGAGGGAAGAGGAGATGTTATTTCACTGAAAGCATGGTGGAGCCATGGAATGCACTGCCCAGGGAGCTTGTAGAGGTGGAGACTGTGGAAAGGTTTAAGAGGGGATGGGACAGGTACAGGGGGGAGGGTAAATCTGACCAGGCCCAATAAAGGTGGAACATCTGGGACTGGGAACAGTATAACCCAAGGGGGAGGGAGGACACCAAAATCAGCCCTCAGTACGGGTGCTGAAAATTAAGCAGACTCGAGAGACCATTAGGCCTATTCTGCTGGCATTTTAGTATGTTAATATGTAAAGATATGAAGAGGAACACAAGGAAATTCCAGATGGGGCAGCTGTACTTCGCTGAGCTTCTGCAAGCTGAACTGTTTGCAAGGTTTGCAAAAGTGCTAGATAGTTGCAGCCACATTTTTGCAACCATGCTGGCTGCCTGGTTCAAATGTGAGATACTTCACATAGCTATGAATAGCCACAGAGTGACTCACTTTCACCAAGAGCTGTGTGATGAGCTGACTAGTTGCATGTGGGGACTGATGCAACAGGCTGAGGAAGAAGCTCATAAAAGAGAGACAATGGCAGGTCTAGGTCTGGTCCCACTGGTGGAGATGCAGAAGAAATGTGTGGTACTGGTGGCAACATTCATGAGACTGAGTGGTCACTGCTCAGCATATCCTTACATCAAGAGCAACAGAAGAGGACACAGGCACTGTCTTTTTCTGCGGAAATATCATGAACAGCGGTTTTATGGAGTCTCTTGAGCCATTTGAGATTGATCCATTAGACTACTGGGCACAGAAGATGCATTCATCCCCTCACTTGGTGCAGCTGGCTTTGTGGTATAGTACATCAGTTGCTCCCCTATGAGAGGCCATTCGAGAGAATGTTTAGCACAGCTGGTGATGTTGTTGAGCCTCATCGATCAATACTAGACCATGAAGATGTCCAACAACTTGATTTCATCAAGCTTATTTTGCCATTAGTTGGGTTTAAATATGACTTACCCTATAAAATAGAAATTGCCTGCTTTTGCTGACTGGTCTCCTCCATAAAGTTCAGCTGCTTATTTCCCTCTATGCCTCCTTCCTGCAGTGTTGTACCTTCACTGAAATATATATATAACTATTTTTCTGAACCAGATACCACTTTTCTTCTTGTTTTAACACAAGTCATTATCATGTATGTTATAAACAGCAAGGATGCTGCACAAAAACACAGTAATAATAGCCTCGAGGTAAAGTCAAAATCCAGTGGGTACTTGCTTCTCAAGTTATGACTTCCTAATAATGTGGTTGTGAAATTGGGTGCATTGCACAGTGCACACACTCATAACTACACTTCTGCATAAAGCGAATAAAAACATTATTCCCCACACACAGCCCCAACGTTTTTTCACCAATATGGCTTGATTAGGATACTATTTTTTACTGTTTTTATCATTTTGCTATCCCTTTCTTGCTTGCAGTTATTTATTCCACAAATAAAAAAGGCTGCCTGCTTTAATTGCTCTGTTAAAATCCTGTCATAATTTTTTCACACATTCACTTTTCTTCCACTAGTGTGTGATGGCATGCGATCTGCTGTTGTTGCTCTGCTTGCAGAGGCTGTTGGTGGTGTTTTTCACTGCACATTAGATATCTGAACTAGTGATAACTCCCTGCATGTCAATCTCTCCTTAACTGCACACTGGTGTGTGCAACACCCTGCTGCTGCTGTTTCCGATGTATCACCTTGTAGCTCACCCTTGTCCCCCTGCCCCCACAATCTGGTAGTCTCATTAGGTCAGCTGTGCTAAATGTTGGATTCATGGAGGAGGACCACAGAGCACATAATATTCTCACATTCCTGCAAGACATGTTGCAGTCTTGAACTGGTGTTAACACCAATTTAAAAGTTGGCTTTTTTGTTACCGACAATGGCACAAACATGGTGAAAGTCATCAATGATGGCCATTTTGTGAATATTCGTTGCTTTGCACACACACTAAATTTAGTGGTGACTCACACACTGCATAGGACCAACAACATATTATCCACCGCCCATTCCATCTGCAGCCATTTCCATCACTCTGTAAAAGTCACTAAACAAATTACAAGAAGTTCAGGAACTCCTTGGTCTACTCCAACATCGTGCAATACAAGATGCTGACACTTGGTGGAATTCTTCATACCTGATGCTTTCATGACTCTTGGAGCAAAAGTGTGCACTACACAAAATGTCTATGAGGCAGACATTGGAGGGGTCCTAGGACATCATGACTGGTTATTTCTTGACAGCATGGTGAAGGTTCTCACGCCATTTGAGAGGAGTACACATGGTGTAAGTGCTTCCACAGCCTTACTTAGTCAGGTTATCTCAGCTGTGGATATTCTAAAAAAATCATTACACCAGTTTTTGGCTGACAATACAGTGAGTACACAAGAGGTCACTGAGCTTGTTATTCATCTTGATGCAGAACTTGATGCAAGGTTTGCCACAGTCATGGATATCTACTATCATGTGTTTGCTACCATGCTGGACCCTAGGATCAAATGCGAGATCCTTCATGTAGCCATGGACAGCCACAGGGTGACTCACTTTAGGCAACAGCTGAGCAAAGAGCTAAATAGTGCCATGCAGGCAGTCAGACACTTGGAAGGGGAGGAACATGCTCCAGTTTAGGTTCCTGAGGGAGAAAGACAGGCATGTAGTGGTTTGGAATTGGATGATACTGGTGGAGATGGGGAAAGACAGCATAGTGGTGTGTAGAGGAGAGTGACTGGGCATTACTCAGCACATCATTTCATCAACAGCAACACAAATGCTCACAGTCTCAGCCCCTCTCTGCAGAAAATTTACTTAATGGCTACTTTGAAGAATCAATTGAGCCATCTGATGTTGATCCACTGGGCTACTGGGTTCAGTAAATGAACTCCTCTCCTCACCTGGCACAACTTGCTTTAAAATACCTAAGCTGCCCTCCTACAGGTGTGACATCTGAGAAGATGTTTAGCACTGCTGGTGATGTTATGGGGCCACACCATTCCAAGCTGGACACACAACACATTGAACAGCTAGTGTTCTTTAAGCTAAACTTACCAGTAATTGGCTACAAATATGATCTGCCCACATAAAACTGGAGCTACAGTACAGCTCTCAATCTGCCTAATGTTATGAAAGTGTAATGTTACTTTTTTTTTGGCTCACCCTTTCTTTTTTCTATCACGTTAAATATTTAATTAAAAGGGTAACTGAGTCTCCACTCCCTGGCATATAACTGCATGGCCACCATGCAGGCCATGTTAAACTAGAAACATTTAAATAATGTAGCATGTTTTAGTGACCTTACTATTGTGCACTTTGGTTACTAATTATCTGCTGGAAAAGGACTGCTTGGCCCAAACAGTCAGACCAGATTGTACATCCCTGCCTTATCTGCAGCCCCTAAAGCAACCCTGCTGCCTCCATGCCTATTTTCAAATACACCCCAGCCCTATGCCATTGCCTACCTCATGTATGCTTGAAGCCCCACACTGTTTTCAGCGCCATCACTTATGCCTGCAGTATCTGTCAGTCATCTACCATGTCTTCAATGGATATTTCTTCACATCTGTCTTGAACTCCCCCTTCAGTTTCATCACATGCCCCCATTTTCCCTGGTACTTCTGCTCTTTCTCATTTGAAAGAGACTCCCCTTATGTGCTCTGTCTTCACCCCTTGAGGTACTTGCATAGGTCTCTTTAACGGCACATCTTGCTCTCCTCTCTTCCAGGGTGGACATACAATGCACACACCAGTGCCATTTTAGTTGCCCTAGATAAGACACAAGACGTCTCCTCATCTGCAGCCTTTGCTTAATCTATGATGACCATGCGTCACCTGATTACTGACCAGTGTAGTAGTTTGTTGCCTTTCTGGGTGCCTGAAAGGTTGTTGGGGAGTGTTCTTGGCAGAATTACATACTGTACATTAAAAGGGAAGGAAGTAGTAGAGTTTAGCAGTGCTACAATGTCTTTTTGAGAAAAAAAACACTTAACGGGGGGGGGGGTCGAATAACAAATATCTGGCACCCCGAATATGAATATTCGTCCTAATATTTGAATTAGGGTATTCGCACACCCCCAGTTGAAACCATAAACTGTTTCAGTGCCCACCACTTTGGCTAGTAGATTGTTCCACAGCTCTATCACCCTTTCTGTAAAACAATACTTCCTCATGTCCCTCCTGAACCTCCCTCCTGTCAGTTTCCACTCATGTGCTCGTGACCTGGAACTCGCATTCAGGCTAAATAGTTCCTTGCAATTTGAAGGTCTCTATCATATCTCCCCTCTCCCTTCTGGTCTCCAACAAGTAACTGTTCAGTGTGCATTGAGGCATGCCTCATGAGACCTGCCCTGTTGGCCCTGAATAATTTTTGTTACCCTGCCCTGCACTATCTCCAGCCTGTCCCTCTTCTTCCTGAGGTGAGGACTACAGAACTGGGTGCAGTACTCCAGGTGTGGTCTCACTAAAGAACTATAAAGGGGTAGTACTACCTCCTTCCTCCTGCTAACAATACTGTTCCCTATACACACCAGCATCCTACTTGACCTGTTGCACTGGCTTGATTGCTTGAGGGTGTCACTGATGATAATTCCTAGATCATGTTCCTCTGCCATAGTGCAAAGTCGCACCCACCCATCCAGTACTATGTCCTGGGTTTCTTATTCACTAGATGCATAACTCCACTTCTTGGTGTTGAATGTCAACTACCAAACCTTAGCCCACCCCTCTCGCTTTTATAAGACACTCTGCAATAGTTCTCTGACTCCCTCATCATCATCGACCCTCCCACAGAGCTTAGTGTCATCTGCAAAGAGACACAGCCTGCCCTGGATACCTTCTCCAATGCCGCTGATGAACATATTTAAGAGGACTGGGCCCAGGACAAATCCCTGTGGCACCCCGCTTGTGACCTCCCTCTTTTCTGATTTGACCTCGTTGATCACAACTCTCTGCTGCCTACCCTTTAGCCAGTTTCCTACCCAGTTAACTATGTCCTTAGCTGTACCCAGATACTCCATCTTATTCTGCAAGCACCTGTGTAGCACTGAGTCGAAACCCTTGCTGAAGTCAAAACAGAGTAAATCTATGGTGTGGCCTCTATGCAGTTCCCTCATCACCCACTCATAGAAAACTATCAGGTTTGTCTGATAGGACCTCCCTACCATGAACCCCTGCTGTTTACTATCCTGGAGACCATTGCTGTCCAGGTAGTCCAGAAGGTCTTCTTTGATCAGTGACTCCATCAGCTTCCCTACGATGGAGGTCAGACTGACAGATCTGTGGTTTTCCGCTTGTTCTCCCCCACCCCCCCCCGGAGTGGAATGACTTCCACCACTTTCCAGTCCTTCGGAACTACACCTGTCCATTGTGAGCAACTGAATAGTCCTACCTGGTGTTCAGCCAGTTCCACTGCCAGTTCTCTGAATATCCTTGGATTCAACCCACCTGGTCCTGTGAACTTATCTATTTTAAGGGCCACCAGCCCTCTCTTGATGCTGTTGCTTGTAAATATTGTCTGCCTCATCTCTGGGACCCTTATCAGCTGCTTTGATGCCACTCTGAGGCAAGGACCCAACTTTCTTCCTGTTGAAAACTGAAAAAAAATAATCATTATAAATGGCAGCCTTTTGCCCGTCCTCTTCTATCACCCTACCCCTCCAGATAGCCTAATGACTTTCTTTCTTTTTTCCCTAATATATTGGATGAAATGTTTTTCTCTGCCCTTGACCCCTTCTGCAGTGTGAAGCTCTGTGTCTGCTTTTGCCTCCCTAACCACCATCCTTGCCTCCTTATTTCTCAGCAGATAATTCTCCCCATTCTTCCTCCAACTGCTTTTCTTTCTACTTGTAGAAGGCCTTTTTCTTAGCCCCTACCACCTACCCGTCTTTTGCCAAGGGCCATAATGGTCTCTTGAACTTATTCCTTTTGGTTACCATTCTCATGCATAACTTAGATGCCTTGAAAATGGCCATCTTTATTACCACACCTTCTCTTTTCCATCCCATCTAAATTATCTACCCTGACTAACTTTTCCCTGACCAGTTCTCTCAGCCTGGTGAAGTCCACCCTCCTAAAATCAAGGACTTCAGTTCTCGATTGGGGTTCCCTAGAGGCTCCCCTACTCTCACTGCTCCCACCGACTCCGAGCTTGTAAGCACCAAATCCAGAATGACAGTCTACTGGTGGGTTCCTTAACTAGCTGCACCAGGAGACAGTCCTGGAGTGCATCCAGCAAGGCCTGACTTCTGGTTCTCTTGGCCACTGCAACATCCCAATTGATGTCCAGCAAATTCAGATCACCCACTACCACTACTTCCCCCTTTGCTACCCCTTTTCCAAGTTCCTCCCCAAGCTCTCTGTCCCTCTCTTACCCTTGCCCTGGAGATCAATAGACCACCCCCAAGTGTAGTTTCTTGCCCAAGGCTGCCGCTAGTTGCACCAACAGCGACTCTCACCTCCTATTGTTACCCCTGATGCACCCATCCTCCACCACCTTAATGCCGTCCTGGACATAGAAGGCTACTCCTCCCCGCTACCTTTTCCTCTAGCCCTCCTGAACAATGAGTACCCAGGAACTGTCAGGTCCCACTTGTTATTTTCTGTAGCCCACATTTCCATGATGGCCACAAGGACTACCTCAATGTCTGCTGTCAGTACCTTTAGCTTGCTAATTGTATTACCCATGCTCCTGGCATTAGGGCATACTCCCTTCCATCTGACCCCTGATCCCACTGTGCTATTACCCTGTCTATGACCCTTGTGTTTCCCATGTTCTCTTAGTCTCGTTTTTCATAGTGTTTGTACACTTTGCATTCCCCTTCTCTAACGTCCCCTCACGTGGCCCATATTGTACCTCATCCCTCTTTATACCCACAGAGATGCTACTAGCCCCAGATGTGGGAGAGTACTAGCTAGGATCCCCCTATTCCCACCTGTCACTGTTGTTCCACTAGACCAAGTGTCCCCTGCAGTCAGTTTAAATATGCGATATAGACTTCAAACTTCTGCCCCAGTGCACGGGCTCCTTCTCTTGTCAGGTGGAGTCTATCACCCTTAAAGAACCTCCTGTCCCAGAAGTCTCCACAGTCAGTGGCAAAGGAACAGAAAGATGGGCCCCAGTGCAGAGTTTTATTGTGCCCCCCGTCCATCTCAAGGTCTTTCTCTGGAGTTTCCAGATCTAAGCTGCCCAGTCACTTACGAGTTTTTAAAGATATTTTTAGACACAATCTGAAATCTCCCAAAGATCAGAGAGAGATCTAATTGTTGTACATTTATTCAGCTTAGATTGGTCCATTTTTCTCCACCACCGACCCTTACAGCATATCTCTAGTATCCTTCAGCATATGACAAACCCTTACTGCATAGCACTACTACCCTTCAGGGTACGGGTCTGCATCACAGCAGAAATGACTCAGTTACAGTTTCAGTTACTAGACCTGCTGCAGCACACCCATAAACAAGGCATGACTACTAGATTAGGCTACAAGATACTAACCTGACTTTACACCAGAAATACAAAATACAAAAGGGCACCCCCTAACATACAGGTTACTTCATTCATATCGGTTTCATAGACACACCCATCCACATACAAAAAAAACATGTTTTGCCTTTTTGGAAATGAACAACGCATATTACAACAGCACACGGCTTGTGTCCAGGATGCCTTACCCTCCTCCCCTGTGGATCCAGTTCACCTGTTTCCTTCAGAAAACGGAGCACTGAATTCAGCAGTTCCCCATCGCATACTGCCACCATCACATTGAGCACTCTCACTTTGCCCAGGAGCAGCTGGGGCAGCCCGCATCCAGAGACCCCTCCTCACCACAGCAGCGCACACACACAACACACACCAGGGCAGGGGCTGCCCAGGCCAACACGACTGTCAGGGCTCAATGGCGGAGACACATGGCAGCTCCTGAGGCTCCTCCTTGACCCCTTCCATTTCCACAGTCAGACACAGAGCTGCATATAGGCCACGGCTGATATGCGGCCACAGCCTATATATAGGCACCTATATATAGGCCGCGGCCATGCAATCTAGCTCTCTTGACAAGCATAAGGAAACCTTGGCGGTGGTATGGAGATGTAAATGCCATTGACCAGATAGGGTCAGAGGCCACAAACAAGTGCAGGGCTAAGGGGTAGACTAGATGGGCCAAGAGGTCTTTATCTGCTAACAAATTCTACGTTTCTGTTTCTATGATGGACGCAGACTGCTCTGATGACGATCCCCTCGACTCGCCTGGGGCCGGGCAGTACCACCTCCTGGCACCCATTCTCACACTCATTCACTGCAAGTTGTAGCCTCTTCTCACTCAGCTCTGACCAATTAAAATAGACTCACTGAGTGTCCTGTCACCCTTATGGATGGTCTTATCTGACAGGTAGGCTCCCACTCTGCATGCACTCTGCAAATCCGCATGCACTTGCTGCTCTACCATGATGGATGACAACATAGTCGCATGGCATGGTGGCACCACAGAGCTGTTCTGCACTCCTCCAGAGGACATTGCTTTTCCACTCCTCCAGAGGACAGTGCTTTTCCCATACTAAAATGGCTAAGGGCTAACATTAGCTACAGCACCACCTTACACACATCGGGATATTAGCTTCACTCTAAAGCTAATGTCCTAATGTGCATAAGTATGTCACTGACTCATTGTTGGCAATGGCACTGGCATTTTGACAACCCTAAAATCCAGCTGCTGGTCTTGCCTGCAGCATGGGTCCCTTAAGTGCATGGGCCCCTGTACAACTGAACCAGCTGCACTGGCTATATCTCTGCCACTCCACAATCCCCCATAAAGGGGTACCCCTTCTCCTGACACCATTCCTTAAGCCACCCATTAAATTCCTCTATCTTATCCCTCCTAATTCTATCCTTCTTTCCCTCACTGCTGCACACTGGGAGGAACTCAGAAAAGTCCAGAGAGGCTGAGTGAACTGCCAGTCTGCCCCCCAGTCTTCAAAAGTTCCATTCCACCATCTCCACAGACTAGTTCACCAGATCATTGGTACCCAGGTGTAGCAGCATCCCCAGCTCCCCCGCTCCCTCTCTGCTACCTTCTTTATCCTTTCTATATCTCAGATGGCTGATGCACCTTGAAGGACCTCACCTCCCCCTCCTTCCAATCCTCCCACCACCCTTTCCTCACACCTAATCATTGAGTTCCCAACCACCAGGACTCTCCTGGTAGACTTGCTTCTGCTTGTCCCCTTGGGTGTCATCATGCTGACCTGCTCCACACCACAGGCTGACTCTGAGTTCCTCCAGTGGAGTCAGGTACCTGAGCCTCCTCTAGGGTGCAAAATGATTTGCCATCTGGATGGTGTTGGGCTGGACAACCTCTCTGTGGCTAACCCTGCCTCTCTTCCCCCTCACCACTCTCCACCCTCTTGGGCCAGTGGGCCTCTGGAAAAGTGTAGGGAGTGGGGGTGGTCTCCAGTTGAGCTGCTGCTAATGCAACTGAGATATTTCTACCCTTGTTGCTACCAGCTGAGCATGGAGCTCCGCCATGGTCCTGCAAATGAGGCAGTGCCCCCTCCTCCACAGCATATCTCAGAGAGGAACATCCCATGGCTGCAACAACTGAATATCTCCCCTCTGTACCCCATACCAATATTTTAGGCAACAACTTTAGTACTGAAACAGATGTCTAATTGAACTGGAAGTGCTTACCCAGATAGGATGTAGCAATAGGTTCAGCTTTAGCACAGACTTCTAAATAAAACTGGGAGTATCAGTAATAGCAGTAACTGTTACTACAAAACAGACTAATGTGGTAATACGCTTCAACTTTAGTAGACAACTAAATTAAACTGGAAGTATCAGTAATAGCAGTAAATGCTACTGTAAAACAGACTAATAATTTAACTATTAGTGCACACCCAGCTATGGCAAAGCCAGTAAGTATCAACTTTAGCACAGATTTTTAAATTGAACTGGTAATAGTAGTAATAAGTAGCACTTCAGCACAAACAGGCTGCTAAACTGATTTTTAGTGCTCACCCAGATACAGTGTTGTTAATGCCTAGCATAGATTCAAACAAACAAGGTACTTATCTTTTTATATACAGCTTTACCAGTGTTGACACATTCAGAATTCTTCGCTGCTGGCTGTCTCTCCTAGCTGAGTCCCTGGCAGACTCACAGTGATGTCCTTTGCACTTGGTCCTTAGCACGGAGGGCCACAACGAGGAGGGCTGCTAGCAGAGAGAGGCTTTAAATGGATCTGGGGCAAACCTGACTCTGCTTTCACAGGCCACAGGTCCCTTCCATTTAGATGTTTCAGCAAGCAAATAAATGAAAGGTGGAGAGGACAATGCAGTGATTTATCTAGAGTTAGGTAGAGAGTGATGTAATCCAGCAAGAAAAACTGTGTCTGTAGACAATGGGGAAGACAGTGAAAGATAGAATAATGCAGCCATATGGCATGACAGGTAGGGATGCTACTTGCTGATGTAACTCCATCTATGAGAGACACCAGATGAGAGAAAGAGCACATGAGGTACCAACATACATAGAAAATCTACAAAAACACTCTTGTTTTAAAAAAAGCTACTACTCAGGGCCATGTAACTGGTAGTTTTTTTCAATAAAATGTTATTTATTTTAAAACTGTAATACATATTTCAATGACCTATGCAGCCAGTATAATGTTATGCTTCTGCAACTGTGTTACTTAGGTTTTGGCCATTTACACTCTATTCCAGAGGAATTACCACCCTGTAGGAGTACCAAAGGCAAGGAACCCTATAGAGGGTTCCACCCCAGAGGTGCCGTGGGATGATTCCCTTGGCTAAAGGTACCTTAGGAAGGATCCCCAAAAAGAAAGTAATAGTAGGAAGCATATGGGCAAGCATTAGCTGTAAAACGTAGTAATAGATAAGCATCAGGCAGCTTGATAACGTAATGGGATACACAGGTCAGCAATGGCATGGGTTAGATGGGTTGCAAGAGAATAAGAGGACCTCCTAAGGAGATAAGGAATGGCAGGAGACAGGGAATGGCAAGTAAGGGACACCATCCACCTCCATCCAACAGCGGATCCTATCTAATGGAACTAGGAAATACTAACTAGATATTATGACCTTTGGCATGGAGGAGAGAAAAAAAAACCTTTGAGGAGGAAATCTCTGGGGATCCAAGGCCTAAGTCACCTTCCCTCCAGGCGTGGGATAATTTCATTAGTGAAGGCTCTGCTACTGCAATTTGGAAGCCCTAATGAATAAGAAATGGAAAATATTCCAATTTGGAGGGAAACTCTCACTCTATCCTTCTAACAGGAATGCTGTGGAGGATTGCAAGATGGTAGCTCTGCAACCACCGCTCCAGGGCACCAGGGCAGGAGGACCACCAAGGCATTCACCCAGCCTACCGATCTATAAACAAACTAGGTGAACCAGAGGTGGTCGTCGGGAGAATGCGGTGAAGGTGCCTTGCTAAGGAACCACTAATGCCAATGGACAATCATTATAGTGGAAACACTAGAGCTAAAGGAAATCACTGTAACCTCCCTTCATGGCTTAGTCATAAATTCTACAACTTGAGGTGCCACCGGTATGGTTGACAACTGAAGGTCCACCCGGATTGAGGACATTCCCAGCTATGGGCCAAGTGAGAAGGAACCCACCCCAAGCTTAGCATGCTCAAGCTGTGGACTAAGTGCAGAGCAAGACTATTGGCTGCAGGGGAAAACCTGCACCAGAATGGAATGGCTGGCATGCCCCAGGGACTGATGAGGGGCTGACTGGGCATGAGTACTGAGAACTTGCAGGGCAAATGGCAGGGAGCACTGAACAAATGTGGCATGAGCAAGGGGGAATCTGGACACAGTTCAGTAAGGCAGGATAATGCAGTGAAGCAGGGTAACAATAATTGGATCAGCATGTAGGTCAGCAAGCAGTAGGAATTGTCAGACAGGCACGTAGTTCTGCAAAACATAGTAGCAATGATGGGACATGAACGTAAGTGGGGGGAGCAGTATGATGGTGGGACAAGCCAGCCAGGCATTTAAAAGCCAAATTAGGGTGAAAAATACTCTGAGGATTTTCAGTGGCGGAGGCAGGATTTAGAACCCAAGTAATTAGCCACATGGGTCCATGACTCCCCAGACACTTCCCAGTCCCCACCATAGGAAAAACAAGAACGTGATGGAAGGGTCAAGAACCACATGCAGATATTAAAACCAGTTTACAGCACTCAGCAGTAGCTTAGCTGACCTCAGAGTAGAACAGTAGTGAACAAAACAGGGAATAGCATCGGCTATAAGTGGTAGCATTCTATAAGCATAGAAGGAGGGAAGCAATGCTGTGAAAACAGCTATGACCACAAGGGAGGTAGATTAAGCAGGGAAAACATGATGAAGCTGCATAGCAAGGGTACAGATGGAGCCTGCGATCAGGGAACTTGTCTCAGGAACTAGGGTTCAGAGGGAGCTTGAAGCAGGTGAAAACAATTAGGCTTGATAACATGGGGAGCAATGACTCTCCAGACACTTCCCAGTCCCCGCCATAGGAAGAACAAGAAAGTGATGGAAGGGTCAAGAACCACATGCAGATATTAAAACCAGTCTATAGCACTCAGCAGTAGCTTAGCTGATCTCAGAGTAGAACAGCAGTGAACAAAACAGGGAATAGCATCAGCTATGAGTGGTAGTATTCTATAAGCACAGAAGGAGGGAAGCAATGCTGTGAAAACAGCTATGACCATGAGGGAGGTAGATTAATCAGGGAAAACATGATGAAGCTGCATAGCAAGAGTACAGAGTGAGTCTGGGATCAGGGAGTTTGACTCAGGAACTAGGGTTCAGAGGGAGCTTGAAGCAGGTGAGAACAATTAGGCTTGATAACATGGGGAGCAATTAAGCCTGTAGCTTGGGAAGCAACATTGGTCTGTGTGGAAACACAGGTACTGGTACAATAGCAATGGGAGTAACTAAAAGCAAGTAGCTGGAGCTGCAAAAGAGCCAAATGGTAGGAGCAAGCAAATGGTATGAGCTGAGAAACCAAATCTCCCCAAAAAAGAAAACAAAAACAAAAACACAAACACAAAAGAAACAGGGAAGGGACAAAAGGAAGCACACGGCCAGAGGCAAAATACAAACCAGAAGCAGAAGAACAAAATGCGGAGTCCAGCACAAAGCAGCAGCACAGCCGGGGAGGGGTGGAGGTTGGGGCAGGCCCAGCAAGCTGCAGAGCAAATCGACAGAGCCTCCAGCCAACAAAGAAAAAGTGCTTCAGAAGGAGGTTGAGGGAACTGCTATATATATATATATATATATATATATATATAGCTTAGGAAGTGGAGTGGCTGGCTGCTTGTCCATTAAACCAAAGGCGGAGCCTTCCAAATAAAGTCTAGATAACAAGTGTAGATAGCATTGGTAGTGTTAAGGAATTGCTTTACCAATACACTCTTCTATATAGTGGGCAGGATTCACAATAAAGTCTAGATAACAAGTGTAGATAGCATTGGTAGTGTTAAGGAATTGCTTTACCAATACACTCTTCTATATAGTGGGCAGGATTCACAAAAGAGATGCGCTGCGTGCAACTGAAATATGCCGGCGCAAACAGGATGCACCGACCAGAATCTGAGCGATCCACAAAGGCATACATCACGGGAAGTGCCATGCGCAACCCCACTATGAATCGCACAGAAACAGCAGGGCGCAAATGGAGATGCACCAGCGTAAGCTGGATGCGTTGAGCCACCCAGGGGAGCAACATAGTGAAATCGCAGCAAGGCAAGAAGGAGCAACAGGGGTCAAAGAGCCGGTACACAGGAGTGAGGAACACAGGTCCAATGGGACAGACACACACCAGTGAGACAAGGGCACAACAGTGGCCACAACAGACACAGAACTAGGATAGGGACCCGAGAACAGCTGAGCCCATGGCCACGTTCCACAGAGGGCTGGGGCAGGCACACTGAAGGGGCACACTGCAGCGGGCAGTGCAGCACAGAACACTGCACAGTTGCAAATAGCAAGGTGGAGGGCAGTGGACAGGGCCAACCCCTCCAGTGGCCATCACCATGTCAGTGCGGGGGGGGGGGACACAGGGTGGCACCATGCTGAACAGCAACCAACACACTGTGGCACCACAATGCCAGACAGCCAGGACCCAACCCCAAGCACAGAAACCACACACACAGGCACACAGTAAATGTGCAGTGGTGCAAGTGAAGCATGCCACACGCAGCGTGGACACAGAGACCAGGGGCAGGGACATGAGCAGCTGAACAGTGAGCCACACACATGGCACAGGCAATGGCAGTACTGCACGGAGGGCGGAGCCTGGCGGGGGGGAGACCAAATAATGCTGCAGGCACACACAGCCATAGCAGGAAGGGGACATGGAACACACCCCTGACAGTACACACACCCAGGAAGGCAGAACAGTGAAACAACACGGACACCATAGCAGAATGTTTAAATATTTATAAAATGGTCAATGAAACAAAGCATACACAAACAGCAACTGAAACAAATGGTGAAACTATTCACAAAGTGCAGACAACACATGGGAGCAGAAGGAGGGGATTGTGTGGGACCAACAAAAGAGGAATGGAGGGGGTAGGAACAGTGGGCTATGTACAACCATGCCCGGCAACAACATGGCTGGGGGCCACTAGCGTGGTTGCACACCTCTGCGCCCCAACCCCACATGGCCACGTGCAGGCAGGTGCCATAGGAGGCCTCTGAAGGACGCACTGAGCCACCCTACAGTGCTGTGGATGGGCCATAGTGCCTCCTGGATGGCCCAGCTGATCCTCAGGTCCAGGTCCCTCACACAGTCCAAGACACCTCCTCCTCTGGCTACAGCATGACGATCCAGGGGACCTACAGCAGTGACAGAGAGAACACATACTAAGGACCATAGCAGAGATGCCACCCCCACCAAGTAATAGCCCACCTACCAGAAAGGCAAAGACCACAGAGTGTGCCACCTACCTGATCCTGCACAAGCAACACGCCTGGCCACCACCACACCCTGGCGACACTTCTCAGGGGCCTCTGCAGCCCACCACCTGGCCTCCAGCCCTGCAAGACACAACAGACAGAGAGCACCATGAGTTGACAAAGCATTGCACAAACCACACCCCAACACCAGTGAACACATGCAGTGCAGGGGTACCCAGCCAGTGCAGCAGTGGCGGCCACACATGCTGGCCACAGTGGTACATGGCCTCTGTGCCCGAACCCCCAGTGTGCTATCCTGTGTGCATGCACCACACACAGTTGTACCCCCTCATGCGATACACAGTGACCCAAACACACAAACAGCACTGCATAGTGACTGCTGCGTGCAGCATGCAGGACAGAGCACTACAGGGCATGTGCAGCCACAGCCATGAGGGCATGGTGTGGGGTGGCCCATGTGTGCACCCCCATGTGTAGTGGGCCACACACAGCCTGCATGTGCCAGCGATGTCCATGAACACGCAACACCTACCTGGCCTTGGCAGTGCACCCCTGCGTGCACGACAACGCAGACGCAGATGCAGTAGTTGGCCCCTGTCCTTCCGTTGGAGGTCTCGGTAGCGGTGCCTGCACTGTTCCCTAGTGCGGGGAACCTCCATGCCCCTCACCAGCCGATGGGCAATGGTGGCCCACACATGTGACCTGAGCACCTGCAGGTCCTCATGGCCGAACAGCTGCCCCTCCACAGACATCACCTGTGCCACCAGATGAATCAGCTCTATCTGTGACCAGTTCATGGCCCTAGGCCCAATCTTCCCTGCTCTAGGCATTGCACTGTGAAACAGCTCAGTGGAGCATGCCCTGGATGTGCAGCGTGGAACACAGAAGGCACCATGTGCACCAGCAGGACACGTGCAGCGCACCACACACAGCGTCATGAAAGTGCGATTAGCCCAGCAGCACACAGTGGTGCATGCCCAATGCATACTGCCAAGGCATGGCAGGGGTCACATCCGGGCCATGCATGTGTGATGCGCACGCGGCCACCATGTTACATATAGCAAGCATGATCACACAGAGCGGCCGTGATGCGCATCAGTACACCGTCATGCACACTTCCCCGATGTGTGATCAGGGAACAACACCAGCAACCAACACATTGAGCACCACACAGGTGGGCATGCAATGCGTGGACAGGCCGCACCATGTGATAGGTGGCAGCCGTACAGCCACGATGTCAATGACAGTACAGCTGCACACATGCGATGATGCGCCATGGTAGTATGGGCAGCGCATGCACGGGGTGTGTGCCACGAATGATGCACCCGATTCAGGCACATGCGCTAAACGCTACATGCATGCACTGGATATGCGTTGTGCACAGATGAGTCCAAAGCCACAGATGCACCGTGCTGATTGAGATGAGCTGGGGGCTATTATGCAATTCACAGACAATGTGCCTAAATCAGCCTCATCCTACATGCAGGGGCATCACAGCTGTTTAGCATCTCATTAACACAGTCCCAGACCTCATTTGCATGCCCTGAGCCATAAATGCTCCCAATTCAGCCCACACTGATATTAGGTGACTGAGAGGATACAGAGCCTTGAGGGTGAGTACACAGCTATTCCTACATGTAGAAATACTGTTACTGTGGGGTGTCTCTGTGATGATGGGAATCTCTTCCTACACCATGGCACATCCCAGGTGTGGGAGAACCTGCGATGTGCAACAGGAAATCCAAAGATACTAGCGCACACCACCACCACCCCCCCAAATAACATAGCATAACATTTAAACTTTCCTCTGCCAAAGTTGGCTATATTTACTTTCAAACTCCATGTGAGGAGAGGGTCCTCTTAGTTTCAGACTGGAATTCCAATTTGAGTAAGCTAAATCACCAACGTCAAGGTGGGACCCTTGGATTTAGTCCCTAACAGGACTGTCTAATGCATGCAGCAGTGTCTGTACAGGCACAGTGGCACTGCTGCAATGCCACAGGCTGGGGCCAGCTGAGCGATTCACACCACCAGCATGCCATGTGCAGTTACTTCTGGCGGCCATACTGGCGTCCCATGACCGTCCCACAGGTGGCACCATTGGAGGGGGGCATGCTGGCCAATGCGGCCACACCAGCAGCATGGTGTGCATGGTGCATGTGCAGGGCAGACAGCTGTGTATGTGTCCATGGGCATGCAGCAGCAGTGGTACAGCTGTGGCCCTGTGGCCATCTGTGGTGTGTGCACTGTACACACCAGATGCAGGCACAGCCCACTGTGCATGACCATGCACATGCAGGGCCTACTGTCCCTGGGGTGCTGGTGTGGCAGACTCCATCCACTGCCTGTTGGGATGTGCCATACGGAACCCTCAGAGGCATGGCTCATGTCTGTATGTACTCTCCCACAGAAACTACAATGTCAGAAGGCAACAGTGTCACCAGCAGACGGCAGCTGAACTTTACTAAGGATAAGGAGCAGGCCCTCATCGAGGCATGCCATCACTGCCTGGATGTCCTCACTGGCATGGGTGGCAGCCAAATGGTGTGGGCAGAGTGCTAGGAGGAGGTGGCCCAAGTCAATGCTGTGGGGTCATACAACCACACCATCCAGGAGTGCCGCAAGCACTGGAATGATGAGCACAGGAAGGCGAAGGTGGCCCACATCGAGACATCCCTCAGGTGGACAGGGGGTGGGCCACCCACGGACGTCCACATGAGCCATAGTGAGGAGCTACTAGCCTCAACCATCACCAGGGCCGCTGTGCTGGGTGTCCCTGGTGGTGGTTTCCAGACTGGTGGTAGCCTGTCGCAGCACTGTAGGTAGCCATGGAGCCATGGCGGGCCTGGACCCATGTATGCCCCAGCTGCCATGCCTGTCCCTGTGTGCCGTGCAGTGCTACTGTGTACCCAGGGGCTTTGCCATGTTTCTTGGGTGCACATGGTCGATCCATGCCATGCATTGCGGGGACACATCTTTGATGCCCGTGTGGCACATGGGAGGTGCAACCACCAGCAAAGCCACTGGGTGACACACACAGTTAGGCGTGCCTATGCTGCCAACTTCACGCATTGTGCTATGTGGCAACTTCCTGTCACCACGTGGTGCCAGTCATAGCATGTGCATGGCTGGTGTGGCATGTGAGCACAGCAGACCTGCAGTGGACAGGCATGCGCACTCATGGCGCTGTACCACACCTCTCTGTACATGTCCACATGTCTGTTTTCCACTGATTCATACAGTGCGCTAACCATGTTCTCCCATCTTCTTTCCACAACTCCATCATGCCTCACGGGTACAACTATGGCCACGGCTGCACAGGACACGCTAGCGGACAATGATGCAGGCCCATCACACAGGGCTGATGGCACTGTGGTGGATGGTGCTGTCCCTGGACCATCCACCACACCAGACCCACCGATCACAGCCCCAGTGGAGGTGGGCCCATCAGGCACCTCGGCCACTGCTGGCACAGTGGTGGGCGAGGACACCACATGGCTGGGGTGCCTGCTTGGGTACTCAGATGATGACCACGATAATGTGCTGGACATCACAGATGCCCTCCTTGTGCTTGCCACCGGTGTGCAGAGGGTGAACAGTGATGTTACCGTGGACATCGATGCCACACAGATCGAGGGGGACTTGGTTGACAGTGGGACACGCAGCATGCAGGTGCCTAGGCAGGTGGCCCAGGACACCACTGATGGCCCCGCTGTATGTGGTGCAGCTGCAGTGGCTGCACAGCTGCCCACAGTGGTGGGTGCAGTGCACCCTGCACACGTCAGGTGCATTGGCAGGGCCATCGGGGCATCTGGTCAGGGTGCTGCGGGGCACACACCTGCGCCGTTGGAGCGTGATGACACCAGCCATGGCCATTCAGTGGCTGAGCATGGCTGAGGCCCGCCCATGCTGCAGCCTGCTGTGGTGCAACCACTGCCCGTGGATGCCCCAGGGTGGGCTGTCTCACCCCCCGCTCATTGGTGATGTCACCATGACCCTTCACCCACTGACAACATGGAGGGCTATCTCTGCCTTCTGCGTGCCACTGTGGAGGGGCTGGCTACTCTCCGTGTGGAGTTCTCGAGCCACAGGGCAGTGATAGTCCAGGAGCACGAGTCTGCGGCTGCATGGCATGCACAGATGTTGACTAAGGCATGCCTCATGTGGGTGGGCATGACCGCAGCATTGGAGTGGATTTCAGCTGCTGCGGAGGTGGAGGCAGCGGCTACAGCCACTGCGCGCCGTGGACATTGGGTGTCCAGTCAGACACCCAGGACTACATCCCGCACACCCCCTGGCAGTGACATCAGGTGGACTCTCCACTGCTGATGCCATCGCTGCATGCCTCAGCGCCTAGTGTCCATGGCACGGATGTTGGCCATGAGGCGGCAACACCACTGAGCACATGTTCACGGTATCAGTACAGTACCCCTGCAGGGTTGGTGGCTACACCCCTGTGGCTGGTGGTGGCACAACAGCATCCACCAGTCATGGCAGAGGCCACCTATGTGTCCGTGGCAGCCAGGGTGCCGCCCTGTAACATCCTGGTCCCCATTCCATCAGCGGAGGCTCATACCATCTGTGTGCACAGCACACCTGGCTGCTGGTGCCTGGGGCAACATGTGTGGCAGGCACCTGCCTCAGTGCACCACTACCACCACCATGGGCTTCCTGTGCAGTGCCACCTGTGCATCTGTGTGGACCACTATTGTGCCAAGTGTCATGGGCATGATGAGTGCATTCCAGTGTCTGCCGTGCCTGTGTGCCGGATGCAGTGCACACTGACCCATGACATCCCTGGCATGGTCCTGGTGGCATGGGTGTGTTACTGGCTGTGTGTGTGTGTGTGTGTGTGTGTGTGTGTGTGTGTGTGTGCATGCACCACTGTCTGTGTACTGTCCTGTGTCCGCTATGCATGGCACGGCCCCGTGAATACCCATCCACACCATAGTGCACCTCCAGGATATGTACCTCCTATACTCACCTGTGGTTCCCAAAGTTCTCCTCCACCAGCCTGCTGTGGTATTGCCTGGCCCATGCTGCCAGGCGTGGGTCCCGGCAGAACAGTGCAGCGTCTGTGCCCTGGGCCTGTGGTAGTGCGTCTCCCCCTACCCTCCTCTTCTCCAGAACTGTCACCCTCACTGGCCTCGACAGGTATTCCATGGTCTAAGGCCATGTTGTGTAGCATACAGCAGGCCAGGAATATGCCACAGGCCTCCTCAGGGCTATACTGTCGGGCACCACCGGACCTACAAAGACACTGGAACCGCATCTTCAGTATGCCAAAGACATGCTCTATGATGGTGCGCGTAGCGATGTGTGCCTCGTTGTACCACTCCTCCGCCTCTGTTCCAGTTCATTGGAAGGGGTTGAGGAGCCAGGGCCTCAGCGGGTATGCCACGTCACCTGTGGGGGAGATTGGGTGTCCGTTAGTACATTGATACCATGTGTGGCATGCACCCTGTCCCTGCTCATGACCACACTGGTGTGTGCGCATGGCATACACTACTGCCTGTGCCTCTCCCTTCCATGCAGTCCTACCACCCTACACTGGCAGCTGTTGCGGGCCACTGTCTGCTTGTGGTGTACATGTCCCTGCCACACATGCCCCCATGGCACTGCCCCATGCCTTGCGTGCATTACTCGTGTGCTGCCCTGTGCCTGCCAGTGTCTGTCTGTGTCCCCTTGCACACCTCCACTGTCCCACGGCCTGTGTGCCTACTGCGCATTGTGCATGTTGCCCCCTGCCCACCCCTCGTGTCCTACCAGTGGTGCCCTGTTGTGCTGCTGTGTCCATGTCCCATGCACCTAATAGATGGCCACTTGGTATGTCCCCTGTCTCGAACCTCTGGCAGAGGGTTGATTGATGCCAGATGAAGGCATCATGTGTGCTCCCAGGGTGTGTGGCGCAGACATTGCTGATGCACCCTGTAGCATTGCACATCACCTGGCAGTTCACCAAGTGGTAGACCTCGTGGTTCACATATGTTATGAAGTCCTCACCAGGTGGTGCATGGATTGCCACATGGATGCAGTTGATGGCTCCTATGACACCTGGCACGCATGCCACCCTGTAGAACCCCTGCATGGCTTCTGTCCGCTCTGCCTGCGTGCTGGAGAAATGGATGTATTCTGAAGCATGTGGTAGCAGTGCAGTGAGGAACTGTGTCAGGAGCCGGGAAGTGGAGGCCTGTGATATGACAGTGGTGTCCCCAGTGGGCCTCTGGAACGTTCCTGTGGTGAGCAGGCACATGACTGTTGTCATCTTGGTCTCCACCGAGATGGCATGACCATGTGCAGTGGGTGCCTGCATTTCATCATGGCACAGCTCACAGCTGCCTCAGACTGGCCCTGTTGAGGCGGTACCGGCCTACTGTCTCCATGTCTGTCAGCTACTCATATGACAACCTGGCACGATACCACCATGGGGCAGGCCGCCTACGGTGCTTTCTGCCTCCCCGTCTACTCATCCTCATGAGTACACCGAACATGGCGACTGGTGCTGCGTCCATGATGCTGGTGGTAGTGTGCTGTCTGTCGGTCTGTCTGTGTCTCTGGGTGTATCTGTCTCTCTGGCTCTGGCTCTCGCTCTCTCTCTCTCACTCACCCCCTCTCTCAGCCAGTGTGCAGGTGCTGCTGTTCAGCCGCTGACCTGCAGGTGGATTGCACTTGAGTCTGCTTCTTTTATACTTATCTTTTCATGGCGCATTTGGTATTTGCGCTGGCTTTGCTCTGTCGTTGTGAATCACTTTGCGCTGTGTATGCATGTGTCTGCCCCCTGTTTTTGCACCGCATATCATTATGATGTGCCTACGGTGCTTCCTGTTTAGCGTGACACATCTGGGTTGTGCTGGTGCATTCGCCCTGTGTGTGAATCACTTCCTGGTGCATTTTCTGGATGCGCAGGTGCATCTCAGTTGCGCCCAGCACATCTCTTTTGTGAATCCTGCCCCTAGTATGGTTCAGTGTAGTGTGTAGAAATCCAGCTACTCCCAGAAACTGTTTTGCCACAGTGATGTCAGAATGCTGTTGTATCACAGTAGCGATGTCACTACTGTGGTAAGACAGCATGGAATCACACTTCTAAGATTCCTCATTCTTACCCACTGCAGATTCTTTATAACAAAGATATCCCACCACCATCTTTTTTTGTTAGGGTCCACTACCTCATCCTGTGTTTGCACTGCTTATGGATAGGATTTTGCCTGCGGACCTTAAACGTGACCATTACTATGTGCTGCTTTGATACTGTGACCATTTCATGGTCTCGTGCTCTACTGTAACCTTTTTTGTATTTATTATTGTATTTAATGTATATTGCTTGCATTCCTTGCTTTTCTCCAACCTTGGATTCTTTTATGTTACTTCATGGTTGCCTCCTCCCAGTTCACACCTGAACATAGGCCTTGTATTTGTCTAGTGAGCACACCTAGTCAATAAAAACTAAATAAATAAATATCATCAAGTCTGAAAACACCTCAAGTGAACTGAGACATAGAAACATAGACTCTGACTGCAGATACGGGCCACTTGGTCTACTCAGTCTGCCCACTTTTCCCTGCATACAGTCTCACTGCAGACACCACTTCATCAAAAGCTTTTTCTCCTTCCACCCTTTCCTTCCACTACAATTCCCTTGTGCCTAATCCATGAATTCTTGAACCCCTCCACACTTTTTGTCCCCACCACCTCCACAGGAAGGCTGTTCCAGGAATCCACCACTCTTTCTGTGAAGAAGCACTTCCAAATCTCTCCTGAATCTACCTCTTCCAACCTTATAGCATGTCCCCTTGTTCTTGAGCACTTTCTTTTCTAAAAAATACTTCCCTCCTGTACCTTATTTACCTCTGTGAGGTATTTAAAGGTCTCTGTCATACCCCCCCCTTCCAGAGTGCACATACTGAGGTCCCTCAGCCCCTCCTCGTAGGGCTTCAGGTGCAAGCCCTGCACCATCTTAGTTGCCCACCTCTGGACCTCCTCCACTCTGTCTATGTCCTTCTGGAGATGTGGTCTCCAGAAGTGGACACAGTACTCAAGGTGGGGTCTTACCAATTCTCAGTACAGGGGTATCACCACCTCCCTCTTTCTGCTGGTGATACCCCTTCCTATGCATCCCTCTATCTAATTTCTCACCCAGTTTACCACCTTATTTCCTACTGCTACGCTACCCAGCTTATTTACTAGTTTCATATGTGGAACAGTGTCAAAAGTCCTGCTGAAATCCTGGTAGGCCACATCAACTACTCCTTCCTGATCCAATTCCTTGGTCACCCAGTTGAAAAAATCTATTAGAGTCATTTGACATGACCTCCCCCTATGAATTCATTCTGCCTCAGGTCTTGTAACCCATTGGATTCAAGATATTCCACAATCCTTTCCTTCAGCAGCATTCCCATTAACTTTCCCACCACCGATGCCAGGCTGACCAGCCTATAATTGCAAGCTTCTTCCCTGCTACCACTATTGTGAAATGGGACTGCGTATGCCCTCCTCCAGTCCTCCAGAATGACTCTGGATTCCAGTGATTTGTAGAATAGGACTGTTAGAGGTGCAGCCAGAACCTACCCAAGTTCCTTCAGCTCTCTTGGATGCACTCCCATGGCCCCATTGCTTTGTCCACTTTCAGATTAGCGAGTGCCTTCA
Source organism: Neoceratodus forsteri (assembly GCA_016271365.2). Classification (NCBI taxonomy): domain Eukaryota; kingdom Metazoa; phylum Chordata; order Ceratodontiformes; family Ceratodontidae; genus Neoceratodus; species Neoceratodus forsteri. Next base: position 1,318,457,134 of record CM028131.1, read on the forward strand.
GGACTCTTTCCTCTGAAAAAGGACCAGTGTCCACCTCCCCCTCTTTAAGACTCTTGTTACTTTGTTGCACTCCTTCCCCTTCCTCTGTGAATGCTGAGCAGAAGTATTTTTTCAAGATGTCTTCCTTTTTTTGGTCCCCCTTCATACAGTCTCCTCCCCCCCCTTTTAACCTTACAATCCCTCTCTTGGTCTTCCTTTTTTCGCACACATATTAAAACAATGTCTTGTCCACTTTTGATACTGCCTGGGCTATTCTCTCTTCAGTTTGAGTCTTTGCACTCCTTACTGCTTTAAATGCTTCTCTCTGTTTCTCCTGATACAACTCCCTACCCTCCTCCCTCTGCATCTCCTTATACCTTCTGAATGCAACCCTTTTATCCTTTACTTTTTCTGCCACCTCTTTCGAGAACCATAGTGGTCTCTTTTTACTCTTGCTGTTGCTCATGTAGCTCCTCTCTGGTGCCATGCTGGAGAAGACCACTACCCCTAGCTGCTACCTAGGATACAGGATAAGGGGCCTGGGTTCCCAATAGCTGACCGACGTGGGTCCTTTCCCAAAAGTTAACAATAAAATGTCAGTGCCTCCACCCAGAGTACATATTAGTGGGTCTGACTGCTTATAGTACAACCCTCTGGGATGTTGCACCAACCCACCTCCCCAACAGTTACCCCAGATATGGACTTACCAGGTTCAAACTTCCCCACATTCCATTATACCTGTTACCGTTCCCATTTCATCCAATAACATGCTCACTAAAATTAGGCTTTGGATTCATTTCTGCTGCAAAACAATAACATCTGGTTTATTTACAAGGGGGAGGGCTTAGGAATGGGGTAAGTGGAACAGAGTTCAAGCTATTTTTAATATTTGCATTTCCCAGTAATCACATTCCCCTTTGATTCAAACCCATATTGCGATCAATGCAGCCACCCAGTCTATCTAATCTAGCTAACTGCTGCAGAAATTACCAAACCCAGAGCCGCAGGTCCCAGTCCATTTCAAACCCCGAAGTCCGTTTACTGGGTAGACAGTTTTAAGTTGCAGGCCTGAGGTGCTGCTGGTAGCCAGCGTTGGTGCACTTGAAGAATTTCAACTTTTTACATCCTTTCCCTTGTCTAAACCTCGGCTTTATCTCCAGATGATATGCATGCTTAAATTATTTACAGCCCCCAAGTGCAGGGCAAGTCATGTTTTTTCACTCACAGTTCTGCAGAATCCATCTTTGGATGGCACAGTTCACCGAAGTCCTGGGTATTGGTGGCAACACAGGCAGAACCGGGCACAATGCTTGAAATGGGGGACACAAAGGATGCAGCTTGCTCTATCTTCCTCTGGTTTGCAGATCTTGCAGCTTGTCCCCTTCAGCCTATTACAGGCCTGTGGCAGGGCACATGCACAAGGCCTGCCAACTGCAGAGGACCCAGACCAGGGAGTGGCCCCACGGCCTGGCTCCCTCTGATCAGAGCACCCTAGCACTCGGGTACAAGACCCGTGATATCCTGCAGCGGCAGACCCCACTTGATAGGGGTTAGTAAGTTCCCCACCTGGCCCTGGGTGTCAGCAGAAACCATTTAGCACATTCTCTTCTGCTCTCTTTCTTTCTTTCTCTTTCTCTTTTCTGCCACGGTGTGTAGCCAAAGCATGTTTCTTTTTCTCGCTGCATCTCAGGAGCAGACAACAGGCACCCAATCCAGAAAGGCACCTGTCTATCCTGCTGCTTTCATAGTCTCTCTACTTCAACACAGCCACATTCTCGGTCTGGCTCACACATATTTCTTGCACTCACAGTCCTTTTTCTTACCATCCAGGTACTTAGCAATTCTCCAACTGAAGAGGCTCACTCTTCCTTTTCTTTTCTCAGCACATTCATATTCACTTGTTCCTCATCATTCCTATGTATCCCATCTTTTCCCAGGCTCAGACACAACCTTTGTCCTTTTTCCAGGTTCAGAACACAACCTTTCCTCTCCTTTTCCCACCGCTGGAGTGCATCTTCAATTCAACACAAATTTCTGGCAATCTGCAGCTTTCCCTATCTTACCACTGTGGTGCAACTTCAGAACAATGCAGAACATTCAGCATCCTGCAGCTTTCCTTTTCTCTCTGCCAAGCTGCTTCTTTAATCTTTTTTCTCTCTCTCCAGCTTTTCCTTTCCTGATGGGGCAGGCACTCCCTGCCCTGGGGGACAAATTGCTGGCAGCCCCTAGGCAGGCCCATCCTGCAGCTCCATTCTCTCCAGGGGCAAGAGCACCCCCTCCTTCTGGAGGTGCTCCCACTGAACTGACTCAAGACCCAACAGTTGTGTCCTCTTGGGAGCCATCTGGCAGCTCCCCATTGGCTGGAGCCAGTCCTTCAGAAAAATTAATATATATGAGGCTTCCTTGATACCTTATTGGTGCAGAAAATGGCACCTAAACTTTCCCAGGTCTTTACCTCCCAAAAATCTGTAAACACAGTCCCAGAGTCCTCCTGGCAAATCTTGCCTCTGTGATTGGGGGGCTGGTGTCACATGGCTGTTAAACATGGTGGCTGGGATAAACAGTCCAACACAGTTTGTGCAATGTCCAAAATTCAATGTCCCTGTGCAGCCAGACTGTAAACATTAATTTTATATATGCCCCCAATTTGGTAGCCACCTCCGTGCCCTGCAAAGCAACTGCGCTCATTAACTTGTCAGCTCATCCCTCACTCAGTTGCTGCAGCTGTTTCTCATTGCCCCTAGGCAGCTACACACAGTCCCTTTACAGTTGACTTGGTGCCCCACTTTGTGGCCCTAGGAACACCTTTATTTAACATTTTGCCCCTCAGTTTCCTAGGGTCTCCCTCGCCCTGGTGCACCTTTGCACCATTTACATTTATTTCCCTTCTTCTGCCTGTCACTAGCACTGTTCTGATTTGCCCCTAGCACTAGACAGGCTCCTGGCTGATCTATAATGCATGCCGCCTCATTAATATTCATGGGGCGGCATTTGCATTTCCGAGTGCAATTCGCGTTCACAAAAATGGTTCCTGCATCTTTCCTGCTGCCTCTTCGGTCCTGCCAATGTCTCTGGTTACTCTCTTGTCTTTCCCAGAGACAGGAACCACTGGAGAGGCAGACTGAAAGGCCGCCGAAGTGGCTAAACAATAATGCGCTAATGTACCATTTCTCAAACCGGCGGCTCCACGAATTTGCTCCTGCAGCCCCGCTTTCTCTGAAAACCAATGTGGGAGCTGGCAAGAGAGACAGGAAAACACAGGGGCAAACCAGGAAAAACCCAGGAACCAGACAAAAAAGAATGGGGGTGGAACCAAAACTTTAGGGAAATTAGCCTTTTTTACTGGCTCACAGGTAAACCCCAGACAGGGGGGTTACATTCACTTGCTTGATGCAGAGGTTTGTTGCCTTCACTATGCCCCCTTTTAGCTAGGTCCATTATTCCTCCACCCCCACCCCCCGTCATAATTCCTCCCAGGCCTTCCTTGAGGCGTTCATCCATCTTTTTAAAATCTGCCCTTCTGAAGCCCAGGACTCTTGCTCATGTGTGGTTTAATTCCATTGGCATCCTTATATTGACCCATGATGTACAGTGATCAGTGGTCTCCAGGAGGCCCCCCCACCTTGACATGTGTAACACTGTCCCTGTTGGTGAGAACTAGGACCAGTACTGCGCCATCATGAGTGGGCTCACTGACTAGTTGCCAGAGGAATGCCCCCTGCAGGAAGTCCAGGATATTCCTGCTTCTAGCTGAAGCTGTAGTTGGGAGGCTTCAATCTACGCCTGGCAGACTGAAGTCGCCAACCAGCAGCACCTCCCCTTTTTTGCAATTTTGCCAATGGCTTCCAACAGTACCCTATCTAACCCCGCCCCCCCGTGACCCCTCTGAATCCCCTGTGTCTCCGTCACCTTTATGCTTTCCTTCACATAAAGCATCACACCCCTTCCCTTATGTCCCACCCTGTTCTTCCTGAATAGAGTGTAGCCTAGTATGGCCAGGTCCCAGTCATGGTTTTTAGTGCACCATGTCTCAGTAATGGCCACTATGTCCAAGTCAATTTCTGCTATGATGGCCTCTAGGTCTAGAATCTTATTTCCTAGATTTCTAGCAGTAGTGCACATGGCCTTCCAGATTTTGTTAGCAGTCTGCCTGTTACTCCCGCTTTTACCTTTTTGCCCCTCCTTCCTCCCTCTTTTTTTACTGTTGCTAGAGTTTCTGTCCCCCCGCCCACTCCCCATTGCTATCCCCATGTTTCCTTTATTAATTTGCATGGTCTCCTCTACAAAGGGCCCTCACGTCCTCCCTGACCACTACTATGGGTGCCTCCTCCTCGCAGTCCCATCCCACCAGAGTGGCATATACATTTTTTAGTGGCACTGGATAAGGAAGGTGCGGAATGTTCTTCTGCCCCACCCCCCAGGAGCCCATCACTCCCCCCCCCTCCTGAGCCCACTACAGTCCAGCTACTCCTCCTCCTTCACGGCATCTCTGAGGCAACAGTGTTAGACCTGGTGGCCCCTGGGTGGGGGAGAGGGTCCACAGAATCCTAACAAACTCAGTCTGGAGTCTAGTGACCTCCTGCCTCAATCCAGAGAGGTGCCTGCATATGGGGCAGCACTGCAGCCTCCAGAAGGTCTCTCTGAAAACTACTGCTCCACAACCTGTTTTTCATAAGATAAACTACTAGAAATGTTTCTAGCTTATGTAACTGTTGCTTAAGGAGGAAAGGAAATTATTTATCATTGGCAGCTCTTTATACTGTTCCAGTTTCAGAAATTATAGTCATAGCCCTAAATAATCCCTGTTCGACTTTACCTCAATGAAAAGTGATGTGAAAAACTGGATTTTGCATTGTTTTCTTTTTATCAGCAGTATTCTGTTGGCTCTCTTCATGCAACTAGTAATTTGGAATTTGGACTGTGTCACAGTCTTCCTGACCCAACTGAAGCATAACTGATGTGTAGCTGAGGTTTACATGAGTTGCACACCTCAGTACTCTTCGAGTTGTGCACCTCAACTGCACTACTGCCTGAGAGGTGTACATGAAGTTCAACAGTAGTGCAGTTACAGTGTAATTTAGGTGTAGTTGATGTGCATCTAAAAAATGCTAATTAGGTATCCCTCAGTGAGGTGTACACTTTAGCATGAGGTATAGTCAGGAGGTGTAGCTGATGTGTGTCTACAAACTGCTAATCTGGTACACCTCAGTGAGGTGTGTCCCTTCACCTGATGTGTAATCAGAGGTGGTGTATTAGCAGTAATAAAAGCACTTAGGCCCTGGAAGGGGCCTATTTACAAGGCTGTCCTGACATAAATGCACACTGTTACATGTATTACTACAATAAACATTAGACAGACATATTACATGTAGTACAGTCTCAGAATCATTAAAGTAAATGTATGACCTATCTAAATAACACTTTGAGCTTCATTGCCCACTACCCTGGGGCAGCGATAGCCCCTTTATGCTAAAATTAAAAGTTTTACTGTACACCATACAGTTTGGGAAGGGATCATAACACTGACCGAACTTCCAGCCAGCCGATCCCTTCCCACTTCCTGGTACGCCTGCTCTGCCATCACGCTCCCGTGTTTTGTGACTTTTAACCACTATATGTTATAATACTAGATCACATAATTTTTTTTTTTTTTTGCAGCTATTAGTTTTTGTTGCCGGCCTACATCCACAGGGCGCCTCCAGCCCCACTCCCCGATGTCCACCATCCGGCACTGACCCGGCCTTAGGGCTTGCCCCCCCAGCGGGGCCGGCAGGGTTCCCCAACACCCCACTGGAGACCGGATTCAAGGGGCCAGTGCTGTGGCTGGCCGGGAGTGAAGCCTGCGAGGCGCCCTCCATCACTCTGCTATGGCAAGTGTTTTTTTTCCTTGCCCTAGGGGTCGGGGCATGCAATGTCACCTGTGGAGTGGAGCACGCACGCATCTGCACGCACTCCCCTCCAAGCGTCTGCCCCGACTCCTCCCTTGTCTGCAGTGCAGCAGCTGTGTCCCCCAGCCTCTGCTAGGGGGCAACCAGGCACCGACAGTGGAAGCCCCCCCCCCCGGAGAAAGAGAGCAGTCCATTGGATGCTCAATCCTTCCCCACCCCTGCCAACCCCCGGCAGTCCATGCTCATTCCCGAACACGGGTCGCCGGTGTTGCGCGAGGTAAGATGACCAGCACCTCAGCCCTCAGTGCCACTGGGCCTAGATCACATAATTTAAAGTTTAAAACTGTAATAAATAACACCACTAAGAGAAACAGATTTTTTACACAAAGGTTTCCCCCAATATGGAACTCCTTACCTACCGAGGTTGCTGCCAGCAATAATTTGGCACAACTTAAATATGAGCTAGATAATCATATGGGTGATAAGAAATTTGAATTTCGCCAATAGGCAATGAGTTTATAACGGGACCCCCCACTGAACTCGTATCATACCTATGAACCTATGAGAGCATGGGAATGTGCCCCATACAAGTCTATAGGGTTAGTTTTTAAAACATTTTTACAGCACTTTAATGTACCTTTGGATAAATCTGAAAGCCACCGCTCAACTAATAGGGACCCTATTAGTTAAACATCACAAAACAGGGAAGTGTGGGGGAGGAGCAAGGCAGCAGGTTATGAAGCCCAAAATGCTACACCACAACATCTCTTTAACTACAGTACAAGCCAAATAGAAGTAAAGGTTACATTACACTCAAAACACAAATAGTTCAGTGATACATGTGACCGTATCAATTTTCATTTTGATTCTGCTCAATTAATAAAAGCCCCAACCTAGGTTATGGTTATAACAATTGTATTGCTCTTTTGTAGAAAGACTACTAGCATATTAAAGCTTTATGATTTCTCTATTTTTCTTAAACTGGCTTGGAGATTGTGCAATATGACCAAAATCTGATAATTTATTGTCCTCTGATCATAATTATTTCCAGGTTTTGAAACCTTCATCCCCCTTGGCCCCTTGTTCTTATATTATATCTCTGAATATTATTCTCCTGAACTTCAAACGTAACTCCTTTTATCAAACCTTTTTCCTAATTTAAATACCATTATTGTATTTTTTCCTCCCATCTTAACTCTAGTGAATCCACCCAAGTGCCTTATAAATTTGATAATGATATTTTTATACTAGATATTTTAATATAAATCTAGCCAGCCTATCATACAACACTCCTAAGCTACCCATAAGGTGTTTATTTGCAAATCTTAATACCACATTGCTGCAACCTAACACCGGCATGAGGAACTGGTTTACAATTGAATTCCTTACTTCTTTAGTCAACATTTTAGTATATCTACATAAAGATACCAACCAAAAATGTATCTTCTTTTTTACTGTATGCAAAATATGAGTATCAACATTTAAATGTTTATTTATTTGGACCCCCCAAGTATTTATATTCATCTACATTAACTAATTAAACCCCATTTTTTCTTCACTTAGTGCTTTATGAATTTTATTTTGATGTGAATTAAAGACCATTACTTGAGTTTTGTTTTTACTTATAACTAGTCCTGCTTCCTCAAACCAGTGTTCCATTACTGCAAACTCTATCTGTAGTTTCAGCTCCATATTCTGAAAATCTCTGTCTACTGATATCAATACACATATAACCCAACATAAGTGTTATTTGTCAATTTTGTTATTTTATTTATGTAATTTAAAAATAAATCCAGCCCCAATATGGAACATTGGGGAACATCTCTTTTTAAACAACCCAATGATGAAAGATGCCCTTTCCCAACAACTCTTTGGGTTCTCCCATTCACATATATGTAGCTGATGTGTGTCAAAAAATGCAAATTAGGTACACCTCAATGAGGTGTAGTCAAGAGGCGCAGTTGAGGTGCACACATCAATATAGCCACTCTAGCTGTAAAAAAAATTAAACTATAAATACAGGGCAGAGAACTTGTCGAAAAGAAAAAGTAAATGCTATTTGCTTAGTTAATTAATTTTAAGCTGAACTTTAGGAGTATTAACAAAGGGGACGTTCCCCACCTCTTTACCACCCCCAGCCTCATTACAGGAATACACGAAACACCTAGGAATTCCTGCATTAAACTCATTACAGAAATAAACAAAGCACTGTAATTCTGCCATTAAATAGATGTAGCAGTGTCTGCAGGAATAGCATTCAAAAGATATTTATTTTATACATTTGTTACTGGAAATAGTGACCCTTGCAAAAAGGCACAGGAAAAGTACTATGGGTGTAATGTACAGGCCCCTATCCCCACTTCTATTAAAAAAACAAAAGAGATGAATACATAAAAAAAAAACGTGCACACCCTAGTTAGGTCTTGCCACTTTCTGCAACATGAACAGACTGTTACTATAAAAAAAAAAGAAATGGTCTTACTCTGAGAAAAGACTGGTATTTTGCAAGCACTGCCTATCTCACTGCCCAGCTAAACATAAAGCTCCAACTGCTGCCTGAGATCAAACTGCCAGTAGCCAAGAAGTACCGCAAAGAGAGTTCAGAAATTGGGTTGCAGGTACTGCGGGTCACCCTGGAGACAGGAACTGGAGCCACTAGTCACACTGGCATAATCTACAAACCTCCAGCATAGGGAGTGAAACTGGAAAGGGCACAGCGGCAGAAAAGGGGAGGTGCTGCTGGTGGGGGAAATCCAATCTGCCGGGGACAGATTGCAGCCTTTCAGCCACAGGTTCAGCTAGAAGCAGGAACATACTAGACACCTTGCAGGGGGCATTTCTCAGGCATCTAGTCAGGAAGCCCACTCATGATGGGGCAACACTGGACTTGGTGCTCACAATCAGGGACAGTATTGCAGAAGTCGAGGTGACCATGGATCGCTGTACAAAATAGTTCAACATAAGGACAGCAGCGAAAGCAAACTACACAAGGATGAGGGTCCTAGACTTCAAGAGAGCAGATTTTTTTTTATTGGTGAATGCCTCGCAGACAACCTAGCAGGAGGAGGGGGATGACCTGGGTGGGGTAGAGGAGCAGTGGTCTAAGTTAAGGAGAGGCATATTGAAAGCAACAAACCTCTGCGCAAACGAAGTAAGCAAAAGCAGGAGAAAAAAAGAGACTGCTATGGTTCTCAAAGGATGTGGCAGAAAAGGTAAAGGCTAAAATGGGAGCTTTCAGAATGTAGAAAGAGATGCAGAGGGAAGAGGATAGAGAGTTGTATCAGGAGAAGCAGAGAGAAGCAGGGAAAGCAGTGAGGAGCACAAAGGTACAACCTGAGGAAAGAATAGCCTAAGGGGTAACTAAAGGAACATGATCTTTTTTTAGGTACATAAAGAAAAGAGGAAGATGAGAAGATGGATTGTGAGGTTAAGAAGGGCAGGGGGTATTGTGCAGAAGGGGAGCAGGAAAAAGCAGATATCCTGAACAAATACCTTTATTCAGTCTTCACAGAGGAAGGGGAAGGTGACAGGCCTCAAAAAAGTAGTAGGAGCACATGGGGGAGGGAAGTCGACACAAGTCTATGTACAAAGGAGAGAGTCCTGAAGGAAACTAGCAAATCTGAAAGCGGACAAAGTTATAGGGCCAGACAGGGTACCCCCAAGGGTGTAGAGGGAGCTGGAATGGTACTGGCTGCATCTCTGACAGTCCTATTCACCAACTCACTGGAAACAGGAGGGGTTCCAGAGGACTGGAGGAGGGCAGATGTAGTCCTGCTTCATAAAGCAGTAGCAGGCAAGAGGCTGGTAGCTATAGGCTGGTCAGTCTGATATCAATGATGGGGAAGTTAATGGAGTCACTGCTAATGGAAAAGATTGTGGAGTATCTTGAAACCAGTGGGTTACAGGACATGAGGCAGCACAGATTCATTGGTGGGGAGGTCATGTCAGACAAATTTGGTAGATTTCTTTGACTGGATGACCAGGGAAATAGAGCAGGGTTGGGCGGTGAAGTTTAGGACTAGGTCCTAAGGTAGTACACTGAGTAAGTAATTGGTTACTGGATAGGCAACAGAGAGTGGTGGGAAACGGAATTTACTTTGGGGAAGAGAGGGTGACCAGCAGGGTGCCTCAGGGCTCAGTACTGAGATCAGTCCTCCTTAATGTCTTAATAAATGACTTTGCAGATAAACTGGTAGGGAAGGTATGCCTTTTTGAAGATGACACTAAAACCAACAATAGGGTAGACACTCCAGAAGGGGTGTAAAGAATGTCCAGAGATCTGAGAAAACTAGAGGAGTGGTCAAGAGCATGGTCACAGGATTTTAATGCAAAAAATAGTCCAAAATCATGCATCTAAGGTGCAGAAACCCAGAGACAGAGTACAAAATGGGAGAAAAGGTATTGACTGTCACAAAACAGGAAAGGGACCTGAGGAGAATCATATCTGATGGCCTAAAGGTAGTGAGACAGTGTGACAAGCCAGGGGGTAGAGCCAGTGGAATGCTGGGCCTCATAGGGAGGGGTGTTACCAGCAGAAAGAGGGAGGTGGTGTTGCTACTGTGTAGATTGCTGGTGAGGCTCCAAATGGAGTACTGTGTCCAGTTCTGGAGACCACATCTCAGGAAGGATATAGACAGGGTGGAGGCTGTCCAGAGGAGGGCAACTAAAATGGTGCAAGCGCTTCATCAGAAGCATTAAGAGGAGAGATTAAACAACCTGAATATGTACACCCTGGAAGAGAGAAGGAAAGAGGAGACGAGACATGATAGAGACCTGTAAATACCTCATGGGGTAGAACAAAGTACAGGCGGGGAGTATTTTTTAGAGGAAAATATGCACCATAACAAGGGAACATGCAATGAAGCTGAAAGGGGGGAAATATAGGAGAGATGTGAGGAATTATTTCTTCACTGAGAGAGTGGTGGATGCCTGGAATAGTCTTCAAGCAGAAGTGGTTGTGGTGAAAACAGTGATGGGCTTAAGCATGCATGGGACAGGCACAAGTGAATCTTAGTTGGGAAGCGGGGGGTGGGGGAGGTAGCCAGAGATCAAGTACAGTCTGGAGCGACAGGATAGCAGAGGCAGGGAAAAATGGGCAGCCTGGTTGAACCAAGCAGTCCTCATCTGCCGTCAAATTCTGTATTTCTATGTTAAAACTGCCAATGGTGTCCCTAAAGGGTCAAAAGATCCACATAGTAACAAAAGGCAGAAGTTGAGGTATGGTTGAGGTGTACAACTAAAAGTTAAGTTTGTGACGTGCCTTTGAGATGTACCCTGCTAAATGTAACATTTTTAAGGTGTAGTTGAGGTGCATACTGCTAAATGTAAAGTTCATAAGGCGCAGATGAGATTTATATCAGTAAAAGTACATAGTTGGTGCTGTTGAGGTGAACACTATTATAAAGGTGTATAGAAGGTGCCACTGAGGTGTACACAGTTTGTACACCTCAGACAAGGTGTACATCTAAGTTCAGTCTGGTCTGTGTATAGAACTCATCGGTCAACAGTTCATGCTTAGCATTCTGTACACAAACCATGACATAGTAATAACTCTAAATTACCGGTTCAGAGAACCGTGCAGAATGCTATCCATAAAAAGAAAATTGAAAACACAGTTTTTCACATTGGTGTTTATTCAGATACAGTTAGATATGGATCATTTGGAGGTCTGAATTTCATTTCTGTAAACAGAAACATTACTGCTACCAATTAGCACAAGCATCCTGTCCCCTTTAAATCATAATACATGTTTTTATTCTTAAGCTGTAGCTTGCTCTGTTTTCTGTTTATTTCACCACAGTTCAAAACAGAGCTAGAAAGCAGGTAAATTAATGACAACACATACTATACCCAGTAATGTATGGGCAACCTCGCTCTTGAGGTCTATGATGTCATCTCACTCCTCAATAGAAAAACAGCCTTGTCGTGCATGGCTGCCATAGGTTATTATTATTCTATATATGTGGACAAGTTACAACATGGGTGAACGTTTTAAATTTTCTCTCATAATTTCCATTATGTTGCATACTTTTTATAATAATATGCATAATTACATTTAAAAATACATTTTGGTCCCAGTAGTTCTGCTAATTACCTCCTGAAAGAACTTAATAAGGACAGTAATACTGATGGCCTTATGAATAACACAAAACCACAGTGACAATTAAGGTAGAGTTAGGTAATTGGAAACAGTATTGGATTGGCCTACTTGGATTCTTAGAAATTTCCAGCCCCACACACACACACACACACACACACTCTTTTGGCTCCTTCAATATCCACGCTTTGAAAACCCTTGTCTATATCTATTTTTGAACTAAATGGAATTGTCCTGTCAGGCACTGCTTTAGCATCATAGTTGCTGTGAATTTCTGTTCCAAAATCTGAATCTGTAGCACATGGGACAGAGCAAATTCGAGGGTTACAATTACAGCTAATATTTATTAGCAAAGAATAATGATATCTTGTTAGACTTTATTGAAAGTATATTGATTTCACATATACATCTTTCAATGGTATTTAAATGCGTATTGTTTTGTAGAGAACTGATTATAGTTAAGAATGTAACACCTTAAGGTAACAGACTATTTTAATACCTTATTTCATGTTATGTGAATTTCTGCTTGAAGAAAATTGTGCCAGGAAAAAATGAGTGGGACGTTCGTTGTAACGTGGGTTAGCCGAGTGCTGCTGTTAAGTGATCTTTTCGATTCGATCTCAGGTCCATAATCAGACTCACGTGGTGCGTCAGAATGTCAGGAAGTGGACTGCGGCCATAGAGACCGTCTCCCAGCAACGGCTTCATGATCTCAGTTTACATCATGGCGGCTTACACGGGATCTACAGAGAAACTGCAGAAATATTTGACCACTTGTACCGCTATGGAGCCCCTACCGGCATCGTACTACGGGAAAATAGACGAAAAAAATCCAGTAATCATCGCATTCGAAACCGAAATCAAGGAGTTCAAGGGGTTCGTAAAAAACTTAAAGAATTCAAGTTTTACTGGCAGAGAAGCCTATGCAAAAGGGTAAGTACTAAACACTGACCGAAACTACAACTAAGTGCATGATGGGTGCCGATCATTTTCAGAAACTGAACAATGAGATGTAGCTGTCCACAGATTCTGGTGGTAGTCAAGTGTTTTTTAGAGTATGGGATGTCACCTCTGGATTTTTCAGGGGGCTCAGACCTGGTACTAAGTTCAGGAGTCCCACCATTCATACAGTATCTCTCAACTGTCACACATTAGGAGGTTCGGTCACTCATTTTACCTCTTAGAACTCCTTTGTCCCACATGGGAAAGGTGATATTCCACAAGTCATAATAATCTATTACGCTCAGTTATTAGCAAACTTTATAAACATTAATGCACTGATAGCCGTTGTGTTCCGAGCTTGCAGTGCCATGTTTGATGATATGTTACACATTTTGCTCATTTGTCACACATTTTGGTGAAGAAAGATTGAGAGGTATGGTCCCATTCTGGTATAAAAAATATGGAAAGCATCCAGAACTGGAATGCAGTTCTCCCAAATCCCCTGTCTGAATGTCCCTGGGGCAGTCACTACCTGGCTATGCCAAAAAGGGTGTGTGTGTGTGTGTGTGTTGGGGGGTGGTACATAGAATTACCTGGTATGGTTGTGATGTTTCTTGCCAATAGGAATGTTCTGGTAGGGGATTTGGCACCATTCTGTTTCCAGTATAGATTCTTTGTCAGACCACTGTCCCTGTTTAGTCTGATTCGGGTTGGCTAATGACCTGCAGTGATCCAGGGTAAGTGCTTGTGTCTCAGATATATCTCTGGAACCCAACAGATTAGCATCTAACAAAGCTTAAGGGCTTGGGCACAGGACTGCAATCCAGAAAATTTTGGTTTGAATCCTGATTTCCCTAATTTTCCTGTAACCTCACATTTCACTGGCCTGCTAAGCCATGGAGGCAAAACATATAAGTTACATACAAACATACAAAGAAGCCAGCAGAAGAAGGCCATTTGGTCTATCAAGTCTGCTCGTATTGCAGGGTCCACAGCTTGAGTTAATGTCCCTGCCCTTCCTCCCCACTCCTCCCATCCTCCCTTCCCATGATCCTTACTTTCCTCCTATGCCTATCCCAGCCTCTCTTAAAGCTGCTCACTGTCTTCAACAAGATGACCTCTTCCGACAGTGCATTCCAAGTGTCCACCGCCCTCTCCGTGAAGAAGTGTTTCCTGACCTCCCTCCTAAACCTCCCACCCTCCAGCTTAAGACTGTGCCCCTATGATTTCCACTCAACTTAAAGAGACTCTCCTTATCAGCCTTATGTGTCCCTTTCAAGTACTTGAAGATCCCAATTATGTCCCCTCTCTCTCTCTCTTGTCTTCCATGGAGTACATGTTCAGTGCCCTCAACCTCTCCTCATATGCCATACCCTGCTGACCCACTATTATCTTTGTAGCCCTCCTTTGGACCTTCTCCAGCAGGTTAATATCCTTTTTGAGGTGTGGGCACCAGTACTGAACTCCATATTCCAGATGTGGCCTTACCAGTGACCTGTACAAGGGCAGTATAACCCCCTCTCTCCGACTACTGATCCCCCTAAATATGCATCCCAGCATCTTGTTTGCCTTTGCTGCTGCTTTCTTGCACTGCATGGAGTGCTTCAGTTCACTAATCATCATCACACCCAGGTCCTTCCCCTCATCTGATGCAGATACTCGGACTGCCCCCAGGTAGTACTCTGTCCTGGGATTCTTGGCTCCAGTATGCATAACTTTGCATTTCTTGGCATTGAAGCCAAGCTGCCAGATCCTGGACCACCTCCCCAGCTTTTCCAAATCTTCCTGTAGGTCCTGTATCCCTTCAGCTGTGTCCACTCTCCCACAGAGCTTGGTGTCATCTGCGAATAGGCTCATTTTGCCTTAATGCCATTCCCAATGTCATTGATGCAGATATTGAACAATACTAGCCCCAGCACAGAGCCCTGTGGGACCCCACTGGTTACTGTTCTGGTACCAGATAACTCTCCCCCAGCAACCACCCTCTGGGTTCTCTCCCTCAGCCAGTTTTCCACCCATCTGGCCATCTTTTCCCCAACCCCAAGATCCACCAACTTTCTGATCAACCTTTTGTGGGGCACAGAGTCAAAGGCCTTGCTGAAATGAAGATAGAGGATGTCTGCTGCTTGACCCCTGTCTACTTCTTAGTGACACAGTCAAAAATGTCAAGTCAGATTTGTTTGACACAATCTCCCCTCCATGAACCCATGCTGCCTCACATCCTGGAGACCATGCTCCTCTAGATATTCCACCAAACTTTTCTTTAGTATGGTCTCCATGAGCTTGCCCATAATGAAGGTCAGACTGACTGATCTGTAATTCCTTGGGTCATCTTTAAGACCACTTTTGTGGAGGGGCACTACATGTGCTGTTCTCCAGTCCTGCGGTACCATGCCTGACTCTAGTGAACTACTAAATAGGTTTGTCAGTGGCCCTGCTAGCTCCTCAGCCAATTCCTTTAGTATCCTTGGATGTACTCTGTCTGGGCCTGGTGATTTGTCCACCTTCAATGTCAGCAGCCCCTCACTCACTCTATCCTTCTCTACCACTACATCTGTGTTCCCCTCCCTCTCTACTTCTCTTTTCCCTCCTGAAGGCACTGGTCCATTCTTCTCCCTGGTGAAGATGGAACAGAAGTATTCATTTAGTATCTCTGCTTTTCCCCATTATCCTCCACCTACTCCACCCCTTTCTTAAGCCTAACAATCCCTTCCTTCTTGTCCCTTTTTTCACTTATGTAGGGAAAGAAATCCTTCTCCCCTTCTTAATTCCTTCAACTATCTGCAGCTCATTCTGTGCCTTTTCTCGCTGGACTGCCTTACTTGCCTTACTAGCCAGCCTTGGGTAATTTCCCCTATCCACCGCTCTTTTGGTCTTCCTGAATTTTCTATCGGCCAACCTCTTTTCCCTTACTGCCTGGGCAACCCCAGAACTCAACCAGCTGGGCACTTTGGCTGTTGTGTTCTTACGCCTGAGCCTAATGTACTCATCTGTGGCAACCAGTATTCCTTCCTTAATGATTGACCACCTTTTGTCCACCCCCAGATCTGCTCTGATGCCCGCCAGATGGCTCCTTTGCACTTCGCCCATTTTCCTGAAGTCCACCCTCCTGAAATCCAAGATTTTGGTCTTAGTTGGGATGCTTTCCCTGCCCATATCCAACTGGATAAGTTAATAGTGCCTCTGATGTATGTCTCTCAGTGTATCAGAGATGTAACTGCTGTTTGGGGAGCCATATGTGTACTTCAGTGGCCACTCTCCTCCCTCTGTTTGGGTGTCCCTGTCAACCTTACTGGTGCCAGGCATCTGATTCTGTCAGTGGCCACTTTTCCCTTTTTTTAATTTAAATAGGTGTGTACCCTTATATGAGGGTGTCGGGGGAAGACTTTCCTGTCATCCACAACCCCCATAGTATAGAGAAACTCTTTCTTTTTGATTACACTGCCTTCTGTGGAAGACCCTGTTTAGCGGTTCTGCAGCTGCACATCAAAGACATGTGCTACCTTTTGAATTCAGTCACTATTTAGAGCTGTTAGGAGCAGCTCGTACAGGGGAAAGGGTGCAAGGCCTTACTAGCAGGTCTCAATGCTGACAGGTTATGCTTTTCAAGTCCCCATATGTAAAACCAATCCGCATCACCATTTGGCCTTTTCCCAGTCAGTCGGGGAGCCCTTCAGGATAGCCACACTGCCTGTTAGGAGGGTTCAAGGGCAGTTCGGGAGGAGGAGTTCATTGAAGGTAGAGTAGGGCCAGAAGAGCTCCAGAAGCTGAAGGGCCAAAGGGAGCTGCAGCCAGTAGCTGCAGGGAGCATTGTATGAGATGGAAGTCCTGCCTGACTGGCAGCCCTTTTGAGGGCTCATTGAGCTATAATTCCAGGCTAGTGACACAAAGCAACTCCCCCCAGTGCCTTGCTGGTTCCCAGGAAGCTCAACTGTTTGGTCAACCTGTAGCTGCGGACCAGAGGAGAAGCATCCTGTTCACTGTTGACAACTGACTGTTGGTGACCAGGGAAGTAGATCAGGGTGGAGCTGTGGCTGTGGCATACCTAGATTTCAGTAAGGCCTTTAAAACTGTTCCATATAGGAGTCTTGTAAACAAGCTGGGCAGCCTGGTAGTGGGTCCAAAGATGCTAAACTGGGTAAGAAAGTGGTTATGGGACAGGCGACGGAGGTTAGTAATAAACAGAGTTCACTCCGAGAAAGGGAGGGTGACCAGTAGGGTGCCACAAGGATCAGTACTAGGACCGGTTCTCTTTAATGTCTTTATTAGTGACATTGCAGAAGAGCTAGAAGGGAAGGTATGCCTTTTTGTAAATGACACAAATATCTACAATAGGGTAGATACTCCAGGGGAGGGGGGGGTAGAAAAAATGAATTAGAGCTCTAAGAAAGTTTGAGGAGTGGTCAGAAGTGTGACAAATAAGATTCAGTGCGAAGAAGTGCAAAATCATGCACCTGGGGCACAGAAACCCAGGGGCAGAGTACAAGATAGGGGGGAGTGGTACTGTCGACCACCAAGCAGGAAAGAGACCTGGGGTAATCATATCTGATGACTTAATGGTTGCCAAACAGTGTGACAAGGCAATGGGGAGAGCTAGTGGGATGCTGGGGTGCATAGGGAGGAGTATCACCAGCAGAAAGAGGGAGGTGGTGATATTGCTGTATAAATCATTGGTGAGAACTTGCCTGGAGTACTGTGTCCAGTTCTGGAGTCCACATCTCTGGAAGGACATAGACAGAGTAGAGACAGTCCAGAAGAGGGCAATTAAAATGGTGAAGGGCCTGCATCAAGAGCCCTATATGGAGAGGCTAAATGAACTCAATGTGTACACCCTGGAGGAAAAGAGGGAGAGGGGAGATATGATGGAGACTTTCAAGTATCTCATGGGTATAACTAGGGTACAAGAGAGAAGCAGTTTTTAGAAAAAAAGATGCTCAAGAACAAGTGGTCATGCTATGAAGCTGGAGAAGGGACAAATTCAGGGGAAACATAAGGAAGTACTTCTTCACAGAAAGAGTGGCGGATGTGTGTCAGAGCCTCCCAGCGGAGGCAGTTGAGGTAAAAACTGTAATGGGATTCAATAACACATGGAATAGGCGTAAGGGAACCTTATTGCTTAGGAAAGGAGCGAAACGCTGGAGACAGAGTAGGGTCTGCGGTATTACAGTAGGTAGGGAAAATGGCCAGACTGGGTGGGCCAAGCGGTCCTTATCTGCCTTCAGTTTCTATGTTTGTGTGTTTCTAAGAGACTGAAGAGCAATTGAGGAGGGGCCACTGAGGGAGCAGCAGATAGCATCCCAGGTGTACTGCTGAATTGGGGGGGAGGGGGTTGGGGAGTCCTGCCTGGCAGCCCACGAAGGGGTTTGTTGAGTTGAGCGGACAAGTAAAGCAGTGAACCCCAGTGGCTGATGGTGGTGACTGGAGCCAATGACATCGCACCAGAGCACGTTGCAGTCTCCCTAAAGAATTGGCTTACAGGTCGACCAGCATAGGAGAAGTAGGCTATAAGGGGGCAGGACGCAAGTTTGGTAACCCCAAGTAGACAACTGGGTGTTATCTGCAACCAGGTATGCCCAGCCAATGCTGACTCTGCTGGTAATTTGGCCAGTGGTGTAAAGACTGAGTCCTTGAGGGGGTGGTCCCAGAGGGTGAGGATGGAAGTGCCAGCCTAGCAGAGGCAGGCACCAGTTAAATCTAGCTGTCATATCAGTAAGTTGGGACATTGGCCAACAGTGGAGGCACCAGCCTAGCAGAAACAGGCTCCAGGCAGAATTGACTGGTAGATCAACTTACAGTGAAGGGGGCATGCCATTGGCACCTTGGAGGATGGAGACTTGGCTGATGCATCAGCTAGTGGCAGAAAGCAACTTTGGATTGGTAGTTTTGGTTGGCATATCACCCAGCAGCATACCACAGCAACAAATACTCACAGATCCTTTACAAATTTTGCAGCAGTCAGTCCCTGAGGGTATAGGCTTGGCATCTGGGAGGGCTTACTGGGGAGACGGTGTGGTGTAGTGGGTACCATTACAGTAATTTAAATGCCTAGTATAAAGGTGGGCTAGCATGGGCACACTGTGCCTAGCCAATAGGCAATGGGGTCAGAATTCTCAGAGTGGGTCTGATGCCTCACAAGAGCCCTTTTCATGGCTGGAAACTGCCCATGGTTGTAAGTCATAATGGTCACTTTTCTAGTTATAGAGGTAAGACCTACAGTAGCTGTGGTTTCTCTTATCTTTGTGGAGACCTGTGGAGGTTGCCCCCAACTTTGGATTAGTAAGTGCTGCCTTAATCATTTTAGAGTACTAAGTGATGCCTTGATCATTTTACTGGTTACTTACTATAGCTAAAAGTCGATTGCAAAGATTTGCCAAGTGTACTGTATTATTGAAAGAGCTAGTGATGCCGCTGGGAAAACTTTAGAAAACAAACTATCTTATCTTGACACAACTTGGGTTATGACAATTAGGGAGATTTTGCTACTGTATGGCATGGTGGTACCTCACTCTACATTCTCTCTCTCTCTGATGAAGTGCCAGGTATAGGGCATGAAATGTTGGGTCTGTGATGCCATTCTGATGTCTTTTGTCAATGGTTGTATCTCACATATTATTACCTTTATAATATGTTTGTTTCCACTCATCTGTTATAAAGGAACTTGTACTGAGGCGTGGAAATGATTCAAAAGTGGTTTATTTAGACACACAGAGGGTACGTGAGTGCTCTTCTTTTTTTACTGCCACAGGTTAATTGTATTACTTATATCTTCTATAGCTTCCTTCTTTCCTATGTAGTATAATAAGCACATGAGGTGGGCGTGCCT
This sequence comes from Neoceratodus forsteri, assembly GCA_016271365.2. Taxonomy (NCBI): domain Eukaryota; kingdom Metazoa; phylum Chordata; order Ceratodontiformes; family Ceratodontidae; genus Neoceratodus; species Neoceratodus forsteri. The sequence continues at coordinate 1,318,476,863 of CM028131.1, forward strand.
CATAGTGCACACCTGGTGCGTTATGAGGCACAATGTGCTTGCGCCGAGTGCCTTTAGCACCTGGGAAGTGCTTTTATCAGGCCATAACCCACACCTCGGAGTGTCTTATTGTGCTTATAAAATGGGTCCCATTGTTAACAAAATTAAATAAAAAAAACTAAAAGTGTTGAAAAAAAAATCAGAATTTTGTTTTTAATACAAAAAATTAAAAAGTCCCTCAATCTGGTGTGGTTTTCTTTGTAGATCAGTCACTAGAGGTCACTGTTATCTGTGTTTCTATATGGTGTCTGCCTCTTTGCCCCCTCCCTGTCATTCCCCACAGCACCATGACACGTGAAGTTGTATAGCCCCCCAACCCTTACATGCTATAGAGCTCTTTATGTAGCGCTGTTGGGGGGAGGTTAATCACTTGCATATCACAGTATGTGTTGGTGAATAAGTTACCTTTTGGATAAAGCTTAATGTTCATTTGTGGACAAAACTTGACTGTTGAGGAAGCGACTTCCATTTATTTTATCGGAGCAGTTTTAGGTCATAAAATCACGGTGAGGTGGAGTACTGCAGTAGTTTGCATTTGCAGTCAGAAGCAGCTGCCACGGTAATCTGATGTTAATTTTCCCTCTCCCTTTCCATGAAAGACAAATAAATTATTTTGGTGCAGTTTTATTTAAAAAAAAAAAAAAAAAGAAATACTTGCTAAATGGCTGGCTTCACTGGGAGCGAGCGTGTCCCTCAGTGGCCACCGTAGACAGGCTTATCACTTTGTGGTTTTCGAACTGCAATGGATGGTCAGCATACAGAAACAAACTGCTTTAACTTTGGTTGTGCAGTTTGTAGGGATTCTTGCAGCTGGGATGAAGGGGGGCCAGAGAGAGATGCAGTCCGGAGATACAAAAAAAAAAAAATAAAAAAAATAAAAACGGCTGGACAGGTGGACCTACTTGGAAAAAGGGAAGTGAGTGAGTAAAAAATCAAACCAGTACACGACTTTTTCATGATGCAGAGATTGGTTTTATGTTGTGACGCCACGATGTTTATTCGGCAAATAATGGAAGTGTTCACAAAGTTTGAGCCATCGTTGTCCCGGTTCCCTCAGATGGTGGCTGAGGCATTACAGTTGGAGAACAGCTGCACGCAGTGCTTGCTGTGAAACTAGTTTGAAGCTGTAATAGCTTCTTGATATTTCCTTGTTGTGGGGTCACCCAGGGAAGAAAAGTGCCGGTTGTCATATATATGGGGTGATAAGGACATGGCTCAAAGGTCCTTTCAGCCAATTGGATTTAAACATTTTCTTTACCCATTTTATAACAGTATTTATTACTGAAGAAATTTGCACAAAAACAGGATGTTTTTCCCTTCAAACAACAGGAATCCATCAGTGATGCTTTACAAATAGCTTCAGTCCACAGTAGTGTGCTGCCCTTGAGATATAACATTATGCAGAGTTTAGAATGTGGAACAGAAGTTCAAATGCTGCACTGTGGTCATGCTCCTCCTGCTGACTAATGTTAGATTTGTTTCTCCACTTGAAGAGAGCAGTTATCACAAAGTCATCTCCAGTCTTCTGGCCTTTATTACGTTTATATTTTAATATTATTGTTTGTTATTTTATTGTAAAGTTAGTTTTTCAGTTATTATGCATTATTTAGCATGTTTTTTTTTTTTAATTGTAATAATTGTTGTGGTTTCTCTGGTTCCTGACCGGGTCCCAGGAACTAGAGAAAGCCACTTTATAGCTCTGTTCTAGCCTGAGGGAACTGTCCACATTTTGAGTAAACATCACTTATGTTTTTATTCACTTTAAAGTGTTTTCTATACATTTTCAGGTTAAAAGATTTTAATTTTACCGGCTTTGTGACTGGGAACTAGATACCTTATTTTACAGGTCCTGTCAGTGTTTGTTATGACAGATTAACCAAGAACAGGACCCACAGGTTTTAAAAATTGTATAAAGTGTTTTCAGTTCCTCACAGAGGCAGACTAGCTCTAGCTGTTTTTAAAGTGCCTGGGTCCAGATCACTTTGTAAAACATTTTGCCCTAAAACCCAAAAGAAAAGGCTTTGAAAAGAGTAGAGTTTTTGACTTCTCAGTGTACCTCTATGTCACTAAGGTACAATAACGGCTCAGAGGGAGCTCCCAACGATGGTGGAGAACACACATCAGAGGGTTCTTTTCTCCTCATAAGCAGCAGACCCTACCAAGGAGACAGCTAAAAAAGAAACATTTCCCCCATTCACTAAAAAAATACAACCAAAAGCTTAATCTGGTTCAAGGTCAGTTGGCATTCATCTGTATCCCTCTCCCACGGGTCGTGCTTGAAAATAGGCAGCATTTGTCTAGTGCACTTACCTAGTCAACAAAAAAAAATAAATTAAATAAAATTAAATTAAAACTGCTGAGCCATCAGAAAGGCATAGAAAAGATGGTAAAGATATCAGGGTGTCTGAAGGAGGAAACCTTGATTCCAGTGATGGCAAAAATACAAATAAGAGAGCCACAGAGCAGGTACTGAAACCAGTGCCTGCTAAGAAAAAAGAAAAACATATCCCTGCCACTCCTGCTGTAAAAGAAAAGGAGAAACCAGTGAAATAGAATTAAATGCATTCAACAGAGGATATGACTAAGGTATGGCAGTTTTTTCAAGCCTTTTAGGCTATATGCAATGTATTTACTGTGCCTTCCCCTTCCCAGAGTCCAGTTCCAGACCGCTTGCCTATAGTGGGGGATATGTATTACAAGAGAGTAAAAAATACAGCACCCATGGCAAAAACTGACTACAACATGGTAGTACATATGCAAAACTCACCATTTATTCAATTGATCTATGAAACAGATATGGTCATGGCCATCTGGTGCTCAGTTCTTATGCACTTTAGGCAATGTGTATATCGTGGGCACTGCAGGGTATGTGACAGTCAAGGCTGTATCTAAAAATGGATGTTTGATTGGATGGGAGGATGGAGTAAAATGTGGTGTTTGAAAGTTGTGGGTCAACTTTTTTTATGTAGTTGGTGGTGTTCATGACCATAGTTGCCCCGCCTTTGTCAGCTGACTTGATCACTACTGTGAGGTTCTGTTCTAAATCACGTAAAGCTTTTTGTTCCTTCATATTTTGGGTCACTAGAGAGATATGTTTCTCCCCGCCATTTTGGGTTCTATGATATCAAATAATATTCAACATTGTATTTTATGGAGTCATTTTGTCTTTGCTGGCTCTATCCCCAATTTTTGTAAATGCTCAAGATTTTACTTAAGTTTATTGCCTGCTGACATTTATTGTGAGCATATTTTTTATATATGAGTATATTGCTTCTTTAAAATGTATTCAAATTTCTAGCATCTCCTTACACTATCGTTGATGAAGCTTGGGGTCCCCAAGTGAAATGTTGGGTGTTCCAAAACTACAATGAAATCACTAGTGATTGCCAACATGATTTGAGCACCAGATGGCCATGACCGTGTCTCTGTTTTACACACCAACTGAATATACAGTGAGTTTTGCATATGCACTACTGTGTTGTGGTCAGTTTTTGCTGTGGGTGCTATTCATTTTGCTGTGTTTTGCTTCACTTTTGTATTGAGCACAAGTGCCATGTCCTGGTGCTAGCCCACTGTTTTTGCTGTGCTTTGGATATGTGTTATGAAGAAGAGGAGGGTGGTGAACCTATAGAAGCTGATGGTTCTCCTGACCAGGAATTTGGTTCTTCTCCTAGGGCTACAGAGGATTGCACCTCTTATTCTACCTCCAATGAAAAAAAAGGTGAATACTCTCAACATCCCCTCTCATGAAACAGAGGAGGATGAAGAGGAAGTGGAATTTTTGTCTTTTAAATATTTGTTATTCATTCATTAAATTGAAATGATAAAAAAGTAAAGCTGAAAAGAAGTATCAGGTAGATAGGCAGAGGGTAGAATACCTGTACGTCCACGCTGATCACAGTGGAGTGATATAGGCAACTGCTTGTGCGAAGGCCAAGGTGCCTCTCCCTGCACAGCCTCCTGAAAAGGATTCCAGGAAACTGATACTATGACCAAAAAAGTGTACACAGCAGCTTCCCTGCTACCTAAACAGGCAGGTTATTTGGCCTATATTGCTCAGTACTGGAAAGCACACATGACTGTAGACACCAGTGACTCTGCTTCACATGTCATGGCTCATGTAGTGGCACTGAGGAGGTTTGCCTGGTTAAGGGCTACCATCCTTATGCAGGACGCTCAGACCAATGCCACTGACTTTATCCTTTGAAGGAAATTCTCTGGTTGGTGACAAAAGAGAGGCATACATGAAAAAACTGGATGACTGCAAAATCACATTTAAGAATTCCACTGGGAAAGAAAAGGCCTCCATTTCCTGTAGGCCTTATGGAAGGCAAGGGTGGGAGTACTATCCAAGACCCTAACGCTACCTATGGGTACCAGACTCAGAGAGGGTACTATATAGGTAGATGTGGAAGGGACTTCAGGTGTGCTGCAACATTCGCCCCTGGGCCACAACCAAAACAAAACCCCAGACAATTTTGCCCATATTGCCAGTCAGCCATTGCCAGTAGAAAGAAGCCTGACCCATTACTGTTCCAGGAATGGGAACAGATTACCACAGACAAGTGGGCCCTGGAGGTAGTGGTTCAGGGATTTTCTGTGCAATGCCAAAGATTTCCCAAACTGCTGAGGCCAAAATACTTCCCAGATCATTTGCTAACAGAAAGAATTCTGCTAAATCTGGAAGTAAAGAAACTACTGCAAACAAAAACAGTAGAAAGGCCCCTGCTGTACAGTGGGGGCAAGGGTCTTTTTTTTTTTTTTTTTTTTTAAAGATACTTCCTGATCCATGACAAAACTGGGGAATGGAGACCCATTTTAAACTTTAAGATATCTGAACAAACATATCAAGAAAAAAAGTTCAAGATGGTCACATGGGGCACAGTGCTACCATCCGTACAGTTAGCAGACTGGTTGAGGTCACTGGATCTGAAGTATGCCTACTTCCACATCCCAATCAGACCTAGCCACAGAAAATATCTCGGGTTCAGGCCGGGAAACTGCCAGTTTGCAGCCCTACCTTTAGGTTTCACCTCAACATCAAGGGTGCTCACAAAGTACCTAGCTGTGGTGGCAGCTTAGCCAAGAAGAAATGGTGTGGTGGTTTTCCTTATCTGGATGACTGGTTAGACTCAGTAAAAAGAAACCAGGAGGCAGTGTGCTTGTACACCAGTAAAAATCACTTTGGAGAAGCTGAGATTCTAATAAAACATGCGGAAGTCACAGAGAGAACCAGTACAGGTCCTGGACTTCACAGGAGCAGAGCTAGGTACCCTGCAGGGAAAAGCCTTCCTTCCACAGGAAAGGGTATCAAATCTGATTGCTAGTGCAGAGTCATTCATTCTGGTGCCATCCAAAGTCTACAAGGGTTTTTCTGCACTTAGCTTCATCCATGATCATGGTGCAATGGGCCAGATTTCAGATGAGGGACATTGAGTACCACCTAAGAGGTTACTGATTCCAAAGGTTGGACTCTGACCAAGCCAGTGATAGTCACAAAAAGCTTTGTACAGATGTTAGAGTGGTGGAAGGAGGAAAGCAACCTCAGAGAGGGCATTCTCCTCCTCCAGCAATTTCAAGCCAGGGTCCTCACAGATGCTTCTCTCCTATAGTGAGGTGCCCACCTAGAGCACCTCACAGCTAGTATTATTTGTAGCCCTCAGGGTGCTCAGGAGCAGGTATACCTCCTAAAGCTCCAGGCAGTACTGCTGACAATGCAGTCTTTTTCCTTCCAGCAACAGGGTCAGTAAGTTCAAATTCAGACAGACAATACTACGTAGAGGATAATGTATGGTCCTCTATCGGTAACCTGTCAGTTAACTGTCGAGAGGTTGCCAGGGTGACCGGTTCGCTCTCGAGCTTTACGTTGCCATGGCTACCTCGAGACGATTAACAGTGACCGGTTGCCGATAGAGGGACCATACATTATTTTTTATAGTGTATGGTCCCACGTAAAAAGTAAAACGGCTGCTTACATTTTGAAAAATAGTCACCGCCGCAGCCGTTCAGTCCTTCCTAACTGCTGCGTTCATCGCATCGGTTCCCGTGAAAAAGGCGCGCAGATGCGCAGACCAATCGCTGTTGTTAACCTATCGATGCTACGTCACAAACATTTCTACGTCACATCGATGGGTTAACAACCTTAGGAAATGATGATTTCCTAAGGTTAACAGCGTTCTACCATACATTATAACAATGTACTGCATAAACAAACAGGGGAAACAAAATCCTCAAAACTGCACAGAAGCTATGGTGATCTGTGACCTAGCTTACTTTCTGGACATAAAGATTTCTGCAGTGCGTTTGCCAGACAAAAACACTGTGCTGGCAGACTCCTTAAGCAGAATCATCCAGGGGACCCTCAAATGGACTTTGAACCAGGAAGTGCTGGCATAAATCTTCAGAAGATGGGAACCCCAGAAATAGATCTGTTTACCTCTTGGCAGAACAACCGGCTCCCAAAGTTTTGTTGTAGGCCACTGGCCAAGGGCACAGTCCCAGAAGACGCCCTAGCTCTGGATTGGACAGAGAAGTTCATGTATGCCTTCCCACCATTCCCACTCATACAAAGGGTGCTCATAAAGCTCAGGAGAGAGCCAGCAAAATGATCCTGGTAGTTCCAGTCTGGACCTGACAGGTGTGTAGTCAGTGCAGCTGACCATGTCATGCAGGGTTCCAATCAACCTGCCACTAAGAAACAATTTGTTGACTCTATCCCAGGTCAAGATAACATTTCCAACTTCAGAACACTGCATCTGAGGGCATGGTTCTTGAAGAGCTAGAATTTTCTAGCTTGAATGTGTCAGTGGAGGTGCTGAGAGTTGTAAGGGTTTCCAGGAAACCAGCAACAGAAAAGCATATTCCTCTAAGTGGGAGAGATTCTCATACTGATGTGCACCCAGAAAGATAATCCCAATGCGGGTAGGGCCATCTATAAATCTGGATTACCTGGTACACCTACAGTCCCTAGGTTTGAGGTCTTCAACTCTGTACGTACTCCTGGCAGCTGTGTCAGCCTACACATCAGCAGGCAAAGACAGGTTCTTGACCTCACAGCCTGTTTTTAAAAGTTTTTTCAAAGGCCTCCACCATCTGCACCCTCTTGTAAAGGAACCAGCTCCTTCATAAGACCTAAACTTCTGTTTAGCCCACCTGATGAAGGATCCTTTTGAGCCTATGGATACTGCTGACTTAAAGTATGTCACGTGGAAAACAGTTTTCCTGATATTGTGTTTGTTTCTCAGGATAAGACCCTTAGAAACAAATGCAAATTTGAAATTAGGAAAGCTAAGATTCAGTTCTTTCTAACTGAATAAAAAATATTCATTTGGTAACTAGAAAAAAACATGGAAGACTTTAAATAACTTATTGGGCAGAGGTAAAAAAGAAACCGTCATTACATTACAGAAAGGTGATCCACTCATAAGTGATCCTAGGTCAGTTATTGATTTTTTTAATAACTATTTTGGAGACCTTGATGGTTTCAGAATACATCATAACACCACAATCCTTAATAATTATTCTCAAGACAGTACAGATTCTCATCCTAAATTTTATTTTAGGAAGATTTCCCCTGAATTAGTTAAGAAGTATATACTTAAACAGGATCCTCGATGTAATTTAACACATGATGGAACCGATTATAGGATTATTAAGTTAGGCATAAACTCATTTGCCTACCCGTTATCTGCTATTTTTAATTTCTCTTTATGCCATGGAGTTTTTCCTAATCAATGGAAGTTAGCTACTATTAGACCTATTCTCAAGAATGGTAATCCTACCTACAGTATGTTCCCAACTATCATTCTATCTCACTATTGTCACCTCTCTCTAAGACTCTTTGAAAAATAATTCTGGACTAGACCATTGAAAATCCTAATAAATGCAACCTATTAACAGAATGTCAACATGGTTTTAAGTCAGGGCATAATACAGGATGGCTTTGGTGGGGTTCACTGGCTGCATTCACAGTGGTCTAGATAAAGGGCAATCTGTTGCAGCCATTTTAATGGACCTTATCAAGGCCTTCAATTTAGTTGACCATTGTCTACTTGCTGACATCCTACGTAGATTACATTTTTCAGGGGTTGTCATTAAATGTTTTTTTCACTATCTTACTAATAGGACTCATGTAACCTGTATTGATGGTCATACTTCACAGCCTAAATCTATAAATTGTGGTGTTCCCCAAGGGTCAGTCCTGGGGCCACTAATTTTTTGTTTATATATGAATACAGCTGCCACTATTTGTACACAAAATTCTGTGGCACTGTATGCTGTCAATGCTGGCATATATGGTACAAGTCAAAAACCAAATGATGTCCTTAAAAAGGTTCAAGCAGATTTCGATTTATTTCAGCACTGGCTGGCTTCTAATTCGATGGTATTAAATTCTACGAAAACTAAAGTTATTCTTTTCTCAAGCAAAAAAAAAAAATTGATGAGGATTTAAGCCTAAGCCTAAGCCAGTTCTACTTTTATAGCCACTGGATTTGACTGTCAACAGGAACTTCCTGTTTGGCAGTAGGAAGGGAAGGATCATAGAGAAACATTGGTTTTGTCAACCCTAAAGGAAAAAAGTAGCTCACTCTCCCCCCCTAGCTGCTGGTGGTCTGACACTGAGCAAGAAAGAAGGAGGCTACTGAAGAATATAGGATGTTGCTGTCCCAGAACAGGAAGGGTGAGCATTGTAAGGAGAGGAGAGAGTAAGCATACAGAGAAATAGGAGAGGGGACACAAAATAAGACATGATAGGAGTGGTGCAGTGCAATGGCTGTGGGGCGGCACTGTTCGGGAGACATTCAGGAGGCTGCGATGCTGCCCTATTTGCAGGCACCTCTCTGGTCTGAGGGAGGAGGTTGCCCATCTCCAGGCTGACCTGGCTAGGATTCGTGAAACCTCCTCCCCCACTCAGGGACCACCAGGGCCAATGCCACTACCTCAGAGGTTGCCAAGAAAGAGGAGAGGATGGACCAGGATGGGCTCAGGGAGGGAGAGGGTGGTGGAACAGAGTTGTATCCCTCCAGCTGTACCTCTCCACAATTCATTTGCTCTTCTGGTGGATAGTGGTTCCTCTACAGAGGCACCTGCAGTGGAGACCAAGGAGGATGCTGGGAACCTTCACAAAGGAGACCCACAGGAGGGTGGCATGAGACCCCACGGGGAAGGAAACAACTCCTGGTGGGGGACTCAATCATTAGGGGGATAGAAAATGGGGGAGGAAGGGGAGAGGGAGGTAAGGTGCCTGCCTGATGCCATGGCTTAGAGGGACAGGAAGCGAATCCTCAGGATCGTGGGAGCAGCTGCATGAGGGAGGGAGCTGGATGTCATTGTCCACCTAGGGACAAATGACATGGCTAGGAATGGGATCAGAGCAGTGCAAGAGGAGTTTATAGATTTGGGGAAGGGCCTTAGACAAGTAGCGCATACAGTAACCTTCTCGGAGGTGCTGCCTGTCTATGGCAAGGGTGATGCTAGGGTACTCCTCACCAGGGAATTCAATGAATGGTTGAAAAACTGGTGTGGAGCTCAGGGTTTTGGCTTCATTGGGGACTGGGGAGCCACCTGGAAGGATGCAGACCTATACTGGTGTGATGGTCTGCATCTATCCAGGGGGGAACCAGGATCCTAGGTGAGAGGTTTAAATGCTTCATTGGCAAGCATTTAAACTAGTCAAGGGGAGGCACTGAAAAGGTGCAGGAAATCCCAGCCTCCCCCCACAAAACACGGTAATTAGTGAGGTAAACACCAAGGTAGAGAAGTCATTAGGGAGCAGGACAGAGGTAAATGTAAAAAAGGCAAAGGCAGTAAGGACAGGAATGGGGCTAAAAGGGGTAAGGCTATCAAAAAGTGGAGGGTGATGAGTACCAATGCCTGTAGTCTGTGTAACAAGCTCCCTGAACTAGTGGCCTTGATGGGAGAGGGTTGCCTGGATATTGTGGCAGTCACAGAAACATGGTACACAGAGAACCATGATTGGGATGTCAACATACCAGGATACACAATCTACAGGAGGGACAGGGAGGGTAAAAGAGGAGGAGGAATAGCTCTCTATGTAAAGGAAGGAATCAAAGCAATAGAACTAAAGAGTAAACAGGGAGCAGATGAGACACTCTGGGTCACTCTGGAGACGGGAAATGGCACCACAATCCGCATGGGGGTTGTATACAGACCCCCATCTCAAGGGAAGGGAATGGACAAGGAAATGATAGAAGGCTTCCTTAGAATGGCAGAAAAAGGGGAGATATTGTTGATGGGGGACCTGAATATGCCAGATGTTAACTGGAGCACCTTTGCTGCAGGCACATCCAAGAGCAGGGTCATTCTTGATGCCCTACAGGGGGCATGCCTCAGACAGCTAGTACTGGAACCCACTCTGGAGGGAGCAATCTTAGACCTGGTACTCTCAAATGGGGACGGAGAAAGAATCTCAGATTTAGAAGTGGGTAGCCATCTGGGAACAAGCGACCACCAAACAGTGTGGTTCACAATAAACACAGCAATACAATCAAGCCATACAAAAGCAAGAGTATTGGACTTTAGGAGGGCTGACTTTGGGAAAATGAGAGAGTGCCTCAGAAAAGCACTAGCAAACAGGCAAGAAGGAGGGGTGGAGGAACAATGGGGAGTAATCAAAACAGCTATCACAAAGGCAACAAGCCTTTGTGTAAAGCAACTCAACAAAACACAACGAAGGAAAAAACTGCTATGGTTCTCAAAAGAGGTGGCAGGGAAGGTTAAGGAGAAAAGGATAGCATTCAGGAAATCTAAGGAAACACAGAAGGAGCAGGACAGAGAACTTTATCAGTTAAAGCAGAAAGAGGCTGGGAAGGCAGTCAGAATAGCAAAGGCCCAAACCGAGGAAAGGATAGCCAACTCTGTTAAGAAGGGGGATACGACCTTTTATAGGTACATTAGGGAGTGAAGAAAGACCAAATGAGGGATACTGAGGCTTAATAAAGGGGAGGGAATGTGGGTAGAGGGTAAAAGTGAAAAAGTAAGGATACTGAACGAATATTTCTGCTCAGTATTCACAAAGGAAGAGGAGGGGGAGGTACCTAAACCAAACAAGAGAAACACTCTGAAGGCGGGGTCGATACCAGTCCATTTACAGAAGAAAGGGTTCTGAAATAACTAATAAAATTGAAGGTGTACAAAGCAATGGGGCCTGATGGGATTCACCCAAGAATTCTAAAAGAACTAAGGGTAGAACTACTCTCTTTAACAAATCATGGGAGGATGGGGTGGTACCTGAGGACTGGAGGAGGGCGGATGTGATTCCTCTTCACAAAAGTGGGAGCAGGACAGAGGCAGGAAACTACAGACCAGTTAGTTTGACCTCAGTGGTAGGAAAAATGATGAAATCACTTCTGAAGGAAAGAATTGTTGAGTACCTAGAGGCCAGTGGGGCACAGGACCCAAGGCAACATGGATTCACGATGGGAAGGTCGTGTCAGACGAATCTAATAGATTTCTTTGACTGGGTGACCAAAGTAGTAGACCAGGGAGGTGCTGTGGACATGGCTTACCTAGATTTTAGCAAGGCTTTTGATACAGTCCCACACAAAAGATTAATACACAAGTTAGCCAGCCTTGGAGTGGGTCCCAAGGTGGTAGCCTGGATAAAAAATTGGCTAGACAACAGGACGCAAAGGGTAGTAGTAAATGGAGTCCACAGTGAATAAAGGAGGGTTACTAGCGGGGTACTGCAGGGTTCAGTACTGGGACCGGTCCTTTTTAATGTCTTTATAAGTGACATTGCAGAGGAACTGGAAGGAAAAGTATGTCTCTTTGCAGACAACACAAAGATCTTCAACAGGGTTGATACACCAGATGGAGTGGAAAGGATGAGAAGGGACTTGGCAAGGTTGGAGGAATGGTCAAATGTATGGCAACGCAGATTCAATGCAAAGAAGTGCAAGGTAATGCACCTGTGAAACAAAAACCCAGGGAAGAGTACACAGTGGGGGTGAGATGCTGACAACAGTAAAATGGAAAGGGACCTGGGGTACTATATCAGATGACCTATAGGTGGGCAAGCAATGTGAGAAGGCAGTAAGGAAGGCTTGGGGGATACTGGGATGCATAGGGAGAGGCATCAATAGTAGAAAACAGGAAGTTGTTATCCCTCTGTACAGACAGTTGGTGAGACCCCATCTGGAGTACTGTGTGCAGTTCTGGAGACCCCATCTCCACAAAGACATAGACAGAGTGGAGGCTGTCCAGAGGAGGGCAACCAAAATGGTGCAGGATCTGCACCAGAAGACATACGAAGAAAGACTAAAGGAGCTTAATATGTATACCCTTGAGGAAAGGAGGGAGAGAGGGGACATGATAGAAACTTTCAAGTACCTCAAGGGAATCAACAAAGTCCAAGAGGGTGGCATCTTTCAGAAAAAGAGATGTGCAAGAACAAGGGGGCACAATTTTAAGATAGAGGGGGGATGGCTCAGAGGTAATGTGAGGAAGTATTTTTTCACACAGAGGGTTGTGGATGCATGGAACAGCCTCCCTGAGGAGGTCGTGAAGTCAAGAACAGTGGGGGAATTCAAGAATGCATGGGACAGACATAAGGCAGTCCTAGTGGGGGGTAGGAGGAAGTAAGCTGTTGGTTAACTAGGATCTGCAGCTTATCTGTTAGGTAGGAAAATGGGCAGACTAGGTGGGCCAAGCAGTCCTTATCTGCCGTCAAATTCTATGTTTCTATGATTTGCTACCCATTCTAGACTTAAATGGGAATACTTTCAAATTGGTTGAAAGCTTTAAATATTTGGGGCTGACACTCGACCCTAATTTAACCTTTGAACTGCATGTAAAAATGTTATAAGAATAATTCATCAAAGGCTAGGTTGTCTTTTTAGGGTTAAACTGTTTTTGACAGTAGAAGCCAGAAAATTACTTGCACACAGCTTCTTGTTTAACGTGTTAGATTATGTTCTCATAATTTATGCAGCAATGAGTACTAAATCTCTCAATAAATTGAGGGTTACCTATAATTCCATTGTAACCCCTAGATGGCGCTATCCCAGGGGCTACTACCCCTGCCTGATTTGCCACTAACAGGTTGAGGGGCCTGGATCCAATGGCGGGTGCCTCCACCCAGAGGTCAGGGTTTGCAATAGTTAAACTAACTTGGTCACAGCCCTCTGGGACACTGCAACCCCCTTTCTTCCCACTAGTGGCCCACAATATATCAGAATTACCTTCACAGTATACACTTACCCCCAGGTCTGGTTCCGCACTGGGACCTCCTGTGAAATGAGATACAGTGCAACAATCACAGTACAGTACTTTAACATAGACAAATACCTCAGGCAGTATAACTTTGCTGAAACAAGCAGCTCTGATTTATTTAGGGGATATAACAAGGACAGGGGAAATCAGGTTAACTAGCTTATCACTCTAATAATCTTCCTATGGCTCTGTGCACAGGCCTATCCCTATCAGTTACTGTCCCTGGGTACCCAAGCCCTAGTGGCTAGTCCAAACCGTGGCAGCTGGTAGGGGCCCTTTCACACAGAGAAAAGGAGAATTAAACAGTCAGCAGTACAGTAATTCCATTTGGATTTAATGTGGCAATTCAACAGGGAGCAACCCTGAATTAGTACTCACGACCTCCAAATAAGATAGGGTCCTTCAATGTCAGCAGGGCTCACTTGAGGTACACAAACCTCTTCACACATCCATATAAAAGAAAGTACTATACCAGGCAGGCTGCATCTGTATCCCGATCGCAATTACTGCACAATACCCGGGAGAACACACAGCAGATTCAGTTCCTGACAGACCGAGTGCAATTTTCAGCAATTCTTCCAGTCTTCTACAGGGTGAGCCTGGTTTCTACTCTTCAGAGATCCTTTGATTCTTTTCACAGGACGGATTCAGTCCTAACAAGCTGTTACACAAGCTGCAGACCGGAACTCTGGGCCTTACACACGTTTTTTGACTAAAACTGCACACTGAAAAAGCACAGGGCTCCTTCCTTCTTCACTGCCAAAGCTCAACTCAACTCCAACTGACGAAACCGGCACTTCCTTTGAGTTCCTCCCAGTTCTTGACTGGATTGGCTGTCACTCACAATAGACTGCTGCTGTTGGTCCAAAAGGCACTGAAGTCTAAACTACATCTCCCAGAGTCACTGCCCATACGATCCTCTTGTGGCTGGCTCAGATTATGAGTCCAAGTTCTGATTCGTCCAAGGCATCATTTTAGAGCTAGCTTACCCACACTGATTGGTCCAGTTCAGCAGTTCAAAACTAGAATGGGAACTAGCAGACACAGTTCTGACTGCAAAGAAAGCAGGTTAGACAAACTGTAATTTCATTATTACTCTAAATAATTTCTGGCAAACAGTTACATCTTTCAGATAGGTTCCCTTTGCACTCCTAGTGACTGCAAAATGAAGTGAATTGGCAGCAGCTCGAGTGGTACTCAGAGAAGAAACACAGTCCCCATACAAACTAATTATGTCTGCAAGCAGACAGCTCTTAAAGAGACAGTACCAGAGGTTCTAAAACACTCACTGATAAATGGCTTAAACGCCAAACACCATTCAGGCTTGGAGCATTCAAGCAAGCTCCTGAAGTCTTTTGGGAACCCCCATTTGCAGGGGTTACACCCTTCCTGGTTTGGGAAAGCTTGACGTCCGCTGCGCAAGTACCCCATAAGTTTCAACTGCAACCATATACATTTGCATTAGGCTCCATACTGTAATCATCAGTCAATATATCATTTTACCAAGAACACATTTCTGAAACATTGCAGTACGTCACTCTTTACACAGTATTACATAACATTGTACCATAACTCAGTTATTACCTCTTGTACATGAAACCTGAAGAGAGGGGCCCTTCCTATGAGTTACCTTGGGGCTGGACGGGGCAAGGGCACCATACTTAAGAGGGCAACACAAGTAACTTGGAGTTAGCACTGATGCTCAGTTTGGGCAATGAGCTCGGGGACACATACACTCCTTTATGGACAACATTGAGAGGCAAATCCACAGGCCTCCCAAGGGAATCATAACTGAGGTGCACCACAGGCTTTACAGCTCGACCAGTCTTTCTAGGGGGAACTGTTACAGTCTCTGCACTCTGAGCCTCATTTTCAGCATTGTCCTCACTTGTCAGGGAGTCTCCATGGGGGTAGAGAGGCTAGAACTTGGGGCACTTTCAGCTCCAGGAGTTACAGTTTCTGAGTCCACAACATTTGGCTCGCATGGAGAGCTTTCGGACACTGGCAGTGGACTGTCAGGGCACTCAAAATACTCTTCTTGTTCGGGTGTATCACCAGTCTGCCCCAATCTATCATTTTCCTCCCCTGAAAGCTCAAACAGTTCAACCATGCACAATGATTCCATTTCATCTGATCTGATGCTTTGCACTTCACTTTCTGGGAGCATTGGCTCCAGGGATGAAGCTGGGGCTTAGACAGTCCAGAAGGCCCAGCTTTGTCTCCAGTATTGACTAGGGGATTGCCCCGAAACAATTGACTCAGTTCGTAAGAAGGATAGTATTCAAAGTCACTCTCACTTTCTTCCGATATGGACTGACAGTCATGCTCAACTGGGACTTGTGGAGGGGAACACTTTAACTTTGCTTCTGTAGGTGCAGACTTTCTTGATCTTTTCTTAGCAGCAGCTCTAGTCACTGGTCCAGAGGGGGCATCTTCTAGGGGCTCAGACTCAATTAAGATTTGTCCAATGGGCAGTAAATGATTTCTATGCATTGTTTTTACATCTTTTGAATTATTCTCAGGCCTTACTTTGTACACTGGCAGATCATCTAGTTTGCCCACTACAATGTGAGGGAGATGGTGCCATCTGTCAGCAATCTTGTGCTTGCCATGCAGTCCCAGATTTCTTAGCAATACCCGATCTCCTCCTGGAGTTCCTGTGCTTCACCTTTTATCATACCTTTCTTTGTTGGCCAGATTTCTTTTGGCAGCCATGGTTTGAGCCAGTTGGTACGCATGAGTTAGCTGGGCCTTTAACTTTTGCACATACTGTAAATAGTTGTCAGCTTGAACCCCATCAGAGAGACCCCAAACACACATCTACTGGTAGTCGAGCTTCTCTTCCAAACATCAGGCGGTAGGGGAGAATCCAGTGGCATCACTTTTGGTGCAGTTATAAGCATGTACCAGGGTGCTAATTTGTTGGCTCCATCTAGGCTTGTCCTTTGGGTGCAGGGTGCCCAGCATATCTAGCAAAGTGCGGTTGAAACGTTCAGGCTGTGGGTCCCCCTTGGGGTGGTAAGGAGTGGTTCTGGACTTTCGTACTCCCCACAGAGAAAGCATCTCTTTGATCAGACGACTCTCAAAGTCTCTCCCTTGATCAGAATGGATTCTTTGTGGAGCCCCATAGTGAACAAAAAAGTTTTCTACAAGTACTTTGGCTACAGTGGATGCTTTCTGGTCTTTGGTGGGAAAGCTTGGGCATATCTCGTGAAATGGTCAGTGACCACCAGCACATTACTGATATTTCTTTGATCTGACTCCAAACTTAGAAAATCAATACAGACCAGCTCCATGGGTGCACTGGTGGTTATGTTAACAGGGGCAGCCCTCTGGGGCAAAGCTTTCCTCTGTAAGCTAGCGACTACAAGTTCGAATGTGTTGCTCCACATCAGCCCCATCTTAGGCCAATAGAATCTGGATCTCACCAAGTCAAGTGTTCTGTCTATACCAAGGTGCCCCATGTGGTTGTGCAAGGACCTCAATACTGAGTCTCGAAAGGCAGTGGGCAGCACTAGTTGTTGTTTGTCTACTTGTCCCCCTCTGTCTACTGTTTCTCTGTATAACAGTTTATTGATCAGTTTCAACTTAGGACCTTCTTTGTATAACAGTGCAGTTCTCAAATCAGTGGAGCGTAATTTGGACACATCTTTTCCTGCATAGAGGGCTTCTAAAGCTGCTTTGATCATGGGATCGCGGGATTGAGCCTGCCGAATACTGTCATTGTCCAGCTGAGGCAGTGCACCAATGTCTATTGCAGAAAAGTGGCAACAAGCAGCAGTATGCAATTCTCAGAGGCTCCCAAGCAATCCACCATGCAGTCCACTGCGTCTGCGGGACATTTGTTCCTCCCTGTCAAACTTCCGGCAGAGTGCCCGAATGTCAGGTTCTGCCAGTCGGACCCAATCATTCTGGGAACAGGCCTCCGGGAGAGCATCAGCATCTATGTGGTTCAGACCTGGCTCGTATTCGAGAGCATAGTCATATGTAGATAATGCAGAAAGCCACCTATGGCCAGTGGCATCCAACTTAGCTGAGGTCTGCACATAGGTCAAAGGATTATTGTCAGTTTTACTAGTATTTTAGCCCCATACAAGTACTCATGGAATTGGTCAACAATAGCCCACTTCAAAGCTAGGAACTCTAACTTATGTACAGGATAGTTCTTTTCGGATGGGGTCAGGCTTACTGGCAAGGCCACTGGTCTCAGGCCATTCTCGTGCTCTTGGTACAACACAGCCCCAACCCTTGCAAGCTAGCATCAGTGTGCAGGACGTAAGGTTTTCTTGGATCGGCATAGGCCAGCACTGGAGCATGGGTAAGTTGATATATGATCTCATGAAAAGCAGTCTCACAATCAGGAGTCCAGCGGCCCCAAATACTTCACTCGGATGAAAATACACTCTTTCAGTCTTGAGGGATGCTGACTTTTGGTATTTTTGTGGG
Source organism: Neoceratodus forsteri (assembly GCA_016271365.2). Classification (NCBI taxonomy): domain Eukaryota; kingdom Metazoa; phylum Chordata; order Ceratodontiformes; family Ceratodontidae; genus Neoceratodus; species Neoceratodus forsteri. The sequence goes on from CM028131.1 coordinate 1,318,494,581, forward strand.
TTGGGGATACCCTGAGTAAGGTTAAGTAAAGGCGGATCACTCTTGAATAGTCCTTGATGAAGCGCCGTAATAACCACAGAATCCCAGGAATCTTTGCAGTTCTTTTAGATTTTTGGCTGTGCCAGGTGGTCAAGGCCTCAACTTTACTTGGGTCGGTCTCTATTCCTCGTGGATACTATGTGTCCCACATACTTTACTGATGTTTGAAAAAATTGACACTTATCAATGGACAGTTTAAGGCCAAAGTCCTCCAGTCGGTCCAATACCTTAAATAATCTGCTCTCATGTTCCTCCAGTGAGCTGCCAAACACAATAACATCATCTAGGTATACCAGGCACTCTAGTAAGTTCATGTCCCCACTGCACGCTCCATCAATCGTTGAAAAGTGGCTGGGGCACCTGAAATCCCTTGAGGCATCCTCATGAATTCATAGAAGCCAAGCGGACAGATAAAGGCTGTCTTTTCACGGTCCTCTGGGGCCATCGGATCTGATAGTACCCACTGCGGAGATCCAGCACAGAGAACCACTTGCTCCCGCTTAGGCAGTCCAAAGCATCCTGAATGCGGGCATTGTGTACTGATCAGGGATAGTCCGCGTTTAAGGTGCGATAATCCACACACATCCTTACTGTTCCATTCTTTTCCTCACTACCACAATGGGGAAGCATAAGGGCTTCTGGATTCTTGTATTACACCAGCAGCTAACATCTCTTGCAGATGCCGCTCTCACATCATCTATGTCAGCAGGTGCCAGGCGCCGAGACCTCTCCATGAAATGGTCTTTCGTCATGCAGCGGATATTGTGCTCCAGCTCCTTGCACGCATCCTACATCCCATTCCTTTAAAGAAAACACCTGGTCTCTCTGGGCAAGCTTCTCACTGATCTTCACTTTCCATTCAGCTGGCAGCGGGGAGTCGTCGAAATTAAACAAGTCAGGCGTTACTCTGTCATTCTTCCTCGAACTCTTGCTGCTGGGTAGCACTGCAGTGTCTGCACAATGCACATTAGCCAGGATGCAACCTCTGTTTACTCGAATGTCTCTTTCAGACACATTATGAACTTGGACCATTACCCTTCTGGCATAAGCATAGCATTTTGGGGGTCGATCTCCTCCCCAGTACACCACTCCACCAGCCGGTGCACAGCCACTTCTGTCGGGGTACCCATTTTTTTCTTAACAGTGGTTCGTAAATATGGCCACTAGAGGACACACAATCCCAGCGGTGCCTCCAAGATGTAACCCCTAGATGGCGCTATCCCAGGGGCTACTACCCCTGCCTGATTTGCCACTCAACAGGTTGAGGGGCCTGGATCCAATGGCGGGTGCCTCCACCCAGAGGTCAGGGTTTGCAATAGTTAAACTAACTTGGTCACAGCCCTCTGGGACACTGCAACCCCTTTCTTCCCACTAGTGGCCCACACAATATATCAGAATTACCTTCACAGTATACACTTACCCCAGGTCTGGTTCCGCACTGGGACCTCCTGTGAAATGAGATACAGTGCAACAATCACAGTACAGTACTTTAACATAGACAAATACCTCAGGCAGTATAACTTTGCTGAAACAAGCAGCTCTGATTTATTTAGGGGATATAACAAGGACAGGGAAATCAGGTTAACTAGCTTATCACTCTAATAATCTACCTATGCTCTGTGCACAGGCCTATCCCTATCAGTTACTGTCCCTGGGTACCCAAGCCCTAGTGGCTAGTCCAAACCGTGGCAGCTGGTAGGGCCCTTTCACACAGAGAAAAGGAGAATTAAACAGTCAGCAGTACAGTAATTCCATTTGGATTTAATGTGGCAATTCAACAGGGAGCAACCCTGAATTAGTACTCACGACCTCCAAATAAGATAGGGTCCTTCAATGTCAGCAGGGCTCACTTGAGGTACACAAACCTCTTCACACATCCATATAAAAGAAAGTACTATACCAGGCAGGCTGCATCTGTATCCCGATCGCAATTACTGCACAATACCAGGAGAACACACAGCAGATTCAGTTCCTGACAGACAGAGTGCAATTTTCAGCAATTCTTCCAGTCTTCTACAGGGTGAGCCTGGTTTTACTCTTCAGAGATCCTTTGATTCTTTTCACAGGACGGATTCAGTCCTAACAAGCTGTTACACAAGCTGCAGACCGAACTCTGGGCCTTACACACGCTTTTTGACTAAAACTGCACACTGAAAAAGCACAGGGCTCCTTCCTTCTTCACTGCCAAAGCTCAACTCAACTCCAACTGACGAAACGGGCACTTCCTTGAGTTCCTCCCAGTTCTTGACTGGATTGGCTGTCACTCACAATAGACTGCTGCTGTTGGTCCAAAAGGCACTGAAGTCTAAACTACATCTCCCAGAGTCACTGCCCATACGATCCTCTTGTGGCTGGCTCAGATTATGAGTCAAGTTCTGATTCGTCCAAGGCATCATTTTAGAGCTAGCTTACCCCACACTGATTGGTCCAGTTCAGCAGTTCAAAACTAGAATGGGGAACTAGCAGACACAGTTCTGACTGCAAAGAAAGCAGGTTAGACAAACTGTAATTTCATTATTACTCTAAATAATTTCTGGCAAACAGTTACATCTTTCAGATAGGTTCCTTTGCACTCCTAGTGACTGCAAAATGAAGTGAATTGGCAGCAGCTCGAGTGGTACTCAGAGAAGAAACACACAGTCCCCCATACAAACTAATTATGTCTGCAAGCAGACAGCTCTTAAAGAGACAGTACCAGAGGTTCTAAAAACACTCACTGATAAATGGCTTAAACGCCAAACACCATTCAGGCTTGGAGCATTCAAGCAAGCTCCTGGAAGTCTTTTGGGAACCCCCATTTGCAGGGGGGTTACACCATTTTAAGATTTATGCTAAGTGCTCCCACCCAAACACACCATTGCTTTCTCTTAAAACAGTCTGTTTATCTTTGTGCAATAGGATCTCTCTTAAAATGGGGACTTTTCTGTTCAAATGAATCATTGGTTGTGTCTGAGTTCCACTTAAAACCAGTCAGTTACCCTTCCTGTTCTCTATCCAAAACATTACAGTACAGGTGAGCAACAATTGCACTGTCTGGATGTAAAAAGAGCAATAGGTCACTACGTGGACAAAGGATGTCTGGTCTCAGAGTACACAGCTTTTTGTTACTTATGGAGAGGTTTGCAAAGTAAGCTAGCAGCTAGGGAGACTATATCTCATTGGATTGTTTCCTTTATACAGTTCTGTTATGAAAAAGTTGACAAAATACCCTCTAGAGGCCTATGAGCACATTCCACAAGGCGCACCTCTGCCTCTGTGGCAGCTACAAGGGTCATTCTCCTCCAAGAAGTTTCTAAAGCAGCTACCTGGAAAACAGTACACACTTTCACAAAGCACTACTGCCTAGACATGCAGTCCAGGAGGAATGTCAGTTTGGGAACTGCTGTCTTGCAGAACATTTTTCCTAAATAGGTTCTAGACCCTTCCTACCAAGATACTGCTAGTGAGTCTGCTATTTGTAAGGCATCATTGATAAATTCTTGTTGTTTGAAGAAAAAATTACTCGCTGTAGTAATGCTGTTCCTTACCAAGGATCCATCAATAAGCCTTACAAACCCTGACCCTGCCTCCCTTTTTAGAACCTGAAAATAGGTTCACACAATCAGTTCTTATCTTATGGTTGCTTGAGCATTACTTATTACAAATTCTCTGCAGTTTTAAAGTTGTGATTATTTAAATGTTCCATTTTGTCTGCTACAATTTATATGTTTTTTTCAAGATTTTAGGAAAATGTTAGAAATATTTTAACAACCACTTAGATAATTTAGTGGTCACTGCTCCCCGGCTATAGAAACAAATCTGACGTAAGCCAGTATGGGGAGCATGACTACAGTGCAGAATCTGAACTTAAATTCTACATTCACATTCACATCCTTATTCATTCACATTGACTTCACCCATCACACATTCACACATCACTATACATTGACAACTAATGGGGAAAATAAAGACAGAAGGGAGGGAACAGGGAAAGGCTCAGACTCTAGGTGGAAGGTGGTGTTCCTGAATGCGTAGAGTCTTGGAAAGAAGATGGATGACCTGCAGGCACTGTTGGCAGAGAGGGGAGTGGGCACCATGACTGTCACAGAGACATGGGCCACACCTAACCATGACTGGGACCTCTTGATCCCTGGGTATGAAGTATACAGAAGGGACAGGAGGGTAGGAAAGGTGGATGGTGGTTTACATCAAGGAGGGTATAACATGTTCAAGGGAAGAGGGGTTGCAGAAACAGTGTGGATTCAGTTATGGTCTGATAGAGGGAAGGAGGTGAGGTTGGGGGTGGTTTACAGAGTACTCAACCAGGAAGACGCAAGAGACGGAGAACTGAACTCGCAAATATTAAATGCTGCAGGAAAGGGAGAGGTGGTAATAGTGGGAGACTTCAGTCTGCACAAGGTGGATTGGACAGTGCTGGCTACAACATGCACCCAGGAGTCAGGTCATCCTAGATGCTCTGCAGAGTGGGTTCCTGCCTCTGCGACTCCATCTAGGATATAAAGGTCAGAGATCCCCTGGGTGGGAGTGATGAGTGACCATCGCACAGTGTCATTCAGATTAGATATGGGCAGGGGAAAGGCAACCACTAAGACTAAAATCCTGGGTATTAGAAAGGCAAATTTCAGAAAGATGAGTGAGCTGCTAAGGAGTCACCTTACAAGCATCTGTGAGGATATATGGGTGGATGACAGGTCGTCCACCATCAAGGAGGGATTAATTATTGCCACAAAGGAGTGTATTAGGCTCAAAGGGAAGAATTTGAGGACCAAAACACCTAGCTGATTTATCTGCCATCACGCACTAAGGTCATCCAGGCAGTAAGAAAAAAGAGGTCAGCATACAAGAAATTCAGGAGCAGTCGGAGGGAGGAAGACAGGGAGGACTGCTTGCAGTTGACTAACTTATCTGGTAAGGTAGTCTAAAGCTCAGAAGAAACTGCAATTAGCTGAGGAAAGTAGAAAGGGGGAAGGGATTTTTTTTCACTATATTAGTGAGAAAAGGGACAAGAAAGATGGGATTGTTAGGCTCAGGAAAGGCGATGGGTGGGTGGAGGAGAATGGGAGTAAAGCAGAGATACTAAATGAGTACTTCTATTCTGTCTTCATCAGAGAGCAACAGACGGACCAATGCCACTAGGGGCAGGAGAAGGGAGGGGTCAGGGGCAATAGATGTATTGATAGAGGTGGACAGAGTGAAGACAGGGTTGCTAGCATTGAGAGTAGATAAATCCCCAGGCTCAGATGGCATTCACCCAAGGGTGCTGAGGGAGCTGGCTGATGAGCTTGCAGATCCATTGGCTGGCCTGTTCAGTAATTAGCTGGAGTTGGGCATGGTACCGCAGGACTGAAGAATGGTGCATGTAGTGTCCCTGCATATGAGCGGCACCAGGGATGACCCAGAGAACTACAGACTGATCAGCCTGACCTCAATCATGTACAAACTCATGGAGACCATACTTAAGGAAAAGTTAGTAGAGTATCTGGAAAAGAATGGTCTCCAAGATGTGAGGCCACATGTTTTCATGGAAGGAAGGTTGTGTCAAACAAATCTGATTGACCTCTTTGACTGGTTTTATTAAAACAGTGGACAGGGGCCAAGTGGCAGATATTCTTTACCTGGATTTCAGCAAGACCTTTGACTCTGTACCCCACAAGAGGTTAATCAGGAAATTGGCGGAACTAGGGGTTGGTGAGAAGCTGAACAGGTGAGTGGAAAACTGATTGAGGGACAGGATCCAGAGAGAGAGGTGGTGGGAGGCGAGCTTTCCAACATCAGGGAGGTCACCAAAGGTGTCCACAGGACTCTGTGCTCAGTCCAGTGTTATTCAGTGTCTTCATCAGTGATATTGGAGATGGCATTAAGAGCAAAATTGGTCTGTTCACTGACAATACCAAGCTCTGTGAGATGCAAAGAAATGCAAAGTTATGTACAGTGCAACCAAGGACCCAAGAACTGAGTACAGCCTGGAGGGATCTGGATATCTGCATCACAGAAGGAGAAGGACCTAGGAGTGATGAATACTAGTGATCTGAAGCACTTCTCACAATGTAGGAAAACAGCAGCAAAGGCAAATAAAACATTGAGCTGCATTGCCAGAGGGATCAGCAGCAGGAGATAGGAGGTCATACTGCCCTTGCACAGGTCATTAGTGAGACCGCATCTGAAGTATAGTGTATAGTTCTTGTGCCCATACCTTAAAAAGGACATAAAACCACTGGAGATGGTCCAAAGAAGGGCAACAGAGATGATAATGAGCCATCAGGGTAGACCGTATGAGGGGAGGCTGAGGTCACTAAACATGTATTCTATTGGGTGGTGGGGTGGCATGACTGAGCCCTTGAAGTATTTGAGAGGAATAAATAGGGTGGGCATAGTGAATCTCTACAAGGTGACTGGGAACCGAAACAGGAGGGGATGCAGTCTCAAGTTGAAGGGGTAAGGATTAGGACAGAGGCAAGGAGGCACTCTTTTCACTGAGAGGGTGCTGGCAGGTTGGAATGTATTACCGAAGGAGGTGATTACGTTGAAGACAGTAGGCAGCTTCAAGAAAGGCTGGGATAGAGTTAAGAGGAAATAAGGGTTAACAGAGAAGAAGGGTTGATTTGGGGGGCAGGGTTAGTAGGTTTGCTAAGAACCCTGCATTACATGCAGACTAGATAGATCTAATAGTCTTATTCTGCTGGCTTTGTTGTGTATTCGTATGTTCTAAAATTTGCATAAAGCTCTATCTCCGGTGTAGCACACTCCTGTGGATTAATGCGATTTGTAAGGCTCATTGATATATCTGTGAGAAGAAACAACATAACTGCAGTGAGAGATTTTTTTTTCTTTGCATTTATCTGTTCTTACAGCTTATTCCCTGCTTAGAGTCCTAATCCTCTGTTGTGATATCACAGTGTGTTGTTGTGGGAATAACTGTGATGCCACAAGCAGAATATTATGACATCAGATGGGGTTTAAGCTATAGAACCTGATGAACTTGTGAGCAACGAAGATCCTGTTTTTGTGCATATAATCGCAGTAATAAATAATGGGGAGAAGAAATACGGAGTGTATAAACTGAATTGTGTCCAAATATTTTGTTTTTCAAAGTCCTTCTGGTGGCATTGACTGCCCTTTAAGCACTGTTTACTTGATTATTTTTTTAATTTCTAGTACTATTTATTGAATCTTTATATTCTCAAGAATTATGTGTCCTAGTGGTTGCTCTTAGTACGTCTGGTCAAAATCAGTGGGTAATCTTCATCTCCCAAAACATTCAGTTTATGCATACCACAATGCTCCATCCATGGCCCACTTTTGTTCAGTCTCTTTTTCAGTGATGTTTTGACAATCTGCAATGATTCAGTTGCCTACTTCCGTCTCTGTGCAGATTATGCTATCATTTATGCTAAGTCCATAACTGCTAATGGAGTCAACCAAATACTCCAATGTGTTCTTCAACAAAACACACACCTGGATAAACACAAACAGCCAGCATTTGAACACTGCCAAAACCTAGTTTATAGCCTTCAGTGGGAAGGGAAAACCTCAGGAAACCCTATACAAGGTACCACACTCTGGAACATACATTACAATGCCTTTCAAGTACCTTGGTTTATGGTTAGATCTAACCTGAACTTTACAGACCACATCAACAGAATTGTAAGAGGAACCTACAAGAAACTTGGTGCTGTCTACCAAGTCAAAAGCTGCCTGACACAAAACACCAGCGGGCCTGATATTCAGTAAGGTGCAAAGCATAGCGCAAATGCGCTGCGCTTTGCACTTGCCCAGGGGTACCAGGATGATATATTCAGTCAGGCACTACCTGACTGAATATAAGGCCGTGTCGGCACAGATCTAAGTCAGGTAGTGTTGTCCACAAGAGTTGATAGTGCCAGAGTGCTAGCAGCAATTTTCAAAGGTACCCATACAAATGATTCCACTGGGCATACAAGGTGCTAAGGAGCCATTTGCATGCCCATTATGTGCCCATTTGTGTGGATAGCGGAGGCAGGTAGTGTGGTGGCACCCACCGCCATCCATGGCATCTTTAGCCATCCCTGGGGCTAGTGGTTCTCTGCCCCCGATCACCAGCTCCTACCATTATTAAAACAAATACCTGGTGGTAGTGGTCCCCTCCCTCCTATCGCCAGTCCCCAAAGAAAAAATAATATTCCCTGATGTTAGTAGTCCCCTCTCCCTCTGATCGCCACCTCCCAAAGAAAATATAATATTCTCTGGTAGTAGTGCCCCCCCCCAATTGCCAGCCCCAAAGAAAAAATAATATTCCCTGGTGCTAGTGGTCCCACTTCCCTCTGATTGCCAGTCCCCAAAGAAAGCATAATGTTCCCGGTGGTAGTGGTCCCCCCTTTGATCACCAGCCCTGAAGAAAACATAATATTCCCTAGTGGTAGTGGTCTCCCCCATTGCCAGCCCCAAAGAATAAATAATATTCCTCGGTGGTAGCTGTCTCCACCTCCCTCCAATCGCCAGCCCCTCACAGAAAACAAATCCCTTGTGCCAGTGGTCCCCCCTCACCCACCGATCACCAGCCCCTTACAGAAACAAACCTACCTGGTGGTAGTGGTCCCCCCCAACCTGGTTACAATAGTGCTTCCTGAACAGTGTGGTATAAACCATGCTGCAGGAACCACGCATGTTGGAATAGCGATGGGGTAGAATAGCGTCGAGCAAGTAGCACTACCCTGTCGCCATTCACCTGCTGAGAGGAGGAAGTGAAGAAGGAGGAAAGTGCAGTCACTGGCTGAGTTGCCCCCATGGCAGTGTGGGTTAAGGCAGCAGCTCGGCCGGGAAAGACTGGGAGACCTGGGTTCTAATCCTGGTCTTCCCTCTACATTTTTTGTATCCGGTGAACTAGTATTTTTTTTACAAGGGACTGTGGAAACAGTAATTCCACGGCCCCACAAATTTAGCTTTTCCCCATGATCTGCTCCCCTTGGGGTTGGGATCTTTAAGTACGGGGAGTGTAGGGGGTGTGGGGGCAGAGACCCCCACAAGAAAACAGAGACTTATTTCTTACTGTAGAATGGTAGCTGTCGTCCAACTGCTACCATTTGTGTTGTGTTTCCTGGCGGCATTCAGTACTGCCGCTGTATTGAAGAGTGCTGTCAATATGGCACTGTTATAGATGGTACTGTTATTGATGGCACTCTTCAGACCTACTGCCCCCCCCAACCTCTGATCGCCAGCCCCTCACTGGAAAACAAATTCATGGTGCTAGTGGCTCCACCAGCCCCTCATGGGAAAACTGAATCACTGGTTCTAGTGGTCCCCCCACCTCCCATTGCCAGCCCCTCACAGAAACAAAACTCGATGGTGGTAGTGCCCCCCCCAAATCACCAGTCCCTCACTGGAAGACTGAATCTATGATGCTAGTGGTCCCCCCAATGCCGATCACTGGCCCAGAATTATATTAAAAAAAAAAAAAAAACCCCTCTGGTGTCTAGTGGTGAACCCCCTGCAGCACTGGGCCCCCCCCACACCCTGTCTGTATCCTTGGTGCCAGGTGCATACGGTGACTGGCACAGCCCTTCTCACACCTCCTCAGCTAGCTGCCATATGTCCAGACAGGGAGTGCACCACCTCTTATTTATAGGACAGGGTGGCGATGGTTCTTGTCCCTCTGGACTTTGGTAGGTGGACACCTGCAGTTCTTTGTAGAAAGATGGGCCCAGACTATATCAGACTCCTGGGTTCTGGAAATTGTTTCTTGAAGTCACACAATAGAATGCTCTACCATGCCCTTATGAGGGCATTTTTCCAGTCCCCACTTCCAAAGGATCTAGTGAAAATGAACAGGGCAAAACAAACTCTAACCCACTTGCTCCAGATAAGGACAGTTGCTCTGGTCCCTCCCTCCAAGAGGGAACAGGGGTTCTACTCCATTTACTTAATGGTCCCAAAGAATTTTTGTTTGGGGGGGGAGAGTTCCACCCAGTCCTGGATCTTCAGAGCTTCAACAGGTTTGTCCAGAAGAAAAAAATCAAGATAGACTCCCTCAGATCCATCATAAGAGTAGTCCAACCAAGGGTTTATTTGGCCTCTATAGATCTCTCAGGTACATATCTCCACATTCTGATATTCAAAGTTCACCAGATTCCTAAGGCTTGCTATTCAGAACCAACATTTCTAGTATCAGGCTGTCCTCTTCAGCCTTGCATCAGCACCAAGGGTTTTGTGGAAGGGGTTGATAGTGGTGGTGGCCTTGCTCAGATGGGAGGGGTACAATGTTTATCCCTACCTGGATGAGCTCTTCATCAGAGCCCTGTCAGAGCAAGCTGCAAGGCTGTTGGTAGCAAGGACTCTACAGGTCATAAAACAACATGGATGGATAATCAACAAGGAGAGGAGTCCACTGATTCTGTCTCGGAGACTGGAACACTTAGGGGCAGATGTCAAAATTGACCAGGACAGAGTTGTTTTATCCCAGCCCAGAGTGGAGGTCTTCAAATGGGATGCTTGATTCTTATGATCCCAGAGGGTTGTTTCAGCCCACATGTGTCTGCAAACCTTGGGAATAATGATGACAGTGACAGAGCTGGTGCTGTGAGTATGGCTCCACATGCGACAGTTCTAGTCTCACCTTCTAACCTTCTCGACACCAGTGTCAGAGCTGTATCAGGCTCTGATTTGGTTTCTTCCCTCTCTTTGGAGATCTCTGGTCTGTGGGTACAGCTAGAAAAGTTGATGAAGGGATCTCTGCTGTCCTCCCCCCAGGAGAGAGTGCTAATAACAGATGCCGGCCTACTGGACTGGAGGGCAATTCTGGATCAGTGGAGTACAGAGGAGCGAAGCCCGAAGATCAACGTTTCAGAAATTAGGGCAGTTTTCCTGTCTCTTTTCCACTTTCAGGAACAGTTCGGGTTTCAAGCGGTGAAGGTAGAGTCAGACAACGCTGTGATGGTGGCCTACGTAAACAATCAAGGAGGCACAGAAATCAGACACATGCTTCGAGAAGCACAAAAGGTACTACACTGGTCAGAGGGGCTCTTCTCTATCAGCCATTCACCTAGTAGGGGAGGTGAACATTCAGGTGGACTGGCTAAGCTGAAAAATCATCCACCTGAGGGAGTGTCCCCTGCACCTGGAAGTGTACAGCATGCTATGCCTTCAGTTTGGGACTCCTCAGATATCTATTTGCATCCAGGGAAAATACCCAGATTTCTAGGTTTTTCAGTCACTTTTGATGTCCAAAGACAGAAGCAGTGGATGCACTGTCACAGACACTGAATTTCAGAACAGCATACCTGTTTCTACCATTACTACTAATTTGAAAGGTGCTGCAAAAGATCAGGTAGTCAAGAGGAAGCTTCCTGTTGAAAGCTCCAGAGTGGCCAAGAAGACTGCTGTTCTTGGATCTTATAAATCTAGTAATAGGGGAGCCCTTCTGACTCCCATATCGCAGGGACCTTCTAAGCCAGGGACCTGTGTTTCACCAAAACTCAGCCTTTCTTTAGCTGGCTGCTTGGCACCTGAGAAGAGACACTTGTTAAAGTGAGGTTTCTCATCCAAGGTTGTGGACACCCTTATATCTTCCAGAAAGAATTCAACTTTCACAGATTACAACAGAATCTGGGCAGTATTTGCTTCCTGGGCTACAAAGACACATCAAGTCCACTAAAGCTTTGGTGCCACAAATCCTGGATTTTCTTCAGTCTGGGGTGAACAAGGGTTTAGCATTCAGCATGGACAGGTCTCAGCCATAGGGGCAGTGCTAGGCCCCTTGGATGGAGTTACCATAGGCACTCACCAAGAGGTGATGTGGTTCCTGGGGGCGGTTAGCCAGTCTAGACCTCTTATCATTCTCCTGTCCCACACTGGGATTTGACCTTAATGCTCAGTACTCTTTATAAGCTGCCTTTTGAACCTTTGTCATCCATCACAGAGGATATTTTGCAATGCACAAGGTGTGTTTTCTGGTAGCCATGTGTTCGGCTAGAAGAATTGGTGAACCTCAGGCCCTATCCTACAAGGAGGCTTAGTCTTAAGAACAGTTGCTTCCTTTTTTCTGAAGTAACAAACATCTTTCCATGTGAATCAAGAAGTCTGTCTTCCCTCTTTCTACCCCAGTCCCACTGACCTGAAAGAGAAAGAATTGCATTAGTTGGACCTATGCAGAGTGGTGAAAATACATCTTAAGATGTCGGCGGGTTTCCAGAGATCAGATAACCTGTTTTCTGTTTTCGGGGCAGCAAAGAAAGGCCAGAAAACTTCCAAAGCTCCATTGGCAAGGTGGATCAGATCTAACATAATGAATGCTTATGCGGCTGCCAAAAAGTCATTATCAGACTTGAGCAGAGCACACTCCACCAGGGCAATGGTAACTTATTGGGCTGAAAAGGCAGAAGTTTCTCTGGTGGAACTTTGCAGGGCGACAACCTGGTCCTCCCCACATACTGTCACAAAAGTACTACACGCTAGACATACAAAATTCAGCCAATGCAGCATTTGGGTGCAGGATGCTGCAGACAGTTATCAAAAGGTGATTGCAGAGTTTTGGTCCACAGGACTGTATGTGAACCAAATATTCTCCCCCTCCCAGTTCAGGATGGGTACTGCTTTTTAGAAGCCACATGTAATGAATCCCATTGACAACATGGAGCGACACAGAATGAAGAAATTCTGTCAAACTTAGCATAATTTATTTTGATATTAACTCCAACACCGTCAATGTGGCCGCACCCGAGAGTCATTGTTACTCTCCTGGAGAACATTGGCGGACATAGATGGGTGGAATTCAGAGGATTAGCCATCCTTAGTTTTAATCAACAGGGGTGGTTTGGACTTTTCTCAGGCACCTTAAACGGTCTTTTAGGTTGCCCTGCAGAGCCATTCAATTGTTTCTTCTTAGTTAAAAAAAAATTCTGTTATGAAGAGTTTTTTTGGGTTGTCTGCACTTCAAGTATTCAGAAGCAGAGGCGACACACAGTAAGAAAGCACGTTTACAAGATGAGAAGTTTCAGTTAAGGCCTTGAAGGGAATGGGCAAGTTTGCTGTCCAGCAAGTTAAGACAGTCATTTTTTCTTAGTTTTCATGTTCTGAGTTTTGGAAGGCAACAGTTGGTGGCTGTTATGCTTTTGTGTTCAGGGGTAACAGAAATGTTACTGCATTGTGATAGATGCTGACTGAGGAACTGGAAGCTAGCGATGTATGAAGTTGGCAAAGTTTGCAGAGGAAATAATTTGTGAAGTTTAACAAATTTGCAAAGTGTAGAGTTTGCAAAGTTTTTGGCAGGCGAAGTGGCATTTTTTTCAGGTGAAGTTCTGAAAATCAGAACTTCACCTTAACTTCACCTGAAAAAGTGCCATTTCACCAGGGAAAACTCGATGTGAAGGGGCAAAGTGGCGAAGAGGGCGATTAGTGATGTTATCCGCGAAGGCAAATTTTGCAACTTCGCTGAAACTTCACTAGCGAAGTAAAACTTTGCAGCATCTCTACTGGTAGTCTCAGAATACAGAGGTCACCAGCATTCTAAGCTGTAGTCACAGCTTCTTAACGCTATGGCTGTGCCAGTGATCACTAGTCAGGGTGCATTACTACCCACATGTAATGAAGCCCATTGACAATGCTGGCTCTAACAGAAAAATACATTGTGATAAGTCTGACATAATTTCTTTCATATGCACCATTGTTTGTCACAAAAACATCTATTATTCCTCTCTGTCCAGCAACCTAGGTCTCCTTTCACTTGATCCAAGTCGACAACTCAAATTGTCCGCAGTAGTTTACAAATGTGCGCACAGGGTTTGCCCAGCTTACTTGAACAATCTACTGCTCAGACCATCATGCCCTGTCTACTCAGGTCACAGTCTAAAAACCTTTAAAAGGTTCCCAGAGCCTGCAAGACCATCAGACATAAGGATTCCTCCATAACCACATCTATCACCTGGAACTTGCATCCCACTGGGGTTAAGATTCAACTTTTCTACTGTACAGGCCTTCAAGAGTTCCATGAATAGCCATCTTTTTCCTCTTGCAATTGCCAGCAATCCACTTCTGCTATACACTAAGATAACCAGTCTTATTCTGCCTGCGTACTCTACCACCAGCTTTCCCTCCCTACATCTTTCCTCCACCATCTTAACTCTGTTTCTTTAAACAGTTGATGATGCGTTATTTGGATAATAATGTAAATATGTGCTTATTACAAATGCAACTTTGTGTACATGTGTCAACATATCATAACTGTTAGTATCTCCCGCTGCTGGAGTTGTACCCTATGGGACACTTACAAACTAGGGAATTTGCCTAAACATGGATATCTCAGCATGCAAAATTTCAAATAAATAATAAGTGAGTCTTAGTGTCTCTTTTAAAGTCTGTTTCTCTGGCTGGTGACAGCTTTTCCATTTCTCGGGTAACAGTGCTTTCCCCTTATTAGGGCACTTTTCTTTTCTATCTGTGACTGGCTCTGCACCACACTTGGGCATCCAGCTATCAGGCCAAATGGTGTGACTTGGTCATTTAAAACAGCAGTGCATGATAGCAGTGAAAATTCTGACCTACAATTTTTTATTCTATTTTAGGCAGTCCCTTATCCCCTGACTTGTAAGATACCCTTTTCCCCATTTCGAGTCTGCTTTACCCCTTTTTTTTTACAATTGAAATAATAGAAGGGGGCCCCTTTTAATATGGCTTTGATCTGGATTTCATCCGTATCCTCAGCAGTTTTTGTACTGTACACCTGTTGGCTCATAAGGTCAAGAAGCACTGCCTGTGGCATGCCTGTTCTTTATAGTCACAATAAAAGTTATCTTAAATGGTGGGTATTCAAAAGCAGCAGAGAATATTGATGAAAACCTATTTTGAGCTATATTAAAAGGAATGCTGCTTTTATAATTTCAAGTGTAAAAAAAGTGATAACGCAGACTCAAAATGGGGGGAATGGTATCAAATAAGTCAGGAGATAAGGGGCAACATAAACAGAATGAAAGCGTATAGGTCAAAATTTTCACCACTATTGTGCACTGTTGCCTTAAACTAATGTAAGGCTGCTACCAGAGACTGATGATAGTGACTCAGTGCTTTGACAGTGATATGCATTTCAACACAGAGTCATCTCATGAGGATTGGGTTGACTTTACAGTCCTGCCAGCCCAAACCTCTTAATTCTCAATCAATAAGCGTCATTCTCGGAGGTACTATTAACTTATTATAGAGCAGGTATTCACCTAAGTGGTGATGTTTTACATGGGCTATGTTAGTATTGTTTTGTTTAAAATGTGTGCAGTGTAGTATTTCTTTGTGTCTCCTAATGTACCATATGGTCATACTGTAATTTACTTCAGTCTATCAGGCTGCCTCGTCCGTTTCAGACTGCTATGGAGAAAATCTGCCTAACTAGACATGCTGCTAACCCGAGTCTGTATGATGTAATCTCCACAAAACAGGCTCGGGCTGCATGGGGTGATGCTGAAAGCAGCTGTGCAGTCTGTGGGAATTTTTTAAGTATGCAGACGTTCCCGATAAGTGCTTAGTAGAGATGGCACTCAGGAATCTGCACACCACAGTGCGAATATTTAAAAGTCAGCCTGTGCTGGTGAATTTCTCCGATCGTCAGGGCTGGGATTGGCAGAGTAATCTGTCAAGACTTCATTCAGTAACACTCTGGGCCTGGATATTCAAACTGCGCCAGGCTGTGGCGCAAGCCTGGGCGTAGCTCAACTTTGTTGCGCAGGGGTGTGGCCTGGGCGATGTTCAACGGAGCTGTGCTATGGCACAGCAGCTTTGAATATTGCACCCTGGCCACCCCCACTGTGCATGGCGCAGTGGCACTGCACCAGCACAAGTGGGCAGAGTGGAGCATGGAGATGCGCTAGCGCAAGTGCCATTGCGCCATGCACAGCACCTCCGATATTCAAGCGGGACATGCAAATGGAGCCATAATTTATGCAAGGCACACTTGGGGCCATTGGCATCTCATTACTGTTGTTGCATACCAATGATATGCTGAGTGCGATCCCCAATGACTTGCGCCTGGCGCTGCCAGGCCAGGCAGCTGTCGGGACTGAGCCCCGCGGCCCATCTAAAAGAACCCCCACGTCCAATATCCCTGGTGGTCCAGTGGACCGCTATGTGCCCGATCACGGGCATTTGTCTAGAAGAATAAGCCCCTGTCCTATATCCCTGGTGGTCCAGTGGACTGCACTCTGCCCAATCGCGGGCATCAGTATTATAACCCCCCCACGTCCAATATCCCTGGTGGTACAGTGGACCTCTATGTGCCCAATCGTGGGCATCGGTATAGTAACCCCCCATCCAATATCCCTGGTGGTCCAGTGGACCGATCGCTGCCCGATCACGGGCATCTGTAAATCATAAAATACTCCTACTACCCTGGTGGTCTAGTGTACCTCCGTCCCCACCCGGCGACTGAGCCCCACCACCCCGCCCCCCATCAGCCGGCGGGCGGCAGCACCCACCACGCCTCAGCCCCACCACCCGCCGACTGACACTCGGTGGGGCTCAGAGTGGGTGGGAGGGGAAGTCACTAGACCACCAGAATAATAGGAGTATTTTATGATGTACAGATGCCCGAGATTGACAGCGATCGATCCACTGAACCACCAGGGATATTGACGGACGTCATACCAATGCCCGCGATCGGGCGAGAGGCGATCCACTGACCACCAGGATATGGGTGGGGATTACATTCGGATGCCGCAATGGGGCGTAGAGGCGCTGCCAGGTGCGGCAGGAACTCGGGTGGCCACCCACAGGTGGCAGCTGCCGTGTTGCACCCTGCAATGCAGCAACTCACCTGTGGGTGGCCATCACTTGTTCCTTTTTTTTTTTTTTTGCTCACCTGTGTGCAGGCGCAGGTAGGGGTTGCGCATGCATGACTCTGCACATCCTGGGCTGAATATCGGGCTGTGCAGGTTATGCATGGGCACACCCC
The DNA here is from genome assembly GCA_016271365.2 of Neoceratodus forsteri. NCBI lineage: Eukaryota > Metazoa > Chordata > Ceratodontiformes > Ceratodontidae > Neoceratodus > Neoceratodus forsteri. Next base: position 1,318,511,523 of record CM028131.1, read on the forward strand.
CCCCCCACCTGTGCCTGCATACATTACTGATGCGCTCCGGCACATCGGGATTTGTGCCATGCACTTTTCCTGTTTGAATATCGCGCCGGGGCACATCACTGGGTTGTGCATGGCGCAACACTGTTGCACCATGCGCAACCCTTTTGAATATCTGGGCCTCTGTGTGTATCTCTTTCTTAGCCCAGTGAAATAGTGTTATGGCAGGATTAAAACAAAAAAAAGATTTCTACACTGTGTTTATTTTTTCATTTTGTTTCATTTGTCACTCAAGTTTCGCTGTGAAGGTCTCTGAGAAAATTAAAAAAAACTGTATTACAAAGGTTGGTACAGTATAGAAATTTAACTGTGTTGTATTTTAACGTGTAAGGCACTGCCTGCCGTTTCTTTTGAATTTACTATGCAATTGTCACGTCACCTGTCATTTCCCGCATTACTATATGAACGGGAGGTGAATGAATGCGAGACAGGAGCGGTATTACATTTCTGTCATTAATCTGGGGCTTCTAACATGAAAAAAACAATACAGAAAAAATTCAAAAGAAATAACAAACCGTGCCTTACGTATTAAAATATAACATAGTTAACTATCTATGCTGTACCAACCTTGGTAATATAGCTTTTTTTTCTTTTTAATTTTCTCACAGACCTTCGCAGGGAAACTTGAGTCACAAATCAAATGAAATGAAAAAACACAGTGTAGAAATCTTTTTTTTTTTTTTTTTTTTAATCCTGCCGTTACATTATTGCACTGGGCTAAGAAAGAGACACACACAGAGTATCAGTGAATGAGGTCTTGACAGACTTCTCCGACGATCCCAGCCCCGATGATTGGAGAAATTCACCAGTACAGGCTGAATTTTAAATATTTGCACTATGGTGTGCAGATTCCTGAGTGACAGTCACTACTAAGCTCTTATCGGGAATGCACGTACCTGTATTTCCCATAGACTCTGCAGCCGCTTTCAGCATCACCTTGTGCAGCCTGAATCTGTTTTCTGGAGACGTCATCACACAGACTCGGGCAAGCAGCATGTCTAGTCAGGCACATTTTCTCCATAGTGCTCTGAAACGGACAAGGCAGCCTGATGGACTGAAGTTAAATATGACCAAACGATACATTAGGGGAGACAAAGAAATACTACACAGCACATGTTTTAAATATGTATTTATTTAAACAATACCAATGCAGCCAATATAAAACATTACCATTTAGGTGAATACCTGCTGTTAAAGACACGATTTAGCTAGAGTGATTTTTTTAAGAGTTTTACATTCTGTTTTGTATTTTAGGAAAACGTGTATAATGCTCCTACCTCTTGCCTCTGAAGTGCAAAACTCCACTTTAATGTTACCGCTCAGACAACAACTGTACACAAGATAAGAGGTCCTGCTGTTCTGAGCTCTAATTGACTGAAATCATGAACATGAGTTATATTTGGAATAGTAACTCTACACTACAGGGAGGAAGAGTATGTTGTGGATTATTGCTGATAGTAAACTGACCCTGGGCCAGACTAATCTTGGGTCAGTGGTCAGAACAATAATCTATCTGCAGCTCTCAACTCAGAGTTTCTCAGATATCCATGAATCTGCATGGCTTGGGATTACATCCCTGAATAACAGCCATTTGAGTCTGTGCTGTACTGCAAATTTTGGGATTTTACTTGGCAGATAATGGAGATTGCAGGTATGAACTGAAAGGGCTTGGGGGAGGGTTATAACCAAAGTCCTCCTCTCCAAGCAATTCTGATTATTCCACTGATGTAGATTTGAAATGTAAGGGTGAAATGAACTGCACGTCATCTTCACCCACACCCCCACACTCCTGTGCACACTTGTTATCAAGGGTCTCAAGCAGAACTGAGGCCTGAGGGCCCTTACATTACGGGGTTAGTGGAAGCGCTGCTCTTTTTCTCCTGTTTATCACAAAACAGGCTTTCAGGCTGGTACACTAGATGCCATGTTGATTACCAAAAAATGTGCTGCCAATTTGGTATGTGTGTGTGTGTGTGTGTGTGTGTGTGCCTTTGTGTGCATGGGGGTTGTCAACCAGGTGCGGGTGGTTTCCCACCTCACACAAATTGGAACCATGCTGTAAAAATTCCTATTGTTTTTAGAAGCTCATCATTTTCAAGTATTTATTAGGATCTGCATGTTTACATATGTGAACATGCAGAAACCCTCTGTTTGATAGGGCTGCAGCTCTCTGTTGATACCTGGGCTTAGAGGATGAGGGACAACAACTGTGTTAAGTTCACTTTAGATTTTTATGGTCCCACCTAAAAACTGTGGCCCAGATATTCAAAAGGGTTCGCATGGCACAACAGTGTTCGCCATCGCAACCTGATCACATGTTGTGATATTCAAAAGGAAAAGTCTGCGGCACAAATGCCGATGCGCAGGGTGCATCAGTACTGTATGCGGGCGCGAGGTGAGAGGGCATGCCCATGCGATACCCTACATAGCCCGATATTCAGCCGGGATGTGCAGAGCCATGCATGCGCCCCTACCTGCGCCAGCACAAAGTTGATCAAAAAGGAACAACTGATGGCCACCCACAGGTGAGCTGCCGCATTGCAGGCGTAACCGCGGCAGCTGCCACCTGTGGGTGGCCACCAACTCCGCTGCACCTGGCGGGCGCCCCATGCCCGATCGTGGGCATTTGTTAAAAAAAGAACTATTCTGTCCAATATCCCTGGTGGTCCAGTGGACTGCTATCTGCCTGATCGCGGGCATCTGTATAAATACAGAAATAAGTCCAATATCCCTGGTGGTCCAGTGGACCGCTGTCTGCCCGATCGCGGGCATCTGTATAGAAAAAAAGAAATCCGTCCAATATCCCTGGTGGTCCAGTGGACTGCTATCTGCCCAATCGCGGGCATTTGTAATTAAAAATAGAAATATTTCCTATATCCCTGGTGGTCCAGTGGACCGCTATCTGCCCGATCGCGAGCATTTGTAATTAAAAATAGAAATATTTCCTATATCCCTGGTGGTCTAGGGTACCCCCTCCCACCGCCCACTGAGCCCCTGCCCCTCCCGGTCAGCAGGTGGGCGACAGCACCCCATCCGCCTGCCGCCCTGCTGGCAGGCCGACCGCATCACCGTCGGTGGGGCTGTCGCCCGATGGTTCTGGCGTGAGCCAATGGCGTGCAACCATACCATACTACACATTCAGGAATCATTCACATATCTGGAATGTGCAGTACGACATGGAGCTGCGCCCGTGGCTCACGCTGTGGCTGTGGCATGCACAACTGGCGGTGTCGGTCGGCGCAGGCGGCGAGGCGGGAAATGAGAAGCTGCTGCCGCCGGCTGACCGGGAGCCGGGTGGGGATCGAGGGCGCCGGGGGACGGGGCACTCTAGACTCAGGGATAGAAATATTTCTATTTTATTACAAATGCCCGCGATCGGGCAGACAGCAGTTCGCTGAACCACCAGGTATAGCAAATATTTCTATTTTAATTACAAATGCCAGCGATCGGCAGATAGTGGCCACTGGACCACCAGGGATAGAAATATTTCTATTTTAATTACAAATGCCCGCAATCGGGCAGACAGCGGTCCAGTGGACCACCAGGGATATTGGAAGGAATTCTTTTTTTCTATACAGATGCCCGCGATCGGGCAGATAGCGGTCCACTGGACCACCAGGAATATAGGAAATATTTCTATTTTTAATTACAAATGCCCACGATCAGGCAGACAGCGGTCCACTGGACCACCATGGATATTGGACGGAATTCTTTTTTTCTATACAGATGCCCGCGATCAGGCTGTGGAGCACATTACTGGCTGCAGGGGGCATTGGTCCCTGACGGCTGCTGCCTGGCAGGCCGCCAAGCGCAAGTCATCGGGAATGGGTGCACCTGCATGCAAATGGGGCCGTAATGACATGCAAATGGCCCCATGTGCGCCTTGCATACATTATGGCCCCATTTGCATGTCAAGTTTTGAATATCGCGGTTGCTGTGCATAGCGCAATGGAACTTGCGCTAGCGCATCCCCATGCTCCACTCTGGCCACTTGACCTGGCGCAGTGCCACTGCGCCATGCACACTGCGGGTGGCCAGGGTGCAATATTCAATGATGCTGTGCCATGGCGCAGCTCCGTTGAATATCACCCAGTCCACACCCTTGCACAGCCAAGTTGAGCTGCGCCTAAGCTTGCGCCACAGCCTGGCGCAGTTTGAATAGCTGAGCCTGTGAATACAAGAACCTGACCTAAAAGGGTGTAAATAGCTATCAAGGGTGTCTGGTGGTTATAAATGGCCATGTCTGGTATACTCTATTTGTCACCAAAACTCCGAAATAGCTTTGCACCCTTACAGTGCTGTAGACAGTACAATTATGTTCAGTTGGTTGTAATTAAGTATTATGATATATTCTGAAAAAAACAAGAAAATGAATTGCTTATAAGGGGAAATTTTAAACTGCGTGGCAGTTGGTTTACTTAATAACGTAAATACTGTACTTTATACATTTAGAAACATTCATATTATAAAATACTTATTCCTTTTATAGCAAATTAGCGTAAATATTTTAACACGAGATAAAGCAAACTTTACTTGTTTTTACAAAAATGAGATACATTAAAAATGGATCTTTTTTTTTTTTTTAGGTTTAATAATCTGTTTAATATTTGGAACAAGTATGAACCACGATTACCAACTCGCTTTTACCTGGAAAAACTGTTGGCAGTTGGGGATTTTCTAGCACAAGCCAAGGTAAGTGATGGTGATAAATGAGTTAATATAGTACTGTGTCGAGCTGTTAAACCTTAGGCCAATTATCTTTTTTTTTTTTTTCATATAGGTTTTTCTCCCTTCAGGACACCAAGAAAGCTCATTCCACCCTGCCAGCTCAGGGGCATCATCCTACCTGCCCAGGTGCTCCCTTTTTCTGTTTTCTCACTGTTACCCCAGGACCTCAGTACATTGACCTGCATACGTGTGGAGGCGCACATGTGCTCTGAGGCCTGTTCTTCCCACCTGGCCTAGTGCCAGGTCCCCCCTTGACTTGGCGCTGCCACTGAGCCTCCACCTGGTGGCTGCCAAGGGCCAGAAAAACCCCACATCCCTCCTCGGAAGAGGAGAGCTGCCTGGTGGCAGCTCAATCCAACTCCTTGCCCTCCCCCACAGTCGACCCCCAGCAACCCATGCTCACTCCCGAACACGGGTTGCCGGCATGGGTCAAGGTAAGGCGCCAGTGCCTCAGCCCTCTTCACTACTGGGCCGGCCTCATATTTTTTTTTTTTTTAAAACAAGGTTCTATTGGAATTTGGCTTTAAGTGAGTAATTAGTATGGGACAGATATTGAAAACATTCACACATAAGATTCAATTGCTCATGGTAATTCTGAAACACTTTCCTGACAGAAAAGTACAGAATACATCCAAGGGTACTAAAGGAACTGGCTGAGAAACATAGAATCTGATGGCAGATAAGGACCGCTTGGCCCACCTAGTCTGCCCATTTCCCTACCTAATGGATAAGCTGCAGATCCTAGTTAACCAACAGTCTACTTCCTCCTGCCCCCCACTAGAATTGCCTTATGTCTGTCACATGCATTCTTGAATTCCCCCACTGTTTTTGATTCTATGATCTCCTCAGGAAGGCTGTTCCATGTATCTACAACCCTCTCTGTGAAAAAATACTTCCTCACATTACCTCTGAGCCGTCCCCCCTCTATCTTCAAATTGTGACCCCTTGTTCTTGCACATCTCTTTTTCTGAAAGAAGCTACCCTCTTGGACTTTGTTGATTCCCTTGAGGTATTTGAAAGTTTCTATCATGTCCCCCCCTTTCCCTCCTTTCCTCAAGGCTCTACATCTTAAGCTCCTTTAGTCTTTCCTGATATATCTTTTGGTGCAGACCCTACACCGTTTTGGTTGCCCTCCTCTGGACAGCCTCCACCCTGTCTTATTTCTTTGCGGAGATGGGGTCTCCAGAACTGTACATAGTACTCCAGATGTGGTCTTACCAACTGTCTGTACAGAGGGCCAACAACTTCCTGTTTTCTACTGGTGATGCCTCTCCCTATGCATCCCAGTATCCTCCCAGCCCTCCTTACTGCCTTTTCACATTGCTGGCCCACCTTTAGGTCATCTGATATGACTACCCCCGGGTCCCTTTCCATTTTTGTTATTGTCAGTATCTCACCCCCCATTGTGTACTCTTCCCCTGGGTTTTTGTTTCATAGGTGCATTACTTTGCACTTCTTCACGTTGAATCTAAACTGCCATACATTTGACCATTCCTCCAGCCTTGCCAAGTCCCTTTTCATCCTTTCCACCCCACCTTGCATATCAACCCTGTTGCAGATCTTTGTGTCATCTGCAAAGAGACATACTTTTCCTTCTAGTCCCTCTGCAATGTCACTTATAAAGACATTAAAAAGGACCGGCCCCAATACTGAACCCTTCAGTACCCCACTAGTAACCCCCCTTTCTTCACTGTGGACTCCATTTACTATTACCCTCTGTGTCCTGTTGTCCAGCCAGTGTTTTACCCAGGCTACCACCCTGAGACCCACTCCCAGGTTGGCTAATTTGTTTATTAATCTTTGTGTGGGACTGTGTCAAACACCTTGCTAAAATCTAGGTAGGACATGTCCACAGCCCCTCCCTAGTCTACTACTTTGGTCACCCAGTCAAAGAAATCAATTAGATTTGTCTGACATGACCTTCCTGCTGTGAATCCATGCTGTCTTGGGTCCTGTGCCCCACTGGCCTCTAGGTACTCAACAGTTCTTTCCTTCAGAAGTGATTCCATCATTTTCCCTACCACTGAGTTCAAACTGACAGGTCTGTAGTTTCCTGCCTCTGTCTTGCTCTCACTTTTGTTAAGGGGAATCACATCCGCCCTCTTCCAGTCCTCAGGTACCACACCTTCCTCCCATGATTCATTAAAAAGGGTAGTCAGTGGTGTTACTAGTTCTTCCCTTAGTTCTTTTAGAATTCTGGGGTGAATCCCATCAGTAGTAGTAGTAGTAGTAGCAGTAGTAGTAGTAGTAGTAGTAGTAGTAGTAGTAGTAGTAGTAGTAGTAAAAAGTTTATTTCTGATATCAGAAACAGGATAAAACCCAATTTAGCATCAGCTAATTTACAATGGGGTCCTACTGTACAAAAAATATCAGTTTCATTTTTAAATACATACAGATGCAAACACTATACATATATAAAACATAATACATATACAATCAGGGAAAAAAAGAAGAACAAGATAATAATTACAACAATAAACCATATATGTAAGCATCTCAAGTACAGCAAATCTTTAAAGACATTGCTTCCTTTACAAGCCATGATTTTATTTCATTCCAAGATATTTTATTTGTACTTGACCTCAAATAACCTGGTAATAAATTCCACAATTTTGGACCTTCATATAGATAACAATGTTGGCCCTTCACTGTTCTCATAAGGGGTACCCTAAATTTTACTTCTTCTTCAGATCTCAAACCTACCTTAGCATTCCATTTCTCCAGAAACTCCACTAGATATCCTGGAACTTTTTTACAATAACAGCGATAGGTTAACCATTGCACATGCATATTTCGCCGTTCTGTCAAGGATATCCAATTTAGGTTTCTGTAAAGAGTGCAATGATGTGTTTTCCGAGGTGCATCCAAGACAAAACGTGCATATCTATTATAGATGACATCAAGCTTTTCTAAATTACTCCTAACTGCCCCTCTATATATGATATCACCATAGTCGATATGTGGAATTATCATTGAATTAACTATCCTTAACCTAGCATCAAATGAAAGACAACTTCTGTGCTTATACAATACCCCCAACTTTTTACACAATTTTTGTGTCAAGCTATCAACATGAGAATCCCAACTACAATGAGAGTCCAACCATACTCCCAAGTATTTATAACGATCCACAGAGGTCAGGCTATGCCCATCAAATGTCTTGATATCCAACTCCACATGTACTTTTTTATTTGAAAACAACATTACCTGTGACTTCTGTGAATTCAAGACCAAACCATGTTCTGAAAAATATATTTGTAATGTATTAAAACATTTCTGCAATTTATCCTGTATATATCCCTCAGATTTCCCTTCAAGGTACAAAATTGTATCATCTGCATACAAGTGGTGCCGGACATCGTTCATCAGATGTCCGACACCATTTGTATATATATTAAATAGAATGGGTCCTAGCACTGACCCCTGAGGAACACCAGAATTAACATCTAGATAGCCAGACACAAAATTACTACCTAACCCTTTGTTGTCTACCATCCAGGTAGCCATGGAACCAGTTCTGGGCTTCCTGGCTGAGGCCTACAGATCCCAATTCTTCCATCAATACCTGATGTCCCAAGGTATCGAAAGCCTTTGACAAATCAACATAAATTGCTCCAACCAGAAAGCCCCTATCCATGGCCACCTGGATGTCTGTCACAACCTTAACAAGTGCAGTATTAGTACTATGTTGTGCCCTAAAACCTGACTGATATCTATTATATTTTTCATTTTTTTCAAGATAACTATTTAATTGAGAAACCACAATTTTTTCAAACACTTTAGAAGTAACTGAGAGCAATGATATTGGTCTATAATTCCGCATATCATTTCTCACCCCTCCCTTAAACACTGGTATCACTTCTGCCTGTTTCCAGACTAATGGGTAGGTACCCGTCTTCAGTGAGAGGTTAAAAATGTCAGTCAATATTGGTGCTATTACTGGGGCAGCAATTTTTAACAAAAAAGATGGAATCCCATCTGGACCTTGGGCCTTATTTATATTTATTTTTAATAATTCCCGATAGACTTGGCTTGGAAAAATATTTTGAAAACAGAATAATAAACCATTTTCATCTTTCTTTTCTTGATTTCTCACTTGCTTAATTATACCAGGAAGGGGACATGTATTAATCTGAGAAGACCCTATATCAACAAACATTTTATTCAATATAGCAGCTGCCCCATCTGAAAGTTTTACTGGGCCATTTTCTGCCATAAATTCATTTGGCAGTTCTGAGGTCTTATTTCCTTGTAAGTTTTTAACCATATTCCAGAAATCCCTAGGTTTTTTAAACTGGTCAGTTGCCATTCCAAAAAGATAGAAATCTGATTTAGCTTTCCTTATTTGTGCAATATATAGAGTACGTGCTGCTCGATATTTTTCCCAAAGCGCTCTCTCAATTTTTTTTTGCCAATCTCCATGCAACATCCCTTTTCTTACGATAAACTCTTCACTTTGCAGTATACCAAAAGGAATTTTTTTGTTTAATTTTCCTACTTTGGATAGGTGCAAAAATATCACATACAGATATAAATTCACCACAAAAATATGACCAGACACTATCTATATCAGGAATCAAAGTTAAGCGAGACCAGTTTCTTGATTCCAGTTCAACCATAAAGGATGTATAATCCAAGTTCTTAAAACTATGATAATATTTAATTTGAGGAACTGTCAATTGCTTAGCTGTTTTCCTAACACAAAAAGTTATCTGATGGTCACTAAATGAATCTGGAAGCACTCCAGCCACTGAATATTTAGTAGGGTCAGAAGTAAATATCAGATCCAAAATAGTGGAGGAATTGGGAGTCTTAGCATTTAGTCTTGTAGCTGTGGCAATCAACTGAGACAAACCCGATATTGTTTTTAAATCCATTATTTTGCTGGTGGGTGGCACCCTCATCCAATCTATATTCATGTCCCCCATAATCATAAGCTCATGACTTTCCCTATAGGGAAGCAAAAGATCTTGGAGAACAAGAAACTGTTGGTCATCTCCCCTTGGGGGAAGGTAACAACCCACCAGCAGCAATGGTCTACAATAAGGGATTTTTATCTCCAGGACTACCTTTTCCATGCCTGATGTACTAGGCACAATTTAGATTCTTAATTTCCAGAGCTACAATACCATAGACCAAAACGCCCCCATCCCTTTTCCCACGGTCGTGCCTCCATAATTGGTAACCAGGTACCTGTATTTCACCATTCTGTATCTTTTTACTTAGCCAGGATTCAGTTATTACTATAATATCTGGTTTAAATTCCAGGATCCATTCCCTTATCATATCAAATTTTGGAAAGAAACTCCTAGCATTCAACTGAACAAACGAATGTTTGCTTTATCCACCTTCAATTTTAAGAGTTCTTTCAGAACCCTTTCTTCTGTGAAAGGACTAATATCAACCCCCCTATCCAGAGTGCTTCTATTGACCGGATTAGATATCTCCCCCTGCTCTTCCACTGTGAATACTGAGCAGAAGTATTCGTTCAGTATCCCTGCTTTTTCACTGTCGCTCTCCGCCCAACCACCTTCCTCTTTATTCAGCCTCAGTATCCCTGCCTTAGTCTTTCTTTGCTCCCTAATGTACCTATAAAAGGTTTTATCCCCCTTCTTAACTGAGTTGGCTATCTTTTCCTCGGTTTGGACCTTTGGTATTCTGACTGCCTTCCCCGCTTCCTTCTGCTTGAACTGGTACAGTTCTCTGTCCTGCTCCTTCTGTGTTTCCTTATAGTTCCTAAATGCTATCTTTTTCTCCCTAACCTTCCCCGCCACTTCTTTTGAGAACAATATGTTTTTTTCTTTCGTTTTGATTTATTTGCTTCACACAAAGGCTTGTTGCCTTTGTGATGGTGGTTTTGATGTTTCCTCATTGTTGCTGCACCCCACCTTCTTGCCTGTTTGCTAGTGCTTTTCTGAGGCACTCTCCTATTTTGACAACAATCAGCCCTTCTGAAGTCCAGTACCTTCACTTTTGTATGGCTTGACTCTACAGCTAAGTTTATCATGAACCACACTGTTTGGTGGTCGCTTGTTCCCAGATAGCTACCCACCTCAAGATCAGAGATCCTCTCTCCATCCCCATTTGAGAGTACCAGGTCTAAGATTGCTCCCTTCCGAGTGGGTTCCAAAACTAGCTGTCTGAGGCATGCTTCCTGTAGGGCATCGAGAATGGCCCTGCTCTTGGATGTGGCTGCAGCAAAGGTACTTCAGTTAACATCTGGCATATTCAGGTCCCCCATCAGCAATATCTCCCCTTTCTCTGCCATCCTAAGGATGCCTTCTATCATTTCCTTGTCCATTTCCTCCCCCTGAGATGGCGGTCTGTATACAACCCCTGTGCAGATTGTGGTGCCATTTCCAGTCTCTAGGGTGACCCACAGTGCATCCTCTCCTCCCTGTTTACCCTTTAGTTCTGTTGCTTTGATCCCTTCCCTTCCACATAAAGAGCTCCTCCTCCTCCTCCTCCTCCTCTTCTTCTTCTTCTTCTTCTTCTTCTTCCCTCCCTGTCCCTCCTGTAGATTGTGTACCCTGGTATGTTGACATCCCAGTCATGGTTCTCTGTGTACCATGTTTCTGTGACTGCCACAATATTCAGGCATCCCTCTTCCATCAAGGCCACCATTTCGGGGTGCTTTGTACCTAGACTACGGGCATTGGTACTCATTACCCTCCATTTTTTATGGCTTTATTTATTTTTGCCCCATCCCTGTCCTTACTGCCTTTGTCTTTTTCTCCATTTACCCCTGCCATTCTCCCTATTGACTGCTCTATCATGGTGTTTACCTCACTAACTACCCTGATTTTTGAGGGGGGGGCTAGGATTTCCCTTCTCCTTTTCAGTGCCTCCCCCCTTGGCTAGTTTAAATGCTTGCCAAAGAAGCATTTAAACCTGTCACCGAGGATCTTGGTTCCCCTCCTGGATAGATGCAGACCATCGCACCAGTATAGGCCTGCATCCCTCCAGGTGTAGCCCCAGTCCCCAATGAAGCCAAATCCCTGAGCTCTGCACCAGTTTTTCAACCTGTCATTGAATCCCATGGTGCTGCATACCCTATCCGCATCCATGCCATAGACAGGTATCACTTCCAAGAACGTTACTGTGTGTACTACTTGTCTAAGGCCCCTCCTCAACTCCACAAACACCTGTTGCACTGCTCTGATCCCATTCTCAGCCAGGTCATTCGTCCCTAGGTGGATAATGACATCCAGCTCACTCCCCCTTGCAGCTGCTCCCACAATCCTGAGGATTCATTTCCTGTCCCTTCAGGCCATGACACTGGGCAGGCACCTTACCTCCCTTTCCTCCTCCCTCCCCAGTTCTACCCCTTAACAATTGGGTCCCCACCAGGAGTTGTTCCTTCCTGTGTGGGGTCCTGTGCCACCCTCCTGTGGGTCTCCATTGTGGAGGTTCCCAGCATCCTCCTTGGTCTCCACTTCAAGTGCCTCCATAGAGGAATCATGCTCGGCCAGAGTGGCAAATGAATTGTGGAGAGGGACAACTGGAGGGATGCACTTCTGTTCCACCACCCTCGCCCTCCCTGAGCTCACCTTGGTCCAACCAGTCCTCTTTTTTGGCAACCTCTGAGGTAGTGGCAGTGGCCTGGGTGGTCCCTGGGTTGGGGAGCAGGTTTTCCAAATCCTTGCCAGGTCAGCATGGAGATGAACAACCTCCTCCCTTGGACTACAGAGGTGCCTGCAAATAGGGCAGCAACGCAGTCTCCAGAATGTCTCCCGGAAGACTGCTGCTCCACAGCCAGTGCATTGCACCACTCCCCATGTCTGTGTCCCTTCCTGTTACAGATGCTTTTTTTTTTTTGTTCTTGTTTTAGTGTGTGCAAGCTTGTGGGTGTCTCTACCCCCTATTCATTATGATGTGCCTTTAAGGATATGAACAGGTGTATGCTGTTAGCAGTTTTGGGGAAGTGATGTCAGAACCCCTGCTATAGAGGAATTATGTGCTTGGGGTGGGTGGGGTGAGAGGCAGGCTGTATGGGAGTAAACCTGTGCCCTCCAGAAACAATCAACTACAACTCTGATCCTCCACCCCAGGGAGTGCCTTCCTTCCTTTCAGACAACTATTTCACAGAGGTTAAGTAACAAGTCTAGTCACAAATGACTGCAAATATCTCCCAGCTACAGGAGAAGCTGGCAGAGCCACTGGCAGACCTATTTAATAGTTATTTAATAGTTCACTAGAGTCAGGTGTGATACCGCAGGACTGGAGAACAGCACATGTAGTGCCCCTCCACAAAAACGGTCCCAAGGATGATCCAGGGAATTACAGACCAGTCAGTCTGACCTCCATTGTGGGCAAGCTCATAGAGATCATACTAAAGGAAAGATTGGTGGAATATCTAGAGGAGTATGGTCTCCAGGATGAGAGGCAGCATGGGTTCATGGGGGGGGGATTGTGTCAAACAAATCTGATTGACTTCTTTGACTGTGTCACTAAGACAGTAGACGGGGCCAAGTGGTATACATCCTCTATCTTGATTTTAGCCAGGCCTTTGACTCTGTGCCCCACAAAAGGTTGATCAGGAAGTTGGTGGATCTTGGAGTTGGGGAAAAGATGGCCAGATGGGTGGAAAACTGGCTGAGAGACAGAACCCAGAGGGTTCTTGTGGGGAGAGAGTTATCTGGCACCAGAGAGGTAACCAGTGGGGTCCCACAGGGCTCCGTGCTGGGGACAGTGTTGTTCAGTATCTTCATCAATGACATTGGGGATGGCATTAAAGGCAAAATGTACCTATTCGCAGATGACACCAAGCTCTGTGGGAGAGTGGACACAGCTGAAGGGATACAGGACCTACAGGAAGATCTGGAAAAGCTGGGGAGGTGGCCCAGTATCTGGCAGCATGGCTTCAACGCCAAGAAATGCAAAGTTATGCATATTGGAGCCAAGAATCCCAGGACAGAGTACTATCTGGGTGGAGTCCGAGTATCTGCATCAGAGGAGGAGAAGGACCTGGGAGTGATGATCACTAGTGACCTGAAGCACTCCATGCAGTGCAAGAAAGCAGCAACAAAAGGCAAACAAGATGCTAGGATGCATAGCTTGGGGGATCAGTAGTAGGGGAGAGGAGGTTATACTGCCCTTGTACAGGTCACTGGTAAGGCCGCATCTAGAGTTTGGAGTTCAGTATTGGTGCCTACACCTCAAAAAGGACATTAACCTGCTGGAGAAGGTCCAGAGGAGGGCTACAAAGATAATAGCCAGTCAGCAGGGCAAGGCATACGAGGAGAGGTTGAGGGCACTGAGCATGTACTCCCTGGAAGACAGGGGGGGAGAGAGAGAGAGGACATGATTGGGACCTTCAAGTACTTGAAAGGGATAAATAAGGTTGAGTGGCAACCGTAACACGAGGGGGCACAGTCTTAAACTGGAGGGTGGGAGGTTTAGGAGGGAGGCCAGGAAGCGCTTCTTCACAGAGAGGGTGGTGGACACTTAAAATGTGCTGCCAGAAGAGGTCATCTCGTTGAAGACAGTGGGCAGCTTTAAGAGGGGCTGGGATAGGTATGGGGGAAGGTAAGGATCATGGGTAGGGAGGATGGGAGGTGTGGGGAGGGAGGGCAGGGACATTAACTCAAGCTGTGGACCCTGCAATACGAGCAGACTTGATAGACCAAATGGCCTTCTTCTGTTGGCTTCTTCGTTATGTTCGTATGTTCATATATTCATAAGAGTGCCTGCCTAACATTTTATGGGACATTGCCACAATTTCAATATAATTTCTGGGTATGCCCTTAGAAATTCTGGGCAGGCATTTTTCTGTGTAAAAATGTGTTGTAAAATTTGCATGAGAAACCAAATTGCATGTGCAAAATATTTGAATATCTTGTTTTCATGTCTGAAAATGAGAAGTGCAACAGAACTCCATTAGTAACCAGGCAGCAGTTATACTTTCCTTACCCCATATCATCAAATACCTTCTGCCCTTTTTGGGAATTTTGCCCAGCAACTTCAATGGCCTTCATTTAGGTACCATCATGCTTCTAGCTCTTGCCACGTACATTGCTGCCAGTCTTCTGAACCTCCATTCCCTAAGGTTCTGTCTCTGTCCATTGTGGGGGGAGCATGCTCAGCAGTCCAAGGAAGCAGAACAAAACCATTTTGGTGGGGCAAGAGAAAAAAGATTGAGGGTGGCAGGGCCTCAAGCAGGCAGGTCCAGTGGCAATGGAAGCAGGTGGTCACCTTCTAGCAGCAGACTGGTGATTTTTTAAGCCTAAGCCCCACCCCCAGGGACATTGCACAAGATGTCAGCATGCCCTGCCATACAACAAATGTCACAGTGTCCCTCATTCCAGTGTAATTCCCTCATTTCTAATGTTCCTCATTCCAATTCCAGTGTGGCATGGCACTGCCTTCTGTGTAATGCTAGGAGGTACCAAACAGCAGGCTGAGCTCCTCCCTGGGAGAAGGGCATCCGATAGATGCCAGAGAATCTCCTGTAAACCTCCATTCCTGATATCCTGAGATCAGGGTGCAAATACGACCCTAAGATCTACTGATTAGTGTTTTCTGAAGCAGCCTCTGTCTTCCTCAAATATGGGCCAGAGATCCTTTTTTTACTCTGCTCCTAGGCTGTGGAACAGTTTTACCACACTCTCTGTGAGACACACCAAATCATAGCTTGCATAAAGGGATCCGCTTCAAAATGCCCCACACAGCCCAGATTAGTCTTTTTGCCTAGAAGTTAAAATGTTACCTTAAGGCATTGTTTAGTAAAGTAAATTAATAAGATTGATCATACTGTCTCTCCCAACGGCATTTCCTTAGAAATGCCACACAAGGTGCATCTCAGTTCCTCCCACAGCTGACATCAGAGGTGGAGATCAGCTGCAGGAGGTTCTGAGATGCACCTATTTCTCTGGTCATCCAGTTAAAGAAATCAATCAGATTTGTCTGACATCCCCCAGCTTTTCTTTAAGAGGGCTTTCCATTAATTTCCCCACCACTTAAGTGAGACTGATCATCCTATAGTTTCCAGCCTCATCCCTGCTGCTGCTGCTCTTATGTAGAGGGACCACAGCAGCTCTTCTCCAGTCCTCTGGAACCATGCCTGTTTCCAGTGAACAACTGAATAAGGCTGTCAGTGGGGTAACAAGCACCTCCCTGAGTTCTTTTAGTACCCTTGGGTGTATCCCGTCTGGTCCCATAGATATGGCCGCATTCAGAGCTGCAAGTCCCTTCAGGCATCTTTCCTCTGAAAATAGACTTGGGTCCACATCCCCCTCTTCTTTCTTTCTGCTGCTCCCTGGTGGACCATCCCCCCCTCCTTCTCCTGTGAAACCTGAGTAGAAGTACCTGTTCAGAAAGTCTGCTTTTTTTTTTATCCTCTTCTTTGCATTCTCCCTCACCACCCTTGTTATCCTCACTATCCCTCCCCTTGCTTTCCTCTTTCCTCCATTGGAGGCTCTGGCTGAGTCTTGAATAGAAATGGAGACACTATCACTGTTGGCCTATGCAATAGATCACAAGCTTATAGTTCAAGAGGTAATCTGATAGCAACGGCTATAGGAAGTATGCTGCTCATGGGAGATTTCAACCACCCAGACACAGACTGGGAGGGGGGAATTCCTAAGACTAGCTGACATAGGTAATTTCTGGATATTATAGAGGACTTTAATCTGATACAGTGTGTTATTAGAACCACTATGGAGCAGGCTACACCTGACCTGATTTTCAGCAGTAAGGATGATTTGGTCAAAGACATGAAAACTGGGGACACACCAAGGAACAGTGATTCTAACCCCAGTAATGCTCAGAATATTTCTAACTTTATGCAGTAAGCCTGAGGGGTTGGACTGCCCGGAGAGATAGAACACATGCAAATGATGGAACCTTTTGCATGTGAGCATCTTTCAAACACTGCCTCTACTAACTGCCTGTGTTCTAACTTCTTCAGATTTTTCTCTCCGCCTGAAAAGTCTGGTCACTTGGAGTGCCATTCATCCACTTTCTCCTGCGTGAAGAAAACTTCAGATACTAAAACATCAGCATATTTTGTTTTCATTTACTGCCTCTACTAGTTGTTGTTTTTTTTATTATTAATCTACTTATGTTTAAATTTGTTATTTTTCCTGGTTCCTCTTGGTTCGGTATAACCGCGTGGGAACCAGATTAGTTTTTGTTAAAATCGGGGTTCTCTGATTAAAGAACCTCCTTAGTTAATCTCTTAGAACTTGATTTATTTAAAATTTTGCGACCGATTAATTCTCGGTTACTAGAACCGTTGACCTGGTTCCATTCCTTTACTTCGGTTCAGTTCCATCGTTTCCTTTTCAGTTCCGGAACCGACCGTTTAAAAAAAAAAAAAAAAAAAAAGTTTACCGTTTAGCAGTTGTGTTTTTCTCTTTTTTTAACATCATGTCTGAGAAACCCAAAAAGAGAACTGGTGAACCCGGATTCAAAAACTGTTCTCAGTGTGGAGAAGCATTTGCAAAAGCAGATAAACACACTTTATGTGTGGTTTGTTTGGGTTTTGACTATCTGAAAGAGGAATGTGAAGTGTGTAAAACATTCCCAGATAAGACATTAGGAAAACACCTTGAAAGGCTTAAGAAGAAATTTCTAAAGGGTCTCTCTGGCTCTGACCAGCCGATACCCCAAGATATTGTGGCTGAACCCACATCTGCTTCTGTGCCTGCCCCTAAGATGGGCGAAAAGGGCACTAAAAGAACAAATTAACCGTCTGACTCCCCAGTTCCTTCTAAGAAAAGTAAAAAATTAAAGCATACAGAACGCTCGCCTGCCAAACCAGGGACTTCTGTGCCTGCTGTGCTTGTATCTACGGCCCAAGAAATCGCTCAGGCCTTCAAAATAATTCAAACTTTACAGGTAATAGTTTCTCCTCAGCAGCCTCCTGCCCCTCCTCAGGGTCCCCAGGCTGGCAGCAATGTGCATCCACCCCCTCAAGACAGTGGGGATCAGTTTGATGATGATGATGATGATGATGATGATGATGATGATGATGATGATGATGATGATGATAGTGAAGAGGAGGGACCAATCGAACCAGAAGTGTCCCCTGAACAGGACTTTGGTTCTCTTCCAAGGGTGATTGAGGAGTTTCCATTCCATTTTACTTTCATCAGGAAGATGGCAGATGCATTGGACATCTCCACTACTGAGCAAATTGAGGATGAAGAGGAGGTGGCGTAGTTGGAGATGATGGGGCTGACACCCACAAAGGCTCTCCTCCTTCCTGTGTACAAATTCTTTAAGAAGGATGCCTTAAAGATTTTACAGACACCCAATTCCATTCCTCCCATAGATAGGAGGATGGACAGAAAGTACCAGCTGGAGTGAGAGGGAACTTATTTTTTCTTCTCCTATCCAGACCACCGGGGGTTATTCAGCAAGCTGCTTGCAGCAAAGCTAGGGTCCCTCTGTCCTCACATCCTCCAGACAAGGATTCCAGAAAGATTGACAGTATGGCCAAAAAAGGGTACCTATCAGCTTCTTTGGCTATGCGTCAGGCTACCTTCCAGGCATATGCTGCCCAGTATCAGAAGTCACTGTGGCAGTCAGTCCTGGCTATGTTCCAAAAAACTCCCTTGCCTTTGTCAGATGACCTGGCTGAAACTGCCAGGTTTGGGTTAGAGGCAGCTAAGTACCAATTTCAAATGGCTGCTAACACAAATTACACTGCAGCCAGATGGATGGTGAATATGGTGGCACAGAGAAGGTTTGCATGGCTCAGGGCCACAAACCTTACTCAGGATACCCAGTTCAAAGCTTTGGATTTTCCTTCGGAAGGAAATTCCCTTTTCGGGGAATACATTGTGGCCTATATGAAGAAGGTGGATCAGTATAAGGCCACTTACAGAAGCAACTCTGCCAAAGAGGGAGCTTCTCTCCATCCACCAGGCCTTATGAAAGGGGAGGCCGGGGCAGGTCCTTTTATACTAGGCCCTTCTTCCAGCCAGTGGCCTTACCCCAGTACCAGCAGTATCCACAGCAGGGATACTCCAGGGGCAGAGTAGAAGGGGCTCAAGGCAAGGATCCCAAGCTCAGCCTCAGCCACAATCTAAACAGACCCCCTGAGCCACAGGCCGCTTCCTCCCTACCTATGGGAGGCAGACTGTCTCACTTCCTTCATGCCTGGCTGAACATCACCATGGACAAGTGGGTTCTGGAGGTAGTGGGTCAGGGTCTGTCTGTAGAATTCAAATCCCCTCCTCATCAAAAGTTCAGAGTTTTCAGTTTTCTCTCCCTAGCAGAAAAATCACTGCTAGAGGCAGAGGTTCAAAATCTGCTACAGCTAAGAGCAGTAGAACCAGTTCCAAAATCTCTGAGAGGAAGGGGTTTTTATTCCAGAAACTTCCTAACAACAAAGAAAAGTGGGGAGTGGCGGCCTATATTTGGATCTCAGAGCTTTAAACAAGCACCTAAAGAAACACCTAAAGAAACAAAAGTTCAAAATGGTAAGGGAGAAAACGGGAGATTGGCCCGGCATCACTGGGCTTAAAGGATGCCTATTTCCACATCCCCATAAGGGATTCTTACCAGAGATATCTCAGATTCAGACTCCCTTCATGTCACTACCAGTTTTCAACCTTGCCTTTTGGCCTTTCTTCAGCCCCAAGGGTATTCACAAAATGTCTTGCTGCTGTAGTAGCACATCTTCGGAGACAGGGAATCACTGTCTTCCATTATCCGGACAACTGGTTAGTGGTGGGAAAATCCCCACTGCAAGTACAGCAGAATTTGAAAGTCACCCAGGACCTTCTAGGGTCTCTGGGGTTTCTGATCAATCACAAACAGTCTGCCTTCACTCCTGCACAGGTGTTGCAGTTCATAGAAACAGAAATAAATACCTTACAAACCAGAGCCTATCTGCCTCTGGAAAGAGTAAAAAGTCTTCGGTCAGTAGCGAATTCCTTCAGGTTACACAACCCAAGAACTGCAAGACAGTTTCTTCAGCTACTGGGCCACATGGCTGCTTCCATAGACACAGTGCTGGGTTCCAGGTTCCACATGAGAGACTTCCAGTTCCACCTCAGGTCTCACTGGTGTCAGAAAAAGACCCTTTTTCAAAACTCATTCCAGTAACAAGGGCACTGTTACAGGCCCTCTTGTGGTGGAAAAAGAAATTCAACTTAAGACAGGGAATCCCTTTTCAGAAAGAGAACCCCTCAGTAGTTCTCACAACAGATGCATCCCTCTTGGGCTGGGGCGCCCATCTAGGGCAGCACACCACCCAGGGTACCTGGTCAGTTGCAGTGTCCCTTCAGCACATAAACTTGCTGGAACTCAGAGCAATTTTGCTAGCCCTAAGAGCTTTCTCTTCCCTAGTACAAGGCAAGGTGGTACAGATCAGAACAGACAATACCACCACAATGTATTACATAAACAAGCAGGGTGGCACCAGGTCAGGCCTCCTTTGCACAGAACAGCTTACTCTTTGGGAATATCCCTGTAGCCAATCCACTTGCCAGGGAAAGACAACATCCTGGCAGATTCCTTGAGTCGAATCAACCAGGCCCATCACGAATGGACCCTAAACAGATAGATAGTACAGGTTATTTTCAGAAGGTGGGGTATTCCACAGATAGGCTTGTTCGCGTCCCACCAGAACCACCACCTGTCTTAGTATGGTTGCGGACCACCAGACCAGGGCACACTCTCTCTGGATGCCCTGACCCTGGATTGGTCTGGGAGGTTCCTGTATGCCTTTCCTCCTTTTTCTCTGGTTCACAGGGTATTGCTCAAGCTCAGGTCCCATGCAGCATCACTGATCTTGATAGCTCCAGATTGGCCAAGGCAGCCATGGTACTCTCTTCTGCTCTCCATGTCTGTCACCAAACCAATACACCTCCCTCGGAGGCAAAACCTACTGACTTCCAGCCAGGGAACTCTGTTGTATATGAATCTCAGGTCCCTCAACCTCAAGGCTTGGCTCTTGAGGACATAGAATATGCTAAATTGAACTTCTCTGAATCTGTGTTAAGCATCTTAAGAGCTTACAGAAAACCTTCTACTATGAAAACCTATTCTTCTAAATGGAAAAGATTTTCTATTTGGTGCTCAAGTAAATCTCTGATACCAGGCCAGGCTGGAGTACCAGTTGTCCTGGATAATCGCTCCCATTTTATTTATTTATTTGTTTATTTAACGTATCATAGGAATTACAACTCTTTGAGTCGTAGACTCATTTACAAAGGCTTCACATCAAACGTAGTCATACATACAATGAGACAGTACAGCAGTAAGACAACACAGTTTAAACAAAGGTATTTTACATATAATAGCCAGGGTAGCTGTTGACCTATACATATAGTAGCTAGGGTATTAATGTAACTACAAGTGGTACAGTTACAGAATAAGTGCAGCCTCTGGGGAGTTGTCATATAGCAGATACAGCGATCAGTAATGAAGATGACCTATACAGCTGGTGGTTAAGGGTAGTGGCGCCATGCACTGAGTAATGATTCGGCAGTAATAACAGTTAGGTTTAGCATATATTAGTATAGACAGCGCAGCCCTGGAGCTGGCAGTTAGGTCTGTTTGAGAGGTCACTGGATCAGTAGGCAGGGGAAACTGAGTAGGGGGTGCAGTCTAGAAGAAGACATTCCTCTGGGTTGCCACCTAGTTCCTTGAAGGTTCATCTGGCAGCTGTGTCTGCCTACCTTTCTGCTGGGCAAGGGTAACCTTAGCTTCGGATCCTATTTTTAAAAGATTCTTCAAGTGCTTGAATCATTTGCATCCCCCTCACAAGGCACCAGTGCCAGCTTGGGATTTGAATGTGTGTATAGCTAAACTCATGGGCTATCCCTTTGAACCCATGGCTACAGGTCATCTAAAATACGTCACTTGGAAAATGTTTTTTCTTGTGGCAATGACTTCTGCAAGAAGGATTAGTGAACTTTAGGCTCTCTATATAGATCAGGACTATATCTTCTTTCATAGGGATAAGGTAGTCCTTAGAACAAACAGAAACTTTCTTCTCAAGGTGGTCTCGGACTTCCACTTAAACCAGTCCATCACTCTTCCTGTCTTTTTCACTGATCATACTACCTCTGATGAAAGAAGACTCCAGAATTTGGATGTAAAAAGGGCTCTCCGTTACTACATGACAGCCAAAAAGGGTCATAGACAGGACAGAAAACAGTTGTTCCTGACATATGGGGATGTGGGAAAAGGTAATCCAGCCTCTAAAAGGTCAGTTTCTCGGTGGATAGTCCAGTGTATCCAGTTCTGTTACACTAAAGCTGGTAAAGAGCCCCCATCAGGATTGAGGGCCCATTCCACAAGAGGAACAGCTGCCACTTTAGCAGCTGCCAGGAATGTTCTGCTGGTGGATATCTGTAAAGCAGCTACCTGAAAAACAGTACACATGTTACCCCCCTACAAATGGGGGTTCCCGGAAAGTCTTCCTCGAGCTTGCCTAAATGCTCACTGCCAGGCTGGTGTCCTGCATTTTAGCAGTTTAAATGTGATTGCTAGAGAGTGCCTGTATAGCCTCTGTGTACTGTCTCTTTTAGAGCTGCCTGGATTGCAGTCATAAGTAATCTGAGAGGGAGCGCTGTTCAAAGATGTAACTATTTGCTGAAAATCATTTAGAGTGATAATAATGTAGTTTGTCTAACCTGCGTTCTTTGCAGCAAGGGCTGTTTTGTTTATCTCCACTATCTTGGTCCTGGACTGCCGAATTGGACCAGTCAGTTCTGGTGGGACCTAAAATGGAGCTAGACTACAGAAGCTGTCTTGAGTCAAAATCTGTAGGAATTGTAGTTTTGAGCTGTTTGTGCCTTTTTGTACCTGAAGGGGGAGCCTTTGTTGTGACTGACAGGAGGATCAGCCAACCAAACGTTTTGGATCTTGGGGAAATTCCCAAGCTGCTTACTGTTAGAGGCAGATCTAAGTTGGGAGCTGAAGAAGCAAGAGCTCAATATAGTCTCTGTGGAAAGGCCTGAGTTTTGGCCTGCATGCCTGCCTGCTGCCCCTGAGAGGGAGAAGAGAATCAGTTCGGACTGAATCTGAGTTTGTGAGAACGAAGTAAGCCACTGAGTTGTGACCAGGATCAACCTGAAGAAGACCAAAGATTTTGCTGAATGCAATCGGCCTGTCAGGATTCCCAGCTGCTTTTGAATCCCCAGTTTGTGCAGAGACTTTGCTCTTGTGACCGGAGAGTGGTTTGCCTGGTACAGTAGAATTTCCTTACATGTAAATGTGCTGTGAGTTGTTAGTGGGTCGTGATCTGGTTCCACACTGTGTGAACTGTGTTCTGCTTGCTGGAAGCTATATCCAGCCCAAAACAGACTGTATCCGAATTTTTCTCCATTTGGCCTGGCCTTGCCACACTGGCCCAGCCAGACTACCCGCTGCATAGCGAAAGCTATCGATGAGAGACCTGTCTGGGGATCAGCCCCCTGCTCCATGCTTGAACAGGAACGACGCCTCAGCGAATTGTGTGGGCCCTGCTTCTCCTGGCACTCCAGATCAACCACCTGCAGTCTCAATATTCATCCAGCCTGTGTCCAGTCTTAGGTATCGTGAGTAATCATCAGGGTAGCTCCCTGCAACAACAGCCTAATCTAAAAGTGTGTCATCTGATTGTCTTGTTGTTTTCTTTTCACGAACTGAGCCCTCCAGCTCCAGATTACAATTAGTGTGAGTGGTGCATGTTGTTTTCTTTCATCACAGGGCCCCAACCAGCTGCAGCATTCCTGGCTAGCCCACCATTCTCCATCTGGGCATCCAGAGTGTGTGACTGTTTATGGACCCTGAAGTGCATGCATAACTGACTGATACAGCCTTTAAGCAAATTAACCTGATTTATCCCCTCCCTTGTTCAATCAAGTCCCTTAAATAAATCAGATCTAACTCTTTTTTTGCATTTACCCTGACTGTGGTTCCAGTTTGTGCAAGAGTACTGTACTACTGTTATTTGCTGTGTATAACCTTGTTTTACAGGGGGTCCCCAGGGTCGAGCCAGAGGAAAGCCCTGGTGGTAAGTGCAAATAGTGTGGTTATTTGTGTGGTGAGGGCTGTTCCCAGGTTAGCCTGACCACTACCAACACTGACCTCCGGGTGAAGGCACCCATTTCAGAACTCAGGCCCCTTAACCTGCTACTAGCCAAGCAGGCAAGGGTAGTAGCCCTAGGGATAGTGCCACTTAGGGGTTACACACACTTTTGCAAAATACTACAACCTGTCATGGTACAGTCAGACCTGGACATCGTGGCCATCACTGAAACCTGGTGTAATGATAACCATGACTGGGAGATGGCCATACCTGGCTACAACATATTCAGAAGAGACAGAGCAGGCAGGAAGGGAGGAGGAGTGGCACTGTATGTGAAAAATGACATAAGGGCCACAGAGATCCAGGAGGAACAAAATGGGGGAGATACTGTGGGTTAGCTAGAAAGGAAAATGGGGCCAGCCATCTGCACAGGTGTGGTCTATAGACCACCAGCCCAGGAGGAAGAAACAGATAGGAGCTGATGCTAGCCATCCAAGGATGGCAGACAAAGTGAGGTAGTACTGGTTGGAGACTTCAATATTCCAGACGTGGACTGGAGCATCCCAGCAGCATCAACTAAGAGCAGATTTATCCTGGACTCCCTTCAGGGTGCCTTCCTCAAAGCAACTGGTCATGGAACTAACTCGGCAGAAGGCAATACTGGACCTTCTGCTACAAACAGGGACAGTGTGATTGGGGGTAACAGTGGGGGAGCACCTGGGTAACAGTGACCACCAGTCATTGTGGTTTGAAATCACAGAAAGAGCAGAACCAAACCACACAAAAACACGTATCCTGGATTTTAGGGGGGCAGACTTTGGGAAAATGGGGAAATACTTGAAAGAGGCATTAAGGGGAATGGGACAGGAAACAGGGGTTGAGGAACAGTGGGCAGTATTTAAAATGGGGATTATTAGAACAACAGAATTATGCATTAAGCAGGTTAGCAAGAGGAAAAGGAAGAGGAGACCATTATGGTTTTCCAAAGAGGTAGCAAAGAAAGTGAAAGCCAAAAAGATAGCATTCAGGCAATACAAAAAGACACAGGCAGAAGGGGATAGGGAGAAGTACCAGGAGAAACAAAGGAGGCAGGGAAGTCAGTAAGGGAAGCCAAAGCTCAGACAGAAAGACACATTGCAAAAATCAGTGGTTAAAGGGGACAAAACCTTTACAGGTACATAAGTGAAAAAGAAAGACAAAGGAGGGATAGTGAGACTGAAGGGGGAGGATGGGAGTCGCGTGGAGGATGACAACAGTAAAGCTGACATATTGAACAGGTATTTCTGCTCAGTCTTTACTGAGGAAGAGGGGGGTAATGGGTCTGAAGGGAGTACAAGGGGTGAGAATGGTGCAGAAATGGACACAAGTCCCTTTACACGAGAAAGGGTCCTGAAGGAACTGGAAGTAATAAGAGTTGACAAAGCAATGGGGCCAGATGGGGTGCACCCCAGGGTCCTTAAAGAACTAAGAGAGGTGGTGGCTGAACCTCTGGCTATCCTGTTTAGCCAATCACTGGAAACAGGGGAGGTACCCAAAGACTGGAGGACAGCAGATGTAGTCCCCTTATACAAAAGTGGGAACAAAGAGGAAGCAGGGAACTACAGACCAGTCAGCCTCACCTCGGTAGTGGGAAAGATCATGGAAGCACTTCTGAAGGAGAGATTGGTGGAACATCTGGTTGTCAATGGACTACAGGACCCAAGGCAGCATGGTTTCACCAGGGGGAGGTCATGTCAGACGAATCTCATTGAATTTTTTGACTGGGTGACTAGGGAGGTGGATCAGGGAGGGCAGTGGACATGGCCTATCTGGACTTCAGCAAGGCCTTTGACACTGTGTCACATAGAAGACTATTACACAAACTGGGGAATATGGGTGTGGGCAGGACAGTAGTGTGGTGGTAGGTAACTGGCTGGGTGGCAGGACACAGAGGGTGGTGGTAAATGGCTGTCACTCCACAGAGGGAAGAGTGACCAGTGGGGTACCACAGGGATCAGTGCTGGGACCGGTCCTATTCAACATCTTCATCAGTGACATTGCGCAGGATCTAGGAGGCAGAATTTCACTGTTCGCTCATGACACAAAGCTCTGTAACAGAGTAGACACACCAGAGGGTGTAGACAGAATGAGAAGGGACCTGCAGAAACTTGAAGACTGGTCAAGGGTTTGGCAGTTGAAATTCAATGCAAAGAAGTGCAAGATAATGTATATGGGGCACAAAAACCCTGGCACAGTATATCAGTTGGGGGGTGAGGATATAGCATGCACCAAGCAGGAAAGGGATCTTGGGGTTGTCATCTCTGATGACCTCAAGGTAGGGAAACAGTGTGACAAGGCAGCAGGTAAAGCAAATAGGATGCTGGGATGTATAGGCAGGGGCATCACCAGCAGGAAAAGGGAGGTCATAATTCACTATACAAGACACTAGTGAGGCCCCCACCTGGAGTACAGTGTACAGTTCTGGAGACTATACCTATGTAAGGACATAGACAGGGTAGAGAAGGTTCAGAGGAGGGCAACAAAGATGGTGCATGGATTGCATCCCAAGTCCTATGAAGACAGGTTGAAGGAACTGAACATGTACTCCTGGAGGAGAGGAGGAGAGGGGATATGATAGAGACATACAAGTATCTTGGGGAGAAACAGAGTGCAGGAAAACACTATTTTTAAGCGAAAAAGATGTTCCAGGATTAGAGAGCATGGGATGAAGTTGGAGGGAGGACAATTCAGAGGAAACATGAGAAAGAATTTCTTCACAGAACGGGTGGTGGACAAGTGGAACACCCTGCCAGAGGAAGTGGTGGGAGCTGAAACAATCACGGGATTTAAGAATGCATGGGATAGACATAAAGGAATTCTAGAGGTCAGGGGTAAGGGGAAACAGACTTCTAAGAAAACAAACTGAACTTACAAGCTCAAATGGGCAGACTGGGTGGGCCATAGGCCCTTATCTGCCAACACTGTCTATGTATCTATGTAACCTGGATAGTCTGTCCAGGGGTGGTGCTAGATTTGGCACAGCAGTTCTGCAAAGTCTGTTTCCAAAATAAAGTTCAAACAACATGAAGTATTGCTATATTATGACATATGCAGTGAGTCCCAACCTTCAAATTGCTCCGGAGGTGAAAGAGTTAACTTTCCATGCCAGGCATAGAACTTTGAGCACGAGTTTGGTTGAAAGCTCTGTCTGTTGTTCTTCAAACTCAAACTGTCAGATTCTTTACTCCGCCTCACTGAACAGTCGCTCCGGAGATTTCTCCTTCTGCTCGGTTCATTTTGTCGGTTAAAGTATTAATTTTCGTTTTTAACCGAATTTAAACACTAACCGGTCAGTTCAAGCTCTGTCTGTGGTACCGTAAGTACTAGATAGGTTTACATTTATTTCTGTATGGTATTGTAAACTGTATTATCGACTCAGTTTGAACCGATCGGTTGTTGAAAATTCATTGAATTCTGTCTTTAGAGTGCGTGTTCCTGGTTCTATCGGTTCTAAAAAACGGATTTCATTACGTTTTTTTCCACGACCTGTGACAGTTAGGGAACCGATAAGAGGGTCTTGTTGGCGGATTGCCATAAATGGGCAAGTTTTGGCTAGCTGGTACTATGTCTGAGAAAACCCAAAAGAAAACCGGCCCACTGGGTTTCAACACTGCAGTGTTTGTGGGGAAGCCTTTGCCAAGGCTGACCCCTCAATAACCACTTCCGTGTGTATTGTCTGTGGTTTGACCACCTCAATGCAGACTGCCAGATTTGCAAAAATTTTCCTACAGCTACCCTGGATAAGAGAGGTCGGTAGGCTCAGGAAAGAGAGGCCAAGAAGTCCGCTGACCCGATGGCAGCCAGTTCGGGTTGTAACCGAACCGGAGGGAGTGCCCTCTGACCAGGGCGAGACTTCCTCGGGCAAAAGGAGAGCCGACTTGGAGGAGTCAGTTCCAGCAAAAAGGACTAGAAAATCAGGAGGTGTGGAGCCAAAATTTCCATCTCCAACCACTGAAGAAATAGCCAAAGCGATTAAAATTGTCCAGTCATTTTCCCCAGTTCCGACCGAACCGGCACCATCAGGTAAGCATACGGTTCGGTCGGTTCCACCGGTTCAAGAATATGTTTTAGAGGAATTTTATGAACCGGAGGAGGGGGAAGAGGAGTATGAGGAGAGTGAATGTGGATTTGAAACTCTGGATGTGCCCATTGAACCGGACATCTCCCCAGACAGACCTTCAGGAGTGTCTCCCCCTAGGCTTTCTGAGTCCCCCTCTCATTTTATGTTTTATAAAAAAGTGGCTGAAACCCTCCAGCTCCCTGTGGAGGAAGCTGTGGATGATCAAGAGGAGCCTGACTATGTAGAAATGATGGATATATCAGAGTCTAGGAGACCGTAAAAATTCTAAAAACTCCTCACACTATACCTCCTGTGGATAAAAGAATGGACAAGAGGTACACATTGTCAGGCTCTAATATGGAGTTCCTTACACAACAGTGCAGCCATGTTGGGGTAGTGCAGGCTGCAGCCTGTGACAAGGCTAATATTCCCTTGGCTCACCCCTGACAAGGACTCAGGAGGATTGATGCTATGGCAAATAAACAGTACATGGCAGCATCCTTGGGACTCAGACAGGCAAATTATATGGCTTTGTTGCTAGATATCAGAAACTAGATGGGATACTGTTATGGCTCTAGCAAAACAGGTCCCTGGCCAGCTTGCCAAGGAACTGGAGCAGGTGGCTGCTGATGGTATTGAGGCATCCAAGGTGCAATTCCATGCTGCAGTGGACTCTAATGATGTGTCATCAAGAGTCAAGGCTACATCTGTGGCACTTCGCAGAATGGCCTGGCTCAGATGTACTAGCCTGTCACAGGATACCCAGACTAAGGCCATGGATTTTCCTGTTGTGGGTAATTCTCTGTTTGGGGAGCAGACAGAGAATTACATGAAGAAAATGGATGAGTATAGGACCACCTATAGGAGTGCACAGGCCAAGGAAAGGCAGGCCATCCTCAAAGGCAGCCTTCCAGGGGCAGGGGCAGACCTTTCATAGGCCTTTACATGCTCAGGCCTCCTCTTCAGCTTATGCCCAGAGGGGTTCTTTAGAGGGAGAGGCAGATGGGGTGCAAGCAGACCTGCTTCCACCCTCAGCCTAAAGCCCTGCCAGCAGGCACCCCTGATGGGATGGCCAGGGCTGATTCTCCACTGCCTGTGGGCAGGCTGGCTTACTTTGTCCAGGACTGGAAGCTCTTAACATCAGACAAGTGGGTCCTGGAAGTAGTGTCAGGGACTGGTTCTCAGCTTCAAAAAATTTCCAAAGATGAGAGAACCAGGTCCTTTCCCACCTGCAAATCCATCAGAGGCACTTGCCCTAGAAGCAGAAGTTTCTACCCTCCTGGCTCTCAGAGCTGTGGAAAGGGTTACACCCCTACACCAGGGCAAAGGGTTGTACTCCAGGTACTTCCTTATCCCAAAAAAGACAGGAGAATGGCGGCCCATCCTGGATCTCAGATACCTAAACAAGCACCTTTTGAAACCAAAATTGAAAACGGTGACTCTTGGAACTATTTTACCCTCTCTAAGGCCAGGGCACTGGCTAGCATCCCTGGACCTCAAGGATGCCTACTTCCATGTTCTTATCAGAAGCTCCCATCGAAAGTACCTCAGATTCGAACTGCCCTCAGGCCATTACCAGTTCAGAGCAATGCCCTTCGGCCTCACCTCGGCCCCGAGGGTATTCACAAAATGCCTGGCAGTAGCAGTTGCCCACTTAAGAAGGCAAAAGATTGCCATCTTTTCTTACCTGGACGACTGCCTCATAGTAGGCCAGTCTCCAGACCAAGTCAGACACACCTTCAGGTAACTCAGCAACTG
The DNA here is from genome assembly GCA_016271365.2 of Neoceratodus forsteri. Classification (NCBI taxonomy): domain Eukaryota; kingdom Metazoa; phylum Chordata; order Ceratodontiformes; family Ceratodontidae; genus Neoceratodus; species Neoceratodus forsteri. The sequence goes on from CM028131.1 coordinate 1,318,541,117, forward strand.
CTCACATCTCTGTTTCTTTCAATCTTCCAAAGTCAGTTCTAGAGCCTGTCCAGCTTCTCACCTTCATAGGTGCAGAACTGAACACAAAAAAGGCCAGAGCCTTCCTTCCTCTGGAAAGAGCAAGGACCCTGGTCTCTCTGGCCTCCTCCTTCACCCTGCAGGTCTCTCGACCAGCAAGGCATTTTCTGCAGCTCCTGAAGTCATGGCTGTTTTACAGCAGTGGTGCAGGGAGCAAGATTTCAGATGAGGGACATCCAGTTCCATTTGAGAGCCTTTTGGTCTCAAAGGAGAGACCCTCAACCAAATTGATCCCAGTGACTAGAACCCTGATCCAAGCCCTTCAGTGGTGGCAGGACCAGAGTCAATCTTGAGACAAGGGGTCCCCTTCACCCCTCAGTCTCACTCCTTAATCCTTACTACAGATGCATCCCTCTGGGGTGGGAGCTCACATGGGCACTTCACTACCCAGGGATTGTGGTCCCCTCAGGAATCTCTGCTTCACATCAACCTGTTGGAACTCAGAGCAGTTTTTCTAGCACTTCAAGTTTTTTCCACATCTGTTCAGAACAGACAACACCACTACAATGTGGTACATCAACAAGCAAGGAGGCACTTGGTCTACGGCCTTGTGCACCGAAGCAATGAAGTTGTGGTCTCTGGCTTATTCCCTGCACACTCTCCTGCGGCAGTCTCCTCCCAGGCAAGGACAATGTCCTGGCAGATGCTCTCAGCAGAATTTCCTAGGGCCATCACGAATGGTCACTGGATCCCTAGTACTGGAGGTAGTATTTGCCAGATGGGGCACCCCTGATATAGATCTTTTGCAGCCCCAGACAATCACCAACTTCCCATTTTTGTTGCAGGCCCCAGTGTTGGGCTCGGTCCCTCTGGATGCCTTCCTTCTCAGTTGGGAAGGGAAGTTTCTCTATGCTTTTCCCCCCTTCCCTCTTCTGTTCAAGGTGCTAGTCAAAATCAGATCTCAACCCTGCAAGATGATCCTGATTGCTCCAGATTGGGCCAGACAGCCCTGGTACCCACTCCTTATGTTCTTAGCAGTCCACCTTCCCTGTGTCTTCCAAGGAATCACAACCTGTTAACCTGTGCTCAGGGGAGAGTTTGGTACCCGAATCTCAAATCGCTCAACCTCAAGGCCTGGCTCTTGAAGAGTTAGAGTTTGCTGACCTACACCTTTCCCAAGGTGTATTGGATATCTTGAAGGCTTCTAGGAAGCCTTCCACCAGGGCTACTTATAATTCCAAATGGAAGAGGTTTTCTATATGGTGCTCTGGCAAGCACATTTCCCCAGAATCTGCTGACTTTCCCACAGTCCTGGATTATATGGTGCATTTGAATACTTTGGGACTGAGACCAGCTACCCTCAAGGTGCACCGGCAGCCATGTCTGCTTTCTTATCAGCAGGTAAACCCTCTTGTCTTTCAGCTCATCCTGTATTCTCCAAGTTTTTCAAGGGGTTGCTTCACACCAACCCTCCATTCAGGGACCCTGCCCCTGCCTGGGATCTTAATATTTGCATGTGCCCAGCTTATACAGCCTTTTGAGCCCTTGTCTTCAGCTGAGCTTTAAGTACTTGGATTTGAAAACAGTGTTTTTGTAGCTATCACTTCTGCCAGTGCATAAGTGAATTACAAGCATGTCAGTGGAGCACGATTTTATCTCCTTTCATAGAGATAAGGTGGTCCTCAGGACTAACAGAAAAGTTCTTGCCTAAGGTGGTTTCAGACTTCCACCTTAATCAATCTGTGTCTCTCGATTCCGATTCAAAATATGTTTTAGAATTTTATGAACGGAGGAAGAGGAGTATAAGGAGGTGATGTGGATTTGAAACCTGGATGTACCTGAACGGACATCTCCCCAACAGACCTTCAAGTGTCCCTAGGCTTTCAGGTCCCCTCTCATTTTATGTTTTATAGTAGCTAAAACCTCAGCTCCTGTGGAGAAGCTGTGGATGATCAAGAGGTGACTATATGAAATGATGGATATATCAGAGTCTAGGGCCCGTAAAATTCTAAAAACTCCTCACACCACCTCCTGTGGATAAAGAATGGACAAGAGGTACATTGTCGAGGCTCTATATGGATTCCCTCACACAACAGTGCACATGTTGAGGTAGTACAGGCTGCAGCCTGTGACAAGCTAATATTCCCTTGGCCACACCCCTGACAAGGACTCCAGGAGGATTGATGCTATGGCAAATAAACAGTACAGGCAGCATCCATGGGACTCAGACAGGCAATTATATGGCTTATGTTGCTAGATATCAGAAATCAGATGGGATACTGTTATGGCTCTGCAAAACAGGTCCACACCAGCTGCCAAGGAACTGGAGCAGGTGGCTGCTGATGTTGAGCATCAAGGGGCAAGTCCATGCAGTGGACTCTAATGATGTGTCATCAAAGTCAAGAGGACATCTATGGCACTTCACAGAATAGCCGGCTCAGATGTACTAGCCTGTCACAGGATACCAGACTAAGGCCATGGATTTTCCTGTTGGGTAATTCTCTGTTTGGGGAGCAGACAGAAAGTATGAAGAAAATGGATGAGTATAGGACCACCTATAGGATGACAGGCCAAGAAGGCAGGCCACTCCTCAAAGGCAGCCTTCAGGGGCAGGGGCAGACCTTTTCATAGGCCTTTACCAGCTCAGGACTCCTCTTCAGCTTATGCCCAGAGGAGTTCTTTAGAGGAGGACAGATGGGTACAAAAGACCTGTTCCACCTCAGCCTAAAGCCCCTGCCAAGCAGGCACTGATGGGATAGCCAGGCCGATTCCTGCCTGTAGAGGCGATGGCTTACTTGTCAGGACTGGAAGTCTTTAACATCAGACAAGTGGGTCCTGGAAGTAGTAAGCCAGGACTGGTTCAACTTCAAAAATTTCAAAGATGAGACCAGGTCCTCCACCTGCAAATCCATCAGAGGCACTTGCCTAGAAGCAGAAGTTTCACCCTCCTGGCTCTCAGAGCTGTGGAAAAGTTACACCCCTACACCAGGGCAAAGGTTTACTCCAGAGTACTTCCTTATCCCAAAAAGACAGGAGAATGGCGGCCCATCCTGGATCTCAGATACCTAAACAAGCACCTTTTGAACCAAAGGTGAAAACGGTGACTCTTGGAACTATTTTACTCTCTCTAAGGCCAGGGCACTGGCGCCCTGGACTGCTCAGGACATATTCTTATCAGAAGCTCCCATCGAAAGTACCTCAGATTCGAACTGCCCTCAGACCATTACCAGTTCAAACAATGCCCTTGGCCTCACCTCGGCCCGGTATTCACAAAATGCCTGGCAGTAGCAGTTGCCCACTTAAGAAGGCAAGATGCCATCTTTCCCTTACCTGGACGACTGGCTCATAGTAGGACCAGTCTCCAGACCAGAATCGACTACACCTTCAGGTAACTGGCAGCAACTACTCCATCTCTAGGTTTTCCTTCTCAATCTTCAAAAGTCAGTTCTAGAGCCTGTCCAGCTTCTCACCTTCATAGGTGCAGAACTGAACACAAAAAAGACCAGAGCCTTCCTCCCTCTGGAAACAGCAAGGACCCTGGTCTCTCTGGCCTCCTCCTTCACCCTGCAGGTCTCTCGACCAGCAAGGCATTTCTGCAGCTCCTGGGGCACATGGCTGCTTCTACAGCAGTGGTGCAGGGGCAAGATTTCAGATGAGGGACATCCAGTTCCATTTGAGAGCCTTTTGGTCTCAAGGAGAGACCCTCTAACAAATTGATCCCAGTATGCAACCCTGATCCCAAGCCCTTCAGTGGTGGCAGGACCAGGCAATTTTGAGACAAGGGTCCCTGCCCCTCAGTCTCACTCCTTAATCCTTACTACAGATGCATCCCTCTTGGGGTGGGGGAGCTCACATGGGCGACCTCACTACAAGGATTGTGGTCCCCTCAGGAATCTCTGCTTCACATCAACCTGTTGGAACTCAGAGCAGTTTTCTAGCACTTCAAGTTTTTCCACATCTGTTCCAGAACAGACAACACCACTAATGTGGTACATCAACAAACAAGGAGGCACTTGGTCTGACCTTGTGCACGAAGCAATGAAGTTGTGGTCTCTGGCTTATTCCCTGCACACACTCCCCTCGGCAGTTCACCTCCCAGGCAAGGACAATGTCCTGGCAGATGCTCAGCAGAAATTTCCCAGGGCCATCACGAATGGTCACTGGATCCCCTAGTACTGGAGGTAGTATTTGCCAGATGGGGCACCCCGCAGATAGATCTTTTTGCAGCCCCAGACAATCACCAACTTCCCATTTTTTGTTGCAGGCCCCCAGTGTTGGGCTCGGTCCCTCTGGATGCCTTCCTTCTCAGTTGGGAAGGGAAGTTTCTCTATGCTTTTCCCCCTTCCCTCTTCTGTTCAAGGTGCTAGTCAAAATCAGATCTCAACCCTGCAAGATGATCCTGATTGCTCCAGATTGGGCCAGACAGCCCTGGTACCCACTCCTTATGTCCTTAGCAGTCCACCTTCCCCTGTGTCTTCCAAGGAATCACAACCTGTTAACCTGTGCTCAGGGGAGAGTTTGGTACCCGAATCTCAAATCGCTCAACCTCAAGGCCTGGCTCTTGAAGAGTTAGAGTTTGCTGACCTACACCTTTCCCAAGGTGTATTGGATATCTTGAAGGCTTCTAGGAAGCCTTCCACCAGGGCTACTTATAATTCCAAATGGAAGAGGTTTTCTATATGGTGCTCTGGCAAGCACATTTCCCCAGAATCTGCTGACTTTCCCACAGTCCTGGATTATATGGTGCATTTGAATACTTTGGGACTGAGACCAGCTACCCTCAAGGTGCAGCAGCCATGTCTTTCTTATCAGCAGGTAAACCCTCTTGTCTTTCAGCTCATCCTGTATTCTTCCAAGTTTTTCAAGAAGTTACTTCACGCAAACCCTCCATTCAGGGACCCTGCCCCTGCCTGGGATCTTAATATTTGTTGCCCAGCTATGCAACCCTTTTACCCCGAGCCCTTGTCTTCCAAGCTGAGCTTAAAGTACTTGACTTGGAAAACAGTGTTTTTGGTAGCTATCACTTCTGCCAGGCGCATAAGTGAATTACAAACATTATCAGTGGAGCCTGATTTTATCTCCTTTCATAGAGATAAGGTGGTCCTCAGGACTAACAGGAAAGTTCTTGCCTAAAGGTGGTTTCAGACTTGCACTTAATCAATCTATGTCTCTCCTGTGGCCTTCACTGACCATTCCTCCTCTGGCGAGGAGGAGACTGCACAGTTTAGATGTCAAAAGAGCCCTTAGTTACTACATAGAAGCGTACCAAGGGTCACAGGTTTGACTCCTCCAATTGTTCTCACCTTATGGTGAGGTTGGTAAAGGAAACCTGGCACTAAAAGTTCATTGCCAGGTGGATTGTCTCTTGTATCCAATTTTATTATGAAAAACTGGGTGAGTTCCTCCCTCAGGCCTGATCGACTCACTCTACCAGAGGTACAGCTGCATCTCTGGCTGCTGCCAGGGACATCCCTATCCTAGAGATATGTCAAGCAGCTACCTGGAAACAGTTCACACTTTTACTAAGCATTACTCCCTGGACATCCAGGCTAGGAGTGATGCTCGGTTTGGCACAGCTGTGCTTCAGAGCCTATTTCCTAAGTAGGTTCTGTCCCTCCTCCATGGAGGTACTGCTGTGTAATCTGCATATGTCATAATATAGCAAGACTTCATGTTGTTTGAAGAAAAAATTACTCACCTTAGTAATGTTGTTTCTTCTAATGGAGTCTTGCTATATTATGACCTCCCCCCCCAGCCTGCCCCTCTCAGAACCTCTACTTGTGGGAGGTGAGTGGGCAGTGCAGTGTTGGCACTTCGTAGATGCCCACCTTATTTTCACCCTTTCTTAGGGTGCTTGGGTGTTATGTTTTAATTTTTCTTTCTTGATCCCCTGACTTGAGTCTTTGTTTTGGGATCAAGAACAAAAATGTGTTTCAAACAACATGAAGTCTTGCTATATTATGACAATTGCAGTATGACCGCAGGTTAGAACTGCTCCGGAAGTGAAATAGTTAACTTTTTCCATGCAGGCATGGAACTTGGAAATCTGACTCAGTCGAAAACTCTGTCTGTTGTGCTTCAAAGGTAAACTGTCAGATTCTTTACTCCGCCTCACTGAACAGTCGCTCCGGAGATTTCTCCTTCTGCTCGGTTCATTTTGTCGGTTTAAAAGTATTATTTTCTGTTTTAGCTGAAATTAAACACGCAACGATCGGTTCAAGCTCTGTCTGTGGTAATGTAAGTAATAGATAGGTTTTACATTAGTTTCTCTGTGGAACTTGTAATTTGTTATCAGTTCGGTTTGAACCGATCAGTTATGTTAAATCTACTAGCTCTTTTTTGAGTGCGGTTCCCGGTTCTTATCGGTTCTAAAAAGCAGTTTCATTACGTTTTTCCACGACCGATGACCGCGGTTGGGAACCGATAAGGGTGTCTTACTTGGTGGATTGTCGTAAACGGGCAAGTTGGTTGAGCTGCCATTATGTCTGAGAAACCCAGCAAAACCGGACCCACTGGGTTCCAACACTGTAGTGTCTGTGGGAAGCTTTTATAAGACTGACCCACACCACATGTTCTATTGTCGGGGTTTGACCACCTCAGATTCAGACTGCCAGATTTGTCACAATTTCCTGCTGCCACCATAGATAAGAGAGTTGGTAGGCTCAGGAAAGGGAGGCTAAAAGTCCGCTGACCGGTTGGCCAGCCGGTTGAACCGGAGGAGTGCCCTCTGACCAGGCGATACTTCCTCGGGCAAGCGAAGAGCCGGTTCTGAGGACAGTTCCATCAAAAGGGCTAGAAAGTCAGCTAGTTTAGAGCCAAAAGTTCTCCCTAACTGCTGAGGAAATAGCTAAAGCAATTAAATGTCAGTCTCTCTCTCCGGTTCTGACCGAACCGACACCTTCTGGTAAGCATTCGGTTCGACCGGTTCCACCGGTTCAAGATTATGATTTTGAGGATTTTTATGAACCGGGGAAGGGGGAAGAGGAATATGAGGAGAGTGAATATGGTTTTGAAGATCTGGATGTGCCCATTGATCCGGACATCTCTCCAGATAGACCCCTAGGGGGTTTCTCCTCCAAGACTTTCTGAGTCCCCTTCTCATTTCATGTTTTATAAAAAAGTTGCTGAAACTCTCCAGCTCCCTGTTGAGGAAGCTGTTGATGACCAGGAGGAGCCAGACTATGTAGAAATAATGGATATTCCAGAGTCTAGGAGACTGTCTATTCCTTTGCATAAATCTTTTCGGAAACAGACAGTAAAAGTTTTAAAAACTCCTCACACTATACCTCCTGTGGATAAAAGGATGGACAAGAGGTATACCTTATCAGGCTCCGACACTGATTTCCTCACTCAGCAATGCAGCCATGTGGAGGTAGTGCATGCTGCAGCCTGTGACAAGGCTAATATTCCCCTAGCTTCACACCCCCCCTGAGAAGGACTCCAGGAAGATTGATGCTATGGCAAAGAAACAGTACATGGCAGCATCTTTGGGGCTCAGACAAGCAAATTATATGGCTTATGCTGCTAGGTACCAGAAATCCAGATGGGATACTGTGCTGGCCCTAACAAAACAAGTCCCTGACCAGCTTGCCAGGGAGCTGGAGCAGGTGGCTATGGATGGTATTGAGGCATCCAAGGTGCAATTTCATGCTGCAGTGGACTCTAATGATGTTTCATCAAGAGTCATGGCTACATGTGGCACTTGCAGGATGGCTTGGCTCAGATATACTACCTGTCTCAGGACACCCAGTCCAAGGCCATGGATTTTCCTGTTGTGGGAAATTCTCTGTTTGGGGAGCAAACAGAGAATTACGTGAAAGAAAATGGACGAATATAGGACCACCTATAGAGTGCACAGGCCAAGGAAAGGCAGGCCACTCCTCAAAAGCAGCTTCCTAGAGGCAGGGGCAGGCCTTTTCATGAGGCCTTTTACCAAGCCAAGCTTCCTCCTCCTCCGCCTATGCTCGGGAGGGTTCTTTAGAGGAAGAGGCAGGCGGGGCACAAGCAGGTCTGCTTCCACCCTCAGCCAAAGCCCCTGCCAAACAGGCACCCTGATGGAATTGCCAGGGCCGATTCTCCTCTACCTGTAGAGGGCAGGCTGGCTTACTTTGTCCAGGACTGGAAGTCTTTAACGCCAGACAAGTGGGTCCTGGAAGTAGTGTTGGGACTGGCTCCAGTTTCAAAAATTTCAAAGCTGAGAACCAGATCTTTTCCACCTGCAACTCCATCAGAGGCTCTTGCCTTAGAGGCAGAGGTCTCTACCCTCCTGGCTCTCAGAGCTGTGGAAAGGGTTCCTCCCCTACACCAGGGCAAAGGTTTGTACTCCAGGTACTTCCTTACCCCAAAAAAGACAGGAGAATGGCGGCCCATCCTGGATCTCAGATATTTAAACAAGCACCTTTTAAAGCCAAAGTTCAAAATGGTGACTCTAGGAATTATCCTACCCTCTCTAAGGCCAGGGGACTGGCTAGCTTCCCTGGACCTCAAGGATGCCTACTTCCATATTCCCATCAGAAGCTCCCATCGAAAGTACCTCAGGTTCGAGCTGCCTCAGGCCACTACCAGTTCAGGAGCAATGCCCTTCGGCCTCACTTCTGCCCCAAGGGTATTTACCAAATGTCTGCAGTAGCAGTTGCCTACATAAGAAGGCAAAAGATTGCCATCTTTCCTTACCTGGACGATTGGCTCATAGTAGGCCAGTCCCCAGACCAGGTCAAATTACATCTCCAGATAATGCAGCAACTGCTTGCCTCTCTAGGTTTCCTTCTGAATCTCTCAAAGTCAGTTCTAGAGCCTGTCCAGCTTCTTACCTTCATAGGCACAGAGTTGAACACACAGGAAGCCAGGGCTTTCCTTCCTAGACAGGGCAAAGACCCTGGTCTCCTAGCTTCTCATTTACCCTGCAGGTCTCCGCCAGCATGGCATTTCTGCAGCTCCTAGGGCACATGGCTGCTTCCACAGCGGTTGTGCAGGGAGCAAGATTTCAGATGAGGGACATCCAGTTCCATTTGAGGCTTTTTGGTCTCAAAGAAAGGATCCTCTACCAAGTTGATCCCAGTAATTTCGAACCCTGATCCAAGCCCTTCAGTGGTGGCAGGATCAGACCAACCTGAGACAAGGGGTTCCTTTTGTCACTCAGTCTCATTCTCTAATCCCTACTACGGATCGTCCTTCTTGGGCTGGGGAGCTCACATGGGCGATCTCACCACCCAGGGTCTGTGGTCTCCCCAGGAATCCCTGCTCCACATCAACCTGTTGGAGCTCAGAGCAGTTTTTCTAGCACTTCAAGTTTTTTCCAAATCTGTTCAGAACAAGAGTATTCAGGTCAGAACAGACAACACCACTACAATGTGGTACATCAACAAGCAAGGGGGCACTCGGTCTACGGCCTTGTGCACTGAAGCGATGAGATTGTGGTCTCTGGCTTACTCCCTGAACACCTCTTATGGCAGTTCACCTCCCAGGCAAGGACAATGTCCTGACAGATGCTCTCAGCAGGATTTCCCAGGGCCACCACTGAATGGTCACTGGATCCCTGGTCTTGGGAGTAGTATTTGCCAGATGGGGCACCCCGAGATAGATCTTTTGCAGCCCCAGACAATCACCAACTTCATCTTTTTGCTGCAGGCCCCAGTGTTGGGCCTCTCCGCTGGATGCCTTAGCCTCAATTGGGAGGAAGTTTCTTTATGCCTTTCCCTTTCCTCTCCTGTTCAAAGTGCTAAGTCAAAATCAGATCCCAATCCTGCAAAGTCATTCTAATAGCTCTGGATTGGGCCAGGCAGCCCTAGTATCCACTCCTGCTGTCCTTAGCAGTCCATCCTCCCCTGTGCCTTCCCAAGAATCACAATCTGTTAACCTGTGCCCAGGGAAGGTCTCGTACCGAATCTCACATCTCAATCTCAAGGCTTGGTTCTTGAAGAGTTAGAGTTTGCTGATTTACACCTTTCCCAAGGTGTAATGGATATATTGAAGGCCTCATGGAAGCCTTCCACCAGGGCTACTTACAATTCCAAATGGAAAAGGTTTTCCATATGGTGCTCGGAAAAGCATATTTCCCCAGTCTCTGCTGATCTACCCACAGTCCTGGATTATATGGTCCACCTGAATTCTTTGGGGCTGAGACCAGCTACCCTCAAGGTGCACTTGGCAGCTGTGTCTGCTTTTATTTCAGCAGGTAAATCCTCTTCTCTTTCAGCTCATCCCGTATTTTCCAAGTTTTTTAAGGGGTTGTTGCACACCAACCCTCCATTCAGAGATCCTGCCTGCCTGGGATCTTAATGTTTGCATTGCTCAGCTTATGCACACCCCTTCGAGCCCTTTGTCTTCAGCTGAGCTCAAGTACTTGACTTGAAAACTGTGTTTCTGGTAGCCATCACTCTGCCAGACACATAAGTGAATTACAAGCGTTGTCAGTGGAGCAGGAGTTTATCTCTTTTCACAGAGATAAGGTGGTCCTTTGGACTAACAGAAAGTTCCTGCCTAAGGTGGTTTCAGATTTCCACCTTAATCAATCTATTTCTCTTCCAGTGTACTTCACTGACCACTCCTCCTCTGGGAGAGGAGGCTGCACAAGCCTAGCTGTGAAGAGAGCCTTAGTTACTACACAGGCTACCAAGGGTCATAGGGTTGACTCCCTCCAACTGTTCCTTACCTTGGCGAAGGTTGGGAAAGGAAGCCAGCCACTAAAAGATCCATTGCCAGGTGGATTGTCTCTTGTATCCAATTCTGCTACGAGAAGTTGGGTAAAGTTCCTCCCTCAGGCCTGAGGGCTCACTCTACCAGAGGTACAGCTGCTTCTCTGGCTGCTGCCAGAGACATCCCTATTCTAGAAATATGTCTAGCAGCTACCTGGAAAACAGTTCACACTTTTACCAAGCATTACTCCTTGGACATCCAGGCTAGGAGTGATGCTCGGTTTGGCACAGCCGTGCTTCAGAGCCTATTTCCTAAGTAGGTTCTGTCCTTCCTCCCTGGGGGTACTGCTGTGTAGTCTGCAATTGTCATAGTATAGCAAGACTTCATGTTGTTTGAAGAAAAAATTACTCACCTTAATAATGTTGTTTATTCTAATGGAGTCTTGCTATATTATGACCTCCCTCCCTCCCTGCCTGCCCCTCTCAGAACCTCTGTTTTGGGATGTGGGTGGGCAGTACAGGGTTGGCACTTTTTTGATGCCCACCTTGTTGTTTTCACCTTCCTTTTTGGGTGAATTGGTGTTGTGTTTTTGCATTTTTTGTGTCTCCTGACTTGAGTCTTTGTTTTAGACCAAAAAATGAGTGTTTATGTTAGTAGCCAGTTGGCTAGTGTAGGTTACAGCTTCCACACAGAACCTTAGTGAGTTTTAGCTCGTAAAGATCTGACAGTTTTCCTTTGAAGCACAACAGACAGAGTTTTCAACCGAGCTCGCGCTCTAAGTTCCATGCCTGCATGGAAAAGTTAACTATTTCACCTCCGGAGCAGTTCTAACCTGCGGTCATACTGCAATTGTCATAATATAGCAAGACTCCATTAGAAGGAAGAAACAACATTACTAAGATGAGTAATTTTTTCTTTTTGTAGTTAGTAGCCAGTGGGCTAGTGTAGGTTTACGGCTTCCACACAGAATCTTAGTGAGTTTTGCTTGTAAAGATCTGACAGTTTGAATTCGAGCAACAACAGACAGAGTTTTCAACCGAGCTCGAGCTCAAGGTTCCATGCCTGGCATGGAAAGTTAACTCTTTCACCTCCGGAGCAGTTCGAAGGTTGGGACTCACTGCATATGTCATAATATAGCAAGACTCCATTAGAAGAAACAACATTATTAAGGTGAGTAATTTTTTCTTACTTGCCATAGTAATCTTCTTTCTTCCCAGTGATGCACAGATATTCATAACTTCCCTCCCTACCGCCCCTTCCAGAACTTCATCCTCTGCACTCCTCATGCTGGTGCCACCATATTACTATACACCCTTGGAGTGTTTTTTACCCTACACCTATTAATAGTTAAGGTGAACAGGGTTAATTGTGTTTTAACTTTTTTGGTATTTCTCTGTCATTTTTGTGCTAACTCTGTTAAATTTTTGGTTCCTCCAGTTGGAGGTTTGTTTTACAAATTCATATTGTTGGGAAAACCCCAATTTTAATAATAAAATTATAGTGCTGTATTATTTTATGCCTACTTTTCCAGGCTCCTTTTATAAAATCTGAAGAGGTTAGAACACAAGCAGTTAGTAGAGGCAGTGTTTGAAAGATGCTCACGTGCAGAGTGTTCCATCGTTTGCATGTGTTCTATCTCTCTGGGCAGTCCAACCCCCTCAGACTTACTGCATAAACTTATGAATATCTGAGCTCACTGGGAAGAAAGAAGATTACTGTGGTAAGTATTTTTTTTCTTATGACATCATTGGATTCAGCATTGGAAAGAACAGTGATAAAATGAAGAGAGGGCAAGCATCATGCTTATGCACAAGGTGTATTTTGAAAAAATGAGGGAACTCACAGCACATGTACAGTATCTTGGGAAAGCAGACTTGTGGTCAGAAGTGTTCAGCAACAACTGCGCATCATCAAAATCCAAATAGATAGCTTGAAGCAAGAATATTTCCCACAAAGAGAATGTATATTACTACTGTAAAATATATAATGTAAATAGAAAGGAGGTATTTAGCATTACCAGGCAAAAAAGAGTCTTATTACAAAATAAGGAAATTGCAAGACACCAGTGAAAACAAACGGATCTACAGAGACAAACTCAGAGTGCAAATAGAATAAGGGTTGAAAACAAATGGCAGAAATCAAGCGTTTGAAGTCAAATCCAACACCAGAAAGTTCTTCAGATATGTTTTTGATCATTAAAATTTTATTAGAATTTGATAACCAAACAAATATTAACAAAAACAGGTAGTTATTTCCATATCATTAAACATTTACAGAAAAGGAAAATGAAGAAAGCTACTATTGCCAGCATAGCAGAATTTATCTTATTTTTGTAGCTAATAGTACATTTAGAAGCTACCTAAATAGAGAGTAATCATGCAATTATCAAAGTTATATACCTTCATAATCAGAATCTATAGTAATATTAACAAAACAGGAAGTAGAACTGATATAGAAAGCAAAAATACCAATAGAAATAGAAGAAAAAAGAGAAAGTCTTTTATTATGTTAAATGCTTCAGTCAGTTTTAGCTGAGGCGATGTCTCTGGTGATGTCTGCATTGATTTATTGTGGCCCATCATTTGGACCCAAGTTCTACCCGACTCTAAAAGAATCAGGAGGCCCTGACTGCTATTTAAGCAATAAGGCACAACAGGGTGTGTGTTATTGTGTAAAAACATCACTCCTGGGGTGGGTTGAAGCACGATAAAAGCTGAAGCTTCCACCAATTCTAGAGGACATTTATTATACAGTAACACACATCCTTGGAGGCCTTATTATATTATACAATGGCTCCTTTGTTGAAAAATTAAAATAAAATGAGAATAATATGTTTAAAATGTCCCCCTAGTTTTCCTTAGGGTAGGTATATATATTGAAAAAATAGTGCACAGTTTCCCTTTTCTCCAGCTGGTAGAGCTGCTGCTACGTGTTTACCCAGTATCTTGGTTTGGTCTCTCTTTTTCCTGTTTGTGTAAGCCTCCCACTGTTTTCATTTGTTGCTGCCTGCCTTTTCGCTCCACCAGGTAACCAGGTAAATAATTAAAATTGTGTACTGTGCTGTTTTCTTTTTCAGTTGTGTTGGTGTGGCTACGATTTACAGATGCTGTTTAGCTTTTAAAATATGATACCGCTCACTTAGCTTATGCGGTTTGTATGTAGCAAGCCTGAATGGGAGCCTGACCGAGCGGGAGCAGTAAAAGCCATGTGCTGTTTCTTTGAAATTATGTTTTTTCGTTGAGTAGAAGGTTGTATGAGTTAAGGCTTTTAAAGTTAAGCTTCAAATATAGTGACTAAGATGACGATTTCTGAGCGACCGTGATTTGTAGCGTAAGCTGACAGCCACGCGCTGTCTTTGAAGAACAGCTCACTCACTTGCTCCTTTCAAACAACATGAAGTCTTGCTATATTATGACATATGCAGTGAGTCCCAACCTTCGAACTGCCCCGGAGGTGAAAGAGTTAACTTTCCATGCCAGGCATGGAACGCTGAGCACGAGCTCGGTTGAAACTCTGTCTGTTGTTCTTCAAACTTAAACTGTCAGATTCTTTACTCCGCCTCACTGAACAGTCGCTCCGGAGATTTCTCCTTCTCCTCGGTTCATTTTATCGGTTAAAGTATTGTTTTTCTCGGTTTTCGACCAAAATTTAAACCGCAACCTGTCGGTTCAAGCTCTGTCTGTGGTATTGTGAGTACTAAATAGGTTTTACATTATTCTTCTGTGTGGAACTTGTAAACAGCTTATTGGTTCGGTTGAACTGATCAGGTTAGTTAAAAACATTTTATTCGACATTTAGAGTGTGGTTACCGGTACTTATCGGTTCTAAAAAAAAAACTGAATTTCTTACGTTTTTTTCCACGACCCGTGACACGGTTGGGAACCAATAAGAGAGTCTTGCTTGGCGGATTGCCATAAATGGGCAAGTTTGGTTAGGACTGGCACTATGTCTGAGAAACCCAAAAGAAAAACCGGGCCCACTGGGTTTCAACTCTGCAGTGTGTGTGGGGAAGCCTTTGCCAAGGCTGACCCCCACACCACCTGTGTTTATTGTCTGGGGTTTGACCACCTCAATGCAGACTGCCAGATTTGTAAACATTTTCCTGCAGCTACCTTGGATAAGAGAGTTGGTAGGCTTAGGGAAAGGGAGGCCAAGAAGTCCGCTGACCCAGATGGCCAGCCCGGTTCGGTGCCAACCGAACCAGAGGGAGTGCCCTCTGACCAGGGCGAGACTTCCTCGGGCAAAAGGAGAACCAACTCTGAAGGGTCGGTTCCAGCAAAAAGGACTAGAAAATCAGCTGATGTGGAGCCAAAACTTTCTTCTCCAACTGCTGAAGAGATAGCAAAAGCGATTCAGATTGTCCAGTCGCTTTCTCCGGTTCCGACCGAACCGGTGCCATCAGGTAAGCGTCCGGTTTGGCTGGTTCCACCGGTTCAAGACTATGATTTAGAGGATTTTTATGAACCAGAGGAGGGGGAAGAGGAGTATGAGGAGAGTGAATGTGGATTTGAAAGTCTGGATGTGCCCATCGAACCGGACATCTCCCCAGACAGACCTTCAGGAGTGTCCCCTCCTAGGCTTTCTGAGTCCCCTTCTCATTTTATTTTTTATAAAAAAGTGGCTGAAACCCTCCAGCTCCCTATGGAGGAAGCTGTGGATGATCAAGAAGAGCCTGACTATGTGGAAATGATGGATATCCCAGAGTCTAGGAGACTGTCTATTCCCTTGCATAAATCTTTTGGGAAACAGACATTTAAAATCTTAAAAACTCCTCACACTATACCTCCTGTGGATAAGAGAATGGACAAGAGGTACACATTGTCAGGCTCTAATACGGAGTTCCTTTCACAACAATGCAGCCATGTTGGGGTAGTGCAGGCTGCAGCCTGTGACAAGGCAAACATTCCCTTGGCTTTACACCCCCCAGACAAGGACTCCAGGAAGATTGATGCCATGGCAAAGAAACAGTACATGGCAGCATCTTTGGGACTCAGGCAGGCAAATTATATGGCTTATGTTGCTAGGTATCAGAAATCCAGATGGGACACGGTTTTGGCTTTAGCAAAACAGGGCCCTGGCCAGCTTGCCAAGGAGCTGGAACAGGTGGCTGCTGATGGTATTGAGGCATCCAAGGTGCAATTCCATGCTGCAGTGGACTCCAATGATGTGTCATCAAGAGTCATGGCTACGTCTGTTGCACTTCGCAGAATGGCTTGGCTCAGATATACTAGCCTGTCACAGGATACCCAGTCTAAAGCTATGGATTTTCCTGTTGTGGGTAATTCTCTGTTTGGGGAGCAGACAGAGAATTACATGAAGAAAATGGACGAGTATAGGACCACCTATAGGAGTGCACAGGCCAAGGAAAGGCAGACCACTCCCAAAGGCAGCTTTCCAGGGGCAGGGGCAGGCCTTGCATAGGCCTTTTGCAAGCCCAGGCTCCTCTTCTGCCTATGCCCAGAGGGGTTCTTCAGAGGAGAGAGGCAGACGGGGTACAAGCAGGCCTGCTTCCACCCTCAGCCCAAAGCCCCTGCCAAGCAGGCACCCTGATGGGGTTGCCAGGGCCGATTCTCACCTACCTGTAGGGGGCAGGCTGGCTTACTTTGTCCAGGACTGGCAGTCTCTGCCATCAGACAAGTGGGTCCTGGAAGTAGTAAGCCAGGGACTGGTTCTCAGCTCCAAAAAGTTTCCAAAGATGAGAACCAGATCCTTTCCAGCTGCAAGTCCACCAGAGGCACTTGCCCTAGAGGCAGAGGTCTCTTCCCTCCTGGCTCTCAGAGCCGTGGAAAGGGTTCCACCCCTACACCAGGGCAAAGGATTGTACTCCAGGTACTTTCTTACCCCGAAAAAGACAGGAGGATGGCGGCCCATCCTGGATCTCAGATACCTAAACAAGCACCTTTTAAAACCAAAATTCAAAATGGTGACTCTGGGAATTATTCTACCCTCTCTAACGCCAGGGACTGGCTAGCATCCCTGGACCTCAAGGATGCCCACTTCCATATTCTCATCAGAAGCTCCCATCGAAGTACCTCAGGTTGAGCTGCCTCCAGGCCATTACCAGTTCAGAGCAATGCCCTTGGCCTCACCTCTGCTCCAAAGGGTATTCACAAATGCCTGGCAGTAGCAGTTGCTTCCTAAGATGGCAAAATTGCCATCTTCCCTTACCTGGACGATTGGCTTGTAGTAGGCCACTCCCCAGACCAGGTCAGGTTACATCTGCAGATAACTCAGCAACTGCTCACCTCTCTAGGTTTCTTTCTGAATCTTTCAAAGTCAATTCTAGAGCCTGTACAGCTCCTCACCTTCATAGGCGCAGAGCTGAAGACAAAGAAAGCCAGAGCCTTCCTTCCTCTGGACAGAGCAAGGACCCTAGTCTCTCTGGCCTCCTCATTCACCCTGCAGGTCTCTCGACCAGCAAGGCATTTTCTACAGCTCCTAGCGCACATAGCTGTCTCTACAGCAGTAGTACGGGGAGCAAGATTTCAGATGAGGGACATCCAGTTCCATTTGAGAACCTTTTGGTCTCAAAAGAAAGACCTCTAACCAAATTGATCCCAGTTACGAACCCTGATCCAGGCCTACAATGGTGGCAGGATCAGAGCAATCTGAGACAAGGGTTCCTTTGTCACTCAGTCTCATTCCTTAATCCTTACTACAGATGCATCCCTCTTGGGGTGGGGAGCTCACATGGGCGACCTCACTACCTAGGATTGTGGTCCCCCTCAGGAATCTCTGCTCCACATCAATCTGTTGGAACTCAGAGCAGTTTTTCTAGCACTTCAAGTTTTTTCCAAATCTGTTCAGAACAAAGTTGTTCAGGTCAGAACAGACAACACCACCACAATGTGGTACATCAACAAGCAAGGGGGTATTCGGTCTACGGCCTTGTGCATCGAAGCAATGAAGTTGTGGTCTCTGGCTTACTCCCTGAACACCTCCCTTACAGCAGTTCACCTCCCAGGCAAGGACAATGTCCTGGCAGATGCTCTCAGCAGGATTTCACAGGGCCATCACGAATGGTCACTGGACCCCCTGGTTTTGGAGGTGATCTTTGCCAGATGGGGCACCTTGCAGATAGATCTTTTTGCAGCCCCAGACAATCACCAACTTCCCCTTTTCTGTTGCAGGCCCCCAGTGTTGGGCTCAGTCCCTCTGGACGACTTAGTCCTCAATTGGGAAGGGAAGTTTCTATATGCTTTTCCTCCCTTCCCTCTCCTGTTCAAAGTACTAGTCAAAATCAGGTCGCAACCCTGCAAAGTGATACTGATTGCTCCAGATTGGGCCAGACAGCCCTGGTATCCACTCCTACTGTCCTTAGCAGTCCATCTTCCCCTGTGTCTTCCCAGGAAGCACAACCTGTTAACCTGTGCTCAGGGGAGGGTTTGGTACCCGAACCTCAAATCTCTCAATCTCAAGGCCTGGCTCTTGAAGAGTTAGAGTCTGCTGATCTACACCTCTCCCAAGGTGTAATGGATATCCTGAAGGCTTCTAGGAAACCTTCCACCAGGGCTACTTATAATTCCAAATGTAAAAGGTTTTCCATATGGTGTTCTGGGAAGCATATTTCCCCAGAATCTGCTGACTTACCCACAGTCCTGGATTATATGGTCCACTTAAATACCTTGGGGTTGAGACCTACTACCCTAAAAGTGCATTTGGCAGCTGTTTCTGCTTTTATCTCAGCAGATAAGCCCTCTTCTCTTTCAGCTCATCCTGTTTTCTCCAAGTTTTTTAAGGGATTGCTTCATTCCAACCCTCCATTCAGGGACCCTGCCCCTGCCTGGGATCTTAATGTCTGCATTGCTCAGCTAATGCAACCCCCCCTTTGAGCCTTTGTCTTCAGCAGATCTTAAGTACTTGACTTGAAAGACTGTGTTTCTGGTAGCCATCACTTCTGCCAGACGTATAAGTGAATTGCAAGCTTTGTCAGTGGAGCCTGATTTTATCTCCTTTCATAGAGATAAGGTGGTCCTCAGGACTAATAGGAAGTTTTTGCCTAAGGTGGTCTCAGATTTCCACCTTAATCAAGCCATATCTCTTCCAGTGTACTTCACTGACCATTCCTCCTCTGGCGAGAGGAGGCTGCACAGCTTAGATGTGAAGAGGGCCCTTAGTTACTACATAGAGCGTACCAAGGGTCACAGGTTTAACTCCCTCCAACTGTTCCTCACTTATGGTGAGGTTGGTAAAGGGAAACCTGCTACTAAAAGATCCATTGCCAGGTGGATTGTCTCTTGTATTCAATTTTGCTATGAAAAACTGGGTAAGTTTCCCCCTCAGGCCTGAGGGCTCACTCTACCAGAGGTACAGCTGCTTCCCTGGCTGCTGCCAGGGACATCCCTGTTTTAGAGATATGTCAAGCAGCTACCTGGAAAACAGTTCACACTTTTACCAAGCATTACTCCCTGGACATCCAGGCTAGGAGTGATGCTCAGTTTGGCACAGCTGTGCTTCAGAGCCTATTTCCTAAGTAGGTTCTGTCCCTCCTCCATGAAGGTACTGCTTTGTAGTCTGCATATGTCATAATATAGCAAGACTTCATGTTGTTTGAAGAAAAAATTACTCACCTTAATAATGTTGTTTCTTCTAATGGAGTCTTGCTATATTATGACCTCCCCCTGCCTGCCCCTCTCAGAACCTCTGTTTTTGGGATGTGGGTGGGCAGTGCAGTGTTGGCACTTAGTATGTGCCCACCTTGTTGTTTTCACCCCTCCTTTCTTGGGGTGCTTGGTGTTGTGTTTTAATTTTTTTGTTCTCCTGACTTGAGTCTTTGTTTTGGGACCAAAAAATGCGTTCTTATGTTTTAGTAGCCAGTTGGCTAGGGTAGGTTTACAGCTTCCACACAGGACCTCAGTGAGTTTAGCTCGTAAAGATCTGACGGTTTAAGTTTGAAGAACAACAGACAGAGTTTCAACCGAGCTCGAGCTCAGCGTTCCTTGCCTGGCATGGAAAGTTAACTCTTTCACCTTCGGGGCAGTTCGAAGGTTGGGACTCACTGCATATGTCATAATATAGCAAGACTCCATTAGAAGAAACAACATTACTAAGGTGAGTAATTTTTTCTTCCTTACACAAGCTCTGTGTCTCAAAAGAAAATGAGTAGTGCTTAAAATAATGTAACTGTTAAAACAGAAGGAGGAATAGGAGGACCGAGGAATGGAGCATGTGTGTGTGTGTGTGTGTGTGTGTGTGTGTGTGTGTGTGTGATGGCTCACTAGATGGTGTGCTTCACTTTCAAGGGATTGAGGAGGGAGTAATTCTTAAGTGGTAATGCAGTCTTTTTTGTGCCTGCCTTAGATACAGTGATGTTATTGTCTAACACTGTATCGTCACTGTGTCTAGGGGTCAGCAACCAATCAGGTTGCTAGAAATTTTCTTGACATTGTATAATGTCGATTATGAACTGAGGATCGTAAATAGAGGAATCTGATTGGCCGAGAGCTCTTTGAAGCCATGATGATATCGGGCTACATCATCACGGATTCAAAAAAGTTCCGGCGCCACCAGCCTCCTTGCTCTCTACTGTGAGAACTATTTTTTCAAAATGTACTACACCACCCAAAAACTCATTCATAAAACATTTTAAAACCTGTTTCTTTAATTTTTTTATTTAAAAAACTTGAAACTCGGTTCATAATAGCAATAAGTCACTCCAGGGTGTGGTATATCATGGACTATCGTCACTTCTTGGGTGGTTGGACGCACTCGGCCTGTGGCCTCATGCCCAGCCACCCAAAGCGTGACGATATCCCATGATATGCCACACCCTGTCATGCCTTATTGCTTAATTATATCATCCGGTGCTGTCTGAGAGAGGGATGACTGTTTCCCTCTGCATTGAAGAATGCAGTGGTGATAACGTTAGTTAAGAAAGCTACTTTGAACCCAGAGATCTTGGCTAATTAGAGGCCTGTCTCAAACATTTATTTCCTAGGAAATGTATATGAGAAAGTGGTTGCATTTCAATTAGAGGCACACCTGCAGCAATATGGTCTTCAAACTACTCCAGTCAGGTTTTAGATCTCAACTCTGAGTCGGCATACAGACTGCCTTGGTGAAAGATGCTGGATGATCTCTTTCTGGTGAGGGACTGAGGGGAATATTTTTTGCTTATTCTCCTCTACCTTTCATCAGGGTTGGACACACTTGACCATGGAGCTGTGAAGGATTGCCATAGGAACTATAGCAATGTCGGTGGTAAAGTGTTGCATTGGTTCATGTCCTTTCTGACTGGCAGATCTCAGTGAATAACCCTCAGGACTTTTTCTGTAGGGGTTTGGCTGTTTCCTGTGGTGTTTCACAAGGTTCGATCCTGTCCCCTTTGTTGTTCTCTATGTATATTCTGCCACTGGGTGAGACTGTGAGACAGTATAATTTAGGTTTTCACTGTTCTGCAAATGGCAACCAGTTGTGCCTCTCTTGTGTAGTGTTTGTCTGACCTAAATGATTAAATGGCCACTAGCTGGAAGACCTTGTATCCTGGAAAGACAGAGCTATTGACTGTATAATCAGGATCTCAAAAGGCAGCCATGAAGAGGGCTGGCCTCACACTACCTTCTTTGAGTGGTACCACCTTCCAAACTGTGGATAGAGCAAAAAACATGGGGGTCATAATATATGACAGCCTGACACTGGAATATCATGTGTAAGCTGTGGTCCTTTTTGTCTATTGCCATTTGAGAAATATCTCCTGGTTGAAGCCTTTTCTTCAATATGATGACCTAGTGACTATATTCTATGTCTTTGTGACCTCCCACCTTGACTGCTGTAATGGTCTGTATCTCAGACTTGCAGGAGGTTTGGTGCACTGTCTCCAGATGGTGCAGAAAGCTGCAGCATGGTCGATATCCATTATAAGCAGTTTTGATCTTATTACACTAGTGTTGTATGATCCGGTTAGATCAGGGCACATCCTTCAAGGTTTGCTTGGTGGTATTCAAAACCTTGCAGGGTCACGGTCCTTGCTGCATTAAAGATGTCTTGCACCCATATACTCCTGATCGGCTGCTCTACTCCGCATGGGAGCATCTATTAGTAGTTCTCAGTGCTCCTTGAAGTCTCTGGGGATACGGCCTTCTTTGTGGCCACTCTGCATCTGCGGAACTCGTTACCATCCCAGATATGTTAGATCTTCTCAGTGGAGGTTTCTTAAAGGGCCCTAATTATCCACTTGTTCTCCCCAGCATTCTGAAGGCATGTTTTAATTTTAATATTATATAGTGATATTAGGGAGTTTAATTTGTTCTTTTATAAGGTGGTTTCATAGTACATGATATTTCTTTTTAAGCTTTGATCAGCACCTCGAGCCTTTGAGATGAGGTATTTTAAAGAGCAACTATCCAGGTGCTCTCCCCCAGAAGCTTGAGGAACCCTTACCTTACTCTAAATCACCCGGTGCATATATTTCTTTTAATATGTGCCCTGATTTAGGAAGGTGGAACCAAGCTGCACTGATCCCTTTCACTTCCTGGTACCTTCTCCAAGACTGATCCACCCCCGCCTACCACGTTTTTGTGAAGTCACTATATGGAGAGTGCAGGGGCGTGCTCCATAGATGTCAATGGGGCTGTTTTTTAAACTTGAATTTTCATACTTTAGATGGCCATTCAGAACAAATTGTGGCCACTACTTAACAGTTAAGCGGTGGCCATGATTTGTTCTGAATCTCCATCTAAAGTATGAAAATCTAAGTTTAAAAAACAGCCCCACTGATATTTATGGAACACGCCCCCGTGGTCTCCATATAGTGACTTCACAAAACTTGGTAGCTCGGGGGCAGATCAGGGGTGGATCAGTCTTGGAGAAGGTACCAGGAAGTGGAAGGGATCAGCGCGGCTCGGCTCCATGGAGCCAAAATATGATCCCTTCACTTCCTAAATCAGGGCACATATTAAAAGAAATATATGCACCATATGATTTAGAGCAAGGTAAGGGTTTCTTATGCTTCGGGAGGGGGAATTTTGTAAAAGAGCAAGTTAGTTGCTCTTTAGCAATAAAGATGATGATGATGATGATGATGGGAAGACACCAACAACTGTTGGATCACTGAAGGATCAGGAAAATGGTGACATAATCTAGATGGCTGAGTGTTTTAATTTGTGTTTTGCATCAGTAGGAGAAGATATTGTGTAATGACAAGCAGATCATCAAGATTAGGATCAGGAAGCAGTTTAAACCAGACAGGAGGAAACAGTCTTTCTCTGGGGGGGGGGCTGGTTGTGGTGGTGGTGGTCTGGAATGGCCTACTAAGCCACATAGTGAACTCTTAAGAACCTTAAAGGGTTCATGAAGGTATTATATGCTCATGTGAGGGAGTTGAACTTAAAAAAGGTTTTCCTAATATATCGAGAAAATGGAGGATTGTGTCAATGGGCTAGCCTTCTTCCATTTTTCAGTGATAGTCGCCTATAATGAAAGAGCATAACTCTTAACAAACAGCTTAAAAGCATTAGATTTACCCCAATTATGTTTTAACTTTATTGTTTTCTAGTTATTCGTTATTTTCTTTACTTTCCCCTGCTGTTGCCCTACTAAATATTGTAGGTAATGCAGCAATTATTTCACTGAGCCTTTAAAAATGTATCTGGCTCTCCCCTGCTAACTGCACAATTGCTGTTTGTGACATTGCAGTTTGTTGTCATGTTAAGCACCATGAAAGCAATAAGACATGACAGGGTGTGCATTATGGTGAAATAATCGCATGCTTCAGGTGCACTGTTAGGCATGAGGCACAGCCGAGTGCCGTTAAATGCACCTGAGAAGTGCAATTATTTCACCATAATGGCACAATCCTGGAGTGTCTTATTGCTGGTATAAAATGTCATTTAAATATATGGCTTAAAATGAATGAAAATAAGAAGAAAGTACTTTAAAAAGAAAAACATTGGACTTTTCATTGAAACGTGCTTCCATTTTTATTTATTTATTTTTTGTTGACCAGGTAAGCGCTCTAGACAAATTCTTGCCTATTTTCAGGCACAACTGGGGGATACAGATGAATGCCATCCGACTTTGAATCAGAATAAGCTGTTGGTGGTATTTTTAGTGAATGGCACTTAACTCTGAAAAAAATAGTCCCTATTCTGGTAATTGAGGGGTTAGCTGAAAACATAAAACATAATAAAAACTGTGTGTGGCACACATTTATATAAGAAAAAAATGTTACCTTGCATTTTAAATCAATTCAAATACTGTTTCTTAATGGAAAAGTGTTCAAAACTTTAAACCTGCCAGATTGCCTTTTTTTTGGTGTGGGGTGATATATTACACCTGAAAATACCCATACATGATTCAAATGTACATGCTTTTATAAACTTCAGAAATGTATTTTAGCAGTTTTGGATCTGCTTCTGCCTATGTAACTGTTTTCCCACATTTTCTCTTTGTTTAATAAGTATCACTGCCTGCTTTCTTCTTCCAGTTTTTTTCTTCTGTCTTTCCCCACATTCAAGATACAAAATGATTACCATGGAATACAGGGATTCAAAATTCTGCTCCGTTCCACTGGCAGAATGTTTCTCTCCTAACACACTGTGTACACACACAACACATGCCTTTTCTATAGCCACAGACTCAATTATCTCACTGTTAGGGGAAGCAGAAGAGATTTCCCTGATGAGCAGTTAAAAGACAGGAGGAGGATTTTTCATTGTCAGCAAAGAAATGGTTGCAATGAAAACTATGAAAAATACTTAATGTTTCTAATTTGTTTATGTGTGTAAGCAGTGTGTGATGATCAAGGACACAACATTTAATTAATTTTTAATTTTTTTTATTTTTTATTTGATAGTTTTATTTTTAGGGCCCAGTTGAAGTTTTTTTTACAGTGTAAAGGTAGCAGACATGTTTGTGATGGAAATCAATTCTGGTTGTGGGGGTACTGATGGAAGATAGTTCTGGTTGTAGGAGGATTGATTTGCTCATTGTGTGATGTGGTTTAAGACCAGGATGACTATGCATTATGCTCTAATAATGAACTGTCACCTGACTGGTTTCAACCAATTAAAGTTCTTTGATTTTAGATCCATTTTATAAGATGTCATAAAACCAATGCACTGTGAGGTTAACAGTGGAGAAGCAACTGTTTTACAATGTTTTCTGTACAGACTCTTTAGACGGACTGCTAAGATGTGCTGTAAATCTTGGAAAGGAATTGAAAATTAAAAAAAAATGAACTGTAACAGCTGAAACATTTTATTCATGAAAGGACATGCCAAAGTGCAGAGCTGTTCTTGAAAAGTTGTTCACAGGGCAGCAACAGGATACAATACAGGATACATATGTGATGCCAGAAGCTGATGAAGCTATTGAAAGAATGCTGAAGATTGTAAACGTCAACAAGACAATGAACCCTAGTGGAATACACCTCAAATTCCTGAAGGAACAATCCAATGAACTATCTACACTGTTGGCAATACTATTCAATGTGTCTTTGAGAACTACATACATGCCTGATGACTGGAAAGTGGCTGATGTGGTACCAGTACCCAAAAAAGGCTCCAGGGCTAAGTTTGGGAACTATAGGCCTGTCAGCTTAACTAACGTCTGTACTAGGGGAGATGCTTGAGAAAATCACATGAAACAGAATTATTGAACATTTACAAGAAAACAGCTTAGACTTGGTGGCCCAGTATGGATTCTGGAAGGGAAAATCATGTCAGACCAATCATTTGTCATGTCTTGATAGTTTCACCAAGGAACTTGATGAGAAGGAACCTGCAGATGTTGTGTACCTGGGCTTCAGTAAAGCTGTAACCACTGTGTTCCACAAGACACTAGTTCATACAAGCATTTGTCAATGCTGAATGTTTGCTTGCTGGCATTGGCATTGGTAGTGCAGGAGCTAGAGAGATGCATAATAGGAATGGCTTTGAAGTATTGAAGTAATGCCAACCCTCACCCCCACCCTGCAGAGACTGATAGGTGTTGGGGGTGTGCCTTTGGGTCGTCGTCCATAACACTCATGTCATTCACCTCACTTTCACCCTGCAGACACCCGACAGGTAAAGGTAGTGTGTCTTTGAGGTCTTCGGCCCTTACACTCACCCCATTCCATAAGGAAATAAGCTTGAGTTGGGTGCAGCATAGGAGAATGGGGTAACGCTGTCTGAAGACCCTAAGGCACACCTCGATGCCTGTCAGGTGGCTGAGGGTGGGGGTGGGGTGGAATGGCATAAGCATTACTGCTGATAATCCCAAGTCACACCCCCAACACCGTAAGTCGTACAGGTGGGCGCGCATGTGTTGAAACCCCACGCCCCAGGCTTTGTTGGTATTTTTGCTCTAAATTTTCAACATGGGCTTTTGGGGACCCCACCTCATGAACAATGGCAGTATCATTTCATTATTTGATCCTAAAGGTGATTAAGATTTATAAAGCATTCGGCACTACAGGTTTGAAAACACATTTTGGCAGGATGAAAATGACAGCTGTACTGTTCATGATGAGGTGTGAAGAAATGGCAATGTTGAAAATCTGGAGTGAAAATTTGAAAAAGTGGTGAAGTTACGAGTGTGCATAGAAACTGTGCAACACACACTTGTAACACAGTCATTTTTTGGAATGTTTTCACCAAATTTTCAACATGGCCTTTTTGGAACCCTCCATGAACAGTGGCACTGTGATTTTGTCAGTCTGTTCCGAAAGTTGATTTCGCACAGCGCCATTCTGTGCCACAGATGCAAAAACACATTTTGGGAAGGATGCAAAAAATGACAATTGTGCTGTTCATAAGTGGATGTGAAAAAATGGCAATGCTAGAAATCTGAAGTGAAAATGTAAACAATTGATGAAGTTATGAGTGTGCGGAGGAACTGCGCAACAAATGCTTGTAACACAGTCATTTTTTAGAGTTTTTTCACCAAATTTGCAACCAGGGCTTTTTGGGACCCCACCTCATGAACAGTGGCACTGTCATTTCATTACTTAGTCCCGAAAGGCGATTCCGCACAGCAACCGCAAAATCGCCTTTCGGGACTGAGAAAAGAAATGACAGTGCCAGTGTTCACGAGGTGGGGTCCCAAGAACCCCATGTTGAAAATTTGGGACCAAAACTCCAAAAACTGGCTGAGATATTAATCTAAGTTGAAAAACCCCCATTGACTGCCATTATAGGGCTTATGGTAATTTCTTCAGTTCCCCGTTGGTCTTTGAAGAGTGCAGATGGGTTCCTGGTCCACAGAAGATCGCTGCTCCTGACCTCCGGAGGTAAGTTTGGGTGGGGGGTGTGAAGAGGTGGGTTGCACAGAGGGAGGGTGCAGGTTGGAGGGGGGCCAGCGGGAACAACAAGGGACTGGTTTCTTTTTTTCAGGTTTAAAAGAAAAAAGACGTTGTGGGACTTATTTCTTTTTATAGATGAAATATTAGCAAAACAGATTTTGGCACACTAGGGTGGGTTCCCAGTGTGCCAGAATAGTGAGGGGGAATCAGTGCCGACCCTGGAATTGGCCACCCCGAGATCGGCTGAGAACATAGGAGCATGCGGGGGTGGCACATCTGATACCGGGAGTGGGCATCCCGGTGTTGGAAACATCAAAGAAGTATTTTCTGGCACACTGGGGTGGGCTTCCTCACATTACCTCTGAGCCGTCCCCCCTCTATCTTCAAATTGTGCCCCCTTGTTCTTGCACATCTCTTTCTGAAAGATGCTACCCTCTTGGACTTTAATTTCTTGAGGTACTTGAAAGTTTCTATCATGTCCCCTCTTCTTGAGGGTATACATATTAAGCTCCTTTAGTCTCTTCATATGTCTTCTAGTGTAGACCCTGCACCATTTTGATTGCCCTCCTCTGGACAGCCTCCACCCTGTCTATGTCTTTGCAGAGATGGGGTCTCCAGAACTGCACGCAGTACTCCAGATGGGGTCTCACCAACTGTCCGTACAGAGGGATAACAACTTCCTGTTTTCTACTGGTGATGCCTCTCCCTATGCATCCCAGTATCCCCCCCAGCCCTCCTTACTGCCTTCTCACATATTTTGCTTTCCCACCTTTAGGTCATCTGATATGACTAACCCCAGGTTCCTTTCCATTTTTGTTGTTGTCAGTATCTCACCCCCCAAATTGTGTATTCTTCCCTGGGTTTTGTTTCCCAGGTGCATTATTGCACTTCTTTGGATTGACTCTAAGTTGCCATACATTTGACCATTCCTCCAACCTTGTCAAGTCCCTTCTCATCTTTTCCACCCCACCTTGTGTATCAACCCTGTTGCTGATCTTTGTGTCGTCTGCAAAGAGACATACTTTTCCTTCCAGTTCCTCTGTTATGTCACTTATAATGACATTAAAAAGGACTGGCCCCAGTACTGAACACTATGGTACTCCACTGGTAACCCCCCTTTCTTCACTGTGGACTCCGTTTACTATTACCCTCTGCGTCCTGTTGTCCAGCCAATGTTTTACCCAGGTTACCACCCTGGGACCGACTCCCAGGTTGGCTAATTTGTTTATTAATCTTTTGTGTGGCACTGTGTCAAATGCCTTGCTAAAGTCTAGGTAGGCCATGTCCACAGCCCCTCCCTGGTCTACTACTTTGGTCACCTAGTCAAAGAAATCGATTGGATTCATCTGACATGACCTTCCTGCCGTGAATCAATGCTATCTTGGGTCCTATGCCCCACTGGCCTCTAGGTACTCCACAATTCTTTCCTTCAGAAGTGATTCCATCATTTTCCCTACCACTGAGGTCAAACTGACAGGTCTGTAGTTTCCTGCCTCTGTCTTGCTCCCACTTTTGTGAAGGGGAATCGCATCCACCCTCCTCCAGTTCTCAGGTACCACACCTTCCTCCCATGATTTGTTCAAAAGTGTAGTTAGTGGTGTTACTAGTTCTCCCCTTAGTTCTTTTAGAACTCTGGGGTGAATCCCATCAGGAGAATTGCTTTGTCCACCTTCAGTTTTAAGAGTTCTTTCAGAACCCCTTCTTCTGTGAAAGGACTGATATCGACCCTCCCCATCCAGAGTGCTTCTATTGACTGGATTAGGTACCTCCCCTGCCTCTTCTTTTGTGAATACTGAGCAGACGTATTCGTTCAGTATCCCTG
Organism: Neoceratodus forsteri; assembly: GCA_016271365.2. Lineage (NCBI taxonomy): Eukaryota > Metazoa > Chordata > Ceratodontiformes > Ceratodontidae > Neoceratodus > Neoceratodus forsteri. The sequence goes on from CM028131.1 coordinate 1,318,569,814, forward strand.
CTTTTTCACTGTCCATCTCTGCCCACCCACCCTCCTCTTTATTTAGCCTTAGTATCCCTCCCTTTGTCTTTCTTCGTTTCCTAATGTACCTATAAAAGGTTTTATCCCTTCTTAACCGAGTTGGCTATCTTTTCCTTGGTTTGGGCCTTTGCTATTCTGACTGCCTTCCCTGTTTCCTTCTGCTTTAACAGGTACAGTTCTCTGTCCTACTCCTTCTGTGTTTCCTTATACTTCCTGAATGCTATCTTTTTCTCCCTAATCTTCCCCGCCACCTCTTTTGGGAACCATAGAGTCTTTTTCTTTCATTTTGATTTGTTTATTTGCTTCACACAAAGGCTTGTTGCCTCTGTGACGGCAGTTTTGATGTTTCCCCATTGTTGCTGCACCCCTCCTTCTTGCCTGTTTGCTAGTGCTTTTCTGAGGCACTCTCCCATTTTGAAAAAATCAGCCCTCCTGAAGTCCAGTACCTTCACTTTTGTATGGCTTGACTCTACAGCTGAGTTTATCGTGAACCACACTGTTTGGTGGTCACTTGTTCCCAGATGGCTACCCACTTCTAGATCTGAGATCCTCTCTCTGTCCCCATTTGAGAGTACCAGGTCTAAGATTGCTCCCTCCCGAGTGGGTTCCGACACTAGCTGTTTGAGGCATGTCCCCTGTAAGGCATTGAGAATGGCCCTGCTCTAGGATGTAGCTGCAGCAAAGATGCTCCAGTTAACATCTGGCATATTCAGGTCCCCCATCAGCAATATCTCTCCTTTCTCTGCCATCCTAAGGATGCCTTCTATCATTTCCTTGTCCGTTTTCTCCCCCTGAGATGGGGGTCTGTATACAACCCCTGTGCGGATTGTGGTGCCACTTCAGTCACCAGGGTGACCCACAGTGCCTCCTCTCCTCCCTGTTTACCTTTTAATTTCATTGCTTTCATCCCTTCCTTTACATAGAGAGCTACTCCTCCTCCTCTTCTACCCTCCCTGTCCCTCCTGTAGATTGTGTACCCTGGTATGTTGACATCCCAGTCATGGTTCTCTGTGTACCATGTTTATGTGACTGCCACGATATCTAGGCATCCCTCTTCCATCAAGGCCACCAATTCAGGGAGCTTGTTACCTAGACTATGGGCATTGGTACTCATTACCCTCCATTTTTGATGGTCTTACCCCTTTTTGCCCCATCCCTGTCCATACTGCCTTTGTCTTTTTCTCCATTTACACGTGCCCTTCTCCCTATCAACTTCTCCATCTTGGTGTTTACCTCACTAACTACCCTGATTTTTTTTTGGGGGGGGGGACTAGGATTTTCAATGTCCTTTTCAGTGCCTCCCACCTTGGCTAGTTTGAATGCTTGCCGATAAAAGCCGGCCCATCAGTGCAGCAGTTGGATTTCTGCTTGCAACACCGCAACCTGGGTTCGGGAACGGACCCGGGTTGCTGGAGGGCCGGCCGGGGGGAGAAGGAGAGAGCGTCCCACGGACTGCTCTTCTTCTCCGGGGGGAGGGTGGGGAAAGTGCCCAGTGCTAGATGGACCCCTGGCGGAGGCTGGGAGTCATGCAGCCACTGGCGCTCGCATGTACTGGAGGCGGGCCGGACGCTGGACGTCATTGCATGTCCCCGCCTCCCGGAGGAAAACAGAAAAGGGAGGGGTGGGTCCTCTGTCTAAATGAAGCCCTCCCTGGGCTTCAATTAGCCACCGTCTCCAGCAGTACTCCCAACTAGATACTAGTTCTGCGACACTGGAATTAGGGGTAACCAGTGTCACGGCCCCACCCTCCAGGGGGCAAGCCAGGGGGTGACCGGGAGACAAGCTGGCAATTGGCGGTTGGTGGAAGCCCGGAGGCCATGACCAGGGCAGAACACCGACAGGATGATCTGCCAGGAAAAGAATAAATAATAAATAAATAAATGCTTGCCAATGAAGCATTTAAACCTATCACCTAGGATCCTGGTTCCCCTCCTGGACAGATGCAGACCGTCGCGCCAGTATAGGCCTGCATCCCTCCAGGTGGACCCCCAGTCCCCAGTGCAGCTAAAACCCTGAGCTCTGCTCCAGTTTTTCAACCACTGATTGAATCCCATGGTGCGGCGCTCCCTAGCCTCACCCATGCCATAGACAGGCAGCACCTCCGAGAAGGTTACCGTCAGGGCCCCGATTTTTCTGCGGCACATCGGAGCAAAGTTCTGCAGCAGGGTTCTCATTTGCCACAGAACTTCTGCGGCACTCAACACCAATTTCTGCGGCAATTCTGCGGCACATTTTTACCCTTAATTTTTTTCCTTTTTTTGTTTTTTTTACCATATCTGACACAATGCATGCTCGTTAAACAGTCATTTTTTGGAATTTTTTCACCAAACTTTCAACATAGCCAGTTTAAGACCTCTGCTCATGAACAGTGTCACTGTGATTTTCTTTATTTGTCCCGTACATTGATTTCGCACACCGACTGCGCCATTCTGCGCTACAAGGGTGGAAACACATTTTGGGTGAGATGTGAAAATGACAGCTGTACTACCATAAGACAGTGTGGTGAAATGGCAATGTTGAAACTCTGGAGTGAAAATATTGAAATTTCGTGAACTTACGAGCCCGTGAGGAACTGCACAACGACGCTCGTTAAACAGTCATTTTTGAATTTTGAACCAAATTTTCAACATGGGGTTTTGGGCCCCTTCTCGAGTGATGTCACTGTCATGGCGGTATTCGTCCCGAAGGGTGATTTCGCAGTCACTGCGCAGTCACTGCGCGAAATCACCCTTCGAGCCCGAATAACGCCATGACAGTGACATCATTCATGAGAAGGGGTCCCAAATACCCCATGTTGAAAATTTGGTGCAAAATTCCAAAAAATGCCTGAGATATGCAATAAAGTTGAACCCCCTTATCTAGCCTATTATACAGCTTACCGGCATTTCCTCAGTTCGCGGTCGGCTTTGAAGAGTGCAGACGTGTTCCCGGTCCACTCAAGATCGTCGCTACCGAGTCCGGAGGTAAGTATGGGGTGGGGGTGTGGGAGGCTGGGTGTGCAGTGGTGGGTGCGGATGTGGAGGGGGGCTCGGAGACGACCGTGGACAGTTTTGTTTTACAGGGAAAAAAAAGACGCCGCTGGACGCTTTGCCACGCTTGGGGTGGGCTCCAGCGTGGCACAACGACTTTGGAGCTTTAGCCGACGGGGATTGGGCACCCTGGCCGGCAAAAAACTACTGACACGCTTTGCACGCTTGGGTGGGTCCGCTTGGCACAAGGACCTTGGGAGGGGCGCTCAGCTGACGGGATTGGGCACCTCATCGCAAATGAAGCGGACGCTTGTTCCGCGGGCGGCCGCGAATTCCGCGGTGATGGCAAATTTCGGATATTTCCGCAGTTTGCCGCATCCGCGGAATCGCGGAAAACTCGGGGCCCTGGTTACCGTGTGTGCTACTTGTCTAAGGCCCCTCCCTAACTCCACAAACTCCTCCTGCACTGCTCTGATCCCTTTCCCAGCCAGGTCATTTGTCCCTAGATGGACAATGACATCCATCTGTCTCCCCTGTGCAGCTGCTCCCGCGATCCTGAGGATTCGCTCTCTGTCCCTCCAAGCCATGGTGCCAGGCAGACACCTTGTCTCCCTCCCTCCCCAAGTTCTTGCCTCCTAACAATAGAGTCCCCCACCAGGAGTTGTTTCCTTCAAACAACATGAAGTCTTGCTATATTATGACAATAGCAGTTATCTCCTCCTGTAGAACTGCCCCGGAGAGGAAAGAGTTAACTCCATACAGGATGGAGTTCTGAGCGCGAGCGCTCCTCTTAGAAGCTCTATCTGGCTAGTTTCAAACTGAAACTGTCAGATTCTTTACTCCGCCTCACTGAACAGTCGCTCTGGAGATTTCTCCTTCAGCTCGGTTCATTTCTCGGTTTAAATCAGTATTTCTCGGTTAAATTTAACCGAGAACAGTGTTTTATTTTACCGCATTTCGGTTCAAAGCTCTATCTGGTAACCGTAAGTACAAGGTCTTTAGTCTGTGTGGAAATTGTCATTATCGGTTCAGTTTGCTTTAAAAAGACTTTTGAATCATTGTACTATATATTTAGAGTGCGGTTCCCGGTTCTTATCGGTTCTAAAAAAAACGGACTTTGTATTACGGTTTTTTCAAATACCCGTGACACGGTTAGGAACCGATAAGGGTGTCTTGCCTGGCACTACCATTAAAAGGGCAAGTTTTTGGTTAGGCTGGCATTATGTCTGAGAAACCCAAAAGAAAAACCGGGCCCACTGGGTTTCAACATTGTGATGCTTGTGGGGAAGTCTTTGCCAAGGCTGACCCACACACCACATGTGTTTATTGTCTGGAGTTTGACCACCTCCAGTCAGACTGCCAGATTTGCAAGAATTTCCCTGCAGCCACCCTGGAAAAAAGATTGGGCAGGCTCAGGGAACGAGAGGCCAAAAAGTCCGCTGACCCGGATGGCCAGCCCGGTCCAGTGCCAACTGGACCAGAGGGAGTGCCCTCTGACCAGGGTGATACTTCCCCGGGCAAAAGAAAAGCTGGTTCTGAGGAACCAGCCCCAGTAAAAAAATCTAAAAAATCAGCAGGTCTGGAGTCCAAAATTTCCTCTCCAACTGCTGCAGAGATAGCAAAAGCCATACAAATTGTCCAGTCACTGTCTCAGGGGCCGTCTGAACCACCACTAGTTGGCAAAAGGTTGGTTCGTCCGGTCCCAGTGGTTCAGGAGTATGATGTTGAGGAATTTTATGAACCACAAGAGGGGGAGGAGGATTATGAACAGTATGTATGTGGCTGGGAGGGTCTGGATGTGCCCATTGAACCGGACATCTCTCCAGACAGACCTTTAGAATCTCCCCCTATGCTGACTGAGTACCCATCTCATTTTATGTTTTATAAGAAAGTTGCTGAAACCCTCCAGCTTCCTTAGAAGAGGCTGTGGATGAGCAAGAGGAGCCTGATTATGTTGAAATGATGGATATTCCAGAGTCTAGGAGATTGTCTATTCCTTTGCATAAGTCATTTAGGAAGCAAACAATGAAAGTTTTGAAAATCCAAATTCTGTACCTCCTGTCGATAAAAGATGGACAGGAGGTATACTTGTCAGGCCCTGATACAGACTTCCTTTCTGAGCAGTGTAGTCATGTAGGAGTGGTGCAGGCTTCAGCCTGTGACAAGGCTAACATTCCCCTGGCCTCACATCCTCCTGATAAGGATTCCAGGAAGATTGATGCCATGGCAAAAAAGCAGTATATGGCAGCCTCTTTGGGACTCAGGCAGGCAAATTATATGGCTTATGTGGCTAGATATCAGAAATCTAGATGGGATACAGTTATGCAGTTAGCCAAGCAGGCCCATGGCCAGCTGGCTAGTGAATTGGAACAGGTGGCTGCTGATGGCATTGAAGCCTCTAAAGTTCAATTTCATGCTGCTGTTGATGTTAATGATGTTTCCTCTAGGGTCATGGCCACTTCTGTAGCTTTCCGTAGGTTGGCATGGCTCAGGTGCACTAAGTAAGCAATAAGACACTCCAGGGTGTGTGTGTGTTAGACACTTTAACACACGGCTAGGAGTCGAGAGTTTACTAATATCGTCCGAAAAGGCCCAGCTTCCTAGCTGTGTGTTAAAGTGTCTAAATACACAGACCCTGGAGTGGCTTATTGCACTTATGAAATGGCTATCAAAAATACAGATGTATGTGATAGCTAAAGTGTATAGTATTTAAAAGTGAAAAGTTTAATGTTTGTCTTGATTTTTAATAAAATAGTTCTTCCGCCTACTGTTTTTGTTTGACTTAAGGAATTTTGTCCTACAAAGGCTTCTGTAGTTACATCTGTTGTTGTCATATTCACCTCACACACACACACACAAAAGCAAAGAAGCAGATTCTGTAGCTAACTTCTCGTGCAAGCCATCTCAGATTCACCTCCACACCACACACAAAGCAAAGAAGCAGATTCTGTAGCTAACCCCCTCGTGCAAGCCGCCTCAGTATGTCCGTTCTCCGTGAAGTGTTGTGTTGAGGGCGGTTAATGATGGTGAGAGGGAATGCTATGCTTACTGCTGTTGTGCTTGTGCGCTGTGGTAAACCTGCACTTTTTCCCCCGATGTAGAGTATGAGTCTGGTATTTGGATGGAGAGCGAGCGAGCAGGCTGGGAGACAGATCGCGGCAGTTTGTTTTTTTTCTGCTGCTTGGCATCTGTCAGCTAGGAACAGGGGGAGGGTTCAAGTGCCGTCTGTGTCGCGCGGTAATTACACCGCAGTGTTGTGTTGAACGGGCGGGTTAAGAGATGATTGTGATCATGGCAGTTGCTTTTTTAAAAAAAAAATCACACAGGTTGTGCATTTACTTCAGCATGTGCAAGCTAGTGTCACAGGAAGGGTGGCATCGCTTGTGGCACAAAACAAGATGGCGGCTATTTGATTTTTTTAATATTCTTTGTGGGCAGCATCACCCATGTCAATGCCCAGCTGGCATGACCTGATCTAGCTTTTGTGTGTTAGAAACTTTAACACACACCTGACATCCAATGAGATGCCTTGAAATTGACAAGCCATTTCATAATCTGTCACAGGACACTCAGTCTAAGGCTATGGATTTTCCTGTGGTGGGGAATTCTCTGTTTGGGGAGCAGACAGAGAACTATATGAAAAAGATGGATGAATACAGAACTACCTACAAAAGTGCCCAGGCCAAAAAGCAGCAAGCCACTCCCCAGAGGCACACTCCCAGAGGTAGGGGCATGCCTTTCCACAGGCCTTTTTATCAATCCCAAACCTCCTCTGCTTATGCTCAGAGGGTTTTTTTCAGAGGCAGAGGCAGACGGGGCGCAGGTAAACCGTCCCCCACCCCTCAGCCTAAGGCAACTGCCAAGCAGGCACCCTGATGGGGTGCCCAGGGCCGATTCTCCTGTACCAGTAGGGGGCAGGTTGGCTTACTTCAGTCAGAACTGGGTGTCCCTAACTTCAGACAAATGGGTTCTGGAAGTAGTAAGCCAGGGCCTGGTTCTCAGCTTCAAAAAGTTCCCAAAGATGAGAACCAGACATTTTCCACCTGCAAGCCCTCTAGAGACCCTTGCTCTGGAAGCAGAGGTCTCTGCCCTGTTAATTTGCAAAGCAGTGGAAAGGGTTCCTCCTTTACACCAGGGCAAAGGTCTGTACTCCAGATACTTTCTTACCCCAAAAAAGACAGGAGAATGGCGGCCCATCCTAGATTTAAGATATCTGAACAAACACCTTTTGAAACCAAAGTTCAAAATGCTAACTCTGGCAATGATATTACCCTCCCTGAGGCCAGGGGACTGGTTAGCCTCCCTGGACCTCAAGGATGCTTATTTTCATGTCCTCATCAGGCCTTCTCACCGAAAGTACCTCCGGTTCGAACTGCCCTCAGGCCACTACCAGTTCAGGGCAATGCCCTTCGGTCTTACCTCTGCTCCAAGGGTATTCACAAAATGTCTAACCGTGGCAGTGGCTCATTTAAGAAGGCAAGGGATTGCTGTTTTTCCCTACCTGGACAACTGGCTCATTGCAGGACAGTCTCCAGAACAGGTGAAATCCCACTTGCAAGTCACCCAGCAGCTTCTCACCTCGCTGCGGTTCCTGCTAAACCTACCAAAGTCAGTTCTAGAACCAGTTCAGGTACTCACTTTCTAGGTGCGAATTGATACAAAGCTGGCCAGGGCCTTCCTCCCTTGGAAAGGGTAGAAAAATTGATTGCCCTGGCCACCTCTTTCACCCTGCAGGTCTCTCGACCAGCAAGACACTTTTTGCAGCTCTTGGGGCACATGGCTGCCTCCACAGCTGTAGTGCAGGGAGCAAGATTCCAGATGAGAGACATTCAGTTTCATTTGAGGGCCTATTGGTCCCAAAGGAGGGACCCCCTTACCAAATTGGTTCCAGTGACCTGAACTCTGATCCTAGCTCTTCAATGGTGGCAGGATCAGAGCAATTTAAGACTGGGGGTCCCCTTCATTCCTATCTCCCACTCCCTCACCCTCACTACGGATGCCTCCCTCCTGGGGTGGGGAGCACACTTGGGCGACCTCTCCACACAGGAATTTGGTCCCCCCAGGAATCTCTGCTCCACATCAACTTGCTGGAACTCAGAGCTGTCTTTTTAGCTCTTCAAGCTTTTTCTGCATCTGTCAGGACAAAGTAGTCCAGGTCAGAACAGACAATACCACAACAATGTGGTACATCAACTAAGCAAGGGGGCACTTTCGGTCGTCGGCCTTGTGCACCGAGGATGAAGTTGTGGTCTCTGGCTTACTCCCTGAACACTTCTCTAATAGCAGTTCACCTGCCAGGGAAGGACAATGTCCTAGCGGATGCCCTCAGCAGGATTTCTCAGGGCCATCACGAATGGTCCCTGAATCCTCGAGTGCTGAGGACAGTCTTTGCCAGATGGGGCACCCCTCAGATAGTCCTCTTTGCAGCCCCAGACAACCACCAACTTCCACTGTTCTGTTGCAGGCCCCAGTGATGGGCTCAGTCCCCTGGATGCCCTTCTTTTGGATTGGGAAGGAAGTTTCTGTATGCTTTCCCCTTCCTCTTCTTTCAAGGTGTTAGTAAAATCAGATCCCAGCCTTGCAAAGTGATTCTGATTGCACCAGACTGGGCCAGGCAACCCTGGTACCCACTCCTGCTATCACTGACAGTCCACCTTCCCCTGTGTCTTCCCAGGATTCACAATCTGCTGTCCTGTGCCCAGGGGAGAGTATGGTATCCGAACCTCAAATCCCTCAACCTCAAAGCCTGGCTCTTGAGGAGTTAGAGTTTGCTGATTTACACCTTTCTCAAGGTGTCCTTGATATTTTAAAGGCCTCTAGGAAGCCTTCCACTAGAGCCACTTATAATTCCAAGTGGAAAAGGTTTTCCATATGGTGTTCTGGGAAGCATATTGTCCCAGAATCTGCTGATTTGCCTATTTTGCTGGACTACATGGTCCATCTTAATTCTTTGGGCCTCAGGCCAGCTACCTTAAGAGTTCATTTGGCAGCTGTCTCTGCTTTTATTTCAGCAGGAAAGCCTTCTTCCCTTTCCTCTCACCCTGTGTTTTCCAAGTTTTTCAAGGGGTTACTTCATACCAACCCTCCTTTTCGGGACCCAGCTCCTGCCTGGGACCTTAATGTTTGCATTGCTCAGTTAATGCAACCTCCTTTTGAACCCCTGTCTTCGGCAGACCTTAAGTTCTTAACTTGGAAAACTGTGTTTTTAGTGGCCATCACTTCTGCTAGACGCATAAGTGAGTTACAAGCCCTTTCAGTAGAAAATGATTTTATTTCTTTTCACAGGGATAAGGTAGTCCTCAGGACTAACAGAAAGTTTTTACCTAAAGTGGTTTCGGATTTCCATCTTAACCAATCCATCTCCCTTCCAGTATTTTTCACTGAGCATTCTTCCTCTGGTGAAAGGAGATTTCACAGTTTGGATGTTAAGAGGGCATTGAGCTACTATTTGGAACGCACCAAGGGTCACAGGTTCGAATCCCACCAACTCTTTCTCACCTATGGTGAGGTTGGCAAAGGAAAACCTGCCACTAAGAGGACAATTGCCAGTTGGATTGTCTCTTGTATCCAATTTTGCTACCAAAAACTGGGTAGAGAACCCCCCTCAGGTTTGAGGGCCCATTCTACCAGAGGTACAGCTGCATCTCTAGCGGCTGCTAGAGATATTCCTATTTTGGAAATCTGTCAAGCTGCAACCTGGAAAACAGTTCACACTTTCACCAAGCATTACTCCCTGGATGTCCAGGCCAGGAGAGATGCTCGGTTTGGCACAGCCGTGCTTCAGAGCCTATTCCCTAAGTAGGTTCTGTCCCTCCTCCATGGAGGTACTGCTGTGTAGTCTGCTATTGTCATAATATAGCAAGACTTCATGTTGTTTGAAGAAAAAATTACTCACCTTAGTAATGTTGTTTCTTCTAATGGAGTCTTGCTATATTAACCCCCCTGCAAATGGGGGTTCCAAAAGACTTCCAGGAGCTTGCTTGAATGCTCCAAGCCTGAATGGTGTTTGGCATTTAAGCCATTTATCAGTGAGTGTTTTAGAACCTCTGGTACTGTCTCTTTAAGAGCTGTCTGCTTGCAGACATAATTAGTTTGTATGGGGACTGTGTGTTTTTTGATTGAGTACCACTCAAGCTGCTGCCAATTCACTTCATTTTGCAGTCACTAGGAGTGCAAAGGGAACCTATCTGAAAGATGTAACTGTTTGCCAGAAATTATTTAGAGTAATAATGAAATTACAGTTTGTCTAACCTGCTTTCTTTGCAGTCAGAACTGTGTCTGTAGTTCCCCATTCTAGTTTTGAACTGCTGAACTGGACCAATCAGTGTGGGGTAAGCTAGCTCTAAAATGGTGCCTTGGACGAATCAGAACTTGGACTCATAATCTGAGCCAGCCACAAGAGGATTGTATGGGCAGTGACTCTGGGAGATGTAGTTTAGACTTCAGTGCCTTTTGGACCAACAGCAGCAGTCTATTGTGAGTGACAGCCAATCCAGTCAAGAACTGGGAGGAACTCAAAGGAAGTGCCGGTTTTGTCGGTTGGAGTTTCAGTTGAGCTTTGGCAGTGAAGAAGGAAGGAGCCTGTGCTTTTTCAGTGTGCAGTTTTAGTCAAAAAACGTGTGTAAGGCCAGAGTTCCGGTCTGCAGCTTGTGTAACAGCTTGTTAGGACTGAATCCGTCCTGTGAAAGAATCAAAGGATCTCTGAAGAGTAGAAACCAGGCTCACCCTGTAGAAGACTGGAAGAATTGCTGAAAATTGCACTCGGTCTGTCAGGAACTGAATCTGCTGTGTGTTCTCCCGGGTATTGTGCAGTAATTGCGATCGGGATACAGATGCAGCCTGCCTGGTATAGTGCTTTCTTTTATATGGATGTGTGAAGAGGTTTGTGTACCTCTAGTGAGCCCTGCTGACATTGAAGGACCCTATCTTATTTGGAGGTCGTGAGTACTAATTCAGGGTTGCTCCTGTTGAATTGCCACATTAAATCCAAATGGAATTACTGTACTGCTGACTGTTTAATTCTCCTTTTCTCGTGTGAAAGGGCCCCTACCAGCTGCCACGGTTTGGACTAGCCACTAGGGCTTGGGTACCCAGGGACAGTAACTGATAGGGATAGGCCTGTGCACAGAGCCATAGGTAGATTATTAGAGTGATAAGCTAATTAACCTGATTTCCCTGTCCTTGTTATATCCCCTAAATAAATCAGAGCTGCTTGTTTCAGCAAAGTTATACTGCCTGAGGTATTTGTCTATGTTAAAGTACTGTACTGTGATTGTTGCACTGTATCTCATTTCACAGGAGGTCCCAGTGCGGAACCAGACCTGGGGGTAAGTGTATACTGTGAAGGTAATTTGATATATTGTGTGGGCCACTAGTGGGAAGAAAGGGGGTTGCAGTGTCCCAGAGGCTGTGACCAAGTTAGTTTAACTATTGCAAACCCTGACCTCTGGGTGGAGGCACCCGCCATTGGATCCAGGCCCTCAACCTGTTAGTGGCAAATCAGGCGAGGTAGTAGCCCTGGGATAGCGCCATCTAGGGGTTACATCTTGGAGGCTCACGCTGGGATTGTGTGTCCTCTAGTGGCCATATTCACGAACCACTGTTAAGAAAAAATGGGTACCCGACAGAAGTGGCTGTGCACCGGCTGGTGGAGTGGTGTACTGGGAAGAGATCGACCCCAAAATGCTATGCTTATCCTGGACATCCCTGGGTATCAATACGGACACTGTGCAGGAGTACTTTCCAAGGTGGAAGGTTTACAAAACCCTGTGGTGGTGGGTCGGCATGCTAATCTGCTCACCCACACTTTCCTGGCCCTAGTAGAGTTTAAGATCCCATAGATAGCTCCAAAGTGCCACAGACCATTATCCCAGAGGGAGCCCTCACTGCTTGGAGAGTGATAACTAAGACAGTAAAGACCTGGGGAATCAGCCCCACCACTATCTGAAACTTTTGAGGAGAAATTTGCTGAATGGTTGCTGGGAGAGGGAAAACTGTGGAGGACTTGAAGAAACTATTCTTGCCACCTGGGGTGTTCCTCCCCAACACCCTCTCCTGCTCCAGTGCCCGTAATGGTGGCTGAACCAATGCAGACTCCTATTTCTGCACCTGCCATTAGTCACGACTCTTACCGAAGGTTGAGGATCTTCTCTGGCACCCTCCCAACCCCCCAAGGGGAGGATGACTGGGAGACCTGGATAGACTATGTTGCCCCCCAAGTGCTAGAATGGCAATGCTCGGAAGGTGAAAAGCGAAAGAGGGTTAGTGAGAGCCTCCGAGGTCCTGCCCTGGCTACCATCCGTGCTAAACGGGCCAGTAACCCTGAAGCGACTGCACAGGCCTATCTTGAGGCCTTGGAGAATGTGTATGGGAGCCCAGATTCTGATGAGGACCTATGGTGGAGAGTAAGAGATGCACAACAGTACCAAGGAGTTGTTGTCTGTGTATGTATCTCGGCTGGAAAATTGTTGCAAGAATGCCTCAGAAAAGGTAGTTTGCCAGCGATTGAACTGGACCGAACCAGGCTGGACAGGATCCTTAAGTCTGCCCCTTCTCAGAACTGCTGTTGCTTCAGTTACGCCTGGCAGATCGACTGGAATCCCACCCTCCTATGATGAGTTAATGAGAGAAATTCGAGGAGTTGAGAAAGACGACCTCGGGAGGGACCTGCACCAATAGCTGCTGGCTACGACCCGAGTGACTGAGGTGTGACCCATCAAGTGAAGTTCAGGGGCAGAGGTTGGCAGTCAATGAGTGCTCTGACAAGGAAAAAGATATGTCACAATGGGAGTGAACTGTTGAGAGATATCCGGGAATTCAAAACAGTCCCTTTATGAAGGCCACGCCTGCAAGCACGGGCCTGACCTATATCCGACTGCATCTGCTATGGGGTGGGGTACCCACCATGTATCTCCTGCTGATAACAGCTCCGAACTCGATTCCTTGACCATGGAAGTGGAGAAACTGACGAGATGTCTCCAAATGCTTATCACGCCGCAGACAGAGATGGCACCAAGGTTTCCAGTTAGTAATACCCCGCCCTGGCTCCCAGTGTGGCGCCTCGGCCAGCTCAAACTCCAGAAAGTATGTTTTGCTATAATTGTGGGAAAGATGGGCACATGAAAAGGAATGCCAGTCCCCAAAAGACACTGACAAAGTTGCATATAGGCTACAAGGAGAGCTCGAGAAGAAATCAGTGGTTAAGAGGTGCACGACATGATCCCAGTGAGGGCACCAAAATGCTAATTCACGTCCTTTGTGGCAAGGTCAGTTGCCCAGGCCCCCACTACCGCCTCTCCAGACTGGTCCAGAATAGTGGGTCCCTCCATGGAGACCCACTGTAAGGTGAACGGAGTGTCTACAAGAGCTATATTAGACAGTGGCTCCCAAGTGACAATTATGTTCCAAGATTGGTATCAGAAGCATTTGTCAGACGTACCCTTACAACCATTAGAAGGACTGCATGTATGGGGTTAAGTGAGAAGGCCTACCCCTATTCCGGTATATCCGAATTTGGCTGTCTTTCCACCTCCGTGGCTGGAGTGGCAACAAGTAGAGACTCGACCTTAGTGTGTCCCCCACTGGACTGTATGATGGTGTCCCTTTGTTGATTGGAACAAATGCTCATATGTTCGAAGGCTGGCACAGTTGTGTTATGAAAACAGGGGTCAAAGACTAGTAGAGCTTTAAGAGTTCCGGCTTTAATTAAGAAGGCCTATGAGGCACAGAGAGATGCTGAAAAACAGAACCAGAGGAACCGGTCGAATTGTATGGAAGAAGGATCCTGAGTCTCTGATCCTGGCGCCAAATGCCCAGTGTACCTTACAGGAGAGTCCGTATCAGAAAGGATGTTAAGAATAAAATATTAATGTTGGATGCACCAGGCGATGGAAAATTGCCAGAGGGACTGCTGGTCAAGCCTAGTATTTTGCCCGCTAGAGCCCATGCTTATGCCAGAAGGGTAATGGTCCAAGTTCATAATGTGTCTGAAAGAGACATTCGAGTAAACAGAGGTTGCATCCTGGTTAATGTGCATTGTGCAGACACTGCAGTGCTACCCAGCAGCAAGAGTTCAAGGAAGAATGACAGAGTAACGCCTGACTTGTTTGATTTCGCGACTCCCGCTGCCAGCTGAATGGAAAGTGAAGATCAGTGAGAAGCTTGCCCAGAGAGACCAGGTGTTTCTTTAAAGGAATGGGATGTAGGATGCGGCAAGGAGCTGAGCACAATATCCGCCGCATGACAAAAGACCATTTCGTGAGAGGTCTCGACGCCTGGCACCTGCTGACATAGATGATGTGAGACGGCATCTGCAAGAGATGTTAGCTGCTGGTGTAATACAAGAATCCAGAAGCCCTTATGCTTCCCCATTGTGGTAGTGAGGAAAAAGAATGGAACAGTAAGGATGTGTGTGGATTATCGCACCTTAAACCGGACTATCCCTGATCAGTACACAATGCCCGCATTCAGGATGCTTTGGACTGCCTAAGCGGGAGCAAGTGGTTCTCTGTGCTGGATCTCCGCAGTGGGTACTATCAGATCCCGATGGCCCCAGAGGACCGTGAAAAGACAGCCTTTATCTGTCCGCATGGCTATGAATTCATGAGGATGCCTCAAGGGTTTCAGGTGCCCCAGCCACTTTTCAACGATTGATGGAGCGTGCAGTGGGGACATGAACTTACTAGAGTGCCTGGTATACCTAGATGATGTTATTGTGTTTGGCAGCTCACTGGAGGAACATGAGAGCAGATTATTTAAGGTATTGGACCGACTGGAGGACTTTGGCCTTAAACTGTCCATTGATAAGTGTCAATTCTTTCAAACATCAGTAAAGTATGTGGGACACATAGTATCCACCGAGGAATAGAGACCGACCCAAGTAAAGTTGAGGCCTTGACCACCTGGCCACAGCCAAAAATCTAAAGAACTGCAAAGATTCCTGGGATTCTGGTTATTATAGAAACTTCATCAAGGACTATTCAAGGTGATCCGCCCTTTACTTAACCTTACTCAAAGTTGTCCCCAACCCACAAAAATACCAAAGTCAGCGTCCCTCAAGACTGAAAGAGTGTATTTTCATCCGAGTGAAGTATTTGGGGCCCGCTGGACTCCTGATGTGAGACTGCTTTTCATGAGATCATATATCAACCTACCCATGCTCCAGTGCTGGCCTATGCCGATCCAAGAAAACCTTACGTCCTGCACACTGATGCTAGCTTGCAAGGGTTGGGGGGCTGTGTTGTACCAAACACGAGAATGGCCTGAGACCAGTGGCCTTTGCCAGTAGAAGCCTGACCCCATCCGAAAAGAACTATCCCGTACATAAGTTAGAGTTCCTAGCTTTGAAGTGGGCTATTGTTGACCAATTCCATGAGTACTTGTATGGGGCTAAAATACTAGTAAAACTGACAATAATCCTTTGACCTATGTGCAGACCTCAGCTAAGTTGGATGCCACTGGCCATAGGTGGCTTTCTGCATTATCTACATATGACTATGCTCTCGAATACCAGCAGGTCTGAACCACATAGATGCTGATGCTCTCTCCCGGAGGCCTGTTCCCCAGAATGATTGGGTCCGATTGGCAGAACCTGACATTCGGGCACTCTGCGGAAGTTTGACAGGGAGGAACAAATGTCCACGGACGCAGTGGACTGCATGGTGGATTGCTTGGGAGCCTCTGAGAATTGCATACCTGCTGCTTATTGCCACTTTTCTGCAATAGACATTGGTGCACTGCCTCAGCTGGACAATGACAGTATTCAAGTGGCTCAATCCACGATCCCATGATCAAAGCAGCTTTAGAAGCCCTCTATGCAGGAAAAGATGTGCCAAATTACGCCCACTGATTTGAGAACTGCACTGTTATACAAAGAAGGTCCTAAGTTGAAACTGATCAATAAACTGTTATACAGAGAAACAGTAGACAGAGGGGACAAGTAGACAAACAACAACTAGTGCTGCCCTGCCTGCCTTCGAGACTCAGTACTGAGGTCCTTGCACAACCACATGGGGCACCTTGATATAGACAGAACACTTGACTTGGTGAGATCCAGATTCTATTGGCCTAAGATGGGGGCTGATGTGGAGCAACACATTCAGAACTTGTAGTCGCTGCTTACAGAGGAAAGCTTTGCCCCAGAGGCTGCCCCTTGTTAACATCACCACCAGTGCACCCATGGAGCTGGTCTGTATTGATTTTCTAAGTTTGGAGTCAGATCAAAGAAATATCAGTAATGTGCTGGTGGTCACTGACCATTTCACGAGATATGCCCAAGCTTCCCCACCAAAGACCAGAAAGCATCCACTGTGGCCAAAGTACTTGTAGAAAACTTTTTGTTCACTATGGGGCTCCACAAAGAATCCATTCTGATCAAGGGAGACTTTAGAGTCGTCTGATCAAAGAGATGCTTTCTCTGGGGGAGTCGCAAAGTCCAGAACCACTCCTTACCACCCCAGGGGACCCACAGCCTGAACGTTTCAACCGCACTTTGCTAGATATGCTAGGCACCCTGCACCCAAAGGACAAGCCTAGATGGAGCCAACAAATTAGCACCCTGGTACATGCTTATAACTGCACAAAAGTGATGCCACTGGATTCTCCCCTACGCCTGATGTTTGGAAGAAAAGCTCGACTACCAGTAGATGTGTGTTTTGGGGTCTCTCCTGATGGGGTTCAAGCTGACCACTATTTACAGTATGTGCAAAAGTTAAAGGCCCAGCTAACTCATGCGTACCAACTGGCTCAAACCATGGCTGCCAAAAGAAATCTGGCCAACAAAGAAAGGTATGATAAAAGGTGAAAGCACAGGAACTCCAGGAGGGAGATCGGGTATTGCTAAGAAATCTGGGATTGCATGGCAAGCACAAGATTGCTGACAGATGGCTACCATCTCCCTCACATTGTAGTGGGCAAACTAGATGATCTGCCAGTGTACAAAGTAAGGCCTGAGAATAATTCAAAAGATGTAAAAACAATGCATAGAAATCATTTACTGCCCATTGGACAAATCTTAATTGAGTCTGAGCCCTAGAAGATGCCCCTCTGGACCAGTGACTAGAGCTGCTGCTAAGAAAAGATCAAGAAAGTCTGCACCTACAGAAGCAAAGTTAAAGTGTTCCCTCCACAAGTCCCAGTTGAGCATGACTGTCAGTCCATATCGGAAGAAAGTGAGAGTGACTTTGAATACTATCCTTCTTACGAACTGAGTCAATTGTTTTGGGCAATCCCTAGTCAATACTGGAGACAAAGCTGGGCCTTCTGGACTGTCTAAGCCCCAGCTTCGTCCCTGGAGCCAATGCTCCCAGAAAGTGAAGTGCAAAGCATCAGATCAGATGAAATGGAATCATTGTGCATGGTTGAACTGTTTGAGCTTTCAGGGAGGAAAATGATAGATTGGGGCAGACTGGTGATACACCCGAACAAGAAGAGTATTTTGAGTGCCCTGACAGTCCACTGCCAGTGTCCAAAGCTCTCCATGCAGGCCAAATGTTGTGGACTCAGAAACTGTAACTCCTGGAGCTGAAAGTGCCCCAAGTTCTAGCCTCTCTACCCCCATGGAGACTCCCTGACAAGTGAGGACAATGCTGAAAATGAGGCTCAGAGTGCAGAGACTATAACAGTTCCCCTAGAAAGACTGGTCGAGCTGTAAAGCCTGTGGTGCACCTCAGTTATGATTCACTTGGGAGGCCTGTGGACTTGCCTCTCAATGTTGTCCATAAAGGAGTGTATGTGTCCCGAGCTCATTGCCCAAACTGAGCATCAGTGCTAACTCCAAGTTACTTGTGTTGCCCTCTAAGTATGGTGCCCTTGCCCCATCCAGCCCCAAGGTAACTGATAGGAAGGGCCCCTCTCTTCAGGTTTCATGTACAAGTAATAACTTGAGTTATGGTACAATGTGTATGTAATACTGTGTAAAGAGTGGCGTACTGCAATGTTTCAGAAATGTGTTCTTGGTAAAATGATATATTGACTGATGATTACATGTCATGAGCCTAATGCAAATGTATATGGTTGCAGTTTAAATTTATGGGTACTTGCTTGACGCGACGTCAAGCTTTCCCAGGCCAGGAAGGTGTAACCCCTGCAAATGGGGTTCCCAAAAGACTTCAGGAGCTTGCTTGAATGCTCCAAGCCTGAATGGTGTTTGGCATTTAAGCCATTTATCAGTGAGTGTTTTAGAACCTCTGGTACTGTCTCTTTAAGAGCTGTCTGCTTGCAGACATAATTAGTTTATGGGGACTGTGTGTTTCTTTGATTGAGTACCACTCAAGCTGCTGCCAATTCACTTCATTTTTGCAGTCACTAGGAGTGCAAAGGGAACCTATCTGAAAGATGTAACTGTTTGCCAGAAATTATTTAGAGTAATAATGAAATTACAGTTTGTCTAACCTGCTTTCTTTGCAGTCAGAACTGTGTCTGCTTGTTCCCCATTCTAGTTTTGAACTGCTGAACTGGACCAATCAGTGTGGGGTAAGCTAGCTCTAAAATGGTGCCTTGGACGAATCAGAACTTGGACTCATAATCTGAGCCAGCCACAAGAGGATTGTATGGGCAGTGACTCTGGGAGATGTAGTTTAGACTTCAGTGCCTTTTTGGACCAACAGCAGCAGTCTATTGTGAGTGACAGCCAATCCAGTCAAGAACTGGGAGGAACTCAAAGGAAGTGCCCGGTTTTGTCGGTTGGAGTTTCAGTTGAGCTTTGGCAGTGAAGAAGGAAGGAGCCCTGTGCTTTTTCAGTGTGCAGTTTTAGTCAAAAAACGTGTGTAAGGCCCAGAGTTCCGGTCTGCAGCTTGTGTAACAGCTTGTTAGGACTGAATCTGTCCTGTGAAAAGAATCAAAGGATCTCTGAAGAGTAGAAACCAGGCTCACCCTGTAGAAGACTGGAAGAACTGCTGAAAATTGCACTCGGTCTGTCAGGAACTGAATCTGCTGTGTGTTCTCCGGTATTGTGCAGTAATTGCGATCGGGATACAGATGCAGCCTGCCTGGTATAGTGCTTTCTTTTATATGGATGTGTGAAGAGGTTTGTGTACCTCAAGTGAGCCCTGCTGACATTGAAGGACCCTATCTTATTTGGAGGTCGTGAGTACTAATTCAGGGTTGCTCCCTGTTGAATTGCCACATTAAATCCAAATGGAATTACTGTACTGCTGACTGTTTAATTCTCCTTTTCTCTGTGAAAAGGGCCCCTACCAGCTGCCAGTTTGGACTTAGCCACTAGGCTTGGGTACCCAGGGACAGTAACTGAGAGGGATAGCCTGTGCACAGAGCCAGAGTAGATTATTAGAGTGATAAACTAATTAACCTGATTTCCCTGTCCTTGTTATATCCCCTAAATAAATCAGAGCTGCTTGTTTCAGCAAAGTTATACTGCCTGAGGTATTTGTCTATGTTAAAGTACTGTACTGTGATTGTTGCACTGTATCTCATTTCACAGGAGGTCCCAGTGCCGGAACCAGACCTGGGGGTAAGTGTATACTGTGAAGGTAATTCTGATATATTGTGTGGGCCACTAGTGGGAAGAAAGGGGGGTTGCAGTGTCCCAGAGGGCTGTGACCAAGTTAGTTTAACTATTGCAAACCCTGACCTCTGGGTGGAGGCACCCGCCATTGGATCCAGGCCCCTCAACCTGTTAGTGGCAAATCAGGCAGGGGTAGTAGCCCCTGGGATAGCGCCATCTAGGGGTTACACTATATTATGACCACCCCCCCAACCTGCCCCTCTCAGAACTTCTACTTGGGTAGGGTGTGGGCAAATTAGTGCAAGCACTGTGTCATGCCATTATAGGTGTTTTTCCCTTTTAGGATTTGGGGGAATTATGTTTCTATTGTTAATTAGTATTTTTTGTCTGGCCCCCCTCCTGGACTTGAGTCTTTGGGGGGGGGGGGTCTAGCAGTGCTTGTCAGGGTTGATATTGGTTGTTGTTGTTGTTGTTATTAGTAGGTAGCCATTGGGCTAGTATAGGTTACAGTTTCCACACAGACTCTTAGTAAGTGTTTTGCTCCGTAAAGATCTGACAGTTTCAGTTTGAAACTATCCAGATAGAGCTTCTAAGAGGAGCGCTCGTGCTCAGAACTCCATCCTGTATGGAGTTAACTCTTTCCTCTCCGGGGCAGTTCTACAGGAGGAGATAACTGCTATTGTCATAATATAGCAAGACTCCATTAGAAGAAACAGCATTACTAAGGTGAGTAATTTTTTCTTCCCCTCTGGGGTCCCATGCCACCATCCTGTGGATCTCCTTTAAGGAGGTTCCCAGTATCCTCCTTGGTCTCCACTGCGGGTGCCTCCATAGAGGAAACACACTCTGCCAGAGTGGCATATGAATTGTGGAGAGGTGCAACTGGAGGCATGTGCCTCTGTTCCACCACCCTCACCCTCCCTGAGCCCACTGTGGTCCAACCGCTCCTCTTTCTTGGCAACCTCTGAGGCAGCGGTGGTGGCCCTGGTGGTCCCTGGGTGAGAAAGAAGGTCCCACGAATCCTGGCTAACTCAGCCTGGAGATGAGCAGCCTCTTCCCTCAGCCCAGAGAGGTGCCTGCAGATGGGACAACACTGCATCCTCCAGAACATCTCCTGGAAGACTGCTGCTCCACAGCCACTGCACTGCACCACTCCAATCATGTCTTATTTGTGGCCCCTTAACTGCTGTTTTGTATACTTACTCTTTCCTCTCTCTGTTTATTTTTTTTTATATATAATTATTTTTTTTTTCTCCCTACTTTCCTGCTGCCCCTGTGCCCTTAAAGCTCCTGATCTTTCTGTTCTGGGACAGGAAGTTCCTATATTCCTCAGTAGTCTCCTTCTTACTTGCTCAGTCAGACATCCGGCTGCTGGGGGGATGGAGAGCTGCTCTCTTCCTTCTAGGATGGTGAGCCTTTTGTGCCTCTGTAATCACTCTCTTCCTGCTCCAAAACAGGAGGTTCCTGTTGTCAGTCACATCCTGTGCCTATAAAAGTAGAACCGGCTAAGGATGGAGGGGAGGGACGGAGGGCAATATAGTCCCAGTAATGTTCTAACAGCAGCTCCTTCCTCTTGCTGTTCTCTGCCAAAAGCTGTCTAGGTCAGTTTTTAAATGCAAACACCTGGCGTCCTTCTGCTTAAGCCACTCCCCCTAATTCACAGTTTCTTACTTCACCTAGCTAATTGCACAGATAACAATTCCTTCACCCAACTCAGACAAACACATTGACTCTTTTTTTTGTTTGTTTTTGTTTTTACCCTAAATTGAAGTTCCCAGTAGTAGAGTTCTAGTTCTTTAGTCCAGTACAGTAGTAAAGTTCTAACAGCAGCTCCTTCCTCTTGCTGTTATCTGTCAAAAGCTATCTAGGTCAGTTTTTTTTTTTTTTTTTTAACCATTTAACATTTTCTCCTCTGCAGCCACAGTCCTGCTCTATATCCAGCCACTGCTCCACTCTGCTGCCGACCCCGAAGCTTGCATGCCCAGCTGGCAGATGCAACTACACCTGCAAAAGGGGGCCCCCCCATAGCCCCCTACGCCCAGCAAGGAACCAGTACCGGCACATGCCTCCAAGCATCGTCGGCGGACGGAGCTGTGGCTATCAAGCTGCCTCAAACCTGTGCTGCCATTTTCCCCTGTTCTTTTTCCCCATTGGGACCACGGACGTGCAATGACGTCCGTGCACGTATGTGCAGATGTCCGCTGTGGTCCCCCTCCATTACACTGCAGCATGCAATACCTCCGGGTGTCCCCAGGGTTTGCCGCAGCGTGGTGTAGAGTCCCCATCCCACCCCAGGACCAGGAGAGCTGTCTCCCGACGCTCAATCCCAGTCCTCCCTTGCTGACCCCTGACCACCCAAGCTCGCTCCCGAACTCTGGGTCGCCAAGGAAGCGCGAGGTGTGTGTGGCGTTCAGCGGCTCAGCGCCACCAAGCCGGCTGATTTAGGTCAGTTTTTACATGCAAACACCTGGCTTCCTTCTGCTTAAGCCACTCCCCCTAATTCACAGTTTCTTTCTTCACCTAGCTAACTGCACAGATAACAGTTCTTTCACCCAACTCAAACGCACTCTCTTTTTTTTTTTTTTTACCCTAAATTGAAGTTCCCAGTAGTAGAGTTCTAGTTCTTTAGTCCAGTACAGTAGTAAAGTTCTAACAGCAGCTCCTTCCTCTTGCTGTTCTCTGCCAAAAGCTATCTAGGTCAGTTGTTAAGCAAACACCTGGCTTCCTTCTGCTTAAGCCACTCCCCCTAATTCACAGTTTCTTTCTTCACCTAGCTAACTGCACAGATAACAATTCCTTCACCATCACAGGTAGTGTGCTGGAGATGTACATCAAAGTGTAATATAGTATATGGTTGCCTTTGATTGTCAGTGGATTTCAGCAGTTGTCAAATCCTTGTTGTAGGACAGTTCAAAGGTCACAAAAAGTTGTTGTAGTATTGTTCTGATGTCAGATCGATACTAAAACAACTTTTCTGTCCTTTGAATGAGCGCGCACTGTCACTTGCTTTTCAAGGCACTTGCAAAACAGCAATTCTGACAAAGCCGCCCACTAAGCTGAAACTAGGGCAGTGTTAAAAATGTAAGTGTTATTACTTAAATACTGTAATAGTGCATTTTTTCTCAATTCAAGAACTTCATTCCAATTAAAAAAGACACTCAGGAAGGTGGGGGAGGGAGGACGGTGCTGCAGCTGTAGTGAAAGCAAACACTGGGTCACAGCATGGCCACAGAGTTTCTTGCCTTTTTTTTTTTTTAAACATTGTGCTAGAAATCTATTGACAATCGAGGGCAACCATAGGCTATATAAAAAAGCATATGGCTAATCGTACACATCAAGGCAATGTTTCCATCTCAGGTGTGTGATGATGTCATAGGGACCTATCAAGCTTCACTCTCGAGGTCCCCATAATGTCATCACAAACCCTCGATGGAAACACAGCCTTGTTGTGTATGATTACCCATACACTATTCTGTATATCTATCTGGATCTGCTGAAGCTAAATCAAGCAAAACTATTATGCACTGTTTTCATCAATGCCCATGTCTTGCTCATGGTAGCACTAAAATGTAGAACATAATTAGTTTGTGAATTTTAATGTATTTAGATATGGCTACCCCCTGCTGTCTGTGTTAGCATTTGTTGTACAGATGTTGCTTACTGCCTTACCTGTTGCCTGCTATAACACGTCTTTGTCTAAAGTACTGTAAGTATTGCCCTGCTTCCATCCTGCATTGAATTACACTGTATTCATGCTACTCTGCAGTTCCCCTGCACTTGTTATTGTTCCTATTGATGCTGACTTTATCCCCTTTGTAAATAGGCCCTGCCTAAAGGGTTTTATGTAGAATAAATAAATGCATCAATAAATAAATATATTGTATGCAGATTGAGAGATATTGTAGTGCCCCTGTTCAGATCGTTGATCAGATTCCATCTTGAGCATAATGTACAGCTCTGGTTCCCATATCTGAGGAAGGGAATTGACAAGACTGACAAGATGCCAGAAAAAAAAAAAGACCAAGGTGGCTGAGAGCTTGGAAAACATGGGTATGAGGGTCCACTGGCAGAATTGTGATTGTTCTCCATGGAAAATAGGAGACTCGGGTGTGACATGGTTACAGTTTTCAAATATCTGAAAAGCATAACCGCATTAGACCAAATCCAGCTCTTCCAGATGTACAAGGATGAGTAGATGAGAGTGGACGAGAGGGCACTCAATGTCTTTGAAATGAGGGAGAAGGGAAATGTCAGGAAGCGCTACTTCACAGAATAATTGGTGAACACTTGGAACAGGCTTCCAGAACAAAAAGTGTCAGTCAACGTTGTTTTTACCTTCAAGATTAAACTAGATAAGTACCTTGAAGAAAAGGAGGGTATGCAGGGCATTCCCACTGAGTTTGGGGGGGGGGGGGTGATGGGCTATGGTCTTCTTTCTTTCTTAACTTTGTATTTCATATGTAACATAAGTTTATAATAAATCCTTTTAATTATCTGGCCCCAGTTTATAAAAACATTTAACTGATAATAAAAGAACCTTTAAATCTCTTCTTTGCTCCAAAGGAAGCCAAGGAAGGTCTTCAAGAATCGGTGTAATAAAGTCATGTTTTTTTTTTGGTCCCATTAACTGTGTGCGGCTGAATTAATAAACACCTGTAATATAATGAGAGAGCTACTTGTCAGATGAGACGGTAAAGTATTTCAAGACTAGAGAATGCATCAGGATTTTTGCTGCATCAATGGTTTAATGTTATGAATTTTGGCAAGAGTTCTAAAATGATGGTTCTATGTTTCTATGAGGAACGTGAGGAAGTACTTCTTCACAGAGAGGATGGTGGACAAATAAAACAGTCTGCCAGCAGAGGTCGTGGAGTCAGAAATGATTACAGATTTTAAAAAAGCTTGGGATAGTCATAGCAGGCTGCTGGTAGGTGGGAAGGGGGACAACCTATTACCAGCAGAATTTGAAAAAGCACATTTCTTAGGGATGATAGAGTAGACTTGGAGGTCAAAGGTCCTTATCTGCTGAAAACCTCTATGTTTCTATGATAATAGACAGCTTTAAACATCAAATTATATGCTGTTTAAAACATAAAAGAGGGTACAAAATAACCCTTAGGTCTTTACCCTTTACTTATAATTCAGTTATTTGTCACGTTTAACCAGGAAAGACACACTGAGCTGTGACAGCTCATTTTCATGTGTTTCTTTGGGGGAGGGGGGCATGGCTCTGTTTTATTGGCAGGAAGAATGTTGGTCAGGACAGTCTGGAAAAACACCATCTCTTACAATAAGTGCCATATAATTTCTGACTTTCATTTGTGTAGCCACCAGAGATGGGCATAATGGACTTTGGTTTAACATCTCATGGAAAGGATAGCAACTCAACAGTGCAGCACCCCATAGTGCTGCTGTACAGTGTTGGTACTGGGCAGTAGCCCATGTTGCTGATGTGGGACTAGAACTCATGAATTCCAATCTTCCATCCCAAGAGATGAGCATACATGCAACCTATTGAGCCACTGAAACTTGAAGATCTAATTTCATACTCCTAATATTGAAGGAGTTAAAAGAGGCTTTCTGCAAGACAATGCTAGGGCCAAACCACATACAATCTGTACCTCCATATTAAGGCAAAGGAAGTTTTGTTTTAACCATAATTCAATTACGGCATGTTAGTCTCATGTACTATACTTATTCAGCTTGGAAATAACAACAGTCAGAACTCAAAAGACCTTAATGTGATTATATATAATTACAGTTTAAGTATGAATGATAAATATACATATTTATTTATGTGTTTACCGGGTAGGTACACTGGTCTGAAGATCGATTTCAGGCACGACCCGGGCCATGCATATGGCACAATAAGACAAAGAATAAAAAGCAGCAGGAGATAGGTTTACAAAGCATTGAGCAATTAAGTACAGGATAAATTAAACAAAGGCAATAAATATACAACTAATAATAATATATACAGGAAAGCAGAGTAGTACATACTTATACAGAGGTAGTAGCTATTCTACTACTATCAAGTAATGAAGTCCGGATGGTCTACATCCTAGTCTTCTACGCGTTTCTGCTCCTGCAATCGTACTCCCTTTTATCTTCATTATAAACAAGTCCTTCTCCTTGGGCATTGTTCCAAAAGCCTGGAACATCTGCATGTGTCATCCCACTCCACAAAGGAGGTTACCCCACCTTACCCTGAAACTACCACTCAATCTCCCTCCTCCCTGCTGTTGCAAAACTCTAAGAACATCTTGTGCAATCCAGGCTGACTGAATTCCTCCCTACCACCAACTTCCTATCCCCCTGCCAGTCTGGTTTCAGAAAAAAAACATTCTACCATATCCTCCCTTCTTCATGTCACAGGTCACATTCAATCTGCTGCTGATCAAGGCCACCTCACTGCTGCATTGTTCATCAATCTGGCAAAAGCTTTCAACTCGGTATCCCACCCTCTTCTCCTGGACACTCTAGAGGATGCAGGGCTTTCCCCTCCTACCATACTATGGTTCTACTCTTATTTCACTGACAGACACCAATCAGTAAAAATCACAAACTCCTCCTCTCCCTCCCTCCCTATCCTAGCTGGAGTCCCTCAAGGCTCAATACTCGGGCCCTATTGTATTTTCTGTTTATAAACAATCTCCCATCTGCCTGTTCCTCATCCCTCATACATATGTATGCGGATGATACCATTCTGTATGCCTCCAGCCCTGACCCAGTCATTCTCCACTCTGTGCTGCAACATGACTTCCACTCGGTTCAGTCCTGGTTCCAATCAAAACAACTCAAGCTCAACACTTCCAGAACGGTCTCTATGACTTTTGGA
Organism: Neoceratodus forsteri; assembly: GCA_016271365.2. Lineage (NCBI taxonomy): Eukaryota > Metazoa > Chordata > Ceratodontiformes > Ceratodontidae > Neoceratodus > Neoceratodus forsteri. Next base: position 1,318,596,104 of record CM028131.1, read on the forward strand.
ACTGCTCAAAGATTAGCCAAAGCTATCAGTGCCCCTCCAATCACCTCTCTCGATGGCACCCCTCTAAAGATCATCCCCTCATACAAGTATCTAGGAGCCTGGCTGGACCCACAGTTAAATTTCACTATCCACATTGATTACATAGAGAATAAAGTATGGGTCGGGGTGTGTAACAAGATTTTACACACACCCGAGTTGTGGGCTGCTACATAAACCCCGAGGGCGAAGCCCGAGTGGTTTGTGAAAAGCATCCCACAACGAGGGTGTGTGTAAAATCGAGTTTGACACACATCCCAACCCATATTTTATTTTATATAATTGCTGGGTTTCCCTTTTTCGCCTCAGCAATTATATAAAATAAAAAGCTTCTGATGCATTCACGGTGTGGTTTCTCAGGTGCTGATTTGAATCGTCATATTTTAAAACCTTTTTTTGCCCTGGTTTGTGAGGTTTTCACTGTGTAGGAGGGAAAAAAAGAACTTACCTCCGAGTTCTTCTGGCAGTCGCAGTGCTGTTTTGGGAGAGATGGAAGCGGTCCAAGCGGTCTTGGTAGTGGCGCTGCTGCATGAGCATCTTAGACAGCAAGGCATCGCGTGTTTGCCGTTATAAACACTCCTTTATAACGGCAAATTGCGTTACGGTTTCCCTATGGGAAAAAGGGGAAGCCGGTTATTATATGGCTACTAAACGCCACCCTAAGCTTGGTACACTATACCGTAACAGACTCTCTCCCTTTCCCCATATGTAGGAAACTTCTAACAAAAATGATTATGCCAGTCTTTGATTATGCTGACATTGTTTACTGCCCTGCACCCTCGCTCTCTTGACTTTATTTCCTCTATGATGCCTTCTGTCATTTCTCCTCCAACTCTCCATACAGATCCCACTGCTGTTCTCTACTATCCTCTCTGACCCTCCTCCACTCACACACAGGCGTCTCATTCACTCTCTGTCCTTCATTTCCAAATTCTGGTTCAATCTGCTCCCCACATACATCGCTTCCCTCCTCTCCCCTGCCCTGGCCTCAACATAACGCCATGCGTTTTAGGGACACACACCCTTTCTCACTCCCTACTCCATCCTCAAACATGGGCAAATCTGCTATCCACTATCGTCTCCTGTCTCTGTGGAACACTCGGTCTCCTCTCTCTTAGGCAACTCTTCCTCTCACTCCTCTGTTAAATCGCTGCTCCATCTCCTACCTTTCCCTACTTGCTCCCATAACACCTTTTAGCACTTAAAATGTTTATCCCCTGTTGTAACAACACTGATTTTGAGTTACTCCATACCATGTACAGTTGTCTCAGTGCACTTGAAATGTTTGTCCCTTGTTGTAACTGCTCCGATCTGTGATACTCCATTCCATGTACAGTTGTCTCTCTGCGTAGCCTGCTTTGCTGTATTGTATTCCTTGAAATATTTTATTATGCTTGCTATTGTGTAATTTTCTATTGAATGCCTTGTACTATATACTGTGATTCCCATGCTCCCTGTCCCCCGGGTCGCACCTGGAGATGAGCCTTGGCTCAGTGTGCCTTTCCCAGTCACCAAATATTTAAATAAAAACATAAATAAATAAAAAACTCTATGTACAAAATCGCAAGTAGCACATTACTACTAGACCAGTCAGGTAACAATGTCCTGGCAGGAAGAGGCTGCAAAATATGTATAGATAGGTAGCATGAGACTGAGTGGAAGTAACATGACGAGATCAGCCATGGGAGCAAGAGAATGTGACAGTGGACTGTAGGTGTGATCTGAGGAGAGAGTAGCACTGCTGCAGGGAGTCAAGGGCTCTAAGGGGGGAGGGTAGGCTATTCCAAAGGGTTGGGGCCGCTGATGAGAAAGCCCCCCGACCCATGCAGGTGTAGACCTGTGAGCACTCCAGCATGGGGCTTGTGGAGAGGGGAGGTCACGGTTAAATGTCTTAAGCCTAAGGAGGGTGGAGAGAGGGGAGGTGAAAGGGTTCCAGATGGTCTTATCAGCTGTACAAGTCAGGAGGTACATAAGAACATAAGAATGTGCTGGCAGAAGGGGACCGCGTGATCCATGTAGTCTGCCCGTATGAATACGCCCCTCCCTAGTAGCTTCGTTGTCATTTAAGGTTACTAGAATGCCTATCCCAAGAAAGTTTGAATTCCATAACTGTCTTTGCCCCCACCACCTCTTGTGGAAATCTGTTCCATGGCTCCATCACCCTCTCGGTGAAGAAGAACTTCCTGATGTTAGTCCTAAATTTCCCTCCCATTAGGCACATGCTGTGGTCTATAGTTCTTTGTTTTCTTTGAATAGGCTCTGATCCTGCACTTAGTTGATTTTTTTCAGGTATTTAAATGTTTCTGTCATGTCTCCCCTATTTCTTCTCTGTTCTAGGGAGTGTATATTCAATTCTCTAAGTCTCACCTCATAGGGTTCCTGGGTACAGTCCCAAACCATTTTTGTTGTTCTTCTTTGCACTGTCTCCAACCAGTCTATATCCTTTTTTAAGTGAGGTCTCCAGAACTGGACACAGTACTCCAGGTGAGGCCTCAATAAGGATCTGTGTAGTGGGATTATCACTCTGCACTTTCTGCTTGTGATGCCCCTGCCTCTGTATCCGAGGATGCTGTAGAGGTAGCAGTGTCTCGCTTGAGGGGGGAGCCAGTCAGGGGCCTGATAGAGGGAGCAGTGGTGGGTGGAATATGGAGCCAGAAGGGAACAATGGCAGATATTGTTGCAGGTGGCGTTTAACCTTTCCAGGTTTGTGGAGGAGGTTAGAGAGTAGATGGAGGGAGAAGTAATACATTAGAGGGACGAGGTCACACTGGCAATAACGAGCCTGGCTTCTGAGGATAGTAACTGATCCCTAGTTTCTGATTAATGTGGCGGATAAGGATTCTGATATGGTCAGAGAACATAAGGGCAGTGTCGAGGGTGACTCCCAGGTATCTGAAGGAATTAACAGTTAAACACTCAGTTCCACCTCAGATCCTTCTGGTCTCAGAAAAAGGATTCTCTGTCCAAACTGATTCCAGTGTCTCCCACCCTTTTGCTAGCTCTTCAGTGGTGGCAGGAGATGGGCAACCTCAGAGTGGGGGTTCCTTTTCTCCCTCAGGTACACTCTCTGGTGCTGACTACGGATACTTCTCTCCTGGGCTGGGGTGCCCACCTGGGGGATCACACAGCACATGGTACGTGGCTCCCTCAGGAGCCTCTCTTGCACATCAATCTTCTGGAGCTCAGAGCTGTGCTCCTGGCTATTCAGGAGCTTGCCAGTCTCTTACAGGGCAAGGTGATACAGGTCAGGACAGACAACACCACCACCACCATGTACTACATCAACAAATGGGGGGGAGCAAGATCCTCCTTGCTTTGCACGGAATCCATGAAGATTTGGAAGCTGGCATATTCTCTCAGCATGTCACTGTTAGCAGTTCACTTGCCAGGCAAGGACAATGTTCTGGCAGATGCTCTCAGCAGAATCAGCCAAGGCCATCATGAATGGACCTCAAACAAGCAGGTCCTTCTTTCAGTTTTCAGGAGATGGGGGTTCCAGAGATAGATCTCTTTGCAGCCCCAGACAATCGCCATTTACCTCTGTATTGTTGCAGGCCTCCACTCCAGGGCTCAGTGCCACTGGCGGCTCTCCTTCTGGACTGGTCAAACAGGTTTCTTTATGCTTTTCCTCCCTTTCCTCTGATAGCCAGAGTCCTGGTCAAGCTGAGGTCTCAGTCTGCCACAATGATTCTCATAGCCCCAGACTGGGCCAGACAGCCATGGTACTTGATGCTGTTGTCACTGTCAGTGACCAAACTGATTTCTCTACCCAGGAGGTACAACCTGTTGACATCCTCTCAGGGTAGGATAACGTACCCCAATCTTCAGTCCCTTCACCTCAGGGCTTGGCTCTTGAAGAATTAGAGTATGCAGATTTACAACTGTCTCAATCTGTCCTGGATATTCTGAAAGGTGCCAGAAAGCCTGCTACCAGAAAAACCTATTCCTCCAAATGGAAAATATTTGCCATCTGGTGTGCACAAAAGGATTTGGATCCACAGCAAGATGCAGTACCGCAGCTTCTGGACTATCTGGTCCACCTTCAGTTTCTGCATTTACAGCCATCTACCCTGAAGGTACACCTTTCTGCTGTCTTTGCTTACCTTTCAGCAGGTAAGGCATCTTCTCTTGCTGCCCACCCAGTTTTCAAAAGGTTTTTCAAGGGGTTTTTGCATCTTCATCCCCCACATAGGGAACCTGTCCCTGCATGGGACCTGAACATATGTATAGGTCAGCTTATGCAGCCTCCTTTCAAACCTATGTTTTCTTCAGAACTCAAGTTTCTCACTTGGAAAGCTTTTTCTAGTGGCTATCACTTCTGCTAGAAGAATCAGTGAGCTTCACGCCTAGTCTGTGGAGCTCAACTATATTTCACCTCACAGGGACAAGACTGTGCTCTGAACCAACAGGAAATTTCTCCCTAAGGTGGTTTCTGATTTTCATCTGAACCAATCCATTACTTTGCCTGTATTTTTCTCAAATCATTCTAGTTCAGGTGAAAGCAGACTGCACAGTCTGGATGTTGAAAGAGCTATTAGCTATTATATAGACAGGACAAAAGAGCTAAGGAAAGATTGTTCCCAGCATTTTCTTACTTATGGGAATGTTGGCCAAGGCAGGCCAGCTGCAAAAAGGACTATAGCCAGATGGACTGTGGCCTGTATCCAGTTCTGCTACAGTAAGCTGGGTAAGGACCCACCCGCAGGTCTTAGGGCCCACTCTACCAGAGGCACTGCAGCCTCCCTGGTGGCTGCCAGGGAAGTTCCCCTTGCTTGAAATATGTAAGGCTGCCACCTGGAAGTCTGTCCATACATTTAGTAAGCATTACAGCCTGGATATTCAGGCAAGGAGTGATGACAGGTTTGGCACAGCAGTACTAGAGAGCCTGTTCCCCAAATAGGTTCTGTGCCCTGCTTTATAGTCTGCATATTGTCAGAATACAGCAAGACTTCATGTTGTTTGAAGAAAAAATTACTTATCATAATAATGTTGTTTCTTCTAATGGAGTCTTGCTGTATTCTGACTTCCCACCCTACCTCCCCTTCAGAAACTAGGGGAAGGGTGGCTCTCCTGCAGCAATTTGGGAACCATTAGTGGTAATGGTTTTCTCTGGGCATCTGTGACCTGAGTCTTTTATATGCCCTTTGGTTTTGTTTCCTTATGTTGTCCCTGTTGGGGTCCTGTTTAGGCTTAGTTTTGGCCATTGCATACATATTTGACTAGTTCGCTTCATAGAATCTGATCAGTTACTAGAATGTACCGAGGACAGTGGTTTGAAAACCGAGCTCGAGCTCAACACTCTATGCATTTGCATAGAGTTTAACTCTTGGTTCTCTGGGGCAGTTGAACCGTTCGGTCTAACTGCATATTGTCAGAATACAGCAAGACTCCATTAGAAGAAACAACATTATTATGGTAAGTAATTTTTTCTTGCCCCTTATCCCTGACCTCCAGAATTCCCTTATGTCTGTCCCATGCATTCTTAAATTCTGTGATTGTTTCAGCCCCCACCACTTTCTCTGGCAGTGTGTTCCACTTGTCCACCACCCTTTCTGTGAAGAAATTCTTCCTCATGTTTCCTCTGAATCGCCTTCCCTCCAACTTCATCCCATGTCCTCTAGGCCTGGAAACATCTTTTTCACTGGAAAATAGTGTATTCCTGCACCCTGTTCCTCCCTGTAAGGTACATGTATGTCCATCATATTCCCCCTCTCTCCCTCCTCTCCTCCAGGGAGCACATATTCAAGTCCTTCAGCCTGTCCTCGTAGGACTTGTGATGCATTCCCTGTACCATCTTTGTTGCTTGCCTCTGAACCTTCTCTGCCCTGTCTATATCCTTACATAGGTAAGGTCTCCAGAACTGTACACTGTACTCCAGGTGGAGCCTCACTAGTGTCTTGTATAGTGGAATTATGACCTCCCTTTTCCTGCTGGTGGTGCCCCTGTATATGCATCCCAGCATCCTATTTGCTTTACCTACTGCCTTGTCGCACTGTTTCCCTATCTTGAGGTCATCAGAGATGATAACCCCCAGGTCCCTTTCCTGCTTGATGCATGCTATATCCTCACCCCCAACTGATATAGGAGGAAGGTAGGAGGAAGTAAGCTGTTGATTAACTAGAATCTGCAGTTTATCCATCAGGTAGGGAAATGGGCAGACTAGATGGGCCAAGCGGTCCTTATCTGCCATCAAATTCTATTTTTCTATATGTTATTCCAGGGGTTTTGTGCCCCATATGCATTCTCCTGCACTTCTTTGTGTTGAATTTCAACTGCCAGACCCTTGACCATTCTTCAAGCTTCTGCAGGTCCCTCCTCATTCTGTCTACACACTCTGGCATGTCGACTCTTTTACAGAGCTTCATCTCATCAGCAAACAGGGAAATTCTGCCTTCTAGGTCCCCCTCAGTGTCACTGATGAAGACATTGAATAGGACCAGTCCCAGCACTGATCCCTGTGGTACCCCACTGGTCACTCTTCCCTCTGTGGAGTGACAACCATTTACCACCATCCTCTGTGTCGTGCCGCCTAGCCAATTACCCACCCACCGCACTACTGTCCTGCCCACTCCCGCGTTCCCCAGTTTGTTTAATAGCCTTCTATGTGGCAGTGTCAAAGGCCTTACTGAAGTCCAGATAGGCCATGTCCACTGCCCTCCTCGATCCACCTTCCTTGTCACCTAGTCAAAAAATTCAATGAGGCTGGTCTGGTATGACCTCCTCCCACTGAAACCATGCTGTCTTGGGTCCTGTAGTCCGTTGGCAACCAGATGTTCCACCAATCTGTCCTTCAGTAGTGCTACCATGATCTTCCCACTACTGAGGTCAGGATAAGTGGTCTACAGTTCCCTGCTTCCTCGTTGTTCCCACTTTTGTATAAGTTGACTACATCTGCTGTCCTCCAGTCTTTGGGTACCTCCCCTGTTTCCAGTGATTGGCTAAACAGGATTGCCAGACCTGGCAGAACTGAAAAAGCAATTTCAGAGGGAGAAGGGATTAGGCAACAATCATGTACCATTGAAGGGACAGAGTTAGGGAGGGGGATTTCACTGAACATCTGGGACAACAGGTAATAGTAAAACCAGACTGAGCAAGGGCACTAGACCACTAGGGGTTTATTGGTCCACTACAGCAGCATGTAAGCAAAAGTGGGCAAAAATTACAGAGCGTGGGCAGTGGGGGACAACTATGATGGTAGTCCTGTTTTCCCAGGGCAAGACCCAAGGCATAGCATATGCCATCACCTAATCACTGTGGCTTTCTTACTGTAGTCTTATAATGGGTACAAACCTCATTTGCCCACAGTAATATGTGGAGGAAATCTTTTAAAAATGTTATGCATGCTGCTAAACCAGAATTAAATCTGAAATGTATGTGTAAAGTCTGAGTCTGATGATTGATCAATGCCCATGGTTGCTTGGTGAAAATGAGTATTTAGTAAGAAGTTTTGTTATATCATAGAAAGTAATTTATTGATATTATTTTAATTTTTATATGTTAACCTTTCCTATAAACAGGACTATCTTGAAAATGGGTCTTTGACTTAATGATGTGTATGCAAGATCTTTCCTGTATAAAAATAAAACTTTTACTACTACTACTACATTTACGTCTAGGTAGGTACCAAGTGACATTGTCATGGGGTGGGGGTGGGGGGACTCTACCCAATCTTGATAGTGTACCATCTTTGTGTCTGTTGGAAATGTATGGAGTTCTGTTGCACCTCGGTTTTGCGCCACCACACATACTGTAGCAACTGTTTCAGGCCCCCGCTCTTTGAGGAGGCTTCACTGTATTCTTTTTTTTTTTTTGTGATTTCAATTTTTATTTTATTTTAAAAAAGATCCAACAAAACTTTCATGAATAATACATTCAGGTAAAGCTTATAAAAAAACTCAGCCGTAGCAACATGTCTCACAACTAAGTCTCACGAACCTCTTATAAAACAATTAATTATAGATTTGATTAACCATTTATATAAGAAATCTTTAAAGAAATTTTAAAACAAAGAAAAAAATGAACCCCTTAGGTATTTTTTATCTTACCCTTTTACTGTTCTCTCAGACATAATGTTTTATCTTAGACATAATTTCTCCTATTACTGAGGAATGAGTTACAAGACAGTGTGACAATAGAGACAGAAAGAAAGAAGAAGCAAAGATAGTTAAACCAAGTAGAAAAAAACAAAGGATACTGACTTCTGAACTTTAAATGAGATGCATATCAGATTGTGCACAATAAAATTCTTTAGCAGGCCTGTTCTTTTATCAGCTGCTCTTTTATGTGTGATTTCCTATAACAGTATAGTTTCTGTTTTTCTGCAGGAGTACAAGTTGGCAATTTTTCAGTGTTACGGAAGGTACCTTCAACAGTTCAGCTGTTACAGTCTTGATCAGATTTCAGATGTAAACCAGTTTAAGACTGTCTTTTTTCCAAATGGCTTTGAAGATGAAAATGCAGGTCTAACGGTAGGTTGTTCATTTTTATCATTTCCCTACTTTCTTTAAAAAATTATGTTAATATTTTCTGTTTTATATATGACTGATCTGGTGGTATACTGCACAGAGGCCCTTACTGTATCTGAAAAGGGCCCAAAGACAAGTATGTTCAATCTCTCAATAAAACAAAATGTGTGTTCTTCACGTGGCTGCACCATTTGTGAGCTATGATCCCGCCCTCTCAGTTTACCTACAAGTGAGGAAGACTAAATAGCTCCTGAGCGACACAACTGTGACCGAGTAATGAAAGCCTCCTCCATGGTTACAGGAAGAACCTGTAAGAGAGCCAGGGGTCATGGCTGATGGATTAAGCAATAATGCATGACAGGGTGTGGGTCATGCTGGGATAGCCTCACGCTTGGCGGGTTGGACGGCCGAGTGCATCCAGCACCCCAGAAGTGAGGTTATCCCAACATGACACACACCATGAAGTGCATTATTTCTATTATACATTGGCTTATTTGTAAAACAATAACAAAAGATGAAAAAGTACATTTAAAGTTAATTTTTGTAATTTTTTGAATGCATAGGTATACTTTATAAAAAAGAATAGTGCAGATTTATTGTTTCAGCCAGTAGGTGGAGCTGTTGTGCTTTGGGGGGGTGACACTAATCTCTTCGTACAACCTTTGTTACTGCTGCAGACAGTCTTTATTAATATGCCCTATTGCCTGGAAGTTTATGTTTCTGTTTTCTGATGGTTTTCCGTTTCTGTTTCCCTGTGTTTCTGTTTTTCTGACTGGGTCTTCAACCTGCTGCTGGTTGTGAGTTGGAGATTCGCATTCCCCCCATGATCACTCGCCTGCTGCCTTGCCAATGGCGGTAGGGAGGTGTATGTAACCCCCCTGCAAATGGGGGTTCCCAAAAGACTTCCAGGAGCTTGCTTGAATGCTTCAAGCCTGAATGGTGTTTGGCATTTAAGCCATTTATCAGTGAGTGTTTTTAGAGCCTCTGGTACTGTCTCTTTAAGAGCTGTCTGCTTGCAGACATAATTAGTTTGTATGGGGAGACTGTGTGCTTCTCTGTTTGAGTACCACTCGAGCTGCTGCCAATTCACTCTATTTTTGCAGTCACTAGGAGTGCAAAGGGAACCTATCTGAAAGATGTAACTGTTTGCCAGAAATAATTTAGAGTAATAATGAAAATACAGTTTGTCTAACCTGCTTTCTTTACAGTCAGAACTGTGTTTGCCTAGTTCCCCATTCTGGTTTTGAACTGCTGAACTGGACCAATCAGTGTGGGGTAAGCTAGCTCTAAAATGGTGCCTTGGACGAATCAGAACTTGGACTCATAATCTGAGCCAGCCACAAGAGGATTGCATGGGCAGTGACTCTGGGAGATGTAGTTTAGACTTAGGCGCCTTTTTGGACCAACAGCAGCAGTCTATTGTGAGTGACAGCCAATCCAGTCAAGAACTGGGAGGAACTCAAAGGAAGTGTCGGTTTTGTCTGTTGGAGTTTCAGTTTAGCTTTGGCAGTGAAGGGGAAAGAAACCCTGTGCTCCTTCAGTGCACAGTTTCAGTCAAAAGACGTGTGTAAGGCCCAGAGTTCCGGTCTGCAGCTTGTGTAACTGCTTGTTAGGACTGAATCCATCCTGTGAAAAGAATCAAAGGATCTCTGAAGAGTAGAAACCAGGCTCACCCTGTAGAAGACTGAAGAAATTGTTGAATTGCACTCGGTCTGTCAGGAACTGAATCTGCTGTGTGTTCTCCCGGGTATTGTGCAGTAATTGCGATCGGGATAGAGAAGCAGCCTGCCTGGTATAGTACTTTCTTTTTTACCATATAAATGTGTGAAGAGTCTCGTGGAGCTCAAAAGTAGCCCTGCTGACGTTGAAGGACCCTATCTTGTTTGGAGGTCGTGAGTACTAATTCAGGGTCGCCCTGTTGAATTGCCACATTAAATCCAAATGGAATCACTGTACTGCTGACTGTTTAAGCTAATTTTCTTTTCACTGTGTGAAAGGGCCCCTACCAGCTGCCACGGTTTGGACTAGCCACTAGGGCTTGGGTACCCAGGGACAGTAACTGGTAGGGATAGGCCTGCACAGAGCCATAGGTAGATAGTAAAGTGATAAGCTAATTAACCTGATTCCCTGTCTTGTTATATCCCCTAAATAAATCAGAGCTGCTTGTTTCAGCAAAGTTATACTGCCTGAGGTATTTGTCTATGTTAAAGTACTGTACTGTGATTGTTGCACTGTATCTTATTTCACAGGAGGTCCCAGTGCCGGAACCAGACCTGGGGTAAGTGTATACTGTGAAGGTAATTCTGATATATTGTGTGGGCCACTAGTGGGAAGAAAGGGGGGTTGCAGTGTCCCAGAGGGCTGTGACCAAGTTAGTTTAACTATTGCAAACCCTGACCTCTGGGTGGAGGCACCAGTCATTGGATCCAGGCCCCTCAACCTGTTAGTGGCAAATCAGGCAGGGGTAGTAGCCCCTGGGATAACGCCATCTAGGGGTTACATGTATGTTTCTGAGGGATTTGTTTCGTATGGTGCAGTTAAAAAGAAAAAAGAAAACAGAGGAATATTTCTTGAACAGTGAGTGAGTATTGTGAAAGAAGCCACTCGGTGACTGTTTAAAGATGCGGTTGCTTGCACACTCTCTCACTCCAGAGCTGATCCCCAAGCCGATTGTGGTGTTGGCATGAAAGTAGCGGTTACACGGCATCAGCCTACTTAACTTCCGAAGAGGATGCAAGGCAGTTAAGGAGGATGTGAGCTTGTTCAAACAGACAAAATAAATTGAATTGACATGACAGCTTTTTACCAGAAAGCAAGCTGCATCAGTGAACCACACAGCCGGTAGTTATGGTCTCCACAGTTCAGTAAAGCCGCTCGATCCAGTGGAAAAAAAAAACTGCTATGAAATTTTTCTTTTTTCTGTATTGAAATTGTGCCTTAAGCTTTAATTTGCTGACGGAATTGGTGTTTGGAGGGGGGGTGCTGAATTCTTTACAGCAGCAGCTGGGAGTGGGTGTACCTTCTGGAGGGGAGGCATGATTTGTGACATTGGCATGTGGTCATGTGTGTACCTGGAATTCATACAGTGAGGTTATATTCAGATAACCTCACTGTCCCAAGCATACACTGACCAATCAGAGCCAAGGAAATGTCCTTGCCATTGTATAATACTGAATAAATATTTCTCTTCCTTGTTCATGAAAGGACTCAAGGAGGTGTTCATTGGGAGGGCCCTTAGCATAAGGTTATGTATGATGCAGACATCATAGCTACCTTGATAGATAATGACCAAGCAAAGATCAAGGCAGGTGAATCTCATGGGCAAGATGGGATGCACTCCAGGATCATAGTGGAGCTAAAAGAACAAATTGCAGGGTTACTTGCAGTAATCATTCATGAATCTGTCTGTACGTGTGTAGTACTGGAGGACTGGAGGAAAGTGGCCACTGTGGGTTTCATCTTCAAGAAAGGGGCAAGGTCGAAACTGGAAACTGGTTAGCTTGACATCAGTGCTAAGCAAGGTCCTCAAATTCATTATCAAGGACAGAATACTTGATTACTTGGTTGAGGCCAAGATTCTAACTCCCACTCAGCATGGCTTTATCAAGGCCAGATCCAAACTAACCTGATCACCTTCTTCAGCGGGTGTCCAGGGATGTAGACAGGGGCAGAACCATAGACACAGTCTGTTTGTTCTTCATCAAAGCCTTTTACACTGTGGCCCTTGAAAAGCTCCGGTCAAAGTACACCAGTATAGTATACACGATGTATACACAAAGTGGATTGCTAACTAGCTTGGGGGTGTGCTTGTTCCTCTTTACTAAGGGAGTGGGAGCCATACCTATAAAGGTGTTTCTGTGGACATATTACAAATGGTAAAGTTCATGTTGGACACTACAGGATCTTAGTATTGGTAGTAATGGTACCAGCCACATGTTAAGCTTGGTGCTCATATTTGGGACAAAATATTTTTTCACTAGTTCCCTCATGTACTCAGTCCAGACACCCCTAGTAGGCGACTTGTGCACAACATTGAAATTGTTTCTAGTACCTATTATTGTAGTAGTGGTTCAGTATGTTACTACACTGTCCTTTGCCTGTTATGAGGATTGATGGCTATATTGTCATTTTCAGAAAATAATAAAACATAAGTTTATAAAACTAACTTGGGAGTAGGAGCAGAGAGTTATGGTTTACTGGCACTACTCTGAGTGGATATGGGTACTTAGCGGCATCTCTCTGGGACTGGTGCTGGGGATCGTGCTGGCCAGCATATTATCAATTATCTGGAAGCTGGAGTCTCCAGCAGGCTGTTTGTTTTGCTGATTACATTAATCTGGCTAGGGTGGTGGACCCTTTTAAGGATGGGGACCAACTTTAGGAGAAGCACAAGCTGAGCGACTGATCAGCCTCCTTGAGTCTTACATTCAGTGTTGCCAAATGCAGGGTACTACACTTAAGGAGGAAAACATTGATAGGATCCACGGCACACACTGTATGGCACTCCTCTGCAGTGATGGAGGAAAAGGACCTGGGGTTATAATAGACAAGGGACTAAAGCATGACAAGCAGTATGTAGCTGCTGTTAATAATGACCATTTACCAAAGATAGTTGGGCCTTACAGGTTGTAGAACACTGCTTAACCCCTCAATTCATACAGTTTCCAAAAATAAGGAAAATCTGAGTACTGTAGGTCCAGCTCAGAGTTCAGAGCACAAAATATTTCTGGAAATGGAAGTGGAAAAGCTGCTGTAGCTAAATGCAGTGGAAGATTCCTGCTTCCCACCTGGGGAAAAGGCTTTTTCCAGGTACTTCCTTACTCTTAAGACAAGTTCTGGCCAGAGCCGATAGGACTGCAGCTGAGGAATGTGGGATAAAAATATTGAAAATTACCAAAGTTACGAGCCTGCATTAGCAAAATGTAATGTAGGCTCATAAATGTGTTGTTTTGTAATATATTTACACCAAACTTTCAACATAGCTTTGTTATGGCCCTGCCTCATGAAGAAGGGCAGAACAAATGTTCAACTTCTTCCCGAAAGGTGATTTGCCGCAGGGACTGTGAAATCAACTTTTGGGATGCAAAAACACATTTTGGGCAGGAGTGGAAAAATGGCAGCTTTTACATTCATAAGATGCTGTAAAGAAATGGATATATTGAAGATTTGGAGTAAAAATGTTGAATATTACCAAACTTACGCGCCTGCGTTCACAAAATTCAACATAAACTCAGGACTTTTTTTTTTTTTTTAAATATTTGTACACCAAATGTTCAACATTGCCTTCTTATGACCCAACCTCATGAACAAGGCAGAGAAAATTTTCAGCTCCTGCCCAAAAGGTGTTCAAACAACATGAAGTCTTGCTATATTATGACTAATGCAGTTTGTCCCACCATTAGAACTGCTCCGGAGGTGAAAGAGTTAACTTCCATGCAGAGCATGGAACTTAGAGCGCGAACTCAGTTAGAAAAGCTCTGTCTGGGATATTTCAAACTGAAACTGTCAGATTCTTTACTCCGCCTCACTGAACAGTCGCTCCAGAGATTCCTCCTGCTGCTCGGTTCATTTTCTCAGTTTAAAGATTTTTTTCTCGGTTAAATTCAACCGCGATTATTATTATTTTAACCGCAAACCGATCGGTTCAAGCTCTGTCTATGGTATTATAAGTAATAGATAGGTTTTCTGTGTGGAACTTGTAAATGTTTATCGGTTCGGTTTGAACCGATCAGATTGAGTTGAAACTTCATTCTGAAGCGTTTTAAGGCTTTTTAGAGTGCGGTTCCCGGTTCTTATCGGTTCTAAAAAAAACGGATTTCATTACGGTTTTTTTCCACGACCCGTGACACGGTTGGGAACCGATAAGGGTGTCTTGCCTGGCACTGCCAAAAAGGGCAAGTTTTTGGTTAGGCTGGCATTATGTCTGAGAAACCCAAAAGAAAAACCGGGTCAACTGGGTTTCAACACTGTAGTGTCTGTGGGGAAGCCTTTGCCAAGGCAGACCCACACACCACATGTGTTTATTGTCTGAGGTTTGACCACCTCAGTGCAGACTGCCAGATTTGCAAGAATTTCCCTGCAGCTACCCTAGATAAGAGAGTTGGTAGGCTCAGGAAACGAGAGGTCAAAAAGTCCGCTGACCCGGATGGCCAGCCCGGTTCGGTGCCAACCGAACCAGACGGAGTGCCCTCTGACCAGGGCCAGACTTCCTCGGGCAAACGTAAAGCTGACTCTGAGGAGCCAGTTCCAGCAAAGAGAACTAAAAAGTCAGCAGGTGTGGAGTCAAAAATCCTTCTCCAACTGCTGCAGAGATAGCAGGGGCAATACAAATTGTCCAGTCACTTTCCCCGGTTCCGTCCGAACCGCCACTATCTGGCAAAAGGTCGGTTCGGCCGGTTCAACCGGTTCAAGAATATGATATAGAGGAGTTTTATGAACCAGAGGAGGGGGAAGATGATTATGAACAGTGTGAATGTGACTTTGAAAGTCTGGATGTGCCCATTGAACCGGACATCTCCCCAGACAGACCTTTAGGAGAATCTCCCCCTAGGCTTGCTGAGTCCCCTTCTTATTTTCTGTTTTATAAAAAAGTTGCTGAAACCCTCCAGCTTCCTTTGGAGGAGGCTGTGGATGAGCAAGAGGAGCCTGACTTTGTAGAGATGATGGATATCCCAGAGTCCAGGAGATTGTCTATTCCTTTACATAAATCTTTAGGAAACAAACAATAAAAATTTTAAAGCTCCTAATTCTGTGCCTCCTGTGGATAAAAAGATGGACAGGAGGTACACTTTTCGAGGTCCTGATACAGAATTTCTTTACAGCAATGCAGCCATGTTGAGTAGTTCAGGCTGCAGCCTGTGGTAAAGCTAATATTCCCCTGGCTCACATCCTCCTGACAAGGACTCCAGGAAGATTGATGCCATGGCTAAAAACAATACATGGCAGTGTCCTTGGGACTCAGACAAGCAAACTATATGGCTTATGTTGCGAGATAACAAAAATCTAGATGGGATACTGTCATGGCTTTAGCCAAACAGGCCCCTGGCCAGTCACAAGGAGCTGGAGCAGGTGGCTGCTGATGGTATTGAGGCATCTAAGGTGCAGTTCCATGCTGCAGTGGATTCTAATGATGTATCCTCTAGAGTCATGGCTACATCTGTGGCTTTTCGTAGACTGGCTTGGCTCAGGTGTACAACTTTGTCACAGGATACCCAGGCTAAGGCTATGGATTTTCCTGTGGTGGGAAATTCTCTGTTTGGGGAGCAGACAGAGAATTATATGAAGAAAATGGATGAATATAGAACCACTTACAGGAGTGCACAAGCCAAGGAACGGCAAGCCACTCCTCAGAGGCAGCCCCCCAGGGGTAGAGGCAGGCCTTTTCACAGACCTTTTTACCAGACCCAGGCCTCCTCTTCAGCTTATGTTCAGAGGGGGTTCTTCAGAGGGAGAGGCAGATGGGGTACAAGCAGGCCTGCTCCCACCCCTCAGCCTAAAGCCCCTGCCAAACAGGCACCCTGATGGGATGCCCAGGGCCGGTTCTCCATTACCTGTAGGGGGCAGGCTGGCTTACTTCGTCCAGGACTGGGAGTCTTTAGCATCAGACAAGTGGGTCCTGGAAGTAGTAAGCCAAGGTCTGGTTCTCAGCTTCAAAAAATTTCCAAAGATGAGAATCAGATCTTTTCCACCTGCAAACCCTCTAGAGACTCTTGCCTTGGAAACAGAAGTCTCAACCCTCCTGGCTCTCAGAGCTGTAGAAAGGTTTCTCCCACACCAGGGCAAGGGTCTGTACTCCAGGTACTTCCTTACCTCAAAAAGACAGGAGAGTGGTGGCCCATCCTGGACCTAAGATATCTGAACAAGCACCTTTTAAAACCAAAATTCAAAATGGTGACTCTGGGAATGATTTTACCCTCCCTAAGGCCAGGGACTGGCTAGCTTCCTGGACCTCAAAGATGCCTACTTCATGTTCTTATCAGAAGCCCCACCGAAAGTACCTCAGATTCGAACTGCCCTCAGGCCATTATCAGTTCAGAGCAATGCCTCGGCCCTTACCTCTGCCCCAAGGGTATTCACAAAATGTCTGGCAGTAGCAGTTGCTCATTTAAGAAGGCAAAAGATTGCCATATTTCCCTACCTGGATGACTGGCTCATTGTGGGTCAGTCTCCAGACCAGGTCAAATCACACCTGCAAGTTACCCAGCAGCTGCTTACCTCTCTGGGCTTTCTTCTCAATCTTCCAAAGTCAGTTCTGGAACCTGTCCAGGTACTCACCTTTATAGGTGCAGAACTGGACACAAAGCAGGCCAGAGCCTTCCTTCCCCCTAGAAAGGGTAAGGACCCTGGTGGCCCTGGCCTCGTCCTTCACTCTGCAGGTCTCTCGACCAGCAAGGCATTTCCTGCAGCTCCTAGGACACGTGGCTGCTTCCACAGCTGTAGTGCAAGGAGCAAGATTTCAGATGAGGGACATTCAGTTCCATTTGAGAGCCTTCTGGTCTCAAAGAAGAGATTCCCTATCCAAGTTAATCCCAGTGACTCGAACCCTGATCCAGGCCCTTCAGTGGTGGCAGGATCAGAGCAATCTGAGACAAGGGGTGCCCTTCATCCCTCTATCTCACTCCTTGACCCTTACTACAGGTGTGTCCCTCTTGGGATGGGGAGCTCACATGGGCGACCTCTCCACCCAGGGGTTGTGGTCCCCTCAGGAATCTCTGCTCCACATCAATCTGTTGAAACTCAGAGCTGTTTTTCTAGCACTTCAGGTTTTTTCTGCATCTGTTCAGAACAAGGTGGTACAGGTCAGAACAGACAACACCACTACAATGTGGTACATCAACAAACAAGGGGGCACTCGGTCTTCGGCCTTGTGCACCAAGGCGATGACGCTGTGGTCTCTGGCTTATTCCTGAACACTTCCCTCATAGCAGTTCACCTCCCAGGCAAGGACAATGTCCTGGCAGATGCTCTCAGCAGGATTTCCCAGGGCCATCACGAATGGTCACTAGATCCCCTAGTACTGGGATAGTTTTGCCAGATGGGGCACCCTCAGATAGATCTTTTGCAGCCCCAGACAATCATCAACTTCCACTTTTTGTTGCAGGCCCCAGTGTTGGGCTCAGTCCCCCTGGATGCCTTTCTCCTCGATTGGGAAGGGAAGTTTCTCTATGCCTTCCCCCTCTTCCCTCTCCTGTTCAAGGTGCTAGTCAAAATCAGATCTCAGCCCTGCAAGATGATCCTGATTGCTCCAGACTGGGCCAGGCAGCCCTGGTACCCACTCCTTCTGTCCTTAGCAGTCCATCTTCCCTTGTGTCTCCCCAGGAACCACAATCTGTTAACCTGTGCCCAGGGGAGAGTCTGGTATCTGATTCTCATATCCCTCAACCTCAAGGCCTGGCTCTTGAGGAGTTAGAGTTTGCTGATCTACAACTTTCTCAAGGTGTTCTCGAAATCTTGAAAGCTTCTAGGAAGCCTTCCACCAGGGCTACCTATAACTCCAAGTGGAAAAGGTTTTCCATATGGTGTTCTGGGAAGCATATTTCCCCGGAATCTGCTGATTTGCCCACTGTTTTGGACTATATGGTCCATCTTAATTCTTTGGGACAGAGACCAGCTACCCTGAAAGTGCATTTGGCAGCTGTCTCTGCTTTTATTCAGCAGGGAAGTCCTCTTCTCTTTCTGCTCACCCTGTATTTTCCAAGTTTTTTAAGGGATTGCTTCATACCAATCCACCATTCAGGGACCCTGCCCCTGCCTGGGATCTTAATGTTTGCATTGCTCAGCTGATGCAACCCCCCTTTGAACCTCTGTCTTCGGCAGAGCTTAAGTACTTGACTTGGAAAACTGTATTTCTAGTAGCCATCACTTCTGCCAGGTGCATAAGTGAGTTACAGGCTTTGTCAGTGGAGACTGACTTTATTTCCTTTCACAGGGATAAGGTAGTCCTCAGGACTAACAGGAAGTTTTTGCCTAAGGTGGTTTCACTTCCAGTGTTCTTCACTGACCATTCCTCCTCTGGTGAGAGGAGGCTGCA
This sequence comes from Neoceratodus forsteri, assembly GCA_016271365.2. Lineage (NCBI taxonomy): Eukaryota > Metazoa > Chordata > Ceratodontiformes > Ceratodontidae > Neoceratodus > Neoceratodus forsteri. Next base: position 1,318,614,635 of record CM028131.1, read on the forward strand.
CAGCTTAGATGTTAAGAGGGCCCTAAGTTACTACATAGAGCGTACCAAGGGTCACAGGTTTGACTCCCGCCAACTATTTCTCACTTATGGTGAGGTTGGGAAAGGGAAACCTGCCACTAAGAGATCCATTGCCAGGTGGATTGTCTCTTGTATCCAATTTTGCTATCAAAAACTGGGTAAGGTTCCCCCTTCAGGCCTGAGGGCTCACTCTACCAGAGGTACAGCTGCATCTCTGGCTGCTGACAGAGACATCCCTATCTTAGAGGTATGTCAAGCAGCTACTTGGAAAACAGTACACACTTTCACCAAGCATTACTCCCTGGATATCCAGGCCAGGAGGGATGCTCAGTTTGGCACAGCCGTGCTTCAGAGCCTATTCCCTAAGTAGGTTCTGTCCCTCCTCCATGGAGGTACTGCTGTGTAGTCTGCATTAGTCATAATATAGCAAGACTTCATGTTGTTTGAAGAAAAAATGACTCACCTTAGTAATGTTGTTTCTTCTAATAGAGTCTTGCTATAGTATGACCTCCCCCAGCCTGCCCCTCTCAGAACTTCTACTTTGGGTATGGGGTGGGCAGTCCACTGTTGGCACTTATTGATGCCCTTTATGTTTTCCACCCTTCTTTTTGGGGTGTTTGGGTGTTGTGTTTTATTTTATCTTATCTTTTCTGGTCCCCTGACTTGAGTCTTGGTGTTGGGACCAGGAAAATGTGTTAATATTTTAGTAGCCAGTTGGCTAGTGTGAGTTACAGCTTCCACAGAGCCTTAGTGAGTTTTGCTCGTAATGATCTGACAGTTTCGGTTTGAAATATCCCAGACAGAGCTTTTCTAACCGAGCTCGCGCTCTAAGTTCCATGCTCTGCATGGAAGTTAACTCTTTCACCTCCGGAGCAGTTCTAATGGTGGGACAAACTGCATTAGTCATAATATAGCAAGACTCCATTAGAAGAAACATTACTAAGGTGAGTAATTTTTTCATTTTGCACAGGGACCAGGAAATCACCTTTCAGGACGTAAAAACATTTTGGCCAGGATTTGAAAAATGAAAGCTGTCACATTCATGAGGTGCAGTAAACATATGGCAATGTTATAAATTTGGGGTAAAAATATTGAAAGTTACCAAAGGTATGAGGCCTTGTTCGCAAAATTCAATGTAGGCTCTTAACTGTGTTTTTTTTTTAAATATTTTTTACACAAAATGTTCAGCTTAGCCTTCTTATGACCCCACCTCATGAACAAGGACAGAGAAAATTTTCAACTCCTGCCCAAAAGGTGATTTTGCACAGGGACTGCAAAATCACCTTTCAGGAAAGATTTGCCTAACAACAGTGACACTGTTCATGAGGTGGGGTCCCAAAGAAGGTATGTTGAAAATGTGGGCCAACAATATGCAAAAATGCCCCCAAGTGATACCTCTAAATTCAAAACCCCATTGAAATACATTGAACTGCATACCTGTTTCTTCAGTTCGCAGTCGGGCTTTGAAGAGTGAAGATGTATCTGCAGTCCAGAGAGGAGTACAGCGTTGCACCCCAATGGGTAAGTAAGGGCTTGGTTGGGAAACAGTGGTGGGTGGTAACAGAAACGGCGTAAAAAGACATCGATGGATGGTTTAATTGTTACAGGTTAAAAAAAAAAAAAAAAAGGACAGAGATGCTGATCGCAACACTGGGGATTGGGAACTCCCAGTGTCACTGTTACATTTCTGGGGGAGAGTGGGGTGGTGGGTGCTGAGAGGGACGGTCGGGTGGGGGGAAATATAATAAAATATATGGCCAAAAAAAAGCACAACTGCACATGCACGGTGAACAGAACCAAAAAAAAAACAGAACCCCGATTACGCCACTAGGGGATTGGATACCCCAACATCACTGTTACATTTCTGGATTGGGGGTGGTGGGTGCTGAGGAGGGTCGGTCGGTCAGGTCAGGGAAGTACAATGAAAATATATGGTTAACAAAAAGCATAACCATGCCTGCGTGGTAAAGGCCCCGAGGGAAAAAAAATAGAACCATGCATACGCAGTGGTGTTGGGGGGATTTAGATAGGGACACTGGGGATTGGGTACCCCAGTGCCACTGTTATGTTTATGGGGGTGCTGGATGCTGAGAGGGAGGGAGGGTCGGGTGGGGGTTGTATTTCATCAGTCATAAACCACTGAAAGTAAAAAAAAAAAAATAGCTAGCGTGGAGTGTTCCAACGCTGAGCTTGACCTTTTGACACTCAACATGTTTGTTCACAAGGAATGTGGCAGTGCTTTTACACAAAGCAAGAGGTCTGCAGGGCTCCACCCACTGCAGCCCTAAAAACTGGGGAATGGTGACCCATTCTGCACTTAAGGCTCCTGAACAGGCACCTGAAAAAAAAAGTTCAGAATGGTAATACTGCAGACAGTGATTTCATCCCTTCAAAAAGGGGATTGTTTGGGTCAGTGGATTTGAAGATGCCTATTTCCACATTCCAATAAGACCTTGCCACAAAAAGTATCTAAAATCCCGGGCAGGGCATGCTCAGTACCTGCTTAAAGCAATGCCATTGGTCTGACTACAGTACCCAGGAAGTTCACAACATCCTTGTTGGTGGTGGCAGCACATCCACACAGGCAGGGAATAGTGGTGTCTCCCTACCTAGGCTAGTTCAGTATGTGGCAAGACACAAGAGGAAGCTGTGATCTCAGTTTAAACAGTAAAGCAGATATGACAATGTCTGGGATTCCTCCTAAACTTTCAGAAGTCCTTCCTGTAATCCAGACAACTGGAGTTCATAGGTGCAAAGTTGAGTGCAGAAATAGGAAGGACTTACCTTCCTTCACAGATGGCAGAAGCCCTAATTCACTGTGCATACACATTCCAGGCAGGTCAGAAAAAGCCAACTCAGGAATTTCTGAGACTGCTAGGCCACATGGCATGTACCACAGCAGTTGTGCCATGGGGAAAACTGCAAATGAAAGATGTCTAGTACCACCTCAGAAGGTACTTACGGGCACCAAAGACATGCACCACTGCATCAGCAAGTACAAGTATCACACAAGTTGATATAGGCACCAGTACCAGTATCACAGAAGCTGACAAAAGTGCTAGAGTGGTAGACAGAGGTCAGCAAACTCAGAGATCGTACCCCCTCCTTCAGAGCTCACCCACAAGAATCCTATCCACAGATGTATCCCTCCTGGGGTGGCAAAGGCATCTGGAGGGCAAAATAGTAAATGAGATATGGAGTCCCCAAGAGAGACAGGAACACATAAACTTGTTGGAACTCAGAACTTCGTTCTTGTCCAACATATCTTGCTCCTCCCTGTTACAGAACCAAACAGTTCTGGTAAAGACCGACCATGCAGCTACAATGTATTACATAATGAACAGGTAGGGAGGTAACAAATCATCAAAACTCTGTTTAGATTCAATGAAGATATGGAACGTGGCATATACACTGAATGCATGGATATCTGTTGTGCAGCAGTAGACAAGAACAGTGTACTGGCAGATTCACTCATCAGGATGTGTCATATTATTCATGAATTACATGGGTGTGGTGAGCATATTTATGGAACACATACAAACAGAGGAGAGAAAGAAGTAAGTGCCTCAGCTGGGGCTTGAACCCATGCCACCTGGAATACCTTTCCGGTCGCACTAACCAGCTATGCCACCAAGGCAACTGGAACCTGGTCTGTCCTGGAGGACACATTACTCTTTCTCCAGTGCACAACCTGGTGCTGCACAAATAATTACTTAATTTGCAATCACATAGGTGTGGTGTGAATATTTATGGAACACATACAAACAGAGGAGAGAAAGAAGTAAGTGCCTCAGCTGGGACTTGAACCCAGGCCACCGGAATACTGTTCCAGTCACACTAACCAGCTGCGCTACCAGGGCAACTGGAAGCTGGGCCGTCCCAGAGAACAGATTTGGGAGGCAGTATAGTGCAGTGGTTTAAGGCTCTGAGCTGCAAATCTGGTTACATCCAGCAGACCAGACGTGGGTTTGCATCCCACAGCTTCCACTTGCATACTATGTGACCTTGAGCAAGTCACTTAACTTCCGTGTGCTCCAAGGTTGCTCCTGTAAAAAAGCTTTCAGCTTAGTGTGCTACTCCTGGTTAAAACAACTAAATAAATTAAAAAAAAAATTACTCTTTCTCCAATGCACAACCTGGTGCTGCACAAATAATTACTTCAGTTTCAATCACATGAGTGCAGTGTGCATATTTTTGGAACACATACAAACAGAGGAGAGAAAGACGTAAGTGCCTCAGCTGGAACTTGAACCCAGGCTGTCTGGAATACCAGTCCGGTCCCAGCTGAGACACTTACTTCTTTCTCTCCTCTGTTGGTATGTTTTCCATAAATATGCACACCGCACCTACTCAGGATATACCATGCTGGAGCTTCCTGACTATCACTAAGGGTAACATAAGAAGAAATCATTTACTGATCACATTTTATGCAGACCTCTCTAGGGCAGGACTATGGACACACTGCTGATTCAGAACTAAGTACTGTAATTCAAACTTGCAGAACAAAACAACTGAGCACATTAGAATTAGAACAGTATTAGCTTTGTCACTTATTTAAATACAAGAGTGTGCCATCAATCCACTGTATCTGACTGCTGGTGTTCTACCTCTGCATACAGGAAATCTTGTTTGATTTTGTTAAACTTTTTGTTCGCCTCCACAGGATCACCAAAGAAATACTGTTTGCCAGCATAGTAGATTTTTAGACAGACTGGCATTTGTAACAAGCAGATACCGAGTTCTCTAAGCTCCGCCTAGATACAGTGAAAAGCTGATCTCTGCTGCCTCATACAGAAGCTAAGATCAGGGTAGCAATGCCCTGGTTTGGTACCTTCAGTGTACAGTGGGCTGCATTTTTTCACATTGTTCAACATTTTGTTCCTCCGGGGGGGGCCCTGTGATAATGAGCAATGTGCAAGGTAGCTTCATGTTGGTGGGCTTCTTCTGTGGGTTAATTTTGTATGCCTGTGTCACCGTGGTATCACTCAGTTCCCCAAACCAAGTTTTAAAAAGTGCTGCAATGTATTTAACAGAATTCTGCCCCTTGATCCTTTCTGGAATTTCCAGGAGATGAATATTTGAGGATCTTATGGAGTTCTTAAGGCTTTCCAGAAGAAAGCATAGGTGTTTGTTGTTAACAAGACCATTTATAGCTGTAAAAGTTTTATTTGTGGCTTTTGTAACTTGTTTGGAGTTGGCCATCACTTTCTCTTTCTCCATCTTGAGAACAGTCACCCTTGTGTTGAAGGTATCTTCCTTCTCAGATAGTTCCTTCGCCAGCCCCAAGACCACATCCTTAACGACCTTGAGTGTCGGTTCAGCCTCCACTGCTCCATCCAGACGCTGTCCACCACTCGAGGATGCTTCCACTGGCATGGGCTATTTTCCCTTGACACTCTCACTTGCAGGCTAATTTTGTGGTCTTCCCATGGTAATAGTGTCACCGAAATTCAATCACAGAACAGTCAGTATGAGTTCTGTCCACCAAACTGAAATTTGTACCAACGTTTCTAGATTAAATCAATTTTTTTCCACTTTCAAAGTTTACTCCTGTAGAGCTCCCTTAGGAGCATCTACCTGGTCAACCGCAAATTCCACTCCCTAAATGTGAAACTTCTTCCAAAAATTGGTTTCTGCTGTGTACGTGAACAGATTTATAACATTGCTTGTTCTCTAAATCCTCACTCCAGTGTAGGTGAAGAGAGGTGTAGAGCCTAAATGTGAAAAGGCCTTGAGTTTTTCCATGTAAAAAACAGAAAGATCCAAAACTAACAGTATGCAGCTGTTTGTCACTAATGGTGAGGTAGGTGAAGGTAAACCAGCAGCTAAAAAGACTGTCTCTCATTGGAGCGTCTCTTGTATACAGATCTTCTTGGACTAAAAGTCTCCACCACTCATTCACACTAATGGGAGTACGCCGGAGGCGCTATGACCCTGTGGGAGCCAAAAATCTTCAGGAGGGCTGGTGCCAGAATAGGACAACACATGCGCGGCACCATGAGAACAGCTCACGCTTGTATAAGCTATCTCGGCGTCAACCCTTCAACTGCCTCAGTTCCTTTTCTCCTGCTGTCGGGTGCGCTTTGATGTTGACGTTGTTCGCTTGTCGTGAGACAAGTCTTCATCTATACAACAGCAGCTATAGCCATTCAGTATTCGATTAATTTACTACTTTAGTATTCTTTTCTTATTTAAAAAAAAATGATGAACAAGAAGAAGAAGAAATTCTCAGCCTGCCATCAACGGAGTCGACCTTGGACAGTAGCGGTGACGGTATGGAGACTTCGTTTGAAAGCTGTGATGGCAGTGGGGCTGTGTCTGGTCCGCCACCCTTTGCAGAGGGGGGTCTGACGACAGGCAGTCCGGTGGGTGACGACAGTCCGCTCGAAGCACAAAAATAGTGGTTCCAGTTCCTGACTCTGCTTGACTGCGAGCTCTTCTTCCTCCTGTTGGTGGAAGAAGAAATGGTATTGCTCGAGGTCGCCCTCTGGTACATCTGCACGGGGTCATTGGTGGTGGTGAGCGGCAAGCCTGACCTGACTTTGGTGGGGTCCTGTGTGGCACCTTTATTAATGGCCATGATCTTCGACACCGGGCCCCATCCCTGTCCTTGATGGGGCTCCAGTGAGCAGTTTCACCTCTGGGTCGCTCTTTTAGAGCAGGGGGTTTGACGTCTGCCTAGCTGATTTGGCCACTGGATCCAGTTCGGGGGCCTTTGGGCCTTGGAGCCACTGGTCCATGGCTGAGTCGGGTGGGCAGGAAGTGTGTGGTGCCTTGTCCGGTGCCAGCACCATCGACGCCGACCCCTCGTGCCTACCCCCTCTCACCTTTTCTACTGCAGGGGCTGGCATGGGTACCACTTTCCTTCTCCCCCTTTCTTCAGGTCTAGGGCCAGGATGTCTGATGCCAAGCAGTGCTGCGTGTGGTGCTGGCGCCACGTGTGGTGTTGGTGGCGCAGGTGGTGCTGTGCAGAATTTTCTTTTTTCCACGGATCTCAGTTTCTGCAGAAATTTTGTGGAATAGTTTTCTGCAGAATAAGTTGCTGTTCCACGGAATATTTTTCCGCGGATCTTAGTAGTGGGGCACCACGGAAAAAACAGTGAAATTCCAGTGGACATTCTGCTAGCAGAATTGTTTTTCTGCACTGATTCCATCGGCGGAATTCCGCATTCCGCGCAGCACTAATGCAGACTCCATGAATGGCGCCAAACTCCTCTACGCCATTCTGGGTGGCAGAGTCCTTTGTGATTCTGGCCTGAACCTGCTTTTGGAGGTCTTTATGGGGTAGAAGTGGATCTGGATAAGTCTCTCCCTGTCCTACTTTATCGGAGACGCAGTGGATGACTCATTTCAGAGGCTAGTTAGGGAGTTGGGGGTGTGTCCAACGATAAGGGGTGTGGCTATGGGCGGCAGAAGGGTGGAGCTGAGGGGAGGCTGGGGCAATGCTCAGAAATTACAGGATGTTATGTTACAGCAAGCAGGAGGGGAGATATTAGGGACAGAGGACCCTTAGATAGGGATGTTGACGCTAAGGGGAAAACGTACGGGGTAAACATTCCGAATATAAAGAGAGAGTGGAGGGGAAGAGTCAGAGGGGCTGCTGGGGAAGCCTAGAAGAGTGGACAGTGAGAAGGAGGGCTGTTTTGGGGAAGCCTGAAAGAGCAGACTGTGGGAAGGGAGCTCCAAAGGAGAACAGGGCAAGAGGGGAGGAAGAGGGGCAGTTTAGAGGGGCAGTCGGGGGAAACTCAGGTTACTTGATGGAGGCTGGCATAGAGTGTTACAATAAATTTGAGCTACTAAGCAACCTAGAGGGGGAGGAAGGGGTTGGTGGAAATGAGGAAACTGATACAGGGGCCAGGAGGAGGGAGTCGGATACCCATAGGGCATCACAGACCGGCAATGGAAAGGATAGAAATAGTCCCAGAGGGAGAAGGGGAAACATAAATGTTAAGCAGATGGGGAGATGCAACATATTGCAGACATGAGGGAGGAAAGCATGACTGGAGAGAAACTGGGAGACAAGGAGGTAGGGAAGGGGCCCCCCTTCAGCAGGGGGGTCTTACCAAGGATGGGGCCCTAGGTAAAGGGGACCCACAGAGGGCCTCTGGAGGTAGGGGTACTATTACAAGGGGGGAGGATGGCGGTGTGGGGGAAGAGGAAACCATCAGGGCCAGGATAAATGGTTCGGATAAGAAAGGGTTAAAGGGGACACCTATTCGGGGGGTCTGAGTTAAGTGGGCAAAATAACAAGGAGGCAGAAAGGGAGGTGACAAGGGGTCTCTAATAAGGCAGGAAGACTCCATGGAATTGAGATCATGAATGAAGGTGGGGATGGGGGTTGAGAGCGATAGTGGAGGTAACCATAAGGATGATGGCGGTGTTAAGGTTCTGTTATTGGGAGACTCGATGATTAGGGGTGTTCAGTGGGAGGGACAGGGGGGTGGATGCCATAGCCAGGTGAAGGTAGTGAGTATCTCTGGGCTGACAGTGCACAGAGCAAAGTTCATGGTGTACGAACTCGTTAGGGATTGTGGAGGGAAACCAGATTTCCTGGTGCATTTGGGAACTAACGATCTAGAGGAAAATAGCATTTTGGAAATCCAAGCAAGGTTCCAAGAACTTGCCAGAGTCTGTCAGGATAATGGATGCAACATTTCTTTTTCGGAGATATTGCCAGTACCAAAGGCCTCAGTGGAGAAAAAAATGAAGATCACAGAGGTTAATGACTGGCTCAGGAAGTGGGGTGAAGAGAGTGGGTTGGGGGTGTTAGGGAACTAGAAAGGAGTTTGGGAGGATAAAGGACTATATGACAAGGACAGGCTTCATCTTGCCCCGTTAGGGAAGGAAGTCCTTAAACAGGGGGTGGCTGAGTACATTCAAGAAAGGTGGGGTTTAAACTTGTGAGGGGGGATAAGGGAGGGCTGACCAGAAGCCCTCCTCCAGATGAGGGAGTAGCCTTCAAACCCAAGGGGAGGGGGAAACAGACTGGGGAGAGATTTCAGGAGGAGCAGAGGAGGATGGAAGTATAAGGAACCTGGGTGGGTTCGACAAAGGGCATCAGGGATAAGGGTGGGGGTGGTGTTAGTAAATGCCAGGAGCTTGGGAAACAAGTTGCCAGAGTTCCAGGCCATGCTGTTTGGGTGGGTGGATGTGGCGGCGGTCACGAAAACGTGGGCCAACAAAAACCATGACTGGGACCTAAACGTGCAGCGGTACACTATGCTTAGGAAGGATAGAAAGGAGGGCAGAGGGGGTGGAGTGGCTATGTTCATTAGAGATGACATAGAAATTGCTAGGGTAGAAGAGGCAGAGGGAAACGTGGAGGCCTTATGGGTCACCTTACGAACCCCAGCAGGAGGTAAGGTCAAGCTGGGTGTAGTATATAGGCCCCCCCGAGGTGGGTGATATTCTGGAGGATGGTTTGCTGGACAACATCATTGCCCAGTGTGGACCAAAATGGGAAGGAATGGTGTTCATGGGGGACCTTAATATGCCAGGTACAAACTGGGGAACCATGTTCTCTAAGCTGGCCAAGGAGCATGGGGCTGCTGGACGGCTTCCAGGAAGTATTCTTAACACAGCATGTGATGGAGCCCACAAGGGAGGGGCATGTCCTGGACGTGGTTCTGGCAGATGGGGATCTGGTAAGGGACCTGGTTGTAGAGGATCCCCTGACTGGGAGTGACCACAATACTCTCTGGTTTCAAATAAGCATGGGGGGAGGGGGAGAGATATAGGACACTGGCAGTGGACTTAGGGGGCAGACTTTGTGGGCATGGGAAATATTCTCAAGGATCACTTGAAGGGGATTACATCAATGACAAATGTGGAAAAGAGATGGGAGGTCATAAACCGGGGACTTCATGAGGCAGTCAGGTCCTGCGCTAAGGTGAAACGTAAGGGAGCAAGGTCACATAAACCATGCTGGTGGTCCAGTGAGGTTCAGGTAGTGGTCAGAGAAAAGAAGGCGGCCTACAAAAAATATAAAACAACAAGAGGGGATAGGGAAAAGGAAATGTACCATTTTGCATCTAGAAAAATCACCCGGATGGTGAGGGGGGCAAAGTCCAGTAAAGAGCAGCAGCTGGCACTGGGGATACATTGAGAGGAAAAGGGGTTCTTCTGGTACATTGGGGAGCGGAGAAGAACTAAGGGCCATCTCGGCAGATTGAGATCAGAAGGAGGGTGGGTGGAAGAGGCGAGGGACCAGGCAGAGGTATTAAACAAGTACTTCCCCTCTGTGTTCACTAGGGAGGGGGATGGGATATCTACAAAGCAAGGCATAATGGGGATAGAAGCGGTAGTGAGTAGGATCAGGAGAGCAACAGAAATGGAGCAAGAGGGAGGGAGAGGTACCCCAGGGGTGTCACATCAGGATAAGGATAAAAAGGCTAGTAAGGTGAGGGGACAGATGATGCTATCTCCACTGAAAGGGTGTGGTTAGCCCTCAAGGCCCTAAAGAAAGATAAATCTCCTGGGCCGGATAGCATTCATCTGAGAGTACTGTGGGAATTGGCGGACATACTGGCTGCACCCCAGGCGGAGCTCTTCAATAGGTCGCATGAGACAGGGAGGGTACCTAGGGATTGGTGAGAGGCACATGTGGTGCCAATCCATAAAGGGGGGTCGAGGGAAGTACCAGGTAACTATAGACCCATCAGTTTGACCTCGGTGGTGGGAAAATTAATGGACAGTATACTAAAGGAACGATTGGGGTTGTACTTGGAGGAGGTGGGAGGTCTGGATAGTCGGCAACATGGTTTTGTGCCAGGTAGATCATGTCAAACCAATCTTGTGGAGTTCTACTTAATGGGTAATATCAGAACTGGACAGGGGAAAGCCTGTGATGTATTATTCTTGGACTTCAGCAAGGCGTTTGACTCTGTCCCCCACAATGGTCTGGTTGAGAAACTGACGGGGTTGGGAGTAGGCCCTTTGATGGTCAGATGGATTGAAAACTGGCTAGCTGGATGCATCCAGAGAGTAGTGGTCGGTGGGGAGCTCTTGAACCCTAGAGAGGTCGGTAGTGGGGTACTGCATGGCTCGGTCCTTGGTCCAATCCTGTTTAATGCATACATATCAGACATCAGGGAGGGTATAGGGTGTGAAATGAGTCTCTTCGCTGATGACTCCAAGATAGTAGCAGTAGTTGAGGGGGAAGAGGGGAAGTTGGCACTGCAAGGGGACCTGGACACCCTGGAAAGCTGGGCTCACACATGGAAATTTAAATTTCAATATCACCAAGTGCAAGGTGTTGCATCTTGGGTGGGGAAACCCTAACCACAGGTACACCCTGGGAGGGGAGGCGCTGGAGGCCTCAACAGGGGAAAAAGATCTAGGGGTCATAGTGGATGCATGTATGAATAACTCTGAGCAGTGCAGGAGAGCGGCTAGCAAGGCAAACAGGATGTTGGGATGCATCGTAAGGGGGATCACCTCTAAGAGCAGGGAAGTAATTCTGCCGCTGTACAATGGACTGGTTAGACCACACCTTGAGTACTGTATACAGTACTGGAGACCACACTTGAAGAGGGACATACAGCTCCTGGAGAAGGTATAGAGGAGGGCAACTAAGATGATACGAGGACTAGGGGATTTGACGTTTGAAGACAGACTTGAGGAGCTCTGCCTGTTTTCATTGGAGGAGAGGAGACACAGGGGGGACATGATTGAGGTCTTCATGTACCTCAAGGGAATAAATAGGGTAAACATGGAGGGGATCTTTAGACTAAAGCAGGGAGGTATCACCAGAGGACATGGTTTGAAGTTGGAAGGTGGAAGGGTGAAAGAGGAGGAGGTTTTTCACTGAGAGGGTGGTGGACCCTTGAATGCAACTGCCTGGCTTAGCTGGTTCAGAGATCCTCAGTGGAGGGCTTCAAGAGAGGGTGGAAACAGACACAGAAAGCGATGTATCAGATGATGGCCTGGTGGGATGGATGATAGGGGTTTCTGAACACGGGGGCCTCGCACCCAACTAGGGATCTGAGGTTCGAGCAGACTCGATAGACCGTAAGGCCTAATCTGCTGGCAATTAGTATGTTAGTATACTAGAAGGTGAGCCTTCTGTATCAACAGAGCCTATGATGGAGTTTTCCCTCAGGGATATGGGGTCCACCATAACATTTCAGACTTCTTCTGTGGACAGTGTGGAGGGGTTGTGGGATAACAGATGGACCAGACACTGGACTTCAGGTTCAACACACAATCTCTGTGTGATGTTTATTCAAAATACAAGGGACAACCTTAAGCAATGGCATATCCCTTCTTCAGTACATCAGTTTGCAGCAACAGACTATGTATGTCTTTTCTCTGCACTTAGCCAGCACCTACCGACACTGATCTCTGATCTCATCCACTAGTTGAGTGGTAGCCACCATCTCTATGCAGGCCGCATTTGCTTGGTTAGTGGGGCCCCAAAAAGAAATATAACAAAACAAGCTATAGACAAAGAATCTCAATGCAGAATCACTGAAAGAAGGTCTACCCTAAAGGGCATTGGCAGCAAATCAAGTTTCAAAGAAATACAACATCATACATACTCCATAATGCAATGCATCATAGGATATATGCAAATCTTCATGACATTTCTTACTTAAGTTTGCAACAATATACATGCATTTTAAATAACACAATTAGCTTAGTTTCTATAATAGTCACCGAGTACTTTTTACCATTATCAAAACACCTAGTGCCATGGTATTTTCAACATTATAGGTTTCATAAACATAAAGTATATTATGACATAGTGCTATTACATACTAAATCCAGCAACAATTAACTCAACCTGTTTTACATACATCTGGAGGTCACCACAATAACCTCCTTGTATGAAGACCTGAGAGGGAAAAGGAAAATTAAAGAGGACACTATAGCATAGTCAAGAAAGGGGAGGGGGGTGCCCATAGGTGGCCAACCTTATGGACTAGAAATTGTAAAGGATAGATTAGGCTAAGAAATAGAAGAACTGGTGCAACAGATTTAAGAAAAGGTCGGTCCTCAAGAATGGCAGGAGCTCCCTGTCACATATCCCCCACCTTAAGAGGGAAGCAGTTATTGCAGACTACTTACCACCTCCTGTCCCAGGAAGGGATGGAGCTTCCACCCATCCATCTTCAGAAGCTCTGTCTCAGGGTCCCTATTAATGGTAAACATTCTATCATAAACATAGTGGATATCATCATTCTTTACCCTGAGGCATTAACACATTTCTCAACAGAGACTAACCAGTACATTTCCTGAACTATCTCCTTTTAGGGAAAGTATGTCATATTTTTTAACCAAATAATCTGGACCTCTGGAAAATCCAGTACCATAGAAGAAAAAATTACTCACCTTAGTAATGTTGTTTCTTCTAATGGAGTCTTGCTATATTATGACATATGCAGTTTGTCCCAGCCTTAGAACTGCTCCGGAGGTGAAAGAGTTAACGTCTATGCCAGGCATGGAATCTTGAGCGCGAGCTCGGTGCTCTGGAAAGCATGTTTCCCCAGAATCTGCTGATTTGCCCACAGTCCTGGACTATATGGTCCATCTAAATACTTTGGGGCTGAGGCCAGCTACCCTGAAAGTGCATTTGGCAGCTGTCTCTGCTTTTACTTCAGCAGGAAAGCCCTCTTATCTTTCTGCTCACCCTGTATTCTCCAAGTTTTTCAAGGGATTGCTTCACACCAACCCTCCATTCAGGGACCCTGCTCCTGCCTGGGATCTTAATGTTTGCATTGCTCAGCTAATGCAACCCCCCTTTGAGCCTTTGTCTTCAGCAGAGCTTAAGTACTTGACTTGGAAAACTGTGTTTCTAGTAGCCATCACTTCTGCCAGGTGCATAAGTGAATTGCAAGCTTTGTCAGTGGAGCCTGATTTTATCTCCTTTCACAGAGATAAGGTAATCCTCAAGACTAACAGGAAGTTCTTGCCTAAGGTGGTTTCAGATTTCCACCTTAATCAATCTATTTCTCTTCCAGTGTACTTCACTGACCACTCCTCCTCTGGGGAGAGGAGGCTGCACAGCCTAGATGTGAAGAGAGCCCTTAGTTACTACATAGAGCGTACCAAGGGTCATAGGTTTGACTCCCTCCAACTGTTCCTTACCTATGGTGAAGTTGGGAAAGGGAAGCCAGCCACTAAAAGATCCATTGCCAGGTGGATTGTCTCTTGTTTCCAATTTTGCTATCAAAAACTGGGTAAGGTTCCCCCTTCAGGCCTGAGGGCTCACTCTACCAGAGGTACAGCTGCATCCCTAGCTGCTGCCAGGGACATCCCTATCTTAGAGATATGTCAAGCAGCTACCTGGAAAACAGTACACTTTCACCAAGCATTACTCCTTGGACATCCAGGCTAGGAGTGATGCTCGGTTTAACACAGCTGTGCTTCAGAGCCTATTTCTAAGTTGGTTCTGTCCCTCCTCCATGGAGGTACTGCTGTGTAGTCTGCATATGTCATAATATAGCAAGACTTCTGTTGTTTGAAGAAAAATTACTCACCTTAGTAATGTTGTTTCTTCTAATGGAGTCTTGCTATATTATGACCTCCTGCCTGCCCCTCTCAGAACCTCTGCTTTGGGATGTGGGTGGCAGTGCAGTGTTGGCACTTAATGATGCCACCTTGTGTTTTCACCCCTTTTTTGGGGGTGTTTGGGTGTTGTATTTTATTTTATTTTATTGTTTGGATCCCCTGACTTGAGTCTTTGTTTTGGGATCCAGAAAAATGTGTTAATATTTTAGTAGCCAGTTGGCTAGTGTAGGTTTACAGCTGCCACACAGAACCTTAGTGAGTTTTGCTCGTAAAGATCTGACAGTTTCAGTTTGAAGATCAACAGACAGAGTTTTGTCAACCGAGCTCACGCTCAAGATTCCATGCCTGGCATGGAAGTTAACTCTTTCACCTCCGGAGCAGTTCTAAGGCTGGGACAAACTGCATATGTCATAATATAGCAAGACTTCATGTTGTTTGAAATAATTTCTCTGGGGGTGAGTAATTACCTGCTCCAACCCCACCAGACATGTCCGTTTTAAGCAGGGGCCCTGTCCTAGGTTCAAACCCTCTACATAAACCCATTATGACTTGATTCATTTAACTTTTTACAGATATAGACACCTGAGGGCATACACTCAAGGTGTTACCCCAACACAGGTTCCAATCCATTTTCTACCCACTTCTCCTTTATAGGTTTCACTCAGAAAAGAATAAAACACATGTACCACCTCAGACTCCTTGTCTGCCCTTGGGTACCTCTTTCTTTGACATCAGACCCGCCCCCTGCCCAAACATGCTACACTTTTGCCTACAGAAAGGGATCATTGCAGAGCCACCTCTGGCCTTGCCTGCAACTAACTTGACCACTCTGTCTTACACAAAGTGCCTGCTGGAATATTGAAGGAGCAATAGTAGTTTCTACTGTCCTGTTTCAACCTTTTATAACCTATGACCCCAAATCCTTGGTCATCTTATCCCCAGGCAGATCACTACAGAAATCTACAGGACGCCAAAGAACCCCCCATGCTGAATATCCTGCAATGGTAATAGCAGGTTCCTTAACTTTTTAACTCTGGGGTGTCTTAGTAAACATCCTTTTAATCACTGTGCTATTTTCAGCCATCTGTTACCATCTAATACCTTGTAACCTATGTGAGAGTTTCCCTTTTTCCAAGGGTGACATTTTTTTAAATGATCTCTACCCTCCTTAACTTTAACATACTGTAACAGTTTGGCAATATTAGTATTTTTAGCATGCAGTATACCCCAGTGAATACTGTTGTTAGATTTAGCTGCATCAATACAAGAAAAGTCCCTTCAGCCTCATAGGCTTCTTCTTGCTTGCTTGGAGTCTTCAACCCCAGCACAATATCACTAGGGACAGTCTTACCTGGAGTCTCGCATTCAAGTTCCATAGTTGTATCTCCGACCTCCAACAAGTAACACAGGAAACAAAGGAATATCCTGCTCAGTCAGGGGGTCCTCCTCAAACTGAGCCCAAGAAAAATCCTCCTCCAACTCCTTGTACAAGCTCTCTAGCAGGAACCTCTCGAGCACCTAACACCAGTGTTCTGCCTCTCTGTGTAGTCAGTCTGCCTCCAGCCATTGCCCACTCGTCCAGTGGATCATCCTCATCAGGGTCTCCACCTCCGGGGTGTTGTCTCTCGCACCTCCAGTCTGCATCAACCTGCATCTCTTCATCTTCTTCAGTCTTGGCCTTCCTCCAAGCTCTCAGGTCCAGTCCAGGCAGCAGCTTCTCTCCGTCTGTCAGCCATGGTTCTGGTCAGAACTCCATGGACTTTCTTCTCCGGGTTCTCCTCTGGCAACTCCTGGTGCATCGGTCCACCTGGGATACCTGGGCGATATCCACCAGAAAACGTCCCTCTTCGGCCAGTCCAGATGCTTCCTGCAAGTTATCCCACTTCTGACACCAAGTCTGTGGAGGGGTTGTGGGATAACAGATGGACCAGACACCGGGACTTCAGGTTCAACACACAATCTCTGTGTGATGTTTATTCAAAATACAAGAGACAACCTTAAGCAATGGCATATCCCTTCTTCAGTACATCAGTTTGCAGCAACAGACTATGTATGTCTTTTCTCTGCAGTTAGCCAGCACCCACTGACACTGAACTCTAATCTCATCTACTAGTTGAGTTGTAGCCACCACCCTATGCAGGCTTCATTTGCTTGGTTAGTGGGGCCCCAAAAAGAAAAAGAAAAAAAAAACAGGCTATAGACAAAGAATCTCAATGCAGAATCACTGAAAGAAGGTCTACCCCAAAGGGCACTGGCAACAAATCAAGTTTCAAAGAAATGCAACATCATACATACTTCCATAATGCAATGTGTCATGGGATATTTGCAAATCATCATGACATTTCTTACTTAAGTTTGCAACAATATACATGCATTTTAAATAACACAACTAGCTTAGTTTCTATAATAGTCACCTAGTACTTTTTACCATTATCAAAAACACCTAGTGCCATGGTATTTTCAACATTACAGGTTTCATAAACATAAGGTATATTATGACATAGTGCTATTACATACTAAATTCAACAACAATTAACACAACCTGTTTTACATACATCTGGAGGTCACCACAATAACCTCCTTGTATGAGCTCCTGAGCAGGAAAAGGAAAATGAAAGAGGCCACTATAGCATAGTCAAGGAAGGGGAGGGGGTGCCCATAGGTGGCCAACCTTATGGACTAGAAATTGTAAAGGATAGATTAGGCTAAGAAATAGAAGAACTGGTGCAACAGATTTAAGAAAAGGTAGGTCCTCAAGAATGGCAGGAGCTCCCTGTCACAGACAGAAGCAGACTTCTACGTTTGGAGTTCCTTCAGTCTTCAGTACAAGTACACCCTGTGGAACACATTAAATTCAGTGGTCGAGAGCCTTCCTGGCTATACCACTCCATTGATAGGGGCTTATAGCCCAGTAATCAGCTAAAGCCTTTATAGACACCTATGGCACTGCCCCTAGGGTGGCTACTGTTGGCAGTGATTATTGGTTCGGCCCTCAGATTGAGTTGGAGGCGCACAGACTCCTGCCCCCCCCCCCCCGAGGGACAACATCATTGTCATTCTTGTAACAGCCAGTCCTTTCAAGGTAGAGGCTTGGAAGCCCTTGTCAGGAACCAACTCCTGATCTGCCAAAAAAAAAAAAAATTGACAGCAGAAGGTACAGGGCCCGGTACCATCCTCCTGGATCCGGCCCAAGTCCCATCTCAGCTGTCTGAGGTGGACGCCTCTCAACGCAGTAGAAGTTGTTCCTGGTCAAGTCAGAACACAGGTTCTTACTTCCTTTGCTTGTTTCTAAGATAATAAGCAGCATACTCCCTTTTCTCAACCTTGAAAGGTTAAACAAGTACCTGTTCAGTGAGGAGTTCACTACAACCTCGGAATTCAAGCCTTCACTTCCTAGACGTTTGGCTCCAATCCGGGTTAGAGTCTCAGGAAGCAGTTGCCACAGCTTCTCACTCGCTTTCTTCCAGGAGGGGTTTTCAAACAACATGAAGTCTTGCTGTATTCTGACATATGCAGTGATCTCCAACCCTTGAACTGCCCCGGAGAACAAAGAGTTAACTTTCTATGCAGAGCATAGACTGCTGAGCTCGAGCTCGGTTGGAGTCTCTGTCTGGAGTGTTTCAAACTCAAACCGTCAGATTCTTTACTCCACCTCACTGAACAGTCACTCTGGAGATTTCTCCTTCAGCTCGGTTCGAAAGTCGGTTCAAGTCTCAGTTTTCGTCGGTTTTTAAACCGAAAAAGTTATCCGAATACTCGGTTCAGTCTCTGTCTGTGGTGATGTGAGTACTAGATAGGAATTGTTCTGTTTCTGTGTGGCACTTGTAAAAGTGCAGGTCGGTTCGGTTGAACCGACCATTTCATAGTGAAATTTAGTGTTTTACTTAGAGTGTGGTTACCAGTTCTTATCGGTTCTGAAAAAAACATGTTTACTACGTTTTTTTCCAATACCCATGATACGGTTAGGAACCGATAAGGGTGTCTTGCCTGGCGGTTGCCGTAAAAAGGGTAAGTTGGTTAGGTTGGCCATGTCTGAGAAACCCAAGAAAAAACAGTGCTTTGAGTGTAGGGAGGCCTTTGCTAAGGCCGACCCCCACACCACCTGTGTTTATTGTCTGGCATTTGACCACCTCGATTCAGACTGCCAAATATGTAAAAATGTTCACAAATCTACCCTTGAGAAGAGATTAGGTAGACTGAGGGAAAAGGAGGCCAAGAAGTCCGCTGACCCGGATGGCCAGCCCGGTTCGGTTCCGACCGAACCAGAAGGAGTGCCCTCTGACCAGGGCAATACTTCTTCGGGCAAAAGGAGAGCCGATTCCAAGGGATCTGTTCCGACAAAAAGAAAGCGCAAAGAAAAATCGTCCAGTTCGGATCCTGAGGTTCATGTTCCGACTGCCGAAGAGATAGCCAAAGCGATTCGGATTGTGGAATCGCTTCGCCCGGTTCCTACCGATCCGACACCTTCTGACAGGGGTTCGGTTCAGTTGGTTCCCCCGGTTCAAGATTATACCCTTGTAGAGTTTTATGAACCAGAGTTTGAAGAAGAAGGGGAGTTTGAGGATGATGATGGTGAAAGTGAGAGTCTGGATGTGCCTGTGGAACCGGACATCTCCCCAGACAGACCCTCAGGTGTTTCCCCTCCTAGGCTTTCTGAGTCCCCTTCTCACTTTATGTTTTACAGAAAGGTGGCTGAAACCCTCCAGCTTCCTATGGAGGAGGCATTGGAGGATCAAGAGGAGCCTGATTATGTAGAGATGATGGATATCCCAGAGTCCAGGAGATTGTCTGTTCCCCTCCACAAATCCTTTGGGAAGCAGACACAAAAAATTCTAAAGTCTCCTAACACTATACCTCCTGTGGATAGAAGAATGGACAAGAGGTATACACTTTCAGGTTCAGACACGGAGTTCTTATACCAGCAATGCAGCCATGTTGGGGTAGTGCAGGCTGCTGCCTGTGACAAGGCAAATATTCCCTTGGCTTCACACCCCCCAGACAAGGACTCCAGGAAGATTGATGCCATGGCAAAGAAACAGTACATGGCAGGTGGCTGCAGATGGGATTGAGGCATCGAAAGTACAGTTTCGTGCTGCTGTGGACTCCAATAATGTGTCATCAAGAGTCACGGCTACATCTGTGGCTCTTCGGAGAATGGCTTGGCTCAGATGTACTAGCCTCTCACAGGATACTCAGGCTAAGGCAATGGATTTTCCTGTAGTGGGTAATTCCCTGTTTGGGGAGCAGACAGAGAATTACATGAAGAAAATGGACACGTACAGGACCACTTACAGGAGTGCTCCGGCCAAGGAAAGGCAGGCAACTCCTCAAAGGCAACAGTCTAGGGGCAGGGGCAGGCCTTTTCATAGGCCCTTTTACCAAGCACAGGCCTCTTCTCCTTTTCCGCAGAGGGGGTTCTTCAGAGGAAGAGGCAGAAGGGGGATGAGCAGGGCTGCATCCACTCCTCAGCCTAAAGCCCCTGCCAAGCAGACACCCTGATGTGTCAGCCGGGGTCGACTCTCCTATTCCAGCAGGGGGCAGGCTGGCTTACTTTGTCCAGGACTGGAGGTCTGTTACATCTGACAAGTGGGTCCCAGAAGTAGTAAGCCAGGGACTGGTTCTCAGCTTCAAAAAATTTCCGAAGATGAGAGCCAGATCTTTTCCACCTGCAGGTGTCTTAGAAACCCTTGCCCTGGAGGCAGAGGTTTCATCTCTTCTGGCCTTAAGAGCCATAGAGAGAGTTCCTACCCTACACTGGGGCAAAGGTCTGTACTCCAGGTACTTCCTTACCCCAAAAAAGACAGGGGAGTGGCGACCCATCCTAGACCTAAGATACCTGAACAAACATCTTTTAAAACCAAAGTTCAAGATGGTAACTCTGGGAATAATTCTTCCCTCTCTAAGGCCAGGGGACTGGCTAGCCTCCCTGCACCTCAAGGATGCCTATTTTCACATTCCCATCAGGTGCTCCCACAGAAAGTACCCCAGGTTCGAGTTGCCCTCAGGCCATTATCAGTTCAAGGCAATGCCCTTTGGTCTAACATCAGCCCCAAGGGTTTTCACAAAGTGCTTGGCAGTAGTCATTGCCTTTCTAAGAAGGCAAAAGATTTCCATTTTTCCATACCTGGATGACTGGCTCATAGTGGGCCGGTCTCCAGACCAAGTCAGGTCAGACCTGCAAGTGACCCAGCAAGTGCTCACTTCTCTGGGATTTCTTCTCAACCTTCCCAAGTCAGTTCTCGAGCCAGTGTAGCTTCTTATCTTTATAGGGGCAGAGCTGGATACTGTCACAACAAGAGCTTTTCTTCCCCCTGGAAAGGGCAAGAGTTCTTATAGAACTGGCTTCTTCCTTCAGCCTTCAGGCGTCTCGACCAGCAAGGCATTTCCTCCGGCTCTTGGGCCACATGGCAGCTTCTACAACAGTGGTCCAAGGGGCAAGATTCCAGATGAGGGATATTCAGTTCCATCTGAGGGCCTTTTGGTCCCAAAGGAAGGATCTCCTTACCAAGCTGATTCCTGTGACTCGGACCCTGATCCAAGCCCTTCAATGGTGGCAGGATCAGGACAACTTAAGGAAAGGGGTTCCATTTGCCACTCAGTCTCATTCAGTGGTCCTTACCACAGGTGCTTCTCTTCTGGGCTGGGGAGCCCATCTGGGGGCCCTCACTGCCCAGGGACTGTGGTCCCCTCAGGAATCCCTTCTCCATATCAGTCTCCTAGAACTCAGGGCAGTTTTTCTGGCCCTGAAAGCTTTCTCTCAGTCAGTACAGAACAAGATGGTTCAGGTCAGAACAGACAACACCACCACCATGTGGTACATCAACAAGCAGGGAGGCACTCAGTCTATGGCCTTGTGCACAGAAGCCATGAAGTTGTGGTCTCTGGCTTATTCCCTGCAGGCCTCTCTGATAGCAGTTCACCTTCCAGGGAGGGACAATGTATTAGCAGATGCACTGAGCAGGATCTCTCAGGACCATCACGAATGGTCCCTGGATCCTCAGGTGCTGAAAGTGATTTTTTTCAAGGTGGGGCACTCCAGAGATAGATCTCTTTGCAGCCCCAGACAATCACCAACTTCCTCTCTTTTGTTGCAGACCCCCAGTCTTGGGCTCAGTCCCTCTGGATGCTCTGATTCTGAATTGGGAAGGGAAATTTCTTTATGCCTTCCCTCCCTTCCCACTCTTGTTCAAGGTTCTAGTCAAGATAAGGTCTCAACCTTGCAAAGTGATTCTAATTGCTCCAGATTGGGCCAGACAGCCTTGGTACCCCTGTTGTTGTCCCTAGCAGTCCATCTTCCCCTGTCTCTTCCCAGGAATTACAACCTGTTAACATCCTCTTGGGGGAGGATTTGGTACCCCAATCTTCAGTCTGTCAATCTCAAGGCATGGCTCTTGAAGAGTTAGAGTTTGCAGACTTGCATCTTTCTCAGAGTGTTCTGGATATTCTCAAAGCTGCTCAAAAGCCCTCCACCAGAAAGACTTATAACTCCAAATGGAAAAGATTCAGCATTTGGTGTTCCAAGAGGCATATTTCTCCAGACACTGCTGAATTGCCTACGGTTCTGGATTATATGGTCCATCTTAATAGCCTGGGCCTCAGACCAGCTACTCTCAAGGTACACTTGTCAGCCGTTTCTGCTTTTCTGTCAGTGGGAAAGTCTTCCTCACTATCATCCCATCCTGTATTCTGCAAATTTTTTAAAGGATTGCTTCACACCAATCCTCCCTTTAGAGACCCTGCCCCTGCCTGGGATTTGAATGTTTGCATTGCTCAGCTTATGCAAGCTCCTTTTGAGCCTATGTCCTCAGCAGAGCTTAATTACTTGACTTGGAAAACTGTGTTCTTGGTAGCCATTACCTCTGCCAGGCGTATCAGTGAACTGCAGGTCAGTGGAACCTGATTTCATCTCCTTTCACAGGGATAAAGTGGTCCTTAGAACCAGTAGAAGGTTTTTGCCCAAAGTAGTTTCAGACTTCCATTTGAATCAGTCTGTGTCTCTCCCTGTTTTCTTCACTGATCATTCTTCCTCAGGTGAGAGGAGGCTACACAGTTCGGACGTTAAAAGAGCCCTTAGTTACTACATAGAGCGTACCAAGGGTCACAGGTTTGAGTCCCTGCAGTTGTTCATCACTTATGGAGAAGTGGGAAAGGGCAAACCTGCCACTAAGAGAACTATTGCCAGGTGGATTGTATCTTGTATACAATTCTGCTATGAAAAACTGGGAAAGATTCCTTCCTCAGGCCTGAGGGCTCACTCCACCAGAGGTACAGCTGCTTCCTTGGCTGCTGCCAGGGATATTCCTCTCTTAGAGATTTGTCAAGCAGCCACCTGGAAAACAGTCCATACCTTTACCAAGCATTACTCTTTGAATGTCCAGGCTAGGAGTGATGCTTCGGTTTGGCACAGCAGTACTTCAGAGCCTATTCCCAAAGTAGGTTCTGTCCCTTCTCCATGGAGGTACTGCTTGAGAAATTACATATAAATAAATACAGCAAGACTTTATGTTGTTTGAAGAAAAATTACTCACCTTAGTAATTGTGTTTCTTCTTTTGAGTCTTGCTGTATTCTGACCTCCTCCTGCCTCCCTCTCAGAACCTGTTTTTGGGAAGTGGTGGGCAGGGCAGTGTTGCACCCCGAGGTGCTCCTTGTTTACACCCTCTTCCTTTGTTTGGGTGTTGATTTATTACTTTATTTGTATTAAATTGGGTTTTGGTTTTTGGGTTTCCTGACTTGAGTCTTCCTTTGGGAACCCAAAACTTTTTACTGCCAGTTGGCTAGTAGGAATTTACAATTTCCACATATAATCTTTAGTTAGTGGGCTCGTAAGAATCTGACGGTTTGAGTTTGAAACACTCCAGTCAGAGACTCCAACCGATCTCGAGCTCAGCATTCTATGCTCTGCATAGAAAGTAACTCTTAGTTCTCCGAGGCAGTTCAAGGGTTGGAGATCACTGCATGTGTCAGAATACAGCAAGACTCCAATAGAAGAAACACAATTACTAAGGTGAGAAATTTTTTCTTCTGAATCAGGGAAGGTGCCAGATTCACCTTCCCAGCAGCTCCTTTTCATAGGAGCCCTCCTGGATACCTCCAGGGCAAGGGTTATTCCTCCTGATAACGGAAGAAACGACATTTCAGATGTCTCATTACTTCATGGAAAGCAACTCTGTCTGGGTCCTTTTGATGCAGTGGATGCTGTGGCATATGCCTTCATCCGCAACAAATAGTGGTCTCCGACCACGCATCCACATAAATAACAGAACCTTGGACAAAATGACTTATATGGTAGAACAGTTGGCCTAGCTTCTGCTCAGTCTACCCTTACCCTCTAAATCCTGGATCACCATCTCTATGGTTGCTCTCCTGATCGGTTGGTGAGCTCACTGTCAAGACCTTCACATTCAGGTGTGAAGCCAGGAGTAGGAGCATCATCTTCTCATAAAATGAGATGAGGGCTGTCTTATATGCTTTCCAAGTCCTGAAGGAGGCCCTCTGCCACGAAGTGATTTCACTTTGTACAGATGATAAAATTGTGATGTTTTCATTAACAACCTGGGTGGAGCACTCTCCTGCCCTTTGTGCAGGAAGGCCGTGGGGAGGTGAGAGTGTCGCCTTGAGCACGTTGCGTCAGTTCAGTCATTGTGCAGTCACTGTTCGATGAGTGGGGCAGTCCGAATCTGGTCCTTTCTTCATCTCCTCTCAACGCAATTCTGCCTGTATCCTGCTTCAGAAATCCAGACCCTGGTGTATCTGTCAGGATGTATTCGCTCTTGGGTTCAGAGGGTGCTGCTCAAGTTGTAGGCAAACGGAGGCAGGATGATTGTGATCATCCCAGACTGGCCTCGGCAGATATAATTTGCGTAAATGGTCAGTTAGACGTTCCCCCGAGGTGACTCCCTGTACGAGCGAGCCCTCTGACACAGGGACTTGGCCCATCCTTCCTGCGCTCCCTTCATCTCCATGCCGGGCTCCTGAGGAGATGAAAGTGTGCAAGTTTTAGGTTTCTAGACAATCATAGAGATTTTCTTAGCTGCACATAGACCATCCACCAGGAGAACTTGGGCAGCTAAGTGGTTTCAGTTCACCTTCTGGTGTGCAAACTTTCGTCTGGGATCATCGTGAACCTGTTGAACGCAGGTCTGCATTTCTCGGTTGAGAATGTTCACCTCTTCATGATTTCGGACTATCTTGAGCCACTAGACATGTCACTGGCTCAGTCACCGCTACTCAAGTTTTGCTTCTCCCTCCTTACTTCGTTAACTCCAGTATGTAGGAGAGTGTTCCCTTTATCTGTCTGAATGTTAAGAGGGTTCTGCGATTCTACATCGACTGAACTAGGAGATACACATCTGAGCAACTATTGTATCTTTCCGAATGCCTTGGCTGGGTCAGCCTGTTGCTATGAAATGTATTTCTGCTTGGTCAGTAGCACATCTTCGACACTACTAATCCATGGTACAGCTCAAGTCGGAAGGCTGGGTTCTCACCACTCTTCTGGAGAGGTTGCAGCTTTTCTGGTGGAGATTCGTAATATACCTGTTACAGACCTTTGCAAGGCGGCAGTTTGGAGCTCAGTGCATACCTTTTGTAAAGCACTATGTTCTGGGTATCCATCCCTGACAGCTAACTTTCTTCGGCAGGACAATCCTTATGGACTTCTGTCCTGACTGAGCTCTGTCTCCTACCACCGTGCTCAGTGGGGGTTTGATTTTCAGCTCGATACTCTCCCATTAGTGTGAATGAGTGGTGGAGATGTTTAGTCCAGGAACATATGGAAATTATGTATGTACCGTAATTCCTGATCTTCCTGGACAAAGTCTCCACCACTCATTCACACGCCCACCCACCATTCCCAGAGCTCACTTGTTCTGTTTTGGTCTTCACTTCCTTGTTGTTCAGGCTGTGATGACATTGTTGAATTAACCCTTCTTATATGGGTCATGTGGGCCTTCACATGCCTGGAAGTTAGGGTTAGGTTTTCTTTCATTAGTTTACGCTGCACCTCCTTGGTCAAAAAGCTACTGAGGCAGTTGGAGGGTCGATGCCGAGATAGCCTATACAGGTGCGAGCTGATCTCACAGTGCCAAGCATGCGTGGTCCTAACCTGGCACCGGCCCTCCTGAAGATTGTTGGCTCCTGCGGGGCACTAGCACCTCCGGTGTATTCCCATTAATGTGAAAGAGTGGTGGAGACGTCGTCCAAGAAGATCAAGAATTACGGTAAGTACACAATTTACATTTGTGTTGTGAGAAGACTGATAAGGAGTTACATAAAGGCCTGCAGACACACTCTGCTAGAGCTGCACTGCTACTATTGCAGCAATAAGAGGTATACCCCTAATGTAGGTGTTTAAGGCAGCTACTTGGTCCATTGTACACACCTCTACTTCTCACTACTATCTGGCTATGGATCTAGAAGGGATGCCAGATATGGTACTTCAGTACATCACAACTTTTCTTTCTAAATAGGTTCTAGCCCCTGTCTTCCACGGTACTAGTTGGAGTCTGCAATTTTTAATGACATCACTAATCCTCTGCTTCAGAGCCTGCCTGGGCTGCTGGACTGCTGCTACCCAATCCGCTTCAGCGGACTTGGAACTCCGACTCCTTTCAGAAGAGACTCCCTGGGATGAGTACCGCCGGTCCCGCCTGATTCTCAGGTCAGTCGCACTCACCCAGAGAAAGATGCTCATGTAAAAGCCTTCCCACCCAGTATTGCTGCTGTGGTCAGGGCAAGACCCGCCTGGAATGCCACTGAAACTCGCCCGCAGTAACGGAGGAAAGCCTTGAGCCACACCGCTGGTTCAGCCCTCAGTCCGCAGCTCCCAGGTATGTTTAGCACCTAGCCACCAACAAAAGACTTTGAATCTTTGGCGCCTGACCGCTGATTGGTCCAGGCTCTTAGAGCATGTTTGGGACTGACTGGTGCCTAAAGCCATTTTCTGCCTCCCCAACTGACTATCTGCTTCCTTTAAAGCGCCGTTTTCGGCCTTTTTCTCAGAAGGTGCTCAATGTTTAAAATGTATTTTACTCTGAAAAGTACCCATTACAGCTAATATAAGAAAAGCGTAGAGTTCTAAAACTGTACAGCAAAAAGCAAATGCAATAAGTGATGCTACAGCTCTTTCAGGGCAAGTGTTAAGAGTTAAAAAAAACTAATTTTACAGTTTACAATCAGTGATGTCACAGCTCTTTCAGGGCAAGTTTTAAGAGTTAAAAACCTAGCTTTACAGTTTGTTTCTTTGCTGAATTTTTCCTTTCTCTCTCTCTCTCTTCTGTGACTGCCTCCTCCCTCTCCCTGTTACTCTACACCTCTCACTCAGCCTATGCCCTTTCTTTTGTTTAATTAGAAACATTCCCCTAGCCTGCCTGTATTTAACCTCACTCCCTCTCTTCCCAGACCCTCTGCTTCAGAGCCCGTCTGGGCTGCTGGACTGCTGCTACCCCGTCCGTTCTGGCAGACTTGGAACTTTGACTCCTTTCAGAAGAGACTCCCCGAGATGAGTATCACTGGTCTCACCTGATTCTCAGGTCGGCCGCACTCACCCAGAAAAAGCTGCTCATGTAGAAGCCTGCCTGCCCAGTACCGCGCCTGTGGTCAGAGCAAGACCCGCCTGGAGTGCAGCTGAAACTCGCCCACAGTACTGGGGGAAAGCCTTGAGCCACACTGCTGGTTCGGCCATCAGTCCGCTAAACCCACCGGCACTTTGTGCCGGCTCCTCACCCTCTCCCCACCTCACCCACCCTGGGTGGATCCTTTCTTATACAGACAGTATACGGTCAGATGACTAAGTGCCTGATTTCCCATTGATCTCTTGTTGTCACCAACCACTAGGGACTTGCTGGATGTCAAGTGGAGAACCTTTGCTGCAGCCACATCCAAAAGCAGGGCCATTCTCGATGTCCTTCAGGTGGCATGCCTCAGACAGCTAGTTTTGGAACCTATTTGTGAGGGAGCAATCTTATACCTCGTACTCTCAAATGGGGACAGTGAGAGAATCTCTGATCTAGAAGTGGGTAGCCATTTGGGAACAAGTGACCACCAAACAGTGTGGTTCATGATAAACTCAGCTACAGAGTCAAGCCATACAAAAGTGAGGGTTCTGGACTTCAGGAGGGCTGACTTTGTCAAAATGAGAGAGTGCCTTAGAAAAACACTAGCAAACAGGCTAGAAGGAGGGAGGGGTGGAGCAACAATGGGGAAATATCAAAACTGACATCACAGAGGCAACAAGCCTTTGTGTGACGCAAATAAGCAAATCAAAATGAAAGAAAAAGCCACTATGGTTCTCAAAAGAGGTGACGGTGAAGGTTAGGGAGAAAAAGATAGCATTTAGGAAGTGTAAGGAAACACAGACGAAGCAGGACAGAGAACTGTACCAGTTAAGGCAGAAGGAAGAAGGGAGGGTAGTTAGAATAGCAAAGGCCCAAACTGAGAAAAAGATAGCCAACTCAGTTAAGAAGGGGGATAAAACCTTTTATAGGTATATCAGGGAGTGTAGAAAGACAAAGGGAGAGATAGTGAGGCTGAATAGAATAGACGGTGGGTGGGCAGAGAGGGACAGTGAAAAAGCAGGGATGCTGAATGAATACTTCTGTTCAATATTCACAAAACAGGAGGTGGGGGAGGTGCCTAATCCAATTAACAGAAGCACTCTGGATAGGGGGGTCGATCCTAGTCCTTTCACAGAAGAAAGGGTTCTGAAAGAACTCCTAAAACTGAAGGTGGACAAAGCAATAGGGCCAGATGGAATTTACCCCAGAATTCTAAAAGAATTAAACAGAGAACTAGTGACACCACTGACTACCCTTTTTAACATATCATGGGAGGATGGTGTGGTACCTGAGGACTGGAGGAAGGCAGATGTGATTCCCCTTTACAGAAGTGGGACCAAGACAGAGGCAGGAAACTACAGACCTGTCAGTTTGACCTCTGTGGTAGGGAAAGTGATGAAATCACTTCTGAAGGAAAGAATTGTTGAGTACCTAGAGGCCAGTGGGGCACAGGACCCAAGGCAGCATGGATTCACAGCGGGAAGGTCATCTCAGATGAATCTAATTGATTTCTTTGACTGGGTGACCAAAGTAGTAGACCAGGGAGGGGCTGTGGACATGGCCTATCTAGACTTTAGCAAGGCATTTGATACAGTCCCACACAAAAGATTAATAGTCAAATTAACCAGCCTGGGAGTGGGTCCCAGGGTGGTAGCCTGGGTAAAACATTGGCTGGACAACAGGACACAGAAAGTAATTGTAAATGGAGTTCACGCTGAAGGAAGAGGGGTTACTAGTGGGGTACCGCAGGGTTCAGTACTGGGTCCAGTCCTTTTTAATGTCTTTATAAGTGACATTGCAGAGGGACTGGAAGGAAAAGTATGCCTCTTTGCAGATGACACAAAGATCTGAAACGGGGTTGATACACAAGGAGGCGTGGAAAGGATGAGAAGGGACTTGGCAAGGTTGGAGGAATGGTCAGAAGTATGGCAGCTTGGATTCAATGCAAAGAAGTGCAAAATAATGCACCTGGGAAACAAAAACCTAGGGGAAGATTACACAATGGGGGGAGAGGTAGTAACAACAACAAAAATGGAAAAGGACCTGGGGCAATCGTATCAGATGACCTTAAGGTTGGCAAGCAATGTGAGAAGGCGGTAGGGAGGGCTGGGGGAATACTGGGATGCATAGGGAGAGGCATCACCAGCAGAAAACAGGAAGTTGTTATTCCCCTGCACAGACAGTTGGTGAGACCCCATCTGGAGCACTGCATCCAGTTCTGGAGACCCCATCTCCGCAGGGACATAGACAGGATGGAGGCAGTTCAGAGGAGGGCAACTAAAATGGTGCAGGGTCTGCAAGAGAAGCCATATGAGGACAGACTAAAGGAGCTTATTATGTATACCCTTGAGGAAAGGAGGGAGAGGGGGGACATGATAGAAATGTTTAAGTACCTCAGTGGAATCAACAAAGTCCAAGAGGGTAGCATCTTTCAGAAAAAGAGATGTGCAAGAACAAGGGGACACAATTTGAAGATAGAGGGGGGATGGCTCAGGGGCAATGTGAGGAAGTATTTTTTCACAGAGAGGGTGGTGGATGCATGGAACAGCCTTCCTGATGAGGTTGTGGGGTCTAAAACTGTGTGAGAATTCAAGAATGCATGGGACAGACATAAGGCAATTTTTGTGGGGGGTAGTAAGAAATAGGCTGTTGGTTAAATAGGATCTGCAGCTTATCCTCTAGGTAGGGAAATGGGCAGACTAGGTGGGCCAAGCGGTCCTTATCTGCCGTCAAAGTCTATGTTTCTATGTAATGGTTGGTTCTTCTGCCTGGGCCTGTTCTCAGTCCACCTTCTTGAGTCACTGTTACGGCTTCAAATTGCCAAATTGCTATGTATTTACAACTCCTCTGCCTGAGCTCTCGGTCTTGAACCTGAAGGGATATATACATGATGTCTAGCCCTAAGTACCTAATCCTCCTAACCGTGGTGTCTCTGCTATTCATTTTAGATTTGAAATGTGCTATAAACTTAACCATGGTCACTATGACTACTTGCCATCTCCAGCTAATTTCTACTTTTCCAACCTCCTCCAACTCCCTGACACTTTACATGACCCAACACTGCTATTCATTAAAAAGGGTGTTATCTACATAATTACTTGTGATAGAAAGAAATGCCTCCTCTGCTGCTCAGCTCAAACAACTTACATCCACCAGAAGCAATGATTCCTGTTGCTCCTTGCTATCCTGCTATCGGGGGATGTTAAAACAAATCCAGGCCTTGCCTATCACCTCTCTCACTCAGATCCACTCCTTAGCAGTGCCAGGGGACTTCTCATCGCCCATCCTAATATTAGAAGTCTGGAGCACAACTTTGCGCAACTTGAGGCTTGGATCTCATTCTACACACTGGACATTTTGTGCTTGTCAGAAACATGGCTTAAACCCTCCATCTCAGACTCATGATGTGCGATTCCCTCCCACAACCTTATCCCCCCGCCCCCAATTGTTTAACCAGGAGAGAGACACTCAGCTGAAAGCTTGTTTACAGGTGCGACCTGGGAGCACAGAGAAGTTAAGTGACTTGCTCAGGGTCACACAGTAGGCAAGTGGCGGCTGTGGGATTCAAAAACCAGGTCTCCAGATTTGGAGCTCAGAACCTTAAACCTCTGCGCTATACTGCCTCCCTCAGGAAGGAAAGACCATCCACCAAAAGAGGAGGTGGCGTCGCCATCTACTCTAAGGATCACCTGCACCTCTCAGCTCTAAACACGAGTTTCATGACTCACTGCGAATCACTGCATGCCCTCCTTACTCTTGGGGCTAAAAAACTGCATGTTATTTGTGCCTATAACCCCCCCAAACAGTGGCTTCCCTGGTCTACATGCGCTGCTAACCCAGGCATCCTTACTCTCTGGCAATAATGAAATGCTCATTTTTGGGAGACTTAAACATAAACTGGCTAGGGAAACAACCAGCCAACATCGCTTGCAAAGATACAGGGCCATAACCTTCACCAACTAATCACTGAACCCACCAGGACTTCTTCTTGCTCAAATTCAGGCTCACTTATTGACTGGGTTCTAACAAACCGTTCTGAGCATATCCTCACTGTAGGCATTCTTGCTGATGCAATTGCTGACCACTCCCCTGTTTTTTGTATTTGAGGGTCTGCAACACCCCCACACCCCGCTAAGCCACGTTTCATCTCCTTCCATAACTACACCAACCTAGACCACCAAAAATTCCTTCTTGACGTCTCAAAAACAAACTGGACCAGTATTTACAATGCTAGAGATGTGCAGACAGCCCTTGACATATTCATTACGAAATTTGTTGCCTTACAATACTATCAATCCCTCCCTCATAACTTTGCACATAAAAGGGAAACGCACAAGGTGGTTAAAAAAGGACTTGCTTACTAAGCTGAAAGAGAGATATAAGTGCTGGAGCCATTTCAAGTCCACTGGTCAACAATGTGACTACAACACTTACAGGCAACAAAAAAATGCTTGCAAAAAGGATATAAAAACAGCAAAAAGCTCCTACTGTAAAACCTTGCTAACCAATGCCTTGAGTGACCCCCAAAAGGTCTGGTCACACATTAAAACATTCCTGGGTACCTCTCACTCTTCCACTCCTAATGATATGGTCCTGAATGGCACCCACTGCAATAATCCCCAAACCATAGCCAACTACTTTAACAGTTCTCTGACCTTACCAGGTTTACCTCATCTTTCACTGCCACTCAGATAAAGGACACTCCTGCTCGGTACTGCAAAGGGACAGTGATCCCCTCTTTTCCCTTTAAGGCCATTACTACCAAGGAGGTAATAAAATTTCTCAGAACAATCTTGGCTAGTACTGCCACAGGTTCTGACAGTATTGAATCCAGGCTACTAAAACTTGTTGCCCCTCTCATTGCAGAACTTCTGGCCAAAATTTTTACTCCTCCATGTGTCAAAGTTGTGATCTTCCTGGACATAAGTCTCCATCACTCATTCACACTAATGGAATCTGCACCGGAGGCACTAGGACCCAGCGGGGGCAAGCTTTTTTTGCTAGAGGGTCGGTGCCGGAGATGGCAACATGAGGAGTGGCACCATGAGCCTCCGCTCATGCGGTAATGACTATCCCGGTGTCAACCCTCCTCAGTTCCTTTTTTCCCCGCCGTCGAGCGCACTTCAGTGACGACGTCACTCGCCCGGCAGGAGTCAAACTTCAAACTAGCAGCATAGTTTTTCAGTTTTATTTGTTTTGTAGTAATATCTCGAATAAAGTATCGCTTAGTTTATTCTTATTTAAGGAAGAAGTCAGCCTACATTGACGGAGTCGACCATGAGCGGGTCAGGTGACGGTAGGGAGACTTCGAATGAAAGCTGTTCAGTCAGTCGGGCTGGGTCCGGTCTGCCACCTTCTCTGGAAGGGGGGGTCTGACAACGGACAGTCCAATGCCCGAGGGGTTGGGCGGTCCCCTCGAAAGTATAAAAGTAAACGGTCGCACTCCCGGCACCGTTTGGTCTCGAGCTCTTCTTCGGCACACAAGTCGAAAAAGAGAAGGCATCACTTGAGGTCGCCCTCTGATATGTCTGCGCATAGATGGTCAGTTATTGGGGCTAGTTGCCAGTCTCCTCCTCTGGAGTCACCAGTTTCTGTTTCTGGTAGCCGACGTCTTTGACATCGGAGCCCTACCCCGCCCTCTGGTAGGTCTTCAGATGAGCAGTTTCATCAGTGGGCTGCTCTTATGGAGCAGTGGGCTCGGAGGTTGATCTAGCTGCCTAGCCTGGTCACTCAGGGCCTTTCGGGCTTTCTGGGAGATCAGGTAGGGCGGTTGAGCCTCCCTAGTTGCGCAGCACCATCTTCAGTGCCGTCGACTCCGCGCTTAGGTGTCCCCCCTCACATGGCTGCGGCACAGGAGGCCACACCGGTGCCTCTATCTCCTGGTATTCATCCTCTTTTTACCTCAAATCCTGTTTTTTGGTGTCTTGGGCTGTTTTCGACGCCCTCAGCATCGATGGCACGCTCGGCACCGTCTTCAGTGTTGATGCATCTGTCAGCACCGCCCTCGGCGCCGTTGAGATTCTCGGCCTCGTCAGTGCCGTCCTTGGCGCCATGTGCCTTGGCACTGTTCTTGGCGCCGTGCTGACTCTCAGCGCCGTCCCCGGTACTGTGCGTGGTTTCGGTGCCATGCTCTTCAGCACCGGGACCTGTTAGGGCGTCATCCAGTCTTCAGGGCTCCTCTTCTTTGAATCCTTTTCCTTCCTCATTTCCTTCTGATTTTCATTCCTTTCCTGTTCATACAGTCCCTCCTGGGCTGTCAGGAGATGACATTGAGCCTGATCCAGACCTTAGGCTGGGTGACGATGTAGAAGGAACAGGATCTATTCCTGCTGCAGAGCCTGTGGTTGAAGACCTGTCATTTAAGTCTCTGCTGAAAAACTTGAATTCCACTCTTTCTCTCCAAACTGCAGATCTCGATCCTGGGAAGCTAGTAAGACTCCAATACCTCCATGTTCTGGAGATTCCTATGGATTTGACTTCTCCGGTACAGCCCTCCTTTGAGACGCTTTCTCAAATGGTATGGAATAATCCAGCTATCGTTCCTTCTGTGGCTAAGTCCATAGATAGGAAATACGCTGCCCCCAAGGATCGACCCATTTTGGCATCCCAAACCTTTGCAGATCCTGTTGTAGTCTTGGCAGAGAATGATAAGGTCATCCTTCCCCAGACTTATACAGCTCGACCTATTAACAAAGAATCTCGTAAGATAGACACTTTAGGTAAGAGAGTCTTTGCTGCTTCCACCCTAGGTATGTGTATTGCCATTTCTCTCAATATGAGTATATCCTTTGCCATTCGCTCAAACAAATGGTTGAAGCTCTACCGGAATCGGACACTAATTCAGAGCTTCTTCAAACCATAACCAGGGGTATTGAGTCCAACAACCAGCAGGTTAAAGCAACTATGGACGCCTTCGATACTGCCTCCCGAGCGGCGGCGGCGGGCATTTGTACCCACCGTCATTCCTGGCTGCGCACTTCAGGTTTCACGAATGATGCCCAGCAACAGGTAATGGCGTTGTCTTTCGATGGTGTGTATCTCTTCGGCCCTCAAGTAGAACAGGCTCTAGAGGCCACACAGAAGACTAGGTCAGCCATTAAATTTGCTCGACCCCCTCCCGTCCCCTCTCGAGGGGTTGTTATCAAACGCCAGTTTCATAACCGTCAGTCTTTTCAAGGCAAAGGCTGGGGAAGTTTTAATAAAAAAACAAGCCTCCCAGCCTCAGAAGAAAGCACAGCAGAAGGCACAAGGACCCAAAGCGCCTAGTGCCGCCTTCTGAGTTGTTGGCCCAAGTCCCACCTCAGCGGCCCGAGGGGGACTCTTCCTCAGTGGTGGGAGGTCATCTGACTCACCTCTACAATCAATGGAAGTCCATAACATTGGACAAATGGGTCCTCCGGATAATCCGCAAGGGGTATTCCCTCAATCTTTTGGAGACCCCTCCGGATCGTCCCCCCCCAGACGACAGCCCAGGCTGTCAGTTCTTCAGTCAGAACTTCTCGCCTCTGAGATACAAGGCCTTCTGAACAACAGGGCAGTAGAAGTAGTTCTGCTGGATCAATGGAACACAGGGTTCTACTCCCATTACTTTCTGGTTCCAAAGAAAACTGGAGGCATGTGCCCTGTTTTGGACCTCAGAAAATTAAACAAATTCCTTCCCAAAGAAAAGTTCAAAATGATATCACTAGGAACCCTGTTACCTTTGCTTCATCAGCATGACTGGTTAGCCTCCCTGGATATGCAGGATGCTTATCAGCACATTCCTGTACACCCAAAGCATCACAAATACCTAAGGTTCATGGCTTTGGGACAGCATTATCAGTTCAGAGTCCTGCCCTTTGGGCTATCCTCGGCGCCGCGAGTTTTTACAAAGTGTTGTGCAATTCTAGCAGCGCATCTCAGGAAAATTGGAATACAAGTGTTCCCATATCTGGACAATTGGCTTCTAGCAAGTCCTTCCAGGCAGGGAACTCTAGACGCCATAGCCACGGCCTCACACTTTCTTATGTCCATGCACGTCCTGCTAAACCTAAAAAAATCACAGCTGTAGCCCTCCCAGAGGCTCCTTTTCATAGGAACTCTCCTGGACACCACCTGTGCGAAAGCATTTCTTCCAGAGGACAGGAGGACCAATATCCTTCAGATGGCCCAATACATCGGAGAAAGCAGCTCGGTGACAGCTCTCTCGATGCAACGGATGCTAGGTCTCATGGCATCCTCGGTGTTCACTGTACCCCTAGCACGCCTCCACATGAGAACCTCTCAGTGGATGCTCAGTACTCAGTGGTCCCTGACCACTCACCCTCAGTCCTTTCTCATCAAGGTGACAGAACCTCTGAAGAGATCACTCACCTGGTGGTCACAAGAGGACAAACTTCTGGAAGGATACCACTTTGCTCCTCTGGATCATCAGATTTCCACTACCACGGATGCATCCCTGATGGGCTAGGGAGCTCACTATCAGACTCTCCACACTCAAGGTACGTGGACTCAGGACGAGTCCCAGCTTCACATAAATGTCTTAGAAATGAGAGCAGTCCTTTATGCAGTCCGGGCTTTGTAGGACATTCTCTGTCACAAGAACATTCTCCTTCAAGCGGACAGCAACGCTGTGCTGTATTACATCAACAAGCAGGGCGGTGCTCACTCTTACCCCTTATGCAGGGAAGCAATGAGGGTGTGGGAATGGTGCTTAGAGCACAAGGCTCTAATTCATGCGGTCTACCTGCCGGGGGTTCAGAACGAACTGGCAGACCGTCTCAGCAGAACAGAGACAAATCCTCACAAATGGTCTCTCGACTCAGCCATAGCTCAGTCGCTATTCGCAGAGTGGGGAACTCCAGACCTGGACCTTTTTGCATCCCCACTCAACACAAAACTGCCTCTCTTCTGCTCCAGAAATCCAGGGCCTGGCATTTTCTGTCAGGATGCGTTCAGGCTGCGGTGGACAAAACTCTTTCTATACGCCTTTCTGCCTCTTCCTCTAATTCAGAGAGTACTTCTCAAATTCGAGTCCCAGGGGGACAAAATAATCCTCATTGCTCCCTTCTGGCCTCAACAGATATGGTTTCCACTACTTAACAGTATGTTGGAAACTCCTCCGAAACCGCTTCCCCTTCAGACGAACCTTCTGACTCAGGGGCCTGTGGTCCATTCCAATCTGAGGTCGCTTCACCTTCATGCTTGGCTTCTGAAGAGATAGAAATGAACAGATTCGATGTCTCTCACAGGGTTTCAGATATTCTTCTGGCTGCACACAAGCCAGCCACTAGGAAAACTTACACAGCCAAATGGAAGCGTTTCTCGCTCTGGTGTGCAAAATCCTCTTTGAATCCTTTTTCCTGCCCACCAGATAAAGTTCTAGAGTACCTTTTAGACCTCTCAAATTCAGGTCTGCAATACTCTACAGTTAAGGTTCACCTTTGTGCCATTTCAGCTTATCATGAGCCAGTACTTTCCTTGTCACTGGCTCAATTACCTGTGGTTAAGAGGTTTCTTACGGGAATTCTGCATACCAGACCTCCTATAAGATGTCCAGTCGCAGCCTGGGACATTAATCTGATGCTAGACATGCTCACTGGAAAACCTTTCGAGCCTCTAGCTACCTGTGAGTTAAAATTTCTCACTTGGAAGACGGCCTTCCTAGTGGCCATTACCTCAGCCCACAGGGTCTCTGAGATGCATGCCTTGGTCACAGACCCTCCGTATACTGTGTTTCATAAAGACAAAGTAGTTCTTAGGACCCATCCTAAGTTTCTCCCTAAGGTTGTTTCAGAATTCCATTTAAACCAACCTCTGGTCCTTCCATCTTACTTTGCAAACTTCCAGAATGAAGGAGAATATTCTCTTCATTCCTTGGATGTCAAAAGAGCTTTACATTTCTATCTAGACAGAACAAAAGACTTTCGTAAAGCTCAACAACTGTTTGTTTCCTTGAGTGAGACCCGGGTGGGTCAGCCTGTCGCTATCAGATGTATTTCTGCATGTCTGGTTGCATGCCTTCGCCACTGTTATTCCATGGCGCAGGTTAAGCTGGAGGGCAGAGTGTACGTTCACTCTACTAGAGCGGTTGCGGTATCCCTAGCGGAAATCTGCAACGTGCCCATTGCAGATATTTGTAATGCGGCCACCTGGAGCTCAGTGCATACTTTCGTTGAACACTATGCCCTGGATGTCAATGCCAGACGACATCTTTCATTTGGTAGAACCATCCTTAATGGACTTCTGTCCTAAAATTGTGAGTTCTTGGTCTCTCCTGCCGCCCTCTCGGGGGATTATTAGCTCGGTACTCTCCCATTAGTGTGAATGAGTGGTGGAGACTTATGTCCAGGAAGATATGGAAATTACGTACCTACCATAATTCTTGATCTTCTTGGACGAGTCTCCACCACTCATTCACGCCCACCCACCATCCCCGAGCTCACTCTTCTGATTGGTCTTCACCCCTCAGTCTTAGGCTGTGAAGACTTCTTTGTTGACCCTTCTTATACGGGTCGCCTGACTATCTTATGTCCGGTTTTGTTAGGTTATCCTTCTAGGTTAGTTACGCTGCACCCTCGGAAAAAAAAAGGTACTGAGGTTGAGGTCGACGCAGATAGTCATTACTACATGAGCGGAGACCAAGGTGCCATCTCCGCGCCCGACCTCTAGCAGAAAGTTTGCTCCCCGCTGGGTCCTAGTGCTCTGGCAGATCCCATTAGCGTGAATGAGTGGTGGAGACTCGTCCAAGAAGATCAAGAATTGCGTTAGGTACGTAATTTCCATTTCCTGACATCTGCAAGATTTTATGGGTCACACCTGTTTTCAAGAAATGTGATCACAAAGACCCATCTAACTATATGCCTATAGCAATACTATCAGTCCTTAGCAAAATCCTAGAAAAATTGTTTGCCTCGCAAATAGTTGACTTTCTTCTTAGACGTGACCTCCTATCTAATGCTCAGGATGGATTTCGCAAAGGGCATAGCACTGCCATTGCCCTACTCAAATTTACCTCTGGCACTCTCACCGCCATGGACTCAGGCCTCCTAACCGGAGCGGTTTTTATTGACATGACGAAAGCTTTTGATCTGGTGAACCACACTCTTCTCCTCTCTACCTTAAAGACTATGGCTTTGCCTCAGATGTCGACAGTTGGTTCAGCAGTTACCTGACTGATAGAATCCAAGTCGTGAAGTTCAATTCAACCTACTCTGATCAGGCTACTGTTAACGTAGGAGTCCCTCGGGGTTCCATCCTGAGACCACTTCTATTCTCTATATTTATCAATAATATCTCTTCCAACCTCTCCTACACCTCCTCCCTTCTCTATGCCGATGATATTGTTTTATACACCAGTGTGAAAACGATTACTGACATCAACGGCTCTCCTTGGACTTCCAATGCACGCAAGACTGGTTGTCTAATAACAAATGTGTCCTTAATGAAGCCAAAATGCAGTCCCTGTTATTTGGTATACCATCAAGGCTCAGATCGTGCCAGCTCAACTTCAGGGTCTCCTGCCCTGATGGCTCTCCTGTCGGTTCTGTAACCGCTTTCAAGTACCTTGGGGTAACCATAGATCAGTCCCTAACCTTTGAACTGCATATACAGAACACTTGCAACTGTTAACTCTGAATTAGGCATTGTGTTCTGGACCAGCTATGCTCTAACCCCCATGGCCAGATTGGCTATTGCCAGGGGTATACTCCTACCAACCCTTACCTGTGGGTCAGTTGCATATGCTGCCTTACCTAAAACTAATCTTCAAAGATGGGACGTTACATACAGCAACATTTGCAGGCTTGCCTCCTCCTCCCAAAGACTGAAGCACCACTGCCTCCTATGCTCTGATATGAATTGGCTCTCTCCCAGTGCAGCTAGACTCTTTGCCCTCTGCTCCACAATTGATAGTATTGTTAGAACCCAGACCCCCTTAACACTGGCGGGGCTGCTCACCTCCTGTCCTCCAACTATGGTTTGCACTCCATTAAAAAATCACTTCTTAACGAGCCAAAGCGTAAAATAGCCAAAGGTGCTTTGCACTGTATGCCCCCCAACAATGGAACTCTCTCCTGCCTGAAGTACGCCTGGCACCCTCCCATGATGCCTTTAAAAAAGCACTCTGCTGTCACCTCATCTCCTGTAGTCAGTGCTCCTGCTTTAAACTGCCTTAGCACTATGTCCTCCCACTGCACTGATTAACCTGCAAAATGCCTAGATACTATAGGGCTACGACTTCTTTCCTTACTCATCCTGTTACCCCCTCCTTACCTAACTTTTCTACTCCTCTCTCTTTCTCAAAATAAGCTCCATCTCTCTGAGCTTTACTTCTACTCCAAACTCAAACCATATCCATTCCCCATGCCCTGCTGTCCTCCCACTTGCACTTATCAGCCTTACATGTTTCCTAGAGCCGTACTGGCTGCCTCTCCCTGGATTTGATGGTTGTGCCCTACTTGTAATTCAAACAACATGAAGTCTTGCTATGTTATGACACTAGCAGTTAGCCACAGCACTTGAACTGCCCCGGAGAGGAAAGAGTTAACTCCAGGATGAGTGGAGTTCCAAGCACGAGCGCTGTACTGAAAGCTCTATCTGGCTAGTCTCAAACTAAAACTGTCAGATTCTTTACTTTGCTTCACTGAACAGTCGCTCCGGAGATCTCTCCTTCAGCTCGGTTCATTCTCGGTTCAAACGAGTGTTTTTCGGTTCATTTTAACTGGCAAAAAGTAATTATTTTACCGCATTTCGGGTCAAAGCTCTATCTGGTAAACCGTAAGTACAGGATTTTAAAGTCTGTGTGGAAATTCATTATCGGTTCGGTTTTGAACCGATCAGTTTGCAAAAATACTAATTTTAAATAATAATTTGGGCTTTTAGAGTGCGGTTCCCGGTTCTTATCAGTTCTAAAAAAACCTAACTTTTAAATTGGGTTTTTTCAAATACCCGTGACACGGTTAGGAACCGATAAGGGTGTCTTGCCTGGCACTGCCATAAAAGGGCAAGTTTTGGATAGGCTGCATTATGTCTGAGAAACCCAAAAGAAAAACCGGGCCCACTGGGCTTCAACACTGTGATGTTTGTGGGGAAGCCTTTGCCAAGGCTGACCCACACACCACATGTGTTTATTGTCTGGGGGCTGACCACCTCCTGTCAGACTGCCAGGTGTGTAAGAATTTCCCTGCAGCCACCCTGGAGAAAAGATTGGGCCGGCTCAGGGAACGGGAGGCCAAAAAGTCCGCTGACCCGGATGGCCAGCCCGGTCCAGCACCCACTGGACCAGAGGGAGTGCCCTTTGACCAGGGCGAGACTTCCTCGGGCAAAAGGAAGGCTGGTTCTGAGTGAAAAAATCTAAGAAATCAGCAGGTCTGGCGTGCAAGATTGCTTCTCCAACTGCTGCAGAGATAGCTAAAGCCATACAGATTGTCCAGTCACTGTCTCAGGGACCGGCCAAACCACCATTAGCTGGCAAAAGGTTGGTTCGTCCAGTTCCAGTGGTTCAAGAGTATGATGTTGAGGAATTTTATGAACCACAGGAGGGGGAGGAAGATTTTGATCATTATGTATGTGGCTGGGAGGGTCTGGACGTGCCCATTGAACCGGACATTTCTCCAGACAGACCATTAGAATCTTCCCCTATGCTGTCTGAGTCCCCCTTCTCATTTTATGTTTTACAAGAAGGTTGCAGAAACCCTCCAGCTTCCCTTGGAAGAGGCTGTGGATGAGCAAGAGGAGCCTGATTATGTTGAGATGATGGATATCCCAGAGTCTAGGAGGTTGTCTATTCCTTTGCATAAGTCATTTAGGAAGCAAACAACAAAATTTTAAAAATCCTCATTCTGTCCCTCCTGTAGATAAAAATGGACAGAAGGTATACTTATCAGGCCCTGATACAGACTTCCTACTGAACAGTGTAGTCATGTAGGTGTGGTACAAGCTGCAGCCTGTGACAAGGTAATATCCCCTGGCCTCACATCCTCCTGATAAGGATTCCAGGAAGATTGATGCCATGGCGAAAAACAGTATATGGCAGCTTCTTTGGGACTCAGGCAGGCAAATTATATGGCTTATGTGGATAGATATCAGAAATCTAGATGGATACAGTGTTGCAGTTAGCCAAGCAGGCCATGGCCAGCTGGCTAGTGAATTGGAACAGGTGGCTGCTGATGGCATTGAAGCCTCTAAAGTTCAATTTCATGCTGCTGTAGATGTTAATGATGTTTCTTCTAGGGTCATGGCCACTTCTGTAGCTTTCCGTAGGTTGGCATGGCTCAGGTGCACTAATCTGTCACAGGATACTCAGTCAAAGGCTATGGATTTTCCTGTGGTGGGAAATTCTCTGTTTGGAGAGCAAACGGAGGATTATATGAAAAAGATGGATGAATATAGAACTACCTACAAAAGTGCCCAGGCCAAGGAGCGGCATGCCACTCCCCAGAGGCACACTCCCAGAGGTAGGGGCAGGCCTTTCCACAGGCCTTTTTATCAATCCCAAGCCTCCTCTGCTTTGCACAGAGGGTTTTTTTCAGAGGCAGGCGGGCGCAGGTAAACTGTCCCCACCCCTCAGCCTAAGGCAATTGCCAGCAGGCACCCTGATGGGGTGCCCAGGCCAATTCTCCTGTACCAGTTGGAGGCAGGTTGGCTTACTTGCCAGTTCTGGGTGTCCCTAACTTCGGACAAATGGGTTCTGGAAGTAAGCTAGGGTCTGGTTCTCAGCTTCAAACAGTTTTCAAAGATGAGAGCCAGACATTTCCCACCTGCAAGCCTTTAGAGGCCCTTGCTCTGGAAGCAGAGGTCTCTTCCTCCTAGACTGCAAGGCAGCGAAAGGGTTCCTCCTTGTCACCAGGGCAAGGGGCTGTACTCAGATACTTTCTTACACCAAAGACAGGAGAATGGTGGCCCATTCTAGACTTAAGATACCTGAACAAGCATCTTTGAAACCAAAGTTCAAAATGTTAACTCTGGCAATGATTTTGCCCTCTCTCAGGCCAGGGGACTGGCTAGCCTCCCTGGACCTCAAGGATGCCTATTTTCATGTTCTGATCAGGCCTTCTCACCGAAAATACCTCAGGTTCGAACTGCCGCAGGTCACTACCAGTTCAGAGCAATGCCCTTCGGTCTTACCTCTGTTCCAAGGGTATTCACAAAATGTCTAGCAGTGGTAGTGGCTCATTTAAGAAGGCAAGGGGTTGCTGTTTTTCCCTACCTGGACGACTGGCTCATTGTGGGTCAGTCCCCAGATC
This sequence comes from Neoceratodus forsteri, assembly GCA_016271365.2. Lineage (NCBI taxonomy): Eukaryota > Metazoa > Chordata > Ceratodontiformes > Ceratodontidae > Neoceratodus > Neoceratodus forsteri. Next base: position 1,318,656,943 of record CM028131.1, read on the forward strand.
AGGTAAAATCCCACTTGCAAGTCACCCAGCAGCTTCTCACCTCCCTGGGATTCCTGCTGAATTTACCAAAGTCAGTTCTAGGACCAGTTCAGGTACTAACTTTCATAGGTGCGGAATTGGACACAAGTTGGCAAGGCCTTTCTCCCCTCGGAAAGGGTAGAGAAGTTGATTGCCCTGGCATCCTCTTTCACCCTGCGGGTCTCTCGACCAGCAAGACACTTTCTGCAACTTCTGGGGCACATGGCTGCTTCCACAGCTATAGTGCAGGGAGCAAGATTCCAGATGAGAGACATTCAGTTTCATTTGAGGGCCTATTGGTCCCAAAGGAGGGATCCCCTTACCAAATTGGTCCCAGTGACCCAAACTCTGATTCTAGCTCTTCAGTGGTGGCAGGATCAGAGCAATCTAAGACAAGGGGTCCCCTTCATTCCCATTTCTCATTCCCTCACCTCACTACGGATGCCTCCTTGCTGGGGTGGGAGACTTGGCTGCACCTTTCCACCAGGGAGGTGGTCCCCAGGAATCTCTGCTCCATCAACCTATTGGAACTCAGAGCTGTCTTTTTAGCTCTTCAGGTTTTCTGACATCTGTCCAGAACAAAGTAGTTCAGGTCAGGACAGACAATACCACAACAATGTGGTACATCAACAAGCAGGGGGGCACTCTGTCATCAGCCTTGTGCACCGAAGCAATGAAGTTGTGGTCTCTGGCTTACTCCCTGAACACCTCTCTAATAGCAGTTCACCTTCCAGGGAAGGACAATGTCCTAGCGGATGCCCTCAGCAGGATTTCTCAGGGTCATCACGAATGGTCTTTGAATCCCCTAGTGCTGGGGTCAGTTTTTGCCAGATGGGGCACTCCTCAGATAGATCTTTTCGCAGCCCCAGACAACCACCAACTTCCTCTGTTCTGTTGCAGGCCTCCAGTAATGGGCTCAGTCTTCCTGGATGCCTTTCTGTTGGATTGGGAAGGGAAGTTCCTGTATGCCTTCCCCCCTTCCCCCTTCTCTTCAAGGTGTTAGTAAAAATCAGATCCCAGCCCTGCAAAGTGATTCTGATTGCACCAGACTGGGCCAGGCAACCCTGGTACCCACTGCTTCTGTCACTGACAGTCCACCTTCCCCTGTGCCTTCCCAGGATCCACAACCTGTTGACTTGTGCCCAGGGGAGAGTTTGGTATCCGGACCTCAATTCCCTCCACCTCAAGGCTTGGCTCTTGAGGAGTTAGAATTTGCTGATTTACACCTTTCTCAAGATGTCCTTGATATTTTAAAGGCCTCTAGGAAGCCTTCCACTAGGGCCACTTATAATTCCAAATGGAAAAGGTTTTCCATCTGGTGTTCTGGGAAGCAAATTGTCCCAGAATCTGCTGATTTGCCCATTTTGCTGGACTACTTGGTCCATCTTAATTCCTTAGGCCTCAGGCCAGCTACCTTAAGGGTTCATTTGGCAGCTGTCTCTGCTTTTATCTCAGCAGGAAAGCCTTCCTCCCTTTCTTCTCACCCTGTGTTTTCCAAGTTTTTTAAGGGGTTACTTCATACTAACCCTCCTTTTCGGGACCCAGCCCCTGCCTGGGACCTTAATGTTTGCATTGCTCAGTTAATGCAACCCCCTTTGAACCCCTGTTTTCAGCAGACCTTAAGTTCCTAACTTGGAAAACTGTGTTTCTAGTGGCCATCACTTCTGCCAGACGCATAAGTGAGTTACAAGCCCTGTCAGTAGAAAAAGATTTTATTTCTTTTCACAGAGATAAGGTAGTCCTCAGGACTAACAGAAAGTTTTTACCTAAAGTGGTTTCAGATTTCCATCTTAACCAATCCGTCTCTCTTCCAGTATTTTTCACTGAGCATTCTTCCTCGGGTGAGAGGAGATTGCACAGTCTGGATGTTAAGAGAGCATTGAGCTACTATTTGGAACGCACCAAGGGTCACAGGTTCGAATCCCTCCAACTCTTTCTTACCTATGGCGAGATTGGCAAAGGAAAACCTGCCACTAAGAGGACAATTGCCAGGTGGATTGTCTCTTGTATCCAATTTTGCTACCAAAAATTGGGTAAAGAACCCCCCTCAGGACTGAGGGCCCATTCTACCAGGGTACAGCTGCATCTCTAGCAGCTGCTAGAGATATTCTATTCTGGAAATCTGTCAAGCTGCTACCTGGAAAACAGTTCACACTTTACAAGCATTACTCCCTGGATGTCCAGGCCAGGAGAGATGCCTCGGTTTGGCATAGCTGTGCTTCAGAGCCTATTTCCTAAGTAGGTTCTGGCCCTCCTCCATGGAGGTACCGCTATGTAATCTGCTATTGTCATAATATAGCAAGACTCCATTAGAAGAAAAGCAATTACTAAGGTGAGTAATTTTTTCATACAGTAGCTCAATATAAATTGCGGATTGTCACAAACGCACTCAGCAGGTCAGGCCCTCTGCTCCCACAGTGCCAACCTCCGAGCGCAGTAATGTGAACAGGATAACAGACAGGGTAACCCTCCTGTCTGCTTGTGGGTCTGAATCACCTTTAGTCTCAAATTTTGGGGGGATTCAAACTGTGAACCTTATGCTAGCATACCCAAATGTACAGGCTCAGATAATATTCTCTTTGGGGGATGCAATATATCTTTCGCCTAAGGGCAACTAACCAGGTGTCCAAAATGAATCCTTAAAACTCTATAAAAGACCTTAGCTATATTCTTACCTTTTCCCAGTTTAGTAACACCATCAAGCTTTTAAACAGTTGTCAAACTTAACCACGTATACATCACATGCAAAAAGAACTTAGAGACACCCAGGCAGTCTTTTGAATAAAAGGTTTACTAAAAATGGATAAAAATATGTAAAATGTAAACACAGAACACTATATCAAAGAGCAAACAATCACATAAAGAAAAACAAGGAAAACTACAGACAAACTCCTACCAAAGTACATTTAGATCTTTTCTGTCTACTATATTACCTCCAAGTGCCTATAGTTAGGTCATAGAGCTGAGAGCTTTGTCTCTCTAGCGTCCCAAGATGGAATATATCAAAAAGATCAGACACCAGTATTAGTTTAAACTGTGTCTCTCCACACCCCTTCTGTGAGTCATCTAGCTCCTCCTTTTAGAATATAAAAAGAAATACAAACATGATGTCCTATCAGGAGGTACATTAAATAAGGTAACATCAGCAAAAACTCATTTCCCCAATTATGACAGTTTTTAATCAAGCCTTTCCTTTGAACTGGTGGCTAATTCCTGTTTTCCCAAGGAACATCAAAGGTTTTTACAACTCTGCAGTTTGTCACCTAGATGCATGATAACCATGTCCTGTCCTGTCATAAAATGTATATTTAGCTTCCCAGCTTCAAAGCATGTCATAAAAGGGCCATAAAATGCAATTTCTCAAGGAAGTTAATTACATTACAGAAATATCCTGGTTAATGATATATCCTATAGTTTTCACTGAAACCTGGGGGTGGGGTGGGGGGACACCCATGGAGCACAGACTCACATACTACATTTCTATATTACAAATATCATACAGCAATCATAACCAGCTGGCCAAGCGTCACACTGATGACTGAATTTCTTCTACTGTAACCTACCTCTGACACACCATTCTTTCACAAATTGTATTAAACTGACATATTTTACCATGTTTGTATAAACCCTCTGTACCTAATAATGCAACTTTGTTTTATGTAACTGCTCTGTACATTGCACCCTTGTTTTATGATGCAACCCTGATGTTTGTTTACTATGTTTTGAGTCTTCTTCTGTATTTTTGCTGCTGTTTGTCATCTCTGTAATTGCTCTGTAATTCTCCCAGGTCATGCCTGAAAATAGTCATCCCTATGGCTAGCACACCTACCCCATAAACAAAAACTAAATAAATACACTCATTGCTAGAAGAAGAAATACTCACATCAGTAATGATGTTTCTTCTAGAGGGCGTAATAGTGAGTCAAACAAACTCTCCCTACCTCCTCTTCTAGAAAGTTAGTATTAAATGGTTCTTCAGCATAAATCAGAATTAGTTTCACTGCTTGGGCTTTTGACAGTTTCAAACTTTTAAGGGTTACAATTCTCATGTACGATTATAATTCTTTACTGTATTTACGTTTCGTAAGAATATTTAGCATTGATTAGATAGGGGGTTACTGCTCTCCTCTAACAACATGAGTCCAGTAGTGATGCCATAGAAAAACTGCATCATCTCCATGCTGAGATTTTGCCTCAGAGAACTGAAATGTTGGAATCAGAACACCATTCAAATGTTGCTGTGTGCTGGCAGATTTGTTTTGTTTGATGAAGAGAACAGTCACCTCAGAGCCCTGTCCCAGTCCATCAGCTCTTTTATTATTTTATTATTTTAAAAACTCTGAGTGTTTCTTATTTAATTTCTCAATATTTGCATTAGTTAGAAAGGCTATTTTACTTGATTTGTGTTATTTAGCACTTTTCTCCAGATTTCGATCAGTTCTTGGAACTGGAGAAAAATCTTACTTTGCAGTTCCCGCTTTATGCCGTAACATTTCTTTTCGATACAAAACATAAAAATAACTGTTTATTTAGTACATTTTATTTATCAGTTTGCAGATTTTTTAAAGCTAATGAATGGGCAATAATTTTTGGGCTTTATTTAGTCGATTGGTATGGCTGAAAAACGTAAGAAAAGGACAGGATCTATAGGTTTTAAAAATTGTGAATCCTGTCACAAGATTTTGGTGAAAACAGACAGCCACAGTCTTTGTTTTGACTGTTTGGGCCCTGACCGAAACTATTTAAATTGTGATTTGTGTATTTTTTTTTTTTCCATAAAACACAAAGGAAAAGGGCAACGTTTGGAGAGTCTCAGTCTGCCGACAAATCACCTAACAGCTCTCCTGAAAGAAAAAATGGAGGAAAGTATCACAGATAATAGAAAGCACACATCTTCAAGTATCTGTCCACAAAATAAATCATAGGGGACAGAAAAGCAGAAAAAGCTGCTAGGCCATCATCCAGCACACATAAAGATCACAGGGTGTCCGATAGGAGTTTAAGCACCCTTTGGGAGCTTACTAGTTACAGTAATTTAGGCTGCCAAGTGTAGCTAGGCAGAGAGAGAGGGAGCTAGTGGTGCCACTGAGGCTGGGATGTGGTGCTGCCTGCTGACTGCAAGTGGGGCCCTTCCTAAAGGATATAAAAGGGAAGGTTTTGGTGCCAAAGAGAAGAGGACCCATGAGGAGACCAGAGGAGAGGAGCCAGGAGCTCGGCCCACAAATTCGGCCAGAGAGCTGTGGCGGGACCCGGGTGGTCCACTTGCCACCCTGGCCCTCCACTCTTGAAGACCTGTGATGTGCAGAGTGATGGTTTGGGTGTGCAGAAAAGGGGAGCTTGGAGCAAAAGCAAGTGGCCTGTCAGTACATTTGGGAGCTGGAGCCTGGGGAGAAGAAATGAAAATGGAGGCCTGCCAAGAGAACTTCGGCACCTTGGTGAGGTAAGCACCGATAGGGCCTAAAGCCCAAAACAGAAAAATTGCCTGTGGGTGAGTTCTGCTGTTGGGTCGGATGGTTTACTGTGGGTGGGCCTGCTATGACAGTAGGGAATGGGGCGCGGCTTAGAAGTGGCAGCCCTTGCAGTTGAGAGTGTAACGGTGACAGAGTTACCCTTGATCCCCAGTCTGGAGGCCACCACAGAGTTTGGACCCATGGGGTGAGCCACTTGTGTAGATGGGGAAAGTCCATTTGGCGGAGTGATGTTTGGGACCTTAGTGGGTGGCAGTCCGTTGGGTGATCTGGTGTGGCACTAGCAGAGGGTCCCCCTGATGAGTCAGTTCAGAGGTTGGAATCGCTACATGAGAGGAGGTGCTGTTGGTTTCAGGGCCCTAATAGACGTGGGGGAAACCATTCTAGGCACATGGCATCAGCGACTGGATGTCTGAAAGGGTTCTGGTGGTTTGATTCTTGTTAAAAGAACATCAAATGAGATTTATTGAGTTGAGATCATTTGGAAAGTTAAAGGGTATGCTCCATAAGAATTGGCTCCCGGGTGGAGAACGTGTGCAGCCAAGCAGGTGGTAAGAAAAAATGTAAGGTGTCCGAGGGTTTGTGACAGTAGAAACGTCTTGTGCTGTCATAAGCCCAGAGAGAAGCGTATAGGAATGGGATCGCAAAGAAGAGCCTGGTTGTAAAGAAAATGAAGCAGCTGAGAGAGAAATATAAGCAATGAGATATGAGTGAATAAAGAGTAAAAGTGTCAAGCTACCTCAGGTGGAGGCCTATTTCAGCCCCAAAAGTGCTGCCAGGAATTTAGCCTGCACGGCTTAAGGGAAACTGCATGAAATATGTAGTCTGTTAGCCCAATAGACTATTGCAGAAGATTTTCCAGCTGTGTCTGCAAAAGAAACCCACCGTATTTCATACCCCCTGCTCTATGGAGTGGTTGTTATTGTTTCACATTTTAATTAAATCATTTTTGTACTTTGATTGTGGAGTGGACTTTAAACTTAATCAATAGACTGTGCCTGCTTGTTTGTTAACAAACATTGCCCCATAGGTGTGTGAGACCTGCGTCAGAGATGGTGCCTGTTTCTCCATACGTGTGACTCCCAGTCATTAACAGTGCTGAACCCATGTGAAGAGTTATTCTATTCTAATTCTTTAGACTGTGGTTGCTTAGGTTGTGGAGTGCCCCTTCCCACAATTTACCATCTGGATACCCCTAGATGGGAAGGGGGGGCTTACAGGGGGAACAAAAAACAAAAACTAGCCCTCATGGGCAACACGACTGGTGCAGTTTGAAACATCAGACACCAGAAACAGGAAAAACTGCACTCAGGGCTAAGGCTGATGATGTTAAATGCAAAAATAAAGCATGGAGTCAGCAGAAGATAGCGTGAGCCAAATACTGAATCACCACTTAGTGAGAAGCCGTGGCTGACAGTTCTTCTAATTTGGGTGAACCCTGATGTGGAACCCTGGTGCCAAAGATGGTAAAAAGAAAAAAAGTAACAGATACTGTAATGGTATCAACGGCAGCCAAGAGAAATCAAAAAGAAAAGCATCTGACTGTACATTCTCCCGAAAGGGACCAGGAGCCAGCAGTAGAGAGCTATGCCACCAGTAGAGGACATTATAAAAATGTGGCAGTTCTTTCAGGCTTTTCAAGCCATAGGAACCTTGCTGCTATTCCTGAGCCCCCCGCCCCATCCACCCTGAGGTAATTTTGAACCTGTGCTGGAGGAGAGTAAGGATGAGGATGAAGGGGAATGAACTGAACCTGAAATAACCCATGCACAAGATTTTGATTCACCACCAAGAATGAATGGGGAGTTTTCCACATATTCCACTTTTTGTAAGTCATATGCCTGAGACTCTTGCTATTCCCTCTACTGAGACAGAGGAGTATATAGAAGAGGCAGAATTTATGAGTATGCTGGGACTGACCTCATCAAAAAGACTCACACAGTACCCATTCACAGTTCCCTCTGGAAAGCCACCAGCAGAGTTTTGAAACCCCCAAATTCAGCTCCTGACATTGACAAAAAAGTAGAAAAGAAATATCAAGTGGAAAAGCAGGGGGTAGTATTTTTATATTCCCACCCTGACCACGAGGGAGTTGTGCAAGCAGCTTGTGAGAAATCAAAGGCATCACTAGTTTCCATGCCACCAGAGAAACATTCCAGAAAGCTGGACTATATATGACAAGGAAAGTGTACACTTTAGCTACCCTGCTTTTAAGGCAGGCTGTTTACAAGGCATGCACTGCATAGTACCAAAAGGCCCTGTGGTCTGCAAGCCCTAAGCGAAAAGGTAGGTGATTAAATTGGCAGTGATCTAGCAGAAACTGCAAAAGATGCACTGGAAGCCACCAAGTATCAGTTCCATAGGGCTGTGGATGCAAGTGCCACAGCTTTAGGGGTACTAACACAAGCAGTAGCTCTAAGGAGATTTCCTTGGCTCAGGGCAACCATCCTATCAGAGGACACAAAAACAAAACCTGTGGACTTCTGGGTGATGTCACGCCCAGTATGGCTGCCTGAGTATAGAGCTTCCACCGTTGAACCAGCTAAAACCCTTATTAAAGCAGAACATCTTCATCAAAAGCACTTTCAAACACTGTGCAAAGGAGTCATCATGCTACATTAAAGCCCACTGGATGAAAAGAGCAGTCAGCCATGGAGGATACAGTTGGATTCTGCTCCGAGAAGTCAGACTCAGAGCTGTCTCAGGCTTCAGGTGTGCTCTGAGCCTAGAATGCAGCAGCATTGTCGAAGGAGAGAAGAACACAAAAAAAAAAGATTAAACACAAGACAATATATTGGGAAATGTAGGCCCTTTGAGCAAATGTGAAGGACATGCTCAAAGATATGAAGGAGAAGAAAGAGGTGGTGACCCTGGAACACTGCATGGCCACAGTCAAGCAGCATGCCTCTGCCATGGATGTTTGGGAATATGCTGTTGAACAGGCCTTAAAAGACATCTAGGAGGCGCAGGCACAAACAGCGGCCCTGCCGAAAGATTTAGAGAACCAGGCTTGCCGAAAAACCATTAGAATCTATGGCCTACTTGAAAACTCGGAGGGGAACAATTTTCAAGAATTTCTGGGCAGGTTCTTGAGAACGGCACTTGACCTCCCCAATGATTTCATGCTTGACATCAAGAGGACCCATTGAGCCCTTGGCTGCAAGCCTGCCACCCCAATGCTCGCCCTCGTTCTGTAATTATTGGGTCCCTTAACTACACTATTAAAGAACAAGTACAGCAAAAAAAAAGACTTTTTTGGGGAAGACATGTATCTTTTTGGATAATGACTATGCAGCTTGGATAATGACTATGCAGCTACAACCACCAAAATACACAGGGACTACATACTGCTGCTACAAACTCTTCGGAACAACTAGTTAAAATTCCATACCCCTTATCCAGCAGACTTGTGGTTTAATACCCCAAGAGGAAAAATATACCTACTATTCTGCAGTTGAAGCTCAAGCAGATCTCCAGTCCTGTGTCATTTCAGTGACTGATACACCCAGAGGAGCAGCGAGTGCCCCGGCTCCACCACTGAGATGGAATCCAGTGCAAGCCGCATTAATTTCCCATTTTAACTGGGGAGGCTGACCTCCCAGGATATGTCTGTGTATCCTACAACTTCCCAGGGCACTGGGGTGGGGGTGGGGGCGGAATCTACTAGATCTTTGCAATTATGCCAGAACCTGCCACCTTCAGGCCATTTATATCTGGTAAAATAAGCAACTAAACCCACCGTGGAAACAAACAGAATTTGTCCTCAGTTACATCTTTGATATCGGTCACCTACTTTTCTCAGATGCCATGGGACACTCCTGACTAGTGGATAATAGTGTATAAGAGGAATGGCTCAAATATTAGTGATCTGCTTTAGAATACATAAACTCCCACAGTGCAAACCAGTCTTTCATTTCTTTAAACTATCATCAGCAGACACTGAATTCCTGCCATCTCGAATGGACCACACCTTTCAAGGCTGGAGACAGCTTGGTGTGGCTTACATTTTTCAGTTTTTGACTCCTTGAGACGTCTCATTTGAAGACCTGCAACAGTGTTATGGTCTCAGCACCCGGGAGCACTTTAGATTTCTTCAGATACGCACATATCTGCTGCACAGACACCTAATTGAAACTAGCTGCCTGACCCAGCCCCTCTCCACTGCTTTTGCAGTTGTGCTTTGGAGCATTGCAGGGAATGGCCTGGACTCGCCTCATAGGCAAGTCTGTCAAGGATTACAGGAAAAACTAGACGATTTCACCCAAACTATACTTGAATCTTGGAATCGAGATCTTGATTTGCTAACCTCCATTCATCTTGGCTCAAATACACCCTTCTTGCTCTAAACATAATGTTGTCCAACCGATAAAGGAATTCATGTGGAAATGCTGTTACCAGTTTTCAAACAACATGAAGTTTTGCTGTATTCTGACAATCTACAGTTAGCTCCAGCCTTTGAACTGCCCCGGAGTGTAGAGGGTTAATTTTCTGTGCAGTGCATAGAACGTTGAGCTTGAGTTCAGTTGAGGTCTCTGTCTGCAGCGCTTTGAAACCCAACCGCCAGATTCTTTACTCCGCCTCACTGAACAGTCGCTCCGGAGATTTCACCTTCTGCTCGGTTCAAGTCGGTTAAAGCGTTGGTTTTTCCGCTTAACTCCCGTAGTATTACGGTTCAGGGCTCTGTCTGCTGCACAGTAAGTACTTTAGGTAGTAGTTCTGGGTTATTTGTGGAAATTGCAAACAACTTTTCTCGATCGGTTCAGCTGAACCGATCCAACTTATTTGAATTCTGTGTGTTTTCCTTTAGTGTGTGGTTACCGGTCCTTTTTGGTTTTAAAAAAAAAACTGTTTTAACGTTTTTTTCCAATACCCGTAACATGGTTAGAAACCGATAAGGGAGTCTTGCCTGGCGGTTGCCAAAAAAAGGGTAAGTTAGGTTAGGTTGGCCATGTCTGAGAAACCCAAGAAAAAAAACGGGCCCACTGGGTTTCAACACTGCAGTGAGTGTGGGGAGGTCTTTGCTAAGGCCGATCCCCACACCACCTGTGTTTATTGTCTGGGGTTTGACCACCTCAATACAGACTGCCAAATATGCAAAAACTTTCCTAAGTCTACCCTGGAAAAGAGATTAAGTAGACTTAAGGAAAAGGAGGCCGAGAAGTCCGCTGACCCGGATGGCCAGCCCGGTTCAGTTCTGACCGAACCAGAAGGAGTGCCCTCTGACCAGGGCAATACTTCTTCGGGCAAGAGGAGAGCCGATCCTGAGGGATCGGTTCCTACAAAGAGGAAACGTAAAGAAAAATCAGCCGGTTCGGATCCGGAGTTTCATGTTCCGATCGCTGATGAGATTGTCCGAGCGATTCGGATTGTTGAATCAGTTTGCCCGGTTCTGTCTGATCCAGCTCCATTAGCTAGTGGTTCGGTTCGGTCAGTTCCTCCGGTTCAGGATTATGCCCCTGAAGATTTTTATGAACTGGAATTTGAGGAGGAGGGGGATTATGAGCAAGATGATGAGAATGATGGAGCAGAAAGTCTGGATGTGCCCATTGAACTGGACATCTCCCCAGACAGACCTGCTGGTGTTTCCCCTCCTAGGCTCTCTGAGTCCCCTCCCCACTATCTGTTCTACAGAAAAGTGGCTGAACCCCCCCAGCTTCCTATGGAGGAGGCTACAGAGGATCAAGAGGAGCCTGATTTTGTTGAAATGATGGACATCCCAGAGTCCAGGAGGCTGTCTATTCCCCTACACAAATCTTTTGGGAAACAGACACAAAAAATGTTAGTCTCCAAATTCTGTACCTCCTGTTGATAAAAGAATGGACAAGAGGTATACCTTATCAGGCTCAGACATGGACTTTTTTTATCAACAATGCAGCCATGTTGGGGTCATGCAGGCTGCAGCCTGTGACAAGGCTAATGTTACCTTGGCTTCACAAACCCCCAGATAAAGACTCCAGGAGGATGGATGCCTTGCAAAGAAACAGTACATGGCATCCTCTTTGGGACTCAGGCAGGCTAATTATGTGGCCTATACAGCTAGGTACCAGAAGTCCAGGTGGGACACTGTACTGGCACTGGCTAAACAGCCCCCCACAGCTGGCCAAGGAGCTGGAGAAGGTGGCTGCTGATGGGATTGAGGCATCTAAGGTACAATTTCATGCTGTGGTGGACTCCAATGATGTGTCATCAAGAGTCATGGCTACATCTGTGGCTCTTCGGAGAATGGCTTGGCTCAGAAGTACTAGCCTCTCACAGGACACCCAGGCTAAGGCCATGGATTTCCCTGTGGAAGGTAATTCTCTGTTTGGGGAGCAGACAGAGAAGTACATGAAAAAGATGGAGGAATATAGGACCACTTATAGGAGTGCACAGGCCAAGGAGCAGCAAGCAACTCTTCAAAGGCAGCAATCGAGGGGCAGGGGTAGGCCTTTTCATAGGCCTTTCTGCAAAGCACAGGCCTCTTCTCCCTTTTCACAGATGAGGTTCTTCAGAGGGAGAGGCAGAAGGGGGATGAGCAGGGCTGCATCCACTCCTCAGCCTAAGGCCCCTACCAAGCAGACACCCTGATGGGTCTGCCCGGGTCAACTGTCCTATCCCTGTAGGGGGCAGGCTGGCTTACTTTGTCCAGGACTGGATGTCTGTTACTTCAGACAAGTGGGTCCTGGAAGTAGTAAGCCAGGGACTGGCTCTCAGCTTCAAAAAATTTCCAAAGATAAGAGCCAGATCTTTCCACCTGCAAGTCTCTCCGAAACCCTTGGGTGGGGAAGTGAGGAAGGGCAAACCTGCCACCAAGAGAACTATTGCCAGGTGGATCGTTTCCTGTGTACAATTCTGCTATGAGAAACTGGGAAAAATTCCACCCTCAGGCCTGAGGGCTCATTCCACAAGAGGTACAACTGCTTCCCTGGCTGCTGCCAGAGATATCCCTCTGTTAGAAATTTGTCAAGCAGCCACCTGGAAAACTGTCCATACCTTTACCAAGCACTACTCTCTGGATATCCAGGCTAGGAGTGATGCTCGGTTTGGCACAGCAGTACTTCAGAGTCTATTCCCAAAGTAGGTTCTGTCCCTCCTCCACGGAGGTACTGCTTGGTAGTCTGCAGATTGTCAGAATACAGCAAGACTTCATGTTGTTTGAAGAAAAAATTACTCACCTTAGTAATTATATTTCTTCTAATGGAGTCTTGCTGTATTCTGACCACCCTGCCTCCCCCTCAGAACCTGTTTGGGAAGTGGGTGGGCAGGCAGTGTTGCCCCAGGGGTGCTTCAAGCACACCCTCCACTTTATCTGGGTGCTTTGTATTATAAGCTTTTATTTTGGATAGGTTTTAGTTTTGGGTTTCCTGACTTGAGTCTTCCTTTGGGAATCCAAAACTTTCTGTTGCCATTTGGCTAGTTAAAAATTTTACAGTTTCCACATAGTTAGTCAGTGAGTGGTTGCTCGTACGAATCTGGCGGTTGGGTTTCAAAGTGCAGCAGACAGAGACCTCAACCGAGCTCGAGCTCAACGTTCTATGCGTTGCATAGAAAATTAACCCTCTACACTCCGGGGCAGTTCAAAGGCTGGAGCTAACTGCAGATTGTCAGAATACAGCAAGACTCCATTAGAAGAAATATAATTATTAAGGTGAGTAATTTTTTTCTTTCTGCACACCAGCAGTTCTGTCAGACGTCTTACCAGCAGCATATGGTCAGTGCTGGAGGCAATGTGGGCACCCTCTCATAGACCAAGCACACATTTTCCAACACTGTTGTGTCCTTTCACCCTTCTGGCAAGACTTGGCCCAACAATTCAAGGAGCTTTCCTTTCTCCTGGGACCTCCTAACCCCTACAATGGTACTTCTATCCATTCCCCCTCCAAGTAGTTGCCTATGAACCTGAGCCATGGCATTCCTAAATATCCTGGCAGCCAAAAAGGCAATAACATAATTGTGATTGCAAACTAGAACCCTAACTACTACTGAGTGGTGTGTCATTATTCAGGAAATCTTTGATAAGAAACATATTACAGCTACCCTTTCAGAATCATCAAGTGCAATTTGTGGCCCATTGACAGAGATGGCAGTTGTATGCCATGTACTATGATGCCTTCTTGGTTTCATAGATTGAAGAAATTGAATTGAGTACAGATGGTCCTAATACGTTCTGGGATGGCCTATAAGTAAGACCACTCCACCACAAAAATGCTATTGGGTGTAGCATATGTTTGGAGTTCTCCCCTTCCCCCCACCTGCATTTACCTGGGGTTGATAACGTATATTTACTGTCTATATCATTGTGAACTGTGCAAGAATGATATAAGTCTATAGCCTTAACGTGAAGACTGTTCAGCATTCTGTAGTATCTACTCTGTCATGCCTGTATCATTGTCAGTATATGTCTATGTCTCAAACTTTAAATATATATAAAAAAAAACAAAGGCTATGGACTTCCCATTTGAGAGACCCTCCTACTTTGGGGATAAAACAGAAGCCTAAATGAAAAAGGTTGATAAACAAAAAACAACCTACAAGGATTTGACTCTGAAGGAAAAGGCTAATACTTCCTTCAAGTCATATGGAAGGGGAGGTAGGAGCACAGCCTACTGTCAGAGGCCTTACTCCTACTATGACTACCCTCCTCTGAGGCAAAAGAGGTGCAAGGCAGAAGCAAGTAACAGTTTCTAAACTACAAGAACGTAACTCTGTGCAGGCTGTCATAGAACCCCTACCAGTGGGAGGCCACCTGACTAATTACTTACAGGAGTGAACAACTAGCACCACAGACAAGTGGGTGCTGGACGTACTGAGTCAGGGTTCAGCACTGGAGTTTACAGACTTCTCAAAACTGAAGAGCCCAAAGGCTTTCCCTTCACTCTGACCTCAGGAAAAAAATCCTGTTGGAGCTGGAGGTAAAGACATTTCTAAAGATAAAGGCCATAGAAAAGGTTCCTCCCTCACAATGTGGAAGAGACTCCATCTCAAAATAATTTACTGCAATAAAGAACATGCATTTGTCAATACCAGATGTTCTCCACTGGTATTGCTGCTGTACTGGATCTTGCTGGTACACATTTTTACTATATATTTACCCAGGATAGAGCAGATAAGATGCAGTGTCTCATTTCCAGTGGTGTCCTGCTTTTACACATTTTTAATGGAAAGGGAAAGGGGATATTGTTTAGCCAGGAAAGGCACACTAAGCAAGAGCTTATTTCCAGGTGCAGCCTGGGAGCACAAGGAAGTTAAAGTGACTTGCTCAGGGTCACACAGTATGTAAAAGGGGTCTGATGGGATTCAAACCCAGGTCTCCAGGTTTGTATCTCAGTGTCCTTAATGCTGTACTGCCTGTTAGATTGTAATTACCCAGGATAGGGCAGCTGAGTGGCAATATCTACTTTTAAGTGGATGCCCACATTTGTACCCCAAACGTTCAATAGTCTTTTAATGACTTGATGTTATGATCAAGATATGCATAATTTTTAAAAACCCATCTGAAAGGTGATTTTGCTGTACAACTGTGGAAACAATTTTTGGACAGGATTTGAAAAATGACACCTGCCATGTCCAGAAGGGAGGTAACACAAGGGATATGTTGAACATTAGGGGCCAAAATCTGCAAAAATAAAGTTGTGAGTAAATGTTGGAACAATTGTTTCCTCATAACTTAGCTGTTTTTTAACCTTTATACCCCAAATTTTCAACATAATCTTTTTATGACCACTCCTTCTGAGCATGACAGGTATCATTTATAAAACAATGCTTGGTTACATGGATGGTATAGTGAAAAAGGATATTACATCATAGGCTCATGGGAGAGCTTCTGGGAGAGGAAGCTATTCAGGTTTGATGGACCTCACCTAACAAAAGAAGGAGTGAGTGCACTTGGGCAGAAATTTGATGTTGATCTTGACCATTTAAACTAGGTGAGGGGGAGTCTAATGGTAGGGAACCTATCAGAAAATACACTTATGATAGGAACTTAAGTCATCACTCACCCACAAGCAGGAATTTCTCTCCCACGACCTAAGAAAACACATAGAAAACAGTTGGAAACTATCAACAACCAAGGGCCGCGCATCCGCAGGCCCAAGAGCAGAACCAATAGTAGCGAATAGCAGCAGGGGTACCAGACTTTAGAAAGGGGTATGCATCAATGCTAGAAGTCTGGGAAACAAAATAAGTGACCTGCAGGCAATAATTGTGGATTCCCGAGTGGACCTGGTGGCTGTCACAGAGACTTGGGCCTTGGAGAAAAATGACTGGGACCTTTTGATCCTGGGCTACGTCCTGTTTGGACAGGATGGAAGAGAGGGTGGGGGGAGGGGTTGTATTATGTGTAAAGGATAGGATAAACACCATCTCAGTAGATAGCATCAAAAAGGAGGGTGTGGAATCCCTGTGGATGCTACTCAGCTCAGCAACGAGGGAGAGAATCCACATAGATGTAGTATACTGGCCTCCAGGGCAGGCTAAGGGCAGGGATGAAGAGCTCTTTGAAGAGATCAGACATGTAGCACAAAAAGGGGATACAGTGGTGGTAGGAGACCTGAATATACCCGATGTTAACTGGAACATCCCAGTGGCAGGTTCTACTAGGAGCGAAAAGGTGACTGATACCCTACAAGGCTGCCTACTTGCACAACTAGTTAGTTCCCCCAACTAGGCTGGACACCATCCTGGATGTGGTCCCCACTAACACAGAGGTAGTAAGTGCTACAGGGGTTGGGGAGACACTGGCCAACAGCGACCAGAACTTTGTGTGATTTGAGTTAGCCCTAGAGGTGGAAAAATCAAAATCCAAAACAAAGGTTTTAAACTTTAGAGGAGCCGATTTTGACAAAATGAAGGATGTTGGATGTAGCCTGAAGCAAGCTGTTAAGGATCCAGGAGCATTTAGATGTGGAAGAAATATGCGGGCTGGTTAAGTTAGCCATTTTAAAGGGTACCACAATGTGTGTAAGAACAGTGACCCAAAAGAACAAACACAAAAAAACAATATGGTTCAGTAACCAGGTAAGGAATGCAATAATAACCAAAAGGGAGGCCTATTGGAACTATAAAGGAACTCAGGAAGACAGCACATGTGAAGCCTACATTCAGAAGAACAAAGAAGCAAAGAGTATGGTGAAATCAGCTAAGGTCCCAATGGAGCTTCGGCTTGCAGAAGGGGTTAAAGAAGGGAAGAAACACTTTTAGCGATATATACAAGAAAAAAGAAAGAAAAGGGGAGGAATAGTTAGACTCATAGATGGTGACAGAGTAGTGGAGGAGGATAGGCAGAAGGCCACTGTTCTGAGCAACTTTTGTCGCTCAGAGTTCGCCGATGAACACAAAGGCCCAGTACCAGCCAGTGGCATTAAGGCTGCTGACAGAGGTGTTCCACAAATGGAAGCACCATCAATAACTAACAGTAGGGTTAGAGAGGCCCTGGATCAACTCAGGGAAGACGAGTCACCAGGGCCTGATGGAATACACCTGAGGGTGCTAAAGAAGCTAGCAAGTGTATTGGCAGGTCCCTTAGCACATTTATTCAGCAGATCACTTCAGATAGGGGTAGTGCTGAGAGACTGGAGAAGAGCTGATGTGTTACCTCTTCTTAAGGGAGGGAGTTGGGAGGAAGCAGGCAACTACCTACCGGTCAGCCTTATGTCAGTAGTGGGGAAACTGATGGAAACTTTAATAAAACAAGACTTGATAAAGCATCTAGATAAGAATGGTCTACAGGATGACGGGCAACATTGGTTCGTGGTGGGAAGTTTGTGCCAAAATAACTTAAGTACATTTTTTGATTGGGTCACTAGGGAATTAGACAGAGGCCACCCAGTGGACCTCCTCTACTTCAATTTCAGTAAGGCGTTTGAGTCAGTGCCGCACAACTACCTGCTGAAAAAGTTGGTGGACTTCGGTGCAGCCAAGTGCATAGTCAGTTGGGTAGGTAGTTGGCTTAGGAACAGAAAACAGAGTAGTGGTCAATGGGGTGAGGTCTGATGAAGGCGTGGTCACTAGTTGTGTGCCCCAAGGCTCAGTGTTGGGGGCCAGTCCTGTTTAATGCCTTTATCAGTGACATTGGCATAGGTCTTCAGGGCAAAATTGCCCTATTCGTGGACAATACCAAGCTAGGAGGAAGGGTTGACAGTAAGATACATAATACATAGATACATAGACAGTGTCGGCAGATAAGGGCCTACACCCTCCCAGTCTGCCCATTTGAGCATGTAAGTTCACTTTATGTTTTCCTAGAAGTCTGTTGCCCCTCACCCCGACCTCCAGAATTCCTTTATGTCTATCCCATGCATTCTTAAATCCCGTGATTGTTTCAGCCCCCACCACTTCCTCTGGCAGGGTGTTTCACTTGTCCACCATCTGTTCTATGAAGAAATTCTTCCTCATGTTTCCTCTGAATTGTCCTCCCTCCAACAGCAAGGAGGCAGTTAAGGACATACGAAAAGACCTACAGAGGCTGGAAAGATGGTCCAGGTTTTCTGTCTTTGATTTTCAGAGGTCGGATTGATCTGAAAAGGGGGTTCCAGATATGGCTGTCTGGCACTTTGTCCCATGGGGTGATACTATGATTTACAACATGTGAATTGTGAGCCAGCCAATCAGGAGCCAGTATTTTTCATGCCATTGTATAATCATATTTTACCCCAAATTTTGAACATAGCCTTCTTATGACCACACATAGCCTTTGTATGACCCCACCACATGAACAAGGGTGGAGAAAATGTTCCGATCCTGCCCAAAAGGTGATTTCATGCCACAAGTGCATAAAGACATTTTGGCCAGGATTCGAAAACTGACAGCTGTCACATTCATGAGGTGTTATGAAGAAAGGGCTGTGTTAAAAATTTGGGGTCAAAATATTGAAAATTACCTAAATTATGAGTCTGCGTTCATAAATTTCAATATAGGCTCACAACTTTGTTGTTTTTTAAGCATTTTACCACGAGAGGGTGTGGGTGATGACAGGATTTACCCATACCTGATGCGAGTATTAACTGCTTTGGCAATGTTGTCAATATGCACTCCATTGGATAAGTTGCTCTCAATGGTGATGCCAAGATACTTAAAATAAAGTACCTACTCAAGAGCGGTCCCAAGGTGTTTAGAGATAATCAGGGGATGATGCCTGTGTTTATTGTGGGAGCTGCTGAAGAGCATGAGTGGCTCAGCACCATTAATTATGGCACTGGAGGTTCCCCGCACTGTGCACGGTGCAGTGGCAGTGCGCCAGCACAAGTGGCAAGTGAGGAGCAGGGGGCTGCACCAGCACAAGTGCAGCTGCACTAGACAGAGCAAGAGCGATATTCAGACGTGACCATGCAAATGAGGCCATTATGAATGCATGGTGCAAATGGGGCCATTCACAAATCTGGACTGTCATGTACAGTATGGGCTGCATGCCCATTGGTTCTTGGTCTGCACCAATGGGCATGCAGCCCTACCGGGCAGTCAGTCGGCGGGCGCCGGGGCAGCAGGCGGGTGGGATGCTGCCGGCTGCCGGGGCGGTGGTGGGCTTCATGGGTGGGTGGGTGGGGGACACTAGCCACCAGGGAGATGTTTTGGGGGTGGTTTCAATTTACTTGCCCGCAATCGGCATTTCGTCCACTGGACCACCAGGAGATATTCGGTGGGGGTTCAATTTACTTACTGCCCGGATCGGGCACAAGGAGATGTCTGGGGGTTCCGCGATTTCTGCCCGCGACCGGGCACAAGGGAGTTGTTCGGGTGGGGATTCTGTTTATTTTCTGCCCGCGATCGGGCATTTCGTCCACTGGACCACTAGGGATGTGAATGGGAGGAGGGGAGCACATTGATGCCCGCGATCGGGCTGGTGGGGAGTACACTATGCCCGCGATCGGGCTGCGGGGGGCACAGGGACTGAGTTGGGGGCCAGCCACAGGTGGCAGCTGCTGTGTTGCGCCCTGCAATACAGTAGCTCACCTGTGGGTGGCCCTCGACTTAAGCCTTTTTTGGGGGGCTCAAAGTCCTGCAGGCGCAGGTTGGGGGTTGCGCCTGCACAACTCTGCACAGCTCGGCTGAATATCGGGCTGTGCAGTTTATGCATGGTTCCACCCCCTCCAGTTGAGCATGCATTCATTTGCATTGCGCTGTTGCTCAGGCTGTTTTCAGTGGCGCAACTGCCTCCTGCTGAATATCACAGAATGGCGCAATTTAGGACTTGAGCAGGCGCAACCCTTTTGAATATCTGGCCCACAGAGTTAACTCAGGAATTCTGAGACCACCAAGAACATCATGGGCAGAGAAAACAACCATCTACTCATTGACAAAAAGCCTGCACAGGAATGGGGTCAAGGAATGAGACAATGGAGCTGAGCTGACACTGGGAGTTTGTTTACTGCTGCCGTTCAGGTAAAGATTTTCACCACGGTTGGGGACAGCCCAGCTGAGGGTGCTGTTGACTGTTACATGCTCGGCACTGACTTCTAAAGTTGTACAAGGGGGGTGGTGACTTCCCTGATTGGTGCTGTTCACTGACCCAACAGAGTCCCTAACGGAGCCGCAGGCATCATGTTTGGCCTGTTGTCGATGGAGAATTACGAGGGGTTTGAGGCAACGGGCAGTAGTAATGGACCACTGGTCATTGGTTCAGTGCATGTAGGGCTAAAGTGCCCCAGAAAAAAAAAACTCGACTTTTAAAAATGGAGATCAGGTTTGATTTAAAACTTGTGTGGTTTTTTTTTACAGTGGTGTTTAGTCAGCATGGCTTTGGGGGGGGGCTCAGTGGAGTGATTAGCAGCAACTTAAATTAAGAACTGCTGCATATTTTATAATAAAAAAAGATTTACTGATTTCCACTTTCGGTTTGGGAACTGTTGTGGTCTGGTCGGCTAGATAATTGTGGAGTATTTTGAAACTGCAGTAGCTAGCGTGTTGGCTTAATGGTGAGTTCGTTTGGCGGTTTTCTGTCTTTGATTTTCAGAGGTCGGATTGATCTGAAAAGGGGGTTCGAGATATGGCTGTCTGGCACTTTGTCCCGTGGGGTGATACTGTGATTTACAACATGTGAATTGTGAGCCAGCCAATCAGGAGCCAGTATTTTTCATGCCATTGTATAATCATATTTTTACCCAAATTTTTGAACATAGCCTTCTTATGACCACACAACGCTTTGTATGACCCCACCACGTGAACAAGGGTGGAGAAAATGTTCCGATCCTGCCCAAAAGGTGATTTCATGCCACAAGTGCAAAAAGACATTTTGGCCAGGATTTGAAAACTGACAGCTGTCGCATTCATGAGGTGTTATGAAGAAAGGGCTGTGTTTAAAAATTTGGGGTCAAAATATTGAAAATTACCTAAATTATGAGTCTGCGTTCATAAATTTCAATATAGGCTCACAACTTTGTTGTTTTTTAAGCAATTTACCACGAGAGGGTGTGGGTGATGGCAGGATTTACCCATACGTGATGCGAGTATTAACTGCTTTGGCAATGTTGTCAATATGCACTCCATAGGATAAGTTGCTCTCAATGGTGATGCCAAGATACTTAAAATAAAGTACCTACTCAAGAGCGGTCCCAAGGTGTTTAGAGATAATCAGGGGATGATGCCTGTGTTTATTGTGGGAGCTGCTGAAGAGCATGAGTGGCTCAGCACCATTAATTATGGCACTGGAGGTTCCCCGCACTGTGCACGGTGCAGTGGCAGTGCGCCAGCACAAGTGGCAAGTGAGGAGCAGGGGCTGCACCAGCACGAAGTAGCTGCACTAGACAGAGCAAGAGCGATATTCAGACGTGACCATGCAAATGAGGCCATTATGAATGCATGGTCAAATGGGGCCATTCACAAATCTGGACTGTTATGTACAGTATGGGCTGCATGCCCATTGGTTCTTAGTCTGCACCAATGGGCATGCAGCCCCTACCGGCAGTCAGTCGGCGGCCGGGCAGCAGGCGGTGGATGCTGCCGCTGCCGGGGGCGGGTGGTGGGCTTCATGGGTGGGTGGGGTGGGGACACTAGCCACCAGGGAGATGTTTTGGGGTGGTGGTTTCAATTTACTTACTGCCCGCAATCGGGCATTTCGGTCCACTGGACCACCAGGGAGATGTTCTGTGGGGGTTCAATTTACTTGACTGCCCGCCATCGGGCACAAGGGAGATGTTCGGGGTTCCGCTTTACTTTCTGCCCGCGATCGGGCACAAGGGAGTTGTTCGGTTGGGGGATTCCGTTTATTTTCTGCCCGCGATCGGGCATTTCGGTCCACTGGACCACCAGGGATGTGAACAGGAGGTGGGGGAGTTATTAAACATACCGCCCGCGATCGGGCATTTCGGTCCACTGGACCACTAGGGATGTGAATGGGAGGAGGGGAGCCACATTGATGCCCGCGATCGGGCTGGTGGGGAGTACACTATGCCCGCGATCGGGCTGCGGGGGGCACAGGGACTGAGTTGGGCCAGCCAGGTGGCAGCTGCTGTGTTGCCTCGCAATACAGTAGCTCACCTGTGGGTGGCCCCGACTTAAGCCTTTTTGGGGGCTCAAACCTGCAGGCGCAGGTTGGGGTTGCGCCTGCACAACTCTGCAGAGTCGCTGAATATCGGCTGTGCAGTTTATGCATGGTTCCACCCTCCAGTTGAGCATGCATTCATTTGCATTGCGCTGTTGCTCAGGCTGTTTTCAGTGGCGCAACTGCCTCCCGCTGAATATCACAGAATGGCGCACTTAGGACTTGAGCAGCAGAACTTTTGAATATCTGGCCCACAGAGTTAACTCAGGAATTCTGAGACCACCAAGAACATCATCGCAGAGAAAACAACCATCTACTCATTGACAAAAAGCCTGCACAGGAATGGGGTCAAGGAATGAGACAATGGAGCTGAGCTGACACTGGGAGTTTGTTTACTGCTGCCGTTCAGGTAAAGATTTTCACCACGGTTGGGGACAGCCCAGCTGAGGTGCTGTTGACTGTTACATGCTCGGCACTGACTTCTAAAGTTGTACAAGGGGGGTGGTGACTTCCCTGATTGGTGCTGTTCACTGACCCAACAGAGTCCCTAACGGAGCCGCAGGCATCATGTTTGGCCTGTTGTCGATGGAGAATTACGAGGGGTTTGAGGCACCGGGCAGTAGTAATGGACTACTGGTCATTGGTTCAGTGCATGTAGGGCTAAAGTGCCCCAGAAAAAAAAAACTCGACTTTTAAAAATGGAGATCAGGTTTGATTTAAAACTTGTGTGGGTTTTTTTTACAGTGGTGTTTAGTCAGCATGGCTTTGGGGGGGGGCTCAGTGGAGTGATTAGCAGCAACTTAAATTAAGAACTGCTGCATATTTTATAATAAAAAAAGATTTACTGATTTTCACTTTCGGTTTGGGAACTGTTGTGGTCTGGTCGGCTAGATAATTATGGAGTATTTTGAAACTGCAGTAGCTAGCGTGTTGGCTTAATGGTGAGTTCGTTTGGCGGTTTTCTGTCTTTGATTTTCAGAGGTCGGATTGATCTGAAAAGGGGGTTCGAGATATGGCTGTCTGGCACTTTGTCCCGTGGGGTGATACTGTGATTTACAACATGTGAATTGTGAGCCAGCCAATCAGGAGCCAGTATTTTTCATGCCATTGTATAATCATATTTTACCCCAAATTTTGAACATAGCCTTCTTATGACCACACATAGCCTTTGTATGACCCCACCACATGAACAAGGGTGGAGAAAATGTTCCGATCCTGCCCAAAAGGTGATTTCATGCCACAAGTGCAAAAAGACATTTTGGCCAGGATTTGAAAACTGACAGCTGTCGCATTCATGAGGTGTTATGAAGAAAGGGCTGTGTTTAAAAATTTGGGGTCAAAATATTGAAAATTACCTAAATTATGAGTCTGCGTTCATAAATTTCAATATAGGCTCACAACTTTGTTGTTTTTTAAGCAATTTACCACGAGAGGGTGTGGGTGATGGCAGGATTTACCCATACCTGATGCGAGTATTAACTGCTTTGGCAATGTTGTCAATATGCACTCCATAGGATAAGTTGCTCTCAATGGTGATGCCAAGATACTTAAAATAAAGTACCTACTCAAGAGTGGTCCCAAGGTGTTTAGAGATAATCAGGGGATGATGCCTGTGTTTATTGTGGGAGCTGCTGAAGAGCATGAGTGGCTCAGCACCATTAAATATGACACTGGAGGTTCCCCCGCACTGTGCACAGTGCAGTGGCAGTGCGCCAGCACAAGTGGCAAGTGAGGAGCAGGGGGCTGCACCAGCACAAGTGCAGCTGCACTAGGCAGAGCAAGAGCAATATTCAGACGTGACCATGCAAATGAGGCCTTTATGAATGCATGGTGCAAATGGGGCTATTTGCATGTCATTATGGCGCCCTACCAGGCTGCAGCTGTCGGGGACCAATGCCCCCTACCCCTCAGTGGGCAACGCGCACCAACGCACGATCGTGGGCTTAAGTAAAGTAAAACAATCTCTGGTGGTCCAGTGGACCTGATCCCCTGCCTGATCACGTGCTTAAGTAACAAAATATTCCATGGTGGTCCGGTGGACCTGCCCCCATGCCCGATTGCGGGCGTTGTAAATAAAATTAACCCCTGGTAGTCCAGTGGACCTGCTCCCATGCCTGATCGTGGGCTTTGTAAATTACATTAATCCCTGGTGGTCCAGTGGATCCGCTCCCATGCCCGATCGTGGGCTTTGTAAATAACTTTAATCCCTGGTGATCCAGTGGACCCACTCCCATGCCTGATCATGGGCTTTGTAAATAAGAAACATCCCTGGTGGTTCAGTGGACCCACTCCCATGCCCAATTGCGGGCTTTATAAATGAAAATATTCCCTGGTGGTCCAGTGGACCCAAACCCCAGCCAATCACAGGCTTTAGTAGTACATAAAAAGCCCAGTAGGCCAGCCATACCCCCCTCCCCACCGCCCCTCAGACCCACCACTCCTCCCCCCAGTCAGAGGTGGGCGGCAGCTCCTCCTGCAAGCCGCCCGCCGACTGACAGCACATAAGTACGGCTGTCGCCCACTGGTCCCCTATGCGGCCAATGAGCGTGCAGACTGTACTGTACTACACAGTCCCAAAGATGTGAATGAACTATTCACATTTCGGGACTCTGTATGCACTACAGTATGAGTTCGTATGCCCATTGGCCCACCTCAGGGGACCAATGGGCATACGCCGTACTGTATGCTGTCAGCCGGCGGGCAGCCGGGTGGCTTGCGGGAGGGGAGCTGCCACCCACTGCTGAAAGGGGGGAGTGGGGTGGCAGGTCTGAGTGGGCGTGTGGGGAGGGGGGTACCTCTAGCCCACTGGGGCTTTTACATACTACTAAAGCCCGCGATCGGGCTGGGGTTCGGGTCCACTGGACCACTAGGGAATATTTTCATTTCTAAAGCCCACGATCAGGCATGGGAGCGGTTCTACTCTATCACCAGGGATTAATATTATTTACAAAGCCCGCAATAGGGCATGGGAGCGGGTCCACTGGACCACCAGGGAATATATTTATTTATAAGGCCCGCGATCAGGCATGGGAGCAGGTCCACTGCACCACCAGGGATGATTTACTATCTGCCCGCGATCTGGTGAGGGTGGAACATGACGCCCGGACTGTATTCCAGGAGGTCGGGTGGCCACCCACGGCAGCCCACCTGTGGGTGTCCCCCAGCTTGCTCCTACTTTTTACAGGTGGATCTTTGCACCCCCCCATGTGGCGCAAGGTGGGTTCATGCCTGCATTTGCACCGCACATCCCAGGCTGAATATCGGGATGAGACGCATAAGCATGGGCACACCCCCTGCACTTGCACTGCATACATTGCTGGTGCACTCCGACGCATCAGGATTTGTGCAGCGCAACATCCCCCTTTGAATATTGCACCGGGCCGGAACCCCTTTGAATATCCCACCCATGGAGAATAATTCCAACTCGTGGTTTAATGAGGTTGATAATGCCATTGCCCTCCTGGCTTGTGGCTTATCACTTTGTGAAATCCATCACTGGACTTACTCTCCTCATAAACCTGACCTTCCTTATTTATTTTATTTATAATTTGTGTATTATTGTATTTTTCCTGTACTGCTCCTCCCCAGGCCATGTCTAGAACAGTGCTGTTCCCAGCTCAGTATGAATTTATATGGAAATGTTTTAAATAAACTGCGGGGGGTAGCCTAGAGCAGTGGTGGGTGATCCATGGCCCGAGAGCCACATGTGGGCCACATGTGGCCCCCTCATCCATCCAAAAATACATCAGGAGGCTCTCTGTGCAAAGCTAGACAAGGGATACAGGCTGAAGGCTGTGATGGACATGTTATATATAGCTTGTTTTTAATTCAAATGTATAAATTTGGCTTGTGATTATGGTAAATGGGGGTCTTGAGGCCCTTGGGAGTGTTTGAGGGCTGCACTTGTGGCCCTCTGATTATCTTAGTTTGCCCATCCTTGGCCTTGAGATTAGAGTAGTGGGCTGTGAATGAGCTTGGTAGTTCCACCAAACGTGTGTTTGTTTCCAACAACCTCCACTTACCACTTGCATACTGTGTGACTTTGAGCAAGTCACTTAACCTCCCCAGTGCTCCCTGGTCACCCCTGAAAACAGTCGCTTGTGCCAAGTGGGCCTCACATGGTTACCAAAGAATAAATATAAAAAAAAAAAAAAAAAAGCAGTGGCATGGCTGTGCAGTTTATTTTGAAGATTGAGGGAGAGCATCCATTGTATGAGAAAAACAAAACTATGAGGAAGTCATGGCGTTCTGCGCACTTACAAGTGGTAATAAATTGTATATTTTGTATCAGTTTGTAGCACATCATTTTAAAAGGTATAACATTTAATTTTGCTCCTTCTGCGGAAATGTAACTCTTTCTTTTGTCTGCTGGTCTGAGAGTAGCACATGGCCTTTGTGATGTTGTCAGCATTGTAAGCATCCTTTATCAGAGAGGCATTAACCCACAACGGAGCGTGGTTGGGGGTGGCACGGGGGTATACTCTGTCAACCTTTTATCACCCAAATGTGTGACAAGATGTGTGACAACTGGACAAAATGTGTGAAGCATCATCAGACATGACACTGCAAGCTGAGAACAGTATGGAAATAAGTGCACTAATGTTTATAATGTTTACTGATAACCTAGCATCTTATATTATTACACATTTCTGCTTAAAAGTTTCAGTGGTCAGTGTGGAATGTCACCTTCTCAATGTGGGACAGAGAGTTTCTGAGGGATAAAATGAGTGACATACCTCGTAATGTGTGACAGTTGAGAGGTATGTGGGGGGGGCACGAGGCCACAGGTCGAGTGCCTCCAACTGTCCAGGTGTGAATTAATTCTCAACTAGAACCACACTCTAGAGTGGGTTAATGCACTTGTAACATGGCAAGCGTGACTTCGGAACAAGCAGCAGGAGCAGTGAATTCCCGCTTGGTCTTCTTGGCTCACACTTGCCATGTTACAGGACACAGCGACACATCTTGCTGAGAACTCCGGTCCCCTGGCTCCCCATGTGTCTAGGTGTCTGGTTGCAGGGGCACACTGCCACAGATAACTGCTCCCAATAGCCCTGCCCTAGGACACTTCACGTGCTCTGGCTATGCCTGCCCCGTTATACTTGCTCCCCCACTGTGCTCACCCTCCCATGCTTCCAATGCCACTACCTCCAGGATACAACAGTGTTCTGGTCCCCCACTAGATTATTACCTCCACAATGACTTTGACACGGTGATCAGGAGCAGGCACAGGTGACTCAGTATGTGGTGCTTTGTTCTCTGTATCACTGCATGAGTGACTGGGACTGCAATAAGTGACCTGACATAGTTCTGTGTTTTCCTTTTGCTGTAAAATGTAGCATGAGGAAACACATAGACTGGAACACGTGAGTTGGGTAAGGCAACGTGGTTTACTTAGAATTTGCTAAAGCAAAAATATGTTTTCTGGCCAACTTGATTCATAGATGTAAGTTTTGCATTATCGGTTTGCTTTAGCGAGAACGACAATGATGTCACTTTGCAAACTGGAAAACACTCGTCCATGTAAGGCAAGCAGGTTTTCATTGTGGTCCTATACTGTAATCAGAGCCACTGTAAGGGTTTTGAAATGTTGAACTTTGTGCTTGCTTTATTTTGAATCCTGTGAAGTGGCTTGTAAAATGGCTCTGGAGAACACTGATTGCGCGTTAGGTTCTACTGTCCGAGTCAGTCACGCTTTCCTTGCTTCCGTGGCTGACAAAACTTCTGTCGTCCCTGTCAGAAGCCATGGATTCTTTAAGAATGAATCCATGGTCAGCTGACTGGTTTCGGCCAATGTGCAGTCACTCTTCTCCAGAGCCATGTTACAACATTGTTTAAATAATTGTTAAAGGGGAGAGTGAAAGACAAATAGTTTCTTTGTAAAATAACTGGTGTGAAAACATTTGAAAAGACATCTCTGGAATGAAAGCAACATGTTTTTGGTTTTTTTTCACTGCGGACATGTCTTCAGTCTCAATAATCATGCTTATTTGCAAAAATATATTATCACTACTCTTTTACAAGTGGTCAGAAACACACATCAGGGTGTCTGGTGATGTCTTAAACTACCTGAGAAATGTAATTATTTCAGCACCATTGCACACCCACCCTGTCTTATTCCACCTAAATACGCATCTCAAGGCCAGCCAGCTGGCTCAATGATAGAGCTACCGCTAGTGACATTGCCTCAAGTTCAGAATGAGCCAGGGCCAGCTGAGGGAGGAGGATTTAGTGTACCATCAGACTATCTACTCTGGGGAGGAGGAGGATTTCAGCTGTCTGCTGCTCTACAGCCACCTAGGTGGCCACATATGGTGGTGCTGGGGGAACAGCATGTGCAAGTGGAAGCTGGAGTATGTAGCAGTCATTCGGGTGCACCTGGCATGCCGGCACCTGGTGATGCAGCGTGCTCCTGTTGGGTGGGTGCAGTTTCATTGAAAAAATGGTGCAGTTGGACAGATGAAGCCCCTATAAACCCACCACACTGCAGTCAGGTTCCAAACCACCACCTCCCAGATACACCCCTGGCCTTCACCTCCACCGTGGGCAGTCAGATGGACAACAGGGAAGAAATGCTGAAGTGGCTGAAGGCATAACTGGCCCTGGGGGGTAAACCGTTGGGGGGGGGGGTAACCCAGTGGTGAGTCATGGGATGGCTGTTGGGACCCAGGAAAGCAGGCTGGCAGAACCTCAATAAATGGGATCAGGAAGTTGGAAGGTGGTGGAAGGAGGTCTTGCCTGTGGCTGAGGGATAAATAAAGTTGGAAAATCAATATGCATGTCACAATTCAAGCTTCACACTTAAGTCAAAGTGCTGTGTAATATGTCTTATCATGCATATACCACTTCAGTAGAACTAAATTCTGCCCCTCCAAAAGTATTATTCAGCATTAACATACAAGCATGAACTCAGTTAGCTTGGGTCCCTTTGTTGTCATGCATTAAACACACCTGTACAACTATAAAATGCTGCAGTAACAAAGCTCCCTAAGGCAGAATGCACACTTCCATTTGGCGATAATTACTGTAGAAAAAAAAGAACAAAAGACTTCCAGCACATTGTTCAAAGGTTCAGGCAGAGACAGGAGCGCCTGTAACACCAAAAAGACAGTCTGTATATATGCATTCTCTAATCATTTATTTTTTCAAAATTAAAAAGAGTTGAGCATGCATATATACTGACTGGTACTTTAGCAACTCAACCTTAAAGTAGGACCTTGGTGACACCTTGTGCACAAGTCTGTCCCCAGTGCCCGATGATAGGAGTGGTGTTCTCCTAGCATTATGTAAACAAACTCTGGCCAGAGCCGTTACAGCTGTGTGAGCTTGAAGAAGCTCCAAGGATTGAGCGCCGCTGAATGCCATCCCCAAGATGGTGGCGTCGACGGAACTGCACATGTGCCGCACTTCAAACAATATGAAGTCTTGCTATATTCTGACAATATGCAGTTAGCCCCAGCACTTGATCTGCCCCAGAGAGGAAAGAGTTAACTCTATGCAGAAGCATAGAACGTTGAGCTTGAACTCGGTTTTCAAACCTCTGTCTCTGGTACTTATCGGTGTAGCTGTCAGATTCTTTACTCCGCCTAACAGTGAAGTCGCTCCAGAGATTTCTCCTCTACTTGGTTCAGTAGAGTTTGAATCTGCATTTGGTTTTTCTAACCAATTTATTATTTTTCGGATTTCCAGCCTCTGTCTATGGTACAGGTAGTGTGGTAGATAAGTGGTGACTTGTGTTTTATTTAATTTTCTGGAAATTGTTTTTTGTCATGGTTTCTCATTGGTCGGTCCGGTTAGGAACCAACCTTTCTGATTGTTTATAATTGTTTTATCATTTTTCTGGGATTTAGTGTGGTGTTCCAGTACCGATGAGTTTCAAAAGAACCAGACTTTTTCTGGTTCTTTTACAGAACCCGTAACACGGTTCATAACCAATCGGTTGGTTATTACCTGGCTTAAAAGCATTTAAGAGTAATTGTTTAGGTTGGCCATGTCTGAGAAACCCAAGAAAAATAATGGTCCCACTGGGTTTCAACACTGTATTGAGTGTGGGGATGCCTTTGCCAAGGCCAACCCCCACCTCATCTGTGTTTACTGTCTGGGGTTTGACCACCTCAAAACGGATTGCCAGATTTGTAAGAATTTTCCCAAAGCTACTCTGGAAAAAAGATTGAGTAGACTGAAGGAAAGGGAGGCCAGGAAGTCCACAGATTCAGATGGCCAGCCCGGTTTGGTTCCGGCTGAACCTGAGGAGGTGCCTACTGACCTGGGCGATACCTTCTCGGGCAAAAGGAGGTCCGACTCCGAGGGGTCGGTTCTGTCGAAACGAGAACGTAAGTCAGCCGGTTTGGATCCAGCACCACATACTCCAACCGCTGATGAGATAGCCAAAGCGATTAGCATAGTTCAATTGCTTCACCCGGTTCTGTCCGAACCAGTACCATCGGTTAGGCGGTCGGTTCGGTTGGATCTGACTCCATCGGATTTTGATCCAGATGCTTTTTATGAGGAGTAGGAGGGAGACGAAGAGTATCCTGAGGATGAGGACAAAGATAATGACTTTGAAGGTCTGGATGTGCCCATTGAACCAGACATCTGCCCAGACAGACCCTCCACTGTCTCCCCTCCCAGGCTTTCTGAGTCCCCTTCACACTTCTTATTTTACAAGAACGTGGCTGAAATCCTCCATCTCCCAATGGTTGAAGCTGCTGAGGAGGAGGAGGAAGAGCCTGATTTTGTTGAGATTATGGACATCTCAGAGTCCAAAAGATTGTCTATTCCTCTTAACAAGTCTTTGGGGAAACAGACAAAAAATATTTTACAGACTCCTAACTCCCTACCACCTGTGGATAAGACAATGGACAGGAGGTACATGCTATCAGGCTCAAGTATGGGGTTTTTATACAGTCATTGCAGCCATGTTGGGGTAGTGCAGACTGCAGCCTGTGACAGGGCTAACATTCCTTTGGCTTCACACACCCCCAGACAGAGACACCAGGAAGGTCGATGCCTTGGCCAAAAAGCAGTATTTGGCATCTTCTTTGGGACTCAGGCAGGCTAATTATATGGCTTACACAGCCAGGTACCAGAAGTCCAGGTGGGATACAGTTCTGGAACTGGCTAAATAGGCCTCCCTTCAGCTAGCCAAAGAGCTGGAAGAGGTGGCTGCTGATAGAATCGAGGTGACCAAGGTACAGTTCCATGCTGCTGTGGACTCCAATGATGTGGCATCAAGAGTCATGGCTACATCTGTGTCTCTCAGGAGACATGCTTGGCTCAGATGTACTAGCCTTTCGTAGAATACCCAGGCTAAAGCTATGGATTTCCCTTTGGGGGTAACTCTCTGTTTGGGGAGCAGACAGAGGCTTACATGAAGAAAATGGATGAGTACAGGACCTTCTACAGGAGTGC
Source organism: Neoceratodus forsteri (assembly GCA_016271365.2). Lineage (NCBI taxonomy): Eukaryota > Metazoa > Chordata > Ceratodontiformes > Ceratodontidae > Neoceratodus > Neoceratodus forsteri. The sequence goes on from CM028131.1 coordinate 1,318,688,293, forward strand.
ACAGGCCAAATAGAGGCAAGCCACTCCTCAGAAGCAGCAGTCTAGGGGCAGGGGCAGGTCTTTCCACAGGCCTTTCTACCAAGCTCAGGCTTCCTCTCCTTTCCCACAGAGGGGGTTCTTTTGAGGGAGAGACAGGAGGGGGATGAGCAGGGCTACGTCCTTTTCCCAATCCGAGGCTCCTGCCAAGAAGACACCATGATGTGTCAGCCCGGGTCAACTCCCCCATTCCAGTAGGAGGCAGGCTGGCTTACTACTTCCTGGCCTGGAAGGCTGTTACCTCAGACAAGTGGGTCCTGGAGGTAGTAAGCCAGGGACTGGCCCTCAGCTTCAGAAGGTTTCCAAAACTGAAGGCCAGGTCTTTTCCACCTGCATCCATCTCAGAGACCCTTGCTCTAGAGGCAGAGGTTTCTTCTCTTCTGTCTCTCAGAGCCATAGATGTAGTTCCTACTCAGCACGGGGCAAAGGCCTGTACTCCAGGTACTTCCTTACCCCCAAAAAAGACAGGGGAGTGGCGACCCATCCTAGACCTAAGGTATTTGAGCAAACACATCACAAAACCAAAATTCAAAATGGTGACTCTGGGAATGATTCTTCCCTCTCTAAGGCCAGGGGATTGGCTAGCATCCCTGGACCTCAAGGATGCCTATTTCCATATTCCTATCAGGTGCTCCCACAGAAAGTGCCTCAGGTTTGAGTTGCCTTCAGGCCATTATCAGTTCAGAGCCATGCCCTTCGGCCTAACATCTGCTCCAAGGGTGTTCACAAAGTGCCTTGCAGTAGTGGTTGCCTTTCTCAGAAGGCAGGGTATTTCCATCTTCCCATATCTGAACGACTGGTTAATTGTAGGTCAGTCCTTGGACCAGGTCAAGTCAGCTGTGCAAATCACTCAAGACTTGCTCAAATCTCTGGGGTTTCTTCTCAATCTCCCAAAGTCTGTTCTCGAACCAGTACAACTTCTTACTTTGGTAGGAATAGAGTTGGATACTATCCAAGCAAAGGCCTTCCTCCCTCCCTCTGGCAAGGGTAAAGGCCCTCACAGATCTTGCTTCTTTTTTTCGACCTTTGGTCTCTCATCCAGCGAGGTCGTTTCTTCAACTCCTGGGCCACATGGCAGCTTCCACTGCAGTGGTGAAAGTAGCCAGATTTCAGTTGAGGGACGTTCAGTTCCACCTAAGGTCCTTTTGGTCTCAGAAAAGAGACTCTCTCACAAAATTGATTCCAGTGACTCAGACTCTGGTCCAAGCTCTCCAATGGTGGCTGGACCAGGACAACCTCAGACAAGGTGTTCCATTTCTCTCTCAAGCCCCCTCAGTAGTCCTAACTACAGATGATTCTCTCCTAGGCTGGGGAGCCAATTTGGGAGCCCTCACAGCTCAGGGGGTCTGGTCCCCTCAAGAGTCTCTCCTTCATATCAATCTTCTGGAACTCAGGGCAGTTTTCCTGGCCCTTCAGGTCTTCTCGGAATTGGTCAGGGGCAAGGTTGTGCTGGTCTGGACAGACAACACCACCACAATGTGGTACATCAACAAGCAGGGAGGCACTCGGTCCATGGCCTTGTGCAAAGAGGCCATGAAACTGGTCTTTAGCCTCTTCCCTTCAAATTTCCCTGATAGCAGTTCATCTCCCAGGAAAGGACAATGTACCGGCAGATGCTCTGAGCAGAATCTCTCAGGGACATCACGAATGGTCCCTGCACCCTCACATCCTACAAGTCATCTTCACCAGATGGGGCATTCCAGAGACCGATCTCTTTGCAGCCCTGGGCAATCACAAACTTCCTCTGTTCTGCTGCAGACCTCTAGTCCTGCTCTCATTCTGGACTGGAAGGGCAAGTTTCTTAATGCCTTCCCTCTCTTCCCTCTATTGTTCAGAGTCCTGATCAAAATCAGATCTCAACCCTGCACAGAGATTCTGGTGGCTCCGGATTGGGCCAGACAGCCTTGGTATCCCCTGCTGCTGTCTCTGGCAGTGTCATGTCCCCTGTCTATTCCCAAGAGATACAATCTCCTAACCTCCTCTCAGGAGAGGATCTGGTACCTCAATCTCCAGTCTCTCAACCTCAAGGCCTGGCTCTTGAAGAGTTAGAATATGCAGGCCTGCATCTTTCTGAAGGAGTTCTGGATATCTTGAAGGTTTCTAGGAAACCCTCCACTAGAAAAACTTATAACTCCAAATGGAAAAGATTCAGCATTTGGTGTTCTCAGAAAGGCAATTCGCCTGATTCTGCAAATATTGCTGCAGCTTTAGACTATCTGGTTCACCTTAATAGTCTGGGTCTTAGGCCTGCAACCCTTAAGGTTCACCTAGCAGCTGTCTCTGCATTCCTTTCAGCAGGGAAGGGTTCTTCCCTGGCATCTCATCCTGTTTTTAGCAAGTTCTTCAAGGGTCTGGTTCATATCAACCCTCCCTTTCGAGTGCCTACTCTGGCTTGGGATCTTAATGTCTGCATTGCTGAGCTTATGCAGCCACCGTTCAAACCTCTGGCTTCGGCTGAGTGGAAGTATTTGACCTGGAAAACTGTGTTCCTGGTTGCTATTACTTCTGCCAGGCAGATTAGTGAAATACAGGCCCTGTCAGTTGAGCCTGACTTCATTTCCTTCCATAAGGATAAGGTGGTCCTAAGAACCAATAGGAAGTTCTTAGCTAAAGTGGTGTCAGATTTTCATCTGAACCAGTCCATGTGTCTTCCTGTATTTTTCACTGACCATTCTTCTTCAGGGGAAAGAAGGTTACACAGTTTGGATGTAAAAAGGCCTCTTAGCTACTATATAGAGTATGCTAAGGCTCACAGGCATGATTGTCTTCAATTGTGTCTCACTTATGGTGAAGTGGAAAAAGGTAAGCCTGTTACTAAAAGGACTATTGCCAGGTGGATTGTCTGTTGTATACAATTCTGCTATGACAAATTGGGCAAAACACCTCTTCCAGGCTTGAGTGCTCACTTGACTAGGGGTACAGCTACAACTCTGGCTGCTGCTAGAGATATACCCTTGCTAGAAATCTGTAAAGCAGCCACCTGGAAAACAGTCCATACTTTCACAAAGCATTACTCTTTGGACATCCAGGCTAAGAGTAATGCTAAGTTTGGCACAGCAGTACTGCAGAGCCTACTCCCAAAGTAGGTTCTGCACTCCCTTCTCCTTACGGAACTACTTGGTGGTCTGCATATTGTCAGAATACAGCAAGACTTCATGTTGTTTGAAGAAAAAATACTCACCATAGTAATGTTTCTTCTAATGGAGTCTTGCTGTATTCTGACCTCCCTCCCTGCCTCCCCTCTCAGAACCTATTTTTTGGGAAGTGGGTTGGCAGGTACAGTGTTGCACCTCAGGAGTGTATCTTGTACCCTCCTTCTTTAGGGTGGGATAGTTGTTTTATTGCTGTTATCGTTGTGTTTATATATAGATATATTTAGTCACTACCTTTTTTCTTGGGTTCTCAACTTGAGACTTTTTGGGCCCAAATTGTTGCCTTTGGCTTTTAGTAAACAATTTCCACTTTGTGTACTAGTTAGTTAGTTTGCTTGTAAGAATCTGATAGTTACACTGGTAAATACCAGAGACAGAGGTTTGAAAACTGAGGTCAAGCTCAATGTTCTGTGCTTCTGCATAGAGTTAACTCTTTCCTCTCCGGGGCAGTTCAAGTACTGGGGCTAACTGCATATTGTCAGAACACAGCAAAACCCCATTAGAAGAAACAACATTACTATGGTGAGTAATTTTTTTCTTGCGAATATACAGTAGTGTTGAATGGCATACTACCATTGCCAAGATGGCAGTGCCAGTGGAACTGCGCATGTGCATGCGGTGCGCATGCGCAGTTCTCATCCAGAATGCAGAAATAGTGGCCAAAATAGTGTGGCTGTAGCTCTGTAGCAAGTGACCATGGTGGACTGTTTCAAGTTCTTTTAGAGTTTCGGAGGGATACTTCCGAAACTGCAACAGAAGCATGCCATGGTCACTCGTTTTCAGAGCGATCACAAAATGGCTACAGGTTCCTCCCACAACTGTAAAAATATGATGGGATACTATGTCTAAAGCACTATTTTCATTGTGTGTATCTTTGTAAGAAAAATGCATTTTTATTATCATTTTAATTGTTGCTTGTTCTGAACAGGAATTGTGATCATGCTAGGTCTTCACCATTCTTATTTTTATTTTACAGTATGTTTTAATTGCGCAAGTTACATATACTATATCATTTTTGTAGGGAACCATATCACAAGTGCTAATATAATAAGGCATGTAAAGTGTTCAGTTATGTATTCTTTACAATTGTTTTTTTGTATTGTTTACAATCTTTCCTTCATCACCTGCCCCTTTCCATGGGTGTCATCATGCTGAAGACCAGGTCACAGCAGTCCAGTTATTGGCCCAGCAACACTGAGGGCCAGTGGGCTCAACGAGAATCCATCCAGCCTTCTCTTCATGCATGGCACCAGTCTTGCAAATATCTATTTTCTAGCAAAAAAATTCTTGGTCAGCAGTAGAACTCAGTTACTAGAAATTCCCAAAAATTTGAATTTCAGGACCTTCCATTTTATTTATTAATGAAAACAGATTTATCCAAACCAGGTCTTTTCCCTAAGACTTTTTGTGTTCATAAAGTAATGATCCTCTGCCTATGACATTACAGCCTGTTGTCACAGAAATTATTCTGATTTCACAAGTAGAGGATTATGACTTCAAGGCAGAAAAAAGCAGCACACACAGAAAAGTGTAAGAGGCAAAGAACCTTCATGCAGTGTCTTTAGTGATAAAGAATGCAATGTCCTGAAATGTTAAATTCTGGAGTTCTGGAAGAATTTTAAAAAAGCAGTCATAGAAACATAGACAATGTTGGCAGACACATTGGTCCATAGTCTGCCCAGTTTTACCTTACTCTACCTCATGACCTATTGTCCAGACAGAGTTTTTGCCTTCCTCTCTGTCCCTCGCTCCCTGCCTTATTGCAGCCCTTGTGACTAAATATTAGGCCCTTTACTCATTCCCAGCCATGCTCAAACCCATTACTGTTTTTTGAGCCCACCACCTCTTGCTTTTAGGCTGTTCCTCTGCTCAGCTGCTCTCTTGTTAAAGTAACACTTTCTCGCATCCCTCCTAAATCCCACCCCCACCAGTTTACATTCATGTCCCCTTGCTTTTGACCCATCATTCCTGCTAAATAGTTCCTCACAGTTTACCATGTTAATTTCTTTCAGGAACTTAAAGATCTCTATCCCATCCCCCCTCTCACTTCTGGTCTCCAGCAAGTACATGTTCAATGCCCTAGGCTGATTCTCATAGGATCTGCCCTGTTGGCCCAGAATCACTTTGATTACTCCATGCTTCACTGTCTCCAGCCTGTCTCTGTCTTGCCTCAGGTGAGGACTCCAGAACTAGGCTCAGTATTCCAGATGGGGTTTCTCCAGTGATCTGTAGAGGGGTAGTATTACCTCTTTCCTCCTGCTATCAAAACCTCTTCCAATGCACCCCAGAAATTCTTGCTGTAGACCTTGTTACATTAGCTTGCTTCTTTTAGGGAGTTGCTTATGATGACCCTCAGGTCCCTTTCTTCTAAGTAGTGGCCAGCTTAACCCCTGTCATCCAGTATTCCTTCCTGGGGTTCTTGTTCCCTGTTGGCATCACTTTGCACTTTTTGGTGTTGAATTTCAACAGCCAGACCCTGGAAGTGGCAGAAAGCTCACTTTTGAAGGTATCATGGGGAAAAGGGCAAGGGGTCAGAATCATTCATGGCTGAAGAAAAATATTGCTAAGAGCAAAAAGGAGGGCATTCTTAAAGTATTAGGGAAGCCAGTGGGAGGATAATAGGGAAAGTACCTGGAGGCAACAAAGGTAGCCAGTAGGAAGGTAAAAGAGGCAGAGGCAGAGATGTACTCTGGCTGGCAAAGATGGTGAAACAAGGGAAAAGGCATTCTTCAGGTACATCTTGGACAAGTGTAAGGTCAAAGTAGGTATTGTGAGACTGAAAAGTGAGAAAGGATGGGAGAAGAGGGGACAAATCGAAAGCTGAGCTATATTTTTGTCTCATATTTACAAAGGAGACGGATAGGCCACTGCCAGTCACAGCCAGTGATGCAGTGGGGTTAAAATGGGAAGGGAGAAGAGCAAGGGCTCAAGTAGCATGGTAAAAATAATGGAGAAAAGGGTGTTAGAAAATCTTACTGGTTTGAAAGGAGATAATTCTATGGATCTACTGACTTGTACCTGAGGATGCTGAAGGAGATAGCAGAAGTGATAGCAGGGCCACTTGCAGACATATTCAGCTGCTTGCTGGCCACTGTGGACTTGGTCCCTCTACAAAAGAGTGGAAGGAAGGATGAGCCAGAGAACTGTAGACCAGTCAGCTTGACATCTATAGAGGGAGCAATTATGGAGTCTTTACTAAGGGAGGAACTGCTGGACTTCCTGGAGGGAAATGGCCTACAGGACTTCAGACAACATGGGTTTATGAGCAGAAGGTCTTGCCAGAGAAATCTGTATGGCTTCTTTGACTGGGTGACCAGGGCAGCAGATAGGTGACAGACAGTAGATGTAGCATACTTGGATTTCAGCAAGGCCTTTGACTCAGTCTCCCACAGAAGGCTCATCAAGAAGATGAGGGACATAGGAGTGGGGCATAAATTGGCAATTTGGGTGTGAACTGGCTGAGGGGAAGAACACAAAGGGTAATAGTTAATTGGGAGTTTTCAGAGGTAAGGAAAGTAACAAGTGGAATACTTCGGGGGTCGGTGCTGGGACCGGTCCTTTTCAGTGTATTCGGTTGTGACATAGGGGAAGACATCAAGGGCAAGATCTGTCTCTTTGCAGATGACAAAAAGATCTGTGCAAGGGTGTACACAGAGGGAGGGACAAGGATACTCAGGGAGGATCTATGCAGGTTGGAGAGCTGGTTAAAGATCTGGCAGCTGGGCTTTAATGCAAAAAAAATGTTTAGTGATGCACGCTGGGAAAAAGAACCCAACAGTGCAGTATGAAATGGGGGGAGTGTTACTGGAAAGCACTATGGAAGAAAAGGACCTGGGGGTCATGGTATTGGAGAGCATGAAAACAACAGCACATTGCAGTAGAGCTTTGAGCAAGGTGCGACCATACCTGGAATACCGTGCAAGGTACTGGAGTCCACACCTGAGAAGAGACTTCGACAAGGTGTAAGCTGTACAGTGCAGGACTACCAAGATGGTCCATGAACTGGAGACAAGACATACAAGGAGAGGCTGCAGGACTTGACCATATACACCATTGAGAAAAGAAGGGAAAAGGGTGACATCATTGAGAAGTACAAGCACCTGCTCAAGATAAACAGTGTGGATGCCTAGCAACTTTTCTCCTTGAGTTCAATTACAAAAATTAGAGGAAACTCACTTAGAGGTGGTAGGAAACAGTTTTTACTCCTCTAGATCCCTCCAGTTGTCCCATTAGTGTCTATCTAATATTTTGATATGTTTTTGACCTTTTTTTGTTGGATTAATAATCTAATTTTGTTGCCTTTGTAACTACCCTGAATATCTCTCTCTCTCTCTCTCTCTCTCTCTCTCTCTCTCTCTCTCTCTCTCTCTCTCTCTCTCTCTCTCTCTCTCTCTCTCTCTCTCTCTCTCTCTCTCTCTCTCTCTCTCTCTCTCTCTCTCTCTCTCTCTCTCAGTAGCTGTTGTCTCCTTTCATACTGCCTGAGAATTTTGAATATATCCATAATACCATTCCAGACCATTCAGATGAATAGCATGGAATGGTATTATTGATGTCATAGAGTGTCTTAGAAATATGAAAAGAAAGAGAATTAGCTGGTGAGGAGACTGGAACTCTATGTAGATTTGATGACACCCGAAAGCTAGATTATCAAAAATTGGTCAAAGCATATCAGAATACATAACTGGCACGGAAATGAAGATGAAAGGGCAGTTAACTATGTAAAAACCTTTTTCCCGTCACCTTTAAACTGACAGAGGGGAGATTCAGAAGGGACATCCATAAACAAAGCAAGCACTTTTTCAAGAAAGAGTAGAACAAGCTGCTGGAGGAAGTGGCAGAGGCCAAATCAGTGACCAGCTTCAAGCAGAGATGGAGCAGTCATATGGGGTTAGTTAGAAAAAGAAGGAATAGGGACAAAGGGGAGGGATGGCTACTAGGGCCAGTGCAGAGTTGTTAGGTAGGGTGGGCAGACTGGACAGGCTGACAAGCCTTTTTCTGTCATCATTGTCTATTTACTGCAGCTATATATATCTATGTAATTCTGGTTTGTGGGAGAATGTTATGAGATTTGAGTCCTGTTGATTCCATTGGGGGTGGGGGGGGGCTGGCAAATCCCTTTAGGCTCTCTCCTTTCATTGTGATTGCAGCTGCTGACTTTGCAAGTGGCACTAATGCTGCTGCAAGGATTGTTCAGGATGCTACCACATGTAGCAACCAATGGGCCTTTTTAAGAGACCAAGCATATTACATCAATTAGATGCTACGGCCGCCTCCAACTGAGAAAGTAGGGATGTGAGTTTGTTCCTGGGCCTGGCTGTAGAAAGATACAGTGCAACATACTTCTGTCATGCCACTCAACATGCTCTTTTTATAATAAAATGTTATTGAACAAAATACCTAGAATTCTTACAACGCAATTGGCATTACAACAACTGAAATTTAATGATCTTAATAATAACGTATAAAATAGTTAACATACATGCATACATACCTGTAAATAACAAGAAATTGAGAGCTTGTTGTCTAAATGTTAAAACCTACACAATGCAGTATTTATTCACATGCACACATACCTGTAGATAACTAGAAATTAAGAGCCCTTTGTCTAAGTATTAAAACCTACAAAATGCAGTATTTATTCCAATTTTTCAGTAAGCATTGCTAACAACCCTTTTTTTTATTTATAGTTCCGTGCTTTGCAAGGACAGAGTATCTGTAGTTACCAAATGGTGAAGACTGATGATATAAACCTTCAGAATCCTGAATCTGTGAAGAAGTGCTTGAGTGTCTTGTCCTTCTTTCGGCTCATCATGCAGGCAGTCCTGCCTCAAGAAAATCTTTGTTGGCTTATCTATAATGGTAATATAATACTATTTTTATGTTAGTACTTTTTAGTTCAAAGGAAGGGGCTCCTTAACAGTTTAAGATAATCTGCACCTCATTATTTGTTTGAAATTTCGCAATCAGGAAAAGCACATTGAGCCAAGACTCTTTTCCAGGTGTGACCCAGAGGAGAGAGAACACATGGGTACATAGTAACAACGAGAGTAGCAAAATACAATGGTGGAGTACATAAGATACACAGATTATGAAAACAAGTACTGTACAGTCGATTGGTAAAATATACACAATGAGGTTATTGGCAAAATACAGTATACATGAATAACGGACGCCTTTGGGCAAAAATCAATTAAACGTAGGGAGGAATAGGGATCTGCCAAAAAACAGCTAAAAATTTAGAAAAAGAAGTAACACCACCAACCAAATACCAAATTAGAAAACTTAAGAGCACAGAAGAGTAGAAGGACAGATACTGGAAGGAGTTTGAGAAGGTTAAGGGCAAGAGCAGGAGGATGAGAAAGAGTTACAAAGCAATGATTTAAAAGGTAGGAGGGGGAAAGGAGGATGGAGAAAGGAAGATTATTCCAAATTGATGGGAGGTGGAAAGAGAATGCATATTGTCCAGAAGTAATTCAACAGGCAGGACCGGAAAAACAGTAAGAGTCAGAGGAGCGAAATGAATGGGAGGAAAAAAGTATATAGGATTGGAGACAGTTAAGGTAGAGAGGAAGAATGGAAAGCCAGAATTTGGAAAGAGAGGAAACACAATGAAGTAGACAATGGGAGCCCAAGAAAGGCAGGGAGAGAAATTGATAGTGGTGAGTGAGAGGAAGAGAATTTGAGATAAAATATCAGAAAGAATTAGAGAGGATCTAACCTGACCAGGTAAGGTTTGGGAGCAGCCCTGTAGACAACATCTGCATAGTCAACAACTGGCAAAAGCATTTTAAGAACTATTTCCCTGTGGACTGGGGGTGGGAGACAATCTTTATTGCAGTAGAGGGCTCCAAGTTTATGATGCAGTTTCTTAAGAATGGCATTGATATGTATAGAGAAGTTAAGGTTACAATCAAGCCATACCTAGGTACTTAAAGGTGAAGACATTGTCCAAGGGGGAGCCATTAAGAATGGTAAAAGAGGGGTGGGAGGGAAGCCTTTCAAGTTTTTGCCGAATACCAAAGGACACAGAGCCTGTCTTTTTTTGCATTAAGAATAAGCTGGTTTGAGGAGAACCAATGCTGAACATTATCAAAATCCTGCTAAAGCAAAAGTTTAAGTTCAGACGTTGAGTGACAGTAGCATAAAGGACTGTTTCATCAGCATACATGTGTATGTTGGCATTGACACAGACAGAAGGGAGGTCACTTAGAAAGAGGGAGAAAAGAATGGGACCATTGCCATACACATAGGTATCGATGATATTGGCAAAAAAAAACAATAAAAGCCATAAAGGATGATTTTAGAGAACTAGGACATAAAGTAAAAGCAGTGGGATGTAGTGTTGTCTACTCTGAGATACTACCAGCATCCAGATATTCTTATAAGAAAAAAACAGAAGGAGATACTTAAATTAAATAAATGGTTAGACGAATGGACATATAAGAAGGATTTCCTGTTACTGAAAAACTGGGAGCACTTCTGAGGAAGAGACCAATATTATGCAAAAGACGTGTTACACTTGAACAGAAGGGGGCACTAGAGCTAGCACAAAGATTGAATAATATCATGAATAGACCTTTAAACTAGAATCTGGGGATGTTGGATTGCTTATGGGAGGAGGTGGAACATCAAGGACGTCACTGAGAAAAACACATAAAAAGGGGACAGGAAACGCCTTGTCCATTATGGTACTACAAGCAAAAAGTCTGGAGAATAAAGTAGATGAACTCAGGGTTAGAGCACTTGATTTTAAACCCTGATATAATTGTGGTAATGGAGTCATGGTGGGGCAATGCAAATGATTGGAATAGGAATATAGAAAGCTACCAACTATTTTGTAGACAAAGGCATAATAGAAAAGGTGGTGGTGTGGCAATTTATTGTAAAGAAATATTAGACCCAGTTGAGTGGAATGCAAATGATGAGGGACAGACAGAATTTTTTTTTTTAAACTGAGTCAACTTTATTTATTTAAGAACAAGAAAAACCATACAATCAACCATAATTACATACAACAGTCGCAAACTCACTAAACACCCATGCCCTCCCTCCGCACCCACCCTAGCATCAGAATGGTATACCTTCAGCCTGATTCCTGATTAACTAACAGTGTTACTAAAGGTGGTTGGCAAGGAGTAGATGACTTGCAATTTACCCCAGATTCTGTCAAACTTGTTAAGGCTATTATGCAAACTAGCAATCATCCTTTCACTGCGAAGATTGTAGAAGAGCTCATGCAGCTACTCTGTGTAGGTAATTGGGTCAGAGTCAAGCCAGTGTTCCAGTACCAGTTTCTTAAGGGATAATGCAATGATGGCAATGTAGTATCTGCGTTCACATACTGCTACTCTGGTGTAGTCTCCCATCAAACAGATTTCTGGTTCAAAATAGTGTTCAATACCCAATAACGGGTCCACTCTTTGCTTAATGAGAGACCACAATAGAGCTACCCTCATGCAATCCCAAAAAATATGGAGGAGGGAACCTTCCGCCTGTTGATACCTCACACATTGAGAAGATAGATTTTTTTCCCCATTTTAAAAAGTTTGGCCGGGGTAAGATACATGTTGTTAAGTAACTGGAACTGCATTATCCTGAGCCTGTCCTGGATAAGGGACAGACATAATTAATATGGATCACAATAAGGAAGGTCATGGGAAGGCAGCTGGTGATGGGCAATTGTTACATTCTGTCTGATATGAAAAATATGGAACGTCTAACGTTATATGCTGACGTTTTTCAGAATGCATGTAGTACAAATGATACACTTATACTGGGAGACTTCAACATGCCAGAGATTGCGTGAAGGGGATAATACAGCTAGTATCATTATAGGAAATAAGTTCTTGGAAGTAATCGATGAATGCAGTCTTACACAGCATATATATAAACCTACGAAGGGTGAAAATACACTTGACCTGATGTTCAGCAACTTTACTGATAATTATAATTATGAAACATCTGATCCACTATCAAACAGTGATCATAACACAATCCTATGTGAAATTGATTGATGCATTACTTATAAAAGCAAAGTAATGAAAGTATATAATTACAATAAGGCTAATTATGAGCAAATAAGACAAAATATGCAGGAATAGGACTGGAAGAAAGTAATGGAAGGGAAGGAAACAGAGTAAGCATGGACCTTATTAAAGGGAAAAAATCCAAGATTTACAGAAACTGTTTATTCCTATGAAAAGAATTTATAACAAAAAAGGAAGGTGCCCCGTCGGCTAAACACCCAAATCAGAAAATTAATATCCAGAAAAAAGGGATACTACAAAATCATGAGAAACAACGTCATGCAGGAGACCATAAAAAGATACAAGTAAACCATGAAAAGGTGCAGGAAAGGCTGACCACCAGTAAATTCAACCCTAAGTTTCTGTACAGTTATATAAACTCATTAAAAAATAAAACACAAGCAGTTGGACGCTTAAAGAATGATAGACTGGAAATAAATAGCAGTACAGAGATGGCAGAGCTAATGAATAACTATTTTGTAAGTGTCTACCAGAAAATTAGTTTACTAAATAAGATTCATGAGGCAACATGTATGAATGCCAATATTGGTGAATTTAATAAAAAAGCTGTTCAGGACAAATTACATACCCTAAATACGACCAAATTGCCAGGACAGGTAGCATGGGGCCCAAGGCTATTAAAGGAACTAGCTATGGAAATATTAGAACCATTAACATTTATTTTCAATAAATCTACAAGGAGTTCCGAGGTACTCCCAGACTGGAAATCAGCCACAGTGGTTCCAATTTATGAAAAAGGTCCAAAATGGGACCCACGGAACTACAGACCAGTTAGTCTAACTAGTATATTGGGTAAAATAATGGAAAGCCTTATTAAAGATATGTTAAATTCAGAGATTAAACAGTTAAAATTGATAGATAACCAACAACACATATTCACTAGCGGGAAGTCCTGTACAACTAATTTACTATATTATAAAAACATTAGTAATAACTTGGATAATGGACTACCATCAGATGGTATTTATTTAGATTTTTGAAAGACCTTTGATGTTGTCTCCCACGTGCAATTTATACATAAATTAAAGACTTTCAAAATTAATCTCTATCTCTTGTGCTGGATGAAGGAATAATTAACAAATAGAGAACAGAGGGTTAAAATAAATGGATGCCTGTTAAAGCCAATTACGGTGACTAGCGGGGTGCCGCAGGGCTCGATATTGGGCTCAGTATTGTTCAGACTATACATATCAAACATAGGAACAGAATTAAAGTCAGGGTATAGCATGTTTGCCAATGATGCCAAGCTTGGGGGAAGGGTGGGCATAGTGGAATATCACAAGGCCCTACAGGCAGATTTAGATAGACTGGCAACTTGGTCACAAAAATGGGGCGTGCTATTTAACTTAAATAAATACAGGGTGATACATTTCAGTAAGAACAACCCAAGATGCTGGCATTTCTTATTAAACCATCAGCTGGAGGAAACTACAAAAGAAAAAGACTTGGAAATAACCATAACAAATGATGTCAAGTGGCAGGGGCACTGTTCTGAAGTGTTTAGAAAAACAAATTCTAGGGATGTGGATATGGTGTTCTATCCACACTTCAGTCAGTGTTCCTTTCCCCTTTAAGGCTTGCTAAAACATCTTCAAGCTGGCTCCTCCCACCCACTCGGGTGGTAACTCCCTCAGCACCACCCCATGACGTCAGAGCTTACTTGCTGGAAGCAAGACTGGTGTGCCATTTGCCAGAGGAAGTCGAGTGGGTCAGTGTGGATGAACACCATATACCACTCCTAGAACTACTGTTACAGATGAGTAACCTGTTTTTCTAGGGACGTGGATATGGTGCTCACACTTCAGGCAGACTCCTAGCAGTTCTCCGGGAGGAGGGAGGCAAGGTGCACACCCCCTACTTAGGGAGAAGAGATTGGAGAACTGAGGCCCCAAAACCAGCATCTCTGCATGACTCAAGGTCGATGTGGTAAAAGAAAATTAAGGTGTGTGCTGACTTCCAGGTAGCGGCCCTGCAGATTTCCTGGATAGGGACATCCCTGGAAGCAGCCACCAAGGCAGTGGTATGACAGGTGGAATGAGCCCTATGGGAGGCTCCCTACCTGCCAACTTATAGCAAAGGTTGATGCAGTATACAATCCACCCGCTAATCATTTGTTTAGCTGCCAGTCTGCCTGGTGCGGCTTCAATGTAGTTGACAAATAGCAGGCTCGGCAAGGCTTTGCGGCCACCATGTACCACTCCTAGAACTACTGTTACAGGTGAGTAACTTGTTTTTACTTGAATGCCATTAATAGGAGTTTCGTGTGCAAGGCACATGACGTGAGACTAACCCTTTATAATACCTACATGAGCCTCACTTAGACTATGGCTCTCAATTTTGAGAAGCATTAAATATTACAAACAGTCACAAATTGGAGAGGGTACCAAAAAAAAAAAAAGCAAGGTCAATAAAAGATTTAGAGAGCCAGCCATATAAACAGCGAGTAAATACTGTACTCTGATATTGAATTCACTTCATGATAGACGTATGAGGGGATATTCTGCTAATGTATAGAATTATCAACAACACAGGACTTATGGAGGGAGTGAACCTCAAATTTAGAGTCAAGAATAACCTAAGAGGACACAACAAGCAAGTACAGTCCTCAAAATTCAGAACAGAGAAGCTTAAGAAATTCTTTATGCAGAGAATAGTCAATATTTGGAATGGGCTGCCATCTGAAGTGGTGGATAGGGCAAACTATGACACATTTAGGTCAAGGTTGGATAAATATCTAGCTAGACAAAAATCAATGACTTACTTTTATTGTTAATATGGTATAGTACACATGGACTACAGCTTACTGCTGTCTCAGAATTTCAAAGTGAATCAAAGTGAAACCATGAACAGAACCTTGTGGGATACCAGTTTGGATTGGGAGAGGGGTAGAAACTGAGCCACCTGTCTGAACTGACTAGTAACTGTCAGATAGATAGGAATGGAGCCAGTTCACTGAATGGGCAGAAAGGCTCCCAAGCAACAGTTTGTCCAGCAGAGTGTAGGCAACAAAATCAAACACCTTAGCGAGATCAGTAAAAATGGCTAAGGTGATAAGGCCCTGATCCATTCCTTTGTAGGTGGAGTCAGTGACTCTGAGAAGAGAGAAAACAGAAGAGCAATGTTTCCGGAGCCAGATTGATACTGAGAGAGGTAACCAGAAGATCAAGGAATAGAACTGTGAGAAAACAGTGTTCCTGCGGCTTTGCAAGGGTTGGAAGAATAGAGATTTGGCGATTAGTTATCTAAAAAGGCCAGATCACTACCCTTGAGTAAAGGGAAGACTTTGGACTGCTTCCAAAGTAGCAGAAATTAACTAAAAGAAGAGGAAAGATTCAGGAGAGTTGAGGTAGGAACTGCAATGGCAGTTGCAGAGAGAGTGAGCTGTTTTGGATCTAAGCCATCAGGACCATATGCTTTAGAAGGGTTTAAAATTAATAAGGCAGAGAGTTTCAGAAGCAGTGGCTGCAGAGAGAAAGAAAGCACATGGGGGATGTCAGAAGAGATAGAAGGAGAGGCGGAGCAGGAAGGAGGAGAAGAAGAGGAAAAGGGGGAGAATTGAAGCAACACAGGAAGTAAAAAGCTCATTAAACATAGTGGGAGCAGCCCCAGAGTCAGGGATACAAGAATTGTCAGAGATTAGGCTAGGTATGTAAGATTGGGACGAGGGATCAAAGAGTGAGTGGCTAACCTTCCAAAAGTTACCTAGAAAGTTAAGATTTGTCTGGAAGTTTGTAGAGATATGATGAGATTCATTTAGTGCCAGTATTCTGAAGCTGTTTGTTATGGAGAAACAGGTTAGGAGTAACGACTCATTCACCACACAAATTCAAATTTTAAGTTTCAAAATGTATTTATTGGGTTCTAATAACAGTGCCACATCATTCTGCTATAGCATGTGTCAACATTTTGAGACAATGCCTCTTCATCAGGGCAGCTAGCTATAAACTGTTGGGACATATAATCAAAATACTGACTCTTAAATTCCGCAACCTAAAGAAACTTCTATGGCTAATCAGCAATATGATCTTATAACCAGCTATTTAAATCAGCATACCTTTATATTTAAAGAAACCCTAACTAGTAAAAAAATATACATACTGTAAATATATCTGTAAATTCAGTTACTAAAGTGGTGCCCCTTGGGGCTTAACTGCAGAGCGTAACAAAAGAAACTACTCTATACATCTAGTATTTCACCCCATTATCAAATACTATAAGATATTTAAATTAATCATACCTTATGCGTGCTGTGCTTGTGAAATACTCAGTAAATAGTATTGCTACTGAACAATCTGCAATAACAGTTGTTTCATAAATCAAACTAATTCTGTATTTATTTATTTATTTGCTTTTGTTAACCGGGTAAGCACACTAGACAGCCAAGTGCCTATTTTCAGGTGCGACCCGGGAGAGTTACAGGTAAAAATGCGTACATGAACAGTAGAGGAATCAAGAAAATACGTATGAAATAACAGACATTTCAAGGCCAGCTAAACAATAGGTTGACACAGTGCAATTCATTAAGATGGTACATACAGAATGAAAATTAGGAGGGGAACAGCGGGGTAGACAAAAACAATGACCATGATGAGAGCCGAAGTGCAGGCAGGGGTCAAGTACTAACTTCACGACGGATTATAGAAGAAGTAAGTGCGGGTAGTGCAGAGGCCCCCACCAACTGGAGCTGGGGGAGGAGCAAGGCTCAGGTAAATAGCTACGAGGTGCAGGGACAGGGGAGGGAGGGTTCAAGAAGTTCCAGAGGGAGGCTTTAAAGCTAGGATGGGAGGTGGTGGATCGAGTAAGCTCAGGGAGCGAGTTTCAGAGTTTGGGGGCATACGTGTTGAAGGCCCGATCCCCTGCAAGGGTGTGGGTCCTAGGAACCAGGCGTTCCTGGTTCAGCCCAGATCTTAGGTGGTAGGATGAGTAGCCTAGTTTGAGGGGAATGGCAAGGGCTGAGGGGGTGGCCGAGTGGATAATATTGTCTATGAAGTTTCCAAGTACGTCTGTCAGTCGTATCCCATTCTCCAGTGTACATCAATAGTGTTGCAGATATAGTCTCAGCTTCATACACATTGTTCAGGTTGGTACTCCACTGGAAAACATGATTAATCACTAAATCATAGTTGTACTAAAACAGCTAAAATTTTGCTTACAGACTCATTTCTGACCTTCATAATGCATACATAAATGTCATCTCATGTCTATCTGATAGGTAACAAGAACACCTAACAAGTTATACTGTAATGGCTCAAGATTCTCTCAAGTCCACATATTATAGCTTATTTATAGTATTTTGACCAAATTCCTGGGAACTGAGGCAATGACTGCAAAATCCACTGTTCACAAAGACTGCCAGAGTTAAGAGGTAAAATATCTTAAAAATATTCTGGTGCCCCTTTCTGGGTTCCCAGTTTAAAATTTTTTATTATTTTTTCATTTTTTCGGCATGAATCTTTGAGGTCTATTCTGGAAACTGTCACTGGCTCACAACTACTCTGGTCAGTATTTGAGTACTCTGCCGAACATTTAAAGCACTCATTTTCACAGTTGAAGTGAAATTTTTCCATCGGCTCACAAAGTCTGTGGTTGACATTTAAACCGGCAGTCAAGGACTAAGGTGGGACAATCTATAGTGGTGCCCTTCCTGGTCTCATGTCGGAGTCAGGAAAGCCAAAGAAGAAGACTGGGCCCACTGGTTTTAAAAAGTATACTCAATATGGCACCAGTTTGCCTGAGGCAGATAGGCATACAGAGTGCTACAAGTGCTTAAGAATATAGCCTACAACGCAGAATCCTCTAAGAAGCATTCAAAAGAGCAGAAATCCACATTTGAGGATCACTCAGATAAGGATAAAAAAGATGAAAGACGCCATGCTGACACACCAGCATTGGCTACAAGCCTAAATAAGGTAAAAAAGGAAAAGCACACTGAACCTGAATCAAAGGGAACATTAGTGCCTCCTGCTCAGTCCCTAGTACCCTCTATGGAAGTATTCAAAGAAATGTGGGAATTTTTCCAGACCATGAAACAGTAGGCAGAAAAACTGCCTGCCCCTACAGTTCCCAGTATAACAGAAGAGAAAGAAGAGAGAGCCATTTCATCTGATGTGATTAGGGAGAAGGATATTGGTTTCCAACCCAGAGTTTTAGATGATTTCACATCTTACTCTGCTTTTTTAGGAGGAATGGCTGAAACCATAAATTTTCCCACTGAAGAAACTCAAGAGGATAAAGGTGAGTCTGCATTCCTCAGCATGCTAGGACTAACCTCTACAAAGAGGGTTAGTATACCTATCCATGCCACTTTTTCACCAGTGGGGTGTCACAGTGATCAGGCCTCGGTCCAATCTTTTTCAATATGTTCATCACAGCAACATAGGAGAAGGAACTCAGTGCAGGATGTGTCTCTTTGCAGAGACACTAAGCTCTGTGGCAGGATAGACAGCACAAGGGGATTAGGGAGGTGCAGAGGGACCTACAAAAGTTAAAGAGGTGGTCTGAGGTTTGGCATTTGAAATTCAATGCCAAAAAGTGTAAGGTGATGCACATAGGGAGCAAAAACCCCAGGACAGAACAGTGGATGGGAGGGGTAAAGCTGGGCACTACTTCTGAGGAAAGAGACCTAGGAGTCTACATTAGTGACTCACTTAAACAATCAGGTTAGTGTAACAAGGCCTACAGTATGGCAAACAGGATGCTGTGGTGTATAGGAAGGTTCCATGTGAAAATTGCTACCGCATAATTGTGATTGAACTAATAGCACGGTTATAATGGCGAGCCCCAGAATCGCACCAGAGCATAATAACGCTACAGAAGTTTGCCGACCGTAATGATAGCGACCATGTATTTCATGGCCCAGATATTCAAACTGCGCCCAAAAAGTGCGCAATAGCAGGAGCAAGCGCAAGTCCATTGCGCCCATACGTAAGAGGCACGATATTCAAAAAGTGAGCCGGCCAAACTGTGCCTACATCCGACAACTGAATATCGCACCACCTGCACCACAGTGCAACTAGGGAGGGTAAGCTGAGCAAATCTGATGCGCCATAGCGTAACCAGGGACTCCCCCCAGCAGCAGAGCAATGCAACTGCACAACCAGGGAGGTAGGGGCCCACCACCCATGCCACAGATGGGCACAGGAACACACAGCAGAACAGACATCGTCCTCCCACACCCCATGCACTGCACAACTGGGGAAGGGCTGGAATAACCACCGGCCCATGGAGACAAGCAACCAACCCACAGCTGGGCCATAGTGCCCCATCACACCCCCCGGCAAGCTGTGACTGGCACACAAGGAGGGCTGACCACCCCATGCCACACCATCCCCCCAATGCAGAGCACACCTTGCACTGTGACCCCAGACACCCTGCCAAGGAGCAGCGACCACCACTGCAGGAAGCCCCATGCATGCCACCACCCCCACTGTGACACTGCAACCCTGTGCACCACAGAACCATGCAAGGCAGCCCCACCATGAGCACCCATCAGCGGGTGGCAGCACACAGCGATGCAACAACAGCATACACAGTGCCACCATGCCCAGTCCCCCCGAGGTACTGCTGAGAGACCAACCATGCATCGGCACATGAGGTACCCCACACGGGACAGGGCTTGCCCTGGACACCACCACCAGTGGTACAGCACCCTGCACAGTATCCCAATGACACACCCCGACCCAGCACTGGCCACAACAGCCAGCACAGACACCCACAGTGGTGTGTGGAAAGCATGCACCACACCGGATGCCACACAGTGCATGGACAGACACCCACCCATACCCAAGGGCACAACAACACAGGGACGCAGTGGCGGGGCAACCAAGCCCCCAGCATGGGCACATGTAAACTCTGTACACACAACCCGCAGTCCTCCATGGCACTGGAGTGCCAGCCACCCTGTGCAGGCACTGTGGACCTGTCGCCACCAGCATTTCCGGGCACAAGTCACAGACAGTGGTGCACATCCCTGCAACACACAAGGCACAGCATGGAGGTGGGACAACAACTGTGGAGGCCACAGTGCCACCCGAGGCAGACATGCACCACACCAGTGACAGGAGGCAACCCAGCAGTGTGATGGGTTCAGTGGCTGCCCTGCAGGGACTGCCACCACTGACATGCCAGCGGACTGTGCAGGTCACAGACATGCATGGGTGTCAGCTGCATGGGCCATGGATGGGCTGATAGGGGCGCCATGGACACAGAGCAGGCACCATGGACCACTGCACACAGTCATCCAGTGCACAGGGAACAACACACACACACCACAGACACTGACTGATAGCTATCCCCACACCATAGTCACCTCCACATGGACACACACATATACCCATGACCGCACCACCCCTGACGCCATGCACACCACTGCAGCTGAGCACCTGTAGCCCACTGCAAATCAGAGACCACCACAGTATTCATATCAAAATAACTGTATTGAAACAACATATAAAAGTTAGCTATTTACAAAATATATACAAGGTGGGGAGGAGGGCCACAAACAAGGTGGGGGTGGGTAAGGGGCAAGGTTGGACAAATGGGACAGGAAAGGAGGGGTGTGAGGGTGGGTCCAGGGGGGTAGGGGATTTCAGGGGCAGAGGGGCTTCTAGCGGGAGTGCCACTCCCCACTCTAGCTCCGTCTCTGTTGGTGCCTCCACAGGACCCCGGTGTCATCGATCCTGCGGAGGATGTCGAGTGTCGCCCTTGCCACCTGCAGGATCTCCCGAAGCGCCTCTCTGATCTCTCGGAGCTGGTGTGTACCTAGGACAAGGGAGCACAGTCAATAGGTGTGAATGCACAGCCCCATACAGCCCGCCCACTGTGCATGGCATACAGCCATGGGACATACCTCTGTGATGGTGTGTGACCACCCACAGTGATCACGTCCACATGACCTGCCCACCCAGGTGCATACAGCCATGCGGAATGCTGCACACACCCACCGGCCAAGTCACGCACAGCACTACCATGGCCGTTTAGTGACATGGCTATGTGGTGCAAAGGCAGTGGCACAGCTATGTACCCGGTGCACGCATGGACCACCATCGACACGCTCCCAGACTTGCATTGCCACTGGACAGTGTTGACTGTAACAAGCTGCGTGCATGGCAGTGGTGTCAATGGATGGTGGCCATGCCTCGCTGCCCACCCTGTCACACAGCATGCAATAGTAATCATGGAGGTATGGCACTCACCATCATCGGGCCGGTCCATTGGGCGGTGTGGACCCTCGCCCTGCCTGGCTTCCCGCTGTTCTTCATTCCAGCGCAGATCACGGGCAAGGCGCCATTCCTCTGGGCCTGTGGTGCAAACAGGAGAGAGGAACATCAGTACAATCCCGTAGCAAAGCCCCCCTGTTCCCAGGTGTGTGCCCTCCCACCCAGCCAGACCCACCCACACCACACCACACCCTGATAACACCACCAGAGCCAACCCCGGACGGTCCCTCCCCCATGTGCTGGACACTTACAACTGTGATACCCATATAGAAGATAAAAATGTGTTGACATAACACCTACCTGGCCATGGCACCGTGCCCCTCCTGGCACGTGCCCACAGGTTGGTTAGCAGCTCCGGCTCCCTACGCCGCAGGTCCCCATACCTGTGGCGGCACTGCTCTGCACTTCTTCCCTGACCAGTGGCCTCCTCGAGTGCAGTGGCCACCTCCTCCCACACCTGGCTCCTGGACCTGTCCAGGGGTGCCTCCCGGAACAGTGGCCCATGGTGTGGCTCCACAATGGCCATTAGGTTGGCCAGCTCTATTTGTGACCACTGAGCAGCCCTCCTGCGCGCCATGCTCTCTGCTCAATCTGAAAATATGGCACTCTGCAGCGCGGCTCCCCACGTGCAGATGCTGCGTGGTACAGCGCTGCCATTCCCTATCACACTGTCACCGAAGAGCACGATAGAGTGCGCCCATGCCTGCGCATGGCGCTAAGGGGCAAGGTCGGGCACAGGGTCAAGGGTCTCTGGCGCACGGACACGCACAGCGCGATTGGAACCCAATGCGTATAGTGCGATTGGCTGCCTGTGTGCTGCTGCCAGTAGCGGCCTACCATGCAGTTGCCCCAGTGCGCCTATGATGGCCCAGTGCCACAGCGCCATGTAGGTGACCATCGCTATAGCGCCACTGGCACAATGGTGGCCATGCCCTGCATTGCTTACCACACACAGCATGTCAGCAGCACAGCAGACGCCTGCGTCAGCAACCCGGGCATGCACAGTGAGGTGTGTACTACGCATGTCACAGAACTGCACCATTGGCTCAGCACGTTCAACACAATTACGCAAAGCGCAAAAGTGCGATATTCAACCATCATATGCAAATCATCTAATCAGTCATTCAATGGCGCAGCACTGCAATTTGCATCCACTTAAAGTTGCGCCTCGCCTCATTTGCATGGGTTGCGCTATAAAAGTGCAACATTGGGCTGCAGTGGCCATAGTCGGTTACTGCAGTCTGTTGGTGAGTTGCATGCTGTTTGGGAGTGTGGACTGTGGATTTAGGGACATGCATGGGACTGCAGAGTCACAGGTAACAACTGCCATTCTTACAGGCTAAATAATGACCGAGCAAGTTGCGGGAGAGAGGAACACAGTGGTGGGAGGAGGAGGAGGAGGTCTAATTTTACCAAGGCCAAGACTGAAGCCCTGTTTGACTCCTACCTGGATCAGGAGCCGCTTCTCAGCGGACGGCAGGGAACACCTCAAGCCCATGCTGCTGCATAGGAGGAGGTGGCATGTGCTGTGAACCTGCATGGCAGCCACCAGCGCTTCATGCAGGAGTGCAAGAAAAAGATGGGCATGGACAGGAGGAGGATAAAGGAGAAGGTGGCTGCCATCAGAGCAGCACGAGCTGTAACAGGTGGGGGACAGCTGGAGGTGGTACACCTGACCCCACAGGAGGAGAGGATTGCTGGAAGCATGCAGCGTAGTGCCATTGAGGGTGTTCCAGGTGGTGGCTTCCAGACGGGTGGTGGCCCATCACTGCATGGTAAGTCATGGTCTGTCTATGGGGGGGGGCAGGGTAGGTCACATGCAGTAACGCGACTTTGCTTTCCCTTACAGATCCTGAGCATCTACATGGGTCAGCGGTGGTGGTCATGTCCACTGAGGACAGTCAGCTGGAGATGGAGGAGGGGCCCATCCACCTCCACAGGTGTACATGGCTCAGTGCGACAGTGGGGCCGCCTGGCTGTCCACACTGATGTTGTTGTAACAGGTGCGAAGGAAGCTCTGCCTGTGTCCCAGCGTGCCAGCATCCACGGATACCAGCATGCTGTGCCTGGGGCCGGTGCCGAGTCCGTCACCGATGATGATGTTGCTAACGGCATGGGCAGTGACACGTGTGTGCCACAGGATGGCCACACAGCAGGACACATCGCGACCATGGCTGTGGGTGGTGCTGCCATGGAGGCCTGTGCATCAGCGCAGTCCCAGCTTGTGCCTGTCAGCACCAGTGGGGCAGCACTGGTGTTTGTTTAGGACAGTGAAACTGTTGCGGCCACTGCGGCAGCACCACTGAGCCCTGGGGAGTGGCAGCCGGAGGGGCAGCATCAGCAGTCGGCCAATGGGCTTGGGGGTACAGGGTCCAGCAGTGGCGTCTGTGCACCACCTGTGGACATGCCCAGACCTGGTCCTGGTGTGCAGCGCCCACCCTCAAGGGGTGCTGAGCATCAGGGCCGCGCACACCCTGAGGGACAGGATGCCGAGGAGGCAGATGACCTCTTGGATGAGCACACCCACCTACTGCAAGCATCAGTCCAGCAGCAGATTCTGCTTGCGACGTTGGTGGATGCACTGCGTGCGGCTCTGGAGCGGGCAGAGGAGCATCGCAGCAGAGACACCGCTCTGATCCTGGCAGGGATGGACCAGTTGCGGGAGGATGTGACCACTACCATTGACAGGCATGCACAGTCAATCAGTGCCATCATGGCCACAATGGGCACACAGTCATGTGCCCATGTATCGCAGACACCACGCAGTGCACTGTCCACCCCCCATTCCCGGCATCATGTGACACCCTCCCTGTCGACACCGAGTTCAGCTGTGGGCATCCCGAGCACGCTGCAGACCCTTGCGCGAGCAGGGTCGCGTTCACGCAGTAGAACCCCTGGGGGACCATCGGTGCCACCCCATGAGGCCAGTGGTCAGCCTGTCAGTGCTGGCGGGTCTCAGCGGGGCCACCCATGTGTCCGTGGTGGCCGGTGCACTGTGTCGCGTGAGTGATCTGTCTGCAAACGCGGCTACTGTCTGGTGCTGCCCTATGTGCATTGTGTCATTCAGTGGGCGGTGCACGGGTGGGTACCCGGCCCTGCACGCGGACACAGTCCATCTGCACACCCTCCCGGCTGCTGTCCGCAGTTGCGTGTGCATGATGATGCCTGCATTGCGCTGTACACCAATGTGCAATGGTGCTCAGCATCTGACACACGCACATGAACAGGCAGTGGGCGTGGTGGTCTGTGGACATGTGTGTGGCTAGGGGTGGCGTTCTGGGTCGGTGTGCCTCCTGCCCTTTGTGCACGTTTGGTGCATTGTGTGTATGCATGCGTGTGTGTGTCCGTCTGCGTGGCATGTTAGTCCTCACCTATCCCTGGTTGTGTGTGTGGTTCCATGCCCTGCCACTTCCCTTGACGGCATGTACCCCTGGTGTGTGTCCATGTGTGTTTGTGGGTTGTGCCTTAGCCACTGTTGGCTGCACATGGCCCCATGACTTACCTGGGTTGGCTGAAGTGCTCCTCTGTGATGGTGTCTCGGTGCAGCTGTGCCAATCAGAGCAGTCGGGGGTTCCATCGGCCAAGGAGGAGCTGCCTATCACCATTGTCACCGGCGTCCTCATCGTCCCCATCGCAGTCCCCCTCTTTGACCTGTACGGCTATCCCACATTCATTGGCCATGTTGTGCTGGATGCAACAGGCCAGGAATAGCCTGCAGGCCTTTGAGGGACTGTACTGTAGGGCACCGCCGGAGGTGTCCAGGCAACGGAAACATGCCTTCAGCATCCCGAACACCTACTCAATGACATTACGTGTGGTAGCGTGTGCCTCATTGTAGCGTTGCTGCGATGGGGTCGCAGGCCGCTGGTAGGGTGTGAGCAGCCAGGGACGGAGTGGGTATCCACTGCCACCTGTGTGTAGGGGGTGGAGGTTAGTTTGGTGAGCAGCATCGCCCTGCCCCGGGCCATATAGGCCACTACCCATGTCACCTCTGGCTATGCCCCCCCAGGCCCTATGATTGTCCATGTGGTTTGCATACTCATCCACCAGGTGTCCAGTGGGGATCTCCCCACTCTCGAATCTGTGGCACAGTGCCGACTGGTGCCAGATGAAGGCATCGTGTGCTCCCCCAGGGTGTGTGGCACAGACATTGATTATGCGCCCCCTGGCATCGCACACCACCTGGCAGTTGATGCTGGCATAGCCCTTGCGATTGATATATGCGGCCCCCTCGGGGCCAGGTGGTGTGCGTATGGCCACATGGGTGCAGTCTATTGCCCCTAGCACACCAGTCATACGTGCTACCCTGTGGAACTCCTGTATGTTTGCTGTGCGCTCCGCCGGTGTGCTGGGGAAATGGATGTACTCCACAGCATGTGGCAGCAGTGCACTGAGGAATTGGGTGAGGTCGCGTGACGTGGCCAACTGAGTTATGCTTGTGGTGTCCCCAGTTGGTCTCTGGAAGGTACCCGTGGCGAGCAAGCACATGCAAGCTGTCACTTTAGTCTCCACTGACAGGGCATGGCTCCGTCGTGTGGGTGCCTGCATCACATCACTGCACAGCTCACAGAACTGCCTCAGAATTGCCCTATTGAGGCGGCACCAGCCCACAAATTCAGTATCACTGTACAGCTCGAAGCTGGTGCGGGCTCGGTACTGCCTGTTGGGGGCATACTGCTGACGGGTCCTTCCACAGCCACGCCCCCCTGCTGCCCGCCTTCTCACCCCCCTCATAATGGCCTCCATCTGGAAGGTGGCACTGGCCATGTCCCTGGCTTGTGTTCACCCCCTGGCAGCTGTTACTGTATTCCCCGCTGTCCTCCTGCTACTTCCCTGCACGGGAACACCTGCCTGTGGTGGCCTCTGTGCTGTGTGGCATTCCCCTTCTGCACTGGCTGTGGCACCCACACCTTCCCTGTGCCTCTGTGTTCAGGGTGCCCTTTCCCTGGCCTGCTCTGTGTGTCCCTCCTGCCCTGTCTGTGTGGCTAGAGTTCAGCCTCATGTGCCTTCCCCTGTAGCGTTCTTGCGCCTCTCCCTTGCTCCTTTTTATTTTGGCTTATTTCTGCTATGGCGCAACTTCCGCTTGCTCCCCTATTACGCATGGCGCAATTTGTTGAATATCACATTGCATCATTTATACATGGTTCCTCCCCCTTCAGTTGCGCATGCCTTCATTATCATTGCGCTGTTGCTCAGCGTGATTTAGGGGGCGCAACTGCCTCCTGCTGAATATCGCAGAATGGCACAATTTCGGAGTTACGCAGGCGCAACCCTATTGTGCATGGCTCAACTCTTTTGAATATCTGGGCCCATGTATTTTACTACTTGATCATTGTTTGGCCCACTGCTGAGACCTCTTTCACTTCAGTGCAGTACAATTTCAGACAGTAGCAAGAAACAGCATCAAATATGTAGCAGAGCAAAAACAGGTAACAGAAACACAGTCTTTTGTGAAATGCAGATGAATGAGCACTAATTTTCCAGGCTTTAGCAGCTCTTACTGCATTTCAGAGTCAATGCCTAAATGCTGCTCATTCTTTGGCCCACCGCCAAACCTCAGAAGTGTGTAGCTCAGGCGGTCAGGGTGGGATCTGTACCACAGGGTGTCACTCGCTAGGCATGCAGAGGGAAGATTGTGTTACTCTACTGCCCTCAACAGTGCTACAGAATGATTCTCTCTCTTTACCCAAACTGCAAGCTGTGACCGGGGGATGCTTGGGTTACTGACTGTGTTGCAGACATGATTATTGTTCATAATTTGGCAGGTACTGGTGCTATATTGTGTTTGTTGCTCATATTTACAGGTAGCTGAACTCGCTCACTATCCTTGCATCGCGATTTTAGCGGTCGCGATTATGTAGTCGCGATTTTCATGGGATACCTATAGGAAGAGTATTGACAGCAGAAGAAAAGAGGTATTACTACCTCTTTATAGATCACTGGTAAGACTGCACCTGAGTACTATGCTCCAGTTCTAGAGTCCTCACCTGAGGAAGCACAAGAACAGGCTGGAGGCAATGCAGTATAGGGTAACCAAAATGATTCATGGCCATCAGGGCAGATCTTATGAGTATTGGCTTAAGGCACTGAATATGAGCTTGCTAGAGGCCAGAAGGAAATGGGGAGATATGATAGAGACCATCAAGTTCCTGAACGGAATGAACAAGGTAAACTGCTAGAAACTATTTAGGAGTAGCAGATCAAGAACACAGTGGCAGAAGTGGAAACTGTTGGGGGAGGTTCAGGAAAGTTGTTAGAAATTGTTATTTTACAGAAAGGGTGGTTGAGCCGTGGAACACTCTGCCAGCTGATGTAGTGGGTGCCAAAACTATTAATGGTTTCAAGCATGGCTGGGACAGAGTGAAGGGCTTAGTGGTTGCTTAGGGCGGTAACAGAAGGGCATTGAGTAATGATGGAGGGATAGTGTAGGGTAGAATACTGTCTGAACAAAAGGTCATTGGGTTTGATAGGATGTTAAGGGCAGACAGGATGGACCTATGGTCTTTTTGGGCCATTAATGTCTATGTTTTTATGTTTAAGAAAATGAGCGGTAAGATTTTGGAACTGTCATCTTCTGGGATGACAATGGACAAAAAAATAGAAAAAAGATATCAGGTCATCAGGACTGGATCTGATTATCTTTAGAAACATCCAAGCCCTGATGCGCTTATCCAGGCTGCTGCCTGTGAAAAGGTGAAGGCAACCTTTTCTACAGCACCACCTGATAAAGACTCCAGAAGGACTGTTGCAGTAGGCAGGTGTTCGTACTCGTCATCATCTCTAACTAGAAGGGAATGTGTTTATTCTTAGACATAACAATCACTAGTATCTTCCAGCCATTTCCAAAAATAATCTTGTGATATTTTCATAATGCTTGAAGGTACATTTGGAAAGCTGTAAGATTTGAACAGTTAAAGTTCTCCTGTGTTGCTGCATGCATATGCATGTCAATATAATATGTTAAAAATTTACAGGACTTTAAAAATGCAGTGCACTATTTTATGTTTTTTATATCGATATGAGATGGTTTATGTTCTTTTATATTTATATAAAAAAATGTTTTATCGATATATGGTCATTGTAGTGATATATAAACAATATATTGACTTAGCTGACTCCATGCTTTCATTAAAAAAATGAAGTCTCTATCTCCAACGGTTCCAAAGTTATCATGTTTTAAAGAAAATAATCATTTGAAAAGTCCAACTCTGGAACTGTTGGGGCTAAAAAAATGATGTTAATGAAAGCTTAAAATCCAGCTGTTAAAAAACAGTGTTATGAGGCCGGCCTGGTGGCTCTGAGCGCTGAGGTGCTGGATGCCTTACTTCACGTTACGCCAGCGACCAAGGTTTGAGAACAAGCCCGGGATATCGGAGAGCCGGCATGGATAGGGAGGTAGCAGAATTGAGCAGCGGAAAGGCAGCTCTCCTCTCCCGGGGAGGACTCTGTTGCCCGCTGTAGTTCCACTGCCCCCAGATGGAGGTCCACGGGCACTGCAAGTGAGTGGGTGGCAAGCAGTGGGAGGTGCCCCGGTACGCTGACATGCGTGTACGCTGGCAGGACAGGGTCAGGAGAAAACGGGTAAAAATCGGGGATAAACTATATATTTAAAAAAAAAAGATGGTTTTATATCAAATTATTATGTAACAGTAGTAATTATGTTATAAATATAAAAAAGGCAGTTTTTTCTAGCTATATTGATATACATATATACATCATGACAGAACTTTTTTTTTTGTAAAATAAATGTTGTTGATATACTTCTTCCATGACGATAAAATAAATCAATAACCCTTTTTTAATATTGACATGGAAAATTTCCTGACAGTTTTAAAAACTATAATTTAATTAAAAATAATTTTTTGTGCCTTTTTTGAATTTCAGTATTAGTCTCCATAATTTAATTGGTATCTATATAAGTCTAATATCCATAAACATTCATCTTATACCTTAAATTGTGTGGTTGACTTTGCACTGTCCTTCCTAGGAGTACCAGTTCTGCCTCACTTTTGTAGCCTTTGGCTGCAAAAGTGTTGGAAGATAATAATGAGACAGGCTGATTTTCTCGGCTACACTGCTTACTGTAAGAAAGCATTATAGAATGAAATGCTGACTTTCTAAGCACAGGAATCCTCATTAAGTGTTTACACTTAAAGCATCTGTCTCCATGCAGAGAGATGCCCCAGAGATAGAACCTTATTCAAATGATAGAATGCTAGAATGTAGGTTCAAAATCTGGATTCGTTCTCCACTCTGGTATTTGCTCAGATTTGTTTCTTCGCCTGAAGAGGGCAGTTGCCACAAAGTTGGCTCCGGTATCTCTAGTTCTCCAGATAGTTATTTATTTTCTAAGTTTTAGAAGAAGTTAAATTAATATTCTTATAGTTTATTTTTCAATACTCTATGTTAGTTAGGGAGTTAGTTTAGCGTACTGGTTTCTCTGGTTCCTGATTGATTTCCTGGAACCACAGAATGCTCGATTGGCTTTTTATTTATTTATTTTTTGCTAAATCTGACTGGAAACCACTTATTCACATTTTTTTTTAACAGCAATGGTTTCAACTGTACTGTTTTACTTTTTCAGGAATCAGATCGCTTCTGCTTTGCATTCCTGTCTGTGGCCTGTGACCCTGATTAATCCGTTCCTGTAACAGGAATTACAAATTGAACTTTGGCCATTTTTTTTGTGCAGTCCAGGAGACATTTTGGCTATTTAGGCTCTTAGATTTCTTTTGAGAATCTCGGGACTCTGAAGGCTAAGGAGGATTTTGCATAGTACAACCCAACAAGAAAAACAGCAACTACTGCTGCAGCCTCAGACTGCTGAGTGTCAGTTAGCAATCTTCCTGTGATATGGACTTTTCTCCTTCTTCTTTGCCCCTGCTCCAATTGGGAGCTTGCTACTTTGTGGAGGAGTGCTCCTATCAGGATTTTTTGTCGGTGTGGGTGCGGGTCTACTGGGGTGGATAAAATGAAGCACACCTAACGTGTCCCACATGTTTGTGTCCCATCGAGTGAGTGGAACAGTGAAGTAGTGGAACAGGTACAAGATTGGCATCTTGGGCATCGGCAGGCATCAGCAAGGGAAGCTGAGGACCCTGTCGGTGGCTGGGGTAAGTACCTGTTCTCACCCCAGGGGTCCTTTAGTATTAGTGACAATGTGCAGTAAGCTGACTAGGTTGAGCTGCCATGGAGGTGGGGTTTATGCAAATGAACAAATGAATTAGCCAATCAGAAGAGAGCTTGAGGGTCTGATGAGTGGAGCCTGCCCAGAGGGCACCAGAATTTTTTCTCCGCCTGACTGAGCAACACTGCCTCTGGGGTGCTGTCTCAATTTTGGCTGCAGACAAAATTTCACTGAAGTTGTCACTTTTTCTTGTGACAGTGCTGAGTTTGTGAGAGAGAGCAAGAGAGAGAGAGACAGAGTTTATTGATTGGTCACAAAGACCTGTACAAAATCAGATACAAAAACATGTTAAAATACAATGTAGAAAAATCATAAATAGTTGTACATTCCATTGATACAGTACTAATAGATAAAGTGCATGCAAATATGTAATTCAGTATTGCTTTTTACTTTTTGGCCTGAATCCAGCTAATAACATAGATACTCAGCCACTGTTTTAATAATGAGTTCATCCTGTGTGGTAAATGCAGTGCTCATGAGTCTCTGCTGGTTTGTTTTCTGAATAGTTTTCCATAGTGGATCTAACCACTTTTTCTTTGGTAGTTGATACCAAGTACAGTTAAACATGACACGTTCCAAATTTTCCTCACCTGGATTGTTACATAGGCAACACTTTGCTTGAGCAGTATAATATCCATTGTATCTGGCATTTAAAACTTTGCTAGGAAACATTTCCAGTCAGCATTTACTATAAAGTTTCCTAAGATCAGGATCTGTTAGAGCATCTAGATATGGGCCCAGATATTCAAACTGCTCCATTTTGTGGCGCAAGCCCCTGCGCCTCTCAAAATAGTTGTGCAGGTGTGTGGCCAGGGCGATATTCAACGGAGTTGCACTATGGCGCAACTTCTTTGAATATCGCCCCCTGGCCACACCCACTGTGCATGGCACAGTGGAACTGCGAAGTGGTCAGAATGGAGCATTGAGATGCGGTGGCGCAAGTTCCATTGCGCCATGCACAGCACCTGCGATATTCAAAGGGTGACATGCAAATGGGGCCATAATTTATGCAAGGCACAGGGGGCCATTTGCATCTAATTACGGCCCCATTTGCATGCCATTAGCATGCAGGTGCGCCAATCCCCGACGACTTGCGCCTGGCGCCCTGCCAGGCAGCAGCCGTCGAGGACCGATGCCCCCTGCAACACGATCATTGGAATAATAGTAAACTCCCCCATTAGCCCGATCGCGGGCATAATATATCCCCATTAGCCCGATCGTGGGCATAATAGTAAACTCCCCCATTAGCCCGATCACGGGCATAACAATATCCCCATTAGCCCGATCGCGGGCATAACTGAATACCCCCGGTAGCCTGATGCGGGCATAACGGAAAAGTCTTCCCCGAGTAGCCCGATAGCGGGCATAAGGGTTATGGTCCTCCACCCCGAGCAGCCCGATCGCGGGCATCAGACCCTCCCTCCCCAAGTCAATATCCCTGGTGGTCAGTGGACCTAGTAGTGTCATGGCGGGTGGCATCCTCACCCCTCCACGTGGAAATCCCTGGTGATCTAGTGGCCCCCACCCCACCCAGCCACGGGCCCCACCACCTCGCTCCCCATCAGCCGGTAGGCGGCAGCACCACCACCTGCCGCCCGCGCCCGCTGACTGACAGCTCGGTAGGGATGCCGCCCATTGGTTCAGAGCATGAGCCAATGGGCGTGCAGCCATACCGTACAAGGCAATCGGATATGAGAATGAACATTTGCATTCATTCACATATCCGGACTGCCTTATGCGATATGGGCTGCGCCCGATGGCTCATGCTCTGCAATGAGCCGTGCAACCGATCAATCGAATGCGGCAGGCGAGAGTGAGGTGCTGCCCTCCCGCCGGCTGAAGGGGAGGGGTGGTGGGGAGCTCCGTGGAGTGGGTGGGTGAAGACCACTAGATCCTCAGGGATTTCAGCGTGGGGGTGAGGATCACCAGCGATCAAGCTACTAGCGGTCCACTGGACACCGGGGATATTGGACTTTGGGGGGGTCTGATGCCCGCGATCGGGCTACTCGAGGGGTGAGGACTTTCGGTTATGCCTACGATCGGGCTGCTCGGGGACCAGAACCGTTATGCCCGTGATCGGGCTAATGGGAGGATCATAACCGTTATGCCCGCGATTGGACTCAGGGGGGGGACACTTCAGCCCCCGATCGGGGCATGGAGGGTGCTGCCAGGTGCGGCGGGAACAAGTTCAGGGCCACCCACAGGTGGCAGCTGCTGTGTTGCGCCCTACAATGTGGCAGCTCACCTGTGGGTGGCCCTCGACTTGTTCCTGTTTTTTATAAGCGTAACTTTATGCAGGCACAGGTAGGGCTTGCACCTGTATAACTCTGAATGGCCCGGGCTGAATATCGGGCTGTGCAGTTTATGCATGGGCACGCCCCCCCACCTGTGCCTGCATACATTACTGATGCGCCCCGGCACATCGGGATTTGTGCAGGCGCACTTTTCCCTTTTAAATATCGCACCGGGGCGCATCAGTGGGTTGTGCATGGTGCAACACTGTTGCGCCATGTGCAACCCTTTTGAATATCTGGGCCTTGGTCTATAGTAGTATGCCACATCATTTAGATGCAACCATGGTACAGTAATCAGCCTTGTTATGGCTTGTAAGTCTTGCTGGGCATAATATTCCAATAATCTTTGGGTTACAAATATTTTAAACTAATAGTTATTCCTTTATTATATATATTTTCTAGAAAAAGCAAATTTGTTTCTTTTAAAATACTTTGCACAGTTTTAAGCCAATATGACAATCCGATTCCGATTGTACCAATCGTACTTTTCCCTTAGGCACAGTCAAGGTAACCGGTCATTATTTAGATGCCAAAGTTTGATCCTGTAATTAACTTTCCTGCTCAGAAAAGTGCTTTTAAACTTGGTAATGCTAATTCAGCTCTAATAACTGCTATAGGTGTGGAGTTACTTAGCCCCAGACATGTTTCAAGAAGTTTATTGAGTGGAATTTCTACTGTATTAAATTCCTTAATGTCCCATATTTCTGCTCCATATAATATTTGTGTGTAGTATTTGGTCCTCACAGCATTAAGTGGTTTGATGGTATTACCACCATATTTCCTGTTAAACATTTGAAGTGAAGTTGTAATCTGCTTAGCCTTAGTTTTCATTCTTTGATGCTGACTCTAACTACCATTACTAGATATTTGTAGACCCAAATATAAATAATTTGGGACAGTATTCAGTCTAGTTCCTCCAACTTTCCAAACCTTATTATTGTGGGGTTGGCCAAAAATACTGTAATTGTTTGTGTTTTTGTCTCATTTGTATTTAAACTGTATTTGCTAGCATACAGTTGGTGAGACTCCATCTGGAGTACTGCGTCCAGTTCTGGAGACCCCATCTCTGCAAGGACATAGACAGGATAGAGGCAGTCCAGTGGAGGGCGGCAACTAAAATGGTGCAGGGTCTGCAAGAGAAGCCATATGAGGAGAGACTAAAGGAGCTTAATATGTATACCCTTGAGGAAAGGAGGGAGAGGGGGGACATGATAGAAACTTTCAAGTACCTCAGTGGAATCAACACAGTCTAAGAGGGTAGCATCTTTCAGGAAAAGAGATGTGCAAGAACAAGGGGACACAATTTAAAGATGGGGGGGTCATTCAGGGGCAATGTGAGGAAGTATTTTTTCACAGAGAAGGTGGTGGACGCATGGAACAGCCTTCCTGAGGAGGTTATGGGGTCTAAAACTGTGGGAGAATGAAAAAATACACGGGACAGACGTAAGGCAACTCTTGTGGGGGTAAGAAGAAATAGGCTGTTGGTTAACGAGGATCTGCAGCTTATCCTGTAGGTAAGGAAATGGGCAGACTAGGTGGGCCAAGCAGTCCTTATCTGCCATCAAAGTCTATGTTTCTATATGTTTGTAATACTTTTAACTTGGCTATTAAGCCAGACTGTGCAAGTGACATAAGTACCAAATCATCAGCATAGGCCAATACCCCGCAGTTTTTTGTTAATATCTTAGGAGAATCTGTACATGAATTATTTAGCTGATTTAGTAGTTTATCAATGTACATACAGAATAACTGAGGGGCAAGGACACAGCCCTGCCTTACCCCTCTATTTGCTGAAAACTTGTCTGAATAGCGCCATTGACTATCCTGTTTAATTTGAGCCCATGTATTAGTATAAAGCTCTCTGATAGTAGTTATTAAATCTAAAGATATACCCTTTTCTTTCATTATTTCCCAAAGGGCATGGCGTGAAATAGTATCAAAGGCTGAACTGAAATCCACATATACCACGTAAAGTTTTTGCTTACGTAGTTCAACGTATTTTTCATACAGATGTCTTAATATGTAACAATTATCCACTGTACTATGTCCAGAGCGGAAACCCGCTTAGAATTCTGATAGCTCCCCTAAGATTGTTAGTTGTTTCAGTAGTCTGTCTAGGATAATCTTTGTAAAGATTTTCCCCTTAGTGTCTAAAGGGGAAATTGATCTGTACATTTTAGGATAACTTTTGTCACCTTTCTTAAATATTGAGATTATTATTGATCCCTTCCAAAAGGATGGAAAGTTAAGATCTTGACAACACTGTTTAAAGTAATATGCTAAAACAGGTACCCATTGAGAGGACGAATTCAGATAAACTTCAGCTGTGAGTAAATAAAGCTATTTTATTATATTTTCCATGGTTTTAGCAGTTCCAGTAGGTTCCCACGGACCCCAGATTCCACGGATTCCTCACGGTTCTTTTCAGTTATTTTGAGTTAAAATATATTGCGTCTTTGGTGTTTTTGATTGTTTTCTATTTTATTTATTTCGCAATTCCTGTTTTCCGTTGGGAACAGTTGTTTTTCCTCATTTTAAGCTTCTTTTTATCTCAGAAAGTCTCAGTTCTTTACCTTGAGTGAACTGATAGCTGTCTTTTGAATTCCCTATTTGGGAACCATTCTTTCTGTCATTTTGGACAGTTTGGCTCAAGAAAAGGACTGGACCTACAGGTTTTAAAAAAACATTTTTAAAGTGTCAAAAGATTGTGGATAAAGCAGACAGCCACAACTTGTGTTACAGTGTTTAGGTCCAGATCATTACTGTGTACTTTGCTTTAAATTCTGTCTAAAAATCTTGAGAAAGAGAGTCAAGAGATTGGAAATTATGGCTGCTCAGTTTGCTTCCCCCCAGCCAGAAATACTGAAGAGGGGTCCTCTTCTCAAGCTAAAACTAAAGATGAGTCCCCCAAGGACTCCTCTGAGAATAAGTCTGATAAACACAGTAACAATAAAAATGGTGACCAGCTAAAAGAGATACAAGGGGAACAGGTCACTGATGAAGTGCCTGCAACAAAGAAATGTAAATAAAAGCATACCACTGCCCCTCCTGCGTCAAGGCAAGGGTAGACGCCAGTGGCACAAAAACATAAAGAAAAAGAAAAGCATAAAGAAAGTCAGTCATTTCAAGAAAAGCAGAAAGTCTCTGACTTGGAAAAAGAATTACCCCCTGTTGAAGAAATGGCTAAAGCTTGGCACCTTTACCAAGCTATACAGAATATGGGCAATATTTTTCTGCCCCTCCTATACCTGTGCACCATAGCACTTCTGTTTCATCTTTTGCCCCAGATTATTACTGTGACATGGGAAAAGGGGATGATGATGATGACGATGAGTCACAGGGTCATCCCTTAGAACCAGATGTTTTTCCAGATCAGGGGTTTGGTACTTCACCGAATGGCCAAGAGGACCTTTCTTCCCTGGTAACCTTTTTGCAGCACATGGTAGACACTTTGGATTTCCCTACCCAGGAGACCACAGAGGATGAGGAAGAGGATGAAGACTACAGGGAAATGATGGCTCTTCCACCTCCAACAAAGATAGTCTTACCCATTTACAAGTCACTAAAGAGAACTACCATGAAGCTTCTTCAGACTCCTACTTCTTTGACTGGAGTAGACAAAAAGATTGACAGAAAGAATCAGCTAGTCAGGAACATTGCTGATTTTCTCTATGTTCACCCTAGCCATGAAGGGGTGGTGCAGGCAGCAGCTCATGATAAGGCTAAAGTCCCACTATCCTCTCAGCTTCCTGAGAAAGAGTCCAGAAGACTAGACTTTGTGGCAAAAAAAATCTTACACCACAGCATCTTTACTTTTGTGCCTATCTACTTACTTGGCAAACTCTGCCAAGTATCAGAAAGCCGTGTGGAATTCTGTTCAGGCCATCTTAAACCAGAAATCAGATAAGATGGTGCAGAACATTGCTGAATCTGTGAGAACTGGACTAGAAGCCACTAAGTACCAGTTCCACATGGCTGTGGACAATAATGATGCGGTTACCAGAGTCATGGCCCAAGCCATTTCACTAAGGTGCCTGTCATGGTTAAGAATTACAAAGTTGATGCAGGATACCCAGTCCAAAGCTATGGACTTCCCTTGCGAGAATAATTCTCTTTTCAGGGATAAGACTGAAGCATATATGAAAATGGTGGAGGAGTATAAAACCACCTACAAGAGCAACGCTACAAAAGAAAAAGCCTCTACTTCCCAAAAAGCCCATTATAAAGGAAACCGAGGCAGAGGATTTTATCCTAGAGCATATTTCCTTAGGCCAATGTCCATGGATTATTCCCAAATAAGATGTTTCTTTAGAGGAAGGGGCAGGAGGGACCAGAGAAGAGCTGCCACCACTCCTGCACCTGCTTCCCAGTCTAAGCCCTGACTTCAGCAACCAGGTC
Source organism: Neoceratodus forsteri (assembly GCA_016271365.2). Lineage (NCBI taxonomy): Eukaryota > Metazoa > Chordata > Ceratodontiformes > Ceratodontidae > Neoceratodus > Neoceratodus forsteri. The sequence goes on from CM028131.1 coordinate 1,318,725,625, forward strand.
ACCTCTCCACACCCAGCAGGGGGCAGGCACTCCCACTACCTCCAATCCTGGAACCACATTACTTCGGACAAGTGGGTTCTGGAGGTAGTAGAAAAGAGCCTGTCCCTTCAGTTCAAAAAGTTTCCAACTCTCAGGGGTTCCTTACTGTCAAAACCCCTAACTTCAACAGAAACACTTCTGCTGGAATGGGAGGTAAAGAAATTGCTATCAGCAAAAGTAGTGGAGAGGGTACCCTCATCACAGTTGGGAAAGGACTTCTGCTCCAGCTACTTCCTCACAGAAAAGAAGAATGGGGAGTGGCGACCTATTCTCAACCTCAGGTAAACCAAAATTCAAAATGATCACTCTCAAAAGGGTGATTCATTCTTTGCAACAGGGAGACTATCTAGCCTCCCTAGATCTAAAGGATGCTTATTTCCATATTCCAATAAGGCAGTCCTACAGAAAGTTTATGAGATTCAGACTGCCATCAGGACACTACCAGTTTGCAGCCATGCCTTACGGTCTGACATCGGCTTCAAGGGCATTCACCAAGTGCCTAGCTGTAGTGGCACCTTACCTAAGGAAACGGAGCATAGCAGTCTACCCATACCTGGATGGCCGGCTTCTGGTGGGAAACACCACTCTGCAAGTCACAGAGGCTCTCAGCTACACAAAACAAACTCTACAGTTTCTGGGATTCCTTATCAACGAAAAGAAATCCCACTTAAATCCAACTCAGCACTTTAACTTTATAGGAGCACAATTGGATACACAGCAGAGCAAAGCTTTCTTTCCATCAGACAGGATCCAAAATTTCCTGTCAGTGGTAAACTCTTTCATGCCGAACCAGTCCAGGATGGCCAGACATTTTCTAAGGCTCCTGGGACACATGGCCTCTATGACGGCTGTTGTCCACGGGGTCAAATTCCAGATGAGGGACATACAGTACCACCTGCAGGCTTACTGGTCCCAAAGAAGGCATTCTATATCTAAGCTGGTTCCAGTCACAAAAACACTACTCTAAGCTCTGGACTGGTAGAAGGACAAGCCAACCTTTCAGTAGGCATTCCGTTTCAGCTTTCTACACCCACAAAAATCATTACTGCAGATGCCTCCCTCCTGGGGTGGGGAGCTCATCTGGGCAATCACGCTGTAAGTGGCACTTGCTCTTCCAAAGAATCCATAAGCCACATCAACCTGCTAGAGCTCAGAGCCATCTACCTGGCCCTGAAAGCCTTTGTGTCTCGGGTAAAAGGCCAATCAGTGCAAATCAGTACAGGCAACATCACTGCCATGTTCTGTATAAACAAGCAAGGTGGCACAAGATCCTCAGTGCTTTGCACAGAGGCAATGAGAATTTGGTCTCTGACGTATTCTCTCAATGTGAGCCTTTCAGCTATACGTCTTCCAGGCGAGGACAACACTCTGGCAGATGCCCTGAGTCACATCAGCCAAGGGCACAATGAATGGACTCTGAACAAACAGGTCCTTGTCACAGTTTTCAGGAGGTGGGGCACACCAGAAACATATTTGTTTGCCTCTCACCTCAACAGTCAACTTCCTCTGTACTGCTGCAGGCCCCCCACAATAGGGACTATCCCAGCAGATGCTTTAACTCTGGACTGGTCAGGCAAGTTTCTTTATGCCTTCCCTCCATTTCCTTTGATTCACAGGGTGTTGCTGAAGCTGAAAGCCCAGTCAACGACGATGATCCTGGTGACATCGGAGTGGCCAAGGCAACATTGGTTCCCTTTCCTGGTAGCACTGTCACACAGCAAGCCTATTCGACTTCCCTTCACTTGCTCTCTCCTGACGCTATCACAGCTAAGAGTGACCTATCCGAATCTCCAATCCCTTCACCTCAAGGCTTGGCTCTTGAGGAGTTAGAGTAGACAGATACTCAGTATTCTGAGCAGGTCCTTGAAATCCTAAGGATGTCCAAAAAGTCCAGTACCAAGAAAACTTACACAGCTAAATGGAAAAGATTGTCTCTGCAGTGCAAGGGGAAACATATAAATCCTCTCAAAGCCCCAGTGCCCAGCCTTTTGGATAATTTAGTCCATTTACAGACCTGAGGCCAAAAGACCTCATCTTTAAAACTTCACCTAGCTGCAATTTCTCCTTACCTTTCCATAGGTAAGGACAAGTCAATCATTTCATTGCCTGTTTTCAAAATGCTTTTCAAAGGCCTACTCCACCTTTGGCCCCCAATTAGGGAACCTGTTCCCCCTTGGAGCCTTAATCTGTGCTTTGCCAAATGCATGGAGCCACCTTTTGAGCCGATGGCTACGGCATTCTTAAAGTATGTTACCTGGAAAACAGTCTTCCTAGTCACCATCACCTTCGCAAGAAGAATCTCAGAGCTGCAGGCACTATGTAGTGAGCCTAACTACTTAATCCCTCACAGGGATAAAGTAGAGCTTAGAACTAATGGGAAATTCTAACCCCAGTAATACTCAGGTATTCATAACTTTATGCAGTCAGCTTTCTAAGTAGAACTGCCCAGAGAGAATTTGGAATATATGCAAATGATGGAATCTTTTACATGAGCCACTTTTCAAATGCTGCCTTATACTAACTGCCTTAGTTCTAAACCCCTCAGATTTCTCTGCCTGTCAAGACTAGATGAGCAGAGATCCTCTCCTCATCATCTTTTGTTCTGACATGAGAAACCTTATAAAATATTATAAGTATTCTTTAATTTTCATTTGCTGCCTTTTACTTTTTGTAATTTTAGGTAAACCCATAGTTTTAGTGTTTAAATTGTAAGTTTTCTCAGTTTCTCCCGGTTCGGTATAACCGGGGGTATAACCGAGGTTTATTTTATACTTATGGGAGTTTTCTGACTCCCTTAGTTATGTTTAATTTGATTAAATTAGTTTGTTTTAAGAACCGCTAATACCGGTTCCTGAACTGATAGCCTCAGTTCATTTTATCTCAGTTCCCGGATCCCTCAACGGTTCCTGAACCGACTGCAACTGCTAAATAAACTTATATAAAATATTATTTTTTAGTGGTTGCAACTGTTATTAGCTTTACATTGAAATGTTATAAAATGAAACTGGTGATCCCAGTTTCAAACCTTGTATTCAGTGTGGTGAAATTTTATTAAGTCAAACATTCTCTTGTTTTGCCTATCTGGATATGAACATTTAAAAGCAGAGTGAAATCTGCATTACATGTCCTGAAAAAACTACTAAAATGCCTGGATAAGGCTAAAAAAAGGAAAAATGCTATCACCACCTAAGGGTCCCTCAAGATCTGACCAGTTGAGACCCTAAGTTACTGTGGCTGAAACCACAACAATTAATGCAACTGCTGCCCTGGCTGAGATGGGTATACAAGCAGTTCCTAAGAGGCTTGCTGAACCGGCTGACTCCTTGGTTCCCTCAAAAGAAATCAACAAAACTAAGCACACAAAACCCCTTGCTGGACAGCATCTGGGGACTTCTGTGCCTGCTATAAAGCCTGCCAACTCCTTCAGAAATTGCAGGCTGGTTCTGATTGGGGAAGTATTTGCCAAGACAGGTAAGTACAGTTGTGTGCTGCTTCCCTTGGCTATAATCACCTAAATGAATATTGTGAAATTTATAAATTTTCCCGGGAGGAAAAATTGTGGAGAAATGCCTTGAACGGCTAAAGAAAAGGCTTACAAGGGCTGTCTGTCTCTCATCAGCAGACCTCTGCAAAGCAGTCTTCCTAATATTTAAAAGGAAGAATGTGTAATTATTATGAAATGGAAGAGAACCTATTGAATCTGAGGTTTCCTCTGAACATGAGTTTCTCTCCCCACAGAACATCTGAGGATTATTCCTCATTCTTCACATTGGTGAGAACGATTGGGTTGACACCCACTAAAAGCTTCCCATTCCTGTGAATAAATTCTTCAGGGAAGATACTTTAAAGATTTTACAAACTCCTAGCTCTGTTCCCCCTCTGGATAAGAGGATGTATAAGAAATTTCAGCTGGACAGGAAGGGAACTGAAATTTATTCCCTCACCCTGTCCACCAAGGAGTGGTTAAAGTGACAGCCTGTGACAAGGCAAAGATACCCCTGCCATCCTATCCTCTTAACAAGGATTCCAGGGAAAAATTGACAACATGGCTTAAAAAGGAATATTTATGAGGTTCCTTGGCCGTCAGGCAGGCACACATTTCAAGTCTATGTCAATACCAAAGTCACTGTGGTAGTCGGCCCCTGCTATGTCACCAAGGCCCAGACTCTCCTGTCAGATGATCTAGCTGAAACGGCTAAATTTGGTTTGGGAGCAGCCAAATAACAGTTCAAGTGGCTGCTGCCAGATGGATAGCAAGGAAGTTTGCCTGGCTGCGAGTCACAGACCTCACTCAGGATACCCAAACCAAGGTTATAGACTTTCCAGTCGAGGGTAATTCCTCTTTGGAGAAAGATAAAGGCTTACATGAAAAAGGTGGATATATACACCACAGCAAGCCCCTTTTTTTCCCCTATCAGACTGGGGCTGCGCCTCAGTATCAGCAGTACCCACAGCAGGGGTATGTCAGGCACCTCAGACAAGTGGTTCTGGATGTAGTGAGTCAGGGATTGTCTCTGAGCTCAAGTTCCTTCCACTAAAAAACAGTGCCAAAAAGGACTAGAAAGGTTGCAAAAGAGATCAAATAAGGGCACTTCAAGCTCTGACCAGCCAACACCATACAAATCTGCATGTGAATCTGCTGTATCTTACTTACACACCCCTGAGAAGGGTGATTCAAGCTTTTTTTTTTTAAAGGGGGGTGAGTGGTCCAGCTGTCTCTCCAGTCCCCTCCACAAAAACAAAAAAGACAAAGCATGTCAAACCCAAGGAAAAACCTAAAGGGGTTCCTGGCATCACTGTATTTAAATTATTTCCACACTCCCATAAGGGAGTCTTACAGAAAGTACTTCAGGTTCAGACTCTCATCAGGTCACTCTCTAGGAGTATACACAGTGGTAGAAACACCTTCAAAGATAAGGTGTCACAGTTTTCCCATATCTAGATGACTGGCTGGTGGTTGTAGAATCACTCCAGCAAGTGAGTCTGCAACTCACCTAGGGTCTCCTGGACTCTCTAGGGTCCTGGATAAAGCTAAAGAAAGTCTGACCTTCAGCCTGCTCAAGCACTCCAGTTCATAGGAGCAGAGCTAAATATCCTGCAAGGCAGGGCCTACCTGCCCCTACACAGGGCAAGACGTATTCCACTAATAGTGGACTCATTCCAGGTGAATGAACCAAACACCACAAGACAGTTTTCTTCAGCTTCTGGCCACATGGCACCTGCCACTAGCACAGTCTTGGAATCCAGGTTACAGATCAGGGCCATTCAGTGTCACCTCATGGCTCAATGGTGTCAGACAGGACCCTCTTTTTTAAAACTAATACTAGTAACAAGGACATTGTTACAGGCCTCCAATGGAGAACAAGAGGGAACCAATCTAAGGGAAGGGGCTTCTTCTTTTTCAGCAAGAGCTCCTATCAGTTGTCTGACAACAGATGCATCCCTACTAGATTGGGGCGCCCATCTGGGGGTTCACACCACCCAAGGCACATGGTCAAGTGTAGATTCACTCCTGCACATAAACCTGCAGGGGCTAAGAGTAGTGTTACTGCACTAAAGGTCTTCACACAACTACTACGACGGTGGTATAGGACAGAAAAGACAATACCAGCACAATGTATTACATCCACAAGTAGGGAGGGACAAGGTTAAGCCCTCCCTGCTCAGGACTTATGAAAATACAGAGTCTAGCATCTTCCATGGGACCCTGCAGGATATTAGTTTGCCATGTAGGGACACTACCTTGGCAGATACCTTGACTCAGATCAATCAGTCCCATCAGGATGGGCCTTGAATAGTCAGGTGGTACAAGTTATCTTCAGGAGGTGGGGCATACCAGAGGCAGACTTGTTCAAATCCCACCACAACCACCTGCTACAGTACTAAGACAGTCAGATCCTGGACCAATCCCCCCTGGATTCCCTGGTTCTGAGTTGGCCAGGGAAGCACCTGTTCTCTTTCCTTCCTTCTCTCTGGAATACAGTGCATTTTTCAAGCTCAGGTCCCATCCAGCATCAATGATCTTGTTAATGCCAGACTGGGCCAGGCAGAATTGGTTCTCTTGGCTACTCTCCATGTCTGGTTCCAAACCAATACACCTTTTCTCAGAGGCACAACCTGCTAATCTCCAACCGGGAGGCTTCTGTACCCAAACCTTGGGTCACTCAGGCCCAAGTCATGTCTCTTGAGGGCCTACTGTACAATAGCCAGCCTTGCATCTTTTTCACAGTGTCTTAGACATTTTATGTGGTTACAGGAAGCCCTCCATTAAGAAACTGTACGCTTCAGATGGGAAAAGGTTTACTATTGGTGTTCAGCCAGAAAATGATTTTCCAGCACATGCTGGGATCAAGCAGTGATTGACTAACTTACCTATTTATATTCATTGGACTTGCAGTCCAGCATCCTCAAGGTCCAGCTAGTTGCAGCATCTGCTTGCATATTAATTGGACAAAATGTTTTAATGATCCCAGATCCTAGCCTCAAAGAGGCTCTTCTAGGGCCTAGCACATATCAGCACAGGCTGGTGTTCCAGCTGTGCTGGACTACGTTACCCTATTTGCTTTCACTGGGCTTGCAGACCAGTACCTAAAAGGTCCACCTGGTCTCAGCATCTGTTTACTTCTCAGTTGGACAGAATGTTTTTTCAAGCCTCAGACTCTATCTTCAAAGGGTTCTTTAAAGGCCTGGTCCATTTGCACTCCCTCACAGGGAACCAGTGCCAGCATGGGACCTAGATGTGTGCATAGTTAGGCTCATGGGTCCCCCTTTTTTGAGCCTGTTTTCAGCTTATTTGAAATATCTAAAAAAAATATATATATTTTTTTTCCTTGTGATAATGATTTCTACCACAAGAATCAGTGAGCTCAAGTTTCTCTGCCTTAAACAGGACCACATTTCATTCCACAGAGACAAAAATTATTCTGGGAACAAACAAGAAGTTTCTCCTTTACATGACTTCTGATTCCCATTTTAATCAAACCATTATGCATAAATACATAGATACATAGACAGTGTCTGCAGATAAGGGCCTATAGTCCACCCAGTCTACCCATCTTATCTATCTTTTTCACTGAACACTTTAGTTCTGGAGAAAAGAGTCTTCATGGTCTGGACATCAAAGGAGCTTTTAGCTATTACTTGACAACCACTAAAGTCCATAGACAGCACAGAAAACAGCTGTTTCTGACCTATGAGAATGCGGGAAAGGGTAACCCAGCATCAAAAAGATAAATTTCTCGCTGGCTAGTACAGCATTTTAAGTTTTTGTTATTCTAAGGCTGGAAAGGAGCCCCCAAGAGGGCCCATTCCACAAGGGGCACAGCTGCTACCATAGCAGCTGTCAGGGATGTTCCCCTGGTAGACATCTGTAAAGCAGCTACCTGGAAAACAGTACACACCTTTACAAAGCATTACAGTCTGGATATTCTCTCCGGGGGTGATGCCAGGTTCGGCACAGCAGTCCTGCAAAGTCTGTTCACAAACTAAAGTTCTGTGCCCACCTCCAAAGGTACTGCTTTGTGGTCTGCATAACGTTATGAATACCTAAGTATTACTGGGGTTAGAAGAAAAAAGTACTTACCATAGTAATCTTGTTTCTTCCAAGTGATACTCAGGTATTCATAACTTTCCCACCCAACCTACCCTGCTGGAATCTTTAGCTTCTGCACTCCTGAATACTGTGCTCTCAGGGGTATAAATGCCATTCTGGTACACATGTTGTGATTGTGTTCACTATTGTTGTCCCCTTCCCCTTTTCCAGGTAACTTGAATATTCGAGGGTATCCTTTCATATGTTATGCCCTCCAGTTGGAGGCCCCCTTTTTGGGGTGTTAAGGAAGTTCCCTCTATTATTATTATGATTCTTAGTGTTATTATTATTATTACTGTTATTATTGTAATTATCATTATTACACTTATCCCCATGGGCCTGTTTTTCCAGGCTTCCAGGAAATCTGAGAGGTTTAGAACTAAGACAGTTAGTATAATGCAGCATTTGAAAAGTGGCTCATGCAAAAGACTCAATCATTTGCATATGTTCCAAATTATCTCTGGGCAGTTCTACTTAGAAGACTGACTACATAAAGTTATGAATACCTGAGTATCACTTGGAAGAAACAAGATTACTATGGTAAGTAATTTTTTCTTCCTGCCTAAGGTGGTGTCTGAATTTCACCTGAACTAGACCATTACCATTCCTGTGTTCTTTACTGAAAAATCCACTTCTGGAGAACAAAAACTCCATAGTTTGGATGTGAAAAGAGCCATCTCTTACTATCTGGAACACACCAAGCAGTTTAGAGGTTCCACGACTCAGCTTTTCCTCACCTATGGGAAGGTAGGTAGAGGAAGGCCAGCCACTAAGAGGACTATCTCTCGCTGGATAGTCTCCTGTATTCGTTTTTGTTATGACAAGGCTGGTAAACAGATCCCCTGAAGGCCTCTGGGCAGATTCTACCAGGGGCACTGCTGCCACAGTGGCAGCTGCGTGGGATATAATAATAACAATCTTTATTTATATTGCGCCTTTCTGAAATCAAGGCGCATTACAATAAAATAACATCGTATTAAAACATCATAAAAACAATAAAATTAACAGTATCAGTCCATGTCATAACCATCTCCGAATGCCTTTTTCCATAGAAAGGACTTCAGTCCTTGTTTAAAACCCCCCACAGTCATGCACTCCCGATTCCAACGGGTTAGAGAATTCCAGATGGTCGGCGCCACGAACATAAAAGCTCGGGCACCGGAAGATTTTAAAACTACCCTCGGAATCTCTAGCAACCCCTCGTTGGCTGAGCGGAGCAGTCACTCCGGAAGGTAATGAACCAGAAGATCTTTCAGATAGTCAGGGCCCAAATCATGTAGGGCTTTATATGTCAGTAAACCGACTTTAAAGGTGATCCGCCACTGAACCGGCAGCCAGTGCAGATCCCGCAGCACTGGTGTAATGTGGGAGGAACAAGGAATCCTCATTAACAACCGGGCTGCTGAGTTCTGCACTAGCTGCAAGCGGCGGATATCAACCCCCGGAAGCCCAAAGTAAAGGGAGTTACAGTAGTCCAAACGCGAGGTCACAAAGGCGTGGATCAACGTAGGCAGGTCGCTAGACGGAACAAGGTGCTTGATTCTAGCGATGTTCCTCAGATGGTAAAAGGATACCTTAACAACCGCCGACACCTGCGCACACAATGTCAGCCAATCATCGAGGATCACCCCTAGGTCGCGCACCTGTTCAGAGATAGGGAGCTCGACATCCTCCAAGAATAAACCTGAGGGATGGTTTGCTCCCCACCCTCCAATCCAGTGGCCGGGATCCACTACCATCACCTCCGTCTTCCCAAAATTCAACTTCAACCAGCTAGACTTCATCCAACCCTGGATCTCGCCGAGACAGTTGTTAAACACTGAGAGTGCTCCATTCTGGTCAGGTGCAAAAGACAGAGCTGGGTATCATCGGCATAGCAATGAAACTCCAGTCCATATCATCTTACAATATCTCCAAGGGGAAGCATATACATCGTAAACAACATGGGCATCAGCACAGAGCCTTGAGGTACCCCACAGGACAGAGAGGTAGGATCAGAGGAAAATATCCCTGACACCATCCTCTGAGTTCTACCTGTGAGGAAGGAGGTAAACCATCTGTGAACCAGACCTGACAGCCCACAGATGCATCTCAGGTGCTCAAGCAACACCCTATGGTCTACGGTGTCAAATGCTGCTGACAAATCCAATAGGACCAAAATGGACCATTTTTTCTGGTCTCTCGCCATCAAGAGATCATTGAGCACCCGAACCAGCACAGTCTCGGTGCTATGCCTCTTTCGAAAATCTGATTGAAGAGGGTCGTAGATGTTATGGATGAACAAATGGTTGTCAAGCTGGGCAGCCACCACTTTCTCAATTACCTTCCCCACAGAGGGAAGGTTCGAGATAGGTCTGTAGTTGGCTGGGGACTCTGGGTCCAGAGAAGTCTTCTTCAACACTGGTGTCACCACCGCTTCCTTCAGGGAGCAGGGATATTCACCAGAGTCTAAGGAGCACCAGACTATCCTAACTAGAACCGGGATGATAACCTCCCCACAGCCCATAATCAGGGCCGTGGGGCCTGGATCTAAACTACAGCATGTGGTGCGCATACCCTGGACAATCCTCATGACATCTTCGATTTCCAGCCTTTCGAAGGAACTCCAGGAGAACGGAGGGCTTGCAACCGCAGGCTGGTCCACTGCAACTCCCACAGAGAGTGCTGCGCGGGTCTTGGCCCTGATGTCATCCACCTTATCTGCAAAGAACCGAGCAAGCTCCTCACACTGCAATTGTGAAAAGGCTCGACTAACTTGTAGACAGGCTGGGTTGCACAGCCTGTCTACGGTTCGAAAGAGCTGGGCCGGTCAGTTCTGTGCAGCAGCAATTTCTCCGGATAGGAATGCTGCCTTCTTATGAGTAATTGCTGACTGATAGAGTTGATAATGCTCTAGGAGTCTAAGATGGTCGGCATCTAAGCTGGATTTCTGCCAGCACCTCTCCAACCTGCATCCTAATCGCCGCATCTCCCTCAAGTCCCCATCAAACCATGGAGACCGAGGGCGAAGGGAGAGAGGGCGCACACTGGTGGGAGCAATAGAATCCAGTGCAGTGGTAATGGCCTTATTATAGGCCAGAACCAAAACTTCAGGATTCGAGCTCATCACAGGAAATTCCTGATAGATCAAGTACCACAGTTAGGCCATCGGGAGTCACATCCTGTAAAGGGCAGTACTTGACCATCTCCACAGCGGTTGGCCTACGCAGAGGGGTGCGAAAATTGAATCTCACAGTGTGATGATCAGAACATCCAACAGGTTCCACCCCCATATCGGAGGCCCCCATCCCCAGGAGGAAGACCAGGTCAAGGGAATGGCCATGTTTATGAGTGGCAGAGGTAACCACTGTGAGAGGCCCAATGAATACATCAGTTGGAGGAAGTGCTGTCCAAATTGCGAGAGTTCGTCGTCGATCTAGGCATTAAAGTCACCCAGCACCATTGGTTTGGGCGACTCAAACACCAGGTCGACGATGAAGTCCGCTACTTCCTTAAGGAATAGCTTCTCGTCTCCAGGTGGACGATAGACGAGCGCCATCCTATAGCCCCCACCTGCCACTACGACACATTCGAATGATCTGGTCTCCTCAACTGGGACACTAGTGAGATCCAATTCGGTCTTGAAACAGACCGCAACCCCCAACCCCCACCCCTGCGATCCAGTCTCGGGCGGTATATCACCTAATACCTGTCTGGAACTGCTGCCTCAAGTACGGGGCCAGCATTGCCATCCAGCCAGGTTTCGGTGATGCAAGTCAGATCCGCTGTACCCACCAAGTCTGCTACAATGGCAGTCTTGTTCACAACGGACCTGGCATTGCATAACACCGCCCGGGTTGGATAGAACTTCTGGGATGCCCCAACCACCTGCCCACCATTTATAGAGGTGGTGCCCTTGGGTATGGAGACCAGACAGGAAGGCCCACGTTCTGCACTCCATTTTGCCCCAGGACGTCTTCTAGACTTAACCACTCCGATGCGAGCGCCCCTCTCATCCGTCCTTCATTTTTCATACCCCCCGCCCCTCCCCAACCTCCTGCGGGCAATTCCCAAAGCCCTGCAGTGCTGGTAAATGGAAAAAAGCAACGGGGGAGAAAAGAAGGGGCGGAGGGCATGAATAGCGGAGGATGAATAGCGCATGACCGGGGGGGGGATAGCAATATGTATTACGATCCACTAACATAGAACAATGACACTAACTTCTAATCTCCCTGTAGTAGAAATAAATTCAAATCAAAACACAAACCTAAAAAATTAAATTATAATAACTCAGAAAAAAGCTAAACAATAAATAAAACAAACATCAACAAACTTAGATCTAATTAACACAAATTAATCATCATACATCATAAAAACCTAAGTTATACCTTTGCTTGATGTCTGCAAAGCAGTCACTTGGAAGACTGTACACATGTTTACAGAACATTATTGATTGGTTGTACAGTCCAGATCTGATGCCATATTTGGTAGGGCGGTCCTTCAGAGCCTCTTCCCTAAATAGGTTCTGTCCCCACCTCCCAACTACTATGCTTTGTAGCCTGCAGATTGTTACTGATGCTAAAGGACCCCTGGGGTGAGAAGAAAAAATTACTCACTGTAGTAATCTTGTTTTTTCCAAAGTGCCCTTTAGCATCAGTAAGCTCCCACCCTTCCTCCCCAAGAAACCTGACTGAAGAGGACCCTGCTTCCTCATTATTGCCAAATTTGTTTCTCAACTTTTGAATACCAATTATAGCAAAGTTTACATGTTTTTCTATTGTTCATTGTTCATGCTGTTGCATGATTCTTGAATCCTGTTGGTTCACACTTAACTTGGGCATATTCTCTTTCTGGCTTCGAAAATATTCTGGTGCCGTCTGGGCAGGCTCCGTTCAGCACTCCCTCAAGCTTTCTTCTGATTGGCCAATTCATTTTTTCATTAGCATAAACTTCACTTTTCAATTATAGCTCTCCTCCTACTTTCATCAGGGAATATGCATCCCAACTCAGGCCCTATCACTCCAACTACCCCTGCGGTCACTGCTGCCGCACGTTCCTCCAGTGACAATGCCCTCTCTGTCCTCCCAAAAGGGTTAAAAATCGTGCATCTAACATTTGCAGCCTACTACCCAAAACTGACCTTGTACAAACCCTGGTGGCATCATGCACACCTGATATTTTAATCTTAACTGAAACTTGGCTCAGTAGCAAAATTCCTGACCAATCCATTTCAATCCCTGGCTATTCAATCTCCAGGCAAGACCGCTCAGGTAGAGGTGGTGGAGTGGCCATGCATGTTCAGTCATCAATACAATTTACCTCCACATGGTCTTCCTCCCTCCCAGCTACCTACGAAGCACTAACCTTGCAAATTACCCTACCTTTCACCTGTCCAGTCTACATAACCGGCATCTACTGCCGTCCAGGTATAAAACGGTCAGAGGCCACCAAACTCCTTACATCCATTACCTCCTGCTGCCACTCAGGGGAGCTTTTCATAATGGGTGATAATCTAAATTGTCTCTCCCCTAAGTTGGATAAAATACGAAATGATATATCTGCCTTAAACTTATCCCAACTTATCCTGGAACCCACACACGTAAATCCGCGAAAATGCAAAATCACTCCAATGGATTGGGCTCTCACCTCCTATAAAGTCGGACATCCTACCTGATGCTCTCAGTGACCATCACCCCATATTCCTTGTTCATAAAGTCCACCACCCCAAAGCCCCACACAAAATCATCCAACAGTGCTCATACAAATCCCTTGATCTTGACACCCCCTCCTCCACCAGCTCGCCTCAACTGACTGGTCACCCCTTGCCTCCCCCCTTACTGTAGATCATGCCCTAAAATACTTTACAGAAACATTTATCAGGATCTGGAATTCTTTTGCTCCTTTCAGTTGGTCTAGGGTTCAGGGGTATCCGTCTTCCTTGGAATACCCCTGAACTGCTAGCCTGTCTTAAGGAGTGTGACGGTGCTTGGAAAAAGCACAAATCCACAAAGCTCCCCATAGACTATGCTTCTTACCGCATGCTCAGAAATTACTGCACAAAAACTACCAGATTAGCAAAGTCTGAATATTTAAAATCTGCATTCCTTTACAATATAAACTCCCCCGCTAAATTCTGGAGAGTTGTCCCCCTCCCCCCCAGTTCTGAAAATAAATGACTCCCTAGTGTCTGATCCAGGTTTCGGTAGCCATGGAATTCAACTTGTACTATACCTCCTGTGCCTCAGCCCTCCTTAGCTCCCTCCGCTCTGTTACACCCACCTCCACTAGCATCCCCTTCCCTCCAGATCCTGTACCTTCTGCCTTCTCCTTCTCCTTGATCACCCCCAATGAAGCCTTAAGCCCTTAAGTGCCCTTCTCTCGATCAACCCTTCTAAAAGTTCTTCTCCTGATGACCTCAACCCTAAACTCCTCCACCTTTATGCCCTGTCAATAGCATATCCCCTCTCTCTAATCTTAAACTACTCTTTTAAGTCTGCTATGGTCTCCTCACCCTGGAAACATGCAGTGGTCCTCCTTCTCTGCAAGGGTGGTGACTTGTCTTTCCCCAGCAACTATAGCTCTGTCTCTCTTCTCCCCACACTTGCTAAACTCCAAGAACATCTGGTTCTTTCCCAGCTTTCCTCATTTCTTTCTGACTCCTCCTTCTTCACCCCTTTCCAGTCTGGTTTTTGGAAAAATCACTCCACTACCACCTCCTTCCTCAGGCTTACTTACTCCATCCTTACAGGGTTGGACAATGGCCAAATCACTTTGGCCGTCTTTGTTGACCATGCAAAGACCTTCAACACAGTCTTCCATCCCCTTCTCATAGACTCCCTCTCTGCAGCTGGGCTGTCCCCATCAGCCACTAACTGGTCCAGGTCCTACCTCACTGGCAGGTCTCTGTCTGTCAGGATCTCTGACTGCATCTCCACTCACCTACCTATCAGGACAGGAGTCCCACAGGATTCAATGCTTGACCCCCTGCTCTTCTCCATATTCCTAAATGACCTCCCATCAGTATGCTCCCCATCCTTGTCTATACACTTGTACATGGATGGTACTGTCTTGTACTCCTCTGGTACATGTCCCTCTAATGTTGCATCCAGTCTTCAACAGGATTTCAATCAAATCCAGCTCTGGTTTGCTTCCCATCAACTCTTCCTGAATGCCAAGAAGACTGTCTCCATGGCCTTTGGCACTAGGCAGAGACTCTCTCTCTTGGCTCCCTGGCCTGCCCACCTTCCACACCCTGGATAGAGCAACTTTGGAGGACACCTCCTCATTTAGATAACTTGGGGTCTGGTTGGACCAACACCTCGGCTTCTGTGTACATATCGATGCCATCCTGAAACAAATTGTGCCCCAAGCTAGGTGCACTGTTCAGGAACCACAGCTGCATCCCTCCTACGGCAAGGCGTGAACTTGTCCAAAAGATGATCCTTCCTATCTTTGACTACTGTGATGTAGTCTATGGTGCTGCTCCCAAATCCTCCCTAACCAGATTGGACACCTTCTTTAACTCATTCTGTCACTTTGCTGCTGATGCCCCCTCCCGTTCTCATCACTGTGATCTCTACCATGCCCTGTCCTTTCCTTCACTTACAAATAGGTGCTTCTCCCACTGTACCAAACTGACCTCAGAATTTTGGCTTGGTGAACTTCCTCCATACCTCAACTCATCCCTCCTCCCTACCCTCCTGCCCCCTCACTCTCTCTGATTGTTTGACACCTGGACCTTGGTGATCCCCCGCCACTCTACCCTCATCGGTCAGACTGGTTTTGCTCACAGATTCCCCGAAATCTGGAACTCTCTCCCTCCACAGATATGACACTCCTCCTCTTCCCACTCTCTCACTCTTGCCTTACAAAATTACTTCTCCTCTAGCTGCTCCTGTTATGATCCTCCTTATCCCCCTGCTCCCTTGCATCATCCTCCCTAAATCTTCTTTCCCGCTGGCTTTTACAATCACAAACTCAGCACTTAATCACCCCCTGCATTATTACCTCCTCCCCCAGTCTCCCTCGCTATCTCCCTCTTTCCCTCCCTCTCCCCCATCTCTGTCTCTCTTCATTACAAGCCTGCTTCATGCCCTCCCTTGCAGGGTTCTTAGTATCCTGAAGGGGGAATCCTGGGTCTGGCATTTCACACCTTCTTTCCTTCCTTCCTTCCTAATTTCAACCATCTCACTGGCTCTCACAATATACAATCTCAGCACTTAATCCCCCCCCAACACTACCCCCACTGTCTCTCTTTTTCTCTTCGTTAATTAAGCCTGCTCCATGCCCCTCTTGCAGGGTTCCCAGCATCCTGAAGATGGAATCTGGTTCTGGTGTTTTCTCTCCTTCCTTCCTAAAATCCCCCCACCAAACTGGCTCGCTCTATGCTCCTCTTGCAGGGTTCTCAGCATCCTGAAGAGGGAATCTGGTTCTGGCATTTTCTCTCCTTCCTGCCTAAAATCCCCCGCAACTGACTCTCACAAATACAATCTCAGCATTTAGTCCCCCTCCCCCACCTCTACCCCCACTCTCTTCACTCCTCTCCCTGCCTCGCACTTACTCTGTGCCTTTGTTTACCAGCTTGTCTTGTTACTCCCTGCTCTCTGTCACATGGTTGATTCACTGTTATAATATGTTGTAGGTATTCTAGTCCATTTGGCCCTAACTGCATAACTATATGTTCTGCATAAATTTATAAGTTGTTTATTCGGCCTCCCTGTTACCTCCCCATCACACGTCAAATGTCAGCTATGTATGTTACGCTTACCTAATTGTACCCCGTATGTAACTATTGCTATATGTAACATTATGCTTCTTTGCTTATTTGTACAATTCTTGTTAAATCCTTTGTACCTCACTCCCCCCAGGTCACACTGGGAGACGAACAACTTGTTGTTCAGTGTGCCTTCCTAGTGAAATATGTCAATAAATAAATAAATAAAAACTCCAAGGCAGCCCATCCTAGTCAGCTTACTGCATATTGTTATTGATGCAAAAGGACACCTTGGAAGAAGCAAGATTACTATGGTGAGTCATTTTTTCTTTTCTGTCGTTGTTGCACTCATTTATGGGGTACAGGCAAGGGTAAGGCCACAATATTGTAATAGGTTACAGTGTTTGAATGTATAAATCTTGTAGTGTAGTAGTAAAATCTTTATTTTTAGACAGTAAAGTTGACCATCACACCATTAGGACTAAAGGTCCTATTTACAAGGTGGTCCTGTGTTTTAGAAGCATAAATCTAATCTAATACATACATTTCACTAACCTGAAAACCAGCATCATTCTACTGGATGAGCAAACTCATAAATCACACATTATATACAATTTTACAATATGTACATATGTACAAAATAGCTAAGGTAGAAATTTACTCAGTGTTGGAAATAATTAGTTGTCCAACACATACATATTATCTGAAATTTCTTGTTTCAACCTCATAGTGAATGCCCTTGGTTATCCATTACACATACAGGTTATCTGAAATTCTTATTTTAGCCTCGTAGTGAATACCTTTGGTGAACCCTCCATGGTTTTAATGTTATTATTTAATGACTCCCAAAAATTATTTACCATATAAGGGAAGGTCATTTCTCGATATTCACTCCCTTTGTTTGGTAACAAGCTCAATTGACTTATCTTTCCTCAAAACATATTGATATTCTGTTTTCTGTAGTTTCTCATACAAGTACAAAGGTTTAGATTTTCTGAGGACTCTTTGAATTTGATTTGCCCACACTATCTTTCTTTTGCTTTCCAGTGGTAGCCATCCAGGTAATTTATACATAGCACAATGATGTACGTGATAATCACATTTTAAAGTAAACCTTGCCAAATTATATGTTACGTTTATTTTTGACAATTCAGTTTTTCTGGTTAATCCATAAATGTGAGATCCATATTCTAGATATGGAATCAATAATTGGTTCACCACGGACATTCTCGTTTTTGGGTTAAGACAGAATTTAGATCGTCTAAAAGCCCCCAGCCTACAAGTTACTTTTCTAACAATTTCTCCAGTATGCTTTTTAAAGCTTACATTTGTATTTATCCAGATCCTTAGATATTTGTACTCTGTGATCAAGTGTAATTCTTCATTTGTATCTGTTGTTATACTAATGGTGATTGAATCTGCCGTTTTACTTCACTGAGACTTAGCATTACTTTTGATTTCTTACTATTCAAGACAAGTCTTGAGTCCCTAAATCAAGTACCTATGCTACAAAAATCTTCCTGGAGAACCCTTTCCATATTACTGATATCATTTCCTTGTGCAATAATAACTGTATCATCAGCATAAGTCACAAATCTGTATTTTTCACAGTTTCTACAATTTGATTTACATAAATTAGAAAAAGAGTAGGTCCTAAAATTGATACTTGAGGGAATCCCCATTGAACAAATTCCTTATTTGATAAAATAGTGTCAGTTTGCACCTGTTGAGTTCTGTCTTTCAAATAGGAGTTAAACAATTACAGGTGTCTTGTGCAAACCCAATATCCAACATGCGTTCATGTAAAATATTCTGTTCTACCATGTGAGAGGCCTTTGAGAGGTCCACAAACACTGCACATACCGCCTTTCCCTCATCCAATCGAGATGCCACTAAATCAATTAGGTCAGTAGATATGGTGCGTGGAATGTGATCCCCCTGAAAGCCTGATTGATACTTGGTTAATAATGAATACTTTTCTAAATAATCTCTTAATTGGGCTTGCACAAAATCCTCAAATAGCATAGAAACAATTGACAATATTGCAGTTGGGTGATAATTGGAGGTTTTTTGGTATCATCTCCCTTATGCAAAGGAATAACTTTGGCATTTTTCCAACTTGAAGAAAATTTGCCTTCCCTCAAACTTATATTAAAAATCTTAGTAGGAACTGGTGCTGTTATTTTTATTGAGTCCTTTAAGAACCTACCCTCAATCCCATCTCATCCAAATGACTTATTAGCATTAATGTTTCTAATGGCATTCTTCACCTCTTTACATGTAGTAACCTTGAATCTAAAATCTGGACTGTTATGTTATCTTTTTATAGTGGTATATGCTTTAATCTTATTTATATTTGAAACTGGAATATCAACACCAGGGAGAGAAACAAAATATGAATTTAATATATTTGCAGATATTTTAGAGTTTTGTAAATTGTCATCAAGGCACAGGTTAGGAAGCATAGGAAAACGAGGAGCAGTTTCTGTAGCATGTTATTGTTCTCAGTAACAGCAAAATTAAAAATAAAAGTGATGGACTTCCAGTGACATGACTGCTATGTGATAAGCATTGATTTCAGGCTCTGAGAACAACTTCGGGAATTGAACTAAATCCACCCTTGAAAAGACTATTTTCACGACAGTCCACCCCTATTATTGCTTGGGGACATGCCTCTGAAGGGAAACAAAGAGAAAAAGCATAAAAGTAAGCCGCCAGCTACTAGATGAAACAATTACATCTGGAAGCGGGAAAGAGAGGCCTAACAGCCTGCTCCCCGAGACCACACTCGCACTCTCACTCGGAATCATCCACGGATTGCTGTGAAGAGGAAATTCTACACCCAAGGAAAATGGGCTGCACTCTTAAAAAATATTATATTCTATGCAAAAAATTGAAACCTCTGTGGCTGATATGAGGAGAGACCTGCAGCAACTAAATACCAGAGTAATGGAGAATACAGACAAAATATCCAAAGTGGTAGAAAGCAGAGACTCCTCTGATCGTCTTCTTCTATATTTGCTTTGGCAAGAGAGACAGTCATAAATGCAGATAGAAGATATTGAAAACCAAGCGTGTAGAAATAACTTCCGAATATATTGTGTACCGGAGGGAGCAGAGGACGGCTTTCCTTCGATGGTGGACTTTATGCAGCACTTACTACTCACTACCCTTTCAAACAACATGAAGTCTTGCTGTATTCTGATAATTGCAGTGATTCTCAACCTTTGAACTGCCCCGGAGAACAAAGAGTTAACTTTATATGCAGGGCATAGAATGCTGAGCTCAAGCTCGGTTGAAGTCTCTGTCTGGAGTGATTCAAACCTAAACCATCAGATTCTTTACTCCACCTCACTGAACAGTCGCTCCGGAGATTCCTCCTTCAGCTCAGTTCGAAAGTCGGTTAAAGTTTTCAGCTTTTGTCGGTTTTTAAACTGAAAAAAGTATCCGCATAGTCGGTTCAGTCTCTGTCTGTGGTGCCGTGAGTACTAGATAGGAATTGTTCTGTTTTTCTGTGTGGAACTTGTAAAAGTGCGGCTTGGTTCGGGCTGAACCAGCCATTTGATAGTGAAATTTGTTTGTTTACTTAGTGTGTAGTTACCGGTTCTTATCGGTTATAAAAAAAAAAAAAACATGTTTTTAACTGTTTTTTTTCCAATGCCCATGACACGGTTAGGAACCGATAAGGGAGACTTGCCTAGCGGTTGCCAAAAAAAGCGTAAGTTTGGTGAGGTTGGCCATGTCTGAGAAACCCCAAGAAAAAAACCGGGCCCACTGGGTTTCAACACTGCAGTGAGTGTGGGGAGGTCTTTGCTAAGGCCGATCCCCCACACCACCAGTGTTTATTGTCTGGGGTTTGACCACCTCGATTCAGACTGCCAAATATGTAAAATCTTTCCCAAATCTACCCTTGAGAAGAGATTAGGTAGACTGAGGGAAAAGGAGGCCGAGAGGTCTGCTGACCCGGATGGCCAGCCCGGTTCGGTTTCGACCGAACCAGAAGGAATGCCCTCTGACCAGGGCGATACTTCTTCGGGCAAAAGGAGAGCTGATTCCAAGGGATCGGTTCCGACAAAAAGAAAGCACAAAGATAAATCGACCGGTTCGGATCCAGAGGTTCATGTTCTGACCACCAAAGAGATAGCCAGGGCAATTCAGATTGTGGAATCACTTCGTCAAGTTCCGACTGATCCGGCTCCTTCAGGCAGGGGTTCGGTTCGGTTGGTTCCCCCGGTTCAAGAGTATACCCTTGAAGATTTTTATGAACCGGAATTTGAAGAGGAAGGGGAATTTGAGGATGATGATGTAAGGAAGGTCTGGATGTGCCTGTGGAACGGACATCTCCCCAGACAAACCTTCAGGTGTTCCCCTCCTAGGCTTTTTGAGTCCCCTTCTCACTTTATGTTTTACAGAAAGGTGGCTGAAACCCTCCAGCTTCCTATGGAGGAGGCTGTGGAAGATCAAGAGGAGCCTGATTATGTAGAGATGATGGACATCCCAGAGTCCAAGAGACTGTCTGTTCCCCTCCATAAATCTTTTGGGAAGCAGACAAAAAAAATCTTAAAAGTCTCCTAACACTATACCTCCTGTGGATAGAAGAATGGACAAGATGTATACACTTTCAGGCTCAGACATGGAGTTCTTATGTCAACAATGCAGCCATGTTGGGGTAGTGCAGGCTGCTGCCTGTGACAAGGCAAATATTCCCTTGGCTTCACACCCTCCTGACAAGGACTCCAGGAAGATTGATGCCATGGCAAAGAAGCAGTACATGGTATCTTCTTTGGGAACTCAGGCAGGTGAATTACATGACCTATACAGCCAGGTACCAGAAGCCCAGGTGGGACACTGCACTGGCACTGGCTAAACAGGCCTCTCCCCAGCAAGCCAAGGAGCTGGAGGCAGTGGCTGCAGATGGGATTGAGGCATCTAAGGTTCAGTTTCATGCTGCAGTGGACTCTAATGATGTGTCATCAAGAGTCATGGCTACATCTGTAGCTCTTCGGAGGATGGCTTGGCTCAGATATTCTAGCCTCTCGCAGGACACCCAGGCTAAGGCTATGGATTTTCCTGTAGTGGGTAATTCTCTGTTTGGGGAGCAGACAGAGAATTACATGAAGAAATTGGATGAGTACAGGACCACTTACAGGAGTGCTCAAGCCAAGGAAAGGCAGGCAACTCCTCAAAGGCAGCATTCTAGGGGCAGGGGCAGCCCTTTTCAAAGACCTTTTTACCAAGCACAGGCCTCTTCTTCCTTTTCTCAGAGGGGGTTCTTCAGAGGGAGAGGCAGAAGGGGGATGAGCAGGGCTGCATCCACTCCTCAGCCTAAAGCCTCTGCCAAGCAGACACCCTGATGGGCCTGCCTAGGTCGACTCTCCTATTCCAGTAGGGGGCAGACTGGCTTACTTTGTCCAGAACTGGATGTCTATTACATCAGACAAGTGGGTCCTGGAAGTAGTAAGCCAGGGACTGGTTCTCAGCTTCAAAAAAATTTCCAAAGATGAGAGCCAGATCTTTTCCACCTGCAAATCTCTCAGAAACCCTTGCCCTAGAGGCAGAGGTTTCTTCTCTCCTAGCTTTAAGAGCTAGAGAGAGAGAGTACCTACCCTACACTGGGGCAAAGGACTGTACTCCAGGTACTTCCTGACCCCCAAAAACAGGGGAGTGGTGACCCATCCTAGACCTAAGATATCTAAACAAACATCTTTTAAAACCAAAGTTCAAGATGATAACTCTGGGAATAATCCTTCCCTGTCTAAGGCCAGGGGACTGGCTAGCCTCCCTGGACCTCAAAGATGCCTACTTTCACATTCCCATCAGGTGCTCCCACAGAAAGTACCTCAGGTTCGAGTTGCCCTCAGGCCATTATCAGTTCAGAGCAATGCCCTTTGGCCTAACCTCAGCCCCAAGGGTTTTCACAAAGTGCCTGGCAGTAGTAGTTGCCTTTCTAAGAAGGCAAAAGATTTCCATTTTTCCATATCTGGACAATTGGCTAATAGTGGGTCAGTCTCCAGACCAAGTCAAGTCTCACCTGCAAGTGACCCAGCACGTGCTCACTTGTCTAGGATTTCTTCTCAACCTTTCCAAGTCAGTTCTCGAACCAGTCCAGCTTCTTACCTTTATAGGGGCAGAACTGGACACACTCAGAACAAGAGCCTTTCTTCCTCTAGAAAGGGCAAGGGTTCTTATGGAACTAGCTTCTTCCTTCAGCCTTCAGGTATCTCGACCAGCAAGGCATTTCCTGCAGCTCTTGGGCCACTTGGCAGCTTCAACAGCAGTGGTCCAAGGAGCAAGATTCCAGATGAGGGATATTCAGTTCCACCTGAGAGCTTTCTTGTCTCAGAGAAAGGACTCCCTTACCAAACTAATCCCAGTGACTGTGACCTTGATCCAAGCCCTCCAGTGGTGGCAGGATCAGGACAATTTAAGATAAGGTGTTCCTTTTGTTGTTCAGCCTTGTTCAGTGATCCTTACCATGGATGCTTCTCTCCTGGGCTGGGGACCCCACCTGGGGTCCCTTACTGCCCAGGGCTGTGGTCCCCCAATGAATCCCTCCTCTACATCAATCTTCTGGAGCTCAGGGCAGTTTTTCTGGCTCTAAAAGCATTCTCACAGTCAGTACAGAACAAGGTGGTTCAAGTCAGAACAGACAACACCACCACCACCATGTGATACATCAACAAGCAGGGAGGCACTCTGTCCACGGCCTTGTGCACAGAAGCCATGAAGTTGTGGTCCCTGGCTTATTCCCTACAAACCTGTCTTGTAGCAGTTCACCTTCCAGGCAAGGACAATGTGCTAGCAGATGCACTGAGCAGGATTTCTCAGGACCATCACGAATGGTCCCTGGACCCTCAGGTGTTGAAAGTGATTTTTTTCAAGGTGAGGCACTCCAGAGATAGATCTCTTTGCAGCCCCAGACAATCACCAACTCCCTCTCTTTTGTTGCAGACCTCCAGTCCTGGACTCAGTCCCCCGGACACCCTGATCCTGAATTGGGAGGGGAAGTTTCTGTATGCCTTTCCCCCCTTCCCACTCCTGTTCAAAGTTTTGGTAAAAATAAGGTCTCAACCTTGCAAGGTGATTCTGATTGTTCCAGATTGGGCCAGACTGCCCTGGTACCCCCTGTTGCTGTCCCTAGCAGTCCATCTTCCCCTGTCTCTTCCCAGGAATTACAACCTGTTAACATCCTCTCAGGGAAGGATTTGGTACCCCAATCTTCAGTCTCTCAATCTCAAAACATGGCTCTTGAAGAGTTAGGTTTGCAGATCTGCATCTCTCCTAGGGGGTTGTGGATATCCTCAAGGCTTCTCAAAAGCCCTCCACCAGAAAGACTTACAACTCCAAATGGAAAAGATTCAGCATTTGGTGTTCTAAGATGCACGTTTCTCCAGACACTGCTGAATTGCCTATGGTTCTGGATTATATGGTCCATCTTAATGACCTAGGCCTCAGACCAGCTACTCTCAAGGTACACTTGTCAGCTGTTTCTGCATTTTTGTCTATGGGAAGCCTTCCTCACTATCTTCCCATCCTGTGTTCTGTCATTTTTTTAAAGGATTGCTTCACACCAATCCTCCTTTTAGAGACCTTGCCCTGCCTGGGATTTGAATGTTTGCATTGCTCAACTTATGCAACCCCCCTTTGAGTCTATGTCTTCGGCAGAGCTTAAGTACTTGACTTGAAAAACTGTGTTCTTGGTAACCATTACCTCTGCCAGGCGTATCAGTGAATTGCAAGCACTGTCAGTGGAACTTGATTTTATCTCCTTTCACAGGGATAAATTGGTCCTTAGAACCAATAGGAGATTCTTGCCCAAAGTGGTTTCAGACTTCCATTTAAACCAGTCTATGTCTCTCCCTGTTTTCTTCACTGATCATTCTTCCTCAGGAGAGAGGAGGCTGCACAGTTTAGATGTCAAAAGAGCCCTTAGTTACTACATAGAGCGTACCAAGGGTCACAGGTTTGACTCCCTCCAGTTGTTCCTCACTTATGGAGAAGTGGGAAAGGGCAAACCTGCCACCCAAAGATCTATTGCCAGGTGGATTATGTCTTTTATACAATTCTGCTATGAAAAGCTTGGAAAAACTCCACCCTCAGGCCTGAGGGCTCATTCCACAAGAGGTACAGCTGCTTCAATGGCTGCTGCCAGGGATATCCCTCTCTTAGAAATTTGTCAAGCAGCCACCTGGAAAACAGTCCATACCTTTACCAAGCATTACTCTCTGGATATCCAGGCTAGGAGTGATGCTCAGTTTGGCACAGCAGTACTTCACAGCCTATTCCCAAAGTAGGTTCTGTTCTTCAAGGTACTGCTTGGTAGTCTGCAATTGTCAGAATACAGCAAGACTTCATGTTGTTTGAAGAAAAAGTTACTCACCTTAGTAATTATGTTTCTTCTAATGGAGTCTTGCTGTATTCTGACCTCCTTCCCTGCCTCCCCTCTAAGAACCTGTTTTTGGGAAGTGGGTGGGCAGGTGCAGTGTTGCACCCCAGGGATGTTTTCTGCTCCACCCTCCTCCTTTTTGTTTGGGTGCAGATTTATTATTGTTATTTTTAGTACATTGGGTTTTGTTTTTGGGTTTCCTGACTTGAGTCTTCCTTGGGAATCCAAAACTTTTTTCAGCCAGTTGGCTAGTAAGAATGTTTACAATTTCCACATAGAATTTTTAGTTAGTTGGGCTCGTAAGAATCTGACAGGTTAGGTTTGAATCACTCCAGACAGAGACTTCAACCAAGCTTGAGCTCAGCATTCTATGGCCTGCATAGAAAGTTAACTCTTTGTTCTCTGGGGCAGTTCAAAGGTTGGGAATCACTGCAATTGTCAGAATACGGCAAGACTCCATTAGAAGAAACATAATTACTAAGGTGAGTAATTTTTTCATCTCTGCCATCTGACTTTCACTACGAAATGGATCGAGCTCATACAGCATTGGGACCTAGGCTGACCACTTCCTCAGCTCGACCAAGATCGATTGTGACTAGGATGGTATAGTATCAGGTAAAAGACCACATTTTGCAAGAAGCCTGGCAACTGAAGGAAGTGAAATTTCAAGGTACACAAATATTCTTTGAGCATGATTTCTCACCCACATTGCAAACTGAGAGACAAAGAACGAGGACCATCATCAGCAGTATAAAAGAAAGAAAAAGGGCTCAAAGCACAACTCAACTTCCTGGCTAAATTAAAAATATATACACCAGAAGGGCCAAAAGTCTTTAATACCCTGAGTGAAGCAGCACCAACCAGTCTTGCAAGATTGGCAGATTACAGTCCCCAACTTAGAAATGGAACAACTGGAACATCATCTCCTAAAGGAATCGTGGTCAGTTGCAGGTCAGAACACAGGAAGGAACCTACCGGGCAGTTTACCTAGAGTACTTGCTCCAGACCTGAAGAGACTGGTAGGCCTCTCAATCGATCGTGAGGGAAATAGCTATAACAGTAGAACAACCGTGACTTCAGCACAAGTAACTGTAGCTACCTAAAGTATGCTGAACTGAATAAGACTCTTTGTACATAGTGCTATGCTATGAGGAAAAAATAAAAGCACTTGATTAAAAAGAAAATCCCAGCAGTGAATGGGGGGGGGGGATTTTTCCCCCTCTCTTTCTTGTAAGTAAACTCAGCAGGAGGGAGGGTTACATTGGGAGCATGTAGGGGATTAAAGTGCCTCATCCACTTGTTGGGTAATTCATAGTAATCTAAATTCTCATGGCAATCTAAAGGGTTTAAGGATTATTACTGGATCTGATAGTACACTGAATTTTATACCATGGGAAGAGAAAAGGGAAGGGGCACCTGACTAGTGAGAATTCACAGGATAAGGAGAGTACATTACCAGATTCCAACTGTTAGACGAGCCTGAGGTTGGAACCTGGTTCACTGTTGCTAGTGGTGACACTGTTATTTTTCACTGCTTACTGACAGGGACTATAGACCCTGATCAGATAATTCCCCAAAATAGGGGAAGCCTTGCCTTTATAGGTTCCTAATAAGGAGGAAAACACTGTGACCTCCTCCATGAACAATAGTAGGATCACACCTAGGAAGACAGTAATTTAAATGTATTTTTCTTGTTAAGGTTGTATTGTTAATTTATTAGTTAAGACTTTGTTTTATATACTAACACTCTTCTGTTTGTTAAAGAAGAGTAGTTGGACAGTTATAATACAGATATTGATCTGTGACCCTGTAGTTGCTTATCTTACCTATAGCACTCTCATCTGGTCTCCTAACAGAACAAAACTAACATACTAATTCTCAATTTACAGTTATCTGGTTTACCCATCAGAAAAAATGACAATATGACACTTTCGGATGATGGCTGATTTATGCTTGATGTCATATAATGTTAAAGAGATAAACTCCCCTATTAAACACGAGGTTATTGGCAGAGTTAAAAAAAATTTGGGGTGTGAGGTAGCAGACACATAATGTGTTTTGTTCTCTGTTTCAGGAGATGCTCAGACTGTGGCTCTTTTTGTGGCTCGGAGCTATGTATACCTTGTAAAATTGTACTGTTCCTAGCCTAGCCTAGCATTTATATGACACATTTCTTTTCAAGTCTGCTTTCAATTTGTTTGGTGTTAAGTTGTTTAAAAATGTTAAAGAAATGTTTTGGTAGCCTTTTAGCAAGTTTTGCTAACTGCCGCTCCACTCTGGCTTGAAAACAGATCTCAGCAATGGCCAGATTGGAGTGCAGTTGCAGAGTTTGAACCTATATTCCAAATTCAAAAATTTGCATAGGTTCTGTTTCTGGGGCATGACTCTCAGCTGAGATGACTGCAGAAAGTGTAAACATAGTGAGGGATCACTTAAGAAGAAACAACATGACTATGGTGATAATTGTTTTCTTCTGGCATCGGGTTGGTAGAGGCATCATTACTATTATATCCCCTTTTCAACTTTTATATAATTCCTCAGTAGCTTGAAAAGTGGCTTGTTTATTGAAATATGTTTAAAGGGACACTGTCAACCTGTTTTTCATCATAATATTTCTAGTTGAAACCCCACATTTTATGATTGCTTACACTCTCTAAAATTCACTGATGTTGCTGTTTGTTTTGTCTGTCTCCTTGCTTAGTAGAACTGAACTGCATGGCAATGTAGGTTTATAAACAACCTTGTTTTTGTTTACAATCATATTTCTGTTCTTACTGCATACTTCCTGAGCACTAGAAACACACCCAAGCAGTACAGTCGCTCATAAGAAAATAGCCTCCTAAACACCCATTGCATCATGAGGGGCTAGACTGTGTTGTGGGTGTTCCGCAAGTCCAGGAAAGATGCATTTGGAATTGATCAAACAAACCTGTTTTGGTGTAATAACACCAGTATGTTGGGCAGTCTGTTTTTCACTTTCTTAAAGAAAATGAGTCAGAATCAAACTACCGGCTACATCAACAATCTTTACAGAATATTGGCAATCATAAAATATGTTTTTTAAACTACGGACACTTTGAGATCTAAGGGGGTTGACAGTGTCCCTTTAAAGAACAAATCTGTTGATGACTTCCCAGTGAGAGCTTTGTTTTGTCTATTTGTAGTGTGATATGTTGGGAACAATCTCAGTAAACCTTAATTTTGGTATCTTTTTCTGTGTAGGTACTATTCACGTCTACACCATATGCAGGCACCTAATGGCTGTCGGCCATACTGCTAAGGTAAAACTTATTTGTGAGTTTATATAAATTGTTGTCCCTCTTATTTCCTGCATCTCCACTGAATCCCCTAATACTGTAGGTATTACTATACTATTTCAAACTGCGGGGCATATCTGGATAGGCTGTAAGTAAAGCAACCGGGACTTCTCCTATAGCCAATGCCTGTCATCCCAGGGAAACTGGTAAATCATCATTCATGCTTTTGAATGTCAGTCATGGCTGATCATTATTAATCACCATATGTCACCTTATGATCAAGGGAGATCTTATTTAAGATCATGATTGAGAGCACGATTTAATCAACAAACGTGTAACATTCAAATCACCAACTGATGATTATTGATCATTTTTGTAAGCTTAAATCAGCTTGATGGTTTTTAATGATCCACTAATGATTAAGTGATGATCTTTATGATTATATCAGTCTTATGATGTAGGATTGTAAGTCACATGAGTAATATTGAACAAAGTTTTATATTTGTTACTAATATAAATGTGTCATATATCAGCAAAAGAAAATATAAATCATGTAAAGTCAACTTTTACTCCCCTTAGGATGATTACATGCTAAGTTTGGTATAGTATATTTATATCTGCATAACTAATTTGCAGATTAAAAGGCACAGTTTATAGACCAGAACAATAGTAGTTTCTATTTTGAAAATAATTTTGGCTTGGCAGTGTTAGTTTGCAGATTGTAAGTAAAGGTTTTTAGTACAAGCCAAGTACTTGTAGGAATACATAGAAACATACGTAGAAACAGCCATTAAAGGAACCACTTTATGGAGATACATAAATCAATTTAAGCCTTTACTGTATGACATAAGTAAGAAGTTAGGTGTAAGACTAAGTGTAAAAGAAATCAGTGTGTACCGTTCCGGTGGTGCTGAGGGTTGAGGTGCTAGGTGCCACACCTCACTTCATGCCAGTGACCCAGGTTCACAAACAGACTCAGGTTCCTGGGGGCAGATTATCAGGCATCCAGAGGACTGCTTTCTTCTCCTGGGGAGAGAGGACTTGCATGCCCTGCCCAAGACTGCCACTAGCTGGATGGCTGATGGCAGTGCAGGCTACAGCAACATGGAAGGGAGGACTGCGGCCTGGTGCCACATGTGTGACTCCACATGCATGTATCGCATTGGCCGCAGGAGGCTGCTGGAGAAAAAATGGAAATAAATGGAGCTGGGGCTTCGTAAAGCCATGCCTGCCCCCACGCTCACCCATGCTGTCACTCAATACCACCCCGGTCTATCTGGATATGTGCCATGGGGGGGAGGATGTCTCTTCCCTTCCTGACCCCACTGGGAAGGGGAATCCTTGGGGCAACAGGATCAAAGTAATTCCCGGTGGAGACAAGTGCCAGTTGGCAAGGGCAAGGCAGGGCTGAATACCACCCTAGACATCTAGGAGGATAAAAACTATATGGAGAAAAAAAGAAAGCGGTGTGTTTGGATAGATTTTGCATAATGTTTCATGATTCCAATAAACAAATAGGGGATACTGTATGTAATGGGCAGAGTCAAAGTATGCAGTTTATCTTCATGTGTGAGGGGGCAGGACCATAATTCACGAGTGGCAGAGCAATGAGTGAGTTATGAAAGTTATACCCACTCACAAGTGATGATAAATTGCCTATTTTGAGTCAGGCTATTGTATATTTGATATATGCAACAGTAGTTTCAAACAACAGGAGTCCATCAATGGTGTCTTACAAAGGAGCATCAGTCCACATGAGTGTGCCACCTCGGAGATAGAGCTTTATGTAAATTTTCAAATTTAAAATACAGGTTCAAACTCTGCGCTGTGTTCATGCTCCCTCTACTGATCTAATGTCAGATTTGTTTCTCCGCTTGAAAAGAGCAGTTGCTCAAAAGTCATCTCAAAGTCTTACGGTCTTATATTTTTTATTTTACTTATACCATTTTCTTTTTTTTTATGTATAAAAGGTAGTTTTCGATTATTCTATGTTACGGTGTTTTATTTAATAATTTTAATATTTTCACGATATGTTCGCGATTCCTCCAGTTCCCAATCTGTTCCCAGGCTGCTTGATAATGCAGTTCTGACCTAGAGAGCTGAACGCTTTCTCTGTAAAAATTAAAATCACTTTTGATTTTACTTCAATTTGAAGTGGTTTTAAAATTCTTTGGCTTTATCGTTTGTGTTTTTGGAAACAGAATATTCTTTTTTACAGGTCCAGTAAGTGTTGGCATGACTGACAGACCTAAAAAAACAAAACAGGGCCTGTTTTAAAAACTGTAACCAATGCTTTCAGCTCCTGGCAAAGGCAGACTCCCAAGAGCTTTGTTTAAAGTGGCTGGGTCCTGATCACACATTTATTAATTGTGAGTTTTGCAAAAGATTTTTCCCTAAAAAACAAATGAAAAGAGCTTTTAAAGAAAGAAGAGTTTATGGCTTCTTAGTCTGCCTCTAGGTCACCAAAACACAATAAAGGCTCAGACAGCGCTTCCATGATGCTGTAAAGCATGCAAAAGAGGGTTCTTCTCCTCATACGCAGTAGTCCTTGTCTATAGGAACAGATGAAAAAGATGAAGCTGCTCACCCATTGAAAAGGCATGGAAAGGATGATGAAGATATCAGAGTGTCCAATAGAGGGATCTCTGATTCTAGTGATGGGAAAAATACAAATAAAAAAGCCTCAGAGCAGGTTCTAGAATCAGTGCCTGCTAAGAAAGAGCAAAAAGAAAAACATATCCCTGCCATTCCTCCTGTGATTTAAAAAGGAGACAGTGGAACAGAATCAAATGTCCTCAGCAGAGAACATGACAAAGGTATGGCAGTTTTTTCCAGACCTTTCAGGCGATGGGAAATGTATTTAATGTGCCTGCCCCCCTCAAGCTCTGGTTTCAGACCACCTATCCATAGAGGAGGAGGAGATACATGTATTGAATAGGAGGAAGATGGTGAACCCATAGAACCTGATGGTTTCCCTGATTAGGAATTTGGTTCTCCTCCTAGGGCTACTAAGGAATTATACCTCTTACTCCTTATTCCTCAAGCAAATGGTGCACACCCCTAACATCCCCTTTCATGAATCAGAGGAGGGTGAAGAGGAAGTGGATTTCATAGACATGATGGTACTAGCCACAGCAAGGAGGCTACTGGTTCCCATACACAAGTCCCTCAAAAAAGCCATGTCTAAAGTCATGTCAGCACCTAATTAGCTGCTGTCATTGATAAGAAATCCGAAATAAAAGTATCAGGAGGACAGGCAGGAGGTAGAGTAACCGTATGCCCACTCTGATCAGAAAGGAGTCATACAGGTGGCTGCCTGTGAGAGGACCTAGGTACCCCTCACGACACAGCAGCCTGAGAAAGATTCCAAGAAACTGGATACTATGGCCAGTAAAGCGCACACAACAGCTTCCCTTCTGCACAGACAGATAGCTTACTTGGCTTATACAGCTCAGTACCAGAAAACTCTGTGGAATGCAGTGCTAGCTCTGAGTGATAAAGTAGATGGTGAAGTGGCACGGGATCTGGCTGCTACAGCAAAGTCAGTCCTGGATGCCACAAAATACCAGTTTCACTAGTCTGTGGATACCAATGACTTTTCAGCAAGAGTCTTGGCTTATGCAGTGGCATTAAGGAGGTTTGCCTGGCTAAGGGCCACCATCCTTACCCAGGCCACCCAAACCAAAGCTATTGATATCCCCTTTGAGGGAAATTCTCCATTTGGTGACAAAACAGGTGCATATGGAAAATGTGGATGAGTATAGAGCCACTTTTAAGAATTCTACTGAGAAAGAAAAGGCCTCCAACTCCTACAGGCCTTATGGAATGGAAGGCAGTGCAGAGGTTACAGTCTCAGACCTTACACTGTCTATGCATGCTAGCCAGAGAGAGGGTACTACAGAGGTAGAGGCAGGAGGGGCTCAAGATGTGCAGCAGCACTAGCTACTAAGCTGCAACCAAAACAAAAACCCCTGACTGTTTTGCTCTGGTCACCAGTTAGCCATTGCCAGTGGCAGGAAGGCTGACCCACTCTGCCCAGGAATTGAAAAAAATGACCGCAGACAAATGGGTCCGGGAAGTAGTGGGTCAGGAATTGTCCCTACAATTCCAAAGGTTTCTCAAACTGCAGGAACTAAACAACATTCAGGCTCATTCACCAACAGAAAGAATTCTGTTGTAACTGAAAGTAAAGAAACTACTGCAAGCAAAAAGCAGTAGATAAGGTCCCTATATGACAATGAGGTAAGGGTCTCTTTTCCAGATACTTCCTGACCAATGAGAAAAATGGGAAATGGTGACCTAGTTTAGATTTAAGATACCAGAATAAGCTTGTAAAGAAGGAAAATTTCTAGTTGGTCACACTGGTCACAGTGATACCATCCCTGCAGTCAGTAGATCGGTTGTGGTAAACAGATCTGAAGGAGCCTACTTTCACATTTCAGTCAGACCCAGCCACTGAAATTATCTCAGGTTTGTGCCTGGAAACTGCCAGTACCAGTTTGCAGCCCTTCCCTTTGGTCTCATCTCAGCACCAAGGACTTTCACAAAGTGCCTAACTGTGTTAGCGGCTCACCTAAGAAGACAAGGTGTGGTGGTTTTTCTTTACCTGGACAACTGACTAGTCTCAGGAAAAACAAAATGGGAAGTAATGTACTCCATACACCTGGTAAGAATAACCTCTGATAACCTGGGATTTCTAATAAATCTGCAGAAGTCCCAGACAGAACCTGTATAAGTCCTGGACTTCACAGGAGCAGAGCTAGATACTCTGCAGGGAAAGGCCTTTCTTCTATAGAACAGGGTATGAAATCTGATTGCCAGTGTAGAATCATTCTCCATAGTCCATCCAAGACCTACAAGGGATTTTCTGCAGCTGCTAACCCACATGTCTTCATCCACAGCCATGGTGCCATGGGCCAGATTTCAGATGAGGGACATGCATTATCACCTAAGAGGTCACTGGTCCAAAAGGTTGGACTCCCTGTCCCAGCTGGTGCAGGTCACACAACGCTTTGTACAAGCACAGGAAAGGTGGAAGGAGGAAAACAATCTCAGAGAGGGCATTTCCTGCCTCCAGCAATCTCCAGCAAAGGTCCTCATAGCACATACTTTTCTCCTAGGGTGGGTGCCCACCTAGAGGACCTCACAGTAAGTGATATCTGTAGCCACCAGGAACACATAAATCTCCTTGAGCTCAGGGCACTACTGCTGGCAGTACAGTCCTTCTCCTGTTAGCTACAGGGTCAGTCAGTCCAAATTTGGATGGACAGTATCACAACAGTGTACTACATAAACAAACAGGGAATAACAAGATCCTCAAAACTGTGCACAGAAGTTGTGAGGATCTGGGACCTAGCTTACTTCCTGAACACAAAGATTTCAAGAGTACATCTGCCAGGCACAACAACATACTGGCAGACTCCGTAAGCTGAATTTGCTAGGGAAATGATGAGCAGGCCTTGAACCAGCAAGTGTTGGCATCAGTCTTCAGATGATGGGGTACCCCAGAAATAGATCTACTTTCCTCTTGGGAAAACAATCAACTTCCAGAATTTTGTTGCAGGCCACCAGCCAGGGGCACAACTCCCAGCGGACACCTTAGTCCTGAACTGGACAGGGAAATCCCTGTATGCCTTCCCACCATTCCCACTCATAGAGAGAGTGCTAAAGAGGCTCAGGAGAGGTGCAGCAACAATGACCCTGGTAGTCCCAGACTGGAATAAGCAGGAATGGTACTCAGTGCTGTTTACCCTATCCAGCAGGATTCCAATAAACCTGCCACTGAAGTACAACTTGTTGACTCTATCCCAGAGTAGGCTAACCTTCCCAGATCTCAGAACGCTATGCCTGAGGGTGGGCATGTTCTTGAAAGCTAGTATTTTCTAGGATGGGGTGCCCACCTAGAGGACCTCTAAGTAAGTGGCATCTGTAGCCATCAGAAGCACATAAATCTCCTTGAGCTCAGGGCACTACTGCTGGCAGCACAGTCCTTCTCCTCTTAGCTACAGGGTCAGCCAGTCCAAATTTGGACAGATAGTATCACAACAATGTACTACATAAACAAACAGGGAGGAAGAAGAAGAAGAAGAAGAAGAAGAAGAATCAGCATTTATATAACGCTTTTCATACATCCAAAGTGCTTTAAAAGCAATACTAGACTGGTAGTGAAGTGACTGAATGTGTGGTGGCAGCTATATCGCACATCATCACCCACACACAGCCTGGATAATTGCATGAACCGGTTTATGGGAAGGGGAATGTTGGCCAGGGCACTGGGAATGTTCCCTACTCTTTGCGAAGAGTGCCCTGGGTTCTTTTACTTCCACCTGGACACCCACCAGGACAACACCAGGATGGGCGGAAGGGACCTCGGTTTAACGTCTCATCCGAAAGACGGCACACCCTAGCAGTACAGCACCCCCCAATACTGCACTCGGATGCCAGCAATTTTTAGGTGCAAGTCCAATCCCGGTGTGGGACGAGAACCCACGACCTTCTGGTCCAGAGGCGGATGTGCTACCAACTGAGCCACGCTGACACCAGGAACAAGATCCTCAAAACTGTACACAGATGAGTTGTGAGGATCTGGGACCTAGCATACTTCCTGGACACAGAGATTTCAAGAGTACATCTGCCAGTCACGACAACATACTGGCAGACTCCGTAAGCTGAATTTGCTAGGGAAATGATGAGCGGGCCTTGAACCAGCAAGTGCTGGCATCAGTCTTCAGATGATGGGGTACCCCAGAAATAGATCTGCTTTCCTCTTGGGAAAACAATCAGCTTCCAGAATTTTGTTGCAGGCCACCAGCCAGGGGCACAACTCCCAGCGGACACCTTAGTCCTGAACTGGACAGGGAAATCCCTGTATGCCTTCACACCATTCCCACTCATAGAGAGAGTGCTAAAGAAGCTCAGGAGAGAGGCAGCAAAAATGACCATGGTAGTCCCAGGCTGGAATAAGCAGGAATGGTACTCAGTGCTGTTAACCCTGTCCAGCAGGATTCCAATAAACCTGCCACTGAAGTACAGCTTGTTGACTCTATCCCAGGGCAGGCTAACCTTCCAAGATCTCTGAACACTATGCCTGAGGGGCGGGCATGTTCTTGAAAGCTAGTATTTTCCCCGGGTATTTTCTAATTTAAATCTGTCAGAGTAAGTGCTGAGAATTTTGAAGTTTTCCAGGAAACCAGCAATAAGCAAAGTATATTCCTCTAAGTGGAAGGGATTCTCATACTGCTGTGCCCCCAGGAAGATAATTCCAATGCATTCAGGGCTGTCTACAATTTTGGACTACCTGGTACACCTGCAGTCCTAGGTCTAAGACCTTCAAAGGGAAAATCCCCTCAGCCTTTTATTGTTTTCCAGTGTGGCTTGTTGACATGCACAATGATTGCCTCTACTGCACCCTCCTAATTTCATCAAGATTTAAATGTAAATAAAAGTACTTAAAGGAGTAGTCCACCCAGAATATGCAACAAACATATGTTATGTAGAGTGTTTTGATATGTATGTTAAATCCTAGTATGTCCTTCCCTCTGTCTGCTATTTGGAGTTTTTCCTAAATTGCCTGCTAGTTGTATGGTAGTTTTACGACCCCTGGGGATCTCCATAACAAACAGTTTTATTGGCTTTCTTTCTCTAGGATGCCCCTGTCTCATGTGACAGTGATAGCCATGCTCTTGGATTTAGCATGTGTATGTTTTAAAATTAGTTTAGCAACAGCAGAGCCTTATAACTTCATCCAGGGAGTACAAATGGCAACAGTTAGTTTAGCAGATACATGAGAGCCAGCTAACTGGGGTTTCTGTAAGACAACAGCTACTAAATAGCTCTAATTCACTATTTTTTTTCTCTGTTCATCAGGTCTAGCTAGCAGGAGTGTTGTAACATCAAAAACACAAATAATGAATTAGAGCTATTCAGTAGCTGTTGTCTTACAGAAACCCCAGTTAGCTTGTTCTTATGTATCTGCTAAACTAACTGTTGCCAATTGTGGTACCTGGATAAGAAGTTACAAGGCTCTGCTGTTGCTAAACTAATTTTAAAGCAATACACATGCTAAATCTAAGGGCATGGCTACATCACTGTTACATGAGATGGGGGCATCCTGGGAGAAAGAAAGCCAATAAAACTATTTGTTATGGAGATCCCCAGGGGTCGTAAAACTACCATACAGCTAGCAGGCAATTTAGGAAAAACTCCAAATAGCAGACAGAGAGAAGAACACACTAGGATTTAACATACATATCAAAACACTCTACATAACATATGTTTTTTGCAAATTCTGGGTGTACTGCTTCTTTAAGTCTGGTGTGAAGAGTTGCTCGACTCCACTGCAAAAGTCATGACCTGACTCATGTAAGGCATCCTGAAATTTTATGATGTTAATGCTAAATCCTGCAGTAGTTACACTGTATTAGTCAGTGCTGTTGCTGTCCCCTGCAGTCCCTATGTTCTTGTCTTATGCTGGCCATGAAACTTTTCAAGGCATAGTAAATGCCCTGCTGTTTTCTATAGTTTAAAGTGAATCTGAGTTGGAAAAAACAAATGGTTTCAGAGAATACAGAGAATTCACAAGACACATAACGAAACTGAATGAGAGTATAACTTCTGCTGGCTTGTGCGTGTAGGTATCATCAACTCCCATGATACCATGCATGAGTGGAGTGATGACCTTTGGAATGGAAACAAACAGGTTTTCACACCAGGGCCAAAACGGAGTGAAGCAACCGCATTTATATTTAAATTAGGATGACATTATGGGGTTGCAAGAGAGGCAATCATTGTTCATGCCTACAAATCACATAGTTATACAGAAAATAGGCAGAGGGGACTTTCTCTAGAGCAACTCTGTACTTCAGCACGTGCTTTCATAAATAAGATGTTGTAGCTGTTACAATTTACTAGAGAAAACATTTTTTTCATTTTTAATGTTCCTTTCCAAGATTTACAACACATCTTGGTGGACCATCTAAAAAGTCTCTAAGAAAACCTTTGAAAACATTTGAATCTCCCCTGTTAAGCTCACAGTGCCTTTGTTTATGACATCATAGTTCTCACCATGACAACAGACTGTGATGTCACAAACAGTAATTTTCTGGTTAGCAGGGGAGAGTCAGATACACTTTGAAAGACTCCGTGAATAACTGCTGCATTAGCTACAATATTTAGTAGCCCAACTGCAAGGGAAAGTAAAAAAAAATACAAATAACTAGAAAACAATAAAGTTAAAACATAATTGGTGTAAATCTAGTGTTTTTAAGCTTTTTATGTTTGCTTGCACACATGTGCAAGAAACATAGTGCCATCATACGAGTTTTCCAGAGGTGTGTCAGCCTCTTCCAATTCAGTCAGTGTATTTGCAGGCGCGGTCGCAGAGCGCCAATCACTGCTCCAGCTGTCTATGACAGCTGGAAAATGCAGTGGAATACAGTTGAAAGGAAGAGCTCCACTTGAGTGAGCAGAGCTCTCCCCCCCCCCCACACACACACACACGCGCCACACACTGCGTGCTCATCGCCTCTCCCTCCACACTGTATGGCCGATGGGGTGCCCAATCCCCGTCGACTCCGCCCCCAAAGCATCCAGGTGCCAAGCTGGGAGCCCACCCCAGCGTGGCAAATGATGTAATGCCGATGGGGTGCCCAATCCCCGTCAGCTCCACTGTATCTCCCCCACCCCCATGCTGTCGCCGATGGGGTGCCCAGTCCCCGTTGGCTCCACTGTATCTCCCCACCCCCCATGCTGTCACCGGCCAGGGGTGCCCAATCCCCGTCGGCTTCACTGTCCCCCAGTACAGGGTGCCACGCTGGGAGTCCACCCCAGCGTGGCAACAGATGCCATGGCCGACGGGGTGCCCAATCTCCCGTCGGCTCCACGCCCCTCCCAGCCATCCTTCTGCCATGCCGGGAGCCCACCTAGCGTGGCAAATGTCCCTTCGTCTTTTTAAAAAAAACCTGTAAAGAAAAAATGTCCCTCGCAGTCTCCTTGCCCCCACAACCCGCACCCACCCACTGCGCATCCTGCCTCCTCACACCCCCCCTCACCCCATACTTACCTCCGGAGTCCAGTGTGACTATCTTCGGTGGACCGGGAACACGTCTGCACTCTTCAAAACCGACCGTGAACTGAGGAAATGCCGGTAAGCTGTATAATGGGATAGATAGGGTTTTTCAACTTTGTTGCATATCTCAGGCATTTTTTGGAATTTTTGCACCAAATTTTCAACATGGGATTTTTTGGACCCCTCCTCATGAATTCTTGCACTGTCATGGCGTTACTCGGGCCCGAAGGGTGATTTCGCAGCCACTGTGCGAAATCATCTTTCCAGAACGATTAATGAAACGACACTGCAATGTTCATAAGGTGGGCTCTCAAAAAGCCTATTTTGAAAATTTGGTGGAAAAATTCCTAAAAATGACTGTTTTATGAGCATACGTTGCGCAGTTTCAACGCATGCTCGTAAGTTCGCGAATTTTCAATATTTTCACTCCAAATTTTCAACATTGCCATTTTACCACACCTTCTTATGAGCAGTACAGCTGTCATTTTTCACATCTCACCCAAAATGTATTTCCGCTCATGTAGCGCACAATAGCGCAGTCGGTGTGCGAAATCAATGTACGGGACGCATTAAGAAAATCACAGTAACACTGTTCATGAGCAGAGGTCTTAAAATGGCTATGTTGAAAATTTGGTGAAAAATTCCTAAAGTGACTGTTTCTGGCGTCGTTGCGCAGTTCCTCCTGCGCTCGTAAGTTTGCGGAATTTCAATATTTTCACTCCAGATTTTCAACATTGCCATTTTACCACACCTTCTTATGAGCAGTATAGCTGTAATTTTTCACATCTCACCCAAAATGTGTTTCCGCTCATGTAGCGCACAATGGCACAGTCGGTGTGCGAAATCAATGTACGGGACACATTAAGAAAATCACAGTGATACTGTTCATGAGCAGAGGTCTTAAAATGGCTATTTTGAAAATTTGGTGAAAAAATTCCTAAAAGTGACTGTTTTACGAGCGTGCGTTGCAGAGTTCCTATGCACGCTCGTAAGTTCGCAAATTTTCAATATTTTCACTCCAGATTTTCAACATTGCCATTTTACCACACCTCCTTATGAGCAGTACAGTTGTCATTTTTCACATCTCGCCCACAACGTGTTTCTTCCCATGTAGCGCACAATGGCGCAGTCGGTGTGCGAAATCAATGTATGGGACACGTTAAGAAAATCACAGTGACACTGGTCATGAGCAGAGGTGTTAAAATGGCTATGTTGAAAATTTGGTGAAAAAATTCCCAAAAATGACTGTTTTAGGAGCGCACGTTGCGCAGTTCCTACGCATGCTGGCAAGTTTGCAAATTTGTAATATTTGCACACCAGATTTTCAATAGTGCCATTTTACAGCACTTCCTTATGAGCAATGCAGCTACCATTTTTCACATCTCGTCCAAAATGTGTTTCTGCACATGTAGCGCCCAATGGTACAGTCGGTTTGTGAAAACAATGTTTGGGACAGATTAAGAAAACCACAGTGACACTGGTCATGAGCAGAGGTCTTAAAATGGCTATGTTGAAAATTAAGTGACAAAACTCCGTAAAATGTGTTACGAGTGAGCATTGCACAGTTTCCATGCACCCTCGTAGGTTCGTGAATTTGTAATATTTTCAGTCCAGATTTTCACCAGTGGCATTTTTCCACACCTCCTTATGAACAGTATAGCTGTCATTTTCCACAACATGGCCGAAATGTGTTTTCACACTTTCAGTGCAGAGATGCGTGGTTGCTGTGGAAAATCATTGTTCGGGACAGATAAAGAAAATCACACTGACATTGTTCATGATTGGAGGTCCCAAAATGCCTGTGTTAACAATCTACTGTAAAAAAATCCCCAAACTAATTACATTATGGGTGTGCGTTGCACAGTTTCTATGCACGCTTGTGACTTCACCATTTTTTTAAAGATTTTCACAGCAGATTTTCAACATTGCCATTTTACACCTCCCCATGAACAGTACCGCTGTCATTTTTCACATCCTGTTAGGAATGTGTTTTGCACCTGTGGTGCCAAATGCCATAGTCACTGTGCAAAAGCAGTTTTTGGCTAACAAACTGATATTGCCACTGTTCATGAGGTGGGGGTCACAAAAAAAACATGTTGAAAATTTGGAGTGAAAATACCAACGAATGCCTGAGGTGTTAGGGTTTCCGACCATAACGCCCCACCCTGTAGAGTATGACAGGCATCAGGGGTGTGACTTGGGATTCTTGCCTGTCATGCTCCTACCATTCCACCCCCACCCACACCCTGCAGCCAATGAGAGACATCAAGGTGTGCCTTGGACTCTTCGGGCCCAAACTTCACTCCATTCTCCTATACCGCACCCATCTCACTGTATTTCCTGATGGAATGGGGTGCGCATAAGGGCCAAAGACCCCAGGGCACACCGTGACACTTGTCAGTGTCTGCAGGGTAGGGTGTGGTGAAATGGCGTGGTCGTTATGCCTGACAACCCAAAGGCACACCCCAATGCCTGTCACTCTCTGCAGGGAGGTGGTGGGGTTGGCTTCTGTTCAATACTTCACTGCCATTCCTGTTATGCAGCTCTGTAACTTCTACACTACCAATGCCAGTGCCAGCAAGCAAACATTCGGCATTGACAAATGCTTGTTATTATAGTAAAGGGCTGCTCTTTAGCCATGAAAGTACGCCTGACAGCTGTGTCAGCCTACACATCAGCAGGCAAGAACAGATCTTTAGTCTCACAACCTGTTTTTAAAAGGTTTTTCAAAGGCCTCAACCATCTGTAACCCATGTAAGGGACCCAGTTCCCCCATGGGACTAGAATGTTTGTCTTGCCCAGCTGATGGAAGTTCCTTTTACAGCAGACTAACCTTTTTCCTGACAGCCATGGCATCTGCCAGGAGGATAATCGAACTGCAAGCCCTTTGTTCAGATCAAGACTACATAATAATCCACAGAAATAAGGTAGTCTCAAAACAAATTTTGTTATACTAATAAAAGGTATCACCTGCTGCATATTTTTATTTTATTTTTCCCTTCTACATCATCAACTGGACTAACAGCTACCACATTTCTTTGTGAAACATGGTGGGTCTTTACAAAAATCTTTGCAGTGGTAACAGTGGTACTCAGGAGGGAAGGACTATATGTCTTCCCTTACCTGGATGTCTAGCTCCTGAAAGGACCACCCAGGGCAGCAATGGCATACACCCTTTCCAGAACCCAGTAACTGTTTCACCAGTTGAGGGTTACAATAAATGTTCCCATATCGGTCCTGACATCCTGTCAGAGCCTGCAATACATTGGGGTGGTATTGGACACCTCTGTGGCTCATGCCTTCCTTCTGGAGAATGGGGATGACGCCTTAATTCTCCAGTCTTGAATGATCTGTGAGTGTACCCATGTTCCAGCCCAGTCCATTTACTGCCTGTTATGGATGATGATGGCTGCCATCATCTCAGTCCCCCTGGCCCACCTCCACATACATATTCCATGGTGGATTTTGCACATACAGTTCAATCAGCTGTCACACCCAATTCTTGTAACCTAGCCACTGAGACAGGCACTTGTCTAATGGAGGGACTGCTGAGAGGCACTCCATTCTGAAACCTGTCACCTCAACAACTTCAGACAACAGATATGTTTGGTTCAGGTTGCAGTGTCCACCATGGTCCCCACAGGAAGGAAGGGCAGTGGTCGCTGATGGAAGCCTCTCTTCTCATAAACATTCTGGAGATGAGGGCTCTTCTGCTCAGTCTACAACCTTTTCTCTGAAAATCTAAGGGACAGTTCTAAGGGACAGTTCGCTGTTAATTCATATAAAAAACATTTGTGTCATACACTGCATCAACAAGCAAGGGGGCACTCACTCTTACCCCTTATGAGAGTGTGGCACTGAGCCATGGATTTCAGGCATCTGCTGTCTGCCACGTATCTCCCCAGCCTCCAAAATGTCTTAGCAGACAGGCCAGGTCAGGCTCAGTTTTGACACACAGATGAGGACTACTCGACTCAGTAGTAGACACTGGACCTTTTTGTGTCCCCACACAACACAAAACTGTCACTTTTCTGCTTGCTCCAGGGCATGGAGTTTTCAGCGAGACTCATCCCTCTGTTGGAAAGGGAGATTCCTCTATGCCTATGCCTCAGAAAGTCTGGTTCCCAGTGTTGCAACAAATGCAGCAGAACCTTTGGTCCCTCTGCCTCTGCACAGGGGGCTCCTGTCACAGGACAAGTTCACTCTGGTACATCCATACCTCAAGTCCCTGAACCTGCATGCATGGCTCCTGAGGCTGTAAAAAATCAATCACTTTGGGCTCCCCAGGTAGCTTATGTGCTACTGGCTGCTTGCAAGTCATCCACTAGACATACCTGTTCCTTAAAGTGGAAGCATTTCTCAGTTTGGTGGGGTTCTAAGTCCCTGGACCCTTTCACTTGTCCAGTAACCTCTGTCCTGAAGTAGAAACATAGATGATGATGATGATGATGGCAGAAAAAGGCTTATGGTCCATCTAGTCTGCCCATATTACCCCATCACACCCCAGGACCTATTGTCTCTGTGGGGTCTTTGCCTACACTATTCCCACTTTTATTCTTTGTGTTTCTGCCTCCTACTTCCCACTGATTAGTTACTATTCCCCTGACTCTTTGAAGACATTTATGATTTTGGCATCCACCGCCTCTACTAGTCGACCACTCCATGGCTCTACCAGTCTACCTGTAAAATAATACTTCCTCACATCCATTTGAAACCTTCCTCCATTAACCTCCACTTGTTACCACATGTCCTACCTTCTGTGTACCTGGTAAGCACTTACTCAGGTCTACTTATAATATTCGCCTTTTTAATTCCTTTCAAGAACATGAAGGCCTCTATCCTATCTCACTTCTCTCATATGGTTTTGAGTAAATAATTGTTCAGTGCCCTTAGCTGTTCTTTGTAGAATTTGCTCTCCTGGTCCTAAGTCATCTCTGCCCCTGTCCCTGTCCTTTCTTAAGTGGGGACTCCAGAACTGGGCACAGTACTCCAGGTGTGACTTCACCAATGACCTATACGGTGGTAACAGTACCTCCTGCTTTCTACTGTCGAACTCTCTTCCGATGCACCCTAGCATCCTGTTAGCCTTGCTAACATTGCTGGTTTGTTTAAAGGAATCACTAATGATAACTCTTAGGTCCCTTTCCTCTGACGTTGTGTCCAGGTTAACTCCTCCTCCTATCCAATACTCTGTTCTGAGATTTTTGTTCCCTAAATGCATGACTTTGCTTTTCTTGGCATTGAGTTTCAGCTGACAGATACTGGACCAGTTTTCAAACAACATGAAGTCTTGCTATATTATGACATATGCAGTGAGTCCCAATCTTCGAACTGCCCCAGAGGTGAAAGAGTTAACTTTCCATGCCAGGCATGGAACGCTGAGCTCGAGCTCGGTTGAAACTCCGTCTGTTGTTCTTCAAACTCAAACCGTCAGATTCTTTACTCCGCCTCACTGAACAGTCACTCCGGAGATTTCTCCTTCTGCTCAGTTCATTTTGTCGGTTAAATTATTGTTTTTCTCGGTTTTCGACCCAAATTAAACTGCAACCGGTCGGTTCAGGCTCTGTCTGTGGTATTTGTGAGTACTAGATAGGTTTTACATTATTCTTTCTGTGTGGAACTTGTGAACAGTTATCGGTTCGGTTTGAACTGATCAGGTTGTTTTAAAATATATTTTTCTGTCATTTAGAGTGTGGTTACCGGTTCTAAAAAAACCGGATTTCATTACGATTTTTTCCACGACCCGTGACACGGTTGGGAACCGATAAGAGGGTCTTACCTGGCGGATTGCCATAAACGGGTAAGTTTGGTTAGGACTGGCACTATGTCTGAGAAACCCAAAAGAAAAACTGGACCTACTGGGTTTCAACACTGCAGTGTCTGTGGGGAAGCTTTTGCCAAGGCTGACCCCCACACCACCTATGTTTATTGTCTGAGGTTTGACCACCTTAGTGCAGACTGCCAGATTTGTAAAAAATTTCCTGCAGCTACCTTGGAAAAGAGACTTGGTAGGCTCAGGGAAAGGGAGGCCAAAAAGTCTGCTGATCCGGATGGCCAGCCTGGTTCGGTTTCAACCGAACCGAAGGGAGTGCCCTCTGACCAGGGCAATACTTCCTCGGGCAAAAGGAGATCCGACTCCGAGGAGTCAGTTCCAGCAAAAAGGACTAGGAAATCAGCTGGTGTGGAGCCAAAACTTTCCTCTCCAACCGCTGAAGAAATAGCCAAAGCGATTAAAATTGTCCAGTCGCTTTCCCCGGTTCCGACCGAACCGGCACCATCAGGTAAGCGTCCGGTTCAGCCGGTTCCACCGGTTCAAGAGTATGATATAGAGGAATATTATGAACCGGAGGAGGGGGAAGAGGAGTATGAGGAGAGTGAATGTGGATTTGAAAGTCTGGATGTGCCCATTGAACCGGACATCTCCCCAGACAGACCTTCAGGAGTGTCTCCTCCTAGGCTTTCTGAGTCCCCTTCTCAGTTTATGTTTTATAAGAAAGTGGCTGAAACCCTCCAGCTCCCTATGGAGGAAGCTGTGGATAATCAAGAGGAGCCTGACTATGTGGAAATGATGGATATCCCAGAGTCAAGGAGGCTGTCTATTCCTCTGCATAAATCTTTCCGGAAACAGACAGTGAAAATTCTAAAAACCCCTCACACTATACCTCCTGTCGATAAGAAAATGGACAGGAGGTACACATTGTCAGGCTCTGATACGGAGTTCCTTTCACAACAATGCAGCCATGTTGGGGTAGTGCATGCTGCAGCCTGTGACAAGGCAAATATTCCCTTGGCTTCACACCCCACTGACAAGGACTCCAGACGGATTGATGCCATGGCAAAGAAACAGTACATGG
This sequence comes from Neoceratodus forsteri, assembly GCA_016271365.2. Classification (NCBI taxonomy): domain Eukaryota; kingdom Metazoa; phylum Chordata; order Ceratodontiformes; family Ceratodontidae; genus Neoceratodus; species Neoceratodus forsteri. The sequence goes on from CM028131.1 coordinate 1,318,770,510, forward strand.
CAGCATCCTTGGGACTCAGACAGGCAAATTATATGGCTTATGTTGCCAGATATCAGAAATCTAGATGGGATACTGTTATGGCCCTAGCAAAACAGGTCCCTGGCCAGCTTTCCAAGGAGCTGGAGCAGGTGGCTGCTGACGGTATTGAGGCATCCAAGGTGCAGTTCCATGCTGCAGTGGACTCTAATGATGTGTCATCAAGAGTCATGGCTACATCTGTGGCACTTCGCAGAATGGCTTGGCTCAGATGTACTAGCCTGTCACAGGATGCCCAGGCTAAGGCCATGGATTTTCCTGTTGTGGGTAATTCTTTGTTTGGGGAGCAGACAGAGAATTACATGAAGAAAATGGACGAGTATAGGACCACCTATAGGGTGCACAGGCCAAGGAAAGGCAGGCCACTCCTCAAAGGCAGCTTTCCAGGGGCAGGGGCAGACCTTTTCATAGGCCTTTTTACCAAGCCCAGGACTCCTCTTCTACTTATGCCCAGAGGGGGTTCTTTAGAGGGAGTGGCAGACAGGGTACAAGCAGGCCTGCTTCCACCCCCCAGCCCAAAGCCCCTGCCAAACAGGCACCCTGATGGGGTTGCCAGGGCTGATTCTCAGCTACCTGTAGGGGGCAGGCTGGCTTACTTTGTCCAGGACTGGAAGTCTCTGACATCAGACAAGTGGGTCCTGGAAGTAGTAAGCCAGGGACTGGTTTTCAGCTTCAAAAAATTTCCAAAGATGAGAACCAGATCCTTTCCGCCTGCAAATCCACCAGAAGCACTTGCCCTAGAGGCAGAGGTCTCTTCCCTACTGGCTCTCAGAGCTGTGGAAAGGGTTCCACCCCTACACCAGGGCAAAGGGTTGTACTCCAGGTACTTCCTTACCCCAAAAAAAGACAGGAGAATGGCGGCCCATCCTGGATCTCAGATATTTAAACATGCACCTTTTAAAGCCAAAATTCAAAATGGTGACTCTGGGAATTATTCTACCCTCTCTAAGGCCAGTGGACTGGCTAGCGTCCCTGGACCTCAAGGATGCCTACTTCCATATTCTCATCAGAAGCTCCCATCGAAAGTACCTCAGGTTCGAGATGCCCTCAGGCCACTACCAGTTCAGAGCAATGCCCTTCCGGCCTCACCTCTGCTCCAAGGGTATTCACAAAATGCCTGGCAGTAGCAGTTGCTTCCCTAAGAAGGCAAAAAATTGCCATCTTCCCTTACCTGGACGACTGGCTAATAGTAGGCCAGTCTCCAGATCAAGTCAAGTCACATCTACAAATAACTCAGCAAGTGCTCACTTCTCTAGGTTTCCTTCTGAATCTTTCAAAGTCAGTTCTAGAGCCTGTCCAGCTCCTCACCTTCATAGACGCAGAGCTGAACACACAGAAAGCCAGAGCCTTTCTTCCTTTGGACAGGGCAAGGACCCTGGTCTCTCTGGCCTCCTCATTCACCCTGCAGGTCTCTCGACCAGCAAGGCATTTTCTACAGCTCCTGGGGCACATGGCTGCTTCTACAGCAGTAGTGCAGGGAGCAAGATTTCAGATGAGACATCCAGTTCCATTTGAGAGCCTTTTGGTCTCAAAGGAAAGATCCCCTAACCAAATTGATCCCAGTAACTCGAACCTTGATCCAGGCCCTACAGTGGTGGCAGGATCAGAGCAACCTGAGACAAGGGGTTCCCTTTGTCGCTCAGTCTCACTCCTTAATCCTTACTACAGATGCATCCCTCTTGGGGTGGGGAGCTCACATGGGCGACCTCACTACCCAGGGATTGTGGTCCCCTCAGGAATCTCTGCTCCACATCAATCTGTTGGAACTCAGAGCAGTTTTCTAGCACTTCAAGTTTTTCCACATCTGTTCAGAACAAAGTTGTACAGGTCAGAACAGACAACACCACCACAATGTGGTACATCAACAACAAGGGCACTCGGTCCGCGGCCTTGTGCTCTGGCAGCAATGAAGTTGTGGTCTCTGGCTTACTCTCTGAACACCTCCCTTCACGCAGTTCACCTCCCAGGCAAGGACAATGTCCTGGCAGATGCTCTCAGCAGGATTTCCCAGGGCCATCACGAATGGTCCCTGGACCCCTGGTCCTGGAGGTAATGTTGCCAGATGGGGCACCCACAGATTGATCTTTTGCAGCCCCAGACAATCACCAACTTCCCTTTTTTGCTGCAGGCCCCAGTGTTGGGCTCAGTCCCTCTGGATGCCTTAGTTCTCAATTGGGAAGGGAAGTTTCTTTATGCTTTCCCCCTTCCTCTCCTGTTCAAAGTGTTAGTCAAAATCAGATCTCAATCCTGCAAGATGATCCTGATTGCTCCAGATTGGGCCAGACAACCCTGGTATCCACTCCTACTGTCCTTAGATGTCCATCTTCCCTGTGTCTTCCCAGGAATCACAACCTGTTAACCTGTGCTCAGGGAGGGTTTGGTATCCGAACCTCAAAGCTCTCAATCTCAAAGCCTGGCTCTTGAAGAGTTAGAGTTTGCTGATCTCACCTCTCTCAAGGTGTAATGGATATACAAAGGCTTCTAGGAAGCCTTCCACCAGAACTACATATAATTCCAAATGGAAGAGGTTTTCCATATGGTGCTCTGGGAAGCATATTTCCCAGAATCTGCTGATTTACCCACAGTCCTGGATTATATGGTCCATTTAAATACCTTGGGGCTGAGACCAGCTGCCCTAAAGTACATTTGGCAGCTGTGTCTGCTTTTATTTCAACAGGTAAACCCTCTTCTCTTTCAGCTCATCCTGTATTCTCCAAGTTTTTAAGGGATTGCTTCACACCAACCCTCCATTCAGGGACCCTGCCCTGCCTGGGATCTTGATGTTTGCATTGCTCAGCTTATGCAACCCCGCTTTGAGCCTTTGTCTTCAGCAGAGCTTAAGTACTCGACTTGGAAAACTGTGTTTCTGGTAGCCATCACTTCTGCCAGATGCATAAGTGAATTACAAGCTTTGTCAGTGGAGCCTGATTTTATCTCCTTTCATAGAGATAAGGTGGTCCTCAGGACTAACAGGAAGTTTTTGCCTAAGGTGGTTTCAGATTTCCACCTTAATCAGTCTGTGTCTCTTCCAGTCTACTTCATTTATTTATTTATTTATTATTTATTTATTATAACATCAGTTTAAAAACCTTTGAGCCAGAGGCTCATTTACAAAGGTACCTCGTCGAAGGCAGGCACAACATACATACATGAGGTAATACAAAATAATGTACAGTAAAAAAGACAAGGCAAGTAGCAGGTAGAGGTGAGACAGTCAGCAACAGAAATTAACAATAGGCAAGTGTCACAATTGCAGGCGATTGAGTAACCAAAACACCATTGTCAGTTCAGACATTTTTTTTTTTTTATTTTTTTTTATTTTTATACGTGGGCAGACCACCATCATTGACCACTCCTCCTCTGGCGAGAGGAGGCTGCACAGCCTGGATGTGAGGAGAGCCCTTAGCTACTACATAGACCGTACCTTCAATATGGCACAGAGTCTCTGCATGCCCCTTATCAACTACCCTGGTTACCCAGTCAAAGACTACTATATTGTTGGTCTGACAAGACCTCTCTGCCACAAACCCATGCTGCTTACTATCGTGAAGCCCATTTTTCTTCAGGTATCCCACTAGGTGTTCTTTGACTAGTGTCTCCATCAGTTTCCCTACCACAGTATAAGGCTGCTGGTCTCTAGTTCACTGGTTTTTCCTTGTCCCCTTTCATATACAGTGGAACTATACCTGCCATCCTCCAATTCTTGGGAACCATCCTTTGCTGCATAGAGCTATTGAATAGCCCCACCAAGAGTTTGACTAACACTGATGCCAGTTCTCTCAGTACTCTTGGATGCAACCCATCCAGCCCTGGGGCCTTGCTTACCTTCAGGGCTGCTAACCATTTTCTGACTCTTATGCTAATACATTTCTGCAACCTCATTTCTGTGTGATTAGCTTAATTTCTAGAACCCCTCTATCAGCAGGCTTTATGCTGCTTTCTGGCAAGAGTCTGCTGTTCTCACTAGTGAATACCAAGCCAAAGTACTTATTCAGCATGGCTGCTTTCTGCTTACCCTTCTCAATTACCAACCCCTTCCCCCCATTCTTTTTTCACTTTTATATCTAAAAATTTTTTTCAAACCCCAGGAATCCCTTAGTATGCTTAACTATTGCAGGTAGCCTAGTAGGATTCAACTGCCCTGGAGAGTGGAACTTACGTAAATTAAGAAACATTTAAGTAGAACTTGGAACACAGTTCAAATCTCTGCCTCTAGGTGCAGCTGCATGCTGAAGGCTAATGTCAGATTCATTTCTCCACCTGCAGTAGCAAGACACCCTGAAGATCTCTCCTCAGCAATTTCGCTGCAAGTCTGCTTAAGTATTTTACCTCAAAATAGTTTATTCATTTTCTGCCTCCAGTAGTCTGTATTAGTGATTTAGTCTCTTTTTTAAGTTTATTTGGCAGATCTTATCTGTGTCAATCTTCACCATTCATCACAGATGGGTATCTGCCGGAGGTCAGGACCCCGCGGGAGCTTGCTTTTTTTTTTAAAGGTAGGTGGAGCCAACACACCATCGGCGCTGCCCTCGGGGCCGATGCATTGCGTGGCGCTCGCGGGTTGGCCGTTAGGCTGTGTCGACTCCGCCTGCCTGCCAGTTCTTCGTCTCCCACTGTAGAGGTCACCTGATGTGGAAGCTGAAGAAATTTGAGGCCTGCTTCGCAGTTTCTCTGTTACGCAGTATATCATGCTGAAGTCCGTCGGTTATTCCTGCCGGTTCTGTGTTGCTTTACTCGATGTCGCCTGGTAAGATCTTTCCATTATTATTCTTTTTTGCAATGTCGAGTCTGTTTTTGGTGTTTTTTTCCCCGTAGGTCATGTTTCGGTTGGAGGGCAAGAAAACTTCCAAGACGGGTCGGCCCCCCATGCGACGTTGCCCATGCGACTGAAAATTCTCCGTCACGACCAGCACGACTGGTGTCTCTCGTGTCTTGGCCTGCTTCATGACATGGATTTGTGTGATGCCTGCTTCTCCATGGACCGCCAGGTCCTAGAACAACGCGCATGGAAAGTGGGGCGAGCTCTTCCGACTTTCGGGGGCCGGGTGCACACTCATCCGGCCAAGCTACGCTCTCTTGGCATTTCCTCTGGGTATTCTCCCAGTTCTATACAGACCAAGGAGGAGGGAGCCTCGGCTACTTGTAGCCTAGCCATTGCCGAGGCTTCTTCTGTGGTGCAGGAGGCCCGTCCTGCTCCTTCCCGGGAGCGGGCGGGAGGCGCCGTCATGGCAATCTCCCCATCGGGGTTGAAAGCTCCCCCGGTGTCGCTCCCGTGGCTCGCAAGGCCCAGGTCGGCGCTGTCCTTGACACCGTCGGCCAGTGCCATCAGAGGCCTCGGCGCCGTACATGGTGCCATAGGCCCTGATGGGGCCAACTTGTCGTGCGGTGCCGTGATCTCTGTTGGAGCCGTTCATGGCGCTGACACTGCTAGCAGCTCCGTGAGATCTACTACAACACTGTCCTTTTCAATGTCTCACCTTGGTGCCGAGGTTGAGCACGGCGCCGTATCCTCAAGGCTCAGCACCATGGGGCCTTTGTTTTCCTCAGTCGGCGCTGTCTTCGGTGTTGCCCCTGCCCTTGGCGCTGCTCGCGGTGCCGGGGAGCTGGGCAGCGCTGTGCTCGGTGCTGTGTCTGCCTTCAGAGCCATCCTCAGGGCCGCCCCTTCCCTTGGCGCCGTTCGCAGCACCGGGGAGCTGGGCAGCCCCGGTGGTGGCGCCGATGGTGCTGCCAGGGCTGTCGTCGGCGCTGTCTCCATCCTCTGTGCTGCTTGCGGCGCCATGGGACCGGATGGTGCCATGACTGGTCCTGGCTCTGGATCTCTGGCTTGGTCTGGGGCCACGCCTCCCTCGGATTCCACTTGCGGGACTGTGGGAGGCGCTGGCACAGTCTCGGGCACAGCTGTGATCTCTGGGCCTGTTTATAAGGATGGCAGTGCCCGCCCTCCCACGCTTTGGCATAGGGCCTTGGACTCTACCTCCTCGGAGACGGAAATCGAACTCTGAGTCAGACGTGCAGTCTGACCCCTTGGGGCTGGCCGTTTTGGTGGGGAGCACGGTAGTCTCTTCGACCAGTCAGAGTCAGCCCCCTTCTGAGGTGAGGTTAGTGGCTACCGAGACTAGCATCAGGGGTGCTGACCAGCAGGCAGTGGTGCGGGCCACCATAGCTCTGCAGCCTGGTTTTGGCGGTTTCATTGACCCCTCAGTTGTGGTACCCCCTCCAGTGGAGTGCCTTGATCACCCAACTTTGGGGCCGATCGGAATACCTGCAGGGGGAGGGTACTGCACCCTGGATAATCCCTTCAGGGGCTGCTCAGAGATGCCAGCTACCTAGGCTAGCCCTCTCGAGGAAGTGGGGTCTTTCAGACTCCGAGGGGTCGAGGGGCGTGGGGTTGGCATGTCGGCTTTTTTCTGGGGTCCACCCGGGCCCTGGGAGAAGCCATAGTGCGGATCTCCGCTCTTCCTCCTTGGTCTCTTTGAGAAAGTCCCATTCTTTTGAGGTAGGGGACTGCCCTTCTGGACCTATACGGCCCCGGTTGCCTCACAGGGGGGATTCTTCCGGGTGCAGCCAAGGCAGTACCGATGTGGTTGTTAAGCTGTCAGCTGTGGGGTCTTCTGGGGCACCTTCTTCCATGGGTGCCCACAGTCCGCTCCTTAGCCCAGGCAGAGGTCAGCCAACATCTCTTCTCGGCTCTGTCCCCATCCCTCTGCCACACTCTCCTGCGCTCCCAGGCATCCTCGGTCCTAGCGGGCCTCTCACCTGGGAGCAGTTCAGAGCGGTGGTTGCATGGTTCCCTGCTTACGTTAGGGCAATGGACAGCCAGGTTTTTCAACCTCCTCCCGTGCAGCCACCCACTGAACAGACGGTGACCTCCAGCTCCTCATCCCCCTCTTCAGGGGGAGAGGAACCCTCTGTCCACATCTCTCCAGCTGCTGTTCTCTCTGAGTATCAGCGATTTCTCGTGAGGATGTTGGAGGATTTGCACCTTACTCCTTCCACTATCAGAAATCCTGAACACTCGGTGCACGCCTTTCTAGGCGATTTTGGCAAGGCCTCCCTTGTGGTGCCGCCCTGGCTGGCTCCCTTTTGAGAAGTGTCATTGCATTCCTGGCAGAGGCCCTTCTCTGGAGTTCCTGCCCCAAGGAATCTCAGCCAGAGGTATTGCGCACCCTCGGAGTCTCCAGGTTCCATGTCTCATCCGCAGTCTGGATTGACACAGTTGGATACTCCTGATGGGCTTCGCGCCCTTCACCATGACCAGCCCCCCAGATCAAGACTCCTTGGATTTTGATTTCTGGGGTAGGAGGACTTTCTACTCGGCACGGTTACTTCTCTCTATCTCTATACATCAGGTCCACTATGCAGCCTACAACAGGTTCTTGTGGTCCAGGCTAGGTCAGCTCCTAGCCTCATTGCCTGACATGGAGCAAACCAGACAAGCCATTGCCCTCTCTGCACGTGGCCTGGAGCTAGCAAGGCACCGAGCGAGGGCATCCTATGATGCCAGTGGCGTACAGGTGTAGGGACAGCGATCTGCCCTAGGCGGATGGCATGGCTACGTTTTTCCCGGTTGTCACCCTTGGCTCGGCGTAGGGTGATTAACCTCGCCCACCAGGGAACCTACCTCTTCTCCCACAGAGTGAGACGATGCTTGTCGGGCCAACTTCCTTCCCCCTCAGGGGGAACTCCGTTTCTCTCTCCCCACTCTCGGGCCTCTCCAGGCCCTGAAGGATCCCTCCCCCCCTTAGTGTGTCACCTACTGAGAGCTAAGGGACTTTGTCCCTTAGGGTGTAAAAGAAACCCCCCTTTGGTGGGGCTCAGTACCAACCCATCTGTGATGAATTATGAAGATTGACACAGATAAGATATGAAAATTACGTACCTACCGTAATTATGATCTTTCTGTGTATCTTCACCATTCATCACAACCCCACCCTCCATCCCCCTGGGGCCTCAGTCTCTGGGTCTCCCTCCCTCCCTCTCTGTGACTCCCCCTCTCCTACTTAGGAGTGGGGTAAAATAGGGACACACAGGGGAGTATTTTTCCAGGGAGAGTGGGTAACTCAAGCGGCACTCCTTCTCCAGTACCTTGACTCCACCCCTGTGGGGTGGGAGTTAGTAGTTGCCCTCCTTCTCTCCTCCTCCCTGTTTCCATCCAACCTATTTCTCCTAAAAAAAAAAAAAACCCTTTTTCACCAAAAATCTTTCCTTGAGAGGGTGCTGAATCCCTGTATCCTGTCCTTCCTCCACAGTAGCTGACTCTGCTTATCTGGAGTGTTCGCCAGCTATTCTGTGCCTTGAATTCTGGCAGAAAGCTTTGCTACTCCTTGCAGTTCCTATACAATCTGGAGACGGACCAGGGTCCAGGATGTCTTATCCTTCTCTCCTCTCTCCTAAATTCTTTACCCACCCTACCCCCCTTCTTCCTCTTCCAGAGATTGGGGCCCCTCCCAATCCCCTTTAGTTTGTAACCTCTTTCTTTTCTGTCCTCTCAGTCGTTATTTCTTCTTTTAGTTCATTCATCTTTTCCTTTTTCTGTCCCTTGGACTCCCTTGTCCAACCCTCCACTCCCTTCCTCTTACCTCTCCGGCGACTCAGAACTGGCAGGGAGGCGGAGTCGACACAGCCTAACGGCCAACCCGCGAGCGCCACGCAGTGCGTCAGCCCAGAGGGCGGCGCCGACGGTGTGTCGGCTCCGCCTACCTTTAAAAAAAAAAAAGCTCCCACGGGGTCCTGACCTCCAGCAGATACCCATCTGTGATGAATGGTGAAGATACACAGAGAGCTCGTAATTACGGTAGGTACATAATTTTCATTTTTCTCCGGTTCCAACTAATTTCCTGAGAACCGGAGAAACAATATATTTTTATTTTCACTGTGTTGTTGTGGTTTCCTTTTTCCCTATTACCACTAGATTTTCAGCATTTTATTGTACATTATCTAAGGCTTTATTAGTTTTTGCCTCGGTTCCTCGACGTGGGAACCAAGACGTTTTTTCCTGTCAGAAGTGCTTTTTTCGATCGCCATTTTCTTGTCGATTAGTAGTTCTCTATTTCTTTGAAACCAAACTGCAAATTATTATTACTTTTATCAGAGAACCAGAAAATTGCCTATTCTGACAGAATTAGCATGTCAGATCGGCCCAAAGAAAGACCAGGACCCACTGGCTTCAAAAACTGCTCTAAGTGTTTTAAACTCCTGGCAGGGCAGACGGCCAGGATTTGTGCATATAGTGCCTGGGTCCTAGCCACATTTTTGCATGCTGTGAGCTCTGTAGCAAGTTTTGCACTAAAACCTTAAAGACAAGGGCCAAAAAGCTGGAAGATATGGCTTCCCAGTCTACCACTTTGTCACCAAAGCAGTCAGATGAGGGTTCTTCTCATTCTAAATCAAAGGACCAGGCAACAAAAGAATTCTCAGAGCCAAAAGTCCCTGAACAACAGGACACTGAAAAAAACAAACATCCTGGGGAACAGGGTTCAGACCCTGTTCCTTCCAAAAACAAGCAGAAAGAAAAGCATGTCACTGCACCTCCCGCTAAAGAAGCAAGGGAGCTCTCAATTGACAAAATCGAAATTGTCCTCTGCAGAGGACATAGCCAAGGCTCCTTAAGTCCTTCAGGCTTTGCAGGCTGTGACTCCCTTTGTGGCTCCCTGGCTCCTCATCAGATGCTCACCCAGGTCCCAGTTCCGCTTGACCAAGGCCCTGAGTTCCTCTATGAGGAGGATGAAGAGGAGGAGGAAGCAGTTGGGGAACCAATAGTACTGAAGGTTTCTCCTGGACAAAGGTGCCGGTGCCCCCCCCCCACTTAGCTCCAGAGGACTATTCCTCCCACTATACTTTTGTCAGACAGATGGTTGACACTCTTGACCTCACTACCTAGGAGACAGTGGAGGAGGAGGAAGCCAGCTTTCTAGAAATTATGGGACTGACTCCTACTAAAAGGCTGCTTTTGCCTGTTCATAAATCCCTCAAGAAAATGACCCTCAAAATACTGCACTCCCCTACCTTGATTCCAGTGGTTGACAAAAGGGTAGAAAAGAAGTACCAACTGGACAAATTCAGTGCTGAGTACCTCTACACCCATCCCTGTCATGAGGGGGTAGTTCAGGCAGCCACCTGTGACAAGGCTAGGGTCCCCCTATCCTCCCACTCTCCAGATAAAGACTCCAGGAAACTGGATAGTATGGGCAAGAAGGGGTGCATGGTAGCCTCTCTGCTCCTGAGACAGACTTCCTACATGGCTTACACTGCCCAGTACCAGAAGGCTCTCTGGAGCTCAGTGCTAGCTATGTGTGACAGAATCCTTAGTGATATGGGTCATGATGTAGCAAACAGATGCCACCAACTACCAGTTCCACATGGCAGTGGATGTCAGTGACTCTGCATCCATATTCATGGCTCTGACTATTTCCCTAAGGAGGTTTTCCTGGATACGAGCCAGTAATCTGACCCAGGACACTCAGGCCAAGGCCAGAGAGTTTCCCTCCAGGAACAACTCCCTTTTTGGTGAGAAGACTGAGGTCTACATGAAAAAGGTGGAAGAGTATATGACCACCTATAAGAGTAATTCCGCAAAGGAAAAAGACCACCACTTCCTATAGACCCCGGGGAAGGGGAGGCAGGGGTAGGGGGTATTGCCCCAAAGCTTACTATCCTGTGTCCATGCCCATGCTGTACTCTCAGATGAGGGGTTACTTCAGGGGCAGAGGCAGAAGAGCTGCCAGACAAGCTGACTCAAATTCAGCTAGTAGGTCCCAGCCAAAACAGAATCCCTGACTGGTCTGCCCAGGATACCAACCCCTTACCAGTTGGAGGGAGGTTGGCTCACTTATTCTAAGCATGGCAAAACATCATCACAGACAAATGTGTATTGGAGGTAGTGAGGGAGGGCCTCTCACTACAGTTTAAAAGATTTCTGAAACTATAAATTCGCAGAAACCTACCCCTTCAACCCCAACAGAAAGAATCCTGCTGGGTTAGAGGCCCAAAAGCAATTGCAAGCGAATTCACAGAAAGAATCCCCCACCCCAACAGTGGAGGAAGGCCTTTACTCAAGATATTTCCTAACTCAGAAAAAGAATAGAGAATGGCGACCCATCTTGGATCTTAGATGCCTAAACAAACATCTGAAAAAAAAAAAAAAAGTCCAGGATGATCACTCTCACCGTAGTGATCCCTTCCCTGCAGAAAGGCAACTGGCTGGTCTCTGTGGACCAGAAGGATGCCTACTTCTATATCTCTATCAGGCCCAGCCACAGAAAGTACCTGAGGTTCCAGCTGCCATCAGGGCATTACCAATACTCAGCACTCCCTTTTGTACTCTCCTCTGCCCCAAGGGTATTCAAGAAGTGCCTAGCTGTAGTGGTAGCATATCTAAGAAGGCAAGGGATCTCAGTCTTCCCCTACCTGGACGACTGGCGGATTGTAAGAAATTCTCCCCATCAGATCAGAAACCACCTCCAACTCACTCAAGACACCCTGCACTCCCTAGGATTTCTCATAAACCAGCAGAAATCCTAGACACAGCCTGTGCACTCCTTGGAATTCATAGGGGCAGAGCTGGACACTCTACAGGGAAGAGCGTTTCTCCCACAGGAGAGATTGCTAAATCTACAGAATCTGACAAACTCTTTTCTTCTGGGTCAGCCAAGGCCAGCAAGGCACTTCCTCAGCCTATTAGGCCACATGGTCTCCACCACAGCAGTGGTGCCAGGTGCCAACTGAGAGATATACAGCACCATCTCAGAGCACACTGGTCTCAGAGAAGGGGCCCACCATCCAAACTGGTGCCAGTCACAAAAACCCTGTTAAAAGCACTGGAATGGTGGAAGGAAGAGGACAATGTCAGAGCAGGTATCCCTTTCCAACAGCACACCCCACCATGGTAATCACTACAGATGCTTCCCTCCTAGGCTGGGGGGGGGGCAACCAGGCAGTCAGTGGTACCTTGTCTCCCCATGAGTCCAGGCTACACATCAGTCTCCTGGAATTGAGGGCATTTCTCCTGGCCCTGAAGGGATTTGCCCCTCAGATAAGGAGCCAGTCAGTCCAGATCAGGACAGACAACACTCCTACCATGCATTGCATCATCGAGCAGTGGGGAACCAGATTCTCCAACCTCTACACAAAGGCAATGAGAATCTGGTCTCTGGTTTATTCACTGGACATGCACCTGTGAGCAGTCCACTTACCAGGAAAAAACACCCTGGCGGGTACCATCAGCAAGATCAGCCAAGGGCATCACGAATGGGCCCTAAACAAGCAGGTGTTGGCATCAATCTTCAGGAGGTGGGGTACTCCAGAGGTAGATCTGTTCACCTTAGTGGAGAATCATCAGCTCCCTCTGTTTTCTTGCAGACCCACAGCTGTGGGTTCCCTCCCTCTGGATGTCCTAGCTCTGAACTGGACAGGGAGGTTCCTTTACGCTTTTCCACCCTTCCCTCTGCTACTGAAGGTCCTTATCATCTAAAGAGCCAGCAGGCCTCAGTAATTCTGGTGGCCCCAGATTGGGCCAGGCAACTAAGGTATCCCCTGCTTCTAGCCCTGTCCAAGCGTCAACCCATTCGCCTCCCCCTGAGGTACAGTCTGCTGACCTTATCCCAGGACAAGATAACTTATCCCTTCCCCAAGTCCCTTTGTCTCAAGGCCTGGTTCTTGAGTAGTTTTCAGGTCTTCAGCTCTCTGAGGAGATACTTAAAGTATTCAGAGTTTACAGAAAGTCTGCCATTAATGGGACAGATACATCTCATGTAATTCCAGATATATCATAATCTCTATTATACTCCATTCAAATTGCATAGAATGGGTAAACTCCCATTGATGGTTTGTTCTAGATGTAATCGGGACTGAGGTTCTTTGTTGCATATTCTTTGGTAATGTGAGAAAGTGACCCCTTCTGGGAGTCTATAAAACAATAGTTAGATCCCTTGCTGGGTCTGGACTTGGCTTTTTCACCTGATATATCTGTATTGGGGGATTTTCAATACCGAGTTGACTGGGAACCAAAAGCCCCACAGTACCCTGATATCGCCTTGTGTTAAGAGGGTAATTATGAGACACTGGTGCAATCAGGCCATTCCTCAGTACATGGAGTGGTATACAGAAATCTTATTTGCTTTGCAAGCAGAGCAAACCATTGCCAGCTTGACTGATCTTCTTGAGAGATATGAGAGGATTTGGGAACTCCTCTATACTTTGTTGATGTTAGGAAGAACACACAATACCTCCATTTGAATATTTTGGCTTTCTTCTGGGGAAGAAGGATAGTAATACTCACCTTATGGATTTTATTCTGTTCTTCTTTTTCTTTCTTTAGATACATATATTTTTCTTTTCAATGATCTCATCTAACTCTGTAGGTTGGGAAGATAGATACTTTTTGTGTGTGTGTGTGTTGATACAAAGAGTGATGCACATCTACTCTGAATTATTCCCTGCTATAACTGTGTATTTTACGGATTTTTTCTTGCTTCCCTATAGAAACTGTATCAGTTTGGTAGGTTTTCCTTTTCTTTACTCTCCTCTGGGGTGAGGGAGGGGGATGGGAATCGGGGTTAGTTGGTTGAGAGGTTAGGATGATATTTCCAGATTTTTATCTTATTGCTTTTATAATTGTTGGATTCTCTTCTAATTTTGTCAGTGTTTTACACTGTACCTACATGTTGTACCTTGAAGTCTTTAATAAAGTGTATTCAATTTGGAAAAAAAGAAAGTTTGCCACTAGGAAGACCAATGCCTCCAAGTGGAAGAGATTCACTTTGTGGTGCGAGCCCAGGCAAATCAGTCCTTTTGAGGCAGACCTGCCAGTTCTCCTGGACTACCTGGTTCACCTCCAGTCCCTAGGTCTCAAGACTTCAACTCTTAAGGTTCACCTGGCTGCTGTTTCTGCTTATCTTTCAGCGGGTAAAGGGAAAACTGTAGCTTCAAACAACATGAAGTCTTGCTATATTCTGACATATGCAGTGAGTCCCAACCTTCGAACTGCCCCGGAGATGAAAGAGTTAACTTTCCATGCCAGGCATGGAATGCTGAGCTCGAGCTCGGTTGAGACTCTGTCTGTTGTTCTTCAAACTCAAACCGTCAGATTCTTTACTCCGCCTCACTGAACAGTCGCTCCGGAGATTTCTCCTTCTGCTCGGTTCATTTTGTCGGTTAAAGTACCGCTTTTCTCGGTTTTCGACCGAATTTAAACAGCAACCTGTCGGTTCAGTCTCTGTCTGTGGTATTTGTGAGTACTAGATAGGTTTTATATTAATTCTATTCTGTGTGGGACTTGTAAACGGTTTATCGGTTCGGTTTAAACCGATCAAGTTGTTTAAAAAATCTTAATCTGTGATTTAGAGTGTGGTTACCGGTTCTTATCGGTTCTAAAAAATACAGATTTTATTACGTTTTTTTCCATGACCCGTGCCACGGTTGGGAACCGATAAGAGGGTCTTACCTGGCGGATTGACATAAACGGGTAAGTTTGGCTAGGACTGGCACTATGTCTGAGAAACCCAAAAGAAAAACCGGACCCACCGGGTTTCAACACTGCAGTGTGTGTGGGGAAGTTGTTGCCAAGGCTGATCCCCACACCACCTGTGTTTACTGTCTGGGGTTTGACCACCTCAATGCAGACTGCCAGATTTGTGAACATTTTCCTGCAGCTACCCTGGAGAAGAGAGTTGGTAGGCTCAGGGAAAGGGAGGCCAAAAAGTCCGCTGAACCGGATGGCCAGCCCAGTTCGGTTCCAACCGAACCAGAAGGAGTGCCCTCTGACCAGGGCGAGACTTCTTCGGGCAAAAGGAGATCCGACTCTGAGGAGTCAGTTCCAGCAAAAAGGACTAGAAAATTAGCTGGTGTGGAGCCAAAACTTTCCTCTCCAACTGCTGAAGAAATAGCCAAAGCGATCAAAATTGTCCAGTCACTTTCCCCGGTTCTGACCGAACCAGCACCGTCAGGTAGGTGCTCAGTTCGGCCGGTTCCACCGATTCAAGAGTATGATTTAGAGGAATATTATGAACTGGAGGAGGGGGAAGAGGAGTATGAGGAGAGTGAATGTGGATTTGAAAGTCTGGATGTGCCCATTGACCCGGACATCTCCCCAGACAGACCTTCAGGAGTGTCTCCTCCTAGGCTTTCTGAGTCCCCTTCTCATTTTATGTTTTATAAAAAAGTGGCTGAAACCCTCCAGCTCCCTATGGAGGAAGCTGTGGATGATCAAGAGGAGCCTGACTATGTGGAAATGATGGATATCTCAGAGTCTAGGAGACTGTCTATTCCCTTGCATAAATCTTTTGGGAAACAGACATTTAAAATTCTAAAAACTCTTCACACTATACCTCCTGTGGATAAGAGAATGGACAAGAGGTACAAATTGCCAGGTTCTGATACGGAGTTCCTTTCACAACAATGCAGCCATGTTGGGGTAGTGCAGGCTGCAGCCTGTGACAAGGCAAATATTCCCTTGGCTTCACACCCCCCAGACAAGGACTCCAGGAGGATTGATGCCATGGCAAAGAAACAGTACATGGCAGCATCCTTGGGACTCAGACAGGCAAATTATATGGCTTATGTTGCTAGATATCAGAAATCCAGATGGGACACTATCATGGCTCTAGCAAAACAGGTCCCTGGCCAGCTTGCCAAGGAGCTGGAGCAGGTGGCTGCTGATGGTATTGAGGCATCCAAAGTGCAATTCCATGCTGCAGTGGACTCAAATGATGTGTCATCAAGAGTCATGGCTACATCTGTGGCACTTCGAAGAATGGCTTGGCTCAGATGTACTAGCCTGTCACAGGATACCCAGACTAAGGCCATGGATTTTCCTGTTGTGGGTAATTCCCTGTTTGGGGAGCAAACAGAGAATTACATGAAGAAAATGGATGAGTATAGGACCACCTATAGGAGTGCACAGGCTAAAGAAAAGCAGGCCACTCCTCAAAGGCAGCTTCCCGGGGCAGGGGCAGGCCTTTTCATAGGCCTTTTTACCAAGCCCAGGCCTCCTCTTCTGCTTAGGCCCAGAGGGGGTTCTTTAGAGGAAGAGGAAGACGGGGTACAAGCAGGCCTGCTTCCACCCCTCAGCCCAAAGCCCCTGCCAAGCAGGCACCCTGATGGGGTTGCCAGGGCTGATTCTCAGCTACCTGTGGGGGCAGGCTGGCTTACTTTGTCCAGGACTGGGAGTCTCTAACATCAGACAAGTGGGTCCTGGAAGTAGTAAGCCAGGGACTGATTCTCAGCTTCAAAAATGTCCAAGCTGAGAAACCAGATCCTTCTCACCAGCAAATCCTCAGAGGCACTTGCCCTAGAGGCAGAGGTCTCTTTCCTCCTGGCTCTCAGAGCTGTGGAAGGGTTCCACCCTACACCAGGGCAAAGGATTGTACTCAGGTACTTCCTTACCCCAAAAGACAGGAGAATGGCGGCCCATCCTGGATCTCAAATACTTAAACAAGCACCTTTTAAACCAAAATTCAAAATGGTGACTCTGGGAATTATTCTACCTCTCTAAGGCCAGTGGACTGGCTGGTGTCCCTGGACCTCAAGGATGCCTACTTCCATATTCTCATCAGAAGCTCCCATCGAAAGTACCTCAGGTTAGAGCTGCCCTCAGGCCATTACCAGTTCAGAGCAATGCCCTTGGCCTCACCTCTGCTCCAAGGGTATTCACAAAATGCCTGGCAGTAGTAGTTGCTTCTCTAAGACGGCAGAAAATTGCCATTTTCCCTTACCTGGACGACTGGCTCATAGTAGGCCAGTCCCCAGACCAAGTCAAGTTACACTTACAGATAACTCAGCAACTGCTCACTTCTTTGGGTTTCCTCCTAAATCTCTCAAAGTCAGTTCTAGAGCCTGTCCAGCTCCTCACCTTCATAGGCGCAGAGCTAGACACAGAGAAGGCCAGAGCCTTCCTTCCACTGGACAAGGCAAGGACTCTGGTCTCTCTGGCTCCCTCATTCACCCTGCAGGTGTCTCGACCAGCAAGGCATTTTCTACAGCTCCTGGGGCACATGGCTGCTTCTACAGCAGTAGTGCAAGGAGCAAGATTTCAGATGAGGGACATTCAGTTCCATTTGAGAGCCTTTTGGTCTCGAAGGAAGCACCCTCTGACCAAACTGATCCCAGTAACTCGAACCCTGATCCAGGCCCTACAATGGTGGCAGGATCAGAATTTGAGACAAGGGGTTCCCTTTGCCACCCAGTCTGACTCTTTAATCCTTACTACAGATGCCTCCCTCTTGGGGTGGGGGGCTCACATGGGCGACCTCACCACCCAGGGATTGTGGTCCCCTCAGGAATCTGTGCTCCATATCAACCTGTTGGAACTCAGAGCAGTATTTCAAACAACATGAAGTCTTGCTATATTATGACAAATGCAGTTTGTCCCACCATTAGAACTGCTCCGGAGGTGAAAGAGTTAACTTCCATGCAGTGCATGGAACTTAGAACACGAGCTCGGTTAGAGAAGCTCTGTTAGGGTGGTTTCAAACCGAAACCGTCAGATTCTTTACTCCACCTCACTGAACAGTCGCTCCGGAGATTCCTCCTGCTGCTCGGTTCATTTCCTCGGTTTAAAGCGTCTTTTCTCGGTTAAATTCAACCACGATATTATTTATTTTAACATAAACTGATCGGTTCAAGCTCTGTCTATGGTATTGTAAGTAATAGATAGGTTTCTGTGTGGAACTTGTAAATGTTTATCGGTTCGGTTTGAACCGATCGAATTATATTTAAACTTTGTTTTGAAGCCTTTTAAGGCTTGTTGAAATCGGGTCCCGGTTCTTATCGGTTCTAAAAAGCGAATTTCATTACGGTTTTTTCCACGACCCATGCACGGTTAGGAAATGATAAGGCTGTCTTGCCTGGCACTGCCATCAAAGGGCAAGTTTTTGGTTAGGCTGGCATTATGTCTGAGAAACCCAAAAGAAAAACCGGGCCCACTGGGTTTCAACACTGTAGTGTCTGTGGGGAAGCCTTTGCAAGGCTGACCCACACACCACATGTGTTTATTGTCTGAGGTTTGACCACCTCAATGCAGACTGCCAGATTTGCAAGAATTTCCTGCAGCCACCCTAGATAAGAGGTTGGTAGGCTCAGGAACAAGAGGCCAAAAAGTCCGCTGACCCGGATGGTAGCCCAGTTCAGTGCCAGCGGGCAGGAGGAGTGCCCTCTGACCAGGGCCAGACTTCCTTAGGCAAACATAAAGCTGACTCTGAGGGCCAGTTCCAGCAAAGAGAACTAGAAAGTCAGCAGGTGTGGAGTCCAAAATCCTTCTCCAACTGCTGCAGAGATAGCCAGGGCAATACAGATTGTCCAGTCACCTGTCCCGGTTCCTCCGAAACCACCACTATCTGGCAAAAGGTCGGTTCCACCGGTTCCACCGGTTCAAGAATATGATATGGAAGAGTTTTATGAACCAGAGGAGGGGGAGGATGATTATGATCAGTGTGAATGTGACTTTGAAAGTCTGGCTGTGCCCATTGAACCGGACATCTACCCAGACAGACCTTTAGGTGAATCTCCCCCTAGGCTTGCTGAGTCCCCTTCTCATTTTTTGTTTTATGAAAAAGTTGCTGAGACCCTCAGCTTCCTTTAGAGAGGCTTTGGATGAGCAAGAGGAGCCTGACTATGTGAGATGATGGATATCCAGAGTCCAGGAGATTGTCCATCCCTCTACATAAATCTTTTAGAAACAAACAATAAAAATTTTAAAAGCTCCTAATTCTGTGCCTCCTGTAGATAAAAAGATGGACAGGAGGTACACTTTGTCAGGTCCTGATACAGATTTTCTTTCACAGCAATGCAGTCATGTTGGGGTAGTTCAGGCTGCAGCCTGTGATAAAGCTAATATTCCCCTGGCTTCTCATCCTCCTGACAAGGACTCTTGGCCAAAAAACAATACATGGCAGCATCTTTGGGACTCAGACAAGCAAACTATATGGCTTATGTTACGAGATACCAGAAATCTAGATGGGATACTGTCATGGCCTTATCCAAACAGGTCCCTGGCCAGCTTACAAGGAGCTGGAGCAGGTGGCTGCTGATGGTATTGAGGCATCTAAGGTGCAATTCCATGCTGCAGTGGATTCTAATGATGCATCCTCTAGAGTCATGGCTACATCTGTGGCTTTTCATAGATTGGCCTGGCTCAGGAGTACTACTTTGTCACAGGATACCCAGTCTAAGGCTATGGATTTTCCTGTGGTGGGAAATTCTCTGTTTGGCATGCACCAAGCAGGAAAGGGATCTTGGAGTTATCATCTCTGATGACCTCAAGGCAGGGAAACAGTGTGACAAGGCAGCAGGTAAAGCAAATAGGATGCTGGGATGCATAGGCAGGGGCATCACCAGTAGGAAAAGGGAGGTCATAATTCCACTATACAAGACACTAGTGAGGCCGCACCTGGAGTACACTGTGCAGTTCTGGAGACCTTACCTACGAAAGGACATAGACAGGGTAGAAAAGGTTCAGAGGAGGCAACAAAGTTGGTGCATGGATTGCATCACAAGTCCTATGAGGACAGGTTGAAGGCACTGAACATGTACTCCCTGGAGGAGAGGAGGGAGAGAGGGGATATGATAGAGACATACAGTATCTTCAGGGAGGAACAGGGTGCAGGAATGCACTATTTTAAGCCGAAAAAGATGTTCCAGGACTAGGGCATGGGATGAAGTTGGAGGAGGGCGATTCAGAGGAAGCGTGAGGAAGAATTTCTTCACAGAATGGGTGGTGGACAAGTGGAACAACTGCCAGAGGAGTGGTGGGGGCTGAAACAATCACGGGATTTAAGAATGCATGGGATAGACATAAAGGAATTCTGGAGGTCAGGGGTAAGGGGCAACAGACTTCCTGGAAAACATAAACTGAACTTACAAACTTAAATGGGCAGACTGGGTGGGCCATAGGCCCTTATCTGCCGACACTGTCTATGTATCTATGTATCTATGTATATGAAGAAAATGGATGAATATAGAACCACTTACAGGAGTGCACAAGCCAAGGAACGGCAAGCCACTCCTCAGAGGCAGACCCCCAGGGGTAGGGGCAGGCCTTTTCACAGGCCTTTTTACCAGACCCAGGCCTCCTCTTTAGCCTATGCTCAGAGGGTTCTTCAGAGGGAGAGGCAGAAGGGGTATGAGCAGGCCTGCTCTCACCCCTCAGCCTAAAAGCCTGCCAAACAGGCACCCTGATGGGATGCCCAGGTCGACTCTCCATTACCTGTAGGAGGCAGGCTGGCTTACTGTCCAGGACTGGGAGTCTTTAACATCAGACAGGTGGGTCCTGGAAGTAGTGAGCCAGGGTCTGGTTCTCAGCTTCAAAATTTCCAAAGATGAGAGCCAGATCTTTTCCCACCTGCAAACTCGTTAGAGACTCTTGCTTTGGAAACAGAAGTCTCAACCCTCCTGGCTCTCAGAGCTGTAGAAAGGATTTCTCCTCTACCCAGGGCAGGGTCTGTACTCCAGGTACTTCCTTACCCCAAAAAGACAGGAGAGTGGCAGCCTATCCTGGATCTAAGATATCTGAACAAGCACCTTTTAAACCAAAATTCAAAATGGTGACTCTGGGAATGATTTTACCACTCCCTAAGGCCAGGGACTGGCTAGCTTCCCTGGACCTCAAGGATACCTACTTCCATGTTCTTATCAGATGCTCCCATGAAAGTACCTCAATTCAAACTGCCCTCAGGCCATTATCAGTTCAGAGCAATGCCCTTGACCTTACCTCTGCCCCAAGGTGTTCACAAAATGTCTGGCAGTAGCAGTTGCTCATCTAAAGAGGCAAAAGATTGCCATTTTCCCTACCTGGACGACTGGCTCATTGTGGGTCAGTCTCCAGACCAGAATCAAATCACACCTGCTAGTTACCCAGCAGGCTTACCTCTCTGGGCTTTCTTCTCAATCTTCCAAAGTCAGTTTTGGAACCTGTCCAGTGTACTCACCTTTATAAGAGCAGAACTGGACACAAAGCAGGCAAACCTTCCTTCCCTGGAAAGGGTAAGGACCTTAGTGGCCCTGGCCTCGTCCTTCACTCTGCGGTCTCTCGACCAGCAAGGCATTTCCTGCAGCTCTAGGACACATGGCTGCTTCCACAGCTGTAGTGCAAGGAGCAAGATTTCAGATGAGGACATTCAGTTCCATTTGAGAGCTTTCTGGTCTCAAAGAGAGATCCCCATCAAAGTTAATCCCAGTGACTCGAACCCTGATCCAGGCCCTTCAGTGGTGGCAGGATCAGAGCAATCTGAGACAAGGGGTGCCTTTCATCCCTTTGTCCCACTCCTTGACCCTTACTACAGATGCGTCCCTCTTGGGATGTGGAGCTCACATGGGCGACCTCTAAAGCCCAGGGGTTATGGTCCCCTCAGGAATCTCTGCTCCACATCAGCCTGTTGGAACTCAGAGCTGTTTTTCTAGCACTTCAGGTTTTTTCTGCATCTGTTCAGAACAAGGTGGTACAGGTCAGAACAGACAACACCACTACAATGTGGTACATCAAATAACAAGGGGGCACTCGGTCTTCGGCCTTGTGCACTGAGGCGATGAAGTTGTGGTCTCTGGCTTATTCCCTGAACACTTCCCTCATAGCAGTTCACCTCCCAGGCAGGACAATGTCCTGGCAGATGCTCTCAGCAGGATTTCCCAGGGCCATCACGAATGGTCACTGGATCCCCTAGTACTGGGGATAGTTTTTGCCAGATGGGGCACTCCTCAGATATATCTTTTGCAGCCCCAGACAATCTCAGCTTCCACTTTTTGTTGCAGGCCCCAGTGTTGGGCTCAGTCCCCTGGATGCCTTTCTCCTCGATTGGGAAGGAAGTTTCTCTATGCCTTTCCCCCTTCCTCTCCTGTTCAAGGTGCTAGTCAAAATCAGGTCTCAGCCTGCAAGATGATCCTGATTGCTCCAGACTGGCCAGGCAGCCCTGGTACCCCTCCTTCTGTCCTTAGCAGTCCATCTTCCCTGTGTCTCCCCAGGAACCACAATCTGTTAACCTGTGCTCAGGGAGAGTTTGGTATCGAATCTCAATCCCTCAACCTCAAGGCCTGGCTCTTGAGCAGTTAGAGTTGCTGATCTTCAACTTTCTCAAAATCTTGAATGCTGCTAGGAAGCCTTCCACCAGGGCTACCTATAACTCCAAGTGGAAAAGGTTTTCCATATGGTGTTCTGGGAGGCATATTTCCCCGGAATCTGCTGATTTACCCACTGTATTGGATTATATGGTCCATCTTAATTCTTTGGGACTGAGACCAGCTACCTGAAAGTGCATTTGGCAGCTGTCTCTGCTTTCATTTCAGCAGGAAGCCCTCTTCTCTCTCTGCTCACCCTGTATTTTCCAAGTTTTTAAGGGATTGCTTCTTACCAATCCTCCATTCAGGGATCCTGCCCTGCTTGGAATCTTAATGTTTGCATTGCTCAGCTGATGCAACCCCCTTTTAGCCTCTGTCTTCAGCAGAGCTTAAGTATTGACTTGGAAAACTGTATTTCTAGTAGCCATCACTTCTGCCAGGCATAAGTGAGTTACAGAGCTTTATCAGTGGAGGTAACTTTATTTCCTTTCACAGGGATAAGGTAGTCCTCAGGACTAACAGGAAGTTTTGCCCTAAGGTGGTTCTGTTTCCACCTTAACCAATCTATTCACTTCCAGTGTTCTTCACTGGCCATTCCTCCTCTGGTGAGAGGAGGCTGCACAACAGATGTTAAGAGGGCCCTAAGTTACTACATAGAGGCGTACCAAGGGTCTGGGTTTGACTCCCTCCAACTATTTCTCACTTATGGTGAGGTTGGTGAGGGAGACCTGCCACTAAGAGATCCATTGCCAGGTGGATCGTCTCTTGTATCCAGTTTGCTATCAAAAACTGGGTAAGGTTCCCCCTCAGGCCTGAGGGCTCACTCTACCAGAGGTACAGCTGCATCTCTAGCTGCTGCTAGAGACATTCTATCTTGGAGATATGTCAAGCAGCTACTTGGAAAACAGTACCACTTTCACCAAGCATTGCTCCCTGGATATCCAGGCCAGGAGGATGCTCGGTTTAACACAACCGTGCTTCAGAGCCTATTCCCTAAATAGGTTCTGTCCCTCCTCCATGGAGGTACTGCTGTGTAGTCTGCATTAGTCATAATATAGCAAGACTTCATGTTGTTTGAAGAAAATTACTCACCTTAGTAATGTTGTTTCTTCTA
Organism: Neoceratodus forsteri; assembly: GCA_016271365.2. Lineage (NCBI taxonomy): Eukaryota > Metazoa > Chordata > Ceratodontiformes > Ceratodontidae > Neoceratodus > Neoceratodus forsteri. The sequence continues at coordinate 1,318,793,701 of CM028131.1, forward strand.
TTGGAGTCTTGCTATATTATGACCTCCCCCCCAGCCTGCCCCTCTCAGAACTTCTACTTCGGGTATGGGGTGGGGTGGGCAGTCCACTGTTGGCACTTATTGATGCCCCCTTTTATGTTTGGGTGTTGTGTTTTATTTAGTTATTTTATCTTATTTTTCTGGTCCCCTGACTTGAGTCTTGGTGTTGGGACCAGGAAAATGTGTGAATATTTTAGTAGCCAGTTGGCTAGTGTAGGTTACAGCTTCCACACAGAGCCTTAATGAGTTTTGCTCGTAAAGATCTGACGGTTTCGGTTTGAAACCACCCTAACAGAGCTTCTCTAACCAAGCTCACGCTCTAAGTTCCATACACTGCATGGAAGTTAACTCTTTCACCTCCGGAGCAGTTCTAATGGTGGGACAAACTGCATCTGTCATAATATAGCAAGACTCCATTAGAAGAAACAACATTACTAAGGTGAGTAATTTTTTCTTCTAGCACTTCAAGCTTTTTCCAAATCTGTTCAGAACAAAGTTGTACAGGTCAGAACAGACAACACCACCACAATGTGGTACATCAACAAGCAAGGAGGCACTCGGTCTACGGCCTTGTGCACCGAAGCAATGAAGTTGTGGTCTCTGGCTTACTCCCTGAATACCTCCATTACGGCAATTCACCTACCAGGAAAGGACAATGTCCTGGCAGATGCTCTCAGCAGGATTTCCCAGGGCCATCACGAATGGTCACTGGATCCCCTGGTCTTGGAAGTGATTTTTTCCAGATGGGGCACCCCGCAGATAGATCTTTTACAGACCCAGACAATCACCAACTTCCCCTTTTTTGCTGCAGACCCCCAGTGTTGGGCTCAGTCCCCCTGGATGCCTTAGTTCTCAATTGGGAAGGGAAGTTTCTATATGCTTTTCCCCCCTTCCCTCTCCTGTTCAAAGTGCTAGTCAAAATCAGATCTCAACCCTGCAAGATGATCCTGATTGCTCCAGACTGGGCCAGACAGCCCTGGTATTCACTCCTACTGTCCTTAGCAGTCCATCTTCCCCTGTGTCTTCCCAGGAATTACAACCTGTTAACCTGTGCTCAGGGGAGGGTTTGGTACCCGAACCTCAAATCTCTCAATCTCAAGGCCTGGTTCTTGAAGAGTTAGAGTTTGCTGACTTACACCTCTCCCAGGGTGTAATGGATGTCCTGAAGGCTTCTAGAAAACCTTCCACCAGGGCTACTTATAATTCTAAATGGAAAATATTTTCCATATGGTGCTCTAGGAAGCATATTTCCCCAGAATCTGCTGATCTGCCCACAGTCCTTGATTATATGGTCCACTTAAATAGCTTGGGGCTGAGACCAGCTACACTGAAAGTGCATCTGGCAGCTGTGTCTGCTTTTATTCCTTGAGGTAAGCCCTGTTCTCTCTCAGCTCACCCTGTTTTCTCCAAGTTTTCAAGGATTGCTTCACACCAACCCTCCGTTCAGGGACCCTGCCCCTGCCTGGGACCTCAATGTTTGAATTGCTCAGCTTATGCAACCCCCTTTTGAGCCTTTATCTTCAGCAGAGCTTAAGTACTTGACTTGGAAAACTGTGTTTCTAGTAGCCATCACTTCTGCCAGACGCATAATTGAATTACAAGCTTTGTCAGTGGAGCCTGATTTTATCTCCTTTCATAGAGATAAGGCGGTCCTCAGGACTAATAGGAAGTTCTTGCCTAAGGTGGTTTCAGATTTCCACCTTAATCAATCTATGTCTCTTCCTGTGTACTTCACTGACCATTCCTCCTCTGGAGAGAGGAGACTGCACAGTTTAGATGTCAAAAGAGCCCTTAGTTACTACATAGAGCATACCAAGGGTCACAGGTTTGACTCTCTCCAACTGTTCCTCACTTATGGTGAGGTTGGTAAAGGGAAACCTGCCACTAAAAGATCCATTGCCAGGTGGATTGTCTCCTGTATCCAATTTTACTATGAAAAACTGGGTAAGGTTCCTCCCTCAGGCCTGAGGGCTCACTCTACCAGAGGTACAGCTGCTTCCCTGGCTGCTGCCAGGGACATCCCTATTCTAGAGATATGTCAAGCAGCTACCTGGAAAACAGTTCACCTTTTACCAAACATTACTCCATGGACATCCAGGCTAGGAGTAATGCACGGTTTGGCACAGCTGTGCTTCAGAGCCTGTTTCCCAAGTAGGTTCTGTCCCTCCTCCATGGAGGTATTGCTTTGTAGTCTGCTGCTGTCAGAACATAGCAAGACTTCATGTTGTTTGAAGAAAAAATTACTCACCTTAGTAATGTTGTTTCTTCTAATGGAGTCTTGCTATATTCTGACCTCCCCCCCGCCTGCCATTCTCAGAACCTCTGTTTTTGGGATGTGGGTGGGCAGTGCAGTGTTGGCACGTAGTAGGTGCCCACCCTTTTTGTTCACCCCTTCTTTTTTGGGGTGAGTGGGTGTTGTGTTTTCATTTTTGGGTCTCCTGACTTGAGTCTTTGTGTTAGGACCAAAAAATGTGTTTTTATGTTTAGTAGCCAGTTGGCTAGTGTAGGTTTACAGCTTCCACACAGGACCTTAGTGAGTTTAGCTCGTAAAGATCTGACGGTTTGAGTTTGAAGAACAACAGACAGAGTCTCAACCGAGCTCAAGCTCAGCGTTCCATGCCTGGCATGGAAAGTTAACTCTTTCATCTCCGGGGCAGTTCAAAGGTTGGGATTCACTGCATATGACAGAATATAGCAAGACTCCATTAGAAGAAACAACATTACTAAGGTGAGTAATTTTTTCTTCTCATCCTATTTTTAAGAAATATTTCAAAGGTCTCCTTCATCTGTATCCACCCCTCAGGGATCCTTTCCCCCCTTTGGACTGAATTTGTGCATAGCCAAGCTCATGGATCCCCCTTTCGAGCATATGGCTTCTGCAGACCTCAAGTATGTCACCTGGAAAACAGTCTTCCTGGCAGCCATTACTTCTGCAAGAAGGGTGTGAGTGCTCCAAGCTCTCTCTACAGATCCAAACTACATCATTTTCCACAAGGATAAAGTAGTCCTTAAAATAAACAGGAAGTTCCTACCCAATGTGGTCTCTAAATTCCACCTGAAAGTCCATTACCCTTCCTATTTTCTTCACAGCAAAATCCAGTTCTGGTGAATGAAAGCTACACAGTCTGGATGTAAAAGGTCACTGGTTTACTGCCTGGAGCGCACTAAGCACCTCAGATTCTCTCACTCATAGCTGTTCTTTACCTATAGTGAGATGGGCAAGGGCACACCAGCTTCAAAGTGGACTGTAGCTCATTGGATAGTCTCCTGTATCCAGTTTTGCTATGGAAAAGCTGGCAAACAGCCACCACAGGGCCTCAGAGCCCACTCTTCCCATGGTAGTGCTGCTCTGTGGCAGCTGCAAGGGATATTACCTTGTTATAAATCTGCAAAGCAGCTACCTGGAAGACAATGCACACTTTTACAAAACATTGCTGTCTGGACATACAGTCCATAAGTGATGCTAGATTTGGCACTGCAGTCTTGCAGAACCTTTTACCCAAATAGGTTCTGTATCCAACCTCCCAAGGTACTGCTTGGTAGTCTTCAATAGTAAGGCATACAGAGGGATTCCTGGGTTTTGAAGAAAATATTACTTTAGCATAGTAATGTTGTTTCTTCCAAGGGATCCCTCAGTATCCTTAAATCTTCCTCCCTGACTCCCCTTCTAGAACCTGGAAAGGTTCTCCTATGAGCAGTGTCAACCTATTTTACCACTGGTTGTTGAGCATTGCTTGCTCTTCACTCACATTTCTTTATCAGTTTATTTTTTTTTCTCTCTGCTTGGGTTAGCCCAAAGAGGCTAATGGTTTTTGTTAATTGGTTGTTTTACAAAGGATAGTTTATGTTAGTATTAGGGGGCTATTGCCACATAGCTTGAAATTAATCAGACATTAGCCTTCAGCCTACAGCAGCACTTAGGGGCAGAGATTTGAACTGCATTCCAAGTTCCACTTAACATTCCATAATTTACATAATTTCCACTTTCCTGGGCAGTTGAACCTACCAGGCTAACTGCAATAGTTAAGCATACTGAATGATCCCTTGGAAGAAACAACATTAACATAGTAAGTAAGTTTTTCTTCTCCTCCCTTGCAGTGCACAGGTTTGTGTCTGCCTTTGTGATCCTGACTGACCTCTTGGCCTCTCTGATTTTTTCCTGATACTCATCCCATTCTTTGTCCCCCTGCTTTTCTTTGTATGGTACCACATCATATGAGTGAATGCAAAATAGCAATTGCCATATGAGCGAGTGCACATCACTGAAAAACTGTATCAGCGATGTGCACAATAGCGGGACCATAAACGGTGATAGTCCGGACCACACACAAAGCGCGGTGGAACACTGTTTAATGCGAGCTGTGCCACATGCACCCCCAACACCCACCCCCCTAATAATTATAACTAACTCTGAGGGGGAGCCTGACACTGGGGTACAGGGAATGTTAGGGAGGGAGCTATACACGAGGGGGGAGAGCAACCCATCAGAAGGGCAAGGGAATGGAGAGCAGAACATCAAAAAAAAATAAAAGCAAGTGCACCGAGGAGGAAAACACAAAAAAAAAGTAAGTGTTCAGACAAACAAAACAATAAAATACAGAGCTGCTGCCCAGGTTAGAACCTGGGTCCTGCAGTACCAGAGTCATACACTGCCTCCACCAGACCACATGGCCAGCTTGAAACAGCTAGCCCACACTTCCTGCTATGACTTCTGCATCGTAGATCCCTCCTCCCTTGCTCTCTCTACTATCTTGCTGTTGTTGTCAACCTTCCCTCGCTATTCACAGGATTGCTACCAATTCACACCCGCTCTGTCCTGTCCACAGGCACTCACATTTAGGTGCTTAAATTCAATCACTCAGTTGGAGTTGCTCTTATCACTGGGTACCCTTTGTACCTCATAAAGGTCTTCTTTTTGACCCTCACTGCCTTCCTGACCTTTTCAGAGAACCAAATCAGTCTCCCATAACTTGTCCTTTTGATAACTGTTTTTGTGCATGCTTTTATTGCCTCAAGAATGGACCCTTTTATTTTTGTTTTATTTAATATACTTTATTGAAGTATAGCAATACAACAACCAATAACAACAATAAAAAAAATACAAAAAATATAAAAAGAACATAGAAGATAAAACAGCATAATTTTGGTTGCCCTCCTCTGGACAGCCTCCACTCTGTCTATGTCTTGGCGGAGATGGGGTCTCCAGAACTGCACACAGTACTCCAGATGGAGTCTCACCAACTGTTTTTATAGAGGGATAACAACTTCTTGTTTTCTACTATTGATGCCTCTCCCTATGCATCCCAGTATTCCCCCCAGCCTTCCTTACTGCCTTCTCACATTGCTTGCCCACCTTTAGGTCATCTAATATAATTTCCCCACGGGTCCCTTTCCATTTTTACTGTTGTCAGTATCTCACCCCCCACTGTGTACTCTTTCCTTGGGTTTTTGTTTTCCAGGTGCATTACCTTGCACTTCTTTGCATTGAATCTGAGCTGCCATACATTTGACCATTCCTCCAACCTTGCCAAGTCCCTTCTCATCCTTTCCACTCCATCTTGTGTATCAACCCTGTTGCAGATCTTTGTGTCATCTGCAAAGAGACATACTGTTCCTTCCAGTTCCTCTGCAATGTCACTTATAAAGACATTAAAAAGGACCGGTCCCAGTACTGAACCCTCCGGTACCCTGCTAGTAACCCTCCTTTCTTCACTGTGGACTCAATTTACTACTACCCTTTGCATCCTGTTGTCTAGCCAATCTTTTATCCAGGCCACCACCTTGGGATGCACTCCAAGGCTAGCTAACTTGTGTATTAATCTTTTGTGTGGGACTGTACTAAATGCCTTGCTAAAATCTAGGTAGACCATGTCCACAGCCCCTCCCTGGTTTACTAGTTTGGTCACCCAGTCAAAGAAATCTATTAGATTCATCTGACACGACCTTCCCATCGTGAATCCATGCTGCCTTGAGTCCTGTGCCCCACTGGCCTCTAAGTACTCAACAATTCTTTCCTTCAGAAGTGATTCCATCATTTTCCCTACCACTGAGGTCAAACTAACTGGTCTGTAGTTTTCTGCCTCTGTCCTGCTCCCACTTTTGTAAAGAGAAATCACATCTGCCCTCTTCCAGTCCTCAGGTACCACCCCATCCTCCCATGATTTGTTAAAGAGAGTAGTCAGCGGTGTCACTAGTTCTACCCTTAGTTCTTTTAGAATTCTTGGATGAATCCCATCAGGCCCCATTGCTTTTCCTACCTTCAATTTTATTAGTTCTTTCAGAACCCTTTCTTCTGTAAATGGACTGGTATTGACCCCCGTCATCAGAGTGTTTCTCTTGTTTGGTTTAAATACCCCCCCCTCCTCTTTCTTTGTGAATACTGAGCAGAAATATTTGTTCAGTATCCCTGCTTTTTCACTGTCACCCTCTACCCACATTCTCTCCCCTTTATTAAGACTCAGTATCCCTTCTTTGGTCTTTCTTTGCTCCCTAATATACCTATAAAAGGTCTTATCTCCCTTCTTAACAGAGTTGGCTATCCTTTCCTCGGTTTGGGCCTTTGCTATTCTGACTGCCTTCCCAGCCTTTTTCTGCTTTAACTGATAAAGTTCTCTGTCCTGCTCCTTCTTTGTTTCCTTATATTTCCTGAATGCTATCATTTTCTCCTTAACCATCCCTGCCACCTCTTTTGAGAACCATAGCGTTTCTTTCCTTCGTTGTGTTTTGTTGATTTGCTTTACACAAAGGCTTGTGGCCTCTGTGATGGCTGTTTTGATTACTCCCCATTGTTCCTCCACCCTTCTTTCTTGTCTGTTTGCTAGTGCTTTTCTGAGGCACTCTCTCATTTTCTCAAAGTCAGCCCTCCTAAAGTCCAGTACTCTTACTTTTGTATGGCTTGATTGTATGGCTGTGTTTATCGTGAACCACACTGTTTGGTGGTACACGTTCCCCAGATAGCTACCCTTCTAAATCTGAGATTCTTTCTCCATCCCCATTTGAGAGTACCAGGTCTAAGATTGCTCCTCCCAGTGGGTTCCAGTACTAGCTGTCTGAGGCATGCCCCTTGTAGGGTATCAAGAATGCGCCTGCAGCAAAGGTGCTCCAGTTAACATCTGGCATATTAAGGTCCCCTATCAACAATACCTCTGCTTTTTCTGCCATTCTAAGGATGCCTTCTATCATTTCCTTGTCCATTCCCTCCCCCTGAGATGGGGGTCTGTATACAACCCCCATGCGGATTGTGGTGCCATTTACTGTCTCCAGGGTGACCCTAGAGTGCCTCATCTGCTCCCTGTTTACTCTTTATTTCTGTTGCTTTGATCCCTTCCTTTACATAGAGAGCTACTCCTTCTCCTCCTCCTCCTCCTCCTCTTTTACCCTCCCTGTCCCTCCTCTAGATTGTGTATCCTGGTATGTTGACATCCCAGTCATGGTTCTCTGTGTACCATGTTTCTGTGACTGCCACAATATCCAGGCAACCCTCTTCCATCAAGGCCACTAGTTTAGGGAGCTTGTCACACAGACTACGGGCATTGGTACTCATCACCCTTCAGTTTTTGATGGCCTTACCCCTTTTAACCCCATTCCTGTCCATACTGCCTTTGCCTTTTTTATATTTACCCCTGTCCTGCTCCCTAATGATTTCTCTACCTTGGTGCTTACCTCACTAATTACCGTGTTTTGTGGGGGGAGGCTGGGATTTCTCTGCTCCTTTTCAGTGCCTCCCGCCTTGGCTAGTTTAAATGCTTGCAGTGAAGCATTTAAACCTCTCACCTAGGATCCTGGTTCCCCCGGACAGATGCAGACCATTGTGCCAGTATAGGTCTGCATCCCTCTAGTTGGCTCCCCAGTCCCCAATGAAGCCAAACCTGAGCTCCACACCAGTTGTTCAACCATTCATTGAATTCCCTGATGAGGAGTACCCTAGCATCACCCTTGCCATAGACAGGCAGCACCTCCAAGAAGGTTACCGTATATGCTACTTGTCTAAGGCCCCTCCCCAACTCTACAAACTCCTGGAATGGGTTCCCCCACAGCTGCAAGCAAAAAGGAAAAAAAAGAAGAAACATTCAGCTCTGCTGGTAACAGCAAGACTGGACCCTTTTTATAGCCCCCTCACCTTTCCTTTACTCCACTGATGCTGTCTACCCCAGATAACCAGCCCAGGACTAATTCCCTCATTTGGCTGAAATCCATCCTTCTGAAGTCTAGCACTTCAGCGTCAGACAAGGGCTTATTGGTGTCCAGGGCCAACTTGAACCATATTGTATTGTGGTCACTGGACCCCAGTGGTTTCCCAACTCATGTTCTGCCTTTTCTCTCCAAGTTGGTGAGTACCACATCCAGAATGGTGGATTGTCTATTGGGATCCCTGACCTGGTGCACCAGCATGCAGTCCTGCAGTGTATCAAGCAGGGTCTAGCTTCTGGCACTTCTGGCTGCTGGGATGTCCTAGACAATGTCTGGCAGGTTGAGATCTACTGTGACAACCTCCTGATTAGCTACCCCCCAGCTTCTGCTTTCAGTTCCTTATCTCGCTCCTCTCCTTGTCCTGGTGGCCTGTAAACCACCCCATGTGAAGTCTCCTACCTGATGACTTTGTGAGCTGTTCCTAAAGTGATTCTGCTTCCCCTTTCCTTCCAATGGCTACATCCTTTATTGCCTTGATTCCTACCCTGATGTAAATGGCCACCCCTCCACCTCCACCTTTCTCTCTATCATGCCAATATAAAGTGTAGCCAGGGATCGCCAGGTGCCAGTCTTTATTTTTGTTCACCTAAGTGTCTGTAACAGTCACTAGATCAAGCCCACAGTCAGCCAACAGAGTCTTGAGCTCACTTATTTTATTACCCAGACTACCGGAAATGAGGCACGCCACTCTCCAATTTCTGCTCCTACTCCTATTGGTTCTTTGATGGTTCCCCATCATAATTCCCTGATATTTTGGTGTCTTACGTTTTTTCCTTTTTTGCTGGTTTATTTGGTCTACACTTTCTGGACCCCTTAACTTGTTCCACACTGCTACTACTTCTTGTACACCTTGCTCTATCCCTGGTGGAGTCCTGGCTAGGTTGAGCCTCCTCCACAGATAGTTTAAACTGTCTGCCAATGGAACTGTAAAATGTCTGCCCTAACGCACTAGTCCTCTCTGTCATCAGGTAAAGGCTGCCACCTTTGAAGAGCCTCCTGTCTCAGAAGTCCCTCAGTCCCCAACAAAGTGGTACCCCTGTTCTTGACACCACATTTTTCACCATCCATTAAACTCCTTGATCTCCTCATTCCTTATTCTGTCCTCCCCTTCTCCCTCCCTCAGACAGGGAGGACCTCAGAAAAGGCCAAGGAAGCTGAGTGCTTCTTCATTTTGTCTCTCAGCCTCTGGAAGTCCTATTTTCAGTGTCTGCATGACCCAGTTCACCTGATTATTAATACCAACATGTAGCAGCACTCCCTGTTACCTCCCTCCCCCACTGTCTTCCCTATCCTCTCCCAGTCCTGGATGGCTGGTGTTTCAGGCAGACATCTGACTACCACCTCCCTTCTCCTGCTCTGTCTATCACCCTCAATACACCTCTAACCATAGAATCTTGTATCACTAGACTCTTCCTTACTAACGTCCGCCTGCTCATGCCCCCAGGTGTCATGACATCTTTCTTCCACTCAACACCAAATGACTCAAGGTCCCCTCCATTACCAGGCACCTAAGCCCTCCCAAGGATGCAAAGTGATTTCCATTGGTATCTCTTGGGTAGAACTAACTGCTGTGTGACTGCCCCTATCCCCTATCTCCTCCCCCTCCCCGTCCCCACCACCCTCCTTCCCCCTAAGCCAGTCAGCCTCTGGGGTAGTGGGGGATGTGGGTGGGCATCAGCATAGTTGCAGTCACAGCTGGGATATTTCATCCCTTGCTGCTGCGAACTGGGCATAGAGCTCCCAGAAGGTCCTAAATATTGGCCTATGTCCTCTCCTCCAAAGCAGAGCCCTGGAGACGAGTGCCTCACAATCATTAGAAACATAGAAACATAAAGTTTGATGGCAGATAAGGACTGCTTGGCCCACCTAGTCTGCCCATTTCCCTACCTAACGGATAAGCTGCAGATCCTAGTTAACCAACAGCCTACTTCCTCCTACCCCCTACTAGAATTGCCTTATGTCTGTCCCATGCATTTTTGAATTCCCTCACTGTTTTTGACTCTACGACCTCCTCAGGAAGGCCGTTCCATGCATCTACAACCCTCTCTGTGAAGAAATACTTCCTCACATTACCTCTGAGTCGTCCACCCTCTATCTTCAAATTGTACCCCCTTGTTCTGGCACATCTCTTTTTCTGAAAGATGCTACTCTCTTGGACTTTGTTGATGCCCCTGAGGTATTTGAAAGTTTCTATCATGTCCCCCTCTCCCTCCTTTCCTCGAGGCTATACATCTTAAGCTCCTTTAGTCTTTCTTCATATGTTTTGAGGTGCAGACCCTGCACCATTTTGGTTACCCTCCTCTGGACAGCCTCCACCCTGTCTATGTCTTTGCGGAGATGGGATCTCCAGAACTGTACACAGTACTCCAGATATAGTCTTACCAACCGTCTGTACAGACGGGCAACAACTTCTTGTTTTCTACTGGTGATGCCTCTCCCTATGCATCCCAGTAACCCCCCCCCCAGCCCTCCTTACTACCTTCTCACATTGCTGGCCCATCTTTGAGGTCATCTGATATGACTACCCTGGTCCCTTTCCATTTTGTTGTTGTCAGTATCTCAACCCCCCGTGTACTCTTCCCTGGGTTTTTGTTTCCCAGGTGCATTACTTTGCACTTCTTTGCATTGAATCTATGCTGCCATTCATTTGACCATTCCTCCAACCTTGCCAAGTCTCTTTTCATCCTTTCCACCGCACCTTGCGTATCAACCCTGTTGCAGATCTTTGTGTCATCTGCAAAGAGACATGCTTTCCCTTCCAGTCCCTCTGCAATGTCACTTATAAAGACATTAAAAAGGACCAGCCCCAGTACTGAACCCTGTGGTACCCCACTAGTAACCCCCCTTTCTTTGCTGTGGACTCCATTTACTATTACCTGCTGTGTCCTGTTGTCCAGCCAGTGTTTTACCCAGGCTACCACTCTGGGACCCACTCCCAGGCTGGCTAATTTGTTTATTAATCTTTTGTGCGGGACTGTGTCAAATGCCTTTCTAAAGTCTAGGTAGGCCATGTCCACAGCCCCCCCCCTTGTCTACTTTTTTGGTCACCCAGTCAAAGAAATAAATTAGATTTGTCTGACATGACCTTCCTGCTGTGAATCCATGCTGCCTTGGGTCATGTGCCCATTGGCTTCTAGGTACTCAACAATTCTTTCCTTCAGAAGTAATTCCATCATTTTCAAACAACATGAAGTCTTGCTGTATTCTGACCAATGCAGTTAGCCCCAGCCTTTAAACTGCCCCGGAGAACAAAGGGTTAACTTTCTATGCAGAGCATAGAATGCTGAGTTCAAGCTCGGTTCAGGTCTCTGTCCGGAGCCCTTTCAAATCCAACTGTCATATTCTTTACTCCGCCTCACTGAACAGTCACTTCGGAGATTTCTCCTTCAGCTCGGTTCGCAGGTCGGATAAAGTCTCGGTTAAGTTGTCGGTTTTTACTGAATTTATTTCCACATAGTCGATTCAGTCTCTGTCTGTGGTACCGTGAGTACCAGATAGGTTTTGTTCTGTTTTTCAGTGTGGAAATTGTAAAGTGTTAGATCGGTTCGGCTGAACTGATCATTTGTATTGAATCCTTGTGTTTTACTTTAGAGTGTGGTTACGGTCCTTATCGGTTCTAAAAAAAAGCGATGTTTTGGATGTTTTTCAACACCATCTGTTGACGGTTAGGAACCGATAAAGGAGTCTTGCCTGGCGGTTGCCATAAAAGGGTAAGTTTGGTTAGGTTGGCCATGTCTGAGAAACCCAAGAAAAAAAACGGGCCCACTGGGTTTCAACACTGCAGTGAGTGTGGGGAGGCCTTTGCTAAGCCGATCCCAACACCACCTGTGTTTATTGTCAGGGGTTTGAACACCTCGATACACATTGCCAAATTTGTAAAAATTTTCCTAAATCTACCCTTGAAAAGAGATTATGGCTACGACTGATCTGAAATATGTCACCTGGAAAATGGTTTTCCTGGTGGCAGTTATGTCAGCAAGAAGAATGTGAGCGCCAAGCTTTTTGCACTGATCCTAATTACATAATCTTCATAAGGAAAAGGTGATCCTTAGGACTAACAGGAAATTCCTTCCCAAGGTGGTATCTGACTTTCATTTGAACCAGTCCATCACCCTTCCTGTATTTTTCACAGCCAAGTCCAGTTCAGGGGAATTAAAGTGTCATAGTTTGGATGTAAAAAGGTCTCTCAGCTATTACATCAGCCATGCTAAGAACCTCAGGGATTTCCAATCACAGCTGTTCATTACCTTTGGTAGTGAGAAGAGGCAGGCCTACCTCAGCTAGGTTAGTTGCACATTGGATAGTATCCTACATCCGATTCTGCTACAGTAAGGCTGACAAACAGCCACCACAGGGTCTCAGGGCACATGCCACTCATTAAACTGCTGCCTCTGTGGCAGCTGCAAGGGACATTCCTTTGCTGGAAATCTGTAAAGTGGCTACCTGGAGTACAGTCCACACCTTCACAAAGCACTATTGCCTGGATGTCCAGTCCAGGAGTGATGCTAGATTTGTCACTGCAGTATTGCAGAACCTTTTCCCGAAGTAGGTTCTGTACCCACCTCCCAAGGCACTGCCTGGTTGTCTGCATATGTCTGATACTACTGGCAGATTCCTGACGTTTGCATAAAAAAATACCACAGTAATATTGTTTCTTCTAAGGAATCTCCCAGTAGGATTAGACCTTCCATCCCTACCTTCCCTTAGATAACCTGAATCGGGTTCAGCAGTACTTTCATATGGGTTCTTAATGCTGCCGTTAATCATTGGCTTAACTTAGTGTTTCTGATGCACACAGGTATGACTGGGGGCCTATCTCTCCTTTTGTGTTCTTTTTTATCCTGTTTGGAACCCATCCTCTTTACCAGGGGGATGGTATTATTGTTATTGTTTTAGGTAATTACTTAATTCGGCTAGTCTAGTGTTTTCAAACAACATGAAGTCTTGCTGTATTCTGACTATTGCAGTGATCTCCAACCCTTGAACTGCCCCATAGAACAAAGAGTTAACTTTCCATGCAAGGCATGGAACGCTGAGCTCGGTTGAAGCCTCTGTCTGCTGTTGTTTGAACCCAACCGTCAGATTCTTTACTCCGCCTCACTGAACAGTCGCTCCGGAGATTTCTCCTTCGCTCGGTTCAAAAAAGTTGGTTAAAGTGTCGTTTTTTCGCTCGGTTTCAACCAAATTTCTGCATCTAACCTGTTGGTTTAAGTCTCTGTCTGTGGTACTGTGAGTACTAGATAGGTTTTCTATATTAGTTTTCTGTGTGGAACTTGTAAACATTAGATCGGTTGGGTTTGAACCGATCAGGTTTGTGTCAAAAAACATTTGTCTTCATTAGAGTGTGGTAACTGGTCTGTATCGGTTCTAAAAAAAACGGATTTCATTACGTTTTTCTTCAAGACCAGTAACACAGTCAGGAACCGATAGAGTGTCTTGCCTGGCGGATTGCCGAAAAAAGGGTAAGTTTGGTTAGGATTGGCCATGTCTGAGAAACCCAAGAAAAAAACTGGGCCCACTGGGTTTCAACACTGTAGTGTGTGTGGGGAAGCCTTTGCTAAGGCTGACCCCCACACCACCTGTGTTTATTGTCTGGGGTTTGACCACCTCAATGCAGACTGCCAAATTTGTAAAAGTTTTCCCAGAGCTACCCTGGATAAGAGAGTAGGTAGACTGAGAGAAAGGGAGGCCGAGAAGTCCGCTGACCCAGATGGCCAGCCCGGTTCGGTTCCAACCGAACTAGAAGGAGTGCCCTCTGACCAGGGCAAAAGGAGAACCGATTCTGAGTAGTCGGTTCCAGTTAAAAGAAAAAGAGCACAAGTTCTTTCTCCAACCGCTGATGAGATAGCCAAAGTGATAAAGATAGTTCAGTCGCTAACTTCGGTTCCTGCCGAACCAGCACCATCGGTTAGGGAATCGGTTCGGTGGGTTCCCCCGGTTCCGGATTATACTTTAGAAGAATTTTATGAACCGGAGGAGGGAGAGTATGAAGATAATGATGATGATGGTGATTATGAAAGTCTGGATGTGCCTATTGACCCGGACATCTCCCCAGACAGACCTTCAGGTGTTTCTCCTCCTAGGCTTTCTGAGTCCCCTTCCCACTTTATGTTTTACATAAAAGTGGCTGAAACCCTCCAGCTTCCTATGGAAGAAGCAGTAGAGGATCAGGAGGAGCCTGATTTTGTTGAGATGATGGACATCTCAGAGTCCAGGAGACTGTCTATTCCCCTCTATAAATCTTTTGGGAAACAGACATTTAAAATTTTAAAAACTCCTAATTCCATACCTCCTGTGGACAGAAGAATGGACAAGAGGTATACTCTTTCAGGTTCAGACACGGAGTTCCTTTCCCAGCAATGCAGCCATGTTGGGGTAGTGTAGGCTGCTGCCTGTGATAAGGAAAATATTCCCTTGGCTTCACACCCCCAGACAAGGACTCCAGGAGGATTGATACCATGGCAAAGAAACAGTACATGGCAGCATCTTTGGGACTCAGGAAGGCTAACTATATGGCCTACACAGCTACATACCAGAAGTCCAGGTGGGACACTGTGATGGCTCTAGCTAAACAGGCCCCTGACCAGCTTGCCAAGGAGCTGGAGCGGGTGGCTGCGGATGGGATTGAGGCATCCAAGGTGCAATTTCATGCCGCTGTGGACTCCAATGATGTTTCATCTAGAGTCATGGCTGCATCTGTGGCCCTTCGCAGGATGGCTTGGCTCAGATGTACTAGCCTGTCACAGGATACCCAGGCTAAGGCCATGGATTTTCCTGTCATTGGTAATTGTCTGTTTGGGGAGCAGACAGAGAATTACATGAAGAAGATGGACGAGTACAGGACCACTTACAGGACTGCTCAGGCCAAAGAAAGGCAAGCCACTCCTCAGAGGCAGCATTCCAGGGGCAGGGGTAGGCCTTTTTACCAAGCCCAGGCCTCCTCTTCTGCTTTTGCTCAGAGGGGGTTCTTTAGATGGAGAGGCAGATGGGGTATGAGCAGGCCTGTTTCCACCCCTCAGCCTAAAGCCCCTGCCAAGCAGACACCCTGATGGGTCTGCCCGGGCCGATTCTCCACTACCTGAAGGGGGCATGCTGGCTTACTTTGTCCAGGACTGGAAGTCTTTAACATCAGACAAGTGGGTCCTGGAAGTAGTAAGCCAGGGACTGGTTCTCAGCTTCAAAAAATTTCCCAAGATGAGAACCAGATTTTTCCACCTACAATCCTTCAGAGGCCCTTGCCCTAGAGGCAGAGTTTCTTCCCTCTTGGCTCTCAGAGCCATAGAAAGAGTCCTACCTACACAGGGGCAAAGATTGTACTCCAGGTAACCTAACCCCCAAAAGACAGGAGAATGGTGGCCATCCTGGATCTGAGATACCTAAACAAGCACCTTTTAAAGCCAAAATTGAAAATGGTGACTCTGGGAATAATTCTGCCTCTCTAAGGCCAGGGACTGGCTAGCCTCCCTGGACCTCAAGGATGCCTACTTTCACATTCCCATCAGGTGCTCCCACAGAAAGTACCTCAGGTTCAGGAGTTGCCCTCAGGCCGCTATCAATTCAGAGCAATGCCCTTTGGTCTAACATCAGCCCCAAGGGTGTTCACAAAGTGCCTGGCAGTAGTGGTTGCTTCCCTAAGGAGAAAAAAGATCTCCATCTTTCCATACCTGGATGACTGGCTCATAGTAGGTCAGTCTCCAGACCAAGTCAAGTCACATCTTCAGATAACTCAGCAACTGCTCACTTCCTTAGGATTCCTCCTAAACCTTCCAAGGTCAGTTCTAGAGCCAGTGCAGCTCCTCATCTTTATAGGGGCGGAGCTGGATACAATAAGACCAAAGGCCTTCCTTCCCCTGTACAGGGCAAGGACACTAATAGAACTGGCCTCTTCTTTCACCCTTCAGGTGTCTCGACCAGCAAGGTACTTCTTGCAGCTCCTGGGCCACATGGCAGCCTCTACAGCAGTGGTCCAGGGTGCAAGATTTCAGATGAGGGACATTCAGTTCACTTGTGAACCTTCTGGTCCCAGAGAAAGATTCCCTGACCAAACTAGTCCCAGTGACTCGAACCCTGATCCAGGCTTTGCAATGGTGGCAGGATCAGGACAGTTTAAGGCAAGGAGTTCCTTTTGTCACTCGGTCTCCTTCTCTAATCCTCACCACAGATGCCTCCCTCTTGGGCAGGGGAGCCCACTTGGGGGATCTTACCATCCAAGGGCTGTGGTCACCTCAAGAATCTCTGCTTCACATCAATCTCTTGGAACTCAGAGCAATGTTTCTGGCACTACAAGTTTTTTCCAAGTCTGTTCAGAACAAACTAGTCCAGATCAGAACAGACAATACCACCACAATGTGGTACATCAGCAAGCAAGGGGGCACTCTGTCTACGGCCTTGTGCACAGAAGCAATGAAGTTGTGGTCTCTGGCCTATTCCCTGCAAACTTCTCTCACAGCAGTTCATCTGCCAGGGAAGGACAATATCCTGGCAGATGCTCTCAGCAGGATATCTCAGGGCCACCACGATTGGTCCCTGGATCCCCTAGTTTTGAAGGTGATTTTCTCAAGATGGGGCACTCCACAGATAGATCTTTTTGCAGCCCCAGACAATCACCAACTTCCTCTCTTTTGCTGCAGACCCACAGGGTTGGGCTCAGTCCCCCTGGATGCTCTGGTACTCAATTGGGAAGGGAAGTTCCTCTATGCTCCCCCCCCCCTTCCCTCTACTGTTCAAGGTACAGTCAAGATCAGGTCTTAACCCTGCAAAGTGATTCTGTTCACTCCGGACTGGGCCAGACAGCCCTGGTACCCACTGTTGCTGTCCTTAGCAGTCCTCCTTCCTCTATCTCTTCCCAGGAATTACAACCTGTTGACATCCTCTCAGGGAAGGGTTTGGTATCCGAATCTCAAAATCTCTCAATCTCAAGGCCTGGCTCTTGAAGAGTTAGAGTTTGCTGATCTGCACCTCTCTCAAGGTGTCCTGGATATTCTAAAGGCTTCTCAAAAGCCTTCCACCAGAAAGACTTACAACTCCAAATGGAAAAGGTTCATTATTTGGTGCTCTGATAAGCATATTTCTCCAGAATCTGCTGGGTTGCCTACAGTCCTGGACTATATGGTTCATCTCAATGGCTTGGGACTCAGACCAGCTACACTCAAAGTACATTTGGCAGCTGTTTCTGCTTTTTTGTCAGTAGGCAAGCCCTCTTCTCTTTCAGCCCATCCCATATTTTGCAAATTCTTCAAGAGACTGTTGCACACCAATCCTCCCTTCAGGGACCCTGCTCCTGCTTGGGACCTTAATGTTTGCATTGCTCAGCTTATGCAACCCCCTTTTGAGCCTTTGTCCTCTGCAGAGCTTAAGTACTTGACTTGGAAAACTGTGTTTTTGGTAGCCATTACCTCTGCCAGGCGCATCAGTGAATTGCAAGCCCTGTCAGTGGAGCCTGTTTTTATCTCTTTCTATAGAGATAAAGTGGTCCTAAGAACTAACAGGAAGTTTCTGCCGAAGGTGGTTTCAGATTTCTCCTTAATCAGTCTATATCTCTTCCTGTTTTCTTCACTGACCATTCCTCCTCTGAAGAGAGGAGGCTGCACAGCCTGGACGTAAAAAGGGTGCTTAGTTACTACATAGAGCGTACGAAGGGTCACAGGTTTGACTCCTTCCAATTGTTTCTCACTTATGGGGAGGTTGGTGAGGAAACCTGCCACTAAAAGATCTATTGCCAGGTGGATTGTCTCTTGTATACAGATTCTGCTCACGAAAATTGGGTAGAATCCACCCTCAGGCCTGAGGCTCACTCTACTAGAGGTGCAGCTGCTTCCTGGCTGCTGCCAAGGATATTCCTATCTTAGAGATTTGTCAAGCAGCCACCTGGAAAACAGTCCATACTTTCATAAGCATTACTTTCTGGATATCCAGGCTAGGAGTGATGCTCGGTTTGGCACAGAAGTACTTCAGAGCCTATTCCCAAAGTAGGTTCTGTCCCTCCTCCATGGAGGTACTGCTTGGTAAACTGCAATAGTCAGGATACAGCAAGACTTCATGTTGTTTAAAGAAAAAATTACTCACCTTAGTAATGTTGTTTCTTCTAATGGAGTCTTGCTGTATTCTGACCTTCCCCCCGCCTCCCCTCTGAGAACCTGGTTTTTGGGATGTGGGTGGGCAGGAGCAGTGTTGCCACCTAGAGGTGCCCCTTTTTCTCACCCTCCTTTATTTTGGGTGTGTGTTGTGTTTTGTTTTTTGGGTTTCCTGTCTTGAGTCTTTGCTTTGAAACCGAAAAAAACCTTTTTATCAAATTTAGTTGCCAGTTGGCTAGTGTGAGTTTACAGTTTCCACACAGAACTCCCAGTGAGTATAGCTCGTAAAGATCTGACAGTTGGGGTTCAAATAACAGCAAACAGAGGCTTCAACCGAGCTCGAGCTCAGCGTTCCATGCCTTGCATGGAAAGTTAACTCTTTGTTCTCCGGGGCAGTTCAAGGGTTGGAGATCACTGCAATAGTCAGAATACAGCAAGACTCCATTAGAAGAAACAACATTACTAAGGTGAGTAATTTTTCTTTTCGTCTACAAAAATTAATCTGACTGTTAGGTAGCTCACAGTCCACCTAGAGGCCGCAGTTTGAATATAGCATTCTAGTTCCGTGATTTGCATATATTCTACATTACAGTACAGCTCTGGGGCAGTCAGAGATTCTGAGCTGACTGCATATGTCTAATCCTACTGGGAGATCCCTTGAAAGAAACAATATTACTATGGTAAATCATTTTTTCATATCGCCCCACTACCTTGTGGTCTCAAGTGAGTATATAGTATGTTCGAGACTTAAGATGATCCTTCTAGAATCTGCCCTCCTGGCCCTGAATTCTGTTACCCTAAGTTACACTGTCTCAAGGCTGTTTTTGTCTTTTCTTAGGTGAGGACTCCAGAACTGGGCACACTATTTCAGATGTGGCCTCACCTTTTTGGTTGCCTTGCTGTAGGCCTTGTTATGTTGGTTAGATTGTTTTAGGGAATCACTTATGGTGACTCCCAGGTCCCTTTCCACAGATGTAGTGTCCAATTTAACACCTTCCATCCAGTTTTGCACAGTTGTGCATTGAGTCTTCACACCTACAGCTTAATAAGTATGTTTTTGTGACTAGTGGATTAGAATTACAATATTTAATAATCTCTGAAACCAGAACAGCTGTGTTAAATTATTTGGATTTCTTACTAGGTGTTAAAAATATGTTTGACAGTTTGAATCAATGTTACAGACTGCTTTGTTTTAAACAGAGGAACTGTTACATGTTAATAGTAATCAGGCCTTACTGCTTTATTCCTTGATCAATAATACTTGCTTCTGTTTCATTCATCAGGTGTTGGAATACTTGCTGTGGGCTAGTATGTGCATGGAGTCTTCAGTTCCACTGCTATCAGTTCAGTATCTTACATGGAGAGCCACCCTTTACACTGCCGTGTGTCAGTGTTACTATCACTGTCAAGCTGGTGTTCATGCAGAGGTAATCTATAGACAACTGTTGAATGAAACAGCGTATTGTTCCATGCACCTTTCTAGAAATCATGTTAAATAATTTAAATGAGACCATTGGTTGATATGACTGTTTCACTGTACATTTCTGGAACTTCATACTGTATGTCTCATGGTACAAAAAAAAGGCTTCACTGAAGATCTGTGTATAGTATATCATGGGGGTCAAAATGGATGATGGTCACTCCTGCTGGCTCAGTTAAAAAAGAAACAAAGACTGTCCAATAGAAACATAGGTTGTTGTCCGAAAAGGACAGCTTGGCCCAACCAGTCTGCCTAGATGTTCCCTGCCTACTCTCTCTTCACGGACCATAACTGGTCTCTGGCAAACCTCCCCATTCCCTGCCTCTTTTCTAATATACCCCTATGTCTAGCCCACATATGTTTGAAGCCCTCTATCGTTTTCACCCCACAACTTCTGCTAGCAGCCTGTTCAGGTGTCTATCACCCTTTCAGTGAAGAAATATTTCCTTATAGCTCTCTTAAACTCCCCAACCAACTTCATCGCATGCCCCCTTGTCCTGCCACTTTTTCTCTTTTTAAAAGAAACTCCCCTCCTGCACCCTATTCAACCCTGTGAGGTACTTGCAGGTCTCTATCATGTCAACTCTGAGTCCTCTCTTCCAGGGTGTACATGTTTAGATCCCTCAGACTCTCCATGTAGAGCTTCTTGTGCAATCCCTACACCATTTTGTTGCCCTCCTCTGGACTGCCTCCACCTTGCGTATGTCTTTTCTGAGGTGCAGTCCCCAAAACTGGATGCATGCATTCAACGTTGATTTGCACAATTATTCCCACAATTTAGCATGAGTTCTGTAAACCTCCCACTTGTTTTGTGCTAGTGAAATGTATATGAGTCATCTAGATCCTGTTTTGCCAGAGATGCAGTCAGTGGTCTCACCAGTTTCATATTTTTCTTTAACGAAGTTTTTTATTAACTTTTCAAACTTTAACAACTTACTTAGTAACAGCAGAGGTTTGTACAATGGTGAAAGCACAAGTCTCTAATATTGTATATGATAATATAGTCTTTACAGTTCTCCATGTTATACAGTATCCATTAAGAGTAATAAGACAGGTGGGTCATCTTCTTTCACATAGGACTGAAACCCATGCAAACAACATGAAGTCTTGCTGTATTCTGACATAATGCAGTTTGCTCCAGCACTAGAACTGCTCCAGAGAACAAAGAGTTAACTATATGCCAAAGCATAGAACGCTGAGCTTGTGCTCGATTCAAATCCCTATCAGCTGCACTTCAAAGTGCAACCGTCAGATTCTTTACTCCACCTGACTGAACAGTCGCTCCGGAGACTTTCTCCTTCGCTCAGTTCGGTATAGTAAATCATTTGTTCATTCCAATTATTACTTTGTTGTTTTTTTCTTGGTTCAGATCACTGTCTGCTGTACTGTAAGTAGGTAGATTTATTTTGATTTTGGATCTGTGGAAATTGTGAAAAAAAAAAAAAGTTTGTGTTAGGGGTGTTTTGTCAATCGGTTCAGTCAAACCGATTCTTCCTATTTGTTGTTTTTTTTTTTCCCTTCTAGGTCAGTGAGGTTTCCAGTACCAATCAGTTCTAAAAAAAACGTATTTTCATTTTTTTTCCAATACCCATAACACGGTTAGGAATCGATCGGTGAGTCTTGCCTGGCCTGAAGCTGTGTAAAGGGCAAGTTTTTCTGTTAGAATGGCTCAGTCTGAGAAACCCAAGAAAAAAAACAGGCCCACTGGGTATCAACACTGCAGTGTGTGTAGGGAGGTCTTTGCTAAGGCTGATCCCCACACCACCTGTGTTTACTGTCTGGGGTTTGACCACCTCAAGTCAGATTGCCACATTTGTAAAAATTTTCCAAAATCCACCCTGGAGAAAAGGATGGGTAGGCTGAGGGAAAAGGAGGCCGAAAGATCCATTGACCTGGATGGCCAGTCCGGTTTGGTCCTTACTGAACCAGAGGAAGTGCCCTCTGACCAGGGCCAGCCTTCCTCGGGCAAGAGGAGAGCCAATCCCGAAGGGTCGGTTACTACTAAGAGGAAAAGAAAAGACAAGTCGGCCGGTTCGGAACCAGAGCCGTTACGTCTAAACGCCAAGGAGATAGCCAGAGCGATTAGCATAGTTGAATCACTCCGTTTGGTTCCGACTGATCCGGCACCTCAAACCAGGCTCCCGGTTTGGTCGGTTCCTCCAGTTCCCGATTATTCACCAGAAGATTACTATGAACCGAATTGGGAGGGGGACGAATATTTTGAAGATGAGGATGAAGAGGTCTGTGATGAAGGTCTGGATGAGCCTATTGAACCGGACATCTCCCCAGACAGACCTTCTGGGGTCTCCCCTCCCAGGCTTTCTGAGTGCCCATCTCACTTTCTGTTTTACAGAAAGGTGGCAGAATCCCTCCAGCTTCCTATGGGTGAGACTGTAGAGGAGTCAGAGGAGCCTGACTTTGTGGAGATGATGGATATCCAAGAGTCTAAGAGGTTGTCTATTCCCCTCCATAAGTCTTTTGGGAAACGGGCACACAAACTTTTAAAAACTCTCAATTCCTTACCTCCAGTGGACAAGAGAATGGGCAGGAGGTACATGCTGTCAGGCTCTGACTCGGAGTTCCTTTATCAGCAATGCAGCCATGTTGCGGTAGTACAGGCTGCAGCCAGTGACAAGGCTGGCATTGCTTTGGCTTCACACCCCCCAGATAAGGACTCCAGGAGGATAGATGCCATGGCCAAAAAACAGTACTTTGCATCTTCCCTGGGACTCAGGCAGGCGAATTACATGGCCTATGTAGCCAGGTACCAAAAGTCCAGGTGGGATACTGTTTTGGAACTGGCTAAGCAGGCTTCTCCCCAGCTAGCCAAAGAGCTGATGGAGGTGGCTGCTGATGGGATTGAGGCATCAAAGATCCAATTTCATGCTGCTGTGGACTCCAGTGATGTTTCATCAAGAGTCATGGTTACATCTGTGGCTCTTCGGAGAATGGCTTGGCTCAGATGTACTAGCTTATCACAGGATACCCAGGCTAAGGCTATGGATTTCCCTGTACAAGGTAATTCTCTGTTTGGGGAGCAGACAGAGAATTACATGAAAAAAATGGATGAGTACAGGACCATCTACAGGAGTGCACAGGCCAAGGAAAGGCAGACTACTTCTCATAGGCAGCATTCTAGGGGCAGGGGCATGCCTTTTCACAGGCCTTTCTAACAGGCACAGGCCTCCTCTCCTTTTCCTCAGAGGGGGTTCTTCAGAGGGAGTGGGAGAAGGGGGATCAGCAGGGCTGCATCCTCCTCTCAGCCCAAGGCTCCTGCCAAGCAGACACCCTGATGTGTCTGCCCGGGTCGACTCCCCTATTTCAGTAGGGGGCAGGCTGGCTTACTACTTCCAGGCCTGGAAGTCTGTTACCTCAGACAATTGGGTCCTGGAGGTAGTAAGCCAGGGACTGGCCCTCTGCTTCAAAAAATTTACAAAGCAGAAGGTCAGATCTTTTCCACCTGCAAGCATTTCAGAAACCATCACCCTAGAGCCAGAGGTTTCCTCTCTCTTGACCCTCAAGGCCATAGAGAGAGTTTCTCCGAGTCATTGGGGCAAAGGCCTGTACTCCAGGTACTTTCTTACCCCAAAGAAGACAGGGGAGTGACGACCCATCCTAGACTTAAGGTTTCTAAACAAATACCTGCTCAAGCAATTGTTCAAAATGGTGACTCTGGGACTAATCCTTCCCTCTCTGAGACCAGGAGACTGGCTAGCCTCCCTGGATCTCAAGGATGCCTATTTTCACATTCCCATCAGGTGCTCCCACAGAAAGTACCTCAGGTTCGAATTGCCCTCAGGTCACTATCAGTTCGGGCTGACATCATCTCCAAGGGTGTTTACAAAATGCCTAGCACCAGTAGTAGCATCTCTCAGAAGGCAAAACATTGCCATATTCCCATGTCTGAATGACTGGCTCGTGGTGGGGCAGTCTCCAGACCAAGTCAAGTCACGTCAAGCCTGCAAGTCATTCAGCAGTTGCTCACTTCTCTAGACTTCCTCCTCAGTCTTCAAAAATCAGTTCTCGAACCAGTTCAGATCCTGACCTCCATAGGAGCAGACCTGGATACTGTCCAGGCAAAGGCTTTTCTTCCCCTAGTAATGGTAAAAGCCCTGGCAGAATTGGCTTCTTCCTTCCGCCCTCTGGTCTCTCAGCAAGCAAGGCGCTTTCTTCAGCTCCTGGACCACATGGCAGCCTCCACTGCATTGGTCCAAGATACCAGCATTCAGATGAGGGACATTTAGTTCCACTTGAGGGCTTATTGGTCTCAGAAGAAGGACCCGCTGACCAAATTAGTCCCAGTAACTCGGACTTTGATCCAGGCTCTCCAGTGGTGGTTGGATCAAAGCAACCTCAGGCAAGGAGTCCCTTTCATCTCCCAGTCTTATTCAGTAGTTCTGACCACAGAAGCCTCTCTCCTGGGCTGAGGTGCTCACCTGGAAGACCTCACAGTTCAGGGATTGTGGTCTCCTCAGGAGTCCCTGCTTCACATTAATCTTCTGGAGCTCAGGGCAGTGTACCTGGTTCTACTAGCTTTCTCAGGGTCATTTCAGAACAAAGTGGTTCAGGTCAGAACAGACAATACCACCACCATGTGGTACATCAACAAGCAGGGAGGCACTCGGTCTGTGGCCTTGTGCATGGAAGCCATGAGATTGTGTTCTCTGACTTATTCACTACAGATAACCTAGTAGCAGTTCACCTTCCAGGAAAAGACAACCTGATAGCAGATGCCTTGAGCAGGATTTCTCAGGGCCATCACGGGTGGTCCCTGGATCCTCTAGTTTTGAAGAAGATTTTCTTGAAATGGGGCACTCCTCAGATAGACCTCTTTGCAGCCCCAGACAATCACCAACTTCCTCTCTTCTGTTGCAGACCCCCACTCTTGAGCTCAGTCCCTCTAGATCCTCTAATTTTGGATTGGAAGGGGAAATTTCTGTATGCATACCCCCTTTCCCTGTTGTTCAAAGTTCTGGTCAAAATATGGTCACAGTCTTGCAAAGTGATCCTGATTGCTCCAGATTGGGCCAGACAGCCCTTGTATCTTCTGTTACTGTCACTGGCAGTCCATCCTCCTTTGGTTCTTCCCAGGAGTCACAATCTGTTAACTTCCCCTCATGGGAGAATTTGGTACCCCATTCTTCAGTCTCTCAATCTCAGGGCCTGGTTCTTGAAGAGCTAGAATATGCTGGTATGAATTTGTCCCGGGGGTTCTGGATATTCTTAAGGCCACTAGGAAACCTGCTACTAGGAAAACTTACAACTCCAAGTGGAAGAGATTTAGCATTTGGTGTTCAGATGGGCACATTTCTCCAAGCACTGCTAACCTGTCTACAGTACTTGACTATATGGTTCACCTTAACAGCTTAGGTCTCAGACCAGCTACTCTCAAGGTTCATCTGTCAGCTGTTTCTGCTTTTCTGTCAATAGGAAAGCCCTCGTCACTGGCATCTCATCCTTTACTCTGCAAGTTTTTCAAGGGTCTCCTTCATACTAACCCACCCTTCAGAGATCCCATTCCTGTTTGGGATCTTAATTTCTGCATTGTTCAGCTCATGCAGCCACCCTTCGAACCTTTTGCATCAGCAGAGCTTAAGTACTTGACTTAGAAGACTGTATTCTTGGTAGCTATCACCTCCACCAGACGCATCAGTGAGTTGCAAGCTCTCTCAGTGGAACCTGATTGTATCTCATTCCACAGGGATAAGGTGGTCCTTAGAACTAATAGGAGATTTTTTCTTAAGGTGGTCTTGGAATTTCATTTAAATCAGTCCATGACCCTTCCTGTCTTCTTCACTGACCATTCCTCTTCAGGTGAGAGGAGGTTACACAGTCTGGATGTTAAGAGGGTCCTTAGTTATTACATTGAGCATACTAAGGCCATTAGGGCTGGCTCTTCTCAGCTGTTCCTCACTTTTGGTGAAGTGGGAAAAGGCAGGCCAGCTACTAAAAGAACTATTGCCAAGTGGATTGTCTCCTGTATCCAGTTCTGCTATGAAAAGCTAGGTAAGAACCCTCCCTCAGGCCTGAGGGCTCATTCAACCAGGGGCACAGCAGCTTCTCTGGCTGCTGCCAGGGATATACTTCTGTTAGAGATCTGTAAAACAGCCACCTGGAAAACAGTCCACACATTTACAAAGTACCACTTCCTGGATATCCAGGCTAGGAGTGATGCTAGGTTTGGCACAACAGTACTGCAGAGCCTATTCCCTAAGTAGGTTCTGATCCCTCCTCCTGGGAGGTACTGCTTGGTATTCTGCATATTGTCAGAATACAGCAAGACTTCATGTTGTTTGAAGAAACAATTACTCACCTTAGTAATTGTATTTCTTCTAATGGAGTCTTGCTGTATTCTGACCTCCCTCCCTCCCTGCCTTCCCTCTCAGAACCTAGTGTTGGGATGTGGGCTGGCAGGTGCAGTTTTGTAACCCAAAGGTGCATTGATCCTCTCCTCTGTTGGGAAAGGGGGTGCCTAGTGTTTCAAGTTTTCTTTTAGAGTGTGTTTCTGTACTAGGTTTTTTCTTTTTGGGGTCTTATGCTTGAGTCTTTTGGGGACCCTTTGTATTATAGCCTTTTGGCTGTAGCGTTTTTTTACAATTTCCACATGATAGCTGTAGCTAATCAATTTGGGCTCGTAAGAATCTGATGGTTGCACTTTGAAGTGCAACAGATAGGGGATTTGAACTGAGCACAAGCTCAAAGTTCTATGCTCTGGCATAGAGTTAACTCTTTGTTGTCTGGAGCAGTTCTAGTGCTGGAGCATACTGCATATTGTCAGAATACGGCAAGACTCCATTAGAATAAATACAATTACTAAGGTGAGTAATTTTTTCATCTCAGTGTGTCACCGTGTATCTAACCAGACACTCGCTCCTGAAGTAGGGCTTTATTATAAATAGGTCACAGTCAAGGAAGGAAAAACATTTACATTCAATCAATGTGGCAAAAGGGTCTATTACCCTCCTTCTGTAATAATCTACTTCTTATCCCACAGCATAGTACTTACTCCCTTTTAAACTTTAGTACCTGGTGGGTCCTTGAATGACTGAGGTCAATGAGTACTAGAATTACTCAACACAGACAATGCAATTCACTGAAATAGAAACATCACACTAAGTGTACTGGATGACAAAAGATTATACTTCAAAGCACAGTAACATACAAATAGCAAGCATTGGTCATTGCTTCAGTGTTTTCATGCACATGTTAGTGCAATAGTGCCAGATTTTGCTTTTTTCCCCTTGCAAATATCGAATTGTCACCTGACTTAAAATCAAATGCAGTTATCATTATTTGTTTTCATTGTTAGGACATCTTCCAGAGTGTCACCATGCATTTATTTCCTTAGTTTTGTTTCAGTAATGCCCAGTTTGCTGAACAGTGTCTCAGACTGTGCATCGCTATGTGGTAACAAGACAAGCACTGTCTTTGCAAGTTTAGCTAAAACTGGGTACCTAAGTTCATCAGTACTTACATTTTTCAGTTGGCTAACAGCTCCAAATTTTTCAAGACTGGTTTCTTCAGGCAATTTAACATTTTACTCATAGCAGAATGCTTCTTCTTGAAATATCTCTGGTTCCATTTCAGGCACTACATTTGTAAAGTGCATAGCAAGTCTCATTACAGGGCAAAGAACATTTTGTCTGGTTCACAGTCTTATCAGTATGTCAGCCTGCTTTGAGAGCACAATAAAAGTTTTGTGTGTGTGTGTGTGTGTGTGTATGTCGCAAGTATGGTACTTTATGACTTACTCAGAACATAGACAGAGAGGTGGAAGGGTGTGTGTTGGCTCAGCTCTAGATTAAATTCAGGGCATCCCCAGAGCTCCTGCAGTGAACAGTTGTGATAGGAAGTACAGTCTTCTTCACATACCATATACCAATATAGCGGACCACTAGTTATACCAGGCATTTTCCATTTGCCAGAACTCAAACTTGTTGGATTAGTGTTTGCATGTATGCATACAATGGCAAGGCAAGGCAAAGTTTATTTTTCAGGCGCCCAATCCCGGAGGCGCTGGGCACCTTACAAATAACTATATACTGTTCGTAAAATACAACACGAAAAACATACCAATAAAAACATCAGATAATAAAATAGTTAATAATGCTTATAGTCCTTAAAAGGGCTTTACCAGAAATAAATACTAAAAGATAGTATCTGGAAATACTTGACTAAAAAGGAGGGTCTTGACGTGGGCCTTAAATACTTCTACAGAAGGGGCCTCCCTTACAGATAAAGGGAGCGAGTTCCATAGGACATGGCCAGTGACACTAAATGCTCTGTCGCCGGTGGTCTTTAGTCTCATCCTAGGAACCGCAAAGAGGCCCCTAGAGGAAGAGTGGAGGGAGTGGACAGAGGCAGCGGGTGTTAGAAAGACAGACACGTATCCAGGGCCTAGCCCATGTAGGGCCTTAAAGGTGAGAAATCCCACCTTGAAGAGGATCCTCCACCTGACCAGCAGCCAGTGCAGTACACGCAGCATTGGGGTGATGTGGCAATATTTATGCTGCCTCGTCAACAGTCTGGCAGCTGCATTCTGCACTAGCTGCAGCCTGTGGAGGATACCTCCTGCTATCCCGAAGTAAAGCGCATTGCAGTAGTTAAGAGTAGACGTTACGAAGGCATGTACCAAGGTGGAGAGGTCCAGAGGCAGAACTAGGGGCTCGATCCTGGCGATGTTCCTAAAATGGTAAAAGCTGGTCCAGACAACAGATGACACCTGAGCTTCAAATGTCTAATGGACTAAAGGCGCCCCCTATATCGGACGCTCAAGGCCTCACTGAGCTGTCACTCACCTAGTTCTTCTACTTCACTGACAGCTGTCAAGCGACTGCTAATTGGTTGCTGATTACACACTCATGAGCTGATATAAGGACATCAATTGATGATGGCACTTGTAGTGTCTTTTGAGCTTGCTGACTGTGTCTGTCTGTGACTGTGTCTGCTATGGCTGCTGTGGCTTGCATGAGTTAAAGAAGCAACCTTTCCCTGGCTTGCAAAGTAGAAATTTTAAATGAAATTGAGACTCTGCTTAAGCAGAGTTTGAGGAGTTGTCCCTGCTCCTCAGGGTTTCTAAGTCTATGTTAAGCGATCTCATCAAAGGCCGTGATTGGATTCTTGCTGAGTTCCACTCCAACCAGAGCCCTGACTGCTGAAGAAGGTGAGAGAACAAGGATGCTGTGGTGAAGAAAGCCTTTTAAAGATGGCTTGTGAATGTGAGAAGGAGAGAGGCCCGGATAAGCAGACCTCTGCTGCTACACAAAGCACAGCACCTTGCTGAGGCAATGGGCAGAACAGACTTATAACACAAGATGAACCTGTTTCAGGGGTGGCTCTTAAATGCTGTATTCCACGTTCTAAAGAAATAATTCACTACTTGAATGGGAATTATTTCTCTGCACAGCTGTTGTAATCAGCTGTGATCTTCTTTGGGGGAATCTCCGTCATCAGGTTACACCGTAGGAACCTTCACCATCGGTGAAGGGGAATCCACACAGAAGATTTTCAGCAGTACAGCTGGGGCTGCCCACGCCGTCAGTGTCAGCTGATGTCACCAACCCTATATAGGCGTATGTGGCCCCGCTTCCTCCTCAGTTCTTTCCCACTGTTAACTTGCTTGCATGGGTCTCTGTGGAAGCTCCGTTGCAGTATCCGTGTCTTTTTCCAGCCTACGGCTTTTTTCACTTACTTAGTAAAAAATCTCTTTTTCAAGAGATTTCTTGATTTATTTATGTCAAGACTTAATCCTTCCTCTTCTCTTTTCCATCACTGCTGCTGCGGAAAAAGATTACCTGTACAGACCAGCCCTCCATTTGTGTCTGCTGTCTTGGGCCTGACCACAAAGTCTCTGACTGATCTCTGCCAGAAGTTTAATCAAACTACCCTTCGATGACACAAAAAGGCTCTTAAAAAGTTTCTAATGGAACAACAGATAGCCAGCTTTGGGCAGGGGTCCTCTGGGGCCCTGACCTCCCAGTCGCCAACTGAATCTTCAAGCTCCCTGGCCTCCAAAGCCTGAGACAAGTCCTCAGGGAAAAGTCACAAAAAAGACCAAGATCGTGACTGTTCCCCCCCCACATCAATCTTGCTCCCTGTTGGACTCTACTTCTTCTGGGGGCACTTCATTGGCTATGGCTGCTCCGACAAAGAGAACTGCTGTCCAGGTCTCTGAGCCTACCAGAACCATACCAACAGCACCTTCGCCTGATTCACAGGGTGCCTGGCTGTTGACCTCCAGGTCATCCGTCCCTCCGTCATCGACGACTGATTTGTCATTAATGACTCTCTCATTGAGGCCTGCCCCTTCACCAACCAGAGCTACAGGCTTGTCAGGTTCCTAGGACATGGCAGGTGGGTCGTTGACTCCTGTACCATTGAACTTCCCCTCTGTCGACATCCGCTACTGATATGAATAAAGTACATATCAAGTTCACGAATGTACTTGTTCAGCAGCTAGGTGCCTTGAATAGGCTGACTTCGCTGACACCGTCGATGACTGCTTCATTGTCGACACCTGTTTGTTGACCCTGGGAGTTGCCCTGTGGGCCAGTGGCAGTGAATCTGATGCCAGACCCAGAGGTAGAAGAGGTCGACGTTAAAGAGGAGTATCACCCTGATCTCATTCTTCGTGATGATGTGGAGGAAGAGATCCTTCTTTCTGACAAGTCCACTGCCTCCTCTGTCAGTGATGACTCAGTGAAGCACAGCCATGGCAGCCTGGCACAGACCAGTCATGGTGCAGCTTTGCCACGCAGGGCAGACAAATTTTATCACGCCCCTTAGTATCTCCCTTATTTTGCTGCCCAGGCTGAAACCGACTCAGTGGTCATTAAGGCAGTTCATGACAGATCTGAGGTGCTGAAATACCTTGGTTCCCTTCCCACAGACAAGGAATCTCGTAGGATAGACTGCTGAGGAAAAAGGGTTTATGCCTCCTCTACCTTAGGTCTGAGGCTTGAAACATAGACTTTGACGGCAGATAAGGACCACTTGGCCCACCCAGTCTGCCCATTTCCCTACCTATTGGATAAACTGCAGATTCTAGTTAACCAGCAGCCTGCTTCCTCCTACCCCAAGTTTTCAGATTGCAAACTATCTGTCACACATGGTCAAATACCAGAATACCAATGGGAAGAAGGGCAAGGCCACGGCTCAGGCCCTTCCTGATGACACACAGAAGCAGGAATTGCTGCAGTGTTTCCAGGCGGCTGAGGATGTGAGTAAACATCTCCTCAGAGCACTGTATGGCATGGCTGATACCCTTGCCAGAGCAGTTGCTACAAGCTTATACCTCCATATGCACTCCTGGCTCTGAGTTTCTGGATTTGCAGTGGACATGCAACACAAAGTGCTTAATGCCCCTTTCAGTGGCACCAAACTTTTCAGCCCTGATGTCCAGGACTCATAAAAGATCTGCAGGCCTTGGACATGGCCATCAAATTGTTCCATTCCCACTACCATACCCAGCCAAGGGGCAGAGGGTGGCCTACTTTTCATAAGCAGAACAGTAGGCCCGGATCCACTCCCCTTATCCAGGGAAAACATAGAGCCCAGGCTCCCTTGCCCACCCACTCCGGTGCTGGAGCGGCGGGCAAGCGCCCCAGATGTGAGGGACCAGCCTCTGTGACTGGCTCCACCTCAGCTTGACTCCTTGCCAGACCCCCACCTCTGGTTCAGACCCAGGAGGCGGTGGTTGGAGGTCGGTTCTCCCTCCATCTGAAACAATGGAGGACCATAACTTCAGATGCATGGATTCTGCAGATCATAGAAAAGTGTCACACCTTGGAGCTCATATAGCAACCTCCAGACACCCCTCCTCCACCCTCTAACTACCCCATGGCTCACCTGCCTGTTCTCTGGGAGGAAGTACAGTCTCTTCTGTGCAAGGAGGCCATCAAAGCAGTGCCCAGGTGCCAGAGAAAGCAGGGGTTTTATTCCAGGTTTTTCCTGGTTCCCAAAAAGACCAGAGATCTGAGACCCATTTTAGATCTAAAGGAATTCAGTCTGTCCAGTACAAAAAGTTCCGGATGGTAACTTTGTCAGGTCTACTGCCCCTCCTCAAGACTGGGGACTGGCTCTGTTCCCTGGACATGCAGGATACTTACCTGCACATCTCGGTCTTTTCTCCTTACAGGAGGTTTCTTCATTTTGCCTTTCATGGCGAGCAATATCAGTTCAAAGTTCTGCCCTTTGGCTTATTCTCTGTGCTGCGAGTCTTTGCCAAGTGCTTGCAGTGATCACAGCAACTCTCAGAAGAGAGGGACTGTATGTCTTCCCTTACCTGGATGATTGACTTCTCTAGGCCCTGTCCAGGGAACAGCTTTTGCTGACTCTGGAATGCACTCTCCAGCTCTTCTCCTCCCTGAGCATTACTGTCAACCTTCCCAAGTCGGTTCTAGTACCATCCCAAAGACTGCAATATATAGGAGCGGTTCTGGATTATGTGCAGAGGAAGGCCTTCCTGCCCCAAAACAGGGCAGAGTGCCTTATCGCCCAAGCTCAGGAAATTGCTCTGAGTCGATACATTCCTGCTAGAGAGTACCTCAGATTGTTGGGCCTAATACCAGCGGCCATTCCCGCCATTCCGTTGGCCAGACTTCACATGCGCACCCTTCAGTGGATGCTCAGGGTACAGTGGGATCAGTGCATGGACGAGTTGGACCAGCCAGTCCTGGTCTCTTCTCCAGTACGCAAGGTACTGCAGTGGTGGATAGATCCCTTGAATCTACTTCAAGGTGTTTCCTTCCAGATTTTTTCCCCACATCAAATCTTAACCACCGATGCTTCAGGTCTGGGCTGGGGAGCACACCTGGGTCCCTTCCAAACCCAGGGCTCCTGGTCCTAGTGAGAAGCCACCCTGCATATCAGTGTCCTGGAGATGAGAGTGGTGCTGTATGCCATGCAGGCTTTTCAGGAGCATCTTGCTTCAGGCCAACTGCTGGTGCAGTCAGACAATTTGAGTGTAGTATACTACATCAACAACCAGGGCAGGACTCACTCATACCCTATTTGTTGGGGGCCCATGAGAGTGTGGTACTGGGCGCTGGAGCACAGTCTGTCACTCTCTGCAGTCCACATGCCAGGCGGACTGTCTCCGCAGGACTCAGTCCAGCATGCATGAATGGGAGCTTCTCTCATCCACCGCAAAAGACTTGTTCGACAGATAGGGTCATCCAGAGTTGGACCTTTTTGTGTCCCCACTCAATGCAAAACTGCCTGATTTCTGCTCGCTAGATCCAGGGCCTGGAGTTTTTTGGTGAGACGTGTTGTCCCTGTCTTAGAGTGGGAGGTTTGTCTATGCATTCCATCCATTTCCTCTGATTCAGAAGGTGATAATCAAGTTGCAGATGGAGGGGGCCAGAATGATTCTGGTGGGTCCATTCTGGTCTCACCAGATATGGTTCCCTCTACGTCAGTAACTGGCAGAGGAACCTCCGGTCCCTCTTCCTCTTTGCAGGAATCTGCTGACCCAGATAAGGGGGCTCTTATCCATCCAAACCTCAGGTCCCTTCATCTGCATGCCTGGCTCCTGAGAACATAGCCATCACCAGGTTTGGGGTCTCTAACAGGGTAGTAGATGTCCTGGTGGCTGCCCAGAAGCCTTCTGCTCAAGCCACATATGCCATGAAGTGGAAGTGGTTTGCCATTTGAGCTGCCATTCATGCCCTGGACGCTTTCATCTGTTCAGTGAATCATATCCTGGACTACCTGATCTCTTTATCTGACTCAGGCCTCCTGTATTCCTCCCTCAAGGTCCACCTTTCGACTATTTCTGCCTTTCATGAACTCATGGGTGACTGCACAATTGTTCAGCTGGATGTCTCCCACATCTTTCTTAGGGGCATCCTGCATCTAAAACCTCCAATCCATTTCCCTGTCCTGGCTTGGGACTCTAATTTTATTTTAGAAAAATTGACTCAGTCTCCCTTTGAGCCAGTCGCATCTTGCAATTTGTGCTTTCTCACTTGGAAAGCGCTATTTTTAGTTGCAGTTACTTCTGCTTGAAGAATTTCAGAGCTTCAGGCCCTCTGGTGTGAAGGGCCTTATTTGATTTTTCCCAAAGACAAGGTATCTTTGCACATAAATCCTAAGTTTCGGCCCAAGGTGGTTGCTGAGTTCACAATAAATCAGTCTAAGCTGCAGAGTCAAGCCATACAAAAGTGAGGGTACTGGACTTTAGAAGGGTTGACTTTGTCAAAATGGGAGAGTGCCTCAGAAAAGCACTAGCAAACAGGCAAGAAGGGAGGGGTGGAGGAACAATGGGGGAAACATCAAAACTGCCATCACAGAGGCAACAAGCCTTTGTGTGAAGCAAGTAAACAAATCAAAACGAAAGAAAAAACACTATGGTTCTCAAAGGAAGTGGCAGAGAAGGTTAGGGAGAAAAAGATAGCATTCAGGAAGTATAAGGAAACACAGAAGGAGCAGGACAGATAACTGTACTAGTTAAGGCAGAAGGAAGCAGGGAAGGCAGTCAGAATAGCAAAGGCCCAAACCGAGGAAGAGATAGCCAACTCAGTTAAGAAGGGGGATAAAACCATTTGCAGGTACATTAGGGAACGAAGAAAGACCAAGGGAGGGATAGTGAGACTTAATAAAGGGGAGGGTACGTGGGCAGAGAGGGACAGTGAAAAAGCAAGGATACTGAACGAATACTTCCACTCAGTATTCACAAAAGAAGAGGAGGGGGAGGTAGCTAATCCAGTCAATAGAAGTGCTCTGGATAGAGGGGTCCATACCAGTCCTTTCACAGAGCAAAAGGGTTCTGAAACAACTCCTGAAACTGAAGGTGGACAAAGCAATGGGGCCTGATGGGATTCACCCCCAGAATTCTGAGAGCACTACAGTAAGGGGAGGACTAGTGACACCACTGACTACCCTTTTTAACAAATCATGGGATGATGGTGTGGTACCTAAGGAATGGAGGAGGGAGGATGTGCTTCCCCTTCACAAAAGTGGGAGGAAAGCACAGGCAGGAAACTACAGACCTGTTAGCTTGATCTCAGTTCTAGGGAAAATGATGGAATCACTTCTGAAAGAAAGAATTGTTGAGTACCTATAGAGGCCAGTGGGGCACAGGACCCAAGGCAGCATGGATTCACAATGGGAAGGTCATGTTGGACTAATCTAATAGATTTCTTTGACTGGGTAACCAAAGTAGTAGATCAGAGAGGGGCTGTGGACATGGCCTGCCTAGACTTTAGCAAGGTATTTTACACAGACCCACACAAAAGATTAACAAACAAATTAGACAGCCTGGGAGTGGATCCCAGGTTGGTAGCCTGGGTAAAAAAATTGGCTGGACAACAAGACACAGAGGGTAATAGTAAACTGAGTCCACTCCGAAGAAAGGAGGGTTACTAGTGGGGTACCGCAGGGTTCAGTACTGGGTCCGGTCCTTTTTAATGTCTTATAAGTGACATTGCAGAGGGACTAGAAAGAAAAGTATGCCTCTTCGCAGATGAGACAAAGATCTGCAACAGGGTTGATACACAAAGGGGGGGTGGAAAGGATGAAAAGTGACTTGGCAAGGTTGAAGGAATGGTCAAAAGATGGCAGCTTAGATTCAGTGCAAAGAATTGTAAAGTAACCCGGGGAAGAGTATACAATGGGGGGGGGGGAGATATTAACAAAAACAAAAATGGAAAGGTACCGGGGGGGTAGTCATGTCAGATAACCTAAAGGTAAGTAAGCAATGTCAGAAGGCAGTAAGAATGGCTGAGGGATACTGGGATGTATAGGGAGAGGCATCACCAGTAGAAAACAGGAAGTTGTTATCTCTCTCTGTACAGACAGTTGGTAAGACCCCACCTGGAGTACTGTGTTCAGTTCTGAAGACCCCATCTCCGCAAGGACACAGACAAGATGGAGGCAGTCCAGCGGAGGGTAGCTAAAATGGTGCAGGGTCTGCAACAGAAGCCATACAAAGAGAGACTAACTGAGCTTAATATGTATACCCTTGAGGAATGGAGGGAGAGGGGGGACATGATAGAAACTTCAAGCACCTCAAGGGAATCAACAGAGTCCAAGAGGGTAGCATCTTTCAGGAAAAGAGATGTGCAAGAATAAGGGGACACAATTTGAAGATGGGGGAGCGGCTCAGGGGCAATATGAGGAAATATTTTTTCACAGAGAGGGTTGTGGACTCATGGAACAGCCTTCCTGAGGAGGGTGTGGGGTCAAGAACAGTGGGGGAATTCAAGAATGCATGGGACAGACATAAGGCAATACTGGTGGGAGTAGGAAGATGTAGGCTGTTGGTTAACTAGGATCTGCAGCTTATCCAATAGGTATGGAAATGGGCAGACTAAGTGGGCCAAGTGGTCCTTATCTGCTGTCAAAGTCTATGTTTCTCTCCACCTTCCTGTTTATTTTCCTGTGTGTGCAAATCCAGGGGAAGCACTGCTCCATATGTTAGATGTGTGCAGAACTTTGAAGTACTACCTGCTTAGGACTAAGGAGTCTAGAAAGTCTAAGCAGTTTTTTTTTTCCCCTTTGCCCCATGTAGAGAGGGCACTTCAGTTTCTAAGCAGTGTTTATCAAAATGGTTGGCAAATTGCATTGTGTTCTGCTACACCAAGTAGGCAAAGAATTGCCTGGTGCTGTCAAAGCTCATTCCACCAGAGGCATGGCTACCTCGGTGGCTTGTTTCAAAGGGGTCTCAGCCACCGATAGTTGTCCGGCAGCCGCCTGGAGTACAGTCCACATTTTCACCAAGCATTACAGTCTGGACATTGCCTTAAGAGCCTGTGCAGGATTTGGCAGGGCTGTGTTGCAAGGACTCCTGTCTTAAGTTTATGAAGATCCAGCCTCTTAGACAGTATGTTTAAACTTGTCACTGCTTGGTATTTGTTCTTACGGTATAACCTAATGACTGAGATACTCCTGAAGAAGATAGAACAGTTATGTAAGAACTTACTGTAACAGTAGATCTTCGAGGGGATTTCAGTCATCAGGTATGATTTCCCTCCCACCATCCCCCTTCTTGGGGCTTGTGTCTAGGAACCTGCCATCTGGTGTATCCAGTCTTTTCACTTAAAGCTGGGTATCTGTTTCTCTCCTTGGTTCTATGGGATGTGAGCCTTACTCCCTTCATCTCCGGGAGGAAAGAACTGAGGAGGGAGTGGGGTTGCCTACGCCTATAGAGGGTTGGTGATGTCGGCTTATGTCGAGGGCATGGGCAGCCCTAGTTGTGCTGCTGAAATTCTCCCATGTGGATTTCCCTTCACCGATAGCAAAGGTTCCTACGGTGTAACCTGATGACTGGGATCCCCTCAAAGATCTACTGTTACCATAAGTTCTTACATAACTGTTCTTTCTCTGGCCTTGTTAGTGCGTAGTGCAAGCTAATTACCACAGCTGAGTTTAGCATCTCATCGGGAGCTTTGTTAAAATGACTCCCCACGAGTGCTGTAAAAACTGCTGACCTAGTGACAAAAAAGCATTTCATT
The DNA here is from genome assembly GCA_016271365.2 of Neoceratodus forsteri. Taxonomy (NCBI): domain Eukaryota; kingdom Metazoa; phylum Chordata; order Ceratodontiformes; family Ceratodontidae; genus Neoceratodus; species Neoceratodus forsteri. The sequence goes on from CM028131.1 coordinate 1,318,830,915, forward strand.
CAAAATGGTACAAAAATATATAAAAACACTGCTGATCTTTACACAACATTAATGTCAAGTAAGTCCGAAAACTGCTGCTTCTGAAGTAGTCTCCATTTATGCACATCAAAAAACCCTAAGTGTAAAGTACTCACTGGCATTCCATACCTCGTTAGTTTGGTAACATCATTAAACCACCTGAGCTTCACACTTGTGCCTATGATGTCACCACACTAACTTGTACTTCACACTTAGAGGTTAGTTATGTTATTCTCTGTCTCCCCCTCAGAAGGCTGACTTCAACACTGGAACCATTGCCACAACATCAGCTTCAAGCATGCCCATAGGGAAAAACTAATGCTAATATGCAGAGTACACAGCAGTGGATTCATCATGCACCTACAAACATTTTCAGTTGTGATGAAACACGCCTCTTCTATTGTCATGTGGGTCAGGAAACTCTCATTTTCAAGTCTAAAAATACCTTCTGCCTTAAAAAGGCAAAAAGAAAAAATGTTCTGTATTGCTGCAGTTTGACGGGCAACAAGAAAAAATAATGTTTGGTTGATGGTACAGTAGGTCAGCAGAACCCCACTATTTTAGGGCTATGTGACACCCACCAGTGATCTGTCAATCTAACCAGAGTGCTTGAATGGCAGGCGAGCTCTTTGAAGACTGGCTACATGGGTGGGATCATAAACTCCAGTCATGAAAGATTGCCTTTCTGCTGGTCAGCTTCTCTGGGCACCCAAATGTTGGCAGACTCCGCAACATCAAACTCATCTTCTTACCCTTAACATGACCTGCATCATCAAGTTCCTTGATCAAAGCATAATTTATGGCTTTAAATGACATTAGGTCACAGCCGTGAGATCGAGGGTGCTGGATGTGCCCTGTTTAGAGCAAGAGCTAAAATCACAGCTATGCAGTAAAAAATAGTTAATCTGTTAGATGCAGTAAGATTGATGAAAGTTCCCCAGGGCAGAGTGACCCCACAGACCATTGTCAAATATTTTAGAAAAGCAGGATTCACACAGTCTGACACTGGCAGTCAGCTGGTGAGAGCTGATGAGGAACACCAAGACGCCAAGTGGGATGTCAGAGATGGAACGTGATCAGCATGCCAGCTTGGAGATGATGAAGCTGAAAATACACCAGTTGACGACATTCAGGCTGTCCTCAGCATGCTGCACCCAAAGTCCAATCTGATGAAGATGAGGAAATGGGGGGTGGGGGAGATCCTCAGAAGACACTCAGTTTACACCACATGATGCATGACACACCATCGTAAACTTGTGGCTTGCTATGGAACAGTGAGCTGACATAATGCCAGAATGGGGTCACACTGAGTATGGGGAGAGACACAGGAAGCCCTATACTGTGCAACCCACAAACCAGACAACTGTGCAGCAATTTTTCACACATGAGCAGAGGGGGAAGGGGACAAAACACAGTGAAGACAACAACCAGATACATACAGTGCTGTATACCCCTGGTACCCAGTGAAAAAATCAGCAGGAAAAGAGACTTTTACTTACTTACTAAGTCTAAATACAACTTTCTGTCACTGCCGCTAATAAAGCTTCAGCACACAAACAGCCACTAGATTTGTTTTGCACCTTTTTATGTTTGATGTGTCTGCGCACCAATTATTTTGCTATAGTGAAAAGGATTTCAGGGGTGTATCACTGCCAAGCCCATTGCAGTTGAAAATAGCCTGGGCTTGGCAGTCTACATGAATGACCACGCACTGTGGTTGTGAGAGCACTCGCTGCTTACTGGGCAGAAACTTCATGTATTTCAAAGGACCAAGCTGCTCCAATCAGTGGGCTTCAGTCCTTTGATTCACATGAGCCAGACGGTCAGCAAGCAGCTGATTGGCTGTCAACACCAGCAGCCTGTCTTTGATTAAGATAGCGCCACGCTTGGAGACTGTCTGAATAGTGGGTTGTTGCAAAAATGTTATATATCTTTTAAGTGTTTAGTGTTTGAGAATGCTTATTTAACGCTTAATTCATTTGCTTAGGTGCTGCTATTTTGTTTGAGGGAATTCATTTGTGCAGTTTGTATGACCTGTTTGTAGTTTTACTGACTCGAGTAGCAAGCGGTCAGGAGTAGGGCTTTCAGAGCAGTGAAGGAAGTCAGTGAGATTGGTTGAAGAGTTATTTTTTTTATTTTTTAGCTAGGTCACAGTGCCAGGGTTTGAGAACTGTGAGCTTTTTGTAGAATGCTGGTGTTATTTTACCTTTCCAACGTCCCAGCGTTTTGTGTTGGTGAAATCTACTGGCTGTTGTCCTATTATTATTGTCATCACTGCATCTTTCTGGAAGCAAGAATCTACCTGCTGTCAATGCACCCAACAGGGGAGAGATGGCAAAGAAGGATTTACCTAAGCTCCAGATGGAGCACTACAGCCCAGCATTAAGGAGCTTAGCCATGAAGTCTACTGAGTCCACCTCTTTACTTGCTTTAGGATTATTCATATGGTCTGTCAGGCTTTTCTGTTGTTGCCAATTAACACCATCCCCCCGCCTCCGTAATTGTACAGTAGACACTATTTGTTATGTGTAACAACTAACTGTAAACATTTAAAAAATCGACTCTAGAAAGTGTTTTAGATATATTACATGATCTCCATGCAACCACATAGCAGGTCATGGAGCCCAATTGCCATTCACTTTCAAATGGATACTGGGTCCTTTGTATGCAGCCCAGACTCTCATTCGTGATCTGCCCAAGCCAAGAAGCCACATGAAAGTAATCAACACTGATCAGTGTGAGGATAGGATACACATCACATCTGTATTGTGGTGCCAAACATCATCAGCACTGCCAAACCGGTGGTATTAAACCTCTTACAAAAGTGTCTCAAGTTGTGTCTCCTCATGATTTTACCACTAAAAAAATCCTGGAATCCCTTGAGAAACTAAATCAAGATTAAACACCTGGACCTGATGGCATACACCCTAGGATCCTAAAGGAATTAGCCAAGGAACTAGCAGAACCCTTGTCCATGCTATTCAACTACTCACTCTAGATTGGGACAGTGCCTGATGATTGGAAAACTGCAGGCGTGATCCCTCTGCATAAGAGTGGGAGCAAAGAAGAGGCTAGGAACTACAGGCCCATCAGTCTGACATCAGTGGTGTTTAAGCTGATGGAGACACTAATAAAACAGGACATAGTGGAATACCTGGACTAAAATGATCCCCAGGATACCAAACAGCATTACTTTAAGGCAGGTAGATCGTGCCTGACAAATCTCATATCATTTTTCAATTGTGTTACCACAGAAATAGACAGGGGGCACCCGGGGACCCTGCTGTATTTCGACTTTCGTAAAGCCTTTGACTCAGTTCCACACAATTGCCTGCAAACTAAACTTAAACACACAGGCATAATGGAACACATCATCAACTGGGTAAAAGCATGGCTCCAGGGCAGAAGTCAGAGGGTGGTAATAAATGGAGTTGGATTAAAGAAGGGAGAAGCCATCAGTGAGGTTCTCCAGGGCTCCGTCCTTGATCCTGTACTATTCAACATCTTCATCAGTGACATCGGTGAGGATATGCTGTAAATGGTAAATTAGCACTCTTTGCAGATGATACAAAATTGGGAGGCAGAGTGGATACCGAAGAGTCTATCAGAAGCATTCAGGCCAACCTAAAAGAGCTTGAAACATGGTCCGCAAAATGGCAACTGAACTTTAATGCAAAGAAATGTAAGGTAATGTATTTGGGCAAAATAACCCCAAGACTGAATATTGGTTAAATGGAGTCAAACTCATCACCTCATCTGAAGAAAAGGACCTAGGAGTGTTAACCTCAGAAACTCTTAAAGTATCCAGTCAGTGTAACTCTTCATACAGCATGGCCAGCAGAATGGTAGGGTGCATCAGCAGAAGCTGCGACAGCAGGAACAGGAACATCATCCTGCCTCTTTATATAACCCGGTGAGACTTCATTTGGAGTACTGTGTCTAGTTTTGGAGTCCATACCTTGGGAAGGACATCAAGAAACTGGAGACAGTTCAGAGAAGGACCAGAGATCATCATAGAATCATAGAAATCTGGTGTCAGAAAAGGGCCCTCTGGCCCATTGAGTCCACCCTCCCCCGTTACTCATGATCTATGTCACAGGACCTCCCCTTCCACCCTTGCTATTATGTCTGTCCCATGCCTTCTTGAATCCCTCCACCATTTCTGCCCCACCACTTCCTCCAGTAGTTTATTCAAGGCCTCCACCACCCTCTCCATGAGTAATGGCCCTCACATTGCTCCTAAATCTTCCTCCCTCCCTCCTCCCTCCTATCTTAGACTATGCTCTCTAGTTTTAACCCCCACCTTCCTCTTAAATAAACTCCCCTCCCTTATCTTATTGATCCCCTTCATGCACTTAAATGTCTCTATCATGTCTCCCCTCTCTCTTCTAGTCTCCAATGGGTACAGATCCAATTCCCTCCACCTCTTCTCATATGACTTCCCCTGCATACTGTGCACTATCTTGGTTGCCCTCCTCTGCACCTTCTCAATCCCATCTATGTTCTTGTGTAGGTGTGGTCTCCAGAACTGGACCCCGTAATCCAGGTGCAGTCTCAAGATGCATCACTACCTCCCTCCCTCCTTCTGCTTGCTATGCCCCTCCCAGTGCACGTCAACATTCTATTTGCCTTTCCCACTACTTTGATGATATCAGGATTACATGACCTGCCATACAATAAATGTCTGAAGGAGTTGAATTTGTTCTCACTTGAGTCTAGAAGGGAGAGTGAGGACATGATCACGACGTTAGAGTACCTAAAAGGCATCAACAAAATTTCCTCCTCTGAATTGTTTACTAGGTCGAATAACAATACGAGATGGAACAACTGGAAGCTCAAGGGGGGGAATTTCAAGTGCGATATCAGGAAATACTTCTCAGAGTTAGTGATAGTACCTTGGAATGGTTTGCCCTCTGAAACAGTGGAGGCCAAAACGGTCACTTCATTCAAACTAGGATGGTACAGTGCATACATAGAAACATAGACTTTGACGGCAGATAAGGACCGCTTGGCCTACCTAGTCTGCCCATTTCCCTTCCTACAGGATAAGCTCCAGATCCTAGTTAACCAACAGCCTATTTCTTCCTACCCCCGACAAGAATTGCCTTATGTCTGTCCAATGCATTCTTGAATTCTCCCACAGTTTTAGACCCCACAACCTCCTCAGGAAGGCTGTTCTATGCGTCCACCACCCTCTCTGTGAAAAAATACTTCCTCACATTGCCCCTGAGCTGTCCCCCCTCTATCTTCAAATTGTGTCCCCTTGTTCTTACGCATCTCTTTTTCTGAAAGATGCTACCCTCTTGGACTTTGTTGATTCCACTGAGGTCATGTCCCTCCTTTCCTCAAGGGTATACTTAATAAGCTCCTTTAGTCTCTCCTCGTATGGCTTCTCTTGCAGACCCTGCACCATTTTAGTTGCCCTTTTTTTGACTGCCTCCATCCTGTCTATGTCCTTGTGGAGAAGGGGTCTCCAGAACTGGACGCAGTACTCCAGAGGGGGTCTCACCAGCTGTCTGTACAAAGGGATAACAACTTCCTGTTTCTGCTGGTGATGCCTCTCCTATACATCCCAGTATCCCCAGCCCTCCCTACTGCCTTCTCACATTGCTTGCTAACCTTAAGGTCATCTGATATGATTACCCCAGGTCCCTTTCCATTTTGTTATTATTTACTACCTCCCCCAATTGTGTAATCTTCCCTGGGTTTTGTTTCCCAGGTGCATTATTTTGCACTTCTTTGCATTAAATCCAAGCTGCCATACTTCTGACCATTCCTCCAACCTTGCCAAGTCCCTTCTCATCCTTTCCATGCCTCCTTCTGTATCAACTCTGTAGCAGATCTTTGTATCACCTGCAAAGAGGCATACTTTTCCTTCCAGTCCCTCTGCAATCACTTGTCACTTATAAAGACATTAAAAAGGACTGGACCCAGAACTGAACCCTGTGGTACTCCACTACTAACCCCTATTTCTTCAGAGTGGACTCCATTTACAATTACCTTCTGTGTCCTGTTGTCCAACCAATGTTTTATCCTGGCTACCACCCTGGGACCCACTCCCAGGCTGGTTAATTTGAGTATTAATCTTTTGTGTGGGATTGTGTCAAATGCCTTGCTAAAGTCAAGGTGGGCCATGTTCACAGCCCCTCCCTGGTCTACTACTTTGGTCACCCAGTCAAAGAAATCAGTTAGATTCATCTGACATGACCTTTCCACTGTGAACCATTCTGCCCTGTGTCCTGTGCCCCACTGGCCTCTAGGTACTCAACAATTCTTTCTTTCAGAAGTGATTCCATCACTTTCCCTGCCACAGAGGTCAAACTGACAGGTCTGTAGTTTCCTGCCTCTATCTTGCCCCCACTTTTGTGAAGGGGAATCACATCCACCTTCCTCCAGTCCTCAGGTACCACACCATCCTCCCATGGTTTGTTAAAAAGGGTAGTCAGTGGTGTCACTAGTTCTCCCCTTAATTCTTTTAGAATTCTGGGGTGAATTCCATCAGGCCCCATTGCATTGTCCACCTTCAGTTTTAGGAGTTCTTTCAGAACCTTTTCTTCTGTGAAAGGACTTGGATCGACCTCCCCCCCATTCAGAGTGCTTCTGTTAATTGGATTAAGCACCTTCCCCTCCTCCTCTTTTGTGACTACTGAGCAGAAGTATTCATTCAGTATCCCTGCTTTTTCACTGTCCCTCTCTGCCCACCCACCGTCCTTTCTATTCAGCCTCACTATCCCTACCTTTGTCTTTCTGTGCTCCCTGATGTACCTATAAAAGGTTTTATCCCCCTTCTTAACCGAGTTGGCTTTTTTTTCCCCTCAGTTTGAGCCTTTGCTATTCTGACTTCCTTCCCTGCTTCCTTCTGCCTTAACTGGTACAGTTCTCTGTCCTGCTCCTTTTGTGTTTCCTTGTACTTCCTAAATGCTATATTTTTCTCCCTAACCTTCCTCACCACCTCTTTTGAGAACCATAGTGTTTTTTCTTTCGTTTTGATTTGCTTATTTACTTCACACAAAGGCTTGTTGCCTCTGTGATGGCAGTTCTGATGTTTCCCCATTGTTGCTCCACCCCTTCTTCTAGCCTGTTTGCTATTGCTTTTCTAAGGCACTCTCCCATCTTGCCAAAGTCAGCCCTCCTGAAGTACAGTACCCTCACTTTTGTATGGCTTGACTCTGTAGCTGAGTTTATCATGAACCATACTGTTTGGTGGTCATTTGTTCCCAGATGGCTACCAACTTCTAGATCTGAGATCCTCTCACTGTCCCCATTTGAGAGTACAAGGTCTAAGATTGCTCCCTCATAAGTGGGTTCCAAAACTAGCTGTCTGAGGCATGCCACCTGTAGGGCATCGAGAATGGCTCTGTTCTTGGATGTGGCTGCAGCAGAAGTGCTCCAATTAACATCTGGCATATTCAGGTCCCTATCAATAGTATCTCCCCTTTCTCTGCCATCCTAAGGATGCCTTCTATCATATCCTTGTCCATTCCCTCTCCCTGACATGGGGGTCTGTACACAACCCCTGTGCGGATTGTGGTGCCATTTCCAGTCTCTAAGGTGACCCACGGTGCCTCCTCTCATCCCTGTTTACTCTTTTGTTCCATTGCTTTTATCCCTTCCCTTACATAGAGAGACATACATGCAACATAGGGTCAGGAAGGGGCTTTGCCTAAAACAAGAATTCTAAATGATAGTCTCTAGGGCCCAATCGGGGTCCCTGCAAACCAAAAGGCAGACTAGATGGTCCGTCGGTCTCCTTTGCCATCATCTTTCTATGTTTCTGTGTTTCTAACCCCCCGATCTGTTATTTTACACTTTAGTGCCCTTGATCCCACAGCTTTCTGTCACTGCCACCTTACCCTCAGGTTGCTGCCACTTTCTCCTTACCCTCAGCTCCTGACCATGATCTTCTCCATTTTCACGTCTAACTTCTTAGTTCCTGGAATTCCTGCATGTGCGACTGACATTTGTGAGAGGTGATATTTCATTGAATTTGAAGCTGGGCTATTTAGGTCCTACTTGCACACTTAAGCTGTGGTAGGGAGTGACATCCATGGTTCACTGTATCAGAAATTCATATATAGCAGTTCCCATTGCTGACTTTGACCTCTGATTCCCAGCTAATGTTACAACCTCAACCACTCTTCATATAGGCTTCTCATCAAGCAGCACAAAATAAACGACTGGCACATAAACTGGAGCAGAGTTCATTTCTCAAGAATTTGCCTGCTACATTCAAACTCAACAACCTGGAGGTTCCCTAAGGTGCCTACCACAGCCATGGTCTATCCCTTATTACAGCGGCAACTGTGAAGCAGCAGTCATGACATCCAACAGGAATCCACACAGCAGTCAAATAGATCGGCAGACCAAGACAGAATATCCAATCTTAAAGTGATGAAATCTGCTAAGTGGAGAGCCCTGGTCCAGAGCCTCAAACTTTAAGATTGGATATTCTGTCATAGTCTGTTGATCTATTTGACCACTCTGTGGGTTCCTGTTGGATATCAAGAAACTGTGCATCACTGCCACATTCTGAAATTGTGTGTCGCTGCCACATTCCAAAACGTGATTCACTGGAATATTCCGAAACTGTGCATCACTGCCACATTCTGAAACTGTGCATCAGTGCCCCATTTTGAAACTGTGCATCACCGCCACATTCGGAAATTATGTCATCACCACATTCCAAAACTATACGCCACTGCCACATTCTGAAACTGTGCATCACTGCCACATTACAAAATTGTGCGTCACCATCACATTACAAAATTGTGCATCATCACCACATTCTGTAATTGAGCATCACTGACACATTCCAAAATTGAACATCGCCACCGCATTCTAAAATTGTGTGTCACTGCTACATTCTAAGATTGTACCTTCCTACCATTTTCTGAAATTGTGTGTAAACTTTCACAGTTCAAAACTGCCTATCATTGTCACATTCTGAAAATATACATCCCTTCCCCATATTCCAAAATTGCAAATCCCCACAACTTTCTGAAAATGAGTGTCACTGCCACATTCTCATATTGCATGTCTGTCACATTCTAAAATTATGCATCCCTACCTCATTCTGAAATTGCTTGTGACTGCCACATTCTGAAACTGCGCCACCACCATACCACATTCTGAAATTGCATGTTGCCACTACAATCTGAAATCAGACGTCACAACCACATTTTGAAATTGTGCCTCACCACCACATGCCAAATTTATGATCCATGACACATTACAAAGATACATATCCCTGCCACCTTCCACAGCTATGTGTCCCCCCGCATTTCAAAATTGTGCATCTCTGCCACAATCTAAAACTATATGACACCACCACATTATGAATTTTAGCATCCCTGTCACATTCCAAAATTATGTGTCCCAGCTACTTTCTGAGATTGCGTCATTGCTGCATTCCACAGTTGCAACCTGGTGACATTTTGGAAATCTCATACCTGCAGCATTCTAAAAATTGCATACAGCTTTGTCATTCTAAAGTCATGTTTGCCTCTGCATTCCAACCCCGAGTCACATTCTGAAGTACTGTACCTTGCATCTGCACATTATAGAAGTGCATGCGCTGACCCACACAGTGTCAGTTTTCCTTTTTCAAATGTTTGCTTCAACTGCAGTTTTAAGTAACATTAGAGAAATAAGTCATATGAGGTAGCATGCAGGGGAGGACTATGCTGTGAGTATTGGTTACAACATCATGAGTGTCTTCTCTGAAACTGACTTTTTTGAACAGGCAGTGAATTTTGGGATACAAAATGACCTGTAACTTTTAAACAAAGTAACTTAAGATATATCATTTTTGGCATGCAACTGATTGGGGATATGCTGATCCAAATTCTGAATTTATTGATGCCAGAAATTTTGGCCAGACTATCTCTTTAAGGATGCCTCCCTCCATAGAACCACACCTTTGGAACAGTAAGCCATCAGAGCTAGGGACACTCAGAAATGTTTGTCTGGCTGGTGCTTCCCACAGTCGGGGCACTGCTAACTTAATGAGAGTAGCCCCATAGCTCCTCAGTTTTTATTCCTCTTGCCATCAACTTTCTGTCAAACCAAAGAAACAACTTCATCTAATTCTATTGCTTAAGTTCTCATTCTTTTCCTCAATGCCTCCCTGCTGCTCTCTGGATCCAGCTTCTCCCCTTCTTGGTCGTCTACTTCGGGGAATGGCACTGCTACCTCAAGGTTGTGCCATTGTCCATCAAGCTGTCTTCTGTTGGTGCTGTTCTTCCTCTGGGCCAGGGTGATATAGTGTCAGGATCTTCATTGAGGATATCTCCTACATTGGACTACACCTTTAGAACTGTAAGCCATTGGCATCAGGACCGCTCAGAAACTCTTGCTAGCTGGGGACTGCCCACAATGATGTATGATATGGATGCCTATATGTCACCCCTAGGGGGTGCTATCCCAAGGACTACTACCCCTGTCTGCTCTGCTAATAACAGGTTTAGGGGCCTAGATCCAATGGCAGGTGTCTCCACCCAGAGGTCAGGGTTGGAACAGTCAAATGCAACCTGGTCACAGCCCTCTGGGCCACTGCAATCCCACTTTCTTCCCACTAGTGGCTCCCTAGCAATTCTCATGCTACCATTATGACTTACACTTACCCCCAGGTCGGGATGGCCAACTTGGTGCTGAGGACCCCCTGTAAAATAAGATGCAGTTATACAATAACCCATACACAACAAGGGTGGCACAAACACACAGTTCAAATGACATACCTTGCAACAGCAAATCTGATTTATTAAGGGGGAAGTAACAAGGATGGGGGAGACCAGGTTGATTAGCTTAACACTTCTGCTATATAAGGCACTGTGCACAGGCCCACCCTATCAGTCATTGTCTTTGGATACCCAGGCCTTACAAGGCTAGCCTATTTGGTGCAGCTGGTTGGGGCCCTGGTGAAGAAACAAGCATTTGGTACCTAGATTTGATTTGTAGGAGCCCGCAGGCACAATTCATGCAGCCCATAAAACAGTCAGACCACTTCTGTCCTCAGAAAGAACATTTAACACGGAGCTACCCTGATTCAGTACTCATGACTCCTGCAGAAAAAATCCCTCTCACATCACTACAGGACTTAGCCTGTAATCCAAACTCTGCTCCACACATTTATGTGTAATGCAGAGGGGTACCATACCAGGCAGCTGCTCCAAACTCCCGATCACTTTTACTGAACAAACCAGGTGAACTACGCAGCTTCACTTGTCCTGACAGACCGAGCGCAACTCAACAGATTCTCCAGTCCTCTACAGGGTGAGCCTGGTAGGTAGCTGTATTCGCACAGCCTCCTCTGCTTGCACTCCTCACGGATCTTGTCCATTCTCTCTCTTCTGGTGATGAAGTCGCCCGCCTTCTCGGCCTAACACACGCTCTTCCTACGCGAAGACTTGCACAGTGCAGGAGCCCAAGCTCCTTCTCCCTTCACGATCACCAATGACTCTGCCCCTCCAGGAAAGTTGCAGGGCAGTTTCCTCTCACTCCACAGGGCTCCGGTGGGCTGCTTCAGGCTGTCCATCACCTCACATGCCCCATATTGGTGCAAAAAAGGCGCCAGGGTCCAAACTACACTTCCCAGAACACCTACCATTTACTCCTCTTGTTGGCAGGCTTCTTGTGGAAGTCCAAGTTCTGGTTGGTTCCGGCGGTCTCCATTTTAAGGCCTCCCTTCCCCAATTGGCCCATTTCAGTAGTTCAGGTCCAAAATGGTGGGGCCAAACACACAGAGTCCCAGCTGCAGTAAAGGCAGGTTAAACAAACTACATTTTTACTGTTACGCTACATATTTCCCAGCAAACAGTTACATCCCTCAATTAGGCTCCCTCTGCTCTCTTAGCGACTGCAGAAGCGGAGCGATTTGAACGGCAGCTCGGGTGGGATTCGAGCCTTAAATCCACAGCCCCCCTTATACAAACCAATAAAGCCTGCGAGCAAGCAGCTCTTAAAGAGACAGTATCAGAGGCTCTAGAAGTACTCACCGTGCCCACGTTCAAACGGCATTACACCAGACATCAGTTAGGCAAGGAGCACTTACGCTGCTCCAAGGAGACTTTTAGGGACCTCCATTAGTTGGGGGGTTACATATAAAATATGGGTGGACCCTTCACTCCTTAGTTCTTTCACCCACCATCAACCATTTGTCAGACCTACTGAGAAACAAGTCATTTTTGACTTTATTTTGTTCTGTTAATTGTTTTACTCCTCATCATCACTTTATGCCGCTGTTGACAGAACCTTTATTTAGGTTTTGTATATGTGGTCACAAGATTTACAAGGACAACGCTCACATGGTTTGTGTTTGCTGCTTAGGGTTACCCACAACATGAAGACCTATGATGATCAGAGCAGTATTTTTTTCCCCTGACACACTCGCAAGCCACCACCTGGGACTTGTACAGGGGAAAGACGAGCCTCTGACCAAAATGGCGAGAAGGAGCTGTGAGGAGTAGCTCGATTCATGTCTCCTCTCACTGCATGACAACACTCACTCTTCACAAGTTGAATTGGGTAGCATAGGTACATGCTGAATGTGGACAAATGAAGGATATTGGCAAGAGAATATGGAAAATATTGCTAAAAAAGGCTTCACGTTTTTCCATGGATTTAGCTTAGGCATGACGCCAGTGAAGCAGCTGCAGCTGCAGCCCACCACAACAAACCTCATGAGTAAAATGGTCTCAACTGCAAAATTCAAAAGTGGAGACAGTGTTCAGAAAAATAACAACATACCTGCAATGCAGCAGACAAGCCCATTAGGGGGTGAACTAAAGGAAAAAGACTATAAAAACACGGCACCAATCATTTTGAAGAAAGCGGTAACGTTGACACTCCCAAGTACCAGCAGCTTGGTTACAAAACATCAGAAAGGAGCAACAGCGAAGGAGAATGTGGAAGATGGAGGAAGCATACCTACTTCAAATTTTCCTAAGCCAGGCCAGCAGGTCAAATTAATACTGGAGGCAACAACGGTCAGGATCCAAGATGCTGCAAGAGAACAAGACCCAGATCCTGGGACAAACCCCAGGCTACAGCCTTCAACAACCCAAGAGCAGGAAAAATATGTCAGAAATGGAGCTCTCAATGGTGCTGAACCAGGTCGGGAGAAACAATTCTTGCCACAATTAAAAAAGAAAAATGTGCCAAAGCTTCATCAAAAAGAAGTTAGTGGAACTAACCAAGTGGTAGACGGGATGCCAGAGAAGAATGAGGGAAAAGTAGAGGGTGCAGCCGTTACAGGTATGATACATTTTGACTCTTTAAGCAATAAAATGCAAAACTCCAGCATATCAAATAATGAAGTACATAGTAAAAAAGAATAACTGAGGAAGTAAATAATTTAAATATGAGAACTGAGCAAAATGTATAAGAGGACATCCAAATTGTAACTGAAGGTAATACAAGCTGGGGCGAGTCAGACTCGGAGGACGAAATAGAAGCTCCAGCAGAGAACACACAAGATATTGGCACATTACAACAGACTGTAGAACAAGCAGGAACACCAGCTGCTGACTGGCCTAATCTAATTCTGCAGAAGTTGGGTAAAATGGAAAAGAAGTTACAGAAAATAGAAACAGTCGAAAAAAATAGACAACTTCCAGAGAATAATTCAGCAGTTACTGCAAGAAAACTCTGAACTTAAACAAGAACGAATGAAGCTAAACAATGAATATTAGATTTTGAAGATTAACACCACTGGGAAGACAAATTAAAAAGCTTGAGAACAGTAATAGAGAAATAAAAGAGAAAATGACAGACGTTAAAGCAAGTGCACGATGAAAAAATGTTAGAATATTTTGCATACCTGAGATATGGGCTGTTCAAAGGCCTTTGAAGACTCACTGAACATGATAACTGCAGCTTATCTTGATAAAGACCCTAAAGACATTAATTTGGAAATTGACAAAATTCATTGGACATACAGAGCTAATTCCAACCAAGGCCCCCCACAACCAGTAATAGTTAATTTTTTTAGATCTGAAAATAAAGAAATGCTCATGTCCACAGTATATAAAAAAAGAGAATGAATATTATGAGGGCATCACTATAAAGTTTTAATGACTTTCCAGCAGAAATGGTGTATGAAAGGAAAAAAATACGATTTATTGAAAAAAGAAACTTTGGGACCAGAACTACCGTACTTCTGTAATTTACCCAGCCAAGCTTAAGGGTATTATTGAAGGAGTGCCACATGTCTATGCCAATATAGAAGAAGCAACGCAGGATCTAAGAAAAAAAATGCCAAATTTATTTGAACAAACCTAGTAAAAGTACAATGAGTAAAATTAGCAGCTTGTAATCAGAAATGAACCTGAAGGGGTGGGGGGAGGAGGGAATCTGTTCATAACAAAAGGTGGCATTTAGGAAACCTCATTAGGCTCCATTAACTATAAGATGGAAAAGAAAGTGAATAAGAAGACCTTAGATGGTAGTAGGGGAGAAAGGCAAAACAAGTCCTTTATTAAACTGGAAGTCTTAGGTAGCTGACAGTCAGGAGTATATTAAGACTTCTAAAGGGAAGGGGAATAGGAGGGATGAGATACAATGCAGTATAAATAACAATGGTACAAGATATTATAAGTAATATAAGACAGAATATATAAGGGTAAAAATAAAGGAAATATACCAATAGAGGGTGGTAAAATGAGATTATGTGATTACATTTATGAAGGGAAATATGTAAAAAATGATGCAGTCTCATGTTAAAGTTGTACCACTGAATGTTAATGGATTACATTCACCAAAAAAAGAGCATGAATACTGGCATACTGTAATAAATTAAAAGCCCAGGTAGTGGCTCTTGAAGAAACCCATTTAAATGACATGGAATAAAAAAAAACCTTCTAGGAACTGTGTAGCGCATACATATTACTCAGCAGGAAACAATAAAACAAAAGGTGTGGCACTATTATTATGGAACAATTTATAGTTTAAACTCTAACACCAATGGAAAGATGAGGAGGGACGAATATTTTTTATTAGAGGTACACTTTGAAATCAAATTGATATTATGTTTGGATCAGTATACAGACCCTTTTCAGACTACAACACCTTTTTAGCAAAAATAACAGAAGGGATAATAGAAATTCAAGCCACCAATCTAATAATAGTAGGTACTTTAACACATTATTAAACCTATGGGAAGATAAAAAGATTAATATCACTAAAATCAACATACACATTTCTAATAAATCAAAAACATTTTTGGAAGAGCATAATCTAGTGGACCCATGGAGACTTTTCAATCCTAAAATAAAAGAATATACCCACATTGGTCACAAAAATCATAACTTCTCAAGGATTGATTATATTTTTGTGACTAATGTTATGGTACCAAAAATATATACTACAACCATAAGGTCCACCAGTCACGCTGACTACTCAGCAATAGAATTGAATTTATTGATACAGGAAAAGAACAGTCCTAAAATTGTAAGGTGGTCATTTAATAGTGAGTTACTTAAAATACCACAGTTTCAAACTAAAATGAAGAAAACCATACAAGAATTTTGGGAAATTAATTACACAGGTAAGCGAAAAGTATTCCAATTATGGGATGCCTTTAAGAGTGTAATAAGGGGAGAAATAATATTTTCAAAGCTGGTATAACAGACAAACACAAAATAAACAAAATATTAAAAAGAATGAAAGCACTAGATACACTCATAACACAAAACTATGCAAAGTATATACAGGAATGGTATGATTGTAAAACTCAGTTACAATATTATCAAACTAAGAAAACTATTCATAATATCAAAAGTCAAAATTATAAGTTATTTACAAGGTGACAAGGCTGGAAAGTTACTAGCCAATCTTCTGAAATAAAAAAAAGAACAGGCAAAACAATTTTATTGTAACTCTTAAAAATCAGCAGGGACAGCAAATTATAGAAGAAATGGCAAAAGAGGAGACTGTACTGGAATATTTCCAAAATATATATCAGCAACAACACAATAAGGATGTTAGTCATATGGAGGAGTTTATTAAAAAAAATACAACTCCCCCAATTACAAGTCAGTAGTCAACCCATTACAGAAACAGAATTGACTAATATTTTTAAAGCATTACCAAAAAAAGCACAGGGAGAGACGGCCTTACAAATGAGTTTTATCAAGAATTTATTGTGGATGTGGTACCTTGGTTACTAAAAATTATACAAGAAATGATGGAGGGAGAGGGAAGCCTCCCAGAATCTATAAACGAGGCATTAACATTATTTATTAATTTATTTATTGAATTCTCAGATTAATATATTTGAGCTACAAGCTCATTTACAAAGGTTCCATGTCGGAAAGTTTACAAACAAATACAAACAGTTAACAAATAAACATTTAGAAACATAGAAACATAGAGGTTGATGGCAGATAAGGACCGCAAGGC
Organism: Neoceratodus forsteri; assembly: GCA_016271365.2. Classification (NCBI taxonomy): domain Eukaryota; kingdom Metazoa; phylum Chordata; order Ceratodontiformes; family Ceratodontidae; genus Neoceratodus; species Neoceratodus forsteri. The sequence continues at coordinate 1,318,847,328 of CM028131.1, forward strand.
CCATCCAGTCTGGCCATTTCTTTTTCTACCTTATAAATGTGCATCAGCCTTTGCTCTGTCAGTGGCCTAGCTATTCATACTCATCTGTATTGCTCCCTTATGCCTAGCCCATGCCTGTTTGAAGCCCTGCACTGTATTCATAGCCACCACTTCCTGAGGTAGGCCGTTCCATGCATCCACCGCTCTTTCTGTGAAAAATAATTTCCTCACATTCCCCCTTAATCGGCCTCCCTCTACTCTCATGCTGTGTCCTCTTGTCCTGCTATTTTTCTTATATATTGAATGTAATAATTGATATAGGTTCTTGTACAATGGTGTAACTTAAAAACATCAAAATTGGGTTACATGACTAATAAAAGATACATGGTATAACAACTGAGAAAGATCTAAAATTGTACACAAAAAGGAAGTAGTAACAGTATTGGCAGGGTTAAGCATAAGGCTGATCAGAACTCGGGAGCACGGTTCAGGTAGAGTTGAAGGGGAATATTGGTATTAGATAGAGGGGGAGGAACTAAGGGTGGGGGTAGGAGCAGGAAAGAATCCAATCATGAGGTTTCGTTGAGGAGGCAAGAGGTGAGGATAGAGTATGGGTTTCAGGGTGGGGGCGAGGAAGAAAATTGAAAATGGGAGCCCCAGAGGTTATAGAGGTTAGGTAATTTAGAGGTATGGAGAGACAGAGAGGTACAGGAGGTGTGCAATTGGTATTAGATAAGATTATGTTAGAAGGGGGTGGGTGGGGGTTGCACAGAAGGTAGGGGTAGTTGCGAGTAGGTCATCTACCTGAAATGGCAGCAGGGGAGGTGGGGGGGTAGTTGCTTAGTTGGGCATATAGTGTATTGCATACAGATTTAGGTGTTGCAGACACACACGCTAAGAGTAGCCAAATATGTTAGTAACTTGGTTTTAAAGGGGCCAAGTTTGGATTCCGTGAACACATCGGTGCTGAGTGAGTTTAGCCAAAGGGGAGCCTTGTACTCAAATGAACACTGCCCTTGTGAGGTGTGGTGAAAGGGAATGTGGAATACTGCTTTGCTGAACCCCCTTGTATGTCTGTGGCTGGTGGGATAGCTGAGGATCTTCTGCAAGGCCGGGGGTGTAACGCCAAGGGAGATTTTTTTTTAGCTAGCAGACAAACCTGATATTGAATCCTGTTGTTCATGTTTAACCATCCAGTGCTAGTGTATAGCTCACATGTGTGAGTTAGATGGTGTGCACCCAGAACTAGTCTGCAGGCTGCAGGTATTAATACCAAAAGACAGTAAACAAATAGATCAAATTAATAATTCAAACAAGAAGAAGTCTTGCTGTATTCTGACAATAGCAGTGAGTCCCAACCTTCGAACTGCCCCGGAGATGAAAGAGTTAACTTTCCATGCCAGGCATGGAACGCTGAGCTCGAGCTCGGTTGAGACTCTGTCTGTTGTTCTTCAAACTCAAACCGTCAGATTCTTTACTCCACCTCACTGAACAGTCGCTCCGGAGATTTCTCCTTCTGCTCGGTTCAATTTGTCGGTTAAAGTACCGCTTTTCTTGGTTTTCGACCGAATTTAAACCGTAACCTGTCGGTTCAGTCTCTGTCTGTGGTATTTGTGAGTACTAGATAGGTTTTATTTTATACTATTCTGTGTGGAACTTGTAAACGGTTCATCGGTTCGGTTTTGAACCGATCAAGTTGCTAAAAAATCTTTATTTGAACTTCTAGAGTGTGGTTACCGGTTCTTATCGGTTCTAAAAAAGACGGATTTTATTACGTTTTTTCCACAACCCGTGACACGGTCAGGAACCGATAAGAGGTCTTGCTGGTGGATTACCATTAAAGGGTAAATTCTGGTTAGGACTCGCTGTCATCTGAAACAAAGAAAAACCGGGCCCACTGGGTTTCAACACTGCAGTGTGTGTGGGGAAGTCTTTGCCAAGGCTGATCCCCACACCACCTGTGTTTATTGTCTGGGGTTTGACCACCTCAATGCAGACTGCCAGATTTGTAAAAATTTTCCTGCAGCTACCCTAGAAAAATGAGTTGGTAGGCTCAGGGAAAGGGAGGCCAAAAAGTCCGCTGAACCAGATGGCCAGTCCAGTTCGGTTCAAACCGAACCAGAAGGAGTGCCCTCTGACCAGGGCGAGACTTCTTCGGGCAAAAGGAGATCCGATTCTGAGGAGTCAGTTCCAGCTAAGAGAACAAGAAAGGAAAAATCAGCTGGTATGGATCCAAAACTTTCTTCTCCAACCGCTGAAGAAATAGCCAAAGCGATAAAAATTGTGCAGTCGCTTTCCCCGGTTCCGACCGAACCGGCACCATCAGGGAGGCGCTCGGTTCGGCTGGTTCCACCAGTTCAAGAGTATGATTGAAGAATTTTAGGAACTGGAGGAGGAGGAAGAAGAGTATGAGGAAAGTGAATGTGGTTTTGAAAGTCTGGATGTGCCTATTGACCCGGACATCTCCCCAGACAGACCATCAGGAGTGTCTTCTCCTAGGCTTTCTGAGTCCCCCTCCCATTTCATGTTTTATAAAAAGGTGGCTGAAACCCTCCAGCTTCCTATGGAAGAAGCTGTGGATGACCAGGAGGAGCCTGACTATGTGGAAATGATGGATATCCCAGAGTCTAGGAGGCTGTCTGTTCCCTAACACAAATCTTTGGGAAACAGACATTTAAGATTTTAAAGACTCCTAACACCATACCTCATGTGGATAAAAGAATGGACAAGAGGTATACATTATCAGGCTCAGATACGGAGTTCCTTACACAACAATGCAGCCATGTTGGGGTAGTGCAGGCTGCAGCCTGTGACAAGGCAAATATTCCCTTGGCTTCAAACACCCCCAGACAAGGACTCCAGGAGGATTGATGCCATGGCAAAGAAACAATACATGGCAGCATCCTTGGGACTCAGGCAGGCCAATTATATGGCTTATACTGCTAGGTATCAGAAATCCGGATGGGACACTGTCATGGCTTTAGCAAAACAGGTCCCTGGCCAGCTTGCCAAGGAGCTGGAGCAGGTGGCTGCTGATGGTATTGAGGCATCCAAGGTGCAATTCCATGCTGCAGTGGACTCCAATGATGTGTCATCTAGAGTCATGGCTACATCTGTGGCACTTCACAGAATGGCTTGGCTCAGATGTACTAGCCTGTCACAGGATACCTAGACTAAGGCCATGGATTTTCCTGTTGTGGGTAATTCTCTGTTTGGGGAGCAAACAGAGAATTACATGAAGAAAATGGATGAATATAGGACCACCTATAGAAGTGCCCAGGCCAAGGAAAGGCAGGCCACTCCTCAAAGACAGCATCCCAGGGGCAGGGGCAGGCCTTTCTACCAAGCCCAGGCCCCCTCTTCTGCCTATGCTCAGAGGGGGTTCTTTAGAGGGAGAGCCAGAAGGGGTACAAGCAGACCTGCTTCCACCCCTCAGCCAAAGCCCCCTGCCAAGCAGGCACCCTGACGGGTTTGCCAGGGCCGATTCTCCACCACCTTTAGGGGGCAGGCTGGCTTACTTTGTCCAGGACTGGAAGTCTCTAACATCAGACAAGTGGCTCCTGGAAGTAGTAAGCCAGGGACTGGTTCTCAGCTTCAAAAAATTTCCAAAGCTGAGAACCAGATCTTTTCCACCTGCAAATCCTCAGAGGCACTTGCCTTAGAGGCAGAGGTCTCTTCCCTTCTGGCTCTCAGAGCTGTGGAACGGGTTCCACCCCTACACCAGGGCAAAGGATTGTACTCCAGGTACTTCCTTACCTCAAAAAAGACAGGAGAATGGCAGCCCATCCTGGGTCTCAGATATTTAAACAAGCACCTTTTAAAGCCAAAATTCAAAATGGTGACTCTGGGAATAATTCTACCCTCTCTAAGGCCAGGGAACTGGCTAGTGTCCCTGGACCTAAAGGATGCCTATTTCCATATTCTTATCAGAAGCTCCCATCGAAAGTACCTCAGGTTCGAGCTGCCCTCAGGCCATTACCAGTTCAGATCAATTCTCTTCGGACTAACCTCTGCTCCAAGGGTGTTCACAAAATGCCTGGCAGTAGTAGTTGCTTCTCTGAGGACGCAAAGGATTGCCATCTTCCCATACCTAGACGACTGGCTCATAGTAGGCCAGTCCCCAGACCAGGTCAAGTTACACTTACAGATAACTCAGCAACTGCTCACTTCTCTAGGTTTCCTTCTGAATCTGTCAAAGTTAGTTCTAGAGCCTGTTCAACTCCTCACCTTCATAGGTGCAGAGCTAGACACAGAAAGGGCCAGAGCCTTCCTTCCCCTGGACAGGGCAAGGACCCTTATCACTCTGGCCTCCTCTTTCACCCTACAGGTGTCTCGACCAGCAAGGCATTTTCTGCAGCTCCTGGGGCACATGGCTGCTTCTACAGCAGTGGTGCAGGGAGCAAGATTTCAGATGAGGGACATTCAGTTCCATTTGAGAGCCTTCTGGTATCAGAAAAAGGACCCTCTGACCCAACTGATCCCAGTGACTCGGACACTGATCCAGGCCTTGCACTGGTGGCAGGATCTGAACAATCTGAGACAAGGAGTTCCCTTTGTCACTCAGTCTCGCTCTTTAATCCTTACTACAGATGCCTCCCTCTTGGGGTGGGGGGCTCACTTGGGCGACCTGACCACCCAGGGGTTGTGGTCCCCTCAGGAATCTCTGCTCCACATCAATCTGCTGGAGCTCAGAGCAGTATTTCTAGCACTTCAAGTTTTTTCCAAGTCTGTTCAGAAAAAAAGTTATTCAGACCAGAACAGACAATACCACCACAATGTGGTACATCAACAAACAGGGAGGCACTCGGTCTACGGCCTTGTGCACAGAAGCAATGAAGTTGTGGTCCCTGGCTTATTCTCTGAACACCTCCCTCTCAGCAGTACACCTCCCAGGCAAGGACAATGTCCTGGCAGATGCTCTCAGCAGGATATCTCAGGGCCATCCCGAAATGGTCACTGGATCCCTTGGTCTTGGAAGTGATATTCTCCAGATGGGGCATCCCACAGATAGATCTTTTTGCAGCCCCAGACAATCACCAACTTCCCCTTTTTTGCTGCAGGCCCCAAGTGTTGGGCTCAGTCCCCCCTGGATGCCTTTAGTTCTCAGTTGGGAAGGGAAGTTCCTGTATGCTTCCCCCCCTTCCCTCTCCTGTTCAAAGTGCTAGTCAAAATCAGGTCTCAACCCTGCAAGGTGATCCTGATTGCTCCAGACTGGGCCAGACAGCCCTGGTATCCTCTTCTATTGTCCTTATCAGTCCATCTTCCCCTGGCTCTTCCCAGGAATTACAACCTGTTAACTTGTGCTCAGGGGAGGGTTTGGTACCCCGAATCTCAAATCTCTCAATCTCAAGGCCTGGCTCTTGAAGAGTTAGAGTTTGCTGATTTACACCTCTCCCAAGGTGTTATGGATATTCTGAAGGCTTCTAGGAAGCCTTCCACCAGAACTACTTATAATTCCAAGTGGAAAAGATTTTCCATATGGTGCTCTGGGAAGCATATTTCCCCAGAGTCTGCTGATCTGCCCACAGTACTTGACTACATGGTTCATCTCAATAGCTTGGGTCTCAGACCAGCTACACTAAGGGTGCACCTGGCAGTGGTTTCTGCTTTCATTTCAGCAGGTAAGCTCTCTTCTCTTTCAGCTCACCCTGTATTCTCCAAGTTTTTCTAGGGATTGCTTCATACCAATCCTCCATTCAGGGATCCTGCCCCTGCTTGGGATCTTAACGTTTGCATTGCTCAGCTTATGCAACCCCCTTTTGAGCCTTTGTCCTCAGCAGAGCTTAAGTACTTGACTTGGAAAACTGTGTTTCTGGTAGCCATCACTTCTGCCAGGCGCATAAGTGATCTGCAAGCCCTGTCAGTGGAGCCTGACTTTATTTCCTTCCGTAGGGATAAGGTGGTCCTAAGGACTAACAGGAAGTTTTTGCCTAAGGTGGTTTCAGACTTCCACCGTAACCAATCTATGTCTCTTCTTGTGTACTTCACTGACCATTCCTCCTCTGGGGAGAGGAGGCTGCACAGCCTAGATGTGAAAAGAGCCCTTAGCTACTATATAGAACGCACCAAGGGTCATAGGTTTGACTCCCTCCAACTGTTCCTCACTTATGGTGAGGTAGGCAAAGGAAAACCTACCACTAAAAGATCCATTGCCAGGTGGATTGTCTCTGCATACAATTTGCTATGAAAAAATTAGGTGAGTTCCACCCTCAGGCCTGAAGGCTCACTCTACTATAGGTACATCTGCTTCCCTGGCTGCTGCCAGGGGTATCCCTATTCTAGAAATATGTCAAGCAGCTACCTGGAAAACAGTTCACACTTTCACCAAGCATTACTCCCTGGATATCCAGGCTAGGAGTGATGCTCGGTTTGGCACAGCTGTGCTTCACAGCCTATTTCCTAAGTAGGTTCTGTCCCTCCTCCATGGAGGTACTGCTTGGTAATCTGCTATTGTCAGAATACAGCAAAACTTCATGTTGTTTGAAGAAAAAAATTACTCACCTTAGTAATGTTGTTTCTTCTAATGGAGTCTTGCTGTATTCTGATCTCCCCCCCTGCCTTCCCCTCTCAGAACCTTTGTTTTTTGGGGGGGTGTGGGTGGGCAGTGGCAGTGTTGGGCACTCAGGAAATGCCCCACCTTTTTTGTTATCACCCTTTCTTTGGGTGAGTTGGTGTTGTGTTATTTCATTTTTGGGTCTCCTGACTTGAGTCTTTGTTTTGGGACCAACAATTTGTTATTATGTTAGTAGCCAGTTGGCTAGTGTAGGTTTACAGCTTCCACACAGGACCTCAGTGAGCTTAGCTCGTAAAGATCTGATGGTTTGAGTTCAAACAGCAACAGACAGAGTCTCAACCGAGCTCGAGCTCAGCATTCCATGCCTGGCATTGAAAGTTAACTCTTTTATCTCCAGGGCAGTTCGAAGGTTGGGACTCGCTGCTATTGTCAGAATACAGCAAGACTCCATTAGAAGAAACAACATTACTAAGGTGAGTAATTTTTTCTTATTGGCAAATTGCCCTATTGAATACCGACAATAAAATAATAGCAAAAATTATGGTAAAAATCCTTTTGGGAGGGCTTCCCTCTGCCATCCATGAAGATCAGTCAGGCTTTGTACCTGGACGCAAACAGCAACAACTATTAAGAAAGTACAGCTTCTTAATACAGTACACACAAAAACTTACCAACAAATACTATGCATTAGCCTTGGATGCAACCAAATCATTTGATTGTATATCAAGACAATACATGCTGGCGATACTGAAAAGGTGGCAGATACCAGAAAATTAAAAGTAATATGGTTATTTTACCACAACCCAGAATTAGTATTTATATTAAATGGCTCAATAACAAAAGAAATAGGAATGTACAACAGAGTTAGACAGGGGTACTCAATTTCCCCTATAATATTTATTTTGGCAGTAGAACCCTATTCATGCTAATAAGGGAAAACAGAGATATTCAGGGGGTACTGGTGGATTGGAAAGAATACAGACTCAGCACTTTCACTGATGGTGTGTTAATTATGATCAAGAAGACTGCTAAATTTATTCCTGTACTTTTAGAAATTATCCAAAAATGTTCCGGTATATCGGGATATCAACTTAATAAAAAAAGTCTATGATTATGCCAGTAAACAAAGGAGATAACGCTGACTGTTTGCTTAATATTGATAATTTCACACAAGGATCTAGCTGACTGACCGGCCTGAGAAGACAATTCAACTGAATTATAATATAACAAGACAGAAAATGCAAAATAAACTGAACTTATGGCAGAATCTTTCTCTTTCACTGTGGGGATGGGTACAAACCATAAAAATGATGGTACTATCTCATTACATCTATGTGTTACAAGCACTTTATGGGTCACCAGACTCAAGGTGGTTCCAGGATGTTAAACATATTTTTTCAAAGTTTTTATGGAGAGGTGGTAAACCCCATATTGCATGCGGTACAATATCCAGGTCTTTTGCAGAAGGTGGTCTCGGATGTCCAGATCCCTGGAATTACATGTTGGCATTAACAATGACAAACCTGTGGAATTGGGCAGTTAATAACCCACAAGAATTACATATTATCCAGGTGATTCAGAAAAGGGAAAAAAAGTGACACTAACATTAAGTATTTCATATTCACTAATAAAATGATCAAGCTAAAATTAACAAAAACATTAAAACACATTATACCATATGCAAAAGTGGCTAAGATGAAAATGAAACAGACGTACCTTGGCTCCATGCACCCATAGCATGTTAAAATCAAATTAATAATAAAGACAATAAGATGGGACAGTTTCTCAATATCGAGCAAATTATTATCTGGTCCCATCTATTAATAAACAACCCAATACGGGAATATACATTATATAAAAGCAAATTTAATCAATTAAACAAATTCAGAATTATATAACATACCAAAATATTTATTCACATCTAAGAGAATACTGCAAGATGCATAATATTAGAGGACCTGATTATACTTATCAAATTGAAAAAGAAATTAAATGTATCAAATTTTATTCAAATAAAGGACTATCAAAATTTTATAAACAAACCATGGAACTAATGATAATAAAACCAAACAAAAAACATGGGAGAAAGAGCTGGAATGTGGAATGGATACAATCCAATGGAAAAAAATTATGATGGATACCAACAAGAACATAATATCAGCAAAAACTAAAATAATACAATATAACATTTTCAGTAGAGCATACTTTACACTGGAACTGATTAATAAACATAAACCATTCACATGAATGCTGGCATGGCTGCAGGGAGAAAGGTACACTTAAACACTGTTTTTGGGATTGCCCACTAATAAAAAAACTGGTGGGATAAAATAAAAAAATAACAATAAACATGGGAATTAATATACCATGCAATATAACAACCATGTTATTCAGTGATTTTGGGCAGTCATATATTGACATCAAAACAAAGGAAATGGTGCACTTAGCAATAATGGTGTTGAAAATAAATAATTTTGTCACATTGGAACAACCGAGACCTACCCAAAGCAAAATATCTGGAATGGAGTTTTATTTACAATGAAATGTTAAAGAGCTGCTGACGCAGCAAATAAATCTTTGAAAAACATAACATTTAGGTACAATTCTGCTTGAATTCCATATATATTCTATAGATTTCTCCTCCCCATTATTTATTACTGAGGAAATATGCATGAATACATGATCTTTATCCATTACTGCTCATCTGCCTCTACAACTTACTCCTTACTTCAAGTCATAATTCTCTGTTGTGACATCACAATCTGTTGCCATGGGAGTAACTGTGATGTCACAAGAAGTGCATTATTACCCCAGGTAGGGAGAAAGCAACAAAAACAGATGAAATCTTTAAGAGTAAAGATCCTGTTTTCATACAAATCACCTTAGTAATAAATAAGGGGCGGAGAAATACTGAGCTAATGTGAAGTACATGCTGAACTTTGCCTGCATAATATATTCTATTAAAGTTCTCCTGATGGCGTCAGCTGTTCTTTAATGTGTGAAGAAATAGCCAATGTAACAGAAGAAAAAGATGATACCAGTAACATTCAGTGGAGAGAACATATGGACATATTTCCACCCTTATTACAATTATGGATTCTGTATACTATGATAGCCTGATATAAGAGTATTACAATGTAAGATTAACTGTACCATACATATATTATCAATAAAATATTAGTTTATAAAACAAGCAAACATGAAGACCTCTGATATTTGTCAGGGATTTAACCAGGCTACAAGCAGATGCCATAAGAAGGCCTTTGAGACCTTCATCACCAAGGAGGCCATGGAAGCTGTCGCTAAGGCCACAGACTCCGAGCCGACTTCTCCTTCTCGCTCGGCAGCTGCCACCGGGAAGTTAACCCAGCATTCAGTGATGCTATCGCTGATGTGGTTGGTGAGATCCATCAAAGACAAGGAAAAGGACAAGTCATCAAAATCCTCATCTTTTAGCCATCACCACTAGCATAAGAAAAAGGCTCCTGCTTCTCTGGTGAGGTCAAGGTCTTCATCATCAACCACTCCAGCAGTGATGATTGCAGCCCTTCAACTGACCAAGAGACACCAAGGTCAGGGAAAGCTCTGCTGCTGCATATCTACTTTAGATGGTTCACAGCCCTTGTTGATGAGTATTGCCCTATCAATGATGGTAGTCCCAGCCCCTTTGCAGGCCTGCCATCAACTCCCAGGTTGTGCTGGTGATGGTCTCAGAACTGTTTTGCTACTTGTTGCTGTTGCTTCCACCAGTGATAACAGCAGCACCGTTGATGGGGCCTACCCCATCAGCACTGTCGTTAACAGATTCACAGCACATGTCTGTCATTCCTCCTTCCTAACCTTTGTTGTCATCAGCTCTGCCTATGCCCCCCGTCATCATTCCAGATGAGGAGGAGGAAGAGGAGGAGTATAATTCTGATCTCCTTAATATGGAGCAGGATTTGGAGGATGAAGAAAGGGAGCATACCACCTCTTGAGTGTGGGTTGGGTTCCAATTCCAAACTCTCCTCATGTAGTGAAGACTCTGTGGTTTACATATCCATGTCTCTACTTGGGGATGCCTCTTTTCAGGTACTACTGAGCCAAATGCAAATTGAAATGGGCTTTGCTGCTGAGGAGGAGGACTCCGCCAAACAGAATTTGCTGGAGTTTTTGGAGGTGTCTACTACTTCCTCCATTGTTATTCCTCCTGCTTATCCTGCCTTTGAGGATGCTGTTCTAACTGTATGACACTATCCCAATACCTTGCCTATAGTGCCCAGAGAGCCTGATTCGCAGTACCCTGCTCTGTCTGTTAAACCTTATTATGCCTTACTGCCTCTGTAGTCATTATGTTTGCTCCTGATAGGTCTAGTGCCCCTAGACATATGGGCTTCCTGGCTACTGATAAGGTATGCAGGAGACTTATGGGTAAAATGACTTATGTTTCTGTGTCCTTCTAACAACATGAAGTCTTGCTATATTATGACATATGCAGTGAGTCCCAACCTTCGAACTGCTCCGGAGGTGAAAGAGTTAACTTTCCATGCCAGGCATGGAACGCTGAGCTCGAGCTTGGTTGAAAACTCTGTCTGTTGTTCTTCAAACTCAAACTGTCAGATTCTTTACTCCGCCTCACTGAACAGTCGCTCCGGAGATTTCTCCTTCTGCTCGGTTCATTTTGTCGGTTAAAAGTATTAATTTCTCGTTTTTTTGACCGAATTTAAACCGCAATCGGTCGGTTCAAGCTCTGTCTGTGGTATTTGTGAATATTAGATAGGTTTACATTATTTCTCTCTGTGTGGAACTTGTAAACGGTTATCGGTTCACTCTTGAACCGATCAGGTTGTTTAAAAATATTTTATTCTATCATTTAGAGTGTGGTTACCGGTTCTTATCAGTTCTAAAAAAGACGGAATTTCTTACGTTTTTTTCCACAACCCGTGACACGGTTGGGAACGATAAGAGGTTGCTTGGCGGATTGCCATAAACGGGCAAGTTTGGTTAGGACTGGCACTATGTCTGAGAAACCCAAAAGAAAAACCGGGCCCACTGGGTTTCAACACTGCAGTGTGTGTGGGGAAGCCTTTGCCAGGGCTGACCCCCACACCACCTGTGTTTATTGTCTGGGGTTTGACCACTTCATTGCAGACTGCCAGATTTGTAAAAATGTTCCTGCAGCTACCCTAGATAAAAGAGTTGGTAGGCTCAGGGAAAGGGAGGCCAAGAAGTCCGCTGACCCGGATGGCCAGCCCGGTTTGGTTCCAACCGAACCAGAGGGAGTGCCCTCTGACCAGGGCGAAACTTCCTCGGGCAGAAGGAGAGCCGACTCTGAGGGGTCTATTCCAGCAAAAAGGAGAGTGAATGTGGATTTGAAAGTCTGGATGTGCCCATCGACCCGGACATCTCCCCAGACAGACCTTCAGGAGTGTCCCCTCCTAGGCTTTCTGAGTCCCCTTCTCATTTTATTTTCTATAAAAAAGTGGCTGAAACCCTCCAGCTCCCTATGGAGGAAGCTGTGGATGATCAAGAGGAGTCTGACTGTGGAAATGATGGATATCCCAGAATCCAGGAGATTGTCTATTCCCTTGCATAAATCTTTTGGGAAACAGACTTTTAAAATTCTAAAAACTCCTCACACTATACCTCCTGTGGATAAGAGAATGGACAAGAGGTACACATTGTCAGGCTCTGATACGGAGTTCCTTACACAACAATGCAGCCATGTTGGGGTAGTGCAGGCTGCAGCCTGTGACTAGGCAAATATTCCCTTGGCCTCACACACCCCAGACAAGGACTCCAGGAAGGTTGATGCCATGGCAAAGAAACAGTACATGGCAGCATCTTTGGCGCCAGACAGGCAAATTATATGGTTTACGTTGCTAGATACCAGAAATCCAGATGGGATACTGTTATGGCTCTTGCAAGACAGGTCCCTGGCCAGCTTGCCAAGGAGCTGGAGCAGGTGGCTGCCGATGGTATTGATGCATCCAAGGTGCAATTCCATGCTGCAGTGGACTCAAATGATGTTTCATCAAGAGTCATGGCTACATCTGTGGCTCTTCACAGGATGGCTTGGCTCAGATGTACTAGCCTGTCACAGGATACCCAGACTAAGGCCATGGATTTTCCTGTTGTGGGTAATTCTCTGTTTGGGGAACAGACAGAGAATTACATGAAGTTAATGGATGAGTATAGGACCACCTATAGGAGTGCACAGGCCAAGGAAAGGCAGGCCACTCCTCAAAGGCAGCTTACCAGGGGCAGGGGCAGGCCTTTTCATAGGCCTTTTTACCAAGCCCAGGCCTCCTCTTCAGCTTTTGCCCAGAGGGGGTTCTTTAGAGGGAGAGGCAGACGGGGTGCAGGTAGGCCTGCTTCCACCCCTCAGCCCAAAGCCCCTGCCAAGCAGGCACCCTGATGGGGTTGCCAGGGCCGATTCTCAACTACCTGTAGGGGGCAGGCTGGCTTACTTTGTCCAGGACTGGGAGTCTCTGATATCAGACAAGTGGGTCCTGGAAGTAGTAAGCCAGGGACTGGTTCTCAGCTTCAAAAAGTTTCCAAAGATGAGAACCAGATCCTTTCCACCTGCAAATCCTTCAGAGGCACTTGCCCTAGAGGCAGAGGTCTCTTCCCTCCTGGCTCTCAAAGCCGTGCAAAGGGTTCCACCCCTACACCAGGGCAAAGGGTTGTACTCCAGGTACTTCCTTGCCCCAAAAAAGACAGGAGAATGGTGGCCCATCCTGGATCTCAGATACTTAAACAAGCACCTTTTAAAACCAAAATTCAAAATGGTGACTCTGGGAATTATTCTACCCTCTTTAAGACCAGGGGACTGGCTAGCGTCCCTGGACCTCAAAGATGCCTACTTCCATATTCTCATCAGAAGCTCCCATCAAAAGTACCTCAGGTTCGAGCTGCCCTCAGGCCATTACCAGTTCAGAGCAATGCCCTTTGGCCTCACCTCTGCTCCAAGGGTGTTCACAAAATGTCTGACAGTGGCAGTTGCTTCGCTAAGAAGGCAAAAAATTGCCATCTTCCCTTACCTGGACGACTGGCTCATAGTAGGCCAGTCCCCAGACCAGGTCAAGTTACACCTACAAATAACTCAGCAACTGCTCACCTCCCTAGGTTTCCTTCTGAATCTTTCAAAGTCAGTTCTAGAGCCTGTTCAGCTCCTCACCTTCATAGGCGCAGAGCTGAACACAGAGAAAGCCAGAGCCTTCCTCCCTTTGGACAGGGGCAAGGACCTTGGTCTCTCTGGCCTCCTCATTCACCCTGCAGGTGTCTCGACCTGCAACGCATTTTCTACAGCTCCTGGGGCACATGGCTGCTTCTACAGCAGTGGTGCAGGGAGCGAGATTTCAGATGAGGGACATTCAGTTCCATTTGAGAGCCTTTTGGTCTCAAAGGAAAGACCCTCTAACCAAATTGATCCCAGTGACTCGAACCCTGATCCAGGCCCTCAATGGTGGCAGGATCAGAGCAATCTCAGATAAGGAGTTCCTTTTGTCACCCAGTCTCACTCCTTAATCCTTACTACGGATGCATCCCTCTTGGGATGGGGAGCTCACATGGGCGACCTCACTACCCAGGGGTTTTGGTCCCCTCAGGAATCCCTGCTCCACATCAATCTGTTGGAACTCAGAGCAGTTTTTCTAGCACTTCAAGCTTTTTCCAAGTCTGTTCAGAACAAAGTGGTACAGGTCAGAACAGACAACACCACCACAGTGTGGTACATCAACAAGCAAGGGGGCACTTGGTCTACGGCCCTGTGCACTGAAGCAATGAAGTTGTGGTCTCTGGCTTACTCCCTGAAACACCTCCCTTACGGCAGTTCACCTCCCAGGCAAGGACAATGTCCTGGCAGATGCTCTCAGCAGGATTTCCCAGGGCCATCACGAATGGTCACTGGATCCCCTGGTCCTGGAGGTGGTATTTGCCAGATGGGGCACCCCACAGATAGATCTTTTTGCAGCCCCAGACAATCACCAACTTCCACTTTTTTGCTGCAGGCTCCCAGTGTTGGGCTCAGTCCCTCTGGATGCCTTAGTCCTCAATTGGGAAGGGAAGTTTCTCTATGCTTTTCCCCCCTTCCCTCTGCTGTTCAAAGTGCTAGTCCAAATCAGGTCTCAACCCTGCAAGATGATCCTGATTGCCCCAGATTGGCCCAGACAACCCTGGTATCCACTCCTGCTGTCCTTAGCAGTCCATCTTCCCCTGTGTCTTCCAGGAAGCACAACCTGTTAACCTGTGCTCAGGGAGGGTTTGGTACCAGACCTCAAATCTCTCAATCTCAAGGCCTGGCTCTTGAAGAGTTAGAGTTGCTGATCACACCTCTCCAAGGCGTAATGGATATCCTGAAGGCTTCAGGAAACCTTCCACCAGGGCTACTTATAATTCCAAATGGAAAAGGTTTTCCATCTGGTGCGCTGAGAGCATATTTCCCCAGAATCTGCTGATTTACCCACAGTCCTGGATTATATGGTCCATCTGAATACCTTGGGGCTTAGACCAGCTACCCTAAAAGTGCATCTGGCAGCTGTGTCTGCCTTTATTTCAGCAGGTAAGCCCTCTTCTCTTTCAGCTCACCCTGTATTCTCCAAGTTTTTCAAGGGATTGCTTCACACCAACCCTCCATTCAGGGACCCTGCCCCTGCTTGGGACCTTAATGTTTGCATTGCTCAGCTTATGCAACCCCCTTTTGAGCCTTTGTCTTCAGCAGAGCTTAAGTACTTGACTTGGAAAACTGTGTTTCTGGTAGCCATCACTTCTGCCAGATGCATAAGTGAATTACAAGCTGTGTCAGTGGAGCCTGATTTTATCTCCTTTCATAGAGATAAGGTGGTCCTCAGGACTAACAGGAAGTTCTTGCCTAAGGTGGTTTCAGATTTCCACCTTAATCAATCTATGTCTCTCCCTGTGTACTTCACTGACCATTCCTCCACTGGTGAGAGGAGGCTGCACAGTTTAGATGTCAAAAGAGCCCTTAGCTACTACATAGAGCATACCAAGGGTCACAGGTTTGACTCCTCCAACTGTTCCTCACTTATGGTGAGGTTGGTAAGGGAAACCTGCCACTAAGAAAGCCATTGCCAGGTGGATTGTTTCTTGTATCCAATTTTGTTATGAAAAACTGGGTAGGTTCCTCCCTCAGGCCTGAGGCTCACTCTACCAGAGGTACAGCTGCTTCCCTGGCTGCGGCCAGGGACATCCCTATTCTAGAGATATGTCAAGCAGCTACCTGGAAAACAGTTCATACTTTTACCAAGCATTACTCCCTGAATATCCAGGCTAGGAGTGATGCCCGGTTTGGCATGGCTGTGCTACAGAGCCTATTTCCCAAGTAGGTTCTGTCCCTCCTCCATGGAGGTACTGCTTTGTAGTCTGCATATGTCATAATATAGCAAGACTTCATGTTGTTAGAAGAAAAAATTACTCACCTTAGTAATGTTGTTTCTTCTGTTGAAGTCTTGCTATATTATGACCCCTGCTCCTCTCAGAACCTCTGTTTTTGGGATATGGGTGGGCAGTGCAGTGTTGGCACTTAGTAGGTGCCCACCTTGTTGTTTTACACCGCTCCTTTTTGGGGTGACTTGGTGTTGTGTTTTTCATTTTTTGGGTCCCCTGACTTGAGTCTTTGTTTTGGGACCAAAAAATGTGTTATTATGTTAGTAGCCAGTTGGCTAGTGTAGGTTTACAGCTTCCACACAGGATCTCAGTGAGTTTAGCTCATAAAGATCTGACAGTTTGAATTTGAAGAACAACAGACAGAGTTTTCAACCAAGCTCGAGCTCAGCGTTCCATGCCTGGCATGGAAAGTTAACTCTTTCACCTCCGGAGCAGTTCGAAGGTTGGGACTCACTGCATATGTCATAATATAGCAAGACTCCAATAGAAGAAACAACATTACTAAGGTGAGTAATTTTTTTCTTATCGTTAGGCCTTAGAATAACTAACTACCAGACCTTTATGATTAAATATCAAATAGCCTCTGAAATCTTCCATTACTACAATCCATTATTCGCCTGATGATCCTGCACAGGCTGATCTGTTTAAAGCTGCCACAGCTGGGATTGATACTGGTAAACATTTGATGTGCTCTGCATATGATGCCTCAGAATGTTCTGCCTGGGCTGCTGCCTCTGTTATTTGCCTTTGGAGATATTCATGGTAGCACGTGACTGGTTTTGCCACAGATGTGCAGCAGTCTGTCCTCAATTCCCCTTTTAGAGGGACCATACATTTTGGAAGTGACATTGAAAATGCACTTCATGAACTTTAATCTTCCAGGATGACGTTAAGCTCACTTAAATCTTTACCCCCCCCAGCCCTCTAGGGGGTGTGGCAGGTGTTCATTTTGGATGCCTGCAGCCCGTGGTGGCAATGCCTCCCATCAGCTGCCTGGTGCTCAAGGTAGAAGTCCCCTGCAAGGCTCCCTCGCTCCTGCCGCCCCATTACTTTTCTGACTCCAGACCTCCTCCCCCTCTGCTGCTGCCTCTGGGTGTGCAGGTGGGTGGAAGGATCTCCCTTCATCTGCCAAAATGGAGGGAGATCACCACAGACAAATGGGTTCTAGAAATAGTGTAACAGGGGCTTGCTACAGTCCATTCACTGCCTTCTTGTCATTATCCGCCATCTACTTGTTATTATTCACTGTCTACTTGTCCCTACTGCTGATAGAGGTTTGAATGCTCATACAAAAGCATTCCTCTTCAAGAGAGAAACAAGGGATTCTACGCCCAATACTTCCTAGTCAACAAGTGGACAGGAAATATGCATTGTATATTGGACTTCAGAGATTTCAACCTGTTCATCAAATGCAAACATTTTTGAATGGTGTCTCTTCAGGATCTGTTCCCCTGTTGCAAAAGGGGAATTTGCTCTGTGCTCTGGATATGAAGGACTTATACCTTCATATCAAGATTTGCAAGAGCGACAAGCAATACCTTCTCTTCATGCTGGAGGGCAGCCATTATTAGTTCCCAGTGTCGTAGTTTGGCTTATCCTTAGCATCACTGGTATTTACCAAATGCTTAGTGGTTGTGGCAACAGCCCTCTGATGGGAAGGACTTTTAGTTTTCCCATATCTGAACAACTGGCCACTTAGGACCCCATCCCAGGAAGCAATCATGTACCTACTGTCCAGAACAAGACAGTTATTGTGGAACTGAGTGTTACGGTGAACATACCGAAATCCAACCAAGTTACAGTCAGCACCTCCAATATATGGGGTGGGGCTGGGTACGATGGTGGGCAATGCCTTCCTACCTGCAGACTGGGCAGAGGTCCTCATTGCCCTGGAGATGCTGATACACAGGAGCCATTATATCGCAGCCCGGATGATGTTTCATCTGCTTAAGTTGATAGCTGCAGAAATCATAACTGTCCCTTTTGCCCGCTTCCACATGTGCATTCTGCATTGGACTCTGGGTGCAATGGGACCAGCTTAAGGACAAATTGGAACAAATGGTTACAAACGGTTATCATCATGTTTGCTCTCCACCATGCTTTGGTATGGTAGATGGACCGAAGGAATCTATTACAGGGTGCTTCATTTTTTTTCACTTGGCTCACTTGCAAATTGACAACAGATGCCTTAGGGTCTGGTTGGGGTGCCAGTCTAGAGTCTTTTAAGACTCGAGGCCCATGGAACAGCTTAGAGTCAGTTCTCCGTATCAATTTCAAGGAGATAAGGGCTGTTCTACTTGGCCTACAGGCATTTCAAGTGCATCTCAGTCATAGTCCCTTACTGATTCAGACAGACAGCATCAGCATCACGTACTACATAAAAAATGAGGGGGCACTCACTCTTATCTTCTGTACACAGAGGTAATGAGAGTGTGCTACTGGGCCATATCTCAGCTTTCAGCTGTAGGACGTTTTTTATGAGGTGTCCAAAATGTCTTAGTAGACAGGCTAAGCAGGTCTCAGCTCCTGGTTCATGAATGGTCGCTGTTGATCTCTGTGGTTGATGACCTCTTCACAAGATGGGTCATACAGAGTTGGACCTTTTTGCATCCCCACACAATGCAAAACTGCTGCATTTCTGCTCCCTTTCTGCAGAGCTTAGAGTTTCCTGGCAGTACGTGTTGTCCCTTTCCTGGAAAGAGAAGTTTATTTACGCCTTTCCTTTGATTCCTCTCATTCAGAGGGCTCTGCTCAAGCTGCAGGTGGAGTATGCCACCCTAATACTGAGGGCTGTATTCTGGCCTTGCCGTTTCCATTTCTGCTGCACTTAACAGTGGATCCTCCATTTAGCTCTGTCTCTGTTGGGATCTGTTGTCCCAAGCTCAAGAGTGCCTAGTCCATCTGGAGCTGTGGTCTCTGCATCTGCATGCCTTGCTCCTGGAGGCTTAGTAATTGCCCATTTGAGGTCTCAGTCCAGGTGGCTGATGTCTTGCTTGTGGCTAGAAAACCTTCTTTGAAGTGGAAGAGTTTCTTCATATTGTGTGCTTCCCGTTCCCTGGACTGATTTACATATCCTGAGAATACTGAACTGGACAACCTTCTGTCCTTATCTAACTTCGTTTTCCAGCACTCTTCTATTAAAGTATATTTGGTGTCCATTTTGGCTTTACATGCACCTGTTGATGGGTGTGTGGTGGCACAACTAGAAGTGTCCTATACGTTTCTCAAGGATATTCTGTGCATGCATCCCCCAATTCATAAACCAGTCCCACCTTGGGATCTTAAATTTCAAACTTGAGAAATTGACTCTGGCTCTGTTTCCTTTCATTGACAGCAATTTCTTGACATAATGACTTCTGCTTGTAAAATTTCTGAGCTTCTGGCTCTCATGGCTGAGCCTCCTTATTTTATTTACCACAAGGACAGGGTGTCTTTGCAGGCCAGTCCTCATTTCTTACCTAAGGTGGTCTCTGATTTAACACTGAATCAGTCTGTACACATTCCTGTGTATTATCCTGAGCATGCTAACAAGTGTGAGGCATACACTTGAAGCATATAGAACACTACGTTTCTACCTTGAGCACCCTAAGGACTGTAGAAAGTCATCTCAGCTCTTTATTTTGTTCACCCCTTTAGAAAGGGCATCCCTGTGGCTAAACAGTGCCTGTCCAAATGGCTTGCAAACTGTATTACATTTTGTTATAGAGAGTACCTTAAGGAACTTCCTGGTTCTGCCTGTGGTCATTCCACCTGTGGTATAGCCTCTTGTGCTTCTTTTCAGAATGTTTCTGTAGCTGACATACGCGCTGCTGCCACATGGAGCACTGTGCGTACTTTCACTAAGCATTGCAGTCTGGACATTGTCTCTCACAGACATCCTGGTTTTTGTCTTAAAGTGCTGCAAGGCCTCCTTTCATGATGTCATATCATACTTTGCCATCCTGCCTGGGTACTTGTATACTATTTGGGAATCATTCCAAATATGTGGCCCAATGGCGGAGATATCCTTGGTGAAGACAGAACAGTTACTTACCGTAACAGTAGATCTTCAAGAGAATCTCCTCCACTGGGTCACAGCGCACCCACCCTCCTTCCCCCTTACTGAAGTATAAACTGGCAGTTTGTTCACTGCTTTGTTTGGAGGTGTGCATATGTGTCTTATTTCAATTATTGTGTTTTTCAGTCCTTTGCCTCTCTTTATGTGCCAGATGCTGGTTTGGTCTCCTTGCTACTCTTGGAAAGATTCCTTCCGAGCTTACCTCCACCATTGAACTGAGGAGTGATGGGGCCACCCATGTTTTATAGATGTTGATGTTGTATGTTATCGTGGGCAGCCCCTGGCTAGTGAAAGCTTTGAAGTGGTCCAAACACTAATGATTGCAGTTCCAAAGGTGTGGCCCAGTGGAGGAAATTCTCTCAAAGATCTATTCTTACGGTAACTGTTTTTTCCTGCTGTGCATATGTCCTGGCCATCTCCACAACCTCCATTGCTTCTCCACCTGTCTTTGTGATGCCAAGGTTGTTTGCTGCTGCTGCTGGGCTTGGATCATAATGCTGGCCGATAGCTCTCCACTTGCAGGTTGTCACCTTGGCCTGCCTTGTTGATGTTTCTGCTACAGTCTTTGGCTCTGTTCTGTTTTTCTCCAGTGACTGCTTCCTTCTTTGCCATTGATGTTCTTGCCTTTGGCTCCGACTATCATCATGACAGCGTGCATAGTTCTGGCTTTGTGCCTAAGTCCTTATGCTGTCCCCTGGTTCTCTGCTTGCAGGTTGTCTCCTGGTTGTGCCTTGCTGCACTCCTGCTGTGGTTTTAGGCTCTGTTCTGTGTTTTACTTCAGGGACTGCTGCCTTCTGTGCTGTTGCCAGGCTCATCATTGGCTCCTGTCACTCCAGTTGTCCTGTATGCCACCTTGATCAGTTGCTGTCTTTGTACTTTGGTCCTTATATTAGGCCATAGCTTTAGGCTTTCTGATTGCCAATGGCTTTGCCTCATCATCATTCCTGCTGCTGTTCTGGCTGCAGTTTGTTTTGCTCTAGAGGCTGTTACTGTCCACACCATTGACGTTACTACTTTTGATCTTGTTCATATGCTCCAACTGTCCAGTAGACGTCTTGGTCAGCTGTACCCTCTGACCTGAGTCCAAAACCAACACAAGCAGCTCACACTCAAAACAGAACATCCATTAAATAAAAAATACATAGCACTGGCTGGCCCTTCAACACAGCAGTAGCACTACCACTCACAACACCGGTGACCCAGGTTTGAGAATGGACTCAGGTTGTCAGAGCCGGCAGGGAGGGAAGAGGATTGAGCATTTCAGGGGATGCTCTCCTCCTCTTGGGGGAGGAAGGGTCATCATCCTCGCTGCTATACCACCACCTGGGTGACCATGGGTGGAGGTGCAACCTGTGGGTGTCATAAGTTAGGATAGATGCTGGCCAGGCTCGAGAGCAGTTTGGACATGCCTCCACATGCCCACACTCCTTTGAGCTCCTTGTGGGCTGATGTATGGAAGGGGGAACATACAGAAAAATGAATAATGGTCCTACAGCCAGGTCAGATGAGTCCCTGGCACCATAGCAAGGACCCGACCCAAGACTCATGGACACCAATCCAGCATGGCTTGCATTAGGAGGGAGATAAGTAGGCTCCCTCATTCCCCACCCAGGGGTAAACTGAAGCAATATGGGAGTGCAGGCCACCAGTACCTGGGGTCGGACAGAGCCATAAAGATGTGTTGAGGAACTCGAAAGGGAAGGCTGGATGTGATGACAGAAGGGGGTATAAACAGAAAGTTAAAAAAATAAGTACATGGCACTGCTAGATGCCTAAAGGTGCTTTTATTTCATGCAAAAACAGAGACCAAGTTCCTGAGAACAACAAACTACTGAAGTACCCCAGTGCTTTTAACCAATGCAGTTCTTCAACAGGGAGGATGAATAACTGCATTGGTTCAAAGTAGTGGGATACCAGTTTGTTGCTATCAGACAATTTGTCTTTGCTTTTGATTTAAATAAAATAACCTTTTGACTTTGTCAGTATCATGTTTTGTTTTTCCAAATTAATAAATATCTGATTCAAATGTGATGTGCATTTGCTGGTTTTGGACTGTTTCTCTGGGTATGCACCACTCTTCCTTCCACAGAGCACCAAATCCGATCTATTTCCTCTGACTTGAGCCCTTCTGCTACCCCATACCTTCTTGCACATGGTTTTTCATCTAATTTCGTAACAGCCATTCCTACTACTGTCAGCAAAAGCTTCTCTGTTCCTGGTGTTTTGACATGTGGCAGCCAGGGGTTCCCTGGGTGGCAGCCCGCTATGACATTTCAGCCTACAGCCACTGCTGTCCCGGTCATCACTATTTTCGATGTTTCTGAGCTTTCTGGACCTTCAGTCCCATTATAATTCACACTGATGTAACTAAAGGCCACTTTTTTAGATACTCAGTCGTCACTTGCCAGACACTCACTAGTTCCTGTGTAGATACTTTTACAGGCCTGTTGCTCATTCTTGGACTTATTATCGACAGTTGCATAATCAGCGCTGTATTCCTCAGCCAGCACTGCTGACGGTGTCTCTGCAACTCTTCACTCTGCAGTTTTTGTACTCTGTTCTCTGCCTAGATCCAGGGACTCTGGCCTCACTTGCCATACCACATATTCGTTGTTGGCTCAGCCCCATTGCTGGTATCATCTCTGTCTGGAGTTTTAGCTATTTTGTCCCCATTTGACATGAGTTTCATTCTCTCCTGTCTCCTGGTACTGAGGTTGGATGTAGCTTCTACCCTACCAGATGTGGCAGACAGGACCTTACTGGTCACCTCTCTTGTTACTCATGGGTCTGACTCTTGTTCCACTGTCTTTTGGGTGCCTAAGGCTGCCATGATTTCCATGCCTCATTGTGTTCCTGTGGATACCTCTGTGGACAGTGTTTCTTGTTTGGGCTCCTTGTATTGACTTAGTTCTTGCAGTCTGTTCTTGGGCCAGTATATTTGTACTATCCTTATCTTTCCTCATAGTCCTGCGGTGCACACTGCATACATGCAGGGTGCACACCTCAGGTGCTGCCCATGCTTTTTGGGGAGAGGGAACAAGAAAATGGAGGAAAAAAGAAACAACCACAGCCACATGAAGGTCTGCCCCCACCTCCCCTGCCCTGG
Organism: Neoceratodus forsteri; assembly: GCA_016271365.2. Lineage (NCBI taxonomy): Eukaryota > Metazoa > Chordata > Ceratodontiformes > Ceratodontidae > Neoceratodus > Neoceratodus forsteri. The sequence continues at coordinate 1,318,870,371 of CM028131.1, forward strand.
CACCACCCACCAAACACCCACTTCCACCAGATCCTGGTCCCAGTGGGATTTCTGGTGGGGGCACTACGATAGAGCCTTAAAAGGCCCACTATTGGGGGAAAGTCATTGGGGAAATAGGTCAGGGTAAGTACCTGGAGAAGGTGGGGTATGGGGCTGAGGGAGGCAGACTAGATGGGGGCTATTCAAAGAGGAGCATAAATACTTGAATAAAATAAAAATTGGAAGATCAAGAGATCCTGTGCCAGAATAGACACTTCTGAAAATCTTGTGAAGTTCCATCAAGGAGCGACTAAGATAAAAGCAGCTGAAAAATCACCATTTACCATTAAAAACTGGCGTAAGTTTAAGGCAAAGCAATTTTATTTATAGAGTTCCCTTTCCCAAAAGCTCAGGGTGCTTCACAATAAATACAGTATTAAAACTTCATAACAATTAGTATAACAGTGGACAACGAGCAATTAAAACATAAATTACTGCAATAATTAAAACAATCAGGGAAATACTTCACCAAAGAGATATGTTTGTAAATTAGTCTTAAGAGCCACCACCATGCGGGCAGATCTAATATGTTTTGGCAAACCATTCCAAAGAGTAGGCGCCACAACACAAAATGCTCTGTTCCCAGATTGTTGCAGCCTGGATACAGGGACAGAGAGCTGGCCCATGTGGGAAGAGCGGAGGGAGCAAGCTGGGTAATAGGGAACTAGGAAGTATTTTAAGAGGTCTGGTCCCAAACCATGTAGGGCCTTGAATGTTTTCAAGCATATCTTGAAGGTTATGCACCCCTGCATAGGCAGCCAGTGCAGTGCAGTGCAGAACCGGCGTGATAAGATTTGTATGACAAGAGCCCACAATCAGCCAGGCTGCAGCATTCTGGACTAGCTGCAGACATCACAACAACCTCCAGATAACCCTAGGTATAAAGTGTTGCAGTAGTTGAGCCTAGAGGTGACAAAGACATGAACTGTTGTAGCCAGGTCAGCAGGGGCTAGATCCTGTTTAATCCTGGCGATATTACGGCGATGGTAAAAGCCAGCCCGGACCACAGCCATCACCTGTTGATTAAGTGTCAACTTGCAGTCCAGGATGACCCCAAGATTCTTAACTGCATCTATAGTTCTGAGTGGTAGACCGTCCAATGAAGGAAGTAAAGTTGATCCACTTATCATTACTGGCTCTGCCTGCCTGGCTCAACAGTTATGACCTCCTTCTTACCCGGGTTGAGACATAGCCAGTTAGAGGCCATCCAGTCATTTATTTCAGTTAGACACCTCTCCAGCACAGAAACTATATCACGCCCACCAGAAGTGACAGACAGGTAAAGCAGAGCATCATCTGTGTAGCAATGAAACTCAAGTGCCATATCATCTAATGATCTCACCCAGGAGCAACATATGCACTAAAAACAGCATGGGAGCAAGGAGTGAGCCTTGAGGAACACCAGAGGAGAGCACTGAGGCCCTGGACATAAAACTTCCCAGGGCCACCCACTGTATTCTCCCAGTTATGCAGGACTCAAACCAGCTCAGTACAGTGCTGGTGAGTCACACATAATCTCTCAGGCAATCCAAAAGCACACCATAGTCAACAGTGCCGAATGCCAGCAAGAGAGCTAGCAGGACCAAGATGGTACAAGTACCTGATCCCTCGCTGTGAGGAGATCATTGTCACTCTGATGAGGGCAGTCTCCATGCTGTGGCTAAATTGAATATCCAATTGGAGAGGTTCATAGATGTTAAACGTCTCAAGGCATTCCAAAAATTACTCAACCACCACCTTCCCAATAATCTTTACCAAAAGGGGAGATCAAAAACAGGTTTGCAATTCCCCCATCACATCAGCGTCAAAGGAAGTTTTTTTTTTTTTTTTTAAGAAGGGGCCTCACAGGAAAAGACCCTCCTTCAAGGAACACTTGACGATCTGGGAAATGACTGGCCCCAGCACCTCCCGGCAGTCTAAAAGTAGCTAGGTAGAACCAATATCCAGAAAACAGCTGGTAGAATGCAAACCTGCAATCGCCCCAAGCACCTCTTCCTCCAAAACTGGCTGAAACATTCCCCAGATAGACCGATCAACAGTGCCATCTTGTTCCCGACCATTACTGGCCCATGACAGACCACTTGACCAGATACCCAATCTAATAGAGGACACCTTGTCGGTGAAGAAATTTCTGAACTCACTGCATTTTTCAGCGGAAAAATCTCAAGCGGACTGTAAACAGGATGAGTTTAATAACCTGTCCACAGTGCAAAAGAGTTGAGATAGAGGATTTCTACCTGCAACAATGGTCCATAATAGCAACTGTGACTTTTTCAGAGAGATTACTCATTGACATTCAACATAGTGAATTTTTAATGGCAGTTTGTCATCCATAGACCGGGACCTATGCCAAGAACACTCTAACCGCCATCACTTAGTCTTCAGGTGGTGCAGCTCATCACAGTTTATATTATTCCTGTTTTTATAAATGATATTCATACCCCTAAATGTTCAATATGTAACTGTACCTGAACAGCAAATTATCCCAGAACTTCATTTTTCGCTGTTTTGCTTTCATTGGGAGCATTTAGTTATAGTTCTCCTCATGGAAACGGTGATCTGCAGTTTTAACTTTTTTCTGTGTAACTTTAGGTTTGTGTAAAGAACTCTGAGCATAGTTCTGATTGGTCAGCAGTTCATGTTTGGTATTCTCTACACAAACTGTGACATAGTAAAAACTCCAAATGACTGTTTCCATGAAGAGAACTCTGGAAAATGTTGTCCATAAAAATAAAAAAAAAGGTTGAAAATACATTTTTACATCAGTGTGTATTAAAGCAGCAGTGCAACAAAAAGTTGTAATTTTTGCATCTCTGATTTTAATTTAGTAACTTGCTGCTTGATGTCTGTTTTAAATAATTCTTAGGGTTTCCTTCGGTTCTTTATTTTTTTGTAATGAGTTTACACAACATGTTTGTTCTCTTCATGTAACTTGTCAGGAAGTACATTAATTCACATGAATTAATTACAGTTTTTATTGAAGTTATAAAAAATAAAGAACTGAAGGAAACCCTTAGAATAACTTAAAACAGACATCAAGTGCATGTTACTAAACTAAAATCACAGGTGACTGCAAAATTACAACTTTTCGTTGCACTGCTGCTTTAAGGTACAGTTAAGTATGGACAAGCTGCAGGTATGAATTTCATTTCTGCAAATAGGATCATTGCTTACTGCTGCCAGTTAGCACAGATGTCCCACCACCTTTAAACTGCCTCCCCAACCTTAACTGCAGCGGTGCTACTGCATACCATAAATGTAGAAATACTATATGGTTAAATGCAATTTACATTTGATTTTTTTTCTAATAACTATGTGTTAAACTTGTAACTCATAGTATATGACAGTACTGTTTTGAATATTGCAAATAGTGGTTGAACACTATTTAAACAACACAGAGGAGGGTTACCTTGTTTTTATTAGTCCCACCCTTTTACCCTTTGGGGACATCACAGTTGCACCCAGACTCCAGCTGGCTCCCTTTATAGCTACCAATATTGTTGCTTGCGCCCTCCCTCACGGGGACAAAAACGGCCCATCTCCATGATACACTCCATTCCAAGCCAGTTCTGGTCTGGGATTCTGGTGATCACTCTCAGACCTTGGTCTCCCAGGTGATGGTGTGATATGCAGCCACTTAGTGAATGTTTCTTGAATGTAACCAAAAATTGTGCAGTTTGTTTTCAAGTACATGTTTTTTAGACCTACCCAAGACTGCAATTTCATAAAATATTTTTAATTTATGCGGAGGAGGGTTGTGTTTAAATCCCTGCTTAACTAATTTTGGACTGTATTGCATTTGACTGTATTTTTTCTTGAAAAAGTGATATATGTCATAAATTGCTTGTCTTTATCCTATTTTCTCAATAAAGTATACTGAATTTAAAAAAAAATTCATTTATTTGAATAGTTTTTATTCACCTCACTACAACAAATATGTGTTTACCTACAAACAGGTATTTGCACGTCGTGCATTGAGTAAGATCAATGAACTGAGTCAGTTAGAAAACGTGAGCTCATCTCCACGGAGTGCAGAAAATGAAAGAGCTTTCAGGGAAGCTGCAGCCAAGGTACAGTACAAAGCAGTTTACTATGACCCCAGATTATAACTCATGGGGCATTCATCTAAACTGATGGTATAGGTTCAACTCTTACATTGTGCTACTTTTTTTTTGTACAGATGGCAATAATGGTCTTCAAAAGAGCAGTGTTTGAATCTAGAAGAAAACCAAAAGGATATTTTCGACCCAAGCAAAAAAATAATCTTAAAGATATACAAAATGTAAGTGGACAACTACATATTTTTTAATGACATGATCCAATGACATTGGTTTTAAATATTTGTTTATGACTTTGTACATGCTGAAGGATGCTGAGATTTGGGGCTGATTTCCAAAGCCCTGTGCCTAGTCTTATTTTCGTGGTGGCTATATGGGCCCCTATTCATCTGGGTCCTATTTTCAACAGATGGGTGCAGGGGTTAGGGTCATGACCCTTCCATCCATCCGTGGATGCAAGCCAGCACAGAATGCCAGGAAAAAACATGGTTGCATCCTCCTCCTCCTCCTGTCTCCACACTCCCTCTTACAAAATGCTGATATAGATGACTTTGAGGAGACCAAAATCGTGCAGGTGGGCATTATCGGCTGTGACCCCCACCATACATCTGTACAGACATCCAGCCTGCCGTGCTTCCCACAGACAAGCAGGAAGGAAGCAGCACACACCAATCTACTGCTGGCAATGTCAGCTACTCATATAACATAGTACTGTTGTGAGGGAAGGGACCTAGGGACAAGATGGACCCTAAGTTCCTTCTGTCCCCACAATACAGTGTTACTAGAAGCAGCTGACAGTGACAGCAGTAGCCAGGCATGTGGAGCACTGACACTGGGCACAGCATGAGTGACATAAAAGGCCCTGAGCATACCTATGTGAATGCTTGATAGATCCAGGTAGTAGAACTGCTAAACAGCCACAGTATGCAGAAGCTATTAAGGACAAATTGATGTCTCCTCCTACTGCAAAGCCATCTGAGTCTTAGTAGCATGTTGTGCCTGGGCAGGCTACATTGTAGGTTAAAGTGTATTTATCTCTTTTGAATTCTGTGAAAGTTGACACATTATTTTAAATACAATAAAATACACATTTATGTGCCATTTAAGTGCACAGCAGTTCAGCCATAGTTGGTTCTTCCAGCAGCACCTTCAGGGTTGTGAGAGGTTTTTCTTCTTTGATCTTTTTAAAGGTACAGTTTGAAGTCTGCTAGTAAAGTAAACTCTCTGGTTGTCAAAACTGGATGTGGTTTCAAAAATCATACCTGCTGTGTCCTGAGTGTATCTTGTAGATGTGTCTGTGTCCTGGCAATCCATTATTCTTTAGAGTTGCAACACTGGCTTGCTTTTGTGTTCTAGATAGGTACTCTGATGAATATTGTTTGGTAAATAGGGAGTTAGACTTGCTGCATAAAACCCTGATAGAAGTGATGCCCGATGGCCAAGAGGCAGGGTGTGTTTCACTGCTGTGAAGACAGTCTGGGTCTTGGATTGAGCCTAGGATTTCTGCAAGGGCTGGGAAGTTCTGGCACTTGCAATGTGATGCAGTCTGGGGGATAGCAATACTGTCGCCCACCTCTGCAGTGACCCCTGGGGTAAGCCAGGAAGCTTGCTCTCCCATAGGGACATGTTGCATGCATGCAAGGCCTCTGAGTATTGTTTAGCATGGGGTGTGGGGGCAATGGTGGAAATGGGAGGAAAAAAGAATGCAGCAGCAAGGAGGAAGATGTCTTAGGCAGAACTTGCCTCGCACCACCCCAAACCACAACTGGATCTTGTTCCAGAGGGGGGACCAAGTGCTCCAGAAGGCCACACCACATGTGGGTAAGCCCTGTTGTATGAGGTTTACAGTGCAGTTGTTTGGAAAGGGAAGGTACCCAGGACAGAGCCAGAAAGTGCTTGACTGATAAGAGGTGCAAATACAGGATTAAAAAATAAATGCCTTGAAAGTGTGAAGTGACAGTATACTTTTTTTTGTAGTTGCCGTGGCCTCGTACTAATGTAGAGCGACTGTTGGCAGAGATGTTTGATGGCAGTGCAGCTCAGTTCCTCGCCATCTTAGAAGCCCTCTCTGACAGTAGCAGACGAGTGTTACAAACTGGCCCACCTGCTCTTGATGAACCTGAAATTCTTGATGTGACCTTGGAACTTTTTCTGGCAGGACTGGAAATTCTTTCAGGTAATTTACAGAAATATATAAATATTCAACACTGACTTTTTTTTTGTTTCTCCCCATATCACCGGCTCGCTCTCACTGGTTACTGCAGCCCCAACACCGCTGCGTCCTCTCAGTGGGGTTCCCATGCCCCCGCCATTGAACAAAATCCAGTTCGCTGCACTGTGCCTGGATATATGGGTGTGGGGCCTGCTGGTGACTGGTGTTATCCTGCTGGTCAGGTTTCTTTTTTTCCTCCCCTGGGAGGTGTGGATGTGCCATGCTGTCATGAGGCATGACATGTGCCAATGGTGCAGGACCTCCCTTCACTCTGGTGGCCCCAGACTGCCTTCCCACAGCCTCCGTTAGAGTCAAGGCATACGCTGGTCTCCATGTTCCCCAATTCCTGTAGGAGAAGAGCAGTCCCTTAGATGCTCGATTCCCCCCACCCCCCTGACCAACCCTCTGATACCCCGAGTATGCTTCCAAACCAGGGTCATCTCCACTACAAGCGGTAGTGCTGCTGCTGTGCCAGCAGTTCAACCAACATTGACGTTCTAACATTTAAAAAAAACCTGTACTGCAGGTCAAGACATCTTCAAGCCCAAATTAGATAAGAACCTTGAAGAGACGGGGTGACAGGATATTCCCATTGAGTTTGTGGGGGAATAACTTAATGGGCCAATGGTCTACTTTCCTTGTTCTAACAATGTGAATCGGCAATTAAAATATGTGTATCATCTCCCCCATAACCAGAACTTAGAACTTATTCAGAGATGCTCCCATGCTGTGCTGGTCGCGAGCCTCGCAGTGTTCCAATGTCCAATCTTTATTTTCTTCTGACGAGAGTGGCTGCTCTGGTTGGTGATCCCAACTATTCAGTGGTTAAGTCACTGAAATGTTACTGTTTTAAAAGTATACAGTTCTATTTCTGTTATTTTACAGTTGCTCTCAGTTCCTGTACTGTTTTTATTGACATGTCTACCATTTTCTAGCAACATGAGTCCAAAAGTGATGCCATACAAAAACTGCTCAGAAAATGGGTAGGAAGAATCTTCATTGTGATTGGCTAAGGCCACCCACCAGCTGGTCCAGTATTAGGCAACAGTGACCGGGAAATAATGAGTCCCAGTCTCTGTTGCCAGATTCCGTTCTGAAATCCATGTGTCCATGGAATTTTAAGTTTCAAATTGCCGCTATATTGTTGCCTTGCTTAGCGAAACATACAACACCCCCTCCCTGTCACTTGATTTTACATTCCTCCACTTGCCTGTTGGCATTCAAGAGCTCCATTAGGAGCATAACTTTTTTCTTCTGGCTTACAACCCCACCATCATAACAAGCCCCCCCAACCACAAACAAACCCCAACCCAACTGTACTGTGAAGTTGCCAGAGGAAAGTATAACAACTCTCTTCAAAATTTATGCTGCTAGTGGCACCTAAAGCATTATATAACGTTTCTTTTTTTTCCCAGTAAGAAAACACAGAGGTCCTGTGTTTACCTTAGCGCTGGAGTGACACTTGTGCTAACTTCACAAACATTGGCTACTTTCACCGATGCATCTCAACCCGCTTCTCGTTTGTCTCTTGTAAGTGGCAAAATATTGGGGGTCAGCGGGTAGGGTGTCTCTTCTCATCTTCCCAATTAGGATTCATGATTGTCAGTCAGCAACAGATTGTGGGGGGGAACGCGATCACTCCTGAATGACCGCGTATAGTTTGAAACGGCACTCAACAGACTAGACTCCATTCCCGATGTGATCACCTTTCTCACTGCGTTCCTCACAGGTACCACAGCCCAGAACATTAGAATGGACTACATCAAAAAGAAAAATGAAAGCAAACTAGATAAAATCTCTCACACAGGCACTACAGCTAGCATCAGTGCCCTCCAGCAGCAGTACCCTCTACTGGCAGTTCCACCTTTGGAGGGATTACGCTGCCAAAAAGTGTCAGTTGAAATGATTTTCTACATTTTGTATTATCTATTTATGCCCCCCTACATGCTCTGAAACTGCCTCTCCTTCGGGCCGCCATGGCCCACAGACATTCCCCCTACTATCTCCCCCTCGGCCACCTACCTCATATCTGTAGCCTTCCACAGGGTAACCCTTCACCAGGTGGGTCCCCCTCCTCCGAGGGGGAAGGCACCAGCGGAAGGAGACCAGTACACTATTCTGTTTTGGTCCTGGGTGTTGCTGAGGCATTTCATGGCTTCCGGGGAGTCTTCAGGTGCCCGGGGCCAATAGCCATCATCCAGCTAGACTTAGGAGCGGTTTCCGGTTTTCTGGTTCCCCCAGTGCACCGTTCGTATAGTGCCTCCAGTCTCCACCGGAGGCCACTACTGAGCGAGGCCATTCCCAAACCCACCCCAGGATAGAAGAGCAGTCCTTCGAATGCTCAATCCTATCCTTCCCCTGCTGACCCCCTGCAACCTGAATCCATTCCCGAACCCGGGTCGCTGGCATGGGTCGAGGTAAGGCGCCAGTGCCTCCACCCTCTATGTCACTGGGCCGGCGATTCTACATTTTTTAAATGTTTTTTATATATATTTTATAGAAAACCTATTACAGGCAACACCATGCTGTGAGCAGAAAGCTGTCACCCCAGATCTTTGGTGCAAAGTATTTCTTTGGGCAATTTCTGAGATTATGCAGAAATTGCGCTCTTAATGAGGATTTTGAAAGGGAGGCACAACTTCTATGTAAACATGTTAAGGAATGGGGCTATAGTGCCAAAATTGTTCTTAATACACTATAAAAATTAAGGGGGTAAGACAGGAAAAACGCTTATGCAGCCCAAAAAAAAGAAATCAGAAATTTCATCAACACCAGATAACTGTCTAGTTTCTGTTACTGATTACCATCATAGATCTATGGAAATTAGCAATATAATCAGAGAAAGATTGTCAATAAGTCAGGCAAATGGTGTAATTGATTCTGTTTTAGAAGATGCACCTTTAATTTCATACCAGCGAGATATTTTTACATCTAGTCATTACCAGAATCCGGAGAATGTCAAAAGGCCTATTTCATGCCAGAAAGGCTTCTTAGATGTAGGCGTTGTACTGTTTGTTGTTATGCTGCAACAGGGGACTAATTTATGCATCCTGTTACCGAACAAGCGTTTGGGCTTCATCAGTACTTAAATTGTCAAAGTCCTTTTACAGTATATGCAGTATGGTGTGAATGCAGTAAACTTTATGTGGGAAGAACCATCTGTCCACTGAAGACTCGGATACAGGAACATGTTAGGGCAATTATAAATATAAAATTTGAGAATGCCTTGGGAGCACACTTTTTTGAGAAGCACAATAGTAATCCAGGAGTTATGCGATTTCGTGCCATTGACCATGTGCCTCCATTAGTTCCAGGAGGTAACAGAATTAAAATTTACATAATAAATGTGAGACAAGATAGACCTTACCCAAATCAGTCTTCACCATTCATTACTAATTGGTCCTACCGGAGGTCAGGACCCTGCAAGGAAAAAAGAGCACTGTCTCTTTAAAATTTTTGTGCTGGATGGAGACAACGTAGGGATGGCGCCGCCCTAGAGTCCAGTGATCTACATGGCACTCGCGGGTTGGCCAGTAACTGATGCTGACTCCTCCCAGCCCTCAATTCTGTTTTTTTCTGCTGTTGAGGAAGGATCCTGCGTGGGAATCTCTTCAAGCAACTGCGTCACTGTCTAGGCTTCAGTTTTTGCAGTGCCAAGTACTGGTGCCATTCGGTGTTGATTTTTTTTCTTTTTCCTAAGTTTATTTCAGTGCTAAGTGTACCTTTTTCCTTTATTTGTTTTTAAGCCGGAGCAACGATATGTTGGGGTCGGGGTGTCGTTCTTAGTCAAAGCGGTCCGGAGTTGCCCCTATGCACCAGTGCCTCTGTGGCAAGTTCATTACGATCACGGACCCCCACGATCATTGCTTTTCTTGCCTGGGTCCCAGCCATCCAGTGGACAAATGCAATGCCTGTTTTTCTATGGACCTCTGTACCTTGTTTGTTCATGTGGCGTGCTGGGAACCCCCATCTTTTGGCGGGCATCAACAAACTCGGGATGCCAAGGCAAGAACTTTGGGCTCCACACCCGAGTCCCCCTCTGGGCCTATATAACCCAGTGGGGTAGGAACCTACCTCTGCTTCTCTTGCTGGGGCATGTGGTTCCTGCCAGGGGTTGGTGGGGAGGTCATCTTCCTTTGGGGAGGCGACTGGTCATCTCTCACAGTCTGACTCCTCCTCGGAGGATCAGATGACCCCCAAGGTGGAGTCAGAGCTATACACAGGCTCTCCTCGGGAGGTCCCCCAAGACCATGCTCTCCACCAGCTTCGGCTTTCAGCACCACCTCCGGTGTCGTTGAGTGGAGCAGTGTGGCTAGCATGTCTGAGCCTCCCCCGGATGCCTCTGAGGGCAATGGGCGGTCCAGAATTTCAGTTGTGGCCCAGTTGGAGGTGGCCCTTGTCTTCTCCCCTGCCTTTGGGGAGAGGGGTGGGAGTGACCCCAATTGGGCCTCTGGCTCTTCAGACTCTGCTTGGACATCTCTGGGGCCGCTGAAATTCCTGGTGCCGGCAACTCGTCCAGAGGGCAGTGCCACCGGCGGTGTCACTGCTCCAGACCTATCTGGGATCCCTTCTGGTTCTTCAGCTCCTTCGCAACCTCTTTGAGGGATTCTGGAGTGTGGCAATGTCGTATCTGGCCTCGGTGCTGGGGTCGATGCTGAGACAGTGGTTAGCGCTGTGGTCAGCGCCACTTCTCTGGGCGGCTCCAAGGTTGGCATTGGCTCTTCCTCGGCCACAACCCAACCCTCCTTGGCTCTATTTTGTTGGCCGGATCCGGTCTTTCATTAATCAGGGTCCTGGCTGACAGGGAGGAGCCTTGAGGAGATCCTCTAACCTCTTCGGGAGTGACGGGTTCTTCCCCTTTGAGGAGGACAAGCCCGAATTCCTCCTCTGGGCCTCCTAAGAGGGACAGATCTTTTTCCCAGGAGAAGACGGCTGGTGGACCTGTCTCTAAACGACAACCCACATGCCTTTGGGCGGCTGGGGGCCGACGTCCAGGACTGCCCAGTTCGGCCTTTCCTCTAGGGAGGGGCTCTGCAGTGTGTGAGGGAAGGGAGCCTCCTGAGTTGTGCTGCATAGCTCCAGACTCATTTCTTGGGGGGATTCCCCCCAAGAGCATCCCCCAGCCCACTCCTTAGGGGTTGGGTGAGCTGGGATTTCAGGGTCTACCAGTTCTTCCCCTAATCAAGGCACATCTGGATGAACCCAAATTCTTTGGCAGAGGTGCTTCCTGGTCCAGCCAGGCTGTTCCTCCTCAGTATCTCTGCCTCCTCTACCTCCTTTTCCAGGGTTTCTTAGCACTGAGGACCCCCTTTCTTGGGAACAATTCAGGGCGGTGGCGGCACTGTTCCCCTGTTACTTCAGGGCCATTTCTGAAGTCATTTTCAGACCTTCAACTTGGGCACCGCCAAGCTCTGAATCGGACTCCCTCTCTTCTGCTTTCTCAGTGCAGGAAGAGGATTCTTCATGCCATTTTTCCTCTGTGGGAGATTTTACATCCTACCAACGTTTCCTTTCAGAGATGATGAGGGAGCTCTATATCTCCCACCTACTCAGCTGGAACACCGATCGTGTGATGCTGTCATTCCTAGGGGAGTACAGTGCTGACACTTTGATCATCCCTCCTTGGCCAAGGCCATTATGGGAGGCATCGCATACCATCTGGCTATGTCCCTCTGCTTCTTCTCCTGCCCCTAGGGACTGCATGCACAGATAATGCATAGCAGCAGGGTCTCCGGGTGCCATGCCCCAGCCTTCTTGAGGTCTGGGGTTCCTGGATACCCCCTCTGGGTGTCAACGCCTTAGTCGGGACTGCCTCCCCGATTGTAACTCAGCTGAGCTCGATTGATGGGGAGGAGAATGTGTTTTTTTTCTGCACACCTCCTTTTGCGGAGATTGGCTCATCAGGTGCACCAGGTGGCCTATGCAAGATGCATCTGTTCCCTGCTAGGGCAAGTCCTAGCTGCACTGCCTGATGGCTAGGGAACCAGGCAAACCATTTGCCTAACCGCCCAAGGCCTGAAACTAGCAAGACACCTCTCTAGGGCAGTCTGTGATGCCAATGAGGTGACTTCCAGGCTGGTAGGATACTCAGTCTGCATTAGGCGGGCTGCATGGCTTCGCCTGTCTAGGTTGTCACCCCTGGCCTGGCGTAGGGTGATATCCTCACCTTTCTGGGGGCCCACTTCTTTTTCTGCAGGGCACAGCGAGTTATTCAGGGGCACCCTCCCAGATCCCAGGAACGTTCGCCAGCTCCGTCAAGCTCTCAGGCATAGCCGGGCCTGGTTTAGCCCCCTCCTCTCGTGTCTTTTTCTCCCCAGAGGGAGGCTAGGGTAATGTCTTTTCCCCCAGGGTTCGCCTTCTTGGTACTCGGACCCATTAGTAATGAATGGTGAAGATTAATTTGGGTAAGCTATAGAAATTTCATACTGACAGTAATTATGATCTTCCCAAATATCTTCACCATTCATTACGCCCACCCACCCTCCCTATGATCAGACACTGGGCAGCCCAGCCCTTTCCTGCCCTCTGTCCCTCCAGGCCGGGGGGGGGGGAATAGGAAACCAGGGCCCTGTATTGAATGAACCCTGTGTCCAGTCAGGATGCTTCCACTGCTGGTGGGCTATGAGGTTCTCCCCCATTACTGTGGGATACCTCTGGGGTTAACTTCCTTAATGGCTTCTCTCCAATTGAGCAGTCATCTAGACTTTAAAATCTGCTTCCTGGAGCAATCCTCCTCTGGTGCTTTATTGTTCACCTTATCTGGCAAATTTTAGAAGGATAATGGACACTCAGACCAGGAGGGGAGGCATGGATGAAGACAGAAGGTAAGGAATAAGTCTATCAATATGAGAGATCAGGCTCTCTCCAAGTTAAAAAAAAAAAGAAAAGGAAAAAAGGATTTTTCTCTCAGTGATCAGGTCCCCAGGCCTCTGGCTCTTCCTCCCTCAGCCCCCCCGCCTTTTCTCCTCCATCTTGATCTAGCTTGACCCTGAGCCCTGGATCATTCATTTTCCACTGAGTGGAATCTAGTCCTCCAGACTATTTATGGGGGAGACAGTCCTGTGGGGCTGGGGGGGGTGTTCGGGGAGAGTTGGGCCAGTTTCCCTTCTTCCATCTGTCTTCCTTCCTTTTTTCTTGTCTCTTGGTTGTTTTATTTTGTGCAGGGCTGCCCAGTGTTCTGGTCACCCCTATCTGTCTATCTTTGTTTGCCCTCTGGCCTAACCCTACTTATACTTATGACTTTATTTTGTTTTAGTTCCCACCCTTCCCTATCTTTGGGGCATCCTGGCCCTCTGATAACCCCCCTTTCCTATTTCTCACCTGGCAGACAGAACTGAGTGCTGGGAGGAGTCGGTGTCAGTTACTGGCCAACCCACGAGCACCACATAGATCACTGGCCTCGAGGGCAGTGCCATCCCGACATCGTCTCCATGCAGCACAAAAATTTTAAAGAGACGGTGCTCTTTTTTCCATGCAGGGTCCTGACCTCTGGTAGGACCCATTAGTAATGAATGGTGAAAATATTTGGGAAGATCATAATTAGGGTAAGTATGTAATTTCTATATCTCGAGTTTGGTGGCACTAATACCCATTGGTCTTAATGATCAGATTGATCATAAACCCTGTTTATGAACTTGATTATAAACTATATTTATAAACTTGACCTTTTGCACATTTTTGTGACCTTCTATGAGTGGTTCTGATTTTTTTTAATTATCTTTTTTATCCAGTACCCCCAAAACCTCTGCTAGCACTGCCCTACCATCCCCCCAGTGTTCAGGCTTACCATCCCAAATGGGGCCACTGGGAGGGCACCCCCTCCCAGTGGACAATGGTGGTGAGACCCGGTTTACCCCCTGGGTTGGGGCCATGGGAGTAGGACCCCTCTAGCGGACAATGGTGGCCTAGTGGGGCACTGTGGCAGGGCGGCGTCATAGACAGGGCCGGATTTTTTGCTAGTAAGGAAGCCCCCTGGGGTGAGGGTGTGCAATGATGACCAGCGTCCGCCCGCCCTGAATGTAATGGCATTGGCTGCTGTGAAACCCCGGCCTCCGCCAGGGGTCTCTAGTGTGCCAGGCACTCCCGCCCCCCAGAGAGAGAAGGCAGTCCGTGGGATGCTCAGTCCTTCTCCCCCCGGCCATCCCTCTGACTCCCGGGTCTGTTCCTGAACCTGGGATGTCGACGCCGCAGATGGATGCCTTGCCTCTGCACCGTCGGGCCAGCTTGAGTGGTTCCAAATTTAATATCAGCATGCACTGTTTGGTTGTGGGATTAAATTAAAACATTTTAATATTCAAAGAGGCTGTATATACTTTCTCCATGTAGCAATATTTCATTTGAAGTACTGTAATTTAATTTTTTTTTTTTTCCTTTTTCAATATGAAGCTCCAGGTCTTGTGCAGCTCTCAGGATAACTGGTCCCACTTTTGCAGTTACTTAATTGAAAAAGCTGTTTCTAATAGTTTGGAGTGCCATGCCCTTTCACTATGATTTTATATCTATACAGATGAAACTGATTTGTGATGTTTGTTCTTTTAATCACAAACTATGTTGTATATGATATTTGCATGAATGTATTTTTAAAATGAATGTTCTGGTGTTTAAGCAAATTTTTTCTAATTTTTTCACTGTTTGATAAATTGATTTATGTGATGTAATTAATTCTGGGTGTATTTAAGCAGTGCATTTGTTGGTTAACTCCACCCCCTGAGGAAGACCGATGTAGCTTAGACGATATGTAAGGAGTGTGGCGAGTTGTTCAGCTGCTAGCCCTTATTTGTAGATATAATTCTGTTGTATATACTTTTATGTAATTCTAGGGTATAGGCACATGTCAGTGTCAGGAAAGGCACATAGAAAAGACTGGATTTAAAAAAAAAAGGGGGGGGTGACCTTCTTTTAACCTGCAGGCCAGACTTGCTCGCCAGGACAATGACAAGTTATTGTGAAAAAGCTTGTGGATAGCTGATCAAAGAGTCTTCCTCTATGTTAACTACCCAAAGGAAACAGCAGTAATAAAAGATCAGGAGATAGCCCATTTCACTTAAAGAAAAAGCAGAATGTGTTGATCCCAGGAAACTGTTAATAGTATACTTCATTTTGTGAGGTAATAGGAAATAACACATCCTTCTAGCATACCTGTGTGAAATTCCACTTACAGAAGTTATGATTGTAAAACCTGGGTTAACTATGACGAATCGGACCCATCAAAGGTTATCAGGAAAATAAGATTTTGGGGAGGAGCAAGGGTGCCATCTACTGGCCTAAAGGTTGTGGGATCCCCCACACACACACACTATTTCAAGGGGAAACCAGAGGTATAAATAGCTCCAAATCAGGGCATTTTGAGACACTCTTCATCTGGACACTCTGCCTGACACACCAGAAGTCAAACTGCTGAAACCTAGTGTGGCTGTAAGAACTAAAGCAACTGAAAATGTTCATCTACTTTTCCAGACTCAGCTCACTGCAATTTCAAGGTAGACTTTTAGCTAACAGTGTTAATGTGTTAACATATATATATATATTTCCCATTTTTGTTTCTGCATACTGTAACTTAAATTAGTGTTATTTCTTTTTAGTTGTTTTAAGTATTTTAGCAAAAACTTTTGTTTTTTGTTTTTCTAAAGAATATCTGCCTGAGTGAGGTTTTCTATATTTGTGCATGAATTGTAGAGCAGTATTAATCTGTGACAACTGTTAATTGCTTAGAAGGGCCACCATAAGCAACCAAATTGAGAAAAGATTCTGTAAGGGATCTGAAAGGATTGGGAGAATACTAGAGTCTCAGGGATGGGTCTGCAGGGATTTTGAACCAGGCTGTTGCATATCCTGTAGGGAGAAGGCCAGATCATTTTGTGTGGGATTGTGTCAAATGCCTTGCTAAAGTCTAGGTAGGTCATGTCCACAGCCCCTCCCTGATCTACTACTTTGGTCACCCAGTCAAAGAAATCGATTAGATTCGTCTGACATGACCTTCCCACTGTGAATCCATGCTGCCTTGGGTCCTATGCCCCACTGGCCTCCAGGTATTCAACAATCTTTCCTTCAAAAGTGATTCTATCATTTTCCCTACCACTGAGGTCAAACTGACATGTCTGTAGTTTTCTGCCTCTGTCTTGCTCCCACTTTTGTGAAGGGGAATCACATCTGCCTTCCTCCAGTCCTCAGGTACCACACCATCCTCCCATGCTTTGTTAAAAAGGGTAGTCAGTAGTTCTCCCCTTGGTTCTTTTAGAATTCTGGGGTGAAGGCTGGCAAAGGCAAACCTGCTGCAAGAAAGACCATATCTAAGCAATTAGTCTTTTGTATACAATTCTGCTATGACAAAACAGGTAAGCAGCCGATTAGGGTTTAGCACACATTCCATAAGGAGCACTGCATCCTCTAGAGGCATTCCTCTGGTTGATATCTGCAATGCAGCTTCAGTTTCATTTATCACTACTGTCTGGACATTATCTCCAAAAGCAATGCTGGCTTTGGGACAGCAATCTTACAAAACCTTTTTCCTAAATAAGTTCCAAACTTCCCAGCCTCCCAGGATACTGCTTTGTAGTCTGTAGTTTTTGTGTGGCATCACTGCTGGACTTATGTTTTTAGAATACAAAAGTACTCACCATAGTAATGATGTTTCTTCTAATGGGTCTAATAGTATGCCAATACAATCCCATACCTACCTCCCATTCTAGAATCTGGTCAGAAAAAGGTTCCTAAATATACTAAGGGTTTAAATATTCTTTTCTGTTTGAGCATTTGAATATGTTTACACGCTTCATATTTTAAATATGTTTTTTAAAACAGTTACGGTCAAGTTCCTTAAAAATGTCTAAATTTTAAGTCGGCTTAGTTTCTGCTACTTAGCTTACTGTAAGCATTGCAGTTTAACTAGTTAGTACTGCTCCATTCTGCTCTTTACCACAGATCTGACATTACAACACTAGAGGGAGCATCACCACACAACATTTGAATGGAGTTCTGATTCCACAGCACCATTCTTTTTGTTGTAACCCCTAGGTGGCTCTATCCCAAGAGCTACTACCCCTGCCTGCTTGGCTAGTAGCAAGTTAAGGGTCCTGAGTTCTGAAACGGGTGCCTCCACCCAGAGGTCAGAGTTGGTAGTGGTCAAGCGAACCTAGGCACAGCCCTCCGGGACACTATAACCCCCTCTTTCCCCTCTAGTGGCCTGAACACTGTACAATAATCACTTTCACAATACCCCGGTACACCACACAAATACCCACACTGTTTGCACTTACCACCAGGGCTGGTTCCTCTGGTACAACCCTGGGGACCCCCTGTAAAACAAGGTTATGCACAGCAAATAGCAACAGTACAGTAATTTGAGCACAAACTGGAACTAAAAGTCAGATTACATGCAGAAAAAGTTAGATCTGATTTATTCAGGGGACTTGAACAAGGAAGGGGCAAAATCAGGTTAATTAGTTTAAAGATTATATCAATCAAGCAGTTATAAATGCACTTTGAGTCCCCCCACACAGTCACACCTCTGGGTATCCAGGTGGAGAAGAGATGGGCTAGCCAGGACTGTTGCCCGGGGTTGCAGCTGGTTGGGGCCCTGTGACAGAAAACACAACATGCACAGTACACAGTATTTGTAATCCGGAGCCAGAGGGCTCAGTTTGTAAAGGAAACAAGAAAATCAGATTACACACTCAGATTAAGCTGTTGTTTCAGGGAGCTACCCTGGTATTTACTCACGATACCCAAGACTGGACACAGGCTGGACGAAAATCGAGACTGCAAGTGGTTGATCTGGAATGCCAGGAGAAGCAGGGCCCACACAAGTTGCAGAGGCGTCGTTCCTGTTCAAGCGTGGAGCAGGGGGCTGATCCCCAGGCAGGTCTCTTGTCGATGGCTTCTCTGTGCAGTGGGTAGTCTGGCTGGGCCAGTCTGGCAAGGCCCAGGCCGCATGGAGACAAATTCGGATGCAGTCTGTTTTGGGCTGGATACAGCTTCCAGCAAGCAGAACACAGTTTACACAGTGGGGAACTAACTCACAAGCCACTAGCAGCTCATAGCACATTTACATGTACGGGAATTCTACTGTACCAGGCAAAGCTCTCCCCGGTCACAATCGCAAAGTCTCTGCACACACCGGGAGCTTAGGGGTAGCTGGAACTCCTGACAGGCTGATCGCATTCAGCAAAATCTTCGGTCTTCTTCAGGTTGAGCCTGTCCCACTTCAGTAGTTTACTTTGGTCACACAAACTTGGATTTAGTCCAAAATAATTCTCTTCTCTCCCTCTCAGGAGCAGCACACCAGCATGCAGGCCAAAAACTTAGCCTTTTCAGAGTTCTCCCATGCAAATCCACTCAGGATTGCTGCTCAGAAACACTTCAGCATCTTCTTGCTCAGCTTCCAGCTTAGTTCTAACTGAAAACTGCAAGTAGCCCGGGACTTCCCCCAAGATCCAAAAGATCTGGTTGGCTGATTTGGCTGTCAGTCAAAGCAAGAGCTCCCCCTTCAGTTGCAAAAAAAAGGCGCAAAAAGTTAAAAACTACAATCCCTACAGATTTTGACTTCAGACAGCTCCTGTAGTCCAGCTACATTTTAGGTCCCAGAGAAAACAAAACAGTCCTTGCTACAAAGAAAGCAGGTTAGACAAACTACATTATCATTAGCACTCTAAATGATTTTCAGCAAATAGTTACATCTTTCAACAGAGCTCTCTCTCAGATTACTTATGCTGCAATCAGGCATCTCTTAAAGAGTTAGTACACAGAGGCTATACCGGCTCTGGTGATCACATTTAAACTGCTAAAACGCAGGACACCAACCTGGCAGTGAGCATTTAGGCAAGCTCAAGGAAGACTTTTTGGGAACCCCCATTTGTAGGGGGGTTACATTGTTTTGTATGTATAGTCTTTATTAAATTTTCAGATCATCGTGATACAACTGTAGTTGCAATAAACAGTAAAAGAAGGAACACTAGTTGCCACAGATGAGTGCGTTAGGCTCAGGGGGAAAAATACAAGGGTCAAAGTGCCCAGCTGGTTCAGTTCTTGGGTTGCCCAGGCAATAAGGGAAAAGAGGTTGGCCTATAGAAAATTCAGGAAGACCCAGAGAGAAGTGGATGGGGAAAATTACCTAATGTTGACTGGTGAGACAAGTAAGGAAGTCCGGCGAGCAAAGGCACAGAAGGAGCTGCAGATAGCTGAAGAAATTAAGAAGGGGGAGAAGGCGTTCTTTCACTATATAAGTGAGAAAAGGGACCAGAAGAAAGGGATTGTTAGGCTTAAGAAAGGGGTGGAGTGGGTGGAGGACAATGGGGGAAAAGCAGAGATGCTAAATGAATACTTCTGTTCTGTTTTCACCACGGAGAAGGACGGACCAGTGCCTTCAGGAGAGAAAAGAAGAGTGGGAGGGAGGGGAACACAGCTGTAGTGATAGAAGAGGACAGCGTGAGAGGGGCTGCTGGCATTAAAGTTGCATAAATCACCAGGCCTGGACAGAGTACATCCAAGGGTACTAAAGGAACTGGCTGAGGAGCTGGCAGGGCCTTTGGCAGACCTACTTAATAGTTCACTAGTTATGCATAGTACCGCAGGACTGGAGAACAGCACAGGTAGTGCCCCTCCACAAAAGTGGTCCCAAAGATGACCCAGGGAATTACAGACCAGTCATTCTGACCTCCATTGTGGGCAAGCTCATGGAGACCACATTAAAGGAAAAGTTGGTGGAATATCTAGAGGAGCATGGTCTCCAGGATGCGAGGCAGCATGGGTCCATGGGGGGGAGATTGTGTCAAACAAATCTGATTGACTTTTTTAACTGGGTCACCAAGACAGTAGACAGGGTCCAAGCAGTGGACATCCTCTGTCTTGATTTCTGCAAGGCCTTTGACTCTGTGCTGCACAAAGGGTTGATCAGGAAGTTGGTGGCTCTAGGGGTTGGGGAAAGGATGGCCAGATGGATGAAGAACTGGCTGAGGGACAGAACCCAGAGGGTGGGTGTGGGGGCAGAGTTATCTGGCACCAGAGAGGTAACCATTGGTGTCCCGTAGGGCTCGGTGCTGGGACCCGTGTTGTTCAGTGTCTTCATCAATGACATTGGGGATGGCATTAAGGGCAAAATGTGCCTATTCATGGATGACAACAAGCTCTGTGGGACAGTGGACACAGCTAAAGGGATATAGGACCTACAGGAAGATCTGGAAAAGCTGGGGAGATGGTCCAGGATCTGGCAGCTTGGCTTCAATGCCAAGAAATGCAAAGTTATGCATATTGGAGCCAAGAATCCCAGGATAGAGTACTACCTGGGTGGAGTCTGAGTGTCTGCATCAGAGGAGAAGAAGGACCTGGGAGTTATGATCACTAGTGACCTGAAGCACTCCATGTAGTGCAAGAAGGTAGCTGCAAAGGCAAACAAGATGCTGGGATGCATATCTAGGGGGATCAGTAGTAGGAAAGAGAAGGTTATACTGCCCTTGTACAGGTCACTGGTAAGTCTGCATCTAGAGTATGGAGTTCCGTACTGGTGCCCACACCTCAAAAAGGATATTAACCTGCTGGAGAAGGTCCAGAGGGGGGCTACAAAGATGATAGCTGGGTAAGTCACACGAGGAGAGGTTGAGGGCACTGAACATGTACTCCCTGGAAGACATGAGAGAGAGAGAGGGGACATGATTGGGACCTTCAAGTACTTGAAAGGGATAAATATGGTTGATAAGGAGAGTCTCTTTAAGCTGAGTGGTAGCCATAACATGAGGGGGCACAGTCTTAAGCTGGAGGGTGGGAGGTTTAGGAGGGAGGTCAGGAAGCACTTCTTCACAGAGAGGGTGGTGGACACTTGGAATGCACTGCCGGATGAAGTCATTTCATTGAAGACAGTGAGCAGCCTTAAGAGAGGCTGGGATAGGCATAGGGGAAGGTAAAGATTATGGGTAGGGAGGATGGGAGCAGTGGGGAGGTAGGGCAGGGACATTAGCTCAAGCTGTGGACCCTGCAATACAAGCAGACTTGATAGACCAAATGGCCTTCTTCTGTTGGCTTCTTCATATGTTTGTATGTTCATAAAGGTTAAAGTACATACATTCTGGGTCTTGTCTGTCTTCACATTGCCACACATAAATGATCCACAACATGTTTGCTTAATAGTACCCCACACACACTTAGATACAGTGCCGGGGAAGGGCTCATTGTCTATTTATATTCTCTGTGGTTCTCTGTGACGGGGACCTCCCAGTGCAGGAGCTCATCATATGATTGAATGCATTAACCCTGAAATGTGGTGGGGAGGGTGTATGCCAGTATGGGAGGAGGGCATAGTGGATGGTTGGGATCACAATAACCAGCAGTAGGCCAGTTAGTGGGGTAGTTCTGTCCTGGGTCTTAGCCTTTCATGTGGTAGTTGTGATTCCACAGCACCATTCTAATCTCTGAGGCAACTTCTCAGAGTGCCAATGATTTCATTTTTGTATAGGCTCACTACTGGACCCTTTAACGGGAACATCATTACTAGAGCAGTGTTTTTCTTTTTGTCTTTTTACACTATCCGAACAGTTCTGGGAGCCGTTGCCTAAACTGCATGTTGTATTCGACTAACAATGACTATGGTGGAGTGGCATTTTAGAGGTTAAACAGCCTAATAGATCTAATTTTGTTTGCAAATTAAGGAAAGTGCTTCTGCCACCCTTTAAAAAAACTTAAGGCAGTCTTTTGGCTCACAATGACTGTGGATGAATTCTGTGCTAAAAATAAATCAGTTCACAATAACTATGGTTGGCATTGGATACTGGCTGTAAAGGTCTGAGGTTGATTTTATTGTGGTTCCTTTTCATTGGGTCTTGTGTCTGAATTCACAAAGAAGAAAAAACAGGTACAGGTTACGGAAGAAGGAGTGGAGCTGATAAACATAATTGTAACTATCATAAGGCTACAGCTGGTTATTTTAAAAGGTAATTGTTTTGCATACCTGTATGGTAAAGTCTGTACTTTCTGTGCACTGAAGCTGTCACAAAACTGTGTAGAGCTATGAGGGAAATATTCTTTTTTTTTTTTTTTTTGCATTACTCCCATGGTGTTTCTTAAATATGTGACTTCTCAGATGACCTGACTTTTGCCAAGTTAGTAGTTTACTGTAGCTTTGAATTTACACATTAGTTTATTTTTAAGGACATTTGTCAGATATAGGTAAATTTGTCAGAGATGGGTAACTTTTCCTAATTTATTTTTGCTTGTGACCACTGGTAAGATTATTTACTTCAGTTCATCATTTTAGAGCAACAATAAGAAATGAAAAGCACAGGAGACACACTTTCCATCTTCATTTGCTGTGCCAGAGTATATAAAAAATATAGGTAATGCTTAGTGACATGCTTAATTAGCAGGTTTGTTTTCAATATTATTAATAGCACTGAAAAAGCTAATTATTTAGGTGACATGCCTTCAGTCTCCTAGTGTAGTGCCGACCTTCACTAAAGCATTATACACTTCACAGGCTGAGCTCTCTTCTTCTTTTACTCTTGTCTTTGTTACTTACCTATACAGAAGCTTAAAGTGGCTTGGAGTAACTACTCTGCTTTGCTGGGTACTTGGTCTTTCATCTTTCCTCCAAGTTTTTTTTATTGCAACTCTTTAGAAGATGTCCTTTTCCTCTGTATGTTTTAAGTTTTTCTTTTCTCTGCTTTCTCCACTGGTCAAAGAAGTGGTTAGGGAAGATGGCACATGTAACAGTGCTGGTGCAGGCATATACTATGCTCTGGGAGTGTATGCATGTCCAGTCTGTCCCAGTAGTTTTACTCCTGTGGAGTCCTAGCCTGACAAAGTGCTACTGCCAAAGTGCCAGGGTGTTGGACTTCAAATACTACATCAAATAAATTAGCACTTTAAGATTTAAAGCAACTTCCCTCAAGTGCTCATTTGTTTTATTTATAAATCTATCTCTTGGGATGTAGCACTGGTAGAGAACAGCATGGTCCATTTTTGACTGTACTAGTCTCTAGTCATGCCATGCCCCTAGCAGCCATTTAGAGCACTAACATACCACTTGGGGGGAACTGATATATATCTCAGAATTCCAACCTGGCATACCACTCACTAACAAATTCTGGTCAGAACTGCTATGGCTGTGGAGAGCTTTTAGGAGTGGCAAGAGCATTGAAAAGAATATGTGGCGCACTCGCTGCACTGGAGTCAACCATAACTAGTACTGCAGCGATTAAAGTACTACGCATGTGTGATACGCATGTACAGTTTGCCCAGGAGTCAGCCATGTGCAACATGGCGGCACCAACATAGAAACATAGAAGTTGATGGCAGATAAGGACCGCAAAGCCCATCCAGTCTGCCTATTTCTTTTTTTCTACCTTATAAATGTGTCATCGGCCTTTGCTCTGTCAATTGCCTATCTAGTCATACTCATCTGTATTGCTCCCTTATGCCTGTCCCATGGCTGTTTGAAGCCCTGCACTGCATTCATATCCACCACTTCCTGAGGTAGGCCGTTCCATGTATCCACCACCCTTTCTGTGAAAAAGAACTTCCTCACATTACCCCTTAATCAGCCTCCCTCTACTGTCATGCTGTGTCCTCTTGTCCTGCTATTTTTCTTATATTGAAATCTGTTTGACTCTTTCACCTTGTTAATGCCTTTAAGGTGTTTGAATGTTTTGATCATATCACCTCTCTCCCTCCTTTGCTCTAGGGCATAAATATTGAGCTCCGTTAATCTGTCCTCATATGTTTCCTGATGCAGTCCTTGCACCACTTTGGTTGCCCTTCTTTGGACTTTGTCAGTTTGGTTAATGTCCTTGTGAAGGTGTGGCCTGCAGTACTGCACGCAGTACTCCAGATGGGGCCTAACCAGTGTCTTGTAAAGAGGGATTACTACCTCCCTCTTCCGACTTGTGATGTCCCTACTAATACACCCTAAATCCCCCCAGCCTTACCTACTGCTTTAGTGGTCTGCTTGGATGATTTCAGGTCATCGGTGATGATGATGATGCTCAAGTCTCTTTCTTCTCTTGTGACTGCCAGCAACTCCCCTCCCAGCCAATAGGTGGCTTCAGGGTTTCTCTTCCCTATGTGCATGATCTTGCACTTCTTTGCATTAAACCCCAGTTGCCACTCTTCTGACCATTTTGCCAGTTTATCCAGATCTCTTCTCATTCTGCCCACCCCATCTGGATCATCTACTCTGTTGCAGATCTTGGTGTCATCTGCAAACAGACAAACCTTACCCTCCAGTCCATCTGCAATGTCACTGATGAAGATATTGAAGAGGACTGGCCCCAGGACTGATCCCTGAGGTACCCCACTTGTGACTTACATCTCTTCTGACTGTATACCATTTACCACCACTCTGTTTTCTGCCCATCAACCAGTTTGCCATGCAATTGACCAACTTCTGACCCACCCCGAGCCTACCCAGCTTATTAATCAATCTTCTATGTGGAACAGTGTCGAAAGCTTTGCTGAAGTCAAGGTAGGCGACATCAACTGCTCCCCCGTGGTCCACCACTCTGGTTACCCAGTCAAAGAAATCTATGAGATTAGTTTGACAGGACCTTCCTTTTATAAACCCATGCTGTCTCGGATCCTGCGCTCCTATGGATTCCAGGTGTTGCACTATCCTTTCCTTAAGGAGTGCCTCCATAATCTTGCCCACTACTGAGGTAAGACTGACCGGTCTGTAGTTCCCTGCCTCCTCCCTGCTACCACTCTTGTGGAGCGGGATCACATGAGCCCTTCTTCAGTCTTCTGGGACCTCTCCTGTGCTCAGAGACTCACTAAACAGTTCTGATAATGGCTCTGCTAGTTCCACCCTTAGCTTCTTTAGTACCCTGGAATGTATGCCATCAGGTCCCATTGCCTTGTCCACCCTGAGCTTATCAAGCTCTTGTAGGACCCTTTCTTTTGTGAAGGGACTAGTGCTCACCTCCCGGCCCCCTCTGTCCATGGTGCTGAGCTGTGGCCCCTTCCCTAACTTCTCTTCAGTAAATACTGAGCAGAAGTATCTATTTAGGATAGATGCTTTTACATATTCATCCTCACACACACCCTTATCTCCTTTGATCTTAGCAATACCCCCTCTGGACTTTCTCCTTTCACTAATGTATCTATAGAAAGACATGACTACTTATGCATGCTACTCATGCATGCACAGTTTAAGTCTGTTGTCCATGGCCATCGTCACTTCCGCAGTTGTGGAAAGAAGAAGCAGTGCACTGGGAAGGGGGGGTGTTTATGCGGCCCACAGAGGGGGAAGGACTACATAAACAGAATCATTGGCAGTTGTGCCAGAGCACTGTGGCAGCACATCAGACTGTGATCTGGTCACATGATTCCAAAGTGCTCTTATACAGATCTGATGATGGCATAACATCTGTGGAGCTTGGCCCATGCAGCCATAAAAATTAGACTCAGAAAGAGACTATTAACAAACTAGAGATCTGGTCTGGGACTTGCTCGTCATCACAATCACTTTCTCATTCTTTTCTAAGCAGTAATTTCTGGTAAGTGTGCCTTAACCAGATTGATCTCAGTGCTGTTGTACTACTTCTGGTTTTCCCCTGATTGTAGTAGGTGGGGGTAATAGCAGTCTTTTAGTGCTAGGTGCTGGTAGTGGCACTATCTGAATAAAAGTAGTACCCATGCTCGTATGCACAAGTGCATTATTTTACATTTTTGTGTTGAAACCTAGCTGCCATACCCTTAACCACTGTCCAAGTCTTCTGAGTTCTCTGCTCATACTTTTCCATCCTGCTGCAGATTTTGGTATCATCATGCATAGTGAAACCTTCCCTTCCTGCGTCTTTGCAATTTCACTTATCAAAAACACTAAAGAGGACTGGGTTCAACACTGATCCCTGAGGTACCCCCCCCCATCACCCTCCCTTCCTTGGAGTGAACCCCATTTACTACTAGCCTCTGTCAGCTATACCCTAACCAATTTCTTACCAAACCATCACATTTTTTGTCTCTGAGTCAATACGGTAGGAGTCATAGAAACATAGAAACAGAGACTTTGACGGCAGATAAGGACCACTAGGCCCATCTAGTCTGCCCATTTCCCTACCTACAGGATAGGCCGCAGATCCTAGTTAACCAACAGCCTATTTCTTCCTACCCCCCACAAGAATTGCCTTATGTCTGTCCCATGCATTCTTGAATTCTCCCACAGTTTTAGACCCCACAACCTCCTCAGGAAGGCTGTTCCATGCATCCACTACCCTCTCTGTGAAATAATACTTCCTCACATTGCCCCTGAACCGCCCTCCTTCTATTAGTAGTCATGCAGAACAAATGTAACTTCCTCAGAAAGTATTTAAGTTACACATACACAACTAGCATGAAAGTTGTTGAGGACAAAAAGACCGTTCAAATGAGCCTATTCACTAAGCTGCACTAATTATATTTTTTTAAAATATGGCCTTCTGATTATCTGAATTTTCATTTTTCTTCACTATTTTCACCTTTTGGATGGCTATATTAAAAAAATATATATAATGAATTCAGTTTAGTGACTACCCTCATTGGAAAGGTCTTTTTGTCCTGAACAACATACATGCTAGTGGTGTATGTGTAACTTGTATACTTTCTGAGATATTTACATTTGTTTGGCATTACTCCTAATGTGTTCGCTCAGAGAGAGAGAAAATGAGGCTGTTTGGAAGCACAGTAGGAGTCATACTAACACACTAAGAAGCCAGCAGAAGAAGGCCATTTGGTCTATCTAGTCTGCTCGTATTTCTGGGGCCAGAGTTTAAGCTACTGTTCCTAGCCCCCTCCTCACTCCTCCCATCCTCCCTACCCAGTACTTCAAGTCCCAATCATATCCCCTCTCTCTGTCTCTCTCTCTCTCCCCCCTGTCCTCCTTGGAGTACATGTTCAGTGCTCTCAACCTTTCCTCATATACCTTGCTCTGCTGACCCACTGTCATTTTTGTAGCCCTCCTCTGTACCTTCTCCAGCAGGTTAATGTCCTTTTTGAGGTGTGGGCACCAGTACTGAACTCCATACTGTAGATGCAGCCTTACCAGTGACCTGTACAAAGGCAGTACAGCCTCCTCTCTCTTACTACTGATCCCCCTAGATATGCATCCCAGCATCTTGTTTGCTCTTGCTGCTGCTTTCTTGCACTGTGTGGAGTGCTTCAGATCACTAGTGATCATCACTCCCAGGTCCCTCTCTTCCTCTGATGCAGATACCAGGACTCTACCCAGGCAGCACTCTGTTTCAGGATTCTTGGTTCTAATATGCATAGCTTTGCATTTCTTGGCATTGAAGCCAAGCTGCCAGATCCTGGAGTACCTCCCCAGCTTTTCCAGGTCATCATGTAGGTCCTGTATCCCTTCAGCTGTGTCCACTGTCCTGGAGAGCTGGGTGTCATCAGTGAATAAGCACATTTTGCCCTTTATACCATCCCCAGTGTCATTGATGAAGACATTGAACAACACTGACCCCAACACCGAGCCCTACGGTACCCCACTGATGACCTTTCTGGTGCCAGATAACTCTTCCCCCAACAACCACCCTCTGGGTTCTGTCACTCAGCCAGTTTTCCACCCATCTGGCCATCTTATCCCAAATCCCAAAATCCACAAACTTCCTGATCAACCTTTTGTGGGGCACAGAGTCAAAGGCCTTGCTGAAATCCTGATAGAGAATGTCTACGGCTTGGCCCCTGTCTACTGTCTTAGTGACGCATTCAAAGAAGTCAATCAGATTTGTTTTACACAATCCCCCCCCCTCCCCATTAACCCATGCTGCCTCAAAACCTGGAGATCATGCTCCTCTAGATATTCCACCAACCTTTCCTTTAGTATGGTCTCCATGAGCTTGCCCACAATTGAGCTCAGACTAACTGGTCTGCAATTCCTTGGGTTATTCTTGGAATCATTTATGTGAAGGTGCACCACATGTTCCGTTCTCCAATCCTGCGATACCACGCCTGACTAGTGAACTATTAAATAGGTCTGTCAGTGGCCTTGCTTGCTCCTTGGCCAGTTCCCTTAATACCCTTGGATGTATTCTGTCTGGACCTGTTGATTTGTCCACCTTTAATGCTAGCAGCCCATCCCTCACTCTGTCCTCCTCTATCACAACATCTGCTCCTGCTCCTCTTCTCCCTACTTAAGGCACTGGTCCGTCCTTCTCCCTGGTGAAGACGGAATAGAAGTATTCATTTAGTATCCCTGCTTTTCCACCATTATCCTCCACTCACTCCTCCTCTTTCTTAAGCCTAACAATCCCTTCCTTCTTGTCTCTTTTTTCACTTATATAGTGAAAGTAAGACTTCTCATCTTCTTAATTTCTTCAACTATCTGTAGCTCCTTCTGTGCTTTAGCTCGCCAGACTTCCTTACCTGCCTCACTAGCCAACCTTAGGTAGTTTTCCCCTATCCACCTCTGTTTTGGTCTTCCTGAATTTTCTATAGGCCAGCCTCTTTTCTGTTACTGCCTGGGCAACTCAAGAACTGAACCAGCTGGGTGCTTTGGCCCTTGTGTTTTACCCCTTAGCCTAACACACTTCTCTGTTGCAACCAGTATTCCTTCTTTAATGATGAACCACGTTTGGTCCACCCCCATATCTGGTCTGATGCTTGCCAGGTGCCTATTTAGTACATCACCCATTTTCCTGAAGTCCGCCCTTCTAAAATTCAAGATTTTGGTCTTAGTCAGGATGCTTTCCCTGCCCATATCTAATTTGAACCACACTGTGCAGTGGTCACTCCCACCCAATGGCTCCCTGACCGTTATTTCCTGTACATGCTCCCCATTTGTGAGCACAAGTGCACTTAGGTAGGCATAATCCACACACAGAATACTTGATGGTAGGAATTAGACTGACCACTTCACAGAGGATAGAGATATGTGGGCCATAGTCAGTGACTCCCTGCAGCAAACAAGTCAGTGCAATAAAGCATACAAAAAGACACTGGATATTATGGGTTTTACAGGGAAAGGGTTTCACAGCAGGCAAAGCAAGGTGATTCTGTCACTGCGCAGATCCCTAGTGAGGTTTCACCTGGAGTGCTATGACCAGTTCTGGAGACCTCACCTGAGGAAAGACCTAGATAGACTGTGGCTCTAAACATCTATTCACTGAAATCCAGAAGGGAGTGTGGGTACATGATTGAAACATACAAGTGTCCCTGTGATATAAAGAAGGTAAACTGTTATGTCCTATTTGTACAAAATAGGGATGCAGTCACTAGTAATATGAGTGGAGGTTGTAGGATGCAAATTTCCTTCAAGTGTTTAAATGGGACTGGGACAGAGCAAGAGGAATCATAGTCCCCAAGAAGGGCAATAAGAGTTTAACGTGTGGTAGTGGGGGGAAGGGGTACAGTACAACAGTGCAGTACATACCTCTCAACCTGTTACCTCATAAATCAGGGACAAGGCTTAAATAAATCAGGGACAAAGGCCCCAAATCAGGGACACATCTTAAAAACTGGTGTTATTCACTCAGAAAGCTGACAGAATAAAGGGATTTGTCTTAAGATGCATTTTCTGAAGAAGAGCAAGTATGTTACTTTAATGTTTGACGTTATTTTGTGCTTTTAATCTCTGCTATTCTGTCACAAAAACACAAATTTTATGAGGGACAGGAGAAAATTTTGAGGCAAAATCAGGGACATCCCTGAAAATCAGGGACAGTTGAGAGGTATGGTGCAGTAGGCCAGTGGAGTGAGTTACTGTAGCAAGGGCAGAGTAGATAGATAGATATTCAGTCGCCCTTTAGTCAAGTTCTGTGTTTCTATATTTCCTCTCAGCCGTGCACAATAACAAACCATTACCAAAAACCCTTACATAGATACATATCAATGCGCTTCAGCAAATCCCTACACATCTCAGTGTCCTGCACACATACAGAATTATACCGTGGCCTTTCACCCATGCACAGTCATGAAGCAGTAACCCACAGTCATACAAAAATATTTAACTGTGTTCTGCACTACAATAACCAGGCATGTGTGTGCTGTGTCCATACATACATTAGTACCATTGCCTTCCACCCACAGACACACATAATGGTACCCTGCATCATTAGAAAGATATACAACCATGATCTGAACTACAATAACAGTACATAAGTGCCCTGCACACATATGCACATTTGCACCATTGCCCTGCACCTATACACACCCCTATAATAGTACTGTGCACCCATGCAGACCTTCACAAAAATGCTGGGCACAAAAATCAGTGCAGATAACAGTGTCCTGCAACTTTACACACATTTGTACTATTGCCCTTCACCCATGCACTCCTCCATAATAGAATACTTCATCCATAAAGATATATTACTGAGCAGTGCACTATAAACCAGGCATAACTGTCATGCACCCATATTGCCATATTAGTCACCAATACACACCGACGTAAGAGTAGTGAGCCACTGACTTTGAAAAGCGATCTAAAAGTATCCTGCAACAACACAGAGACATGTAAGAGCACCAGTCACAGAAATCCATGCACATAATAATTTACTGCAGACACACACACCTAAGTAATATTAACCAACAAAAGCAGACAATGCACATTTGTAACACAGTCATGAACCCATAAACACAAGGGCCCAGATATTCAAAAGGGTTGCGCATGGCGCGTAATTGCGCCATCGCCCAACCCACTGATATGCCCTGGCGCAATATTCAAATGGGAATTGCACCTGGCACAAATCCAGATGCACCAGAGCGCATCAGTAATGTGTGCAGGTGCAGGTGGGGGGGCATGCCTCTGCATACTCTGCATATCCCGATATTCAGCCCGGGATGTGCTGAGCCATGCATGCGCAACCCCTACTTGCGCCGCACAAAGCTGATCCAAAAAAAAAAAGGAGCAACGGCTGGCCACCCACAAGTGAGCTGTCATATTGCAGGGTGCAACACAGCAGCTGCCACCTGTGGGTGGCCACTCGAGCTCCGGCTGTACCTCCGTGGTGGCGCCCCCCATGCCTGATCGCGGGCATCAGTTAAAAATAATAACGTCCAATATCTCTGGTGGTCCAGTGGACCGCTGTCTGCCCGATCGCGGGCTTAAGTAAAAAACAATAAGAATCCTATATCCCTGGTAGTCCAGTGGACCGCTGTCTGCCCGATTGCAGGCTTAAGTAAAAAAAAAAAGTAAGAATCCTATATCCCTGGTGATCCAGTGGACCGCTGTCTACCCGATCGCAGGCTTAAGTCAAAAAATGAAAGAATCTTAGATCCCTGGTGGTCCAGTGGACCCCCTCCCGCAGCCCTGCCCCCAGTCAGTGGTGGGCAGTACCAACCGCC
The DNA here is from genome assembly GCA_016271365.2 of Neoceratodus forsteri. Lineage (NCBI taxonomy): Eukaryota > Metazoa > Chordata > Ceratodontiformes > Ceratodontidae > Neoceratodus > Neoceratodus forsteri. Next base: position 1,318,901,925 of record CM028131.1, read on the forward strand.
TGCCCGCGCCCGCCGACTGACACCGTGAATGGGACTGTATGCAGCCCATTGGTCCTGGCGTGAGCCAATGGCCGTGCAACCGATGCGCTCACCACATTCAGATATGTGAATGGATCCATTCACATATCTGGAATGTAGTATAGCTATAACTGCACGCCCATTGGCTCACGCTGTGGACCAATGAGACAGCCCTCCTACGGTGTTAGTCGGGCGTGGGTGGCATGTAGGTGGTGCTGCTGCCGCCGCTGACGAGGGAGCGGCGGTGAGGACCAGTGGCGGTGGGGACGGGGTACATTGGACCACCAGGGACATAGGAGTCTTATTTTTCTACTTAAGCCCGCGATCAGGCAGACAGCGGTCCACTGGACCACCAGGAATATAGGATTCTTTTTTTTTTTTTACTTAATCCCGCGATCGGGCAGACAGCGGTCCACTGATCCACCAGGGATATAGGATTCTTTTTTTGTTCTACTTAAGCCCACGATCCGGCAGACAGCTGTCCACTGGACCACCAGGGATATAGGATTTTTTTTTTTTTACTTAATCCCGTGATCGGGCAGACAGCGTTTCACTGGACCACCAGGGATATAGGATTCTTATTTTTTTTGTTACTTAAGCCCGCGATCAGGCAGACAGCGGTCCACTGGAGCACCAGGGATATTGGATACCTTTTTATTTTACCAGTGCCTACGATTGGGCTGACAGCGGTCCACTGGACCACCAGGGATATAGGATTCATTTGTTTTTTTACTTAATTCCGCGATCAGGCAGACAGCGGTCCACTGGACCACCTGGGATATTGGATGCTTATTTATTTTACTTAAGCCCGCGGTTGGGCTGACAGCGGTCCACTGGACCACCAGGGATTTGGGATTCTTTTTGATTTTTCAACTGCCTGCGATCGGGCTGTGGGGCACATTGCCGCGCTGCACGGGGCGTTGGTTCCCAATGGCTGCTGCCTGGCAGGGCGCCAGGCACAAGTCGCCGGGGATCAGCGCACCTGCATGCAAATGGGGCCACAATGACATGCAAATGGCCCCATTTGCGCCTTGCATACATTATGGCCCTATTTGCGTGTGCACTTTTGAATATCGCAGTTGTTACGCCTAGCGCATCCCCCTGCTCCACTCTGGCCACTTGCACTGGCGCACTGCCACTGCGCCATGCACACTGCGGGTGGCCAGGGTGCGGTATTCAATGATGCTGAGCCATGGCGCAGCTCCGTTGAATATCGGCCAGTCAACGCCCCTGCGCAGCCAAGCTGCACTGCGCCCAGGCATATCTGGGCCCAGACACTACATTGCCAGTAACAGTAAAATAAATACCTGTCTCTTTCAGACACTTTTAACATTCAGCAGCAATTCAGATATGACAGTTGTAATATGCATTACTCTGGCATTTTGTTTTTTCCTGTTTAAATGAAAAAAATGGTGGGACATGCATCTGGTTTCAGCAACACTGACTGAGTAAAACCAATAGTATCTAAAAGAGTTTGTGAAATTGTAAATTGAGCTTCTGTAAAGTAGCCAGCACATAAAATGTTATGATCAGTTGGTTCCTAGCAGGCACATTTAACACCAAGTGCCCACTGCTTGCACCGATGGTTGTCTTTAGGAAAGGTACAGAAACTGTGTGCATACCCTTTCCCATTCTTATAACCAGTGGCACAGCAGTGCATCATCTCAGCAAAAAATTAAAACAGGAAACAACAAAATTGAACAAAAAGTAACCACACAGCCAGACAATAAAGTCAGTTAAAAATAAAATATACTGTAACAAACTTTGTTAGCAAGTTGATAGCATTATAAAAGCAGGGAAATAAAATTATGTTGGTAATTAGGGCATTAGAACTCACACTGTTTTTTGCAAAGTCACTGTCAGAAGCACAATTTAAGCTGTCAGGAAACACAATAAATTTTGAGAGTAGGTCAAACACTGGCACAGGGCACTCTAGTACCCAGATTACAGACAAACACTGCAATGACAGACTGTTAGACACACAAATCTGATAATTTAAAAGAAATTACAATAGACTCAGTATAAGGATAAGGAGAGTGTGTTAAATCAAACCAAAATGCACTGACTGCTGCCCGTTGTTGACCAGGAAATACTACTGTAAATTGGAACAACATCTCTGACAGATGGCACTGCTCACAGATCACCCACTGATGTTATGATGCTGCAGATGCCAGCAGCCCAGCTTAGCAGAGCATCTGGAACAAATTACAGCAGTGAGAGGAAAACGAAGCTACTAACATGAAAGCAGAATTCCAGTATTTATTAAGCAGAAGGGTAAAAAACCAACTAGGACACTGCTTTAAAGGCATTTCTTTATTAATACTACCATTTGCAGCAAAAAAATAAAGTGTTGCACATGATCTTTAAACAGAAAGAAGGGATTATTTAATTCAAATGCCATAGTGATTTGCATTAATGGAAGGATACACTGAAAAGTCCAAAACATGTGTTCCACAATAAGCCATTTTCCAGCTGAGTTTCAGCTAGATGACTGTAGGCTCCCGCCCACAGCCATAAAAAGTTTTACAGATCTTCCTGGACTAAGTCTCCATCACTCATTCACACTAGTGGGATAGCGCCAGAGGTGCTAGGACCAAGCGGGAGCCTAAAATTTTCTGAAGGGTCGGCGCCGAGACAGTACCATGCATGCGTGGCACCACGAGACTAGCTCGCACCTTTGTAGGCTATCTTGGTGTCGACCCTTCAACCGCCTCAGTTCCTTTTCTCCCACCGTGGAGTGCACTTGGATGTCGATGTCGCTCGTCTGCCAGAGTCTAACTTTTCGTCTATACGACAGCAGCTTTTAACGTTAAAGTTAAATATTTTAAGTAGTAATTTCTTATTTTACGAACAAGAAAAGAAGATTATGAAGAAGAAGAAGAAAAAGAAATTATTTCCTGCCGTCAATGGAGTCATCCTTAGACGGTAGCAGTGATGGTAGGAGGACTTAGTTTGAAAGTTTTTATGGCAGAGGGGCTGTGTCCGATCCGCCACCCTTAATTAACGGAAGGGGGTCTGACTATGGACAGTCCTGTGCTCAGGAGGGGGAGGACAGTCCTCCGAAGCACAAATCTAGCGGTTCCCGGGATCTGGCTCCGCTTAACCTCAAGCTCCTCTTCCTCATTGGGGGAAGAAGAGTCGGTGCCACTCGAGATTGCCATTGGTACGTCTGCACGAGGATTGTTCATCGGGAGGGCGATGGGCCTGAACTGACTTTGGTGGGTTCCTCTTGGCCCCACTCTAATGGCTGCATTCTCGACTCTGAGCTCCATCTCTGTCCTCGTTGGAGCTCCAGTGGGCAGTTTCACCTCTGGGCCGCTCCTATGGAGCAGGGGGTTTGACTTTCCAGTTTTTCCTGGCTCTGTTCCTGATTTCGGAACTTTCAGGCCTTGGAGCCATTGGACGAGAGCCAGGTTGATTGGAACATGATGGGCGAGGTACCCTCTTGGTGCCTTTGCCATCAGGTCAACCCCTCGTGCCTACCCCCCTCTCCCTTTTCCATGCATGGGCCGGCACGGGCACCACCTTTTTCCTTCTTCCCTTCTCAGGATTTCCATTGGCATTTTCCTTAGGCACCATGGTTTGGTGCCGTGGCTTGGTGCCTTGGTCAGCGCCAAGCCTCAGTGCCTTGGTCGGCACCGTGCCTCGGTCGGCACCATGGGTCAGTGCTGTGGGTCAGCGCCATCATTCTGTGCGGTGCTGTTGTTGCTGCCGTTGGTTGTTGGCACCATCAGTGATGCCACGGGTGTCTGGGTAGCGCTCTGAACCCATGAGTGCCTGGGCAGCACCATGCACCTGTGAGTGCCATGGGTGGTACCCGCGAATGCCATGGGTGGTGCCAGGAGCACCCATAGGTGGTGCTGTGGGTGCTATGGGTGCCACAGGTGCCATGGGTGCCACTGGTGCCATGAGTACCATGGGTGGCACTGGTGCCCTCGGGTGCCATTCTTGCCATGGGTGTCATGGGTACCATGGCGCCATGGGTGCCCTCAGGTGCCATTGCTACATGGCTGGCAGGGGGCCTGTGGGTACTGCCGCGGCTGCCCTTGGGTATCGCCCAGGTTGGCATAAGCACTGCTTGGTGCCCTCCTGTGCCACGAGTGATGCTGGTGCCGCATGTGTGCTAGTGGGTGCTGTATGGCAGAATTAGCGATGCATTTTTCCTCTTCGGACTTCCTTTCCACAGAACTTGTGGCGGGATGTTTATCGCAAAATGAACTCCTGTTCTGTGGATTATTTTTTCCACACATCTTAGTGAGTGGCGGTCTATGGGGGATCTTGTGTCATCCAGCAGCTTTCTGCTGATGGAACTCTGCTGTACTGCTCTGCCAGCGGAATCTCATTCAACTCAGCACTTTCTCAGCTCCCTACATGGTACCAAGCTCCTCAACATCCTTCCTGATGGCGGAGTTTCTAGTGGCTCTGACCTAGACCTCTCTTGGGGGTCCTTCTAGGGCAGAAGTGCATCTAGATGGGTTTTTCCCTGTCCTTCTGGTCAGTAATACAGTGGACGACTCATTTTATATACTGAAGGGTATGTCCTCTCTATCATCAGAGTCCGTGATGGAAAACGTTTTCAGTAGTTCCTCAGTAATGGGGTCCACTATAGTATTTCACACCGCGTCTGTGGACCATACACTTCTGCGTCTAGACTTTTTCAATTGTCAAGACAGTTACACTCTGTGGAACATTCTAATTTAATGGTCGGGAGCCGCTCTTGCTCTCCTTTGATAGGGGTATATAGCCCCCTTGCGATTTTGCCCCTTCGGTGACTTCTTCGGCACAGGTGGTTAACATCTCTCCAGCTGTGATTATTAGTCCGGTCATGATTTCAGTATGGATGCTCAGACTCCTTCTGCACTCAGATGGAGAACATCTTTGTCATTTTGTATCAAGACAATCCTTGCAAAATAGCAGCCTGAAAGCCTTGTTAGGCTCGGACTAAAATAAAAAATAAACATTTTTATCACAGCACAGGGCCTAGCCGAAATTATCTGATACCCCCCTTTTTGGATCTGGTCAGGTTCCGCCTCAGCCCCTGAGGTGCTCGTCTCCAGAGTATGGTAAAGAGTACCTGACCTCTTCTTCCCCTAGGGGGAGTCCGATAAGGCAGCGGTATGGGTCATCTCTTTCTCTAAGAGAGATTTCTCTCATTCAGAGACATTTCCTAGACCTAGGCGACTGCCCAGTGTGTTAATTCCCCTTTCTTTTTATCAGGCTTTCTTCTCTTGAGCAGAGCCTTTCAGCAGCAGAAGCGACTCTCCACCGAGTCGGAACTCAGGTTCCTACTTCCTTGCTTGCTTAACTTAACAGGCGATTTTCTCCTTCTTGACGGAAGGTCAAGTAGGTCTTTTTTCTGAGGTAGCTTCTCAAATATTCACACCTTCGGTTCCTGTGCACTGGTCAATGCCAGTCGCTCACAAAGCTATCCTTTTCAAGTGCGTGATGGAGTTATGATGTTTGTTTTTCAGCAAACAAACTAGAATCCTTTCCTACTCCCTTCAGGGAGGCCAGAGTGGGTAATGCCTCACCGCATTGAGTCACTGCCTCTTTCAGTCACTTCAACAAATGGGTTAGCCCTAACTTGGTCCTGCTGTGTCCCTCCTCAACGCACATCTGCCTCTATTTGCCTTAGAAATCCAGCCCCTGTTTTTTTCTCTCGGAGTGTTTTTTTCTGCAGTGGACACGTCCTCCTGTACACTTTTTCTTTCTTCCCTGAGTTCAGAGACTGCAACTACAGTTGTACACACAGGGGCAGGATGATTCCTTTGGAATATGCAGTGGGTAGGATCTGGTTCTACTAGACTACCACGAGAGGCTTCTAAGTCGTGCTTGGCCTTCCATCAGAAAGGTTCCTGTGACTAAGTGGAGACCATTCTCCTTGATGTGCTAACCCCACCTGGACCCCCCTTGCCCACCAAGTAAGGGGTTCAAGTGCTTCTGGACCTGTTGTTTACATGTCAGCCATACTTGATAGTGGGGGTTTCCATCTGCACTTTCCGGTCTACCCTGAACCAGTAGACTTTACCTCTGACTCTTTCAGTTCCTGAGGTCCCTTTACTTTACATTAGTACATGTCTTTGACACTATTAATTCTGGTCCTAGATCAAACTGTGAGGCCAGGTTCTTGCCGCTCTCCTAGAGTGGTTGCAGCTTCCTGGCAGACTTTCATTTTGAGTCCATTGCAGTCATCTGCAAAGTGGTGGATTACAACTCAAGTGCTTATCTTGTAGGCACTATGTTCTAGCTGCTCTTTACAAGACAGTTATTTTTATTAGCAGGACAGTCCTTGGCTGGCCTTTTCTGAGTGAACCCTATCTCCTACCGCCCTACTCAGGGTTGTTGGTTTTAGCTCGGTACTCTCCCACTAGTGTGAACGAGCGATGGAGACTTAGTCCAGGAAAATATGGAAATTACGTACTTACCGTAAATTATTGATCTTCTTGGACAGTCTCCATCACTCATTCACATGCCCACCCACCATTCCCTGGGTTCACTCATTTTCTTTCCTGGTCTTCATGGTCCTATGGTTCAGACTGTGAGGACATTATTCTTTGACCTTTCTTGCAAAGGCCATCTGGGCCTTCAGGCTCAGAAACTCAGGATGAGTTATTCTCATTAGTTACACTGCACCTCCTCGGTCGAAAAGGTACTGAGGAGGTTGAGGGTCGACTCCGAGATAGCTTACACCGCCAGCTAGTCTCGTGGAAAGTCAGCTGCACAAGGTGGTCCTGTCTCGGGCGCCAACCCTTCAGAAAATTTTAGGCTCCCGCTTGGTCCTAGCACCTCCGGTGCTATCCCATTAGTGTGAATGAGTGATGGAGACTGTCCAAGAAGATCAATAATTACGGTAAGTACGTAAATTCTCATTTCTTGTTGAGTAGCGCTTGTATATTGTATGGTGCAATAATACTGCCCCAGTTTCTGCTCTACATATTTTAAGGTGAAGAACTGAAATTCATATTTTTGTTTAAAGATTTAAAAAATAGGGTTTGTTGTAACCCCGCAGTGACTGACAGTGTGCCAGCGATATGGGTTTTAGAGTGGACTCAGAACACTGCAGTTGGATGGCCAAGGCTAGAGAAACTCTGCAGCAGGGAGGGTGGCATGCCATTCCTTCACCACAGTGACACTGGCATTTGCCAAGGGAGCTTGCTCCAACCCAAAGGTATGCTGATTGCATGCATATGAGTTCATACGGCACCAGCGTGTTGCCATTGGGAGAATGAGGGTACTTGAGAAGGAAAGGAGGAAATAATGACAGCACGGTAATCCTGGGTCCTGCCTCCTGCCAGATCCCTACATGTACAATATGGGTGATGGCAAGTGGAGTTGTTGGGACTTTGATGTGGCTGCGTATAAAGGGCGGACAGCTGGCTTGAATATAAACACCACTATAAAAAAAATGTGTTTCTGTATTTTCTGTACACACTTAATACTCTTCTGTACTTACATTTTTCTAAAGAACTGAGCAGAGATAAAAATGCAACAGCCATTTTTAACTCATTTTACCTTTTAGGTGGAGGGGGTAATGCAGAGCGTGACACACAGTTAACTGCCCATCCAGAACCTGTTGCTGCAATTCATGAATCCAGAACGCTTCTCCAGTTTGTAGCTGCAGGTATCAGTACATTTTTATATACAGAGTACTTTTATTTTCCTTTCTGTTTTATCTTTCAGTTCTGACCTAAGTACAACATGTTGTCATTAGATTGTACAATTCTTTTGTCAATAAATTTTTATTTAAAATTTTTCTTATGACAACAATATAGAATATACTCTATTAATACAATACTGATATAGGAGCTATTAAATAGAGAAGAATGTATGGGGTGCTGTACATTGTTTTTTTCTTTACATAGCTAAGGTCTGTGATATCACATAAAGGTTTGTGATGGAATCATACACCAAGGGTATTAGAAAAAAAATCAACAATGATAACACTCCATAGTTTATTTTTTAAAATTGCTGCAGTTTTTTGATTGGAAACAAAAAAAGTAACTGCAAAACCATTGTGAAAGTTGGAAGAATTTATTTGCCTTGCCATTTAGCATCTTGAATGATGAACATCTTCTATAAACATAAACATTTACAAATTGTGTAAAACATACATTTGCAAAACCTTTTTTTTGTGTGGGAGAAACTCATTTGGAAAATGTGAAAAAAATGTGGGGAGTAACCTGAAACACACACTGAAGAGAAAAGTAAGTCCACTAAGAGAAATTATAATGTTCTAGTGTGTTACTTCACAAACTTTGTAACAATTGTTTGTTTAAAGGTTTTTTTTTGTACTGAGAGCAGAGGCTTTGTACGTGGAACTATAAGAAATGGCAGTTTGTTTATGTGGCTCAAAAGTGCATAAGGGGAAGGTGGTTTCTTTACTAATGTGTTTGATAGACAGCTATGTCATAATAACTGTCCAGTTATTATGGTGAAAGCCGGTTATTATTGCATTTGAAAGTGCTGCCAACCCAATTACTAAATAACCTAACTAGTAATTATATAGAGAATAATGCCTGTGCAAGTGTGTGTTATGAGGATTTTTCACACACTCGAGGTGTGTAATAATCCCCAGAGAAGCTTGAGGGATTTATGAGATTATCACACACCATGGGTGTGTGAATAATCATCACAAGACAAACCGCACACGGCATTATTTTTTATAGTAACTGGTGCAAGGTTTCAACAGAGACAAAAACTGTAAGCTCCATTTGTGTGAGCAAGCGTGTGTCTGAGCAGCTGCTGTAGTCACACAAACACAGTGTGCTTTCTTTCTCACTTCAGTGAAGTGAGAGCATGAGGAAGAAAACACTGTAATAACCCGCAGTCAAGTTATTACAGAATTCAGTGGGTTATTACGGCGTTTTATCAGGAGTGGATATCCGGTTATTATAGGGGATCACCAATTATTATACATTAATATAACATTTAAACAACAACTAGTCAGATAATAAACAGAGAAAAAGAAGAAAAAGAAAGGGAAAGAGGAAAAGAGAAACCGTAAAAAAGTTACCTGATCTTCTAAGAATCAATCTTCACCATTTTCTTTTATTTATTTACTATTTTCCCTCCCACCAGTGACTCCGTTCAGCTGGGACACCCCAGCCCCATTACCCCAACATCCTCTGGGACTTACTGCCAGCTAGTATACCCTCAGCAGGGTCGATGGGTCTTCCCATTCCCTCTGTCAACCAGCTCCAGTAGTTGGACCAGTGAGCCCAGCTAGTCGGGTGCTGGACCTGCAGGCATCCCAGCGCCATCCTGCCAACAGCATCCTTTTTTCTTTTTTCTCCCCTGAGCGGTGGACATGCAATGACACCATGATGTGTGCCGCATGAGCCTGCATGCTCCATTTTGGTGTACGTCCACCCCTCCTGTCTTGGAGGCAGTCCCGAGTGCCTTCCCCCAGCAATCTGCTAGGGCCCAGCATACACCAGGTTCTGCAGAATCTCCCCCCTGGAGGAGGAGAGCAGTCCTCTGGATGCTCAATCCTCCTCCCTGTGGATGATCCTCCGACAACCCAAGCTTGCTATTGAACTCAGGTCACTGGCATCATGAGCGATAGAGCTACCACTGAGCTGGTGGGCTGGCATCAATCTTCACCATTGATCCATACTTATGGGTGTAGGGCTGGAAGTATAAGATCTTGCAGGAGCCTTTTACATACAGTACAGAAGCTGACATTGGCTACTGGAGTCATACGCACACCTGATGTGGTCCCTTGCACTAGCCAGTAACCATCATCGGCTCCCTCATGCAGCTCTGTTCTTCCCGCCATTGAGTGTACACAGTGGGAGCAACAGCGCCTCAGTTTGACTGTCATCGATCAGATTTCTTCTGTGATGCCCCCTTTGTTTTATTATTTTTTATGAAGTCGAAGTCCCCCAAAAATGGGGCTACTAAAGACTGTCAGCCCCTCATTTTGCATTGTTGCCCTGTGGTAAACCGATCATGGCGATGAACCAACATCTAGTCTGCTGGAACTACCTTGGCCACACTCACAACATGGACTCATGTAATGCTTGCTTCTCCATGGACCCACCAGACCCTGTAAGTTTGTGCATTGAACTGGGATCACCCAATCTCCACCTTTAGAGGCAGGCAGCACACACATGAGGCTAAGGTCCGCTTTCTGGGCCCTTCCCCTGGGTCCCTTACCAGTGCCTCTGGTACGGAGGAAGTACAGGATCCTCCTCGACCTCTCCTGCTGAGGCATTGGAGGCCCTGGGGTGGTGTTGGGTGGACAGCAAGCTCCATCTTGGCAGCTGGCTGTGCACCCTCCCCCGTCTGACAAATTACATCCCCTGTGCTAAACTCCTTAACATGTCCTTCTCATCTGGGATAGTGCCTATGCTATGGAAATCTTGAATTGTCATCCTACTTCATAAAAAGGGTAATACAACATCTCTTGATAACTATTGCCTGATCTCACTTCTTTCTGCTCTTGCAAAACTACAAGAAAAATAACGCATCAGCAGCTAGTGAACCACTTGCAGCAATATGACCATATCTGTGCTGAACAGCATGGTTTTCACAAAGGGCACAGAACCAACACTGCTCTAATAGAATTCACTGATGCCATTTACCATGCCACGGACAAAGGCTGCGTAGCAGGCAGTGTTCATGGACCTGACCGAGGTCTTTGATCAAGTCAACCACAAGAAACTAATAAATTGGCTTGATGCTGTTGGCCTAGGGCCACCAGCACTTGCCTGGTTCAAAGACTACTTGACTGACACAACTCAGGCTGTCAGGATTGGAAACATACTTTCAGGAGTTAATAACATCACAAGCAATATACCATAAGGTTCTATTCTCGGCCCCATCTTGTTTACCCTTTTCATAAATAATTTGCTTGCGGTCTGCAAACCTGTACAGACCCTTCTATTTTTGGAGGACGCAGTTCTCTTTACACATAGTAACATTAATGCCATTAACCTTCCACTCAGTTCCTGTCTAGCCAGGCTTCAAAACTGGTTTTAAATGGAAAATATGGTGCTCAACCTTCCCAAGACACAGTCCATGCTATTTGGGACTAGGCACAGAATAAACAGGTATCCTCCAGTTTCTGTGTCAATACCGGCAACGGTACACCCCTAGCTAAGACACTGTCTTTCAGATACTTCAGGTTGATCTTGACCCTACGTTATCCTTCAAATCCCATCTGCGACACACCACCTCTCTGTTACATCAGAAGCTAGGTGCTCTCTACTGTGTTCAACATTTCTTATCTCCTGAGGCCAGATGCCGTATTGCACTGGCAAACCTAGTCCCATCATCAGATTATGGATCGGTTGTAATTGATGCTACCAGTAAATCCACACTATGGCAAAAACCCACTGTATATTACAAAATATGTAAATTTGCCTTAGGTTGCAGGTCCAATGTTCACCACTGTACAGCTGTCAGATCCTTTAATTGGTTTCCCCCAACGTCAAATCCAATCTAACTATTGCAACACTAGTAAAGAAAACTATGCATACTGGGAGATCTTCCTACCTCGGCAGCCAAATCTCTCCCGTCAACCTTCCCTCCTCCCACTCTGCAACCAAAAACAGCATAATAATACCCAAGTTTTGCACAAATATGAGTCAGCTCTCTTTTAGTTATTGTGCAACATCAGTTTGGAACTCCCTACCTCCTGTCAAAACATATCCCTATGCCTTTTCCAAGCTCCTAAAGTTACACTACTCCTCCTCAGCTCTAGCCTGCTCTTGCTTCCAATAACCTCCCCTTGTCATGACCTCCCACCTTCTATTAGCTAATCCTACCCACCGACCATATTGTAAAAATGGTGTAAATAAGAACTGAACATTAGAGGTACATTGACAAATCAAGCTCTTTGTTTAATCCACAGGGATGTATTGCCTGTAGTCTGAAAATCCAAAATGAGTCCCTTTTGCAACACTAACATATGTTGGTAGAACGACACGCTCTGCCAAAAAAAATATTTCAGAACGTTTAATGGACATAAAACACAAGATGAACTCATCAGTGGGATCCACTTTGCAAACCATCACAAGATGGTAGCATGTTGAAATTTGGGATACTAGAATGGATAGCACCACCTGAAAGAGGGGGTGATGGGTTAAAAGTGCTGTTACAATGGGAATCCTTTTTGGACTTTCACACTTCAGACTATATATCCCTGTGGATTAAACAAAGAGCTTGATGTGTCAGTATACTGTACCTCTAATGTTAAGTTCTTAAGTTACACTGTTTACAGATGTATATATAGAGAATAATGCATATGTAGGGGGTTGATATCCAGTTTTTTTACACACACAAGGTGTGTGATATTAGAGAAACCTCGAGAGCGATACTCGAGAGGTTTCACTAGTATCACACACCAAGGGTGTGTTTAAAAAAACTGCTATCAACCCCTTACAAATGTTTTATTTTTTATAATAAAAGGTGCAAAATAAGTATTTACTAGATCAAAAAATGCTAACTAAAAACGTACTTTCCCCACTACCCCTGACTGGTTCCCTAGGCTGCATGAACTTTCACTTTGGACTGGCATGACCCCAACCCATCGAGATGACGCAACAACAGACATTAAAGCTGGAGGACTTGTAACGCCTTTATTTAAATAAATTGAAAAAATGTTTTTTTTTTACTGAAGTGTTATTCGTTTTTCTCCATTGCTACGAAAGTGATCTGCCTTCTCACCCCAGGAATTCTTTAGCATCTATTGACAGAAGCAGTATACCAGCTGGGTTCAGCTGCCCTGGAGAGGAGGAGTCAATGCAAGTGAGAAAGTCATTGGCCAATCAGGATAGAGATAGAGTAGAGTGCTGCCTGCAATAGCCTGAGGGACCTCAGAACTTTTTTCTCTGCTGAACTGGCAACACTGCCCCGGAGCTCTCCTCTTCAGAGACCTTCCTGTGCCATTTTCTTCCTTTTTGAGTGCTGCTTTCAAGGTATTTTGTATATTTTTCTCATTTTACCTATTTTTACTGCAACTGAGCTAGGTTCCACACAGTCGCAGGTTTTTTTCATATTTTTTCCGCTTCAGCATTTTTTTCTAAAGTAAAAGTTGCCCGCGTGCACGATAAATTGCGTCATTTTTAGTGAAATAGTTTTCAGTATTTTGCAGTGTTTTTTTTACCGCTTTTGCGTTAAAATCATCGAATTGGTTTTTTGCACACGTGCGCTAATTTCGGTTGCGCACCTGCGTGGATTTCTGGAACCCTCTTTTTTCTTCCTTATGTAAGTTTTATATATATTTGAAGGGTAGTCACCCTTTTTTCTGGGGAGATACCTTTTGTGTCACTGTGCAGTGGGCTTCTGTTGACAAGAGGTGTGGAGGTGGTTTCCGTTCTTTTCCACTGCAGTGAAAAAAAAACAAAAAACTTTTACCTCTAGTAAGGTTAATTTTGATTTGGTTAGCTTTGGCCTGTCCCTTTACTATGGCCTCGCAGTCTACCTCCTCCTCCTCTAAAAGCGCTGAAGAGGGTACCTCAACACAAAAAGTAATGACAAGTCCTCTAGGGACTCCAGTGAAACTAAGTCTGGTAGAAGTAAAAATTCTAGCCAAGCCTCTAAAACAGCTTCAGAGCAGGCTTCTGAGCCTGCCCCTACAAAAAAGTCTAAGAAAGACAATAACACTACTGCCCCTCCTTCCGAAAGGCATTCGGAGACTACAGTAGCTGATAAAAATGTGCCCTCTGCAGATGATTTAGCAAAAGCTTGGCATTTATATCAGACTTTACAATCTATGGGCAATATTTTCTCGTTTCCAGTGGGACCGAGTGATTCTCTTCTTGAGGACCCCTATGCCCGGGGTTTTTATTTTGATGAGGGAGAGGATCATGGTGGTGAATCACCTCATGGGGACCCTCTTATTCCTGATGGCCACCCTGGGGTTGGTGTTCATGATGATATTGATACAAATGAAGAAGCCTCTTCCTTTTTACATTTTTAAAATAGATGGTGGACACCCTGGACCTGCCTCTCCAGGATGTCACCGATCAGGAGATGGAAGACGACTACGTAGAGATGATGGGCATTTCTCCTCCTAAAAGGCTCATCCTCCCTATACACAACACTTTGAAGAGAAGTACATTTAAGGTTCTGGAAACCCCCTCAACCTCTACCAGGGTAGACAGAAGGATTGAGAAGAAATACCAGCTCAAGTAAGTCTACTGCTGATTTTCTTTATACACATCCAGATCACAGAGGGGTAGTTCAGACAGCGGCCTGTGACAAAGCCAATGTGTCGCTGTCTGTGCTTTCACCAGAGAAAGATTCTAGAAAAATAGATCTTATGGGTAAGAAATCTTATGCTACCACCTTTCTCTTGCTGTGCATGTCTTCTTTCATGGCATACACAGCCAGATATCAGAGGGCTGTGTTAAAAACTGTACCGGCCATAGTGCAACATAGGGGGGACACTATGCTCAGGGATGTTTCTGAAACTGTTAAACGAGCCGTGGAAGCCACAAAGTACCAGTTTCACATGGCCTTAGATAATAATCATATAACCTCGAGGGTCATGGCTCAGGCTGTTTCTCTCAGATGTTTTGCTTGGTTGAGAACTACTAGTCTTACCCAGGATGTCCAAGCCCAGGCGTTAGACTCCCCCTTTGAGAATAACTCTCTCTTCGGGGATCATACTGAAGTCTATATGAAAAGAATGGATGAGTTCAAACACACGTACAAGAGTAATTCAGAGAAAGAAAAGCCCTCTTCCTCTCAGAGAGCTCACCATAGAGGGGGTAGGGGCAGGGGTTATTTACCTAGGGCATTCTTCCCCATGCCATATAACATGGATTTCTCTCAGATGAGTTTTTTTTCAGAAGAAGGGGCAGGAGGCGTCAAAGAAGAGCTAACCCCACTCCTGCTACTTCTTCTCAGTCTAGACAGCAGTCTTCCTGACTCCTTGCTGGTTGCCTCCCCTCCCTCCGTGGGGGAAAGGCTCTTACACTACCTCCATTGTTGGCATCAGATCACTTCAGACAAGTGGGTTTTGGAGGTAGTGGAGCAGGGCCTATCCCTTCAGTTCGAAAGATTCCCCCTTCTACACAGACCCTCACAACCAAGACCTTCCTCCCCTGCAGAATGATTACTGCTGGAGGTAGAGGTCAAGAATCTCATGAGGGTCAAAGCCATGGAATGAGTGCCGCTTTCCCAATGGGAAAGGGTCTTTACTCCAGCTATTTCCTGACCCTAAAGAAAACGGGGGAATGGCGACCTATTCTGGACCTACGGTACCTGAACAAGCACCTGATGAATTAAAGTTCAAAATGGTTACCTTAACTCAGGTTATACACTCACTAAAGCAAAGGGACTGGCTAGTCTCCCTGGATCTGAAGGATGCCTACTTTCATGAGCCAATAAGGCAATCCCACAGAAAGTTCCTCAGATTCCGTCTGCCCTCCGGGCATTTATCAGTTTGCAGCCATGCCTTTCGGGCTCACTTCCGCACCCAGAGTGTTCACCAAGTGCCTGGCAGTGGTTGCAGCTCATCTCAGAAGACAGGGAATCTCAGTCTATCCCTATCTGGATGATTGGCTGATTGTGGCCAACTCGTCCCAGTCTGTTTCAGAGGCCTTACTTCGGACAAGGCATATCCTAGAGTCTCTGGGCTTTCTTATCAATGAAAAAAGTCACATTTTCAGCTTGCCCAAATTCTACACTTCATAGAGGCAGAGCTCAACATCCTGCAGGGCAAGGCCTTCCTCCCTTCGGACAGGGTCGACTCTTTCCTTTCTCTGCTAAACTCATTCAGTCCAGGCCAACCAAGACCAGCCAGACGTTTCCTCAGACTTCTCGGTCATATGGCCTCAATGACCACGGTAGTGCCAGGGGCCAGATTCCAGATGAGGGACATTCAGTTTTACCTCAGGTCTCTTTGGTCCCAGAGAAGAGACCCCTTTACAAAACTCATCCCAGTCACAGAGACATTTCTTCGCTCCATGGACTGGTGGAAAGACGCAGACAATCTCAGGGTCGGGGTATCTTTTTTAACTCCCCAACCCTCCCAAATTTTGACTACCAATGCTTCCCTTCTTGGATGGGGGGCCATCTAGGGGATTTGTCCATAAGCGGGACTTGGACTCCAAGGGAATCCTCCCTTCACATCAATCTTCTGGAACTCAGAGCTGTGTTCCTCACCATCAAGGCCTTCGCTTCTCAGCTCAGGGGTCAGTCTGTGCAAGTAAGGACAGACAACACAATGGCCATGTTCTACATCAACAAACAGGGAGGGACTTGATCAACCAAACTCTGCACGGAAGCCATGAGGATTTGGTCCCTTGCCAATTCCCTGGACATGTCTCTGTCGGCCATCCATCTCCCGGGCAAGGACAACATTTTGGCAGATGCCTTAAGCCGCATCAGTCAGGGTCACCATGAGTGGACCCTCAACAAGCAAGTCCTTCACACGGTGTTCAGAAGATGGGGCATCCCAGATCTGGATCTGTTCGCATCCAGTCTGAACCATCAATTACTCCTGTACTGTTGCAGGCCCCCAATTCTGGGGACGATCCCCACAGATGTGTTGACCTTAGATTGGATGTGGAGGTTCCTCTATGCATTCCCCTTCCTCTGCTGTACAGAGTACTTCTCAAGTTAAGGGAACAACCGGCCACCATAATTTTAGTGGCCCCCGATTGGGCAAGACAGCCATGGTATTCCCTGCTCCTCTCCTTGTCGGTCAAGAAACCCATCAGACTTCCTTCGTGTCTCAGCCTTCTGACTCTTCTTCAGACTGGAGTGGTGTTTCCCAACATCCGGTCTCTTCACTTCAAAGCCTGGTACTTGAGGAGTTAGAATTCCCAGACTCTTTGTATTCAGAGCAAGTATTGAATGTTTTACAGATGGCCAAAAAAACCAGCACAAGGAAAACTTACACCTCCAAGTGGAGACATTTTTCTTTTTGGTGTAGGGATAAGGGCTTGGACCCTTTATGGGCCTCTCCTCCTTCCTTATTGGATTACTTGGTTCATCTTCAGGCGGGAGGTCTAAAGGCATCTTCCTTAAGAGTTCACTTAGCGGCCATTTCGGCCTACCTTTCTGCAGGTAAAGAGAAGTCGCTTATTTCTCAACCCATTTTTAAGAAGTTTTTCAAGGGATTTCTTCACTTGCAGCCCCCTGTAAGGGAACTGGTTCCCCCATGGGACCTTAACCTCTGTATAGCCAAGCTCATGGATCCTCCTTTTGAGCCTATGGCTATGGCTGACTTGAAATACGTTACCTGGAAGACTGTCTTCCTAGTGGCCATTACCTCTGTCAGACAGATTTCAGAGTTGCAGGCCCTGTGTACAGATCCTAACTACATTATTACCCATAAGGACAAGGTTGTCCTGAGGATGAATAGGAAGTTCCTTCCCAAGGTGGTCTCGGAGTTCCACCTTAATCAGTCAATCTCTCACCCGGTGTTGTTCTCAGATAAGTCCTCCCCAGGTGAGCACAAATTGCACAGCCTGGATGTGAAGAGAGCCCTTTCTTTCTACTTGGAGCGAACCAAGCAGTTCCGAGAGACACAATCCCAGCTTTTTCTCACCTTTGGTGAGGTGGGCAGGGGAAAACCGGCAACCAAGAGAACCATTTCCCATTGGATCGTGTCCTATATTCAGTTCTGTTACAACAAGGCAGGCAAACAGCCCCCTATTGGGCTCAGAGCTCACTCTACCAGAGGAACAGCTGCTTCAGTGACAGCTTCCAGGGATATCCCTTTGCTGGAAGTTTGCAGAGCAGCTTCTTGGAAATCGGTCCACACTTTCACCAAGCATTATTGCTTGGACGTGCAGTCCCATTCAGATGCAAAAGTTCGACAGGGCAGTGCTACAGAGCCTTTTTCCTAAATAGGTTTCTGTGCCCTCCTCCCAACTGCACTGCTTTGAAGTCTGCTTCTGTCAATAGATGCTAAAGAATTCCTGGGGTGAGAAGAAACAATTACTCACCGAAGTAATATTATTTCTTCCAGGATATTCTTTAGCATTATTAACACTCCCACCCTTCCTCCCCTGGAAACCTTGTCTGAAGGGCTCTGTTGGGGGGAGGTTTAACCAAACTTGCTAACTGATATTGATCTGAGTGATAAAATGTTTTCACGATAGTGGATTAGAATAGATAGTTTGTGTGCTGTTGACAGTTTTTGCCCCTGTTGGGTACAGTTTTTTGCTCTTTTTCAGCTCCGAAATTCATTCTGAGGTCCCTCAGGCTATTGCAGGCAGCACTCTACTCGATCTCTATCCTGATTGGCCAATGCCTTTCTCACTTGCATTGACTCCTCTTCTCCGGGGCAGCTGAACCCAGCTGGCATACAGCTTCTGTCGATAATGCTAAAGAATACCCTGGAAGAAGTAATATTACTTCGGTGAGTAATTGTTTCTTACCCGACTTGAACCCACGACCATAAGGTACCATAGTTAAAAGGCAGTTTAGTGAAATTCCTGTGAAACATTATATTTGTCTCTGTCCCTGTCACTGCCGCAGGCGGCAAGAAAACGGCTCTCCATTTGGACTGCTGCAGGCTGCTCGGCGCACGACTATAAAAGTCTTATCAACCCGCGGGTTGACACGAGTTTTTACGTATCCACCTGCGGGTTGATACGACTTTTTAAAGTACTCAAAAACGGGTTGATAACATGGGTCACCAGTTATTATACAGTGTTATAGGTTAAGAGTGCAGGATTATTTTTCTGTCAGTTCTTACTGTGAGGAATTCAGGAAACAATATAAAGCTGTTTCTGTTTTTCAAATATGTCTTTGTTGAAGTTACCATGCTTACTGTTTATTAAATTTTTTTTCTCTCTTTAAAAATTCTTTACAGAATTCTGTGAATGATAAGAAGGTTTTTCATAGAACAACATTTGTTTTCCAGTGTTTGAACCTAAAATATCAGTTCTGTGTTGGACTCCTTACCTTTGTTGCTGTTATTTATTATGTCCTGTTTTTTTATATGTATTGATTGTTGCATTATTGAATACAATATAAATATTTTTGTAATGCGCTGTAAGTTATGAGTTTAAAAAAAGATAAAATATATATGAATGTATGCCACTGTGCCTTTCAATTTTTTTATTTACTTTCTTTCTATATATTTCCCTTTTTTTTGTTGAGTTTTGTTGTTTTCTGTTTTTTCATTTATCCTTGTAGTTTTCTTTTTCTTTACCCTATATTTGTTTCCTGTCCTCACCCTTCCTTTTTCCATTTTCTGGTTTTCCTACCCCCTACAAAATCTCAAACTCTCCGCCCCCCCACCCTACCTTCCCTTCCCCTTCCTTTAATGTATAACTTTTATGTTATATAATTTTGTAAAAAAAGTTTTATATTTTTGTATTTTTATTTTACAGAGAAACATAGACAATGACAGCAGAAAAAGACCAATGATCCCGCCAGTCTGCTGGTGGTACCCTATCTAACCCCAGGACCTATTGTCCATCATGGTCCTAGACCTCCCCACCCACCCCATTCCCCGCTCAGTTTCTGTTGTCTCGAGCAACCACTGTAACTATCACTCTGTCCCAGCCATGCTTGAAACCATTAATGATTTTAGCACCAACCAACTAAGTTGGTAAACTGTTCTACGTTTCCTCCACCCTTTCTGTAAAATAATACTTCTTCATTTCCCTTCTGAATCTTCCTCCTGTCAGTTTCCACTCATGCCCTTGTGACCTCAAACTGTTACTCATGCTAAATAATTCCCTGCATGTGCCTTTAACTTTAAAACTACACAACATGCAAACTTTGTTGGCATGATGTGTATGATCATCAGGCGGAGGTATAACTTCCTAAAGATAAGTAGTGATATCTTTGAGCTAACATTCAAGATATCAAAATATCACCTTTTATCCATCACAACTGACCTATTTATAATTGACCAATAGCAACAGGGCATGCCACATTACCTCATAACAATGCGACCTTGATAATCATTATGTCACCCATTCCTCAAATGCATTCCATTCTTAGAAACAAGCATAAAAATAGTAAATGAAAAAAAACTTGTTTATAGCTTTATTTATGAAACTTTCATGTCCCATTGTATATATCAAATGTGATATGAGCTAATGTACAACAACAGAAACACTGCTGACTGCCTTATCTTAATCACATGCTCTTTCCTGCAACCTCTCACTACCAGAGCCTTACCACTGCTCTACCACTGGGCATAGATTCTTCTACCACACTCAACTTTGTACCCCACTTTCCTATTCCCTCACTGATTACTGTCCTATCACCTTCCCTCTTTCTTGCCACCAGCATGGAGTGCCCTATGCGGTTCCACCTTCCCTACCTACTCTCACTCCTTGTTC
The DNA here is from genome assembly GCA_016271365.2 of Neoceratodus forsteri. Classification (NCBI taxonomy): domain Eukaryota; kingdom Metazoa; phylum Chordata; order Ceratodontiformes; family Ceratodontidae; genus Neoceratodus; species Neoceratodus forsteri. The sequence goes on from CM028131.1 coordinate 1,318,922,210, forward strand.
TTCCCCTCTGCCCCTCTCTGCTCAACTCCCCTCACCCTGCCCCTTCCCTCCCTCCCATCCCTCCCCACCAGCTTTGCCCCAATACTTCTCCACACCATCCTCATTTCTTTCACTCTCCCCTCATCTCACACCTGCTTGCTTCCCCTCTCTTCCCCATCACACCCACTTGTGCGTCCAAATCCGTCCCTGCCCCTCCCCATGTGGGCCCCTTCATCAGCCTTTGCCTGTTCCATGAGTCTCTCCTTCCTACCACAGCCATATCTTTTTCACCCACCACTACACCAGGCTATACTCCACCAAGCTGTCTTCGCTTGCGAACTGCAGGCACTTAAGGCTCCTCCCCCACTGGCTTAGGGTTACCACCTTTTAAGAAGCCCAAAGTGAGACATTTCTTATTGACATGATTTTTTGCAGGACAGTACATAACCTCAACCAATGCAATAGACTTGTTTCCTCTATATAATCAGAATTAAGGCTGAGTATTGTAGTTTCTTAGTTGCTTCTATTGTTTTTTGTCATTATAAGGTATTTTAGTTAGGGTATTGTAGTTTTCTACAACATTTAGTGGAAAGTCAGAAAATATTTTCTTTACTATAAAATCAGGACATGTAGTATTTTTTGTGTTTTTTTAAGGACACAGCTGCTTAAATCAGGAATGTCCTGTGACAATCAGGACAGGTTGTAACCCTACTCAGGCTCCGTTCACCCCAACCCTGGCCCCACACCCTGTACCGATTTCACCCCTCACTCCTCCCCCAAACTCACTAAACAGCTCACTTTTGCTCACCCTAATGTGCAAAGCCTTTTGACAGAAAAAACCTTTATCAAGTCCTGGGTGACGGCTAATGCTTTTGATGTCATTGCCTTCACCGAAACCTGGCTAAAGGAGGATATCTCCCCCACTGAAATCCTCCTTGAAGGTTACTCAGTCTTTAGAAAAATCATGGTGGGGAAGCGTGGGGGAGGCTGCTTCATCTGGGCTACCGATAACCTCCTTGCCACCGAATTTGACCCCCCACTACCCACCTCCTCCCTAGAGACCATCTCAATTAACCTCCTCCACTGAGCAGATAAAATGGTCACAGTCAGTGTGGTGTACCTGCCACCCTCCTCCTCACCCCGTAATCCCGACCTCTTCCTCGATATCAAGACCTCCCTCCCTCCCCCAAGGGAGGGATTGGATCATCCTTGGGGATTTCAACCTAAACTGGCTGTCCCCTCACTGTGACTCCAGCAAGGAATCCATACTTGGTCTTGGCCTACACCAGCTTATCACTAAACCTACTAGAACCAACTACAAAACTGGATCTCAGTCCCTAATTTATTGGGTCCTGGTCTCACACCCCTCCCATGTCACCACCTCCGGAGTTCTTCCCGACTCAGTCAGTGATCACTGTGCTGTCTTCTGCCGATGGTCCACAGAAACAGCCCCTGCCCACACAAATTCATCCAAACCAGGCAACTGAAGAAGCTGGATGCCTCTGAGTTTTGTAAAGCCGCACTAGCACAAGACTGGTCCTTCACTGAAAACATTTCCAACATTTGCAAAGTGCTTGAAGCCTTTAGCAATTCGTTCCTTGCCCTCTGTGACCATTTTGTCCGGCTTAAAAAAATCTGGGTTAAGGGTTCTGGCTAAGAATGGGTCACCCCTGAGCTACGCAAACTAATGAGGAATAGGGACTGAGCCTGGAAGTTATACAGAAAACATAAAAACCCCCAACTCCTCCAAGACTTCAAAACCCTCAGGAACAGGTGCAAATCTTCCACAAGATCTGCTAAATCCTCCTTCATCCTGGAAAAACAATGTGCTGCCCAGAGGAACCCTAGGATGACCTGGAACATTCTTAACAACCTTTTTGGTAGGAGAATTTCCGAAGAGCATATTTGTCTTACCTCCGAAGGGACAACCACCACCGAGCCAAGTGAAATAGCCTCTCTTTTCAATAAATACTTTGGTGATCTCGATCAGTACAAGCCCAGCTCCACTATTACCTCATTTACCCCCTCTCCCTTCCCGTCTCCCACTCTAAGTTCCATTTCAGGTACCTAACCCCTGGTGAAGTGGTCAAGTTAATCAAAACAAATGACCCAAGACCATCCAAGGGCACCAACAACATTGACTTCAAAGTTCTCCATCTTGTCTGTGACTCCCTGGTCATCCCTCTCACTAATATCCTCAACCAATCTCTCTGCACAGGGCCCTTCCCGAAAGCTTGGAAGTGCGCTATTATTAAACCTCTTCACAAATCTAGTTCCAAGGATCTAGTATCCAACTACCGTCCCATCTCCCTCCTTGCCCCTCTCTCCAAATATTTAGAGAAAGTGATCCACAGGCAAACCTCGGAATTCCTCTCCAGATGTAACCTGCTCACAGAGGCCCAGCATGGGTTCTGTGCTCGACACAATACCAACACTGCCCTCATCCAGTTCATCCACTCCATAGACAAAGCTAAAAAGGAAGGCTTCTACACCGGTGCTGCATTCATAGACCTCACCAAAGCCTTCGACCTCATTGATCATGAAGTCCTCCTCCATACCCTAGCTGGCCTCCATTTCTCACCTGAGGTCTGCCTCTGGTTCAAAGATTACCTAACAGGCAGATCCCATCACACCATTATTGGTGGTGTCCTCTCTGAATCCTGCCCCCATCAAATACGGCATCCCCCAAAGGGTCCATCCTGGGCTCTCTTCTTTTCCCTCTGGTTGTTAACTCCCTGCCTGACATTTGCACCACCTCAGAACTCATTCTGTATGCTGATGATGCAGCCCTTTTCTGTCAGGACAAAAAACCCCAACGCTGTCATTAACAAACTCCAATTTGATTTCAGCAGACCTCACACCTGGTTCACGTCCAAAGGTCTTGTACTCAACTCCAAGAAAACTAAGTTCTTGGTTTTCTCCAGCCCCCGCAAACCCCTTGGCTTTGTCCTCTCCCTCTATGACAACCTTGATAATGCCATTGAAAGAGTCAGTGAATTCAAATACCTTAGCTTGCTCCTGGATAGCCACCTCAATTTCAATGCTCACACTAGCCTCACAATCAAAAAAGCCCACCAACAACTCAGTATCCTCCACAGAACCAAGCATTTCCTTTACAGGGACTCCAGATCCCTCTTAGTCTCCAGCTTCCTCCTTCCTGTCTTTGACTATGGTTCACTTGTTTCTCTCCCCTGCCTCTCCATCAAAAATGTCTCCAGACTTCGAAGCTCCTACTACAACGCTATCTGCTTTGCCTCTGGTCTCCCTAAACTCGCACACCACTGTGACCTTTATAAGCTCACCAGTCGGCCTCCCTTGAGGCCCGCCTCAAATGCAAGATGGCGATCTTCTTCTTCAAACTCTCCCGTGGACTGCTCTCTGATTGCCTCACTTCTCTCTTCCAGACAGCCGCCACCACCAGGACTAGACTGTCCTCCACTCTCTCTTTCACTGTTCCTTTCTGCTGGCCCACTCAAGGCCAGAAAACACTCTCCTTTATGGGACCCAAGCTCTTCAACTCTCTCCCTCTGGAACTAAAACTTTGTCCCTCCACAAATGCCTTCAAACACAATATCAGGAGACATTTCTCCCATCCGCACCTGCTCGCAGCCCTAATCTGGCGCCCCTTCTGCACTTTTTTCCCCCTCATTCTCTGGTTATCCACATCAGGCACTTACCCTCTCTTTTTAGCACTTGCAGTATTGTTAATCCACCTAGGCTAGTTTTTAGATTGCACATAACATTTTTTGTTTCCCACTGTTATATTATTGTTAAACCCTCACTGAATGCTTAATGTCACCTTGTATTTGTTAATTCACCAAGGCTGGTTCATGGTTTGCCCTTTAGTTTATATTATCCTAAATTTATGTACCATTTTATTAACTCTCTCTGTTAGTTAAATGCTTAAGCCTATGTCATGTCTCATGATTGTTGCATGTAACTGGATGCTTGTGTAAATGAGCAGCAATGCTCACATGCCACTCCAGTATAACCAATAAAAATGAAATGAAGAAACATCCTCTTTCATTGCACTTTGCTTTTAATGACCTCACCCATGGCTGTGCCACTCATGAGCTCAGAGGTCAAGCACAACTCAGGAAGACACTTCTGACATTTCACATTAGCTCATCTCATATCCCATATATCTCTGTCTCTCTCTCTCTCTCTCTCTCTATATATATATATATATATATATAGATAGATATTATAGGAGCGCAGTAGCACCCCTATAGTTAGGGTTGAGTAGCCTGTTCAATGTTAAACCCCTAATTTTTACATTAATATCTTTGGCTTTTGTATGTATTACAAGGAGGCAAGGTCTTGATGTGTAGAAATTTTTGTGATGGCAGCTTGTGCGGTTTCTGAGATCCGCATGTGTCTTTTATTGTAAAAATCTAACTTTTTTCGTATACTTAACATGTTTTTTTTTTTGCTGTCCCCTACAGCCTACATGGAATGGAATTTTTATTCCAAAGCTGCAGGGGACATGTGCCATGTCCTAAGGTAGTGCCCTTGACAGGTCTAGTGAGAAAATATTAAATGGTTCCAGATTTATAAGGCTTTAAATTTGACTGTTTTCCAACCTGCGCATGCACAGTAGTGTTTTTGAAATAATGTTGCTCGGCAAAAGTAAAAATTTGTTGGCACAAATGCTCCTGTTTGCTTTCGCACCACTGAATTTGAAGGGCACCACACATTTTTCGTGCCATGTCAACCGCCATCCTGTTGATTTTTTCCACAGACTAACAAATATGGAAAGTACATAAAAGTACTTTGATTTTAAGAAACAAACATCAGAACCTAGCTAAATAGGACCTGTTTAGCAAGATTCTGATGTTTCTTTTTTGAAGTAAAGGCCAGAAATACCTTTTCTGGGCACCCAAAATCCTGGGTGCCCATTTTAATGAGAGGAGCCCTTCATCCACATTCTCTGTATGAGAACAGGGGGACTTACTCTTTTTTCAGTTTGCAGAGTTTCGTTATCCACTGTTTAAAAAAAAAAAAAAAAGAAGGAAAGAAAGCCCCAAGCAGCAAGTGGGTTCCCACAAGCAGTAGAAATTCAAACAAAGAGGCTGGGCTTAAACTCACGGCTGCTTCTCTGCCGTAGTGAACTCCCATCCTTTTATCCTGAGTTGAAAAGCACAGTCCCCCTTCAGCACCCACAAGTTGTTTTTTTTTAATATAGATTTAATAATAATGGGTGACCGGCTTAACTCACGTGCCTCTAAAGTCAGCCACCTGATGTAAAACTTTGTATTTATAAAACACTATCTGCACTTTAAAAAGAACACATTATGATCCCCCCCCCACCACTCACACACACAGCTGTCAATCCTCCCTGGCACCAGCAGATCCCAGTTCCGTCATCATATCCATGAGAGAAGGTGACCAGCAGGATCGCAGTAATGTGGGGAAAAGTGGAGCTGGCATTACCCCTGGCATTTGCTTGTTTGGGAAACAGGGGCCCACTTCAAGTGACTTGTCCAGGGCCCCAAAATTCATAGTTGCAGCCCTGGTGACCAGCACTACCCTCCCTCCTTCATGGCCGGCTGCCTTCTGATGAATGAAAGTGCTCTCCCACTTGCTACAGTAAAACCAGCTGCTCACTTGATCAGCTGGTTTTACTATAGCAAGCACCTGGCCGCTTTCATTCATGAGGAGGGGGCCAGCCGTGGAGGAGGGATGGAAGTGCTGTTCACCTTCTCTAGTGAATAGGATAACTGAACAGTGTGCTTCTGGTGCCAGGAGAGTCGAGTGGGGGGCGTCATAATGTATTCTCTGCAGCATGACAGTAAGTTAAAAATGTTTAAAACATTTGAGCAGCATTAGGGTCTGTAAAATGCTACAGAATAAGCAGAGCTGATGCTTTGAGATTAGTAGACTTGTCTCAGGACCAACATGTATCATTCTCTCTGTTTGCCACCATCTGTAAAGCTGCCAAAAGGCTGAGAGAGAGAGAGAGAGAGAGAGAGAGAGAGAGAGAGAGAGAGAGAGAAAACGCATGTTGCAGTGGTGGGACACAATCAGTAAGACACAGAGTTCATTTGTTTAGTGGGTGTGAAATAGTTTATTTTTTTAGTAATCATTATTTTATTCATCTTGTTGGCCAGTTCTGTTACATTTGGCAAGATCCCCTTGTTAGAAATAGCAGAGTTTTAAATGTGGTTTGTTAAAAAAGTCAAATCCCATTTCAGTACCTAAAACCTCCACTGGTGATGAAAATGTGTATCTAGACGAGAAACATCATGTGCAGGTGTCAATGTGGCTCAGTTGGTAGCACATCCGCCTCTGGACCAGAAGGTCATGGGTTGTCGTCCCACACCGGGATTGGACTTGCACCTAAAAATCGCTGGCATCCGAGTGCAGTATTGGGGGGTGCTGTACTGCTGGGGTGTGCCGTCCTTCGGATGAGACGTTAAACCGAGGTCCCTTCTGCCCATCCTGGTGTTGTTCTGGTGGGTGTCCAGGTGGAAGTAAAAGAACCCAGGGCACTCTTCGCAAAGAGAAGGGAACATTCCCGGTGTCCTGGCCAACATTCCCCTTCCCATAAACCGGTTCATGCAATTATCCAGGCTGTGTGTGGGTGATGATGTGCGATATGGCCGCCACCACACATTCAGTCACTTCACTACCAGTCTAGCATTGCTTGTAAAGCGCTTTGGATGTATGAAAAGCGCTATATAAATGCTGATTCTTCTTCTTGCTGGATCTCTCTTGCTATGATGGGCTTTCTTTCTTTTTTTTTTTTTTTTTTTTTAACGCATCCTAAAGGACTACACTAACAGCACAGTGCAGAGTGGAGCAGGCTGATTGCTTTAATTTCAGTTCTCTAGTTGACTCGGGCAGAGAAGCTGCAGTGATTTTTTTTTTTTTAAGTGGGGAAAAAGGGAGACAGCTATATGCATATGTATCTTACTTCTATAAGCTTTATGCATGGGGGGGTGACTTTGGTTTGGCAGGCAAACGTTAGCAATATAATTTGAAACACTCACACACAGATATTCACATGCACGCGCACGCACGCACGATGGATGGATAGATGAATTGATATAACTTAGAGCGGCATTAATTTAGAAACAGAATACATTCGTAATAGATTTTGCACCCCATTAGCATTATTTTACGTTAAATCAAAAAATAATTACACACACACACACAACCGTTAAAAGACCATCAGCAGCACTTGGTTAATAATTGCTGGCTGGCATTTACACTGTATTATATAATGGGCTCCGATAAGCATGCATTCAAACAACATGAAGTCTTGCTGTATTCTGACAATTTGCAGTTAGCTCCAGCTCTTGAACTGCCCTGGAGAGTGAAGGGTTAAAATTCTATGTCAGGCATAGAACGTTGGGCTCGAGCTCTGTTGAAAACTCTGTCTGTGTCCTTTTGAAACCAAACTGTCAGATTCTGTACTCCGCCTCACTGAACAGTCACTACAGAGATTTCTCCTTCTGGTCGGTTCAAATGCGGTTAAAGTGTCGGTTTTAGTCTGATTTTTTTCGTTCTGTTTTTCGGTTAGAGACTCTGTCTGTGGTACCGTAAGTACTTAGATTAGTATTGTGGACAGTTATTGTATGGAAATTGTAAATTTGTTCGATCGGTTCGGCTGAACCAATCCTGTAGTAAAATCCTTGAAAAAAGTTAGTCTATGGTTACCGGTCCGTATCGGTTTTAAAAAAAAAACGTGATTTGAATGTTTTTTCCATCACCCGTGACATGGTGAGAACCCGATAGGGGAGTCTTGCCTGGCAGTAGCCATATAAAGGGTAAGTTGGTTAGGTTGGTCATGTCTGAGAAACCCAAGAAAAAAGACGGGCCCACTGGGTTTCAACACTGCAGTGTGTGTGGGGAGGTCTTTCCTAAGGCCGATCCCCACACCACCTGTGTTTACTGTCTGGGGTTTGACCACCTCGATTCAGACTGCCAAATTTGCAAAAATTTCCCTAAGTCTACCCTGGAAAAAAGGTTAGGTAGACTTAGGGATAAGGAGGCCAAGAAATCCGCTGACCCAGAAGGCCAGCCCGGTTCGGTTCCTACCAAACCAGAAGGAGTGCCCTCTGACCAGGGTGATACTTCGTCGAGCAACAGGAGAGCCAATCCTGATGGATCAGTTCCTACAAAAAAAAATAAAATAAACGAAAGGATAAATCGGCCGGTTCGGATCCAGAACTGCATGTTCCGACTGCCGAAAAAATAGCCAAAGCGATTCGAATTGTGGAATTGCTTCGTCTGGTTCCGACCGATGGCACCTTCTGGCAGGGGTTCGGTTCGGTCGGTTCCCCCAGTTCAGGATTATTCCCCTGAAGATTTTTACCAACCAGAGTTTGATGAGAAGGGGGATTTTGAAGAAAATGATTATGACGGTGAAAGTCTGGATGTGCCTGTGGAACTGGACATCTCTCCAGACAGACCTTCTGGTGTTTCCCCTCCTAGGCTTTCTGAGTCCCTTCCCCACTTTCTGTTCTACAGAAAAGTGGCTCAGACTCTCCAGCTTCCTATTGAGGAGGCTGTAGAAGATCAAGAGGAGCCTGACTACGTAGAGATGATGGACATCCCAGAGTCTAAGAGACTGTCTATTCCCCTTCATAGGTCATTTGGGAAACAGACACAAACAATTCTTAGGTCTCCCAACTCTGTACCTCCTGTTGACAAGAGAATGGACAAGAGGTACACCTTGTCAGGCTCAGATACAGAATTTCTTTATCAGCAATGCAGCCATGTTGGGGTAGTGCAGGCTGCTGCCTGTGACAAGGCAAACATCCCCTTGGCTTCACACCCCCCAGACAAAGATTCCTGGAAGATAGATGCCATGGCAAAGAAATAGTACTTGGCATCATCTTTGGAACTCAGGGAGGCTAACTATATGTCCTATACAACCAGGTACCAGAAGTCCAGGTGGGACACTGTACTGGCACTGGCTAAACAGGCCTCCCCCCAGCTAGCCAAGGAGCTGGAGGAGGTGGCTGCTGATGGGATTGACGCATCCAAGGTGCAATTTCATGCTGCTGTGGACTCCAGTGATGTGTCATCAAGAGTCATGGCTACATCTGTGGCTCTTCGGAGAATGGCTTGGCTCAGATGTATTAGCCTTTTGCAGGTCACCCAGGCTAAGGCCATGAATTTCCCTGTAGTGGGTAATTCTCTGTTTGGGGACCAGACAGAATTACATGAAGAAAATGGACGAGTACAGAACCACTATTAGGAGTACCCAGGCCAAGGAGAGGCAGGCAACTCCTCAACAGCAGCAAGCTGGGGCAGGGGCAGGCCTTTTCACAGGCCTTTCTACCAAGCGCAGGCCTCTTCTTCTTCCTTTTCTCAGAGGGGGTTCTTCAGAGGGAGAGGCAGAAGGGGGATGAGCAGGGCTGCATCCACCCCTCAGCCTAAGCCTCCTGCCAAGCAGACACCCTGATGTGTCAGCCTGGGTCAACTCCCCCATACCAGTAGGAGGCAGGATGGCTTACTTTGTCCAGGACTGGATGTCTGTTACCTCAGACAAGTGAGTCCTGGAGGTTGTAAGCCAGGGGCTGGTTCTCAAGTTTCAAAAATTTTTCGAAACTGAGACCCAGATCCTTTCCACCTGCAAATACTTCAGAAACCCTTGTTCTAGAGGCAGAGGTTTCATCTCTACTGGCCTTAAAGGCCATACAGAGAGTTTCTACTCCATACAGGGGCAAAGGTCTGTACTCCATATACTTCCTTACCCCAAAAAAGACAGGGGAGTGGCGACCCATCCTAGATCTAAGATACCTAAACAAGCACCTAATAAAGCCAAAATTTAAAATGGTGACTCTGGGAACAATTCTTCCCTCTCTGATTCCAGGGGATTGGCTAGCCTCACTGGACCTCAAGGATGCCTATTTTCACATTCCCATCAGGTACTCCCACAGAGAGTACCTCAGGTTGGAATTGCCCTCAGGCCATTATCAGTTCAGAGCAATGCCCTTCAGTCTAATCTCAGCTCCAAGGGTGTTTACAGAGTACCTAGCAGTAGTGGTGGCCTTTTTAAGAAGGAAAAGGATTTCTATTTTTCCATATCTGGATGATTGGCTTCTGGTGGGCCAGTCTCCAGACCAAGTCAAGTCAGATCTGTAGATCACCCAGTAAGTTGTCACTTCCCTGGGGTTCCTTCTCAACCTTCCCAAGTCAGTTCTCGAACCAGTACAGCTCCTCACTTTTATAGGAGCAGAGCTGGACACCCTCAAGGCAAGAGCCTTCCTTCCTTCCTTTGGAAAGGGCAAAAGTTATCTCTCAGCTGGCCTCTTCCTTTCTCCCTCTGGTTTCTCAACCAGCAAGGCATTTTCTGCAGCCTCTTGGCCACATGGCAGCTTCCACAGCAGTGGTCCAAGGGGCCAGGTTTCAGATGAGGGACATTCAATTCCATCTGAGAACCTTTTGGTCCCAAAGGAAAGATCCTCTTATGAAGCTGGTTCCTGTTACCCCAGACCTTAATTCAGGCCCGTCAGTGGTGGCAGGACCTGGACAATCCGAAGCAAGGTGTTCCGTTTGTCTCTCAGACTCACTCTGTGGTTCTTACCACAGATGCTTCCCTTTTGGGGTGGGGAGCCCATCTAGGGGCTCTACGGCCCAGGGACTGTGGTCCCCTCAGGAATCCCTTCTTCACATCAACCTCCTGGAGTTCAGGGCAGTACTTCTCACCCTACAAGCTTTCTCCCAGTCAGTACAGAACAAGGTAGGTCAGGACGGACAACACTACCACCATGTGGTATATCAACAAGCAGGGAGGCACTCAGTCCACGACCTTGTGCATGGAGGCCATGAAAGTATGGTCCCTAGTTTATTCCCTGCAGACCTCTCTAGTAGCACTCCATCTCCCAGGAAAGGTCAATGTGATAGCAGATGCATTGAGCAGGATTTCCCAGGGCCATCACGAATGGTCTCTGGATCCTTTGGTGTTGAAGGTGATCTTCTCAAGGTGGGGCACTCCGGAGACAGATCTCTTAGCAGCCCCAAACAATCACCAACTTCCTCTCTTTTGTTGCAGACCCCCAGTCTTGGGCTCAGTCCCTCTGGATGCTCTGCTTTTGAACTGGGAAGGGAAGTTTCTTTATGCCTTCCCTCCTTTTCCTCTATTGTTCAAGGTTCTAGTCAAGGTAAGGTCACAACCATGCAAAGTGATTCTGATTGCTCCAGACTGGGCCAGGCAGCCTTGGTACCCCCTGTGACTGTCCTTAGCAGTCCATCTTCCCCTGTCTCTTCCCAGGAATTACAATCTGCTAACCTCCTTTCAGGGGAGGATTTGTTACCCCAATCTCCAGTCACTCAATCCCAAGGCATCGCTCTTGAAGACTTAGAATATGCAGATTTACATCTGTCCCAAGGGGTTCTGGATATCCTCAAGGCTTCTTGAAAGCCTGCCACAAGAAAAACCTACATCTCTAAATGGAAAAGGTTCAGTATTTGGTGTTCCAAGAAGCACATTTCCCCAGACACTGCTGAGTTGTCTACAGTTCTGGATTACATGGTTTACCTTAATGGCCTAGGCCTCAAACCAGCTACTCTCAAAGTTCATTTGTCAGCTATTTCTGCTTTCCTGTCAGTGGGAAAGTCTTCCTCTCTGTCATCCCACCCTGTATTCTGTAAATTTTTCAAAGGATTGCTTCATACAAATCCCCCTTTTAGGGATTCTGCTCCTGCCTGGGATTTGAATATTTGTATTTCTCAGCTGATGCAACCCCACTTCGAGAATATGTCCTCAGCAGAGCTCAAGTACTTGACTTGGAAAACTGTGTTTTTGGTTGCTGTTACTTCTGCCAGATGCATCAGTGAATTGCAAGCCCTGTCAGTGGAGCCTGACTTTATTTCTTTCCATAGAGATAAGGTGGTCCTTAGAACCAATAGAAGGTTCCTACCTAAAGTGGTTTCTGATTTCCACTTAAATCAATCTATGTCTCTTCCTGTGTTCTTCACTGATCACACCTCCTCAGGGGAATGGAGGCTATACAGTTTAGATGTTAAAAGGGCCCTTAGTTACTATATAGAATGTACAAAGGGTCACAGGTTTGACTCCCTCCAGTTGTTCCTCACTTATGGAGAAGTAGGTAAGGGAAAACCTGCCACCAAGAGAACAACTGCCAGGTGGATTGTGTCCTGTATTCAATTCTGCTATGAAAAAACTGAGAAAAACTGCACCCTCAGGCCTGAGGGCTTATTCCACTAGAGGTACAGCTACATCTCTGGCTGCAGCTAGGGATATCCCCTTGTTAGAAATCTGTCAAGCAGCCACCTGGAAAACAGTTCATACCTTCACCAAGCATTACTCTCTGGATAGCCAGGCTAGGAGTGATGCTAGGTTTGGCACAGCAGTACTTCAGAGTCTATTCCCAAAGTAGGTTTTGTCCCTCCTCCTTGGAGGTACTGCTTGGTAGTCTGCAAATTGTCAGAATACAGCAAGACTTCATGTTGTATGAAGGAAAAATTACTCACCTTCGTAACTGTGTTTCTTCTAATGGAGTCTTGCTGTATTCTGACCTCCCTCCCTGTCTCCCCTCTCAGAACCTGTTTTGAGAAGTGGGTGGGCAAGTGCAGTGTTGCACCCAAGGGGCGTCTTTAGCCCACTCGTGTTGTGTTGGGTGCTTTGTATTTGTTTAATTAAGAGTTTTTAGTTCTTATTACCTGGTTTTTGTTCTTTGGGTTTCCTGACTTGAGTCTTTTAGGGAATCCAAAGTCTTTGTTGCCAGTTGGCTACTAGGAGTTTTACAATTTCCACATTATATAGTCAGTGAGTTTATCTCGTAAGAATCAGACGGTTTGGTTTCAAAAGGACACAGACAGAGTTTTCAACCGAGCTCAAGCCCAATGTTCTATGCCTGCCATAGAATTTTAACCCTTCACTCTCCGGGGCAGTTCAAGAGCTGGAGCTAACTGCAAATTGTCAGATTACAGCAAGTCTCTATTAGAAGAAACACAATTACTAAGGTGAGTAATTTTTTCTTCTGATTGGATGACTGCCACCTTTTACCCATTGTAAATCCTGACATAACCCACGGGAAAAGGTGCCATTCAGCCACATCTGCCCAAATCAATCCAACCACCTGAAAACCAAAAATGCTGCCATATTAATTCCCCGCTAAAGTGCAATGCGAAAGTGGGTGAAAAGAAGCACTGAAATTTTGGCAGCTACTGTAAATGTTGAAAGGGATTTTCAGCTCATTAACACATACCTCCCGAAACACTGACAGCTCCGGCACTATTACAGACTCCCTTCCAGCTCCCTTCCGGTAACCACTAACTCCCCAGTCTGTTCAACATTTTGAAAAAAGACCTGAAGAGAACAGGCAGCTGCCATTAAACTGCTCCCCCCAAGTGTGGCAGTCAGCATGTGGAAGCTTCCTACCATTCCTGTAGAGCTAAATTGATATTTGAAGCCTTTGTGAAATGTGTATGTAACCCCTAGATGGCGCTATCCCAGGGGCTACTACCCCTGCCTGATTTGCCACTAACAGGTTGAGGGGCCTGGATCCGATGGCGGGTGCCTCCACCCAGAGGTCAGGGTTTGCAATAGTTAAACTAACTTGGTCACAGCCCTCTGGGACACTGCAACCCCCCCTTTCTTCCCACTAGTGGCCCACACAATATATCAGAATTACCTCCAGTATACACCTACCCCCAGGACTGGTTCAGGCACTGGGACCTCCTGTAAAATAAGATACAGTGCAACAATCACAGTACAATACTTTAACATAGACAAATACCTCAGGCAGTATAACTTTGCTGAAACAAGCAGCTCTGATTTATTTGGGGATATAACAAGGACGGGGAATCAGGTTAATTAGCTTATCACTTTACTCATCTACCTATGGCTCTGTGCACAGGCCTATCCCTACCAGTTACTGTCCCTGGGTACCCAAGCCCTAGTGGCTAGTCCAAACCGTGGCAGCTGGTAGGGGCCCTTTCACACAGAGAAAAGAAAAATTAGTTAAACAGTCAGCAGTACAGTAATTCCATTTGGATTCAATGTGGCAATTCAACAGGGAGCGACCCTGAATTAGTACTCATGACCTCCAAACAAGATAGGGTCCTTCAATGTCAGCAGGGCTACTCTTGAGCTCCACGAGACTCCTCACACATTTATATGGCAAACTGCAACAGGCAAAAGTCCTTTAATGGCAGCAGGATTCACTTGAGCTACACAAGCCTCCTCACACATTTATATGGTGAACAGTAACAGGCAAAAGTCCTTTAATGGCAGCAGGATTCACTTGAGCTACACAAGCCTCCTCACACATTTATATGGTAAAAAGAAAGTACTATACCAGGCAGGCTGCTTCTCTATCCCGATCGCAATTACTGCACAATACCCGGGAGAACACACAGCAGATTCAGTTCCTGACAGACCGAGTGCAATTCAGCAATTTCTCCAGTCTTCTACAGGGTGAGCCTGGTTTCTACTCTTCAGATATCCTTTGCTTCTCTTCACAGGACGGATTCAGTCCTAACAAGCAGTTACATAAGCTGCAGACCGGAACTCGGGGCCTTACACACGTTTCCCGACTAAAACTGCACACGGAAAAAGCACAGGGCTCCTTCCCTCTTCACTGCCAGAGCTCAACTGAAACTCCAGCAGACAAAACCGGGCACTTCCTTTGAGTTCCTCCCAGTTCTTGGCTGGATTGGCTGTCACTCACAATAGACTGCCCCTGTTGGTCCAAAAAGGCGCCGAAGTCCAAACTACATCTCCCAGAGTCACTGCCCTACAATCCTCTTGTGGCTGGCTCAGATTACGAGTCCAAGTTCTGATTCGTCCAAGGCACCATTTTAGAGCTACCTTAATCCACACTGATTGGTCCAGTTCAGCAGTTCAAAACTAGAATGGGGAACTAGGCAAACACAGTTCTGACTGCAAAGAAAGCAGGTTAGACAAACTGTATTTTCATTATTACTCTAAATGATTTCTGGCAAACAGTTACATCTTTCAGATAGGTTCCCTTTGCACTCCTAGTGACTGCAAAAATGGAGTGAATTGGCAGCAGCTCGAGTGGTACTCAAGCAGAGAAGCACACAGTCCCCCCATACAAACTAATTATGTCTGCAAGCAGACAGCTCTTAAAGAGACAGTACCAGAGGATCTAAAAACACTCACTGATAAATGGCTTAAACGCCAAACACCATTCAGGCTTGGAGCATTCAAGCAAGCTCCTGGAAGTCTTTTGGGAACCCCCATTTGCAGGGGGGGTTACATGTAACAGGGGAAAGTGTTTATTAGTGAAAAGCAAAGGCTAAAAGTTGTAGAAATCATGGCTGAAAAACTGAGCTGTGATACTGGACATGTAGCTATAGGCAGGTATACGGTTAAAACTGCGCAACCGAAACAACGTGAGCAATAACAGCGCTACCTTAACCGCACGTTCATATACAGTGCTGGGTTAAAATAGCAAAAAAACAGATAAGCGATTTTCTGGTCTGGTCTGCTCTGTGTTTAAAAAATGAATGGCACATATATGAAGTAAACTCATGGTATGGGAAGAAACATTTTCAGACATCTCCAGCCTGTTTTTTTTTATAGGAGTAGTGCATATAGATACTTACATTTAACACACTGTGACAGCCAGCTAATTGGGCAGCTGAATTCTGGGAGGTACAAAGATGCCATTGTGTAGTCCAGACCCTCTAGCAGTTGCTGATGCTGAGAGGAGTGGGAGGAGCAGATCGGAAGTCCCAGAACTACACTGACAGTTAAGTCATTGTTGGTGGTAGGCACTTTGGCTGTGTTGGGTGTTTTATATTTTACCTTATAAAGTGATGCGGAGACTATGTGAGTACAGGGAGGAGGGAGTATGCCATTAGAGGGAGGGACTGTGAGCAGATGTGTTTTAACTCATAAAGTGATGCGAGGACTGTGGCTGTGAGTACAGGGAGGAGGGAGGATGCCAATAGAGGAAGGGTGAGGAAGGAACTGTGAGCAAATGCCATACACCACATGTGTACAGTCGGTATAGCAACCGCACTTTTTTGTGCACTCTATCATTTGTAGATGTACGAGTATGACTAAGCACTGAAATGCCTTGCGCATTTGCGGTCTCGCTGTTTTAACAGTGAACCCTACAGGCGCATGCCCAGTATCACGGCTCTGTTTTTCGGCTGTGATTTCTACAACTTTTAGCCATCAGTTTCCACAAATAAACACTTTCCTCTGTTAAACATTCCACAAAGACTTAAAATATTTCTTTAGCTCTACGTGGATGGTAGGAAGCCTGACACTCCATCTCCTTTTTAAAATTGCTGCTCCTGCCGAACATCACTCAAGTTGCACTCTCACAGTGCCTAAGAACAAGAAGCAGATGCAACTCTTTTCATAAGAAGCCTCTCGCAGTGCACCAGTGATCCTACCTCACACAGACTGCCTCTTGCTCTCCTAGCAGCACTGGCCCCCCAAACACACTCTGAAGTGCTGCATTCTGACATTGGCTGTCTCCCTCTTCAGCTCAATTCACGTTGCCAAAGGACAGCTTCTCCATAGCAACACAAAAAAAAAATCTTGATGCCTGACTGCCAAAGGGGAGCTCTCTAGCAACACAGAACTATTTTTTTTGCAGAGCAATAAATTCCACTGAAATTATATAAAATACAAAAACCAAAAACCTCTCTTTTTATTTTTCTTTGTCACCAAAAAATAGGGGGACATTGTATAATCACAATAGACCACTCCAGGGTGTGGGTTTTGATGGGATTTACCCACTTCTGGTGCGGATTTACACACTCGGCTTGCAGCCTCATGACCAAACCACACCAGGCATGGGTAAATCCCAGCATAACCCACACCTTGTCGTGGTTTATTGCTTAATCAGCCAAGCTAATAATTATTTTTTTTAACCCAATATGCAGACTCAGATTATATCTGAACTGGATGACTTTATAATAGAATTACCTTCAATTAATAAAATAATTTATATCTACTTTACATTCATTGTAACCACAGAGGTCACAGAGATTAATAGGTGTCTAATGTAATCATAGAATCTGAAGAGCAATAGCATTATTTTTACATGTTAATTAAAACAAAAATTAATTAAGCACACACAACAGTTCAAATACTTGGAGCCCTATTCCAGAAGTGGTACATCCGGTGCAAGGTTCTTGCACCAGACAATACTGACTCAAACTGCACCTTACGCCAGAAGTTGCGACGATCCCTATTCCTATATGTAGACTGCTCTGGACTGGGCCGCTGCTGTGGCAAAGGGGCACTGTGCCACCCTTGCGAACAGAACTAGGCTATGACAGGTCGCAAGGGTGCTTGCGCCACAACGGGGTTGTAACATCCCTTTTCCTTGGGATTCTGAAAGCCCTGCCATGGCTGTAAAAAGGGGGTCATGTTAAACCAGCCAGGAGGTGCTTTAAACCCTTGCGGTAGTGCCCCTCAGGGTTGGGAGCTGGCAGGGGGGGCTCCGTATTTAGGGTCCAGGGATAGATAGGACAGAGGTGTCCCATGGAGGTGTAGGGGGCATGTGGGTATGCTGAGGGAGGTGATCGGGCACCTGGTGGGGGGTGCCATTCTCAGACAGAACAGCAAACACCACTAAGTGACTGATACTGCCAAGGGCACCACTACTGGGTGTCCGATCATTCCCCGGCATACCCACCCACACCCTAACACCCCATGGCATCCCCTGTGCCACTGCAGCCTTGGGAGCCCTCCTGGCATACAGGTCTGGCTTGCACCTTGGGGGGAGGGTGGATCCATGCGGCAGGTCCCGGAGGTACACCTCATGTTCACCACTAGCCTGGTGTTTCAGCATTTCCTAAGTGTTGTGGCACAGTTACCCCTTATGTTCTGGAATCAGGTGCTTGGTCTCTGATGCACCGGGAGTGTGCTGCAGCCCTAGATCGCCAGAACTTTGCGGCAATCTGTGACAAGATTGAATAAGGCCCTGCCCCATTTGTTATGCAGAAAGAGTTTAAACACAAGGATCTGTTCTTTCTGCTCCTTTTCTGTCTGGTTGCACAACCAAATTTTCTTGTGAGACCTTGGAATTGATCACTCCAACGGTTACGCAATTCTCTGCCTTCCCTTGCTATTTCTGTCTTTTCTTCCCCCTTGCATATCTGCGGGTATAAAAACATATGTGAATCTTTATGTGGAAATGTCACTGATACTGGGGTTCCTTTGTTTAAAGTTGTATATAGTTATACTGTTGAAATGATTGGTAAGCTAAAACTGTATATAGTTATACTGTTGAAATGATTGCAAAGCTATTTGGAACTCAAGGGGTTAACCTGAGATGCAGATTTTAAGCCTTTTGCAGAACTGTAAACAAGAAGTCAGTTCTGGGTCACCATGTACTGTTTTGCTGCACCTGCAAGGAACGAAACTGACAAGAACATTATGTAAACTTACAAGAACATTCTGTGAGAAGCAGGCTCTCTTAATGAGTTCCCAGACAAAGACTTATAAAAAGAGCAGCAATGCTTTTGCTAGAGAGACAAGGAGAATGGGAGACTGAAACTTCGAATTAAGAAAGACCCTCAGAAGAAGGACTTAGTTTTCTCTGTACTGCATTTGTAATTAGTTATACTGAACAATTTTTATTTTGCTGTTATTAAGGAAAATAAAATGCTGTTTGCAGATTTTGAAACTGCTCCTGGTTTTCCTATGCTTCCTGACCTGTGTCTTAATGACAGATTGTATTAGCAGTGGGATTTATGCTGTGCCTACTCTAAACCGGGAGTTTTGTGCGTGGGTACTAGACCTGGTACCAGGGAAGCATAGACGAAAGGTATGGATTCTGCTGCAGCAAGTCCAGGAGTGATTACCAGAAGAATGGCAGCCAAACTAGAAGCAGAAACAAAAGTCCAGACTGAGACTGTACAGCCAGCACCAGTCGTGGAAAAAAAGGGCAGGCAGTGACAAAACCTAAATGCCTGACTGCCTTTTTCAAATGGTGGACTATACAACAACAAGAGACAGAGAAAAGAAGATATGCAGCGACAGGAGCAGCAGAGAAAAGAAGAGATGCATTGACTGGAATACTGATGGCTGGATGCTTTGCAAGTTATCAAAGCTGGAGGTTCTGGCACAGGTCCAGCAGAGCAACAAAACACCAACAACTTAAAAGACCTTAAACTTACAAAGTTGTGTCCCTCAGATGATATCGAAGTATACCTGACAACTTTTGAAAGGGTTGCAGCAGCCTGCCAGTGACCAAAGCAGCAATGGGCAATCAGACTGGTACCTTACCTGATAAGTAAAGCCTAACTTGCCTACAGCAATATGGATACTGCACAGTCAGAAACTATGACCTGGTGAAAAGAGAGGTCCTTTAAAGATATGGCATCTCAGGAAAAACATATAGGCAGAGATTTCGGTCTCTAAAGTACAACTCAGTCGACAGTTCTTGAGAAGCCTTCACCTGACTCAGAGAACTCCTTATGAAATGGCTCCAACTCGAGGGCAAAACACTCCCACAGATCATCAAAACATTTGTAATGGAGCAGTTCATCAACATTCAACCCACAGACATACAGCATTGGGTAAAAGAACAACGACCAGAAAGTGGGGAAAAGGCCGTTTCTTTGGCTGAAGACTACCGGATGGCCAGACAGATGTCACAGCAGTGAAGTATCAGCCAAGCAGCGGTAAGACACTTGTTTCCCCATTTAAACTCCAAGTCTGATAAGAACTCTGGTGAGGGTAACAAATCTGAACCAAGACTTTATTTGCTATAACTGTAATAAGCCAGGTCACATTGCAAGAAATTGCCGTAATAAGAAGAGAGACTCTGGAGCAGATTTGTCCTTAGCAAATTAGGGCAAGTACTTAACAGATGTCAAAGTGGGTGATAAGACTGTGAAAGGACCTATTGATTCAGGAAGCAGACAGACCCTAGTGCATATTGAAGTGCTGGGAAAACAATGTCCAAAAGGACCAGGTACTGGTGTCATCTGCATCCATGAGGACACTCGATACTATCCCACCAGCCAAGTGACTCTTACTATTAATGGGGTGTCACACCAAATTAAAGTGGGGGTAGTACCTAAGTTGCCTGTACCTGTAATTGTCAGAGGGAGATGCCCCGGGGAAAATAATGCACAAACAACTTCTTAGTGGGTGCTCGACTGGCAATTAATTTATTTTATGCATCACATCATCACCTTTACTTTGCCACTTTAAAATTTACATATTTACAAACATTCCTTTTTCTTTCCCCATGTTATCCATCATAAAGTCCAACAGTTAATATTCTGTTCAATCACATAGTTCAATTGTCTTTTGTAAATGTCTCTGGTTCTCCTGTCATCTTCTCGGGGTCCAGACGTTTGTAAAGCCCGATACCCCTTCATCCACTTTCCCTTGAACAGTCTGTTGTCTGTTGTCTTCTCGGGGTCTGGACGCTTGAAAAGCCCAATACCCCTTGTTACTTCCTTAATCGTATGCATCCTTTTTCATCTGCCTCCATGTCCGGGAGTCTGCATCCGGCCCGTGGATTTTACCTGCCCCCCCCCCCATTTTATTTTTCCCAAACAATTTCCCCTCTTACACAAAAAACCCTCCAGAGAACTTTCTTCTCTGGCCTGTTACCCTCTTTCGGCAACCCATTCCTTGCAAATCCTGCCCTTTCGTTTTCTCTGACCTGTTGCCCTCTTTCGGCAACCCATTCCTTGCAAATCCTGCCCTTTCTTTTTCTCTGACCAGTTGCCCCCTTTCGGCAACCCATTCCTTGCAAATTCTGACCTTTCTTTTTCTCCGACCTGTTGCCCTCTTTCGACAACCCATTCCTTGCAAATCCTGCCTCCCCTTGAGAGGCATCTCTTTCCCTTTTTCTTGTTGGCCCATTCTACCAACCCATGTAGACCGGGGCTTCCTCCCCTTCTCCTGTCACCCTCTTTCGGTGACGCGGTATCCCTTTTCCTTCCACTTACCCATGGGTCCTTACCCCCAGTGACCAACCTATGGGGTGGGTGGTGGGTGCTAAATTCAGATCCCAGGAAAAGGGGAGACCCCTCCTCTGCTGGCTCCTGAATACCCCAGGCCACCTCCCCAATCCAATCCTACCTGCTTACCTGACCTGTCATGTTTGTCATCGAGGATGACATCATGACCCCCTGCCTTGGCCTTCCTTCCTACCATCCCCACCTCAGCCTGAGCCTATCTAAGCTGCCCCCCAGCCAGTCATGTCCCCCTGTACCTTTTTTCCTAAGGAATCCCCATGACAATTTAGGTTGTCCTTTAGAGGCAACCGCATTTGTCAGAGGGAGATTCCCCCGCAGAAAATAATGCACAGACAACTTCTTAGTGGGTGCTCGACTGGCAATTAATTTATTTTATGCATCACATCATCACCGTTACTTTGCCACTTTAAAATTTACATATTTACAAACATTCCTTTTTCCTTCCCCACGTTATCCACCATAAAGTCCAACAGTTAATATTCTGTTCAATCACGTAGTTCAGTTGTCTTTTGTAAATGTCTCTGGTTCTCCTGTCGTCTTCTCGGGGTCTGGACATTTGTAAAGCCCGATACCCCTTCATCCACTTTCCCTTGAACAGTCTGTTGTCCGTTGTCTTCTCGGGGTCCGGACGCTTGAAAAGCCCAATACCCCTTCTCCTATTCCCATTGCTCTTGGGTCTGGTTGCTCCCCATATTGTTACTTCCTTAATCGTATGCCTCCTTTTTCATCTGCCTCCACGTCCGGGAGTCTGTGCCCGGCCCGTGGATCTTACCTGCCCCCCCTTTCCACCCCTCCCATTTTATTTTTCCCCCAAAATTTCCATTAGCCCAAATTTCTACACTATCTCCCATTTGTAGCACATATGCTGACATTTGCTGGTCTGTACCTCCCTGGGTTGGTAAATGAAATGTCTTTGTGGGCTATGTATGTTCCCCTTACCCCCTTAATCATGCTGCCACCTGCCTGTTAATCCTCTTCTTAGCCTGCTCCACCCATTTTATGTCCCTGGCCTGCCACCAAACCATCCTAGGTGCCATTTCTGACCATGCTGTCCTCACCTGCGGCCAAAACTGCTGAATTGCCCTTAGGTCCCTTAGCATTTCCTTGCACAACAATCCCCATAGTCGCTCTCCCAAATCATTACCTCTCAAATGTATTATCAGCAGGTATGGCTGTGGTCCCTTTTTAGTCAGCTCCTCCAAGGTTGGCATGATCTGTGCCCACCTCATGCCCCAGACCCCTTTCCACTAAACCATCACTTTTTGTCGGGGTCCTGCCCTAGGTGTTTTTCTACCCGATGGATAGTGGCCCACATGTCTGCCCAATAAATGTAATAATGCCAGAGGATCCAGACCCGCCTGCTCCTTCCCTGCCCTGTGGAAGACAGAAATACACAGGTTATACCAGTTTTCTCACATATCTCTATAT
Source organism: Neoceratodus forsteri (assembly GCA_016271365.2). Taxonomy (NCBI): domain Eukaryota; kingdom Metazoa; phylum Chordata; order Ceratodontiformes; family Ceratodontidae; genus Neoceratodus; species Neoceratodus forsteri. The sequence continues at coordinate 1,318,944,530 of CM028131.1, forward strand.
ATAGCATTTAGCACACCACCTTCCACATTCTTAGTATGTCCTCAGTGTGTTGGCAGACCAGGAACTCCTATATAGCAGTCAGGCTCCAATTGACATGTTTAGTCTTAGCTCCCACAGCACCATTTGTCTCAAAACCCTGTTTGCTGACACAGAGTGTCCTCCTTGCCGATTGATGACATCCACTATTGCTCTATCTTCCTGTTAGTTAAGAACTCCCCCCATGTCAGCACCACCACCCATATGGGAAAATCTCCAGAAGTGTTATGTCCTTCAATAGCCCACTCTTTCCAAGACTCTGGCCAATGCTTCTACAGTCCACCTCCCCCTAAAATATGCCTCATTCCAATAGACCCAATCCATCTATGTATAGGTCCAGATCATTATTCGCTAGCCACTCTCTGCCAGAATGTGACCCCATTGTAGCCTACTAAGAATTGCTGCCACACTTCCAGATCCTGCCTTATCCCCTGTGAAATGTCTACCCAGTGGCGGAGCAGTTTTGCTCTCCCCCAGTTGCCCTGGCTAATCTTCTGGTGAAACACTCTCCCAGGAACCACTGCCCTGCAAGTGAAAGTCAAGTGCCCCAACAGATGTTGTACCTGACCCAATGGGACTCTCCTCCTCTTCTTGATCTCCTGTATTAGTTCTTTGAGTCTGCAACTTTCTGATGGGGTAACCTGAAAATCTGCTCTTCTGCATCCATCTCGATTCCAAGGAATTCCAGCTTCCTAGCTGGACCTTTCATTTTCCCTTCCGCAAGTAGTCCCCCCATCTTCTTGCACATATGCTCAAAATCCCGGAGCCTTAACTTTGTCTCCTTCCAATTCTCCCCCACCAGCAGGAAATCATCTAACTAGTGTACGACCACATTGTGCCCATATCTTTTCCCAAACGCCCGTTTCATCCAAATGCTAAATGCTTCAAACTTCACACAGCTGTGGAACAGCCCATGGACATTGCCTTGTCAAAGTAGAGGAACCCTTGGAAGCTGAATCCCAACAGGTCCCCGCCTTCCTTCCTGACTGGTATTAGCCAACTCAGTGTCGGTCTTTGTGAGCCATGCCCCATCCTTTACTCTAATCAGCTCCACCACCTGTTCCAGTTTTGCATAAGAAACTGCACTACATTCCCCAGAGATGTGATCGCTCAGCAATGCCCCCTCCAGATATGACAGGTGATGGATAAGCCTAAACTCCCCCTGTCAGCCCCAATGATGAAACACGCAGAATGGGTAAAGTTAGGGTCTGAAATGAACCCTCTATCCTCCCAGCATCTGCTTCCTCCCTTATTTTCCTTTCTGCTATATCTTCCTTCCCTTTAATGAGGCCAAGTTCTTGGATCTCCTGCTCCTTCTTGCCCCCTGATATTCTAGACTAAAACCCCTTTCGAACCCCTCCACTAGCATCTTCCTTGCCCTCACATCTGGATATCCTTTTATCCATTCTTTCCTCACCTCCAGCTTGATTGGGATCCTGACTAACCCAAACCCCTTCCCCCCCGTGCCCGACCCTCCGTCTTCGGCTCCCCGTGCCACCCGACCCATACTCTTGTCCTTACCACTCATGCCTCCCTCGGCCTCAGGTTCCTTAGCCTGTTTCTGGTCCGGCACCTCCTGTGGTATCCTTTTCTCCACTGGGCTCTTCCCGGAACCCCCCATTGGTGTCTTCTGTTTTTATGAACTTTCTGCCACTTCCTTCTGCTTCGCTGCTGCCAAACAAACCCTTACCGACACAGCATACCCTTCTCCATCAGGCTTTTCCCCTGTCGCCCCCTTTCTTTGTTTATTGTTCTTGTGGCCTTGTCTTCGAGGTCCTCCCAATCCTCCTCCTCTTTCACACCATCCCCCTACACCCCCCAACTGTGCTTTATATATTGCGTCCCCTTTTTTTTCTACCTGTCTGTGTACGTATAAGTATATATATCTACCATAAACACATTTTATATATATATATATATATATATATATATATATATATATATATATATATACAGTATATATATATATATATATACAGTATATATATATATATATATATATATATATCACATCTGTTTTTTTTTTTTAATAAACCTTTCCTCCATTGATTCCCTTGTAAATGTCTTGTTTCATGCCCGTGCCGGACTCTCACCTGCAGGCCCAGAGTTCTGATTTTATTTTACTTCCCAATCAAAGTGCTGAGCTGCTCTTTTTCTGCCCATAATTACTTTGAGCCTCTACTGCCGCATGGGCTTCTTTATAAGTAATCCTTGATAGGCAAAAACATTTTTTTTTTTTTTATATTTCTTACACATTTAAACCTCCCAACCAGCCTGTGCCTCACAGTAGTTTAGTATTTTTGCATTCCCTTGTAATTCCAAAGCACAGCAATTGCCCCTCAACCTGTTTAGTATAAGCGCTTTATTACCTTCCGTGCTGACTTTATAACAGAAAGCATTGGGAGCAGCTGAGATTTAAACCCTGCCTTTTAACCAATTGGCCCCCTACTGACTGTACCCTTAAATATATTGTTTCTCCTGTCCCTATACCCTTGAAAACACCGCCGGTACCAGGCAGCACAATGCTATTGCCCCCTCTTGCATTTTTACCCTTTCTCTTTTATTCATTCAGTCATTTATTTGTATATTCATTTATTTATTTATTATTTTTGTTTGTTTACGTTTCAAACGTGTTCTCTTATATTCCATGCATCCAGTGCGATTACATGCAGCCATCCCCCTTTTCTGTGCCTGGGACTACAAACATGGCACCTGCCAGCCTGCTCTCGCACCCGCTCTTCCCACTATCGCACAGGTGCGGCCTGTTGTTGGTGCCAACACCACGCCTGCGCCTCCCTGGCCTAGGAACACCATCCCACGCCCCTTCATGGCTGTTCCTTGGTCAGTCGTCCCCTACTGCGTCCCCCACTTCCCAGCCCAGGAGTTGCTTGCAAGAAATCCACTGAGGAAACACCCTCGCCCTTCTTCCTTAGGCCATGGTGCCGGCCTAACGCCCCCACAACAGGTTCCCTGCTCCGCCAGGCCACTTCCCCTTCCTCTGGTAGCAGGCTGCCTGAATTGGAGAATGAGACCACCCAGCATGGCGGATCGCCTGCCAGACGGCTTCCTGTAGGAGCCCCATCACAGTCCAACTCACTTGGACAGCATAGGGGAGCTGGCCTCGTACCAATAACCCCACGCAGAAACCCCAGTGAACAGCCGCACAACTCTCTGGTTCCCACCAGCGCGATGGCTCCTCTATTCTTTGGGTACCACAACCAAGCCTCGGTTCTGTAAACAAGCGAGTCCTGCTGCTCTGTAAATAACCCTCACGAATAACAATCCACGGCCCATGAAGCATTAAGTACCCGACTCCCAACATCAACAAAGTGGGCCCTGCTGCCTTTGAACCTTAACCCCTCCTGTCTGTGCACATTACAGCCTGTGTATACAGTAGTTTAATATTTTGCATATTCCTTGTGAATTCAAAATCAAGGCATCTGCCACCCAGGTCTGTCTGGTATAAGCCTTTATGCATTTTACTGCCGCAATTATAGGAGAGAAAACCATTTAGGATCAGCTGAGAGTCAACCTGCCTTTAATCACTGCAATCCCTCCTTCCATTGTCCTGCAGATTCCATCCTTTCAACAGCAGGCCTTAAGCCTTTTCCAGCTCTATTGATTCTCATCTGCAACTGCATCCCATGGCAGTTTTTTCACGCTATATGAGCTGCAAGTGGCTTTATGCCCCCAAACAACTCCAGTTTTTTTTGTTTTTGCTCCTTCCTTTCCATTTTAGTTAAACATTTTATTCCCCTTGTTGTCTTGCTGCCTTTAAGTCCCCACTGCAGGACCCCGATAGTTGACCAGCTCAGTGTACAGTGCAGTTTTATTTTTTGTTGTTGTTTTTATATATCCCAAAGTTTTGGCCAATTCTTTATATTTTATTTACTAACATTTCATTCCCTCAATGGCTTGCTGTCCTAGGTCCCTACTGCAGGACCCCCAATAGTTATCCAGTTCAGTGTACCCTGCCCCCGTAGCAGCTTCCCTTCTTGATTTCACCAAACATTCTTACCTTCCACGAGCTTGATGAAAAACTAGCAAATGGCCTCCGATAGCTCTGCTGTGCATGCACGCTGTCTCCCTTGCCACACCGCGGCATGCACAGACATTGGCTACCCCAGCCCCCCCCGTGTGCATCGCTCAGGCCTATCCTCAATGCCAAGCTCCTCGCCTCCCTTTGTGGCATCCTCCCAGCCACCTCCGCCGTTCTTGTCCCTGGCCATGCCTGTTTCAGCACCCAGACCTCGGGCATACAGCCGCGATCAAGGACCCGCCAAAACTGGCGCTCACCCATGTGGCCTATCACCCAGCAACCTCTGGGCTGCTCCCAGAAATCGTCCTCTGTGGCAAAGAGCGCTCACCCTATCTACTCAGCCAAGGAAGGCACTGCCGCCCACACGCCCAGAACGAGCTCCCAACTCCTTCCAGCAAAAAAGACCCCCCAGCCCTAACCAGCGGGCGTCCCATCTGGGAGTCCCCAAAGCAACCACCATGGCCCAAGGAAATGGTTGCCCGAATCTCTACTGCGACCCGCCCAGCACCATGACATGGGCACTACAGCCCCTGAAGCTGCTACCGCAACAGCAGTGACCCGAAGAACCACAGTGCATATTGCCAGAGGAGGATCCTGGGCCCCTGTGCTCCTTGTGTGCAGCCCTATTCAACCTGTGACTCCCGGGACCCTTCGCAGTCAGCTGCATCTCAGGTACCTTTGTTTTACAGTTTACATGACAAGACTGAATAAACTCCCATTTTCCCCATGCTTTTACCCCGCTTGGGACCCCCAACTGAGAGGCAAATTCCCCCCATTGGTAACTATGCCCTTACTGGCCACAATGCTCCTATCCCCCTCCCATAATGTGGTCCCAACTTCCAGACCTGTATTTTGCCTCTTCAGTATTCTGGCTACCAAGACCAACAGCCATTTCACTTAAATTACAACCATTTTTTCTTTCTTTTGTTTTGTATTTCTGTTATTAATGCGTCTCTGCCACATGTTTGACCGTAAGTGGCCTCCACCAATAATTATTTTACTTCCCCCTGCTACTGCCTTCAAACAACATGAAGTATTGCTGTATTCTGACAATTGCAGTGATTTCCAACCTTTGAACTGTCCCGCAGAACTAAGGGTTAACTTTCCATGCAGGGCATGGAACACTGAGCTCGAGCTCGGTTGAAGTCTCTGTCTGGAGTGATTTGAACTCAAACCGTCAGATTCTTTACTCTGCCTCACTGAATGGTCGCTCTGGAGATTTCTCCTTCAGCTCAGTTCAAGTCGGTTAAAGTTTTCAGTTTTTTCGTTCGGTTTAAACCGAAAAAGTTACACATATAGTTGGTTCAGTCTCTGTCTGTGGTGCCGTAAGTACTAGATAAAATTGTTCTTTATTTCTGTGTGAAACTTGTAAAGAGTCACGGTCGGTTGACTGAACCAAACCATTTGATTAATTTGCTATATATTTGTGTGTAGTTTTCAGTTCTCATCAGTTCTAAAAAAGCGTGTTTAAGCGTTTTCCAATACCGACTACGGTTAGGAACCGATAAGGGAGTCTTGCCTGGTGGTTGCCAAAAAAGTGTAAGTTTGGTTTGGTTGGCCATGTCTGAGAAACCCAAGGAAAAAACAGGCCCACTGGGTTTCAACACTGCACTGAGTGTGGGAGTCTTTGCCAAGGCCGATCCCCACACCACCTGTGTTTATTGTCTGGGGTTTGACCACCTTGATTCAGACTGCCAAATATGTAAAAATTTTCCCAAATCTACCCTTGAGAAGAGATTAGGTAGACTGAGGGAAAAGGAGGCCGAAAAGTCCGCTGACCCGGATGGCCAGCCCGGTTTGGTTTCGACCGAACCAGAAGGAGTGCCCTCTGACCAGGGCGATACTTCTTCGAGCAAAAGGAGAGCCGATTCTGATGGATCGGTTCTGACAAAAAGAAAGCGCAAAGATAAATCGACTGGTTTGGATCCAGAGGTTCATGTTCAGACCGCCGAAGAGGTAGCCAGGGCGATTCAGATTGTGGAATCGCTCCGTCCGGTTCCGACCGATCCGGCTCCTTCTGGTAGGGGTTCGGTTCGGTTGGTTCTTCTGGTTCAAGAGTATACCCTTGAAGATTTTTATGAACTGGAGTTTGAAGAGGAAGGGGAATTTGAGGATTATGAAGTAAGTGAAGGTCTGGATGTGCCTGTGGAACTGGACATCTCCCCAGACAGACCATCAGGTGTTTCCCCTCCTAGGCTTTCTGAGTCCCCGTCCCACTTTATGTTTTACAGAAAAGTGGCTGAAACCCTCCAGCTTCCTATGGAGGAGGCTGTGGAAGATCAAGAAGAGCCTGACTATGTAGAGATGATGGATATCCCAGAGTCCAGGAGACTGTCTATTCCCCTCCATAAATTTTTTTGGAAACAGACACAAAAAATCTTAAAGTCTCCTAACACTATACCTTCTGTGGATAAAAGAGTGGACAAGAGGTATACACTCTCAGGCTCAGACACGGAGTTCTTATATCAGCAAGGTAGCCATGTTGGGGGTAGTGCAGGCTGCTGCCTGTGACAAGGCAAATATTCCCTTGGCTTCACACCCCCCTGACAAGGACTCCAGGAAGATTGATGCCATGGCAAAGAAACAGTACATGGCATCTTCTTTGGGACTCAGGCAGGCGAATTACATGGCCTATACAGCCAGGTACCAGAAGTCCAGGTGGGACACTGTACTGGCACTGGCTAAACAGGCCTCCCCAGCTAGCCAAGGAGCTGGAGGCGGTGGCTGCAGATGGGATTGAGGCATCTAAGGTTCAGTTTCATGCTTCTGTGGACTCTAATGATGTCTCATCAAGAGTCATGGCTACATCTGTGGCTCTTCAGAGGATGGCTTGGCTCAGATGTACTAGCCTCTCGCAGGACACCCAGGCTAAGGCTATGGATTTTCCTGTAGTGGGTAATTCTCTGTTTGAGGAGCAGACAGAGAATTACATGAAAAAAATGGACTAGTACAGAACCACTTACAGGAGTGCTCAGGCCAAGGAAAGGCAGGCAACTCCTCAACGGCAGCAGTCCAGGGGCAGGGGCAGGCCTTTTTACCAAGCACAGGCCTCTTCTACCTTTTTGTAGAGGGGTTCTTCAGAGGGAGAGGCAGAAGGGGGATGAGCAGGCCTGCATCCACACCTCAGCCTAAAGCCCTTGCCAAGCAGACACCCTGATGGGTCTTCCCGGGTCCGCTCTCCTATTCCAGTAGGGGGCAGGCTGGCTTACTTTGTCCAGGACTGGATGTCTATTACATCAGACAAGTGGGTCCTGGAAGTAGTAAGTCAGGGACTGGTTCTCGGCTTCAAACAATTTCCAAAGATGAGAGCCAGATCTTTTCCACCTGCAAATCTTTCGGAAACCCTTGCCCTAGAGGCAGAGGTTTCTTCTCTCCTAACTTAAGAGCTATAGAGAGTAGTACCTACCCTACACTGGGGCAAGGACTGTACTCCAGGTACTTCCTGACCCCCAAAAAGACAGCGGAGTGGCGACCCATCCTGGATCTAAGATATCTGAACAAACATCTTTTAAAACCAAAGTTCAAGATGGTAACTCTGGGAATAATCCTTCCCTCTCTAAGGCCAGGGGACTGGCTAGCCTCCCTGGACCTCAAAGATGCCTACTTTTACATTCCCATCAGGAGCTCCCACAGAAAGTACCTCAGGTTCGAGTTGCCCTCAGTCCACTACCAGTTCAGAGCAATGCCCTTTGGCCTAACCTCAGCTCCAAGGGTTTTCACAAAGTGCCTGGCAGTAGTAGTTGCCTTTCTAAGAAGGCAAAAGATTTCCATATTTCCTTATCTGGATGATTGGCTACTAGTGGGTCAGTCTCCAGACCAAGTCAAGTCTCACCTGCAAGTGACCCAGCAAGTGCTCACTTCCCTAGGATTTCTTCTCAACCTTCCCAAGTCAGTTCTCGAACCAGTTCAGCTCCTTACCTTTATAGGGGCAGAACTGGACAAACTCAGAGCAAGAGCCTTTCTTCCTCTAGAAAGGACAAGGCCTCTTATGGAACTAGCTTCTTCCTTCAGCCTTCAGGTATCTCGACCAGCAAGGCATTTCCTGCAGCTCTTGGGCCACATGGCAGCTTCAACAGCAGTGGTCCAAGGGGCAAGATTCCAGATGAGGGATATTCAGTTCCACCTGAGAGCTTTCTGGTCTCAGAGAAAGGACTCCATTACTAAACTGATTCCAGTGACTCCGACCTTGATCCAGGCCCTCCAGTGGTGGCAGGATCAGGACAATTTAAGGCAAGGTGTTCCTTTGTTGCTCAGCCTTGTTCAGTGGTCCTTACCACGGATGCTTCTCTTCTGGGCTGGGGAGCCCACCTGGGGTCCCTTACTGCCCAGGGCCTGTGGTCCCCCCAAGAATCCCTTCTCCACATCAATCTTCTAGAGCTCAGGGCAGTTTTTCTAGCTCTAAAGGCGTTCTCACAGTCAGTTCAGAACAAGGAGGTTCAAGTCAGAACAGACAACACTACCACCATGTGGTACATCAACAACAGGGAGGCACTCGGTCCACGGCCTTGTGCACAGAAGCCATGAAGTTGTGGTCTCTGGCTTATTCCCTGCAAGCCTCTCTTGTAGCAGTTCACCTTCCAGGCAAGGACAATGTGCTAGCAGATGCACTGAGCAGGATTTCTCAGGGCCATCACAGATGGTCCCTGGACCCTCAGGTGTTGAAAGTGATTTTTTCAAGGTGGGGCACTCCAGAGATAGATCTCTTTGCAGCCCCAGACAATCACCAACTCCCTCTCTTTTGTTGCAGACCTCCAGTCTTGGGCTCAGTCCCCTTGGATGCCCTGATTCTGAATTGGGAAGGGAAGTTTCTGTCGTCTTTTCCCCTTCCCACTCCTGTTCAAAGTTTTAGTCAAAATAAGGTCTCAACCTTGCAAGGTGATTCTGGTTGCTCCAGATTGGGCCAGACAGCCCTGGTACCCCCTGTTGCTGTCCCTAGCAGTCCATCTTCCCCTGTCTCTTCCCAGGAATTACAACCTGTTAACATCCTCTCAGGGGAGGATTTAGTACCCCAATCTTCAGTCTCTCAATCTCAAGGCATGGCTCTTGAAGAGTTAGAGTTTGCAGATCTGCATCTTTCCCAACGGATTCTGGACATCCTCAAGGCTTCTTGAACGCCCTCCACCAGAAAGACTTACAACTACAAATGGAAAAGATTCAGCATTTGGTGTTCTAAGAAGAATATCTCTCCAGACACTGCTGAATTGCCTATGGTTCTGGATTATATGGTCCATCTTAATGGCCTAGGCCCCAGACCAGATACTCTCAAGGTACACTTGTCAGCTGTTTCTGCATTTTTGTCTGTGGGGAAGACTTCCTCACTATCTTCCCATCCTGTGTTGTGTAAATTCTTTAAAGGATTGTTTCACACCAATCCCCCTTTTTAGTGACCCTGCCCCTGCCTGGGATTTGAATGTTTGCATTGCTCAGCTTATGCAACCCCCCTTTGAGCCTATGTCTTCAGCAGAGCTTAAGTACTTGACTTGGAAAACTGTGTTCTTGGCAGCCATTACCTCTGCCAGGTGTATCAGTGAATTGCAAGCCCTGTCAGTGGAACCTGATTTTATCTCCTTTCATAGGGATAAAGTGGTCCTTAGAAACAATAGAAGGTTTTTGCCCAAAGTGGTTTCAGACTTCCATTTAAACCAGTCTATGTCTCTCTCTGTTTTCTTCACTGACCATTCTTCCTCAGGAGAGAGGAGGCTACACAGTTTAGTTGTCAAAAGAGCCCTTAGTTAGTACATAGAGCGTACCAAGGGTCACCAGTTTGACTCCCTCCAGTTCCTCACTTATGGAGAAATGGGAAAGGGCAAACCTGCCACCAAAAGATCTATTGCCAGGTGGATTGTGTCTTGTATACAATTCTGATATGAAAAACTGGGAAAAACTCCACCCTAGGGCCTGAGGGCTCATTCCACAAAAGGTACAGCTGCTTCCCTGGCTGCGGCCAGGGATATCCTTCTCCTAGAAATTTGTCAAGCAGCCACCTGGAAAACAGTCCATACCTTTACCAAGCATTACTCTCTGGATATCCAGGCTAGGAGTGATGCTCAGTTTGGCACAGCAGTACTTCAGAGCCTATTCCCAAAGTAGGTTCTGTCCCTCCTCCTTGGAGGTACTGCTTGGTAGTCTGCAATTGTCAGAATACAGCAAGACTTCATGTTGTTTGAAGAAAAAATTACTCACCTTAGTAATTATATTTCTTCTAATGGAGTCTTGCTGTATTCTGACCTCCCTCCCTGCCTCCCCTCTCAGAACCTGTTTTTGGGAAGTGGGTGGGCAGGTGCAGTGTTGCACCCCAGGGGTATATTTGCTGGCACCCTCCTCCCTGTTTTGTTGGGTGCTTATTTATTATTGTTATTTTTGGGTTTCCTGACTTGCGTCTTCCTTGGGAATCCAAAACTTTTCAGCCAGTTGGCTAGTAGAATTTTTATAATTTCCACATAGACTTTAGTTTAGTTGGGCTCATCTGACGGTTTGAGTTCAAATCACTCCAGACAGAGACTTCAACTGAGCTCGAGCTCAGCGTTCCATGCCCTGCATGGAAAGTTAACCCTTAGTTCTTCGGGGCAGTTCAAAGGTTGGGAATCACTGCAATTGTCAGAATACAGCAAGACTCCATTAGAAGAAATATAATTACTAAGGTGAGTAATTTTTTCTTCCGGCCCATGCAGCCCTGCTAGGCCCCATGCCCAAACTCTCGGCCATGTGGCCAGGCCTACTTTTTTCCCACTATGCCTTACCTCAAATCCGATCCTTAATTCCTCACTTATGTAAAATACAAACAGGGCAGCAGTGCCCTATAACTGTTAAATACTCGGTTATTTAGTACAGCTCCTATATACCTCCCAAAACGCTCCCTCAGCGTCTAATTCATGAGGGAACCTAGTACAAGGTTATTAAATCAGCTCTCCATGTTTGTCATATGTTCACAGTTCCTCACCGCTCCTGCCCAAAAGCAGTCCTCTGTGTAGAACAATACAAAAAGGAAGAACCGAAGCCAAAGGTGCTTTCCCCAGTGGTACTATTACTTTCTAAATTGCCTAAAAATGCATCTGCTGTTTCTCTATTTAGTAATTTATATAATATATATATATATATATATATTTTTTTTTTTTTTCTTCTTGCCAAGCCTGCTAACATTGTATTTCTACCACTTAACAGACCTTGCCTCACATGGCTCTAAAGCTCCTCTGCTACTTGCTGTAATTCCTGCAATTGTTAACCAAATTGAGCTGTTTCCTTAATTGCAGGTTATGTGCTGACTGTAAAGCACCTCTAGGAAAAATCCCAGTCCAAAAGGCCTGCCACTAGCACACTGAAAGCTAACTCCCTTGCCTAGTTACTGCTCAGGCCTCTCCTGTGTGGCCAGGCCTACCCCACCTGAAAATGCCTTACCTCAAGTAGTTGAACTGCCAGTCGAAGTGCTGAGCTCTGGTCTAAATTCAGATCCCAGCAAAAAGAGGGAGACCCCCTCCTCTTCTGGCTCCTAAATACCCCCTAGGCCACCCCCTCCCCCCCAGTCCAATCCCTACCTGCTTACCTTACCTGTCATATTTGTCATCGAGGGATGACATCATGACCCCCCCCTTGCCTGGGCCTTCCTTCCTATCATCCCCCACCCTCAGTCTGAGCCTACCTAAGCTGCCCCCCAGCCAGTCCTGTCCCCTTTGCCTTTTTTCCTAAGGAATCCCCTTGACAATTTAGGGTTGTCCTTTAGGGGCAATCGCATTTATTGGAAATGACTTTCCAGAATTTACCTAAGTTACCTGTACCTGTAATTATTTGAAATGACTTTCCAGAATTTACGGAGTTAATCAAAGAGGGAGTAAATTCTGATGTTTCAGCAGCTGTAATAACAAGAGCTCAGGCAAAGAAAATCTTGAATGGTGGGGACTCTTTTCCTTTCGTTGATTTTGATTCAGACTTGTTTGAGCACAGCTCCAAGATCCAAAAGTCCAGGAAACAAAGACAGTGCCTGAAGAAACAGTGGCAACAAAAGACTAATGAACATAAGGGGTTAAAATATGAAAATGAATGCCAGCCCAGTGGCGTGGAGGGCTGAGGCATTTGTGCCTTCAAACAACCTGAAGTCTTGCTGTATTCTGACAATATGCAGTTAGCCCCAGCACTTGAACTGCCACAGAGAGGAAAGAGTTAACTCTATGCAGAAGCATAGAACGTTGAGCTCGAGCTCGGTTTTCAAACGTCTGTCTCTGGTACTTACCAGTGTAACCGTCAGATTCTTTACTCTGCCTAACGGTGAAGTCACTCCGGAGATTTCTCCTGTGCTCGGTTCGTAGAGTTTGAATTAGCATTCGGTTTTTAAACCGATTTATTATTTTTTCGGATTTCCAGCCTCTGTCTACAGTACAGGTAGTGTGGTAGATAGGTGGTGACTTGTGTTTTATTTAATTTCTGTGGAAATTGTTTTTGTCTCGGTTTCTAATCGGTCGGTCCGGTTAGGAACTGACCTTTTTGCTTGTATTTGATTATTTTTACTTGTTCTGGGATTTAGTGTGGTGTTCCAGTGGTGATCGGTTTCAAAAGAACCAGACTTTTTCTGGTTCTTTTACAAGACCCAAAACACGGTTTGTAACCGTTCGGGGAGTTATTACCTGGCTTAAAAACTTTCAAGGGTAATTGTTTAGGTTGGCCATGTCTGAGAAACCCAAGAAAAAAAACAGTCCCACTGGGTTTCAACACTGTACTAGGTGTGGGGATGTCTTTGCCAAGGCTGACGCCAACCTCATCTGTGTTTACTGTCTGAGGTTTGACCACCTCAAAACAGACTGCCAGATTTGCAAGAAATTTACTAAAGCCACTCTGGAAAAAAGTTGAGTAGGCTGAAGAAAAGGGAGGCCGAGAAGTCTGTAGATCCGGATGGCCAGCCATTTGCCAAGGTTGACCCCCACCTCATCTGTGTTTACTGTCTGGGGTTTGAACACCTCAAAACAGACTCCCAGATTTGCAAGAAGTTTCCTAAAGCCAATCTGGAAAAAAGGTTGAGTAGGCTGAAGAAAAGGGAGGCCAAGAAGTCCGTAGATCCAGATGGCCAGCCCGGTTCGGTTGCGGCCAAACCTGAGGAGGTACCTACTGACCTAGGCAATACCTCCTCGGGCAAAAGGAGGTCTGATTCTGAGGGGGTCGGTTCTGTCGAAAAGGAAAAGAAAGTCAGCCGGTTTGGATCCAGCACCGCATACCCCAGCTGCTGACGAGATAGCCAGAGCGATTAGCATAGTTCATTCACTCCACCCGATTCCATCTGAACCGGTACCACCGGTTAGGCAGTCGGTTCGGTCAGATCCGACTCCATCGAATTATGATCCAGATGCTTATTATGATGTGGAGTGGGAGGGAGACGAAGAGTATCCCGAGGATGAGGATGAAGATAACTATTTTGAAGGTCTGGATGTGCCCATTGAACCGGACATCTCCCCAGACAGACCCTCCAATGTCTCCCCTCCCAGGCTTTCTGAGTCCCCCTCACACTTCTTGTTTTACAAGAAGGTGACTGAAACCCTCCAGCTCCCAATGGTTGAAGCTGCTGAGGAGGAAGAGCCTGATTTTGTTGAGATGATGAACATCACAGAGTCCAAAAGTTGTCTATCCCTCTTCACAAGTCCTTGGGGAAACAGACAAAAAAGATTTTACAGACACCTAACTCCTTACCTCCTGTGGATAAGACAATGGACAGGAGGGATATGTTATCAGGCTCAGGTACAGAGTTTTTAAATAGTCATTGCAGCCATGTTGGGGTAGTGCAGGCTACAGCCTGTGACAGGGCTAACATTCCTTTGGCTTCACACCTCCCAGACAAAGACTCCAGGAAGGTCGATGCTGTGGCCAAAAAACAGTATTTGGCATCTTCTTTGGGACTCAGGCAGGCTAACTATATGGCCTACACAGCGGGTACCAGAAGTCCAAGTGGGATTCGGTTCTGGAACTGGCTAAACAGGCCTCCCCCCAGCTCACCAAAGAGCTGGAGGAGGTGGCTGCTGATGGACTTGAGGCATCCATGGTACAATTCCATGCTGCTGTGGACTCCAATGACGTGGCATCAAGAGTCATGGCTACATCTGTGTCTCTCAGGAGACATGCTTGGCTCAGATGTACTAGCCTTTCGTAGGATACCCAAGCTAAGGCTATGGATTTCCCTGTAGTGGATAACTCTCTGTTTGGGTAGCAGGCAGAGGCTTACATGAAGAAAATGGATGAGTAAAGGACCACCTACAGGACTGCACAGGCCAAAGAGAGGCAAGCCACTCCTCAGAAGCAGCAGTCTAGGAGCAGGGGCAGGCCTTTCCACAGGCCTTTCTACCAAGCTCAGGCTTCCTCTTCCTTCCTTCAGAGGGGGTTCTTTCGAGGGAGGGGCAGGAGGGGGATGAGCAGGGCTGCATCCTCTTCCCAGTCCAAGGCTCCTGCCAAGCAGACACCCTGATGTGTCAGCCCAGGTCGACTCCCCCATTCCAGTAGGAGACAGGCTGGCTTACTACTTCCAGGTCTGGAAGTCTGTTACCTCAGACAAGTGGGTCCTGGAGGTAGTAAGCCAGGGACTGGCTCTCAGTTTCAAAAGGTTCCCAAAACTGAGGGTCAGGTCTTTTCCACCTGCATCCATCTCAGAAACCCTTGCTGTAGAGGCAGGGTTTCTTCTCCACTGGCTCTCAGAGCTGTAGAGAAGGTTCTACTCAGCACAGGGGCAAAGGTCTGTAATCCAGGTACTTCCTTACCCCGAAAAAGACAGGGGAGTGGAGACCCATCCTAGACCTAAGGTATTTGAACAAACACATCACAAAACCAAATTTCAAAATGGTGACTCTGGGAATAATTCTTCCCTCTCTAAGGCCAGGGGATTGGTTAGCATCCCTGGACTTCAAGGATGCCTATTTCCATATTCCTATCAGGTGCTCCCACTGAAAGTACCTCAGGTTCGAGTTTCCTTCAGGCCATTATCAGTTCAGAGCCATGCCCTTCGGCCTAACATCAGCTCCAAGGGTATTTACAAAGTGCCTCACAGGAGTAGTTGCCTTTCTCAGAAGGCAGGGTATTTCCATCTTCCCATATCTGGACAACTGGCTAATTGTAGGTCAGTCCTCCGACCAGGTCAAGTCAGCTCTACAAATCACTAAAGACTTGCTCAGTTCTCTGGGGTTTCTTCTCAATCTTCCAAAGTCTGCTCTCGAACCAGTACAACTTCTTACTTTCATAGGAATAGAGTTGGATACTATCCAAGCAAAGGCCTTCCTCCCTCTGGCAAGGGTAAAGGCCCTTACAGATTTTGCTTCCTCTTTTCGACCTCTGGTCTCTCGCCCAGCAAGGCAGTTTCTTCAACTCCTGGGTAACATGGCAGTTTCCACTGCAGTGGTGCAAGGAGCCAGATTTCAGATAAGGGACATTCAGTTCCACCTAAGGTCCTTTGGTCTCAGAAAAAAGACTCTTTCACCAGGTTGATTCCAGTGACTCAGACTCTGGTCCAAGCTCTCCAGTGGTGGCTGGGCCAGGACAACCTCAGACAAGGTGTTCCATTTCTCTGTCAAGTCCCCTCAGTAGTCCTAACTACAGATGCTTCTCTCCTAGGCTGGGGAGCCCATTTGGGAGCCCTCATGGCTCAGGGGGTTTGGTCTCCACAAGAGTCTCTCCTTCATATCAATCTGCTGGAACTCATGGCAGTTTTTCTGGCCCTTCAGGTCTTCTTGGAATCAGTCAGGGGCAAGGTGGTGCAGGTCAGGACAGACTACACCACCACAATGTGGTACACCAACAAGCAGGGAAGCACTCGGTCCACGACCTTGTGCACAGAAGCCATGAAACTGTGGTCTCTAGCCTATTCTCTTCAGACTTCCCCGATAGCAATTCATCTTCCAGGAAAGGACAATGTACTGGCAGATGCTGTGAGCAGAAACTCCCAGGGACATCACGAATGGTCCTTGGACCCTCCCATCCTACAGGTCATCTTCACTAAATGGGGCACTCCAGAGATGGATCTCTTTGCAGCCCCGGGCAATCACCAACTTCCTCTGTTTTGTTGCAGACCTCTAGTCCTGGGGACTGTTCCTCTGGATGCTCTCATTCTGGATTGGAAGGGCAGGTTTCTCTATGGCTTACCTCCCTTACCTCTATTGTTCAGAGTCCTGTTCAAAGTCAGATCTCAACCCTGCACAGTGATACTGGTGGCTCCAGATTGGGCCAGCCAGCCTTGGTATTCTCTGCTGCTGTCTCTGGCGGTCTCATGTCCCCTGTCTCTTCCCAAGAGATACAATCTCCTAACCTCCTCTCAGGGGAGAATCTGGTACCCCAATCTCCAGTCTCTCAACCTCAAGGCCTGGCTCTTGAAGAGTTAGAATGTGCAGGCCTGCATTTTTCTCAGGGAGTTCTGTATATTTTGAAGGTTTCCAGGAAACCTTCCACTAGAAAAACTTATAATTACAAATGGGAAAGATTCTGCATTTGGTGTTCTCAGAAGGGCATTTTGCCTGATTCTGCAGGCATTGCTACAGCCTTAGGTTATCTGGTTCACCTTAATGGTCTAGGCCTTAGGCCTGCAACTCTGAAGGTTCACCTCGCAGCTGTCTCTGCATTCCTTTCAGCAGGGAAGGGCTCTTCCCTGGCATCTCATCCTGTTTTCAGTAAGTTCTTCAAAGGTCTGGTTCATATTAACCCTCCCTTTCAAGAGCCTACACCAGCTTGGGATCTTAATGTCAGCTTTGCTCAGCTTATGCAGCCACCTTTTGAACCTCTGGCTTTGGCCGAGCTGAAGTACTTGACCTGGAAAACTGTGTTCCTGGTAGCTATTACTTCTGCCGGGCGGATTAATGAATTACAGGCCCTGCCAGTTGAACCTGACTTCATCTCCTTCCATAGGGATAAGGTGGTCCTAAGAACCAATAGGAGGTTCTTGCCCAAAGTGGTGTCAGATTTTTATCTGAACCAGTCTATGTCTCTTCCTGTGTTTTTCACTGACCATTCTTCTTCAGGGGAAAGAAGGTTACACAGTTTGTATGTTAAAAGGGCTCTTAGCTACTACATAGAGCATACTAAGGCACACAGGCATGACTGTCTTCAATTGTTTCTCACTTATGGTGAAGTGGGGAAAGGTAAGCCTGCTACTAAAAGGACTATTGCCAGGTGTATTGTCTCTTGCATACAATTCTGTTATGACAAGTTGGGCAAAACACCCCTTCCAGGCCCAAGGGCTCACTCGACTAGGGGTACAGCTGCCACTCTGGCTGCGGCCAGAGATATACCCTTGCTAGAAATCTGTAAAGCAGCCACCTGGAAAAGAGTCCATACATTCACCAAGCATTACTCTCTGGACATGCAGCCTAGGAGGGATGCTAGGTTTGGCACAGCGGTACTGCAGAGCTTGTTCCCAAAGTAGGTTCTGCATTCCCTCCTCCTGGGGGAACTGCTTGGTAGTCTGCATATTGTCAGAATACAGCAAGATTTCATGTTGTTTGAAGAAAAAATTACTCACCATAGTAATGTTGTTTCTTCTAATGGAGTCTTGCTGTATTCTGACCTCTCTCCCTGCCTCCCCTCTCAGAACCTAGTTTTTGTGAAGTGGGCTGGCAGGTACAGTGTTGCACCTCAGGGGTGTACCTCGTATCCCCCCCTCCTGTTAAGGGTGGGGTAGTTGTTCTGGTCATTGTTGTTATGTTTAATATATTATTATATTGTCACTACCTTTTTTTCTTGGGTTCTCGACTTGAGTCTTTTTGGAACCCAAATTGTTGCCTTTGGCTGTAAGTAAACAATTTCCATGTTTACTACTAGTTAGTTAGTTTGCTCATAAGAATCTAACGGTTACACTGCTAAGTACCAGAGACTGAAGTTTGAAAACCGAGCTCGAGCTCAACGTTCTATGCTTCTGCATAGAGTTAACTCTTTCCTCTCCGGTGCAGTTCAAGTGCTGGGGCTAACTGCATATTTTTTTTTTTTAGTCCTTTAGTAACTGGGTAAGGCCCACTAGGCACAAGTGCCTGTTTTCAGGGGTGACCTGGGAGCACTGGGCGGTTAAGTGACTTGTTCAGAATCACACAGTATGCAAGTGGAGGTTGTGAGAATCAAACTCAGGTCTGGTCTGCTGGATGTACCAAGCTCATTCACACCTCAGTCCTCTAACCACTAGGCTATAGTGCTAGCCCATATTGTCAGAATACAGCAAGACTCCATTAGAAGAAACAACATTACTATGGCGAGTAATTTTTTTCTTGCCTCCTTCCATGCCGGCAACCCATGTTCGTGGTGCATGCAGGCTGCAAGGAGTCGGCTGGGGAGGGAGAGGATTGAGCGTCCAGAGGATAGCGCTCCTCTCCCGGGGAGGGAGGACTGGCTCTTCCGCTAAATGACTGCCCCCAGGCGGGTGGTATGGGTCTGTCGGGTGCCAGGGAAATTGAGGGTGCTACAGGACTTCCGCTGATGTATGCGCGCCTCCACGCACACATGTCTGGCTGTGTGCAGCCCAGCAATAGGGAACAGGAGGAAACAGAGAGGAAATACCCCATCTGCAGAATGATGCCCAACTCTCTGCAGGCTCCGCACCCGGTGACTGGGCTGAAGGTAAGTCCCGGTGATACTGGGATGATGGGGCTGGGGGGGTCGGACAGCAGGGGCAGCTGGTGAAGGAGCATAAATACTTACATTAAAAAAAATATATGAAAATGCTGATGCTAAACTGATAATTGATTGTGATTTTGTTTCAGAAATAGGCTAATGATGTTTCTCTCCAGGGTTATTTTAAGCAGCTGGGGGGTGAAATCAAAACAGGGTAAACCTATGTTTAAAAATTGTAATAAGCTACTGTACAAAGTTTGGGTTAAACCTCAGACACAGGACCAGACAGAACAACTGGTTATACCACAAAAGTATAGATCTGAGTTGTTACAGATAGCACATGATAGTCCTATGGCTGGTCACTCAGGGAGGACTTGCACCCTTGCCAGATTGCTGTACAGATTTTACTGGCCTGGAATTCATGAAGATGTTGCTACCTATTGCAGTTCTTGTGCTGAATGTTAGAAAGTAGCCCCAGTGACTAAAAAGACAAGGTGCCCCTACCCTTGACAGAGGTGCCTTTTAAGAGAATTGCAATGGATGTGGTAGGTCCTTAGACAAAAGTAAAAAGGGTAGTCAATTCATTTTGGTAGTATGTGACTATGCTGCTCGATACCCAGACGCAGTTCCAATGTATACTGTCACAGCCCCAAAAGTGAGAGCAGAGCTTGCCAAAATTTTCAGCAGGGTGAGCATACCTAAAGAGATTATTACTGATCAGGGTAGTAATTTTGGTTCAGCATTATTGATGGAGCTTTACCAACTACTAGGTATCGCTGTCATAAGAACTGGCCCTTATCACCCTCAGACAGATGGTCTTGCTGAGCGTTTTAATCAAACCCTAAAACGCATGTTAAAAAGGTTTGTGAAAGAGGAAGGGAAAGGAAAGACTGTTATCAATACTTACCTTACTTTCTTTTTGCTTACAGAGAAGTGCCACAGGCATCAATAGGTTTTCACCATTTGAAATGCTGTATGGTAGGCAACCAGAGGGCCACTGGATGTAATAAAAGAAACATGGGAAGTTAACCCCCATCAGAAATAATCTATTACATCTTATATGTGTGCCCTGAGAAAGATGCTGGCAAAAAATGCCGAAATCGCCCATAGTAGTCAGGAAGAGGCCCAAAACCAGCAGAAGGTGTATTATGACCATGGGGTAAAGTTTTTGAGCCAGGTGAAAAGGTATTGCTACTGTTATCCACAGCAGAAAATAAATTGTTAGTGAATTGGCAAGGGCCTTATAAGGTTTTTAGATATACTGGCACAGTTAACTATGAGACTTGAGACCCCTGATAGGAAATCCTACTAAGATATACTGTACCATGCTAACCTACTCAAGAAATGGGTTGAAAAACACCAGAAGCTGTTTTGCTGGTTTTACCAGAAACTGATAAAGAAGATATTGATATTGCTTATGTCAGACTGGAACAAACTGAAACTGCTGATGCTGTAAAGGTGAATGTTTCCTTAACCTCTGAACAAACCACAGAAATTTGTAACTCGCTAAAGACATTTAACAGTACTTTTACCACAGTACCAGGCTGAGCAAAAGGGGCCGAGTGCGTAATAGTGACAAGGAAAGCTCGCCCTATTAGACAAAAGACGTACAGATTACCAGAGCAGTTAAGAGCTGACGTGGCTAAGGAAATACAAAAAATGAAAGAATTGAGTATCACTGAAGAGTCAAGAAGTGCTTGATCATCACCAGTGATGATTGTAAACAAAAAAGAAAGGGGGTGTAAGAATCTGCCTTGATCTTAGGAAACTGAATCAAGTTCAGAATTTGACAGTTATCCTATGCCCAAAATAGATGAGTTGGTGGATAGACTGGGAAGTGCCAAGTATATCAGTACCCTCGATCTCACCAAGGGTTACTGGCAAAGCCCCCTAGTTAAAGAATCCAGAGACAAAACTGCATTTGCCACTCCTATAGGATTCTGTTAGTTTACCACCATGCCGTTTGGTTTACAAGGTGCGCCCGCTACATTCCAGTGGTACATGGATGTCATTTTATCCCCTCACACTGGTCATTGTGCTGCATACCTGGATGATGGTGTGATGTACAGTCCAGACTGGAAAAGCCACCTGGAACACCTACGAGCAATTATCCAATCAATCAAAAAGGCAGGTCTGACAATTAATCCTACCAAGTGTGCATTGGGCATGCAAGAAATCATATATCCGGGCTATGTTTTGGGAAATGGAGAAGTCAAGCTAGAGGTTTCCAAGATAGAAGCTGTAGCTAACAGCCCTGTCTCCAAAACCAAAAAACATGTCAGGTCATTTTTTTGGCTGGCTGGTTATTATCGGAGATTTTTTCCCAGCTTGCCAAGTTAGCTACTCACCTCACTGAACTCACAAAGAAACAGTTCTCGAATAATGTGAAATGGACCCCAGAGTGTGATGAGGATTTTCGGGCCATTAAGGCTGCATTATGTTCAGCCCCTGTTTTAAGAAACCCAGACTTTGAGAAACAATTTCTCTTACAGGCTGATGCATCAGAGGTAGGCTTAGGTGCAGTCTTGAGTCAGCATACAGATGGAAAAGAACATCCTATTCTATACATAAGTAGGAAATTGCACAACAGAGAGAAAAGGTACTCCACCATTGAAAAGGAATGCCTTGCGGCAAAGTGGGCCATGGAGTCCCTTAATTGTTACTTACTAGGAGCTGACTTTGTACTTGTAACAGATCACAGTCCTCTCTGTTGGTTTAACCAAATGAAGGATACAAACTCTAGAATCACACGATGGTACCTGGCACTACAGCCATTTAAATTTAAAGTGATACACAAATCTGGGAAATAGAATGTCAGTGCTGATTTTCTGTCAAGATATGGGCCAGGAATTGAGGATTCCAAAGGTTTAAAAAAGTATGTGAGTTTAAACTACTCTGTTTGCTATGCTGCATATGCACTGAACTGTAAAGGTTATAAGCTAATGTTAGACGGGAATTTAATAGAACATTTTGGAAACCTGTTTTTAAAACAGGTTCCCTCTTAAAGAGGGGGTATGTGACATGGTTGAATAAGGCTCTGCCCCATTTGTTATACAGAAAGAGTTTAAGTACATGGATCTGTTCTTTCCACTCCTTTTCTGTCTCTTCTCTGTCTGGTTGCACAACCAGATTTTCTTGTGAGACCTTGGAACCGATCACTCACACGGTTTCGCAATTCTCTGCCTCTCGCTATCTCTCTGCCTTCCCTTGCTATTTCTATCTTTTATTCCCCCTTGCATATCTGCAGGTGTAAAATATATGTGAATCTTTATGTGGAATTGTCACTGATACTGGGATTCATTTGTTTAAAATGGAATACATGTATACTGTTGAAATGATTGCTAAGCTAAAACTGTGTATAGTTATACTGCTGAAATTATTGTAAAGTTGTTTGGAACTCAAGGGATTAACCTGAGATTCAGTTTTAAGCCTTTTGCAGAACTGTAAACAAGAGGTCAGTTCTGGGTCACCATGTAGTTTTGCTACACCTGCAAGGAACGAAACTGACAAGAACATACTTTAAACTTACAAGAACATACTTTGAGAAGCAGGCTGTCTTAACAAGTTCCCAGACAGAGACTTATAAAAAGAGCAGCAATGGTTTTGCTAGAGAGACAAGGAGAATGAGAGACTAAAACTTGGAATTAAGAGATACTCTCAGAAGAGGGACTTAGTATTCTCTGTTTGTACTGCCTTTGTAAATAGTTATACTGAACAATTTTTATTTTGCTGTTATTGAGAAAAATAAAATGCTATTTGCAAATTTTAAAACTGCTCCTGGTTTTCCTATGCTTCCTGAACTATGTCTCAATGACACAATCTAAGGGCTCTCTCGGAATCCGGCCCTTAGTTAATAATTGCAGACCAGCAGTTACACGGCATCAGCCGTGCTAATAATTTCTCTTTTAAACCCAGCATGCAGACAATGATTATATCTGAATTGGATGAATTGAGAATAGATTTCCCCTCAATTTATAAAATAATTGATATCTATATTCATTGTAATCACAGAGGTCAGGGGCTCAAAAAGGGTTTGATGTAATCACAGAATCTGAAGAGTGGCATTAACTTAGGAATGTATTAAATTCCCAACAGTTTTTACACCCGAATAGCATTATTTTTACATGTGCCTAACATATTAGTATTGCTAGGGCTTCAAATTGCTTCTTGTAATATAGAGGTGGAATTTTGTAGAGCATCAGGTAGGGCAACATATTGCACATTCAATCCCATGTATAAGGCTTTCACAATGACATGCTGGGATATATGCTGTCATAATTTGTATATTTAATCAAATACTTATTCTTTCAAAAGTCATTCCACTTCACTGAAAAAGCAAAAAAAAAAAAAACAAGGTGACTGCACCAACATTCACAACCTCATCCTCATCCTAGATTGCAGTAGACTATGTAAATCAAAAAGGATCCACGACAGGAGTCCGACAGAAATTCTGGTGAACGCCCAGTCAGCGACACCGGCAGGTCGACCGCATTCTGCAGTCAGCTGCCAGTTCGTTTTGCTGTGTTTGTTTTCTTAGGGGGGCTTCGCCCCCGAACCCCCCCCCCAACACACAGGGCTGCGCACCCCCCCCACTTAAAGATTCTCAACTCCAGTCGGAGCTGATTGGGGGGTGCAGGACCCCCGACAGACAGTGCTAGGTTCCAGCGGGTCTCCCACCACGGCTAGGCGCTGTAGTCGCTGTGGGGGACCTCGCTGGCGAAATATCACTGCGGGGTGGGTAAATGAATCAAAAAGTGCAGAGTTTGCAACTTGTTGCCTTTTTTTTTTTCAAACCTATAAAAAAAACAAGCATTTTGTCAATGTCGAATGTTTGTTTGCTGGTATTGGCATTGCTACTGCATGAGTTAGAGCGATGCATAATTTGGAATGGTAGTAAAGAATTGAACTAATGCCAACCCCCACCCACACCCTGCAGAGATTGACAGGCGTTGGGGTGTGCCTTTGAAATGGTTCTGTTCCCATCTGCACCCCGCCCCCCACCATCATATGAGGCCAGAACCATTTTTTTCAGCATGTGTAATAGTCCTCCCAGCCCGTCCCACTACTGAAAATCAGCGACCAACCACAGGAGAATGACACGGACCCAGTGGAGTGGCACACATTTGAAAAAAATGGTTCTGTGCCACTCTGCCCTTCTGCCCCTCCCTCCTCCATCACCAGAGGCAAGAACCATTTTCTTCAGCATGTGTACCAGTCCCCCCAGCCCGTCCATCCACTGACCATCTTCCCCATTCAAACAGCAGCAGGGGTATCAAGAAAAAAAAAAAAATGACCAGACTATGAAAGGCACTTAAAAAGGCAGTTGTCCTATGGCAGCAGATGGCAATGCATCAGGTCAGCAGCAGCACAAAGAAGTAGAAAGGGCAGGTCAGCAGCTCAGGGAAGATGGCAGGGCAGGTTAGCACAGCAGCACACCAGAACCAAGCTAATGTTCATGACAGCAGAATGGTTAGCAAACAAATAACAGTTCCCCACCACACCAGCATGGCCACTCTCCCCACCCAGACGGACCTTCACGGGCACTCTCCCCACCCTGACTGACCTGCCCCGGCACTCTCCCCACCCCGATGGACCAACACAGCCACTTTCCCCACCCCAACAGACCTGCACGCCCACTCTCTCCACACCCATGGACCAACAAAGCCACTCTTCCCACCCCAATGGACCTGCACGCCCACTCTCCCCATCCCAACGGACCAACAAAGTCACTCCCCACCCCCACGGTCCTGCACGGCTCCTCTCCCCACCCCAGTGGAGCTGAACGGCCCCTCTCCCCACCCTGATGGACCTGCATGGCCTCTCTCTCCCCACCCCGACAGACCTGCACCGCCCCTCTCCCCACCCTGACAGAGCTGAATGACCCCTCTCCCCACCGCAGTGGAACTGAATGGCCCCTCTCCTCACCCTGTTGCCAGCCAACCCCTCTGGCACGGCCACTCTCCCCACCCCACCAGCATGTACACTCTCCCCACCCCACAAGCACAGACACTCTCAATGCCCCCTTCCCCACAAATGCCAGGCATCCAGATCGGTGTCTCCACCAATCCAATTGCAGTCACCAAAAATAAATTACACATTTTCAACACATTTTGTACTGAATTTTATTATTTCTGAAATGGAGAGTAGCACATTTGGCTAGCCCAAACAAGAACCCTCCACAAGGACATTTGCATTAAAAGTCAGGCAACAAAAAACACAGGAGCGACACTGGGACTGGCATACATGTTGTAAAAAATGGTTCTGTGCCACTATGCCTATCCACCCCTCCCTTCTCCATCACAAGAGGCCAGAACCATTTTTCCCTACAGCACATGTACCAGTCGTCCAAGCCCGTCCCTCCGCTGACCATCAACGACCAACCACTTGAGCATGCCACGGACTTGGAGGACTGGCATACATGTGGGAAAAATGGTTCTGTGCCACTCTGTCCGTTCACCCTCCCTCCTCCATCACAAGAGGCCAGAACCATTTTTTTCAGCACATGTACCAGTCGGCCAAGCCTGTCCTCCGCTAACCATTATCAACCAAGCACTGGAGCATGCTACGGACCCGGCGAACTGGCATACATGTTGGAAAAAAATGGTTCTGTGCCACTATGCCAGTCCCACCCTCCCTCACCAGAGGCCAGAAGCAGAGAGTCTAAGTTCAATTTAAAGGTTCGTCCCGAAAGTCTGGATAGTTAAACACCCAGATACCTTAGGGAGTCCTGTTTCCAAGCGAGCCCTAGCTTAAGAATGTCCACTTTGAAAAGTTTATGATTAAGGAGGAAGACAATTGTTACCGCTAGAGATAGAATAGTCATCCCACAAAACCATATTCCAATCACATATGGCATATTCCTTCCAGCCAGACACCGCCAGTATATGGCACCCAATATTCCCTTCACCATCCTTGTACTCATTATGTGAGTGACTGTCATGGCCCTCATTGTGATACATATGTACTGTACATATTGTAGATGTTAGTTTAACTTTCTCTTGCCAAGCTTTAACATGTGAATTCTCTGTATATTATTGTGTTATAAATAACATTTTCTTTTTTCTGTATGTATAACTGTCTCATAAGTATGTGATGTAATTGCTGTGCATCAACTCGAACCTTGACCTTATCAGGTCCATCTTGTAAATGAGCCTTGCTCAATGATGATCGCCTGAATAAATAAAGATTTGATTGATTTGATTTGATTGAATTGTTTTGTTTATATTTCATTTATAATTGGAGACTACACTAAAGGATGTTATAATATTTAACATTGGGGGAATAGAAGGGATGGGATTAGCTACTTGAAGAAGAAGGCCATCTGCATCGGCTGAGACTTTAACTTCACAAGGGTGTATTGGGATTCCTTGCACATCTGGGCAAGCTTGCAATTTACGGATTAATGGCTCTAGATATATGTTGAAAAGTAAAGGGGAAAGGGGGCAACCTTGCCTAGTTCCTGAGTAAAGGGTATAGGTTCTGAAGTGACACCATTTCCTGCCACTCTAGCAATAGGGGAATGATAAAGGGATCTAATCCATTTCTGGAAAGTTTTAGGAAAATTGAAGGCCTTTAAAGTCTGAAATAAATACTGCCAGTTGACCCTGTCAAATGCCTTCTCGGCATCCAGGAAGATTAAGGCCGCGGGTTAAGGAGCATCTCTGGACGCCGAGAAAACATGAGACAGGGTACGAAGGTGATCCGAAGAAGATCTGCCCCTCATGAAGCCCATCTGTTCAAGACCAATAATAGAAGAGAGGATTAAATTAAGATGGCATGCTATTAATTTAGACAGTATTTTGACATCCTGATTCAGGAGAGAGATTGGCCTGTAGTTGGTGACCAATTCAGGTGCCTTACCTGGTTTAAGAATAAGTACAATTACTGCTTCAAAGAGAGATGTGTCTATCTGCGCTCCAGAAAGTATGTACTGGTATAGGGGAAGCAACAAAGGGATAACTGAGATCTTAAATCATTGATAAAAAATAGGCAGAGTAGCCACCTATCCCAGGGGAATTATTTAAAAGTAATGCACTTATTACCTCAGATATCTCTCTATCCGTAATAGGTGAGAGTAAGGCATTTTGCTGATCTTTGGTAAGACTAGGTAAGTTGGCCTCCCTTAAATAATTGTCCAGCTGAATCCGGATTGGGGGATCCAGCATGGGTCCATATAAATTTGTATAGTATTTGGTAAATTCTGTTATAATTTCATTCAGGGCAGTCTTCAAAAGACCATCTGTTTGAGACTGGATGGATGTTATGTATCTAGAGGATTCTATTTGCTTAATTTTATGAGCCAAAAGGCGTCCAGCTTTCTCCCCCTGAGCAGTAAACGATGCTTGCGCTCTTTTAGAATAGCATACTCCGCTTTTTTCATTAAGCAATTCAAGGTAAGCCGCCCTTAATTTAATAAGGTTATGTTGTGTAGATTCAGGAGTGGCTGGTGATAGATCTTTTTTCCATGGACCTTATTTGGGACAATAGTTGGGACAGTTGTTGCTCTCTTGCTTTTTTCCTCTTAGAGGCTAAACTAATGAGTATCCCTCTTAAATAGGCCTTAAAGGCACACCACTCAGTGTCTGGCCTTTTAGTTGAGCCATGATTAAACTCAATGTACTGATCTATATGATCCTGAATTGTACGAACCATTTCAGGATCTTTAAGAAGTTGGTCGTTAAGTTTCCATCGTCCTCCTCCTCTGGGCGGAGAGTCTATAGATAACTGACAAAATACAAGGGAGCAATCCGATGGAGGCCCAGGTTGGATCGATGAGTCAATAACATGTGGAATAAAAGAACGAGAAGTAAGTACATAATCTATTCTGGATGATGATTTATGAACCGGGGGAGGTGGAAGTATATTCCCTGTCTGATGGGTGTAATACCCTCCAGATATCACACAATCCAGCCTAGTCCATTAGATCCCTGAGAGCTCACTGGGCCGGAGACAGCTCCTTCCTACAGTGCCCGGTCTTGTCTAACAAAGGGTCATACACCAGGTCGAGGTCCCCTCCTAATATAATTGGTATCAAGAGAAAAGGACTTAAGGATGTAATAATTTGTGTATAAAATCTAGGTGAGTCCTGGTTTGGTCCATAGATACTCCCTAAAAGTATTTTTTTAGCGAATATGTTACCTATAACAAAAATAAATCTGCCATTGGGATCTTTGATTGTTTTAGTTGGAGTAAAGGGGAGCTTCCTGTGAACCAAGACCATCACGCCACCGCTATTAGTGGAGCCCTCGGCTGAAAAAACCCGACCGGCTTGTTGCCTGTGTAACTTTATGACCTCTACATCTAATAAATGTGTCCCCTGCAAAAACATGATCTCTGCAGATAGCAGGTTTAAGTGCTTCAAAATCAGGTACTGCTTAGTTTTATGTCTAACCCCTTTCACATTCCACGATATAACCTTCATTAACTTAGCCATTTACCATTCTCTGTATATCCCAGTAAAAATATATAAATGGCAAAACCTCCTCGAGCAGTGCTGCTATATATTCTAGATATACTGTGCTATACCCTAGTCCCGTCCCCGTTTTCTGGCCTCGACCCACCCCCAATCTCACCCCAATATATAATGAAATAAACCACATACCTGATAACAAACATACCGAGAAATTAACCCATCCTACCCCCGGTTCTATTCTTCCAACGTTATGCAGAACCACTTTTCAACTTCTCTCCCAGCTACCCGCCCCCATTGCCCGGCTCTCAAGGAAGAGTCAATAAAGAGAAAAAGAGAGTAACTATATTAAAAGCCCAACTTAGTATTTTAGGGAAATCTGGATATTCATAAGACGAAGTATCCCCTAACGTTATAAATCAAACCTGTGCTTCCTACTTTCTTTCCTGATATTGGAGAGAAGAAGCAATAATTATAACCTGGAAAGAACAGTAACTGTTTCATTCTCGTGCAAAGTAATAAGGAACATCATTGAGGGCAACCTGTAGCATGTCCAAGAAAGGAGAAACTGCATTTTTCCAGGACTGGAAAGTAAATCTGTTATGCAGTGTTGTGCCCCAACTAAAAATAAACCTTTTTATTAAAGTCCCTGCCACAGTCTGTATACAAAACACAAGGATGTTATAACCTTATCCTTAAAGCCCTCTAGTGATAATCCAACGAAATTATGTCTTAGTGCCACTGTAAAGATTAATAAGTACTTTCCTTGTGAGCAGTCTCTATCGTACACTAATTCAGATAAACACTTTGTACCTAGATTAGAGCAGCATTAAACATAAAAGCAAGAAAACCTCCCTCCTTAATTATAACACTGTGCATTTGTAGCCTTAGTAATATCAGAGGAAGAAGCACGTAGCTAACTTTTAAACACTGCAACAGAAACTACTGTATAAAGAAAACAAGGAGTAATACTAAAAGCATACATTAGCCCAGGAGGCCCACGAGAAACCTCAATATTACCATTCAAATCTGTGTATATACCGGATTGTAAAACGAGTGAAAATCTGGATATTAACTCACTGTCACAGTCAGAAATCAAAACAAAGAACGTCTAATAATCTTGCCTTGGGGGGCCTCTTGTGGTAGTAGAACGCAACCACATCTTTACCGCCATCAGCAATAAACAGCAATCCCCCTGTGAAAGAACTGAATCTTGTAGAAAATCGGGATTGTGACTTCTAATAACGCGTAACAGTCATATGTACAAAGGATACCCTCTCAAGCTTTGAACATTGAACCTTCATGTTCAGCACATTTATATTAGGATCCTGTAACTCTTGAAACAAAAGGGGAAGCTGACCTTCGGAGATCACTTTTATGATATCCTAGAATACAGCATTCTTTCTCCAGCCTTCTAACACTCTGCTGCCCGAGTATTTTCCTCCTGAACTCAGCGATTGTGGAACAGGTCTGGCAAGGTCTTCCGAAGAGTAGTATTGGCAGTTTCCACATTCTCAAATGTAGACCAGGACCCACCTAACAGCACTTGTAATGGGGCGGGATATTCCATTTTAAACTTTATGCCAGCCGCAATTAACTTCGAAACTATTGGATGGAATTGTGTGCGACGATGTCTAACCATGGCAGGGAGATCCTGTGTTATCCTTATTTTAGCTCCCTCCCACTGGATGTCTTGCAACTCTTTTATTTTCTCCAATAGAAATTGCCTCTCCTGGGAGTTTAGGAACCTGCAGATAATAGGTTGCGGCATGGATCCAGGTGGCGGCATGGGTCTAAGGGCTCTGTGGGCCCGTTCTATTGTATAGACATTCCCGAAAGGTGAGGGACCCACTAATTTCTCAAATAACTTCTGGACAAAGATTATGGTATTTGAACCTTCTTCCTTTTCTGGAATGCCAAGAATAACCGCGTTATTTCTGCGGCTCCTTCCTTCCAAATCTTCTAATTTGGCCTCCAGTTTTTTAATCCTTTGTCGATTATCCACTGCTTCTTCACTAATACGGTCTGCTCTCTTTTCTAATGATGTAGTTCGGGTTTCGTTGTCAGCCATCCAAATAGACAGGTCTTCAAGCGCCAAAGTCATATGTTTAACATCCACTGCAAGGGACTTTAAATCTTCTCTAAATGGAGTAAATTCGGTGAGAAACCGCTCGAATATGAGGGGAGTCGCATCTGTTTCTTTGGTGGCGACAGTGCTAGTAGCTGTTAGTTTGCCGCTTAGGCTCTGTTGGGCCTTAGGACATTTGCTCTGCTTCTCTGGGGAGACCGTTGGGGTATGCTTTGGGGGCGCAGAACACATTTCCGCTTCCATTCCAGCATACAGGACTCTCCCTCTGAAGACTAGCAAGCGTTTAGCCCAAAAAATAAATTTATACCAAGTTAAATATAACTTTAGGGCTCTTTTTAGATGCCAGGCGACAGGAGCTGATCTGGGGAGCTGCTACTCAGTGTGCTGCATCACGTGGTTTGTAACTGTACTTTTCCTTTCAGCCCTACTTAATGATAATGGTCATTGACCATGGAAGAAGGTAAAGAGGTTGATAAGGTAGTTTGCTCCGGCAATGGGACTGTGTCTGTCCACCACCTCTTTCTGAGTGTGTGCTCTGGCACTGGGCAGTCCACCGTCTGCGAGTATGCACAGTCCTCCCAGCATTGCAAAACGAAATGGTTCAGATCCTGCACGTTCTGCATCAGGGTCTCTGCACCGTCTGATCTTGACTTCATCCCACAAACACAAGGGGAAAAAATGGAACTGGTCAAGGCTGACCTCTGGTCAATCTGCTGTGAGACTCTTGACTTCAACAGGCTTGGTTTCTCCACCATGATCACTGATGGCATTGGGGATGCCTGGGCCAGTGAGACTGGTGTCTCCATCCTGGATCCCCTCTCTGTCCAATAGCGGAAACTCCTGCAGGTAGTTTGGCAGTTGGACAGCTGTTGAGTAGCAGTGGGTACAGCGTATCAGTCTAGCAGTGCCATTTTAGAGTCCGGCTCCTGACCCCTTGGGGTAGGTTGAGATGGTGCTATCTTTGGTGCTGTTTGACTTAGGTGCACAGCTGACTCCACCTCTGTCCTCCAGGCTGGCTGATGCCTGCCCCACTTGTGATGTCACCTCTATCTCCTACAGGGACTGGGGCAACCGCTGGTGTCTTGAGGACCAGCAGGGTCATTGACACAATTGGTGATGCCTCATATGGTGCTGGGATCAGGCTCTAAGGGGCCTACTCCAGTGCTGCCAACAGCGTTGCATGGGCCTTTTGTGACAGATCATTCCCTTCGGGGATGGTCCCAGAGCCATCCCCAGTGCTGTTCCCGAGACCCCGTCTGGGAATGGAGCCAATGTTGCTGAGGCCACGGACTATTATGTGAGCCCCTCAACCTCCTCCCCTTTACTACTCTCCAAGTGAGGCGAGGGTAGAGGGTTGACGAGACCGATCCTAACTTCATTATCTCTGATGGTGAAGAGGATGACTTGTATTGCAGTCCAGTGAACTTTGAACTGGTACCTGTCACCATACTGTAGGAGGATCTCTCCTTTTAGGCTGTGCTCAGAAACATGCATTCTGCATTGGATTGCAAGCCAGGAGCCATAGACTAGGCTAAGTACCTCCAACTGGAGTTCCTAAACATGCTTGGATATCCCAGTCTCTGTCTAGTTCCTCCCAGCCAGCCAGACCTTGAGACACTCTCTGAGGTGGCTTGGAGGAGGCCAGTTACTGTGGCAGCTGTCTCTAAGCAGGCAAACAAGAAATATATGGCACCTAAATCTAAGCCCATGTATTTCACTCAGTCAGTAGCGGTTGCCGTTGTTATTCTGGCTGAGAATGACAAAGCCTTAGTGTCCAAGGATGTCACTGCGCACACCACTAACAAGGAGGCTTGCAAGGTAGGCACCATGGGAAAGTAGATCTATGCCTCGGCTATCCTTGGCATTAGGATAGCGAGCTACCAGGGTCACTTTTACAAGTATGAGTATTCCTTCTGCAGTGAGCTTTAGTCTCTGGCAGAGGCCCTGCAGAGGCTCTGCCAGACACAAAGACTTGGGTCCACTTCAGCTGCCCAAGGTGGACCACTTCTCCCCTGCAGGGTGCGCCTAATGCAGTTTTACCATCAGTGAGAAAAAATCCATCTTGATGGACAAGCGGGTTCTAAGGGTTATTTGAGGAGACTCTCTGAAACTGTTGGACCCTCCACACCGTGCAGTCTTCCCAGAAAGCCACTCGGCTTGTCAGCTCACATGTCAGAGCTACTGGTACAGGAAATTGTGGTCTTCAAACAACATGAAGTCTTGCTATATTATGACAGTAGCAGTTTGATCCAGCACTAGAACTGCTCCGGAGGTGAAATGGTTAATACCATTCCAAAATAGAACTTTGAGCATGAGCTCTAAGAAGCAGCTCTATCTGTGTAATTTCAAACCTGAACTGTCAGATTCTTTACTCCGTCTCAGTGAACAGTTGCTCCAGAGATTTCTCCTACTGCTCGGTTCATTTCTCGGTTTAAACAGTGTTTTCTCGGTCCGATTCAACCGAGAATAGTTTTATTTTAACCGTAAAACCATTCGTTCAAGCTCTGTCTGTGGTAATTGTAGTAATTAAAGGTTTTGTCTGTGTGGGAACTTGTAGTTTATCGGTTCGGTTTTGAACCGATCAGCTGGGTTTAAAACTCATTAATTTTAAAGTTTAACATTTTAGAGTGCGGTTCCGGTTCTTATCGGTTCTAAAACGGATTTTATTACGGGTTTTCCAATACCGTGACACGTGTTGGGAACCGATAAGGGTGTCTTGCCTGGCACTGCCGTTTAAAGGCAAGTTTTCTGGTTAGACTGGCATTATGTCTGAGAAACCCAAAAGAAAATCCGGGCCCACTGGGTTTCAACACTGTGATGTCTGTGGGGAAGTCTTTGCCAAGGCTGACCCACACACCACATGTGTCTATTGTCTAGGGTTTGACCACCTCCAGTCAGACTGCCAGATATGTAAGAATTTCCCTGCAGCCACCCTGGAAAAGAGATTGGGCAGGCTCAGGGAACGAGAGGCCAAAAAGTCTGCTGACCCGGATGGCCAGCCCGGTTCGGTGCCAACCGAACCGGAGGGAGTGCCCTCTGACCAGGGCGAGACTTCCTCGGGCAAAAGAAAAGCTGGTTCTGAGGAACCAGTTCCAGTAAAGAAAACAAGAAAGTCAGCAGGTTTGGAATCCAAAATCCCTTCTCCAACTGCTGCAGAGATAGCAAAAGCCATACAAATTGTCCAGTCACTGTCTCAGGTTCCGTCCGAACCGCCACTATCTGGCAAAAGGTCAGTTCGTCCGGTTCCAGTGGTTCAGGAATATGATGTTGAGGAGTTTTATGAACCAGAGGAGGGAGGATGATTATGAACAGTATGAATGTGGCTGGGAAGGTCTGGTGTGCCCATAGAACCGACATTTCCCCAGACAGACCTTTAGAATCTCCCCTATGCTATCTGAGTCCCATCTCATTTTATGTTTTACAAAAAGTTGTTGAAACCCTCCAGCTTACCTTGGAAGAAGCTGTGGATGAGCAAGAGGAGCCTGCTTTTGTAGAAATGATGGATATTCCAGAGTCTAGGAGATTGTCTATTCCTTTGCATAAGTCTTTTAGGAAGCAAACAATAAAATTTTAAAACTCCAAATTCTTGCCTCCTGTAGATAAAAAGATGGACAGAAGGTACACATTGTCAGGTCCTGATACAGAATTCCTTCTCAGCAATGCAGTCATGTTAGTAGTTCAGGCTGCAGCCTGTGATAAAGTTATATTCCCTGGCTTCACATCCTCCCGACAAGGATTCCAGGAAGATTGATGCCATGGATAAAAAAACAGTATATGGCAGCCTCTCTGGGACTCAGGCAAGCAAATTATATGGCTTATGTAGCTAGGTATCAGAAATCTAGATGGGATACTGTTATGGAATTAGCGCAAGCCCATGGCCAGCTGGCTAGCTTAACTAGAACAGGTGGCTGCTGATGGCATTGAGGCTTCTAAGGTACAGTTTCATGCTGCTGTGGATGTTAATGATGTTTCCTCTAGGTCATGGCCACATCTGTAGCTTTTCGTAGGTTGGCCTGGCTCAGGTGTACTAGCCTGTCACAGGATACCCAGACTAAGGCTATGGATTTTCCTGTGGTGGAATTCTCTGTTTGGGGAGCAGACAGAGAATTACATGAAAAAAGATGGATGAATATGGACTACTTACAAAAGTGCCCAAGCTAAGGCTGACAAGCCCTCCCCGAGGCATACCCCAGGGGTAGGGGTGA
The DNA here is from genome assembly GCA_016271365.2 of Neoceratodus forsteri. Taxonomy (NCBI): domain Eukaryota; kingdom Metazoa; phylum Chordata; order Ceratodontiformes; family Ceratodontidae; genus Neoceratodus; species Neoceratodus forsteri. The sequence continues at coordinate 1,318,978,858 of CM028131.1, forward strand.
GCCTCTTCACAGGCCTTTTATCAGACTCAGGCCCTCTGCCTATGCTCAGAGGGGCTTCTTCAGAGGCAGAGGCAGACGAGGGGTGGGCAGGCCTGCTCCCATCCCTCAGCCTAAGCACCTGCTAAGCAGGCACCCTGATGGGGTGCCCAGGGCCGATTCTCCTTACCGTAGGGGGCAGGCTGGCTTACTTCAGTCAGAACTGGGCTTTTAACCTCAGACAAGTGGGTTCTGGAAGTAGTAAGCCAGGGTCTGGTTCTCAGCTTCAAAAAGTTTCCCAAGTTGAGAGCCAGATTTTTTCTACCTGCAAGTGCTTCAGAGACCCTTGCTCTAGATTCTAGAAGCAGAGGTCTCAACCCTGTTGGCTCTCAGAGCAGTGGAAAGGGTTCCTCCCCTGCACCAGGGCAGGGGTCTGTATTCCAGATGCTTCCTTACCCCAAAAAAGACAGGAGAATTGCGGCCCGTGATTAGACCTCAGATATCTGAACAAGCATCTTTTGAAACCAAAGTTCAAAATGGTAACTCTGGCAATGATTTTACCCTCCCTAAGGCCAGGGGACTGGTTAGCCTCCCTGGACCTCAGGATGCCTATTTCCACGTCCTAATCAGAGCTCCCATCATAAGTACCTCAGATTCGAACTACCCTCAGGTCATTCCCAGTTCAGAGCAATGCCCTTCGGCCTCACCTCTGCCCCAAGGGTATTCACAAAGTGTCTGGCAGTGGCAGTGGCTCACTTAAGGAGGCAAAGGATTGCTGTTTTTCCCTATCTAGACGATTGGCTCATTGTAGGCCAGTCCCCAGAACAGGTAAAATCTCACCTGCAAGTCACCCAGCAGCTTCTCACCTCCCTGGGCTTCCTGCTAAATCTGCCAAAGTCAGTTCTGGAACCAGTCCAGGTACTCACCTTTATAGGGGCAGAGTTGGACACAAAGCTAGCCAGAGCTTTTCTTCCCTTAGAAAGGGTGACAAATTTAGTGGCTCTTGCCTCCTTCACTCTGCAGGTCTCTCGACCAACAAGACACTTTCTGCAGCTCCTGGGGCACATGGCTGCATCCACAGCTGTTGTGCAGGGAGCAAGATTTCAGATGAGAGACATTCAGTTTCACTTGAGAACCTATTGGTCTCAGAGGAGAGACCCCCCTTTCCAAGTTGGTCCCAGTGACTCGAACCTTGATCCAGGCCCTCCAGTGGTGGCAGGATCAGAGCAACTTAAAATTGGGGTCCCTTCATTCCCCTGCTCACAATTTGACTCTCACTACAGATGCTTCCCTTCTGGGTTGGGGAGCCCACATGGGCGACCTTTCCACTCAGGGAGTGTGGTCCCCCCAGGAATCTCTGCTCCACATCAATTCGCTGGAACTCAGAGCTGTCTTTTTAGCTCTTCAAGCATTTTCTGCATCTGTCAACAACAAGGTGATACAAGTCAGAACAGATAACACCACAACAATGTGGTACATCAACAAACAGGGGGGCACTCGGTCTTCGGCCTTGTGCACCGAGGCAATGAAGTTGTGGTCTCTGGCCTATTCCCTGAACACTTCCCTCATAGCAGTTGATCTTCCAGGGAAGGACAATGTCCTAGCAGATGCTCTCAGCAGGATTTCCCAGGGCCATCACGAATGGTCCCTGGATCCTCAAGTGCTGGGGATAGTCTTTGCCAGGTGGGGCACCCCTCAGATAGATCTTTTTGCAACCCCAGACAATCACCAACTTCCTCTGTTCTGTTGCAGGCCTCCAGTGTTGGGCTTAGTCCCCCTGGATGCCCTTCTCCTGGATTGGGCGGGGAAGTTTCTTTATGCTTTCCCCCCCTTCCCTCTCCTATTCAAAGTATTAGTCAAAATCAGATCTCAGCCTTGCAGGGTGATTCTGATTGGGCCAGGCAACCCTGGTACCCACTCCTTCTATCACTGACAATCCATCTTCCCCTTTGCCTCCCCAGGATTCACAACCTATTAACTTGTGCCCAGGGAAGGGTTTGGTATCCGGACCTCAAATCCCTCAACCTCAAGGCCTGGCTCTTGAGGAGTTAGAGTTTGTGATTTACACCTCTCTCAGGGTGTTCTTGAAATCCTAAAGGTTTCAGAAAGCCTTCCACTAGGGCTACTTATAGTTCTAAATGGAAAAGGTTTTCCATTTGGTGTGCTGGGAAAATATTTCCCCAGAATCTGCTGATTTGCCCATTGTATTAGATTACATGGTCCATCTTAATTCCTTGGGTCTCAGACCAGCTACCCTGAGAGTCCATTTGGCAGCTGTATCTGCTTTTGTTTCAGCAGGAAAGTCATCCCCTCTTTCCACTCACCCTGTGTTTTCCAAGTTTTTTAAGGGATTACTCCATACTAATCCACCCTTTCGGGAACCAGCCCCTGCCTGGGACCTTAATGTTTGTATTGCCCAGTTAATGCAACCCCCTTTTGAACCTCTGTTTTCTGCAGAGCTTAAGTATCTAACTTGGAAAACTGTTTTTCTGGTGGCTATCACTTCTGCTAGACGCATAAGTGAGTTGCAAGCCTCATCAGTAGAAACTGACTTTATTTCTTTCCACAGGGATAAGGTAGTCCTTAGGACTAATAGGAAGTTTTTACCTAAGGTGGTTTCAGATTTCCATCTTAACCAATCTATCTCCCTTCCAGTATTTTTCACTGATCACTCCTCTTCTGGTGAGAGGAGGTTGCACAGCCTGGATGTTAAGAGAGCTCTTAGTTACTATATAGAGCGTACCAAAGGTCACAGGTTCGAATCCCTCCAACTTTTCCTTACCTATGGTGAAGTTGGGAAAGGCAAACCTGCCACTAAGAGATCAATTGCCAGGTGGATTGTCTCATGTATCCAATTTTGTTATCAGAAACTAGGCAGAGATCCCCCCTCTGGCTTGAGGGCTCACTCTACCAGGGGTACAGCTGCGTCTCTAGCTGCTGCCAAAGACATCCCTATATTAGAGATATGCCAGGCTGCTACTTGGAAAACGGTACACACTTTTACCAAGCATTACTCCCTGGATGTCCAGGCCAGGAGAGATGCTCGGTTTGGCACAGCTGTTCTTCAGAGCCTATTCCCTAAGTAGGTTCTGCCCCTCCTCCATGGAGGTACTGCTGTGTAGTCTGCTACTGTCATAATATAGCAAGACTTCATGTTGTTTGAAGAAAAAATTACTCACCTTAGTAATGTTGTTTCTTCTAATGGAGTCTTGCTATATTATGACCTCCCCCCCAGCCTGCCCCTCTCAGAACTTCTACTTTGGTGGGGTGCGGGCAACTTAGTGTGGGCACTATTTTGTGCCCTTTTAGCGTTTCTCCCCTTTTGGGGTTTGGGGTGTTTTATTATACTGTTGTTTTATTCTCATGTTGTTAGAATTGTATTAGTAGTTCTGGTCCCCTGACTTGAGTCTTGGGTGTTGGGACCAGCAATGGTTGTTAGTATTTAGGTAGCCATTTGGCTAGTGTAGGTTACAGCTTCCACACAGACCTTAGTGAGTTTTTGCTCGTAAAGATCTGAAAGTTCAGGTTTGAAATTACACAGATAGAGCTGCTTCTTAGAGCTCGTGCTCAAAGTTCTATTTTGGAATGGTATTAACCATTTCACCTCCGGAGCAGTTCTAGTGCTGGATCAAACTGCTACTGTCATAATATAGCAAGACTCCATTAGAAGAAACAACATTACCAAGGTAAGTAATTTTTTCTTTCTGTAAAGCAGGGCAGTGGAAATAGTGCCAGAGTCAGGATGAAACACAAAGTTCTACTCCCACTACTTTCTTCTACCAAAAGAATCAAGGAGCATGAGCCCCATTCTCGACTTCAAAAGTCTGAACAAATACATGGATCAAGAAAGATTCAGAATTAGTTCTCTGGGATCTTTGCTACCTTACCTGAAACATCAGGATTGGCTAGCATCACTGGATATGCAGTACTCATACCAGCATATACTGGTGCACCCCAACCACCACAAGTACTTTCAGTTCTGCATGGAGTGACAACACTACCATTTCAGAGTTCTTCCCTTTGGGCTTTCCTTGGCACCATGAGTCTTTACAAAGTACATTGCAGTACTCACAGTGCACCTCAGAAAGCTAGTACTCTAAGTCTTCCCATATCTGGACAACTGGCTAATCTCAAGCCCATCCAGGTAGGAGACAGAGCAGGCAGTGGCAACTGCATCTCACTTCCAAGCACCCATGGGAGTCCCACTGAATGCCTTACAATCTTAGCTGTCCTGCTGAACCCCTCAAACATTTGGATGGAGCCCCCCCAGGAACTGCTGTTCATAGGAGCTGTTCTGGACATGACATTGGCCTGGGCCTTCCTCCCAGATCGCATGCTATGGGCAGTCTTGCAGATGGCATGCTACATCATGGAACGCAAGACTGTGCCAGCCCACTCCATGCAATGCATACTGGGTCTAATAGCCTCCTCAGTGCTCATAGTGCCTCTGGCAAGGCTGCATATGAGGATGACTAAGTGAGTGCTCAGTACCCAGTGGTCACAGACATGACACCTTCAAAACTACCCCATTTAGGTGATCAAACCTCTGCTGATGTCTCTAATGTGGTGATGTCTCTTCTGCGCACTGGGGCCAGAGGTGACCATCACTAAAGATGCCTCCCTGCTGGGGTGGGGAACCCACTTTCAGGATCTCCAGACACAAGGTGTGTGGGACCCATTAGAAACATATTGCTGCTAGTGTTGCTCAGATAGTGCTTTTGTGGATCCTACCACTGTCTGTCAGATAGTGCTGGTATCCTACCCAAGATCCTACCAGAAATCCTATCAAAGACAGATGTAGGATCCAGGGTCAGATAGGGATGAATCTTAGGTCAGTTTCATGGATCCAAAGTCAGATAGTTATTTTTACAATTTGGCTAGGAAAGGCACTAACCAAGGCTTGTTTGCAGGTGCATCCTGGGAGCACAGGGAAGTTAAGTGATTTGCTCACAGTTACACAGTATGCAAGTGGTGGCTGTGGGATTTAAACCCAGGTCTCCAGGTTTGCAGCTCACTACTGTTAACCACTACGCCATACTGCCTCCCAAGTTAGGATCTGGGATCAGATAGTGATGGATCCTAGTTAGGATCCAGGGATCCTAGGTCAGATCCAGGGGTTGTAGATCAGATAGTTAGGATCTGGGGTCAGATCCAGGGATCCTAGGTCAGATAGTTAGGATCTGAGCTGGATCTGTTGCTAGGATCCACAACGTTTGTAGGATCCATGCACTGGATCCTAGAGGGTAGGATCCATGGTCAGATAGCACTAATATCCTACCACAGCAACTAACTGGCCAAATGGGAGGTATCTGTTGATATCCTATTTTCTAGGATACTATCTGAGCAACACTAATCACCACATCAAGGTGCTGGAGATGCGTGCAGCTCTGTATGGTCTGAGAGCCTTAGTGGACCTTGTCAGCCGAAACACAGTTCTCCAGACAAACAACAATTCTGTCATGTACTATATCAACAAGCAAGGAGGAACATACTTTTACACTCTTTGCAGGAAGGCAGATAGAATGTAGGAATGGTGCCTGCAAAAGAGGATCCTGCTCCAAGAAATCTATCTGCCAGGAGTCCAGAACACTCTGATAGACAAGTAAAGTCAAACAGAGGCAGATCCTCATGAGTGGTCACTAGTATAAGACGTAGTGAAATCACTTTTCAGTGAGAAGATACCCCAGATATGGACGTTTTTGCATCCCTACTCAATGCCAAACTGCCTTGATTCTTCTCCAGAAATCCAGGACATGGCATTTTCTTGTTAGGATGCATTCAGAATGCCATAGCAAAATCTGTTTCTGTATGCATTTCCTCCAGTCCCTCTCTTTCGGAGGGTGTTGTTCAAACTGGAGGCACACAGGGACAGGATGATCCTTGTAGCCCCCTGCTAGCCTTGGCAGATATGGTTTCCTCTGTTGAATCACTTTCAGTCAGCAAACTGAAGGTTTTTCCACTCCAGATGGACTTCTTGACCCAGGGTCAGCTGGTTCATCCCAACCTGCGCTACCTTCACCTTCAGGCCTGGCTCCTGAAGAGGTAGAAATGAACAGGTTCATGGTGTCTCAGAGGTACTTTGAAACACTTTTGACTGCACATGAACCTTCCACAAGGAAGACGTACATGGTCATGTAGAAAAGATTTTCCGTCTGGTGCTCCAAAATGTCCATGGACCCTTTCAGGTGTCCATCTGAAAAGATTTTGGAGTATGTACTGGATCTTTCGGATGCTGGCCTGCAGAATTCCACAGTTAAGGTCCACCTATGTACTGTATCAGCATACCACAAACCCATAAGTACCCTCTCCATGGCACAGCTGCCACTGTTTAGGAGGTTCCTTAAGTGTATTTTCACACAAGGCTCATTCCATGGGATATCAGCCTTGTGCTGCATATGCTCACTCACAAGCCTTTTGGGCCTATTGCAACTTGTGACATGAGGTTTCCAACTTGGAAAACAGCATTTCTGGTGGCTATCAACTCTGCATCTGGAGTATCTGAAATCCATATGTTGGTCACAGATCCTCTGTATACTGTTTTCCATAAAGATAAGGTAGTTCTCCTTACACATCCCAAATTTCTATCTAAGGTAGTGTCAGAATTCCATCTTAATCAGGCTATAATCCATCCTACCTACTTTGCCAACTTCCAGAATGAAGAAGAAAGAACTCTCCATTCACTTGTTGTTAAGTGGATCCTTTGATTTTACCTGGACAGGACTAAGGACCTTAGACAGTCTAAACAGCCCTTTGTCTCTTTTGACCCTAATCGAAGGGGACAGCCTGTTATATTCAAGTGCATTTCTGCCTAGATTGTAAATTGTCTTCACCACTGCTATGCTATTGCTCAGGTTAACCTGGAGGGCAAGGCACATGCCCACTCCACCAGTGTGGTCACCACTTCCCTGGCAGAGATACACTCCATGCCAATTGGAGAAATGTGCAGAGCTGCAGCCTGGAGCACAATGCATACCTTTACCAAGCACTATGCCCTGGATGTGCATGACAGGCAGCATGCCACTTTTGGCAGGACAATTCTGAATGGATTACTATCCTATGTGAGCCCTTAACTCCAGCCTCTCTAATCTAGGGGAGTTTCTCAGAGCTTGGTTTTCTGACCCACAAGTGGGCATTAGTGGTGAAGAGTGATTCTTGGAAGACGTGAAGGTTACATACTTACAGAAACTGTTGATCTTCCAGGATATCTTCACCATTAATTACCACACCTGTCCACCATCCCCCTGGACTCACTCCAGTATTTTTGTGTTGGTCTTTACACCTTTGTACTTGATTTGGGCTCTGAAAACACTATGTTACTGGGTTTGGTGGCCCTTCTTACATGAGCCACTAGGGCTATCTTATGCCCCTAGGTTAAGTGCATAGGTTACTCATTAGGTTCATGCTGCTAACCTGCTTGGTAAAAAAAGGTACTGAAGCAGTTGGGGGGCTGGTGTGCTTTATACCAGTGGGTGCATGCGGTGACACATGCTTGGGGCCTACTTGCTTCACCAGCCTTCAGAAAAGTTCTGGCTCCCACAGGGTCCTTGTGCCTTCTGCACAAACCCACAAGTGGTAATCAATGGTAAAGATATTCTGGAAGATCAACAGTTACGGTAAGTACGTAACTTTCATTTCAGTATTGCCTCCATAGGGAGTGTGCTATCTCAGGCCCAGCAAAACCAACGAGTAACATGGCTTTTGCCGCTGACAAAAAATGGTGAAAGTGATTCGCCAAAACCCCAAAAAGATGCTCCTTATCGGGAATGTTCCTGATGATTTGGAATGGAATGCATTGATTGGAAGAGCACCTGAAAGATAATGGGAAGCTGAAGATTGTGCATATGCAGTCTGAGAGTGAGAGCTCTGTGTTGGATGTGATTGTGAAGACAGATACAAAGATATACTATAGCAAGCTACCAGGCATCATTCTTGTGCCTGAATCAGAGAATGTGATGTCTGTGATACATAAAGGGACTAAAGGGGACAGCGTCTCATCTGGGGGCTCTGGCACTAATTGGCAGGGGTGGCTCAAGGACATCTTGAATAAAGAAGGCAAAACTGTAAAGGGTTTTAAAAGTTCATTGGGCAATGGGCTGGCAGTATAGCCTAGAGGCTAGAGTAATGAGCTGTGAACGAGCTTGGTACATCCAGCAGACCAGATCTGAATTTGATTCTCGCAACCTCCACTTGCATACGGTGTGACTCTGAGCAAGTCACTTAACCACCAAGTGCTCCCAGGTTGCCCCTGAAAACAGGCACTTGTGCCTAGTGGGCCTTACTCGGTTACCAAAGACTGAAAAAAAATATATACGTATGGATTCTTCTTTTGTGGTCTCTATGCTAGATGTTTTTGGTTCAGTTAATGGAGAAACTTATGCTCTCCTCTTTTATACCATGAGCAGCTAGCTTTCTCCAGGACAAAACCCACACCTGCTGATGAAGGGGACTTTGACATGTGGAGTGAGCAGATTGTGCTGATGCTGCAGGAGGAGGAGGAGTGGCTACCCCACGACAAGCTGTGCTGTCTAACCAGCAGCCATCGAGGACCCGCTCTGGCCCCTGTTTTAGCACTGTTTCCTTCCAAAAGTGATTCGACTGCTAAGGACTGCCTTGATGCTTTGGAACGGATGTGTGACAATGTGGAGAAGCTGGGGATGATTCTGATGAAGTTAGCCTTAATGCACCAGGCAGGTAGGGTGAAGCTGTCTTAAGTTATTGTGCGAATCTTAAAGGTCATACAGAGAGTCCATGGGAAAGCCAACTTTCCAGGCAAGGACATTGACTAGACTCGAGTAGAATAATTAATTGAAGGGACTGTGTATGGGGACCAGATTCTCACCAACTTGCACTTACATGATTGGGTTGCTACTGCTCCTCACTATGGCAAACTGACAGGAGAGATGAGAGACCAGGAAGAGTGGCTGGCTGGAGTGGTTGGCCTCCAACAGTTAATATGGATCACTGCATACAGTACTTCTGTGTCCGCTCCTGGTGCTGTGAACATGAATGACATCCTGGATTGGTTGAAAACTGTGAAGCAGATGGTGTGTGATCAACAGTGGGGCCAAGGGCCATCAAATGGAGGAGAAAGACCTGCAAAGTGGCCAATCAACAGAAGACAAAGAAGTCTTGAGCTTTCAAGCAGAACTGTTCAGGGCTAACAGTCATCATCTTTGGTCTGCTTGAAATGTTTGTGATGGATTGTCTCCCAAAATGCAAAATCATCAGGGAAACAATAAGTGGGGTCCAGTGTGGGAGCGTAATGGAGGTCCTGGAGTAAGTTGCTCAACTAGGAACAATTCTAGGCCAGTAGTGTCCCCTGAAATAGTGCAAGCCCTCATCTGCCTCCGCATCTGAGATCTCGGTGAGAATTCATGGACAGAGTCTCTGCTGTGTTGGACAGTGGCTTGCAATTCACTTTGATCTTTAAACAGTTTTATGATGAGCATGTGAGTCATCTACTATTCCTGTCTCTGGAAAGGCGGGACCTTTCAGGCCTCAGTAAGAAGGCTTATCCCTGTCTGGGGTGTATTGTGCATATTTTATTCCCCGATAGAGTGGCTGGGGTAGGAGGCCCTGTGGAAACCCTAGCATTTGTATATCCCAAAGTGCAGAATTTATGATGGGGTCTCAGTGATTATTGGCACTAACTCCCATATTGTTTGGGTGCCTTAAGCAGCTATGTGATGAGTGGTAAGCCCAGCAAGGGTGACAAGTGTTACCTGTGTATGCACTGGTGAGATAAGTCTATTGGGAGTATTGTTAATCATCCCCTGAAGAAGAGGAGGGAGAGGTTGGTGTAGCATGGTGGTGAGATGAGGAGCTGATGGTGCTTTCCCCTGACACTTTGTGTCATGTCACATGAGTGGGTTGACTGAGGAAGGTTGCTATTAATCAGATTTTCATGCCAGCCTGAGCCCACACCACAGTAAGATAAGTGAATGTACAAGTCAGAAATGTGACTGAATGAGTGATCATTATTCAAAAGGAAGAGATTCTGACCAAGATATACTGTGCGGATATAGCTGTTCAAAGTAAGACAGGAGTCGCTGGACCTGAAAAAGAAACTGACCCAGCCTGTTTTAACTTTGGTGATATCCCCCTTCCCACGGAATGTCAGTGGTGACAACATGGCGGGTGGCACTGAAGATGATGCCAGGTCCCTTCTGACACCAGTCTCGGTGTCAAGAGAGTTTAAAGTTTCAAGTTTATTACTGGAAAACTCAATTGAGCAAGCTCAGTTACAAGAAGGTCCTGGAGATACAGACAATACAAGCGATAACAATTATAGTGGAACAAATCATGAAACAAAAAGGGAAGGAAATTACAACAATGGAGCAGGGATAAAGTACATGATAGTGCAATGGTCATTACAAAAATTGATACATTCATATCATACAGCAACCTGTATTCAAGAAATGTGCAGTTGGATACAATCAGGCCGTACACTTGACTGGCATATATGCAGAACATTCATAGACAATAACATTCACAGGCAACAACAAAGCAAAAAAGTCAAGGATGGTCAGGAAAACATAACAATTATGTCAGGGTCAATATTGTGGCACTAAACCAGAGGGCCGGGGGTGGAGGTGCGGGAGTTGGGAGGGGGTACTGGGGAGAGGAAGGGGATACGAGAGAGGAGGGGTAAAAGTGCTTTGGTGATCGATTGCAATGTTACATGGGGAATTTTAGTCCTTTTGACAGTAGCAGGCCTCCTTGAGATATTTATTGGCCAGAGTCTTGAAAACATTCACAGTGACAAGGTCAGTAAGTCTGAGCACTGATTGTAAGTTGTTCCAAACTGCAGGAATAGAGCAGCTAATAGCACCCCTGCCGTGATAAGTGCATACTCCAGGTATGTCCAGCAAAATGTAGGCAGATTTCCTTAGGAAGTAAGAGTTGTGTGATTTATGGATAAGAGATACATAGATACATAGACACTGTTGGCAGATAAGGGCCTATGGCCCACCTAGTCTGCCCGTTTGAGCTTATAAGTTCCCTTTACATTTTTCTAGAAGTCTGTTGCCCCTTACCCCTGACCTCCAAAATTCCCTTATGTCTATCCCATGCATTTTTAAATCCTGTGGTTGTTTCAGCCCCCCCTCCCCGGCAGGGTGTGCCACTTGTCCACCACCCTTTCTGTGAAGAAATTCTTCCTCACGTTTCCTCTGAATCCCCCTCCCTCCAACTTCACCCATGCCCTCTAGTCCTGGAACATCTTTTTCACTGGAAAATAGTGTATTCCTGCACCCTGTTCCTCCCTGTAAGGTACTTGTAAGGCTCTATCATATCCCCTCTCTCCCTCCTCTCCTCCAGGGAGTACATATTCAAGTCCTTCAGCCTGTCCTCATCAGATTTGTGATGCAATCCCTGTACCATCTTTGTTCTCCTCTGAACCTTCTCTACCCTATGTCCTTACGTAGGTAAGGTCTCCAGAACTGTACACTGTACTCCAGGTGGGGCCTCACTAGTGTCTTGTATAGCGGAATTATGACCTCCCTTTTCCTGCTGGTGATGCCCCTGCCTGTGTATCCCAGCATCCTATTTGCTTTACCTACTGCCTTGTCACACTATTTCCCTACCTTGAGGACATCACAGATGATAACCCCAAGGTCCCTTTCCTGCTTGGTGCATGCTATATTCTCACCCCCCAACTGATGTGTTGTTCCAGGGTTTTTGTGCCCTATATACATTCTCTTGCACTTCTTTGTGTTGAATTTCTTTTTTTTTTTTGTATTATTTTTCTCCCCTACGTGCTATCGCCTCAGCCACTCCCTCAGGCTGTGCCAAGGCTGCATCTGATCCGTCTTTTTCCCGAGCCCTGACCCTCATATTGCAGTCATCCCCAGGGTAACCCGGATATAACCCTTTGCCAGGCGGGTCCCCCTTCACTGAGGGGGGAGGCATTAGAGGGGCAGGCTAGCACAATGCTTGGCCCTCGGGGAACTGCTGAGGGACTGGGAGCTAAGGGACATTGACGGCATCAGTTTACCAGGCGGATGTCATCCGGCTGAATGCAGAGCCATTTTCCGCTTTTCTGGTGACGTTCTCATGTATTGCGTCTGCCCTGCCCCGGTCTGCACCGGAGGCTGCTGCAGAGTGACGAATCCCTTCTACTTTCCCCAGGAGAGGAGAACAGTCTTACAGACGTTCAATCCTCTCCTTCCCCTGCCAGCCCCCGGCATCCCGAGTACCTTCCCAAACCTGGGTCACCGGCGTGGCTCGAGGTAAGGCGCCAGCACCTCAGCCCTCTGCACCACTGGGCCAGCCTTGTGTTGAATTTCAACTGCCAAACCCTTGACTGTTCTTCAAGCTTCTGCAGGTCCCTCCTCATTCTGTCTACATCCTCTGGCATGTCCACTCTGTTACAGAGCTTCATGTCGTCAGTGAACAGGGACATTCTGCCTTCTAGGTCCTGCACAGTGTCACTGATGAAGACATTGAATAGGACTGGTCCCAGCACTGATCCCTGTGGTACCCACTGGTCACTCTTCACTCTGTGGAGTGACAGCCTTTACCACCACTCTCTGTATCCTGCCCCAACCAACTACCCACCCACCCACCGCACTACTGTCCTGCCTGCCCACTCCCATATTCCCCAATTTGTTTAATTGGCTGAAATCCAGATAGGCCACGTCCACTGCCCTCCCCTGATCCACCTCCCTTGTCACCCAGTCGAAAATTTCAATGAGGTTGGTCTGCCATGACCTCCCCCTGGTGAAACCATGCTGCCTTGGGTCCTGTAGTCTGTTGGCAACCAGATGCTTCACCAATCTCTCCTTCAGTAGTGCTGCCACGATCTTCCCCACTACTAAGGTCAGGCTGACTGGTCTGTAGTTCCCCACTTCCTTCTTTTGTATAAGGGGACTACATCTGCTGTCCTCCAGTCTTTGGGTACCTCCCCTGTTTCCAGTGATCAGCTAAACAGGACTGCCAGAGGTTCAGCCACCACCTATCTTAGTTCCTTTAGGACCCTAGGGTGCACCCCATCTGGCCCCATTGCTTTATTGACTTTCACTCCTTCCAGTTCCTTTAGGACCCTTGCCCGTGTAAAGGGACTTGCGTCCATTTCTGCGCTATTGCCACCCTTCCTACTCCCTTCAGGCCCATTACCCTCCTCTTCCTCAGTAAAGACTGAGCAGAAATACCTGTTCAGTATGTCAACTTTAGCGTTGTCATCCCCACGTGGCCACCGTCCTCCCCCTTCAGTCTCACTATCCCTCCCTTGGCCCTTCTTTTTTCACTTATGTACCTGTAAAAGGTTTTGTCCCCTCTACCCACTGATTTTGCAATGCGCGCTTCTGTCTGAGATTTGGCTTCCCTTACTAACCTCCCTGCCTCCCTTTGCTTCTCCTGGTACTTCTCCCTATCCCCTTCTGCCTGCGTCTTTCTGTATTGTCTGAATGTGATCTTTTTGGCTTTCAATTTCTTTGCTACCTCCTTGGAAAACTATAATGGCCTCCTCTTTCTTTTCCCCTTGCTAACCTGCTTAATGCATAATTCTGTTGCTCTTGTAATCCCTGTTTTAAATATTTCCCACTGTTCCTCCACCTGATTCCCTCCCCATTCCCATTAGTGCTTCTTTCAAGCATGTTCCCATTTTCCCAAAGTCTGCCCTCCTAAAATCCAGGAGACATGGTTTTGTGCGATTTGGTTCTGCTCCTTCTGTGATTTCAAACCACAGTGACCGGTGGTCACTGTTACCCAGGTGCACCCCCACTGTTATCCCTATCACACTGTCCCCATTTGTGAGCACGACGTCCAGTATTGCCTTCTGCCGAGTTGGTTCCATGACCAGTTGCTTAAGGAAGGCACCTTGAAGGGAGTCCAGGATAAATCTGCTCCTGGTTGATGCTGCTGCTGGGAGGCTCCAGTCCATATCTGGAATACTGAAGTCTCCAACCAGCACCACCTCCCCCTTGTCTGCCATCCTTTGGATGGCTAGCATTAACTCCCTGTCTCTTCCTCCCAAGCTGGTGGTCTGTAGACCACCCCTGTGTGGATGGCTGACCCCATTTTCCTTTCCAGCTTAATCCACAGTATCCTCCTGGATCTCTGTGGCCTTTATGCCATCTTTCACATAAAGTGCCACTCCTTCTCCCATCCTGCCTGCCCTGTGTCTTCTTAATATGTTGTAGCTAGGTATGGCCATCTCCCAGTCGTGGTTATCATTACACCAGGTCTCTGTGATGGCCACAATGTCCAGATCTGACTGCACCATGGCAGCCTCCAGATCCTCCATCTTGTTACTAAGGCTCCTGGCATTGGCACACATGGCTTTCCATGATGTGAACTCCCTGGACTGTTTAGCTGTTCTACTCCAGCCCCCTCCCTGGTTGTCCTTTATCCCTGGTTACATACTAACATACTATTTGCCAGCAGATTAGGCCTTACGGTCTATCGAGTCTGCTCGAACCTTAGATCCTTAGTTGGGTGCCGAGACCCTCCCATCCCTTGTGCTCCAGAAACCCCTATCATCCATCCCCACCCCCCTGGGACAGGCCATCATCTGATACATCCACTTTCTGTGTCTTTCCCACCCTGTCTTGAAGCCCTCCACTGTGGATCTCTGAACCAGCTGACCAGGCAGTGCATTCCAAGGGTCCACCACCCTCTCAGTGAAAAACCTCCTCCTCTTTTCCCCCCTCACCCTTCCAACTTCAAACCATGCCCTCTGGTGATACCTCCCTGCTTTAGTCTAAAGATCCCCTCCATGTTTACCCTATTTTTTCCCTTGAGGTACTTGAAGACCTCAGTCATGTCCCCTCTCTCTCCTCCTCCAATGAAAACAGGCAGAGCTCCTCGAGTCTGTCCTCATACGCCAAATCCCCTAGCCCTCATATCATCTTTTGTTGCTCCTCTGTACCCTCTCCAGGAGCTGTATGTCCCTCTTCAAGTGTGGTTTCCAGTACTGTACACAGTACTCAAGGTGTGGTCTAACCAGTCCATTGTACAGCGGCAGAATCACTTCCTTGCTCCTAGAGGTGATCCCCCTTATGATGGTTCTCTCTGCTGTCTGCCCTTCTGTTAAATTTTGCCCCCTTTCTGCCTATCCACCCCTTGGGTGCCTATCTCCATCTTTTGCACACTGCTTTGTAGAGATATCCCCTCCTCCTGTTCAGTGGTTCCACTGCTAGCTATGGGGTGGGCAGTTAGGTACCCTAGTTGCTGGCTTGCCACCCCCTCCAGCTTGTTTAAATTCTTATCCATGTAGCATTAAAACTTATCATTGAGTACTTGGATTCCCCTCCAGGACAGATGCAGACCATCAGGCTTGAACAAGCCCCCACCCCTCCAGGTGGGTTTCCAGTCACCAATGAATCCAAACCCTTCCTCACTGCACCAGTTCTTCAGCCATGTGTTAAAGTTCCTGGTGCATGTGCCCCTACACTCTCCTATGCCTCTCACAGGTAGTACTTCCAAGAAGGTGACTGATGTAGCTACTTGCTAGACACCCTTCCCCAATTTCCTAAACTCTTCCTGAACTTCCTTAGGCTCCTTTTTTGCCAGGTCATTAGTACCTAGGTGGATAATGACATCCAGCTCACTCTCCCATCTTGCCTTCCCGGCTATCCCCAGGATCTTCCTCCCATCCCTCCACACCGTGGCACCTGGCAGGCACCTCACCTCCCTGTCCTCCCCCTTCTGTGTTCCTAGCTGGATCCCTCTTACAATAAAGTCCCCCACCAGGATTCATTTCCTCCTCCTCTGGAGTTCCCTGCTCTCCCCACTGTGGTCACCTCCTTGGTTGACCTCCACATCCTTCCCTTCCACTTCTCTGGGTACCTCTGTTTGGTTATCCCCATTTGCCAGTGCAGCATATGAGTTCTGGAGTGGAATAGGATTTGGAATGTGCCTCTGCCTGACCTCCCTAACCCTTCCTGAGCCCACGTCATCCAAGTGCTCCTTGTTCTTCGCATCCATTGAGGCAGTGGCGTTGGACTGGGTGGTCTCTGGATAGGGGCGAAGGTACTCCTGACCCAGTTTACTTCGGCTCTGAGTCTGACTACCTTGTCCCACAGTCCAGAGAGATGTCTGCAGATAGGGCAGCACCTCAGCATCCAGAAGGGCTGTCTGAATATGGCTGCCCCGCATCCACTGCATTGCACCACTCCCCACATTATACTGCACTTATACTACTATTCCAGTAGTTGTCTATTACTGAAGCTCTCCTTCTAGTTCCCTCTTTATTAATTAACTGTCCTGAAAATCCTGCACCGATCCTCGGATACTTTTTTTTAGGGCTATGGGCAGAGCCTGCAGCCCTTTTGGGATCATCTCGCAGCTTACAGAAACGGTTGATCTTGGAACCTGCCGTTGGACTTTTGGAAGTATCCTTCTGAAAGTCCAGTGGAGCTAGAAACCCTCCACCACTATCGACCACTACGGAATAACAGCCTCACAATTTCGGTTGTTACTTCCTCATTCCAGAGCATGAACTGTGCATGTGCGACTTGTGCGCATGCACAGTTCTGCTGGTGCCATCATGTTGTGAATGGCAAAATGCCATTCACGCAACACTCGTGCATGCGCAGTTGTGTCACCGCTGCCAGCAGAAAAAACCCTCCTACTGCTGCTGTCCTTCTGCACCAACATCAGGGTCCTCAATCCCCGTATTGGCATTATGTAGCCCCCCCAACTCATGTGGCACACTGTAAGCCCACCCCAGTGTGCCCAGATGTACTTCTTTGCCCCACGCTGACATCAAGGTGCCCAGTCCCCATGTCAGCAGTATGTGCCTTCCCCATTGATGTTACACACTGGGAGCCCACCCCAGTGTGTCCAAATGTTTGTTCTCCCCCCGCCGACATTGGGGTGCCCAATCCTCGTGTCAGCATCAAGTACCTACCCCCCTCAACTCATGTGGCACACTGGGAGCCCACCCCAGTGTGCCCAAATGTATATATTGTTTTCCTGTAAATAAAGAAAACCTTCCCCCGACGTGTTTTTTTTAACTTGTAAAAAATAAAACGGTCCCTCGTCGTCCCCCATCCCCACCCTCCCACTGAGCACCCACCTCCCTGCACCCCCCCCTTACCCCATACTTATCTCCGGAGGTCGATGCTGTCATTTTCTCTGGACTGGGACATGTCTGCACTCTTCAAAGCCAAACCACAAACTGAACAATCAAAGGTAAGCATGCTATAATGGCATTCAATGGGATTTCAACTTAAGTTGATAACTCAGCCATTTTTTTGAATTTTGGCCCCAAATTTTTAACATGAGGTTCTTGGGATCCCACCTCATGATCAGTGTCACTGTCATTTCTTTACTCTGTCCTGAAACATGATTTCGCAGTCGCTGTGTGGAATCACCTTCCGGGAATGATTGATGAAATGACAGTGCCACTGTTCATGAGGTGGGGTTCCAAAAAGCCTATGTTGCAAATTTGGTGAAAAAACTAAATAAAAATGACTGCATTACGAGCGTGCATTGTGCAGTTTCTATGCACGCTCCTAACTTTGCCAATTTTTTTATATTTTCACTCCAGATTTTCAACATTGCCATTTCTTTTTTTTGCAATTAATATTTTATTGAACATTTTAAACATACGATTGCGGGAACAATACCAAAACAGTCGATAACATGCAATTAGCTACACATAGCCAACATTCAAGATTACTTACAGTGAAAAGAAAACACATAGTTCCCAGCAATCCTCCCAACCCCCAGCCCCAACCCTCCACCCCCAACATTGCCATTTCTGCACACCTCCTTTTTAACAGTGCAGCTGTCATTTTTCACATCATGCCTGAAATGTGTTTTCACACCTGTAGCATGTAATGGTGCAGTCGCTCTGCAAAATCACCTTTTGGGACAAGTGAACAAAATGACACTGGCACCCTTCATGAGGAGGGATCCCAAAAAGGCCATGTTAAAAATCTGGTGCAACACCCCCAAAAATGGGCAAATTACACCTGGGCGTTCCATAATTTCTATGCACGTGTAACTTTGTTCACTTGGCAGCTCGTCACAGCCCTATCAGCTCTGGCCAGAGTTTGTTTAAAGAAAGAAGCAACAAAAAAAAAATGAGTCAAAACACTTGTGCCGAAGGTGGGCTTCCTTCCCCTTATGCCCCTCATACTCTACAATGCCTACTATTACCTGTGCTTGGCTCCTGTCAATCAGATTTAACAGGGCATTTAATTAAGAGTGGGGGTGAGGAAGGGGTGAAAATTTGCAGCAAGTAAAGACAGCAAAGGAAAACAGCACCACTAAAAGCACACCAAACTAGATTTCACATTTTCAACAGCCCGAAAACAATTCCAGTTAAAGATAGCAAAGGAATAACAGCACCATTAGAAGCACACAAATCTTGGTTTCAAATTTTAAACAGCCCCAAAACAATTCCAAGTAAAGACAGCAAAAGAATAACAGCACCACTGAAAGCACACAAAACTAGGCTTCAAATGTTCAACAGCCCCAAAACAATTCCAAGTAAAGACAGCAAAAGAATAACAGCACAACTGAAAGCACACAAATTTAGGTTTAAAACAAAAACAGCAATGAGCAGTTACTACACTGCACTGAAATTAATATGGATCCTTCCCCTTCTGGGAGCTTGCTCAGTAGAATTTCTAATGTCCCGGTACCTATGTGGATCAGCACACTTGTGATGAGAGATGACACCTGATATAGGTTGCTGTTGTGTGTCCTGAAAGGTGCATTAGTGATAAAGCGCAAGGCGCTGTGAAATAATATGTTGAGCTTGTGCAAGTTGGTTGCTGTGCCACAGTTGTAGATGATGTTTCCATAGTCCAACAGGGACAGGAAGGTTGCCTGCACTAATCTATGTCTTACATCCATAGGGAAGAGGGATCTATTTCTAAAGAAGAACCCTAGCCCCACTTTTAGTTTCTTGGTGAGACATTCTATATGGGAGCCAAAGGATAGTTTGCGGTCAAGCCAAATACCTAGGTACCTAAACTTGTCCACATCTTCCAAGGGTTCCCTTAAAATGGTAGTGATGGGTACTAGCACTGCTTGATTGCAAAGGGTGATTGAGTTATAAGTAGGGGTGAAGAACATTGTCTTTGTTTTTTTGGCATTCAGTAGTAATTTGGCGTTGATTAAGCTGTGCACTAATTGGATAAAGTCAGATTGGAGTTCAGAACACACTTCAGCCATGGATGATTTGGAAGTATATAACACAGTATCATCCACAAAGAAGTGTAGCTTTGACCTGTAGATATTAGTATCCAGGGAGTTAATATATATGGAGAATAGTATACTGTAGGTCCCAGTATAGACCATTGGGGTTCTCATCTTCTGACTGGCAAAGGATCCGATAAGAGTCCATCAGCTTTGATTTGTTGCAGTCTACCCACAAAGTAGCTGTCAAACCATTTTGTTGAGGTGCCATCCACAGCTAGATTTCTAAGACAAAGGAGGAGAAGATTGTGATCTACAGTGTCGAATGCCTTGCTTAAGTCAAGGAATACGGCACCTGTGTTTTGCTTAGCATCAAGTGCAGTGAACTAATCATTGGTTGCCTTTGCCAGAGCAGAGACAGTACTGTGATTATGTCTGAAATCAGATTGCAGCAGGTTAAATAGGTTGAAATTTTCTAGGTACTCTTTTAATTGATTATTGATGATTTTTTCAAGTAGTTTGGACAGGACAGGAAGTATGGAGATGGTCCTGAAATTATTCAGGTTACATAGATCACCAGACTTAAAGCGGGGCAATATGTAGGCTGATTTCCAGCAAGAGGGTACTGTGGAGGTAACAAAAGATTGGTTGAAGGTCTGCATAATAGGTGTGGTTAGGATGTAAACTCCCTATTTTCGAAAATATGGAGTCAGTGCAATCAGCACCAGCAATCTTTTCGGTGTTGAGTTTATTTAACTGGTCTTCCACTTGTTTATAGGTTCATGGCCAGAGAAGGAAGGCGTGTTGAGGCATCGGTACCTGGGGGACTCTGCATGCAAGAAGGAGCCAACCAGACCAGTGGCTGGAGAAGAATCAGGGACTGGCTATGGGGATGTTCATCATACTATTACTGAGGCAGAGGTTGTTACTATTCCTGGTGTCACTAGCAAGCCAAGGAAGGTGATGGTGCTGGCCATGGTGATGGGTGCGACGATGGCCATGGTCTCGTGTCTGGGACTGGTGCCATCCCCTGGGGTGTACCTAACCCTGTTCACCATGGGGGCAGGGAGTGACTCTGCAGTTGACGTTGAAGCTGACATTGAGCGCAGTACTGAGGATGGTGCTGGCTGCAGCGACGGGGATGAACCCATCTCTGAGGTTGTTACCAACCCTGAGCCCAGCACCGGGCACCAGCTCAGATCAGATGGCAGCCTGGAGGTGGTGCTCTCTCCAGAGTCACTGGTTGACACCAGTAAGGACCACAGCAACCATATAGGGACTGTATAACCTAGCTCTCCTCACCTGGGGATTTCTCCCTATAGGGCACCAATTGGGTCACTCCTCAGATGTAAGAGGATCCCCTTCATGCAACTCTGCCAGGCCCTTGCCTCGGGTGAGGCCCCCTGCACAGTTTCACAGCCCAGGCAGAGGCCCTCAAGACCAGGAATCTTGTCACCCTATAGCAGGGCTTCGCTGATTATTGGAGAGGGTGCCTTTGTTCATAGGCCTTGAGGGGCCAGTTATGTGGGATCAGCACAGGGAACTTGCTGGTACCTTAGACTTTTTTCATAGGGAGCCTGATAGGACCCAGTTCAGGTCCTTTCCCCCAGCACCAGCAGGCTCTGGGGTTGGTGCCTCATCTCCTTCAATGTCCTTCTCAGAGTACAGTGAGTCATCAATCTACCTACCTTTGTCCACGAGTACGCATGCTTACCAGAGATTCTGGTGGAGATGCTCCAGGCACTCAACCTGACTGTATACACAAGTCACTTTCCAGCAGCCCTACCATTGGGACTCCTTGGGGTTCCCAGTGTCGACTCAGTTGTCACTCCTCCATGGCCTAGAGCCTTCAAGGAGGCATCCAGGGCAATGTAGAGGCTTCATTTCTCATGTCCTGCTATCCACAGGGACCTCCTCATGCAGTATAGTGCAACCACAGGCAAGGTACTTTACCCCTTGTTGGGGCTTGAGGTACTGCAGACCCTGTCAGGGCCTCGATGCCTCATGCATGGTAGACCTGTGGAGGCAGACTCCACTTGTATGGATGCCCTTGGTAGGAAGGATTTTACGTCAGCAATCTCCTGTGATTGTAGCTAAGTCAGCTCTTAACTACATGGCCTCAAAGCAAGTCAGTCAGGCAAGCCATTAACCTTTTTGGTTGTGGCCTTGAGGTATCCTGGCACCAGTTGAGGGCATCATATGATGCCAGTGATGTGGCCTTCAGGCTAGCAGGAACTGCGGTCTACATCAGTCGGACGGCATAGCTTTGCCTTTCCAGATCGGTACCCTTGTCTCTGTGTAAGGTGCTCAACTTGCACTTTCAGGGGGCCCATTTCTTCTCCCCTAGGGTCAGGCAGGAACTGTCAGGGAACCCTCCTGCACCTGTGCTACAGGAGCCCCTGCCTGGCCCTGACCAGTCTCAGGTCTCACCAGACCAGTAAGGAGCCCCTGCCCTCCGGTGTTCTCCCCCATGCAGAGGACTGAGAGTATGTTGCCCTCAGGGTGAGACAGCTCTTCTCTAAGAAGGGAAAGCTTGTTATTCAAACCTATAAATGGGAATCGGTGCTGAAGACTGATTCTCGGAAGATATAAAAATTGCATATTTACCATAATTGTTGATCTTTCAGAATATCTTCACCATTGATTACCACACTCACACACCATCCCATCCTCTAGCAGAGTCATGACCTCTAGGCAGCTCACCCTGTCAGTACTGGTCAGTACTGGCCAGTACTACTGGTACTAGGGCATCTCCCCAGTTCACTCCCTTGGAATTGCTTTTAAAAATTAAAAGGGGTTTGGGGGCTTATAGCTAGGTATCCACCCCCACCAAAAAAACTGGGTTGAGGGCCTTTCAGGGCTCTCATGCCAACCAAAAAAAAAGGAAGAAGAAGGCATCTCCCTTCCCCTTCTTCTTTCTTATTGTCCCCCTTCTCCTTGCTTGAGGTATATCCTCTCTGTGGGTATATCCCTATTACTGCCTAAATGTAGTCTGTGCCTCTGGGCACTATCCAGGCTAACTTCACTTGGCAATTGCAGGGTCTGTAGGAGGTGCTGTGCACTGCAGCAATCCAATGTTCAAAACCATGAACCAAGCAGTGCAGGACTGGTGCAAACAACGCGAAGGAACAGCCAGCCCCAGGCTTACAAGCAAGGTCCAAAGATAGTTGTTCCACTCTGAGTAACAAACTGGACTCAAAAGGTGAATGTGGTGAAATATAGGGAATATTGGATGGGCAACTATGCACAACCAGTGTGTTCTGCCACAGAGGGGTTCCGATTCCCCTCTGACCTCGAGAGTGAAGCTCGAGAGGTCCATGGGAATCAGAACCCCGAGGTGGCAAAACACACTGGTTGTGCATAGAGTTGTCCATCCTGTATTTTTTAAAGTATAATTAATGGGCTTCCCTTTTTCCCATTGGGAAACCGTGGCGTAATTTGCCGTTATGAAGGAGCGTTTATAACGGCAAACACGCGCACGGTTTTCCCCACACTGCACATGCTCAAACTCCTCGCTCACTGTGTCCTTCCTGAACAGGAAACCGTTCCCCATACGCAAACCCACCATGGAGAGAAACTGCCATGGACATTCGGCAGTAAGTAATTTTTAAAATTACTTCAGATGTTCTACACGGCTACCGGATGGACCCCCACGACAATATATGTTAAAAAAAGTGAAAGCGGACCTCGCACGCCGAGGTAATCTGACTGCGCTGGCACAGCAGTCTTTTTTATTTTATATAATTGCTGGCGAAAAGAAAGCCCAACAATTATATAAGATGAAATATAGGTCCCGGTAACTGACCATGTTATTCTCAGTTTGATGTTACGTATAAACCCCCGAACCCCCAGCCTCGGGTTTAGGTAGCATCAAACCCTCGTGTGTGTAAATTCTCATTACACACCGAGACCCATACTTTATCCTATATGTATAGTGCTGTGTGAAATATGTGTTTGTGAGTTCTTTTGCTTTCAAAATTAAACTGACTCATGCAGTCTCTAGAGGTTCTAGAATGCTTTTCTAGCACAGTAGGGTAGAATCACATTCCATGACCTTTGAACTGTGTTATAACAGCATTTTGAAAGAGGTGGAATTCTATACAGAACAACACTTCACTATACACTATAAAACATTTTAATTCATTTGGAAAAATAATAAATAAAGGTCCAGGTACAGCAAGACAGAGTTGCTACTCCAAGAACGACCCCTATGCACTGGACTGGATCAAGTACGCTAGCTCTTACGCAAGATACATTCCTGTGGTTGAAGAGAAGAAGGTAATTTCCTCTCATATCTTCTAACTCTGTCAGTCTGCCTTTGGTTGGCATGCCCCTTTTTCTTCCCTTACGCCAGCTGAGTGGTTAACCCACTACCCTTAGAGATGCCTGGGTAAAGATGAGCACAAAGAGGCATCTACTCCAGAAATTTTACTGGTCGATACTGTACAAAGAATGTGGTTGGGCTCAGTAGAGTTGGAGTATCTCAGAGCCATTGTTTACAAACAATCCCATATCCCTTTCAGGAGGTTTCCATAATGAAGGTTTAAGCAACTACTGGTGCTGCTGAAATGTACAGACTAGACATGTTATTGTCACATTTGAGTGACCCCTCACACTTCTACAAAAGTAAACCAGCAGTTGACAAAATAATTCAGACTATGAACAAAAAAGTTGTTTGGTTGTCATACCAGGAATCAGGTGTCTAGTCAGTTTATTGTACGTATGTTAATGTTACAGGACTGGACTGTATTTTGACTTGTCAGTGACTCATGACAGCTATTTCTTCAAGCTGGGGGAAACTGTAACCCCTCAGGGCTTCTGGAGTACAGTTGGGGGGGGGGGTCAGCTAAGTGGAAACCAGGAACCAGGGCAGGACAACACAAACCAGTACAAGGGCTGCTATTCTGTGACCTTTAACATTCTGGATGGCCAGTCCCTGACTTTAACAGGATCAAGAGCTGTTGCTAATGTTGGAGCAGGAGGGACACTCTGGTGCCAACCAGGGTATCAGGGTAAAAGGGGGCTGACAGACAAGTGATATGACCAATACAGTCCCAGGCTTTGAGCACTGTGTAAAAAAGGTGACAGTGTAAAGATGGGCAGATCTGTTTGGGATCCTAAAGCAAGTAGATGTAGTGCAAACCTGCAGCTATTCCCAGACCTTGTGTCTGGATGAACAGTTTTCAGACAGCACATGTGTGACAGCCTGTGATAGACAACTGCTGAAGATCAGTACATAGACCTCAGTGGAGGAATAGAGACTTGGGTACTGACTGAACAGAGAAGTGGCAACTTTTGGCCAGGCCTCGTGTGCAGAGACCAAAGAAATGTGGGCCAGAGCCTGGACACTATCAAGCCTGCTGAACTGAGTAGACGTGTAGAGCCACTGGGAAACTTTGAGTACAAATCGGAAAGTGTTTTTGGCAACCTGCAGCAGTGTGTTTGTTTCCTGTTTTGATTACAATTTTGGGCTTCATGTTGGGATTGTAAATACCTTGTGTTTAGAGGTGGGACAGAAATTTAAACAATTGCATGGCCTGTGGCTAACTACAGTTGTTATGTTTCAAGTTTAGATTCCCAATGCCGGCCAGCCTGCAGCAATATCTTAGAGCCTGCAATGATTCAACACTGGGTACCCAGGGACTGCCACAGGGGAGCTCCCACTTTTTTTTTTAAACTTTCTTTTTATTGGAGCCCCAACAAGAGTTTGAAAATGTACAGAGAACAAGCATTGTTGTTTTACAATCAGTACCGGGCATTAAGTAAGCAATAAGACACGATGGGGTGTGCATTACAGTGTGATAACCGCACTCCTAGGGGCGTAGTTAGGCACGAGGCCAAAGACCGAGTGCTGGTCGTCCATAGGAGTGCAGTTATCACAGCGTAATGCACAACCCCAGAGTGTCTTACTGCACTTATAAAATGGCCCTTTATTTTTAGAAGCAGTTTTTTTATTCTGAAACACACGTTTAAATAAGTAAAGATGTAAGTGAATCTGTGCTTTTAACATAAAATAGTCCTTCCACCTATTGGTGCTAAATTAGAGTAGCGTTATACAGTGTGTGCCTTCCTGCCTACTTAAGTTTCATATTCCCCTGCCAGCCACAACAATTCACAAATGCTGTTTTCCTCATTCTAAGTATGACACATAGCCCCCTTACTTTATTATATTCTCCTCACTCTGTAGACAAAACTAAAAGGAAGCCATAACAGAGGCTTCTCAGTTCCCTGATGCTGCAAGCGTGAGTGTGGTTCAAAACTGCCACACTCACTGACAGCATCATGAACTGCTTGCTCTGTCCTAAAAGCTAAACAGCAGGGTGAGTCATTTACCACCTTTTCCCTTTGTTTATATAGTATTATTGCTTACTTTCCTCATTCTGTGTTTTTTTCTCCGTTTTCCCACATTCAAGAAATGGAATGTTTATCATGGAATGTTTACCATGGAATACAGGGATTCAAAATTTTGCTCAGTTCCACTGGCAGAATGTTCCTCTTCTAACATACCCTTCAAGTACCTTGGGATCCTGCTGGACCAGTCCCTGGATTTTAATCTTCACATTCAGTCCTCATGCAAAGCTGTGAACAAGCTACATGCTTACACCCACGGCGAAATTAGCAATTGCCCGAGGTATTCTGCTCCCAACCCTTACTTATGGTGCCTCTATTCTTACCTCTGCCCATAAAACCTCCCTACTAAAATGGGACGTAACTTATAACAATATATGCCGATTTGCCTCTTCGTCGCCTTGACTCAAACATCACTGCCTTCTTTATAAGGATCTGAATTGGCTCGCCTCTGCCAGTAGACAATACTACCTTGGATCACTAATGGACTCGATCATCCGGGAAAGAAATCCATCCTAGCTGGCGGCGTTGTTGGTCCCTCAACCATCCTTCCATGGCTCATCATCGCTGACAAATCTTGCTCTATGTTCCGAGATGTCGGATGACTAAAGGCACAGGGGCCTTCCACCTCTGCTCCCAGGCTATGGAATGCTCTTCCACTCAACCTCCGGCTGTCTCAGTCTCACTTTAGATTTAAAAGTGAATATTGTCGTTATCTATCCTTAGCTGATGCTTGTACATGCTTTGACCCAACCTGAAACTCCTGAGACTTACCAGTAATGTCACCCCTGATCTAATCCAGCTCCAAGACTGGCTCCTCTTCCCCTCCCCATATTTTTCCTTCTCTTTGTAAATAACGTCTTGACTACTAGCTCTCTTCCTTCTCGAACCTTGTTGCTTACCATCCACTGTTGTTTTGCCAATTACCACCCCTGACCTTCCTTCTATCAGTCTTTCTTGTTATGTTTGAACATTCCTCACTTTTCTCTATATATAGAATAGTGGATGGGTGAACATCCACAACAAAGCTGTGTTTCGATCGAAGGAGTTGATGACATCATAGAGACCTTGAGAGCGAAGCCCGAGAGGTCTCGCCGATGTCATCAACTGCCCGAGATGGAAACACAACCTTAGTTGTGGATGTTTGCCCATCCACTGTTTTATACAGTATATGGGTTTTTTAATGTTATTTTTTGTCCTTACTTGCTGTACGTGCTGCTCCCGTTCCCGTTGGTGATCCTGCTCGCTCCCGATCATGCTGGTGCCACTTGTGCTCAGTCGGGCTTCTTAGTTTCGCCTCTCCAGGTCAATTAACATTAAAAGCAGGAAAAAAAAAATTTATATATATATATTTTTAGAAAAGGAGCCATGTATGGCTCTCCGTGTCCCGACACCCAACTTCAAAGTCGGTGGTTCCGCTGCCCGGCGCTCGCTAAACCGCGTCGCCATGTTTGTTTTTATTTTTTTACAGAGAGCCTCTTCTGAGCCAATCAGGTGGCAGGTCAAGGGTAAAAAGTTGTACTATCGATGTGATGTCAGAACGATAGTACAACAGCTTTTTTGACCTTTGAACTGCCCTACAACAAGATTTCAGCACTTGCTGAAATCCATACACAACAGAAGGCACCCATATACTATATATAACCTTACTCTGTTATTAACCCTTTCACTCCACAGGTCGGGTCCGTGGTTTCTGCATTTATTATATATCTTACTATCATTATTTGTATAATGCTTGCCATTATTTTTGTTGTTTCTACTCATTGTATTTTTGTAGCACTGCTGTACTGTTCCTCTATTTGTATTACTGTATCCATGTTGCTGTTGTTCCACTGTTCTCTTTTTGTTGTACTCTCCTGGGTCGTGCCTGAAAATTGTCATTTTATGGCTAGTGCACCTACCTGGTTAACAAAAACTAAATAAATAAATACTGTATATACACATACACACAAAGGCCATTTCTAAAGCCACAGACTCAATTATCTCACTGTCAGGGAAAGCAGAAGAGATTTCCCTGATGAACAGGCAAAAATAGAAGGGGGATTTTTCACTGTCAGCAAAGAAACAGTTGTAATGAAAACTATAAACAATACTTATTGTTTCTAATGTGTTTATGTGTGTAATGAGAGTGTGATGATCAAGGAAAAAACATTTAATTAATTTGTTTTATTTTTTATTTAAGGTAGTTTTATTTTTAGGGCCCAGTTGAATGTTTTTTACAGTGTAAAGGTAACAGCCATGTTTGTGATGGAAAATCAGTTCTGGATCTAGGGAGACTGATGGAAGATAGTTCTGGTTGTAGAAGGACTGATTTGCTTATTGTGTGATGTGGTTTAGGACCAGGATAACTGTACGTATATAGAGAGACTTAATTTACGGTCAGCTGATGTCTCTTGGCCAATGAGATTTCTAGATTTTCTCATGCCATTTTCTAAGTATGGATAAAAACATACAGCGTGGTAACCTTATAACAATTAACTCTTACAGAGTCCAACTGTAACTTCCACTTTATTTAAAGTGACATCCTGGCACCAGGTGGGAGGGCTAATGGCCTCTTGTATAAGGAGAACTCTTAAGGGGGTAGTTTGTTGTGAAGTCTGATAAAGCACAGACCTGTGCCCACTGTGCATAGTTAAAGGCATCTGCCAATACACTGTTTATGCTGCTGCTGTTCTGCGTGAAGTCTGACTACACAGTCACATATACTGCTTAATTGCCCCACCTTCAGTGAACACCTAATCAGGGCTTGTTCAGGTTAGTGTACATGCTTAACCACCTTTCTCTTGCAGGGGTTTGGAGCTGTAATAAACCTAATTTGTTCTTATTAAACTGCTATCATTATTGTCTGAGCATTTGTGGGTACATTTTTGCATGGAGAAGGCTATTCTAAAGGGAAGGTGGGTAGGTGCAGCTTCCCAGAGGGTCGTACCCCACTGTCTGTTAACCCACTAAGCTATAGTGTAGGCACTGCAAATAGATTGGTTACGTACCCCCAGGCTTAGGCCCTGCTGCAGCTCAGCAAGCTATTGGATACTGGAGTAAAGTGGCACTGGACTCCCAAAAAACCCTTACTGTACATACTACAAAACCTAATCCTGCCCTCTTCTCTATAGCGAACAAATAATAAATAACTGTCCTTCATCTCCTTTATTAATTTGGTGGCACTGTGCTGCACTGTCTTAGTCCTACCTCCTGAATATCCTTTTGTTATTGACAGGACTAAAAGTGAATACAGTACTCCAGATGGCGTTCTAACCAGACCTTGTTCAGGGGAAGATTAATCTTTTTTCAACTACCTAGTCTCCCCTCTCTGTCTACTCCAGCATGCTCTTGGCTCTGTTTACCGCTGCAGTCAGGGTGTGCTACACACTTTCATCATGTAGGGGAGAGGAATCCTTTGACATGACACAGAGGCTGCTTAGACAATTTCCCGTTAATATATATTTCTTATTTTAGATCAGGGATGAACTTTATGTTGGTGCCGGCACATAAGTTGCATCAGCATGGCATAACCTGTACACCGGCAACATGTGCTAAACAGGCACTGTAATTGCAAACTGATAGTAAACTGGATCCTACAACTGATGGTGCTGCCCATCACCAAGTCAAATTAAGCAACTGTGCATGTTTGTGATTTTTATACATTTACAAGGATGTAGATGCTGAAAATGACTGGCAAACCAGCTTATGGTTGTAATTTCTTTGTGACATACATAGTGCATAAATTCACACTTCAAAGAATGTTGGCATACAAGAAGGTTTTACATTTCTATTTTAATTTTAATAGGAGAAGATGGTGTATCTGCCGAAGCTGCTGTGAAATTTGTAAAACTTGCTTTCAACTATGAGCAGTGGGATGTGTTTGACTCTATAATTGAACCAATGTTTGCCTTCTTAGGGGTACGTAGAATTAGCATGTAGTCAAAATTATTCATTGGATCAAATTACTGAGTGGCTAATGCTGTTTAAACTGATCTGAAAGTTAACTGCTTTTTATGTGTCATACCAGTGTCTGAAAGATACAATCTGGAGGAAGGCAGAACTGGAACTGAAACTTCTTATTGCCATGGAGCCTCTGGCGTCTGAACGGAAAGCTAAGCATGGCCACATCATTACTGAAAGTAGTATAAAAGATGGGGAATTGCATGACCAAACTGCATCTATTCAAGGTCAGTTCTGTACAACACAATGCTGTGTTGTTCGGTATAATAGGTTATGATTATTAACTGGCTGAAACAATCTAATAAATGTCGCCTCTCTGCAAAATTCACTTTAATACTTTCAAATATTGTACACTGCTGTTACTTTTTCTAACTCATAGAATATTTTTTTTTAAGCCAAACAGGAGTGCTTATAAAATGGAATGTTATATCTAGTGACTTGAGGAATTGCTGAGTACTGTCTTTTTTAAAACTCCCCCTCCCACCTGATGTAGGCAGCTCTCATCCCGGTAGTAAAATCAAGTTGCACTCCCTCTAGCCACCCAACTGAGTGCTTCTAACATCTGGTATCCAACAGTAATGGCATACAAAAGTGCATCCTCTCCTTGGTGAGTGTTGCCCCAGAATTTGGATCTCCAATACTTATGATAGAACTTAAAACCTTATTTAAACTCCGCACAGTGGTCATGCTCCCACTTCTGGTTAAACGTGAGATTTAATTCTCCACCTGAAGAAAGCAGTCACCCCAAAGTTGCTTCCCTCCCACAAAAAGCATCATTTTTATTTAAAAAGTACCATTTGTAGGCTCAGTGCCCACTTGCCTACTTCCTTTATAATAATTTTTTATCATTTAAGATTTTTTTAAAGTTTTTCAGTTACATTAAGCCGTGAAAACGGCCCTCATATACCAAGCCTACAATAAAGCCAAATAAGATGATACAGAGGTAACTGTTCTCAAAATACAATGTACTACCTAGAGACTCTATACCTAAGCAAGTATACACTAATGCAGGTGGTAATGTGTGTACACTCTAAACTACAAAATACAAATTTTATACAAGAGGAAGATTAACTATCATAGTCTTTTTACGTTAACTGGAGGTTACCAAAATGTGACCCAGCAGACTAGATCAGAGCAACCCACTATCGCCAATTCAGGTATATGTGAAATGGCAACTAATCGATAAGAGGTTGTGTAGACCAAAGAAATACTAGCATTCAGATCTGCAGGCAGTAAAAGGAAAACAGTATAAGCAGAGAGGGTGATAGAACCAGACAGCAGCAGCGAACTATTGTAGTGTTATCAAACTATGTTGCAAATCGGGGTGGTGGGGGGTTTTGCGGTGGCGGGGATGCAATCGAGCAGATATAGGAATGCAAATAAGCCCCCCATTTCTTGTAGCATCTGTCAAGCCTTCCCTTGGCTACCGCTGAGAGCCTCTCGAAAGTAGCCAATCTAGCCATAGCAGAACGCCATTACGAGACCACTGGGGGCGCAGATTGTCTCCAGCGTACCAAAATGGCCCTCTTCGCCTCCATGATAGCCACTAGGACCCAAGCTGCACTGGGAGGGGGGAGTGGATTCAATGCTGAGGTATCCCCCAATAAGAGGGAATAATGTTGCAACAGGATTGGTTTACCTATTATCCTGGAGCAGTCCCCTAGGACTTGCATCCAGAAATTTTGTAGGGTCAGGCAGGTCCAGATAATGTGAAGTAGGTGGGCAGGGGAAGAGTAGCATCTCCAGCATTGATCATGTGGTGTAATCTTGAGGCTATGTAGAACCATAGGGGTTCTATACCACCTAAGGAGAATTTTTGGTTGTATTAATTGGCTCTTGGAGTCTTCATAGGCTGTATGAGCCGCTCTGAGGCACGTCAACCATTGTTGCTGGGATAAGAGGTGGAGAAGATCCCGTTCCCAGGTGGCTCTTCTAGTAAGGGTAACATCTGGCTGCGCATCTCTAAGGATTTTGTAGAAAACACCCACCAGTCCTTGACCCTTTCTGGCTAGGCGAAGGATACTCAAGCAGTCCCAGGTGCCTTGTGATGGCGGGGCTTTAAGAAGGGAGGAAAGAGCACTTCTCAACTGCAGAAATTTCCAGAAGTCTGAGGATCCCAACCCATGTCTATCCTGGATCTGCTCGAAGGACATTAGTGTACGAGAATTCGGGAGTAGGAGATCTCCTATAACTTGAATGCCCTTGGAGGCCCAGGAGGTCCACATATGCGGTTTATGATCAACCGTGATGAGATAGTTGTTCCATATCTCGGCATATCGGAGCGCGGGAAGGTATTCCGATTTCGGAACCCCAGTAATTGCCATCGCTCTCCGCCATGATCTACATGTTTCTAACATAATGGGGGTGAGTCGCTTTGCCACCGGTTTTGTACTAGAGAGCAGAGAGAAGAGGGGAGTATCCATTGACAAAGTGGCTTCTAAAGATATCCATTGAGGAGGGGGGGTGAGGCAGGGGATGAACCAGACCCTGGCCTGGGCCATTCTATAAGCTAGGTGATAGCCCAGAAACCAGGGGAGCCCCAGCCCACCTCTGGTCCAATGTGCTCACAATTTCTTCCGCCCCCATCTCTGGGCTTTACCCTCCCACAGGAAGGAAGAGATTAGAGTATCTAGGGCCTTGAATGGTTTTTGAGAGAGTGGGATAGAAAGATTATTTAGTAGATGAGGGACTGTGGAGAACAAAAACATTCAATTGCTTCTACCTTGCCTTTTATGGTGAGGTGAAGCCGTTTCCATCGTTGGACTTCAGCCATTAAAGAGGCCAGCAGAGGGGAGAAGTTAGCAGATTCTAAATCCTTCCAAGATGTGGTAATAGTTACGCCTAGGTAAGGGAATCCTTGCGGGGCCCAGGTAATGTTGGTAGCAGCAAGACAATACCTACTGCATGCCCCATTCAGGTGGTACAGGATAGTTTTCCTTTGGTTCACCGTTAGCCCTGAGAGACAGGCAAATTCCTGTAGGATTGTTAGAAGTGGAGTAATGGAGGATTGGGGATTTGAGAGTGTAAGGAGCATATCGTCCGCATATGCATTAACCAGATAAGTCGTCCCTTTTATAGGAATGCCCGTGATGTTAGGGGAGTTTATACAGTACGTTTTCTAATCAAAGGGTCTAGGGCAATAAGAAAAAGAAGAGGAGAAAGAGGGCAACCCTGTCTGGTGCCTCTTTGTAGCAAAAAGAGAAGGGAAGTGTCTCTGTTTAGTGACAACTCTAGCTGTAGGGGAGTGGTACAGGCTGGAAACCCATAAGCAAAAGTCTGGCCCAAATCCATATAGCGTAAGGACTTTATGGAGGAACACCCATTCCAGGGAGTCAAATGCCTTGGCAAAATCTATTGCCTAGGTGGCCATTGGGGTTTTGGATTGTAACACCAACCACTTAAGGTTCAGGATTAAACGCAGATTGTCTGCACTTGATTTCCCCTTTAAGATGCCGGATTGTGATGGGTGAATCAGAGTGGGCATGAGCAAGGATAACCTAGGCAAGGCAATGCACATTTTATTTAAAAAGACGCCCATCCCGAAGGCTCTGGGCGCCATACATTAATCAATAAATACAACACATCACAATAATAATCAATTAAATACAATAATCTGAACAAGTTAAAACAAAATTTGCTATATAATTAACTACCCTCAACTTCAGCAGCATTTAAAATCTCTAAGACTAAATTAACATCAGATTAATCTTTATTAAAAAGACAGGTAAGGAACTATAAAACATAGGATTGTACAAAAAGGCCTTGAGGCAGGCCTTAAAAACCTCAACAGACGGGGCCTCCCTAACAGCTAGAGGAAGGGAATTGCACAGGATGGGGGCGGCAACACTAAATGCTCTACCACCAGCAGTTCTTAACCTCGTCCTGGGAATCGCCAGGAGGCCCCTAGAGGAGGAGCGGAGGGAGGGGTCCAAGACAGCAGGTGCAAGAAGGTCCTTCAGGTGGCCAGGGCCCAGGCCGTGTAGGGCCTTAAAGGTGAGCAAACCCACCTTAAAGAAGACCCTCCACCTAACCAGCAGCCAGTGCAGTTGACGCAGATAGTAGGCAAGCAGCTTCCTTCCCTTGTCCCCTCCCTCCCATAACCTATGTTTACCTATTTGCTAGGATTTTAGCCAGCAGCTTGGTATCCACAGGGAGGAGCGAGATGGGACGGAAATTCACACAAATGAGAACATCTGATGATTTTTTTGGGGATAAGAGTTATTAATGCCTCACGCATAGTCGGAGGGAGCATGGTATCTTTTTGGGCTTCTTGTAGTGCCTGTAGAAGTGGGTCAGTGATGTCATCTTGGAGTAGTTAATAAAGCTCCACCGATATCCCATCCAGCCCAGGCGCTTTTCCTTTCGCCATCTGGGATAAAGCATTTCGGAGCTCCTCAGAAGTAATCGGGGCATCCAACTCATGTTGTTGCGTCTCAGAAATTCGAGGAAGAGGGGTCCCCTGGCACAGAGCACTCAGCCGATGGGAGAGCTCATCATCTGAAAGGGTGCTCTGAGATTGGTAGAGCTCCTGGTAGAAGCTTTGCATCTCCGCATTAATGGCCTTGGGTGCCGTAATGAGCTCTCCCTTTTTATTCTTGAGGGCTAGGATTCTAGAGGAAGTCTGTTGCTTCCGCAGATAGTAGGCAAGCAGCTTCCCTCCCTTGTCCCCTCCCTCCCATAACCTATGTTTCACCCGGGTCAACTGCCATTCAGCCTTTCTATTTAATAGAATGTTAATCTGGTATTTTAAACCTGTAATGGAGGCCAAAAGTGGGGAGTTGAGCGGGTTCTGGGGAGAGACTTTAAACTGCTTCTCCAGCTTTGCTAATTCATCCCGTAGTTCCCAGAGATGTTCATTCGCTCCTTATTTTTGGTGGCTGCAAAAGAGATGATTCTCCCCCTTATAACAGCCTTAAAGGCATCCCATACTGTGGTCACTCTCGTCTCTCCAGGGATGTTAAGAGAAAAATACAGGCGCGTTTCCTCCCTTATGTGCTCCCGGAAGGCTGCATCGTGTAGTAGTAGGGGATTACATCTCCATCTTGTAGAAGAAGGGCTTTGGCCTGGTGGGGAGAACATCATTGCAACAGGGGCATGGTCATATATCATGATATTACCTATGGTGTCATCACTCACACCTGGCATTGCTGCATGATTAACCAAACAGAAATCCAATCTACTAGGGTGCCATGCACATTGGAATAAAAGGTGTAATCACGCCCCTGAGGATGGCTGTTTCTCCATGGGTCCCCTAGAGCCCATTCTGACATCAGAGTATACAGAGTAGCTAGGACCTTGGGGTGAGATTGTGGTGTGGGGAGGGACTTATCTATAAAGACATCCAAGACCAGATTATGGTCTCCACCCAGTAGTATTGGAACCTCAATCTCGTCCTCTGTAAGTTCTGCAAAGGCTTGGTTCAGCTCAGAGTAGAGCTCCCCGGAATCTGTATTAGGGCCATACACATTGGCCACTATAACTTTGCCGCCCGGATAAGAAAGTCTAGCTGCTAACCATCTCCCCTGGGAGTCCAGACGCTGGGCTTCAACTGACCATGGTCCCAACCTCCGAAGGAGGATGGCAACCCCTATAGACTTTGTAGGCGCACAGCTAGCCAATACTGTTCCCACCTATAATTTCCTTAACCACTGCACTGTTCAGCTGGTGAGGTGTGTCTCCTGGAGCAGGGCCACATCAGCCCCCATGGAGTTAAAAAATTGCGAGACCTTAGTGTGTTTCGCCAGGTGATTGAGTCCCCTGACATTCCAGGAGACGCACCTCCAACCTTGCGGTCCTGTGAACGCCGCTGCCATTACGGTTCACCCTCAGGTATTTATAGAGATGTAGAGTACTCATCCCGTAGGTAGGAATGGGAAGACACAGTGCAGAAGAGAAGAGGTAATCTGTTACCATGAAGTATCAAGGCAAACCTTAGAAAAGAAGGTGGTGAGAAAGAGAGTAGACAGCAACAAATGTTCTGGTCTATACTTGTCAAACACCTAAGTAAAATGAGAACAAAAAAGAGGAAGATTAATTAGCTTAACAATAATTATAATGTAATAAAAGATTAACAAGCAATGAGCTATAACAATATTAATGACACAAACTACTAACAGTAGACCAGTTGGTGGTGCCAAGATGTACGTGTGAGTAGAGGTGAAAGTGCCCTATATGCCACACTGCTTCAGACACCACAGAGAGCAACGGGAAAGGTCACACCTAATAGAAATGGCCTGACCCAGCCTGACTCCATACATCCAGTCATAAAGCCAGATCTGGAGAGTCCTGGCATATCTACCGACCATATGTCGCCTGGATGGGGGGGCTCTGCCAGTCACACACTACTGTTTAGTCGTCTTAGCAAGTGGTAGTAACATCTATTCTAGGAGTTGGTGGGCTACCAACTGTAGCTATTCTGCCGCAGTATCAATGTGACATAAAGGTCATCCCCAATAGCCCACCCTGGTTGCCAGAGTTTATCTAGGGAGTAGATTTGCACCCTTCCCCTTCTACAAACGTAGCATCAAGGAGGGGGGAATCAGTATAGACTGCTGCACGCTATCTATCAGGGGAGGTGAGGTACCTGCACCCCAAAAGAAAAGTGCGAATAGCCGATATGGCAGGGCTTTGCCAAGGCGGGAGTCTACCCACAGCACAGCAATACCAGTGCTTCTTACTCTAATGGCCCTGAGGGGCATAAGAGCTTTAACCCAGCAGAGAAAGAGAAAAAACTAGCATGCACTAAATGCCAGCGTGCGTTGTGGCATCCTTAAGATTACTTGTTAGTCCAGATTCAGTAGGGCTAGCAGTTGAAGCGAGTGCTTCTGCAAATGTCTTAAGGCCTGGTTTCAGCAAACCATCAGCGGCTGCAGCTTCTCCTTCATAGTCATCCATTTCGGTCGCCTAGTCCAACAGAGTCGGATCCTCCATGAATATTGCGGCCTCTTCTTCAGATTGGTCCTTCTGGTCAACTTTGCTCCATGCTGAGGCATCGACCCTAGGCTGCTTGGCAGGTGGCGAGGCTGTAGTATTACCCGGCGTCAGGGAGCGAGGGCTTCTGTAGCGTTGCCTTTGTCTGGCAGGCAGTGGGGTCATAGCAACACCCTGGTTCTTATTTTATGAATTGTTGCCAGGCGCCTCTTGATCGGTGGAAAAAACAGCCGCGGTTGTATTAAGCTTATCCCCTGTAAGTTGCGGGGCCCATAGCTGTCTACTAGTGGGGGAATCCTTACGTGGTGGGCCACTCTGATTGGATTTACTGTCCCCTGGCATGGCGCTTCCTTTTTTGTTAGTTTCCTGGGCCGTTTGGTTCCTGGGCTCCCAGAGGCATCTGGGGGATGTAGTTTGTGGTAGCATACCTGGCCAGTGACTCGGGATCCAGGCCTCTGCATCTCCTGGGGATTCAGCGAGGAAGGATTGCCCGTTTCTAGTCAGATACAGCGCAGTGAAGCCCCTGAAGCGATATTGTACTGAATTGGCTGCCAGAATTTTCTTTAAAGGACTGTATGCTCTGCGCTTAGCCACCACCTCTTGAGTAAAATATTGATAAAATGAGATGGTATTGCCTCTCCACACAATCTCCCCGAGGTCTGTTGTTGCCCGAAGTAAGCGTTCCTTGATCGAAAAGCGCAACAAATAGGCAATGATGGTACGTGGGCCTTTAGTATTGTCAGGGTTACCGAAAACATGGTGAGCCCTTTCCACCCCGACTGGTTCCTTCCATCGGTCACCAAGGAGTTGCGGTATCCAGTCATTCAGAAACCTTTCCATATTAAGCCCCTCAGTTCCCTTAGGTACTCCCAGAATCCAGATATTGTTTCTCCTACTCCGGTTCTCCTGGTCTTCTGCTCTATACCATAGGCGAGACAACTTGGCCTCATGATCCCGGAGCTTTTGTAAAATGTGAAGATGCTGTCTCTCCAATTCTTCTGTCCGTTGCTCCAGAACATTATGCTGGTCCTCTAAACGGCGTTACGTCAGCCACGTTCGTCGTTAAAGAGGTACCGATTGTATCCACTCTGCTCAATAATGGCTCCAGCATTTTCGTGATATCGGCCAGGACTTCTCCAACTTGGGCCTGATCAGGAGAGGCCAGGGCGGCCTGCTGAGGTGATCCAGCAGCACTGCGGACTATGGAGTCCATCCTATCAGTAGTTCCTGCAGTCAGTGAGCAAGTAAGTCAACGTTTATCACTCGGGAGAACAGCAGGGATCCCCACCGCATCCGAGAACTCCGTCGAAAACGACCCGAATCTCGATTGGTGGGGGGGGGACGCTACAGCTCTGGTCAAAAAAGGAGGGGGGGTACAGCAGCACTGGTATTCCGTGCTCAGGCCTATGCGGCCTATTAATACACGTCGGCTCCAAAATAGGCGCCGCACATCGGATACAATAGAAAGAGCGTGGCTCTCCCAAGTTACATCTCAACGGTGGTGGCAGAGGCAGGAAGAGGTATTTGGAAGTGCAAAATTAATCGTCAGTCCAGCATCTTGGTGGTTTATGTTCATTTTTCCTGTCAGGCTGGGGCAGAAAAAAAGATTTAGGCTGCCATCTTCTTCGGGTCCGAGCCACGCCCCCCTACTTCCTTTATAATAATGTGTTTAATAGGGTCTTTTTAGTGGAGACCTTGGAACCATCCCCAGACCCATTTTAAAAAAAATCCCACTTGGTAAGGAAAAGTCCCCAATATGCTTAATAAAAAAAAAAAATTGTAGCTGCATCATGGTTTGAGTCCCACCTTCCACACTGAGAGAAATAGATAGACAGCTTAAAGGAGAACTGCACTGAATCTATAAGTCATTTTCCCTAGTAGAAGCTGTTTTTTAAATACTGATTCAAATTCTGTTATTGATATAGCTCTCCAGGATTTTTAGCTGTCCTAGTGAGTGTTTGTGATTTACATGCTGCTGGTAAGAACCATTGCCAGAGGGAGACTCCCTTGGAAATGATGCACAGACTCAGTTTTAGTGGGTGTTCAACTGGCAACATAATTTATTAATATTTACATCCACAATCCATTTACCACTCTTCATTTTCTTGTTACATATTTACAATAACCATAACTTCATAATCTCTATGTGTTCACATTAGGCATTTTATCAAGTCCATTTAAATCCATTTAGATCTGCACATCCATCTTGTAACTTGTCTCCAATGTCTCTGATTTTTTTCTCCTTACTCGATCATTCTTCTCGAGATCCGGATGCAGGCAACTTGTCACCCCTTTCTCTTTCCAACTACTGTAGCCCTACCTCAGTTTGGGTGCTGAACAAACCCGACCCTCAGTTTAGTTAACTCCTCTCCCCCCAACTTCCTTCTACTGCATTCACATCTGGGTGCTCCTGACCCCGGCCCGTGCCTACCCACCGCCTGCACCCCTCCACAATTAAACTCCTCTTTTCCTTCCTCACTTCATCCTCCTGCACACAACCTCCCTAGTCACATTCCTACCATGTTGCCCTCTTACGGCAACCCATCACCCTCCATTCACGCAACCTGCACGGTCACATATCCTTCTGTTGGCCTCTTATCTCCAACCCTCTCTGCCCACCTCTGCCAGTTCTAAATTCCTTCTGTCACCCTCTTCTGGTGACCCAGCCACATTTCCCCTATAACTACCCCTTATTGTCCCCTGCTATTCATCTTCCTCCCTCCCGGTTTTTCTCTCCCCCTGTCTCTCGCCCCTGCTACCCATGTATCCAAAAAAAGGAGGGTGGGTGGGTACAGTTTGAGAATCCCAGCAAAATGAAGGGTGATCCTAGCCTTACGTCCCCTCTTATACCCCCCGAGGACCCCTTACAAAGACCCCCAGTAGCTCCTCCCCTGACCAATCCCCTGTCCTGCCTTCACCTGTGTCGTTTACCACCTAGTGACCTCATAGCCCTCTCC
Organism: Neoceratodus forsteri; assembly: GCA_016271365.2. NCBI lineage: Eukaryota > Metazoa > Chordata > Ceratodontiformes > Ceratodontidae > Neoceratodus > Neoceratodus forsteri. Next base: position 1,319,018,106 of record CM028131.1, read on the forward strand.
TTATTTTCACCTGTGCTCAGCTAACCTTAGCCCCCCCCCCTCCAGTCCACCCACTCTGTCATTATCCAGGGAATCCCCCTGACAATTTAGGTTACCTTTTACAGGCAACCACATTTGTCAGAGGGAGACTCCCTTGGAAATGACGCACAGACTCAGTTTTAGTGGGTGCTCGACTGGCAACGTAATTTATTAATATTCACATCCACAATCCATTTACCACTCTTCATTTTCTTGTTACATATTTACAATAACCATAACTTCAGAATCTCCGTGTGTTCACATTAGGCATTTTATCAAGTCCATTTAAATCTACACATCTATCTCGCAACTTGTCTCCAATATCTCTGATTTCTTTCTCCTCACTCGAACATTCTTCTTGGGGTCCAGATGCGGGCAGCCCGACACCCCTTTCTCTTTTCAACTATTGTAGCCCTACCTGAGTTTGGGTGCTGAACAAACACGACCCTCAGTTTAGTTAACTCTTCTTCCCCCACTTCCTTCTACTGCATTCACATCTGGGTGCTTTGACCCCGGCTCATGCCTATCCCCGCCTGCACCCCCCACAATTAAACCCCTTTTCTTCTACTAGCCCATCTCCCACTTATGCGAATGGATGATGGGCTTCCCCCATTCTTAATCGATCATAACTACTGCCCCCATTCCTCTATTGTATCACTTAGCTGTAAAACAAATGTGGACATACCCACTGTCGATAAATGTAATCCATCCAGTCTGTACGAACCTGGGTTAGTAAAAGGAATATCCTGGTATGCGATGTATGCCCCCCCTTTAGCTAACCGTGCTGCTACCTGCCTGTTCACCCGCTTCTGAGTCCTTTCCACTGCCCTAATGTCCCTAGCATGCTGCCAAACTTTTCTGGATATTATTTCCCACCATGCTACCCTAACTTCAGGCCACCATTGTTTCATGACCCCCAAGTCCCTCTCTATATCTTTGTATAATGCCCCCCATGGCTGATCCCCCTAATCGTTCCCACCCAAATGTAATATTAACAGATCCAGTCTCGGCCATTTTAACTTTTGTTCCTCCAAAGTCAGGATGATCTGTGCCCATTTCATGCCCCTGACCCCTTTCCAGTGCACTCTAACTTTATCCGGATCCTGCCCCTGTTGTTTGCCTCCTGGATGAGTAGCGGCCCATTTCTGAGCCCAATATACAGTATATACGAATGCCCAGTGATGCACACCTGCCTGGTCCTTCTCAGCGCTGTTGGGGATAAAATCGACATAAGTTACAACATCTTCCTCACATATCTCTTATAACAGTTTGATTTCCATCTCCCCACCTTCTTCAGTTCCTCCTCTGACCCCCCCCCCCCATGCAGCCAAATCAGATGCTGCATAAATTCTGAAAGAGTGTGACGTAAAATACTTTGGGTCTTCCCCCATGATTGCCATCCCCTTCTTTAAAACTCCCGTCACCTGGTAACACGTGACTGCCCTCCCGTCATTGTGCACAAAGAACTGGTTGCCCCCTTCTGGCCTTATCTCCCTGTAGTCCCATAGGGAAATCACTGGGCAAACCCCTTGACCTTCATGCTTGTGCAATATGACCTCTGTCTCCACCCCTGCCTGGTCCGTCTTTGATTGCTTCAAACAAATTACTATCCTATCTGCACCCCAATTTATATCACTCCACCAGAGGCCCCCTTTCCCATCCTTCCTGCTTCCTGCTACTACTTCGCCCACTCTAAACACACCCTTTGCCATTAACATGAATATGGCCTTAAATAGACAAGCCTCATATTCCGAAGTACATATCTGACCCAGAACCCCTACTAACCTCTGGAGTGCCTGCCCTGTTACTGGCTTCCGATTATCACCCAGTCTTCCTTTCATCCTCTGCCAACCCATCAACATATGGCGTATTACTTTGAATTTATTTGGCTTCACCCATCCCCTAACACCGCATACCCATCCAATCCCCGCTAGCTGCACCCCCATTGTCCCACTCACCATCCCTGGTTCCCATTTCTGTACCATGTACTTCGCCATCTGGTCCTAAGTAACTGGCTCACTTACCTCTAACCCTTTCCACTCCCAAAACTCCTGGAATGCACTCCACACCCCCTCATATGCCCTTAGCGTATTTGCAGACCAGGAACTGCTAAACAGCAGTCGGGCTCCTTCCATCCAATTTCCCAAACTTGATCTGTTACCTGTGTTCCTTGTGCAGCCACTTGTGGTGCCATGGATCTGAACCTGTCCAACTACAAATAGGAAAGGCTGTCAGCTATATCATTGTTAATCCCCGCAATATGCATAGCTTTAAATGACAGGTTCAACCTCAGCCCCAGCTGCCGCAACACCCTATTCATGGACTCCATGTATCCTCCCTGTTTGTTAATCACTTCCACTACTGCTTTCTTGTCGCACCAAAAGATGATCTTCCTGTTCCTAAGATGCTCCTCCCAAGTCAAGATTGCAACCCATATTGGAAATATTTCTGAAAATGTGATGTCACTTAGTATCCTTCTGTCCCTCCATGACTTGAGCCATGCCTCTGAGATCCACTCCCCCCTGAAATAAGCCCCCATCCCGAATGCACCTGCCACATCCGTGTAAAGTTCCAGGTCATTGTTTCCTAGTCACTTGTCCTGCCAAAACGTGACTCCATTGTACCCCTCAAAACTGGCCCCATACCTCCAGATCCTGACATATTCCCCTTGTTATAGCCACCCAATGATGTGGTAACTTTGCTTTCCCTGTTGCCCTTGCCATTCTCCTGGTAAATTCCCTACCTGGCGCCACCGCCCTACATGCAAAGTTCAGATGACCCAGCAGTTGCTGCACTGTACTCAGTGGCACGCTCCTTCTGCTTCTGACCTCCCCCAGCAAACCTTTTAACCTTGCTACTTTATCCTGGGGAAACCTAAAAACCTGCTTGTTTGCATCCACCTCTATCCCCAAAAAGTCCAACCTCCTCGCCGGACCTTCCGTCTTCCCCATCGCTGGTGGCACCTCCATAATTCCGTACACGTCCTGAAAGTCTCCAAGCATCCTTTCTGCCCCCTCTTTATTTTGTCCTATCAAGAGGAAATCACCCAGGTAGTGCACTACTGCTTAGTAACCATACCTCTCCCCAAACACCCATTGCATCCATGTACTAAATGCTTTGAATTTCACGCAGGTGGTGGAACAGCCCATCAGCATTGCCTTGTCAAAATAGTATTTCCCTTGGAAGCAAAATCCCAACAGGTCCCAATCGTCTGGTCTGACTGGTAGCAGACGAAAAGCTGACTCTACGTCAGTTTTTGCCAACCAAGCCCTGTCAACTACCTTGATCAGTTCCACCGCTTGGTTCAATGTCGCGTACAACACTGCACAGCACTCATTGGGAATATGATCATTCACCTATGCCCCCTATGGATATGATAAGCGATGTATTAACCTATCCTCTCTTGGTTGCTTCTTTGGCACAATTCCTAATGGTGAAACCCTGAAAGTTTTGACCGGAGGCCCTACAAACTGTCCCTCTATCCTTTTCGCCTTTAGCTCCTTCTGGATCTTCCTATCTACGATGTCCACTTTTCCCCTTATAGAACCCAAATTCTTGGCTCTCATATCCTCCCTAATCCCCTGGTTACCTAAACTAAAACCTCTTTCGAAACCCTCCCTCAGCATCCTCCCTGCCTCCGTGTCTGGGTATCCCTTGATCCGTTCCCTTATTATCCCCACTCTGACTGGTGTTTTTGCCAACTAGAAAACCCCAGCCCCCTCATTTGCTTCCACCTTACTGATTCCCCGTATATGCTGTACCAATCCCCTCCCACCCTTGGAACCCCCTTCTTCAAACACCATGAAGTCTTGCTATATTATGACAAATAGCAGTTAGCCACAGCACTTGAACTGCCCGGAGAGGAAGAGTTAACTCCAGGCTGACTGGAGTTCAAGCGGACGCCTTGCTAAAGTCTATCTGGCTAGTTTCAAATTGAAACTGTCAGATTCTTTCTCGCTTCACTGAACAGTCGCCCGGAGATCTCTCCTTCAGCTCGGTTCATTTCTCGGTTCAAACGAGTGTTTCTCGGTTCATTTTAACCGGCAAAAGTAATTATTTTACCGCATTTCGGTTCAAAGCTCTATCTGGTAAACCGTAAGTACAGGATTTTAAAGTCTGTGTGGAAATTCATTATCGGTTCGGTTTTAAACCAATCGGTTTGCAAAAATACTAATTTTAAACAATAATTTGGGCTTTTAAAGTGCGGTTCCCAGTTCTTATCGGTTCTAAAAAAACCTAACTTTTAAATTGTTTTTTTTCAAATACCCGTGACACGGTTAGGAACCGATAAGGGTGTCTTGCCTGGCACTGCCATAAAAGGGCAAGTTTTGGATAGGCTGGCATTATGTCTGAGAAACCCAAAAGAAAAACCGGCCCATGGGTTTCAACACTGTGATGTTTGTGGGAAGCCTTTGCCAAGGCTGACCCACACACCACATGTGTTTATTGTCTGGGGCTGACCACCTCCTGTCAGACTGCCAGGTGTGTAAGAATTTCCTGCAGCCACCCTGGAGAAAGATTGGGCGGCTCAGGGAACGAGAGGCCAAAAGTCCACTGACCGGATGGCCAGCCCGGTCCAGCACCCACTGGACCAGAGGGAGTGCCCTCTGACCAGGGCGAGACTTCCTCGGGCAAAAGGAAGGCTGGTTCTGAGGAACCGGTCCCAGTAAAAAAATCTAAGAAATCAGCAGGTCTGGAGTGCAAGATTGCCTCTCCAACTGCTGCAGAGATAGCTAAAGCCATACAGATTGTCCAGTCACTGTCTCAGGGACCGGCCGAACCACCAACAGCTGGCAAAAAGTTGGTTCGTTCGGTTCCAGTGGTTCAAGAGTATGATGTTGAGGAATTTTATGAACCACAGGAGGGGGAGGAAGATTTTGATCATTATGTATGTGGCTGGGAGGGTCTGGACGTGCCCATTGAACCGGACATTTCTCCAGACAGACCATTAGAATCTCCCCCTATGCTGTCTGAGTCCCCTTCTCATTTTATGTTTTACAAAAAGGTTGCAGAAACCCTCCAGCTTCCCTTGGAAGAGGCTGTGGATGAGCAAGAGGAGCCTGATTATGTTGAGATGATGGATATCCCAGAGTCTAGGAGGTTGTCTATTCCTTTGCATAAGTCATTTAGGAAGCAAACAACAAAAATTTTAAAAAATCCTCATTCTGTCCCTCCTGTAGATAAAAAAATGGACAGAAGGTATACTTTATCAGGCCCTGATACAGACTTCCTCACTGAGCAGTGTAGTCATGTAGGTGTGGTACAAGCTGCAGCCTGTGACAAGGTTAATATCCCCCTGGCCTTACATCCTCCTGATAAGGATTCCAGGAAGATTGATGCCATGGTGAAAAACAGTATATGGCAGCTTCTTTGGGACTCAGGCAGGCAAATTATATGGCTTATGTGGCTAGATATCAGAAATCTAGATGGGATACAGTGTTGCAGTTAGCCAAGCAGGCCCATGGCCAGCTGGCTAGTGAATTGGAACAGGTGGCTGCTGATGGCATTGAAGCCTCTAAAGTTCAATTTCATACTGCTGTTGATGTTAATGATGTTTCCTCTAGGGTCATGGCCACTTCTGTAGCTTTCCGTAGGTTGGCATGGCTCAGGTGCACTAATCTGTCACAGGATACTCAGTCAAAGGCTATGGATTTTCCTGTGGTGGGAAATTCTCTGTTTGGAGAGCAAACGGAAAATTATATGAAAAGATGAATGAATACAGAACTACCTACAAAAGTGCCCAGGCCAAGAGCGGCATACCACTCCACAGAGGCACACTCCAGAGGTAGGGCAGGCCTTTCCACAGGCCTTTTATCAATCCCAAGCCTCCTCTGCTTTTGCACAGAGGGTTTTTTTCAGAGGCAGAGGTAGACGGGGCGCAGGTAAACCGTCCCCCACCCCTCAGCCTAAGGCTACTGCCAAGCAGAAACCCTGATGGGATGCCCAGGGCTGATTCTCCTGTACCAGTTGGAGGCAGATTGGCTTATTTCAGCCAGAACTGGGTGTCCCTAACTTCGGACAAATGGGTTCTGGAGGTAGTAAGCCAGGGTCTGGTTCTCAGCTTCCAACAATTTCCAAAGATGAGAACCAGACATTTTCCACCTGCAAGCCCTTTAGAGGCCCTTGCTTTGGAAGCAGAGGTCTCTTCCCTTCTAGACTGCAAAGCAGTGGAAGGGGTTCCTCCTTGTCACCAGGGCAAGGGGCTGTACTCCAGATACTTCTTACCCCAAAAGACAGGAGAATGGCGGCCCATTCTAGACTTAAGGTACCTGAACAAGCATCTTTTGAAACCAAAGTTCAAAATGTTAACTCTGGCAATGATTTTGCCCTCCATGAGCCAGGGACTGGCTAGCCTCCCTGGACCTCAAGGATGCCTATTTTCATGTCCTGATCAGGCCTTCTCACCGAAATTACCTCAGGTTCGAACTGCCCTCAGGTCACTACCAGTTCAGAGCAATGCCCTTTGGTCTTACCTCTGCTCCAAGGGTATTCACAAAATGTCTAGCTGTGGTAGTGGCTCACTTAAGAAGGCAAGGTTGCTGTGTTCCTTACCTGGACGACTGGTTCATTGTGGGTCAGTCCCCAGATCAGGTAAAATCCCACTTGCAAGTCACCCAGCAGCTTCTCACTTCCCTGGGATTCCTGCTGAATTTACCAAAGTCAGTTCTAGAACCAGTTCAGGTACTAACTTTCATAGGTGCGGAATTGGACACAAAGTTGGCCAGGGCATTTCTCCCCTCGGAAAGGGTAGAGAAGCTGATTGCCGTGGCATCCTCTTTCACCCTGCGGGTCTCTCGACCAGCAAGGCACTTTCTGCAACTTCTAGGGCACATGGCTGCCTCCACAGCTGTAGTGCAAGGAGCAAGATTCCAGATGAGAGACATTCAGTTTCATTTGAGGGCCTATTGGTCCCAAAGGAGGGACCCCCTTACCAAATTGGTCCCAGTGACCCAAACTCTGATTCTAGCTCTTCAGTGGTGGCAGGATCAGAGCAATCTAAGACTAGGGGTCCCCTTCATTCCCATTTCTCATTCCCTCACCCTCACCACGGATGCCTCCTTGCTGGGGTGGGGAGCGCACTTGGGCGACCTTTCCACTCAGGGAGTGTGGTCCCCCCAGGAATCTCTGCTCCACATCAACCTGTTGGAACTCAGAGCTGTCTTTTTAGCTCTTCAGGTTTTCTCAGCATCTGTCCAGAACAAAGTAGTTCAGGTCAGGACAGACAATACCACAACAATGTGGTACATCAACAAGCAGGGGGGCACTCGGTCATCAGCCTTGTGCACCGAAGCAATGAAGTTGTGGTCTCTGGCTTACTCCCTGAACACCTCCCTAGTAGCAGTTCACCTTCCAGAGAAGGACAATGTCCTAGCGGATGTCCTCAGCAGGATTTCTCCGGGTCATCACGAATGGTCTTTGAATCCCCTAGTGCTGGGGTTAGTTTTTGCCAGATGGGGCACTCCTCAGATAGATCTTTTCGCAGCCTCAGACAACCACCAACTTCCTCTGTTCTGTTTGCAGGCCTCCAGTAATGGGCTCAGTCCCCTGGACGCCTTTTTGTTGGATTGGGAAGGGAAGTTCCTGTATGCCTTTCCCCCTTCCCCTTCTCTTCAGGGTGTTAGTAAAATGAGATCCCAGCCCTGCAAAGTGATTCTGATTGCACCAGACTGGGCCAGGCAACCCTGGTACCCACTGCTTCTGTCCCTGTCAGTCCACCCTCCTGGGCCTTCCCAAGGTCCACAACCTGCTGACTTGTGCCCAGGGGAGAGTTTGGTATCCGGACCTCAAATCCCTCCACCTCAAGGCTTGGCTCTTGAGGAGTTAGAATTGCTGAATTACACCTTTCTCAAGGTGTCCTTGATATTTTAAAGGCCTCTAGGAAGCCTTCCACTAGGGCCACTTATAATTCCAAATGGAAGAGGTTCTCCATCTGGTGTTCTGGGAAGCAAATTGTCCCAGAATCTGCTGATTTGCCCATTTTATTGGACTATTTGGTCTGCCTCCCTTTCTTCTCACCCTGTGTTTTCCAAGTTTTTTAAAGGGTTACTTCATACTAACCCCCCTTTTCGGGACCCAGCTCCTGCCTGGGACCTGAATGTTTGCATTGCTCAGTTAATGCAACCTCCCTTTGAGCCTCTGTCCTCAGCAGAGCTCAAGTATCTAACTTGGAAAACTGTTTTCCTAGTGGCTATCACTTCTGCCAGACGCATAAGTGAATTACAGGCCCTGTCAGTGGAAGAAGATTTTATTTCTTTCCACAGCGATAAGGTAGTCCTCAGGACTAATAGAAAGTTTTTGCCTAAGGTGGTTTCAGATTTCCACCTGAACCAATCCATCTCTCTCCCAGTATTTTTCACTGAGCATTCTTCCTCAGGTGAGAGGAGACTGCACAGCTTGGACGTCAAAAGAGCCTTAAGCTACTATTTGGAACGCACCAAGGGTCACAGGTTCGAATCCCTCCAACTCTTCCTTACTTATGGCGAGGTTGGCAAGGGGAAACCTGCCACTAAGAGGACAATTGCAAGGTGGATTGTCTCTTGTATCCAATTTTGTTACCAAAAACTAGGTAGAGAACCCCCCTCAGGACTGAGGGCCCACTCCACCAGGGGTACAGCTGCGTCTCTAGCGGCTGCTAGAGACATTCCCATTCTGGAAATTTGTCAAGCTGCTACCTGGAAGACAGTTCACACTTTTACCAAGCATTATTCCCTGGATGTCCAGTCCAGGAGAGATGCTCAGTTTGGTACAGCTGTGCTTCAGAGCCTATTTCCTAAGTAGGTCCTGACCTCCTCCATGGAGGTACTGCTGTGTATTCTGTTATTGTTATAATATAGCAAGACTTCATGGTGTTTGAAGAAAAATTACTCACCTTAGTAATTGCTTTTCTTCTCACGGAGTCTTGCTATATTATAACCACCCTCCCTCCTGCCCCTCTCAGAACTTCTACTTGGGTAGGGGTGGCAAATTAGTGCAAGCACTGTGTCATGCCATTGTAGTTTTTTCCCTTTACCCTCTTTCTTTTAGGGTTAGGGAACTAGGTTGTTCGTTTAGGTAATATATTGGCCCCCTTCCTGGACTTAAGTCTTTGGGGGAAGGGGGGGGTCCTAATGGTGCTTGTCAAGGGGGGAAAACTAATAATAATACCTTTATTCAGTGTTATTATGGTTATTGGTGTTTCTATTGTTGTTTATATTGTTGTTATTACTACTAGTAGGTAGCCATTTGGCTAGTGTAGAGCTTTCCACACAGACTTGTTGCTTAGTGTTAGCCTCGTAAAGATCTGACAGTTTCATTTGAAACTGGCCAGATAGAGCTTTGGCACAGCGCCCTCGCGCTGTAGAACTCCAGATCCTCTGGAGTTGGCTCCTTCCTCTCCAGGGCAGTTCAGCTGCAGTGGCTGACTGCTATTGTTATAATATAGCAAGACTCCATGAGTAGAAAAGCAATTACTAAGGTGAGTAATTTTTTCTCCCCCCCCCCCCGTCTGCGCAGCATGCAGTAACTCCTTGGATCCGCTAAAACCACCCCACTGAATGCATGCTGAGGTGCCCTCTTCAACCAACAGGACCTCCTATGATCCCGTGGACACCTACCAGGCCTGAGGATACCAGATTGCTGCAACCTGTCTTCCAAGCCTCTGCCGCACCACCAGACAACCGGATCCGAGGTAATAATGCTCCACTTACCACCATCCATTTTCCAGGTGTATCCCTATACTTCCCATCATGCAACCTCCACTCCTTGGCTACTTTAACTCTTTAATTAAACCGCCTGCTGCACAGGCCCCATGCCATGCACTTCCACATGGCAGACTACCACCATGCTTATCTCTACCCTTCCAAATTTCCTTCACGGTTTAAACAGAGACAAAATAAAAGTAGGGGAAAACTTCATTGCAATAATTCCTTGCATTCAGTTTCCCTGTATACCCACCATGTGTACCACCTATATCTCCATTCCCCTTCTGCCGCTCCTACCTTACCTTACCTTACCTCTTCCAAAGCTCCAGTACAAACTTGCCAGCCGAATGTGCTGAGATCTTACAATTTGAGGATCCCAGCAAAAAAGAAGGGTGATCCTAGCCTTAAGTCCCCTCTTATACCCCCAGGGATCCCTTGCAAGGACCCCCAATAGTTCCTTCCCTGACCAATGCCCCATTCTGCCTTCACCTGTGTCGTCTTAGCACCTAGTGACCTCATAGCCCCTCCCCTTATCTTCACCTGTGCTCAGCTAACTCCAGCCCCCCTCCTCCTCCGGTCCACCTAGTCCATCATTACCCAGGGAATCCCCTGACAATTTAGGTTGCCTTTTATAGGCAACCACATTTTTAGAACTGTATGATGTAGTTTATGTCCCCATTCTACTCTTCTATTGTTGGCACAATGCATTCATGTTCTATTACAGAACTCTGTGGCTGGAAGGGACATGAACTACATCACACAGTTCTAAAATGGCACTGAACGCCAGAGTATAAAGCAGAAACATCCACTGAGGTTACTAAAAGTCATGTATAGGTGGATCAATAACAAAATTTAACCAGTGCATAAAAAAACAACTTCTATTGAGAAAAATGACTTAGAGGTTCAGCGCAGTAAATTGATTTGGAGTTTGCATTGCTGTAGGATTTAAATTACAAAGATAACTAAATAAGGAAGTCTTTTAACAGATGCACAAATCCTGATCGGTGTGTAAAGACAGAAAAATAAACAGAAGGACTGTCATTGAGGCACAGGTCAGTAAGCATAGGAAAACCAGGAGCAGTTGTAAAATTCACAACAATAGTTTTATTATTAACCCTTAGGCTACCAACAGAATTAGAATGTATTGGAATTCTGGACTGCTATATCAGTCCACAGCTTTACAAGGGTTAATAACAGTAAAATAAAAAAATAAAATTGTTCAGTATATCTATTTACAAAGGCAGTATAAACAGAGAAAGTCCATCTGGGTTTCTTCTCAATTTCCAATCTCAATCTCTGTGTTTCTTACTTGTAAGAAATTGCAGCTCTGTTTTTATAAGTCTTTGCAACCCCCGCTCATTAAGAAAATAACATGCTTCTTACATAGTGTTCTTGTAAGTTTCAACAAGTGCAGCAAAAAGAACATTGTGACCCAGAACTGACCTCTTGCTTACAGCTTCTCAGAGAATTTGCAAACAGGTTAACCCCTTGAGTTTCAGGTTTTTTGCAATCATTTCAACAGTATAAGTATATACATTTCTAAACAAAGGAATCCCGGTATCGGTTACATTTCCACATAATGATTCACATATATTTTTATACCAGCAAATATGCAAGGGGGAAGACAGAATAGCAAGATAAGGTAGAGAGATAGCAAGAGGCAGAGAAATTGCAAGACCATCAGGGTGATCAAGTCCTAGGTCTCATGAGAAAAATATGGTTGTGCAACCAGACAGAGAAGAGACAGAAAAGGAGACAATAGAACATATCCTTGCATTTAATGTCTTTCTCCATAACAACTGGGACAGGGCTCTATTCAACCCTGTCACAAGGACCATTACAGTAAACAAAGAAGAAGACAGAGAGATGCATCTGGGGTGACATGGGGTGGGGAAGTATTTTCTGGAAAACTGTCTAATCAGTTATGCAAGAAAAGTGTCCAGGTCACGTTAATAATTAAGACTAGCCAGGTGCAGGCCCCCACGGTAAAGGAAAAACTGGTGAGGCCATGTGCATTAATCTTTAACGAGTTTGTCCAGACAGGTGTGGTACTAGAGGACTGGAAAGTAGCTAGTGTGGTCCCAATCTTGACGAAGTTAGTGAAGTTAGATCCAGATAGCTACAGGCTGGTCAGCCTGACATTAGTGTTGTGCATGGTCCTGGAATTCATTATTATGGACAGAATAATAGAGCCCTTGGTTAAATCAGAGTTCTTGTCCCCTCTCAACATGACTTTAAACTAGCCTAATTGCCATCTCTGGGCTGATGACCAGGGAGATGGACAGGCAGGGCTGTAGAAATGCTCTGTCTGGACTTCAGCAAGGCCTTTAACACTGTGATGCATGCCAAACTGCTGGTCAAAGCACACCAGTGTGGTATACATGAGGCACAGTCATGGTGCATTGCTAACTGGTCTGGGGGCGGGAAGCAAAGGGTTGTGGCAGGTGGGGACTGTTCCAAGTAGAGAGGGTCACTCAGCAGCATCCCACACTGTTGGGAGCTGAGGTCACTGCTGTTCAACATTTTCATTAACAATCTGGAAACTGCAGTCTGCAGCAGGCTGCTTAAGTTTGCAGATGACACTAAGCTGGCCAGGGTGGCAGACTCCCTTGAGAATAGCTACGAATGTCAGGAGGACATGAACAACCTGGCCGACTGGTCAGACTCTTGGAGCCTCACATTCAGTGTAGCCAAATGCAAGGTGCTGTACCTGAGGAGAAAAAACATAGGCTGGACTTGCACACTGTGGAGCTCCTCTTGTGGAGGAGGAAAAGAACCTGAGGACCATAATACACAAGGAGCCAAAGCATTACGAGTAGTAAGTACCTGCTTTCAAGAGGGCTGGAAGAATGCCAGGGGACATAAAAAAGGAGAAAACCAGCAGAGCTAGGGAAATAATCCTGCCAGTTTATTAGGTCTGACCTACAGTAATGCTTGCACTGAGTTTCCCTTTATAAAAAGTACATTGAGGCAATCATAGAGTGCGAAACACAGAGCTATCAAAATGATAAGGGTATGGAGGACAAAAGCTGGAGGACCTTAACAGAAGAAGAGTCAGCATTTATACAGTGATTTTCATACACACTGAATTCCAAAGCCCTTTACAAGCACTGCTAGACTGGTAGTGAAGTGACTAAATGTGTAGTGGCAGCCATTTCTCACATCAACACCCACACACAGCCTTGGACAATTGCATAAACTGTTTTTTTTTTTTTTATGATAAGTTCTTATGAAAGAAACAGTTCAGAATTTGCCTAACTTGCACAATGAAGGTGGGACACATAACAGCTTTGAGCCTCTGAATGCTATTAACAATACTGTAGAGGAGCCCCTGTTATTGATAGACTCTCTACTTCCTTCACTGGATGTTGATAAATACTGTGTCTCCCCTGACACTCTCTCTGTAATCCTTCTAGCCCCCCACGTATTTGTCCTCTTCCCCCTCTGACTCCACTCATTCCTTTATCTATATCTTCTCCTCTAGATAATATGATTCCCGAGGTTAATGATCCTAGCCATATGGTGACATCCCTGACACATAGTTGTGCCCCAAGACAAGTGTATGTACTAGAGGACTCTATTGTCAAATATCTGGATAGAACCATCTGCGATCCTGATAAAACAAATCATACATGCTTTAGTTTTAGTGGTGCCAGAATCTCAAATATTACTAATATGGTACACAATATTTTAAAAAATTGTGGTCAACATCCTCTGGTGGTACTCCATGTTGGCACTAATCATTTTGCACACTCAGAATTATTGGATATTAAGAAAGATATTGTGGTACTTTCAAATATTTTGGTTGAGATGGGATGTGAGATTGCTTTTTCTGAAATCTTACCCATTCCTGGAGCTTCTGAGGCATTTAATAACAGAATACATAATTTTAATAACTGGCTCCACCTTAGATGTCTCAAACAAGATCAGATCTGTCTTACTCATTGGGAAGAATTTTTTGATAGACCTGAACTGTATCGCAGGGATGGCCTCCATTTAAGTCCTAGGGGAAATCATTTATTGGTGGAACATATGCTTAAATACATAAATGAACATTTAAACTGCTTGAGCTGGGGGCAAGTATAACCCTTCCCCCCCAGAGGCATGCATACAATAAAAAGTCTGTTAACAAACAACCAAATCATCTAAAATGCCTCTATTTTAATGCTAGGAGCCTAAATAATAAATTAGATGAACTACGGGCTTTACTTTCAATTGATAAGATAGATGTGATTATGATCACCGAAACATTGGGTGATGATAACACTAGTTGGGACGTGTCTCTTACTGGGTATAGTCTTTATAAATATAACAGACAAAATAGAAGAGGTGGTGGGGTTGCGATGTTTCTAAATGAACCACTTAAATCGGTTAATATATCAGACAAAATCAAGTCTCCTGAAGGTGTTTCTGAGTCATTATAGATTAAATTAATCTTAAACAAATATAGCCAACTTATTTTGGGTGTCTGTTATTGTCCCCCAGGTGCATCCACAGACTATTCTGATAATTTAATATCAGAAATAGAAATTGCTTCCACTATGGGGGATATTATTCTAACAGGGGATTTTAATTTAGGCGATATTGATTGGACAACATATGCAGCAACCTCTTGTTCAGGGAAACAATTAATAAACATTTCTCAGCAGTGCAACCTTACCCAGGGTGTAAATCAATCTACCAGAGGCATGGATATGTTGGACCTTGTGCTTCATAGCAGAAGCTTGGTACCTAAGAATCTTAATGTTACGACACTGATTGGGAATAGTGACCACTGTTCCATTAAGTTCCTGTTAGAACATATAATTATCCCCTTGAAAAGTAATTCTATGGTATATATGTATGATAAAGCAGATATTCCTAGTATTAAAACCAGTTTGGACAATACTGACTGGGCTTCTATTTTAAACACAGTTGGCATTAGTGATTATTTTTCCCAATTTCAAAATAGAATTTCTGACCTTAGAGACTTGTATATCCCATCTAAACCCAAAATGACTTCCAAACAATGTATACCAAAATGGATGAATCATTCTATAAAAGCTTTACTAAGGAAGAAAAGCAAAAAATATGCAGTATTATTTGAAATCACAGAGTAGTACTGATTGTAGTGACTATCTCAATATTCAGAAGAAATGCAAGAAGTATATTAGGAAAGCAAAAATGTCATGGGAACTAAAGTTGGCTACTAAAGCAAGGAAGGATAAAAATTGTTTTTTTGCTTACATCAACTCTTTAAAAAATCCTACCTGTCAAGTAGGGCCCATTCAGCTAAATCATAATCAAATTTATGACCCACTGGAAATGGCAAATATATTTAATGATAACTTCTGTAAAATCTTTTCAGATAATAAGACTGTCATTAACGATACATGTTCTGGAGAGGGAAATATCACTATCTCTGAATCTGAGGTGTATACTAAGTTAACCTCTTGCAAAGGGAAAATTAGTCTATCATCAGATGGTATACCAGGCCATCTCTTGTACTTACAGGTAGATAGACTAGCATTTCCTATTAAATTACTCTTTGAATATTGTATTAATTATAATTTTGTGCCACAAGTATGGAAAACGGCTTACGTAATCCCAATTCATAAACAGGGACCAAAAAGTTGCTGGGAAAACTATAGACCTGTCAGTTTAACTGCTCCTCTGTCCAAAATTCTGGAAAGCATAATCAAAGATATTATTACCTCTACATTAAATATACTTGACGTGGAACAACATGGTTTCAAAAAAGGACGCAGTTGCTTAACCAATTTATTGTGTTTTTATGAGGATGTCAGTTTGCAACTCGACAATATATTACCATATGATGTAATATATATTGATTTCAGTAAAGCTTTCAACCTCCTTCCTCATTGGGCATTATTGCAAAAGCTAGCATCCATAAATATTGCTCCAGTTATTATCAGATGGATATCTAGTTGGCTGATTGGTAGAACTCAGCAGGGTCTAATTAATGGACAATTGTCTAAAATGGGCTGTATTACTAGCGGTGTACCACAGGGCTCAGTTTTGGGCCCTAGCTTATTTCAATTGTTTATATCTGATATTACGACTAGCTGTTCTTCCAATTCCATTAAATATGCAGACGACATAAAAATTGGAGGGCTATGTTCTACACCAGAGCAGATTGCAGCCATTCAAACTGATTTGAACACCGTCTCTAAATGGATTAATCATTGGGAAATGAAGCTTAATTATAGTAAATGTAAGGTTATGCATTTTGGAGTTGCTAATACACATCATCCATACATTTTAGATAATAAGGTGATGAATAATACAAATAAAGAGAAAGATCTGGGAGTCTTAATAACAGAAGATTTTCGGTCTGACTTGCAGATCGGTGCTGTAATACTGAAGGCAAATAGGTTTATCTGGTCAATATTAAGAAATATCAAATCAAGGGACAAAAATGTATTACTTACCACTATACAGAGCCTATGTTCAACCCCATTTGGACTTTTCCTCCCCATTATGGTGTTCTTTCAGGAAATATGACATTCAATGACTTGAGAATATTCAAAGACGTTTCACTAAATGTATTAAAGGGTTAAAACATGTACCAAGTGATTCTAGATTAGTCATACTAAATTTAATGCATCTTAAGACGAGAAGGTTGAAAGGGGATCGTCTTCTCATGTTTGATATTATGCAGGACCCCTATTTATTAACTAACCTTGGTTTCTCGTTTAATGAAAATATCTTTAATCTCAGAGGTCACCCACTCCAATTAAAACTCAGGAAATTTAATCTAATGCACAGAAAATTATTTTTTACTCTACGCATAATAAAACCTTGGAATAGACTACCCATGGAACTTATTTCTAGTAATTCTAAGCCTATATTTAAATCTAACCTGGACAAGCTGATACTATCAGATTTTAATCTTTGTTACTATTAATTTGTATGAAGCATCTATGGGCCTCATGGCTCTCTAGCTTCTTCTTCACCTTAGTATGAAATCCCACTATGCCAGCACAACCTTTAATACCCGAGGACTTGGAAGTTAATGTGGATGAAGACGATTTACAATTGGAATTGGAAAAGAAAAAGAAACAATTGTTGGACATGATATTGATGGCTGAACAGGAATTTATAACTGGGAAAAATAAAAACTGGTAGAACGTCTAGAGCTCCTGTAGCAGTACCTTCCCCTTCCAAGGTTCGATCCATACTGTTATCCTCCATACTCCCTGCAGGGTGAACCGCGCCCTCTTCAGTATTTCTTCCTGCAGATTGCAGCCTTGTGGTTTTTCAGAGGTAATGTCAAGTATTTTCAATCCATGGGTGAAACTGTAGTCAGGTCAGAATCCAAAATATCTTCAGCAATTCCACCACCAACCACCCTGTCATCCGCCATCTTGGTACCGCAAACAAAAGGGTCCCCTCTGCTCACAAGAAGCAAGGCACCCTGCAATATACAATAATTACTTTCACAATGACCCTTATTCACCAGGCAATTAACCACACTGTTTGCACTTACCACCAGGGCTGGTTCCTCTAGCTTGACCCCAGGGACCCCCTGTAAAACAAGGTTAAGCACAGCAAATAGCAACAGTACAATACTTTTAGCACAAACTGGAACCGCACTCAGGTTAAATGAAAACAAAGTTAAATCTGATTTATTCAGGGGACTTAAACACGGGAGGGGCGTAATCAGGTTGATTTGCTTAACAGCTATATTAATCAGATAGTTATGCATGCAGTTCAGCATCCCTACATAGTCACACACTCTGGGTACCCAGGTAGGAAAACGGTGGGCTAGCCAGGAATGTTGCAGCTGGTTGGGGCCCTGTGATGGAAGACAGCAACATGCACAACACACACACTATTTGTAATCTGGAGCCGGAGGGCTCAGTTCATGAAAGAAAAGGCAACAAGACAATCAGATGACAACACTTTCAGATTTAGATGTTGTTGCAGGGAGCTACCCTGATATTTACTCACAATACCCAATACTGGATACAGGCAGGACGAAATCAAGACTGCAGGCTGTTGAGCTGGAGTGCCCGGAGAAGCAGGGCCCACACGAATCACCAAGGCATCATTCCTGTTCAAGGCATTGAGCAGGGGGCTGATCCCTAGGCCGGTCTCTCATCGATGACTTTCTCTTCGTAGCAGGTATTCTGGCTGGGCCAGTGTAGCAGGGCCCAGGCAAATGGAAATGGATACAGATTCAGTCCATGGAACTGGATACAGCCTCCAGCAAGCAAAACACAGTTCAGACACAGTGGGAAGCCAAATCACGACCTACTATACGCACACAGCACATTCACATTTAAGGAAATTCCACTGTACCAGGCAAATGGCTCTCCAGTCGCAATTACAGAGTCTCTGCACAATCCGGGAGTTTGGAAGTAGCTGGAAATCCTGACAGGCTGTTCACATTCAGCAAATCTTCGGTCTTCTTCAGGTTAAAGCCTAGTCACAATTCAGTAGCTTAATTTGCTCTCCAATTACGGATTCAGTCCAGAAAAAAAAAAAAAAAAGCACAAGTTCCCTCTCAAGAACAGCAAGCAGGCATGCAGGACAAACTCAGGCCTTTCCACAGTTCTCCCACGCAAATCCACTATGGATTGCTGCTCGAATTATCTCGAGCTGTTACTTCTTCATTTCCCAACTCAGATCTAACTGAAACTGCAAGCAGTGTGGGACTTTCCCCAAGATCCAGAAGGTTCGGTTGGCTGATCTGTCTGTCAGTCACAACAAGGGCTCACCCTCCAGATTATTTTAGGCGCCAAAAGCCCCAAACTACAATTCCTACAAGTTTTGGCCCCACCAAGCCCCTATAGGCAGGCTCCATTTAGAGTCCAAAATGTACTGATTGACCCATTCTGCAGTCCAGGACCAAGATGATGGAAACAAACAGAACTGTCCATGCTGCAAAAAAGGCAGGTTAAAACAAACTGCAATGTTATTACTACTCTAACAAATGATCAGCAAACAAGTACATCTTCTGACAGAGCTCCCTCTCAGATTAATTATGACTGCAATCCAGGCAGTTCTTAAAGAGACAGTACACAGAGGCTATACAGGCACTCTCTGGCAATACATTTAAACTGCTAAAATGCAGAACACCAGCCTGGCAGTGAGCATTTAGGCAAGCTCAAGGAAGACTTTTCAGGAACCCCCATTTGTTGGGGGGGTTACAACAGCATACAGGGTTCCAAAACCATAAGCACAAGAGTACTAGCAGGTTACATGGAAGGTATAGACCAATGGTAGTAGTATACCATAAAGTGCTTGAAGTGGCAGAGTTGAGTACCGGGGGTACCAAGTGCTACGTTAGGAGATAGAGCAGTAGTAAATAAACAGACCAGAGAGAGAGATCAAGATGAAGGGACGGGGGGGCAGGCGAGTGCAGGGAAGAGAAGGGAAGAGGAAGGGCAGACAAGTACCTACACTCCTTCAGGATGTTGGGAACCCTGCAAGGGTGAGGACCCAACCACAAAAGAAGTGAGGGGAGGAAGAACAGGCAGAACCTACACCTCAAGGATGCTGAGAACTCTGCAAGGGGAGTGAGGACCCGGCATGGAGGAAGGTGAGAGAGGAGGAGGAGATGGGGGAATGGTGAGGGAGGGAGTGATGGAGGTTGCTGCCAGAGGGACTTAGAAGATACAGGATGAGGAAATGGGGAGAGGGAAAAGGAAGACGTGGGGATGCTGGGGATTGGCAATTTGGTAGATAGAGAAAGGATTAAGTGCAGTTGCAACAGTGAACAGTGTGCTTCTGGAGGAGAAGAGATAGAGAAAGGCGGAATTGAGCAGAATGAATTTCTGTAGGAAGGGAATTCCACAGATTAGCAAATTTGTATGATAAGGCGGTGCGACCTGAGGAGGTGCGCTGGGGGGGGGAGGGCAAGAGTACGATGTGAGGATGTACGGAGGGTGTAACGGGGGGGATAGGAGAGAGGATAAGTAGATGGGGAGAGATCCGAGCCAGAACCTACCAACTAAGCTAGTGCTGTGTGTTAGGCACCTGGCAATAAGGAAGGGGAAAAGAGAGCGAGGTATACAGATCACAGTGGTGAGTAAAGGGAGGGCAGCCAAGTATGTAGCAACAGAATGAATTGAAGAGGGTGTCCAGTCTGGAGAGGGAGGATTTGGGGGCAGAAGAGTAGACTATGTCCCCAAAATTGAGGACAGGGAGAATCATCTTTTGGACGATTTCCCTCCTGGCTTGCAGTGGCAGGCAGCTGTGGTGTCTGTATAGAGCACCGAGTTTGGGGAGTAATTTTTTGTGGATAGCGTCAATGTGAACCCCAAAGTCCAGAGACTTGTTTAGCCATAGCCCAAGGTACTTAAAGGAGGGGACATCATCCAGTATAGTACCAGAGAGGGTATAGAAGGTAGGGGCGGAGACAAGTCTGGACAGCTTTTGTTTGGAGCTGAAGGTCGTGGACACCATTTTTTTGACATTCATAGAGAGTTGGTTTGTGTTAAACCAGCGCTGGATGTTGTTAAAGTCCTTCTGGAGGTCACCTCAGAGGAGGAGTTGCCAGACAAGAATAAGACTGTGTCATCTGCATACATGTGGATACATGAAGATGAGCAGGCATTAGGAAGGTCGTTCAGAAAAATGGAAAATAGTATTGGGCCAAGTACGGAACCTTGGGGGACACCAGTGTTGCTATGGAGAGGAGGGGAGATGGAATTACCAACTCTGACAGACTGGGATCAGCCTAGGAGGTAGGATCGGAGCCAACTGATGGCGGAATCCGAGAGTCCAGCTGAAGACAGCTTACTGAGGAGAAGGGAGTGGGAGACAGTGTCGAAGTCTTTGACCAAGTCGACAAAGATGGCAGAGGTGATACGTCCCTGATCCATGCCTGTGAGAATGAAGTCAGTGAGCTGAAGGAGGGAGGTGGTGGTGAAGTGGTCTTTACAGAATCCAACTGGAAAGGGATGAAAAAGGAGGAGGGATCAAGGAAGGAGGAGAGTTGTTCAAGGGCCAGGTGATCGTCCTGGACATAAAGTCTCCACCACTCATTCACACTAATTTGAGTATACTGGAGGCGCTAGGACCCAGCGGGAGCCAAACATTTTCAGCAGGTCTGGTGCCGAGATGGAACCATGAGGGAGCAGCACCGTGAGCCAGGCTCGCGCGGAATAGACTGTCTCGGCATCGACCCTGCAGCCGCCTCAGTTCCTTTTTTCCCCGCCGTTGAGTATGATTCAGTGACGACGTCACTCGCCCACCGGGAGTCAAACTTCAAATTAGCAGCTCAGTTTTCAGTTTTATTATTTTGTATTTTATCACGAAATGTACCGATTACATTTTAATAAAATTACTTAGTTGTACAAGAAAGAAGTCTTCAGCCCTCCATTGTCGGAGTCGACCATGAGTGGGGCAGGTGATGGTAGAGGGACTTTGTATGAAAGCTGTTCAGTCAGCCAGGCCGGCTCTGGTCCGCCACCCTCTCCGGGGGTCTGACAATAGATGGTTCAGTGCTCGAGGGGATGGGTGATCCCCCCCTCAAGCATAAAAAGAGACGGTCCTATTCACGGCACCATTCGGCCTCAAGTTCTTTTTTGGCTCACTGGTAGAAGAAGAGACGGCATCACTCGAGGTTGCCCTCTGGTACGTCTGCACATAGATGATCAGTTGTTGGGGTTAGGGGCCGGTCTCCGCTTCTTTCGGAGTCACTGGTTTCTGTCTCTGGCAGCCAGCTTCTTTGACACTGGAGCCCCTCTCCGCCTACTGGAGGGGCTTCTGATGAGCAGTTTCACCATTGGGCCGCTCTTACGAACAAGTGGGCTCGGAGGTTATCCTGACTGCCCTAAACAGCCAGTCCATCACCAGGGCCTTCAGGCCTGTCTGTTTTGGATCAGCAGGTGGGGCGGTTAGGACTTCCTGGTCACGCAGCGCCTTCTTCAGTGCCATTGACTTCACGCCCCAGTGTCTATCCCCCTCACATGGCTGCGGTGCAGGGGTCCACACCGATGCCTTTATCTCCTGCCATTTTTCATTCTTTACCTTCAAATCACAGTTCACAGACTTCTGCAGCAGTGCTGCTACCTGCGGTGCCAGCTTCTCCGGCGCTGAGGCCCTTTTTGGTGCTGTATGTGGTGTCAGCACCATCCTCAGTGCCAGGTGTGGTGTCGGTGCGATGTGCAGTGCCACGCTCCCTGTCGGCACCATCCTTGGTGCCAGGGGTGGTGTTGGCACTGTGTTTGGTGCCATGCTCCCTGTTGGTGCCATGTGTGGCACCATTCTCTGTGTCGGCGCCGTCTCTGTACTTGGCACTGCTTTCTTCAACGGTGCTGGGGATGTTTACGGTGCTGCGTAGTTTCCAGAGGTTTTCAACTCCGATTCTGTCTCCTCCTCTTCTTCCTCCTGGTTTTTGTTCCTTTCCTGTCTATACAGTCCCCCCTGGACTGTCAGTAGATGATTTTCAGCCTGATCCTGATCTTCGGCTGGGTGATGATGTTGATGTCGATTCTACCTGTGATGGAAGATCTTTCCTTTAAGTCTCTGGTCAAGAATTTAAATTCTACTCTTTCTCTCCAGACCATGGAAATCGATCCTGGGAAGCTTCTGCACCTCCAGTATCCATATTGTGATGAATGGTGAAGATACACAGAAAGATCAGAATTACGGTAGGTACATAATTTCCATTTCCGGAAATCCCTATAGATTTAACCCCTCTGGTACAGCCCTCTTTCGAGACTCTTTCCCAGATGGTGTGGAAGAATCCAGCTCTTATTCCCTCTGTAGCCAAGTCTATGGATAGGAAATATGCCCCTCCCAAGGATCGCACCATCTTGGCCTCACAAGCCTTTGCTGATGCCATAGTGGTCCTGGCAGAGAATGATAAGGTTGTCCTCCCTCAGGAATCCACAGCTCATCCTATAAACAAAGAATCTCACAAGATCAACACTTTGGGTAAGAGAGTCTTTGCTGCCTCAACTCTGGGCATGTGTATTGCTAGCTACCAGGGTTATTTTTCTCAATACAAGTATGTTCTTTGGCATTCGCTCAAAGCAACGGTACAAAGTCTGCCTGAGTCAGAAGTTAACTCAGAGCTACTACAGACCATAATTAGAGATATTGAGTTCAATAATCAATAAATTAAAGCTGCAACGGATGCTTTCGATACTGCTTCCAGAGCGGCAGCAGCTGGCATTTGCACCCGTCGCCATTCCTGGCTGCGTACTTCAGGCTTTATGAATGATACCCAACAAAAAGTCATGGCCTTACCTTTCGACGGTATGTATCTGTTTGGGCCTCAGGTGGAGCAAGCACTAGAGGCTACTCAGAAGACTAGGTCTGCCATTAAGATGGCTAGACCCCCGCCTGCTCCTTCTCGAGGAGGTGGGAACAAGCATCAGTTTCACAACCGTCACTCCTTTCGTGGCAAAGGCAGAGGAGGTTTTAACAGAAACCAAACTCCTCAGCCACAAAAGAAAATGCAGCAGAAAGCACAGGGCCCAAAAGTGCCCAATGCCACCTTCTGAGTTTCTGGCCCAGGTCCCACCTCAGCTGTCTGAGGGGGACTCCTCCTCAGCAGTAGGAGGACGTCTGACTCAGTTCTACGGCCAGTGGAAGTCTATAACATCAGACAAATGGGTCCTCAGGATAATCCGCGAGGGGTACTCTCTCAACCTGTCAGAAACTCCTCCAGATCATCCTCCCAAGTTGCAGTCTATGCTGTCTGCTTTGAAGTCAGACCTTCTTGCTTCCAAGGTGCAAGGCTTTCTGAACAACAGGGCAGTAGAAGTAGTTCCGCTGGATCAGTGAAACACAGGTTTCTACTCCCATTACTTTCTGGTTCCAAAGAAAACTGTTGGCATGCGCCCTATTCTCTATCTCAGAAAGTTAAACAAATTTCTGTACAAGGAAAAGTTCAAGATGATATCACTCGTTACCCTGCTGTCTTTGATTCATCAACATGATTGGCTAGCCTCCTTGAACATGCTTGATGCCTACCCACTAATTCTCATACACCCAAACCATCACAAATACCTAAGGTTCATGGCGTTGGGTCAACACTATTAATTCAGAGTCCTGCCCTTTGGGCTATCCTCGGCGCCTCGAGTTTTTACAAAGTCCTGTGCAGTTCTCGCAGTGCATTTAAGGAAAATCGAAATTCAAGTATTCCCATATCTGGACGACTGGCTTCTAGCAAGCCATTCCAGACAAGAAACTCTAGAGGCCGTGGCCACGGCCTCAGACTTCCTCACATACATGGGAGTGCTGCTGAACCTCAAAAAGTCACAGTTGCAGCCCTCCCAGAAGCTTCTTTTCATAGGAACCCTTCTGGACACTTCCTGCGTAAAAGCATATCTTCCGGAGGACAGAAGGAGCGATATCCTACAGATGGCCCGCTGCATCAGAGAACACAGCTCAGTTCGAGATCTCTCGATGCAGCAGATTCTGGGTCTCACGGCATCCTCTGTGTTCACCGTGCCTTTATCTCGTCTCCACATGAGAACCACTCAGTGGATGCTCAGTACTCAGTGGTCCCTAACCACTCACCCTCAGTCCTTTCTCATCAAGGTGACAGAACCTCTGAAGAGGTCCCTCACCTGATGGTCTCAGGAGGACAGCCTTCTGGAAGGATATCCCTTCACCCCTTCTGAATCATCAGATCTCTGTTACCAAGGATGCATCCCTGATGGGTTGGGCAGCTCACTGCCAGGATCTCCACACCCAGTCACGTGGACTCAGGATGAGTCTCAACTCCACATAAACGCTCTGGAAATGAGGGCCATCCTCAATGCAGTCCAGGCTTTGAAGGACATACTTTATTGCAAGACCATTCTCCTTCAAACGGACAAGGCAGTAATGTATTACATCAACAAACAGGGCTGTGCACACTCTTACCCATTATGCAGGGAAGCTATGAGAGTGTGGGAATGGTGCCTGGAGCACAAGGCTGTCATTCAGGCAGTTTATCTGCCAGGAGTACAAAACAAACTGGCAGACCGTCTCAGCAGAACGGAGGCAGATCCTCACGATTAGTCTCTCAATTGAACTGTCATTCAGTCACTCTTTGAAGATTGGGGAATGCCGGACCTGGACCATTTTGTGTCCCCACACAATGCAAAACTGCCTCTCTTCTGCTCCAAAAATCCAGAGCCTGGCGTTTTTTGTCAGGATGCATTCAGGCTGCAGTGGACAAAACGCTTTCTTTATGCATTTCCTCCTCTTCCCCTAGTTCAGAGAGTACTGCTCAAATTGGAGGCACAGGGGGGCAGAATGATTCTCATTGCCCCATTGTGGCATCATCAGATCTGGTTTCCTTTGATCAACAAGCTGTCGGAAACCTCTCCAAAACTGCTTCCCCTTCAGATGAACCTTCTGACCCCAGGGCCCAGTAGTTCATCCCAATCTGAGGTCTCTTCACCTCCATGCTTGGCTCCTGAGGAGATAGAGGTGAACAAGTTTAATGTTTCTCGTACAGTTTCAGATATTCTTTTAGCTGCATGCAAGCCGGCTACCAGAGAAACCTACACAGTTAAATGGAAGCATTTCTCTATCTGGTGTGCAAAATCCTCTTGGAATCCTTTTTCCTGCCCAGCAAATAAAGTCTTGGAGTATTTCTTAGACCTCTCGAACACAGGTCTGCAATACTCTGCAGTCAAAGTTCATCTTTGTGCAATTTCTGCATATCATGAGCCAGTACTTTCCATGTCTTTGGCTCAGTTACCTGTAGTTAAGAGGTTTCTTAAAGGCATTCTGCATATCAGACTTCCTATTAGACGTCCTGTTGCAGCCTGGGACATTAACCTTGTGCTAGACATGCTCACTCGTAAACCTTTAGATCCTCTAGCTACTTGCGAGTTGAAATTCCTCTCTTGGAAGACGGCCTTCCTGGTGGCCATTACTTCTGCTCGTAGGTTATCAGAAATACACACCTTGGTCGCGGACCCCCCTATACTGTGTTTTCCAAGGACAAAGTAGTTCTTAGGAGTCATCCTAAGTTCCTTCCTAATGTTGTCTCAGAATTTCATCTGAATCAACCTTTAGTCCTTCCTACCTACTTTGCTAACTTTCAGAATGAGGGAGAGCGTACCCTTCATTCTCTGGATGTAAAGAGAGCTTTGCGGTTCTATCTGGACAGAACAAAAGAAATTTGCAAGGCTCAGCAACTGTCTCCTTCAGCACGACCTGGCTGGGTCAGTCTGTTGCTATCAGGTGCATTTCAGCATGGTTGGTGGCATGCCTTCGTCACTTTTACTCCATGGCACAGGTCAAGCTGGAAGGCAGAGTGTACACTCAGTCTACCAGAGGAGTCGCAGCATCTCTGGCAGAAATTCGTAATGTCCCTATTGCAGACATTTGCAGTGCGGCTACCTGGAACTCTATGCACATTTTTGTTAAGCACTACGCCTTGGATGTCCATGCCAGACAGCATCAGTCATTTGGCAGGACAATTCTTAATGGACTTCTGCTCCTCTCTCCTGCTGCCCATCTCGGTGGATTATTTTAGCTCGGTACTCTCCCATTAGTGTGAATGAGTGATGAAGTCTTTATGTCCAGGAAGATATGGGAATTATGTACCTACTGTAATTCTTGATCTTCTTGGATGAAGTCTCCACCACTCATTCACATGCCCGCCCACCATTCCCCAAGATCGCTTCTCTGTTTATGGTCTTCACTCCTTCAATCTTTGGGCTGTGAAGACTTGGTTATTTGACCCTTCTTACATGGGTCATTTGGACTATCTTATGTCCGATTTTTAGATTAGTCCTCTCTAGGTAGTTACGCTACTTCTCCTCGGAGAAAAAAGGTACTGAGGCTGTTGGAGGGTCGACTCTGAGATAGTCTGTTCCACGCCAGCCTGGCTCGTGGTGCCGCTCCCTCATGGCTCCATCTCGGCACCAGCCCTCCTGAAAAAGTGTGGCTCCCGCTGGGTCCTAGTGCCTCCAGCATACTCCCGTTAGTGTGAATGAGTGGTGGAGACTTCGTCCAAGAAGATCAAGAATTACAGTAGGTACATAATTTCCATTTCTTGGAGCTTAGCCAGAGTGGGGAGTAAAGAGACTGGGCAGAAACTGCCAGGGTCAGAAGGGTCTCTACCTTTAGGGAGGGGAATTACAGTAGCGGACTTCCAGGCATTGGGGACAGATGCGTGTAAGAAGGAGAGGTTCAGAAGAGTAGTCAAGGGTTGAGCAATAGAGGGTGCTGAAAGGTGAAGAAGTTTAGGGTCAAGGCCACCAGGACTTTTTCCCTTGCAAGTATTCAGGGCCAGTAAAACAGACAGGGTGTCTTCAGGGAGTACAGGCATAAAGGAGAAGTGCAAGTCAGACCAGGGAAGGGAATAGGAGGAGTTGGGGGTTACATAGGATCACTGGTTGTGATGTGGAGGGAGAGAGACAAGAAGGGAGGAGGCATAGGAAATGAAGTAGTTGTTTAATTCTGCTGCCATGGAGGGGGGCTCATCTATTGTGCAGGTGCCAATTTTTAGGACAGGCGAAGGGGAATGGGCAGGGGGAGAAACAGGGCATGGATAAACTTCCAGAATTTAGATGGGTTGTTGATGTTTGCGTTGAAGGAGGCTTGGAAGTACTCAGCCTTGGCTAGATTGATAGCCTTGGTGCAAGTGCTATGAAGCATGCGGTAGCGTTGCAGGTCACAGGGGGAACCAGAAGTTTTAAAAGCTGCCCAGACATGGTCTCTTGCATTTTGACATGCGCTTAATTCGGCAGAGACCCAGGGGAGGTGATTCCCATGGACCCTTGCATTTCTAAACAGCGAGTGTCCGTCCCAGATGTTTAGGAACTGGGAGCTAAAATAGCTCAGTGCTGCATTTACAAAGGAGGTATTGGCAATTGGCGACCAACCAATATAGGCTAGGTCATTATAGATGGAGGACAAATAATGGGAGCGGAAGTAACGAAAGTTGAGAATGGTAGGGGGTGACTTAGCACGGTGGATTTTACGCACTCAGTATACCAAGTGATGATCCCTGAGTGCATCGGGAAGAATACCAGAATTAATGACTTGGGGAGGGTGCGAGATAAGTACCCAGTCGATTAGGGTATGTTTGCCGGATTTGTGACTTAGTCGCTTTGAGTCTGTGGTGAGTTGTTTAAGGTTGAGTGATGAGACATGGTTGCAAACTTTGGACTGTGTGCTGGACAGCCAATTTATTTTGAAGTCCCCTAGGAGGAAGAGTTCACAAGGGGGGCAAGGGAGGAGATGGAGGAGAGAAGATCAGTGATAGAGGAAAGGGAGGAGACAGGAAGGTTGGGACAGCAGTAGACACCACCTACAAAGATGGGGAGGGAGAAGGGTCGGGAAATTTTTTACTAGAAGTAGTTCATAGGTAGAGACAGAGGCCATGGAGAGGCAGACCGAGTAACTAATAGATGTGGAGATATACATGGCAGCACCTCCGCCCCTGGATTTACAGTCTTGGCTAATGAGGGAGTACCCAGGGATGGAGATTGCAGAATCAGGGTTTTAAGGATTGAGCCATGACTCGGTTAGAGTAAGGACTGAGGGTTTAGGATGAAGCATGAGTGGCTGCGGAAGGTCAGTTTTGGGGAGTAGGCTTCTAATGTTGAGATGCAGAAGCCTGAGTCTTTTGGGCAGTTCAGAAGAGGAGAAGAGAGGGGGACCAGAATTTGATTCGATATCATCGGCTGTGATGAATAAGAGGATGATAAGTGATCTTGTAAGGATGGCCAGACATTTTTTAGATGGGGGGAGTGAATATCTGGTGGCTGTAATTGACTTGTTATTTGTGCTGTTGTTGCAGAAATTAAGGCCACGCAAGGAGGCCAAGTGGGCGCCAGTTCTTAGGAGGATGCTGGCAGCAGCACACAGGGAAGTGAATTGGGAGGCTGACTGGAGATGGGAGGGTGGCAGGGGATGGAGGGGGGTGGAGTGGAGGGAAGGGAAGTGGGGAGGATGACAGGGTGAACAGTAGGGGAAGCAGGCAAGAAAGAGTGGATGCAAGTCAGGAGGAAGTTAGAGGGAGAATGATGATGAATAAGAAAGGGAAACACAATTTGGAAGTGAGATGGAGTATAAAGGAAGAGAGGGTGAATATACTAGATGTAAACTTATGAAATGAGAAATTAGAATTGAATTAGAATCAAGAATTAGTAGTGGGAGGAGGGACAGAGATAAGGGGAAGATGCTGGAAGCTGCATTGAGGGTGGTGGTGGAATAAACACTCGGATTGAGGGAATAGTAGAAGAACAATTGGATAAGAACTGCTGTCTTGGGTGGAGCCCCAGTTCAGCTTGTGTATTTAAAGAGTGCCGGGGGCGGGAGAAAATTAAACAGAATGCAAATTCAGACTGCACCCAGCTAAAGCCGAGAACTAGTGAGCAAGACCCCAGCCAGCAAAGCATCCAGTCGGCTGGGGCTGCTGCGGTAAAATCGGCCAATCGCAGGGCAGGAGCTGGCAAGTGGCAAAAATTGAATGCCATGGTTCATCCAGGAAGGTCTGTACCTTAGCTGGGAGCGAGTCTTGCGTAGTAAGGCTGGGCAAGCGGTGGCAGTTCGGAGAAGTGCCGCACTACCTTGGGAAGCATGCCCGGTCAGGGGCTGGTCTGTGGGAAGAGAGAAAGAGGGAATTAGCCTAAAAATGGACACAGTCGTGGGTGGGGTTGGGGGGACAGGAAGCAGAGACAGACAGAGAAGCCACAAGAGGTCAGAGGCAGCTGAAGAGAGCTAATCGGCGGGCAAGGGTTTAGACAATAGGAGGTGAAGGGAATAGAGTCAGGGGGCAAGGCAGCTCAGCGCCGAGCATCTGGGGGGGTGGAAAAGCCAGAATATCGAGAGAGAAAGTGGGGACAAGGAAAGTGAGTAGAGATCAGGTCAGCAATCAAGCAGAGCAAGATACTTACAGTTAGTGCATATCTAAGTAGCAACTGCAGGGTAAACAGCAAAATACCAAAAGGAAAAGGCAAGAAGCTCTGCAATCACAAATACATAGGAAACACATTAGCATTGGTAATTACATAGCAAAATTAAGACCCGTGCAGCTAACATTTAAAAGTAAGAACATTAACATTCCTAAAAAGGGCTAGGGTAGAGAGCAGATTAATTATAAAATGAAATAAAATATAAATTCAGACTGTACCCAGCTAAAGCCAAGAACCAGTGAGCCAGACCCCAGCCAGCAAAGCATCTAATCGGCTGGGGCTGCTGTGGTAAAAACGGACAATCACAGGGCAGAAGCTAGGAAGCAGCAAATATTGAGCACCTCGGTTCATCCAGGAGAGTGTGCATCTTAACTGGGAGTGAGTCTTGCCATATCAAGGCTGGGTGGCGGCAGTTCAGAGAAGTGCCGCACCACCTTGAGAAGCATGCCTGGTTAGGGGCTGGTCCAGCTAAAGCCGAAAACCAGCGAGCCAGACCCCAGTGAGCAAAGCATCCAGTTGGCTGGGGCTGCTGCAGTAAAAATGTCCAGTCGCAGGGCAGGAGCTGGCAGGTGGGAAAAATTGAATGCCATGGTTCATGCAGCAGGGTCTGTACCTTATCTGGGAGCAAGTCTTGCTGTCCAGTAGTAGGGCTGGGTGGGCGGCGGCAGTTCAGAGAAGCGCCGCACTGCCTTAGGAAGCACACCCGGTCAGGGGCTGGTCTTAGCTGGCAGCGAGTCTTGCTGTAGTAGGGCTGGGCAGGTGGCAGCAGTTTGGAGAACTGCCACACCACTTTGGGACGCATGTCCAGTCAGGGGCTGGTCTTAACTGGGAGTGAGTCTTGCCGTAGTAGGGCTGGGTGGGCGGCAGCAGTTCGGAGAAGTGCAGTACCACCTTGGAAACACGCCCGGCCAGGGGCTGGTCTGTGGCATAGGACCAGAGTGGGGTCTGCACTGTGCTGGCATAGGAAAAAATAATGTTGCTGTGTAAACTTTTGATTCAAACAACATGAAGTCTTGCTATATTATGACATATGCAGTTTGTCCCAGCCTTAGAACTGCTCCGGAGGTGAAAGAGTTAACTTCCATGCCAGGCATAGAATCTTGAGCGCGAGCTCGGTTGAAGAAACTCTGTCTGTTGTTCTTCAAACTGAAACTGTCAGATTCTTTACTCCGCCTCACTGAACAGTCGCTCTGGAGATTCCTCCTACTGCTCGGTTCATTTCTCAGTTAAAAAGTGTTATTTCTCGTTTTTTTAAACCGCAGTTATATTTATTTTAACCACAACCGGTCGATTCAAGCTCTGTCTGTGGTATCGTAAGTAATAGATAGGTTTTACATTCCTCTGTGTGGAACTTGCAAACGTCGTTATCGGTTCGGTTTGAACCGATCAGGTTGTTGTTAAAACTTATTAAATTACATTTAGAGTGCGGTTCCCAGTTCTTATCGGTTCTAAAAAGAACGGATTTCATTACTGTTTTTTCCACGACCGGTGACACGGTTGGGAACCGATAAGGGTGTCTTGTTGGCGATTTGCCGGAAAAGGCAAGTTTTGGTTAGGCTGGCATTATGTCTGAGAAACCCAAAGAAAACCGCCCACTGGTTTCAGCACTGTAGTGTCTTTGGGGAAGCCTTTGCCAAGGCTGACCCACACACACATGTGTTTATTGTCTGGGGTTTGACCACCTCAATGCAGACTGCCAGATTTGCAAGAATTTCCTGCAGCTACCCTGGATAAGAGAGTTGGTAGGCTCAGGGAGACGCCAAAAGTCCGCTGACCCGGATGGCCAGCCCGGTTCGGTGCCAGCCGAACCGGAGGGAGTGCCCTCTGACCAGGGTGATACTTCCTCGGGCAAACGAAGAGCTGACTCAGAGGAGCCAGTTCCAGCAAAGAGGACTACAAAATCAGCAGGTGTGGAGCCAAAATTTCCTTCTCCAACCGCTGCAGAGATAGCCAAAGCGATCCAAATTGTCCAGTCGCTTTCCCCGGTTCCGTCCGAACCGCCACCATCAGGTAAACGGTCGGTTCGGTCGGTTCCACCGGTTCAAGAATATGATATAGAGGAATTTTATGAACCGGAGGAGGGAGAGGAGGATTATGAAGAGAGTGAATGTGATTTTGAAAGTCTGGATGTGCCCATTGAACCGGACATCTCCCCAGACAGACCTTCAGGAGTGTCTCCCCCTAGGCTTTCTGAGTCCCCTTCTCATTTTCTGTTTTATAAAAGTTGTTGAAACCCTCCAGCTCCCTTGGAAGAAGCTGTGATGAACAGGAGGAGCCTGACTATGTGGAAATGATGGATATCCCAGAGTCTAGGAGATTGTCTATTCCTTTACATAAATCTTTTAGGAAACAGACAATAAAAATTTTAAAAGCTCCTAATTCTTTACCTCCGGATAAAAGATGGACAGGAGGTACACATTGTCAGGCCCTGATACGGGTTCCTCTCACAACAATGCAGCCATGTTAGGTAGTGCAGGCTGCAGCCTGTGATAAGGCAAATATTCCTTGGTTTACACCCCCTGACAAGGACTCCAGGAGGATTGATGCCATGGCAAAGAAACAATACATGGCAGCATCCTTGGGACTCAGACAGGCAAATTATATGGCCTATGTTGCAAGATACCAGAAATCCAGATGGGATACTGTTATGGCTTTAGCGAAACAGGTCCCTGGCCAGCTTGCCAAGGAGCTGGAACAGGTGGCTGCTGATGGTATTGAGGCATCCAGGTGCAATTCCATGCTGCAGTGGACTCTAATGATGTATCTTCAAGAGTCATGGCTACATCTGTGGCTTTTCGTAGAATGGCTTGGCTCAGGTGTACTAGCCTGTCACAGGATACCCAGGCTAAGGCCATGGATTTTCCTGTTGTGGGTAATTTCTGTTTGGGAGCAGACAGAGAATTACATGAAGAAAATGGATGAGTATAGGACCACTTATAGGAGTGCACAGGCCAAGGAGAGGCAAGCCACCCTCAGAGGCAGCTTTCAGGGGCAGGGCAGGCCTTTTCAAAGGCCTTTTACCAAGCCCAGGCCTCCTCTTCAGCTTATGCCCAGAGGGGTTCTTCAGAGGAGAGGCAGATGGGTAGCAGGCCTGCTCCACCCCTCAGCCTAAAGCCCTGCCAAACAGGCACCCTGATGGGATGCCCAGGGCCGATTCTCCATTACCTGTGGGAGGCTGGCTTACTCGTCCAGGACTGGGAGTCTTTAACATCAGACAAGTGGGTCCTGGAAGTAGTAAACTCAGGACTGGTTCTCAGCTTCAAAAATTTCCAAAGATGAGAACCAGATCTTTTCCACCTGCAAATCCATTAGAGGCTCTTGCTTTGAAACAGAAGTCTCAACCCTCCTGGCTCCCAGAGCTGTAGAAAGGGTTCCTCCCACACCGGGCAAAAGGACTGTACTCCAGGTACTTCTACACCAAAAAGACAGGAGAATGGCGGCCATCCTGGATCTAAGATACCTAAACAAGCACCTTTTAAACCAAAATTCAAATGGTGACTCTGGGAATTATTTTACCCTCCCTAAGGCCAGGGGACTGGCTAGCATCCCTGGACCTCAAGGATGCCTCTTCCATGTTCTCATCAGAAGCTCCCACCGAAAGTACCTCAGTTTCGAGCTGCCCTCAGGCCATTACCAGTTCAGAGCAATGCCCTTCGGCCTTACCTCTGCCCCAAGGGTATTCACAAAATGCCTGGCAGTAGCAGTTGCTCACTTAAGAAGGCAAAAGATTGCCATCTTTCCTTACCTGGACGACTGGCTCATAGTGGGTCAGTCTCCAGACCAAGTCAAATCACACTGTTCAGCTACTCACCTTCATAGGCGCAGAACTGGACACAAAGCAGGCCAGAGCTTTCCTTCCTCTAGAAAGAGTAAAGACCCTGGTGGCTCTGGCCTCCTCCTTCACTCTGCAGGTCTCTCGACCAGCAAGGCACTTTGTACAGCTCCTAGGGCACATGGCTGCTTCCACAGCTGTAGTGCAAGGAGCAAGATTTCAGATGAGGGACATTCAGTTCCATTTGAGAGCCTTCTGGTCTCAAAGGAGAGATCCTCTAACCAAATTGATCTCAGTAACTCGAACCCTGATCCAGGCCCTGCAGTGGTGGCAGGATCAGAGCAATCTGAGACAGGGGGTTCCTTTCATCCCTCAATCTCACTCCTTGACCCTTACTACAGATGCGTCCCTCTTGGGATGGGGAGCTCACATGGGTGACCTCACCACCCAGGGATTGTGGTCCCCTCAGGAATCTCTGCTCCACATCAATCTGTTGGAACTCAGAGCTGTTATTCTAGCACTTCAGGTTTTTTCTGCATCTGTTCAGAACAAAGTGGTACAGGTCAGAACAGACAACACCACTACAATGTGGTACATCAACAAGCAAGGGGGCACTCGGTCTTCAGCCTTGTGCACCGAGGCAATGAAGTTGTGGTCTCTGGCTTATTCCCTGAACACCTCCCTCATAGCAGTTCACCTCCCAGGCAAGGACAATGTCCTGGCAGATGCTCTCAGTAGGATTTCCCAGGGCCATCACGAATGGTCACTGGATCCTAGTACTGGGGTTAGATTTGCCAGGTGGGTACCCTCAGATAGATCTTTTGCAGCCCCAGACAATCACCAACTTCCGCTTTTTTGTTGCAGGCCACCAGTGTTGGGCTCAGTCCCTCTGGATGTCTTCCTTCTTGATTGGGAAGGGAAGTTCCTCTATGCCTTTCCTATCTTCCCTCTCTTGTTCAAGGTGCTAGTCAAAATCAGATCTCAACCTTGCAAGATGATTCTGATTGCTCCAGATTGGGCCAGACAGCCCTGGTATCCTCTCCTTCTGTCCTTAGCAGTCCCCTTCCCCTGTGTCTCCCCAGGAATCACAATCTGTTAACCTGTGCCCAGGGGAGAGTTTGGTATCCAATCTCAATCCTCAACCTCAAGGCCTGGCTCTTGAGGAGTTAGAGTTTGCTGACCTACACCTTTCTCAAGGTGTACTGAAATCTTGAAAGCTTCTAGAAGCCTTCCACCAGGGCTACTTATAATTCTAAATGGAAAGGTTTTCCATATGGTGCTCTGGGAAGCATATTTCCAGAATCTGCTGATTTGCCCACAGTCCTGGACTATATGGTCCATCTAAATACTTTGGGGCTGAGGCCAGCTACCCTGAAAGTGCATTTGGCAGCTGTCTCTGCTTTCATTTCAGCAGGAAAGCCCTCTTCTTTCTGCTCACCCTGTATTCTCCAAGTTTTTCAAGGGATTGTTTCACACCAACCCTCCATTCAGGGACCCTGCTCCTGCCTGGGATCTTAATGTTTGCATTGCTCAGCTAATGCAACCCCTTTGAGCCTTTGTCTTCAGCAGAGCTTAAGTACTTGACTTGGAAAACTGTGTTTCTAGTAGCCATCACTTGCCAGGCGATAAGTGAATTACAAGCTTTGTCAGTGGAGCCTGATTTTATCTCCCTTCATAGAGATAAGGTAGTCCTCAGGACTAACAGGAAGTTCTTGCCTAAGGTGGTTTCAGATTTCCACCTTAATCAATCTATATCTCTTCCAGTGTACTTCACTGACCATTCCTCCTCTGGTGAGAGGAGGCTGCACAGTTTAGATGTAAAGAGAGCCCTTAGTTACTACATAGAGCGTACCAAGGGTCACAGGTTTGACTCCCTCCAACTGTTCCTCACTTATGGTGAGGTTGGTAAAGGGAAACCTGCCACTAAAAGATCCATTGCCAGGTGGATTGTCTCTTGTATCCAATTTTGCTATCAAAAACTGGGTAAGGTTCCCCCTTCAGGCCTGAGGGCTCACTCTACCAGAGGTACAGCTGTGTCCCTAGCTGCGGCCAGGGACATCCCTATCTTAGAGGTATGTCAAGCAGCTACCTGGAAAACAGTACACACTTTCACCAAGTGTAACCCCCCTGCAAATGGGGGTTCCCAAAAGACTTCCAGGAGCTTGCTTGAATGCTCCAAGCCTGAATGGTGTTTGGCGTTTAAGCCATTTATCAGTGAGTGTTTTTAGAGCCTCTGGTACTGTCTCTTTAAGAGCTGTCTGCTTGCAGACATAATTAGTTTGTATGGGGACTGTGTGCTTCTCTGTTTGAGTACCACTTGTGCTGCTGCCAGTTCACTCCATTTTTGCAGTCACTAGGAGTGCAAAGGGAACCTATCTGAAAGATGTAACTGTTTGCCAGAAATAATTTAGAGTAATAATGAAATTACAGTTTGTCTAACCTGCTTTCTTTGCAGTCAGAACTGTGTCTGCCTAGTTCCCCATTCTGGTTTTGAACTGCTGAACTGGACCAATCAGTGTGGGGTAAGCTAGCTCTAAAATGGTGCCTTGGACGAATCAGAACTTGGACTCATAACCTGAGCCAGCCACAAGAGGATTGTATGGGCAGTGACTCTGGGAGATGTAGTTTAGACTTCGGCGCCTTTTTGGACCAACAGCAGCAGTCTATTGTGAGTGACAGCCAATCCAGTCAAGAACTGGGAGGAACTCAAAGGAAGTGCCCGGTTTTGTCTGTTGGAGTTTCAGTTTAGATCTGGCAGTGAAGGGAAGAAACCCTGTGCTCCTTCAGTGCACAGTTTCAGTCAAAAAACGTGTGTAAGGCCCAGAGTTCCGGTCTGCAGCTTATGAATCGCTTGTTAGGACTGAACTGTCCCTGTGAAAAGAATCAAAGGATCTCTGAAGAGTAGAAACCAGGCTCACCCTGTAGAAGACTGCAGAAATTGTTGAATTGCACTCGGTCTGTCAGGAACTGAATCTGCTGTGTGTTCTCCCGGTATTGTGCAGTAATTGCGATCGATAGAGAAGCAGCCTGCCTGGTATAGTATCTTTTTTACCATATAAATGTGTGAAGAGTCTCGTGGAGCTCAAGAGTAGCCCTGCTGACGTTGAAGGACCCTATCTTGTTTGGAGGTCGTGAGTACTAATTCAGGGTCGCCTCCCGTTGAATTGCCACATTAAATCCAAATGGAATCACTGTACTGCTGACTGTTTAAACTAATTTTTTTTTTCACTGTGTGAAAGGGCCCCTACCAGCTGCCACGGTTTGGACTAGCCACTAGGGCTTGGGTACCCAGGACAGTAACTGGTAGGGAAGGCCTAGCACAGAGCCATAGGTAGATAGTAAAGGATAAGCTAATTAACCTGATTTCCCCTGTCCTTGTTATATCCCCCTAAATAAATCAGAGCTGCTTGTTTCAGCAAAGTTATACTGCCTGAGGTATTTGTCTATGTTAAAGTACTGTACTGTGATTGTTGCACTGTATCTTATTTCACAGGAGGTCCCAGTGCCGGAACTAGTCCTGGGGGTAAGTGTATACTGTGAAGGTAATTCTGATATATTGTGTGGGCCACTAGTGGGAAGAAAGGGGTTGCAGTGTCCCAGAGGGCTGTGACCAAGTAAGTTTAACTATTGCAAACCCTGACCTCTGGGTGGAGGCACCCGCCATTGGATCCAGGCCCCTCAACCTGTTAGTGGCAAATCAGGCAGGGGTAGTAGCCCCTGGGATAGCGCCATCTAGGGGTTACACAAGCATTACTCCCTGGACATCCAGGCTAGGAGGGATGCTCAGTTTGGCACAGCTGTGCTTCAGAGCCTATTTCCTAAGTATGTTCTGTCCCTCCTCCATGGAGGTACTGCTGTGTAGTCTGCATATGTCGTAATATAGCAAGACTTATGTTGTTTGAAGAAAAATTACTCACCTTAGTAATGTTGTTTCTTCTAATGGAGTCTTGCTATATTATGACCTCCCCCCCTGCCTGCCCCTCTCAGAACCTCTGCTCTTGGGATGTGGGTGGGCAGTGTAGTGTTGGCACTTAATGATGCCCACCTTGTGTTTTTCACCCCTCCTTTTTGGGGTGTTTGGGTGTTGTATTTTATTTTATTTTTTGGGTCCCTGACTTGAGTCTTGGTTTTGGGACCAGAAAAATGTGTTAATATTTTAGTAGCCAGTTGGCTAGTGTAGGTTTACAGCTTCCACACAGAACCTTAGTGAGTTTTTGTTCGTAAAGATCTGACAGTTTCAGTTTGAAGAACAACAGACAGAGTTTTTTCAACTGAGCTCGCGCTTAAGATTCCATGCCTGGCATGGAAGTTAACTCTTTCACCTCCGGAGCAGTTCTAAGGCTGGGACAAACTGCATATGTCATAATATAGCACGACTCCATTAGAAGAAACAACATTACTAAGGTGAATAATTTTTTCTTCTGGAGAATTCAAATTCAAGGCTGCTTGCAGCCCTAAGGACAGAACTCATAGTGTGCCTCTCCACAAGCTCAGTAATGTACTGTATGTTGGAACTTTCTTGGCAGTGCATTTGCATATAAAAACAATCTTGTGGACCTTATGCCTATTCTCCAGAGGCATCATCCATGCCTATTCAGGAGATAACAGTCACGGGTTTTTCTTGGTGCATTTACAATAAGTCAAGCCAGGCTGTGGTATCTGCAGTCTAATTTTCTCTGGAGAGTTTTATTTGCCCTTCTGTATACAATATCCCCATAGTCCAATATGAGGAATAGGATAGCTTGCACCAGCTTTGCCCAGATCTCAAAAGGTATACTAAAATTTCGTCTGTACAAAAATCCTACTTTGGGCCTCATTTTTTCAGTATCAGGTCTATAGGACATTCCCATTTCAACAGGGAGTTCATCCAGACTCCCACATATTTATTCTAGGTCACATTGCAGATGCTCTGTCACATGTAGATCTTCCTGGACTTAGTCTTCTCCATTTATTCATACTTCCGGGTTCTAGCAGGAGGCACCAGGACCTTGCAGGAGCCAAAAATCTTCAGGAGGGCCGGTGCTGAGGTAGGACCGCCTATGCTTGGCACCACAAGACTAGCTTGTGCCGTATAGGCTATCTCCGCATTGACCCTCCAACCGCCTCAGCTCCTTTTTTCCTGCCATCGAGTGTGCTTCAGTGCTGATGTTGCTCACCACCTGGGAGTCAAACTTCACATCTATACAACAGCAGCATTAGTCATTCAGTTAATTTAGTATATTATTCTTTATTGTTCTTTATTATTTAAAAACAAAAGAGAAAGAAGAAACATTCTCCTCAGCCCTGCCCATTGACGGAGTCGACCATGGACGGTCTCATAGATGGTAAGGATGCTTCTTTGGAAGGCTGCTCTTGCAGCAGGGCTGTGTCCAGTCCACCTCCCTCTCCGGGGGTGGGGGGTCCAACCACAGGCAGTCCAGTGTTCGGGGGGGAGTCGTCTCATACACACAAAAAGAAGTGGGCCCATTCTGGATCCAGGTCGGGGACCCAGTGGTCACGAGTTCTTCCTTTTCCCAGTGGAAGAAGAAACGGTACCACTCAAGGTCGCACTCTGGTATGTCTGCTAGGGAGTCTTCAGTAGTTGAGAGCTCTCCTGGTTCCCCAGTGGCTTCTGCTCTTGATGGCCTAGACTCTCACCACCAGAGCCCTTCTATGTCCTCTTGCGGGGTTTCCGGAGGGTAGTTTCATCACTGGGCCGCTCTTATGGAGCAGTGGGTACAGCATCTACCTCATTTTCCCTTTCCAGCGGACCAGGTTCTGGGTCCCTCAGGTCTTAGGGCCACTGGGCCATGGCTAGGGCATTTGGGGCAGGATGTGCTTTTGGCGCCGGTAATGGAAACTCTTCCCTCGCCAGTACCGGCACTGCTGATTCCACGTGCCTCTCCCCCTCACTCTGTTTCCAAGCAGGAGCTGGCACAGGTACCACTCCCCTCCCCCTCTTTTTCCAGGGATGGCAGGCTTTCCCGGATGCCATTACTGGGGTCTTCAGTGCCTCATGCGGCATCAGGGACTTAGGTGCTGTGTCAGGGTCTTCTTCGGTGCCATGTGCGGGGCCGGGATCTTTGGTGCCGGGTGTGGTGCTGGGTCCTTTGTGGTGTTGTGTGCTTTGGTGCTGTGCATGGCATCGGGACCTTTGGTGCCGGGCTTGATGGTGGTCCCGGTGTCTCCTGTCTACCCTTTGCCTAGGTGTGGCCTTGCTGGGGCAACTCCAGATCTCTCTGAGGCATATGTGGAGCAGGACAAGTTCGATTTTGAGCTTATTATTTCTGAAAACAGTGACAATGACTCATTCTATGGCTTTGATGAGAAGCCCTAACTCCAAGCTGAAACTCTGGTTGAAGACCTGTCCTTCCAGTTTCTTCTTAAGAAAATGGGTACTACCCTGGCTCTGCAGGCTTTTGCGACTCGAGTTCCTCCATATTCTGAATGTTCCAAAGAATCTTACGCCTCCTATTCCCCCCTCCTTTGAGACTTTGTCACAAGCAGTGTGGGAGAGGTCTGCTCTTATTCCTTCTGTGGCCAAGTCCATAGATTGGAAGTATGTTCTCCCAAGAAGAGACTCTTCTTAGCATCGCAACCCATCGCAGATGCTTTGGTTATCCTCGCTGAAGATGACAAAGCTGTACTTCCCCAGGAGAATTCAGCTCATCCTATCAATAAGGAATCTTGTAAAACTGATGCCTTGGGGAAACTGGCATTTGCTGCCACAACCCTGGGCATGCATATTGCCAGTTATCAGGGACATTTCTCTCAATATGAGTACGTCCTTTGAAACTCTTTCAAATCTGTAGTGGAGAATCTCCTGGAGTCTGACTCGAAAGTGGAGCTTATGCAGACTATTACCTGGGGCGCAGAGTCCAGTAGCCATCAGCTTAAAGCTTCTATGGATGCCTACGACACTGCCTTCTGGGCAGCTGCCACTGGGATCTATATCAGATGGTACTCCTGGCTTAGAACATCATGATTTTCTTCTGATGCTCAACAACGGGTCATGAATGTCCCCTTTGATAGTTCTCAACTGTTCTGCCTTCAATTAGTGCAAGCACTAGACACTGCTCAGAGGACCAGGACTGCCATTAAAACAGCCAGGCCAGCTCCTTCTGCTCCACAAAGGGGCAGGATCCGTCGACAATTTCGTAACTGGCAGTCCTTTCGAGGTAGAGGCCGAGGAGTCTTTAACAAGAACCAGCCTCCTCAGCTGCAAAAGAAAATGCAGCAACAGGCTCAGGCCCTGAAAGCGCCCAGTGCCACCCTCTGAGACGTTGGCCCAGGTCCCAACTCAGCTGCCCGAGGTGGACCTCTCCTCAGTGGTGGGAGGTCATCTGACTCAGTTTTATAGCTAGTGGCAATCTATAACTACAGACAGGCGGGTCCTCCAGATTATCCGGGAAGGGTACTCACTCAGCCTTTCATAGATTCCCCCCCCGATTGTCTGCCCAAGTGGCAGCACAGTCTCTTCACCACACAGTCAGACCTTCTCTCCTCAGAGATTCAGGGCCTTCCTCGAAACAGTGCAGTGGAGGTAATTCTCTGGGAGGAATGAAACACAGGATTCTACTCCCATTACTTTGTGGTTCCAAAGAAGACAGGCGGCATGCACCCCATTCTAGACGTCAGAAAGCTGAACACATTTTTGTTCTGGGAGAAGTTCAAGATGGTCTCCTTAGGGACATTTCTACCACTCTTTCAACAGCATGACTGGCTGGCATCCCTGGATATGCAGGATGCCTACCAGCATGTTCTGGTACACGCCAGTCACTGCAGGTACCTCCGCTTTGTGACCCTGGATCAACACTACCAGTTCAGAGTCCTGCCCTTTGGGCTCTCCTCGGTGCCTTGAGTCTTTACAAAGTGTTTCGCAGTTCTCTCTGCAC
The DNA here is from genome assembly GCA_016271365.2 of Neoceratodus forsteri. Lineage (NCBI taxonomy): Eukaryota > Metazoa > Chordata > Ceratodontiformes > Ceratodontidae > Neoceratodus > Neoceratodus forsteri. The sequence goes on from CM028131.1 coordinate 1,319,059,282, forward strand.
ACCTTCGAAACCTCAGTGATCAGGTTTTTCCCTACCTAGACAGTTGGCTCCTGGCAAGTCTGTCAAGGCAGGAGATGCAGGAGGCAGTCTCCACATCATCTCTGTTCCTCACCTCCATGGGGGTTCTGCTGAACCTGGAGAAGTCGCAGCTTCAAACCTCTCAGCAGCACCTCTTCATAGGGGCCCTCCTCAGCACTTCCTAAGTGAGGGCTTTTCTCTGGGAGGACAGGAAGAATGACATTCTCCAGATGGCTCGCTTCATCAAGGACAGCAACCCTGTGTGAGCTCATTCCATGCAACAGATGTTGGGTCTCATGGCTTCTTCCATTTTTGCAGTGCCTCTGGCTTGATTGCACATGAGGACCACTCAGTGGATGCTCAGCACACAGTGGTCCCCAACAACATATCCGCAATCTTATCCCATCAAGGTGACAGAACCTCTGAAGAGATTACTTGCATGGTGGATTCAGGAGGACAACCTTCATCAAGGTCTGCACTTTGCCCCTCCAGAGTCTCAGATTACCATCACTACGGATGTAGCTCTGCTCGGCTGGGGGGCTCACTGCCAGAGTCTCCACACTCAAAGAGTGTGGACCTAGGAGGAGTCTCATCTCCACATCAGTGTTCTGGAGATGAGGGCAGTCCTGTATCCTCTTCAAGCCCTAGAGCAAGTCATCTGTTACAAAATAATTATTCTTCAGACAGACTGCAAGGCTGAGATGTACTACATCAACAAGCAGGGAGGAGCACATTCTTACCCCTTGTGCAGGGACACCATGAGGATATGGGAATGGTGTCTTGAGCACAGTGCTCTGATTCAGGCGATCTACCTGCCAGGAGATCAAAACAATCTGACAGATCACCTCAGCAGGACAGAGGCAGACCCTCACAAGTGGTCGCACGTGCCAGACATCATGCAGTCGCTTTTCGATGAGTGAGGCAGTCTGGACGTGGACCTTTTTGCATCCCCACTGAACACCAAACTGCCTCTATTTTGCTCTTGAAATCCAGAACCTGGCGTTTTCTGTCAGGATGCATTCAGACTGTGGTGGACAAGATGCTTTCTGTACCCATTTCCCCAGCTGCCCCTAATTCAGAGGGTGCTGCTCAGATTAGAGGTACGGGGGAAAAATTATTCTAATTGCGCTATACTGCCCTTGACAGATCTGGTTTCCATTGATCAACAAATTGTTGCAGGGTCCTCTAAGGTAGTTGCCTCTGAGAATTGACCTCCTAACACAGGGACCCCTGGTTCATCCCAATCTGCACTCCCTTCATCTCTATGCCTGGCTCCTGAGGAGATAGAGGTGGGCAGATTTAAGGTCTCGCAGAGAATTTCTCAGATTCTCTTGGTAGCATGTAAGCCCTCCACCGGGAAGACCTACACTGCTAAATGGAAGTGTTTCTTGATATGGTGTTAAGATCTCTCTATATCCTTTCCAGTGCCCACCAAATAAAGTGCTGGAGTACCTCTTAGACCTTTCAGATGCAGGACTGCAGTATTCAACAGTCAAGGTACATCTCTGTGTGCTTTCTTCCTATCGTGAGCCAGTCCAGAATATGTCTCTAGCTCAGTTGCCTTTGTTCAAAAGACTCCTCAAAGGTATTGTGCACACAAGGCCCTCGGTTAGGAAGCTGGTTGCTGCCTGGGATATTAATCTCATGCTAGATATGTTCACTCGCAAACCCTTTGAGCCTCTAGCCATGTGTGATTTGAAGTTTCTGACCTGGAAGACCGAATTTTTGGTAGCCATCCCTTCTGCTCACAGGGTCTCTGAAATGCATTCCTTGATCACAGACCCTACGTATACTAGCTTTCACAAAGACAAGGGGGTCGTCCGTACTCACTCTAAGTTCTTACCGAAGGTGGTTTTGGATTTCCACCTCGACCAGCCCTTGGTTCTACCGACTAACTTCGCTAACTTCCAAAATGAAAGAGAACGCACCCTCCATTCCCTGGATGTTAAGAGAGCTTTATGGTTCTACATCCCTAGAACTGGGGACATCCATCAAGCAAAACAGCTCTTTGTATCTTTCAGTATGGCCTGGCTGGGTCAGCAGGTATCCATCAGATTAATTTCTGCCTGGATAGTGGGATGCCTTCACCATTGCTATTCTATGGTGTAGGTTTATTTAGAAGGCCAGGTACACGCACTCACTCAACTAGAACGGTGGCTGCATCCCTGGTGGAGATACGCTCTGTTCCCCTTACTGAGACTGTAAAACAGCTACTTGGAGCTCAATGCGCACCTTTGTGAAGCAGTACACTCTGGACATCCATGCCAGACAGCATGCTTCCTTTGGCAGGACAATCCTTAATGGAATTCTGTCCTGAGTGAGCACAGTTTCCTGCTACCCTGCTCAGGGGATTGGTTTAGCTTGGTACTCTAACCCAGAAGTTTGAATAAATGGTGAAGACTTTAAGTCCAGGAAGCTATGAAAATTATGTAGCTATCATAATTCTTGATCTTCTTGGACAAGTCTTCACTGTTTATTCATATGCCCACCTTCCAACCCCCGAGCTCACTCATTCTGTTTCTGGTCTTCACCCCCTCATTTGGTTTGGGCTGTGAAGACATTTTTTCAGTTGACTGTTGTTATATGGGTCAGTCAAGCTATGTTATGCCCTTGTTAGCTTAGGTGTTTCCTAGTTTTGTTATGCTGCACCTCCTCAGTAAAAAAAGGTAATGAGGCAATTGGAGGTTTGATGCCGAGATAGCTTATATGGCGTGAGCTAGTTTAAGGGTGTGCCATGTGACATGTTGTCCTACTTCGCGCCTAACCTCCTGAAGATTTTGGCTCCTAGGGTCCTAGTGCCTCTGGCTAGACCCCAGAAGTATGAATAAATGGTGAAGACTTGTCCAAGAAGATCAAAAATTACAGTAGGTACATAATTTTGATTTATTTCTAATGGTGACTGATTTAACACGTGACAGCGCTTCCATGGTGGTATCTGTTGCTGCCATGCACTGATGTCACCAGCCCCAAATGTTCTGGTTCCAACATTCTTTAAAACTCTGATTTGTTCATCCATATTGCAAGAAAAAAAATAACCTGTAGCAAGCAGGATCAGTAATGTAGTGGTTGCTTGTTGCTTGCTGCACTGCCATTTTGGAGACTGAGGTTTCATGCATGCCTTGGAATCTCACAGTGTGGCCAACTGAGGAGTTTGGTTCCTGGGGAGGGACGGAGGATGTGGGCCAATGATCTTTCATGCATACTGTTCCAGCCAATCACTGGGTGGCATTGCCATCACAGTGTATACATCTACTTGCCAGCCCTTCAGGCCAGAGGAATTTTGCAACCTTGGTGTCCCTGACCAGCTGAGGGTTGGGGCAACTGAGAAAATATGGGGGATAATAAAAATAACCTGCTATAGATGCCAGTAATTATGAAATGTTTCTCAATTTTCTTATAGGTGACTTCCTAAAGGCTGGAAGGCCTGTTAGCGGCAGTCATGACGATCTTGTTATTTTGGCAGAAACGCTTTATTCCTGTGTCTGTGCCACTTCCAAGGTTTGTACAGTGAGATATTAGAAATAATGCACTATTTCTACAGAAAATTCTATAATAATATGGATTTTGGAAGGAATATTGTTTAGGGAAAAACTTAATCTAGTCCATTTATATGCCACAAATGTTACAACTGCTCCATCTTTTAAGGAAATATTTCACACAGTTGCTAGCATTACAGATGGTCATTTTCTTATTGGAGGATATTTTGATTATGTGCTGTCTCTCCAAGAATCTAGAACTTCTAAGAATGCAACAGCCAACAGACAGGCACTGAAAATGGTTAGGGATATGCTTCTAGAGTTACACTGTAGGCCTAACAGTCGTCTGGGGAACACAACACAAAGGGAAGAAATACTATATTTTTCACTTGCAGCACCGAAAGAATATTCAGGGATATACATGTTTTTCACATAAAAAAGTAAAGCCTACATTATTAGTAAGAGTACCATCCATTAAGTAACCCAATCAGACCATGCTCCAGTCTTGGTGGACCAGTCCCTGGCGGAACTATGTATACATTCTTACTTGATGATAATGTTCAATGTAATGTACTGTAGCTGAGAAAACAGAGGAATACAGCTCTATGACGCCAGTTCGATAAATATTTTGTCGACTGACGTTATAGCGATGGATTTATGTAGACCACAATCGCGGTCGACATAATCTGTCCGAGAACACTGTGTTTTCTTACGGTGCTTAAGCCATAACCCCCGTGCAGGGGCTCTGCCTCCACATGCCCCGAATTAATATAATCAACTCCAAGTCAGAGTTGATTCAGGGAGGTGGTGCAAGACCCCGAGAAAGCAGTGCCGGGGTCCCCGGTGACAGTACAGCAACCTGTCGCTGTACTGTCGTTCACGGTAGAGGTGTCGATGTTCAATCGGCATACAGAGGAATACTATAGAATCATTAGCAGTTCTGTAGTGGATAATAAAACAGTTTGGGAAGCACTCAAACAGTAATAGTCCTGACTAAGAAAAATCAGAATCTGGCTCTGCAGAGTAGCTTAGAAGTGAGGGTAGCATTTTTAGATGAGGAACATAAAAAGCATAGGTCCCCATAGTATAGTCAGAGTTAATATAAGACAAAAAGGAACTCTGTGACTAGCTTACTAAAAAAGCTGATGGCAAGTTTCCCTTCTTATACCAGAAATACTGAGAGACTGAGAATGGGACCACCAAGCCTCTGGCCTTCATAGTTAGGAAGGCAAAAGCACAGCACACCTAGCCAAATTAGTAGATGAAGAAACTCCCACCAGAACATGGGTGACACAAAAAGGAATTGCAAATAAATTTAAAAATTCTGTTCCAAACTGTACACTAAAGAAGAGGACAATACAAACATCACTCGAAAATGCGGAGCAATTCCTAAACAGTCAAAAATTTTCCAAATTGTCAGAGGCAGAAAGAACCTAAACCATCTTATAACACTGGAAGAAAGGGGCAAGTAATCTGTGACTCTAAAAGGAACAAAGCATGGCTGGCATGTCGGCACAGCAGAAGCACTACTGCTTGTGATGCTGGCAACTTGGGTTCATGAATGAGCTTGGGTCATCAGGGGCCAGCCAGGGGAAGGAGGACTGAGTATTCCAGAGGATGCTCTCCCACTCTGGAGTGGGACAGTGATGTCTTCCACCGCAGTACTGGTACCTGGGTGACCACAGGTGGCAGTGCAGTTGGAAAAGGCAGTGGGAGGGAGGAGACATTGCTGACGCTGGCAGCCAGATGCACTAACAGCATGGGCAGGATCATCTTGGCATCCACGAATGTGACGTCTCCTAGGTCAAGGAGGAAAACCAGGAAAATGGCCCCAGTACCTCCACGTTGAAGACCGTGGTAGTTCCCAGGTCTCTGCCTACCCTGCGTGGCACAGCCTGATGAAATGGGCAGTCTTGGGGGAATTGGGTAGCCCCTCTTGACCGCATCTGTAGGGAAAACCAGAGCCATATGGAAACGATTGACCAAGGCTGGGGGGGGGTGACCGATGGACCTGAGGGCTAGGAGGAGCCAGAGAGAAGGAAACATACAAAAAAAAGTAACAAAGCACCAGGCCCAGATGGTTTCAGTGCGGACATTTACAAAGCTTCCAGGATTCAATCATCTCTCGTACTTCTTAAAGCATTTTTGTCTTGTATGGCTCAAAATGACAGGACTGACTCATGACAGAAGGCACCTATCTCAGGCTATCAAAAAGCAGTTAAAAATAAGGAGCACTGTGCTTCATATCTTCCTATCTCACTGCTCTAATAAGATATCTTTCAACAACATTTTAGCCAGACTTAGAAAGCTTCAAAGATGGAGCACACATGCTGTGAACTGGACCTAGTCCTGATGCATTTCTTAATGGAATGCGTCGATTCCACTGGTCCAGTATTCTGCTTGATTGTCTGGTGCTCATTGTCGGAAGGGGTCTCCCCAGATTCCTTGAAAGAGGCTCTGTGAGGCCCCTTCTGAAGAACCCGTCTCTCGACCCAGACATTTTGGCAAATTATCGACCTATCTCCGACCTCCCATTTCTGGGTTAGGTTGTCGAGAAGACTGTGACACAACAGCTTGAGGAGCGCCTCATGACCTTTGACATCTGTGAGCCACTCCAGTCTGGTTTCTGAGCCAAGCAAAGCACTGAAACAGCATTAGTTTGGGTGCACAATGACCTCCTTAGGGCGCGAGATAGAGGAGACGGGTCAGTTCTTGTTCTCCTTCATCTCTCTTCAGCTTTTGTCACTGTAGACCACTTTGTGCTGCTCGATCATCTCAGAGAGTACTATGGGCTGGCCGGCACTGTCATCTGCTGGTTTGAGTCCTGTCTCGCTGACAGAAAGCAACGGGTAGAGATGGAGAATTTTCCTCCTCCCCGAAGCTCCTGTCGTGTGGTGTGCCTCAGGGATTGATCTTGTCGCCGATGTTGTTTGCAGTATACATGCTGCCCCTAGGTGAGCTCATTAGGCAGTACAATGTGAGTTTTCATTGCTATGCAGATGATACCCAATTGCACTTGTCCTTGCCCCCAGAACATCCAACAGCTGCTTGGCTGAGATCAATGATTGGATGTTCTCCAGCTGGTTGAGACTGAACGCCGATAAGACAGAAGTTCTGGTAGTGGAATTGTACCAAAGGCGTGATAGGAATGCCTCCAGTGTGGCAATGGGTCTTTTCCTGGGGTCCACACCATTGATGGCTTCCTCTAGAATGCGAGATCTCGGCGTGTTCTTCGACAACTGTTTGACATTTGAATCTCAGGTGTCATCCGTTGTTCAAAGTGGTTTTTACCAGTTGAGGAATATTGCCAGGATCAAGCCCCTAGTTCTGCCTGAGGACTGCCCTACCTTGGTGCATGCCTTTGTGACGTCCAGGCTTGATTACTGCAATGCTCTTTACTTCGGGGTCTTGGGAGGTACCCTTCACTGGTTGCAGCTAGTGCAGAACTCAGCTGCCAGATTACTGATGGGCCTTTTGAGGTTCAGTCATGTGACCCTGACACTGTGTGAACTGCATTGTCTGCTGGTCAGGTGAAGGGTTATCTTTAAGGTGGGATTGTTCACCTTTAAGGCCCTACATGGACTTGGACCCAGCTGTCTGTCTGTTCTCTTTACACCTGCTGTCCCAGTTCGCTTCCTCCGTTCCTCCTCTAGGGGTCTCCTGGCGCTTCCCAGGATGACATTGAAAACTGCCAGTGACAGGGCGTTTAGTGTCACTGGACCCATCCTGTGGAACTCGCTTCCTGTTGCCATCAGAGTTGCCATCTCATACCAATCCTAGCAGTAAGTGATTACAAAAATTGCAACATTTGTAAATGTTAAGCAAATAAACATCCAATAATCAGTTGATATATTCTCACTTGAAACTCATGATGTTGCAGTTCTCAGAATGTTCACACCTGTTGTCCATTCCAATACACAATTTTAAAGTGAAAGGTATGCCTGTGTCTTATTCCTAAAGTAATATAGCATGTTTGGGAAAAAAAAAATAGCCACTCCACAGCATGGTTCAACTGGAGAGTTAATCCATGCCTGGGTGGTTGGAGGCATTTGGTCTGTGGCCCGTGATGGCCCCCCACCCCCCGGCATGGCTTAATTCTCCAGTGGAACCATGCTGTATCATGGCTTAATACTTACTTCTTACATGGGTCACCGGGGCTATCTTATGCTGTTAGGTTTAGTACATAAGTACTTGTTAGGTTATGCTGCACTGTCCCGTTAAAAAAGGTAGTGAGGCAGGTGAGGGCTAGTGCTGAGATAAGTCAGTGCCCATGAACTCAGTCTCATGAGCCACACATGCACGTAGCTTAGTTCAGCGCCAGCCCACCTGAAAAGTTCTGGTTCCTCAGGGGTCCTAGTGCTTCTGACTTGGACCCACTAGTGTGAATTAGTGGTGAAGATATTCCTAGAAGATCAAGAATTAAGGTGATCTTCTCTTCTCCTTCTAGAGTATCTCCTCCATAAAGCAGCACTCAATTATGTAATTTTCCTCTCTTGACCTTCTAGGGTATCTACTCCATAGAGCAATACTCAACCCCAACTGTTCCCCACACTCTTGGGCATGTACTTTATGTGTATTGTCTGTCTCCCCTTTTTACTTATCATAGTGTACATGCTCTGTAAGCCATTATAGGGGCAATTAGGCTACCTTACGTTTTTGGCATGTTATGTGTATTTGAAAAATACAGGTAGTTCGTCATTTGTTTCTCACCTCCTTGGTAAAAAAAAAAAAGGTACTCTGGCAGTTGTGGCTGGTGCTTCATTATATGCAGGTGGAGTGAACATAGTGCTGTATTTTAGTGTTGTGCACTGTCATCATTGGCCCAAATGTTCTGGTTCCTGTGGTGTCCTAGTGCCTCCGGCTCAAGATTAAAGAGTGTTGCTCTATGAAGGAGCTACTCTAGAAGATCAAAAGTTAAAAGTACGGTTTCAGCCAATGACATCTCTGGAGATTTCCTGAAATTTCTGTGATATCTCTGGAGAAATGTCCTGCTTGCATGCAGTACCACTGTAGGGCCACCAGGCTTTTCTCTATACTAGTAAAGGCAGCATTTCATATTTTCAGTAGCACCATTAAGCATTTTATTTAGTTGGTTTGTGTTGCAAAGAGCTAGCAGCTTTTGTTATGGAAGAGTCGGTCTTCTCTGCAGCATAGTTTCATAACCCTAGTGCATGTGACCATTTAAACCTAGCTCTAGTGACTGTCATGAATTTGATGTCGTTTAAACAGAACAAAAATATAAAGTTCATTTTCTTTCGTAATTATTAAGAAGTTTTGCCAAAGAGACCAGCACAAGGACTATCTTTGTGTTAGGAAACCTACTTCATACTGCCCTTTAAAAGGGCTATATTACTCGAAAAGGGATAATTCTGTGAGTTTAACATTTTCTAAAAGTCACATTGCATTTAAGTGTGAGTTTACCATTTTAAAAGTCGAATTGTATCTTTTTTATTTAGTTAATAACATAATTATATAATTAATATATTTACTAGAATGTTTGCATTTTCAGAATCTTCAGCCGGACAAGGATATGATTGCTGATGCAGTAATGTTTCTGTGGCAGAAATGCAAGATTTCAGTTCAGCGAGTCCACATGGGGACTGACTATCTAAGACATTTCCAGAAACTTGAATCTTGTGGCAAAGTATTAATTTTTCTTCACATTTTGTTATGATTAGAGCTTAGTTGTATATTGCTGTACATTGTAAACTGTCTGGTGTTGCGTTACCCTTGTTGTAACTCTCCTAGGTCATACTTGTAAAATGCAGTATCTTCCCTTGTCAGTCTTCACCATTCATTACTGCTTGGGTTGTGCCGGAGGCGCGCACCCGCTATGGGAGATATTTTTTTTTTTAGGTCGGCACCAACGGCACCGCCCCCGACAGCAACACACTGCATAATGCGCGAGGGGCAGCCGTTAGGTGCCGCAGACTCCTCCTCCATCTCAGTTCTGGTTCTCCCGCCGTCGAGGCTACACCTGCTACAAGTGAAGTTTTTCGTCTGCGTCAGAGGCCTACTTTTTGCGACTCCTCTCTCCGAGTAGTTCTTCCCAACGCCGTTGATTTTGATAAGATTGTTCCCTTGTTTTTTACGGCGCCGGGAGCTTTTCTGTGTTTTATATTGTTTTTGCATCATGTCCGGTTCGGAAGCAAAGCGTAAGTCGAAAGCGGGCCGCGCCCTATGCATCGGTGCTCCTGTGGCCGGCATTTTTCTGTTACAGACTGGCATGATGTTTGCCTTCGCTGCCTGGGACCCAACCATGATATGGATTCTTGCGATGCCTGTTTCTCGATGGACCGTTGCGTCCTAGAAGTCTGCGCGATCAAGATCGGCAAGGCTCTGCCAACCTTCAGGGGAAGGCGTTGCTCCAGGGCTTCCCAGGTAAGATCTCTAGACCCTTCCTCCAGGTTCCCTCCCAGGCCTATACAGTCTGGAGAGGAGGAGAAGGCCTCCTCATCTTCTAGTCTTGCAGAGGAAGAGGAGGCCTCTTTCGCAGTGTCGGAGGGGCGCCATGGTCCCTCCCGGGGCCGCGGTGGAGACACCGCCTCGGCAGTCATCTCTTCGGAGGTGCAGGCTCCCAGTGTCAAGGCCCAGGTCTGTTGGGCCTGGCATCGTGGACTCCCGACGCCGCTTCCGCACCGCCTCCAGATCCCGTGCCGCTTACATGCCAGTGATCGGGTGGCGCCATTTATGCACTGTGTTGGCCTCGGTGCCTCCCACAGTGCCGTGGGCCCAGTCAACTCTTCTAGGAGTGCTGAGTCAGGTCCCGGCACCAAGGGCGGTGCTGCGGGTCTGACCAGCACCGTTGGGGAGTCAGGGCCAGGTTTGGGTGTCTCTGGTGCATCAAAGCCGCTCGGTGCTGTAGCTGGCACCGACGTCGTTTGTGGCACCGTTTCTCTGGAGTCCCCTGGGATGGCCAGTATTGAGGTCCAGCTGGTCTCTCCCTCCTCCTTGGAGGATGATTCGGACGTGGACCCGTCCTGGCACCCTGACTCTTCGGAGTCAGGGTGTCCAGTGAGACAAGGTGCTAGGCAGCCCAGCGTGCCTATTCTTCTGTCTCCTCTGCTGTCCTCTCCTGAGGCCTCCCAGGCTGGGGGTGGTCTGAGGTCCCTGGAGGGGGATGGTGTGGAGGTGGGGGGAGGGGATCATCCTCCTGAGGGGGTCGCGATAGCTGCCGATCCCGGGGCTGCTGCTGCACCTGCTCAGGGTGGGTTGTCGCTGGGGTCGAGGAGGAGGGTGTTCTCAGAGTCCGGGGGGCTGAGAGATTGGGATGAGGCACCTCGGTCTTCATCTGCCACCCCTCGGGGTGCGGGTAGGAGCCGTAGCGCTGGGCCCCATCTTTCCCCTCTCGGGCTCCATGGACCCCTCTGGTGGCGTTGCTGTGGGCTGCCCTTCTGGACCCATGCAGCCTCAGATTCATCACAGGGGAGGATCCCCTACTAGGCTCTTCAAGGCTTTGCATCCCCAGAGTTCCGTTCTGCGACCTGGTTTGTTGTCCGGGACCCTGCCAGCTCAGGCTCCATTTTCTGGATTTCAGAGCCTCATCAGAGGACAGTTGCCTCATCGTAGGTGTCCCTCTCCCGTTCCTCTGCAGCCACCCCCTCTCTCCCAGGCCATGTCAGTCCTACGGGCCCGTTATCCTGGGAGACGTTCAGAGGCTCTGCGGCGGCCTTCCCCTCATACATTAGATGTATGCATGACAGGGTGTTTCGCCTATCCCCACTTCCACAGGAGTCCTCTGGATATTCGAGCTCCCCGTCATCCTCGTCTCCCTCCTCGGAGGGAGAGGAACCCCCTGCTCATCTCTCCTCTGATGCTGATTTCACTGAATATCAGCGATTCCTTTCAAGGATGGTGAGGGATCTTCGTATCTCCTTTGTTAGGCGAGACAGTACCGAATGGGAGACACGTGAATTCCTCAGTGAATTCAGTGCCCAGCATTTGGTGGTACTGTCCTAGCCTATTCCTTTCCAGGAGGCGTCTATCCGTTCCTGGCAGTCGCCAGCCATCCCTGTTCCAGCCCCGGCAGACTGCAGGAGAAGGTATTCTGCCGCATTGGAGTCTCTAGGTTCTCTTCCCAACCCGCCTTCAGGATTGGCATTCTTAGAAACTCCCTCCGGGTGCCGCCTGGTGCACGACCGCCCACTGAATTTAGATTCCATACAATTTGACCGTTGGGGGAGAAGGGTGTTCTTTTCTTCTCGTGTGATGCTGTGCATTGCCTCACATCAGGCGCACCATGCTGCCTACAATAGGCATTTATGGTCGATGCTATCCCAGCTTCTAGCATCAATGCCTGATTTGGAGCAATCTAGACAGGCCATTGTCCTCTCTGCTATAGGCCTGGAGCTGGCAAGACACCAAGCAAGGGCATCTTACGACACCAATGAGGTGGCTTTCAGGCTTGCAGGGTCAGCGATCTGTATTAGATGGACGGCATGGCTTTGTCTATCAAGGTTATCACCCCTGGAGTGGAGTGGAGCGTAGGGTGATTCGCTCCACTTTCCGGGGGACCCGTCTTTTTTCCTCCAGGGCTAGGAGGCTTCTGCAGGGGCTTCCCCCATCTCCCCGTCCCTGGGGGACACCTCCTAGCTCTCCTCCGCCATAGGCTTTTCATCTGATTAGCCCAGTGTCTTCCCCTTCTGTTTCCCACCAGTAGGAGGCTGAGGGTCTTGTTCCATCAGGGTTTCTATTACCCCCCCCTTGGGGGGGGGGCTTGATACTCACCCAAGCAGTAATGAATGGTGAAGATTGACTAGGGAAGATATGAAAATTACGTACGTACCATAATTCTTGATCTTCTCTTGTATCTTCACCATTCATTACTGATACCCGCCCACCTTCCCCTCAGTGGCTTCCTACTGCGGCGTCTCCCCCTCCCTACTTGTTCCTCTCCCTTCTTCGTTGGCCTTTAAGCCCCCCCCCCAAAAAAAACACCCTATCTTGATTTTCCGTTCATCTCTGAACGGATCCTTTTTCCTCAAGGTAAAGGGGAACAAGTAGGATTTATTCTGTCCTGAGGGAACTCTTTCTGATTGCCCCTAGGGGTGACTCTTGGCTTCTTAGCCATGTTGTTCAGTTCACAGCTGAAGAGATCGTCCCTCTATGGCTCAGCCGCAATTTTCAGGTTCCCTCTGGCAGGTATTAATTAATATTGGGTCAGCTTCTTCTGGTTGGTGCTTCTGGCACTTCATTTACCTTGACCTGTTGTTCCTGCCTTGCCTTCAGGGAGACAGACTGAGTTCCCACTCTATCCTTTTATACAAAGCTGCCTTCTGTAGGGCTTACCCCTCCCCACACACATCTGTGTTAGCACTTAACAAGGTGCTAAGGGGCTTATTTCCCTTCCTAGTTGGGCGCTCTGTTTCTGGAACAGAATTTCTGCCTGGGCAATCTGTGAGCTCTCAGCTAGAGTGTAGGGGGTTGGGATGACGGAAGGTTAGAGAATCTGCCCTTTGTGTCCAATCTGTACAAGCGGTTCAGTTGAACCTTCTCTCAGTCCTATCAGGAGGGATTCTTGCTCCCTTGTTTTTGGTTCCGAGCTTATAAGCCTCTCAACCAGTATATCTATGGACAGTGTTCTCCCCTCTCAACATGCCTTGTTTTCTTCCCTTTCTTCTTCTTCTTCTTCTTCTTCCCTTTTCTCTTTCTCTTTATCTGTTCCTCCCTTGGAGCTGCCCCAGAAGGGAGGCCCTGTGGTCCCTTTGGGTAGGCATTGTTGCTCTTTCTTTCTGTCTTCTACCGGCTTATTCCTTTTTCAGTTTATATCCTTTCTTTTTTCTGTCCCTCGGCTGTCTTGCCACACTCTCCTTTTCCTTACCCTTTTTCGCCTCTCTGGCTACCAGAACTGAGATGGAGGAGGAGTCTGTGGCACTTAATACTTAGCCTCGCGCATGACACAGTGCATTGAAGTCGGAGCGGCGCTTGCTGGCTCACCTAAAAAAATCTCCCAGAGCGGGTTCGCACCCCCAGCACAACTCAAGCAGTAATGAATGGTGAAGATACAAGAAAAGATCAAGAATTACGGTAGGTACGTAATTTTCATTTCTGTCTAGTGTACCTACCTGGTTAATAAAAACTAACTAAATAAATCATCATTAGTCATCTGGCGCGAGAACTGTTTATGGAAACATAGATTTTAGCATACATATTGACATTAAGAACCCCCTAACTGAGTACAGCATTGATGGGGTAAAGGTTGAACATTCTATAATGAAGAAATGGATTTAAGGGTAATAATTAGTCATAACATGAAGTCCACTTGCCAGTGCAGTACGGCATATGGGAAAGCAAACAGGAATCTGGGGTGCGTTCGGCGGGGATTTACAAGTCACAGAATGGAGGTAATTATGCCATTGCACAGGTCACTGGTGAGGCCACACTATGAGTATTGTGTGTGGTTCTGGACCTGAAAATGGACAGGGACTGGCTGGAAACAATGCAGCAGAAGACAGTGAAGAGGCTACAGAGGCAGCAGGGTAAGACTTACAAGGACAGGTTATAGAGCCTCCCTGTGTACACCCTGGAGGACGAGAGGGAAAGAGGAGACTTACAAATACCTGCAGGAATATGAGGAGGGCTACATACAGTTGCTGCTGACTGAACAAAGGTTTGCCCACCAAGGGGCACAAGTGAACGATAGTAGGGGGAATTTCAGAAAAGATGTTAGGAAGTACCTTTTCCCAGAAAGGGTGGTGTATAAATGGAATAGCTATCTAGCAGGGGGGAGGGAACAGAGTCTACAGTCACTGAGTGAGGATGCATTTTCCTCAGTACTCCATGTGAAACCTGAGCAAAACCTTTAAAATATAATTCCCCCCCCACACACCTTTTTTTAAATATTGTGTTTATCCTCCTCGGCCTGCCGACAAGCATCTGTCCTCCTCCTCCAGTCTCCGCTTCACCCCCAGCGTCCCCATGCCTTGTATCCCCCACGGATTACCTCCCGAGGTGGGGTGGAAGGGAGGATGGCCATCCTCCCCCCTCCCAAGTATATATCTGGAGCGGGTCTGGGTGTTCCTGAGGCAGTGGTGCCGGAGTGCAGGAGGGGCTTCCATAGAGTCGTCAGTCATGTTTTCACGCTTTACTTGGTCCTTCCCCCTTGCAGCTGTGAATGCGCTTGCATGAAGGTGTGCGCGCATCACAAAGCCATGCTACTTGTCTCCCTAGCTCTGGTGCCCCCCCAATCCTCCACCGGGAGCCAGCCAAGGAATGGGACGACTTACCCTCCCATCGCTGGGAGAGGAGACCAGTCATCGGACGCTTGATCCTCTCCTTCCTCTGCTGACCCCCGGCGGCTTGTGCTCACTCCTGAACATGGGTCACCAGTGTGGCGTGAAGTGTGGCATCCAGTGCCTCAACCCTCAGTGTCACTGGGATGGACTACCCCCTTTCTTAATAAGTACTGAAACATAGTATTGAAATCTGCTTACCTTGTTCCTAAGTGCGTGTCTTTTGGAGATGATTGCTGATGGTGATCCTCAGGAAAAATGCTCCAGATGGTGGGGGGTGAGAAAGAGCAGTTGGTAACTGGGTAGAGCACTGCAGGCAGGCAAGCGGATGCGGTCAGCAAAGAGGAGTAAGAGCTCACTCTCTAGGACACCATGCATGCAGTACAGGCCCTAAATGCATGGGTCACTGCATTGCACTTGAAAGTGGCCGAATTCAACTCCAGGCTGCTGTCCTGTGAAATGACATCCCAAACGTGCAGTCTTGGAAGCAAAAAAGGCTGCCAATTAGGCTCTTCAAGCAGCAACAGTGAGCACGGGTCTTGTAAAAGAAATAAGGCCCCACGCTACCATTTGGAGTCCTTAGAAAATATCAGCAAATCTGTTAACCTAAGAATCCTGGGCATTCCAGAAACTATGGAGGGGAAAACCCAGTATCTTTTGTGAGTCATTGGTTCAAAGAGCGTTTAAGTTTGGACCGAGGCATTACAGTAACAGAAGATTATAGAATCACATCAGGAAAACAGAGACGTTACATCAACGCCAAGGACTTTTTAAATTGTGCTTTCTGGCAGTCATGCGAGAGATTATGTCTTGTGGCAGCAAGAAAAAAGGGCTCAATGACTATATAGGACAACATTAAAATATCTGTATACCTGCACCCTAGCTTTGACCCGAGACAGATGCAAAGGTTTCAGTGAACTGAGGCAGTACTTCTCGCCCCAGGAATACTCCAATATTCCTAACTCTTCTTCAGTATACCTTTAAGGTCAGATCTGCCCGGAGATAGAATGCTATGCTAATGATGGAATAATTGGCATGAGCCACTTTTCAAATGCTGCCACCTATCAACTGCCTACATTCCAACCCTCAGATTTCTCTCTCCGCCTGTCAAGACCAGACACCTGGAGATTTCATCATCATCATCTAGTCAGAGAGGCCTTAATTAATAACAAATACTTTAGTATTTTTCATTTATTTTCATTTGCTGCTTCTTATCAGTTATTTTAATAACCGTTAGTTTATTTAGCTAGTTTTGTGTTGTTTTCTCGGTTTCTCACGGTTCGGGATAACTGCTGAGGAACTGAGGTACTTTTAGTTAGTTTCGTTTTTTCCCCCCATTTATTTACTAGTTTCTGTAAGTTTTATGTGTTAAAATCTTTGTTTTTTAGAACCGATAACTTCGGTTCCAAACCGCTAATCCCGGTTCTATTTCTGTCGGTTCCCATTTCTGCTCGGTTTCTAAGATTGGTTCCTGAACCGACTGCAACCGATGAATTTGTTGCTTTAAAAACCTTTAGTGCTTTGCGGCTGCGGTTTTTCTTCAGTATGTCAGAAAAACCTAAAAAGAGAACCGGAGAACCCGGTTTTAAAAACTGTTATGAGTGTGGTGAAGTTCTTGCCAAAGCAGATAAGCACTCCATTTGTGATCTTCCTGGACATAAGTCTCCACCACTCATTCACACTAGTGGGATTAGCGCCAGAGGCACTAGGACCCATCGGGAGCAAACTTTTTGCTGGAGGGTCGGCGCGAGAGATGGCGCCGCGAGGCATGGCACCACGAGCAGCGGCTCGAGTGGCAATGACCATCTCGGCGACGACCCTCCAACCGCCTCAGTTCCTTTTTTCCCACCGTCGAGTGTGCTTCAGTGACGACGTCGCTCGCCTGTCGGGAGTCAAACTTCAAACTAGCTTAGTTTTCAGTTTATTTTTTGTAACATTATCTTGATAGTAGTATCGCTAATTTTATTCTATTTTCGTTAAATTTTTCTAATATTTTAAATTTAACTTACTTGAAGAAGTCTCAGCTTACTGGACGGAGTCGACCATGAGCAGGTCAGGTGACGGTAGGGAGACTTCGTATGAAAGCTGTTAAGTCAGCCGGGCTGGGTCCGGTCAACCTCCTTCTCCTCAGCGGGGTTCCGACAACAGTCAGTCTGATGCCCGGGGGGATGGGCGGTCCCCCCGTCGGCATAAAAATAAACGGTCGCATTCTCGGCACCGTTTGGCCTCGAGCTCTTCTTCGGCCCACAGGTCAAAAAAGAGAAGGCATCACTCGAGGTCGCCCTCTGGTATGTCTGCACGTCGACGGTCGGTTATCGTAGCTAGTTGCCGTTCTCCTTCTTCGGAGTTGCCAACTGCTGGTGACCGTCGTCCTCGACATCGGAGCCCCTCCCCGCCTGTAGATAGGGATCCAGATGAGCAGTTTCATCAGTGGGCTTCTTATGGAGCGATGGGCTCGGAGGTTGGTTCTCCTGCCTGGCTCGCTGCCACGGAGCCCCTGGCTCCTCCAGCGATCGGGTAGGGCGTTGGACCTTCCTAGTCGCGCTGTGCCTTCTTCGGTGCCGGTGACTCCGCTAGGTGTTTCCCTCACATGGCGCGTGCAGGGGCCAGCACCGATGCCTCTTATCTCCTGTTTTTTCCTTCTAGCTTCCAGGTTCCTGGGCATTTCCGCACTTTTGGGCCAGTCTGTTGGCTTGTCGGTGCCGCTCGCTGCTGCGCGCTGTCTGCTGTGCGCTGGAGTTCATGCGCGGCTTGCGGCGCGATTATTGGTGGCGGCGCCATGTGCTGATTCTCTTCGCTTGTGTCCTCTGCGGTGTCTTGCTTACCTGCTTGCCTTTCTCGGCGCCTGGGGCCCTCGGGACTCTCCTTGTTTCTCTGGTCTTTCTTCTCCTAATTTCACTCCTTTCCTGTCCAATCAGTCCTTTCTGGACCATCAGGAGATGATGTTGAGCCTGACCCAGACCTTCGGGTTGGGTGATGAAGTGGAGGAAACAGGATCTTTGCTACAGAGCCTGTGGTCGAGGACCTGTCCTTTAAGTCTCTGTTGAAGAACCTGAGATCCACCTTTCTCTCCAGACTACAGACATCGATCCTGGGAAGATATTAAGACTCCAGTACCTTCATGCTTCGAGATCCCTACTGATTTGACCTCCGATCCAGCTTTCCTTCGAGACGCTGTCTCAAATGGTATGGAAATCCTGCTCTTATTCCCTCAGTGGCTAAATCCATTGATAAGAAGTATTCAGCCCCAAGGATCGTCCCCATTTTGGCATCCCAAGCCTTTATGGATCCTATTGTAGTCCTGGCAGAAATGATAAGGTCGTTCTTCCTCAAACTACTACAGCTCTAATTTATTAACAAAGAGTCTCATAAGATTGATACATTAGGTAAGAGAGTCTTGCTGCTCCACTCTAAGTATGCGATTGCAGTTATCAAGGCTATTTTTCTCAGTATGAGTATATCCTGTGGCACTCTTTGAAAAGAATGGTTGAAGCACTTCCGGATTCGGACTCCCAAGTCAGAGCTTCTTCTGACCGTTACTAGGGGTATTGAGTCCAATAACCAACAGGTCAAAGCCGCTATGGGTGCTTTCTACACTGCTTCTCACTCAGTAGCCGCAGGTATTTGTACTCGGCACCATTCCTGGCTGCGTACTTCTGGCTTCACGAATGATGCTCAGCAGCAGGTAATGGCGCTGCCCTTTGATGGCTCCTTTCTTTCGCCCTCAGGTGGAACAAGCCTAGAGGCCACTCAGAAGACTAGGTCGGCCATTGTTGGCTAGATCACTGCCCTCCTCGGGGCATGTGAACAGATGTCAGTTCTCAAATCGTCAGTCCTTTCGAGGCAGAGGCAGGGAAGCTTCCATAAAAGCCAACCTGCCCAACCTCAAAAGAAAGCAGAGAGCGTAGGGGCCTAAAGCCCCCAGCGCTACCTTATGAATTGCTGGCCCAAGTTCCATCCACATTGCCCGAGGTGGAACTTTCTCCTCCGGTGGGAGGTCATTTGATGTACTTCTACAACCAGTGGAAGTCCATAACTTCGGACAAATGGGTCCTTCGGATAATTCGCGAGGGTTATTCTCTCAATTTTTTGGAAACCCCCAAATTGTCCTCCCAGACGACAACCCAGGTTGTCGGCCTCTCAGTCAGACCTCCTCACCGCCGAGATCCAGGGCCTTCTAAGCAACAGGGCAATAGAACTGGTGCCTCTATATTCATGGAGCACAGGGTTCTACTCCATTACTTCCTGGTTCCAAAGAAGTCTGGGGAATGCGCCCATTCTAGACCTCAGAAGTTAAACAAATTTCTCCCCAGAGAAATTCAAAATGATTTCTAGGTACCCTGTTACCCTTGCTGCATCAGCACGACTGGCTGGCCTCCCTGGATATGCAGGACGCCACCAGCATATCCCTCATCCACCCGACCCACCGCAAGTTCCTCAGGTTTGTAGCTCTGGGTCAGCATTATCAGTTCAGAGTCCTGCCTTTGGTTAGTCCTCGCGCGCGAGTCTTTACAAAGTGTTGTGCAGTTCTCGCAGCGCATCTCAGGAAGATCGACTCGAGTGTTTCTCTACCTGGACGATTGGCTTTCTAGCAAGCCCTTCCAGCCAAGGGACTTTGAAGCCATGCAACCACTTCTGCCTTCTACGTCCATGGGAATTCTGCTGAATTTGAAAAATCACAACTGCAGCCCCCCCAGAGGCTCCTTTCATAGGACGCTTAGACACCTCTTCCACGAAGGCTTTCCTTCCAGAGGACAGAAGACTCGACATCCTTCGGATGGCCCGTTACATCGGGAGAACCAATCGGTTACAGCTCTCAATGCAACCATGTTGGGTCTCATGGCATCCTCGGTGTTCACTGTACCCCTGGCCTGGTTGCACATGAGAACCACCCAATGGATGCTCTCCACCAGTGGTCTCCCACCTCTCACCCCAGTCTTATCCCATCAAGGTGACGGAGCCCCTTCAAGGTCTCTCACCTGGTGGACTCAAGAGAGCAACTCCTGGAAGGGTTCCCTTGTCCCCCGGATCATCAGATCTCCATCATCACAGACGATCGCTATCGGGATGGGGAGCTCACTGTCTCCCTCCACACTCAAGGTGTATGGACTCAGTTCGAAACTCTTCTCCACATAAATGTCCTGGAGATGAGAGTGGTCCTCTATGCGATCCGAGCTCTGAAGGATATCCTTTGTCACAAGAACATTCTCCTTCAAACGGACAACAAAGCTGTGATGTATTACATCAACAAGCAAGGCGGTGCTCATTCTTACCCCCTTTGCAGGGAAGCAATGAGGGAGTGGGAGTGGTGCTTGGAGCACAAGTCTCTGATTCAGGCGGTTTATCTGCCAGGTATACAAAACGATCTAGCAGGTCACCTCAGCAGAACGGAGGCAGACCTCACGAGTGGTCTCGATCCAGCCGTAGCTCGGTCACTATTCAAGAGTGGGGGACTTCAGACCTGACCTTTTGCATCCCCACTCAACGCAAACTGCCTCTCTTCTGCTCCAGAAACCAGGGCCTGGCATTTTCTGTCAGGATGTCTCAGGCTGGTGTGGACAAACGCTTTTACGCCTTTCCACCGATCCTCTAATCCAGAGAGTTCTCCTCAAGTTCGAGTCTCAGGGGACCAAAATGATTCTCATTGCTCCCTCCTGGCCTCGGCAACTATGGTTTCTCTGCTCAACAGTATGTTGGTAGTTCTCCGAGACCACTTCCTTGCAAATCAACCTTTTGACTCAGGGTTCGTTGGTCCATCCTAACCTGAAATCACTTCACCCTTCATGCTTGGCTCCTGAAGAAGTAGAAGTGAATCGATTCAATGTCTCTCGTGAGAGTCTCGGACATCCTTCTGGCTGCGCGAAGCCAGCCAATTAAAACGACGCTCAAATGGAAACGCTTTTCTCTGTGTGCAAAGTCCTCTTGAATCCCTTTCCTGTCCTCCTGACAAGGTTCTGAGTATCTTTTGACCTATCAAACTCAGGTCTCCAGTACTCCACAGTTAAAGTTCACCTTAGTGCCATCTCAGCTGCTCCATGAGCCGGTTTCTTCCTTGACTCTGGCTCAGCTTCCTATGGTGAAGAGATTTCTTAAGATTCTTCATACCAGACCCCTGTTAGGCGTCCAGTTGCAACCTGGGACATTAACCTGGTGCTGGACATGCTCACTCGGAAGCCTTCGAGCCCTTAGCTACCTGTGAGCTAAAATTTCTTACCTGGAAGACTGCCTTCCTGGTGGCCATTACCCAGCCCGAGGGTCTCGGAGATTCATGCCTTGGTGATGGACCCTCCGTGATACTGTATTCCATAAAGACAAAGTAGTTCTCCGTACTCATCCTAAATTCTTCCCAAGGTTGTGTCAGAATTCCATCTAAACCAACCTCTGGTACTTCCTCTTACTTGCTAATTTCCAAAATGAAGGGAACGATCTCTTCATTCCTTGATGTTAAGAGAGCTCTTGCGGTTCTATTTAGATAGAACCAAGAATTTTCGCAAGACTCAGCAACTGTTTGTTCTTTCAGCGACACCCGTGGGTCAACCCGTCGCTATTAGATGCATCTCATCATGGTTAGTGGCATGCCTTCGACATTGCTACTCCATGGCTCAAGTTAAATTGGAGGGTAGAGTGTACGCTCACTCTACTAGGGCGGTTGCGGCATCTTTAGTGGAGATTCGCAATGTTCCAATTGCGGATATCTGCAACGCCGCCACCTGGAGCTCAGTGCATACCTTTGTTAAGCATTATGCACTGGATGTTCATGCCAGGCGACATTCTGCATTCGGCAGAACTATCCTTAATGGTCTTCTATCTTAGACGCGTGAGCTCTGGCTCTCCTGCCGCCCTTTTGGGGGATTATCAGCTTGGTACTCTCCCACTAGTGGGAATGAGTGGTGGAGACTTATGTCCAGGAAGATATGAAAATTACATACCTACCGTAATTCTTGATCTTCTTGGACGAGTCTCCACCACTCATTCACACGCCCACCCTCCATCCCCCGAGCCCACCGCTGTGTTGGTCTTCACTCCCTCAAATCTTTAGGCCGTGAGGACTTCTTTGCTGACCCTTCTTACACGGGTCGTACGGACTATCTTATGTCCGTTTTTTAAGGTTAGATTTACTCTTTACATTAGTTGTGCTGCACCTCCTTGGTAAAAAAGGTACTGAGGCGGTTGGAGGGTCGTCGCTGAGATGGTCATTGCCGCTCGAGCCGCTGCTCGCGGCGCCATGCCTCACGGCGCCATCTCTCGCGCCGACCCTCCAGCAAAAAGTTTGCTCCCGATGGGTCCTAGTGCCTCCGGCGCTAATCCCACTAGTGTGAATGAGTGGTGGAGACTCGTCCAAGAAGATCAAGAATTACGGTAGGTACGTAATTTTCATTTTTCTGCCTTGGATTTGATCATTTAAAAACTAATTGTGAAATTTGCAAATCTTTTCCTGAAAAGACGCTTGAAAAACATCTGGAGAGATTAAATAAGAAATTGAAGGGCCCCTTTGGCTCTGACCAGCCGAAACCCTCAGGGTCTGTGGGTGACACCACAACTGCTACTGTTTCTACCCTTGATACAGGTAAAAAGACACCCTCTGAAATGGCTAACTCTCTGGTTCCAGGAAAAAAAGTAAAGAAAACAAAGCACACTGAACCCCCTGTGGAAAAGGGGACTTCTGTGGTGCCTGCCACTGTGCCTTCTCCTTCACAGATAGCACAAGCAATAAAGATAATGCAAACTTTGCAGGGTCTGCTGCCTGTGGTTTCACAGTCCCCAGTCCAGACCCCTGCACCCTCCAACCCACCCTTCTTTCCTGAAGAACATGGTGAGGAGTAGGAGGAAGAAGAAGGTGAGACTGTAGAGCCTAAGGTCTCCCCTGAACAGGAGTTTGGCTCCCCTACCAGGACTATAGAAGATTATTCTTCTCATTTTTCCTTTATCAGGAAAATTGCTGATGCCTTGGACATCCCTACCTCTGAAGCTGTAGAGGATGGGGAGGAGGCGGCTGAATATCTGGAAATGATGGGGCTGACTCCTACTAAAAAACTGTCACACGCCGTAAACAATTTTTTTAAAAGAGATATTTTAAAACTCCTCCAAGCTCCTGGGTCTGTCCCTCCTTTGGACAAAAGGTTGGATAAAAAGTATCAGCTTGACAGAACAGGGGCTGAATTCTTATTTTCACACTCTGACCACCAGGGGGTGGTGCAAGCTACAGCTTATGACAAGGCAAAAGTCCCTCTGGCTTCCCACCCTCCAGAGAAGGACTCGCGAAAAATTGAAAGTATGGCCAAAAAAGGTTACCTGTCAGCCACTCTGGCCATTAGGAAAGTTAGCTATCAGGCCCATGCAGTCCTGCACCAGAAGGTTCTCTGGCAGTCTGTCCTGGACATGGCTGAGAAAGCACCTTCCCCTATTTCGGCAGACCTAGCTGAAACTGCTAGGTTTGGCCTGGAAGCTGCCAAATACCAATTCCAGATAGCAGTAGACAGTAATGCGACTGCTGCAAGGTGGATGGCAAATACCATCACACAGAGAAGGTTTGCTTGGTTGAGAGCCACAAACCTCACCCAGGATACCCACAATAAGACTCTGGATTTTCCTGTGGAGGGCACTTCCCTATTTGGCAGCCATACAGAGGCCTATATGAAGAAGGTGGATGAGTATAAAGCCACCTTCCATAGCAAGTTTGCAAAAGAAAGACCCTCCACCTCCTCTGGACCTTTTGGTAGGGGAGGCGGGGCAGACAACTCTATTCCAGGCCTTTTTATCAGGCCATGGTACTTCCTCAGGCACCCCAATACCCGCAGCAAGGGTATTTCAGGGGTAGGAGCAGAAAAGGTGCCAGGCGTGGTGCCCAGTCTCAGCCCCAATCCAAGCAGGACTCCTGACTTCATCGATCAGGCTGCCTCTCCTTTGCCAGCAGGGGGCAGGCTGAGCCATTTTTTCCAGAATTGGAAAACCATCACCACAGGCAAGTGGGTTCTGTAGATAGTGGATCAGGGCCTGTCTTTAAGTTTCAAGTCCTTCCCTGTTCAAAAAATCAGAGTTTTCAAACCAGCTTCCCTCCTGGAAAGGAAAAAGGCTGGAAAAAGAGGTGAAACACCTTATTTCACGAAAAGCAGTGGAACCAGTGTCTCTGCATCAAAGAGGGAAAAGGACTTTACTCAAGGTATTTTCTCACACCAAAGAAAAATGGAGAGCTGCAGCCTATCTTGGATCTCAGGGTCTTCAACAGGTTCCTAGCAAATCAAAGATCAAAATGGTAACTTTGTCTCTGATTCTACCATCAGTCCGAAAAGGAGATTGGTTGGCATCATTGGACCTAAAAGATGCCTATTTCCACATCCCCATAAAGGAGTCTCACAGAATGTATCTTAGGTTCAGACTCCTGTCAGGTCATTATCAGATCTCAGCCCTACCTTTCAGTCTCACTTGAGCACCAAGGGTGTTCACAAAGTGTCTGGCTGTGGTAGTGGCTCACCTGCACAGATAGGGTGTCGCAGTATTCCCCTATCTAGACGACTGGCTGATGGTGGCAAATTCACCACAACAGTTAGCAGAACACCTACAGCTCACTCAGCAGCTTCTGGAATCTCTGGGTTTCCTTTTAAATCTAGAAAAATCAGTTTTTCTTCCTTCTCAAATTCTGCAGTTTATAGGAGCAGAATTGAATACCATAGTAGGCAGAGTCTTTCTACCCAGAGACAGGGTAAAAAGCATCCTGCAGTTAGCAGGTTCTTTCAGGCTGAATGTCCCATGACCTGCAAGGCATTTTCTTCAACTTCTGGGCCACTTGGCAGCTGTAACAGGCACAGTGCATAGCTCCAGGTTTCAGATGAGGGACATCCAATTTCAATTAAGAGCTCATTGGTGCCAAAGAAAGGATCCCCTGTCAAAGATGTTCCTGTAATAAAAACATTTATTCTAACCCCAGTAATGCTCAGACCATTCATAACTTTGTGCAGTCATCCTGATGGGTTGGACTGCCCGGAGAGATGGAACACATGCAGATGATGCAATTCTTTGCACGTGAGCATCTTTCAAATACTGCCTCTACCAACTGTAGTGTTTTAAACCCTTCAGATTTTTCTCTCCGCCTGAAAGTCTAGTCGCTCTGAGTTTCTGTCGCCCTCTTTTGCATGAAGAAGAAAGAAAAAAATCAAAAACCATAAGTATTTTTAGTTTCTTTTACTGCCTCTATTAATTGTTAGTTTACATTTAGTTATTATTGTTTAAATTATGGTTTTCTCGGTTCCCTCGCGGTTCGGCATAACCGTGAGGGATCTGAGTTAGTTTTAACTTTGTTTCAGTTCTCTAATTAAAGAACCTGTTCATTATCGCTAAAATTTGGTCCTAAAAGATTTTATTTGTAACCGCTTTTTATCGGTTACAGAACCGCTTAACTGGTTCATATATTCATCTCCTCTCTCGGTTCCATCGGTTCCCTATCAGTTCCGGAACCGAGTGCAAAAAAAAAAGAAAAAAAAAAAGGAAAGCTGTTTAAATAACCGCATTAGCTTTTGGCATTTAGCGTTTGGGTTTTTTTCACTTTATCTTTCATCATGACTGAGAAACCTAAAAAGAAAACCGGGGAGCCTGGTTTAAAAAACTGTTTGAAGTGTGAAGATGTGTTTGCCAAGGCAGACAAGCACACCTTATGTGTAGCTTGTCTAGGTTTTGAACATTTGGACCAGGAATGTGATATATGTAAAACATTCCCAGAAAAAACTGTTGAAAAGCGCCTTGAAAGGCTTAATAAAAAGTTTCCAGGGGTCCCTCAGGCTCTGACCAGCTGACACCCCAGTCTGTTGTGGTTGAATTAACAAGTGCTTCTACCCCTGCCCCTGATACGGGCGAAAAAGGGGCAAAAAGAGGGAAAGAACCGGCTGACTCTCCGGTTCCCTTAAAGAAATTAAAGAAGCTCAAACATGCAGAACCCTCTCCTGCTAAACCAGGGACTTCTGCAGAGTAGCCTGTAATGCCTTCGGCTCAGGACATAGCCCAGGCATTTAAAATTATTCTGGCTCTGCAGAGCATCATCCCTCAGCCTCCTGCCCCTTACCAGGGCCCCCAGGTTGCTGCTACTGTGTTGCCCCCTGATCCAGAGCAACACTATTTCGAAGAGGATGTTGAGCCTTATGAGGAGGATGAACCTATCCCCCCAGAGGTTTCCCCTGAGCAGGAATTTGGCTTGCCTCCCAGAGTGTCTGAAGAAAATGGCAGATGCTCTGGATATTGCCACAACAGAACAAGTAGAGGATGAGGAGGAGATTGAGTACCTCAGTATGATGGGTTTAACACCCACAAAGGCCCTCCTCCTCCTCCCAGTATATAAATTCTTCAAGAAGGATGCTATGAAGCTCCTGCAGACCCCAAATTCTATTCCTCCAATTGACAAGCGAATAGATAAAAAATACCAGCTTGACAGGGAGGGAGCTGACTTCCTTTTTTCCCACCCTGATCATCAAGGGGTAATACAGCAAGCTGCCTGTGATAAGGCTAAAGTCCCTCTGTCCTCACACTCACCGGACAAGGACTCCAGAAAATTGGACAGTATGGCCAAAAAGGGCTACTTGTCAGCCTCGTTGGCCATGAGACAGGCCACTTTCCAAGCTTATGCTGCCCAGTACCAGAAATCCCTGTGGCAGTCGGTACTGGCAATGACCATGAAGGCCACCCCACCCTTGTCAGATGACCTGGCAGAAACTGCCAGGTTTGGGCTAGAGGCAGCCAAGTACCAGTTCCAGATGGCTGCTGATCTAAATAACACTGCAGCCAGATGGATGGCTAATACAGTGGCTCAGAGGAGGTTTGCTTGGCTTAGGCCACAAACCTCACTCAGGATACCCAGTCAAAGGCCCTGGATTTCCATTAGAAGGAAATGCCCTTTTGGGGAGTCCACAGTGGCCTATATGAAAAAGTGGATGAATATAAGGTTACTTATAGAAGTAACTCTGCTAGAGACAGAGCTTCTTCATCCACTAGGCCCTATGGAAGGGGAGCTAGGGGTCGTTCCTTTTTATCAAGACCCTTTTTCCAGCCAGTAGCCATGCCCCAATATCAGCAGTACCCCCCACCGGGCTACTCAAGGGGTGGGGGTAGAAGGGGCTCTAGGCGAGGGGCTCAGCCACAACCTCAACCCCAGCCTAAACAGAACCCCTGAGATGCAAGCCGCCTCCTCCCTACCTGTTGGAGGCAGACTGTCCCATTTCTTCCCCCTCTGGTCAGCCATCACCACAGACAAGTGGGTATTGGAGGTAGTGGGCAAGGGTCTGTCTCTGCAGTTCAGATTTCTTCCTCGAAGAAACCCCAGGGTTTCCACCTCCCCACCCCTAGCACAAATCTCGTTGCTAGAGGCAGAGGTTCAGAAGCTGCTTCAGCTCAAAGCAGTGGAACTAGTCCCTGCAACCCTGAGAGGAAGAGGTTTTTACTCCAGATACTTCCTAACAACAAAGAAGAATGGGGAGTGGTGGCCAATTTTGGATCTCAGAGCTTTAAACAAGCACCTTAAAAAGCCAAAGTTCAAAATGGTCACTCTGGCTTGGATTCTGCCAACAATCCAAAAAGGGGACTGGCTGGCATCTCTGGACTTACAGGATGCTTATTTCCACATCCCCATAAAGGAATCTTACAGGAAATATCTCAGATTCAGACTCCCATCAGGTCATTATCAGTTTGCAACCCTACCCTTTGGCCTTTCCTCTGCACCAAGGGTGTTTACAAAATGCCTAGCAGCTCTGGTGGCATTTCTTCAAAGACAGGGAGTGACTGTCATCCCATACCTGGATGACTGGCTGGTAGTGGGCAAATCACCAGAGCAGGTCGCAACCTCTCTAAGGCTCACACAGGATCTTTTGGAGTCCCTGGGTTTCATAGTAAACCAGAAAAAAATCTGTCTTCACCCCTACACAGACTTTACAGCTCATAGGGGCAGAGATCAGCACCCTACAGGCCAGGGCCTTTTTACCACTAGACAGGGTGCGAAGTCTTCAGGCCATAGCAAACTCCTTCAGATTGCACAGTCAAAAAACAGCCAGGCAATTCCTGCAGCTCTTGGGTCTTATGGCTGCATCCACAGGCACAGTGCAGGGTTCCAGGTTTCACATGAGACACATCCAGTTCCTCAGGACTCATTGGAGTCAGAGAAAAGATCCCTTTTCAAAACTCATTCCAGTGACAAGGCCTCTGTTACAAGCCCTCTTGTGGTGGAAAAAGGAATCCAACCTAAGGCAGGGAGTCCCCTTCCAGAAGGAGGATCCTTCACTAGTCCTTACAACAGATGCATCCCTTCTGGGCTGGGGTACCCATCTAGGGGAGCACACAACTCAGGGTACCTGGTCAGGGGCAGAGTCCCTCCAGCATATAAATTTGCTGGAACTCAGAGCAGTGCGGCTAGCACTAAAAGTTTTCTCTACACTGGAAATGGGCAAAGTGGTACAAGTCAGAACGGACAATACCACCACTATGTATTACATAAACAAGCAGGGTGGCACCAGATCAGGTCCCCTATGCACAGAAGCCATGAGAATTTGGGCTCTGGCATATTCTCTAAAGGTGTCCCTGCAAGCCATCCATCTGCCAGGAAAGGACAATATCTTGGCAGACACACTGAGTCAGATCAATCAGTCCCATCACGAATGGACACTGAACAAGCAGGTGGTACAGGTAATTTTCAGCAGGTGGGGCGTTCCAGAGATAGACTTGTTCGCATCCCACCAGAACCACCAGTTGCCTTAGTATTGTTGCAAGCCACCAGCCCAAGGCACAATCCCTCTGGACGCCCTGGTACTGGATTGGTCGGGCAAGTTTCTCTATGCATTTCCCCCTTTTACTCTAGTTTTCAGGGTGCTGCTGAAACTCAGATCCCTTTCAGCTTCCCTGATATTGATAGCTCCAGATTGGCCCAGGCAGCCATGGTACTCTCTTCTGCTCTCCATGGCAGTGAGCAGGCCAATAAGCTTGCCTCTCAGGCACAATCTTCTAACCTCCAGTCAAAGAACATTGCTGTTCCCAAATCTCAAGTCTCTTCACCTCAAGGCATGGCTCTTGAGGAGTTAGAGTATGCAGGTTTGAACCTTTCTGAAGCTGTATTAAACATCTTGAAAGGTTACAGGAAGCCTTCCACTAAGAAAACTTATTCTGCTAAGTGGAAAAGATTCTCTTTCTGGTGCTCTACTAGAAACTTCACCCCAAATGACGCAGGGATCTCAGCGGTGTTGGATTATCTAACTCATTTACATTCACAAGGTCTGTAACCCAGTTCCTTAAGAGTTCACCTGGCAGCAGTATCGGCATACCTGTCTGCTAGAACAAAGGTGTCTGTAGCATCAGATCCCATTTTCAAAAGATTTTTCAAAGGCCTAATGCATTTGCACCCTCCTCACAGGTCACCAGTGCCCGCTTGGGATCTTAATGTATGTATAGCAAGGTTGATGCGGGCTCCTTTTGAGCGCATGGCTACAGCCCATTTAAAGTATGTTACCTGGAAAACAGTTTTCCTGGTAGCAATTACTTCAGCAAGAAGAATCAGTGAGCTTCAGGCTCTCTAGTTGACCAGGACTACATTTCCTTCCACAGGGATAAAGTAGTCCTCAGAACAAACAGACAATTCCTTCCCAAAGTGGTTTCAGATTTCCATCTGAACCAGTCAATCACTCTGCCTGTCTTTCACAGACCATACAAGCTCTGGTGAAAGAAGGCTTCACAGTCTGGATGTGAAAAGAGCCTCAGCTACTACATGACAGCTACTAAAGGCCATAGGCAAGACAAAAACAACTTTTCCTTACATATGGGGATGTTGGAATGGGCAAACCAGCCTCAAAAGATCAATTTCTCGTGGATTGTCCAGTGTATTCAATTCTGCTACACTAAAGCAGGTAGAGAGTCCCCAGCTGGCTGAGGGCTCATTCAACTAAGAGGAACAGCCACTATTGCAGCTGCTAGGGAGGTGCCATTGTTGGACATTTGTAAAGCAGCTACTTGGAAATCAGTACATACCTTTACAAAGCATTATAATTTAGGTATTTTGTCCAGAAGTGATGCCAAGTTTGGCACAGCAGTCCTGCAAAGTCTACTTCCAAAATAAGTTCTGTGCCCACCACCAGGGTGTACTGCTTGGTAGTCTGCAGAAAGTTATGAATGGTCTGAGCATTACTGGGGTTAGAAGAAAAAATTACTTACAATAGCAGTCTTCTTTCTTCCCAGTGATGCTCAGACATTCATAACTCCCTCCCATCCTCCTCTTCCAGAACTTCAGCCTCTGCATTCTGTATGCTAGTGCCACATAGCCATTGCTTCTGGATACATTTTCTCTATGCTAGACAGATTTCAACACAGTTTTCTGTCTCTCTTAATAGTTTTTCTCACTATATGGTGAACACCATTATTATATATAGATATAGTTGCTTCCTTGGAGGTTTTTTGTAGTAAGTTGTTTTATTAGGCTAATCCTAAAAAAATGTTTTATTAATTAGTTGTCGGATTTTTCCATGTTGCCTGACTTCCAGGCTTCTTACAAATCTGAAGGGTTTAGAACACTACAGTTGGTAGAGGCAGTGTTTGAAAGATGCTCACGTGCAAAGAATTCCATCATTTGCATGTGTTCGATCTCTCCAGGCAGTCCAACCCATCAGGATGACTGCACAAAGTTATGAATGTCTGAGCATCACTGGGAAGAAAGAAGATTACTATGGTAAGTCATTTTTTCTTCAAGCTCTTCAGTGGTGGAAAGAGGAAGCCAACCTCAGAGAAGGGGTTCCTTTCCAAATAGAACTTCTATTAATGATTCTCACAACAGATGCATCCCTCTTGGGCTGGGGGCTCATCTAGCAGAGCACACTAACCAGGGCACTTGGTCAAGTGCAGATGGACCCTTTTACGCATAAACTTGTTAGAGCTCAGGGCAGTATTTCTGGCAATGCAAGCTTTCAAGCCACTGATACAGCACTACTACCATGTATTACATTAACAAGCAAGGGGGATCAAGGTCAAGCCTCCTTTGCACGGAGGCTATGATAATTTGGACCCGAGCTTACTCACTGGGCTCCTCACTACACGCCATTCATCTGCCAGGCAAAGGCAATGTTCTGGCAGATACCCTGAGCCAAATCAGCCAGGACCATCATGAATGGCCCCTGAACAGGCAAGTGGTACAGACCTTATTCAGGAGGTGGGGCACTCCAGAAATAGACCTCTTTGCCTCTCATTAGAGTAACCACTTGCCACAGTTCTGTTGCAGGCCTCCAGTAGTGGGCACGGTTCTCCTGGATGCCCTTATTCTGGATTGGCCAGGGAAATTCCTGTATGCATTCCCTCCATTTCCTCTAGTGTACAGGGTGCTGTTGAAACTTAGGTCTCAGCCAGCAACAATGATTCTAATAGCCCCAAACTGGGCCAGGCAGCCATGGTACTCCCTATTGCTGTCCATGTCAGTGGACATGCCAGTACACCTTCCTAGGAGGCATAATCTTCTGACCTCCAACCAGGGGAGGCTGCTGTATCCGAACCTCAAGTCACTCAGGCTCAGAGCTTGGCTCTTGAGAACCTAGAGTATGCTAGTTTACATCTTTCTGAACCAGTTATGGATGTCTTACGAAGATACAGGAAATCCTCTACTAAGAAAACCTATGCTGCAAAGTGGAAGAGGTTTTCTGTTTGGTGCTCTAATAGGAGTATAGTGCCAACCCAGGCAGGAGTGCCATTGGTACTGGACTACCTGGTCTACTTATATTCCACAGGCTTACAGCCTTCTACACTAAAGATTTATTTGGCTTCAGTCTCGGCCTATGCATCTGCAGGCAAGTCTGTTTCTTTGGCACCAAACCCCATATTTAAAAGGTTCTTCAAGGGCCTTTTTCATAAAGAAACATAGACTTTGACGGCAGATATGGACTGCTTGGCCCACCTAGTCTGCCCATTTCCCTACCTACAGGATAAGCTGCAGATCCTCGTTAACTAACAGCCTATTTCTTCTTACCCCCCACAAGAATTGCCTTATGTCTGTCCCATGTATTCTTGAATTCTCCCACAGTTTTAGACCTCACAACCTCCTCAGGAAGGCTGTTCTATGCATCCACCACCCTCTTTGTGAAAAAATACTTCCTCACATTGCCCCTGAACCGCCCCCTTTATCTTTAAATTGTGTCCCCTTGTTCTTGCACATCTCTTTTTCTGAAAGATGCTACCCTCTTGGACTTTGTTGATTCCACTGAGGTACTTAAAAGTTTCAATCATGTCCCCCCTCTCCTTCCTTTCCTCAAGGGTATACATGTTAAGCTCCTTTAGTCTCTCCTCATATGGCTTCTCTTGCAGACCCTGCACCATTTTAGTTGCCTCTCTGGACTGCCTCTATCCTGTCTATGTCCTTGCGGAGATGGGGTCTCCAGAACCGGATGCAGTACTCCAGATGGGGTCTCACCAACTGTCTGTACAGGGGGATAACAACTTCCTGTTTTCTGCTGGTGATGCCTCTCCCTATTCATCCCAGTATACCCCCAGCCCTCCCTACTGCCTTCTCACATTGCTTGCTAACCTTAAGGTCATCTGATATGATTACCCCCAGGTCCCTTTCCATTTTTGTTGTTGTTACTACCTCTGCCCCCATTGTGTAACCTACCCCTGGGTTTTTGTTTCCCAGGTGCATTATTTTGCACTTCTTTGCATTGAATCCAAGCTGCCATACTTCTGACCATTCCTCCAACCTTGCCAAGTCCCTTCTCATCCTTTCCATGCCTCCTTGTGTATCAACCCTGTTGCAGATCTTTGTGTCATCTGCAAAGAGGCATACTTTTCCTTCCAGTCCCTCTACAATGTCACATATAAAGACATTAAAAAGGACTGGACCCAGTACTGAACCCTGTGGTACCCCACTAGTAACCCCTCTTTCTTCAGAGTGGACTCCATTTACAATTACCTTCTGTGTCCTGTTGTCCAGCCAGTGTTTTACCCAGGCTACCACCCTGGGACCCACTCCCATGCTGATTAATTTGACTATTAATCTTTTGTGTGGGACTGTGTCAAATGCCTTGCTAAAGTCTAGGTAGGCCATGTCCACAGCCCCTCCCTGGTCTACGACTTTGGTCACCCTGTCAAAGAAATCAGATTCGTCTGACATGACCTTCCCTCTGTGAACTCATGCTGCCTTGGGTCCTGTGCCCCACTGACCTCTAGGTACTCAACAGTTCTTTCCTTCATAAGTGATTCCATCACTTTCTCTACCACAGAGGTGAAACTGACAGGTCTGTAGTTTCCTGACTCTGTCTTGGTCCCACTTTTGTGAAGGGGAATCACATCCACCTTCCTCCAGTCCTCAGGTACCACACCATCCTCCCATGATTTGTTAAAGTGGGTAGTCAGTGGTTTCACTAGTTCTCCCCTTAATTCTTTTAGAATTCTGGGGTGAATTCTATCAGGCCCCATTGCTTCGTCCACCTTCAGTTTTAGGAGTTCTTTCAGAACCCTTTCTTCTGTGAAAGGACTGGGATCGACCCCCCTATCAAGAGTGCTTCTGTTAATTGGATTAGGCACCTCCCCTCCTCCTATTTAGTGAATACTGAGCAGAAATATTCGTTCAGTATCCCTGCTTTTTCACTGTCCCTCTCTGCCCACCCACCATCCATTCTATTCAGCCTCACTATCCCTCCCTTTGTCTTTTTACGCTCCCTGATGTGCCTATAAAAGGTTTTATCCCCCTTCTTAACCGAGTTAGCTATCTTTTCCTCAGTTTGGGCCTTTGCTATTCTGACTTTCCTCCCTGCTTCCTTCTGCCTTAACTGGTACAGCTGTCTGTCCTGCACCTTCTGTGTTTCCTTATACTTCCTGAATGCTGTCTTTTTCTCCCTGACTTTCCCCGCCACCTCTTTTGAGAACCATAGTGGCTTTTTCTTTCATTTTGATTTGTTTATTTGCTTCACACAAAGGCTTGTTGCCTCTGTGATGGCAGTTTTGATGTTTCCCCATTGTTGCTCCACCCCTCCTTCTAGCCTGTTTGCTAGTGCTTTCCTAAGGCACTCTCCCAACTTGCCAAAGTCAGCCCTCCGAAGTCCAATACCCTCACTTTTGTATGGCTTGATTCTGTAGCTGAGTTTATCGTGAACCACACTGTTTGATGGTCACTTGTTCCCAGATGGCAACCCACTTCTAGATCTGAGATCCTCTCACTGTCCCCATTTGAGAGTACGAGGTCTAAGATTGCTCCCTCACGAGTGGGTTCCGAAACTAGCTATCTGAGACATGCCACCTGTAGGGCATCAAGAATGGCCCTGCTCTTGGATGTGGCTGCAGCAAATGTGCTCCAGTTAACATCTGGCATATTCAGGTCTCCCATCAACAGTATCTCCCCTTTCTCTGCCATCCTAAGAATGCCTTCTATCATATCCTTGTCTATTCCCTCCCCCTGACATGGGGGTCTGTATACAACCCCTGTGAGGATTGTAGTGCCATTTCCTGTCTCCAAGGTGACCCACAGTGCCTCCTCTTCCCTCTTCCGTCAATGCCACCAGTTCAGGGAGCTTGTTGCCCAGACTACAGGCATTGGTACTCATTACCCTCCATTTCCTGATGGCCTTACTCCTTTTTATCCCATCCCTGTCCTTATTGCCTTTGCTACTTTCTCCATTTACCCCTGCCCTTCTCCCTATCGACATCTCTGTCTTGGTGTTTACTTCACTTACTACCCTGACTTTTTTGGGGTGGGGCTAGGATTTCCCTGTTCTTTTCCGTGTCTCCCACCGTGGCTAGTTTAAGTGCTTGCCAATGAAGCATTTAAACCTATCACCTAAGATCCTGGTTCCCCTCCTGGACAGATGCAGCCCATCATGCCAGTATAGGCCTACATCACTCCAGGTGGACCCCCAGTCCCCAGTGAAGCCAAATCACTGAGCTCTGCACCAGTTATTCAACCACTGATTGAATCCCATGGTGTGGAGCACCCTAGCCTCACCCACGCCATAGACAGGCAGCACCTCCGTGAAGGTTACCGTGCGTGCTACTTGTGTAAGACCCTTCCCCAACTCCACAAACTCTTCCTGCACTGCTCTGATCCCTTTCTTAGCCAGGCCATTTGTCCATAGGTAGACAGTGATATCCAGCTCCCTCCCCTGTGCAGCTGCTACGGCGATCCTGAGGATTCACTCCCTGTCCCTCCAAGCCATGGCGCCAGGCAGGCACCTTACCTCCCTCTCCCCTTCCTCCCCCAGTTCTACTTTTCTAACAATGGAGTTCCCCACCAGGAGTTGTTTCCTTCCCCTGTGGGGTCCCATGCCACCCTCCTGTGGGTCTCCCTTGTGGAGGTTCCCCACATCCTCCTTGGTATCCACAGGTGAGAGAACCAGTGCCAGCTTGGAACCTTAATATCTGCATTGCCCAACTCATGGTCCCTCCTTTTGAGCCTATGTTTTCAGCACCTTTGAAGTATGTCACATGGAAAACAAAGTTTCTAGTGGCCATTACTTCAGCTAGAAGGATTAGTGAGCTCCAAGCTTTATGCATGGAAAATGATTACATTTCCTTCTGCAGGGATAAGGCAGTCCTACAGACAAATAGGAAATTCCTTCCCTAAGTGGTTCCAGACTTCCACTTGACCCAATCTATCACTTTGCCAGTGTTCTTCACTGACCATTCTTCTTCTGTTGAACGTAGGCTGCATAGCCTGGATGTCAAAAAAGCTTTGAGCTACTACATGACAGCCACTAAACCCCATAGGCAGGACAGAACACAACTTTTCCTTACTTATGGGGATGTGGGAAAGGGAAATCCAGCATCTAAAAGGTCCATTTCACATTGGATTGTCCAGTGTATCCAATATTGCTATTCAAAGGTGGGCAAGGAAGCTCCGGCAGGGCTTAGAGCCCATTCCACAAGGGGTACAGCTGCAACACTGGCAGCTGCAAGGGGTGTACCCTTGATGGATATCTGTAAAGCAGCAACCTGGCAAACAGTACACACATTTGTCAAGCATTACAGCTTGGATACGCAGGCTAGGGCTGATGTCAGGTTTGGTACAGCTGTCCCGCAGAGCTTGTTTCCAAAACAGGTTCTTCCCACCTCCTAAGGTACTGCTTTTTAGTCTGCAGAAGAGTTAGGAATATTGGAGTATTCCTGGGGTGAGAAGAAAATGTTACTTACCGTAGTAACCTTGTTTCCACCAGGGGATACTCCAATATTCATAACTTTCCCACCCTGCCTCCCCGTTTAAGAACCAGTGGCCTCTGTATTCCATGCTGTACCTTAGTGTTTGCATGCCACATTCTACTTTTATTGGAATTTGTTCTTTGGTTTTCTCCTTTTCAGATGATTCTGACATGGGAGCTTGTGGGATTGTTTATGATAAGTTTATATTTCCTCCAGTTGGAGGTTTGTGTGGGGAATTTTGAAGTTATATTTTATATGTTTTAAATTTTGGGCCCTGTCTTTCCAGGTGTCCATGAAATCTGAGGGTTAGAATGTAGGCTGTTGATAGGTGACAGTATTTGAGAAATGACTTACGCCAATGATTCCATCATTAGCATAGCATTCTATCTCCGGGCAGATCTGACCTTAAAGGTATACTGCAGAAGAGTTATGAATATTGGAGTATTCCCTGGGAGAAACAAGGTTACTATGGTAAGTAACTTTTTCTTCAGTCACTCGGAATCTCCCATGCCCTACAGTATCCAGCATGTTTGAAGATCAAATACTCGGGGAAAATTATACTTATTTACAGAACCTGGAGAAGCTGGGACAGATCCCTCTAAACCTTCGGGGTTCCTCAGAAAGCAAATATATGCTGCTCATGCCCCATTTTCTAAATACTCTATTCAGGACCAGAGTAACTTATTTTCTTTTAAGACTCCATCAACCACTGTGGCTGATCTGGTAACAGTATCAGTGATGGTAGCATAATTCGTATCCA
This sequence comes from Neoceratodus forsteri, assembly GCA_016271365.2. Taxonomy (NCBI): domain Eukaryota; kingdom Metazoa; phylum Chordata; order Ceratodontiformes; family Ceratodontidae; genus Neoceratodus; species Neoceratodus forsteri. Next base: position 1,319,095,887 of record CM028131.1, read on the forward strand.
GCGTGCTAACCTTAGTTTCCACTTGTGTCAGTCTATTATAAAAAAAGTCTTCTTTTTTATCCAGCGTCTGCACCACTTCCAAAATAACACAAACTGTGGCCTCCAGATCCCTGGAGTGTTCATCAGATGGCAGACCACCCTTGGTATCAAACAAGGAGGGTGCAATACCTTTTTCTTTCCCCAAATCTTTTGATGGATCTTTCTTGGTGCTCCCCATAGTAATAAGCTCCACCGAGTACACCAGAATCAGCCCAATGGTTAGCATTGTTGAACTGTATAAGCTGTTTGCTTCAGTATTTGCAAACAAATGAGTTTTAATCAGTTTAACGACATTTGAGCCAGGAGCTGTGAGAGGGCCTTCTTCATACGTCAGCTGCTGGCCACAACCCAACCCCCCCATTAACCAGTTTCTTACCCATTTCATCACTGGATCCCACCCGAGGCTGCTAGTTTTCTTTATCTGTCTTCTGTGTGGCACAGTGTCAAAGGCCTTGCTAAAGTCCAGATAGACCACATCCACTGCCCTCCCCTGCCTTTTTCTCTGGTCAACCAATCGAAGAAATCAGTCAGATTTGTCTGGTGTGACCCCCTCCCCACCCCCGTGAATCCATGCTGCATTTGGTTTTGTAGCCCATTGGATTCAAGATACTCCACCAGCCTTTCCTTTAACAGGGTTTCCATTAATTTACCCACCACTGATGTGAGACATACTGGCCAATAGATGCGAGCCTCCTTCATGATCCTGCTTATATGGAGAGAGACATGTCTGCTCTCCTCCAGTCATCCAGAAGCAGACCTGTTTCCCGTTAGCTGAAAGGCCATCAGTGGGGCAGCTAGCACCTCCCTGAGTTTCTTTACTACTCTCGGGTGATTCCTGTCCGGTCCCATAGCCTTGTCCATTTTCAGAGCTGTCAGTCCCTTTAGGACTCATTACTTTGAAAATGGACTTGTATTTACCCCCTCTCCCTTTGTTCCTGCTGCTCACTGGTGGTCTGCCTCCCTCCCTTCACTTGCACGGTGAAGACTGAGTAGAAGTACCTATATAGAATGTCTGCTTTTTCTTTATTCTCTTCTATGCAGTTTCCACCAGCCACCCTCCTTATCCTCAGAATCCCTCCCCATGCTCTCCTCTTCTTACTTATGTACCTGAAAAGTCTTATCCCCTTTAGCTTCCCTTTTGGCTATCCTTTCGTCTGTCTGTGCCTTTGTTCCCCTCACTGCCTCTCTTACCTTTGTTTTACTTGGTACCTCACTGTCTTCCTCCCTCTGCATTTCCTTATACCTCATGAATGCCAGTCTTTTTTCCCTCAGCACCATGGCCACTTCCCTAGAGAATCATAATGGTCTCTTTTTCCTTCTCCTTTTACTCACTTCCTTCATGCAGCAGTTGGTTTCCTTAATTATGCTCACCCTTATTTTTCCCCTCTGTGCCTCCACCCCTCCCTGAAAATCCCCTCTTACAAGGCAGTTTCCCTTTTCTTTAAAATCTGCCCTCCTAAAGTCCAGGATCTTATCTCTTTTCCCATCTTAAAGTGATTTTTTTGATCTTTTGGCACAGATACATGACTTACTATTTTTAGGAACATACGGACATATGTAAGAGCCAGCAGAAGAAGGCCATTTGGTGTATCGAGTCTGCTTTTTATTGCAAGGTTCCTAGCTTACGCCATTGACCCTGCCCCCTGGTCTTCCCTTCCTCCCTGACTGCCCTCCCCGTCCCATGGGTTCCCTTAATGCCTATCCCAGGCCGTCTTAAAGCTGCCCACCATCTTCTCTGAGACCACCTCCTCTGACAGTACATTTTATGTGGCCACCGCCCTCTCCATAAAGAAATGCTTCCTAACATCCCTCCTACCCCCCCACCAGCCTCAAATTGTGCCTCCTCATGGTTTTGTTGTCTCACAGCTTGAAGAGACCTTCCCTATCCAATCTATTTATCCTCTTCAAGTATTTGAAGGTCTCTATCATATCCTCTGTCTCTCTCTCTCTCTCTCTCCCCCCTCCTCTTCTCCAGGGGGTACATTCTCAGGGCTGCCAGCCTCTCCTCATATGACTTTTCCTGTTGACCTGCAGTCATCTTAGTTGCCCTCCTTTGGACTTTCTCTAGCAAGCTGTTGTCCTTCTTAAGACATGGACACCAGCTTTTTACCACATATTCTAGAGGCAATCTCACCAATGACTTGTATAAGGGTAATATGACCTCACTCTGCTTACTGCTGAGTCCCCTGGCTATATAAGCCCAGCATCCTGTTTGCATTCCCTGCTACCATTTTGCACTGCAAGGAGTGCTTCAGGATGCTAGTAATCACCACCACCAGATCCTTTTCTTCCTTCGTTGCTGCTACCTGGACCCCACCCCCACCCCGTAATACATAGTCCTAGGATTCCTGACTCCAGTGGGCATCACTTCGCATTTCTTGGCATTGAAGCCAAGTTGCAAGATTCTCAACCATCTATCAAGTTTCCTGAGGTCTTCCCACAGGTCCTGTATCCCTTCCACTGTGTCCACCCTCCCACAGAGTTTGGTGTCATTTGCAAACAGGCACATCTTGCCCTGAATACCCTCCCCAATGTAATTTCTGAAGACATTGAACAACACCGGCCTCAGCACCGATCCCTGCAGGACCCTGCTAGAGACCTCCCTGGTGTTAGATAACTCCCCCCCACCACTACCACTCTCAGGGTTCTGTCTCTCAGCCAGCTTTCCACCCACCTGGCCAATCTCTCCCCAACCCCTAGATCCACCAGTTTCTTGATCAGCATCTTATAGGGCACTAAATCAAAGGCCTTGCTGAAGTCCAGGTAAATACTGTCCACCGCCTGGCCCCCATCCATCACCATGCTGACAAGTCAAGGAAGTCAATCAGGTTCGTTTGACATGATCTTCTTCCCACAAATCCATGCTGCCTCTCATCCTGGAGACCATTCGCTTCTATGTACCATATTAGCCACTCCATAAGTATGGTTTCCATGAGTTTACACACGATTGAGGTCAGACTGACTGGCCAGTTCCCAGGGTGATCCCTAGGTCTGCTCTTGTGGAGAGGCACCACATGTGCCATTCGCTAGTCCTGCGGCACCACACCTGACTCCAGGGAGCTATTGAAGAGGCCCACCAGTGGCCCCGCAAGCTTCTGTGCAAGCTCCATCAGCACCCTTGAGTGTATGTCGTCTAGTCTTGAGGATTTGTCTGCCTTCAGTGCCAGCAGCCCCTCACTCATGCTATCAAATTCTATTATGCGTCTGTGCACCCTCCCTTATTACATTTTCTTTCTGGAAACCGACTGATGAACTTCTTTTCTATTTGGGCTGTTTACCTGGAGTTTCTGACACTTGGAATGTCAGATACACTAAGAAAGAAAAAGAGGACTGGACCTACTGGTTTTAAAAATGTTATCAGGTGTGGCCAAATTGTTGCCAAGTCTGACAGGCATGATTTGTGTCTTGTGTGTCTGGGTCCTAATCACATTTTTGCAAGTTGTGATATTTGTAAGACTTGTTGCCCCAAAACATTAAAAAAGACGGCAAAAAAGCTTGAGGAACTTGCCACTCCTTCCTCTCCCTCTCCTAAGCCCACTGAAGAGGCTGTCTCCTCACATGCCAAAAAGGATAACTAAAAAATCAGTGGACTCTAAATCCACTGAAAAGACTGATGCTTCAAAATCTAAGAGACCGGTGGAATCAACTACTGAACTGGTTCCTGCTAAGAGAAAACATAAATAGAAAAATGTCACTGCACCTTCTGCTAAAAAGGCAAAGGAGCTCTCAGCTGACAGACCGACGATGCCCTCGGCTGAGGACGTTGCCAAGGCCTTATAGATTTTACAGGCTCTCCAGGCTGTTAGTCCCCTGGTTCCTTCCCCAGTTCCTGCTTCAGCTCCCCCTACTCAGAAACCAGTGTTCTTATATGAGGAACCAGACGAGGAGGAGGGGGAACCTATTGACCCTGAAGTTTCCCCAGAACAAGACTTTGGTTCCCCTCCCCAGGGACCAGAGGATTACTCTTCTCACAACTCCTTTGTGAGACAAATGGTGGACACCCTCAATCTTTCCATTCAGGAAACAGTGGAGGATGAGGAAGAAGCAGACTTTCTGGATATAAAGGGTCTTCTCCCCACAAAGAGACTTCTGCTTCCAATCCACAAGTCCCTTATGAAAGCTGCTTTAAAGATTCTGCAGAACCCCACTACTGTTCCTGAGGTAGATGAAAACATTGGTAAGAAATATCAGCTGGATAGAACCCATGCTGAATTTCTATTTACACACCCAGACCATGAGGGGGTGGTACAGGCAACTGCCTGTGATAAACCCAGGGTGCCTTTAGATTCCCTATCCACCTGACAAGGATTCCAGAAAGATTGATGGCATGGGGAAGAAAGGGTATTTAACAGTCTTTCTTCTACTCAAACAGGCCAACTATGTGGCCTACATAGCCCAGTACCAGAAGGCCCTCTTGTCCACTGTTTTGGAAATGACAAACAAGATTTCTGGGGATATGGCATTGGACCTGGCTGAGATCACCAGAACAGCTTTCGATGCCACAAAAATTTCAATTTCATATGTTTTGTGGACGCCAGCGATATTGCTGCCAGGCTTATGGCCCTCACTGTATCCATAAGGCAGTTTTCCTGGTTCAGGGCTACAGATCTGTCCCAGGATACCCAGACTTAGGCCATGGATTTCCCCCTGCGAGAACAATTCTCTTTCTTACCCCAGGAGTCCTTTAGCATCAGTAACTATAGCAGTTAGCTGGCTAGGTGCAACTGCCCCCAGAGGTATGCATCTTAGAGAATTTAAATGAGCTTGGCCATCAGCCAATCAAAAAGCAGGAGGGGAGTGAGCTGAGTGAGAGCAGCCTGAAGGGCTTCAGAATTTTTTCTCCGCAACATTGCCCCTGAGGTGCCCCTCAACTTTCCTTGTTGACAGCCTCCTATTCGCTTATCTTTCCTCACAAACTTAAATTTTTAGTGTGCTGAATATAATTTTTATGTTTTTGTTAGCGGTTTTGTTTTTTTCACGCATTTGCATTATTTTTATGTTATTTTTACCGCATCTGCTTAAATTATATTAGTTTTTTACCGTCGATGCTTTATTTTGATGGTTCTTCACTTTTTTAATGCAATTCATGTAAGAACCATCGAATCTTTGTGTTTTGCCTTATTTTTTTACCTCAGACTTCGTCAGTCCCTACTGCAAGGCAACCAGTTGTCTTTCAAATTTTGACAGTTGCTGCTGGATTCTCTGAGGACTGGCAAGATCAGAGATTCCCAGAACTCCCATAAAACTGGACCTAAAGGTGTCAACTGTCACAGGATTGGTTTCACAGCATTTACAGAAACCTGTGCTCAGTTGTTGACTGGTATTGCTGGGTTCTTTATACAGTAGATTGGCATTGGCATAGATTCCCGGTACTACAAAAAAAAAAGACAGAGTGTGTTAAACTGTCACAGGACTGGCTTTGCAGCATTTACAGAAACCTGTGCTCAGTTGTGTTTTGGTCCAGATCTCGGTTTCTCTTTCCACAAAATTGGCACAGAGCAAAGAGACCTAATTAATAATTATGGCTCAGGAAAAATCAAAGGCTACCGATGAGGGGCCATCTAAAAGTAATAACAATAAAAATGCAAGCAGGGGTGCTGATGAAGCCTCCAAATCCCAGCCAAAAAATAAAGCTTCCAAAGGAGCCAATGAAGTTCCTCACAAATTAAAAAATAATAAAAGTGATGAAAAAAGGAAGCTTGATCTAGCTGCTGATGAAGTGGCTAAAAAGAAACTCTGTCAAGGCAAAAACACTCCTGTTCCTCCAGTGAAAGCCATTAGTGAGACAACAGGTAGCTTAAAGCATAAAGAAAATAAAAAGCATATACACCCACAGTCTGCGCAGGAACTCCCATCTGTGCAAGACATGGCAAAAGTATGGCAAGTCTTTCAGACCCTACAAAAGATGTGGTCTATATTTACTGGGTCTCGCAAGCACTCTTCCACAATTCTCTCTCCGGAAGACTGTGAGGGTGATGCAGATGATGAAGAACATTTTTATGATGCCCCCGACATGGATCTTGAGCGCCTTGGACCCCATGAGTCCCTGGATCCTCCCTTTGGAGCTCCCCCTGGTGACCAGTAGGATTCCTCTTCTATGTTTTACATTCACTAGACACCCTGGACCTCCCTACTCAGGAGCCCATTCAGGACGTCGATGAGGATGAAGATTATAGGGAGATGAGAGATCTCTCAACCCCTAAGGCACTGGTTGTCCCGATCTAAAATGCTTTCAGAAAAAATACCATGAAACTGCTTCAAACCCCCACTTCTGTGGCAGGGATTGACAAGCGGGTCGAGAAAAAATACAGATTGTCTAGAACGGGAACTGAGCTCCTGTCTGTACACTCTAGCCATGAGAGTATAGTACAGCAGGCAGCTTGTGAGAAGGCTGGGGCCTCCTTGTCCCCCTCACCCCCAGACAAGGACTCCAAGAAAATAGACTTCATAGCAAAGAAAATGTATACCACAGCCTCCCTGCTGGTCAGACTTTCTTCTTATATGGCTTTCACAGTCAAATATCAGAAAGCTCTATGGAAGTCTATCCTGGCCATTATCTGCAGTGGGTCAGGTACAATGGTACAGGAACCGGTGGATACAGCAAAAACTTCCCTGGAAGCTACCAAATACCAATTCCACATGGTAGATGACAACAATGATGCCGCCTCCATGGCAATGGCCCACGCCATATCTCTGAGGCGCTTTACCTGGCTTAGAACTAACAGTCTGACCCCAGACACTCAGTCTAAGGCAATGGACTTTCCCTGTGATCAAAACATGTTGTTTGATTCCAGAATGACTGACTACATTAAAAAGGTTGATGAGTACAAGGCCTCCTGGCAGAGTCACTCCTCTAAACCTAAGCCTACTGCCCCGCAGAAATCCCACCCCTGGGGCAGCAGGGACAGAAGTTTTTTTCCCAGGCCTTACAAACCTTATCCCCAGTCTGACTTCTTTCAGTACAGAGGATCTTTCAGGGGAGGGGCAGAAGGGGCCAAAGAATGGCCACCTCTACCCAGCCTGCAGCCTCGGAGTCTAAGCCCTGATGTGAGTGTCCAGGTTGCCTCCCCTCTGCCAGTAGGAGGCAGACTGTCCCACTGTCTTAAGAACTGGTCTCTCATTACATCGGACAGGTGGGTTCTGGAGATAGTGGAGAAGAGTCTGCCACTACAGTTCAAGAAGGTGCCAGACCTCAAGCGTACCCAGGTGTCAAGACCTCTAACCCCAACACAGATGCTACTGTTGGAATTTGAGGTAAAAAATCTTCTAGCACTGCGAGCGGTGAAGAGGGTCCTGGCCAACGAAAAGGGCAAGGGCCTTTACTCCAGGTACTTTCTGACACAAAAGAAAACTGGGGAGTGGTGACCTATCTTAGATCTCAGATATTTAAACAAACATCTGCTAAAACCCAAATTCAAGATGGTCACTCTGTCACTAGTCATACAGTCCTTACAGCAGGGAGACTGGCTAGCCTCCTGGACATAAAGGACACTTACTGCCATACACCCATAAAGAGGTCTCACAGGAAGTTTCTCAGATTCAAACTCCCTTTGGGCCATTATCAGTTCGCTGCAATGCCCTTCAGCCTGTCCTCGGCCCCAAGAGTCTTTATCAAGTGCCTCGCAGTGGTAGCAGCACACCTCAGGAAACTGAGTGTCGCTCTCTATCCCTATTTAGATGATTTGGCTCACAGTGGCAAAGTCTCCTTGTCAGGTCAAGGAGTCCCTTTCCCTTATAGAGTGCACTTTAGAGTCTCTGGGATTCCTGGTAAATCTAAAGAAGTCTCACCTGGAACCCACTCAGCCGCTCACCTTCATAGGAGCTCAGCTGGACACTCAGAAAGGATATTCTTTCCTCCCACAGGAAGGAATTCAGAGTTTCCTTTCAGTGGCAGATTCTTTCATCCAGGGACAACCAAGACTGGCCAGACATTTCCTCAGGCTCTTCGGACACATGGCTTCAATGACTGCAGTAGTCCCAGGAGTCAGGTACAGGATGCAACACCTGCAAGCCTACCTCAGGGCTCACTGATCTCAGAGAAGCAACAATTTTCAAAGCTGATACGTGTGACAGAGTAGTTCCTCCAGACCCTGTTTTGGTGGAAGAACCCTGCAAATTTGGCAGCAGGGGTACCCTTCCAGGCTCCTCTGCCCACAAAGGTGATCACCACAGATGCCTCCCTCCTGGGGTGGGGAGCACATCTGGAGAGTGCCTCAGTAAGTGGCACCCGGACTTTCGAAGAGTCAGAGTTACACATAAACCTTTTGGAACTCAGAGCAATCTTTTTAGCTCTCAAAGCATTTGCTCTCATCATAACAGAACAGGCTGTACAAATTTGAACAGACAACACCACTGCAATGTTTTACATAAACAAGCAGGGTGGTACCAGATCAGGAATATTCTGTTTGAAGCTCTAAAGCTCTGGTCTCTGGCCTTTTTCCTGGGAGTCAGCCTTTCAGCTATTCACCTCCCAGGCAAACACAATGCCCTGGCAGATGCTCTAAGTCACATCAGTCAAGGCCAGAGTGAATGGACTCTGAACAAGCAGGTACTAGCCACAGTGTTCAGGCAGTGGGGCACACCATAAGTGGATCTGTTTGCCTCTCCCCTCAACTTTCAGCTTCTTCAGTACTGCTGCAGGCCCCCAGTCCTGGGAACACTTCCTCTGGATGCCTTGATCCTGGACTGGTCAGGGAAGTTCCTATACGCATTCCCTCCTTTTCCCCTGATACTCAGGGTATTGCTGAAACTCAGACAACAGCCTGCATTGATGATCCTGTTGGCTCCGGATTGGCCCAGATAAGTCTGGTACCCTCTCCTTCTCTCACTGTCCTGCAGCAGGGCAGTTCGCCTGCTGCTAACTCACTCCCTGCTGACCCTTCCTCAGGCAGGAGTGCATTACCCAGACATACACTCTCTTCACCTCAAGGCCTGGTTCTTGAGGAGTTAAGAGTTTCCATCCTCTCAGTACTCTGAACAGTTCCTTAAAATCCTGAGGATGGTTAAAAACCAAACACAAAAAATACTTATGCAGCCAAATGGAAAAGGTTCCTCTAGTGCAAGAGCAAAAAGGTCGATCCTCTTACAGCTTAAGATCCTCAGCTGCTGGATTACCTGGTGCATTTGCAGGCGTTAGGCTTGAAACCATCTTCCCTCAAGCTACACCTGACTGAAATTTCAGCCTACCTTTTGGAGGGAAAGAAAAAGTCAGTTTTTCCCACACCATATTCAGACAGTTTTTCAAAGGCATCTCACACCTCCAGCCTTCTTGGAGCCTGAACCTCTGCATAGCCAGGCTCATGCAACCACCCTTTGAGCTTATGGCCACTGCACATATCAAGTTTGTGACTTGGAAGACAGTCTTCCTGGTGGCCATTACCTCTGCCAGGAAGATTTCAGAGCTACAGGCCCTGTGCACTGAGCCAAATTACATCATTCCTCACAACGATAAAGTTGAGCTCAGGAGAAATAGGAAATTTATACCAAAGGTGGTTTCAGAGTTCCACCTAAACCAGTCCATTACTCTGCCTGTTTTCTTTACTGAGAAATCCACTCCTGGTGAGCAAAAGCTCCACAGCTTGGATTTCAAAAGCACTCTCTTTTACTACATAAAGCATACTAGACAGTCCAGAGGTCCTTCCATTCAGTTGTTCCTCACCTATGGGGATGTAGGCAGAGGTAGACCAGCTGCCAAGAGAACTATTTCCCACTGGTTGGTCTCTTGTATTAGATTCTGCTACAAAAAAGGCTGGTCATCAACTTCCCGTAGGGCTCAGGGTCCACTCAACTAGGGGCTCTGCAGCCTCGGTGGCAGCAGCAATGGACATACCCCTTCTGGACGTCTGCAAAGCAGCTACCTGGAAATCTGTGTACACCTTTGTGAAACACTAGAGTTTGGATGTGCAGACCACATCTGACGCCAAATTTGGCAGGGCGGTTCTGCAGATCTGTGCCCACCTCCTACTTGGTACTGCTCAGTAGTCTGCTATACAGTAGATACTGATGCTCAAGGACTCCTGGGCTAAGAAGAAAAAATTACTCACCGTAGTAATCTTCTTTCTTCCAAGGGGTCCTATAGCATCAGTAAGCTCCCACCCTTCCTCCCTAGTTCACCTGTCAAGAGAAGGGCTCTGTTCCCAGTTCTCTTACCAAATTTGTGATTTTTATTAGTGAGTTTTCTTACTCAGGTTGTTGTTATCCGTTTTCAGTTTTTGGACATTTGCATGTTTTATGAAGCCTGTTGATTCACTTTCGGGGCATGTGCCCATTTTCTTCGAAAAAATTCTGAAGCCCTTCAGGCTGCTCTCACTCAGCTCACTCCCCTCTTGCTTTTTGATGGGCTGATGTCCAAGCTGATTTAAATTCTCTTAAAGGCATACCTCCAGGGCAGTTGCACCTAGCCAACTACCTTCTATAGTTACTGATGCTGAAGGACCCATTGGAAGAAGGAAGATTACTGCGATGAGTAATTTTTTCTTTTGGGGATAAGACAGAGGCCTACATGAAGAAAGTGGAAGAGCACAAAACTACTTATAGAAGCAGTTCTGTCTGGGACAGACCTTCCACATCTTACAGGTCCCAAGCTAGGGGAGGCAGGGGTAAGGGCTCCTACACCAGGATTTTTTTCCAAGCCCAAGCACTGACAGACTACCAGCAGCCCAGGGTGTACTTTAGATGCAGAAGAACTGTAAGAAGATCCGAGTCAGCACCTCAGGGCAACTCCAAGCCAAAGCAGAACCCCTGACATGCCTGCCCAGGTCGCCTCCTCCTTCCCTGTAGGCTGCAGGCTGGCTCACTTCCTCCAAGCATGACATACCTTCACCACAGACAAGTAGGTCTTGGAGGTAGTAGGCCAGGGTCTGTCCCTCGGTTTCAAAATACTCCTCAGACTGAAAAGCAGAATTTTCAACACGGCAACCCCGGCAGAAAGGACTTTACTGGAATCAGAGATTGCGTACTTACTGCTCATCAAAGCAATGGAGTTTGTCCCCCTATCACAGAGGGTCAACGGCTTCTGTTCCAGATATTTCCTTACCCAAAAGAACAAAATCTGGCCAGAGCTGATACGGCTGCAGCTGAGGAATTTGGGTTAAAAATACTGAAAATTAGCAAAGTTATGAGCCTGCATTAGCAAAATGTAATGTAGGCTCATAACTTTGTTGTTTTTAAATAGTTTTACACCACATTTTCAGCATAGCCTTTTTATGACGCCACCTCATGAACAAGGTTAGAGAAAATGTTTAACTCCTGTATAAAAGGTGATTTCATGCAGGGACCACAAAATCACCTTTCGGGATGTAAAAAAAACATTTTGTCCAGGATTTGAAAAATGACAGCTGTCACATTCATGACGTGCTGTAAAGATATGACTATGTTGTAAATTTGGGGTAAAAATATTGAAAATTACCAAATTTATGAGCCTGTATTCACAGAATTCAGCGTAGGTTCATAATTTTGTTGTTTTTTAATATTTTTACACCAAATTTTTGGCATAACCTTCTTATGACCCCACCTTATGAACAAGGGCAGAGAAAGGTTTTAACTTCTGCCCAAAACTGAATTTTGCACAGGGACCACAAAATCACCTTTTGGGACAGATTTGCCTAATGTGAGTGTAATTGCTCATAAGGTGGGGTCCCAAAAAAGGCATGTTGAAAATTTGGGCCAAAAATATGGAAAAATGCCCAAATTGTGCCACTAAGTTTAAAACCCCATTGAAATACATTGAACCGCATACCTATTTCTTCAGTTCGCAGTCCAGCTTTGAAGAGTGAAGACATGTCTGCAGTCCAGAGAGGATTACGGCATTGAGCTCCCAATGGATAAGTAAGGGCTTGGGGGGAGGGTGCCGGCTAGTGGGTGCTAAGTGGGAGGGTTAGGTGGTGGGCAGTTATGGCCGCTAAAGACATTGATGAATGGTTTGCTTTTAACAGGGTTTAAAAAAAAAAGGGAATGACGATTCACATCGCAGCACTGGGGGATTGGGCACCCCCAGTGTCACTGTTATGTTTTGAGGGGGGATGCTGAGAGCGAGGGTTGGGTGGGCGGAGAAAAAGAGATACATTTAAAAAAAAGAAAGAAATAATCATGCGTGCATGGTATTGGGGGTGCTGAAAACCACTCCATCGTAACCAAGATGGCCACCGCACCGCACTGCACTGCACTGCACATGCGCTTGTATTCTCACATTCACAGTGCAGTTTGGCAGCCACCTTAGACACAGCAGAATGTGTCGTGTTCCACTGTGACTGCCGGCAAACAAAAAATAGTGCAGTACTACTTCTAATAGAAACAATGAGCGGAGTGCTCCACAGTTGCGGAGACGACTGTGGTGCAACTCCAACATATTGTTCAGTCGGAAGGAATGCACTGAATCCTTTTTTCATAGCAAGAGGTCTGCAGGGCTGTGCCCACTGCAGCCCTAAAAATGGTGATTGGTGATCCATTCTGAATCTCAGACTCCTAAACAAACATTTAACAAAGCCAAAGTGGTCACTTTGGCCATGATCATTCCAACTCTCCAACTGGGGGACTGGTTGGCATCCTTGGATCTCAAAGATGCCTACTTTCACATTCCAGTCAAACCCAGCCACAGGAAGTACCTGAGGTTCAGACTTCCCTCAGATCACTATCTGTTTGCAGCCATGCCCTTTGGCCTAACCTTGGCTCCCAGGGCATTCACCAAGTGCCTAGCTGTAGTGGTGACTCATTTGAGGCAGCAAGGGGTCACGTGTTCCCTTACCTAGACAACAGGCTAGTGGTAGGTCAATCCCCCCAGCATAACAGAGACTCTCTCGTTTTCACTCAGAGCACGTTGGAGTCCCTGGGATTCCTCATAAATGCCCAGAAGTCCCAAGTAGAGCCTGTTCAGGATCTGGACTTCATAGGGGCAGAGCTGGACACCCTGCAAGAAAGGGCCTTTCTCCATCAGGACAGGGTAAACAGTATCCTGGACCTGGCAAGTTCTTTCAGACTGAACAGACCCATGCCAACAATGCACTTCCTGCAGCTCCTGGACCACATGGCAGCAGCCACAGCTGTGGTGCCTGGATCAAAGTTTCAGATGAGGGACATCCAGTTCCATTTAAGGGGTCACTGGTCCCAAAGGAGAGACCCTCTTGCCAAGTTGGTGTCTGTCAGAAAAACCCTACTACAGACCCTACAGTGGTGGCAAGACACAGAAAACCCCAAGGAGAGAACTCCTTTTTGGCAGGAAGTTCCTTTGGTGGTACTTACCAAAGATGCCTCTCTCTTAGGCTGGGGGGGGGTACATATGCAGTACCTCACGGCCAGTGGTACATGGTCCCCTCAGGAGTCACTTCTGCATATCAACCTCTTAGAGCTCAGGGTGGTTTACCTGGCTTTGCAGTCATTTGCACCTCAGGTCAGGGGCAAGGTGGTATAAGTCAGAACAGACAACACTACCACCATGTATTACATCACCAAGCAGGGAGGCACCAAATCAACCTTACTGTGCACAGAGGCTATGAAGGTCTGGCACCTTGCTTACTCCCTGCAGGTGTCTCTGCTAGCAATCCACCTGCCAGGAAAGGACAACTTTCTGGCAGACTCCCTCAGCACTATCAGCCAGAACCACCACAAGTGGTCTCTAAACACACAAGTACTGGCATCAGTATTCAGGAGGTGGGGCACACCAGTGATAGATCTTTGTCTCCACAGACAACCACCAGCTGCCACAGTTCTATTGCAGACCTCCAGCTTGGGGGACTGTGCCAGTAGATGCCCTAGCACTGGATTGGCCAGGGAGATTCCTTTATGCCTTCCTCCCTTTCCCTCTGTTGCTCAGAGTTCTCATAAAACTCAGGACACAACCAGCAACAATGATCCTGGTAGCACCGGATTGGACGAGACAGCCATGGTTCTCCCTCTTGCTAGCCCCAGCAGTGTCACAGCTGATTCACCTCCCTCAGAGGCACAATTTTCCTGACAACCCCTCAAGGCAGAATACTGTACCCCAGTCTCAGGTCTCTCTGCCTGAAAGCTTGGCTCTTGAAGACTTAGAATTTGCTAGTCTGCACCTCTCTTAAGAGGTCCTAAATGTCCTCAGGGTTTCCCAGAAATGCTCAACCATGAAAACGTATGCTTCAAATGGAAAAGGTTTTTAGTCTGGTGTGGGCACAGAAATGCTAATCCCTCTCAGGCTTAGGTACCCATCCTTTTGGATTACCTGACCCACTTGCACTCACTGGGCCTTAATCAGTCTACCCTGAAGGTACATCTAACTGCAATTTCAGCATATATTTCAGCTGGTAAGGGCATGTCTATAGCATCTCACCCTGTCTTCAGGAAATTCTTTAAAGGACTCCTTCACCTTCACCCTCCCCTTAGGGAACCTTTCCCATCCTGGGACCTAAACGTTTTTTTTTTGCCAGGCTCATGGAATCTTCCTTTGAACCTATGGCAACTGCAGACCTAAAATATGTTAGCTGGAAGACTGTCTTCTTGGTAGCCATTACTTCATCTAGGTGAGTGAGCTACAGGCCCTGTGCACGTATATGAATTACATCTCCTTCCACAGAGATAAGGTGGTGCTCAGGACTAAAAGGAAATCCCTTCCTATGGTGGTTTCGGACATTCATCTGAATCAATCCATAACACTGCCAGTCTTTTTCACTGTCAGCTCCAGCTCAGGTGAGTGGAAGTTGCATAGTCTGGATGGCAAGAGGGCACTTAGCCATTACCTTGACCAAGGTCTCCAGGCCAGAGTACACTCAGCTGTTCCTCACCTGTGGGAAGGTGGGTAAAGGTAAACCAGCTTCCAAGAGAACTGTTGCATGCTGGATTGTGGCCTGCATTCAGTTCTGTTACAGTAAAGTTGGCAAACATCCTCCTCGGGGTCTCAGAGCACATTCTACCCGGGGTACAGCTACATCAGTAGCTGCAGCAAGGGACATCCCCTTACTGAAGATTTGCCAAGCAGCTACATGGAAAACTGTTCACACTTTCACCAAACACTACTGCTTGGACATACAGTCCAGAAGTGATGTCAAGTTTGCACTGCAGTCCTGCAGAATCTTTTCCCTACATAGGTTCTGTACCCAGTCTCCAAAAGTGTACTGCTTGGTAGTCTGCAGTTACTTACCACAGTAATCTTGTTTCTTCTAGGGGATCTCTCAGTGTGCTTAAAGCTCCAACCCTGCCTCCCCTTCCAGAACCAGGAAAAAGGGGATTTTATTCTGCATCCCTGCTGGTCACTTACTGTCCTGAACTTTTTCTGGTCACTTGTTGAGTTTTGAACCAGTCTGTACTGTCTTCTTTGTCCCTTCTCACAGGGGACATGGTTCGGTGTTTTTTAATGTGGGATTAATTTTTATTTATATAAGCTAGTTAGAGGGTCTTCACCTTGTTAGGCTTCACAATGAATCTGAGCGTTTCTCAGAACGCAGTAGTTACTAGGGGCAGCAGTTTGAAACTAGCATGAGCCAATGAGGGTTCCATCATTTACATACGTTCCATTCTCTCCGGGGCAGTTCAACACAGGAGGCTGACTGCAATATATTAAGCATACTGAGGGATCCCTTGGAAGAAATAAGATTAGTGTGGTAGGTAATTTTTTCATCACAACCAGTTTTCAAAAGATTTTTCAAAGGTCTAAATCACCTATATCCTCTGTGAGGGAACCAGTCCCTCGTTGGGACTTAAACCTATGCCAAGCACAGTTAGTAGAGCTCCATTCAAGCCAATGGCCTCAGCAGATCGCAAGTATGTAACCTGGAAAACAGTTTTTCTGATAGCTATGAGTGAACTGCAGGCCCGCTGTACAGAGCCAAACTTCATTATACTGCATAGAGATAAAGCAGTACTGAGGGCATGCAGAAAATTCTTCCCCAAAGTTGTGTCAGAATTCCACTGAAATAAGTAATTTTTTACCTGTGTTTTTCCCAAATACAAAGGAAGGTGAGAGAAGCTCCATAGGCTGGATGTAAAAAGGGCTTTGAGCATCTGTCTGGAGATAGCAAAATGAACCAGAACTAAGAGCACACAGCAGTTTGTTACTTATGGTAAGGGAGGCAAAGGCAAGCCAGCAACTAAGAAAACTGTATCATGGGTGATAGTTTTCTGCATCCAAATCTGTGTTATGAAAGGTCATGCAAGTAGCCACCTAAGGGCCAAGGGCACACTCTACAAGGGCTGCTTCTGTCACAGTGCCAGCTTTGAGGGGCATGATCCAAGAGATTTGTAAAGCAGCTACCTTGTCTGCAGCACACACCGTACAAAGCACTATTGCCTGAACATCTAATCTGGAAGGGATGCCAGGTGTGGGACTGTGGTACTGCGTAACCTTTTTCTTAAAAAAGTTCTAGACCCAGCCAGTCCAGTTATGCTGAGGGTTGAGGAGATGGACACCATACCTAGCACCACGCCAGTGACCCTGGTTCAGGAACAACCTTGGGTCGTCAGAGAGCCAACACGGGGGGGGGAGGGGAGGGAAGGAGCAGGATTGAGCAGCCAAAAGGCAGCTCTCCTCTCCCTGGGAGGTCATCAGCCCCCCCCCCCGTAGTTCGGCTGCCACTGGGTGGAGATCTGGTGGGTAGCATAGGCAGGAGGGGGCAGCAGTGTAGCAGGAGGGTGTCCCGAGGCACGGCATGTGCACGCTTCCACATGTGTGCACATGCCCCAAGGCATGGGGACATGGAGAAAATGGGGAAAAAAGCCGATAAAAATCTATATATAGGGGATACATGATGGGCAGAAATGGCAGTACGAAAATGGTCACTCCTGCATCGTGAGGCATTGATATCTCACTTGTGCCTCTATGCCTCACGATGCAGGAGTGACCATATTTTCGGTATCACACTCCTGCCCATCATGTGTGTGATTTATACAATAGGGCAGGAGTGTTGGTGCAGTTTATGTATGTGGAGCAGTGATTTATTGGGTTTATTTTGCCGTTGGGTATGTTTCCGCATTTGTGCTGCAGTTTGTTTTAGAATGGGTGGGTTCCGGTAGTCATGGTTGCAATGTTTTGTCCGGTATCTATTGGTTTATGTGCTTGTGAGAGTTCTATTCATGCTGAGTCTTAATGTGGCTGTCTGATTGGACGAGGGCTGTGTCATGGTATTGTCAGACGACTGCGTACATTGTTTGGTGGGTTGGGCTGTCAGTATGGACATGAGGTATTTTCATTGGTGTAGCACTGAAAGTGGGTGGGCTAGTTACTTCTGGGAGTGTGGTTGTGTACAAGGGTTCACGTTTATTTTATTTATTTGAAGCCTTGTGTGTGATAATTTTTTTTATTTTGCTTTGTGGTTAGTATATGTCTGTGAAGTATTTGTGCTATTGTAACTTAAATGTCGTCAGATTGACTTTTCGTGACTTGGACAAAAGCGTTCTGATGTGTTCCTTCAAGGTACTACGGCTGCACTGCTTTCAGAAAGGAATAAGGTAAATTCCACAGGGTTTTATTAATTACAGTCACTGTCTGATGATATGGCCTTCATTCTTTTCCTAGGTGGGCTGCCCTTTCTTCTGTGGTGGTGTAACAGGGAATCACAAAGAAATGATATGTACTGTTGACGGAGATACCTTTATTTTAACGTGGCTTGGGTTATGCTGCTTTTGAAGAGTTAGGTTATTGATTCAAGATGGATTTGCAAGCTCTTGTAAGTTTTTTGTTCTGTTGAATTGAAATAGCTTTCTTGTCGTTTTGATGGCTCCGGCTACTCCAGTGCACTTTTCAGCACATTGAAAGCATTTGTGAAAGCAGGGAATACTCCAGCTATTTCAGAGAGCATGCGGGTGTTTCAACCGGTGTGTGGAATTTAAGTTGATTGGTCTTGCAAAGTAGTACCAACATGAGAAATGTAATGCGTGAGGTAGGCAGAGTGGAAATAAATGCTGCGGACGTATGAACTGTATGTGTAAATGTAAATATCTACCACAGTTCCTATGTCAGCAACATTTATCTCACTCCTGTGAGAATATATGTTTTTATCTGCAATGTTTATCAGCCACCCCATTGTATAAATATATATATATATATATATATATATATATGTGTGTATATATATATATATATATAAGTTCTAGACCCAGCCTCCCAAGGTACTGCTTGGAATCAGCAGACACTGATAACACTGGTAAATTCTTATTATTAGAGGAAAAAATTGCTCACTTCAGTAATGATGTTTTTTCTAAGGGGGTTACTAGTGATTCATACCATCCTTACCCTAGACCCCTTTTTAGAAACTTTGTAAAATAAAGATGTACAAAATAATCAGTTATTAAGTTGTATTTTATTTCTTGAGTATTTCTTTGTTAAAGCTTTACAGTTTTCATAATGTTCAAGTGTGGGTAGCAGTATTCTTAATACAGTTTGACTAATCAAGAGTGCTAGGATAGCTTAGTTATATGGTCATTGCTCTCTTGCTTTTAAGCAATAAATCTGCCACTGGAATGAGTATGACCACAGTGCAGAATTTGAACTTGCATGCCTTCTAAAGTCTGTCCTGGGGACAACAACTCAGGCACGAGATGATTGCAGACTTATATAAATCACTAATAAATCCTTTAGAAGACATGTCATTAATATAGTGAATATTTTTTTTTCTTCTGTCTTTACAGTGGATGCATATCCTGTGGCTCATCCATGAAGTAATGCACTGCAGTAATATAGGAGACTCTAATCCTACAGTGATGGCAGAAATTGCATTACGCTTGTCAATGATACTGGAGAGCACTGTGGAGTCTTCTGTTAAATCTGGGAAAAAGTCAGGTATGACTGTCAGTTGCTTATACTTTGCAAAGTTACAGAATGGAGTTATCAAAGATAACCTTTCCCTTTTTACTTTCCTTATTCTGAATTCTGTTTACTTATCCATAGCCGCATATTAACAGACTTACCAGTCTGAGAAGCTGGCAATGAAATTGTCCAGAAGCTGTAAACAGCACCTCATGCACCGCACTCTGTGCCTCCCATCTGGCTCCCACCAACTATCAGATCACTCTTTTCTGCTGAAGAAATTGATTGTCCTAGTTCCTTCTCTGTACCTGTTGGACTCTGCTTTCTATTTTGTTTACATTTTGTTGGGTTCAGCTCAGGTTTTGGTTCTGTTCATTTTAAGTACCTTTGTACTTATTTTGCAACAGATTTGGCTTTTTTTTTATCTTTTGGTTCCATATTATTCTCTAGTGGAAATCCCTCAGGTGGCCTGTAACAAACCTGTCAGTAACTGATGTATAAGTGTCTCATCTGCTTACAGTAGGTTCAGAACATTTTTTTGTATAAAATTAAGAGGTCAGTTAGGGATTTCATAAATGTCCCTTGCATCCTGTTGACTTAGACTGGACAGGTCCAGCTATACTTCCAGGACTTCCCCAGAAAAAGTAAGGTAAGTCTTCCTCATATTGTTCTGGATCATCATTCTCTGTTTCCAAAAATGGGGATGACGGAGGTCCTCAAGCCATCTGCCAAAGGGATCTCTTTGCCCATGGGAAAACAGAATACCTCTGCTATTTTGCACAAGGCCTCCAGGAACCAGTATAGTTCTTACGGATTGTCCCACCCTTGCATTAGAAAGAATGTTCCTAAATGCTTTGTCTCATTTTCCAGTGCCGTGTATAGTCATCCTAAAGGTTAAGCAGCAGTGAGCCAGGATAATTCTCATAGAAATTTGGAGCTGGTCCATTGAGGTCAGGAACACACTAAACTCCATTCCAGGCCCAGTTCTCATATTAGTTCTGGCTTTCACACAGTCTGTTCTTCAGCAGTCAGCTCTCCTGCAGACCCAGTTCTTTCACCACCCCTATTTCCAAACACTGGAGATCTGAATCTTGTTTTGTTGACCCCTTTTTTATCGGGCATGTGTAGTATAGTATGGTCTGTACGCCCATTGGCCCACGCAGAGGACCATTAGGCGTACAGACCATGCTGTACGCTGTCAGTCGGCGGGTGGCATGCAGGCGGGATGACGCCACCCGCTGCTGACTGGGGGGAGGTGCTGGGTGGTGGGGACTGCAGTTGGGTGGTGGGGATACCACTGACCACCAGGTGTATTGCTCACTATATCCGTCATGATCGGCGTGTGGGTGTCCCACTGGACCTCCAGGGATCTATGTCACATAACCCCGCGATCGGGCATTGGAAAGTGGTCCACTGGACCACCAGAGTTTATCTGCACATATGCCCAAGATCGGGCGAAGGAGAGTGGTACACTGGACCACCAGGGATATTCTACTCATGTGCCCGCGATTGGGCGAAGGAGGGCGGTCCACTGGACCACCAGGGATATTTGACACTTTTGCCCCAATTCGGGCTTACGGGGGAGGGTCCACCAAGGGAATGCAGGGTGTCGCTCCCCGATGGCTGCAGCATGGCAGGGCGCCAGGCGCATGTCACCAGGGATTAGCGCACTGCATGCAAATGGGGCCATAATGACATGCAAATGGCCCCATTTGTGCCTTGCATGCATAATGGCCTCACTTGCATGCCCTTTTGCTGAATATCGCAGTTGATGTGCCTAGCGCAACCACACTTGCGCTGGCGCATCCCCCTGCTCCCCTTCTGCCACTTGTGCTGGCACAGTGCCACTGCACCATGCGCAGTGCGTGCGCCCTCAGTGCCCTATTCAGTGGTGCTGAGCCATGGCACAGCACCATTGAATATTGCCTGGCCCATGCCCTGGAGCTGCCCGGCTGCTGTGCACCCAGGCTTGTGCCCCTGTCTGGCGCAGTCTGAATATCCCATCCAGTAAGTCTAAGCCTCCTGAAAAATGTTGGTAGATGTACTGGTAGTGGGTCAGCGAACTTTCAGATGTAAAGATGTAAAATGTTGAAATATGTTATCCAATATTACATGTGCTAGTTCTTCAACTGATTTAAATGTTTTATGGAAAAGATATTTGTTAGAGTCTGCCTGTTGTAATTATTATACTTGATTGTTGTTTTTATATTGAATGTTGTCTATCACGTTGTATGTTTGCTTGTGTCTGTGTCACCTTAAAAAATGGGCATACATGCTCTCTGGTTTTAGCCAGTTAATAAATCAATCAATCAATAAACGCATAAATATCTGTATCAAATAACTCAGTTAAAGTGTTAAAATGAGCACAAGCTTATGATTTTATGTATTTGATGTATTCCACTAGGTCAGTCCCAGGAAAGAATTGCTGCTGTAACTACATGTACGCAGACTGTTGTAACTGCTAACATATTAAAGGTAAATAAGATCTTTTGTGTAACAAAACAAATTTTGTGTTGCAGTTACTTGCCCTTTAACTTCCTGTTTTCAGTTTCATTGTGGGGGGGGGGCAAATGCAAATCAACCAATGTTAAACCACTTTTATGTTTCTTCATAACAAATCTGTATTACAAATTTGATCTTATCTTTGTCAGTCTTCACCATTCATCACCTTTTGGTACATGGCTGGAGGTCATGATCCCGCGAGAGCTTTTTTTTAGGTAGGTGGAGCCGACACACCATCGGTGCCGTCCTTGAGGCTGACACATTGCGTGGCGTACGCTGGTTGGCCGTTAGGCGCTGTCGACTCGGCCTGCCCGCAGTCTGCCTCGCCTGCCTGCTGTTCTTCGCCTCCCCGTAGCGTCACCTCGTGGGGAGCCAGATCCAATTTGAGGCCTACCGCCTACACAGTTCGTTCTCCAGCTATTTCTTGTGCCGCAGTCCATCAGCACCGTGTCCTGCCGGTTCTAGTTGCCTTACTCGACGTCGCTGGTAAGATCTTTCCATATATTTTATTCTTGGCGGTGTCGAGTCTGTTTTTGGTGTTTTTATCTTCATAGGTCATGTCTGAGTTGGCAGGCAAGAAGACTTTGAAGATGGGACGGCCCCCCATGTGACGGTGCCCTTCTGGCCGTAAATTTTCCGTCACCGACCAGCACGACTGTTGCCTTATGTGTCTTGGCCCGCTTCACGACATGGATTAGTGCGATGCCTGTTTCTCCATGGACGCCAGGTCGCCGGACAACATGCCGTGGAAAGTAGGAAGCTCCACCGACTTTCAGGGTCGGTAGCATTTGTCGGGCCAAGCCACATACTCCTGACCTTCTCTTCTGTCCCCTCCCGTTCTACATGAACCGAGGAGGAGGGAGCCTTCATTACTAGTAGCCTGGCCATTGCCGAGGCTCCTTCTGTGGTGCAGGAGGCCCCACTTCTTCGAGGGGCGGTGGGAGGCGCTATCATGGCAATCACCCTTCGGGGTGAAAGCTCCCCGTGTCGGACCCGCGTTCGCAAGGCTCCTGGTCGGCACCATCCCCGACCGTCCGTCTGCGCTGTTGAGGGCCTCGTGCCATTCATGTGCAGTGGGCCCTGATGGTGCCGCTGGCACTGGTTTGTCACTCGGCGCCGTGGCTGCTGTCAGTGCCGTTTGCAGTGCTGATACTGCTAGCAGCACCATGAGAGTTTCTACAGTGCCGTCTTTGTCTACGTCTCGCCTCGGCGCTGTCTGAGGCGCTGAGGTTGAGCACAGCACCGTGTCCTCGTGACTCTGTGCCGTGGGGGCATCGGATTCCACTGTCGGTGCCGTCATCAGTGCCACCTCTGCTCTCGGTGCCATTTGCGGTGCCGTGGAGCAGGGTGGCACTATCCTCAGTGCCGATGGCACCGTCGGGTCTGTCATCGGCGCCACACATGGCACCATGGGTCCAGATGGCACCGTGGCTGGCGCCAACTCTGGAGCTGTTGTTCAGGCTGGGGCCGTGCCTTCTGTGGATTCCGCTCACGATGCTGAAGGGGGCACTGGCACTGGCTCGGGCATGGTTTTGGTTTCTGGCACCCCCTTTGGCAAGGAGGGCACCAGGGGCTCTGCTACAATCTGGCACAGGGCCATGGCCTCTACCTCTTTGGAGGCGGAGTCGGGCTCTGAGTCAGACAAGCAGTCTGACTCCTTGGGGTTGACTGTTGGGGTGGGCAGCCCTGTAGAATCCTCGACAAACTGGAGTCAGCCCCCTTCTGAGGTGGGGTCGGTGGCTGCTGAGACTGGAGTCAGGTGTTGACCAGAGGGCAGTGGCGCAGGCCACCATTGCTCTGCAGCCCGGTCTCGGTGGGTTCACTGACCCCTCAGCAGTGGTACCCCCCCCCCGTGGTGTGCCTGGATCGCCTAATTTTGCAGCTGATCAGAGCACTTATGGGAGGGGAGGGTACTGTGCCCTGGATAGCTCTTAGGGTGCTGGCCAGGGCTGTCAGCTACCTAGGCTGGCCGTCTCGAAGAGGAGGGCTCTTTCAGACTCCGAGGGGTCGAGGGACATGGGGTCTGCACTGCAACCTTTTTCTGGGGCCCACCTGGGCTCTGGAAGAAGCCATAGTGTGGATCGCCACCCTCCCTCCTCGGTCTCTTTGAGGGATCCTCATTCTTTTGAGGTATGGGACTGTCCTTCTGGACCTATACGGCCCCGGTCGCCTCACAGGGGGGATTCTTCCAAGCGCAGCCAAGGCAGTACTGAAATGGTTGTTCAGCTGTTGGCTGTGGAGTCTTCCGAAGCACCTTCTTCTTCGGGTGCTCTTGGTCCACTCCTTAGCCCAGGCAGAGGTCGGCTGATGTCTCTTCTCGGCTCTGTCCCCATTCTTCTGCCACATTCTCCTGTGCTCCCAGGCATCCATGGTCCTAGCGGGTCTCTCTCCTGGGAGCAGTTCAGGGCTGTGGATGCTTGGTTCCCAGCTTATGTTAGGGCACTGGACAGACAGGTTTTTCAACCTCCCCCCGAGCAGCCACCCTCTGAGTAGTCGGTGCCCTCCAACTCTTCATCCCCCTCTTCTGGGGGAGAGGAGCCTTCTGTCCACATCTCTCCAGCCACTGATCTTGCTGAGTATCAGCGTTTCCTCGTGAGGATGTTGGAGGACTTGCACCTCATCCCTGCCACTGTAAGCAATACAGAGCACTCTGCACACACCTTTCTAGGCAAGTTCAGCGAGACCACTCTTGTGGTGCCTCCCTGGCCTGCTCCCTTTCGGGAGGCATCATTGTGCTTCTGGCAGAGACTCTTCTGTGGAGTTCCTGCCCCTAGGGATCTCTGCCAGTGGTATTGCACCCCCTTGGAGTCTTCTGGTTCCATGCCTCCTCCGCGGTCCGGGTTGATGCAGTTGGACACTCCTGATGGGCTTTGCGCCCTTCACTGTGACCAGCCCCCAGATCAAGATTCCTTGGATTTTGACTTCTGGGGTAGGAGGACATTCTACTCAGCATGGTTATTGCTTTCCATTTCTGCACATCAGGCCCACTATGCAGCCTATAACAGCTTCTTGTGGTCCAGGCTGGGTCAGCTCTTAGCCTCATTGCCTGATACGGAACAAACCAGACAAGCCATTGCACTCTCTGCACATGGCCTGGAGCTAGCAAGGCACCAAGTGAGGGCATCCTATGATGCCAACGAGGTAGCTACCAGGGTCGTAGGGACAGCGATCTGCACTAGGTGGACGGCATGGCTGCGTCTTTCCTGGTTGTCACCCTTGGCCCGGCGTAGGGTGATTAACTCCGCTCACTGGAGAACCTATCTCTTCTCCGGTAGAGTGAGACAGCGTTTGTTGGGGCAACTTCCTTCCCCCTCTGGAGGGTCCCCGTCTCACTCTCCCCACCCTCGGGCCTCTCCAGGCCCTGAAGGTTTTCCCTCTTAGTGTGTCAACCACTGAAAGCTAAGGGACTTTGTCCCTTAGGGTGTAAAAGAAAACCCTCTTCGGGGGGCTCAGCACTCTCCCAAAGGTGATGAATGGTGAAGACTGACATGGATAAGATATGAAAATTACGTACCTACCAGAATTATGATCTTTCTGTGTATCTTCACCATTCATCACAACCCCACCCTCCATCCCCCCCGGAGCTTCAGTCTCTGGGTCCACTTCCCTCTCTGTGCCCAACCTGGCCCCCTTCCTTTCATTGTTAGGAGTGGGGTAAACAAGGGCACATAGAGGGACTATGTTCTGGGTAGAGTGGTCAGCATGGGGGGCACTCCTTCTCTAGTGTGTTTGCTCCACCCCTGTTGGGTGGGGGTTGGTAGTTGCCTTCCATTCCCTCCTCCTCCTTGTCCCGTCCATCTTATTTTTCTTTGTCCTTAGGACTATCCTTTTTTATAGAAAAAAAAACAAAACTCCTTTTCCTTTTTCATCAAAATCTTTCCTTGAGAAGGTGTTAATTCTCTGTGCCCTGTCCTTCTTCCAGAATAGCCGATTCTGCTCAGATGGAGTTTTTGCCAGCCATTCTGTGCCTTGAATTCTGGCAAGAAGCCTTTGGCTGCTCTTGCAGTTCCTATACAACTGGAGACGGACCAGGGTCTGGGATGTGTTGACCTTCTCCCCTCTCTTCCTACCTTCTAAATTCTTTGTCCCACCCTACCTCCCTCCTCTGTTTCCAGAGATTGGGGCCCCTCCCAATCCCTTTAGTTTCCGACTTCTTCTTTCTGTCCTCTCAGTCATTATTTTTCCTTTTAGTTTTATATCTTTTCCATTTTCCTGTCCTTTGGACTTCCTTGTCCCACCCTCCACTCCCTTCCTCTTACCTCTCCGGCGACTCAGAACTGGCAGGCAGGCGGAGTCGACAGCACCTAATGGCCAACCCGCGAGCAGCACGCAGTGCGTCGGCCTCGAGGGCAGCACCGATGCCATGTACCCGAAGATGATGAATGGTGAAGATACACAGAAAGATCATAATTATGGTAAGTACATAATTTTCATTTCTTTCTACAACAATCCCTTAAAACGGCTAGTCCAACTCTTGCATCATCTCCACCCGTGGAATTGTACCCCGGAACGTAAGATGTTTTTTTTTCTATTCTTTCTTTATCTGCCTTACATTCTGGCAGTCTCTCTTCCAGCAGCGATCCCTAGCCTCATCACCCACCCTACCGAAGACCCACTAACCTCTTGAATTGCCATGGGTGAATGGGCACATTCGTGGGTGTTGCTGAGCCAATGGAGAGCACCGCCATCATCCACCGCCTGAGCTGTTTTTCCCATTTACAGCTTGTCCTCCAGACCAGCAGGTGTGCCATGGCATGTACATACTGTGTGAAGATGCAGTAACACTTCTGCGCCTTCACCCAGCTAAACAGTTCGGCAATCACTGCCACATGACCTAGCCTCCATTAGGTGGCGGTGAAGCAGTGGTATGGGCTGTTCCTCCTCTCCAAAGGAGGAGAGCTATCATAGGGTGCTCAGTCCTTCTTTCCCCGGCCAGCCTCTGAGTGACTTCAGTTTGTGTTCGAACCCGGGTGGCTGGCGTGGCTGGTGGTGAGGCCCCTGCTTCAGCCAACCACACCACTGTGCCTGCACTTGGAATGTTTTTAAATGAAAACTCTTTCTGTGCTTGTCTTGCACTGACGACCTTTCCCTAACTGATCTTTCTTTTCTGCTGAAGAGAACAGTCGCCCCAGGAGGAGCTTTTACTATTTGATCACTAAGTCTATTGTTTTACTTAAAGGAATTTTTCCAAGATGTGGTACTACTTTCATAATTGGATAGCGTGGGTCAGCGAAGGTCTCATTGTACAAGTTTAATAATTTTCTGTGAAGCCAGGACAAGGTGGGAAGGGATCAAATTTTGGCCATAACATGGTGACCAGACAATCCCTTCTACTTCCCTGTTGCTGCGATCTGACCCACACTCTGGCATGTAATGACGTGTGCCCAGGAACAACACAGGAGTTTGCCACATTGAAGTCAATGGGGGTAATATTCAATTACTCTTTAATGCTTATTAATGGCTACAGTGAGTTTAATCAGGGCCACTTCTTGACTAAGAAGGTCCTTAGTCGAGCGACAGCCTTGATTAAACTCACTGTAGCCATTAATAAAATACAGAAGTAACTATCTCCATTGACTTCAATGGGGTGTGCCCCCACTCTTTTCTTAGGCAAATGTCATTACATGCCTGAGCGTGGGGCAGATTGCAATGATAAGGTAATGGACGTGTTTGCTGACCACCTCATTATGGTCAACATATGATCCCTTTCCACCCTGTCCCAGCTTCACAGAAAGTTATTAAACTTATACAGTGAGACAATCACCAGCCTACATTATCTAAATTTGTATGTGGTACATACATTTAAGAATCCTAGAAAAACACTTAGTTTTGAGTGAAGTTCATTTTCGGTTATTTCTCTCGTTCTCTTTTCTGTATATTTAGCAGCACTTTTTTTTTAATTTCTATTTTCTCGGTTCCCTCCCGGTTTCTGGGAACCAAGAAAATAACTGCATTTTACTCTGTTCACTAAGACAGTGCCAGAGTTTAGTGGTAAAATATAAAAGATTTGTACTTTCTTTTTGGCTTTTTGGCCTTTTATTTGCAGCCTTGTGTGGGAACTGCCCCGGCTCACAATAACTGTGGTTGGTTTCTGTGTGCTCTGCCAACATTTCATGCACTCTAAGTTCACTGTTGAAGTGAAATTTACAAGTCGGTCGGCTCACAATGAATGTGGTCAACATTTAGACCAGCTCTCAAGGACTGAGGTCAGACTGTTTCCAGTGGTGCCCTTCCATGTCTGTTTTCTGAGTTGGAACATCCAAGAAAAAGACTGTGCACACTGGTTTTAAAGGTGTACACAAGTGTGACACCAGTTTGTCTAGGGAAAATAGGCATACAGAGTGTTGCAGGTGTTTGAGCACTGCTCACAATCGGGAAAACTGTGAGTTTTGCGGAGTTTTGTGCTCTAAAACACAAAATAGAACACAGGCAAAACACATTTCACTGTCATCTGCTGTCTGTCTGTCCTTCCCCTGTAACTGTTGTGAACCCTTTGAAGAAAATGTCATTTGAATCCACTTTCCCTAAGGATATAGCTGGTAAAGCATTATCCTCAAGGAAGCATTCAAGAGAGTCAAAATCTGCATCTGATGTTTATTCAGATAAGGATAAGAAAGACAAAAAACAACATACTGATACTTAGGGCTGGCAGTATAACCTAGAAGTTAGAATAATGAACTGTGAATGAGTTTGGTACATCCAGCAGACAGATCTAGGTCTGATTCCCATAACCTCCACTTGCATACTGTGTGACTCTGAACAAGTCACTTAACCTCCCCAGTCGCCCCTGAAAACAGGCATCTGTGCCTAGTGGGCCTTACCTGGTTACCAAAGAATAAAATATATATATACTGTATATATATCATCTACCAGAAGTCTAAAGAAAGTAATAAAGGAGAAGCACATTGAACCTGAACTAGAGGAAACAGTGGTGCCTCCTGTCCAGACCACTTGTGGGGGTAAAAACAATGGTGGGGTTCAAGAATGCATGGGAAAGGAAAGAGGGTGAATGGGCTGGAGATCAAGTAGGATCTGTGGTGAGGCTATAGGCAGGAAAAATGGGCAGACTAGGTGGGCCAAGCTGTCCTTATGTGCTGGCAAATTCTGTTTCCTGGCCATCTATGGAAGAATTCAAACAAATGTGGTAATTTTTCCACAGTATGAAGCAGAAGGCAGACAGACTGCCTCCCTCTGGTCCTCCAAGCTCATTACCAGGAAGCCTTATGGAAGGAAATGCTGACACACTGTGATAGCCTGCCCTTTGGTGACAGGTCCTAGGCAATGCAGGTAGTAGAAGGTAGTCTGGATGCTGCTAAGCACAAGCTGTAAATGTTAGTGGAGATTAGTGACACTGCCACAAGGGGGTTAGCTAATGCAGCGGCCAGCAGCAGGTATGGCTTGCTTAGGACCACTGGTCTTTCACTTGGCCTGCAAAACAAAGCAGCTGATTTCCCATTTGAGAGAAAACCACTGTTTGCAGACCAGGCAGAGTTACATAGAAAATGATGACCAAAATAAGACAACTTACAAAATCTAATGGAAAAAGAAAAGAAAAAACAGGGATACAACAGACCCTATTGAAAGGGGTGTATGGGAAGGGATTTTTTTACCAGAGACAGTATACCCCTCAGTCATACCAGGCTCCAAGAGGTACAGGCTGAGCAAGAAGCTACAAAGGTAAGAAGCAAGTCACTACCACTAGCTCTTCTCAGCAAAACACTATCTCTGATGAGTTAAAGGGTGACAATCCCCAGGAACCTGTGGCAGGATGCCTTTCCTACCACCTCCAACACTGGCAATCCATAACAGATCAGTGGGTGCAGGAGGTGGGGAAGGGGAAGAGTCTCTATTTAGCCTTTCTAAAACAACCAAAACAGAAAAAGTTGAAATATTTCAAACCAAAATCAAAAGAACAGCAACAATTTCTGTTGGGCATTCAAAATCTGCTGTCTGAGAATGCCATAGTGGAAGAACCAGTAAAGAAAGGGGGATGGGATTCTTCTTCAGGAATTTTTAGTAAGGAAAAAATCGGGAGTGGTGGCCTGTACTTGACCTGAGGTGTCTCTACAGGCACATAAAGAAAGGCTTAGAATGGTAACCTTGCAAACAGTGATCCAGTCAGTACAGCAGTGAGACTGGCTCACATCACTATATCTGAAAGATGCATATTTTCACATTCCTGTGAGAGAATTACACAGAACATTCCTGAGATTCAGTGTGGGAACAAAACAGATATTTCAAGAATCAGTCTTCACCATTGATTTCCTAATTATGGTTCTGGAGCCGGAGGCATTGTCATTGAGGCACAGGTCGGGACACATAGGAAAACCAGGAGCAGTTGTAAAATTCGCAAATAGTGTTTTATTATTATTAACAGCAAAATAAAAAATAAAAATGTTTCAGTACAACTAATTACAATAGCAATACAAACATAGAAAGCAGAGTCCTTCTTCTGAGTTTTTCTTCTCAATTTCCAATCTCAGTCTTTCAGTCTCTGTCTCCCCCCTTGCAAAACATTGCAGCTCTTTTTATAACAAGTCTTTGCAGGGAGTTCGTTAAGAGAACATTCTGCTTTTCACACACTGTTCTTGTCAGTTTCAGCAGGTGCAGCAAAAAGAACATTGTGACACAGAACTGACCTCTTGTTGACAGCTCTGGAAATATTTTTCAAACCAGCATCTCAGGTTAACCTCTTGAATTCCATTTTTTGCAATCATTTCAACAGTATAACTATATACAGTTTTAAGCAAAGGGATTCCAGTATCAGTTACGTTTCCACATAAAAATTCACATATATTTTATAACTGCAGATATGCAAACAGTGAAGAAAAGACAGAAATAGTAAGGAAAGGCAGAGAGAGATAGCAAGAGGTGGAGAACTGTGAAACCATCAGCGTGATCAGTTCCTAGGTCTCGCAAGAAAATCTGTTTACGCAACCAGATAGACAAGAGACAAAATGGACAGGATAGAATAGACCCTTGCATTTAAACTCTTTCTGCATAACAAATGGGGCAGGGCCTTATTCAACCCTGTCACATACCCCCCTCTTTAAGAGGGTACCTGTTTTACAAAAACAGGTTTCCAAAACGTTCTATTGAATTCCCATCAAACATTAGCTTATAACTTTTACAGTTCAGTGCACATGCATCATAGCAAACACAGAAATTTCAACTCACATTTTTTCAAACTTTGGTATTCTCAATTCCTGATCCATATCTTGACAGAAAATCAGTATTGACATTCGCTTTCCCAGATTTGTGCATCACTTTAAATTTAAGTGGCTGTAGTGCCAGGTACCACTGTGTGATTCTAGAATTGTTATCCTTCATTTGGGTACACTAGCAGAGAGGATTATGATCTGTTAGAAGTAGAAAGTCAGCTCCTAGTAAGTAAAACTTAAGGGACTCCTTGGCCCACTTTGCCGCAAGGCATTCCTTTTCGATGATGGAGTACCTTTTCTCTCTGTCATGCAGTTTTCTACTTATGTATAGAATAGGATGGTCTTTCCCATCTATATGTTGACTCAAGACTGTACCTAGGCCTACCTCTGATGCATCAGTCTGTAACAGAAATGTTTTCTCAAAGTCTGGGCTTCTTAAAACAGGGGCTGAACATAATACAGCCTTAATAGCCCGAAAAGCCTTGTCACACTCTGGGGTCCATTTTACATTATTCAGAACTGTTTCTTTGTGAGTTCAGTAAGAGGAGTAACTAACTCGGCAAAGCTGGGAATAAATCTCCGATAATAACCAGCCAGCCCTAAAAATGACTTGACATGTTTCTTGGTTTTGGGGACAGGACAGTTTGCTACAGCTTCTGTCTTGGAAACCTCTGGCTTGACTTCACCATTTCCCAAAACATAGCCCAAATAGCTGGTTTCCTACATGCCCAGTGCACACTTGGTAGGATTAATTGTCAGACCTACCTTTTTGCTCGATTGGATAACTGCTCATAGGTATTCCAGGTGGCTTTTGCAGTCTGAACAGTACACCACAACATCATCCAGGTACACAGCACAATAACCATTGTGAGGGGATAAAAAGTACATCCATGTACCACTGGAATGTAGCAGGTGCGCCGTGTAAACCAAACAGCATGGTGTTGAACTGATAGAATCCTATAGGAGTGGCAAATGCAGTTTTGTCTCTGGATTCCTTAGCTAGGGGAATTTGCCAGTAACTCTTGGTGAGATCGAGGGTACTGATATACTTGGCACTCCCTAGTCTGTCCACCAAAGCATCTATTCTGGGAGTAGGATAACTGTCAAATTCTGACACTTAAGTTTCCTAAAATCAAGGCAGATTCTTACACCTCCTTCTTTTTTGTTTACAATTACCGTTGGTGATGGCCAAGCACTCCTTGACTCCTCTATGATACCCAGTTCTTTAATTTTTTGTGTTTCCTTAACCACATCATCTCTTGCCCCCTCTTGTAATCTGTATGTCTTTTGTCTAGTAGGGTAAGCATTCTTTGTCACTATTACATTCTCAACATCTTTTGCTTGGCCTAATGCTGTGGTAAAAGTACTGTTAAATGTCTTTAGCAAGTTACAGATTTCTGCAGTTTGTTCAGAGATTAAGGAAACATTCACCTTTACAGCATCAGCAGTTACAGTTTGTTTCGGTCGCTGCATCTCTTCTTTTCTCTGCTTCTCGAGTTGCTGTATTTCTTCTTTTCTCTGTGCCTCTAAACATTGAATCTCTTTTTCTGTCTGCTGCATCTCCTCTCTTCTCTGTTTCTCCATCTCTTGTTGTTGTATAGCCCACCATTTGAAAAAGGCAGCCAGGCTTTCAAGTTCTGTCACTTTCTGCTCTTTTTTTCCATGGCTGGCGCTGGCTGTACAGTCTCAGTTTGGACTTTTTGTTTCTGCTGGTTTGGCAGCCATTCTTCTGGTAATCACTCCTGGACTTGTTGCTGCAGAATCCATACCTTTCTGCTATGCTTCCCCAGTACTAGGTCTAGTACCCACGCACAAAACTCCTGGCTTAGAGTATGCACGGTGTAAATCCCACGCTTGACACCATCTGTCATCGAGGCACAGGTCAGGAAGCATAGGAAAACCAGGAGCAGTTGTAAAATTCACAAATACTGTTTTACTATTAACAACAGCAAAATAAAACATAAACATTGTTCAGCAGAATTATAATGGCGGTACAAACATAGACAGCGGAGTCTTTCTTCTGAGTTTTTCTTCTCAGTTTCCTCTCTCAGTCTCTGTCTTCCCCTCTTACAAAACATTGCAGCTCTTTTTATAACCAGTCTTTGCATGGATCCTGTTAAGAGAACATTCTGCTTCTCACACAGTGTTATTGTCAGTTTTAGCAGGTGCAGCAAAAAGAACATTGTGACCCAGAACTGACCTCTTGTTGACAGCTCTGGAAATATTTTTCAGACCAGCATCTCAGGTTAACCCCTTGAATTCCATTTTTTGCAATCATTTCAAAAGTATAACTATATACAGTTTTAAACAAAGGGATCCTAGTATCAGTTACATTTCCATATAAAGATTCACATATATTTTATAACTGCAGATATGCATGGGGGGAAGAAAAGACAGAAACAGCAAGGGAAGGCAGAGAGATAGCAAGAGGCGGAGAATTGCGAAACCATCAGAGTGATGAGTCTCACAAGAAAATCTGATTGCGCAACTAGACAAGAGACTGAAAATAATGTCTTTATATAGTGCCTTTCAGCTATCGAGGCGCTGTACATCAAGAATAAATAACACAGTAAAATCACAGTAGAGAAAATAAGTACAGAGCTAAAATCAATTTATGAAAGCTTGGTGCCATAAGTGGGTCTTTAAGGCCTTCTTAAAGGATAGAACAGACCCTTGCGTTTAAACTCTTTCTACATAAAAAATGGGGCAAGGCTTTACTCAACCCTGTCACAGGCATTCGGACCACTGCAGGAGAAAACTTTTTTGCAGGAAGGGAGCCAGCCATGACTATTAAGTACAGCACCTGTGCACCCCAACGTGGTGTCTCGCAACAGCCAATAACCATTGCTGGTTTCCTCAGTTACCTCAATTCTGTTCTTCCTGCCTTCAAGTGCACACTGTGGTAGTGTCAGCGCCTCAGTTCTACTCATCATTGTCTTTCTAAGGGCATGACTGCTATTTTTCTCCATTTTCATGGTACTGTTTGTGTTCATTATATTCTGCAATGCTGAAGTCCGAGAAGAAGGGGGCTAAATCATCGAAGAAAGTCTGATAGCCTCCCATTATGCATCGGTGTCCCGGTGGGAAATCCATGGATGTTCTGGATCAGCATCAGTACTGCACAGCCTGCCTTAGCACAGAGAATAATACAGATGTGTGTGATGCCTGCTTCTTGATGGACCACTGCACTTTGGAGAACCACATGTTGGGGTGGAGTTGTCTAAACTCCACCTGCAGAAGCAGGCGTCGCACACGTGCGGCCAAGGCTAATTCATCAAGCCCTTACTTTGGGCTTCTTCCTGGGATCTCCGGTTCCACAGAAGTACAGGGTCCTCCTTGACCTCACTGTGCTGAGGCATCGGAGGCCCTGATGGTATGACCTGTGGGACAGCCAGCTCCTCCCAGGCAGAAGCTGAGCACCCTCTGCCCTGAGCAGCACAGTCCCAGTGATGAGACTGCAGCTATATATTTAGTCTGCACCAGTAGACACCTCGGTGTTGTTTTCTGGTGCTACCCATGCTGTTGTCACCATTCACAGTGACAGTGAGCCGGGTGGCACCAGAGATGATGCTTGGCCCCCCTTCTGACACTGTCTGCCGTGTTAGAAGAGGGACCAACACTGGGGTTGTTTCTCGTACTGTTGCCAAGTCAGAGGTTATTATTAGCAACACTGAGGCTGGTGACAATGTCAGCAGTGGTAACGGACATGATGACGACTATGGTATTGGTCCTGGGTCTGGCTCTGGGTGAGATGCCAGTGATGATGTCACTAACCCTGGTGCTGTTCATGGCACTGAGGTGGGGGATAACTTTAGGGTTGACATCAAGGGCGGGGCAGTGCCGAATGTAATGATGGGGATGAGCCCATCTCTGAGCTTGTCGATGACCCTGAGCACGGTGCCAGAGGCATGTCAGTTCAGTGGTGGATGGCAACCTGGAGGCAGAGTTCTCCCCTGGAACCACTGGCCAACATTGTCACTGGTGAGAACCAGGGCTGCCCTATGGGGATTGTTCTACTCCACTCTTATCACCTGGGGATTCTCCCAGTGGGCACCAGTTGTGTCACTTCTTTGATGCGGGAAACCCCCTTTCGGGCAACTCTGCCAGGCCTTTCCCTCAGACAAGGTCCCCTGTATAGTTCCACAGCCCAGGCTGAGGCCCTTGAGACCAGTGGCCTCATTTCTCTCTAGGAGGGCCTCACCACTTCATGGTGAGGTTGCCCATGTTCTTATTCCCTTAGGGGCCAAGGGACCACTAACCTGGGGGCAATACAGGGAATTTGTTGGTGCTTTAGACACTTTTCATAGGGAGTCTGACAGGGCCCAGTTTAGGCCCTTATTTCCAGCACCAGTAGTCCCTAGGGTCAGTGCCTCATCTCCATTGGCATACTCCTCAGGGGACAACGAATCACCAATCCATTCTACATTCAGCCACTGAGTACACACTGTATCAGAGATTTTTTGTGGAGATGCTCCAGGCACTTGCCCTAACTGCATACACAAGTTGTGATCTGACAGCCCTGCCATAGGGACTCCTTGGGGTTCCCAATGTTGACACAATTGTCATTCCTCCATGGCCTATAGTCTTCAAGGAGGCATCAACGGCAGTGTGGAGGCATCCCTTCTCATGTCCAGCCACCCCCAGGGACCTCCTCATGCAGTACTGTGCACCCAGAGGGTCTGTAGTTGAGATGCTTCACCCCTCCTCAGGGCATGAGGTACTGCAGACCCCATCTGGGCCTCAACACCTCCTGCCTGATCAACTTCACTGAGATGAATGCCCTTGACAGGAAGGTTTTTAGTGTATCTCTGCACACCAGGCACACATGGCAACCTTCATACATTGCCTACGGTTGCAGCTAAAACAACTCTTAGCTGCAATGCCTTGGAGTGAGTGAATCAGGTAGGCGATTTACCTTTCTGCTCAAAGCCTAGAGGCAGCTCAGCAACAGTCAAGGGCATCATACGATGCCAATGAGGTGGCCTCCAGGCTAGCAGAAACTACAGTCTGCATCAGGCGGACAGTATGGCTTCGCCTTTCCTGACTGGCATCTTTGTCCCAGCTTAAGGTGCTTAACTCACATTACCAGGAGGCTCATTTCTTCTCCCCTAGGCTGAGGCAGAAACTGTTGTGGAACCCTCCTGCTCCTGTGCCACAGGAGCCCCCACCTGGCCTGGCTCTGGCCAGTCTTCGGTATCACCAGACTTGTAATGAGCCCCTGCCCTCAGGTGTTCTCCTCCACACAGAGGGCTGAAGGTATCTGTTACACTCAGGGGAGCCAACTTCTCCCTCCAAAAGAAGGGAAAGCTTGGTACTCTGACCAGTAAGTGGGACTCAGTGGTGAGGATGGATTCTTGGAAGATACAAAAATGATATACAGTATATGCCACTTATATCAGCTCCTGATGTAGCGGACTTCCGCTTCTAAGGGACATTTAGCCCATGCCAAAAGCCATTCGCTATTCCAGCTATGTTAAAAATTACTGTTAAAGCGGACCTTTAATTCCTGCAGTACCGTCCAATTAGTTCAAGCAATGAAGCAAATAACGATGCAATTAATGACGTTCAGGTGAATTACTGCCTTCTGATGCTAGTTTCAAAATCCCCATGATGTTCCTTTCCTCTAGCTGCTAACACTGTTCTTAGAGTTGTGCTGTGCTTCTACTGCCTAAATCATGAGTGCCACCAAGAATGCTGCTGGTAAGAGAACATGTCTCAGTCTTTCAAAAAAAGTGGAGATACTCAAGGAGATAGAGAGAATGCCAAAGTTAAGTGTTCGTGACCTCAGCACACATTTTTCTATCCCCAAGTCAACCTTGTCTGACTTGCTTAAGAATAAGGAGGCGCTCCTGTCAGACTGGCATTGTAATCAAAACCCAGATAGAAAAAGAAAGCGTGAAGGAAAAGATACCGATGTGGAAGAAGCACTTTTGTATTGGTTTACTAATGCAAGGGGTAGGGAGGCTTTAATTAGTGGCCCCTTACTGTTGTAGAAAGCTGACCAGATAGCTGTTGCCATGGGAAAAACTGATTTTAAAGCCACGGATGGGTGGCTGAGTAATTGAAAAATGCGGAACAACATTTCATTCCGCAAAGTCCATGGCGAGAAGCTAACAGCTGACACACCAGCTGCTGGAGCGTGGCTGTAGGAAGTGTTGCCTGATCTCCTTCAAGGCTACTCACCAGATAACATCTTTAATACTGATGAGACTGGGCTGTTTTTTCATTGTGTTGGTTACGGCACACTTGCCTTTAAGTCAGAGAATCCCTTAGGTTTGAAAAAAGCTAAGGAATGCATCACGGTCCTCCTTATGTGTAACATGTCTGGAACGGAGAAACAAACACCAATAGTGATTGGTAAAAGTGCACAGCCAAGGTGTTTCAGAGGCATGCAGCATTTACCAGTCATCTATAAAAATAACAAAACAGCGTGGATGACTTCCGAGATCTTTTCACATTGGCTGAGGAACTGGGACCGATCACTGAGATCTCGGAAAATCGCCTTGCTTTTAGACAACTGTACCTCCCACTCGCCAATAGCTGGTTTAAAAAACATTAAACTTGTGTTCCTACCATCCAAGACCACATGTTTAATGCAACCCTTAGATCAAGAGATTATTTACAGCTTCAAGCGCCACTATGTCAGGCTGATGAGGGGAAGATTGCTTGATATTCTGGATGTTGAGGAAGAAATTACTGCTTCTGTCTGCATACGACGCATTAACTTGCTTGATTCAGTACGCCTTATACAGCAAGCATGGCACATTGTCTCACAAGAGACAATACAAAGATGCTTCCGAAAGGGAGGATTCACCAATGACTCCCTAATTGGTGTTGTACCTGAGGAGGAGGAGGAGCCAGCTGTTACTGATTTGCCCACTGAGATCATGAATGAGCTGTGTTTGCTGGTAATGACACACCTCACTCTGATATCGATGACATCGCAGAAGCAATCAGTGCATCGCAGGGAGCACGAACAGACGAGGATGATGAGGAGATTTTATCTCAGGAAGAGACCAAGGATGGCGAGGTGCTTGTAACATCGGAGGAAGTAAGGAAGGCAATTCTGACTCTCCATCGGGCCATTGAGCAGCGAGATGATATTACCCCCCAGTGGGATCAGGTTGCTAATGTAGCGATTGCCTGGCATCGCTACACGATAGGAAAAAAACGCCAAACTACAATGGAGGATTACATCCATAAGTAGATCTTGCGGTAGATAAGTACAGCACAACCGAGAACAGCGCTTTTGTTTGTTTTTATTTTTTAAGCTATTTAAATAAAGTTTATAGAGTTTTTTTGCAGATTGCAACTAAGTCCGAAAAGGACTATAAATCACTACCTTTGTTATACTCAGCGCTTGCCTTACTTCTCTTTACACTCTGCGCTCGCTTTTTTGGTATTGCGTGAGGATATTGATGTAACGGACGCCGCATTTAATGGACACATTGACGGTTGTCAAATCAGTCCGTTACAAGCGTCATATACTGTACTTACCATATTTGTTGATCTTCCTGAACATCTTCACCATTGATTACCAAACCCGCCAATGGTCCCCACTCTAGCATAGCCAGGGCCTCTGGGTAACTCACTCTGTTAGTGCTGGCCAGCACCACTAAGGCTAGGGCATCCCCTCAGTTGCACTCCCTTACAGTGGTTTTCAAAATACAAAAAAAAGAGGTTGAGTTAAGGGAACTGCAGAGGGGCCTTAACCAGGTAGCATGCATGGTGACATTCACTAAGGTACTACCTGTGTATGGCCAAGGGGAGGACAGGGCACTCTGCACCAGGAACATTTACAGTTGGTTGAAGCAGTGGTGCAGGGAAGAGGGTTTTGGCTTCATTGGGGACTGGGGGCCAACCTAGAAGGATATGGGCCTCTACTGAAGTGATGGCCTGCATCATTCTGGGAAGAGAACCACAGTCCTCAGTGGGAAGTTTAAATGTTACTTTGAATGAGTATTTAAACTAGCCGGGGGGGAGGCTGTATTACTGAGGGAGGCATAAACTGCCCCTGCCACAGGTTGAAGAAGCAACAACGATGGAGGACTGGAGGTGAGAAACCCACCAGGGCAGGGGTGGAAGATAAAGAGGTGTAGACATGGTGGAGTACAAGGGGGTGAGAACAAAGGAAGCAGAAAGAGAGTTGTAAAGGGGACAAGAAACTGAGAAAGTACACATGAGGAAGCCAGCAGAAGAAGGCAATTTGGTGTATCAAGTCTGCTCGTATTGCAGGGTACACAGCTTGAGCTAATGTCCCTGCCCTTGCTCCCCATTCCTACCATCCTCCCTACCCATAATTGTTACTTTTCCCCATACCTATCACAGCCTTTCTTAAAGCTGCCCACCATCTTCAATGAGATGACCTCTTCCGGCAGTGCATTCCAAGTGTCTACCACCCTCTCTGTGAATAAGTGCTTCCTGACCTCCCTCCTAAACCCCCCACCCTCCAGTTTAAGACTGTGCCCCCTAGTGTTATGGTTGTTACTCAGCTTAAAAAGACTCTCCTTATCCACCTTATTTATCCCTTTTAAGTACTTGAAGGTCCCAATCATGTCCCCCCCCCCTGTCTTCTAGGGAGTACATGTTCAGTGCCCTCAACCTCTCCTCATATGCCTTACCCTGCTGACCCACTGTCATCTTTGTAGCCCTCCTCTGGACCTTCTCCAGCAGGTTAATGTCCTTTATGAGGTGTGGGCACCAATACGGAACTCCATACTCTAGATGCGGTCTACCAGTGACATGTACAAGGGCAGTATAACCTCCTCTGTGCTACTACTGATCCCCCTAGATATGTATCCCAGCATCTTATTTGCCTTTGCTGCTACTTTATTGCACTGCATGGAGTGCTTCAGGTCACTAGAGATCATCACTCCCAGGTTCTTCTCCTCCTCTGATGCAGATACTCAGACTCCACCCAGCTAGCACTCTGTCCTGGGATTCTTGGCTCCAATGTGCATAACTTTGCATTTCTTGGCATTGAAGGCAAGCTGCCAGATCCTGGACCAGCTCCCCAGCTTTTCTAGATCTTCCTTTAAGTCCTGTATCCCTTCAGCTGTGTCCACTCTTCTGCAGAGCTTGGTGTCATCCATGAATAGGCACATTTTGCTCTCGGTGCCATCCCCAATGTCATTGATGAAGACATTGAACAACACCGACCCCAGCACAGAGCCCTGTGGTACCTCTCTGGTATCAGATAACTCTCCCCCCACAGCCACCCTCCAGGTACTGTCCCTCAGCCAGTTTCAAACAACATGAAGTCTTGCTGTATTCTGACTATTGCAGTTAGGTCCTGCCTTTCAACTTCCCCAAAGAACAAAGAGTTAACTTTCCATGGCTAGCATGGAATGTTCTGCACGAGCTTGGTTGAAGCCCCTGTCTGCTGTTGTTTAAACTCCAACCATCAGATTCTTTACTCCGCCTCACTGAACAGTCGCTCTGGAGATTTCTCCTTTGCTCGGTTCAAAAAAGTCAAAGTGTCATTTTTCGCTCAGTTTCTACTGAATTTCTGCTACCGAATCTGTCGGTTTAAGCCTCTGTCTGTGGTACCGTGAGTACTAGATAGGTTTTAAATTTAGTTTCTGTGTGGAACTGGTAAATTTTGGATCGGTTCAGTTTGAACCGATCAGTTTAGTCTTAAAATGTTTGTGAGTTTACTTAGAGTGTGGTAACTGGTCCGTATCAGTTCTAAAAAAATTGGATTTAATTAAGTTTTATTCCAAGACCCATAACACGGTCAGGAACCAATAGGGGAGTCTTGCCTGGCAGATTGCCAAAAAAAGGGTACGTTTTGGATAGGATTGGCCATGTCTGAGAAACCCAAGAAAAAAACCGGGCCCACTGGGTTTCAACACTGCAGTGTGTGTGGGGAAGCCTTTGCCAAGGCTGATCCCCACCCCACCTGTGTTTATTGTCTGGGGTTTGACCACCTCAATTCAGACTGCCAAATTTGTAAGAGTTTTCCCAAAGCTACCCTGGATAAGAGAGTAGGTAGACTGAGGGAAAGGGAGGCCGAGAAGTCCGCTGACACGGATGGCCAGCCCGATTCGGTTCCGACCAAACCAGAAGGAGTGCCCTCTGACCAGGGCAAAAGGAGAGCCGATTCTGAAGAGTCAGTTCCAGTTAAAAGAAAGACAACAGAAAAATCATCTGGTTCGGATCCACAAATTCATTCTCCAACCGCTGATGAGATAGCCAAAGCGATAAGGAAAGTGCAATCGCTAACCTCGGTTCTGGCTGAACAGCACCATTTGGCAGGGGCTCGGTTCGGTCAGTGCCCCCGGTTCCGGATTACACTTTAGAAGAATTTTATGAACTGGAGGAGGAAGAGGGAGAGTATCAGGATGATGATGATGATGGCGATTATGAAAGTCTGGATGTGCCTATTGACCTGGACATCTCCCCAGACAGACCTTCAGGTGTTTCTCCTCCAAGGCTTTCTGAGTCCCCTTCCCACTTTATGTTTTACAAGAAAGTGGCTGAAACCCTCCAGCTTCCTATGGAAGATGCAGTAGAGGATCAGGAGGAGCCTGATTTTGTTGAAATGATGGACATCCCAGAGTCCAGGAGACTGTCTATTCCCCTCCATAAATCTTTTGGGAAACAGACAATTAAAATTCTAAAGACTCCTAACTCCATACCTCCTGTGGACAGACAAATGAACAAGAGCTATACCCTTTCAGGCTCGGACATGGAGTTCCTTTCTCAGCAATGCAGCCATGTTGGGGTAGTGCAGGCTGCTGCCTGTGATAAGTCGAATATTCCCTTGGCATCACACACCCCAGATAAGGACTCCAGGAGGATTGATGCCATGGCAAAGAAGCAGTACATGGCAGCATCTTTGGGACTCAGGCAGGCTAACTACATGGCCTACATAGCTAGATACCAGAAGTCCAGGTGGGACACTGTGCTGACTCTGGCTAAACAGGCCCCTGACCAGTTTGCCAAGGAACTGGAGCAGGTGGCTGCGGATGGGACTGAGGCATCCAAGGTGCAATTGCATGCTGCTGTGGACTCCAATGATGTTTCATCTAGAGTTGTGGCTACATCTGTGGCCCTTTGGAGGATGACTTGGCTCAGATGTACTAGCCTATCACAGGATACCCAGGCTAAGGCCATGGATTTCCCTGTCATTGGTAATTCTCTCTTTGGGGAGCAGACAGAGAACTACATGAAAAAGATGGATGAGTACAGGACCACCTACAGGAGTGCTAAGGCCAAAGAAAGGCAAGCCACTCCTCAAAGGCAGCACTCCAGGGGCAGGGGCAGGCCCTTTCAAATGCCTTTTTACCAAGCCCAGGCCTCCTCTTCTTCTTATGCTCAGAGGGGGTTCTTCAGAGGGAGAGGCAGATGGGGAATGAGCAGGCCTGCTTCCACCCCTCAGCCTAAAGCCCCTGCCAAGCAGACACCCTGATAGGTCTGCCTGGGCCGATTCTCCAGTACCTGTAGGGGGCAGACTGGCTTACTTTGTCCAGGACTGGAAGTCTCTGACATCAGACAAGGGGTCCCGGACGTAGTAAGCCAGGGACTGGTTCTCAGCTTCAAAAAATTTCCCAAGATGAGAACCAGATCCTTTCCACCTGCAAATCCATCAGAGACCCTTGCCCTACAGGCAGAGGTTTCTTCCCTTCAAACACCATGAAGTCTTGCTATATTAGGACCATTGCAGTCATTCCCCACACTTGAACTGCCCCGGAGAGGAAACAGTTAACTCCAGAGTGATCTGGAGTTCCACAGCACGAGGGCGCTGTTCAAAGCTCTATCTGGCTAGTTTCAAATGAAACTGTCAGATTCTTTACTCCGCTTCACTGAACAGTCGCTCCGGAGATCAGCTCCTTCAGCTCGGTTCATTTCTCGGTTCAAGCGAGTATTTTCGGTTCATTTGAACCGCCAAAAACTATTTATTTTACGCATTTGGTTAAAAGCTCTATCTGGTAAACCGTAAGTACAGAAATTAAGTCTGTGTGAAATTCATTATCGGTTCGGTTTTGAACCGATCGGTTTATAAAATATATGTGTCAAACTGTTTGGTTGGGCTTTTGAAGTGCGGTTCCCGGTTCTTATCGGTTCTAAAAAACCTACTTTTATTTGGGTTTTTCAAATACCCGTGATGCAGTTAGGAACGATAAGGGTGTCTTACCTAACACTGCCATCTAAAGGAGCAAGTTTTTGGTTAGGCTGGCATTATGTCTGAGAAACCCAAAAGAAAATCCGGGCCACTGGGTTTCAACACTGTGATGTCTGTGGGAAGCCTTTGCCAAGGCTGACCCACACACACTTGTTTATTGTCTGGGGCTGACCACCTCCTGTCAGACTGCCAGGTGTGTAAAAATTTCCTGCAGCCACCCTGGAAAGAGAGATTGGGCCGGCTCAGGAGCGAGAGGCCAAAGTCCGCTGACCTGGATGGCCAGCCCGGTCCAGTACCCACTGGACCAGAGGGAGTGCCCTCTGACCAGGCGCGAGACTTCCTCGGGCAAAGGAAGGCTGGTTCAGAGGAACCAGTCCCAGCAAAAGACAAAGAAATCAGCAGGTCTGGAGTACAAAATTGTCTCTCCAACTGCTGCAGATAACTAAAGCCATTCAGATTGTCCAATCTTTGTCTCAGGGATCTGCCAACCCCTGCATCTGGGAAAAGGGTGGCTGTTCAGTCCCAGTGGTTCAGGATTATGGTGTTGAGGATTTTTATGAACCACATGAGGGGGAGGAGGAATTTGATCAGTATGTTTGTGACTGGGAAGGTCTGGACGTGCCCATTGAACCGGACATTTCTCCAGATAGACCTTTAGAATCTCCTCCTATGCTGTCTGAGTCCCCTTCTCTTTTTATGTTTTACAAAAAGGTTGCAGAAACCCTCCAGCTTCCTTTAGAAGAGGCTGTGGATGAGCAAGAGGAGCCTGATTATGTTGAAATGATGGATATTCCAGAGTCTAGGAGGTTGTCTATTCCTTTGCATAAGTCATTTAGGAAGCAAACAACAAAGATTTTAAAAATCCTCATTCTGTCCCTCCTGTAGATAAAAAATGGACAGAAGGTATACCTTATCAGGCCCTGATACAGACTTCTCTCTGAGCAGTGTAGTCATGTAGGTGTGGTGCAAGCTGCAGCCTGTGACAAGGCTAATATTCCCCTGGCCTCACATCCTCCTGATAAGGATTCCAGGAAGATTGATGCCATGGCGAAAAAACAATATATGGCAGCTTCTTTGGGACTCAGGCAGGCTAATTATATGGCTTATGTGGCTAGATATCAGAAATCTAGATGGGACACTATATTGCAGTTAGCCAGGCAGGCCCAGGGCCAGCTGGCTAGTGAGTTGGAACAAGTGGCTGCTGATGGCATTGAAGCCTCTAAAGTTCAATTTCATACTGCTGTTGATGTTAATGATGTTTCCTCTAGGGTCATGGCCACTTCTGTAGCTTTCCATAGGTTGGCATGGCTCAGATGCACTAATCTGTCCCAAGATACTCAGTCAAAGGCTATGGATTTTCCTGTAACGGGAAATTCTCTGTTTAGTGATCAAGCGGAAATTATATGAAAAGATGGATGAATACAGAACTACTACAAAAGTGCCCAAGCTAAGGAGAGGCATGCCACTCCAAAGGCATGCCCCAGGGGTGAGGGTAGCCTTTCCACAGGCCCTTTTACCAATCTCAAGCCTCCTCTGCTTTTTCACAGAGGGTTTTTTTCAGAGGCAGAGGTAGACGGGGCACAGGTAGACAGTCGCCTTCCCCTCAGCCTAAAGCTGCTGCCAAGCAGGCACCCTGATGGGGTGCCCAGGGCCGTTCTCCTGTACCAGTGGGGGCAGGTTGGCTTATTTCAGCCAGAACTGGCTGTCCCTAACTTCGGACAGGTGGGTTCTGAAGTAGTAAGCCAGGGCCTGGTTCTCAGCTTCAAACAGTTCCCAAGGATGAGAGCCAGGCAATTTCCCCTGCAAACTCTTCAAAGCCCTTGCTTTGGAAGCAGAGGTTTCTTCCTTCTGGATTGCAAAGCAGTGGAAGGGGTCCCCTTGCCATCAGGGCAAGGGACTGTATTCAAGATATTTTCTTACCCCAAAAAAGACAGGAGAATGGCGGCCCATCTTAGACTTAAGGTACCTGAACAAACATCTATTGAAACCAAAGTTCAAAATGTTAACTCTAGCAATGATTTTGCCTTCCCTGAGGCCAGAGGACTGGTTAGCTTCCCTGGACCTCAGGGCGCCTATTTTCATGTCATGATCAGGCCTTCTCACGAAAGTACCTCAGGTTCGAACTGCTCTCTGGCCACTACCAGTTCAGAGCAATGCCCTTGACGGCTAACCTCGGCTCCAAGG
The DNA here is from genome assembly GCA_016271365.2 of Neoceratodus forsteri. Classification (NCBI taxonomy): domain Eukaryota; kingdom Metazoa; phylum Chordata; order Ceratodontiformes; family Ceratodontidae; genus Neoceratodus; species Neoceratodus forsteri. The sequence goes on from CM028131.1 coordinate 1,319,140,603, forward strand.
GTATTCACAAAATGTCTAGCTGTGGTAGTGGCTCATCTAAGAAGGCAAGAGTTGCTGTGTTTCCCTACCTGGACGACTGGCTCATAGTGGGTCAGTCTCCAGATCAGGTAAAATCCCACTTGCAAGTCACCCAGCAGCTTCTTACTTCCCTAGATTCCTGCTGAACTTACAAAGTCAGTTCTGGAACCTGTTCAGGTTCTAACTTTCATAGGTGCAGAATTGAACACAAAGTTAGCCAGGGCATTTCTCCCTCGGAAAGAGTGGACAGGCTCATTGCCCTGGCATCCTCCTTACCCTGTGGGCTCTCGACCAGCAAGGCACTTTCTGCAACTCCTAGGGCACATGGCTGCTTCCACAGCTGTCGTGCAGGGAGCAAGATTTCAGATGAGGGACATCCAGTTCCACTTGAGGTCCTATTGGTCTCAAAGGAGGGACCCCTTACCAAATTAGTCCGGTGACCAAAACCTGATCCTGGCCCTTCAGTGGTGGCAGGATCAAAGCAATCTTACTCAAGGGGTTCCCTTTATACCTGTTTTACACTCCTCACCCTCACCACGGATGCCTCCTGTTAGGGTGGGGGCTCACTGGCGACCTTTCCACTCAAGGAGTGTGGTCCCCCAGGAATCTCTGCTCCACATCAATCTTTTGGAACTCAGAGCTGTTCTTTTAGCTCTTCAGGCTTTTCAACTGTTGTCCAGAACAAGTAGTTCAAATCAGGACAGACAACACCACAACAATGTGGTACATCAACAAGCAAGGGGCACTCGGTCATCAGCCTTGTGCACGAAGCAATGAAGTTGTGGTCTCTGGCTTACTCCTAAACACCTCCCTGATCGCAATTCACCTTCCAGGAAAGGACAATGTCCTGGCGGATGCTCTCAGCAGGATTTCTCAGGGCCATCACGAATGGTCTCTGAATCCTCAGGTATTGGGGTCGGGTCTTTTGCCAGATGGGGCACCCCTCAGATAGATCTCTTGCAGCCCCAGACAACCATCAACTTCTCTATTTTGTTGCAGGCCTCCAGTGCTGGGCCCAGTCCCCTGGACGCCTTTCTGCTGGATTGGAAAGGAAATTCATATGCTTTTCCCCTTCCCTCTCCTCTTCAGGGTATTGGTAAAAATCAGAACTCAGCCCTGCAAAGTGGTTCTGATTGCTCCAGACTGGGCCAGACAGCCCTGGTATCCTCTCCTCCTGTCCCTGACAATCCACCCTCCCCTGACCTTGCCCAGGACCCACGACTTGCTGACCTGTGCACAGGGGAGAGTGTGGTACCCGGACCTCAAATCCCTCCACCTCAAGGCTTGGTTCTTGAGGAATTAGAATTTGCTGATTTGCACCTTTCTCAAGGGGTCCTGGATATTTTAAAGGCTTCTAGGAAGCCTTCCACTAGGGCCACTTACAATTCTAAGTGGAAGAGGTTTTCCTTCTGGTGTTCGGAGAAACAAATTGTACCAGAATCTGCTGACTTGGCCACTTTACTGGACTATTTGGCCCATCTAAATTCCCTAGGCCTTAGACCAGCTACCTTGAAGGTTCATCTGGCAGCTGTTTCTGCCTTTGTTTCCAGGGAGGCCTGTTTCTCTTCCTCTCACCCTGTGTTTTCCAAGTTTTTTAAGGGGTTACTTCACTAACCTCCCTTTGGGAACCAGCCCCTGCCTGGGACCTGAATGTTTGCATTGCTCAGTTAATGCAACCTCCCTTTGAGCCCCTTTCTTGACAGATCTCAAGTATTTAACATGGAAAACTGTTTTTCTAGTGGCTATCACTTCTGCCAGACGTATAAGTGAGTTGCAAGCCCTTTCAGTGGAAAAGGATTTTATTTCTTTTCACAGGGATAAGGTAGTCCTCAGGACTAACAGAAAGTTTTACCCAAAGTGGTTTCAGATTTTCATCTGAACCAGTCCATTCTCTCCCAGTATTTTCACTGAGCATTCTTCCTCGGGTGAAAGGAGACTACACAGCTTGGACGTCAAAGAGCCCTAAGCTACTATGTGGAGCGTACCAAGGGTCACAGTTCGAATCCTCCAACTCTTCCTTACCTATGGAGAGGTTGGCAAAGGGAGACCTGCCACTAAGAGGACAATTGCAAGGTGGATTGTCTCTTGTATCCAATTCTGTTACCAAAAACTAGGTAGGGAACCCCCCTCAGGACTGAGGGCTCACTCCACCAGGGGTACAGCTGCATCTCTAGCGGCTGCTAGAGATATTCCCATTTTGGAAATTTGTCAAGCTGCTACCTGGAAAACAGTTCACACCTTTACCAAGCATTATTCCCTGGACGTCCAGTCCAGGAGAGATGCTCGTTTTGGCACAGCTGTACTTCAGAGCCTATTTCCTAAGTAGGTTCTGACCCTCCTCCATGGAGGTACTGCTGTGTAATCTGCAATGAGTCCTAATATAGCAAGACTTCATGGTGTTTGAGAAAAATTACTCACCTTAGTAATTGCTTTTCTTCTCATGGAGTCTTGCTATATTAGGACAACCTCCTCCTACCCCTCTCAGAACTCCTACTTGGGTATGGGTTGGCAAATTAGTGCAAGCACTGTGTCATGCCATTTTAGTCTCTCTAGTTTCCCCCTTGTTTCCTTTGGGTTAGGGAACTAGGTATTTCTGTTTTTGTTAAGTGGTAGATGGTCCCTCTCTGGACTTGAGTCTTTTGGGAGAGGGCCTATTAGTCTTGTAAGGGTGATCCTAACAATAAATATTGTATTATTCTGTGATTGTTCTTATTCTACTAATGGTAGGTAGCCGATGCCTAGTGTAGACTTTTTCCACACAGACTTGCTATGTTAGTTTAGCTCCGTAAAGAACCTGACAGTTTCATTTGAAACTAGCCAGATAGAGCTTTGAACAGCGCCCTCGCGCTGTGGAACTCCAGATCACTCTGGAGTTAACTGTTTCCTCTCCGGGGCAGTTCAAGTGTGGGGAATGACTGCAATGGTCCTAATATGGCAAGACTCCATGAGAAGAAAAGCAATTACTAAGGTGAGTAATTTTTTCTTCTGGCTCTCAGAGCCATAGAAAGGGTTCCTACCCTACACTAGGGCAAAGGATTGTACTCCAGGTACTTCCTAACCCCCAAGAAAACAGGAGAATGGCGGCCCATCCTGGATCTAAGATATCTGAACAAGCACCTTTTAAAACCAAAGTTCAAAATGGTAACTCTGGAAATAATTCTGCCCTCTCTAAGGCCAGGGGACTGGCTAGCCTCCCTGGACCTCAAAGATGCCTACTTTCACATTCCCATCAGATGCTCCCACAGAAAGTACCTAAGGTTCGAGTTGCCCTCAGGCCACTATCAATTCAGAGCAATGCCCTTTGGCCTAACATTAGCCCCAAGGGTGTTCACAAAGTGCCTGGCAGTAGTGGTTGCTTTCCTAAGGAGAAAAAAGATTTCCGTCTTTCCATATCTGGATGATTGGCTCATAGTGGGTCAGTCTCCAGACCAAGTCAAGTCGCATCTGCAAATAGTTCAGCAAGTGCTCACTTCCTTAGGATTCCTCCTCAACCTTCCAAAGTCAGTTCCCGAGCCAGTACAGCTCCTCACCTTCATAGGTGTGGAGCTGGATACAGTAAGGGCAAGAGCCTTCCTTCCCCTGGACAGGGCAAGGACCCTTATGGAACTGGCCTCTTCATTCACCCTACAGGTGTCTCAACCAGCAAGGCATTTTCTTCAGCTTCTGGGCCACATGGCAGTTTCCACAGCAGTGGTCCAGGGAGCAAGATTCCAGATGAGGGACATTCAGTTCCACTTAAGAGCCTTCTGGTCCCGAAGAAAGGATTCCCTTACCTAACTAGTCCCAGTGACTCAAACCCTGATCCAGGCTTTGCAATGGTGGCAGGATCAGGACAATTTGAGACAAGGGGTTCCTTTTTGTCACTCAGTCTCATTCAGTGATACTCACCACAGATGCTTCCCTGCTGGGCTGGAGAGCCCACCTGGGGGATCTTACCACCCAAGGGCTGTGGTCACCTCAAGAATCTCTGCTTCACATCAATCTCTTGGAACTCAGAGCAGTGTTTCTGGCACTGCAAGCCTTTTCCAAATCTGGCACAGAACAAGGTGGTCCAGATTAGAACAGACAACACCACCACCATGTGGTACATCAACAAGCAAGGAGGCACTCGGTCTACGGCCCTGTGCACAGAGGCAATGAAGCTGTGGTCCCTGGCCTATTCCCTGCAAACCTCTCTGATAGCAGTTCACCTCCCAGGGAAGGGCAATGTCCTAGCAGATGCTCTCAGCAGGATATCCCAGGGCCATCACGAATGGACCCTAGATCCCCTAGTTTTGAAAGTGATTTTCTCGAGATGGGGGACTCCACAAATAGATATTTTTGCAGCCCCAGACAATCACTAACTTCTTCTCTTTTGTTGCAGACCCCCAGTCTTGGGCTCAGTCCCCCTGGATGCTCTGATTCTGAATTGGGAAGGGAAATTTCTATATGCTTTCACCCCCTTCCCTCTCCTGTTCAAAGTGTTAGTCAAGATCAGGTCACAACATACTAACATACTATTTGCCAGCAGATTAGGCCTTACGGTCTATCGAGTCTGCTCGAACCTTAGATCCTTAGTTGGGTGCCGAGGCCCTCCCATCCCTTGTGCTGCAGAAACCCCTATCATCCATCCCCACCCCCCTGGGACAGGCCATCATCTGATACATCCACTTTCTGTGTCTGTCCCACCCTCTCTTGAAGCCCTCCACTATGGATCTCTGGAACCAGCTCGCCAGGCAGTGCATTCCAAGGGTCCACCACTCTCTCAGTGAAAATCTCCTCCTCTTTCCCCTCACCCTTCCACCTTCCAACTTCAAACCATGCCCTCTGGTGATACCTCCTGCTTTAGTCTAAAGATCCCTCCATGTTTACCCTATTTATTCCCTTGAGGTACTTGAAGACCTCAATCATGTCCCCTGTCTCTCCTCTCCTCCAATGAAAACAGGCAGAGCTCCTCAAGTCTGTCCTCATACATCAAATCCCCTAGCCCTCGTATCATCTTAGTTGCCCTCCTCTGTACCCTCTCCAGGAGCTGTATATCCCTCTTCAAGTGTGGTCTCCAGTACTGCACACAATACTCAAGGTGTGGTCTAACCATTTCATTGTACAGCAGCAGAATCACTTCCTTGCTCCTAGAGGTGATCCCCCTTATGATGCATCCCAACATCCTGTTTGCCTTGCTAGCCGCTCTCCTGCACTGCTCAGAGTTATTCATACATGCATCCACCATGACCCCTAGGTCTTTTTCCCCTATTGAGGTCTCCAGCGTGTCCCCTCCCAGGGTGTACCTCTGTTTAGGGTTTCCCCAACCAAGATGCAACACCTTGCACTTAGTGATATTGAAATTTAATTTCCATGTGTGAGCCCAGCTTTCCAGGGTGTCCAGGTCCCCTTGCAGGGCCAACCTCCCCTCTTCTCCCTCAACTACTGCTCCCATCTTGGAGTCATCCGCGAAGAGGCTCATTTCACACCCTATACCCTCCCTGATGTCCAATATGTATGCATTAAACAGGACTGGACCCAGGACTGAGCCCTGCGGTACCCCACTACCAACCTCTCTAGGGTTCGAGAGCTCCTACAGACCACTACTCTGGGTGCGTCCAGCTAGCCAGTTTCATCCATCTGACCATCAAAGGGCCTACTCCTAACCCCATCAGTTTCTCCACCAGACCATTGTGGGGACAGAGTCAAACGCCTTGCTGAAGTCCAAGAATAATACATCCACAGGCTTTCCCCTGTCCAGTTCTGATGTTACCGTCGTAGAACTCCACAAGATAGGTTTGACATGATCTACCTGCACAAACCCATGTTGCCGACTATCCAGACCTCCCACCTCCTCAAGTACACCCCAATCGTTCCTTTAGTATACTCTCCATTAATTTTCCCACCACGAGGTCAAACTGATGGGTCTATAGTTACCTGGTACTTCCTCGACCCCCTTTTGGATTGGCACCACATGTGCCTCCGCCAACTCAGGTACCCTCCTGTCTCAAGTGACCTGTTGAAGAGCTCCGCCAGGTGCAGCAAATATGTCCGCCAATTCCCATAGTACTCTCGGATGAATGCCATCTGGCCCAGGAGATTTGTCTTTCTTTAGGGCCTTGAGGGCTAACCACACCCTTTTGGTGGAGATAGCATCATCCGTCCCCTCCACCTTACTGGCCTTTTTATCCTTATCCAGATGTGACATCCCTGTGGTACCTCTCCCTCCCTCTTGCTCCATTTCTGTTGCTCCCCTGATCCCACTCACTGCCGCTTCTATCCCCATTGTGCCTTGCTTTGTAGATATCCCATCCCCCTCACTAGTGAACACAAAGGCAAAGTACTCGTTAAATACCTCTGCCTGGTCCCTCACCGCTTCCACCCACCCTCCTTCTGATCTCAATCTGCTGAGATGGCCCTTAGTTTTTCTCCGCTCCCCAATATACTGGAAGAATCCCTTTTCACCTCCTTGTATTCCCTGTGCCAGCCGCTGCTCTTTACTGGACTTTGTTCCCCTCAACATACGGGTGACTTTTCTAGATGCAAGATGGTACATTTCCTTATCTCTATCCCCTCTTGTCATTTTATATTTTTTGTAGGCCACCTTCTTCTTTCTGACTGCTACCTGTACCTCACTGGACCACCAGCATGGTTTATGTGACCTTGCTCCCTTACGTTTCAACTTAGCGCAGATCCTGACTGCCTCATGAAGTCCCCGTTTTATGACCTCCCATCTCCTTTCCACACTTGTCATTGATGTAATCCCCTTCAAGCGATCCTTGAGAATATTTCCCATGCCCTCAAAGTCTGCCTCCCTGAAGTCCACTGCCAGTGTCCTAGATCTCCTCCCCTCCCCCATGCTTATTTGAAACCAGACAGTATTGTGGTCGCTCCCAGTCAGGGGGTCCTGTACAACCAGGTCCCTTACCAGATCCCCATCTGCCAGAACCACGTCAGGACATGCCCCTCCCTTGTGGGCTCCATCACATGCTGTGTTAAGAACACATCCTGGCAGCCGTCCAGCAGTCTCTGCTCCTTGGCCACCTTAGAGGACATGGTTCCCCAGTTAGTAACTGGCATATTAAGGTCCTCCATCAACACCACTCCTTCCCCTTTTGGTCCACACTGGGCAATGATGTTGTCCAGCAAACCATCCTCTAGAACATCACTCATCCCGGGGGGTCTATATACTACATCCAGTTTGACCATATCTCCTGCTAGGGATCGTAAGGTGACCCATAGGGCCTCCACATTTCCCTCTGCTTCTTCTACCCTAGCAATTTCTATGTCATCTCTAATCAACATAGCCACTCAACCCCCTCTGCCCTCCTTTCTATCCTTCCTAAGCATAGTGTATCCCCATCGTTCAGGTCCCAGTCTTGGTTTTGTTGTTGCCCGTCTCCGTGACATATCCTCCTCCCGAACAGCATGGCCTGGAACTCTGGCAACTTGTTTCCCAAGCTCCTGGCATTTACTAACACCAACCCCACCCTTATCCTGATCCTCTTTGTCGAACCCCACCCAGATTCCTTATACTTCCATCCTCCTCTACTCCTCCTGAAATCTCCATCCCCAGTCTGTTTCCCCCCCCCCCTTGAGCATGAGGCCTCCCTCATCTGTAGGAGAGGGCTTCTGGTCAGCCCCTCCCTTATCCCTTCCCCCTCACAAGTTTAAACCCCATCTTTCTTGAATGTAGTCAGCCATCCCCTGTTTAAGGACTTCCTTCCCTAATGGGGCAAGATGAAGCCTGTCCTTGGCATATAGTCTCTTATCCTCCCAAACTCCATTCCAGTTCCCTAACACCCCCAACCCACTCTCTTCACCCCACTTCCTGAGCCAGTCATTAACCTCTGTGAGCTTCATTTTTTTCTCCACTGAGGCCTTTGGTACTGGCAATATCTCCGAAAAGGAAATGTTGCATCCATTATCCCGACAGACTCTGGCAAGTTCTTGGAACCTTGCTTGGATTTCCAAAATGCTATTTCCCTCTAGATCGTTAGTTCCCAAATGCACCAGAAAATCCGGTTTCCCTCCACAATCCCTAACCATTTCATACACCATGAACTTTGCTCTGTGCACTGTCAGCCCAGAGATACTCACTACCTTCACCTGGCTATGGCATCCACCCCCCTGTCCCTCCCACTGGATACCCTAATCATCGAGTCTCCCAATAACAGAACCTTAACACCACCATCCTTATGGTTACCTCCACTATGCCCTCTCAGCCCCCTTCCCCCTTTATTCATGATCTCAACTCCATGGGAGTCTTCCTGCCTTATTAGAGACCCCTTGTCACCCTCCTTTCTGCCTCCCTCGTTATTTTGCCCACTTAACTCAAACCCCCTCTGAATAGGTGTCCCCTTTAACCCTCTCTTATCCAAACCATTTATCCTGGCCCTGATGGTTTCCCCTTCCCCCACACCGCCATCCTCCCCCCTTGTAATAGTACCCCTGCCTCCAGAGGCTCTCTGTGGGTCCCCTTTAGCTAGGGCCCCATCCTTGGTACTGATCCCCCTGCTGAAGGGGGGCTCCGCTCCCACCTCCTTGTCTCCCAGTTTCTCTCCAATCATGCTCTCCTCCCTCATGTCTGCAATATGTTGCATCTCCCCCATTGCTTACATTTGTTTCCTTCTCCCTCTGGGACTATTTCTATCCTTTCCATTGCTGGTCTGTGATGCCCTATGGGTATCCGGCTCCCTCCCCAGGCCTCTGTATAGTTTCCTCATTTCCACCAACCCTTCCTCCCCTCTAGGTTGCTTAGTAGCTCAAATTTATTGTGACACTCTATGTCAGCCCCATCAAGTAACCGAGTTTCCCTGACTGCACCTCTAAACTGCCCTCTTCTTCCCTCTTGCTCTGTTCACCTTAGGAGCTCCTTCCACAGTCTGCTGTTTTAGGCTTCACACAACAGCCCCTCCTGACTCTTCCCCTCCACTCTCTTTGTATTCAGAAGATTCACCCTGTCGCTTTCCCTTAGCGTCCAACATCCCTATTTAAGGGTCCTCTGTCCCTAATATCCCCTCCTGCTTGCTGTAACATAACGTCCTGTAATTTCAGAGCGTTGCCCCAGCCTCCCCTAAGCCCCACCCTTCTGCTGCCCATATCCACACCCCTTATCCTTAGACACCCCCCCCAGCTCCCCCAGCTTACTCCTTAACCAATATACCTCACTCGTGATACAAGATAGCTGTCTACCGAGTGGGCAGCCTCCCTCTCTCCAGGCCCAATTGAGAATTATTGCCATCCCACAGCCTGTGCAGCCTACAGCCATTCTGAAGATGCCTGCCATGGTGGAATATGGCCACCCTGTTTATCCCTCTCTGTTTATAATGGCACACCCCCTTTTCTCAGTCCCTTTCCCCTGGAATACAGTTTCTCTCTATACTGACTGCAGTTATTTACAAACCCAATTTCAACCTCACCAATAAAGTTCCCAAGTCTCACAAACACATACAGTCCAGTGTGTGTTCAGTCCCACTAACAGTGTGTGTATGCAGACATCAGGTACCGTATGATGTCACAGGCCCACCAGCTCCTGTTGCTTCGAATTTCAGTCCCAAACAGAAATACTCAGCCCTTCAATCCCAACCCCCAGTGGCTTTTCAGTATTTAAGAAGGCAAACAACACATTTAAATTTCACTCTAATTATCACTGCCAAACAACTGTTCCCAAGCCTCCAAAGTTACAATATCACAGCTCAAGTAACAGTTCTAACTCAAGGTAATAATTTTTAACACATAGAACTAATTTCACTTACAAAAGTATTAAAATATTTCAGTTAAAACAGAATATAACCCCAGACCTCTGTCCTTACCAGCCTTCTGCTTATGTTCCCAAGTGAACAATGATGCTTATGTTCCCAAGTGAACAACCATGCAAAGTGATTGATTGCTCCAGACTGGACCAGACAGCCCTGGTACCCCCCTGTTGCTGTCCTTAGCAGTCCACCTTCCCCTGTCTCTTCCCAGGAATCACAACCTGTTGACATCCTCTCACGGGAGGATTTGGTATCCGAACCTGAAGTCTCTCAATCTCAAGGCATGGCTCTTGAAGAGTTGGAGTTTGCTGATCTGCACCTTTCTCAAGGGGTCCTGGATATCCTTAAGGCTTCTCGAAAGCCTTCCACCAGAAAGACTTACAACTCCAAATGGAAAAGGTTCACTATTTGGTGTTCTAATAAGCATATTTCTCCAGAATCTGCTGGGTTGCGTACAGTTCTGGACTATATGGTCCATCTTAATGGTTTAGGACTTAGGCCAGCTACACTTAAAGTGCATTTGGCAGCTGTTTTGGCCTTCTTGTCAGTAGGCAAGCCCTCTCCCCTGTCAGCCCATCCTGTGTTTTGTAAGTTCTTCAAGGGATTGCTGCACACCAATCCCCCCTTTAGGGACCCTGCTCCTACTTGGGACCTTAATGTTTACATTGCTCAGCTTATGCAATCACCCTTTGAGCCTTTGTCCTCTGCAGAACTTAAGTACTTGACTTCGAAAACTGTGTTTTTGGTAGCCATTAGCTCTGCCAGGCGTATCAGTGAATTGCAAGCCCTGTCAGTGGAGCTTGATTTCATCTCTTTCCATAGAGATAAAGTGGTCCTAAGAACTAACAGGAAGTTTTTGCCTAAGGTGGTTTCAGATTTCCACCTTAACCAGTCTGTGTCTCTCCCTGTTTTCTTCGCTGACCATTCCTCCTCTGGAGAGAGGAGGCTGCATAGCTTGGATGTTAAAAGGGCCCTCAGCTACTACATAGAGTGCACCAAGGGTCACAGGTTTGAGTCCTCCAGTTGTTCCTCACATTTGGAGAGGCGGTGAGGGCAAACCTGCCACTAAGAGATCTTTTGCCAGGTGGATTGTCTCTTGTATACAGTTCTGCTCTGAAAAACTGGGTAGAACCCCACCCTCAGGCCTGAGGGCTCACTCTACTAGAGGTACAGCTGCTTCCCTGGCTGCTGCCAGGGATATTCCTATCTTAGAAATTTGTCAAGCAGCCACCTGGAAAACAGTCCATACATTCACCAAGCATTACTCTCTGGATATCCAGGCTAGGAGTGATGCTCGGTTTGGCATAGCAGTACTTCAGAGCCTATTCCCAAAGTAGGTTCTGTCCCTCCTCCATGGAGGTACTGCTTGGTAGTCTGCAATAGTCAGAATGCAGCAAGACTTCATGTTGTTTGAAGAAAAAATTACTCACCTTAGTAATGTTGTTTCTTCTAATGGAGTCTTGCTGTATTCTGACCTCCCCCCTCCTCTCAGAACCTGGTTTTTGGGATGTGGGTGGGCAGGAGAACAGCGTTAGCACCTAGGGGTGCCCTTTCCTCCTTTACTTTTGGGTGTGTGTTGTATTTTGTTTTTGGGTTTCTGACTTGAGTCTTTGCTTGAAACCAAAAACCCTTTTAATAAATTTAGTTGCCAGTTGGCTAGTGTGAGTTTTACAGTTTCCACACAGAACTTCTAGTGAGTATTGCTCGTAAAGATCTGACAGTTGAGTTTAAGCAACAGCAGACAGGGGCTTCAACTGAGCTCGCGCTGAACATTCCATGTTGGCCATGGAAGGTTAACTCTTTGTTCTCCAGGGCAGTTGAAAGGCAGGACCTAACTGCAATAGTCAGAATACAGCAAGACTCCATTAGAAGAAACAACATTACTAAGGTGAGTAATTTTTAATTTCCATCCATCTGGCCATCTTTTCTCCAACTCCAAGATCCACCAGCTTCCTGATCAACCTTTTGTGGGGCACAGAGTCAAAGGCCTTGCTGAAATCAAGATAGAGGATGTCTACCGTTTGTCCCATCTACTGTCTTAGTGACACAGTCAAAAAAGTCAGTCAGATTTGTTTTGAGTAGCGAGGGAAGAGGAGAGTCAAGTTAGAGTTACATGGGTGCAGCACAGGCAGAAAGGGGGGTTGCAAGAAGGGAGAGAGAGAAAGGTTTGGAGACCCTTGTGCACCAACACAAGGAGTCTTGGAAATAAAGTTCCACACCTGGAGGCCGTCATGGTGGAACTGGACCTGGATCTGGTGGCCAGAACTGAATAGTGGTGCACTACAAATCACGATGGGAACTTGGCCATACCAGGCTAGCCTCAGTTCAGAATAGATTACCAGATTTCAAATAAATAAATAAATCATATATTTTAAATCAATTATTTTGTTTGTAAGATATTGTTTTGTTAAAAATATTGAATGGGCTCATGGGTAAAGTTCATTGGTTGCAGTAGTTTTGGTAATAATGTTCTAAATATATATATATGTTAATTTTAATTTCAGAGAAGCCCCGCAGATCAGCTTTTCGCTGCTTATGAGATTCTAGAAAAAGCCATTTATGGCATAACTGTGGCTCGTGCTATAGCTGATGTACCAGATGGAACTTCAATCACTTGCATCAACTCTGTGAAAGTAAGAGTGAAAATAGTTATTACATTGTAGAATGCAAATACTCCTGTTAATACTGTTCAGGAATCACACCCTATTCTCTTCAGCAGTCGCTCTTCATACTGGTACTGTATAAGAAAAAAGTCACTTTAACAGTGAAAAGTAATAGCTGCCTACTTCAGAAAATGCTGAGTCTTTTTAAGTTTACTGCCTGATGGTGTACTGCCCTTGAAAGCAGAAGTTCATGTTGAAATTGTTTTTAATATATTTTGTCTTCTTTGCAACCCCCAACATTGATCCCTAAGGTTAATTCTTGTTTTCAGCTCTGTTTATATGGTTCCACATTTCATTTTATGTTTGCCATGGCAGGGCTTCAGTTTTGTGGTTTGGAGTTAGCCCTGATGTCCTGACAGTGCCCCCAAACGGTCCAGAGGAGTGACCCCGTGTGCTAGTTCATCTTCATCACAAGGACAATAATGATTGATGATGCGTGTTAAGAAACAACTGAGAATATTGAAGAAAACCCTGCAGCAGCCATATTTAATTATTCTCATCCTTAATTGTATCCAAGATTAAAAAAAAAAAAAAAAGTTAAAGCAGTCACAATAGAACAAAAAATGGCACCTTTCACAGCTGTATCCAGTATTGAAAGATTGTATTTGTTCAATGTTATAGTCATTACAAATTGACAAAAATACATTGGAAACATATTTTGAAGAGCTACTGACGCCTCAAGAAAAACTTTGAAAAACATAATATTTAGTTACAGTTCAGCTTGCATTCCATATATATTCTATATATTTTTATTTCCATTATTCATTACTGCATCAATTTGCATGAATATATGATCTTTATGCCATAGAGTTCCCTTATAGTTCATGTGCCTCTGTGGCTTACTTTCTACTTCAAGTCATAATCCTCTGTTGTGACATCACAGTCTGTTGCCATGAGAGAAGCTGTGATATCACAAGCAGTGCTCTATGACTTCAAGTAGGGAGAAAGCAACAGGAATAGATGAACTGTCCAGGAGCAAAGTCCCTGTTTTCATGCAAATGTCCTCAGTAATAAATATTGAGGGGAGGGAGGAATACATAACTAATGTGCAATACAAGCTGAACTGTGTCCAATTATTATATTTTGTTAAAGTTCTCCTGAAGGTGTCAGCTGCTCGTTAAAACATATTGATGAATATATAAGAAATACATACAACACAAAACATTCAAGAAAACAGTTTTACAATGCATCTTTAGGAGCTTAAAAATATGTTGTCCTTTGTCTTAGGGCAGCTTCAATAAATTTTGGCACAGATGTAGCGTCATTTACAAACCAAAGGTTTAGCAGATAATTCTTTCAGTGAATTGTGGAGGGGTTGTGGGATAACAGCCAGACCAGATGCAAATCGTCAGGTTCAACACACAATCTCTGTGTGACATTTATTCAAAATACAGAAGATAACCTTCAGCAATGGCATATCCATTTTTAAATATATCAGTTTGCAGCAGCAACAGACTATGAATATCCTTCCTCTGCACTTAGCACCTGCTGATCCACTGATCTAACTTTTTAGTGAAAACCATTTCACCCCTACGTCTGTCTTGTGTGTTTGGGTGATGGGAGTGGGGGAGGGCTAAATTAAAAAAAAAAACAAGCTGAAGACAAAGAACCTCAGTACAGAAGCAATGAAACAAGGGTTACCCCAAAGTGCACTGGCAATGAAGCCAGGTTTCAAAGAAACACAACATCACACATACCACCATAATGCAAAGCATCATGGGATGTATATGCAAATCACCATGACATTTCAGACTGGCTCAGTTTACCGAATGCATGGTGTCAAAAGGGCCTCACAAACAATCTGCAATTTACATGCACTTAACAACACAACAGGGTTTTCTGATATCTCTACCCAGGTAACTTAATTTCTATAATACAGTCACCTAGTACTTTTTACCTTTGTCAAAAACACCTGGTGCCATGGTCTTTTTAACATCTACAGGTTTCATACAAATAAGGAGTATATATCAAGGTATTTTATGACCCAGTGCTATTGCATTCTAAATCCAACAATGAGGAACACAGCCTATTGTTTTACATCAGCTCGGAAGTCACCACAATAACCTCTCTGTATAAGAACCTGAGAGGGAAAAGGAAAATTAAAGAGGACACTATGGCATTGTCAAGAAAGGGGGATGGGGTGCCCATAGGTGGCCAAAATTAAGGACTAGAAATTGTAAAGAAGAGATTAGGCTAAGAAATAGAAGAACTGTTGTAACAGATTTAAGAAAAGGTTGGTCCTCAAGAGTGGTAGGATCTCCCTGTCCCATGAATAACTATATAATGACATCACATTGGATAGGTACAACTCTCTCCGCTTACCATATAGTGGGCAAACAAATAGAACACGAAATAAATTCTCTTCACATCCCTTGTTACAAAAGTATTCTGTATTTCCGGTTTGATTATGTTTTGCATATCTTAATTCAATGTTTTGAAGAGAATGGTTTCAAACCTACATTGCATGATTATTCTTCTATCCTTAAAGGTTATAGGGAAGGACAAATAAGGTTCACACCTATGCCACTGCTTATTTTTTGCACACCAGGGAGTTAGTCTGAATTTTGGTATTTCTGCAATATCCATTTTTCTATGTTGTTCAGTAATCATATTTTTGATATATGGAACATAACTAGTAGAAATTATTGCACCTTTAGTTGATTCCTCTCATAAGCTCAATAAATTACAATTGGTCAAATACTCGTTATGTGATTTTGAGTCATACTAGGGGTGTGCAAGGGATGAATAGTATTTCTCGAATGCTATGAGTAATGCACTATTCGTTATTCGGATACGAATAATGAACAGTGGCACTATTCATGCCTGTTGCTATGTGGGAAACAGCACAACGAAAAAAGTAAAAAACTGCCCCCATTCTTCTCCCCAGCCCAGTTGTTTAAAGTACAAGCCCTCGTCCCCCAACCTTCTACACCAAGTTCAAGTCTACCCTCCCTTCCTCCCAGTGTCCACAATTTAATGGGTTAAAAAATTCAACTCCCAGAATGAGTGACCGGTACAATGCACCTGCCTCCATGGCTGGCCATCATCTCCTATAGTAACAGCACAGTAGCACCCAACTTCCACCCTCCTCCTCCTCCCAGCGCACACATTTCCTAAACAGAAGAACAGAGAAGGTGACCGACACAACCTGCTCTCCCCCATGGCTGCCATCTTGTGAATGGAAGCGCTTCTGCACATGCTCACATAGTAAAACAGTTGATCATTAACAGAAAAGTGGCTGGCTGTGGAGGAAGGCAGACTGTGTCAGTCACTTTCTTTGTGCTTCTAATAAGGAAATGTGGGTGCTGAGGGGGAGGAGGGGAGGAGTTGGGTGCTACCATGCTGCTGCTGGGGTGGTGGATGATTCCTTTCTGAATAAAATGTGCTGTGCAAGATGGCTGCCAGCCATGGAGGTGGGTGGGTTGTCCCAGTCGCCCATTGTGGGACTTAATTTTTAACCATTAAATTGTGGGTGCTGGGTGGCGAAGGGTGGGATCAGGCTTGGTACGGAGGGGGTTGTGCTTTACACAGTTGTGCTGGTGAGGAGGGGGGGCTGTTTTTATACTTTGTTTTCCCTCAGTAGCAACACAAATAACGGATATGAATAGTAAATATTTCTGAATATTTGGGACCCCGAATATGAATATATTTGGATGAATATTTGAAATAAGGTATTCGCCCACCCCGGGGCATATGTTGATGTTATTGTTTAAGATTCTTACCCAGTAGGTCCCATTCTTAATTTGACTAATGCTCTTTCAAAACTGAAGAAAAAGGGTGATCTAAAATGTAATGAAAAGATGTTTATTGTTGTTATCTCCTCCATAAAAGCTGTACTCTTTGGACTGTTGCTTCCGGCACCAGGACTCCATGGGAATATAAGAACTTTGAGCTATCTGAACCATAAGCACATGACCTATATATGTTCTCGTGTACAGATGCTATGTAGATGGCACCGACTTGCCCAGCTACTACATTTCCTATTTACCCACTGATGAACACTATCAGACTCTATAAGAACTCAGTTTCAGTCAATTCATCATTGAAGATGTTTGCCTCTTAACTTAGATATTATATCTAGAAAGTTTCCATCATTTATTTTTGCTGTGCGATCAATGTTAGTTCATAGTCTTAATTTTCAGTTATTTCATGCTTTTTTTTTCTAAGTCAAAAAAAAGGGCACCACATTTATTTTTGGTCTTCTATTCACTACCATTTTGGTACTGTTTATTTATTTATTCTAGGATTACAAGTACCTTTGAGCCAAGGCTCTTTTACAAAGGTTCCACGTCAGAAATAACAAACAACAAGGAAGCAACAGTGAAATAACAGTAAACAATTCATGTACAACAGTGCTATTGAAAGGGGTCAGTTATAGGAAGAGTAAGGTGTAGAGGAGGAGAAGTGTAGGTAGTTAATTGAGGCAGCTGTAGTAAAATGGTGAACACAGCTAGGACGCATGTGCCCACAAGGAATGGGTAGGGTCAGGCGCCCGGGTGTGGCAGAGAAACAGGGATGAGAGGAGAGGGGGAGGATGAAGATGTAGCCAGAGGCATTTGTCGAAAAATAAATGGGAATGAGTGACAGAAGAGAAAAGGGGAGGTGGGGCGGGGAATAAGTGCCATAATGGGGCAGGAGAGACTAATGAGGTGGTATGAAGACTTGAGATTTGAAGTGGCGCCTCAGGAGCTGGGGGAAGGGGGACTGGGGGGCCTGGGGTTAAGCAGTATGTAAGTTAGGATTAAAGCTGTGTAGGTCATCAGCTAGGAGAGGCAGTCACAGGAGCTAGAGGCAATGAGATGGGCCCAGAGCCTTGTTTTGAACAGACCTAGTGTTGAGGCAGAGGAGATGGTGTGGCTGAGACCATTCATCCATAGAGGAGCCCTATAGGTGAAGGAGCATTGGCCCTGTGTAGTTTGACAGCGAGGAACTTGTAGAATCTGGGTTGTCAAGCTTCTGGTGTTCTGTCAGTTGGTGTCTTGATGTAACAAGGCAGTAACACCAGGGGAGTGTGAGGCCAAGGTTGATTTTTCCCGCCATAGCACATGTGAGATACTTATATGGTTGGAGAGTTGGAGCCATCCGGATTGTTCATAAAGGGCACAGGTGTGGGTGAGGTGGTGGGCACCAGTTGTGAGTCAGCATGCTTTGTTAAGTGCAGTTGTTATACGTCGAAGGGCAGACGTCATGGCGGAGCCATAGATACTGAGGCCATAATCACTAATTGACACCACAGAGCTCTGGACGGCAATCTTCAGGGCCTCTGGGGTGAGATGCTGCCTGTGCTTGTAGAGTAATCTCAGGTGTATGTTGGCAGCTTTAGCCACACTGTCAATGTGAGCCATATAGGAGAGATTGTGGTCAAGCAGAATCCCTAGGTATTCGAATGAGTAAACTTGTTTGAGGACAGTCCCCTGCTTGGTGGAGATGGCAAGGGGGTGTTGCTTGTAATGGTTATGTGAACTGCAGAATAGCAATGACTTGGTTTTCTTGTGATTGAGGACTAAATTATGATTGGAGAACCATGTTTCAATGGCACTGAATCTGAGTTGGAGGCTGTGTTGTAGTGGTGAAAGGTCCTTGTGCGTAGAAAAGACAACAGCATCATTTGCATACAGGATGATTTGTTCCGAGCAGGATTGTGGTAGGGAGTTTAAAAAGAGGCTGGAAAGGAGAGGGCCCAGTATGGACCCCTGAGGGACTCTGGAGATGACAGGCAAGGTGTCCGAGATAGCATTGGCAATTTTTACTCTTTGCGAGCGGTTGTCAAGGTAGCTTTTGAACCAACAGGCTGAGTCCGGTGCAAGGCCAGCAAGGAGTAGTTGGTCATAGAGCAGCCAATGATGGACCATGTCAAATGCCTTTGAGAGGTCGATGAAGACAGCCCCAGTAAGAAGACCTTTATCAAGGGAATTATGTACTGCACTGGTAAATTCAAGCAGGGCAGTGGTGGTACTATGCCGTTTTCTAAAACCATGCTGTTGTGTGCACAGAATATTATTTCAAACTACATGAAGTCTTGCCGCATTCAGACATAATGCAGTTAGCCCCAGCACTTGAACTGTCCCGGAGAGGAAAGAGTTAACTCTATGCAGAAGCATAGAACGTTGAGCTCGAGCTTGGTTTTCAAACCTCTGTCTGTGGTGCTTCCCAGTGTAACCGTCAGATTCTTTACTCCGCCTAACAGTGAAGTCGCTCCGGAGATTTCCTCTGCTCGGTTCGGTAAAGTAAAGTGTTAGGTTTAAACCGCATATTTTTTTGTTATTTTCAGATTTCCAGCCTCTGTCTATGGTACAGGTAGTGTGCAGATAGGTAGTGACAGTGTTTTATTTTGGTAAAAAGTGGAAATTGTCCATCTTCCTGGACATAAAGTCTCCACCACTCATTCACACTTATGGGACTACGCCGGAGGTGCTAGGACCCAGCGGGAGCAAACTTTTTGCAGAGGGTCGGCGCCAGAGATGGAGCCATGAGGAGCGGCACAGTGAGCATCAGCTCGTGCGGTAATGACTATCTCGGCATCGACCCTCCAACTGCCTCAGTTCTTTTTTTCCCACTGTCGCGTGCACTTCAGTGACGACGTCGCTCACCCGCCAGGAGTCAAACTTGAAACTAGCAGCATAGTTTTTCAATGTTATTGTTTTGTAATAATATCTCAGATAAGTACCGCTTAGTTTATTTATTCTTATTAAAAAAAGAAGTCTCAGCCTACATTGATGGCGTCAACCATGAGCAGGTCAGGTGACGGTAGGGAGATTTCGTATGAAAGCTGTTCAGTCAGCCGGGCTGGGTCCAGTCTGCGGCCCTCTCCGGAGGAGGGGGGTTCGGACAACGGACAGTCCAATGCCCGAGGGGATCGGTGGTCCCCTCGGAGGCATAAAAGTAAACAGTCTCACTCTTGGCACTGTTCTGCCTCGAACTCTTCTTTAGCCCACAGGTCAAAAAAGAGAAGGCATCACTCGAGGTCGCCCCCTGGTATGTCTACGCATGGACGGTCGGTTATTGGGGCTAGTTGCCGGTCTCCTCTCGAATTGGCGGTTTCTGTTTCGATGCTGACCTCTTCGACATCAGTCCCTACCCCGCCCTCCGGTAGGTCTTCAGATGAGCAGTTTCATCAGTGGACTGCTCTTATGCAGCAATGGGCTCGGAGGTTGGTCCAGCTGCCTGGCCCGGTCACTCCGGGGCCTTCGGGTTTTCCGGGAGATTGGATAGGGCGGTTGGGCCTCCCTAGTCACGCGGTGCCATCCTCATTGCCGTTGACTCCACACTTAAGTGTTTCCCCCCCTCACATGGCTGTGGCACAGGGGGCCACACTGATGCCTCTATTTCCTGGTATTCATCCTTCTTTCTCCTCAGATCCTGTTTTTCAGAGCCTTGGGATGTTTTCGGCGCCCTTGGCGTCGATGGCTCATTTGGTGCTGTCCTCAGCGTCGATGCTACTGTCTGCACCTTCCTTGGCACTGTTAGGGTTGTCGGTCGCCTTGTTTCTCACGGGTCTGCTTGTTACGAGAAAGTTTTCAGCGCTTGTCTCAGCGCCATGCCCTCTTCTTCGCACTGAGGCCTGTTAGGGTGTCGTCCAGTCTTCAGGGCTCCTCCTCTCTTAATCCTTTTCCTTCCTCATTTCCTTCTGATTTTCACTCCTTTCCTGTCCATGCAGTCCCTCCTGGACTGTCAGGAGATGACACTGAGCCTGACCCAGACCTTTGCCTGGGTGATGATGTGGAAGGATCTTATCCTGTAGCAGAGCCTCTGGTCGAAGACCTGTCTTTTAAGCCTCTGCTGAAAACTTGAATTCCACTCTTTCTCTCCAGACTACAGATATCGATCCTGGGAAGCTGTTAAGACTCCAATAACTCCATGTTATGGAGATCCCTATGGATTTGACTCCTCCCGTACAGCCCTCCTTCGAAACGCTTTCTCAAATGGTATGGAATAATCCCGCTCTCATTCTTTCTGTGGCTAAGTCCATAGATAGAAAGTACACTGCTCCCAAGGATCGACCCATCTTGGCCTCCCAGGCCTTTGCGGACCCTATTGTAGTCCTGGCGGAGAATGATAAGGCCATCCTCCCTCAGGCATCTTCAGCCTGGCCTGTAAACAAAGAATCTCGCAAGATAGACACCTTAGGTAAGAGAGTCTTTGCTGCCTTTACCCTGGGTATGTGTATTGCCAGCTACCAGGGCTATTTTTCTCAATATGAGTATGTTCTTTGGCATTTGCTCAAACAAATAGTAGAAGCTCTGCCAGAGTTGGACTGTAATTCATAGCTACTTCAAACCATAACCAGGGGTATCGAGTCGAACAACCAGCAGGTTAAAGCAGCTATGGACGCTTTCGATACTGCTTCTCAGGCAGCAGCGACAGGCATCTGTACTCACTGCCACTCCTGGCTGCGCATTTCAGGTTTCACGAATGATGCCCAGCAGCAGGTTATGGCATTACCCTTCGACGGTATGTACCCCTTTGGTCCTCAAGTAGAGCAAGCTGTGGAGACCCTCAAAAGACTAGGTCTGCCATTAAATTGGCTCGACCTGCTCCCACTCCTTCTCGTGGGGGTGTTAATAAGTGTCAATTTCACAACCGTCAATCCTTTCAAGGCAAAGGCAGGGGAGGTTTTAATAAAACCAAGCCCCTCAGCCTCAAAAGAAAATGCAACAGAAAGCACAAGGACCCAAAGCGCCCAGTGCTACCTTCTGACTCTCTGGCCCACGTCCCTCCTCAGCTGCCAGAGGGGGACTTTCTCTCAGCGGTGGGGAGTTGTCTGACTCAGTTCTACAACTGTTGGAAGACCATAACATCAGACAAATGGGTCCTCCAGATAATCCGTGAGGGATATTCTCTCAATCTTTTAGAGACCCCTCCAGATCTTCCCCCCAAATGACAGCCCAGACTGTCGACAGTTCAGTCAGAACTTCTTGCCTCCGAGATACAGGGCCTTCTGAACAACAGGGCAGTAGAAATAGTTCCGTTGGATCAACGGGAACACAGAGTTCTACTCCCACTACTTTCTTGTTCCAAAGAAAACGGGGGGTATGCGCCCCATTTTGGACCTCAGAAAACTGAACAGATTTCTTCCCAAGGAAAAGTTCAGAATTATGTCACTGGGAACCCTGTTACCCTTGCTTCATCAACACGATTGGTTAGCTTCCCTGGACATGCAGGATGCTTACCAACATATTCCTATTTACCCAAAACATCACAAATACCTAAGGTTTGTGACTTTGGGCCAACATTATCAGTTCAGAGTCCTGCCCTTTGGGCTATCCTCAATGCCGTGAGTTTTTTACAAAGTGTTGTGCAATTCTCGCAGTGCACCTCAGAAAGATCAGAATACAAGTGTTCCCATATCTGGACAACTGGCTTCTAGCAAGCCCTTCCAGGCAAGGAACTCTCGACGCTGTAGCCATGGCCTCAGACTTCCTCACGTCCATGGGAGTCCTCCTTAATCTCAAGAAATCACAGTTGCAGCCCTCCCAGAAGCTCCTTTTCATAGGAACTCTTCTGGACACCTCCTGTGTGAAAGCTTTTCTACCAGAGGACAGAAAGAGCAATATCCTACAGATGGCCCGATACATCAGAGAGAACAGCTCAGTTTGAGCTGACTCAATGCAACGGATGCTGGGTCTCATGGCATCCTCAGTGTTCACTGTACCTCTAGCACGCCTCCACATGAGAACCTCTCAATGGATGCTCAGTACTCAGTGGTCCCCGACTACTCATCCTCAGGCCTTTCTCATCAAGGTGACAGAACCCCTCAGGAGGTTGCTCACCTGGTGGTCGCAAGAGGAAAATCTTCTGGAAGGATACCCCTTTGCTCCTCTGGATTATCAGATTTCTATCACCACAGACATGTCCCTGTCAGGATGGGGAGCTCACTGTCAGGATCTCCACACTCAGGGTACGTGGACTCAGGTCGAAGCCCAGC
The DNA here is from genome assembly GCA_016271365.2 of Neoceratodus forsteri. Lineage (NCBI taxonomy): Eukaryota > Metazoa > Chordata > Ceratodontiformes > Ceratodontidae > Neoceratodus > Neoceratodus forsteri. Next base: position 1,319,162,928 of record CM028131.1, read on the forward strand.
TTCACATAAATGTCCTGGAAATGAGCCGTCCTCCTATGCAGTCCGGCCTTGAAGGACATTCTTTGTCACAAGAACATTCTCCTTCAGACAGACAACAAGGCAGTGATGTATTACATCAACAAGCAGGGTGGCGCACACTCTTACCCCTTGTGCAGGGAAGCAATGAGAGTGTGGGAATGGTGCCTAGATCACAAGGCTCTTATTCAAGCGATCTACCTGCCAGGAATACAGAACGAACTGGCAGACTGTCTCAGCACAACGAAGGCAGACCCTCACGAATGGTCTCTCGACTTAACCGTAGTTCATTCGCTATTCGCAGAGTGGGGAACTCCAGACCTGGACCTTTTTGCATCCCCGCTCAACACAAAACTGCCTCGTTTCTGCTCCAGAAATCCAGGGCCTGGCATTTTCTGTCAGGATGCGTTCAGGCTGCAGTGGACAAAACGCTTTCTATACGCCTTTCCTCCTCTTCCCCTAATCCAGAGGGTACTCCTCAAATTCGAGTCTCAGGGATACAAGATGATTCTCATTGCTTCCTTCTGATCTCAACAGATATGGTTTCCATTACTCAACAGTATGGCGGAAACCCCTCTGAAGGCGCTTCCCCTTCAGATGAACCTTCTGATCCAGGGTCCTCTTGTCCATCTCAATCTGAGGTTGCTTCATCTTCACGCTTGGCTCCTGAGGAGATAGAGGTGAATAGGTTCAATGCCTCTCTGAGAGTTTCTGACATTCTTTTGGCTGCGCGAAAGCCAGCAACCAGAAAGACTTACACTCCAAAATGGAAGTGTTTTTCCCTCTGGTGTGCAGGATCCTCTTTGAATCCCTTTCCTGCCCACCCAACAAAGTTTTAGAGTACCTCTTAGACCTCTCAAATTCGGGTCTTCAATACTCTACAATCAAAGTTCACCTTTGTGCCATTTCAGCCTATCATGAGCCACTACTTTCCTTATCTCTGGCTCAGTTACCGGTAGTTAAGAGGTTTCTTAAGGGTATTCTGCATACTAGACCTCCTGTCAGACGTCCAGTTGTAGCCTGGGACATTAATCTTGTGCTAGACATGCTCACTAGAAAACCTTTTGAGCCACTACCTACCTGCAAATTGAAATTCCTCACTTGGAAAACGGCCTTCCTGGTGGCCATCACCTCGGCACGCAGAGTTTCTGAAATACATGCCCTGGTAACAGACCCTCTGTACACTGTATTTCACAAGGATAAAGTAGAATTTTAGGACCCATCTTAAGTTCTCCTAAGGTTGTTCAAATTCCATTTAAAACCAACCTTGGTCCTACCTACTTACTTTGCTGATTTCCAGAATGAAGGAGAACGTACCCTTCATTCCTTAGATGTTAAAAGAGCTTTGCACTTCTATTTAGATAGAACGAAGGAAATTCGCAAAGCTCAACAACTGTTTGTCTCCTTCAGCGAGACCCGGCTGGGTCAGCCTGTCGCTATCAGATGCATTTCAGCATGGCTGGTGGCATGCCTTCGCCACTGTTATTCCATAGCACAGGTCAAGCTGGAGGGCAGAGTGTATGCTCACTCTACTAGAGCAGTCGGCATCCTGGTGGAAATCTGCAGGTGCCCATTCGGACATTTGCAATGCGACTGCCAGGAGCTCAGTGCATACTTTTAAGTATGACAAGTAGACGTCCATGCCAGATGAAACCTTTCATTTGGCAGGACTATCCTTAATGGACTTCTGTCCTGAATTTGTAAGCTCTTGGTTTTCCTGGCACCCTCTTGGGGGATTTTTAGCTCGGTACTCTCTCATAAGTGTGAATGAGTGGTGGAGACTTTATGTCCAGGAAGATATGGAAATTATGTACCTACCGTAATTCTTGATCTTCTTGGATGAAGTCTCCACCACTCATCTACCTCCCTCCATCCCCTGACTCACCTCTCTGTTTTGGTCTTCACCCCCTCAATGTTTAGGCTGTGAAGACTTCTTTGGTGACCCTTCTTATACGGGTCGTTCAGGCTGTCTTATGTCCGATTTGTGTTAGACTAGTCTGTCTAGGTTAGTTGCGCTGCACCTCCTCGGAAAAAAAGATACTGAGGCGGTTGGAGGATTGACGCAAAGATAGTCATTACCGTACGAGCTGATGCTCATGGCACCAACTCTCTGCAAAAGTTTGCTCCCACTGGGTCCTAGCACCTCCGGCGTAGTCCCATAAGTGTGAATGAGTGGTGGAGACTTCGTCCAAGAAGATCAAGAATTACGGTAGGTATGTAATTTCCATTTTTCTTCAGTTTCTTCCCGGTCGGTCCGGTTTGAAATTGGCTTTGTTAATTTTCATTTTAGTTTTTCTGGGATTAGTTTGGTGTTCCGGTACTGATCGGTTTTAAAAGAACCGGACCTTTTGCTGGTTCTTTTAAAAAGCCCGTGACACGGTTTGTAAGCAATGGGTTATTATATTACCTGGCTTGAAAGCTGCAGTAGGGTAATTTGTTAGGTTGACCATGTCTGGGAAACCCAAGAAGAAAACCAGTCCCACTGGGTTTCAACACTGTACTGAGTGTGGGGAGGCCTTTGCTAAGGCTGACCCCCATCTCATCTGTGTTTATTGTCTCGGGTTTGACCACCTCATGTCAGACTGCCAAATCTCTACAAACTTTCCTAAATCCACTCTTGATAAAAGACTGAGTAGGTTGACGGAAAGGGAGGCCGAGAAGTCCATAGATCCGGATGGCCAGCCCGGTTCGGTTGCGGACGAACCTGAGGAGGTGCCTACTGACCTAGGTGATACCTCCTTGGGCAAAAGGAGAGCTGTTCAGATCCTGTATCTCACTCTCCAACCGCGGACGAAATAGCCAAAGCGATTAGTATTGTTCAACCGCTTAGACCATTTCTGTCCGAAGCGGTACAGCCAGTTTGGCAGTTGGTTTGATCAGATCCGTCTCCTCCGGATTATGATCCAGATGCTTATTATGAGGAGTGCTAGGGAGACGAAGACTATCCCGGTGATGATGGCAATGATGATGACAATGAGGGGGGTCTGGATGTGCCCGTTGAACCGGACACCTCCCCAGACAGGCCCTCAGGTGTCTCTCCTCCCAGGCTCTCTGAGTCCTCTTCATATTTTTTGTTCTACAAAAAGGTGGCAGAAACCCTGCAGCTTCCCTTGGTTGAAGACGCAGAGGAGGAGGATGAAGAGCCTGATTTTGTGGAAATGACGGACATCCCAAAGTCCAAAAAGCTGTCTATCCCTCTTCATAAATCCTTGGGGAAACAGACACACAAAATTGTACAAACTCCTAATTCAATACCTCCTGTGGATAAAAGAATGGACAGAAGGTATTCGTTATCAGGCTCAGCTGCGGAGTTCCTTTATAATCATTGCAGCCATGTTGAGGTAGTGCAGACTGCAGCCTGTGACAGGGCCAACATTCCTTTGGCTTCACACCCCCGGATAAGGACTCCAAGAAAGTGGATGCCATGGCCAAAAAACAGTATTTGGCATCCTCTTTGGGACTCAGGCAGGCTACTTATATGACCTACACAGCCAGGTACCAGAGATCCAGATGGGATACGGTTCTGGAACAGGCTAAACAGCCCTCTCCCCAGCTAGCCAAGGAGCTGGAGGAGGTGGCTGCTGATGGAATTGAGGCATCCAAAATGCAATTTCATGCTGCTGTGGACTCCAATGATGTGGCATCTAGATTCATGGCTACATCTGTGTCTCTCAGAAGACATGTGCTTGGCTCAGAGGTACTAGCCTTTCACAGGATACCCAGACTAAGGCCACTGACTTTCCTGTAGTAGGTAACTCTTTATTTGGGGAGCAGACAGAGGCTTACATGAAGAAAATGGATGAATACAGGACCACGTACAGGAGTGCACAGGCCAAGGAAAGGTAGGCCACTCCGCACAAGCAGCAGTCTAGGGGCAGAGGCAGACCCTTTCAAAGCCCTTTTTACCAAGCCCAGGCCTCCTCTCCCTTCCCACAGAGGTGGTTTTTCAGAGGGAGGGGTAGGAGGGGGATGAGCAGGGCTGCTTCCTCCTCCTCTCAGTCTAAGGCTCCTGCCAAGCAGACACCCTGATGTGTCAGCCCAGTTTGACTCCCCATTTCCAGTAGGAGGCAGGCTGGCTTACTACTTCCAGGCCTGGAAGTCTGTGATCTCAGACAAGTTGGTCCTGGAAGTAGCAAGCCAGGGACTGGCCCTCAGCTTCAAAAAATTTCCAAAAAGAGGGCCAAGTTTTTTCCACCTGCATCAGTCTCAGAAACCCTTGCCCTAGAGGCAGAGGTTTCCTCTCTTCTAGCTCTCAGAGCTATAGAGAAAGTTCCTAACTGTATTCCAGGTACTTCCTTACCCCAAAGAAAATAGGGGAGTGGCGACCCATCCTAGACCTAAGGTATTTGAACAAACACATTTCAAAGCCCAAATTTAAAATGGTAACTCTGAGAATAATCCTTCCCTCTCTAAGGCCAGGGGATTGGCTAGTATCTCTGGACCTCAAGGATGCCTACTTCCATATTCCTATCAGGTGCTCCCACAGAAAATACCTCAGGTTTGAGTTGCCTTCAGGCCATTACCAATTCAGAGCCATGCCATTCGGCCTAACATCAGCTCCAAGGGTGTTCACAAAGTGCTTTGCAGTAGTGGTGGCTTACCTCAGAAGACAGGGTATCACCATCTTCCCGTATCTGGATGACTGGCTCTTAGTTGGTCAGTCACCTTCTAGGTCAAGTCAGCTTTTCAAACTACCCAGGACCTACTCATCTCCCTGGGGTTTCTTCTCAATCTTCCAAAGTCTGTACTCGAACCAGTTCAACCTCTCACCTTTATAGGCATAGAGTTGGACACTGTACAAGCAAAAGCCTTCCTTCCCCTGGCAAGGGTGAACGCCCTAGTGGATCTTGCTTCCTCCTTTTTGACCTCAGGTCTCCCACCCAGCAAGGGAGTTCTTCCAGCTCCTGGGCCACATGACAGTTTCCATGGCAGTGATGCAGGGAGCAAGGTTCCAGATGAGGGACATTCAGTTTTATCTGAGGTCTTTTTGGTCTCAAAAGAAAGAGTCACTTACCAAACTGATTCCAGTGACTCAGACTCGGGTCCAAGCTCTCCAGTGGTGGCTGGGCCAGGACAACCTCAGACAAGGGGTTCCATTTTTCCCTCAATTCCCATCAGTAGTTCTAACTACAGATGCTTCTCTCCTAGGGTGGGGAGCCCACCTGGGAGTCCTGACAGCTCAAGGGCTCTGGTCTCTACAGGAGTCTCTCCTTCATATCAATCTCCTGGAATGCAGGGCAGTTTTCCTAGCCCTGCAGAGCTTCTCGGATTCAGTCAAGGGCAAGGTGGTCCAGGTCAGAACTGACAACACCACCACAATGTGGTACATCCACAAGCAGGGAGGCACTTGGTCCTCAGCCTTGTGCACAGAAGCCATGAAGCTGTGGTCTCTGGCTTATTCTCTTCAGACTTCTCTAGTAGCAGTTCACCTTCCAGGTAAGGACAACGTACTAGCAGATGCTCTGAGCAGAATTTCACTAGGACACCACGAATGGTACCTGGATCCTCACATCCTGAAGGTCATTTCTCCAGGTGGGGCACTCCAGTGATAGATCTCTCTGCAGCACCGGACAATCATCAACTTCCTCTGTTTAGTTGCAGACCTCCAGTCCTGGGGACGGTTTCCCAAGATGCTCTCTTTTTGGACTGGAAGGGCAGGTTTCTCTATGCCTTCCCTCCTTTCCCTCCTTTCCCTCTGCTGTTCAGAGTTCTGATCAAGATCAGGACTCAACCCTGCACAGTGATACTGGTGGCTCCCGATTGGGCCAACCAGCCTCTACTGCTGTGCTTGTCAGTGTCATGTCTCCTGTCTCTGCCCAGGACATATAATCTCCTGTCTTCCTCCCAGGGGCGGATCTGGTACCCCAATCTCCAGTCTCTCAATCTCAAGGCCTGGCTCTTGAAGAGTTAGAATATGCAGCACTACATCTTTCTCAGGGGGTTCTGGATATTCTGAAGGTCTCCAGGAAGCCTTCCACTAGAAACACTTACAACTGCGAATGGAAAAGGTTCAGTATTTGGTGCTCTCAGAAAGGCATCCTGCCCGATTCTGCAGACATTTCCACAACCTTAGACTATCTAGTTCATCTCAATGGTTTAGGCCTTAGGCCTGCCACTCTGAAGGTTCATCTAGCAGCTGTCTTTGCATTCCTCTCAGCAGGAAGGCTCTTCAAACAACATGAAGTCTTGCTATATTATAGACATTAGCAGTTTGATCCAGCTCTAGAACTGCCCCAGAGTGAAATGGTTAAAACCATTCCAAAATAGAATTTTGGCACGAGAGCAGCTCTATCTGTGTCATTTCAAACTTGAACTGTCAGATTCTTTACTCCGCCTCAGTGAACAGTCGCTCCGGAGATTTCTCCTTCTGCTCGGTTCATTTCTCGGTTTAAAAAGTGTTTTCTCGGTTGGATTTAAACGAGAATAGTTTTATTTTAACCGCAAAACCGTTCAGTTCAAGCTCTATCTGTGGTAACCATAAGTAAATGAAGGTTTTGTCTGTGTGGAACTTGTAAGTTATCGGTTCGGTTTTGAAGCGATCAGTGGGTTTAAAACTCATTTAAAACTAAAAGTTACTATTTTAGAGTGCGGTTCCCGGTTCTTATTGGTTCTAAAAAAAACGGATTTATTACGGTTTTTTCCAATACCCGTGACACGGTTAGGAACCGATAAGGGTGTCTTGCCTGGCACTGCCGTTAAAAGGGCAAGTTTTTGGTTAGGCTGGCATTATGTCCATAGAAACCAAAAAGAAAACCGGACCCACTGGGTTTCAACACTGTGATGTTTGTGGGGAAGTCTTTGCCAAGGCTGACCCACACACCATGTGTTTATTGTCTGGGGTTTGACCACCTCCAGTCAACTGCCAGGTATATGAGAATTCCCTGCAGCCACCCTGGAAAATGATTGGGCAAGTTCAGAGAGCGAGAGGCCAAAGAAGTCCGCTGACCTGGATGGTCAGCCGGTTCGATGCCAACCGAACCAGAGGAATGCCCTCTGACCAGGGCCAGACTTCCTCAGGCAAAGAAAGCTGGTTCCGAGGAACCAATTCCAGTAAGAAAACAAGAAAATCAGCAGGTCTGAGTCAAATTCCTTCTCCAACTGCTGCAGAGATAACAAAAGCCATACAAATTGTCAGTCACTGTCTCAGGGTCCGTCGAACCACCACTATCTGGTAAAAGGTCGGTTCGTCCGGTCCCAGTGGTTCAGGATTATGATATTGAGGAATTTTATGAACCAGAGGAGGGAGGAGGATTATGAACAGTATGAATGTGGCTGGGAAGGTCTGGGTGTGCCCATTGAACCGGACATCTCCCCAGACAGATCTTTAGAATCTCCCCTATGCTGTCTGAGTCCCATCTCATTTTATGTTTTATAAAAGTTGTTGAAACCCTCCAGCTTCCTTTAGAAGAGGCTGTGGATGAGCAAGAGGAGCCTGATTTTGTAGAAATGATGGATATTCCAGAGTCTAGGAGATTGTCTATTCCTTTACATAAGTCTTTTAGGAAACAAACAATTAAAATTTTAAAAGCTCCTAATTCTGTGCCTCCTGTAGATAAAAGATGGACAGGAGGTATACATTGTCGAGCCCTGATACAGAATTCCTTTCTCAGCAATGCAGTCATGTTAGGGTAGTTCAGGCTGCTGCCTGTGATAAAGCTAATATTCCTTGGCTCACATCCTCCTGACAAGGATTCCAGGAAGATTGATGCCATGGAAAAAAACAGTATATGGCAGCCTCTCTGGGACTCAGGCAAGCAAATTATATGGCTTATGTAGCTAGGTATCAAAATCTAGATGGGATACTGTTATGCAATTGGCAAGCAGGCCCATGGCCAGCTGGCTAGTGAACTAGAACAGGTGGCTGCTGATGGCATTGAAGCCTCTAAGGTTCAGTTTCATGCTGCTGTGGATGTTAATGATGTTTCCTCTAGGGTCATGGCCACATCTGTAGCTTTCATAGTTGGCCTGGCTCAGGTGTACTAGTTTGTCTCGGATACCCAGACTAAGGCTATGGATTTTCCTGTGGTGGGAAATTCTCTGTTTGGAGAGCAGACAGAGAATTACATGAAGAGATGGATGAATATGGGACTACTTACAAGGTGCCCAGGCTAAGAGCAGCAAGCCACTCCTCAAAGGCATGCCCCAGGGTGAGGGTAGGCCTTTTCACAGCCTTTCTACCAGACTCAGGCCTCCTCTGCTTATGCTCAGAGGGGCTTCTTCGAAGGCAGGGCAGGCGAGGGGTGGGCAGACCTGCTCCCACCCCCAGCCTAAAGCTTCTGCGAAACAGGCACCCTGATGGGGTGCCCAGGGCCGATTCTCCTGTACCAGTGGGGGGCAGGCTGGCTTACTTCAGTCAGAATTGGGCTTCTTTAACCTCAGACAAGTGGGTTCTGGAAGTAGTAAGCCAGGGTCTGGTTCTTAGCTTCAAAAGTTTCCCAAGTTGAGAAGCAGACTTTTCTACCTGCAAGTGCTTCAGAGACCCTCGCTCTGGAAACAGAGGTCTCATCCCTGTTAGCTCTCAGAGCAGTAGAAAGGGTTCCTCCCTGCATCAGGGCAGGGTCTGTATTCAGATACTTCCTTACCCAAAAAGACAGGAGAATGGCGCCCATTTTAGATCTCAGATATCTGAACAAGCATCTTTTGAAACCAAAGTTCAAAATGGTAACTCTGGCAATGATTTTACCTTCCCTAAGGCCAGGGGACTGGCTAGCCTCCCTGGACCTCAAGGATGCCTACTTCCATGTCCTAATCAGAAGATCCCATCGAAAGTACCTCAGATTCGAACAGCCCTCAGGTCATTACCAGTTCAGAGCAATGCCCTTCGGCCTTACCTCTGCTCCAAGGGTATTCACAAAGTGTCTAGCAGTGGCAGTGGCCCCTTAAGGAGGCAGAGGATTGCTGTTTTCCCTATCTAGACGACTGGCTCATTGTAGGCCAGTCCCCAGAACAGGTAAATCTCTCCTGCAGGTCACCCAGCAGCTTCTCACCTCCTGGGTTTTCTGCTAAACCTACCAAAAGTCGGTTCTGGAACCAGTCCAGGTACTCACCTTTATAGGGGCAGAATTGGACACAAAGCTAGCCAGAGCCTTTCTTCCCCAGAAAGGGTAAGAAATTTAGTGGCTCTGGCCTCTTCCTTCACTCTGCAGGTCTCTCGACCACGCAAGACACTTTCTGCAGCTCCTGGGCACATGGCTGCATCCACAGCTGGTGTGCAGGGCCAGATTTCAGATGAGAGACATTCAGTTTCACTTGAGAACCTTTTGGTCTCAGAGAAGAGACCCCCTTTCCAAGTTGGTCCCAGTGACTTGAACCTTGATCCTAGCTCTCCAGTGGTGGCAGGATCAGAGCAATTCAAGAGGGGTCTCCTTCATTTCCCCTTCTCACGACTTGACTCTCACTACAGATGCTTCCCTTCTGGGTTGGGAGCCCACATGGGCGACCTTTCCACTCAGGGAGTTTGGTCCCCCCAGGAATCTCTGCTCCACATCAATTTGCTGGAACTCAGAGCTGTCTTTTTAGCTCTTCAAGCTTTTCCTGCATCTGTCCACGACAAGGTGATACAAGTCAGAACAGACAACACCACAACAATGTGGTACATCAACAAACAGGGGCACTCGGTCTTGACCTTGTGCACCGAGGCAATAAGTTGTGGTCTCTGGCCTATTCCTGAACACTTCCCTCATAGCAGTTCATCTTCCAGGGAAGGACAATGTCCTAGCGGATGCCCTCAGCTGGATTTCCCAGGGCCATCAGATGGTCCCTGGATCCTCAAGTGCTGGGGATAGTTTTTGCCAGGTGGGGCATCCTCAGATAGATCTTTTGCAGCCCCAGACAATCACAAACTTCCTCTGTTCTGTTGCAGGCCTCCAGTGCTGGGCTCAGTTCCCTGGATGCCCTTCTTCTGGATTGGGAGGAAGTTCCTCTATGCTTTCCCCCCCTTTCCTCTCCTATTCAAAGTACTAGTCAAAATCAGATCTCAGCCTTGCAGGGTGATTCTGATTGCCCCGGATTGGGCCAGGCAGCCCTGGTACCCACTCCTTCTGTCTCTGACAGTCCATCTTCCCCTGTGCCTCCCCAGGAATCACAATCTGTTGACTTGTGCCCAGGGAAGGGTTTAGTATCCGGACCTCAAATCCCTCAACCTCAAGGCCTGGCTCTTGAGGAGTTAGAGTTTGCTGATTTACACCTCTCTCAGGGTGTTCTTGAGATCCTAAAGGCTTCCAGAAAGCCTTCCACTAGGGCTACTTATAGTTCTAAATGGAAAAGGTTTTCCATTTGGTGTGCTGGGAAAAATATTTCCCCAGAATCTGCTGAATTGCCCATTTTGTTAGATTACATGGTACATCTTAATTCCTTGGGTCTCAGACCAGCTACCTGAGAGTTCATTTGGCAGCTGTGTCTGCTTTTGTGGCAGCAGGAAAGTCATCCCCTCTTTCCTCTCATCCTGTGTTTTCCAAGTTTTTTAAGGGATTACTCCATACTAATCCTCCCTTTCGGGAACCGGCCCCTGCTTGGGACCTTAATGTTTGCATTGCCCAGTTAATGCAACCCCCTTTTGAACCTCTGTCTTATGCAGAGCTTAAGTACCTAACTTGGAAAACTGTTTTTCTAGTGGCTATCACTTCTGCCAGACGCATAAGTGAATTGCAAGCCTTGTCAGTGGAGACTGACTTTATTTCTTTCCACAGGGATAAGGTAGTCCTTAGGACTAATAGGAAGTTTTGCCTAAGGTGGTTTCAGATTTCCATCTTAATCAATCTATCTCCCTTCCAGTATTTTTCACTGATCACCCTCTTGGGTGAGAGGAGGTTGCACAACCTGGATGTTAAGAGGCTCTTAGTTATTATATAGAGCGTACCAAAGGTCACAGGTTCGAATCCTCCAACTTTTCCTTACCTATGGTGAAGTTGGAAAAGGCAAACCTGCCACTAAGAGATCAATAGCCAGGTGGATTGTCTCTTGTATCCAATTTTGTTATCAGAAAGTGGGCAGGCCCCCGGTTTGAGACTCATTCTACCAGGGGTACAGCTGCATCTCTAGCTGCTGCCAGAGTATCCCTTTATTAGAATTTGCCAGGCTGCTACTTGGAAAGCGGTACACACTTTGCAAGCATTACTCCCTGGATGTCCAGGCCAGGAGAGATGCTCGGTTTGGCACAGCTGTTCTTCAGAGCCTATTCCTAAGTAGGTTCTGCCCTCCTCCATGGAGGTACTGCTGTGTATTCTGCTAATGTCTATAATATAGCAAGACTTCATGTTGTTTGAAGAAAAATTACTCACCTTAGTAATGTTGTTTCTTCTAATGGAGTCTTGCTATATTATAAACCTCCCCCAACCTGCCCCTCTCAGAACCTCTACTTGGTGGGGTGCGGCAACTTAGTGTGGGCACTACTTATGTCCTGTTAGCATTTTGTCCCTTTGGGACTTTGGGGGTGTATGTGCACGCGTGTGTGTTTTATTATACTTATGTTCCATTTTCATATTATTAGAATGGTGTTAGTATTTCTGGTCCCCTGACTTGAGTCTTGGGTGGTGGGACCATCAATGGTTGTTATTATTTAGGTAGCCATTTGGCTAGTGTAGGTTACAGCTTCCACATAGACCTTAGTGAGTTTGGCTCGTAAGATCTGACAGTTCAAGTTTGAAATGACACAGATAGAGCTGCTCTCGTGCCAAAATTCTATTTTGGAATGGTTTTAACCATTTCACTCCGGGGCAGTTCTAGAGCTGGATCAAACTGCTAATGTCTATAATATAGCAAGACTCCATTAGAAGAAACAACATTACTAAGGTGAGTAATTTTTTCTTCCCTGACATCTCATCCTGTTTTCAGAAAGTTTTTCAAAGGTCTGTTTCACATTAACCCTCCCTTTAGGGAGCCCACTCCACCTTGGGATCTCAATGTCTGCATAGCTCAACTAATGCAGCCTCCCTTTGAACATCTGGTTTCAGCCAAATTGAAGTACTTGACCTGGAAAACTGTGTTCTGGTAGCTATTACTTCTGCCAGGCGGATTAGCAAGTTACAGGCTCTGTCAGTTGAACCTGACTTCATCTCCTTCCTTAGGGACAAAGTGGTCCTAAGAACCAGTAGGAGGTTCTTGCCCAAAGTGGTATCAGATTTTCATCTGAACCAGTCTATATCTCTCCCTGTGTTTTTCACTGACCATTCTTCTTCAGGTGAAAGAAGGTTACACAGTCTGGATGTTAAGAGGGCTCTTAGCTACTACATTTTGCATACTAAAGCACATAGAAATGACTGTCTTCAGTTGTTTCTCGCTTATGGTGAAGTGGGGAAAGGTAAGCCTGCCACTAAAAGAACTATTGCCAGGTGAATTGTTTCTTGTATACAATTTTGTTATGACAACTTGGTTAGGATGTCCCCTTCAGGTCTGAGGGCTCACTCGACTAGGGGTACAGGTGCTTTTCTAGCTGCGGCCAGAGATATACCTTTGTTAGAGATCTGTAAAGCAGCCACCTGGAAAACAGTACAAACTTTCACCAAGCATTACTCCCTGGACATCCAGGCTAGGAGTGATGCTAGGTTTGGTACAGCAGTACTGCAGAGCCTCTTCCCCAAGTAGGTTCTGCATTCCCTCCTTCATAGGGAACTGCTTGGTAGTCTGCATTATGTCTGAATACAGCAAGACTTCATGTTGTTTGAAGAAAAAATTACTCACCATAGTAATGTTGTTTCTTCTAATGGAGTCTTGCTGTATTCAGACCTCCCCCCGCCTCCCCTCTTAGAACCTGGTTTTGGGAAGTGGGCTGGCAGGTACAGTGTTGCACCTCAGGGGTGTACCTTGTACCCTCCCTCTTGGGTGGGGTAGATGTTATTATTTTTCTGGTGTTTTTTTACTTAAATATTGTCACTACCTTTCCTTCTTGGGTTCTTGACTTGAGTCTTTTGGGCCCAAAAGGAATCTTTTGCACTTTGGCTATATTTTGAAAAATTTCCATGCTATAGTACATTAGTTAGTTTGCTCGTAAGAATCTGATGGTTACACTGGGAAGTACCACAGACAGAGGTTTGAAAATCGAGCTCGAGCTCAATGTTCTATGCTTCTGCATAGAGTTAACTCTTTCCTCTCCGGGGCAGTTCAAGTGCTGGGGCTAACTGCATTATGTCTGAATACAGCAAGACTCCATTAGAAGAAACAAAATTACTATGGTAAATAATTTTTTCATTTGTCCAAATAATCAGCTGGTCCGCAACAATACGCTCCAGGGCCTTGGATAGTGGTGGCAATATGGAGATCAGTTGGTAGTTAGTGTGGCAGGTCTTATCCCCACTTTTGTGGACCAGGGTCACAGTGGCAGTTTTCCATATTTCAGGGAATGTACTGGTGTGGAGAGAGAGGTTAAGAATTTTAGTTAGGGGACTGAGGACCTCGTCAAGTGTAAGTGATAGCAGCTTAAGGTCCAGGGTGTCACTGCTGATTCTGGAAGTGGAGATAGCTGAGGCAATGTGGCGGTGGGCTTCATTCATCTTACTCTCCCTGAAGTAACAAGCATTTGTCAATGCCGAACGTTCGCTTGCAGGTGTTTGCAGTGGTGTTTGGCATGTATGGTGCTTTACCCTAATGCCCTGTGCGATTGCTGGTATTTGCACAATAAATTGTCAACATGACCTTTTTGTTACCCCCATTGTGCACTACCTAGGCGGAAATACGTTTTGGGCAGGATGTGAAAAATGACAGCTGTACTGCTCATAAGGAAGTGTGGTAAAATGGCAATGTTGAAAATCTGGAGTGGAAATATTGAAAATTCTGCAAACCTAGGGCGTGTGTGGAACTGTGCAATGCACGCTGGTAAAACAGTGATTGTTAGAATTTTTCACCAAACTGTCAACATTGGCAGTTTAAAACCTCTGCTAATGAACAGTGACACTGTGATTTTCTTAATGTGTCCCATACACTGAGTTCGCACACTGACTGTGCCATTGTGCGCTACATGGGCGGAAACACGTTTTGTGTAAGATGTGAAAAATGACAGCTGCAGTGCTTATAAGGAGGTGTAGTAAAATGGCAGTGTTGAAAATCTGGAGTGAAAATATTGAAAATTCGCAAACTTACGAGCGTGTGTAGGAACTGCGCAACGCAGACTCAAAACAGTCATATTTAGGAATTTTTTCACCAAATTTTCAGCACAGCCATTTTAAGACCCCTGCTCATGATCAGTGTCACTGGGATTTTCTTAATGTGTCCCATACATTCAGTTCGCACACCAACTGCACCATTGTACGCTACATGGGCAGAAACACACTTTGGGCAGGATGTGACAAATGACATCTGTACTGCTCATGAGGAGGTGTGGTAAAATAGCAATGTTGAAAATCTGGAGTGCACATATTGAAAATTCGCAAACATACGAACGTGCGTAAGAACTGCGCAACACAGGCTCGTAAACAGTCATTTTAGAATTTTTCACCAAATTTTCAACATAGCCATTTTAAGACCTCTGCTCATGAACAGTGTCACTGTAATTTTCTTAATATATTTCCATACATTGATTTGCCACCTGGCCTATGCATTGTATGCGCTACATAGAAGCCCAAACATGTTTTGGGTGAGATATGAAAAATGACAGCTGTACAACTCATAAGAAGGTGTGATAAAATGGCAATGTTGAAAATCTGGAGTGAAAATATTGAAAATTCACTAACTTACGAGCCTGCGTAGGAACTGCGCAACGCACGCTTGTAAAACAGTCATTATTTGGAATTTTTGCACCAGATTTTTAACATGGGGTTTTTGGGACCCCTTTTCATGAATGATATCACTGTCATGGCGTTATTCGAGGCCGACGGGTGCTTTCGTGCAGTGACTGCGCAGTGCTTGTGAAATCACTCTTCGGGCCTGAACAACACCATGACAGTGACATCATTCATGAGAAGGTGTCCCAAAAAACCCATGTTGAAAATTTGCTGCAAAAATTCCAAAAAATGACTGAGATATGCAATAAAGTTGAAACCCCCCTATCTAGCCCATTATACAGCTTACCAGCATTTCCTTAGTTTGCGGTCGCCTTTGAAGAGTGCAGACGTGTTCCCGGTCCACCGAAGATCATCGCGCTGGAGTCTGGAAGTAAGTATGGGGTGAGGGGGGGTTGGTGGGAGGCTGGTGCGCAGTGGGTGGGTGCAGGTTGTGGGAGGGTTGGGAGGCGCACATGAGACAGTTTTGTTTTACAGCTTTAAAAAAAGCGATGTGGGGCGTTTGCCACGCTGGGGTGAGCTTCCAGCAGCAGAAGATAGCTGTGGGGGCGAGGCCAGCGGGGGTTGGGCACCCCGTCGGCAAACTGGCTGGGGGGGCACCGAGGCCGAGCGGGTTGGGCACCCCCATCGGCAAAATAAAGCAACGTTTGCCACGCTGGGGTGGGCTCCCAGCGTGGCAGCAGGATGGCTTTGGGGGGCCGTGGAGCCGGCGGAAGATGGGGCACCCGTTGGCAAACAATGTTTGCCATGCTGGGGGTGAGCTCCCAGCGTGGCAAGCTTTGGGGGTGGCGTGGCGGACATGCGCGGGTGGGAGGTGGCGTGTGGCGCGGCGCTCAGTATGGCAGTGATGTTTTCTTTGAAGCAGAGGAACACCGCTGTCATACTGAGCTACTACCATTAGTCTGAGACCGCCCGCATGCTCCAGGGCAGTGCGTTGAGTGGGAGAGGCACACCTCTAAGTGTGCTACTCTCCCAAAACGTTCCTTACGCATGCGCGCAAGCGAACATAAAAATTAGGGTGGTTTGACAGAGTGCCGGGTGTGTTAGAGGGGGTGTGACTGACTGACTGTGAAGAAATCAGGTGATAGAACAGTACTGAGGTCAGTAAAAGCCGTGTTAAAGGTATTTGCAGTGACCATGGGATCAAGGGTAGTGGACCCTTCAACAATTAACATGGCCAGAGGGGACTTTGATTGTTTCCCAGTAACTGTGAATGAGGAAAGCAAATATCACATAAAGACAGTTATGAAAATTGTCTGGGATTTGACCACATGTGTAGATGCAGACACTGTCAGAGGCTCACCAAAAGACAAGAGTAAAGAGGGCCAAAACTTTACAGTACAAGCTATCTAAACAGAAAGAAAAAAGGCATTTCATGTTTGAGTAAGAGATCTTCATCAATCTCTACCCAAGGCCTTAGGTAAGGACTATGTCTCTTATAGTGCAGAGTCAACAGGAGGCCATGAGAGTTGCTCGTCTTGGTCTCATGACTCAAATTAGAAAGGTTAAAGAAATAGAAGTACAGGAGTCATTGTCATTTTGGGTAGTATTTGTAGACAGAATTTACCTTGAAAGACGCACAATACCCCGTGTCCTGGACCTGCCCACCTTTGCTTTTGAGGTCAGAGCTGGCAGGTTATGGGTAGAGTCCTCACTGTAAGCTAAGATGTTGAGCTTGCGCAGTCAGAGCTGGCAAAGGAACTGATACTGACTGCTTTCTAAGCTTCTGACACAATGTTGAGTCTATTGTCCACAATCATGGGTTTAATACTGTCAGATATAGCCCTAGTCTCAATGCTGGGGCCTCTATAGTTTATTAATGAGCAAGCTGATCTGTGGATGTAACACTTGAGAGAATTAATGGACACCTTACTGAAAGTGGTGACACTGTTGTTGACACCAAAAGTCCCACAGTCTTCTTCCCTACTGGTGTGCGCTCCTTCAGTTTCTAAGAAGCTGACAGAAGTAGTCACTGAGCCTGTGAAACATAGAATTTGATGGCAGATAAGGACCGCTTGGCCCACCCAGTCTGCCCATGTTTTCCTACCTACAGTATCACCACAGACCGTAGTTGGTCTCTGGCTCTTTCTCCCTCCCCCTCCTTTCCACTAAGATACCCTTATGCCCATCCCATGCATTCTTGAACCCCACTTTTGTCTTCACCTCCACCACCTCTGGTAAAAGGCTGTTGCAGGAATCCACCACTCATTCTTTGAAGAAGTACTTCCACATATCTCCAATGAATCTACCTCTTTCTAGCTTCATAGTGTGTCCCCTTGTTCTTGAGCTCGTTTTTTTTTTTGAAAAGTTCTTCCCTTCTGTATCTAATTTTCCCTTGTGAGGTATTTAAGGGTTTCATAGGTATCATAGGTTATACAGAGCTAGAAGACCTTGGTCCATAATGCTCGCCAAAATTAATTATATCCCACTATACAGTTGTGTTTCAAATAAATATCCAAATGTTTTTTAAAGGTATCGATATTACTACATGACACTATTTCCACAGGTAAATGGTTCCAAATTTTACAGACTCTTATTGTAAACCAGTTACTTCTTCTCTTTGATTTACATTGTTCTATTTTTAATTGCCAAGGGTGTGCCCTGGTTAAATAAAGTTTATCCCTATCTTCTAATCCTAATAAATGACACAGATCATTGTCATGCATTGCCTTAAATACCAGACATAAATCACCCCTCATTCTACGATACTCCAAAGTAAACAATCCTAGTATATCTAGTCTAGCTGGGTAGTCTAAACTTCTAACTTCTAGGATCTTTTTGGTTGCTCTCTGTTGAATTTTTTCCATTGATTTTAATGGTGCCTTTGTCCCCAGATGCCCAAAACTGTGCACAGTACTCCAGGTGTGGTCTCACCAATGATGTATACAATGGGAGCAAGACATCACAACTTCTGCTGCTGATATGTTTATTAATACAATGCGACACTCCAGCTGCCTTTTTAATAACATCTTGGCAGTGCAGTTTAGGGCTGAGATCACTAGAGATTCTAATACCCAAATCACGCTCATCACTAACAGATTTAAGAGTTTTTCTGCCAATAAGGTATTTGGATTGTATGTTTTTCCTTCTGAGATGCATAACAACACATTTGTCAATATTAAAGGGCAAATTCTTCAAGATGGACCAATCATGTAACTCATCTAGGGCATACTGTAGAGTATTACTATCACCAGTATTGATAATTGGGTAGCCTATACGAGTGTCGTCAGCAAACTTTGTTAACCAAACATCTGTCCTAGTTTTTAATGATGCTATATATAAATTAAACAGACACAGACCCAAAACCGAGCCCTGCGGCACACCACTAGTCACTTCAACCCAGTCCGAAAAAAAGCTTTTAATACACACACGCTGAGTACGTCCTTTGAGCCATGATTCCACCCATCTTGATATATTCCCACCTATAACAAAGTTTATCATATCCTCTATGATCTGGCCATGAGGGACCTTATCAAAGGCTTTTGAAAAATCCAAAAAAATGACATCCACAGCCTCACCCCTATCCAATGCCATGCTCACTCCGTTATAAAAATTCAACAGGTTTGTTTGGCAAGATCTAGCCTTAACAAAACCATGCTGAGTAGGATCAGGTTCTATCGTGGTACATAGATGTTCTTTTATAATTCCTTCTAATATTTTACCCAAGATGGATGTCAAGCTAATGGGTCTATAGTTTGACACTTCCTGCCTAGAGCCTTTTTTAAAGATTGGTACCACAGTAGCTTGTTTCCAGGCATCAATAACCTCGCCTTCCTGTATGGATTTATTAAATAAGGCAGTAACTGGACCCGATAAGGGGATTGCTAATTCTTTAAGAATACAGGGATGTAGGCCATCAGGCACTGGAGACTTAAAGGGGTCCAAATTTTGAAGTAGTTTGAGTACAGTACTGGTATCTATTGTAAAATGCCCATTTATGATATGATCATTATGCTTCTTTGTGGACTCAGTTTTAGTATTAAATACTGATGAAAACTGATTGTTACACATAGTAGCCATACATGTCTTATCCACAACAAGATCTCGAGAGATATTTTTTAATGGGCCAATAGTGGGAGTACCGCCCCTTTTATTATTAATATATTTGTAAAAGGATTTGTAATTATGCCCCACATTTCTTGCCAGTTGTATCTCATAATCCTTTTTAGCTTTTTTAATACTGTATTTAGACACCTTTAACTGGAATTTAAAGATATCCCAACTTTGTTTGGTTCCACAAGACTTAGCTCTTTTATAGGCCCTATTTTTATACTTGATTTTTTTTTTTAACAGATTTATTTATCCAAGGCCTTTTCATGTTGGTTTTATCCATTTTTTTAATAGTAGGAATATATTTATTGGTTAATGAAGATAAGTGTCTTTTCAGAATTTGCCAAATTTCAGAAAGTGAATGATTTGTAAAGGAATTTTGCCAGTCCCAAGATGCACATTCAGATGTCATACCCGAGAAGTCAGCTCCTTTAAAGTTATAAAGTATTGTATTACCTTGGTCTTGTCCTAAATTCCCACTAAGGGTAAAATGCACAATAGCATGGTCACTAGAGCCCAAGGGATGAAGCACTGAATAATTTGAGATTAAATTTCCCATATTATGTAACACTAAATCCAGAATGTTATTACCCCTGGTGCAAGTATTAACTATTTGTTCCATATTTGCCAATAAAAATATCTGCAAATATTTATTTTCAACAGAGGATTGAGTATATGAATGCTTCCAATTTATACCAGGGAGATTAAAGTCACCCACCAATAAAGTGTTATTTGTAGATGATATTTTCTCCACAAACCCTAACAGTTGAATATCATCCTCTTGTATGATTGCTGGGGATCTATAAACAACTCCCACATTTATACAAGGTGTCAATATAGGAAATATTTTGACCAATACAGCCTCAGTACTGGGCCACTGTGTGAGTTCAATTTTCTCAGCATTAATAAGACTTGACAAATACAATGCCACTCCTCCACCCTTGGTATTACTATGATCTTTGTGGAACAAGGTATAGCCTGGAATATTTTTGTCCCATGTATCATTTTCGCACACCATGTTTCTGTAACTGCACATATGTGAACATTTAGTTGTTCCAATAATAGAATAAGTTCATCGAACTTATTCCCAAGGCTTCGTGCATTAGTAACTAAACAGTTCCATTTAGGTGGGGTCAAGGAAATATTACTACTACCGTTAGTGTCAGGGTGCTGAGTGTTTCCCCCCAATCTAGTAGTTTAAACAATAATCGATCTGATGTCATAATCTAGTAGCGAAAATCTGTTTACCCTGTCTGTTTAAATGTACATCATCTGCAGCAAATAGATTTTTGTGCAGAAAATCAGTCCCATTCTCTAGAAAGCAGAAACCTTCCCTTATACACCAACGTTTAAACCAGCCATTTAATGTCATAATGTCTCTTTGTTTATCAATATTTGCCCTAGGTATTGGGAGGAGTCCTGAAATAATCAACTTTCCCCGTCGCCTTTTAATAGAATCCCCAATTTCCTCGAAATCCCTCTGTATTTGTAATAAGGGTCTTTTACCAAGATCATTTAATCCTGCATGAATCAGGGCAAGAGGAGAATTGGTATGTTCCTGTAGCCCTGGGAACATATCCTTTATGTTATTAATTCCAGCTCCGGGAAGAGCACTAACAGTAGTGTATAAATTTCGATCTTTACACAAAATGTGATCTGTATACCGAATATTGGAATCTCCTACCACTAAAACATCCCTAGGAACATTTGTTCTTTCTGTAGTCTGAACTGTAGGTGTATTTTGTGCTTGAGGAAGTTCACAGGTTTCACAGAGGGGAATACATTATCGTCTAGAGCATCTCCCAATGGTAATGAATGTGGAGTCTCACGGGTATGTGAAGGTTTGGGTGAAATATTAGTGCTTGATGTACTTCCAATAGGGGAAAAAAACGACTGTTGGTAATTTCTCACAATTATCCACAGTATCAGGTGTAAGTAGACAAGAGTCTGTCATCAAACTTTTAAATTTATTTTCAGTCTGAATATTGTAGTTACCCCCAATATTACGTCTGCCTTTTTTCCCTTTAATATTTTGAACAAGACACCATTCATGTTCCTCCTGTGTAACTTTGGTCATACTTTGTTGTAGTGAATTGATGACTAACCTGTCTGCCACAGAATCAATATATTCCTCCAAATCACTAATATCCGACTTAGTTTGTAAACGGTTTTGTAGTACAGTTATTTCATCCCTTAAACTATTAATAATAAAACAGTTATCACAGATTAAATCTCTGTAAACAGTAGTTGAATACATACCGCAGCCAGGGCAGCTGTAATATATAGTAACCTTATCCATAGTTCTGAGAAATATATTGTACAACTGCCTAGCAATGTACTAGAAGGGCCCGAGGCCCGCCGGCCCAGCGGACACAGCTGACACACGCTGACGCGCATGTCTCTGCACGCGTCTCCGCACGCGACGACGCACGCCCTGCTCACTGCAGGGCCGATTCTTATACTGGAAGGTGACCCGGAAGTGGTTACACAGGTCACGAGGGTTGCTTGTTGCTATGCAGCCCAAACAAAGCAATGTAAATGAACAGACGTTTTAAATAAACGTCGGTCTTGCCCTTGCTCTGCACAGAATGCCCAAATGCTGCAGCTTACGAGAAAAAACTATTGAAATAAATAGCTCTGCAGTCCCACACGAATTTGCAGGACCACAGCTCTCTCTACTTACTTCCTGGATAGATCAGGATATAGGGCTCCGTAAGGTTAAGTTTTAAAAAGCACAAGTAGTACACTAAAGCATCAATACACAGTTTGAAAAGGTATATCTAGGTAAAACATAGCGCCCTATTAGCATAATATTCAATACTGTTTGTCCGCTCGCTGCAGGACCGATTCTTATACTGGAAGGTGACCCGGAAGTGGTTACACAGGTCACTAGGGTTGCTTGTTGCTATGCAGCCCAAACAAAGCAATGTAAATGAACAGACGGGTTTCTGTCATATCCCTCTCTCCCTCCCTCCTCTCTTTCAGAGTGTACATATTGAGGTCCTTTAGTGTTTCGTCATAGGGCTTTTGGTGCAGACCATGCACCATTTTAAAAATTCCAAAACAGTTTGCTCCTGTGCTCAGGGTTGAGATGGTTCACTGAAACAGGGCAGCCAGCCCAGGAATGTACCAAGTCCAGAACACAGTGCTCCACAGAGCCACAAATAAGCCAAGTATCAACTAAGTGTTGTTTTATTTTTCCACCAAAGTGAGGGCCCCTAGCGCCTCGGCTTACAAGCCTTCAAGGGAATGCCCCCTTGAAGGCTTGTAGCCAAGGTGCTAGGGGCTTTCACTTTGGTGGAGAAATAAAAAACAATTAGTTGATACTTGGCTTATTTGTGGTTCTTTGGAGCACTGTGTTCTGGACTTCATGCACCATTTTAGTTGCTCTCCTCTGAACCACCTCAACTCTGTCTAAGTCCTTCCAGAGATGTGGTATTCAAAACTGGATGCAGTACTCAATGGGGAGGGGATCTTAACAGTGATCTATACAGAGCAACACCACCTCACTCTTTCTGCTGGTGATGCCCCACCCTATGCACCCCAGCATCCTACTAGCCCTCCCAACTGTCTTGTAGCACTGCCTAGCCACCTTTAAGTCATCCAATATGATTACCCCCCCAATCTCTTTCCTGCTTGATAGTCATCAATACCATTCCACCCATTTTTCTAACTCCACCCCCGGATTTCTATGTTCTAAGTGCATTATTTTGCACTTTTTCACACTGAAATCCAGCTGTCATACCCTTGACTACTTCTCAAGTTTTCTCGGGTATCTGTTCATCCTTTCCACTACCGCCCACCTGCAGTGTCCACTCTATTGCAAATGTTGGTGTCAACTGTACAGAGTCCGACCTTACCTTCCAGCTACTTTAAAATGTCACTTATAAAGACATTAAAGAGGACCTACTCCCCCACCCAGGGACCACCCAGGCCACCGCCACTACCTCAGAGGTTGCCAAGAAAGAGGAGTGGTTGGACCATGGTGGGCTCAGGGAGGGTGAGGGTGGAGGAAGAGAGATGCATTCCTCTAGTTTTGCCTCTCCACAATTTATTCACCACTCTGGCGGAGCATGGTTCCTCTATGGAGGCACCCACAGTGGAGACCAAGGAGGATGCTGGGAACCTCCACAATGAAGACCAACAGGAGGGTGGAACAGGACCACACAGGGGAAGGAAACAACTCCTGGTGGGGGACTCAATTGTTAGGGGGGTAGAACTGGGGGAGGGAGGGGGAAGGGAGGTAAGGTGCCTGCCCGGCGCCATGGCTTGGAGGGACAGGAGATGAATCCTCAGGATCATGGGAGCAGCTGCAAGGAGGAGTGAGCTGGATGTCATTATCCACCATGGGATGAATGACCTGGCTGAGAATGGGATCAGAGCAGAGGAACAGGAGTTTGTGGAGTTGGGGAGGGGCCTTAGACAAGTAGCACACACGGTAACTTTCTCAGAAGTGCTACCTGTCTATGGCATGGATGAGGCTAGGGTACTTCGCACCATGGGATTCAATGGCTGGTTGAAAAGCTGGTGCAGAGCTCAGGGATTTGCCTTCATTGGGGACCGGGACTCCACCTGAAGGGATGCAGGCCTATACAGGCGCGATGGTCTGCATCTATCCAGGAGGGGAACCAGGATCCTAGGTGATAGATTTAAATGCTTCATTGGCAAGCATTTAAACAAGCCAAGGGGGGAGACACTGAATAGGAGAAGGGAAATCCTAGCCCCCCCCCAAAAACAAATCATGGTAGTTAGTGAGGTAAACACCAAGATAGAGCAGTTGATAGGGAGAAAGGCAGAGGTAAATGGAGAAAAAGACAAAGGCAGTAAAAACAGGGATGGGGCAAAAAGAAATAAAGCCAAATAAAATGGAGGGTAATAAGTACCAGTGCCGTAGTCTAGGTAAAAAGCTCCCTGAAATGGTAGCCTTGATGGAAGAGGGATGCTTGGATATCATGGCAGTCACAGAAACATGGTACACAGAGAACCATGACTGGGATGTCAGCATACCAGGGTATACAATCTACAGGAGGGACAGGGAGGGAAGAAGAGGAGGAGGAGTAGCTCTCTATGTAAGGGAAGGGAGCAAAGCAACAGAACTAAAGGGTAAACAGGAAGGAGAAGAGGCACTGTGGGTCACACTGAAGACTGGAAATGGCTCCACAATCCACACAGGAGTTGTATATAGACCCCCGTCTCAAGGAGGAAATGGACAA
The DNA here is from genome assembly GCA_016271365.2 of Neoceratodus forsteri. Taxonomy (NCBI): domain Eukaryota; kingdom Metazoa; phylum Chordata; order Ceratodontiformes; family Ceratodontidae; genus Neoceratodus; species Neoceratodus forsteri. Next base: position 1,319,186,917 of record CM028131.1, read on the forward strand.
GGAAATGATAGAAAGCATCCTTAGGATGGCAGAGAAAGGGGAGATATTGCTAATAGGGGACCTGAATATGCCAGATGTTAACTGGAGCACCTTTGCTGCAGCCACATCCAAGAGCAGGACCATTCTCGATGCTCTACAGGGGGCATGCCACAGACAGCTAGTTTTGGAACCCAGTCAGGAAGGAGCAATCATAGACCTGGTACTCTCAAATGGGGACCAAGAGAGGATCTCTGATCATGAAGTGGGTAGCCACCTGGGAACAAGCAACCACCAAACAGTGTGGTTTACAATAAACTTTGCTGTAGAGTCAGGCCATACAAAAGTGAAGGTACTGGACTTCAGGAGAGCTGATTTTGTCAAAATGGGAGAGTGCCTCAGAAAAGCACTAGCAAACAGGCAAGAATGTGGGGTGGAGCAACAATGGGGAAACATCAAAACCGCCATCACGGAAGCAACAAGCCTTTGTGTGAAGCAAATAAACAAATCAAAACGAAAGAAAAAAACACTATGGTTCTCAAATGAAGTGGTGGGGAAAGTAAGAGAGAAAAAGAGAGCATTCAGGAAGTATAAGAAAACACAGGAGCAGGACAGAGAACTATACCAGTTAAAGCAGAAGGAGGCGGGGAAGGCAGTCAGAATAGCAAAAGCCCAAACCGAGGAAAAGATAGCCAACTCAGTTAAGAAGGAGGATAAAACCTTTTATAGGTACATTAGGGAGCAAAGAAAGACTAAGGCAGGGATACTGAGGCTGAATAAAGAGGAAGGTGGTTGGACAGAGAGCAACAGTGAAAAAGCAAAGAAATTGAACAAATACTTCTGCTTAGTATTAACAATGGAAAAGCAGGGGGAGATATCTAATCCAGTCAATAGAAGTACTCTGGATGGGGGGTTGATATTAGTCCTTACACAAAGAAGAAAGGGTTATGAAAGAACTCTTAAAACTGAAGGTGGATAAAGCAATGGGGCCTGACGGGAGTCACCCCAGAATTCTAAAAGAACTAAGGGAAGAACTAGTAACACCACTGACTACCCTTTTTAATAAATCATGGGAGGATGGTGTGGTACCTGAGGACTGGAGGAGGGAGGATGCGATTCCCCTTCACAAAAGTGGGAGCAAGACAGATGCAGGAAACTACAGACCTGTTAGTTTAACCTCAATGGTAAGGAAAATGATGGAATCACTTCTGAAGGAAAGAATTGTTGAGTACCTAGAGGTCAGTGGGGCACAGGACCCAATGCAGCATGGATTCACAGCAGGAAGGTCATGTCAGACAAATTTAATTGATTTCTTTGACTGGGTGACCAAAGTAGTAGACTAGGGAGGGGCTGTGGACATGGCCTACCTAGACTTTAGCAAGACGTTTGACACAGTCCTGCACAAAAGATTAATAAACAAATTAGCTAGCCTGGGAGTGGGTCCCAGGGTGGTAGCCTGGGTAAAACACTGGCTGGACAAGAGGACACAGCAGGTAATAGTAAATGGAGTCCACTCTGAAGAAAGGGGGGTTACTAGTGGGGTACCGCAGGGTTCAGTACTGGGGCCGGTCCTTTTTAATGTCTTTATAAGTGACATTGCAGAGGGACTGGAAGGGAAAGCATGTCTCTTTGCAGATGACACAAAGATCTGCAACAGGGTTGATCATAGGTGGGGTGGAAAGGATGAAAAGGGACTTGGAGGTTGGAGGAATGGTCAAATGTATGGCAGCTTAGATTCAATGCAAAGAAGTGCAAAGTAATGCACCTGGGAAACAAAAACCCATGGGATGAGTACACAATGGGGCGTGAGATACTGACAACAACAAAAATGGAAAGGGACCTGGGGGTAGTCATATCAAATGATCTAAAGGTGGGTCAGCAATGTGAGATGGCAGTAAAGAGGGCTGGAGGGATACTGGGATGCACAGGGAGAGGCATCACCAGTCAAAAACAGGAAGTTATTGGCCCTCTGTACAGACAGTTGGTAAGACCACATCTGGAGTACTGTGTACAGTTCTGGAGACCCCATCTCCGCAAAGACATAGACAGGGTGGAGGCTGTCCAGAGGAGGGCAACCAAAATGGTGCAGGGCCTGTACCAGAAGACATATGAAGAAAGACTAAAGGAGCTTATGATGTATAGCCTCGAGGAGGGGGGGGGACATGATAGAAACTTTCAAATACCTCAAGGGACTCAACAAAGTCTAAGAGGGTAGTATCTTTCAGAAAAAGAGATGTGTAAGAACAAGGGGGCACAATTTAAAGATAGAGAGGGTAAGGCTCAGAGGTAATGTGAGGAAGTATTTCTTCACAGAGAGGGTTGTAGATGCATGAAACAGCCTTCCTGAGGAGGTCATAGAGTCAAAAACAGTGGGGGAATTCAAGAATGCATGGGACAGACATAAGGCAATTTTAGTGGGGGTAGGAGGAAGTAGGCTGTTGGTTAACTAGGATCTGCAGCTTATCCATTAGATAGGGAAATGGGTCAAGCGGTCCTTATCTGCTGTCAGATTCCATGATCTTCCCTTGTCAATCTTCACCATTCATTACTGCTTGGGTTAAGCCGGAGGCGCGCACCCGCTACGGGAGTTTTTTTTTTTTTGAGTTGGCTCTAACGGCGCCGTCCCGAGGGCGACGACCGCGTCATACGCCGAGGGACGCGCTAGGGAGCCGCGGACTCTCCTCCATCTCAGTTCTGTTTCTCCCGCCATCAGGCTGCACCTGCTGCGCGGTGGCGTATAGTGTTCGTTCTCGGATTCATCCCGACTCCTCATCTCGTGTTCTCAGACATCCACTGACGCATATGCAGTAAGACCGTTCCTTTTTATTTCTATCTATGGCACCAGTGTTTTCCTACTTTTTTTCCTCAGTTAGTTCACATCATGTCCGGTTCTGGAGCAAGGCGTAAGTCGAAGGCGGGCCGCGCCCCTATGCGTCGGTGCTCCTGTGGCCGGCATTTTTCTGTCTCGGACCGGCATGATGTCTGTCTCCGTTGCCTGGGACCCAACCATGACATGGACGCGTGCGATGCTTGTTTCTCCATGGACCGTCGTGTCCTCGAAGTCCGTGCGTTCAAGCTCAGCAAGGCCCCGCCGACCTTCGGGGGACGGCGTTGCTCCAGGGATTCCCAGGTAAGGTCTCTAGGCCCTTCCCCCGGGTCCCTTCCCGGGCCTATATGGTCCGCGGAGGAGGGAGCTTCCTCCTCTTCTCTTGCTGAAGAGGAAGCTTCTCTCGCGGAGTCGGGGGAACGTCGTGGTCCCCCCCCCGGGGCCGTGACTGTGACACCGCCTCGGCAGTCACCTCCTTGGAGGTGCAGGCTCCCCAGTGTCGAGGCCCATGATTTCTGGGCGGGCACGGTGGACCCTGAGCCGCCCCTCGCGCCCGTTTGGATCCGGCGCCGCAAGGCCGCTCACGGCGCCGTGGGCCCGGTCTGTTCTCCCGGCGGCACCGTGTCAGGTTCCGACACCGGGAGCGGCACTGTGGGCCTGGCTGGTACCACAGGGGAGGTAGGGCCGGGCCTGGCTGTTGCGGGTGGGCGGGGGTCGTCCGGCGCCGCCCCTGCACTGGCACCGTTCGCGGTGCCGCTGCCCCGGGGATTCCCGGAGTTGCCAGCATTGAGGTTCTGCTGGTCTCGTCTTCTTTGGAGGCCGATGACTCGGATGTGGACCCATCCTGGCACCCTGACTCTTTGGAGTCAGGGTCCCCGATGGCACAGGGTGCCAGGCGGCGCAGTGGGCCCTTCCACTGTCCCTCTCCCGTCCTCCCTGAGGGCTCTCGGGCTGGGGGTGGCCCTGGGTCCCAGGGGTGATGTGGTGGGGACTGAGGAGGCTCCCCTCTAGGGGACCTGTGACAGCTGCTCTCCCAGGTGCTGTTGCCTCTTCTGGGGGTGGGGGCGCTGCAGTCGGGGAGGAGAGCTCTTTCGGAGTCCGAGGGGTTGAGGGGCAGGGGACGGGGGCCCCGGTCTCTGTCAGCCGCCTCTGGTGGGGTGGCTAGGAGCCGTAGCGCCGAACCCCGCCCTTCCCTCCTGGGCTCTAGGGTGCCCTCCAGTGGCATTGCTGTGGACTGCCCTTCTGGAACCATGTAGTCCCGGGTTCGTCATAGGGGAGGTTCTCCCCCTGGGCTCTTCCAGGCATCGCTTTCTCAGGGTTCCATCTTGCGGCCTGGTTTGTTGTCCGGGATCCCGCCAGCTCGGGCTCCGTTCCCCGGATTTCAGAGTCCTGGCAGAGGTCAGTTGCCTCTTCGTAGGTGCCCTTCTCCACTACCTCTGCATCCACCCCCCGCGCTTCCAGGCCATGTCGGTTCTACGGGTCCATTATCCTGGGAGCAGTTCAGGGGTTCTCCGGCGGCCTTCCCCTCATATGTTAGATGTATGCATGAGCGGGTCTTTCGACTCTCCCCACGGCCGCAGGAATCCTCTGGACATTCGAGCTCTCCATCATCCTCGTCTTCCTCCTCTGAGGGAGAGGAACCCCTTGCTCACCTTTCTTCCGATGCTGATTTCACTGAAAATCAGCGATTCCTCTCGAGGATGGTGAGGGACCTTCAAATCTCTTTTGTAAGGAGAGACAATACCGAACGGGAGACATGTGAATTCCTTGGAGAATTCAGTGCCCAGCACCTGGTGGTACCTTCCTGGCCTATCCCCTTCCAGGAGGTGTCTATCCGTTCCTGGCAGTTGCCAGCCGCCCTTTCTCCAGCCCCGGCTGACTGCCGTCGTAGGTATTGTGCCCCCTCGGAATCCCTGGGTACTCTTCCCAACCCGCCCTCTGGCTTGGTGTACCTAGAGACTCCTTCCGGGCGCCGCTGCCTGGCGCACGACCGCCCACCAGATTCGGATTCTCTACAGTTCGACCGGTGGGGGCGAAAAGTGTTCTCTTCTTCTCGTGCGGTGGCTTGTATTGCATCACATCAGGCTCACCACGCTGCCTACAGTTGGCATCTGTGGTCGATGCTCTCCCAGCTCCTAGCATCAATGCCTGATATGGAGCAAACCAGACAAGCTATTGCCCTCTCCACTGTAGGCCTGGAGCTGGCAAGACACCAAGCAAGGGCATCTTACGACGCCAATGAGGTGGCTTCCAGGCTTGCGGGGACAGCGATCTGCATTAGGCGGACGGCATGGCTTCATCTATCAAGGTTGTCACCCCAGGCCCGGCGTAGGGTGATGCGCTCTGCTTTCCGGGGACCCGTCTTTTTTCCTCCAGAGCTAGGAGACTTTTGCAGGGGCTTCCTCCGTCTCCCGTCCTCGGGAGGCACCTCTAGCTCTTCTCCCACATAGGCTTCTCTCTGTACTAGCCAGGGTCTTCCCTTCTGTTTCTCACCAACAGGAGGCTGGGGTCTTGTTCCTCAGGGTTCTACCCCTCCCCTTTTTAAGGGGAGGGCTAATACTCTCCCAGCAGTAATGAATGGTGAAGATTGACAAGGGAAGATATGAAAAGTGCATTACCTACCGTAATTCTTGATCTTCTCTTGTATCTTCACCATTCATTACTAACCACCACCTTCCTCAGTGGCCTCCTTCTGTGGCATCTCCCCTCCGCCTCGTTCCTCTTACTCCCTTGGCCTTTATGCCAAAAAAAAAAAAAACTTTTCTGTTTTCCCATTCTTGGTGAATGGATCCCAAGGTTTACTTCACTCTAAGATTGATTAGCGTTTTGCTCATAAAAGTGCTGAGTCGTTGGGGAGATGCATGGCTCTTGCCTCTGCGTGTTTGGCTGGTAGCGGCACTTCTAGGGACTCTGTGTAAATACTGTCTGTACAGTTAGTATAGTCCCAAGAAAAAAAAAAAAAACTGCTAATCAATTATTTAAAACCCTGGACCCCTTTTTCCTCAAGGTAAAGAGGCAGAATGTGGTTACAAATTTCTTTAATTCTGAGGGAACTCTTTCTGACTGCCCACGGTTGCAATTCCTTGCCTCCTCAGGTCATGTTGTTCCACAGCCTGGTGGCCATGCCCTGTCTCGGCACCTTCAACTTAGGATCCCCGTGGCAGGCATTATTTTCCAAAAAGCTTTTACAGCTGCTGGCTGACCTTGTCAGCTTCAAGCCTCTGTCTGCCTTGTCATAGCAAGTCTGATTGAGTCCCTCTCTATTTTTCTTACAAACTGCCTTCGAGAAAGGCTTAGTTTTTCCCATACTCTTCTATGGTAGCACTTATCAAGGGAATTTGGTCCTCTTCCTGGATGGGCGCTCTTCCGGAACAGGTTCTGCTCAAGTCAGTCCAGGAGCCCTCAACTGGGATGAAGAGACTTGGCATGTTGAGAGTCCAGAGACTCTGCCCTCTCTTGGTCTGTTTAGCAGGTTCGGTGGAACCTCTCCTCAGTCCTACCAACGGGGATTCTTGCTCCCTCATTAATTTCGAGCCTATAAGCCTCTCAACCAACAATGCTCGACGGGCACTGTTCTCCTTCTCAACATGCCACTCTTTCTTTCTTCTTCCTTCATTCCTCTCTTTCTCCTTCCCTCTCTCTCTCTGTTTCCTCCCTAGAGCCGCCCCGGAAAGGAGGCCCTGCGGTCCCTTAGGGTAGGAATTCTCTCTCCTCTGTCTATTCTCCATCGGCTTATTCCTTTTTCAGTTTATTTCCTTTCCTTTTTCTATCCCTTGGCTCTCTTGCCTCGCTTTCTTTTTCTCACAGTTTATTTTGCTCTCCAGCTAACAGAACTGAGATGGAGGAGGAGTCCATGACTCTAACGGCCGTCCCTCGCGCGCAGCGCGGTGCGTCACCCTCGAGGCAGGCGCCGTTAGAGCCAACTCAAAAAAAAAAAACTCCCGTAGCGGGTGCGCGCCTCCAGCTTAACCCAAGCAGTAATGAATGGTGAAGATACAAGAGAAGATCAAGAATTACGGTAGGTACATAATTTTCATTTTCTATGCTTACAGCACTGATCTATGAGGCACCAACTGGTCACACTCCCTTCTTCAATGTGAACTCTGTTTACCACCATCCTCTGTTGCCTATCCTGTAACCAACTTGTTATCCAGTTTACCACCTCTGGACCCTCTCTTAACCTACCCAGCTTGTTCACTAGCACCTGTGTATACGGTGTCGAAAGGCTTACTGAAATCTAGGTAGGCCATGTCCACCGCTCCACCCTGATCTAATTACTTGGTCACCCAGTCAAAGAAATACTGTATATAGGATTTGTTTCACATGACCTCTCCCTGTGAATCCCTGCTGCCTAGGGTCTTGTGTCCCACTGAATTCAAGATAGTCCACAATTCTTTCCTTCAGCAGTGTTTCCATTAACTTTACCACGACTGATGTCATGCTGACTGGCCCATAATTTCTAGCTTCATCCCTGCTACCACTTTTGTGAAGTGAGACTACAGCTACCCTCCTTTAGTCTTAATCTGGAACCATCATGTTTCCATTTTGCTGTTAAATAGGACTGTCAGAGGTGTTCAAGGTGCAGCCAGCACCTCCCTGAGTTCCCTCAATACCTTTGGTTGCACCCCATCTGGCCCGATTGCTTTGTCCACTTTCAGATTAGTGAGTCCCTTTGGGACTTTCTCCTCTGAAAAAGGACTAGTGTCCACCTCCCCCCTCCAAAGTTCCTGTTACATTTTTGTGGTCCATTTCCTTCCCTTCTCCTTCCTCTGTGAACACTGAGCAGAAGTATTTGTTCAGGATGTATGCCTTTTACTGGTCCACCTCTGCATAGTTGCCCCTTCCCTTTTTAACCTTACAGTCTCTCCCTTGATCTTTTTGTTTACATACCTCAATATTGTCTTGTCCCCATTTGTAACTTCCTGTGTTAGTTTCTCTTCAGTCTTTGCATTTGCACTCCTTACTGCTGTCCCTGCTTCCCTCAGTTTCCCCTGATACACCTTCCTAGCCTTCTCCATGTCTCCTTATACCTTCTGAAGGCAACCCTTTTAACCTTTACCTTTTCTGCCAACTCTTTCAAGAATCATAGTGGTCTATTTTTCCTCTTGCCTTTGCTCACTGTGGAGACTCTTAGATGCTCTACTCTAGTTGTACAAACTGAGCCCCTTTTTAACATAGATGCTCTTAAGGAAGAAGAGGAGGAATACAATTTTGACATGAAACAAGGAATGGGAGGATCTCCCAGGAGGGTATGCCTCAATGTCTTCTCTGTCCTTAAAAAGCACAAAGTCTGTGATATACTGTACAACCTCCAGGTCTCCACCCAAGGACGTGTCTTCTTCTAATCAGTTCCATGCTGCAGGTTTTAATGTTTGAGGCTATCAAAGTGGGTAGCCCAAATAAAGAACTTTAAGAGTGCTTGGAGCTTCCTACCTTACCTTCAGTAGTGGTTCCTCTAATCTTTATGGCTCTGGAATCATCCATCAAAGACCAAGTTCCCATCCTGAGTCCCAAAGCATTCAGACAAGCAGTACCTGGACTTGAGGGCCAAAAAGTATTGATTCTCACAATCAGACTCTGACTCAGTGGTAATCATGGCAGATCATTATTGATCAGAAGTACCATAGCATTTCAGTTCCAGACCAACAGTACTAAGTATCTAAAAAGCTAGACACCATCGGCAAGCAAGTCTTCGCTTCAGTCTCCTTGGATTTGAAGGTAGCGAATTACCAAACATATCTAATCAAAACCCAGAACACCTTATAGAACTCCAAATCTACAGCTCTTGAATCCCTGCCAGATGACCCACAGAAGTCAGAGACTATATGTGCCATGGTACAAGAAGAGATGATGGGAAGCACTTGCTCTAGTCCGCATATGATGCCTCATATGTGTTTGTGCAAGCAGCCACCACTGGGATCAGTATGTGACTCCATTCCTGGTTAAGAGTGTCGGGTTTTGCAGCTAAGATCCGATAAGCAGTCCTTAGCTGCCCTTTTGAGGGAGATTAACAATACGAGCTGAAGAATTTCTGGTCATTTCACTTAAACCGTGGCTCAGGAGGAGAGCACCAGCAATTCATTGGAGCCCAGTTCAAAGCCCAGAATGGAATGAGACATGGATGCCATCAGCCAACCACCCACTATTTCCTCCTTCTGACTCACAGGGTCCCCTTAGTGTGCTGTAGGATAGAAGTGTTGCTTTTTTGCATCAGTGGCAAAACATCACTTCAGACTGATAACTTCTGGAGATAATCAGAGTAGGATATTCCCTAGATTTCATCACAGTATCTCCAGGTGACCATCAGTCCCAAGCAAACGCTTGGAAGAAAATCTTTGGGTCCTGCTTTTCAAAGTAAACCACTCCTAGAAAACAAAGTAATCCAAGAGGTTCTAGACCAAAAAAAGGATTGAGGATTCTAGTCCCGATACTCTTCAATGCCAAAACACGAGAGCATTGTGATCTATCCTGGATCTCCAGGATCTGAACCAGTCTACAAAAGTAATGGAGTTTATCTGTCAGAACTTTCTGGTATCACATCAAAACAGTGAATCAATATGGGTGAGTCAATTACAGTGAATGCAAGAGAGTGAATGTCTTTTTAGCAACATGGTTTTTATAGCGAGTGTTTTTTTTTTTTCAGTGCAGCAGTTCAACAATGCAGTGATGCTCAATAGTGAAATTGGCTGCTCTGTACTAAGCCATTGAGCTGCTAGCATAGCCTAGTGGTTTGCGTCATCGGCTGTGTATCTGATAGGTTTGAAGCCCTGGGTTCAAGGCTGTCTGTTCCTGGTGTTTTTTTTTTAACTGTTGCACTGGGCTTGTCACCCCCCCAAGTTGGAATATGAAATTGCCCCACCCTGCCCACTTTCTCCCCCTCCCCAAGTTGCATCCCCCTGGAGAATATTTCCTGTCCCGAGTATCTCCCCATCCCCAAGTTGAGTCCTACCTGGTTATGGTTATATATTTTAAGGGGGGTGCAGGGGGTGTAGCCCCTTGAAAAAGGGGTGCGTGGAGGGCAAAGCCCCCCCACAGAAAGTCACTGTGGCACTGACCTTCCTGGACATAAAGTCTCCACCACTCATTCGCACTAATAGGTCTATGGTGGAGGCGCTAAGACTCCACGGGAGCCACAAATCTTCAGGAGGGCCAGCGCCAAGGTAGGACTGTGCATGCATGGCACCATGAGGCTGGCTTGCACCATATAGGCTACCTCAGCATTGACTATCCAACCATCTCAGTTCCTTTTTCCCCCGCCGTCGAGTGCGCTTCAGTGATGACGTCACTCGCCAGCCAGGAGTCAAATCTTCGCATCTGTACGACAGCAACACAGTCATTCAGTATTTGATTAGTCTTTAGTTCAGTTATTTATTTAAAAAAAAAGTTTTAAGGTTTTAAATTAATTTCAGCTTACAAACAAAAGAAGTCTTCTTCAGCCTGCCTTTGACAGAGTCGACCATGAACAGGGCCGGTGATGGTAGGGAGACTTCACTTGAAAGCTGTTTTAGCAGCAGGGCTGGGTCTGGTTCACCACTCTCTTCGGGGGGGGGGGTCTGACCACGGTCAGTCCAGTGCTTGGGAGGAAGGGTGGTCATCCCGAAAACACAAAAGGAAGTGGACCCATTCCTGGTCGAGGTCGAGAACCCAGGATTGCTTGGCCTCAAGCTCCTCTTCGTCCCACCAGTTGAAGAAGAAGCAGTACCACTCAAAATTGCCCTCTGGTACATCTGCATGGCCATCGCTGGTGGCGAGGGACAGGAGGCCAACCCTGGCACTGTTGGGGTTGCCTGCGGTCCCAGTTCCTAGCAACTGTGATCCTCGACTCCAGAGTCCCTCCCAGCCCCTTGGGGGGTCTTCCGGTGAGCAGTTTCATCATTGGGCCACTCTTATGAAGCAATGGGTCCAGTGGTTATCCCGACTGCCCTTGCCTGTGAACGTGGCTCCAGGGCCTTTGGGCCTGAGGGCTGTGGACTTACAGGTGAAGCAGTTGGGCCAGTCTGGTCGCGTGACATCTCCAGTGTGTCGACGCTGCTCCCTCATGCTTTTCCCCCTCACATGGCTGTGGAGCAGGGGCCAGCACAGGTACTATGTTCTCTTACTTCTTTTCATTCTTTCAAATCCCCAGGTGCCCTGGTGCCGAGTTTGGGGACCCCTTCTGCTCTTCTTCCTCCCTTTCTCCTTCTACACTCTTCCTTCTGGGGGAGTAGGAAACTATATTGAATCTGATCCTGATCTATGATTAGGGGATGATCTGGATGTGGATTCGTCCTTTGGACTGGAAAATAAGCCCTCTACTTCAGCAGAGCCTTTGGTCGAAGACCTTTCTTTTAAGTCCCTCCTGAAGTGCCCCTCCACTGGCACCAGTGCAGCATGCGGCACCAAGACATCAGGACAGAGATCTGTTCGGCACACTCTAACGGGGGTTGCAGTAACCAATGGGAGGTCTCAAAACCTTGGTCTGGTTGGTCGACGTTTGGATGGGTGGTGATCTCAGATGTCATGAGGATCATCCAGAGTATGCAGCCGACCCACTATAGTTTGGACCCGGGCCCAACCCGCCTCCTAGTGGGGTGTCTGGAGGTCATTGGCCCGGTCCTGGCTGAGACAGTCCAGTGCTCGTTAGTGACTGGGGAATTCCCTGACTCCTTGAAGGAGCAGTGGTGACTCCCCTTCTTATGAAATCTTCTCTCGACCCAGATTGTCTTGCCAGCTACAGGCTGGTCTCTAACCTTCCATTTGTGGGTAAGGTTATTGAGAAGGTGGTTTCGCTGCAACTGGAGGATCATCTTGCCATCCATGACATCTATGATCCCTTCCAGTTGGGTTTTAGGAAAAGGTACAGTATTGAGACTGCCCTTGTTCGGGTGCTCAGTGACCTCCTTGTTGTGAGAGATCAGTGGAGCCATACTATCTTGGCCCTCCTTGGTTGCTTGGCAGCATTTGACACCGTGGACCATGATGTGTTGCTTGAGCATCAGTGGTTGACCTGTGGACTGTCTGGACAGATGATCTTCCAACATTGGTCCATGCCTTTGTGACCCCTCGCTTGGATTACTGTAACGCCCTTTACCTATGGCTACCAGGGGTTGGCATCAGCCATTTTCAGCAGGTGCAGAATACGGCAGCCAGGTTACTGACTGGGCTTTCTCAGTCTAGCCACATTACTCCTCTGCTGTACCCGCTGCACTGGCTGCCAGTGCAATGGCGGATCACCTTTAAGGTTGGCTTGCTGACCTATAAAGCCCTACATGGACAGGGTCCAAGTTATCTGCAAGAGCGTCTTTGCCCCCATTGCCACCTCTGTCCACTGTGCTTCATTGATGAGGGATTGCTAGAGGTTCCCAGGGTTCAATTGAAGAAATTGGGAGCTCGTTCTTTTGCATTTGCAGCGCCTACCTTGTGGAATTCTCTACCTCATCTTGTCCGAGAGTGCCAGACCGTAGAGAGCTTCAAAAAGGCACTGAAAACCCATTTATTTAATCTTGTTTTTACTATTACTTTAGATTAATTAGCTGATATGATGTGTCAGTATTTTAATTGTTATTGATCTTAATATTTTTATGCTTTATACTTTTGTAAAACGCTTTGACATACTGAATTGCACTTCGTGAATAAAAGTTATTATTATTATTGAAGAACATGAATTCCACCCTTTTTCTTCAGACTTCTTAGGTGGATCCTGGTAAACTCTTGTGCATTCAGTATTTACATGTTCCTGAAATTCCTGTAGAAGTGACCCCACTGGTGCAACCCTCTTTCGAGACTCTTTCACAAATGGTGTGGGACAGACCGGCACGTATCCCTTTTGTGGCAATGTCCATAGACAGGAAATATGCTCCCCCTAAAGACAGACCAATCCTTGTTTCCCAAGTCTTTGTGGATGCCATAGGGGTCTTGGCGAAGAATGACAATGTCGTGCTTCCTCAGGAATCCACGGCCCATTCAGTAAATAAAGAATCCCATAAAACTGACACTGTGTGGAAGTGAGAGTTTGCTGCTGCTACCCTGGGCATGTATGTTGCAAGCTATCAGGGCTATTTCTCTCAGTATGAGTATACCCTCTGGCACTCACTCAAAGAAATAGTGGAGGCTCTTCCGGAGTCAGACATTTTTTTTTTTTTTTTTTTTTTTAGCTTGGAGCTTCTTCAGACCATCACTAGAGGCATTGAGTCCAACAATCAGCAACTCAAAGCTGCTATGGATGCCTTTGACACTGCTTCCAGAGCAGCAGTGGCCGGGATATGTACCCGGCGTCATGCATGGCTAAGGACTTTGGGATTCACTAATGATGCTCAACAAAGAGTCTTGAATTTTCCATTTGATGGGTTTTATCTGTTTGGCCCTCAGTTGGAGTAAGCACTAGAGGCCACCCAGAAAACTTAGACTGCTATTAAGATGGTCAGGCCAGCCCCTGCCACCCCTCAGTGGGGTGCAAACCACCCGCAGTTTCATAACAGTCAGTCCTTTCATGGTAGGGGCTGAGAGGCATTTAACAAGAACCAAGCCCCTCAACCACTAAAGAAAATGCAGCAGAAGGCACAGGGTCCAAAAGCGCCCAGTGCCACCCTCTGAAGACCCGGCCCATGTCCCACCTCAGCTGCCTGAGGGGGACTCCTCTTTGCCAGTAGGGAGGCATCTGACTTAGTTCTACAACCAGTGGAAGTCCGTTACAATGGACAAATAGGTCCTCGGGATAATTTGAGAGGGGTGCTCTCTAAATTTTTCAGAGACCCCTCCAGATTGTCCACACAAACGATAGCCCAAGCTGTCTCCCACTCAGTCAGACCTCCTTGCTTCCAATATTCAGGGCCTTGTGAACAGCAGAATGGAACACCAGATACTATGCCCACTTCTTCCTAGTTCCAAAGAAAACAGGCGGTATGCACCCTATTCTAGACCTACAGAAGTTAAACAAATTCATGTTCAAAGAGAAATTTAAGATGATATCGCTGGGAATGCTCTTGCCTCTGATTCATCAAAATGACTGGTTGGCGTCACTAGATATACAGGACACCTACCAACACGTCCTAGTGCACACAAGCCACCGCAAGTACCTATGCTTTGTGGCTCTGGGTCAGCACTATCAGCTCAAAGTCCTGCCCTTTGGGCTATCCTTGGCACCACGAGTCTTTTCAAAGTTCTTTGCAGTACTCACAGCACATCTCAGAAAACTCAGAATTCACCCGTAAGCCACTTGAACCACTAGCAACCTGCAACTTGAAGTTTCTGACATGGAAGACTGCCTTCCTTGTGGCCATTACCTCCGCTCGCAGAGTCTCTGAAATACATGCCCTGGTTACGGATCCCCCATACACTGTATTTCACAAGGACAAGGTCATGCTTCGAACTCACCCTAAATTCCTTCCAAGAGTAGTCTCGGAATTCCACCTGAACCAGCCCTTGGTCCTTCCAACCTACTTTGCCAAATGTCAGAATGATGGTTAGCGCACCCTACATTCTCTGGATGTAAAAAGGGCATTATGATTCTACAGCAACAGAACAAAAGAGATTCACAAATCCAAGCAACTCTTTGTCTCATTCAGCATGGCCTGGCTGGGTCAGCCTGTGGCCATCAGATGTATTTTGGCATGGCTGGTAGCGTGTCTCTGCCAGTGCTATTCAATAGCGCAGGTGAAGTTGGAAGGTAGGGTGTACGCCCACTCTACCCGAGCATCTGGTGCTTCTCTGGCAGAGATTCAAAACGTGCCCATTGCAGACATCTGCAACACGGCCACTTGGAACTCTGTGCACACTTTTGTGAAGCACTATGCTTTAGATGTCCATGTCAGGCAGCATCCTTTCTTTGTGAGGACAGTCATTAATGGACTTCTGTCCTGAGTGAGCTCCTATCTCCTGCCGCCCTTCTTGGGGGATTATTTTAGCTTAGTACTCTCCCATTAGTGTGAATGAGTGGTGGAGACTGTATGTCCTGAAAGATATGTAAATTACGTACATACCGTAATTCTTGATATTCTTGGATGAAGTCTCCACCACTCATTCACACTAATGAGACTATGCCAGAGGTGGCAGGACCCAGTGGGAACCAAAGATCTTCAGGAGGGCCGGTGCCAAGGTAGGACCACACATGCGCAAGAGTTACGGTAGGTACGTAATTTCAATTTTTCGCCATTTACAGAGATCGCAGTTATTTGCACTTGCTGTTTGTGCACACGCTATTTTAGAGTAATGGTCTTTGCATTCGTTGTTTTTTTTTTTTTTATGCTGTTTTGACCTGGAACTGAACTCTCCTACCCATGTTGTCCCTCTGTGCTTCCTGGAAATACAGGACATATATGGGCACATCACAATATGATAAGTCATGCAGGTGATTCCTCTGCTTCTGCCTCAAGAACAGACATTTCTCATTCATCTTGCTCTCTTTTGTGCTAACCTGGGCACCACATTTCTTCACAAAATAATTTGCTGTAGTGGTGGCAGTTCTCCACAGAGAGAAGTGAACCTGCTGGTGATAGGACAGTCTTAGGTAGTAGCCCATCAGGCAGCACAAAGTATGAGGTAGTTTCTTTGTCATTTGGGAGTCTTAGCAAATGTACAGAAGTCTATTCTGACCCCACCTGCCAGTATATAAGAACAGTCCTGGACACAACACAGGCAAAAGCATTTCAGACCCAAGACCAAACTGTCAAGCTCCTAGCTCAGCCATGACTGGTACACATGAAAAATAAAGATGGCTTGCCCTTATGGTTCAGGGATCCTTGGTGCACCTCTGGGTAGCCAAGCAGTCCAACACACGGAGTAGAGAGGGCTTCTCCAAAGAAGTGCATAGATCACAAGTTCTTTCTTTTCTCTTGTTTTATTGTGATGCAATGTAAAGAGCAAAAGGAATAATTTAGTAGGTCAGTACCTGACGCTGAAGCCACACTAATTCACTACAAGTGCCCTGGCACTTTGCTCACCTGAGCAGTAGTTCCCTCACTCTTTTATGGCTCAGTAAAGCAAGAGAAAATAACTTATGACCTGTACATTTCTTTGTAGTCAATAAGCAGGTATGGGTACACCCCTCACTGTGTGTATAACTGGTGAACAGAAGACAGCATCAGCCAGGGTGATTCTGAGGCTCATGTGACTGACAGCAGTAGTTATCTTTGTATTACCCTTTCAATGTGGCATATAGGAGTACTCCAGGTGTTGCTGCAGAATCTGAGGACACTGGTTCAACAATCAGTACAGCATTCCATATGCATATGCCTTGCCTTGCAAGAAGGGCTAACCTGGTGGCAGCAGAAGTCCCACTTACTAGCGGGGTCCCTGTTCTCACATATACCTCAAATTAAGTCGTTCCAGACTGAGGGACTCTTGTTGGAGATAGAGCAGGGTCTTCACATTTTAACATATTGGGAATGAGAGCAGTACCATATGGTCTAAGAGTATTCGGTCAGCAAGTGACTTGACATTCTACTTCGGTATGATTATACAGTCACTCATTGAAGTTCTGCCTCAACAAATGTGTGTGTGTGTTGGGGCTGGATATATATCCCCGATGTGCTCAGAGAATCTGGTAGTGGGCAATACAGAACAATGGTTTCTTTTCTGCAACATATGTAGCAAGGGTAGAAAAGATCCTAGTAGATTCTTTCCGGCTGTCCGTGGCATGTCCATATACATGAGCTCTTCTGTCAGTGGTGGCAGAAAATCTTTTTGAGCAGTGGGGCTGCACAGGGTTGGACCTTTCTGCATCCTCATTATACCAAAGTGCAGCATTTCTGTTTGCCTGGTCTAGAGCCTGCAGCTTTCTGGCAAAACATGTTATCCCTGTTTTGGAAGAAACATTGCCATGTGGTTTTCCTCCAGTCCTGTTGTTCCAAAGAATATGCCTTAAGGTCAAGAATGAAGGGGAGACTACATATCTGGTGGCTGTATTCAGGACAAGGCAGCTGTGGTTCCCCTATTATGGAACTTGACAGCAGAGCAACAGACAAACCTCCTGAATCATTTCAGCCTCCTGTATCATCCAACCATTATCTCTAACCAGAATTGTGGCTGTTAGGAATGCTGGTCCGTACATGTGACATCAGTATGTATGAGTTAGTATGTTGGCCAGTTGCATGTGGTGCGGATGGCTCAAAGTTCTTGTTTCCTGTGGGGTCCTGGCTCCAATGACACCAATCCAAAGAGTGTGGCTCTATGGAGGAGATTCTCTTAAAGAGCTAGAGTTGCTGGTACGTAACTTTGGTTACAGGTGTCAGCATGACTCAGCTGGTATCACATCTGCCTCAGAGCAAGAAGGTTGTGGGTTCTAGTCCCACACTAACATTGGGCTCATGCCATAAACGCTGACACCTCAGTGTAGTACTTTGAGAATGCTGTACTTGCTGAAGTGTACTGTCCTTCAGATGAAACATTAAACAGAGGTCCCTTCTGCCTGTCTCTGGTGCTGTCTTAGTAGATGTCCCAGTGGAAGTAAAAGAACTCGAGGCACTTTTCCCAAGAGTAGGAGATTTTCTTCCAGTGTCCCGGCCAACATTTCATTTCCCAATAAACCAGTTCATGCAGATGTCCAAGGCGGTTTATGGATGTTGTTGTTTAAAATGGCTACCACTACACATTTACAGTCACTTCACTACCAGTCCAGCATGGCTTATAAAGAGCTTTGGGATACAGTGTGTATGAAACGTGCTATATAAATGCTAATTTATACTTTTCTTCTAACCTTCCTCTATAGGTACGTTATGCCATAACATGAACTGTGCGCACAACCAGTATATCAGGCACAAAGATCCTGCTGCTCTTAGTTTCCAGTACTTATTCCATTTTCCATATTTCCATTTTCCCTTTCCAATTTCCTTTCCTTCCCTTCCATCACACTCCTCTTTATTCATTCTTCTCCTATCTCTACCCCCCCAACCATTCCCATGCCTTACCTCCCTCCAACTTCAACCAGTAGGACCCCATGTTCCTTCTGCAATCCATATCCTGTAATACATTATACCTGATTTAGCACTTCATGTATCTTGGCTACACTCCTTGCGGCCAAACTTGTGTTTGCACTTTGACAATAGAACTGTTCTTATTTGAACAGGTCTGGTTAATTTGATATTCTTTGCAACAAGTTTGTACAAGCCTGCTTGTCTATTTTACTTAATTCACATGATTGTTTTAGTCTGTTCATTTACTTCTGTTTTAACTGTTTGTATTATTGTTTCATTGTTTTATTATTGTCATGACGTAGAGCCTCTGTAAATGAGTCTATGATGCAAAGGTATACTCCAAGATTGAAATAAATAAATAAAAGAAAAATGTTAAGAGAAGCTATCTATTAATTAAGAAAAATATTCTGCAATAAGAAATGTAAGAATTAATGTTTTAGTCTTTTGTACTTACAGAATCCATCAGTACATTCATCAGATACAGAGAATAAAAGTACCACCACAACACAAGCCAGTTCCTGTAATCCAACCTCAGAAAACAACTTTATCATTGATTTACACCTTGAGCTCATTGTGGCGCAACATAGAGCTTCAGTGAGACTTCTCAGCTTAATGAATGGTAACACTGATGGATACTATGACATGCGTGGGTGTGTGTGTGTGTAAACTATGTATTTAATAAATATAGAAAATGTGATATGGCTGTCATTGTGATATTATTGATTCATACCACTCCAGTGGAAATACATTTTGCAAAATAAAAAGTGATATGCAGCCATTTTGCCACGCAAACTGTTATCATATTTACCCTTGCCAGTGAGAATCAGACATAGATACATAGATGTTGATGGCAGTAGAAGGCTCTTGCCCCATTCAATCTGCCCACCATTCCTAACTATTCTGCCTTGTCCCTGTGGCAATCCTGCCTTTCCTACTGTCCCCTTCTTCTAACAAAACCCACCAAATTGTCCCATCCCTGCTGGAAGCTGCTGATCCATTTGGCCTGTACCAGTTCTTCTGGTAGCTTATTCCACTTATCCACCACCCTTTCAGTAAAGAAGTGCTTACGGACATCCTTTTGAATCTTCTCCCTGCCAGATTCAGTGCCTCTCGTTCCTCTGTCTGAAGTCAGATTAGTTCCTGTGTGTCTACATTATTTATCCCATGCAGGTATTTGTATGTCTCAGTCATGGCACCTCTATCTCTCCTTTTCTCAGGGGAGCACATGTATAAATCCTGCAACCTTTCCTCATATGTCTTATCCCCAAGGCCATGTATCATCTTAGATGCTCTGCACTGTGCTGCCTCTACTTTATTCTAACCCTAGGAATCCCTCACTTAGTGTTTACACTTTAGCAGACATCTTGGTTCAGAGAGACGCCCCAGAGAATGGAAACTTTGTATTAGTTCAGCCCAGATATATCTGATCTTACTTCGAGAGGGCTCTTGCAGTAGGTAATTACATATAGGACTGATGCCGGCAGGTGTCAGGACCCCACAGAAAGATTTCTAGCTAGCAGTCTCTGGCGGGGGACCGCCCCCACATCAGGTGACCGACGTCATGCAACATCAGTATAAAGGGTTGGTCCCCCATGCCCGCCTTCCAGTTCTTTCCCGCCGTTCGCTCATGTCAGTGCCTCGCGGTAAAGTTCAACACTCGTCAGCCTCAGTTGTCGGTAGTTTTTACCGAGTTATTTTTGATTTTTCGCATTTTTGTCAGGTATTCATCGGTGTATATCGTCCCCTACACCCTTCAAGCACAAGAACAAGTGCAACTCATGCGGCGCCCAACTCCTGCACAAGGACAGCCATTCCCAGTGCCTCTTCTGCCTAGGCTCAGATCATCAGGTGGAGAAGTGCCAGCACTGCTTTAAATTCTACGCGGCCACCCGCAAAAGGTGGCAGCAGTCCCTGGAGGCCCATATTTTAAAGAAGAAAATGTCCTCCATGGAAAAGGAGTTAAAAAGCTCCAACAGGCATCCACACTTCCCCGAAGGCCATACATAAGAATAAAAGACAAGGAGAAGCACCGGGACAAGGGCTGCTCATCCACCGTGATCTTTCTTCGGGAGTCGCCGAAGCTTCAGGTAATGACTTCTGGGGACCAATCCATATGTCGCCTTGGAGGTTTCCAAGGTGGCTTTGGCCCGCCCATCTGGCTCATGCTTGGGCCCTTTGGGCGCCTCCGGGCTATTGGAGGCCTCCGCTCCTGGTAAAGCCATCACTGTGCGGCCTACTGGTTCGAGCGGCTCCGGTAAGCCAGATGTTGACTCCTCTGATGCCTGCATGGAGATGGTCGATAAGTCGCCCGACCCCTCGGGGCGGCACATGGCCCCTCTTCTGCCCGACCAGGCCGCCCTTCTTTGGCGATCGCCTCGGGCGACGAGTCTGCTAAGTTGGACATCGGCTCCTCCGCCGGGCCCCGCCTGACCGCTGAGGGGGGGACCCGACGCCGGCTTGCCCGACATCCGCATGGCAGCTGAGCTAACACCGAAGCTTCCACGCCTGCTGCTCCTGCTTCCCACAGCCTCGCTGCCCTCTGGAGACCCTGGATCTCCTCAGCCTGACCCCTGGGATTTTCCTTCCATCCCCATGCGATGCCGAGGTTCCTGCTGCACCCCGTCAGACCGTCCGCTTGGTAAGCCGATCAACCTGACATCGGCTCCCCGAACCTTTTTATTAGTTCAGTCCAGATTTATCTGTTCAACCACTAGGTCATTACAAATTAAAAATACATAAAACAAATGAAAAATGTACAGTATATGTAAAAAAAAAAAAAACAACAGAGCACTATCAGTGGACAGTCGTTATATCCTACTATTCAAAGCTTTTAACTGATTAAGCTTTAGATGGCCTCTTTGAACAAGATTAAATACAGAAAGCCTCACCTCACTTGCATGCCATACGAGCATACAAATTTGCCAGCAGAAATATGCCACCTGGTCTATCAAGTCTGCTCGAGTCTACATCTAGCACCTTCTCCTTGCAACTGCCCCACCCCCTTCCCAATTCTCCCCCGGGAGTGAACAAGCCAAATCTATAAGCAAGACAGATCTTCCTGGACATAAAGTCTCCACCACTCATTCACACTGATGGGATCTATGCTGGAGGTGCTAGGTCCCAGCAGAAGCAAACCTTTTGCAAGAGGGTTGGTGCCAGAGATGGAGCTGCAAGGAGCAGCGCCACGAGCTTCGGCTCGTGCGGCAATGACTATCTCGGCATCGACCCTCCAACTGCCTCAGTTTCTTTTTTCCCCACTGTTGCATGCACTACAGTGACAATGTCGCTTGCCCGCCGGGAGTCAAACTTCAAACTTGCAGCATAGTTTTCAGTTTATTATTTTGTAGTATTTCTCAAATAAGTACCGCTTACTATAATTTATTCTTATTACAAGAAAGAAGTCTCAGCCTACATTGATGGAGTCGACCATGAGCAGGTCAGGTGACAGTGGGGAGACTTCATATGAAAATTATTCAGTCAGCCAGGCTGGGTCTGGTCCGCCGCCCTCTCCGGGGGGGGGGGTCTGACAATGGATGGTCCAGTGTCCAAGGGGCGGGGCGGTCCCCCAGGAAGCATAAAAGAAAACAGTTGCATTCTCAGCAGTGTTCGGCCTCGAGCTCTTCTTCGGCCCACAGGTCAAAAAAGAGAAGGCATCACTCGAGGTCACCCTCTGGTATGTTTGCGCATCGACGGTCGGTCATTGGGGTCACTTGCCGATCTCCTCCTCCGGAGTTGCCAATTTCTGTTTCTGGTTACCAACCTCTTTGACATCGGAGCCCTTTGCCACCTTCTGGTAGAGCTTCAGATGAGCAGTTTCATCAGTAGGCCGTTCTGATGGAGCATTGGGCTCAGAGGTTGGTCCAGCTGCCTGGGCCGGGTCACTCAGGGGACCTCAGACCCTTCAGGGGATCAGGTAGGGTGATTGGGCCTCCTTAGTCACGCAGTGCCTTCTTCGGTACTGTCGACTCCGCACTCAGGTGTTTTCCCCCCTCACATGGCTGCGGCACAGGGGGCCACACCGATGCCTCTGTCTCCTGGCATTCTTCCTTCTTTCTCCTCAAACCATAGTTTTTGGAGCCCTGCATTGGTTTCGGCACCGATGGATCACTCGGTGTTGTCTTCAGCATCGATGCTTCTGTGAGTGCCGTCCTCAGTGCTGTTGGGATTGTTGGCACCGCCCTTGGCACTGTGCGGCCTTTCGGTGCTGTCCTCGGTGCCGTGCAGCCTTTCAGCACCATCCTTGGTGCCATGCGGTTTGTCAGCGCTGTCCTCGGTGCCGAGGGCTCTGTCGGCGCTGTGCTCTTCTTCGGCGCCGAGACTTGGTGTGACACCTTCCACTATTCAGGGTTTCTCAACTCCCGAACCCTTTTCCTTCCTATTTTCCTTCTGATTTTCACTCCTTTCCTGTCCATATAGTCCCTCCTGGGCTGTCAGGAGATGATATTGAGCCTGACCCAGACCTTAGGCTGGGTGATGACGTGGAAGGAACAGGATCTAATCCTATTGCAGAGCCTGTGGTCGAGGACCTGTTATTTAAGTCTCTGATGAAAAATTTGAATTCCACTCTTTCTCTCCAGACTATGGATATCGATCCTGGGAAGCTTTTAAGACTCCAATACCTTCATGTTCCAGACATCCCTATGGATTTAACTCCACTGCTACAGCCTTCCTTTGAGACACTTTCTTAAATGGTATGGAATAATCCTGCTCTCATTCCTTCTGTGGCTAAGTCCGTAGACAGAAAGTATGCTGCTCCCAAGGATCGACTCATTTTGGCCTCCCAAGGCTTTACGGACCCTATTGTAGCTTTGGCAGAGACTGGTGAGGTCGTTCTCCCTCAGGCTACTACAGCCCAACCTATAAACAAAGAATCTTGTAAGATAGATACTTTAGGTAAGAGAGTCTTTGCTGCATCCACCCTGGGTATGCGTATTGCCAGCTACCAGGGCTATTTCTCTCAATATGAGTATATCCTTTGACATTCTCTCAAACAAATGGTAGAAGCTCTACCAGAGTCAGACACTAATTCAGAGCTTCTTTAAACCATAACCAGGGGTATCGAGTTCAACAACCATCAGGTTAAAGCAACTATGGACGCTTTCGATACTGCCTCCTGAGTGGCGGCGGCGGGCATTTGTACCCGCTGTCACTCCTGGCTGGGTACTTCAGGCTTCATGAATGATGCCCAGCAACAGATCATGGCGTTACCCTTCGACGGTGTGTATCTCTTTGTTCCTCAAGTAGAACAAGATCTAGAGGCCACACAAAAGACTGGGTCTGCCATTAAATTGGCTCAACCTACTCCCGCCCCTTCTCGGGGGGGGGGTGTTAATAAACGCCAGTTTCACAACCGTAAGTCCTTTCGAGGCAAAGGCAGGGAAGGTTTTATTAAAAACCAAGCCCCCCCAGCCTCAAAAGAAAACACAACAGAAAGCACAAGGGCCCAAAGCGCCCAGTGCCGCCTTCTGAATTTCTGGCCCAAGTCTCTCCTCAGCTGTCCGAGGGGGACTCTTCCTCAGTGGTGGGTTGTCATCTGACTCAATTCTACAACCAGTGGAAGTCCATAACATTGGACAATGGGTCCTCCGGATAATCCGCAAGGGGTATTCCCTCAATCTTTCAGAGACCCCTCTGGATCATCCCCCCAAAGGACAGCCCAGTCTGTCAGTACTTCAGTCAGAACTTCTCGCTTCTGAGATACAAGGCCTTCTGAACAACAGGGCAGTAGAAATAGTTCCGCTGGATCAATGGAACACAGGGTTCTACTCCCATTACTTTCTAGTTCCAAAGAAAACTGGAGGCATGCGCCCCATTTTGGACCTCAGAAAATTGAACAAATTTCTTCCCAAGGAGATGTTCAAAATGATATCGCTAGGAACCCTATTACCTTTGCTTCATCAGCACGATTGGTTAGCCTCTCTGGACATGCAGGATGCAGGATGCTTGCCAACATATTCCTATTCACCCAAAGCATCACAAATACCTAAGGTTCATGGCTTTGGGCCAACATTATCAGTTCAGAGTCCTGCCTTTTGGGCTATCCTCGGCGCCGCGAGTTTTTACAAAGTTGTGCAGTTCTCGGAGCGCACCTCAGAAAGATTGGAATACAAGTGTTCCCATATCTGGATGACTGCCTTCTAGCAAGTCCTTCCAGGCAAGAAACTTTCGACGCCGTATCCATGGCCTCAGACTTTCTCACGTCCATGGGGGTTCTGCTGAATCTCAAGAAACTGCAGCTGCAGCCCTTCCAGAAGCTCCTTTTTATAGGAACTCTTCTGGACACCTCCTGTGCCAAAGCCTTTCTTCCAGAGGACAGAAGGAGCGATATCCTACAGATGGCCCGATATATCAGAGAGAGAACAGCTCGATTAGAGCTTTCTCGATGCAATGGATGCTGGGTCTCGTGGCATCCTTGGTGTTCACTGAACCCCTAGCTCGCCTCCACATGCGAACCTCTCAATGGATGCTCAGTACTCAGTGGTCCCCAACCACTCACCCTCAGTCTTTTCTCATCAAGGTGACAGAACCTCTAAAGAGGTCGCTGGCCTGGTGGTCGCAAGAGGACAACCTTCTGGAAGGGTATCCCTTTGCTCCCCTGGATCACCAGATCTCCATTAATACGGACGCGTCCCTGATGGGGTGGGGAGCTCAGTCAGAATCTCCACACCCAAAGTATGTGGACTCAAGATGAGTCCCAGCTTCATATAAATGTCCTAGAAATGAGAGCCGTCTTTACGCGGCCCGGGCTTTGAAGGACATTCTCTGTCACAAGAACATTCTCCTTCAAATGGACAACAAAGCAGTGATGTATTACATCAACAAGCAGGGCGGTGCACACTCTTATCCCTTATGCAGGGAAGTGATGAGAGTGTGGGAATGCTGCTTGAAGCACAAGGCTCTAATCCAGGCAGTCTGCCTGCCGGGATTGCAGAACGAACTGGAAGACTGTCTCAGCAGAACGAAGGCAGATCCTCATGAATGGTCTCTCGACTCAACCGTAGTTCAGTCACTATTCGCAGAGTGGGGAACTCCAGACCTGGACCTTTTTGCATCCCCACTCAATACAAAACTGCCTCTCTTCTCCTGAAATCCAGGGCCTGGCATTTTCTGTCAGGATGCGTTCAGGCTACAGTGGACAAAACGCTTTCTATACGCCTTTCCTCCTCTTCCTCTAATTCAGAGGGTACTTCTCAAGTTCAAGTCCCGGGGGAATTATCCTCATTGCTCCCTTCTGGCCTCGACAGATATGGTTTCTGTTACTCAACAGTACGTCGAAAACCCCTCAGAAAGCGCTTCCCCTTCAGATGAACCTTCTGACTCAGGAGCCTGTGGTACATCCCAATCTGAGATTGCTTCACCTTCACGCTTGGCTCCTGAAGAGATAGAAGTGAACAGGTTCAATGTCTCTCGCAGAGTTTCAGATATTCTCTTGGCTGCGCACAAGCCAGCCACTAGAAAAACTTACACAGCCAAATGGAAGCGTTTCTCCCTCTGGTGTGCAAAATCTTCTTTGAATTCTTTTTCCTGCCCACCAAATAAAGTTTAGAGTACCTTTTAGACCTTTTAAATTCAGGTCTTCAATACTCTACAGTCAAAGTTCACGTTTGTGCCATTTCAGCTTATCATGATCCAGTACTTTCCTTGTCACTGGCTCAATTACCTGTGGTTAAGAGGTTTCTTAAGGGAATTCTGCATATCAGACCCCCTATCCGATGTCCAGTTGCAGCCTGGGACATCAGTCTTGTACTAGACATGCTCACTCGAAAGCCTTTCAAGCCTCTAGCTACCTGTGAGCTGAAATTTCTCACTTGGAAAACGGCCTTCCTGGTGGCCATTACCTCGGCCTGCAGGGTCTCTGAAATACATGCCTTGGTCCCAGACCCTCCGTATATTGTGTTTCATCCGGACAAAGTAGCTCTTAGGACCCATCCTAAGTTTCTCCCAAAGGTTGTTTCAGAATTCCATCTAAACCAACTTTTAGTCCTTCCTTCCTTCCTACTTCGTGAACTTCCAAAATGAAGGAGAGTGTACCCTTCATTCCTTAGATGTTAAAAGAGCTCTGCGTTTCTATTTAGATAGAACAAAACAAATCTGCAAAGCTCAACAACTGTTTGTTTCCTTCAGTGAGACCCGGCTGGGTCAACCTGTCGTTATCAGATGCATTTCAGCATGGCTGGTGGCGTGCCTTCGCCATTGCTATTCCATGGCACAGGTTAAGCTGGAGGGCAGAGTGTACGCCCACTCTTCTAGAGCAGTCGCAGCATCCCTGGTGGAAATCTGCAATGTGCCCATTGCAGACATTTGCAATGCGGCTACCTGGAACTCAGTGCATACTTTCGTTAAGCACTGCGCCCTGGATGTCCATGCCAGACAACATCTTTCATTTGGCAGGACCATCCTCAACGGACTTTTGTCCTAAATTGTGCGCTCTTGGTCTCTCCTGCCACCCTCTCAGGGGATTATTAGCTCAGTACTCTCCCATCAGTGTGAATGAGTGGTAGAAACTTTATGTCCAGGATGATATGGAAATTATGCACCTACCGTAATTCTTGATCTTCTTGGACAAAGTCTCCACCACTCATTCACACGCCCTCCCACAATCCGCCGAGCTCACCTCTGTTGTTGGTCTTCACTCCCTCAATGTTTAGGCTGTGAAGACTTCTTTGTTGACCCTTCTTATACGGGTCGTCCGGACTATCTTATGGTCGGCTTTTGTTAGGCTATCCTTCTAGGTTAGTTACGCTGCACCTCCTTGGAAAAAAGGTACTAAGGCAGTTGGAGGGTCAACGCCGAGGTAGTCATTGCTACACGAGCTGAGGCTCACGGCACCACTCCTCGCGGCTCCATCTCTGGTGCCGACCCTCTTGCAAAAGACTTGCTCCCACTGGGTCCTAGCGCCTCTGGCATAGATCCCATCAGTGTGAATGAGTGGTGGAGACTTCGTCCAAGAAGATCAAGAATTACGGTAGGTACAAAATTTCCATTTCTCAGTACATCCTTTCCATACCTGTGATTCTAATACAAAACTTTATCCTAAGAAGAGACCTAAGGGACCTTATTATAGTTCCACTGTGCCTCATAGGGCATCAGGAAAACAAACAAAAAAAAAGTTTCCCATGATTCAATCAATCAGACAAAAGCAGACCCCAGGGCAATAGGGATTCCTGTAAAAATGCCCAATGTTCAGGTGAGGAACACCCCTATCTGACACCCACCTGTTTCTAAAACCTAATTAATTTTTTTGACCTTTTTTAAAGATACACTATGTCAAAGTGTTAATCAGCACATTACTGGGGCTCTCCCAGGTCTACAGCCCCATAGGATAACAAGGATAACATAAAGGCCAAAGACAGTGGCAAGGGGGTAAGAGGGGAAGTAAGGGGGTGGCCATAATGGTGGAGTGCAGGAGGGAGCAGAAGGATGGCTACATGGGGGTTGAGAGGGGTAGTCCATGTGGTGAGTCGGGAGGGATGGAGGGAGGAGGGTCAAAGGGAGGTGCAACACAGGACAGATGCAGAGGGAAGGGGAAGCTGGACATGTGAGAAATGAGGGGTCTGGGAGGGAAATAGAAGTAACAAGGGGACTTGTGCAGCAGGGAAGGCAGAATGTGTGGGGGTGGATGGGAGAAAGGAGGGAGATCGTTATTCTGGGAGATTCAGTAGTGAAGAGTGTGAGATGGAGAGGTATGGCGCAAGGTCTAGCCATAGGTGGGTGAAGTGTATGCCAGTAGAGATGAGCGAAAATGCCGAATTTCATTACGCTATACATTTTGCTTAATTCGGCTATTTCACAAAATGTGGAATTTCGCCCACGGAGTGCGAAATTTGGCCTGCAAAACAGTGAAATTCAACACTTGCATGGCGTCACAGAGCTCACCAGAGATGGAGGCATACTGGACCTAGTACTATCCAACAGTGAGTATGTCCAGGAATTAGAAGTTGAAGACCCTCTTGCAGGCAGTGACCACTGCACAGTTTGGTTCTACCCAAATCTGGGCAAGGAAGTAGCCAGGACTAAGACAATGGTAGTGGACTTTAGGAAGGTGGACTTTGGAGAGATGGGTGAGATCCTAGTGGGGCATCTTGCCAAAATCAGTCCAGAGATGGAAGTGGAGCAGAAATAGTCCATTATTAAGATGGGTCTAATTGAGGCCACTAATATGCATACAGAGGCCCAGAGCAAGAAAGCCAGGATCAAAAAACCAAGCTGGTTCAGCAAAGAGGTGGCCATATCTGAAAAAGGATAGCAAATTTACTGGAGGGGGTGCAGCTTAGGGCAGCTAAGATGATCCAGGGCCTGCAGGACAAGCCCTATCAGGAGAGGCTGCTGGAGCTCAATATGTATTCCCTGGAGGACAGAAGGGGAGGGGGCATGACTGAAACCTTCAAGTACCTTAAAGGTTTAAACAAGGTTAGTACGGATGGCATATTCAATCTCAGGGAGGATGGGTCCACTAGAGGACACAGTCTAAAATTAGTGGAGGGGGGATTCAAAAGGGAAATGAGAAGGCACTTTTTCACAGAAAGAATGATGTCTTAGTGGCACGAACTACCAGAGGAGGTGGTATTATCGAAAAGAGTGGACAGCTTTAAAAAATTTAAAAAGGGTTGGGATAGAGTGAAAGAGAGAGTCATAAAGGATTGGAAGGGGGGAGGGATGAGACGGGGAGGGATGATGACTCTATGTGGAAAAGGGAGAGGTGGCAGCTCCAGTAAATTTGTCTGAGAGCTGCACACTTCAGCAGACTAGATAGACTAAAATGACTTGCTTCTGCTAGCATTTTCGAATGTTCATATGTTTGTATAGTTTGCCAGCCAGGGCAACTTCTGTTATGGCCCCATTGTTTCTCTTTGGCAGTACACTACTAATATAGGCCAGCATATTGTCTGCCACATCCAAAAGGGACTTAGGCTGACATTCCAGTTACGCCATTTAAAGAACCCATTGCCATTCTTGGGAACAGGGACCCAGAACAGCCCAATGCTAGCAGGGTGCAGGTCCATTCCTGGTCCCCTTGCAGTGTGCACTTTAAAATCTCTCAGACTTTGTGTTTTACCTCAAAACTTCTATTCTATGTATATGAATGAAACTTTGTAGTATTTAGAGGAGAACTACACAGAATCTATAAGTCGTTTTTCTCAGTAGAAGCTATTTTTTAAATACTGATTCAAATTCTGTTATTGCTGTAGCTATCCAGGCTTTTTAGCTGTCCTAGTTGGTGTTTCTGACTTACATGCTGCTGGTAAGAACCATTTTAGAACTGTATGATGTAGTTTATGTCCCTGTTCTTCCATTGTTGGCACAATGCATTCATGTTCTACTATAGAACTCTGTGGTTGGAAGGGACATAAACTACATCATACAGTTCTAAAATGGCACTTAACACCAGAGTGTAAAGCAGAAACATCCACTGAGGCTACTAAAAGGCCTGTAGAGATGGCATAATAACAGCAATTTAACCAGTACTTAAAAAACATCTTCTGTTAGGAAAAATGAGTTCCAGGTTCAGCGCAGTTCTCCTTTAAGAAATGATACCTCACTTTACTTCAGGGCCTTCTCACACCTAGGACCCTGCCCAGAAAAATACTGCTTCTGAAATTGAAAGAACACTCACGCATCAAATTCAACCCAATGCAGAGTGGCCCTAGTTAAAATTTATACTATTAAGATATCATTACCTGTGCAAATAGTGTCCATAAACGTGGTCAGTATTAAATATCTGAATTGTAGCTCAATAATCATAAAGCTATTAATTAACGCTATCCTATTATATAAGCTATTAAGTAACACTATCCTATTATATATTTGAAGAGAACTTAACAAAACTGTTGGGACAAAACAAAAAAGGGTTATTTGCTTGGTTACTAAAAAAATTAACTTTAACCAAAAAAGTTACAATAAATCAAAACAGAAATGGGAATCTGACTTTAGGTCACAATTAGACAATTCACAATGAAGACGTATGCTGTATTCTATTAATATTTATACAAGCTTAAGAAATAAAACAATACAAGATACTAAATAGATCACATTATACCTCATTTAGGTTGGTTAAAATGGGGTTATTGGATTTTCCCAAATGTTGGCTCTGTGGATGCACTGAAGCAGATTTTATGCACTGTTTCTGGAGTTGTCCTTTTTGCCAGTTAATGAATGGAAGAAGTTATTTCTAGATACCTGCCTGCCTGACTGGCACTCATGCTCCATCAAGGGTTCGTGTGTATGTGTATCTGTGCAGGAACACCAAACGGGGGTGCAATGATCAGAAACTACAACATAAAGCTAGAATGGGTCGATTAATTGAGCAGAGAAATGAAGTATACTTTTTGATCAACTCAGTTAAAACAAAAACACACACAAAAAAAGTTGTTTGGCCAGTACTTTGCCTTCAACACTATTCATGAATTATGACACCGACAGGACCTACGATTTTTGGTGGCAGCGAGCTTAATTGAAAACAGAGTTATCTGACACTCAGCGGGGTGGTGATTTTGTATTCAGCAAACTGACTGTAGGATGCAGGGTATTTTTTAAACTGTAAAGATTTTAAAATCATGCAGTTACTGCAAATACAGGGGATGATTGTATTAGTTGATCTGGGAGCAGAGCACAAAAGTCAAGGAGCTGTTGCAACAGTGAGAAGTGGTACTGCTACCATTCAAATTAAGACTAACAGACTTTTTTTTTAAATTCATATGCACTGTGCTGCAAATTTAATTTAATCAAACTGACTGGCATGCTCTTAAAATTTTGCTGGGAGATTGGACATATCCAGACAGAAAATGACTGTTACAGCGATTTGAAGTATGGCAAACTGTTCATGTTTCCCCCACACCTGTGGAAGTGACAGGCACACAAATAGTGCCCCTGCGGGGGGGGGTGCATCCATGGTGGGGAGAGATGGTGGACAACCACTGCACCACCAATGAGGGCAGCACTGTGGACATTCACCCAAAGCACTGTGGAAGCACACAGTGACCAAATCCGGTCAGGTGCTTCCACACTCCCTTTTCTAACTCCTAGCAAAATGTCTGCAGGGCTCCGCCCATGCAGCCATAAAAAGTAACCCCTGAGGAGTTACAGATCATCACATGCTGAACCTCTCTCACAACTTCCAGCAATGGCAGTCCATTTTAATTGATAAATGAGTGCTAGAGAGGTCAGAGAAGGCCTTCGTGTATCTTTTGTTTCAGTCCAAAATAAAAGAAATTCAAAATTGTCAAGCAAAATTCATCAGCAGAGATGCAGCAAATAACATGGCAAGTTCAAACTCTGCAAGCTCTGAATGCTGTGGAGAAGGTACCCATAAAGGAAATGGGAAAAGTGTTTTTCTCAATTTTCTCATAAAGAAAAACAAAATCAGGAGAGCAGTGACTAATATTTGGCCTAAGGAAACGTAAAATGGAAAGACAAAAACAAGGCGCTGTGTCAGCATGTGGTCTGAAATCTAAACAAAATGGTTATATTAAATGCACGCTGAAAATAAAAAAGAGTTTTAAAAATCTACGTTTCGACCTCAGGTCTTCTTCAGGAACTATCTAAAAGAGAAAAAAATAAAATGGAAAGGTTAGCAATAGACACATTGCTAACAGTAATTCCACTTTTATAGCAAGAGAACTGGCATTGTTCAAAAGATCTCAACATGCTTAATTCCACATTCCAATAAGAGTAGAAATGCAGCAAAAGTTGAGTGTGGTGCAAAGTTAGGAACTTTGTGCTACATGTTTATTTTGTTTATTTGTTTATTTGGAAACAATCAGAATTACAACCCTTTGAGTCACAGACTCTTTTGCAAAGGCTCCACGTCGGTTACAAGGGTGGAGGGTAGACAAATACAGTAGAGAACATACATGTAACAGGCAGAATATACATAAAAAAAATCAAAGGAGCAGTCCAGTCAAACTTAGTGACTGTTGAGGAAGTTAGGCAGCAATCTTGGGATACCCAGGTGGGGATTATTGGTGAGATACGTGGGGCCTTGTGTGGCCCTGAGTCGAGAGTGGGGAGGGCAGATTAACCGGGTGAGCAGAGTTAGCCGCAGCCACATATGGCTCTCTCAAGGAGGTGAGCTTTGAGGCCTGTTTTAAGTTGAAAGATGCTGTGGGTCTGTGAGAGGGAGTGTGGTAACGCATTGAGCCAGAGAGGGGCCCGGTATCTGAAGGATCTTTGCCCAAGGAACTTCTACATTGAGGTACAAGGAAGGGGGAGCTTATGTAAGTCTTGTATTGCTAATGGTGGGGTGCAGAACTGATTAGGGAATAGTCCGACGGGGCTAGGTGAAGGTGTATTTTTTGCAAGGATGCAGGTGTGGAACTGTAATCGTTGTTGGAAGTTTAACCAACCAGATAACGTAGAGATCACAGGTGTGGGTTAGCCGATCACAACCAGTGACTAGGCAGCAGGCTTTGTTCAGGAGAATGTTTATCCTGTTCAGGGAGGTGGGTTCAGCAGAGCCGTATATAGTGATCCCGTAGTCCACCAGGAGAGGATGGAGGAGGTGACTGCTAGCCGATTGCTCTGCGGGTAGACAGTGCTTAAGCTGATACAGGATGCCTACCCTTGAGCTGATAGAGGTGAGAGAATTTGGGTGTGCCTCTGAAATGAGAGGGAGGTGTCTAGGGTGACACCTAGGTATTTGAAATTGGATACTTGTTCGAGAGGGGCACCTTGAGCGTTCTTGATGAGGAGAGCAGACTGACTATGAGGATTTTGGGGTGGGCAAAAATCATGGATTTAGTTTTATTATAGTTGATGATTAGGCGGTGTTCAGAGAACCAGGTCTCAAGTTCCGGAAGTGCCTTTGATGGGCCTGCTGGAGGCGGTAGGGTGGGGTGTTTCCAGAACAGAACTGCATCATCAGCATAGAGGAGCAGCTGACCACTGCAAGCCTTGGGGAGGGAGTTTAGGAAGAGGGTGAACAGCAGTGGGCCTAGGATTGACCCCTGAGGGACCCCTGAGGCAACTGTTTTAGGGGTGGAGAGGGTGGAGCATATCCTGACTTGTTGCGAGCGGTCTGTGAGGTAATCCTGGAACCAGGACAAGGTCTCCGGGACCACATTTAGTTTAGGGAGGACTTGAAGCAGAAGCTCGTGACTGACCGTGTCGAAGGCCTTAGTTAGGTCCACATATATGGCCCCGGCAATTGAGCCATGGTCGAGGGCTTCATGTAGGAATGAGGTGAGCTCTGTGAGAGCGGTGATGGTACTATGACCTGAGCGGAAACCATGCTGCTCCTGGCTAAGGAGCTTATGCTTGGATAGGTGTTCGGTTAACTGGTCAGAGACTATTCTTTCAAGGGCTTTGGAGAGAGGTGGAAGTATTGAGATGGGTCTGTAGTTGCTGGTGTTGGTGGGGTCTCCACCCTTCAGGATGGGCGTAATTATAGCTCTCTTCCAGGTAGAGGGGAGCTGGCCTAGGCAGAGCGAGAGGTTAAGAATTTTAGTGAGGTGTGGTAGAGTGGCATCAAGGGAGAGCCTCAGAAGTTTAAGATCAAGGGAGTCATTGCTGAGCGTGTATGAGAGATGGCCCTGGAAATATAGCGTTTAGCCTCGTGGAGGGTGATGACTCGGAGCGGAAGGGGGTATTGGTAGGGCTCATGTTGGGGGAGTTAGGAGGGGGGGGATGGGATAGATCCGAGAAGGCCGAGTTAAGGGCTTTGATAGTGGTATGATCTTGGGTGACCTCGCCATTAATAGTGAGTTGCGTGGGGATGGGGGAGCGGGGTTTGCCACTAAGTTCCTTTATGTTATCCCAAAATTTTTTCCCGTCACCCCAGGTAGAGGTTAGGGTGTGTTGGTAGTAGTGGGCTTTCGCCTGCCGCAAAGCCCATGTGCATTTGTTGCATGTAGTAGAGTGAAGGTTTCTGACTTGGCCCCAATTTCACATACAGAAGTTTTTGGTTTTTTTTTAAACAAAAAATGTAAAATGTTTAACCCTCCTCACCTACTGACATATAACTCTCACCCCACCACCAGCCAGACACTTTAAAACACTGCCCCCACCACCATCCTTTAGCATTCTACCTCCTTCCTCACCCCCAAGTCCTGATGAACTAGTAACCAGGAGACTGGAGTGAGCTTGCAAGAGCTGAAATTCTTTGTTGCCACCTGCACCATCACAAACTGCGGTGTCTGCCACGCATGAAAGGTGGCCTTCTGTCGCACATGAAAGGCATCCTCCTACCGGTGATGGAGCGAGTGATGGTTATCCCCACTGAAACCCTGACCTTTGACATTGTAAGGTAGTGGCACCCCTGACCCCAAAGCCAGCTGGAAGGATGCCTGCCCTACAGGGGCCTTAAGTTACACCATTCCCTGGCATAGCATTCCTGCATTCTTCGTGAATAGCAAGATGGAGCTCAAGTTTTACTTACTTTATACCTTGAAATCTCTTGTGAACCCATACTTGGAATGTGTAAAGTACTCTGTTTGGGTCCAGAGCATGACAAAGCAAGCTGTACTCTTCAATGAAACCTTTGACCTTTAAATGCCACTGTTATCACCTCTAGGAGTTTTTGAGACTTGGCTACAGCTTGTCAGGGACCATAAGCTCTGAAGGTCTCAATAGTTAAGCTGATCTTAGATCCAGGGCCCTATGAAGGTCTCAGCAGTTAAGCCAGTCTTAGATGGAGGGCCCAGGGAAATTGAACTATCTGTGTAGTGCTGGAAGTCTCTTGATACTTTCCTATGATATGTAGTGCCCTTTTGTACACCCCCAAAGTAGAATATCCCTGACACCATGGTATTTAAGCACAAGTTGATGACTCTTGCACGCTAAAAGTCTTAGTCTAGGGACACACACCTGGAAATAAAAGATCAATTTACTCTGATCCAAAGTCCTTGATTTGTTAATAATACAGGACAAGAAGTCCTATAAAAGATGAGAGAAAAAAATAGACACCTCCTTCTCCCCTGCTAGCTCAGTCCACAAAGTTGGTTAACCCTCCCTCCATCCCAGGTTCAGTTCTTCCTCCTCTTCTGACAATCTCAATGCTGGTTCTCCCTCCAGAACCTGCAACCCACAGACTGGTCCTTGCCAAGTTGTTGGATCTTGTCCCTCCTTGCCTAGGTGAGTTGAGCACAGAACCAGAGGATC
Organism: Neoceratodus forsteri; assembly: GCA_016271365.2. Taxonomy (NCBI): domain Eukaryota; kingdom Metazoa; phylum Chordata; order Ceratodontiformes; family Ceratodontidae; genus Neoceratodus; species Neoceratodus forsteri. The sequence goes on from CM028131.1 coordinate 1,319,221,702, forward strand.
CTTATTTTTCTAACCATAGATATTCTGATACACACATCGAACTCCAGAATGACTAGACAGCACCCTGCTCTCTGCTGCTTTGAAGACATTGTACTATATATACACCTGAGTGAATGTTTGTATGCTGCTTCCTTTGTCCTCCCCGGTCACCCACGTAAACAGGACATTGTTCCATGGGTTATTCTTGGTAATGACATCTAAAAAGATAAAAGAAACTGAATGTTGCCATTCTTCTTTAATCATAGTCTTCCTACCTGGGGTAGTGTGCTTTCAAAGCCCTGGTTTAATAACATATATGTTAATTATTTCATTCACAGAATGGTCTATAGATAATTGTGTTGATATTGTTTGCCCTGAATTAGTCAAGTAACATTTGTTTTGATTGGACAGAGTCAGACATTATGAAAAAGATCAACAAGAATAAACTCTCAAAAGCACTCTTCCTGGTGCAGAAAGCGTTGATAGCCTCTGAAAAATGGCAGGCCATGGTACCCCAAAAGCAAATTCTTGAGGTAAGATAAACAATGATATTAGTCATTTGTTTTCCTTTTCCAAAATATATAATTCATAAAACAATATACAATAGTCAGTGCAGGAATTCTGCATTGCAAAATAGTAAAATGACTACTGGATATCCGATGTGATGTGATGTGATGTGATGTGATGTGATGTGATGTGATGTGATGTGATGTGATATACAGTGCATCCTCTGTTGTTATTCATCAGTATTCATCAAATATCCTTCTTGAAGTTGTAGTTTTCATCTCTGTCTGATAAGTCTGTAGGTGTTTCAGGTGTGCAGTATTTCCTGTTGACATGTTAGACTGGATTCTAAGAAAGCGCTGAAAGTGCTGCAACTGGTGGCCATTGATGACATATGGAAAAGGTTACTGCATGCAATGCAAACATTTGCACACGGTAAAGTACTGCAAATGAGGAGACACTTTTGTGGCAGTTAACCTGGAAATCCCAATTTCAGTGCAATCTGCAGCTGCAGGATTTTTCTGCCAGCACAGTTGTGGCTTGCAGTAGAAATAGGCCACTGAAAATCCAGGTATATAATAAAAATAATAAAAAAAAAACTTTAATGGTTGTAGTGTTTCATGCTTACAGTTGTCAAAGAGCAAGATTTAAAAAAAATAAATGTCATTGTGGGCCTTCCTCTTTTCTTTTAGAAAACGCATAATTGCAGATCTTCCAAGAATTAATGTTCATCTTTAAAGAAGCAAACAATGCTCCTGATGGACAAACTGGGATTTATCCTGAATTTAGATGAATCAAATCTGGAACACCTGCATTTCTTTGGAGTGTAACTAGGCACAGTTCAAGCAGGGGCCTTTCTCGCATAGGGAATGGTCCAGACACTGGTACAGTGTGTAGCATCTTTCCATATAGGGACAAGGGGGACTGCATGGCACTCTCTCAGACTGTTGGGTCTCATGTCAGAAACAACCTCTGGTACCATGAGTAAGGCAGCACATGAGACAAATCCAGTGGTACCTACAAGAATGCTAGTCTCAAAAATACTTTTAAAGGAGAACACTGGAAAAGGCACGGCTTTCCCCAGCTGCTACCAAAATGCCTGAAGACAGTAATGACATTTTTTATGGTTACCTCTGAATGTTTAACGATGTAGACAGTGACTTGTAACTTCTGCTTTCTATTGCTGGCAGCCACCATCTCGTGAGCAGCCACCAGCTTCCATAGCTCACTTTATGGTAATATGTCCTGCCAACCAATGGCTACGGCCTTCCTGTTTATTTAAAGGAGGCTCCCTCAGTAGAAGCCTTTTAAAAGGATCTAAAAACTGATCTGTTCCAGCAAGCTTTTATTCATTGATTAGTTGCCTGTTTTAGTGATAGATAGATTAATTTTAAATCCACTCCCAGTTGATCTGTTATGTACATTTTTGTACATTATTTTATATTGTTGATTGTTCCATGGGCGCTTTTATAAATACAATATCTGTCTGTCTATCTATCTATCTATCTATCTATCTATCTATCTATCTATCTATCTCTCCCTCTCTCTCTCTACATCAACAAGTGTAGTGGTGCAGTATCTTCAAAACTGGGTAAGGAAGTGCTGACATTTTGGGATTTGGCCTATACTTTCTATCTCTGTAGTTCATGTGGCAGGGAATGACAATGTCCTGGCAGAGGCATTCAGCAGGATGGGTCATGTCACACATGTATGGCCCAGAAAACAAACTGTGCTATGGTCAGTTTTCTGGAAGTGAAGTGTCCCAGAGGGGGATCTTTTTTGCCTCATGTGAGAACAAGAAGCTGACACTGTTCTGCTGGAGAGCCGTGTCTTGGAACAGTCCCAGAAAATGCTCTCGGCATATACAGTACTGGGGAAACAGGTTTCTTTATGCTTTTCCACCCGTTTATGTGATACAGAAACTGCTTCTTAGTCCCAGAGTAACATAGAAACAGAAAACAAAGAAACATAGACTTTGATGGCAGATAAAGACCGCTTGGCCCACCCAGTCTGCCCATTTCCCTACCTTTTGGATAAGCTGCAGATCCTAGTTAACCAGCAGCCTACTTCTTCCTACCCCCCCACCAGAATTGCCTTATGTCTGTCCTATGAATTCATGAATTCCCCCACTCTTTTTGACCCCACAACCTTCTCAGGAAGGCCATTCCATGCGTCCACCACCCTCTCTGTGAAAAAATACTTCCTCACGTTGCCCCTGAGCCACCCCCCCCATCTTCAAACTGTGCCCCCTTGTTTTGGCACATCTCTTTTTCTGAAAGATACTACCCTCTTGGACTTTGTTGATTCCCTTGAGGTACTTGAAAGTTTCTAGCATGTCCCCCCCTCCCTCCTTTCCTCGAGGGTGTACATAGTTTCTGGTGCAGACCCTGCACCATTTTAGTTGGCCTCCTCTGGACTGCCTTCATCCTGTCTATGTCTGTGTGCAGACGGGTCTCCAGAACTGCATGCAGTACTTGAGATGAGGACTTACCAACTGTCTGTACAGAGGGATAACAACTTCCTATTTTCTACTGGCAATGCCTCTTCCTTTGCATCCCAGTATCCCCCCAACCCTCCTTACTTCCTTCTCACATGGCCTGCCTACTTTTAGGTCATCTGATATGTCTACCCCCAGGTCTCTTTCTATTTTTGTTGTTGTTAGTACCTCCCCCCCCCCATTGTGTACTCTTCCCCTGGGTTTTTGTTTCCCAGGTGCACTACTTTGCACTTCTTTGCATTGAATCTAAGCTGCCATACTTGTGACCATTCCTCCAACCTTGTCAAGTCCCTTCTCATCCTTTCCACCCCCCTTATGTATCAACACTGTTGCAGATCTTTGTGTCAGCTGCAAAGAGGGATACTTTTCCTTCCAGTTCCTCTGCAATGTCACTTATAAAGACATTAAAGAGGACTGGTCCCAGTACTGAACCCTGTGGTACCCATCTAGTAACCCCCCTTTCTTCAGAGTGGACTCCGTTTATTATTACACTCTGCATCCTATTGTCCAGCCAATTTTTTACCCAGACAACCACCCTAGGACCCACTCCCAGGCTGGCTAACTTGTTTATTGATTTTTTGTGTGGGACTTTGTCAAATGCCTTGCTAAAGTCTAGGTAGGCCATGTCCATGGCCCCTCCCTGGTCTGCTACTTTGGTCACCCAGTCAAAGAAATCTATTAGATTTATCTGACATGACCTTCCCTCTGTGAATCCATGCTGCCTTGGGTCCTGTGCCCCGCTGGCCTCTAGGTACTCAATAATTCTTTCTTGCAGAAGTGATTCCATCATTTTCCCTACCGCTGAGGTCAAACTAACAGGTCTGTAGTTTCCTGCCTCTGCCTTGTTCCCACTTTTGTGAAGAGGAATCACATGCACCTTCCTCCAGTCCTCAGGTATCACACCATCCTCCCATGATTTGTTAAAAAGGTAGTCAGTGGTGTCACTAGTTCTCCCCTTAGTTCTTTTAGAATTCTGGGGTGAATCCTGTCAGGCCCCATTACCTTGTCCACATTGAGTTTTAGGAGTTCTTTCAGGACCCTTTCTTCTGTGAATGGACTGGTATTGACCCCCCTAGCCAGAGTGCTTCTATTGTTTGGTTTAGGTATGTCCCCCTCCTCTTCTTTTGTGACTACTGAACAAACATATTCGTTCAGTAGCTCTACCTTTTCACTGTCGCCCTCTGCCCACCCCTCTCCCTGCCCTTTATTAAGCCTCACTATCCTTCCCTTAGTCTTTCTTCGCTCACTAATGTACCTATAAAAGATTTTATCCCCCTTCTTAACTGAGTTGGACATCTTTTCCTCAGTTTCGGCCTTTGCTATTCTGACTGCCTTCCCTGTTTCCTTCTGTCCTGCTCCTTCTGTGACTCCTTATACTGTCTGAATGCTATATTTTTCTCCCTAACCTTCCCCACCACCTCTTTTGAGAACCATAGTGTTTTTTCCTTTGTTTTGTTTATTGCTTCACACAAAGGCTTGTTGCCTCTGTGATGGCAGTTTTGATTTTTCCCCATTGTTCCTCCATCTCTCCTTCATGCCCTTTTGCTAGTGCATTCCTTAGGCACTCTCCCATTCTGCCAAAGTCAGCCCTCTGAAAATCCAGTACCCTTGCTTTTGTATGGCTTGACTATACGGCTGTGTCTATTGTGAACCACACTGTCTGGTGTTTGCTTGTTCCCAGATGGCTACCCACTTCTGAATCTGAGATCCTCTCACCGTCCGCATTTGAGAGTACCAGGTCTAAGACTGCTCCTTCTCGAGTGGATTCCAACACTCGCTGCCTGAGGCATGCTCCCTGTAGGGCATCGAGAATGACTCTGCTCTTGGATGTGGCTGCAGCAAATGTGCTCCAGTTAACATCTGGAATATTCACATCCCCCATCAACAATATCTCCCATTTTTTCTGCCATTCTAAGGGTGCCTTCTATCATTCCCTTGTCCATTTCCTCCCCAAGACGGCAGTCTGTGTACAACCCCTGTGCAGATTGTGGTACCATTTCCTGTCTTCAAGGTGACCCACAATGCCTTCTATCCTCCCTGTTTACCCTTTAGTTCCATTGCTTTGATCCCTTCCCTTATGTAGAGAGCTACTCCTCTATGATTCTGGTACCACCAGACTGGCCCAGACAGCTATGGTACTCACTTTTTCTCCAGATGTCAAAAAGGTCTCACATGTTGTCTCTGGGTCAAAACCTGCTGATAATCTTAAAAGGCCAGGTGAACCATACAAACTTGGAGTCCCTTCTCCTGAAGGTTTGGTTCCAGAAGGGATAGAGTTTTCAGAGCTAAATCTATCTACCCAGGTTATAGAGGACTTTAAGTTAGGCAGAGATCCATTTATGAGGAAAACTTGCATTTAAAAATGAGGAAAGTTCTCAATCTGGTGACGGAACAATTCCCACTCATCTTAGAATGCAGGTATTACTCATCTCGGACTATTTATTACATTTAAGGTTCCTGGGTTTATGACCTGAATTTTTAACTATGCATTTGTCAGCCATTTCTGCATCTGGGTCCAAGGCCTCAGAAGAATTTTTGTTTGCTCACCCACTGTTTAGAACATTTTTTAAAGGCCTCTTATATATTTATAAAATGGGAAAAAAATCCAGTGATCTGATTGGTCAGTAGCTATCCAGACCTGTGCAGTAATTGACCAATAACTGCATGGGTCTGGAAAGTGCCTTGGAAGTCTTGGAACTACACTATATTGGAATTCTCAGTACCTGTGACAAAAAAAAGGTTCAGCTAACAACATGAGTAACTTACCTACCTGCCAATATAACCTCTTTGATGGGGGCAAATCTAGCTGTTTAGTGTGAGGACCGATTTACCAATGATGAAGATTTTTTATTCTTGAAGAGAAGGTTTCAATTAACATGACCCCCCAGCACATAAATAGCAGTTTCTATGAAAAGCTTAATTTTTGGCACACTGCATTTTAAGAAATATCCCTCGTAAAACTGTTCCTTGAGACTTGTATCTAAATTGGCAACATTTCCCAACCCAGAGCCGCGCCCCCATGCATTCACGCTTTGTGATGTTGGTACCAGAATGGTGCGGGGGCATGCTCCATAGGGTATAATGGGGAACAGTTTTATAACTTATTTTTATACTTTTGAGTGTTGAATTTGAGAAAGGCAGGCCACCACTCAACTAACATGGACTTTGTTAGTTGAGCAGTGGCAGTGGCCTGCCTTTCTCAAATTCAACACTCAAAAGTATAAAAATAAGTTATAAAACTGTTCCCCATTATTGCCTATGGAGCACACCCCCACACCATTCTAGTACTGACAGCACAAAATGTAAATGCGTGGGGGTGTGGCTCCGGGTTGGCAAATGTTGCCAATTTAGATACAAGCTCCATGGAGCAGTTTTACAAGGGATATTTCTTAAAATGCAGCATGCCAAAATGAAGCTTTTCACAGAAACTGCTAAACAGAAGGGTAAGCTATTTATGTGCTGGGGGGGGATAATTTTAATTGAAACCTGCTCTTTAATTTAAAGATTTATTTAGTCTTGTGTTTTGTATTATTTTGGTGCCATTTTATAAATGCAGTAATACACTTCAGGGCTTGCGGTTTTTGAGTAATTAATGCACTTCCCCCAACCCATGGTTGAAGGGCACTTGGCTAACACCTCGTGCCTCAATCCTGCAGAGGTGAGGAGCATGCAGTAATTACCTAATAACCCCATGCCCTGTTGTATATTATTGCTTTCTTATCCTGCTGTGAAGAAACCTATACCATCTTGAGACCTGAACTTGACCCTCACCCAGTTAATGATCTGTCCTTTGAGTCTATGGCCACTACTGAGTTAAAATACCTGTCCTAGAAAATATTATTTCTGGTGGCTATTACATCACAAGGAGGTTTAGTGACCTAGAAATAGAAATATTGTGAAATTTTACTTCACCAACAAAGCTGGTGAGAAGTCAGGAATTTCCCGCTTTATGAAGACTTCACAAAGTTCCCGACGGCTGCGCAAACTTCACAGTTATTTTTAAAAACATTTAAAATAATTTTACAGCCCTCTTCCACTGTGCCATAACCCATCCTCCTCTCTCCCACCACACAGACCTGATGACCAGATTTTAGGCCTGCCACCCTCTGTTGAACCTGCCCCCCCCCCTCCACAGTGGAGTTCGCCACCAACACAGGGAAGTTTCATAAATAGTAAGTTTAATGTGTCCCCTTCCTCCCACACACATGCCAGTACTGACTATCCACGTCTCACCCCTGCTGACCAGTCAGGTTTTACTATAAGCAAAGATGTTACCATTCAGTCTCCCTAGACATATAGTCTCCACCACTCATTCACACTAATGGGAGTACGCTGGAGGCGCAATGGCCCAGTGGGAGCCAAACTTTTTCAGGAGGATCGGTGCCAAGGTGGAGCCACAAGGGAGCGGCACCACGAGCTAGGCTCACTTGGTATAGACTACCTTGGCGTCAACCCTCCAATTGCCTCAGTTTCTTTTTTCCCACCGTTGAGTGCACTTTACTGACAACACATCGCTCACCCGCTGGGAGTCAAAACTTCAACTAGCAGCTAGTTTTCAGTTTTATTGTTTTGTAAGATTTCACAAAAGTACTGATAACATTTTAAAAGTGTACTTTTATTATTTTACAAGAAAGAAGTCTTCAACCCTCCATTGACGGAGTCGACCATGAGTGGGGTAGGTGACAGTAGGGATACCTTGCATGAAACCTGTTCAGTCAGCCAGGCTAGGTCTGGTCCGCCACCCTCTCTGGAAGGGGGGATCTGACAACAGATGGTCCAGTGATCAGGGAGAGGGGCAGTCTCCCCGGAAACACAAAAAATAGTGGTCCCATTCTTGGCACTGTTCGTCCTCGAGCTCTTCTTCAGCTCACCAGTTGAAAAAGAGACAGCATCACTTAAGGTCACCCTCTGGTACATCTGCGCATAGATGGTCAGTTGTCAGGGCCTGGAGCCGGTCTCCACCTCTTTCGGAGTCTCCTCCGGCTTCTGTCTCTGACGGCTGGCATCTTCGACACCAGAGTCCCTCCCCACCCAGTAGAGGGTTTTCCAGTGATCAGTCTCACCATTGGGCCGTTCTTATGAAGCAGTGGGAGCAGAAGTTGTCCAGACTGCCCGAACCGGCTAGTTCGTCGCCGGGGCCTTCAGGTCTGTCAGTTTTGGATCGGCAGGCGGGGCCATTGAGACTGCCAAGTCGTGCAGCACCTCCTTCGGTGCTGTCGACTCTGCGTTCCGGTGTCTTTTCCCCCTCATATGGCTGTGGCGCAGGGGTCCACATCGACGCCTTTATCACCTGCTATTTTTCCTCCTTTACCTTCAAATCGCAGTTTGTAGACTTCTGTTGTGGTGCCACAGTCTGCGATGCTGACCTTCCCAGTGCCGTGATTGGAGTCAGATTCTCCGGTGCCGAGTTTGCTCGCAGCGTCGAGTGTGGTGTCAGCGCCATGCATGATGCCGCATCTACTGCCGGCGTCGTTTTGGTGAAGGGTGTGATGCCTTCATCGTGCTTGGTACTGTGGCACCTGCCAGCACTGTGTTCAGTGCTGCTCTCTGTGTCAGTGCTGCTTCTGTACTTGGCACCATCTTCTTTGGTGGTGCCGGGGGTGGTGGTGGCGCCACTTGCATTTCAGAGGTTGTCGACTCCGAAACTGTCTTCTCTTCCTCTTCCTCCTTGTTGTCACCCCTTTCCTGTCTATACAGTCCCTTCTGGACTGTCAGGAGATGACATTGAGACTGATCCTGATTTTAAGCTGGGTGATGATGTTGATGTCGAGTCCGCCTTAGAGGCAAGGATCAAGCCTCCTGCAGAGCCTGTGGTCGAAGACCTTTCTTTTTACGTCTCTGCTCAATAATTTAAATTCTACCCTTTCTCTTCAGACCATGAAGATCGATCCTGGGAAACATTTATGTCTCCAGTATCTGCATGTTCTGGAAATCCCTACAGATTTAACCCCTGCGGTGCAGCCCTTTCGAGACCCTTTCCCAGATGGTATGGAGCAACCCGGCTCTTATTCCCCTCTGTGGCAAAGTCCATAGATAATAAATATGCCCCTCCCAAGGATCGTCCTATCCTGGCCTCTCAAGCCTTTGCTGATGCCATAGTGGTCCTGGCAGAGAATGACAAGGCTGTTCTTCCTCAGCAATCCACAGCTCATCTTATAAACAAAGAATCTTGCAAGATCGACACCTTTGGTAAGCGAGTCTTTGCTGCTTCAACCCTGGGCATGCGCATTGCTAGCTACCAGGGTTATTTTTCTCAACACGAGTATGTACTCTGGCATTCACTCAAAGCAACAGTAGAAGCTCTTAATGAATCAGAAGTTAATTCAGAGCTACTACAGACCATTACTAAAGGTATCGAGTCCAACAATCAACAGATTAAAGCTGCCATGGACGCCTTCAATACTGCCTCCAGAGTGGCGACGGCTGGTATTTGCACCCGTTGCCATTCTTGGTTGAGCACTTCAGGCTTCACTAATAACACCCAACAAAAGGTCATTGCCTTACCTTTCAATGGTATGTATCTGTTTAGACCTCAAGTGGAGCAAGCACTAGAGGCCACTCAGAAAACTAGATCTGCTATTAGGACAGCTAGACCCCCTCTGCTGCCTATCCAGGAGGTGGGAATAAGCATCAGTTTCATAACCATCAGTCCTTTCATGGCAAAAGCAGATGAGGTTTCAACAGAAACCAAACCCCACAGCTGCAAAAGAAAACTCAGCAAAAGGTACAGGGCTCAAAAGCGTCCAGTGCCACTTTCTGAGTTTCTGGCCGAGGTCCCACCTCAGCTGTCCAAGGGGGACTCTTCCTCGGCAGTAGGAGGACATTTGACTCATTTCTACGACCAGTGGAAGTTGATAGCATTGGACAAAAGGGTCCTCAAAATAATCCGCGAGGGGTACTCTCTCAACCTGTCAGAAACCCCTCCAGATCATCCTCCCAAGCGATAGCTCAAGCTGTCTGCTGCACAGTCAGACCATCTTGCTTCCGAGGTGCAAGGCCTTCTGAACAACAGGGCAGTAGAAGTAGTCCTGCTGGATCAGTGAAACACAGATTTCTACTCCCACTACTTTCTGGTTCCAAAGAACTGGCAGTATGTGCCCTATTCTTGACCTCAGAAAGTTAAACAAGTTCCTCTGCAAGGAAAAATTCAAGATGATATCACTCGGTACCCTGTTACCTTTGATTCAGCAACACGATTGTCTAGCCTCCCTGGACATGCAGGACACCTACCAACACATTCGCATACACCCAAAGCACCACATGTACCTAAGGTTCATGGCATTGGGTCAGCACTACCAATTCAGAGTCCTGCCCTTTGGGCTATCCTCGGTGCCTCGAGTCTTTACAAAGTACTGTGCAGTTCTCACGGCGCTCTAAGGAAAATCAGAATTCAAGTATTCCCATATCTGGATGACTGGCTTCTCGCAAGCCCCTCCAGACAGGAAACTCTGGAGGCCATAGCTACAGCCTCAGACTTCCTCACATCCATGGAAGTTCTGCTCAACCTGAAAAAGTGGCAGCTGCAGCCCTCCCAGAAGTTTCTCTTCATAGGAGCCCTTCTGGACACCTCCTGAGCAAAAGCCTTCCTTCTGGAAGACAGAAGGAACGATATCCTACAGATGGCCTGCTTCATCAGAGAGAACAGCTCAGTTTGAGCTCTTTCGATGCAGCGGATGCTGGGTCTCATGGCATCCACAGTGTTCACTGTACCTCTGGCTCATCTCCACATGAGAACCTCTCAGTGGATGCTCAGCACTCAGTGGTCACCAACCACTCACCTTCAGTGCTTTCACATCAAGGTGACAGAACCATTGAAATGGTCACTCACCTGATGGTCTCAGGAGGACAACCTTCTTTGAGGATATCCCTTCGCCCCTCTAGATCCCCAGATCTCCATTACCATGGATACGTCCTTACTGGGCTGGGGAGCACACTGCCAGGATCTCCACACCCGGGGCACATGGACCCTGGATGAGTCCCAACTCCACATAAATGTTCTGGAAATGAGGGCTGTTCTCTATACAGTTTGAGCTTAAAATGACATACTCTGTCACAAGACCATTCTCCTTCAAATGGACAACAAGGCAGTGATGTATTACAACAACAAGCAGGGCGGTACACACTCTTACCCATTATGCAGGGACGCAATGAGAGTGTGGGAATGGTGCCTGGAGCACAAGGCTCTGCCTCAGGTGGTCTGCCTGCCAGAAGTACAAAACAAACTGGCAGACTGTCTCAGCAGAACAGAGACAGAGCCTCACGAGTGGTCTCTCGACTTAACCATCGTTCAGTCACTCTTCAAAGAGTGGGGAACTCCGGGCCTGGACCTTTTTATGTCCCCACTCAACGCAAAACTGCCTCTCTTCTGTTTCAGAAATCCAGGACCTGGTGTTTTTTGTCAGGATGTATTCAGGCTGTGGTGGACAAAATGCTTTCTTTATGCATTTCCTCCTCTTCCCCTAGTTCAGAGAGTGCTGCTCAAATTGGAGGCACAGCGGGACAGACTGATTCCAATTGCCCCATTTTGGCCTCACCAGATCTAGTTTCCTCTAATCAACAGGCTATCAGAAACCTCCCCGAAAGCGCTTCCACTCCAGACAAACCTTCTGACCCAGGGCCCTGTAGTTCATCCCAACCTGAGGTCCCTTCATTTCCACGCCTGGCTCCTGAGGAGATAGAGGTGAACAGGTTTAATGTTTCTCAGAGTTTCAGATATTCTCCTAGCTGTGCTCAAGTCAGCTACTCAAAAAACGTACACAGCTAAGTGGAAGCGTTTCTCTATCTGGTGTGTGAAATCATCTTGGAATCCCTTTTCATGCCCATCGAGTAAAGTCTTGGAGTATCTCTTAGAACTCTCTAACACAAGTCTATAGTACTCTACAGTCAAAGTTAATCTTTACGCAATTTCCACATACCATGAGCCTGTACTTTCCATGTCCTTGGCTCCGTTACCTGTAGTTAAACGGTTTCTTAAGGGCATTCTGCATACCAGACCACCCAATAGATGCCCAGTTTCAGCCTGGAACATTAACCTCATGCTGGACATGTTCACTCATAAACCCTTCAAGCCTCTAGCCACTTGTGAGTTGAAATTTCTAACTTGGAAGATGGCCTTCCTGGTGGCCATTACTTCCACCTGTAGCGTATCAGAAATACACGCTTTGGTCACAGATCCTCCATACACTGTATTTCATAAGGACAAGGTGGTTCTTAGGACTCATCCTAAGTTCATTCCTGAGGTTGTCTCAGAATTTCATTTGAATCAACCTTTAGTCCTTCCTACCTACTCTGCAAATTTCCAGAATGAGGGAGAGCGTACCCTTCATTCTTTGGATGTAAAGAGAGATTTGCAGTTCTACCTGGACAGGACAAAAGAGATCTGGAAGGCTCAACAACTGTTTGTCTCCTTCAGCATGACCTGGCTGGGTCAATCTGTTGCTATCAGGTGCATTTCAGCATGGTTAGTGGTGTGCCTTTGCCACTGCTACACCATGGCACAGGTCAAGCTGGAAGGCAGAATTTATGCTCACTCTACCAGAGCAGTCACAGCATCTCTAGCCGAAATCCACAATGTGCCCATTGCGGACATCTGCAGTGCAGCCACTTGAAGCTCCGTGCATACATTTGTAAAGCACTATGCCTTGGGTGTCCATGCCAGACAACATCAGTCCTTTGGCAGGACAGTCCTTAATGGACTTCTGTCCTAAGTGAGCTCCTCTCTCTTGCCACCCACCTCGGGAGATTATTTTAGCTCGGTACTCTCCCATTGGTGCGAATGAGTGGTGGAGACTTTATGTCCAGGAAGATATGGAAATTACGTACCTACCGTAATTCTTGATCTTCTTGGATGAAGTCTCCACCACTTATTCACATGCCCACCCACCATTCCCCAAGCTCACTTCTGTGTTTATGGTCTTCACTCCTTCAGTCATTGGGCTGTGAAGACTTTGTTCTTTGACCCTTCTTACACGGGTTATTTGGATTATCTTATTTCCAATATTTAGGTTAGTCCTCTCTAGGTTAGTTACACTGCACCTCCTCGGAAAAAAAGGTACTGAGGAGGTTGGAGGGTCGACGCCGAGGTAGTATGTACATCGCGAGCCTAGCTCGTGGTGCCACTCCCTTGCGGCTCCACCTCGGCGCCGGCCCTCCTGAAAAAGTTTGGCCCTCGCTGAGTCCTAGTGCCTCCAGTGTATTCCCATTAGTGTGAATGAGTGGTGGAGACTTCATCCCAGAAGATCAAGAATTACGGTAGGTACGTAATTTCCATTTCATGCCATTACCAATACTTACACTAAACATAGCAGACATCTCTTTAAAAGGGAATGTTTTTCTTCTTTACAGGTCATGTAACAATTTCATTTTTGGGGGGTGCTTAGTGGGGGGAGAAGAGGTGGGGCTTGGGAGGTTGGGTGGGGTGATTGTGACAGATGTACAGGGGTTGTGTCAGGTGGCAGGAGGCAGGGAGATTGAGTTTCCCTACTTTGCACATTTCTGCCTACAAGCATTGTGCATTGGCCCCTCATGACTGATTTTCAAAACTGATTTTTCACAGTAAAAGATTGATGTTAAGATGAAGTGTACAGTTCCTTCCTGAGGTGGTGTCATTATTCCACTTGAATCATTCTGTTTCCCTGCCAGTGTCCACATGCCAATAAACAGAGAAAAAAATGTTATACATTAGAAGTCAGAAGAGCCTTCAGTTTCTGTAAGTCTGGAACAAAGAACATTAGGAATACCAACAAACAGTTGTTTGTCACATATGGTGAGGTGTTAAAGGGCCAACCAGCCTCTAAACAGACTGTATCAAGGTGGCTAATATCCACAGTACATTACTGTTATACTAAGGCAGCGGAAGTACCCGGAGATGGCATTCCTCCACTGTGAGTACAGCAGCATTGGTGGCAGCAGGAAAGAATGTGCCAGTGGCACAGATTTATAAAGCTACTACCTGGTCGACAGTCCACACATTCACATCTCATCACTGTCTGGACACACAGGTAAAAGAAAAATCTAGATTCAGGATTCCTATTCTTCAGAACCTATGTCCAAAGTAATCATAAAACCTTCCAACCCAGGGTACTGCTTGAAATCGGAATACATTTGAGTAGGCTATTAGGAGGAAAAAGTGCTCACTGTAATAACAACTTTTCTTCTAATGGATTAGAACAGCCAGTCAGACTGACCCTTCCCTACCTCACCATTTTTGGACAGATAATGAGGTTCTTTAAAATAATTTACTGTTATTTATGCTTCAGCTTTTAATGACTGCTGTTGCTTGTTATGTGTCATTAAAACCATTTTGCCTGAAATTGACATTGCTATCCTAATATTTTTCCAATGAGGTTTTGAGCCTTCTGGCCTCTTCAGCTCAAAGATCTACTGTTGGAATGCTAGGAGGCTTGAGACCAGCACAGAAAAAGAGTGTATATCTTTGAAAAGCATTATAAGTTCCGGGGCACCATACACCTCGATGAGGTGATGCACAGATTTGACCGACTGTCCTAATCCATTTGATGAAAAACTGCTACTACAGTGAGTAACTTTTCCTTTCAAATGGCTGTTGATATGAATGGCATTGCATCTAAGGTTTCAGCAAATTCAGTGTCTGACTGGAGATTTGCATGGCTCAGAACAACTGATTTGTTACAAGGAATGCAAATACAATTTTCTGATTTCCCCTTTCACAGTACCTCTCTGTTTGGTCACAAACCTAAGTGTACATGAAAAAGTCGATGAGCAAAAAGCACGTTTTAAAAATATGACAGAAAAAGAGAGGTCCACATTGTCTTTATTTGGATCTGCAGAATGGGGGATATGGGAAGGGCTTATTACAGTTGACCCCAAGTACATAATGATTGCACCGTTCAGATGGGCACAGAGAGGCACAGGTATAATGGGTGCATGACAGAAAACTACATCAGCTCTAGAGATGCAGCGGAATTTAAATTCCTGGGCAAATTTCCCATGAATTCATCAAATCCACCCTGAGGATAATTTCACAAACTTTTCCTCTTTGATCAGAAATTCACCATTCAAACACCAGGAATTCCCGAAATTTGATCTCCTGACCTACATTATACGAAGGTCGGGAGCAGTGTCAAATCCCAATGAGGACTTGTGTTATGCAGGGCTTGCCCCCGCACCTCTAATATAACCAGCTCTGAGGGTAAGCAGACCTCAGAGTTGGTAGTTAAGTTAAGGAGGAGTGCAAAAAATGTTTGTAAAAAGTTCCCCTACCGGGAACAGAACCCCATCCCAGAAAGTTTGCTGGCCAAGCTGCAGGGGCATTAGTGCTCCATGCCATGGAGCAGCTCAGTCAGCACCTCGCTCCACCACCCTCACAAGGTTTCGCCAGGCAGAACCATGTTCCGTGGGCATACGATTTTGCCCAGTGAAATGCAATTTCACTGTTGGGCAACACTTTCAGGCATCCCCAATTTCATGATACCGAAGCCGGGTCCGTGAATGTCAGGACCCTCAGCTTCGGTATCCTGACAGGATACCAAATCTTTACTGTATTCTAACATATGCAGTTAGTCTTCACCTTTCAACTGCCCCAGAAAAAAATGAGTAAACAGAACCTATGCAAATAATGGAACGTTGATAGGCTCAAACTCGGTTTTCAAACCACTGTCCCTGGTGCAATCTGTGCAACCATCAGATTCCTTACTCCACCTGCCTAGTAAGATGCCTCAGAGACTTCTCCTTCAGCTTTCTTGAAGATATTTATTCTTCTCAGTTTTTCAAAGTACC
Organism: Neoceratodus forsteri; assembly: GCA_016271365.2. Lineage (NCBI taxonomy): Eukaryota > Metazoa > Chordata > Ceratodontiformes > Ceratodontidae > Neoceratodus > Neoceratodus forsteri. The sequence goes on from CM028131.1 coordinate 1,319,237,438, forward strand.
AATTAATATTGGGTTCTGAGAGCAAAGACATTTAGGTCACAACAAAACAAAGTTCTCTGTTTTTTTTGTTTTTTTTGCGGTCGGTTCAGCGACCGATAAGAAAACCGAGAAATTCCGGGTTTAAAACCACAGAACTTTGAGGAAAAATCCGGCCAACAGAGAACTGATTTAAATTTAGTCAAAACCAATGAATTTTACCTCAGAAAAACAACGAAAGTCTGGTTCCTTCTCAGTTGCAAGGAACTGACAGGGAACCTCAAAACTTACCAAAATAATACCAAATCTAGTCCAGACTACCTGAAAACTAAGGACAGTGCTTCAAAAACTAAAAGAAATTAAGGTTGTTTTTTTTTTAGGTTATATCACAGAAGCCTAAAAAGAGAACCAGACGTACTGGGTTCCAACACTGAACTGAGTGTGGTGAGCCATTTGCAGAGACCGATCCACATCTAATTTGTGTTCTCTGTTTAGGATCTGACCACCTGAACACAGAGTGTGAGATTTGTAAAAATTTCCCTCAGTCTACGCTTGATAGGTGATTAAACTGACTGAGAGTATAAATGTCCGATAAAGCTGCTGATCTAGCTTCTGGATATACAGTTCCTCCTCCTACCAAAGATAAACCAAAGGAACCGGAGAGAAAGCCCTCTGACAAGGGTGAAACTTCCTCAGGGATAAAAAGGAACACAGAACTGGCTGCTGAACCAGCTGCTGCTGCTAAGAGGAAAAGGAAAGAAAAACATACAGCGCAGGAACCGCTGCTGAAGGTACTGACAGCTCCAACCACTGAGAAAATCGCAAACGCGATTAGAGTTATTCAATAGCTGGAGACTAGTGCTCTGGTTCTGGTTCCTCAGCAACAACAGCCCCCAGTTCAAACACTGGATTTTTCAGCTGTTCCCAGTTCATTTGAATATGATCCCCATTATAAGGATGAGGAGGAGGAGGAAGAAGAGGAGGAGTTTGAGGAACCCCATTGAACCAGAGCATTGCTCAGACAGAGAGGAGTTTGAGTCTCCTCCTAAACATTCTGAGGATTATTCCTCCCATTTTCTTTTATGAAAAAGTGGTAGAGACCCTGGACCTCCTAACTCAAGAGACCACTGAGGACAAAAAGGAGGAACCAAACTACATGGAGATGATGGATGTGCCCACAACAAAAAGGTTGCTTCTCCCTATCCAGAAGTCTCTGAAAAGGCAAGCCTCTAGGATTTTACAGAACCCCACTTCTGTCCCCCTATGGATAAGAAGGTGAAAATGAATTATCTGGTGGCCAAGGGGGAAGCTGAATTCCTCCTCGGTTACCCCAGCTATGAGAGGGTAGTACAGGCAGCTGCCTTTGATAAAGCAGGCATACCCCTGTCATCCCATCCTCCTGATAAAGACTCCAAAAGGATGGACTCCATGGCCAAGAAGGCCTACTTAGGAACTTCCTTGGCTATCAGACAAGCCTCTTATATGGCTTATGTTTCCAGATATCAGAAGAACCTTTGAACTCTGTGATAGACATGGCTAAGTCAGCTCCTCCCCCACTGGCAGCTGATCTTATGGAAACTGCAAAATGTGGCATTTATTTATTTATTTAATTCTTGGATTACAATACCTTTGAGCCAATGGCTCTTTTACAAAGGTTCTGTGTCAAAAACAGAAACGAAGAATGGGGAAGAGACAAAACAATATACACTGGATAAACTTGGACAAATAGGCTATGCAGTTATAAAGGATCCTTTAACAGAGTGGCTAACATTTGATAAAGAGCTATGACAAGGTGCTTGAACTCAGAATAAGTGCTGGGGGGATCAAGGGCAGGAAAGAAGCAGCCAGGGAAGCATTGTCATAAGATGAAGAAAGGTGGTAATTAGGGGTTAGGGGTGGAGAGCAGGGGAGGAGGGAGAGGGAGGACAGGTTTGAATGGAGTAGAGGGAGAGGTGATCGGGGGCTGGAAAAGGAGGGGGAGGCTGGCGTGGGAAGGGGTGGGGGAGAGGTGAATCCATGAAGGGTAGACTAATATGAGGAGATGAGTGGAAGAGGTAGGGGTGCAGGAACACTTGCTGACATAGGAAAGGTAATTATGGAGATTGAGCTTGAAGGGGTCTTGTTTCAAGAGCTCACCTGTCAATGAAGGGAGATCGTTAAGCCAGTGTGCAGCCCTGTATTTGAAGGAGCATTGTGCCTGGGAGGTACGTCAGCGAGGAATTTAAAAAAACCTGACTTGACATACCTCTAGTGTGGTGGGGGATGGAGGCAGGAGAGAGGAGATTTTGGAAGATAGGTGGGGTAAGTCCTAGGCAAAAAGGCAGTTCTGCTGTGTAATGTGGCCCTTAAGGTTGAGCCAGCCAGTCTGGGCATACAGGTCACAAGTATGAGTTAGTTTGTGGGCACCTGGTGCTAATCTGCAGATTTTGTTGAGGGCCGTGTGTATCCTTTTGAGGCTACTGTCAGTGGCTGCTCCATAAATGATGAGACCATAATCAATAATGGAGAGTAAGGAGCTGGTAACCGCAAGGCAGAGGGCATTAGGGGTGAGGCAGTGCCTGTAAAGGAGTCCTATCCAGGTGTTGACAGCCTTTGCTACGTGGTCAACGTGGGAAACGAAGGAAAGGGTTGAGTCAAGTGTTACTCCTATGTACTTGAATTGATGAACCTGTTCCAGGAGAACATTGGAGTTGTTGAAGATGTTGAGCTGGTAGTGTCTGTAAAGGGTGTGTGCTAGTGAAGAGCATGGTTTTCGTTTTTTTTGTAATTTAGAAGGAATTTGTGCTCAATAAACCACTGCTCAACTGCAGAGAAATTGTAGTGAAGTTGTTGTTGGAGGGAGAGAGGGGTCGGGGAGATTGGAGAAAATGACAGAGTAGTGCACGTAAAGTAGTAGATTAGTGGAGCAAGCTTGTGGGACAGAGTTTAAGAAAAGACTAAACAAGAGGGGGCTGAGGATAGAGCCTTGTGGGACACCTTAGCAAACAGGGTGGCTGTCAGAAAGTGTGTCGTCGATTTTTACTTTTTGTGTCTGGTCTGTTAGATAACTATGGAACCACCCAGTTACACCATCAGAGAGACCTAGGGATGTGAGTGAGTCAGGTAGAAGGGTGCGGTTCACAGTACCGAACACTGTAGTGAGGTCAATGCAAACTGCCCCCACAAAATGTCCATTATCAAAGGTGGAGTGGATGAAGTTAGAGAAATGTAGTAAGGCAGTAGTGGTGCTATGGGTTTTCCTAAACCCATGTTGTTATGGGCACTGGATTTGGTGTTTCAAACACCATGAAGTCTTGCTATATTATGACAGAAGCAGGTTAGCCACAGCACTTGAACTGCCCCGGAGAGGAAACAGTTAACTCCAGGCAGACTGGAGTTCTAAAACGCGAGCGCTGTACCCAAAGCTCTATCTGGCTAGTTTCAAACTGAAACTGTCAGATTCTTTACTCCGCTTCACTGAACAGTCGCTCGAGATCAACTCCTTCATCTCGGTTCATTTTTCTCGGTTCGCGGTATTTTAGGTTCATTTGAACCGGCAATAAGTATTTTATTTTACCGCATTTCGGTTCAAAGCTCTATCTGGTAAACCGTAAGTACAGGATTTCAAAGTCTGTGTGGAAATTAATTATCGGTTCGGTTTTGAACCAATCGGTTTGCTAAAAAAAGTATTTTAAACATTATATTGGGCTTTTAGAGTGCGGTTCCCGGTTCTTATCGGTTCTAAAAAAACCAATTTATTTCAGTGGGTTTTTTCAAATACCCATGACACGGTTAGGAACCGATAAGGTTGTCTTGCCTGGCACTGCCATAAAAAGGGCAAGTTTTTGGATAGGCTGGCATTACGTCTGAGAAACCCAAAGAAAACCCGGGCCCTTTGGGTTTCAACACTGTGATGTCTGTGGGAAGCCTTTGCCAAGGCTGACCCACACACACCACTGTGTTTATTGTCTGGGGGCTGACCAACTCCTGTCAGACTGCCAGGTGTGTAGATTTCCTGCAGCCACCCTGGAGAAGAGATTGGGCCGGCTCAGGGAAGCAGAGGCCAAAAGTCCCGCTGACCCGGATGGCCAGCCGGTCCAGCACCCACTGGACCAGAGGAGTGCCCTCTGACCAGGGTGAGACTTCCTCGGGCAAAGGAAGGCTGGTTCAGAGGAACCAGTCCCAGTAAAAAGTCAAAGAAATCAGCAGGTCTGGGTCCAAGTGCCTCTCCAACTGCTGCAGAGATAACTAAAGCCATACAGATTGTCCAGTCACTGTCTCAGGGACAGGTTCCGAACCACCAACAGTTGGCAAAGGTTGGTTAGTTCGGCTCAGTGGTTCAAGAGTATGATGTTGAGGAATTTTATGAACCACAGGAGGGAGGAAGATTTTGATCATTATGTATGTGGCTGGGAGGGTCTGGACGTGCCCATTGAACGGACATTTCTCAGACAGACCTTTAGAATCTCCTCCTATGCTGTCTGAGTCCCCTTCTCATTTTATGTTTTACAAAAGGTTGCAGAAACCCTCCAGCTTCCTTTAGAAGAGGCTGTGGATGAGCAAGAGGAGCCTGATTATGTAGAAATGATGGATATACCAGAGTCTAGGAGGTTGTCTATTCCTTTGCATAAGTCATTTAGGAAGCAAACAACAAACATTTTAAAAAATCCTCATTCTGTCCCTCCTGTAGATAAAAAAATGGACAGAAGGTATACTTTATCAGGCCCTGATATAGACTTCCTCACTGAGCAGTGTAGTCATGTGGGTGTGGTACAAGCTGCAGCCTGTGACAAGGCTAATATTCCCTGGCCTCACATCCTCCTGATAAGGATTCCAGGAAGATTGATGCCATGGCGAAAAAAACATATATGGCAGCTTCTTTGGGACTCAGGCAGGCAAATTATATGGCTTATGTGGCTAGATATCAGAAATCTAGATGGGACACAGTATTGCAGTTAGCCAAGCAGGTCCATGGCCAGCTGGCTAGTGAGTTGGAACAGGTGGCTGCTGATGGCATTGAAGCCTCTAAAGTTCAATTTCATACTGCTGTGGATGTTAAGATGTTTCCTCTAGGGTCATGGCCACTTCTGTAGCTTTCCATAGGTTGGCATGGCTCAGGTGCACTAATCTGTCCCAAGATACTCAGTCAAAAGCTATTGGATTTTCCTGTAGTGGAAATTCTCTGTTTGGAGAGCAAACAGAAAATTATGTGAAAAGATGGATGAGTACAGAACTACCTACAAAAGTGCCAGGCTAAGGAGAGGCATGCCACTCCACAAAGGCACACTCCCAGAGGTAGGGGCAGGCCTTTCACAGGCCTTTTATCAATCTCAAGCCTCCTCTGCTTTTGTACAGAGGTTTTTCAGAGGCAGAGGTAGCAGGCGCAGGTAAACCGTCCCCTCCCTCAGCCTAAGGCTGCTGCTGCAAGCAGGCATCCTGATGTGGTACCAGGGCCGATTCTCCTGTACGGTGGAGGCAGGTTGGCTTATTTCAGCCAGAACTGGGTGTCCCTAACTCGGACAGATGGGTTCGGGGTAGTAAGCCAGGGTCTGGTTCTCAGCTTCAAACAGTTTCCAAAGATGAGAACCAGACATTTTCCACCTGCAAATCCTTCAGAAACCCTTGCCTTGGAAGCGAGGTTTCTTCTCTTCTAGACTGCAAAGCAGTGGAAAGGGTTCCTCCTTGTCACCAGGGCAGGGGCTATACTCAGATACTTTCTTACTCCAAAAGACAGGAGAATGGCGGCCATTCTAGATTTAAGAGTGAAACCAAAGTTCAAAATGTTAACTCTGGCAATGATTTTTGCCCTCCTGAGGCCAGGGGACTGGCTAGCCTCCCTGGACCTCAGGATGCCTATTTTCATGTCCTGATCAGGCCTTCTCACCAAAATACCTCAGGTTTGAACTGCCCTCAGGCCACTACCAGTTCAGAGCAATGCCCTTGGCCTTACCTCTGCTCCAAGGGTATTCACAAAATGTCTAGCTGTGGTAGTGGCTCATTTAGAAGGCAAGGATTGCTGTGTTTCCCTACCTGGACGACTGGCTCATTGTGGGTCAGTCTCCAGATCAGGTAAAATCCCACTTGCAAGTCACCCAGCAGCTTCTCACTTCCCTGGGATTCCTGCTGAATTTACCAAAGTCAGTTCTAGAACCAGTTCAGGTACTAACTTTCATAGGTGCGGAATTGAACACAAAGTTGGCCAGGGCATTTCTCCCCTCGGAAAGGGTAGAGAGACTCATTGCCCTGGCATCCTCTTTCACCCTGCGGGTCTCTCGACCAGCAAGGCATTTTCTGCAACTCCTAGGACACATGGCTGCTTCCACAGCTGTAGTGCAAGGAGCAAGATTCCAGATGAGGGACATTCAGTTCCATTTGAGGGCTTATTGGTCTCAAAGGAGGGACCCCCTTCAAATTGGTTCCAGTGACCCAAACTCTGATTCTGGCTCTCCAGTGGTGGCAGGATCAGAGCAACTTAAGACAAGGGGTCCCTTCATTCCTGTTTCCCACTCTCTCACCCTCACCACGGATGCCTCCTTGCTAGGGTGGGGGGCTCACTTGGGCGACCTTTCCACTCAGGGAGTGTGGTCCCCTCAGGAATCTCTGCTCCACATCAACCTATTGGAACTCAGAGCTGTCTTTTTAGCTCTTCAGGTTTTCTCAGCATCTGTCCAGAACAAGGTAGTTCAGGTCAGGACAGACAACACCATGACAATGTGGTACATCAACAAGCAGGGGGGCACTCGGTCATCAGCCTTGTGCACCGAAGCAATGAAGTTGTGGTCTCTGGCTTATTCCCTGAACACCTCCCTAATAGCAGTTCACCTTCCAGGGAAAGACAATGTCCTGGCAGATGTCCTCAGCAGGATTTCTCAAGGCCATCACAAATGGTCTCTGAATCCTCTGGTGCTGGGGTCAGTCTTTGCCAGATGGGGCACTCCTCAGATAGATCTTTTCGCAGCCCCAGACAACCACCAACTTCCTTTATTTTGTTGCAGGCCTCCAGTGCTGGGCTCAGTCCCCCTGGACGCCTTTCTGTTGGATTGGAAGGGGAAGTTCCTATATGCCTTTCCCCCCTTCCCCCTTCTCTTCAGGGTATTAGTAAAAATCAGATCCCAGCCCTGCAAAGTGATCCTGATTGCACCAGACTGGGCCAGACAGCCCTGGTACCCACTGCTTCTGTCCTTTCGAGTCCACCTCCCTGAGCCTGCCCAGGGTCCACAACTGCTGGCCTGTGCCCAGGGAGAGTGTGTGGTATCCGGACCTCAAATCCTCCACCTCAAGGCTTGGCTCTTGAGGTTAGAATGCTGATTTACACCTTTCTCAAGGTGTCCTTGATATTTTAAAGGCTTCAAGGAAGCCTTCCACTAGAACCACTTATAATTCCAAATGGAAGAGGTTTTCCATCTGGTGTTCTGGGAAGCAAATTGTCCCAGAATCTGCTGATTTGCCCATTTTACTGGACTATTTGGTCCATCTAAATTCCTTAGGCCTTAGGCCAGCTACCTTAAAGGTTCATCTGGCAGCTGTCTCTGCTTTTGTATCAGCAGGGAAGCCTGCCTCCCTTTCTTCTCACCCTGTGTTTTCCAAGTTTTTTTAAGGGGTTACTTCACACTAACCCTCCTTTTCGGGACCCAGCTCCTGCCTGGGACCTGAATGTTTGCATTGCTCAGTTAATGCAACCCCCTTTTGAACCTCTGTCTTCAGCAGATCTCAAGTTTCTAACTTGGAAAACTGTTTTCCTAGTGGCCATCACTTCTGCCAGACGCATAAGTGAATTACAAGCCCTGTCAGTGGAAAAGGATTTTATTTCTTTTCACAGAGATAAGGTAGTCCTCAGGACTAACAGAAAGTTTTTACCTAAAGTGGTTTCAGATTTCCATCTGAACCAATCCATCTCCCTTCCAGTATTTTTTACTGAGCACTCTTCCTCGGGTGAGAGGAGATTGCACAGTTTGGACATCAAAAGAGCCTTAAGCTACTATTTGGAGCGCACCAAGGGTCACAGGTTGAATCCTCCAACTCTTCCTTACCTATGGCAAGGTTGGAGGAAACCTGCCAGTAAGAGGACAATTGCAAGGTGGATTGTCTCTTGTATCCAGTTCTGTTACCAAAACTAGGTAGAGAACCCCCTCAGGACTGAGGCCCACTCCACCAGGGGTACAGCTGCATCTCTAGCGGCTGCTGAGGGATATTCCCATTCTGGAAATTTGTCAAGCTGCTACCTGGAAGACAGTTCACACTTTTACCAAGCATTATTCCCTGGATGTCCAGTCCAGGAGAGATGCTCGGTTTAGCACAGCTGTGCTTCAGAGCCTATTTCCTAGTAGGTTCTGACCTTCCTCCATGGAGGTACTGCTGTGTAATCTGCTTCTGTCTCATAATATAGCAAGACTTCATGGTGTTTGAAGAAAAATTACTCACCTTAGTAATTTGCTTTTCTTCTCTTGGGAGTCTTGCTATATTATGTTCCTACCCCCCATCCTGCCCCTCTCAGAACTTCTACTTGGGTAAGGGGTTGGCAAATTAGTGCAAGCACTGTGTCATGCCATTTTAGTTCTTTTCCTTTCCCCTTTTCTTTAGGGTTAGGGAACTAGGTATTTCTTTTGGTAATATGTTGGCCCTCCTCCTGGACTTGAGTCTTTTGGGGAAGGGGCCTAATAGTGCTTGTTGGGGGTGATATTATTATTATTATTATTATTATTATTGTTGTTGCTTCTGTTATTGTTTTTTCCTACTAGTAGGTAGCCACTTGGCTAGTGTAGGGTTTTTCCACACAGACTTGTTGCTTAGTGTTAGCTACGTAAAGATCTGACAGTTTCAGTTTGAAACTAGCCAGATAGAGCTTTGGGTACAGCGCTCGCGCTTTAGAACTCCAGTCTGCCTGGAGTTAACTGTTTCCTCTCCGGGGCAGTTCAAGTGCTGTGGCTAACTGCTTCTGTCATAATCTAGCAAGACTCCATGAGAAGAAAAGCAATTACTAAGGTGAGTAATTTTTTCTTCTCGATGTATTCGGTCAGCTGGTCAGAGACTATATGTTCAGCTACTTCAGAAAGTGGGGGGAGGATAGAGATCAGACTATAGTTGGTGGGTAGGGATCTATCCCCACTTTTGAAGATAGGAGTCACAACTGCAGCTTTCCAGAAAGTGGGGAACTGCCCGAGGAAGAGGGATAGATTGAGTAATTTAGTGATGGGTAGGAGGACTGCATCCAGAGTTGTTTTTTTTTTTTATTTGGATCTAGGATTACAAGTACCTTTGAGCCAAGGCTCTTTTACAAAGGTTTCACGTCAGTTGAGGTACAATTCAAACAAGACATTGAATAACAATATAACAGTGGGTTACAGAGTTAGGTATATAGGTTTGAGGTCCAGGGTTTCGCTGCTGGCTCTAGCTTTACCAAGGGCATGGGTAAGGTATTATTTGGCTTCCACAAGGGTAATCATCTTAAAGTGGAAAGGTGTGGGGGGTGGCAAGGAATGGGTGGTAGTGACCTTGGGGTTGCAGAAAGGTGTAACAGGCGTGTCAGTGGGGAATATGCTGCTGAGGTCGGAAAAAAGTATCCAAGTATCAATTCCACATGGCAGTGTGTACTGTAATGACACTGTTGCCAGCGTTATGACAACCTCATTGTCCCTGAGGAGGTTTGCCTGGCTTAAGGCTACTAACCTGTCTCAGGAAACACAGACTAAGGCCCTGAACTTTCTGTGTAAGCCAACCTCTTTGTTTGGTGAACAGACAGAGGCCTACATGAAGAAGGTGGATGACTACAAGGTAGCTTACAAGAGTGCTGCTGCCAAGGAAAAGGCATCTGCACCCCAGAAGCACCAGAGTAGGGGAGGTAGGGGAAGGCCCTATTCTAGACCTTTTTACCAGACCCAGGTTTTCCCAGCATACCAGCAGCAGAAAAGAGTACTTTAGAGGCAGGGGTAGAAGGGGCAGCAGTCGGGCTGACCCCAGTCCCCAGCCCGGTGCACAAGCAAAACAGAACCCCTGATATGCTTGTTAGGGTCGCCTCCCCAGTCCCAGTAGGGGGCAGGCTGGCTTACTTCCAGGCATGGCAAGCCATCTCCACAGGCAAGTGGGTCCTGGAGGTAGTAAGCCAAGGCCTTTCCCTCAGCTTCAAGGTCATAACAAGGCTGAGGGCAAGGCTATTCAGACCTGCCATCCTAACAGAAAGGGTGTTGCTAGAATCAGAAGCAGCCAACTTTCTGGTCCAGAAGGCAGTAGAACCTGTTCCCTTAGCTCAGAGGGGAAAAGGTCTGTACTCAAGGTACTTCCAAGTTTAAATCTCGCACTTGCGCCTGATTGGTTCCTCCTGTCTGCCGTGACGCCTGAACAGCCTGACAAAAGGCTGTACTCTGAGCCCCGCGGCTCACTCTTGTTCAGCGTGAGGAATAGGGAGGCAAGGGTGACCCCTCTCCAACAGGCGCCCCCACCACAATGGACTTGGATTTTCAGGCAATCGGCCTGAACCCGGGGTAAAGGCGCCAGCTCATTTGTATTGCTGGACAGACCTCCCCTGATGCTGGACTGGCAAAATAAATTTACAACACAACGAAGGAAGGTCACACTCACCGGATTGTTTGCAGCAGTGGGTGAGACTTGTTTTTCTGGGGCTACAGTGCTATCGGAACATTTCCCACCCACCCTCGTTCCCTCCTCCCCTTAAATGCTCCTTCTTCCATCCCACTAGCCAGGGGTGGCTGTCAATTCTCCTCTCTGGTTGGCTCAGTGCCAGGCTACTGTCTTACTGAATATGTCTAAACTTATGTACCTGGATGACTCAGTGCCGGGCCACTGACTTACTGAATGTATCTTAACATATATACATGTGATGCTTACCCTGCTGATAGCAGAGCTAGCTATTAAGTAATTTACTGTCTGCTTATATAAGGAAATTCTAGAGGCTGGAACTGTGTCCTGTAATCCTAAGGTTCATGGCCAGGTAATGTTCTGCATGTGTAGTAACCCATGCGCCTCGGCAGCATACTGTTGTGATTCATATATTTGGAGCTGGCCCTCCTTCCAGCGCTTCTGTCCTGTGCAAAGTTACCTGCTACCCACCAATTCCTTCTCTGAGTCACTGGACCTTGTATCATAACCCCGGGAGGACTTATCTAGGGTACGGTACTATATCTCCCCACGCCTGCTGCGTGTGCACTGTCACAAACCCAATCCACTTTGGGCCTCCCCCTTGTGGCCACTCAGGATGCCACCACTGACTGGTTGTGTCGGGACTCACAGTCCTCCTGGGGCCTCAGCCCAAAACCATGGACCTCAGGTTGTCAGGCCCTCTCTGAAGTCTCCTCCTGCCTGGCTATCTGCCAAAGGCATGAAGCTGGTGCACCTGAACATTAGAAGCTTACTACCTAACCTAGCAGAGCTTATGGCCTGGGTGGCTCATTATAACCCTGATATTATGGGGGTCTCGGAAACCTGGCTGAAGCCCCACATCCCAGACTCTGCATGTGCCCTCCCAGGCTACAACATTATTAGGCTAGACAGAGTAGGGAAAAAGAGAGGGGGTGGGGTGCTCCTATACTACAAGTCACACCTAAATGTATCTGTCATTGGGCACACCCCTCACCCACCCCACCTCGCCGAGGCCTTGCGTGCTGTCCTACTACTTGGCAACACTAAAAAGGTACACTTGGTCTGTACCTACAACCCTCCCAAGGGGGGTGTGCTTGGGTTCTCCTCCCTCCTTGACAGTCTTAGTCCCATGGCTCGCTCAAATGAACTGGTGGTCCTAGGCAACTTCAACCTCAACTGGGTTGGCCACAGTGTTCAGCAATATGAGCCCCTGCTGGCTGATCTCAACCTCAGCCAACTCATCAATGTACCCACAAGGATCTCCTCACGCGGAGACAAGGGATCCCTCATAGACTGGGTGTTGAGCAACCGATCGGATAGAATGGTCTCCTGTGGTACTCTCCCTGATGTCATCTCAGATCACTCTCTCATCTACTGTATCTGGGGCATCTCCATGCCCAAAATTCCCCACAAGGTGATACAGATGAGGGATTTCTCCAAACTTAACGTAGGAGACTTCCTTGCCGACCTGCACCAAACAGACTGGTTTCAGATCACCACTGCAAAAGACCCCACGGTGGCCCTTGACAACTTTCTAGTTGTCTTTACCCCCCTTCAAAGCAAGCATGCGCCCCTCACAAAAAAGAGAGTGAGGGGCACAGTCACCAAGTAGCTTCACAGTGGTCTTTTCTCCCTCATGAAACAACGAGACAAGTGCTGGGCACGCTACAAGGCCTCCCTCTCCAGCGCTGACCTCATTGAGTACAAACAGATGAGGAACTCCTGAAAAAGAGCTATCCGCTTGGCCAAGAGTGAACTTTGTCAAGCTGCCCTACTCTCCTCAGCTAAAAACTCGAGCTTCGGGCAGAACATCAAAAACATGGTTGGAGGGTCTGCCAGAGCTCAGGTCATGGACATGAACATTGGTGTGGTTAATTGCAACAATCCCCTTACAATTGCCAATGCCTTCAACTCCCTGTTCACTGACCTACCATCTCTCCCCCACCAGCCTCACATCCCCAAAAACTGGGACTCTCCCCCACTGGGGTAACCCCCGACCTCCCTTCTACCTCAGGGTCGTCTCTGTTTAAGAGACCCAGAAGCTCCTTGCTGGTCTCTCACTGCACACTGGGGCCGGGCATGACTGCATTGAGCCCAAACTCCTCAATCTAGGGGCTTCCATCCTAGCCCGGCCTATCACAAACATCTTCAACAGATCGTTAATGTCAGGTACCATTCTGGACACCTGGAAAGTGGCCAAAGTTGTCCCCATTCACAAACAAGGTGACTCCAAAGATCCCATGAACTATCATCCTATAGCGATACTGTCAGCGATCAGCAAGCTCCTTGAAAAAGTTGTTGCCACACAGGTCACCCACTATTTGCAGTCCTATGAATTACTCTCCCACGCACAACACGGTTTCAGAAAAGGGCACAGTACCTCCACTGCCCTAGCTGTTGTCTCCTCAGAGATCAGGTCTGCAGCTGATCAGGGCAAACTGACTGGAGCCATCTTCGTGGACCTCTCGAAAGCCTTCGACCAAGTTGACCATGCGCTCCTGTGCTCTTCTCTCCAGGCCCTTGGCTTCTCCTCCCCTGCCCTTTCCTGGATCAATAACTACCTAATGGGCAGACAGCAGTATACCAAGTTCAACAAGGCCCTGTCTAAGCCCTCACCAGTAAACTGTGGGGTCCCTTGGGGCTCTGTACTAGGGCCCCTCCTATTTTCCCTTTTTATAAATGGGCTGCCCTCAGCCCTGGCCCATAGGCATTCTACTCTGTACGCTGATGACCTAGTCATCCTGACCAGCTCCCTGGACATCTTGTCATCAACGCAAAGCTCAACATCGACTTCGACCTAATCCAAACATGGCTGGTGGACCACAAGCTCACTATCAACCTGCAGAAAACTCAAGCCATGCTCTTTGGCTCCACAGCCAAGACTAAAGTGGTCTCTGCCCCACTAACGGTTTCATGTGCTGATGGGTTCCTCCTCCGAGTTGCTGATTCTGTTAAGTACCTGCATATGACACCTGACCCACAACTGGACCTCACTCAGCACATTCGCAATGCTTGAAAGGCCTCAAACTGCAAATTGGGCCTTGCGTACAGACCAAAAAGCTGCCTCTCCCTGGCTGCTCATCTCACCCTAGCCAGAGGGATCCTCCTACCCACTTTCTGCTATGGACTCGTCGCCTTTGCCCATGCAACAAAAACAAGTCTCTCCAAATGGGATAAAGCATACAATAGTGTTTGTCACTTTGCTCTCTCAGCTCCCCGCCTCACCCACCGCTGTGAGCTCTACTCTTGGCTTGAGTGGCTCCCACCGGAAAAGCACCGCACCTTCGTCCTGGGTAACTTCATCGACAATGTTCTCAGAACTGCCACCCACTCTATCCTCGTCACATCCCTCCTACCCACTACCCCCTCTTACCGCTTAAGATCCAGTGACTCCCATGTCCTACCGGTTCCTAAAACACGCACCCAAATGGGCGACAGGGCCTTCGCTGCACATGCCCCCAGGGTATGGAATTCCCTTCCAGCAAGCACTCGCTTCTCCCCTTCCCACTCCTGCTTCAAAACCTCCCTCTGGGGCTTCGTCAAAGTGGCCACTATCTGCCTCTGCACCTAATGCTCCCTGTAGGGTTGCCACTCTGTCTGGATGTGTCGTTACCTGACGCCGCTGCTTAATTGCAGATGGGTCTCCTCACCCTGTGTACTAGTGAATGTGTTGGGCCCACCCTGTCTCTACTGCTCATCAATTGTGGAACTGCTGAATATTCTACTGCTGTATCTTTCCAGTTGCCTCTGGCCTTTCTTATCCCTCCTTTGCACCTCCCCAATGTGTCTGCTATCCTTATGCCCCAGGGTGCTGTTGTCCGACTTTGCTGGCTACTGCCTGCCCTGTTTGTGCCATGCTAATATCTTCATCCCACTTGCTTTGTTTAGCCGATGTTGGTAATGTTTTGACCTTGCTCTGTATGTTGCTATTATACTTGCTCCTATTGTTGCCTGTTATGCATTGAATGTATTTTTGTAATCTCCCGGGTCGCACCTGAAAATAGGCACTTGGTTGTCTAGTGTGCTTACCTTGTAAACAAAAGCAAATAAATAAATAAATAACACTAAAGAAAACTGGGGCATGGCGACCCATACTAGATCTCAGACACTTTTATAGACACCTTACAAAGCCAAAGTTCAAGATGATCAGTCTGGCAACTATTCTCCCAACACTCAGACAGGGAGACTGGTTGGCATCACTAATCCTCAAAGATGCATAATTTCACATCCCTATCAGGCAATCCCACAGAAAGTATCTCAGATTCAGATTGCCTTCAGGCCATTACCAATTCAGAGCTCTGTCCTTCGGCGTGACATCTGCCCCAAGAGTGTTCACAACGTGCCTGGTAGTGGTAGTGACACACTTGAGAAGACATGGGGTGACAGTTTCCCCTTACCTAGATGACTGGCTAGTCGTGGGACAGTCACCTCAGCAAGTCAGAGATGCTCTAACCCTTACACAGGATACCCTACAGTCTCTGGGGTTCCTGGTAAACCTGAAAAAGTCAGTCTTGATACCGGTTCAGCTCCTGGAGTTCATAGGAGCAGAGTCAGACACACTAAAGGGGAAGGCTTTCGTTCCTCACAGAAGGGTGGACAGTGTGGTGCAGCTAGCAATCTGTTTCCAACTGCACACCCACGGGCCAGCAAGACATTTCCTGCAACTGTTGGGCCACATGGCAGCCTTTATTTTATTTTATTAGGTGAGTCGTAAGTACATCCTTTGAGCTAAAAGCTCCTTTATGAAGGATCCTCGTCTTACAGTAGAAAAGGGGGGAGACAAGACAGGTGGGAACATATGCAGCAGGGAAGCATTGTCAAAATAAACAGTGAAGTACCTAGAGTATGCAGTATCACAGTACTGTCAACAATGTCACAGAATTCACAAGAATTTTGAACACCAGATTATAAGGGATCACACCCATGATGAAGAGGTAAAGTGCAAAGTCAGAAAGGTACAGGAACTGAGTAATAGTGAGTGAGATAGTAGCAGCGGCTCTAGGAATGCGCCTAGGTCTAACTAGGGTGGGCTGTAGGAGATAAGTGGGGGAAAATGACAAGACCCATCAGGTTAGCTAGTTGTGTACACGGTGTTAGGGAGTTGAGGGAGGTAAATAGTGGTTGGGGGGTTTAAAGCGGGGATAGGGAGACAGGAGAGACAGTGGGGGAGGTAGTGGGAGTGGGGGCATAGGCAACGGAATAGAGCATGTAATCTGGGCCAGGTCAAGGTATTAGGGGAGCTAGTGTTCACAGGTGGCTAGAGGTGGCAGAAGCACTTCTCAGGGGGTGCAATGAATTTTCTTAGCTCGATTTTGAAGTGGCTAAGTCTTGTGTGGCTGTTAGCAGAGAAAGGGAGTGCACTGAGCCAGGAGGGAGCCCTTACCGCAAAGGCTCGATTTCCCAAGGCTGTTTTTCTAAAGGGCACAGCTAGTGCTTGTTTAGCGATGCTTCTAGTGGCATGCTCGGCTGGGACTGGTCAGAATATGGTCTGTAAGGAAGGTGGTGCAAGACCAAGGAGGGCCTTCTTCCCAAGGATGCAGGAATATAGCTTGATCTGGTCTTGAAGAGGGAGCCATTGCATCTTAATATAAAAATCGAATGTATGCATAAGGCAATCAACACCAAGGATGAATCTGCATGCTTTATTGAGGGAAGTCTGTACTCTTCGAAGGCTGGTGTCAGTGGCAGCACCACATACCATGTTTCTGTAGTCAAATATTGGTAGAATTGTACCTTTAACCACCTGGAGCCTAGCCTCAGTTGTAAGGCAGAACCAAACCCTATAGTTTCCTGTTGGCGGCAGTGGTGAAATTGGATATGTGCTCATCGAAGGAAAGGGATTCGTCAATAGTGACTCCCAGATGCCGGAATGAGGACATCTGCTCAAAGGTGGAGAGAGAGAGAGAGACAGTTGTAAGTAATTGAGAGAGGCTTTGTTAGTCTCCTCTTTTGGCGCCCTGTGAAGTGCTTAGTTTTATTCTTTTTGCTGTTGAGCACCAGCAGACTATCTGTGAGTCAGTTTTGAATAAGGTTAAAGTTGTGCTGAAGGTTCCTGGTGAGCGTTTCTTGGCAAGGACTACGAGAGAAAATTACTGCGTCATCCACATAAAGCAGTATCTCTGAGGTAGGGCAGGCAGCCGGTAGATTATTCATGAAGAGGCTGAATAGAAGAGGGCCCAGGTTAGACCCTTGGGGGACCCCAACTGTGACTTTGCAATTCTCAGATATGACTCCATTGATTTTTAGTTGCTGGGAGCACCCAGTCAGGTAGCTGGAGAACCATCTGACTGTATTTGGGGATAATCCAAGGGCACTTAGCCTATGGAGCAGTAGCTGGTGATTGACAAGGTCGAAGGCCTTGGTCAGGTCAATGAATATTGCCCCAACCAAGTTGCCCTGGTCAAGTGCCTCATGCACATAGCCAGTGAAATCAATTAGAGTTGTGCTTGTGCTGTGCATTTGGTGGAACCTGTGCTGCTGAGGGCAGAGGAGATTGTATTTAAGCAGGTGGTACATGAGCTGGTTGGCTATGATTCTCTCAAGCACTTTGGACAGCGGGGACAGGATTGATATTGGTCTATAGTTGGCTACTAGTGCTCTGTCTCCCCCTTTTAGTACTGGGGTGACCAGAGTGGACTTCCAGACAGAAGGAAAAGAGGACATGCGGAGTGATAGGTTGAACAGCTCAGTGATGGGAATAACGATCTCAGGTAGTGCAATGTTGATCAGTTTCGTATCAAGGCCATCACCTCCCATCTGGGTTTTCCCAAGGCCTCTGGTAATATACTTTCTGGCTTTGGCCACAGTCACTTCTCTGAAGTAGAAATTAGGGCAGCAATTAGAGGAGGTTGCTAGATGGGTGGGTAGAATACCGCCATGGGATGTGATGGGTCCTGGAGG
This sequence comes from Neoceratodus forsteri, assembly GCA_016271365.2. NCBI lineage: Eukaryota > Metazoa > Chordata > Ceratodontiformes > Ceratodontidae > Neoceratodus > Neoceratodus forsteri. The sequence continues at coordinate 1,319,254,886 of CM028131.1, forward strand.
GAGGACCGCGTATAGTCTGAGAAGGCTTCATTGAATACATTGGCCATGGCAGCATCATCAATAATGATCGCCCCCTTATGTTGGAGCATGGAGGGGGGTGATCTATCGCCGGTCTTGAGGAGGTTCTTTATTGAGGCCCAGAACTTCTTCCCATCTCCCAGACTCTGGGATTGCTAGGTCTTGTGAAATGTTGCTTTGGCCTGTTGGATTGCCCAGATACATTTGTTTCTGGCAGCTCTGTAACTTTGTATGTCCATGGTAGCCCTAGTTGCCCTAGCATGGTGCCAGAGGAGGTCACACTGTCGCATCATGCTGAGTAATTGAGGGGTGACTCAGTCCATGCTACCGCCTTTTATCTTCTTCCTGCGATAGGGGGAGAATTTGTCCACTGACACATTAAAGAGAGTGAGGAAGAGTTGAAAGGCTGTGTTGACAGTAGGGCATTTATCTAGGATGCTCCATTCTTGGTTTGCAAGATGGCTCCTGAACTTGACCATGGAGCTGGCTCTGATGATTCTATTCTGTACTAGTCAAGGGGGGAGCTTGATCTTTTTAGCCGACCACTCACATTAGGTAGGTGAGTGGTCGCTCAGGGTGTCCGGTAGAACCTTAACATTGGTAAGTTTTTCTGGGTGTATGGTCAGTACCCAGTCGATTTAAGGTATTAGTCCCCATAAGATAGTTAGTTATGGTGCTGCTGGTGGCCATCTGCGTTAGTTATAGCCCAGAAATTAGTTCTCTGTGTCTCACACTGGAGCTGGCCAACCAGTTAGAATTAAAGTCTCCTAGTACAATGATTTCTTTATTTTGGCTGACCTGGGTGAATAGGAACGCGAAGGCTTCTAGCCCTGCTTGCTACCTCCCTGGAGGGATGTAGACTGCCATGACAACTTGGCCATTACATACTTAGCCTAGAAGTATTTTTAAAGCAACACATTTGCAGTCACTATTTGCAGGGGTTAGTTGGATTCTGTTGCACAGCAGATGGTTCTGGATGTAGATTATGCAACCCCGCTCCCTTTTCACAGACCAGTCAAACCTATGCAAATTGTAGCCAGGGATGGAGACTTCAGAGTCAGCTCTATGCATTAACAACCAGGTCTCGGTCACAGCAAAGACATTTGGCTGGTTAAGAGCTACCCAAGCTTCAAGCTAGGTTAGTTTAGTGAAGAGGCTGCAGATATTCAAGGACGTGATCTTTAGCTGCCCCCCTCCAGTTGTAGTCTGGGTATGTGCTGGCATGGGGCCAGGGTTAGGGTGGATGTTCCCGGAGATCAACAGGAGAATTAGGTTAAGTTTCCTGCACAATTTTGGGAAGAGTAGCTTTTTTTTTTGCAGCGTCTGAGTCTGGAGGTCTGGATTGGAGGGTTGCGTCCCAATTGTACCGCGGAGGCCAATAAAAAGCCATAAGGGTGGAAAAGTGATCCGTGAGCCCAGTGTCCAAATGGGAGATGGCCCAGTGGCTATTAGGGATGGTGAGTTACAACTGGTCTCCCACTGGGCAGCTTTTATGCAAAGAGGGAAAGGGTAGTCTGGGTGTACATCAGGTGCTGCTTGTGCACAGTGTCCAGGATCCCCAGTGAGCATCAGCATTAGGAGCAGCGGGGGGGAATGCCAACTGGCAAGGAGAGCAGGCTCATGTTAGCTTTCCTCAGATGTGTGGTGTAGTGCACTGAGGAGCCTTCCACTCGCTCCTGTCAGCCCAACCTGCTATGTGTACAGTCCAGATAAGTGGCTGACACGAGTGTAGGGAGGGGAAAGAGATTATTCCTTGCAAGGAAAGAATTAGTGACTCTCCGCTGGAGGGGGGTGTTAGTTGGGAGGCCAAAAACTAGGGGAGAATGACAGAACCAGGGCCTTAGGAGCAGAAGGTTCAGGCGCTTACCCTTTAAGAGGTGGAGTTCAGGACTGAGTGTGAAGGGGCGGGTCTAAGAGTATTTAATAAAGGATGAGGAGGGGATGGGCGAGTGGGCACACAGTCGTAGGAAGGCTCTGGCTGCTCTTAATTAATTAATTAATTCAGAGGGGAATCGGGCTGCGGTCTGACCTGGCTCCAATTAATTTAGCAGATACTTTAGTAAGGAATTGAGAGGCAGGCTCCGTTAGGAGGACATAAGAAGGATCTGGCGCATGATATTAAAATACTAAAAAAAAAACTGGCTCAGAAAGCACACTTAACACTGAGCTGCCACCCTGAAAATAGTGTAACTCACTCCAAAGCCAGGGCAGGAAGGCGGAGGGCGAACAGCAAATCCCCAAGAGAGTTGCAACTAAAGTTTAGCTGTGGCAGACCTGAGGATCCAGAGGAAATTTTGTTTCTAGAGGGCATTTAGGAGCGTTAGCGATCCTGAGCAGAGTTGGAGCTCCTAGCACTGTGCACTGTCTCTCAGTAAATTTGAACAAAAACAGCTGGTTAAGGGCTACACAAGCTTCAAGCTAGGTTAGTTTAGTGATGGGCTGCAGATGTTCAAGGCGTGATCCAGACACAATGCTAAGTGTGGGCATTGTACTGTCGGGATGCCAGGATATGCTCATAAGGGGCTGCACCTCTGAACTCCCATGTGGGGGGGCTCTGCCCCCCACACTCCCAGTCTCTAGATATACAACTTTGAGTCAGAGTTGTCTCGGGGAGGGGGCACAACACCGGGAGATGCATTGTTGGTGTCTGCAGGGACCAGCACAGTGACTCAACGATTTTGGACGAAATCTGTCACTGTGCTGGTCTTCGCGGTCACACTGTTGACTTCTGGTCAGTATACCAGCCTGAATATGCCATGCGGTGGGCAGGGAGCAGCTCCTGTGGCAACGGCTGCTGATAGAGGAATACCCGGGGGGTTAGGCACAGCCTAAACATGCTATGCGGTTGGCCTTAACTGCAACAGTGCCAGGAGCCGGGTTCCAAATGAGAGACATTGAGTTTCACCTCAGGTCTCACTGGTCCCAGAAAAAAGACCCCCTGTCAAAGCTAATGCCAGTCACAGGAACTCTCCTTCAAACACTTCAGTGGTGGCAGGAAAGGGACAACCTCAGAGCAGGTGTGCCATTCCTGTAGCAGTCCACAACAGTAGTGTTGATAACAGATGCCTCCCTTCCAAGGTGGGGCAGCCACCTAGGGGAACACATAGTACATGGCTCCTGCAGGAGTCATTACTGCACATAAACCTGTTGGAACTCAGGGCAGTCTTTCTGGGCCTCCAATCCTTTGCAACAATGCTCCAGGGCAAGGTGGTTCATTTCAGAACATACACTACAACCACCATGCACTACATAAATAAGCAAGGGGCACAAGGTCAACCTTGCTGTGCACAGAAGCCATGAAAATCTGTAGTCTGGCTTACTCCCTCGGAATTTACCTCTCAGCATTCCATCTTCCAGCAAAAGACTATGTCCTGGCAGACACCCTGAGCAGGATCAATCAAAACCACCACGAGTGGTTTCTGAACAGGCAGGTACTGCAAGCTGTTTTCAAGAGGTGGGGCACTCCAGAGGTGGACCTTTATGCAGCCACAGACAACTACCAGTTGCCACAGTTCTGTTGCAGACCTCCTGCGGTGGGCACAGTGCCACTGGACACACTACTGCTGGATTGGACAGGGAAGTTCTTGTATGCCTTCCCTCCATTCCCTCTGCTGCCCAGAGTGTTGACCAAACTCAGGACTCAGCCAACAGCAATGATCCTCATAGCTCCAGACTGGACCAGGCAGCCCTGGTACTCACTGCTCATGTCCCTGTCAATCTCCAGTCTGAGCTGCCTTCCCAGGAGGCACAACCTACTGACATCCTCCCAGGGCATAATCCTTTACCCCAACCTCAAATTCCTCAGACTCAGGGCCTGGCTCTTGAGGACCTAGAGTATGCTAACTTGCACCTCTCTGAAGGGGTCTTGGTGTCTCTAGAAAACCCTCTACTAAGAAGAATTACACTTCAAGTGGAAGAGGTTCTCCATTTGGTGCCAGCAAAAAGACATAGATCTGCACCAGGTTGGTCTGCCAGTCCTGTTGGACTATTTGTCACATCTCCATTCCCTTGGTCTGAGACCACCTACACTCAATAATAATAATAATAATAATACATTTTATTTCACACAAGCGCCTTTCAGGCCATCAAGGTGCTTTACAAAAAGATAAAAGCAATCATGATAAAAACAGTAAACATAAGAATAAAATAAGTAACAAAATAACAGAGGATCCAAATTATTAAGTGCCACAAAAAGCATGGCACCATAAAAAGGTTTTCAGGGCCTGTTTAAACCCTCCCACAATCGTGCACTTCCGAAGATGACGGGGTAGAGAATTCCAAAGGGTTGGGGCCACATGCATAAATGCACAGGCCCCAGAAGATTTCAAAGACACCCTTGGAATCTCCAGCAACCCCTCGCTAGCCGAATGCAACTGTCGCACCAGGCGGTAAGGCACAAGAAGCTCTTTCAAGTAGTCGGGGCCCAGTCCATGTAGGGCTTAGTAAGTCAGTAAACCAACTTTAAAGGTGATCTGCCACCTAATTGGCAGCCAATGCAGATTGCGCAGCACAGGAGTAATATGGGAAGCCCGAGAGGCCCCCGTCAACAATCGTGCTGCTGCATTCTGCACAAGCTGCAGGCGGAGGATATCAACCCCAGGAAGCCCTAAGTACAAGGAGTTGCAATAATCAAGGCGTGAGGTCACAAAAGCATGGACCAATGTAGGCAAGTCACCGGACGGAACCAGGTGCTTAATCCTGGAGATATTCCTAAGATGATAAAAAGAAGTCTTGACGACGGCTGAGACCTGATCTCGTAAAGTCAGCCCGTCATCAAGCACTACCCCCAAGGTTTCGCACCCATTCAGAGGATAGGATCTGAGAGCCCCCGAGAAAAAGTCCAGAGAGCTGATCAGCCCACAACCCCTCTATCCGGTGACCCAGGTCCACTACCATCACCTCCGTCTTTCCGGCGTTCAACTTTAACCAACTCGAGTTCATCCAGTCCTGGATGTCGGCAAGGCAGGTATTGAATACCAAGGCAGCTCTATCCTGGTCAGGAGCAAAAGACAGGTAGAGCTGGGTATCATCAGCATAGCAGTGAAACCTCAGCCCATACCGTCTTACAATGTCTCCGAGGGGCAGCATATATACTGCAAACAACATGGGGGACAGCACTGAACCCGGAGGTACCCCACCTGGCAGGGAGGATGGGTCTGAGGAAAACATCCCGGACACCACTCTATAGCTCTGCCAGTGAGGAAAGATGTAAACCATCTGAGGACCATACCTGTCAATCCACAGATGGACCTCAGATGTCTAAGCAGCACCACATGGTCTACAGTGTCAGAGGCTGAGAAGAGATCAAGGAGCTCCAAGATAGAACAGTTTCTCCAATCTCTTAAAATCAGGAGATCATTGAGCACCTGAACCAGCGCTGTCTCAGTACTGTGCCTCTTTCAAAAACTGGACTGGAGAGGTTCGTAGATGTTATGGATGGTCAGGTGGTCATCCAGCTGTACCGCTACTACTTTTTCAATCATCTTCCCTATAAAGGGAAGGTTTGAGATTGGTCTGTAGTTGTGGAGAATCCGGATCAAAGAAGCTTTCTTTGAGGGAGTTACCACCCTCCTTCAGGAGCTTGGAAACTCAACAGATTCCAGGGAGCACCGGATTATCTGTGCCAAGGCCGGGCCAATCAAATCCCAACAACCTATAATCAAGGAAGTTGGGCCCTGGTCCAAACTACAGCACATAGGGCACATAACCTGGACAATTCGCATGCCATCCGCGAGCTTGGGTAAGGCAAAGGTACTCCAGGAGGCTCGAGATGAGGTGACCAAACACCGATCATCAGCAGCCCCCACAGGGCGAGTCAAAAGAATTTCCGACCTGATGTTGGCCACCTTATCCACAAAGAACTGAGCAAGTTCATCGCACTTCACTTGCAAAAAAGGTCTTCGGAGCTGCAGACAGGTTGGGTTGCACAACCTGTCAACAGTTCAGAAGAGCTGAGCTGGTCGGTCCTGAGCAGCAGCGATCTCCCTGGATAGGAATTCTGCCTTCTTACAGGAGATCGCTGATTGGTAAGTCTGATAATGCTCAACCAATCTAAAGGGGGTCGGCCTCCAGGTCAGATTTCCGCCAGTGCCGCTGTAACCTACGTCCTACTCGCCGCAACTCCCTCAAAGAATCATCAAACCAAGGGGCCCGAGGGCAAAGGGGCTACAGAAATGGCCTTATTATAGGCCACAACTAAAGTCTCTGGACTCGTGCTGGCCACAGGAAACTCCGAGAGGTCAATCACCGCCACCAGGCCTCCAGGGCTCGCCTCACATAAAGGGCGATAACTGACCATCTCCACAGTGGTAGGCCTTCAAAGGGGGGGTGCAAAAAGTTGAACCTCACAATGTAGTGATCAGACCAACCAACAGGTTCCACCTCCAAGTTGAAGGTCTTGATCCCCAGGAGGAAAACCTCATAAAAACTCAAGGTACACCCAGCAGCTGTCTCTGCCTACCTCTCAGCAGGTAAGGGCTCTTCCTGGCCTCAAATCCGATTTTCAGGAAGTTTTTCAAGGGGTTACTGCATTTGCATCCCCCACACAGGGAACCAACTTCCTCGTGGGATCTCAATATATGCATTGCCCAGCTAATGCAGCCCCTTTTTGAGCCCATGTCTTTGGCAAAGCTCAAGTATGTGACCTGGAAAATGGTGTTCCTTGTACCAGTCACTTCAGCCAAGAGGATCAGTGAACTCCAAGCCTTGTCCACAGAGCCTAACTACATTTCAGTCCATAGGGACAAGGCAGTACTAAGGACCAATACAAAGTTTCTCCCCAAATTGGTATCTGACTTCCACCTCAACCAGTCTCTTACCCTGCTTGTTTTCTTCACTGACCATTCCAGTTCAGGGGAACATAGGCTACATTGCTTGATGTCTAGAGGGCCATCAGCTATTATATTGATCACTCAACGGACCATAGGCAAGGGAATACACAGCTCTTCCTGACCTGTGGAGAAGTGGGGCAAAGGAAACCAGCTGCAAACCCAGTTCCAGCAAAAAGGACTATTACACTGGATTGTTGCCTGAATTCAGTTTTGCCACAGCAAAGTGGTCAAGGAACCTCCTGTGGGCTTCAGGGTCCATTAGACCAGGGGTACAGCTGCTTCTATAGTAGCTGCCAGAGACATTCCCTTGTTAGAAATCTGCAAAGCAGCTACCTGGAAAACTGTTCACACATTTACCAAACACTATTGCCTGGACACTCAGGCTAGAAGTGATGCCAGATTTGGTACAGCAGTACTGCAAAGCCTGTTTCCTAAATAGGTTCTATGCCCCCCTCCAAAGGTACTGCTTGGGTAGTCTGCATATGTCAGAATACAGTACAGATTTCTTGGGGTTTGAAGAAAAAAAATACTTACCATACTAATCTTGTTTCTTCCAGGGAAATGTTTACTGTATTCTCAGCTCCCACTCTACCTCCCCTACTAGAACCTGTCGGGCACCGCACTCCAGCTGTCCATGTTGTTGTTGTTGATACTCGTTTGAGTTGGTTGTCTTTGGGCATCTGTGACTTCAGTCTTTAAGATGCCATCTTATTAAAAAGGGGGATTGTTTATTGGTGGATGAATTAGTTCTTTTTTAGGATAGCTTAGATAAAAAATGTTTGTACATGCTTCTCAAGAATCTCATGGTTGCATAGAATGCAACAGGGACAGTGGTTTGAAAACTGAGCTTGTACCTTTCAAAATTCCACTATTTGCATATGTTCTATTAACTCATTTTTCTCCGGGGCAGTTGATTGGTGAAGGCTAACTGCATATGTCAAAATACAGTAAAGATTCCTCTGGAAGAAACAAGATTATTATGGTAAGTAGTTTTTTCTTTGTGACTTCACCTTGCTTTTGGGTTTGTTTAAAGTGCAAACTGCACTTAAATAAAAAACAAAAGCAAGGCAAAGTTACCAAATGGCAAGTTCTGTGCTTGCCAGCCTGAGTCCCTGGTGTCTAGTGCCCCCCCCCCATCACTGCTAGTTTTTCTCTGTGTCTAGTGGCCCCTTTCGCTTAATCACCTGCTTGATATTAAAGTTTTTACCTGGTGTCTATAGTGCCCCCCCTTCTCCAATTGCCTGCCCGATATAAAATAAAGTTTCTCAAATGCCTGCTGGTGAGCAGTCCCTCCCCCTACCCAAACCCATGCCCCATAGTTTAAAAAGTATTCCGTGGGTGTCTACTCCCCGTCAGTGATGCCTGCCTAATATTAAATAAGTTTCCCAATCCCTGGTGGTTGGAGTCCCACCACCACTAGACCCCATGCCCCATAGTGTAAAAGTATTCCCTGGTGTCTAGTGACCCCCTTTTGCCAATTGCCGGCATGATATAAAATAAAGTTTCCCAATCTGTTGTGGCTAACAGTCCCTCCCCACCAGAACCCATGCTCCGTGGTGTCAAAAGCATTCCCATGAGTTTAGTGGACCCCTCCCACCCCACCCGGCAGGTAGTGGCCCCTACCCTCCACCACCCCAAACCTGAGCAGGCAACCGGCACATCCCTTTGCTCTCTACCACCACTGGCCATCTGACTGAGCTGTCAGTGAATGAGTGCATACTTGTACAAGCACACGCTCATTCATTGACATCCAGACCAGATCATGCTCATTCATTTAGCTCTGTTGGGGGCAGAGACAAGAGTGGAGGGCTGTTCCGGTTGCTGGCGGGGAGTTGGGATGGGGGGAAGGGCGTTCGGACCCCCTTGAGGTCCACAACACCATGCCCCATCCCAACCCCTGCCAGTGACCAGAAACAACCCTCCACTCTTGTCTGTACCCCAAAAAGAAGCTCAATGAATGAGCATAACTAGAATGAATGAGCTCAGCTCATATAGCACACGGTCATTCATTTCAGCCTGCTATGCAGCCGGTGGTGGTGGAAAGTGGAGGTCTGTGCCAGTCACCCACTGGGGTCAGGGTGGGGGCAGGGTGGGGGCACTACCTGCTGAGGAGGGGGTGGGGGCAGAGGGTCCACTAAACAACAGGGAATACTTTTTTTCCTTGCAGTTAATCTTTTTATTGGTATATTTAGAAAGATAGGCAACATCTTCCAGGTATAAAGACCAACATGAATTGACATAATTATATGACAAAAACAGCATCTTGGCATATACAATGACTTAAGTAAGGTGAGTTAAAAAAACTATATGTTCTGTGTTCAAAAGTATACTTATAACTTTATTATTGAATATATTAAGGTTGAAGACCCAAGGATTGACATGAGAAGTTTAGATTTAGGAAAAGAAGAGATAAAATGGTCTAATTATACAACTACAATGGTATATATATATATATATATATATATAACAATCCTACAATGCAGTATATCAAGTAAAGAGCAGAGGAATTATGAAGCATAACTAAGCATACAGAAGATGTAAATGACAAGAGGGAAGAGAAGAGAATAGAAGGATAGAGAAAAGGGGAGAAAGAATTGAGAGGGACAACACATGATGGTTATCCAGTAGTGAAAAATGAAAATTACTGTGAAAAATAGTCCATACATTAATTAATAGAGAATTTAGAAGCTTCTAAATATTTGAAATAGTCCTGCCAGCGTCTATTGTATGCATTGAGTCAGCCAGAAGAAAATGCTTTTTGGATCTCCTGAAGGGTGAAGGGTTCATCTAGATTTGCCATGTCTTGTTCAGAAAGGTGTGGAAGCTGCAAGTTGTCCAAAAAGTGCTGTATTTGTTTGTTATGTGTAATATTTTGTTGAGAGTATAGTTGTTGATAGAAGGATTTCACGATGTGGTTAATAGAGGAGTTATCGGTGTGAATTTGGCCTAAATGGTCTTTCAAACCAGCAATGTGCCTTTCCATCTGATGAGCTTTAAGCTGATATGAAAGCAACTTCCCACATCTATCACCCTGCTCCCAATAGTTATGTTTGAGTCTGAAGAGAGCTAATTCAGCTTTGCGGGATATAAGGTAATTGATCTTAATTCTTAATTGTAGTATTTCAAGGTGAAGTTGTGAATTTGGGTTGGGTTTGCAGATTTTAGAATATTGATTCTCTTTGTCTTTTAGAAGTTTTTCCAGCTCTGCCAGTTGATGTTCTCTTAATTTCTTTCTGTGGGCAGCATAACTAATGATTTTGCCTCTGATTGTGGCCTTTAATGCTTCCCAAATAGTGCCTATGGAAGTATCAGGAAAATTATTGAAGGAGAGGAATTCTTGGATTAGATTTTTTACCCAGGGCAGAAATTCAGGTTCTCTAAGTAAAAGTGGATCAAGACGCCAAGATGGAGATTTGGAGGGTGGAGAGCCCCATAGTAAATGTAATTCTATAGGGGAATGGTCAGAGATCATAATCAGAAGAATAGATGTTTTCAGATGTTTTATCGGTGATGAGGGGGGATGTAAACCAGTAGTCAGTTCTGTTGTAGGATTTATGGAGTGAGGAGTAAAAGGTATAGTCACAGTCCTTAGGGTGATAAAGCCTCCAAATGTCAGATAAGCCAAAGTCTTTCAGTAACATTGATAAGGCATTATTACTACTGGGATGAGCATCGAGGGAAGAGTTACTTCTATCCAAACAGGCCTCCAGGACAAGGTTAAAATCCTCACCTATCAGTATTGGTGAGTTATGGTTGATCCCCACACCACTTGTGTTTATTGTCTGGGGTTTGACCACCTTGATTCAGACTGCCAAATTTGCAAGAATTTCCCTAAATAAAAGATTGGGCAGGCTTAGGGAAAAGGAGGCCGAGAAGTCCACTGAACCAGATGGCCAGCCCGGTTCAGTTCCAGCCAAACCAGAAGGAGTGCCCTCTGACCAGGGCGATACTCCTTCAGGCAGAAGGAGAGCTGATTCTGAGGGATCGGTTCCATCAAAAAGAAAAAGAAAAGAAAAATCTGCCGGTTCGGATTCAGAACCGCATGTTCCGACCACCAAAGAGATTGCCAGAGTGATTAGGATTGTTGAATCGCTTTGTCCAGTTCCGACCGATCCAGCGCCTTTTGGCAGGCATTCGGTTCAGTCGGTTCCTCCGGTTCAAGATTATGCCCCTGAAGATTTTTATGAACTGGATTTGGAGGGGGATGATGGTGATGGTGATGATGATGGTGATGATGGAATGGAAGGTCTGGATGAGCCCATTGAACCGGACATCTCCCCAGACAGGCCTTCTGGTGCTTCCCCTCCTAGGCTTTCTGAGTCCCCTTGCCACTTTATGTTTTACAGGAAAGTGGCAGAAACCTTACAGTTCCCTTTGGAAGAAGCTGTTGAGGAACAAGAGGAGCCTGATTACATGGAGATGATGGACATCCCGGAGTCCAAGAGGTTGTCCATTCCCCTTCATAGGTCTTTTGGGAAAACAGACACAGAAACTGTCAAAAACTCCAAATTCTTTACCTCCTGTAGACAGAAGGATGGACAAGAGGTATATGCTGTCAGGCTCAAATATGGAGTACTTGTACCAGCAGTGCAGCCATGTTGGGGTTGTGCAGGCTGCTGCCTGTGATAAGGCTAACACACCCTTGGCTTCACACCCTCAGATAAAGACTCCAGGAAGTTGGATGCCATGGCAAAGAAACAGTACATGGCATCTTCCTTGGGACTCAGGCAGGCTAATTACATGGCCAATACAGCCAGGTACCAGTCCAGGTGGGACACTGCACTGGCACTGGCTAAGCAGGCCTCCCCACCAGCTTGCCAAGGAGCTGGAGGAGGTGGCTGCTGATGGGATTGAGGCATCAAAGATACAGTTTCATGCTGCTGTGGACTCCAATGATGAGTCATCTAGAGTCATGGCTACATCTGTTGCTCTTCAGAGATTAGCTTGGCTCAGATTTACTAGCCTATCTCAGGATACCCAGGTTAAGGCTATAGATTTCCCTGTTACTAATAATTCTCTGTTTGGGGAGCAGACAGAGAATTATATGAAAAAGATGAATGAGTACAGGACCACCTACAGGAGTGCACAGGCCAAGGAAAGGCAGGCAACTCCTCAGAGGCAGCAAGCTAAGGGCAGGGGCAGGCCTTTTCATAGGCCTTTCTACCAAGCACAGGCCTCCTCTCCTTTTTCCCAGAGGGGGTTCTTTAGAGGGAGGGTAGAAGAGGGATGAACAGGGCTGCATCCACTTCTCGATCTAAGGCTCCTGCCAAGCAGACACCCTGATGTGTCAGCCCAGGTCGACTCCCCCATTCCTGTAGGAGGCAGGCTGGCTTACCACTTCCAGGACTGGAAGTCAGTTACCTCAGACAAGTGGGTCCTGAAGGTAGTAAGCCAGGGACTGGTTCTCAGCTTCAAAAAATTCCCAAAGTTGAGTGCCAGATCTTTCCCACCTGCAAGCATCTCCGAAACCATTGCCCTAGAAGTAGCAGTTTCTTCTCTACTGGTTTTAGGGCCATAGAGAGAGTTCCTACAATACACAGGGGCAAAGGTCTGTACTCCAGGTACTTCCTTACCCTGAAAAAAAACAGAGGAGTGGCGGCCCATCCTAAACTTAAGTTACCTAAACAAACACCTTTTAAAGCCAAAGTTCAAAATGGTGACTCTTGGAATAATTCTTCCCTCTCTAAAGGATGCCTACTTTCACATTCCCATCAGGTGCTTCCACAGAAAGTACCTCAGGTTCGAACTGCCTTCAAGCCATCAACAGTTCAAAGCAATGCCCTTCGGCCTAACATCAGCTCCAAGGGTGTTCACAAAATGCCTAGCAGTGGTAGTGGCATTCCTAAGGAGAAACAATATCTCCATATTCCCATACTTGGACAACTGGCTCATAGTGGGTCAGTCTCCAGACCAGGTCAAGTCATATTTGCAAGTGACCCAGCAAGTGCTCACTTCTCTAGGTTTCCTTCTCAATCTTCCCAAGTCAGATCTTCCTGGACTAAGTCTCCATCACTCATTCACACTAGTGGGGATAGCGCCGGAGGTGCTAGGACCAAGTGGGAGCCTAAAATTTTCAGAAGGGTCGGCGCCGAGACAGGACCAAGCATGCTTAGCACCGCGAGACTAGCTCACGCCTGTGTAGGCTATCTCAGCTTCGACCCTCCAACCGCCTCAGTTCCTTTTCTCCCGCCGTCAAGTGCACTTGGATGTCGACGTTGCTCATCTGCCAGAGTCTAAGATCTTTCTGGACATAAGTCTCCACCACTCATTCACACTAGTGGGATTGGCGCCGGAGGCACTAAGACCCATCGGGAGCAAACTTTTTGCTGGAGGGTCGGCGCGAGAGACGGCGCCAGCGAGACATGGCGCCCATGAGCAGCGGCTCGGCGGTAATGACCATCCGGCGACGACCCTCAACCTGCAGTTCTTTTTTCCCCGTCCGAGTGCGCTTCAGTGACGACGCCGCTCGCTTCAGTCCTGGAGTCAAACTTCAAACTAGCGCATAGTTTTCAGTTTGTTTTTGTAACATTATCACGATAGTAGTATCGCTTAGTTTTATTCTATTTTTATTAAAATTTTTCTAATATTTAAATTTAACTTACTTGAAGAAGTCTCGGCCTACTGGGCGGAGTCGACCATGAGCAGGTCAGGTGGCGGTAGGGAGACTTACGATGTAAACTATTCAGTCAGCGGGCTGGGTCGGTCAGCCTCCTTCTCCTCAAGCGGGGTTCCAACTACGGTCAGTCCGATGCCCGGGGGGATGGGCGGTCCCCCCGCCGGCATAAAAATAAACGGTCGCATTCTCGGCGCCATTCGGCCTCGAGCTCTTCTTCGGCCCACAGGTCAAAAAAGAGAAGGCATCACTCGAGGTCGCCCTCTGGTATGTCTGCGCGTCGACAGTCGGTTATCGTTGCTAGTTGCCGGTCTCCTTCTTCGGAGTCGCCAACTTCCGATAATCGTCGTCCTCGACATCGGAGCCCTTCCCCGCCTATAGGTAGGGCTCCAGATGAGCAGTTTCATCAGTGGGCCGCTCTTATGGAGCGATGGGCTCGGAGGTTGGTTCTTCTGCCTGGCTCGGTTACCTCGGAGCCCTCGGGCTCCTCCGGCGATCAGGTAGGGGCGGTTGGACCTTCCAGTCGCTGCGGGCGCTTCTTCGGTGCTAGCGACTCCTGCTTAGGTGTTTCCCTCTCACATGGCTGCGGGCAGGGGCCTCACCGATGCCCTTATCTCCTGTTTTTCTTCTCTTGCTTTCCAGGTTCCGGGGCTTTTCGGCGCCTTCTGCAGGGTCTGTGGCCGTGTCGGCGCCGTTTTCGTAACCGCCCGGAGCTTGCGGCGCCGTTGCGGTGCCAGCGTGGTCTCTCGGCGCCCGTTGGCAGCGCCCGCGTGGTCCAGCAGCGCCGCGGTGATACCGTTGGATCTGGCGGCGCCGTTGGCGGCGTCGTCCTTGATACCGTTCAGCGGCGTGCGTCCATGATGCCGTTGTGGCGTCGTCAGCGGGCGCCGCGGGGCGTTTGCGGGCCGCGTGCCTCTTGACGTCCGTCGCCTCTCCGGTGCCGTCTTCAGCCCGTTTTGCCGTCTCGGCGCCCGGCAAGCCAGGGACTCTCCTTGTTTTCTGCCATTTCCTCCTCTCTAATTTTACTCCTTTCCTGTCCAAACAGTCCTTTCTGGACCATCAGGAGATGATGTTGAGCCTGACCCAGACCCCGGTTGGGTGATGAAGTGGAGAAACAGGATCTTTCTTTGCTACAGAGCCTGTGGTGAGACCTGTCCTTTAAGTCTCTGTTGAAGAACCGGGATCCCTCTTTCTCTCCAGACTACAGACATCGATCCTGGGAAGATATTAAGACTCCAGTATCTTCCTGGACATAAGTCTCCACCACTCATTCACACTAGTGGGATTAGCGCCGGAGGCACTAAGACCCATCGGGAGACAAACTTTTTGCTGGAGGGTGTGCGAGAGGCAGGCGCTGTGAGACTCTGGCGCCCGCGAGCAGCGGCTTTCAGCCAGTAACCAGCCATCTCGGCGGCGACCACTCCAACCGCCTCAATTCCCTTTTTCCCACGTCGAGTGCGCTTCAGTGGCAAGCGTCGCTCGCCCCTGTCGGGAGTCAAACTTCAAACTGGCGCATAGTTTTCAGTTTGTTTTGTAACTTATCACGATGAAGTAGTATGCAATTTTATTCTATTTTTCATTAAATTTTTTCTAATATTTAAATTTTACTTGAAGAAGTCTCGGCCTACTGGGCGGAGTCGACCATGAGCAGGTCAGGTGACGGTGGGAGACTTCCATGTAAGCTGTTCAGTCAGCGGGCTGGGTCGGTCAGCCTCCTTCTCCTCAGCGGGGTTCCGACAACGGTCAGTCCGATGCCGGGGATGGCGGTCCCCCCCGGCATCAAAATAAGCGGTGCATTCTCGGCACCGTTAGGCCTCGAGCTCTTCTTGACCCACAGGTCAAAGAGAAGGCATCACTCGGGTAAGCCCTCTATGGTATGTCTACGGCGTCGGCCCGGTTATAGTTGCTGATTGCCGGTCTCCTTCTTGGATCAGCCAACTTCCGGTAATCGTCGTCCTCGACAGCGGGCCTCCCCCTATGGTAGGACTCCAGATGAGCAGTTTCATCAGTGGGCGCTCTTATGGAGCAATGGGCTCGGAGGTTGGTTCTTCTGCCTGGCTCGGTTGCCTCAAAAGCCCTCGGGCCCTCCGGCGTCGGTAGGGGCGGTTGGACCTTCCTGGTCGCGTGGCGCCTTCTTGCGGTGCCAGCGACTCCGTGCTTGGTGTTTCCCCCCTCACATGGCTGCGGTGCAGGGGCCTCACCGATGCCCTTATCTCCTGTTTTTCCTTCTCTAGCTTTCCAGGTTCCTGGGGCTTTTCGGCACCATCGGCAGGTCTGTTGGCTTGTCAGCGCCGTTTCGTTCCGCTGGGTCTTCGACGCCCGTCCATCGGCGCCTGAATCGCCTTGGCCGCCGCCCGGTAGTTGCCGTTGGACGGCGGCGCCGTTCGCCCGGTAATCGTCGCGGTGCCGTTCGGCGAGCGCCCGATCGCCAGCGTCGTCCGCGGTGCCATCTGTGACGCCGTCGGCGCGCGTCTGCGGTCTGCGTCATGGCGCGCTGGGGCGCTGCGAACGCGTGCCTCTTCGGCACCACGCACGCCTCCTTAGTACCGTCTTCAGCCCGTTTTGCCGTCTCGGCGCGGCAGCCATAGGGACTCTCCTTGTTTTCTGCTATTTCCTCCTCTCCTAATTTTCACTCCTTTCCTGTCCAAACAGATCCTTTCTGGACCATCAGGAGATGATGTTGAGACCTGGCCCAGACCTTGATTGGGTGATGAAGTGGAGAAACAGGATCTTTCTTTGCTACAAAGCCTGAAGTCGAGGACCTGTCCTTTAAGTCTCTGTTGAAGAACCTGGGATCCACTCTCTCTCTCAGACTACAGACGATGACCTGGGAAGATATTAAGACTCCAGTATCTTCATGCCCGGAGATCCCCTCAGTTTGACTCCTCCGATCCAGCCTTCCTTCAGGCAGCTGTCTCAAATGGTATGGAATAATCCTGCTCTTATTCCCTCAGTGGCTAAATCCATTGATAAGAAGTATTCAGCTCCCAAGGATCGTCCCATTTGGCATCCCAAGCTTTCGGATCCTATTGTAGTCCTGGCAGAGAATGACAAGGTCGTTCTTCCTCAAACTACTACAGCTCGAGCCTATTAACAAAGAGTCTCGTAAGATTGATACATTAGGTAAGAGAGTCTTTGCTGCCTCCCTCTAAGTATACGTATTGCCAGTTATCAAGGCTATTTTTCTCAGTATAGAGTATGTCCTGTGGCACTCTATGAAAAGAATGGTTTGAAGCTCTTCCAGATTCGGATTCCAAGTCAGAACTTCTTCTGACCGTTATTAAAGTATTGAGTCCAATAACCAACAGGTCAAAGCCGCCATGGGCGCTTTTAAACACTGCTTCTGTCTCAGCATCAGCGAGGGTTGTACTCGGCGCCATTCCACCAGCTGCGTGCTTTACAGGCTTCACGAATGATGCTCAGCAGCAGGTGATGGTGCTGCCTTTTGATAGCTCCTTTCTTTTTGGCCCTCAGGTGGAGCAAGCCTTAAAGGCCACTCAGAAGACTAGATCGGCCATTAAGTTGGCCAGACCTCCGCCTGTCCCCCTCTAGGGGAGCATGTGAACATGAGCAATCAGTTTCATAGTATCCAGTCCTTTCAGGGCAGAGGAGGCAGGGAAAGCTTCCATAAAGCCAACCTGCCCCAACCTCAAAAAGAAGGCCTTGGCAAGCGCAGGGCCTAAAGCTCCCAGTGCTACCTTATATGAAGTCGTTGGCCCAAGATTCCATCCACTCTGCCGAGGGTGAACTTTCTCCTCGATGGGAGTCGTCTGATGTCGCCCTGCAACAGTGGAAGTCCATAATTTGGACAAATGGGTCCCCGGATAGTTAACGAGGGTTATTCTCTCAATTTCTTGGAAACCCCGAATTGTCCTCCCAGAGCGACAACCCAGGTTGTCGACTCTCAGTCAGACCTCCTCACAGCGGAGATCAAGGGCCTTCTGAACAACAGGGCAATAGAACTGGTGCCCGCACCTACGAAACACAGGGTTCTCTCCATTACTTTCTGGTTCCAAAAGAAATCGGGGGATGCCTCATTCTAGACCTCAGAAAGTTAAACAAATTCCTCCCAGGGAGAAATTCAAGATGATTTCCCTAGGTACCCTGTTACCCTTGCTGCATCAACAGACTGGCTGGCCTCTCTGGATATGCAGGATGCTTACCAGCATATCGTCCACCGACCCACCACAGAGTTCCTCAGGTTTGCTTTGGGTCCAGCATTGTATCAGTTCAGAGTCCTGCCCTTTGGGCTATCCTCGGCGCCTTGAGTTTTTACAAGTGTTTGTGCAGTTCTCGCGGCGCATCTCAGGAAAGTCGGACTCCAGGTGTTTCCCTACCTGGACGATTGGCTTCTAGCAAGCCCTTCCGTCCAAGGGACTTTGGAAGCCGATGCAAAGCGACTTCGTCTTCTCACGTCCATGGGGTTCTGCGAATTTGAAAAATCTCGCTGCAACCCTCCACAGGCTCCTTTTCATAGGGGCAGCTTCTAGACACCTCTTCAGCGAAGGCTTTCCTTCAGAGGACAGAAGACTCGACATCCTTAGATGGCCGTTACATCAGGGAGAACCAATAGTTTACAGCTCTCGATGCAACGCATGTTGGGTCTCATGAGGTCCTCGGTCTTCACTGTCCCTCTGGCCCGACTGCACATGAGAACCGCAATGGATGCTCTCCACTCAGTGGTCCCGACCTCTCACCCCCAGTCTTATCCCATCAAGGTAGTGGGGCCTTGAGGTCTCTCACTGGTGGTCTCAAGAAACAATCTCCTGGAAGGATTCCCCTTTGCTCCCCGGATCATCAGATCTCCATCACCACAAACGCCATCGCTAATGGGATGGGACTCACTGTCTCTCCTCCACACTCAAGGTGTGGACTCAGTTAAAACTCATCTCCACATAAATGTCCTGGAGATGAGGCGGTCCTCCTATGCAATCAGAGGCTCTGAAGGATGTCCTTTGTCTACGAAGGCATTCTCCTTCAACGGACAACAAAGCAGTGATCGTATTATCATCAAGCAAACAGATTGTCATTCTTATCCTTTGCAGGAAGCAGCATGAGGGTGTGGGAGTGGTGCTTGGAGCACAAGTCTCTGATTCAAGCGGTTTATCTGCCGGGTGCACAAAAGCGACTAGCAGATCACCTCAGCAGAGCGAGCAGACCCTCACGAGTGGTCTCCGATCCAGCCGTAGCTAGGTCCCTGTTCAAAGTGGGACTCCAGACCTGGACCTTTTGCATCCCCACTCAGCATAAAACTGCCTCTTCTGCTCAGAAATCAGGGCTGGCATTTTCTGTCAGGATCACGTTCAGGCTACGGTGGACAAAGCGACTTTCTTCGCCTTTCCACCGCTTCCTCTAATCAGAGAGTACTCCTCAAGTTCGAGGTCTCAGGGGACCAAGATGATTCTCATTGCCCCCTGCCTCAACTCGGCAACTATAGTTTCCTCTACTCAACAGTATGTTGGCAGCCTCTCAGGACCACTTCGTTTCCAGTGATCGCTTGACTCAGGGTTTGTTGGTCCATCCCAACCTGAAA
This sequence comes from Neoceratodus forsteri, assembly GCA_016271365.2. Lineage (NCBI taxonomy): Eukaryota > Metazoa > Chordata > Ceratodontiformes > Ceratodontidae > Neoceratodus > Neoceratodus forsteri. The sequence goes on from CM028131.1 coordinate 1,319,273,880, forward strand.
TCCTTCACCTTCATGCTTGGCTCTGAAGAGAGATAGAAGTGAATCGGTTCACGCGCTCTCGTGGAGTCTCAGACATCCTTCTGGCTGCTCCGGAAGCCAGCCACGGGCGCATGACCTTCCAAATGGAAGCGTTTTCTCTCTGGTGTGCAAAATCCTCTTGAATCCCTTTTCCTGTCCTCCTGGCAAGGTTCTGGAGTATCTTTTGGACCTGTCAAACTTAGGTCTTCAATCTCCACAGTTAAAGTTCACCTTAGTGCCATCTCAGCGTTCCATGAGCGGTTTCTTCCTTAACTCTGGCTCAGTTACCTGTAGTGAAGAGATTTCTTAAGGATTCTCCATACCAGACCCCTGTTAAGCGTCCAGTTGCAGCCTGGGACATTAACCTGGTGCTGGACATGCTCACTTTCGGGAAGCCTTTGAACCCTTAGCTACCTGTGAGCTAAAATTTCTTACCTGGAAGACTGCCTTCCTGGTGGCCATTACCTCAGCCACAAAGTCTCTGAGATACATGCCTGATTACGGACCCTCCAGTATACTGTATTCCATAAGACAAGGTAGTTCTCCGTACTCATCCTAAATTTCTTCCCAAGGTTGTGTCAGAATTCCATCTAAACCAGCCTCTGGTACTTCCCTTACTTCGCTAATTTCCAAAATGAAGAAGAGCTCTTCATTCCTTGGATGTTAAGAGAGCCTTGAGTTCTATTTAGATAGAACCAAGATGTTCATAAGACTCAGCAACTGTTCGTTTCTTTCAGCGACACCGCTGGGTCAACCTGTCGCTATTAGATGCATCTCTTCATGGTTAGTGGCATGCCTCCGTCATTGCTATTCCATGGCTCAAGTTAAATTAGAAGGTGAGTGTCGCACTCACTCTACTAGAGGCGGTAGCGGCATCCTAGCGAAGTCGCATGTTCCAATTGCAGATATATACACGCCGCCACCTGGAGCTCAGTGCATACCTCGGTTAAGCACATATGCACTGGATGTTCATGCTGGCGACATTTCGCATTCGGCAGAACTATCCTTAATGGGCTTATCTTGAAGCGTGAGCTCTGGCTCTCCTGCCGCCTTTTGAGGGGATTATCAGCAGGTACTCTCCCTGAGTGTGAATGAGTGGTAGACTTATGTCCAGGAAGATAGGAAAATTCACGTACCTACCGTAATTCTTGATCTTCTTGGACGAGTCTCCACCACTCATCCTACCATCCCCGAGCTCACAGCTGTGTTGGTCTTCACTCCCTCAAATCTTTGGGCAGTGAGGACTTCTTTGACCCTTCTTACACGGGTCATCACCGGACTATCTTATGTCCGTTTTTATATGTTAGGTTTACTCTTCACGTTAGTTGCGCTGCACCTCCTTGGTAAAAAGGTACTGAGGCGGTTGAAGTGCCGTCGTCGAGATGGTCATTACCCTCGAGCCGCTGCTCGCGGCGCCGTGTCTCGTGGTAGCTGTCCTACTGTTGCCGACCCTCCAGCAAAAGTTTGCTCCGGTGGGTCTTAGTGCCTCCGGCGCTAATCCCACTAGATGTGAATGGTGGAGACTCGTCCAAGAAGATCAAAATTCACGGTAGATGCGTAATTTTCCTATCTTCATGCTTGGAGATCCTCACAGTTTGACTCCTCGATTCAGCCTTCCTTCGAGGCGCTGTCTCAAATGGTATGGAATAACCTGCTCTTATTCCCTCAGTGGCTAAATCCATTGATAAAGTATTCAGCTCCCAAGGATCGTCCCATTTTGGCATCCCAAGCCTTTGCGGATCCTATTGTAGTCCTGGCAGAGAATGACAGGGTCGTTCTTCCTCAAACTACTACAGCTCGACCTATTAACAAAGAGTCTCGTAAGATTGATACATTAGGTAAGAGAGTCTTTGCTGCCTCCACTCTAAGTATGCGTATTGCCAGTTATCAAGGCTATTTTTCTCAGTATGAGTATATCCTGTGGCACTCTATGAAAAGAACGGTTGAAGCTCTTCCAGATTCGGATTCAAGTCAGAGCTTCTTCTGACCGTTATTAGAGGTATTAGTCAATAACCAACAGGTCAAAGCCGCCATGGGCCTTTCGACACTGCTTCTCGCTCAGCAGCAGCGAGGTTTGTACTCGGCGCCATTCCTGGCTGCGTGCTTCTGGCTTCACGAATGATGCTCAGCAGCAGGTGATGGCGCTGCCTTTGATAGCTCCTTTCTTTTTGGCCCTCAGGTGGAGCAAGCCTTAGAGGCCACTCAGAAGACTAGATCGGCCATTAAGTTGGCCAGACCTCCCCTGCCCCTCTCGGGGCATGTGAACAGACGTCAGTTTCATAGTCGTCAGTCGCTTCGAGGCAGAGGCAGGGAAGCTTCCATAAAAGCCAACCTGCCCAACCTCAAAGAAGACGCAGGCAAGCGCGGGGACCTAAAGCTCCCAGCGCTACCTTATGAGTCGTTGGCCCAAGTTCCATCCACTCTGCCGAGGTGGAACTTTCTCCTCGATGGGAGGTCGTCTGATGTACTTCTACAACCAGTGGAAGTCCATAACCTCAGACAAATGGGTCCTTCGGATAATTGAGGATTATTCTCTCAATTTCTTGAAACCCCCGATGTGTCCTCCCATCGACAACCCAGGTTGTCGGCCTCTCAATCAGACCTCCTCACAGCGGAGATCCAGGGCCTTCTGAACAACAGGGCAATAGAACTGGTGCCCCCGCATCTGCGAAACACAGGGTTCTACTCCCATTACTTTCTGGTTCCAAAGAAATCTGGGGGGATGCGCCCCATTCTAGACCTCAGAAAGTTAAACAAATTCCTCCCCAGGGAGAAATTCAAGATGATTTCCCTAGGTACCCTGTTACCCTTGCTGCATCAGCACGACTGGCTGGCCTCTCTGGATATGCAGGATGCTTACCAGCATATCCCCGTCCACCCGACCCACCGCAAATTCCTCAGGTTTGTAGCTTTGGGTCAGCATTATCAGTTCAGAGTCCTGCCCTTTGGGCTATCCTCGGCCTTGAGAGTTTTACAAAGTGTTGTGCAGTTCTTGGCGCATCTCAGGAAAGTCGGACTCCGAGTGTTTCCCTACCTGGACGATTGGCTTCTAGCAAGCCCTTCTGGCCAAGGGACTTTGGAAGCCATGCAAACGACTTCTCGTCTTCTCACGTCCATGGGAGTTCTGCTGAATTTGAAAAAATCTCAACTGCAACCCTCCCAGAGGCTCCTTTTCATAGGGACGCTTCTAGACACCTCTTCAGTGAAGGCTTTCCTTCCAGAGGACAGAAGACTCGACATCCTTCGTATGGCCCGTTACATCAGGGAGAACCAATCGGTTACAGCTCTCTCGATGCAACGCATGTTGGGTCTCATGGCGTCCTCGGTCTTCACTGTCCCTCTGGCCCGACTGCACATGAGAACCACCCAATGGATGCTCTCCACTCAGTGGTCTCCGACCTCTCACCCCCAGTCTTATCCCATCAAGGTGACGGAGCCCTGAGGTCTCTCACCTGGTGGTCTCAAGAGAGCAATCTCCTGGAAGGATTCCCCTTTGCTCCCCGGATCATCAGATCTCCATCACCACAGATGCATCGCTAATGGGATGGGGAGCTCACTGTCTCTCCTCCACACTCAAGGTGTATGGACTCAGTTGAAACTCATCTCCACATAAATGTCCTGGAGATGAGGCGGTCCTCTATGCAATCCGAGCTCTGAAGGATGTCCTTTGTCACAAGAACATTCTCCTTCAAGCGGACAACAAAGCAGTGATGTATTACATCAACAAGCAAGGCGGTGCTCATTCTTATCCCTTTGCAGGGAAGCAATGAGGGTGTGGGAGTGGTGCTTGGAGCACAAGTCTCTGATTCAAGCGGTTTATCTGCCAGGTATACAAAGCGACCTAGCAGATCACCTCAGCAGAAGGAGGCAGACCCTCAAGTGGTCTCTGATCCAGCCGTAGCTCGGTCCCTGTTCAAAGATGGGGACTCCAGACCTGGACCTTTTGCATCCCCACTCAGCAAAACTGCCTCTCTTCTGCTCCAGAAATCCAGGGCCTGGCATTTTCTGTCAGGATGCGTTCAGGCTGCGGTGGACAAAGCGCTTTCTTCGCCTTTCCACCACTTCCTCTAATCCAGAGAGTACTCCTCAAGTTCGAGTCTCAGGGGACCAAGATGATTCTCATTGCTCCTCCTGGCCTCGGCAACTATGGTTTCCTCTACTCAACAGTATGTTGGCAGCCTCTCGAGACCACTTCCTTTGCAAATCAGTCTTTTGACTCAGGGTTCGTTGGTCCATCCCAACCTGAAATCACTTCACCTTCATGCTTGGCTCCTGAAGAGATAGAAGTAATCGGTTCAACGTTCTCATAGAGTCTCAGACATCCTTCTGGCTGCTCGGAAGCCAGCCACCAACGTCGCTTCAAATGGAAACATTTTTCTCTGGTGTGCAAAATCCTCTTGGAATCCCTTTTCCTGTCCTCCTGGCAAGGTTCTGGAGTATCTTTTGGACCTATCAAACTTAGGTCTTCAGTACTCCACATTAAAGTTCACCTTAGTGCCATCTCAGCGTTCCATGAGCGGTTTCTTCCTTAACTCTGGCTCAGTTACCTATGGTGAAGAGATTTCTTAAGGATTCTCCATACCAGACCCCTGTTAAGCGTCCAGTTGCAGCCTGGGACATTAACCTGGTGCTGGACATGCTCACTCGGAAGCCTTCGAACCCTTAGCTACCTGTGAGCTAAAATTTCTTACCTGGAAGACTGCCTTCCTGGTGGCCATTACCTCAGCCATGAGGGTCTCTGAGATACATGCCCTGGTTATGGACCCTCCGTATACTGTATTCCATAAGGACAAGGTAGTTCTCGTACTCATCCTAAATTTCTTCCCAAGGTTGTGTCAGAATTCCATCTGAACCAACCTCTGGTACTCCGCTTACTTACGCTAATTTCCAAAATGAAGGGAAGAGGCTCTTCATTCCTTGGATGTTAAGAGCCTTGCGGTTCTATTTAGATAGAACCAAGGATGTTGCAAGACTCACGCTATTCGTTTCTTTCAGCGACACCGGCTGGGTCAACCTGTAACTATTAGATGTATCTCTTCATGGTTAGTGGCATGTCTTCGTCATTGCTATTCCATGGCTCAAGTTAAATTAGAAGGTAGAGTGTAGCTCACTCTACTAGGTGATCCTGTGGCATCCTAAGCGAAGTCGCAATGTTCCAAGTTGCAGATATATCGCGCCGCTACCTGGAGCTCAGTGCATACTTCGTTAAGCACTATGCACTGGATGTTCATGCCAGGCGACATTCCGCATTGGCAGAACTATCCTTAATGGGCTTCTATCTTAGCAGCGTGAGCTCTGGCTCTCCTGCCGCCCTTTTGGGGATTATCAGCTTGGTACTCTCCACTAGTGTGAATGAGTGGTGGAGACTTATGTCCAGGAAGATAGGAAAATTACGTACCTACCGTAATTCTTGATCTTCTTGGACGAGTCTCCACCACTCATTCTACCTCCCTCCCTCCATCCCGAGCTCACGCTGTATTGGTCTTCACTCCCTCAAATCTTTAGGCCGTGAGGACTTCTTTGCTGACCCTTCTTACACGGGTCATACGGACTATCTTATGTCCGTTTTAATGTTGAGTTTACCCTTTCGTTGGTGCGCTGCACCTCCTTGGTAAAAAAGGTACTGAGGCGGTTGGAGGGTCGTCGCCGAGATGGTCATTACCGCTCGAGCCGCTGCTTGCGGCGCCGTGTCTCGCGGCGCCGTCTCTCGCGCCGACCCTCCAGCAAAAAGTTTGCTCCCGATGGGTCTTAGTGCCTCCGGCGCCAATCCCACTAGTGTGAATGAGTGGTGGAGACTCGTCCAAGAAGATCAAGAATTACGGTAGGTACGTAATTTTCCTTTTTCGTCTATACGTCAGCAGCTTTTAGCGTTTAATAATTTAAGTAGTACTTTCTTATTTTACGAACAAGAAAATAAGATTATGAAGAAGAAGAAAAAGAAATAATTTCCTGCCATCAACGGAGTCGTTCTTAGACAGTAGCGGTGATGGTAGGAGGACTTTGTTTGAAAGTTTTTATGGCAGGGGGGCTGTGTCCGGTCCGCTGCCCTTAAATAACGGGAGGGGGTCCGACTACGGACAGTCCTGTGCTCGGGGGGAGGGGACAGTCCACCGAAGCACAAATCTAGCAGTTATGGGGATCCGTCTCCATTTAACCTCGAGCTTGTCTTCCTCGTTGGGGGAAGAAGAATTTGTGCTGCTCGAAGTTGCCCGTTGGTACACCTGCACGAGGATTGTTCATCGGGAGGGGCGATGGGCCTGAACCGACTTTGGTGGGTTCCCTTTGGCCCCGCTCCTAACGGCTGCATTCTCTACTTCGAACTCCATCTCTGTCCTCGTTGGAGCTCTGGTGGGTAGTTTCACCTCTGGGCCGCTCCTGTGGAGCAGGGGGTTTGACTTTTCCAGTTCTCCTGGCTCTGTTCCTGATTTCAGGGCCTCCGGGCCTCGGAGCCATTGGACCAGAGCCGGGTCGATTGGATCTTGATGGGCGACGTGCCCTCTCGGTGCCTTTGCCATCGTGTCGACCCCTCATGCCTACCCCCCTCTCCCTTTTCCATGCAGGGGCCGGCATGGGCACCACCTTTTTCTGTCTCCCCTTCTTTTCAGGATTTCCATTGGCATTTTCCTTCAGCGCCGTGGTTCGGCGACTTGGTCGGTGCCATGCCTTGAAGCTGTGGCTCAGTTCCTTGGTCGGCAGCAAGCCTGGGTGCCTTGATCAGTGCCGTGCCTCAGTGCATTGGTCGGCGCCGTGCCTTAGTCGGCACCATGGGTCAGCACCGTGGGTCGGCACCATCACTCTGTGCATCGCCGTGGGTGCTGTTGTTGCTGCTGTTGGTTGTCGACATCACTGGGTGTCTAGGTGGTGCTGTGTACCCGCAGGTGGTGCCATGCACCCGTGGGTGGCACCGAGCTCCCATGGGCAGCGCCGTGCACCCGCAGGCAGCACCGTGCACCCGTGGGTGCCACCAGTGGCACCTGCTGGTGCCATGGGTGCTATGGGTGGTGCCGGGGGTGCCCGTGGGTGCCACAGGTTCCTTCAGGTGCCATGGGTGCCACTGGTGCCCTCGGGTGCCATTCTTGCCATGGGTGTCATGGGTACCATGGTGCCATGGGCACCATGGTACCATGGGTATTGGAGGTACCCTCCAGTGCCATTGCTGCATGGGTGCCAGGGGTGCCTGCAGGTACTGCCGCAGGTTCCATCGGGTATCGTCCAGGCTGGCATAGGCACTGCTTGGTGCCCTCCTGTGCCATGAGTGATACTAGTGCCACGGGGATCCTAGTGGATGCTGTCTGGCAGAACTAGTGACACATTTTTTCCTTTTCGGACTTCTCCACAGAACTTGTGGCAGGATATTTTCCACAGAATGAAGTCCTGTTCTGTGGATTGTTTTTCCGCACATCTTAGTGAGTGGCGGTCCATGTGGGATCTTGTGTCATCCAGCGGTTTTCTGCTGATGGAACTCTGCTGTACTGCTCTGCCTGCAGAATCTCTCATTCCACTCAGCACTTTCTCGGCTCCCTACATGATACCAAGCCCCTCAACATCCTTTCTGATGGCGGAGTCTCTAGTGGCTCTGACCTAGACCTCCCTTAGAGGTCCTTCTGGGGTAGAAGTGCATCTAGATGGGTCTTTCCGTGTCTTTCTGGTCAGTAATACAGTGGATGACTCATTTTATATACTGAAGGGCACGTCCTCTCTATCATCAGAGTCCATGATGGAAGATCTTTTCAGTAGTTCCTCAGTAATGGGGTCCACTGTAGTATTTCAGACTGCGTCCGTGGACCATACGCTTCTGCATCCAGACTTTTTCAGTCTTCAAGACAATTACACTCTGTGGAACATTCTAATTTAATGGTTGGGAGCTGCTCAGACTCTTCCGCCCCTTTGATATGGGTATATGGCCCCCTTGTGATATTGCCCCTTCGGTGGCTTCCTCAGCACAGGTGGTTAACATCTCTCCAGCTGTGATTATTAGTCCGGTCACAATTTCAGTATGGACACTCAGGCTCCTTCTGCATTCAGATGGAGAACATCTTCATCATTTTGTATCAAGACAATCCTTGCGAAATAGCAGCCTGAAAGCCTTGTTAGGCTCGGACTATAAAAAAAAAAAAATTTTTTTATCACAGCACAGGGCCTAGCCGAAATTACCCGATACCTCCCTTTTTAGATCTGGTCAGGTTCCACCTCAGCCCCTGAGGCGCTCGTTTCCAGAGTACGGTAAAGAGTACCTGACTTCTTCTTCCCCTAGGAGGAGTCCGATCCAGCGGTGGTATGGGTCATCTCTTTCTCCAAGAGAGATTTCTCTCATTCAGAGACATTTCCTAGACCTAGGCGACTACCCAGTCTGTTAATTACCTTTGTTTTTATCAGGCTTTCTTCTCTTGAGCAGAGCCTTGCAGCAACAGAAGTGACTCTGGGTCAGAACTCAGGTTCCTACTTCCTTGCTTGCTTTAACTTAACAGGTGATATACTCCTTCTTGGCCGAAGGCCTTTTTTCTGAGGTAGCTTCTCAAAATATTTACACCTTCTGTTCTGGCGCACTGGTTCCATGCCGGTCACTCACGAAGCTATCCTCTCCAAGTGCTTGACGGAGTTGTGATGTTTGTTTTTCAGCAAACAAACTAGAATCCTTTCCTACTCCCTTCAGGGAGGCCAGAGTGAGTAGTGCCTCACCACATTGAGTCACTGCCGCTTTCAGTCACTTTCAACGAATGGGTTAGCCCTAACTTGGTCCTGCTGTGCCCCTCCTTGATGCACATCTGCCTCCATTTGCTTTAGAAATCCAGCCCCTGTTTTTTTTCTGTCCGAATGTTTTTTTCCACAGTGGACATGTCCTCCTGTACACTTTTCCTTTCTTTCCTGAGTTCAGAGACTGCTACTACAGTTGTACATACAGGGGCAGGATGGTTCCTTTTTGGAATATGCAGTGGGTAGGATCTGGTTCTACTAGACCACCTTAAAAGGCTTCTAAGTCGTGCTTGGCTTTCCATCAGAAGGTTTCCAGTGACTAAGTGGAGACTATTCTCCTTGATGGGCTAACCCCACCTGGACCCCCTTGCTCACCAAGTAAGGTGTTCAAGTGCTCCTGGACCTGTTGTTCATAGGTCAGCCATACTTAATAGTGGGGGTTTCCATCTGCACTTTCAAGTCTACCCTGAACCAGTAGACTTTACCTCTGACTCTTTCAGTTCCTGAGGTCCCTTTACATTACATTAGTACATGTCTTTGACAGTATTACTTTTGGTCCTATACCAAATTGTGAGGCCAGGTTCTTGCCACTCTCCTAGAGTGTTTGCGGCTTCCTGGCAAACTTTCATTTTGTGCCCATTGCAGTCATCTGCAAAGTGGTGAGTTACAACTCAAGCACTTATCTTGTAAGCACTATGTTCTAGATACTCTTTACAAGACAGCTCTTTTTATTAGCAGGACAGTCCTTGGCCGTCCTTTCTGAGTGAAACCTATCTCCTGCCACCCTACTCAGGGTTGTTGGTTTTAGCTTGGTACTCTTCCACTAGTATGAATGAGTGATGGAGACTTAGTCCAGGAAGATATTGAAATTACGTACTTACCGTAATTATTGATCTTCTTGGACAGTCTCCATCACTCATTCACATGCCCACCCACCATCCCCTGGGTTCACTCATTTTCTTTCCTGGTCTTCATGGTCCTATGGTTCACACTGTGAAGACAATGTACTTTGACCTTTCTTGCAAAGGCCATCTGGGCCCTCTCAGGCCCAGAAACTCAGGATGAGTTATTCTCATTAGTTACACTGCACCTCCTTGGTTGAAAAGGTACTGAGGCAGTTGGAGGGTCGACGATGAGATAGCCTACACAGGCACGAGCTAGTCTCACTGTGCTGTGCAAGCGTGGTCCTGCCTCGGCGCCGACCCTTCTGAAAATTTTAGGCTCCTGCTTGGTCCTAGCACCTCCGGCGCTATCCCCACTAGTGTGAATGAGTGATGGAGACTGTCCAAGAAGATCAGTAATTACGGTAAGTACGTAATTTCCATTTCTTGAGCCAGTACAACTTCTGACCTTCATAGGTGTAGAGCTGGACACTGTCAAAGCAAGAACATTTCTCCCCTTGGAAAGGGTAAAGGCCATCATGGTGCTGGCTTCTTCCTTCCACCTTCTGGTTTCTCAACCAGCAAGGCACTTTCTTTGGCTTCTGGGCCACATGGCAGCTTCCACTGCAGTGGTCCAGTGGGCCAGATTTCAGATGAAGGACATTCAGTTTCATCTGAGGGCCTTTTGGGCTCAGAAAAAAAGACCCTCTAACCAAACTTATTCCAGTGACTCAGACCCTGATCCAAGCTTTCCAATGGTGGCAGGATCAGGACAATCTCAGGCAAGGAGTCCCATTCGTCTCTCAGTCTCATTCTGTGGTTCTAACCACATATGCTTCTCTCCTGGGTTGGGGAGCTTACCTGGGTACTCTCATAGCCCAAGGAGTGTTGTCCACCCAGGAGTCTCTTCTCCACATCAAGCTTGTGGAGCTCAGGGCAGTTTACCTGGCCCTGCAAGCCTTCTCACAATTAGTACAGAACAAGGTGGTTCATGTCAGGACAGACAACACCATCACCATGTAGTATATCAACAAGCAGGGAGGCACTCGGTCTACGGCCCTGTGCACGGAAGCCATGAAATTATAGTCACTGGCTTATTCTCTACAGACTTCTCTGGTAGCAGTCCACCTCCCATGAAAGGACAATGTGCTAGCGGATGAATTGAGCAGGATTTACCAGGGCCATCACGAATGGTCCCTGGATCCCCTAGTGTTAAAAGTGATTTTTTCAAGGTGGGGCATCCCAGAGATAGATCTCTTTGCAGCCCCAGACAATCACCAGCTTCATCTCTTTTGTTGCAGAACCCCAGTATTGGGCTCAGTCCCTTTGGATGTTCTGATTCTGGATTGGGAAGGGAAATTTCTGTATGCCTTCCCTCCCTTTCCTCTGTTGTTCAAGGTCCTGGTCAAGATAAGGTCACAGTCTTGCAAAGTGAGCCTGATTGCTCCAGACTGGTCCAGGCAGCCTTGGTATCCCCTGTTGCTAGCCCTGGCAGTCCATCTTCCTTTATCTCTTCCCAGGAATTACAATCTGTTATCTTCTTCCCAGGGAAGGATCTGGTATCCCAACCTTCGGTCTTTCAATCTCAAGGCATAGCTCTTGAAGAGTTAGAATATGCAAATTTGCATCTGTCTCAAGGGGTTCTGGACATTCTCAAAGCCTCTCAAAAACCTGCTACCAGAAAAACTTATAATTCCAAATGGAAAACATTCAGCATTTGGTGTTCCAAGAAGCATGTATCCCCAGATACTGCTGACTTGTCTAAAGTTCTGGATTACATGGTTCATCTTAATGGCCTAGGCCTCAGACCAGCTACTCTCAAGGTACACTTGTCAGCTGTTTCTGCTTTTCTGTCAGTGGGAAAGCCCTCCTCACTGGCATTTCACCCTATTTTTGTAAGTTTTTCAAAGGACTGCTTCATACCAACCCCACCTTCAGGGATCCTACTCCCTCTTGGGATCTTAATGTTTGCATTGCTCAGCTTATGCAACCCTCTTTTAAGCCTTTGGCCTCAGCAGAACTTAAGTGCTTGACTTGGAAAACCGTGTTCCTGGTAGCTATTACTTCTGTCAGACGTATCAGTGAATTGCAAGCTCTGTCAGTGGAGCCTGATTTTATCTCATTCGATAGAGATAAGGTGATCCTTAGAACCAATAGGAGGTTCTTACCTAAAGTGGTTTCAGATTTTCATTTGAACCAGTCTATGTCTCTCCCTGTGTTCTTCACTGATCACTCTTCTTCAGGAGAAAGAAGATTACACAGTTTGGATGTTAAAAGGGCCCTTAGCTACTACATTGAGCGTACTAAGGCACACAGGTTTGACTCCCTCCAGTTGTTCCTCACTTATGGGGAAGTGGGAAGGCAAACCTGCCACTAAGAACTATTGCCAGGTGAATTGTCTCTTGTATACAATTCTGCTATGAAAAGCTAGGCAAAATACCACCCTCAGGCCTGAGGGCTCATTCGACTAGAGGTACAGCTGCTTCCCTGGCTGCTGCCAGGGGTATTCCCTTACTAGAGATATGCAAAGCAGCCACCTGGAAAACAGTCCATACATTCACCAAGCATTACTCTCTGGATATCCAGGCAAGGAGTGATGCTCAGTTTGGTACAGCAGTACTGCAGAGCCTATTCCCAAAATAGGTTTGAATCCCTTCTCCATGGAGGTACTGCTAGGTAGTCTGCAATAAGTCAGAATACAGCAAGACTTCATGTTGTTTGAAGAAAAAAATTACTCACCTTAGTAATTGTGTTTCTTCTAATGGAGTCTTGCTGTATTCTGACCTCCCTCCCTGCCTCCCCTCTCAGAACCTGGTTTTTGGGAAGTGGGCTGGTAGGCGCAGTGTTGCATCCCAGGGGTGCGTTTGGGCACTCCCTGTTGTTAGAGAGGGGGAGTGGGTTATGTTTTTTTATTAATTTGATAGTCATAAGTGGTTCACTACCTGGTTTTTGATTTTGGATTTCTCAACTTGAGTCTTTTGGATGATCCAAAATATTTGGTTGCCATTAGGCTAATACAATTTACAATTTCCACATAGTGGGTTTAGTTAGTTAGTATTAGCTCGTAAGAATCTGATGGTTACACTTCAAAGTGCAGCAGACAGAGGTCTGAACCGAGCACGAGCTCAACATTCTATGCCCTGCATAGAATTTAACCTTATCCTCTCTGGAGCAGTTCAAGTGCTGGGGCTAACTGCAGTAAGTCAGAATACAGCAAGACTCCATTAGAAGAAACACAATTACTAAGGTGAGTAATTTTTCTTCCTGAAAAGGCTATAGTTTTTCAATGAGCAGCTTGAATCAGGGGTAGAGGGCTTGAGCCATGTCTCAGACAGGCACAGAATATCAGGTTGTAGGTGGCAGCCCACACCTCCAGCTCTGTAAAATTATGTATAAGACTCCTAATGTTTAGATGGGCTATCCGGAGCCCTGAGGTGGTAGCCCAGGAGACATTATTGCATGGCTGAGGATGTAAGGGACCAGAGTTCAGTTCCACATCGCCTGCCAACAGGATAGCAAGCAACATGAGATACCAGAGCTTATGATGAATAAAAGGAGTAACCATTTTGATTTTAGAGCTGAGTCTATAATCTGAGTAGGCAGTCACAAGATAATTGATGAATTTTGGGATCATTAGTGGAGTGAGATCGAGGTAGTCAGTAGGTCTAACCAACATGTTAGAGGATTTGAAATTTTCATTCTAGTTTAGCTGCCAGATACTACTGTAGGAACATGGGAGCAGGAATAGCCTAGCAAGTGAGCAGAGCAGTAGACTAGTCAAAAGAGAGGCCAGAATTTTATTTTTATGTGTCATGATGGGCAGTTTCAACACAGTAGCCAAAATACAGAAAGAAAACAAGAAGACAACCAGCCTTTGTGCAGATACAAACCGCAAACTCCAGGTTTTGAAATGAGCACTAGAGATAAGCCGACACCCCTAGTGGTAATATATGATAAGGAGCAAATGGTAAAGTGGCCTGTTAGACGTCAGGTGAGACTGACAAAACTAACCCTGTATAAGTAAATGTGGAGATTGGGCGGGCAGGTGGGGAGCCGACGCACAGCGCCGGCGGAGTTTCAGCTTTGCAGTAAGACTGCAGATTGATTGCAGTAGGTCAAAAAATAAAGCCCAGAAATACTTTTACACTCTGCCACTTGTTCAGTAAAACTGAGTGTAGATATGGAGCTTTGTGATCCAATGGCTGGGCAGAAAAGGCGCCAAAGTAAAATTCAAATGTCCTCAGCTGTGCAGTAGCACCAACAACCAGCTGGGCTGGCAGCAGGACTCCCTACAAATTACCTTTTCAAATTAAGTTTTGCTGGCAGGCGGTATCCTGCAAACAGGACCGCCTAGTAGGAGCGAGCTAGGGCTTGTCCATGGGCCGTAGAGGGTCCGAGTCGCGCCCGAGCGGGTGGGGAGTCCTAAGGAAGAGAGGAAAAGGAGCAGATTTAAGCAGGGAGGGATAAAAGGCAGGGCTAAGATTAACAAAGGAAAATGGGGCAATGTGACATCAGCAAAAACTCATTTCCCAAATTGTGAGTCTTTGATCAGCCAGTTCCTTTGAAGATTTACAACCCTGCAATCCCTCACCTAGGTGTGAGATAGCCATGCCCTGTCCTGTAATAAAATGTATATTCTAATTTCCCAACTTCAAAGCATGTCATAAAAAGGCCCTAAAATGCAATTTCTCAAGGAAGTTAATTACATTACAGAGAGCTCCTGGTCAGTTTAATATATACTGTAGCTTCAGTGAAACCTGGTTGGGGGGGCACCCATGGAAGCACAGACTCACATACTATATTTTTATATTACAAATATCATACAGCAGTCCTAACCAGCTGGCCAAGTGTCACATTACCCATCAACCTTCCGAATCAGTGATAGTTTTTAAGGGAGCCCAATTAAGACTTTTATGTAACAAGATAGCCACCCCACATTTTTTAGAGGAAAAGGAGGATGCATATATTTGACCGACTCAATCCCTCTTGAGTCTGATGACATCCTCAGCTATAAGTTTATTTTCTTGTAAGAAAGCAATATGTGCTTTATGTTTTTTGAGAGAAGTAAGAGTTTGCTTATGCTTACAAGGAGAATTAAGTCCCTTGATGTTCCAAGAGTATAATATTAAGTCACTGATAGTAATGGGAGAAAAAGTATAACAACATCCACAGACATAAGGGACTCCAGTTAATTACTGTCGAGGACGTCACGGGCTCAAGGGGGAGACAGTACAGACATATAGAGGTAAGCAGGACCATTAAACTGTATGGACTAAGAAGTTTGGGATAGTAGTAACCATTGTGTCTTTCTGAAGAACAGTATAGAGAAGCAGTTTTAAACATTATAACTATTTTTAAAATGAAACATCGTAATATAATAGACTATAGGATAACACTTATGATGTGTAGAGAAGTAAGAGTCAGCACAAGGTGCCCAAGACTCTCCCACCACACAACCAGGCGAGATAGGTAGTAAGACTTAAGAAAAAGAGACGCTATTAAAGAACTAGCTATGATCTTAAGCTACAAACTGTATGCAACAATATAATAGGTATTACTGTAATAACAAGTAATTAAAAGGTTATTTAGATTCCCCGAAAAGGAACCAGAATCATCACTTCATAGCGATTTAAGATAATTCAAAATATATGTACAAAACCAAGTAGTACTAACATAAACCAAACTAGGACATAGTCTCAGTTCGGCAATAAGATAGGTGTGCCAACCTATTATAGTAACTTGTACTATAATGTGTGAGCCTAAGGTAGGTCTGACAGATTAGTGGATCTCTCTCAGCCAATACTGTAAAGCATGTGGGTTATATACTGTATATAGAGGGCAGTCAAAGAGGCAGAGGTGTCCAAATTGAGTAGTCCCTGTGTCTTAATGAGGCATCAATGCAGTTATTAGCACAATGTAAAGGTATAGGAAACTATCCTTATGATATTAAGGACCAGTGAAATATGAGTATATAGTGTTTTCAGCAGTGTAATTATATATTAAATGAGATTCTTGGTAAATCAGGCTTCGAGGCTCGTGGTGCCACTCATATGAGCATCTAAATTAGGTGTAAATAGCTCTTAGCTCGAACCTAACCTGATTATGGATATGTATGTATAGTGGGGAAATTAGGACTATGTGCAGGCCCAATAAGCCCCAACTATGTATTATCACAATATTAACAATCTTATTCTGGGTTTCAAGCCTAAAGCATAAACTGCAATATAATATGCTAGATGCTAAGTTTATTGTTAGGGGCTCAAGAGTCTTGAAAATGGCCTGCAATGTACTAGATATAAGGAGAACTTAAAAAATTAAAGCACTGGTGAATTCAGTATCTTATACCTATGTCTCTGTAAGGATAGTAAGTGGAGGGTGTATAATAAGGATGTGGGCTGAAGTATGGAATGAACTGAGTCAAATAGTGCCAAATAAAGGGAGGGGATGAATAATTGGTTGTAGGGTTATATAGTGGAATTGAGTTATTAAATACCATTGGTGCCTCATAAGGGTATTAGAAATCAGAAATAATGTAATTAGCACACTGTTTAAATGCCCACTACATATAAATCAGTAAGGGCTATAAGGTCAGCCTTATTGTGTACCTTAAATTAAACCCACCGTGTCCGAACTTGTAATCCGGATGTACAGCCTTGCCTTTTCGCAACCTGCTGGGAGCAATAGTAATTAGGCTGTGGAAGTAATGTACAACGCTGTTAAAGTGGAGGGTAGATTTGTCTCACACTAATCCTAATAGGAAAGGGATCATATTATTGAGTAACACCACTGAAGTATATATAATCCAGCCAGAGTTATCAAGTGGTATTAGCTTTGAGCTCCTTGCTTGGTATGTGATTAACATACTGTTTAAATGCCCACTACATGTTAGTCAGTAAGGGCTATAAGGTTAGTTTTAAATTGTGTGCCTTAAATTTAACCCACCGCATCTAAATTTGTAACCTCAATGTACAGCCTTATTTCGCAACCAGCTGAGAAGCGATAATAATTGGGCTGTGCAAGTAATGTGCATCGCGGTTAAAGCAGAGGGTAGCTTCGGCTTACACTAAGCCTTATATAAAAGGGATCCATTATTATTAACACCATTAAAGTATATATGATCCAACCAAAGTTATCAAGTAGATTTAGCTTTTTGAGCTCCTTGTGTGGTAGGGAATGTTTGCTCTTCAGTTTCCCTTTACGCTTCTTTTTTTGGGGGCTCAAATGGTTTTACAGGGGAACTTGCAACCAACTTCATCCCATAAAGAGTCCACAGAGATTGTACCAGGAGGCACATTATTAGTAGCACTAAGCATGGGTTCAGTTTCTTCTCGATGGATATCCTCTTGAGAGGAGTGCAGGTCTTCTTCCAATAGGGCAAACTTGTTCGAGAGGGGAATAGGGGAAGAAAAATTTGTGTGATGCTCCATGGGACGAGAGGGCACTCCAGAATCCTC
Organism: Neoceratodus forsteri; assembly: GCA_016271365.2. Classification (NCBI taxonomy): domain Eukaryota; kingdom Metazoa; phylum Chordata; order Ceratodontiformes; family Ceratodontidae; genus Neoceratodus; species Neoceratodus forsteri. The sequence goes on from CM028131.1 coordinate 1,319,290,927, forward strand.
AGCTGTGCAACAAGCATTCCTAGTAATGTGAGGGCCTGAGGTATTCCTTGCTTGAATTTAGGCTGAAAGCCTGGAAGGAAGGGTAACAGCTGCAACCCTGGAGGTGGAATTACTGAGTTCAGCATTGCCATCATTAAGGTGAACAGCTTGCACTGTAGACCGAGGAGTTTCAGGGTTGTCCATTGTCTGAGATACAACGCTACGGTTTGAAAGGGCAGCTTCTTTACCATTGACGTTAAGATATTCAGAGAGAGCTTCAGGGGAATTAAAGTCTTTAAATGAGTTGTCTACAAATAAGTGCATCACAGCAGGTACCTCAAAGTTAATTTAATTCCTCTGTGGTGAAGTATGGGCTTGAATGGATCAAAGGCTCTTCTTTTGTTGGGCAGTTCTTTGGAGAAGTCCCTAAAAATAAAAATTTTATGATCCTGCCATTTGAGGTCCCCTATTTTCCTGGCTATCTTAAGGATTAGCTCGATATGAGTGAAGTTTAGAAATCTGGCAGTTACAGGCCATGGCTTTTGTTCTGGGCCTGGTCGAGGACCTAGAGATCAATGAGATTATTCAGTGGTGAGGGTTTGATCAGGAGGGAGCTTGAGCAAGGCTGGGAGAACGTGTAGTAATAATGCGCTGGTGTCTCCAAGTTCGGTGCCCTCAGAAAAGCCAAGGAATCGGTGATTATTCCTGCGGTTTCTGTTCTCGTATCATCTATTTTGTTTTGCAAACTTTTAATCACTCTGTCTTGTTCTCTTATAGTTGCGTGTAGGTCGTGGATCGATGACTCATTTTGTATTGTTTTAGCTTCTGTGGAGGTGAGTCGGATGTCCAGCAATTGTGTATAAGATATGTTTTGCTGCATTGCAACTTTTAAGTCATTCATTTCGGCTATCAGTTGGTGGAACATTGATTCAGTTTTAGTAAGAGAGCTGATATTCATGGAGTGGTTGGCCATTTTCTTAGGCCTCAGAGAGTAGCGAATTTAGCAGAGTGAAATTCCGAGGTATAGATGAATGATGGTAATCAAATACTTTATCGAAGCTTCCCTGAGGTGTCTTTAGAGCTAGATCCCAAAGGGTGGCACACAGAGGATACCTGGAAGGTTAAGGATGGATGATGATTTCTGGAAGATCCAGGATGATAAGAGTTAGGCTGCCATCTTTAGCAGAGCCAGGCCACGCCCCAGGGAATACTTCTTTACACCACAGAGCAAGGGTTCGGGTGGAGAAGGGGCCACTACCCACCAGGGACTATGAAACTTTATTTTATATTGTGCTGATGATCAGCAAAGGGGAGGGCCACTAGACACCAGGGAATACTTTTTACATTACGGGGCATGGGCTCTGGTGGGGAAGGGACCACTAGCCACCAGGGATTGGGAAAGTTTATTTAATATCAGGCAGGTGCTCGGCAAAGGGGGGGTGCTACTAGACACCAGGGAAAAACATTATTTAATATCAGGCATTGATCAGCTGGGGGGGACACTAGAAACCAGAGAATTTAATTGCACGTGAGGCAGCGATCAGTGAGTGGAGACCACTGGACACTCGAAAAAAACTGGAAAATGCGGAGTTTGAACTCCACCAGCAGAGCTGCCAAATTCTGCTGGTGGAGTTCAAACTCCGTATTTTGCGGAGTTTTGAGGGGGTGAATTTGGGCTCTGCATGGCAAATTAACTCTGTGAAATTAGGAAAATCTGCAAAATGTTTTATGGATTGGATTTTCCCAACTTCGCACATCTCTAATCAGCTCTCCCAGCACAGGAAAAGTCAAAATCTTGACAAATCTGTCAATGTTGTTATAGACCTATTTCCAATGGGACGATGCATCTCTTACCACCTCAAAATGTGTAAAAGAATTACTATGAACAAGTGGATTTTGGAGGTAATAAAATAGGGCTTAACCCTTCAATTTTTCAGCAAATTTAGTGTGTTTTCAACTCAATTACTTGAGCAAACACTCCTACAGAATTGGAGTTGAAAAAGATGTTAGAGTTAATTGCTGTGGAAAGGATTTGCATTTCCCGGCTGGGAAAGATTTTACTTTCCAACATAGTAGAATAATAAGGAATGGCGACCCATTCTGGACTTGAGGCTCCTGAACAGACACCTGAAAAAGGAGAAGTTCAGAATGCTAATACTACAGACAGTGACTCAATTCCTAGAACAAGGGAATTGGCTGGAGTGACTAGCCTTTTTTAATTTAATGTACTTTTTTCACTGCCGGCTACCCGGTACCTCAACCAGGTCACGGACTCCTGCTTTCACTCCCATATTGGCCACGCCACTTCAATACACAGTTTACCTTCCAGGGCGGGGTTGTGGCACCAGCTCCTTATATTGCATGAGCGAAGAGATAGATCGAAGGGCCAGCCTCCCCCTGGAGAAGGAGAACAGTCGTCGGATGCTCAATCCTTCTTCTCCGGCCAGCCCTCCAACATCCCGGGTCCGTTCTTGAACCCGGATTGTCGGTGTCATGGGTAGGCAACCTGCCCCTGTGCCAGCGGGCTGGCGTCCTGGGGTGACTAGACTTAAGGAATGCATATTTCACCATCCCACAAAACCCTGCCACAGAAAGTATTTGAGGTTTAGAGCAGCTTCAGTTCAGTTTGACAACAGCATGTTTACAAAGTATGTGTCAGTGGTGGCAGCCCACTGGCGCAGGCAGGGAGTAGTGATGTTTCCATCGCTAGATGTCTGGCTAGCATGTGGAAAAGGAAATAGGAACAGAGTGCTCAGATGAAACGGTGAGGAGCATCCTGCAGAGCTGGCACGGGGTCATAGTGTGGCATGTCAAAACAGCATGGCACTATACCACGCTGTCTAAACAGCAACCACCTGAAAAAACAAATATCTTTGTTTCCTGCAGGGGGCTCTGCCCACTGAACCCCTCCTACTAAAATAACCTCCTCCGGGGGGCCAACTCAGAGAGAGGGTGAAACTCAGGCAGGGGGCACCACAAGACAAAAAAAAGAAATAAGTGTCTACCAGCTCTGGGACCAGGAATAGAACCCCAGTCCACAGTTACTCCATTGCCCTCCAGCACTGACAGCTGTACTCCCTGAGCCACAGCAGCTGCTTGACAGACCCCTTTCTGGCAGACCTCTTACCGTCTTACCCTCTTTTCTGGAAATGGCTACAGGGTCACATGCTATGTCCGTTGTGTGGCATTGTGTACCCTGTAGCTGGTTTGACTTGCGCTGTTCCTGCTGCACAGTTTTGCCCTATGATGTTCTCCTTGCAAGAATGTGACCCGGTAGGTGCAGAACTTAGGTTGCCTCCTAAATTTAGAAACATAGCACATGGAACCCAGACAGATTCTGCAGTTCATAAGCACAAAGCTAAACACACAGAACTGGGTAAGCTTCCCTGCCTCTGCAAAGGGCAAAAGCTTTAACACAGTGTGCAAAAATATTCCAGGCAGGTCAAACAAGGATGGCACAGGAATTCCTGAGACTTCTTGGCCACATGGCTAATAATAGCATAGCAGTTGTGTGGACTAGATTGCAAATGAGAGATGTCCAGTATCATGGAAAAGGTAAATCTGCTGTGAAAAAGACAAGCTCTTGGGTTATATCTTGTACTGGATTGTGCTATGGTAAGGCTGATAAGGAATCACCAAAGGGTTTAAAGGCACATTTCTGTGGAGCTGCATCTGCTACAGTGGCAGCATTAAGGGGTAACCACATACCCTTGCTTAAGGTATGCAAGGCAGCCACGTGGTCTACAGTACACACATTTACTTCTGTCTTGACTTCCAAGCTGGAAGGGATGCCAATTTCTGTGCTTAAGATTTTCTTTTTCCTAAATAGGTTCTACATCCTGCCTCCCATGTACTACTTGGAGTCTGCTATTTTGTGATATCACAAATACACTCTTGTTGACTGAAGAAAAATTACTCACCATGTTAATGGTGTTTCTCCTAAAGGGTGTATTTTAGGGTCATAGAAGCCCTCCCTACACCTTGAGGTGAGCAAGCCAGAGCAGACTCGAGCTTGAGTCAAGTTTACAGCCTGGCTCAGCCCAGCTTGACATCTATAAGCCATTGAGAGCCAAGGTCAAGCTGAGCCAGTTATGGTCAAAGTAAGCATTTTTGTCTGCCTAAGCAGGTGATGTGTCCGAAACATTCAACACCTATCTAGAGGACAGCCTGCAGTAGCTAGGGCTCGGCTTGTGTTTTGGCTTATAGAGTCAAGCCAGACTCTGGCTTGGCTCTGGCTAGGCACTAGATGAAAAACTCCTGGCTTGCCCACCTATACCTACACCTCATTCTAGAACATGCATTAAAAGTCTTCCTCGGATCAAATCACGTAAGATATTTTAAAATGTTCTTATTTGAGCATTTTACATTTTCAGACTTGTAGTTTTTACAGCTTTTCATATTGTTAATTGTTATTTCTTATTTTTATTGCATTTAAATTTCTTAATGCATAGCATAGATTAGTTGAATGGTCACTGCTCTGCTCTCTTCTGCTCTTCAGCTCTAAATCTGCTGTTAGAATGTCAGGGGAAGTGCGACTACATTGCAGTGTTTGAACTTTAATATTCTGGGTTCCGATATTCAAACTAGCACAAAGCAGAGCGCAAAACTTTGCGCTGCGCCATGCGATTGCCTGGGAGCCCGAGGATGCTGTGTTCAGTTGAATACAGCACTGGAGCTATTCGAATTAATATAGGGCCATGTCGGTGCAGTGCTAAGCCAAGTAGCGCTGCCCCAACATGGATCCCGAAGTAGGCTGCCAGAGTGGAAAGCCGCTATCTGCAGTATTCAAAGGGACCCATGCAAATGACCTCATTGGGCATGCAAAGTGCTAAGGGGCCATTTGCATGCCCATTATGGGCTCATTTGCATTGGTAACAAGGCAGGTTATCATTGTGCCATCTCCTCAACTGCCCGGTCCCAAACCTGTATAGATATCCCTGGTGCCTAGTGGTCCCCCCTCCCTCCCTCCGACCACCAGCTTGTAATAAAGTATAACTCCCCTGGGTCCACCCTCCCTCCAATTCCCAGCCTGTACTAAAAATAAAACTGCCCTGGTGCCTAGTGGGTTCCCCCCCAATCGCCATCCCGTACTAAAAGTAAAACTGCCTTGGTGCTAGTGGTCCCCCCTCCCTCCAACCACCAGCCCTTACTAAAAGTAAAATTTTTCTGGTGCTGGTGTCTCCCCTCCTCCATGCCAGCCCACATGAAATTTAAAACTTCCTTGGTGCCTAGTGGTCCCTCTTCCTCCGATCTCCAGCCCATACTAAATTTAAAACTTCCCTAGTGCTAGTGGTCCCCCCTCCCTCTTTCCTGGTGCCTAGTGCCCCCCCCCCCACTGATCAGCAGCCAGTACTAAAGTTAAAACTTCCCTGGTGCTAGTGGTCCTTCCTCTCCCTCTGATCACTAGCCCATAGGACAACTGACAACCCTCCCTAGCATGTAGTGCCCCCCATCCCACAGCACAAAACATCCACCCTCCTGGTCACTTTACACACACAGGAAGAGTTACAGTAAATGCATTCCTTAAAGTTGTACTGTCTAACATTTCTTAAAGCTGCACTACACATAACAATCCCTCCTGACTTAGCTAGAAAGTACGTAAGTCAATAATTCAGAAAATAGTATGAAACTATGAAAGTTATTACTGCAATGTCCCTTTTAGTTTGTCTATGTCATTAGACTATATCTCTACAAGTCCATACTCTTTGGTGGACGTCTTACATGTCCTGACCGATGTAGTAGGACTAGGGGCTATTGCTCTGGAATCTGATTAGCAACAGCCACATCTTGTCTCAATTACTGTGGTTCCACTATCTGTTCCTGTCCTTGTTCTGGAACAAACAATGCTGAATAACTACCCCGACTCTGGGTATCCCTTTTGTGTTCTGCTTCAGTTCTAGTATGTAATTGGTCCACATGTTTTTTCACTCACCTCTGGTCAGTCAGTCGAACACTATAGACAACATTTCCGAATTTGTTGTTTACCATGCCTTCTATCCATCTCTTCGGGCCTGCATACATCCTGACCCACACAAGATCATTGGGGTTTAAAGGATCTGGTCTTAGGAAGCATTTCAGTTACTGACTTATAGCTTAGAGCATGAGGAAGGTCCAATTGAGTTAGAATCTGACATCCAAACAATTCTGTAGGGGATATTCCCGTGACACAATGTGGTGTTGTTCGATACATCGCAAGAAAGTCCAAAAGGGCTGTTTGCATTGCTGGTGGTGTAGTAGGATTAGCTTTGTCCATACTCTTTTTAAAAGTCTCCATTTGAACTTGGATGGTAGGGAGGTGAGAAAATATGGTGGATACCATGTTGCTGGCAAAATGCTAGGAATTCAACAGATGTGAACTGTGGTCTGTTATCCGAGACAATCACTTGCGGAAAACCATGGGTAGCAAATATAGATTTCAACACTTTAATGGTACTCTCAGTAGTTGTCAAAGACATTTGATGAATTTCTGGCCATCTACTATAAGCATCAATTAAGAGTAACCATACAGAATTTAAATAAGGTCCTGCAAAATTAATATGCAACCTTTGCCAGGGTTTGCCAGGTTGTTCCTAGTGGTGAACTGGAGCTCTTGCCAGATTTCCCATCGAGACAGCACAACCTTTGCATCTTTGCACAACCTGGTATGTGTATCTGTCAATAGAAGGCCACCATACATGAAGTCTGGCCAGGGATTTCATTTTAGCAATGCCTGGATGGCCCACATGCAGAAGAGTCAACACATTTGAGTGATAACATTGGGGTACTATGACATGCAATCCCCATAGAAGACACCCCTCAGCAATGGACAACTGCTGTCTTTTTGTATAGTAGGGTTGTAGTTCAGCTGAACAAGTAGTGCCTTGCGGCCAACTCTCAAGCATATACTGATGCACTTGTTTCAAAATTGCATCTCGACTAGTTGGTTTTGCAATGTCCTTGGCTAGTACTGGAAGCTGATTTAACTGTTGTAGCTCCATTGCACACACAACAGTAGAGTCCTCTATATCTTTGAATTGCACTGGAAAACTATCTGGCCCCACCTGGCGTACTAATGGCTTCTCTTTAAGTCCCACATCGAACTCCATTTCTCTGGATATTGGTAACCTTGACAAGGCATCTGCATTTCCATGCTGGTCTGTTGGTTGGTATGTAACCTTGAAATTATAGGCATACAGAATTAATGCCCATCGTTGAAGTTGGCTAGCAGCTGTCTCTGGAATTCCTTTTTCTGGACTGAAAATTGTCACTAGCAGTTTGTGATCCGTCTTCAGGTGAAACTTGCAACCTAGCAAGCATTGGCAACATTTCTGGACTCCAAACACAATTGCTAATGCCTCTCTTTGAATCTGGGCATAATCCCTTTCAGCTTCAGTGAGTTTGCGTGAAGCATGGGCTATCAGCTTTTCCATTTCTTCTGGATCTGTGTGGAAAAGGACAGCTCCTATACCCACAGGACTAGCATCACAGGCCAATGTGATAGGTAAGTTAGGGTCATAATGAGTTACATTATTCACATCAGTTAGAGGCAGCTTGATGGCTTGAACTGCTGTGGCTCTTGGTCCACTTCCATGCAGTATCCTTATGTAACAGTTCATTTAGGATAGCACATTAAGTGGCTAAGCCAGGTATGAAATGGTCATAGTAGCGTACCATACCCAAGAATGAATGCGGCTCTGAAACATTCTGCGGTTCAGGCATGTGCACAATGGCTTCCACTGTTTCATCATTTGGATGAATTCTGTCTTTGTCAATAGTGTGACCTAAGTACGTGACACTTGGTTGACAAAATTGGCATTTTTCTCTCCTGAGTCGGAATCCACTCTGTTGCAATCTCTCTAGAGTATTTTGTAAGTTAAGCAGATGTTCTGCTTCTGTCTCACCCGTGACAATGACGTCATCCAAATAACAAGCAACACCTGGTATATCACCCACCATTTGCTCAATCACTTTTTGAAAAATAGCTGGTGCGGAACTAAGGCCAAAACATAACCGTTTGTACTTGTACAGTCCTTGGTGTGTATTAATCAGTACCAATTTCTGAGAGTCTATATCCAACTCCACTTGAAGGTGTGCATCAACAAGGTCCATTTTAGAGAACCCCACACCACCATTCAGTGTATGAAAAAGTTCCTCTGGTAAGGGTAAAGGAAATACATCTGTGCTAAGTACTGGATTAAGTGTCACCTTAAAATCTCCACATATTCAAACCTTACCACACCTGGTTTAGGTACCACCACAATTGGAGTAGCCCAATCTGAACTTGAAACCTTTTCCAGCAAACCTGCTTTTTCCAGTCTGTCCAATTCTGCCCCAGTCACCGGTTTTAAGGCAAAAGGAAGTTTCTGTGGTTTACAAAACTTAGGGACTGCATTATGCTTTGTAACTAGCTTGGCTTTAGCTGTTGTACAACAGCCCAGGCCCTTCCACAGCTCTGGATACATGTCTAAAATCTCCCCAGGCTTGGGCGGGTTACTGCTTTGTGGTACCTGGACAGCAGCAAGTAGGCCAAAATCTGCTGGATCAGTATAAATGTTTTGAAGAACCTGAGCATCTCTTCCCAAATTGTTGACACCCTATTTTGAAACCAGAAAAGTTAAAGGTGTACCAGGAGCTCATGTGCTCTTCGTACCAAGGTGGTAAACGAGCCTAGTGACTGAATTGGTTGGCCTTCAAATGCATGCAGCAACTTATTACAAGGAGACAATGGTGGCTTATCCAGATCAGACCATGTTTGATGGTTGATAAAAGTAACTGGGGAAGCAGAATCTACCATTAAACGCAACTGATGCCTCAGTTGTGGCAATTGAAGTAACACATAGAAAGGAGGAACATCTTTAGTCTACATCTGTGGTGCAGTAGGAACCACTGCTCTGTCTGTGCTCTCTGAACTGACCACTGCAGTTCTCCTGCTTCTGCAAACTTTAGCAATATGACCCTGACATTTACATGCATCACACTGAACTTCTCTGAATTTGCACTGGTTCCTGCTATGCCGAGAGGACCCACATAATGCACATTTGTACTGGTCATGCAGTTTGGGTGGAGTGGTTGAATTTTTCTTTGAAAACAGTGGCTTAGACTTAGGTTTGAGCCGTATCAATTTGGGGTTTTTTTTTGCAGCTGCTTGTACCTCATTTTTAGTGTCCATCTAAGCAAGTGCTCCATTTTCTGCAGCCTCATACATCATACATTTGTGCCAACTGTAAAAGTTCATCAGCAGACTTCTTGACACTTACAGAAAGTAATTGCTTAATGTGATGTTCATTATTCAACCCCATAACAAATTTATCAGCTAAATTAGATTCAAGATGCTCCCTGCTCCACTCACACATGAGAGCTAAGCGTTTGAACTCAGCCAAATAAGATTGTAATGACTGACCTGGTTTCTGATGGTAACTGTAGAATTTATAATGTTCAGCCCTTGGAAAAGTTGTTACACTATATTGTGCATTCAATTTAGCCTTTAGCTCTTGATATGACAAATCCTCTGGCCAGTCCAGTGCACACAGACTGCATAAACGTTTGAAGGTTTCACTCCCCAAGAAAGTACAAAAAGCAGCTTGAAGAAGTTTTTCCTGTTGCTCAACATTCACAAATTGTATGGCAGGATTAAGTAGTAACCACTGATCAAACCATCTGGACCATATGCCCTAGTCTGTTCCTTTAAAAATCTCAAAGCTGGCTGAACTTGCCATGATACTCCACAGTTTCAAATTGCTTACTTGCCTCCAATGCAGAAAGTTACAAAATGGTGCAATTCAGTAAGCTGGAGCTATTTAAATTTCTACGATCCTTGTCACTAGTTTGTTGTATTTGGTGGACAAAAATAAGTTCCTTAAACACATCAGGGTCTTGGTAGAAAGAAAAATATGCCCCACAGAAATTTAGGCCTTCTCTGTTTACATCTATTCAGCACAGACACAAAGGGGAACACTTACCTCAACACACACAGGAAGAGTTACAGTAAATGCATTCATTAAAGCTGTACTGTCTTAACATTTCTTAAAGCTGCACTACACATAACAATCTTTATCCGATAAGAGCACATCAGTTTGGTTGCCATACTCCTGTTTCATTTTAAGAAAAAGTTTGTCAGCTTTAGAGTGATCCACGAATATATAGTTTTTAACAGTCTAGATAATCCAAAGTTTTGCTGGAAGTTGTAAATCATGATTTACTCCAGATTCATGGAGCTTGGCACATACTCCATCAAATGCCTTGTGCATTTTGCTGGTGGAAAAACAGACATCAGAGAACAGGAAAATATGGGTGCCTTCATCTAATAAAGCTTTTTCTTCAGGTTTGCCCCCTGTAGAATCTTCTCTTTCTCTGTCTGGTCCGACATGACCTGGAATATTGTACAAGACATATTTCCAGAACTCAGTCTTCACCTCAGAGTGATTCAGTAGGCTTTGAATATGTGAAGGATGCTCCATTTGCAAGATGCTAGTTAAAAAATGTTAATAACAGTGGGCGCTGTGCACGAACGGGAGGAAAGTACGCACCAGAGGCGTACACTGCCTGCGTAGCTCCTCAGCCTTGAACAGGCACAGGGTGTATGGTATGTACTACCCCATGTAACCATGGGGCACCTCTCGGAACCCCCCCAGTGCACAGGACTGTGCATGGTGGCCGGGGGAAGAGTAGCAAACCCATGCGAGCATCCAATCAGATGCTCATCCAGGGTCCCTGAGTGGATCCCTTATGTGGGCAGGCATGAGTCCGGGTGCATGAATAGCCCCCCAGACCTGTGCTGCCATGCACCTGTGTCCAGCGGTCCCCCCGCCCGATTCTAGTTCCCATGGCCACGCCCACCCAGCACACAGATGTTCCCCCCCCAGCAGCACCTCTGCCCCATGGCTGGATGCACCCCCCCCAAACACAGCTGCCCCATCCCCATACTATCCAATGCATTCCCCACACTTGTCCCCAGTCCTGTTATGTCCATTCATATCCACCCCTCAACATGTTAGCCCTGTCCCTGTATGTTTGCAGTGCAGCCCCAAACACATGCCACCCGTTATTCCCATTCATGTCCACCCCCATACCATACCATCCCTGCCCCCTTGATGTGCAGTCAACTCTCCCACACATTGTTCCGATTCTGGTGTAGTACCAGTCACCTCCCTCTCTCCCCATTACAGACGGTGTTGCCTGATCAACAGTACCCTGACCAGACCTGTAACCGCAGAAACACTGGTGGCCAGTGGTAGCCCACCAACTGTGGCACCAACACCCCCGCCGGTCCCGTATCAGCCAGTTAGTGCCACGGCTCTAGACGAACAGTGGCACCACCTTATGCACACCTCCTCAGCCACTGGCCATCCGACTGATGCCGGGAATGCAATGCCTCTATATAGAGGCACACTTCCAGCATCAGTCAGACGGCTGGCAGCTGAGGAGGTATCCGGAGGGCTGCGCCACTGGCCGTCCCAAGCCGTGGCACTGACTGGATGGTACAGGGACTGGGGGAGTGGGGGTTGTTGATGCTGCAGGGGGTTGGGGGGCCACTGGCCACCAATGTTTCTGCTGGGGTTACGGGTTCCGGTGTTGGGGTACTCTTGACTGGGGTAACACTGTGTGTGCGGGGTTGGGGGTGACTGGTACTACACTGGGGTCAGGGAGCACATATTGTGGGAGGGGTTTGATTGCACATCACAGGGATGGGGCTGGCATGGTGTGGGAAGTGGACATAATTGGGAATAATAGGGCGGACATGTGTTTGGGGGGCTGCACTGCAACATACGGGGATGGGGCTAACATGTTGTGGCAAGTGGGTATGTATAGAAATAACGACGCAGACATGTGTTTGGAGGGTGTGTTTGGTACCAACAGGGCCTGGGTGGTTGGGCATACATTGGTAGTGCATTGCCCTGACTGAGGTACAATTGCACAGCTATGTACGGGCTCTTGCCCGATCAGCTGCCCCAGCCCTCCCCATTAGCCTTGTGGGCTGGGGCAGCACAGAGAGTCATTTCCCAGTTCCACTGTGACTGGCAGGTGCAGTCCATGGTGGCGTGAAGTCGGTTATGGCCATGGTCCTGGCTGCCATAACCTGTGCCCCCCATACCTGGCACTACGTACCATAGTGAATGGCACGTAGTGCAGGCACGCCCCCAACACGCCCTCCCACCCGGCGCATTGCTGACCACTCGGCTGGGGGATTGGGCGCGTATGCACCTTGCATGTGGTTTGTGAATGCCACCGTGGGTTCGTGGGACCCTCACTGCACAGCATTCATCTTATGTTGCCTACGCTACCAGCTATGCCATGCTGTAGGCACTTTTTTTTACTGCATAGGCCCCGATTTCCACAAGAGACTAGCATTCTGTGGTTTCTTGCAGTATGGTGAGCCTAATATTTCGGCTCTGACCCCATTTTTGAGTTGTTTCAAGCAAAATCTAAGGACTGGTTCTCCTTGAAGAGACATGCAATTGCCCCCAGGTATTGACCATTTGCATTGCTGGCTTGGTATCTGCTAGTGAGACTTCATTTTTTTTTTGTATTCTTTATTTGTACTCCAGTTCCACTCCAGCAGCCCCTTACTGGCGGCAACCCCAAGCCCCATCACCCACTCCACCTGGGACTTACCTGCATACTCTTGTACCACCATACATGGGTTGGAGCCTTGGTAGCTAGTGTAGAGCCTGTGGAGTTTCTTTTTTACCTCAAGCTTTCAAGATTTTTCTCTCCATAGTCTGCCCAGGCAGGCTTTATTGGTCCCATTCCTGCCCCCTCCTGCTCAGCTTCCTCCCTCGACCTGATTGGGGCACTTTGATCCCCACAGATTGCCCCCTGTGGTGGGGCCAGGTATTTGAGAGCCATCCTCTCCCCACCCAGAGACCCAAGTCCAGTTGCAGGGCCCAGCCAGTTGGCAGGGCGGAGCAGTGGGTCAGTAGGCAGGGCATCACAATGCCCAGATCAGCACAGAGGACACGTGCATGGAGTCGCGCATCCATTCCAGAACTGTGGTTCCATCCTCCCTCTGTGACCTATGTCTGCGTTCCTAAGCTTGGCACTACCCCCAGGCCTCCACCTGGTGGCAGCCAGGAGCCAGGATAACAGACTTCCCCATTCCAGGTGGGGAGAACTGCCAGAAGGCTGCTTGATCCTTGCCCCCACCCCCCCCCCAATCACCGACCCTGGTGGCCTGAGGTCATTCCTGAACTTGGGTTGCCAGACTGGTGAGAGATAAGGTGCTACAGTGCCTCAGTGCTCTGCACCACCGTGATGACTAGACTGTGGGGTTTCTGCCATCATCCAGCCTCTGAATCTGCTTTTTCCCAGTTTCTTCCCTCCCAGACTGATATGTGTGTGATGGCATGCAAGCACTGCATAAATATATACAGTACACCTCAGCATCTGTTCCCAGCCAACCAGGTGGGTGACTGCTGCCACTCCAGTGGCTAGGCAGTGGTACGTGCTGTCCTCCTTCTGTAAAGGAGGAGAACAGTCCATAGATGCTTAATCTTCCTTCCCTGGCCAGCCACCATGCGACCCTGGTCCATTTCCAATCCCAGGTTGCCAGTGTGGTGAGTGGTGAGGCAGTCATGCCACTGGGTCAGCTCTACTGAGACTTCTACCTTATTCTCCACTTCAGTGATGCTAACACTGAAGATCCCACCTTCTGCTCTAACTCTGTGGCTGCTTTTACTACTTTGTCAAGGTTTGATTTCAGTTTTTCTGATGAAGGCGCTCCACGCATCCCACCAGGGCTCCTGCCCAGGCCTGCTCCTCCTCCTATTTTCTGCCTGACCTAGTCACCCAACACACTTCTTGTTGATTTTCCTATCTAAGTGTGTGCAGGTGAAATTTGCAGACAGAAGCCCAGATGCAAGACAGGTGTTTTCTACAATTGATTTGAAAATATTGTAGTAGCACGTTATCACCTGGAATTAGAAATGTTTATAAATTTGTAAGTCAGTCCTTCAAGCTCTGCTTACATGAGTGTGGCCTGACTGGTTGCAGACTCTGCCCTCCCACAATTAATAAATCTTTGTTCTTATTGTACTAGTGGATATTACTAGATTAGGGCCACTGGAGGCTTGCCAATCTGAAAGTTAGGAAATATTTATTTAATTTATTTATTTTTATTTTGTTAACCGGGTAAGAGCACTGGACCAAAGGTCCTTTTTCAGGCCCGGCATGATAGTGTGATATAATTGTACAAAAACAGACAAAACAGAATATAAATACATCACACTTACAACAGCACAGTTAATTGCGATTACAAATACATTGATTGTGCAGATATTGTAATGTATACTGCTGCCTTGTGTAACTTTTACCCAGTTGCACCCCGACTGTGCCTTATTTTGTATTGTACTTTATGTTGTATTTCTTGACGTGGAGCCTTTGTAAATGAGTCTTTGACTCAAAGGTTTGTAATTCTGATATTTTCAATAAATAAATACAAAGATATTTTCAAAAACCTGGAATGAGCAAGGTTACCATAGTAAATCTGGAAAACCATTCCAATAATGGGGGCAGCTACAGAAAAAGTATCTTTGGGCTAGATATCTACAGAATTAAGTGTTTGTTTGTTTTTACTTATGATTTCCAAATACTTATGTTGCTCCTAATGACAAAGAAACATAATTTACATACTGACGTCAGTACTTAATTTCTTACTTTGCATTTCATAATGTAATTCACAGGAGGCCTTGACCTTGATTCAGAAGGCTGAGGCGGAAGAGAAAAAATTATATTCCATAAACAAGCAAGAGGATTTTGTTAGCAAAAACAAATCTTCTGTTCCTCCAGCCCCTTTACTGCTTTCCCGAACACACTGCTCAATGGTGTTCAGACCAGCTCCTTTTTCTTCAAATGTGAAGGTAAAATATGTCATCCTTTAAGGGGGAAATGTATAGAAAAACTGTTGAAGTGGTACCTAACCTATGGCAACCACAGAGGGTATATGTTTTTGCCATTTATAATTTGGGAATCTACATGCTATGAGGCCCATTCACTCTCGTTCTAGCTCCATTATAAGCCTTATGTTTGCACTTTGTTTTGCCGCATTAATACTGTATATGCATGTTCAGGTTTCCACCTAATAAAGTCTTCCACTTAATTAAAGCAGAAGTATTTGATCTTCCTGGACATAAAGTCTCCACCACTCATTCACACTAATGGGACTATGCCTGAGGCGCTAGGACCCAGCGGGAGCAAACTTTTTTGCAGGAGGGCCGGTACCAGAGATGGAGCTGCGAGGAGTGGTGCCGCGAGTCTCTGTCCGTGCGGCAATGACTGTCTCGGCGTCAACCCTCCAAACACCTCGGTTTCTTTTTCCCACTGTCGAGTGCACTTCAGTGATGACGTCGCTCACCAGCCGGGAGTCAAACTTCAAACTAGCAGCATAGTTTTCAGTTTATTATTTTGTAGTATTTTTCGAATAAAGTACGACTTACGATAGTTTATTCTAATCAAGGAAAGAAATCTCAGCCTACGTTGACGGAGTCGACCATGCGCGGGTCAGGTGACGGTAGAGAGACTTCACATGAAAGCTGTTCAGTCAGCCAAGCTGGGTCCGGTCCGCCGCCTTCTCCAGAAGGGGGGTCTGACAACGGACGATCCAGTGCCCGAGGGGATGGGCGGTCCCCCCGGAAGCATAAAAGTAAACGGTCCAATTCTCGGCACCGTTCGGCCTCCAGCTCTTCCTCGACCCGTAGGTCAGAAAAGAGAAGGCATCACTTGAGGTCGCCCTCTAATATGTCTGCACATTGATGATCGGTCATTGGAGTCAGTTGCTGGTCTCCTCGTTCGGAGTCGCCAGTTTCTGGTTCTGGTCTCCGACCTCTTCGACATCGGAGCCCTTCCCTGCCTTCTGGTAGGGCTTCCGATGAGCAGCTTCATCAGTGGGCCACTCTTATGGAGCAGTTGGCTTGGAGGCTGGTCCAGCTGCCTGGCCCGGTCACTCAGGGGCCCTCAGGCTCTTTGGGGGATTGGACAGGGTGATTGGGCCTCCCTAGTTGTGCAGCACCCTCTTTGGTGCCGTCAACTACGCGCTCAGGTGTTTTTCCCCCTCACATGGCTGCGATGCAGGGGGCCACACCGATGCCTCTATCTCCTGGTATTCTTCCTCCTTTTCTCTCAAATTCTAATTTTCAGGGCCCTGGGTTGGTTTCGGCGCCGTTGGCTTTGGTGGGTCACTCGGTGACGTTTCTGGCACCGGTCTCAGTGCTGTTGCGCCTGTCGGTGCCATCTTCGGCGCCACTGTCAGCGCCATGTGGCTTCTCGGTGCCATTGAGTTTCTTGGCGTCATATGGCCTTTCGGCACCATCTTCAGTGCCATGCGGCTTTTTGGCGCCATGTTCTTTGGCGCTATCTGCTTTGTCGGCATCGTGCGGCCTTTCGGTACCGTGCTCTTCTTCGATGCCGAGGCCGGGCTTTTCTTCTGCCAATCTTCAGGGCGTCTCCTCTCCGATTTCTGTTCCTTCCTCATTTTCTGCTGATTTTTAATCCTTTCCTGTCCATGCACTCCCTCCTGGACTGTCAGGAGATGATATTGAGCCTGACCCAGATCTTAGACTGGGTGATGATGTGGAAGGAGCAGGATCTAATTCTGTTACAGAGCCTATGATCGAGGACCTGTCATTTAAGTCTCTGCTGAAAAATTTGAATTCCACTCTTTCTCTCCAGACTATGGACATCGATCCTGGGAAGCTTTTAAGACTCCAATACCTTCATGTTCTGGACATCCCTATGGATTTAACTCCTCCGGTGCAACCCTCCTTTGAGACGCTTTCTCAAATGGTATGGAATAATCCTGCTCTCATTCCTTCTG
This sequence comes from Neoceratodus forsteri, assembly GCA_016271365.2. Lineage (NCBI taxonomy): Eukaryota > Metazoa > Chordata > Ceratodontiformes > Ceratodontidae > Neoceratodus > Neoceratodus forsteri. The sequence goes on from CM028131.1 coordinate 1,319,307,692, forward strand.
TGGCTAAGTCCATAGATGGGAAATATGCTGCTCCCGAGGATCGACCCATTTTGGCATCCCAAGCCTTTGAGGATCCTATTGTAGTCTTGGCAGAGAATGATAAGGTCATCCTTCCCCAGACTACTACAGCTCGACCTATTAACAAAGAATCTCATAAGATAGACACTTTAGGTAAGAGAGTCTTTCCTGCTTCCACCCTAGGTATGCGTATTGCCAGCTACCAAGGCTATTTCTGTCAATATGAGTATATTCTTTGGCATTCGCTCAAACAAATGGTTGAAGCTCTACCGGAGTTGGACACTAATTCAGAGCTTCTTCAAACCATAACCAGGGGTATCGAGTCCAAAAACCAGCAAGTTAAAGCAGCTATGGATGCCTTCGATACTGCCTCCCGAGCGGCAGCGGCTGACATTTGTACCAGCCGTCATTCCTGCCTTCACACTTCAGGTTTCACGAATAATGCCCAGCAACAGGTAATGGCATTGCCTTTCAGTGGTGTGTATCTCTTCAGCCCTCAAGTAGAACAGGCTCTAGAGGCCACATAAAAGACTAGGTCAGCCATTAAATTGGCTCAACCTCCTCCCGCTCCCTCTCGAGGGGGTGTTAACAAACGCCAGTTTCATAATCGTCAGTCCTTTCGAGGCAAAGGCAGGGTAGGTTTTAATAAAAACCAAGCCCCCCAGCCTCAAAAGAAAATGCAGCAGAAGGCGCAAGGACCCAAAGCGCCCAATGCTGCCTTCTGAGTTGTTGGCCCAAGTCCCACCTCAGCTGCCCGAGGGGGACTCTTCCTCAGCGGTGGGAGGTCATCTGACTCACTTCTACAATCAATGGAAATCCATAGCCTTGGACAAATGGGTCCTCCGGATAATCCGCGAGGGGTATTCCCTCAATCTTTTGGAGACCCCTCCGGATCATCCCTCCAGTCGACAGCACAGGCTGTCAAATCTTCAGTCAGAACTTCTTGTCTCCGAGATACAAGGCCTTCTGAACAACAGGGCAGTGGAAGTAGTTCCGCTGGATCAACGGAACACAGGGTTCTACTCCCATTACTTTCTGGTTCCAAAGAAAAACGGGGGAATGCACCCCATTTTGGACCTCAGAAAATTAAACAAATTCTTTCCCAAAGAGAAATTCAAAATGATATCGCTAGGAACCCTGTTACCTTTGCTTCATCAACATGACTGGTTAGTCTCCCTGGACATGCAGGATGCTTACCAGCACATTCCTATTCACCCAAAGCATCACAAATACCTAAGATTTGTGGCTTTGGGACAGCATTATCAGTTCAGAGTCCTGCCCTTTGGGCTATCCTTGGCGCCGCGAGTTTTTACAAAGTGTTGTGCAACTCTCGCAGCGCATCTCAGAAAAATCGGAATACAAGTGTTCCCATATCTGGACAATTGGCTTCTAGTAAGTCCTTCCAGGCAAGGAACTCTAGATACTGTAGCCATGGCTTCACACTTTCTCACGTCCATGGGAGTCCTGCTAAACCTCAAAAAACCACAGCTGCAGCCCTCCCAGAGGCTCCCTTTCATAGGAACTCTTCTGGACACCTCCTGTGTGAAAGCATTTCTTCCAGAGGACAAGAGGAGCGATATCCTTCAGATGGCCTGATACATCAGAGAGAGAGCAGCTCAGTGTCGGCTCCCTCGATGCAACGGATGCTAGGTCTCATGGCATCCTCGGTGTTCACTGTACCCCTAGCACGCCTCCACATGAGAACCTCTCAATGGATGCTCAGTACTCAGTGGTCTCCAACCACTCACCCTCAGTCCTTTCTCATCAAGGTGACAGAACCTCTGAAGAGATCATTCACCTGGTGGTCGCAAGAGGACAATCTTCTGGAAGGATACCTCTTTGCTCCTCTGGATCATCAGATTTCCATTACCACGGACGCGTCCCTGATGGGGTGGGGAGCTCACTGTCAGACTCTCCACACTCAAGGTACGTGGACTCAGGACGAGTTCCAGCTTCACATAAATGTCTTAGCAATGAGAGTCGTCCTTTGTGCAGTCCAGGCTTTGAAGGACATTGTCTGTCACAAGAACATTCTCCTTCAAACGGACAACAAAGCAGTGATGTATTATATCAACAAGCAGGGCAGTGCTCACTCTTACCCCTTATGCAGAGAAGCGATGAGGGTGTGGGAATGGTGCTTAGAGCACAAGGCTCTAATTCATGTGATCTACCTGCCAGGGGTGCAGAATGAACTTGCAGACCGTCTCAGCAGAACAGAGGCAGATCCTCACGAATAGTGTCTCGACTCAGCCATAGCTCAGTCACTATTTGCAGAGTGGGTAACTCCAGACCTGGACCTTTTTGCAGCCCCGCTCAACACAAAACTGCCTCTCTTCTGCTCCAGAAATCCAGGGCCTGGCATTTTCTGTCAGGATGCGTTCAGGCTGCGGTGGACAAAACTCTTTCTATACGCCTTTCCACCTATTCCTCTAATTCAGAGTACTTATTAAATTCGAGTCCCAGGGGGACAAAATGATCCTCATTGCTCCCTTCTGGCATCGATAGATATGGTTTCCACTACTCAACAGTATGTCAGAAACTCCTCCGAAACCGCTTCCCCTTCAGACGAACCTTCTGACTCAGGGGCCTGTGGTCCATCCCAATCTGAGGTCACTTCACCTTCACGCTTGGCTCCTGAAGAGATAGAAGTGAACAGGTTCAATGTCTCTCACAGGGTTTCAGATATTCTTCTGTCTGCGCACAAGCCAGTCACTAGGAAAACTTACACAGCCAAATGGAGCGTTTGTTGCTCTGGTGTGCAAAATCCTCTTTGAATCCTTTTTCTGCCCACCAGATAAAGTTCTAGAGTACCTTTAGACCTCTCAAATTCAGGTCTGCAATACTCTACAGTTAAGGTTCACCTTTGTGCCATTTCAGCATATCATGAGCCAGTACTTTTCTTGTCACTGGCTCAGTTACCTGTGGTTAAGAGCTTTCTTAAGGGAATTCTGCATACCAGACCTCCTATAAGACGTCCAGTCACAGCCTGGGACATTAATCTGGTGCTAGACATGCTCACGTGAAAACTTTCAAGCCTCTAGCTACCTGTGAGTTAAAATTTCTCACTTGGAAGATGGTCTTCCTAGTGGCCACTACCTCAGCCTGCAGGGTCTCTGAGATACATGCCTTGGTCACAGACCCTCCGTATACTGTGTTTCATAAAGACACAGTAGTTCTAAGGACTCATCCTAAGTTTCTCCCTAAGGTTGTTTCAGAATTCCACCTAAACCAACCTTTGGACCTTCCATCTTACTTTGTGAACTTCCAAAATGAAGGAGAGCGTTCTCTTCATTCCTTGGATGTCAAAAGAGCTTTGTGTTTCTATCTAGATAGAACAAAAGACTTTCGCAAAGCTCAACAGCTGTTTGTTTCCTTCAAGCGAGACCCGACTGGGTCAACCTGTCGCTATCAGATGTATTTCAGCATGGCTGGTGGCATGCCTTCACCACTGTTATTCTATGGCACAGGTTAAGCTAAAGGGCAGAGTGTATACTCACTCTACTAGAGTGGTCGCGGAATCCCTAGCCGAAATCTGCAACATGCCCATTGCGGATATTTGCAATGCGGCCACCTGGAGCTCAGTGCATACTTTCATCAAACACTATGCCCTGGATGTCCATGCCAGATGACATCTTTCTTTTGGAAGAACCATCCTTAATGGACTCCTGTCCTAAAACTGTGAGCTCTTGGTCTCTCCTGCCACCCTCTCAGGGGATTGTTAGCTCGGTACTCTCCCATTAGTGTGAATGAGTGGTGGAGACTTTATGTCCAGTAAAATATGAAAATTACATATCTACCATAGTTCTTGATCTTCTTGGATGAGTCTCCACCACTCATTCACATGCCCACCCACCATCCCCCAAGCTCACCTCTGTTGTTGGTCTTCGCTCCCTCAGTCTTTAGGCTGTGAAGACTTCTTTGTTGACCCTTCTTATACGGGTCGTCCAGACTATCTTATGTCCGTTTTTTGGTTGGGCTATCCTTCTAGGTTAGTTACACTGCACCTCCTCAGAAAAAAAAAAAGGTACTGAGGCGTGTTGGAAGGTCAACGCCAAGATAGTCACGTCGCATGAGCTGAGGCTCATGTGCCGCTCCATCTCTGGCGCCAACCCTCTAGCAAAAAGTTTGCTCCCGCTGGGTCCTAGTGCCTCCGGCACAGATTCCATTAGTGTGAATGAGTGGTGGAAACTCATCCAAGAAGATCAAGAATTACGGTAGGTACGTAAATTTCCATTTTCTTGCAATGTGCTTCTACTTGTAGGCAATCCACACTCCCCACAAGTACCCCTTGCTGAAAGGTTTGAGCTGCTATAAAATAGAAACCTAATCCCTCCCTTGGTATCTGCTGCATTTTGATCCCAAAAGCAGAAAAACAGCTGTAAACCCCAATCCAACCCTATCAGGTCTCCCATTAAGCTTTTTGGACCCACTACAGTAATTGGTTACCTTGCATGTTATCGCCAAGCCAACCTAAGTGGGGGGCTGCCATGCAGCGAGGCATGCTGGCAACCACCAAGTCGGACTGCCCAGAGTCCAATCCCATCCTGCTGCTCCAGAGACTGCTTGTGGCATTCTTACCCAACTCATCTGTCAGGGCAATCCCCCTGCCTGAACAATCCTGAGACTGCCCTACTGCCTTGTGATGCTCCGATCTACTCCTTTGCTCTGGGGCTTAACCAGCCAGCATGAAAACCAGGGCAGTTTGTAGTCACAATGGGGGAGGGGCCATGGTACCGCATTAGTGGTCACTTGCTGGTAATCCCCTCACGCCCCCGGGGCTGGTCCTCTGTTTTTTTTTTTTGTTTGTTTGTTTTTTTATATTGACTGCCGAACTCAAGCCTAGAGACCACTACCACACCATAGTAGGGAGATCTGATCAAGGTGGGAAAGGATGGCACTGCAGGCTGTGGCCAAGCTCTGGCATGCTGAACCCACATGGTCTGGACATTGGCGGTACAATCCTTCACCAGAGGCACCTAGCCAGGTCTCCAAAATGAATCCTTAAAAGTCTGTAAGAGACCTTAGGTATATTCTTACCTTTTCCAAGCTCAGTAACACCATCAAGCCTTTTAAACCGTTGTCAGACTTAAAAATACAGGCACTCCACATGCAAAAAGAAAACTGGGAAGACACAGGCAGTATCATAAAGAAAATATGATGTACTAGAAATTGTAAAATAAGTACAATAAAATACTGAACAAGCAGCATGAGCTCACAGTCACAAAAGAAAATGGGAAAGTTACAGAAAAAACCTCCTACCACAATACTCTTAGATCTTTGCTATTTAATGTATTACCTCTGTAAGTGTGTTTTAAGTTAGAGAGATCTTTTTTCCTTAAGAGCCCAAGATGATATCTCACATTTCAAACACACTGATGCATTTTCAACTCTGTCTCCCCACCCCTTTGGTGAGTCATCTAGCTCCTCCTTTTAGAATTAATTCTTGCATAATTTCTACCAGGAGGTATTTTTAGTTAATTTTAACATCAGAAAAAAACATTTCCTAAATATGACAGCCTTTGATCAACCAGTTCCTTTGAGGTTTACAACCCTGCAGTCCGTCACCCAGGTGTGAGATAGCCAACAGGAATCAGCTAAATGACGTACTTTCCTGATGTCATAATATTTGTATTTAAGTTCTAACTTCAAAAGCAGCAGCAGGCAGTAACTGTCTCTGGAAGGATGTTTCAATTAACTGTTTCCTTCTGGTCTGTTTAATTACATCCTGTGGTTTTCAGCCACTGACACCTTGAAGTTACTCAAATTCCTCACATACTGAAATGTCATACACAGACCATGTATTTATGATACCAATATCATACAATAATCATAAGCAAGGGGCAGAGCATCACAGCTATTACATCTGCCTAATGAGTGTCAGAGTTGTGAGTTTCAGTTCCAGTCTCCTCTTGTATAGTGTTCCAAAAAAGAAAAGGTGGATCTTCTTCAGAGGTATCTCGGTCATCAGGTCTCACAGATGGAACTTCACCATTGGTGAAGCAGGATCCACATGGAAGATTTTCAGCAGTACAACTGGGGTCACCCAAGCCAATGTTGTCTGTCGATGGCACCAACCCTATAAAGGTGTGAGTGGCCCCGCTCCCTCCTCACTTCTTTCCTGCCATCGACTTGATTGCATAGGTCACTGCGGAAGCTCCGATGCAGTTTTGTGCCATTTTTCACCTACGGCTTTTCTGTACTTTAGAATCTCTTTTTCTAAGAAGATTCCTTTATCTCGTTTATGTCAAGGGTTAATCCTTCAACTTCTCTCTTCCATCGCTGCCACTGCGGAGGGAAGAATGTCTCTTCGGACGAACACTCACTCTTTCTCTGCTGTCTTGGGCCTGACCACGATGTCTCGGACTGTGAGCTATGGCAGAAGTTTAATCAAACCACCCTCAGGTGACGCAAAAAGACTCTTAAAAAATTCCTCATGGAGCAACAGGTAGCCAGTTCTGGGCAGGGGTGCTCCGGGGTCCCTCCTTCTCAGTCACTGGCAGGGTCATTGAGCTCCCAGGCAGCTAGAGCCCAAGACAAATCCTCAGAGAAAAATCATAAAAAGGACTAAGATCGGGACCGTTCCCAAGTAGCAGCGGTCCCACTCCCCAACGGCCTCTTCCTTATCATCCGGGGGTACTTCGTCAGCTGCAACTGCACCACCACCTAAGCCTGCTGTCTAGGTCTCTGTCCCTACCAGTCCCCTACTGACAGCACCTCTGCCTGATGTGCAAGGTGGCCAGCCATCAACTTCTCTGTTGTTGGCCCCCTCTTCTTCGACAACAGTACTGTCATCGACGACCCTGTCTTCTTAGAGAACAGGACCATCGCCAACGGCCATTCTGTCAAGGCCTGACGCTTCCCCAGGTCCTCTGGCTATGGGTTCTTTGGGCTCTCGGGGCCCATCTGACGGGTCGTCACTTCCTGCGCTGTCGAACCTCCCTCCATCAACGCAGTCATCCAATATCATCAACCTCAATGACATTTTGACCAAATTCAGTATGGTTTTGCTCCACCAGTTGGGCACATATAGGCCTGCATTGCCTGCGCTGTCGATGGCACCATCATCATCTAGACCACTTTGGCCTCTGCGAGCTGCTCCCCATGGGCCATCATCAGTACCTCGGTCGTCTGACCTAGAATTGGAACAGGTTGACGTTGAAGAGGAGTACCATCCTGATCTTATTCTGCCTGACAAAGAGGAGGAAGAGGAAGAGGAAGAGTCCCTCTCAGCTGACAGATCCACAACTTCCTCCGTGAGCAAGGACTCTGTCAAGCATACTCCTAGGTCACCTCCAGAGGGCCCTACTTTCTTCAATGTTATGAAGCAGACATCCTCAGCCATGGATATTCATACTGACTAGGATGCCATCAGATGAGATCTAGTGGATTTCTTAGAAATTCCAGAGTCTTCTCCGAAAGTCATGCCTCCTATCCATCCTGCACTAAGGAATGCCTCAACTGCAGCCTGGCACAGGCCTGATATGGTGCCAGCCATGCACCACAGGTTTGATAAGTTTGATAAGTTATATCACGTCCATCAGGGTCTTCCACACTATGCTGCCTCAACCAAAAACATATTCTGTGGTTATAAAGGCAGCCCATGATAGGTCCGAGGTGCCCAAGCACCTTAGCTCCCTTCCCCAACAGAGAATCCCATAGGATTGATCTCTGGGGCAAGAGGGTCTATTCCTCTTCCACCCTTGGGATGAGGATTGTGAACTACCTTTCTCACATTGTCAAGTACCAGAATACCCTTTGGAAGAAGGGCTAGGCTTCGGCCCAAGCCCTTCCTCATTGCATCCAAAAGCAAGGGGTTTTAAGTGCCAGCAAAATGCTGAGGATATTAGCAACCACCTCTTGTGGGCCCTCTATGATATCTCAGACACTGGTGTGAGGGCTGCTGCCACTGGCATTTGCCTTAGTAAGGCAAGGCAAATTTTATTTTTCAAGGCGCCTGATCCCGGAGGTTCTGGGCACAGTACATAAATTCAAACTAATAACAGAATACATAAATAAGTAAAAAACATAAAAATTACAACAATTACTATAAAATAAAATAAATAAACCTCAGCTAAAAACAGACTCTAGGGGCAATCCCAGGATTAAAATCAAACAGTCAGTGTATGGGAAGGCCTGACTGAACAGGAGGGTCTTGAGGTAGGCCTTTAATAGCTCAACTGATGTGCCATCCCTTACAGGTGGTGGTAGCGAGTTCCACAGGACAGGACTGGTGACACTAAAAGCTCTGTTGCCGGCAGTTTTTAACCTCGTCCTGGGAACTGCAAGGAGGCCCCTAGAGGAGGAACAGAGGGAGAGAGCCGAGGTAGCAGGTGTAAGAAGGTCAGCCAAGTATCCAGGACCCAGCCTATGTAGGGCCTTAAAGGTGAACAAGCCCACCTTGAAGAGGATCCTCCACCTGACTGGCAACCAGTGTAGTTCACGCAGCACCAGGGTGATGTGGCAGTATTTCAACTGCCCCGTCAACAACCTGGCAGATGCGTTCTGCACCAGCTGCAGGCAGCGGAGGGTACCTCCCGAGACCCCAAGGTAAAGCGCATTATAGTAGTCAAGCCTTGATGTCACAAAGGCATGCACTAAGGTGGGGAGGTCCAGGGGTGGAATAAGTGGCTTGATCCTGGCGATATTCCTGAGATGGTAAAAGCTGGTCCAGACAATGGATGACACCTGAGATTCAAAGGTCAATCCACTGTCGAAGGTCATACCAAGATCTCGCACCCTAGAGGAGGCCTTCAATGGCCATTTCCCAGGAACAATCCCGTGGCTGTACCAGAGGCCATCCTATTACACCCTCTGTTCAACTCCACCACCAGCACCTCCCTCTTATCGGGGTTCAGTTGCAACCAGTTGGAGGCCATCCTGTCATTGATCTCAGCAAGACAGTTGTTTAGCACTTCCGCCGCATTGGATGTTCCAGGGGCAAAAGAAAAATACAGTTGGGTTTCATCTGCATAGCAGTGAAAACCCAAACTGTATTTCCTAATGAGCTCCCCAAGGGGCAGCATATACATGGCAAACAACATTGGTGACAGGACCAAACCATTAGGTACTCCACATGACAGGAGGCTAGGGGAGGAGGAGGAGAAATTCCCCATCACCACCCATTGCCTCCTATTCATGAGGTAGGACTCAAACCAGCCAATGACAGTGCCGGTGAGTCCACAAAATTTCCTCAGGCGGTCGAGTAACACCCAATGGTCTATGGTGTCAAAAACTAAGGAGAGCTCGAGGAGAACGAGAATTGTCCCCTCCCCTCGATCTCTCTCTCTCTCTCCCTGAGGAGGTCATTGTGCACCCAAACTAATGCAGTTTCTGTGCTATGCCTAGTATGAAAACCGGACTGGAAAAGGCTCATAGAGATCAAAGGCCATGAAGTGTTCCTCAAGCTGCTGCGCCACAACCTTCTCAACAACCTTCCCTGCAAATGGGAGATTGGAGATTGGACGGTAATTCGCCTTGATGTCAGGGTCCAGTGATGGTTTCTTCAGAAGTGGTCTGACCAGTGCCTCCTTCAAGGCATCTGGGAAGACCCCTCTGACATAGAGCACCAGACAATCAAGGCGAACACCGGGCCAATGGTGTCAACACATCTCATCAAGAAATGAGTTGGGGGGGGGGGCGCCAGAGAGCCAGTTTCTAAACAGGAAGCATACTTTTGCCATTGAAGTGGCTGACAATTAATGGAACTTTTGGAACTCTGGGTATTTATACCCAATAATACTTTTTTACCCCCATTTCCTGCTGTACAAGATTGTAGAAGCATATATATGTTAACTCACAATATCTGATTGTATAACTCTGAGCTCTTGATAAAGAATGCTTACTGTGTTGATTCTTAAAAATAACAATAAACAGAAAGTTCAAAACAAAAAGAAATGAGTTGGCACCGGGTCCAGTTCGCAATTTGTGTACTTCAGCTTGGAAGCAACCCCAATGACCTCAGACACCTCCACTGGTTTAAACTCCCCCCAACCAGGCGGAGTGCTCTCCGGACGCTCAAGGCGACCACTGTCAGCCACTCTCTGACTCACCGGCAGAACTATTTGCCGAACAGCGGACACTCTATCTGAAAAGAAGTGAGCAAACTCTTTGCATAATGCTTTTTTGGGCTGTAGAAATCCTGGAATTAGCAATCTGTTCACAGTCTGAAAGAGCACTGTTGGTTGATTCTTCCCGGCAGCAATCTCCCTGGACAGGAACTCTGCCTTCTTATGGGTGATTGCCCCCTGATACTCACCATAATGGGAGTGCAGGGCCAGTCTGTCAACCTCCAGCCTGGACCTCCGCAAGCAGCGCTCCAACCTCTGACCCATAATCTTCATCACCTTGAGCTCCCCATCAAACCTTGGGGATCTCAAGTGAAAGGATTTGGGTCGTACATGGACCAGTGAGAGAGAGTAGAGTGCTGCCAACATCGCCCTATTATAGGTGGAGACAGCCTCACCTGTACCCCCTATGCATCCACTGCCCACGCTAGATAGATCAGCCGCCGCCAGAAATCCCTCTGGGGTCAAACCCCTCAAAGGGTGGTAGCTAACCATCTCTGCAGGGGGAGGGCTCTCAGGGGGGCCCTGAATGAGAACTCTACTGTGCAATGCTCAGACCAAATGACCCGATCAGTCTTGAGATTACTAACCTCAAGCCCCAGCAAGAAGACCGGGTCCAACATGTGGCCGCCCTTATGGGGCATGGAAGAAACTTCTTGCGACAGGCCCAGAAATGACATCATCTGGAGGAGGTTATAACCTAGCTGAGAAGATTTGACATCAGCCCAAACACTGAAGTCACCCAACACTAAACATCTGGGAGACTCCAGTGTTTCGCCTACAACTAAATTGGCTATCTCCTGCAGGAATTCACCTGCCACCCCAGGGGGGGCGGTAAACCAGGAGAATCTTGCGACCTGTGCCTGGACCCCTATACACAGCCACACAGTCAAAGGAACCTAGCCTTCTCACTGGGTGCACAGTGAAGCTTAGTTCAGTTCTAAAACAGATGGCCACTCCCCCGCCCCTGCACTCCACTCTGGGGCAGTGCAGTACTGAGTACCCAAGGGGGAAGGTGGCCTCCAAAACTGTGCCAGCATCATCACCCACCCAGGTCTTAGTGATGCAAGCCAGATCGAATGAGGAAATCAAGTCCGCTACAATTGGGGTCTTGTTCCTGATTGATCTTGCATTGCAAAGCACTGCCCTCAGGGGATTGGTGGACAGTGTAGCCCTTCTGGTTACTAGCTCACTTGGTCTGGTGGGTACCCTAGGGATGGGGACCAGGCATGTCTGGCCTCTCTGTAGGGCCCACCAGCACCCAGGGCACCTTCTGCACCTGACCACCTCAATCCTACCCCCCCCCTGGGATGCATGGGGCGCCCTGCCACAAACGGTCAACGCAGGACCTCCTAATCCTGACCTCTCGGCAGCAACGTGCTGTGGTGGTAGAAACTGGGAGGTCAGTGAAAGGCTGCAGATTGAGGAGCTGAGACGCCCCATACTCTACCCTAGCCTGCCCCAGACCCCCCTCCCAAATTCCCCAGACACATATTGTCCAACCAGGGGGCCTCTAGAACTAATTGTTAAAAAAAAAGGGTCATGCACCAAAAGTACACTGCTAATGCAAAAAGGCAGTCCTATCCAATCACGCTGTACAAGCATACATTTAAAACCACAATCCTTCACCCACCACCCACTCACACCCAACCACCCCAGAAAATACAGGAGAAGTAGAAGCAGGCAATTCAGCTTAGGAGAGCATCACCCCACAGTCCCAGTCTAATAATGGGGCCCAGCTTAACTGGACAAAGAATATTGTCAAAGAGTCCCAAGAACAACAGCTCTTCACAGTCCAGCGAGGAATACATTCGTAGACACTCCTGGCTGAGGGTCTTGAGTTTTCCTGCTGCTGATCAGCAAAATGTGTTCAATGCCCCTTTTAATGGCTCCAAGTTGTTCGGTCCAGATGTGCAAGATATCATAAATGAGCTGCAGGCTTCTGGCAAGGCTATCAAGTCTGTCCATTTACTCTATAATACACAACCCAAGAGCAGACAGCGCCCTCCCCTTTCGCAAGGTGTCCCACAAACCCAGAGCAGCCTCTCGGCCTCAAGGCAGATGCAGAGCCTCCACTGCCTTGCCCACTCCCTTCTCTGCTGGAGTCACGGTCAAGCACCCCGGGGTGATGGACCAGACCCAGTGACTGGATCCGCCTCTGCTTGATTCCTTACCTGACCCCCCTCTTCCAGTCTCTGACCAAGAGGTGGCAGCTGGAGGTCAGTTCTTCTTCCATCTCAGTCAGTGGAGAATCATTGCGTCAGATGCCTGGATTCTTCAAATCTTAGAAAGGGGACACACTCTAGAGCTCATCGAGCTGCCCCAGAGACTCCTACAGTGCCCTCCACCTACCTCCTGGCCCACCTGTTGGTTCTCTCTGGGTTGAGGTACAGTCTCTTCTGCACAAAGAGGCCATTGAGCCAATGCCCAGGCACCAAAGAAACATGGGATTTTACTACAGGTTCTTCCTGGTCCCCAAAAGAGCCAGAGACCTGAGGCCCATCTTCGCCCTCAAGGACCTCAATCTGTATTTCCAGTACAATAAATTTCAAATGGTAACTCTGCCAGACTTGCTGCCCTCCTCAAGCAGGGTGACTGGCAGTGTTCTCTGGACATGCAGGATGCGTACCTGCATATCTCAGTGTTTCCACCCCATAGGAGAGTCATCTGGTTTCTTTTCCAGGGTGAGCATTACAGATTCAAAGTATTGCCCTTTGACTTGTCCTTTGCGCTGTGGGTCTCTACCAAATGCTTGGTAGCAGTAGCTGCAGCTCTCAGAAGGGAGGGACTGTATGTTTTCCCCTATTTGGACAATTGGCTTCTAAAGGCCCCGTCCATGGAACAGCTCCTGTGGACTCAGGAGAGCACTCTTCTGCTGTTTCTCTCCCTGTGGTCACCTTGCCCAAGTTGGTCCTAGTCCCATCCCAAAGGCTGTAATATATTGGGGCGGTTCTAGACTCGGCACAGATAAGGGCCTTCCTGCCTCAGAACAGGGCAGAGTGCCTTATTGCCGAAGCTCAGGAGGTTACCCAGAGCTGTTATGTCCCTGCAAGGGTGTACCTGAGGTAGTTGGGATTGATGGCTGCTGCCATCCCTGCTGTTCTGCTAGCCAGGCTCCACATGCGCATCCTCCAGTGGATTCTCTGAGTACAATGTGACCAGCGCACAGATGACTTAGATCAGTTGGTGCTGGTCTCCCCCTCTGTCTGCAAGGTGCTCCAGTGGTGGATGGACCCCAAGAATCTGCTGCAAGGGGTCCCCTTCCAGATCTCCTCCCCCCAGAAGATCCTTACCATGGAGGCCTCTGGTTTGGGCTGGGGGGCTCATCTGGGTCCCTTTCAAACCCAGGGCTCTTGGTCCCAGCTCAAAACTTCCCTGCATTTCAATATCCTGTAGATGCGGGTGGTCCTATATGCCATGAAGACCTTTCAGAACCATCTCCTCACGGGTCAGCTGTTGATTCAGTCTGACAACCTCAGTGTCATGTATTACATCAAAAAAGTCAGGGGAGCACATTCGTATCTCCTATGCAGTGAAGCCATGAGAGTGTGGTACTGGGCGCTAGACCAGAGTCTAACTCTCTCGGCGGTTCATGTCCCAGGAGTGCTAAAGACTTTGGCAGACAGTCTCAGCTGGTCACAGTCCAGCATGCACGATTGGGAGCTTCTCTCATCCATCACAGAAGATCTATTCAACAGATAGAGTCATCCAGAGTTGGACCTTTTTGCATCCTCACTCAACGCAAAACTGCCCAGTTTCTGCTTGCTCAATCCAGGGCCTGGAGTTTTTTTGGCGAGAATTACCGACCCTCTCCTGGAGCGGGAGGCTCCTTTATGCCTTCCCTCTATTTCTTCTGATTCAGAGAGTGCTACTCCAACAACAGATGGAGGGGGCCAGCATGATCCTGGTAGCTTCATTCTGGCCTCAACAGATATGGTTCCCATTACTACAGCAGCTAGCTGAGGAACCTCCGGTCCCTCTCCCTCTCTGCCGGAATCTGCTGACGCAGGCTCAGAGGACCCTGGTATATTCCAACCTCAAGTCCCTCCACCTGCATGCTTGGCTCCTGAGGACATAGCCATCGCCAGGTTTGGGGTTTCCCATAGGGTGGCGGATGGCCACTCAGAAGCCCTCCACTCAAGCCACTTATGCCATGAAGTGGAAGAGGTTTGCCATCTGGGCTACCAGACATAATCTGGACCCTTTCACTTATCCGGTGAGCCAGATTCTGGACTACCTGATATCGCTGTCTGACTCAGGTCTCCAGTACTCCTCCCTCAAGGTGTACCTTTCGGCTGTCTCGGCCTTGCATGAGCCTGTGGGTGACTGCACTGTGGCTCAGCTGAATGTTTCCCATACCTTCTTGAAGGGCATCCTGCATCTGAAACCTCTAATCTATTCTCCTGTCCTGTCTTGGTATTTGAATTTTATTATGGAGAAATTGACTCTGTCTCCTTTTGAGCCAGCCACAACTTGCAAACTATGCTTCCTTTCTTGGAAAGCGTTATTCAAACAACATGAAGTTTTGCTATATTATGACATATGCAGTGAGTCCCAACCTTCGAACTGCTCCGGAGGTGAAAGAGTTAACTTTCCATGCCAGGCATGGAACGCTGAGCTCAAGCTCAGTTGAAACTCTGTCTGTTGTTCTTCAAACTCAAACTGTCAGATTCTTTACTCCGCCTCACTGAACAGTCGCTCTGGAGATTTCTCCTTCTGCTCAGTTCATTTTGTCGGTTAAAGTATTGTTTTTCTCGGTTTTCGACAAAATTTAAACCGCAACCTGTCAGTTCAGACTCTGTCTGTGGTATTTGTGAGTACTAGATAGCTTTTTCATTAATTTCTATTCGGTGTGGAACTTGTAAACGGTTTATCGGTTCGGTTTGAACCGATCAGGTTGTTTAAAATATCTTAATCTGTCATTTAGAGTGTGGTTACCAGTTCTTATCGGTTCTAAAAAAAAAAACGGATTTTATTACGGTTTTTTCCATGACCCGTGACACGGTTGGGAACCAATAAGAGGGTCTTACCTGGCAGATTGCCATAAATGGGTAAGTTTGGTTAGGACTGGCACTATGTCTGAGAAACCCAAAAGAAAAACCGGGCCCACTGGGTTTCAACACTGCAGTGTGTTGGGAAGTCTTTGCCAAGGCTGACCCCCACACCATCTGTGTTTATTGTCTGGGGTTTGACCACCTCAGTGCAGACTGCCAGATTTGTGAAAATGTTCCTGCAGCTACCCTGGAAAAGAGAGTTGGTAGGCTCAGGGAAAGGGAGGCCAAAAAGTCCGCTGAACCGGATGGCCAGCCGGGTTCGGTTCCAACCGAACCGGAGGGAGTGCCCTCTGACCAGGGCGAGACTTCCTCGGCCAAAAGGAGATTCGACTCTGAGGAGTCGGTTCCAGCAAAAAGGACTAGGAAATCAGCTGGTGTGGAGCCAAAACTTTCCTCTCCAACTGCTGAAGAAATAGCCAAAGCGATTAAAATTGTCCAGTCGCTTTCCCCGGTTCCGACCAAACCGGCACCATCAGGTAAGCGTCCCAGTTCGGCCGGTTCCACCGGTTCAAGAGTATGATTTAGAGGAATATTATGAACCGGAGGAGGGGGAAGAGGAGTATGAGGAGAGTGAATGTGGATTTGAAAGTCTGGATGTGCCCATTGACCCGGACATCTCCCCAGACAGACCTTCAGGAGTGTCTCCTCCTAGGCTTTCTGAGTCCCTTTCTCATTTTATGTTCTATAAAAAAGTGGCTGAAACCCTCCAGCTCCCTATGGAGGAAGCTGTGGATGATCAAGAGGAGCCTGACTATGTGGAAATGATGGATATCCCAGAGTCCAGGAGACTGTCTATTCCCCTGCATAAATCTTTTGGGAAACAGACATTTAAAATTCTAAAAACTCCTCACACTATACCTCCTGTGGATAAGAGAATGGACAAGAGGTACACATTGTCAGGCTCTGATATGGAGTTCCTTACACAACAATGCAGCCATGTTGGGGTAGTGCAGGCTGCAGCCTGTGACAAAGCAAATATTCCCTTGGCTTCACCCCCGACAAGGGCTCCAGGAGGATTGATTCCATGGCAAAGAAACAGTACATGGCAGCATCCTTGGGACTCAGACAGGCAAATTATGTGGCTCATGTTGCTAGATATCAGAAATCCATATGGGATACTGTTATGGCTTTAGCTAAACAGGTCCCTGGCCAGCTTGCCAAGGAGCTGGAGCAGGTGGCTGCTGATGGTATTGAGGCATCCAAGGTGCAATTCCATGCTGCAATGGACTCGAATGATGTGTCATCAAGAGTCATGGCTACATCTGTGGCACTTCGCAGTATGGCTTGGCTCAGATGTACTAGCCTGTCACAGGATACCCAGACTAAGGCCATGGATTTTCCTGTTGTGGGTAATTCTCTGTTTGGGGAGCATACAGAGAATTACATGAAGAAAATGGATGAGTATAGGACCACCTATAGGAGTGCACAGGCCAAGGAAAGGCAGGCCACTCCTCAAAAGCAGCTTCCCAGGGGCAGGCCTTTTTGCCAAGCCCAGGCCTCCCCTTCTGCTTATGCCCAGAGGGGGTTCTTTAGAGGGAGAGGCAGACCGGGTACAAGCAGGCCTGCTTCCACCCTCAGCCCAAAGCCCCTGACAAGCAGGCACCCTGATGGGGTTGCCAGGGCCGATTCTCAGCTACCTGTAGGGAGCAGGCTGGCTTACTTTGTCCAGGACTGGGAGTCTCTGACATAAGACAAGTGGGTCCTGGAAGTAATAAGCCAGGGACTGGTTCTCAGCTTCAAAAAGTTTCCAAAGATGAGAACCAGATCCTTTCCACCTGCAAATCCACCAGAGGCACTTGCCCTAGAGGCAGAGGTCTCTTCCCTCCTGGCTCTCAGAGCTGTGGAAAGGGTTCCACCCATATACCAGGGCAAAGGGTTGTACTCCAGGTACTTTCTTACCCCAAAAAAGACAGGAGAATGGCGGCCCATCCTGGATCTCAGATATTTAAACA
Source organism: Neoceratodus forsteri (assembly GCA_016271365.2). Lineage (NCBI taxonomy): Eukaryota > Metazoa > Chordata > Ceratodontiformes > Ceratodontidae > Neoceratodus > Neoceratodus forsteri. Next base: position 1,319,324,780 of record CM028131.1, read on the forward strand.
AGTACCTTTTAAAACCAAAATTCAAAATGGTGACTCTGGGAATTATTCTACCCTCTCTAAGGCCAGGGGACTGGCTAGCGTCCCTGGACCTCAAGGATGCCTACTTCCATATTCTCATCAGAAGCTCCCATCGAAAGTACCTCAGGTTCGAGCTGCCCTCAAGCCATTACCAGTTCAGAGCAATGCCCTTTGGCCTCACCTCTGCTCCAAGGGTATTCACAAAATGCCTGGCAGTAGCAGTTGCTGCCCTAAGAAGGCAAAAAAATTGCCATCTTCCCTTATCTGGACGACTGGCTCATAGTAGACCAGTCCCCAGACCAAGTCAAGTTACATCTACAGATAACTCAGCAACTGCTCACCTCTCTAGGTTTCCTTCTCAATCTTTCAAAGTCAGTTCTAGAGCCTGTCCAGCTCCTCACCTTCATAGGCACAGAGCTGAACACAGAGAAAGCCAGAGCCTTCCTTCCTTTGGACAGGGCAAGGACCCTGGTCTCTCTGGCCTCCTCATTCACCTGCAGGTCTCTCGACCAGCAAGGCACTTTCTACAGCTCCTGGGGCACATGGCTGCTTCTACAGCAGTAGTGCAGGGAGCAAGATTTCAGATGAGGGACATCCAATTCCATTTGAGAGCCTTTTGGTCTCAAAGGAAAGACCCTCTAACCAAATTGATCCCAGTAACTCGAACCCTGATCCAGGCCCTACAGTGGTGGCAGGATCAGAGCAATCTGAGACAAGGGTTCCTTTTGTCACTCAGTCTCACTCCTTAATCCTTACTACAGATGCATCCCTCTTGGGGTGGGGAGCTCACATGGGCGACTTCACTACCCAGGGATTGTGGTCCCCTCAGGAATCTCTGCTCCACATCAATCTGTTGGAGCTCAGAGCAGTTTTTCTAGCACTTCAAGTTTTTTCCAAATCTGTTGAGAACAAAGTTGTACAGGTCAGAACAGACAACACCACCACAATGTGGTACATCAACAAGCAAGGGGACACTCGGTCTACGGCCTTGTGCACCGAAGCAATGAAGTTGTGGTCTCTGGCTTACTCCCTGAACACCTCCCTTACGGCAGTTCACCTCCCAGGCAAGGACAATGTCCTGGCAGATGCTCTCAGCAGGATTTCCCAGGGCCATCATGAAGGGTCACTGACCCTGGTCGTGGAGGTGATATTTTTCCATGATAGGGCACCCGCAGATAGATCTTTTTGCAGCCCCAGACAATCACCAACTTCCCCTTTTTTGCTGCAGACCCCAGTGTTGGGCTCAGTCCCTCTGGATGCCTTAGTTCTCAATTGGGAAGGGAAGTTTCTCTATACTTTCCCCCCCTTCCCTCTCCTGTTCAAAGTGCTAGTCAAAATCAGATCTCAACCCTGCAAGATGATCCTGATTGCTCCAGATTGGGCCAGACAACCCTGGTATCCACTCCGACTGTCCTTAGCAGTCCATCTTCCCCGTGTCTTCCCAGGAATCACAACCTGTTAACCTGTGCTCAGGGGAGGGTTTGATACCCGAACCTCAAATCTCTCAATCTCAAGACCTGGCTCTTGAAGAGTTAGAGTTTGCTGAGCTACACCTCTCCCAAGGTGTAATGGATATCCTGAAGACTTCTAGGAAACCTTCCACCAGGGCTACTTATAATTCCAAATGGAAGAGGTTTTCCATATGGTGCTCTGGGAAGCATATTTCCCCAGAATCTACTGATTTACCCACAGTCCTGGATTATATGGTCCACTTAAATACCTTGGAGCTGAGACCAGCTACCCTAAAAGTGCATCTGGCAGCTGTGTCTGCTTTTATTTCAGCAGGTAAACCGTCTTCTCTTTCAGCTCATCCTGTATTCTCCAAGTTTTTCAAGGGATTGCTTCACACCAACTCTCCATTCAGGGACCCTGCCCCTGCCTGGGATCTTAATGTTTGCATTGCTCAGCTTATGCAACCCCCCTTTGAGCCGTTGTCTTCAGCAGAGCTTAAGTACTTGACTTGGAAGACTGTGTTTCTGGTAGCCATCACTTCTGCCAGATGCATAAATGAATTACAAGCTTTGTCAGTGGAGCCTGATTTTATCTCCTTTCATAGAGATAAGGTGGTTCTCAGGACTAACAGGAAGTTCTTGCCTAAGGTGGTTTCAGATTTTCACCTTAATCAATTTATATCTCTTCCAGTGTACTTCACTGACCATTCCTCCTCTGGCGAGAGGAGGCTGCACAACAGATGTGAAGAGCCCTTAGTTACTACATAGAGCGTACCAAGGGTCACGGGTTTGACTCCTCCAACTGTTCCTCACTTATGGTGAGGTTGGTAAGAAACCTGCCACTAAAGATCCATTGCCAGGTGGATTGTTGCTTGTATCCAATTTTGTTATGAAAAACTGGGTAGGGTTCTCCCTCAGGCCTGAGGGCTCACTCTACAGAGGTACAGCTGCTTCCTGGCTGCTGCCAGGGACATCCCTGTTCTAGAGATATGTCAAGCAGCTACCTGGAAAACAGTTCACACTTTTACAGAGCATTACTCCCTGGACATCCAGGCTAGGAGTGATGCTCGGTTTCTTACTATGTGCTTTAGAGCCTATTTCCTAATTAGGTTCTGTCCCTCCTCCATGGAGGTACTGCTGTAGTCTGCATATGTCATAATATAGCAAGATTATGTTGTTTGAAGAAAAAATTACTCACCTTAGTAATGTTGTTTCTTCTAATGGAGTCTTCTATATTATGACCTCCCTTCCTGCCCTCTCAGAACCTCTGTTTTGGGATGTGGGTGGGCAGTGCAGTGTTGGCACTTAGTAGGTGCCCACCTTGTTGTTTTTCACCCCTCCTTTATTGGGGTGACTTGGTGTTGTGTTTTTCATTTTTTGGGTCTCCTGACTTGAGTCTTTGTTTTGGGACCAAAAAATGTGTTCTTATGTTTAGTAGCCAGTTGGCTAGTGTAGGTTTACAGCTTCCACACAGGACCTCCGTGAGTTTAGCTTGTAAAGATCTGACGGTTTGAGTTTGAAGAACAACAGACAGAGTTTCAACCGAGCTTGAGCTCAGCGTTCCATGCCTGGCATGGAAAGTTAACTCTTTCACCTCCGGAGCAGTTTGAAGGTTGGGACTCACTGCATATGTCATAATATAGCAAGACTCCATTAGAAGAAACAGCATTACTAAGGTGAGTAATTTTTTCTTTTTGGTTGCTATTACTTCTGCTAAGAGGACTCTATCCAAATTTGCTGTGATTGTGACCAGAATCCTGATTTGTGACAAACTGAATCATCCTAAAGTGGACCAAAGACTTGCCTCGGTGCAATTGGCCTGTCAGGACATGAGACTGCCGCAGAGCGTACGGTTTGCACAGAGACCCAGCAAATTGCAACTGGACTGTCATCCGAACTGTGGTGTATACCTTGTTTTTACTGTAAGTGTGCTGAGTGCTGATAGTGGGTCACGATTTGGTTCCCCACTGCCTGATTGCATCATGCTTGCTGGAAGCTGCATCCAGCAACAACCAGACTGTTATCCGAATTGTTCACCCAGTCTGGGCCCTGCCACATTGGCCCAGACAGCTGCTCGTGCCACAGAGAAAACCATTGATGAGAGACCAGTTCAGGGATCAACCCCCTGCTCAACATCACGAACAGGAACAACACCACGGTGAATCGTGTGGGCCCTGCTTCTCCTGGCCATCCAGCTCTTCATCCAGAGGACTCCATTTCGTCAATCCTGTGTCCTGTACTGGGTAGCATGAGTAAACACCAGTGTAGCTCCCTGCAACAACAGCTCAAAGTGTGTCATCTGATTTAATTGTTTTGCCTAATTATCACGAACTGAGACACCTGGCTCTGGATTACAAATTGTGGGTTACTGTGCATGACTATTTATTTATTCAGAAACAACCTTTGAGTATATACTCTTCTAACCCCAGTAATGCTCAGTATATTCTTAACTTTATGCAGTAAGCCTGTAGGGTTGGACTGCCCGGAGAGATGGAACACATGCAAATGATGGAACACTACACGTGAGCATCTTTCAAATACTGCCTCTGCTAACTGCCTGTGTTCTAACCTTTTCAGATTTTTCTCTCCGCCTGAAATGTCTGGTCACTCGGAGTCCTGTTCGTCCACTTTCTCCTGCGTGAAGAAAATGTCAGATACTATATAAGTATACTTTTTTGTTTTCATTTACTGCCTCTACTATTTGTCTAGATAATCTTATTTACGTTAACATTGTTGTGTTTTCTCAGTTCCTCTCGGTTCGTTATAATCGTGGGGGAACCGGGATAGTCTTATATTAAAATCGGGGTTCTCTGACTAAAGAGCCACCTATAATTCTTTAATTTCACTAAATTGTTTAAGATTTTTTAAAACCAATAAATCTCAATTACTGAACCGCTATCTCGGTTCTGTTTTAAACAAACGGTCCGGTTCCTTCGGTTCCTCTTCGGTTCCTGAACCGATAATAAAAAAGAAAAAAAAAGTTAGGATTTTTTCTTAGCGATTGCTAAATTTTGAATATGTCGGAAAAACCCAAAAAGAAAACCGGTGAGCCCGGTTTCAAAAACTGTACCCAATGTGGAGAGGTCTTTGCAATGGCAGACAAAGACGCACTTTGTGTAGTTTGGGCTTTGACCATTTAAATGAGGAATGTGAAGTATGTAAGACATTCCCTGAAAAAATGGTTGAGAAGTGCCTTGAATGGCTAAGGAAGAAAATTCCAAGGGGTCCCTCTGGCTCTGACCAGCTGATACCCCCAGGCATTGTGGCTGAACCCACACTTTCTTCAGTTCCTGCCCCTGAGACAGGAACAAAGGGAACTAAAAGAGCAATTGAACTGGCTGACTCCCTGGTTCCTGCAAAGAAAGGAAAGAAATTTAAACACACAGAACCCTTACAGGTCAAACCGGGGACTTCTGCGACTACTGTGCCTGTACCTACAGCCCAAGAGATTGCTCAGGCTTTTAAGATCATTCAGTCCTTTCAGGCAATAATCCCTCCTCAACAGCCTCCTGCCCCTCTGCAGGGTCCCCAAGTTGGCAGTAATGTGCATCCTCTCCCCCTAGAAAGTGGGGAAACCTTAGATGATGATGATGATTATGATGAGGAGGAGGGATCAATAGAACCAGAAGTGTCCCCTGAACATGACTTTGGTTCTCCCCCAAGGGTGTCTGAGGATTTTTCGTCCCATTTCACTTTTGTTAGAAGGATGGCAGATGCCCTTGACATCTCCACCACTGAGCAAATTGAAGATGAGGAGGAGGAGGTGGAGTACTTAGAAATGATGGGATTAACACCCACAAAGGCTCTCCTCCCCCCTGTCTATAAATTCTTTAAAAAGGATGCACTAAAGATTTTACAGGCACCAAATTCCACCCCTCCTATAGACAGGAGAATGGACAACAAGTATCAGCAGGAAAGGGAGGGAGCTGATTTCCTCTTCTCCCACCCTGACCACCAGGGGGTCATACAGCAGGCTGCATGTGACAAGGCTAGGGTCCCTCTGTCCTCACACCAGCCGGACAAGGACTCTAGAAAAATTGAAAGTATGGCCAAAAAAGGGTACCTGTCAGCCTCTTTGGCTATGCAGCAGGCTACCTTCCAGGCATATGCTGCCCAGTACCAACAATCCTTGTGGCAGTCAGTTCTGGCTATGTCCCAGAATGCTCCTTCACCCTTTTCAGACGACCTGACTGAAACTGCCAGGTATGGGTTGGAGGCAGCTAAGTACCAGTTCCAAATGGCTGGTGACACTAATGATACTGCAGCTAGATGGATGGCAAACACAGTGGCACAGAGGAGGTTTGCTTGGCTTAGGGCCACAAACCTTACTCAGGATACACAACTAAAGGTCCTGGATTTTCCCCTAAAAGGAAATTCTCTCTTTGGGGAGTCAATTGTAGCATATATGAAGAAGGTGGATTAGTATAAAGCCACTTACAGAAGCAACTCTGCTAAAGAGAGAGAGCTTCTACATCCACCAGACCTTACGGAAGGGGGGGCCAGGGAAGGTCCTTTTACACCAGGCCCTTCTTCCAACCTGTGACATTACCCCAGAAACAGCAGTACCCACAGCATGGTTACTTTAGGGGCAAGGGCAGAAAGTGCTCTAGGCGAGGGTCTCGTACCCAGCCTCAGCCACAAACCAAACAGACCCCCTGAACCGCAGGCCGCTTTCTCCCTATTTGTCGGAAGCAGACTCTCCCACTTTCTCCACACTTGGCTGAAAATCACCACAGACAAGTGGGTGTTGGAGGTGGTGGGGCAGGGTCTATCTCTGGGATTCAAGTCCTTTCCCTTTCAGAAATCCAGAGTGTTCAGCTCTCCCTCCCCAGCAGAACAAGTGCTCTTGGAGGCAGATGTTCAGAATTTACTGCAGTTAAAAGCAGTGGAACCAGTTCCAAAGTCTCGAAGGGGAAAGGGCTTCTATTCCAGATACTTTCTGACCACAAAGAAAAGTGGGGAGTGGCAGCCTATTCTGGATTTAAGAGCTTAAACAAGTTCCTAAGAAAACCAAAGTTCAAGATGGTAACTTTAGCCCTGATCCTGCCAACACTTCAGAAAGCAGACTGGTTGGCATCACTGGACTTGAAAAACGCCTATTTTCACATCCCCCCATAAAAGAGTCTTACAGAAAATACCTCAGATTCAATCTCCCTTCAGGTCACTACCAGTTTTCAACCCTGCCTTTTGGCCTTTCTTTGGCCCCAGGGGTATTCACAAAGTGCCTGGCAGCTGTAGTGGCACATCTTCGCAGACAGGGAATCTCTGTTTTTCCTTACCTGGACGACTGGTTGGTCATGGGAAAATCTTCTCTACAGGTGCAGCAAGACATGAAGGTCACTCAGGACCTCCTGGAGTCCCTCAGATTCCTAATCAATCACAAAAAGTCAGTTTTCACTCCTACACAAGTGTTGCAGTTCATAGGAGCAGAAATCAATACCCTACAGGCCCGGGCATATCTGCCTCTGGAAAGGGTAAAAAATATTCCGCTAATAGCAAAGTCTTTCAAGTCCCACAAGTCAAAAACTGCAAGACCGTTTCTCCAGCTATTAGGCCACATGGCTGCATCCACGGGCACATTACTAGGTGCAAGGTTTCACATGAAGGACATTCAGTTCCATCTCAGGTTCCATTGGTGTCAAAGAAAAGATTCCTTCTCAAAGCTCATCCCAGTAACATGGTCACTGCTTCAGGCCCTCTTGTGGTGGAAGGAGGAATCCAACTTAAGGCAAGGAGTTCCTTTTCAAAAAGAAAATCCTTCAGTGATTCTCACGATAGATGCATCCCTCTTGGGTTGGGGCGCCCATATGGGGGATCACACAACTCAGGGCATTTGGTCAGCCTCAGAGTCCCTTCAGCACATAAATCTTCTGGAACTCATGGCAGTGCTGCTGACTCTAAAAACCTTTGCTCATGTAGTCTAAGGCAGGGTGGTACAGGTCAGAACAGACAATACCACCACAATGTATTACATAAACAAGCAGGGAGGCACAAGGTCAGGCCCCCTCTGCTCAGAGGCCATAAGGATTTGGACTCTGGCCTATTCATTAAAAGTGTCTTTGCAAGCAGTCCATTTGCCAGGGAAGGACAACACCCTGGCAGATGCATGGAGTCGAATAAACCAGGCCCATTACAAGTGGACCCTGAACAGGCAGGTGGTACAAGTTATTTTCAGAAGGTGGTGTACTCCAGAGGTGGACTTGTTCAAATCCCACCAGAACCACCACCTGCCACAGTATTGTTGCAGACCTCCAGATCAGGGAACCTTCCCTCTGGATGCCCTCAGTCTGGACTGGTCAGGGAGGTTCCTAAATGCTTTCCCTCCTTTCCCTCTCATTTACAGAGTACTGGTCAAGCTCAAATCCCATACAGCATCACTGATCTTCATAGCTCCAGACTGACCAAGGCAGCCATGGTACTCTCTTCTGCTCTCCATGTCTGTTGCAAATCCAATACATCTTCCTCAGAGGCACAACTTATTGACCTCAAACCAAGGAACCTTATTGTATCTGAACCTCAAGTCTCTCAATCTCAAAGCTTGGCTCTTGAAGACTTAGAATACGCTGATTTAAAACTTTCTGAACCTGTTTTACGTATTTTAAGAGGTTACAGAAAACCCTCTATGACAAAAAATGATTCTTTCAAATGAAAGAGATTTTCTACTGGTGTTTGGGCAAGACTCTGGTTCCAGCCCAAGCTGGCTTATCAGAGGTATTGGAGTATCTCACCCACTTACACTCTCTGGGTCTACAACCCAGTTCTCTGAGGGTTAACCTTGCAGCAGTGTCTGCTTACCTTTCTGCTGGGAACAAGGTAACATTGGCTTCTAACCTTATTTTTAAAAGGTTCTTTAAGGGCCTGGACCACTTCTATCCCCCTCACAGGCCACCAGTACCAGTTTGGGACCTTAATGTGTAGATACAGTAGCTAAGCTCATGTCTGCTCCCTTCGAACCCTTGGCAACAGTTCATCTTAAATATGTCGCTTGCAAAACAGTTTTCCTAGTGACAATGACTTCTGCAAGAAGAATCAGTGAGCTTCAAGGTCTCTGTACTGATCAGGACTATATATATTTTCATAGGGATAAAGTAGTCCTCAGAACAAACAGGAAAATTCTCCCCAAGGTGGTTTCTGATTTTCATTTAAATCAATCTATCACCGTACCTGTTTTTTTTACTGAGCATTCCACTTTTGGTGAAAGGAGACTGCACAGTTTAGATGTGAAGAGGGCCCTTAGTTATTACATTACAGCCACTAAGGATCTTAGACAGGATAGAAAGCAACTGTTTTTGACCAGTGGGGATGTAGGAAAAGGTAGTCCAGCCTCAAAAAGATCTATTTCTCGTTGGATAGTCCAGTGTATCCAATTCTGTTACACTAGTGCTGGCAGAGAGCCCCCATCAGGATTGAGGGTTCCTTTTACAAGAGGGACAGCTGCTACTCTAGCAGCAGCCAGGGATGTTCCATTAATGGATATATGTAAAGCAGCTACCTGGAAAACAGTACACACCTTTACAAAGTACTACAACCTGGATATTTTATCCAGAAGTGATGCTAGGTTTGGCACAGCAGTCCTGCAAAGTCTGTTTCCAAAATAAAGTTCTGTGCCCACCTTCAGGGATACTGCTTGGTAGTCTGCATAAAGTTAAGAATATATTCAGCATTACTGGGGTTAGAAGAAAAAATTACTTACCATAGTAGTTGTGTTTCTTCCCGGTGATGCTCAGATATTCATAACTTCAAACAACATGAAGTCTTGCTGTATTCTGACATATGCAGTTAGGTCCTGCCTTTCAACTGCCCAGGAGAACAAAGGGTTACCTTATCTATGCCTTGCATAGAATGTTCATCACGAGCTCGGTTGAAGCCCCTGTCTGCTGTTGTTTAAACTGCAACCGTCAGATTCTTTACTCTGCCTCACTGAACAGTCGCTCCGGAGATTTCTCCTGTTGCTCGGTTCAAAAGTTGGTTGAAGTGTTGGTTTTCGGTCGGTTTCTACCGAATTGTTGTTTCCGCATAGTCGGTTCAAGTCTCTGTCTGTGGTACCGTGAGTACTAGATAGGTTTTTGTTCTGTTTTCTGTGTGGAACTTGTAAACTGTGGATCAGTTCGGCTGAACCGATCAAACTGAGGTAAAAACTTGTGCTTACTTTAGAGTGTGGTTACTGGTCTATATCGGTTCTAAAAAGACGGATTTAATTACGTTTTTTTCCAAGACCCGTGACACGGTCAGGAACCGATAGGGGAGTCTTGCCTGGCAGATTGCTGAAAAAAGGGTATGTTTTTGGTTAGGTTGGCCATGTCTGAGAAACCCAAGAAACAAACCGGGCCCACTGGGTTTCAACAGTGCAGTGTGTGTGGGAAGGCCTTTGCTAAGGCAGATCCCCACACCACCTGTGTTTATTGTCTGGGGTTTGACCACCTCGATTTAGACTGCCAAATTTGCAAGAATTTTCCCAGATCTACCCGTTAAAAGAGATTAGGTAGACTGAGGGAAAGGGAGGCCGAGAAGTAAGCTGACCCGGATGGCCAGCCTGGTTCGGTTCCGACCGAACCGGAAGGAGTGCCCTCTGACCAGGGCGATACTTCTTCGGGCAAAAGGAGAGCCAATTCCGAGGAATCGGTTCCAACAAAAAGAAAAAGAAAAGACAAATTGACCGGTTCGGACTCAGAATTTCATACTCCGACCGCCGATGAGATAGCCAAGGCAATTAGGATTGTGCAATCGCTTAGTTCGGTTCCGACTGAACCGGCACCATCTGGCAGGGGCTCAGTTCGGTCAGTTCCCCTGGGTTCCGGATTATACTTTGGAAGAATTTTATGAACTGGAGGAGGAGGAGGAGGAGGGAGAGTATGAGGATGATTATGGTGATGGTGAAAGTCTGGATGTGCCTGTTGACCTGGACATCTCCCCAGACAGACCTTCAGGTGTTTCTCCTCCTAGGCTTTCTGAGTCCCCTTCACACTACATGTTCTACAAAAAAGTGGCTGATACCCTGCAGCTTCCTGTGGAGGAAGCAGTAGAGGATCAGGAAGAGCCTGATTATGTTAAGATGATGGACATCCCAGAGTCCAGGAGACTGTCTATTCCCCTCCACAAATCCTTTGGGAAACAGACACAAAAAATTCTTAAGTCTCCTAATTCTATACCTCCTGTGGACAGACGAATGGACAAGAGGTACACTCTTTCAGGCTCAGACACGGAGTTCCTTTTTCAGCAATGCAGCCATGTTGGGGTTGTGCAGGCTGCTGCCTGTGATTAGGCAAACATTCCCTTGGCATCACACCCCCCAGACAAGGACTCCAGGAAGATTGATGCCATGGCAAAGAAACAATACATGACAGCATCTTTGGGACTCAGGCAGGCTAACTATATGGCCTATACAGCCAGGTACCAGAAGTCCAGGTGGGACACTATACTGGCGCTGGCTAAACAGGCTCCTGACCAGCTTGCCAAGGAGTTGGAGCAGGTGGCTGCAGATGGGATTGAGGCATCGAAAGTACAGTTTCATGCTGCTGTAGACTCCAATGATGTATCATCAAGAGTCATGGCTACATCTGTAGCTCTTCAGGGGATGGCTTGGCTCAAATATATTAGCCTCTCACAGGATACCCAGGCTAAGGCCATGGATTTTCCTGTAATTGGTAATTCTCTGTTTGGGGGAGCAGACAGAAAATTACATGAAGAAGATGGACGAGTACAGGACCACTTACAGGAGTGTTCAGGCCAAAGAAAGGCAAGCAACTCCTCAAAGGCAGCAGTCCAGGGGCAGGGGCAGGCCTTTCCAAAGGCCTTTTTACCAAGCTTATGCCTCCTCTTCTTCCTTTTCGCAGAGGGGGTTCTTTAGAGGGAGAGGCAGAAGGGGGATGAGCAGGCCTGCATCCGCCCCTCAGCCTAAAGTCCCTGCCAAGCAGACACCCTGATTGGTCTGCCCGGGTCGATTCTCCTATACCAGTAGGGGGCAGGCTGGCTTACTTTGTCCAGGACTGGATGTCTCTTACATCAGACAAGTGGGTCCCGGAAGTAGTAAGCCAGGGACTGGTTCTCAGCTTCAAAAAATTTCTCAAGATGAGAACCAGATCTTTGCCACTTGCAAATCTCTCAGAGACCCTTGCCCTAGAGGCAGAGGTTTCTTCTCTCTTAGTTCTCAGAGCTATAGAGAGAGAGTTCCCACCCTACACAGGGGCAAAGGATTGTACTCCAGGTACTTCCTAACCCCCAAAAAGACAGAAGAGTGGCAACCCATCCTGGACCTAAGATATCTGAACAAACGTCTTTTAAAGCCAAAGTTCAAAATGGTAACTCTGGGAATTATCCTTCCCTCTCTAAGGCCAGGGGACTGGCTAGCCTCCCTGGACCTCAAAGATGCCTACTTGCATTCCCATCAGGTGCTCCCACAGAAAGTACCTCAGGGTCAAGTTGCCCTCAGGCCACTATCAATTCAGAGCAATGCCCTTTTGCCTAACATCAGCCCCAAGGGTTTTCACAAAGTGCCTGGCAGTAGTTGTTGCCTTCCCAAGAAGACAAAAGATCTCCATTTTCCCATACTTGGACGACTGGCTCATAGTAGGTCAGTCTGCAGACCAAGTCAGGTCACATCTGCAAGTGACCCAGCAAGTGCTTACTTCCTTAGGATTCCTTCTCAACCTACCAAAGTCAGTTCTCGAACCAGTGAAGCTCCTCACCTTCATAGGTGCAGAACTGGATACGGTAAAGGCAAGAGCCTTCCTTCCCCTGGAAATGGCAAGGACCCTTATGGAACTGGCCCCTTCATTCACCCTTCAGGTGTCTCGACCAGCAAGGCATTTCCTTCAGCTACTGGGCCACATGGCAGCTTCCATAGCAGTGGTCCAGGGAGCAAGATTCCAAATGAGGGACATTCAGTTCCACTTAAGAACCTTTTCGTCCCAAAGAAAGGATTTCCTTACCAAACTAATCCCAGTGACTTGAACCCTGATCCAAGCCTTACAGTGATGGCAGGATCAGGACAATTTGAGACAAGGCGTTCCATTTGTCACTCAGTCTCATTCAGCGATACTCACCACAGATGCTTCCCTGCTGGGCTGGGGAGCCCATTTGGGGATCTTACCACCCAAGGACTGTGGTCACCTCAGGAATTTCTGCTTCACATCAGTCTCTTGGAACTCAGAGCAGTGTTTCTGGCACTGCAAGCTTTTTCCAAAACTGTACAGAACAAGGTGGTTCAGGTCAGAACAGACAACAGCACCACCATGTGGTACATCAACAAGCAAGTAGGCACTCTGTCTACGGCCTTGTGCACAGAAGTAATGAAGTTGTGGTCCCTGGCTTATTCCCTGCAAACCTCTCTGACAGCATTTCACCTCCCAGGGAAGGGCAATGTCCTAGCAGATGCACTGAGCAGAATATCCCAGGGCCATCACGAATGGGCCCTGGATCCTCTGGTTTTGAAAGTGATTTTCTTGAGATGGGGCACTCCAGAGATAGATCTTTTTGCAGCCCCAGATAATCACCAACTTCCTTTCTTTTGTTGCAGCCCCCAGTCTTGGTTCAGTCCCCCTGGATGCTCTGATTCTGAACTGGGAAGAGAAATTTCTGTATGCTTTTCCCCCCTTCCCTCTCCTGTTCAGGGTGTTAGTCAATATAAGGTCACAACCATGCAAAGTGATTCTGATTGCTCCAGACTGGGCCAGACTGCCATGGTATCCCTTGTTGTTGTCCCTAACAGTCCACCATCCTCTGTCTCTTCCCAGGAATTACAACCTGTTAACATCCTCTCAGGGGAGGATTTGGTACCCGAATATTCAGTCTCTCAATCTCAAAGCTTGGCTCCTGAAGAGTTAGGAGTTTGCAGATCTGCATCTTTCCCAAGGGGTTCTGGATATCCTTAAGGCTTCTCGAAAGCCTTCCACCAGGAAGACTTACAACTCTAAATGGAAAAGATTCAGCATTTGGTGTTCTAAGAAGAATATTTCTCCAGACCCTGCTGAATTGCCTACGGTTCTGGATTATATGGTCCATCTTAATGGCCTAGGCCTCAGACCAGCTACCCTCAAAGTACACTTGGTAGCTGTTTCTGCTTTCCTGTCAGTAGGCAAGTCTTCCTCTCTGTCATCCCATCCTGTATTCTGTAAGTTTTTCAAGGGATTGCTTCACACCAATCCCCCCCCTTTAGGGATCCTGCTCTTGCTTGGGACCTTAATGTTTGCATTGCTCAGTTTATGCAACCCCCCTTTGAGCCTTTGTCCTCAGCAGAGCTTAAGTACTTGACTTGGAAAACTGTGTTTTTGGTATCCATTACTTCTGCCAGACGTAACATTGAATTGCAAGCCCTGTCAGTGGAATCTGATTTCATCTCTTTTCTCAGAGATAAAGTGGTCCTTAGAACTAACAGAAAGTTCTTACCTAAAGTGGTTTCAGATTTCCACCTCAACCAGTCTGTATCTCTCCCTGTTTTCTTCACTGACCATTCCTCCTCGGGAGACAGGAGGCTACACAGTTTGGATGTTAAAAGAGCCCTTAGCTACTACATAGAGCGTACCAAGGGTCACAGATTTGAATCCCTCCAGTTGTTCCTTACTTATGGTGAAGCTGGTAAAGGCAAACCTGCTACTAAGAGATCTATTGCCAGGTGGATCGTGTCTTGTATACAATTCTGCTATGAAAAACTGGGTAGAACTCCACCCTCAGGCCTGAGGGCTCATTCCACAAGACGTACAGCTGCTTCCCTGGCTGCTGCCAGGGATATTCCTCTATTAGAAATTTGTCAAGCAGCCACCTGGAAAACAGTCCATACTTTCACCAAGCATTACTCTCTGGATATCCAGGCTAGGAGTGATGCTCGGTTTAACACAGCAGTACTTCAGAGCCTATTCCCAAAGTAGGTTCTGTCCTCCTCCATGGAGGTACTGCTTGTAGTCTGCATATGTCAGAATATAGCAAGACTTCATGTTGTTTGAAGAAAAATTACTCACCTTAGTAATTATGTTTCTTCTAGTGGAGTCTTGCTATTCTGACCTCCCCGCCTCACCTCTCAGAACCTAGTTTTTGGGATGTGGGTGTGCAGGAACAGTGTTGGCACCCTAGGGGTGTCCTTTACACCCTTTTTTTTGTTTGGGTGGAATGTTGTGTTTTGGATGTGTTTTTGTTTTTGGGTTTCCTGACTTAAGTCTTCCTTTGAAACCAAAAACATTTTATATATTTGCCAGTTGGCTAGTAAGAATTTTACGGTTTCCACACAGACCACCTAGTGAGTCTTTGCTCGTAAAGATCAGATAGTTGCAGTTTAAACAACAGCAGACAGGGGCTTCAACCAAGCTTGTGATGAACATTCTATGCAAGGCATAGATAAGTTAACCCTTTGTTCTCCGGGGCAGTTGAAAGGCAGGACCTAACTGCATATGTCAGAATACAGCAAGACTCCACTAGAAGAAACATAATTACTAAGGTGAGTAATTTTTTCTTCCCTCCCTACCTCCCCTTCCAGAACTTCAACCTCTGCACTCCGCATGCTGGTGCCACTTATCACTTTACACCCTTGGGGAACATTATCCTCTGCACCTGTACAAGTTAGGTGAACAGAGTTCATTAGGTTTATTTTTGGTATTTTTCTGGCATGTTGTTCTAACTTATTTAACATTTTTTTCTTCCAGTTGGAGGACTATTTTCAGTAAAATCCATATTATTGGGTAACTCCAATTGTAATGATAAGTGTTTCTTAATAGTATTACATTTTCCCGAGTCATCTTTTCAGGCTCCTTTATAAAATCTGAAGAGGTTAGAACACAGACAGTTAGTAGAGGCAGTGTTTGAAAGATGCTCACGTGCAAAGTGTTTCATCATTTGCATGTGTTCCATCTCTCCGGGCAGTCCAACCCTACAGGCTTACTGCATAAAGTTAAGAATATCTGAGCATCACTGGGAAGAAACACAATTACTATGGTAAGTAATTTTTTCTTTTACAAAGGCTCCACGTCAGGATGTAAAACAGCAGAGACATAACAAAAACTTGACAGTTAACACAAAACATAAGATTGCTATATAATTACAAAAATAGATAAATAATACATTTGAGTAACCTAGACAACTGAAATTAAAGAAATTAAACAGTGGGAGGAGATTCCCATTTAGCAACATACGGCATAGCTGCCCAGAGCTGTCAAGATGAAATGTCGAGCGTGGGAAAGAAAGTGGGAGAGTGTGAGCGAGGGGTAGATTAGAGAGAGAAAGGGATTGGGAGAAGGAGAATATTTAGGGGAGGAGAGTGGGTGGAAAGGGGAGGTGTTGGGGGAGTATGGAGGGAAGGGAGTTGGAGGGAGCTAGAGGGGGGATGGCAGGTGGGGGTTCAGGGGAGGTAAAACAGGAGGAAAGCTCAGACAGACGAGAGGGGGTATCCGGGTTGGGGATATGGACTCAGGTAAGAGGGTCAGAGGTGTTTAAGCGGGAGGGGTATCCGGGTTGAAGATATGAATTCAGGTAAGGCAGTCACAGGCGTTTGAGTTCAGCAGGTATTGCTTCAGTTCTCTTTTAAAGGACCGAACATTTGTTGTATTAAGAGCTGCAGCAGGGCTGTCATTTAGCCATAGTGGAGCTCGGTACATGAAGGATCGTTGTCCTAGGGAAGTTCTACGAAATGGGACATCAAGCTGTGTTGTCACTGTTCTTCATGTGTTGTATTTGGAGCTTGCTTCCTTTACCTAGTCTGTAATGCAGGTAGGGGTTAGGGAGAGCATGGCCTTTCTCCTTAGCAGGCAAGTTTGGTATCTGATTCTGGATTGAAGCGGTAGTATGTGGGCCAGACCATACAGGTTACAAGTGTGCATGAAGCCGTCAGCATTTAGCAATAGTCTGTAAGCCTCGTTAAGGGCAGTGGCAACCCTTTTGAGGGTTGTGTCAGTGTCAGCGCAGTAAACCACCAGCTCGTAGTCGACCAGGGAGAGGACAGAGCTGGAGACTGTGAGCTGGAGGACTTCAGCAGTTAGGCTTTTCTTGTGCCTAAACAGGATCCCTAATTTAGTGTTCACAGCTTTCACCACCATGTCAATGTGCTGAACATACGAGAGGGTGTCATCCACAATGACACCCAGGTACTTGAAGGAGTGAACCTGTTCCAGTGGGGCAGTCAGGTGATGTGTCATTGTTAGTTCTGGGCATCTCCTTTTTAGTTGGGGGCTAGAGAGGAGCATTGTCTTGGTTTTTTTGTAGTTTAGTAGTATTTCTTTCCACTGTTAGGGCCCCGATCAGCTGCAACGCCGGCCTACCCCAAGCAACGCTTCACGCTAGCCTCTACCAACAACTGGGTACCCAGAGTGTGTGTGACTGTGCTGTGGGACTCTAAAGTGCATGCCAATTAACCTGAATCTTTCAGATATTGAATCAACCACCAGATTCTGACCCTCCCTTGTTACTGCCCCCTTAAATAAATCGGATCTAAATCTTTTTGCATTCAAACTGGTTATGATGTACCTCTGTATTGTATATCCTGTGGTATTGCTGTTTACTGTTATAGTCCTTATTTTACTGGGGGTCTCCAGGGCTGAGCCAGCAGAACCTGCCCTGGTGGTAAGTGTAACAAGAGTGGAGTTAAACTGTTGTCAGGGGCAAATTGCAATGGTGTAATCTGTGAGTTACTTAGGCCACTAGAGGGAAAAGAGGGGGTAACAGTGTCCCGGAGGGCTGTACCCAGGGCAGCTACGCTACCACAAACCCTGTCCTCCGGTTGGAGGCACCGTTTCTAGTACCCAGACCCCTCAACTTGCATCTGGTCATGTAGGCAGGGGTAGTATCCCTTGGGATAGCGCCACCTAGGGGTTACATCCATAACCCAATACTCTTGGAAAATACACGCATGTTTACTTTTCCTTTATAACATTTAACATAGCTTAAATATATTATGTACGGAAATGTATAGACATATGATAGTTAAGGCGGTCTCTTCTTTTCTTGTTGTTAAAGGTTTCATGGTATCGCATTTATGGCCGTGCAGCAGCAGGGAGCAATTTAAAAGTGAGGCTAAATGATTACCAGCTTCCGGGTACAGGAGTGGAGGTATGGCAAAACCAAAAGATAAAGCATTATTTTTGTTTTATTGTCTTTTCAGTAGGCTGTAATGTTTATTTCTTTAGGTTGCTCAGCTGCAGCTGGACATGTTGCTTTACTTTTTTCTCGGTTCCAGACTGCCCCCAGCTCCTGCACCTACTAGTGTACTACGATGACCTCAGTGGTGGGGAAAATAATGGAATCACTGCTAAAAGAAAGGATTGTGAAACATCTTGAATCCACTGGAGCACATGATCTGAGGCAGCATGGATTCACAGCAGGAAGGTCATGTCAAACAAATCTGATAGATTTCTTTGACTGAGTGGCCAGGGGAGTGGATCGGAGGGGAGCGGTGATGTGGCCCACCTAAATTTCAGCAAGACTTTCGACAACATTTCACATAAGAGGCTTGTAAACAAGCTGGGCAGCCTGGGAATGGGTACCAAGGTGGTAAACTGGGTTAGAAATTGGTTTAGGGATAGAACACATAGAGGCAGTATAGCACAGTGGTTTAAGGCGCTAAGCTGCAAACCTGGAGACCTGGGTTTAAATCCCACAGCCCCCACTTGCATACTGTGTCACCCTGAGTAAGTCACTTAACTTCCTTGTGCTCCCAGGTCACACCTGTAAACCAGCTATCAGCTTAGTGTGTCTCTCCTGGTGAAAAAAACAACACAGATGGTGGTGGTAAATGGAGCTAAATCCAAGGAAAGGAGGGTGACCAGTGGGGTGCCACAGGGGTCAGTTCTGGGGCCAGTCCTATTTAATGTCTTCATAAGTGACATTGCGGAGGGGCTGGAAGGAAAGGTATGTCTCTTTGCAGATGACACTAAGATCTGCAACAGGGTAGACACTCCAAGAGGGGTGGAAAAGATGAGGAGGGGCCTAGGTAAACTAGAGGAATGGTCAAGAGTGTGGCAGCTAAGATTCAATGCAAGGAAGTGCAAAATCATGCATCTGGGGCACAGAAACCCAGGGGAGACTTACATGATTTGAGGGGACGGGGAGAGACACTGATGGCCACCAAACTGAAAAGAGATCTGGGGGTAAAAATATCAAAGTACCTAAAGGTAGCCAAACAATGTGCCAAAGCTATGGGGAGAGCCAGTGGGGTACTGGGGTGCATAAGAAGAGGTATCACCAGCAGAAGAGAGGAAGAGGTGATGCCACTGTACAAATCACTGGTGAGAACTCATCTGGAGTACTGTGTCCAGTTCTGGAGGCAGCATCTCCGAAAGAACATAGATACGTAGATACTGTTGGCAGATAAGGGCCTATGGCCCACCCAGTCTGCCCATTTGAGCTCGTAAGATCACTTTAATTTTTTCTAGAAGTCTGTTGCCCCTTACCCCTGATCTCCAGAATTCCCTTATATCTAGCCCATGCATTCTTAAATCCCGTGATTGTTTCAGCCCCCACCACTTCCTTGGGCAGTTCCAGTTGTCCACCACCTGTTCTGTGAAGAAATTCTTCCTCACATTTCCTCTGAATTGGCCTCCCTCCAAGTTCATCCCATGCCCTCTAGTCCTGGAACATCTTTTTCACTGTAAAATAGTGTTTTCCTGCACCTTGTTCCTACCTACAAGGTACTTGTATGTATTTATCACATCCCCTCTCTCCCTTCTCTCCTCCAGGGAGTACATATTCAAGTCCTTCAGCCTGTCCTCATAGGACTTGTGATGCAGTCCCTGTACCATCTTTGTTGCCCTCCTCTGAACCTTCTCCACCCTGTCTATGTCCTTATGTAGGTAAGGTCTCCAGAACTGGACACTGTACTCCAGGTGGGGCCTCACTGGTGTCTTGTACAGTGAAATTATGACCTCCCTTTTCCTGCTGCTGATGCCCCTGCCTATGCATCCCAGCATCCTATTTGCTTTACTTGCTGCCTTGTTGCACTCTTTACCTACCTTCAGGTAATCAGAGATGATAACCTCAAGGTCCCATTACTGCTTGGTGCATGCTATATCCTCACCCCCCCCAATGATATGTTGTTCCAGGATTTTTGTGCCCCATATGCATTATTTTGCACTTTTTTGTGTTAAATTTCAACTGCCAAACCCTTGACCATTCTTCAAGCTTCTGCAGGTCCCTCCTCATTCTGTTTACGCCCTCTGGCGTGTTCACTCTGTTACAGATCTTTGGGTCTTCGGCGAACAGGGAAATTCTGCCTTCTAGGTCTTGCACAATGTCACCATTGAAGATGTTGAATAGGACCGGTCCCTGCACTGATCCCTGTGGCACCCCACTGGTCACGCTTCCCTCTGTGGAGTGATTACCACCACCCTCTCTGTCCTGCCAAACAAGCCAATTATCCACCCACTGCACTACTGTCCTGCCCACTCCCATATTCCTCAGTTTGTTTAACAGCCTTCTATACGGCACAGTGTCAAAGGCCTTGCTGAAGTCCAGATAGGCCATGTCCACTGCCCTCCCCTAATCCACCTCCCTTGTCACCCAGTCAAAAAATTCAATGAGGATGGTCTGGCATGACCTCCCCCCAGTGAAACCATGCTGCCTTGTGTCCTGTAGTCTGTTGGCAACCAGGTGTTCCACCAATCTCTCCTTCAGTCGTGCTTCCATGGTCTTCCCCACTACCGAGGTTAGGCTGACGGGTCTGTAGTTCCCCACTCCCTCTTCGGTCCCGCTTTTGTATAAGGGGACTACATCTGCTGTCCTCCAGTCTTTGGGTACCTCCCCTGCTTCCAGTGATTAGCTAAACAGGATTGCCAGAGGTTCAGCCACCACCTCTCATAGACAGGGTAGAGGCAGTTCAGAGAAGGGCAACAGAAATGGTGCAGGCCCTGCACCATTTGTCATATGAAGAGAGACCGAAGGACCTCAATATGTATTCCCTGGAAGAGAGGAGAGAGAGTGGGGCTATGATAGAGACCTTAAAATATCTCAAGGGCATAAATAAGGCACAGGAGGGCAGCATCTTTGAGAAAAAGAGATGTTCTAGAACAAGAGGTCATGACATGGGGCTGGAAGGGGGTAGACTGAGGGGTAATGTGAGGAAGTACTTCTTCACAGAAAGAGTGGTGGATGCATGAAACAGCCTCCCAGTGGACGTGGTGGGGACAAATTTGGAAGGGGAATTCAAAAATGCATGAGATCAACATGGGGAACCCTAGCAATAGGAAAGAGAATAAAGCTGGAGATCAAGTAGGGTCTGCGGTTTTGGCAGCAGATAGAGAACATGGGCAGACTACATAGGCCTTACAGTCCTTATCTGCTGTCAGTTTCTATGTTTCTATGTATTGAGCATATCTGTATGCAAACAAGATTTTAGAGCTTTGGGTTTAACATCCTTTTCCAAGACAGGGCTTCCCCAGGCTGTAAATTCTTTAAAGGCGTTTGTATATATTTAGGACATAGCTTAGGCTGGGTTGTGGCTTATTTGCCACCTGGCTGGGTAAGTAGGAATTCTGCTTATCAAAATCTGATCAACTGTATGATTTCTATTCTGTCATTACAGAAAATATTTAGTTTTTGTCTCCCATTAAACTATCCAATATTTCAAACAGCAAGAATCCATCAGTGATGCTTTACAGTAAGCATACTTTTCCTGCCAGTGAGTGATGCCCCAGAGGTAGAACTTTATGATAATTTTAGAACTTTTGTTGAAACTCAGCATTGTGGTCACGCTCCCCCTAGTGTTCAGATGTCAGATTTCTTTCTCCACCTGGAAAGAGCAGTTGCCCCGAAGTACAGTTCCAGCGTTCTAGTCAACCAACTTTAAATACATTTTTGATTTGTTATTTTCCGATTTCAAAGTTAGTTTTTTGATATGCTGCCTTAGTTGGGATAGTTGTTATTATTGTTAGTTTGATTTATGGTTTCTGTGGTTCCTGACTGGCTCCAGGAACCAGAGAAAGCCACATTCAAAATGTGGTTCTCACCTTGAAAAAAAAAAAAAGCTTGCAAAGCTTTAATTTTAAAATGTTGTTTCTATAATTTTACATTCAGTTCCCATTTTTTTAGGGAACTAAACCACATTTGTGCTTCCATTTCTGAACTGCTTTGTTTTTCTAGCGGTTCTCCACTACTGTGAGGGGGGAACGTTTATTTTATATTTATATTATACTGGAACCAATTTGTTATTGTAGCTAAAGGGTTTTCAACTCAATAGTATTTTTTTTTTACATGGTATACGCATTTGGCATGACTGAT
This sequence comes from Neoceratodus forsteri, assembly GCA_016271365.2. NCBI lineage: Eukaryota > Metazoa > Chordata > Ceratodontiformes > Ceratodontidae > Neoceratodus > Neoceratodus forsteri. Next base: position 1,319,346,436 of record CM028131.1, read on the forward strand.
TGACCCAAAAAATGAACAGGACCAACTGGTTTAAAAACTGTACCCACTGTTTGAGAGAGTTCCTAATGATGGCAGAAAGTGCATATCAGAGGGTTCATCTCATCATAAACAGCAGTAGCCCCTGTCAACTGAGACAGATAAAAAGACAAAGCTGCTCAGCCATCTGACAGGCATGGTAAACATGGTACAGGTACCAAGGTGACCAAAGGGGGAACCCCGAGTCCAGTAATGGCAAGAATACAAATAAAAGAGTCTCAGAGCATGTACTGGAATCAGTGCCTGCCAAGCAAAACCAAAAGGTCCATGCCACTCCTCCTGCAAAGGAAAAGCAAAAGGAGCAGGTCGGGGGAGGATGTAAGACAAATGTCCCCAACAGAGGACATGGCCAGGTCATGGCAGTTTTCCAGGCCCTCCAGGCTATGGGAAACTTTTTCAATATACCTGCACCCCTTCCCCTCACTCAGGCTCCAGACCACCTGCCTGTAGAGGAGGAGGCCATGTATTATGAGGAGGAGAAGGAAGGTGAATCTATAGAACCCAATGGTTCACCCGAACGAGAGTTTGGCTCCCCTCCTAGGCCTACAGAGGATTATACCTCGTACTTCTCTTTCATCAAACAGATGGTGAGCACCCTCAGCATCCCCTCTCATGAAACAGAGGAAGATGAGGAGGAAGTGGAGTTCATAGATATGATGGGGCCAGCTCCTACAGAACGGCTGCTAGTCCCCGTCCACAAATCACTCCAAAAAGTTACTTTAAAAATCATGTCAGCACTTAATTCAGCTGCTGGCAAACATAAAAAAAGTTGAAAAGAAATGTCAGGTGCACAGATAGGGGTGGAGTACCTGTACTAGACTGGGTAGCAGTGACAGAAACGTGGTTCAAAGAGAACCACACCTGGGATGTTGTAGTCCCAGGCTACACTCTGTTTAGGAGGAACCAAGAAGGCAAAAAGGGCGGAGGTGTGGCAATCTATGTCAAGGATGAAATAAATGCCACTGAGCTCCAGGGGACTAGCAACAATGCCGAGCCCCTATGGGAAACCCTTGGCACAGGAGATAAAACCCCATTATGGGTGGGAATAGTTTACAGACTCCCATTACAAGAAACAGAAAGGGATAAGGAGCTTCTTGAAACAATCCTTACGATGGCTGACAAAGGTGAGCTGCTTGTAGGAGACTCCAGTCTGTCTGATGTGGACTGGGTCTCCTACACTGCCTCATCAGAAAAGAGCATGGAATTCCTCATTGCTCTGCAAGAGGTGGATCTAATACAGCTAGCTGATTCTCCAACAAGGGAAGACACAATCCTAGACCTTGTGCTAACAAACAGCACAAGGATATCTGACGTTACAGAAGGAATCAATTTGGGCTCCAGCGATCACAGATCATTATGGTTCGCAGTCAACAGACAAGAAGTCACCAGTCACACTAGACTAAAAATCTTCAACTTCAAAAATGCAAACTTCAACAAGGTGAAGTCCACCTTTTCAAGTCAATATGAAAACATAAAAGATGGAGATGTCGAGGAGAGATGGACAACATTGAAGATGTCATTAAACATTGTCACAGCAAAATACTCAAAGGTAGTCAGTAAAACCAAAAGAAGGAGAAAACTTCTCTGGTTTACGAAAGTGGTGGCATTGAAAAGAAAAGAAAAAAGCCTTCAGACAGTATAAAGAAACAAAGAAAGACTGTGATAAGGAAGAATACAGGGCCAAGCTCGAAGAGGCTGGGAAGGCAATCAGGGTAGCCAAAGCACAAACTGAAGAAAAAATTGCGGCAGAAATTAAAAAGGACGACAAAACCTTCTATAGGTATATCCAGGGAAAAAAGAAAGACTGGTTGGGGGGGGGGGGCAACAGTCAGACCAAGAAACAAGGAAGGACAGCAGGTGGAGGAGGATGTACAGAAAGCAGAAGTGTTAAACAAATGCTTCTGCTCTGTTTTTACAAGAGAACAGAATGGTAATGGTCCAACACTAGCTACGGGTCTCCACATCCAGGAAGCAGACACAAGTCCCTTTACAAAAGAGAGGGTCCTAGAAGAAGTAAATAAATTGCAGACATACAAAACTATGGCACCAGACAGAATTCATCCTCGGTTATTGAAAGAGCTTAGGGAGGAACTCGCCACTCCATTGGCCAAACTCTTTATTTTTTATTTTTTGTATGATTTATTTATGCTCCCACCCGCTCGCACCAGTCGGTCTCTCCTTCAGGTCTCCAAGAACTGAACTCAGCCCAGTCGACCCCCATCCACCCACTGCCCCACTTCGCAGCCCACCCCAGGGTAACCTGATGTATCCCTTGCATTGGGCAGATTTTCTCCTTGTGGAGGGAATTAGCCTTACTGACCTGCTTCATTGGCCCTGGGTGCTGCTGGGGCAGCAGTCAATGGTCTGGGGGCTCCGGCAGCAAGGGTTCAGGCGGCCATCATCAGACCAGCCAGTGCGCCATTTTTTTTCTACACCCCTTCCACCACGCTCTTGGCCTATGGTGGTGGCTGTCCTCAGACAGAGGCGTGTCGAGACCGCACGTCCCCACAAGCACACACCCATTCCGCCCAGAGGAACCTAGACAGAGCCCACCCCCTAGGTGGGAAGCATACAATGGACGCCAGGCATCCCTCCTGCCGTTTCCGCCCTGGCCCCTCGGCTCAGGGCGTGAACCCGGGTCGCCAGCGTGCCGAGTGAACTACTTCGCTTAGCGCCATGGAGCCGGCAGCCAAACTCTTTAATGAATCAGTGGAGAGCAGACAGGTACCAGAGGACTGGAAAAAGGGCACAGTGGTACCCTTACACAAGAGTGGAAGCAAGGAAGAGGCAGGGAACTACCGCCCTGTCAGCCTCACCTCAATTGTGGGGAAAATTATGGAATCGTTACTAAAGGAAAATATAGTGGCATACCTGAAAACCACTGGGTGGCTAGACCCTAACCAGCATGACTTTACAATTTGTAGGTCATTCCAGACAAACATGATAGAATTCTTTGACTTGAGTGACAAAAGTAGTAGACCAAGGCGGGGCAGTAGATGTTGTATATCTAGACTTTAGTAAGGCCTTTGATTCCGTCCCCCACAGGAGGCTTATTAACAAACTGGGGAATGCAGGTGTAGGAGAGAAAAGTGTTGATTGGGTGAGAAACTGGCTTCAGGGGAGGACCCAGAATGTTGTAGTGAATGGCACCCTGTCGAGAGGGGGAATGGTGACCAGCGGGGTTCCACAGGGTTTGATGCTTGGACCAATCCTCTTTAACATATTCATCAGCGACGTTGCAGTTGGATTGGAGGGAAAAGTATGCCTGTTTGCAGATGACACCAAGCTCTGCAACAGGGTGGATACACAGGAAGGGGCCATAGTGATAGAATTGGACCTAACAAAACTGGAAGAATGGTCCAGAACTTGGCAGTTGAAGTTCAGCGCCAGGAAGTGTAAGGTCATGCACCTAGGGAAAAGAAACCCAGGAAAAAATTACTATCTAGAGGGTGAACAATTAGCCATCACGTACCTAGAACGGAACCTAGGTGTTATGGTTCCAGTGATCTAAAGGTAGGGAGACAATGTGAGAAGGTGGCACAGAAAGCCGGTAACATCCTCGGTTGCATCAGAAGAGGGATAACAAGCAGAAAGCGTGAAGTGATATTCCCACTTTACAGATCCATGGTGAGGCCACACCTGGAATGTACTGTATCCAGTTCTGGAGACCCCACCTTAAAAAGGATATAGACCGTCTGGTAACTGTGCAAAGAAGAGCTACAAAGATGGTTCAGGACCTCCACCACGAACCCTATGAGACAAGACTTAAAGAATTAAACATGTACTCCCCGGAACAGAGGAGAAACAGAGGAGACATGATAGAAACCTTTAAAAACCTAAAAGATATCAATTTGGTGCAGAATCAGAACTTCTTCCAAGAAAATAAGGAGGCATGTACCAGACACCAAAACAGACTTCTAATGGGAGGAGATTTCAGAGCAACATTAGGAAGTTTTTCTTCACCAAAAGGGTGGTGGAGCCATGGAACAGGCTGCCACAGGAGGTCGTGGATGCCTAGACAGTTAAGGAGTTGAAAATATCTTGGGACAGACATAGCAGAATATTGAAATAAAGGAATATACTTTGGGGGGTAGGTCAAATAACGGGCAGACTAGATGGATCATGCGGTCCCCATCTGCCGTCATGTTCTTGCGTTTACGCCCACCCTTATCATGGAGTCATGAAGGAGGAGTTCAGGCAGCTGCTTGTGGGAAGGATAAGGTGACCTTCTCCTCTCAGTCTCCAGGAAGCTGGACACTGTGGCCAAAAAAGTGTATACAACAGCTTCCTTGCTCCTGAAGTTGGCAGCTTATTTGTCTTATACAACTCAGTACCAGACAGCAGTGTGAAATGCAGTGCTGGCTCTGAGTGATAAGTGGATAGTGATGTGGCACAGGATCTGGATGCCACAAAATACCAGTTCCACGTGGCTGTTGACACCAATGACTCTGCTTCATTGGTCTTATCCAATGCAGTGACATTGAGGAGGTTTGTCCAGCTAAGGGCTACCTATCATCCTTTTCCAGGGTACCCAGACTAAGGCCATGGATTTCTCCTTTGAGGGAAATTCCGTGTTTGGTGACAAAAGAGAGTCAATATGAAAAATGTAGACAAGTACAAGACCACTTACAAAAATAACACTGAAAAGGAAAAGGCCTCCACCTTGTACAGGCCCTATGGAAGGGGAGGCAAGGGTAGGGGCTACTATCCAAGACCCTAGGCTACCTATGAGTACCAGCCTCAAAGGGGTTAGTACAGAGGCAGAGGGCAAGAGGGGCTCCAGACATGCTGCTGCAGCACCAGTCACCAAGCCACAGTCAAAACATAACTCCTGATAATTCTATGCAGGTTGCCCAGCCATTGCCAGTAAGGAGGGGGGGGGTCTGACCCACTACTTCCAGGAATGAGTACAAATTACCACAGATAAGTGGGGTCTGGAAGTAGTGGGTCAGGGATTGTTCTGGCAGAGTGGTTTCCAAAACTGTAGAAACCCCAAAACTTTCCAGCTCATTTACCACCAGCAAGAATTCTGCTGGAACTGGAAGTGAAGAAACTGCTGTAGGCAAAAGCAATAGCACAAGGGCCTGTTCTCAAGATACTTCCTCATCCACAAGAAAAATGGGAGTGGCTACCCATTTTACCCAAGGTATCTGAATAGACATCAAAAAGGAAAGGTTCAAGATGGTCATACTGGGCACAGTAATACCATCCTTACAATCAGGAGACTGGCTAGCGTCACTGGATCTGAAAGATGCCTGTTTCTCACATTCCAGTCAGGCCCCCTGACAGAAAATACCTCAGGTTTAGGCTGGGAACATGCCAGTATCAGTTCATAGCACTCCTCTTTGGCCTCAGGTCAGCACCAATGGTCTTCACAAAGTGCCTAGCCACGGTGACAGCACACCAGAGAAGACAAGGTGCGGTGTTTAGATGGCTGGATTGTCTCAAGGAAAACAGAACAAGTAGTAAGGTGCTCTATTCAAAGGGTAAAGACCACAGCAGGAAACCTGGGGCTCCTGATAAATCTGCAGAAGTCCTAAACAGAACCTCTTCAGGTGTTGGACTTCATAAGCGCAGAGCTGGATACCCTGCAGGGGAAGGCTTTCCTTCCACAACAAAGGGTGTCAGATCGGGGGCGTGGCCTGACTAGGCAGAAGATGGCTAACGTTAATCATTGAGCAGTCTCACCGCACTCTGGGTCCTAGGCCAACATCAGACCAGCAACCAAGGCCTATCATTGCTCGCTTCTTGAACTATTCCCACACAGAATTAATACTGAAACGAGCCAGAGAAATGGGGAAACTTCAGTGGCAAGAGTTTAATATTTCCATCTACAGAGACTTTTCAAAAGATTTAACCATCAGAAGAAAGGCCTACAATCCACTTAAACAAATTCTCCACCAAAGAAGCATTACATTTGCTGTACGTTACCCCACGACACCACACCTTTTCTCAGGCTCTTCCTTCAAGGATTTTGAAACCCCTGACGCCTTAGCCAACTATCTGGAGGTCTCTCTCTGCAATTTTACCCTGGGAGGTTCAGCAGCAATTGGCAACCTGAACACAGTTTTGGTATCCACATGGAGGGTGGATGACGAGGTACAGGAACATGGGGAAAGTGTTGCAGAACTCGCAGCCCCAAGCAGCAACGCCGCAACTGATTTGACCCCAAGACAATCAACACGGCTGCAAGAGAAGCTTCTGTTGGGGCATTATTCTTCGAGACTTTCATGCTGTTCTAGCGAGGTTTCACCCCAAACACCCCAAGCTGCAGCCTGTCACCTTCAAATCAACCCCTCTATTCCCTTGAGCAATAAGTTTGCTGTCTTGGAGGATGACATGCACTCCTCGCAGGAGGATCTTTCCCAGCAAATTTCAGACGAACATCCCTCTAATTTGGGCCCTGTGCCTCAGGAATGTGTTTCTGCCAATACTTCATGGGCAAAAGTTGTTGCAAGTTCGCCCCTCAAATATTTAGAGCCACCCAAAAAGAAACGTAGGGCAAAGACCAAAAGCAAGAACATCAATAGTCACAACCCTGCTAATAAATCTAAGGTGTCATGAGCTTATATGGTCAATAATATGGTCACAGTTGCTATATCTTGGTAGGTTTTACTTCCAGGATACTTAAAGGGCGTGCCAGTATACTTTTTCTGCCTAGCCGCCCGCTCTACAGTCTATGCTACCTGGTTGCTTTCGCTCCCAGCGGGTGCAGAAAACAAAGGCTATACATCGCGGCACGATCAATTTACTTTTTGTTGCAGTGTTTAAACGAGCAGCTTAAAGGTCTTCAAGGGAACTTTGGTATATCAGCAATGCTTTTCTAACCCATTATTTTAGTGTTAGATCTTATACATTACTTCACTAAACAGGCTCTCTTTATCTAGCCTTTTACTCTCCAATTTAGCAGTGCATCAGGTTTATAGTCTTTTGGCTGTTCAGTTGCATATCTTCAATCAGTATACATCCTGATTATTGCCTTTTCTTTTTTCACATATGAATTATTGTATATTACAAGGCAACTTACCCCTTCCCTCTCCTGATGACAGGTTCTTAAGTATTATTGGCAACTACATTTAATCTATCTCCTTCCCTACTACCTCCTGTTTACAATATGGAACTATCATTAGCACTCAAAGAGGTGGGTTATGTTTGGTGTACTATTGCAAAGGATTGTCAATCTACATCTTCCTTATACTCCTTATTTTACTCGAAGCCTACAGACATAGAAATCCACTGCTGTGTGGTCCCTCCTGTTTTGGTGCTCACTGAGCCTAGTCTTCTAGACCTAGTCACCCCATATAACACCTATTTAGGCAATTTTCGAGTAATCAGAGCTGATCTTTACTATGACTATCTCTTCTGTCTACAGGTATCACCGAAGCCTATACCTCTCCACATAATCCCGATTTGCATTTGGCTCAGGGCGTAAATTGACCTCCCCTTTCTTCTTTCCCCCTCAATATTGTATTTATTATGTACTTACTCTGTTGCACTGCAAAGTATACTCAGAGTCACTCTAATGTGGTAATGATCTACTTTTCCTTTTATATTTGTTCATTTACATTCCACCTGGCTCCCTGAATTCCTTGCTCTATATCTAGGCTGTACTGGCATCTCGTATATGGTTCTTCAATTTACTGTTATTTCGAGTTGGTATATCTTGTACCATTACTACTAATGTTTATAAATAAGTTCTGGTGTTTAGCTTTATCCTTATACAGTACCTTGTCCAGTTAGCTTAGAATTAAGCTGAGGATATTACAGTCCCCTGCCTTTCTTGGTATTATTCCCTTTCAGTTTAGCTTATCAGGAATACTTACTTTATTATATTACTGGGATCAGATTTAGGTTTGAGCCGATATTTATAACCTGTCCTCCCTAGTCTCCTCCCTACATCGACGCCCCAGAGTGTGGTGAGAGAATCTCTTAGCCAGTTGGCTGACTCATATCTCCTCACACCCATAAAACGTTTTCTTTGTTATTTACCTTACTAGTATTGTTATTGTTGTGAATGGCTTTTTCTCCTTCCCCATCTCTATTCTAACTTTAATAAGATATCTGTGCTACTCGTGTATCATACATCTCACTTTTTTTGGCTTGAATGTTCTTGCCACTCTCTGCATACTGTATACGTAAGCTCTCTATGTTGTATTCTAATCATCCTCTGCCTCATTTATTTGTCCCTTCACACTCCAGTGATTATTCCCTTTCTTTAACACTAACAATATGAGTGATATACTTTTATATACATGGAATGTGATGGGACTTAATTCTCCTTGTAAGCGGAAGCAAATTCTTTCACTTCTCAAAAAACATAAAACACAAATTGCTTTCCTTCAAGAAACAAAATTATTAGCAGAGGATGTTCATAGACTTAAAAAAGATTGGGTCGGTCAGATCTACGAATCATCCTATACCTCAAAAAAAAGAGGAGTTGCTATTCTTATTCATAAGAGTCTCAAAAGGTCCCTTGTAAACTCCGTTTCTGATACTGATGGCAGATGGGTGATGGTCAAACTGAATACCAACTCTGGTCCTCTTCTGCTTGTTAATGTCTATGCACCCAACTCCGATTCCCAGGAGTTTTTTCATAATTTAGCTCAACAGATTCTATCGTTTAACACTGATAATACACCAGTTATTCTTGGAGGGGATCTTAATTTAGCTTTAGAAGCCAGCATTGACAGAAGTAGCCCCACTACAGAGGCCCACCCTAGAAGTATTAAAGCCCTCTCATTACTAATGCAAGATGTTGGATTAGCTGATGTATGGTACCTCCTTCACCCCCGTGATCGAGAATTTACTTTTTACTCCTGTCTACATAAGACATACAGTACAATTGACTACTGGTTAGTCTCTCCTGTTATAATGGAAAAAAAACTATTGATTCATCCTTCCCTCTCATCATAATCTCGGACCATTCCCCTGTCAAATTGCAGCTTTTGTGGGGCCCATTAGCACCTTCTTACTGGCAGCTGGACCCTCTCCTTCTCAAGGATCCCAATTTCTTACCCATAATCAAAGCACAAATTCAGGACTTCCTCTTTCACAATACACCAACTGAATCTTCTATGTCCTCTGTATGGGAAGCTCTTAAAGCTATGATTCGAGGGAAAATTATCAGTTATGCTGCACATAGGAAAAGAGTAAGGGAACCACAGCTGGCTGACTTGGAAAAATCTCTTAAGGTTAAAGAGAATTTATACTTTTCATCTAATAAGCACCATCCTGATTCTCAACTTCATCTTGAAATATTTCAACTTAGAGTTAAAATTAACAAATTAATTTCTCATAAAACCGAACTGGCCTTGTTTAAACTTAAATATAAGTTTTGGGAACACGGCGATAAAAATGGGAAACTCCTCTCTTACCAGCTCAAAGCACAATAAATGGAACGACACATCCTAAGCCTAAAAGATGAACAGGGTACGATTCACTCCGACAACCCCCTATAAACCATATCACGAAAACCTTTTATCAAAAACTATACTCTAACACAAATCCTCCATCTACTTTACAAATTCAACAGTTCCTTAAATTGCTACATCTTCCTCATCTTTCTACTCTTGAAACAAATTCTTTAGATACATAGATACATAGATACATAGACAGTGTCGGCAGATAAGGGCCTATGGCCCACCTAGTCTGCCCATTTGAGCTTGTAAGTTCAGTTTGTTTTCCTAGAAGTCTATTTCCCCTTACCCCTGACCTCTAGAATTCCTTTATGTCTATCCCATGCATTCTTAAATCCCGTGATTGTTTCAGCCCCCACCACTTCCTCTGGCAGGGTGTTCCACTTGTCCACCACCCGTTCTGTGAAGAAATTCTTTCTCATGTTTCCTCTGAATCGTCCCTCCTCCAACTTCATCCCATGCCTCTAGTCCTGAAACATCTTTTTCGCTTAAAAATAGTGTTTTCCTGCACCCTGTTCCTCCCTGTAAGATACTTGTATGTCTCTATCATATCCCCTCTCTCCCTCCTCTCCTCCAGGGAGTACATGTTTATTTAGATGAACCCTTCTCACTTCAGAAAATCCAGAAAGCTTTGTCTTCCTTGAAATCCGGCAAATCCCCTGGGGGTGACGGATTCCCTGTCAATTTCTGTAAAATGTTTTCCGACACTTTATGTCCCCTTCTTCTTAATGTTTATCAAGAAGCTTCCAGTACTGGCAAGCTTCCCCCATCTTGCATCGAAGCAATCATAACCTAATCCCTAAGAAAGAAAAAGACCCTACTCACCCCGCAAGTTACAGGCCCATCTCTTTATTAAACACGGATGGGAAGATATTTGCTAAACTACTAACTTCTAGACTTGAATCCTTGATTCTCAAGCTAACTCATTGTTCGCAAGCTGGTTTTATTAAACATAGATCTGGTTCTGATCACCTACGGTCCTTATTTAATTTAATTCACAAAGCCAAATCCCCTCAAGACACCAGCTGCAGCCATAGCTATTGATTTCAAGAAGGTCTTTTTTCCCTTAAACTGGGACTACCTTCATCAAGTTTTATCTTATTTCGGTTTTTCTCATACCTTTTGCTTCTGGCTCAAGCTATTATATAACTCCCCTGTTGCTAAAGTACTTACTAATTCCACCCTTTCCTCTTACTTTCATCTAACAAGGGGAACTAGACAAGGCTGTCCCCTGTCACCTTCCCTGTTTATTTTAGCCATGGAACCCCTGACTGCTTGTTTACGTCAATCTTCTGGCATTATGGGCATACCTGTGAGTTATTCAAGATATGTTTCTCTCTCCTATGCGGATGACCTCTTAATCTTACTCGAAAACCTGAATGAGGCTGGGCCCCTGTTGGTTGATTTGCTTAATAATTTTACTAAAATTTCTGGCCTTGCTTTGAATTATGGCAAATCACAAACTATGCCCCCTTAACAACCACTGTAAAGCATTTATGAACATACCGCTTGGATTCCGCTGGTCACCACAGGGTATAACATATCTAGGAATCAAAATTACTAGTAACTTAGGGAAGATATGGGACATTAACTTTAACCCCTTATTTGATAACATCAAAACAATTCTGGACAGATGGAAGCTTCTTAATCTCTCTTTCATGGGGAAAATTGCAGCCATTAAGATGTCCATTTCTCCAAAAATTCTTTACCTCTTTGCCAATATTCCTTTAGTCTTACCATCCTCCTTTTTTGCTAAAATTGATAAATTAATAGGTAACTTTATCTGGGATGGGAAACCAACAAGATTTAACCTCAACAAACTTCGATCACATTGGAAAAAAGGGGGATTCGGACTCCCCTGGTTCAAAGGCTACCTCTGGACTTTCCAAATGGCCCAAACCATTAAATTGTTTCAGAAACTCTCCCCTCACTCACCACTATGGGTCGCAATGGAATCCGCATTGTGCCCGGGAGGAGTTCCCACTTCCTTCATTTCTAATCCCATTTCCTCTAAACTAAAATCTCACCTGACTATATCATCCTCTGTTCTTTATTGGAAATTTACCCACAAATTCCTGAAATCCAATCCAACACCCTGGTTTTATGTCCCCTTATGGGGCGATCCACTGCTCACTTTAGATCACCCAATTTTCTGTCATACAAGGAGGAACAAAGGCATTTTCTTTCTTGGAGATATCTTGGACCAGAATTCACTCACTCTTAGATCATTCTCAGACTTGCAGGTCACATGGAAACTTCCTAAACAGGACTTCTGGAAGTTTTTAGAAATTCGGGCAGCTTATAATTCTCTCTCTAGTTTAGTGTATAGGCATACTCTTCTAAACCCATACATCTCGTACTGGACTAATTTATCAGTAAAATTAAATAGCTCCATTTACAAAGACATTATTGATAATCTACCTGATCAGTCTATACAGGCCAAAAATAAATGGAGTACTCTTCTTAACTACAATATTTCAGATGCACAATGGAGTAATTGTTGGCATATTGCACATAATACCTTTAAAGATGCCCGTAGTTCTTTAATACAAACTAAAATCCTACATCTTTGGTATAGAACCCATTCTGTGCTTCAACGAATGGGCCTATTAAATAATAATAATTGCTGGCATTGCATTTTGGCCAATGGGCATCTACTTCATATCTTGTGGTCTTGCGCTCCCATTAATAAGCTCTGGCATAAAGTCTGTTTACTTGCTTCCAGAGTAACAGGACAAAAAATACCTTTTGACCCCAAGCTATTCCTTTTAGGCATCCTTATCCCCAATAGCTCTGTCCTCTCGTATGCACATTTTAGATGGCTAAACATACTTTCTCTCCTGGTCAAACATCTGATTCTTATGAAATGGAAATCAACTCTGGTGCCTTCTCTTTCAGATGTTCTTCAAAGTCTCTTTCAGAATGCCTCTCTAGACCGATTATCTCATGTTACTCATAACCGACTCACTGTATATGACAGATGTTGGCAGGATTACTTCAAGTACATGAACCTAGTTCTTCTAGACCCTAATTCTTAGGGATATTTAGCCCTCCTTCTTATTTTGCTCTCAGATTAGGTTTTCTAGAAACTTTTGTGCACGAATTTCTCCTCTTTCTTTGCTTCTTCCCTGTTTTCTCCCTCTCTCCTTCCCTTCTTTCTTGCTTTTTTCTCTCTCCTTTCTTTCCTTGCAAACTTTTCTCTTATCTTCACTACTCCATTACTGAACATTGTTCATATTACCACATTTATCACTTTTTGCAATTTACTGAATGCCCTGCCCTAGCCTGCCCTAGCATGTATTTCATACATGGTTGCTATTTCTGATCCTATAATATCCTATTGATTGTAACCCTTCTGCTCTCCACTTACATCCTGTCTAGGTTTGTGTTTTATTATCAATACATGTATATAAGGCTTCTCCAATATGTTTACCCTAAATACTGTGTTTTGTTAAGTGATATTTTATACCTTACATGGAGGATAGTCTATTGTATAAGATGTGTGCTTTCTTATATACTCGAATTTCAATAAAAAGATTAAGTGAAAAAAGGGTATCAGATCTGATTGCTACTGCAGAAGAGATTTTCTGCAGTTACTTGGTCACATGCCCTCCTCCACAGCAGTGGTGCCATGGGCCAGATTTCAGATGAGGGACATTCAGTATCACCTAAGGGACCACCGGTCTCAAAGGTGGAACCCACTGTCCAAACTAGTGCCAGTCCCAAAGACCTTTGTGCATGCATTAGAGTAGTTGAAGGAGGAAATCAACCTCAGAGAGGGCATTCTCTTCCACCAGAATTTCTCCCAAAATGTTCTCACAACAGATGCCTCACTCATGGGGTGGGGCGCCTATCTAGGGGAACTCACAGTATGTGGCATTTGGAGCTGACAGAGGGCTCAAGAACATATTCTCCTAGAACTCAGAGCAGTATTGCTGGAAATGCAATCTTTCGCCTCCCAGATACAAGGCCAGTCTGTTCAGATTTGAACAGATAACAGCACAGCAATGTATTATATAAACAAGAACAAGATCCTCAGAACTGTGCACTGAAGCCATGAGGATCTGGGATATAGCCTACTCCATAGATGCAAAGATTCATGCCGTACATCTGCCAAGAAAGGACAATCTACTAAAAGCAAGAAAACCCAGAGCCTCTAGGTCCTCCAGCACCACTTTGCTAATAAAATTCATAATATGTGCTAGGTAGCACAGTTATTCAAACCTGTTTCCAGAGTGCAGTTTTCTTGTTTTCAGTGTATGTGTCAGGGCTGGCAACCTCATACTGCACTGCTGTGGTTTTCCAGAAATGCACTGCTTCAGCCTTTCAAGGACAATGTCCTAGCAGGCACCCTAAGCAGAATCAGCCAGGGAAAGCACAAGTGGGTCCTGAACCAGCAGGTGCTGGCCTCAGTCTTCAGAAGGCGGGGCATTCCAGAAGTAGATCAGTTTGCTTCTTGGGAGAATGATAAGCTCCCATGGTTTTGTTGCAGGCCTCCAGCAAGGGGCACAGTCTCAGAGGACGCCCTAGTTCTGGACTGGACAGGGAGGTTCCTGTATGCTTTCCCACTCATAGAGTGTTTGTAAAGCTCAGGAGAGAACCAGAAACAATGATCCTAATAGCCCTGGACTGGGCTAGACAGGTTTGGTACTCAATGCTTCTGACCCTGTCCAGCAAGACTCCTATTAACCTGCCACTGAGATACAACCTGCTGACTATCTCAGGGTAGAATAACATTCCCAGACCTCAGAACATTTCGCCTAAGGGCATGGTTCTTGAGGAGCTAGAATTCTCTAATCTGAACTTGTCAGAGGAGGTGCTGAGTGTGCTGAAGGTTTCCAGAAAACCAGCAACAAGGGAAGCATACTCCTCTAAGTGGAAGAGATTCTCATACTGGTGTGCCCCCAGGAAGATAATCCCAGTGCAGACAGGGCTGCCTACAGTTCTGGATTACCTGGTACACTTGCAGTCCTTAAAGCAGCAGTGCAACAAAGAAAGTTATTCCAAAAAGCTAATTTTCTGCTATGGTTATGAAAAATACTGGCAGAACTGTTGATTTGGGTTTTCTGTATGCTTCCTATGCTAAGCACCTTACATTTGCATTTTTGCCTGAACTCTTACCCTCCTCGGGTCCTCAATATTATTTCAGTGCAAAAATTTGGCAGCCATCTTTTTTTCTTGAGAAATAATTATTTTAAAACTTTCATAACATTCTTAAATGATAATAAAAACTGAAAATTTTGCCACCAAAATAAACAGGAAGACATCTGGCATCAATTACGATAAAAAAAAGGTGGGATCAAATTTTAACCAATCTCCGTTGCACTGCTGCTTTAAGACTGAGACCCTCAACCCTGAAGGTACATCTAGCAGCAGTGTCAGCCTACACATTAGCAGACAAAGGCAAGTCCTTGGCCTCACAACCTGTTTTAAAAAGGTTCTTTAAAGGCCTCAATCACCTGTATCCCCCTGTAATGGACCCAGTCCCTCTATGGACCTGAATGTCTGTCTTGCCCAGATGATGGAGGCTCCTTTGGAGCTTATAGCTACTGTTGTATTAAAATATGTTTTTCTGACTGCTATTACATCTGCCAGGAGGATATGCAAGCTACAAGCCCCTATTCAGATCCAAACTACATAATTTTACACATGGATAAGGTAGTCCTTAAGACCAATAGAAAGTTCCTACCCAAAGGGATGTCAGAATTCCACCTGAAGCAGTCAGTTACCCTTCCTGTGCTCTACCCTGAACATTCCAGTACAGGTGAATGAAAACTATGCTGTTTGGATGTAGAAAGAGCACCAAGTCACTACTTGGATTGGATAAGGGATGTCAGGTCTCAGGGTACACAGCTTTTTGTTAGCCATAGAGAGGTGGGCAAAGGTAAGTCAGCAGCTAGGAGAACTATCTCTCATTGGACAATCTCCCACATAAAGTTCTGTTGCGAAAAAGCTGATGAAATACCTCCCAGACGACTAAGAGCACATTCCACAAGAGGTACCTCTGCCTCTGTGGCAGCTACAAGGGGCATTCCTTTTCTTGACATATGTAAAGCAGCTACCTGGAAAACTGCACACTTTCAGAAAGTGCTACTGCCTGGACATACAGGTCAGGAGGGGTGCCAGTTTTGGTACTGCTCTCTTGCAGAACATTTTTCCTTAATTTTCCTTAGGTTCTGGACTCATCCTCCCAAGATACTGCTAGAGAGTCTGCTTATTATAAAGTATCATTGATGGATTCCTGCTGTTTGAAGAAAAAATACTCACTGTAGTAATGTAGTTTCTTCTCAGGGATCCATCAATGAGATTTACAATCTATAACCCTTCCAGAACATGAAAACAGTTTCACACAGGTATAAGGTATTTTCTTAGGTTGTTTGAGCATTCCTTTTTGCAGTTTCTCAGCAATTGCCACTATCAGATCAATTAATTGTTTACATTGTCTGCAGTTAAAATTTGGTATTTTAAAAACTTTTTAATGAACATTTTTGGTAACCATTTAGCTAGATCTTCCTGGACATAAGTCTCCACCACTCATTCACACTATTGGGATCTGCGCCGGAGGCACCAGGACCCATCGGGAGCAAACTTTTTTGCTGGAGGGTCGGTGCCAGAGATGGCGCCGCGAGGCACGGCACCACGAGCCTCAGCTCACGCTGTAATGACTATCTCGGTGTCGACCCTCCAACCGCCTCATAGTTCTTTTTCCCCTACTGGCCGAAAGCGCGCTTCAGTGATGACGCCGTCATCTAGCGGGAGTCAAACTTCAAACTAGCAGCATAGTTTTCAGTTTGTTATTTTGTAGTATTATCACGATACTGTATCGCTTAGTCTTATTTTAAAAAAAGTAAAGAAGTCTCAGCCTACTTTGACGGAGTCGACCATGGGCAGGTCAGGTGATGGTAGGGAGACTTCATATGAAAGCTGTTCAGTCAGTCGGGCTAGGTCTGTTCCGCCGCCTTCTCCGGGGGTCTGACAGCCAGTCCAATGTCTGGGGGATGGCGGTCCTCGCAGAAGCATAAAAATAAACGGTCGTGATTCTCTGCTACTTATTCGGCCTCGAAGCTCTTCTTTGGCCCACAGGTCTAAAAGAGAAGGCATCACCGAGGTCGCCTCTGATATGTCTGGGCGCATAGACGCTCGGTTATCGGGTTAGTTGTCGGTCTCCTCCTTCGAGTCGCCAACCTCTGCTTCTGGTAGCCAGCAGTTGACATCGAAGTCCTACCCTGCCCGCAGGTAGGTCTTCAGATGAGCAGTTTCATCAGTGGGCGCTCTTATGGAGCAGTGAGCTCGAGGTTAGTTCAGCTACCTGGCTCGGTCACTGTGGCTGGGCTCATTGAGAGACCAGGTAGGGCGGTTGGACTTTCCTGGTCACGCGCACCTTCTTCGGTGCTGTTGACTCCGCGCTTAGGTGTTTCCCCCCCTCACGTGGCTGCGCGCAGGGGGCCACACCAATGCCTTTATCTCCTGCTCTTCTTCCTTCAAAACCTGTTTTTCGGAGTCTGGGGGTGTTTTTGGCATCCTCGGCGCCATCGTGCGGCTTCTCGGCACTGTATTCGCCGTATTCGGTGCCGTGCAGCTTCTCGGTGCCGTTTTCGGTGCCGTGTGGTCCCTTGGCGTTGTTTTCGGTGCCGCGTGGTTCCTCGGCGTTGCTCTCAGTGCCGTGTGCCTCCTCGGCACCGGGGGCTCTCGGGGCTCCCTCTGCCTTTCAGGACTCCTCTTTCCATTCGTTTCCTTCTTCCCTCTCTTCTAATTTTCATTCCTTTCCTGTCCATACAGTCCCTTCTGGACTGTCAGGAGATGACATTAAGCCTGACCCAGACCTTCGGTTGGGTGATGAAGTGGACGAAGCAGGATCTATCTCTGCTGCAGAGCCTGTGGCCGAGGACCTGTCATTTAAGTCTCTGCTGAAAAATCTGAGTTCCACTCTTTCTCTCCAGACTACAGACATCGATCCTGGGAAATTGTTAAGACTCCAATACCTTCATGTTCCGGAGATCCCTACGGAATTGACTCCTCCGGTTCAGCCTTCCTTTGAGACGCTGTCTCAAATGGTATGGAATAATCCTGCTCTTACCCCTTCGGTGGCTAAATCCATAGATAGGAAATATTCAGCCCCCAAGGATCGTCCCATTTTGGCATCTCAAGCCTTTGCGGATCCTATTGTAGTCCTGGCAGAGAATGATAAGGTCGTTCTTCCTCAAGCTACTACAGCTTGACCTATTAACAAGGAATCTCGTAAGATAGACACCTTAGGTAAGAGAGTCTTTGCTGCTTCTACCCTAAGTATGCGTATTGCCAGCTACCAGGGCTATTTCTCACAGTATGAGTATATCCTGTGGCACTCTATCAAACAGATGGTTGAAGCTCTTCCGGAGTCCGATGTAAAGCCAGAGCTTCTTCAAACCATTACCAGAGGTATTGAATCTAACAACCAGCAGGTTAAAGCAGCCATGGATGCTTTTGACACTGCTTCCGTTCAGCGGCTGCTGGTATTGCACCGGCGTCATTCCTGGCTGCGCCTTGGGTTTCCACGAATGACGGCAGCAGCAGGTAATGGCGTTGCCCTTGATGGTGCATATCTTTTGGTCCTCAGGTAGAACAAGCTCTAGAAGCTACTCAAAAGACTAGGTCAGCCATTAAGTTGGCTTGACCCCCTCCTGCCCCCTCTCGAGGGCATGTCAATAAACATCAGTTTCATAATCGTCAGTCCTTTCGAGGCCGAGGCAGAGTGGGTTTCCATAAAAACCAACCTGCCCAACCTCAAAAGAAGATGCAACAGACGGCGCAAGGGCCCAAAGCGCCCAGCGCTACCTTATGAATCGCTGGCCCAAGTCCCATCTCAGCTGCCCGAGGTGGACTTTTCCTCTCCAGTGGGAGGTCATCTGATGCACTTCTACAACCAGTGGAAGTCCATAACCTCAGACAAATGGGTCCTTCGGATAATTCGCGAGGGGTATTCACTCAATCTTCTGGAGACCCCTCCGGATCGTCCTCCCAAACGGCAGCCCAGGCTGTCAACCCTTCAGTCAGACCTTCTCGCCGCCGAGATTCAGGGCCTTCTGAACAACAGGGCAGTAGAAGTGGTGCCGCTGCATCAACGGAACACGGGTTTCTACTCCCATTACTTTCTGGTTCCAAAGAAGTCCGGGGGTATGCGCCCCATTCTGGATCTCAGAAAGCTAAACAAATTTCTCCCCAAGGAGAAATTCAAAATGATTTCTCTGGGAACCCTGTTACCTTTGCTTCATCAACATGACTGGCTAGCCTCCCTAGACATGCAGGATGCTTACCAGCACATTCCTATTCACCCGAGGCATCACAAATTCCTGAGGTTTGTGGCTCTGGGACAGCATTATCAGTTCAGAGTCCTGCCCTTTGGGCTATCCCTCGCGCCGGTTTTACAAAGTGTTGTGCAGTTCTCGTGGTGCACCTCAGAAAGGTCGGGATACAGGTGTTCCCTTATCTGGACAATTGGCTTCTAGCAAGCCCTTCCAGGCAAGGGACCCTGGACGCCGTAGAGACGGCTTCTCGCCTCCTTACGTCCATGGAGTTCTGCTGAACCTCAAGAAATCGCAACTGCAGCCCTCCCAGAGGCTCCTCTTTATAGGGACTCTTCTGGACACCTCCTGTCCGAAAACTTTTCTTCCAGAAGACAGAAGGAACGACATCCTTCAAATGGCCCATCACATCGAGGAGAACACCTCAGTTACTGCTCTCTCGATGCAACGGATGCTAGGCCTCATGGCCTCCTCAGTGTTCACTGTACCCCTAGCACGTCTGCACATGAGAACCACTCAGTGGATGCTCAGTACTCAGTGGTCCCCAACCACTCACCCGCAGTCCTATCTCATCAAGGTGACAGAACCTTTAAAGAGGTCACTCACCCGGTGGTCTCAAGAGAGCAATCTCCTGGAGGGCTATCCCTTTGCTCCTCTGGACCATCAGATCTCCATTACCACGGACGCATCCCTAATGGGGTGGGGAGCTCACTGTCTGGCTCTCCACACTCAAGGTGCGTGGACTCAAACCGAGTCTCAGCTCCACATAAACGTCATAGAAATGAGAGCCGTCCCTTATGCGGTCCGAGCGTTGAAGGACATTCTCTGTCACAAGAACATTCTTCTTCAAACGGACAACAAAGCAGTGATGTATTACATCAACAAGCAGGGCGGTGCTCTTTCTTACCCCTTATGCAGAGGAGCAGTGAGGGTATGGGAATGGTGTTTGGAGCACAAGGCTCTAATTCAAGCGGTCTACCTGCCAGGTATTCAGAACAAACTGGCAGACCGTCTCAGCAGAACAGAGACAGACCCTCACGAGTGGTCTCTCGACTCAACCATAGTTCAGTCACTATTCAAAGAGTGGGGAACTCCAGACCTGGACCTTTTTGCATCCCCACTCAACGCAAAACTGCTCCTCTTCTGCTCCAGAAATCCAGGGCCTGGCATTTTCTGTCGATGTGTCCAGGCTCTGTGGACAAAACGCTTTCTCGTTTTCCACCTCTTCCTCTAATCCAGAGGGTACTCCTCAAGTTCAATCCCAGGGGACAAATGATTCTCATTGCTCCCTTCTGGCCTCGACAGCTGTGGTTTCCACTACTCAACAATATGTTGGCAGTTCCTCCGAGACCACTTCCCCTACAGATGAACCTTTTGACTCAGGGGCCTGTGGTCCACCCCAACCTGAGATCGCTTCACCTTCACGCTTGGCTCCTGAAGAGGTAGAATTAAACCGGTTCAACGTGTCTCGAAGAGTTTCAGATATTCTTCTGGCTGCACGGAAACCGGCCACTAGGAAAACTTACACAGCCAAATGGAAGCGTTTCTCGCTCTGGTGTGCAAAGTCCTCTTTGAATCCTTTTTCCTGCTCACCAGATAAAGTTCTGGAGTACCTCTTAGAATTCAGGCCTACAGTACTCTACAGTCAAAGTTCACCTTAGTGCCATTTCAGCATATCATGAGCCGGTTTTTTCCTTATCTCTGGCTCAGTTACCTGTGGTTAAGAGGTTTCTTAAAGGAATTCTGCATACCAGACCTCCTACAAGATGTCCAGTTGCAGCCTGGGACATCAATCTTGTGCTAAATATGCTCACTTGGGAACCTTTTGAACCTCTGGCTACCTGTGAGCTAAAATTTCTCACCTGGAAGACTGCCTTCCTAGTGGCCATGACCTCAGCCCGTAGGGTCTCTGAGATACATGCCCTGGTCACAGACCCTCCGTATACTGTGTTCCATAGGGACAAAGTAGTTCTTCGTACTCATCCTAAATTTCTTCCTAAGGTTGTGTCAGAATTTCATCTAAACCAACCTTTGGTCCTTCCCTCTTACTTTGCGAACTTCCAAACTGAAGGAGAGCATTCTCTTCATTCTTTGGACGTTGAGAGAGCCTTGCGTTTCTATCTGGATAGAACCAAGGACTTTTGCAAAGCCCAACAACTGTTCGTTTCCGTCAGCGAGACCCGGCTGGGTCAACCTGTCGCTATCAGATGCATCTCAGCATGGCTAGTGGCATGCCTTCGCCACTGCTATTCCATGGCACAGGTTAAGTTGGAGGGTAGGGTTTACGCTCACTCTACTAGAGCGGTCGCGGCATCCCTAGCGGAAATTCACAACGTGCCCATTGCAAATATTTGCAACGCGGCCACCTGGAGCTCAGTGCATACTTTTGTTAAACATTATGCACTAGATGTCCATGTCAGACGACATTCTTCCTTTGGCAGAGCCATCCTTAATGGACTTCTGTCCTAGAAACATGAGCTCTTGGTCTCTCCTGCCGCCCTCTCGGGGGATTATTAGCTCGGTGCTCTCCCAATAGTGTGAATGAGTGGTGGAGACTTATGTCCAGGACGATATGAAAATTACGTACCTGCCATAATTCTTGATCTTCTTGGACGAGTCTCCACCACTCATTCACACGCCCACGCACCGTCCCCCGAGCTCACCTCTGTTGTTGGTCTTCACTCCCTCAAATCTTTAGGCTGTGAAGACTTCTTTGTTGACCCTTCTTATACGGGTCACCCGGACTATCTTATGTCCGGTTTTTAGGTTAGGCTACCCTTCTAGGTTAGTTACGCTGCACCTCCTTGGTAAAAATGGTACAGAGGTGGTTGGAGGGTCGACGCCAAGATAGTCATTACAGCGCGAGCTGAGGCTCGCGGTGCCATGCCTCACGGCGCCATCTCCGGCGTCGACCCTCCAGCAAAAAAGTTTGCTCCCGATGGGTCCTGGTGCATCCGGCGCAGATCCCAATAGTGTGAATGAGTGGTGGAGACTCGTCCAAGAAGATCAAGAATTACGGTAAGTACGTAATTTTCATTTTTAGTGGTCACAGCTCCCCTAGCTATAGAAACAAATCTGACGTTAGAACAGGAGGGGGAACATGACCACAGTAGTGAGCGTGAACTTGTATTCTAAGTTCTAAAATTAGCATTCAAACAACATGAAGTCTTGTTGTACTCTGACAATATGCAGTTAGACCGACCAGTTTCACTGCCCTGGAGAACAAAGAGTTAACTCTATGCAAATGCATAGAACGTTGAGCTCGGGCTCGGTTTTCAAACCACTGTCATCGGTACATTCTAGTAACTGATCAGATTCTTTACTCCGGTCACCAGTGAAGATACCTCGGAGATTTCTCCTTGCTGCCTTCGGTCTAGCTGAGTTTCGTCGGTTCATTTCACAACCGCTTTATTATTTTTGTTTTAAAAACGTTATCAAACCGCTGTCTTCGGTATAGTGTACGTTCCTAGGTTGGGTAAGTGTTCAGTTTCCGATCGGTTCTGCGACTGTGAGGGGACCAAACTTCTTTTTCCCCTTTCTGTGTAAATTTTCATTGTATTGGGATCAGGTGCAAAGTCCTGACCAGAACCGGGGGTTTTCTCTTGGTTCTTTTTTGGCTGATGCTAAACCGTTGGCCAGTTTGGACTTTGTTCTCTATTACCCAGCCTAACTAAGCCTTTAAGGGTAATTTTCTTAATTTCTTTATCCAGGCCTAACTAAGCCAATTCGGAAAAAGTAGATACTTGATTTTTGGTTAACCGGCCTAACTAAGCCATTGGGTTAAGCGCCAAATTTTAGGGTTATGTCACAGAAACCCAAGAGAAAAACTGGTCCCACTGGGTTTCAGCGTTGTACCAAGTGCGGGGAGCAATTTGCAAAAGCTGATCCGCACTTGGTCTGTCTGTACTGTTTTGGTTTCGACCACTTACAAGCAGACTGTGATATTTGTAAGAATTTCCCTCAGGCTACTTTAGACAGGTGCCTCAGTAAACTGAAGGAAAGGATGGAAAAGACTGCTGAGGGCAGTTCCAGTTTAACCGAACCTTCAGATCCGACAACTGACCACTCAAGCCAGGGTGAACCGTCGATGGATAAAAGACGTTTGGAGTTGGTTTCTGAACCCGCACCATCAAAGAAGGCCAAACTCTCCGGTTCGGAACCGCACAAACACTCGGTCTCAGCTCCAACTGCAGGCAAAATTGCAAAAGCCATTCAGATAGTGCAGTCTTTGCAATCTGGGTTTGGCAAACTGTTGCTGGTACCGTCTGGGCAGCCAGCGGTTCTGGATACCGGTTCAGCTCCTTCGGGACACATTGATCCTGAGGAGTATTATTCTTCTGACTATGATGAGGAGGAGGAGCAGGATGAGGGGGAATCCATTGACCCAGAGGTCTCCCCTGACCATCCCCAGTATGAATCCCCTCCCAGACCTGTCTCTGAGGCCACCTCCCATTTTGTTTTTATGAGACAGATGGCTGAGACCTTGCAGCTCTCTGTACAGGAGGCCAGGCAGGAGGATGATGAGGAAGAGGATTACAGGGAGATGATGGATCTTCCTGTGCCCCAGGGACTTTCGATTCCCATTCACAAGTCTTTTAAAAAGCAGACTTTTTTTTTTGTGGCAGGGCTCTCTGACAGATTTCTGCCCTGGTCACGGCCCCCGGACTTCCACCTTCTGTCACTGCTGTGATCACCCCTGGCTTTCCCTCCAGAGGGCGGGGCCTCGGAACTGGTCCCCTATCCAGCCCGCAGTACCAGTAACTGGTTGGGGGATCCAGTGACAGGCTAATTGAAGTCCGAGGAGGGCTTCATAGAGGCGGAGGACCCACCTGGATTTTCTGGTTTGGTTGGTTCCCCTGTGGAACCGGGTGCGTGCAATGACACAAGTTGAGGGGGGGCCGCATGCATCCGTGCGTGCTCCCCTCGAAGCGTCCACACTCGGCTCTCCCCATGCTCTTGCCTGGCGCCTTACACCCCGGCTTCCACCAGGGTGCGATTTGCTGCCGATGCTGCGTTTCCCCCTTCCCCAGAGAAGGAGAGCAGCCCTACGAATGCTCAATCCTTCCCCTCCCCTGGCGGCCCATGCCCATTCCCGAACATGGTCGCCAGCATGGCGCAAGGTATGGCGTCCAGCGCCTCAACCCTCAGCACCACCAGGCCGGCCTTAAAAAGCAGACTTTAAAGATCCTCCAAACCCCTAGTTCTGTCCCTCCTGTAGATAAGAAAATGGACAGAAAATATATTCTGGCTGGCAATGGCACTGACTTTTTATCCAGCCATTGTAGCCATGTAGGGGTGGTACAAACTGTAGCCTGTGAGAAGGCTGGCATCCCCCTGGCCTCTCACCCCCCTGACCAGGATTCTAGAAAAGTGGATTCCCTTGCCAAGAAATTATATCTGGCATCTTCTTTAGGTATTAGGCAAGCCTCCTTTAAGGCTTGTGCCTCCAGGTACCAAAAGTCCCTTTGGGAAGCTGTGGAACAACTTGCTAAAAAGGCCCCTCCTGAGCTTTCTGCTGACCTCCAGGAATTGGTCAACAAGGGGGTACAAGCATCAAAGTCCCAGTTCTACATGGCTGTGGACTCTAATGATGCAGCTTCCAGGGCTATGATTTCTGCTGTATCCCTCAGGCATTTCTCCTGACTCAGATGCACTACCCTGTCCCAGGACATGCAAAATAATGCCATGGATTCTCCCCTTGTCCATAATTCTCTGGACAACAGACTGAGGCATACATGAGGAAGATGAACGAGTACAGAGTGGCATACAGGAGTGCTTCAGCAAAAGAGAAAGCTGCCACTCCTGAAAAGCAGCAGGCCAGGGACAGGGGTAGACCCTACCCCAGGCCTTTCCATCAGGCCCAAGCCTTTAACTCTTACCAGCAACCCAAGGGGTTCTTTAGAGGGAGGGGCAGGAGGGGTGCTGGCAGGGTTGCTTCCACCCCCCGGACTTCTACCCCAGCTTACCAGACACCCTGAGAGGTCTGTCTGGGCCGCCTCCCCTTCCCTTTCCCCTTCCCCTGTAGTAGGCAGGCTGACTTACTATCTCCAAGCTTGGCAATCCATCACTTCAGACAAATGGGTCCTGGAGATAATAGGTCAGGGTCTTGTTCTCAGCTTCAAGCTGCTCCCAGAACTGTCAGCAAGAGCTTTCAGACCTTCCAGACCCACAGAAATAGCCCTGTTGGAGGCAGAGGTTTCCACTCTTCTACACTCAAAAGCAGTGAAGCCTGTGCCTTATTAGCACTGGGGCAAAGAGTTGTATTCAAGGTACTTCCTGGCACTGAAGAAAAATGGGGAGTGGCGGCCCATCCTGGATCTCAGATTCTTAAACAGGCATCTTACAAAGCCAAAGTTCAGAATGATAACCCTGGCTACCATCCTACCTACTCTCACGCAAGGGGACTGGCTGGCATCCCTGGACCTAAAGGATGCTTATTTCCACATCCTCATCAGACAGTCTCACAGAAAATATCTCAGATTTTGACTGCCTTCAGGCCACTACCAATTCAGGGCTATGCCCTTTGGGCTGACATCTGCACCAAGAGTGTTTACAAAATATCTGGCAGTAGTAGTGGCATTCCTCAGAAGACACAGGGTTTCAGTATACCTCTATCTGGATGGCTGGCTGCTGGTGGGTCAATCCCCTCAGCAGGTCACAGAAGCCCTAAAACTCACTCAGGATACTCTTCAGTCTCTAGGGTTCCTGGTGAATCAAAAAAAGCCTGTCTTGACCCCAGTACAAGTACTAGACTTCATAGCAGCAGAGCTGAATACCATTCAGGCAAGGGCCTTCTTGCCTTCTGAAATCTTTCCACCTTCGAGTTCCTCGGCCATCATGGTACTTCCTACAGCCCCTAGGACACATGGCCTCCACCGCAGCTGTGGTCCTGTGGGGCCAGGTTTCAGATGAGGGACATCCATTTCCATCTGAGATTGTTTTGGTCTCAAAATAGGGATCCTCTGTCCAAACTGATTCCAGTATTTCCCTCCCTTCTGTTAGCTCTTCAGTGGTGGCAGGAGATGGAAAACTTCAGAGTGGGGGTTCCCTTTCTCCCTCAGGTACCCTCTCTGGTGCTGACAACAGATGCTTCTCTTCTGGGCTGGGGTGTTCACCTAGGGGATCGCACAGCACACGGTACCTGGCTCCCTCAGGAGTCTCTCCTGCACATCAATCTGCTGGAACTCAGGGTAGTGTTTCTGGCTATTCAGGAGTTTGCCAGTCTCTTACAGGGCAAGGTGGTTCAAGTCAGGTCAGACAATACCACCACCATGTACTACATCAACAAGCAGGGGGGAACAAGATCCTCCCTGCTGTGCACAGAATCCATGAAGATTTGGAACCTGGCATATTCTCTCAACATGTCACTGTTTGCAGTTCATTTGCAAGGCAAGGACAGTGTACTGGCAGATGCTCTCAGCAGGATCAGCCAGGGCCATCACGAATGGACCTTGAACAGGCAGGTCCTTCTCTCAGTATTCAGGAGGTGGGGGTGCCAGAGATAGATCTCTTTGCAGCCCCAGACAATCACCAGTTACCACTGTATTGTTGCAGGCCTCCACTCCAGGGCCCAGTGCCACTGGATGCTCTCCTTCCGGATTGGTCAAACAGGTTCCTTTATGCTTTTCCCCCTTTTCCTCTGATAGCCAGAGTCTTGGTCAAGCTGAGGTCTCAATCTGCCACTATGATTTGCATAGCCCCAGACTGGGCCAGACAGCCGTGGTACTCGATGCTACTGTCACTGTCAATGACCAAAATGACCAAGCCGATTTCTCTCCCCAGGAGGTACAACCTGCTGACATCCTCTCAGGGCAGGATAATGTACCCCAATCTTCAGTCTCTTCACCTCAGGACTTGGCTCTTGAAGACTTAGAATATGCAGATTTACAATTGTCTCAATCTACAGTTGTAGCCATAGACAATGCCAGATATTTCCCGAAATTTCTGTGATATTTCTAGAGAAATCTCCTGCTTTCTGCATTTCCACAGTAGGGGCAGCAGAAAGAAATGCTTTAGAAATTTCGCAAAATATCTGGATATAGCTGGCAATGTCTGTGGCTACTACTGTATCTTCGATATTCTGAAGGGTTCCAGAAAACCCGCTACTAGGAAAACCTATTTCTCTAAGTGGAAAAGATTCTCTCTTTGGTGATCCCAGAAAGACATGGACCCACAGCAGGCTGGTTTACCAGAACTTCTGGACTATCTGGTCCACCTTCAGTCTCTGCATTTACAGCCATCTACCCTGAAGGTACACCTCTCTGCTGTCTCTGTTTATCTTTCAGCAGGGAAGGGCTCTTCTCTGGCTGCACACCCAATTTTCAAAAAGTTTTTCAAAGGGTTGCTGCATCTTCATCCTCCACATAGGGAACCTACCCCTGCATGGGACTTGAACATATGCATAGGCCAGCTTATGCAACCTCCTTTCAAACCTATGTTTTCTTCAGAGCTCAGGTTTCTCACTTGGAAAACTGTTTTTCTAGTAGCCATCACTTCTGCTAGAAGAATCAGTGAACTTCAAGCCTTGTCAGTGGAGTTCAACTATATCACACCCCACAGGGATAAAACTGTGCGCCGAACTAATAGGAAGTTCCTCCCTAAGGTGATTTCTGATTTACATCTTAATTAATCCATTACCTTGCCTGTATTTTTCTCAGGTGAACGCAGGCTCCACAGTCTGGATGTAAAAAGAGCTATTAGCTATTATGTGGACAGGACAAAGGAGCTAAGGAAGGATTGTTCCCAACTTTTTCTTACCTATGGTGAGGTTGGTCAAGGCAGGTCAGCTGCAAAGAGGACTATAGCCAGATGGATTGTGGCCTGTATCGAGTTTTATCTACTGTAAGCTGGGTAAGGACCCACCAGCAGGCCTTAGGGCCCATTCTACTAGAGGGACTGCTACCTCCTTTGCGGCTGCCAGGGAAGTCCCTTTGCTTGAGATATGTAAGGTTGCCACCTGGAAATCTGTCCATACATTCACTAAGCGCTACAGCCTGGATATTCAGGCTAAGAGTGATGCCAGGTTTGGCACAGCAATACTACAGAGCCTATTTCCCAAATAGGTTCTGTGCCCACCTCCATAGGGCACTGCTTTGTAGTCTGCATATTGTCAGAATACAGCAAGACTTCATTGTTTGAAGAAAAAAATTACTTACCATAGTAATGTTGTTTCTTCTAATGGAGTTTTGCTGTATTCTAACTTCCCACCCTACCTCCAGTTCAGAACCTGGGGAAGGGTGGCTCTTCTGCAGCACTTATACAACTTAACCCAATAGTGGGTACTGGTTTTCTTTGGGCATCTGTGACTTGAGTCTTCTACATGCCTTTTTGTCTTTTGCTTATGTTGCCCCTGTAGGGAACCCCCTGTTTAGGTTTAGTTTTTTGCCTATATAGCTATATCTAGTTTCTCTTCATAGAATCTGATCAGTTACTAGAATGTGCCAAGGACAGTGGTTTAAAAACCGAGCTCAAGCTCAACGTTTTATGCATTTGCATAGAGTTGACTCTTTGTTCTCCGGGGCAGTTTAACTCTTTGTTCTCCAGCGCAGTTGAACCGGTCAGTCGAACTGTGTATTGTCAGAATACAGCAAGACTCCATTAGAAGAAACAACATTACTATGGTAAGTAATTTTTTCTAAAGTTCTATCTCCAGGGCATCACACTCTGGCTGGAGGATGATTGTTGTAAATCACATTGATGGACTCCTAAGAAAACAAAAGAAACAACATTAGTACAGAGAGTTATTTTTTCTTTCATCTCATAGTCATGTATGTAAATTTAACTTGCATAATGGAGAATGTTTGTGTTGGCAGGTACCCACTGTTGGGGAATGCTCTCTGAAAGTTGAAGGATTGGAACCCAATGAGAAGTATATATTTGCAGTTGCAGCATATTCTGCAGATGGAAAACTTATTGGAGACAGTATTGGGGAAACAACAAAACCAATCCTTGCATACCCTCCTCTTCCTGTTCTTAATGCATGGGCCTACCTGACTCAGGTACAGTAAATTGACACAAATGACCTCTACACAAAATAAGTAAACTGGGGCTAGGTCGTAACAGATTTAGGTGTATAATTGCATTAATTGGCTGAGCCATAGAATCAAAGAGTAATTGTTGGGGTGGGAGCAAAAGCTGTGTCAGTTGGAGAGCTACGTAGGCATTGTGCCAGGTTAGCTGTTTAATGGCTCTTTAACACTGTGTCTGTAAGATGGTTGTACTATTTTTTCTGGACATTCTACAGAATAACATGCAGCAAGTATGCTAAACACAGCAAGACAGCATTAGACTGTGGGAAGGATTTACAAATTGGCCTTCAGTCTTTCAGTCTGTTGTGTAAAGTACTTCCCACCTATTTTTTTATGGCTATCGATATCGTAGAATTTACTGTGCTGTTTAGCTTGCTTCTTTGTCCTCCAGCAACATTCCGGGACATTTGCATTTGTCTGTTTCTGCACAGTCTGTATTTGTTCTTGATTTATTTATTGTTGTATAGCAAGTGAGAAATTATCTGTGGCCACCTGGGCATGTAATCTTTGCTGTACCACTTCATGGTTGTTATTGCATACCCTCTGTTTATTTTAATACTGTTGATTTGTTGATTTCTTATTCGAAATGATCTTATTACCTGCCCTTGCTACAGCATGTAATCCCTGCTATACCACTTCTTTTTTTATCATATAACCCCTGGGTGGCGCTATCCCCAGTGTTACACCCCTGCTTACTGCCCTGGACATAGGCTAAAGGGTTTGGGTTCGCTAACTGATAACCATATTTTAAAACCTTTGTGCAGTGCCTCCACTCAGGGTACTTTACGTGGGTAAGATGGTAATGGGTGTAGCCCCCTGAGCTGCTACACCACCCACGATAACCATTTACCTTCCCTAGACATGCCCCTACAAACATTTATCCACACTTTAACATTTTGAATGTAAAGGTTCTCTCCAATAATACGCTCACACCAAATATTTCAACAACAAATAACAAGAGATTTATTTTAGGGTAAAGGAACTAGGAACGGGGATGTGGAGTAGAGGTTATACTATCCTATATGTACACTCATTATTTGGATTTAATGGTGAACCCTCCAGCTGGGTGGCTACATACTAATAGGCAGACATAAATCACAGTTTACCATTTGACTTGTGATACCCAGAACCCTGGCTATCTAGCTGCTGAATAATCAGATGTTACATACACACTTATTATTATTACTCACACTAGTACCAGTACCCAGATACACTAGAAACCCCACATTCTCATACCGTATTGGACATCCAGATACCACAGTCCAAGATGTTGCAAGCCTGATGGATGTTGCAGCTGGTCGAATTGGCCGGCTATTGATTTGAGGGAGGAGGCAACTTGGAGAAAGATTCCTGCAATGAGTGCAGATGCTATTTACAATGAAGGCAGGGATTGCCCTGCAATTAGCAAATTTAGCAGGAATTGACCCTGCTGGTCACAAAGAGCCAGGGATTGCCCTGTACATCACAGAAAGACAGGGGTTGCCCTGTATGTACAGATTTCCGAACATTCCAGGACAAGCTACTCAGATTTAACATCCTGAACATTCAGCACAATATTTGAAAATCCCATCCAGAGTAATTAGCAGGTGATACTTTTATCAAGCATCCAAAACTCAGCTGAAGCAAGGTCACATCCAGTACTTTTATATACCAAAAGGCATCCATCCTGCATAGGCAGACAGCAACACTTTTATCAAGCTTCCAGTATTTAGTTAGATAAGGTCACATCCAGTACACCACAAACAGCATTCATAGACAAAGCCTCATCCAGCACGTCTAGACAATTTTTACACTTATGACAAGCGCTCTCAGATGAAATCCGGGTAAGACACAGGTAAATTCTCTTCAGAATAACTTAGACATAATATGCACTAGGGACCCCTGTCCCATGAAGTGGCAAACACGACTTGGCAGTCAGCTCCATGAAGGCAGGACTCTAACCCATAGGGCAACAACATGTTACAACACATTTATATGATTCATTATCCAGGCTTCTTGCTGTACCTGCAGTTTAGCCATTTGGGCCACAGACAAGATGCATCCATTTTAACTTTGAACTAGGCAGTTTCTGATGGGGTTAGTAGCCCAGACTGATAATTCAGAGATTTTGTCACACAGCAGAAATATCTGGAGTGGGGCTTGAGGCCCCCAAGATTACTTTTAGAAGCTTCCCCCTTGCACCAGGGGGGTACGAGGGTACTAACTCAGGGTCTCCAAGGGTCTCATTCTCAATCGAAGGCTTACTGAATTCTCTTCCACTCTCTCACCTCTGAGGCATGGTAGATGGCTTCCTGTTCCACATCTTTCCCCAACATGGAAGGGAGGGCTAGCCTCTGGATGACATATCTGGCAACCTCCAGACTAGCTGTTGCAGAAACTAAAATTACTTTAACTTTTAAACTGCAACTAAAATTAAAAAACGCCCCCTGATGACTGGAGGGGCTTAACTAAGTGGCCCAGGCCTGGTGCCATGGCAGGGGCATGAACCCCCACCCCTGTGGGGGGCTCCCAGCAGGCTGGAGCCTGCTGTCCTCTTCTCTCACTCTGGCAGAATCTGTCCAAATGCTGGCAAACACTGTCTCTTATAGGGCTCCTAGCTCGACTCCTGATTGGCAGCAGAGATGGGGTGACAGGTCTCTAAATGGCTGAGGGACCTGTCAATCAGAATACTCGAGGCTCAACTGGATTGGAGAATTGGCGCCTGAAATGATGTCCCTGTAAGTCCCCATGAGCACTTGGATGGTTACCCATGAGGTGCAGCGAATGTCCCACAAGTCCTGGCTTTTTATTCCTGTCTCCCAATTGGCTGTAGCTGCTGGCAATGGCTGCTTAACCCGCTGTCCTTTATAGCAGATCAGATATAGTCCTGAATAATGTCCTGGTGCAGCCAGAAAGAAATCATTATTTGCCCCAATGCCCCACACAGTTCTGCAGCTCAGAGGCTGTACTTTCAGTCGCTGCACAGATGAAGAATGTGGCTCCTTTGGTTTTCCTGTCACTACTGCACATAGTAGAATTCCCCCTGCAGCAGCTGACAGGCTGACACACAGAGTCCCAAAATGCTGGTTAATCCAGGGAAAAGCATTTATTTTAAAATTAGATACTTTCCCCAACATGTACAGTCATTCCCCCTTATGCAGCAACAATTTACATAGTTAAAACATTTAATTTCCTTTCTTTTCGGCAAAAGCTGAACATATCTGCCCTGGAGGCAGCCAGGCACACTGTTATTTATTATACAGATGACCGGGGCCCTTCTCAGGCATATTTCAATTGAGCCCTGGTCAAACTCCTTCAATTTTCATCTGAACGGTCCCCCAGCAGGCTGTCTGTGGTCACCGGGTCCCAATTAGGTGGAAGGGATCCCGGGACCCACGGCACAGTATTATTGATGACCACCAAGCAGAAGAGAGACCTGGAGGTAATAATCTCTGATGACCTAAAGGTGGTTAGGCAGTCTGACAAGGCAGTTGGGAGGACTAGTAGGATGGTGGGGTGCATAGGGAGAGGTATCATCAGCAGAAGGAAGGAGGTGGTGCTGACTGTGTATAGATCACTAGTAAGATCTCAGCTAGAATGCCGTGTACTGTTCTGGAGGTCACATTTCTGGAGGGACACAGACAGAGTGGAGGCAGTCCAGAGAAGGGCAATTAAAATGGTGCAGGGTCTGCATTGAAAGCCCTATGAGGAGAGACTAAAGGAACTTAATGGCCCCGATATTCAGAAATACACCCGGCAATGGTGCATGTGGTGGCGCAGTGCAGCTGAGTTGTGCTGGTGTAACTCAGGGATATATTCAAAAGAGATGAGCAATGACACATCTCCTCTGAATATATCAGGTAATGCGCACTGTGCAAATGCTATGCGCTGGCGCATGCCCCCAAGACAGGGCGGAATACCAGGAATGGGAACTGTGCCAGCGCAACAGAGTTACGCAGTGTGCAAATTTCTGATATTCAGCTGGTAGTATGCAAATGGGACTATAATGTATGCAAGGCACTAATGGGGCCATTTGCATGTCATTATGGCTCCATTTGCATCAGTTGTGCAGGGCTGGCCAGCGATATGCGCATGGCACCCTGCACAGCATGTGGTGCTGCCAGAGGGTGTCTATTGGTACTCCTTCCCTCCCCATAGCCCCGATCACTGACAAGTAGATGTTTACATAGCCCTGGTGGTCTATTGGCACCCCACCCCCTCTAGCAGCGATCCCCATAAAATAATATTTTAATTATTCCCTGGTAGTCTAGTGGAACCCCCACCCTCCCGTAGCTGCGATCCCCTATAAATAATAGTTCAATCATTCCCTGGTAGTCTAGTGGTAACCCCACCCTGCCCATATCCCTGATTGCCCATAAAAGTGATGTAAATATTTCTATGGTGGTCCAGTGGCAACCCCGACCCACAGGACCCCTGCCCCCAGCTCCCCCGTCATTGGCAGGCAGCAGCAACCCACCCGCATACCTCTGCAGCTGCCCGCCGAATGACAGCTTACAGTAGCAGCTGTAAGCTCATTGGTCCACACTGTGGACCAATGGGCTTGCAGTGCATACTGTAATAGTCATTCACATAATGACTTCAGTATTTTTCAGGCTCAACTTTGTGCATTGGTATGTGGCGCATCCTGGGGTTGTGCAGGCATATGCACCGCACATTTTGGGCTGAATATCTGGATGTGCTGCATATGCATGGGCACGCCCCCTGGGGATGTGCCGCACACATTATCTTTGCACCCCGGCACATCAGGAATTGCACTGTGCAGTTCCCTCTTTTGAATATTGCCCTGGGGCACATTTCTGTGGTTGCACCAGGCGCAATCCCTTTGAATATCTAGGCCCCAATGTATACCCTGGAAGGAGCGGAGATATGATACAGACCTTTAAAAACCCCCACCCTGCCCATATTCCTGATTGCCCATAAAAGCGATGTAAATATTTCTATGGTGGTCCAGTGGCAACCCCAACCCACACAGGACCCCCTGCCCACCCTCCCGTCATTGGCAGGCAGCAGCAACCCACCGCATACCTCTGCAGCTGCCCGGCCGAATGACAGCTTACAGTAGCAGCTGTAAGCTCATTGGTCCACACTGTGGACCAATGGCTTGCAGTATACTGTAATAGTCATTCACATAATGACTTGGTATTTTCAGGCTCAACTTTGTGCATTGGTATGTGGCGCATCCCGGGGTTGTGCAGGCATATGCACTGCACATTTTGGGCTGAATATCTGGATGTGCTGCATATGCATGGGCACGCCCCCTGGGGATGTGCCGCATACATTATCTTTGCGCCCCGGCGCATCAGGAATTGCACTGTGCAGTTCCCTCTTTTGAATATTGCCCTGGGGCACATTTCTGTGGTTGCACCAGGCGCAATCCCTTTGAATATCTAGGCCCCAATGTATACCCTGGAAGGAGCGGAGATATGATACAGACCTTTAAAAAAAGGTGCACAATAACAAGGGATCATACCAGCCGGCCTGGTGGCACTGAGGGTTGAGGCACTGGATGCCACACCTTGTGCCACACTGGCGGCCCATGTTCAGTGACAGACTCAGGTAGTGGGGGGTCAGAAGGGGAGGGAGATAATGGAGCATCCAGAGGACAGCTCTCCTCTCACTGGGGAGGGATCCAGGGTTGTTCGGTGTCCTAGTGGCCCACAGTGGATATCAGGGACACCGCAGGTACACCAGCCGATGTAAGGAGCAGAGTGTGGCAGATACCAGCAGGGCAGCCTTGCACAGCCGTCAATGCATGCCACACTCCTGGGGTTGCACAGCAAAAATACCCAGCCTCGGGGATAGGCAAAGGCACCTCCAGTGCCATGGCCACACTCCCACATTTGGGCTGTCTTCATCAGGTGTCCCCCTCCGACTCCAACCCGGCACACCAGATTATAGATAGAGCACCAGGGTGATGGTGGCCCCACCTCAGGGGGTTCAGAGCCAGGGGATCCACCGGGCTGGAGCAGACCTGGCAGGAAGAGAACTTCAGACAGAGTGAGTGGGGTTTCTGGAGAGAGTTCCCCGAGCCGGAGCAGAAAAAGAATGTACAAAAAAAAATAAAAACAAAGGGATCATACCATGAAGTTGGGGGGGGGGGTAGATTCAGGAGAGATGTGAAGAAGTACTTCCCAGAAAGAGCAGTGGATTCCTCCTGGAACAGCCTAAAAGCCGATGTGGTGGGGTGAAAATAGTGGTGGGGTTCAAGAATACATGGGATAGGCATAAGGAAATCTTAATGGAAAGGAATGGAGAGACGGGAAAAAGAACCATAGATCAGGTAGGGTCTACGGTGATACTGTAGG
Organism: Neoceratodus forsteri; assembly: GCA_016271365.2. Classification (NCBI taxonomy): domain Eukaryota; kingdom Metazoa; phylum Chordata; order Ceratodontiformes; family Ceratodontidae; genus Neoceratodus; species Neoceratodus forsteri. The sequence goes on from CM028131.1 coordinate 1,319,381,502, forward strand.
TAGGGGGAAAATGAGCAGATTGGATTGGCCAAGCGACCCTCATCTGTTGACAGATTCTCTGTTTATATGTTTCCTCCTGTGTTGGAGGTCTTTAGATCACCCCAGTTTGAATAGTGGCGTCAACTCCTGTCTCCAGGGTGACCCAGGGTAACCCACAGTACCTCCAACCTCTCCTTTCTCCCCTAGTTTCCCTGCATTTCTGTCACTTTGATGCTCTCCCTTACATACATCACCCCTCTTCCCTTCCTACCCAGCCACCCTATCCTTCTAGTTGAGACTAGCCTGGTATGGCCATGTCCCAGACATGCTTACCTGTGCACCACTACTCAGTAATGGCCACAATATCCAGGTCAGCCTGCATCATGAAGTCTACCACAAATCCTATATCATGCCATTCCTGGTCAGGTGAAACATTTATATCACATACACACGTACTACAGTAAGTTTAAACTATCACAAATATACAGAAATTCCTATTTCTATGTATGGTGATAGCTGGAGATGTGTCTCAGTATGTCTAGATAAACCTGGATATTTCACAGGAATGTCCCTGTTCATTTCAATGGCATTTCATGTGATACATCAGGATACAGCTAAAGATTTACTGGGATGTATCTCTGGCTACCACTGTATGTTGTATCTGAAAGGCAAAATATATTATTTGAACTCAGATTCTTTCCATTTCTGTATCTCTTTATTTCAGGTAGCAGCCTTCTGGTCAGTCTTTTCATTTGGGCATTTTTTTTCCATTTTCATGTCCCACTACTTTGTGTGCATCCAGTTTAGTAACTACTGTATGCAGATTTTGATTTTGCTTTACTGAGGAACTTATTTCTCATATAGCCCTGGTTTTCTCCCACCTGCTGTAATACTACTCATACTGTGTTAGTGTGAGTAAAGATGAATCCATGTTACTAGAAGTAGAATTCATTTATTATTTTATAATGTTCCATATCTTCCAGGAATAAGTCTTCACCATTGATTCACACTAAAGGGTTCAGAGCCAGAGCTACTAGGACCCCGCAGGAGCCTGAATTTACAGGACAGCTGGCACTGAGGCAAGCTACGTGCATGCACGGTGCCACGAGGAGGAGCTCATGGCACACATTTACCTCGGCACCAGTCCTCAACCATCTCAGTCCCTTTTTTCCCCACCGTGGAGTGTGTTTCAATTTTGATGTCCCTCGTCTGCCAGGAATCAAATCTTTACATCTATGTGACAACAGCATTCAGTTCTTCTCAGTATTAGTAGTTTAAGCTAGAGTTTAGTTTTGCTTTTTGCATAGTTTAGTTCTAAAAAAAAAAAAGAAAGAATACTTCTTCAGTCTCATTCATCCCTGCCGAGTCAATAGTCAATGGCCATGGACAGTGATGATAGGGATCTTCCTCAGGAAAGCTGCTTTGTCAGCGGGGTCATGTCCAGTTCACCTACCCCTCCAGGAAGGGTTCTGATGACAGGAGGCCCTGTGTTCAGGAGGTTCCTGATCCCGGCTGGTGTCAAGGTGCCACTTGTTCTCAAGTTCTTCTTCCCATAGGAAGGGGAAGAAACAGTACCATTTGAGGTCACCCTCTGTGAGGTCTGCTGCAAGGTCTTCAGTGTCCAAGAGCAGAAGGCCTTCACTAACACTGTCGGTGTCACCGACAGCTTCTTCTTGTGGGAGGTTGAGGTCTCGGGCCCAGAGTCCATTCCTGTCTTTCCGCCAGGACTCTGGTGGACAGTTCCACCACTGAGCAGCTCTTATGGAGCTGTAGGTGCAGTATCTGGCTTGTTTGCCTCTCCCCACAGGGTTGGCCCCAGGCCCCTTGGGGCTGAGAGCCCTGGAGCCACGAGCAGACCTTTAAACTGGGTAGAGCATTTGGCTCTGTCAGTGGTTCCAGGACTCATGCCGGTGACCACGCCACCGACTTCTGCCCCACTGGCCACACCCCCATTCAGTGTCACTGCTTTGGGACTGATCTTGGTACCTTTGTCAGTCACTTCGGTGCTGACTGGATCATTGGTGCTGCAGTGGGCACTGAGCTCAGGCCTTTCAGGGCCTGGTTCAGTGCTGTCCCCAGTACCGGCCTCAGTGACATTCTCAGCGGCAAGAGACACCCCAGAGTCAGATTCAGTCCTGGTCACGGTACCGACTCCTAATTTTTTGGGGCAATTGTTGCCTGTGCCATGGTCCAGATTTGGGATTCTGCAATCCACCCTCCCTTCCAGATCCCCCTTCTCGGGGGGATGTGGAAGGAGATGAGTCTGATACCAAACTCTTTATTTCTGAGGGCAGCGACGATGACTCTTTCTATAGCCTGGACTCTTCGGACCTAGGCCCTCCTCTTGTTCCTCAGGAGGATATGCCTTTTCAGGCTGTCCTCCGCAATATGTACTCTATGCTTGCTTTCAAGCCTTTGGTTATTGACCCTGGAAAACATCTCCTTTTGGAGTGGTTGAAGTTTTCCACCATGTTGGTCAATCATATCCCCCTCATTCCCCATGCATTTCAAATTCTTGTAGATGTGATATGGAATAGGCCTGCTGCTATTCCTTCTGTCTGCAAACAGATAGATCATAAGTACACTGTCCCTAAGGACAGATCCATGTACACTTCTTAGCCTATTGCTGACAAAATTGTCATCCTTTATGAGAATCACAAGGCTATTCTCTCTCAAGAGGTCATTGCGCACCCCATTAACAAGGAGCCACACAAGATAGACACTATGGGCAAGCAGGCTTTTGCTGCGGCTACTCTCAACATGAGAATTGGCAGCTATCAAGGGCATTCTTCTAAGTATGAATGTGCCCTATGGACCTCTCTTAAGCCCCTTGCTGAATCTCTTCCAGATTTAGAAACTAAACAGGAAATCCTGCAAACTGTCACACATGGTATTGAGTCTAACAGTCACCAGCTCAAGGAAGTCATTGTGCCTTTGACACTGCCTCTCGCTCTGCTGCAGCAGCTATTTGTATCAGGAGACACTCTTGACGTTGAGCTTCTGACTTTACTCAGGATGTCCAGCAACAGGTTTTGAATGTTCCTTTTGTTGGCACATACCTGTTTGAGTAGGAGATAGAACAATCACTTGAGACCTCTCAGAAAACTAGGATGGTCATTAAGATTTCCAGACCTGCTCTGGCTTACACTCAGAAGGGTAAAGGACATGGTTTCTTTCAAAACAAGCAGTTCTTTCAAGGTAAGGGTAGGGGACCTCAAAACAAATCCCAACCTCCCCAACTGCAAAAGAAAGTGCAGCCAAAGGTATAGGCCCCAAAAGCACTTAGTGCCACCCTCTAAAGCTCCGGCCTAAGTTCTGCCTCAGCTGCTTAAGGCAGACCTCTCTTCTCCAGTAGTAGGGTGCCTGACACAGTTTTACCATCAGTGGTAGTCCATTACAGTGGACAAGTGGATGCTCAGGATTATCTGAGAGGGATACTCCCTGCATTTTTCAGAAATCCCTCCGGACTTTCCACCCAGAAAGCAACTCTGCTTATCAGCTCACATGTCAGAGCTTCTGGTACAGGAGATTGCGTGCCTTCTGAGCAACAGGGCAGTAGAAGTAGTGCCAGAGCTGGAGTGCAACACAGGCTTCTACTCCCATTGCTTTCTCATCCCAAAGAAGGCAGGGGGCATGCACCCCATTCTCAACCTCAGGAACCTGAACAAGTTCATGGAGTGAGAAAAGTTGAAGATGATCTCTGGGATCTCTTCTACCCCTCCTAAAACCCTGAAACTGGTTAGCCTCTCTGGATATGCAAGATGCTTATCAGCATATCACAGTGCACCACAGCCACTACAGATTCCTTTGGTTCATTGTGCTGGGGCAGCATTATCCCTTTGGGCTATCCTCGGTGCCTCAAGTCTTTACAAAGTGCTTTGCTATTCTCGCTGCACACCTAAGAAAACTAGAACTACAAGTTTTCCCTTACTTGGATGACTGGCTCATAGTCAGTCCATCCAAGCAGGAGACAGAACATGCAGTGGCCACAGCCTCTCAGTTTCTTGCATCCATGGGGGTTCTGCTAAACCTGGAAAAGTCACAGCTACGACCTTCTCAGAAGCTCCTGTTCTTCAGAGCCCTCCTAGACACTACCAGAGCCTGGGCCTTCCTTCTGGAGGACAGCAGGAAACCAATCCTGCAGATGGCACACTTCATCATGAAGCACAAAACAGTACAAACCCACTCCATGGAGCACATATTGGGTTTGATAGCCTCTTCAGTGTTCACAGTGCCCCAGGCATGTCTGCACATGAGAACAACTCACTGGATGCCCAGCACACAGTGGTCACAAGCACTGCACCCTCAGTCTTATCCCATCAAGATGACGAAGCCTCTGGTTCAGTCACTTTCGTGGTGGACAATGGGGGAGCATCTCCTCCAGGGCTTCCCTTTTTCCCAACCAGAGCCTCAGGTGAACCTCACCATGGATGCCTTTTTGTTGGGATGGGGAGCCCACTGCAAAGGCCTACACACACAGGGTGTCTGGGACCTTTCAGAGACTCATCTCCACATCAGCTTGTTGGACAGGAGAGCTGTTGTGTATGGTCTACAAGCTGTCTTTGATCTCATCAACCACAAAACAGTCCTCCTCCAGATGGACAAGAAGTCTGTGATGTACTACATCAACAAACATGAGAGCACAATTTTACTCCCTCTGCAGAGAGGCAGTGAGAGTTTAGTAGTGGTGTCTGGATCACAGGATCCTGATCCAGACAATCTACCTGCCAGGAGTGCAAAATGCTCTAGCAGATGAGCTAAGCCAAACAGGCTGATCCTCAGGAGTGGTCACTAGCTCCAGACATCATGAGATCACTCTTCGATGAGTGGGGAACTCCAGATGTGGACTCTTTTGCATCCCCGTTCAACACCAAACTGCCTCAGTTCTGATCCGGAAGTCCAGGACATGCCGTTTTCTATCAGGGTGCATTCAAACTGCAGTGGCAAAATCACTTTCTATACGCATTTCCTTCAACCCCTTTAGTACAGAGAGTATTGCTCAAACTAGAGGCACACCGGGGCAAGATGATTCTTATTGCCTCCTACTGGCCTCGACATATATGGTTTCCTCTGTTGAGCAGTCTGTCAGTCAATGCACCAAGGACCTTTCCCTTCAGGATGGACCTTTTGACTTAGGGTTCTTTGGTCCATCCCAACCTGCCCTTCCTTCATCTTTAGACCTAGCTCCTGAAGAAATAGAAATGAATGAGTACAGAGTGTCTCAGAGAGTCTCTGAGATACTCATGGTGGCCTGTAAGCCATCCAACAGAAAGACTTATACAGCCAAGTAAAAAAGATTTTCAGTCTGCTGCTCCAAATCCAGCATTGACCCCCTTTTGGTGTCCACCTGACAAGGTTTTGGTGTATTTATTGAACCCTTCTGATGCTGGCCTGCAGTACTCCACAGTCAGGTTCTATTTATGTGCTGTTTCGGCATACCACAAGCACGTTGATACCTTCTGCTTGGCTCAACTGCCCCTTTTTTAAGAGGTTCTTTAAGGGCATCATACAGACCAGGCCAGGAAACCTGTAGCTGCCTGGGATATCAACCTTGTGTTGGACATGCTCACCTGTAAGCCCTCTGAGCCCATGGCAACTTATGAGCTGAAGTTTTTAACTTGGAAAATGGCTTTTCTAGTAGCCATCAGCTCTGCCAGCAGTTTCTGAAATTCATGCATTGGTAATAGAGCCTCCATATACTATTTTCCACAAAGACAAGGTGGTCCTCTGCATGTACCCGAAGTTCGTACCCAAGGTGGTGTCAGAGTTTCACTTAACTCAGCCTTTTGTGCTGCCTACTTAACTTTCCTAACTTCCAGAATGAGAGAGCGCATTCTTAATTCTGTGGATGTCAGGAGAGCCCTGCAGTTCTACCTAGACAGAACTAAAGACTTCAGACAGTCTAAGCAGCTCTTTGTCTCCTTTGATCCTAATCAGGAGGGACAGTCTGTTACAGTCAAGTGCATTTCTGCTTGGATTGTCAGTTGCCTTCACCATTGCTGTGCTATGGTGCAAGTGAAGCTGGAAGGCCAGGACGATTCACTCTGTTCCTATCAGTGATATTTGCAGAGCTGCAACTTGGAGCATGGTGCACACCTTCGTCAAGCACTGTGACCTGGATATCCATGCTAGGCAGCACACCTTCTGTGGCAGGACTATCCTGAATGGGCTTCTGTTCTGAGTGAGCCTTGGCTCTTACCACCCTAGTCTGGGGGATTTTTCATCTTGGCTTGGTACTCTGACCCATTAGTGCAAAGCAATGGTGAAGATTGATTCCTGGAAGATACGAAAATTACATACTCACCATAATTCTTGATCTTCTAGGAATATCTTCACCATTGATTCACACACCAACCCACCATCCCACGGGCTCTTCAGTCTGTTTATTGGTCATCACTCCTTTTTCTTGGTTTGGACTGTGTTACTGGTTTGTTGACCCTTCTTACATGGGTCACCAGGGCTATCTTATGCCCTTAGGCTAAGTGCAGAAGTGGTAGTTAGGTTATTCTGCACCTCGTCTGTGAAAAAGGTACTGAGGTGGTTAAGGGCTGGTGCTAAGGTAAGCCTGTGCCGCAAGCTCCCCCTCACATCACCACACATGCCACACAGCTTGCTTTGGCACCAGCCCTCCTGAAAAGTTCTGTCTCCCATGGGACCTAGCGCCTTTGGCTTGAAACCCATTACTGTGAATCAGTGGTGAAGATATTCCTAGAAGATCAAGAATTATGGTAAGTACGTAATTTTCATTTATTTGCCAAAGGATTGGAAAATAGAAACATTATCATTCTTAACAGTACTTGTAAGGACAGGAGGAATGGCATCAGAGCATGATACAAGTAGGCAATTACACACAACAGGGTGTGTGTGTCTTAGGAGATACAGGCACTCCTCCAATCAGTGCTGAGGCCGCAGGCCGAGTTCTTCTCTAGACACACCCGAGAAGTGCCTGTATCACCCAAAGAACACGATACCCTGTTGTACGTTGTATATGTTTATATGTACCATTACTGTTTCTCTTATGGTTATAATAGTGCATTCTTGAGTTCTTTTGGTAAGAGAACTGCAGGCAAAGCTGATCAGTTCTGGCACACAAAGGACTTGAGAAGAAACTCTTATAACCATAACAGATATAGGAACTGTACATATAAACACATTATAAATTATGTTAAAGACTTCTGTTTAAAAAATGGAATTTGAATTTAAAATCAAAATGTTTTACTTTGCAGAATATTATAAAATCCCCTCTGTGAGAAATGGACTGTGCCAACTGAACTTAGAACTTCAGAATGTTAGAACTATATGCACGTACTCCCTGGAAGACAGGAGAGAAAGAGGGGACATGATTGGGACCTTCAGGTACTTGAAAGGAATAAATAAGGCTGATAAGGAGAGCCTCTTTAAGCTGAGTGGCAACCATTTCACAAGGGGGCACAGTCTTAAGCTGGAGGGTGGGAGCTCTAGGAGAGAGGTCAGGAAACACTTCTTCACAGACAGGGTAGTAGACACTTGGAATGCACTGCCGGAAGAGGTCATCTTGTTGAAGACAGTGGGCAGCTTTAAGAGAGGCTGGGATAGGCATAGGGGGAAGGTAAGGATCATGGGTAGGGAGGATGGGAGGAGTGGGGAGGGACGGCAGGGACATTAGCTCAAGCTGTGGACGCTGCAATACGAACAGACTTGATAGACCAAATGGCCTTCATCTGCTGGCTTCTTAATATGTTTGTATGAGATACCCTCCTATGGTTATAAGAGTACCTGGAATGTTTAGAAATAAACTATCCTGATTGGCTAAGCATTTTTACTGGCATTAGGAATGGAATATAAATGTATACTTATTGGTCTTATTCATTTAGGTTGCTTTTCAGGTTGCCTGTTATTCAGTAGCTAAGAAAGCTTTCTCAGTTCTGTGGAATCACTTTGTCTCCACTTCATCTTCACCAACTGAGGATCAATTGATGATTTCCAGAAGAGATGACTATGAAATATCTCAGAAAAGGTACCTGGCTGAAGCAATAATTAAAAGCTTAATTGAAACAAAACACAGTAAAGTTACTTGCACATTTTAAGGGCACGTTAAAGTAGTGGTATCAGTTAAATAAACAGCCAGTTGGCAGGTAAAACAAACAATGATATCAGTTTACTGATTTTCCTTTCATTTTGTTTATTTATCTATTGAAATTGTTGTACCAGCTAAACACAGAAATACAGTACAGCAAGAATCTTATTCACAAATGTGACCTGGGGAGGGAAAATGTGGGAACACGACATCAATCCAATGCAATATAAATCAATAATAAGCATGCTGTACACAATCTACATATTTACAGTACGCTTTACAGAACCAGCAAGGGGAGGGTTTACAATTTACATACTAACAACTTAAACACAATACACAAATGAGCAGTCACGTGCAGTCAAAAAGTGATGCAAGCAGAAGCTTGAGGGTCTAACCATTCCTGAGGCAAGATATAATACAATAGTTGATTTGCTTCTGTTCCCATGCCAGGGAGGCCTGCCATTATAGACTGTAAGTAGAGCAGGCTAGTACAGTGTTGTTGATTATTGGAAATGTGTTGACAATGTCTTGGTGTACAGTGTCACATTATGAATACAGTGTGCACGGCTGAAGAGTGATCATTCCAAGGGTAAGGGGGTGAAATCCTAGATACATATTTGTAACTTTACTGCAGAATTATGCAGTATTGCATTGCATCCTGGTTGGCTGGACTGCACATAGATTCATACTGTAGATGGTAAAGGACAGAAAAAGACAAAGGGCTCGATTTTCAAAAGACAAACTACGGCGCAAGGTGTCTGTGCCAAATGGGGATGACGTAAGTGGTACCTTGTGTCCTAGTTTGTGGCATTCCCGATTTTCAAATGCCATCTGTGGTAACATTGGGATGACATGTGGCAAAGACCCCATGCACTACCCTTGTGGCAAAAGCGCCCATGTGCCAGGTTACAAGGGTGGTTGCGCCACATCCCTTTATTTGTTATTCTATAAGCCCCACCAGGGTCGCAGCAGGGGGCTGCCTTTAAACCAGCCAGAAGGTGGTCTAAGGACCAAGTGTCACTGCTTGGCAGGGCGGTGATTGGGGGGGCTGCAAGGTGAAGACTCGGGGGCAGGAAACGCCAGGAGGGAGACCTTCGGGACGGCGACTGGGGCACAGTGGCAGTGTACGGAGGATAAGGTGGCACCCTGCAGGGGTGCCCTGTGCTGTTTCAGAGAGCTGATCGGCCTAGGTACCGGGGGCTGGCAGAAAGGGACCAGGACCCAGCCTCAGAAGGATACAGACCTGGCACCAGTTCCATAGGTGTCACTGACCCCAACACCATCGGCAAGCAGTAGTGACTGCAGGTTGTGGGGTGCAAGTGGTGGCTGGGAACAGTCCCTGGGCACCGTGGAAGTCCCCTGGTACCAAGTCTCTCATGTGGAGGCAGGCTGCTACCTTCCAATGGTGTTGGGGTCAGGGGCACCTACTGGGCAAAAGCCAAGGCTGTATCCTTCTAAGGGCAGGTCCCAGTTCTTTTCTGCCGGCCCCCTGTACCCAAGCAGATTGGCTGGCTATACTAGCACAGGGTACCACCGCAGGGTACTACCTCATCCCCGGCACACTGCCACCATGCCCCCATGGCACCCTGTGTTTCTTCTGCCCCAGTCCCTTCCTGGCAGGCATCCCCCCCTTACTTCACGGCCCCTTGAGTGTTGCACTGGGTGGGGGAGTTGACAGATCCTTCTATCAAAGCCCACAGGTGCACCATTATTTTGATGCAGCCCTACATATGCGGCAAATCTTGGGTCTTGGGTGCAGAAACTCTTATTTTTAAAAAATATGGCACAGGGTCCCTGACACACCCCCAAGATTGCCACAGCCTCAAGCCCAAGGAATCCACCAAGTCTGCCCTGTTGTTTCTAGGTAGAGTTAATCAGCCTTTTCTGAGCTCTCGCCACCCCACCTCCCTTTTGTTTCCATTTCCCCTCTCGATACTGAGTTCCTAACAACATAAATGTGCTGGATGAGGCCAGACTGAAACCTCTGAATCGATCCCTCATATGTGGGATGCTCTGGAACTTTAAAAATATTCAGCTTACTCTTTCTGAACTACAGTATATTGGTTGTGCACTTCCCTGTCTCCCAACGTCAGATCTTTATTTTCCTACTGAAAGAATTGTCACCCCAGATTATCACTCTGTTACTGCTTGGCAAAGTTAAAGTGGTTGTAAATCTTGCTGTATTTGCTCCCAATACACATTTTGTGTGGTATTTCTCCTTTTGAGATGTTTGGCACTTTTCCCGGTTCCACAATGGTTCCAGAAACAAAGAAACACTGCAGTGATACTTCCTGCTCACAATGACTGTGGTCAGAAAAAGATAGTTTAAAAAATTACAAAATCAGAAAGTGTTTCCCAATAATTGGGGCCTATTAAACTAAAAAAGTTATTTTCCATTATTTTTTGTTCAAAGAAACAAGAAAACGGGAAAGTAACTGGTTATCATTGTCTGCTGTAGCATTAGTAGCGAATTATAAAATTCCCCTAATAAGCAGGTTGACAACATTCTTAATAAAATGTCACTGAGGCTAGCCCTCCATTGGACTCCCAGAAACCTGAGACCCCCTCCAAAAAAAAATCTGGCCGAGAACATACATTCTCCACTGAGGTATACCCAGACAAAATTAACCACAAAAAAAGTCAGCTGTGGAAATCTTGCAGCATTCAGGTGGCAAAATAGCAAGAAAATAAAAGCACCTGGAGCCAGTGAATCCTATGGAGGTCCTGTAGAGCTGGTTATCGAACCTAGTCCTGCAAAGCAAATACTTTCCATGGAAGACTTGCAACAAATGTGGAAGTGGCAGTTTTTCCAAAACATGAAGGAGAAGGCTACAAAGCACCCAGTAGAACCATTTTGTCCCTTCTGAGAGGCCTCCTGAATCAGGAGGTCTTCAAGAATCCTTGGGGGATAGCTCTGAACTACCTCAGTGTGAGGCCATCATGCCAGGGAGGGCTGTTGCAGGTGCTAGGACCCTACAGCTGAACCCACTCCCTATGTCCTTCCTCAGGTCTCAGGGAAAGAGAGCAGCAGTAAGGGCTGGGTTTTGCTGCCCCCCCCCCCATAACTAGTCACATGACAAGTAACAGAAAAAGGAGGACCTGATATTGATCCAGATGGCACTGGTGATGAGGACATAGGTGTACATCCTGTGGAGCTTGATAATTTTTCCACATACTCCTCCTATCTTAGAAATATGGGTAATTTGATAAAATTGCCAGCTGTTAAAAAAGTTAGACTGACGTTCATGGATCTGACTTCTTAAAATGTTAGGTCTCATTTCCACAAAGAGAGTGAATATACCTATGCATAAACTTTAAAAAAAAATGACAGAAAGAATTTTACAATTGCCAGCATCAACAAATGCAGTTGATAAAAAAGATTAAAAGAAGGCACATGGTGACAGCACAGAGATTTGACTAACAGTATGTTCACTCTAACCGAGAAGGTTTACTATAGGCTGCTGCTTGTGAGAAAAATACTGCACCACCTGAAAAAGCATCAAGAAAAACTGATTTCTTGGAGAAAGAATCCAGTATTTCATCAACCATGCTGTTAATTGAAGCAGATTTCCTTAGCTACACTAACCATTAGCAGGAAGCCCTTTGGAAAGCTATGGTCCCAGTCTCTAATTGTCTTCCCCCGAGCAAAACTCTATTCTTTACTCCAGATATTTTCTAACAAACAAAGAAAAACAAAATGGCAACCAGTATTAGATTTCAGATGTCTGAATAGACACATCAGAAAGGAGATCTTACAAGAATCAACCTTTTCCATTGAGCCCCACTCTTTGGCTTTGGAGTTGCTAAAACCAGACGGGGCACTGTTGCATATATATGACACTGAGTACAAGAGTCAATATCACCGTCATCTATTCCCCAAGTGCCTCAGTTCTGTTTTTTCTGCCATCACGTGCACACCATGGGAGCTGAATGCATCCCTCAGTTTGCCTGCTTTTAATAATTTTGTATTTTCTGAGAGTAAAATGACAGGTTCAAAAAAAAGCATAAGGCATAGAAAGCTTGAAGCCTCTTTTCCAGAATTGTAGGTGTGGGAAAACATCGCCCACACCAACTGGCATACTGTATGCTCTGCTTCACCTTTCTTGGACCACCCCATGATATGGAGGCCTGAGTGACCTTTTGATTTTCGGACACTGGATCTTTGAGCTCTGAAGATGGGACAACCCTTCCCAGACATCAGGCAGGCCTTGACACTGGTAGCCTCAAGGTAGGTCACCAGACCTCTCACCCCTTCTGGGCAGTGACAGGAGCACCCACGATGGTCTGGTGGCCATCATCACTGGATCACCTCATCACCAGGGTTGGCACTATCCTTGGTATTGACCACTGTGTCTAGACATTGATGCAGAACATTGGCACCAATTCTGGGTAAGTGACACCTGCAGTTCTGGTGTCAGTGAGGGCCTAGACCGTAGTTCCACTTGCAGTGTTGGTACTGGAGCCGGTGTTGCTGTTGTAATCACTGGGGCTGTTGACACAGGTGTGGGCCTTGGCATTTACACCACTTGCAGCACTGGCATTGGGATCAGTGCCAAGGCAACTACTGGTGTCCACATCAGCGTTGAATCTGGATCTGGGTCTGTCCCTGCAGCAGTGTCCTCTAGAGGCCAGCCAGTCATTATCCAGCTATGGACTCTGCCTTATTTATTTATTTATTTTGTTATTCTTTGGTAACCTTGGGACAGTTGTGCACTAGCTAGCACTAGTGTTGGGGCTACTGGGTCAATAAGGACCACTTGTTCCTCCTCTCAGGTGAGCACTTCAAGTAGTAAAGACTGTCCAAGACTAGGCATGAGTACAGTAGATTCTCTGGTCACCAATATCTCCTTTAGGCTGTCACCTGAGTCCCACAGTTGCTTTTTGATAGGATGGCAGCATCCCTTAGGCCTTCAGGCCTGCTGTCTTAGCAACAGTTCCACCAATAAATGGAGAATGTCCATGCTGGTTCAGGGAGACTAACTCTGCCCTGTTTCCAGTGCCTCTCCCACCTCAATCCTCTGGTGGCATTCCAGCCTCCCCTAACTTGGTGTCCTCCTCAGAGAAGAATGAATCATTGATTCAGCTCTCCTCTGCTGCCGAAGATGTACTGTTCCAGCCAGTGCTACAGATAATCTTGACAAGTAAGAGTAGATTACTCACCAGTTTTGAAATATGTGATTAAAATAAAATTTAGGTGTGTAAAAGTGCTTCAAGCTTGAAAAAAATTACTCCTTTCATAGCACCAACAGTGTTATGAAACACTATTCAGTGTGATGAAGAGCAGTATGATGAAGTCGTGGGATGAGTATCAGAAATCCTTCAAAACATTTTCTGAAGAGTGTGACGTAGACAGCCAGCTCTGAGTGCTCGAGTGCTGTATTAGTTTTTGTTATTACATATAAAGTATGTGAAGGGAAGGTCAGTTCAAGGAAAAGGCTGTCTTACTGGAACTGACACATCAAGACCCCCAGGGATAAGTTCAAAGGACAGGAGGTATTTTAAACTGCAGAGATCTGGGGTGCAGTTACCTTGTCAATTTGCTTTCATCCGAGGAAATAAGATTAGCCATTCTTAATGCCCTCAGGGAGATCCTTTGACTTGCATATTTGCCAGGAAGGACTTGTGAGGAGGGGTGTCGAGAGAGGCCAGAATGGACATTGAAGAGGTTTGATGTTTGAGCCAGGGGGAACCCTTGCATTACATCAGAGAGATCTAAGGTGTAGATTCCAAGGTCCAGACGGGATTAAAGAGGCCAATACACTTTTGCTTTGAATACAGTGACTTAGATCAAAGAAACTTTTGATGTGTATGTGTAGCAGAGCACAAACCAGTTCTGACCAGTTAACCTGTGGAGAGGAAAGTCAGTGAGGTCATCTCATATGTTTTTTTAAATATTTTATTTGGAGACTCTGCATTGTAAAATATAGAGTTTGATACACCAAGGTGGAGTTAGTGACCTCCTGAGAAGGCCGGCTCAGACGTGTGCTTAATTGCTGAAAGAACCTGACAGAGACGCACAAGAAAATATTGCTGACTGAGAGAAGAGAGACCCTAAAAGCACTGAAGAAAGTAAGCATTAGATTTGATTAGTCTGAAGTTATAAATTGTAGGAACTGTACTTTATTATCTGTTTGTTTTAAGGCTGTATGTGTTGGGATATATATATATATGTTCTGTAATTACTGTTCTGTTTTGATATTTTTAAAATAAAGATTTTTTTTTACAAACAAAACTACTGGAATGCCTTGACATTTCTTTTTATTTTAAGTGGAGCTTTTAAAGGTTATAAGTACACTGTGTATGGGTTTATTGTATACCAAACTGGGAAATGGATAGAGTTCTCTAAAATCTTGCATAGAGTTCTAAGGGTTCATTTGAAAGACCTGGTTGGGTGCCCATAGGCAAAGATACTGTATCTGGCCCCCCAAAGACAGAATTATCTGAGCCTGATAATTGGATACGCTAACAATAGGTTATCAGTTTGAATCCTTCCAGAGCTTGAGACTAAGGTGACTTGAACCCACAAAACAGACAAGAGGGTTACCTTGTCTGTTCACTGTACACAAATCATACGCTCAGAGGTTGGCACTTTGGGAGTAGAGCGCTGACCGGCTGAGCGAGTTTGTGACAAAGAGTATGTAACCCACCCCCCAAATGGTGGGATTACCTTAGTTGTCTCCCTGGGTCTTGCAGTGTTCCTCTGCCAGAAGAGGGTCCCAGCTGGTGCTTTGCCTTTGAGAGCCTGGCAAGTCCAGTACTGTAAATGTAGTTCAGTATGAAGTATTGCTGTAATCCTGGTTCCTGCTTGAGTATGCGAATAGATGCCACTGCGCTGCCACTTTAAGAGATTCAGCCCTGCCACTGCAGTGGATAGCCTGTGCTGGGTCTGGGAAAATCAAAACCTGTGACCGGCTGGGCAGTACCCTGATAAGATTCATTGTACAGTCGCTTAACAGTATATATGAAGCTTTATTGAATGCTGTGATTGTTTATTGCTAAACCTAAACTTTTATGTTTAAAATGAACTGCAACTGTTGACTGTTTACTTTTTCGGCAAGGGAGCTGCCATGTTTGGTCCTGGAGTTTGCAGTTGGACCAATTGGAACATCAGGGGTCCTACTGGCTCTTTGTTACAGTGCTTTCTGGGAGAAACTGTGAACTTTTTCTCTTGGCAACCAATTTAACCATTCGGAGCTCCGGGACAGTGACTGACAGTCTGGGTAGCCAACCGGAATACAGAGGTCCTGGTCTTCCATTGTGAGGACTTGAAAGGAGATTCTAGCTCGAGCTTCCAAGACATGAGGAGGCTAAGAGATCAACTCAAGCTCTCAAAAGAGAGGAAGCCTGTGTGGCTTGGTTGAGAAACACGGGGAAAAGGCCTTCTAGCTGCCCTGTGAGAACTGTGCAGACTGCCTCAAGCAGAAATGGCACTGTTCTCATCAGTCGCTGGTAGCCACTTGAGCTGGGTGAAAGAGCAGACTTCTAAACTAGTGAATCTTGTGCTGAGTTAGCCCAGATTTTGAGAAGTTGATGTGAGGATTAAGAGACTCCTGTGAAAGAAGTAGAGCCTGTACCTTCTGAGAGTGTCTCCTGCCACTTTTCAAGAAAAGGGAGGAGACCTGCCTGATTTGTATCCAGTTTATAGTAAAGAAACTGCAAGCCCAGAAGTGGGTGAGCTGAGTCTGCTGTGTAAACTGCATCAGAGACTGAGATGCATATGCTGGGCCTGTGTCACGAAAGGTCCACAAGACTGTCGTTGCAAAACTGAAGCCAGCCTGGCTAAAGACCAGATCAGGGGGTCAACATCTGCACAGAGAATAATTGCAGGTTGCGACCACCCTGATGGGACAGGCTGTGAAGCGGAGGTGGGTCGTGTCAGCCCTGGCCTCCTGTTCATTCCTGGCAAGAAAGAATCCAGTCTGACTGCAGCTATCATCTCTACTGGTCTTAGTATCGTGAGTAATCTCAGGGTCTTAACCATGCAACCAAGATTAAAGTGCTTGTGGTCATCTGATTTGCTTTCGTAGTTTGTGTTGGGGTTTGACTGTATTTACTGGCCATTGGGCCTGGGGATTACAATTTCATTTGAGTTTAAAGCACTGATGAATGTGGCTACAGATTAATGTAAAGGAATCCATAACCAATTATTTATTTAAGCGCCCTGCAGCTGCAACTTTGGCCACCCCAAGACAACACTCAGGCCTGCAACAACCTTAAAACCTGGTTACCCAGATTTAATTAACTGAAATGAGTCAGGGATGCTTTATTTGTGATTGTCAAATCCACCATCTAAGCTGATTACTTTTCTTTGCAGCAACCACTGATTCATCTGCCCATCCCCTGTTAACATTCCCCAATAAATCAGTTTACTGTTTAAATGTTAATCTGCTTCTTGAGCATATTATTATTAGTGACTAGTGGGGGAGTCAAGGACAGTACTAAAGGGCATTTCTGTTACTGTCATATTTCCTTTTCCTGGTGCACAGGGCATTCAAGGAGTCTGAACCCTGTTGGTAAGAGGGGCAACCATGAACATATTATTACCACTCACAACAGTTGTAATTGTATGTTAAGTAAAGTGTTTGGTATAACTCCAGGTGTGTCCATTGGTTGGGGATGTGGGTAAGTACAACTTCTCAGAGGGTTGAGCTAGCATAACATCTAACCCACTTGAAATTCATTCTGGGTGGAGGCACTGTGTCAACAGCATTATTGTTAGAACCCAGGCCCCTCAACCTGCAGTTAGGGAAGCAGGCAGGGATAGTAGCCCATTGAGAGGTGGCGCCTGGGTTACATCTTTGGAGGAACCTCTGGGATTAGTGCCCCTAGTGGCCAAACCCCAAAATACCAGTCTGATCACACATGGAGTCTGGTACACAAAAAGATAAAGTTACCAGTTTTGGGTTTGACAGGTGAAAGCAGTTTTTTCGCGATCCTCCAGAGCCATTGGGATCTGGTAGTACCCACTACGAAGGTCTAACACTGAGAACCATTTACTACCATTTAGACAATCCAAGGCGTCCTGGATGCGTGGCATGGTATACTGGTCTGGTATAGTTCGCCTATTTAAAATATGGCAATCCACACACATCCGGACAACTCCATTATTTTTCCTCACTACTACAATAGGGGAAGCATAGGGGCTTCTGGATTCCTGTATCACCCCAGCTGTGAGCATTTCCTACAGGTGTTGTCTCACATCATCTATATCAGCAGGGGCTAGGTGTCGAGATCGCTCACAGAAAGGTCGCTCATCCTGTAACTGAATGTGGTGCTCAGCTCCCTGCACACATCCTACATCCCACTCCTTCAAGGAGAACACTTTCTCCCTCTGGGCAAGCCTTTCACTAATCCTTTTCTTCCATTCTGCTGGCAGTGGGGAGTCACCGAAATCAAACAGATCAGGGGTCACGCGGTCACTCCTCTCGGAAGTCTTGTTGCTGGGCAGAACAGCAGTATCCGCACAGTGCACCGTGGCCAGAGTGCAGCCTCGCTTCACTCGAATCTCTCGATCAGATACATTGTGCACTTGAACCATTACTCTTCTGGCAAAAGCATGGGCTTGAGCTGGCAAAATGCTGGGTTTAACCAGCAACCCCCTCTGGCAATTTTCCTTCACCTAGTGCGTCCAGCATCAGTATTTTATTCTTAACATCCTTTTTAACCTGAACCACCCCTTGTAGGACACAGTGGGCATTTGGTGCTAACAGCAAAGACTCTGGATCCTTCTTCCAGACAGCGCCCACCGGGCCTTCGGGTTCAGCCTGGCTGGCCTTTCTCTGAGTCTCATAGGCCTTCTGAATTGAGGCTGAAATTCTGAGAGCTCGCCCAGTCCTGGACCTCTGTTTTTCAGAGCACAGCTGCGCTAATCGACCAAACATATGAGCATTGGTTCCAATCAACAAGAGCACCCCATCATACAGTCCAGTGGGGGGACACACTAATGCCTGGGTCTCCACTTGTTCGGCCACCCTAGTCACGGAAGTAGGAAAAGATAACTATATCCGGATATACCCAGAGTAGGGGTAGGCCTTATCACTCAGTCCCCAAACATGTAGTCCATCTAAAGGCTGCAGGGCCACCCCAGGCAAATGCTTCTGATACCAGTCCTGAAACATAATGGTCACTTGGGAACTACTGTCTAACACAGCCCGGGTGGGTACTCTATTCACTCTCACTGTGGTTTCCATTGAGGGACCCACCACGTCAGACCATTCAGGGGGCATGGTTTTGGAGGTTGCCTCAGCCAAAGAATTTCAAAGAACTGCAAAGGTTCCTGGGGTTTTGTAGTTATTATAGGCAATTTATAAAAGACTATTCTCGAGTGATCCGCCCCCTACTCAACCTTACTCAAGGGTATCCTCCAATCCACAAAAAGTATAAGAAAGTTGTGCTCTCTGAGACTGAGAAAAAATATTTCCATCCAAATGATGTGTTTGGGACCCGCTGGACTGCTAATTGTGAGGTAGCTTTCCATGATATTATATGTCAACTTACCCATGCCCCAGTGCTGGCCTATGCTGACCCTGCCAGGCCATACATTCTTCATACTGATGCCAGTCTACAAGGATTGGGGACTGTGTTATATCAAGAGCACACAAATGGTCTAAGACCCGTAGCCTTTGCCAGCAGGAGTCTAACCCCTTCAGAAAAGAACTATCCAGTATACAAGTTAGAGCTCCTGGCTTTGAAGTGGGCCATTGTTGATCAATTCCATGACTACTTGTACGGTGCTAAGATATTGGTGAAGACTGATAACAATACTCTAACCTATGTGTAGACCTCAGCTAAGTCGGATGCCACTGGCCATAGGTGGCTTTCTGCATTGTCTACCTATGACTATGCTGTTGAATACAGAGCAGGCCTGAACCACATAGATGCTGATGCTCTCTTCTGGAGGCCTGTGACCCAAGACAACTGGGTCAGGTTGTCAGACCCTGACATTAGAGCATTTTGCCAAAAATTTGACAAGGAGGAACCGGTATCCCCTGATGCAGTGGATTGCATGGTGGATTGTTTGAGGCCATCTGAGAACTGTATGCCTGTTGCCTACTGTCATTTCTCTGCATTAGATACTAGTGCGTTGCCCTAATTCAACAATGATAGTCTCCAGCTGGCTCAATCCCCAGACCCCATGATAAAAACTGCTCTGGAGGCCCTTCACGTGGGGAAAGATGTGTCAAAACTGCGTTCCACTGACCTGAGAACTGCCCTGTTGTACAAAGAAGGACCAAAGTTGAAACTGATTAATAAACTATTATACAGACAGACAGTAGATAAAGGGGGGTGAGTAGACAAACAACAACTGGTGCTGCCCGCTGCCTTTAGAGAACTGGTGTTGAGGTCCCTGCACAATCACATGGGACACCTCGGCAAAGATAGAACCCTTGACTTGGTGAGGTCTCAGTTTTATTGGCCCAAAATGGGTGCTGATGTGGAACACCATATCTGGACTTGCAGCCGATGTTTACAAAGAAAGACCCTGCCCCAGAGGGCTGCCCCCCTGGTTAACATCACTACTAGTGCCCACATGGAATTCGTCTGCATTGATATCCTGAGTCTAGAACCAGATCAGGGAAACATCAGCAATATATTGGTAGTCACTGATCACTTCACCAGTTACGCATAGGCTTTCCCCCACTAAAGACCAGAAAGCCACCACGGTGGCTAAAGTACTTGTTGAGAACTTCTTTGTTCACTATGGGGCCCCTCAAAGAATCCATTCCGATCAGGGGAGAGATTTGGAGAGCCGCTTGATTAAAGAAATGCTATCCTTGTGGGGGGTATAAAAGTCAAGAACTACTCCTTATCATCCCCAGGGAGATCCTCAGCCTGAAAGGTTTAATCGCATGTTGCTCGACATGTTGGGCACCCTGCAACCTAAAGATAAGCCTAGATGGAGCCAGCAGATTAGCACTCTGGTACATGCTTATAACTGCACCAAAAGTGATGCCACTGGATTTTCCCTGTATAGACTGATGTTTGGGAGAAAGGCTAGACTGCCAGTAGATGTCTGTTTCAGAGTTTCTCCTGATGGGGTTCAAGCAGCTAATCATCTACAGTATGTGCAGAAGCTGAAGGCTCAACTAAATCATGCCTACCAACTAGCCCAGACCATGGCTGCTAAACAGAATCTAGCCAATAAAGAAAGGTAAGATAAAAAAGTGAAAGCAGTGGAGGTGAGAGGCAGGGATAGAGTGCTATTGAGGAATCTGGGACTGCATGGCAAGCATAAGATTGCTGACAGATGGCATCACCTCCCTCATATTGTTGTAGGAAAGCTGGAAGATCTACCTGTATACAAAGTGCGGCCGGAGAACAACTCAAAAGATGTGAAAACTATACACAGAAATCATCTGCTGCCAATCGGACAGATTCTGATAGAGGCTGAACCATCAAATGCCACCCCCATAGGCCCGTGACTAGAACCACTGCTAAGAAAAAACTAAGACCAATTGATTCTCCAGAAATTGAACTAAAGAGGCCCTTTCCAACCCCCTCCATTGACGCTGATTGCCAATCTGTGTCCGAGGACAGTGAGTGTAATCCTGAGTATTACCCCTCTTATGAACTGAGTCAATTGTTTAGGGGCAATCCCCTAGTCAACCCTGGGGATGAAGCTGGGATTCCTGGACTGTCTGAGCCCCCAGCTTTGTCTCTGGAGCTGATGCTCCTGGAGGGAGAAGTGAGTGGTATTAAATCCAAAGATATGAGTTCATTGGGACTGGCTGAACTGACTGATTTCTCAGACGAAGGAAGTGACGTGGGGGAGGCAACTGGTGATATGCCAGAGCAAGAAGAATATTTTGAGTGCCCTGATAGTTCCCCGCCAGTACCAGAAATGTTCCCAGTGGAGCCAGGTGGTGTGAGTTCAGAAATAGGGGGCCCTGGCACCGAAGGTACCATGGACTCTAGGTCCCCTGCTCCCATAGAGGTTTCCCCAGCCACCCCAAGTAGGGCTGGAGTGGAGTCTGAGCCTTCAGAAATTTTACCCGAGACTCCTAGATGGACTGGCCGAGAAGTATGGCCTGTAGTGAGATTGAGTTATGAGTCCCTGGGCCAGCCTGTGGATTTGCCTTTGAATGTGGTCCATAAGTGGGTGTACGTGTCCCCGAGCTCATTGCCCAAACTAAGCCTGGGGAATAATTCCAAACTGCTCGTATTGCCCTCTGAGTATGGTGCCCCTGCCCCATTTAGCCCCCAGGTAGCTGCTAGGGAAGGGCCCCCTCTATCCAGGTTTCATGGGCAGGAAGTAATGACCTGATTTAAAAAGGGGAAAAGTGGTTTTGTATGTGTAATGTTTTATGACCAATGGTAAACTGTGTAATACAGTATAAGTGTATATAACAAAAGATTTAATGTGCTGTCTTTGTTTGAAAGGAATGCAAGTTTAAACGGTTTTGCCTTAAAGTGATTTAAGGGTAACTACTTGACGCGGACGCCAAGTTTTTTCCAGGCCAGGAAGGGTGTAACCCCCCTACAAATGGGGGTTCCTAAAAGCCTTCCCAGAGTTTGCCTAAGTGCTCCCTGCCTGACTGGTGTTCGTCGTAATGCTGCTTAAATGTGGTGGCTGTGAGTGCTTTTAGAGCCTCTGTTACTGTCTCTTTAAGAGCTGCCTGCTTGCAGGCTTGAATAGCGTGTATAGGGGGGACTGTGGGTTTAATGCTCGAATCCCACCCGAACTGCTGTTTAAATCGCTCCGTTTCTGCAGTCGCTAAGAGAGCAGAGGGAGCCTAATTTAAGGATGTAACAGTATGCTGGGAAATATGTAGCGTAATAGTGGAAATGTAGATTCTTTAACTTGCCTTTATTACAGCTGGTTCTCCGAGTGTTTGGCCCCTCCATTTTGGACCTGGACTACTGAGATGGGCCAACTGGGGAAAGGGGGACCTTAAAATGGAGATTGCTTGAGCCAACCAGAACTTGGACTCCCACCGGGAGCCTACCTAAAGGGGAATATATGGCTGGTGCTTCTGGGAAGTGTAGTTTGGACCCTGGCACCTTTTTTGCACCAATAGAGGGTGTATGCTGTGACTGGCAGATGGGAGCAGCCAACCGGAACCAGTGGAGCCAAAAAGAAACTGCCCTGAACTGTTCTGAGAGATCAGAGTCATTGTGGTCATGAAGAGAGAAGGAGCTCTGGGCTCCTATGCTGTGAAAGTCTTCGCGCAGGAAGCGTGTGTGCTAGGCCAAGAAGTCTGGCAACAGTATCAGCAGGAGGAGCAGACAAGATCCGTGGAGGTGTGCAGGCAGAGGAGGCTGTACGTTTACAGCTACCTACCAGGCTCACCATGTTAGAGGACTGGAGAATCTCCTTCGATCACGCTCGGTCTGTCAGGACAAGTGAAGCTGCGTTGCGTCACCCGGTTTGTGCAGTGAAAGTGATCGGGAGTATAAAGCAGCTGCCAGGTATGGTACCCCTCTGTTCTACATATAAATGTGTGGAGAAGTGTTTGGATCACAGGCTATGTCCTGCAAGTGGTGTGAGAGGGATCTTTCTGCAGGAGTCGTTAGTACTAAACCAGGGTAGCTCCCTGTCAGATGTTCATTTTGAGGGTAAGATTTGTCTGGCTGCTCCATTGGCTGCATGAACTTAGCCTGCTGGCTCTTCCAAATCAATTGAGGTATCAGATACTTGTTTCCTTCATCAGGGCCCCAACCAGCTGCACCGAATAGGCTAGCCTTTTATTGCCTGGGTACCCAGAGACAGTGACTTATAGGTTTGGCCTGTGCACAGTGCCCTATATATTAGAGTGTTAAGCTAATCAACCTGATCTCCCCCGCCCTTTTTACTTCCCCTTCAATAAATCAGATTTGTTGTTTGCAAGGTATACTGTCTGAACTACGTGTTTGTGCTACCCTCTTGTGCATGGGTTATTGTATTACTGCATCTTATTTTACAGGGGATCCTCAGCACCAAGTTGGCCACTCCAATCTGGGGGTAAGTGTAAGTCCTAACGGTGGTGTGGGAAGCGTTCATGGGCCACTAGTGGAAGGAAAGGGGGGTTGCAGTGACCCAGAGGGCTGTGACCGAGTCGTTCTCGACTGTTCCAAACCCAACCTCTGGGTGGAGGCACCCACGATTGGATCCAGGTCCCTTAACCTGTTAGTGGCAAAGCAGGCAAGGGTAGTAGCCCTCGGGATAGCGCCCCCTGGTGGTTACATGTCTATAATGTTGCTCTCTGTCTTTTAGGTGGCTTGGATCTCTTGTAGCTACTTGACTTACCCAGCCTCTCCGGCAATAGTGAAAAGAGTCGGATCACCCGATCTTGTGTAGCGTAATCGCGACCTGAATCGCACATGTAAGCATTACACTATGCAACTCGCAAAGTGAATAGAGAGCTTGTCAAGTGAGGTAATGGTGGCAAGAGGCATGTGCCAACATTTTCTGTTATCGGGGCGCTGTGCCCCCCACCCCCCTTTTCTTCATAAAAAACATGTGTATTTGCAACATACTTATATGCAAGGCCCTTGGAATTCTGTGGTTCTGCAGTTGCAGAATTTGCCGCAGAATTTGCATCATGCCGCAGAATATATATAGTGCCGCAGAATTCATTGTTTTTGGTGAATTTTCATAAAAATATACTGTTTTTCCATAGTGTCGGGCTTTCTTTCCCACCTCGTTTATCCTGAAGCCACTCCTCTATGCTCAGCATATGATGTCATCGATGACATCACATCATATTTAGCCAATGACAGGACTGCATTCTGCCAGAAAAATGAATACATCATGCTGCAGAAATCAGAAAATGCTGCCACACAGAAGTCAAGGAGCCCTGCTGCAGAAATCAGAAAATTCTGCCGCAGAACACCAGGGGCCCTGCTTATATGTGTAGTTAACCCTATGGAGCCTATCCATTTTCTCAGTGAAAGTGCATATTTGCCTGAGCACGTTTGAGAATGGCATTGAGATATCTGTTTGTTCTGCATTCCAGCAGTCCAGCATCCACCATATCATGTTATCATAAGTACCAAACCATAGATCATACTTTATATCAATCAGGGGAAGTGCAGAACTGAACACCATGTGATTACACCCCTTAGATTAAGGGCGTCAAAATGGGATGCCTGTGAGTTGTTTTTTTCAGACTCCAGGATTACTGTGCACCAAACTGCCAGTCCAGAAAAAACGACTCCAGGCTCCAAAAGGTTAATGTTGTGATGTAACATATTACGTCATTCTTGCGCAGCATCGTTTACGCATTAAACGTAACCCGTAGAGTGGTCTGACACACTCCACTATCTCCGTCTCTCCAGTGCTATGTTCATTTGGCACATGTACTGCCTCTAATAATAGTATGCATCTGGAGACTGCCACCACCTCACCTGTGTCACTAAAAGAGAGAGCTACATTAGTGATAAACAGACTGAGAAAGTGGCCCAAGGGACATAAAACGGTTTGAGGTGGCAATATAATTTGAAAAATTCAATAACATTTATTGTGCGTTGACCATGCACAGGAGTTCAGAGTCTTCCTAACTGCTCCGTAACTAGCGTTGAATTTCAGTGCCAAAAATTGCAAGGTGATGCTCATAGGGAACAAGAACCTCAGGACGTGGTACTGGATGGAAGGGGTTAAGCTGGTCCCTACTTCAGAGAAAAGGGGCCTGGAGGTCATCATAAGTGACTCCCTGTAACAAACTAGCAAAGGTAACAAGGCCTACAGCAAGGTAACCAGAATGTTGGGATGTATTGGAAGGGGTTTCAGTAGCAGAGAAAAGAGGTAATATTTACCCCTCTACAGATTACTGGTGAGACCCCATCTGGAATACTGTACCTAATTATGGAGTCCTAAGCTAAGGAAAGACAGAGACAGGCCAGAGACAGTTCAGCATAGAGCAACCAAAATGATTCAGGGCAAACAGGGCAGATCCTATGAGGATTGGCTTAGGTCACTGAACATCTAGTCACTGGAGGCCAGAAGGTAGAAGGATGACATGAAAGAGACCTTCAAGTTCTAGAAAGTAATGCACAAGGTAAGGTACAAGGAACTGTTTAGCAGGAATGCAGGATGAAAACAGGGGGACATGAATGTACGCTAGTGGAGAAAAGATTCACGAGGGATGCAAGAAAGATTCACTTTACAGAGAGAGTGGTTGAGCCATGGAGCAGCCGGGTCCAAGTCAATACAGGGTGACCAAAAATGCACAGTCAGTTCTCACACAGGCAAAAGGCTGACAGCAAAAACTGTGCATCAGCAATACAGCGTGAACCAATGACCATGCAGGAACTTGGGGGGAGGGGAGAAAGTCAGTGGGGGGGATTTACTATTACAAACTCTGTGGGGACACAACTCAAGGTGGAGGAGAAACTCGGGAGGGATTTACTATTTAAAACTCTGGGGATGCAACTCGGGAGGAGAAAGTTGGGGGATTTTCATTACTAACCCTGGGAGGATGACAGTTGAGGCGTGACAGTTGGGGGGGGGCAGGATTTAATAGTACTAACCCCAGGAGGGTGACAGTCGGAGGGAAGGGGCGATAACATCCCAATGCTCCTCTGTCCTGTTCTGTGTTTTTCCCAGCATTTTTTTAACGGCGTGGTTTTTGTGGCATGATTATTCCCATGATAAGTTGACCAGATACCAGAGCAGCCTACCAGTAGAGGTGGTGGGCTAAACAACACATTAATGGGTTCAAGCACAGCTGGGACAGAGTAAAGGGCTTAATAGTTACTCAAGAGAGTAGTGGGGGGGGGGTTGGCAAGCATGAAAGCCCTATCTAGGCAATAGGTCAAGGGGTGCAGTTGGATAAAATTGGGCAGACTGGATGGACCAATGGTCTTTTTCTACCAACATTGTCTATGTTTCTATTAACTGTGAAGCACAGCATAAGTGCTGTTGTAAAGCACAGGACCTTTGAAAGGTAGGGAACTGCTAAGTTACATGAACATGTGAAAGAGCTGCATTCTGCTCTCAAGTGGCAGGTTGCAGACCTTTGTATTGTGACGTGTACACAAACTTGGGTTAGAAAAGTTTTAAAAACTTTATGAGGCACGTATAAAGAACGTATACTTCAGCAATTGGTTGCCCTTTTTAAATTTCAGGATCAGCCATGAACTGATAATGCTTCGTTGACAAATATTTGTTATTAACAGGTTGTATACAACAATTTGTAAAGAAAAGAGTTACATTTTTCTAATTTTTGTTTTCCAGGCTCTTTCTTGAGGCTGTGCAGCAGGCATCACCTATCCTTTTGCAACTCTTTTTAGGGACCATATTTGTCAGTTGTGACATAAACGTAAAAGAAAAAGCTCTTTTCTGCGACCGTGTGTGTGACAGTGGACCACCTTTCAGAAAACAGGTACGTGGTTCCTATAGAATAATATTTTCTGATGTAAGAATATTTAGGAGGGCGGTCATACATGTATTAGAAATGTGTGCTGAACTCCATGGTGGTTATAAAAGTACATTAGGCCATATGGGGGAGGGTGTAAAAACAAATCGTGGATAACCTAAATTGAAGCATGGATTGAACATTACTGAACATAAAAAAATGCAAAAACGTTCTCTTCTAGATTGTTGATTTCACTCTGATACCCATTTTACTTTCTCCAGATTTCTCTTTGTAAAAGTCAAGTATTTTTATAAATGTTTTTCAAGTGAGTGTTTGTAATTTGGCCAATATTTTTTCTACCAAGAAAATGAACAAGTGACTTTTCTAAAAACATTAAAGTTTAATCTGTTTTACACCTAAGCAGATAGCTTGCATATGCTCTCTGCCCTGGATCGTTTAGGTAAGTCTGAACCTAAACTATGCTTTGTGCCCTGACCCCATCTGTGCTCTGACTGCCAGATCTTTTCAGCCACAAAAAAGAGCTCCACACCCTTTATTTTACTCTTCATATTTCATTTTGTTTCTTGAGTAAATTACCAAAAGTGATTAAAAAAAAAAATCTCAGAACCCAATTTTCAGTCCTAAGGGACAGTCGCGCATGTGTCAGACCCCAGATGCAGACACTGCTCACACGGATTCTTTTGGGAGGAAGGCTTTCACATTGGAACATGCCCTTAT
The DNA here is from genome assembly GCA_016271365.2 of Neoceratodus forsteri. Lineage (NCBI taxonomy): Eukaryota > Metazoa > Chordata > Ceratodontiformes > Ceratodontidae > Neoceratodus > Neoceratodus forsteri. The sequence goes on from CM028131.1 coordinate 1,319,408,550, forward strand.
GTGCATCTTTGCACATCAGGCACATATGACGACTTACAGCTGTTAGCCTGTTAGCTGCATTGCCACAAAGCTAGACAGCTAGACAGTCAGGCAGGCCACTGAACTTTCTGTCTGGGATCTGAAGGTTACATGGCGCCAGTTGAAGGTATCTTACAATGCTAATGAGGCATAGGAACCACAGTCTGCATTAGGGGGATGGCATGACTTCACCTGTCCTAACTGGCACCATTGGCCTGGCATAAGGTGCTTAACTTGCACTTCCAAGGGATTTACTTCTTCTACCCTAGTCAGGCAGGAACTGTCAAGGAACCCTTCTGCTCCTGTACCACAGGAGGAGACCCTGCCTGGCCTTGACCAGTCTCAGATCTTGCCAGACCAGTAAGAAGCCCCTGACCTCAGTTGTTCTCCCCTACGACGAGGGCTTGAGGGTACATTGTCACCCTCAAGGTGAGCCAGCTCCTCCCACAGATAAGAAGGGAAGCTCGGTACTTGGACCCATAAGTGGGAATCAGTGGTGAAGAGTGATTCTTGGAAGTTATGAAAGTTACGTACCTACCATAACTGGTGATCTTCCGGACTGTCTTCACCATTGATTACTACACATGGTCAATATCCCCAGTTCTAGTAGAACTCTGGGTAGCTCAGGCATCTTCCTAGTTGCACTCCCTATGGAGTAGTTGTTTTAAAAACCAAAAGGAAAAACAAAAAAATACATCAAAACTGGTGCAAGGGTTCCTTTTAGGGCCCTCATACCAACACACACAAAAAAAAGAGAGAGGGTAGCTCTCATCCTCCCCTTTTCTTTATTCTTTCCTCCTTCTCCCTGCCTGGGATATATCCCTTTCTAGGGATGTGGATATGATGTTCTATCCGCACTGTCTGGCAGATGCCTTTCCCTTTAATTCCTGCCGGAACGTCTTCAAGCTGGCTTTGCCTACCCACCCGGGTGGTAGAACCCTCGGCTCCGCCCTTAGACACCAGATCTTCCTTTCCGCTTGGAAGGTTCAGGTTCCCTCCTTACCGCTCCCGCGTGTAGTAGGCCCTGGCACTTGATTCTTCGGATTTGCTTCCTAAATTTACTTTTAAACTTGTACGAGTTCCACCTTCAACCTTTTCTTCAATCGTTCCCGCAATGGAAGACAAGACCGCTCCCGGGTTTCACTGGTGCCCCTGTGGGCAGAAGATGTCACGAACTGACCCTCACGCCACATGCGTTTACTGCTTAGGCCACGATCACAATCCTCAGGTCTGCGATTTCTGTCGGTCCTTCCACCCGAATGTACTGGACAACCGCACTGCCATACTCCACCTGGGCGACCGGAGAAGCGTTACCCGCCAGTCAAATCCAAAGACGCCTGTTGGGTGGTCTCCATGGCTGCGGAGTCCACCGAGCAGCTTGAACAGCTCAAGGCCTTCGAGGAGGAGGCGTGCTGCTCAAACCTCTTCGGCTTTGGCCTTTGTTCCACTCCAATAGGTTTGTCTGTTTGCAGGTGACACCAAGATCTGCAATAGAGTAGATGATCCAGATGGGGTGGGCAGAATGAGAAGAGATGTGGATAAACTGGCAAAATGGTTGGAAGAGCGGCAACTGGGGTTTAACGCAAAGAAGTGCAAGATCATGCACATAGGGAAGAGAAACCCTGAAGCCACCTAGAGGTTGGGAGGGGAGTTGCTGGCAGCCACAAAGGAAGAAAGAGACTTGAGCATCATCATCACAAATGACCTGAAATCATCCAAGCAGACCACTAAAGCAGCAGGTAAGGCTAGAGGGATGTTGGAGTGTATTAATAGGGGTATTGCAAGTCGTAAGAGAGAGGTAATAATCCCTCTTTACAAGACACTGGTTAGGCCCCATCTGGAGTACTATGTGCAGTACTGGAGGCCGCACCTGCACAAGGACATTAACAAAATGGAGGCAGTAAGAGAAGGGCAACCAAAATGGTGCAGGGACTGCATCAGAAAACATATGAGGACAGATTAACGGAGCTCAATATGTATACCCTAGAGCAAAGGAGAGGGAGAGAGGTGATATGATCAAAACATAGATACATAGATTCATAGACAGTGTCGGCAGATAAGGGCCTATGGCCCACCCAGTCTGCCCATTTGAGCTTGTAAGTTCAGTTTATGTTTTCCTAGAAGTCTGTTGCCCCTTACCCCTGACCTCCAGAATTCCTTTATGTCTATCCCATGCATTCTTAAATCCCGTGATTGTTTCAGCCCCACCACTTCCTCTGGCAGGGTGTTCCACTTGTCCACCACCCGTTCTGTGAAGAAATTCTTCCTCATGTTTCCTCTGAATCATCCTCCTCCAACTTCATTCCATGCCCTCTAGTCCTGGAACATCTTTTCGCTTAAAAATAGTGTATTCCTGCACCCTGTTCCTCCCTGTGAGATACTTGTATGTCTCTATCATATCCTCTCTCCTCCTCTCCTCCAGGAGTACATGTTCAGTTCCTTCAACCTGTCTTCATAGGACTTGTGATGCAATCCATGCACCATCTTTGTTGCCTCCTCTGAACCTTCTCTACCTGTCTATGTCCTTACATAGGTATGGTCTCCAGAACTGTACACTGTACTCCAGGTGGGGCCTCACTAGTGTCTTGTATAGCGGAATTATGACCTCCTTTCCTGCTGGTGATGCCCTGCCTATACATCCCAGCATCCTATTTGCTTTTACCTGCTGCCTTGTCACACTGTTTCCTACCTTGAGGTCATCAGAGATGATAACCCTAAGATCCCTTTCCTGCTTGGTATGCTATATCCTCACCCCCAACTGATATATTGTGCCAGGTTTTGTGCCCATATGCATTATCTTGCACTTCTTTGCATTGAATTTCAACTGCCAAACCCCTGACCATTCTTCAAGTTTCTGCAGGTCCCTTCTCATTCTGTCTACACCTCTGGTGTGTCTACTCTGTTACAGAGCTTTGTGTCATCAGTGAACAGTGAAATTCTGCCTTCTAGGTCCTCTGCAATGTCACTGTTGAAGATGTTGAATAGGACCGGTCCCAGGACTGATCCCTGTGGTACCCCACTGGTCACTCTTCCCTCTGTAGAGTGACAGCCATTTACCACCACCCTCTGTGTCCTGCAACCCAGCCAGTTACCTACCCACCACACTACTGTCCTGCCCACACCCATGTTCCACAGTTTGTGTAATAGTCTTTTGTGTGGCACAGTGTCAAAGGCCTTGCTGAAGTCCAGATAGGCCATGTCCACTGCCCTCCCCTGATCCACCTCTCTAGTCACCCAGTCAAAAAATTCAACGAGGTTGGTCTGACATGACCTCCCCCTGGTGAAACCATGCTGCCTTGGGTCCTGTAGTCCATTGACAACCAGATGTTCCACCAGTCTCTCCTTCAGTAGTGCTTCCATGATCTTCCCCACTACCGAGGTGAGGCTGACTGGTCTTTAGTTCCCTACTTCCTCTTTGTTCCCGCTTTTGTATAAGGGGACTACATCTGCTGTCCTCCAGTCTTTGGGTACCTCCCCTGTTTCCAGTGATTCAAAACATTCAAACATCTTAAGGGCATTAATAAGGTGAAAGAGTCTAACATGTTTCAATATAAGAAAAATATCAGGACAAGAGGACACAGCATGAGATTAGAGGGAGGCCGATTAAGGGGTAATGTGGAGGAAGTTATTTTCACAGAAAGGGTGGTGGATGCATGGAATGGCCTACCCAGGAAGTGGTGGATATGAATACAGTGCAGGGCTTCAAACAGGCATGGAATAGGCATAAGGGAGCAATACAGATGAGTATGAATAGATAGGCCATTAACAGAGTACAGGCCTATGGCACATTCATAAGGTAGAAAAAATGGGCAGACTGGATGGGCCTTGCGGTCCTTATCTGCCATCAACTTCTATGTTTCTATGTTGGGCTCCACTTACTCGGCTTCCTTCAAGGAGCTGTGCCAATCCCTCTCAACTAAAGGAGAGTGTCCTTTGGGATTGCACAGTTTGAGCTCTCATGAGAAGGAGTCGAAGAAAGACAAGCAGAAGACTCATCATCGACATTCCTGGGAACGTTCCCATTCTCAGGAGACTTCGGTTTCGACTTTGGCAGAAACCGCAGCCATGGCTGCTGGTTTCACGGTGACCCCATCAGACTAGTTGGCCGATACGCTGGTCGATGATGTGGCCAAGATTTTTCTCGACCCAGTTGACCGGTTGTCGTCCGAGGAGGCCGATAATTCTCTTTTTAGGACTCCGGTCCTCCTGGTGACCTCTGACGGATCGGCCCAGCCTGCTGAGTCTAACCCGCCAGTCCCAGACTCTGGCCAGGAGGAGCTGTGGGGTTCCCCAGCTCCCTCTGAGGATCCCCATCGGCACCACCAATGGTCAAGATTGAGGTCTCGGTCTTCCTCTTCTGAGTCGAGCGGGTCTAGCCGTCATTGGCGATTTTGCTCCTGGCATCATGGAAAGTGGCACCGCCGCTATTCTTCTTCATCCTCCTCAGATGAGGAGAGGCTTCAATGCAAATTGCGTCGACACTACGAAGATTTAATGTGGCAGCAGCTGATCTTGACTGGACCGCAACCGACACTGGTTTCTACCCCGGCCATTAAGTGGCTGTCACCTGAACGGCCGATGTCGACTTCCCCATCCGGGTTGGTCACCACTGTCCCTCCCCCAACAGAGCCAGTGCAGACCACGTCAGCTCGGCCAAGGCAGGCCTCTCTGCCCATTTTGGTGGAGCCGCCACCTAAACAGCTGACGACTGGGGCTCCGACTAAGAAGGGATCAGCCAGCCAAGGGACTTCCTCATTGGCTGTCAGTCACCCTCACTCCCAACCATCCTAGGTGAGTTGAGTCCACTTTATGCAGACTCCTTAGAGTCTGGGGACTCCTCCCCTGCACTCACGTCCCATTGACACTGAGTCATTGGGAGGCATCTCCATGGACGAAAGTCCTTCCTTGTTCATGGGCATTCTTCAGCTCATCTTCTAGTCCACGGGGAAGGAGCTTGAGCCAGTCCAGAAATGGGCTCGGTATCCCCTCATGGAGATTCTGGACAAAGAGGATTCTCCCATGGAGGCCTCCCTGGTGGCTGAGGCCATTGTCGGTCTGGCCGTGGAGCTTTGACAGTGTCCTGTCTCTTGCCTGGTGCCCTCGGTCCGGATGGCCCACAAGTATGCGGCATCAACCGGCTCCCTTTTGGGGTTTTCAGAGCATCCCTTGGCCAAGGGATTGGTGGCTGACTCCATTTTCAGGTGCTCGGGCAATACAGGGGACATCGATAGACCGCCAGACAAAGAGTCCAAGGAGCTGGACCATTTGGCTAAAAAAGTCTATGCTGCCTCTTCACGCGGCCTTCGCCAGGCTAGTTTAGCTGTGCTGATGGTGCACTTCTCACATGCCCTGTTGGGCTCCCTGGATGTGGTGATTCCTCACCTCCTGGTGGACCTCCAGACTACCGTCAAGCAGGTCTGAGACCAGTGGAGGGCAGTGGCGAAGCAGCAACACCACATGGCTCTGGATATTGGCGACTCTTGTAGCCGCTCAGTCACGGTCGCAGTAGCCATGCACCGTAGGGCTTGGTTGAGGATCTCAACTTTCACAGTGGATACCCAACACAAGCTGGCAGATGTCCCCTTTTTGGGCACTGACCTGTTCTGGCCCAGTGTGGAGGGTCACCTCCAGTGCACTGAATAGTCCAGTACCACCCTAGACTCTATGACATCCACCCAGAAGGACATGGTTCCTAAGCACCAGAAGCGCAAGCCCTTTCAGTCCTCCACTCCTGCGGCAAAACCAGCCCAGCAACAGCAGGGGCCAGGAGGCTCAATCTTGGTGACCTCAGGCCAAGTTGGTGACCTCATCAGTCAGAAAGCCTGGAGGCATGGGACCCAGCGGCCCTTCGGCCAACTCCTCCTCCTCCTCCTCCTCCAAGCCTGCTTAGTGATGGGATGGAGGTTGCCACCCTCATACCCATCATGCCTCCCCTGGGTCCTCCCATAGGGGGCCGGCTCTGCCATTTTCTTTCCACCTGGTCCGTTGTCACTATGGACAGGTGGGTTCTGGAAGTGGTCAGCTAGGATCTGCCTCTGGAGTTCAAGCAGTACCCTCCAGGCCGAGCCTGCGCCCCACAGGAGGACTTGGTTTCTGCAGTCACGCAGTCAGCTCTTTGAGACGACATTGCCCAGCTTCTCTGCAAGGAGGTCATGGTCAGAGCTGCGGATCCTCTGGAACACCCAGGGTTTGTCTCCAGGTATTTCCTGGTACCAAAACAGATGGGGGGGGGGCAGGTGCCACATTCTAGATCTGCATGACCTGAACAAGTTTCTCAGGTCTCACACCTTCAGGATGGTAACTCTGGCACAGATCATACCATCTCTAGAGCAAGGCATGTGGTTTTGCTCCCTGGATCTTCAGGACACGTTCTTTTACGTCCCAATCTGTCCGTCCCATCGAGGGTTCCTCCATTTTCAGATGGAGGGAATCCTCTACGAGTTCCAAGCCATGCCCTTCGGCCTCTCCTCAGCACTCAGGGTCTTCACCTAATGCATTGCAGTGATGGCAGCTTACCTAAGGTGCTGAGGGGTCTGGGTGTACCCCACCTGGATGACTGGAACATAGCAGGTTCCTCCAGGCAGAAGGTGGAGCAGTCCAGAGACCTGGCCCTCCAGACTTGCTTCAAGCTTGTCCTCCTTGTCAATGAGGCCAAGTTGGAACTTGTGCCTTTGCAGGTGATACATTTCATCAGGACAGAGCTGGACTCTTGCCGAGCGAGAGACCGGCTCCCAGCGAACAGTGCGAAGGTTCTCTCTTCCTTTGCCCAACCATTTTTGGTTGGGCAGTCGCACCCTGCCCGAGACTTCCTGCACCTTCTGGGTTACATGGTGGCCTGCACCAGGATGGTCTGATGGGCCCACTGGCATATTCGCTCTCTCTCTCCAGTGGGAGCTGGCCAGCCAGTGGTCTCAGCGCAAAAATCACTTTGACCAGCTGGTCACTGTGACCCAGAGGTGGCTCATCCCAGCACATCTGCAGGAAGGGATCCCATATGTCCACCTCGAGTTGATGGTCATCTTGATGACCAGCACCTCTCTGATGCGCTGGGGTGACCACCTTGGGAAGCACAGAGTCCCCAGGCTCTGGTCCCCTCAGGAGTCCCGATGACACATCAACCTGCTGGAGCTCCGAGCAGTTTGGCTAGTCCTGACCGCATTCGCTCCGTTCATTCGGGGTCAAGTCATTCAGGTCCAAACAGACAATACCACAACAGGGATTTATTTAACTCTAAAAATTGATTAGCATTTTGCTCATAAAAGTGCTAAATCTTTGTGAAAATGCATAGCTCTTGCCTCACTGTGTTTAACAAACACAGCACTTTTAGAAAATCTATATAAATACTTTCTGTACAGTTAGTATAGTCCCAAGGAAAAAACTGCTAATCAATTATTTAAAACCCTGCCACAACCATGTACTAGCTCAACAAGCAGGGTGGAATGCACTCCTTGCCTCTGTGCAAGGAAGCTCTCTGCATCTGGACCCTTGTGCACAGCCTGGAGGCAGATCTCCTCACCATCCATGTGGCAAGAGCCTCGAATCAGCTGGCAGATGCCCTTAGCCAACTGGGTGAGGCATCTCACGAGTGGTCTCTCCATCTGAAGGTAGTACACAATCTGTTCTCATAGTGAGGCACCCCTCAGGTGGACCTGTTCACCTCCAGGGAGAGCACAAAGCTGAGGCTGTTTTGTGCCTGCCCCCCTCAGCAGGGTTCACTGCAGGGAATGCCTTCTTGAGGCTGTGGACCCCGGGCCTCTTTTATGCCTTCCTTCCACTTCCCTTGATTCACAAGGTGCTTCTCAAAGTCAAGAGGGGCAAGGCACAGGTGATCCCAGTGGCTCTGGACTGGCCCCACTAGTTTTGGTATCCCGATCTCCTCAGCCTCAGCAACAGGCTCCCGAGGCATCTTCCAGCATGCCTGGACCAGTTCTCCATCAATCAGGGGAAGGTACTCCATCAGGACCTTCAATCCCTGCACCTGATAGCCTGGTTCCTGAGTGGCTAGAGTTCCATGCTTTGGATCTGTCTGACAAGGTCCTCACGGTTGATGAGGTATCCCATAAGGAATTGACCAGAAAATGCTATGCCTTCAAATGGAAGAGATTCTTCATTTGGTGTCAGGGCAAAGGGCTGGACCCTTCGACCTGTCTAGTGGCTAGAATTTTGGACTACTTTTGGTCCCTCTCCCAAAGGGGACTTCGGTCGACGATTCTTAAGGTGCACCTGGTAGCCATCTCTGCTTATCGGTGCGCAGGCCGGTCAGCAGTTGGTGGCGCAGGAGAAAGTGGTCTGGTGCTTTTTCAAGGGCCTAGATCACATATCCCCTCCGGTGTGTGAACCACTGCCTCCATGGAATCTACTGCTGGTTTTGGCAAAGTTCATGGGCAAGCCTTTCGAACCGATGCACAGGTGTGACATCTCCCACCTGTTGTGGAAGACCAACTTCTTGGTGGCTATAACATCAGCCAGAAGGAATAGGGTGCTCCAGGCGCTTTCGGTGGAGTCTCCTTACCTGGTCTTTCACAGGGACAAGGTTGTCCTTCGTCCCCACCCGAAATTCCTTCCGAAGGTGGTGTCAGAGTTTCACCTTAACCATGTGTTGACTCTGCCAGTGTGCTACCCCAATTACACCTCAGAGGCCGAGTACAGGCTCCATACTTTGGACCTGAGATGAACGCTCACCTACAATAAAGAGAGTACGGCTGAAGTTCGGGGAGAGGTTCGCCAGCTGTTTGTCACCTACGCTGAAGCGGCACCTGGCAGACCTGCAGCCAAGTGGATGATTGGCAGGTGGATCACTTCCTGTATTGATCTCTGCTATAGGCTGGCAGGTAGGGAGCCTCCCATAGGGCTATGGGCTCATTCCACCCGCCATAATGCTGCATCGGTGGCTGCTTCTAGGGACGTCCCTATCCAGGAAATCTGCAGGGCTGCTACCTCAAAGTCAGCAAACACCTTAATTTCCCATTACCACATTGACCTCGAGTCATGCCAGGATGCTGGTTTTGGGGCCTCAGTTCTCCAGTCTCTTTTTCCCCAAGTAGGGGGTGTGCACCTTGCAGCCCTTCTCCCGGAGAACTGCTAGGAGTCTGCCAGATAGTGTGGACAGAACATCATATCCACATCCCTAGAAACACAGGTTACTTACCTGTAACAGTAGTTCTAGGAGTGGTATATGATGTTCATCCACACAAACCCACCCAACCTCCCCAGGCTCAGGCACGCAACCTTGCTTCCAGCAGGCTAAGATCTGGCGTCTAGGGGTGGAGCTGAGGGTTTTACCACCTGGGTGGGTGGGAGGAGCCAGCTAGAAGACATTCCGATAGGAATTAAAGGGAAAGACATCAGACAGTGTGGATGAACATCAAATACCACTCCTCAAACTACTGTTACAGGTGAGTAACCTGTGTTTCCTGGGGTATATCCTTATTAGTTGCTAAATTCAGTCTGTACCTCTTGGTGCTATCCCGGTATAACTCCACTTGGCAGTTGCACTACCTGTGTAAGACTGCTGTGCACTGTTTTGGATCAAGTACACTAGCTCTTACCCAGGGTACATCCCTTCTGTTGCAGGAGAAGCTGGTTCTTTTTCTCTGATGTTTTTTTTCTCCTGACTATGCCATAACATCCTTTTGGTTGGTATGCCATCTTCTTCTTGTATACCAGCTGGTCTGTTAGCCCACTAACCCTACGAGTGCCTGGGGAGATTAACATATCTCGACTCCTTTGGGCTGTTTGGCCCTAAAGCTCTACATGCACCAGAGATTCCTTTTTTCTGATGGGAAAAAGGGGACATATTTTGACTAGCTAGCCAGTCAGTTCTCTATCAGGTAGCATGGGATTTATTTTTTCCAGGAGTCTGTGTGATTCATTCCTATTTTGGTATACTTATGCCATCTCAGTTCTAAAGGTGTCCCAGTTCTGGGCATCACTTCTTTTCTGCCAGAGCCTCATGTTTCAGGGCAGCTGCCTTTTAGATCACTATCCATCTCATTTCAGGCTTGTGGTGCAAGACTTCGTTTCCATACCCAACTACACCTTTAGGTCACCTAGTGTGCACTTTTTCCTTTATTCAAAGCTTGGTTGTCAGGTTTTATTTTGCTGTTTATTTATATTTCCTCTATCCTTTCCCTATCCCTTTGGGCTAGGAGAATTCCTAGCCCGCTCTTATTTTTCCTCCACTTGTTTCTCTCCTAGTGAACAGAACTGAGGTGAGTAAGAGAGCTGACAACAGTAATTGGCTGGGCTAGCACATGGCACCACATGGGGGGATGCGCAGCACAGGTGCTATTTCCAGTAGCCATGGCTGACCCACTGACAAAAACTTCGCTCCCGTGGGTTCCTTGTGCCTCCAGCCCAGACCCATAAGTGGTAATCAATGGTGAAGATATTCTGGAAGATCAACAGTTATGGTAAGCATATAACTTTCATTTCTCTTTGTATCAGTCTTCTGAGATCATACCAGGTTAGGAAAAAACACTTCCTGCGAGGCCTGTTCTGCTATTTCTGACTCTCCCATGGGGATCTTCCCAGGCAGGGTTACCAGATGTCCTCTTTTACTCGGACATGTCCTCTTTACAGCTGAGGATTTTTGGTCCGGGTGGATTTTCTCTGCAATGCTCTTTTGTCCAGGTTTTGGGCTTCTGACTCTGCGGCTCTGCTTCTGTCACTACACTGAGTGAGGCTGTTGTTTGTTACCATGGCAGCCAGGGGCAGACAACAGGTCAGAAGTCTGAGCGGGTAAAAGAAAACCCTGAATTGTGACTTCCGATTAATTTCTATCAATCAGTCTCCTATGCGCCCTCCTGCTGCTTGCTGCGCGCAGCTACAAGTTTTACTCCTACAACTACTGCAGTCACTGGGCAGGCATCAGTGCTCTCTCGCCCCCTGACTGGTCCGCATTCTTTGGCCCCTGATTGGCTACGTTGCTTCGTTACTCTGCACTGCAGTGCATGACAGTCATTGTGTTTGACCCGTGTGTACGGGATTTGCTGAATGAGCAGCTTGTTGCATGTGTGGCCAGAACGCAGGATGTATGGTGTGCCACGTGGCTGTGGACACACCGTAAAAGGTTTTTAATTTGCTTGCTGTCATTTCTTTCTTGTTCAACCCGGGCCATGATTAGTCACCTGTGAAATGGAACATCGATCGCAAGTTCACAACCCACCCAGCAAGTGAGAAACATAGACTTTGACGGCAGTTAAGGACCACTTGGCCCACCCAGTCTGCCCATTTCCCTACCTATTGGATAAGCTGCAGATTCTAGTTAACCAATAGCCTACTTCCTGCAACCCCCCACTATAATTGTCTTATGTCTGTCCCATGCATGTTTGAATTCCCCCACTGTTTTAGACCCCACAACCTCCCCAGGAAGGCGGTTCCATCGTCCACCCACTCTCCATGAAAAAGAAAATTCTCACATTACCCTGAGCCACCCCCCGTGATCTTTTTAAATTGTGCCCTTGTTCTATACATCTCTTTTTCTGAAAGATGCTACCCTCCTGGATTGTGTTGATTCCTTAAGGTACTTGAAAGTTTCTATCATGTACCCCCCGTCCCTCCTTTCATCAAGGGTGTACATATTAAGCTCTCTTAGTCTCTCTTCATATGGTTTCTGATGCAGACCCTGCACCATTTTAGTTGCCCTCCTCTGGACTGCTTCTATCCTGTCTATGTTCTTGGGTAGATGAGGTCTCCAAAACTGCACGCAGTACTCCAGATGGGGTCTCACCAACTGTCTGTACAGAGGGATAACCACTTCCCTTTTTCTACTTGTGATGCCCCTCCCTATGCATCCCAGTATCCCCCTGGCTCTCCTTACTGACTTCTCACATTGCTTACCCACCTTTAGGTCATCTGATATGACTACCCCCAGGTCCCTTTCCATTATTGTTGTTGTTAGTATCTCCCCTGCTATTGTGTACTCTTCTCCTGGGTTTTATTTCCCAGGTGCATTACTTTGCACTTCTTAGCATTGAATCTAAGTTGCCATATGTCTGACCATTCCTCCAATCTTGCCAAGTCCCTTCTCATCCTTTCTACCCCACCTTGTGTATCAACTCTGTTACAGATCTTTGTGCCATCTGCAAAGAGGCATACCTTTCCTTCCAGACCCTCTGCAATGTCACCTATAAAGACGTTCAAGAGGACTCAACCCAGTACTGAGCCCTGAGGTACTCCACTAGCAACCCCCCTTTCTTTGGAATGTGTTCCATTCACTATTACCTTCTGTGTCCTGTTGTACAACCAGTTTGCTACCCAGGCTACCACCCTGGGACCCACTCCCAGGCTGGCTAACTTGATTATTAATCTTTTGTGCGGGACTGTGTCAAATGCCTTGCTAAAGTCTAGGTAGGCCATATCCACAATCCCTCCCTGGTCTATTACTTTGGTCACCCAGTCAAAGAAATCAATTAGATTCATCTGACATGACCTTCCTGCTGTGAATCCATGCTGCTTTGGGTCCTGTGCCCTGCTGGCCTCGAGGTACTCAACAATTCTTTCTTTCAGAAGGGATTCCATCATTTTCCCCACCACTGATGTCAAAGATCCCCATCTGCCCACAAGGACTAGAGGACTTTTCCGGAGCTGCTGGGGAGGTGAGTACCAATCGACTGTCCTGTTCTCTGTCCTGACTGAGTTGACTTAGTGAGTGGGACTGACTAACACCCTCCCACCTTAAATCCAGACCAAAATAAATGTAACATCATGTCACTGAAGGGGGGGGGGGGAGGTTGTTAAGGACTAGGTTGCTTGTTGTTGTTGCTCTGTAATGTTTTTTTTTTTTTAATATTTTATTTCTGCCTTTGGATCTTATGAATGATTATTGCTGGTTCATGTGATTTATTTGTCCTCCTGCGAGTCCTGCCTGTAGTTTCTGTTCAAATTCTGTGTGCTGTCAGACTAGTGCCAGTCCTGGGCTGGACCCAAAATACAGCTAATAAATCTGGCCACCTGAGAGGGTGGAGTGGTAGAGCAGGATTGGAAAGCTGACTGCTGGCTCCTGTGCCACTGCTGATTGAAGGGCATAGGGCTGCACTTGTAATCCATCCTAGGTGTGGTGTGACTTGGGGCATGGGGGGGTGGTTACGGGCATGGTGTGGTGACTGAGGGTATGGGGAGGTGACTGAGGGCATGAAGGAGGCTGAGGGCACAGGATGAGTGTGGCAGTGGGTGTGAGGGGGTGGCTGAGGGCATGGGGTGGTGGCTGAGGGTGTGGGGATGTGGCTGAGGGCATGAGAGGAGCTGAGAGTGCAGGGCAGGGGTAACAGAGGGCATGAGGGGTGGCTGAGGGCACGGGGTGGTGGCTGAGGTTGTGGGGAGCTGGCCGAGGGCATTAGGGGGCTGAGGGCGCAGGGCAGGGTGGTAGAGGGCATGAGGGGGTGGCTGAGGGCACAGGGTGGTGGCTGAGGGCTTGAGGGGGCTGAGGGCACAGGGCGTGGGTGGCGGAGGGCATCAGAGGGGGCAGTGGCTGAGGATGTGGGAGATGGCTGAGGGCATGAGGGGCTGGCTGAGGGCACAAGGGGGGATCCTCTTTTTGGTGTTCCAGAATCTGTTAACCCTATTCCCAGGGCCACCATTTTGGCAAATTCCTTGGATGTAGGTGTGCCAGGACTGGGAATCTCTGCCCACTCCACCTCTAGGGAGAAGATGATGCCAGAATTTCATGGTTGAGGTGGAGGCCTAGAAGGCCAGGAGCCTAAGCCATTTCTTTGTGAAAATGCCCACGTTCTTCACTTCTTGAGGGCCTTTGATATGGTATCAACATTGGGTCTGGATCAGTGCCATGGAACAGTGGTACAGGGAGTCAGATAAATACCAGTTCAGGGCTCCTTTTCTAGCACTGAATCCACCTGGGGACTACACCTTGTCTCCATCAACATCCTCAACTGAGGATAGCACATCATCCCTCCACCTGGCCTCTTCTGCTGAATATGTGCTGTATCAAGGATTTGTGGTGTAGATGCTTTAGGGGTTGGACCTCCCACTTGCCCTGCCATTGGGACTCCTAGGAGTTCCCATTATGGACACCACTGTCATTTCTCTGTGACCCAGAGCCATGGAGGAGGCAGCCAAAGCCTTGAGGAGACATCCATTTCCTACATCCCTTGTCCCATGGACCTCTACATGTGGTATCCCACACCCTCTGGATCTGCAGGATATGTACCACATCCTATATCAGGACTTCAGGTACTGCAGACCCAGACGGGGCCGTAATGCCTATGGTGCAACCATCCTCTCCTTGCAGACTCTGTGGAATCCGATGCTTTGGGAAGGAAGGTATTTACCTTGCCATGCTCACTCACGTGCATGACTGCACATCAGGCACAAACGGCACCTGCAGTCATCACCTGTGCTTGCTGCTTTGTGGTTTTCTAGCTGCTATGCCACAAAGCAAGATAGCCAATCAGGTCCTTAAGCTTCCCGCTTTGGGCCCAGAGGTAGCACAGCACCAGTCAAGGGCACCTTATGATGCCAACAAGGTGGCCTCTACAGGTAGCATGGCTTTGTCTCTCCAGGCTGGCACCATTGGCCTTGTGTAAGGTGCTAAACTCACACTTCCAAGGGGCTCATTTCCTCTCCCCTCAGGTCAGGTTGTAGCTTTTGGGGAAAACTCCTGCTCCTGTACTGCAGGAGCCCCCCAACTCAACTCAGTCATGGGTGTTGTCATACTGGCAGGAACCCTTTCCCTTAAAGGGGCACTGTCAGCTTTGCCCCTCGTTTCCTGCTAAATTTCCATCTGACATTCTACAACCACAAAATTGTAAAGAGGTGACTGTAGAATGCCTCAGAATAAAAGAAAAAGTGATCAGCTTACAAATTTTCATAATTTACGAACTATTTCCATTACTGGTGTCCCGGCTTAAAATCTCCATGCCCCGGAAGCCTTTCCATGCTAAGAATGCACATTTACGGGGAGCGCTGTCCCGACCCGCACATTTTTAACACTGGCATACTAAAAAACTGTTAATCCATAACAGAATGGTATTACAAATCTTTGGTGGTGTTTACAAATAAAACCGAGGGCTTGTTCTGGCGCAAAATACATTTAAAAGCTGGTGCCCAAATCCCACGCATATGCAGTGGCAGCATGGAACAAGATCCCGCACCAGCGTGAGAAAGTGCTGTTACTACACATGCGCAGGATTTGGGCACCAGCTTTTAAATGTATTTTGCGCCAGAACAAGCCCTCGTTTTTATTTGTAAACACCACCAAAGATTTGTAATACCATTCTGTTAT
The DNA here is from genome assembly GCA_016271365.2 of Neoceratodus forsteri. Taxonomy (NCBI): domain Eukaryota; kingdom Metazoa; phylum Chordata; order Ceratodontiformes; family Ceratodontidae; genus Neoceratodus; species Neoceratodus forsteri. The sequence goes on from CM028131.1 coordinate 1,319,423,809, forward strand.
GGATTAACAGTTTTTTAGTATGCCAGTGTTAAAAATGTGCGGGTCGGGACAGTGCTCCCCGTAAATGCGTTTTCTTAGTATGGAAAGGCTTCCGGCATGGAGATTTTGCCGAACACCTGTGTAATGGAAATAGTTTGTAAATTATGAAAATTTGTAAGCTGATCACTTTTTCTTTTATTCTGAGGCATTCTACAGTCACCTCTTTACAATTTTGTGGTTGTAGAATGTCAGATGGAAATTTAGCAGGAAACGAGGGGCAAAGCTGACAGTGCCCCTTTAAGCGTTCTTCCCCTCCCAGAGGGATGAGGGTAATATTGTGCTTTCACTGTGAGCCAGTTCCTCCCTCATAAAATAGAGAAGCTCGGTAGTCTAACCCATACAGTAATTTGGACACAATGGAGAAGATTGATTCTGGGAAAATATAAAAGTTAAGTGCTCACTGAACTGTTATTCTTCCTGAATATCTTCTGCACTGAGTACAACACCCACCCACCATCCCTCTCTCTTGCGGAGCTAGGGCCTCTGGGCAGCTCACCATGACCATGCAGTGGCATAATAATACTTTATTTTTGCTGTCACTCTCCATTTATCCGTCTCTCCTGCCTCTCCTTGTTGGAATTCTGGCTTTGAACAAAACAAAATAAAAACAACTACAAAAGCTCTGTCCCTTTTCCTGCCTGGGGTACATCCTCATTACCTTTGCTATATCCCTATTAGTTGCTAAATGTGATTTCAGTCCTGATTCCACTTGATAGTAGCCCTGTCTGTGAATTTGCACTTGTAGTAGCAGACTTAGTTCAACTGGAGCAGCTACCTCCATCTCAGGGTACCCCCCCTTTTTTTTTCAAATAAAATTTTGTTGAAAATCCTTTTCACATTATAACACTCAGACATGGTACAGTGCATGAAAAAATAAAACAATTTACAAGGAAATATACACAATAGTTATATATGTATGTAACCCCCCCTACAAATGGGGGTTCCCGAAAAGTCTTCCTCGAGCTTGCCTAAATGCTCACTGCCAGGCTGGTGTCCTGTGTTTTAGCAGTTTAAATGTGATTGCCAGAGAGTGCCTGTATAGCCTCTGTGTACTGTCTCGTTAAGAGCTGCCTGGATTGCAGTCATAAGTAATCTGAGAGGGAACTCTGTTGAAAAATGTAACTATTTGCTGATAATCATTTAGAGTGATAATGATAATGTAGTTTGTCTAACCTGCCTTCTTTGCAGCAAGGACTGTTTTATCTCCACTATCTTGGTCCTGGACTGCTGAATTGGACCAATCAGTTCTGGTGGGACCTAAAATGGAGCCGGACTACAGGAGCTGTCTGGAGTAAAAGTCTGTAGGAATTGTAGTTTTGGGCTTTTTGCCCTTTTTTGCATTTGAAGGGTGAGCCTTTGTTGTGACTGACAGGAGGATCAGCCAACCGAACCTTTTGGATCTTGGGGAAATTCCCAAGCTGTTTGCTGTTAGAGGGAGATCTAAGTTGGGAGCTGAAGAAGCAGCAGCTCAATACAGTCTCTGTGGAAAGGCCTGAGTTTTGGCCTGCATGCCTGCCTGCTGCCCCTGAGAGGGAGAGAAGAGAATTATTTTGGACTAATTCCAAGTTTGTGAGAATGAAGTAAGCCACTGATTTTTTACCAGGCTCATACCTGAAGAAGACCGAAGATTTTGCTAAATGCGATCGTCCTGTCAGGATTTCCAGCTGCTTTTGAATCCCCAGTTTGTGCAGAGACTTTGCGATCGTGACTGGAGAGCAATTTGCCTAGTACAATAGAATTTCCTTACATGTAAATGTGCTGTGTATTGAAGGTGGGTCGTAATTTGGTTGCCCACTGTGTGAACTGTGTTCTGCTTGCTGGAAGCTGTACCCAGCCCAAAACGGACTGTATCCGAATTTGTCTCCATTTGGCCTGGACCTTGCCACACTGGCCCAGCCAGACTACCCGCTGCACAGAGAAAGCCATTGACGAGAGACCTGCCTGGGGATCAGCCCCCTGCTCCATGCTTGAACAGGAATGACGCCTCAGCGAATCATGTGGGCCGTGCTTCTCCTGGCACTCCAGATCAACACCTGCAGTCTCAATTTTCATCCAGCCTGTGTCCAGTTTTGGGTATCATGAGTAATCATCAGGGTAGCTCCCTGCAACAGCAGCCTAATCTAAAAGTGTGTCATCTGATTGTCGTCTTGTTTTCTTTTCACGAACTGAGCCCTCCGGCTCCGGATTACAAATAGTGTGTGTTGTGCATGTTGTTTTCTGCCATCACAGGGCCCCAACCAGCTGCAACGTTCTTGGCTAGCCCACCATTCTCCATCTGGGTACCCAGAGTGTGTGACTGTTTATGGACCCTGAAGTACATGCATAACTGTTTGACTGATACAGCCTTTAAGCAAATTAACCTGATTACGCCCCTCCCTTGTTCTAGTCCCTTAAATAAATCAGATCTAACTATTTTTTGCATTTACACTCAATGTGGTTCCAGTTTGTGCAACAGTACTGGACTGCTGTTATTTGCTGTGTATAACCTTGTTTTACAGGGGGTCCCCAGGGTCATGCCAGAGGAAAGCCCTGGTAGTAAGTACAAACAGTGTGGCTACTTGTGTGGTGTATCAGGGGTATTGTGAAAGTGATTACTGTGTATTGTTCCGGCCACTAGTAAGGAAAGAGGGGGGTTACAGTGTCCTGGAGGGCTGTGCCCAGGTTAGCTTGACCACTACCAACCAGGTGGAGGCACCCATTTCAGAACTCAGGCCCCTTAACCTGCTACTAGCCAAGCAGGCAGGGGTAGTAGCCCTTGGGATAGCGCCACCTGGGGGTTACATTTTAGAGGCTCACCGCTGGGATTTTGTGTCTTCTAGTGGCCACAAATTACGAATTATTGTTAAAGAGTAATGGCTACCCCAGTAGAAATGGCTGTACGCCAGTTGGTGGGGTGGTGTACTGGGCAGGAGATCGACCCCCAAAAGGCTCTGCTTATACTGGATATTCCTCTGGGTACCGGTAAGGACACTGTAGAGGGAGTACTCTACAAAGTTGAATGTTTAAAAAACCCTGTGGTGGTGGGTCGACAGGCTGATTTGGTCGCCCAAACTTTTATAGCCTTAGTAGAGTGTAGTGACCTTGTGGACAGCTCTAAAGTGCCACAGACTATTGCTCCAGAAGGGGTTCCAGCTGCCTGGAGAGTGATAACAAAAGACAGTAAAGACCCCGGGGAGGATGAGCTCCCCCCATTATCTGAGACTTTTAAGGAGAAATTTGCTAAGTTGTTGCTGGAGGAAGGGAAAACCATAGAGGACTGTAAGAAACTATTCCTGCCACCTGGGGGTGTTCCTTCCCCAACACCCCTTCCCACTCCAGCACCTGTTACTGCCCCACCTTCTGCACCCATGCCAATGCTGGCCCCTATATTTGTACCTGCCATTAGCCACGACTCCTACCGAAGTCTGAGAATCATCTCGGGTACCCTCCCCACACCCAGGGGGAGGATGACTGGGAGACCTGGATAGACTATGTTGCCCCTCTAGTACTTGAATGGCAATGTTCAGAAGCAGAGAAACAAAAGAGGTTGAGTGAGAGCCTCCGAGGTCCTGCCCTGGCTACCATCCATGCCAAGCGGGCCAATAACCCCGGAGCAACTACACAGGACTATCTTGATGCATTGGAGAATGTGTATTGGAGCCCGGATTCAGATGAGGATCTGTGGTGAAGAGTAAGAAATGCTCAGCAGTACCCAGGGGAACCATTGTCTGTGTATGTCCCTTGGCTTGAAAAGCTGCTACAAGAATGCTTCAGAAAGGGTAGTTTGCCGTCAAATGAATTAGATCGAACTAGGCTGGACTGGATCCCTAAGTCCGCTCCGTTTTCAGAATTGTTACTGCTTCAATTGTGCCTTGCCACTCGACTGGAATTGCCCCCCTCCTATGACGAGCTAATGAAAGAAATTCAGGGGGTTGAGCAAAGGCGACCCCGTGGGGGAATTGCACCCATGTCTGCTACTGCTGCTGCGCAAGTGACCGAGAGTGATCAGCCAAGTGAGGCTCAGGGGCAAATGTCGGCACTTAACGAACGCTCTGAGAATGCAAAGGACTTCCCACCCTGGGCCCAGCATTGGAAAGATGAGCTACTAAAGGAAGTCCGAGAATTGAAGACAGGTGCCTCTGCAAGGGTTTCCCTCATGGAAAAAGATTCTAGTCCCTTTCAGGACGTGACTACCATTGGGGTGGTGGTGCACCCTCAGCCATCCGTTACTGAGGGTGGCTCCAGGGCTGAGATCACCGGATTGACTGCCACTCTAAAGGAACTGTTAAGACACGTTGCACCACTCTCACCACTGCAAGCAGATACTAGACCCCAATCTCTTACTACTGCTTCTGTTCCTCATATGATATTCTCTCCCAGGATGACCCAGGAGTCTATCAATTGTCACAACTGTGGAAAGGATGGCCATATAAAAAGAGAACGCCAGAGTAGTAAACAGACTCCAAGGGGAGCTCCAAAAAGCAAATCAATGGCCAAAGGGTGCCCGAAATGTCTGCAGTGAGGGTTCGAGAAACCCTAACTCAAATTTCTTTGTGGCTAAATCATCTGTCCAGGCCTCTGATACTGCCTCTCCAGACTGATCCAAAATAGTGGGCCCTTCAATGGAGACTACGGTGACTGTGAATGGTATTCATACTCAGGCTGTGCTTGACAGTGGGTCACAAGTGACCATTGTATTCCAGGACTGGTATGACAAACAGTTATCTGATGTGCCTTTGCAGTCCCTGGAAGGCCAACATGTGTGGTGCCTGAGCGACAAGTCTTATGCCTACCTAGGGTATATCCACCTCTGGTTGTCTTTTCCTGCAACTGTAACTGGTGTAGAGGAGCGAGTAGAGACATTGGCCCTAGTGTGTCCCCCCCCCCCACCGGACTGTATGATGGGGTCCCCCTGTTAATTGGGACAAACACCCATATGTTTGGGAGACTGGCGCAACTTTGTCATGAGAAACAAGAGCGACGGACTGGGATGGCCCTGAGAATTCTGGCTCTGATCAAGAGGGCCTATGATTTGCAACAGAAACCCGAGGAAGTAGACCAGGATGAACCGGTGGGGATCATGTGGAAAAAGGATCCCGATTCAATGGTACTGGCCCCTAACGCCCAATGTACCATTTAAGGGGAGGTCTGCCTCCGGATAGATGTCAAGAACAAAATACTGATGTTGGATGTGCCAGGTGATGGAAAATTGCCAGAAGGATTATTGGTCAAGCCCAGCATCTTGCCTGCTCATGCCCATGCCTGTGCATGACGAGTGATGGTCCAGATTCACAAAGTGTCAGATTGGGAGATCCGGGTGAACAGAGGGTGCACCCTAGCTATGGTACACTGCACAGACACTGCAGTATTGCCCAGCAACAAGCACCCTGGTGAGAAGGCAAGAGTGACCCTAGACTTGTTTGACTTTGGTGACTCCCTGTTGCCAGCTGAATGGAAGGCTAGAATTAGCAAGAGACTTGCCCAGAGAGACCAAGTGTTTTCATTGAAGAAATGGGATGTGGGATGTGTCCAGGGTGCGGAGCATCACATACGCCTGCACAATGAATGGCCATTTAGAGAGAGGTCCCGACGCCTAGCCCCAGCAGACATAGATGATGTGAGAAGACACCTGCAGGAAATGCTCACTGCTGGCATGATGCAAGAATCCAGGAGCCCATACACTGCTCCCATTGTGGTTGTGCGTAAGAAGAATGGGTCTGTGAGGATGTATGTTGATTATTGAACCCTGAACCGGCAGACCATCTCAGACCAATACACTATGCCTCGTATACAAGATGCCCTGGACTGCTTGAATGGGAGCAAATGGTTCTCAGTGTTGGATCTTTGCAGCAGATACTACCAGATGCCGATGGCCCTGGAAGACCGTGAGAAAACAGCCTTCATCTGTCCATTGGGGTTCTACAAGTTTCTGAGGATGCCACAGGGGACCCCGGCCACCTTTCAGCGACTGATGGAATGTGTGGTGGGAGATATGAATTTTCTGGAATGCCTGGTGTACTTGGACGATGTCATTGTGTTTGGGAGCACCTTAGAGGAGCATGAGAACCGACTGTTTAAAGTCCTAGACCGACTGGAAGACTTCGGCCTCAAGCTGTCCATTGACAAGTGCCAGTTTTTCCAAACCTCCGTGAAGTATGTGGGGCACATAATATCTACAAAAGGGATAGAAACTGATCCCAGTAAGGTTGGAGCACTGACTACTTGGCCCCAGCCCCATAATCTGAAAGAACTACAACATTTCCTGGGGTTCTGTGGCTACTACTGCAGGTTCATAAAAGACTATTCCAAGGTGATTCGCCCACTCTTGAACCTTACCCAGGGTTACCCTCCTATCAATCATAAATACAAAAAAGGGTCCATTAAAGAACCAGTAAACGTATACTTCCACCCAGGTGAACTCTTCAGGCCCCACTGGATGCCTGACTGTGAAGCAGCCTTCCATGAGATCATATACCAGCTCACCCATGCCCCCATCCTCGCCTATGCTGACCCCACCAAACCCTATGTGCTGCATACGGACACTAGTCTGCAGAGTCTAGGAATGGTGCTGTATCAAGACCATGAGGATGGCCTCAGACCAGTAGCTTTCGCCAGTAGGAGCTTGACCCCGTCCGAACGAAACTACCCTGTGCATAAGTTGGAGTTCCTTGCCCTAAAATGGGCCATTGTTGACCAGTTTCATGAATACCTCTATGGGGCAAAGATATTGGTGAAGACTGACAATAACCCATTGACCTATGTACAGATTTCAGCTAAGTTAGATGCCACTGGGCACCGGTGGCTTTCTGTATTATCAACCTATGATTATGCTATCGAATACAGACTGGGCCTGAACCATACTGATGCTGATGCCCTATCAAGAAGGTCCACTTCTAAGAGTGATTGGGTCAGGCTGTCTGAACCTGACATTCGAGCATTGTGCCAAAAGTTTGATAGTGATGAACAGATGTCTGCGGACACAGTGGACTGTTTAGTAGATTGCTTGGGCCCTTCTGACACCTGCATACCAGCTGCTTATTGCCACTTCTCTGCTCTAGACATTAGTGCACTACCTCAATTTGGCAATGACAGCATTCAGTGGGCTCAATCCCAAGATAGATGATTCAGCCAGCACTTGAAGCCTTGCGTGCGGGGAAAGATGTGTCTTAAGTTGTGTTCCACCGACTTGCAAACTGCTTTATTGTTTAAAGAAGGCCGCAGATTGAAGTCACTCAATCAGTTGTTGTATAGAGAGATAGTAGATCATAGTGGCAAAGTAAAAAAGCAACAATTTGTCCTTCCCACAGCCTTTAAAGGTTTGGTACTGAGGTCCCTCCACAATCACATTGGGCACCTCAGTATTGAAAGAACCTTTGACCTGGTACGATCTCACTTCTACTGGCCTAAAATGGGGGCCGATGTTGAGCACCATGTAAAGACGTGTAGTCGCTGCCTGCAAAGAAAAGCCCTGCCTCAGAGGGCTGCCCCCTTGTTAATATTACTACCGGCACCCCTCATGGAACTAGTCTGCATAGACTTCTTGTGTTTAGAACCTGATCAGCGGAACACTGGCAATGTGTTAGTGGTTATAGATCATTTCACATGGTATGCACAAGCTTTCCCAAACAAATATCAAAAGGCTTCTACCGTGGCCGAGGTGCTAGTGGAAAATGTCTTCGTTCACTATGGTGCCCCCATCGGATTCATTCTGATCAAGGCAGAGACTTTGAGAGTCGGCTAATCAAAGAAATGCTCTCTCTATGGGGGTGCGAAAGTCAAGAACCACCCCTTAACACCCGCAGAGGGACCCTCAACCAGAACGCTTTAACCGCACCCTGCTAGACATGCTAGGCACCCTCCACCCAAAAGACAAGCATAAATGGAGCCAGCGGATTAGCACCTTGGTACACGCATACAATTGCATGAAAAATGATGCTACCGGGTTCTCTCCCTACCGCCTCATGTTCGGGAGAGAGGCCCGGCTGCTGGTTGATGTCTGTTTCGGGGGTCTCTCCAGTTGGGGTCCGAGTTGAAAACTACTTGCAATATGTACAAAAACTGAAAGCTCAATTGAACCATGCCTATCAACTGGCCCAGACAATGGCCGCCAAGAGAAATCTAGCCAACAAAGAGAGGCATGATAAAAAAAGTAAAGAGCTTCGACCTGGAGACCGTGGTTGTTACTCAATTTGGGACTGCATGGTAAACACAAAATTGCTGATCGGTGGCAACATCTTCCCCATGTAGTAGTTGGAAAGTTGGATGATTTACCTGTGTACAAGGTGCGCCCAGAGAACAACTCCAAAGCTGTCAAGACCATGCACTGTAACCACTTGCTACCTATTGGCCAAGTCATAATTGAGGCTGAACAATCAGAGATTGATTCCCCTGGGCCGGTGACTCGTGCTGGTGCAAGAAAGAGACAGAGTCAACCTACCCCAGTGGTCACAGATTTAAGGTTTCCTCCGCAGCAGGCCCAGAATGATAGTGGCTGTCAGTCCACTTCTGACGAAAGTGAATAAGACCATGCTTATTACCCCTTTTATGAACTGAGTCAGCTGTTTCGAGGTAATCCCCTGATAAATTGCGGGGATGAAGCTGGGCCTTCTGGACTGACTTACCCCCCAGCTTCGTCCTTGGAGCCAGTGCTCCCTGAAAGTGAAGTGCAAAGTATCACGTCTGAAGATGCTGATTCCCTGTGTATTGTGGAACTGTATCATTTGCCTGAAGAAGGGACTGAGGGTTTGAGTCTTTCTGGTGACATACCAGAACTTGAAGAGCACTATGAGAGTGCTGACACCCCCCCCCCCTTCAGTGCCTCAAAGCTTGATTGTGCCTGAGTCTTCGCAAAATGAGTGAAGTGTTGTAGAAACAGAGCATGCAGAGCAAGGAGCCGACAGTGCCCTAAGTTTGGACATTCTCACCCAGGCAGAGGCACCCTTCGCAAGTGACGAGAGTCCCCAGACCAGTGCTGAGAGTGCAGAGACTGTAGTTGTCCCACTCAGAAAGACTGGCCGAGCTGTCAAGCCAGTTGTACACCTCAGTTATGATTCTTCCGGGAGGCCAGTGGACTTGCCTCTCCATATAGTTCACAAAGGTGTTAATGTTTCACAAAGCTCACTACCCAAATTGAGCTTAACAGCCCATTCCGGGTTACTTGTTCTGCACTCTCACCATGGTGCCCCTGCCAGTTCCATGTGATAATTGCGCTTACAAAATAGCGACCGTCAAAATAGCGACTGGCACTGCCAATAGCAGCTACTACTACTTTTTCCTTCAACTGTTGTTTTTTGTATGACTACTTGATATAAATGTGGGGGCTGTGCCCCACACACTCCTCATCTTAAAGATTCTAACATCACAACGCTCATTGATTTTGGAGAGAATTACATATTCGGAACACCGTTATTATGAGTTGCTATTCTGTGTCATTTGCTATTTTGCAGTCGCTATTTTGCCATTCGCTATTTTGCAGTAGCTATTATCACGGGATACCGCGCCTGCCCCATCCAGCCCCAAGTTAGCTGATAGGGAAGGGCCCCCTCTTGCCAAGGTACAAGAAGTTATTACCTGATTTAGTATAGTAATGTTCAACTGACTTGTGTGAAATATGCCTAATGTATTGTCAGAATGGACAAAGTAGTGGGAAATGTAGTGAATGTGTATAGTAAAGTAATAAGTTTATGTTAACTGATGCATGATGGTACAGACTTGACGCGGACGCCAAGTTTTCTCCAGGCAGGGAAGGGTGTAACCCCCCTACAAATGGGGGTTTCCAAAAAGTCTTCCTCGAGCTTGCCTAATTGCTTACTGCCAGGCTGGTATCCTGCATTTTAGCAGTTTAAATGGGATTGCCTGAGAGTGCCTGTATAGCCTCTGTGTACCGTCTCTTTAACAGCTGCCTGGATTGCAGTCATAATTAATCTGAGAGGGTGCTCTGTTAGAAGATGTACTTGTTTGCTGATCATTTGTTAGAGTAGTAATAATATTGCAGATTTTTCTAAGCTGCCTTCTTTGCAGCATGGACAGTTCTGTTTGTTTCCATCATCTTGGTCCTGGACTGCAGAATGGGCCAATCAGTACATTTGGAACTCATTCTGGAGCCTGCCTACAGGGGCTTGATGGGGCCATAAATTGTAGGAATTGTAGCTTTGGGTTTTGGCACCTAAAATAACCTGGAGGGGGAGCCCTTGTTGTGACTAACAGACAGATCAGCCAACTGAACCTTTTGGATCTTTGGGAAAGTCCCACACTGCTTGCAGTTTCAGTTAGATCTGAGTTGGGAAGTAAAGAAGTAATAGCTCGAGATAGTTCGATCAACAGTCCATAGTGGATTCACACGGGAGAACTGTGGAAAGGCCTGAGTTTGTGCTGCATGCCTGCCTGCTGTTCCTGAGAGGGAACTTGTTTTTTTTTCTTTTGGACTGATTTTGTGCTTGCCATGTAGTCCCAAATTGCGTAACAACACACGGTCTCCAGGCCATAGCTCTTGAGCCTTTACTCTCTTGTCATGCCTCTCTTTGTTGGCCAGATTTCTTGTAGCAGCCATTGTCTGGGCCCACTGATATGCATTGTTCAATTGAGCTTTCAATTTCTGTACATACTGCAGGTAGTTGTCAGCTCGGACCCCATCTGGAGAGACCCCAAAACAGACATCAACTGGCATGCAGGCCTCCCTCCCAAACATGAGGTGGTAGGGGGAGAACCCAGTAGCGTAATTTTTGGTGCAATTGTACACGTGTACCAAGGTGCCCAGCATGTCTAGAAGGGTGCGGTTAAAACGTTCTGGTTGAGGATCCCCCTGCAGGTGATAAGGGGTGATTCTTGACTTCCGCACTTCCCACAGAGAGAGCATTTCTTTGATTAGTCTACTTTCAAAGTCTCTGCCTTGGTCAAAGTGGATCCGCTGGGGGGCACCATAGTGGACGAAGAATTTTTCCACTAGCACCTTGGCCATGGTAGAGGCTTTTTGATCTTTAGTTGGAAAGTCTTGTGCATACCGTGTGAAATGATCCGTAATCACTAACGCATTGACAATATTCCATTGATCAGGTTCTAATCACAAAAAATCTATGCAAACCAGTTCCATGGGGGTGCCAGTAGTGATATTGACAAGGGGGGCAGCCCTCAGAGGCAGTGCTTTTCTTTGGAGGCAACGACTACAGGTCTTTACATGGTGCTCAACATCGGCCCCCATCTTGGGCCAGTAGAACTGAGATCATACCAGGTCGAGAGTCCTGTCAATACCGAGGTGCCCCATGTGATTGTGGAGGGACCTCAGTACCAAGTGTTTAAGGCCATGGGCAGGACCAATTGTTGCTTGTCTACTTGATCACTACGATCCACTGTCTCTGTGTATAACAACTGATTGAGTAACTTCAGCCTTCTTCAAAACTTCTTTAAACAGTAGGGTAGTTCGCAAGTCGGGAACACAACTTGGACACATCTTTCCCCGCATGAAGTGCGGGGTTGAATCATAGGATCTTGGGATTGAGCCCACTGAATGCTGTCATTGTCAAGTTGAGGTAGTACACTAATATCTAGAGCAGAGAAATGGCAATAGGTAGCCGGTATGCAGGTATCAGAAGGGCACAAGCAATCTACTAGACAGTCCACTGTATCCGCAGACATCTGTTCATCTCTGTCAAACTTTTGGCACAATGCTCGGATGTCAGGTTCAGACAACCTGACCCAATCACTCTTGGAGACTGGCCTTCGTGATAAGGCATCAGCATCAATATGGTTCAGTCCTGGCCTGTATTCGACAGCATAATCACAGGTTGATAAAGCAGAGAGCCACCGATGCCCAGTGGCGTCCAACTTAGCTGAAGTCTGTACATAGGTTAATGGGTTATTGTTGGTCTTTACCAATATCTTTGCCCCATAGAGATACTCATGAAACTGGTCAACAATGGCCCATTTTAGGGCAAGGAACTCCAGCTTGTGCACAGAATAGTTTTGTTCTGATGGGGTCAAGCTCCTACTGGCAAAAGCCACTGGTCTCAAACCACCCTCATGGTCTTGATACAGTGCAGCTCCTAGGCCCTGCAGACTAGCATCTGTATGCAGCACATAGGGCTTGGTAAGGTCAGCATAGGCGAGGATGGGGGCATGGGTGTGCTGGTATGACTTTGTGGAAGGCTGCTTCACATTCAGGTGTCCAGTGGGGCCCAAAAGGTTCACCTGTTCGGAAGTATACTTTCTTGGGTTCTTTGACAGCCCCTTTCTTGTATTTATGGTTGGTAGGGGGTAACCCTGGGTGACATTCAGGAACGGGTGAATCACCTTGGAATAGTCTTTTATGAACCTGCAATAGTAGCCACAGAACCCCAGGAAACGTAGTTCTTTCAAGTTATGGGGTTGGGGCCAAGTAGTCAGTGACTCGACCTTACCGGGATTGGTCTCTATCCCTTCTGCAGATACTATGTGCCCCGCATACTTCACAGAGGTTTGAAAAAACTGGCACTTGTCAATGGACAGCTTGAGGCTGAAGTCTTCTAATCGGTCTAGGACTTTAAACAGTCGGATCTCATGCTCCTCTAATGTGCATCCGAATACAATGACACCATCTAGGTACACTAGGCATTCCAGCAAGTTCATATCTTTCACCACACGTTCCATCAGTCGCTGAAAGGTGGCCGGGGCACCTGAAATCCCCTGTGGCATTCTTAGGAATTCGTAGAACCCCAAAGCACAGATGAAAGCAGTTTTCTCACGGTCCTCCATGGCTATCGGAATCTGGTAATATCCGCTGTGAAGATCCGATACTGAGAACCATTTGCTCCCATTCAAGTTTATGTTTTCCAAGAAGTCTGTTGCCCCTTACCCCTGACCTCCAGAATTCCTTTATGTCTTTCCCATGCATTCTTAAATCCCGTGATTGTTTCAGCCCCCACCACTTCCTCTGGCAGGGTGTTCCACTTGTCCACCACCTGTTCTGTGAAGAAATTCTTTCTCACGTTTCCTCTGAATCGTCCCCCCTACAACTTCATCCCATACCCTCTAGTCCTGGAACATCTTTTTCACTTAAAAATAGTGTATTCCTGCACCCTGTTCCTCCCTGTAAGATACTTGTATGTCTCTATCATATCCCCTCTCTCCCTCCTCTCCTCCAGGGAGTACATGTTCAGTTCCTTCAACCTGTCCTCATAGGACTTGTGATGCAATCCGTGCACCATCTTTGTTGCCCTCCTCTGAACCTTCTCTACCCTGTCTATGTCCTTATGTAGGTAAGGTCTCCAGAACTGTACAGTGTACTGCAGGTGGGGCCTCACTAGTGTCTTGTATAGTGGAATTATGACCTCCCTTTTCCTGCTGGTGATGCCCCGCCTATGCATTCCAGCATCCTATTTGCTTTACCTGCTGCCTTGTCACACCGTTTCCCTGCCTTGAGGTAATCAGAGATGATAACCCCAAGATCCCTTTCCTGCTTGGTGCATGCTATATCCTCACCCCCCAACTGATATTTTGTGCCCCATATGCATTATCTTGCACTTCCTTGCATTGAATTTCAACTGCCAAACCCCTGACCATTCTTCAAGTTTCTGCAGGTCCCTTCTCATTCTGTCTACACCCTCTGGTGTGTCTACTCTGTTACAGAGCTTTGTGTCATCAGCGAACAGTGAAATTCTGCCTTCTAGGTCCTGCGCAATGTCACTGATGAAGATATTGAATAGGACCGGTCCCAGCACTGATCCCTGTGGTACCACACTGGTCACTCTTCCCTCTGTGGAGTGACAGCCATTTACCACCACACTCTGTGTCCTGCCGCCCAACCAGTTACCTACCCACCACACTACTGTCCTGCCCACACCCATATTCCCCAGTTTGTGCAATAGTCTTCTATGTGGCACAGTGTCAAAGGCCTTGCTGAAGTCCAGATAGGCCATGTCCACTGCCCTCCCCTGATCCACCTCCCTAGTCACCCAGTCAAAAAATTCAGTGAGTAATCATTGTAATCATAATTGTAATGAGTAATCATAAATTCAAGTAATCCAGGGCATCTCGTATACGGGGCATGTTGTATTGCTCTGGGATGGTCCGCTGGTTCAGGGTTCGATAATCAACACACATCTTCACTGACCCATTCTTCTTATGCACAACCACAATGGGAGAGGCATATGGGCTCCTTGATTCCTGTATCATGCCAACAGCGAGCATTTCCTGCAGGTGTCTCCTCACATCATCTATGTCCGCTGGGACGAGGCGTCGGGATCTCTCTTGAAATGGCCGGTCATCATGCAGGCATATATGATGCTCTGCACCCTGGACACACCCCACGTCCAATTGATTTAATGAAAACACTTGGTCTCTCTGGGTGAATTTCTTGCTAATCCTAGCCTTCCATTCAGCTGGCAGCGGGGAATCACCAAAGTCAAATAAGTCCGGGGTCACTCTCTCCTTTTGGCCAGAGTACTTGTTATTGGGCAATACTGCAGTGTCTGCGCAGTATACTGTAGCTAGAGTGCACCCTCTGTTCACCCGGACTTCCCGATCTGACACATTCGAATCTGGACCATCACTCATCATGCATAGGCATGGGCAAGGGCAGGCAAGATGCTGGGTTTAACCAATAATCCTTCTGGTAACTTTCCATCACCTGGTGCATCCAACATTAATATTTTGTTCTTTGCGTTTCTCTTTAGGCGGACTTCTCCATGGATTGTGCACTGGGTGTTGGGGGGCAATACCAAGGAGTCAGGTTCCTTTTTCCACACCATCCCCACTGGCTCATCTGGGTCCTCTTCATTGGGTTTCTGTTGTAAGTTATATGCTCTTTTTACTAAGGCTGGAATTCTTAGGGCCCATCCAGTCAGTTACCCTTGTTTCTCATGGCATTGTTGTGTTAGTCTCCCAAACATGTGGGCGTTTGTTAACAGGGGAACCCCATCATACAGTCCGGTGGGGGGACATACTAGGGCCAGTGTCTCTACTTGCTCCTCTACACTAGTTACAGTTGCAGGAAAGGACAACCAGAGGTGGACATATCCTAGGTAGGGATAAGACTTGTCGCTCAGCTCCCACACATGTAGGCCTTCTAGGGACTGTAATGGCACATCAGATAAGTGTTTGTCATACCAGTCCTGAAATACAATGGTCACTTGCGACCACTGTCAAGCACAGCCTGAGTTGGAATACCATTCACAGCCTCAGTAGTCTTCATTGAAGGGCCCACTATTTTGGACCAGTCTGGAGGGACAACAGCAGGGGCCTGGATAGATGATTAAGTCACAGAGGGGTTTGAGTTAGGATGGTTGAAGCCTTCACTGCGGTCATTTCGTGCACCTCTTGACCACTGACTCGTTTTCTGAAGTTCACCTTGAAGCCGGTTCACCACTTTCTCGAAGTCCTTCTGAGACCAGCATTCCCTCTTCATATGGCCATCCTTGCCGCAGTTGTGACAAGTGACAGGCTGTCAGGGCATCCTTGGGGAGAACACAGCAGGGGATGCTGGAGCATTGATGGGAGATTGTGATCTGACTTCTGCTGGTAGTGTACTATGTCTCAAAAGTTCCTTTAAGGTGGCAGTCAATTCCTTGAGCTCAGCCAAGAAGCCACCCTTAGTAGAGGATGCCTGAGGGTGCACCCCCCACCCCCATTACAGTCACGTCCTGACAGGGGCCAGGGTCTCTGTCAGCTGGGGATACCTCACCGAATGCACCTGGTCGTACTTTTCTGACTTCCTTCAGCAACTCCTTCCCTCCACCATATAGCCCATGGTGGGACACTCGTAGTGGTCTCCATTTCGGAAGGGCCTTCCGGTGCCATGATCACTTGGGCTGCACTCACCCCATAATTACAATCTCCCTCTTCACCTTCTACCCCCTGGAGTTCTTTTATCAAGTCACAGTAGTCAGGTGGGTTACTTCTCCTATTCTGGAGCCTTAACTGGATGATCTGCAGTTTAGAATGCTTGGCATATTGCAGTATGTGCCCCAATCTCACATGGTTCAAATCACTGGCAGCTACCCCACCTTTCCAGTAAGCTTTCTGCAGAGCTCTTTCTAGGTGAGTAACATACACAGACAAACTTTCCCCCTTTCATTGTTTGGTACCTTGAATTTCCGCATCAAAGTCTCCCCTGACTCAATGCTCCCAAAATTGCCTTCAAGTGCAGATAGGTACTTCTGAGCAGATGCATCAGGGTTCATGGACCTCAGAAATTTAATGTCTTCAAGGTCGGGGCCTCTCAAACTTTCTATGATTCTTTTCCGCTTCTCAGCCTCCACACACTGCCACTCGGGTACCAAGGGGGCAACATAGTTGATCCAGGTCTCCCACTAATCCTCCCCTTGGGGGGTGGGAAGGGTGCCCGAGAAGATTCTCAGACTTCGGTAGGAGTCGTGACTAATGGCAGGTACAGATATAGGGACCAGCACTGGCATGGGCAGAGAAGGTGGGGCAGTAACAGGTGCTGGAGTGGAAGGGAGTGTTGGGGAAGGAACACCCCCAGGTGGCAGGAATAGTTTCTTAAAGTCCTCTACGGTTTTCCCTTCCTCCAGCAACAACTTAACAAATTTCTCCTCAAAAGTCTCAGATAATGGTGGGAGCCCATCCTCCCAAGGGTCTTTACTGTCTTTTGTTATCACTCTCCAGGTGGCTAGGACCCCTTCTGAGGCAATACTCTGTGGCACTTTAGAGCTGTCCACGAGGTCGCTACACTCTACTAAGGCTATGAAAATTTGGGCGATCAAATCAGCCTGTCGACCCACCACCACAGGGTTTTTTAAACATTCAACTTTGGAGAGTACTCCCTCTACAGGGTCCTTACTGGTACCCAGGGGAATATCCAGTATAAGCAGAGCCTTTTGGTGGTCAATCTCCTGCCCAGTACACCACCCCACCAACTGGTATACAGCCATTTCTACTGGGGTAGCCATTAATCTTTAACAATAATTCTTAATATTTGGCCACTAGAAGGC
This sequence comes from Neoceratodus forsteri, assembly GCA_016271365.2. Taxonomy (NCBI): domain Eukaryota; kingdom Metazoa; phylum Chordata; order Ceratodontiformes; family Ceratodontidae; genus Neoceratodus; species Neoceratodus forsteri. Next base: position 1,319,440,749 of record CM028131.1, read on the forward strand.
ACAAATTCCCAGCGGTGAGCCTCCAAGTTGTAACCCCTAGGTGGCGCTATCCCAAGGGCTACTACCCCTGCCTGCTTGGCTAGTTGCAGGTTAAGGGGCCTAGGTTCTGATACGGGTGCCTCCTCCTGGAGGTCAGTATTGGTAGTGGTCAAGCTGACCTGGGCACAGCCCTCCGGGACACTGTAACCCCCCTTTTCTCCTTCTAGTGGCCTGAACAGTACACACTAATCACTTTCACAGTGACCCTTATTCACCAGGCAATTACCCACACTGTTTGCACTTACCACCAGGGTTGGTTCCTCTAGCTTGACCCTGGGGACCTCCTGTAAAACAAGGTTAAGCACAGCAAATAACAACAGTACAATACTCTTGGCACAAACTGGAACCACAGTCAGGTTAAATGCAAACAAAGTTAAATCTGATTTATTCAAGGGACTTGAACAAGGGATGTGCGTAATAAGGTTGATTTGCTTAAAAGATATATTAATCAGACAGTTATGCATGTAGTTCAGAGTCCCTACACAGTCAAACACTCTGGGTACCCAGGTATGAAAATGGTGGGCTAGCCAGGAACGTTGCAGCTGGTTGGGGCCCTGTGATGGAAGAAAGCAACATGCACAACACACACTACTTGTAATCTGGAGCCGGAGGGCTCAGTTCGTGAAAGAAAAGACAAGACAATCAGATCACAACACTTTAAGATTTAGCTGTTGTTGCAGGGAGCTACCCTGATGTTTACTCTTGATACCCAATACTGGACACAGGCAGGAAGAAATCGAGAATGCAGGCTGTTGAGCTGGAGTGCCCGGAGATGCAGGGCCCACATGAATCACCGAGGCATCGTTCCTGTGAAGATATTCTGGAAGATCAAGAATTACTGTGAGTACGTGATTTTCATTTCAGACCCCAGGAATCCCTCATTATGCTTAACCACTGCACTGCAAATCAGCCTGCTGGTATGAACTGCCCTGGAGAGTAGAATTTTATGTTAATTATGGAATCTTAGAGTGAAACTCAGATCTCTCCTGCATGGTCACATAGAAACATAGCAGTTGTCGGCAGAAGGGGGACCTTATGATCCATCAAGTCTGCCCTTGTTTTCTTACCCCCCCCCCCATTTTGTTGCCTGCTTGAGTATCCCGCAATGCCTGTCCCAGTCCCGCTTGAATTCCCCCATCGTCTTCGCCTCCACCACCCCCTCTGGCAGGCTATTCCACTGTTCAACCACACGCTCCATGAAGAAGAATTTCCTCATATTGCTCTTGAACTTACCTGCCTTGAGGCGAAGGTCATGCTGTCTTGTCCTGCTGTAGTCTTTTACCTGAAAGAGGTTCTGCACCTGTACCTTGTTGTTGCCTTTAAGGTATTTAAAAGTCTCTATCATGTCCCCCCAATTCCTGTGCTGCTCTAGGGGGTATAGATTGAGTTCACTGAGTCTGGCTTTGTACGGTTTCTGGTGCAAGCCCTGCACCATCTTTGTTGCTCTTTCTCTGTACCGTCTCCAGCCTATCTATGTCCCTCCTGAGTTGTGGCCTCCAGAACTGGATGCAGTATTCCAGTTGGGGTCTTACCAAGGATCGATACAGAGGCATGATCACTTCATGCCTTCTGTTTGTGATGCCCCTTCCTATGCATCCCAGGATGCCACTAGCTTTTAGTGCTGCCTTATCACATTATTTGTTGACCTTGAGGTCATCTGATATGATCACCCCCAGGTAACGCTCTAGCCTTTTATCCACCAGTTGCTCTCTTCCCATCGAGTACAGTTTCCCTGGGTTATGCTTTCCCAGGTGCATAACTTTACATTTTTTGGCATTGAATTTCAATTGCCATCTCTTTGACCATTCCTCCAGCTTTTGGAGATCAGAATCCATGCTTTGTTGCCCCTCTGGTGTGTCAACCCTGTTGCCGATTTTGGTGTCATCAGCAAACAGGCACACTTTTCCCTTCAGACCATCAGCAATGTCGTTGATGAATATGTTGAAGAGGACTGGCTCCCGAACTGAGCCCTGCGGAACCCCGCTAGTCACCTTACCCTCTTCTGACATAGTACCATTTACTAATACCCTCTCTGTTCTCCCATTTAACCAGTTCCTGACCCAGCCTGTTACCTTAAGCTCGACTCCCATGTTCTCCAATTTATTGACTAGTCTCCTGTGTGGAACCCAGTCAAACATCTTACTGAAGTGCAGGTAAACCACATTCACTGCTCCACCCTGGTCCACTGTTCTGGGGACCCAGTCAAAGAAATCTACCAGGTTTGTCTGGCAGGACCTCCCTGCCATGAAACCATGTTACTTTGTGTCAAGCTGACCACTTTCCTCCAAAAAAGCAACGATTCTTTCCTTCAGTAGGGACTCCCATCAGTTTTCCCACTACTGAAGTTAGACTAACTGGATGGTAGTTTCCTGGTTCTTGCTTGCTTCTGCTGTTGTGGAGTGGCACTACTGTTGCCCTCTTCCAGTCCTCCTGAACCACCCCATTCTCCAACGATTTGTTGAAGAGCACTGCTAAGGGGGCTGCTAGTTCCCTCCCAAGTTCTTTAATTAGTCTTGGGTGTATCCCATCTGGTCCCATAGCTTTATCCACCTTTAACGTGCTGCTTTCCTCCAGTACCCTCTCCTCTGTGAAGGGACTCATGTCTGTACCTCCAAGCATACCTCTCTACCTCCCCTCATAAATCAGGGACAAGGCTTAAAAAAAACAACTAAGAAAGAACAAGTCTGTAACTTTTATGTTTGATATTATTTTGTACTTATAACCCCACTGTTTAGTCACAGAAACACAGTTTTAGGAGGGCAGAGTAAAATTTTTAGACAAATCACGTCCCTGAAAATCAGGGACAGTTGAGAGGTATGCCTCCAAGTGGAATATTCTTTTTGCCTATTGTTGGACTGCTATTGTCTGCTTCTTGTGTGAAGACTGAACAGAAGTATTCACTGAGTGCCTCCGCCTTCTCTCCATCATGTTCCGTCCTTTTTCGTGATTCTAACAATGCCTCCTTTTGTCTTCGTTTTTTCTCGTATGTACCTGTAGAATGTTTTGTCACCCTTTTTTACTCCCTGAGCTATCCTCACATCTGTCTGTGCCCTGGCATTTCTTATCACTTTCCCTGTCTCTTAGCTTTTTTTTATATTGTTTTGTCAGCCTCTTTCCCTGACTCCTTGTACTTTCTGAAGGCTTTGCGCTTTTCCCTCACCATCGTTGCCACCTCTTTGGGAAACCATAGTCGTTTTTTCCTCTTTTAATTCTTACTGACCTGGCTGGCATACTGTGATGTGACCATGGTTATTGCATCTTTCAACCTTGTCCAACACTCCTTGATGCTCCCCTCTGTTGTGTTACTAAGATTGTCCCTCAGGCAGGCCCTCATTTTTGTGAAGTCTGCCCTCCTGAAGTCATGGACCTTTAGAGTAGAGTGTGTGGAGTTCTTAGTCCTGTTTACCTTGAATCATACTGTGCGATGGCCACTGTTTCCCACGTGGTTCCCCACCAATGCCCAAAACCCTATCGTTGTTTGTGAATACCAGGTCTAAGATCACATTTCCTCTTGTGGGTGTCTTCACCAGTTGACTGAGGCCTGCTTCCTCTAGTGTAACTAGGAATTCCTAGCTTTTTATGATGATACTGTGCGAGAACTCTAATAAATGTCTGATAGATTGAACTCCCCTACCAGCACCATGTCCCCTTTGTCTGACATCTGAAGGATGGTTTCCAGGGTATCCTTGTCCCTGGTTTCCTCCTGATTTGGGGGTCTGTAGATTACTCCTACCTGGTTGGGTGTCCAGCTTCGGGCCCGATTTTAATCCATAGATCCTCGCTTTCCCCCCCCGTGCATAGAAACATAGAAGCTGAAGGCAGATAAGGACCACAAGGCCCATCCAGTCTGCCCATTTCTTTTTCTATCTTATGAATGTGCCATATGCCTTTACTCTGTCAATGGCCTATCTATTCATACTCATCTGTATTGCTCCCTTATGCCTATCCCATGCCTGTTTGAAGCCCTGCACTGTATTCATATCTACCACTTCCTGAGGTAGGCTGTTCATGCATCCACCACCCTTTCTGTGAAAAAGAACTTCCTCACATTACCCCTTAATTGGCCTCCCTCTAATCTCATGCTGTGTCCTCTTGTCCTGCTATTTTTCTTATATTGAAACATGTTAGACTCTTTCACCTTGTTAATGACCTTAAGGTGTTTAAATGTTTCGATCATATCACCTCTCTCCCGCCTTTGCTCTAGGGTATACATATTGAGCTCCATTAATCTGTCCTCATATGTTTTCTGATGCAGTCCTTGCACCATTTTGCTTACCCTTCTCTGGACTGCCTCCATTTTGTTAATGCCCTTGTGAAGGGGCTGCCTCCAGTACTGCACGCAGTACTCCAGATGGGGCCTAACCAGTGTCTTGTAAAAAGGGATTATTACCTCCCTCTTATGACTTGTGATACCCCTACTAATACACCCCAGCATCCCCCTAGCCTTACCTACTGCTTTAATGCTCTGCTTGGATGATTTCAGATCATCTGTGATGATGATGCCCAAGTCTCTTTCTTCCCTTGTGATTGCCAGCAACTCCCCCCCCAACCTGTAGGTGGCTTCAGGGTTTCTCTTCCCTATGTGCATGATCTTGCACTTCTTTGCGTTAAACCCCAATTGCCACTTTTCTGAACATTTTGCCACTTTATCCACATCTCTTCTCATTCTGCCGACCCCATCTGGATCATCTACTCTGTTGCAGATCTTGGTGTCATCTGCAAACAGAAAAACCTTACCCTCCAATCCATCTGCAATGTCACTGATAAAGCTATTGAAGAGGACTGGCCCCAGGACTGATCCCTGAGGTGCTCCACTTGTGACTTGCATCTCTTCTGACTGTATACCGTTTACCACCACTCTCTGTTTTCTGTCTGCCAACCAGTTTGCCACCCAGTTGACCAACCTCTGACCCACCCCAGCCTACCCATCTTATTAATCAATCTTCTTTGTGGAACAATATCAAAAGCTTTTCTGAAGTCAAGGTAGGCGACATCAACTGCACCCCCTTGGTCCACCACTCTGGTTACCCAGTCAAAGAAATCTATGAGTTTAGTTTGACAGGACCTTCCTGTTGTAAACCCATGCTGTCTTGGATCTTGTGCTCCTATGGATTCCAGGTGTTGCACTATCCTTTCCTTAAGGAGTGCCTCCATAATGTTGCCCACTACTGAGATAAGACTGACTGGTCTGTAGTTCTCTGCCTCCTCCTTGCTACCACTCTTGTGGAGCGGGATCACATGAGCCCCTCTCCAGTCTTCTGGGAGCTCTGCTGTGCACAGAGACTCACTAAACAGTTCTGATAGTGGCTCTCCTAATTCCACCCTTAGGTGCTTTAGTACCCTAGGATGTATGCCATCCGGTCTCATTGCCTTGTCCACCCTGAGTTTAGCGAGCTCTTGTAGGACCCTTTCTTTTGTAAAGGGACTTGTGCAAATCTCCCTCCCCCATGTTCATGGTGCAGAGCTGTAGGCCCTGCCCTACCTTCTCCTCAGTAAATACTGAGCAGAAGTATCTATTTAGGATAAATGCTTTTCCTTGGTCCTCCTCCACACACTCCCCCTTATCCCCTTTGATCTTAGCAATATCCCCTCTGGACTTTCTCCTTTCACTAATGTATCTATAGAAAGTCTTGTCCCCTTCTTTTACTGTTCGTGCTAGTGCTTCCTCAGTTTGGGCCTTTGCCTGCCTTACTGCCTTCCCTGCTTTAGGAAAGTTTGGTATGCCTCCCTATCTTCATCTCGCTGTGTTCCCTTATATTTCCTGAAGGGCCGTCTTTTGGCTCTGACCTTTTCTGCTACTGTTTTTGAGAACCAAAGTGGTTTCTGCCTTCTTTTGCTCTTGCTTTTCTCCCTAACACAATGGGATGTTGCTTCAAGTATTGCATCCTTAATGCTTGCCCACTTTGCCTATACCCCCTCACCTGTATTTCTTCTTGCCAGGACTAGCTTAACTCTGTTGGCCATCTTATCAAAGTCAGCTCCTCTGAAGTCCCATATTTTTGCACTGGAATGGGATGATTTAGTTCTAGTGGCCAAATTGAACCATACCATATGATGGTCACTGGCCCCCAAGTGACCTTCTACCTGGAGTTCTGTGATCCTTTCCCCATTAGTCATTACTAGATCTAGGATAGCCCTGTCTCTTGTGGGTTGTTGTACCAGTTGTTTGAGGCCCTCCCCCTGCAGGGAATCCTCTACGTGTCTAGTTCTGGTGGACGTTCCTGCTTGTATTGACCAATCTGTATTTGGCATGTTGAAGTCTCCCATTATCAGAACTTTCCCTTTAGCTGTCATGTTCTATATATCTTCTAACAGTAATGTGTCTATGTCCTCTTCCTGGTCTGGAGGCCTGTAGACAACCCCAGTTCGTATGGCTGTCCCATTTCCTGTTTCCAGGGTGATCACAGTTTTTCTGGCTCCCTATGTGTATTTTGAATTTCTGTAGCTTTGATATTTTCATGGCCATGAAGGGCTACTCCCCCCCTTTTGCACCTCGGTCTCTTCTGAACAGTACATAGCCAGGTACTGAAGTCTCCCAAGTGTGGTTCAAACAACATGAAGTCTTGCTGTATTTTATATGCAGTTAACCCCAGCACTTCAACTGCTCCAGAGAGGAAAGAGTTAACTCTATGCAGAAACATAGAACGTTGAGCTTGAGCTCGGTTTTCAAACCTCTGTCTCTGGTACTCTGCAATGTAACCGTCAGATTTCTTACTCTGCCTAAGTGTGAAGTTGCTCCGGAGATCCTTCCTGCACTTTGGTTCGGTATAGTTCGAATCGGTAGGTTTTTTCAACCGCAATTCTTTACTGTTCAGTGTTCTTACCTGTGTCTCGGTAACATTAAGTGGTAGTAGTAGGTAGTGTTATCTTTGTTGGAAATTGTTTTGCCTTTGGTTCTTTTCTGGTTGGTCTGGTTCAGAACTGAAATCTATTGTGTTTGTGTTTTTTTTCTTCAGTTATATTGTGGTTTTCCAGTACTTATCGGTTCTTAAAAAAATCCGATATTTATGGATTTTTTTAACCAACCGGTGCCACAGTTGGAACTGATAAGTTTTTAGTTGCCTGGCTTAAACACTGACAAGGGTAACTTTTTGAATTTCGGCATGTCTGAGAGACCCAAAAAGAAAACCGGGCACACTGGGTTTCAGCACTATACCAAGTGTAAGGAGGCCTTTACTAAGGCTGATCCTCACCTCGTCTGTGTGCACTGTCTGGGGTTTGACCACCTCAAAGAAGACTGCCAGATGTGCAAGAACTTTCCCAAAACCACTCTGGAAAAACATTTGAGTTGGCTGAGGGAGAGGAAGGCCGAGAATTCCGCTGACCTGGATGGCCAGCCTGGTTCAGTTGCGACCGAACCTGAGGAGGTGCCCACTGACCTGGGCGACACCTCCTCAGGCAAACAGAAAGCTAATTCTGTAGAATCGGTTCTTCTGAGTAAAAGAAAGAGAAAGTCAGACATTTCAGGTCCAACTTCCCGTGTTGTGACCACTGATGAGATAGCAAAAACGATTTCTATAGTACAATCACTTGCCCGGTTCTATTTGGCTCACATGTTGACCCAGAGGCATACTATAAGAGCAATTGGGAGGAGGATGAAGATTATGATGATATGATGGATGTTCCAGAGTCAAAGAGAGTGTCTATCCCTCTGCATAAATCCCTGGGGAAACACACAGAAACTTTTGCAATTTCCCACATCCATACCTCCTGTGGAAAAAAGAATGGACAGGAGGTATGCTTTATCAGGTCCTGGCACGGAATTCCTTTCAGTGCATAGCAGCCATGTAGGGGTAGTGCAAGCTGCAGCCAGTGACAATGCTAATATTCCCCTGGCATCTCACCCCCCAGATAAGGATTCCAGGAAAGTGGATGCCATGGCCAAGAAACAGTACTTGGCATCCTCTTTGGGGCTCAGGCAATCAAACTACATGGCATATACAGCCAGGTACCAGAAGTCTATGTGGGATACGGTTCTGGAGCTTGCTAAGAATGCCCCACCCCAGCTAGCTTAGGAGCTGGAGCAGGTGGCTGTGAATGGTATTGAGGCATCCAAAATGCCATTTCATGCTGCTGTGGACTTAAATGATGTCCATTCTAGAGTCATGGCTACATCTATCTCTTTGAGAAGGTTTGCTTGGCTTAGATTTACCAACCTTTCACAGCATACCCAGACTAAAGCCATGGATTTTCCTGTTACTGGTAATTCTCTGTTTGGGGAACAAACAAAGAACTACATGAAGAAGATGGACAAGTATAGGACCACCTGTAGGAGTGCTGCTGCTACGGAAAAGCAGACTGCTCCTCAGAGGCAGCATTTTAGGGCTGGCTGGGGCAGACCTTTTCAAAGGCCTTTCTACCAAGCACAGGCATCCTCCTCTTCTTTTCAGCAGAGGGGGTTCTTTAGGGGAAGAGGCAGGCATGGGATGACCAAGACCCCTTCATCCATGCAGTCTAAGCCTCCTGCCAAACAGACACGCTGATGTGTCGGTCAGGGTTGCCTCCCAAGTTCCAGTAGGGGGCAGGCTGGCTCACTACTCCCAGGCCTGGGAGTCTATTACTTCAGACAAATGGGTCCTGGAAGTAGTGAGCCAGGGACTTGTTCTCAGTTTTAAAAGGTTCCCAAAAATGAGAACAAGGTACTTCAATCCCCTCTGTCCCTTGGAGACAAAGGCCTTAGAGGCAGAAGTCTCCTCTCGTCTGCAGTAGAGAAGGTACCTCTTTGTCACAGGGGAAAAGGAATGTATTTCAGATTATTTCTTACGCCAAAAAAGACAGGGGAGTGGCGACCCTAGATTTAAGGTACCTGAACAAACATTTAACAAAACCAAAATTCAAGATGGTGACTCTGGGAGTAATTCTTCCTTCTCTGAGACCAGGAGACTGGCTAGCCTCTCTGGATCTCAAGGATGCCTACTTCCACATACCTATCAGACATTCCCACAGAAAGTACCTCAGGTTCAAGTTGCCCTCAGGCCATTACCAATTCAGAGCTATGCCTTTCGGCCTAACATCTGCTCCAAGAGTGTTCACCAAGTGCCTTGCAGTAGTGGTGGCATTCCTCAGGAGACAGGTAGGGCTGCGCGAACCTCTAAAAGTTCCACCTCGTGAACTTTCTGAGTAGAAAGCAAAAAAGTTCTACCTGGTTCTACCAGGTAGAACCCAGTAGAATCGGGTTGTTTCATTTATAACCAAGTTCTACCAAGTAAAACCAGGTTCTACCAAATAAAACTAGGTTCTACTAAGTAATACCAGGTTCTACAAATATCCCTGTGTGCTATTACTTAAAGTACTTGACTCGATGCAGCCAGCAGTACTATATCTACCTCTAGGGAACAAATATCCCTGTGTGTTACTACTTAAAGTATTTGACTGGACACAGCTAGCAGTGCTGTTTTTACCTGCTAGGAAGAAAATGTCCCTGTATTTTTCTGCTTAAAGAACTTGACTCGACGCAGCCATGAGTGGTAAAAAAGTAGCAGCACTTCTCAGGCAATCCAGGCAACAGTGACAACAGTACATAAAATCCAGGACATTGCAGGAGTAACCCATCATGGTACTCGAGGATGAGCACAAGAGCCATCATAGTGCGGCAGCCAGTCTTAGTAAGCACAGTGATGAATGGTGAGGAGGAGGAGAAGACAGATGAAATTGAGGGAGAAATCAGTGAAACAGATCATGAGTTTTTAGTAGATAAAGTAGCAGCCAGTCTGTCAAGTAGCAGCAGTTCTGTGAAGTGGGATGATGAGCAGGAGGACTACAGGGCCAGAAAAAGAGCAAAAAAGAGTTCTGGGAAGGATGGTGGTGCTAAGAAAAAAATTAACGGGGCATAATGAGACAACACTTGCAGTGGAGAAACAGAGAATAGAAAATGGACAGGGTTCTAGAGGAGTTGAGGCAGGAAGAGTTGCTGTGCATCAACATTCATTGATTGGCATGGAGAGATGGAAAGACCTCAAAGAGATACTGGCAGCAGCAGTGGCTGTAGTGGTGCCATGGGCAGTGGCAAACATATCCTCCCCATAAGCAGCAGTGCAACAAAATCTGTGAAATCCGTAGTGTGGGATATTTTTTTTTTTTTTTACACAAGATAAATCATCCTGCAGTCATGTGATTTGCAAATTATGCAAAACAAAATTAAGTTGTGGTAAAGTGAGTACCAGGATGGGAACATCAACAATGATAAGACATATGAACAAGTCTCACATTTATCAGTATCAAAAAGCACAAAAGGAGGACACACAAGTTGTTACACTGCTGCACTCTGCTGAGGAGGAGGATGATATGGATGTTTGCCAAGGTCACGGTGATGATATAACTGATGGAGAGTTGGAGGATGATGAAAGAATGACTTCCAGTCAAAGCACAACATTTCAATTTCATGTTTCTTTTACCCCTCTAAGCCCATCACCACAGCCTTCCAGGAGTCATACACCATCCATGTCCATGACATGTACCTCTCGTGGAGGTAAAAGTCAAGGGAAGCTACCAAGAAAATCTGCTGATATCAGCAAGTGTAGCAGTCATCAGATTTCACTGAAAGAATGTTTTGAGCGGTCACAGAAATATAAGCCCAACAAGCCTGAGGCAAGGTGATTAACAAAGGCAGTTGGAGAGATGATAGCCACCGACTTGCTACCATTCTCCTTGTGTCTATCCCAGGCTTTAAAGCATTAATGGAAATTGCTGTGCCCAAATATCAAGTCCCCAGACGGACTTATTTCTCAACTGTTGCCATCCCAGACTTGTATGATGCTGTTCGTAACAGCGTGTCTGAGGCTCTTGAAGGATCAACGGACAAAAAGGTCCATGTCACAACAGATATGTGGACTAGTGGCCAGACGACTGACTATATGACTGTGACTGGCCATTGGGTAAACTTTCCTCCCTCCTCCTCATCATCATGTAGTGGAACTGGTGGCAGTAGCAGCAAAAAGCAAGGGTCTTTCTCTGTTCGCAGATGGGCAGCATTATGAATTTACGGTTTTGAAAAAGTTCACAAAGTGAAACATCTTCTGGAATTCCTTGAAGTAAAGTTTGCCAACTGGCTAACTCCAAAGTCCTTGCAACCAGAGTTTATAGTGTCTGACAATGCTTCTAATATTGTGAAAGCAGTAAGGCTTGGTAATTTTACACATGTACCATGCTTTGCACACACTGTTAACTTGGTAGTGAAAGACTTTATCAGTGAGGACCAAAATGTTCTGAACTTGATTGCAGCTGCCCGCACTTTTTGCCATTCTGTTAAAGCCAGAAAATTGTTGCGGCAGATTCAAATAGAAAACAGCCTCCTTCTTCACCAGATAATCCAGGAAGTTCCAGCCAGGTGGAATTCCACCTACTATATGATGCAGAGAATGCTTGAGCAGCAGAAAGTCATCCATCAACATGCAGTCCAACATGGCATTGGGAAAGGAGGTGTGAATATCAGCCCCAATCAGTGGCATCTGATGGAGAATCTTAATTGTATTCTTAAACCCTTTGAGGAGGCTACACAAGTGGTGAGCTCCGATGGTGCTGGGCTAAGCCAGATATTACCCTTAATCTCACTCATCAGAATGAGACTGGAGCATCTTGAGTCACAGTTCCTTGACACTGATAACATCAGTGCTGCATCCCTTGTGGGAAAAATGTTGAAAACATTCCTGGCTGCCGAGCGCATTGTAAATATGTACAAAGCAGAACATTACATTTTGGCCACACTTCTCGATCCTCAGTTTAAGGATACAGTTGAGACATTCTTCAACCCACATGACTTTAAAGATCTAGAATACTATCGTGAACTGTTAATTGAGAAAATGTCAGCATGTATAGTTGAGAAAAGTAGTACATCATCAGTGCCCTCATGGCAACATTCAAATTCTGAACAAGATCTGGTGGAGAGGGAGGGTGCACAATCTGCCATTGCTGCTGCTGCTGGTGCCACCACTACTGATGTTTTTTGTCATTAAACACCAACCAGAACTGCTGCTACACCACAATAGGACAAACCACTGTGGGACATGCTGTCAGACTTTGGTCTGATAAAAACAGCTGGAAAGGCTCAGCCAGCTATTGTGATACCAGAAGTCACTGCTGCAAAAAATGATGAAAGATTATATGGAGGAGACTGTACATCTCACCGTAGGTGATGAACCATTGCTGCATTGGCAACAAAAAAAAATCTATGTGGCCTTCTTTAACTGAGATCGCAATTAAGTACCTCAGTTGCCCACCCGCAAGCACATATTCTGAGAGAATTTTCAGTGCTGCTGGAGCAATAGTGAATGACAAAAGAACATGTCTTTCCAAAAAGAATGTAGAAAGGCTCAGTTTTCTTAAAATTAACCTGCCACAGTTCAAAAAACATATACAGTCCAACATTTATGCAGGCTGACAGCACCCAGATGGCATGCCACGCTAATTTATGGCCCATGGCCACAGCCATTGGGTTCTATTAGTGGTTCAGTAGACGGTTACTACTTGTGCCAATCTTCAAGCAGGAGCCACTCAGTAGCTGTACTGTTGTCACTTTTGCCTGGATTGCCTGAGAAGTCCTACTGTTTTTGTACCACTCATGGCTGCGTCAAGTACTTTAAGTAGTACAACACAGGGATATTTGTTCCCTAGCAGGTAAATACTGCTGTCTGCATCGAGTCAAGTACTTTAAGTGGTAAGACACAGGGATATTTTCTCCCTAACAGATAAATACAGCACTGCTTGCTGTGTTGAGTCAAGTACTTTAAGTGGTAAGACACAGGGATATTTTCTCCCTAACTGGTAGATAACAGCACTGCTTGCTGCGTCGAGTCAAGTACTTTAAGTGATAAGACACAGGGATATTTTCTCCCTAACTGGTAGATAACAGCACTGCTGGTTGCGTTGAATCAAGTACTTTAAGTGGTAAGACACAGGGATATTTTCTCCCTAACTGGTAGATAACAGCACTGCTGGCTGTGTCGAGTCAAGTGCTTTAAGTAGTAACAGAGGGATAATTTTTTCAGGTAAAAAAATAGCCTAATGCCAAAAAACTAATATTATTTATTTTTTATTAGTCTGCACAAGGAAAAACAGCCTGCCTGCCTAATGCCAAAAAAAAAAAAAATTGTGGCGAACAAAGGAGCTGAGCATTTGAGCAGCAATGTATCTTACACCTCCCCCTCCACAAACTCTGCTTTGCTGCTTTGCCTTGCTGTGTACTGGTGTGTTTGCTGTTTGGCACTGTTATAGTACAAAGAAAACAACTTCCCTTTAAGAACTGCTGGGGTTAATATTAGATTCACTTAAAAGTTTTTAGTTGATTGAATCATTCAGTCACCACACCATGATGAAGGACGGATAGAGCCCTCTGCCCCTTAGACTGGACACGCGGCTCCCGAGCTCCTGCTGGATTTTCTTTTCCCCCTCAACCCTCGAGTCCCACAGTGTGCTCTCTAGTCAGTTTTTCCCTTCCCACAGAGTAATGAAAAAAAAAATTAACTAAATGCCTTGTTTTTTTTTTTGCTTCACAATCAAAGGCCGTGTTTGATTTGATCCGATTGGAAAACAATAAGACAGTCACTGCTGTCTTCCGTAACTGTGTCTACGAGTCACACACCAGCTGCCACACTAACAGTTAGCTGGTGCTGCGAGACTTACCCAGAGCCAACCACATGACTATTTGCTGTCACAGCCAACAGAGGGAGTTGTCTCTTCAGACAGCCTTTCAGCAGCCAATAACCCACACCCTTTCAGATCTGTTCCAGACGGGAACTTGGGAAGGAAAATGCCAAGGTGGGGGGGGGTGGAGCTGCTGAGGCTGACATGGAGGGGCTGCTGACAACACAGAGAATTAGGAGAAGTCACATGATGGTGGAAAAATATGTGAACTTTGGTTTGCCTGGTTCGCCCCTGCAATGCCCATTATAATTTTTTATGGGTTCTGCAGGGGTGAACCGGACGAACCAGGTGAACCAAAGTTCACACATTTCATTCATATGTTCACGTATATGCGGACTAGCTCGAAGATCGGGGGTTCGACCATTTAGATAGAATGGTCGAACCGAACTTGCAGCCCTAGACAGGATATCCTTCTGTTCCCATACCTGGATGACTGGCTCCTAGTAGGCCAGTCCTCAGACCAAGTCAAGTCAGCCTTAAAGGTCACTCAAAGACTTCTAGAGTCCTTGGGCTTCATTCTGAACCTAGAAAAGTCAGTTCTGGAACCAGCTCAACTTCTCACCTTCATGGGGGTGGAAATAGATACTATTCAGGCAAGAGCATGTCTCCCTTTCTCAAGGGTTCAGTCCCTTGTCACTCTGGCTTCCTCTTTTCATCCTCTAGTTTCTCGTCCAGCCAGACACTCTCTACAGTTACTGGGCCACCTGGCAGCATCCACAGCCATGGTCCAGGGAGCAAGGTTTCAGATGAGAGGTATTCAGTTTCATCTCAGATCCTATTGTCTCAGAAAAGAAACCCTCTCTCCAAATTGGTTCCAGTATCTCAAACTCTAGTTCAGGCCCTCCAGTGATGGCTGGAGGAGGACAGTCTTCGATAAGGTGTCCCATTTGTCAGTCAGGCTCCTTAAGTGACTCTCACCACAGATGCCTCTCTACTAGGTTGGGGGGCTCACCTAGATCAGCTTATAGCTTAGGGAACCTGGTCTCAGCAGGAGTCCCTTCTACACATAAATCTTTGAATTGAGAGCTGTCTTTATAGCACTTCAGACATTCTCAACTGCTGTTCAAGGGAAAGTGGTGCAGATCAGGACAGACAATACCACAACCATGTGGTACATGAACAAGCAGGGAGGCACTCGGTCCTCGGCCTTGTGCACAGAGGCCATGAAGATATGGTCTCTGGCTTATTCCCTTCAGGCTTCTCTGATGGCTGTGCATCTTCCAGGGAAGGACAACATTTTAGCAGATGCTCTCAGCAGGATTTCTCCGGGTCATCACAAATGGACCCTGAATCCTCTGATTCTTCAAGTCATTTTCAAGAGGTGGGGTACTCCAGAGATAGATCTCTTCGCAGCCCTGGACAATCACCAACTTCCTCTCTTTTGTTGCAGGCCTCCTCTTCTGGGCTGTGTCCATCAGGATGCTCTATTGTTGAACTGGACAAGCAGGTTCCTGTATGCATTTACTCCTTTTCCTCTGATATTCAGGGTCTTGATCAAGATCAGGTCTCAGCCTTGCAGGGTTATTCTAGTGGCTCTAGACTGGGCCAGACAGCCTTGGTATCCTCTTCAGTTGTCACTGTCAGTAACAATGCCTCTGTGTCTTCCCAGACAGTTCAGTCTTCTTACCTCCTCTCAGGGGAGGATCCTTTACCCCAATCTTCAGACTCTCAGGATCAAGGCCTGGCTCTTGAAGAGCTAGAATATGCAAGCCTACAACTTTCTCAGTCGGTCTTGGACATTTTAAAAGTTAGCAGAAAACCTGCTACCAGAAAGACCTACAACTCCAAATGGAAAAGCTTTGGGTTTTGGTGTTCCCAAAAACAGGTTCAGCCAGAACTGGCTGATATTGCCACTGTACTTGACTATTTGCTGCATCGTAACAGTTTAGGCCTCCGGCCTACGACTCTCAAGGTACATTTGGCAGCTGTGTCTGCCTTTCTTTCTGCTGGTAAGGGCTCTTCTCTAGCTTCTCATCCAGTTTTCAAGAAGTTTTTCAAAGTTTTAGTACATGTTAATCCTCCCTTTAGGTAGCCTACCACTTCTTGGGCTCTGAATGTCTGTATAGGACAGCTTATGCAGCCCCCTTTTCAGCCTTTATCTTCAGCAGAGCTGAAATACTTGACTTGGAAAACTGTATTCCTGGTAGCCATTACCTCTGCCAGGAGAATCAGTGAATTACAGGCTTTATCAGTGGAACCTGATTTCATTTCATTTCACAGGGATAAGGTGGTCCTTCAAACCAACAGAAAGTTTCTTCCCAAGGTGGTATCAGACTTTCATCTGAATCAGTCTACGTCATTGCCTGTATTTTTCACTAACCATTCTTCCTATGAGGAGAGAAGATTACACAGTCTTGATGTAAAGAAGGCTCTTAGTTACTATGTGGAGCATACTAAGGCCCATAGGAATGGCTGTTCTCAGTTGTTTCTCACCTGTGGAGAAGTGGGAAAGGGCAAACCAGCCCCCAAGAGAACTATTGCCAGGTGGATTGTCTCCTGTATCCAGTTCTGCTATTCGAAGCTTGGGATGGAGCCTCCCTCAGGCCTGAGGGCTCATTCTACCAGAGGTACAGCTGCTCCGGTCACAGCAGCTAGAGATACACCTTTAGTGGAAATCTGTAAAGCAGCCACCTGGAAAACTGTTCACACATTTACCAAGCATTACTCTTTGGACAGTCGGTCTACAAGTGATGCTAAGTTTCGCACAGCTGTGCTGCAGAACATGTTCCCAAAATAGGTTCTGTGATTCCCCCCTCCAAGGCTGCTTGGTAGTCTGCATATAGTCAGAATATAGCAAGACTTGATGTTGTTTGAAGAAAAAATTATTTACCATAGTAATGTTGTTTCTTCTAATGGAGTCTTGCTGTATTCTGACCTCCCTCCCTGCCTCTCTCCTCCTGGGACCTAGTAGTTTTGGAATCCGGTTGGGCAGGCACAGTGCTGCACCCCAGAGGTATACTTGACATGCTCTTTATCTTTTTTATGAATGTTTTTGCTTGTTTCACTATCTACTTATTTTCCTTTTGGGGTTCACGACTTGAGTCTTATGACCCTAAAAATCTGTTATTGCCATTTGGCACAAAAATTTTAGAAACAATTTCTGCCTGTTGAATGAGTTTGTTTAGTGCTCGTAAGAATCTGACGGTTACACTGCAGAGTACCAGAGACAGAGGTTTGAAAACCAAGCTCGAGCTCAACGTTCTATGCTGCTGCATAGAGTTAACTCTTTCTTCTCTGGAGCAGTTCAAGTGCTGGGGCAAACTGCATATAGTCAGAATACAGCAAGACTCCATTAAAAGAAATAACATTATTATGGTGAGTCATTTTTTCTTACTGGTGAACCATGTCTCGCTAATGGCTACTATGTCCAGTTTAGCCTCTGTTATTGTTGCCTGCAGGTCTGGGATCTTGTTTCCCAGACTGTGAGCATTTGTGTACGTGATTTTCCATTTGCCAGATTTCGGTGCATTAGTTGTTGGGCGAGGTCTGGCGTTTTCCCTGCGCATCATATGGGAAGCTGGACCTTTTTCCTTACCTGGTGATGCAAATGAACTACAAACATGCTGAATGCCTGCTGGATTTTAGTAGCACTTCAACATAAATAGTTACCTCATCTCCCTTTTTCCCCAGTCCTGTCTCTCCTGAAGAAGTTATACCCTGGGATAGTCACCTCTCGCTGTTGTGATTGTTTGTGAACCATGTGTCGGTCACGGCAACCCAGTCCAGTCCTGCCTCAGCTATTGTGGCAGTGAGGTCTGGCATCTTTTTTTTTTTTTAATCCCTTTTATTTCCCTCCAGTTGCCAGTTTCTTAGGCATCCCTCAGACATCACCAGCTGTTCCCACCCTGTCCAAGACCCCTCGCACCTCACGCCCCTGAACCCCGATCTCGCACCATGTACCACCTTAAGTGCCCCTGGCTTGTATCCCCTATGGCAGGGCCACCGCCTCTACTTTGGGCACCTTTAATCTGGTCTGGTGGATGGGTGTGATCAGAGGATATCAGGACTGGGTGGGTGGGTGGGATCCAGCAATGGACATTGGGCTGGCGTGCCATCGTCTCCACAGGATCTGTTTTTTTTCCTTTATTCTGTTGTGACGTGATCCCCTGTGGAGGCGCAGACGTGCAGTGACACTCCATACGAGCTGGGCACACTCCCACACCCCCGCTCATGAACATCTGCCGTCTCCTCCTCCACGTGCATGCGCAATCCTGGCTTGGTGCTCCCAGTCTCCACTGGGGGTCTATGCTGTAGTGGGATCGCGAGCCCACCCTCCCCAGGAGATGAGAGCTGTCCTCTGGGTGTTCAATCCACTCCTCCTCAGCTGACCCCCAGCAACCTGCGCTTGTTTCTGAACACGGGTCGCCAGTGTGGCGTGAGATGTGGCATCTAGCACCTCAACCCTCAGCGCCACCAGGCCAGCCCCAGCGAGGTCTGGCATCTTGTTAGCCAGACTGTGTGCATTGAGGCATAAAGCCGTCCATTCCCAATGTGCATCCCCATTTGTAATACCTCCCTTTTTGATCTTCCTGGACATAAAGTCTCCACCACTTATTCAC
This sequence comes from Neoceratodus forsteri, assembly GCA_016271365.2. Classification (NCBI taxonomy): domain Eukaryota; kingdom Metazoa; phylum Chordata; order Ceratodontiformes; family Ceratodontidae; genus Neoceratodus; species Neoceratodus forsteri. The sequence continues at coordinate 1,319,458,985 of CM028131.1, forward strand.
ACTGATGGGAGTACGCCAGAGGCGCTAGGACCCAGTGGGAGCCAAACTTTTTCAGGAGGGCCGGCGCCGAGATGGGGCTGTGAGGAGTGGCACCGTGAGCCAGGCTCGCACTGATTAGACTACCTTGGCGTCGACCCTCCAACCACCTCAGTTCCTTTTGGCACACTGTTGAGTGCGCTTCAGTGATGACGTCACTTGCCCACTGGGAGTCAAAACTTTTAGTCTATACAACAGCAGCTATAGTCTTCAGGTTTATTGTTTTCTAGTTTCGCAAAGTACTGATTACATTTTAAAAGTGTATTTTCTATATTCGTACAAGAAGTCTTCAGCCCTCCATTGACAGAGTCGACCATGAGTGGGGCAGGTGATGGTAGGAAGACTTCGCATGAAAGCTGTTCAGTCAGCCGGGCTGGGTCTGGTCTGCAGCCCTCTCTGGAGGGGGGTCTGACAACAGACAGGCAGTGGCTCCAACAAACAGCACCAACCACAGCACCCTCGGGCAAATGTAAAGGTAATCTGACCTTTTAAAGCTTCCTTCTGTTGGAAGGTACGAAGCGTTTGTCAGCTCCACCTTCCCCTCCCCCACAAAGTTACACTCCTAATCCCCTGGAAGATCTGTGGAAGAAAAGCAATTAGCTCCTTCAGTGTGAGAAAGAGACTGCAAAACCTGTAAGCACAAAACAAAACCTGTAAGCACAAAACCAAATAGTAACAAAACAGTAACTCTGCTTAGCTTAAAGAGAGATCAAACTGTAAAATCTGTAAGCAAAAAACAAAACAGTAACAGAACCTGTAAGCACAACCTGTAAACACAAAACAAATAGTAACAAGACAGTAACTCTGCTTAGCCGAAAGAAGCCTTATTGTTACTCCTTGCTCCTTGCTCTGTTAATGTTGCTCTTTGCTCTCTTCTTTCAAGCAAAGTTAGAAGACGAAAAGCTCAGGTAAAGCTAGGTGTTTTTTGTCAGCAAACTTTAGTCTTCCACCTCAACACACCAACATTCATTTAAAGACAAATACTCTGTGCCCTCTAACATCAGATTTATTTCTCCGCTTTAGGAAGAAGTCACCCCAAAGAGCTCTCCCGTATCTCCAATCTGTTGCAGTTTCCTATTTCATACTTACTTTCTACTTTCGCAGTAATTATTTTGTTTTCAAATCTCTGACTTAGGGTTGTTCTTAGTTCGATAAAGTCTCCACCACTCATTCACACTGGTGGGAGTACTCCAGAAGTGCTAGGACCCAATGGGAGCAAACTTTTTTCAGGAGGGCCGGCACCGAGAAGGAGCTGCGAGGAAGCGGTACTGCGAGCCCGGCGTGTGCGGTAAAGACTGTCTTGGCGTCGACCCTCCAACCGCCTCAGTTCCTTTTTTCCCGCTGTCGAGTGCACTTCAAGTGACGATATCGCTCGCCTGCTGGGAGTCAAACTTCAAATTAGTAGATTAGTTTTCAGTTTTATTATTTTGTATTTTATCACAATAAGTACCAATTATATTTTAATAAATTTCTTACTTGTACAAGAAAGAAGTCTCCAGCCCTCCATTGACGGAGTCGACCATGAGTGGGGCAGGTGACGATAGGGAGACTTCATATGAAAGCTGTTCAGTAGGCCAGGTCAGGTCCACTGCCCTCTCTGGTGGGGGGGGGGGTCTGACAACAGATGGTCCAGTGCTCGGGGGATGGGTGGTCCCCCTCGAAAGCATAAAAAGAAACGGTCCCATTCACAGCACCGTTTGACCTTGAGTTCTTCTCCAGCCCACCAGGCGAAGAAGAATTGGCATCACTCGAGGTCACCCTCTAGTACGTCTGCACGTAGACAGTCAGTTGTAAGGTTTAGGAGTCGGTCTCCGCTTCTTTCGAAGTCGCCGGTTTCTGTCTCTTTTAGCCAGCCTCTTCAACACCAGAGCTCCTCTCCACCTGTTGGAAGGGCTTCTAAAGAGCAGTTTCACCATTGGGCCGCTCTTGTGGAGCAGTGGGCTTGGAAGTTGTCTTGACTGCCTAATCCAGCCAGTCCATCGCTGGGGCCTTCAGGCCTGTCGGTTTCGTATCAGCAGGCAGGGTGGTTAAAACTTCCTAGTCACGCGGCGCCTTCTTCAGTGCCGTCGACTCCGCGCTCTGGTGTTTATCCCCCTCACATGGCTGCTGTGCAGGGGTCCACACCAATGCCTTTATCTCCTGCCATTTTTCATCCTTTACCTTCAAATCGCAGTTCTCAAACTTCTGCTATGGCGCCGTCGATTGCAGTGCCTACTTCTTTGGTGCTGAGGTCCTTTGCAGTGCCACGGGTGGTGTTGGTGCCGTCCGCGGTGCCACATACCCTGTCGGCGCTGTCCTCGGCACCGGGGTTGACGTCGGCACCGTGCAGTGCTGCGCCACCCATCTGTGCCTCCTTCAGCAGTGGGGGTGGCATCGGCGCTGTGTACGATGTCGCACTCCCTGTTGGTGCCATGTGCGACACCATTTTCTATGTTGGCACCGTCTCTGTACTCGGCACCATTCTCTTCGGCAGCACCAAGGATGTGTATGGTGCCATCTAGTTTCCAGAGGTTTTCGACTCAGATTCTTTCTCCTTCTCTTCTTCCTCCTGGTTTTCATCCTGTTCTGACTATACGGTATCCCCTGGACTGTCAGAAGATGATTTTAAGCCCAATCCAGATATTCGGCTGGGTGATGATGTTGATGCCGATTCTGCCCTGGGGGCAGGGATCAATCCTCCTGCAGAGCCTATTGTTGAAGACCTTTCCTTTAAGTCTCTGGTCAGGAATTTAAATTCTGCTCTTTCTCTCCAGTCCACGGAAATCGATTCTGGGAAGCTTCTGTGTCTCCAATAGCTACATGTTCTTGAAATCCCTATGGATTTTACCCCTCTAGTACAGCCCTCTTTCGAGACTGTTTCCCAGATGGTGTGGAAGAATCCGGCACTTATTCCTTCTATGGCCAAGTCCATAGATAGAAAATATGCCCCTCCCAGGGATCGCCCCATCTTGGCCTCACAAGCCTTTGCTGATGCCATCGTGGTCCTGGCAGAGAACGATGAGGATGTCCTCTCTCAGGAATCTACAGCCCGTCCTATAAACAAAGAATCTCACAAGATAGACACCTTGGGTAAGAAAGTTTTTGCTGCCTCAACCCTGGGTATGAGCATTGTCAGCTACCAGGGCTATTTTTCTCAATATTGTCATTATCATTCACTCAAAGCATCAGTAGAAGCTCTGGCTGAGTCAGAGGTTAACTCAGAGTTACTATAGACCATAACTAGAGGTATTGAGCCTAATAACCAACAAATTAAAGCTGCAATGGACACTTTTGATATTGCTTTCCGGCCGGCGGCTGACATTTGCACCTGTCGCCACTCTTGGCTGCGTACTTTGGGCTTTACAAATGACACCCAACAGAAAGTCATGGCCTTACCTTTCGATGGTATGTATCTGTTTGGTCCTCAGGTGGAACAAGCACTAGAGGCCACACAGAAGACTAGGTCTGCTATTAAGACAGCTAGACCTCCGCCCACTCCCTCTCAAGGGGGTGGGAATAAGCATCAGTTTCACAACTGTCAGTCCTTTCATGGCAAAGGCAGAGGAGGCTTTAACAGAAACCAAACCCCTCAGCCGCAAAAGAAAATGCAGCAGAAGACACAAGGCCCAAAAGTGCCCAGTGCCACCTTCTGAGTTTCCGGCCAAAGTCCCACCTCAGCTGCCTGAGGGGGACTGTTACTCGACAGTGGAAGGATGTCTGACTCAGTTCTACGACCAGTGGAAATCTATAACATCAGACAAATGGGTCCTCAGTATAATCCGCAAGAGGTACTCTCTCAGTCTGTTGGAAACCCCTCTGGATCATCCTCCCAAGCGACAGCCCAGGCTGTCTGCGGCACAGTCAGACCTTCTTGCTTCCGAGGTACAAGGCCTTCTGAACAACAGGGCAGTAGAAATGGTTCTGCTGGATCAACGAAACACAGGTTTCTACTCCCATTACTTTCTGGTACCAAAGAAAACTGGTGGCATGCACCTTATTCTGGATCTCAAAAAGTTAAACAAATTTCTGCACAAGGAAAAGTTCAAGATGATATCACTCGGTACCCTGCTGCCTTTGATTCATCAACACAATTAGCTAGCCTCGCTGGACATGCAGGATGCCTACCAGCACATTCTCATACATCCAAATCACCACAAATACCTAAGGTTCATGGCGTTGGGTCAACATTATCAATTCATAGTCCTGCCCTTTGGGCTATCCTCGGCGCCTCGAGTATTTACAAAGTGCTGTGCAGTTCTCATTGTGCATCTCAGGAAAATTGGAATCCTAGTGTTCCCATATCTAGACGACTGGCTTCTAGCAAGCCCCTCCAGGCAAGAGACTCTGGAGGCCGTGGTCACGGCTTCAGACTTCCTCATGTCCATGGGAGTCCTGCTGAACCTCAAAAAGTCACAGTTGCAGCCCTCCCAGAAGCTCCTTTTCATAGGAACCCTTCTGGACACTTCCTGTGCAAAAGCTTTTCTTCTGGAGGACAGAAGGAGTGATATCTTACAGATGGCCCGCTTCATCAGAGAACACAGCTCAGTGCGAGCTCTCTTGATGCAACGAATGCTGGGTCACATGGCATCCTCGGTGTTCACTGTATTTTTGGCTCGTCTCCACATGAGAACCACTCAGTGGATGCTCAGTACTTAGTGGTCCCCAACCACTCACCCTCAGTCCTTCCTCATTAAGGTGATGGAACCTCCGAAGAGGTCACTCACCTGGTGGTCTCAGGAGGACACTCTTCTGGAAATATATCCCTTGGCCCCTCTGGATCATCAGATCTCCATTACCACGGATGCATCCCTGATGGGTTGTGGAGCTCACTTCAGGGATCTCCACACCCAGGGTACGTGGACTCAGGATGAGTCTCAACTTCACATAAACATCCTGGAAATGAGAGCCATCCTCTTTGCAGTCCAAGCTTTGAAGGACATACTCTGTCACAAGAACATTCTCCTTCAAACAGACAACAAGGCAGTGATGTATTACAGTGGCAGTGCACACTCTTACCCCTTATGCAGGGAAGCAATGAGAGTGTGGGAATGGTGCCTGGAGCACAAGGCTCTGATTCAGGTGGTTTACCTGTCAGGAGTACAAAACGAGTTGGCAGACCGTCTCAGCAGAACAGAGTCAGATCCTCACGAGTGGTCTCTTGACTTAACCGTCACTCAGGCAGTCTTCAAAGAGTGGGGAACTCCAGACCTGGACCTTTTATCATCCCTACACAATGCAAACTGCCTTTCTACTGCTCCAGAAATCCAGGACCTGGCATTTTTTGTCAGGATGCATTCAGGCTGCAGTGGACAAAACGTTTTCTACACGCATTTCCTCCTCTTCCCCTGATTCAGAGGGTGCTGCTCAAACTGGAGGCACAGGGGGGGCAGAATGATTCTCATTGCCCTGTTCTGGCCTCGTCGGATCTGGTTTCTCTTAATCAACAGACTGTCGCAAACCTCTCTGAAACCGCTTCCCCTTCAGACAAACCTTCTGACCCAGGGCCCTGTAGTCCATCCCAACCTGAGGTCCCTTCACCTCCACACTTGGCTCCTGAGGAGATAGAGGTGAATAGGTTTAATGTTTCTTGTAGGGTTTCAGATATTCTTTTGGCTGCATGCAAGCCAGCCACCAGAAAGACCTACACAGCTAAATGGAAGCGTTTCTCTATCTGGTGTGCAAAATCCTCTTGGAATCCTTTTTCCTGCCCACCGAATAAAGTGTTTGAGTATCTCTTAGACCTCTCAAACACAGGTCTCCAATACTCCACAGTCTAAGTTCATCTTTGTGCAATTTCGGCATATCATAAGCCAGTACTCTCCATGTAGCTGGCTCAGCTGCCTATAGTTAAAAGGTTTCTTAAAGGGATTCTGCATAAGAAATCTTCTATTAGACGTCCTGTTGCAGCCTGGGACATTAACCTTGTGCTAGACGTGCTCACTCGTAAACCTTTCGAGCCTCTAGCTACTTGCGAGTTGAAATTCCTCACTTGGAAGATGGCCTTCCTGGTGCCCATTACTTCTGCTCGTAGAGTATCTGAAGTACACGCCTTGGTTACAGACCCCCTGTATACTGTATTTCACAAGGACAAAGTAGTTCTTAGGATTCATCCTAAGTTTCTGCTTAAGGTTGCCTCATAATTCCATCTAAATCAACCTTTAGTCCTTCCTACCTACTTTGCAAACTTCCAGAATGAAGGAGTGTATACCCTTCATTTCCTAGATGTAAAAAGAGCCTTGTGGTTGTAAACAAAGGAAATTCACAAAGCTCAACAACTGTATGTTTCCTTCAGCATGACCCAGCTGGGTCAACCTGTTTGTATCAGGTGTATTTCAGCATGGTTAGTGGTATGACTTCGCCATTGCTATTCCATGGCACAGGTCAAGCTGGAAGGCAGAGTGTACACTCACTCTATCAGAGCGGTCACAGCATCTCTGGCAGAAATTCATAACATCCTCATTGCAGATATTTGCAATGTGGCTACCTGAAGCTCCTTGCATACGTTTGTAAAGCACTATGCCTTGGATGTCCATGCCAGATGACATCAGTCGTTTGGCAGGACAATCCTTAATGGACTTCTGTCCTAAAACGTGAGCTTCTCTCTCCCCTGCTGCCCATTTCGGGGAATTTTTTAGCTCGGTACTCTCCCATCAGTGTGAATGAGTGGTGGAGACTTTATGTCCAGGAAGATATGGAAATTACGTACCTACTGTAATTTTTGATCTTCTTGGATGAAGTCTCCATCACTCATTCACACTCCCACCCACCATCCCCCGAGCTCACTTCTCTGTTTCTGGTCTTCACTCCCTCAATGGCTGGGCACTGAAGACTTTGTTGTTGACCCTTCTTACATGGGTCATTCAGACTATCTTATGTCCAGTTTTTAAGTTAGTCCTTTCTGAGTTAGTTATGCTGCACCTCCTCAGGAAAAGAAGGTACTGAGGCGGTTGGAAGGCCGATGCCGAGATGCCAGGCTCGTGGTGCCGCTTCCTCGTGGCTCCATCTCGGCACCGGCCCTCCTGAAAAAGTTTGCTCCCGCTGGGTCCTAGCACCTTCAGTGTACTCCCATCAGTGAGAATGAGTGGTGGAGACCTTGTCCAAGAAGATCAAGAATTACGGTAGGTACGTAATTTCCATTTCTCACCCTGAACATGAAGGAGTGGTCCAGGCGGCGGTCTGTGACAAGGCAAAAAGTTCCCCTTTCTGCCCAGCCTCCGAACAAGGATTCCAGAAAACTGCATAGCATGAGGAAGAATGTTTATACCTCAGCTTCCCTGCTGTTGAGACAGGCAGCTTACATGGCATACATGGCCCAGTACCAGGAGGCTCTGTGGTACTCCATTCTGGCTATGAGTGAGAAAGCATCTGATGACTTGGCACAAGATCTAGCAGACACTGCTAAGATGGCTATGGATGCCACCAAGTACCAGTTCCACATAGCAGTGGATGTGAGTGACACTGCCTCCAGTATTATGGATCATACAGTGTCCCTGAGGAGGTTTGCTTGGCTCAGACCACCAACCTCTCCCTGGCACTCAGACAAAGGCAGTGGAGTTTCCCTGTGCGGGAAATTCCCTGCTTGGTGACAAGACAAAGGCATACAGTACATGAAAAAGGTGGAAGAGTCCAGAGCCACCTATAAAAGCAATACTGAGAAGGAAAAGGCCTCCACTTCAAGCAGGCCTTGTGGAGGGGGAGGTAGAGGTTGGGGATACTTTCCCCATGGTTTCCTCACTTATGATTTCTCCCAGTTGAGAGGTTTCTTCAGAGACAAAGGTAGAAGGGGATTTAGACATGCTGACTCAATCCCAGTGTAACCCCCCTGCAAATGGGGGTTCCCAAAAGACTTCCAGGAGCTTGCTTGAATGCTCCAAGCCTGAATGGTGTTTGGCATTTAAGCCATTTATCAGTGAGTGTTTTTAGAGCCTCTGGTACTGTCTCTTTAAGAGCTGTCTGCTTGCAGACATAATTAGTTTGTATGGGGGGACTGTGTGCTTCTCTGAGTACCACTCGAGCTGCTGCCAATTCACTTCATTTCTGCAGTCACTAGGAGTGCAAAGGGAACCTATCTGAAAGATGTAACTGTTTGCCAGAAATTATTTAGAGTAATAATGAAATTACAGTTTGTCTAACCTGCTTTCTTTGCAGTCAGAACTGTGTCTGCTAGTTCCCCATTCTAGTTTTGAACTGCTGAACTGGACCAATCAGTGTGGGGTAAGCTAGCTCTAAAATGATGCCTTGGACGAATCAGAACTTGGACTCATAATCTGAGCCAGCCACAAGAGGATTGTATGGGCAGTGACTCTGGGAGATGTAGTTTAGACTTCAGTGCCTTTTGGACCAACAGCAGCAGTCTATTGTGAGTGACAGCCAATCCAGTCAAGAACTGGGAGGAACTCAAAGGAAGTGCCCGGTTTCGTCAGTTGGAGTTCAGTTGAGCTTTGGCAGTGAAGAAGGAAGGAGCCCTGTGCTTTTTCAGTGTGCAGTTTTAGTCAAAAAACGTGTGTAAGGCCCAGAGTTCCGGCTGCAGCTTGTGTAACAGCTTGTTAGGACTGAATCCGTCCTGTGAAAAGAATCAAAGGATCTCTGAAGAGTAGAAACCAGGCTCACCCTGTAGAAGACTGGAAGAATTGCTGAAAATTGCACTCGGTCTGTCAGAACTGAATCTGCTGTGTGTTCTCCGGGTATTGTGCAGTAATTACGATCGGATACAGATGCAGCCTGCCTGGTATAGTACTTTCTTTTATATGGATGTGTGAAGAGGTTTGTGTACCTCAAGTGAGCCCTGCTGACATTGAAGGACCCTATCTTATTTGGAGGTCGTGAGTACTAATTCAGGGTTGCTCCTGTTGAATTGCCACATTAAATCCAAATGGAATTACTGTACTGCTGACTGTTTAATTCTCCTTTTCTCTGTGTGAAAGGGCCCCTACCAGCTGCCACGGTTTGGACTAGCCACTAGGGCTTGGGTACCCAGGGACAGTAACTGATAGGGATAGGCCTGTGCACAGAGCCACAGGTAGATTATTAGAGTGATAAGCTAATTAACCTGATTTCCCGTCCTTGTTATATCCCCTAAATAAATCAGAGCTGCTTGTTTCAGCAAAGTTATACTGCCTGAGGTATTTGTCTATGTTAAAGTACTGTACTGTGATTGTTGCACTGTATCTCATTTCACAGGAGGTCCCAGTGCCGAACCAGACCTGGGGTAAGTGTATACTGTGAAGGTAATTCTGATATATTGTGTGGGCCACTAGTGGGAAGAAAGGGGGTTGCAGTGTCCCAGAGGGCTGTGACCAAGTTAGTTTAACTATTGCAAACCCTGACCTCTGGGTGAGGCACCCGCCATTGGATCCAGGCCCCTCAACCTGTTAGTGGCAAATCAGGCAGGGTAGTAGCCCTGGGATAGCGCCATCTAGGGGTTACATCTTGGAGGCTCACCGCTGGATTGTGTGTCCTCTAGTGGCCATATTTACTAACCACTGTTAAGAAAAAATGGTACCCGACAGAAGTGGCTGTGCACCGCTGGTGGAGTGGTGTACTGGGGAGGAGATCGACCCCAAATGCTATGCTTATCCTGGACATCCCTCTGGGTATCAATACGACACTGTGCAGGGAGTACTTTCCAAGGTGGAAGGTTTACAAAACCCTGTGGTGGTGGGTCGGCATGCTAATCTGTCACCCACACTTTCCTGGCCCTAGTAGAGTTTAGGATCCCATAGATAGCTCCAAAGTGCCACAGACCATTACCCCAGAGGGAGCCCTCACTGCTTGGAGAGTGATAACTAAGGACAGTAAGACCGGGGAATCAGCCCCACCACTATCTGAAACTTTGAGGAGAAATTTGCTGAATGGTTGGTGGGAGAGAGGAAAACTGTGGAGGACTTGAAGAAACTATTCTTGCCACCTGGGGGTGTTCCTCCCCCAACACCCTCTCCTGCTCCAGTGCCCGTAATGGTGGCTGAACCAATGCAGACTCCTATTTCTGCACCTGCCATTAGTCACGACTCTTACCGAAGGTTGAGGATCTTCTCTAGCACCCTCCCCACCCCAAGGGGAGGATGACTGGGAGACCTGATGACCATGTTGCCCCCCAAGTGCTAGAAATGGCAATGCTTCGGAAGGTGAAAAGCAAAGAGGTTAGTGAGAGCCTCCGAGGTCCTGCCCTGGCTACCATCCGTGCTAAACGGGCCAGTAACCCTGAAGCGACTGCACAGGCCTATCTTGAGGCCTTGGAGAATGTGATGAGAGCCCAGATTCTGATGAGGACCTATGGTGGAGAGTAAGAGATGCACAACAGTACCAAGGGAGTTGTTGTCTGTGTATGTATCTCGGCTGGAAAAATTGTTGCAAGAATGCCTCAGAAAAGGTAGTTTGCCAGCGATTGAACTGGACCGAACCAGGCTGGACAGGATCCTTAAGTCTGCCCCTTCTCAGAACTGCTGTTGCTTCAGTTACACCTGGCAGATCGACTGGAATCCCCACCCTCCTATGATGAGTTAATGAGAGAAATTCGGAGTTGAGAAAAGACGACTCGGGAGGGACCTGCACCAATAGCTTTGGCCACGACCCGAGTGACTGAGGGTGACCCATCAAGGAAGTTCAGGGGCAGAGGTTGGCAGTCAATGAGTGCTCTGACAAGGAAAAATATGTCACAATGGGCGAACTGTTGAGAGAGATCCGGAATTCAAAACAGTCCCTTTATGAAGGCCACGCCTGCAAGTACGGGCCCTGACCTATATCCGACAGTATCTGCATATGGGGGTGGGGGTACCCACCCATGTATCTCCTGCTGATAACAGCTCGAACTCGATTCCTTGACCATGGAAGTGGAGAAACTGACGAGATGTCTCCAAATGCTTATCACGCCGCAGACAGAGATGGCACCAAGGTTTCCAGTTAGTAATACCCCCGCCCTGGCTCCCAGTGTGGTGCCCCGGCCAGCTCAAACTCCAGAAAGTATGTTTTGCTATAATTGTGGGAAAGATGGGCACATGAAAAGGGAATGCCAGTCCCAAAAGACACTGACAAAGTTGCATATAGGCTACAAGGAGAGCTTCGGAGAAGAAATCAGTGGTTAAGAGGTGCCGACATGATCCCAGTGGAGGGCACCAAAAATGCTAATTCACGTCCTTTGTGGCAAGGTCAGTTGCCCAGGCCCCACTACCGCCTCTCCAGACTGGTCCAGAATAGTGGGTCCCTCCATGGAGACCACCACTGTAAAGGTGAGGAGTGTCTACAAGAGCTGTATTAGACAGTGGCTCCCAAGTGACAATTATGTTTCAAGATTGGTATCAGAAGCATTTGTCAGACGTACCCTTACAACCATTAGAAGGACTGCATGTATGGGGGTTAAGTGAGAAGGCTCCCCTATTCCGGGTATATCCGAATTTGGCTCGTCTTCCCCACCTCCGGGCTGGAGTGGCCGAACAAGTAGAGACCCTAGCCTTAGTGTGTCCCCCCACTGGACTGTATGATGGTGTCCCTTTGTTGATTGGAACAAATGCTCATATGTTCGGAAGGCTGGCACAGTTGTGTTATGAAAACAGGGGTCAAAGACTAGTAGAGCTTTAAGAGTTCGGCTTTAATTAAGAAGGCCTATGAGGCACAGAGAGATGCTGAAAAACAGAACCAGAGGAACCGGTCGGAATTGTATGGAAGAAGGATCCTGAGTCTCTGATCCTGGCACCAAATGCCCAGTGTACCTTACAGGAGAGGTCCGTGATAGAAAGGATGTTAAGAATAAAATATTAATGTTGGATGCACCAGGCGATGGAAAATTGCCAGAGGGACTGCTGGTCAAGCCTAGTATTTTGCCCGCTAGAGCCCATGCTTATGCCAGAAGGGTAATGGTCCAAGTTCATAATGTGTCTGAAAGAGACATTCGAGTAAACAGAGGTTGCATCCTGGCTAATGTGCATTGTGCAGACACTGCAGTGCTACCCAGCAGCAAGAGTTCAAGGAAGAATGACAGAGTAACGCCTGACTTGTTTGATTTCGGCGACTCCTCGCCAGCTGAATGGAAAGTGAAGATCAGTGAGAAGCTTGCCCAGAGAGACCAGGTGTTTTCTTTAAAGGAATGGGATGTAGGATGCGTGCAAGGAGCTGAGCACAATATCCGCCGCATGACGAAAGACCATTTTGTGAGAGGTCTCGAGCCTGGCACCTGCTGACATAGATGATGTGAGACGGCATCTGCAAGAGATGTTAGCTGCTGGTGTAATACAAGAATCCAGAAGCCCTTATGCTTCCCCATTGTGGTAGTGAGGAAAAAGAATGGAACAGTAAGGATGTGTGTGGATTATCGCACCTTAAACCGCGGACTATCCTTGATCAGTACACAATGCCCCGCATTCAGGATGCTTTGGACTGCCTAAACGGGAGCAAGTGGTTCTCTGTGCTGGATCTCCGCAGTGGGTACTATCAGATCCCGGCGGCCCCAGAGGACCGTGAAAAGACAGCCTTTATCTGTCCGCTGGCTTCTATGAATTCATGAGGATGCCTCAAGGGATTTCAGGTGCCCCAGCCACTTTTCAACGATTGATGGAGCGTGCAGTGGGGACATGAACTTACTAGAGTGCCTGGTATACCTAGATGATGTTATTGTGTTTGGCAGCTCACTGAGGAACATGAGAGCAGATTATTTAAGGTATTGGACCGACTGGAGGACTTTGGCCTTAAACTGTCCATTGATAAGTGTCAATTTTTTCAAACATCAGTAAAGTATGTGGGACATATAGTATCCACCGAGGGAATAGAGACCACCCAAGTAAAGTTGAGGCCTTGACCACCTGGCCACAGCCCAAAAATCTAAAAGAACTGCAAAGATTCCTGGATTCTGTGGTTATTATCGACGCTTCATCAAGGACTATTCAAGATGATCCGCCTTTACTTAACCTTACTCAAGGGTATCCCCAACCCACAAAAAATACCAAAAGTCAGCATCCCTCAAGACTGAAAGAGTGTATTTTCATCCAGAGAAGTATTTGGGGCCGCTGGACTCCTGATTGTGAGACTGCTTTTCATGAGATCATATATCAACTTACCCATGCTCCAGTGCTGGCCTATGCCGATCCAAGAAAACCTTCACGTCCCTGCACACTGATGCTAGCTTGCAAGGGTTGGGGCATGTTGTACCAAGAGCACGAGAATGGCCTGAGACCAGTGGCCTTTGCCAGTAGAAGCCTGACCCCATCCAGAAAGAACTATCCTGTACATAAGTTAGAGTTCCTAGCTTTAAGTGGGCTATTGTTGACCAATTCCATGAGTACTTGTACAGGGCTAAAATACTAGTAAAACTGACAATAATCCTTTGACCTATGTGCAGACCTCAGCTAAGTTGGATGCCACTGGCCATAGGTGGCTTTCTGCATTATCTACATATGACTATGCTCTCGAATACCGAGCAGGTCTGAACCACATAGATGCTGATGCTCTCCCGAGGCCTGTTCCCCAGAATGATTGGGTCCGATTGGCAGAACCTGACATTCGGGCACTCTGCGGAAGTTTGACAGGGAGGAACAAATGTCCACGGACGCAGTGGACTGCATGGTGGATTGCTTGGGAGCCTCTGAGAATTGCATACCTGCTGCTTATTGCCACTTTTCTGCAATAGACATTGGTGCACTGCCTCAGCTGGACAATGACAGTATTCAAGGGCTCAACCCGCGATCCCATGATCAAAGCAGCTTTAGAAGCCCTCTATGCAGGAAAAGATGTGTCCAAATTCGCTCCACTGATTTGAGAACTGCACTGTTATACAAAGAAGTTCCTAAGTTGAAACTGATCAATAAACTGTTATACAGAGAAACAGTAGACAGAGGGGACAAGTAGACAAACAACAACTAGTGCTGCCCACTGCCTTCGAGACTCAGTACTGAGGTCCTTGCACAACCACATGGGGCACCTTGGTATAGACAGAACACTTGACTTGGTGAGATCCAGATTCTATTGGCCTAAGATGGGGCTGATGTGAGCAACACATTGAACTTGTAGTCGCTTACAGAGGAAAGCTTTGCCCCAGAGGGCTGCCCCCTTGTTAACATCACCACCAGTGCACCCATGGAGCTGGTCTGTATTGATTTTCTAAGTTTGGAGTCAGATCAAAGAAATATCAGTAATGTGCTGGTGGTCACTGACCATTTCACGAGATATGCCCAAGCTTTCCCCACCAAAGACCAGAAAGCATCCACTGTGGCCAAAGTACTTGTAGAAAACTTTTTTGTTCACTATGGGGCTCCACAAAGAATCCATTCTGATCAAGGGAGAGACTTTGAGAGTCGTCTGATCAAAGAGATGCTTTCTCTGTGGGGAGTGCGAAAGTCCAGAACCACTCCTTACCACCCCCAGGGGGACCCACAGCCTGAACGTTTCAACCGCACTTTACTAGATATGCTAGGCACCCTGCATCCAAAGGACAAGCCTAGATGGAGCCAACAAATTAGCACCCTGGTACATGCTTATAACTGCACCAAAAGTGATGCCACTGGATTCTCCCCCTACCGCCTGATGTTTGGAAGAGAAGCTCGACTACCAGTAGATGTGTGTTTTGGGGTCTCTCCTGATGGGGTTCAGGCTGACAACTATTTACAGTATGTGCAAAAGTTAAAGGCCCAGCTAACTCATGCGTACCAACTGGCTCAAACCATGGCTGCCAAAAGAAATCTGGCCAACAAAGAAAGGTATGATAAAAAGGTGAAAGCACAGGAACTCCGGAGGGAGATCGGTATTGCTAAGAAATCTGGGATTGCATGGCAAGCACAAGATTGCTGACAGATGGCACCATCTCCCTCACATTGTAGTGGGCAAACTAGATGATCTGCCAGTGTACAAAGTAAGGCCTGAGAATAATTCAAAAGATGTAAAACAATGCATAGAAATCATTTACTGCCCATTGGACAAATCTTAATTGAGTCTGAGCCCCTAGAAGATGCCCCTCTGGACCAGTGACTAGAGCTGCTGCTAAGAAAAGATCAAGAAAGTCTGCACCTACAGAAGCAAAGTTAAAGTGTTCCCTCCACAAGTCCCAGTTGAGCATGACTGTCAGTCCATATCGGAAGAAAGTGAGAGTGACTTTGAATACTATCCTTCTTACGAACTGAGTCAATTGTCTGGGCAATCCCTAGTCAATACTGGAGACAAAGCTGGGCCTTCTGACTGTTTAAGCCCCAGCTTCATCCCTGGAGCCAATGCTCCCAGAAAGTGAAGTGCAAAGCATCAGATCAGATGAAATGGAATCATTGTGCATGGTTGAACTGTTTGAGCTTTCAGGGAGGAAAATGATAGATTGGGACAGACTGGTGATACACCAAACAAGAAGAGTATTTTGAGTGCCCTGACAGTCCACTGCTGGTGTCCGAAAGCTCTCCATGCGAGCCAAAGTTGTGGACTCAGAAACTGTAACTCCTGGAGCTGAAAGTGCCCCAAGTTCTAGCCTCTCTACCCCCATGGAGACTCCCCTGACAAGTGAGGACAATGCTGAAAATGAGGCTCAGAGTGCAGAGACTATAACAGTTCCCCCTAGAAAGACTGGTCGAGCTGTAAAGCCTGTGGTGCACCTCAGTTATGATTCACTTGGGAGGCCTGTGGACTTGCCTCTCAATGTTGTCCATAAAGGAGTGTATGTGTCCCCGAGCTCATTGCCCAAACTGAGCATCAGTGCTAACTCAAGTTACTTGTGTTGCCTCTAATATGGTGCCCTTGCCCCATCCAGCCCCAAGGTAACTGATAGGAAGGGCCCTCTTCAGGTTTCATGTACAAGAGGTAATAACTTGAGTTATGGTACAATGTGTATGTAATACTGTGTAAAGAGTGACGACTGCAATGTTTCAGAAATGTGTTCTTGGTAAAATGATATATTGACTGATGATTACATGTCGAGCCTAATGCAAATGTATATGGTTGCAGTTGAAACTTATGGGGGTACTTGCTTGACGCGGACGTCAAGCTTTCCCAGGCCAGGAAGGGTGTAACCCCCCTGCAAATGGGGGTTCCCAAAAGACTTCCAGGAGCTTGCTTGAATGCTCCAAGCCTGAATGGTGTTTGGCATTTAAGCCATTTATCAGTGAGTGTTTTTAGAGCCTCTGGTACTGTCTCTTTAAGAGCTGTCTGCTTGCAGACATAATTAGTTTGTATGGGGGGACTGTGTGCTTCTCTGAGTACCACTTGAGCTGCTGCCAATTCACTTCATTTCTGCAGTCACTAGGAGTGCAAAGGGAACCTATCTGAAAGATGTAACTGTTTGCCAGAAATTATTTAGAGTAATAATGAAATTACAGTTTGTCTAACCTGCTTTCTTTGCAGTCAGAACTGTGTCTGCTAGTTCCCCATTCTAGTTTTGAACTGCTGAACTGGACCAATCAGTGTGGGGTAAGCTAGCTCTAAAATGATGCCTTGGACGAATCAGAACTTGACTCATAATCTGAGCCAGCCACAAGAGGATTGTATGGGCAGTGACTCTGGAGATGTAGTTTAGACTTCAGTGCCTTTTTGGACCAACAGCAGCAGTCTATTGTGAGTGACAGCCAATCCAGTCAAGAACTGGGAGGAACTCAAAGGAAGTGCCGGTTTCGTCAGTTGGAGTTCAGTTGAGCTTTGGCAGTGAAGAAGGAAGGAGCCCTGTGCTTTTCAGTGTGCAGTTTTAGTCAAAAACGTGTAAGGCCCAGAGTTCCGGTCTGCAGCTTGTGTAACAGCTTGTTAGGACTGAACCGTCCTGTGAAAAGAATCAAAGGATCTCTGAAGAGTAGAAACCAGGCTCACCCTGTAGAAGACTGGAAGAATTGCTGAAAATTGCACTCGGTCTGTCAGGAACTGAATCTGCTGTGTGTTCTCCCGGTATTGTGCAGTAATTACGATCGGGATACAGATGCAGCCTGCCTGGTATAGTACTTTCTTTATATGGATGTGTGAAGAGGTTTGTGTACCTCAAGTGAGCCCTGCTGACATTGAAGGACCCTATCTTATTTGGAGGTCGTGAGTACTAATTCAGGGTTGCTCCTGTTGAATTGCCACATTAAATCCAAATGGAATTACTGTACTGCTGACTGTTTAATTCTCCTTTTCTCTGTGTGAAAGGGCCCTACCAGCTGCCACGGTTTGGACTAGCCACTAGGGCTTGGGTACCAGGGACAGTAACTGATAGGGATAGGCCTGTGCACAGAGCCATAGGTAGATTATTAGAGTGATAAGCTAATTAACCTGATTTCCCGTCCTTGTTATATCCCCTAAATAAATCAGAGCTGCTTGTTTCAGCAAAGTTATACTGCCTGAGGTATTTGTCTATGTTAAAGTACTGTACTGTGATTGTTGCACTGTATCTCATTTCACAGGAGGTCCCAGTGCCGGAACCAGACCTGGGGTAAGTGTATACTGTGAAGGTAATTCTGATATATTGTGTGGGCCACTAGTGGGAAGAAAGGGGGGTTGCAGTGTCCCAGAGGGCTGTGACCAAGTTAGTTTAACTATTGCAAACCCTGACCTCTGGGTGGAGGCACCCGCCATTGGATCCAGGCCCCTCAACCTGTTAGTGGCAAATCAGGCAGGGGTAGTAGCCCCTGGGATAGCGCCATCTAGGGGTTACACCAGCATCCAAGGCCCAACCTAAGCAGAACCCCTGACAAGTTGGTCCAGGTCACCCATCCATTGCCAATGGGGGGAAGAATGACTCACCTCTTCCAGGAGTGGAAAAACATTATCACAGACAAGTGAGTCCTGGAAGAAGTGAGCCAGGGACTGACTCTGCAGTTAAAAAATATTTCCAAGATTGCAGGTTCACAAAAACTTTGCACTTCCCACCCTAACAGAGAAAATCCTGTCGGAGTTAGAGGTAAGAAAGTTGCTGCAAGCAAATGCAGCTGAAAACGTCCCTCCATCACAGTGGAGAAAGGTCCTCTACTCGTGGTACTTCCTGACCCACAAGAAAAATGGGGGGTGATGACCCGTTTTAGACCTCAAATACCTGAACAAGCACCTGAGAAAGGAAAAATTCAAGATGGTGACCCTGGCTTCAGTCATCCCAAGCCATCATCAAGGGGACTGGCTGGGGTCTCTGGATATGAAAGATGCCTATTTCCATATTCCAGTCAGGCCCTGTCACAGAACATACTTAAGGTTCAGGGTAGGGAATGGTCAGTACTAGTTCACAGCCCTCCCTTTCAGACTCTTTTCAACTCCAGATTATTCACAAAGTGCTTGGCTGTGGTGGCAGCACCCCGAAGACAATGGGTGGTGGTCTTCCCTTATCTCGATGACTGACTAGTCACAGGAGAGTCACACCAGGAGGCCAAGGCTTCTCTCCCTCTCACTCAGCACAACCTGGAAGGGCTGGGCTTCATAATAAACACTCAGAAGTCCTAGACATAGCTGGTGCAAGTACTGGACTTCAGAGGTGCAAAATTGGATGCCCTCCAAAGGACAGTCTCTCACTCAGGAATCACATGCAAAATCTGGTAGACCTGGCAAAGTCTTTCAGATTAGGCCAGCCCAGGCCTGCAAAATACTTCCTCCAGCTGTTGGGCCACATGGCCTCATCTACATCAGTAGTGACCGGGGCCAGGGTCCAAATGAGAGACATCCAGTACCACCTAAAGGCCCACTGGTCCCAAAGGTGAGATCCTCTTTCAATGCTGGTGTCTGTATCAAAGACTCTTAAGAGCACTGGATTGGTGGAAAGAAGAAGGAAACCTCAGGGAAGGTGTGCCCTTCATTCAGCAGTCACCCACACTAGTGCTAACTACAGATGCCTCCCTCCTGGGTTGGGGTACCCATCTAGACGGCCTAACAGTATGCAAGGTGAGGTCCTCCTAGGAGTCCCAGGAGTATATAAACCTGCTGGAGCTCATAGAAGTGTACCTGACTGTACAGATTTTGACCTCCCACATCAGGGATCAGTTAGTCTAGGTCAGGACAGATGATATCACTACCATATACTACATCAACAAACAGGGAGGCACAAGATCTTCAAAGCTATGTACAGAAGCAATGAAGCAATGAAGATCTGGAATCTGGCCTATTTCCTAGATGTGCAACTATCAGCAATTCATCTACCAGGGAAAGACAATGTTTTGGCAGATTCCTGGCGCCAGTTCAGCCAGGGACATCACGAATGGACCCTGAACAAACTGGTATTGGCTGCAGTATTCAGGAGGTGTGGTACACCAGAGATAGATCTGTTTGCATCTAGGAAGAATCACCAGCTTCCTATGTTTTTTTGTATGTTCCCTGCAGTGGGCTCAGTCCCATCATATGCCCATCATATGCCCTGACTATAGACTGAACAGGGAGGTTCCTATATGCCTTCCCTTCCTTCCTTCCCGCTCTTGCAAAGGGGACAGCCTACAACCATGATTCTAATAGCCCCAGATTGGGCGAGGTAGGCTTGGTACTCTCTGCTCTTGTCCCTCTCCATCAAACATCCCATCTGCCTTCCCCTGAGACACAGTCTGCTGACTTTGTTTCAGGGCAGGATAGCTTTCGCAGACCTCAGGACTCTGTGCCTCAAGGCATGGTTCTTGCAGAGATAGAGTTCTTGGGCTTTAACCTTCCTGAGAAGGTTTTGTAGGTCCTTAAAGTTTCCAGGCAAGGGCACCGATAGAAATTTCTGGGCCCAGGGCACACCTTCAGGATTCTCCCCGTCCATGGCCTCTTAAGACATGATATAAATCTGAAAAAAGAAATGTGACTCCTTTTGTTGTAGTTTATCAATTTCCATCAGGAGATAGGATTTGAAATTAATTTCTGAGTGTGTGTAACCTCGGGTGTCAGCTCAGTTTTATTTATTTACTCTATGTAGTCATCGAACTGTCAGTCATCAGACTCTCAGGGATACTTTCCGGACTGGTTACCGCACTAGTAAGGAGAAGGGACTGATCAAATGAGCACTGAAAACAAATGATTGAAAACAGTAAGAGAAGTGAGAGAAATAGAAACTGAGCTGAGCCTAATCAGTATTACAAGTTAATTGTCTCACCACTCCCACCACCAGTCCTGTCTTTTGTCCCCTGACTGATGACCACCACACACTGACTGCTGCCGTGCTATTGTCATTACTAGCAAAAGAGCTTAAATAAATTGATTAGTAACCCATCCCCAAAGACAAAGTCCGACCTGACCTGCTGTTTGTTGGCTGGCTGGGCTCAGGGGTCTGTGTTTATTGTTTTGCCGACCGCAATAGTCCACACACATGCCGCACTGAAAGTCCACTGCCACCCCACCTTTGACATGACAGCCCCGGGACCCCCAGGCAGCAGCAAAAAATGAATAAGGTGCACTCCGAGTCTGCATTGTCCGCAAGATGCAAGTCCACAGCGCAGCAACAGCCAGCCCAGAGACCGCTCTGTCTAGTGTCTCCTAGTCTTTTCTCACTCTCCGGGGCTGGCCGTCAAAGAATCAGTCATCATGGGATGGGGGGCAGGGCCTGTGATGACCAGTGGCACTGACATTTGACACAGGATAGAATCACCTCACGTCAGGACAGGAGGGGATAGAGTCTTGACAATTGGATTCCTTGCGCTACCGCATGCCGCAGCATCATCCCATTCCCGCATCTGCCACCTTAATTAACACTAACTGACAGACTGCGAAAGGAAATCTGAAATTAAATCAGGGCAAGCAACAAAACTGGTGTGGGGCGGGCTAGAGACAGACTTACCTTCGGTGACATACTTAGCATGGGGGTGGGGGCACGGGCCAGGATTGGGCAGGCACAGACAGTGGCACAAATGAACAAAGTAATTAAAAACAATGATGGTCATTGGTATGGCAGGATGGGATGGCCGGGCTCCCCTGAGGCACCGGCCCTGGGACAGTTACCCCAGCTGTCCCACCCTGTCGGCATCCTTGTTTCCAGGAAACTAACAACAAGGAAAACCTATGCTTCCAAGTGGAAGACATTTTCCCTGTGGTGTTCCCCTAAGCAGCTCATTACTTTGCAGGCAGACCTGCTGACAATTCTGGACTATCTAGTTCACCTTCAGTCCCTAGGTCTTAGACTCTGAACCCTTAAGGTGCATCTGGCTGGAGGCACTAAGCTACCATGGGAGTGTATAGTTTTAAAATTCTTGAGCTAGGGGACTAATGTCAGGGACGACGCTGCCCACAAGGCAGATGCATGACATGGTGCTCGTGGGCTGGCCAGTAACCATTGCCAGCCCCCTGCTCCTCTCAGTTCTGTTCTTTCTGCCGTCGAGGTCACATTCCGTGGGAACATTCACCATTTTTTCCAATGCACAACTCACTCTGTCACTTCCAGCTCGACACCATAACCTCTTGTTTCACCTTTTTCTGGCACCACTTCTCTTCTCTACCCTTTATGGCACTGGGCTCTATTTTTGCTGATTTTTATTATTTTCTGAGTTCAGTCATGTCCAGGTCTCATGGGCCTCAAAAGTCAAAAAAGAAGCCGGAGTCTCTCGCTATGTTTCTGTGTCCCTGTGGGAGAAATATGTCCGTCTGGAACCAACATGACCATTGCTGGATCTGCCTGGGATCATAACATGACATGGACCATTGTGATGCCTATTTCTCCATGGATTTCTGCACATTTGAAATTTGTTCGATGAAGAGAAGTCATTTGCCCTCCACTTTTGGAGGTAGACGTTACACGAGAGACTCCAAGGCAAGGTCCCTGTGCTGCTCTCCTGAGTCCCTCCCCATTATTATGCATACTGAGGGAGACCAGGTCTCTTCTGGTCCTTATCTCCCTGAGATGAAAAGCCTGGGGGAGGGGTCTGTGGGACAGCTGGCTCCTTCTGAGGGGGTTGCTGCGCAGTCCTCATAGTCTGGAGTCCCTACGGGGGGCACAGACACCCCTGGTGACAAGGTCAGAGCTATATGCTGAACCTACACTGGTGTGCTCCTTGGGGTCGCAGTCCAGCGCTGCTTCTGCTCCTGGCACTGAGGCCAGTTCCAGAGAGTGGAGTGGTGCCACCCATGCAGCTGGGTCCCCTCCTGATGCCACTTGCAATACTGGGAGAGGGAAGGCTTCTGGAGTTAGCAGCCCGGCGGAGATCTTCTGGGTCTTGCCCCCTGAGCGGTCAGATGACCTGGGGGATGGGGACCGGGATGATCCCAAGCAGCTCCCAGGCTCTGGTGATGAAAGATGCCTTTCTGGGCCTAGTTTTAGGTCTGTGTTGTTCTGTTCATAATCTCTGGCTGTTTCCCAATCCAGTGGTGGTCGAGGTGCCACCCCCTTCTGTCTCCTGGCACCAGGGATCGCTCCAGTTTCAATTCCAGTGCCGGGAGGGGGCAAGTGCTGGACGCGATGCCAAGTCTGGTTCCAGTGCCACCCTCAGTGCTGGATCTGACTCTGGTACTCTTCATGGCACTGAGGGGGGTTCTTCTACTACTTGCGGTGCCAGCTCTTCCTCAGCTCAGGTTCTCATTGCTTGATATGATGTTAGGCCTAGTCCAAGAGGCAGAGCCCATTCTGGTGAGGTGGGAATTGGTAGGTCTTGGTTGGTGCCTCACTCCATGCCCTGAGTTTTTTTTTTCTATTATCTGTTTTTCCCTCCTGGGAGCCCTGGCAAGTGGCTGCGGTCCCTGTTGATGGAGAGACTCACACTTCTGCTTTTTCCTGTGTCCCCGTATCGCCGAACCTGGTGAATTCCCCATGGATTGCCTCCCATGGTGGGTCCAGGGAGGAGGGAGCTGGCCTCCCCCCCCCGGGACCCAATCCAGATGCCGGGCCCGACCCCCGTGAATGCAGGAGCCATCACGGAACCTGCCAGGCTCCATTTTCTGCTTTTTCTCCTGTCCCCCCACCCCTACTAATGTGATGACATTGGTATGTGTCTCTCGACCCGTACTGCGCTCCAGCCACCAGAGGGCAGTCAATGAGTGGGACGACAGGTCTCCCTCCCCCCGAGAGAAGAGAGCAGTCCTCCGGACACTCGATCCTCTCTCACCCCTGCTGAACCCCAGCAGCCCTATCTCATTCCCAAACCCAGGTTGCCGGCGTGGTGTTAGGTGTGGCGTCCAGCACCTCAACCCTCAGTGCCATTGGGCCAGCTTCCATGCCCAGAGTTTGTGGTAGCTCTGGCAGCAGTCATAGTACTGACTCCGGTCGTCTGGCCTCGCTGGAACCATCTGGGTCTGTCACAGATGGGGGTAGGAGTCAACCTGTGGGACCTCTATGGCTCCAGTCTCCCCGCCTAGGGGGGTTCCACCCAAGGGCACCACCTAGATTGCCCCTCCATGGTTGGGTGTTTTCAGGTGGACAAGTTGGTCGGGTCCTCCTCTCAGGCAAGGTCCCTTGTACATTCTCATACCAGAGGCCTGGTCCACCCCAACCCTCCTGCCCTTCCGTGCATTTTGGGTCCTATGGGGCCCTTGACCTGGGACCAGTACATAGCATTGGCGAGCTCCTTTCCCACTTACCTTATGGCACTAGATCAGGCTATTTTCCAGCCTGTGAATGCGGCACTGCCACCTCCTGAGTCCAGCTCCTCGTAATCTTTGTCTTCCTCCTCTGAGGAAGAGGACTCTTCCCTTCATTTCTCATCAGATACTGGGTACTCTTGTTACCAGAAGTTCTTTGTGGAGATGATGAGGGAGCTGTGATTAGATCATTTTTCAGGCCACAATTCTGCTCATCTGATGCTGTCTTTCCTTGGGAAGTACAGTCATGACCACTCAGTCATACCTCTGTGGCCTAGGCCTTTTACGGAGGTGTTTGGTGACATCTGGCTCTGTCCCTCTGACCTCTCTCTCCAGTCCCGACTGACAGCCAGTGTAGATACTGCACACCCATTGGGTCTCCAGGAGCCATGCCTCACCCTGCTTTTGGGATCCAGCCCCTGGACACTCCTTCTGGGCATAGGTACCCAGTGGGCATATGGATGGAATGTCGCAGTGATACTCGCCACGGACAAAATGCTAAAATTAAATTTGGTCGCCAGTAGAAACGGTCACGGAGCAAATGTGGCTTCTGCATCCAAAGACCAGCAACTGCATGACCCGCTCACCACATGACTTTTTGTCTATAACAGGGGACAACCAGAATGATACAGTATGTGTATGTGTATGTGTACCCCCACTGTAAAACCCTGGCTGCTGCTTTGTCACATCCAGCTTTCTCCTTTTCTTTCCCCAACCCTGGCATCCTGTCTGAGATCCTTTTTTCATCCTCTGGCTTTCCCAGTCTGTCGCCAACTGCAGCAAGGGGTTTCCTTAGTATGCCTCTGGAAACAACGAGCTTCTGCATCCGTAACTGCCTTTCTCCGCTTGTGCAGCTCCAGCAAACACCGTCGGTGGCACAGTTCGAGCACCACAAAGTCGTTGTCCTCAAAGAACCCTCAGATTTACACAAAGTTTTTCAGCACTGAGTAGCAACTTCATATTCATTCTGGGAAATTTCTATTGAATTGCACTTTTTCTGCATTTTTTGCTGGCGAACACCTCCTTCATGTCCGTGTTGGTGATCTCATAGCACCACTTGGCGAATTCCCCCTTGCCCAGGAAGTGGCCCCGCAGATAGCATTTCTGCAAGTTATGCCACAGTCCCAAAGTCTTCCAAAACTTCTGATATACAGCTGTCTCTTGTAACAACGCATCTTGGCTTATGGTGACCTCAGCTGCTGCCAACTGCTACCTCACTCACGCGGCAATTTGTACGGCGGTCAACATTTGCGACAACTTTTTGACCGCAACTAATTTTGGCAGGCTACATTTTGACTTGTTTCTTTTTGTCCTCGGGACATAATGCCCGCATTTTTTTGACTGCGACATTATGTCCGGGGATAAAACGGCCATACATGCACCCAGTGTGTGACCGTTCCCCGAGTCAGACTCTGCAGAGTTTGATGCCTGGGGTCAAAGGGTTTTCTCAGTGGCATGCATCATGTTGTGCATCTCAAAACACCAAGCGCACCAGGCATCCTATGGCAGGCACCTGTGGGCAATACTAGGGCAGCTCCTAGTATCCGTGCCAGACTGTGAGCAAACCAGACAAGCCATATGCTTTTCTGCCCAGGGCCTGGAACTGGCAAGACACCAGGCAAAAGTATCCTGCGACACCAATGAGATGACCTTCAGGTTGGTAGGAACTGCAGTCTACATTAGGCGGACAACGTGGCTTCGTCTCTCCAGGTTGTCACCCTTGGCCTGACATAGAGTAATTGCCGCACAGTTCCAAAGGGCCCACTTCTTCTCCCGTAGGGCCAGGCATTAGCTTGTGGGGAGCCTTCCTATTCCCAGGTCACGGGAGCCTATGCCTACCCAGGACCAGCCTTGGGCCTCACCAGGCCCATAAGGGGCCCCGCCTCTTGTGTTTTTCCCCACAGGAGGCTGAGGGAACAATCATTTCTCTCAGGGTGAGCTAACACCACCCTTGGTAGCAAACTTGGCACTCTGACCCATGAAATAATGAATGGTGAAGATTGATTCTTAGAAGATATGAGAATTACATATTCACCAAAGTTCTTGATCTTCCAGAGTATCTTCACTATTCATTACTGCAACCTGCCCACCATCCCCCTCAGTGCCCAGGCATCTGGACAGCTTTCCCGTCTTTCTCTCTGTCTCTTTCTATCTCCTTCTTCCACCTCTGCTAGGCACGTTGGTTTTAGAAAAAAAAAAAGGGAGACAAGAGGAAAACCTGCTTGAGGGCTATCTTTAGATCCTTGGTAGCCCCTTTTGCTGCTCTTCTAAAATAAAAATATATGTATATGATATTTATTTAAAATTTGATGAGCGGGAAAGGTACCATGAGCGAAGCTCATTTCCAGTTATGACTCAAATATATATATATATATATAAATATATATATAATAGTGGTACGGTAGTGCCACTATAGTTAGGGTTGAGGAGCCATTTACATGTTAAACCCAAAATTTTGCACCTTAATAACTTTGCAACCGTTTGATGTATTTGCCTGAAATTTGGAATACACGATCAAGACCCATACACATTGGGAGCTGCCAAGTTTCGTTCCGGTCGGATATACGGCTGCGGAGTTATTAAGAGTGATCTGCGCGTGCATTTACGCTTTTTCTGGAATTCTACGGCCGCACCTACAGGTCACACGGTTTTGCGCGACCAGCCGAAATCTTCAGGGAACGCAAGGCCGGGTCCCGATGTGTGCCTTTTGAAGATTTCTTGAAAAATATTAACGGTTCAAAAGTTATTTAAAAACAATTTCCTATTATAAGTCAATGGGAAAAGTTAACAAAAAGTTTGACAGTGTCACAAATGCATTTTACTGCATAAATGGCCCTTTACTGTCAGAAATCCGCCATTTTTTTTCAGTTAGTGATCAGAAAAATGCTTGTCATTTAAAATTGAGACTCTCTAGCAACCTAATTATTTTTGTATTCACCTAGTTGGGCCCTGAGGATGCTAGCCATGTCTTTATTTTGGGGTAAAACACCCCAGAAATATGTTTTTCAGATTTCTGGAAAAAGTACTTTCGCAAAGTAGTGTCGCACTCACGAAAGTGTCGCAAATTTTTACGAAAGCTTTCGCAAATCACGACACTACTTTGAAACACTATGCCCAAAATAACAGTAATTCTTTGGCATCCCTCTGCAAAAGAATGGTGAAAAATGAAATTTGGAGGGGACGTAGCCGACATCTCACAGATGTGCCTTTCAGTGTTTTGTTGAAAAAATATTACACCGCGGCAAAGTTACGGTACTCCAAAGTTGACGCTTTTTCCCATAGGATAACATTACGGCATACGACGCATTGCAACAATCGTTTGGCGCCCTGCTGCAAAATAACGGTTTGGTCTTTTGGGCTGAAATTTTCAGGGAACACAGCCAACATCCCACAGATGTGCCTTTCAGTGCTTTGGTGAAAAAATATTACAGGGAGGCAAAGTTATGGCACTCCGAACTTCTGTTTTTTTCCCATAGGATAACATTACGGCGTTTGCCACGCCTGTCAGGGCCTGTATCTCGAAAACGGTGCGAGATACGGACTTTTCGTCGAAAAAATTCTTAGCCCCCTCATGGGGCCTAAGTAAAAAACTAGCCAGGAAAGTGATAATTCATATGACTTTTACATTTTTTTTCTATGTTGTACGGTTACTGAGATATAAGCAATTTACTATTCCAAGTCCTCATTTTTGTGTTCCGAAACTCATTATTTTGCATACATTCTTTGTACTCACTGTCTTTCTCTATACAGCTTTTGGGGAAAACCAGCCTGTGTGCTTACATTACTGTTACCATTACCATTTCTGCTTGCGGTTTCGTACCCGTTTCACTTACCGTTCACGCTTATGCCACCATGTGCGTTACCCTTTGCGTTTTCATTTGCATTTGCGTTTGCATTGTTTTTAACATTTCTGTCTACAGTACTGTTTCTCTTTCTGTTTCGCTTTGCATCACCATGCGCATTACGATTTGCGTTTGCGGGCACAATGTTACTATGTGACAAGACATCACGTGTGGCGGGCAGCTCGCCCGCCGCATTACATTCACCTATTTCTCATTATCATTCTCAAAGAAGGAATTAGAGGCAAAAAACTCTGTTTAATGCATCAGTTAGGGTTGTTCCACAGCGACAAAAGCAGGGAAATTCGATGTTAGGGTTGAAACCCCTTGCACCCCCTCAGCCCACCTCCAACTGGAATTGGGGTGCGCATTGAGAGTCATCGGTTCTAACTGTCACCCCATTCTCCTATTCCTCAACTTCTTTCCATGTGATGGGGTGACAGTTGGGCGGCGACCCCATCGCACCAGATCCAGACCAGAGAATGGACTGGAAAGAAAGACTGGAGTCTCAACAACATCGAATTTCTCATTTTGTCGCTGTGGAACTAACCTAATCTGCATTAAACAGAGTTTGCCTCTAACCTGATATATAATAGGGGATACATGATGAAGCGACTATGGAATATGGAAAATATTTGCATGAGTGCAGAGTGAACTGTGATAATATCAGAGTGCAGAAGGCACGAGTGATGTTATTGCAGTTCTCTCTCTGCATGAGTGCAAATGTTTGCCATATTCCACAAGTCGCACATCATGTGTGTGATTTATACAAGAGGGCTAGTACCCTTTAGGAACATTTTTTTCTGTGTTCTCTCCCTGTTTACTTCATTTTGGTAATTGGGTAAGGTTTTCTGGGGAAGGGGGAGACCTGGGAGCACTGGGCAGTTAAGTGATTTGTTCAGAGTCATACAGTATTGAAATGGAAGTTGTGAGAATTAAACACTGGTCTGGGCTGCTGGATGTAGGAAGTTGGTTCATTGCTTGTTACTCTAACCACTAGGCTATACTGACAACGCTGTTTGTGTGTGGTCTGAGTGTGTGTGTACGTGTTTCTGAATAGGCTGGGAGTGCTAGACACTATGAGAAACAGGTACATGTGATTTGCAGTGATAATTGTGTTACCTGCAGCTAGGAGTGAGAAACAGACTTTATTCAATAAATTGCAGGCTTCACTGAGACAGAGAAACTGTTGCAGTCAGCACTCAGAAAGAGAAACTGGTTTATGAAGGAGGCTGGTTTGAAGATTAGAGCAGCACAGTAATGTGCTAGGATTGTCAGAATAACTACAGGACACAGGTGATTGTCTTTTACAATGCTAATTGAGTTCTTTGCAGTATTCAGTGAGAAAGAGAAACTGTGAAGCTATTTGCAGGCTGCAGTGTAGATAGTCTCACTCTGGTGACATCACTATCGTGAATATATTTGCTGGTGATGTAGACACTGTGGGTTTATCAAGAAATAAACCCACAGTGTCTGTGTCATCACAGAGTTATTCCACTGCAGTGAGAATACATGTTTTTATTGTCAATGTTACATGCTCACCCCATTGTATAAATGTGTGTGTGTGTGTGTGTGTATATACAGGTATATATACTGTATATAAAAAATGTAAAAACAAAAACAATTCTTATATAGAGATTACACTTCTCTATCTGTTCTGGTCCCTGTCACCTCTTTGTGTTCCTCAAAAAAATGCTTTCTCCCCACCCCAAACACGTAGTCTGTAGCTTGTTTGCTGTTGGAGAAGCTCCTTCCTTTTCTCTGTTTAAAAAAGGGGGGACACAGGAGGGCAGACATAGGAGAGGACCAGGAGAAATATGCTGAAATAGCAGCTGAGTCTGCTTCACCGGGTAGAACTCTCCCTTTTCCTTACAGTAAGACTCCTGCGCTGCTTATCCATATTACATTTTTCTTTCTCTTACTTCTTTCCCTCTCTGAGGAATTAAATAAAAAGAGAGACGTGGTAGTGACATCCGTGCCTTACCTCCTGCCATGTCGACGACCCATGTTCGGTGGCGAAAGTGAGTTGCTGGGGGTCAGCAGGAGAGGGAGAAGACTGAGCGTCCAGAGGACTGCTGTCTTTTCCTGTGGAGGGAGACTTGGCGTTCCCGCCAAATGACTGCACCTGGGTGGAGACCCAAGGATAGTGTAGGACTGAGGGCGCCAACGAAGGGAGGGTGCTGCAGGACTTCTGCAGTGTGCATGTGCCTCCACATGTGTACGCTGATGTGTGCACCATAGGCATAGATTGCGGGGGGGGGGCAGAGGGGCAAGCTGCCCCCCCTGAGAAATTAGACCAGGACTTTTTTAGGAGCCCAGCCGCCATTCTCCAGTTATAAATTTTTTTTTTTTTTGATATTGAATGGGCTCAGGGCTATGCCCGGACTGCCTGCACCTCTCCGGGGAAGGGGAGGGGAGGGGTGGCGGCGCAGCGCCGTGTCTCTTAAACAAAAACTATCCCCTTTTCGACCTGGCTGCAAGCCTGCAACCATAATGGCCTGCATGTTACAGCCAATCAAAGGTGCTGGCTGGCGCCATCAAGTGAAACAGTACTCCGTTAGTAGAGCCATTTACATTAGTTGTCTATGTGCTTCCATGAAGGAGCAGCAGCAGCAGCATCCATATAGCATAGGGCTGAGGAGAGATAGCTATTCGAGGATGTTGAGCAGCAGTCGTTGGTTGTCTGTCAGGTGTCACCAGTGTCTCAGTCAGTCTAGTGTTCCCACCTCCTCCTGTCCTGAACAGCCGTTTAAATACACACCTCACCCGAGTCCTCTGACTACCTACTCTCTGTTTCTCAGTGCAGCCAGCTGTGCTCTGGGCTGTCCCGCTGCCACCTGAGCCTCCCATCTCTGAGAGCCTAGAGGCCTGGCGGCCACAAGGCTCTCACCACGGACAGACCAGGCGGAGGAGCGGGTTGCACAATTACAGTGAGTCTGAGGCACGGCCAGGCTTGCCTGCACACCCAGCTCCTGTGTCCAGCAGGCCAGAAAAGAATTTACCATGTTGTCGGCAGGTCCCACACCACGCCGCTTGCCCCACCAGTTCCACGGTCCACGAGAGGATTATTCAGGTCAGTGAACAGCCAGGCCCAGAACAGTGAAGAAGCCGTGGGTCATGCAGGCTATAGCAGACCCATAATGTGACACGCTCATCTGGTGTCAGAAAAAATTACTGACTCATCGGGGATTAATCGAGAGGAACAGGACTGTTGGGAGAGACTCTGCTACCTGACCTGCCTTCTTGGCCTTGCTGTGCCCTGCTGCATGCTGCCCTGTTTGTGCCCTTACTGATTTGGTGAGTAACTGTACTGCAAGCTGGTTGTTGGAAATTAATACATTCACATCCCAGAAAATGTGTCTTTGGGGGTTGTCTTGGCCATGGCCATGTGTCTGGGGGTGGTGGAAGGTTTGCTGTCAGCTTGTGTTTCTTTGGGTGGGAGGGATTTGCTGGCTGTTGAGGCTGTCCATGTTGGTAGGGTGGGGGGCCTATTTGGTATGGTGTGGACACTGGTCATGTTGGTGGGGTGGGGACACTCAGTTACTGTGCTACTGGTGTGGTGGGGAAACTCACTGGATGGTCTGTGTTTGGTGGGGCTGGGGGGATGGTCTGTTTTGTGGGGTTGGGATCGGGGAGACAGTCTGTGTGTTTTGGGGCTGACTCACTGAGAGGATGGTCAGTGTTTGGTGCTGGGGGAGGGCCTGCGTTTGGTGGGGCTGGGGGGACGATCAGCGTTCGGGGCTGGGGTGGTTAGTGTTTGGGACTGGGAGGGCGGTCAGTGTTTGGTGGGGCTGGGGGAGACAGTCTGTTTTCTGTTCTGGGGTCTGGTGGGATGGAGACACAGGCCATGGTGACGTGGGTACACTGGCTGTGATGGTGGGGTGGTGACACTAGCCATTGTTTGGTGGACTTGGCTGGCCATTTGTCTGGGGGGGCTGTCCATGATGGTGGAAAAGGGGGACTGTCCATGTTTGCCTGCTGGGTGTCTTATGGGGAGAGGGGACTATTTGCTGGTTGGGTGTCTGGGGATCTTTCCATGTTGGCTTATGGGGGTGAATGTCGGTGATTGCTGATCAGGTGTCTAGGACGGACAATCAATGTTGTTGGGGAGGGGAACCTCCGTGTTTGCTAGCCAGGTGTTTGGGAGGATTGTTCATGTTGGTGGGCGGGGAAATTCTGTGTTCGCTAGCTGTGTGTCGGTGGGGGGGACTGTCCTTGGTGGGATATGGGGAACCGTCCCTGTTTGCTGGGTGTTTGTGGGACTGTCCTTGGTTGGAGGGGGGCATTCTGTGCTCGCTGGCCTGGTGTCTGTGGGGGAGGGAGGGGACTGTTTGGGTGTCTGGGGGACTGTCCTTGTAGGTGGGGTGAAGGGGGGACTGTCCATGTTTGCTGACTGGGTTTCTGGTGGACTGTCCGTGTTGGTTAGGAGGGGACATTCTGTGCTTGCTGACTGGGTGTTAGCATATAAACATAAGTAAATGTTAAAACGTAATTTCCACCTTATCAACTTTACCTGTCAAGGAGTGTATCTCACTGACCTGTGCCCGCAGCTAGCATACGAACATTAGTAAATGTTGAAACATTATTTCCCCCTCATCCTTTACCTGGCTTTAAAAGTAATCTTTCATTTTTTTTGATTTCTCCGATCATCCACTGTGGAGGGGTGAAACAGACAGATCCCTTGGCCTTGCTGTTTCTGTCTTCATTGCCTGGCAAACACAACCAAAGGGGTAGCTTTTTGTGTTCTCCCCCATACAGTGTTACAAGACTAGCAAAAAAAATCTTGCACTAAAACATGCACCCTAAAGAAATGATTATACTACTACCTGGCTATTGTTATAGTGACTACTGACTGGCCATGATGTTTTTTTGGGGGGGTTTGGAACACTGGTTGTGTGTGTGGGTAGGGTTGCGTTGTGGACACTGCTGGTTGTGTGTGTGTGTGTGTGTGTGTGTGTGTGTGTGTGTGGTTGGGGACACTGCTGATTGTGTGTGTGTGTGGGGCTGGGGACACTGCTGGTCATGTGTGTGTGTGTGTGTGGTGTTGCGGACACTGGTCATTTGTGTGGGTGGGGTTGGGGATACAGGCATTGTGTGGGTGTGGTGGGGGCACTGTTGTGTGGGCGGGTGGAGGCACTGGCATTGTGTCGGTGGGGCGGGGTTGTAATTGTACACCAGGCAAACTGTGCTGACCGGTAGCTCAACATCTCTCTTTCCAGACAAAGAAAGAAACATAAACAAAATGCAGTATAAAATGTGGTTTTATTATTTTTGTGTGCCTGTGATGGGGAGGCACAGACCTGGATGCCTGGAGAGGATACCAGATAGATGGAGCTGGAAATGGTGTTGGTTGGGTGGGGTGGGGAGAGTGGCTGTGCTGGTGCGGTGGGGAGAGTGGCTGTGCTGGTGCGGTGGACACAGAGTGTGGAGAGTGGCTGTGCAAGTCCATCAGGGTGCAGAGAATAGCTGAGCTGGCCAGTCTGGCTGGGGATAGTGGCCTTGTAGGTCTGGGGTGGGGAGAGTGGGCTGTAGCTTTTTGCATGGACATTTAATTCACTGTTGCTTGCTTGCTGTGCCTTCTGCTGCCCTCCCAGCTTTGTGCTGCTGTGCTGACCAGGGCGGACTGGTACACATGCTGAAAAAAATGGTTCTGACCACTGGTGATAGAGGAGGGAGGGGTGGATGGGCATACTGGCACATAAATATTTTTTTCAACATGTATGCCAGTCTGCTGGGTCCATGCCATGCTTACCTCCCTCGTACAAGGGGCTTCTGAGCACTAAAGATAAGTTTCTACATCAAAATTAGGAACTGTTGGAAAGTATGAAACCTACAGTATAAAAATTGTGCATGTTTATGTAGTTTCACTTACTGTGTGGTTAGGCAAGATGTTCTGTGGTCTCTCCTCCTCATTTAGCACCCTGACCTGTGACCTAGCCATCCCCCCACCCCGAGCAGGGGGAAGGTCCGTTGTTTTGTGGTCTTTTGGTGGTTTGCTGGGCATTGCAAAATGCATTGTTTCATTTACTGTGTTTTACTGCCTGGACCTGCTTTACCCTGTCTCTATCCTGAATGTAAACATGGTATAAAAAAAGTTCATTTTTTGGTGGTGTGTGTGTCTGTCTGTGTCTGTGTGTAGAAGAATAGAGACACACGCTCTGACAAAACAGACTGTATTAAACCACATCAAACTGAAGCAACCATGTTTCATTTGTGCCCTTCAAAACTGTCAGATGAGGCGATTTTGAAGTAGTCTGTGGGGAGAGCATCCACGGCAACCTGGGCTACCACAACCGGCCCACCACACACTGTCATAGGTGATGCTAATAAAAACCACCAACCAAGTACTTACCTTTCAGGGTGGGTCCTGCGAGGCTGTGCACAGGTATCTGGAGTCGTTGTTCCAGCAAACTTCCTGTGGCGTCTGTTCTCTTAGGTTATGCAATGCGACCACTTTTGTGCCAGGGCAGTCCGTGTTTGCTTGGATGGGGTTGTGTAACCCTGGGCATGGACAGAGATGCATATTCCTTAGGAGCCCATGGGGAGGAGAGTGGCAGGGGTTGTGGTGTGACCACACCATGCCCATGATCATCTTGAACAATTAGGGGATTTACATTGTTCTGTTGCACTGTCTCAGGTACATCAGCATGCTTGTTAAGAGCACCACCTGAGGGATATCAGCAGGTCCCATGCTTATGTATGCAATGCTTGCTTGCTTGAGGAGAGCATTATCCTCTTCGCTTACCTTACCTAACCAGGTTCAGGCATGTGACATTGAATAATATGGGATGGGATGGGATGGGAGACTAATGAATTAACTTGGTTATAATAAAGAAAAGTGTTAACACTGGTGAGATATAATGTCGCACAGCGTCGAGGTTAGACAACGCCACGCCTCAGGTAGTTGGGCATGAGTGCATCCACATAAGGCATGACGTTATCTCACCATGACACACACTCTGGAGGGCATTATTGCTATTATACAATGGCGTGTTGTTATACAGAATTTAAAAAAATAATTTTAAAGATGTTTTATTTGGTGTGGAAAAATATTTTTAAGAGAAGATACAAAAAACCACACTAATGCTAACAATCATCAAGAGGTTCACGGTCAGGCTGAGACTAGACCTGTGATGAATCGGATGTACTGGGATAACATCATGGGTCTAGCCCAAGACTGACCAATCAGAGGCCAGCATTCATTCTTATCATTGCAAATCGCATTTTTTTATGTAATCTTTGTAAATAAGGGCTCATGCTGTGAGGATGCACATGCTGGGATATTTCCCATACCATCCATGTTTATAGGTATACTGAGGTGGCACAGCCAATTGCTGCACTTCCTTGAAACATGCTTTTTGCACTCCTCAAGGGTGGGAGGGCTAGCTGAAGCAGACATTTCAAGAAGTTCAGGATCCACTATAAGGGCTGGACTTGGAAGGGTTGGTGTAAGCAGCAAAGGGGGTGGTGAGAGACTAGTGAGCTATCCACCTGAGGTTCAGGTGGAGGCAAAATTAGGTCAAGACTGATTTGAATTGAAGCTGAGGTGAGGTCCGGTCCTCTTGAGAAGGAAGTTAAGTTCCTTACATATTTTCAACTTTACAAGTAAGTCCTCACTCCCAAGGCAGAAGAACTAAGAACTGAATACAAAACAGATCTCGGTCAGCTTTCGACTCTGGTCTTGGAGGAGTTAGGCAGAGCAGGGTGCAGTAAACCAGGTGGGGAAGTGCTCTGACTTGGCCTGGGCTGGTCCCTCCCAGGAGTTATGCAGCTGTAGTCTTGAATGTTTTTTGGGCATTATTTGATGCTGGTTGATTTGTTTGCATTACGCAAGCCACCCGCCCTCTTAACTGTCGTTATACACGAAAATCAGGACTTTTTTGTTGCTTTGCCTCCCCTATAAAAATAACAAACTACTCCACTGGTGTGCACCCCAGCAATGGGGAACAGGAGAAAATGGAAATTGGGGGATACTGGCAGGCTACATGATGCCCAGATCAGTGAGGATTGGAGCCCTCAGAGAGAGAGAGAGAGAGCCAAAGCCTTGCCTGCCAGCCCCCCCCCCATGGAAGAAAAAGTTATATAGAAAAAAGAAAGAATATCTTTCAATTCTCTCAGTTGGTCTCTTTCCTATTAGTGGGAATCCTCTCCTCCTAGCTTGTTTTTCCTACCTCAGGATTGCTCCATTGGCTTTCAAATTCCTAAGTGTATCCTCTTTTGTTCAAGAACCTTGGTTAGTATCACATTTCCTGGGCCCTAGCTCCACTGAGATTACTGTTCTTTCAGTAAAACGAGACTCCTTCAGGAAATTTCATCCCATATTTTTGCTTTGGTTTTATGGGATCTCTGAGTCTTTGACCCCTCTGTAGTTCTTGTAATATGCAGGTGGAGAACCTTTGCTGGTAAAACATTTCTGGGGCTCCTAGCTCTACAAGTATTCCTGTGTTTTACAGGACAGTGGAACCTTTCTCAGGAAAATTCATCCCATACTTTTGCATAGGTTATATGAGATCTCTGAGTCCTTTGACTTCCGTTGGAAGTCATGTAATCTACAGGAAAACATAGGTAAATCGCCCCATAGTTGTAAACAGAGCCAGCTCTACTGAAAGCACTGCTTTCCTACTGGGAGCTCATGGATCCCTGCTACTCTCTCTGCCTTGGCAATTTCTCTCTTGTCCTGGTCATTATTTAACCTGTTACCTAGGCCCTCCCTCCCAATCTCTTCTTCACTTCACTGGTAGCCAGGTTTTATTGCTTTGTTATATCCTATGTCCATTTTTATATCCCTTGGGCAACCGAGCCCCATCCTTTCTCTTTCTTACACATTGTTTCCTCTGCTGGCGAACAATACTGAGAGGAGCAGGGGGCCGGCATTGGTTACTGGCCAGTCCACAAGTGCCATGTCTTGCATCTGCCCCGTAGGTGGTGCCATTCCTGATGTCAGTCCCCTAGCTCAAGAATTTTAAAGCTGTTCGCTTCCATGGGGTCCTAGCGCCTCCAGCACAGACCCATGAAGTAATGAATGATGAAGATATTCTGGAAGATCAAAAATTACAGAGAGTACATAATTTTCATTTTCAAAAGATAAAGAGAAGATGGTGGATTCACACCTCAATTTCAAAAAATTCTTTACTACTTGTATCCCTGTCAGAGACCCAGTCCCTCCATGGGATTTGAACCTGTGCATTGCTAAGCTCATGAAGCCTCTTTTCGAACCCTTGGCTATGCTGATTCAAAATAAGTCACTTGGAAAACAATTTTCCTGGTGGCCATGGCTTCTGCCAGAAGGATGTGTGAGCTGCAAGCCCTCTGCACAGACCCAAATTACATCATCTTCCACAAGGACAAGGTAGTCTTAAGGAAAAACAGAAAATTCCTCCCTAAAGTGGTGTCCAAATTTCACTTGAACCAGTCCATTACTCTTCCAGTGTTCTTAACAGCAAAATCCAATTTTGGGGAGCAGAGGCTCCACAATTTGGATATTGAGAGAGCACGCAGCTACTACCTAGACCGCATAAAGGATGTCAGGTCCTCGCACTCTCAGTTGTTTGTCATATATCGAGAAGTTGGCAAAGGTAGGCCAGCATCCAAGAGATCAGCTGCTCACTGGATTGTCTCCTGCATATAGTTCTGTTACAACAAGGCTGGCAACCTGCCACCTCAAGGCCTCAGGGCACACTCCACATGTAGCATTTCTGCCTCTGTAGCAGCTGTAAGGGACATCCCCTTGCAGGAAATGTGTAAAGCAGCTACCTGGAAAACTGTACACACCTTCACAAAGCACTATTGTCTGAATGTACAGTCCAGAAGGGATGCTGGTTTTGGCACTGCTGTCTTGTAGAACCTTTTCCCTAAATAGGTTCTGTACCCAGCATCCCAAGCTATTGCTTTGTAGTCTGTCATGGTTAAGCATATTGAGGGATTCCTGGGATCTGAAGAAAAAATTACTTACCATAATAATATTGTTTCTTATAAAGAGATCCCTCACTAACATTCCCACCCTACTCCCCTTCCAGAACCTGGGAAACATTATCTAAGAATCTGTTTTTTTTTTTTCTTTTATTTCACTTCAGCAGTACTTTTTACATTGCCTTACAATTGATATTCATTGATGTAGTTTGAAACATTTGGGTCTGCCATGTTTATGAGCCCACAGGGACTCAAGATTTTTTGTACCATTCCTGTTGTTTGTAGGCTTAGCTAGTTTAAGGGTCACTGCTCTCCTAGCTACAGAAATAAATCTAATGTTAGAGGGCAGAGTGGCACGTGACCACGAAGCAGAGATTTGAATTTCATTCTAAGGTTCCATAATTAGCATACAATTCTACTGTATGGGGCAGCTCAAACTAGCTGGCTGATTTGCAGTGGTTAAGCATAGTGAGGGATCCCTTGGAAGAAACAACATTGCTACGGTCAGTAATTTTTTTTCATCTCTGCACACACTCCAAGTTTCTACTGAAAGTGATGTTGGAGCTCCATCTTAACCAGTCCCTTATCCTGCTTATCTACTTTGCAAACTTCCCAAGTGAGGGAGAGAGGACTCTCCAGTCACTTGATATCAAGAGGGTCCTTTGGATCTTCCTGGACATAAAGTCTTCACCACTCATTCACATTGATGGGAGCATGCCGGAGATGCTAGGACCCAGCGGGAGCCAAACTTTTTCATGAGGACTGGCGCCGAGATGGAGTCATCAGATCTGGTTTCTCCTAATCAACAGACTATTGGAAACCTCTCCGAAACCGCTTCCCCTTCAGATAAACCTTCTAACCCAGGGTCCTGTAGTCCATCCCAATCTGAGGTCCCTTCACCTCCATGCTTGGCTCCGGAGGAGATAGAGGTGAATAGGTTTAATGTTTCTCGTAGAGTTTTAAATATTCTTTTGGCTGCACGCAAGCCAGCCACCAGAAAGACTTCCACAGCTAAATGGAAGCGTTTCTCTATCTGGTGTACAAAATCTGCTTGGAATCCTTTTTCCTGCCCACCAAATAAAGTGTTGGAGTATCTCCTAGACCTCTCAAACACAGGTCTGCAATACTCCACAGTCAAAGTTCATCTTTGTGCAATTTTGACATATCATGAGCCAGTACTCTCCATGTCGTTGGCTCAACTGCCTGTAGTTAAGAGGTTTCTTAAAGGGACTTTGCATACCAAACCTCCTATTAGACGTCCAGTTGCAGCCTGGGACATTAACCTTGTGCTAGACATGCTCACTTGTAAACCTTTCGAGCCTCTAGCTACTTGCAAGTTGAAATTTCTCACTTGGAAGACAGCCTTCCTGGTAGCCATTACTTCTGCTCGTAGGGTATCTGAAATACACGCCTTTGTCACAGACCCCCATATACTGTATTTCATAAGGACAAAGTAGTTCTTAGGACTCATCCTAAGTTCCTGCCTAAGGTTATCTCAGAATTCCATCTGAATCAACCTTTAGTCCTTCCTACCTACTTTGCAAACTTCCAGAATGAAGCCGAGTGTACCCTTCATTCCCTAGACGTAAAAAGAGCCTTGCGGTTCTATCTGGATAGAACGAAGGAAATTCGCAAGGCTTAACAACTGTTTGTTTCCTTCAGCACGACCCTACTGGGTCAACCTGTTGCTATCAGGTGCATTTCAACGTGGCTGGTGGCATGCCTTCACCATTGCTATTCCATAGCAAAGGTCAAGCTAGAAGGCAGAGTGTACGCTCATTCTACCAGAGCAGTCGCGGCATCTCTGGCAGAAATTCGTAATGTCCCCATTGCAGATATTTGCAGTGCGGCTACCTGGAGCACCGCGCATACTTTTGTTAAGCACTATGCCTTGGATGTCCATGCCAGATGACATCAGTCATTTGGCAGGACAATCCTTAACGGACTTCTGTCCTAAAATATGAGCTTCTCTCTCTCCTTCCGCGCATCTCGGGGGATTATTTAGCTCAGTACTCTCCTATCAGTGTGAATGAGTGGTGGAGACTTTATGTCCAGGAAGGATATGGAAATTATGTATATAACGTAATTCTTGATCTTCTTGGACAAAGTCTCCACCACTCATTCACATGCCCACCCACTATCCCCCAAGCTCACTTCTCTGTTTCTGGTCTTCACTCCCTCAATGGTTGGACTGTGAAGACTTTGTTTTTGACCCTTCTTACATGGGTCATTCAGACTAGCTTAAGTCTGATTTTTAGGTTAGCCCTCTAGGTTAGTTACGCTGCACCTCCTCAGGAAAAACTGTACTGAGGCAGTTGGAGGGTCGACGCCGAGATACTCTATACCACACAAGCCTGGCTCGCGGTGCTGCTTCCTCGCAACTCCATCTCGGCGCCAGTCCTCATGAAAAAGTTTGGCTCCTGCTGGGTCCTAGCACCTCCAGCGTACTCCCAACAGTGTGAATGAGTGGTGGAGACTTCGTCCAAGAAGATCAAGAGTTATGGTAGGTATATAATTTCCATTTTTATCTCTGCAGAACCAAGGACTTCAGACAATTCAAACAGCTCTTTGTCTCCTTTGATACTAATTGGAAGGGGCAGCCTGCCATGATCAGGTGCATTTCTGCCTGGATTGCGAATTGCCTGCTCCATTAATATACCATGGCTCACGTTAAACTGGAGGGCAGGTACGCGCCACTCCATCAGAGTGGTTGCCATTTCCTGGTAGAGATTCACTCTGTGCCTATTGGAGAAATTTGCAGAGCTGCAATCTGGAGCACAGTGCACACTTTTAATAGGCATTATGCCCTGGATGTCTATGCCAGACAGCATGCCACCTTTGGCAGAACAATCCTGAATGATTATCCTGAGTGATCCCGAAGCTCCTACTGCCCTAGTCCAGGGGACTTTTTTCTGAGCTTCGTGCTCTGACCCATTAGTGGGAATCAATGGTGAAGACTGACTCTTAGAAGATATGAAAATTATGTACTCACTGTAATTAAAGAGCTAGTGGAGCCAAAGCAAACAGACAGGAAAATGATACAAATTTTAAGAAGTAGTCCGTTTTAACTTTTCATTTCTGAAGCATTTTCCTTTTTTCTTTTGCTCATTAGAAAGTCTTCTATGTGATAATATTGTGCTGGATGTGTGGAACAGCTCTTAGTCTGTCAGCTGACTTGTCTATCTGTATCACCCCTCACTACATCATCAGCATGGTGATCTCACTGAAAGTGACATCACAAGTGAATGACCTGGCAGTCATTGAATGGCTGCTCCTAAGCAACAGTGACGTTACAGTCAGTGAGGTAACAACAATGCTGATGATGTAGTGGGGGCAGTAGAGCTAGATATGTCAGCTGCCAGGCTAAGAGTTGTTCCACATATCACACCTACTAACATCAGGTGAACAATCTTCTAATTAAACAAAAGGAAAAGGAAAAGTACCTCAGATATGAAAGGTAATGGCTGGTTGCTTTTAAAATCTAATACAGTATTAGTTTTTAGGCAGTATACTAGCTCTTTAAGCAGTAACTACCGACCTGGTGGTAATTTCCTGGGGATTAACAACCGTGTGTGGGAGGGTTGGGTTGCCTGAGGCACAGCCGAGGGCAACCACCCACCACACAGTCATTAAGCCCCAGAAAATTACCATCAGTGAGGTTGTTATTGCTATTATAAGGTACATTTTTATTCTAGCTGTACCAATAGATCTTCCTGGACATAAAGTCTCCGCCACTCATTCACACTGATGGGACCTACGTCAGAGCCGCTAGGACCCAGTGGAAGCAAACTTTTTGCAGGAGGGTCGATGCCAGAGATGGAGCCACGAGGAGCGGCGCCGCGAGCCTCGTCCCGTGCGCCAATGACTGTCTAGGCATCGACCCTTCAACCGCCTCTGTTCCTTTTTTCCCGCCATCGAGCGCGCTACAGTGACGACATCGCTCGCCCGCCAGGAGTTAAACTTCAAACTAGCTGCATAGTTTTCAGTTCTTTTTTTTTTTATTTTGTAGTATATCTTGAAATAAAGTACCGCGTACTGTAATTTATTATAAGAAAGAAGTCTCAGCCTACATTGACGGAGTTGACCATGAGCGGGTCAGGTGACAGTAGGGAGACTTCATATGAAAGTTGTTCAGTCAGCCGGGCTGGGTCTGTCTGGTCCGCTGCCCTCTCTGGAGGGGGGGCGGTCTGACAATGGATAGTCCAATGACCGGGGGGAGGGGCGGTCCCCCCAGAAGCATAAAAGAAAACGGTCGCACTCTCAGCACTGTTTGGCCTCGAGCTCTTCTTCGACTCGTAGGTCCAGAAAGAGAAGGCATCACTCGAAGTTGCCTTCTGGTATGTCTGCACGTCGATGGTCGGTCATTGGGATCACTTGCCAGTCTCCTCCAGAGTCGCTGGTTTCTGTCTCCGGTCTCCGACCTCTTCGACATCGGAGTCCTTCCCCGCCTTCTGGTAGGGCTTCAGATGAGCAGTTTCATCAGTGAGCTGCTCTGATGGAGCAATGGGCTTGGAGCTTGGTCCAGCTGCCTGGCCCGGTCACTCAGGGGCCCTCAGACCCTTCGGGAGATCAGATACGGTGGTTGAGCCTCCCTAGTTGTGCAGCGCCTTCTTTGGTGTCGTCGACTCTGCGCTCAGGTGTTCTCCCCTCTCACATGGCTGCGGTGCAGGGGGCCACACCAATGCCTCTTTCTCCTGCTTCTTTTCCTTCTTTTGCCTCAAATCTTGGTTTTTGGGGCCCTGCGTTGGTTTTGGCGCTGTTGGCATCAGTGGGTCACTTTGCACCATCCTTGGCGTCAATGCGTCTGTTGGCACCGTCCTCGGCGCCGTTGGGATTGTCCACGCTGTCCTCAGTGCCGTGCGGCTTTTCGGCACTGTCCTCGGCACCGTTGGGCTTGTCGGCGGTGCCCTCGGTGGTGTCCTCTGTGCCGTGCGGCTTTTTGGCACAATCCTCGTTGCCGAGGGTTCTGCCGGTGCCGTGTGCTGTGCTGGGCCAGGTGGCACTGTGCTCTTCTTCGGTGCTGAGACTTGGTGTGACGTTTTCCAGTCTCCAGGGCTCCTCGACTCCGATCCCCTTTCCCTCCTATTTTCCTTCTGATTTTCACTCCTTTCCTGTTCATACAGTCCCTCCTGGGCTGTCAGGAGATGATTTTGAGCCTGACCCAGACCTTAGGCTAGGTGATGATGTGGAAGGAGCAGGATCTAATCCTGCTGCAGAGCCTTTGGTTGAGGACCTATCATTTAAGTCTCTGCTGAAAAATTTGAATTCCACTTTTTCTCTCCAGACTATGGATATCGATCCTGGGAAGCTTTTAAGACTCCAGTACCTTCATGTTCCAGACATCCCTATGGATTTAACTCCCCAGGAACAGCCCTCCTTTGAGACGCTTTCTC
The DNA here is from genome assembly GCA_016271365.2 of Neoceratodus forsteri. Taxonomy (NCBI): domain Eukaryota; kingdom Metazoa; phylum Chordata; order Ceratodontiformes; family Ceratodontidae; genus Neoceratodus; species Neoceratodus forsteri. Next base: position 1,319,501,514 of record CM028131.1, read on the forward strand.
AAATGGTGTGGAATAATCCTGCTCTCATTCCTTCTGTGGCTAAGTCCATAGATAGGAAGTATGCTGCTCCTAAGGATCGACCCATTTTGGCCTCCAAAGCCTTTGTGGACCCTATTGTAGTCTTGGCAGAGAATGATAAGGTCGTCCTTCCTCAGACTACTACGGCTCGACCTATAAATAAAGAATCTTGTAAGATAGCTACTTTAGGTAAGAGAGTCTTTGCTGCATCCATCCTGGGTATGCATATTGCCAGCTACCAGGGCTATTTCTCTCAATATGAGTATATTCTTTGGCATTCACTCAAACAAATGGTTGAAGCTCTACCGGAGTCTGACACTAATTCAGAGCTTCTTCAAACCATAACCAGGGGTATTGAGTCCAACAACCAACCGGTTAAAGCGGCTATGGACGCTTTCGATACTGCCTCCTGAGTGGCGGTGGCAGGCATTTGTACTCGCCGTCATTCCTGGCTGTGCACTTCAGGCTTCACGAATGATGCCCAGCAATAGGTCATAGCATTGCCCTTCGATGGTGTGTATCTCTTCAGTCCTCAAGTAGAACAAGCTGTAGAGGCCACACAAAAGACCAGACCAGCCATTAAATTGGCTCGACCTGCTCCTGCCCCTTCTCAGGGGGTGTTAATAAGTGCCAGTTTCACAACCATCAGTCCTTTCGAGGCAAAGGCAGAGGAGGTTTTAATAAAAACCAAGCCACTGAACCTCAAAAGAAAATGCAACAGAAAGCACAAGGGCCCAAAGTGCCCAGTGCCGCCTTCTGAGTTTCTGGCCCAAGTCCCACCTCAGCTGCCCGAGGGGGACCCTTTCTTAGTGGTGGGAGGTCGTCTGACTCAATTCTACAACCAGTGGAAGTCCATAACATCGGACAAGTGGGTCCTCTGGATTATCCGTGAGGGATAGTCCCTCAATCTGTCTGAGAACCTTCCGGATTGTCCCCCCAAATGGCAGCCAAAACTGTCAATACTTCAGTCAGAACTTCTCGCCTCTGAGATAAAGACCTTCTGCACAACAGGGCAGTAGAAGTAGTTCTGCTGGATCAACGGAACACAAGGTTCTACTCCCACTACTTTCTAGTTCCAAAGAAAACCAGGGGCATGCGCCCCATTTTGGACCTCAGAAGACTGAACGCATTTCTTCCCAAGGTGAAATTCAAAATAATATCGCTAGGAACCCTGTTACCTTTGCTTCACCAACACGACTGGTTAGCCTCCCTGGACATGCAGGATGCTTACCAGCACATTCCTATTCACCCAAGGCATCACAAATACCTAACGTTCGTGGCTTTGGGCCAGCATTATCAGTTCAGAGTACTGCCCTTTGGGCTATCCTTGGCGCCGCAAGTTTTTACAAAGTGTTGTGCAATTCTTGCAGCGCACCTCAGAAAGATCGGAATACAAGTGTTCCCATATCTGGACGACTGGCCGCTAGCAAGCCCTTCCAGACAAGGAACTCTCGACTCCGTAGCCACGGCCTCAGATTTTCTTACGTCCATGGGAGTCCTGCTAAATCTCAAGAAATCACAGTTGCAGCCCTCCCAGAAGCTCCTTTTCATAGGAACTCTTCTGGACACCTCCTGTGCAAAAGCTTTTCTACCAGAGGACAGAAGGAGCGATATCCTACAGATGGCCCGATACATTTATTTATTTGCTTTTGTTTACCAGGTGAGTGCACTAGGCATAGGAATGCCTATTTTCAGGCATGACCCAGGAGGATACAAGTCAGATACAAAACAACCAACAGCAATGTGACGCAACACATATAGGTTATACAATGCAAAGTTAGTCAGAAAGAAGAAAAAAAGAAAAAAACGTCACAAACACTTGTAAGACTATATAATAGATGGACAGGCAAAGTAAGTAATAAGACAAAGATACAAGGATCATTCAGAAGAATAAGACAAGTGCAACACACATTCAGAGTTTAGTACCAGTCAGTCATTGTTATGAACAGTCAGCAGTAAGTGCCAATTTGCAAGTCAGATAAGTATAGTGGAGGAAATAAGAAAAAGGAGGGGGTTGAGTAAATGTGAGTTCGGGTAAGATGGGAGTAGAATGAAGGCGAGCAGAGCAGGGGATGGGTTTATTGTGGATGGAAACAGGTACAAGGATGTACTGCAAGTAGGTGTTCACGGTGAAGCTTCTTAAAGCCAGTATGTGTAGGGGCAAGACGAATAGCTTGAGGTATTGTATTCCAATATTTAGGGGCAGCATGGGAGAAGGCTTGTGCACCCATTGTAGTCTTACATCTGGGGATGTAAAGAGGGGTCTGATCAATTGAACCGAGACCATAGGAAGGGGTTTGAGGGTGTAATAGCGAGGCGAGAGATTGGGGGAGGCCTGATCTTATGGTGCCATCTATTATAGCACCATAGTATAGGAGGCGATGGGCAGCAGGACTAGGCCAATTTAGATCAGCACAGAGCTGACAGTGATGTTTGTGCCGAGGAGAGGCAGAAGCATAACGGCAGATGTTATTATAGGTAGTGTCCCACGTATGGAGGGAGGTCTTGGTTGCACCTAGGTAGATGACCGAACCATAAGCCAAAGATGGGAGCAGAAAACCTAGAGCCATGGCAAGCCTAGCAGATGGGGTGAGAGCATAGCCAGTGTGGTAGGCTCCTCCAATTTTTGCACTGACAGATTTGCAGGTAGCAGTGATATGGAGATCAAAGTCCAAAGATTCATCAAGAAGAATACCCAGGTATTTAAAGGAACTGGTGTTGACTAACAGGGAATTGTTGGCACAAGGTATTTTGAGGGAGTTCCGATTTACTTTTAGTTTTGCAGGAGAGCCGAAGAGCATAGACTGCGTTTTACTACCATTAAGGACAAGGTGATTTGCAGTTAGCCAGGACTGAATGCTTCGGAAATCTAAAGATAGTGAGTTATTTATGTCTGATACATTACTGGCACTGTGATAGAGGACAAGGTCGTCTGCGTAGAGCAAGGTAGAGCAAGTAGGTACCCAGGATGGAAGGTCGTTTATGAAAATTGTGAAAAGTAGGGGACCAAGTATGGATCCCTGTGGAACCCCAACATGTATAGACGATAGGTCAGACCTGGCTGAGTTAAAAGCTACAGCCTGCTGTCGATTGGATCGATAGCTGCGGAACCAGTTCGCCCGATTCGGCTGAAAAACCAATGGAGGCAAGTTTTATAAGGAGAAGGGTGTGGTTAACCAGGTCAAATGCCTTGGTAAGATCAATGAAAATGGCACCTGTCAAGAGACCAGAGTCCATGGCAGCATAAATGTCATTAGTAAGTTTCGGAAGGGCAGTAGAAGTACTATGGCCTTTACGGAAGCCATGCTGTGAGCCAGAGAGGAGGTTGTGTTTCTGCAGATACTCTATGGATTGACTTGCCACTAATTTTTCAAGGGTTTTACTGAGTACAGAGAGGATAGCAATGGGCCGATAATTGGCCATATCTTTAGGATCACCTTTCTTAAGGATAGGGGTTATCCTAGCTGTCTTCCAAACATTAGGAACTACACCATGAGATAACGACAGGTTAAAGATTTTAGTTAGGGGGGGGGAGGCTATAAGCGGGGCAGCAGCCCTCAGAAGCTTGAGTTCAAGACTGTCGGCGCCGGAGCTGGTATTGTCTGAGATTGTGAGTAGGAGCTTTAGGACTTCGGATTTGCTGACAGTCCGAAACCTGAAAAGTGGACGAGAGAGCATAGGAGCCATAGCCACAGGAGTGGATGTCAGGTGGCCGGAGGGGAAGGAGGCTAAGTAGCATGAAAGATCAGAAAAATGACGGTTGAAAGAGTTGGCAATGGTTACAGGGTTGTTACAATATATGCCATTCAGCAGCATGTCATTTGAGGTGGACGGTTTGTCGGTACCGAGGAGAGTTTTAATAATTGACCAAAATTTCCTCAAGTCACCTCCAGCTTTTACTAGTAAATCTTTACAGAAGGAGCTTTTAGCTAGACGAGTATTCCTTTTACAAGAGTTTCTCAAGGTCCTATAGTGATTGTAATCTGCCTGTAGCCCTGAGGCCCTAAAACGACGCCAGCTTTTGTCCCTGGTCTGGAGTTGGGTAAGAAGATCCTTGGTCACCCACTTAGTTTGTGTACCCTTGATGCGGCGAGTGACTCGAGGAGCATGAGTGTCCTGAATACACCCAAATTTATCAAGGAAGTAGTCTAGGGTGGACTGAGCATCCAGAGAGGCAAAGATTGGTGACCAATCAATCAGTGAGAGATCATGCAAGAACTGTGTCTGATTAAAATTGGCCAGGTTTCAGAAAGTGATTAATTTCGGAGGGAGAGATGATTGTCTAGCAGCATGCCAGATGCAAAAAATTGGGGAGTGGTCACTTATAGAATCAGGAAAGGTACCAGCTGAGACTATGCGGTCAAGACGGTTTGTGAGGGCCCAATCAATTAAAGTACTAGATCGGGAGGGTGGGGCCATGACCCTAGTGGGGTCAGTGATAAGTTGATGGAGGTCATAGCCTTGTACTACAGTGTGGAGGGATTGGCAGGACTTACCTGACCAGTTAAGGTTTAAGTCTCCAAGGATAAGGACCTCATGGCATCCGATGGCTAAGTCCACCTGGGAGAGGAGTTCCACTAGACCAGAGGCACCACTCCTGGGAGGGTTGTAGGCATATACTATGTGTAGTCTCTTGGAACTGAGTTGAAGAGTAGCATGAATAGCTTCACAGTATGAGAGGATGAAAGAGATATTTCGGTGTAACGAGAGGTGAGGTTTATGTAGGATGGCAACCCCAACCCCACGTTTGGATGAGGACCTATCTTGTCTTATCATTTTATAGTTAGGCAGAAGGCATAGATGATCAGGTGTGGAGGGTTGTAACCAGGTCTCAGTCAAGCAGAGAATGTCAGGGTTGTATTGGGTGACCCAGGCCTCAAGTTCCGTTAAGTTGTGGGGAAGGCTTCTGATATTCATGTGAACAATGCGTAGACCCTTGGCATTATTCCAGTAAGTGTCAGAAATAGAGATGCTCCCTCCAGGTCCCGGATTCAGTTCAGTATCACCTGCTAATAGTAGTGCCAGAAGGAGCAAGTACCACAGTTTACGATGGGAAAGCGTGATAAGTAGGGGGGCGATGGAGAGAGAACAGTTGCGCAGTATGTAGATAACATGGTAAGCGATCCGGTTCGGGACAAAAAGTGGTGAGGTGGCTAGTGGCATATGAGACAAGATAAGCATGTTAGAGAAGGTGTAGTCTTTGGGGTGAAAGGGGTGACCATTTTGGGAGAGGGGGCTACTAACCACCGGGATCCACATAATGGGAACAAGAATTGAAGCTAAGATAAGTAGTACACCTGGGTAAGATGCCCAGTGATTAGAGTATGGGGAGGGCATTTTGTAGAGGTAAGCTGTAAGGGGGGAATATAAGGTGCAAATGAGAAAGTAGGGAGATCGTTATAATGACACTTCCACAGGGTGTGGCAGCGACCTGCACACACTACTATAGAAGTAATGCCAGCTAAGGGTGGGAGAGGTGGGGAGCAGCCATGCAGCGGCTGCGGGGAAGCCCGAGGAGCCACAAACGTCCCTTTCCAGTCCAGAGAAGCCTCGCAGCAGGGAGGTGAGTCCCGAAAGAATGCAGCACAATTTTTAACTCAGGCAGGGCCAAATGTAGCAGCGCTTACCCAGTAAAGCAGCCCGTAGTTGTGGTGAAATCACCGAGTGCTACTAGGGAACCCGACTGAGACAGGCGCCTAGCGTGTATTACCACTCCAAGTTTAGCCCACAAATGAGCTTGAGTAACACAAAGGCTACCAGCACTGACTAAAACTTTCGGCAACAAAATTAATTGTACAGGCTTCTGTTAGCACTAACTAGCATAGGAGACAGGAACTCCTGTATGAGGAAATCTAGGGCGGATTCAAGCTGAAGCAGAAGCAGTCCCAGAAAAGGCACCAAGATTTAAAATGGGACAAAGAACTTCAGCGTCCGATCGAGGGTTCCACAAGTAGAAATTACCTTTGTTCAGTAGGGCAAAATGGCTGTAGCGTGGTCCAGGGCAGGGAGCCCTCCTTGGGCAGGGGCTTTGTTCAGTGGGCCAAAACAGCTGCAGCGTGCTCCAGGGCAGGGAGCCCTCCTTGGGCAGGGGCTAGGAGAGGAGAGAACAGCTCGGTTCAAGCTATCTCGATGCAATGGATGCTGGGTCTCATGGCATCCTCGGTGTTCACTGTACCCCTAGCACACCTCCACATGAGAACCTCTCAATGGATGCTCAGTACTCAGTGGTCCCCAACCACTCCCCCTCAGTCCTTTCTCATCAAGGTGACAGAACTTCTGAAGAGGTCACTCACCTGGTGGTCGCAAGAGGACAACCTTCTGGAAGGGTATCCCTTTGCTCCCCTGGATCATCAGATTTCTATTACCATGGACGCATCCCTGATGGGGTGGGGAGCTCACTGTCAGAATCTCCACACCCAAGGTATGTGGACTCAGGACGAGTCCCAACTTCACATAAATGTCTTAGAAATGAGAGCCGTCCTTTATGCAGTCTGGGCTTTGAAGGACATTTTCTGTCACAAGAACATTCTCCTTCAAACGGGCAACAAAGCAGTGATGTATTACGTCAACAAGCAGGGCGGTGCTCACTCTTACCCTTTATGCAGGGAAGCGATGAGAGTGTGGAAATGGTGCTCCTCTTCAGAGCTGAATGATTTAGAGGCTGATCTGGACTGGGTGCCTGACTCTTCAGAGTCAGGGGGTTCTCCACAACCTAGTACCCTTGCACCTCCCCAGGTGCCCCTCCCGTGTCCCTGGTGACTGCTGCTCCCTCCGGCTCTCGAGCCGACGGTGGCTCAGTGGATCAGCTGCAGGCTGCCAGTCCCACCACTGCAGGAGTGGCGGTCCAGATTCTGAGGGTGAGGTGGCCGCCGTCCCCAGTGCCATCCCCTCTATCAAGATCAAGATTGAGCCCCCCTCCTCTGCAACTCCCCCCGGGGAGTCATCTGAATTGGGGGGGGGTTCCTTGGCACAGGGTGTGAGGAAGAGATCTTCCTCAGAGTCGACGGGGTTGAGGGGAAAGGGTGAGGGATGCCGGCACACACCCTGTTTCTCTCCTTCATCCCCTTCTAGGGAGGTCTCATTGGGTGGGGCTGTGGACTGCCTTCTGGATCCATGCCACTCCGGTCCCCTAATAGGGTAGCTCATCCCACAGGGTTAAGTCCCGACCAATTTATGTTCCATAATAGGTCAGTGAGTTTGCAGACCTGAGGATTCCCGCTCATGCCAGGTTCATCTGTAGATTCTTCTAGCCCTGGCAGAGACATGTCACATCCGGTGACAGGCTCCCCCATGCCTCTGTGTCCAGCTTCCCTTCTCCCAGGCCATGTGGATCCTCTGGGACCTTTGACCTAGGACAGTTCAGATCCCGGGTTGCGGATTTCCCCCAGTATGTTAGTGCCATGGACGAACAGATCTTTTGATCGGTTCCCCCTCCACAGCCAGAATCTAACTCTACAAGTTCCTCGGCCTCCTTGTCTTCCTCCATGGAGAAAGAGGAGCCCTCTATCCATTTGTCCTCAGACGCTGATCAGGCTCAGTATCAGCGTTTCCTAGCGAGGCTGGTCAGGGGCTTGCACATTTCCCGTTACGCCCGTCACAATGCTGAGCGTGCAACGCAAGCCTTCTTAGGCAAATTCAGGGCACACCATTTGGTGGTCCCATCCTGGCCAGTTCCTTTCCAGGAGGCATCATACAGCACCTGGCAGCTTCCATATTCCTCAGATCCAGCCCCCATGGACTGCTGGAGATGGTATTGTGTAACCTGGGGGTCTCCAGGCTCTGCCTCATCCCACTTCGGGACTGATGTGTCTGGACACCCCTTCTGGGCATAGACACCCGGTCTTCGACCAACCCCCAGATCCTGACTCTGTGGAGTTCGATTGTCTGGGGTGGAGAGTTTTCTCCTCTGTGCAGATGATACTTTCTATTATTTCACATCAGCCACAACATGCTGCCTATAACAGGCATCTATGGGTGATGCTGGGCCAGGTGCTAGCATCGCTGCCTGATTTGGAGGCTACCCGGCAAGCCATAGCCCTCTCTGCCATAGGTCTGGAGTTGGCAAGACACCAGTCAGGGCATCTTACGACGCCAATGAAGTCACTTCATGACTTGCAGGGACAGCAGTCTGCATTAGGCGGATGGCATGGCTTCGCCTTTCGAGGTTGTCATCTTTGGCCCGGCATAGGTTAATGGTCTCCTCCTTCTGGGGGACCCATCTCTTCTCCTGCAGGGCGAGACAGGAACTACAGGGGTGCCTTCCTTCATCAGGGGTCAGGGGACCTGCCTCGTCCTGACCAGTCCCATGCCTAACTGGCTAGTGGAGGGTCCCCCCCATCATTTTTCCCCACAGGTGGCTGAGGGATGTTATTCTCTCAGGGATTCCTGAGCCCCCTTCAGGGGAGCTCAGTATTCATCCAACAGTGATGAATGGTGAAGACTGACACAGGGAAGATATGAAAATTACGTAACTACCATAATTCTTAATCTTCCTGTGTATCTTCACCATTCATCACTGAATCCCTCCTACCTTCCCCCCTCACAAGACCTCAGCCCCTGAGCAGTGCCACCTCCCTATTCGCCCCCCTTCTCTTCTGTTGGATTTGTTTCCTCCTCCTCTCTGGCAGGCCCGCTAGGAGACCTTGGGGGGGAGTCGGAGGTGGGTGAGTAGGGCCCCTCTTGGGGCTTCACAGGGTCTTCTGGTGGGCCCCTCCCTTATCCTAAGCTGCTCTGTGAGGTTAAGCTATCCCCTTAGTTCACCAACCTTGAATCCTCTGAGATGAGAAGGTTCTGGGGCTGACCATAACTTCTTTGCTCTGTATTGTTCTCTCCTTTACTTACCATCTCCTGTGGGGATAGAATTCTTTTATTTCAGGGTGCCTTCTCTCCCCCCCCCACCCTCAAAGACCATTGGTTTTCCTTATGGTAACAATGGGGAAGGAGAGGGAATCCTCTGGGGAATTGGATTCGAGGGAGGGGGGTTTACCTATTTATGGGATTCTCCGAATCACCCTTGAAAATATCCCTTCAAGGATCTCCTGATCAGCTTTAATCCTTGATGGGTCTTGGCCTCCCCTTCTCCTCCCGCTCCCCCTAGGATTTCTTTCTCTATCTCTCTCTCTCTCTCTTTTTCCTCCCTTCCTGCCCTTTGACCATCCAGAGACTGCGGCCTTTTTTGGCCCACAGCCTCCCAGGTCCCTCTCCTTCTCTGTCCTCTGGTCGGCTTATTTCTTTTTCAGTTTACATCCTTTCCTTTTGCTGTCTCTCGAGCTCCCTTGCCCTGCTCTTATTTTCTCTATACCTCCTTTTCCTTCTGTCTCCCCAGCATGCAGAACTGAGGTGGAGGAGGAGGATACAATGGCCATTACTGGCCAACCCACGAGCGCCACGCAGTGCATCGGCCTCATGGGCAGCGCAGACAGCACCAGCTCCTCTTTCAAATAAAAAAGCTCCTGTGGGATGCCTGTCTCTGGCCAGTCACCCAACAGTGATGAATGGTAAAGATACACAGGAAGATCAAGAGTTAGGTAGGTACGTAATTTTCATTTCTCCTTGCACATGTCAGAAAGCTCGGCATTCAAGTCTTCCCATACCTAAACGACTGGCTTTTGGCAAGTCTGTCAAAGCAGGAGACACAGAAGGTGGTAGCAACATCATCCCAGTTCCTCATCTCCATGGGGGTTCTACTGAACCTGGAAAAGTCACAGCTTCAAGCCTCTCAGCAGCTCCTCTTTATAGGGGGCCCTCCTAGACACTTCCAAGGTGAGGGCCTTTCTCCCAGAAGACAGGAGGACTGACAATCTCCAGATGGCTCACTACATCAGCAAGAACACTTCGGTATGAGCTCATTCGATGCAATGGATGTTAGGTCTCATCGCTTCATCCGTATTCATGATACCTCTAGCTTGGCTACACACGAGAACCACTCAGTGGATGCTCAGCACACAGTGGTCACCAATGGCACATCCACAGTCTTACCCCATCAAAGTGACAGAGCCTCTGAGGAGATCATTTGCATCATGGATTCAGGAGGACAACCTTCTTCAAGGTCTCCCCCTTTGCCCCACCGGAGTCTCGCATTACCATCACCATGGATGCATCTCTACTTGGCTGGGGAGCTCACTGCTAAGATTTCCACACTCAAGGAGTGTGGATCCAGGAGGAGACTCATCTATACATCAATGTTTTAGAGATGGGAGCAGTCCTGTATGCTGTTCAAGCCCTAGAAGAAGTCCTCTGTCACAAAGTAATCCTTCTTCAGGCAGAAAACAAAGCTGTGATATACTACATCAACAAATAAGGTGGAGCCCACTCCTACCCCTTGTGCAGAGAACCCATGAGGGCATGGGAATGGTGCCTCGAACACAACGCTCTGATCTTATAGTGTCAATCTTTACCATTCATCACTGGTGGGTTCTGGCCGGAGAAGCAGGACCCCACGGGAGCACCCTCGAGGTCGATGCACTGCGTGGTGCTCGCGGGTTGGCCAGTAACTGACACCGATTCTTCTTCCATCCCAGTTCTGCTTCTCCCGCAATCGAGTGAGCATGACCTCATGAGAAGAGCGTTTCAAAACTGCGACATAGCGGCCTAGACCATTTAAACCGTCCTTCAAACCATCCTAGTTCTGCTGGAGCCGCTGCGTTCTCGGTGCTGTCCCACCAGTAAGCTCTTTCCTTATTTTTCTTCAGCGCTGAGACCTTTTGCTGTATTGTTTATTGATATTCCATCTGATCATGCTTCATCCCGGGGACAAAAAGAAGAAATCTTCGAAGGCGGGCCAGTCCCCGATGCAGTGGTGTCCCTGTGGCTGGCTTTATTCTGTCTCAGACTGGCATGCTCATTGCCTGATCTGCCTGGGCCCTAACCACGATATGGACTGTTGTGATGCCTGTTTTTCCATGGACCGCAGAGTATTGGAACACCGCACGTTTAAAGTTGGCTGCACACCACTGACTTTTGCAGGATAGGCGCGCACTAGGGATGCCAGACGCAGGTCCCTTGACCCTTCCTCCGGGTCCCCTCCCGGTTCTATACAGGCCGCGGATGAGGGGGCTTCCGCCCTTTCTAGCCTCACCACAGTGGAGGCCCCTTTCATGGCACCGGAGGCCTGGTACGACTCCTCTGGGGGTCAGGCCGGAGGCATCGTTTTGGCAATCATCTCCTCAGAGGTGAAGGTTCCCCTGGCATCGTGGCCTGTGTCTGCCAGGCCTGTCCCGGTGGTTTCCTCGGTGCCGCCTGTTGGCACCACCTTGGATCCCAGTGCCATTCGCAACACCGGTGATCGAAGTGGCACAGTGGATAGTGCATGGTGCTGGGAGTGGGAGAGTTCGGGAGGTCTTCTGGATCCGCTCCTCTTGGGGGATGACAATTTGGAGGCAGATCCAGACTGGCTTCCTGATTCTTTGGACTCCTCAGACTCTCCCTCATCCAGCACGTTGGTACCTATTCAACCCCCTTCTTTGAAATGGTGGTTTCTACCAGCACCAGTGTCGGAACCGCTAGCAGCGCTAAGGGATCTTCTGGTGCCAGGGGCAGCACCGGAGGGTTCACCGAAGCTGGAAGGGCCTCTGGACTTTGAGGAGGTGAGTCCCCCCATTTTAGGTGTCCAGGCTGAGCACACTTCTGGACCTGCTCGGACTGCTGGGACGGGGGCAAAGGTTCCCTCACCGGCTGCCCTTCAGGTGCTGATGGGTGAGGTTGAGCTTCCACAGATGGTCCTGAGGAAGAGGTCCCTCTCTAAGTCTGAGGGGTTGAGGGGACAGCGCCAGGAGCAGTGCTGTTAACTGGTAGCCCACAAGGGTTCGCGTAGGAGCAGCAGCGCCGGCCCTGTCTTCTCCCCTGAGGTCTCCCCGGGGGGGATCTCATTTCTTGAGGCTAAAGGCCACCCTTCTGGACCCACACGGCCCTGGTCACCTTGCATGGGGGAATCTCCTTAAGGGCTCAGTCCTGACCATTTCAGGATGGTTGAACGTCCGTGACTGCCTTGACTGATGGATCCTTCCACAGTGTTGGTTTGCCTGTTCAATACTCGAGCCCTGGCAGAGGATGTTCTCTCCCTCAGGGGTATTTGGCCCCTTTGCCTTCCACTCCCCTTCTCCTGGGCCACTCTGGTTCTATGGGACCTCTAACCTGGGAGCAGTTTAGAGCCATTGCTGCCCATTTCCCAGCTTAAGTTAGATCCATGGACGAGCAGGTGTTTCACCACTCACTCCTGCGACAGACGGACTCTGACTCCCCAAACTGGTTGATGAGATTGTGACAGGGTGGTATAGGACCGTGTCTCATTTGTTATGGAGAAAGTGTTTAAATGCAAGGATCTTTCCTTTTCTGTCTCTTCTCTGTCTGGTTGCGCAACCCAATTTTGCTGTGAGACTTCGGATTTGATCACCCTGACAATCTCACAATTCTTTAGCTCTCACTGTATCTCAGTCCGCCCTTGCTGTTGACTTTTCCTCTGTTGCATATCCGCTTATATAAAAATATGTGCAAATCATTGTATGGAAATGTAACTGAAATTGGGATCCCTTTGTTTGGAAAATGTATAGCGTTACTGTTGAAACGTGTATAATTATATTTTAAGATAATTGCAAAGACTATTGGAAAACTCTAGAGGTTACTTGAGTGCAAATCTTCCAGCCTTTTGCAAAAGCTGAAGAAGGGGCCTCAGCTCAGGCACACTGTGTTCTAACAGCTCCTGAAACTTACAAGAACAGAACACTTACAAAAACAGGATGCTTGCTAAGTATGGGGGTTGAAAAGACTTATATAAGCACTACAACTGCAAGAAAGATTAGGAGAAAAAGGAGCACAGAGACTGAAAGAAAACACTATTTTATTTTACATAGTTATTATGAACAAGTTTATTTTATGACACTGCTAGCGTAAAGAAATAATTTTTGGTGAATTCTACAACTGCTCCTGGTTTTTCCTGTGCTTCCTGACCTGTGCCTCGATGATAGAGCTCCACATTTCATGATTAGCAAGACGCAATCCTGAGCTGGCGATGCATGCTTTTTTAACTCATTCCTTCCTGATGACGCCATATGGCGTCATAAAAAAAATACCTCTTTTTCCTGATGACGCCATATGGCGTCCTAAATCATTTGCTGTAGTGCTGATGGCGTAATTGCGCCCATATTTTCTTGTGCAGCTCAAGCATTTGTTTACATTTGATGAATTGAGTTGTACCAGCTAATAGGGACATCGCACTTTACTGATTTTACCTAATATAATATGTGTTCCCATTGGCTATTTTTGAGAAAACAAGCCTTAATACATAAATAAATAAATTTACTATTTTTTGCATGTGCTGTGAAAAATGTATTATGTTCATTCTGCCATTAGTTTGTATCGTAACAACAAATCATCTTGTTTTAGTGTAACATGTTAAGCTGATCAGGTTTACACTATAATTAATTTAATAATTTATTTTTTTATTTTTTATTCAAGCAATCCAATTGGCCGTCACCACTTTGGTGTATTTTTTTGTCTTTTGGAGTATTTTTCTACAATAACATGTTGTCACTGATATCATGATTGTTATAACTATTAGTCCATTTATACCACTAAGTGAGCTGAATATTTCTGGATTTAAAAATCAAGCTCTGTGATTGGTCGGATTTATGACATCATCAATTCTGAATTTAACTGGTATAAAGGGATTGTCTTAGATGCAGGCACCATCCCACTGATGAAGCCTTAGTTGTCGAGCGCCAGGAACCTGCGCGCAGATCTTTGTTGTGTCTTCCACTATTCTATTCAATGTGTGTGCCTGAAATGTTAGACTAAATCCTTATTTAGCATTCAAGCAAGGACTCGTATTTTTTTACAACCGTTACTGGAGGGAAAGTGGCTGTCTGGGCTCTGGAGTGTACAGTGATTTTTTTTTTTTGATGTTTCAGTTAGGGGTGACAGCCTTCACCTGCACCCGCCCTAGCTCTGTAATGCGTCACCATTTGGTCATATTGATCCTCACTGTTGCTATGCTTGCTCTATGCTTATTGTACACGTCACTATTTCCATTAACCAGTCAGAGCGCACACTGGTGCAGGAAGAGCATGGTGATTGGAAACTTCATTTTAAGATGGAGGTGCTGCTCTTATCCTAAAATACTCACTTCATTTCGGTGCCAAAACCTCGATTTGCAATCTGTATTTACTTTATTTGTTTTTATTTTTATTTATGATAAAAGTTTTCATAGTTGTTACCTTGTTCATTTTGGGATAATTTCTGGTCATCCTGTGTGATCACATCTTATGGATCCGCATGGCATTCCTGATGGGAGAGAGTGTTTCTTGTGCATGTACTAGATGAGGTCACATGAATTCAGCACCTTTTGTTACTTTTTAAAGAGTTTATGTTCAGATAATGGCTATATTAAAATCTATGTGGCATGTTGCTCCCTGCGTTATGGATGATAAGTGGGTTAGGGTCAGTAGCATGTTTCTCTCATGCTCTGCACTTGATTTTTCTCCCTAGATACGCTGTTGCTGATTGTTTAAAATGAAAAAATAATGGTGTTGCCTTCAACTTATCTCGGCATCAGTCCAGCCCCAATCTCTGATGCATTGTAAAGGCCAAATCAGTTTTGAATCCCTCCACAGTCACTGGTGTTGTCCATCGACTCGTATGAGCGTCAGTCCGACTCAACCTCTGATGCACTGTAAGTGTTCTTCAGGTTAAAATTCCTCCACAGCCACTTGTAAGATCTAGCTCCTTACCATGCATCAGTCAAGCCCCAAACTGTAGTGAACAGTGAAGTGCATTTCAGGTTCAGATCCCTCCTGAACTGATGGTGTTGTCCATCGACTTACCATGCATCAGTCCAGACCAATCCCATAATGCACTGTGAAGTGCATTTCATGTTCAAAACCCTCCACATCCACTGGTGTAGTCCATCAGTTCAGCCCCAATCTGTGATGCACTGTAAAGTATTCTTTAGGTTCAAATCCCTCCACAGCCACTTGTAAGATCTGTCTCCTTATCATGTGTCATTCGAGCCCAAACTGTAGTGAACACTGAAGTGCATTTCAGAATCAGATCCCTCCACAGCTGATGGTCAGGGACAATGGTTTTCAGTTTTTACCGGTAACACCGGTATAAATCACGGAATCCTGCTTGGTTTGCGGATTTTGAATTCTTGTACCGGTGCCTCACGGAAATTGCATTTCTCTGCACAGAATCCCTAAGATTTCAGCATATTTTTAAATGTTTTTATTTTTTCTTACTATGCCCCCTTCTCACAGCATCAGTCTCCACTTTTCAGAGATCCCTAGGCTGGGTATTCCCTAGCTTCACCCCAGGTAATGCTCAGGAGCTCCTGTGAGCCTGCCCCCATTCTGCCTAGGTTGTACCCCCCAGGTGGGAAGGGATATGACCCCAGGTCACTCCTCCACAGTCCTTTAATGTGTGTCGGGCAGCCCAGTGGGTCCCTCATGGAAACTGGTTATGAAGTCTGGGGCAGCTGGGTCTCTTCTACCAACAGCCAATGTGGGTTGATTGTTACTGGTTTTCTGGCCTCTGTTCCTGAGGGCACCAACACTCGAGGGGATCCAAGGAAGTAGGACAAATGGAGACATGCCGCTACTCCAGATCCTGGCTAGCTTCTTCTCTTCCCGATTGCTCTGCAGTCTCATTGCATCACCACCTGTGGTCACCCACGTGGCAGTAAGGCAGCAGGACCTGCAGGCCACCGTTCCCAGAGAAGGAGAGCAGCCCCCCAGGTGCTCGATCCCACTCTCCTGGCCAGACCTCTAGCAATGGGAATTCACTTCAGATCCCAAGTCCCTGGCATTGCAAGCAGTAGTGCAACCTCAAGCTATTTACAGTGCTCTGCCAACTATACACCCACTTTGGTGTAAGAAAACGTAAGCAGATGGAGAGGGAAATAATTCAGTTTTGGTAAAATGTTGCAAAGTGTTCAATGTTCATAATTTGCACTGTAGGTACTGTGCACTATTATTGAAATCATATATTAAAACATTATATATGGGTGTTATGGCTGGCAGTATAGCCTAGTGGTTAGAGTAACAAACAGTGATTGAACTGAGTACATTTAGAAGACTTGGGTTTGATTCCCACAACCTCCACTTGCATACTGTGTGACTCCAAGCAAGTCACTTAACCTCTGCAATGCTCCTGGATCACCTCTGAAAACAGGCAGTTCTGCCTAGTGGGCTTACCCGGTTTACAAAAACTATAAAACAAATACCAATATATGTTTACTACATCATACAGTAGTCAGGGTACCATGTAATTTATTTGAGTTTTACTAGGGCTGCGATGATTTTGTATAGGTAAAGATTAAATGTTCAGATACATTTTGCGTTTTATAAGCTTGTTTTTAGACTTTAGTCAGGTTTTTATTGCATTTTTTTGCATATGAACATCTAGGATACAGATTGCTAAGTGCAGGATCACTGTTACCAACTAGTTTATTCAGGTTTATAATCTGCAGGGCCATCCAAAATCCTCAGTTGTTTGATTGAAAATTAGTCTGAATTAAAGTATTTCTACAAGGCACAAGCTGCCTTACTACTTATTTAGGTGAATGGGATAGAAACATAGACTTTGACAGCCCACCTAGTCTGCCCATTCCATCATTTGCACCTTCCCTCCCACCTGATGTGGCAGTCTCTGTGACAACAAAAAGTTTTCTGATAGACTGCTTTAATAAAAAGCAAATGTTACGTGTTTAAGTGTACTTATGCTTGGCCAGTGGAATGGAAAGCACATTCAGTGACACACGGACAGTAAGACCCCAGGGGCTGTATGATGCTGGTGGGTAGAGTGGTGCTCAATTCACATCCGAGCTCAGACACGAAAACTGAGAGACACCCTTTTCATGGAGACCAGGGGAAAAAAAGAAATCCACATATTTGTGAGATGCATTAGAAGGTCCTCCACTATTCACTTGTGAATTTTTTTTTTTTTGGTGAAGAGACTATTTCAAAGAAGCAAATTCAGGCAGTTTTTTTTGTTCCTCCTACCCCCTGGCCATCCATTCCTTCAGGCCTGCCAAGTCCCTATACCACTGCTGCTGAGTCCCCATCACCATCATCCGCTGCCCCTTATGACCATGCTACCAGGTAATCCAAAGTAACCTTCATCGGTGGGCCCCTACTCCTGTGGGAGGCTAACAGGGGTCAGAACAGATACATGTGTCTGGGACTTCATGCTTATGGAGGGACCAAAGACCATCCCCTGTGTGGCCAGCAGATGTTTTCTATTTTCATGAGAGCGTGACAGGCCACATGATGTCAAGGCACAAGCTGATGTTCATCACGCTCTCTTCTGCAATGAGGGCCAATGTGTTGCCATGCGTCCGGCCTCCACCTGGGGCCAGCAAATGCTGAGCTGTGAATATACCCCCCCTCACAGGAGAAGGCGGGTGGTCGTTGGACTCTCAAGCCTTCACCCCCCCCCCCGGGCCGGTCCTCCAGCACCCAAACCTGTTCCCAAACCCTGGTCGGTGGTGTCACAGCCAGAAATCCAATTCAAGCAGTTAAATGATAGGGAAAAACAAATGTGGTCCACCTAAGTAGTGATGGTGGTTCAGATTAATTCACATCTGAGTTCTAAGAAGCAAAGAGACTAAGTAATTTGTAACTTGTGCATGTGGGGTGTGGGTATTGAAGAAAGGGGATCATAGTGCTGTCACTACTGCCATCATCCTTGAGAGATGTGGACTGCATTGTTGCTACTGCCATCACACCTGAGAGGCGGGGGGGGGGGCCATAGTGCTTCTGCCACAACCACTGGTGGATGGGAAATGTTGTACTGCTGCTGTTCGCCATAGGGATGGGGCCATAGTGTTGATACTGCCATCACACTTGAGAGGCAGGGGCTGTAGTGCTTCTGCCATAACCACTGGTAGATGGGGAATGTTGTACTGCTGCTGTCCCACCTGAGGGATGGGAGCCACAGTGCTGATACTGCCATCACAACTGAGGAATGTGGAACGTAGTACTGCTGCCATCACACCTAATGGATACAGACCACAGTGCTGGTGCTGCCATCACACCAGAGGGATGGGTCTGTAGTGTTGTTGGTGCTGCCATCGCACCAGAGGGATGGGGGCCTTGCTGCTGTTTCCATCACACCTCAGGGATGGGGGCTGTAGTGCTGTTGCTGCCATCATATTTTGTACCTAAAATAACTTTAAATTGATACAATGATGGAAGGATGTGCAATAGCGGAGGTCAAAGCTGCTAAAATGCATGTTAGTAGAGTTAAAAATTGTTAAATAAAATACACAAAACCAAACACCAGTAAAACCGGATTTTGGCTTAGCAGACACCGGTGACAGTACCGTGTTTTACAATGTGCAAAATGGAATTTGCCTTTTCTCAATCCCGGTAAACCAGTCAGTGTCCCTGCTGATGGTGTTGTCCATGACTTACCATGTATCAGTCCAGACCAATCCCATAATGCACTGTGAAGTGCATTTGATGTTCAAAACCCTCTACATCCACTGGTGTAGCCCATCAATTCATGTGACATCAGTTCAGCCCCAATCTCTGATGCACTCTAAAGTATTCTTCAGGCTCAAATCCCTCCACAGCCACTTGTAAAATCTATCTCCGTATCATGCATCCATCGAGCCCCAAACTGTAGTGAACAGTGAAGTGCATTTCAGGTTCAGATCCCTCCACAGCCAATGGTGTTGTCCATTGACTGATCTGGTGTCAGTCCAGCCCTAACCTCTACTGCACTGTAAAGTGCTGTTCAGGTTCAAATCCCACCAGAGTCACTGATTTAGTCCATCTGTTCATCAGTCTTCAGTCCAACCTTTATCTCTGACACTCTGTGATGTGCATTACTGATATGGATCCCTCCTCAGTCACCATGGTGTAGTCCATTGTGCACATCAAGATTCATTCCAACACTACCCTCAGATGCACTGTAATGTTCTATTCAAGTTCGAATCGCTCCACAACCACTTTAGTCCCTTGTGCTCATAATGCTTCAGACCATCTCTACCTCTGATGCACTGTGATGTGATCAGTGCCAGTGTATGACGATACAGTCCATTCAAATGAAACATAGCACACAGTACACGTGCACCAATGAGCATCACTCCATGGTGCAGGCACACCCACACTCCTTCCCACCCACACAATGCGCCATACTGAATGTTGCAACGTACATGTGTATGCAGGCAAAACCATGTGACACAGCACATAGTACCTTTACAGGTGTACATGTCATCACCCTGTATGTGTACCTACAATGTTTCTGCATGGCATATGAACACCATTACCAGGTGCAGGCAGCCCCACCTGCTTCCCTACAACTGAGTATACCCCAAGGACAGGTGCCAGTTCATGACACAAAATGACTGCAGTGCCTATGAGCATCATTCCTTGGTACAGGCACACCCACCTCCCCCCCATGACACAGTACATACCCCAAATTACCAGTGCCTTTTCAGCAATTTCCCATCATCCTATACCCATATGTATCTGCAGTGTCTGTTAGCACCATTATTAGATGCATACAGCCCTCTCATTTCCCAGAACATATGAAGTACATCTGAGCCTGTATTATGAATGCAGGACCCCCCCCACCACCACCACCACCACTAACACACAGTGCTTCCTCATACAGTCATTCCCTCCCTTTAAACCATCCCATAATACAACCCCCAAAAATAAACTATGCCAAGAAATTAAATAATACACAGATTTATGTAACATGATGTTTACTGAAAGACTGTGAACCTTTACATGAACAACATCATGCTTCATTTACAGTATGATAAAGCAAACAGCACAAATAAAATACAGTTTCCTATACTTATCATGGGATTTCATTGCAAAAAAAAATAAAATAGTTTCTTTCAATGAAATTACACATTTTAACTACAGCACATATGCAATTAATCACAGAGAGACCTCCAGCACTAAAAATGTCTCCATTTCCTGTGTCAGCTCACTGACTTACACTAGAATTGTTCTTCCTAATTACATCACTTGACCTCACAAAGCACTTCCTTCCTGCATCACTTCCTGATATGTCCTTCTAAGGTAATGTGTAAATATGTTCTTAGTAAACTAGGGGAAAACCAAAAAAATTGATAATCAGATTCATAAACTAAAATCAGTGGGTAGGAAGAATTGAACACTGCAAAAATTCCAACCAGTGGAGTGGAACAAAAAACTCAAACTGTAATAACAAGAGAGTCAGATATTGATTTCTGACTAAAAAAATTGTAAAAAAACTTGCAAAATTTATATTTAGACAATGACAGATGTTTATTGTATATTTTTAACTATTTTAATCAACAATTTTACAGAAATGTAATATTTTTGCATGACTATGTAAACAGAGCATAATTATATTTAGATAAAATCATTAGAATTTATTAAAATATGAAAACAGCCTTACACAACATTAAATCCAGTTAAATAGACATTACCAAACCTCACTCATTTTCAAAAACTTTTTGTCCTGAAAAACTTTTCTTTTTACAGTTTTAAAATTGGATGTATGGTTTTTAAGATATGTAGGTTTAAGCACAGTGTGTTTGTATGAATGCTGCAGATCTAAAACCCCTTCAGGCACACAGGTGTTCTAGCAGCAGGCAGAGGGAACCTGAACATTCTAAGTGACAATAGGATAGAATGAGTTAAGCGAATACTGTGCGGGCAGCCTGGTGGTGCCTGCCTGGCCCTTCCCCTTTCAGGAGGTGTCGTACCATGCTTGGCAGCATCCATCAGTCCCCTCCCCAGCCCCGATGGACTGCTGGCGCAGGTATTGCGTACCCCAGGGATCTCTGGAGACCTACCTCACCCGTCTTTGGGTGTGACGCTCCTGGACATTCCTTCCATGCATAGAATCCTGAGACTCAATCAGCCCCTGGATGCAGACTCCGCGGAATTCGACTCCTGGGGTAGGAGAGTCTTTTCCTCGGTGCATCTCTCTCTCTCTCTCTCCATTGCAGCACATCAGGCCCATCATGCTATCTACAACAGTCACTTATGATCTTTGCTAGGACAAATTCTAGCATCTATGCCTGATACAGAGGCAACCAGTCAAGCCATTGCCCTCTCCACATGTGGCCTGGAGCTTGTGAAGCACCAAGCAAGGGCATTGTGTGACGCCAATGAGGTGGCATCAAGGCTAGCGGTGACAATGATCTGCATCAGGTGGACAGCATGGCTTCGTCTTTCCCAGTTATCACCCATGGCCTGGCGAAGGGTGATTGCCTCCTCCTTCTGGGGAACCCACCTTTTTCCTCGCAGAGTGAGGCAGGCACTTCAGTTGCGATTTCCATCTCCCAGCGAGAGGGAGACCCTGCTTCATCCTGACCAGTCCCAGGCCTAACTAGGCCTGTAAGGGTCTCCCCCGTCTGTGTCTCCCCCGCAGGAGGCTGAGGGACATTGTTCCCTTTGGGATGTACCAGGTCCCCTTCAGGGGGCTTGGTAATCACCCACCAGTGATGAAGGAAGATCGACAGAGATAAGATGAAAATTACGTACCTACCGTAATTCTTGAACTTTCCATGTATCTTCACCATTCATCACTGCTTCCTGCTTCCCCTCTTGGGCCTCAGATTCTGGGCAGTGCCTCCTCCCTGTTTGCCTTTCCCTAATTGAGGCCAGTTGTGGGCCTAGTTCTGCTGGTACCTCTGAGCTCTCTGTTCCTTCTGGCGAAAGTGACAGAGTTTCACTCTTGGGGGAGGGCAAGCAGGGGCACGTGTCCCTTCATGATGGGGGCTCACCTGGACCCTTTTCTTGCATTCCTGTTGCGGACCCCTTCCTGCAGCTATGATCTGAACCCCTCTGAGGGTACGAATCACCAGCTCTGGTCTTCTCGATTCATGGTATCCTCCTTGGGGCTAAAGTGATTGTGAGGGCGCTGGTGACCCCTAGAACCCTTCCTTTCAGGAGCTGTGACTCCCTTTTTTCCCCGCTGGTTCCAGCTGACTTCTTCCTAGGCAGGGTCCCCCTCTGGAGTGTATGATATATGTCTGTAAGGGAGGTTCAATCTCCTGGCATCCTCTTCCCTCCTTCTGTCTGTCTCAGGAGGTGCGTCATCTCTAGACCTTCTGTGGGAGGAATCTTTCTACAGGAGGACCCTGCAGTGGCATGGGTCGTGTCCCCACTGAAGGATGTTTTTAAGGACAGGCGTGGGAGACACTTGCCATGCACTCCACCTCTTTTGGGCTGGCGGAGAGGGCACCTTCAAGTCTGATGCCCTGGCTTGCTTACTGTCTTCTGGACCATTGCCCAGTTAGCCCTTCAAACCTGGGAGTATTGTCTCCCACTCTCCTTCTGCGGAGATAAAAAAAAAAACTCATATGCGGCTCAAGACAGTAGTGCTCCCTCTCCCCAGGGCCCCAGAGAGTCCTCTGGATCTCTGCAGGGGTGGGATAGTGTCTCCTTTTTCCTCTCTCCTTTATCTTTCCTATTCTCCCTCCCTTACACTGTACCTCCCTTGCCTGCCCAGAGGTTGGGGACCCCCTGTCCCAGATATCTAGGTGCACCCTTCTGTCCTCTTGGCTGGCATTATCTCTTCTTTTGTTTATATCCTTTCCTTTTCCTATCTCTTGGGCTCCCTTGCCCCACCCTCTTTCTTTTCTCTTTTCCTGACTTCACTCTTCGGCGTGCAGAACTGAGATGGAGGAGGAGTCGGTGTCGGTTACTGGTCAACCCGCAAGCACCACGCAGTGCATCGGCCTCGAGGGTGGCGCCACCCACGGTATTGGTTCAAACAACATTAAGTCTTGCTGTATTCTGACTATATGCAGTTAGCCCCAGCACTTGAACTGCTCCGGAGAGTAAAGGGTTAACTCCATGCAAGGGCATAGAATGTTGCACTCAAGCTTGGTTTTCAAACCTCTCTCTGTGATACTCTGAAGTGTAACCATCAGATTTCTTACTCCATCTAACTGTGAAGTCACTCCGGAGATCCCTCCTGCGCTTCGGTTTGGTCCAGTTTGAATCGGTCAGTTTTTTCAAACCGTTGCTTCAATATTTTGGTATTCTTGCCTCTATCTCAGTACCAGTAAGTGGTAGTAGTAGGTAGTGGTTATTTAGTGTGTTTTTGGTTAAGAAATTGTTTTATTTCTCGGTTCTTTGCCAGTCGGTCCGGTTCAGAACCGACACTGATCTTCTTTTATTATATAGTATACTTGTGTGTGGTTTTTCTGGTGCTTTTCGGTTCCTAAAAAAATCCGATATTGGGATTTTTTTAACCGACCCGTGACACAGTTGGAACCGTTAAGTGTGTAATCGCCTGGCTTAACCGTTGTGTAAGGTGATTTTTGGTTGAAGGCATATCTGAGAAACCCAAGAAGAAAACCAGACCCACTGGGTTTCAGCACTGTACCGAGTGTAAGGAGTCCTTTGCTAAGGCCAACCCTCACCGTGTGTGTGTGTGTGTGTGTGTGTGTGTGTGTGTGTGTGTGTATTGTCTGGGGTTTGACCACCTCAAGGGAATCTGCCAAATATGCAAGAACTTTCCCAAGGCCACTCTGGATAAACGTTTGAGTAGGCTGAGGGAGAGGGAGGCTGAGAAGTCCGCTGACCTGGATGGCCAGCCCGGTTCGGGTTGCGGCGAATCCTGAAGAGGTGCCCACTGACCGGCGATATACTCTGTAGGTAACGGAGAGCCGATTCTATGAATCGGCCCAAGCACAAGGAAGAGAAAGTCAGGTGGTTCAGATCCAGCTTCCCATGGTCCGATCATTGGATTTGTGAGATAGCGAAAGCGATTTAAGTAGTTCAAGTCGCTTTGCCCGGTTCCGACCGAACCAGCATCGGTTCAGAGCTGATCGGTTCGGTCAGAAGTACTTGCTTCAGATATAGGTCCTGAGGCATACTATGAGGGCGATTGGGAGGAGGATGAAGATTATGAAGAAGAACAATGTGAAGGCCTAGATGAGCCAGTAGAGCCTGACATCTCCCCAGACAGGCCTTCTCAGGCTTCTCCTCCCAGGCTTTCTGAGTCCCCTTCCCAGTTCTTGTTTTACAGGAAAGTGGCTGAGACTCTTCAGCTTCCTATGGAGGAGGCTGAACAGGATCAGGAAGAACCTGAATATCTGGAAATGATGGATGTCCCAGAGTCAAAAAGAGTGTCTATCCCTTTACACAAATCCTTGGGGAAGCAGACACAAAAAAATTTACAGTTTCCAACATCCATTCCTCCTGTGGAAAAAAGAATGGACAGGAGGTATGCTTTGTCAGGTTCTGGGATGGAATTCCTTTCTAATCACAGCAGCCATGTTCAAACAACATGAAGTCTTGCTATATTATGACATATGCAGTGAGTCCCAACCTTCAAACTGCTCCGGAGGTGAAAGAGTTAACTTTCCATGCCAGGCATGCAACGCTGAGCTCGAGCTCGGTTGAAACTCTGACTGTTGTTCTTCAAACTCAAACCGTCAGATTCTTTACTCCGCCTCACTGAACAGTCGCTCCAGAGATTTCTCCTTCCGCTCGGTTCATTTTGTCGGTTAAAGTATTGTTTTTCTCGCGGTTTTCGACCGAATTTAAACCGCAACCAGTCGGTTCAAGCTCTGTCTGTGGTATTTGTGAGTACTAGATAGGTTTACATTATTTCTATTCTGTGTGGAACTTGTAAACGGTTTATCGGTTAGGTTTGAACCGATCAGGTTGTTTAAAATATCTTAATCTGTGATTTAGAGTGTGGTTACCGGTTCTTATCGGTTCTAAAAAAAACGGATGTTATTACGGTTTTTTCCACGACCTGTGACACGGTTGCGAACCGATAAGAGGGTCTTGCCTGGCGGATTGCCATAAACGGGTAAGTTTGGTTAGGACTGGCACTATGTCTGAGAAACCCAAAAGAAAAACCCGGGCCCACTGGGTTTCAACACTGCAGTGTGTGTGGGGAAGTCTTTGCCAAGGCTGAACCCCACACCACCTGTGTTTATTGTCTGGGATTTGACCACCTCAATGCAGACCGCCAGATTTGTAAAAATTTTCCTGCAGCTACCCTGGAAAAGAGAGTTGGTAGGCTCAGGGAAAGGGAGGCCAAAAAGTCAGCTGAACCGGATGGCCAGCCCGGTTCGGTTCCAACCGAACTACAGGGAGTGCCCTCTGACCAGGGCGAGACTTCCTCGGCCAAAAGGAGAACTGACTCTGAGGAGTCGGTTCCAGCAAAAAGGACTAGGAAATTAGCTGGTGTGGAGCCAAAACTTTCCTCTCCAACCGCTGAAGAAATAGCCAAAGCGATTAAAATTGTCCAATCGCTTTCCTCGGTTCCGACCGAACCGGCACCTTCAGGTAAGCGCCCGGCTCGGCTGGTTCCACTGGTTCAAGATTATGATTTAGAGGAATATTATGAACCGGAGGAGGGGGAAGAGGAGTATGGGGAGAGTGAATGTGGATTTGAAAGTCTGGATGTGCTCATTGAACCAGACATCTCCCCAGACAGACCTTCAGGAGTGTCTCCTCCTAGGCTTTCTGAGTCCCCTTCTCATTTTATGTTTTATAAAAAAGTGGCTGAAACCCTCCAGCTCCCTATAGGGGAAGCTGTGGATGATCAATAAGAGCCTGACTATGTGGAAATGATGGATATCCCAGAGTCTCAGGAGACTGTCTATTCCCTTGCAAAATCTTTGGGAAACAGACATTTAAAATTCTAAAAACTCTCACACTGTACCTCCTGTGGATAAGAGAATGGACAAGAGGTACACATTGTCAGGCTCTGATGACGGAGTCCTTTCACAACAATGCAGCCATGTTGGGGTAGTCAGTCTGCAGCCTGTGACAAGGCAATATTCCTTGGCTTCACACACTCCGGACAAGGACTCGGGAGGATTGATGCCATGGCAAAGAAACAGTACATGGCAGCATCCTTGGGACTCAGACAGGCAAATTATATGGCTTATGTTGCTAGATATCAGAAATCCAGATGGGATACTGTTATGGCTCTAGCAAAACAGGTCCCTGGCCAGCTTGCCAAGGAGCTGGAGCAGGTGGCTGCTGATGGTATTGAGGCATCCAAGGTGCAATTCCATGCTGCAGTGGACTCTAATGATGTGTCATCGAGTCATGGCTACATCTGTGGCACTTCGCAGAATGGCTTGGCTCAGATATACTAGCCTGTCACAGGATACCCAGACTAAAGCCATGGGTTTTCCTGTTGTGGGTAATTCTCTGTTTGGAGAGCAGACAGAGAATTACATGAAGAAAATGGATGAGTATAGGACCACCTATAGGAGTGCACAGGCCAAGGATAGGCAGGCCACTCTTCAAAGGCAGCCTCCCAGGGGCAGGGGCAGGCCTTTTCATTGGCCTTTTTACCAAGCCCAGACCTCCTCTTCTGCTTATGCCCAGAGGGGGTTCTTTAGAGGGAGAGGCAGATGGGGTACAAGCAGGCCTGCTTCCACCCCTCAGCCCAAAGCCCCTGCCAAGCAGGCACCGTGATGGGGTTTCAGGGCCGATTCTCAGCTACCTGTAGGGGGCAGGCTGGCTTACTTTGTCCAGGACTGGGAGTCTCTGACATCAGACAAGTGGGTCCTGGAAGTAGTAAGCCAGGGACTGGTTCTCAGCTTCAAAAGTTTCCAAAGATGAGAACCAGATCCTTTCCACCTGCAATCCACCAGAGGCACTTGCCCTAGAGGCAGAGGTCTCTTCCCTCCTGGCTCTCAGAGCTGTGGAAAGGGTTCCACTCCTACACCAGGGCAAAGGATTGTACTCCAGGTACTTCCTTACCCCAAAAAAGACAGGAGAATGGCGGGCCATCCTGGATCACAGATACCTAAACAAGCACCTTTTAAAACCAAAATTCAAAATGGTGACTGGGAATTATTCTACCCTCTCTAAGGCCAGAGGACTGGCTAGCGTCCCTGGACCTCAGGGATGCCTACTTCCATATTCTCAGCAGAAGCTCCCATAGAAAGTACCTCAGGTTCGAGCTGCCCTCAGGCCATTACCAGTTCAGAGCAATGCCCTTTGGCCTCACCTCTGCTCCAAGGGTATTCACAAAATGCCTGGCAGTAGCAGTTGCTTCCCAAAGAAGGCAAAAAATTGCCATCTTCCCTTACCTGGACGATTGGCTCATAGTAGGCCAGTCCCCAGACCAGGTCAGGTTACACCTACAGATAACTCAGCAACTGCTCACCTCTCTAGGTTTCTTTCTGAATCTTTCAAAGTCAGTTCTAGAGCCTGTCCAGCTCCTCACCTTCATAGGCGCAGAGTTGAACACAGAGAAAGCCAGAGCCTCCTTCCTTTGACAGGGCAAGGACCCTGGTCTCTCTGGCTCTTCATTCACCCTGCAGGTCTCTCAACCAGCAAGGCATTTTCTACAGCTCCTGGGGCACATGGCTGCCTCTACAGCAGTAGTGCAGGGAGCAAGATTTCAGATGAGGGACATCCAATTCCATTTGAGAGCCTTTTGGTCTCAAAGGAAAGACCCTCTAACCAAACTGATCCCAGTGACTCGAACCCTGATCCAGGCCCTACAGTGGTGGCAGGATCACAGCAATCTGAAACAAGGGGTTCCTTTTGTCACTCAGTCTCACTCCTTAATCCTTACTACGGATGCATCCCTCTTGGGGTGGGGAGCTCACATGGGCGACCTCACTACCCAGGGATTGTGGTCCCCTCAGGAATCTCTGCTCCACATCAATCTGTTGGAACTCAGAGCTGTTTTTCTAGCACTTCAAGCTTTTTCCAAATCTGTTCAGAACAAAGTCGTACAGGTCAGAACAGACAACACCACCACAATGTGGTACATCAACAAGCAAGGGGGCACACGGTCTACGGCCTTGTGCACCGAAGCAATGAAGTTGTGGTCTCTGGCTTACTCCCTGAACACCTCCCTTGCGGCAGTTCACCTCCCAGGCAAGGACAATGTCCTGGCAGATGCTCTCAGCAGGATTTCCTAGGGCCATCACGAATGGTCACTGGACCCCCTGGTTTTGGAGGTGATCTTTGCCAGATGGGGCACCAGCAGATAGATCTTTGCAGCCCCAGACAATCACCAACTTCCCTTTTTGCTGCAGGCCCCCAGTGTTGGGCCCAGTCCCTCTGGATGCCTTAGTCCTCAATTGGGAAGGGAAGTTTCTATATGCTTTTCCTCTCTTCCCTCTCCTGTTCAAAGTGCTAGTCAAAATCAGATCTCAGCCCTGCAGGATGATCCTGATTGCTCCAGATTGGGCCAGACAACCCTGGTATCCACTCGTACTGTCCTCAGCAGTCCATCTTCCCCTGTGTCTTCCCAGGAAGCACAATCTGTTAACCTGTGCTCAGGGGAGGGTTTGGTACCTGAACCTCAACTCTCTCAATCTCAAGGCCTGGCTCTTGAAGAGTTAGAGTTTGCTGATCTACACCTCTCCCAAGGTGTAATGGATATCCTGAAGGCTTCTAGGAAACCTTCCACCAGGGCTACTTATAATTCCAAATGGAAAAGGTTTTCCATATGGTGCTCTGGAAAGCATATTTCCCCAGAATCTGCTGATTTACCCATAGTCCTGGATTATTTGGTCCACTTAAATACCTTGGGGCTGAGACCAGCTACCCTAAAAGTGCATTTGGCAGCTGCGTCTGCTTTTATTTCAGCAGGTAAGCCCTCTTCTCTTTCTGCTCATCCTGTATTCTCCAAGTTTTTCAAGGGATTGTTTCATACTAACCTCCATTCAGGGCCCCTGCCCTGCCTGGGATCTTAATGTTTGCATTGCTCAGCTTATGCAACCCCTTTGAGCCTTTGTCTTCAGCAGAACTTAAGTACTTGACTTGGAAGACTGTGTTTTTGGTAGCCATCACTTCGCCAGACGATAAGTGAATTGCAAGCTTTGTCAGTGGAGCCTGATTTTATCTCCTTTCATAGAGATAAGGTGGTCCTCAGGACTAACAGGAAGTTCTTGCCTAAGGTGGTTTCAGATTTCCACCTTAATCAATCCATATCTCTTCCAGTGTATTTCACTGACCATTCCTCCTCTGGCGAGAGGAGGCTGCACAGCTTAGATGTGAAGAGAGCCCTTAGTTACTATATAGAGCGTACCAAGGGTCACAGGTTTGACTCCTTCCAACTGTTCCTCACTTATAGTGAGGCTGGTAAAGGGAAACCTGCCACTAAAAGATCCATTGCCAGGTGGATTGTCTCTTGTATCCAATTTTGCTATGAAAAACTGGGTAAGGTTCCTCCCTCAGGCCTGAGGGCTCACTCTACCAGAGGTACAGCTGCTTCCCTGGCTGCTGCCAGGGACATCCCTATTCTAGAGGTATGTTAAGCAGCTACCTGGAAAACAGTTCACACTTTTACCGAGCATTACTCCCTGGACATCCAGGCTAGGAGTGATGCTCGGTTTGGCACAGCTGTGCTTCAGAGTCTGTTTCCTAAGTAGGTTCTGTCCCTCCTCCATGGAGTTACTGCTTTGTAGTCTGCATATGTCATAATATAGCAAGACTTCATGTTGTTTGAAGAAAAAATTGCTCACCTTAGTAATGTTGTTTCTTCTAATGGAGTCTTGCTATATTATGACCTCACCACCGCCTGCCCCTCTCAGAACCTCTGTTTTTGGGATGTGGGTGGGCAGTGCAGTGTTGGCACTCAGTAGGTGCCCACCTTGTTGTTTTCACCCCTCCTTTCTTGGGGTGCTTGGTGTTGTCTTTTTCATTTTTTGGGTCTCCTGACTTGAGTCTTTGTTTTGGGACCAAAAAATGTGTTCTTATGTTTAGTAGCCAGTTGGCTAGTGTAGGTTTACAGCTTCCACACAGGACCTCAGTGAGTTTAGCTCGTAAAGATCTAACGGTTTGAGTTTGAAGAACAACAGACAGAGTTTCAACCGAGCTCGAGCTCAGCGTTCCATGCCTGGCATGGAAAGTTAACTCTTTCACCTCCGGAGCAGTTCGAAGGTTGGGACTCACTGCATATGTCATAATATATCAAGACTCCATTAGAAGAAACAACATTACTAAGGTGAGTAATTTTTTCTTGGGGTAGTACAAGCTGCAGCCTGTGACAAGGCTAATATTCCCCTGGCATCTCACCCTGCAGATAAGGATTCCAGGAAAGCGGATGCCATGGCAAAAAAACAGTACTTGGCATCCTCTTTGGGACACGGGCAATCGAATTACATGGCATATATAGCCAGGTACCAGAAATCTATGTGGGATACGGTTCTGGAACTGGCTAAGAATGCCCTTCCCCAGCTAGCCAAGAAGCTGGAGCAGGTGGCTGCAAATGGTATTGAGGCATCCAAGGTGCAATTCCACGCTGCTGTAGATTCAAATGATGTTCATTCCAGGGTCATGGCTACATCTATCTCCATGAGGAGATTTGCTTGGCTTAGGTGTACCAACCTCTCACAGGATACCCAGGCTAAGGCCATGGATTTTCCTGTAACTGGTAATTCTCTCTTTGGGGATCAAACAGAGAATTACATGAAAAAAATGGACTAGTACAGGACCACCTATAGGAGTGCTGCACCCAAAGAGAAGCAGACCACTCCTCAGAGGCAGCAGCTTAGGGGCAGGCCTTTTTACCAAGCTCAGACCCCCTCCTCTTCTTTTCAGCAGAGAGGGTTCTTTAGAGGAAGAGGTAGATGTGGTGTAACTAGGACCCAATCAGCTACTCAGTCCAAGCCCCCTGCCAAGCAGACACCCTGAGGTGTCAGTTAGGGTCGCCTCCCCAGTCCCAGTAGGGGGCAGGCTGGCTCAGTACTCCCAGGCCTGGGAGTCTCTTACTTCAGACAAATGGGTCCTGGAAGTAGTGAGCCAGGGACTTGCTCTCAGTTTCAAAAGGTTCCCAAGAATGAAAGCAAGGTCCTTCAGTCCTCCCTCTCCCTTGGAGACAAAGGCCTTAGAGGCAGAAGTCGCCTCTCTTCTGCAAGCAGTGGAGAAGGTACCTCTTTGTCACAGGGGAAAAGGACTGTATTCAAGATACTTCCTTATCTCCAAAAAGGCAGGGGAGTGGTGACCCATATTGGATTTAAGGTACCTGAACAAACATCTGACAAAACCAAAGTTCAAAATGGTGACTCTGGGAGTAATTCTTCCTTTTCTGAGACCAGAAGACTGGCTAGCCTCCCTGTATCTCAAGGATGCCTACTTCCACATACCTATCAGACATTCCAACAGAAAGTACCTCAGGTTCGAGTTGCCCTCAGGCCATTATCAATTCAGGGCCATGCCCTTCGGCCTAACATCTGCTCCAAGGATGTTCACCAAGTGTCTTGCAGTAGTGGTGGCATTCCTCAGGAAGCAGGGCATCCTTCTGTTCCCGTATCTGGATAACTGTCTCCTAGTGGGCCAGTCCTCAGACCAAGTCAGGTCAGCTTTAGAGGTCACCCAAAAACTTCTAGAATCCTTGGGTTTCATTCTAACTTTAGAGAAGTCTGTTCTAGAGCCAGTCCAACTCCTCACCTTCATAGGGGTGGAAATAGATACAGTTCAGGCAAGAACATTTCTTCCTCTTTCAAGGGTTCAGTCATTGGTCACTCTGGCTTCCTGTTTTCGTCCTTTAGTGTCTAGTCCAGCCAGACACTTCCTACAACTGCTGGGCCACATGGCAGCTTCCACAGCAGTGGTTCAGGGAGCAAGATTTCAGATGAGGGATATTCAGTTTCATCTCAGATCTTACTGGTCTCAGAAAAAGGACCCTCTCTCCAAACTGGTTCCAGTCTCCAAAACCTTGGTCCAGGCCCTTCATTGATGGTTGGAGGAAGACAATCTTCGACAAGGGGTCCCCTTTATCAGTCAGGTCCCTTCTGTAATTCTCACCACAGATGCCTCCCTGTTGGGGTGGGGGGCCCACCTAGACCATCTTACAGCTCAGGGAACTTGGTCACACCAGGAGTCCCTTCTACATATAAATCTTCTTGAATTTAGAGCTGTCTTCCTAGCACTTCAGACATTCTCAACGGTGGTCCAAGGGAAAGTAGTGCAGATCAGAACAGACAATACCGCAACCATATGGTACTTCAACAAACAGGGAGGCACTCTGCCCTCGGCCTTGTGCACAGAGGCCATGAAAATATGATCTCTAGCTTATTCCCTTCAGGCTTCCCTGATGGCTGTGCATCTCCCAGGGAAGGACAACATACTAGCAGATGCTCTCAGCAAGATTTCTCAGGGTCACCACGAATGGACCCTGAACCCTTTCATTCTTCAAGCCATTTTCAGGAGATGGGGCACCCCAGAGATAGATCTCTTTGCAGCCCTGGACAATCATCAGCTTCCTCTTTATTGTTGCAGACCACCCCTTCTGGGTCCTGTTCCTCAGGATACTTTTCTACTAAATTGGACAAGCAGGTTTATGTATGCATTTCCTCCTTTTCCTCTGATATTCAAGGTCCTGATAAAAATCAGGTCTCAGCCTTGCAAGGTGATTCTAGTGGCTCCAGACTGGGCCAGACAGCCTTGGTATCCTCTGCTGTTGTCACTGTCACTAACACTGCCCTTGTGTCTTCCCAGGCAACACAATCTCCTCACCTCCTCTCAGGGGAGGATTCTGTACCCCAACCCCAGGGACACGCGCCCGAGGTGGCGCTCCACAGCAGCAAGGCATTTTCTCCAGACTGACTCCACGGCCGCGGCCCGACTATTCCTCGGCTCCTTGGCCGCCCCTGTGGTTCTCCTCCTTGGATTCAACACCCCAGGGACATGTGCCCGAGGTGGCGCTCCACAGCAGCAAGACATTTTCTCCAGACTGACTCCACGGCCGCTGCCTGACCATTCCTCGGCTCCTTGGCTGCCCCTGTGGTTCTCCTCCCCAGATTCAAAACCCCAGGTACTGCCACCAGCTTGTTTGAATGGAGTCTTTGCTTATGATTGGTGCTGGGACCTGCAGGTGTATTCTGATTGGACGGCCGCCTTTCAGTGTCGTTACCGATTGGTGCGCCTTTTCCATTGACTTTAAATAGGCTTTTTTGGCACCACAGCTCGCCCTGTCTGCCAGATAAGCGCTGAGGTTTTTTCTTTTTTTCTTCCTAGTACTATAAAGCTGTCTAAAACTCCTACATTTGTTTCTTGTTCTGACTTTTAAGCCTGAAACAAGCTGCCTTACTGCCTATTTCTTTAAAACACTGCTGTACCATTGATAAAACTGTTTATTTGGAAATTGTATGCCTTTAGAGCTAATGCTGGTTTTCCTTCTGTGTTCTAATGCCTCACTCCTGCAACTTCCCAGTCTAGGGCTGCTTTACATCTCCAGTTACTGCTAATCTCTTATGCCTTTTTTTTTTTCTCTTTTTCCTCCTTGCCTCTATTCTCCATTCTGCTGTTCTTCCCTACCCTGCACCCTCCCTCTACTCTCAGTCTAGCTTCTCTCTTTCCCCTGTAACACTACTCCCTCTCGCAACTGTAAGCACTCTTGACCTCCCCCACCTCCTATCTTTCCTTTTTTCTCCTCCCCAACACCTCCGCCCATCTGTATTCTTTCCCTCCTCTGCCTTTGTCTACCTGCAAATCACTCCCCCGTTAAACGTGCTGCTGCCAGGCACCTGCCTTGTGTCTCTGCCAGTATAATTTCTTGCGTTTCTCCTCTTCCTCCCCAGGGACACGTGCCCAAGGCGGCGTTCCACAGCAGCAAGGCATTTTCTCCAGACTAACTCCACGGCCGCCGCCCAACCATTCCTTGGCTCCTTGGCCGCCCCTGTGGTTCTCCTCCCCGGATTCAACACCCCAGGTACTGCCGCCAGCTGGTTCGAATGGAGCCTTTGCTTCTGATTGGTGCTGGGACCTGCAGGCATATTCTGATTGTACGGCCACCTTTCAGTGTCGTTAGTGATTGGTGCGCCTATTCCATTGACTTTAATTAGGCTTTTTTGGCACCACAGCTCACCCTGTCTGCCGGATAAGCGCTGAGGTTTTTCTCCGGCCCCCCTGCCCGCTCCCAGGCCTCCTTTAAATACGTTTTTGCTCCTTCCACCAAGTTTTTCTCCACCTCTCTTCTCACTGCGTACCTGCCCATCTGAGGAACTCTCTAAAAATAGGCACTACCCCTTAAAGCTAAACGTTACCAAATCTCACAAGGTGAACCTCCTTATGGACCGTGAGTTAATAGGGCTGTCCCAGTACCCCAGCTGTTCCCAGGAACGTTCATAAAATCGCCGGAGTACAGGCATTTCCCCTGGATCCCATCCAAACCACCTTTTTTTCGGCCCCTCGCCCCAACTACCTGAGCTTATATGCATACCGCCTCCACTATGTCCTACCTCCTCCCCGTCCTCACTGTCCTACCCCTCTGCTCCTTTTTCCTTCATTCTGTTTCCCATCCCCTCTCCAAAGCCATAAATTGAATTGCTCCTATTGCAGCACTGGCACTCTCCCTTACGGAGCAAACCCAGCCCACAGGGGTCACCACCTCACCACAAATCTGCACCTTCTTACGAGTGTGCATTGGACCCCGCTGTCCTCCCATTACACAACACTACTGCTGTACCCCCGCATCAACTCCTCAGCATTCTCTTTCACAAAAAAGACTTGCAAGCACTCCCTCAGGGAATTACGCCTGGCCACCCTGCAACTCTTGCTCCTACTCCTGCTACTATCGGAAAATGTTCACCCCAACCCAGGTCCAAAGACAGCAAGGGTTCCCACTGACAACAAGCAATCGGGTACTCTCTCAGTTATATGCCTGAACATCTGTAGTTTACTACCGAAGCTTGACCAACTGCAAGCCTTTGGAAGCATTCACCCCCCCCGATATTTGGGCAGTGGTAGAAACCTGGCTCACCCCCTCGGTATCTGACAAAGCAATCTCCCTCCCAGGCTATAATATCTTTAGGCTCGATCGTAAGTCTAAAAGAGGGGTAGGATATGCTTTGTACCTAAAAGACAATCTTCTGGGGCACCCAACCGACTTCCTCTGCCCAATTACTACATATCAAAATCCTACTTGGTACCCATAATAAAGCCCTCACGGTCGTTACCGTCTATATCTCACCTAAAGAACAGGGACTTGGCCTCAACGCTGTGCTGGACCTCATGAAAACACTACCACCTGACTCAGAAACCATCCTGCTCGGTGACTTCAACGTTAACTGGCTGGGAGCTGAGGCAGGAGCTGTCAGGGATTCTGTTTTATTGGCTAATCTTACCCAGATGCTGGACTCCCCAACCAGAAAGGGCTATAAAACTGGAACCAGCACCCTACTGGACTGGATTCTGACCAGCCATCCCACTCGGATCACAAACTCCACCATCCTTCCTGATTCACTCGGCGACCACTCTCCCATCAGCTGTACCTGGTCAAAAAATTCTGCAAACCCCCATCAAAAACATCCTCAGCAGAGTCCTACCTCAGGGTCACCTATCCCACCTAATATCACACCTACTGCATCTGGACTGGTCTCCCATCCTCAGGGTCACTGACACAGACATTGCCCTGGAACAATTCATCCGCATGTTTAATGAAGCCTGTAACACCTACGCCCCTCTAAAAATGCACAAAGTTAAATCCCTCTGCAACCCATGGCTATCTGGTACTCTCTCAAAGAAGTTAAAACTTAGGGACCATCTCTGGGAACTGGCTAGATCCACTGGGAAGCAAGCTGACATCCAAAAATATAAAAGCGCATGGAATGACTGCACCAAATCCATTCGCCAACAGAAATCGGAGTACTACAAGAAAGCCCTCACTGACTCATGGGGAAATGGGCGAGCTTTCTGGGACAACTTAAAAGACGTCACTGGGAAGCAATCCAAATCACCACCGACCATGCTCCAGGTCAACAGGAGCACTACTCTGGACCATAAAATTATTGCTGACACATTCAACGATACTTTCACCGACCTTAGCAGTGTTCTCCCCCCAGATTTTTTCAACGATGGTGACGCTTCTCTATCTGCAATTCCCAACCAAACCAACAACCCCCCCTTGTTTTACTTCAAAGCGGTAAGTAGAAATGAAGTCCGGTAGTACATCTCCAAAGCCATCTGCAACACCAGAACAAGCTCGGATACACTTGACCTCAAGCTTCTGTCTGTCACACTAGAGGAAGTCCTGGGGCCTCTCACCAGGATTTTTAATCTCTCCCTCTCACTCAGCCAGTTCCCTGACATATGGAAGTCTGCTATAGTCACTCCTATCCATAAAAGTGGTGATAGGACCGCATCCGAAAATTTCAGCCCAATCTCTATTCTTCCACCTCTCTCTAAGGCCCTGGAACGAATAGTAGCTGACCAACTCACCGACTGTCTGGACAAATATAACATTCTCTGCCGGCAGCAACATGGGTTCAGAAAAGGTCACAGTACTGCCACTGCCCTACTTGAGTTCACGGGTGCCATTCACAACTCTCTGGACAGTGGTCTTCTAACCAGAGCAATATTTATAGACCTGACCAAGGCCTTTGATACTGTCCACCATCGATTCCTGCTGAGTCAACTACAGAACGCTGGGCTGTCCACTAAATCTGTTGCCTGGTTCAAAAGTTACCTGGGAAACCGGTCCCAACATGTGAAAATTGTGGATGTGCTCTCGCATACCAAAGAGGTCCACTCTGGTGTTCCCCAGGGCTCCATACTGGGCCCACTACTCTTCAGCTTGTTCCTCAACTCACTCCTGGACTCCTGTGCCCAACAAATCAAACTGTACGCTGATGACGCAGTCATTCTTGCCTCTCATCAGGACCCAAACCACCTACAACTGAACCTTCAGCATGGCTTCACTCGGTAGAAAACCGGTTAATAAAACATAAGTTAAGCCTCTACTAGAAAAAAAAACAAGACCATGGTTTTCAGCAGCTCCCATAACAAACATAAGCATCTCCAACTCTCCATAAACACCATCCTAGGTGGCCCTCTGGATCAGGTCCAATCCTTCAAATATCTCGGGATCATCCTTGACTCCCACCTATCCTACACTGCCCACATAAATAACGTTGCCAAAGCTGCAAACTCCAGACTGGGCCTGCTCTACCACCTCAGGCAACACCTAACTCAAGAGGCCCTTGCAGCCGCTGTCCAGAGCTCCATCATCTCCTCAATTGACTATGGCCTTGTCATCGGTCTGGCCACTGTCCACTGCACTTAGGCGGAGTAACTGCCACCTAAACAAGGCCTTGTTCATCACTGGTGCCAAACGTCTCACTCACACTTGTGATCTCTACACTCAAACAAATTGGCTGCAACTGGAAAATAGAATAAAATACTGAAACCTGTGTGGTTGCTAAGAAAATCCAGATGGGCCTTGCCTCTCCCCAGGAGTCTGTACCTTCCTCCAACCGAAAACCAACAATCGAACCACCAGAGGATCAAAGCCACAGCTGTTTAAAGTTCCTCGCTGCCGCACAACACAAGGTCAAAGATCTTTTGCCTATAGGGCCCCCACCTGGCTAAATGGTCTTGCTAGCGACACTACCTCTACCACCCAGCTCAGTGCTTTCAAATCCAGGCTCAGAAACACCCTCATTGTCTCTAGCACCTGTGACTGCCCTGGCTAGCAAATCAGCACTCCTCCTGTTACCTGTTGTGTGGGTTTTTTGTCCCCCTCTCGCACTTGCCTCCATGGGCCCCCCTCTCATGCTCTTATCCTCCAGACAATGCTGCAATGGCCACTCGACCCACCTTTCCCCGCCATCTCCTCACTGTCCCTCCTGTTTCCTCCCTGCACCCCCCATCCCATCCCCTGTCTCTTTCTTTTAACTCCTTCCACCCCGATTTCCTTTTCCCTCACTTCCTCTCCCTCTGCTATTCCCTTGTTCCCCTTCCCTGCACAGTCTGTTTGTGTCCTGTCTTTAAATCAACCCAAATGTTATTTGTCCTATTGCAATTTATGTTGTCTACTGTAACATTGGACATGGAACCTTTGTAAAAGAGCCATGGCTCAAAGGTCTTTGTAATCCTAGACTCAGATAAACAAATAAAACCTTCGGACTCTCAGGCTCAAAGCCTGGCTCTTGAAAAGCTAGAATATGCAAGTTTGCATCTTTCCCAATCAGTCCTAGATATCTTAAAAGTTAGCAGGAAGCCTGCTACTAGGAAGGCTTACAGCTCCAAATGGAAAAGATTTGGGTTTTGGTGATCCAGTAGGCATACAAACCAGAGCTGGATGATATTGCCACTATTGTGGACTATTTGGTTCATCTTCGCAGTTTAGGCCTCCGGCCTACTACTCTTAAAGTACATTTGGCAGCTGTGTCTGCCTTCCTTTCTGCTGGTAAGGGCTCTTCCCTAGCTTCTCATCCAGTTTTCAAGAAATTCTTCAAAGATTTGGTCCATGTCAATTCTCCCTTTAGGGAGCCTACTCCTTCTTGGGATCTGAACATCTGTATTGCACAGCTTATGCAGTCCCCTTTTGAACCTTTATCTTCAGCTGAGCTGAAATACTTGACTTGGAAAACTGTATTCCTGGTGGCCATTACCTCTGCAAGGAGGATCAGTGAATTACAGGCCTTATCAGTGAAACCTGATTTCATTTCCTTTCATAGGGATAAGATGGTCCTCCGCACCAATAGAAAGTTCCTTCCCAAGGTGGTGTCAGACTTTCACCTGAACCAGTTTATGTCTTTGCCTGTCTTTTTCACTGATCATTCTTCCTCTGGAGAGAGGAGGTTACACAGTCTTGATGTGAAAAGGGCTCTTAGTTACTATATTGACCATACTAAGGCCTATAGGAAGGACTGCTCTCAGTTGTTTCTCACTTATGGTGAACTGGGAAAGGGCAAGTCTGCTGCCAAGAGGTCTATTGGCAGGTGGATTGTCTCTTGTATTCAATTCTGCTACTCTAAACTTGGGAAGGTACCGCTGCTTTGGTTGCAGCAGCTAGAGATATACTTTTAGTGGACATATGTAAAGCAGCTACCTGGAAATCTGTTCACACCTTTACCAAGCATTACTCTTTGGACATTCAGTCACAAAGTGATGCTAGGTTTGGCACAGCTGGGTGCAGAGCTTGTTCCCAAAATAAGTTCTGTAACTCCCTCCTCCAAGGGGGTACTGCTTGGTAGTCTGCATATTTTTTTTTTTATTTTAGTTGTTGGTAACCGGGTAAGGCCTGCTAGGCACAAGTGCCTGATCTTCCTGGACATAAAGTCTCCACCACTCATTCACACTAATGGGATCTGCCCCGGAGGCACTAGGACTCAGCAGCAGCAAAATTTTTGCTGGAGGATCAGTGCCAGAGATGGAGCCGCGAGGAGCGGCACCACGAGCCTCAGCTCATGCGGTAATGACTGTCTCAGCGTCGACCCTCCAGCCACCTCAGTTCCTTTTTTCCCACCATCGAGTGCACTTCAGTGACGACGTTGCTCGCCCACCGGGAGTCAAACTTCAAACTAGCAGCATAGTTTTTCAGTTTTATTGTTTTGTAGTATATTTTGAATAAAGTATCGCTCAGTTTATTTATTCTTATTTAGCAAAGAAGTCTCAGCCTACATTGACGGAGTCGACCATGAGCAGGTCAGGTGTCGGTAGGGAGACTTCGTATGAAAGCTGTTCAGTCAGCCGGGCTGGGTCCAGTCTGCCGCCTTCTCCGGAGGGAGGGTCTGACAACGGACAGTCCAATACTCGAGGGGTTGGGCGGTCCCCTCGAAAGCATAAAAGTAAATGGTCACATTCTCTGCACCGTTCGGCCTCGAGCTCTTCTTTGGCCCACAGGTCAAAGAAGAGAGCATCACTCAAAGTCGCCCTCTGATATGTCTGCGTAGACTGTCAGTTATTGGGAGCTAGTTGTCGGTCTCCTCCTCGAGTCAACAGCTTCTTTTGGTAGCTCCATGTCTCGACATCGGAACCTACCCCCACCTCTGGTAGGTCTTCATGAGCAGTTTCATCAGTGGGCTGCTCTTGTGGAGCAGTGGGCTCGGAGGTTGGTCCAGCTTCCTGGCCGTCGCTCCAGGAGCCTTGGGCTTTTGAGAGATCAGGCAGGGCGGTTGGGCCTCCCTAGTCGTGACACGCCTTTGGTGCCGTCGACTCCGGCTAGTGTCCCCCCATGGCTGCGGCGCAGGGGGCCACACGATGCCTCTATCTCCTGGTCTTCATCCTTCTTTCTCCTCAAATCCTGTTTTCGGGTCTTGGGATGTTTTGATGCCCTCTCGTGATGCTTACTGGCGCCGTCTTGGCGTGATGCATCTGTCGGCGCCGTTGAGCTTCTCAGCACCGTGTGCTCTGTCAGCGCCGTCCTCGGCATCATATGCTTTGTCGGTGCCGTGTGGCTTCCTGGCACCGTGCGGTCTCTCGGTGCCGTCCGGCTGTTCCTCACTGTGCGCTTCGTCGGCACCGTGTGGCTCCTTGGTGCCGTGCATATTTTAGGCGCCATTCGTTTCCTCGACACCGAGGCCTGTTAGGACGTCAGCCAGCCTTCAAGACTCCTCCTTCAACCCTTTTCCTTCCTCATTTCCTTCTGATTTTCACTCCTTTCCTGTCCATACAGTCCCTCCTGGGCTGTCAGGAGATGACATTGAGCCTGACCCAGACCTTCCGGCTGGGTGATGATGTGGAAGGAACAGGATCTATTCCTGCTGCAGAGCCTGTGGTCAAGGATCTGTCTTTTAAGTCTCTGCTGAAAAACTTGATTTCCACTCTTTCTCTCCAAACTACAGGTGTCGATCCTGGGAAACTGTTAAGACTACAATACCTTCATGTTCCGGAGATCCCTATGGATTTGACTCCTCCGGTACAGCCCTCCTTTGAGACGCTGTCTCAAATGGTATGGAATAATCCTGCTCTCATTCCTTCGGTGGCTAAGTCCATAGATAGGAAATACTCTGCTCCCAAGGATCGACCCATTTTGGCATCCCAAGTCTTTGCGGATCCTATTGTAGTCTTGGCAGAGAATGATAAGGTCGTCCTTCCCCAGACTACTACAGCTCGACCTATTAACAAAGAATCTCGTAAGATAGACACTTTAGGTAAGAGAGTCTTTGCTGCTTCCACCCTAGGTATGCGTATTGCCAGCTACCAAGGCTATTTCTCTCAATATGAGTATATCCTTTGGCATTCACTCAAACAAATGGTTGAAGCTCTTCCGGAGTCGGACACTAATTCAGAGCTTCTTCAAACCATAACCAGGGGTATCGAGTCCAACAACCAGCAGGTTAAAGCAGCTATAGGCGCTTTCGATACTGCTTCCTGAGTGGCGACGGCGGGCATTTGCATCCGCCGTCATTCCTGGCTGCGCACTTCAGGTTTCACGAATGATGCACAGCAACAGGTGATGGCGTTACCTTTCGATGGTGTGTATCTCTTCAGCCCTCAAGTAGAACAGACTCTAGAAGCTACACAAAAGACTAGGTCAGCCATTAAATTGGCTCGACCTCCTCCTGTCCCCTCTCGAGGGGGTGTTAATAAACGCCAGTTTCATAACCATCAGTCCTTTCGAGGCAAAGGCAGGGGAAGTTTTAATAAAAACCAAGCCCCCCAGCCTCAAAAGAAAACGCAGCAGAAGGTGCAAGGACCCTAAGCGCCCAGTACCGCCTTCTGAGTTGTTGGCCCAAGTCCCACCTCAGCTGCCCAAGGTGGACTCTTTCTCAGCGGTGGGAGGTCATCTGAC
The DNA here is from genome assembly GCA_016271365.2 of Neoceratodus forsteri. Classification (NCBI taxonomy): domain Eukaryota; kingdom Metazoa; phylum Chordata; order Ceratodontiformes; family Ceratodontidae; genus Neoceratodus; species Neoceratodus forsteri. The sequence goes on from CM028131.1 coordinate 1,319,542,944, forward strand.
TCACTTCTACAATCAATGGAAGTCCATAACCTCGGACAAATGGGTCCTCCGGATAATCCGCGAAGGGTATTCATTTAATCTTTTGGAGACCCCTCCAGATCGTCCCCCCAGACGACAGCCCAGGCTGTCAGCTCTTCAGTCAGATCTTCTCGCCTCCGAGATACAGGGCCTTCTGAACAACAGGGCAGTGGAAGTAGTTCCGCTGGATCAACGGAACACAGGGTTCTACTCCCATTACTTCCTGGTTCCAAAGAAAACCAGGGGCATGCGCCCCATTTTGGACCTAAGAAAACTAAACAAATTCTTTCCCAAAGAGAAATTCAAAATGATATCACTAGGAACCCTGTTACCTTTGCTTCATCATCACGACTGGTTAGCCTCCCTGGACATGCAGGATGCTTACCAGCACATTCCTATTCACCCAAAGCATCACAAATACCTGAGGTTCGTGGCTTTGGGACAGCATTATCAGTTCAGAGTCCTGCCCTTTGGGCTATCCTCTGTGCCACGAGTTTTTACAAAGTGTTGTGCAATTCTTGCAGCGCATCTCAGAAAAATCGGAATACAGATGTTCCCATATCTGGACGATTGGCTTCTAGCAAGCCCTTCCAGACAAGGAACTCTAGACGCCGTAGCCATGGCTTCACACTTTCTCACGTCCATGGGAGTCCTGCTAAACCTTAAGAAATCGCAGCTGCAGCCCTCCCAGAGGCTCCTTTTCATAGGAACTCTTCTGGACACCTCCTGTGCGAAAGCATTTCTTCCAGAGGACAGGAGGAGTGATATCCTTCAGATGGCCAGATACATTGGAGAGAGCAGCTCGATTTCAGCTCTCTCGATGCAACGGATGCTAGGTCTCATGGCATCCTCTGTGTTCACTGTACCCCTAGCACGCCTCCACATAAGAACCTCTCAATGGATGCTCAGTACTCAGTGGTCCCCAACCACTCACCCTCAGTCCTTTCTCATCAAGGTGACAGAACCTCTGAAGAAATCACTCACCTGGTGGTCGCAAGAGGACAATCTTCTGGAAGGGTACCCCTTTGCTCCTCTGGATCATCAGATTTCCATTACCACAGACGCCTCCCTGATGGGGTGGGGAGCTCATTGTCAGACTCTCCACACTCAAGGTACGTGGACTCAGAACGAGTCCCAGCTTCACATAAATGTCTTAGAGATGAGAGCCGTCCTTTATGCAGTGCGGGCTTTGAAGAACATTCTCCTTCAAACGGACAACAAAGCAGTGATGTATTACATCAACAAGCAGGGCAGTGCTGACTCTTACCCCTTATGCAGAGAAGTGATGCGAGTGTGGGAATGGTGCTTGGAGCACAAGGCTCTAATTCAAGTGGTCTACCTACCGGGAGTGCAGAACGACCTGGCAGACCATCTCAGCAGAACAGAGACAGATCCTCACGAATGGTCTCTTGACTCAACCATAGTTCAATCACTATTTGCAGAGTGGGGAACTCCAGACCTGGACCTTTTTGCATCCCCACTCAACACAAAACTGCCTCTCTTCTGCTCCAGAAATCCAGGGCCTGGCATTTTCTGTCAGGATGTGTTCAGGCTGTGGTGGACAAAACGCTTTCTATATGCCTTTACGCCTCTTCCTCTAATTCAGAGGGTACTTCTCAAGTTTGAGTCCCAGGGGGACAAAATGATCCTCATTGCTCCCTTCTGGCCTCGACAGATATGGTTTCCACTACTCAACAGTATGCCGGAAGCTCCTCGGAAACCGCTTCCCCTTCAGACGAATCTTCTGACTCAGGGGCCTGTGGTCCATCCCAACCTGAGGTCGCTTCACCTTCACGCTTGGCTCCTGAAGAGATAGAAGTGAACAGGTTCAATGTCTCTCTCAGGGTTTCAGATATTCTTCTGCATGCGCGCAAGCCAGCCACTAGGAAAACTTACACAGCCAAATGGAAGCGTTTTTCGCTCTGGTGTGTAAAGTCCTCTTTGAATCCCTTTTCCTGTCCACCAGGTGAAGTTTTAGAGTACCTCTTAGACCTCTCAAATTTAGGTCTACAATACTGTACAGTTAAGGTTCAATGTCTCTCGCAGGGTTTCAGATATTCTTCTGGATGCATGCAAGCCAGCCACTAGGAAAACTTACACAGCCAAATGGAAGCGTTTTTCACTCTGGTGTGCAAAGTCCTCTTTGAATCCCTTTTCCTGCCCACCAGATGAAGTTTTAGAGCACCTCTTAGACCTCTCAAATTTAGGTCTACAATACTGTACAGTTAAGGTTCACCTTTGTGCTATTTCAGTTTATCATGAGCCAGTACTTTCCTGTCACTGGCTCAGTTACCTGTGGTTAAGAGGTTTCTTAAGGGAATTCTGCATACCAGACCTCCTATAAGACGTCCAGTCGCAGCCTGGGACATTAATCTTGTGCTAGACATGCTCACTCGAAAACCTTTTGAGCCTCTAGCTACCTGTGAGTTAAAATTTCTCACTTGGAAAACGGCCTTCCTAGTGGCCATTACCTTGGCCCGCAGGGTCTCTGAGATACATGCCTTGGTCACAGACCCTCCGTATACTGTGTTTCATGAAGACAAAGTAGTTCTTAGGACCCATCCTAACTTTCTCCCTAAGGTTGTTTCAGAATTCCATCTAAACCAACTCTTGGTCCTTCCTACTTACTTTGCGAACTTCCAAAATGAAGGAGAGCGTTCTCTTCATTCCTTGGACGTCAAAAGAGCTTTGCGTTTCTATCTAGATAGAACAAAAGAAATTCGCAAAACTCAACAACTGTTTGTTTCCTTCAACGAGACCCGGCTGGGCCAACCTGTCAATATCAGGTGTATTTCAACATGGCTAGTGGCATGCCTTCGCCACTGTTATTCCATGGCGCAGGTTAAGTTGGAAGGCAGAGTGTACCCTCACTCTACTAGAGTGGTCGCGGCATCCCTAGAGGAAATTCGCAACATGCCCATTGCAGATATTTGCAATGCGGCTACCTGGAGCTCAGTGCATACTTTCATCAAACACTGTGCCTTGGATGTCCATGCCAGACGACGTCTTTCTTTTGGCAGAACCATCCTTATTGGACTCGTCCTAAAACTGTGAGCTCTTGATCTCTCCTGCCGCCCTCTCGGGGGATTATTAGCTCGGTACTCTCCCATTAGTGTGAATGAGTGGTGGAGACTTTATGTCCAGGAAGATATGGAAATTACATGCCTACCGTAATTCTTGATCTTCTTGGATGAGTTCCCACCACTCATTCACATGCCCACCCTCCATCCCCCAAGCTCACCTCTGTTGTTGGTCTTCACTCCCTCAATCTTTAGGCTGTGAAGACTTCTTTGTTGACCCTTCTTATACAGGTCGTCCGGACTATCTTATGTCCGGGTTTTGGTTAGGCTATCCTTCTAGTTTAGTTACGCTGCACCTCCTCGGAAAAAAAGGTACTGAGGCGGTTGGAGGGTCGACGCCGAGATAGTCATTACCGCACGAACTGAGGCTCGCGGTGCTGCTCCTCGCGGCTCCATCTCTGGCGCCGACCCTCCAGCAAAATGTTTGCTCCCGCTGGGTCCTAGTGCCTCCGGTGCAGATCCCATTAGTGTGAATGAGTGGTGGAGACTCATCCAAGAAGATCAAGAATTACGGTAGGCATGTAATGTCCATTTTTCAAGGGCGACCTGGGAACACTGGGCGGTTAAATGACTTGCTCAGAGTCGCACAGTATGCAAGTGGAGGTTGTGAGAATCAAACTCGGGTCTGGTCTGCTGGATGTATCAAGCTCGTTCACACCTCGTTCCCCTAACCTTTAGGTTATACTGCCAGCCCATATAGTCAGAATACAGCAAGAGTTCATGTTGTTTGAAGAAAAAATTGCTCACCATAGTAATGTTGTTTCTTCTAATGGAGTCTTTCTGTATTCTGACCTCCTTCCCTGCCTCCCCTCCTGGAACCTAGTAGTTTTGGGATGTGGTGGGGCAGGCACAGTGCTGCACACCGGAGGTGTTCTGGACATGCCTCCATCTTTTAGTTTTTTTTTTTCCTTTTAGTCTGGTGAATCACTACCTGTTGCATTCTTGTTGGGTTTTCTCGACTTGAGTCTTTGACCCTAAAACCTTGTTTTGCCATTTGGCACAAAATTTTGAAACAATTTCTTACTTTGAGTTAGTTAGTTTAGTGCTCGTAAAAATCTGATGGTTACACTTCAGAGTACCACAGACAGAGGTTTGAAAACCGAGTTCGAGCTCAATGTTCTATGCCCTTGCATAGAATTAACCCTTTACTCTCCGGAGCAGTTCAAGTGCTGGGGCTAACTGCATATAGTCAGAATACAGCAAGACTCCATTAGAAGAAGCAACATTACTATGGTGAGTAATTTTTTCTTCCTCCCCTTTTAAAAAAAAAATAGTGCTCCTGCGGGGTCCTGCTCCTCCGGCCAGAAACCACCAGCGATGAATGGTGAAGATACACAGAAAGATCAAGAATTACGGTAGGTATGTAATTTTCATATTCAGGCAGTCTGTCTGCCAGGAACTCAGAACAATCTGACAGATCACATCAGCAGGAGAGAGGCAGACCCACACGAGTGGTCACTTGCACCAGACATCGTGCAACTGCTCTTCAATGAGTGGGGCAGTCTGGACGTGGACCTTTTTGCGTCCCCACTCAATGCAAAACAGCCTCTGTTCTGCTCCAGAAATCTGGAACCTGGCATTTTCTGTCAGGATGCAGTCAGGCTATGGTGGACAAGATGCTTTCTGTACGCATTTCTTCCTCTACCCCTAATTCAGAGGGTGCTGCTTCGATTAGAGGTACAGGGGGGCAAGATGATTCTAATTGCACTATACTGACCTTCACAGCGCGTCGTGATCTGCACTGGCAGCAGCTGGAAAGTAGCATATCTTCTTTAAAGTTAGTTTGGTAATTGATAAGACCCTGCACAGATAGGGCCCATGCTATCTAGCAGAACTTCTGCATCCTTACATGTCTTTGCACCCTCTCCACTTCATTGAAGAGGGCCTCCTTGTGATACACAGGGGGAGGCTAAAAACCTTGGGTGACCATGCCTTTGAGGTGGCAGGCCCAGTATTCTGGAAGTCACTTCTGAGAGCCCTAAGGGAGGCCTTCTCAGATGAGGCCTTTAAAAGGGGCCTACTGACTTTCTTGTTCATGCAGGCCTTTAAGGATGAATCCCTTTTTCCATCCTGACATTCCAGTTTGTCATTTATATATTTATTCATCTGTCTCTTTATTTTTTAATGTTACTAATGGTAGTGAATATGATCTAATTTGTCTGTTTACTTATTTATGTAGGATTTATTTAATTATCATTTAGAGCCGGCACGGTGGCGCTGAGGGTTGAGGCATTGGACTCCACACCTCGTGCCATGCCTGCAACCCGTGTTCAGGAACGAGCATGGGTTGTCTTGAGTCGGCGGGTAGGAGAAGGATTGAGCATCCGATGGACTGCTCTCCATCTCCGGGGAGGGGGGGGTATCCAGCGGCCAGTGCTTGCCCAACCCCTAGCGGAGGCCGGGGCTCAGTGGCACGTAGCTGCATGCTGTGGGGAGGCGGGACGCAGCAGATGCTTGACAGGGGACATGTACGGGAGCGTATGGGCACCCAGTCACTGGCGTCATTGCACGCCGTGAGCCTGCAGGGGAGAAAAATGGAAAATACAGCCCCAGTTAATGAAGCTGTCCCCACGGCGCCACCCCCGAGAAGGCACCTCCCTGGCAATCATCTTTTGGGGTGGGTTGAGTCACTCCCCACCACCCTACCACGAACGGTAAGTCATAGGTGCACAAGGGAGGGGGTCTGACTTCGTCGGATGTCGCTGGGGAGACAGCTGAAGGTGGGCGTGCCTCCGGAGCTCCGGAAGAAATACCTGAATAAAATGACAAAAAATTATCGTTTAGATGTTTGTGTTGTATTTCTACTCTATTATGCTCTGAATGTAATTGCTCCCTGAGCATCCAGGGAAGGGTGCCAAAAACTACAAATAAAAACTACTACTGTTACTACTTCTACTACTACAAATATTGGGAACTATGCACTAATGAGGGCCAGGTACGTGCGAGAGGCATGTACTCAGCCTGCAAGCTCCATACCCCCAGACAGGTGCATGATGGCCGGCATGCATGAATGCTGGCCACTGCCAGGCACCTGTTCATGGTCCCCTGGCATGCTGCTGCACGGGGGGGGGGGGCGGATCGGAGGATGCAGGCATCCAGTCAGTTGCCCATCCCGGTCCCCTGCTCTGCACAGAGGATGGGATTGTAGGACAGCCCTGGACAGTAAATTTTAAAATAGATGGGTGAGTGCCCAACCTGGCTGCCCCCAGCCTTCCCTGACTGCCCAGAAGGCTGGGGTAGCATTGTGGGGGGGGGGGAGTATCATCGCACCTCAGCCAGCAGGTGTAGTGGGGGAGGGGCATGCAGTGGATTTGGCAAGTTCCCTGCTGCTGTATCCTGTGCCCTCCTCACCCAGTACTCCACACCTTTATGAATGGTGCAGAATGCAGGCTTACCCCTTGACACTGCCCCGGAAGTTCATGTCAATTCGCTCCTGTCAGTGTGCTCCATGACATCTCGTGCCCTATTATTAGCTCCGGTGTCAGTCATCCCCTGTATAAATTGTTCCTGAAGAATTCACCTCCTATATAAATGTGATAAAATAAACTCCAGAGGGTGTGAAATTCGGGAACAAATTCTGCAGGGAGTCAGTTGATGGCCAGAGCTAATAGTAGGACATGAGCTGTTGCAGAGCACATAGAACGGAGCAAATTGATGTGTCACCCTCCCCCGGGCCATCTGCAAATGTAGCTGTGTGAACTGCCAGGGAATCAAGTACATACGTGGCACACGTCCCTTTCCTTGAATGCCACTGGAGGTCCACGGGACCCCTGGTGTGACATTCTAACATAGGGTTGCTGTGTAGGCAGTCTGCTCCTAATGCTCCTAACAGTGTTTTTCAAAGTTCTTTTTGGTGGTGTCAGTTGCTCTTTAACTGTTTTATAAGATTAATGCATACTCCTTTTTGCAGATTTGCAGGCTAGCTGAATGTGAAAGAATGCTGGTTGCTACTGAGCTGAGTAACTGGTTAAATGATGCCAACTATTCATTGCAAGCTGTTGTTCAGTGTTATGGCCTTCTTGCTCCCATGATCTATCACAAAGTGCCATCAGTACCATTAATACAGGTAATAACTTCAAGTATATACTAGATCTATTACTAGTGCATCAATCCTAAACTCACATGGTAGATCTTTGCAAGGACACACCTTTTTATTCTTATTTTATGTTCAAGGTCTTTCTTTCCCTCTGTGTCATTTCCTTGCCAACAAATGTAAACTAAGTATTGCTAGACCTTGAACTGGCTCAGTACTAACATAGAAGTGCCTCCTGGGATACCTGGTATCCAGAGAAGACTTTGGCTCCCAATGCTTGGATCAGAAGGTACTCAGCATGATGTTTAATTTGATTTAAAATTTTGTTCACCGGGTAAACACACGAGTCACTGGCCCTTTTTCATGTGCGACCTGAGACCATTATAAAAAAAAACAATCATGATGTCACATAAATGACAGCAGACAACAGGATTATACAGACATTAAACATTTAAAACATTAAGTCAGTGCTTAATTAAAATTTTTAAAAAGAACATTGACATTCTAAATTACTAAAAAGATGCTTCTTTAGTTCTTTTTTAAAAGTATCATGACTTATGCCATACTGTAGAGTAACAGGAAGCTCATTGCAAGTTTTTGCAGCCTTAATTGAGAAAGCTCGATCTCCCAATTTTGTTCTTGTCTTGAGAATTGTAAAACTAGGTGTTTCATTAGACTGCAGCTCTCTTCTAAACTCTCTAAACTGAAATAATGAGTACAAAGGGGAGTTGTCTTTTTGTCTAAGAACGTTATCGGTAAGACAACTCAAACTGTATAAACTATTCTGGCTCGGTGGAAGCCATCTGGTGACCTGATATTGAATATAATGATGGCTATAGTAAGGAAGCTTGTGAGTAAATCTACACATGCTGTGGAATGTTGATGTAAGAGTAGCCAAAACCTGTTTGGTTAAGTCTGTAAATAGACATGAATTATAATTTAGGTTTGATAACAGTATGCTCTTAGCTATGGCAATCCCTGCTTGGAGAGTTAGTGAGTGCTGCAGTTTAAAAAGAACTCCCAGTTTTTGACTTACCTGTCTAGTTATTATTCCAATATGATAAGAGTAAGTTAGTTGTGGATCTAAATGTATGCCCAAGTACTTGAATTTGGTAACCTGCACTAATATGGTGCCTGAATTATCAAATATGTTTAGTTTATCAGCTTTTTCAAGCCTTGATTTCAATCCAAAAAGCATACTTTTGGTCTTTGTACTATTTAGGGACAGTTGGAGTTTACTTAACCAGCGTTCCAGTTCATGGGAAATCTGTATTCAAAAGCTGGCTAATAGTTTCCAACGAGTTCGAACTACAGTAGAAAATAATATCATCTGTGTAAAGTGTTTTATTAGTGTTTTTCAAATTAGGAGGAATTACATCTATAAACAATGTAAAAAGTAGCGGCCCAAGAATTGAGCCTTGGGGGACTCCTCACTCCAGTTCCCTGCTGACAGATAAGGTGCCTCCGTATGAAACTTTCAGAGGCCTTCCCCTTAGGTAACTGTTAAACCACTCAAGGGGCAAGTTAGTAAGCCCTAGGTCACCCAGGCTCCCAAGCAGTGGGCGGTGGTTCACTAAGTCAGAAGCCTTGGACAGGTCACGAACACAGCACTAGTGAGCATCCCTCCATCCATAGCTCCACTGATGTGGTCTGTGTACCTGGCCAAGGCTATGCCAGTTAAGTGGCACTTTCTAAAGCCATGCTGCTTAGGAGCCCTGAGCCCTCCCAACTGTAAGTATATTGTGAGTTGGTCATTAACCAGTTTTTCTAAAATTTTACCCAATGGGGGAAGCAGGGATATAGATTGGTAGTTGCTCATGTCCTTTAAATCACCTCCTTTAAAAATTGGTGTCACAGTTGTTTGTTTCCATTGTTGTTGGAAACAGCGACAAATTAAATATCTTAAGGGAAAACTAATATGGGCTGCTGCTAAACTTTGAGAAGTTGGGCTCAAGTTCACTGACTTTTGAACTTATTATAAGCATTTGCTTGAATAATTTAAGCACCTGGGATGATTTTATCGCTTTAAAATGAAAAGCACTCCTATTTTGTAGGTGACTTTTAAACTGGGGCTGGGATATTCAAAAGGGTTGCGAATGGCGCAACAGGGGTGCGCATGCACAACCCACTGATGCGCCCCAGCATGATATTCAAATGGGGAAAGTGCCCGGCACAAATCCCGATGTGCGGGGGCAGATCAATAATCTATGTGGCACAAGTTGGAGGGGCGTGCCCATGCGTACCCGCACATCCCGATATTCAGCCCGGGATGCGCTAGCAGGCATTCTAACCGTGCCTTCATGCGCTGCACCAGTTGTGCCAAAAAATGGAGCAACAGCTGGCCACCCACAGGTGAGCTGCCGTATTGCGAGGTGCAACGGCCAGCTGCCAGCTGTCGGTAACCACCGAGCTCGGCACCATCATCGGCGGTCGCCCCCATGCCCGATCGCGGGCTTCCATTATGTTAACATCCCTGGTGGTCCAATGGACCCTATCCCTCAGCCCGATCGCGGGCTTTCATTAAAATATCCCTGGTGGTCAGTGGACCCGATCCCTCAACCCGATCGCGGGCTTACATTGATGACATAACCCTGGTGGTCTGCGGTACCCCCTCCCAACCCACCCACTCAGTCCGTCACCCGCTCCCCAGTAATTGGCGGGCAGCAGCACCCGCCCGCAAGCTGCCGGCTGCCCGCCAACTGACGAGCGTATGGTATGGCGTCACGGGTCCACAAGCGTGGGCCAATGGGCATACGAACCGTTCTGCACTACACAGTCCCAATATGTGGATGAACCATTTCATTCATATTGAGACTATACAATACAATCTGCCGCCGTGATACTACTATGAACCAATGAGCGACTCACAACCATATCGTACAATGTCAGTCGGCCGGCGGCTTGGGGGCAGGGTGCTGCTGCCGCTGCTGACTGGGGGGGCAGAATGGCAGGACTAAGTGGGCAGGTTGGGAGGAGGGTACCGCTGGACCTCCAGAGACCTTCACTCACTGTAACCCGCGATCAAACTATGAGATCAGTCACTGATTCCTGAAGAATATTCAATGAAACACCGATCGGGCTGAATCAATCCACTGGACCACCAGAATGTAATTCATTGAATGCCCGCGATCAGGCGTTGGGGCACGTTGACCACAGGGGGCAGGGGGCATCGGTCCCCGATGACTGCAGCCTGACAGGGCACCAGGCGCCAGTCGCCGGAGATCAGTGCACCTGCATGCAAATGGGGCCATAATGAAATGCAAATGGCCCCATTTGCGCTTTGCATGCATTATGGCTCCATTTGCATAACGACCGCTGAATATTGCGGTTGCTGCGCCTAGCGCAATGGCACTTGTGCTGGTGCATCCCCCTGCTCCTCTCTGGCCACTTGCGCTGGCGCAGTGCCACTACACCATATTCAACTGTGCTGAGCCATGGCGCAGCACCATTGAATATCACCCTGTCACCGCCCTGGCGCATCCCAGTAGTGCTTTGCCCAGGCTTGTGCCACAGCCTGACGCAGTCTGAATGTCCCACCCAGGGTATCAAAGTCCTGTACCAGTACCATGTTGAGTGTATTTGTCTAAATTTAAAAATTCATTGCTGATTTCTTGAGCATTTGTTATGTGTTTACCTTCTTTACAAAAAACCTCAGGCTGGTCTCTCACAAATGGGTTTATTAATGTTTTTATTGATGACCAGAACGTCTTTGTTTTTTTTTTAACTCTGATTCTTGTTGTTCTACGTAATATTTTGATTTGCTTTGTCATAACTTTGCTTTACACTCATTTTGAAGTCTACAATATAGATTAAATTCTGCAATGGTTTTAGTTAATTTAAAACTTCTCCAGGTAACATCCCTGTGCTTTATTAAGATAAATAGATCAGGTGTGATCCACTTACTCACAGTGCCCCTCATTCTTCTAATGATTTTTAAGAAGTATTTGTCCTGAAGTTTTAAGAGGAAAGAGGTGAAATAATCCATTGCCAAAGCCACATATGGAATTGAATCCAAGCTGTAGATGTGATGCACTTAGTTACGGTGGGGGCACTTGGTCCATAAGCACCCAGTGCTAAACTTAACAGAGCATCATTTTGTACAGAAGCCACCCACAGTTTGCTTAGTAAGAGAAACTGCTCTGCATCTTAAAGGTGACTAGCCATTAAAATGAATAAATAAATTGATAAACTCTTACATGCCTTTTGCATTATTCTTTTATGTTCACTTCTTCGTCACCTAACTTTCATTTTATTTTTTTGAATGCCCAAGTCTTCCAAGAAGAAGGGCCAGGGCCCTCTTTTTCCTGTTGTGCATGTGGCAAGAAAGTTAATCACAGTCATGGTCATTCACAGTGCTTCTCTTGCCTCAAACAAGGCCACAACATAATATCTATACTTCTGCCACTGTGGAGTTACCCAACATCAAACGGCACTCGCAGAGATAAATTATTTATCCTACAGGTCCCCACTGTGTATCATATGTATCTTTTTTCACTGCAAGAAACTGTGTTAATGTACCTTTTAGAGCTCCCCACCCCTCCAAGCAGTAAAAGGATAAGCCCACACATGCAACCACAGACAGCCATCATCTGGTAAGATAAACAACATACAGCTGTTTCCAAATGATACAAATAGAGTAGCACTGATATGCCACCTTCATGGATTTTTATCTGCAGCATGCACTCAACAAGGCATACACACTGATTTGTCATTGCAGATAAAAATCCAGGACACTCAAATCACAACTCTGCTTCTGAGTGCAGAAGCACAGGCCTCTGCACCCACAGATTTAAATCCATTACACCCAAATTACAAGAGTTCTTTTGTCTGCAGACGTGCAGATCTGTAAGGGGCCAGTGCTTCTGTAGCCTCAGGTACTCATGCACACTGTAACATATACACACACTTGATGGGCCTGCACTTCTGCAGCCACAGGTATAAAACATACACACTGACCCTTGGTTGCAGAAGCATGAGAGACTCAAAGTCCGTGACACCAAAATTGCAACAGATCTTCTGTCTGCAGAAGCATAGGCCCTGTGGGGCCTGTACCTCTTCATCCAGAGGTGTAAGACATGCACACTGACTTCTGGCTCCAGAACCTGCTATTACACAGATGGAACTACTATTGCAATGTGGATATTATGATTTCAGCAGTGGCTCTAGAAATTTTTTCAAGTTGGTATCAGGTTTTCGTTTACAAAGTTTCATCTAGAAAACCATGCTGTAGCGGTCATGCTATCTAGTGAGTACCTCATACAGCATGCATGAGTAATTTTGTCTGACAAGGCGCAGACCCCATGGGGCCTTCTCTCTGCAGAACATACTGTATGACCAGGGCCCCAATTTTTCTGTGGCTCATCGGAGCAAAGTTCTCGGCAGGGTTCTCATTTGCCGCAGAACTTCTGCGGCACTCAACACCAATTTCTGCAGCAATTCTGCAGCACAGTTTTACTCTTGATTTTTTTCCTTTTTTTTGCCATATCTGACACAATGCACGCTCGTAACACAGTCATTTTATGGGCGTTTGTCACCAAATTTTCAACATAGCCAGTTTAAGACCTCTGCTCATTAACAGTATCACTGTGATTTTCTTAATCTCTCCCGAACATTGATTTGGCACACCAGCTGCGCCATTGTGCGCTACATGTGCAAAAATACATTTCGGGTGAGATGTGAAAGATGGCAGTTGTACTGTTCATAAGGAGGTGTGGTAAAATAGCAATACTGAAAATCTAGAGTGAAAATATTAAAAATTCTCGAAGTTACGAGCGTACATAGGAACTGCGCAATGCACTCTCGTAAAACAGTCATTTTGAGGAATATTTTCACCAAATTTTCAACATAGTGATTTTGGGAGACTACCTCATGAACTGTGACACTGTCATTTCGTTAATCATTCCAGAAAGGTGGTTCCGCGCAGTGACTGCGGAACCACCTTTCGGGACCGATTAACGAAATAACAGTTCATAAGGTGGGGCCCCAAAAACCCCACGTTGAAAATTTGGTGAAAACATTCCCAGAAATGGCTGAGATATGCACTAAAGTTGAAAAAAATCCATTTATGCCATTATACAGCTTACCGGCATTTCTTCAGTTCGCGGTCGGCTTTGAAGAATGCAGACGTATTCCCGGTCCACCGAAGATCATCGCACTGGGCTCCAGAGGTAAGTATGGGTTGAGGTGGGGGTGAGGTGGGGTGTGGGAGGTGGGAACGTTGAGGTGGGTGCGGGTTGGGGAGGGGCAAAGAATCAACGAGGGAAGGTTTTTTGTTTCAGGTTTTTGTTTTTAGATACAACTAGGACTTTTGCCATGCTGGGTGGGCTCCCAGCATGGCAAGCTAACTGGAGGGGACAGTGAAGCCGGCAGGATTGGGCACCCCGTGAGCAAGCTTTGCCACACTGGGGTGGGCTCCCAGCATATCACCAGGCAACTTGTGGGGGACAGTAAGCCGACAGGGATTGGGCACCCTGTTGGCAACGGAAGCTTTGCCATGCTGGGGTGGGCTCCAGCATATCACCAGGCAGCTTAGGGGGGACAGTGAAGCCGACGGGATTGGGCACCCCGCCGGCAACAGAGCTTTTGCCATGCTTGGGTGGGCTCCCAGCGTGGCATACAAACATTTGGGGGGGAAGTGAAGCTGACGGGGGATTGGGCACCCCTGTCGGCAAAGGATGTTGTTCTTCGGGCGGCTGCAAATTCTGTGGGTGATGGCAAATTCCGCGGATATTTCTGCAGTTTGCCACACCCGCAGAATCGCGGAAAACTCGGGGCCCTGTGTATGACATACACACACAGGTGTGGCTTCATAAGCACATGCCGTAGTGGGGTGTGTGTTTTTGCAGCCACTGATACTACTACAGAGCTACTGCATTTGTGTCACCTTGAAACAGTTATATGTTGTTTGCCTTACCTAATAATGACTGTCTGTGGTTGCTTGTGTGGATTTGTTCTTTTGCTGCTTGGGTGGTGGGGAGTTAAAGTTGTAAACCCTAATTCCACATTTCCCTACTTTTATTGTTTTAAGTTGAACACTAACTGGTGCATTAATGTAGTTTTTTACAATGAATTTCATTTTTTTTTTGAGATAGTGGAATTGTATCTTAGATCACGCAGGTCCCGATGGGATCTGCATGAACAGATATGTCTGGCTGCAGAAGCACAGGTCCCTTGCATGCAGCTACAGATGCAGACACTCTGTGCCCACCTGGCCCTGTGCCAAATGAGGAGTCTGTCTGGGCACAAAACTACAGGGCCCAGTGGGCCCTGCACTTCCATGCCAAATGAGGAGTTCAACTAGCTGCGGAGGGCCCTGTGCTTCTGTGCAGCTACAGATACAGACATGCAGGGCCCTTTGGTCCTAAATGTGGAGTCCATCAGACTGCAGAAGTACAAACAAATATTTTAATGTTCACTCATAACTTGGTCATTTTACAATTTTTTATACCAGATTTTCAACATCGCCTTATTTGACCCTACCTCAAGAAACCAGCAGGTGAAAATGTCCAAATCCCTGCCAAAATGTCATTTCAGGCCATAGGTGCGGAAACACATTTTGGCCAGGATTTGTAAAATGGCAGCTGTTACCTGTACAAGGTGGTGTAAAAAAAATGCCCACATTGAAACTTTAGGGTCAGAATATTGAAAATTACAGAACTTATGAGCAAGCATAGGAAAAAAGATTGCTGATGGGCCATTTTCTTTTTTTTCAGCTAAAAAAAAAAACATCAATGAGGGCCAGTTTTCTTTATTGTAGGGGGACAGAAACCAACACTGGGGACTGGGTACCCCAATGTCAGGATGATTTCCAACTGCACCGAGGTTGTGTACCCTGGTGCTGCCACATATATGAAACGAAGGGAGTGGGTGACCTAGAGGGGATGGGGGCAAGAAAACTGGTACTGGGGGTGGGTACCCCAGTATGTGTACTACTTAAAAAAAAAAATTTGAAGGGGCGTCAGGCGACATGGAGGGGATGGGGATAAAGAAATGGTACCATGATTGGACACTCCAGTATGCTTAAGAAAAATAGATAGATAGATAGATAGAGTGGGGACAGAAGCCGACACTGGGGATTAGGCACCCCGGTGTCTTAAAGGAAGGAGACAGGTGACCTGGATGAGAGGGGGGCAAGAGAAGTGGTACTGGGGTGAGCACCCCAGTTCACTTAAGAAAAATAGATAGATAAATAGGTAGATAGGTAGACAGAAAGATAGAGGAACAGAGCGAGCGAGAGACATATCAGGGGATCAGCAGCTTATGGCTCTAATTAAAGCCAGCAGCACAGCTCCAGCTGCAGCTTCACATTTCAAGAAAGTCCCACTGTTCTCATATTGAGAACGTGGGTGAATGCATCATGAGACATGTTCAGGTGAGTGAGAGTGTGTGTGTGTGTGTGTGTGTGTGTGTGTGTGTGTGTGTGTGGAGGGTTGAGGTGGTGGTTGCTGAGTGGTGTGGGTGGGGTCAGATTGCCAATGGGCCATTTTCTTTTCAGCTAAAAAAAAAAGATCAATGAGGGACAAATGGAAATTATGTACTTACCATAATTATTGATCTTCCCAAATATCTTCACCATTCATTACTAATGTCAGGACCCTGCACAGAAAAAAGTGCACTGCCTTTTTAAAATGTTCTGAGCTGGGAGGAGCCAGCATCGGGACAGTGCCTCCCACGAGGCCTGCGTTCTGCATAGCACTTGCGGGTTGTTCAGTAACCGATGCCAACTCTTCCCTACATTCAGTTCTGTCCCACCAGGTGAAGAGAAAAAGGAAAGCTGGGTACAGCAGAGGGCCAGGGTGCCAGAGTGATAGAGAAGGACTGAAAATAATATAAAGGCTGACTTGGAGAAAAGGGTAAGACCAGAGGGATTAACTAAAAGGGAGAGGAAGGGGTGACCAGAACACTGGGCAGCCCTAAACAGAATACAACAACCAAGAAGACAGGAGAGAAAGAAGGAAGACAGAAAAGGAAAAGAACTGACCTATTCCCCTCCAGGGCCAACCCCCCAGACCCCCATAGAATCTCTCCCCTCCAAAAGAAGCCTGGTGGACCAAGCTCCCCTAGGCAGGGCTGGGAGCTGCCCTAAGAACCTTGAGAGGTTCCAGAGGATGTTAGCCGATATGGAGGAGAAGAAGGTGGGGGGGGGGGATGAACCATGGGCGAAGAGGCCAGAGGCTTGGGGGCCACTCCTTCTTCTTAAAGAAGCATTATCATTCCCTCCTTCTTTTTTTTTTTTTTAAGAAGGAAAGGAGAAGCTGGGGAGAGGTTCGAGGACCACTCTGCAACAGCAGAATCTTCCCCTTCTGAACACCAATTCACTCAGCATTCAAGACAAGACTTTCTTACCTGTCTTTCTCCATCTATTCTTTCCCTCCTTCTAAGATTCATGTGAGACCTCATTGTCTGCCCAGGCTAAGTTTGCCAGACCTGGTTATCAGCCAGTGCATGGAAGAAGATTAATGGCTCCAAGGGCAAGTGAAGAGTGAGGTCCCTTGTGGCCTGCTTGGTGGAGGACTCATCCAAGAAGGCTCAACCTGTAGATGCGTTCTCATAAACCAACAGGATTGCCTCACTAGCAATGCATTGATGAGGTTGACAGCAATCCTAGATGATTCAGGGTTCACCCAAGAAAGTCCGGCTCGTTCCTTCCCCACTTCATCCCGACCTCAGGGAAAGAGGGGGACTGGGCTGCCCAGTATCTGATCTTAGAGAGGGAGGGAGGGTATAATGAATGGTAAAGATATTTGGGAAGATCAGTAATTCCGGTAAGTACGTAATTTCCACATCTTCCCCAAATTAATCTTCACCATTCATTACTAATGGGCCTGAGTGCAAGATGGCGAAGCCCTGAGGAAAAAATTCCCCAGCCTCCTGGGGATAACCACAGGAGGAGGCGGCCCATATGGTCCGGGGCTGGACAGAACGGGAGAGCGCTCCCAGGATCCAGGAAAAGAAGATGCCCCTGCAGAACTTGCTATGCCCTGCGAGAAAGAAGTGGGCCCCTCGGAAAGGTGAGGATACCACCCTACGCCAGGCCAGGGGCGATAACCTAGATAGTCGAAGCCACGCAGTCCACCTGATGCAGACTGAGAACCCTACCAGCCTGGAAGCCACCTCATTGGCATTGTAGACTGCCCTAGAGAGGTGTCTTGCTAGCTCCAGGCCTTGAGTGGTTAGGTGGATGGCTGCCTGGTTTC
This sequence comes from Neoceratodus forsteri, assembly GCA_016271365.2. Lineage (NCBI taxonomy): Eukaryota > Metazoa > Chordata > Ceratodontiformes > Ceratodontidae > Neoceratodus > Neoceratodus forsteri. The sequence continues at coordinate 1,319,560,271 of CM028131.1, forward strand.
CTCACCATCAGGAAGTGCTGCTAGAACCTGTCCCACCAGAGACCAGATATGCCTTGCACAGGTTACCTGGTCTGCCTGATGAGCCATTACTTGCAATAGGAGGCGTGCCGAATAGAACACCCTCCTCCCCTCTCGATTGAACTCTGCTGAGTCTGCATCAGCGGGGCAGTCACGACCGAGGCGACGATACCCCGATGGGGTATCCAGGAACCCCAGACATCAAGAAGGCTGAGGCATGGCACCTGGGGACCCCGCTGCTGCACAGTACCTGCACACACAATCCCTAGGTGCAGGAGAAGGGGCAGCGGGACATAGCAAGATGGCATTCGAGGCCTCCCGTAAAGGCTTGGGCCAGGGGAGGAATGACCAGCCTGTCAGCGCTGTACTCCTCCAGGAATTACATCATTGCATGATTAGAGTTCCATCTGACTGGATGGAAAAGATGGAGTTCCCTTATCATTTCCATAAGGAAACGGTAGGATGTGAAGTCCCCACATCGGAGAAGTGTCGGGATGTGTCCTCCTCGTCCTCCTCCATGGAGGATGCCGAAGAGGAGAGGGAATCCAATTCGGAGCTCAGCGGCGCAGAGGTCTGAGGTCTAAAGATGACCTCAGAGATGGCCCTAAAGTACTGAAGGAAAAGCACCACCACAGCCCTGAACTGTTCCCAAGTCAAGGGATGTTCAGGGCTAAGAAAGCCTGGGAAAGGGGGGAGAGGTAGCAGAGTGATTGGGGGGGGAACAGCCTGGCCGTGCCAGGCAGGACCTCTGCCAGAGCTTGGGGTTTGAGCAGATGAGCCCTGACAAGGGGGAGAACTGACTAATCCATCCTCCCCAGTGCACCCAACCATCGAGGGGCAGCCTGGGGGTTGCTGTTGGGGAGGAACCGCCAACTCCTTGCAAAGGCCCCTTGTCCCAGCAAGGTGAGGGGCAGAAGGGGTCCTCTCAGCACTGGATTGTATAGGCCTGGGGGAGGCCCATGGGTGGAGCCCAAGGATCTTATCTGTGTCAGTCTTCACCATTTATCAATAGTTGGGTTAGTCCTCCAGAGCTAGGACCCCGCGGTAGACTTTTTTTTTTTGTGGGCGGAGCCAACGCAGGGACGGCACAGCCCCCTCGAGGTTGACTTACTACATGGCGCTCGCGGGTTGGCCATTGACTGTCATAGGCTCCACCCCAACCTCAGTTCTTCTTCTCCTGCCATGGAGTCAGGACCTCGTGTGGAGCACTTCTTCAACTGCGTAGTAGTTTTGTGACTTAGATCGGTTCTGTTTCACCAAGCTTTTGCTCGATGCCACTGGGTCCCGGTAAGACCGTTCCATTTATTTATATTACAGCGACGTTGAGTACTGTATTTTGTGTTTAGTTTTCCGTCCGGTCATGTTTCATTCCAAGGGCAAAAAAATCATCAAAGGCAGGGTGGCCTCCCATGTGTCGGTGCCCTGCAGTCATCAGTATTCCGTCATGGACCAGCATGACCGTTGTCTCTCCTGCCTTTGACTAGCCCACGACATGGACAACTGTGATGCCTGTTTCTTGATGGACCACCGTGTTCTCAAGTAGTGCGCATTAAAAGTAGGGTGCACGCCACCGACTTTCAGGGGATGGGTTCGCTGTCAGCGGGCCAAGGCCAGGATGCTTGACCCTTCCTCTGGGTCCCCTCCCGGTTCTATACGGACTGCAGAGGAGGGGTCTCCGCCTCTTTCAGCCTTGCCATGGCAGGGGCTCCTTCCATGATGCAGAAGGCCCAATCCATCCCTCTCGGGGGTCGGCTGGGAGGCACCGCCCTGGCAATCGCCTCTTCAGAGGTGAGGACTCCCCCAGGTATCGCATCCTGGGAACTGCAGGTCTGGGCCTGCACCGTCCTCAATGCTGTCTGTTGGCACCGTTTTGGGTTCCGGTGCTGCTTACAGCGTTGGAGGCCTAGGCGGCGCTGGGCCATCCCTTGATGCCATTCTCGCTGTCGGCACCGTTCACAGTGCTGGTGATGGGAGCGGTTCCATGGGAGGTGCACTGGGTGTTCTTGGGGCCATTCTTGGTTTCAGTGTCATTCGTGGCGCTGAGGCTAGGAATGGCGCCGCCTACAAATCTGGCACCGTTCTTGGTGCCGATGAAGGGGCGGCACCATGGTCGGTGCCATCTCTGGCTGCAGCGTCGTTTGCAGTGCTGAGGAGGAGGGTGGCACCATGGTCAGCACCACCTCTGGCTCCGGTGCCATTTGCACCATCACGGAGGAGGACGGCGCCATGGTCAGTGCCGGACTCTGGTTCCAGCGCCGTGACTGGTGCCGCTTCCGACTCTGTTCCTGTTCGCGGTGCCGAGGGGGAGTGCAGTGCAGGCTGCAGTGCCGTGCCTGGCTCCGGCACGTTTCGTGGTGCCAGGGCTGAGGTTGGTACTGCTCATGGCCCAGGAATAGGCAGAGATCAGAGAGTGGTCTGGCATCAGGCCTCTGTGTTCACTTCCTCGGGGTAGGACTTGGGATCAGATTCAGACTGGTTCCTGGATTCCTCGGAGTCTTCTGACCCCTAAGTGTCCACCACTTCAGCTCCCACTCGACCTCTCTCTGTGGGGTGGGCAATTCCTGCTGATTCTGGGGTCAGTGGCACTGACCAGCTAGCAGTGGTCCAGGGGGCCGCTGCTATGCAGCCCAGAGTTGGGGGGTTGTTTTTCCCTTCAGCTGGGACACCCCTTTCCTTGGTGTGTCTGGAGAGTCCAAGTTTGGGACAGCCCAAAGCACCCATAGAAGGGGAGGATGCTGCACCCTGGGTGGTCTCTTCGGGGTCTGCCCAGCATTGCCAGCTGCGTAGGCTGGTGGTTTTGAGGCAGAGGGCTCTTTCGGAGTCTGAGGGGTCAAGGGGCCTGGGTTCTGTGCTCGGGGCCTCTCCCTGGGACCCACCCGGATTCAGGGAGGAGTTGTAGTGCAGATCCTTGTCCTTGCCCTTTTCTGTCCTTGAGAGAGAGGCTTCTTCTTTGGTGGCCAGGGACCATCCTTCTGGACTCACACAGTCCCGGTCACCTCAAAGGGGGGATTCTTCCTTTGGGCACAGTCACAGCCACTCCGACCCGGTTGAATAGCTGTTGGCTGCTGGGCTCTATAGGTCTCCCTCCCAGTTGGGGGCATCCGCTAGGCCCTCCTGCCTGGGCAGAGGACGTTCTTCTCCTGTGAGGAGTTTGGCCCCTATTCCTCTGTCTCCATCCGCTTCTCTTCCAGGTATTTCCAGTCCTAGGAGGCCTCTGACCTGGGATCTGTTTAGGGGTTTAGCTGCACATTTCCCAACCTACGTCAGGGCCATTGACAAGAGGGTGTTCGACCACGCTTCTGCGCAGCCAGACCCTAAATCTCCGGACTCGTCTGCATCCTCATCCCCCTCCTCAGAGGGAGAGGAACTATCTGTCCACATTTCCCCTGCGTCTGATCTGTCCACATATCAGCACTTCCTCATGAGGATGATGGACAATCTCTGGATTACCCCTTCTTCAGAAAGAAATCCCAAGCACATGACACACACCTTCCTAGGTGAGTACAGTGCGGCCAACCTGGTGGTTCCTGTCTGGCCTGTCCCCTTCTGGGAAGCATCACTGCAGCTCTGGCAGTGTCCCTTTTCCACAGTTCTAGCCTCAAGGAATCTGTGCCAGTGGTATTGCACTCCCCTGGAGTCTCCAGTACACATGCCTCACCCCCGTTCAGGCTTGACGTAGCTAGATACTCCTTCTGGGCTTTGCACCCCTCACCTTGACCAGCCCCTAGACTCAGGCTCCGTGGATTTTGATTTCTGAGGGATGAGCACATTTTACTCGGCACTGATTTTGATGTCCATTTCTTCACATCAGGCCCACTATGCATCTTATGACAGGTTCTTTGTGGTCCAGGCTAGGTCAACTCCTAACCTCTCTGCCTGATTTGGAGGTAACCAGACAAGTCATCACCCTCTCTGCTCAGAGCCTGCAGCTAACAAGGCACCAAGCAAGGGCGTCCTACGATGCCAATGAGATGGGTTCCAGGATTGTAGCGACAGCGATCTGCACTAGGTGGACAGCATGGCTTCATCTTTCCCAGTTGTCACCCCTGGCCCGGCATAGGGTGATATCCTCTGCCTACCGGAGAACCCAACTTTTCTCCTGTAGGGTGTGACAGCAACTGTTGGGGCACCTTCCTTCCCCCTCTGGGGGTTCCCCATCTCACCCAGACAAATCTCGGGCCTCTCCAGGCCCATAAGGGTTCTCTCCTCCGGTGTCTCCCCCACTAGGGACCAAGGGGTTTAGTTCCTTAGGGTCGTATTGGCCCCCCTTCGTGGGCTTGGTACTCACCCAACTAGTGTTGAATGGTGAAGACTGACACAGATAAGATGTGAAAATTACGTACCTACCATAATTCTTGATCTTTCTGTGTATCTTCACTACTCATCACTAAATCCTGCCCACCATCCTCCTGGGGCCTCAGTCTCTGGGTTCCCCTTCCCTCTGTGTGTCTGTTTATTTCCAGCCTCTCCACTCCCTCCTTCCCTTTGGCCTGGAGTAAGGGGACCCTGGAGACACACAGGGTGGACTTCATCCCTTAGCATCTTGGATGGTGGGGGGTGGGAGGAGGTTTCCTCCTTTTTATTGTCTTGCGATCTTTCCACCCCTTGTTGGGGTGGGGTGGTGTGATTGGAACCCCCTCTTTTCCCCTTCTGCTGTCCTTCAGGACTAATCCCATACAGTTGTTATAATTTTGAGGGAGGTTCTTCTTTTGAAGTACCCCCTCCTTTCTTTGGATGGGGGAAAAGGACTCGTCTCGGCTCCTGGCTCCCTCAAACTCTTCCTAAAAACCTGACGACTAACCCCTTGGGGCTAGTCATTCTCTGCCAGGAGTTTTCTCAAATTCCCCTTTAGGTTTAACCTCGCTTGCCTCACCAGGTTTGCCTCCTTAACAGTCTACTCCTCATGGGCAGACTGTCTGAACCTTGGTTCACTCTCTTCCTTGAAAACTTGAGGGTCCAGACCGCAGGGTTGGGTGACACTGTCCTCTCCCCCTCCCAATATTTCTCCTCTTCCTTTTCCCTCCCTTTCACCTTCTTCCCAGAGAATGGGACCCCTCCCAGTCCCTAAGTTTCCTCTGTTCCTTATTCTGTCCTCTAAGTCATTTATTCCTCCTTTGATTTGTATATCTTTTCCTTTTATCTATCCCTTGGGCTCTCTTGCCCCACCACCCCCTTCCCTTTACGTCCTCACTCGCCGGCGTTTCAGAACTGAGGTTGGGGCAGAGCCAACAATAGTTAACAGCCAACCCACGAGCGCCACACAGTACGTCAGCCTCAAGGGCGGCGCTGTCCCTGCATCGGCTCCACCCTCACACACACAGAAAAAAATTCTCCCACGTGGTCCTAGCTTGGGAGGGCTAACCCAACTATTGATGAATGGTGTAGAGACACAGAAAGATCAAGAATTACAGTGGGTACATAATTTTCATTTCTTGTCTTGATGTCCTGAGTATGTAGATGCCCGCCAAAAGTTGTGGGTTTCCTACCCCACTGCACCGCATGGACAATGTGAGTTCGGAAGTCCATTGCAAAACAGATGTTGCACTTGTCCATCAGATGGCGGGGTCCCATGCAAGAAAAGCAGCGGTCGTGGGGATCTGATACTGTAATGAAGTTGCCGCAGGGGCACCGACGCATGGGGGCAACTCATGACTGTTTGAATTTCGAAAGATGCCCCTACCCTGACATACCGTTGCAGTGGTTAAAATAACAAAACAAGATTTAAAACACCTGGTGCCGAGAAACTATAAAAAAAAATCTGAAGAAAACCTCTAGTGCCGAATGACGCCAGTACTCACGGTACCACAGAAAAGGATGAGGCCTAGGCAGTGATGTAGTTACAGCACTCATTTCCCACACAGGATCCTTCCTCGATGGCAGAAAAGACAGAACTGAGTGAAGGGAGGAGTCAGCGTCGGTTACTGACCAACCCATGAGTGCCACACAGAACGCAGGCCTCATGGGTGGTGCCATCCCGATGCCGGCTCTTCCTAATTCAGAAAATTTTGAAGAGGCAGTGCTCTTAGCTGGCCCGGTGGTGCTGAGGGTTGAGGTGCTGGACGCCACACCTCGCTCCACACCAGTGACCCAAGTTCGAGAATGTGCCTGGGCCATTGGGGGTTGGGTGGAGAGGAAAAGGATTGAGCACCTGTAGGACTGCTCTCCTTTTCCTTGGGAGGGACTGGGGCATCCATCATGCTGCAGCAGCCCCCAGTGGAAATTGGGGGCACTACAGGAGTGGAAATGCATGTGGGAGAAGTGCGGCGGACATCAGCATGTTGTGCCTTGACGTCATTGCACATCCGCACTTCTCAGGGGGGAAAAAATACAAGGAGGAAAATGGCAGATGACTGAGGCAGCTTGATGACCATACTTCAGCAACCAGGGGGTCTGTCATGGAATTGCACTGCGGTAGTGGTCCTGGCCTGGCACGCGGGACAGAGTCCCCCACGGGTATGAGTGCTGTGCCAGCCGGAATGTGAGTGAGCCTGAAGGCTGACCGGGGATGAAGGCAGCGGCTGGAGGTAGGCAGGTTGGGCTACAGGAGCATAAATAATATGATAAAAAAAGAGGCATTGCTCTTTTTTCCGTGCAGGGTCCTGACCTCCAGTAGGACCCATTAGTAATGAATGGTGAAGATTAATTTGGGGAAGATTTCTCTTTATTGTAGGGAGACAGAAGCTGACACTGGGGATTGGACACCCCATTGTCGGGATGATCTTCGTTAACTCCAGAGGTGGGCACCCTTGTGCCGCCTCTTATATTGAACAAATGGGGAGGTGGGTGACCTGGAGGGAAGGGGGGTAAGTGAAGCATTATTGGGGATGGGCACCCCTGTCTGCTTAAGAAAAATAAAAAGGATAGATAGATAGATACACATACAGATAGATAGTTAAAGTGAGAGACAGACAGAGAGAGAGAGACAGGTCAGGGGATTTGTGGCTTACTTCTCTAATTGAAGCCAGCAGCACAACTCCAGCTGTGACATCACAAATCAAGCAAGTCCCAGTCATAGACAGTTCTTCCATGAGATCTCATGAATCTCATGAAAGATCTGTGAAAAAAATGAAGTCCCGCCCTTTTCTTTCGTGAGATGACTTTCTTCTTACATGAGTCACAAAAGAACTAACGAAAGAAGAATCTCAGCTAATGAAAGAAGCTGGTGGGTTTTAGTTTGTTTTTTTTATACTTCTTTCATGAGTCAGACTTCATCTTTCAGGACTTCTTTCATGACTCATGAAAAAAAAAGATCAGCTCATGAAAGAACTATGAAAAAAAAAGAAAGTCCCACCATCTTTTATCATGAGCTGAGATTCTTCTTTTGTGAGTTCTTTCATGACTCACAAAAGAAAAAGGTTGCCCATGAAAGAACTATGAAAAAACCCTAAGTCCCACCATCTTCTTTTAACGAACAGGGATTCTTCTTTGGTGAGCCTCACAAAAGAAAAAGTTTAGCTCTCGAAAGTAGAATCAGGATCCCTTACTAAGTCTTCTAGCTAGGATTTTAGGTATGTCCCTCAATCATATTTCAGGTGTCGTTTTCCAAAAAACAAACACCAGAATCTAGCTAAATGGGTCCTGTTTAACTAGATTCATGTGTTTGTTTTTCTCCAGAGCATACTTTTTAAGGATTTTCAATTTTTTAAAAAAAAATTAAAAACAGGATAACTGCCATATGAAAGAAGAATTTTCTTGCAAAAGAGGAATCTTCTTTCATGAGCCAGCAATTCTTCTTTCATATCAAGCATATAAATATTTGACCCTACGGAGCATGCTCAGAACCAAAATTTCTAATCTTTACAACTTGAGAATGGATTAATTTTTTTTTACCAAACCAAAAAACTGCACCTTTCAAGGGCAAGCCCCTTCTACCCTAAAAAATGTCAGAACAAAATGTCAAACCATCTGGGCTGTAGGTGAGAGCAACAACAAAAAATATTTTTCCACTTTTTGCCCTATCAGGATCTTGGAATTCGGACATTCAGCCTACACAAAACTTGTCAGATCAAGAGACCTTGCTCCCCAGATCACACTTGCAAAATGTCTGGCAATTCTGCGGAATGGGGGTGAAGCTGTTAATGTGCAAAGTTAAGGGTTTAACATTAAACACCCTATGTAACCCTAATTATAGCGGCATGATAGCACCTCTATAGTTAGAGTTGAGTAAGATGTTTAATATTAAACCCCTATCTTTGCATCTTAATAGCTTTGAACCCGTTCAACATAAATGCCCAAACGTTTGCATGCGTGGTCGGGTGGGGGGGCTAGATCTCTAGATTTGGCAAGTTTTTTGTGATGGTCAGATGTCTGGATTCCAAGATCTGGATAGTGCAGAAAGTGGAAGAAGCAGAGTTTTTTGCTATTTTTTTTTGCACTCACCTACAGTCCAGATGGTTTGGAATTTTGTTCTGAAATTGTCAGGGTAGAAGGGGCTTGCCCTAGAAAGGTGCCTTTTTTTATGGTTCGTCGAAAAAATCTTTATCCGTTTACAAGTTATAATGATTTGAAATTTTGGTTCTGAGCATGCTCAATAGGGTATTTATATGTCTGATACAAAAGAATAATTGCTGGCTCATGAAAGAATCTTCTTCCTTCATATGGCAGCTATCTTGCTTTTTTATTTTTTTGAAAAAAATTGAAAATCCATAAAAATTATACCTTGGAGAAAAACAAACACATGAATCTAGCAAAATAGGACTCATTTAGCTAGATTCTGGTGTTTGTTTTTTGGAAAAAAGACACTGAAATATGTTTTCTGGGACCTCCCTAAAATTCTAAGTGGAAGGCTTAGTGAGGGCTCCCAATTCTTCTTTCATGAGACAAACTTTATCCTTCATGAGTCTTATGAAAGAAGACTGTCGACTCATGTAAGAGGAATATTGGCTCATGGAGGAAGGGGGTGGGACTTAGTTTTTTTTTCATAATTCTTTTGTGAGCCGAACCTCTTGTTTCCTAAGTCTCACATAAGAAGAATGCCAGTTCACGAAAGAGTAATCTCAGCTCACAAAAGAAGAAGGTGGGACTTAGGTTTTTTTTCACAGTTCTTTTGTGAGATCATACAGAAGAACCATTGTTCTTTTGTGAGCTCTCACGAAAGAACTGTCTGTGAGTAGGACTTTCTTGAACTGTGAAGACATAGCTGGAGTCATGCTGCCTGCTTTTGATGGAGCAAAGAGACAGCTGGCTTAGAGAGGGCTTGTATGAAAGAAGGACATGGAAGAACTATAGTCCTTTCCTGTTCTTTTGTGAGAACAGTGGGACTTTCTTGAATATTGAAGCCACAGCTTGAGTCGTGTTACCAATTTCAGTTGTAGCAATGAACCACCTGTCTGTCTGTCTATCTCTCTCTCTCCCTTTCGGTCTGTTTATTTATTCTGTCTGTCTGTCTATCCATCTATCTTGCTATCTCTCTGGCTATCTATGTAGCTAATCTGTCTATCTTTTCAATATTTCTTAAGCCGACTGGGGTGCCCACCCCCAGTACTGCTTCTTTCTCACCCTTCCCCTCCCCTCCAGGTTGTGTGGCCCCCCTTCCCAGAGTTTATTTCTGCAGTAGTAAGCAGACCGGGGTGACCACCCCAGTACTGCCTCTCTTGTGCGCGTCCCCTTTTTCTTAGTATACATGGTGGCACTGGGGTGCCCACCAGCAGTGCCGCCGAAGATCATCCCGACATTGGGTTGCCCAATCCCTAGTGTCAGCTTGGGTCCTGCCTAAAATAATAAAAACTATCACTTGTTGAACTTTTTTTTTCAGTTTAACCTGAAAGAGTAAAACAGTCCATCAGTGATCTGACCCCCAGACTCCCACTCACCCCACCCCGACTTTCTACTCAACACCCACCACCCCATGCCCCCTACACACACCTTCACTCACTTGAACATGTCCCATGATGCAGATCCACATCTCCAAGCAAAAACAAGTTTTGCTGTTGGGACCAGAGACTGCGATATGAAAAAGTAAGGTAAGTCCGATTTAATGTATTTCAGTGGAGTTTGAACTTGTATTCACAACTTTGTCAGTTTTTAATATTTTTACACCAGATTTTTAACATGGCTTTTTGGGACCCCACCACATGAACAAGGGTGGTGAAATTATTCAAATCCACCCTGAAAGGTGATTTTGTGGTTGCTGCATGAAATCACCTTTTGGGCAGGATTTGAACATTTTCTCTACTCTTGTTCATGTGGTGAGGTCATAAGAAGGGTATGTTGAAAATCTGAGGTAAAAATATATAAAAAAACAAGGTTATTGCACACTCATAACCTTGGTAATTTTCAGTGTTTTGACCCCACATTTTTAACATTGCCATTTTTCACACCACCTCATGAATGTGAAAGCAGTCCTGTTTCAAATCCTGGCTGAAACGTGTTTTTGCACTTGTGACAAGAAATGACTTTTTGGACAGGATCTGAAAATTTTATTTCTCAAGTTCATGAGGAGAGTTCATAAGAAGGCTATGTTGAAACTTTCGGGTCATAATATTAAAAAACAACATTATGAAGGTACATTGACACTTTTCTACATATGTTCATAACTTTGGTAATTTTTGACATCTGTCACTGTACTTCTGTAGTGGATGGAGTCTTCCCTTGGCACAGGGCCCTGCACATCTGCATGTGTTCATGTGGGTCCTGAAGGGTCCCACTTGAATGAGGATACAATTCCAGTAGTTCAAAAAGAAAGGAAATTCTTTGCAAAAAACTGTGTTAATGCACTGGTTAGGTTAAGCTTAATGCAACAAAAATAGGGAAATGTGGCATTAGGGCCCTAACCCTAACTCCCCACCCCACCCCCTAAGCAGCAAAAGGAAACAACATTACTGTTCTGATTCTTGGTGAATCATTAGTGGGGTCTTCCTTGGGGTTGTCAACCATAATGCTCAGATCTCCCCAGCCGTAGAGCCCTCCTGTCTGAAGCACAAGGTACTGTACAGGTCCAAGCCAGTTCTCATAGTAATACACTGACCATTAAGAAATGATAACCCCAAGGAAGATCCCACCACTGATACGTCAAGACCCAGGAGAACCAAAACTAATTTTTTTTCCTGTTGCTGCTTTGGGAGGTTGGTATGGGGAGTTAGGGTTGAAACCCTTAACTCCACATTTCCCTACTTTTGTTGCATTAAGTTGTACCCTAACTGGTGCATTAAAGAGCCACCAACACCTTCAGTGGAACTCTGAAAACCATAACATTTAGCCCAATTCCACATTAACTCTGTGTTTTGTCTCCCCATTACGTATTTCTGAGGTCATAAGCATGAAAACAGGATCTTTGTTCCTTGAAGGTTCATCTACTTCTATTGCTTATTCCCAACCTGAAGCACAGTACTCTGCTTGTGACATCACAGTTATTCCCATGGCAACAGACTGTGACATCACAAATGAAAATTATGTTTCAAGTAGGGACTGAGACGTAAAGGCAGATGAACTCTAAGAAAAACATCCCATTTTTCTGCCAAGTTCCTCTGTAATAAAAAAGGGGGAGGAGAAATCAATAGAAGATATACAATACAAGTTGTGTTATGTCCAAATATTATGTTTTCTGAAGTTTTTCCAGAGGTGTCAGCTGCTCTTTAATGCAGTTTTTTTTCCAAAGACTATACATGTAATTTCCCCCATTGGGTGGTAGTCGCGTAATATTTCGTTGTTTCTTTTCTTTTACTATACCCCTTTCCTATCCCTTTAGTCTAGCTATCCTGAAAGCATAGCTTGTCCTCACTGTTCTCACTCTCTGGAGAACAGAAGTGAGGTAGACAAGGGGTAGAATAATGATCTTCCAGGAATCAGTCTTCTTCATTGAGTTACACTAATGGATCTCAGCCAGACGCACTAGGATCCTGTGGGAGCAAAGTCTTTTTTGCAGCTGTGGGAGGGGGGCCAACATCAGTGCCAGCGCTGTCAACGAAGCTGATGTAGTGACATCATGCACATGAGCCAGCTAGTAACCAATGCAGGCCCCCCATCTCAGTTCTGATCTTCCCTTGTCAGTCTTTACCATTCATTACTGCTTGGGTAGTGCCGGAGATGCGCACCCGCTACGGGAGCTTTTTTTTTTTTTGGAGTCGGCTCAATGGCGCCACCCTCGAAAGCGACGCCTTTTTCGTCACTAGGAATGGACATTAGGTGCCGCGAGACTCCTCCTCCATCTCAGTTCTGTTTCTCCCGCCATCGAGGCTGCACCTGCTATGCGGTTAGTGACAGTTAGGCCGGATTCAATCCAGACTCCTTCTTGAACTTCACTTGATCTTCTCTCAACACTGTCAAAACCAGTGAATCGTTCTTTTATAATTTCTTGGATGGCGCCAAAACTTTGCTGTTTATTCATATTTTTTAGCATCATCGGGTTCGAGAGCCGCGTAAAGTCGAGCGGGCCCGCCCCTATCGTCGGTGCTCTGTGGCGGCATTTTTCGTCCACGGATCGGCATGATGTTTGTCTTCATGCCGGACCCAACCACGATATGGATGCGCAGGCGACACCTCTTTTCTCCATGGACCATCGTGTCCTAGAAGTCCAGACGCTCAAGATCGGCAAGGCCCGCCGACTTTCGGAGACGGCGCGCTCCAGGATTCCCAGGTAAGGTCTCTAGGCCCTTCCTCCGGGTCCCTCTTGGGCCTATATGGTCTGTAGAGGAGGCTTCCTCATCTTCTCTTGCGGTGTCGGAGGGCATGGGTCCCTCGGGGCGCGTGAGGACACCGCCTCTGCACTCACCTCCTTGGAGGTGCAGGCTCCTCTAGTGTCGAGGCCCATGCGTGCTGGGTCCAGCATCGGTGGACCCTTGACGCTGCTTTCCGGCACCATTTCGGATCCCAGCACCGCGAGCGGCACCAGCGATCGAGACGGCGCCATTGGCAGTGCCATGTTGGCCTTCGGCGCCGCGGGCCCAGTTCACTCTTCTGGCGGTGCCGAGTGGGGTCCCGGTGCCGATGGCGGTACCGTGGGTCTGGCTGGCACCGTTTGGGGAGCTGGGCTGGGCCTAGGTGTCCCAGGGGTTCCGAGGTCGTCCGGCGCCGCCTCCGGCACCAGTGCCGTTTGTGGCACCGTTTCACCGGACACCCCTGGGGTTGCCAGTATTGTGGTCCAGCTGGTCTCTTCCTCCTCGGAGGCTGATGATTCAGACGTGGACCCGTCCTGGCACCCTGACTCTTCAGAGTCAGGGTCTCCGGTGGCACAAGGTGCTAGGCATCCCAGCGCGCCTATTCCTCTGTCCCCGCTGCCGTCCTCCCCTGAGGCCCCCCAGGCTGGGGTCCCTGGGGGGCGATGAAGCGGGGGTGGAGGGAGGGGCTCTCCCTCCTGGGGGTGTCGTGGCAGTCCGACCCTGGTGCTGCTGCACCCCTCGAGGTGGGAGGTCGCTGGGGTCGAGGAGGAGGCGTCTCGAGTCCGAGGGGTCGAGGGCAGGGTTCAGATGCCTTGGTTCCCTGCCACCCTCGGGTGTGGCCTCGAGCCCTAGCGCTGGGCCCCTGCCTTTCCTTTGGACCCCAGGGACCCCTCTGGTGGCATTGCTGTGGGCTGCCTTCTGGATCCATGCAGTCCCAGGTTCATCATAGGGGAGGATCCCCTTCTGGGCTCTTCCAGGCTACGCATCCCCAGGGTTCCATTTTGCGACCTGGTCTGTTGTCCGGGATCCCGCCAGCTTGGGCTCCGTTCCTCGGATTCCAGAGCCCTAGCAGAGGACAGTTGCCTCACCATAGGTGCCCTTCTCCCATTCCTCTGCAGCCACCCCCCGCTCTCCCAGGCCATGTCGGTCCCACAGGCCCGTTATCCTGGGAGACGTTCAGAGGTTCTGCGGCGGCCTTCCCCTCATATGTTAGGTTCATGAATGAGCGGGTTTTTCGCCTATCCCCACCCACCGCAGGAGTCCTCTGGACACTCAAGCTCTCCATCATCCTCGTCTCCCTCCTCTGAGGGAGAGGAACCCACTGCTCATCTCTCCTCCGATGCTGATTTCACTGAATAGCAGTGATTCCTTTCAACGATGGTCAGGGATCTTCGAATTTCCTATGTTAGGCGAGACAATACTGAATGGGAGTCGCGTGAATTCCTTGGCGAATTCAGTGCCCAGCACTTGGTGGTACTATCCTGGCCTGTTCCCTTCCAGGAGGCATCTATCCGTTCCTGGCAGTCGTCAGCTGCCCTTTCTCCAGCCCCGGCAGACTGCCAACGTAGGTATTGTGCCCCTTCGGAATCCCTAGGTACTCTCCCCAACCCACCCTTGGGATTGGCATACCTAGAGTTCTCTGGGCTACTACTAAGTGACGCACTGCCCACCGACTCCGGATTCTCTACAGTTCGACCGTGGAGGCGAAGAGGTTCTCTTCCTCTCGTGTGATGTCTTGCATTGCATCTCATCAGGCCCATCACGCTGCCTACAGTAGGCATTTGTGGTTGATGCTTTCCCAAATCTTAGCATCAATGCCTGATACGGAGCAAACCAGACAAGCTATTGCCCTCTCTGCTATAGGCCTGGAACTGGCAAGACACCAAGCAAGGGCATCTTATGACGCCAATGAGGTGGCTTCCAGGCTTGCAGGGACAGCAATCTGTATTAGATGGACGACATGGCTTCATCTATCAAGGCTGTCACCCCTGGCCCGGCGTAGGGTGATTCGCTCCGCTTTCCGGGGGACCCATCTCTTTTCCTCCAGAGCTAGGAGACTTCTGCAGGGGCTTCCTCCGTCTCCCCGTCCTCGGGGGGCACCTCCTAGCTCTTCTCCCCCATAGGCTTCTCTCTTGCTTAGCCCAGGGTCTTCCCCTTCTGTTTCTCACCAACAGGAGGCTGGGGATCTTGCTCCCTCAGGGTTTCTACCCCCCTTTTGGGGGAGCTTAGTACTCACCCAAGCAGTAATGAATGGTGAAGATTGACAAGGGAAGATATGAAAATTATGTACCTACCGTAATTCTTGATCTTCTCTTGTATCTTCACCATTCATTACTGATACCCGCCCACCTTCCCCTCAGTGGCCTCCTACTGTGGCGTCTCCCCCTCCTGTCTCATTCCTCTCCCTCCCTTTGGCCTTTATGCCAAAAAAAAAAAAAAACCTTTCTGTTTTCCGTTCTTATTGAATGGATCTTTTTTCCTCAAGGTAAAGAGGAACGAGCAGGGTCTGTGTTTCACCTATTCTGAGGGAACTCTTTCTGACTGCCCCTAGGGTGCGACCTCTGGGCACCTTGATCACGTTACGCAGTTCACAGCTTAAGAGACTGTGCCCTGGCTCGGCCTCAAAAAATTTAGATTCCCCCTGGCAGGTGTTATTATTCAGCTCATTCTGGCTGGTGCATTTGGCACTTCTTAGCCTTGAGCGGTTGCTCTTGCCTTGCCTTAGGGAGTCTGATTGAGTTCCCACTCTATCCTTTCATACAGAGCTGCCTTCCATAGGGCATAATCCTTCCCCATACACTTCTGTGTTAGCACTTAACAGGGTGCTAAGGGGCATAGTCCCCTTCCTAGGTGGGCGCTCTCTTTCCGGAACAGATTTTCTGCCCGGGCAGTCTGTGAGCTCTCTGCTAGGATGTAGGGACTTGGCATGTTGAGAGATTAGAGAATCTGCCCTTTATGTCCGATCTGTGCAGGCGGTTCAATTGAACCTTCTCTCAGTCCTATCAGCAGGGATTCTTGCTCCCTTGTTTTAGTCTCGAGCTTATAAGCCTCTCAACCAATGCGTCTATGGGCATTGTTCTCCCCTCTCAGCATGCCTTCTTTTCTTCTCTTTATTCTTCTTCTTCTTCTTTTCTCTTTCTATCTGTTCCTCCCCTAGAGCCGCCCCGGAAAGGAGGCCCTGCAGTCCCTTAGGGTAGGAATTCTCTCTCCTCTGTCTGTTCTCTACCAGCTTATTCCTTTTTCAGTTTATATCTTTTCCTTTTTCTGTCCCTCGGCTCTCTTGCCTCGCTCTCCTTATTTCCTTACCCTTTGTTTTCGCCTCTCCAGCTACCAGAACTGAGATGGAGGAGGAGGAGTCTCTGACACCCTAACGGCCACCCCTAACGCGTGGCCCTTGGTATCGCTCTCGGTAGCCATTGGACCCGATTCAAAAAAAAAAAAAAAAACTCCCGTAGCGGGTGCACACCTCCGGCACTACCCAAGCAGTAAAGAATGGTGAAGATACAAGAGAAGATCAAGAATTACGGTAGGTACGTAATTTTCATTTTTTTCGTGTTCTAGATTGTGCACTGTGGAGCAGCCTGACTCATCTAACAGTGTCATCAAAGTTACCTCCTCAGCTCAATGCCACCTTTAGTATTTTTCAGTGCTGAATATTTTTCTATAGTTCCCAGCACCATTTTTTATCCTTGTTCAACTTTCTTTATTAGTTCAGTGCCAGATTCTTTTTCTGCTTGTTTATTAATTTGACTTAGGTATGCCACATTCAAAGGGCCAGAAGAAAAAGAAAGCAGTACACCCATGCATCGGTGCCCCTAAGGGGGTCATCTCGCTATACTAGATCAGCATCTGAAGTGCTGGACCTGCCCTGAACCAGACCATGATACGGATAGGTGTGATGCCTGCTTCTAAGTGGATAAACATACCTTGGAAGTCTCCATGCTGAGGTGGGGTTGTTCACCCCACACATTTGGAGGCAGGCTTCACATAAGAAACACCAAGGTAAGGTCGCTGGGTCTTTCCCCTGGGCCCCTTCCCAGTACTTCTGGTTCTGAGGAAGACCATGGCCCTCTCCACGCTCATCTCGCTGAGTCGTTGGAGGCCCTGAGCAGAGGTGGTCTGTTGGACAGTCAACTTGTACTAAGTAGCCAACTGAGAACTCCCCAAATCATCAGCCTTTTGGGGCAACGGACAACCCCGGTGGTGAGTCTGAAGCTACACACTTGGTCTACACTGGTGGGCACCTTGGTGTCATGGCCTGCAGCCGCCCTGGCTCCTACTACCATGCCTGGTACCATTGAGCGGGGTGGCACTGGCCATGAGACTGGGCTCCCTTCCGGTACTGCTTGCAGTGCCAGAAGAGGGTGGGTTCCAGAACTGACCCTGACTCCGAGCCTGAGGTGGTGGTCATCTCTTTCCCTGGGCATTTTAGTGGCCTGGGGGAGAATGAGATCGCTGACCTTGCACTTGGAGAAGGGGTTGTCAATGAGGGAACACACCCTGGGCCCAATTCCAGGTCTGACACCAGAGAAGGTGTTGTCCATAGGTCTGGCACTGGGGGTGGTGCTGGGACCCATTCTGGTGCCGCACACAGTGCCAAGTTGGGTTCCAGTGCTGTCCTTGGTGCCAGTGCAGTTACTGGCACCAGGTCTGGTTCCAGTGTCACTCGCAGTGCTGGGTCTGGGGATGACTGAGAATGACCAAGGACCTGGCATTAGGCTTGACTCAGGTGGAGGGGGGGCAGTGCCAGTCTTGTTGAGGGGCTGAGATGTGACACTGGACCTGGGACTGGTACTAGAGGCAGCACCAGCCTGAATTCCAGTGCTGGCCTGGTGGCATGCTTTCCCTGGAGCCAGCTGCTATTGCCACTGGTAGGGATCGGAGCAATCCTGTGGGACCTGTATGGCTCCACTCTCCCCACCTGGGGGTTTCCCCCAAGTGCAGTGTTTGGGTCAGACCTCTGAGATTGGCTGGCTCCACTCAGTTGAGTTTGCCAGGCCCGCTCCCCAAAAGAGGTCCCCTGAGCATTCTCGCAGCCCTAGCAGAAAACCTAGTGTCACAGGCTTCAATATCCCTCCCATTGCTCTGCCTCTCCTCGCTGATCTGCCAGTTATTGTGGGTCTTCTAGGGCCTGTGACCTAGCAACAATACAGCAAAATGGTTGGTGTCTTCCACCAGAATCACTTTAAGTCCAGCCAGGCCCAGTTCAGGCCTGTGGTCTCAACCCCACCATTCTCTGAGTCCAGTTCTTCCTCTACTTCCTTCTCTGACGAAGAGGACTTTACATTTCACATTTCCCTGGATGCTGAGTACTACCAGATCCTGGCAGAGATGCTGAAGGAGCTGAATGTGGGGTCCTTCATTGGTCACAATACTGCTAACCTGGCACAGAGATTCCTTGAGGATTGCAGCGATGACTCTTTCATCATCCCTTCTTGGCCTCAGCCTTTTGAGGAGGCATCCCGGAATGTTTGGTTTCATCCTTACACCCCTTCTCCAGCCCCTAAGGATATCTAGTGCAGATATTATGGTCCCACAGGGTCTGCAGGAGCTGTACCTCCTGTATATCAGGGATTTTGTACTGCAGACCCCCTGTAGGCCTTAACTCCCTGTGCATGATCACTCTCCTGACACTGACTCTGTGAAGATAGATGCTTGGGGGAGAAAAAAGGGTTTTGGTGGCACGCAGTACGATATGTATTACTGTACAATAAGCGCATTAGGCAGCTTACAGCTAGTGCCTGTGGATGAAGCTAGGCCAAGTCCTAACTTCCAAGCCAGACTGCAAGTCAACCAGGCAATCTGTTTGCCTTTTTGCCCATGGCCTGGAGCTGGCAAGGCACCAAGCAAGGGCGTTGTATGGTGCCAGTGAGGTAGTTTCAAGGTTGGTGGAAACAACAGTCTGCACTGGGCAGATGGCATGGCTTTGCCTTTTCTGGTTGGTACCCCTGTTCCGGTGTAGGGCGCTTAACTCGCATTTCCAAGGGGCTCACTTCTTCTCCCTCAGGGTCTGGTGTGAGGTGTTGGGGCACCCTCTTGCTCCCAGGTCACAGGGGCCTCCATCTGCCCCAGACCAGTCTCGGATCCCACCAGACCTGTAAGGAGTACCTCCCCTTCAGTGGTTCTCCACCACAGAAGGCCGAGGGATATTTTTCCCTCAGGGTAAGCCAACTTCTCCCCTTTTGTGGGGAAAGCTTGGTATTCTGACTCATTATTGTGACTGCATGGTGAAAACTGATTTCTGGAAGATGTGAGAATTACGGCCTCTCCATAACTGTTGATCTTCCAGAATATCTTCACCATTCAAGTCACACCATCTATCCACCATGCCCCACTCAGGTAGAGCCAGGGCCTCTGGACAGCTCACCCTGCTCTGCCTCTGCACAGTAGTATCCTTCTTGTCATTTCCTCTCAGGAGCTCTTCCTCCCTCTTGGAGATACAGTTCCTTTCTCCTCCTTATAAACACAAAATTAGGAATTTTCCTCCTTGCCCTCTTCCCACCCAAAAAGGAGAAATCCATAGGTTGCTTTTTCTCCCCTTAACTCTCTTTCTGTCCCTGCTAGGGATATCTTTTGGGTATAGTCCTATTGCTGCCTTACAGTTGTATTCATCCTGTCCATACCTTTAGGCTTCTGCTATGTAGTAGTACCTGGCTATTAGGACAAGATGCAATTAACTTTCCTGTATTGCAGGGAGAGGCAGTAGGATTTTTTGCGATGTACTTCTCAGCCTGTTGGGCTGGGTGCTTATTCCACACTTAGCTGTGGGAATTCTCATTTTTCACATCTTCATGTTTCTTACATTCTTCATCGCTTTTCCTGACTCCTTTAGGAGTGGCAAGAAGGTACTACTGTATTTGTGCTCCCAGACTCTGTCCGATCACTCTTGTTGTCTGCTCCTCTGGAGCACTAATGGGGTTCACCTGGGAATAAAAAACTTATTATTAGATGGCATTCTACCATCTTAATTACGTGGATGTCCCCCCAGGCCTCGGTGCAAGTGCTATGTGCCAGGGATGCTGCTGCCCATTCCTCACCATCTTTCTGTCCAGGTGGCTGAGTCAGGCTCTTGCTCTGATATCGGTTACCCTTGTGCCACCCTTAGATCTTCCTGGACATAAAGTCTCCATGCGCTAGGACCCAGAAGGAGCCAAACCTTTTCAGGAGGGCCGGCGCAGAGATGGAGCCACAAGGAAGTGGCACTGCGAGCCAGGCTTGTGCGGTATAGACTATCTCAGCGTCAACCCTCCAGCCACCTCAGTTCCTTTTTTCCCGCCATCGAGTGCACTTCAGTGACAACGTCGCTCGCCTGCCAGGAGTCAAACTTCAAACTAGCAACTTAGTTTTCAGTTTTATTATTTAACATTTTATCATGAAAAGTACCGAATATATTTTAATAAATTTCTTACTTGTACAAGAAAGAAGTCTTCAGCCCTTCATTGTCGGAGTCGACCATGAGTGGGACAGGTGACAGTAGGGAGACTTCGTATGAAAGCTGTTCAGTCAGCTAGGCTGGGTCTGATCCGCCACCCTTTCCAGAGGAAGGGGCCTGACAATGGATGGTCCAGTGCTCGGTGGATGGGTAGTCCTAAAAGCATAAAAAAATGGTCCATTCATGGCACCGTTCGACCTCGAGTTTTTCTTCGGCCCACCAGTCAAAGAAGAAACTGCATCATTCGAGGTCGCCTTCTGGTACGTCTGTGCATAGACGGCTGGTTGTTAGGGTCAGGGGCCGGTCTCCGCTTCTTCCGGAGTCGCTGGTTTCTGTCTCTGTTAGCCGGCCTCTTCAACACTGGAGCTCCTCTCCGCCCATTGGAGGGGCTTCCTATGAGCAGTTTCACCATTGAGCCGCTGTTATGGAGCAATGGGCTCTGCAGTTGTCCCGATTGCCCAAACTGGCCAGTCCATCGCTGGGGTCTTCGGCCTGTTGGTTTCGGATTGGCAGGCAGGGCGATTAGGACTTTCTAGTCGCATGGCACCTTCTTCAGTGCCGTCGACTCTGTGCTCCGGTGTCACATGGCTGTGGCGTAGGGGGTCCACACTGATGCCTTTATCTCCTGCCATTTTTCATCCTTTACCTTCAAATCGCAGTTCTCAGACTTCTGCAGCTGTGCCGTCGACTGCAGTGCTGACTTCGCTGCTGAGGTCCTTCTCTGCACCGTGGGTGGTGTCAGTGCCATCTGCGGTGCTGCATACCCTGTCGGCACCATCCTTGGTGCCGGGGTTGGTGTTGGCACCATGTGTGGTGCTGCTCTACCAGTCGGCGCCCTCTTCGGCACCGGGGGTGGTGTCGGCGCCATGTGCAGTGTCGCACTCCCTGTCAGCACCATGTACAATGCCATTTTCTATTTTGGCACCATCTCTGTACTCGGCGCCGTTCTCTTCGACAGTGCCAAGGATGTGTAGGCGCCAGCGAGCTTGTCTGATTCTTTCTTCTTCTCCCTCCTGCTTTTCATTTCATTCCTGTCTATACAGTACCCCCTGAACTGTCAGGAGATGATTTTGAGCCTGATCCGGATTTTCGGCTGGGTGATGATGTTGATGCCGATTCTGCCCTGGGGCAGGGATCAATCCTCCAGCAAACCTGTTGTTAAAGACCTTTCCTTTAAGTCTCTGCTCAAGAATTTAAATTCTACTCTTTCTCTAAAGACCATGGAAATCGATCCTGGGAAGATTCTGCATCTCCAATATCTACATGTTCTGGAAATCCCTATGCATTTAACCCCTCCAGTACAGCCCTCTTTCGAGACTCTTTCCCAGATGGTGTGGAAGAATCTGGCTCTTATTACTTCTGTGGCCAAGTCCATAGATAGGAAATATGCCCCTCCCAAGTATCACCCCATCTTGGCCTCACAAGCCTTTGCTGATGCCATTGTGGTCCTGGCAGAGAATGAAAAGGCTGTCCTCCCTCAGGAATCTACAGCCCGTCTTATAAACAGTGAATCTCGCATGATAGACACCTTGGGTAAGAGAGTCTTTGCTGCCTCAACCCTAGGCGTGAACATTGCCAGCTACCAGGGCTATTTTTCTCAATATGAGTATGTTCTTTGGCATTCATGCAAAGCAATGGTAGAAGCTCTGCCTGAGTCGGAGGTTAACTCAGAGGTACTACAGACCATAACTAGAGGTATCAAGTCCAATAATCAGCAAATTAAAACTGCAATGGACGCTTTCGATACTGCTTCCTGGGTGGCAGTGGCTGGCATTTGCACCCTTTGCCATTCCTGGCTGCATACTTCGGGCTCTACGAATGATGCCCAACAGAAAGTCATGGCCTTACCTTTCGATGGTATGTGTCTGTTTGGGCCTCAGGTGGAACAAGCACTTGAGGCCACACAGAAGACTAGGTCTGCCATTAAGACAGCTAGACTTCCGCCCGCTCCCTCTCGAGGAGGTGGGGACAAGCGTCAGTTTCACAACCGTCAGTCCTTTCATGGCAAAGGCAGAGGAGGCTTTAACAGAAACCAAACCCCTCAGCCACAACAGAGTGCAGTGGACGGCACAAGGCCAAAAGTGCCCAGTGCCACCTTCTAAGTTTCTGGCAGGTCCCACCTCAGTGGGGGACATCTGAGTCAGTCCTTCGACCAGTGGAAATCTATAACATCAGACAAATGGGTCCTCAGGATAATTGCGAGTGCTCTCTCAATCTGTGAAACCCTCTGGATCATCCTCCCAAGCGACAGCCCAGGCTGTCTCCCACACAGTCAGACCGTCTTGCTTCTGAGGTACAGGGCCTTTTGAACAACGGGGCAGTAGAAGTAGTTCCGCTGGATCAAAGAAACACAGGTTTCTACTCCCATTACATTCTGGTTCCAAAGAAAACTGGTGGCATGTGCCCTATTCTGGATCTCAGAAAGTTAAATAAATTCCTGCACAAGGAAAAGTTCAAGATGATATCACTTGGTACCCTGCTACCTTTGATTCATCAACACGATCGGTTAGCCTCCCTGAACATGCAGGATGCCTATCAGCACATTCTCATACACCCAAATCACCATAAATACTTAAGGTTCGTGGTGTTGGGTCAACACTATCAATTCAGAGTCCTGCCCTTTGGGCTATCCTTGGTACCTCGAGTTTTTACAAAGTGCTGTGCAGTTCTCACGGCACGTCTAAGGAAAATCGGAATCCAAGTGCTCCCATATCTGGATGACTGGCTTCTATTAAGCCCCTCCAGGCAAGAGACTCTGGAGGCCGTGGCCACAGCCTCAGACTTCCTCACATCCATGGGTGTCCTGTTGAACCTCAAAAGTCACAGCTGCAGCCCTCCCAAGCTCCTTTCACAGGAACCCTTCTGACACTTCCTGTGTGAAAGCTTTTCTTCCAGAGGACAGAAGGAGCGATATCTTATAGATGGCCCACTTCATCAGAGAATACAGCTCAGTGTGAGCCCTCTCGATGCAACGGATGCTGGGTCTCATGGCATCCTCGGTGTTCACTGTACCTTTGGCTTGTCTCCACATGAGAATCTCTCAGTGGATGCTCAGTACTCAGTGGTCCCCAACCACTCACCCTCAGTCATCTCTCATCAGGGTAATGGAACCTCTGAAGAGGTCACTCACCTGGTGGTCTCAGGAGGACAACCTTCTGCAAGGATATTCTCGTCTCTCTGGATCATCAGATCTCCATTACCATGGACACATCCCTGATGGGTTGGCGAGCTCACTGCCGGGATCTCCACACCCAGGGTACCTGGACTCAGGACAAGTCTGAACTTCACATAAACATCCTGGAAATGAGAGTCGTCCTCTATGCAGTTCGAGCTTTGAAGGACATACTCTGTCACAAGAACATTCTCCTTCAAATGGACAGCAAGGCAGTGATATATATTATATATACAAACAGGGTGGTGCACACTCTTGCCCATTATGCAGGGAAGCAGTGAGAGTGTGGGAATGGTGCCTGGAACACAAGGCTCTGATTCAGGTGGTTTACCTGCCAGGAATACAAAACGGGCTGGCAGACCGTCTCAGCAAACGGAGACAGATCCTCACAGTGGCTTCTCGACTTAACTATCGTTCAGTCACTCTTGAAGAGTGAGGAACTCCAGACCTGGACCTTTTTGTATCCCCACTCGGCAAAACTGCCTCTCTTCTGCTCCAGAAATCCAGGACCTGGCATTTTTTGTCAGGATACATTCAGGCTGCAGTGGACAAACGCTTTCTATACTCATTCCTCTTCTCCCCTATTTCAGAGGGTACTGCTCAAACTGGAGGCAGGGGGCAGAATGATTCTCATTGCCCCATCCTGGCCTCATCAGATCTGGTTTCCCCTAATTAACAGACTATCGTAAACCTCTCCAAAACCGCTTCCCCTTCAGATGAACCTTCTGACCCAGGGCCCTGTAGTCCATCCCAACTTGAGGTCTCTTCATCTCTATGCTTGGCTCCTGAGGAGACAGAGGTGAATAGGTTTAATGTTTCTTATAGGGTTTGGATATTCTTTTGGCTGCATGCAAGTCAGCCACCAGAAAAACCTACACAGCTAAATGGAAGCATTTCTCTATCCGGTGTGCAAAATCCTCCTGGAATCCTTTTTCCTGCCCACTGAATAAAGTCTTGGAGTATCTCTTAGACCTCTCAAACACGGGTCTACAATCCTCCACAAAATTCATCTTTGTGCAATATCAGCATATCATGAGCCAGTACTCTCCATGTCGCTGGCTCAGCTGCCTGCAGTTAAGAGGTTTCTTATGGGGATTCTGCATACAGACCTCCTATTAGATGTCCAGTTTCAGCCTGGGACATTAACCTTGTGCTGACATGCTCACTTGTAAACCTTTCAAGACTCTAGCTACTTAGAGCTGAAATTCCTCTCTTGGAAGGCGACCTTCCTGGTGGCCATTACATCTGCTCGTAGGGTATCTGAAATACACGCCTGTGTCACAGACCCCCGTATACTGTATTTCACAAGGACAAAGTAGTCCTAAGGGACTCATCCTAAGTTCCTGCCTAAGGTTGTCTCAGAATTCCATCTGAATTAAACTTTAGTCCTTCCTCCGTACTTTGCCAACTTCCAGCATAAGGGAGGCTACCCTTCATTCCCTAGGCGTAAAGAGCCTTGCGGTTCTATCTGGATAGAAAGAAGAAATTCGCAAGGCTCAGCAATTGCTTGTTTCCTTCAGCACAACCTGGCCGGGTCAACCTGTTGCTATCAGGTGCATTTCTGCGTGGCTGGTGGCATGCCTTCATCATTGCTATTCCATGGCACAGGTCAAGCTGGAAGGCAGAGTGTATGCTCACTCTACCAGGGCAGTCGCGGCATCTCTGGCAGAAATTCATAATGTCCCCATTGCAGACATTTGCAATGCAGCTACCTGGAGCTCTGTGCATATTTTTGTTAAGCACTATGCCTTTGATGTCCATGCCAGAAGACATCAGTCATTTGGCAGGACAATTCTTAGTGGACTTCTGTCCTAAAAGTGAGCTCCTCTCTTTCCTGCCACCTGTCTCGGGGATTATTTAGCTCGGTACTCTCCCATTAGTGTGACTGAGTGGTGGAACTTTATGTCCAGGAAGATATATAAATTATGTACCTACCGTAAATCTTGGTCTTCTTGGATGAAGTCTCCACCACTCATTCACACGCCCACCCACCATCCCCCGAGCTCACTTCTCTGTTTCTGGTCTTCACTCCCTCAATGGTTAGACTGTGAAGACTTTGTTTTTGACCCTTCTTACACAGGTCATTCGAACTACCTTATGTCCAATTTTTAGGTTACTCCTCTCTACGTTAGTTAGGCTGCACATCCTCAGAAAAAAAGATGCTGAGGCAGTTGGAGGAACGACGCTAACATAGTCTGTACCACTTGAGCCTGGCTTGTGGTGCCTTCCTTAATGGCTCCATCTCGGTGCTGCCCTCCTGAAAAGTTTGGTCTCATGGGTCCTAGCACCTCCGCATACTCTCATTAGTGTGAATGAGTGGTGGAGACTTTGTCCAAGAAGATCAAGAATTACGGTAGGTATGTAATTTCCATTTCTCTTATGTTAGTAGGTTTTATTTTCTTATTGTTTTTATATCCTATATCCTTTTCCTATGCCTTTGGGCTAGTAGCCTATAGCCCTCTCTTGCTCTCTCCTCTCATTTCCTTTTCCTGGCAAACAGAATTGAGATGGGGGGCAGCATTGGTTTCTGGTTGGCTTATGTGTGCAACATCATTGCGTCAGCTTCGTGGGCAGTGCTGGCACTGATGTTGGTCCCCTTCTAAAACTGCAAATAGACTAATCCCGCGGAGTCCAAGCACTTTCTGCTAAGCCCCATTAGTGTAATTGAATGGTGAAGACATTCTGGAAGATCAACAATTATGGTGAGTACATAATTTTCATTTTTTGTCGGTGTATCACCATGTGGTATCACATAGTTGCTGTATGCCAATGGCCGTTTCAAACAACATGAAGTCTTGCTATATTATAGACATTAGCAGTTTGATCCAGCTCTAGAACTGCCCCGGAGTGAAATGGTTAAAACCATTCCAAAATAGAATTTTGTCACGAGAGCAGCTCTATCTGTGTCATTTCAAACTTGAACTGTCAGATTCTTTACTCCGCCTCAGTGAACAGTCGCTCGGAGATTTCTCCTTCTGCTCAGTTCATTTCTCGGTTTAAAAAGTGTTTTCTCGGTTGGATTTAACCGAGAATAGTTTTATTTAACATGAAACCATTAGGTTCAAGCTCTTTCTGTGGTAACCGTAAGTAAATGAAGGTTTGTCTGTGTGGAACTTGTAAGTTATCGGTTCGGTTTGAACCGATCAGTGGGTTTAAACTCATTTAAAACTAAAAGTTACTATTTTAGAGTGCGGTTCCGTTCTTATCGGTTCTAAAAACGGATTTATTATGTTTTCCAATACCTGTGACACGGTTAGGAACCGATAAGGGTGTCTTGCCTGGCACTGCCGTTAAAAGGGCAAGTTTTGGTTAGGCTGGCATTATGTCTGAGAAACCCAAAAGAAAAACCGGCCCACTGGGTTTCAACACTGTGATGTTTGTGGGGAAGTCTTTGCCAAGGCTGACCCACACACCACATGTGTTTATTGTCTGGGGTTTGACCACCTCAGTCAGACAGCCAGGTATGTAAGAATTTCCCTGCAGCCACCCTGGAAAAAAGATTGGGCAGGCTCAGGGAACGAGAGCCCAAAAAGTCCGCTGACCCGGATGGCCAGCCCGGTTCGGTGAATATCGAACCAGAGGGAGTGCCCTCTGACCAGGGCCAGACTTCCTCGGGCAAAAGAAAAGCTGGTTCTGAGGAACCAATTCCAGTAAAGAAAACAAGAAAATCAGCAGGTCTGGAGTCCAAATTCCTTCTCCAACTGCTGCAGAGATAGCAAAAGCCATACAAATTGTCCAGTCACTGTCTCAGGGTCCGTCCGAACCACCACTATCTGGTAAAAGGTCAGTTCGTCCGGTCCCAGTGGTTCAAGGATTATGATATTGAGAAATTTTATGAACCAGAGGAGGGAGGAGGATTATGAACAGTATGAATGTGGCTGGGAAGGTCTGGGTGTGCCCATTGAACCGGACATCTCCCCAGACAGACCTTTAGAATCTCCCCTATGCTGTCTGAGTCCCCATCTCATTTTATGTTTTATAAAAGTTGCTGAAACCCTCCAGCTTCCTTTAGAAGAGGCTGTGGATGAGCAAGAGGAGCCTGATTTTGTAGAAATGATGGATATTCCAGAGTCTAGGAGATTGTCTATTCCTTTACATAAGTCTTTAGGAAACAAACAATTAAAATTTTAAGAGCTCTAATTCTGTGCCTCCTGTAGATAAAAAGATGGACAGAAGGTATACATTGTCAGGCCCTGATACAGAATTCCTTTCTCAGCAATGCAGTCATGTTGGGGTAGTTCAGGCTGCTGCCTGTGATAAAGCTAATATTCCCTTGGCTTCACATCCTCCTGACAAGGATTCCAGGAAGATTGATGCCATGGCAAAAAACCAGTATATGGCAGCCTCTCTGGGACTCAGGCAAGCAAATTATATGGCTTGTGTAGCTAGGTATCAGAAATCTAGATGGGATACTGTTATGCAATTGGCCAAGCAGGCCCATGGCCAGCTGGCTAGTGAACTAGAACAGGTGGCTGCTGATGGCATTGAAGCCTCTAAGGTTCAGTTTCATGCTGCTGTGGATGTTAATGATGTTTCCTCTAGGGTCATGGCCACATCTGTAGCTTTTCGTAGGTTGGCCTGGCTCAGGTGTACTAGTTTGTCACAGGATACTCAGACTAAGGCTATGGATTTTCCTGTGGTGGGAAATTCTCTGTTTGGAGAGCAGACAGAGAATTACATGAAGAAGATGGATGAATATAGGACTACTTACAAGAGTGCCCAGGCTAAGGAGCGGCAAGCCACTCCTCAAGGGCATGCCCCCAGGGGTAGGGGTAGGCCTTTTCACAGGCCTTTCTACCAGACTCAGGCCTCCTCTGCCTATGCTCAGAGGGGCTTCTTCAGAGGCAGGGGCAGACGAGGGGTGGGCAGATCTGCTCCCACCCCCCAGCCTAAAGCTCCTGCGAAACAGGCACCCTGATGAGGTGCCCAGGGCCGATTCTCCTGTACCAGTGGGGGGCAGGCTGGCTTACTTCAGTCAGAATTGGGCTTCCTTAACCTCAGACAAGTGGGTTCTGGAAGTAGTAAGCCAGGGTCTGGTTCTCAGCTTCAAAAGTTTCCCAAGTTGAGAAGCAGATTTTTCTACCTGCAAGTGCTTCAGAGACCCTCGCTCTGGAAACAGAGGTCTCATCCCTGTTAGCTCTCAGAGCAGTAGAAAGGGTTCCTCCCTGCATCAGGGCAGGGTCTGTATTCAGATACTTCCTTACCCCAAAAGACAGGAGAATGGCGGCCCATCTTAGATCTCAGATATCTGAACAAGCATCTTTTGAAACCAAAGTTCAAAATGGTAACTCTGGCAATGATTTTACCTTCCCTAAGGCCAGGGGACTGGCTAGCCTCCCTGGACCTCAAGGATGCCTATTTCCATGTCCTAATCAGAAGATCCCTTGAAAGTACCTCAGATTCGAACTGCCCTCAGGTCATTACCAGTTCAGAGCAATGCCCTTCGGCCTTACCTCTGCTCCAAGGGTATTCACAAAGTGTCTAGCAGTGGCAGTGGCCCACTTAAGGAGGCAGAGGATTGCTGTTTTTCCCTATCTAGACGACTGGCTCATTGTAGGCCAGTCCTCAGAACAGGTAAAATCTCACCTGCAGGTCACCCAGCAGCTTCTCACCTCCCTGGGTTTTCTGCTAAACCTACCAAAGTCGGTTCTGGAACCAGTCCAGGTACTCACCTTTATAGGGGCAGAATTGGACACAAAGCTAGCCAGAGCCTTTCTTCCCCCAGAAAGGGTAAGGAATTTAGTGGCTCTGGCTCTTTCTTCACTCTGCAGGTCTCTCGACCTGCAAGACACTTTCTGCAGCTCCTGGGGCACATGGCTGCATCCACAGCTGTTGTGCAGGGAGCCAGATTTCAGATGAGAGACATTCAGTTTCACTTGAGAACCTTTTGGTCTCAGAGAAGAGACCCCCTTTCCAAGTTGGTCCCAGTGACTCGAACCTTGATCCTAGCTCTCCAGTGGTGGCAGGATCAGAGCAATTTAAGAGCGGGGGTCCCCTTCATTTCCCCTTCTCACGACTTGACTCTCACTACAGATGCTTTCCTTCTGGGTTGGGGAGCCCATATGCGACCTTTCCACTCAGGGAGTTTGGTTCCCCAGGAATCTCTGCTCCACATCAATTTGCTGGAACTCAGAGCTGTCTTTTAGCTCTTCAAGCTTTTTCTGCATCTGTCCATGACAAGGTGATACAAGTCAGAACAGACAACACCACAACAATGTGGTACATCAACAAACAGGGGGCCTCGGTCTTGCCTTGTGCACGAGGCAATGAAGTTGTGGTCTCTGGCCTATTCCTGAACACTTCCTCATAGCAGTTCATCTTCCAGGGAAGGACAATGTCCTAGCGGATGCCCTCAGTAGGATTTCCCAGGGCCATCACTAATGGTCCCTGGATCCTCAAGTGCTGGGGATAGTTTTGCCAGTGGGGCATCCCTCAGATAGATCTTTTGCAGCCCCAGACAATCACAAACTTCCTCTGTTCTGTTGCAGGCCTCCAGTGCTGGGCTCAGTTCCCCTGGATGCCCTTCTTCTGGATTGGGAGGGGAAGTTCCTCTATGCTTCCCCCCCTTTCCTCTCCTATTCAAAGTACTAGTCAAAATCAGATCTCAGCCTTGCAGGGTGATTCTGATTGCCCCGGATTGGGCCAGGCAGCTCTGGTACCCACTCTTTCTGTCTCTGACTGTCCATCTTCCCCTGTGCCTCCCCAGGAATCACAATCTGTTGACTTGTGCCCAGGGAAGGGTTTGGTATCCGACCTCAACTTCAACCTCAAGGCCTGGCTCTTGAGGAGTTAGAGTTTGCTGATTTACACCTCTCAGGGTGTTCTTGAGATCCTAAAGGCTTCCAGAAAGCCTTCCACTAGGGCTACTTATAGTTCTAAATGGAAAAGGTTTTCCATTTGGTGTGCTGGGAAAATATTTCCCAGAATCTGCTGAATTGCCCATTTTGTTAGATTACATGGTACATCTTAATTCCTTGGGTCTCAGATCAGCTACCCTGAGAGTTCATTTGGCAGCTGTGTCTGCTTTTGTGTCAGCAGGAAAGTCATCCCCTTTCCTCTCATCCTGTGTTTTCCAAGTTTTTAGGGATTACTCCATACTAATCCTCCTTTCGGGAACCGGCCCTGCTTGGGACCTTAATGTTTGCATTGCCCAGTTAATGCAACCTCGTTTTGAACCTCTGTCTTCTGCAGAGCTTAATTACCTAACTTGGAAAACTGTTTTTCTAGTGGCTATCACTTCTGCCAGACGCATAAAGTGAATTGCAAGCCTTGTCAGTGGAGACTGACTTTATTTCTTTCCACAGGGATAAGGTAGTCCTTAGGACTAATAGGAAGTTTTGCCTAAGGTGGTTTCAGATTTCCATCTTAATCAATCTATCTCCTTCCAGTATTGTTCACTGATCACCTCTTCGGTGAGAGGAGGTTGCACAGCCTGGATGTTAAGAGAGCTCTTAGTTATTATATAGAGCGTACTAAAGGTCACAGGTCTCGAATCCCTCCAACTTTCCTTACCTATGGTGAAGTTGGGAAAGGCAAACCTGCCACTAAGAGATCAATAGCCAGGTGGATTGTCTCTTGTATCCAATTTTGTTATCAGAAAGTGGGCAGAGCCCCCGTTTGAGGGCTCATTCTACCAGGGGTACAGCTGCGTCTCTAGCTGCTGCCCGAGATATCCCTTTATTAGAGATTTGCCAGGCTGCTACTTGGAAAACGGTACACACTTTTACCAAGCATTACTCCCTGGATGTCCAGGCCAGGAGAGATGCTCGGTTTGGCACAGCTGTTCTTCAGAGCCTATTCCCTAAGTAGGTTCTGCCCCTCCTCCATGGAGGTACTGCTGTGTATTCTGCTAATGTCTATAATATAGCAAGACTTCATGTTGTTTGAAGAAAAATTACTCACCTTAGTAATGTTGTTTCTTCTAATGGAGTCTTGCTATATTATAGACCTCCCAACCTGCCCTCTCAGAACCTCTACTTGGTGGGGTGCGGGCAACTTAGTGTGGGCACTACTTATGTTCTTTTAGCATTTTGTCCCCTTTGGGACTTTGGGGTGTGTATGTGACTTGCAGTGTGTGTTTTATTATACTTATGTTCCATTTTCATATTATTAGAATGGTGTTAGTATTTCTGGTCCCCTGACTTGAGTCTTGGGTGTTGGGACCATCAATGGTTGTTATTATTTAGGTAGCCATTTGGCTAGTGTAGGTTACAGCTTCCACACAGACCTTAGTGAGTTTGGCTCAGAAGATCTGACAGTTCAAGTTTGAAATGACACAGATAGAGCTGCTCTCGTGCCAAAATTCTATTTTGGAATGGTTTTAACCATTTCACTCCGGGGCAGTTCTAGAGCTGGATCAAACTGCTAATGTCTATAATATAGCAAGACTCCATTAGAAGAAACAACATTACTAAGGTGAGTAATTTTTTCTTCTGGTCCCCTGGCCAAAAGACTTGTTTGCACTGTGTCCTAATGCCTCTGGTCTAGACCCAAGAGTGGTAGGAACTCCATGAAGATATTCTGGAAGATACGCCATATCACAGTAGGTTAGGTGCTAAAGTGTCAGCTTACTTATAACCGATACATGCGGTTAGGTGCGCAGTACCTAGGAGTGGGATAAACATACATGTCACGTAGAATCCAACAAAATGGAAGTAGGTCAGCATCGCTGTCACAGAGAAAGGAATAAACAGTTCTTATTAGACATTCATGTGTACCTTGTTTTAATGCCACTTTGTGACAGCACTTTTGCAAAGATCAGGTAGCCACAGTTCAACAGTTACAACAGTCACCATTCAGTAAAAGCTGACTTCAGCTGGGAAGGGACGGCTGACGATATTTATAGGAGACACATTTGAAAGCAGCTAATTTCATATTGCAGTGCACAACTGAGCAAAGCTCCTCTAAGCTTGCTGGAAACATTCTGTTAATACATCAAACCAAAACCACAAAAGAAAATAATAAAGCAGGTGACTCCACTCCATCAAGCGTGCCAGTCACTACAGTTAGGTGGTCGCAGTCTGCTTACATGTTGACATCTTCATCAGAGCTTGGTGCTGTTAAACTTAGGCACGCTGCTGATTTTGACTCCTGTGACAGTGCCACTGGCGAGGACTCCACTTGTGGTGTCGTCCCCGACCCTTACAGGGAGGGGCAGCCATGGTGCCTCTGCTGAGTCCTTCAGGGCTGGAAGGACCTTTAACACCATTGACGGTGTTATGTGTGGCACCGGGGTCAGGCTCTTCAGAGCCTACCTCAGTGTTAGCACTGGTGCCACCCTTGGTGCCACTGCTGATGCCATTCCCAAGACCCTACCTGGAGCCAGAGCCAGGGCTGGTATCATCTGTGTTGCTGAAGTGATGGCCATGGCCATCACCCATTAGGGCCCCATTCTACCTTTTGGCTAAAGGAAACAAGTCACATCTGAACTTAATCTTCACTGATGGGGCGATAATGAGACAGTCTATGGCTCAGAGAATCCTGAACTGGTTACTGACACTGTACTACAGGAGGATCTCTCTTTATAAGCTGTGCACAGGAACATGCACAGTACCCTGAATTTTGAGCCAGCAGCAATAAATCAGACTAGGCGGCTCCAATTGGAGTTCCTAAATGTGCCTAATATTCCTGTCTGCCTGTTACTCCCATTTAGCCAGTCTTAGGTGCCCTCTCAGAGGCGGTTCTGAGGAGGCCTGCTACTGTGGCAGCTGTTCTCCAAATGGGTGGACAGAAAATACACTGCTCCTAAGTCTAAGCCCATGTATTTCACTCTATAGCTGTCTATGTATAGCTGATGTCATTGTCATTTGGCTGAGAATGACAAAGCAATAGTGCCTAAGGAGGTCACCGGCACCCCACTAACAAGGAGCTGTATAGGTAGACACCATGGACAAGCTTGTCTATACCTTGGCTACCCGATTCATGAGGATAACTATCTACCAAGGCCATTTCTTGCAGTTAAACTTTTTTATTAATTTTTCATAAGATATACAGACAAACCTCTTACAGTACAGTACAATGTGAGGATTTTTTTTTTTTTTAAAGAAATTGAGGCAGCATATAATAACATTGCTACAATGATACAAGGAGCTTTTGGTTTAAAATATAGTAAACAATACAGGTCATGTAATTAGCATATACTTGACATTTGTAGTGAACTTAAAGCGGATAGTATGATTAGATACGGTTTATATTAAAATGTTACATAATTACATATGATGCTGCAAAAGGGAAAAAAGTACATTCGTAAAAGGATTGTGGAGTAATAAAGAATGATTGAGAACAGAGTATAGGAAAGAAAAGATATATAAGAAAGTTAAGAAGAGAGAGAGGTTCATAAAAAAGGGAAAAAGCGAGACTACAATGATGTATCAGTAAAGGGAAAATCCATATATATTAAGTCCATACATTGGTGTTGGAAGATTTAGTTGATTCCAAAATTAAAAGCCCTGCCAACAATTGTTATATAACATGAGTCGGTCAGACAAGATATATGTCATACGGTCCAGAGAGGCATATTGCAATAGTTGGTTAATGATACCGGGAAGGGTAGGGATTATGTTGGATCTCCAACGCATGAGGATTGTACGTTTAACTTGAAGGAAGAGTATATTTAACCATCTGCTCTGCGAATATGAAATTTTATAAGAACGGTGATTAAAAATACCAAGAATGCAATGTTTAGGGTCTAGTGTAAAAGGTTGACCTACCACTTTCATTGCAAATCTGTGAGTACAGTGCCAAATCTTTTGTGTGAGGGGACAGTGCCATAATATATGCAATAAATCCCAATTGGGGAACTGCGCCAGCAATTGTTATTGTTCAATAAACCCATTTTTGTAATACAACAGGAGTTCTGTACCACAAATGAAGGATCTTGGTTTGAATGAGGAACTGCGTTTATCATTAAAAGATTTGTGACAGGACAGCCAACATCTGGACCATTGTGCATTGGTGATATTATATTGTAGCAAAGTACTCCATCTGTTTTAGCATTGACAGAGTAGTCAGGAAGGATATCACAAATATCTTTGTAAACAGTGCTATTTAAATTGGATGTTGTTTTATCCATTTAGAGATGTGCTTATCATACAGAGAATTGATAGAGAAGGGTGTGAGGTAAGAGTTGCATGTGTACGAGCTGTAGATATTTCCAAAATCCTGATGGGGAAGATTCCATATGCCTCTGAGGTCGGTGTAAGATTTTAACTTTAATGACTTGGGTTCAAGTATATCCTGCAAAGAGAATACCCTTATTTTTCCAGGTACTACAAAAAATGGGGTGATTATCAAGATATATGGTGGTTACTCCAGATGGGGTGTAAGCTATGGGTTTGGGGTTAGATTTAATATGCTTGTGAATGATTTTCCAATAGAATATAGAAGCAGCTATGGTAGGGTGAGACTTTAAAGAAGAGGTAAGGTGTTATAAAGGAAAGAAGTCGCCACATTACCAGGACATAAGGATGTTTCCATATTGACCCATAAAGGAGACTGGATGTTGGTTTGTTAAACCATTTAATTGTTTGAGATGTACTGAAAGCCCATAAGTAGGCTTGGAACCAAGGAAGGCCAAAGCCACCTTTTGACCAATGGGATCTAAGTTTATTACGACTAAATCTCAGGTATTTTGCCTTCCCAATGAAGCTGCCGATAATTTTGTCTATTTTGGTAAGAAAACTAGAGGAAGTATCAAAGGATATTGGAAAATAGGTATAATATTTTAGGAGTTATTGACATTTTAATGGCGGAAATTTTACCATTAAAAGAAAGTTTAAGTAGCTTCCATCTATCAAGTGTTGTTTGGATACTGGTTAACAGAGGGGAAAGATTAGCATCCCATAATTTATTCAATGTCGGGCTGATCCGAATGCCAAGATAAGATATACCTTGGGGGGCCCAACGAAAGCCTAATGAGTTGTTCATGAGGGGACTACAAAGGTTATTCAATGGTAGCGTTTCGGATTTGTTAAGGTTTAGAGCTAGTCCGGAGTGGGAGGTGAAGTCATTCAGTAGTTTAACTAAAGGTTGCCCAGAACTTTCGAGGTTTTCGAGTAAAATAAGGAGATCATCTGCATATGAGAGTGAAGTATAGTGAGAGTTACCAATAGTAATGCCTTTAATTGTACCGGATTGACGTAGGGACGCAGAAAAAGGTTCCATGGCAAGTATAAACAATGAAGGCGATAAGGGGCATCCTTGTCTGGTGCCTCTTGCTAAGTAAAAGGAGGGACAAAATAGAGTTCGTGAGAACTCGAGCTGAAGGAGGTATACAATAATTGAATCCAAGCACAAAATTATTTGTAAAGCCAAAATGAGATAGCACCTGATATAGATATTCCCAATTGAGAGAGTCAAATGCTTTCTCAAAGTCAATGGCTATTGCAGCTGCAGGGTTTTAAGAGTTTTTGCTTTGTGAATTAAATTGAGTAATGAGCGAAGATGATCGGAACTGTTTCTATTTTTGATAAATCCTGATTGAGAAGTATGGATGAGTTTAGTCATTAAGATTCTAAGCGGAGAGTTAATAATTTGGCAAAGATTTTCCATCAGTATTAAGAAGTGAGATCGTCTATAGTTTGAAGGAAGTAAAGGGTCTTTGCCTTTTTTGGTAAGACTGTTATTATGGCTTCGGTCATTGTGCATGGAGTTTCTTTATTAAGGTTGCTTCTTGGAATACATTGACTAATACAGGACAAAGAGTGTCAGATAGGGTTTTATAAAATCAATAGGAACCCATCACTGCCAGGTGCTTTACCGCTTTTTAATGATGATAAAGCAGTTTGGATTTCCTGTAAAGTGATTGGTTTATCAAGCACAGCTTTGTCCTGAGGGATAGGTGAGGTAGATTCAATTTTTCCAGAAAATGTTGTATTAGGTTGGGATTTGTAGTATTAGGTTGCGAGTATAGTTGATGGTAAAAGGATTGCATAATACGATTGATTGAAAGGTTGTCTGTGTGTGTCTGACCTGATGGATCTTTAGACCTGCTATATGTCTCTGAATCTGTTGAGTTTTAGCTGGTAAGAGAGCAACTTTCCGATTTATCCCCTTGTTCCCAATAACCATGTTTAATCCTAAAAGGGCAAGTTCAGCTTTCCTGGATATCAACTCGTTAATTTTAATTCTTAATTGT
This sequence comes from Neoceratodus forsteri, assembly GCA_016271365.2. Classification (NCBI taxonomy): domain Eukaryota; kingdom Metazoa; phylum Chordata; order Ceratodontiformes; family Ceratodontidae; genus Neoceratodus; species Neoceratodus forsteri. The sequence goes on from CM028131.1 coordinate 1,319,596,624, forward strand.
AGAATTTCCAGATGAAGCTGTGAATTATGATTGGGTTTATTTAATTTATAGTATTGGGTTTCTTTTTCTTTAAGGATTTTCTAAATTAGCTAATTGTTGTTCTCTTAATTTCTTCTATGTGCTGCATAATTAATAATTTTCCTCTAATAGTGGCTTTTAATGCTTCTCAGATAGTACCTTGAGACATATCTGGAGTATCGTTAATAGAAAGAAAATCTTGAATCTGGTTTTAATCCAAGGAGGAATCTAGGGTCTCTGAGTAAAAGTGGTCTAAACGCCAAGATGGGGATTTAGAAGAAGGTGGACCCAGAGTAAATGCAAACTGATAGGGAATGATCAGATATAACAATAGGGAGAATCGATGTATCAATAATTTTTTCAGTAATGAGGGAGAAGAGAACCAATAATCAATCCTACTATATGATTTATGTAAAGAGGAATAAAAGGTGTAATCTCGTTGTCTGGGATGATGTAGTCTCCAAATGTCAGAGACCTAAATCCTTCATAAGCATTGATAGAGCATTAATACTCACGGGGTGGGCATCATGTGATGAGTTACTTCTGTCTAAATATGCTTGTAGTGCTAGTTAAAGTCACCACCAATAAGAATAGGTGAATTATTTTTATTATTAATCATAATTTGTTGGGATAGATTATGGAAGAAAATGGTGAATCAAAGTTGGTGCATATACATTCACAAACATAAGCGGACCTGCTGTGGTGTTTAATAGGGTTATAATCCACCTACCATCCGGGTCTCTAATGATTTTTATGGGGGGCCAATTAAGAGATTTATGTATTAAGATAGCAACCCCATGTTTTTTGGATGGAGAAGATGACGCATATACTTGACCGACCCAGTCCCTTTTAAGTCTGTCGACATCCTCTGATAAAAGTTTAGTTTCTTGTAAAGAAAGCAATATGTGTTTTATGCTTTTAAGATAGGTAAGTACTTGCTTACGTTTACAAGGCGAGTTGAGTCCCTTGACATTCCATGAATGTAAGATTAGATCACTCATGGTACTAGAATATAAGGTAATTAGTTACAAATAGGAATGAGGGACTCAATACCATTAATTTGGAGGATGTCACAGATTCAAAAGGTAAATATATATAATAAACAAATGTATGCAGGGCCCTTAACTTGTATGGGTTCGAGATGATTGAGTATTTGTATTCATTTTGTCTCGCAGAGGGAGAGTATAGAGATAAGAATATCAAGTAATTAAACATTAGAACCAACAAACGTTAGTATAAACTCAGTAACAAGAATATTAATTTGAAACTTTTATGAAATGCAGAGCAATAAGAGTCGTAAATATATCAGGACTCTCACTCTGCACTACTAGGCGTAGAGTAATTAGTGAATCTCAAGATACGTTTACCCTATAATCTTAAGATACTAAACTTTATATAACAGTATATTAATGAAGTGTAATTGAGATTTGTGCTGAGGTAGTTAAAGCATTACCCTGGAAAAAAAAAACATCATTCTACCAAATAAAAAGGATAATTATGTAATAGTGTTAAATTCCAAACATAATGAATTAGCTTGGACCTAGCAATAAGTCCAATATTAAATAAAGTATACCAACATGATGGCAGATAATGCTGAAACAGTGTGAGCCAGATAAAGGATGCCTTGATGTATTAATCCAATCATAAGCTAGGTTAGGGAATGCAGTATATACTATAGGTTCATAGTGCATCAGTGTATTGTGGAATAATTTTTATAAGTTCCAATGATTTGGAAGAAAATGGGATAAAGAATAATGTGAAAAGGCGGAAAAACTCAATGTATAGAAATACAATTGGAAGCATACTTTGGTGCAAAATCTGTGAGATATAATGGGAATGCACCTGATGCACTATATACCAGAAGTGATGCAAAATAAATATTAAATAAGTAAATGATTTTAGAGTATTTGTCTAATCATCCTCCACATTCCAAATGATAGGATTTATGTGGAAAAATGCTATAATAGTAGAGGGTTAAGGCACACTGATATGAAATACAGAACTCTATATATGTATGTATGCGTCTGACCACATGGTGAGCAAAAGCTTATAGAAAATTAGAGTGTAAATAGCAATTATATATACTAATGTCTGGCACCACACAAGGATTAATTAGAAGAGATCTTACAAACATTGTGATATTTATTCTTTCTCTCATTTATTTTTTTTCCATTGAATACATTGAGAGTAACTCCCACATGGATTAAATACTCCAGTGTCAATTGGCTCACCTCCCACAGACAGATACAGGCTTCTCAGCAGCGATAGTGATTTACTGCATTTAAGTGCTCCAAACCTGTTGGGTGCGATAGAGACTGCACTTTGCAGTAAATGTACTGAAGGAATCGAGTGAGGTGGTGTGAAGAGGAGGGATTCTGGTGAGAAACTGCTATATCACATCTAATTATGGGCCATAGAATTTATTACAAATTTTTTTTTTCTTTTTAGTGGGAAAAGCCTCAGGTAGCCTTGCTCTTCGATTTTCTTCTCCTTTCCTTTTTGGGTGGTTCAGATGATTTAAAGGGAGAGCTGGACACAAGATCAGCCCAGGAAGAATCGGGAGAGTCTTTACCCATTGAGAGCTTCTTCTCGTCTTGAGTAAAGGGGTTGGATACAGTCTGTCTCAGATCCTCCGTAGATGAGTGCAGATCTTCTTGTAGCAGATCTTCTTGGAGTGGGGAGAATTTGTTAGACAAGGTAAGAGTAGAAAACTGATGTGACGCTCCACATGGGAAGCTGGAGAGGTGGAAATATTATTTAAACAGCAGGTATTATTATTTAGAGAAGAACCAGATGCTTTTTTTCTTGTATGCAGAGCTTCTGGCAGGAGCTACAGTGGCAGATATGATGGCTGCAGATTTCTCAGGGACCTGAAGGACAGTTTCAGCAGGAAGGGCAAGACATTGTAATTCTGCGAAGTGCTTGTGCTGGAGCAGGAGCGAGCTACATTAGCATCGCAAGGGCAATATAAGTGCAGGCTGTGTCCAATTCAGAAATTCAGAGAGATTCTGGGTTTGAAATCTCTGGTAGAATCATTCAAAAAAAGGCGCATTGTTGCAGGGTAACGTAGTGCAAAATTAATTCCACGCTGATGAAGGATTGTTTTAATGGGGTTGTAAGCTTTTAGCTTGTTAGATAATTCTTTAGAATAGTCTCTGAAAATTAGGATTCTGTTTTCTTGCCAAGTAAGTGCACCTAATTGCCTCGCTTTTTGAAGAATCAGTTCAGTATGCGTGGTTTAGAAATCTGGCAATGATGGGCCTGGGTTTCTGGTCGGGTCCAGGCCTTGGATTTAAGATACGGTGAGATCTCTCGATGATTAGGTCTTGGCTGGCTGGTAATTTAAGCAAAGAAGGAAGTACATGAGTTAGAAGAGCACTAGTGTCTCCTAGTTCAACACCTTCAGGAATCCAGAAATCTAAGGTTGTTACGTCTGTTTCTATTTTCAATATCATCTATTTTGTCCTGAAGGTTCCTAATAACTCTGTCCTGCTCCTGATGGTAGCCTGTAATGTGTTAATGGAATCTTCATTTTGAGATGCTTTAACATTAGTAGCGCTGATTTTTGATCAAGTGCCTGCATATTATTGATATTTTGTTGAGATGCAATTTTAATACATTGATTTCACTTATTAGTTGCTGAAACATTGCCTCCACTCTATTAAGAGAACTGTTATGTGGAGATTGGTCTGCCATTATTGTAGGCCTTAATAGAGAAATTGAAAAGCTGTAGATAACTCGTTCAGTAATTATGAGGCAATAAAAATACTGTACCAGAGCTGTTCTGCGATGTACATATAGTAAGATCTCAGATGTTGGTGAAGGTAGGAAGTCTGGAATCTGTAGGATGGATGATGATATTTGGTGAATCCAGGGAGATGAAGAATCAAGCAGCCATCTTCAGCACAGCGCCCTCTGGCTCCCAAGGCCATTTCTTTAAATATGAGTTTGCCCTCTGGCTGAAGTCACTGGCAGAGGCCCTACCAGATACTGAGACTAAGCAAGAAATGTTGCTGACTGTTAAACAGAGTATAGAATCCAACAGTCACCAGCGAAACACCTCTGTTGATGCCTTGAATGCAGCAGCCCATTCTGTGACTGGAGATATCTGGATCAGAAGGCATTCCTGACTGCATACTGCTGGCTTCCCACCAGACACCCAACAAAAGATTATGAATGTACCCTTCAATGGTGCCTATCTGTTTGGACAGCAGGTGGAGAACTTTCATAAGGAGTCTGATAAAACCAGAACAACTCCCTACAACCCGCAGAGGGGTACAGGACATGACTCTTACCATAATAAACAGTCCTTTCATAGCAAAGGCAGAGGGAGCCCTCAGACAGATCCCAGCGACCTCAAGGCCAAAAGAAGACACAGCCAAATGCACAGGTGTTGAAAGCGCTCAGTGCCACCATCCAAAGCTCTGGCCCTGAATCCGCTTCAGTTATCCGAGTTGGACCACTCCTCCCTAAGGCGCACCTCACCCAGTTTTATTGTCAGTGGCAAGCCATTTAAACAACTGTGTTCTTACAGATAATCCAAGAGGGCTATTTCCTGTAATTATTGGAAGTCCCCAGACAGTCCAGCCAGAAGGTAATTCCCTTTGTCAGCTCAGGTGTCAGAGCTGCTGCACAGGAGATTGTGGGCCTGCTCAGAAACAAGGCAGTGGAAACAGTGCCAGGGTCAAATGGAACAAAGGGTTCTACTCCACTACTTGCTAGTTCCCAAGAAATTATACCTCATAAAACTGAAAAGTACATGGATCGAGAAAATTCAAGATTTTTTCTGGGATCTTTGCTATCTTAACTGAAACAACATGACTGACTAGCATCTCTAGATATACAGGATGTATACAAGCATATACTTAGCATCCCAACAACGCAAGTGCCTATGGTTCTTTGTGGAGTGCAACATTACCAATTCAGAGTCCTGCCCCCTGGGCTTTCCTCAACGCCATGAGTCTTTATGAAGTGCTTCACAGACAGGAGACAGAACATGCAGTGACCACTGCCTTACAATTTCTGACATCCATGGAAGTTCTGCTAAACCTTCCAAGTCACAGCTAGAGCCTTCCCAGTTATACAGTACCTGTTCGTACAAAAAAATACTCCTGGCGCAAGGAAAGGCACAATGCTCCACCTAAAAAATATGTAGAGGAAAAACAAATACAGGTGCACAAAAAGCAGGCACAAGCCAAAATAAAGATGCTTGAAGTGCAGATATTTATTAGAGTCAGGTGTAAACACAAAAAACGCACTCACTCCCTGGTAATTCGGATCACAGGGTGTATGGGATGCAAAGATACAGTTACTGTAGTTGTGTTTTTCCTCACATTTTACAAGGACATGTAGGCTATCGTATTTCTTTTTGTGTGCCACCTTCAAAATCTTTTTAATTGGTAATTTTTCTTTCTTGGTAAAGAAAAAATGTACTGAGGTAGCTGAGGCAGTCATAGCTGGAAAGGCAGCAAAGATAGGCCATTCTGTGTCTCATATTCTGCATCACCTTGTCTTTTCATCTTAGAAATTCAGTTGTCTCTCTTTGTCATTCTTAAAGTGAACCAGCATATTAACTCTGCCCCCAAAGAGCTTTTATAGGATTCCCATACTGTTATTGTCGAGGTAAGATGGTATCTTAATTTTGAAGAAGTTCTTAGTACATTTTTTTAAAACCAGCACAGTTTGTTTACAGCTGTATACTGTGTATATCTTGTGTATCTTGGGAGATTGAGCTGAGGAACTTACAATGATGTCACAAAAAGTGATAGCAGGTACAGGCAAGTAGCCAGAGCAGATGATCTGGTTTTCATGTTACAAAATAGACGTGTGGACATAGTTACAGAAAAGGTGAAATGTAAATACATAAATGGTACAATATGAAATAAAAGCTGAAATTAATCTAAAGACAGTGCGTTTTTTTAGTCCCCCCCCCCCAACTCATCAGGGGCTCTTTAAAGATTACTGCAAAGTATCTTTGTTATTATTTTGGTACATATTAGAACTTTGAAAAGTTTGCTTTTTTGTCTTAATTCTTAGATCATGACTAAATGTGTGGCTGTTTTGCAAGAACTCCCCAGTTCAGTCTGGCAGAGACGGTATTCAGGCATGACAGAGAGCATTCAACATATGATAGCCTGCACTACTTACCACATGGCAAAGGTATTGGTTTACTGTGAAATCAGTTTTGTCTCAGCATGCTTTTTCACTGTAATACACATAGTGACAGGTTCTCGGGGGTCTCCCAAAGGGAGGGTAAACTAGCCAGAATTCTTAATTGGATGCCTAAAAGTCACAACACAGTGAGGAGCAGGCAGGGGGAGTTTGCTTACATGCAGACACTTTTTTCCTGGCATTTTGAAAGTCACTGTAGTATTTTGTTTTCTCTGAGGGTTCACATAAACATATGTATAAGATGGTCACCACTTTTATTACCTGGTGGTCCCCAGATTCAGGACATCTGCTTCAGCTTTTGTTCCTATACTTTCATGGAACAAAATATGTAATCAGGACTCAAAAAAACAGTTCAGGAAAATATAACTTTCATTTGATAGGCAACTAAGGGCATTTGATGTGGACATATAGTGCTCACATTCACATAACTGATATTAACATATCACAGATGGGGATCTGAGAACTAGAAGAACCCACAGTTGAATATCTTCCTACATGAGCTTCACCCTGGTCTTCACAGTCACTTTGAAAAGTTAGCAACCTCTGTCCATTTTACACAAAGGTCATAACCCTTTACCGGGATTCTCTTTTTTGTCTATGGATGAAAATATATTCAGTGTTAGTCATCCCCCACTGAACTGAGCAGCGACAGGATGAATCCTTTGAAATGCTAAGGTGGGACTGCAGTTATGCTGTCCTTAGTGGGGGTCTAACCAACAGCTCTTCCCTGGCAACTTTCCTGCTTACCGGACCTTTGGACTCCCCTCAGGTGCTCTGTTAAGGATGAATCCTCCTGAACCCATGCAGTCACAACTCAGTTCCCATGGGGGCCTTTGACTGCACAATAGGTATACAGTGCCTTCTGTTGTACCTTGTAACACAAGGATGTCCTACTGGACATGGACTATAGCCTGGAATACAACAATCTGGATCTCTGTGGTCCTGGTGGGAACCTCTGTCTAGGAGTGATGTTGCTTTTTTTCCTCTGGGCAGCACTGGGGACTCATGGAGACCAGTGCCAGAGGAGAGGATTCGACCTGCCTGGACCTGGGGCAGTCTATTACGTCAGGTTCAGCAAACTCTTTCAGACATACAGTGACTCTGAACCTACTCCGAACTTGAGACCATACCATCTCCACAAGCCCTGTCCCATACACACAGCCACCTTAGATGCACCATTGCCTTCTCTTCAGTTCAGAATCATACTCTCAGCTCATCAGCATTTTTCTAGGATTCCATTGTATCTTCCAAGAGACATACCATGTAGGGACAAGCCTTCAATCAGGGAAAAAGGGTATCAAGAACCACAAAATGTTGGGGAGGGTTACATGTATAAATATGGAAATTTCAATTTCGCTAGACTTGTAAAATTGGTGTTATCAGATGTATTTAAGTCATATAGGTAATGTAAATTTGTCTTGCTGCACCAGAGCTACCAAAGATTTCATTTTATTTTGCAGGTGCTATGCTCTTGGGAAGAATATGAGTTGTCATCAGCTATTATAGATGCTGGGAAGAAGCTGTTATTTGATATCTCAGAGAGTGTGTCAAGCCTTGGTCCAACAGGACAGTCTAAACTTACTGGGAATGATGGATTAATGAAAGCAGTGGAATCAGAAGGTGAAAGACAGGTAATGTTTATATGCTATATTTAAAACTGGCTTCTGTTGATTTTTTAATATTGTAGGCCAGATTTTGAAAAGAACAAAAATGCAATTCTGTGTTGTTTTTCCTTGCCTTCCCTTTTATCTTGTAACAGTCAATCTCTTCCATAGAGCACCACTCTTTGATCTTAGAGTAAGAGGCACTAGGACTCCATGAACACCAAAACTTTTTGGGCCACAACATCACTACACGTTTGCTGTCAGCATATTAAACAGCACTAGTCCTAACCACCTCAGTTCCTTTTTTCCTGCCATCAAGGAGGTACTGTTTGACCGCGTCAGGAACCAGAACTTCTCTGCATTCTGAATAGCTTTTCTTTCTGATTCCTTGTAGTTTTCATGGTTTCTAACAACATTGGTGTTTTCATCTGCTTACCACTTTAAGCAGATATTCAGCACTTGCTCTGTGCTCTGGAACAGTCAGAGTAGTTTGAACCAATCCCAGCATGGATCATGTGACCTCTGAGTCTTAACTGTCATTAACTTTTAGTAAAGACTCAACTCCTTGGACTTTGCTCTGAAAAGTTTTGATGTTATCATTAGTAAAACTTTTAAAATAATTCATTTGAATCTGTATTTTGTTCTGATTCTAGCTCTAAGTTTTAGGCTTTTTAAATACATTTTGTCAGTTCTGGAAACCAGTTGTGATTGCCATTCACCATTGTCTATTTTACTTCAACTCTGAAATAGGACCCGAGTATTTTTTCTATTGGGGTATGGTTTTCTTGGTTCTTTTTTTTGTAAACTTTATTTAAAAGTCAGCATTACATACCTTTATATTGACACACCTTCAAATACTGCAGAACATTATATAATCACAGCGTATCTTGTACTTAAGGATACATTTGTCTTTAGAATAGAATCATTCAACTGTAGTACATTGCTCATACATTTGTTTTCGTATACAGTATTATTAAACCACCAGTTTATACTAGTAGACTTATAGTTAGATCTTCCCTTGTCAATTTTCATCATTCATTACTGCTGGGTAAGTGCCGGAAGTGTGCACCTGCCACGGGAGCCTTTTTTGGGGGGAGAAATCGGCGCTGCCCATGTGTCTGACGCATTGCGTGGCGCATGAGGGTTGTCCGTTAGGCACCTCCTTCATCCCAGTTCTGTTTCTCCTACTGTGGAGGTAGTACCTGCTGTGCGAGTGACTAGTTTTCACCTGTGTCATCTGGCCTATTTTCAACGGCGCATCTCTCCATCCCGGTTCTAGCCCACTTGGCACCGTTATCACTGGTAAGACCATTCCATTACTTTCACTAGACGGTGCTGGGTCTTTTTCTGTAAATTTGCTGTTATTTTCATGTCATGTCTGGTTCAGGGGCTAAAAAGAAATCCATAGCGGGCTGTGCCCCCATGCGTCGGTGCCCCTGTGGCCGGCATTTTTCTATTTTGGACCGATGTGATGTCTGCCTTCGATGCCTGGGGCCCAGTCATGACATGGACAACTGTGACACCTGCTTCTCCATGGACCACTCTGTTTTGGAAATCCACACATTCAAAGTTGTCAGGGCTCCACCAACTTTTGAGGACGGCGTCAGCCGCTGGTCGCCAAGGCCAGATCTCAACCCCTTCTCTGGGTCCCTCCTGGGTCTATGTGGCTCAGTGTGGAGGAAACCTCAGATTTCTGCCTTGCCGTCAAGGAGGTTTCTTCTGCAGTACTGGAGGAACAACTCGGTTGCGTGCGAGACCGAGTTGTTGGCTATGGCAGTCACCTCCATGGAGGTGCAGGCTCCCCGGTGTCATGGCCCAGGCTGCCTGGCAGACCCTCAGCGCCACCCTCCGGTCGTCCGGATCCTTGCGCCATTTGTGGCACGGTGATCGAGTCAGCGCCCGTGGGCTTATGCCGTGTGCTCTTGTTGTCATATACCAAGAGCTCTCCTGGGTCACTAAGCTTGGCAGTCTGCATGGTCTTTTCCTCTTTGGAGGAGGATCAATCAATCAATCAATCAAAATCTTTATTTATTCAGGCGAACATCATTGAGCATAGCTCATTTACAAGATGGACCTGAGTGGTCATAACAATAAAAGGTTACAAATTGTACACAAAAACATGATACTGAATAAGCACAAATACAAACATTTATGAATGAGACAGATATACAAATATTTACATATATACAAGGCAAAATGACAATAAACCTAAAACCTATTAAAGGAGAGAAACAAACAGTTTAGTAGGGATAAGGCTTGGATAGTGGGACTTGGGTGGGTATATATGTATGAAGTTTGATGGAGAAACGAGCTAGAGGAACGATAGAAGAATGGGGAGCTTTAAAAAGGGGGTGGAGGAGAGAGGGGTGGGAGGACTAGGCCTTGTGGAAGCAGTTGCATGATTCTGGGAATAGGCTGGTGTACAGCTTTTGAAGGATGTTAAAGGAATCAGGTATCCAGTTTCAATGTCTTTTGAAGAGAATTCCAGATAAGTGCTAGGAATAGTGATTGCAGCTCTTCCGCACTGGGTGCAGGTGATAGGAATCTTCAGCATGATCAGTTTATTGATCCTCAGGGTGTAAGGCCTGGATGTGATCCGGTTGAAGCAGTCTGAGATGTAGGAAGGGAGTTTGTTTGTCAGAGCTTTGTAGATCCAGATAGCAGCGTTTTTATTTCTTCTTTGTTGCAGGGATGTCCAACTGACTGCATTGTAGAGAGAGCAATGATGGGTGCTGGAGGGAAGGTCTGTAATGAATCTAATAGCTCTATGATACAAGGTGTCTAATTTGTTTAAATGGGAGAGGGAGCAATGACCATAGAGGAAGTCAGCATAATCAATGAGGGACAGGAATGATGCTAGGATTAATCTTTGTTTGGAATCTCTGGTCAGGTAGTGTTTGATCCTATAGAATAGACCAAGTCTTTGTCTTAGCTTTTCAGGAGCTCTTCAATGTGGGTAGTATAGTCAAGTTTATTGTCTATCCATACTCCAAGCTATTTGAATTTGTCTACATATTCCAGATTTTCACCAAGGATGGTAGAGAGTTGTGGAGGGTGAATGATGGGACAGTGGAAGAGCAGTTCTTGGTGGCAAAGAACATAGCTTTGGTTTTCTTGGCATTTAGTAGTAATTTTTTCTAATAGGTTGTGCTGAAGGAGGGAGAATTCAGACTGTAGAAGCTCACAGGCTTTTGATGGTGAGGGATTGCTGACATATAGTACAGTGTCATCTGCAAAAAGGTGAATATTAGATTGTGAGAGATTGGAGTCAATATTGTTGATGTAAATGGCAAAAAGGATGGGACCCAGGATGGAGCCTTACGGTACACCTCTTAGGAGTGGTTTAGAGGTAGATAGATCACCTTCATTTTTTACCAGTTGTAATCTTCCGGAGAGATAGCATCTGAACCATTTAAGAGAAAGTGAGTCAAGGCCTATGGAGTTCAGAGAGGAGATTAGAAGTTCATGATCCACAGTGTCAAAGGCTTTACTTAGATCCAGAAACACAGCACGGGTATTATTCTTTTTGTCTAAGGCAGTCTGCCAATCATTTGTGACTTTTGCTAATGCAGAGATGGTGCTGTGCATAGATCTAAACCCAGATTGAGCTGGATTAAGGAGATTGTTGGTATCGAGGTAGGCAGTTAACTGAGAGTTTACCAGCTTCTCAAGCATCTTGGATAGTACTGGTAAGATGGAAATGGGCCTATAATTGTTGAGGTCCATGGGATCACCTGCCTTAAGTAATGGAAACACTTGAGCTGTCTTCCATATTGAGGGGATAGAACCAGTGGCAAGTGACAGATTGAAGAGGTGGGTGAGGGGGGCGGCTAAGGCATGCAGTGCTACTTTTAGAAAGTAGGGATCCAGGGAGTCTGCACCTGCACTTTTAGTTGTATCAAGCTGGAGTAGAAGGTCTTCTACTTCTTTTAAGAGTATTGATTTGAATGAGAATGTGGAAGCAACCTTTTGTCCCTCAGTAGATTGTAGGTTTAGTGATGATCTTAATAGGTTTGCAGGAGAGGAGTCGAAAGCCAGGCCAGCTGTAGTGAAATGATCATTAAAGGCATTCAAGATATTTTGCTTGTCAGTGATTTCAGTACTATTTAGGTGAATTTTGGGTGGTAAGATAGGGGTAGAAGGATGACCCGCAGGCTGATCCAGACTGGCAACCCGACTCCTCAGAGTCAGAGAGCCCTCTGGGACATGGCACCAGATGGCCCAGCATTCCTTCTCCCAGACTTCAGAGCCTGTAGTCCTGACAGCTCTTCACGCCATGGTTGGCATTTGGGGGCCTGTGCAGGACAGTGGCCTGGGAAGACTGGGTGTGGTCACTTCTCCTGGATGGACATGGCAGCCACCATCTCTGGTGCTGCTGTGACCCTCCTGGTGGGGACAGGGACCCCCTCTTCTGTGGCCTCCCTTGAGGGGCCTGCGGAATTGGGGAACCTATATTGCCGGGTAGGAGGAAGAGGGCAGCTTTGGAGTCTGAAGAGTTGAGGGGCCGGGGTGAGGCACGTAAGCCCCCTGCCACTGCCCTTCGGGGACTGGGGAGGAGCCGGAGCGCCGAACCCCACCTCTTCTCTGAGGTCTCTGGGGCTCCCTTAGTTGGCAGCGCAGAGGGTTGCCCTTCTCGATCCATGCAACCCCAGTTGTGCTACTGGGGAGAGTCTCCCTCAGAGCTCATTCTGGGTTTGTTTCAACATTTACAGCCTTCGCTGCCCAGTTCAACCCCCGAGTCCCCCTGCCTGGCAGGGTCTCAGATCCCTGGCAGAGGCAGGGCACATTTGGTCAGGTGCCCCTCCCCAATCCCTCTGCAGACACCTCCCCCTCTCTCAGGCCATGTGGGTCTTATGGGTCCCTTAACCTGGGAGACATTCAGGGACACTGCAGCAGCCTTCCCTAGGTATGTGAGAGCCGTGGACAAAACAGTTCTTCCACCTGACTCCCCCCACAGCAGGAGGACCCAGAACACTCAAGCTTCTCTGTGTCCTCATCTTCCTTCTCTGGGGAAGAGAAACGACCTGTCCACCTGTCCTCCAATGCTGATTTCATGGAATATCAGCAGTTCCTCTCGAGGCTAGTGCAGGAGTTGCATATTTCTCACATCATACAGAGCAATACCGAGTGGGGGACGTGCTCATTCTTCAGCAAGTTCAGTGCTCATCATCTGGTGGTGCCCTCGTGGCCCATCCCATTCCAGGAAGCATCTATCCGCACCTGGCAGTCTCCAGCCGCCTCTTCTCCAGCCCCGGTAGACTACAGGAGGAGGTATTGCACTCCCCAGGAGTCTCTGGGTTCTCTACCTCACCCATCTTCGGGGCTGACATCCTTAGATACTCCTTCAGGACTTTGGCGCCTGGCGCATGACCGACCCCCAGATCCGGATTGCACGGAGTTCAACCAGTGGACTAGAAGGGTGTTCTCTTCAGCTCATGCGTTTCTTTGCAAAGGTTCTCATCAGGCTCACCATGCTGCCTAAAAGAGGCATTTGTGGTCGATGCTAGCACAGGTGCCTGCCTGATTCGGAGGAATCTAGACAGGCCATAGCCCTCTCTGCACAGGGTCTGGAGCATGCAAGGCACCAGGCAAGGGCATTTTATGATGCCAGTGAGGTGGCATCCAGACTAGCAGGGACAGCGATCTGCATCAGGCAGAAGGCGTGGCTTCGTCTGTCCAGATTGTCACCCATTGCCCAGCGTAAGGTGATTTCCTCAGTTTTCCTGGGGACCTGTCTTTTTTCCCGCAGGGCAAGGAGGACTTTACAGGGGCGCCTTCCATCCCCCTGGCCATGGGGGACATCTCCTCATCCTGACCAGCCTTAGACCTCGCTTGGTCTAGTATGGCTATAGGGTCTCCCCCTCCTGCATCTCACCCACAGGAGGCTGAGGAAATCCGTTCCCTCAGGGTTGTGCTAGGTCCCTCTGGGGGCTTGGCATTACTAGCAGTAATGAATGGTGAAGATTGACAAGGAAGATATAAAATTATGTACCTACCGTAATTCTTGATCTTTTCTTGTATCTTCACCATTCATTACTGATTCCTGCCCAACTTCCCTCGGGGCCTTAGTTCTTGGCTGCCTCTCCACCCTGCTTGCCTTCCTCTTCACAGTCAATTGGGGCAGAGTCCCCCTAGTACCTCAGGGCTCTCTGTTTCCTTCTCTAAGTCTCAGAGTGTTCAACTGGGAGGACGGTGAGTAGGATCTTTGCCCATATCTCTGAGGGAACTCCCTGGGATTCTCTTCACGATGCACTAAGTTGTCCCCCTTTTTTGACTTGGATAATCCTCTTGATCATGTCATCTTCTAGCAATTAGCTGTTTCAGTACATTCTTAGGAGAGTCTGTGGGATTTTCCTCCCTCCTTTTTTTCCTCATGGCACGGATGTCCCGTAGTTCTCTTCTCCTGAAGTGGGGACTACGTCAATACCCTTGTGGGAAAACCTGTAGCTGGTTTTTCCCATCTCCTTCTCCTCCTTTTCAAAGTCAATCTGGTCACACCTCTCCTCTAATCAGGACTGCTCTCCTCACCCAAGGGACAGTTTGTAGAGGTCCATGCCCAAAGATTTTCAAAATGTATACGGCTAAAGGGTAGGAAGAAAGATAAGTCTCTGCCAATACTTTTCCAAGGCCATCTCTATTTCACTCCGGGCCTTGGTACAGTAGCCTCTGGAACTGGTGGGATCCTTGCTCTCTTGTCTTCATTTCCTCAGGATTTTGAAGCTATTGTAAGCCAGTGGCCTTCCAATTTAGGCAAGGCAAGGCAAGACAAGGTAACTTTATTTATAGGGTGCCCAATCCTGGAGGCTCTGGGCGCCTAACAATATTTAAAACAAAACATAATAAGAAACTGCATAAGTAAATAATACAATAGCAATACTTAAATAAAAAACATAATAATTTAAAATAGATTAAAAAGGCATTCAGATTATCACAGCAAGGACTAGCACAGGGTGTACTCAAGAAACTGGAAAAGCCAGGACAAAGAGGTGGGTCTTCAGCCTCCGCTTGAACACCTCAACTGAGGGAGCCTCCTGGACAGAAGGTGGTAGCGAATTCCACAGGATCAGCCCAGAGACACTAAATGCATGATCTCCTGAGGTCTTGAGCTGAACCCTGGGAACGTCCAGGAGGCCCCTCAAGAGGAGTGGAGGAGCAAGCAGAGTCATCGGTGTCAGGAGTTCTGACAGGTAACCCGGACCCAGTCTGTATAGAGCCTTGAAGATGAGAAGGCCCATCTTAAAAAAGACCCTCCACCTGACCAGCAGCCAGTACAGAGCCCGCAGGACTGGAGTCAAATGACTGGACCTCGAAAGGCCCATCCACAACTGGACTGCCGCATTCTGCACTAGCTGAAGTCTGCATAGGGTCCCTCTCATGACCCCTAAGTATAGAGAGTTGCAGCAGTCAAGTGTGGAGGTCACAAAACCATGCACTAGCGTCGGCAGGTCCTCGGACGGAACGAGGGGCTTAATCCAGGCAATGCTCCACAGATGATAGAAACTGCCACTGACAACAGATGACACCTGATCTTCAAAAGTCAGTCTGTTATCAAGGATCACGCCCAGATTTCGCAACCTCGGGGCAGTCGCCAATGGAGCAGAACCCATGAAAAGCCCTGAGTCAGCCTCAGTTGGCAGCCCATCGTGTCCATGACCAGGCTCGATCACCAGTACCTCCATCCTGGCTGGGTTAAGTCTCAGCCAGCTGGAACCCATCCAGTCATTGATTTTAGCCAGACAGTTGTTAAGCACATCAATCGCTCCTGATGTTCTGGGGGCAAAGACAAGTACAGCTGGGTATCATCTGCATAACAGGAAACTCCACACGTACTGTCAAATAATCTCACCCAGGGGCAGCATGTACACTATGAACAGCATCGGTGACAAGATCGAGCCCTGCAGCACTCCACAAGACAGGGGCATTGGGGAGGAGGAGAAATTCCCCATCCCCACCCGTTGCACCCTGCTTGAGAGAGAGGACATAAACCACCTGATGACAGTACCGGCGAGTCCACAAAACTCACAGAGCCAATCAAGAAGCACAATGTGGTCCACAGTGTCAGATGCTGAGAAGAGATCAAGGAGAACAAGAACTGACTTGTCTCCTCTATCTCTATCCCTGAGCAGATCATTATGCACCCTCACTGGAGTTGTTTCTGTGCTGTTTCTATCCCAAAAACCTGACTGAAATGACTCATAGATGTCCAAGGACACCAGGCAATCCTCGAGCTGATGTGCCACTAACTTCTCAACAACCTTGCCCAAAAAGGGTAGGTTGGAGATTTTACGTGGCGGAGAGCCCTCCTTCCTCCCCTTTTATCCCTTACTCATATCTTCTTCTTCCTCGTATCTCTTTCTCTTTCGCTTCTCTTCTGTCTGTGAGACCGCCCCAAGGATTGGGGCCCTATGGTCACTTAGGGTAGGAATCTTCTTCCTCTGTCGCCTAATCGGCTTATACCTTTTCAGTTTATATCCTTCCTGATCCTATCCCTTGGCTCTCTTGCCTCACCTTATTTTTCAAACAACATGAAGTCTTGCTGTATTCTGACAGTAGCAGTGAGTCCCAACCTTGAACTGCCCCGGAGATGAAAGAGTTAACTTTCCATGCCAGGCATGGAACGCTGAGCTCGAGGTCGGTTGAGACTCTGTCTATTGCTGTTTAAACTCAAACCGTCAGATTCTTTACTCCGCCTCACTGAACAGTCGCTCCGGAGATTTCTCCTTCTGCTCGGTTCAATTTGTCGGTTAAAGTACCATTTTTCTCGATTTTCGACTGAATTTAAACTGCAGCCTGTCGGTTCAGTCTCTGTCTGTGGTATTCGTGAGTACTAGATAGGTTTTATATTTAATCTTATTCTGTGTGGAACTTGTAAACGGTTTATCGGTTCGGTTTGAACCGATCAAGTTGTTTAAAAATCCTAAATTGTATTTTTAGAGTGTGGTTACCGGTTCTTATCGGTTCTAAAAAAAAAACAGATTTTTTTACGTTTTTCACGACCCGTGACACGGTCAGGAACCGATAAGAGGGTCTTGCCTGGCGGATTGCCATTAAAAGAGTAAGTTTGGTTAGGACTGGCACAATGTCTGAGAAACCCAAAAGAAAAAACGGGCCCACTGGGTTTCAACACTGTAGTGTGTGTGGGGAAGTCTTTGCCAAGGCTGACCCCCACACCACCTGTGTTTATTGTCTGGGGTTTGACCACCTCAATGCAGACTGCCAGATTTGTAAAAATTTTCCTGCAGCTACCATAGAAAAACGAGTTGGTAGGCTCAGAGAAAGGGAGGCCAAAAAGTCCGCTGAACCGGATAGCCAGCCTGGTTCGGTTCAAACCGAACCAGAAGGAGTGCCCTCTGACCAGGGCGAGACTTCTTCGGCCAAAAGGAGATCCGATTCTGAGGAGTCGGTTCCAGCTAAGAGAACAAGAAAGGAAAAATCAGCTGGTGTGGATCCAAAACTTTCTTCTCCAACCGCTGAAGAAATAGCCAAAGCAATAAAAATTGTGCAGTCGCTTTCCCCGGTTCCGACCAACCGGCACCATCAGGGAGGCATTCTCGGGTTGGCCGGTTCCCCACCGTTCAAGAGTATGAATTAGAGGAGTTTATGAACTGGAGAAGGAGGAAGAGGAGTATGAGGAAAGTGAATGTGGTTTTGAAAGTCTGGATGTGCCCATTGACCCGGACATCTCCCCAGACAGACCTTCAGGGGTGTCACCTCCTAGGCTTTCTGAGTCCCCCTCCCATTTCATGTTTTATAAAAAAAGTGGATGAAACCCTCCAGCTTCCTATGGAAGAAGCTGTGGATGACCAGGAGGAGCCTGACTATGTGGAAATGATGGATATCCCAGAGTCTAGGAGGCTGTCTATTCCCTAGCACAAATCTTTTGGGAAACAGACATTTAAGATTTTAAAGACTCCTAACACCATACCTCCTGTGGATAAAAGAATGGACAAGAGGTATACATTGTCAGGCTCAGATACGGAGTTCCTTACACAACAATGCAGCCATGTTGGGGCAGTGAAGGCTGCAGCCTGTGATAAGGCAAATATTCCCTTGGCTTCACACACCCCAGATTAGGACTCCAGGAGGATTGATTCCATGGCAAAGAAACAATAATGGCAGCATCCTTGGGACTCAGACAGGCCAACTACATGGCCTATACTGCTAGGTATCAGAAATCCAGATGGGACACTGTCATGGCTTTAGCAAAACAGGTCCCTGGCCAGCTTGCCAAGGAGCTGGAGCAGGTGGCTGCTGATGGTATTGAGGCATCCAAGGTGCAATTCCATGCTGCAGTGGACTCCAATGATGTGTCATCTAGAGTCATGGCTACATCTGTGGCACTTCGCAGAATGGCTTAGCTCAGATGTACTAGCCTGTCACAGGATACCCAAACTAAGGCCATGGATATTCCTGTTGTGGGTAATTCTCTGTTTGGGGAGCAAACGGAGAATTACATGAAGAAAATGGATGAGTATAGGACCACCTATAGGAGTGCCCAGGCCAAGGAAAGGCAGGCCACTCCTCAAAGGCAGCATCCCAGGGGCAGGGGCAGGCCTTTTCACAGGCCTTTCTACCAAGCTCAGGCCTCCTCTTCTGCCTATGCTCAGAGGGGTTCTTTAGAGGAGAGGCAGAAGGGTACAAGCAGACCTGCTTCCACCCTCAGCCAAGCCCCTGCCAAACAGGCACCCTGATGGGTTTGCAGGGCCAATTCTCCACGCCTGTAGGGGCAGGCTGGCTTACTTTGTCCAGGACTGAAGTCTCTAACATCAGACAAGTGGGTCCTGGAAGAAGTAAGCCAGGGACTGGTTCTCAGCTTCAAAAAATTTCCAAAGCTAAGAACCAGATCTTTTCCACCTGCAAATCCCTCAGAGGCACTTGCCCTAGAGGCAGAGGTCTCTTCCCTTCTGGCTCTCAGAGCTGTGGATCGGGTTCCACCCCTACACCAGGGCAAAGGATTGTACTCCAGGTACTTCCTTACCCCAAAAAAGACAGGAGATTGGCGGCCCATCCTGGATCTCAGATATTTAAACAAGCACCTTTTAAAGCCAAAATTCAGAATGGTGACTCTGGGAATAACCTCATCGCTAAGGCCAGGGGACTGGCTAGTGTCCCTGGACCTCAAGGATGCCTATTTCCATATTCTCATCAGAAGCTCCCACTGAAAGTACCTCAGGTTCGAGCTGCCCTCAGGCCATTACCAGTTCAGAGCAATGCCCTTCAGACTAACCTGTGCTCCAAGGGTGTTCACAAAATGCCTGGCAGTAGTAGTTGCTTCTCTAAGAAGACAAAGGATTGCCATCTTCCCATACCTAGACGACTGGCTCATAGTAGGCCAGTCCCCAGACCAGGTCAAGTTACACCTACAGATAACTCAGCAACTGCTCACCTCTCTAGGTTTCCTTCTGAATCTTTCAAAGTCAGTTCTAGAGCCTGTTCAGCTCCTCACCTTCATAGGTGCAAAGCTAGATACAGAAAGGGCCAGAGCCTTCCTTCCCCTGGACAGGGCAAGGACCCTTATTACTCTGGCCTCCTCTTTCACCCTACAGGTGCCTCGACCAGCAAGGCATTTTCTGCAGCTCCTGGGGCACATGGCTGCTTCTACAGCAGTGGTGCAAGGAGCAAGATTTCAGATGAGGGACATTCAGTTCCATTTGAGAGCCTGTTGGTCTCAGAAAAAGGACCCTCTGATCAAACTGATCCCAGTGACTCGAACCCTGATCCAGGCCTTGCACTGGTGGCAGGATCTGAACAATCTGAGACAAGGAGTTCCTTTGTCACTCAGTCTCACTCTTAATCCTTACTACTGATGCCTCCCTCTTGGGGTGGGGCTCACTTGGGTGCCCTGACCACCCAGGGGTTGTGGTCCCTCAGGAATCTCTGCTCCACATCAATCTGTTGGAGCTCAGAGCAGTGTTTCTAGCACTTCAGTTTTTCCAAGTCTGTTCAGAACAAAGTTATTCAGAACAGACAATACCACTCACAATGTGGTACATCAACAAGCAAGGAGGCATTTGATCTACGGCCTTGTGCACAGAAGCAATGAAGTTGTGGTCCCTGGCCTATTCCCTGAACACCTCCCTCACCGCAGTACACCTCCCAGGCATGGACAATGTCCTGGCAGATGCTCTCAGCAGGATATCTCAGGGCCATCACGAATGGTCACTGGATCCCTTGGTCTTGGAGGTGATATTCTCCAGATGGGGCACCCCACAGATAGATCTTTTTGCAGTCCCAATCACCAACTTCCCCTTTTTTGCTGCAGGCCCCCAGTTTTTGGCTCAGTCCCTGGATGCCTTAGTTCTCCATTGGGAAGGGAAGTTCCTGTATGCTTCCCCTTCCCTCTCCTGTTCAAAGTGCTAGTCAAGATCAGGTCTCAACCCTGCAAAATGATCCTGATTGCTCCAGACTGGGCCAGACAGCCCTGGTATCCTCTCCTTTTGTCCTTATCAGTCCATCTTCCCCTGGCTCTTCCCAGGAATTACAACCTGTTAACCTGTGCTCAGGGGAGGGTTTGGTACCCGAATCTCAAATCTCTCAATCTCAAGGCCTGGCTCTTGAAGAGTTAGAGTTTGCTGATTTACACCTCTCCCAACGCCTTATAGATATTCTATAGGCTTCTAGGAAGCCTTCCACCAGAACTACTTATAATTTCAAGTGGAAAAGATTTTCCATATGGTGCTCTGGAAGCATATTTCCCCAGAGTCTGCTGATCTGCCCACAGTACTTGACTACATGGTTCATCTCAATAGCTTGGGACTCAGACCAGCTACACTAAGGGTGCACCTGGAAGCTGTTTCCGCTTTCATTTCAGCAGGTAAGCCCTCTTCTCTTTCAGCTCACCCTATTTTCTCCAAGTTTTTCAAGGGATTGCTTCATACCAATCCTCTATTCAAGGATCCTGCCTCTGCTTGGGATCTTAACATTTGCATTGCTCAGCTTATGCAACCCCCTTTTGAGCCTTTGTCCTCAACAGAGCTTAAGTACTTGACTTGGAAAACTGTGTTTCTGGTGGCCATCACTTCAGCCAGGCGCATAAGTGAGCTGCAAGCACTGTCAGTGGAGCTTGACTTTATTTCCTTCCATAGGGACAAGGTGGTCCTCAGGACTAACAGGAAGTTTTTGCCTAAGGTGGTTTCAGACTTCCACCTTAACCAATCTATGTCTCTTCCTGTGTACTTCACTGACCATTCCTCCTCTGGTGAGAGGAGGCTGCACAGTCTAGATGTGAAAAGAGCCCTTAGCTACTATATAGAACGTACCAAGGGTCATAGGTTTGACTCCCTCCAACTGTTCCTCACTTATGGTGAGGTAGGCAAAGGAAAACCTGCCACTAAAAGATCCATTGCCAGGTGGATTGTCTCTTGCATCCAATTTTGCTATGAAAAATTAGGTAAGGTTCCACCCTCAGGCCTGAGGGCTCACTCTACCAGAGGTACAGCTGCTTCCCTGGCTGCTGCCAGGGATATTCCTATTCTAGAAATATGTCAAGCAGCTACCTGGAAAACAGTTCACACTTTCACCAAGCATTACTCCCTGGATATCCAGGCTAGGAGTGATGCTCGGTTTGGCACAGCTGTGCTTCAGAGCCTATTTCCTAAGTAGGTTCTGCCCCTCCTCCATGTACTGCTTGGTAGTCTGCTACTGTCAGAATACAGCAAGACTTCATGTTGTTTGAAGAAAAAATTACTCACCTTAGTAATGTTGTTTCTTCTAATGGAGTCTTGCTGTATTCTGACCTCCCCGCCTTTCCTTCTCAGAACCTTTGTTTTTGGGATGTGGGTGGGCAGTGGCAGTGTTGGCACTCAGAGGTGCCCCACCTTTTTGTTATCACCCTTTCTTTGGGTGAGTGGGTGTTTGTTATTTCATTTTGGGTCTCCTGACTTGAGTCTTTGTTTTGGGACCAAAATTTGTTATTATGTTAGTAGCCAGTTGGCTAGTGTAGGTTTACAGCTTCCACATAGGACCTCAGTGAGTTTAGCTCATAAAGATCTGACGGTTTGAGTTCAAACAGCAACAGACAGAGTCTCAACCGAGCTCAACCTCAGCATTCCATGCCTGGCATGGAAAGTTAACTCTTTCATCTCCGGGGCAGTTCGAAGGTTGGGACTCACTGCTACTGTCAGAACACAGCAAGACTCCATCAGAAGAAACAACATTACTAAGGTGAGTAATTTTTTCTTCCACTATATCAGCGAAAGAAAGAAAGAAAGGGGGAGGAATTGTAAGGTTAAAAGTGGGGGATGAGGCTCTGGAGGACAGTGGGCAAAATGCTGAGGCCCTAAATGAATACTTTTGGTCAGTATTCACAAGGGAAAATCAGGGCCCACTGCAAGACAGCTGTATCAAAGCCGAGACCAGGGGGGTTCAGAGAATATGCACCTAGGAGTTCACCACAGACAGGGTCAGGAAGGGCCTGTCAGATATCAAACCTGACAAGGCCCCTGGCCCTGATGGTTTACACCTTAGTGTGCTCAGGGAGATTGCAGAAGAGCTGGCAGCACCCCTAACGCACCTGTTCAACAGATCACTGGAGTCGGGGGTAGTTCCAGGCAACTGGAGGGTGGCTGACATGGTGCCACTGCACAAGAATGGGGACAGAGAAGATACAGGTAACTATAGGCCAGTCAGCCTCACATCAGTAGTGGGTAAACTTATGGAGGCTCTTATCAAGCAAGATTTATTAGAATACCTCAAAGTAAATCACCTCCAGAACCACAAACAACACAAGTTTGTGACGGGCAGGTCATGTCAAACGAACCTTATTAAGTTCCTTGACAAAGTGACCAAGGAGTTGGACAGGGGTCATGCAGTGGACTTGCTTTACTTTGACTTCAGTAAGGCATTTGACACAGTCCTGCACAGGTTCCTCTTAAAAAAGCTAGAAAACCTTGGGGTAGCAGAACAGATAGTAAACTGAATATGGAGTTGGCTGAGGGACAGAAAACAAAGGATGGTAGTAAATGGGATGAAATCTAATGAGAGGCAGGCCACCAATGGGATGCCTCAGGGGTCAGTCCTGGGGCCGGTCCTCTTCAATGTTTTCATTAGTGTCATCAGCGAGTGCATAGATGGCAACATCACCGTAGTTGCGGATGACACAAAACTCAGCGGAAGAGTGGATAGAACGGAGGGAGTCAGACAAGTGCAGGAGGACCTTAAGAACTAGGCAAGATGGTCACAAATATGGCAATTAAACTTCAGTGCTAAGAAGTGTAAGGTGATGCACCTGGATAGGGCCAACCCCAAGGAAGAATACTGGCTAAACGGACTCCAGCTGATCTCTGCTGAGGAACGTGATCTGGGAGTCATCATTAGGGATTACCTCCAGCAGCAAAGTCGGTGCAATAAGGCTTCCAGCAGGGCTAGCAGGGTATTAGGATGCATTGGCAGGGGGATAGACAGCAGGGACAGTGAGGTGATGCTACCATTTTACCGGTCATTAGTGAAGCCTCATCTGGAGTGCTGTGTACAATTCTGGAGGCCTCACTTAAGAAAGGACATTGATAGATTGGAAGTGGTCCAGAGAAGGGCAACAAAAATGATACATGGCCTTCAGGAAATCACCTATGAAGAGAGGCTTGGGGATCTGAAATTGTACTCGCTAGAGACTAGGAGGAAGGGGGGGGGATATGATTAAGACCTTCAGGTTCCCTAAAGGCATCAACAAGGTGCCAGAAGCACAGCTTTTTACCAGGAATGTAAATTCTACTACAAGAGGGCACAAGTGGAAATTGATGGGTGGAGTGTTCAGGAGGGACATCAGAAAGTATTACTTCTCAGAGAGGGTGGTGGAACCTAGGAATAGATTACCTCCCGAGGTGGTGGTTGCAAAGTCAGTATCAAGCTTTAAGCATGGGTGGGACAAGTATTAGGAACAAACACATGGCACTGGCAAGAACTAGGCTGGGTGTCTAGGAGGACAGAACACCGGTGCACAATAGGTCCCGGGATACCTCACTTGGTCAGACTCGATGGACCACAGGTCCCCTTCTGCCATCATCTTCTATGTTTTTGTTTCCTGTGTTCAGGAGGAAGGACAGCTCTCCCATAAACTCAAAAAGAAGCAAGCTCATTTCTGATCCTAGTAGGGAACCCAGCACTGCTTGGCCTTAAGTTCTTCCTCTTCCTGCCAGAAGGTGAAAATGGTACCGCTTGAGGCTCCCCTCCATGAAGCTTTCTGTGAGGTCCTCAGTGTCTCAGAGCAGAAGGCCTTTCCCAGCAACATCAGTTTCACCAATGGACTCCGCTCATGGGAGGTTGTGGTGTTGGACTCAGAGTCCCTCCCTGTCTACTCTGTTGGGACTCGAATGGGCAGTTTCATTACTGGGCCACTCTTAGGGAGCAGGGGCACAGCATCTGACTCATTTGTTGCTCCTTGTGGAGCTGGACCCAGGTCTTTCGAGGCTGAGGCATTGGAGCCGCAGCTGGAGCCTTCTAGCTGGATAGAGCATTTGACTCCATCAACAGCCTCTGGGTCCTTACCGGTGACTGCACTGCCAACTCCTGCCTAACCGGCTGCACCCCCATTCAGTGTCACTGCTTTGGTACCAGTGCTGATACCTCTGTGGGTCACTACTGTGCTGACTGGACCTTTGGTGCCATGGGCGGTGCCGGGTTTGGTGCTGAGTTCAGGTCTTTCAGGACCTAGCTTGGCGCTGCCCCCGATGTGAGACTCTGGACCCAGTTCTGCCCATGGCACCACCTCTGGTGCCAGCTCCTCTTCTGCCTGTGGCACTAAAAAGCTTCCTCAATATATATTGGACTGTCTTCCCTTATACACAGTAGGTAAGTATGCCCTGAGAAGTGCCTCCTATATCCTACTCACTGTACCAAAAGTTAATTCGCATTTCGGTAGATCTTCCATAAAATACCTGCTAGCTTTACTGTGAAACAATTTACAGAAATCCTTAAAACTGGTTCGTCCAATCAATTTCTCAGCATTTAAAATGCTTTATGTACATCTATTAAGGAGTCCTGTAACTGCTTCCCCGATTGACAATATGACACCATGTCACAGCATCATTGAGTCCTCCTGGTACCTGCTATCTTCCTCACCCCTTTTCTTTATTCCTCCCTCTATATACTGTAGGTACCTATAATGTATCACAGGCGCTTAGTCTTGGAGCCAGAAATATTACTCTGATGGTCTCACTCATCACTTACTTTCAGAGGCTCACTATTTAGGCCCCCCTTTCAAGTTTTCTTGTTTCTGCCTGCCCTTTCCTCCACTTTGTATGCCCCAGTCCCTACCACACATCATCTTCCTCTGTTCTTACTCTCTGTTCCTTACTCATTAGGCTTCACCAAATTCCTTATCAGTGTTTTTTGTTTTTTTTATCATTTAACAGTTTCTACCCGCAGCCACAGCCCTGCTCCTTATCCAGCCACCGCTTTCGCTTCACCTCCGACCCCAGCTTCGCATGCCCAGCTGGCAGATGCATCTACACCTGCGAAAGAGGCCCCCTCATAGCCCCCATGCCCATCGAGAACCATTACCGCACATGCCATCCAGGCATCGTTGGTCGAATCGGAAACTCGACCCATCAAGCTGCCAGGCTTGTGCTGCCTTTTTCCTTATCTCTCCAATGGAAGCAACGTGCCATGACATCAGCGCACTGGCATGCAGATGTCTGCCTGCTTCTTACCAGGGTACATGTGCCCTCTGTAGTACTCCTGGGCGTCCCTAGGACCAGCAGAGTGCGTACATCCACCCTTATCCCTCAGGGATTAGGAGAGCTGTCGTTGGACGCTCAATCCTAGTCCTCCCCTGCCAACCCCTGATGACCCAGGCTCGTCCCCGAACCCGGGTTGCCAGCGTGGAACGAGGTGTGGCATCCAGCGCCTCAACCCTCAGCGCCACCAGGCTGGCTCCTCTTATCAGTGTTTTGACACTCTAGGTACCTGCCTGTGTTCTCTTGCAGTATATTGACTGCCCAAATTAGTCTAGCTTTATACTAACCCCTGTCACTTTCCCTTTTAGGATCCTACTTTTCTGTATACCGAAATGAGAATTATCTGACTGTGTGTGCATTATTTTTTCATAATTAACGGCTTCCTCTTTTTCCCATAGGGAAACCGTGGCATAATTTGCTGTTATAAAGGAGCATTTATAATGCAAAGACACGCACAGTTTCCTCCACTCTTCGCATGCGCCTCCTCTAGCTCCTCAATTCTCGATTGCCGTCTCCTTCCCAACCGCAGACCCAACATGGAAAGAAACTGCCATGGACACTCAGCAGCAAGTAACATTTAAAGTAAACTTTGATGTACCTCATTTTTACTGGCTCGACCACCCTCACAATATTCGGGCAAGATGTTTAAAACAAAAGTGAAAGCTGACTGCGTGTCATGATGTGATTGGACTGTGGCAGCACAGCAGCCTTTTTTATTTTATATAATTGTTGAGGCGAAAAAGAGAAACCCAACAATTATATAAAATAAAATTTGGGTCTGGGTGTGTGAAAACTCAAATTTACACACACCCAGACCCATACTTCATTCTCTGTTCTATTCGCATGTATATTGTATGCACATTTTACACTATGTACTGAATTTGATCATGTATATACTGTATATATAAAAAACTTACGTGTATAGCTATGTATGTATGTGTACTGAGTATGTATATTGTCCAGGTCCACCTTGAAATTGAGTTTTTCTCATTAGTGTTTCGCCTTGTTAAATAAAGATTTTGATTGATTAATTGATTGACTAAGCACCTCAGTTCCCTAACTCCTGGTAAAGAATCTAGAAGGCTGGATGTTCTAGGCAAATGAACATATGCCTCTGCATCACTGGGCCTTCGTATTGCCAATTACCAGGCCCACATGATGAAATATCAGAACACCTTGTGGAGGAAGGCCAAGGTAGCTGCACAAGCCTTGCTTTAGAATACCCCAAAACAAGATCTACTGAAAGCTGTCACAGCTAGGACTGATGTGGGCAGAAATTGTTTGATCATGAGGTCCAAGAGTCTCTGAAAGATCTCCAGGCCTCTGGTAGGACGTTACAGTCTGTGCACTCCCTCTACCATACCCAACCCAGGGGTAGGAGCAGGGGTACCTTTCGGCCAGCTGGTGTTAGGCAGCACACAGTCCACAGACAGTAAGGCAGCGGCAAAGGAGCAGGGACCTTGCTAGTCCCAATACCACTCCAGGTGCACATTCAAAAGCACCTAGAGGTGGTGGAGCTGCCCCACCAGCTCAGCCTGACTCCTTATGCACCCTCCAACCATCTTTATCTCCAGGGGTGGTTGTAATGGGTCGACTCTCCCTTCACTTAAACCAGTGGAAGGAGGTGACTATAGATGCATGGGTTCTGGAGATTATAGAAAAGGGTCATGCTCTGGAACTTCTGGACAATCCTCTGGATTATTCCCCATTTTTGACAATGTATCCTCCATAGTACCTGCCCCTGTTGCTGGAGGAAGTACAGACTCTGCTTCAAAAACAGGCCATAGAACCAGTCCCTCTAGAACACAGGAACACAGGTTTTTAGTCCCAGTACTTCCTTGTCTCAAAGCGGTCAAGGGGCCTGAGGCCTACTCTGGATCTAACTGATTTCAACTTCTTCACAGAATACAAGAAGTTGAGAATGGTCACTTTACAGGGTCTTTTTCTGTTTCTGCAAACAGGGGATTGGATATGCTCCCTGGGTATAAAGGATATGTATCGCCATATCAAAATCCAGAAACCTCACAGAAAATACTTGTTTCAAGGAGAACATTACCTATTCAGAGTGTTGCACTTTGGCTTGTCTTCTGTGCCATAGGTCTTTATCAAATGCTTAGCAGGGGTGGCAGCAGCCCTTTGCAGGGAAAGCCTATATGTTTTTCCCTTACCTAAACAATTGGCTATTGAAGGCCCTCTCCAGGGACCAGCTGTTGATAACCTTAGCTCAAATCAGACAGCTGTTTGATGCTTTGGAGGTGAAAGTCTACATACCAGAATCAGTGTTGACACCCTGCCAGCGACTGCAGTACATAGGAGCAGTCCTGGACATGGCCCAGGGCTCGGCTTTCCTGCTTCTGGACAGATATGACCTTCTGATTGCCCAGGCACAATTAGTGTGTGACAGCTGTTATGTCTCAGCAAGAAAATATTTGCGCCTTCTGGGACTCATGGGCTGCAGCCATTCTCACAGTACCTCTAGCCAGGCTGCACATGCAGATTCCCTAGTGGATCCTAAGAGTCCACTGGGATCAGCTCACAGACAACCTATAACAGATGGTTCTAGTCATGTTCACTGTGTGCAAAGTGCTCAAGTGGTGGATGGAACCCAGCAACTGCCCAAGGGGGTTCCATTCCTGATCCCCTCCACCCTTCAGATCCTTACCAGGGATGCTTCAGGGATGGGCTAGGGGTGCACTTGGGTCCTCATCAGTCACAAGGCATGTGGACTCTAGTGTAGAGCACCCTGTATAGTAATGTTCTGGAAATGAGGGCTGTTCTGTATGGACTCCAGACCTTCCAGAACCACTTGTCCCCAGGTCCTCTGTTTTTAGAGCTAGACAATGTCAATGTGATGCATTACATCCACAAAAAAGGGGGGAATCATCCCTATCTGCTGTGCAGGGAAGCAGTGAGTGTTTGGTATTGGGCTCTGGAATGTAGTCTAGAACTATCAGCAGTACAGTACTTGTTCCAGACATTCAAAACATCTTGGCAGACAAGCTTAGCCAGTCACAGTCCAGGATGCACAAGTGGGGACTGTTGACCTCCATGGTTGACGACCTGTTTGAAAGGTGAGGTTGTCCAGAGTTGGACCTTTTTGCATCCCTACACAATGCCAAACTGTCACTTTTTTTCTCGCTCCGGGGCCTGGAGTTTTCTGGTGAGAAGCATTGTCCCTCTCTTGGAAAGGGACATTGTTTCTCATGGACGAGCTGTCTTTGGCCTAACTGTATTTACTTCAAGGCCTACTTTCATAAACCTATAGGCTCCAGCCACCCAGACTGTTAGCTTTCCATGCTGCTTGGTACTCGTTCCATAAGTGTGGCCTGAAGAAAAAGATAGCCTAGAAGAAGATAGAACAGTTGTGTACTTACTGTAACAGTAGATCTTTAAGAGAATCTCTTTCATCAGGCCATGCCATCCCATCCTACTTCCCCCTTTTGCATCTGCAACACTGGGTTTTGTGCTCCTGTCTCCGTTGTTACATTTTCTAGCCCGCTGTTTCACCTGGTTTGTGCAGTGCTGGGTTCTCTCCTGGTTCCCTACAGGGAGGTCCTCCAAACATGATGTCCAGCAGGAAACTGAGGAGAGGAGGGACCGCCCATGTTTATGTGCATGCCAGCATCTGGATTGTTGTGGGCAGCCCCTGGCTGACTGCTTGCAAAAGTTTCCATGCGGTCCTAGTGCTTGGCAGCAACAAGTTCTTTTGGTGTGGCCTGATGAAAGAGATTCTCTCCAAGATCTACTGTTATAGTAGGTATGTAACTGTTCTTTTCTTAATGCTGCACCTCCATGATAAAAAAGGAACTGAAATAGTTAAAGGCTGATTCCAAAGTAGGCCTGTGCTGCGAGCTCTCCCTCATGGTGCTGCGCATGCGTGTAGCTTTCTTTGGCACCAGCCCTTCTGAAAAGTTTTGGCTCCTGCAGGGTCCTAGCACCTCCCGCTCAGAACCCATTCATGTGAATCAATGGTGAAGACATTCCTAGGAGTTCAAGAATTATGGTGAGACATAATTGTATTTATCAGGGGACCCTTCTGCCCCTGTACCCCATGCGCCACCACCTCAGCTGGACCAGTCATGGGTCCTTTAGGACTGACAGAAGTTCCCTCCCTCAGATGTTCTGCTCCACACATAAGTGTGATGCTGTTCCATAGAACCAGGATGAGCAGGTTCCTTTCTGATAGTAGGGATCACTTGGTACTCTGGACCCATATGTGAGACTCCATGGAGAATACTGATTCTGGAGAAGATAGAAAAGTTACGTACTTACCATCACCAAACATCTTTCAGAATATCTTCTCCACAGAGTACCAGATGTATTTTCATGCGTGTCTGCAAGCCTTTTTACTCATGAGTGACATAACCATGAGTATGTAAACAGACGTGTAGGAACAAGTGAAAATGAATCTGCGCATAACATCTGGGCAAGTGTAATGATTGCTTTATACAATGCCATAGCTTTGAAAATAAATGTGGCAGAGTTTTCTGGAAAAACAAACTTTTAGTTTTGAGGAATTTGAAGTGAAATACTGACTGACTGATATAACTCTGTGAAGCAGCTGCTGTGGATTGATGGTGTCAGAAGACAGGCACAGCTGCTAATGAGAAAAATTCTAATTACAGCATTAGTTGAGGTGTGGTAGCTTCTGCTGTAGAATTAGAAACTAGGTGCCGCCAGTGCCGAGTGGTAAACTCTTAATGACATAAGTACTATACATGGGAATAAACACTTATTGTGCTGGCCATTCATGAGCATAAATCTTGATGTAACCCCCCTGCAAATGGGGGTTCCCAAAAGACTTCCAGGAGCTTGCTTGAATGCTCCAAGCCTGAATGGTGTTTGGCATTTAAGCCATTTATCAGTTAGTGTTTTTAGAGCCTCTGGTACTGTCTCTTTAAGAGCTGTCTGCTTGCAGACATAATTAGTTTGTATGGGGGGACTGTGTGCTTCTCTGAGTACCACTGAGCTGCTGCCAATTCACTTCATTTTGCAGTCACTAGGAGTGCAAAGGAACCTATCTGAAAGATGTAACTGTTTGCCAGAAATTATTTAGAGTAATAATGAAATTACAGTTTGTCTAACCTGCTTTTTGCAGTCAGAACTGTGTCTGCTAGTTCCCATTCTAGTTTTGAACTGCTGAACTGGACCAATCAGTGTGGGGTAAGCTAGCTCTAAAATGGTGCCTTGGACGAATCAGAACTTGGACTCATAATCTGAGCCAGCCACAAGAGGATTGTATGGGCAGTGACTCTGGGAGATGTAGTTTAGACTTCAGTGCCTTTTTGGACCAACAGCAGCAGTCTATTGTGAGTGACAGCCAATCCAGTCAAGAACTGGGAGGAACTCAAAGGAAGTGCCCAGTTTTGTCGGTTGGAGCTTCAGTTGAGCTTTGGCAGTGAAGAAGGAAGGAGCCCTGTGCTTTTCAGTGTGCAGTTTAGTCAAAAACGTGTGTAAGGCCCAGAGTTCGGTCTGCAGCTTGTGTAACAGCTTGTTAGGACTGAATCCGCCCTGTGAAAAGAATCAAAGGATCTCTGAAGAGTAGAAACCAGGCTCACCCTGTAGAAGACTGGAAGAATTGCTGAAAATTGCACCTCGGTCTGTCAGGAACTGAATCTGCTGTGTGTTCTCCCGGTATTGTGCAGTAATTGCGATCGGATACAGATGCAGCCTGCCTGGTATAGTACTTTCTTTATATGGATGTGTGAAGAGGTTTGTGTACCTCAAGTGAGCCCTGCTGACATTGAAGGACCCTATCTTATTTGGAGGTCGTGAGTACTAATTCAGGGTTGCTCCCTGTTGAATTGCCACATTAAATCCAAATGGAATTACTGTACTGCTGACTGTTTAATTCTCCTTTTCTCTGTGTGAAAGGGCCCTACCAGCTGCCACGGTTTGGACTAGCCACTAGGCTTGGGTACCCAGGGACAGTAACTGATAGGGATAGGCCTGTGCACAGAGCCATAGGTACATTATTAGAGTGATAAGCTAATTAACCTGATTTCCCTGTCCTTGTTATATCCCCTAAATAAATCAGAGCTGCTTGTTTCAGCAAAGTTATACTGCCTGAGGTATTTGTCTATGTTAAAGTACTGTACTGTGATTGTTGCACTGTATCTCATTTCACAGGAGGTCCCAGTGCCGGAACCAGACCTGGGGTAAGTGTATACTGTGAAGGTAATTCTGATATATTGTGTGGGCCACTAGTGGAAGAAAGGGGTTGCAGTGTCCCAGAGGGCTGTGACCAAGTTAGTTTAACTATTGCAAACCCTGACCTCTGGGTGGAGGCACCCGCCATTGGATCCAGGCCCCTCAACCTGTTAGTGGCAAATCAGGCAGGGGTAGTAGCCCCTGGGATAGCGCCATCTAGGGGTTACATTGATTTTCCTGTATGTCTTCCTGCAGGTCTAGTGTACATAAAAGGATTTATAAAACAGATACAGAAAAGCCTGTATCCCAATTGGCTAGGGCGAGTGCATTATGAGAGTGTAATGTACTGTAATAAAAGTCCTGCCAACCATGACACAGAACATCATAGAGATCAATGTGCCACCCTTTAGAACTTTAGAAGTTGAAACAGCTGCAATTTTTTTTATCTATCACAGTAACATATCCCCCCCAAAACTCACAGTATACTTGAATTTCCACAGTTATAATAAGCACCCAGTATTCAAACAGTAAAAAAAACACAGCTTTCTTCTGTTATGTCTTATGATTTAAAAAAGCGTGTGCTCACTGTTCATTCGGCCAGTCTCTGGGACTCCACCACCATACACTGACTCTTTGCTCTGCCTCCAGAAAATCCAGAAAAAAAAATAAACAAAATGTCTCCAACTTATTGATAATTATTTTGATTAATGTAACGCTATACTGTCACTGATTGAGAGTTCTCAGGGAAGTCAACATCCCTTGACAATAACAGCTGATATGTCCCTGCAGTGTTTGCTCAGTCGACTCAGCCTGTCTCTACACAGATTGGCAGTACTTTTTTGAATTGTGCTGCTGCAGATGGTACCATGTTGCCAGCAAGACCAACACAGAAATCATGGTCTTGCTCTGGCCTGCAGGGTTATGGATAGCTTTTACTCTGTACTTTACTTTTACTATTTTCTATTCACAAGCATTTATCTTTGTACCCGAACACTGCCATACATAGTATATACCTATTTTTTGCAATAATACTAACATGGCTGCTGCCTGCTCCCAAATGATGATGCCCGCCTGCTGGCTCCCGCAGATACTTTCATTATTGACATGTCCTGAGATGGCTTTTCTTCTGTGCTTATCCAGTCGCTCTCATGTGTGTGTGTGTGTGTGTGTGTGTGTGTGTGTGTGTGTGTTTGGGACAGGGAAAGAAACACTGAAACAGATACATTTGGTGGCTAACCTGCTAGCGGAGGGACTATTTAATGGGTTTTTTTCAACCTTTACATAGATTTTTTTTGTTTGCTTGTTTTTTATACATCTGCAATTTTTTTGTTTTTATTCAGTTAGGTACTCATTTTGTAACTGCAATAAGATACTCCAGGATGTGCATTACCATGTGATAACCACACTCCCAGGGGCAGCCAGCTAACTATGTCCCTGGGAGTGTGTTATCCATAATGCACACACTGCAGTGTCTTATTGCTTACTTATTTGAGTCTATATATACCTCCCCCATTGTATCAGTATAAATATAATCAATTTGTAGCCTACGTACATGCATTACTAATAGATTTAAATTTTCAAAGTATTTCATGGTTAATGTTGCATGTAAATGACTGTATTTTTGTCTAAAGTCCTTTTTAACATTTAAACTTATACATTTTAGACTTCCTCAGTGAAGAAGACAATAAAGAAGAAATTGCAAGGACCCTTAGATGAAATAGTAAATGAGCAGCTGAAAGCACTTGAAGCAAACATGTTGAAACTGGCAAAACACGGTAAAGCAAAACCTCAGAATTGTTGCTTTCTGTTTAAGTTGGCGTCTTCCATTAAGGATTCTGTTCTGAATGAGAGAGTCCAATGCGCAAATGAGACATAACGTGTTAAAGGAGAACTGCATTGAGCATGCAAGTCATTATTCTCTTCAGAAGCTGCATTTCAAATACTGGTTGTCATTCTGTTATGGTTCCACCTTTTCTGGCCTATTGGTAAACTAATGAGTTTTTCTATCTGTCTTTAAGCACAGTGGAACAAGCTCTCTCTCCCCATCCATCTTTTATCCTCGCTGCCCTCTCTCAAACTCTCTCAAACCACTCTTACTGGAACGTGTCTCAAAAGAATGCACCTGCAACTAACCATCTTCCTCTTTTCTCCACATTACAACAATCCATGCCCTGTTCACATCTCCCACCACTGTTTACCCATTTGACCTCTTACCGTAATGTATAACGTAATGTTCTAACCTCAGAATTTCTTCAATATGCTTAACTCTTGCAGTCAGCCATCAGTGTTGAACTGCCTGGAGAATGGAACTTATACAAATGATGGAACACTCATTGGCTCGTGCCACCATTCAAACTGCTGTCCTTACCAACTGCTGTGTTCTATAACGCTCAGATTTCATTCTCCACCTACCCAGTCAAGATGCCTCGGTGGTCTCTCCTCAGAAGTCACTGTATTTAATTGTTTTTTGTGGAAAAACAAGTAAACTCTTTATTATTATTTGATCTGCTACCTTTGTCTTCTTTTATATAGTGTAGCGCTAGTTTAGTTTTTATTTTACCTCAAGTTCCACAGTACCTCTTCAGTTGTGGGAAACCATTGAGGAGCCGGCGTTTATCTTTCATTTGTTTATCTTTTCATTTATTTATTAATTATTTGGAAACAACCTTTGAGCAGAAGCTCTTTTACAAAGGTTCCACGTCAGAGAATACAAACAAATAGTTGAAAATACATAATATGCAGCACATGATAATAAACCAACAGTTTACTGAGGTGCAACAATAACAGTTTACAAAGGTAGATAGTAAAGGTGACATTGGTCCTTGGCAGTGAAGAGTGTAGACGGATTCAAGGGAGAACCAGGGCAGGTGGGAGGAGAGGGTGGAGGTGAGCAGAAAGGTTAGCAGTCTGGTAGTAAACTTTGTCAAACAGAAAGTGAGGGGGTGGATGAGTAACAGTGGGGCTGGTTGAAGAAAGCAAGAGGGAAGGTGGCAGCAAAAAAGTGGGGTAGAGGGCAAAAGCGATAGATGATATAAGAAATTAGGGGAGGGGAGGAGAGGGTGGGATCTGGAGGTATGAGTGTGGTCTGAGGAGGAGAGGGGTAGAGGTGAGGAAGTTTATCAGTCTGATAGAAAGACTATCAGAACAGAAAAAGGGATTGGGTGGGATGTGAACACAGTAAGGGAGGTTGGAGAAGGCATGAGGGTAGGTGACAACAGAAGGTGGGTACAAAGTGATGGGTGAATTGCAGGAGATTAGGGAAGGGAGGGAGAGGAGGGGGTTTGATGGTATGGAGTATGGTCTGTGAGGACAGGTAAGGAGGTGGGGCTGATGGGGGTGTGTAGGGGAGGGAGTGTTGAGGGGTGGATGGTATAGGCTGCTTAGAGTGAGAATTTTAAGGGTGA
The DNA here is from genome assembly GCA_016271365.2 of Neoceratodus forsteri. Taxonomy (NCBI): domain Eukaryota; kingdom Metazoa; phylum Chordata; order Ceratodontiformes; family Ceratodontidae; genus Neoceratodus; species Neoceratodus forsteri. The sequence continues at coordinate 1,319,631,643 of CM028131.1, forward strand.
ACAATGTTGGTAAGTGCAGAGACATCTTAGAGGAGTTTTCGTGGGGCAAGAGCTGTATTAGGTGACACTAGGACAATCACAAATATTCCTGGAGAGGAGTTTTTTTTTAAGTTCATAATTAAAGGCTGGCAAGCTAGTAGTTCCTTGAGAGACTTCTAGGCACTCATTGAGCCATAGTGGGGCTCTATACACGAAGGCCCACCGTCCACGTGTGGTTCTGCGGAAAAGGACAGCAAGCATTCCTAACGCCTCACTCCTGGCTCTGTACTTTGGGTCGGCTTTGTAGAGGAGGCTAGAGATGCGGGGTCGGGGGCTTGGCCCAGAAGCGCCTTCTTGCTGAGTAGGCAGGTTTGGAATTTTATTCTATGCTCCAGAAACAGCCAGTTCACCTGTGAGTACAGAGAGCAGGTGTGGGTGAGTCGGTCAGCACCAGTGGCAAGTCTACAGCCTTGTTTAGTGCTGTTGCCACCCATTGCAGAGCTGTATTCATGGCTGCTCCACATGCCACCAGCTCATAGGCAATGATAGATAATATCGAGCTGGTGACAAAGAGATGGAGGGCATTAGGAGTGAGGTTTTTTCAATGTCTAAATAAGACTCTGAGTTTGGAGTTAACAGCTTTGACCACCGTGTCAATATGCTGCAAATAAGATAGTATATCGTCAATGGTGACACCCAGATACTTAAATGAATGAACCTGTTCGAGTGGTACGTTGGCCTTGTTTTTGATGGATATGAAGGGAATCTTCTCTTTAGCTGTGTGCTGGATAGGAGCAGTGTTTTTTTAGTTTTTTTGTAATTGATGAGTAACTTGTGTGCACTGAACCAGTCCTCAGTCTTATGGAAGGAGGTCTGGAGTATTTGTTCAAGATGTTCAATGCGGGGATTGCTACTGAGGAGAACAGCATCATCTGCATACAGGATGATTTTGCTGTTGCAAGCCTTGGGAAGATCAGTTAAAAATAAGCTAAATAGGAGGGGTCCCAAAATTGATCCTTGGGGATACCCATGAACGCCTCTTTGGATCCTGATATGACTTTGACAATTTTGTCTTTTTGGGATCTGTGTGACAGGTAGTCCTCGAACCAGTCAACAGCATTTGGGGCCATTTATATTTACTTATATAATTTAACCCGGATCTGTCCCATTATTTTCTGTGGGTTTTTATTGAAACTGTGGTCTTTTCCCTTTGGGAACCAACTGTTTGTTACCCTTAGTGGTTTGTAGGAACCAGTACTTGTGTACTTTTTATACATAACTTGCAGTTCAGGATCCATGTTAACACCCTTTTTGTGGGTTACTTAAATATGTCAGACAGGCCAATGAAGAAAACAGGCCCCACTGGGTTTAAAAATTGTGCAGAGTGTAGAGAAGTATTTGCTTAGGCTGACAAACATGATTTTGTGTTTATTCTGCTTAGGTGAGTCCCACTTCAGCACTGATTGTGATATTTGTAAAACTTTTCCACCCAAAACAGTTGAGAAAGGGGTTGGAAAGGTTTAAGAAAAAGACAGCTTCTCTAACAGATCTTCCTGGACATAAGTCTCCACCACTCATTCACACTATTGGGTATAGCCGAGGCACTAGGACCCATTGGGAGCAAACTTTTGCTGGAGGGTCGGGCCAGAGATGGCGCCACAGACGGCGCCACGAGCCTCTAGCTCGCTGCAGTCGACTCTCTCGCGCCGACCCTCCAACCGCTTCTCAGTTCTTTTTTCCGCCGCCGAGTGCGCTTCAGTGATGACGTCGCTCGCCTGTCGGGAGTCAAACTTCAAACTGCAGCATAGTTTTCAGTTTTTATTATTTTTATAGTATTATCATGATACAGTATCGCTTAAGTTATTCTTATTTTTAAATTAAAACGATAAAGAAGTCTCGGCCTACTTTGACGGAGTCGACCATGAGCAGGTCAGGTGACGGTAGGGAGACTTCGTATGAAAGCTGTTCAGTCAGTCGGGCTGGGTCCGGTCCGCCGCCTTCTCCGGAAGGGGGGTCTGACAACGGGCAGTCCAGTGCCCGGGGGGATGGACGGTCCCCGCGGAAGCATAAAGCCAAATGGTCGCATTCTCGCATCGCTCGCCTCGAGCTCTTCTTCTACCCGCAGGTCTAAAAGAGAAGGCATCACCGAGGTCGCCTTCGATACGCCCGCGCCAGAGGCATTCGGGTTATCGGGTTGTTGTCGGTCCTCCTTCGAGTCGCAGCGGTTTTGATGGCCGACGCCTTCGACATCGGAGTCCTACCCCGCCCGCAGGTAGGTCTTCAGATGAGCAGTTTCATCAGTGGGCCGCTCTTTTGGAGCAATGGGCTCGGAGGTTGGTTCGGCTACCTGGCTCGGTCGCTCATGGGCTCTCGGGCTCTCTGGGCGACGGGGTAGGGCGGTTGGACTTTCCTGGTTGTGCGGCACCTTCTTCGGTGCCGTCGACTCCGTGCTTAGGTGTTCCCCCTCACATGGCTGCGGCACAGGGGGCCACACTGATGCCCTTATCTCCTGTCTCCTTTCCTTCAAAGCCTGTTTTTCGGCCTCTGGGAGTTCCTTCGGCGCCATCTGGCCTCGCGGTGCCGTCCTCGGCGTTGCCTGCGGCGCCGCGCGTCTTCTCGGTGCCACCTGCTGCGCCATGCGGCGCCCGTCTGCAGCGCCGTGCGCTCTCCCGGTGCCGTACGCCATCTTCCTGGCATCGTTTCTCGACGCCATGCGCCCCCTCGGTGCCGGGGCTCAGGAACCTCCTTTGTCTCTTTTCCTCCTTCCTCTTCTAGTCTTCATCCCTTCCTGTCCATACAGTCCCTCCTGGACTATCAGAGATGACGTTAGCCTGACCCAGACCTTCGCTGGGTGATGAAGTGGACGAAACAGGATCTTTTATTGCTACAGAGCCTGTGGTCGAGGACCTGTCCTTTAAGTCTCTGTTGAAGAATCTGAGCTCCACTCTTTCTTTCCAGACTACAGACATCGATCCTGGGAAGCTGTTAAGACTCCAATATCTTCATGCTTCGGAGATCCCTACGGATTTGACTCCTCCGATTCAACCTTCCTTCGAGACGCTGTCTCAAATGGTATGGAATAATCCTGCTCTTACCCTTCGGTGGTTAAATCCATTGATAGGAAATACTCAGCTCCCAAAGATCGTCCTATCTTGGCATCCCAAGCCTTTGCGGATCCTATTGTAGTCCTGGCAGAAAATGACAAGGTAGTTCTTCCTCAAACTACTACAGCTCGACCTATCAACAAAGAGTCTCGTAAGATAGATACATTAGGTAAGAGAGTCTTTGCTGCGTCCACTCTAAGTATGCGTATTGCCAGTTACCAGGGTTATTTTTCCCAGTATGAGTATATCCTGTGGCATTCTATCAAGCAAATGGTTGAGGCTCTTCCGGACTCGGACTCAAAGCCAGAGCTTCTTCAAACCATTACCAGAGGTATTGAATCTAATAACCAGCAGGTCAAAGCAGCCATGGATGCTTTCGACACTGCTTCTTGCTCAGCAGCTGCTGATATTTGTACCGCCGTCACTCCTGGCTGCGTACTTTTGTTTCACCAATGATGCGCAACAGCAGTGATGGCGCTGCCCCTGACGGCTCTTATCTTTTGGTCCTCAGGTAGAGCAAGCTCTAGAAGCTACACAAAAGACTAGGTCAGCCATTAAGCTGGCTCGACCCCCTCCTGCCCCTTCTTGAGGGCATGTCGGTAGATGGCAATTTCATAATCGTCAGTCCTTTCGGGGCAGAGGCAGAGGAAGTTTCCATAAGAACCAACCTGCCCAACCTCAAAAGAAGGCGCAACAGAAAGCGCAAGGGCCCAAAGGGCCCAGCTCTACCTTATGAGTTGCCGGCCCAAGTCCCATCTCAACTGCCCGAGGTGGACTTTTCCTCTCCGTTGGGAGGTCGTCTGATGCACTTCTACAGCCAGTGGAAGTCCATAACCTCAGACAAATGGGTCCTTCGGATAATTCGCGAGGGGTATTCTCTCAATTTTCTGGAGACCCCTCCGGATTGTCCTTCCAAACGACAGCCCAGGCTGTCAACCCTTCAGTCAGACCTTCCGGCCAGAGATTCAGGGCCTTCTAAACAACAGGGCAGTAGAAGTGGTGCCTCTGCATCAGCGAAACACGGGTTCTACTCCCACTACTTTCTGGTTCCAAAGAAGTCCAGGGGAATGCGCCCCATTCTAGACCTCAGAAAGCTAAACAAATTTCTCCCCAAGGAGAAATTCAAAATGATTTCTCTGGGAGCCCTGTTACCCTTGCTTCATCAACACGACTGGCTAGCCTCCCTGGACATGCAGGATGCTTACCAGCACATTCCTATTCACCCGAGGCATCACAAATTCCTGAGGTTTGTGGCTCTGGGTCAACACTATCAGTTCAGAGTCCTGCCCTTTGGGCTATCCTCGGCGCCGCGAGTCTTTACAAAGTGTTGTGCAGTTCTCGCAGCGCATCTCAGGAAACTCGGTATCCAGGTGTTTCCCTACCTGGACGACTGGCTCCTAGCAAGCCCTTCCAGACAAGGGACTCTGGACACCGTACAGACGGCCTCTCGCCTTCTTACGTCCATGGGAGTTCTGCTGAACCTCAAAAAGTCTCAGTTGCAGCCCTCCCAGAGACTCCTTTTCATAGGGACTCTTCTGGACACCTCTTGTGCGAAAGCTTTCCTTCCAGTTACAGCTCTCTCAATGCAATGTATGTTAGGCCTCATGGCATCCTCAGTGTTCACTGTACCCCTAGCACGGCTGCACATGAGAACCACTCAATGGATGCTCAGTGCTCAGTGGTCTCCAACCACTCACCCGCAGTCTTATCCCATCAAGGTGACAGAACCCTTACAGAGGTCCCTCACCTGGTGGTCTCAGGAGAGCAATCTCCTGGAGGGATTTCCCTTTGCTCCTCTGGATCATCAGATCTCCATTACCACGGACGCATCGCTAATGGGGTGGGGAGCTCACTGTTGTGCTCTCCACACTCAAGGGGTGTGGACTCAACTCGAGTCCCAGCTTCACATAAATGTCCTAGAGATGAGAGCCGTCCTTTATGCGGTCCGAGCGTTGAAGGACATTCTCTGTCACAAGACCATTCTCCTTCAAACGGACAACAAAGCAGTGATGTACTACATCAACAAGCAGGGCGGTGCTCACTCTTACCCCTTATGCAGGGAAGCGATGAGGGTGTGGGAATGGTGCTTGGAACACAAAGCTCTAATTCAAGCGGTTTACCTGCCAGGTGTACAAAACGACTTGGCAGACTGTCTCAGCAGAACAGAAGCAGATCCTCACGAGTGGTCTCTCGACTCAGTCATAGTTCAGTCACTATTCGAAGAGTGGGGAACTCCAGACCTGGACCTTTTTGCATCCCCACTCAACGCAAAACTGTCTCTGTTCTGCTCCAGAATTCCAGGGCCTGGCATTTTCTGTCAGGATGCGTTCAGGCTGCAGTGGACAAAACGCTTTCTATACGCCTTTCCGCCCCTTCCTCTAATTCAGAGAGTACTCCTCAAATTCGAGTCTCAGGGGACCAAGATGATTCTCATTGCTCCCTTTTGGCCTCGACAACTCTGGTTTCCACTACTCAACAATATGTTGGCAGTTCCTCCGAGACCACTCCCCTTGCAGGTGAACCTGTTGACTCAGGGCCCGCTGGTCCATCCCAACCTGAGATCGCTTCACCTTCACGCTTGGCTCCTGAAGAGGTAGAAGTGAACCGGTTCAACGCCTCTCAAGAGTTTCAGACATTCTTCTGGCCGCCGGAAGCCAGCCACTTGGAAAACTTACACATCTAAGTGGAAGCTGCTGCTCTGGGTGCAAAGTCCTCTTTGAATCCTCTTTCCTGTCCACCAGACAAGGTTTTAGAGTACCTTTTGGACCTCTCAAATTCAGGTCTTCAGTACTCTACAGTCAAAGTTCATCTTATTGCCATTTCAGCGTATCATGAGCCGGTCTCTTCTTTGTCTCTGGCTCAGTTACCTATGGTTAAGAGATTTCTTAAAGGAATTCTGCATACCAGACCTCCTATAAGACGTCCAGTTGCAGCCTGGGACATTAACCTTGTGCTAGACATGCTCACTCGGAAACCTTTCGAACCTCTGGCTACCTGTGAGCTAAAATTTCTCACCTGGAAGACTGCCTTCCTAGTGGCCATTACCTCAGCCCGTAGGGTCTCTGAGATGCATACCCTGGTCACAGACCTTCCGTATACTGTGTTCCATAAGGACAAAGTAGTTCTTCGTACTCATCCTAAATTTCTTTCCAAGGTTGTGTCAGAATTCCATCTAAACCAACCTTTGGTCCTTCCCTCTTACTTTGCGAACTTCCAAAATGAGGGAGAACGTTCTCTTCATTCTTTGGATGTTAAAAGGGCTTTGCATGTCTATCTCGATAGAACCAAGAATTTTCGCAAGGCCCAACAACTTTTCATTTCCTTCAGTGAGACCCGGCTGGGTCAGCCTGTCGCTATCAGATGTATCTCATCATGGCTAGTGGCATGTCTTCGACACTGCTATTCCATGGCACAGGTTAAATTGGAAGGTAGGGTCTACGCTCACTCTACCAGAGCGGTCCTGCATCCCTAGCAGAAATTGCGAATATGCCTATTGCAGACATCTGCAATGCCGCCACCTGGAGCTCAGTGCATACTTTCGTTAAGCATTATGCACTGGATGTTCATGCCAGGCGACATTCCACCTTTGGCAGAACTATCCTTAATGGACTCCTGTCCTAGAAACGTGAGCTCTTGGTCTATCCTGCCGCCCTCTCAGGGGATTATTAGCTCGGTACTCTCCCAATAATGTGAATGAGTGGTGGAGACTTATGTGCAGGAAGATATGAAAATTATGTACCTACCGTAATTCTTGATCTTCTTGGACGAGTCTCCACCACTCATTCACACACCCACCCTCCATCCCCCGAGCTCACCACTGTGTTGGTCTTCACTCCCTCAAATCTTTAGGCCATGAAGACTTCTTTGTTGACCCTTCTTACACGGGTCGCCCGGACTATCCTATGTCCGGGCCTAAAGTTAGGTTATCTTTAGTTTAGTTGCGCTGCACCTCCTTGGTAAAAAAGGTACTGAGGCGGTTGGAGGGTCGACGCCGAGAGAGTCATTGCCGTGTGAGCTAGGGCTCGCGGCGCTATGCCTCGCGGCGCCATCTCTGGCACTGACCCTCCAGCAAAAAGTTTGCTCCCGATGGGTCCTAGTGCCTCCGGCGCTATACCCAATAGTGTGAATGAGCGGTGGAGACTCGTCCAAGAAGATCAACAATTAAGTTAGGTACGTAATTTTCATTTCCAGTGGATCAGGATTCTAACCAACCCAGCCCTCTTTCTACTGCTGAAAAAGATAAATATAAAGAAAATGAACTGACCGCATCTAATAAATGAGAGCCATCTAAAACAAAACGGACTGGAGAACCGGCAGGTGATCCCGTTCCGGCATAAAAGAAGCATACATTAAAGCATACAGAACCTCCAGCTGAAAAAGCAAAGGAGCCTTCTGTGCCAAAAGCAGCTATGCCTTCAGCTGAGGTGGTTGCACAAGCTCTGCAAGTCCTCCAGGCTTAGCAAACCGCAGCTAACCAAGAATTGTTACCGGTACCAGTTCATCCTGTACCGGTTACTCCAGCAGTTCCGTCTGCTGTTCCACAGCTGGTGCATGTACCGGTTCCAGGTCCGGTTCCTTCTACAGAGGACCCAGTTTATGAAGTGTATTATGATAATGATGATGATGAAGAGGGCGAAGGGGAACCTACTGAACTGGAGTTTCCCCGACCAGGAATTTGACTCCTTTCCTAGGTTGCCTCAGGATTATTTCTCACATTACAAAATTGTCACACAAATGGTAGAGGCACTTGATCTTGCTACCAATGAAACGGTAGAAGATGAGAAGGAGGCAGAGTTCTTAGATATGATGGGCCTGGCACTCACCAAAAGGCTGTTACTTCCAATCAACAAATCTCTAAAGAAGCAGGTGTTAAAAGTCTTAGAGACTCCTAATTCACTTCCCCATGTAGACAAGAAAGCTGACAAAAAGTATCAGCTTGATAGGTCAGGGGTTGAGTTTTTACTTTCTTGTCCTGACCATGAGAGAGTGGTACAAGCTGGCGCCTGTGACAGGGCTAGGGTGCCCATGGCATCACACCCTCCCAAGAAGGACTCTTGGAAGATGGATAATATGGCCAGGAAGGGCTATCTAGCAGCCTCTGTGGCCATAAGACAGGCCAACTACATGGCTTATGCAGCACAATATCGGAAACCCTATGGCAGTCTGTCATGGTCATGGTGGACAAGGCCCCTGCAGGATTGGCAGCTGACTGACTGAAACAGCCAGGTATGGGCTGGAAGCCACCAAGTATTAATTCCACATGGCAGTAGATGACAGTGACACTGCTGCCAGGTGGATGGCACTTACTGAGGCCTTGAGAAGATTTGCTTGGTTGAGACCCACAACTCTATCCCAAGATACGCAGGCTAAAACCATGGATTTCCCTTGTGAGAACAACTCACTGTTTGGGGATAAAACAGAGGCTTACATGAAAAAGGTGGGCAAATGCAAAACCACTTATAAAAGCAATGCAGCTAAAGAGAAACCTTCAACCTCCTACAGGCCACTGGGAAGGGGAGGTAGAGGCAGGTCAACATATGGCAGACCTGTTTTCCAGGCCCAAGCCACCCCACAGTACCCTCAACAGACAGGTTATTTTAGGGGCAGGGGCAGAAGGGGCTCCAGATGTGGGAATCAAGCCAACCAGGCTCAACCCCAACCAAAAGCAGAATCCCTAACGTGGTTGTCAGGGTCGCCTCCCCACTTCCAGTAGGGGGCAGGTTGGCTCACTACTTCCAGGTTTGGAAAACATCACCACAGACAAGTGGGTCATGGAAGTAGTGAGTCAGGGCCTGGCCCTCAGTTTCAAATCCTTCCCCAGGTTAAAGTCAAAGGTTTTTAAGCCAGCTTCCATTTCAGAAATGAAACTTCTGGAGGCAGAAATGTCCAACCTTCTATAATCAAGGGCAGTAGAACCAGTTCCCTTGCTACAAAGGGAGAAGGGTTTTACTCAAGGTTCTTCCTGACCTTAAAGAAAAATGGAGAGTGATGAACCATTTTAGACCTGAGAGTTCTGGAAAAGCCAAAGTTCAGAATGGTAACCCTGGCTATGATCTTGCCCACGCTTCAGAAAGGAGACTGGCTGGCGTCATTAGATCTAAAAGATGCATACTTCCACATCCCCATAAGGGAGTCTTACAGAAAGTACCTGAGGTTCAGACTACCTTCAGGTCATTACCAGTTTTCAGCTCTGCCATTCGGCCTCACTTCGGCTCCCAGGGCATTCACAAAGTACTTGGCAGTGGTGGTGGCATACCTAAGAAGGCAGGGCATTACAGTATCCCCCTACCTGGACAACTAGTTAGTGGTGGGAAAATCTTCACAGCAGGTAAGAGATGCTCTAAGGTCCGCCCAGGATCTCTTAGAATTTCTAGGGTTTCTGGTCAACACCACAAAGTTTGTCCTGCAGCTGGTTCAGGTATTGAATTTCATAGATGCGGAGTTGGACACCCTAAAGGGAAGGGACTTCCTTCCTCAGGAAAGGGTGGACAGCATCCTGCAGATTGTTGGGACATTCACTGTCAGTTCACCAAGACCAGCAATGCACTTCCTACAGCTACTCAGACATATGTCTACAGGCACAGTCATGGGTTCCAGATTTCAAGTGAGAGACATTCAATTCCACCTCAGGACACACTGGTGCCAGGAAAGAGATCCTCTCTCAAAGCTGATGCCAGTAACAAGAATATTACTGCAGGCCCTGCAGTTGTGGCAGGACAGAGACAACCTCATGAAGGGGTCCCATTCCAGTAAGAGTCTCCCTCCATAGTTCTCACAACAGATGCTTCCCTACTGGGTTGGGGTGCGCACCTGAAGGAACACAGTGCATGGCACTTGGTCTACCACAGAGTCTGTCCAGCACATAAACCTGCTGTAGCTCAGAGCAGTGCTTTTAGTTCTGCAAGCTTTTGCATCTCTGGTACAGGACAAAGTGGTGCAGGTCAGAACAGACAATACCACCACAATGTATTACATCAACAAGCAGGGCGGGACAAGGTCCAGTCCACTGTGCACAAAGGCAATGAAGGTGTGGAGTCTGGCCTATTCCCTACACGTTTTCCTGGTAGCCATTTATCTGCCAGAAAAGGACAACACTTTAACAGATGCACTCAGCAGAATCAACCAGAACTACCACGAATGGTCTCTGAACTGACAGGTGCTGGGGTGGTATTCAGAACATGGTGCACCTCAGAGGCAGATCACTTTGCCTCTCAGGACAGCCATCAGTTACCTAAATTCTGCTGCAGGCCTCCAGCAAAGGGGACAGTACCTCTGGATACTGTAGTGCTAGACTGGTCAGGGAGGAAGCTATATGCTTTTCCCCCATTCCCATTGCTGCTGAGGGTCCTAATCAAGCTCAGGTCCCAGCCAGCTTCAATGATCCTGTTAGCTGCAGACTGGACCAGGAAGCTATGGTACTCACTGCTGCTTTCCCTGTCAGTAGCCCCACCCATACACCTCCCTCGGACGCACAATCTCCTGACCTCTTCACAGGGGAGAATCCTGTACCTGAACCTCAGGTCACTCTGGCTCAAGGCCTGGCTCTTGAAGATCTAGAGTATGCTAGTTTACACCTCTCAGAGAGTGTTCTTAATGTCCTAAGGGGATCTATGAAACCCTTGACCAAGAAGACTTATGCTTCCAAATGGAAGAGGTTTTCCATATTGTGCTCTAATAATGATGCAGTGCCTTCACAGGCGGGGTTGCCAGCCTTGTTGACTACCTCACTCATCTACATTTTTAGAGCTTACAGCTCACCACTCTCAAGGTTCATCTGGCTTCAGTCTCAGCTTATATTTCAGCTGGCAAAGGTGACTCCATGGCATCCAGACCTATCTTTAAGAAATTTTTCAAGGGATTGACCCATCTGCACCCCCCCCCCAAAGGGAACCGTTACCAGCATGGGACCTCAGTGTCTGCATTGCCAATCTTATGGAACCCCCAATTGAACCTACGACTACAGCACATCTGAAATGTGTGACCTAGAAAGCTGTCTTCCTGGTAGCTATCACTTTAGCATGGCAGATTAGTGAACTACAGGCCCTGTGTACAGAGCTGAATTATATCTCCTTTCACAGAGATGAAGTGGTTCTCAGGACCACCAGGAAATTCCTACCAAAAGTAGTTTTGGACTTCCACCTGAATCAGTCAATCACTTGGCCAGTCTTCTTTACTGAACACTCTAGTTCAGGAGAACGCAGGTTGCATACAGTAGCTTGGATGTCAAAGGAGCCTTATTTATTATTGTATTGTTAGTTGTTTTATTCTTTGTGTTGTACTAGTTTTGTTGTACTGTTAAATGATGTGGAACCTCTTAATGAAACTTGGAACTTCATTGAAAATGAGCTTTGCTCAATTGAATGTATCCAATTATTCGTATTCGAATAAAATTGATTTACTACTACATTACTACTACTACTTAAGCTACTATCTTGCTCATACCAAGGCCAACAGGCAGGACAGACAGCAACTGTTCCTGTTTTGAGGGGATATGGGAAAAGGAAAGTAGCATCTAAAAGGACTATTTCATGCTGCATAGGGAACAGCTGCTACAATTGCAGCAGCTAGAAATATTCCCCTGCTGGAAATCTGTAAAGCTGCTACATGGAGAACAGTACATACTTTTGCACAGCACTACTGCTTGGATACTCAATCCAGAAGTGGTGTCAGGTTTGGCACAGCAGTGCTGCAGAGCCTATTTCCTAAGTAGGTTCTATACCCTCCTCCAAAGGTACTGCTTTGTAGTCTGCAAGAGTTAAGCATATTGAAGATTTCCTGGGGTTAGAAGAAAAAATGACTCACCGTAGTAATCTTGTTTCTTCCAAGGTATTCTTCAATAAGCTTAACTTAGTGCAAATTATTGGCCAATTACCTGACAAGTGATGGGCCTCCAGCCTTGCCGTTAGTTCTTATTGATTTGTTTGTATTTTGTTGACCGGGTAAGTACACTAGACACATTCTGCCCTACAGTAGGGGTCCTACTGACCATGGAAACCTCCAACATGGCCGCTGCATGCTATGTCTGAGTAAGAGGATACAGAAACAGGTGCTGTAAAAGGCTTTACTGAAGGCTAGAACTGGTATGCCATTGTTGCCTGAGCAGTTCAGATAAATTTTACAGCACTTTGCAGACAATCTTGTGAGACCATTTGGATATTTCTTTTCCCGTCCTCTCCTTTTCTTTGTTTGTTTTCAAAGTGAAACCGTGGAGTCCTGCGGTGGAGGAGCCCGGACCTGGATGTGATAAAACAAAGGGTTCCATGGGGGACTGGAGGTAGACTGGAGAAGAAGAAATTTTGTTTTTTATAGAGGGAAAAGAAACAATTTTTGACAGTTTATTACTTGTCGCTTACTGCTTTTACAGGAGAATGTGCGCTGGATTGAGGCTGTGATTGTGACTGCAACAGTGATCACGATCGAGGGTGCACTGCGACAGAGGAACGGCAGGAGTGTACAGATGGATAGAGAACAGGGGAGCTCAGAAAACTGTGAATGGACAGTAGGGAAGCCTCTGGAAATGTAGGAATTTAGGAACTAAAAAACTAAACCTGTGGGGGAATTGACGGGAGGAAATGAAAAGTGTACAAGTGCAGTTTGCATAAAAATGAGTAGTTAAAAGGGTACGGAGTAAAATTCAGCTCTAAACTTAAATATTAAATGCCAACCCTTTTAGATGTATTCGAGACAGATGATCTCGTAGAGGTGCATATTTAAGCTAGAAAGGTAATGCGCCAAATTATATTTATCTGAATACATAAAAATCTTTAAGAAATAAAGTAAAAAACTGGAGCCAACTATTTTGAAATTACTTTGGCATCAAAGTGACGTCATCATGTGGATATAAGACTGCTTAGTAACCCCCCTCAGTAAGGAAGCGTACTACTGCACATTAATGGCATCTGGCTGAGAGAATCGCCATTTTTAGAGAGGTATACACAGCTACAAGTGGCTGATTGAGACGCTTTGTAGAAGGAAAAGCAAAATAAACGCCTTTTAAAGGTGGGAAATTCTGAGAGTCATAGCAGAATCAAATTGAAGTGTCTGTGAATCAGCACTAAAGAGTATATAAACAATAACGTAAATGTATTTATGACTCACATTAGACTCAGTGTTATCTCTGAGACCGCAATTTAAATAGGTTTTTAACATTTTCTGATATAATTTTATTATAAAAAGTAAGAGTCTGTTTTCTGCTCAAATTTTTAATCTGTAGATGTGGATTGTACCTGATAAAAGTAAATACATGGAATATCTAAAGGAAGCAAAAAGTTAAGCAAGAAGGCTGGAGAAAACAAATCTGGTATAAAAGCATAATGATTTCGCTTTGAAACCCAGTTGTAAACTTACTGAAATTTCTGGAGTCTAGATTTTAGTAACTTTAAATATTAAGTTGAACTGAGCAACATAGCCTTATAGTGTATGATGGAACGTTGCTATTGATGAAAATCCGTCACTTTCTAAATGTTGTTATGCTGCAGTAGCTATATCATTGTAGCTGTTATGCTGCACTAGCTACGTAGCTACTGCAGCATAACAACACGGAACTTGTTCCCTCTCATGCTCTACAGTTTAAAAAGAAAAAAAAAACTTTACTCAAATGAATCTTTCAGCAGGTCCTGCAGTGTGGCAGTGGTCAGGTAAACAGCAGTCCCCAGAGTAGGCGGTTATTAGGAGGGATGCTGCAGATGTTCTGAGGGCTCTCTCTGTTCAGCCCCATTTTATTTAAATAGAATGTGCCCATAAGAAAAAAAACAAACAAGTGGCAGCACTACCGGCAGGCAGGTCAAGCTCAACATGACTAGCATCAGAGCATTGGGGAGGCAGAGCAACAAGAGCCCCAACTGGCATCCACTCTTGTTCTGTTGGCATTCCCTTAAAAAAAAAAACAACCAACAAAACAGAAAAGGCCATACACTATAAAAAACCTCTCAAGGTTACTGTGGTCACCAAGGCAACCTCTTGATGCACTAACCAACTTGTTACCAATAGGTGACTAGCGATTATTCTCTATATTTATTATTTTATTGGTACACAGGAAAATTAATTATTGGCACAATGAGTTTTAATGAAGATGCGCCTTTGCACAAGAAATGAGTTATAAAGAAGGACTGTATTCTAAAGAACCTGAGAAAGAGGCAGCAAGAAACTGTGACAAGCACAAAGGAGAGAAAGTCTTGTGTAGTTTTGCACATTTTTGTAAAGTTCTGTAATAATACTCGAAGGGCAGCAGGTGAAATTGCTATTGAGGGAAATGGATACAAGAGTGACAAAAGAAAAAGGCCACCAATCCCATTAGTTATAAGAAAAAATACAATGGCAAAGAGCAATACGGATGGGAAAATAAGTAAGGTGGAAAGGAAAATCATGTTATATTTTGGCTCCAGGTAGCCATATAAATCTTGTGGGGGAGGAGGTACTTAGGATACAAAGTGCCTCCTTCATCTCTTTAAGTTTGTCTCCAATACAAAGTGTGTAGGAAAGCGAACTTTCTATACAGACAGAATATCCACTGATGAAAACCATCAGAAGTATAGAAAGAGAAGAACAAATTGGTAGTCATTATGGACCAGAAGAGGGAGTAGTAGGGACAGAAAAATTGGGTATAGGAAAGCATGGAAATATTGAGAAGGAACATGTGGAAGAACAACTGAGTGTAGGAAAAACTCAACAGAATAAAAAAATTGTGGGGGGGTGGGGATTTGTTAAAGATGCTTCCCACCAATGTCCAGGTCAATCTTTTTGGAGAGATTTTGAAGCATTCCTTACCCCTTATATACTAAGACCGAAATTAAATCTACCCACTCAGTATCCTCCAGATATTCCACATATCATTCAGGAAAGCCAGAAAAAAGGTCTAGAAAGTTCAGAAATTGAAGAAATCCAGGAGCATGGGACACAAAGGAAGACAGAGATTTTGTGAGAAATAAGAAATGGGATTATTTTGAATAATGAATTATTAATTAATTTTACATCTCTGATAAGTACACAGATAAAGAAAGGGGAAAGATTCCATTAGTAACAGAAAAAAAAAACAAGTTGGAAGAGCATATGGTTCAAATGAGGAAACTAAAGAAACCAATAGAGAAAAGATTAGAAAAACCACAGAGGAAACTGGTAGGAAAGAAATAAAAGAAACAAAGGCAGTAGTTTTGGACATTAAAAAAAAAAATAAACAGAAAGAAACTATAAATCTTCAGAGAAAAGAATAGAAACAGGGAGGATGAAGGGAAGGAAGGCTAAAACCCACCAGGAGGGATGGGGTAACAGATAAGGAGGAAGGACATTCTAAAGGAGGGAGGTGTAGAGAAGAACCGGAACGGACAATTCAGATAGCTGAAAATTGGCTTTAAAAAGATACAGAATCATAGAAGAATGCTCAGTAACACAGAAAGGAAAGGATAATGAGGAGAATGGAAATGATAATACGGGTAGAAATGAAACCAGTAGAAAAAATGAGAACTGTTACCAACAATTTTTTGAGAGGCGTTCCAAAATCTAAAAATGAAAATTATATGACATTTAAGCTGGCAGTATAGAATGTATGTAAAGGCATATTGGGTAATAAAATTACATGGAATGAGATAGGTTCAACATATAGATACCATGGGGGGGAGGAAAAAGGTTGGATCTGCTTGGTTTTAAAGAACAAAAATGTCAGGAAAAAGATACCAGAAGCCAAAGAACAGTTGAAAGAATGGGGTATAAATGCAGATGTGGCAGTTCCTCTGAAAAATGATAAAAAGTGTTTTAAGTGGAAACATGTTATCTAAGGAAAAAGCAAGCCAAAGTAAGACATCAGGAATATAATTCAACAAAGGATATCTAGTTATGTAACACCCATAGAGAAAAACATACTGTGGTCAGAAGAGGTATATGGAAAGGTGATTCGAGGCAGGCAACAAAGGGGACCAAGAATAAACAACAGTACTATACTGGAAGAGACACAAAGTTCAGATTTATTAGAATTGGTGTCTGATTTCTCTATAGGTGAAGAATGTGCAAGTGGGAAATGATGGACATCTTGTATGTCACTAAAGAAACAAAGGAAGAGATATGACTATCAGCAGTTAAAACTTACAGAGACTGAAAGCCAACTGATAATACTTAGCTGGAATATAGCAGGTCCATTATGTAAATTTAGAGACAATGGTATTGTAAAGTTTATGCAACAAGCACATATAATTATGCTGCACGAAACCTGGGTAAACAAGGTAGAGGAATGTTATTTTGAAGGATATCAAGGATGGCATATCCAAGCAAAAAAAAAAAAGGGGCCAAATTTGATAGACCATCAAGGGGGATTAGTACCTTTGTTAAAATACTGTAAGTGAAATCTGACCTGTAAATGCATCTGGAGTGATGAAAGGCATTACATACAGGTTCTGGAGATTTCTGTAAATTGCAAAATGAAATGTCTTTTGTTGAATGTTTATTTTCCACCTGACTCCACTGCATCTCCCATAATGGTTTGTATACATGCATTTGTAAACATAGTGGAGGAGTTACAAAATAAATATCCAGGTAAGATGATCTTGAATGCAGGTGACTGTAATGCAAGAGTAGGTATAGAGCAAGAAGAAAAAAGTACACATTGGAATCTAGATGATGCTTTTTCAATTCCATTAAGAATGTCATTGGATAAAAAGAAAAATAAAGCAGGGGAAATATTTTTAAAAGCATTGAATAGGCTGAACCTATGCATATTAAATGGGAAATGCCATGGTGATAGGATGGGAAATTGTACTTATGTGTACAAACAAGGAATAAGTGTTTTAGTTTATGGTATTGTGGGTGTGTTTTCTTATAACAAAGTACAAAAGTTGGAAGTTATGAATAATTGTGAAAGTGATCACAGACCAATTAAAATATGTGTGGAGAGTAGTAATGGGATGTTTAAAGAAGATAAAAGTAAAAGGGAATGAGTAGACAATAACGTGGAAGTTAGGAAAAACAAATGAATAAAATGGCAAAAGGTAAATCAAGAACATTAACATAACTTTATAAAAACAAAGGAGATTATGGACATGAAACAAAATTGTATTTTGCAATTAGAGGGGAACTTAAATGACAAAGAGGCAGAAAAAAAGACAAAAGATATATTTTTGTTTTTTCAATCCATTGAACAAAGAATAGTGAAAGAACTAGAAGGGCAACAGAATGAAAGATCAGAGTGTAATAATATATATATATATATATATATATATATACACGATTGGTTTGATGCAGAATGCCAACAAAAAAGAAAATTTCTTCAACAAGTTGGCAGAAGGATAGTAAAGTATAACGATGTAGAGAGCCATAAGGCTTTGAAAAATATTAAAGCAGAATATGAGGACTTGATAAAGATAAAGAAAAGAGATTATCCAAAGGAACTTTGGAAGAAACTGCAAATTACTATCAAAGATAAAGATGGTACTGTAGTGCTTTTTGAGCTTAGTAGCTCAGGGCACAAATAACAGCAGATTTAGCATACTTGCAGTGATTTCTCCAGAGAAGTGGAGAGAATATTATGAAGGAATTTTTACTAAAGATAAGGGTCCAATACCAGCAGACATAGAATATGTAAGTAGTGTAAAAAAACAGCTGGCTGGACTTTACTAAAGAAGAAGTAATAGAAGCAATAAAATCGCAAAAGAAAAATAAGGCACCAGGAACTGATAACATAGGTGCAGAACTATATCACATAAATACTGAATGGTGGGCTGATATATAATTAAGTCTGTATAAAAACATAGTATAGTGTATAGTGGAGTGTTGTTCTGTATAGAATTCCACCCCTTTCAAAATGCTGTTCAACCACAGTTCAAAGGTCATGGAATGTGGTTCTGCCCTACTGTGGTAGAACAGCATACTAGAACCTCTAGAGACTGCACGAGTCAGTTTCATTTTGAAAGCAAAAGAACTCACAAAACACACATTTCACACAGTACTATACACTATTAAAAATACAGGATGAGCAAATCTATGCACAACCAGTGTGTTTTGCCACATTGGGGTTCTGATTCCCATGGACCTCTCGAACTTCGCTCTTGAGGTCATAGGGAATCAGATCCCCTCTGTGGCAGAACACACTGGTTCTGCATAGTTGCCCATCCAGTATTCTTTAAAAAATACATGACACTTCCAAATAATTGGAATGAGGGAATGATAGTACCTCTGCATAAAAAAAGGGTCCACTGAGAATCCAGAAAACTATCGACCTATTACTTTATTAAATATTAACCAGAAAATATTTTTTCGATTGATATTGAAGAGAATCCAATATTGGATAGAGGACAATAAAATCTTATCACTAGATCTTCCCTTGTCAATCTTCACCATTCATTACTGCTTGGGTTACTGCCGGAGGCGCGCACCCGCTACGGGAGTTTTTTTTTTTTGAGTCGGCTCCAACGGCACCGCCCTCTAGAGCGACGTACTGCGTCGGGCGCGCGAGGGGCGGCTGTTAGGTGCCGTAGACGCCTCCTCTATCTCAGTTCTGTTTCTCCCGCCATCGAGGCTGTACCTGCTGCGCGGTAGTTAATGGTTTCTACGCCAAGACTCTCGCTTCTTCTCAAGACTCCTGCTTCTTCTACAGTGACTCGCCGATGCCGCCTCCGGTAAGACCGTTTCTTATTTTCTGTCGACGGCGCTTGAGTGCTTTATTGCTGTTTTTGCCTTGTTTAGTTCGTGATCATGTCAGGTTCGGGGCAAAGCGAAGTTGAAGGGCGGGCCGTGCTCCTATGCGCCGGTGCTCCTGTGGCGTGCATTTCTCCGCCTCGGACCGCATGATGTCTGTCTCTGTTGCCTGGGACCCAACCACGATATGGACGCGTAGACGCCTGTTTCTCCATGGACCATCGTGGTCTCGGCACGCGTGTTCAAGATCGGCAAGGCCCCGCCGACCTTCGGGACGCAAGGCCGCCCAGGGATTCCCAGGTAAGGTCTCCAGGCCTTCCACCGGTCGCCTCGGGCCTATATGGTCCGTGGAGGAGGAGGAGGAGGCTTCCTCCTCTTCTTGCCGAAGAGGACGCCAAGGTGTGTCGGAGGAACGCCCGTGGTCCTTCCTGGGGCCACGGCGGGACTCCGCCGGGCAGTCACCTCGGAGGTGCAGGCTCCAGTGTCGAGGTTCGCGCCTGCTGGGCCCAGCACTGGTGGACCCTCGACGCCACCCTCCAGCGCCATTTCGATCCTGGTGCGCTGCGGTGCCAGTGATCGGGACGGCACTGCGCGGTGCCGCTTGGCCTTTGGCGCCAGCGCTGGGTTTGCTCTCTCGGTGGCGCTGCTGGGTTCCAGCGCCATGGGCCTAGCCGACGCTGCGGGGAGCTAGAGGCCGGCCTAGCGGGAAGCGGGTGGGCCGAGGTCGCCGGCGCCACCTTCCTGGCACTGGCACCGTCATGCGCGCTGCTTTCTCCGGGGACCCCGGCTGCTAGCATTGTGGTTCAGCTGGTTTCTTCCTCGAGGCCGGTGACTCAGACGTGGACCCATCCTGGCAACCTGACTCTTCGGAGTCGGGGTCCCCGGGGCACGTGGTGCTAGGGCGCACAGCTGGCCTCTCCCGCTATCCCCGCTGCTGTCCTCCCTGAGGGCCCTCGGGCTAGGGGTGGTCCTGGGTCCGGGGCATGGCGGAGAAGAGGAGAGGGACCTCTCTCCTTGGGGCTCGTGACAGCTACCCTCCCGGGTGTTGTTGCAGCCACTCGGGGTGGGAGAACGCTGGGGTCAAGGAGGAGGAGGGCGCTCTTGGAGTCCGAGAGGTCGAGGGGCAGGGTGCAGTCATCGCGGTCTCTGCCGGCCACCCCTCGGGGGGTGGCTAGGAGCCATAGCGCTGGGCCCCGCCTTTCCCTCTTGGACCCCGGGTTCCCCTCCAGTGGCGTTGCTGCGGACTGCCCTTCTGGATCCATGCAGTCCCAGGTTCGTCACAGGGGAGGATCCCCTTCTGGGCTCTTCCCGGTTTCGCATCCCCAGGGTTCCGTTTTGTGACCTGGTCTGTTGTCCGGAATCCCGCCAGCTCGGGTTCCGTTCTCCGGATTTCAGAGCCCTAGCAGAGGACAGTTGCCTCTTCGTAGGTGCCCATCTCCAGTGCCTCTGCAGCCACCCCCCACTCTTCCAGGCCATGTCGGTCCTATGGGCACATTATCCTGGGAGCAGTTCAGAGGTTCTGCGTCGGCCTTCCCCTCATATGTCAGGTATATGCATGAGCGGGTCTTTTGCCTGTCCCCACCGCCACAAGAATCTTCTGGACACTCGAGCTCTCCATCATCCTCGTCTCCCTCTTCTGAGGGAGAGGAACCCTCTGCTCATATCTCCTCCGATGCTGATTTCACTGAATATCAGCGATTCCTTTCGAGGATGGTGAGGGATCTTCGAATCTCCTACGTTAGGCGAGACAATACCGAATGGGAGATGCGTGAATTCCTTGGAGAATTCAGTGCCCAGCACCTGGTGGTACCTTCCTGGCCTATCCCCTTCCAGGAGGCGTCTATCCATTCCTGGCAGTCGCCAGCCGCCCCTTCTCCAGCCCCGGCAGACTGTCGATGAAAGTATTGTGCCCCTTCGGAATCCCTGGGTACTCTCCCCAACCTGCCCTCAGGTTTGGTATACCTGGAGACTCCCTCCGGGCGCCGCTGCCTGGCGCACGACCGTCCACCGGATTCGGATTCCCTACAATTTGACCGGTGGGGGCGAAGAGTGTTCTCTTCCTCTCGTGCGATGGCTTGCATTGCCTCACATCAGGCTCATCACGCTGCCTACAGTAGGCATCTGTGGTCGATGCTCTCTCAACTCTTAGCATAAATGCCTGATACGGAGCAAACCAGACAGGCTATTGCCCTCTCTGCTATAGGCCTGGAGCTGGCAAGACACCAAGCAAGGGCATCTTATGACGCCAATGAGGTGGCTTCCAGGCTTGCGGGGACAGCAATCTGCATTAGGCGGACGGCATGGCTTGCCTATCAAGGTTGTCACCCCTGGCCCGCGGTGATGGTGATTCGGCCCGCCGGGGACCCGCTCTTTTCCTCCAGAGCTAGGAGATTACTGCAGGGGCTTCTCTCCATCTCCCGTCCTCGGGGGCACCTCCTAGCTCTTCTCCCCCATAGGCTTCTCTCTGATTAGCCTAGGGTCATCCCCTTCTGTTTCTCACCAGCAGGAGGCTGGGGGTCTTGTTCCCTCAGGGTTCTACCCCCCTTTTTTTCTAAAGGGGGGCTTGTATCATTACTAGTTAGTAATGAATGGTGAAGACTGACAAGGGAAGATATGAAAATTACGCACTCACCGTAATTCTTGGATCTTTTCTTGTATCTTCACCATTCATTACTGATACCCACCCACCTTCCCCTCAGTGGCCTCCTTCTGTGTGGTCTCCCCCTCCCATCTTGTTCCTCTTCCTTCCCTTGGCCTTTGTGCCTTTTTTCCTTAAGGTAAAGAGGAACGAACACGGGTGTACTTTTATCTAAATTCTGAGGGAACTCTTTCTGTCCGCCCTTAGGGTGCGATTCCTAAAATACCTTCTTCAGGTTATGCAGTTTCACAGCCTAAGAGGCCATGCTCTGACTTGGCCTCGGCGAAGTCTAGAATCCTCCTGGCAGGTATTATTTTGAGCTCTTCTAGCTGCTGATTAAACTTGTCAGCTCTGAGCATCTGCTTGCCTTCCCTTAGGGAGTTTGATCGAGTTCCACTCTATCTTTCTTACAAAACTGCCTTCGAGAAGGCATAGTCTTTCCCATACACTATTGTGTTAGCACTTAACAAGGTGCAAAGGGACTTAGCCCCCTTCCTGGGTGGGCGCTCTACCCGGAACAGGTTCTGCCTGGGCAGTCTACGAGCCCTCAGCTAGGATGAATGGACTTGGCATGTTGAGAGTTCAGAGAGTCTGCCCTCTTTCGGATCTGTTCAGGTGTTCGGTTGAACCTCCCCTCAGTCCTAGCAACTGGGATTCTTGCTCCCTTGTTAGTTTCGAGCCTATAAGCCTCTCAACCAATGCTCGATGGGCACTGTTCTCTCTCTCAACATGCCTCTTTTTCTTCTTCTTCTTCCTTCCTCTCTGTTCCTCCCTAGAGCCGCTCGAAAGGAGGCCCCATGGTCCCTTAGGGTAGGAATCCTTATTCTCTGTCTATTCTCTACCGCTTATTCCTTTTCAGTTTATATCCTTTCCTTTTTCTGTCCCTCGGCTCTCTTGCCTCGTCTCCTTTTTCTTGCCTTTATTTTCGCCTCCGCTACCAGAACTGAGATAGAGGAGGAGTCTACAGCACTCAATCTGTCACCGCAAGATGACGCAGTACGCCACGCCGAGGGCGCTGCTGGAGCCAACTCAAAAAACTCCTATACTGGGTGCGCGCCTCCGGCACTAACCCAAGCAGTAATGAATGGTGAAGATACAAGAGAAGATCAAGAATTACGGTAGGTACGTAATTTTCATTTCAGGCTGGTTTCTGTAGAGAAAGATCTACGGTGGATCAAATTTTTGTCTTAAGATATATAATTGAAAAATTTGTAACCATCAAGAAAGTGAAAATTTATGCAGCATTCATTGATATCAAGGCAGCTTTCAATTCAGTTAACTGCAGGACGTTGTGGGATAGCCTTGCTGAAAAAGGCATAAATGGAAAGTTATTAAATATCATTAAGCTGTTGCACAAGGATAATGAAATTGTAATAAAATATAATATGGAAGGGTGTACAACGAGTACAATAGATGTAAATGTTGGTGTCACGCAAGGGTGTATTCTGGCAGCATCATTATTCAATTTGTATATTGACACACTGGTGGAAGATCTAAACCGGGTGGAGGCTTTCTCCCAAAAAATAAATGGGGTTGATATTCAGCTTTTATTATATGCAGATGATGCGATTTTGTTGTCACAAACCCCATTAGGTCTGAGGAGTGCAATTTCAGCGACAGTGGAGACATTAAAAAACTGGATATGACATTAAATCAGGAAAAAACTAAAGTGATGATTTTTGGTAAAAAAACATCAAAGTTAAAAACTGGAAAATTGGAGAATTATTGATGGAAGAAGTTAATCACTTTTATTACCTTGGAGTTGTATGTACTCAAAACTTAAAATGAAAAAAACATATTGAAAAAGTAGGTGAAAAGGCTGCAAAAATGCTGAATGGCATTAAACATTTTACTAATACAATGGCTGGGAATTCCTTCATTGACCAATATAGGTGCCTAAGAGCTAAAGTAGAGAAACAGATGATGTATTGGGCAGAAGTATGAGGATTAATATACAAAAATAATCTAAAAGAACTTGAGATAGTCCAAAATAAATATTTGAAAAATCTGTTAGGACTACCAAGTTTTGCCACGGCAGCAGGGGTTAGAATGGAAACTGGAACTCTTATCGGTTTTTGCTAGAACAGTTAAAAAAGCATTATAATAAATGGGTTTCCCTTTTTCCTATAGGGAAACCGTGGCGTAATTTGTCGTTATAAAGGAGTGTTTATAACGGCAAACATGCGCATGATTTCCCTTGCTGTGCACATGCTCAGGCAGCAGTGCGACCAGTCGAGACCGCTCACTGCTTCCGTGTCGCCTGAAACAGAACCGCCACAAGAACTCAGCAGTAAGTCCTTTTCTTTTTGTTTTTCCCCCTATATACCCTGGAAACACACAAAGACCTGCAGAAAGGAGAAAAAAAAAGTTTTAAAATACGAAAATCTCAGCACCGGACTAAAAGGAAACTGACCGTAGGATACACTGGGAGCTGTTTATTTTATATAATTGCTGAGGTGAAAAAGGGAAACCCAGCAATTAGATAAAATAAAAAATGAGAATTGAGGTGTCAAACTCGATTTTACACACACCTTCGTTGTGGGATGCTTTTCTCAAACCCCTCTGGCTTCGCCCTCGGGGTTTATGTAGCATCCCACAACTCGGGTGTGTGTAAAATTTCGTTCTAGGGACATGGATATGTTGTTCATCCACACTGTCTGGCAGGTTCCTTGCCGCTTTAAATCTTGCCGGAAGGTCTTCAAGCTGGCTCCTCCCACCCACTTGGGTGGTAAAACTTTCGGCTCCGCCCCATGACGCCAGAGCTTCCTTACAGCTTGGAAGCTCAGGTTCCCTCCTTAACGCTCTGTGTGTAGACTGGATCCTAATTGTTCGGTTCGCCCGAAACTTATTTTAAAATTTTCTAGATTTCGGTCAAGTTTCTCCCTCGTGGCTGCGATGGACAAATCGACTCCCATATTCCGGCGGTGCCCTTGTGGGCCGAAAATGTCCAGGATGGATCCGCACTCCACTTGCGTCTACTGCCTCGGCCTAGCCCATGACCCGCAGGTCATGCGAGTTATGCCGTTGCTGGGCAACGCCTGGAAGACCTGCTGCTGCCCGGTTACAGCTTGGGCGCCCCGAGAAGCGCTACCCGCCGGTGAAGTCGAAGGAGGCCTGTTGGGCGGTTACCGCGGCGGCTGGCTCGGCTGAGCAACTCGAGCAGATGATCGCCCTCGAGGAGGAGGCGGCACAGGCCGCATCATCCTCTTCCTCGGTCGCGGCATTTATCCCGCTCTCTCTGGGTACCTCATATTCAGCTTCTTTCAAGGAGCTTTTCCAATCCCTTTTCACGAAGGGAGAGGGGCCATCAGGACATTCCTCTTGGTCCAAAAAGAAGGACTCAAAAGGTAAGTCCCACCGTCGGCATTCGTGGGAGCGGGAGAGGTCCCCTTCCTCGGACAGTCGACACTCGACTTCGGTGTCCCTGTCAGGTCAGCCGGCTGAGACACCCGTCGACGCAGTCGAGATTTTTCTCTACCCGTCGGACGGCTGTCGACTGGTGAAGCTGACAACCCTTCTTCACCGGTTCCCCCGGTGGAGACCAAGGACCTGCCTGCACCTCTAGTGCCGCAGTCCCTGGTCAAGGCTTCCAAGCCAAGGGAAGAGCGGGTGTCCCCCGCCCCTTCCCAGACCCATCCTCGGAAACACCGAGGTTCTCGGTCTCGGTCTCGGACATCCTCTCGGTCCAGCCGATCCCGCCAACATTGGCGGTCTCGGTCTCGGCACCAAAGTAAGCGTTGCCGCCGCTCGTCCTCATCTTCCTCCTCAGAAGAGGAGAGACCTGTGCAAACTGCGTCGCCGCTACGAGGACCTGATGTGGCAGCAGTTACTTCTGTCCGGGAACAAGCCGACGCCGTCGCCTTCCCCGGCCATCAAGTGGCTGTCACCTGAGCGGCCGAAACAACCCCTCACTGTAGCCGAGGTGCCCAAGCCTGGGCTGGTTGTTCGGCCAAAACCAGCTGCCCCACCGATTGTGGTGGAACCTCCGCCTCCACAACCGAAATCAGGGGCGCCGACCAAAGACTCTCAGTCGGGTCAGGGCCTACCCCACAGGTTGTCAGTCACACTCACTCCTGACCGTCCTTTGCAGGTGGAGAGTGGCTCAGTCGCCAGGCAGCTCTTCATGGACTCCTCGGAATCTGACGACGACTCCTCCCTGTTCTCCAGGCCCATTGACCTGGAGTCCTCCGGGGGCCAGTCGATGGACGAAAGCCCATTGTCCTTCACGGGTCTGCTTTGTCTCATCTCGGAGTCCACCAGGATGCAACTCGAGCCCGTATCCAAGCGGGCCAAGTATTCCCTGACGGTGATACTGGACCGAGGGGATTCACCCATGGAGGCCTTTCCGGTGGCTGAAGCCATTGTTGCCCAGCCTTGGAGCTCTGGCAGTGGCCTGCTTCCTGTCCTGCGCCTTCGGCCAGGATGGCCAGGAAGTATGCGGTCCCTACTGGCTCTTTGCATGTTTTTGCGGAACACCCCTCTGCCGAGGGGTTGGTCACCGACAGCGTTTTCCGGCGTTCCGGGAACGCTAGGGATGTGGACAAGCCCCTGACATGGAGTCCAAAAGCTGGACTATGCCGGGCACAAGGTGTACGCTGCGTCCTCCCTTGGCCTCTGTCAGGCCAGCTCGGCCGTGCTGGTGGCACACTTCTCCCATGCCCTCATGGGCTCCCTGGACGAGGTTATCCCTCATCTCCTGGCCGACCTGCAGACCACGGTCCGGCAGGTACGGGACCAGGGAAGGACGGAGACTAAACAGCAGCTCCAGATGGCTCAGGACATTGGAGACTCCTGTGCCAGATCAGTTGCGGACGTGGTGGCCATGCGCCGCAGAGCATGGCTGAGGATATCCACCTTCACGGCGGATACCCAGCACAAACTGGTGGATGTCCCCTTCCTGGGGACCGACCTATTCGGCCCTAGAGTGGAAGGAAACCTCCAGCGGATCGAAAAGTCCAATGCCACTCTGAACTCTGTCACCTCCGCCGGACAAGGGCCGTCGACAACAGCAGCATAAGTCCTTTCGTCCTTCTGCGCCTGCAGCACGTCCGGCCCAACAGCACCAGCACCAGGGCCAGCAGGCTCGCGCTTGGCATCCCAAACCCAAGCCTGCAGCTTCCTCCAATAGGAAGCAGAGAGGTAAAGGCCCAGGAGGTCTCTTGGCCGGTCCCTCCTCTAAGCCTGCCCAGTGACGGGTTGAGGGGTGTCGCCCCCAGCCTCATCACTTCCCCTTGGGTTCTCCCCATGGGGTGACGGCTCCGCCACTTCCTTTCCGCCTGGTCCGTTATCACCACGGACTATTGGGTGTTGGAGGTGGCAGGAAAGAGCCTGCCCCGGAGTTCTAGCAGGCCCCGCCTTCCCAGCCATCGCCTCGGGGCTACGGGGTCCGCAGCCTTGCTGTCGGCTTGCCGAGCTGATATCGCCTGCTCCTGAAAAGAGGTGATCAGGAAGGTGGCAGATCCTTCTTCAGACCCGGGGTTTGTGTCCAGGTACTTCCTGGTCCCAAAACGGACGGGGGACTGGCGCCCCATTCTCGACCTGCACGATCTGAACAGGTTCCTAAGGTCTCGGACCTTCAGGATGGTCACTCTGGCTCAGATAATCCCATCCTTGGAACGAGGCATGTGGTTCTGTTCTCTGGACCTTCAGGGAGCATTCTTTCACGTCCCAATCCATCCGTCCTACCAGAGATTCCTCCACTTAAGGGCAGAGGGATCCCTCTACGAGTTCCGGGCCATGCCCTTCGGCCTTTCCCTAGCTCCCAGCGTCTTCACCAAATGCATGGCAGTGGTGACAGCATTCCTGCAGCGCCAAAGGGGCTGGGTGTACCCCTACCTGGACGACTGGCTGATTGCAGCCCCCTCCAGAATGGAGGTGGAGCAGTCCAGAGATCTGGCCCTCCAGGTTTGCTCTCAGGTTGGCCTCCTCATCAACGAGGCCAAGTTGGAACTCGTGCCAAAGCAGGTGATCCAGTTCATCAGGGCAGAGCTCTACTCTCTACGAGCCAGAGCATGGCTCCCGGGTGGACAGGGCTGAGGTTCTTTCCTCCTTTGCCCAATCATTTCAGGTTGGGCAATTTTGCCCTGCCCGGGACCTCCTGCGCCTCCTGGGCCTCATGGTGGCCTGCACCAGCGTGGTCCATTGGGCCCATTGGTACATGCGTCCCCTTCAATGGGGGCTGGCCAGCCAATGGTCACAGCACTTCGATCCTCTGGATCAGCTAGTGACAGTGACTCAGGGGATGTGGAATGCTCTCCAGTGGTGGACTGTTCCAGCACATCTGCAGGAGGGCATCCCGTTTGTCTGCCCCGAGCCGACGGTCTCTCTATCGACCGATGCCTCTCTGATGGGTTGGGGTACCCATCTGGGGGAGCACAGAGCACACGGCCTCTGGTCCCCTCGGGAGTCCTGATGCCACATCAACCTGCTGGAGCTTCGAACGGTTCGTCTAGCCCTCACCGCCTTCGCTCCGTTTCTACGGGGTCAAGTGGTTCAGGTCCAGATGGACAATACCACGACCATGTACTACCTAAACTGCCAGGGCAGAACGCACTCCCGGCCTTTGTGCAGGGAAGCTCTCCACATTTGGTCACTGGTGCACAGCCTGGAGGCGGATCTCTTTGCCATCCATGTGGCAGGAGTCTCCAATACCCTGGCCAATGCCCTAAGCCGGATAGGGGCTGCGTCCCACAAGTGGTCTCTCCTGCTGGAGGCAGTACAAGATCTGTTCTCCCACTGGGGCACGCATCAGGTGGACCTGCTTGCCTCCAGGGAGAATGCGAAGCTGAGACTGTTTCATGCCCACCCCCCTCAGCAGGGCTCGCTGCAGGGGGATGCCTTCTCGAGGCCGTGGAACCTGGGCCTCTTCTACACCTTTCCCCCATTTCTCTTGATCCACAAGGTGCTTCCCAAGGTGAGGAGGGACAAGGCACAGGTGATTCTGGTAGTCCCAGACGGGCCCCGCCAGTTCTGGTATCCAGATCTCCTCAGTCTCCGCTCCAGGCTCCCGAGGCGGTTTCCAGCCTGCCCGGACCTGATCTCAGTCAATCAGGGGAAGGTATTCCATCCGGACCTTCACTCCCTGCACCTGATGGCCTGGTTCCTGAGCGGCTAGAGTTCCATGCCTTGGGTCTTTCCGACGAGGTCCTCAACGTCACTGAGGAGTCCCGTAAGGAGTCGACCAGAAAATGCTATCCCTTCAAATGGAAGAGATTCTCCATTTGGTGTCAGAGCAAGGGCCTGGACCCTTCCTCCTGTTCCTTGGCAAGCATTCTGGACTACCTGTGGTCCCTTTCTCAGCAAGGGCTTTGGTCGACTACCCTTAAGGTGCACCTGGCAGCCATATCTGCTTACTGGGCGTGGTCCGGGAAGCAGTCGGTGGCGCAGGAGAAGGTGGTGGGGCGCTTTTTCAAAGGCCTTGATCACATATCCCCTCCGGTGCAAGAACCTCCACCTCCGTGGGATCTACTGCTGGTACTGGCAAAGCTCATGGGCAAGCCATTCTAACCGATACACAGGTGTGACATCTCTCACCTGTCGTGGAAGACTGCCTTCTTGGTGGCTATCACGTCAGCCAGAAGGATGGGAGAGCTCCAGGCGCTTTCCATCGAGTCTCCTTATCTGGTTTTCCACAGGGACAAGGTTGTCCTGCGCCCCCACCCGAAGTTCCTTCCGAAGATGGTGTCGGAGTTTCACCTTAACCAGGTGTTGATTCTACCGGTGTTCTACCCAAATCACACCTCGGAGGCCGAATATAGGCTCCATACTTTGGACCCTAGAAGAGTGCTCGCTTACTACAAGGAGCGGACGGCTGAAGTTCGGGGAGAGGTTCGCCAGCTGTTTGTCACCTACGCTGAAGCCGCACCTGGCAGACCTGCAGCCAAGCGGACGATAGGCAGGTGGGTCACCTCCTGCATAGATCTCTGCTGTAGGTTGGCAGGCATGGAGCCTCCCAGAGGGATAAGAGTTCATTCTACCCGCCATACCGCTGCATTGGTGGCTGCTTCCAGGGACGTCTCTATCCAGGAAATCTGCAGGGCTGCTACCTGGAAGTCAGCACACACCTTCATCACCCACTACCACTTCGACCTTGAGTCACACCGGGATGCTGGTTTTGGGGCCTTGGTTCTCCAGTCATTATTTCCCAAGTAAGGGGTGTGCGCCTTGCCTCCCCTCCTCCCGGAGAACTGCTAGGAGTCTGCCAGACAGTGTGGATGAACAACATATCCATGTCCCTAGAAATACAGGTTACTCACCTGTAACAGGAGTTCTAGGAATGGTATATGTTGTTCATCCACACGACCCACCCGGCCTCCCCCTCTTCGACACACAGCCTGGCTTCCAGTGGGCTAGATCTGGCGTCATGGGGCGGAGCCGAGAGTTTTACCACCCGGGTGGGTGGGAGGAGCCAGCTTGAAGACCTTCCGGCAAGATTTAAAGCGGCAAGGAGCCTGCCAGACAGTGTGGATGAACAACATATACTATTCCTAGAACTCCTGTTACAGGTGAGTAACCTGTATTTACAGACCCCGACCCATACTTTATTCTATACGTTATTCTGGGAAAAAAATGATTATTTCTACAGAAGGAAGTGTAATACACAATTGCTGGCGGGATGCAAAAAAATGGCAATGTGGGAAGGAAGTAACATGGTATGGAATACTAAATGACAAATTGAATAAAAATGGCCTAGAGTATAATTATATTTTTTGAGATTTAGAAGATTTAACAAATCCATCTAGATTTGTGGAAGAGGCCATACAAAGAATAGAGGATAGTGCAAAGAACATGGATCATGTTAAAATAAAAGAGTCGTAGGAAAATGATCCCTTGAAATTTATAAAAACTGAATTTAAAGTAGAAAGATATCTGCTAAAATGTGAACATGTAAAACAAAGGAAAGCATTAGCGAGATTAAGATTTGGTATATTCACAGGATGATGTAATAAAATGTATGGTAATAGCGCAAATATTTGCTCAGGTTATGAGGATGCAATTTTGTCCAGTGCACAACTAATTTTTGATTGTAAAGCTTTTGTGTCAGAATGAGAATTGTATCTTAATCAGCACTTTAGATATTTGAAAGAATTGAATAAGCAGGAGAAATTAATAGCTGTCTTAAATTGTAAACGCATATAGCAAATTTTTGCACAGAAAGTTGCTGTAAAATTAAGATGGAATTTATAAGTTGGCACTTTTGATCAGATTGGTATATTAGTGGTAGGTAGGTAGGAAAATGATTTTATGTATAATTGTTTGTATAACTGATGTAAGTCTGTGTATGTGACAAAAGGTTTTTATATACATACTTTTAATAAACTGAACTGAACTGAACTCTTCCTCCCTTCCTCCCTTTCCAGAACCAGTGGCCTCTGCATAACAGCTGGACTTCTGTATTAAAAGGGGGTTTATACCCTAGTTGTGTTGTACGTTTTTTAAACCCAGATGGGTGTTGTTTTTCCCCTCTTTGGGTCCATGGTGGCACGAGCCTATGAGTGTTCCATCATTTGCATAAGTTCTATTCTCCAGGCAGTTCAACACTGGAGGCTGACTGCAAGAGTTAAGCTTATTGAAGAATACCTTGGAAGAAACAAAATTACTACGGTGAGTAATTTTCTCTTTTTCTGTCATTTGAATTTTTGCACCACCATGGCTCAGTTACAAATATCTTTTCATACATTGGCAGCATGATTCCCATCTTTGCTGCCCCAATAATCCATCAAATCTGTACACTTTATACATTGGGTGAGATATTCAGAAATGCGCCAGAGGCAGGCGCAGTAGCAGCGCAGCACAAGTACACTGCGCCATGGCACACCGAACGCGATATTCAAAGGTTGCACATGACGGCTAGTGCCAGCACAACACGGCTGAATATCGCAGGGATGTGCCATAGCGCAACCAGGGCTGTGCCAAGGAGCAAACCAACATGTGCAATAGCGCAACCAGGGCTGCGCAAGGGGCAGAGATGCATGTGCCAGGACAACAGGCACAGCAAGGAGCATGCCACCAGGGCAGGCTAGACCACCACCAGGGTGCAGAGGATGCCAGGAGGGAGGCATGGCAGGCACACGGCAGCAGGCCCCCAACCATGTGCACCACAGTGGTGCACGGAGGCAGGGTGACACCAATGACCACTGGCAAACAGCCACCGGCAACACCCACAGGAAGGCACAAGACACACCACCTGGACCACAGCTGGCAACACACATGCCAACAGCATGCAATGCACACGCTACACAACATGTACAGAGAGCACACGGCCGCCCCAGGGCACAGCCACCAGCCACTGGGCAGAGACCACCAGGCACAATCCCCAGTCAACCCCAGATTTACCACTCAGCCACCATGCACACCACTGCAGCATGGCTCCACATGCCAGCTGCAAAGCAGACACAGACACAGATGGCTAACCATAGAAAAGTGTATTAAAACCAGTCAAGAATCAACTATGTACAGAACTACAATTAACAGGTACAGGGAGCAAGGAATGGGGAGGCCATAAACAAACTGGGAGGCCGGGGAAGGGAGGCAGGGGGACAGGGGACATGGCTAAACAAGGGTACAAGGGAGGGAAAGGGAGGGGGAACAGGGAAGGGAAGCAGTTGCAGGCCAACGGGCCCTATGGGCATCCACGCCCCACTGGTGCCTGACGCCGAAGTCTTCGCTGGGGCCTGCACAGGGCCTGCTGTATCAGCCATGCCACCCAGAGCATGGCAGTGGTGACTGGAAGGATCCGCCTCAGGAGCCTGGTGTTGACATCAGGGCGATGGACACCTAGGACAAAGGAGGGGACATGGTATGAGTGCATGTCCGTATGACCGTATTCCACCCACCGTACACAGTGGACAGCGGTGACATGTGCCCCTGAAATGGCACAAAGCCTCCCGCAGCATGTGCGCCCACACGAGCCACCAACCCAACTATCCACAGCCACGCAGAGCACTGCACACCAACACCACCCATGTGCCGCACACCACAACCATGGCAGCCAGGCAACAGGGCTAAGCGGTGGGATGGCAGTGGCACAGCTGGAATCCGGGTGCACCCACAGCCCACCTGCAGCAGCCACACACATGTGCAGTAGCCATGGCAGGGTGCAGTGGACACCGCCAGCGGTGCACAGCTGGAATGGCCATGTGCACAGGGCGCTGTGGCCCACCCCCACCCTGCACAACATCATACCTTGAAAGAGTGCCTACCTGCTTGCTGTGGTGCACCTGCGCCTGTCCGGTGGCACCGCCCATATGGCCTGTATCCTGCGCCCATGCCCCTGCGTTGGCCTGCCCTCGCCCACCTGCAGCGCCAGCCAGCCGTGCTCTTCTTCTATCCTCAGGGCCTAGTAAGGAGACAGTGAGAATGACACATCAGTACCTGGTAACACCACATGCCCCCCCCACAGCACAGCATGCCCCCTGGCCCCGCGCAGTGGCAGTGCAGTGGCACAGTGCACCCATGGTGCGCTGCCATGGCCAACAGAACGTGCAGCCACAACCCCCCCCCCTGCAGCATGGTGTGACACCCTGCTGGCCCCCACAGAACACTGGAATGGCACTGACATGGGCGTAGTGCACTTACCTGGACGTGGCACGGCTCCCCTCTGGACGTGTGCCAGTAGTGCCCGTAGCCTCTTAGGGTCCCTCCGCCACAGGTCCCCTTAGCGGTGGCGGCACTGCTCACTGCTGCACTGCACCCCAGTGGCCTCCTCCAGAGCCTCAGCCACCTCCTGCCACACCTCCGTTTGTGGCCGATCCAGGGGCATCTGGCCATACAGACTGCCTGCATGTGGCTCCACAAGGGCCACAAGGTTCACCAACTCCACCTGTGATTAGTTGGGTGCCCTTGCAGTGCTGCGGTGTGGCATGGTCGTTCCTGCAGTTGTACAACCAAAATGGTGCCCAGTAGCACACAAGCCACACATGATGTGGGTGCGTGACTCGCTTGGTAATGCGCTGCCATCTCCAGTCATGCATCCCCGGTGCTGCACAACACAGCTGGTGCAGCACTGGTGGGTGCTGCAGAGGGTCAAAGGACAGTCATGGGGTCAAGGGTTGGCATGCGCACGCGTCAGCGTGATTTGTGCACGCCATACATGGGGCGCCATTAGGGGCATGTGCCCCACGGTCCATGGGCCACTCGCGCCTGG
This sequence comes from Neoceratodus forsteri, assembly GCA_016271365.2. Lineage (NCBI taxonomy): Eukaryota > Metazoa > Chordata > Ceratodontiformes > Ceratodontidae > Neoceratodus > Neoceratodus forsteri. The sequence continues at coordinate 1,319,665,127 of CM028131.1, forward strand.
GTGCCATAGGGCATGAAGTGCAGTGCCAATGCCCAATAGTGGCAGAGGCTGTACGGCTAGATGGCGCAGTAGTGCAGAGGATGCACCACTGATGTGAATGCGGATGGCACTGTGCGCATGCACACTGCTAGGCCTGCTGGGCACGTCATACTGTTGCGCCATGACTTGTGCATGCGCAACACCAATGCGCCATGTGCAGTTTCGCGATATTCAGTCGGCATATGCAGATTAGCTCATCAGCATATCCGTGGCGCATCGGAGGCATTTGCATCTCATTTCAGTTGTGCATCCCCTCGTTTGCATATGATGTGCTATAAATGTGCCACGGGACTGCACAGACACTAGGCTGGTATTGCATCCTTCAGAGGTAAGCCTCCAGGCTGTGGGCCTGTCGGGACAGTGGAAATGGAGGGCAGTGTGGGTTGCAGCCATCACTGACCACATGTTTATACCCACAGGACTAAGCATGATGGATCATGAGGAGGTTGAGGAGCGCAGGCCTGCATGGAAGCGCAGGCCCAACTTCACGAGGGCAGAGAGCGATGTTCTATTCGATGCCTACCTGGACCAGGAGCCTCTCCTGAGTGGCTTAACAGGCACCGGCGACAGCATGGGAGGGTGTGGCCAGGGTCATGAACCAGCAGGGCATCCATCAAAGGACAGCACAGGAGTGCAAGAAGAAGGTAGGCACAGACCGGAGGAGGATTAAGGAGAAGGTGGCCGCCATCCTGGCTGCACGTCCTGCCAAGGGCGGTGGCAGCCTGACTTGCCACAGCTGTCACTGCAGGAGGAGCTGTTGGCGGCATCCATGCGGGTGCCCGGCGGAGGGTTCCAGACGGGGGGGGGCAGCCCATCACTGCATGGTGGGTACGGCAGCGCCTGGGGAAGGGGGGCAGGGGTGTGTGCCAGTGGCACTAATGCAACTGTGTTCCCTTTCAGCTCTGCGGCACCTGCATGCAGCGGCAGGGGTGGGGGTCCACCATGGGGGCGGTCCTGGACCTGGAGGACTGTCCGTCCACCTCCACCGGTGTCCGGACCGTAGGCAGCCCAACCCCACTGTCCATCCGGATGCCTTGGTGTGGTTGCGGACGAGGCCCTGGCTGTGTTTCAGCAGGACGCTAGCCATGGCATCCAGTATGCCGAGACACAGTTCGGGGTGGGGTCCGGGACTGATGACGATGACGTGGCCATTATCCTGGATAGTGGTGTTGCGGTTCAGGGGGAGACACCCATACCACACACCCGCCACGGCAGCGCAGACGGTGCCCTGGTGGTGGTTGTCCGCCCACCACACTCGGCGGTGCTGTGGGTGCCATCGGTGCAGCACAGTCTGAAGGGGGGTGGCAGTGGTGGTGGTGCAGCCACACTGGCATCGATCCACACACAGCGGTCGGAGGGGCAGCAGGACGAGGTCGATGGGGGGCCAGGTGCAGTGGCCGCCGACGTTGCACCACAGACTGATCAGCCCCAAGGGGGCCCCGCTGTGCAGCCCCCACCAGCACGGGTGGCTGTGCTGTGGGGTCAAGCACCACGGTCGGCGCAATGCCCATACCCCCCAGGCCGCCAACCCCCTTGACCGAGCACACCCGTCTGCTATGGGCATCCGTGGAGCAATAGGTGCTGGTCGTGGCAGGGGTGCATGCACTCCGCACAGAGCTGTGCCAGCCCACAGGGAGGCATGACAGAGACTATGAGCAGCTCCTGGCTGAGACCACACTTATGTGGGAGGACATGACTGCAGCCCTGAATCGGTTTACTGCTGCGGTCACGGCCAGCCTAGCACCACTGGCCACCCTGGTGAATGGCCGTCCGCCACAGACCCCTCGGAGTGTTTTCTCTACCCCTCGGTCACGGCGTCGTGCGACCCCCTCAGTGTCGACACCAGGATCTGCTGTTGGCATTCCAGGCACGCCTGGAGCAGGCGTGTTCAGGAGCCTACAGACACCTGCGAGGGACCGGTCATGTTCCCGCAGTGACACACCTGGGGGACCATCAGAGCCACCCCCTGTGGCCATCGCACAGCCGGCGTCTGCTGGGTGATCTTGTCGGGGCTGTCCATGTGTCCACAGTGGCTGTGCGACCACACAGCGGTCCTGAGCTGCCATCCTCCCTGTCCACTGTCTGCCACTGCCCTGTGTGCACATTGGTGTGGCGTGTGCGTGTGCATTCCAGGGACATGTCATCCATGGTCAACGCCACTCACAGGTCTTATGCACACCCACCCGGCCGCTGGCCACTGTGGCATGTGCATGATGATGCCAACACAACACTGGTCGCTACTGTGCACTGGTGTTCAGCGTCTGACACATGCCTGCTGGCGGCCTCTGGGTGTGTGCATGTGGGTGCCCGTGTGCATGTGTATGTGTGTGCATGGGTGTGTGGGTGGGGTTTACAGTACTGTACAGGGTGCTTCCATGGAGTCCAGTCCCATGCCCGTCCACGCTACCCTCCAGCCATTTCTGTCATGGGGCCCACCCTTGCATGCCTGAATACTGTGCCATGGTCCCTGGGACTTGCGTGTGGTCATGTTCACCTACCTGCATGCACCGTAGTGCTCCTCTGCAATTGTGTCCCAGTGCTGCTGGGCCATCCTGTTCAGCTGGGGTTCCCTTCGCTCGGGGGGGGGGCTGCCCACCACCACCTGGCCCGGCGGCCACATCGTCCCCACTGCTGTTTCCCTCTTCAACCTCGACAGCTATCCCATTGTCAGTGGCCATGTTGTGTAGCATACAGCAGGCCAGGAATAGGCCGCAGGCCTTTGAGGGGCTGTACTGTAGGGCACTGCCAGATCTGTCCAGGCAATGGAACCGGGCCTTCAGCAGTCCAAACACACACTCGATGATGTTCCGTGTGCTGGCGTGTGCTTCATTGTATTGCTCCTGCGCTGGGGTTGACGTGCGCAGGTATGGGGTGAGCAGCCAGGGCCGGAGTGGGTATCCACTGTCACCTGTGTGTTGACATGTGTGGTTAACATGGTGGTCTGTGTAGCTGCACCCCCCCGCCTTCCTGGACACACCCTCTGATGCCCCTGACCTAGCATCCCCCACACCCTGCCCTGTTGTGCAATGCTGCCCATTCCAACTGCATACTCACCTACTAGGTCACCAGTGGGGATGTCCCCACTCTCGAACCTGTGGTACAGTGCTGACTGGTGCCAGATGAAGGCATTGTGTGCTCCACCAGGGTGTGTGGCACAGACATTGATTATGCGTCTCCTGGCATTGCACACCACCTGGCAGTTGACGCTGAGGTAGCCCTTCCTGTTGATGTAGGCTGCCCCCTCTGGCCCAGGTGGTTGGTGTGTGGATGCCTACGTGGGTGCAGTTGATGGCCCCTAGCATGCCAGTTATACGTGCCACCCTGTGGAACTCCTCTGTGTTCGCTGTACGCTCTGCCTGTGTGCTTGGGAAATGGATCTATTCCGCAGCATGTAGCAGCAGTGCGTTGAGGAATTGTGTGAGGAGCCGTGACATGGCCAACTTGGTTATGCCTGTGGTGTCCCGTGTTGGTCTCTGGAAGGTACCCGTGGTGAACAGGCACATGACGGCCATGACCTTGGTCTCCACGACAGGGCGTGGCTCTGTCTTGTGGGTGCCTGCATCTCATCACTGCACAGCTCACAGAGCTGCCTCAGAATTGCCCAGTTCAGGCGATACCGGCCCTCAATCTCTGTGTCACTGTACTGTTCAAAGGTGGTGTGGGTACGGTACCACCTGTTCTGGGCATACCGCCGACGGGCTCTTTCACGGCCACGCCACTCTGCCTCCTGCCTCCTCACACCCCTCATTACTGCCTCCATCTGGAAGATGGCACTGGCCATGGTCTGGGCTGTCCTGCCCCCCCCAGGCGGCTGTCTCCCCAGGCACCCCCGGCTGTATGCTGCTGCGTGTGCCCCTGCGCTGAGTGCACACCTGTGTTCGGGGTTCCCAGCTGGTGGCCTGTTGGCTGTGGCTTCCGCCTCCCACCCGTCTGGGCACTTTTGCTGCCACTCTTATGCCTGGTGTCGCAGATTCATGCTGCTGTTGTTGCCCCTGCACCTGTCTCTCTCACACACACACACATACATGCAGGCACACTCAGTGTCACACGCCCAGTCCCACACTCTGTTGCACTTCCTGCCTGCCTCTGTCTCTGTCTTGTACCCCTCCTGCTGTCCTGCTTGCCCACTCACTCTCCCTCTCTCTCTTGCTCCCCTGTGGTGCAGGCCTCCATCCCCTGCTTGCTCCCTCTTTTATGGGCTCAAGTTTGTCTCAAGATGTCCCTTGTTGTTCGCCATGCCGTTGCTTGCTTGTTGAATATTGCACTGCACCGCTATCATGGCTACGCCTGCACTTGCAAATATCCATTCATTAGGTTGCACATTGGCACACCGCGATTTGCACAGCGCATTGCCTCCAGCTGAACATCACTCTTGGCGATTTTCATACGCAAGAGCGCATCTCAGTTGCACCATGAGCAACTGCTTTGAATATCCCACCCATTGTATTTATTTTTTCTGGAATTTATTTCTTATATCCTGCTTTTATTGTTCATATACTTCAACCCATTGTTGTCACTTTATTTGCTATTGCTGCGTTACTCCTTGTTGTATCCCCTTGCCAGTGCTCCAGGTAACGTTGGCATTCAAGTGTAATGTACTCACCATTTTGGACATTACGTGAGTTAAATATAATTCTCTCCCCAGGAATCCCTCAGTGTGTTTGACTATTGCAGTATTGCCAGCTGGGTTCAGCTGCCCCAGAGACAGAAGTTATGCAAATGATGGTAGAGCATTAGCCAATCAGATTGCAGTTGAAGACTGCTGCCTGTAGGTGCTGTTGTTAGTCAATCAGATTAATTTTAAAGCCCTAAGGGGCAAAAGGCCCCAATCCCTAATCCTACTCTAATACTATGGAAAAAAAATAGAAAAAGAATCAAAAGGAAAAAAAAAATGCCTATAGGCAAACTATATACACCATGCTTTACTGTGATACATCACACAAAATATGGCATCTCAGTAAGAAATTTGACCTGCGATAAGGACTGTAGAACTGATACAGTAAGGTTATGTGAGGGGAGGATGGGTGAGAGGTCAAGCATACTGAGGGATCCCCTGGAAGAAACAATATTACTGTGATAAGTAATTTTTTTTCTTCTCACCCCAGGAATCCCTCAGGATGCTTGACTACTGCAGACTACAAAGTTGTGCAGTTGGGTGGAGGGAACAGAACCTACTTTGGGAAAAGGTTCTGCAGGACTGCAGTGCCAAATTTGGCATCTGATCTGGACTGTACATCTAAGCGGTAGGGCTTTGTGAAAGTATGTACAGTCTTCCAAGTAGCTGCTTTTCAGATGTCGAGCAAAGGTATGTCTCTTTGTGCTGCCACTGAGGCTGCAGTGCCCCGATGGAGTGGGCCATGAGTCCTTGAGCTGGCTGTCTGCCAGCCTCACTGTAACAGAATTGGATGCAAGAGACTGTCCAGCGAGAGATGGTTCTCTTAGAGGCTGGCCTGCCCTTGCCTACTTCGCCATAGGTGAGGAACAGCTGGGTATGAGAGGACCTGAGCTGCTTGGTATGCTCTAGGTAGTAGGTCAGTGCCCTTTTGATGTCCAGGCTATGAAACTTGCACTTGCCATTGGTACCAGCTAGATTTGTGATTTGCACCAATTGTTCTAGTGTTTATTGATATCATAGGGTTTGTACCTTTAAGAATGCACTTTAAATGTGGAGTCTGTCTGTCCTTCTCTATGGACTCACCCCCTGAGGAAGACCCATGTGGCCGAAGTGCCGGGGCCATTGTTCAGCGTCCAGTGTTTGTGTCCTGAATAAACTCACCAGTTATTGTATATTTGAGCGTCGTAGTTGTTCTTCCAGTGTGCCACCTATGTGCTCTGTGGGCTGCCTATTCAGTAGCGGATCACCTTTAAGGTTGGCTTGCTAACCTTCAAAGCCCTATATGATCAGGGACCCGGCTACCTTAAAGATCTCCTGGTATCTTACAGCCCCCTCCGCCCTCTCCGTTCCACCGATGAGGGATTGCTAGAGATTTCCAGGGTACGATTAAAGATGTCTGGTTCCCGTGCCTTTGCCTTTTCAGCGCCGACCCTGTGGAATTCTCTACCTCGTCAGTTGAGAGAATGCCCAACCGTCAGTAGATTTAAAACTGAGCTTAAAGCTTATTTATTTGACTTTGACCTGGCCTTCCCTAGTGATGGATAATGTAACTCTTATGTTTTAATGTTATTTATATTGGTTGTTTTGTTTTTATGTTAAGCGCCTTAGTTTTGAAAGGCGCTATAAAAATAAAGTTGAATTAAAAAAAAATTGAATTGACTCTGCCTTTCTGAACCTAGCTGGCAATACTGCAATAATCAAGCATACTGAGGGATCCCTTGGAAGAAACAATATTACTATGGTAAGTATTTTTTTCTTTCTGTGCATCAAAAGTGATTTGCAATTGGAAAAACAACACCTTTTGAAGTATTTATGAAGCATTTACAAGGGATGTTCAGTATCAGTACTTATGAAAAAAAAAATTTCAAAGATTATTTATTATTATAAAATTTGGAAAGTAAAATAGGCCAGTACTCGCCTTATCTGGAGCACTGCCTGATCCTTTTCCAAGTCATATCTGGAAAGGAACACTGACTTATCCCAGTCACCATTTATAAATCCGAAGCATACAAACCACCAGTAAGAGAAATGAACAGTATTGTCTTCAGTACGCGTGATGGGCCTCACTTAACAGCAGCCCTTCACTGTGTATCCCGGGGCTCTAAAGCCGGTAGCCATCTCCTGAGATCCATCTATGATGCCTTGACTGCCGCCTCTGGCATTTGCTTAAGATATAGTACCACTCTTGGCCCCATGTTGCAGGTTTTGCACAGGATGTACAGCAGTCTGTACTGAATGCCCCCCATCAAGGGCAACAGTCTCTGTGATTCAGAGGAGGAAGTCATTCTTAATAGGAACACTTGCAGCTACACTCCCCATAGTCAGGGACATGGTTATGCACCTCAGCAGCAGCAGCAGCAGAGTTCCTGGGGGCCCCCTACTAAGCCCACAAGGGACGTGGGAATGGGGGCTGTTAGCCACCCCTCTTTCTGATTATCTACCCACCTCCAGATCCCCCATCAGGAACTTGGGTGGGGCAGGCTCTGTCTGTTTCTGCACCAATGACAGTGACCAGAGATAGACAGGTCCTGGACATCATCTAGTACAGATATGCCCTGGAGTTGGTTACCAAATGCTTTGCTGTGGTGTCTGTGGCACTGCACTGGGAGAAACTGTGTCTTCCCATACCCGAACAATTGGCTCCTGAAAGATTAAATAGAGTGAAGTAAACTTTGCAGTGCACCAGACAGCTGCTGGGTAGTCTGGGGGTCCTCCAAGAATCAAACTTATGTGTGTGGACTGGAGGCACTAGGACCCCAGAGGAGCAAAGCTTTTGCCAGGGGGCTGGGGTCATGGCTACTGTGTATGGTGTCTGCTCACCACCCACGTGGTGCCACACACCAGCAGATAATGGTTGCCAGCTTTCTCACCAACCTCATGTCTGTTCACCAGGAGAGAAACAAAGGAGGGAAAAATAAGAGAGGGCTAAGAATTCTCCTAGACCAAAGGGATAGGGAAATGATATAGTAAATATAGAGAGACAACAAAATAAAACCTGACTACCAACCTCCGAATAAAGGAGAAAGGGCAGACTAGATCATCAGATTGCTGTTTGTCATCACCTAAGAGATGAACTGGGGTGGTGGCAGGACAGGGATCACCTGCTTGTAGCTTCTCCTGTTCTACAACCTTAGCCGTATGTGATCCTCACCATAACCACTTAGACCCTGGGATGGGGCGCCCACTTAGGCCCCAGTCGGACCCAGGGATCCTGATCTCTGCTGGAACAAAGCATTTACATAAATATGCTGGAAGTGAGGGTGGTTTTGAATGGACTTCAGGCCCTGGGCACTCAGGTTCAGGCGACAAGTCTTCTGATACAGTCCGACTGTTAAAGAGTGTGGTGTATTACCTGAAAAAATGGGAAACACACACTCCTGTCCTCTGTGCTGAGAGCAGGTGAGTGTGTAGGAATGGGTGGTAGCCATGGAGATCTAGCTGACTGATGTCCATGTCGATGGTTTCGCCAAATGTTCTGGCAGACAGCCTGATGTGATGGCGTGTCCAAGCACTGGAGGGGGGGCTGGCAGACTGGGAAGTGGAGGTGATCTGCTGGCCACCTCCTTGGTGCCTTAATATAATCCCTTCCTTTCAAAAGGATACTACAGCTAAAAGTATGAAAAATCCTCTAATAGACTCCTGCAGAGGTAAGGGAGTTTCCTTGGGGGTCATTTTCTGCAAAGTAATAATTCTTCACCTTTCTTTTACTATACTACCAATGCTACTTTTTCAGAGAAGAGAACATTTGAATACCCAGTAATTTTTAAATTCGTATGACAAGCAGTAACACAGAAACATAGAATTTGAAGGCAGACAAGAATCATTAGGCCCACCCAGTCTGCCTATTTTTTCCCCTGCCTATACTGTCACTGCAGACCCTACTTGATTTCCAACTCCCTCCTTTCCCACCTTGCCTCCCATGAAGATTCCCTTGTGCCTATCCCACGCATGCTTGAAGCCCAACTCCATTTTCACCCCCACCACTTCCGCTGAAAGACAGTTCCAGGCATCCACCACTCTTTCAGTGAAGTACTTCTTCACATCTCTCTTGAATTTACCTCCCTCCAACTTCATTGCACATCCCTTTGTTCTTGGGCATCTTTTCCTCTGAAAAATGCACCCCTCCTGTACCTTATTTAAACTTGTGAGGTATTTATAGGTCACTGTCATATCCCTGCTCACTCTTCTGTCTGCCAGGGTGTACATATTGAAGTCCTTCAGTCTCTCCTCATAGTGTGTCTGATACAGACACTGCACCATTTTAGTTGCCTTCCTCTGGACTGCCTCCACTCTGTCTATATCCTTCCTAAGCTGTGATCTTGAGAACTGTATGCAGTACTTCAGGTGAGGTCTCACCAGTGATCTATACAGTGGCAACACCACCTCCCTCCTTCGGCTGGTGATACCCCTCCCTATGCACCCCAGCATCACACTGGCCTTACATACTGTCTTGTCGCACTGCCTTGCCACATTGAGATAATCAGATATGATTACTCAAATAGCACAGGAGCAAATGCGCTGAACGGTCCTTCTCATAGATCAGCCGCAGATAAAGGCAACAACATACACAGAAAACAACATTACTCCAGGGTCCCTTTACTGTTTGGTGACCATCAGTACCTCTTCTCCCATATCTTATTCTGCCGTATTTAATAGCCATTTAAGCCTATCATGAGCCATTACATTCCTTATCTCGAGCTCAGTTACCGGTAGTCAAGAGGTTTCTTAAGGGTATTCTGCATACCAGACCTCTTGTCAGACGTCCAGTTGCAGCCTGGGACATTAATCTCATGCTAGACATGCTCACTAGAAAACCTTTTGAGCCACTAGCTACCTGCGAGTTGAAATTCCTCTCTTGGAAAACGACCTTCCTGGTTTGGCCATCACCTCGGCCCGCAGAGTTTCTGAAATACATGCTCTGGTAACAGACCCTCCGTACACTGTATTTCACAAGGATAAAGTAGTTCTTAGGACCCATCTTAAGTTCCTCCCTAAGGCTGTCTCAGAATTCCATTTAAACCAACCTTTAGTCCTACCTACATACCTTGCTGATTTCCAGAATGAAGGAGAACGTAGCCTTCATTCCTTAGATGTTAAAAGAGCTTTGCGCTTCTATTTAGATAGAATGAAGGAAATTCGCAAAGCTCAACAACTGTTTGTCTCCTTCAGCGAGACCTGGCTGGGTCAGCCTGTCACTATCAGATGCATTTCAGCATGGCTGGTGGCATGCCTTCGCCAATGTTATTCCATGACACAGGTCAAGCTGGAGGGCAGAGTGTATGCTCACTCTACTAGAGCAGTTGCGGCATCCCTGGCAGAAATTAGCAACGTGCCCATTGCAGGCATTTGCAATGCGGCTACTTGGAGCTCAGTGCATACTTTTATTAAGCACTATGCGCTGGACGTTCATGCCAGATGAAACCTTTCGTTTGGCAGGACTATCCTTTATGGTCTTTGTCCTGAATTCGTGAGCGTTGTCCCTGTGAAGTGTGACAGTGGGGGACTTTCAGTAGCTGTAGCGTGGATCTCCTAAGGCACCATTTGTTAATTCGGTGTTGTAACAGAGTTGAGATCCCAGAAGGTGCAAGGCCAAGGTAGATTTTTTTCGCCATGGAGCAGGTGAGAAACTTTATGTGGTTTGATAGTTGGAGCCAGCTGGTCTGAGTGTACAGGTCACACGCGGTGGGTGAGACGGTGAGCACCAGTGATGAGCTGACATGCCTTATTTAAGGCAGTTGAGAGGTGTCTAAGGGTTGTGGTTGTGGCGAGCCATAAATGATGAGACCATAGTCTATTACAGAGATCACAGAGCTCAGGACTGCAACCTTCAAAGCTTCATGTGAGGTGTGGTCTGTGTTTGTAGAGGAGACCAAGCCGTTATTAGCAGCTCTAGCTACATTATCTACATGAAGTCCATAGGAGAGATTAGGGTCAAGCTGTATCCATAAGTGTTTGAAGGACCCCACCTGATCTAGAGTATTCCCTGGGTGGTGGAGATAGCCAAGTGGTGTAGCTTGTGTGGGTTATGAGAGCTGCAGAAGAGCATAGATTTGGTTTTCTTCTCATTGAGGACCAGTTTATGATTAAGAAACCATGTCTGTACAGAACTGAAACCAAGTTGAAAGTTGTGTTGAAGAGTTGCAGGATCTCTGTGAGTGGAGAATACAACAGCATCATCGGCATATAGTATGATCTGCTCAGAGCAGTGGTAAGGGAGGGAGTTTAAGAAAAGGCTAAAAAGGAGGGGGCCCAGTATGGATCCCTGTGGGACACCCGAGCGAACAGGCAGGGTGTCAGAAAGAGCGTCTGCAGTTTTTACTCTCTGTGACCGGTTTTCTAAGTAGTTTTTAAACCAGAGAGAAGAGTCAGGTGATAGCCTGGCATTCAGTAGTTGGTGTATTAGTAGTCCATGGTGTACTGTATCGAAGGCCTTGGAGAGGTCGACGAAAACGGCCCCTGTGAGAAGGCCGTTGTCAAGGGATTTGTGCAAAGCTCCAGTGAACTCAGAAAGGGCTGTGGTGGTGCTGTGACCTTTCTGGAAGCCGTGTTGTTGTGGACAAGGTATATTGTATTTATCCAAGTAGTCGGTAAGTTGATCAGCCACGATGCGCTCGAGTGCCTTAGAGAGTGGGGGCAGTATGGAGATAGGGCGATAATTTGAGTGATTCGTCTTATCCCCACTTTTATGGACGGGTGTCACGGTGGCTGTGTTCCATAGGTCCGGGAATTTTCCACAGCTGAGAGAGAGGTTTAAGAATTTTGTTAATGGATGAATTACCTCATCGAGGGTGAGCAACAGAAGCTTAAGGTCCAGGGTGTCACTACTAGATCTAGATTTAGAGATAGCTGCAGTAATATAGCAGCGAGCTTCATTCAGCCTTACCTCCCTGAAGCAGAAGAGGGGATGGTTAGACCGAGGGGCTGAGGTATTTGGGGAGTAGGCCCTGTTTTCGAAAAAGTCATGGGGTAGAACAGCACTAAGGTCTGAAAAAGCCGTGTTAAAGATGTTTGCGATCACCTTGGGGTCGAGGATCCATCAATCATTAACATGGCCAGAGAGGTTTTTGGCTGCTTCCCTGTGACATCCTTGATATTGTCCCAGAAAGCACGACCATGTTTTTTTTATTTTTTTTCCCCAGTTGTTTAACCAGGTGAGACACGCTAAGCTGAAAGCTTGTTTACAGGTGCAACCTGGGAGCACAGGGAAGTTAAGTGACTTGCTCACGGTCACACAGTATATGTAAGGGGGGCTGTGGGATTCAAACCCAGGTCTCCAGATTTGCAGCTCAGAACCTTAAACCACTGCGCTATACTGCATTGGTGAGAGCGTCTTTGTAATAGGTGGATTTCATTAGCCATATGGCTTTTGTGCAGGCATTTCGTGCTTGTTTGTAATTTTGGATGTCCAGTTGTTTGCCAGTGGCCCTGGCAACTGCCTAGAGGTGATCCCTTAGTTTCAGCTGTGAGAGAAGAGCTGCGGTGACCCATGGGTTAGAGAGAAATTTTGTTTTGCGCCTTTTAGCAGGGGCAAAGTGGTCGCAGGCTTTGTTGAAAATTGAGATGAAGTGATCAAGAGCCAAGTTAACATCTGTTGCTTCATAGATGGGTAACCAGTCTTGTAGAAGCAGGTGTTGTTTGAGATGTGGAAGTTTTCCATGAGGAAGAACTCTGCTAGCGAAAATTTTGGGAGGGGGCTTAAGGTATTTGTTAGACCATGCACACATGACTGGGGAGTGGTCACTGAGAGAGTCTATGAGAATGGTTGTACGAGAAATCCTTGTGGGGTGAGTGGTGAGAACCCAATCCAAGAGGGTACTGGTGCCAGTCTTGTAGTTAATCCTAGTAGGGGAGTTTACCATTTGCGTTAGGTTAGCAGCTGAGATGGGAGTCTTTATAGTCACTGGCGCTCGATGCTAACCAGTTTATGTTGAAATCCCCTAGTAGAATAAGTTCAGCTTCGTTAGGATGAGAGTTGATAAAGTTTAGGACGTCGTTGAATCCATGTTTAGGCTCCCTGAGTGGGATGTATACGGAGACAATAGTCAGGGCTTTATGGTTGGGACCTAGGACGATTTTTATTGGCAGAATCTGGGCCGAGGCAGAAAGTGATGGAGTTGCTACAGGGTACCAAGACAGGGAGTCTTTGATATAGATTGCGCAACCACCACCTTTTTTGGATATCCGTCCAGCCTGTGGACATTGTACCCTCGTATTGTTACTGCTGAGTCAGGAACTTTAGGTGTCAGCCAAGTTTCCACCACTGCAAGGATGTCGTTGTGTTGGCATATGAAGGCTTGGAGTGCATCCAGCTTTGGTAGTAGGCTGCAGATATTAATGGTTGCAAGGATAAGGGCACCTGGAGTTTGTGTGTGGCCTGAGCTTCTAGGGCCAGGATTGGGATGGACACTGCCTGAGATGAGAAGGAGGAGGAGTAGGAGTTTTAAGGAGCAGAGTCGCAGCTCTTTGAGAGATAGTTTTAATCGTTGTTTCCGGGAGTAGAGGTTGCAAGGTTCCAGGCGGTATCCCATATTGACTGCAAGGTGGTACAGTGTAGAGAGGTGGCCACACTTGTTAAGAGTAGTGGTCGAGTTAAGCAACCAGGAATATCCAAATGGTGCACCAAGCACAAGTCTCGCTCTCGAGTGGAAGTGGAGAGTTCCTTGGAGTAGCAGTGAAACCAGAGTAGAGGGTGGCAGGGGTGGGGTGGGGGTGGGGTGGGGTGGGGTGGCTAGGACCAGGGAGAGAGAGAAGGGGGCAGGGCAAGGAGGAGGAGGAGAGGTGAGAGAAAGGCAGAGAGAACCACATGGCTTACGTACTAGATAGAGATAGAGACAGAGATAGAGATAGAGATATAGCCCTCTAGTGGTGAGAGGATATAATCTGCTAATGGAAAAGTCAACAGTTTAAAAAAGGAAAAAAAAGCTCAAAATTCACTTCTAATATCAACTCAGGACTTAAAATGACAGTACGGATTAAACAAATTATTAAACCCTGGCACATAAATTCAACTAGAGACACAGAGGGAGATACAGTAGTTAGAGATGTGTTCAGCAGGAGATAGTGTGGGCCACTTGGAAATCAGCTTCCACTGGTACCAAATCCAAAAGTCAGGGCTAGTACCTTGCAGTACAGAGGATTTCTGAAAAACTGTTTAGGTTCCAGAAATTGAGGGGTCCGTGGCCTCGTCAAGGCACGCTGGATCCCTTGCAGTACAGAGGATTTCTGAAAAACTGCTTTTCAGCATCCCTCCCTTGGTCTTTCTTCACTCCTTAATGTACCTATAAAAGGTCTTATCCCCCTTCTTAACAGAGTTGGCTATCCTTTCCTCGGTTTGGGCCTTTGCTGTTCTGACTGCCTTCCCCGCCTCTTTCCACTTTAACTAATAAAGTTCTCTGTCCTGCTCCTTCTGTGTTTCCTTATTTTCCTAAATGCTATCCTTTTCTGCTTAACTTTCCCTGCCACCTCTTTTGAGAACCATAGCATTTTTTTCCTTCACTGTGTTTTGTTGATTTGCTTCACACAAAGGCTTGTTGCCTCTGTGATGGCTGTTTTGATCACTCCCCATTGTTCCTCCACCCCTCCTTCTTGCCTGTTTGCTAGTGCTTTTCTGAGGCACACTGTCATTTTCCCAAAGTCAGCCCTCCTAAAGTCCAGTATTCTTGCTTTTGTATGGCTTGACTCTATGGCTGTGTTTATCGTGAACCACACTGTTTGGTGGTTGCTTGTTCCCAGATGGCTACCCACTTCTAAATCCAAGATTCTTTCTCCACCCCTGTTTGAGAGTACCAGGTCTAAGACTGCTCCCTCCCAAGTGGGTTCCAATACTAGCTGTCTGAGGCATGCCCCTTGTAGGGCATCAAGAATGACCCTGCTCTTGGATGTGCCTGCAGCAAAGGTGCTCCAGTTAACATCTGGCATATTCAGGTCTCCCATCAACAATAGCTCCCCTTTTTCTGCCATTCTAAGGATGCCTTCTATCATTTCCTTGTCCATTCCTTCCCCCTAAGATGGGGTCTGTATACAACCCCCATGCAGATTGTGGTGCCATTTCCTGTCTCCAGGGTGACCCAGAGTGCCTCATGTGCTCCCTGTTTACTCTGTAGTTCTGTTGCTTTGATCCCTTCCCTTACATAGAGAGCTACTCCTCCTCCTCTTTTACCTCTCTGTCCCTCTGTAGATTCTGTATCCTGGTGTGTTGACATCCCAGTCATGGTTCTCTGTGCACCATGTTTCTGTGACTGCCACAATATCCAGGCATCCCTCTTCCATCAAGGCCACTAGTTCAGGGAGCTTGCTACACAGACTATGGGCATTGGTACTCATCACCCTCCATTTTTTGATGGCCTTACCCCTTTCAGCCCCATCCCTTTCCTTACTGCCTTTGCTTTTTTTGCATTTACCTCTGTCCTGCTCCCTAATGACTTCTCTACCTTGGTGTCTACCTTGCTAATTATCGTGTGTTGTGGGGAGGCTGGGATTTCTGCCCTTTCAGTGCCTCCTTATTAGTTTAAATGCTTACCAACGAAGCATTTAAACTCTATCACCTAGGATCCTGGATCCCCCCTGAACAGATGCAGACCATCGTGCCAGGCCTGCATCCCTCCAGGTGGCTCCCTAATCCCCAATGAAGCCAAAACCCTGAGCTCCACACCAGTTTTTCAACCATTCATTGAATTCCATGGTGTGGAGTACCCTAGCATCATCCTTGCCATAGACACGCATCACCTCCGAGAAGGTTACTGTATGCGCTACTTGTCTAAGGCCCCTCCCCAACTCTACAAACTCCTCTTGCACTGCTCTGATCCCATTCTGAGCCAGGTCATTTGTCCCTAGGTGGACAATGACATCCAGCTCCCTCCCTCGTGCAGCTGCACCTTCGATCCTGAGGATTCGTTTCCTGTCCCTCCAAGCCATGGCGCCAGGCAGGCACCTTACCTCCCTCTCCCCTTCCTCCCCCACTTCTACCCCCCTAATGATTGAGTCCCCCACCAGGAGTTGTTTCCTTCCCCTTTGGGGTCCTGTGCCACCCTCCTGTAGCTCTTCTTTGTGGAGATTCCTAGCATCTTCCTTGGTCTCCACTGCAGGTGCCTCCATAGAGGAACCACTATCTGCCAAAACAGCTTATGAATTGTGGAGAGGTACAGCTGGAGGGATGACCTCTGTTCCACCACCCTCTCCCTCCCTGAGCCCACCTTGGTCCAGCCACTCCTCTTGCTTGGCAACCTCTGAGGTAGCTTCAGTGGCCCTGGTGGTCCCTGCGTGTGGGAGGAGGTTTCACAAATCCTAGCCGGGTCAGCCTGGAGACAGGCAACCTCCTCCCTCGGACCAGAGAGGTGCCTGCAAATAGGGCACCATCGCAGCCTCCAGAATGTCTCCCGGAACACTGCTGCCCCACAGCCATTGCACTGTACCAGTCCCATCATGTCTTATTTTGTGTCCCCTCTCCTGTTGCTCTGTATGCTTACTCTCTCCTCTCCTCTCCTTACAACTCTCACCCTTCCTGTTCTGGGACAGCAACTTCCTGTATTCTTCAGTAGTCTTCTCCTTCCTTGCTCAGAGTCAGACCTCCAGCAACTAGGGGGGAGAAAGAGCTACTTTTTTCCTTCAGGGCTGACAAAACTAATGTTTCTCTATGATCCTTCCCTACTGTTAAACAGGAATCCAGTGGCTATAAAAGTAGAACTGGCTTAGCGTGGGAGGGTGGAGGGGTGGGATGGAGGGCAATTAGTAAGAAAAACAGTAGCTTTTTTAGTCAGCTGCTTTCTGCTCTAAAAGCAAGATTTCTGTCTACCAAAAGCTAGCAGCAGGAAGTTGTAATTGGAGTCACCTGCTTTTCTACTGCCTAAGCCACACCCCCAATTAACCTCTCTCCACTCCTACTAATTTAGCAAACTAAGTTGATACAGTACCCTTCCCCAACACAGAAACACACACTGACTTTTTTTTTAACCCTAAATGAGACCCCCTCTACTTCTAATAAAGTATCTGTTTGCTTAGTCCTAACAGGCACTGACTCCTGCTGAGATAGAAGTGTTAAATTAGTAAGAAAAATGGTAGCTTTTTTAATCAGTTGCTTTCTGCTCTAAAAGCAAGATTTCAAACCTGGATTAACCGCAAACGCTGACCACCAGCACAAGATCTCCAAACTGCAACCTCCTGTCTCTTTTGAGCGCCACAGCCCCTCGATCCCAAACAGCATGATGGACATGTTCTGGAATTACAGCTTATGAAATAAATTAGACACAAGAGGGGTTCTTTCATTTCATTTAGTCCCTCTTCCAGCTTAGATAAAGAAAGAATCACTGCCAAGTTTCTTCCCAACTAGCTTCTTTATCTTAGCTCCTGCACCCCAAATGATTCCAGGAATTCAGGGGTCCCATCTTTCACTGAATAAATAAAGCAGCTCCATGAGGATATCTAAACTTTTTTACAATTTACCCAGGCTGGATATTTTGAGTAGCATAATGGTTTATAGGCAGTACAAGCAGGGTTTCTTCACTCTGACATCTTGGATGATTTACGCAAGGAACCTCCCTAACTTGGAAAAGACCCACAGGCTCCTGGCTCACTGGTGCTGGTAAGCCAAATCTCTCTCTCTCTTTCCCTGTTCTGGATTACCTATTCTCCTCAGTCTGTGTCTGTTCTGGCACTGGTCAACTGCCCTGTCTTCGGCACGGGAAAACGTGCTGCTTCCTCCATCTGGCCCCTGGACCTTGGCCCAAATCTCAAGGGGTACCAGGATATTTCCTCTCCAACCCAGGCCCTGTAACCCAGTCTCTCACTTTACATAGAATCTAAACCTGCTAGTGCTCTCAAACTCGCAGCACCAGTCCCAACACCCATGGCTCAGCTCTCTCTCTCTCTCTCTCTCTCTCTCTTTACTGGTGCAGAGGCCCTCAAACTCAGCCCTGCTCCAGTGCCTGAGCTACTTCAATCAGGCTACCCTGCCACGGGAGGGCCCTGAGCCCTGTCAACGCCCAGGCTCCCTGAGCAACCCACTCCTCCACAGATGGCACCTAAACTCCTTTCTGTGCCCCCAGATGACCATTCATGAGGGTACACAGCCCCAGGCTCAACATCCCTGCCAACACATCCTGGGCTTGTGGTAAGCTCCTGCCAATGGCACCCCTCAAAGCCTGTCCTAAGACCTGCAACCTGCCCGGCCCTTTAAATGCCGGTGCCCCAGGACCTGCCCCTCAACGCGGGTCCTCTGATATGGGTGAAGGGCCCCCTGGCTCCCTCTACTTTCAGGCCACCCTGCCACTCCAGGTATGGGAGAGAACCACTGCCACCAACCTCCCCCCTGTCGAGACCCTGCCACTGTCCCCACAGCCCTGGTGGCCTGAGCCACTGCTTCATGGGATCTCTCGCGCTCCTGCCTATCCTGGCATCGTACTACCACCTGCACCTCTCTTACCCCAACAACGCAGGTACCTGGCTGTCCATCCTCCCCATGGAGCTTCCACCCTCGCTCCTTGATGCCACGTCATTGCAGAGGCCGTCCCTCTCTTCTACTAATGGGGTGGGTCCCCCACAGGCCCGCCCAGACTGCCGAGCTCCCTTCCTGCCTGCCTACTCTGCTCCTCCAGCTACCCCCTCCAGCCCCAGGCCTAATGCCTGCGTTGGAAAAGGCCACAAAACTTCCTGTCACCAGCCCTATATACCTTCCCTATCCTGCCATCTGCTGCCACCTTAATGCGTCCAGCAGGTATTTACCCTTCGAGCACTAATGAATTCCCTAGCTCTGGGGAGGGGGTAAGAGGGAGAAAGGGGTTCCTAATTGGGAGCATAAGCCCCTCCTGCAAGGGGGGCTTACACAAGAATTATGGCAAGTACGTAATTAAAATTTTGTTATTACATTTTGTTCCTATGTCTGCTTTTGTAAAGCACTCATCACTGTCTACTAAGTGGTTCTATATAGCTGTATTGTCTGCATGTGCAATACCTCTACACTGGTCCACTTCATCTCTGTCTTTCCACGTGCCATTTGGTAAAAAAGAAACTGAGGGAGTTAGAACTACTGGTACCATTTATACACTGAGGTGCTGGCTTGTGGTGACAATGGCTCTGTCAGCCCCATAGATTCTGATTTTGCATTCTGGCACTCAGATCACAGATTGAGGCTCCATGGAGGAGATAGTCAAGATGATCAAAAGTTACAAGTAAGTAAAGCTTATTGGAACATACACATTTTAAATTATGAAAAATAAAACGTGCATGTTTCTAGCAATATGTAACAAAGTCTTAGGTAGACTAAAGTAAATTGGGACAAACTTTTAAAGGTGCTTAGTTTGACTGTATTGTTATCATTTCAGTAAGTGCAACAGAACTGACAGGACAGGAGGATCCCACTGTGCTCTACGCAGTCATAGAATGTTTGCCAATTAAAATGGCTTGCAAAGAAGGTAAGAGTATTTTGCTTTTCTAACATTTCAAAACTCCATAAACATGTTAAGCTTTCTCTCAGCAGTATGTACTCTGTAACAAAAATAGGATTTTCCCTGTTTATATAATTTTGGTCAGTTTTTTTCTTCAGTTTTATAGTATCAACTTTTCCTTCATTATCCTAGTCATCAAGCCACTAATCTACAATAGGTAAAATAATCAAATTCAGTTTTCAAGGCTTGAAATTCTGGGATTAAACCAGTGATTGCTAGTCTAATTTTTTTTTATTTGGGCAGGCAAACAGAGCTGTGACAGCTCGTTTCAGGTGAGTCTGAGGTGGGGGGGCGGTGTTGCATGGACCTGTTTTATTAACGGAATTAGCCATGACACCGGGGAAACTCATCCTCGGAAGCCCCAGTGTAGACAGGATAGTGCACTGTGCAGGAGCCACAGTGGGAGAAGGATTGGGGTGACACTGTACTGTGTGTAGAATCACAAGTGGTAGTGGGATTGGCAAGACTGTGTGGATTCTGAAAAACACATCTCATGCAATATGAGAGAGGCACTGTGCTGCATGCAAAAACCCCAATGTGAGCAGAATAAGAGCAGTACATCACAGCTAACATAAGGCCTATTTTGGAACAAGATGGGGGCTGCTAATAGAATGTGACAGGAGCCCATGCAGCATCACGTAAATCCGAAAAGTGTAAACTGAAAAGACATAAGTGTTATACCAGCTTTCTCCGTAATGGTAATACAGGTAGTACAAATAGGGCTGAGCAAATGGTCCTGCAAACTTTTTATTGATTAGTAGATGGGGGTGGGGTAAAATGAGAGACATTTCAAATAGAAACATGTTGCCCTAACCTTTGTTTGGCACAACCCGCACTAAAACCGCTCTACTCAATAAATCATTTTACAAACTATCATAAATCTACCTGTGGAAAACTATTTTTTTTCTTACATGCAAGTGGTTGAGGATGATGTGATGGGATGTTGGGGAGGGTGTTACTCATATGACCTTCAAGTGCTAACAGAGTGTGACAGGAGATCTTGCATGCTCTTGTAAATCAGGAAAATGCAGGCTGAAAAGTCGTTCGCAGATACTTTCTGTTCACAGCTACCACGTCTTCTGTGAAAACCCTGTTTTCCCCATAATGGTCAGAGTACTGATATGATTAATCAGAAAGTGGTAAACAACTCGAAAGTATTTTTGGGAGGGGGGAGGGGATTTTTAAATAAGAATCTGGCACCAAAACAATTTGGCGTGAACATTGGATACCTAAATCACAGTCCAGCTACTATCCCGTCGGAAACTGTCATATTGAATTCCTAACAAAATATTTTAACACACAACTTTTTATAGTGGGTGAAGTGTGGATGGAGAGGAGGGAAGGGGAGAAAGAATTAATAAAAAATACCATGCCTGCCATGCTTTTTAGATAAACTGCCTGAGTCCTAGATACACTGTGGCAGGAGCCTGTCAGAGATCAGCTATTCCGATAACTGCATTTCCTTGAGAGTGAAAGTATGAGCCACAGCATGGGCACAGCTGATCCTCTGACTACCACAGGAATGTGCACATGTAAAGATACGCAACTGCACTGCTGTCTACTGTGTAAAACCTTAGTGTGCTTACTGTAAGTCAGCTCACTGAGACTCGGGTTTCAAAGTGCATCTGAGTAGTTGTTGTTTTTTCACATTCCAGCTTCTGCATACATCAGACTTATCAGGCAGTTCACCAATAGACCAAATGAGGAAAAAAATCACACAGGATACAAGTTTCAGCTTCATGGTTTATTACAACAGAATGAAAAACTGAACAGAAACACACCTGATTTACGTAACTACAGTACCTGCTCTTTAACTCACATTTCCAGGAGACTCACTTTTCTCTCAGGGTTAGGCATGAGTTGTCGGGGTGCTCTCCCTCTCCCAGGCCACAGGAGCCTCCGTCTGCTGCTAACCAGTCTTGGGTCTTGCCAGACCCATGAGGAGGGCCTGCTCTCCAGTGGTTCTCCCTCACAGAGGGCTGAGGAACATTTTTTTCCCTTAGTGTGAGCCAGCTCCTCCCCTTTTTTGCAAAAGCTTGATACTCAGGCCCATTAGTGCGACTGAATGGTGAAGACTGATTCCTGGAAGATATGAAAATTACGTACTCACTGTAACTGTTGATCTTCTGGAATATCTTCACCATTCAGTCACATGCCTGCCCACCGTCCCCTGCTCAGGTAAGAGCCAGGGCCTCTGTGTAGCTCATTCTTTGTGCCTCTGCACACTAGCATCCTTCTTGCCACTCTCGCTTGGGAGCTGTTCCTCCATCTTGGTGGTGCAGTTCCTTTCAAACAACATGAAGTCTTGCTGTATTCTGACAAGTGCCGTTAGCCCCAGCCTTTAAACTGCCCCGGAGAACAATGGGTTAACTTTTCTATGCAAGGCATAGAATGTTCATCTCGAGCTCGGTTGATGTCTCTGCCTGTTGTAATTTGAACTGCAACCGTCAGAATCTTTACTCCTCCTCACTGAACAGTCGCTCCGGAGATTTCTCCTGCAGCTCGGTTCGAAGTCGGTTAAAGTGTCGGTTTTCGGTCCGTTTCTACCGAAATTTAGTTTCCACATAGTCGGTTCAAGTCTCTGTCTGTGGTACCGTGAGTACTAGATAGGTTTTTGTTCTGTTTTCTGTGTGGAATTTGTAAAAACTGTGGATCGGTTCGGCTGAACCGATTGTTTAGGTAAATTTTGTGTTTTACTTTAGTGTGTGGTTACCGGTCCATATCGGTTCTAAAAAAAAAAAAAACGGGTTTTAGTATGTTTTTTTCCAAGACCCGTGACACGGTCAGGAACCGATAGGGGAGTCTTGCCTGGCGGTTGCTGAAAAAAGGGTAAGTTTGTTTAGGTTGGTCATGTCTGAGAAACCCAAGAAAGAAACCAGGCCCTCTGGGTTTCAACACTGCAGTGAGTGTGGGGAGGTCTTTGCTAAGGCCGATCCCCACACTGTCTGGGGTTTGACCACCTTGATTCAGACTGCCAAATTTGTAAAAATGTTCCCAAATCTACCCTTGAAAAGAGATTAGGTAGACTGAGAGAAAGGGAGGCCGAGAAGTCTGCTGACCCGAATGGCCAGCCCGGTTCAGTTATGACCGAACCAGAAGCAGTGCCCTCTGACCAGGGCGATACTTCTTCGGGCAAAAGGAGATCTGATCCTGAGGGGTCGGTTCTGGCAAAAAAGAAACGCAAAGAAAAATCGTCCGGTTCGGATCCAGGAATCTCATACCCGACCGCCGAAGAAATAGCCAAAGCGATTCAGTATTATGGAATCGCTTGCCCGGTTCCAACTGATCCGCACCTTTTGGCAGGGCTCAGTTCAGTCGTCTCCTGGTTCACGATTATACCCTGGAAGAATTTTATGAACCAGAGTTTGAGGAGGAAGGAGAGTTGGAAGATGAATATGGTGATGGTGAAAGTCTGGATGTGCCTATTGACCCGGACATCTCCCCAGACAGATCTTCAGGTGTTTCTCCTCCTAGGCTTTCTGAGTCCCCTTCCCACTTTATGTTTTACAGAAAGGTGGCTGAGACCCTCCAGCTTCCTGTGGAGGAGGCAGTAGAGGATCGGGAGGAGCCTGACTATGTAGAGATGATGGAAGTCCCAGAGTCCAGGAGACTGTCTATTCCCCTCCACAAATCTTTTGGGAAACAGACACAAAAAATTCTTAAGTCTCCCAATTCCATACCTCCTGCGGATAGAAGAATGGATAAGAGGTATACTCTTTCAGGCTCAGATACGGAATTCCTATATCAGCAATGCAGCCATGTTGGGGTTGTACAGGCTGCTGCCTGTGATAAGGCATGCATTCCCTTGGCATCACACCCCCCAGACAAGGACTCCAGGAAGACTGATACCATGGCAAAGAAGCAGTACATGGCATCTTCCTTGGGACTCAGGCAGGCGAATTATATGGCCTATGCAGACAGGTACCAGAAGTCCAGGTGGGACACTGTACTGGCACTGGCTAAACAGGCTTCCCCCCAACTTGCCAAGGAGCTGGAGGAGGCGGCTGCAGATGGGATTGAGGCATCAAAAGTTCAGTTTCATGCTGCTGTGGACTCCAATGATGTATCATCAAGAGTCATGGCTACATCTGTGGCTCTTCGGAGAATGGCTTGGCTCAGATGTACTAGCCTCTCACAGGATACCCAGGCTAAGGCCATGGATTTTCCTGTAGTGGATAATTCCCTGTTTGGGGAGCAGACAGAGAATTACATGAAGAAAATGGACGAATATAGGACCACTTACAGAAGTGCTCAGGCCAAGGAAAGGCAGGCAACTCCTCAAAGGTAGCAGTCCAGGGGCAGGGACAGACCTTTTCAAAGGCCTTTTTACCAAGCACAGGCCTCTTCTTCCTTTTCGCAGAGGGGGTTCTTCAGAGGGAGTGACAGAAGGGGGATGAGCAGACCTGCATCCACCCCTCAGCCTAAAGCCCCTGCCAAGCAGACACCCTGATGGGTCTGCCCGGGTCAATTCTCCTATCCCAGTAGGGGGCAGGCTGGTTTACTTTGTCCAGGACTGGATGTCTGTTACATCAGACAAGTGGGTCCTAGAAGTAGTAAGCCAGGGACTGGTTCTCAGCTTCAAAAATTTCCAAAGATGAGAGCCAGATCTTTTCCACCTGCAAATCTCAGAGACCCTTGCCCTAGAGGCAGCGGTTTCTTCTCTCCTAGCTCTAAGAGCTATAGAGAGAGTACCTACCCTACATTTGGGCAAAGGACTGTATTCCAGGTACTTCCTAACCCCCAAAAAGACAGGAGAGTGGCGACCCATCCTGGACTTATGATACCTGAACAAACATCTTTTAAAGCCAAAGTTCAAGATAATAACTCTGGGAATAATCCTTCCCTCTCTAAGGCCAGGGGACTGGCTAGCCTCCATGGACCTCAAAGATGCCTACTTTCACATTCCCATCAGGTGCTCCCACAGAAAGTACCTCAGGTTTGAGTTGCCCTCAGGCCACTATCAGTTCAGAGCAATGCCCTTTGGCCTAACCTCAGCCCCAAGGGTCTTCACAAAGTGCCTGGCAGTAGTTGTTGCCTTCCTAAGAAGACAAAAGATTTCCATGTTTCCATATTTGGATGACTGGCTCATAGTGGGCCAGTCCCCAGACCAAGTCAAGTCACACCTGCAAGTGACCCAGCAAGTGGTCACTTCTTTAGGATTTCTTCTCAACCTACCAAAGTCAGTTCTCGAACCAGTGCAGCTCCTCACCTTCATAGGGGCATAGCTGGATACAGTAAAGGCAAGAGCCTTCCTTCCCCTGGAAAGGGCAAGAGCTCTCGTGGAGCTGGCCTCTTCATTCAGACCTCAGGTTTCTCGACCAGCAAGGCATTTCCTTCAGCTCTTGGGCCACGTGGCAACTTCTACAGCAGTGGTCCAAAGCGCAAGATTCCAGATGAGGGACATTCAGTTCCATTTAAAAGCCTTCTGGTCCCAAAGAAGGGATTCCCTTACCAAACTAATCCCAGTGACTTGAACTCTGTTCCAAGCCCTGCAATGGTGGCAGGATCAGGACAATTTGAGGCAAGGGGTTCCATTTGCCACTATATCTCATTCAGTGGTCCTTACCACAAATGCTTCTCTGCTGGGCTGGGGAGCCCATTTGGGGAACCTCACCACCCAGGGACTGTGGTCGCCTCAGGAATCTCTTCTACACATCATTCTCTTGGATCTCAGGGCAGTGTTTCTGGCATTGCAAGCTTTTTCCAAATCAGTACAGAACAAGGTGGTTCAGGTCAGAACAGACAACACCACCACCATGTGGTACATCAACAAGCAAGGAGGCACTTGGTCTACGGCCTCGTGCACAGAAGCAATGAAGTTGTGGTCCCTGGCTTATTCCCTGCAAACCTCTCTGATAGCGGTTCGCCTTCAAGGGAAGGACAATGTCCTAGCAGATGCACCGAGCAGAATATCTCAGGGCCATCACGAATGGGCCCTGGATCCTCTGGTGTTGAAGGTGATTTTCTCAAGATGGGGCACTCCAGCGATAGATCTTTTTGCAGCCCCAGACAATCACCAACTTCCTCTTTTTTGTTGCAGATCCCCAGTCTTGGGCTCAGTCCTCCTGGATGCTCTGATTCTGAACTGGGAAGGGAAATTTCTGTATGCCTTCCCCCCTTCCCTCTCCTGTCCACAGTGTTAGTCAAGATAAGATCACAACCTTGCAAAGTGATTCTGATTGCTCCAGACTGGCCAGGCAGACATGGTATCCCTTGTTGCTGTCCCTAGCAGTCCATCTTCCCCTGTCTCTTCCCAGGAATTACAACCTGTTAACATCCTCTCAGGGGAGGATTTGGTACCCCAATCTTCAGTCTCTCAATCTCAAGGCATGGCTCTTGAAGAGTTAGAGTTTGCAGATCTGCATCTTTCCCAAGGGGTTCTGGATATCCTCAATGCTTCTCAAAAGCCCTCCACTAGAAAGACTTACAACTCCAAATGGAAAAGATTCAGCATTTGGTGTTCTAAGAAGAGTATTTCTCCAGACGCTGCTGAATTGCCTACGGTTCTGGATTATATGGTCCATCTCAATGGCCTAGGCCTCAGACCAGCTACTCTCAAGGTACACTTGTCAGCTGTTTCTGCTTTCCTGTCAGTAGGCAAGTCTTCCTCACTGTCATCCCACCCTGTATTCTGTAAGTTTTTCAAGGGATTGCTTCACACCAATCCCCCCTTTAGGGATCAGGCTCCTGCTTGGAATCTTAATATTTGCATTGCTCAGCTTATGCAACCCCCTTTTGAACCTTTGTCCTCAGCAGAGCTTAAGTACTTGACTTGGAAAACTGTGTTTCTGGTAGCCATTACTTCTGCTAGATGTATCAGTGAATTGCAAGCCCTGTCAGTGGAACCTGATTTCATCTCTTTTCACAGAGATAAAGTAGTCCTTAGAACTAACAGAAAGTTCTTGCCTAAAGTGGTTTCGGATTTCCACCTGAATCAGTCTATATCTCTCCCTGTTTTCTTCACTGATCATTCTTCCTCGGGAGAGAGGAGGCTATACAGTTTGGATGTTAAAAGAGCCCTTAGCTACTACATGGAGCGTACCAAGGGTCACAGGTTTGACTCCCTCCAGTTGTTCCTCACTTACGGAGAAGTTGGGAAGGGCAAACCTGCCACCAAGAGATCAATTGCCAGGTGGATTGTGTCTTGTATACAGTTCTGCTATGAAAAACTGGGAAAAACTCCACCCTCAGGCCTGAGGGCTCATTCCACAAGAGGTACAGCTGCTTCCCTGGCTGCTGCCAGGGATATCCCTCTTTTAGAAATTTGTCAAGCAGCCACCTGGAAGACGGTCCAAACTTTTACCAAGCATTACTCTCTGGATATCCAGGCTAGGAGTGATGCTCAGTTTGGCACAGCAGTACTTCAGAGCCTATTCCCAAAGTAGGCTCTGTCCCGCCTCCATGGAGATACTGCTTGGTAGTTTGCACGTGCCAGAATACAGCAAGACGTCATGTTGTTTGAAGAAAAAATTACTCACCTTAGTAATTATGTTTCTTCTAGTGGAATCTTGCTGTATTCTGACCTCCCCCCCCCCGCCTCCCCTCTCAGAACCTGCATTTTTTGGGATGTGGGTGGCAGTCGCAGTGTTGACACCCCAGGGGTGTCCCCATACACCCTCTGTTACTCATGGGGTAATTTGTTGTTTCAATTTTATTGGGTTTTGTTTTTTGGGTTTCCTGACTTGAGTCTTCCTTTGGGAACCCAAAAGATTATTTTTCTGCCAGTTGGCTAGTAAAAATTTTACAGTTTCCACACACAACGTCTAGTGAGTTTTGCTCGTAAAGATCTGACAGTTGCAGTTCGAATTACAACAGGCAGAGACATCAACCGAGCTTGAGATGAACATTCTATGCCTTGCATAGAAAAGTTAACCCATTGTTCTCCGGGGCAGTTTAAAGGCTGGGGCTAACTGCACTTGTCAGAATACAGCAAGACTCCACCAGAAGAAACATAATTACTAAGGTGAGTAATTTTTTCTTTTCTTCCTTATAAACACAAAATTGGGAATTCGCCCCCTTGCCCTGTTCCCAACAAAAAAAAAAAGGGGGAAATCCATGGGTTGCTTTCTCTCCCTGCTAGGGATATCTCTTGGGTATATTCTATTGCTGCATTGCAATTGTATTCATCCTGTCCATAACTCTAGGCTTCTGCTATGTAGCGGTACCTGGCTGTTAGGACAAGATGCAATTGTTAAATTTCCTGTATTGCAGGGAGAGGCAGTAGGATTTTTTGCACTATACTTCTCAGCCTGTTGGTCTGGGTGCTTATTCCTGGCTAAGCTGTGGGAATTCTCATTTTTTTCACGTCTTCACATTTTTCATGTTCTTTATCTCCTTTCTTCACTCGTTTTGGAGTGGTGATCAGATAACATTTGTATTCCAAGACTCTCTTCAATCACACCTGCTATCTGCTTTTCTGGAGCACTATTGGGGTTCATATCCTACTAAATTAATTGTCCACTTGCGAGTACAAACACTTTTTTATAAGATGGCATTCTACTATCTTAATTACAGAGGCACCCCAGGCCTCAGTGTAACAGCCAGAGCTATACGCCAGGGCTGCTGCCCATTCCTCACCACCTTCCTGTCCAGGTGACTTAGTCAGGCTCTGGCTCTTATACCCGCTACCCTTGCACCACTTTCAGGGCCAACTCTTACTTCTCCAAAGTTGGTAGTCGGGTTTTATTTTGTTGTTGTTTTTATATCCTATATCAGGGTTTTATTTAATTCTAAAAATGTGCTCATAAAAGTGTTAAAACATTGTGAAAATGCATAGCACTTGCCTCAATGTGTTTAACAAACATAACACTTCTAGAAAACCTATATAAATACTTTCTGTACAGTTAGTATTGTCCCAAGAAAAAAAATGCTAATCAATTATTTAAAACCCTGTATATTCTTTCCTGTACCTTTGAACTAGTAATCTATAGCTCTCTCTCTTTTTTTTCTGTCCCATTGGTTTCCGCCTCCTGGCAAACAGAACTGAGAAGTGGGTGCCGGCATCAGTTACTGGCTGGCTCACATGCATGACGTCACTACACTGGCTTCTTTGGCAGCTCCAGTGCCAATGTTGGTCCAGTGCCCTCTTGGCTCTGTATCATTCCCTAAAAGAAACCACTCTGATGCATTTAAATCTTGCAAGACATGTAAAAAGCATATGCCAGTGGGTGATACCTGTGATAAATGTCATGACTGCATAAGTCCAGAGCACTTATTGGACAACAATTGTGAGATCTGAAAAGGAAGGTAAGCTCCTTGCAAGCCACCAGACCAGACTAGAAAAGTTCATTACCTCTTCCAGGACTTTTTCCTTAGATGAAAAATGTAAGTCCTCCTCCTCCTCCTCTGGTTGTTCAGTTCCAAGACTGTGACTGAGGGAAAAGGATCCTCTGAGCTATCAACTAAGTACCATACCCGGCCACCCAGTAGTGGCTGTGGTTCCCCAGATACTAGGCTAAGTGGAAAGCACCACAACTGTAGCCCTGGGGTCTGAGGGCATTCCCAGACCCACTCTGGTACCTACTCCCATATTGGTTCTTGTTTCCGACTCAGACCTCCTTTGGAAGATGGTCCTGGCTCCCCTAGCCATAACAGCATTGCCAAGTTAGATTTCAGTTCCCAATAACTGGACATCTGAATACTGGTATGCTTTCATTACAGGGAGCCATGGGCTAATTGGGCTATATTCATAATAAAACAGCTAAGCTACTGTAACTGTAGCTCTGATCAGCATTGCATTACATCAATAAAAACATTATGTAAATGGGGATGCTAGAGAGCCAAGCCAGAGACAGGTCATGCCTTCAGTGAGCTCCTGCACTACTTGGTCTAAGATTTGATATTTTTCCTCTTCAAAGTGTAGATTTGAAAGTCTCACCAGCATCAATTGGTGGGTCTTGCTTTCCTGAACAGACTGATACCGAATTTAAGAATGGGGTGACCAAAAGGAACAACAGGTGGCCAGGGCCAAAAAGATCAGCATCTACCACAGCAGGCCCAGAAAACATCCACTGACCTCATGGGTACATCTAGCTCGCGAGGGGTGGGAGAACCCCCACCATGGGAATCAGTCTTGCAAGCTACAGTATAAGATCAATGGAACAAAAATTAGAAAAGAGTCTCGATCGAATGGGTGCCCAAGATATTAAGATTGGTTAGGCAGTTACAGCAGTGAAGGAAGCAGGTGATCAATCCCTTCACACTCAGACAGCATTCAGTAAGATGACTACGGATACGGTGCACCTCAGAGCCCGCTTGGAGTACCTGGAAAATGCTCAGCAGGCCGTGACTATTCATATGGTTGGCCTCCCCAAAGGTTTAGAGGGGGAAAATGCACTCAAATATGTCTGTTCCTGGCTTTCAGCAACTGTACCAGAAGACCTACGTTTTGATCTGGGGGACTTTAAAAATGTGTACAGAATCAATATTCAGCAAGCACAGGGTGTTAGAGATATTCCCCGGACCCTACTAATTGTTACTACAGGGTTGGAGATACAAGGTCGGATCTTGGCCTAGGCTAGGACTCATTATTCTATCAATGTCTATGAAAATGAAGTAAAGCTGTTTCCGGATTGGTCGTTTGCTACCCACTCCTGTCTCAAGCAGTTTGATCCCCTACGCCAGCAGTTGAGGGGTCCTGGAGTCGCACATACCCTCTCGGCACCATCCTGACTCAGAATAATGTACAGTAACAAAATGTACCAGTTTTATGACCTGGGGGAAGGCAAGAAAAGGGTGGAGAAGATTGTTCCGAAGTTCCGAAGGGCAGTAGCCATCAGGGAAGTAAGATCCATGTGTTCCGAAGAAGAGGGATGAATAACTTCAAGTTAAGGTGTGGTCTATAGACATTTTGTTGGTTTTCTCTCGAAGGTTTTCTTTTCTGTAGTTCTCCTCGGCCTCATGTGTCTTAACATGGCATTGACCATATGGCATGGAGAAAAATGTAGCAAACTTAACCCTCTGCCTTCTCCGGAGATATGGACATTTGTACATTGCTTTGTTTACTTGTGGTTAAAATTACCTAATACTGGAGAATACTATTAAGACATCAACCTTACTAGCTGTTTAAACCAAAATGGGCTTTGAGAGTGTTTTTTTCTTTATTGTTACCTCTGTGCCTTTGATAAAGGGAACAGGTTATTAATGTTTAAACAAATATCCGGTCTTTGCATAGACCGAGTTAATCAGTGGGAATGTTCAGGGTGATATTTTTTTCCCTGTTTAAAATTGCTGTATAGTGGGCATAATAACTGTCTTATAAGTCTTGTTTCTGCATGTTGTTTCTCATGTATTCTCTTTCAGGTAGCTCACAGTTGTGGCATGACCAAGCTTCTATAATCACTTGGACAGTTTCATCCAAAACATTTCATTCTGGTGGTACCCCATATGATGTAGTATAAATTAATGACTTTTTCAGTCCTGAAGCTAACATATAATATATAGGAAGGAGGGGGGTTGGGTGGAAGCAGGGTGCGATAAGGCGGAAGCACTAAATGAGTACTTCTGCTCAGTATTTACTAAAGAGAAGAGGGGGGTGACACCTAAGGTGGGAGAAATGGCAGAAGTAGGGTGGGAAGTGGTGACAGATGGGGAAATCATGGAGAGCAGAGTTTGAGAGGGTTTGAAGGCACTGAGGGTGGACAAGGCGCCAGGCCCAGATGGCATCCACCCCAGGGTACTGAAGGAGCTGGCAGAGGTCCTTGCAGGACCTTTGGCAGACCTATTTAATGCCTCACTACATTCAGGGTGTGTACCTCAGGACTGGAGGATGGCTCATGTGGTGCCCTTCCACAAGAGTGGCCCCAAGGATGAACCGGGAAACTACAGACCAGTGAGCCTCACATCCATCGTGGGTAAGCTAATGGAGACTATCCTGAAGGAGAGGCTGGTGGCCTTCCTAGAGGCCAAAGGACTACAAGACAGCAGACAGCATGGCTTCATACGTGGCAGATCCTGCCAAACCAACCTGGTCGAGTTCTATGACTGGGTAACTAGGCAACTGGACAGGGGCCATGCAGTGGATGTCCTGTATCTGGACTTCAGTAAGGCATTCGACTCAGTGCCACATGGAAGGCTGAAGGAAGTTAGTAGGCACGGGCGGGTGCAAAGCTGGTGAGATGGGTAGGAAACTGGCTGCAGGGAAGGCAACAGAGGGTGGTGGTGGGTGGGGAGCTCTCACACCCAGGGCAGTGACGAGCGGTGTTCCACAGGGCTCGTGTTGGGACCAGTGTTGTTTGAGATATCATTGCAGACATATCATGGGACATCAAGAGCAAGATCAGTCTGTTTGCTGATGATACCAAGGTAGGCGCGGTGGTGGATGACGTAGGGGGATGGCAGGGGTTGCAGGATGATCTGGCAAAGCTTGAAACCTGGTCAGACACCTAGCAACTGGGCTTTAATGCCAAAAAGTGCAAGGTGCTGCATTTTGGGATGAAGAACCCAAGGAGGAGTTACCAGCTAGGGGGAGTGCAGCTAGCCCACACAGAGGAGGAGAAGGATCTGGGTGTGTCATTACAGGGTCAATGAACAACTCGGCACAATGTAGGAAGGCAGCTGCAAAGGCCAACAAAATGCTGGGTTGTATTGCAAGGGGTATATCCTTGAGGAGGAGGAGGTGATTCTGCCACTGTATAGGTCATTAGTTAGACCACACCTGGGTACTGCATGCAGTACTGGCATCAAATATCTGAAGAGGGACATTAAGTTACTGGAGGGGTGCAGCGCAGAGCGACAAAGATGATCAAGGGGCTGGGGACTTATCATACGAGAGGAGGTTGAAGGAGTTGAACATGTACTCACTGGAGGAGAGGAGAGACGTGTGACATGATTGAAACCTTTAAATACATGAAAGGAATAAACAAGACAGGTACAGAGGGCTGTTCAAAGTAAGGAAGGGGAGGGACACCAGGGGCCATGATATGAGACTGGAGCGAGGAAGGTTCAGGAGGGAGATGAGGAGACACTTTTGTACAGAGAGGATGGTGGCTGGGTGGAATGCGTTACCTGCTGAAGTGGTATGCAGTAGAACAGTGGACTGCTTCAAACGAGGATGGGACAGGACAACGGGGAGGGTTAATGAAGGGGAAGGGTGGAAGGGAGGGGCAGCTGCAGAATAAGGGGTGCTAGCTGCACATTCAAGCAGACTTGATAGACCTCTAGGCCTTTATCTGTTGGCAAATTTCGTATGGTCGTGTATGTGTGACACCTTAGATCAGTCTTGGCATGTATACAGTATTATGAATGTCATTAGTTGTATTGCTTACTGGCTGGTTCAGTTGTCTAAAGCAATAAAAATAAAGTTTAAAAAAAAAAATGTTGGCCCAGATATTCAAAAGGGTTGCGCGTAAACGGCACAATTGTTACCATGCACAACCCACTGATCGCCTGGCGCGCGATATTCAAAGGAAAAGGCACCGCACAAACTCGGCGCGCCAGAGTGCACACAATGTATGCAGGCACAGGGCATGCCCATGACAACCTGCACAGCCCGATATTCAGCCCGGGATGCAGAGTCATGCATGCAACCCCTACCTGCGCCTGCACAAAGTTGTCAAAAAGTGGAACAAGTGACACCCATAGGTGAGCTGCCGCATTGCAGGGCGCAACACGGCAGCTGCCACCTGTGGGTGGCCATCCGAGATCCTGCCGCACCTGGCGGCGCCCCCCATGCCCCATTGCGGGCATCCCTGGAGCGAAATCCCCCCGTCCAATATCCCTGGTGGTCCAGTGGACCTCTATGTGCCCAATCGCGGGCATCGGTATAGTCCCCCCCACGTCCAATATCCCTGGTGGTCCAGTGGACCAATCGACGCTCGATCGCATAACAGACCCCTACTATCCTGGTGGTCTAGTGTATCCCCCTCCCCACCCGCTCACTGAGCCCCACCGCCCGCCTCCCCGTCAGCCGGCGGGCGGCAGTACCTCACTCGCTAGCCGCCCGACTGACAGCTCGGTAGGGCTGCACGCCTACTGGTTCACAGCGCAGAGTTGCAGGTAGCTCATAACAGACTACCAGTCCAGATATGTTATCTGACTGAGTAGTACGGTATGTTGCACGCCCATTGGCTCACGCCAGAACCATCGGGCATGCAGCCTACCGGCTGTCAGTTGGCGGGGGGGACTATACCGATGCCTGCGATCGGGCACATAGAGGTCCACTGGCCCACCAGGGATATTGGACGGGTTTTTTTTTTATTTTACATGAATGCCCGTGATTGGGCTGCAGGGGGTGTCGGTCCCTGACGGCTGCTGCCTGGCAGGGCGCCAGGCGCAAGTCGTCAGGGATCGGCGCACCTGCATGCTAATGGCGTGCAAATGGGGCTGTAATGAGATGCAAATGGCCCCATGTGCACCTTGCATAAATTATGGCGCCATTTGCATGTCCCCTTTTGAATATCGCAGGTGCTGTGCATGGCACAATGGCACTTGCACTAGCGCATCTCCATGCTCCACTCTGGCCACTTGCGCTGGCGC
The DNA here is from genome assembly GCA_016271365.2 of Neoceratodus forsteri. Lineage (NCBI taxonomy): Eukaryota > Metazoa > Chordata > Ceratodontiformes > Ceratodontidae > Neoceratodus > Neoceratodus forsteri. The sequence goes on from CM028131.1 coordinate 1,319,698,694, forward strand.
AGTGCCAGTGCACCATGCACAGTGGGGGTGGCCAGGGTGCGATATTCAAAGCTGCTGTGCCATAGCGCAGCTCCGTTGAATATCGCCCAGGTCACACCCCTGCGCAACAAAGCTGAGCTGCGCCCAGGCTTGCACTACAGCCTGGCGCAATTTGAATATCCGGTCTCCCATTGTCCCTTGTGGAGAGCATTGCCGAATTTTCTATGCAGTGACACCAGAGCTGTCGTGGAAATTGGTGTTGGAAACAAAATGCTGCCTTGAGCTGTCAGGTGCAATAAAAGTTTTAAGAGGTGAGTCAAGCAATGTGTACATATTTTCAAAAGTCAAATATGGCAGTGATTGCCAGAGATTGATTAGCATAGGGTAAGACTTGGTACGTTTTGATTTAAAATAAGAAAAACTGGTGCTTTTTGAGACAGTACAAAGAAATGAAAATGGTGAAAATAAAAGATTTTTCAGAGTAAAAGAATAGTTTTGGACTCCAGTGATTCAAATCAGTCAGAAATTAATGATGATATGGACATTCCAGCTATGCCAAATAGAAGTCATCAGACTCTACCATCTGTCCTATGAATCCAGAATCAGTTACAAGCATGTTTTGGAAGAAGGAAACTCTCTAGTTCAATGGAGCAGAACACTAGCCATTTCCTGTAAATTTTGATAATATTCTGGCATTTATTAGGAATGTTCACTTTGTATTTAATGTACAGAGAGCAGAGGATCCATTGCCTAAATAACCATTCATGTTATCTCTGGGAGCATTTCTGATCCAGGAATTGCCCCAGGTCATACAGTAAGTGCCTTGAATCTGTTTTTCATATAGATGGTATATTCTAGATGAAAGGTTCAACAATTCGTGATGTCATAGTAGACTGTGTTCTCTCCCCAGGAATCCCTCATTGTACTTAACTAGTGCAGTTTACCTCACAGGTAAAGCTGCCCCAGAGTATGAGGAATTTATGAAAATGACAGAAAGCGGAATGCTGTTCAGACTCTGTTCTCATGGTGCTGATGCGCTATGCTGCTCAATTGCAGATCTGTTTCTCTGCCTGAACAAGCAAGTCGCCCCCAGAGCTCTCTCCTGCTTCGATACAGCTTTTGTTTATTTATTTCCGGATTCTTCCAGTAGACGTTTCATTTTTGTCTTTCCTTGTGCTCTGCTATTATTATTTACATTTTTGTTTGCAAGTTTTTATGTTATCCCTACTTCTCCGGTCCCTTGCAGCAGTCCCAGGAACCCGAGTAGAACTGACATTATACTGAGCAGGTTCATTTTTTACCGCATATATTTTAAAAAAATTAAAAAAGAACCTGAGCTCCCATAAACATAAGAGAGTCCTAGAGACATTTTTGGCCTTTTGCATAGCGGTTGTTTTAGTCTCAGCAACCAGACCGCATTTTTTCTTTCTCTCTGCATACCATTCTGTCCCAGGGTCTGTCTGACTATTGGCTTATTGGACAAACCCAAGATGCAGATGGGACCTGCTGGTTAAAAAAAAAAAAACACAGTTTCCGTTATACCTTTGGCATTAGCGCTCTCACACAAAAAAAAAAGGTATCAGGTTATTTTTTCTCGGTGTTCCTGTCTTCCAGGAGCTTGACTGCTAACTACATTTTTCCTATCGGGGACCGCTCCTGCAAAGAAATTGTAACAGGACCTAATGCTTTAAAATTGTAAACTGTTCTAACTCTGGACAAAGCAGACTTCCATAAGTTGTACTGTCCTTGATTAGGTCCTGTCAATTATTAATGATTAACAAAAAAATAACTCAGTCTGCCATTGTCACCTAAGCATTTGGGTCCTTTCTTCTCTCAATAAGTATAAAGAAAGGCTCCCTAAGACTCTATCAAGTCCAGGGTTCCTGGAAGAGGGAATCTCTTGGTGCTTAAACACAATTTATTTCTATTTCAGGATTCCAAAAAAAAAGAAAAAGAAAAAGGTACAAGGAATCCTCAGGTGGCCAAGCAAAAAAAAAAAACAAAAAAACTTTTGAGCAGGTTCCAATCCAGGTTTCTGCTGAAAAAAATAAATAAAGAGAAAGCATGTCACTGCCCCTCCTTCCTGAAGAAAGAAAAGGAGCCGTCAGTGGACAAAGCAGAAAATGCCCTCTGCAAAGGGCAGGATCAATGCTTAGCAAATTGTCATGGGTGTCCTGAGGGGCATGATGGTTCCTCCTGCAGCCTGTCCCCCTCTCCAGATTTGGGGGACAAGGGAGCAGATTTTAATATGGAGGGTGAAAGGGATTCCATTGACCCTACAGTTGCCCTGAACAGGGGTTTGGTTCCCCTCTTGGAGGAACCAGAGCATTTTTCTTTCCTGTTGCATTGGTGGGCAGCTGGCAAACGCCTTCAGCCTCTCCACCCAGTGAAGCACAGTGGATGGGAAGAGGGATGAATTTTTGGTCATGATGGGATTGACTCCCTCCAGGTGGTGCTTTTTGCATCTCCATCTGCCCTTATGATAGTAACGAACAAATATATATGACCTCTGAAGTTCTGTTCTGGTTTACCTCGCTCAAGATTCGGCAGACAGTGCCCAAACAGCTCTTGTCACTGCCAAATACCAGTTCTGCATTGCAGTGGGCACAAACGACACTGCCTTTGCGATTATTCCCATCTCATTTTCCTAAGAAGATTTGGTTGGCCACGGGCCACTAGGTTGCCTCGTCTCCCACATCAGAACAACTTTTTGGTTGGTGACAAGGCAGAGCCATTTATGGTGAAGATGGGCAACACTGAAAAGGCATCCACTTCCTATACAACTCAGGGGTGGGGAGGCGAATGTTGTGTTTTTTATCTTTTCCTCGAGTCCTCGTATTCATACCCATGCCCTGTGTTCTTTTTCACATGGGGAATTACTACAGGGGCTGGGGTGGAAGAGCTTTCAACCAGGCTAATCTGATCCATCCAATAGGCGTCAGCAAACAGAAACCTCAGACGAGTCTGTCCTCATCGCCCAATCCTTGTCAGCGGAACAAAGGATTTTCCCCTGCCTGTCTGGTCCTCCCTTAACATGGAATAACATTACCACAGACAGGTGGGTACTGACAGTGGTGAACCAGGGGTTCACATTGCAGTGTGAAACTTTTCTCAGAATGCAGGTTTGCAGACATTTCATTTTGGAGTTGGAGGTCAAAAGTTGCTGCATACAACTACATTGGAAAGAGTCCCTGCTTCCCAGTGGAAGAGGGTCTCTACTCAAGGTACTTCATCACTTACGACCCATTTGGGTTCTCAAGTTTCAAAATAAAAAGGGTGAGAAAGTCAAAATGATCACTCTGTCCACAGTGATACCATCCTTGCAACAGGGGGACTGGATGGGTCCCTTGGACCTGAGAGTTACCTATTTCCACATTCCAGTCTGGTCCAACTGCAGAAGGTATTGTAGGTTTAGGCTGCCTTTCTGGTCATTACCAGTTCACAGCCCTCCTTTTTGGCCTATCATCTACTCCCAGGAAGTTTGCAAAGTGCTTAGCCATACTGGCAGCACACCTCTGGAGGCAAGACGTGATGGTTTTTCCCTTGCTGGGATGACCAGCTAGTCACAGGGAAACCACACCAGCAAGTCAAGGACTTTCTCCGGCTAACCCAGAGCACCTTGGAGACACTGTTTTTTCTCACAAAATCTCAAAAGTCCCAAACGGAACCAGTGTAGATGCTTGAGTTCATAGGAGCAGAGTTATGTGCCCTCGAGGACAAGGCATTCCTGCCACAGGAATGAATGGAAGGCCTCCTAAACCTGGCAAACACCTCTATCCTGGGTTAGCCCTGGCCAGCAAGGTTTCTCCTACAATTCCTGGGTTAGATGGCTTCCACCAGAGCCATGGTGCCAGGTGCCAGATTCCAAATGAGGGACATTCAGTGTCACTTAACAAATCATTGGTCCAAAAAGCCACACCTCCTATCAAGGCTGGCACCTGTAACAAAACTTTGATACAAGCTCTAGATTGGTGGAAAGAAAACCACAACCTCAGGCAGAGACATGCCTTTTCAACAACAGTTCCCCTCACTGGTCCTGATAACAGATGTTTCCCTTCTGGGCCAGGGAACCTTACCCCAACGACCGATGGTGAGCAGACTGGGTTTCCATATGGAGCCAGGGAACATATAAACCTCCTAGAGCGGAGGGTGGTCTTTCTCGCCCTCAAGACATTTGCTCCTCAAGTAAATGGTACTCAGTTCGCATCTGGAATCGAGCATGTTGCTCAGTATGCCTTCCTGGTAAATCTCATAAATAAATAAATAAATCAGAATAGACAACACTTCCACCATGTGCTACATCAACAGTCAGGAAGGCACGAGATCCTCAAGGTTGTACACAGAAGCTGTGAAGATCTGGTATCCGGCTTACTCCATGAAAGTACAGCTTTTAGCAATTCACTTTGTAACCCCCTTACAAATGGGGGTTCCTGAAAAGTCTTCTTTGAGCTTGTGTAAATGCTCACTGCCAGGCTGGTGTCCTGCGTTTTTGCAGTTTAAATGTGATTGCCAGAAAGTGCCTATATAGCCTCTGTGTACTGTCTCTTTAAGAGCTGCCTGGATTGCAGTCATAATTAATCTAAAAGGGAGTTCTGTTAGAAGATGTGCTTGTTTGCCGATCATTTGTTAGAGTAGTAATAATATTGCAGTTTGTTCTAACCAGCCTTCTTTGCAGCATGGACAGTTCTGTTTGTTTCCATCATCTTGGTCCTGGACTGCTAAACATACCTCTCAACCTCTCAGCATTAAAAGTCATAGCACTGGCCTTCAAAAATCATAGCAAAGGGCCAGAATGTGTAGCACTTTCTTATTTTAAACAATATTATGTCTACAGATAGTGGGTCCCATATACTTAGTGATAAGGAATGTTTCTATCAACTTAGTTCAGTGATTCTCAGCCCCGGATTGACTACGCAGGAGCCAGCGCCAGAAGCTGCGCCTCTCTGCTGCAAGGCAGATCAACTACCGCCTTTGGTCGCCGCTGCCCGACTCCTCGGACACATCCAGACTGCCCTCGCGGTCCTCAGCCCCAGATTGACTATGCAGGGGCCAGCGCCAGAAGCAGCGCCTCTCTGCTGCAAGGCGGATCAACTACTACCTCCGGTCGCCACCGCCTAACTCCTCGGACACATCCAGACCGCCCTCATGGTCCTCAGTCCCTGATGACTTTAGGGCCAGCGCTAGAAGCTGCCTCTGCTGCAAGGTGGATCAACCACCACTCTGTCCGCCACTGACTCCTTGGACACATCCAGACTGCCCTCGCCGTCCTCAGCCCCAGATTGACTATGCAGGGGCCAGCGCCAGAAGCGGCGCCTCTCTGCTGCAAGGCGGATCAACTACTGCCTCCGGTCACCGCCGCCCGACTCCTCGGACACATCCAGATTGCCCTCACGGTCTTCAGCCCCAGATTGACTACGCAGGGGCCAGCATCAGAAACGGCGCCTCTCTGCTGCAAGGCAGATCAACTGCCACCTCCGGTCACCGCCGCCGACTCCTTGGACACATCTAGACTGCCCTCGCGGACCTCGGCCCCGGATTGACTACGTAGGTACTGCTGCTCTCCTAATTTCTCGACTACAGGCCTCCAATTGGTGTGGCACTTGGCGAGCAGATCCTGATTGGTCTGTTCTGCCCCTGAACTGTGTCCTGACTGGTGCGCCTTTTCAACACAGGAACTTCGGCTCTGTTCTTACAAAGCCAATTTCCTCGAGCGCCGCTGTACTGGGCTAAATTTGTAATTAATTTTACTGCTTGTTGCCGTTAATCATGACTATGTTTTATGCTCCTTAAATTGTTTACCCTGCCTGCTGTGTTCTTACTTTTAAAGTATTGCCAATGCTGAGTTGTACAGTGTTAGATTTCTATTATCTTCTCCTCTAACTTATCCTCGCTCCCTGATATTTTTCTTGCTCTGTTTAAATCCTTTCTCCCTACCACTCTGGCACTGTCTAATAACCTAAAATTCAAAAGCTCTGCTGTCTCTGTCATCTCATCCCTTGTCTAAACTTCTTCATTCCCAGCCCCTCAGTAGCCTTAGCTGCACACACATTCCTGTCCCACCTTTGCTAACTCTTGCATCTACTTGACTCCACCCTCCTATTTTCTCCTCTTTCTCACCACTTCCCCTGGCCCTTTCTAAAACTCCTCTGCTTTTGTATTAAGTCCCAACTCCCAACCCCCTGCTGTCGGACTGGCGCTGCCACCCCCCCCTTACTTCACTGTGCTCCTATATTTACCCTGTTTTTCCCCCTCTCCTCCCCAGGGCCCAGCGCCAGAAGCGACACCTCTCTGCTGCAAGGCGGATCAACTACCACCTCCGGTCGCTGCTGCCTGACTCCTCGGACACATCCAGACCTCCCTCGCCGTCCTTGGCCCCGGATTGACTATGCAGGTACTGCTGCTCTCTAATTTCTCGGCTCAGGCCTCCGATTGTGCGGCTGCCTGGCGGATCCTGATTGGTCCGTTCTGCCTCCGAACTGTGTCCTGATTGGTGCACTTTTCATTAATCAACACAGGAACTTCAGCTCTGTTCTTAAAGCCAATTTCCTCGAGTGCCGCTGTACTGGGCTAAATTTCTCCCCCCCACCCCCAGGCCTCCATTAAATACTCAATTGCTCCTCTCCTCTCGGTCTATCCAAGCTCCCATTGGCTGCCAAGGCTATACACTCTTCCTATACTCCCCTGTCATTCTATACACCACTCCTCACTTTACTCTCTAATTTACTTGCTGATATCTCTCTCTCTCTCTCTCGCTCTCTGACAGCCCTGTTCTCTCTCTCCTATTTCTTCCAGAGTGCCTCTGATGCTCACCCCCTGTACTTGACTTCTCCTAGATTAATTAGCAATGAACCGCTCAATCTTACTGTTCTTTCTGGTACCCTCAATTGCACTACTCCACTTACCCCTTAACATCTGTCCCCCTTGCTCACTCAGTCAACACCCACTACTCCCCTAATGACTACCAATTCTCCAACCTTCTTCTCCTATCCCCTCTCCACTGGGACCCTACTCCTCTTTTATTATACAGACCCGGATCCATATTATTACCTACTTGTCAAATATTTTCCCCTTAAATTTGCGTACCTTATACCCTTTTTTGCGTCAAACTCTGGTACCTCCTCATAATAGCCCTACTGCTCTCTGGTGACGTGCATTCAAAACCTGGACCAACCAATTTTGAAAGTTGTCACCTATTGCATGCTAAGGGTCTTACGGTAGTGCATCATAACATCAGAAGCCTGTTACACAATTTTGCCGCATTTGAATCCTGGATCACCCAATATAAACTAGATATAGTATGTCTGACTGAAACATGGCTTAAACCTTCTATCCAAGACTGCCGATGCTTGCCAACATCCTACAATCTTCTAAGAGCTGACAGGCCTACTCCCAAAAGAGGTGGTGGTACTGCCGTCTATTTCTAAGACCACCTTAATCTCACTGAGATCTGCTCATCTCCCCATGTCCATTGTGAAGCTCTACATGTTCTTCTTACCCTGGGCTCTAAAAAAACTTCATATTGTCTATACCTACAACCCTCCCTCCAGTGGCGTAAAAGGTCTTGATGAGCTGCTGGAGCAGACCTCTCTTCTCTCAAGTAGAAATGAGGTTCTTTTACTTGGTGATCTCAATATAAACTGGCTGGGTAACTCTCAATCTGTGCTACTTTCCAAACTCCAAAATTTCAACCTTCACCAAGTAATTAGCAGTCCCACGGGAACTGCCCATCACTCCATAACTCTGCTAGACTGGATTATGACCAACCTCCCTGAAAATATTATCTCCTCTGGCATGCTAGCTGACTCCATTACAGATCACTCCCCCACTTTCTGCGTCTGGGGTAAGACCAAACCCCCCCATCAGAGCCTCGGTTTATCACCTTCCATAGCTATGCACACCTCAATCACCAGTCCCTCCTACTTGATATTGCCTCTATCAACTGGACTCCTCTGTTTAAATCAGATGACCCCCAGACTGCTTTAAACCTATTCCTGTCTCGCTTTTTGGAAACTCAGGACAAACACTGCCTCCTCATTATTCGTCATGTAAAAAACAAACATACCCGGTGGCTTAAATCCGACCTTCTCACTAAGCTGTGACTGTGTGATAAAAGCTGGCGCCGCTATAAAAAGACAGGATTGCCTGCTGACTTCAGTTCCTACAGGGAACTCAGAAACTCATGCAAGAAGGATATTAAAAGTGCAAAGAGCACCTACTGTAAAGATCTCCTAACTAAATCTTATGGTGACCCTAAAAAAATTCTGGTCCCATATAAAGAGCTTCCTAGGTTCTACTCCGGCCTCCACCCCATCTGACATGACCCTTAATGGTGTCCACTGCAACAACCCCACCACCATTGCACATTTTTTCAATACCCAATTCTCTGATCTTACAAACTATACATCATCCTTCCCAGCTTCTCTTGACTCTCATGCACAGCCCAGTGACTCTGGGCCTGTATTTCATTTCAAGTCAGTCACTCGTCTCTATGTACTCAGACTGCTCAATAACATTTCCGACATTTCTGCTGCTGGCTCTGACAATATTGAACTTAAGCTGCTAATACTTGCTGCCCCTTACATAGCCGCACCACTAGCGAGGATTTTTACCCTCTCCCTGTGTCATAGCTATGTTCCCACCCTCTGGAAGACAGCCAGGATTACACCTATCTTCAAAAAGGGTAACCGCAAAATCCCCTCCAACTATAGGCCCAAACCATAGGGTTTTCAGGAATTTTTCTAATGACCCAGGCCCCTGACCATCTTTCAAACAGTTGGCACTATACCTGGTGCTAATTCAACACCTGCTACCTCCACTCGGCTCTGCTTCAGCACCTGCCTTCTCACTGGTGGCCCACATTACTCTGGATTCTGCTGGTCATCTTCCTTGGGGGTCCCAGCTAGGCCCACATCCCCTTTTACACTGCCTGGGCTTGAATTAAGCTCCAGCATGGGGGCTACCCTCCAAGGCCTGCTATTATGGCCTATGACCTGCCTGGCTGTCAATGTACTGGTGCCCCAGACCTGCCCCTCCAAGCAGGCCCCATGAATGGGTGAAAGGCCCCCCAGCTCCCTCTACCCCCCCAGTCTGCCCTGCCACACCGGGTGCAAGGGGAGCCACTGCCACCGGCTCCCCTCCTGGGAGGGCCCTGCCATTGCCCACCCAGCCCTGGTGACCTGGGCTACACCTGCTAGGGGCCTGTAAGGGCTCCTGCACTTTTCCTGGCCTACAAAGCCACCTACTGTCCCTGCCCCCAACGATGCAAGACCTGACTACATATTCCCCATGGAGCTCCATACCCCCACTCCTCATCAACCACGTCGCATGAAAAAGCCATCCTGACTATACTCTTTTTGGGGGGGCAGTTCCCCACTGGCCCTCCTGGACCACCAAGCTCCCTTACATGCCCACCTCATCTGCTTCTAACTCTACACTTCCAGCCTCCCCCCTCTAGCCCCAGGTCTAATGCCTGAGCTGGAAAAGGGCCCAATACTTCCTGTCTATTCCCTTATATACTCCCTACACGTACTCTCTGCTGCCACCTTGAGGCATCCAGCAGTCAGTGTCCCCCAGAGCACTAACCCATTCCCTAGCCGGGGGGGGGGATTAGGAGGGGGAAAGAGATGCCTAAGATGGGAATATTAGCCCCACTTTTAAAGGGGGCTTGCACTCCAAAGCTGCAAGGGATGTCCTCTTGTTAGAAATCTGTAAAGCAGTGTAACCCCCCTACAAATGGGGGTTCCCAAAAAGTCTTCCTTGAGCTTGCCTAAATGCTCACTGCCAGGCTGGTGTCCTGCATTTTAGCAGTTTAAATATGATTACCAGAGCCTGTATAGCCTCTGTGTACTGACTCTTTAAGAGCTGCCTAATTGCAGCTTAAGTAATCTGAGAGGGAGCTCTGTTGAAAGATGTAACTATTTACTGAAAATCATTTAGAGTGATAATGTAGTTTGTCTAACCTGCTTTATTGTAGCAAGGACTGTTTTGTTTGTCTCCACTATCATGGTCCTGGACTGCAAATTGGACCAAACAGTACTGGTGGGACCTAAAATGTAGCCGGACTAGAGGAGCTGTCTGAATTCAAAATCTGTAGGAACTTTAGTTTGGAGGTTTTTTGTGCCTTTTTTGCAACTGAAGGGGAGCTCTTGCTTTGACTGACAGCCAGATCAGCCAACCAAATCTTTTGGATCTTGGGGAAGTCCCGGGCGGGTTGCAGTTTTCAGTTAGAACTAAGCTGGAAGCTGAGCAAGATGGAGCTGAAGTGTTTCTGAGCAGCAGTCCTGAGTGAATTTGCATGGGAGAACTCTGAAAAGGCTAAGTTTTTGGCCTGTATGCCGGTGTGCTGCTCCTGAGAGGGAGAGAAGAGAATTATTTTGGACTAAATCCAAGTCTGTGTGACTAAAGTAAGCTACTGAAGTGGGCCAGGCTCAACCTGAAGAAGACCAAATATTTTTGCTGAATGCAATCGGCCTGTCAGGAGTTCCAGCTGCCCCTAAGCTCCCGGTGTGTGTTGAGACTTTGCGATTGTGCCCAGGGAGTGCTTTGCCTGGTACAGTAGAATTCTCGTTCATGTAAATGTGCTATGAGCCGCTAGTGGGTTGTGAGTTAGTTCCCTACTGTGTGAACTATGTTCTGCTTGCTGGAAGCTGTATCCAGCCCAAAACGGACTGCTTCCGAACTTGTCTCCATGCGGTCTGGGCTTTGCCAGACTGGCCCAGCCAGACTACCCACTGCACAGAGAAGCCATTGACGAGAGTCCTGCCTGGGGATCAGCCCCCTGCTCCACGCCTGAACAGGAACAACACCTCTGCGACGTGTGTGGGCCCTGCTTCTCCTGGCATTCCAGATCAACCACCTGCAGTCTCGATTTTCGTCCAGCCTGTGTCCAGTCTTGGGTATCGTGAGTAAATACCAGGGTAGCTCCCTACAACAACAGCTTAATCTGAGTGCATCATCTGATTGTCTTGTTGTTTCGTTTCCTTTACGAACTGAGCCCTCTGGCTCTGGATTACAAATACTGTTTACTGTGCATGTTGTGTTTTCCATCACAGGGCCCCAACCAGCTGCAACCCCGGGCAACTGTCCTGGCTAGCCCATCTCTTCTCTACCTGGGTACCCAGAGGTGGACTGTGTCGGGGGACTCAAAGAGCATGCATAACTGCTTGACTGATATAACCTTTAAGCTAATTAACTTGATTTTGCCCTTCCCTTGTTCAAGTCCCCTGAATAAATCAGATCTAACTTTTTCTGCATGTAATCTGACTGTGGTTCCAGTTTGTGCTCAAAGTATTGTACTGTTGCTATTTGCTGTGCTTAACCTTGTATTACAGGGGGTCCTCATGGTCGAGCCAGAGGAACCAGCCCTGGTGGTAAGTGCAAACAGTGTGGGTACTTGTGTGGTGTACCAGGGGTATTGTGAAAGTGATTATTGTACAGTGTTCAGGACACTAGAGGGGAAAGAGGGGGTTACAGTGTCCCGGAGGGCTGTGCCCAGGTTAGCTTGACCACTACCAACCCTGACCTCTGGGTGGAGGCACCCGTTTCAGAACTCAGGCCCCTTAACCTGCTACTAGCCAAGCAGGCAGGGGTAGTAGCCCTTGGGATAGCGCCACCTAGGGGTGACAGCAGCTACCTGCAAAACTGTACACATCTTTACAAGGCACTATTGTCTGGATTTGTAGTCCAGAATGGTTGTCACGTTAGCACTGCTGTCTTGCAGAATCTTTTCCCTAAATAGGTTCTGTACCCAACCTCCCAAGGTATTTGTTTGTAGTCTGCACTAGTTAAGCATAATGAAGGATTCCTGAGGGTTGAAGAAAATATTACTTACCATAGTAATATTGTTTCTTCCAAGGGATCTCTAATTATACCTAAATCTTCCTTCTCATCCCAGGAATTCTTCAGCATGTATTGATAGGTGCAGTATGCCGGCTGGGTTCAGCTGCACCAGAGAGGAGGAGTCAATGTAAATGAGCAGAAACATTGGCCAGTCAGAAGAGAGAGAGAGAGAGAGAGAGAGAGAGAATGTGAGTGCTGCCTGCAGTCAGGCTGAAGGACCTCAGAACTTTTTCTCCACTGACCTGGCAGTACTGCCCGGTAGCGCTCTCTCTCTCTCTCTCTCTCTCTTCAGAGACCTTCCTGTGAGTTTTTTTTTTCCATTTGAGTGCTGCCTTTACATTTTTAAGGTATTTATTGTATTTTTACACATTTTTTTCCACAGTTATGTTTTGATTCCTTGCAGCCGCAGACTTTTTATTGTTTTTCCCGCTTCTGCGGCATTTCTGAAGTAAACGTTTACTGCGTTTGCATTAAATCAACTGTTTTCTTATTTTCCACGATAGTTTTAGTGCATAGTGTTATTCTTCCTGCATTTGTACAACTTTTTTTCTCTTTTAAATCGCGCTGTTGTGGTATTTTTTTCCCCACTCGAGCGTGCCTTTAACCATTTTTTTTCAAGTAATTCAAAGTATTCTATCAGTAAACTAGAGGGTTTCTCTGCATTATTTCTCAGGGAAACCTCTCTTTGTTGTGCAGTGGGCTTCTATTGGCAAGAGGTGTGGAGGTTGCTACTGTCATTCCATACCACTGCTGTGGAAAAAAATAAAGTATTTCTCTTAATTGGACATATATTGGCTTATTGCTTTGGCCAAACACATATTAGCATGGCCACCTAGTCTGCCTCCCCCTCCTCTAAAAGCTCTGAGGGGGGTACCTCAAGTCAACATAAAAATATAGATAAGTCCTCTAAGGACCCTAATGAAAATAAGTCTGATAAAAATAAAGATTCTAGCCAAGCCTCTAAAAGACAAATTGAGCGAAGTTCTGATTTAGTCCTTGCTAAAAAAACAAAGAAAGATAAACACACTGAAACGCATAGGGAGACATCAGTGGTTGACTAAGATATGCCCTCTGCAAATGAAATGGCTAAAGCTTGGCATGTATATCAGTCTTTACAATCTATGGGCAATATTTTCTTGGCTCCTTCAGGGCCTAGTACTCCTCTCCATGACTCTGGATATGCCCAGGGATTATATTATGAGGGAGAGGATGATGAGTAATTTCCACAGGGTGACCCATTAGACCCAGATGGTCACACTGGTGGTGATTTACTTGATGATAATGATGAAGTTTCTTCCCATTTTACCTTTGTTAAACAGATGGTGGACACCTTGGAACTTCCCCTCTAGGATGGCACAGAACAAGAGATGGAGAAAGACCATGTAGAAATGATGGGTCATTTTCCTTCAAAGAAATTGATTGTGTCCATACATAATACATTAAAAAGAGCAACTTTTAAAATTCTGGAAACCCCTTCATCTGCTTTAGGGGTGGACAGAAAGACTGAGGAAATGCCAGCTTGATAACCTGACTGCTGACTTTCTCTATACACATCCAGACCACAAAGGGGTGGTTCAGGCGGCAGCCTGTAACAAAGCTAATGTGCCACTGTCTGCTCAGCCTCCAGAAAAAGAGCAGAAAAAATTGGATTCTGTGGGTAAGAAATCCTATACTACTGCTTCTTTGCTGTTATGCTTGACTACCTACATGGTATATGCAACTAGATATCAGAGAGCTTTGTCGAAATCTGTCCTGGTTGTAGTGCATCATGGGGGAGACACTATGCTCAGGGATGTCACTGAAACTGTAAAACTGGCCATAGAAGCTACTAAGCATCAGTTTCACATGGCCATAGATAATAATGACACAGCCTCGAGGGTTATGGCGCAGGCCATTTCTCTCAAGTTGTTTGCTTGGTTAAGAACTACTGATCTCGCTCAAGATACCCATTTACAGGCTATGGATTTTCCTTGTGAGAAAAATTCCCTTTTTGGGGATCAAACAGAGGCTTGCATGAAAAGAATGGATGAGTACAAAAGTACCTATAAGAGTAACTCAGCCAAAGAGAAGCCCTCTATCTCCCAGAAACCTCAAAACAAGGGGGGGGGGGCAGGGGTTATTTTCCTGGGGCATTCTATCCTGTGCCGATGCCTTGGGTTTTTCTCAGATGAGAGTTTTTTTTCAGAGGAATAGGCAGGAGAGGCCAGAGGAGAGCCAACTCTATTTCTGTCCTGTCTACCCAAACCAGACAACAGTCCTTCTGAGTCCTTTTTGTTTGCCTCCCCTCTCCCATTCGGGGGCAGGCTGTCCTACTACCTCCATCATTGGCAACTCATCGCTGCAGACAAGTGGGTCCTGGAGGTGGTGGGCCAGGGCCTATCTTTTCAGTTAAAAAAATGTCCCTCTTTTCAAGGCCCCAAGCTCTCAAAACCACTAACCCCAACAGAAAAACTGCTGTTGGAGGTAGAGGTGAAGAACCTTTTGGAAGTCAAAGCTGTGGAAAGAGTGCCCTTCCCCAGTGGGGAAAAAGTCTCAATTCCAGGTACTTCCTTACTCTGAAGAAAAATGGGGAGTGGTGACCTATTCTGGACCTAAGGTACCTGAACAACAAGCACCTGCTGAAACCAAAGTTCAGAATGGTAACCTTAAATCAAGTCATTCATTCTCTGAAGCAAGGGGACTGGCTAGTCTCCCTAGATCTGAAGGACGCCTATTTTCACATCCCAATCAGGCAGTCCCACAGAAAATTCCTCAGATTCAGGCTGCCTTCAGGCCATTACCAGTTTGCAGCCAAGTTGCTCAGGCTAATTTCTGCTCCCAGGATTTTCATCAAGTGCCTGGCAGTGGTTGCAGCTCATCGCGGAAGACAAGGGATTTCTGTTTTTCCCCTACCAGGATGATTGACTAATCTTGACAAGTCTCCACAGGCAGTTGCAGAAGCCCTTAACCAGTCAAGATACCCTGCAGTCTCTGGGCTTTATTATCAACAAAGACAAATCCCAGTTTCAGCCAGCCCGAGCGCTGCAATTCATCGGGGCAGAGCTCAATGCACTGCAGGGGAAGGCTTTCCTTCCTGCAGTCAGAATTCAGAATTTTCTCAGCCTGTTAAATTCCTTCATTCTAGGCCAGCCAAGGCCGGCCAGACACTTCCTCAGACTGCTCAGTCACATGGCCTGTATGACCACAGTAGTCGCAGATGCCAGATTCCAGATGAGGGACATTCAGTATCACCTCAGATCTCACTGGTCTCAGAAAAAGGATTCCTTTGCAAAGCTAGTGCTAGTCACAGGAACCTTTCTGGTGGAAGGAGGCAGAAAACCTCAGGGTAGGGGTTCAGCAGCCCCCCCCCCCCCAGATCCTGATAACAGATGCCTCTCTCGTAGGTTGGGGTGCCCACCTAGGCGACCAGTCCATAAGTGGCACATGGACACCTAAAGAGTCCACATACCACATCAACCTCCTCAAACTCAGAGCAGTGTTCTTAACCATCAAGGCTTTCACCCCACAGCTCAGAGGACAGGCTAGTCAGATAAGAACAGACAATACCACTGCCATGTTCTATATCAACAAGCAAAGGGGCACAAGGTCAACCAAACTTTGCACAGAGACAATGAGGATTTGGTCCTTGGCTTACTCCCCGGACACGTCTCTGTTGGCCATTCATCTCCCAGGCAAGGACAACATTTTGGCAGATGCTCTAAGCCGCATCAGTCAGGGTCATCATAAGTGGACCCTAAACGAGCAGGTCCTTGCCACAGTTTTCAGAAGGTGGGGGGGGGGTTCCAGACCTGGATCTGTTTGCGTCCAGCCTCAACCACCAGCTACCACAGTACTGCTGTAGGCCCCCAGCACTGGGGACCATCCCAGTAGATGCTCTGACCCTGGACTGGGAAAGGAGGTTTCTGAACGCTTTTCCTCCCTTTCTTCTGATTTACAGGGTCCTTCTCCACCTCAGGGCTCAGCCGGCCACCATGATTCTGGTGGCCCCAGATTGGGCGAGGCAGCCCCGGTATTCCCTGCTCCTCACTTTGTCAGTCAGGAAGCCCATTAGACTGCCAGCTACCCACAGTCTCCTGACTCTTCCACAGACAGAGGTAGCATGCCGCAACATCCAGTCTCTTCACCTCAAGGCCTGGTACTTGAAGAGTCAGAGTATCTTATCTGTGTCAGTCTTCACCATTCATCACATATGGGGTACTGGCGGGAGCTGGGACCCAAGCGGGACTTTTTTTTTTGGTAGCGGAGCTGACATGCTCGGCACCACCCTCGAGGCCGACAGTCCCACATGGCGCCGCTGGTTGGCCGTTCTAGGTGCTAGTCAACTCAGCCTGCCTGCCAGTTCTTTGTCTCCCGCCGTCGAGGTTGCCTTGTGGGAAGCTTCTCTCTGCTGAGCTCGGCCTACCTTGTAGTTCGTTTAAGAAAGTGTTTGCGACGACAAAGTCCATCGGTTCCTGCCAGTTCTGTTAGCCACTCGATGTTGCCGGTAAGACCTTTCCATTTTTTTCTTCTTCCAGCGACATTGAGTCTTGTTTGTGTTTCTTTCTGAAGGTCATGTCTAGGTCGGAGGGCAAGAAAACTTCGAAGACGAGTCGGCCCCCACATGCAACGGTGCCCATGTGGCCGAAAATTCTCCGTCACCGACCAGCACGGCCGTTGCCTTTCGTGTCTTGGCCCGCTTCACAACATGGATTCGTGCGACACCTGCTTCTCCATGGACTGCTGGGTCATCGAACAGCGTGCGTGGAAAGTGGGGCGAGCTCCGTCGACTTTCGGTGGTCAGGTGCGCACTCATCGGGCCAAGCCACGCTCTCTTGGCCTTTCCTCCGGGTCCCCTCCTGGTTCTGTATGGACTGAGGAGGAGGGAGCCTCGGCTTCTAGTAGCCTAGCCATGGCCAAGGCTCCTCCCACGGTGCAGGAGGCCCAGGCCGTTCCCTTCGGGGGGCGGTTGGGAGGCACCGTCATGGCAATTGCCCCTTCGGGGTTAAATGCTCCCCCGGTGTCGGACCCACGGTTCGCAAGGCCTGGGTCGGCACCGTCCTCAACGCCATCGGTTAGTGCCATTTCGGGCCTCGGCACCGTTCGTGGCACCATGGGCCCTGGCGGTGTCATCATCAGCACCGGTCTGTTGTGTGGTGCTGTGGCTGCTGTCTGTGCCATTCGTGGCGCTGATACTGCTGTCAGCGCCATAGAAGTTGCTACGGTGCTGTCTTTTTCTTCTCCATTGAGCTCGGCGCCGTGTCCAGTTCTGGAGTCGTTCACGACACTGAACAAGGGCATGGCACTGTGAAGGATTCAGAAGGTGCGGTCGGAGCTATCATCGGTGCCATCTCTGCTCTCAGTGCCATTCGCAGCACCATGGAGCAGGTCGGTGCCATGAGGGTTTCTGGCCTTGGAGCTGTTGTCGGTGCCATCTCTGCCCTCAGCGCCACTTGCTGCACCATGGGGCGCAATGGCGCTGCGGCAGGTTCTGACTCAGAGACTGCTGTTCAGGCTGGAGCCGTCTCTTCTTCGGCCACCGTTCGCAGTGCCGGGGAGGGCACTGGCACCAGCTCGGGTGTGGTCTCCATTTCTGGCACCCAGTTTGGAAAGGATGGCGAGAGGCGCCCACCTACGATCTGGCACAGGGCCTCAGCCTCCACTTCTTCGGAGGAGGAGTCTGGCTCTGAGTCAGACGAGCAGTCTGGCTCCCTGGAACTAGCTGCTAGTGTGGGTAGCCTAGTGATGTCATCAACGGACTGGAGTCAGCCCCCCTCTGAGGAGCGGCCGGCGACTTCTGAGGCTGGGGTCAGGGACGCTGACCAGCGGGCAGTGGTGCAAGCCACCATTGCAGTGCAGCCCGGCCTTGGAGGATTCGCTGACCCCTCAGCGGTGGTACCCCCTCAGGTGGTGTGCCTGGACTGCCTAACTTCAAGGCCGACCAGAGCACCTACCAGAGAGGAGGGTACTGTACCTTGGATAGCTCCTTCGAGTGCTGACCAGGGCTGTCAGCTACCTAGGCTGGCGATCTTGAGGAGGAGGGCACTCCCAGACTCCAAGGGGTCGAGGGGCATGTGGTCTGCATGGAGGCCTTTTTTGGGGGCCCACCCAGGCTCTGGAAGAAGCCGCAATGCGGATCTCCGCTCTTCCCCTTCGCTGTCTTTGAGAGAGCCCTGTTCTTTTGAGGTAGGGGACCGTCCTTTTGGACCTATACGGCCCAGGTCGCCTCACAGGCGGGATTCTTCCGGGTGCAGCCAAGGCAGTTCCGAAATGGTTGTTCAGCTGTTGGCAGTGGAGTCTTCCAGAGCACCTTCATCCTCTGGTGCTCCTAGTCCACTTCCTAGCCCAGGCAGAGGTCAGACGACTTCTCTTCTCGGCTCTGTCCCCATCCTTCTGCCACACTCTCCTGCGCTCCCAGGCATCCTTGGTCCTAGCAGGCCTCTCTCCTGGGAGCAGTTTAGGGCCGTGGCTGCTCATTTTCCCGCTTACGTCAGGGTCATGGACAGGCAGGTTTTTCAACCTCCCCCCAAGCAGCCACCCTCTGAACAGTCGAGGTCCTCTAACTCCTCATCCCCCTCTTCTGGGGGAGAGGAACCTTCTATCCACACCTCCCCAGACGCTGATCTCACAGAGTATTAACGATTTCTTGTGAGGATGTTGGAGGACCTGCATCTCTCCCCTGCCACTCAGAGCAATCCAGAGCACTCGGCGCATGCCTTTTTAGGCGATTTCAGTGAGGACACCCTTGTGGTGCCTCCCTGGCCTGCTCCCTTTAGGGAGGCATCGTTGCGTTCCTGGCAGAAACCCTTCTCAGGAGTCCCCGCCTCTAGGGATCTTTGCCAGTGGTATTGCGCCCATTCGGAGTCTCCAGATTCCATGCCTCATCCTCAGTCAGGATTGACGCAGCTGGACGCTCCCTGTGGGCTTCGCGCCCTCCACCGTGACCGGCCCTCAGATCAAGACTCCTCAGATTTTTACTTCTGGGGTAGGAGGACTTTCTACTCGGCATGGTTGCTGCTTTCTATTTCTGCACATCAGGCCCACTATGCAGCCTATGATAGGTTCTTGTGGTCCAGGCTGGGTCAGGTCCTAGCCTCTTTGCCTGACACGGAGCAAACCAGACAAGCCATTGCTGTCTCTGCACATGGTCTGGAGCTAGCAAGGCACCAAACAAGGGCATTGAATGATGCCAATGAGGTAGCTACCAGGGTCGTAGGGACAGCGATCTGCACTAGGCGGATGGCATGGCTACATCTTTCCCGGTTGTCACCCTTAGCCCGGTGTAGGGTGATTAATTCCACACACCAGAGGACCTATCTGTTTTCCCGTAGGGTGAGGCGGCATCTGTCGAGGCAACTTCCTTTCCCCTCCGGGGTGTCCCCGTCTCACTCTCCCCACTCTTGGGCCTCTCCAGGCCCGGAAGGTCCTCCCTCTTAGTGTGTCACCCACTGACAGCTAAGGGACGTTGTCCTTTAGGGTTTTGAAAGCCCCCTTCGGGGGGGCTCGGTACTCACCCATATGTGATGAATGGTGAAGATTGACACAGATAAGATATGAAAATTACGTACCTACCATAATTATGATCTTTCTGTGTATCTTCGCCATTCATCACAACCCCACCTGCCATCCCCCTGGGGCCTGTCTCTGGATCCCTCTCCCTCTGTGTGCCTTTCTTTGCCCCCCCTCCCTGTCTTGTTGGGGGGGTGATGCTGGGGCATGGTGTGGGATGGTATGACTGGGAGGAGAGTGGTCAGGATGGGGCGGCATTCCCTCTTCAGTGCTCTGCTTCACTCCTTTGGAGTGAGAGAGGGTAGTTGCCCTCCATCCTCGCCTCCTTCTTTCTCTCTTTCAACATTTTACTTTCATGTCCTCTGGACAAGTCTTATAAGTTCATTTATCCCAACCAAAAATTCTCATTGTTACATATGAGAGGGGACAGAACCTCTGTTCCTGTCCTCTAAAATAGCCATTTTCTGCTTTAAAGGAGTTTATTTGCCAGTGATTCTGTGCCTTGAATTCTGGTAAATAAGCCTCTTGGCTACTCCTTGCAGTTCCTATACAATCTAGAGACAGGACAGAATCCAGCATGTTCTGATTCTCCGTTTCCCCTCTCATGTCAAGCATTTATTTCTCAAAAATTTCCTACCCTTCCCTAACTCCCACCCCTCTATTTTCCAGAGATTGGGGCCCCCCCTCCCAATCTCCTTAGCTTGCGTTTCTCTCTTAATCTGTCCTCTCAGTCGTTTATTTCTCCTTTTGATTTTATATCTTTTCCTTTTTCTGTCCCTTGACTCTCTTGTCCCACCCTCCCAGCCCCTCTTTCCTCACCTCTCCAGTGACTCAGAACTAGCAGGCAGGCGGAATCGACGGCGCCTAACGGCCAACCTGCGAGCACCACGTGGAACGTCGGCCTCGAGGGTGGTGCCGAGAGCACGTCGGCTCCGCCTACCAAAAAAAAAAGCCCGCGGGGTCCTAGCCTCCGGCCAGTACCCCATATATGATGAATGGTGAAGATACACAGAAAAATCATGATTACGGTAGGTACATAATTTTCATTTCCTGAATCCCAGTACTCTGAACAAGTCCTGAAAATTCTGCAAATGGCTAAAAAACCTAGCACTAGAAAGACTTTTGCTTCCAAGTGGAAAAGTTTCTTTCTGTGGTGCAAGGATAGGGACATAGAGCCCTTACGGGCTACTCCTCCTACCCTCCTGAATTACCTAGTTTACCTCCAGGCAGAAGGCCTTAAAGCTTTGTCCTTGAAAGTTCATCTGGTGGCCATCTTGGCTTATATTTCCACTGGAAAAGAGAAATCTGTCATTTCACAGCCCATTTTCAAGAAGTTTTTCAGAGGTCTGCTGCACCATCAGCCTCCTCTGAGGGAACCTGACCCTCCTTGGAACTTGAACCTCTGTATAGCCAAACTCATGGAGCCTCCTTTTGAGCCCATGGCGACAGCTGATTTCAAGTGTATAACCTGGAAAACTGTTTTCCTGGTTGCCATCACCTCCACCAGAGGGATTTCGGAGTTGCAAGCCCTTTGTACAGAACCTAACTACATCATTTCCCATAAGTTCAAAGTAGTGCTTAGGACAAACAGGACATTTGTGCCCAAGGTGGTTTCTGAGTTCCACATTAACCAGTCTGTCACCCTGCCGGTCTTTTTCATGGACAAGTCCACCCCAGGTGAACGCAAGCTACATAGCCTGGACGTGAAAAGAGCTCTGATCTACTACTTAGAGCATACTAAACAGTTCAGGGAGTTCCATACTCAGCTCTTTCACCTGTGGTGAGGTAGGCAGAGGGAGACCAGCTACCAAGAGAACCATTTCCCACTGGATTGTCTCTTGTATCCAGTTCTGTTACAGCAAAGCTGGTAAACAACCACCTCAGGGCCCACTCTACTAGAGGCACTGCTGCCACAGTGACAGCTGCAAGGGATGTTCCCTTTGCTCGAAGTTTACAAAGCATCCACTTGGGAAACTGTACACATATTCACAAAGCACTATTGTTTGGATGTGCAGTCCAGATCTGATGCCAAATTTGGCAGAGCGGTGCTACAGAGCCTATTTCCTAAGTAGGTTTCTGTGCCCATCTCCCAACTGTACTGCTTTGTAATCTGCACCTGTCAATACAAGCTGAAGAATTTCTGGGGTGAGAAGAAAAAAATTACTCACTGTAGTAATGTTTCTTCCAAGGGATTCTTCAGAATTATTGACACTCCCACACATCTTCCCCTGTGAAACCTGTCTGGGGATGGTTCTGCTATTGGGTCTTAGCTAAATTTGTCTAGTTTCGTTATTTCTTTTGTTGACTTCTTACATAATAGTGGTTTGGAATTTGCAGTTGTTACATGAACAGTGTTTTTTCTTTTTGGCACAGTTTTGAGGTCCTTCAGGCTGACTACAGGCAGCACTCCTCTCTCTCTCTCTTATGATTGGCCAATGTTCCTGCTCATTTACATTGACCCCTCCTCTCCAGGGCAGCTGAACCCAGCTGGCATGCGCCTGTCAATAATGCTGAAGAATCCCTTGGAAGAAACAACATTACTACGGTGAGTAATTTTTTCACCCTGCCTCCCCTTCCAGAACCTGGAAAAGGTTCTACAAGAATCAGAGTTTTGTTAATATTTACGGCTTGACCATTTATTTTTCATCCTCAATCAGTTTGCTGTGGTTTTTGTTTTAATCTGCTATAGCTTGGCCTGAGAGGCCAATCTCTTTTGTTGGTTGTTGGTTTTATTTTTGTAACTATACAGTATACTGTAGCTTAAGTTAGTACGGTAGAAGCCATTGTTTTCCAGACCCTCAAAACAGATCTGCTGTTGAGCAGCAGAGCACATCACCACCACAAGGACAGAGTTCGAACGTCGTTCCGCATTCCGTCATTTACATAAATTGCTTGCGCTCTGGAGCAGCTTTACCTGTGAGGCAAACTGCATTAGTTAAGCATAATGAGGGATACCTTGGAAAAAACAATATTACTATGGTAGGTAATTTTTTTTTCTTCTGTCTGCAAAGTGGTCTAAGAAATGGGAAAACCCGCCTCCAGTAGAAATGCCAGTGGTTTACAAAATGCTCATGCGAATAAAGAAAATGCCGTAAAGAAATTCTGGCAGACTGCACTTTCTGTCAGACTCTGCAGGGTGCCAGAGGACCTTGTGAAGAATCATCATAGACTGAAACAGCAGCCTTATAAAGCACCACTTTTCTAGCCTTGCTTTAGACAATAGTAACATAAGAAATCTTAAAACTCTAGATAAGAGCAAGATTTTCTTTATTATTGGGATTTGGAGTGATGGATTTATTTTTAATTCTTTTTACGCAGTAATGAAATTCAAAAGGAGAGTTCGTTTCCTAGAGTTCCATGTTCAACTGATTCAAAAAGCTGTGAATGAAGAGAAGTTTGAGCTTGTGATAGACTGGACCAATGAAGCCCAAGCATGGTTGAAGAAGTATGTCTTTACTTAGCATTAAACAATATAAAACATGTGGCGATCTAACATTTAATATATTGACATTATAGTCTAAAAACGAGTAATTTGTTTGCTTTCTTTTTCTGATGAATCCTCTGAAGTATGAAAAGGAGTCAAGGAGTAGCACAGCAGCAGGGGGTGACACCTGCCATACTAGTGACCTGGGTTCATGATCAGAGCCTGAACCAAATCGGGCCAGTAGAAGAAAGCTGTCCTCTGGGATAGGAAGGGAGCCCTACACTGCTCTGCAATTACCCTTGTACCTCAGAGAGCATAGTGCAGGAGAGCTGGCATCTGCTAGCTATGTAGGGTGTGCAGGTGATATCAAAGAAGCAACAAAGGTCAGCCCTAGACATTAGGAGGGTGGAAAGGTCACAGGAGGTGAATAGGAGCAGGCCACACTATGATAGACCAACCACTATCACTCCATATAAGGATGACCAGTCCCCGTACATCCCACCTCCGGATCCAAGGAACTGTCCTCACCACCGTGCAGTCAGTTATAGGAATAGCTTGCTCTATTAAGCACTGGGAGGGGACACAGGTCCTAAACGGGCACTCTGGTACCAAGGAGCTTATCCAGACCACCACTAAAGGGCTTAAAGAGGCTTAAAGGGGGAGTAAGTTGGCACTGGGCATGACCAGGAGGATAGGAAGCAAGTCAGAGACCTAGGAACAGTAGTGGAAGTGGCAGGGGCACCTAGGCAACTCAGTTACCTGGGTGGATATCAGGTGGGTCAGTATATGAAGGAGGAGCAGGTTCTGAGCCTAACTGAAAGAAAATTGGAGAATAAACAGAGTTGGAAAGCCATTGAGTCGGGCATAAGATATTTTAAAGATATTTATATTTTCACGGTTGCATCCCATGCTGTACAATCAATTACAGTTATTGAGCTCTTTCCTTTCTTTCTAATAGAAGAAATGAAAATCTCTCTACCACTAAGAAGGATCTCGGAAAAGAAACTGGGCAGATGACAGTAGCAGAAGATGGGGCTAGAGGACACACAGCAGCAGTAGTAGAGTATTACAAGGTAAGCATTCTTACGCACATTGGCAATTTGTGTCGCTTACTTATCATCAGTCTATAATATAAGCATGCATTAAGACACAATGGAATGTGTGCTGTGTGATAAGAGCATGCCCTAGATGTGTAGTAAGTCATGATGAACTTGCACTGAGTGCCATCAGCACCTGGAAGAAGTTCTTATCACACAAAAACCCACAGCCTGGAGTGTCTTATTGTGTTTAAAAAAATGTGTTTGTTATAAAAAAGAAAAGATTAAACAAATAAGAAAATGTAATAAGTTACAACAACAAATATTTTTTAGTTTTTCTTTTTTTTTGCAAAGTCGTCCCCTGATGTGTCTGTCCTGTATTGTGTTTATACTACAAGTGGGTGCTATAGCAGTTTAACACTAGTGATCTGATTTGGCTTCTTAATCCCCCCCAAACACACACACACACACACACACATACACACACACACTGTAAGCTTGCTGAGAGTGTCACTCATGACCAGGAAACTGTAGTGGTGCCTTATTTCTCACCACAGGAATTCTTCAATATTCTTAACTCTTGCAGTCAGCCTTCAAAGTACAACTGACCGGAGAATGGAACTTACATAAGTGATGGAACCCATCATTGGCTTGTGCCACTATTCAAACTGCTGCCCTTACCAACTGCTACGTTCCATAATGCTCAGATTTCATTCTCCACCTGTGAAGTCAAGACGCCTCAGAGATCTCTCCTCTGAGTCGTGAATTTCACAGTTGTTTTTCGCTGTTACTTCAAGAAAAATAAGTAACCTTTTATTTTAATTTCATCTGCTGCCTTTACTTTCTGGTTTAATAGTGCTAGTTTATTTTAGTGTTAAAAATCTTTATTTAGTGGTTCCTCTCTGTTCCTGGTAACTGCTGAGGAACCAACGTTTCGTTAGATTTTAATAGTTTCTCCACTATTGTTGTTATTTGGTCTATTGCTTATTTGTTTTCTGTCAGTACTAACACTTTTTGGTTCTTTTTTGTTCACGATTGCAGTTCCTCACAGGAATTAACTGCGGTTCCAAAACCGATCTTACAACCGCAAAAAAGGTTCTGAAAACGATCTTAAAACTGCAAAAAAAAAAAGATTTGCATTGCGGTTACTTATGGTTTTGTCATTTAAAATGTCAGAAAGACCAAAGAAGAAAATTGGGCATCCTGGCTTCAAAAACTGTACTCAGTGTGGAGAGGTTTTTGCCAAGGCAGACAAACATGATGCATGTGTTGCCTGTCTCGGTGAATCCCACTTCACAGCTGATTGTGAAATTTGTAAGTCTTTCCCAGCAAAAACTGTGGAAAAAAGGTTGGAAAGACTTAAGAAGAAGTTGGCTCATACTGTGCAATAGATCAGGGAGATAATGGCTCTGACTAACAGCCTACTCCCTCTAACAACATGGGTGAAACCACTAAACCCCTGACAAAGGTGAATCTTCTAAACTTAAGTGAACCGGCGAACTGGTTGAGAAACCGGAACCAGCTAAGAAATTAAAGAAAACCAAACACACAGAACCCCCTACAGGAAAGCACAAGGGGACTTCTGGAGTGAAAGGTGAGATGCCTACACCTGAGGTCATTGCTCGGGCATTTAAAGTTATTCAAGCTCTGCAGGGAATTGTAGTGGTTCTGATTCCACAGACTCCCGGCTCAATCCTCGGTTCAGCAACCGGTACCCCTGGTTCAGTCCTCTCTCCAAGAGATACAAAGTTATGAGGAATACAAGGAATATGATGAGGATGATAGGGAACCCATTGAACCCGAGGTATCCCCGGATCAAGAATTTGAATCGCCACCGAGATTACCTGAGGATTTTTTCCTCACATTTTACTTTTGTAAAGATGATGGTGGATGCACTGGGTATCACCAGTAATGAAGTGGTAGAAAATTAGGAGGAGGTAGAATACCTCAACCTCATGGGGCTTACCCCAACAAAGAAGCTTTTACTTCCTATAAATAAGTTTTTTAAGAAGGATATTATAAAGACACTGCAAACTCCAAATTCTGTGTCTCCCCTGTACAGAAGAAATGACAGAAAATACCAGTTGGACAGGGAAGGGGTGGAATTTTTATTCTCCCATCCCGTCCATCAGAGCATTGTGCAGACTACAGCCTGTGACAGGGCAGGAGTGCTTTTGGCATCTCACCCTCCAGACAAGGACTCAAGGAAGATTGACAGCATGGCTAAGAAGGGCTACCTGTCAGATTCTCTGTCCATTAGGCAAGCTAATTACCTGGCCTGTGCTGTCCAATATCAGACATCTCTGTGGCAGTCAGTGATGGCCATGGCTGATAAGACTCCTCCTAGTCTATCAGCTGATCTGGCAGAAACTGCTAGGTTCAGTTTGGAGGCTTCTAAATATCAATTTCAGATGGTAGCAGATGCCAGTGATACTGCTGCCAGGTCGATAGTCCTTACAGTGGCCTTGAGGAGATTTGCATGGCTCAGAGCCACCAGTCTCACACAAGATACCCAGACAAAGGCCATGGATTTACCATGTGAGAATAACTCTCTATTTGGGGACAAGGCAGATGTATACATGAAGAAGGTGGATGAATATAAAGCCACCTACAGGAGCAATTCAGCCAAGGAGAAAACCTCAACTTCCAGCAGGCCCTATGGAAGGGGAAGGGGGTAAGGGTAGGTCTGGCTATAGCAGACCCTTCCTTCAAGCTCAGGCTGTTCAGCAGTACCAGTAGTACCCCCAGCAGACAGGGTACTTCGGGGTAGAGGTAGAAGAGGGTCAAGACGTGGATCACAGACTAGTCCGACCCAGCCCCAGTCTAAACAGAACCCCTGACTTGGTTGCCAAGGTCACCTCCCACATATCAGTAGGGGGCAAGCTGGCTCACTACCTCCAGACTTGGAAAAACATCGCAACAGACAAGTGGGTCCTGGATGTAGTGAGCCAGGGTTTGTCCCTCAGTTTCAAATCCTTCCCACCACTAAAAACAAGAGTATTTAGACCAGCTTCAAACTCAGAAAGGAAGCTGCTAGAGGAGGGAGTGGCAAATCTCTTACTGTCATGGGCAGTAGAACCAGTTCCTCCACAGCAAACGGGAAAGGGTTTTTATTCGAGATACGTCCTGACCACAAAGAAAAACGGGGAGTGGCGGCCTGTTCTCGATCTAAGGTTACTAAACAGACACTTGGCAAAGCCAAAATTCAAAATGGTAACCTTAGCTATGATTTTGCCAACCCTCCAGAAAGGAGACTGATTGACATCTCTGAATTTAAAGGATGCTTATTTTCACATCCCCATAAGGGAGTCTCACAGAAAATACTTCAGGTTAAGACTTCCATCAGGTCATTACCAATTCTCAGCACTACCATTCGGCCTCACTTCAGCTCCAAGAGAGCTGCTTCCCTAGCTGCTGCCAGGGATATTCCCTTACTAGAGCTATGCAAAGCAGCCACCTGGAAAACAGTCCATACATTCACTAAGCATTACTCTCTGGATATCCAAGCTAGGAGTGATGCTTGGTTTGGTACAGCAGTACTGCAGAGCCTATTCCCAAAATAGGTTCGATACCCTCCTCCGTTGCTTGGTAGTCTGCATAATGTCAGAATACAGCAAGACTTCATGTTGTTTGAACTAAAAATTACTCCCCTTAGTAATTGTGTTTCGTCTAATGGAGTCTTGCTGCATTCTGACCTCCCTCTCTGCCACCCCTCTCAGAACCTGGTTTTTGGGAAGTGGGCTGGCAGGCGCAGTGTTGCACCCCAGGGGTGCATTTGGGCACTCCCTCTTTTTAGAGAGGGAGAGTGGGTTATGTTTTATTATTTTGATAGTCACAAGTTGTTCACTACCTGGTTTTTGATTTTGGATTTCTCGACTTGAGTCTTTTGGAGGATCCAAAACATTTGGTTGCCATTTGGCTAGTAAAACTTTACAATTTCCACATAGTGGGGTTAGTTAGTTAGTATTAGCTCATAAGAATCTGACGGTTAAACTTCAAAGTGCAGCAGACAGAGGTCTGAACCGAGCTCGAGCTCAACATTCTATGCCCTGCATAGAATTTAACTCTTTCCTCTCTGGAGCAGTTCAAGTGCTGGGGCTAACTGCAATAAGTCAGAATACAGGAAGACTTTATTAGAAGAAACACAATTTCTAAGGTGAGTAATTTTTTCTTCTGGCCCAGGTCCCGGCTCAATTGTCCAAGGGGGACTCTTCCTCAGCAGTGGGAGGACGTCTGACTCAGTTCTACAACCAGTGGAAATCTATGACATCAGACAAATGGGTCCTCTGGATAATCTGCGAGGGGTACTCGCTCAATCTTTCAGAAACCCCTCCGGATCATCCCCCCAAACGACAGCCCAGGCTGTCGACAGTACAGTCAGACCTTCTTGCTTCCGAGGTACAAGGCCTTCTGAACAACATGGCAGTAGAAGTAGTTCCGTTGGATCAACAAAACACAGGATTCTACTCCCATTACTTTCTGGTTCTGAAGAAAACTGGCGGCATGCGCCCCATTCTGGATCTCAGAAAGTTAAACAAATTCCTTCACAAGGAGAAGTTCAAGATGATATCTCTAGGTACCCTTCTACCTTTGCTTCATCAACACGATTGGTTAGCCTCCCTGGACATGCAGGATGCCTACCAACACATTCTTATACACCCAAAGCACCACAAAAACCCTAAGGTTTGTGGCATTGGGTCAACATTATCAGTCCTGCCCTTTGGGCTATCCTCAGCGCCGCGAGTTTTTACAAAGTATTGTGCAATTCTCACAGCACATCTCAGGAAAATCAGAATTCAGGTGTTCCCATATCTGGACGACTGGCTCCTAGCAAGTCCCTCCAGACAAGAAACTCTGGACGCTGTAGCCATGGCTTCAGACTTCCTCACGTCTGTGAGAGTCCTGTTAAATCTCAACAAATCACAGTTGCAGCCCTCCCAGAAACTCCTCTTCATAGGAACTCTTCTGGACACCTCCTGTGCAAAGGCTTTTCTCCCAGAGGACAGAGGGAACGATATCCTACAGATGGCCCGGTATATCAGAGAAAACAGCTCGATTCGAGCTATCTTGATGCAATGAATGCTGGGTCTCATGGCATCCTCGGTGTTCAATGTACCCCAGTACATCTCCACATGAGAACCTCTCAGTGGATGCTCAGTACTCAGTGGTCCCCAACCACTTACCCTCAGTCCTTTCCCATCAAGGTGACAGAACCTCTAAAGAGGTCACTCACCTGGTGGTCAGAGGAGGACAACCTTCTGGAAGGGTATCCCTTTGCTTCTCTGCATCATCAGATCTCTACCATGGACACATCCCTGATGGGGTGGGTAGCTCACTGCCAGAATCTCCACACCCAAGGTACGTGGACTCAGGACGAGTCCCAGCTTCACATAAACATCCTGGAAATGAGAGCCGTCCTCTGTGCAGTCTGGGCCTTGAAGGACATACTCTGTCACAAGAACATTCTCCTTCAAACGGACAACAAAGCAGTGATGTATTACATCAACAAGCAGGCCGGTGCACACTCTTACCCATTATGCAGGGAAGTTATGAGAGTGTGGGAATGGTGCCTGGAGCACAAGGCTCTAATTCACATTGTGTACCTGCCAGGAGTGCAGAACGAACTGGCAGACCGTCACAGCAGAACAGAGACAGATCCTTACGAGTGGTCTCTCGACTCAACCATCACTCAGTCACTCTTCAAAGAGTGGGGAACTCCAGACCTGGACCTTTTTGCATCCCCACTCAATGCAAAACTGCCTCTCTTCTGCTCCAGAAATCTAGGACCTGGCTTTTTCTGTCAGTATGCGTTTAGGCTGCAGCGGACAAAATGCTTTCTATACGCCTTTCCTCCACTTCCCCTAATTCAGAGGGTACTTCTCAAATTAGTGTCTCAGGGGGACAAAATGATTCTCATTGCTCCCTTCTGGCCTCGACAGATATGGTTCCCACTGGTCAACAGTCTGTCAGAACCCCCCCCCCATCCCCGAAGGCACTTCCCCTTCAGACGAACCTTCTGACCCAGGGTCCCATGGTCCACCCCAATCTGAAGGCGCTTCACCTTCGTGCTTGGCTCCTGAAGAGATAGAGGTGAGTAGGTTCAATGTTTCCCGTAGGGTTTCAGATATTCTTTTGGCTGCGCGTAAGCCAGCCACTAGAAAAACCTACACAGCGAAATGGAAGCATTTCTCTCTCTGGTTTGCAAAATCCTCTTCAAACCCTTTTTCCTGCCCACCAAATAAAGCCTTGGAGTACCTTTTAGACCTCTCAAATTCATGTCTGCAGTACTCTACAGTCAAAGTTCATCTCTGTGCCATTTCAGCCTATCATGAGCCGGTACATTCCTTGTCTCTGGCTCAGTTATCTGTAGTTAAGGGTTTCTTAAGGGCATTCTGCATACCAGACCTCCTATCAGATGTCTAGTGGCAGCCTGGGACATTAACCTTGTGCTAGACATGCTCACTCGGAAACCTTTTGAGCCTCTAGCTACCTGCGAGTTGAAGTTCCTCACTTGGAAAACGGCCTTCCTGGTGGCCATCACTTCGGCCCGTTGAGTTTCTGAAATACATGCTCTGGTCACAGACCCCCCCATGCACTGTATTTCACAAAGACATTGTAGTTCTTCGGACTCATCCTAAGTTTCTCCCTAAGATTGTCTCAGAATTCCATCTAAACCAACCTTTTGTCTTGCCTACCTATTTTGCGAACGTTCAGAATGAAGGGGAACGTACCCTTCATTCTTTGGTTGTTAAGAGAACACTGCGATTCTATCTAGATAAAACAAATGAAATTCGCAAGGCTCAACAACTGTTTGTTTCCCTCCGCGAGACCTGGGTGGGTCAACCTGTCGCTATTAGGTGCATTTCAACGTGGCTGGTAGCATGTCTCTGCCACTTTTATTCTATGGCACAAGTTAAGCTGGAAGGCAGAGTGTACGCTCACTCTACTAGAGCAGTCACGGCATCTCTGGTGGAAATCTGCAACGTGCCCATTGCAGATATTTGCAGTGCGGCTACATGGAGCTCAGTGCATACTTTCATTAAGCACTATGCCTTGCATGTCCATGCCAGACGACATCTGTCGTTTGGTAGGACTATTCTTAACGGACTTCTGTCCTAAGTATGTGAACTCTTAGTTTTTACTGCCGCCCGTCTCGGGGGATTATTAGCTCTGTACTCTCCCATTAGTGTGAATGAGTGGTGGAGACTTTATGTCCAGGAAGATATAGAAGTTATGTACCTACCATAATTCTTGATCATCTTGGACGAAGTCTCCACCACTCATTCACATGCCCACCCACCATCCCCCAAGCTCACGTCTCTGTTTTTGGTCTTCACTCCCTCAATGGCTGGGCTATGAAGACGCTTTTGTTGACCCTTCTTACACAGGTCATTCAGACTATCTTATGTCCAATTTTGTTAGGTTAGTCCCTCTAGGTTAGTTACACTGCACCTCCTCAGGAAAAAAAGGTACTGAGGCGGTTGGAGGGTTGACGCCGAGGTAGTCTTTACCGCACGAGCCACGGCTTGCGGTGCTGCTTCCTCGTGGCTCTACCTCTGGCTACCACCTCCAGAAAAGTTTGCTCCCCGCTAGTCCTAGCACCTCCGGTGTAGATCCCATTAGTGTGAATGAGTGGTGGAGACTTCATCCAAGAAGATCAAGAATTACAGTAGGTACGTAATTTCCATTTCTACAACTCCTAGGACATATGGCTGCAGCAACAGGCACAGTCCTATGTTCCAGGTTCCAAATGAGAGACATACAGTTTCAACTCAGGGCACAGTGGTGCCAAAGGAGAGACCCACTGTCAGAACTGGTTCCAGTATCGGGAACGTTACAGCAAGCCCTTCAATGATGGTGGGCAAGGGAAAACCTAGGGGAAGTTGTTGCCTTCCAGCAGGAGTCCCCATCAGTGGTTCCCGCAACAGATGCATCACTGCTAGGTTGGGGAGCCCATCTGGGGGAACCATACAGTACACTGCACCTGGTCAAGAGCAGAGTCACTTCCAGCACATAAACTTCTGGAGCTGAGAGCAATGTTCCTAGCCCTGCAGGCCTTCGCATCCATGATATGGGGCAAGGTGGTACAGGTCAGGACAGACAACACCACCACAATGTACTACATAAAGAAGCAGGGAGGAACAAGGTCCAACCCTCTGTGCACAGAGACAATGAAGGTATGGAGTTTAGTCTACTCACTTCAGGCTTCACTGGTGGCTATTCATTTGTCAGGGAAGGACAACACCATAGCAGATGCCCTGAGATGGATCATCACGAGTGAACTCTCAACAGGCAGGTGTTGGAGGTGGTGTTCAAAAGATGGGGCACTCCAGAGATAGATCTCTTTGCATTCTATAAAAACCACCAGTTGCCACAGTTCTGTTGCAGACCACTAGCCAGGGGCACAATACCTCTGGATGCCCTAGTGTTGGACTGGTCAGGGAAGTAATTGTATGCCTTCCCTCCTTTTCCCTTGATTCTCAGAGTTTTGATCAAACTTGGATCTCAGCCAGCATCAATGATTCTGATAGCTCCAGACTGGGGCAGGCAGCCGTGGTACTCCATTATGTTGTCCATGTCTTTGACCACACCAATACACCTTCCACAGTAGCACAACCTGTTAACCTCCTCCCAGGGGAGGATCCTGTATCCGAACCTCAGATCCCTCAGGCTCAAGGCCTGGCTCTTGAGGACTTAGAGTATGCAGACTTGCATCTGTCTGAAAGTATCCTAAATGTCCTGAGGGGTACAGGAAACCCTCCACTAAGAAGACCTATGCTTCTAAATGGACAAGGTTCTCTTTTTTTTTATACTTAATTTTTGGTTTTTTCTTTAAGAAAAGTTCAGAGTACAATTTCAGTTAACAGAAAACATTAAGAAAGTAACAATTAATCGTTAATTAACTAAATAAAGCATCACATATATTTTTGGGGGATTAAAAGGGAAGAAAAAAACATAATACTGAAACCAAGAGCTATTTTGGAATCTGATAAGCTAAAGATTTAAGTTTGCTCCAAGCTACAACATCCCAACGTAAGTTACTGTTTTAATTGCACCAATTTAATAATATCTCCATCCCCAGCTAGTTCCATAACAGGGATCATAAGTAAATTAAATAAAATAGAGTCAGTTGCAGTTACATAGAAACATAGAATTTGACGGCAGATAAGGACCGCAAGGCCCATCCAGTCTGCCCATTTCTTTTTCTACCTTATAAATGTGCCATCGGCCTTTGCTCTGTCAATGGCCTATCTATTCATACTCATCTGTATTGCTTCCTTATGCCTATCCCATGCCTGTTTGAAGCCCTGCACTGTATTCATATCCACTGTTTCCTGAGGTAGGCTGTTCCATGCATCCACCACCCTTTCTGTGAAAAGAACTTCCTCACATTACCCCTTAATCGGCCTCCCTCTAATCTCATGCTGTGTCCTCTTGTCCTGCTATTTTTCTTATATTGAAACATGTTAGACTCTTTCACCTTGTTAATGCCCTTAAGGTGTTTGAATGTTTTGATCATATCACCTCTCTCCCTCCTTTGCTCTAGGGTATACATATTGAACTCCGTTAATCTGTCCTCATATGTTTTCTGATGCAGTCCCTGCACCATTTTGGTTGTCCTTCTCTGGACTGCCTCAATTTAGTTAATGTCCTTGTGAAGGTGTGGCCTCAGTACTGCACGCAGTACTCCATGTGGGGCCTAAACAGTGTCTTGTAAAGAGGGATTATTACCTCCCTCTTCCAACTTGTGATACCTATACTTATACACCGTAACATCCCTCTAGCCTTACCTACTGCTTTAGTGGTCTGCTTGGATGATTTCAGGTCATCGGTGATGATGATGCCCAAGTCTCTTTCTTCCTTTGTGACTGCCAGCAACTCCCCTCCCAGCCTATAGGTGGCTTCAGGGTTTCTCTTCCCTATAAGTTAATATATTACGGAGTTTAGACACAGAAAAAAACTATATGAAGCAGGATGATAGTAATTTCTGCATCCTTTTTCTCAAAATCAGAACCTAAATCTTCTGGCAATTTAATGTTACTTTCATAGAATACTCTGGCTGCGTCGGGATCTTCGAAATTGTATGTTTTCCCTTGAAAGTGAATCTGTAAGCGAGCTGGCGCTAATAAAGTGGCTTGCACCCCATCTTCTTTAAATGCCAACAAATTTAGCAGAAATCTCTTACACCTTCGTTATGTTTGTGTAACCCCCCTGCAAATGGGGGTTCCCAAAAGACTTCCAGGAGCTTGCTTGAATGCTCCAAGCCTGAATGGTGTTTGGCATTTAAGCCATTTATCAGTGAGTGTTTTTAGAGCCTCTGGTACTGTCTCTTTAAGAGCTGTCTGCTTGCAGACATAATTAGTTTGTATGGGGGACTGTGTGCTTCTCTGAGTACCACTCGAGCTGCTGCCAATTCACTTCATTTTTGCAGTCACTAGGAGTGCAAAGGGAACCTATCTGAAAGATGTAACTGTTTGCCAGAAATTATTTAGAGTAATAATGAAATTACAGTTTGTCTAACCTGCTTTCTTTGCAGTCAGAACTGTGTCTGCTAGTTCCCATTCTAGTTTTGAACTGCTGAACTGGACCAATCAGTGTGGGGTAAGCTAGCTCTAAAATGATGCCTTGGACGAATCAGAACTTGGACTCATAATCTGAGCCAGCCACAAGAGGATTGTATGGGCAGTGACTCTGGGAGATGTAGTTAGACTTCAGTGCCTTTTTGGACCAACAGCAGCAGTCTATTGTGAGTGACAGCCAATCCAGTCAATAACTGGGAGGAACTCAAAGGAAGTGCCCGGTTTTTGTCGGTTGGAGTTTCAGTTGAGCTTTGGCAGTGAAGAAGGAAGGAGCCCTGTGCTTTTCAGTGTGCAGTTTTAGTCAAAAACGTGTGTAAGGCCCAGAGTTCCGGTCTGCAGCTTGTGTAACAGCTTGTTAGGACTGAATCCGTCCTAGAAAAGAATCAAAGGATCTCTGAAGAGTAGAAACCAGGCTCACCCTGTAGAAGACTGGAGAAATTGCTGAAAATTCCACTCGGTCTGTCAGGAACTGAATCTGCTTGTGTTCTCCCGGTATTGTGCAGTAATTGCGATCGGGATACAGATGCAGCCTGCCTGGTATAGTGCTTTCTTTTATATGGATGTGTGAAGAGGTTTGTGTACCTCAAGTGAGCCCTGCTGACATTGAAGGACCCTATCTTATTTGGAGGTCGTGAGTACTAATTCAGGGTCGCTCCCTGTTGAATTGCCACATTAAATCCAAATGGAATTACTGTACTGCTGACTGTTTAATTCTCCTTTCTCTGTGTGAAATGGCCTACCAGCTGCCACGGTTTGGACTAGCCACTAGGCTTGGGTACCCAGGGACAGTAACTGATAGGGATAGGCCTGTGCACAGAGCCATAGGTAGATTATTAGAGTGATAAGCTAATTAACCTGATTTCCCCTGTCCTTGTTATATCCCCTAAATAAATCAGAGCTGCTTGTTTCAGCAAAGTTATACTGCCTGAGGTATTTGTCTATGTTAAAGTACTGTACTGTGACTGTTGCACTGTATCTCATTTCACAGGAGGTCCCAGTGCCGGAACTAGACCTGGGGTAAGTGTATACTGTGAAGGTAATTCTGATATATTGTGTGGGCCACTACTGGGAAGAAAGGGGTTGCAGTGTCCCAGAGGGCTGTGACCAAGTTAGTTTAACTATTGCAAACCCTGACCTCTGGGTGGAGGCACCGCCATTGGATCCAGGCCCCTCAACCTGTTAGTGGCAAATCAGGCAGGGGTAGTAGCCCCTGGGATAGCGCCATCTAGGGGTTACATCTTGGAGGCTCACGCTGGGATTGTGTGTCCTCTAGTGGCCATATTTACGAACCACTGTTAAGAAAAAATGGGTACCCGACAGAAGTGGCTGTGCACCGGCTGGTGGAGTGGTGTACTGGGAGGAGATCGACCCCAAAATGCTATGCTTATCCTGGACATCCCCTGGGTATCAATCCGGACACTGTGCAGGGAGTACTTTCCAAGGTGGAAGGTTTACAAAACCCTGTGGTGGTGGGTCGGCATGCTAATCTGCTCACCCACACTTTCCTGGCCCTAGTAGAGTTTAAGGATCCCTAGATAGCTCCAAAGTGCCACAGACCATTACCCCAGAGGAGCCCTCACTGCTTGGAGAGTGATAACTAAGGACAGTAAAGACCTGGGGAATCAGCCCCCACCACTATCTGAAACTTTTGAGGAGAAATTTGCTGAATGGTTGCTGGGAGAGGGAAAACTGTGGAGGACTTGAAGAAACTATTCTTGCCACCTGGGGGTGTTCCTCCCCCAACACCCTCTCCTGCTCCAGTGCCCGTAATGGTGGCTGAACCAATGCAGACTCCTATTTCTGCACCTGCCATTAGTCACGACTCTTACCGAAGGTTGAGGATCTTCTCTGGCACCCTCCCCACCCCCCAAGGGGAGGATGACTGGGAGACCTGGATAGACTATGTTGCCCCCCAAGTGCTAGAATGGCAATGCTCGGAAGGTGAAAAGCGAAAGAGGGTTAGTGAGAGCCTCCGAGGTCCTGCCCTGGCTGCCATCCGTGCTAAACGGGCCAGTAACCCTGAAGCGACTGCACAGGCCTATCTTGAGGCCTTGGAGAATGTGTATGGGAGCCCAGATTCTGATGAGGACCTATGGTGGAGAGTAAGAGATGCACAACAGTACCAAGGGAGTTGTTGTCTGTGTATGTATCTCGGCTGGAAAAATTGTTGCAAGAATGCCTCAGAAAAGGTAGTTTGCCAGCGATTGAACTGGACCGAACCAGGCTGGACAGGATCCTAAGTCTGCCCCTTCTCAGAACTGCTGTTGCTTCAGTTACACCTGGCAGATCGACTGGAATCCCACCCTCCTATGATGAGTTAATGAGAGAATTCGAGGAGTTGAGAAAGACGACCTCGGAGGGACCTGCACAATAGCTGCGGCTACGACCTGAGTGACTGAGGGTGACCCATCAAGTGAAGTTCAGGGGCAGAGGTTGGCAGTCAATGAGTGCTCTGACAAGGAAAAGATATGTCACAATGGGGCGAACTGTTGAGAGAGATCCGAATTCAAAACAGTCCCTTTATGAAGGCCACGCCTGCAAGTGACGGGCCCTGACCTATATCCGACTGCATCTGCTATGGGGTGGGGTACCACCCATGTATCTCCTGCTGATAACAGCTCCGAACTCGATTCCTTGACCATGGAAGTGGAGAAACTGACGAGATGTCTCCAAATGCTTATCACGCCGCAGACAGAGATGGCACCAAGGTTTCCAGTTAGTAATACCCCGCCCTGGCTCCCAGTGTGGCGCCTCGGCCAGCTCAAACTCAGAAAGTATGTTTTGCTATAATTGTGGGAAAGATGGGCACATGAAAGGGAATGCCAGTCCCCAAAAGACACTGACAAAGTTGCATATAGGCTACAAGGAGAGCTTAGGAGAAGAAATCAGTGGTTAAGAGGTGCACCATGATCCCAGTGAGGGCACCAAAATGCTAATTCACCTTTGTGGCAAGGTCAGTTGCCCAGGCCCCCACTACCGCCTCTCAGACTGGTCCAGAATAGTGGGTCCCTCCATGGAGACCACTGTAAAGGTGAACGGAGTGTCTACAAGAGCTATATTAGACAGTGGCTCCCAAGTGACAATTATGTTCCAAGATTGGTATCAGAAGCATTTGTCAGACGTGCCCTTACAACCATTAGAAGGACTGCATGTATGGGGGTTAAGTGAGAAGGCCTACCCTATTCTGGGTATATCCGAATTTGGCTGTCTTTCCCACCTCCGTGGCTGGAGTGGCCGAACAAGTAGAGACCCTAGCCTTAGTGTGTCCCCCACTGGACTGTATGATGGTGTCCCTTTGTTGATTGGAACAAATGCTCATATGTTCAGAAGGCTGGCACATTTGTGTTATGAAAAACAGGGTCAAAGACTAGTAGAGCTTTAAGAGTTCGGCTTTAATTAAGAAGGCCTATGAGGCACAGAGAGATGCTGAAAAACAGAACCAGAGGAACCGGTCGGAATTGTATGGAAGAAGGATCCTGAGTCTCTGATCCTGGCGCCAAATGCCCAGTGTACCTTACAGGGAGAGGTCCGTATCAGAAAGGATGTTAAGAATAAAATATTAATGTTGGATGCACCAGGCGATGGAAAATTGCCAGAGGGACTGCTGGTCAAGCCTAGTATTTTGCCCGCTAGAGCCCATGCTTATGCCAGAAGGGTAATGGTCCAAGTTCATAATGTGTCTGAAAGAGACATTCGAGTAAACAGAGGTTGCATCCTGGCTAATGTGCATTGTGCAGACACTGCAGTGCTACCCAGCAGCAAGAGTTCAAGGAAGAATGACAGAGTAACGCCTGACTTGTTTGATTTCGGCGACTCCCCGCTGCCAGCTGAATGGAAAGTGAAGATCAGTGAGAAGCTTGCCCAGAGAGACCAGGTGTTTTCTTTAAAGGAATGGGACGTAGATGCGTGCAAGGAGCTGAGCACAATATCCGGCTGCATGACGAAAGACCATTTCGTGAGAGGTCTCGACGCCTGGCACCTGCTGACATAGATGATGTGAGACGGCATCTGCAAGAGATGTTAGCTGCTGGTGTAATACAAGAATCCAGAAGCCCTTATGCTTCCCCCATTGTGGTAGTGAGGAAAAAGAATGGAACAGTAAGGATGTGTGTGGATTATCGCACCTTAAACCGGCGGACTATCCCTGATCAGTACACAATGCCCGCATTCAGGATGCTTTGGACTTGCCTAAACGGGCAAGTGGTTCTCTGTGCTGGATCTCCGCGTGGGTACTATCAGATCCCGATGGCCCCAGAGGACCGTGAAAAGACAGCCTTTATCTGTCCGCTGGCTTCTATGAATTCATGAGGATGCCTCAATGATTTCAGGTGCCCCAGCCACTTTTCAACGATTGATGGAGCGTGCAGTGGGGACATGAACTTACTAGAGTGCCTGGTATACCTAGATGATGTTATTGTGTTTGGCAGCTCACTGGAGGAACATGAGAGCAGATTATTTAAGGTATTGGACCGACTGGAGGACTTTGGCCTTAAACTGTCCATTGATAAGTGTCAATTTTTCAAACATCAGTAAAGTATGTGGGACACATAGTATCCACCGAGGAATAGAGACCGACCCAAGTAAAGTTGAGGCCTTGACCACCTGGCCACAGCCCAAAAATCTAAAAGAACTGCAAAGATTCCTGGGATTCTGTGGTTATTATCGGCGCTCATCAAGGACTATTCAAGAGTGATCCGCCTTTACTTAACCTTACTCAAGGGTATCCCCAACCCACAAAAATACCAAAAGTCAGCATCCCTCAAGACTGAAAGAGTGTATTTTCATCCGAGTGAAGTATTTGGGGCCCGCTGGACTCCTGATTGTGAGACTGCTTTTCATGAGATCATATATCAACTTACCCATGCTCCAGTGCTGGCCTATGCCGATCCAAGAAAACCTTACGTCCTGCACACTGATGCTAGCTTGCAAGGGTTGGGGGCTGTGTTGTACCAAGAGCACGAGAATGGCCTGAGACCAGTGGCCTTTGCCAGTAGAAGCCTGACCCATCCGAAAAGAACTATCCTGTACATAAGTTAGAGTTCCTAGCTTTGAAGTGGGCTATTGTTGACCAATTCCATGAGTACTTGTATGGGGCTAAAATACTAGTAAAACTGACAATAATCCTTTGACCTATGTGCAGACCTCAGCTAAGTTGGATGCCACTGGCCATAGGTGGCTTTCTGCATTATCTACATATGACTATGCTCTCGAATACATGAGCAGGTCTGAACCACAGATGCTGATGCTCTCTCCGGAGGCCTGTTCCCCAGAATGATTGGGTCCGACTGCAGAACCTGACATTCGGGCACTCTGCCGGAAGTTTGACAGGGAGGAACAAATGTCCACGGACCAGTGGACTGCATGGTGGATTGCTTGGGAGCCTCTGAGAATTGCATACCTGCTGCTTATTGCCACTTTTCTGCAATAGACATTGGTGCACTGCCTCAGCTGGACAATGACAGTATTCGGCGGGCTCAATCCGCGATCCCATGATCAAAGCAGCTTTAGAAGCCTCTATGCAGGAAAAGATGTGTCCAAATTACGCCCACTGATTTGAGAACTGCACTGTTATACAAAGAAGGTCCTAAGTTGAAACTGATCAATAAACTGTTATACAGAGAAACAGTAGACAGAGGGGGACAAGTAGACAAACAACAACTGGTGCTGCCCACTGCCTTTCGAGACTCAGTATTGAGGTCCTTGCACAACCACATGGGGCACCTTGGTATAGACAGAACACTTGACTTGGTGAGATCCAGATTCTATTGGCCAAGATGGGGGCTGATGGAGCAACACATACGAACTTGTAGTCGCTGCTTACAGAGGAAAGCTTGCCCAGAGGGCTGCCCCCTTGTTAACATAACCACCAGTGCACCCATGGAGCTGGTCTGTATTGATTTCTGAGTTTGGAGTCAGATCAAAGAAATATCAGTAATGTGCTGGTGGTCACTGACCATTTCACGAGATATGCCCAAGCTTTCCCACCAAAGACCAGAAAGCATCCCTGTAGCCAAAGTACTCGTAGAAAACTTTTTGTTCACTATGGGGCTCCACAAAGAATCCATTCTGATCAAGGGAGAGACTTTGAGAGTCGTCTGATCAAAGAGATGCTTTCTCTGTGGGAGTGAGAAAGTCCAGAACCACTCCTTACCACCCCCAGGGGACCCACAGCCTGAACGTTTCAACCGCACTTTGCTAGATATGCTAGGCACCCTGCACCCAAAGGACAAGCCTAGATGGAGCCAACAAATTAGCACCCTGGTACATGCTTATAACTTGCAAAAGTGATGCCACTGGGTTCTCCCCTACCGCCTGATGTTTGGAAGAGAAGCTCGACTACCAGTAGATGTGTGTTTTGGGGCTCTCCTGATGGGGTTCAAGCTGACAACTATTTACAGTATGTGCAAAAGTTAAAGGCCCAGCTAACTCATCGTATCAACTGGCTCAAACCATGGCTGCCAAAAGAAATCTGGCCAACAAAGAAAGGTATGATAAAAAGGTGAAAGCACAGGAACTCCAGGAGGGAGATCGGTATTGCTAAGAAATCTGGGACTGCATGGCAAGCACAAGATTGCTGACAGATGGCACCATCTCCCTCACATTGTAGTGGGCAACTAGATGATCTGCCAGTGTACAAAGTAAGGCCTGAGAACAATTCAAAGATGTAAAACAATGCATAGAAATCATTTACTACCCATTGGACAAATCCTGATTGAGTCTGAGCCCTAGAAGATGCCCCTCTGGACCAGTGACCAGAGCTGCTGCTAAGAAAAGATCAGAAAGTCTGCACCTACAGAAGCAAAGTTACAGTGTTCCTCCACAAGTCCCAGTTGAGCATGACTGTCAGTCCATATCGGAAGAAAGTGAGAGTGACTTTGAATACTATCCTTCTTATGAACTGAGTCAATTGTTTCGGGCAATCCCTAGTCAATACTGGAGACAAAGCTGGGCCTTCTGGACTGTCTAAGCCCCAGCTTCATCCCGGAGCCATTGCTCCCAGAAAGTGAAGTAAAGCATCAGATCAGATGAAATGGAATCATTGTGCATGGTTGAACTGTTTGAGTTTTCAGGGAGGAAAATGATAGATTGGGGCAGACTGGTGATACACCGAACAAGAAGAGTATTTTGAGTGCCCTGACAGTCCACTGCCAGTGTCCGAAAGTCTCCATGCGAGCCAAATGTTGTGGACTCAGAAACTGTAACTCCTG
The DNA here is from genome assembly GCA_016271365.2 of Neoceratodus forsteri. Taxonomy (NCBI): domain Eukaryota; kingdom Metazoa; phylum Chordata; order Ceratodontiformes; family Ceratodontidae; genus Neoceratodus; species Neoceratodus forsteri. The sequence goes on from CM028131.1 coordinate 1,319,740,245, forward strand.
GAGCTGAAAGTGCCCCAAGTTCTAGCCTCTCTACCCCCATGGAGACTCCCCTGACAAGTGAGGACAATGCTGAAAATGAGGCTCAGAGTGCAGAGACTGTAACAGTTCCCCCTAGAAAGACTGGTCGAGCTGTAAAGCCTGTGGTGCACCTCAGTTATGATTCCCTTGGGAGGCCTGTGGATTTGCCTCTCAATGTTGTCCATAAAGGAGTGTATGTGTCCCCAGCTCATTGCCCAAACTGAGCATCAGTGCTAACTCCAAGTTACTTGTGTTGCCTCTAAGTATGGTGCCCTTGCCCCGTCCAGCCCCAAAGGTAACTGTCAGGGAAGGGCCTCTCTTCAGGTTTCATGTACAAGAGGTAATAACTTGAGTTATGGTACAATGTGTATGTAATACTGTGTAAAGTGACGTACTGCAATGTTTCAGAAATGTGTTCTTGGTAAAATGATATATTGACTGATGATTACATATGCGAGCCTAATGCAAATGTATATGGTTGCAGTTGAAACTTATGGTACTTACTTGAGCGGACGTCAAGCTTTCCCAAGCCAGGAAGGGTGTAACCCCTGCAAATGGGGGTTCCCAAAGACTTCAGGAGCTTGCTTGAATGCTCCAAGCCTGAATGGTGTTGGCATTTAAGCCATTTATCAGTGAGTGTTTTTAGAGCCTCTGGTACTGTCTCTTTAAGAGCTGTCTGCTTGCAGACATAATTAGTTGTATGGGGGACTGTGTGCTTCTCTGAGTACCACTCGAGCTGCTGCCAATTCACTTCATTTTTGCAGTCACTAGGAGTGCAAAGGGAACCTATCTGAAAGATGTAACTGTTTGCCAGAAATTATTTAGAGTAATAATGAAATTACAGTTTGTCTAACCTGCTTTCTTTGCAGTCAGAACTGTGTCTGCTAGTTCCCCATTCTAGTTTTGAACTGCTGAACTGGACCAATCAGTGTGGGGTAAGCTAGCTCTAAAATGATGCCTTGGACGAATCAGAACTTGGACTCATAATCTGAGCCAGCCACAAGAGGATTGTATGGGCAGTGACTCTGGGAGATGTAGTTTAGACTTCAGTGCCTTTTTGGACCAACAGCAGCAGTCTATGTGTGACAGCCAATCCAGTCAATAACTGGGAGGAACTCAAAGAAGTGCCCGTTTTGTCGGTTGGAGTTTCAGTTGAGCTTTGGCAGTGAAGAAGGAAGGAGCCCTGTGCTTTTTCAGTGTGCAGTTTTAGTCAAAAACGTGTGTAAGGCCCAGAGTTCCGGTCTGCAGCTTGTGTAACAGCTTGTGGGACTGAATCCGTCCTGTGAAAAGAATCAAAGGATCTCTGAAGAGTAGAAACCAGGCTCACCCTGTAGAAGACTGGAGAAATTGCTGAAAATTCCACTCGGTCTGTCAGGAACTGAATCTGCTGTGTGTTCTCCGGTATTGTGCAGTAATTGCGATCGGGATACAGATGCAGCCTGCCTGGTATAGTGCTTTCTTTTATATGGATGTGTGAAGAGGTTTGTGTACCTCAAGTGAGCCCTGCTGACATTGAAGGACCCTATCTTATTTGGAGGTCGTGAGTACTAATTCAGGGTCGCTCCCTGTTGAATTGCCACATTAAATCCAAATGGAATTACTGTACTGCTGACTGTTTAATTCTCCTTTTCTCTGTGGAAATGGCCCTACCAGCTGCCACAGTTTGGACTAGCCACTAGGGCTTGGGTACCCAGGGACAGTAACTGATAGGGATAGCCTGTGCACAGAGCCATAGGTAGATTATTAGAGTGATAAGCTAATTAACCTGATTTCCCCTGTCCTTGTTATATCCCCTAAATAAATCAGAGCTGCTTGTTTCAGCAAAGTTATACTGCCTGAGGTATTTGTCTATGTTAAAGTACTGTACTGTGACTGTTGCACTGTATCTCATTTCACAGGAGGTCCCAGTGCCGAACTAGACCTGGGGTAAGTGTATACTGTGAAGGTAATTCTGATATATTGTGTGGGCCACTACTGGGAAGAAAGGGGGGTTGCAGTGTCCCAGAGGGCTGTGACCAAGTTAGTTTAACTATTGCAAACCCTGACCTCTGGGTGGAGGCACCCGCCATTGGATCCAGGCCCCTCAACCTGTTAGTGGCAAATCAGGCAGGGGTAGTAGCCCCTGGGATAGCGCCATCTAGGGGTTACATTTGCAAGCAGAAATCAGGGTAAAGATGTATCCTGTGTCCATCATATACACAATGCTTTTTCTGTCTTGCAATCTGGAGCACTGTATTCCTCTCTGCAAGAATATTAAAAGTCAAAATAATATATCTTGCTCCTATGTTCTGTGATTCAATATACTTAGGTTATCATGAGGGAGGTCAAAACATGGATTCCAACTCAAGAGGTGGGTCCAATGAAAGTGCAGCCGACAGTGCAGTTTGAACAACTTCTTTCAGTTCTGCATTTTAAACATTTCCTGGGAAAACGATGAGCCTGAGATTTCTTTTCAACACGTTATTCTCCAAACATTCAAGTCTTGAAGCTTGAGCAATTTGCTCATGTAGTGTAGCATTCACTGGGGGGGTCACGTGATGGCATCTGGCTAGAGAGCAGCTGAGTTTCTGAGCTCCCCCCGCTGGTCGCCTTTTTGTGCATTTAACCTGCCATCCTGCTTATTTTTTTGATTATTTCATATTAATAACGTCTGGGGAAAGCTTCTACTACTATTTGGTGACTGAAGCAGTAAAATAAAAGGTTGCTGGCTTGAGATGGAGGTAGATAGTAAGCAGGCCTCAGTCAGGCACACTCCTCCTGCTTCCCCAGAGAAGGCCTCCAAGAAGCAGAGGAACCAGGCCCCTACCAGAGCTGATCGAGGTGGGGAGAAAGGGCAGCAGATTGTACCATTATCTGAGGATAAGTTTCTTCAAGAGCTTTCACCCCTGAAAGACATTCTCCAGGATTTAGCAGGGGAATTAAAATCGTTACGTAATGATCTTTCTTCAGTCTCTACAAGAGTCACAGATATGGAAGCAAGGTTAATTTCCTCGGAAGCGTGGAGGTCTAGAGCTGAAACGGAGATTACTGAGCTCAGACAACAAGTCAAAAAATTACAAGCAAAGACCGAGGATTTAGAGGGATGAAACCGCAGAAATAATCTTTTAATTCTGGGTATACCTGAATCAGAGGAGGGCCCAGACATCATGGTCTTTCTGCAAAAATTCCTCTGCAAAATTGTTGGTCCTTCCCCTATTAGCCCTACCTATCATCTAGAGAGAGCTCATCGTTCCTTGAGATCTAAACCTCCTCCAGGATCCCCTCCACATCCCATTATTGTAAAATTCTTGAGTTATGTGGAGAGGAATCATGTTTTTGTGAAATCTCGGGAGCTGAAGGACATACTGTGGGGCTCGTCGAAAATCAGGATTACCCAGGATTTGCCCAAGGAGACTCGGGAGAAAAGAGCAGCTTACCATCCAGTAGTGCAAAAATTGATTGCTGCTTCTATTCCATTTCGGATGGTGTACCCAGCGATTTTGAAGGTCACGATAAACGGCACCACAGCAAGCTACAGCTCCCCAGAGCGACTATTAAAGAGTTGGAACTTAAGTTGCGGGACCTATTTAAATTACGTGGTTGAAATTTTCTGAAGTCGCTTTGTCGGGTGAACTGATCCCTAACTATCGCTGGGATTAAATTGCCTCTGCTAATGTTTTAATTTTTGTGAAGAAACTTACTTGGCGGGGGCCTCGCCCTGCCTTTCGTGCTTTCCTCTCTCTCTGGTTTTCTGTCCTTTGCCTTTGCTGTCCTCTGGTCTCTTTGTTTTGTTTATGGGACTCCCCCTTTTCTCTGGAGGTCTTGGCCTGGATTTGGGTTGTGGTGGCGGGCCCCGGTTCGTCGGCGCTTTCCCCCTCTCGATTTCGGCCATTTGTCCTACCGGCGGAACCTAGTTTTGGAGGTGTTTGTTTCCGGAGGGGACTTCCAGGGAGGCGGACCTCGGTGGGTCCGTCGGCCTTTTGGATCCCCCTGGAAACATCGTTCTGGATGAAATCTCGGTGATAGGAAAGCATGCATGGCAACTTTGCTTGGACTATGGGGGTTTTCTGAATTTCTTCGTTTCCCTGGTCTCCGGTAGGAGCTCTTTCTCTTTTTCTTATCTTGTTCTGGTTTGACCTTATCTAGGCGTTGGGGTACCGACTGTTAAACCCGTTTTGGGATTGGGGGCTGCCATAAGGGGTGGTATGTTACTACCCACTTTCCTTTCTTGTCCCTCTTCCTTTTCTCCTATATCCTTTTTCTTCTGTTTGTGTTACTGACTATGGGGGTGGTGGCCGTGAGGGGGGGTCGAGCTCGGGGGACTTGCTCGCTAGATGTGGAATCACGGGCCATGTTTTGGGGGGTTAGCTAACCTCCCCCCGGGGTTGGGACTCTCGGGGATGGCAGCCCTGGTAGCAGGGGTTGGCATTCTCCTGGGAGGGTCATGGACTCTGTCTTTTTGTGGGTGCTGGTTCCTGACTTTGGGGGTTTGGAGGTTCGTGCTGGGGGTTCGGGGGCCTGAGCTTTTGATTGATTGGGTAACTTTTGGTATATTCAGGCTCGGCCTACCAGCTGTACATACTTATGTTTTGTTCGGTTGGGGTTATGAGACGTGGGTCGGGAGGATTGGGAGGGTGAGGAGGGGTTATGGTTTTGTTTCTATGACTTGGTTACCGTTCTTGGAGGGAGACGGAAGGAGGGTTCACTTGAGTCTGAGGTTTGTTTATTTGTTAAATTTCGGGTTTTCTGATATGGGGATGAGGGCTGGGGATTGGGTTTAGTAGTAGATGTCCCAGTTATATTGTATGATTGTTGCTTTACTGATACTGTTCATTTCTGGGCGGGGTTGTTCAATGTGGTGCACCATCAGTGATATATTATGCTGCCTCTGTCTGGACATATACTAGCGTCTTTATTTTCTTGAAATGGCTATGAATACTGTTAAGATAGCGTCGTGGAATGTTAGAGGGCTTAGGGATCGAGTTAAGAGAATACAGGCTTTTAACCACTGCTCCTTATTCCACATTGACATCCTGTTTTGCAGGAGACACACTTATCCCAGGATGACTCCAGACTGCTCTCCGATCTGTTTCTCCCAGGCTTACCTTGCCGGAAACTCAAGTTTCAGTAAGGGAGTTGCGGTACTTATTAAAAACATGTATTGTTTATTAGAGCAAGTGGCTATAGATCCGGAGGGAGGTTTGTTTTGGTGGAAGGTAGCTTGAATGGGATAGGGTAGTTTTGGGTTCTGTTTATGGCCCAGTTGGAGGTAACCCCGAATTTTTCATGGTCTTGGCTAATAAATTGGCTCAGTTTCTCCCGGCTCAGTTTATATTGGGGGGGGGGACTGGAACTTGCCCTTCTCTCCCACCTTAGATAGGGAACCACCAGACAGATGCCTGCCCTCCCCGGCGCAGCGTGCCTTCTCGGATCTGGTCTCGATGTTTGGTCTAGGCGACCCCTGGCGCCTGGCTAACCCCTCCGGTCGCGCCTTTTCCTTTTACTCTCAACCGCATGGAACTAAGTCAAGGTTAGACATGATTCTGGTCAGCTCTCCCTTTTTCCCGAATATTCTTGCTTCTGGTGTTGAACCGATAATTTTGTCAGATCATGCGGTAGTCTGGACACAACTGTCTCTAGATCCTGGATACTCTCGGGATTCAATATGGCGATTAAATACGCAGCTGTTTAAGGATCGTCAGACTGTCTCTGATATTCGCTCCCGGATTTCCTCTTTTTTGGAGGACAATTTGAATTCCACTTCTAGAATTGATATGCTCTGGGGTGCGTTAAAATGTTACCTTAGGGGGGAGCTCATTAAAGTGGCTTCTTCTAGGAAAAGGACTAGGTTGGCGAAGTCTTTGGCTTTGATGAGTAAAGTTAGGGACCTAGAGGCCAGCTATGCTGCTACTTCTTCGACACAGGATTTTAAGGAGCTTTTGCTAGTTAAAAATGAATACTCAGACCTTTTGAAAGAAAGGACGGAGTATTTTATGTTAAAAACCCAAGCAAAATATTTTGAGTCTGGTGAAAAGGCCTGTAAGTTACTGGCTTTACGCCTCCGTTCTTTAGAGGGTTCAAGGATTATTCCCTCGCTGTCCTCTCCGGATGGTAGGGTAGTTTCCTCACCTAGAGACATAGCGAATATTTTTAAGGATTATTATTCAGAGCTTTATAGATGCCCATCTCCTCCCCTTTCTAATTCGGACATCATGGAATATCTTAGAACAATAGACATCCCTTCTTTATCGGAGACTCAGCAGGCGAGCTTACTAGCACCTATCTCGGCAGAAGAAATAGGTAGTACTCTCGCTTCCTTGGTATCGGATAAAACTCCGGGGCCAGATGGCTTTCCGGCAAACATTTACAAGGTGTTTGCTGAAGACCTGATACCTAACCTTCTTAAATTATATAACTATTTACCAATCTCTTCTGAACTTGACCCAGCAATGTTTGAAGCTACAATTGTTCTAATCCCTAAAGCAGATAAAGATTTGGCAGACCCGGCTAGCTATCGCCCCATTTCTCTTCAAAATTATGATATTACGATTTTAGCCAAGATCTTAGCTGAAAGGATCAAAAAGGTATGGATGGACCTCCTGAGTCCTGAACAAGCTGGTTTTGTCTCGGGAAGGTCGGCGGCGGATCATCTGAGAACCCTGTCTCATATCTCTCAGTATGCTCAAGTGGCAGCGGATCCGATAACCCTTATTTCTCTTGATGCTGAGAAAGCATTTGATCGGGTTGATTGGTCCTTTCTCTGGGCTGTAATGGGTGAGATGGGGTTTCCGGCCTATTTCTTGGATATGGTTCGTGTACTTTATAGATGCCCTCGGCTAAGATTTATTGTAATGGGGTTTTTCTTCTTCCTTTTGACTTTCGCTGGTACCAGGCAGGGATGCCTCTTTCCCTTTGCTATTTAATTTATTTTTGGAGCCTTTGTTGATTAAGCTCAAATCGTCTCCTCAGGTGAGAGGTGTCAGGCTTCAAGCAACGTGACCTAGTTTGCTCTGTGTATGCAGACGATGTCATGCTTCACTTAATGGATCCAGTAACATCCCTAAAGGCGGCTCTTGATATTATTAAAAAATATGGCTTCTTCTCTCGTTATAAATTGAACATTTCCAAGTGTGAGGTATACCCTTTAAATTGCTATGTCAATAGGCAGGACTTTCTTTCCTTCGGGATGAGCTGGACTCCCAGATCTATCAAGTATCTGGGCATACATTTCTCTACTGACCTTTCTTTGTTGAAGAAACTAAATTTGGATAGAGTTCGGGATTTGATTAGTCAGGATTTGCAAAGATGGTCAATTCTCCCGATTTCGCTCTGGGGGCGTATTAATATCCTTAAAATGAATATACTTCCCCGGATCTTTTACCCACTGAACCTGACTAATCTCTGGGTACCCCTCTCTTTTTTCCAGCAGCTTCACCGGTTATTCTCCAGTTTTATCTGGCGAAGGAAGGGTGCTCTGCATTCCTATGTTAATCTCTCGCTCCCTAGGGAGAGGGGTGGTTTACAACTGCCCAGTCTTCAACTGTATTACTGGGCGGCCCACCTTTCGAAGTTGGGACAATGGTTCTCCTCAGGTGCTTCGAACATTGATCCAATTTGGCTTCAACTGGAAAAGGACTTTTTCTTAGAGCTTGGGTTGAGTATCTCCGCCTTGTTCTATTTGCCCTCGAGGGCTCTTTCTCAGCTGATTACAAATAAAGTGGTCGCCGAGAATCTAAGAGCCTGGGTACAATGTCTTAACTTCTTTCAGATCTCCGGTGAGTTGGATTTAGGACAGCCAGTTGTGCTAAACCCTAATGTTAAACTTGAAATTCTTGGATATTCCCAGGTTGGGTCCCACAACTTAAGGAGGCTACTGTGGAGCAGTTGTTTAGTCAAGACCTGCTAATGCCATCAGATGAGATCCTTAATAAATTTGGTATACCTAGCAAGGGAATCTTTAAGGTATTCCAGCTTCGACACCTAGTGAGCACTAAATTCGGTACTTGCTTTAGGCAATCGGAAGTCTAACCTTTCCTAACTAATATTGTGAACCTTGCTTCCCATCCCCACTCTGTATCCTTAATTTATTCATACTTATTAAACTTTGAGGTACCTGAGAGGGTTGAGGGCTCTTCGGTCTGGGCAGACCTCCTTCCTGATGCCGGCCTGGTTTGGACAAACATTTGGCGTGACTTGCATAGATACCACACTCAAGACAGGTTGAGATTAATACAGTATTATATCGCGAATAATCTTTATTATACCCCTGCTAAACTTTTTCAGCGTAAAATGGTCTCCAATGCAGACTGTTTTAGATGCTCATTAGTGGAGGGTAATTTAATTCATATTTTTTGGGAGTGTCCTAAGGTAGCACCATTGTGGTCACTAATTCAAAGGAATCTGGATCCCCTTCTAGGCCTTAGTGATTATTTCTGTCCTGAAGTCTGTGTTTAGGGAGATTTTTCTGGTATACATACTGTAGAATGTCGTTATCATATGGCTTTGGTGTCCATGGCGGTTAAGAAACTGGTCTTAAAGCATTGGAAGGACCAGCTGGTATTATCATATGCAGATTGACTGAAGGAGTTGATGTCGTTTCTCCAATCTGAGAGTTTGATTGCCAGTTTTAAGGATCGGACGGATCTGTTCTACAAAAGGTGGGGCAAATTACAGGATATGTGTTTGAAGTAATGTCAGGACCTGATAGCCCGATCCCTTTGCCCTCATATGGTATATGGTATATTGTTACTATCTTTGTATATTTGATGATGCTAGATCCTTTATCTGTTTTTATATGAGCCATGGGACTGTGAATACTGTTATACTGTTCCAGATATATTATGATATCCAGATTTAAGAGGGCTTTCCGTTGGTCTTACGATGGTGCACCCATTCGGGGTGGGGGTGGGGGTCTTGGGGTCTACAGGTTGAGACTTATTTGTTTGATTCTTCTTATGGTTAATTCGAGGGTTTTCCTAGGGAAGGTATTGATATTTCTCTCAGAAGGGGGGGGGAGGGGTTGGTATTTGTGATATGATGTATGGTATCTATTGTTATATGGTATGAGGGTTTAGTGGAGGGGGGGTACTTTGTGTTGTTCAGCCTGTTATTATTTTGGATATATTGGTTCTGTTTTGGTTGGTATGTTGAAAATTAATAAACTTAAATTTCAAAAAAAAAAGTGTAGCATTCACTGCACCCTCCAAAGTCAGAGTCCTAGCTGAAACAGCTTTTATTTCTTTATCCGTATTCTGTATCGCTTTCTCTGTGCCCTCCACCCTTGCTTCAGTTGCAGAGCAGCTAGAAGAATTTTTGCAAGTGAACTCTCTATTCGAGAGATAGATTGCCTGACCTCAATTTGAAACTCTGTGAGGAAGGCTTGAATCAATGCAAGAGTCGGTTTTGTTGGTGCTTTCACCTTTACGCTCACTTCTGAGCGTGTCTATGTGTTAGGAGAGCTCGCTGCTCCAGTCACTCCAAGAGAGTCGACAGGCCCTCAGACTGGAGTACCTCTCCCAATGGCCTTCGGGGAAATAAATTTGTCCATTTAGGTATCCGAAAACTCCATGTAAAGTTCAGTCTTTAGTAAGCTGAAGTAAAATGTTTAGCATTCTTTTAATAGAGATATTCGACTCCTTGAAAGCGAAGCTCCACACAAATGCGTGTATACGAGTATAAGTTCATCAGTGCCCCCTGGATGAGATTCTCTATATGGTGTTCTGCTAATGATGTAGTACCCTCACAGGCAGGGGCACCAGCCTTGCTGGACTACCTTATCCATTTGCATTCTTTAGGTTTGCAGACCACTACTCTGAAGGTGCATTTGGCTTCTGTCTCGGCATATATTTTAGCTGGCAAGGGTGTATCCATAGCTTCCAATCCCATTTTCAAAAAGTTTTTCAAAGGTCTGGCTTATCTGCACCCTACTCATAGGGAACCGGTGACCACATGGGACCTTAATGTATGCATTGCTAAGCTCATGGTACCCCCATTTGAGCCTATTGCATCAGCTCACCAGAAATATGTTACCTGGAAAATAATGTTTTTGGTGGCCATTACTTTAGCCAGAAGGATTAGTGAGCTTCAGGCCTTGAGCACTGAGCAGAACTACATTTCATTCCATAGGAACAAAGTAGTGCTTAGAACCAATAGGAAGTTCCTTCCCAAAGTGGTTTCTGATTTCCACTTGAATCAGTCCATCACTCTTCCAGTCTTTCACTGAGCATTCTAGCTCAGGTGAATGCAGGTTTCATAGCCTGATGCGCAGCTGTTCCTGACTTATGGGGAGGTAGGAAAAGGAGAACCTGCATCCGAAAGATCTGTCGCTCGCTGGATAGTCCAGTGCATCCAATTCTGTTACTCAAAAGCAGGTAAAGAGCCCCAGTAGGCCTTAGGGCTCATTCCACAAGGGGCACAGCTGCTACCATAGGAGCTGCCAGGGATGTCCCTTTATTGGAAATCTGCAAAGCAGATACATGGAGAACAGTACATGCTTTCACAACGCATTACTGTTTGGAAAACTAGTCCAGGAGTGATGCCAGGTTTGGCACAGCAGTTCTATAGAGCCTGTTCCCAAAATAGGTTCTGTGCACACCTCCAAAGGTACTGCTTCATAGTCTGCAAGAGTTAAGAATATTGAAGAATACCAGAGGTTAGAAGAAAAAATTACTCACCTTAGTAATCTTGTTTCTTCCAAGGTATTCTTCAATATTCTTAACTCCCCACCCTACCTCCCCTTCCAGAACCAGTGGCCTCTGTATCTCAAGCTGGATATCTGTGAAAGAAGGGTGCTTCACCCTTGGCTGGTCACAATTTTGAGCACCATTGGGTGATGTTTTTCCCCCTCTCTTAGGTCATATCTGACATTTATAAGGGAATTTTTATTATTAGGTTTTGCTAATGTTATTGTTATTATTCTTTTATTATTGCTATTGTTAGATTAATTCTGTTATTCAAATGTTATAGTACATATTTGTTAGAATACATTAGGTGGGGGCTTTCTTTGCAGGCTCCCATGAACTCTGAGTGCTTAGAATGCAGCAGTTAATGAGGGCTGCATTTGAATAAGTGCACAAGTCAATGATGGATGGATTCCATCATTTGCATACGTTTTACTCTCCGGGCAGTTCTACTCTGAAGGCTCACTGCAAGAGTTAAGAATATTGAAGAATACCTTAGAAGAAACTAGATTACTAAAGTGAGTATTTTTTTTCTTATGTGCCTTCTTCCTGAAAACGTAGTTCAGCTAAGCTAGCTGTTTTATAGAGAGTGTTTTTTTACCTTTCGATTTCAATAATTTTTACTGTGCCTGTGCTCACTATTCATCATGTTTGAGGTAGAGGAATATAAAGATGTTGAGGACATACATTTAAACTTCAATATTGGTATCCAACTTTAAAATTGAGTCCACGGTATCCAGTGTTAATCAGTGTGAGGGGGCACAAGCTGCATCTAATTCTTACATAGAGACTGAAAGTTCTGATTCAGATGACAGAAATCGGAGACTAACCTTGGGTTGGTTAGTATTTTTAATTATTAATAATACATAATCATTGCTTTATCTGTAATCTAGGAGTCATTGTCTGTTTTATTTAGCAACACAAAGGTATTCCATTCCTTCATATCATCTGTAATAGCCCCCCATTATATTGTATAGCAACTCATTGACCTATGCTGCATCACAAGGTGTACAATACATCTATATTTTTTAATATGTCTTTGTACTCATCAGTTCTGAACTATATCAAGTCATACTGTTTATTCTGTGTATCTGTATGTGTGTGGGGGGGGGGTTCTGCAGAGGTGCCCATGTGCACCCATTGTTCTCATAATCTGATGATGCTTCACATTAGTTTATTAGGGGCTGTGTTTGGATATGGTTTCCTCTTGAGTTGCAGTACAAGTATGTTTGTGCATTTTTTTCTCATGGTATATGTTACCTATTCTGGTGTGTGTGTATGTGTGTATGTGTATACTGAGGGTGGTCCTGATTGTCTGTTCCTGTACTGTCACCTGTGTGACCACAAGTGGATGTTCATGCACAGTGGCCCCACTAGCCAAATGCTGTTAGATACTGTTTTGGGCTAGACAAAAATCTTTGTAAGAATAAAAAAAGAGCATTGCAAATCTTACTTTGACCAATTTGAAAAACAGACCTATTTATCCCGAGCGGCGTGGTGATGTTGCCGTGATACGTGACACGCATGCTCAGGATCATGGTCTTGTTTTTCAAAGTGGTAAAAGTAAGACTTGCAATGCTCTTTTTTATTCTTACAAAGATCCTCATGCTCAAAAGAGCATGCACTTTTAGCCCCAATTATCACTTACACTTGTTCAGGAAATTTGCACACTTACTGTGCGTGTTCACATTGAGAAGAGGAATCCGGCAGTGGAAGATCAGCCAAACAATAAGGTAACGTGCTTGGTCTGAACTAAAGTATATATTTTTAAAATTTAGATAAAAGATCTTACTGTTACTCATACTGGGGCACGTGAATAGTTTATTTTGCCATAGATGTTATTACAGGTATGCTGCTCACATACGTTCAGAATAGCTGCTGAAAGCTGACAGTGTCCCTTTAATGTGTGCACTGCTCATGCACTGCATTGATAAAAGTTTCCAGAGAGCTGCAGAGTACAGTAAGCTGAAACTGAATAGCAGCTAGAAACAAACCATTAAGAAACTTTTATTAATTCATTTCAGTGAGCATTGCACACATTAAGCAACTCACTGAAAAATGCTAAACCAGTGAGCTGGAGAGACAGTTTAACGTGACTTGTACTGTATGTGATACTGGAATATATATGCATATATGTGTCTATGTATTAGTCAGTGTGTGTGTATCACAGCAATTAGAAAGTGCATATAGGTGGTTCAGTAGTTAGGGCAAAGATTGCTAGTCTGTATTCCCCCACTATCTAGATCAGTTTCAGCCTCATGCATGTCATTGCTGATTTAAATGAGGTATCTAGTGGCAACCCTCACCCTCTGATGTCCCTTGGAGCCTGAAAAGAAGAAAATAGTCCCTTGATGTCTTTTTTTCTAATCTGTAAAAATGTGTGTAGACAGCACGCTGCTGTGTTATACTGGAATATATATGCATATATGTATATATGTATTAGTCAGTGTGTGTGTGTTTTACAACAGTTAGAAAGTACAGTTAGGTGACTCAGTGGTTAGTGCAAAAATTGCTAGTCTACAATCCCCCGCTATCTAGATCAGTTTCAGCCTTATGCATGTCATTGCTGATTTACTGTACACGAGTTGTCTAGTGGAAACCCACACCTTCCGATGTCCCTCAGAGCCTGAAAAAAAGAAAATTGTCCTTCAATGTCTTTTTTTAATCTGTAAAAATATGTGTATCAGTCAATGTGTGTGTGTGTGTGTGTGTGTGTGTGTGTGTGTATGTATGTATATCACAACAATTAGAAAGTACAGTTAGGTGGCTTAGTGAGTACAAAAATTGCTAGTCTACATTCCTCTGCTATCTAGATCAGTTTCAGCCTTATGCATGTTATTGCTGATTTAAATGAGGTGTCTTGTGGCAACCCCTCCCCCCTTGTGTCCCTCGGAGCCTGAAAAGAAGAACAAGATCCCTCTGTCTTTTTTTAATGTGTAAAAAAAGGTTCCTCGCTGATGTCATTGAGGCACAGGTCAGAAAGCATAGGAGAACCGGAATCAGTTTCAAAATTCGCAAATAGTGTTTTATTTTTCTCAATAACACCAAAATAAAAACTAAAAATTATTCAGTATAACTATTTACAAAGGCAGTGCAGAGAAAACTAAGTCCTTCTGTGGGTATCTCTTAATTCCAAGTTTCAGTCTCTCGGTCTCTCACTCTCTTTGTCTCTCTAGCAAAAGCGTTGCTTCTCTTTTAATATGTCTTTGCCTGCTAACCTCATTAAGAGATGTTCTGCTTCTCACAGAATGTTCTTGTAAGTTTCATTCCTTACAAGTGCAACAAAAAGAGCATAGTGACCCAGAACTGACCTCTTGTTTACAGTTCTGTAAAAGGCTTAAAAACTGCATCTCAGGTTAACCCCTTGAGTTCCAAATAGCTTTGTGCAATCATTTCAACAGTATAACTATATAGAGTTTTAAACAAAGGGATCCCAGTATCAGTGACATTTCCACATGAAGATTCACATATATTTTTGTACCTGCAGATATGCAAGGGTAAGAAAAGACAGAAATAGCAAGGGAAGGCAGAGAGAAAGCAAGAGGCGGAGAAATGTGAAACCGTCTGAGTGATCAGTTCCTAGGTCTCACAAGAAAATTTGGTTGCACAACCAGACAGACAAGAGACAGAAAAGGAGAAGATAGAACAGATACTTGCATTTAAACTCTTTCTAAATAACAAATGGGACAGGGCCTTATTCAACCTTGTCACATTCCCCCCTCTTTAAGAGGGATCTGTTTTACAAAAATAGGTTTCCAAAATGTTGTATTAAATTCCTGTATAACATTAGCTTATGACCTTTACAGTTCAGTGCATATGCAGCATAGCAAACAGAGAAGTTTCAACTCACATTTTTTCAACATTTGGAATTCTCAATTCCTGATCCATATCTTGACAGAAAATCAGCATCGACATTCTCTTTCCCAGATTTGTGCATCACTTTAAATTTAAATGGCTGTAGTGCCAGGTACTACCATGTGATTCTAGAATTTTTATCCTTCATTTGGTTAAGCCAACAGAGAGGACTGTGATCTGTTACAAGTACAAAGTCAGCTGCTAGTAAATAAAACTTAAGAGACTCCATGACCCACTTTGCCGCAAGGCATTCCTTTTCGGTGGTGGTGTACCTTTTCTCTCTGTCGTGCAATTTCCTACTAATGTATAGAATAGGATGTTTTTTCCCCATCTATATGCAGACTCAAGGCTGCACCTAGGCCTATCTCTCTGATGCATCAGTCTGTAATAAAAATTGTTTCTCAAAGTCTGGGCTTCTTAAAACAGGGGCTGAACATAATGCAGCCTTAATGGTCCAAAATGCCTCGTCACACTCTGGGGTCCATTTCACACTCAGACCTACCTTTTTGATCGATTGAATAACTGCTGCTAGGTGTTCCAGGTGGCTTTCCAGTCTGGACTGTACACCACGAGATCATCTAGGTATGCAGCATAATATCCAGTGTGAGGGGGTAAAATTACATCCATGTACTGCTGGAATGTAGTGGGTGCTGCATGTAAACCAAATGGCATGGTGGTGAACTGATAGAATCCTACAGGAGTGACAGATGCAGTTTTGTCTCTGGATTATGTAGCTAGGGGGATTTGCCAGTAACCCTTGGAGAGATCGAGGGTACTGATATACTTGGCATTATCCAGTCTGTCCACCAAATCATCTGTTCTGGGTATAGGATAACTGTCAAATTTTGACAATTGATTAAGTTTCCTAAAATGAAGGCAGATTCTTATATCCCCTTCTTTTCTGTTTACAGTCACCATTGGTGATGACCAAGCACTTCTTGACTCTTCTATGATGCCCAATTCTTTCATTATTTGTATTTCATTAACCATGTCAGCTTTTAACCATTCTGGTAATCTTTATGTTCAAACACCATGAAGTCTTGCTATATTAGGACGTATTGCAGTTAGCCACTGCACTTGAACTGCCCCGGAGAGGAAAGAGTTAACTCCAGAGAATCTGGAGTTCTAAAGCGCGAGGGCGCTATACCAAAGCTCTATCTGGGCAGTTTCAAATGAAACTGTCAGATTCTTTACTCCGCTTCACTGAACAGTCGCTCCGGAGATCAGCTCCTTCAGCTCGGTTCATTTCTCGGTCAAGCGAGTATTTTCGGTTCATAGGTTTAGGGTGAGCATTCTGTGTCACTATTATGTGCTCGACCTGGTACTGTGGTAAAAGTACTGTTAAATATCTTTAGCAAGTTACAGATTTCTGCAGTTTGTTTGGAGGTTAAGGAAACATTCACCTCGACAGCATCAGCAGTTACAGTTTGTTCCAGTCTGTCATAAGCTATATCAATGTCTTCTTTATCAATTTCTGGTAAAACTAGCAAAACAGCTTTTGGTGTTTTTCAACCCATTTCTTGAGGAGGTTAGCATGGTATATCTTCGTATGATTTTTCCTATCAGGGGTCTCACTCTCATAGTTAACTGTGCCAGTATGGCTAAGTACCTTATAAGGCCCTTGCCACTTCATTAACAGTTTATTTTTGTAGTGGGTAACAGTAGCAAGACCTTTTCACCTGGCTCAAAACCTTTTTCTTTTACCCCATGGTCATAATATATCTTCAGCTGGTTTTGGACTTCTTCTTGATTACTATGGTCAATTTCAACATATTTTGCCAGCTTCTTTTTCAGGGCACACATATAAGATGTAATAAATTGTATCTGGTGGGGATTATCTTCCCATGTTTCTTTTATTACGTCTAGTGTTGCCTGTGGTACTTCTCTGTAAGCAAAAAGCAGGTAAGGTAAGTACTGGTCCCAGTCTTTCCCATCCCCTTTTACAAACCTTTTTGACATGCATTTTAGGGTTTGATTAAAACGCTCAACAAGACCATCTGTCTGAGGGTGATAAGGAGAGGTTCTTATGGCAGTGGTACCTAGTAGTCGGTACAGCTCCTTCAATAATTCAGCACCAAAATTACTACCCTGATCAGTAATAATCTCTTTAGGTATGCCCACCCTGCTGAATATTTTGGCAAACTCTGCTGCTACTTTTGGAGCTGTGACATTACGCATCAGAACTGCCTCTGGGTATCAAGTAGCATTGTCATGTACTACCAAAATGAATCTGTAACCCCCCCACCATTTTGGGGGCTTTCATAGCTTCCATTTTGCTCTCCTCTAGGTGCCTCCTGAATGCCTGCTGTTTTTTTTCCTCTGGTCCCCGCTGTGGCCCGAGTCCTGCTGTGCCCCTGGTAGCCCCATAAAAGCCCCATGTATAAATTCAGCCCATTTGGGCTCGAGAAGCCAGCTGAACCTCCTCTGCTGCTTTCAGCACCTCCGGTGCCTTGGAGGTCATGCACTCACAGTGCGGCGCCTTTGATCTCCCGACCACTTGCCTTGCAGTCGAGCGGGAGAGAGTTCAGCTGTCCCAGTGTCTCTGTTAGCTCAGTGGGACCCAGTGACCACAGGGAGGGCTGTGATAGCCCACTTTTCTAAAAATTTAAAGAGATCCACAAGATGTTCATGATTGGGGCTCATGAATATTAATGAGCCCAGAGCCCAATCGCTGAATATTCATGAGGGTGCTTCTGCCCTCAGGGAAACTGTGTTTCAGCAACCGCCGAAAAAAGAAAGAAGGAAAATATAAATAAATATTTGTAACTGCTGTATGTGTTTGGGGACAATGTGTAAAGGGGCAACATGTTTAAACCAAATAAATACCTGCTAATCTTGGCTGCACCAGTAACGTTGAGACTCAGAGAGTGAGCCTGCCTGCTGCAATTGGTGGGGCTGCAGTGACCGGCAAACAGACTGAGGAGGTTACTAAATCTGGGCAGCGACAGCAAGAACACACCAGTGACTACTGAACTGTGTGGTGCATTTGGACAAATATTTAAAGTATTCTGGCTGCACCAGGACTTTATTTGGGACTGTATTATTTCTGCTTCAGGGATTATGTGTTCAGCAGCCATTTCTAAGCAGCTACAGCCAATCAGAAAGCTAGGATTTTAAAGTCAAGACTTGTGGGACAATTGCTAAAGCTCATGGGAAACTACCAAGTGCTCATGGGGAACTGCAGGGACCTAATTTCAGGCACCAAAACAGTAACCCAACTGTGCATCGGGTGAGGTTTATACTGAATTCATTTTCTTGATTGACAGGCCCTCCAGCCAGTCGAAGGCCAAGCAGCCAGTAGCTTCAGCCAATTAGGAGCCAGACGAGAGCCCCATAAAAGACTATGTTTCTAGCTGTGCAAGCAGTTCAAGAGGGAATCAAGCGGGAGCCCCCCACAGGGGTGGGGTCTCAGGCCTCTAGCCATGCGGCTAGGCCTGGTAATCCAGTTGAGCCCCTCCCTCGGGGGGGGGTTGACCTCTTAGCATTAAAGTTAAAGTAATTTAGTTTAAGGTATAACCTGCTAGCCTGAGGGTTGCCAGAATGTCCTCCAGGTGCTAGCCCTCCCTTCCACATTGGGGAAAGACGTGGACCTTCAACTTGACATCAAAGCCAGCTGTGAGAGAGCTGATCCTGCCTCAGTTGTGAGAGAACTGAAGACATCAGGAGCCTTCATTGCGGAGATCCTACAGTGAGGAGCCTGAGTAAGTACTCTTGTACCCCCAAGTGCAAGAAAGAAAGAAACTTGCTTATTGGGGCTGCCAACGCCCAGAGACTGTGCTGATTTATATTGTTCATTTGGTCTGTACCCTGCATCTTGCTACGCCTAACCTTAGCCCAGCGAGGGTGGACCCATCAGAGACTGTTGCTGTTTAAGATTGGCCAGTTGGTCTGCACCTTGCATCTGCTGCGCCTAAGTCTTGCCCAGTGCAGGTGGACCTAACTGCCCTAAAGGACGCATGTGAGTCCAGCTAACATGTATAAATACACTGATATGTGTTTGTCTTCTGTGGAGCCTGTAGAACTGGAAGTGGAGCACTCAGAACCAGTGCTCATCCTGACTGTGCCTGGGAGGTCCAGTATTTTCTAATTGTTCGATCAAGATGTCCGGTGGAGCTGCAGTCTTCAGCCGTGTGCCGCAAATGGGACCGACACCTCATTTCTACTAGGATTTGACTATGTTAACCTGGAAAATTACTGCTTTGACCACATAAGTGTGCTCATTTAAATGCCAAGAAACAGGATCCCCCCTAGATTTGGGGGCAAGCTCCCACAGATCTAAGGTCAAAGGACCAGGGCGGCCATCCTGGCCCCTGGTTGAAGGAGCTACACCTTCTACAAACGTACTGGATGTGTTAGAATATGAATGTGCTGAATGTACCAGGATTTATTAAATGTGCTGAATGTTTGGGGACACCAGTTGGGCTCAACCCATTGTAACCAGCTGGTTACACCACATCCTCGTACAGCTTGCGCCATGCAGAGCATCCCCTGCACACTTCCAAAAAGACTATAAATAGTTCAAGTATCTAATGCTTGAAAATCTACTGGTCACTCCTTCTAATCAAGCCAGCCAATGCACAGCTGCAACTTGCAAAAGGTCTGCACCCTCAAGGGACATTTGGTAACTGGGTACCCAGGTTTAAATATTGAGATTGCGGGGTTTCAATACAAATTTGGGGAACTGGTACCAGTGTGGCCAAGTGTAATATTGTGTTCCATCTGATTCCATGCTGTTTTAGTTTAGATAGCCAGGGCTTGGTCATCTAGTTTGGCTAAATGAGTGATTGCATTTCTGATTTATAAACAGGTATCCACCCAGCTGGAGGGTTTTCACCAGCACCAAACCTAGAACAAAGTTACTGTAAATGTTGTAAATAATAGTACTGCATAGCCACTACTCCTTTTTCCCCCATTCCTAAGCCCTGATCCCACCTGTAAATAAATTGTTGTTGTTGTTTGCAGATGATGGTGTCATGAGCATATTATTACGAGCCAGTCAATAATCTGTACAGGTGTTGAAATGTGGGGAAATGTTTATTGGGTCATGTGTTGGGGTGGCTTAATGGTTATAGTGTGTGGTGCAGCATTCCAGGTGGTTGTACCAGGTTCCATACTAGTCCACTTAAAGCTAAACTCTGGGTGGAGGCACTGCACAACTGTAATATCTAGGAAAGAACCAGTTTTAAGTTAAATCTTGGGAACCCAGGCCCCTCAACCTACATCCTAGGTGGTAGGCAGGGGTTGTAACTCAAGGAATAGCACCACCTAAAAGTTACAAATTGGTTACCTGTTTTACTTTTGTCTAAGGGGCCAACTACATCCATTGCAATTCTTTCAAAAGGCATATCTATCAAGCGTAGGGGCACCTTGTCTTTTTTAGTCACTGGGGCTACTTTCTGACACTCAGCACAAGAACTGCAATAGATAGCAACATCTTCTTGAATTCCACACCAGTAAAATTTGTACAGCAATCTGGCAAGGGTGCGATCCCTCCCCAAGTGACCAGCCCTAGGACTATCATGTGCTATCTGCAACAACTCAGGTCTATACTTTTGTGGTTTAACCAATTGATCTGATCTTCCTGGACATAAAGTCTCCACCACTCAGTCACATGAATGGGACTACGCTGGAGGCGCTAGGATGAAGCGGGAGACAAAAATCTTCAGGAGGGCCAGTGCCTAGGTAGGGCCGTGAGGAAGTAGCACCACAAGCCTGGCTCGCGTTGTATAGGCTACCTTGGCGTTGACCCTCCAGCCACCTCAGTCAGTCCCATGCTCAGGGGGATGGTGGCCCTCTCGAAAGTACAAAAAGAAGTGGTCCCATTCTCGATCTTCGTCGAGGACTCTGCACCGCTCAACATCGAGTTCTTCTTCAACCTCTCTGTCAAGAAGAAACGATACAGCCGAGGTCACCCTCTGGCAGTACCGCCTGGGCGCATCGCTCTTCGGTGGCAAGGGGCAGGGGTCCAACTCTGACTCCTCTGTTCCTGGTGACTGACATCCGCGACTCTAGGTCCCTCCCGGCCCCCTGGGGGTCTTCTGGTGAGCAGTTTCATCATTGGGCAGCCCTTATGGAGCAGTGGGTTCGGTGGTTGTCCCGTCTGTCCAAGCCTGCAGGTCCATCTCTGGGGCCTTCGTGCCTAGCAGTTTCGAATCTGTGAGCAGGGCAGTTGGGACTTCCTAGTCATGCGGCGCTTTCTCCAGTGCCATCGACGACGCGCTCTGGTGCTTGTTCCCCTCATTTGGCTGTGGCACAGGGGCCAGCGCAGATACCATTTTCTGCTACTAATTTTCTCAGATCTTCCTCCTTGACTCCAAGAATTGGGTTAGGGCCCTCTGGTGTTCCTGCGGCACCTAGAGTGGTACCGCCTTCATCTTCTGTCCTGGGCTAGTGCCTTCTTTTCGGCACCGTACCCTGTGCCGGTGCCGTCTGTGCATTCGGCGCTGGGGTTTTCAACTCTGACTCACGGAGTGCCTCCTCCTCTTTTTCCTCCTTTTCCTATATATATATATATATATATATATATATATATATATATATGTGTGTGTGTATATATATATATATATACACACACACACACACTATCCCTCTGGGGCTAGTAGGAGATGATATTAAGCCTGATCCTGATCTTCAGTTAGGAGATGAGTTTGACGACGATTCTTCTCTTGGAGTGGCAAATAAACCCTCTCCTTCAGCAGAGCCCCTGGTTGAGGACCTTTCCTTTAAGTCTCTGCTAAAGAACATGGATTTCACTCTCTCTCTCTCTCTCTCTCTCTCTCTTCTCCAGACTTCAGAAATTGATCCTGGGAAATTGCTGCATCTGCAGTACCTGCACGTTCTGGATATTCCTGTGGAATTGACTCCTCCAGTGCAGCCCTCTTTTGAGACACTCTCACAAATGGTGTGGGATAATCTGGCCCTTATTCCTTCCGTGGCTAAGTCCATAGACAGGAAGTATGCCCCCCACAAAGGATCGACCTGTCTTGGCCTCTCAAGCCTTTGCTGATGCCATAGTTGTCTTGGCAGAGAATGACAAAGCTGTCCTTCCTCAGGAATCTACGGCACGTGCAGTAAACAAGGAATCTCATAAGACTGACACCTTGGGGAAGCGAATTTTCACTGCCTCTACCCTGGGTATGCGCATTGCTAGCTACCAGGGTTATTTCTCTCAGTATGAGTATGCCCTCTGGCATTTGCTCAAAGCCACTGTGGAAGCTCTTCCAGAGTAGGACATTAGCACAGAGCTTCTTCAGACCATTCCTAGAGGCATTGAATCCAACAATCAGCAGCTTAAAGCTGCTATGGATGCCTTTGACACTGCTTCCAGGGCAGTAGCAGCTGGTATATGTACCTGACACCACTTGTGGTTACGAACATCGGGATTCACAAATGATGTCAAACAGAGAGTTATGAGTTTACCATTTGATGGAACGTGTTTATTTGGCCCTCAGGCCGAGCAGGCACTAGAGGCTACACAGAAAACTAGAATGGCTATCAAAACAGCAAGGCCGCCATCTGCAGCCCCTCAATGGGGCGGGAACTGACGTCAGTTTCATAACCGTCAGTCCTTTTGTGGCAAAGGCAGAGGGGGCTTCAACAGAAATCAAGCCCCCCAGCCACAAAAGAAAATGCAGCAGAAGGCACAGGGCCCAAAAGCGCCTAGTGTCACCCTCTGAGATTCCAGTCCAAGTCCCACCTCAGCTGTTCGAGGGGGACTCTTCCTCAGCAGTAGGGGGGCATCTGACTCAGTTTTACAACCAGTGAAAGTCAGTCACATTAGACAAATGGGTGCTCAGGATAATCCACAAGGATTACTCTCTAAATCTTTCAGAAACCCCTCCAGATCATCCACCCAAACGACAGCCCAAGCTGTCTGTCTCTCAGTGAGTGAGACCTTCTTGCTTCTGAAATTCAAGGCCTTCTGAACAACAGGATGGTAGAAGTAGTTCTGCTGGATCAACGGAACACAGGTTTCTACTCCCATTACTTCCTGGTTCCAAAGAAAGCAGGTGACATGCACCCAATTCTCAATCTAAGGAAGTTAAAGAAATTCCTTTACAAGGAGAAATTCAATATGATATCACTTGGCACTTTTTTACCTCTGATTCATCAAAACAATTGGCTAGCCTCCCTGGACATGTAGGATGCCTACCAACATGTCCCCATACACCCAAACCACCACAAGTATCTCCAATTTGTGGCATTGGGTCAGCACTGCCAATTCAGGGTCCTGCCTTTTGGGCTATCCTCGGCGCCTCAAGTCTTTACAAAGTACTTTGCAGTTCTCACAGTGCATCTCAGGAAACTCGGAATTCAAGTGTTCCCATATCTGGACAACTGGCTACTAGCAAGTCCCTCCAGACAAGAGACACAGGAAGCCGTGGCTATGGCTTCCAAGTTTCTCACGTCCACGGGAGTTCTATTGAATCTAGGAAAATCGCAGCTACAACCCTCCCAATAGCTCCTCTTCATTGGAGCCCTTCTGGATACCTCCTGTGCAAAAGCCTTTCTTCCGGAGGACAGGAGGAATGACATCCTTGTGATCGCCCATTTCAGCAGAGGGAATGACTCAGTTTGAGCCCTCTCGATGCAGCAGATGCTGGGTCTCATGGCATCCTCAATGTTCACTGTGCCTCTGGGTTGTCTTCACATGAGGACTTCTCAGTGGATGCTCAGTACTCAGTGGTCCCCAACCACACATCCCCAGTCCTTCCACATCAAGGTAACGGAACTTCTAAAATGGTCACTCACCTGGTGGACTCAAGAGGTCAACCTTCTGAAAGGGTTTCTCTTTGCTCCACTGGAATCTCAGATCTCCATCACCACGGATGCATCGCTGCTCGGATGGGGAGCTCACTGTCAAGATCTCTACACCCGAAGTCAATGGAATCGGGACGAGTCTCACCTCCACATAAATATCCTAGAAATGAGAGCTGTCCTGTACACAGTCCGTGCTCTGAAGGACATTCTCTGTCACAAGATCATTCTCCTTCAAACGGACAACAAAGCAGTGATGTACTACATCAACAAACAGGGTGGAGCACACTCTTAGCCACTGTGCAGGGAAGCGATTAGAGTGTGGAAATGGTGCCTGGAGCACAAAGCCTTAATCCAAGTGGTTTACTTTTTGGGAGTTCAAAACTATCTAGCAGATCAGGCCTTATGAGGACAGGTTGAAGGAAATGAATATGTACTCCCTGGAGGAGAGGAGGGAGAGAGGGGATATGGTAGAGACATACAAGTATCTTACAGGGAGGAACAGGGTGCAGGAATACACTATTTTTAAGCGAAAAAGATGTTCCAGGACTAGAGGGCATGGGATGAAGTTGGAGGGAGGGCGATTCAGAGGAAACGTGAGGAAGCATTTCTTCACAGAACGGGTGGTGGACAAGTGGAACACCCTGCCAGAGGAAGTGGTGGGGGCTGAAACAATCACGGGATTTAAGAATGCATGGGATAGACATAAAGGAATTCTGGAGGTCAGGGGTAAGGGGCAACAGACTTCTAGGAAAACATAAGCTGAACTTACAAGCTCAAATGGGCAGACTGGGTGGGCCACAGGCCCTCATCTGCCAACACTGTCTATGTATCTATGTATCATCTCAGCAGAACAGAAACAAATCCTCACGAGTGGTCTCTGAACACAAACGTCATGCAATTGCTCTTCAAAGAGTGGGGAACACCGGACCTGGACCTTTTTGCGTCCCCACTCAATGCAAAACTGCTTCTATTCTGCTCCAGAAATCCAGAACCTGGTACTTTCTGTCAGGATGCATTCAAACTGAGGTGGACAAGATAGAAACATAGAATTTGACGGCAGATAAGGACTGCTTGGCCCACCCAGTCTGCCCATTTCCCTGCCTATTGGATAAGCTGCAGATCCTAGTTAACCAGCAGCCTTCTTCTTTCTACCCCCACCCCCTAGAATTGCCTTATGACTCTCCCATGCATGCTTGAATTTCCACCACTGTTTTGACTCATCGCATCTTCCTCCGGAAGGTCGTCCCATGCATCCACAACCCTCTCTGTGAAAAATACTTTAAATTACCCCTGAGCCGCCTCTATCTTCAAATCTGTGCCCCTTGTTCTTGCACACCCCTTTTTTTGAAAGATGCTACCCTCTTGGACTTTGCTGATTCCCTTGAGGTACTTGAAAGTTTCTATCATGTCCCCCCTCTCCCTCCTTTCCTCGAGGCTATACATATTAAGCTCCTTTAGTCTCTCTTCATATGTCTTCCGGTGCAGACCCTGCACCATTTTAGTTGCCCTCCTCTGGACAGCTTCCATCCTGTCTATGTCTTTGTGAAGACTGGGTCTCCAGAACTGCATGCACTACTCCAGATGGGGTCTGACCAGCTGTCTATACAGAGGGATAATAACTTCCTGTTTTCTACTGGTGATGCC
Organism: Neoceratodus forsteri; assembly: GCA_016271365.2. Lineage (NCBI taxonomy): Eukaryota > Metazoa > Chordata > Ceratodontiformes > Ceratodontidae > Neoceratodus > Neoceratodus forsteri. The sequence continues at coordinate 1,319,765,180 of CM028131.1, forward strand.
TCTCCCTATGCATCCCAGTATCCCCCCAGCCCTCCTTGCTGCCCTCTCACATTGCTTGCCCACCTTTAGGTCATCTGATATGACTACCCCCAGGTCCTTTCCATTTTGTTGTCGTTAGTATCTCACCCCCATTGTGTACTCTTCCCTGGGTTTTTGTTTCCCAGGTGCATTACCTTGCACTTCTTAGCATTGAATCTAAGCTGCCATACATTTGACCATTCCTCTAACCTTGCCAAGTCCCTTTTCATCCTTTCCACCCCACCTTGTGCATCACCTCTGTTGCAGATCTTTGTGTCATCTGCAAAGAGACATACTTTTCCTTCCAGTCCCTCTGCAATGTCGCTTATAAAGACATTGAAGAGGACTGGTCCTAATACTGAACCCTGTGGTACCCCACTAGTAACCCCCCTTTCATCAGAGTGGACTCCATTTACTATTACTCTCTGTGTCCTATTTTCCAGCCAATTTTTTACCCAGGCTGTCATCTTGGGTCCCACTCCCAGGCTAGCTAACTTGTATATTAATCTTTTGTGTGGGACTGTGTCAAATGCCTTGCTAAAGTCTAGGTAGGCCATGTCCACAGCCCCTCCCTGATCTACTACTTTGGTCACCCAGTCAAAGAATCTATCAGATTTGTCTGGCAAGACCTTACCGCTGTGAATCCATGCTGCCTTGGGTCCTGTGCCCCTCTGGCCTCTAGATACTGACAATTCTTTCCTTCAGAAGTGATTCCATCATTTTCCTACCACTGAGGTTAAACTAACAGGTCTGGTAGTTTCCTGCTTCTGCCTTGCTCCCACCCCCTGTGAAGGGAATCACATCTGCCCTCCTCCAGTCCTCGGTACCACCCCATCCTCCCATGATTTGTTAAACAGGGTAGTCAGTGGTGTCACTAATTCTACCCTTAGTTCTTTAAATTCTGGGATGAATCCCATCAGGCCCCATTGCTTTGTCCACCTTCAGTTTTAAGAGTTCTTTCAGAACCCTTTCTTCTGTAAATGGGCTGGTATCAACTTCTGTATCCAGTGTATTTCTACTGTTTGTTCTAGGTACCCCCCTTCCTTTGTAAATACTGAGCAAAAATGTTTGTTTAGTATCTCTGCCTTTTCACAGTCCTCCTCTGCCACCTCCTCCCTTTATTAAGCCTCACTATCCCTCCCTTGGTCTTCTCCTTCGCCCCTGATGTACCTATAAAAGGTTTTATCCCCTTCTAACTGAGTTGGCTATCTTTTCTCGGTTTGGGCCTTTGCTGTTCTGACTGCCTTCCCAGCTTCCTTTGCTTTAACTGATACAGTTCTCTGTCCTGCTCCTTCTGTGATTCCTTGTACTTCCTGAAGCTTTCTTTTCTCTTGAACCTTCACTGCCACTTCCTTTGAGAACCATAGTGGTTTCTTGCATCGTTTAGTTTTGTTTATTTGCTTCACACAAAGGCTTGTTGCCTCTGTGATGGCAGTTTTTATTATTCCCCATTGTTCTTCCACCCCTCGTTCCTGCCCATTTGCTAGTGCATTCCTTAGGCACTTACCCATTTTGGCAAAGTCAGCCCTCCTAAAGTCCAGTAGCTTTGCCTTTGTATGGCTTGACTCTATTGCTGTGTTTATTGTGAACCATACTGTTCGATGATCGCTAGTTCCCAGATGGCTACCCACTTCTACATCTGTGATTCTCTCTTCATCTCCATTTGAGAGAGAACCAAGTCTGAATTACTCCCTCTCGAGTGGGCTCCAATACTAGTTTCTCATGTATGCCCCTGTAGGGCATCTAGCATAACCCCCACTCTTCAATGGCTGCGCAAGTAACTGCACTCCAGTTAACATCTGGCATATTCAGATCACCCATCAGCAATATCTCCCCTTTTTTTGCCATACTAAGTATACTTTCTATCATTTCCTTGTCCATTTCCTCCCCCTGAGAAGGGGGTCTGTATACAACCCCTGTGCGGATTGTGGTGCCATTGCCGGTCTCCAGATTTACCCACAGTGCTTCTTCTCCTCCCTGTTTTCTCTTTTGTTCTGTTACTTTGATTCCTTCCCTTATGTAAAGAGCTACTCCTCCTCCTCTTTTCCCCTCTCTGTCTCTCCTGTAGATAGTGTATCCTGGTATGTTTACGTCCCAGATGCTTTCTGTATGCATTTCCTCCTCTTCCCTTAGTTCAGAGGGTACTGCTCAAGCTGGAGGCACAAGGGGGCAGAATGATCCTCATCACCCCATTCTGGCCTCGTCAGATTTGGTTTCCATTAATCAATAGATTATCGGAAACTTCACCGAGACAGCTTCCACCTCAAACGGGCCTGCTGACCCAGGGCCCAGTGGTCCATCCCAACCTGAGATCCCTTCACCTCCATGCTTGGCTCCTGAGAAGATAGAAGTGGGTAGGTCTGACATTTCATGTAGGGTCTTAGACATTCTCCTAGCGGCGCAAGCCAGCTACTAGAAAAACTTATACGGAAAAGTGGAAACGGTTCTCCATCTGGTGTGCAGAGTTCTCCCCGGACCCCTTCTCCTGCCCACCTAACAAAGTCCTGGAATATCTTCTAGACCTGTGAAATACAGGACTGCAATACTCAACCGTGAAGGTTCACTTCTGCGCGACCTCAGCTTACCACGAGTCTGTACACTCCATGTCTCTGGCTTAGTTACCTTTGGTTAAGAGGTTCCTTAAAGGTATACTTCACACTAGGCCACCTGTCAGAAGATCGGTAGCTGCCTGGGACATTAACCTTGTGCTAGACATGCTCACCCATAAACCATTTGAGCCCCTAGCAACTTGTGAGATGAAGTTCCTGACCTGGAAGACCACCTTCTTGGTAGCCATTACCTCCGCTCACAGTGTCTAAAATACATGCATTGGTCACAGATCCCCGGTATACTGTATTTCACAGAGACAAGGTGGTTCTCCGAACTCACCCTAAGTTTCTCCCCAAAGTAGTCTTGGAATTCCATCTGAACCAGCCCTTGGTTCTTCCGACATACTTCACGAACTTCCGGAATGAGGGGGAGCATACCCTGCATTCTCTAGATGTTAAAAGGGTTTTGTGGTTCTACATTGACAGAACCAAAGAGATCCGCAAATCTAGATAACTATTTGTCTCTTTCAGCATGGCCCAGCTGGGTCAGTCTGTTGCTATCAGATGTATTTTAGCGTTGCTAGTTGCATGTCTCCACCAATGCTACTCCATGGCACAGGTTAAACTGGAAGGCAGAGTATATGCTCATCCTACCAGGGCAGTCGTGGCATCTCTGGCAGAAATTCAAAATGTGCCCATTGCAGACATCTGCAGTGCAGCTACTTGGAGCTCTGCGCACACTTTTGTGACGCACTCTGCTTTGGATGTCCATGCCAGGCAGCATCAATCCTTTGGCAGGACAATCCTTAATGTACTCCTGTCCTAAGTGAGCTCCTCTCTCCTGCCGCCCTTCTCGGGGGGATTATTTCAGCTCGGTACTCTCCCATCAGTGTGAATGAGTGGTGTAGACCTTATGTCCAGGAAGACATGAAAATTACGTACCTACTGTAATCCTTGATCTTGGATGGAGCCTCCACCACTCATTCACACGCCCACCCTCCATCCCCCGAGTTCACTTATCTGTTTTTGGTTTTCACTTCCTCGATGGCTGCACTGTGAAGATTCTGTTGTGTTGACCCTTCTTATGTGGGCCATTCAGACTATCTTATCCGACATAGGTCAGTTTCACTAAATTAGTTTATGCTGCACCTCCTTGGTAAAAAAGGTACTGAAGTGGTTGGAGGGTTGACACTGAAGTAACCTATACGGCATGAGCCAGGCTCGCGGCGCCACTTCCTTGTGGCCCTACCTATGCGCCATCCCTCCTGAAGATTTTTGGCTCTCGCTGGGTTCTAGTGGCTCCAGCGTAGTCCCATTAGTGTGAATGAGTGGTGGAGATTTCATCCAAGAAGATCAAGAATTATGGTAGGTACGTAATTTTCATTTCCATCTGGTCCTGCGTCTGAGGTTTAACCCAAACCCTGTACAGTAGCCTATTACATTTTTTAAATATAGGTTCACCCTGTTTTGGTTTCACCCCCAGCTGCTTAAAATAACCCTGGAGAGAAACATTGTTAGCTTTTTCTGAAAGAAAATCACAGTCAGTGATCAGTTTAGTTTCAGCATTTTCTTATGTTATGTCCATCAGTCTTTTGTTGCCACTGTTTCTTCAGGCATCGTCTTTCTTTCCTGGACTTCCGGATCTTGGAGATGTGTTCAAACAAGTCTGAATCAAAATCAGCGAAAGAAAAAGAGTACCCACAATCAGATTTTTCTTACCTGAGCTCTTGTCACCACAGTTGCTGAAACATAAGGATTTACTCCCGCTTTAATTAACTCAGTAAATCCTGGAACGTCATTTCAAGTAATCACAGGTACAGGTAATTTAGGTACTACCCCCCACTTTCATTTGATGTGACACACCCTTAATAGTCAGAGTCACTTGAGTGGTGGGATAGTATCGAGTGTCCCGGTGGATGCAGATGACACCAGTACCTGGTCCTTTTGGGCATTGTTTTCCCAGCACTTCAGTATGCACTAGTGTCTGTCTGCTTCCCAAATCTATAAGTCCCTTCACAGTCTTATCTCCCACCTTCACATCTGTTAAGTACTTGCCCCAATTTGCTAAGGACAAATCTGCTCTAGTGTCAGTCTTCTTACTACGGCAATTTCTTGCAATATGACCTGGCTTATTACAGTTATAGCAAATGAAGTCTTTGGGTGCAGATTTGCTACCCCCACCAGAGTTCTTATCAGACTTGGAGTTTAAATGGGAAAAAGAGTGTCTTACCGATGCTTGGCTGTTACCTCACTGCTATGGCTTCTGTCTGGCCATTTGGTAGTCTACAGCCAAAGAAACAGCCTTTTCCCCACTTTCTGGTCAGTGTTCTTTTACCCAAAGCTGTACGTCTGTGGGTTGGATGTTGATGAACTATTTCATTACAAATGTTTTGATGATCTGTGGGAGTGTTTTTCCCTCTGGTTGGAGCCATTTCATAAGGAGTTCTCTGAGTCAGGTGAAGGCTTCTCAAGGATTGTTGACTGAGTGGTATTTCAGAGACCGAAATCTCTGCCTGTAGGTCTCTCCTGAGATGTCATATCTTTTAAGGACCTTTCTTTTCACCAGGTCATAGTTTTCTGACTGTGCAGTGTCCATATTCCTGTAGGCAAGTTGGGCTTTCCCTGTCAGGTAAGGTAGCAGTCTAATTGCCCATTGCTGCTTTGGCCACTGGCAGGCTGTGGCAACCCTTTCAAAAGTTGTCAGGTATGCTTCAATATCATCCGAGGGACACAACTTTGTAAGTTTAAGGTCTTTTAAGTTGTTTGTGTTTTGTTGCTCTGCTGGATCGGTGCCAGATCTTCCAGCTTTGATAGCTTGTAACGGCATCCAGCCAATACTGCTCCAGTCACTGCATCTCTTCTCTGCTGCACCTGTTGCTGCATCTCTTCTTTTCTTTGCTTCTCTGTCTCTTGTTGTTGTATAGCCCACCATTTGAAAAAGGCAGTCAGGCTTTCAGGTTCTGTCACTGCCTACTTTTTTTTCCCTTGACTGGTGCTGGCTGTACGGTCTCAGTTTGGACTTTTGTTTCTGCTTCTAGTTTGGCTGCCATTCTTCTGGTAATCACTCCTGGACTTGCTGCTGCAGAATCCATACCTTTCTTCTGTGCTTCCCTGGTACCAGGTCTAGTACTCACGCACACAACTCCTGGCTCAGAGTATGCACGGCGTAAATGCCACTTAGGCTGATACCATCTGTCGTCGAGGCACAGGTCAGGAAGCATAGGAAAACCAGGAGCAGTATCAAAATTCGCAAATAGCATTTTATTTTTCTCAATAACAGCAAAATAAAAATTATTCAGTATAGCTTTTTACAAAGGCAGTACAAACTGAAAATTAAGTCCTTCTGAGGGTATCTCTTAATTCCAAGTTGCAGTCTCTCACTCTCCTTGTCTCTGTAGCAAAAGCATTGCTTCTCTTTTTATATGTCTTTGTCTGGGAACCTCGTTAAGAGATGTTCTGCTTCTCACAGAATGTTCTTGTAAGTTTCAGTCTTTGCAAGTGCAACAAAAAGAACATAGTGACCCAGAACTGACCTCTTGTTTACAGTTCTGCAAAAGGCTTAAAAACTGCATCTTAGGTTAACCCCTTGAGTTCCAAATAGCTTTTTGCAATCATTTCAACAGTATAACTATATATAGTTAAAGGGATCCCAGTATCAGTGACATTTCCACATAAAGATTCACATATATTTTTATACCCACAGAAATGGCAAGGGAAGACAGAGAGATAGCGAGAGGAGGAGAATTGCAAAACCGTCGGAGTGATCAGTTCCTAGGTCTCACAAGAAAATTTGGTTGCACAACCAGACAAGAGACAGAAAAGGAGAAGATGGAATAGATCCTTGCATTTAAACTCTTTCTAAATAACAAATGGGACAGGGTGTTATTCAACCCTGTCACAGCTGATGCAACCCCTCACCCCCAACCTGACCTCCCACTGTGCACCCGCCACCTCACACCCCCTAGACACCCCATACATCCTCACTTGAACAGATCCCAGTGTGAAGATCCACTGTCCCATGGAAGACACATCTTGCTGCTGGAACTGGTTACTGCTATATGAGAAATAAGTTAAGTATAGTTGAAAACCAATTGAAATACATTGAACTGCACTTACCTTATTTCTCACATTGCAGTCCCCAGTTCCAGCAGCAAGACGTGTCTTCAGTAGGAGAGTGGATCTTCGCACTGGGACCTGCTCAGGTGAGTGAAGGTGTGTGACAGAGTCTGTGGTGAGGATGAGTGGGGGCTCAGTGGGGAGGTCAGGGCTGGGGGTTGGGCGACATCATCCCGCTTCAGTCTGCCCTGTTAATCGGGTTAATCGCGGGTCAAGGGCCTGAGGGCATCCATCCCTTGCATACTTAAGCAGTATGCACCTTGCGCTGACCAGATCTATCACCTGGCTTTTTAACCTCTCGATTAGTGCGTCTACTGTCCCGTCCACCTGGAAAACTGCCAGAACCATCCCTATACAAAAAAGGCGATGTCAAACTCACGTCCAACTACTCGCCCTATATCTCTTCTGCCCACTCTCAGTAAGCTGCTTGAAAAAATAGTCCACCACCTGCTTGCTGCTCACCTTGACATGTTTAATCTTCAAACCCTGTGCTTACATGGTTTCGGCCCAGTCACAGTACCACCTCTGCTTACACAACTTACAAATGACATCAGAAATAATATGGATGATAGGCTACTCACTGGGGCCGTCTTTGTAAACCTGTCTAAAGCCTTCGACATGGTACACCATCCTCTCATGCTAAAGAAGCTCCAATCCATTGAGCATCTGACCAAGCCCTCTCCTGGTTCCATAGCTATCTTGACAATCGGACTCAGGCGGTAGCATTTCACAAGGCCCTTCCTCCCCAAACATCTCCAGTGGAGTTCCCCAGGGATCCACTCTTGGACCTCTACTCTTCTCCTCTTCCTAAATGATATTCCCCACCATGTCCGGCATAGCTGCAGTGCATGAACGACCTTGTTCTCTACTCCGGGTCCAAAATCGGTTGCTGCCATCAACTCCACTCTCACTAATGACTTCCAATTCCTGCAGACCTGGCTCTCTAGCAACCACCAAGTCCTGAACCTAGAAAAACCTGTGCTATGCTATTCGGATCCTCTAAAAACTGTCTGCCCCTGCGAACAGGCTCGGGTTCAATGCCTTGACGGCTCCCTCATCTCAAACACTGAGTCCTTCAAGTACCTTGGGGTCACTTTGGATCCCACACTTGACCTGTTTCAACATGTCAATATGGTGTGCCGTGCCGTGCCGTCAATGCTAAAATTGGCGGAGCTTATCGCGTGCGCCACTCCCTCACTCCTTCCGCTAGACTTTCTGTTGCGAGAGGTATTCTCTTACCCCAGCTCCAATATGCTCTGCCCCTCCTCTTTGCTGCAAACTCCGCTACACTCCACAAATGGGACACTGTCTACAACAACATCTGTAGATTCGCCTTAACTGCCCCATGTCTTACCCATCATTGTCTCCTTTATGCTGGCTTAAATTGGCTGTCACCTAAGGATATTCAAGCCTACTCCCTGGACTGCTTTATCGACTCCCTGTCTAGACCTCCCTGCCCTGTCTATCTTGCCAACCTCCTGACTCCTGCCTCACACACCGTACCCTCAGGTCTTCCTCTGTCCCCATGCTCTCCACTAGACCTTGCACTGACAAATGGGTGAACAGGCATTTGCCCATTTGCTCCCAAATTCTGGAACTCACTCCCCTTATGACGAAACATCAGCCTCCCATCGAGAATTCAAAACTCGCTGTTCACCCACACCTCCTAGCCTCTTATGACAGAGTGCTCTTAATTTGCTTTGTCCCACTGCAGGCTGTCGGTCTGACCCTGAGTACTACACTAATGTTCTCCCCATGCAATACGCTTGTCTAGGTGGCTCTGAACCTTGATGTGTCTTTACTGTACTCAGCTGTCTTATGGTTGCCCTAATTGTTTTATTTTACATCCTTATTATGATCTATGCCTAAAATGTACCCATATGTAACTATTACTGTGCTACCCAATGTATATCTTGTTTTGCTCCTGTACACCTATATTATGTCTGTGCATTTCTGCATATTGTAACCAATGTCCTATGCTCTCCCGGGTCGTGCCTGAAAATAGGCAGGTCTGTTGCCTAGCGCACTTACCCGGTTACCAAAAGCTAATAAATAAATAAATCCCCATCTAGTGTGAGGCCCCATACCCAAACTGAGCTCTGGAGCCCCCCTTGCCTCCAGGATACCCTTGTGTTTATCCAACTCCTTCTTAAATTGTGTGACTGTTTTAGCCCCTACCACCCCCTCTGGTAGGCTATTCCAGGTGTCCACCACCCTCTCCATGGAAAAATATTTTCTCACGTTTCCCCTGAGCCTTCCCACCTCTAACTTCATTTTGTGCCCCTTGACTTGCAGCATCTCTTACTTTGGAAGATTTTTCCTTCCTGTACTCTGTTTATACAGGTGTTGTATTTGTATGTCTCAGTCATGCCCCCTCCTTTCCTCCAGGGAATACATATTTAACTCCTTTAGTCTTTCCTCATAGGTTTTATCCCACAGGCCCTGCACCATTTTACTTGCCCTCCACTGCACTGTCTCCACCCTGTCTATGTTTTTTTTGAGATACGGCCTCCAGAACTGGACACAGTATTTGAAGTGCGGACTCACAAGTGTCTTATTCAGGGGCAAGATGACCTCCCTTTTTCTACTCGTGATACTCCTCCTTATGCATCCAAGTATCTGGCTAGCCTCTCCAGCTGCCTTATCGCTCTGCCTACTTTCTCTTAGGTCCTATGAAAAGATAACTCCCAGGTCCCTTTCCTGCTTTGTGACTGTCAGTACCTCCCCACCTAGTTCGTATTTTGCCCCGGGTTCTTCTGCCCTATGTGCATGATCCTGCACTTCTTTGCATTGAATCCCTCCTGCCATTCCTCAGACCATTTCTCCAGTTTTCCAAGGTCTTCCCTCATTCTTTCAACACCCTCTGGAGTGTCCACTCTGTTGCATACCTGTGTGTTGTCTGCAAAGAGGCATACCTTCCCCTCTAGTCCCGCTGCAATCTCCCAATGAAGACATTGAAAAGGACTGGCCCCAACACCAACGCCTACGGCACCCTGCTCGTCACTTCTCCCTTTCCAGAGTACTCCCTGTTTACCGCAACCCTCCAACTCCTGCCATTCAGTCAGTTCTCCACAGAACTATTTTAGGATCCACCTCTAAGCTGCGCACTTTGTTAATCAGCCTTTAATGGGGGACGATGTCGAAGGCCTTTCTGAAGTCCAGATAGGCCACATCCACTGCACCTCCATGATCCACTACCTTAGTTACCCAGTCATGCCATAGATTAGTACAGTGAGTTAGTGCTAAACACAGTGCTTATCCTAGTCAAGTCAAACTTTATTTATACAGTGCCTAATCCCTGGGGCTCTACATGCTTTACATGGAGGTGTCAATGGGAACATACAATTAAAAAAGTTTAAAATCAAACATTACTCAATTAAAGAGCTGCTGACGCCTCAAAGAAAACTGAAAAACATAATATTTAGATACAATTTACTTTGCATTCCATATGTATTCAATAGATTTATACTCCCCATTCCTCATTACTGAGACATTTGCATGGAAACATGCTCTACATCCCTTACAGTTGATCTGTCTCTTTAGCTTACTCTGTTCTTCATATCATAGTCCTCTGTTGTGACATCACAATCTGTTGCCATGGTAGTAATTGTGATGTCACAAGTAGAGTATTATGACCTCAGGTAGGGAGAAAGCAATAGGAATAGATGAACTGTTCGGGAGTAAAGATCTCATTTTCATGCATGTGGCCTCAGTAATAAATTATAGGGAGGAATAATACAGAACTTATGTGAAATACATGCTGTACTGTGTCTAAACATTATGTTTTGTAAAAGTTGTCCTAATGGTGTCAGCTGCTCTTTAATTATACATAATTCCTCCATAAATACAGTAAACATTAGGGTTAGATGTGTAAGTAAATAAATGCCATATAAGGCAGTGTAACTGTTACTGTGTGTGTGTGGCAATGCTGTCTGTGTGTGTGTAGACAGTGCACTGCTGTTATACTGGAATATACTATACTGTATATGCATATATGTGTATATATATTAGTCAGTGTGTGTGTGTGTGTGTGTATCACAACAATTTAAAAAGTGCAGTTGGGTGGCTCAGTGGTTAGTGCAAAAATTGCTAGTTTACACATTCTCACTGCCCGCAATACCATTATTTTGCAGCCATATTGGCTCTTGCTTGAGTTTGTTATAAAGTTGTAGTCGGCGGCTGTTCCTTGTGGCAGCATGATCGCGATCAAAGCCAGCAGAGACTGCACACAATCACTTTTAAAGCCGCTACCTATTTGACATCTAAATCTTTCAGTTTTTGTAAATTTTCTAAGGTTTATATATATATATATTTGTTCATTATCATAGTTTTTCTCTCTCTGATCTGTATTTTCAAAATTTTAAATACAAATTGCAATCTTGATTGCTTCCCAATGTCAGGGAAATGAGAAATAGGCTACAAAAACCTCTGTTGACAAAGACTATGGCAGAGTTTTTGTAGTTTTGTTTTTAAAGTCTTCTGGTTTCCTTTTCTGGGTCCCAGCTTGAAATTGTTTTCATGTTTTACTCCAAATAGGCCTGAAACTAGTTTTTTGGGGCTAATTGAGAAACTTTCTTACTGACTCGTAACAAATGAGATCGGTTTTGGAGTGCTTCTGCCAGAGATTTTAAAGGAAAACTGTCTAAATTAGGGGCTTCCACCCCTGAAAAGCTTACCCTCCTGTTTAGCTTTCTACACTGTAAGTGGTGTTTTTCTCACGCCACAACTGAGTGTATTTTACTTGCGAAAAGTCCGTAACCCGGAAGTATGGCAGACAAGGGGTGGACCTCCATTAACTGTAATGGTACGGTGCCGCACCGCTCACTGCAGTACATTTGTATTGAAGCGAGTGGTGTGGTGCCGCACCATTACAGTTAATGGAGCCCTCCAGTGTCTGCCATACTTCTGGGGTTGCGGACTTTTTGCAAGTAAAACACACTCAGTTGCAGTGCAAGAAAAATGCCACTTCTAGTGTAGAAAGCTAAACCGGATGGTAAGCCTTTCCGGGGCGGGAGCCCTTTAATTTAGACAGTTTTCATTTAAAGCACTCAGTTTCATCACTGTTGAGAAATTCAGAAGTCGGCTCACAAAGACTATGGTTGACGGATGTAGGGATCACAGAGGACAAGGTACTGGAAGGGCTAAGGGCATTAAGGGTGGACAAAGCACCTGGCCCAGATGTCATTCATCCTAGGATGCTAAGGGAGTTAGCAGAGGTCCTGTTGAGGCCACTGGCTGACCTGTTCAATACCTCCCTGGACACGGGATGTTTACAACAGGACTGGAAGATAGCCCATGTGATACCCATCCACAAAAGTGGCCCAGGGGATGAACCAGGGAACTAAAGGCCAGTGAGCCTCACATCAATTGTGGGGAAGCTCATGAAAACCATCCTTAAAGAGCGACTGGTGAGCTTCTTGGAAGAAAACAGTCTCCAGGATAGTCTGTAGCATGGGTTTGCCGCAGGAAGATCATGTCGGACCAACCTTGTAGAGTACTATGACTGGGAGATGCAGGAACTTGACAAAGACCATGCAGTGGACTTCAGCAAGGCCTTTGATTCAGTACAGCATGGGAGGTTTGGGGGGGGGGCTGGAATTCGTGGGGGCAGGATCAAAATTGGTGAAATGGATCATGAACTGGCTGAGAGGAAGGCAGCAAAGGGTGATAGTGGAGGGGGAACTTTTGTCACCAAGAGCGGTGACGAGTGGGGTACCACAGGAATCTGTACTGGGACTGGTGCTGTTTGGGATATTTATTGCTGATATCTCACACGGGATCTGGAGCAAGATCAGTCTGTTTGCAGATGATACCAAAATGGGGGGTGGAAGGGGTTGCAGGAGGACCTGACTAAGCTGCAGAAGTGGGCGGAAACATGACAGTTAGGATTCAATGCCAAGAAGTGCAAGGTTCTGCACTTTGAAGCAAAGAACCAGGGGTAGGAACTATTACTTGAAGGGAGCACAGTTGGGAAGCACTATAGAGAAAAAGGACCTAGGAATAATCATAACAGGAAGCATGAACAACTCTGCTCAGTGCAGGAAGGTGGCACTACAAGCCAACAAAATGCTGGGGTGTATAGCTATGTGGATCTCATCCAGAAGGAAGGAAGTTATACTTCCCATGAACAGATCATTGGTCAGGCCCCACCTGGAGTATTGCATGCAATTCTGGCACCCATTCCTGAAGAAGAACATCAGGTTATTGGAGGGGGTGCAATGCAGGGCCACAAAGATGATCCAGGAATAGAGAGACAGGCCCTATGAGGACAGACTGGCAGAGTTAAAGATGTATTCATTGGAGGAGAGGAGGGATAGAAGGGATATGATAGAGACCTTTAAGTACCTGAAGGGGGTTTGGATTCATTGGTGACTGGGGACCCATCTGGAGGGATGGAGGTTTGTTCAAGCCTGACGGCCTGCATCCATCCTGGAGGGGAATCCAAGCACTCAATGATAAGTTTAAATGCTACATTGACAAGCATTTAAACTAGCAAAGGGGGGTGCAGGCCAGCAAGGATGATACCTACTTGCTCACCCCACAGCTAGTAATGGAACCAGTGAACCAGAGGTGGCTATCTCTGCAAAGCAGTGTGCAAAAGATGGAGATTAGTGTCCAAAAGGTGGATAAGCAGAAAAGGGGCAAAATTCAGCAGAAGGGCAGACAGCAAGGAGAACCAGGGATAAATGACAACCAAGGAAGGGGCTGGAGTAGAACAGTGAAGCAGTCTAGGGAGGTCAAATCATGGAAAGCCATGTGTGCAAATGCCAGGAGCCTTAGCAACAAGATGGAAGATCTGGAGGCTGTCATGGTACAGTCAGACCTGGACATTGTGGCCATCACTGAAACCTGGTGTAATGATAACCATGATTGGGAGATGGCCATACCTGGCTACAACATATTCAGAAGAGACAGAGCAGGCAGGAAGGGAGGAGGAGTGGCACTGTATGTGAAAAATGACATAAGGGCCACACAGATCCAGGAGGAACAAAATGGGGGAGAGATACTGTGGGTTAAGCTGGAAAGGAAAATGGGGCCAGCCATCTGCACAGGTGTGGTCTATAGACCACCAGCCCAGGAGGAAGAAACAGATAGGGAGCTGATGCTAGCCATCCAAAGGATGGCAGACAAGGTGAGTGGTACGGTTGGAGACTTCCAATATATCAGACGTGGACTGGAGCATCCCAGCAGCAGCATCAACTAGGAGCAGATTTATCCTGGACTCCTTCAGGGTGCCTTCCTCACAACTGGTCATGGAACCAACTCCTGCAGAAGGCAATACTGGACCTTGTGCTCACAAACAGGGACAGATGGGGGTACAGTGGGGGAGCAATCTGGGAACAGTGACCACCAGTCATTGTGGTTTGAAATCACAGAAAGAGCAGAACCAAACCACACAAAACACGATCCTGGATTTTAGGGGCAGACTTTGGGAAAATGGGAGATGCTTGAAAGAGGCATTAAGGGAATGGGACAGGAATCAGGGATTGAGGAACAGTGGGCAGTATTTAAAATGAGGATTATAAGAACAACAGAATTATGCATTAAGCAGGTTAGCAAGAGGAAAAGAAAGAGGAGACCATTATGGTTTTCCAAAGAGTAGCAAAGAAGTGAAAGCCAAAAAGATTGCATTCAGGCAAAAAAGACACAGGCAGAAGGGGATAGGGAGAAGTACCAGGAGAAACAAAGGAGGCAGGAAGCCAGTAAGGGAAGCCAAAGCTCAGACAGAAGAACACATTGCAAAATCAGTGGTTAAAGGGGACAAACCTTTTACAGGTACATAAGGGAAAAAGAAGGACAAAGGAGGGATAGTGAGACTGAAGGGGAGGATGGGGCAGCGTGGAGGATGACAACAGTAAAGCTGACATATGAACAGGTATTTCTGCTCAGTCTTTACTAAGGAAGAGGGGTAATGGGTCTGGAAGGGGTACAAGGGTGAGAATGGTGCAGAAATGGACACAAGTCCCTTTACGAGAAAGGGTCCTGAAGGAACTGGAAGTAATAAGAGCTGATAAACAATAGGGCCAGATGGGGTGCACCCAGGGTCATAAAGAACTAAGAGAGGTGGTGGCTGAACCTCTGCTATCCTGTTCAGCCAATCACTGGAAACAGGGAGGTACCCAAAGACTGGAGGACAGCAGATGTAGTCCCCTTACAAAAGTGGGAACAAAGAGGAAGCGAGGGAACTACAGACCAGTCAGCCTCACCTCGGTAGTGGGAAAGATCATGGAAGCACTACTGAAGGAGAGATTGGTGGAACATCTGGTTGTCAATGGACTACAGGACCCAAGGCAGCATGGTTTCACCAGGGAGGTCATGTCAGACCAACCTCATTGAATTTTGACTGGGTGACTAGGAGGTGGATCAGGGAGGGCAGTGGACATGGCCTATCTGGACTTCAGCAAGGCCTTTGACACTGTGCCACATAGAAGACTATTACACAAACTGGGGAATATGGGTGTGGGCAGGACAGTAGTGTGGTGGGTAGGTAACTGGCTGGGTGGCAGGACACAGAGGGTGGTGGTAAATGGCTGTCACTCCACAGAGGAAGAGTGACCAGTGGGGTACCAGGGATCAGTGCTGGGACCGGTCCTATTCAACATCTTCATCAGTGACATTGCACAGGATATAGAAGGCAGAATTTCACTGTTCGCTGATGACACAAAGCTCTGTAATATAGACACACCAGAGGGTGTAGACAGAATGAGAAGGACCTGCAGAAACTTGAAGAATGGTCAGGGGTTTGGCAGTTGAAATTCAATGCAAAGAAGTGCAAGATAATGCATATGGGGCACAAAAACCCTGGCACAATATATCAGTTGAGGGGTGAGGATATAGCATGCACCAAGCAGGAAAGGGATCTTGGGTTGTCATCTCTGATGACCTCAAGGTGAGGGAAACAGTGTGACAAGGCATCAGGTAAAGCAAATAGGATGCTGGGATGTATAGGCAGGGGCATCACCAGCAGGAAAAGGGAGGTCACACTCCGCTATACAAGACACTAGTGAGGCCTCACCTGGAGTACAGTGTACAGTTCTGGAGACCATACCTACGTAAGGACATAGACAGGGTAGAGAAGGTTCAGAGGAGGCAACAAAGATGGTGCATGGGTTGCATCACAAGTCCTATGAAGACAGGTTGAAGGAACTGAACATGTACTCCCTGGAGGAGAGGAGGGAGAGGGATATGATAGAGACATACAAGTATCTTACAGGGAGGAACAGGGTGCAGGAAAACACTATTTTTAAGCGAAAAAGATGTTTCAGGACTAGAGGGCATGGGATGAAGTTGGAGGGAGGGGCGATTCAGAGGAAACATGAGAAAGAATTTCTTCACAGAACGGTGGTGGACAAGTGGAACACCCTGCCAGAGGAAGTGGTGGGGGCTGAAACAATCACGGGATTTAAGAATGCATGGAATAGACATAAAGGAATTCTAGAGGTCAGGGGTAAGGGGAAATAGACTTCTAGGAAAACAAACTGAACTTACAAGCTCAAATGGGCAGACTAGGTGGGCCATAGGCCCTTATCTGCCGACACTGTCTATGTATCTATGTATCTATGTAACAAGACAAACATAGATTTTCCAACTGAGAAGAGGAGGGGACATGAGAGGGTATGGACTGAGATTGTAAGGGGGAAGATTTAGGAGGGAGGTAAGAAGACATTTTTTCTCAAAGGGTGGTGGGCAAGTGGAAACCTCAACAGAAGAGTTGGTGTCTTTTAAGACAGTGGGCAGTTTCAAGAGGGGTTGGGACAGGGTATGGGGAAGAGATACTGTGATGAGGGGCAGGAGGGGTAGCTGCAAGATGAGGGGCTATCTATGCACTCGAGCAGACTTGATAGACCATGTGGCCTGTTTCTGCTGGCAATTTTTTATGTTCGTACGTTCAATATTTATACCGGCTCTCAAGGACGGAGTTTGGACAGGTTTCAGGGCTGCTCTTTGTGGTCTCACGTCTGAGTCAGGAAAGCCTAAAAAAGAACTAGGCCTATTGGTTTTAAAAAGTGCACACAATGTGGCACCAGTTTGCCTAAGGCAGATAGATATACAGTGTTACAAGTGTTTTGGCACAGCACGTGATTAGAACTGTAAGCTGTGCAAAGTGTTTTGTCCTAAAACACATAAAAGGACACAGGCTAAAAGGCTTTCACTGTCAGCCCCAGCCTCTCTAATTCCAAGGAGTGTTCCTCTGTAAAGGTTGTGAACTCTAGTCATCATGTCAGCAGAGACAGCTTCTCTGAAGAATATAACCTCTCAAGCAAAATCCTCAAAGAAGCTTCCTAAAGAGCACAAAGCCACTTCTGATGATTGCCCAGAAAAGGATGAAAAAATAAAACAGAAATGCCATGCGAAGTATCAGCATCGGCCACAAGTGTTAAAAAAAACTCAGGACAGAACAACATAAGCAGCCTGAGAAACAGGAGACTACTGTGGCTCCAACTCAGCCCACTATGCTTTCCATGGAAGAATTCAAACAGATGTGGGAATTCTTCCAGACTATAAAGGATCAGGCTGAAAAACACAGTCCCTCTGCACCTCTCAGTCTGGCTGAATACCTCCTAGATGAGGATGAAGAGAATCTTGTAACACCTGGGGCAGATTTTCAAAAATGGGCAAAGCAGAGTGCAAAGGTTTGCACTGTGCTTGCCCATTGCCCACGATCCTGAGGATGCGATACTCAGTCGGAAAGTGCACTAGCGCTATCCAACTGAATACACGGGCATGTCAGCCCAGTGCAAAGCTGAGCAATGCTGCCCTGACATGGATCCTGGCAATGCAGGGAACAGCGCCCCCAGACATGATAGCGCCAGTAGCTCCCAGCACGATATTCAGACAGCACCATGCAGATGAGCCCATTGGCCATGCAAGGGGCCATTTGCATGCCCATTATGGGCACAAATTGCATGGGAAGCGGTTGCAGGTTTGTACCCCTGTGACTGGCTCTGCCCCATCCCTTGCCCGGTCCTGTAACAGTCAAGTATTCTCTGGTGTCTAGTAGCACACCCTACCCTCCAATCCACATCACCAGTAAAACATGAGTATTCCCTGGTGTCTAGTGGTCCCCCTCACTCTCTGATGGCTGGCCTGTATAATTGTAAAACTTTACCTGGCATCTAGTGGTCCCACCCAAGCTCCAAACGCTGTCCCATACAATTGTAAAACCTTCCCAGGTGTACATTAGTCCCCCACCCTCTGATTAGGGTCCTGTACAGTTTTACTCCTTTCCCTTGTGTCTAGTGGTCCCTCCCACCCTCTGATCGCCATCCCATACAATTGTAAAACTTTCCCTGGTGTCTCCTGGTCCCTTTACCCTCCAGTCGCTGTCCTGTATAATTGTAAAACTTGCCCTGGTGTCCAGTGGACTCCCCCTTCCTGCCCTCCGAGCACCATCCCGTACAATTTTAATCATTTCTCTTTTATCTAGTGGTCCCTACCCACCATCTGATCACTGTCTGGTATAATTGTAAAACTTTCCCTAGTGTCTAGTGGTACTCCCACCTTCCAATTGCCACCCTGTACAATTTTAAACCTTACAGTGGTGTCTAGTAATCCTCCCACCCGCCAGTCGCCATCCCATATAATTTGTTAAACTTTCTCCGGTGTCCAGTGGTCCCCCCGCCCTCCGATCACCATCCTGTGTAATTGTAAAACTTTCCCAGGTGTCCAGTGGTCACCGGCACTCTCCCTTTGCTGTCCCATACAGTTGTAAACCTTTCCCTGGTATCTAGTGGTCCCTCCACCCTCTGATCTCCATCCTGTATAAGTTTAAAACTTTCTCTGGTGTCCAGTGCCCCCCCCCCGCCCTCCAGTCATCAGTCCTGTATCATACCACATATCACCTGGTGTCTACTGGTCCACCACACTATGAGCACCAACCAACCCAGCTTGCCACCCCCCCCCACCTTACTGGTTTTGACAGATAAAAAATGGAAAAACCCTCGGCTCACCCAAAAACCTCACAGAAACAACAGAACACTGCTGTAAACGATAAAAGCAGAAATTTAATTACATCCAGCAGCACCCCTCACAAAAAGATCTACCACGGCAACCCATGTGGCGAGCTCCTCTCACCACCATGGCCAGTCGCCGTATGCAGTGACAGAGAGTGCACATCCCTTGTGCTGTAAAGGGAGCACTCATGGTGACTGGAGGACTACTGGACACCAGGGAAAGGTTTAAAATTGTATGGGACAGTGATTGGAAGGCAGGGGCACCCCTGGACAACAGGGAAAGTTTTACAATTATACGGGATGGCAGTTGTAGGTTGGGGGAGATCACTGGACATCTGGGGAAGTTTTAAGCTTTTACAGGACAGTGATCAGAGGGTGGGGGGACCACCGGATACCAGGGAAAGTTTTAAATTTGTACGGGACAGTGATCGGAGGGTGAGGGCACCACTGAACACCAGGGAGACGTTTAAAATTGTTGGGGATGGTGATCAGAGGGTGGGGAGGGGGACCACTGGACACCAGGGAAAGTTTGAAACTTATACAGGATGGTGGTCAGAGTGTGAGGGGGCCACTAGACACCAGGGACAGTTTAAACAGTCTACAGGATGGTGACTGGAGGATGGGGGTACCACCGGGCACCAGGAGCTTACTTCATTTTAATGGGGCCAGGGTTCAGAGAGTGGGAGGGTGCCACTAGCCATCAGGAAGCAGGCCTGCTCCCCCACCACCAGTGCAGTTGTTGGCTTCAGTGGCTCCACCGACCGCTAGGGTTGCTCAGATTAAGTCAGGCTTCTTCTTGGTGGTAACTGCCCAGCATAAAGTAGCTGCGCTACTCCCTTCGTGCAGTGCTACTGCACTGAATAATGTGCTGAGCTGGGATTCCTGTCCCTGCCCCCTACCTTTGTCCACTGCATGCATTTTTTTTTGTGTGCACACTAACCCTTTTAGAGCGTGCCCCTTTGGATTTTGTGCATAGGTACAAACCCCAGGCAAACGGGGCACAATCACTTTGCCTACTGGGCAGAGCTTGAATATCTGGCCCCTAATGTCACTGGGAATGAGGACACTGGCTCACCCCCCCCCCCCAAACATCTAGATGGCTTCCCTTCTTACTCAGCTTTTTTGAGAGGAGGAATGGTGGAGAGAATAAATATCCCCACTGTGGAAACACAGGAGGAGGAGGAGGAGGAGGAGGGGTCTGCATTCCTTAGCGTGTTAGGGCTTACCTCAGCTAAGTAGGTCAGTGCTATACCTACACGCAGTTTTTAAAACAAGACCTAGTCCAAGCCAAAATGACTGCTAATGCAGTAACCTGATAAGAGATATAGAATTAAAGTGTCGGCTGGGCTTGTATTTATTTGTTATATTGACACTGTATTTACACAGGATAGGCCAGATGAGATGAAATACCTCATTTACTGTAGGGTACAGTGGAAATACTATGTCTCATTTTCAATGAGGTCTGCTTTTACCTATTTTTACAATGTATTTACCCCAGATAGCCCAGCTGAGATGCAATGTCTGGTTTTCAGTGGGTTCCTGTTTTTATCCATTTTTAGAATGTATGTACCCAGGATAGCCCAGCAGAGATGTAATATGGCTTTCTCACTGGAGTCCTGCTTTTACCCATTTTCTAAATGTATTTATCCAGGATAGCCCACCTGAGATACAGTATCTCATTTTCACTGGTGTCATGCGTTTACACATTTGTACACTGTATTTAGCCAGTATAACACATCAGAGATGTTTCATCTCATCTTCAGTGGTGTCCTGCTTTTACACATTTTTACACTGTATTTACCCAGGACAGCACTGTGGAGCTGCTATATCTCATTTTCAGTGGGGTCCCAATTTTAGCCATTTTAACAATGTATTTACCCAGGATAGCCCAGCTGAGATGTAATATACTGTTTTCAGTGTGGTCTTGCTTTTTACACATTTTTACAGTGTATTTACCTATTGTAAGCCCCCTTCCCCAGTGTCTAGGAGTTTTCCAGGTGGCAAATAGGGGGAGGGGGGGCACTTGCAGCCAAGAACACAGTCCCAAAAATTAAAACTCATTACCTGGGTTCCGATGAGTGGTCTTCAGGAGGTGCAGGCTGTTCATAGATAACAAGGTGCAGGTGGCTGTGGGGGCAAACATAGTCCAATCATGAGGTGCAGTAATTAAGTCCATTGTCCACTCAGGAATAAAAGAAAAAAAGTATGATTTAATTGTGCAAAAATCGATCTGTCCACTCCATGGAGCATGGGGTGCATAATTAAATGGTGGGTAACTTTCTGGGCACAGGGCTCGATACAGTCTGCAATAAACTTTAGTTTCCCAAAAGCTCATTCTACAGTGCTTCCCTCAGAGCCGAGGAGGCTCTGTGAATCCTGGCAGTATCACATTAGAGCAGGCCGAAACAGGCCACGAAAAATTCCCCTCCATCTTCATTCCTGCACAGATTTATCAGACAACCAACTCGGGCATCCCAAACACAGCTACAGAAACTTTTTTGAAACTACAAACTAGTGGTCTCAAGTCCTCATGGCAGCATTTGATGCTGGAGACTGCCAAAACAGGGATGGTCTGCCTAACAACTGAAAACCCAAAAGAAATGGCCCAGTCTTCTCTTGCTGAAGCCAGCGGCGCAAAGCTCCAAGCATCCTAGGGCATCATAGCTCCCAGCAGGGCCCTGGCGATCCCGGAGACCCAGAGCACCTTCTCCTCTTCAGCTGCATAGGATCCTATGGAGGCCTCCCAGCCAGACTGCAGTGCCACATGGAAAGGGAGACAGGCTGCCACCACTGTACTCCCTATAGTACGGGCTGCCACCACCGCACTGCCTCAATAGCCTGGCTACACCCAGGACTCCACTTGCTCTCACCCCCACGGACGTGGATGCCCAGGGCTCTACCTGCACTGCCCAACCTTGGTGCTGGATATCACGAGGTGGGCACTAACTTAACTTCCCGGGCTCCAGCTCCCCAATATGGCACAGGCAGTCCTCCAAAACTCTGGCTCCACACCACTCACCGCTGCATGACCGCTTACAACCCTGCCAGTCTTCAAGGGCAGTGGGCTGGAGTGGCAAACGGCTCACTCTGGCCCCAAACCCCTGCTGTCATGGCTCAACACACAACAGGCCACCATCTTCTCTCTTATTCTCTCTGGACTCCCTTCTTTTACACCAAAAACCTCCCCTTTTATCCCCTCAGACCTCAGGCCCTCCCTGTCAGCCAGCAGGGCCTCAGCTCCAGACACATCGGCTACACTAATTAACTAGTAGACCCCCAAAGGGGGCTTACACTATGATGGACTAGCTGAGATGCAATATTCATTTTCAGTGGGGTCTTGCTGTTACCCATTTTTACAGTGTATTTACCCAGGATAACTTGGCTGACAGGCATTATCTCATTGGGATCCAGCTTTTACACATTTTTACTCTGTATTTATTCAAGGTGTCACAGCGGAGATGCTACATGTCATGTTCAGCGGGGTCCTACTTTTACCCATTTTTACAATGTATTTACCCAGGATAACCCAGCTGAGATTTAATATACTGATCTTCCAAGAATCGGTCTTCACCACTGATTTCCACTAGTGGGTCTTAGTGGAGGCACTAGGACCCAGTGGGAGCCAGGATTTTCAGAGGGCTGGCACTACAGTAAGCAGCATGCATGCACGACATTGTGAGTCAGTGCACGCTACCACTAATTTACCTTGGCTTCAGCCCTCAACAACCGCAGTTCTTTTTTCCCCCATTGTCAAGTGCCCAGGCAAACATACAAATGCGCCATTTTATAAAGGCCTTATGGTCTGTCTAGTCTGCCCGAGTAAGCAGTTCCCACTGTGTTTAGAAGGGGAACTGCCTCCCCATCCCATATTTGTCTTGACCTCTATCATATACACCCCATCCCCGACTCTAACTGCAACTTCCCCCTCACCCTGTCCCAGCCTCTCTTGATGCTGTTCACTGTTTTTAGGGATACCACCTCCTCCAGCAACTCACTCCACTTAGCTGCCACACTCACAGTGAAAAAGTGCCTCCTCATCTCCCTCCTGAACCTTCCCCCCACCAGGTTTAGGCTGTTACCCCTATTGCTCTTGTTTCCATTAAGGCTGAAGAGGCCCTCAGTGCTCACCCTGTTTATACCTTTAAGGTACTTGAAGGTCTTAATCATGTCCCGCCTCTCCCTTCTGTCCTCAAGAGAGTACGTATTAAGCCCCCTGAGCCTCTCCTCCTAGGTGTTGTTTTGCTGGCCTTGGATCATCTTGGTTACCCTTCTCCAGACCGTTTCCAGCAAGTTAATATCCTTCTTAAGATAAGGGCACCAATGTTGGACACTGTATTCTAGGTGCAGTCTCACAAGAGACCTGTACAGTGGTGGAATGACCTCCACCTTCCTGTTGGTAATTTCTTTGGCTGCAGCCCAACATCCAGTTTGTTCTGGCCGCAGCTTTCCTGCAGTGTGTCAAGTGTTTCAGGTCACTTGTGATAATTGCATCCAGGTCCTTTTCTTCCTCAGACCTAGGTACCTGCACACCACCCTTCCAGTATTTGGTCTGTCGCCGGGGCATAGGTCAGGAAGCACAGGAAAACCAGGAGCAGTTTTTACATTCGCAAGTAGCGTTTTATTATTAGCAATCATAGTAAAATAAAAAATAAAAATTGTTCAGTATAACTATGTACAAAGGCAGTGCAAACAGAGAAAACAAAGTCCTTCATCTGAGGGTCTCTCTAATTCCAAGTTTCAGTCTCTCCCTAGCAAAAGATTACTGCTCTTTTTATAACAAATATTTGCCTGACAATTGCCTTCTTTATCCTGAGCTTGTTAAAGGAGTCATCCTGTTTCTCACATAATTATCTAAGTTCTTGTCAGTTTCTTAGCAGAGCAGTCTTGCAAATAGAACAGTGTCCCAAGCTGACCTCCTTCTGACAGCTCTGCAAAAGAGTCTGCAAACAGGAACTCAAACTGCATCTCAGGTTAACCCCCTAAATTCCAAATAGCTTTTGCAATCATTTAAACAGTATAACTATATACATTTCAAACCAAGGGATCCCAGTTTCACATAAAGATTCATATATATTTTATAACTGCCCATATGCAAGGGTGAAGAAGAGACAGAAATGGCAAGGGAAGGCATAGAAATAGTGAGAGGTGAAGAATCGCAAGACTTGTCGAGTGATCATTTCCTAGGTCTCACAAGAACATTTGGTTGCACAACCAGACAGACAAGACAAAAAAGGGGAGGATAGAACAGATCCTTGCATTTTTTTTTTTTTTTAGTTATTACTTTTCTCTCCTACCGCTGGCTTGTATCAGGAGGGAGTCCCCAGCCCGTCCCCCGGTGTCCACCAGCCGACGCTGACCTAGCCCCAGGGCTTACTCCCCACCGACGGGGTCGAAGGGGGGTTGAACTCCCCCACCGAGGACCGGATTAGGTGGCCAGCACTGTGGCTAGCTGGGGGTGGAGCCTGCGAGGTGCCCTCCGCCATCCTGCACAGCGGTATCTTTTTCTCCTGTTCTCCCAGGAGTTGGGACCGTGCCATGACGTCAGCGGAGTGGAGCGCGCATGCATCTGCACGTGCTCCCTCCAAATGTCTGGCCCAACTCCTCCCCTACTTGTGGTGCGGCGCCCTGTCCTCTGGCCTCCGCCGGGGGGCGAGCAAGCACCGACCACCAAGAACCCCCCTCCCCAGAGAAGGAGAGCAGTCCATCGGATGCTCAATCCTTCTGCTCCCCTGCCAACCCCCGATGGCTCGTGTTCGTTCCCGAACACAGGTCGCTGGCGTAGCGTGAGGTAAGGCACCAGCACCTCAGCCCTCAGCGCCACCGGGCCGCCAGATCCTTGCATTTAACTCTTTCTGCATAACAAATAGGACAGGGCCTTATTCAACCCTGTCACATGGTCCCTGGGTTATTTACCCTCAAGTGCATAACTTTACACTTTATATCATTGAACCCCAGTTGCCAAATACCAGACCCCTTCTCTAGCCTAGTGAGGACTTCCCTGTGTTCCTGTCTCCCCCTCTCTGTGCCCACTCTCCCACAGAGTTTTGTGTAACCTGTGAATGGGAAAATCTTACCCATGGTCCCATCTGCAATGTCACTTACGAATATGTTAAGCAACACTGGGCTGAGCACAGAGCCCTGTGGGACCCCACTAGTCACAGGCCTGGATTCTGAGAATCCCCCCCACTGACTACTACCTTATTACTTTCAGAACAAAGATCAATTGCACTCAGGAATCGGGCTAAGGATGCTCATGAAGGTTGCCAACCACATAGATACGAGAAATGAAAGACCAGCACTCCAAGAGAATATGCCTCATGCAGTTTAATCTAATAAAGTGAGAAGAGTAAGCATGGAATACTATGCCAACTCACAGCCGCAGCACTTCAACTATTAGGTCTTCATAAGGGGATGCCACCTGATGAAGACCTAATGGTCGAAGTGCTGGGGCTGTAAGTTGGGATTGTATTCCATGCTTGTTCTTCTCACTTTATTGGATTAAACTGCACAAGGTATATTCTCTCGGAGTGCTGGTCTTTCATTTCTACTACCTTATGGGTTCTGTCCTGCAGCCAACTTCTGACCCACCCAATAAGCTTAGCTCCCCACCAGATCTTCTAGCTTCCTGACAAAATAGTAGAAATGAAAAGAGATGAGAATGAGAGAAGTAGGGTGAACCATAAGTCAGAGAAATCCCCAAGGGTACCTAACAACAATAAAAACAAAATGGTAGAAATAAAGAGAGATGGGAATGAGAGCAGAGGGAAGAGGGAGAGAAGGCAAAAGGGAAAATGGGGGGTTGACAAGCAGGGTGATAGCAGAATCTGAAAGGCCTTGTGTGCAAATGCTTGAAGTCTGGGAAATAAAATCCCAGATTCAGAAGCCATTATGACTGAGGCTGACCTGGACATTGTCGCCATTACTGAGTCATGGTGCAATGAGAACCATTACTGGGATTTAGCCATACCAGGCTATACTCTGTTCAGGAAGGACAGGGTAAGAAAGAAAGGGGGAGGAGTGGCTCATTATGTGAGGGATAGCATTAAAGCAACAGGGAAACAGGGAATTCAGGGAGGGGCAAAGGTACTGTGGGTCACCCTAGAAATGGGGAAAGGGGATGCTGTTCGCAATTGCATGATCTACAGACCTCCAGCATGGGGGGTGGAGACTTGGATAAGGTTCTGGTGGAAGCTATCCAAATGATGACAAATAAGGGGGATGTGCTGCTAGTAGGGGACTTCAATCTGCCAGATGTAGATTGGAGCAATCCAGTTGTAGCTTCAGCTAGGAGTAGGGACATCCTGGACTATCTGCAGGGGGTGTTCCTCAGGTAGCTAGTTAAAGAACCCACTTGGGAGAGGGCAGTACTGGACCTTGTACTCACCAACAGAGACAGTGTTGCAGATATCATAGTGGGTGGTCAGCTGGGGACCAGTGATCACTGAACGGTGTGGTTCAATATAAGTACTGTGGCATAATCTAACTGCACAAAGGCGAGGGTCCTGGACTTCAGGATAACCAATTTTAAAAAGATGGGCGAATGCCTCAGGGATGCCGTGGCAGGGAGGAGGACTTGAGTGAAGTTGAGGAACAGTGAGTGAAACTAAAAGGGGGGGGGATAGTAAAGGCAACAAACCTATCTATCAGACAAGTAAACAAAAGCAAGAGGAAAAAGAGACTGATATGGTTCTCAAAAGAGGTGGCCAGGAAGGCAAGGGCAAAAAACTTAGCATTCAGGAGGTATAAGGAGACACAGCTGGAGGAGGAGGATAGGGAGGTGTATCAGGAGAAACAGAGGGAGGCAGGGAAAGCAATTAGGAGCTCAAAGGCACAAACGGAGGAGAAAATAGTCCAGGCAGTAAAGAAAGGGGACAAGACATTTTTCAGGTGTGTAAGCAAAAAGAGAAATATCAGGAGGGACAGAATTAGGCCTATGGTCCTGTGTGTGGTGTGAGGGGACCAGGAAAAGCAAACATCCTGAACAAATACTTTTGTTCAGTGTTTACAGCGGAAGGGGAAAGCGAGGGACAACAAATAAGTGCCAGGAGCATCAAAGGAAGGGAGGTGGACACTAGTCCATTTATAGAGGAGAGAGTCCTGAAAGAACTTGCAAAGCTGAAAGTGGACAAGGTAATGGGGCCAGCCAGACGAGGTGCATCTGAGGATATTGAGGGAGCTCAGAGAGGTGCTGGCTGCACCTCTGACAGCCATGTTTAACCATTCATTGAAGAAGGCTGGCAATTACAGTCCAGTTAGCCTGACTGCTGTGTTGGGGAAATTAATGGAATCACTACTGAAGGAAAGGATTGTGGAATATCTTGAGTCCAGTGGCTTACAAGATCCAAGGCAGCATGGATTTACTGAGGAGGTCATGTCAAACAAATCTGATTGATTTCTTTGACTGGGTGACCAGGGAATTAGATCAGGGTGGAGCAGTGGATGTGGCCTACCTAAATTTCAGTAAGGACTTCAACACCATTCTACATAGGAGACTTGTAAACAAGCTGGGCAGCCTAGAAGTGGGTCCAAAGGTGGTAAACTGGGTAAAGAATTGGTTAGGGGACAGGAGACAGAGGGTGGTGGTAAACAGAGTTCACTCCGAAGAAGGGAGGGTGACCAGCAGGGTGCCACAGGGATCAGTACTGGGACCAGTCCTCTTTAATGTCTTTATTAGTGACATTGCAGAGGGGCTAGAAGGGAAGGTATGCCTTTTTGCAGATGACACTAACATCTGAAATAGGGTAGACACTCTGGGGAGAGGGGTGTGTGGAGAAAATGAACAGAGCTCTAAAAAGGCTAGAGGAGTGGTCAAGGGTGTGGCAGCGAAGTTTCAATGCGAGGAAGTGCAAAATCATGCACTTGGAGCACAGAAACCCAGGGGTGGAGTAAAATATGGGGGGAGTAGTATTAACCACCAAACAGGAAAGAGACCTGGGGGTAATCATATCTGATGACCTAAAGTTGGCAAGACAGTGTGACTTGGCAGTGGGGAGAGCTAGTGGGATGCTAGGGTGCATGGGGAATGGTATCACCAGCAGAAAGAGAGAGGTGGTGTTACCACTGTATATATCACTGGTGAGACCTCGCCTAGAGTACTTTGTCCAGTTCTGGAGACCACATCTCTGGAAGGACATAGACAGAGTAGAGGCGGTCCAGAGGAGGGCAACTAAAATGGTGCAGGGTCTGTATCAAAAGCCCTATGAGGGGAGACTAATGGACCTCAATATGTACACCCTGGAGGGTGAGGGGGATATGAAAGAGACTTTCAAGTACCTCATGGATATAAATAAGGTTCAAGAGATAAGCATTTTCCAGAAAAAAATATGCTCAAGAACTTGGGGTCATGCCATCAAGCTGAAGAAGGGTAGACTCAGGGGAGATGTAAGGAAGTACTTCTTCACAGAAAGAATGGTGAATGCCTGTAACAGCCTCCCATCAGAGGTGGTGGGGGCAAAAATGGTAATGGAATTCAAGAATGCATGGGATAGGCATAAGGGAGCCTTAGTGGTAAAGAAGGGGAGAGGTAAAGCTGGAGATCAAGTAAGGTCTACGGTGTTACAGTAGGTAGGGAAAACGGGAAGACTAGGTGGGCCATGCAGTCCTTATCTGCTGTCAGATTCTATGTTTCTATGACCAGTCTCCTGTGTGGTACAGAGTAAAAGGCCTTGCTGACGTCCAGATACAGGACATCAACTGCTTGCCTCTTGTCCACTGTCCTCATGACCCAGTTGAAGAAGTCAATTAGGTTAGTCTGGCAGGACCTCCTTGACACAAACCCATGCTGCCTCACATCCAGGAGCCCATTATCCTTCAGAAAGCTCACCAGTCCCTCTTTCAGGATGATCTTTATCAGCTTGCCCATGACTGAGGTCAAGTTGACTGGCCTGTAGTTCTTTGGTTCATCCATCTGCACCACATGTGCAGTTCTTCAATCCTGGGGCATGATCCCTGACTCCAGAGAGGTGTTAAACAGGTTTGCCAGGGAACCCACCAGACCCTCCGCCAGTTTTCTTAGGACCCTTGGGTGAACACCATCTGGCCCTGGGGATTTATCCACCTTCAGGGCTCTTGGGTCCTTAAGTACCCCGTCAGCTTAAATGATGCTGTCTGTGACTTCCCCCCTCCCGGTCCCCACCCCGTTCCTTTATGGTACTGGTCCGTCTTTCTCTGTAGAGAAGACTGAACAGAAGTACATGTTAAGTATCTCTGCTTTTTCTTTACTACCCTCTGCCAAACCACCCTCCTTTTTCAGTCTATCTCATCCTTTATTACAGTGCCCAGTGCCCCCAACTTATTAATGCCCACATTTCCAAGGACGACACCCACATCCAAAACTGGTTGGTGGCCAACTGTCGAGGCATAGGTCAGGAAGTATAGGAAAACCAGGAGCAGTTTCAAAATTCACAAATAGCATTTTAGTTTTCTCAATAACAGCAAAATAAAAATAAAAATTATTCAGTATAACTATTTACAAAAGCAGTACAAACAGAAAAAACTAAGTTCTTCTTCTGAGGGTATCTCTTAATTCCAAGTTTCAGTCTCTCACACTCCTTGTCTCTCTAGCAAAAGCATTACTGCTCTTTTTACAAGTCCTTCTCTGGGAACTTGTTAAGAGAGTCAGCTTCTCACAGAATGTTCTTGTAAGTTTACAGAATGTTCTTGTCAGTTTCAATGTAGGTGCAGCAAAAAGAACATAGTGACCCAGAACTGACCTCTTGTTTACAGCTCTGCAAAAGGCTTAAAAACTGCATCTTAGGTTTACCCCTTGAGTTCAAAATAGCTTTGCAATCATTTCAACAGAATAACTATATGCAGTTTTTAACAAAGGGATTCCAGTTTCACATATGGTTTTACACAGAGATTCACATTTTTTTTTATAACTGTAGATATGCAAGGGGGAAGAAAAGACAGAAATAGCAAGGGAAGGCAGAGAGGTAGCAAGAGGCAGAGGATTGCGAAACCGTCAGAGTGATCAGTTCCTAGGTTTCACAAGAAAATATGGTTGCACAGCTAGACAGACAAGAGGCAGAAAAGGAGCAGAAAGAACGTTCCTTGCATTTAACTCTTCTGAATTACAAATGGGACTGGGCATTATTCAGCCTTGTCATATACCTGCCTCTTTAAGGCACTGGGGAACTTAAAGTGGTTTAAGTGCATTAAAATGGTTTAAATCCCCCTAGCACTGTTTGCAGACAGACTGCAAACCCCTTAAAATGTTTTAACAAAAGTGTTTTTAAACCCTGCTGGATACCTAGTCTTAAAACCAGTTTTAAAAACGTTTTGGAGCTAGCATGGTTTTACTTACGGGTCTGTCCAGGAGTAAAAGTGTTTTAAGATGTAATGGTTTAACTAAAACAGTTCTAGCTGCAGTGTGTCCAGGCAAGCACACTTCTGTGTATTGAACTTGACACAAAATAGTTACAAGGAGAACAGGTTTAACACTAGCAGTGTGGCCACACTAAACCGTTATCAAAATGGTTACTGAGTAGTGTGGCTGCACTGAAATGGTTTAGCTAAACTGGTTTTAAAAATGGTTTTCAAAAACAATTCTGTAGTGTGTCCAGGGCCTAAGAGGGAACCTGTTTTAAAAAGCGGGTTTCCACAACTTTCCATTTATTCTTGGCAAACAGTAGCTTATAACCTTTACAGTTTAGTGCATATGCAATATAGCAAACAGAGAAATTTAAACTCGCACATTTTTGTTTTTGAACCTTCGAAATTCTCAATTCCTGATCCATAACTTGACAGAAAAGAAAAAATTGCTCACCTTAGTAATTATGTTTCTTCTAATGGAGTCTTGCTGTATTCTGACTATTGCAGTTAGCCCCAGCCTTTAAACTGCCCTGGAGAACAAAGGGTTAACTTTCTATGCTGAGCTCGAGCTCGGTTGAGGTCTCTGTCTGCAGCCCTTTGAAATCCAACTGTCAGATTCTTACGAGCAAAAAAACTCACTAACTATCCTATGTGGAAATTGTAAAATTTTTAGTAGCCAATTGGCAACAAGAGTTTTAAATTCCCAAGGAAGACTCAAGTCAGGAAACCCAAGACCAAAAACCAATCCTAATAATAATAAAACAAACACCCAAACAAAAAGAGGAGGGTGTAAAAGAAGCACCCTTGAGGTGCAACACTGCACCTGCCCACCCACTTCCCAAAAACAGGTTCTGAGAGGGGAGGCAGGGAGGGAGGGAGGTCAGAATACAGCAAGACTCCATTAGAAGAAACATGATTACTAAGGTGAGTAATTTTTTCTTCAAACAACATGAAGTCTTGCTGTATTCTAACTATTGCAGACTACCAAGCAGTACCTCCATGGAGGAGGGACAGAACCTACTTTGGGAATAGGCTCTAAAGTACTGTTTTGCCAAACCGAGCATCACTCCTACCCTGGATATCCAGAGAGTAATGCTTGGTAAAGGTATGGACTGTTTTCCAGGTGGCTGCTTGACAAATTTCTAAGAGAGGAATATCCCTGGCAGCAGCCAGGGAAGCAGCTGTACCTCTGGTGGAGTGAACACTCAGGCCAGCGGGTGGAATCTTTCCTAGTTTCTCATAGCAGAATTGTATACAAGACACAATCCACCTAGCAATAGTTCTCTTGGTGGCAGGTTTGCCCTTTCTCACTTCTCCATAAGTGAGGAACAACTGGAGGGAATCAAACATGTGACCCTTGGTATGCTCTCTGTAGTAGCTAAGGGCCCTTTTGACATCTAAACTGCGTAGCCTCTTCTCTCCTGAATAAGAATGATCAGTGAAGAAGACAGGAAGAGACATAAAATGATTCAAGTGGAAATCTGAAACCACTTTGGGCAAGAACCTTCTATTTGTTCTAAGGACCACTTTATCCCTATGAAAGGAGATAAAATCAGGTTCCACTGACAGGGCTTGCAATTCACTGATATGTCTGGCAGAGGTAAGGGCTACTAAAACACAGTTTTCCAAGTCAAGTACTTAAGATTTGCTGAGGACATAGGTTCAAAGGGAGGTTGCATAAGTTGAGCAATGCAAACATTTAAGCCCCAGGCAAGGGCAGGGTCTCTAAAGGGAGGATTGGTATAAAGCAATCCCTTAAAAAATTTACAGAACACAGGATGAGATGATAGTGAGGAAGACTTCCTCACTGACAGAAAAGCAGAAACAGCTGACAAGTGTACCTTGAGAGTCACTGGTCTGAGGCCTAAGCCATTCAAATGGACAATATAATCCAGAACTGTAGGCAATTCAGCAGTGTCTGGGGAAATATGTTTCTTGGAACTTCAAATGCTGAATCTCTTCCATTTGGAGTTATAGGTTTTTCTAGTGGCGGGCTTTCGAGAGGCTTTGAGAATATCCAGAACCCCCTGAGACAGATGCAAATCTGCATACTCTAACTCTTCAAGAGCTATGCTTTGAGATTGAGAGACTGAAGATTGGGGTAACAAATCCTCTCCTGAGAGGAGGTTAACAGGTTGTAATTCCTGGGAAGAGACAGGGGAAGATGGACTGCTAGGGAGAGCAACAGGGGGTACCAAGGCTGTCTGGCCCAGTCTGGAGCAATCAGAATCACTTTGCAAGGTTGTGACCTTATCTTGACTAAAATTTTGAACAGTAGAGGAAAGGGAGGGAAGGCATACAGAAATTTCCCTTCCCAGTTCAGAATCAGAGCATCCAGAGGGACTGAACCCAAGACTGGGGGTCTGCAACAAAAGAGAGGAAGCTGGTGATTGTCTGGGGCTGCAAAGAGATCTATCTCTGGAGTGCCCCACCTTAAAAAAAATCACCTTTAAGACCAGAGGGTCCAGGGACCATTCGTGATGGCCCTGTGAGATCCTGCTTAGTGCATCTGCTAGCACATTGTCCTTCCCTGGAAGGTGGACTGCTATCAGAGAGGTTTGCAGGGGAATAAGCCAGAGGCCAAAACTTCATGGCTTCTGTGCACAAGGCCGTAGACCGAGTGCCTCCCTGCTTGATGATGTGCCACATGGTGGTGGTGTTGTCTGTTCTGACCTGAACCACCTTGTTCTGCACTGACTGAGAGAAAGATTGCAGGGTCAGAAAAACTGCCCTGAGTTCTTGGAGATTGATATGGAGAAGGGATTCCTGAGGGGACCACAGTCCCTGGGCAGTGAGGGCCCCCAGATGGCCTCCCCAGCCCAGAAGGGAAGCATCCGTGGTAAGGACCACTGAATGAGACTGAGTGACAAATGGGACCCCTTGCCTTAAATTGTCCTGATCCTGCCACCATTGAAGGACTAGGATCAGGGTCCGAGTCATTAGAATCAGTTTGGTAAGGGGATCCTTCCTCTGGGACCAAAAGGCCCTCAGATGGAACTGAATGTCCCTCATCTGGAATCTTGCCCCTTGGACCACTGCTGTAGAAGCTGCCATGTGGCCCAAGAGCTGAAGGAAATGCCTTGCTGGTTGGGACACCTGAAGGCTAAAGGAAGAAGCCAATTCTATAAGAAATCTTGCCCTTTCCAGGGGAAGAAAGGCGCTTGCTTTGACTGTATCCAGCTCCTCCCCCATAAAGGTAAGGAGCTACACTGGCTCGAGAACTGACTTGGGAAGGTTGAGAAGAAATCCTAGAGAAGTGAGCACTTGCTGGGTCACTTGCAGGTCTGACTTGACTTGGTCTGGGAGACTGACCCACTATAAGCCAGTCGTCCAGATATGGAAAAATGGAAATCTTTTGCCTTCTTAGAAAGGCAACGACTACTGCCAGGCACTTTGTGAAAACTCTTGGGGCTGATTTTAGGCCAAAGGGCATTGCTTTGAACTGATAGTGGTCTGAGGGCAACTCGAACCTGTGGTACTTTCTGTGGGAGCACCAGATGGGAATGTGAAAATAGGCATCTTTGAGGTCCAGGGAAGCTAGTCAGTCCCCTGGCCTTAGAGAGGGGAAGAATTATTCCCAGAGTTACCATCTTGAACTTTGGTTTTAAAAGATTTTTATTCAGGTATCTTAGGTCTAGGATGGGTCGCCACTCCCCTGTCTTTTTTGGGGTAAGGAAGTACCTAAAGTACAGACCTTTTGCCCCAGTGTAGGGTAGGAACTCTTTCTATGGCTCTTAAGGCCAGAAGAGATGAAACCTCTGCCTCTAGGGCAAGGATTTCTGAGAGACCTGCAAGTGGAAATGATCTGGCTCTCATCTTCAGAAATTTTTTGAAGCTGAGAACCAGTCCCTGGCTTACTACTTCCAGGACCCACTTGTCTGAGGTAATAGACATCCAGTTTTGGACAAAGTAAGCCAACCTATCCCCTACTGGAATAGGGGGAGTCAACCCGGGCAGGCCCATCAGGGTGTCTGCTTGGTAGAGGCCTTAGGCTGAGGAGTGGATGCAGCCCTGCTCATCCCTCTTCTGCCTCTCCCTCTGAAGACCCCCCTCTGTGAAAAGGAAGAAGAGGCCTGTACTTCATAAAAAGGCCTATGAAAAGGCCTGCCCCCTGCCCCTGGACTGCTGCCTTTGAGGAGTTGCCTGCCTCTCCTTGGCCTGAGCACTCCTATAAGTGGTCCTGTACTTGTCCATTTTCTTCATGTAATTCTCTGTCTGCTCCCCAAACAGAGAATTACCCACTACAGGAAAATCCATGGCCTTAGCCTTGGTGTCCTGTGAAAGGCTAGTATATCTGAGCCAAGCCATTCTCTGAAGAGCCACAGATGTAGCCATGACTCTTGATGACACATCATTGGAGTCCACAGCAGCATGAAACTGTACTTTAGATGCCTCAATCCCATCAGCAGCCACCTCCTCCAGCTCCTTGGCTAGCTGGGGGGAGGCCTGTTTAGCCAGTGCCAGTACAGTGTCCCACCTGGACTTCTGGTACCTGGCTGTGTAGGCCATATAGTTCACCTGCCTGAGTCCCAAGGAAGATGCCATGTACTGCTTTTTTGCCATGGCATCAGTCTTCCTGGAGTCTTTGTCTGAGGGTGTGAAGCCAAGGGAATATTTGCCTTGTCACAGGGAGCAGCCTGCACTACCCCAACATGGCTGCATTGTTGGTATAAAAACTCCGTATCTGAGCCTGATAGTGTGTACCTCTTGTCCATCCTTCTGTCATCAGGAGGTACAGTATTGGGAGACTAAGATTTTGAGTGTATGCTTCCCAAAGGATTTGTGGAGGGGAATAGACAGTCTCCTGGACTCTGGGATGTCCATCATGTCTACATAATCAGGCTCCTCTTGATCCTCCATGGCTTCCTCCATAGGAAGCTGGAGGGTTTCAGCCACCTTTCTGTAAAACAGAAAGTGGGAAGGGGACTCAGAAAGCCTAGGAGGGGAAACACCAGAAGGTCTGCCTGGAGAGATGTCTGGTTCCACAGGCACATCCAGACTTTCACCATCATCCTCGAACTCCCCCTCCTCCTCAAACTCCAGTTCATAAAAATCTTCAGGGGTATAATGTTGAAATGGGGGAACCGACCAAACCGAGCCCCTGCCAAATGGTGCCAGAGCGGTTGGAACCGGGCAAAGCGATTCCACAATCCGAATCGCTCTGGCTATTTCTTTGGCAGTCGGAACATGAACCTCTGGTTCCGAACCGGTCGATTTCTCTTTGCATTTCCTTTTTGTAGGAACCGACCCTTCAGGATCGGCTCTCCTTTTGCCCAAAGGAGTATCGC
Source organism: Neoceratodus forsteri (assembly GCA_016271365.2). Taxonomy (NCBI): domain Eukaryota; kingdom Metazoa; phylum Chordata; order Ceratodontiformes; family Ceratodontidae; genus Neoceratodus; species Neoceratodus forsteri. The sequence goes on from CM028131.1 coordinate 1,319,800,418, forward strand.
CCTGGTCAAAGGGCACTCCTTCTGGTTCGGTCAGAACCGAACCGGGCTGGCCATCCAGGTCAGCGGACTTCTCGGCCTCCTTTTCCCTCAGTCTACCTAATCTCTTTTCAAGGGTAGATTTAAGAAAATTTTACAGATTTGACAGTCTGTATCGAGGTGCTCAAACCCCAGACAGTAAACACAGGTGGTGTGAGAAGTGGCCTTAGCAAAGACCTCCCCACACTCACTGCAGTGTTGAAACCCAGTGGGCCCGGTTTTCTTCTTGGGTTTCTCAGACATGGCCAACCTAACCAAACTTACGCTTTTTATGGCAACCGCCAGGCAAGACTCCCTTATCGGTTCCTAACCGTCACGGGTGTTGGAAAAAAAACGTTCAAAACACCTTTTTTTTTTAGAACCGATAAGGACCAGTAACCACACTCTAAAGTAAAAGACAGAAATTCACTAAAAGTGATCGGTTCAGCCGTACTGATCAAACAAGTTTACAATTTCCACACAGAAATAGGAAAAAACCTATCTAGTACTCACAGTACCGCAGACAAAGGCTGAACCGACTAAGCAGAACAAATTCGGCTTAAAACCGGCACTTTAACCGACTTTTCGAACCGAGCTGAAGGAGAAATCTCCGGAGCGACTGTTCAGTGAGGCGGAGTAAAGAATCTGGCGGTTGGATTTCAAAGGGCTGCAGACAGAGACCTCAACCGAGCTCGAGCTCAGCATTCTATGCTCTGCATAGAAAGTTAACCCTTTGTTCTCCGGGGCAGTTTAAAGGCTGGGGCTAACTGCAATAATCATAATACAGCAAGACTTCATGTTGTTTGAATCAGCATTGACATTCTCTTTCCCAAATTTGTACATCACTTTAAATTTAAATGGCTGTAGTGACAGGTACCACCGTGTGATTCTAGAATTGTTATCCTTCATTTGGTTAAGCCAACAGAGAGGATTGTGATCTAAGTACAAAGTCAGCTCCTAGTAAGTAAAACTTACGAGAATCCATGGCCCACTTTGCTGCAAGGCATTCCTTTTCAATGGTGAAGTGCCTTTTCTCTCTGTCGTGTAATTTCCCACTTATGTATAGAATTAGATGTTCTTTCCCATCCATATTTTGACTGAGGACTGCACCAAGGCCTACCTCTGATGCATCAGTCTGTAACAGAAATTGCTTCTCAAAGTCTGGGTTTCCTAAAACAGGAGCTGAACATAATGCAGCCTTAATGGCCCAAAATGCCTCGTCACACTCTGGGGTCCATTTGAAATTATTTGGGAACTGTTTCTTTGTGAGTTCAGTGAGGGGAGCAGCTAACTTGGCAAAGCTAGGAACAAATCTCTGATAATAACCAGCCAGCTCTAAAAGTGACCTGACGTGTTTCTTGGTTTTAGGGACAGTTCTGTTAGCTACAGCTTCTATCTTGGAAACCTGTGGCTTGACTTCTCCATTTCCCAAAACATAGCCCAAATATCTGGTTTCCTACGTACCCAATGCACACTTGGTAGGATTAATTGTCAGACCTGACTTTTTGATCGATTGCATAACTGCTGGTAGATGTTCCAGGTGGCTTTTCCAGGCTGGACTGTACACCACAACATCATCCAGGAATGCAGCACAATAACCAGTGTGATGGGATAAAATTACATCCATGTACCCTGCTGGAATGTAGCGAGTGTGCCATGTAAACCAAGCAGCATGGTGGTGAACTGATAGAATCCAATAGGAGTAGCACATGCAGATCTTCCTGGACTAAGTCTCCATCACTGATTCACACTAGTGGGATAGCGCCAGAGGCGCTAGGACCAAGCGGGAGCCTAAGATTTTCAGAAGGGTCGGAGCCGAGACAGGACCACGCATGTGGCACCACGAGACTAGCTCGTGCCTGTGTAGGCTATCTCAGCATTGACCCTCCAACTGCCTTAGTTCCTTTTCTCCCACCGTCGAGTGTGCTTGGATGTCGACGTTGCTCATCTGCCTCGGTCAAAGATCTTCCTGGACATAAGTCTCCACCACTCATTCACACTAATGGGATCTGCGTTGGAGGCACTAGGACCCAGCGAGAGCAAACTTTTTTGCTAGAGGGTCGGCTCCGGAGATGGTGCCACAAGGAGTGGCACCGTGAGCCTCCACTTGTGCGGTAATGACTGTCCCGGCATTGACCCTCCAACCGCCTCAGTTCCTGTTTTCCCGCTGTCGAGTGCACTTCGGTGAAAACGTCGCTCACCCCCCGGGAGTCAAACTTCAAACTAGCAGCATAGTTTTTCAGTTTTATTGTTTTGTAGTAATATCTCGAATAAAGTATCGCTTAGTTTATTTATTCTTATTTAAGGGAAGAAGTCTCAGCCTACATTAATGGAGTCAACCATGAGCGGGTCAGGTGACGGTAGGGAGACTTCGTATGAAAGCTGTTCAGTCAGCCGGGATGGGTCCGGTCCGCTGCCTTCTCTGGAAGGGGGTCTGACAAAGGACAGTTCAATGCCGAGGGTGGGCGGTCCCAAAACATAAAAATGGCGAGTCGCTCTCCGGCGTTCGGCCTCGAAATCTTCTTGACCCACAGGTCAAAGAGAAGCATCACTGAGGTCGCCTTCTATGTTCTGCGCATAGGCGGTCAGTTGTTGGGGCTAGTTGCCAGTCTCCTCCTTTGGAGTCGCCGGTTTCTGTTTCTGGTAGCTGACGTCTTCGACATCGGAGCCCTACCCCGCCCTCTGGTAGGTCTTCAGATGAACAGTTTCATCAGTGGTCTGCTCTTAAGGAGCAATGGGCTCGGAGGTTGATCCAGCTACCTGGCCTGGTCTCTTAGGGGCCTTCGGGTTTTCTGGGAGATCAGGTAGGGCAGTTGAGCCTCCCTAGTCATGCGGCACCATCTTTGGTGCCGTTGACTCCGCGCTTACGTGTCCCCCCCCCCACATGGCTGCGGTGCAGGGGGCCACACCGATGCTTCTATCTCCTGGTAGTCATCCTTATTTTTCCTCAAATCCTGTTTTTCGGAGTCTTGGGATGATCTTCCTTTTCAATCTTCACCATGCATTACTGCTTGGGTTAGTGCCAGGCGGCGCACCCGCTCTGAGTTTTTTTTTTAAATCAGCTCCAGCGCGCAGCCCTCGGGAGTGGCGTATTGCGTCATGCTGTGGTGCCATTAGGTGCCTGCAGACTCCTCCTCTATCTCAGTTCTGTTTCTCCCGCCCGTCGAGGCTGCACCACTCTTGGATAGCGATAGTATAGCAGTTGTCGTGTGCGTTCAAGACTCCTTGTTTTCTTCAGTGACTCGCTCGACGCCGTATACCGGTAAGACCGTTCTTTATTTTCTATCGACGGCGCCGAGTGCTTTATTGCTGTTTTTTGCCTTGTTTAGTTCGCATCATGTCAGGTTTGGGGGCAAAGCGTAAGTCGAAGGCGGGCCGTGCCCCTGTGCGCCGGTGCTCCTGTGGCTGGCATTTCTCTGTCTCAGACCAGCATGATGTCTGTCTCTGTTGCCTGGGACCCAACCACGACATGGACGCGTGCGATGCCTGTTTCTCCATGGACCGTCGTGTCCTCGAAGTTCGCGCGTTCAAGATCGGCAAGGCCCCGCCGACCTTCGGGGGACAGCGTCGCTCCAGGGATTCCCAGGTAAGGTCTCTAGGCCCCTTCCTCCGGGTCCCCTCCCGGGCCTATATGGTCCGTGGAGGAGGAGGCTTCCTCCTCTTCTCTTGCCGAAGAGGAAGCTTCTCACGGTGTCGGAGGCATGTGGTCCCCTTCGATGCCCGCGTGGGGACACCGCCTCGGCAGTCACCTTCTCGGAGGTGCAGGCTCCCCTGGTCATGACAGCACCTGCTGGGCCCTGCACTGGTGGACCCTCGACGCCGCCTTCGGCGCCGTTTAGGATCGGCGCGCTTGCGGCGCCTGGTGATCAAAACGGCACTGTCGGCGGTGCTGCTCTCGGCCGTCGTGCCGCTTGTGGTGCCTGCAGGCCCAGTTTGTACCCGGCGGCGCCGGGTTGGCTTCGGCGCCGGGGCGGTGCTGTGGGCCAACTGATTGAGGGGAGCGGGGCCCAGCCTGATGGATGCAGGGCCAGGTCGCCGGCGCCGCCCCTGGCACGCGCGCTGCTCGCGGCGCATTTCTCCGGGACCCCGGGTTGCCAGCATCGTGGTTCAGCTGGTCTCCCTCTCGGAGGTCGATGACTCAGGCGTGGACCCATCCTGGCAACCTGACTCTTGAGTCGGGTCCCGGTGGCACGTGGTGCTGGGCTGCACAGCAGGCCCCTCCCGCTGTCCCCGCTCCCGTCCTCCCCTGAGGGCCCTCGGGCTAGGGGTGGCCCCGGGTCCTGGGGGGGTGATGGAATGGGGACGGAGGGAGGGGCTGTCCCTCCTGGGGGGCCCGTGACAGCTACCCTTCCGGGTGCTGTTACTGCCTCTCGGGGTGGGAGAACGCTGGAGTCGAGGAGGAGGGCACTCTCGGAGTCCTAGGGGTCAAGGGGCGGGGGACGGTCATCGCGGTCTCTGCCGGCCACCCTTCGCGGGGTGGCTAGGAGCCGTAGCGCTGGGCCCCGCCTTTCCCTCTTGGACCCCGGGGTCCCTCTGGTGGCATTGCTGAGGACTGCCCTTCTGGATCCATGCAGTCCCAGGTTCGTCACAGGGGAGAATCCCCTTCTGGGCTCTTCCAGGTTTCGCATCCCCAGGGTTCCGTTTTGCAACCTGGTCTGTTGTCTGGAATCCCGCCAGCTTGGGCTTTGTTCTCCGGATTTCAGAGCCCTAGAAGAGGTCAGTTGCCTTTTCATAGGTGCCCATCTCCAGTGTCTCTGCAGCCACCCCCCGCTCTTCCAGGCCATGTCGGTCCTACGGGCCCGTTATCCTGGGAGCAGTTCAGAGGTTCTGCGGCGGCCTTCCCCTCATATGTCAGGTATATGCATGAGCGGGTCTTTCGCCTCTCCCCACCGCCACAGGAATCTTCTGGACACTCGAGCTCTCCATCATCCTCGTCTCCCTCCTCTGAGGTAGAGGAACCCCTTGCTCATATCTGCTCCGATGCTGATTTCACTGAATATTCCTTTCGAGGATGGTGAGTGATCTTCGAATCTCCTACGTTAGGCGAGACAATACCGAATGGGAGATGCGCAGATTCCTTGGAGAATTCAGTGCCCAGCACCTGGTGGTACCTTCCTGGCCTATCCCCTTCCAGGAGGCGTCTATCCGTTCCTGGCAGTCGCCAGCCACCCCTTCTCCAGCCCCGGCAGACTGTCGACCTAGGTATTGTGCCCTTCAGATTCCTGGGTACTCTTCCCAACCTCGTCCTTGGGTTTGGTATACCTAGAGACTCCTTCCGGCGCGCCGCTGCCTGGCGCACGACCGTCCACCGGATTCAGATTCCCTAGAATTCGACCGGTGGGGGCGAAGAGTGTTCTCTTCCTCTCATGCTATGGCTTGCATTGCGTCACATCAGGCTCACCACGCTGCCTACAGTAGGCATCTATGGTCGATGCTCTCTCAGCTCTTAGCATCAATTCCTGATACGGAGCAAACCAGACAGGCTATTTCCCTCTCCGCTATAGGCCTGGAGCTGGCAAGACACCAAGCAAGGGCATCTTATGACGCCAGTGAGGTGGCTTCAGGCTGTGGGACAGCGATCTGCACGGCCGGACAGCATGGCTTCGTCTATCAAGGTTGTCACCCCTGGCCGGCGTAGGGTGATTCGCTCCGCCTTCCGGGGGACCCGTCTTTTTTCCTCCACAGCTAGGAGATTACTGCAGGAGCTTCCTCCGTCTCCCCGTCCTCGGGGGGCACCTCCTAGCTCTTCTTCCACATAGGCTTCTCTCTGGATTAGCCCAGGGTCTTCCCCTTCTGTTACTCACCAGCAGAAGGCTGGGGGTCTTGTTCCCTCAGGGTTCTGCCCCCCCCTTTTTGGGGGGTGGGGCTTGGTACTCACCCAAGCAGTAATGAATGGTGAAGATTGACAAGGGAAGATATGAAAATTATGTACCTGCCCCTCAGTGGCCTCCTTCTGTGGCGTCTCCCCCTCCCGTCTCGTTCCTTTTCCTTCTTTTGGCCTTTATGCCAAAAAAAAAAAAAAAAACTTTCTGTTTTCCATTCTTAATGAATGGTCTCCCTTTTTTCCTCAAGGTAAAGAGGAACGAACACGGTGTTCCTTTACCTAAATTCTGAGGGAACACTTTCTGACCGCCCTTAGGGTGCGATTCCTAAAATACCTTCTTCAAGTTATGCAGTTTCACAGCCTAAGAGGCCATGCTCTGTCTTGACCTCGGCGAAGTCTAGAATCCTCCTGGCAGGTATTATTTTGAGCTCTTCTAGCTGCTGATTGGACTTGTCAGCTCTGAGTATCCGCTTGCCTTGCCTTAGGGAGTCTGATTGAGTTCCACTCTATCTTTCATACAAAACTGCCTTCGAGAAGGCATAGTCTTTCCCATACACTACTGTGTTAGCACTTAACAGGGTGCTAAGTGACTTAGTCCCCTTCCTGGTTGGGCTCTCTACCCGGAACAGGTTCTGCCTGGGCAGTCTACGAGCCCTCAGCTAGGATGAAGGGACTTGGCTTGTTGAGAGTTCAGAAAGTCTGCCCTCATTCGGATCTGTTCAGGTGGTTCGGTTAAACCTCCCCTCAGTCCTAGCAACTGGGATTCTTGCTCCCTTGTTACTCTCGAGCCTATAAGCCTCTCAACCAATGCTCGATGGGCACTGTTCTCTCTCTCTCAACATGCCTCTTTTTCTTCTTCTTCTTCTTCTACTTTCTCTTCCTTCTCTCTGTTCCTCCCTAGAGCCACCCCGGAAAGGAGGCCCTGCGGTCCCTTAGGGTAGGAATCCTTCTCTGTCTATTCTCTACCGACTTATTCCTTTTTCAGTTTATATCCTTTCTTTTCTGTCCCTTGGCTCTCTTGCCTCACTTTCCTTTTCTTACCCTTGTTCCCTCTCCAGCTACAGAACTGAGATAGAGGAGGTCTCACGGCACCTAATGGCGCCCATGGCATATGTTGTAATACATCACTCGGGCGGCGCGGGTTGGAGACAGGTTAAAAAAAAAAAAACTCCCGTAGCAGGTGCGCACCTCCGGCACTAACCCAAGCAGTAATGAATGGTGAAGATACAAGAGAAGATCAAGAATTACGGTAGGTATGTAATTTTCATTTTTTGATGCTCTTGGCATTGATGGCACGCTCGGTGCCATCTTCAGCACCGACACGTCTATCGGCACCGTCCTCAATGCCGTTGAGTTTCTCGGCCTCGTCGGCACCGTCGTCAGCGCCATGCACCTCATCGGTGCCATTCTTGGCACTGTGCAGCCTCTCGGCGCCGTCCTCAGTGCCGTGCGGCTCCTCAGCGCCGTGCGTGTTTTCGGTGCCAAGCTCTTTGGCGACGGGACCTGTTAGGGCGTCATCCAGTCTTCAGGGCTCCTCTTCTTTCAATCCTTTTCCTTTCTCATTTCCTTCTGATTTTCATTCCTTTCCTGTTCATACAGTCCCTCCTGGGCTGTCAGGAGATGACATTGAGCCTGACCCAGACATTAGGCTGGGTGACGATGTGGAAGGAACAGAATCTGTTTCTGCTGCAGAGCCTGTGGTTGAGCACCTGTCATTTAAGTCTCTGCTGAAAAACTTGAATTCCACTCTTTCTCTCCAAACTACAGATATCGATCCTGGGAAGCTATTAAGACTCCAATACCTCCATGTTCCAGAGATCCCTATGGATTTGACTCCTCTGGTACAGCCCTCCTTTGAGACGCTTTCTCAAATGGTTTGGAATAATCCCGCTCTCATTCCTTCTGTGGCTAAGTCCATAGATAGGAAACATGCTGCCCCCAAGGATCGACCCATTTTGGCATCCCAAGCCTTTGCGGATCCTATTGTAGTCTTGGCAGAGAATGATAAGGTCATCCTTCCCCAGAATACTACAGCTCGACCTATTAACAAAGAATCTCATAAGATAGACACTTTAGGTAAGAGAGTCTTTGCTGCTTCCACCCTAAGTGTGCGTATTGCCAGCTACCAAGGCTATTTCTCTCAATATGTGAGTATATCCTTTGGCATTTGCTCAAACAAATGGTTGAAGCTCTACTGGAACCGGACACTAATTTAGAGCTTCTTCAGACCATAACCAGGGGTATCGAGTCCAACAACCAGCAGGTTAAAGCAGCTATAGACTCCTTCGATACTGCCTCCCAAGCGGCGGTGGCAGGCATTTGTACCCACCGTCATTCCTGGCTGCACACTTCAGATTCTACGAATGATGCCCAGGAACAGGTAATGGCGTTGCCTTTCGATGGTGTGTATCTCTTCGGCCCTCAAGTAGAACAGGCTCTAGAGGCCACACAAAAGACTAGGTCAGCCATTAAATTGGCTTGACCTCCTCCGTCCCCCTGGAGAAGTGTTAACAAAAGCCAGTTTTCTAGCAACGTCAGTCCTTTCGAGGCAAAGGCAGGGGAAGTTTTAATAAAAACCAAGCCCCCCAGCCTCAGAAGAAGACGCAGCAGAAGGCGCAAGGACCCAAAGCACCTAGTGCCATCTTCTGAGTTGTTGGCCCAAGTCTCACCTCAGCTGCCCGAGGGGGACTCTTCCTCAGCGGTGGGAGGTCATCTGACTCACTTCTACAATCAATGGAAGTCCATAACATCGGACAAATGGGTCCCCCGAATAATCCTCAAGGGGTATTCCCTCAATCTTTTGGAGACCCCTCTGGGTTGTCCCCCTAGACAACAGCCCAGGCTGTCAGTTCTTCAGTCAGAACTTCTCGCCTCCGTGATACAAGGCCTTCTGAACAACAGAGCAGTGGAAGTAGTTCCGCTGGATCAATGGAACACAGGGTTCTATTCCCATTAGTTTCTGGTTCCAAAGAAAACCGGAGGCATGTGCCCCATTTTGGACCTCAGAAGATTAAACAAATTCCTTCCCAAAGAAAAATTAAAAATGATATCACTAGGAACCCTGTTACCTTTGCTTCATCAACACAACTGGTTAGTCTCCCTAGATATGCAGGATGCTGACCAGCACATTCCTATACACTCAAAGCATCACAAATACGTGAGGTTCATGGCGCTTTGGGACAGGATTATCAGTTCAGAGTCCTGCCCTTTGGGCTATCCTCGGCGCCGTGAGTTTTTACAAAGTGTTGTGCACTTCTCATAGTGTATCTCAGAAAAATCGGAATACAAGTGTTCCCATATCTGGATGATTGGCTTCTAGCAAGTCCTTCCAGGCAGGGAACTCTAGATGCCATAGCCATGTCTTCACACTGTCTCACGTCCATGGGAGTCCTGCTAAACCTCACAAAATCGCAGCTGCAGCCCTCCCAGAGGCTCCTTTTCATAGGAACTCTCCTGGATGCCACCTGTGTGAAAGCATTTCTTCCAGAGGACAGGAGGAGTGATATCCTTCAGATGGCCCGATTCATCGGAGAAAGCAGCTCGGTGACAGCTCTCTCGATGCAACGGATGCTAGGTCGCATGGCATCCTCGGTGTTCACTGTACCCCTAGCACGCCTCCACATGAGAACCCCTCAATGGATGCTCAGTACTTAGTGGTCCCCGACCACTCACCCTCAGTCCTTTCTCATCAAGGTGACAGAAACTCTGAAGAGATCACTCACCTGGTGGTCGCAAGAGGACAACCTTCTGGAAGGATACCCCTTTGCTCCTCTGGACCATCAGATTTCCATTACCACGGACGCGTCCCTGATGGGGTGGGGAGCTTACTGTCAGACTCTCTAAACTCAAGGTACGTGGACTCAGGACGAGTCCCAGCTTCACATAAATGTCTTAGAAATGAGAGCCATCCTTTATGCAGTCCGGTCTTTGAAGGACATTTTCTGTCACAAGAACGTTCTCCTTCAAATGGACAACAAAGCTCTGATGTATTACATCAACAAGCAGGGCGGTGCTCATTCTTACCACTTATGCAGGGAAGCAATGAGGGTGTGGGAATGGTGCTTAGAGCACAAAGCTCTAATTCATGCGGTCTACCTGCCTGGGGTGCAGAACGAACTGGCAGACCGTCTCAGCAGAACAGAGACAAATCCTCATGAATGGTCTCTTGACTCAGCCATAGCTCAGTCACTATTCGCAGAGTGGGGAACTCCAGACCTGGACCTTTTTGCATCCTCACTCAACACAAAACTGCCTCTCTTCTGCTCCAGAAATCCAGGGCCTGGCATTTTCTGTCAGGATGCGTTCAGGCTGCGGTGGACAAAACTCTTTCTATACGCCTTTCCGCCTCTTCCTCTAATTCAGAGAGTACTTCTCAAATTTGAGTCCCAGGGGGACAAAATGATCCTCATTGCTCCCTTCTGGTCTTGACAGATATGGTTTCCACTACTCAACAGTATGTCGGAAACTCCTCCAAAACCGTTTCCCCTTCAGACGAACCTTCTGACTCGGGCCTGTGGTCCATCCCAATCTGAGGTCGCTTCACGTTCACGTTTGACCCCTGAAGAGATAGAAGTGAACAGGTTCAGTGTCTCTCGCAGGGTTTCAGATATTCTTCTGGCTGCGCGCAAGCCAGCCACTAGGAAAACTTACACAGCCAAATGGAAGCGTTTCTCCCTCTGGTGTGCAAAATCCTCTTTGAATCCTTTTTCCTGCCCACCAGACAAAGTTCTAGAGTACCTTTTAGACCTCTCAAATTCAGGTCTGCAATACTCTACAGTTAAGGTTCACCTTTGTGCCATTTCAGCTTATCATGAGCCAGTACTTTTCTTGTCACTGGCTCAGTTACCTGTGGTTAAGAGGTTTCTTAAGGGAATTCTGCATACCAGAGCTCCTATAAGATGTCCTGTCACAGCCTGGGACATTAATTGGGTGCTAGACATGCTCACTCGAAAACCTTTCAAGCCTCTAGCTACCTGTGAGTTAAAATTTCTCACTTGGAAGACAGCCTTCCTAGTGGCCATTACCTCAGCCCACAAGGTCTCTGACATACATGCCTTGGTCACAGACCCTCCACATACTGTGTTTCATAAAGACAAAGTAGTTCTTAGCACCCATCCTAAGTTTCTCCCTCAGGTTGTTTCAGAGTTCCATCTAAACCAACCTCTGGTCCTTCCATTTTACTTTGCAAACTTCCGAAATGAAGGAGAGCGTTCTCTTCATTCCTTGGATGTCAAAAGAGCTTTATGTTTCTATCTAGACAGAACAAAAGACTTTCGTAAAGCTCAACAACTGTTTGTTTCCTTCAGTGAGACCCGGCTGGGTCAACCTGTCACTATCAGATGTATTTTTGCATGGCTGGTTGCATGTCTTCGCCACTGTTATTCCATGGTGCAGGTTAAGCTGGAGGGCAGAGTGTATGCTCACTCTGCTAGAGCGGTTGCGGCATTCTCTACTCCGAACTCCATCTCTGTCCTCGTTGGAGCTCCGGTGAGCAGTTTCACCTCTGGGCTGCTCCTGTGGAGCAGGGGGTTTGACTTCTCCAGTTTTTCCTTGCTGTGTTCCTGATTTCGGGGCCTCCGGGCCTCAGAGCTGTTGGACCAGAGCTGGGTCGATTGGATCTGGATGAGCGCGGTGCCCTCTTTGTGACTACGTCATCGTGTCGACCCCCCGTGCCTAACCCCCTCTCCCTTTTCCATGCAGGGGCCGGCACAGGCACCACCTTTTTCCTTCACCTCAGGATTTACATTGGCATTTTCCTCTGGCACCGTGGTTCGGCGCCGTAGCTCGGTGCCTTGGATGGCGCTGTGCCTCAGAGCTGTAGCTCAGTGCCTTGTGGGTGTCTAGGTGGCACTGGGCACCCACAGGTGGTGCTGAGCACCTGTAGGCAGTGCCGTGCACCCATGGGAGACGCTGAGCACCCATGGGTGCCATGGGTGGTGCCAGGCACCCGCAGTTGCCATGGGTGCTACAGGTGGTGCTGGGGGTGCCCATGGGTGCTGCAGGTGGTGCTGTGGGTGCCCATGGGTGCCACTGGTGCTATGGGTGCCACTGGTTCCCTCGGGTGTGATTCTTGCCATGGGTACCATGGTGCCATGGGTGTGATGGTACCATGGGTGTCGGGGCTCGGGTGCCATTGCTGCATGGGTGACAGGGGTGCCTGCGGATACCTCCGCGGGTGCCCTTAGTGCTCGCCTAAGGTTGGCATAAGCACTGCTTGGTGCCCTCCTGTGCCACGAGTGATGCTGGTGCCATGGGGGGGGGCTAGTGGATGCTGTCTGGCAGAATTAGTGACATATTTTTCCTTTTCGGACTTCTTCTCCACAGAACATGTGGCAGGATGTTTTCCGCAGAATGAAGTACTGTTCTGCAGATTATTTTTTCCACACATCTTAGCGAGTGGCAGTCTGTGTGGGATCTTGTGTCATCCAATGGTTTTCTGCTGATGGAACTCTGCTGTACTGTTCTGCCAGCAGAATCTCTCATTCCGCTCAGCACTTTCTCTGTTCCCTATGTGGTACCAAGCTCCTCGGCATACTTCCTGATGGCGGAGTCTCCAGTGGCTCTGACCTAGACCTCCCTTGGAGGTCCTTCTAGGGTAGAAGTGCATCTAGATGGGTCTTTCCCTGTCCTTCTGGTCAGTAATACAGCGGACGACTCATTTTATATACTGAAGGGCACGTCCTCTCCATCATCAGAGTCCGTGATGGAAGATCTTTTCAGTAGTTCCACAGTAATGGCGTCCACTATAGTATTTCAGACTGCATCCATGGACCATACACTTCTGCATCTATACTTTTTCAGTTGTCAAGACAATTATACTCTGTGGAACATTCTAATTTAATGGTCGGGAGCCGCTCAGGCTCTTTCGGTCCTTTGATAGGGGTATATAGCCCGCTTGTGATATGGCCCCTTCAGTGGCTTCTTTGGCACAGGTGGTTAACATCTCTCCAGCTGTGATTATTGGTCCAGTCATGATTTCAGTATGGATGCTCAGGCTCCTTCTGCACTCAGATGGAGAACATCTTCGTGATTTTGTATGAAGACAATCCTTGTGAAATAGCAGCCTGAAAGCCTTGTTAGGCTTGGACTATATAAAAAAAAAAAAAAAAATGTTATCACAGCACAGGGCCTAGCTGAAATTACCCAATACCCCCCTTTTTGGATCTGGTCAGGTTCCGCCTCAGCCCCTGAGGCACTCGTCTCCAGAGTACGGTAAGAGTACCTGGCTTCTTCTTCCCCTAGAGGTAGTCTGATCCAGCGGTGGTATGGGTCATCTCTTTCTCCAAGAGAGATTTCTCCCATTCAGAGACATTTCCTAGACCTAGGCGACTGCCCAGTCTGTTAATTCCCCTTTCTTTTTATCAGGCTTTCTTCTCTTGAGCAGAGCCTCGCAGTAACAGAAGCGACTCTCCACCAAGTCGGAACTCAGGTTCCTACTTCCTTGCTTGCTTTAACTTAACAGATGATATACTCCTTCTTGACCGAAGGTCAAGTAGGTCTTTTTTCTGAGGTAGCTTCTCAAATATTCACACCTTCAGTTCCTGCGCACTGGTTCCATGCAAGTCGCTCACGAAGCTATCCTCTCCAAGTGCGTGACGGAGTTGTGATGTTTGTTTTTCAGCAAACAAACTAGAATCCTTTCCTACTCTCTTCAGGGAGGCCAGAGTGGGTAGTGCCTCACCGCATTGAGTCACTGCCACTTTCGGTCACTTTCAACGAATGGGTTAGCCCTAACTTGGTCCTGCTGTGTCCCTCCTCGACGCACATCTGCCTCTATTTGCCTTAGAAATCCAGCCCGTTTTTTTTTTTTGTCGGAATGTTTTTTCCACAGTGGACATGTCCTCCCGTACACTTTTCCTTTCTTCCCAAGTTCAGAGACTACTACTACAGTTGTACACACTGGGGCAGGATGGTTCCTTTTTGGAATATGCAGTGGGTAGGATCTGGTTCTACTAGACCACCACAAGAGGCTTCTAAGTCGTGCTTGGTCTTCCATCAGGAAGGTTCCAGTGACTCAGTGGAGACCATTCTCCTTGATGGGCTAACCCCACCTGGACCCCCTTGCTCACCAAGTAAGGGGTTCAACTGCTCCTGGACCTGTTTTTCACAAGTCAGCCATACTTGGTAGTTGGGGGTTTCCGTTTGCACTTTCCGGTCTACCCTGAACCAGTAGACTTTACCTCCGACTCTTTCAGTTCCTGAGGTCCCTTTACGTTACATTAGTACATGTCTTTGACACTATTAATTTTGGTTCTAGACCAAATTGTGAGGCCAGGTTCTTGCCGCTCTCCTAGAGTGGTTGCGGCTTCCTGGCAGACTTTCATTTTGTGCCCATTGCAGTCGTCTGCAAAGTGGTGTTACAACTTGATCGCTTATCTTGTAAGCACTATGATCTAGATGCTCTTTACAAGACAGCTCTTTTTATTAGCAGGACAGTCCTTGGCCGTCCTTTCTGAGTGAACCCTATCTCCTACCACCCTACTCAGGGTTGTTGGTTTTAGCTTGGTACTCTCCTACTAGTGTGAATGAGTGATGGAGACTTAGTCCAGGAAGATATGGAAATTACGTACTTACCGTAATTATTGATCTTCTTGGACAGTCGCCATCACTCATTCACACGCCACCCACCCTGGGTTCCCTCGTTTTCTTTCCTGGTCTTCGTGGTCCTATGGTTCAGACTGTGAAGTCATTGATCTTCCTGGACATAAGTCTCCACCACTCATTCACACTATTGGGATCTGCGCCGGAGGCACTAGGACCCATCGGGAGCAAACTTTTTGCTGGAGGGTCGGCACCAGAGAACGCGCCGCGAGGCACGGCACCGCGAGCCTCAGCTAGTGCTGTAATGACTATCTCGGCGTCGACCGTCCAACCGCCTCAGTTCCTTTTTTCCCGCCGTCGAGTGCACTTCAGTGACGACGTCGCTCGCCCGTCGGAAGTCAAACTTCAAACTAGCAGCATAGTTTTCAGTTTTGTTATTTTGTAGTATTATCTCGATACAGTATCGCTTAGTCTTATTTTAAAAATAAAGTTTTCAGTTTTGTTATTTTGTAGTAATATCTCGAATAAGTATCGCTTAAGTTTATTCTTATTTACAAAAGAAGTCTCAGCCTACTTGACGGAGTCGACCATGAGCAGGTCAGGTGACGGTAGGGAGACTTCGTATGAAAGCTGTTCAGTCAGTCGGGTTGGGTCCGTCCGACGCTTCTCCAGAGGGGTTCTGACAACGGTCAGTCCAGTGCCCGGGAGGATGGAGGTCCCACTGAAGCATAAAAATAAGCGGTCGCATTCTCGGCATCGTTCGCCGAGCTCTTCTTGGCCCCACAGGTCTAAAGAGAAGGTATCACTCGGGGTCGCCCTCTGATATGTCTGCGTGAGCGTTCGGGTTATCGGGGCTAGTTGCTGGCCTCCTCCTTCGGAGTCGCCAACCTCTGCTTCTGGTAGCCAATGGCTTCGACATCGAAGTCCTACCCCGCCCGCAGGTAGGTCTTCAGATGAGCAGTTTCATCAGTGGGCCGCTCTTATGGAGCAGTGGGCTCGGAGGTTAGTTCAGCTACCTGGCTCGGTCACTTGTGGGCTTTCGGGCTCATTGAGAGACCAGGTAGGGCGGTTGGATTTTCCTGGTCGCGCGGCACCTTCTTCGGTGCCGTCGACTCCGCGCTTAGGTGTTCCCCCACCCATGGCTGCAGGCGCAGGGGCCACACCGATGCCTTTATCTCCTGCTATTCTTCCTTCAAACCTGTTTTCGGAGTCTGGGGTGTCGTTTACTTGGCACTGCCTGGCTTCGTGCCGTCTTGGCGCTGTCAAGCGCTCTTGGCAGGCGCCTTCTGACGCGTCGAGGCTTCTGGTGCCAGACGGCTCGCGGTGCTGCTGGTGGTCAAGGTGGTCCCTTGGCATCGCTGTGCCGCGTGGTCCTCAGGCGCCGTTCTTGGTCTGGTCAGGCACCTCCTCGGGCGCCTGGGGCCTCGGGGTCCTCTGCCTTTCAGGACTCCTCTTTCACTCGTTTCTTCTTCCCTCTCTTCTGATTTTCATTCTTCCTGTTCATACAGTCCCTCCTGGACTGTCAGGAGATGACATTGAGCCTGACCCAGACCTTGGTTGGGTGATGAAGTGGACGAAGCAGGATCTATCACTGCTACAGAGCCTGTGGTCAAGGACCTGTCATTTAAGTCTCTCGCTGAAAATCTGAGTTCCAGCTTTCTCTCAGACTACAGACATCGATCCTGGGAAATTGTTAAGACTCAATACCTTCATGTTCGGAGATCCCTACAGATTTGACTTCTCCGGTTCAGCCTTCCTTCGAGACGCTAGTCTCAAATGTGGTAATAATCCTGCTTCTCACCCTTCGGTGGCTAAATCCATAGATAGGAAATATTCAGCCTGAAGGATCGTCCCATTTTGGCATCTCAAGCCTTTGCAGATCCTATTGTAATCCTGGCAGAGAATGATAAGGTCGTTGTTCCTCAAACTACTACAGCTCGACCTATTAACAAAGAATCTCGTAAGATAGACACCTTAGGTAAGAGAGTCTTTGCTGCTTCTACCCTAAGTATGCGTACTGCCACCTACTAGGCTATTTCTCACAGTATGAGTATATCTGTGGCACTCTATCAAGCAGATGGTTGAAGCTCTTCCGGTCGGATGCAAAGCCAGAGCTTCTTCAAACCATTACCAGAGGTATGAATCTAACAACCAGCAGGTTAAAGCAGCCATGGATGCTTTCGACACTGCTTCCCGTTCAGCGGCTGCTGGTATTTGCACCCGCCGTCATTCCTGGCTGCGCGCCGGGTTTCACAAATGGCGCACAGCCAGGTAATGGCGTTGCGCGCTGATGATGCGTATCTTTTTGGTCCTCAGGTAGAGCAAGCTCTAAGCTACTCAAAGACTAGGTCAGCCATTAAGTTGGCTCAACCCCTCCTGCCCCCTCTCGAGGGCATGTCAATAAACGTCAGTTTCGATAACTGTCAGTCCTTCGAGGCAGAGGTAGAGGTTTCCATAAAAACCAACCTGCCCAACCTCAAAGAAGACCAGAAAGCGCAAGGGCCAAAGCGCCTAGCGCTACTTTGAATGGCTGGCCCAAGTCCCATCTCAGCTGCCTGAGGTGGACTTTCTCTCCGGGTGGAGGTCGTCTGATGCACTTCTACAACCAGTGGAAGTCCATAACCTCAGACAAATGGGTCATTCGGATAATTCGCGAGGGGTATTCACTCAATCTTCTGGAGACCCCTCCGGATCGTCCTCCCAAACGGCAGCCCAGGCTGTCAACCCTTCAGTCAGACCTTCTCGCCACCGAGATTCAGGGCCTTCTCAACAACAGGGCAGTAGAAGTGGTGCCGCTGCATCAACGGAACACGGGTTTCTACTCCCATTACTTTCTGGTTCCAAAGAAGTCCGGGGGTATGCCCCCATTCTGGATCTCAGAAAGCTAAACAAATTTCTCCCCAAGGAGAAATTCAAAATGATTTCTCTGGGAACCCTGTTACCTTTGCTTCATCAACATGACTGGCTAGCCTCCTTAGACATGCAGGATGCTTACCAGCACATTCCTATTCACCCGAGGCACCACAAATTTCTGAGGTTTGTGGCTCTGGGACAGCATTATC
The DNA here is from genome assembly GCA_016271365.2 of Neoceratodus forsteri. NCBI lineage: Eukaryota > Metazoa > Chordata > Ceratodontiformes > Ceratodontidae > Neoceratodus > Neoceratodus forsteri. The sequence goes on from CM028131.1 coordinate 1,319,817,860, forward strand.
AGTTCAGAGTCCTGCCCTTTGGGCTATCCTCGGCGCCGTGGGTTTTTACAAAGTGTTGTGCAGTTCTTGCAGTGCACCTCAGAAAGGTCGGGATACAGGTGTTCCCTTATCTGGACGATTGGCTTCTAGCAAGCCCTTCCAGGCAAGGGACCCTGGACGCCGTAGAGATGGCTTCTCGCCTCCTTACATCCATGGGAGTTCTGCTGATCCTCAAGAAGTCGCAACTGCAGCCCTCCCAGAGGCTTCTCTTTATAGGGACTCTTCTGGACACCTCCTGTGCGAAGGCTTTTCTTCCAGAAGACAGAAGGAATGATATCCTTCAAATGGCCCGTCACATCGGGGAGAACACCTCAGTTACAGCTCTCTCGATGCAACGGATGCTAGGCCTCATGGCTTCCTCAGTGTTCACTGTACCCCTAGCACGTCTGCACATGAGAACCACTCAGTGGATGCTCAGTACTCAGTGGTCCCCAGCCACTCACCCGCAGTCCTATCTCATCAAGGTGACAGAACCTTTAAAGAGGTCACTCACCTGGTGGTCTCAAGAGAGCAATCTCCTGGAAGGATATCCCTTTGCTCCTCTGGACCAGATCTCCATTACCACGGACGCATCCCTGATGGGGTGGGAGCTCACTGTCAGGCTCTACACTCAAGGTGCGTGGACTCAAGTCAGTCCCAGCTTCACATAAGCGTCCTAGAAATGAGGCCGTCTTTATCTTGGTCCGAGCATTGAAGGACATTCTGTGTCACAAGAACATTCTCCTTCAAACGGACAACAAAGCGGTGATATATTACATCAACAAGAGGCGGTGCTCATTCTTACCCTTATGCAGGAAGCAATGAGGGTATGGGAATGGTGCTTGGAGCACAAGGCTCTAATTCAAGCGGTCTACCTGCCAGGTATTCAGAACGAACTGGCAGACCGTCTCAGCAGAACAGAGACAGACCCTCATGAGTGGTCTCTCGACTCAACCATAGTTCAGTCACTATTCGAAGAGTGGGGAACTCCAGACCTGGACCTTTTTGCATCCCCACTCAACGCAAAACTGCCTCTCTTCTGCTCCAGAAATCCAGGGCCTGGCATTTTCTGTCAGGATGCGTTCAGGCTGTGGTGGACAAAACGCTTTCTTTACACCTTTCCACCTCTTCCTCTAATTCAGAGGGTACTCCTCAAGTTCGAATCCCAGGGGGACAAGATGATTCTCATTGCTCCCTTTTGGCCTCGGCAGCTGTGGTTTCCACTACTCAACAATATGTTGGCAGTTCCTCCGAGACCACTTCCCCTACAGATGAACCTTTTGACTCAGGGGCCTGTGGTCCATCCCAACCTGAGATCGCTTCACCTTCACGCTTGGCTCCTGAAGAGGTATAAGTAAACAGGTTCAATGTGTCTCAAACAGTTTCAGATATTCTTCTGGCTGCACGGAAACCAGCCACTAGGAAAACTTACACAGCCAAATGGAAGCGTTTCTTGCTCTGGTGTGCAAAGTCCTCTTTGAATCCTTTTTCCTGCCCACCAGATAAAGTTCTGGAGTACCTCTTAGACCTCTCAAATTCAGGCCTACAGTTCTCTACAGTCAAAGTTCACCTTAGTGCCATTTCAGCATATCATGAGCCAATGTTTTCCTTATCTCTGGCTCAGTTACCTGTGGTTAAGAGATTTCTTAAAGGAATTCTGCATACCAGACCTCCTACAAAATGTCCAGTTGCAGCCTGGGACATCAATCTTGTACTAGATATGCTCACTCGGAAACCTTTCAAACCTCTGGCTACCTGTGAGCTAAAATTTCTCACCTGGAAGACTGGCTTCCTAGTGGCCATTACCTCAGCCCGCAGGGACTCTAAGATACATGCCCTAGTCACAGACCCTCCGTATACTGTGTTCCATAGGGACAAAGTAGTTCTTCGTACTCATCCTAAATTTCTTCCTAAGGTTGTGTCAGAATTTCATCTAAACCAACCTTTGTTCCTTCCCTCTTACTTTGCGAACTTCCAAAATGAAGGAGAGCGTTCTCTTCATTCTTTGGACGTTAAGAGGGCCTTGCATTTCTATCTGGATAGAACCAAGGACTTTCGCAAAGCCCAGCAACTGTTCGTTTCCTTCAGTGAGACCCGGCTGGGTCAACCTGTCGCTATCAGATGTATCTCAGCATGGCTAGTGGCATGCCTTCGCCACTGCTATTCCATGGTGCAGGTTAAGTTGGAGGGTAGGGTTTACACTCATTCTACTAGAGCGGTCGCGGCATCCCTAGCGGAAATTCGCAACGTGCCCATTGCAGATATTTGCAACGTGTCCACCTGGAGCTCAGTGCATACTTTTGTTAAACATTATGCACTAGATGTCCATGCCAGACAACATTCTTCCTTTGGCAGAGCCATCCTTAATGGACTTCTGTCTTAGAAATGTGAGCTCTTGGTCTCTCCTGCCGCCCTCTCGGGGGATTATTAGCTCGGTACTGTCCCAATAGTGTGAATGAGTGGTGAGACTTATGTCAGGAAGATATGAAAATTACTGCATCTACCAATTCTTGATCTTCTTGGACGAGCGTCTCCACCACTTCATTCACACGCCACCCTCCGTCTCCAGCTCACCTCTGTTGTTGGTCTCACCTCAAATCTTTAGGCTGTGAAGACTTTTGTTGACCCTTCTTATACTGGTCGTCTGGACTATCTTATGTTCCGTGTTTGGGTTAGGCTACCCTTCTAGGTTAGTTCGCTGCACCTCCTTGGTAAAAAATTACTGAGGCGGTTGGAGGATCGGGCCGAGATAGTCATTACAGCGCCGAGCTGAGGCTCGCAGGCCGTATTCTCAGCGCGCCATCTCATGCGCCGATCCTTCAGCAAAAAGTTTGCTCCCGATGGGTCTTAGTGCCTCCGGCGCAGATCCCAATAGTGTGAATGAGTGGTGGAGACTCATCCAAGAAGATCAAGAATTACGGTAGGTATGTAATTTTCATTTCTTTGACCTTTCTTGCAAAGGCCATCTGGGCCCTCTCAGGCCCAGAAACTCAGGATGAGTTATTCTTATTAGTTACGCTGCACCTCCCCAGTCAAAAAGGTACTGAGGCGGTTGGAGGGTCAACGCTGAGATAGCCTACACAGGCATGAGCTAGTCTCGCGGTGCCGCGCATGCGTGATCCTGTCTCGGCACCAACCTTCTGAAAATTTTAGGCTCCTGTTTGGTCCTAGCACCTCCTGTGCTATCCCACTAGTGTGAATGAGTGATGGGGACTGTCCAAGAAGATCAATAATTACAGTAAGTATGTAATTTCCAGTTTTGTCTCTGGATTCTTTAGCTAGGGGGATTTGCCAGTAACCTTTGGTGAGAGCGAGGGTACTGATATACTTGGCACTTCCCAGTCTGTTCACCAAATCATCTATTCTGGGCACAGAATAACTGTCAAATTCTGACACTTGATTAAGTTTCCTAAAATCAAGGCAGATTCTTACATCCCCTTCTTTTTTGTTTACAGTCACGATTGGAGATGACCAAATACTTCTCAGCTCTTCTATGATACCCATTCTGTCATTATTTTGATTTCCTTAACCATGTCTGCTCTTAACTGCTTTGGTAATCTGTATGTCTTTTGTCTAATAGTGTGAGCATTTCTTGTCACTATTACATGCTCAACCCCTTTTGCTCAGCCTCGCACTGTGGTAAAAGTACCGTTTAATGTCTTTAGCAAGTTATGAATTTCTGTGGTTTGTTCAGAGGTTAAGGAAACATTCACCTTGATAGCATCAGCAATTACAGTTTGTTCTACATCAATATCTTCTTTATCAATTTCTGGTAAAACCAGGAAAACAGCTTTTGGTATTTTTTCAACCCATTTCTTGAGGACATTAGCATGGTATAGTATATCTTAATAGGATTTTTCCTATCAGGGGTCTCAATCTCATAGTTAACTGTGCTAGTGCATCTAAGCACTTTATAAGGCCCTTCCTTGCCACTTCATTAACAGTTTATTTTCTGAAGTGGGTAACAGTAGGAAGACCTTTTCACCTGGCTCAAAACCTTTTTCTTTTACCCCATGGTCATAATACACCTTCTGCTTGTTTGGGGCCTCTTCCTGATTACTATGGACGATTTCAACACATTTTGCTAGCTCCTTTCTCAGGGCACACATATAAGATGTAATGTATTGTTTCTGATGGGGGTTATCTTCCCATTTTTCTTTTATTACATCTAGTGGCCCTGTAGGTTGTCTACCATACAGCAGTTCAAATGGTAAAAAACCTGTTGATGCCTGTGGCACTTCTCTGTAAGCAAAAAGCGGGTAAGGTAAGTACTGGTCCCAGTCTTTCCCTTCCCCTTTTAGAAACCTTTATAACTTGCGTTTTAGAGTTTAAAATGTTCAACAAGACCATCTGTCTGATGGTGATAAGGGGAGGTTCTTAATGGCAGTAATACCTAGTAGTCGGTACAGCTCCTTCAGTAGTGCAGCACCAAAACTACTTCCCTGATCAGTAATAATCTCTTTGAGTATGCCCACGCTGCTGAAAATTTTAGCAAGCTCTGCTGCCACATTTGGGGCTGTAGCAGTATACATTGGAACTGCTTCTGGTTATCGAGTAGCATAGTCACACTGTTTCTTCAGGCGTCATCTTTCTTTCCTGGACTTCAGCATCTTGGAGCTGTGCTCAGACAAGTCCCGAATCAAAATCAGCGAATGGAAACGAGTCCCCACCATCTGCAATTTTCTTAGTGTGAGCTCTTTTCACCACAGCTCGTGAAACATCAGGATTTACTCCCTCTTTGATTAACTCTGTAAATCCTGGAAAGCCATTTTCAACAATTACAGGTACAGGTAACTGAGGTACTACCCCCACTTTCATTTGATGCAACACCCCATTAATAGTCAGAGTCACTTGGCTGGTGGGATAGTATCGAGTGTCCCCGCAGATGCAGATGACACCAGTACCTGGTCCTTTTGGATATTGTTTTCCCAGCACTTCAATATGCAATCGGGTCTGTCTGCTTCCCAAATCAATAAGTCCCTTCACAGTCTTATCTCCCACCTTCACATCTGCTAAACACTTGCCCCAATTTGCTAAGGACAGATCTGCTCCAGTGTCAGTCTTCTTGCTACAGCAGTTTCTTGCAGTATGACCTGGCTTATTAAAGTTATAGCAAATAAAGTCTTTGGATGCAGATTTGTTACCCTCATCAGAGTTCTTATCAGACTTGGACATTAAATGGAGAAAAGAGTATCTTGACTGTTACCTCACTGCTGTGGCATCTGTCTGGCCATTTGGTAGTCTTCAGCCAAAGAAACAGCCTTTTCTAGGATTGTGGATATGTTGTTCATCCACACTGTTTGGCACGTCCCTTTCCCCTTTAAATCTTGCCGGAAATCTTCAAGCTGGCTCCTCCACCCACCCACCGGGTGGTATATACCAGCTCTGCCCCATGCGCGAGATCTTCCTTTCCACTGGAAGATGCAGGTTGCCTCCCTCATGCTCTCACATTTCGTAGGTCCTGGCTTTCAAAACTTCAGTTTTACCAAAATTAAAACTCGTCTGAGTTAGCGATCACGCTTTTGCGTCCTCGATCATGGAAGAGAAATCTTCTCCAGGATTTCGCCAGTGTCCTTGCGGCCAGAAAATGTCATGCACTGATCCCCATCTCACGTGCATCTACTGCCTAGGTGTTGGCCATGCCACCTCGTCCTGCAGCTATTGCTTGGCCTTCCATCCCAATGTCCTGGATGGCCGCCTGAGACATTTAAAGTTGGGGAGACCGGAGAAAAGGAATCCTCTAGTGGAGTCCAAGGAGACTAGGTGGGCAGTTTCCGGGGCCGTGGGTTCCGTCGAGCAGCTGGAACGCATGAAGGCATTCAAAGAAGAAGTCTCCCGTGCTTCGTACACTCGAAGCTTTTTCGTTCCACTCAACCTTGGCTTCACCTTCACAGGTTCCTTTAAGGAGTTGTGCCAGTCTCTCCTCACCCGGGGAGAGGCGCCCGTGGGCTCACACTCCTGCCAATCTCTCAAGCGAGATAAGGAGCCAAACATGTCTTCGTCTCGGCAAAGGTGCTCTTGGGACCGAGAGAGGTCTTAGTCCCAGAAGCATGCAGTCTCGACCTCGGTTGAGAGCACTTGCTCGGTCGCAGGCTTTACGGATCTTCCGTCTGGCTAGACGACCAAGGAGGTGGCCGATGAGGTCGAGATTGTTCTCGATCCAATCGACCTGCTGTCTTCAGCCATGGCAGATGACTCCTTGGACCTGCGGGGCTGGCCCGTCCTCCGGTTCAGCCTATACTGGTCTCTTCACCGATAATGGTGGAACCGTTGCCAAAGCAGCCTGTGGGAGGGGCTCCTTCCAAAGAGGACCTACCAGATACCGGGCTTCCCCGACGTCTGTCAGTCACGGTCACCCCGGACCGCCCTCGGTGGGTAAAGGGTGATTTGGGCGGCAGGCCACTGTACCCTGACTTTTCGGACTCGGATGTCACTGGGCTCCACTCTCATCTTGGGGATGACGAGTCTTCCGTTGGCACAGGGATGGAGGAAGGTCCTTCCTCCTTCCAAGGGATTCTTCATCTCATCTCTGATTCCACAGGGATGCTCCTGGAACCCTTCCAGAAAAAGGCGGAGTACCCTCTCACAGACATCCTCAAGAGAGGGGATACCCCGATGGAGGCCTTTCCTGTAGCCGAGGCCATTGTTGGTCCGGCACTTGAACTATGGCAGCGTCCTGCCTCATGTCCAGCACCGTCTGCCTGCATGGCCCTCAAGTATGCAGTACCCATGGGGTCCCTTCCGTGGTTCACAGAGCACCCTTCAGCCAAGAGCCTGGTGACCGCCTCTGTGTTCAGACGTACTGGCAGTTCTGCCGACACTGACCGACCCCCCGATAAAGAGTCCAAGCTTTTGGACCATTTGGCGCGGAAAGTCTATGAGGCTTCCTCCTTGGGCCTTCATCAGGCAAGTTGAGCCGTCATCATGGCACACTTCTTTCATGCCATTCTCGGGTCATTAGATGAAGTCCACCCACATCTCCCCGCGGACATGCAGACCATGGTTAAGCAGGTCCAAGATCAGTGCCACGCTGCTGCCAGACAGAGGCTCCAGATGGTCCTGGACATTGGGGATTCTTGTGCCTGCTTGATGGTCACCGCAATTGCCTCTCACCGCAGGGCTTGGCTGAGGCTCTCCTCGTTTCCAGCAGATACTCAGCACAAGTTAGCTGATGTGCCTTTCCTTGGGACTGACTTGTTTGGCCCAGGAGTGGCCGGTCACCTACAGCGCATAGAGCAGTCTAGTGCCACCTTGGATGCCACTTCTGCCAAGAGTTCTTCGGGCAAGAACCAGCAGAAGAAAAAGAAGAAGCCTTTTTGGCACTCTTCCCCTGCAGTTCAGCAGTCCTCCTACCAGGGAGGACAGCAGCATCAGCATCAGCAGCAGGCTCAAGCTTGGCGCCCTCGGCCCAAGCCTGGATCCCAGCAAGCCCATAAAGGAAGCCGAGGCTCGGGCTCTGGAGCCTCCTCCTCCTCCAAGCCTGCCCAGTGATGGGGTAGGGGTTGCCATCCCTATTCCTGTCATGCCAGCTCTGGGTCTTCCCGTGGGGGGCCAGCTCTGCCACTTCCTTTCCACCTGGTCTGCTATCACGACGGACGGGTGGGTTCTCGAAGTGATCGGTTGGGGACTGTCTCTAGAATTCGAGCAGTACCCTCCCAGCTGATCCCATGCCCCTCAGGAAGAACGGATTTCTGCATGCACCCAGTCGGCTCTTTGAGACGACATCGCTCAGCTCCTCCTCAAGGAGGCAGTAGCCCTCATGGTGGATCCATCTGCAGACCCAGGCTTTGTCTCCAGGTACTTCCTAGTGCCCAAGCGGATGGGGGCTGGCGCCCCATTCTAGAGCTCCATGACCTGAAACAATATCTCAGGTCACGCACCTTTCAGATGGTCACTCTGTCCAAAATCATACCATCATTGAAGCGAAACATGTGGTTCTGCTCACTGGATTGGCGGGACTCGTTCTTTCACGTCTTAATCTGTCCATCCCATCAGCAGTTTCTCTGCTTCAGGGTTGAAGGGAGCCTGTATGAGTTCCAAGCCATACCATTCGGCCTGTCATCAGCCCCATGGGACTTCACCAAATGCATTGCAGTGGTGGCGGCTTAACTCCGCCGTCGGGGGGGAAGGGGGTGTCAGAATTTACCCCACCTCGACAATTGGCTCCTGGCAGGTTCCACCCAACAGAAGGTGGAGAGGTCCAGGGATCTGGCCCTCCAGACCTGCTCCCAGCCCTGCCTCCTGATCAATGAGGCCAAGTCGGAACTCGTGCCCTCTCAGGTGATGGGCTTTATCAGGGCAGAGCTCGACTCTTGTCAAGCCAGAGTTTGGCTCCCGGCGGACAGGGCAGAGGTTCTCTCCTCCTTTGCCCAATCCTTTCTGCTTGGGCACTTGCGCCCTGCCCGGGACTTTCTGGCGCCTTCTGGGCTACATGGTGGCATGCACCTCAGTGGTCCGTTGGGCCTGGTTGCACATGCGCCCCCTCCAATGGGAGCTGACCACCCAGTGGACTCAGTGACCTGGTCATTTTGACCAGCTGATCACTGTAACCCAGAAGATGTGGGACGCTCTCCAGTGGTGGACTGCCCCAGACCGGTTGCAGGAAGGGATCCCGTTTGTTCGCCCTGAACCGATGGTCGTCCTTATGACCAATGCCTCTCTCATGGGCTGGAGAGCCCACATGGGGGGACAACAGGGCCCACGGGTTCTGGACCTCCAAGGAGTCCTGATGCCACATCAACCTGTTGGAGCTCAGAGCAGTTAGACTGGCACCGTCAGCTTTCCCTCCTCAGCTCTGGGGTCAAGTGGTTCAAGTCCAGACGGACAATACCATGACCATGTACTGCCTCAACAAACAGGGTGGCATGCACTCCCATCTGCTGTGCAAGGAGGTGCTCTGCATCTGGACCCTCATCAGCTGGTTGGAGACGGATCTCCTAGCCATCCATGTGGAAGGAGCCTCGAACCAGCTGGCGGGTGCTCTCAGCTGCTTAGGCCGGACATCCCACGAGGGTCTCTTTATCCAGAGGTAGCTTACAGCCTGTTCTCCCATTGGGGCAAACTGATGGTGGATCTGTTTGCCTCCAGGGAAAACACCAAGCTGAGGCTGTTTCATGCCCCCCCCCAGCAGGGCTCGCTGCAGGGGGATGCCTTCTTGAGGCCATGGATCCCAGGCCTCCTGTATGCCTTCCCTCTATTTCCCTTGATCCACAAGGTGTTACTCAAGGTGAGGAAGGACAAGGCGAAGGTGATTCTGGTAGCCCCAGACTGGCCACGTCAGTTCTGGTGTCCAGATCTCCTCAGCCTCAGCTGTAGGCCCCCGGAGCGGCTTTGTACACGCCCGGACCTGATCTGTCTGAACCAGGGGAAGATATACCATCTGTACCCTCAATCCCTGCACCTCACAACCTGGTACCCTAGCGGCTAGAGTTCTAGGCTTTGGGTCTTTCCGAATGTACCCGCCACCCAGGTATGCCGTTTCTATCTTGACAGCTCTACCTGGTGGGCTGGGTTCGAGGAGGAATATGTCACTCGGCACATTGGCTAGGTTTGGCTGCTCTGCAGCAGGGGCACCCAAGTAACTCCGGACAAAGGAAGCAATAACTGTAATGTCCAATACCAGAAGTGGGATTCTAAAGTGTGGCTTTTATTCACATCCAACAGAATAAACAAAGCATAGATGGACCCCCACGGGGCTACACTCCTGGTAATGCAGATTTAAGGACACCAGAACAGATCCTCATCACTATAACCCTCAGGCTGTGAAACACACTGGGCACACAGCCCAAACTTGTACGCTACTCTGGGTTTTCCCTGGCTCGGCTCCCTTGCCAGCCACTTGGACACTTTCCATATAGCATGGAAACATTTATTGGTGGCTCCCTAAACCACCTATGAGCACTTCTGCTCCATCAGGGAATCTTCCTCATCAATCCCACATCTGGGTACTTTCCTCAGGCACTGGCCAAGTACCTGAGAGAAAGCAACAGGTGTCCCAGAGCAAATGCATAGAGGTGAATTTGGTTACTACTGATGGGGGGTCTCCCACCTCTCGCTCCCACAATTCATACCCGGCCATTTCTCTGGACTGTAATGCCTCATCCTTTAAAACACTTTTCTGTGTAGATTCTTTTTAAATGTATTCCACATTCAATCTACTGTCTTTACATCCCATTTGTGCTGAACTTGGACATACTTAATAAGAGGCTGTGTCCATTACTCTAGACCCGCCCACAGAGTTAAGCAGTCCAATCCCCACATCTTCCAAACTGTACTTGGCTGTCTTTTCCTGACCCCATGGTAACAGTCCCTTTAGTTTCATCTTGATTCAGGTGAAAACACATGGCCCTTTAGCAGAGCGAACTCACCCCTTGGTTGCAGGTGCCCCACAGGCGTTTTCACCTCAAAGAACTCTTGTCCAGAGCTTCTGGTGCCTCAGCACGAACTTAAATCAGGCAGCTTCCTTTTTTCTTAGCCGGACCAGGGGGGTTGCCCCTGGAAGCAGGCTGATTCCTTCCACCGTCCTCGCAGGGATGGGGCCCCAATCCACTGAAAGCAGTCTTCACCACTTCAATGTGCTCTTCTTGTGTTCCTCTTCAGGTGAGAACACACACCTAAACAACAAAAAATAGCTCTTTGACAGAGCTTAGAGCTCCGAGGGCCTGCTTACAGCAGTCACCTCTTCTCTTACTGACTGCAACAGAACTCTACTGAACTGACAGACTGACTTCAAATTCCCCAACGTTCTACTCTAACCTCCAACTGCAACATTCCAATGTGGCCTATGCAGCTACAACAGTTCTAAATGATGTCATCCCTCAGTCTCAGCTGAGACTGAGAACAGAGTGAGACAGTGTGAAATCCATTTAACTGGAGTTTCACAAGCTGCCTTCCCTGCCTACCACTAGGTCTTACTGGGATTCTAGTAACCCCGGGTAACGGGGGTTACACGAAGATGTCTACACCATGGTGGAGGCATCTAGAAGGGAATTTACCAGTAAATGTAATGCCTTCAAATGGAAAAGGTTCTCCATTTGGTGTCTGGGTAAGGGTCTGGACCCCTTATCCTGTTCTGTGGCTAACATTCTCGACTAACTTTGGTCTCTCTCAAAAGGGGGGTCTATGGTCATCGATCCTTATGGTGCACCTGGCAGCCATTTCTGCTTACTAGGAGCAGGCCAGTCAGCCGACATTGGTGCAGGAGACAGTGGTCGGGCTCTTTTTCAAAGGCCTGGATCACATATCCCCTCCAGTGCGTGAATCTCCACCTCTGTGGGATCTACTGCTGCTATTGGCAAAGCTCATGGGCAAGCCATTCGAACCAATGCACAAGTGTGAGTTGTCACACTTGTCATGGAAGACGGCCTTCTTAGAGGCTATCACGTCTGCCAGAAGGACAGGGGAACTCCAGGTGCTTTGGGTGGACTCCCCTTATCTGGTCTTCCACAGGGACAAAGTCCTACACCCCCACCCGAAATTCCTTCTGAAGGTGGTATCAGAGTTTCACCTTAACCAGGTGTTGACTCTGCCAGTATACTACCCTAATTACACCTTGGATGCCGAGTACAGGCTCCATACTTTGGACCTGAGACATGCTCTCTCCTATTATAAGGAGAGGACGGGAGAAATTCGTGGAGAGGTTCGCCAGCTGTTTGTCACCTACGCTGAAGCCGCTTCCGGCAGACCTACAGTGAAACAGACTGTTGCAAGATGGATTACATCATGCATAGGCCTGTGCTATGAGTTGGCAGGTAAGGAGCCTCCCAGAGGGATAAGAGCTCATTCTACCCGCCATACTGCTACATCGGTGGCTGCTTCCAGGCACATCCCTATCCAGGAAATCTGTCGGGCTGCTGCCTGGAAGTCAGCAGACACCTTCATTACCCACCACCAACACATCGACCTTGAGTCATGCCAGGTTGCTGGTTTTGGGGCCTCGGTTCTCCAATCTGTGTTCCCTAAGTAGGGGGTGTGCGCCTTGCCTCCCTCCCTCCTCCCGGAGAACTGCTAGGGGTCTGCCAAACAGTGTGGATGAACAACATATCCACAATCCTAGAAAAACAGGTTACTTACCTATAACAGTAGTTCTATGATTGGTATATGTTGTTCATCCCCTGGAACCCACCCGACCTCCCCAGCTGCGGACGCACACAACCTGGCTTCCAGCAGGCTAAGATCTGGCATCATGGGGCAGAGCCAGGGTATATACCACCCGGGTGGGTGGGAGGATCCAGCTTGAAGACTTCCAGCAAGATTTAAAGGGGAAAGGGACATGCCAAACAGTGTGGATGAACAACATATACCACTCCTAGAACTACTGTTACAGGCGAGTAACCTGTCCCCACTTTCTGATCGATGTTCTTTTGCCCAAAGCTGTACATCTGTGTGTAAGATGTTGATGAACTGCTCCATTACAAATGTTTCGATGATCTGTGGGAGTGTTTTGTCTTCTGGTTGGAGCCATTTCATAAGGAGTTCTCTGAAACAGGTGAAGGCTTCTCGAGGAATGTCGACTGAGTTGTACTTCAGGGACTGAAATCTCTGCCTGTAGGTCTCTCCTGAGATGTCATACCTTATCAGAATTTCTCTTCTCCAGGTCATAGTTTTCTGACTGTGCAGTGTCCATATAGCTGTAGGCAAGTTGGATTTTCCCTGTCAGGTAAGGAACAAGCCTGGTGGCCCATTGCTGATTTGGCCACTGGCAGGCTGCAGCAACCCTTTCAAAAGTTGTCAGGTATGCTTCAGCATCATCCAAAGGACACAGCTTTGTAAGGTTCAGGTCTTTTAAGTTGTTGGTGTTTTGTTACTCTGCTGGACCTGTGCCAGATCCTCCAGCTTTGATAGCCTTCAAGGCATCCGGCCATTGCTGCTCCTGTCGCTGCATCTCTTCTCTTCTGCACCTATTGCTGCATCTCTTCTTTTGTTTGTTTCTCTGTCTCTTGTTGTTGTATTGCCCACCGTTTGAAAAAGGCAGTCAGGCTTTCAGGGTCCGTCACTGCCTGCTCTTTTTTTTCCCCATGACTGGTGCTGGCTGTACAGTCTCAGTTTGGACTTTTGTTTCTGCTTCTAGTTAGGCTGCCATTCTTCTGGTAACGACTCCTGGGCTTGCTGCTGCAGAATCCATACCTTTCTGTTATGCTTCCCTGGTACCAGGTCTAGTACCCATGCACAAAACTCCTGGCTTAGAGTATGCATGGCGTAAATCCCATTTAGGCTGACACCATCTGTCATCGAGACACAGGTCAGGAAGCATAGGAAAACCAGGAGCAGTTTCAAAATTGGTAAATAGCATTTTATTTTTCTCAATAATAGCAAAATAAAAATAAAAATTATTCAGTATAACTATTTACAAAGGCAGTACAAACAGAGAGAACTAAGTCCTTCTTCTGAGGGTATCTCTTGATTCCAAGTTTCAGTCTCTCACTCTTCTTATCTCTCTATCAAAAGCATTGCTGCTCTTTTTATAAGTCCTTTTCTGGGAACTCGAAAAGAGAGCCTGCTTCTCACAGAATGTTCTTGTAAGTTTACAGACTGATCTTCCCTTGTCAGCCTTCACCATTCATTACTGCTGGGTGTAGCCAGAGGCGCGCACCCTCCACAGGTGTTGTTTTTTTTTCTTTCTCAGAGGTCAGCGCCCGACTTCTCCACCCCGAGAATGGCCGCATCGCCGATGTGCGAGGGGGTGGCCGGTAGGCGCCGCAGACTCCTCCTCCATCCCAGTTCTGTTTCTTGCACCATCGAGGCTGCACCTGCGTCATAGGCTGCGTAGTGTTTTTCGACGTCGCTCCTTCATCCCGGTTCTTTCCCAACGTCGTTGGCTGGTAAGATCATTCTTTTATTTGATATTTCAACGACGCCTGGAGCTTTACAGTTCATTGTATTGATTTTACACCATTTCAGGTTCGGGTGCAAAACGCAAGGCTAAGCTGGGCCGTGCCCCTATGCGTCGGAGCCCCTGTGGCCGGCAGTTTTCCGTCTCGGACCGTCATGATGTTTGTCTCCAATGCCTGGGATCCTACCATGATATGGATCATTGTGACGCCTGTTTCTCCATGGATCGCAGCGTGTTAGAAATCCGCATGTTTAAAGTCGGAAGAGCTCCGCCGACTTTCAGGGCACGGTGTCACCCGAGGGCCTCCCAGGCCAGATCTCTTGTCCCTTCCTCTGGGTCCCCTCCCGGATCTGTACAGCTCGGCGAGAAGGGAACCTCCTCCACTTCTAGTCTTGCCGAGGAGGAGGAGGTTTCTTCTTCGGCACTGTAGGAATGGGGTGATTTCTCCTGGGGTCACACTGTTGGCGCCGTCCTAGCAGTCACCTCCATGGAGGTGCAGGCTCCCCCAGTGTCGCGGCCCTGGGTTGCGGGGCCCAGCACTGGTGGACCCTCAATTTTGCCCGACCTTGCTGTGGAGTCTGGTGGCGTCTGCAGCACCGAGGATTCTGGTGATGGCGGCAGCACCGTGGGTCTCGGCACCATTCGTGGTGCCAGTGACCCGGATGGCGCTGCTCGTGGTGCCATTTTGGGTTCCAATGCCGTTCGCGGTGCTGGCAACTTGGGCAGCACCGCATGTGCTGCCGCTTTGGTTCTGGCGCTGGGGACTCGGACGGCGCCAGTTCTTGGCACCGTCTGCGATGCCGGTGACTTGGCCGGCACCGTTCGCGGTGCGGCCTGGGTTTCTGGTGCCGATGGAGGTGTGGCTGACTCCTCTGGTGCTGTTGGCATTGCGGCCTGGTGCCGTTTCGATGGAGGTTCCTCCAGTTGCTCCGACGGAGTCTTCTCTGGTCGACCCCCTTCTGAGGAGGATGACTCAGAGGAGGACCCTGTCCGTCAACCTGAGTCTTCTGACTCGGAACCTCTGTTGGGCCGCAGCGCTAGGGGATCCAGTATTCTGCTCCTCGAGTCCCTGGAGCTGGTTAGCCTGGATGATTCCATGGTTCGGGGTGGCCTGGAGTCTTCTGTGGTGGACCCTTCAGGAGGCACGGAGAGGACGCTCTCTTCCCAGAGGTCCCAGGCAGCTGCCATCACTGGTGCTGCTGGGGTCCTTCAGGGGAGGGTGGAGGATCCTGTCGCAGTAAGTTCTCTTTGGGGGCTCGCTCAGCAGGGACCTCCCACACTGGTTTCGAGGAAGAGGGCTGAGGGATTGACAGGCCGGGGTGGAGAGCAGCAGCGAGCACCCACCGCCCTGCGGGGCATGGGGAGGAGTCGCAGCGCTGATCCCTGCCTTTCTCTCAAGGTCTCTAGAGCGCCTTCTAGTGGCGGTTCTGAGGGTTGCCCTTCTGGACTCATGCTATCCCAGGTGTGTCACAGGGGAGATCTTATCTGTGTCAATCTTCACCATTCATCACTGTTGGGTATCTGCCTGAGGTCAGGACCCCACGGGAGCTTTTTTTTTAAAGGTAGGTGGAGCCGACGCACCTTTGGCGCCGCCGCACTGCGTAGCGCTCGCGGGTTGGCTGTTAGGCTGCATCAACTCCTCCTGCCTGCCAGTTCTTTGTCTCCCGCCGTAGAGGTCACCTTGTGGGAAGCTGTGAAGAGTCCTAGGCCTGCTCCGCAATAGTTTTTCAAAATATTTTACCTTCGGTCGAAGTCCGTCGGTTCTCCTGCCGGTTCTGTTTCTGCCAACACTCAATGTCGCTTGGTAAGTTCTTTCCTTATTTTTATATTTCCGCGACGCTGAGTCTATTTTTGGTGTTTTTTCTCTCCGTTGGTCATGTCTCAGTCGTAGGGCAAGAAATCTACTAAGACGGGTTGGCCCCCTCATGTGATGGTGCCCTTGCAGTCGAAAGTATTCCGTCACCGACCAGCACGACCGATGTCTTTTAAGTGTCTTAGCCCGCTTCTACAACATGGATTCATACGATGCCTGTTTCTCCATGGACCTTGGTCATTGAGCAACGCGTGGGAAAGTGGGGTGAGCTCCACCGACTTCTCGGGGTCAGTGCGAGTCGCCGGGCCAAGCCACGCTCTCTCGGCCTTTTCTCTGGGTCCCCTCCCAGTCCTATATAGACTGAGGAGGAGGGAGCCTTGGCTGCTAGTAGCCTAGCTGTTGCCGAGGCTTCTTCCGCGGTGCAGGAGGCCCGTTCCGTTCCTCCTGAGGCAGGCGGAAGAAACTCGCCATGGCTAGTCGCCCTCTTGGGGGTGAAGGCTCCCCGGTGTCGGACCCGCAGTTCACAAGACCCGGATCGGCGCCGTCCTCGACGCCGTCGGTCGGCGCCGTAGTTGGCCTCGGTGCTGTTCGCGACGCTGTGGGCCCTGACAGAGTCGTTGTTGGCGCCGACTTGTCACGCAGCACTGTGGCTTCTGTCAGAGCCGTTTGCGGCACTGACACTGCTAGCGGCACCATGGAAGCTGCTACGGTGCCATCTTTCTCCATGTCTCACCTTGGCGCCAATCTCGGCACCGAGGTTGAGCACGGTGCCATGTCCTCGGGGCTCGGCGCCATGGGGCCTTCACATTCCTCTGTCGGCACCGTCGTCGGCGCCGCCTCTGCTCTCGGTGCCATTCACGGTGCTGTGGAGTCGGGCGGCACCGTCCTTGGCGCCGAGTCCACCGTCTGCACTGCCCCTGCCCTCGGCACCGCTTTCGGTGCCGTGGAGCCAGGCAGCACCATCCTCAGCACCGATGGTGCCGTCGGGGCTGTCATCGGCGCCGTCTTCATCCTCAGTGCTGTGTAACCGGATGGCGCCATGACTGGTCCCGGCTCTGGAGCTCTTGTTCAGGCTGGGGCTGTGCCCCCTGCAGATTCTGTACGCAGGGCTGCTGGGGGCGCTGGCACCGGCTCGGGCACAGCTTTGGTTTCTGGGCCTGTGGGCAAGGATGGCAGTGGGTGCCCTCCTACGGTTTGGCACAGGGCCTCAACCTCTACCGCCTCGGAGGCAGAGTCGAGCTCTGAGTCAGACGTTCAGTCTGACCCTTTGGGGTTGGCTATTGAGGTGGGCAGCCCAGTAGTCTCCTTGACATGCTGGGGTTGGTGGCTACCGAGACTGGGGTCAGGGGTGTTGACCAGCAGGCAGTGGAGCAGGCCGCCATAGCTCTGCAGCCTGGTCTTGGTGGTTTCACTGATCCCTCAGTAGTGGTACCCCACCTGTGGTGTGCCTAGATCGCCCAACTTTGGGGCCAATTAGAGCACCTACAGGAGGGGAGGGTACTGTGCCCTGGATAGCCTCTTCGGGAGCTGCCCATAGATGCCAGCCACCTAGGCTGGCCCTCTCAAGGAGGAGGGCTCTTTTCGGACTCCGAGGGGTTGAGGGGCGTGGGGTCAGCACGGCGGCCTTTTCCGGGGGGTCCACCCGGGCTCTGGGAGAAGCTGTAGTGCAGATCTCCGCTCTTCCTCCTCAGTCTCTTTAAGAGAGCCCCATTCTTTTGAGGTAGAGGACTGTCCTTCTGGACCTATACGGCCCCGGTCGCCTCACTGGGGGGATTCTTCCGTGCGCAGCCAAGGCAGTACTGAAATAGTTGTTCAGCTGTCAGCTGTGGGGTCTTCCCGGGCACCTTCTTCCACAGGTCCTCCTGGTCCGCTCCTTAGCCCAGGCCTCGGTCAGCCGACATCTCTTGGCTCTGTCCTCATTCCTCTGCCACATTCTCCTGCACTCCCAGGCATCCTTGGTCCTAGCGGGCCTCTCTCAGTTCCCAGCTTACGTTAGGGTGGTGGACAGTCAGGTTTTCAACCTCCCCCCAAGCAGCCGCCCCCTGAACAGCCGGTGCCCTCCAGCTCCTCATCCCCCACTTCTGGAGGAGAGGAACCTTCCGTCCATTTCTCTCCAGCTGCTGATGTTGCTGAGTATCAGCGTTTCCTCGTGAGGATGTTGGAGGACTTGCACCTCACACCTGCCACTATTAGCAATCCTGAGCACTCAGCGCACGCCTTTCTAGGCGATTTTGGCGAGGCTACCCTTGTGGTGCCACCCTGGCCTGCTCCCTTTCAGGAGGTGTCGTTGCGTTCCTGGCAGAGGACCGTCTCCGGAGTTCCTGCCCCAACGGATCTCAGCCAGAGGTATTGCGCACCCCCGGAGTCTCCAGGTTCCATGCCTCATCAGCAGTCCAGATTGACACAGTTGGATACTCCTGATGGGCTTCATGCCCTTCACCATGACCGGCCCCCAGATCAAGACTCCTCAGATTTTGACTTCTGGGGTAGGAGGACTTTCTACTCGGCATGGTTATTGCTTTCCATTTCTGCACATCAGGCCCACTATGCAGCCTGTGACAGGTTCTTGTGGTCTAGGCTAGGTCAGCTCCTAGCCTCATTGCCTGATACGGAGCAAACCAGACAAGCCATTACAGTCTCTGCGCGTGGCCTGGAGCTAGCAAGGCACCAAGCGAGGGCATCCTATGATGCCAATAAGGTAGCTACCAGGGTGGTAGGGACAGCGATCTGCACTAGGCGGACGGCATGGCTGCATCTTTCCCGGTTGTCACCCTTGGCCCAGCGTAGGGTGATTAACTCCGCTCACCAGAGAACCTATCTCTTCTCCCATAGAGCGAGACGGCGCTTGTCGGGGCAACTTCCTTCCCCCTCCGGGGGACCCCATCTCACTCTCCCCACTCTCAGGCCTCTCCAGGCCCTGAAGGTTCTCCTCTTAGTGTGTCACCCACTGAGAGCTAAGGGACTTTGTCTCTTAGGGTGTAAAGAAACCCCCTTCGGGGGCTCGGTACTCACCCGAACAGTGATGAATGGTGAAGATTGACACAGATAAGATATGAAAATTATGTACCTACCGTAATTATGATCTTTCTGTGTATCTTCACCATTCATCACGATCCCACCCTCCATCCCCCTGGGGCCTCAGTCTCTTGGTCCCCCTCCCTCTCTGTGCCCATCCTTCCCCCTCTCCTTTCTTAGGAGTAGGGTAAAACAGGGGCACACAGGGGGATAACATTCCGGGGAGAGTGGACAACGGGGGGGGCACTCCTTCTGCAGTGCTTTGGCTCCACCCCTGTGGGGTGGGAGTTGTCAGTTGCCCTCCTTTCTCTCCTCCTCCCTGTTCCCATCCAACCCATTTCTCCTTGTTTATATATATAAAAAAAAAAATTCCCTTTTTTTCACCAATAATCTTTCCTTGAGAGGGTGTTAATTCTCTGTACCCTGTCCTTCTTCCAGAATAGCCGACTCTGCCTATCTGGAGTGTTTGCCAGCCATTCTGTGCCTTGAATTCTGGCAGAAAGCCTTTGGCTACTCCTTGCAGTTCCTATGTAATCTGGAGACAGACCAGAGTCTGGGATGTTTAACCCCCCCCCTAAATTCTTTACCCACCCTACCTCCCTCTTCCTTTTCCAGAGATTGGGGCCCCTTCCAATCCCTTTAGTTTCCGATTTTTCTCCCTTTCTGTCCTCTCAGTCGTTATTTCTCCTTTTTGTCCATATATCTTTTCTTTTTCTGTTCCTTAGACTTCCTTGTCCCACCCTCCACTCCTTCCTCTTACCTCTCGGTGACACAGAACTGGCAGGCAGGAGTCAACGCGCTCACGGCCAACCCGCAGTGCTACGGTGCGGCCGACCTCAAGGATGGCAATGATGGTGGTCGGCTCCACCCACCTAAAAAAAAAAAAAAAAAAAAAGCTCCCACGGGGTCCTGACGTCTGGCCAAGTACCCAACAGTGATGAATGGTGAAGATACACAGATCATAATTACAGCAGGTACGAAATTTTCATTTATGTCCCACGCGCCATTGGCAGGGGGACTCCCAGGGTCACTAGTCTGGCGGTGTGCATGGTCTCCTCCTTTTTGGAGGCAGATGACTTGCTGGCCAATCCGGATTGGTATCCCGACTCCTTGGAGTCAGGGAGCCCCTCGTACATGACACCGGGTGCCCCAGTGCTAGTCCCTCGGGGACCCCAGATTCTGCGGTCTCTGTGGGTCCCCACGTTAATGCCAATGTTGGGGGCCCAGCAGTGGATAGCAGTTCTGGGGTACCTGGAGTGATGGTCCTGACTTCAGGGGCCGGGGCAGCTGCCATCTCTGGTGCTGTCCTGGCTACTGCGGTTGAGTCAGGGACCTTCTCTACTGCAGTCTCCCTCAGGGAGCATGTGGGATTGGGGAACCCCTTAGCAATGGTCTCAAGGAAGAGGGTGGCCTCAGAGTCCGAAGGGTTGAGAGGCCAGGATGAAGCACGGGGGCCCTCTTCCACTACCCTGCAGGGGTTGGGGAGGAGTCGCAGTGCTGAACCCAGCTTCTCCTCCTCCTCTGAGACTCTGGAGGTGCCCTTAGTGGGTGGCGCTGGGGTTTGCCCTTCTGGAACCATGCAACCCCAGTCACACCACAGGGGTGAATCACCCTCAGGGCTCAGCCAGTATTTGTTCTCAAATGTGCAGCGTCCACTGACTGGGTCGACCACCAGATCCCTCCATGCAGGAGAATCTACTACGAGGTCTTAGAGCCCTGTCAGAGGCCGGGCACTTTCTGTCAGGTGCCCGTCCTCAATCCCTCTGCAGACACCACCCCCTTTTCCCTGGCCATGTGGGCCTTAGAGGACCTTTAACCTGGGACATGTTCAGAGCTACTGTGGTGGCCTTCCCTTGGTATGTTAGAGCCATGGACAAACAGGTCTTTCACCTGTCTCCACCACCACAGGAGGACTCTGAACATCCGAGCTCCTCTACTTCCTCGGCTTCTTCATCTGAGGAAGAGGAACGTTCTGTCCACCTCTCCTCTGACACTGATTTCACTGAATATCAACGATTCCTTTCGAGGTTGGTTCAGGAGCTCTATATTTCTCATGTGGTAAGAGGCAGTGCCGAGCAGGAGATGCGCCCCTTTTTGAGCTAATTCAGTGCGAACCACCTTGTGGTACCTTCCTGGCCCATTCCCTTCCAGGAAGCATCAGTCCGCACCTGTCAGTCACCAGCCACCTCATCCCCAGCCCCAGAGGACTGCAGGAGGAGGTACTGCACTCCCCAGGAGTCTCTTGCTTCTCTGCCTCACCCACCCTTGGGGCTGACAGCTCTACATACTCCTTCTGGGCTACAACACCAGGCGCACGACCGACCATCGGATCTGGATTCTGCTGAGTTTGACTGGTGGGGATGAAGAGGTTTCTCTTCATCTCGTGTGCTGCTCTGCATCATAGCACATCAGGCTCACCATGCTGCCTACAACACGCATCTGTGGTCAATGCTAGCACAAGCGGAATCTAGGCAAGCCATTGCCCTCTCTGCACAAGGTCTGGAGCTTGCATTGCACCAGACAAGGGCATCGTATGACAACAATGAGGTGGCTTCCAGACTGGTAGGAACAGTGATCTGCATTAGGCGGACAGCATGGCTTTGTCTGTCTAGATTGTCACCCGTTGCCCGGCGGAGGGTAATTTCCTCTGCCTTCCGGGGGACCCGTCTTTTCTCCTGCAGGGCAAGGACTAATTTATAGGGGCGTCTTCCATCCCCCTGGCCAAGGGGGACATCTCCTCTACCTGACCAGCCTTAGGCCATGTATGACCTAGTATGGCAAAAGGGTCTCCCCCTGCTGCGTCTCCCCTACAGGAGGCTGAGGAAAACTGTTCCCTCAGGGCAGTGCCAGGTCCCCACTGGTGGGCTTGGTACTCACCCCACAGTAATGAATGGTGAAGACCGACAAGGGGAAGATATGAAAATTACTTACCTACCATAATTCTTTATCTTCTCTTGTATCTTCTCCATTCATTACTGATTCCCATGCACCTTCCCCTCTTGGGCCTCAGCTCCTGGGTGTCACCTCCACCCTGCTCACCCTCTTCCTCTTCAAGGCCAACTTGGGGCAGAGTCCCCCTGGTACCTTAGGGGCCCTCTGTTTCCTTTTCTAAAAGTCACAGAGCACCCAACCTAGGAGGTCGGTGAGTAGGGTCTTCACCCTGGCCTTGAAGGGAACTCCCTGGGGTTCTCAGTGGGTTACACTGTGGGGTCCACTCCATGACTTGGCACGACCTGTCTGGTCTGTTGTCAACTTGTTTAAGGGTGGGGACTTTTAGGGACTTCCCACCCCCTTTTTCCTTTCTCACTGTCCCCCTACTTTATAGTCCAGGGTCCTCTCCTGTTTAAGGGTTCCCCCCCCTTGGCTAAGTCCTCAGGTGATAAGCTTGAGAGGGCCATGCTCCAGGACTTTCATCCTGAATGCTGGTTTAGGGGCAGTGAGGGTCAGACCATGTTAAATTCTCTTGTTCTGGACCCATGTCTTGTGGTCCCTGAAGTTGACCTGATCCTTGCACCTGTGTCTTCACACCTCCCAGGCTTTTGAGGCTAAAAATAAGCCAATTGTCTTCTGGCTGAGCACGGTGGAGGTCTCTCCATCTTCCTCTATATCTTGTATCTTTCTCTTCATCTCTCTCTTTCCTGTGCTGTGTTTGAGAGGGCCCTAAGGGCCAGTTAGAAAAATTCTATTCCCTCTGTCCTCTGGTCAGCTTTTTCCTTTTTCAGTTTATATCCTTTCCTTTTCCTGTCCCTCGGCTGTCTTTCCTCATCTTTAAATTTCTCTATCCCCAATTTTTACTTCTCTCCAGCAGAACAGAACTGGGGTGGAGGAGGAGTCTACAGCACCTAGCGGCCAACCTTCGAGCGCCACGCAGTGCATCAGCCTCACGGGCAGCGCAGTTGGCGCGGACTCCTCCCCCACACAAAAAAAGCTCCCAGGCAGGTGCATGCCTCCAGCTTACACCAGCAGTAATGAATGGTGAAGATACAAGAGATGATCAAGAATTACGGTAGGTACGTAATTTTCATTTCCCTTTAGGACACTCACCTCCCCCAAACTTCAGCACAAGAAATTTGAGAGGAGTATGGGCATTCAGTCTTAGGCTCCTCCTCTCTTCACTCAGGGTGACCTAGGAGGTTACTGACATTGACTTGGGTGGGTCTTCTTATTCAGACTGATAAAAGTGTACAGGACATTGAGGACCCAGTTTCTGTATCATGTGGGGTCCCTCAGGGCTCAGTGCTGTCCCCCATGTTGTTCGTAGTGTATATGCTGCCCTTTGGAGACACTGTAAGAAGGTATGGGCTGAGGTTTCACTGCTATGCTGACGATACCCAGCTCTACTTTTCTTTTGCACACGACCAGGATGGAGCTGTCTCGGTCTTTAATAGCTGCCTCACTGAAATCCAGGAGTGGATGGATGCTAGTTGGTTGAAGTTGAACTCTGATAAGACTGAGGTATTGGTTGTGGATCCGGGTCACCGGACGGGGGGTTGGGTGTGGGTTTGCCTCTGGACTTTTTCTTGGGGGCGTGCCACTCTTGACCTCTGAACGGGTGCGAAACCTGGGAGTAATTTTTGATGAAGGGCTGACCCTGCATTTGCAGGTGTCGGCCGTCATCAAATCCTCATTTTACCATCTGAGGAATATCTCCAGGATTAAGCATCCTGTTCCATCCGGCGACCTTTCTACTCTGATCCATGCCTTTGTGACCTCGCCTCTGGACTATTGCAATTCCCTGTACCTAGGGCTACCAGGGGTGGAAATCCGTCACCTGCATCTACTGCAGAACGCGGCAGCCCGGCTTTTTACGGGATCATCTTGGTCTGGTTATCTATCTCCGGTGTTGCATGGACTGCACTGGCTGCCAGTTCAGTGGCGGATCACCTTTAAAGTCAGTCTTCTGACTTTTAAAGCCCTTCACGGACTCGGCCCGGACTGTCTGAAAGAGCTTCTGGTCTTTTACTGCCCTGGGCAATTGCCCCGCTTAGCCGATGAGGGGTTGCTAGAGATTCCAAGGGTGTGTTTGAAATCATCTGGGGTGAGAGCATTTATGCTTGCCACCCCTACCCTTTGAAATTCTCTACCCCATCAGTTACGTGAGTGCATGACTGTGGAAGGATTTAAGCAGGAATTAAACATTTTTTCTGGTACCAAGCTTTTGGTGATTAATTAATGGTTTGAACATTTGAACATTTTGTTTGCTGTTGAGATGTTTGTTTTGTCGATGTTGTGATTTTAATATTGTTAAAGCACCTTGGTTTTCAAAAGGTGCCATACAAATAAAGTTTTTTATTATTATTATTACTATGTCATTTTGGAGGGGTCCCTTTATAGAAATCCCATTACCTTGGCCAACATCTGTTCACCTCAAGGGTCGACTAATGGCATGGCCAAGTATTTTTTAATAAATTCTTACCACTACTGGATGGACAATTACTTTTTTTGGGGGGGGGAGGCGAACACCACAGTGCATCCAGAACAAGACACTTTGAGCCCCCCCTTCAAAAATATTTAAAAGCCATTATTGTGCAGCTAGGCCTATTGGACACTTGGTGCCATCTCCACTCCCACCATTCAGAATTTATCCATCATTCAGCTCACTTCCAAACTTTTGCAAGGTTGGACTATCTCTTGGCTGGACATATTGACATGGTTCATGCTATATGCCATGGCAGTATCCAGCTCATGCCCTGATCCTGGCAGAACTGCATTTGGTGAGGCCCCTGAGAACTACCCATTGGAGATTTAACTTAGCATTCCTTTGAGATGCTACCTTTCTTGACAAAATGGAAACCTGAGTCCCAAAAATACTTAAGGACAGCACTGCTCAGAATGTAGCTCCATCTATTCTGTGGGATGCATGAAAGGTTGTTCTATGGAGGGAGTTGGTGGCCTATGCATTACAACAATGTAAAGCCCAAGAAACTAAACTGTGCCACCTACAGGAAACCCTCCAAACTCTGCAACTCTTTCAAATGCAGGGAGATACTTCAGTTCCACCATAGATGCAGTACGTCAAGAGAGAAATCCAGGGGGTCTGGATTGTTGAGTGGAGCAGGCCGTATTTTATTTGCGACACAAATGTTACAAGGGGGAGCCAGGGGAGCACAGACGCTTGCCCGCTGCCTCATGGCCTGTAAAATGAAGTACCACCAGCAAGACATTCAGGGAATAATACAGAGCTTTTACCAGCAACTGTGCACAGCAGATCCCTCTACCTCCCCTGACCAGGTCACAACTTTTTTCTCCTCTTTTGCACTCCTAACCCTCTTCCAGGCCTAGGTCACCACTTTGCTTTGCCCCATTGCTATGGAGGCAGTCTTCTAAAAGGGGAAAATGCCTAAATTGTGATGGATACCCAGCAGAGTTTTTTAAAGAATTTCTGAGAAAGCCTTCTCCCCCTTCTCCTCTTGGCATATGAGTCGCTATGACAAGAAGGTGCACTACCCTCATCCTGGATATATGCAATTATTGCAGCACTCCTAAAGCCTGGGAAAGACTCGACCCAACCCCCACCTATAGGCCCATCTCAGTCCTCAGTTATGACTGCAAGGTCTATATGGCTATTTGGGCAGCTAGCATGGATGTCTTTCTCCTGTCATTGCTGGACAGGGACCAGGCAGGATTTGGATGGTGCTGACAAGCACATGATAATGTGTGCCATGTCCTACTGCTACTAGACTATGCATTTTTTTTTTTTGGCGCTGGACCCTGGTGGCTCAGGCCCTGCTCTCCTTATCTGTCACTCATCCTCCCAAAACTCACCTTGGATGATGATCCTCCCAGGCTTGCCCCCCGGTTGGGGCTGCCAAGTAGGTGTGCCTCCAATGCAGTCTGAACTCAATTCCCAGTAGAACCCCCTACTACTGGTGTTCCTCCCTGGCTTGCCCCCCAGGGCAGAGCCGTGGGGTCAGACCAGTCCTGATGGAGCTACAAACTCACTCACCTGCCGAGTGCTGCGGGCAGGTGTAGTGGGACCAGTGAAGTGGGTCATTCTTGGGGCTGGCATTTTGGCTGCTTTTTACCCATGGGAGTAATGGCGTGCAGTGATGTGGGGCGCTGAAGCACCAACATCCAGCATGCCTCCCCACAACATAGGCTTCAGAAACTGCTCCCCTCAGTCACATACCAGATGCTCACCAAGCCCCCCCTTTGGAGGAAGACAGCAGTCCATGGGATGCTCGGTTCTCCTCCCCCTGCCGGGCCCTCCAGCTCCTCAGCTCCATTCCCAAACCTATGGCATTGGCATCACAAGCAGAAGCCCTACCGCTGCACTGGCAGGCTGCCCTCTAGACTGTGCTTATTTCCTGAGCTGTCCCCTGGTTCTCCACAGTGTTGACAAAGAGAAGTCATTCAATTGAGCATCCTGGTCATTTTATGGAACACACTGCTGCATTTTGGGTTCCTGGAGGAATGGGTTGAGATGTTGAAGCATATCTGTCA
This sequence comes from Neoceratodus forsteri, assembly GCA_016271365.2. NCBI lineage: Eukaryota > Metazoa > Chordata > Ceratodontiformes > Ceratodontidae > Neoceratodus > Neoceratodus forsteri. The sequence goes on from CM028131.1 coordinate 1,319,843,980, forward strand.
CTCCCCTGAGGCTTATAGCCACATTAATTGTGCCCTTTGAGAACCAATTGCCCTGGTGTTAGGCACCCAACAGGGCTGCCAGCTCTCCCCGCTCTTATTTGCCCTTTATGTAGAGCCTCTGGCAAAAACTATTAGAGGAGAGAAGAGTATCAAAAGGCTTCTGGTGGGGGGGGAAGAGAATATAAAGTAGCATTATTTGCTGAAGACATGTTGCTCATTTTTCTGTAAGCTAAGACATCCTTGATAAAGGTCAGGGACGTACTGGCATTATATGAATCCTTGACTGAATTTCGGCTAAATGCTGCAAAAATTGAAGTCCTCCATTATAATTTTCACCTACACCAGACACTCCGGTCAAAATTCCCTGTTACATGGTCTCACAATACTATAAAATATTTAGGGGTTAATCTGACCATGAATGTGGACCACCCTGAATTGTTAAGTTTTTAACCAGTTGCTACCAATATCTAGTCAAACCTCCACCAGTGGTCTCAGATAACATTTGGCTGTTTAAACCGTATAGAGGTGGTACATCACAATATCCTTCCAAGATTGTTAAATTATCTACAAACCCAACCACTCTTGCCAGACAAATTCTGCTTTCAGTCTTGGGTGGGGGGGGGAGGAATGTATTTCTAAGTTTGCATGGGGGATGCCTGAGCATCAAATATACTGTCCTACAGTTGCCAAAGGAAAGTGTTGGGGGTTAAACCTCCCAAGTCTATATTGCTGTGCAATGGCAGCCCACCCGTAACCCTCTGTCTATTGAGTATGGTGAATTACATCCCTCATTGGAAAAATATAGAATTTAACCTAAATGACCTCTGTCCTATTGAAAAATATTTATATCCCCCCACCACCACCATGTGTACCATTCACAAATTTCATGCAGTTTACAGCAGTAACTCTCAGTCTGGCACAAACCCATGCAAAGCTTGGCCCTAATGGCCATCCAAACTTAGACCTTAGCCCCACGCCATATTTAAGATTGTCCAGTAAACAAATTGGATTCTTCCCTTAGTTGATGGCAGAGACAGGGCCTGACTTACGTACACCAAGCTCTGGATGAACATGGAGTAGTCCCTTTTGTAAACCTACAGCAGACTTGCTCTTTCCCATCATACCATTTTCAGTATTGACAGTTCCACTCCTATATTGCACGAACATATGGAATGCAAAGTTCCAGGACAAGCCAGGGTACATCCAAGATGTCATAACTGGGGCTCAGAGGGAGGAAGATCTGGCAATCCCCAACTGGACACCTTTACAAAGGCCTGAGGGTCCTCATCAGGGATTCCGCCGACCTTATTTTACATAAATGGAATATGTAGCTAGGTACTGATCACATTGTGGATTTATGTCTGAAATATGCAATTCCATCCTATAAAGCTACTTCTGCCCCTTATCTCTGGGAATTCTACTGGAAATGCAGAGCCCATTACTTCAGGACCCCAGCAACACAGGCAGAATACTTGGGTCCAGAACATGGCTGCTACTGGAGGGGATATGGAACCTAAAATGCTGAGCAGGCTGACGTGTTCTGGGATTGCTCAGTCTTAGAATGTTACTGGCAAGGGGTAAAACAAGACCTTGAGCCAAGGGTTCAAAATGACGCACCTGGTCACCCCATCTCTGGTATTACTTTCAATCCTACCATCAGAACACAAACACTTACGTTACTACAGATTTTTATAACGATTGTGAAAAACGTAATTACTAGACTGTGGCTGAGTACAACAGTCCCCACCTGGGTGATGTGGTACACTTTAATACAGTCAGTATATGAGCTAGAACAGCAAACAGCTATATTCAATAATACCCAAGGGGCATTTCTTTATTTATTTGTTGTTTTTTTTTTTTTGGTAACCTGGTAAGTACACTAGGCAATTGAATGCCTATTTTCTGGCATGACCTGGGAGAGTACAAGACAAGTAATCAATCATTGACAGTAACTGAGATAAGGAAGGTACACAATCAAAAGGACAACAAATGCAATGATGAACAGTGGCGAAGATGGGGACTTTTATTATGTGGACCTGAGCTGGACTCTGCATTTATACCATAGGGGGAGTGCTTGACCATGCCATTCCCTCACACTCTATTATCCTTCCAAACCCTCTGACAACATAGTGGTAGTAGTCTATCCTGACTTATTTCGTATCCTCATAGGACTGTTACAAGTTGATGTATTAAAGAGGACAGGAAATTAAATAAATAATTGCAGCCTACATTTCAAGTTTTGTTTTTATTTCTAAGAAAGATTAGCTGTTGCATTATTACCACGGCAAGGTAGTGTTTTAACATTTTTGTGGTATCGCTGCACTTAAAATATAAACATGGCTGCTACTGCTGCTGACCAATTTTAATTTCCTGTTTTGAGACTGGTGTTGTGTGCGAGCCAGCTTAATGCTGACGTTGCCATTCATGCATTCCATGGCAGCTGCATGCCTCACACACAGTACTGTATGACACTTTCAAGTGAAGCTGTCAGAAACTGACAGCATCCAGGAAGTTAAGCCCATCGCAAGCTTAAGTAGTGCTGCATTGTGTGTCTTATTTATTATTTTGCTGTTTAGAAAGCAAACACTAATATTGTTAACAAAGTTTAGTTAAACCACAGGACTAATATTTAAGCACTCCGATCAGGGAATGCAAAATGGACTCCTAACAGCATACACATACCATTCTGACAAAGCCTGTGTTTAGTCTATGCAGATGGCAGGTTAGCACGATGTTGACAAATCCTGAATCTTTACTGGAAAACTTATTTTTGTGAATTGTGATGTCTGCAGAGGCTCAACAATGAAACTCACACAAAATTCACATTATCGACTAATATCAGATCTGATCACATTTGCACAGTGGTCTTTCAGCAAAATGAGAAGGGCAAGATACGAGGCTATGAGAGGAGTGAAACTTATCTGCTCTGTTGTTTCAGTGCAATTTACTGATGTGGACTAACAGAAAAGAAGGTGTTAGCCCCCCCCCCCCACACTAGATCTGACCTTCACAATTTATTTTTAAGGGGGAAGGGTAATTGTTGCTCTGTAGGTTAGTCCACTGAATTTAATAATAGCTGCTGCTGTTATAACAAAGCACAAAATCACTGTTGTATCAAAGCCTACAAGGCTGAAGTGGACATGAATGGCTCATAAAAAGATGGAGGGGGACATATTCCACCCCATGAATGCGCCTGTAGTGGACAGTGAAATGAAATTTGCACTGTCTACAGTGACCTGTGATCTAAGATCTGCACTGTCTGCATGTGGACCAAGATCTACAATGTATGTACTGGCATTTGGACTGAGATTTGCACTGTATACAGTGAGTGGTCTGAGAGTTGTAGAGTGTCTGATGCTCCAAATTTATCTTGCTAAAGCAATGTTCTAGTAATGTGAAAAAAAATTATCACAAACCTCTTTGGTCCAGAAATCCCACTATCATGTCTAACGTGATTATTATGGACCATTTCTAATGTAAGTTGATGTTATACATATCAGCAACACCACCCATTGCTGTGCAGTTCAGGATCGCTCTATTGGGCTCTCAGTACCAAACCACACAGAACAAGTCATGGTCCAACAACAAGTTGCATCGACAACCACACGCATCCCAACTAAGCCACAAAACCATTACCTTTTACAGAGCTGCTCCCGATTGGTGTCTGCCTTGCTAGTGTGTGTGTGTGTTTGTCTGGGAGACAGCCTGGGAGCCGACAGGTGGGTCAGACAGAGTAACTGTCCCAGAACCGGTATGTCGGGAGGCCTGTCCTCATGTGCTGTGCTGACCGTCATCGGATTCATCATCGATACCAAAGATTAAGAAACTGCTGCATACTTCAAAAGTTAAACACGTTAAACTTAAAAATTACAACCTCTCCTAGCTGAACCAATAATTTAATCATATACTGGCACCAGCAAAATCAGAGTCAGGTTGGGTTGGGTGTAATATTATTAGTTTACGGACTTTGCACTGCCACACTGCTGTGCCCCCCCCCCCCAACTAGGTATTAGGGTTAGTGTATACTTGGCATCAGTACGCAGCAGTAGCAGGCTGACTCAGCAGCTATTAAGATATTCTCCTCACCTCGCTCAACGCAACCGGACCCATCATCACCCACCACCACCAGAGCAGCAGTGTCTTTGTCCCATGCGTACTGGACCATCCGACTCTTGGATTGTGTACTAATGGTGGACTGAGGGACTCTCTCAGAGTTGGAGATGGACTCTCTCTGATTGCCCCAGCTCTGGGCCTGCCGATATTAATTATTGTCACTCAGGCAGGAAGTGTGGTGATGGTGTCTCTGAGGCAGCAGCAGCAATGAATCAGATTATTGGCCAGTCAGCCAGGAGTGGAGAGGAGAAGAGACAGAGGACCGACCTAAAAAAAACCCCAAAAACTTCCATTCCTGCTGCTGCTGACCTGAAACCCTTCCTACTGCTGGAGCCTGGCTGCTGTACCTCATAATTGCTGAATTTGCTGGCATTGCTGCTGCTCAGGTGGACTCAAGTCATGGTGGTCAAAAGATGACAGGATTTCTTTTGTTTTTTTTGGGTGGTAAAGACTCTAAAGGGGGGACTCAGCCTAGGAGAGGGTAAGGGCAGGCAATGGATGGATGGCTCTTGCTGCTGCTTCTTTTAGACTGGGGGGGGGTCAGGTGGGAGCCTCCATTGGACCGTCTGAGCCTGTGTACCACTGACTGTCTTTTATTTTATTTTTTTAATTTGGTCAGTCATCTGCCATCTCATGCATCTTATAGCCATCTGCACTCAACAACATAATGGAGATGAGCATATATATATATATATATATATATATATTTTTTTATTTATTTAAAACACAAACTAAGATGTAGTGGGCAAAAAAAAACTATGAAAAAGATGAAGGTGTCGCGTTTTTTTATTTTTATTAGTAACAAGCTGCACACTGAAAATGCACCTTACATATCCTAATCTACTTCCTGACAAACAACACTGAGGAAACAATGACATTCAAATAATGAGTGCCTGTAAAACAACATAAGGGGCAATATCAGTTAATTTTTCATGTCACTTGCGTTATCAACAAGGCAATTATACAGTCTGGATGTGTGCAGCAGACTGTTTTTACCTTGATTCAAGTTTAGTCTGCAGCCACACAGAACGCATGAATGAAGACATAGCAGATTGGGTCCACATCCTTTCAATCTCTCTCTCATGCTTGTTCAGAATGTTAGGTACCCTAACAGATCTAGTGGTCAAAATTATAAACAAAACTACCATAAACTGAATAAATATCACAGATTCCAATTGAAAACATGAATATTTCTGATATACAGTACATGACTGAGACTGATCACAAAAATGACAGAAATGTATTCCTGCCCCTTTAAACACGAACAAAGACCTGGTATTTGTCCTGTATGTTTCTATAGCTGTACTCTGTGTGTCTAAAACTCTAATAAAAACAAATCCCCAAAAAAAAAAAACGTAAGGGGCCCCAGACCCATAAGTGCTAATCAGTGGTGAAGCTATTCTGGAAGATCTACAATTATGGTAAATACTTCATTTTCCTGTTTCCTTTAAAGAAAACATTCTAATTTTCAGGTCACCATTCCGATATTGGAGATAATGCAAGAGTTGTGGTAGCTATTCTAATAATTTATAAGAAAGGCAGATAACTGTGGTTAGTATCCTTTCCTTCAGGGCCCAGGGGAAATACCAGATATAGCCAGCTGATAAAATAGGCATGCTTTTAGTTAAGTATTCTCTTCTTTGTCCGTATTAACTGAGTTTTTTCATTTATAAGGATCTGCTGTTTGATGAAGTGTCGTTGCATGAATCATGACAAATATATAAGAGGTAGTGTCAGGCATTTAAAATTAGTAATCACTACAAAAGGACAAACTGTCAAGCAACTCTTTTTTTCACACAGAGTGTAGATCAACCTGATCTTGGCAAGAAAGCAAGGCGAGAGGCAGCAATTGCACAAAAGCAAAAAGAAAACCTGGAAAAATATCGCATGAAAGGCCCGGGAAGACAACGGTACTTAAAGTAAGTATTTCTCATTAAAACAAAAATGTTGCCATAAATGAACACTGAAAATAGAAAATACTGTTACGTACATGAGAACATAGAAAATGCTAGATGAAAAAGACCAGGGTCCTTTGCAATAATTTCCTGATATTCAGGCAGCTGCCACGTTCATTCTGATGTGAAATTGATATAGCCATCATTTACAGGGGCTCTGGGCAACAGGAAAAGTAAAACCAGATTGTTAAAGAGATCTACTAAGTTAAGGGTCTGCACCACATATTGTGGTGCCTTACCTCTGCGAAAGGCGGACTAGATATATCTGATAAAAAACCATTGTCATATTTACAAGCAGAAGGGATTGTAACATTTTCCCCAGCCAATCCCTTCCACTTCCCAGTTCGGGAAGTTGTCTAAGATCCACCCCACTCTCAGGCACGTAATGACATGTGCCCAGGAGAATGCATTTCCATTAATGTTTATGGGGGCAATCTTTTGAAACATTTTATATATCGTAACGATCGCTTTGTGATTAACCAAGGGCACCAGGTGACTAACAAGCCTTTGTTAGTCACCCGGTACCCTCGAATAATCACAAAATGACCATTATGATATATAAAAACGTTTTAAAAGTTGCCCCCTCCCCCATAGACTTTAATGGAGCATGTCCCCACACTCTCCCTGGGCACACATCATTACATGCCTGAGCGTAGGGGTGGATCTTAGGCAGCTCCCAGAACTGGGAAGTAGTAGGGATCAGCTGAGGTCAATTTTATGATCCCTTCTGCTTGCAAATATGATGGTGATTTTTTATCAGATATATCTAGTCCGCCTTTCGCAGAGGTAAGGCTGCACAACGTGGTGCAAATCGCATTCATATAACTTAGTGAATCTCTTTAAATTGTACCACCTACTAGTCATTCTAATCTGCTGCACCTCTATCCTGTTTGTCACCCTGTTTTAGCTAACTAGGCATGAAGCTGAAACCTACAACATTCTAGTAAATTCTAGCATGGTGGTGCCACTGTTAACAAAGACAGGTATGTTGCTAATGTTCTTTAACAATACATTTAGTGACTTATTAGCATATATACCAGTAGTAAGCACCCATCCTGCTCCAGCTGGTGACCCTCCTTGTTAGCACAACAGACCTAGGTTCTACTTTAAATGACTAACCTGGGCTGATGTATATGACAACCTAAACAAGATAAAAATTAAAACTAGACTTGGTCCTCACAGCATTGACATGAAGCTACTTAAGTCTGGGTTTGGGAAAGTCACCTGTCCTCTGCAGCAAATTTTCAATCTTTCCCTGGCCACTGGGTGATTTACCTGAATCTGGGGAAAAAAGGCTTATGTGGTCTCTGCATTCAAAGCTGGGGATGCTAACTTGCTCTCAGTTACAGACCAGTCTCTACCCCCCCCCCCATATCCAAAACACTTGAGAGGATTGTGAATGACTAGCTTGTAGACTACCTGAGCCAGCATGAACTCTAGCTCAAAGAGCAGCATGGGTTGAGGAAGAACTTCAGCCCTATGACTGCACTCCTGGAGTTTACAGATACTATATCTTGTGCGTTGGATCCTGTGGAAACTGGCTGAATCTATATTGATAGATCTCACTCAGGCATTTGACCTTATCAACCATGTTCTCCTCTGCCAGAAGCTACAACATCCGGGCCTCTCTGAAGACACAGTCTGCTGGTTTCAGGACCGCTTGTCCTGTAGATCACAATCTGTAAAATGCTGGAATGTGCCATCTGATCACAGGTTGGTCAATTAGAGGTCCTTGGTGCCTCTACTATGCAGTCTATCCATAAACAACCTACCCATGGCATGTAAATAAACCAATATTTTTCTATACACAGGTGGTGCTGTCATTTGTTTCAAATGGCAAGAGCTTAGATAATCTGAGGGGGAGGCTGCAGGATGACTTTACCTCCATCCAGGCATGTTTCATTTTAGACCTCCATGTAATGAATGAGAGGAAGACTAAATGCATGCTGTTCTGTAATTGCAACAAGACTGACGTCTTTGCTGACATAAGCATTTCCTTCTTGTCTGGGGTCACAAATGAGTAAGTGATAACTTTTAAGTACCTGGGCATTATCCTGAACAGTGCCCTGTCATTCTCAGATCATGTGGACCACCCTGTTAAAGCAGTCAACACAAGACTCTGATTCCTCTATAGGCATAGGGGCTACTTCTTACCAGAGATTAAGAAGCTCCTGGTACAGAACTTTATCACAAGCGTTATAGACTATGATGTTGTAATTTATGGTTTGGTGAAGGACTGTGTACTATCCCTTGAAGGGGCCTGCTTAATAGGACCTCTGGCTTTGCGTTAGGCCTTAAAACTGATACCCACACATGTATCCTGTATAGTAGACTGAACTGGTTAAACCTCATCTCGAGGGTGCTCTATCACACTTTGGTCATAGGCCATAAAGCTCTACGTGGCTTGCTATCCCCTGCTGTACAGTCTATGTTCTGTTTTGTGGACAGTAAATATGGTACCAGGGCACTGCACAACACTCTGTTACTACCTTGCAGTACAGTCACACTGGGATAAAACTGCTTCTCTTATCATTTTGCAAAACATTTGAATGAACTTTAAGAGACTAGCACTCTCTTGAATTGTTTAATGCCCAGCTGTTGTCCTTGCTGACTCCCCCTGGGGCCTGCTATTGCTACACTTGAATATCTGTTGTAATCTGACAATGTATCCTTTATATACTACTCTCTACACAAAATGCTATGAAATGCTAAAAAAGCACTACATGTTCTTTATCTTTCATGCACCCACTGGTGTATATTTCTATAGTTTTTATTGTGTGTACCTGACCATAAACTCTTTGAAAACAGGCACATGCTTAAAGGGTTTTATATGAAATAAAAAAAAAAAAAAAATGAAACTAAACTAAATGGGTTGCTGTCTACCCTGTTCCTTCTAGCAATAAGAATGTATTAGTGATGTCATGCATACAGTATGCAGCATCTCAGGCCTGAGTTGTAGCCCCGGTGATAGAACTTTAGAATTGTAAGGCCTTTTATCCCCTATACCTAATCCCATTTGGACCCTGTCAGATACGAGTCACCCCCCTGGCCTGGTTTTGGTATCCTTAAACAGAATACTTCCTCTCCCCCTCCCCTCTAGAGTTACTTTTACATTCCCTGACCGTTTTTACCCCCACTACCTTGTCTGGATGACTGTTCCAGGCATCCGCCACTCTCTCAGTTAAGAAGTACTTCCTCACATCCCTCCTAAATTCCCCCCTGTCCAACTTCATTGCATGCCCCCTTGTTCTCATGGAAATTCCTCTCTGAAAAATACTCCCCTCCTGAGGCTGACTTGTCAGTGCAGCGGTATTGCTACTGTTCAGGACACTGGTGGCCCAGATTCAGAAATTAGCCCATGTCGCTGGAGGGCTGGCAAGGGGAGGAGGCTGAGCTTCCCAGTGGATGCTTGCCTCTTTAGGGGAGGGAGGGCTGCCATGATACCAGGTGGAGGCACAAGTAGGGAATGTGAAAACGAGGGAGGAGTCACCACCTGGCTTGATGGGACCCATTTTTGGGGAAGATTGTTGAGAAAGTGGTGGCTTTGCAGCTGGAGGCAAACCTCACGGTCTTTGACCTCTCCAAGCTTCTCCAGTATGGGTTCAGATGGAGACACAGCACCGAAATGACATTGATCAAGGTGCAAAATGTCCTCCTCAGGGCAAGAAATACAGGAGACAGGCCAGTTCTCGTTCTTCTTGATCTCTCATCAGCGTTTGACAGCGTGGATCACATTGTGCTACTGAATCATCTTAGAGTGCTTTGTGGACTCACCAGTACTGTCATCAACTAATTTGAATCCTTTCTCATGGGCAGGGCACAATGGCTAGTGATGGGGAATTTCTCCTCCTGCCCAGAGCTCTGCCCTGTGGAGTTCCTCAGGATTCGATCTTGTTGCCAGTGTTGTTCACGGTGTACATGCTACCCCTGGGGGAGATCATTAGGTGCTACAGACGGGGTTTTCACTGTTATGCAGATGATACCCAGCTGTATATGTCCTTTGCTCCCAGGACATGTAGCACCGTGGAGGTGCTTAATAAATGCCTGGTCAAGATTGGTTGTCCTCTAACTGGCTGAGGCTTAACCCTGACAAGACAGAGGTACTGGTGACTGAGTCTGGTCGCCAGAGTGATATGGTTGCTGCCGGGCCGGGAATAGGTTTGTTCGTGGGTCCCATCCCGTTGGTATCTTCCACTAGGATGAGGAATCTGGGTGTCATCCTTGTGGATGGCCTGACACTTGAAGCCCAGTTGTCATCCGTCATCCAGAGTGGTTTTTACCACCTAAGGAATGTCACCCGGATTTAACTCTAATTCCACCTGGTGACCTGCACTCGCTAGTGCATGCCTTTGTCAAGGCTAGATTACTGTAATGCTCTTTACTTCAGGGTCAGTGGAAGGAATCTCTGTCGACTACAGCTGGTGCAGAATGCAGCGGCCAGGTTGCTGACAGGCCTCCCTAGGTCCTGCCAGGTGACACAGGTCCTGTGGGATCTGCACTGGCTGCCTGTCAGATGGAGGATTACCTTCAAGGTGGGCTTGCTCACCTATAAGGCCCTATATGGCTCAGGCCTGGGCTACCCGAGTGACCTCTGATACCTGTCTGCTAAGTGCACTTGGTTCGCTTCTCCGCCATTGGCCTCCTAGCAGTTCTGAGGGCCAGGCTGGATACCTTGGGAGACCGTGTATTTGAGGTGGCCGGCCCAGCCCACTGGAACTCACTCTCTTGAGGGAGGCTCTGTCGGTGGAGGCTTTTAAGCGGGGTCTGAAGGCACACCTTTTTAAAGAAGCATTCTGAAGTTAGCTACAGCCTAGCTTACTGTTTCATCGTTTATATAATTTATTGACGTACTCTACTGATTTGTATTTATTTTGTTTTGACCCTTGTTTACTGTGATTATGTGTTCTCACACCTCTTTTGTAAAGCACCCAGAGCCTCTGGGATTGGGCGCTTAAGAAATTACAGATCATCATCTGGGTTAGCTCAGTCATCAGGTCACATCCTAGGAACTTCACTGTCAGTGAAGGGGAATCCACACTGAAGATTTTCAGTAGTACAACTGGGGCCACCTACGCCGTCGACATCTATTGATGTCGCCAATCCTATAAAGGTGTGAACAGCCACCCTCTCTCCTCATTTCTTTCCCCCGGAGACAAAGGGAGCTTAGCCCTAGCCATGGAAGACTGAGGAGAGAGAGAAAGAGAGAGAGAGAGAGAGAAAGAGGGGGAGGTGCCCAGACCTATGAGAAAGGCTGGATACACCAGACAGTCAGTTCTTAGACAGGAGCCCCAAGAAGGGGTAAGGCGTGATGGAAAGCAGACCTGATAACTGAGATCCCCTTGAAGATCTACTGATATCTGTGTCAGTCTTCACCATTCATCACCTTTGGGTACTGGCCGGAGGTCATGATTCCGCGGAGCTCTTTTTTTTGGACGGGCGGAGTCGACGACCTTGGCAATCACCAAGGTCGACGACCGCGTGGCGCTCACAGGTTGGCCGTCAGGTGCTGTCAACTCTGCCCTCCCACCAGTTTTTCATCTCCCGCCGTCAAGGTCACTTCATGGAAGCTCTGCTGTGTGAGAGGCCTTAGAAAAACTGAGAAGCCTTTGGCTCCGTTTCGAGTCCGTTGACTCCATGTTATATATTACCTGCCGGTTCTGTTTTGCCCACTCGACGTCACCTGAGAAGTTAAAAGTAAGATTGTTCCTTTTTCTTTATTTTGCGGCGACGGGTCTTTGGTGTTGTTTTTTCCATAGGTCATGTGTCGGCCACGGGGCAAGAAATCTATGAAGATGGGATGGCCCCCCATACATTAGTGCCCATGTTGCCGTAAGTATTCTATCACCAACCGGCATAATCGTTGCCTCGTGTGTTTTGGTCCGTTACACGACATGGATTCGTGCTTCTCCATGGACCGTTGTGTCATCGAACAATGTGCGTGGAAAGTTGGATGAGCTCCACCGACTTTCGGGAGACAGGAGTACACTCATCAGGCCAAGCTGCATTCTCTCAGCCTTTCCTCCAGGTCCCCTCCTGGTTCTATATGGACGGAGGGTCGGGACAGGCTCTGGTTCCAAGGCTGCTGCCATTGTTGGAGCTGTGTCCTCTTCCTGCACTGTTTGTGGTTCGGTTGGGGACGTCGGCACCGACTCTGGTGCAGTCTGTAGATCTGGTGCCCTTTTCAGTCATGATGGTAGCGGGCGTCCACGCACTGTTTGGCACAGAACTTCGATCTCCACCTCTTTGGAGGGGGAATCGGACTCTGAGTCAGACAGGCAGTCTGACTCTTTGGAGTTGGCTGCTCACATGGACACCTTGGTAGTGTCTTCGACAGGCCAGAACCAGCTCCCCTCTGAGGAGCGGGCAGTGGCTCCTGGGTCCAGGGTCAGGGGTGCTGACCAGCAGGAAGTGGTGCAGGCCACTAATGCTCTGCAGCCTGGACTCATAGGGTTCTCTAACCCCTCAGTGGTGGTACCCCTTCAGGTGGTGTGCCTGGATCGCCCAGCTTTGGGGCCAATAGGAGCACCCAAAAGAGGGGAGGGTGCTGCTCCCTGGATAGCCCCTTCGGAGGCCGACCAGGGTTACCAGCTGCCTAGTCTGGCTCTCTCAAAGAGGAGGGCACTTTCAGATTCCGAGGGCTTGAGGGGTATGGGGTCCATGCAGCGGCCTTTTTCTGGAGCCCACCCAGGCTCTGGGAGAAGTCATAACGTGGATCTCCGCCCTTCCCCTTCCATTTCCTCAAGAGGGCCTTGTTCTTTGGAGGTAGGGGACTGTCCTTCAGGAATTTCATGTCTCCAGTCACCTCACAGTGGGGATTCTTCAGGGTGCAGCCTAGGCAGTTCCAATTTGGTTGAGCAGCTGTCTGCTGTAGAGTTTTCTGGAACTCCTTCTTCCCTTAGGGCTCCTGGTGTACTCCCTACCCCAGGCAGAGGTCAGTCGATTCCTGTTGTCAGCTCTGCCCCCACTCCTCTGCCACATTCTCCTGCGCTCCCAGGTATTCTTGGTCCTAGAGGTCCTCTCTCTCTCTTGGGAGCAGTTCAGAATGGTGGCTGCTCCATTTCCCTCTTATGTTAGGGCTATGGACAGACAGGTTTTTCAACCTCCCCCTGAGCAGCCAGCTTCTGAACACTTGAGGTCCTCTGACTCCTCATCCCCCTCTTCTGGGGGAGAGGAGCCGTCTGTCCACATCTCCCCAGCTGCTGATCTCGCTGAGTATCAGCGATTCCTCATGAGGATGTTGGAGGACCTGCACATCACCCCACCCACTCAACACAATCCAGAGCGCTTGGTGCATGTCTTTTTAGGCGATTTCAGTGCAGATACCCTTGTGGTGCCGCCCTGGCCTACTCCCTTTCTGGAGGCATCATTGCGTTCCTAGCAGAGACCCTTTTCTGGAGTCTCAGCCCCTAGGGATCTCTCCCAGCAGTATTGTGCCCCCCCCCCGGAGTCTCCAGGTTCCATGCCTCATCCCCAGTCAGGACTGACACAACTGGATACTTCTGATGGGCTTCGCGCCCCTAGCTGTGACCAGCCCTCAGATCAGGATTCCATGTATTTTGACTTCTGGGGCAGGAGGACATTCTACTTGGCACAGTTGCTGCTCTCTATTGCAGCACATCAGGCCCACTATGCTTCCTATGATAGGTTCCTGTGGTCCAGGCTAGGTCAACTCCTAGCCTCGATGCCTGACATGGACGAAACCAGACAAGCCATTGCACTCTCTGCGCGTGGCCTGGAGCTAGCAAGGCACCAAGCAAGGGCATCGTATGATGCCAGTGAGGTAGCTACCAGGGTCATAGGGACAGCGATCTGTACTAGGTGGACGGCATGGCTGCATCTCTCCCGGTTGTCACCCTTGGCCCAGCATAGGGTGATTAACTCTGCTCACCAGAGAACCTGTCTTTTCTCCCGTAGGGTGAGACGATGTTTGTCGGGTCAACTTCCTACCCACTCCAGGGGGGTCCCCATCTCACTCTCCCCACTCTCGGGCCTCTCCAGACCCATGAAGGTTCTCCCTTTTAGTATGTCACCCACTGAGAGCTAAGGGACTCAGTCCCTTAGGGTTTAAGCCCCCTTCAGGGGCTTGGCACTCACCTAAAGGTGATGAATGGTGAAGACTGACACAGATTAGGTATGAAAATTACGTACCTACCGTAATTCTGATCTTTCTGTGTATCTTCACTCATTCATCACAAACTCCACCTCCATCCCCCTGGGGCCTCAGTCTATGGGTCCCCCTCTCTCTCTGTGCCCTCTCCCTTGTCCCTCTCCTTTCTGTTAGTCAGGTGTGGGGTCATTTTGGGTACATAGGGGGATAATTCTTCTGGGGGGAGAGTGGTCAGGAATGGGAACACTCCTTCAGTGATTTGGCTCCACCCAGTGTGGGGTGGGAGTTGGCAGTTGCCCTCCTTTCTTTCCTTCTCCCCGTCAATCCTTTGATTTCCTTGTCCTTAGACATAACCTCAATTAGTTTGAGAAACTAGGTTTCTTACACCAAAAATGTCCTTTTTTTTGGGGGGGGGAGGGGATATCCCTGTATTCTGTCTTTTCTTCCAGAATAGCCGATTCTACTTTTGTTGGAGTTATTACCAGTGATTCTGTGCTTTGAATTCTGTCAGTTAGCCACTTGGTTACTCCTTTGCAGTTCCTATACAATCTGGAGACAGGTCAAGGTTCCAGGGTATATTTTCCAGTTTTCCTCCGTCTCGTCTTGGAAGATATGACCGTTACATACTTACCATAGCTGTTGCTCTTCCTGAAAATCTTCTCCATAGATTACCATGCATGCCCAGCACCCCCCAGTCTCACTTCAGTATTCCTGTGTTAGTCTTCAACCCTTTGTACTTAGTTTGAGCTGTCAAGACACACTGTGTTACTGGGTTTGGCAGTCCTTCTTACCCGTGCCACCAGGGCTGTCTTATGTCCTTAAGTGCATAGGTTAATTGTTAGGTTCATGTAGCTCACCACGTCAGTAAAAAAGATAATGAGGCAGTTAGGAACTGGCACCTCTGTGTACCAGCGGGTGCATGCAGTGACATGCACTCAGGGCTTGCTCATGTTTTCAGTCCTGAAAAGTTCTGGCTCCCACAGGGTCCTAGCATCTCTGGTACAAAATCATTAGAGGTAATGTAATGAGAAGGTATTCAGGAAGATCAACAGTCATAGTAAGTATGTACAGTAACTTTAATTTTTACCCAGAGCCTTTGAGTGTCACCATCATTGGTGAGGCGTGGGCTCGCACTGTGGGACACACATGGCTCCACTGTTCTCAACTGTGGGATCCGCCCATGAGTACCAATCCTGTCACTACTTGGATGTAGTCCTCTACTAGGCTGTCCCATGGGCAATGCCCAGTAAGTTCCGCAGCCCAAGTTGAGGCCCTCAAGACCAGGAGTCTCAACCCTCACTAGATGGGACTGGCCACTTCCTCGAGAGGACGCCCTCGTTCATGGGCCCTGAGTGGCCATTAATGTGGGATCAACACCAGGCCTTCTTTGATGCCTTAATGTCTTGGCACAGAGAGAGACTGACAGGGCCAAGTGCAGGCCCTTCTCACCAGCACCAATGATACCTGGAGGCAGTGTCTCGTCTCCATTAATATCCTCCTCGGAGGACAACGAATCAACAGTCCACCTTTTTTCTGCTGCTGAGTACACCTTGTACTAGGGATTCTTGGTGGAGATGCTCTGGGAGCTTAATCTACATGCCTTTACAAGCTGTGATCTGGCAGCCCTGCCATTGGGACTCCTCAGAGTTCCTAATATTCCCGACGTTGTCATTCTCCCATGGCCTAGAACCTTTGAGGAGGCATTCAGGTTGATGTGGAGGCATTCCCTCTCTTTTTTTTATTTTTTTTTATATATATATTTTTATTGAAGACAAAAGAGGAGGTTACAGGTACAGGAAACATAATTGGCAATCTAAATGAAATACATTTTGTCCCAAATAAAAGTTCAGCCTTAATGTGAAACACTTAGATAAATGTATTCTCAACATTTTCAACATGTCTATAGAAATCAGATATTTTTCAAAGCTTTACCAAATATTATCACATTTTACATAGTGATCTTGCAGGACATAGTGTACTTTTTCCAGTTAATATACATCAATTATGAGGCTCAACCACATTCTATAATCCGGAGGATTGTTAGTTTTCCATTTCATCAGTAAACATTTATCTGCATTAATAATGGCTAACAAAATTAATCTCTGTTGATTATGATTACATTAATCTGAAATATATCCCGTTGTCAGGAATACGTTTTTACTGTTTTTTTTTCTTCTGTTTAATAGATGAGATTTTGTAGATCATGTCTAAAACTTTTCTCCAAAATGTATTAATATTTTTACAATAGATTAACATATATTCCTATGTTCCGTTTTCTGATTTACATCTAGGACAGAGATTTGGGTAGTCGGGGTTCATTAAGTTTAATCTGTGAGATGTGTAATATGTTCTGTGTGTTATATTAAAGTAGATTTGTAATAATCTTATTGATAATATGCCTGTGTTTTTGAGATTAATCATTTGAGACCATTTTGTTTCTGCAATTGGGGAATTCTGTTTGATTTCCCATTTTAGTTTTGGTACTACCAATGGTTGAGTTAACTGGTTTTGCAGTAGTGTATAAACTTTTGAAATAAGTTTTGTATTTTTGCTAAAGGTTAGTTGAGTTTCTATTTCATTTAAGAGTGGTTTTATATATAAAAACCCTTTTTTTCTAAATAATTCTTTATTTGAAGATATCTGAAGAAATGAAGTATTTGGAATGTTATATTTTTGTATGATAGTATCAAAATCCAAAAGACCGTTATGATCATACAATTGATGAATCTCCTTTAGGCTTTTTATATGCCATATTTTAAAACCGTTATCTGTAACAGATGGTGGAAATCTACCATTTAAATATATGGGGGTTATAGGGGATAGATCATTTAAGGAATGTTTTTTCCCAAATTGTATCCCATATTTTGCATGTCGTTGAGGTTGTCATGCACATTGTAGTTATATTTTTTCTTTTTTTTTTTAATTCAATAAACTTTATTTAGTTATCTTAACAGTAATACATTTTGGTACAGATATAATAAGAATTAGATGCATAGGAGATCGCCCCCTAACATTGTACATAATTACCAGGAGTATAGCATTGAAATAAAATGAACTGAAGTACATGTCAAAGGAAAACAATCCCAACACCCTTCCCTTACCCCCTTTCTATCCCCTACATACTTTCTACCTCCTCGCCCCTCCCTCATCAAGTGTATACCTGACTAACTCCAATATAATAGAAGAATAGAACTACTAATAGAAAGAAAACATATCACAGACCTTTATGGTTTCCATGCAGTAAGCAAGGCATCTAAGGAGCCCCATCTAGAGTGGTATAAATGAGGACGGTTACTCGTATGTAAAATATGTTTCTCTAACTGGAGAGCTATAAGCACCTCCTTATACCATTCCATAACCAGCAGTCCTGTGTTGTCTTTCCAGTGTCTCATAATAATAAGCTTGGCTATGGCAGAGAGCAAAGCCAGGTGAGCCTTCTTAACACCTGGAGTACCCTTCGGGAAATGGTATAATATACACATTTCTGGAGTGAACAGAGAGTCAAGACCTAGCAGTGGATCCAGCAACTGTTTAATGGATTGCCACAAGGCTTGAGTCACCGAACATGCCCATAGCATGTGATATAAAGAGCCAGGGGTTTGGTTACATCGAGTGCAGTTAGGTGAGAAAAGCTGATCCAGTTTGTGTAATTTCACTGGCGTATACTAGAGATTGTACATGATATTAAATTGTATCAATCGCAATCTGTCCTGCTTAACAAATAGTTATATTTTTTCTATGGGGACCTGCATTTAAAATATGTTTTATTTATTTATTTAGTTTTTGTTGACCGAGTAAGTGCACTAGACAAATCCTGCCTATTTTCAGGCACAACCCGGGGGAGGAGGATACAGATGAATGCCAACCGACCTAGAACCAGATTAAGCTGTTGATGGTATTTTTAGTGAAAATGTTGAAATGGTGTTGAACTACAGTAGCTTCTGTTTGGCAAGCCACTTAGAAGTGGTTCTTGGTGAAACCATTCGTATGTTATAGAGATATTAGCTGCTTGATTGTACCATTGGAAATTTGGTAGGGAAAGTTCCTCCACATTTTTAGGTAAATATAGTTTTTCTGTTTTTAGCCTTGGTTTCTTGCCTTTCCATAAGAACTTCTTTATACTTTTTTCCATTTCTGTAAAGAAATTATTAATATACATAGAGAGTGTTTCAAACAGATAAAGAAATGTGGGTAGGGTATTCATTTTAATAACATTAACTCTGCCAATCAGTGTCAGTAGTAGTGATTCCCATTTATTGAGCTCTGTTTGTGTTTTACTGATAAGGGGCTCAAGGTTATTTTGATACATTTGATCTGTTATTGTCTAGAATTACACCTAAGTATTTTAAATGTGTTACTTTTTTAATGTTAGGATTAACTGTTGAGTTAAATGGATTAGTATGATTTTTTGATTCAAATAATTTGGTTTTATCCTAGTTGATTTTATAACCTGAAATGCATCCAAATGTTATTAAAGTGTTATTAAGTTCTGTGTATATACTGTTTAAATTATCTGTGTAAATTAATGCGTCGTCAGCATAAAGACTAGTCTTATGTTCCGCTTGATCTACTTTCGGCCCTTGAATGTTTTTATTATTTTTAATTAATAAAGCTAATGACTCTATAGCTAAAGTGAATATTAATGTGGACAAGGGGCAGCATTGTCTGACTCTCCTCTCTAGTTTAATTATTTCTGATATTTCTCCAATAGTTTTCATTCTAGCAGTAATGTTATTATATAATATATCTATCCATGATCTAAATTATAGACCAAAGTTCATTAGTTTAAATAAAGTCTTAATGTAACCCCATTCCACCTGATCAACCGCTTTTTCAGCATCTAGTGATAGAATGAAATTAATAGAATTAGTAAGCAACTTTACTCAGGCGTAATGTAATAGCTTACACGTAAATAAAAAAAGCTGGAATTCATTCTTTAAATGTATATATTTTTAATGTATTTATTTATTTAAAATTTGGTAATCAGGAAAGGCACATTGAGCCAAGGCTCATTTCCAGATGCAACCCGGGGCAAGGGGTAGGGTGAGATATACATACGATACATATTATACAAAAGATACATTTGATACAGGTAAAACACCGTGAATTACAAAAGGGTTGGGGGTGATGACGCATCAGTTTACAATGATGCAGAAATGGAATCAGTAGCAATTATGATAATAAGTAAATAAAAGCAGGAGTTGGCACGTGGTAAGAGCAGATTGTTGGGGTCTGAGTGAGGGAGGCATAGGAGCCAGGGGGGGTAAGCACTAAGGTGGGATGCAGCTAGGGAGGGAGGGAGGGGACAGAGACAGGTGGGGAGTCAACTGAAGCACTTTTTGATGGTGACCGCAGTTGATAGACTGTGTACATTGAGGGGCAGTGTGTTCCATAGTGCCGGAAACCAATAAGCGAAGGCTTGTTTCTCAGCTAGCAAGCGTGGAGTGGCTAAGGCAAAGAAATGTTGGTCATGGGACCACAAGGCATAGCCAGTACTGGGGGCAGGCATTAAAAGGGAGGTGAGATACTGTAGGAGGGAAGAGTGTTGAACCAGAACTTGGCTATAAAGGACGCACAATGTGCAAGGCGGCAGTTTGCTAGAGGTGGAAGGGAGACGGACTGGTAGAGAAGGCAATGATGGGTTCGGTATGGGAGGTTTGTAGCGAATCAACAGAAGGTGTGAAACAGTGGGACAAGCTTGGCGAGGGAGGAATGTGACACAGAGCTATATACCACGTTAGCATAATCGATGGAAGGGAGGATAAGCTTGGTGATTAATTCCTTCCTGATGGAGAGGGAGAGACTGTCATTATGCCTGTACAGCATGCCAAGTTTGGATTGTGCCTTGCTGTGTATGGCATCGAGGTGCAGTGAAAAGTCCAATTCAAACAACATGAAGTCTTGCTATATTATGACTATTGCAGTTTGTCCCACCATTAGAACTGCTCCGGAGGTGAAAGAGTTAACTTCCATGCAGGGCATGGAACTTAGAGCGCGAGCTCGGTTAGAGAAGCTCTGTCTGGGATATTTCAAACCGAAACTGTCAGATTCTTTACTCCACCTCACTGAACAGTCGCTCCGGAGATTCCTCCTACTGCTCGGTTCATTTTCTCGGTTTAAAGAGTTTTTTCTCGGTTAAATTCAACCGCGATTATCATTATTTTAACCGCAAACAGATCGGTTCAAGCTCTGTCTATGGCATTGTAAGTAATAGATAGGTTTATTTCTGTGTGGAACTTGTAAATGTTTATCGGTTCGGTTTGAATCGATCAGGTTGTGTGGAAACTTTATTCTGAAGCATTTAGAGTGCGGTTCCCGGTTCTTATGGGTTCTAAAAAAAACGGATTTCATTATGTTTTTTTCCATGACCCGTGACACAGTTGGGAACCGATAAGGGTGTCTTGCCTGGCACTGCCGAAAAAAAGGGCAAGTTTTTGGTTAGGCTGGCATTATGTCTGAGAAACCCAAAAGAAAAACTGGGCCCACTGGGTTTCAACACTGTAGTGTCTGTGGGGAAGCCTTTGCCAAGGCTGACCCACACACCACATGTGTTTATTGTCTGGGGTTTTACCACCTCAATGCAGACTGCCAGATTTGCAAGAATTTCCCTGCAGCTACCCTAGATAAGAGAGTTGGTAGGCTTAGGGAACGAGAGGCCAAAAAGTCCGCTGACCCGGATGGCCAGCCCGGTTCGGTGCCAGCCGAACCAGAGGGAGTGCCCTCTGACCAGGGCCAGACTTCCTCAGGCAAACGTAAAGCTGACTCTGAGGAGCCAGTTCCAGCAAAGAGAACTAGAAAATCAGCAGGTGTGGAGTCAAAATTCCCTTCTCCAACTGCTGCAGAGATAGCCTGGGCAATCCAAATTGTCCAGTCACTTTCCCCGGTTCCATCCGAACCGCCACTATCTGGCAAGAGGTCGGTTCGGTCTGTTCCGCCGGTTCAAGAATATGATATAGAGGAGTTTTATGAACCAGAGGAGGGGGAGGATGATTATAAACAGTGTGATTGTGACTTTGAAAGTCTGGATGTGCCCATTGAACCGGACATCTCCCCAGACAGACCTTTAGGAGAATCTCCCCCTAGGCTTGCTGAGTCCCCTCTCATTTTCTGTTTTATAAAAGTTGTTGAACCCTCCAGCTTCCTTTGGAGGAAGCTGTGGATGAGCAAGAGGAGCCTGACTTTGTAGAGATGATGGATATCCCAGAGTCCAGGAGATTGTCTATTCCTTTACATAAATCCTTTAGGAAACAAACAATAAAAATTTTAAAAGCTCCTAATTCTGTGCCTCCTGTGGATAAAAAGATGGACAGGAGGTACACTTTGTCAGGTCCTGATACAGAATTTCTTTCACAGCAATGCAGCCATGTTGGGGTAGTTCAGCCTGCAGCCTGTGATAAGGCTAATATTCCCCTGGCTTCACATCCTCCTGACAAGGACTCCAGGAAGATTGATGCCATGGCAGAAAAACAATACATGGCAGCGTCCTTGGGACTCAGACAAGCAAATTATATGGCTTATGTTGCAAGATACCAAAAATCTAGATGGGATACTGTCATGGCTTTAGCCAAACAGGCCCCTGGCCAGCTTGCCAAGGAGCTGGAGCAGGTGGCTGCTGATGGTATTGAGGCATCTAAGGTGCAATTCCATGCTGCAGTGGATTCTAATGATGTATCCTCTAGAGTCATGGCTACATCTGTGGCTTTTCGTTGATTGGCTTGGCTCATGTGTACTAGTTTGTCACAGGATACCCAGGCTAAGGCTATGGATTTTCCTGTGGTGGGAAATTCTCTGTTTGGGGAGCAGACAGAGAATTATATGAAGAAAATGGATGAATATAGAACCACTTATAGGAGTGCACAAGCCAAGGAACGGCAAGCCACTCCTCAGAGGCAGCCCCCCTGGGGTAGAGGCAGGCCTTTTCACAGGCCTTTTTACCAAACCCAGGCCTCCTCTTCAGCTTATGTTCAGAGGGGTCTTCAGAGGGAGAGGCAGATGGGGTACAAGCAGGCCTGCTCCTCACCCTCAGCCTAAAGCCCCTGCCAACAGGCACCCTGATGGGATGCCCAGGGCCGGTTCTCCATTACCTGTAGGGTGGCTGGCTTACTCATCCAGGACTGGGAGTCTTTAACATCAGACAAGTGGGTCCTGGAAGTAGTAAGCCAGGGTCTGGTTCTCAGCTTCAAAAATTTCCAAAGATGAGAATCAGATCTTTTCACCTGCAAACCCTCTAGAGACTCTTGCTTGGAAACAGAAGTCTCAACCTCCTGGCTCTCAGAGCTGTAGAAAGGGTTTCTCCCATACA
The DNA here is from genome assembly GCA_016271365.2 of Neoceratodus forsteri. Lineage (NCBI taxonomy): Eukaryota > Metazoa > Chordata > Ceratodontiformes > Ceratodontidae > Neoceratodus > Neoceratodus forsteri. Next base: position 1,319,866,457 of record CM028131.1, read on the forward strand.
CCAGGGCAAGGGTCTGTACTCCAGGTACTTCCTCACCCCAAAAAGACAGGAGAGGGCGGCCCATCCTGGACCTAAGATATCTGAACAAGCACCTTTAAACCAAAATTCAAATGGTGACTCTGGGAATGATTTTACCCTCCCTAAGGCCAGGGACTGGCTAGCTTCCTGGACCTCAAGGATGCCTACTTCCATGTTCTTATCAGAAGCTCCCACCAAAGTACCTCAGATTCGAACTGCCCTCAGGCCATTATCAGTTCAGAGCAATGCCCTTCGCCTTACCTCTGCCCCAAGGGTATTCACAAAATGCCTGGCAGTAGCAGTTGCTCATTTAAGAAGGCAAAAGATTGCCATCTTTCCCTACCTAGACGACTGGCTCATTGTGGGTCAGTCTCCAGACCAGGTCAAATCACACCTGCAAGTTACCCAGCAGCTGCTTACCTCTCTGGGCTTTCTTCTCAATCTTCCAAAGTCAGTTCTGGAACCTGTCCAGGTATTCACCTTTATAGGTGCAGAACTGGACACAAAACAGGCCAGAGCCTTCCTTCCCCTAGAAGGGTAAGAGACCCTGGTAGCCCTGGCCTCGTCCTTCCTCTGAAGGTCTCTCGACCAGCAAGGCATTTCCTACAGCTCCTAGGACACATGGCTGCTTCCACAGCTGTAGTGCAAGGAGCAAGATTTCAGATGAGGGACATTCAGTTCCATTTGAGAGCCTTTTGGTCTCAAAGAAGAGATTCCCTATCCAAGTTGATCCCAGTGACTCGAACCCTGATCCAGGCCCTTCAGTGGTGGCAGGATCAGAGCAATCTGAGACAAGAGGTACCCTTCATCCCGCTATCTCACTCCTTGACCCTTACTACAGATGCGTCCCTCTTGGGATGGGGAGCTCACATGGGCGACCTCTCCACCCAGGGATTGTGGTCCCCTCAGGAATCTCTGCTCCACATCAATCTGTTGGAACTCAGAGCTGTTTTTCTAGCACTTCAGGTTTTTTCTGCATCTGTTCAGAACAAAGTGGTACAGATCAGAACAGACAACACCACTACAATGTGGTACATCAACAAACAAGGGGCACTCGGTCTTGTCGCCTTGTGCACCGAGGCGATGAAGTTGTGGTCTCTGGCTTATTCCCTGAGCACTTCCCTCATAGCAGTTCACCTCCCAGGCAAGGACAATGTCCTGGCAGATGCTCTCAGCAGGATTTCCAGGGCCATCACGAATGGTCACTGGATCCCGAGTACTGGGGATAGTTTTGCCAGATGGGGCACCCCTCAGATAGATATTTTGCAGCCCCAGACAATCATCAACTTCCACTTTTTGTTGCAGGCCCCAGTGTTGGGCTCAGTCCCCTGGATGCCTTTTTTCCTCGATTGGGAAGGGAAGTTTCTATGCCTTCCCCTTCCTCTCCTGTTCAAGGTGCTAGTCAAAATCAGATCTCAGCCCTGCAAGATGATCCTGATTGTTCCAGACTGGGCCAGGCAGCCCTGGTACCCACTCCTTCTGTCCTTAGCAGTCCATCTTCCCCTGTGTCTCCCCAGGAACCACAATCTGTTAACCTGTGCCCAGGGGAGAGTCTGGTATCCGAATCTCAAATCCCTCAACCTCAAGGCCTGGCTCTTGAGGAGTTAGAGTTTGCTGATCTACAACTTTCTCAAGGTGTTCTCGAAATCTTGAAAGCTTCTAGAAAGCCTTCCACTAGGGCTACTTATAATTCCATATGGAAAAGGTTTTCCATATGGTGTTCTCGGAAGCATATTTCCCCGGAATCTGCTGATTTGCCCACTGTTTTGGACTATATGGTCCATCTTAATTCTTTGGGACTGAGACCAGCTACCATGAAAGTGCATTTGGCAGCTGTCTCTGCTTTTATTTCAGCAGGGAAGCCCTCTTCTTTCTGCTCACCCTGTATTTTCCAAGTTTTTAGGGATTGCTTCATACCAATCTACCATTCAGGGACCCTGCCCTTGCCTGGGATCTTAATGTTTGCATTGCTTAGCTGATGCAACCCCCCTTTGAACCTCTGTCTTCGGCACAGCTTAAGTACTTGACTTGGAAAACTGTATTTCTAGTAGCCTTCACTTCTGCCAGGCGCATAAGTGAGTTACAAGCTTTGTCAGTGGAGACTGACTTTATTTCCTTTCACAGGGATAAGGTAGCCTTCAGGACTAACAGGAAGTTTTTGCCTAAGGTGGTTTCAGATTTCCACCTTAATCAATCTATTTCACTTCCAGTGTTCTTCACTGACCATTCCTCCTCTGGTGAGAGGAGGTTGCACAGCTTAGATGTTAAGAGGGCCCTAAGTTACTACATAGAGCGTACCAAGGGTCACAGGTTTGACTCCCTCCAACTATTTCTCACTTATGGTGAGGTTGGGAAAGGGAAACCTGCCACTAAGAGATCCATTGCCAGGTGGATTGTCTCTTGTATCCAATTTTGCTATCAAAAACTGGGTAAGGTTCCCCTTCAGGCCTGAGGCTCACTCTACCAGAGGTACAGCTGCGTTCTAGCTGCTGCCAGAGACATCCCTATCTTAGAGATATGTCAAGCAGCTACTTGGAAAACAGTACACACTTTCACCAAGCATTACTCCCTGGATATCCAGGCCAGGAGGGATGCTCGGTTTAACACAGCCGTGCTTCAGAGCCTATTCCTAAGTAGGTTCTGTCCTCCTCCATGGAGGTACTGCTGTGTAGTCTCGAATAGTCATAATATAGCAAGACTTCATGTTGTTTGAAGAAAAATTACTCACCTTAGTAATGTTGTTTCTTCTAATGGAGTCTTCATATTATGACCCCCAGCCTGCCCTTCTCAGAACTTCTACTTGGGGTATGGGGTGGGCAGTTCACTGTTGGCACTTATTGATGCCCTTTTATGTTTTCCACCCCTTCTTTTTGGGGTGTTTGGGTGTTGTGTTTTTATTTTATTTTATCTCATCTTTTTCTGGTCCCCTGACTTGAGTCTTGGTGTTGGGACCAGGAAAATGTGTTAATATCTTAGTAGCCAGTTGGCTAGTGTAGGTTACAGCTTCCACACAGAACCTTAGTGAGTTTTGCTCGTAAAGATCTGACAGTTTCGGTTTGAAATATCCCAGACAGAGCTTCTCTAACTGAGCTCACGCTCTAAGTTCCATGCCCTGCATGGAAGTTAACTCTTTCACCTCCGGAGCAGTTCTAATGGTGGGACAAACTGCAATAGTCATAATATAGCAAGACTCCATTAGAAGAAACAACATTACTAAGGTGAGTAATTTTTTCTTTGTGGTCGAACCATACTCCGAGGTATTTGAAGGAGTCGACCGCCAGGATTTTGGAGCCATCGGGGCATAGAAAGGGTAGGGGAGGTAATTTGGCCAATTTCTGGATGGAGTCAAAAACCATAGCAACAGTTTTATTACTACTGCACTTGAGAGATTTGGATTCGAGCCAACGCAGCATGTTAGCAAAATCAGTTTGGAGGATGGGTTCAGTGTGGGCTATTGAGGGGCAGGAGGTGAAGATCAGTTTCATCAGCGTACATTTGAACATGGAAAGCTGAGCTGACTGAAGGGAGATTATTGATGAATACTGAGAAGAGAATAGGGCCAAGGATTGATCCCTGAAGTATTCCAGCATGGATGGAGAGATGGGGCAATTTGGATTCCCCCAGTTGTACAAACTGGAACCTAACAGAGAGGTAGGCCTTGAGCCATTTGGTGGTGGAGGGAGAGAAGCCTATAGAAGATATTTGCTGGGTTCTACTCTTTATTCTTGGTCTCCATTACTCAGTTTTATTCATGGGGTAGTACAGTAACAGCATGGTACATTTCCATTTCAGTTGTGGTAAACAAAAAGAAAGCAGTATCTCCCTCATCCACTGAGCCTTACTACTTGTGTTTGTGCAGTGGCACAAGGATCTTGTAAAAACCTTAAAATGTTTGTGAACATGAATGATGTGCACCAGCAAATGCCACTCTGGCTCAGCTGTCACTGAGTGCGTCACATCTCCATGGAGTGCTTCACATTTCTAGCAGCACATATCAGACCACTATGGATTTATGTATTTACTGTCCTGCATGGCAGACTAATACTGAACCCATCCAGAGCTCTAACAAAGGGAGCAGTTCTGGTCCATAGACATCAGGAAAGGGGACAGCCATATGAACTGGGGATGTCTACAGGCCTCCAGACCAGGGAGAGGACACAGACACATTACTGTTAGAAGATATACAAAACATGAGAGCTAAAGGGCAGGTTCTGATAATGGGAAGGGGACACAAACAACTGATACAACAACCCACAAGAGACAGGGCTATCCTAGATCTAGTAATGACTAACAGGGAAAGGACCACAAAACTCCAGATAGAAGGTCACCTGGGGGCCAGTGACCATCACATGGTATGGTTCAATTTGCCCACTAAAACTTAATCATCCCATTCCAATGCAAAAATATGGGACTTCAGAGGAGCTGACTTTGATAAGATGGCCAAGGCCAACAGAGTTATGCTAGTCCTGGCAAGAAGAAATACAGGTGAGGGGATACAGGCAAAGCGGGCAAGCATTGAGGATGCAGTACTTGAAGCAACATCCCATTGTGTTAGGGAGAAAAGCAAGAGCAAAAGAAGGAGGAAACCACTTTGGTTCTCAAAAACAGTAGCAGAAAAGGTCAGAGCCAAAAGACTGGCCTTCAGGAAATATAAGGGAACGCAGCTGGATGAAGATAGAGAGGCATACCACACTTCCCTAAGGGAAGCAGGGAAGGCAGTAAGGCAGGAAAGGCCCAAACCGAGGAAACACTAGCACAAACAGTAAAAGAAGGGGACAAGACTTTCTATAGATACATTAGTGAAAGGAGACAGTCCAGAGAGGGTATTGCTAAGATCAGAGGGGATAAGGGGGAGTGTGAAGAAGAAGAAGAAGAAGAAGAATCAGCATTTATATAGCGCTTACAAGCAATGCTAGACTGGTAGTGAAGTGACTGAATGTGTGGTGGCGGCCATATCGCACATCATCACCCACACACAGCCTGGATAATTGCATGAACCGGTTTATGGGAAGGGGAATGTTGGCCAGGACACCGGGAATGTTCCCTACTCTTTGCGAAGAGTGCCCTGGGTTCTTTTACTTCCACGTGGACACCCAACAGGACAACACCAGAATGGGCAGAAAGGACCTCGGTTTAACATCTCATCCGAAGGACGGCACACCCCAGCAGTACAGCACCCCCCAATACTGCACTTGGATGCCAGCGATTTTTAGGTGCAAGTCCGATCACGGTGTGGGACGAGAACCCACAACCTTCTGGTCCAGAGGCGGATGTGCTACCAACTGAGCCACGCTGACACCTAGTGTAGAGGAGGACCAAGGAAAAGCATCTATTCCCAAATAATTACTTCTGCTCATTATTTACTGAGGAGAAGGTAGAGCAGGGCCCACAGCTCAGCACCATGGACACAGGGTGGGAAGGAGGTGTGCAGAAGTTCCTTCACAAAAGAAAGGGTCCGACAAGAACTCGCTAAGCTCAGGGTGGACAAGGCAATGGGACCAGATGGCATACATCCTAGGGTGCTAAAGGAGCTAAGGGTGGAACTAGCAGAACCATTATCAGAACTGTTTAGTGAGTCTCTGAACACAGAAGAGGTCCCAGAAGACTGGAGAAGGGTTCATGTGATCCCGCTCCACAAGAGTGGTAGCAGGGAGGAGGCAAGGAACTACAGACCAGTCAGTCTTACCTCAGTAGTGGGCAAGATTGTGGAGGCAGTCCTTAAGGAAAGGATAATACAACACCTGGAATCCATAGGAGCACAGGATCCAAGACAGCATGGGTTTACAAAAGGAAGGTCCTGTCAAGTTAATCTCATAGATGTCTTTGGCTGGGTAACCAGAGTGGTGGACCAAGGGGGTGCAGTTGATGTCGCCTACCTTGACTTCAGCAAAGCTTTTGATACTGTTACACATAGAAGATTGATTAATAAACTGGGTAGGCTTGGGGTGGGTCAGAAGTTGGTCAGCTGGGTGGTAAACTGGTTGGTGAGCAGAAAACTGAGTGGTAGTAAATGATGTACAGCCTGAAGAGATGCAGGTCACAAGTGGGGTACCTCTGGGATCAGTCCTGGGGCCAGTCCTCTTCAATATCTTCATCAGTGACATTGCAGATGGACTGGAGGGTAAGATTTGTCTATTTGCAGATGACACCAAGATCTGCAACAGAGTAGATGATCCAGATGGGGTGGGCAGAATGAGAAAAGATCTGGATAAACTGGCGAAATGGTTGGAAGAGTGACAACTGGGGTTTAACACAAAGAAGTGCAAGATCATGCACATAGGGAAGAGAAACCCTGAAGCTACCTATAGATTGGGAGGGGAGTTGCTGGCAGTCACAAGGGAGGAAAGAGACTTGGGCATCATTATCACAGATGACCTGAAATCATCCAAGCAGACCACTAAAGCAGTAGGTAAGGCTAGGGGGATGTTGGGGTGTATTAGTAGGGGTATCATAATTCATAAGAGGGAGGTAATAATCCCTCTTTACAAGACACTGGTTAGGCACCATCTGGAGTACTGTGTGCAGTACTGGAGGCCGTACCTTCACAAGAACATTAACAAAATGGAGGTAGTCCAAAGAAGGCCAACCAAAATGGTGTAGGGACTGCATCAGAAAACATATGAGGACATAGTAACGGAGCTCAGTATATATACCCTAGAGCAAAGGCAGGAGAGAGGTGATATGATCAAAACATTCAGTCACCTTAAGGGCATTAACAAGGTGAAAGAGTCTAACATGTTTCAATATAAGAAAAATAGCAGGACAAGAGGACGCAGCATGAGATTAGAAGGAGACTGATTAAGGGGTAATGTGAGGTTCTTTTTCACAGAAAGGGTGGTGGATGCATGGAACTGCCTACCTCAGGAAGTGGTGGATATGAATACAGTGCAGGGCTTTAAACAGGCATGAGATAGGCATAAGGGAGCAATACATATGAGTATGAATATATAGGCCATTAACAGAGTAAAGGCCTATGGCACATTCATAAGGTAGAAAAAAATGGGCAGACTGGATGGGCCTTGCGGTCCTTAGCTGCGATCAACTTCTATGATTCTATGTTTCTAGAAATTGAAAAATTTTTATTTTTAAATTTGTCTGTTAGCTTTCTTATTCTCCCTATGTGGGTTTTTAATTGTCTGTTTTGTATAAAGCCATTCTGATCTGTGTGAATTATTTCAGGGAGAATATTAAGTCTGTTAGCTAGTATTTTGGATAAGATTTTACTGTCTGTATTAATTATAGAGATTGGCTTATATGAAGAGGTTAGTGTGTGATCTTTGTCTTTCTTTTTAAATAACAACATTGTTGCTTCTAAAGCCAATGGATTCATGGTTTTATACTGTAATACATAGGCAAATCAAATTTTTAAATGGGGGCTTAATATATTTATGATTTTTTTATAGAAATCTTTTGTTATACCATCTGGTCCTGGTGACTTTCCAATTGTTAATGATTTTATGACCGTCTGGATTTCTGTGATTGTAATTTCCTGATCTAAAGTTATTTTATGGCTTTCTTTTATTAATGGTAAGTTAATATTTTGTAAATATTTTTCTACCTCTTTTAAATCTGAGTTACTTTCTAATTTATAAAGATTTTGGTAGTATATTTCAAAAGTTTTATTAATTTCAGTAGGTTAGTATTTTGATATTCCTTGTTTGTTTTTTATTTTAGTTAGTGTATTTGCTTCTTTTTCTTTCTTAAGTTGCTAGGATAAAATCTTATCTGACTTGTCACCCAATGCACAGTATTTGGATTTTGTTCTCAGAAGTTGTTGTTCGGCTTCCAATGTCTTAAATTTATTATATTGATTTTTTTAGTTCTAATAATTTATGTAGTGTTTTGGGGTCTTCATATTATACAGATTTTCTTTTTGTAGTATTATATTTTCAAGAGATATTGTTTTTTGTTTTTTTCCCCTGTTTTTTTGTTGTATTGAAAGAGATTGTTATGCCCCTTATATATCCTTTATATGTATCCCATATTATCGTGGAAGGTATTTCATTGTATTTATTAATATTAAAAAAGCTTCTGTCTCTTGGATTATTTTGGTATTAAAATTTTGGTCTTTAAGTAGTAAGTTACTAAATCTGAAGTTATAGTTAGTATTTCATTTCCTGATTTGTAAAGACATAATAACTGGGGTGTGGTCTGAGATGTGTATTGTTTTATAATCTGTTGCTGTTACATTGTAAAGTAATGACTCGGGGATCAAAAAGAAGTCAGTTCTTGAGTAAGACTGATGTACAGGTGAGAAAAATGAATATTGTTTATCTGAGAGGTGGATATATTGCCAAGGATCTATCAAATTAAAATCTGACATGAAATCAATAATTTTCCCTACTGCTGATTGAATTTGAGAGGTGAGTAGATTAGATTTATCCAATTTTGGATTCAAGACTAAATAGAAATCTCCTCCTATTATTGGAACAAAAGAACATAAGAAAAGCGTCGGTAGATAGGGACTGTGTGATCCATCTGGTCTGCCCTAGAAACTACCCCCTTCCCTATGCAGCCTTCATCCTAACTTGTCCTTTATGTCTGTCCCATGTGAGTTTGAACTCCCTGATTGTCTTTAATGCTACCTTCTCCTGGGGCAGGCTGTTCCACGGGTCTATCACTCTCTGCATGAAGAAGTGCTTCCTGAGTTTGCTTTTGATCCTTCCTCTTACCAGTCTCATATCATGCCCTCTCATGCGTGCTGCCGTGTTCTATTGAAATACATTGCCTGTCTGAGCTGCGTTAAATCCCATCATGTATTTAAATGTTTCAACCATGTCCCCGCTGTTTCTTCTCTGCTCAAGGGAGTATAGGTTCAGCTCCCTGCTCCTTGCTTCATATGACCTGTGATGCAGTCCATGCACCATCTTAGTAGCCCTTCTCTGCACCATTTCCAAACAGACAGTGTCCTTCTTGAGGTGAGGCCTCCAGAACTGAATGCAGTACTCCAAGTGTAGCCTCACCAAGGTCCTATAGAGGGGCATGATAACCTCCCTCTTTCTACTAGAAATATCTCTACTTATACATCTGAGGATGCCACCCACTTTCTGTGCTGCTTTCTCACACTGTTTTCCTACCTTTAATTTGTCAGTGATGATTATGCTGATTACTAGAGGTGACATGAATGATGCAGCTGTCAGAAATAGATCTGTAAAGAATGTTGGTGAATTTTCATTAGGCCCGTAAATATTTAATAAAGTTAAGGTTTTGCCTTTAATATTTCACAAAATATAAAGTGGCAATTAATATCTGTAATATATTGTTTGATAGTGATATCAGAATTATTTTTAAACAATTCAGCCACCCCTCTGGCATTTGCACGTTAGGGAGCATTAATGCCTTGTCCCAATTTATTAGCACTAAATTGAAAATCATCCTGTAATAAATGCAATTCTTGAATCATTATAATATTAACTGCTTGTTTATTAGCATAATTAAATATTTTTTTACCTTTTACTCTTTCCCTCATCCCTTTCACATTCTAGGTTAATATTTTTAGTTGGTCAGCCATTGTAGAAATATATAAAAAGCACTTAGCTTTTCATAAGTATACACACAAGAATAATTTATATATGCTAGCAGACGTACCTTTATTGCTTTATCTAAGAAATAAGTACATATTTTTTCGCTCTTTTTTTTCTACTATGGCTTTTGTTATATCTTTTTTTTTTACTTTCTTTGTTTTCTTGAAGTTCCCATACCCTGTTTCTATAAGTAGATATGATTTCCAAATAATTCCTATTTTTGTTTTTTATCCCATCACCTAGCCTACTGTGCCGGCCCCTCCCCCCTTCTAACCCCTGTTTTATCAATGGTCCAGTATAATGCATCTTACAATCTTGCCTTCTTACATATTTTTTTTATTTTAAGGACCTTGCCCCTCCTCTCTGTATGCCTGTCTTGATGGCCATGGTAGAGGTAATGTCGAAGAGAACCTAGAGAGCGATTTGTGCTCCCTCTTCCCATCTAAAATTATAGATGGCCGAGGAGATGTCAGGAAATGTCCAGAGATGAACATAAGTAATATTGATTTAGAGAGGACTTAAATGAGAAAGGGAGAGCCTCGTCCCTATCTACACATAGAAAAAGAGAAAAGAAAGAAGAAAAAGAATTTAAAGAGGTGACATCCCTTTTTTTTTATTTTTTCTCAGGGAGACTTCTTTTCACTTATGATTTCATATAATTATACCTAAAAATAATCCCACAATTAAAACAGTTAGGTTACCTTTTTTTTATTATGTAAAAGCCCCTCTCTAAGTTCCTGTTTGCGTTCTCACTCCCTTTTACCTTTCTTGTTTCTCAAGTATTATTTTTTTCTTTCTCTCCTCCTCTCCTCCCTCCTCACCCCTTAATACTTATTTGATTTTGCCTATGCGGTTTTTATTTTTTTACCTTTTCTACCTTTATATTCTCTGCCTTCCATTTCTCCCTTGCTCGCTTTATTTTTACATTTTTACTTTTTGTGCACCTTTAATCCACCTTTTCATAGCCTTTTAACATCATTTTTCATCAAGATTCTGCATACAAAGATTCATTACTTGTTGTTGCATGTTCAGATTGTGATTGAAACAAGGGATTAGTATCAAACTGTGATTTTAGTTAGTTCTCGGGCCTTTTTGTGATGTGTAAAAAAGTGCATTTTGCCATGCCAAAAAAATCCTAGTTTTGCTGGGTGTAACATGGTGAAGCAAATTCCCATGTCCCTTAACATGACTTTGGCTTTATCAGATGTTCTACAGGACTGTACAGTTTCAGAACTGAAGTCTGGAAAGGCTGAAAATGTTATCCCCTCTACCAAAATGCCTTTCTCAATTCTGGCTTTTCTTAATATTTTTTCTCTATCCTGATAGTAGTGTGGTCTGATGTAGAGTGGTCTGGAATACTGTCTTTGACTGTCCGTGTTGTTAATCCGAGATGTGTTAGGGCTGGCTCTGTGAGCCCTATCAAGAGTTATTTTTTCTTCTGGAAATTTTTGGCCCATTGCCAATGTTATTAGTTTCTCGAAATACTATGTTGGGGTCCCCTTTTCCTTCAACCCCCTCAAGAATGTTTGTCAGTCTTAGATTGTTACATCTGGATCGATCTTCTTGATTTATAATTTTCTGTTGTAAAATCTGTAATTGTGATTTACATTCGTTCAGCTGTTGTTGTAATGGATTGACTGTATCCTCAAGTGTACTGATGCGTTGGTCTGCTTCTGAAGTTCTTATTGTTAAAGAGTTCAGTTTGGAGCTCAAGTCATTAATGGAGATTGTAAGGCCAGATAGTGCTTTAGTCATTTGATCAAACCCCTGTTTAATGTCAGCTTTGATTTCATCTTTAAATTTTGTAAGTACATTCGTGTCACAGTCTGAGTCTGGCTTTCTCATTTGAATTGTTAATGTATTTCCATTGGAGTTCATATTCATCTGGCTTGTGACTATCTGCTTGTTTAAGTTTTTCCCTTTGTACAGTGTTTGATAAACTTGCGGATATTGGTACTAATTCAGTAGCATTTATACCACTGGGCACCTCCGTGGGTGTAACAGTGGTTGCTTTTGAAATCGGTAAATTGTCTGAAAAATTTGGACTAACCTCTTTGGAGGTAGTCCCTTTCAGTTCTGATGCCAGTTGCTTTTAGGCCTTCTCTACTGTTGATCCCTGTGTTGCAGATGTTTCCCCTTGCTGGATCGATTCCTCTGCATCAAAGAATAGACTCATTTCAGCATGAGCTTCTGTAGGATTCGCTTTGGAAGTCATTGTATTATGTTGCTGCTGTAATGGGGACGTAGTAAGTGGAGAAATCAAACCTGGTACTTTAAAAAAGTTTCTATCCATGACTGGGAGAAAATGTATGTTTTTTTGCTGGAGCTGCGTTCGCCCCGCAGGTAGGAGCAGAGCCAGATGCTGCAGCAGATGTATCGATGTTGGAGTCCTGCAGTGCTCTACGGACCAGACTTTGCCTTTTTTTTTTTTTGGCAGTCCTTGCCTTTTTAATGTCCTGGATTTCAGATAATTCTTTGGTCCTTCTTACTGATTTCGACATTGCGACATAACTTCTGCATTCCAGTAAGGCATAGCAATGTAAAGGTTCCTTGCTTAGTGTTAAAGTATGTCTGCTTTGTTCAGGGAGGTACAGATCTCGCTCCTAGGCATCTTCACCCACAGGCATCCATCTTGGAATCAGCATCCAGCGCATTTGAGGCATTCCCTCTCTAACCCAGCCATCCCCGGGGACCTCCAGTCCTCATGTGGTATTGTGCACCCACATAGTATGCAGGTGATGTACCTCACTCCTCCTCAGGGCTTGAAGTACTGCAGTTTCCTTTGGGGCCACAGCACCTCATGCATGACCGACCTCTAGAGGCAAATTCCTCTCTGACAGATGCCCATGGAAGGAATGCTTTTCCCTAGGCACACGCCCTAATGAGTATTTCTGCACACCAGGCACATATGGTGATGTATAACTGTCACCTGTGGTTGTAGATGAACACAGTCTTAGCTGCACTGCTGCAGAGAGAGCCAGCCAGGCAGGCCATTGACCATTCTACCTGGGCCTGGTGGTAGCTTGGCACCAGTTGAGAGCATCTTATGATGCCAAAGAGGTGGCCGTAGCCTCCTGATTAGTAGAAACCATAGTCTGCATCAGGTGGATGGCATGGCTTTGCACCTGTGGCCCAGTGGCACACTTCTTCTCCCCTAGGGTCAATTGGGAACTGTCAGGGAACCCTCTGGCACCAGTGCTACTGGAGCCCCTGTCTGGCACTGACCAGTCTCAGGTCTTCCCAGACCTGTAAGGAGCCCCTGGCCCAGTAGTGTATAAGGTTGAAGCACTGGACACCACACCTGCCATCACTCCAGTGACCTGGGTTCCGGAGCAGATCTGGGTCACTGGGGGTCTGTTGGGGGGGTTGATACAGCATATGGAGGACTGTTTTCCAAGATAGGGAGTGGGAGGAGTGGTGGCTGTTTGTGGGTTTGAGGGATTTTGTTTTGGGAAAGTGGTGTGGGCGTGGGGACAGATAGGGTGTGTTTTTCAAGTTGCTGCATTACCTTTAGTATAGGATCTGGGAGGCGTAACAATCATTTCATTTTCATTTTTATTGATTACACTGGAAAGGCATGTGAGCAAAACTGCCTGTTTTCACATGTGTCCAGTCTACATACTACAGGGCATAACAAAGACACAGTACAAAGCATAAGGTAGATACAATTACAGTGAAGGTGAATTTATACATGGCGGCCAAGGTACAAAGGATACATGTTAAGTAATGTAAGATAATGTAATGTACAGCAATCTGTTAAAAATATTGTCCCTGTTATCTTCTATGTATGACGTGGAACCTTTGTAAATGAGTCTTTGACTCAAAGGTCTTTCTGAATATCTCAATAAATAAATAAATAAAATTATGTAGAGAATAATGGATGGGAAGTGTGCGATATGAGAATTTAATGCACACACGAGGGCTGGGATGCTACGTAAACTCCAAGGGCGAGGCCCAAGGGGTTTATGAATGCATCCCACCCCGAGGGTGTGGATTAAATTCTCATTTCACACACTTTCCCATCTTTTATTTTTTTATAATAAACTGGCAAGGAATTTTTTTCTTGCCCAAGTTCAGGCGTGTCTTGTTTATAAATGTTTCAGAAAATAATAGACTTTTGTGAATAATGATCAAAGCTTTATTACGTGCAATATTACAACAGCAGGGAACATTTATATGAAAAAACAATTACTACATTTTATGCCTTTAGGAAAGTACATTTTACATATGTGCAGCCCCTTCCCATCCTGCTCTTCTACGAAACTGTGTCTGGATTTTGACAAGGAGATGTCAAAGCGGCCACTCATTGTAAAACGCATTAATTTTTAATTTTTTATTGTTTGGGTCAGAGAACATTTTTTTGACACTGCGAAGTCTGATGCTGGTGCCTCCTACCAGACTGCTTGGCAAGTAAGCTAAATTTATCTCAGGAGGTCGTGGGGAAAGAGTTTAGTTTTCGACTGTGGCGGTTGTTCGAGCAGCTGAGAGAAGAGCAGCTGTGGGGCTCGCGCTGCACTCTATTTAACTGAGTGCATGTTTGTCATAAGAACCAGCCAGTTGTTATGACGAATATCAACTTTCTCTGCCCATGAAAACAATTCCTTGCCAGTTATTATAAATAATTAAAAGACAATAAAAGTGATTTAATTGGGATGAAGGAAAGAGATTAGGGAGGACAGTGTTAAGTGCAGGAACAGACATGTTTCTCAAGGAGGTAGCGTTTGATGTTATTTTTGAAGATTCCAAAGGATAGACACTGTACCAGGGAGTCAGGAAGGCCGTTGAATAGTCTGCGGTCCCTGGAAGAAAGGGAGCGAAGTCCCTGGAAGGTGTTGAAGTGAGGGACCAGGAAGGAGTTATGAGCAGTAGATCTGGTGGTGCGAACAAAGGTGGGCCTCTGGAAGCAGGAGGTGATGCTGTTAGGGAGTAGGCCATCAAGAACTTTATAGAAGAAGGTCAGGATTTTGAGGTTAAATCTGTCTTTGAGAGCTAGCCAGATAGCAGTCTGATAGAGGTGGTAGTGGGGGGATTTTCTTGGGAGCCCAGTGACAAACCTCATGTTGCTGTAGTAGGTGGTTCTGAGCTTACTGAGAGTCTTGAGGGAGGGGGTGGAAGAGTAGATAAGAGAGCTGCAGTCGAGGAGTGGGAACAGGAAACTATTTTCGACAAAAGTGCTCGAGTTTCTGGGGTGAGAAACTGGGTAATCCTTACAGCATTCCAAGTCTTTGGTGAATGTTCTTAAAGAGCTCCTGACACAGTTGAGACAACTTTGAAAAAAAAAATGTAACATTTAGGCATAAATGTAGCGTATATTTCATATTCTATTCTGCAGTTCTCACCCTTATTTCCTTGTTACTAAGGCAAATTGTATGAGTACAGTATCTCTGCCCTTTTAGTTCTAGCTGCCTGCCTACACCTGGCATCATAATTCTGTTTATGACATCAATGCCATTATCTGTATAATGTTTGCCATTATTTTTTTGTTGTTTCTACCCATTGTATTTTTGTAGCACTACTGTACTGGTCCTTTATTTGTATTACTGTACCCATGTTGCTGCTGTTCCACTGTTCTCTTTTTGTTGTACTCTCCTGGGTCGTGCCTGAAAATAGTCATTTTATGGCTAGTGCACCTACCCAATTAACAAAAACTAAATAAAATAAATAAATAAAATATATTGCTGTGGAGATAATTATGATGTCATAAACAGGGGATTGTGATGTCATTTGTAGATAAGCAGCCAAAGTATATATAGTCTAGGGGTCAGGGATCTTGTTTTCATGCAACCTTTTCCAGTAATAAAGAAAATGGGGAATTCATTATTAAAAATATATGAAGTAATAAAGAAAATGAGATGGAGTTCAATATAAATCTTACTTTTTTCTAAGTTTTCCTAATGCTGTCAGGGCCTCTTTAATAAGATGGGAGATGTGGTACTTGTAGGAAGGGTGACAGTCTAGGTAGATGCCGAGGTACTTATAACTCTCTCAGTGCTGTTTCCATCATTATCCCTTAGTATGAAGTCAAAGTTGATGGATTTTCTGGGGCCAGAGAAGAGCAGGGATTTGTATTTTTTTTGGCATTGAGGACTAGACCACGGGTAGAGAACCAGGAGTGGAGTTTGCTGAAGTCATGCTGGAGTTTGTTGAGAAAAGCTGTGAGGCACCTATACTTACAGAACAGGGCTGCATCATTGGCATATAGGATCAGCTCGGTGTGAGAACATATGGATCAACATTCCCCTAGACTCAGTTATTCCCCGTCCCTGCTCAGTGATCTGTGTCACTTTCGTTTTCCCCCCTTGCCAGATGTGGCATATTGAAAGTGCAGAGAGATGAGTATGGGGAGGAGGTGCAGAGGTGGAGTTGGGAGTCTTGAGGAGTGCTGTCAGGGAGTGTGCTGTTAGGATAGTGAGTAACAGGAGATGCCCTAGGGTAAAAGGGACTGCAGAGAGAGGACAGATGTGTTTAGTCCCATGCACAGGAATACCAAATGATCAAGTGGCCAGTTAGCTGAGCGGCCCGCCACCACTACTTATCCTCATCGGGTGATGCTATGCAACACCAGATCGATGAGGAACAAGACCGTTATAGTGGATTTTTCTCTGACTCTTCTCTCAGTCTGGCTTGCAATACAGAGAACTGGCTTGGTGATGATGATGATGATGGCCTGGTATTAGAGTCAGCTGTCCCAGCCAGGTTTTCCATGGTGCACTGCCTGAGGAAGGACCACAGAGGGTGGGTGGGTGGGTGGGGTGTGGAGTCCATCTGTTTTAGATCTGAGCTGAACCTGGTGGTGGACCCAGTGGGGGATACCTCATTGTTTAAATGTGGTGCTGTGTGTGGGGTCCAGGTGCAAGTTTCAGAATCCTTCTCATGTACTGGCCTCCAGGGCACGAGGTGGAGTTTCTACTGTAAACTGAACAGTCCATCACTGACACAGTGGAGTTACCTAGATGGCTTATTTTGGGTGATTTCAAAGTTCAGGTCAACAACTAACTCTCGCATTTTGATCAAGACTTCCTCTGGGGTATGGAATCCCAGGGCCTCGCACATGTTGTTACTTCTGTGGCCCATCAACAGGGCCATGCCTTGGACTTGGCATTTTCTCTGGGGCTTGAGGTTGAGAACTTCAAGATTGATCTGGTCAGTTGGTCAAATCATTGCACCATCAGGTTTGCTTTCAGGCCCACCCCCTTATAATATACCCTTGTGGAGATGGTACAGTTCAACCCTTTGCGAGAGCTATGGCCAGAGGGACAATTTTAGTGACATGCACCATGTGACTGGTGGAAGTGGTGATAGCCTATAATTAGTCTGTTGGGTGGCTTTCAGTCTCGTGGCACTGTCTCTTTGACACCCGTAGGTTTTACATCTTGTCTTGCTGTGGTTTGACAGTAAGTGGATTGAGCTGAAAGCAAATGGGTGGAGGCTGGAGCATTGTTGGAGGAGGCCCAGGACCCAGGAAGACAGACTGGCTTTGATTACTTACTGTGGTGAGTATCAAAGGGCAACCACCCAAAAGAGACAGGGTTTCTGCTGGGAAGAATTGACCAGATTAGCGCTTTCAGACTGTACAGACTTCATGAGGAGAGTTTAAACTAATGATGATGAAAGAGGTGAGTGGGGTGATCTCTGAGATGTGGCCAGCATTTTGCAAACCATATCCAGGCCCAACATGTCTATTAGACTGCTGTGTTGGGCAGCTGGGCCAGTTGTTCGCTGAGATTGTCCAGTGCTCCTTGTCAGAGGGGGTGTTCTCAGCTGCATTGAAAGGTGCACTGGTGAAACCCCTTTTGAAAAAAAAATCTTTGGACCCAGACAGCCTCCTGGCGAACAATAGCTTGTCACTGACATGCCCTGTCTGGGGATGGTTATTGAGAAGGTTGTTGAGCTGCAGTTTGCGGCTCAGCTCACTGCCTTTGATATCTATGTGCCTCTCCAGTCTGGTTATAAGTCCAGGCATAGTACAGAGACAGCACGGGTCAGTTTATATAATGACCTGCTCAAGGCAAGTGATAGAAGAATGCAGTCAGTTCTCATTCTCCTTGATCTCTCCTCAGCTTTTGACACCATGGACCATAGGCTGCTATTGGACCAGCTCAGGAAGTCTGTAGAACCTACTTGCAAAGTCATCTACTGGTCTGAGTACTATCTCAGTGGCAAGACACAGAGGGTAGTGTTGGGAAGGTTCTTCCAAGAATAAGTCTTAACTATTTATTCCCACTAGTGGGTCTGAGATGGAGGCACTAGGACCTAGAGGGAGCCATCACCTTTCAGAGGGCTGGTGCTGAGATAAGCAGTGTGCATGTGCAGATTTATGAGTGAGCACATGTGGCAACTTAGTTTCATTGGCGCCAGCCCCTAGCCACCTCAGTACCTTTTTTCCCACCATCAAGTGTACATCAGTGCTTCATCGCATCTGCCGGGAGTCAGAACTTCACGTCTATATGACAACAGCATTCAGTTCTCTCAGTGCTAGTGTTTAAAGCTAGAGTTTATTTTTGTGTCAGTTTAGTGTATTTTGTCACAGATTTATCATTGTTTTCTCTCAGCCCTACCGAGTATCAACAGTTGAAGGCCACAGAAGATGGTAGGGAGCCTGAGGAGACGGTCTGCACTGGCAGCGGGGCTGTATCCAATCCACTTTCCCCTCCGGGAAAGGGTTCTGATGATGGCCGGTCCAGTGCCTGGGAGGAAGGACAGTCCTGTAAGCAAAAAAAAGAACAGTTCCAATCTCCTTCATGCTCTGCATTGGGATCTAGGCACCACTCAGCCTTGATTTCTTCCTCTTCCCGTAGGAAGGGGATGAAACAGCATTGGTCGAGGTCACCCTCTGCGAGATCTGCCACAAGATATTTGGTTTCCTGAAGTCAGAGGGCCTCACCGTCACTTTCAGTGTCACCAAAGGCCTCTGGTTTTGGAAGATTGTTGTCTCAGGCCCAGAACTCCACCCACCTCTCTCTGTAAATGGGGACTTCAGTGAGCTGGTCCACCACTGGGCAGCTGTTATGGAGCAGTGGATCTGGTCCCTAGCCCTTTGGGGCTGGTAAAACCAGTACTATAGGCAGTGCTGTCAGGACTGGTCACATGTGCATGTCCAGCAACATCCTCAGGGTCCTTGCGAGGGGTGGCACTGTTGATGTCTGTCCCACTAGTGACCCCCCTCATCCAATGTAGGGATGGGGTCAGTCAGGGTGCCATTGTCAATCACTTTGGTACTGGTTGGATCATCAGCACTGGTTCTGGTACTGGGTTCAGGCCATTTGAGGCCTGGCCTTGTGCAGAAGACCTCGCCGGGGCCAAATCCGCTTCCAGCTTCAGTGCCACCCTTGCTGCTGGTCCCTAATCCTTCAGGGACAGTGTCACCAGTCTTGTTGCAGCTGTGCACTGGATTGTTGGGCTTGCAACCCCAACCCCTCTTTTACTCCCCTATCGAGGAGGTTGTAGAGGTGTATGAGTCTGACCCTGACCTTATTATTTCTGAAGATGGTGATGATGTCTCTTTCTACAGTCTAGAGGACTCAGACCCAGTTCCTGCATCTGCGCCTCAGGAGGATCTCTCTTTTCTGGCTCTGCTCAGAAATATGCACTTGGCACTGAATTTCAAGCCAGCAGCGGCTGACCAAGGTAAGCACCTCTGGGTGGAGTTCCTAAATATGCTAATATGCCAGTCAGTTTAGTTTCTCCTTTCCCCTTGCATTTGAGGCCCTATCTGATGTGGTTTGGCACAGACCTGCTTCAGTGGCAGCTGTTTCCAAGCAGGCAGACAGAAAATACACTGCTGCTGCAGATAAACCAGTGTATGTCACTTGAGCCATAGCTGATATTATTGTCATTCTTACTGAGAATGATAAGGCCATTATTCCTAAAGAAGTCACTTCTCACTCCATTAACCGAGAGTCAAGGAAGATTGGCAATGTGGGCAAGCAAGCCTATGCTTTGGCTACCCTGGGCATGAGGATTGCCAGCTACCAGGGGCATTTTCTAAGCATGAGTATACCCTTGAGAGCAAGCTGAAGTCTCTGGCAGAGTCTCTGCCACAATCAGAGGTTAAACAAGATATTCTGTTGACTGTCAAACAAAGCATCGATTGAAATAGTCACCAGCTTAAGACCTCCATGGATGCTTTTGACACTGCATCCCACTCTGCTGCTACAAGCATTTGCATTAGGTGGCATTCCTGACTGCAGACTTCTGGCTTAACACAAGATGTCCTACAACAGGTTATGAATGATCATTATGATGGAACTTACCTGTTTGGGCAGCAGGTGGAACAATCTCTTAAGGCATCAAATGAAACTAAAATAACCCTTAAGACTGCCATACCAGCTCCCTTTAACCCTCAGAAGGGCAAGGGATGTGGTTCCTTTCAAAACAAACAGTCCTTTCATGGCCATATCGGGGGAGCCCAAAATAAAACTCTGCTTCCCAAGCCTCAGAAGAAAGTGCAGCCGAAGGCACAGGCACTAAAAGCACCTAGTGCCACTATCTGAAGCTTCGGCCTAGGTCTTGCCTCAGCTGCATGAGGTGGATGTCTCCTCCCCAGTGGGGGACACCTGACTCAGTTTTACAATCAGTGGGAGTCCATTATGACAGACAAATGGGTGTTTAGGATCATCCAAGAGGGATGCTCTCTGGATTTTACAGAAATCCTTCCAGACTTTCCGCCTTTTGTCTGCTCATATGTTGGAGTTTCTGGCGCAGGAGGATGCGAGCCTTCTGAGAAATAGGGCAGTGAAAATGGTGCCAGAGACAGAATGAAATACAAGGTTCTACTCCCACCACTTCCTAGTTCCAAAGAAATCAGGGGTAATGCACCTCATTCTTGACCTAAGAAATCTGAACAAATTCATGGAGCGAGAAAAATTCGCATCAATTTCTCTGGGTTCTCTGCTACCCTTCCTGAAACCTCAGGATTGGTTAGCATCCCTGGACATGCAGGATGCAAATCAGCACATACTGGTACACCCCAGCCACCACAGACTCCTCTGTCTCGTAGTGCTGGGGCAACACTACCAGTTCAGAGTCCTGCCTTTTGGACTTTCCCTTTCCACCACAAGTCTTCACAGAGTGCTTCACAGTACTTGCTGTGCCCCTGTGGAAATTAGGTCTCACATCTTCCCATACTTGGATGACTGGTTAATCTCATGCCCATCCAGACTTGAGATAGAACTGGCAGCAATCACTGCATCTCAGTTCCTCACTTCAGTGGAGGTCTTACTGAACTTTGAGACATCTCAGCTCTGGCCCTCACAGCAACTGCTGTTCATAAGAGCTGTTCTGGACACACGCTGGGCCCTGGCTTTCCTTCCAGAGAGTAGACTACAAGCAATACTGCAGTTGGCTGACTACATCATGGAGCGCAAGACTGTGCAAGTCCACTCCATGCAGCGTATATTGGGTCTGATAGCCTCCTCAGTGTTCACAGAGCCTCTGCCACATTTGCACATGACAACTCACTGGATGCTCAGTACACAGTGGTCACAGGCATCACACCCTCAGACTTACCCCATTCAGGTGAAAAAGTCTCTGGTTTGATCTCTCACATGGTGATCAGTGGAGGACAACCTCCTCTAAGGCTTCCCCTTCACCTAACCAGAGCCTCAGGTGACTCACCACGGATGCATCGCTGTTGGGGTGGAGGGCCCACTGCTTGGGCCTCCAAACACAAGGTGTCCGGAACCTATCAGAGTCTTATCTCCATATAAATGTGCTGGAGATGTGAGCTGTTTTATGTAGTCTGAGACCCCTAGTGGTCCTTGTCAGTCACAAAATAGTCCTGCTCCAGACAGACAAGTCTATCATGTACTACATCAACAAACAGGTGGAAGTGCACTCTTATCCTATATGCTGGGAGGCAATGAGAGTGTGGGAATAATTCCTGGAGCAGGGGAGCCTTCTCTGAGTAATCTATCTGCCAGGAGTCCAGAACATTCTGGCAGATGAATTCATTTGAGCAGAGGCCAATCTTCATGAGTGGTCACTAGCTCAAGATGCAGTGAGATAAGTCTTTGGGTGGGGTACCCCAGATGTGGACTTTTTTACATCCCCATTCAATGCCAGACCGCCTCAATTCTGCTCCAGGAATCCAGGATGTGACACTTTCTGTCAGGATGCATTTAGACTGGAATGGCAAAATTGGTTTCTGTAAGCATTCCTTCCATTCTGTCTCCTGCAGAGGGTATTTCTCAAGTTGGAGGTGCAAAGGGAGCAGGATGACACTGGTAGCCAATTGCTGGCCTCAAAATCTTTGGTTTCCTCTGTTGTGCAGGCTTTCAGTCAGCAAACCAAGGATTCCATCACTTAGGATGGACTTACTGCCTCTGTGTCACCTGGTCCATCCCAGTCTGTGCTCCCTTCACCTTCAGACCCTGCTCCTGAAGAGATAGAAGTGAACAGATACAAGGTATCTCAGGGGGCTCGGAAATACTGTTGGTTGCATGTAAAGCTTCCACTTGGAAGACATACACAGCCTAATGTAAAAGATTTTCCAGCTGGTGCACAAAACCCCACATGGCCCCCTTTGGGTGTCCGCTTGACAAGGTTCTAGGGCACCTATTGAACCTTTCCGATGATGGTCTACAGTATTCCACAGTAAAGTTCCACCTATTTGCTATATCTGCATACCACAAACCCATTGGTACCCTCTTCCTGGCACAGCTGCCACTGTTCAAGAGGTTCCTCAAGGGCATTTTGCACACAAGGCCTCCAATCTGAAAGCCACTAGCAGCATGGGTATCAACCTTGTGTTAGATATGCTCACTTGTAAGCCTTCTGAGCCCCTCGCAAAGTGTGATTTGAAGTTTTTAACTTGGAAAGCAGTACTTCCAGTGGCAATTACCCCTGCTTACAGAGTGTCTGAAATCCAAGCTTTGGTCACAGATCCTCCATGCAGTTTTCCATAATGACAGGGTAGTTCTCAATACACACCTCAAGTTTCTACTGAAGGTGGTGTAGTAGTCCCATCTTAATCAGCACTTTATCCTGTCTACCTACTTTACCAACTTCCAGAATGAGGGAGAACACGCTCTTCTCTCATTGGATCTTAAAAGGGTCCTTAGGTTTTATATGGACAGAACCAAGGAGTTCAGACAATCCATTCAGCTTTTTGTCTTTTTTTGATCTTAATCAAAAGGGACAGCCTGTTACAGTCAAGTACATTTCTGCCTGGCTTGTGAATTGCCTGCACCAATACTGTACAGTTGGTAAAATTGGAGGGCCAGGTACAAGATCACGCCACCAGAGCTGTTCCCTTGTTTTTGGTAGAGACTTGCTCTGTGCCTATTGGAGATATTTATAGAGCTGTAACTTGCAACACAGTGCACAGTCTTACTAAACACTGTGCCTTGGATGTCTGTGACAGGGCTGAATAAAGCCCTGCCCCATTTGTTACACAGGAAGAAGTAAACACAAGGAACTGTTCTATACTCTCCTTTTCTGTTTCTTACCTGTCTGGTTGCACAACCGAATGTTTTCGTGAGACTTAGGAACTGATCACTCTGTCGGTCTCATGATTCTCCACCTCTCACTATCTCTCAGCCTTCACTTGCTGTTTCTCTCTTTCTTACCCCTTGCATATCGTCAGTTATAAAAAATATATGTGAATCTTTATGTGAAACTGGAATCTCTTGGCTTGAAAATGTATGCAGTTAAATATTGTTGAAATGACTGCAAAAAGCTATTTGGAATTTAGGGAGTTAACCTGAGATGCAGTTTGAACTCTTCTCAGGCTTGTTTGCAAACTCTTTGCAGAGCGGTCAACAAGATGTCAGTTCTGGGTCACCATGTTCTTTTTGTTGCACCTGCAAGGAAACTGACAAGAAACAGAATGTCTCTTAACAAGTTCCCAGGCAAAGACTTATAAAAAGAGCAGCAATGCTTTTGCTAGAGAGAGTGAGTGAGACAGACTGAGATTTAAAATTGACAAGAAACCCTCAGATGAAGGACTTTGTTTTCTCTGTTTGTACTGCTTGTGGAAATAGTTATACTAAACAATCTTTATTTTTTATTTTACTGTTATTGATAATAAAATGCTACTTACAAATTTTGTAACTGCTCCTGGTTTTCCTATGCTTTCTGACCTGTGCCTTGATGACAGTGTCCATGCCAGGCAGCATGACACCTTTCTCCCTGGAGAAGGAGAGCCATCTAGAGACGCTCTATCCTTCTCCGCCCCCCCCGGGCTGGCCCTCCCGTGACCTGAGTCTGTTCTCGAACCTGGGTCACCAGCGCACATGCGGAAATCCAACCACTGTGCCAGGGGGCCAGCCTTGGTGGCCCTTCTTACACAGGCCACCAGGGCTATCTTATGCCCTTAGGTTAAGTGCACAAGTACTTGATAGGTTATGCTGCACCTCCTCTGTAAAAAAAAAAGGTACTGAGGCAGATGAGGGCTGGTGCCAATATAACTTGGTAGCTGTTTGTGCTCACTCATGGAGCTGCACTTCCATGCTGCTTACTTCGGCACCAGCCCTTTAAAAAATTCTGGCTCCCACTGGGTCCTAGTGCCTCCATCTCCTCCCACTAGTGTGACTCAATGGTGAAGATATTCTCAGAAGATCAAGTACATAATTTTCATTTCTCTTCACTACCAATGGCTCTGTCCTGTGGCGTACCCTAGGACTTGGTCCTTTCACCTATTTTGTTTTTGATGTACATGCTGCCCCTGGTTAGGACCATTAGACAATATGGACTTGGGTTTCAGTGCTATGCAGATGATACCCAGCTCTTTAAGTCTTTAGCACTGGGGATGCCAGGTGCAGTTGATTTACTGAATAGATGCTTGGCAAAGACTCAAGACTGGATGTCATTGAGCTGTTTCAGACTTAACCCTGGGAAAACTGAAGAACTGGTGGTTGATCTGGGTCATGGGGGGGTTGTCATCTACCGAGAGGGAGACAGGGCTTTGGCTTGGCTCCTCTGGACTCTTGGCTGCCATGAAGGTGAAAAATCTGGGCGTCATTCTGAATGAAGGGCTGAGATTTTAGACTTAGGTGTCATCAGTTTTCCAGAATAGCTTTTACTATCTGAGGAACATCAGCATGATTAGATTCCTTATCCCCTTGATACTCGGCTACATTGGTGCACGCGTTTGTAACGCTCCATACTTCAGGGTCAGTGGAGGTACTCTAAGGTGCCTACAGTTGGTGCAGAATGCAGCTGCTAGGCTGCTGACCAGCCCTTTGAGAATGTGTCATATTTCCCTAGTGCTGCGTGATCTGCACTGGCTGCCAGTTAAGTGGCATATCTCTTATAAATTTGACCTGCTAACTTATAAGGCCCGACATGGGTTGGGCCCAAGTTACCATACTGATCTCCTGCATCCTTACAGGTCCTCATGCCCTGTCCACTCCAGTGAGGTGGGCCTCCTTGTTGTTGCCAGGGCAAGGTTAAAAATGTTGAGGGACCAGGCACTTGAGATAGCAATCCTGAGCCTTTGGAATTCTCTCCTGAGAGCTGTGAGGCAGACCCCCTTGGTGGAGCCTTTAGAAGGGGTTTTAAGACCTTCCTGTTTGCACAGGCTTTTGGGGAGTAAAACTCCCATTTATGATGTGGACATTCCAGTATGGATACATGTATGTACATATGTATGTATGTGCCTGCATGTCTGTCTGTCTATCTTTCTATCTAGCTGTTAGAGGCTACCTAAGCACAGTTTTAAGGGGGCACACTGTTCCATAATCCCTCCTGTAGAAGCATAGCAGTCAGGGAGAGGTTTTGAATAATAGAAAGCATTACCTTAAATTCCATTGTTTAATACGTTTTTGGTGACTTTTTTCTAAACGTCGAAACCAGGAAACATTTTTTCAGTTCAGCACCGATCAGAGGTTAAGATTGCTGGGAAGGTACAGTGCAGTGATGTCATCTTAGCGAGTCCTGTCATCCCCAGTATTCAGTCCCTATGGAGCCTTATGTACTAGGTGTAACATCACCAGTGTATGTGTACCTTGCCATCTTTATTGTTATTTAACATGTACAGTACGCTCCACTCTTATACTTTGGCAATCTGTGTCCTTAACTATCTAGCCCACATGTTCCAGTATCAGAGTGCACTGTGGGATAAGGCTTGGGACGTAGCCCAAGTCAGCTTCTGACATTGGTACCCACCAGCTCAGGGCAGCCTACAATGCTATGGATGCATCAACCCGTGCAGTGGCTACCAGCATATGCCTATGTAGGTAGTCTTGGCTACTTGTGTCTGAATTTGCCCAAGATGTCCAACTGTCTATCTTGAATGCTTCTTTCAGGGGTAATTCTTCTATTTGGAGGTGATGTTGAAGACATCCTCTCTAAGCTCCAGGCCTCAAGGACGGCCATCAGATCTGTTCATTCTTTGTATCACATGAGGTCCAGATCTGGGCAGAGGTCTTCCTTTTGCCGTACATCCTCCAGACAGCCCGGGACATTGGCCAAGCCCCAAGGTAAGCGGAGGGCAGTGGTGTCTGCCCTGCCTTCCCCAACTCCTCCGTCAGTAAAAGTTCCAGAAACGGCTCTGCAGCCCCAGCTGTGGCTGCTCCCCTCTCCGGACTCCTTGCCAGATCACCTCTCTCCAGCCACACAGGAAGCAGTCATAGGGGGTCAATTCTCCCTCCATCTAGACAGGTGAAAGGACATAATGTCCAACAGTTAGGTCCTGCAACTCATAGAACACAGCCACTCCCTAGAATTTCTGGAGTGGCCTCCAGACAATCTACCAGTTCAGTCCTTTTACCCTCCCAGCCACAGCCTACTAATTCGGGAGGAGATTCATGCTCTGCTCTGCAAAAGGGCGGTAGAACCTGTCCCCAAATCCCAGCAAGGAGACGGGTTCTACTTCCACTTCTTCCTGGTCCCCAAACACATTTTGGGGATCTCAGACCCATCCTGAACCTCAGTGATCCAAACTTGTTTATCCAGTACAAAAGGTTCAGGATAATCACCCTGCAAGGACTGCTACCCCTATAACATCAGGGGGATTGGATTTGCTCTCTTGACATGCAGGATACGTATATATGCTTCCTTTGGTTTCTTTTTCAGAGAGCCCATTTCCAGTTCAGGGCTCTACCATTTGGCTTATTTTCAGACCCCTGGGTGTTTACCAAGTGCTTGGCAGTGGTAGCAGCTTCCCTTACCTGGACGAATGGCTGCTAGCAGCTCCATCCAGGAAGCAACTGCTCCAAACCCTAAATTCTACCTGCCACTTCTTTCAGGATTTAGGGGTCACCATCAGCCTACCCAAATCCTTTCTGATCCCCTCCCAATGGCTCTAGTACATTGGGGTGGTGTTAGATATAGCTCGGGGAATGGCCTTCCTTTCACAGGACAGAGCAGAGTGTTCCCAGGCCAGATCTTTCTACACCTCCTGGGACTCATGGCTGTGGCCATTGTTACAGTCCCCCTAGCCAGGCTGCATATATGGATTCCCCAGTGGACACTCTGGGTCCAGTGGGACCAGCATATGGATGACCTGGATCAACTAGTCCTGATCTTAGATCCAGTCAGCAGGATGCTGTTGTTGTGGCTGGAGCCCAGCAATCGCCTGAGGGGGGTGCCGTTCTTTATTCCACCCCCACAGCAAATCCTCAAAATGGACACCTCAGGTTGAGGATGGGGGACTCATTTGGGTGCCCACTAGACACAGGGGATGTGGAGCTCAGTTGAGGCAGCCCTCCACATCAATGTCGTGGAGATGTGAGTGGTTCTGTACACCCTACAGGCCTTCCAAACACATTTCTCCTCCAGTCCACTGCTGATTCAGATGGACAATTCCAGCATGGTATACTTTATCAACAAACAGGGAGGGTTTCACTCTTGCTCACTGTGTCAGGAGGTGATGAGGGTCTGGTATTGGGCAATAGACCATGGCCTGGAACTTTTAGCCCTCCATATTCCCGTCTTTCAAAACATCTTGGTGGACAGCCTAAGCCAGTCTTAGTTATGGGCTCATGAGTGGGAACTCATGACCTCCGTGTTGGAAGATGTGTTCAAGCGGCCGGTGGGGTCACCCAGAGTTGGACCTTTTTGCGTCCCCACTCAATGCAAAACTGCTGCTTTTCTGCTGCCTCACTTCTAGTCCTGTAGTTTTCTGGTGAGATGCATTGTCCCTCTTTTGGAAAGGGAGGATCTTCCTGGACATAGTCTCCACAACTTATTCACACTAATGGGAGTACGCCAGAGGCGCTAGAACCCAGTGGGAGCCAAACTTTTTCAGGAGGGCCAGCATCAAGATGGAGCCATGAGGAAGCAGCACCGTGAGCCAGGTTTGTGCGGTACAGACTATCTTGGCGTCAACCCTCCAACTGCCTCATTTCCTTTTTTCCCTGCAATTAAGTGCGCTTCGGTGATGATGTTGCTGGCCCACCGGGAATCAAACTTCAAACTGCAGCTTAGTTTTCAATTTTGTTATTTTGTATTTTATCATGAAAAGTACTGATTACATTTTACTTATTCTTACTTGTACAAGAAAGAAGTCTTCAGCCCTCTGTAGACGGAGTCGACCATGTGTGGGGCAGGAGATGGAAGGGAGACTTCGCATGAAAGCTGTTCTCAACTATACCACTCTACTCTACCACTATGGTTCTCAAAAGAGGTGGCAGGGAAGGTTAAGGAGAAAAAGGCTGCATTCAGAAAGTATAAGGAATCACAGAAGGAGCACAACAGGGAACTGTATCAATTAAAGCAGAAAGAAGTGGGGAAGGCAGTCAGAATAGCAAAGGCCCAAACTGAGGAAAAAATAGCCAACTCAGTTAAGAAGGGGGAAAAAACCTTTTATAGGTACATTAGGGAGCATAGAAAGGTTAAGGCAGGAATAGTGAAGATTAATAAAGGAGACGGGAGGTGGGCAGAGGGAGACAGTAAAAAGGCAGAGATACTGAATGAATACTTTTGCTCAGTATTCACAAAAGAAGATGATGAGAAGTTACCTAAACCAGACAATAGAAGCACTCTGGGTAGGGGGGTTGACACCAGTCCATTTACAGAAGAAAGAGTCCTGAAAGAACTCCTAAAACTCAAGGTGGACAAAGCAATGGGGCCTGACGGGATTCACCCCAGAATCCTAAAAGAACTAAGGGAGGACCTAGTGACACCACTGACCACGCTTTTTAACAAATCATGGGAGGATGGGGTGGTACCTGAGGACTGGAGGAGGGCAAGTGTGATTCCCCTTCACAAAAGTGTGAGCAAGGAAGAAGCAAGAAACTACAGACCTGTAAATTTGACCTCAGCGGTAGGGAAAATGATGGAATCACTTCTGAAAGAAAGAACTGTTGAGTACCTAGAGGCCAGCGGGGCACAGGACCCAAAGCAGCATAGATTTACATCACGAAGGTCATATCAGACTAATCTAATTGATTTCTTTGACTGGGTGACCAAAGTAATAGACCAGGGAGGGGCTGTGGATATGGCCTACCTAGACTTTAGCAAGACGTTTGACACAGTCCAGCACAAAAGACTAATAATCAAGTTAGCCAGCCTGGGAGTGAGTTCCAGGGTGGTAGCCTGGGTAGCAAACTGGCTGCACAACAGGACACAGAAGGTAATAGTGAATGGAACACATTCCGAAAAAAGGGGGGTTATTAGTGGAGAACCTCAGGGCTCAGTACTGGGTCCAGTCCTCTTAAACATCTTTATAGGTGACATTGCAGAGGGTCTGGAGGAAAGGTATGCCTTTTTGCAGATGACACAAAGATCTGTAACAGAGTTGATACACAAGGTGGGGTAGAAAGGATGAGAAGGGACTTGTGAAGGTTGGAGGAATGGTCAGACATATGGCAACTTAGATTCAATGCAAAGAAGTGCAAAGTAATGCACCTGGGAAACAAAAACCCAGGAGAAGAGTACACAATAGCAGGGGAGGTACTAACAACAACAAAAATGGATAGGGACTTGGGGGTAGACATATCAAATGACTTAAAGGTAGGCAAGCAATGTGAGAAGTCAGTAAGGACAGCCAGGGGGATACTGGGATGCATAGGAAGGGGCATCACAAGGAGAAAAAGGGAAGTGGTTATCCCTCTGTACAGACAGTTGGTGAGACCCCATCTGGAATACTGTGTGCAGTTTTGGAGACCCCATCTACGCAAGGACATAGACAGGATGGAAGCAGTCCAGAGGAGGGCAACTAAAATGGTGCAGGGTCTGCATCAGAAACCATATGAAGAGAGACTGAGAGGCTTAATATGTATACCCTTGATGAAAAGGAGGGGCAGGGGAACATGATAGAAACGTTAAAGTAC
This sequence comes from Neoceratodus forsteri, assembly GCA_016271365.2. Classification (NCBI taxonomy): domain Eukaryota; kingdom Metazoa; phylum Chordata; order Ceratodontiformes; family Ceratodontidae; genus Neoceratodus; species Neoceratodus forsteri. Next base: position 1,319,896,215 of record CM028131.1, read on the forward strand.
CTCAAGGGAATCAACAAAGTTCAGGAGGGTAGCATCTTTCAGAAAAAGAGATGTAAGAAAAGGGCACAATTTAAAGATAGAGGGGATGGCTCGGGTAATGTGAAATTTTTTTCATGGAGGCGTGGTGGATACATGGAATCGCCTTCCTGGGGAGGTTGTTGGGTCTAAAACAGTGGGGGAATTCAAACATGCATGGGACAGACATAAGGCAATTGTAGTTGGGGGGTTGCAGGAAGTAGGCTTTTGGTTAACTAGAATCTGCAGCTTATCCAGTAGGAAGGGAAATGGGCAGACTGGGTAGGCCAAGTGGTCCGTATCTGCCATCAAAGTCTTTGTTTCTATGTTTCTGTGTGTTCAGTCAGCCTTCCAGGTCTGGTCCCCCACCCTCTCTGGAGGGGGATCTGACAATGGACGGTCCAGTGCTCGGTGGGGATGTGCGGTCCCCCTGAAAGCATAAAAAAAAACTGGTCCCATTCGGCCTGGAGTTCTTCTTTGGTCCACCGGCCAAAGAAGAGATGGCATCGCTCGAGGTCGCCCTCTGGTAGGTCTGCACATAGACGGTCAGTTGTTGCGGTCAGGGTCTGGTCTACGTCTCTTTCAGAGTCGCTGGTTTCTGTCTCTGGCAGCTGGCTTTTTTTACATCAGAGCCCCTCTCCACCTTCTAGGGGGGCTTCCGATGAATAGTTTCACCATCGGGCCGCTCTTATGGAGCCGGTGCCAGAATCTCTGGCACTGAGGTCCTTTTCGGCACTGCGAGTGCTATTGGCACCATCTGCAGTGCCATCTGCCCCTTTGGTGCTGTCCTCAGCGTTGGGAGTGGTGTCAGTGCCATGTGTGGTGCTGTACTCCCTGTTGGTGCTGTCCTCAGTGCTGGGGGTGGTGTTGGTGCCATGCGCAGTACCGCGCTTCCAGGCAGCATCGAGTGTGGCACCATTTTCTGTGTCGGCACTGTCTCTGTACTCAGTGGCGCTCTCTTCAACAGTGCCGAGGATATGTATGGTGCCATCTAGTTTCTAGAGGTTTTCAACTCTGATTTTATCTCCTCCTCCTCCTCCTCTTCTTCCTCATGGTTTTCATTCCTTTCCTGTCTATACAGTCCTCTCTGGGCTGTCAGGACATGATTTTGAGCCCGATCCAGATATTTGGCTGGGTGATGATGTGGATGCCAATTCTGCCCTGGGGGCAGGGATCAATCCTCCTGCAGAACCTGTTGTTGAAGACCTTTCCTTTAATTCTCTGCTCAAAAATTTTAATTCTACTCTTTCTCTCCAGACACGGAAATCGATCTTGGGAAGCTTCTGCATCTCCAATATCTACATGTTCTGGAAATCCTTATGGATTTAACCCCTCCGGTACAGCCCTATTTCGAGATCCTTTCCCAGATGGTGTGGAAGAATCCGTCTCTTATTCCCTCTGTGGCCAAATCCATAGATAGGAAATATGCCTCTCCCAAGGATTGCCCCATCTTGGCCTTACAAGCCTTTGCTAATGCCATAGTGGTCCTGGCAGAAAATGATAAGGCTGTCGTCCTTCTGGAATCCACAGCCCATCCTATAAACAAAGAATCTCACAAGATAGACACCTTACGTAAGAGAGTCTTTGCTGCCTCAGCTCTGGGCATGCGTATTGCTAGCTACCAGGGTTATTTTTCTCAATACGAGTACGTTCTTTGGCATTCACTCAAAGCAATGGTAGAAGCTCTGCCTGAGTCGGAGGTTAACTCACAGCTCCTACAGACCATAACTAAAGGTATTGAGTCCAATAATCAACAAATTAAAGTTGCAATGGACGCTTTCGATACTGCTTCCAGGGCGACAGTGGCTGGCATTTGCACCCATCGCCTTTCCTGGCTGCGTATGTCAGGCTTTACGAATGAAGCCCAACAAAATGTCATGGCTTTACCTTTTAATGGTATGTATCTGTTTGGGCCTCAGGTGGAAAAAGCACTAGAGGCCACACAGAAGACTAGGTCAGCCATTAAGACGGCTAGACCTCCTCCCCCCCCCCAAAGAGGTGGGAACAAGCATCAGTTTCACAACCATCAGTCCTTTCGAGACAAAGACAGAGGAGGTTTTAACAGAAACCAAACTCCTCCGCCGCAAAATAAAATGCAGCAGAAAGCACAGGGCCCAAAAGCGTCCAGTGCAACCTTCTGAGTTTCTGGCCCAGGTCCCTCCTCAGCTGCCTGAGGGGGAATCTTCCTCAACAGTGGGAGGACTTCTGACTCAGTTCTATGACGAGTGGAAATCTATAACATCAGACAAATGGGTCCTCAGGATAATCTGGGAGGGGTACTCTCTCAATTTGTCAGAATCCCTTCCGGATCATCCTCCTAAGCGGCAGCCCAGGCTGTCTGCAGCACAGTTAGACCTTCTTGCTTCCGAGGTACAAGGCCTTTCTAAACAACAGGGCAGTAGAAGTAGTTCCACTGGAGCAACGAAACACAGGTTTCTACTCCCATTACTTTCTGGTTCCAAAGAAAACTGGTGGCATGCACCCTATTCTGGATCTCAGAAAGTTAAACAAATTCCTTCACAAGGAAAAGTTCAAGATTGTATCACTCGGTACCCTGCTACCTTTGATTCATCAACATGATTGGCTAGCCTCCCTGGACATGCAGGATGCCTGTCCTCCTCTTCCCCTATTTCAGAGGGTACTGCTCAAACTGGAGACAAAGGAGGGGCAGAATGATTCTCATTGCCCCATTCTGGCCTCACCAGATCTGGTTGCCCCTAATCAACAGACTATGAGAAACCTCTCCGAAACAGCTTCCCCTTCAGACGAGCCTTCTGACCCAGGGCCCTGTAGTCCAACCCAACCTGGGGTCTGTGATCGCAAATTCTCTCACTGTAAGTATTACCTGAGCAACCGCTCCAGGTGTCACGGGGCAAAAACCACACCACTGGGTTTTGTCTTAACGTCGCTTTATTTGATCAAATCTTTCACATGCATGCGGGAGTTCTGCAAAGGAGAAAGCTCCCCGATTACAATTTACAGCAGTTTTTATACATACTTCGCGTGGCTTCACTTGATTTTTTCTGCTTACAACAGATGCACAGAATTCTATTATCAGCATTTTTCCTTATATGGAGTTGTTTTCTACCTTATTCAGTTCTTTCTTATCAGACAGCAACTGCCAGTTCTAACTAGTTTTATTCAGCTACACAGCTATATTTTTCACCTAAAGTAACCCTGCTTCAGCAAGCCTGGACATGCGCATTTATTTTAGCTACTTAGTTAAATCATGTGAGACTAAGCATTATTTCATATTCTTTTAAAAATAAAATCCCTCACAGGTCCCTTCACCTCCATGCTTGGCTCCTGAGGAGATAGAAGTAAATAGGTTTAATGTATCTTCCCTTGTCAATCTTCACCATTCATTACTTCCTGGGTGTAAGCCGGAGACGCGCACCCGCCACGAAGCTTTTTTTTTTTTTAAAGTTTGCCTAATGGCACCGCCCTCGAGTAGCGTCATGGCGAGGGCGGCTGTTAGTATGACCGACTCCTCCTCCAACTCAGTTCTGTTTCTCCCGCCGTCGAGGTAGCACCTGTCTGCAAAGCGCTCAAGTAGTATCTGCGTAGTAGTTACCGACTCCGGTTTTTTCCTGACACTCGACGCCGATACGGTAAGACTGTTCTTTTTCTTTCTTTCGGCGCCGGGTGTATTTCGTACTGTGTTTTTAATCTCGTTATTTTCACATTATGTCCGGTTCTGGAGCTAAACGTTCGTCGAAGACGGGCCACGCCCCTATGCGTCGGTGCTCCTGTGGCCGGCATTTCTCCGTCTCGGACCGGCATGACGTTTGTCTTCGTTGCCTGGGACCCAACCATGATATGGATTCATGCGACGCCTGTTTCTCGATGGACCGTCGCGTCCTCGAAGTCCGCGCATTCAAGCTCGGCAAGGCCCTGCCCGACTTCCCAGAGGGCGGCGTACTCGCAGAGATCTCGGGCGAGATCTCTGGCCCTTCCCGGGTCCCCTCCGGGCCTGCTCACAGTCGAGGAGGAGGGTCTCATCCTATCTTGCCGAGGAGGAGGCCCTTCCAGCGGTGTTGGGCGTCGTAGCCCCTCCCGGGGCACAGCGCTGACACCGCCTTGGCAGTCACCTCTTGAGGTGCAGCCTCCCCGTGTCGAGGCCCTGGCTGGGCCGGCTGGGCTGGACCCTCGGCGCCGCCCAGCAAGCGCCATTTCGGATCCGGCACGTTTGCGGTGCGGTAATCAGCGCCGTTCAGCGCCCTTCGTGGTGCCGATGATAAGGCGGCGCCGTTTGCTCTGCCGCTTTGCATCGGTGCAGTTCGGGCGCCAGGTGATCGGGCCAGCGCCGTTAAGCAGTACCCGTTTTGGCCTCGGCGCCGTTGGCAGTGCCGATGGACGGCAGCGGCGCCGGCCGGTGCAGCAACGCACTCCAACGCCGCCCGTCAGCGCCGTCGGCTTTCCCCCTCCAGGCGGTGCCGGCCCTGCGGGCCGCTGGGGGTGTGGGCGCCTTCCCTGCTGCTGGCGCAGGGAGGCGGCGTTGCACTTGTGTACGGGGCGTTCGCGGCCCGAGCCTCGAGGACCCTGGGGTGGCCGCGCAGCGAGTCCTGCTGGTCTCGTCCTCCGAGGGGAGGCGATGAGCTCAATGTGGACCCATCCTGGCACCCCATTCTTGAATCTGGGTCCTCGGTGGCTAGGGGGTACCAGGCGGGCGCAGCGGGCCCTCCCTCTGTCCTCCGTCGTCTCCTGGGGTTCCTCGGCTGGGGGTGGCCGAGGTCCCGGGGGCAGGCGGGGGGTGACGGAGGGGAGCTCCCTCTCTGGAGTCCGGTGACAGCTACCCCGGGTGCTGTTGCCTCCTCTAGGGCAGGGGGCGTTGCAGTCGAGGAGGAGGGCCCTCTCGAATCGAGGGGTTGAGGGGCAGGCGGCCTGCTGCCGGTCTTCTTTGGCCACCTCAGGGAGTGGCCAGGAGCCGTAGTGAGAGCCGCCCCTCCCCAGGAGTTCTAGGGTGTCCTCTGGCGGCGTTTGTGCGGACTGCCCTTCTGGATCCATGCACGGTCACGGCGTGTCACAGGGGTTTCTCCCCAGGGCTCTTCCAGGCTCCGCTTCCCCAGAGTTCCGTTCTGCGGCCTGGTTTGATATCCGGGATCCCTCCTACTGGGCCCCTTTCCCGGTTCCAGAGCCCTCGCAGAAGCAGTTACCTCCTCGGGTGCCCTCTCCCATCTCTCTGCCTTCCTACCCCCCTCCCGGGCCATGTCGGTCCCTATGGGTCCGTTATCCTGGAGCAGTTCAGAGAGTTCTCGGTGGCCTTCCCTCATATGTTAGATACATGCATGAGCGGGTCTTTCGACTCTCCCCACCGCTGCAGGAATCCTCTGGACATTCCAGTTCCCCATCATCCTCGTCTCCCTCCTCTGAGGGAGAGGAACCCCCTGCTCATTTGTCCTCCGATGCTGATTTCACAGAATATCAGCGTTTCCTCTCGAGGATGGTGAGGGATCTCCGGATTTCCTACGTTCGGAGAGACAATACCGAACGGCAGACGCGTGAATTCCTTGGTGAATTCAGTGCCCAGCATCTGGTGGTACCTTCCTGGCCTATCCCCTTCCAGGAGGCGTCTATCCGGTCCTGGCAGTTCCCTGCCGCTTCTTCCCCAGCCCCGGCGGACTGCCAGCGTAGGTATTGTGCCCCCTCTGAGTCTCTAGGTTCCCTTCCCAACCCGTCCTCAGGTTTGGTGTACCTGGATACTCCTTCTGGGCGCCGTTGCCTGGCGCACGACCGCCCACCGGATTCGGACTCTCTCCAGTTCGACCGATGGGGGCGAAGAGTGTTCTCTTCTTCTCGTGCGAGTGCATGTGTTGCATCACATCAGGCTCACCCGCTGCCTACAACCGGCATCTGTGGTCGATGATGTCCCAGCTGCTGGCATCTATGCCTGACAGAACCAAACCAGACAAGCCGTTGCCTCTCGCGGTGAGCCTGGAGCCTGCAAGACACCAAGCAGGGCATCTTATAGCGCCAATGAGGTGGCTTCCAGGCTTGCGAGGACAGCGATCTGCATCAGGCGGACGGCATGGCCTGTCTTTCCAGGTTGTCACCCTGGCCCGGCGTGGGGTGATTCGGCTCCGCTTCCGGGGACCGATCTGTTCTCATCAGAGCTAGGAGACTTTTACAGGGGCCCATCCGTCTCCTCATCCTCGGGAGGCACCTCCTAGCTCTTCTCCCACTTAGGCTTTCTGAATAAGCCAGGGTCTTCTCCTTCTGTTTCTCACCAACAGAGGGCTGGGGTCTTGTTCCCTCAGGGTATGGCCTCTTCCCCTCCAGGGGAAGAGAGCTAATACTCACCAGGAAGTAATGAATGGTGAGATTGACAAGGAAGATATAGAAAGTGCGTACCTACCGTAATTCTTGATCTTCTCTTGTATCTTCTACCATTCATTACTACACCCTCCACCATCCCCTCAGTGGCCTCTTCCTGTGGCTTCTCCACCTCCGTCCTTCTCTCTCTGCAAAAAAAATTTTTTCTTAAAATATAGGAAAAATTGCTTAATTTTTCCGAAAAAAAAATCTTCTTGGGGGGGCTCTAATTTTCAGAAAATTACTTACTCTAAGATTCATGGGCCATCTAATGGATTGCATTGGCGATCAGACTGCACAACTATCTCTTGCCATTCTTCTGGCGATACCTCTCGAGTTTTGGCCTGGCTCAGGCTATTCAGTTTTGACCCTGCAATCCGTGTTCCAGATAGTTGCCCTAATCAAATCCACCCCCATTCTTGCCTTGCAGAACAGAGGAGCGAACGCGTCTATCCCTTTTTCTTTTGTAAAAAAAAAAAAAAAAAGAAAGGAAAAATGCTGAGGAACTTTCTTCGACTGCTATAGGCATCTTGGTATTAGAGTCATGCATCTAGTCTAAAAATTTATCTGTAAAAAAAAGGAAAAACAAACTAGAATGGAAATGAGAAGGTAGGCTATCCTTCTAGCTGGTTTGCACATTGGTTTCTCCTTTAAGTGTCCTCCTGGACAATTTTACAGAAGAGCAGTGCTGACCATATCCAATCCTAGCCAGCCTAAGCCTTGGCCTGCCTTGGCCAGTCAGTCTGAGTCCCTTTTCTATCTTAAAACGCCTGAAAGGCTTACATTTTCTGTTTCTAAACCCCTGAGCAGCGCTCTCATGCTGCCTGGGGTTTATTCTTCTCTCCTCGGGTGTCCTCCAGTTAAAGGCCTTCCGCGGCCAGGAGCCCGAAGTGGGTATCAAGAACAATGGCATGTTGAAGATGAGGACTATGCCTCCTGAGTCTGTCTAGCGGGTTTGGTGAACCTTCTTTTCAGCTCTATCTCCGGGGATTCTTGCTTCCCCTTTAGTCGAGCCTTCAGCTGTAAGCTAACTATGCTCGTTGGGCATTCTGGTCCCTTCAACATCCCATCTCTCTCTTCTCTTTCCTCTTCTTCTTCTAATTTCTCATTTCCTTCCTTATCTCTCCTCCTAGAGTCGCCCAGGTAAGGAGGCCCTGCAGTCCTTAGGCTAGGGATACTCTTATCTCCTCTGTCCTTCCTCCATCGGCTTATCCCTTTTTCAGTTCATTCTTCCTTGCTTTGCTATCCCTCGGCTATCTTGCCTCGCTATCTATGTCCTCTACTTTCACTTTTGCCTCTCCGGCTCTCAGAACTGAGTTGGAGGAGGAGTCGGTCGCTGCTAACGGCCGCCCCTCGCGCATGACGCATGACGTCACTCTCGAGGGTGGTGCCGTTAGGCAAACTTTAAAAAAAAAAAAAAAAAAGCTCCCGTGGCGGGTGCGCGCCTCCGGCTTACACCCAGGAAGTAATGAATGGTGAAGATACAAGAGAAGATCAAGAATTACGGTAGGTACGTAATTTTCATTTCTCGTAGGGTTTCAGATATTCTTTTAGCTGCTCACAAGCCAGCTACCAGGAAAACCTACACGGCCAAGTGGAAGAGTTCCTCTATCTGGTGTGCAAAATCCTTTTGGAACCCTTTTTCCTGCCCACCAAATAAAGTTCTGGAGTATCTCTTAGACCTCTGAAACACAGGTCTGCAATACTGTACAGTCAGAGTTCATCTTTGTGCGATTTCCGCATATCACGAACTAGTGAATTCCATGTCTTTGGCTCAGTTACCTGTGGTTAAGAGATTTCTTAAGGATATTCTGCATACCAGACCTCCTGTTAGGCATCCAGTTGCAGCCTGGGACTTTAACCTTGTGCTGGATATGCTCACTTGTAAACCTTTTGAGCCTCTAGCCACTTGCAAGTTGAAATTCCTTACTTGGAAGACGGCCTTCCTGGTGGCCGTCACTTCTGCTTGTAGGGTATCAGAAATACATGCTTTTGTCACAGACCCTCCGTATACTGTATTTCACAAAGACAAAGTAGTTCTTGGGACTCATCCTAAGTTCCTTCCTAAGGTTGTTTCAGAATTTCACTTGAATCAACCTTTAGTCCTTCCTACTTACTTTGCAAACTTCCAGAATGAAGAAGAGCGTACCCTTCTTTCTCTAGAAGTAAAAAGAGCCTTGCGGTTCTATTTGGATAGAACAAAAGAAATTTGCAAGGCTCAACAACTGTTTGTTTCCTTCAGCATGACCCAGCTGGGTCAGCCTGTTGCTGTCAGGTACATTTCAGTGTGGCTGGTGGCATGCCTTCACCATTGCTATTCCATGGCACAGGTCAAGCTGGAAGGCAGAGTGTATGCTCACTCTACCAGAGCAGTTGCGGCATCTCTAGTGGAAATTCGTAATGTCCCCATTGCAGATATTTGCAATGCGGCTACCTGGAGCTCTGTGCATACTTTTGTTAAGCACTATGCCTTGGATGTCCATGCCAAACAACATCAGTCATTTGGCAGGACAATTCTTAACAGACTTCTGTCCTAAAAAGTGAGCTCCCCTTTCTCTCCTGTCGCCTATCTTGGGGGAATATTTAGCTTGGTACTCTCCCATTAGTATGAATAAGTGGTGGAGGCTTTATGTCCAGGAAGATATAGAAATTACGTACCTACCGTAATTCTTGATCTTCTTGGATGAAGTCTCCACCACTCATTCACACACCCACCCACCATCCCCCGAGCTCACTTCTCTGTTTCTGGTCTTCACTCCCTCAATCTAACCTATCTTATGTCCAATTTTTAGGTTAGTCCTCTCTAGGTTAGTTACGCTGCACTTCCTCAGGAAAAAAGGTACTGAGGCAGTTGGAGGGTCGATGCTGAGATAGTCTATACTGCAAGAGCCTAGCTCGTGGTGCCACTTCCTTGTTGCTCCATCTCTACGCTGATCCTCCTAAAAAGGTTTGGCTCCCACTGGGTCCTAGCACTTCCGGCATACTCTCATTAGCGTGAATGAGTGGTAGAGACTTCGTCCAAGATGATCAAGAATTACAGTAGGTACATAATTTCCATTTTCTGTATGTCTTCCCTTCCTTCCTACTACTTCAGAGAATTCTGATCAAGCTCCAGCTGGAAGGGGCAACTATGATTCTAATTGCCCCTTCTGGCCTTGTCAGATTTGGCTCCCCATACTCCAGCAGCTTGCAGTGGAACCTCCACTGCCCCTTCCCCTATGCACAGGCTTGCTGTCCCAGGAACAGGGCACCCTGGTGCATCCAGACGTCAAGTCTCTTCATCTTCATGCTTGGCTCCTAAAAATATAGCCATTGGAAGGTTTGGGGTGTCCTATAAGGTGGTGCATGTTCTGGTGGTGGCTAGGAAACCTTCCACTAGGGCCACCTATTCTATGAAGTGGAAGCGTTTTACCATATGGGCGGCATCGCACCACATAGATCCCTTCACCTGTCTGGTGAATCAGATTTTGCAGTACTTGCTCTCCCTGTCAGGCTCTGGTCTTAAGTACTGCTCCATCAAGGTACATCTTTCTGCCGTCTCTGCTTACCATACACCTGTCAATGACCACACTGTGGCACAACTTGACATGTCTCACACGTTTTTACGTTAAACTGTATGCGCGGAGCGTTTTAGGAAGTAGCACACTTTGGAGGTGTGCCTCTCCTGTTCAATGCACTGCTCCATTGAGCAGGCGTGGCAGTCCTGCACCAATGGAGTGCGGGAGCTGTGTATTGACAGCGGTGGTCTTCGCTAAGGAAAACGCTGTCATACACAACGCTAATCTCCACGCCCCCAAAGCTTTGGTGCCGCGCTGGGGAGCCCACCCCAGCGTGGCAAGCGTCCGGTCATCTGCCGAGGGGTGCCCAATCCCCATCGGCTCCACGCCCCCAAACGCCCCCAAAGCTTTGGTGCCACGCTGGAGCCCACCCCAGCGTGGCAAACGTCCAGCGTCATCTTTTTTTTTTTTTTTAACATGAAAAATAAAAGCGGTCCCCGGCGCTTCTCCCAGCCCCTCCCACAACCCGCACCCACCCACTGCACACCTTGCCTCCCCACCCCACCCATACTTACCTCCGGAGCTCAGCGCGACGATCTTCAGTGGACAGGGAACACGTCTGCACTCTTCAAAGCCGACCGCGAACTGAGGAAATGCCGGTAAGCTGTATAATGGGCTAGATAGGGGTTTTCAACTTTATTGCATATCACAGGCATTTTTGGAATTTTGCACCAGATTTTCAACATGGGGTTTTTGGGACCCCTTCTCATGAATGATGTCACTGCCATGGCGTTATTCGGGCCGAAGGTGATTACATGATCACTGCGCGAAATCGCCGCCGAACCCTGAGGCTCTTGCCAGTAATGACATCATTCGTAATCCCAAAACATCGTGGTGATGCAAAATCTAAAAATGACTTTATTTCAAGCGTGCGTTGCGCAGTTCCTATGTAGGCTTGTAAGTTCGCGAATTTTCAATAGTTTTACTCCAGATTTTCAACATTGCCATTTTACCACACCTCCTTATAAGCAGTACAGCTGTCATTTTTCACATCCTGCCCAAAACGTGTTTCCGCCCATGTAGCGTACAATGGCACAGTCGGTGTGCGAACTCAGTGTATGGGACACATTAAGAAAATCACAGTGACACTGTTCATTAGCAGAGGTTTTAAAATGGCAATGTTGAAAATTTGGTGAAAAAATTCCTAAAAATGACTGTTTTTCGAGCGTGCGTTGCACAGTTCCCACGCACGTCTGAGAGGGTTTGCGAATTTCAATATTTATTTCCAGATTTTCAACATTGCCATTTTACCACACCTCCTTATGAGCAGTACAGCTGTCATTTTTCACATCCTGCCCAAAACGTGTTTCCACCCATGCAGCGCACAATGGCGCAGTCGGTGTGCGAACTCAATGTATGGGACACATTAAGAAAATCACAGTGACACTGTTCATGAGCAGAGGTCTTAAAAGGCTATGTTGAAAATTTGGTGAAAAATTCCTAAAATGACTGTTTTATGTGCGCAGTGCAGTTCCACGCGACGTCGAAGTTCGGAATTTTCAATATTTGCACTCCAATGACTTCCAAATACCTAAACAGCACATAGAAGCAAGCAACATTCGGCATTGACAAATGCTTGTTTATTTTTGCATTCGCTTGCAGGCATGTGCAAGGAACGTTTTGGGACAGTATGACTTTTTGAAGGTGTGTGAACTTCCTGTCCAATGCAGTGCTCAGTGTAACGTGTGCAACCCTACTGCACCAAGGGATGCATGAGCTGTCTATGACAGCAGTTTGGCTGCAGTGGTCTTCAGTTAAAAGAAAAGCACCACTGCAATTAGCGGTGGTAATGTGTGCGTATTTAGCATATTGACGTCACCCTTTTCCCTCTGGCTGCTAATAAAATCCCTCCCACTTTCTCCCTCTGCTGCCATCTACCCTGCTCCCTTGTTATTGCCCCCACCAAACACATTGTATGTACAGACAGAGTGCACAGTCCCCATTGCCTCCAGGCCCCCCCCAACAAACACCCAGGTGACATGCTGGGAGCCCACCCCAGCATGCCCATTGTCCCTGTAAATGGGAAAACTGTCCCGCAACATCTTTTGTTTTTTTAAAACCTGTGAAAACAGAAAACCGTCCCTCGCTGTGTCTTGTGCCCCCTCCCCAAGCACACACCCACCCTCTGCATACCCCACCTCCCCCTCACCCCATACTTACCTCCGGAGCCTGGCGCAATGATCTTCAGTGGAGTGGGAACACGTCTGCACTCTTGAAAGCAGAACGCAAACTGAAGAAATGACTGTAAGCTGTATAATGGCATAAATGTTTTTGGTTTTTTTTTCTCACTTAGGTGGCTATCTCGGGCATTTTTGCAGATTTTGGCACCACATTTTCAACAGGCGGTTCTTGGGACACCACCTCATGAATTCAGTTACTGTCATGTGAGTTATTCGGTCCCCAAAGGTGATTTCATGGTCACTGCACAAAATCACCTTTTGGGATTGATTAACTAAACAACAGTGTCACTGTTAATGTGGTGGGCTTCCAAAATCCTGTGTTGCAAATTTGGTGAAAAAATGTCAAAAAATGACTGTGTTACGAGCGTGCGTTACGCAGTTTCCACGCACACTCATAACTTCCAGAATTTCAAATATTTTCACTCCAGATTTTCAACACTGGCATTTTTTCACACCTCCTTATGAACAGTACAGCTGACATTTTTCACATCTTGGCTGAAATGTGTTTTTGCACATCCAGCGCACGATGGTGTGGTCACAGTGAGAAATCAATGCTCAGGACAGATTATGAAAATCTCAGTGACACTGTTCATGAGCAGAGGTCCCACAATGCCTATGTTGAAAATTTGGTGACAAAAGTCCACAAAATGACTGTGTCATGAGCGTTCATTGTGCAGTTTCCATGTACGCTCCTAAGTTTGAGAAATTGTTGTATTTTCACTCCAGATGTTCAACATTGCCATCCCTTCACACCTCCCTATGAATGCTACAGCTGTCATTTTTCACATCCTGCCCAAACTGTGGTTTTGCACATGTGGAGCACAACGGTGGTGGTCGCTGTGGGAAATCAATGCTCAGGACAGATTAACAAAATAACAGTGGGACTGTTCATCAGCAGAGGTCTCAAATGCATTTATGAGGTGGGGGTAACAAAAAGGTCATGCTGAAAATTTATTGTGCAAATACCAGCAATCGCACAGGGCATTAGGGTAAAGCACCATACGTGCCAAACACCAAAGCAAATACCTGCAAGCGAACGTTCGGCATTGACAAATGCTTGTTGAGAGGTATCCTGCACTTGAAGCCTCCAATCCACCACTCTGTCCCAGCTTGAGACTTAAGTTTTGTGTTAGAGAAACTTTCCCTGACTCCATTTCAACCAGCTGCAAGTTGCGAGCTATGCTATCTTTCATGGAAAACATTAATTTTAGTTGCTATTACTTCTGCACAAAGGATTTCTGAGCTTCAGGCGCTCATGTGTGAGCAGCCGTAGTTAGTTTTCCACAAAGACAGGATGTCTTTGCATATCAATCCTAAATTTCTTCCTAAAGTGGTGTCTGAGTTTACTTTAAATCAGTCCATCCATTTGCATGTTTATTTTCCTGAGAATGCCAATCCAGAGGAAGCATTGCTCCATACTTTAGATGTGCATAGAATTTTGAGATACTATACACACAGGATGAAGGACTATAGGAAGTCCTCTCAGTTGTTTCTTTCCTTTGCCCCTGTGAAAGAGGGTGTTCCTGTGTCTAAACAGTGTTTATCCAAATGGTTGGCCAATTGCATTGTTTTCTGTTACAGGTAGTATAGTAAGGAATTTCCTGGTGTGGTTCGTGGCCATTTTACCAGGGGCATGGCCGCGTCAGTTGCCTGCTTCAAAAAATGTTTTAGCTGTGGAGATCTGTGCAGCTGCCACTTGGAGCTCTGTCCATACCTTTAACAAACACTACAGTCTGGACGTTGCTTCTGGGCATAGGGCCAATTTCTGCTTGGCTGTTTTACAAGGCCTTTTCTTTTAGGTCAGTATGGCCAACCACTCTTTCTGTCTGATAGTTTTTGCCAGAACTGCTTGGGACGCATCCTATCAGTGTAGCCTGCTGCAAGAGATACCCTCAAAGTAAGATAGTACAGTTACATAAGAACTTACTGCAACAGTAGATCTTTGAGAGACTCACTTGCAGCAGGCCCTGTTTTCCTTATCTCCTTCCCCTCTTGTTCAGTCTTTGTTTTGTCTGGCTTTCTCTTCCTTAGGAGGGGAGCCTTCTGCTTCCTTTTCTTTCTTTCGGTTACCTTGACTTCCTCCTTGGTTCCCTTAGCTGGTTCTGTTTTTGGTCTCCAGTGAGAGAACTGAGGAAGCTATGAGGGCCGTCCAATTTTACAGGAGTGGGTGATGTCTGTGGTGGGCAGCCCCCTCTGGTAGACTGCTAGCTAGAAAGTTTCCATGTGGTTCTAGTGCCTGGCGACTAAGTCCTACCAGTGGCCTGCTACAAGAGATCCTCTCGAAGATCTACTCTAAGTTCTTACATATGTAACTGTACTTTACAGTAAGTACATAACTTTCATTTCAGTATCCATATACTTTTGAGATTTTTTGGGGGGGTGCTGTGATGAGTTTTAAATCTTATGGGGATATTCCATCACTACCGCTGCCCCAAGATGGTGTACTCTAAGGTTCATGATCCTCACTTGCGGACACCTATCTCCTCCTTTTGATTGGCATGTCTTGCACATATGGAATATGCATATTTTCAGTCACACCCACCAGATGGCATTCCTCATGTTGGCTGTGTGGGCATGTGCTCGATGTACGTATTAGCTATATATGGGCTCAGGATACGTGCCAGAACTTTTTCACACAAATGCCTCCACACTTGCACTTATCTACCCTACAACAACTGCTGATTAGGCAGTACCTCATGGTAAATAATTTGATGAAAAAAAAAATAGAAATAGTAACTGTTCATTCTGTCAGTTCAATAGATGGTTAACTCGATTTTTGTGCTCATGTCCTTACACCAGTCATTACAAAAGAATAAAACATAAGCGACTGTGTGCTTATGAAGTTTTGTTACACACCCTCCGTGTGTGATGACCACATAAACCTCTAGAGCTTCGTTCTCAAGGTTTATTAGTCATCACACACCTCGGGTGTTTAAAAAGACTTCGTAACACACAGTTGCCTATGCATTATTCTCTATTTAAAGCTCAGTTTAGCAGAATTTAGTTGGCACCATTCTGTGTAGAATTGTGGGGTTAAAACATGCTTGAAAGTGTCTAATTACTTGTACAACAATTATTGCCGATCAGAGTTAAATGCACACATTCCAGGTCCCCTGGTCCACTTTGTTGACACTACACAAGTTGTGATAGATCTCAAAACAACTTGTGCTGTAACTGGCAAGTTAATTAAGGTGCCACGAGCATTATATCTATAGTTTATTAATTTAATTTCAATTTATGTTTCATGCTAAATTCAGCTGAAGTGTCACTGCTCAAATACCTTTAAATTAAACTTTAATTCTGTTATTTATTGTTTCCCATCAGGGAAAGTGACGTGCCCATGGTCCTAACACAGTAATGACCAGGGCCACTGGAAAATCGCGGCTGCGATTATTTGGTGGAAAGCGAGATTTTCGGACCCCCCGCAAAAATCACGCTTTCCGCAAATTTCCATAAAACAGAACTTTATTCATTTACTCCTACATTCCGTGCCTCAAATTGTGCCCAACACGAGCTCCCGCTCTCTGCAAAACATTAATTCCTGCCACAATCGTACTATTTTGTGCCCAACGCGAGCCCACCATCTCTCACAGTACCCTCACAGTCACACTCACTTACTAAACATGATCTGCTGGCGGTAGCTCCTTGTATTCTGCTGCTGCCCGATATGGTAACCCTCCTGATGTGCCCCCCAGCCATCCCATGCCATGCTGTATGATCTCAGTCATATAGTGTTCTCCTGCCTGATCTCTGTGCCTGCCTTGTTGTCCTGGTGTGTGACGCGCTAGTGACATCATCAGTGCAGCACGTCACACTAGCTGGGGCCAATCATGCTGGTCCGTTTGTTTTTAAAATCCCCACTCTTTTCCATTTGCTCAGGCCCCACTCAGGTCCGCCAAACCAAGTTAAATGTATGGGACAGGTGAGGGGGGTTACAGAGCAAGAGCTGGAGCTGAAGGCGAGTGAGCATCGCGAATCGAGTGAGAGTCCATCCCGAGTCGAGTGAGAGTGACTGGGAGCTGCAGAATACAAGGATGTGGAGAGCTGAGGAGGAGAAGAAGCAGAGGATCATCTGAAGAACCCACTGCTGCAATTACCCCAAAAAGAGCTGAATCACTTGCTGTAACTCTTTTTTTGTGCCAATTCTGTGCTGATAAACAGGTAGGTTTTTATGCAGTTTTCTGAGAAAAAATGTTTCTCCTGATGAGGGTGGCATGTTGGGAGGCAGGGAGGGAGTCTAGCAGGGGCCAGCTATTGTAACTTGTTTTAGTTATTTCTATGTATGGGGCTGTAAAAAAAAAAAAAAAAAAAAAACTTGTCAGATGGATGGAGAGTGGACAGGTGGGCCTGGCGGACTGGCACACATGGCAAAAAAAATTGTTCTTGCCTCTGGTGAGAGAGCAGGGTGGGGTGGGCAACCAGAGTGGCACAGAACAATTTTTTCCATCATGTATGGCAGTCGCCTGGGTCCGTCCCTCGCTCCCGTGGTGTGTCCAAGCCTCGCTCCTGTGAGTTCTTGTTGATGGAGTGGAGGGGTGGGCCTGGCGGACTGGCACACATGGCAAAAAATGGTTCTGACCTCTGGTGAGAGAGCAGGGAGGGTGGGGCGAGCGACCAGAGTGGCACAGAACAATTTTTTTCCATCATGTATGGCAGTCGCCTGGGTCCGTCCCTAACTCCCGTGGTGTGTCCAAGCCTTGCTCCTGTGGGTTCTTGTTGTTGGAGTGGAGGGGTGGGCCTGGTGGACTGGCACACATGGCAAAAAAAATTATTCTAGCCTCTGGTGAGAGAGGAGGGTGGGGCGGGCGACCAGAGTGGCTCAGAACAATTTTTTCCCATCATGTATGGCAGTCGCCTGGGTCCGTCCCTTGCTCCTGTGGTGTGTCCAAGCCTCACTCCTGTGGGTTCTTGTTGTTGGAGTGGAGGGGTGGACCTGGCGGACTGGCACACATGGCAAAAAAAATGGTTCTGGCCTCTAGTGAGAGAGCAGGCGTGGGGCGGGCGACCAGGTGGCACAGAACAATTTTTTTCCATCATGTATGGCAGTCACCTGGGTCCGTCCCTCGCTCCCGTGGTGTGTCCAAGCCTTGCTCCTGTGGGTTCTTGTTGTTGAGTGGAGGAGTGGACTCATGACTGGCACATGGCAAAAAATTGTTCTGGCCTCTGGTGAGAGAGCAGGGTGGGGCGGGCGACCAAATTGGCACAGAACAATTTTTTTCCATCATGTATGGCAGTCACCTGGGTCCGTCCCTCGCTCTCATGGTGTGTCCAAGCCTTGCTCCTGTGGGTTCTTGTTGTTGGAGTGGAGGAGTGGGCCTGGTGGACTGGCACATATGGCAAAAAAAATTGTTCTGGCCTCTGGTGAGAGAGCAGGGTGGGGTGGGTGACCAGAGTGGCACAGAACAATTTTTTTCCATCATGTATGGCAGTCACCTGGGTCCGTCCCTCCCTCCCGTGGTGTGTCCTTGATCGCTGCTGTGGTTCCTCAGAGATGGAGTGGAGGGGTGGGCCTGGCGGACTGGCACACATAGCAAAAAAAATTGTTCTGGCCTCTGGTGAGAGAGGAGGGTGGGGCGGGCGACCAGAGTGGCACAGAACAATTTTTTTCCATCATGTATGGCAGTCGCCTGGGTCTGTCCTTTGCTCCCATGGTGTGTCCAAGCCTCGCTCCTGTGGGTTCTCGTTGTTGGAGTGGAGGGGTGGGTTGAGCTGACATGGCACCATGCCTTGTTCCTGTGTTCTATATAGTGCCAAGATTAAAAAGAAATTGAAAGGTAGCAAGAAAACTGAATTTCTGGAGTCTTTTTTGTTCCATGGATACTAACAAGTCTATGGGCAAACTCAGCGCCACAACAAGGCAGCTCCAGGAGCTGAGGTTTTGAAACCAGTCTGCCCAGCTTAGAACATTGTGGGATGCAAACTAGTGGTGTGATATTGGAGGATCAAGCATCCCAAGGAAAGCTGTCCTCCCTCTATGCACTGATGTTCTCATTCAAGTCTTAATTTTGTGGGGTTTAATTTTGTTTTAGTTAAACTATACCATGTCTACACCGCCACCAAATCGCTTCCGTCTTTCTCTCGAAGAGGCCAAGGACCGTCATGTCTCTTATCTTGTGTGTGCCCACGATCGGGTTAAGTTATATCTGGAGGATCTTTACGAGGATGGAGGATTGCTGTTTTGTCGTGTTTGCACCCACACACTCAACTTCATGCGGAAGCATACAGTTGACATGCACATGAAGTCGCAGAAACATCTAGAAAGAAAAGAAGCTGCAAAGAAAAACTTGCAAAGTAAGTACTAGTCACACAGATGTTTGCAGTTATTTTATTTTTTTACATAGTCTGTTTTTCCCATTGGGTGACTGGTATCTGCTCTGTCCCTGCCTCCCAAGTCCATCTCATCTCTCTCTCTCTCTGGCACCATGGAACGCCATCTCCCCCCCAACGTGCACATGCGCCTTGTTCCTGCATCCCCCTTCCTTTCTGCTAGAGTTCAACACCACCACCTGGCCTCTAAGAGCAAGACAGCAGATTCACCCCCCCACTCGGGAGAGGAGAGTAGCCAGTTGGACACTCGATCCTCTCCCTCCCCACCGACCCGATCTTATCCGCAAACAGGTTGCCAGTGTGGCAGGAGGTAATGCTTACAGCTCCTCAGCCCTCCATGACACTGGGCTGGCCTACAGTTTGTTTTTTCCCTGTAAAATAGTAAATCTTGTTTGCTTTTGTTTTGTTTTCCAGGCACAGTTTATTTATCCCTGTAAAATATTATATCTTTTTTTTTTTTTTTTTTAGGCACACCTTTACGGCAGCAGTCGCTGACTTCTTGTTTCAGTGAAGCAACGGAATCTTCTATTGAATGAAAGGAATTTGTTCTGGACTTCATCCGCTGTTTGACCTTTGCAGACATACCACTGGAGAAGGCTTCTGACTTTCAAGAGTTCTTAAAGAAGCACACAAAACAAGGCAGTAGTCTTCCGGGACCAGTACAGCTTTGGAGCACATACTTCCAAGATCTTCGGCCTGATCACGAACAGTCCCTGAAAGAGGCGGTGGAGGATCAAGATGTCTTCATTTTTCTGCATGAGACAACAGATACCTGTGGGCGTAGCGTGTTGGCTATTTTGGCCCAACCTTTGCTTAATGTTGGGGAGCAGCCACTCCTAATTGGTGTGGAGTTTTTGCATCATGTGAACAACATCACAGTATCCCAAGCTCTACTAAAAGTGCTAAACACCAATGGGGTGAACTTCAATAAAGTCTTTGCCATTGTCACGGACAGAGCAAGTTATATGCACAAGGCTTTTGAAACTGTGCTGTCCTGTGTCCTATCAAATGCAGTGCATGTCATTTGCATTGCCTACCTCCTCAGTCTGGTCTTGGAGGTTTGGACGGACACACTGGAAGACTTAAACACTGCTGCTTCCCTTGTTAAAAAAATATTTTGCCAGAGCCCAATGCATAGGCATCAGTACTTTTCCTTCATGGAATACAAGCAGGACATTGTACCCAAGATGCTGTTATACGCAGTGGTAACTCGGTGGTGCTCCTGGGTTAACGCTGTTCAGTATTTGACAGACTATTTGCTTTGTTAACAGAATTTGTTGAAACACTACAATCTGATGCAGCAACCTTGAAGCGCCTGAAGTGCTTATTGAAAGACAAAGCAGCAGAGCTGGTAACACAAGCCACTTTTGTGGTGGAACACTCTTCTGAACTTGTTAACCTTATTCTACAGTTGCAGTCAAGCAGCCAGCCACAGGGACACTCCATATTTGGAAGGGTGCAAAATGTGCATATGTTTTTGGACTTTTGTGCCACTGCAGGGGAAACTGAATACAGACCAAATACAGTAGAAATGTTGTCCCGCTTCCGGTTACATGAAAATCAAAACTGTGTGAACCTTTTTCAGAAGGTTATGTTGGACAGCAGTGAGAAACTGGACAAAATTTTAAAATCTCATCCCTCAGTCGGCACATTCAAAGCTGCCCGAATCTTTGACCCAAAGCAGCTGCCAACACTGGACAAGGAAAAAGTAAAACACACCCAGGAGCTACCATCTCTGGCTGGTGTTTCAAACTTTGAATGGCATGGGTAAAAACTTTGAATGGCATGGGTAAAGAACTTTCGCCCAGTCAGTGCCTGTGACTATTTTAATATTACTGAGTGGTGGGAAGCACAAAGGGATGCACTTCCACATCTTGCTGCTGTGGCAAAAAGATATATCTGGCTTCCTGTAAGCACAGCAGATGTAGAACGGACTTTTTCGCTGTATACAGACCTTTTAAAAGACAGTCGGTGAAGTTTGACAGATGACAACACTAGACTACTTCTTATGTTGAAGTACAATAAGACATTTTAAAGATCTTAGTTGGATAACTGTTGCTGCTCATTCTATGATGTAAAAGTCCTTTCTTGATGGTCTGGTGTGGTGGTGGTGGTGGTACTGTACTTTTACTGTAGAATACTAATGCTTATTGTTTGAATTATTAGAGGTGGTGGTGGTACTGCTTTGACAATGATGCTACTATTATAATGTATATTGTTTTTTGATCAGTCGTGGGTGTTTTAATAAAGTATACCTTTTGTGTGTGTCTGTGTGTTTTTTTTGTTTGTTTTTTTACAAAAACGTATACCTTTTTGATGGCTGAATTTAATATGCATCACAAAGCAATTGAAATTGAAAACCCCATACTTGTACCTCACAAAGGGAAATGTATGCCCAGTAGCCCACAAAATCGCCACAAAATACATGCAAAGTCCCGCAAAATCCCCACAAAATTTGGGAGAAAAAAGTCCTGCAAATTCCCCACAAAATCTGCTGAAAAATTCTGCAATTTCCCAGTGGCCCTGGTAATGACTGGGCATGACATCATACCAAGTTATTACGACATTTGATTACACTGATAATCAGAGTGATAAAAGGGGTCACCAGTTATTATATGTAGTTTTGTTTCAAACAACATGAAGTCTTGCTATATTATGACAGTAGCAGTTTGATCCAGCTCTAGAACTGCTCCGGAGGTGAAATGGTTAAAACCATTCCAAAATAGAATTTTGGCCACGAGCTCTAAGAAGCAGCTCTATCTGTGTTATTTCAAACCTGAACTGTCAGATTCTTTACTCCGCCTCAGTGAACAGTCGCTCCGGAGATTTCTCCTACTGCTCGGTTCATTTCTCGGTTTAAAAAGTGTTTTCTCGGTTGGATTCAACCGAGAATAGTTTTATTTTAACCGCAAAACCGTTTGGTTCAAGCTCTATCTGTGGTAACCGTAAGTAAATTGAAGGTTTTGTCTGTGTGGAACTTGTAAGTTATCGGTTCGGTTTTGAACCGATCAGTTGGGTTTAAAACTCATTTAAAACTAAAAATTTAATATTTTAGAGTGCGGTTCCCGGTTCTTATCGGTTCTAAAAAAAACGGATTTATTACGGTTTTTTCCAATACCCGTGACACGGTTAGGAACCGATAAGGGTGTCTTGCCTGGCACTGCCGTTAAAAGGGCAAGTTTTCTGGTTGGGCTGGCATTATGTCTGAGAAACCCAAAAGAAAACCAGGCCCACTGGTTTCAACACTGTGATGTTTGTGGGGAAGTCTTTGCCAAGGCTGACCCACACACACTGTTTATTGTCTGGGGTTTGACCACCTCCAGTCAGACTGCCAGATATGTAAGAATTTCCCTGCAGCCACCCTGGAAAAAAGATTGGGCAGGCTCAGGGAACGAGAGGCCAAAAAGTCCGCTGACCCGGATGGCCAGCCTGGTTCGGTGCCAACCGAACCAGAGGGAGTGCCCTCTGACCAGGGCGAGACTTCCTCGAGCAAAAGAAAAGCTGGTTCTGAGGAACCAATTCCAGTAAATAAAACAAGAAAATCAGCAGGTCTGGAGTCCAAAACCCCTTCTCCAACTGCTGCAGAGATAGCAAAAGCCATACAAATTGTCCAGTCACTGTCTCAGGGTCCGTCCAAACCGCCACTATCTGGCAAAAGGTCGGTTCGTCCGGTCCCAGTGGTTCAGGAATATGATATTGAAGAATTTTATGAACCAGAGGAGGGGGAGGATGATTATGAACAGTATGAATGTGGCTGGGAAGGTCTGGGTGTGCCCATTGAACCGGACATCTCCCCAGACAGACCTTTAGAATCTCCCCCTATGCTGTCTCATTTCATGTTTTACAAAAAAGTTGCTGAAACCCTCCAGCTTCCCTTAGAAGAAGCTGTGGATGAGCAGAGGAGCCTGATTTTGTAGAAATGATGGATATTCCAGAGTCTAGGAGATTGTCTATTCCTTTACATAAGTCTTTCAGGAAGCAAACAATAAAACTTTAAAACTCCTAATTCTGTGCCTCCTGTAGATAAAAAGATGGACAGAAGGTACACATTGTCAGGTCCTGATACAGAATTCCTTTCTCAGCAATGCAGTCATGTTGGGGTAGTTCAGGCTGCTGCCTGTGATAAAGCTAATATTCCCTGGCTTCACATCCTCCTGACAAGGATTCCAGGAAGATTGATGCCATGGCAAAAACAGTATATGGCAGCCTCTCTGGGACTCAGGCAAGCAAATTATATGGCTTATGTAGCTAGGTATCAGAAATCTAGATGGGATACTGTGATGCAATTAGCCAAGCAAGCCCATGACCAGCTGGCTAGTGAACTAGAACAGGTGGCTGCTGATGGCATTGAGGCTTCTAAGGTTCAGTTTCATGCTGCTGTGGATGTTAATGATGTTTCCTCTAGGTCATGGCCACATCTGTAGCTTTCTGAGGTTGGCCTGGCACAGGTGTACTAGTCTGTCACAGGATACCCAGACTAAGGCTATGGATTTTCCTGTGGTGGGGAATTCTCTGTTTGGGGAGCAGACAGAGAACTACATGAAAAAGATGGATGAATATAGGACTACTTACAAGAGTGCCCAGGCTAAGGAGCGGCAAGCCACTCCTCAAAGGCATACCCCAGGGTAGGGGTAGGCCTTTTCACAGGCCTTTTTACCAGACTCAGGCCTCCTCTGCCTATGCTCAGAGGGGCTTCTTCAGAGGCAGAGGCAGACGAGGGGTGGGCAGACCTGCTCCAACCCCCCAGCCTAAAGCTCCTGCTAAGCAGGCACCCTGATGGGGTGCCCAGGGCCGATTCTCCTGTACTGGTAGGGGGCAGGCTGGCTTACTTCAGCCAGAATTGGGCTTCTTTAACCTCAGACAAGTGGGTTCTGGAAGTAGTAGGCCAGGGTCTGGTTCTCAGCTTCAAAAGTTTCCAAGTTGAGAAGCAGACTTTTTCTACCTGCAAGTGCTTCAGAGACCCTTGCTCTGGAAGCAGAGGTCTCATCCCTGTTAGCTCTCAGAGCAGTAGAAAGGGTTCCTCCCCTGCACCAGGGCAGGGGTCTGTATTCCAGATACTTCCTTACCCCAAAAAAGACAGGAGAATGGCGGCCCATATTAGATCTCAGATATCTGAACAAGCATCTTTTGAAACCAAAGTTCAAAATGGTAACTCTGGCAATGATTTTACCCTCCCTAAGGCCAGGGGACTGGCTAGCCTCCCTGGACCTCAAGGATGCCTATTTCCATGTCCTAATCAGAAGCTCCCATCGAAAGTACCTCAGATTCGAACTGCCCTCAGGTCATTACCAGTTCAGAGCAATGCCCTTCGGCCTTACCTCTGCCCCAAGGGTATTCACAAAGTGTCTAGCAGTGGCAGTGGCTCACTTAAGGAGGCAAAGGATTGCTGTTTTTCCCTATCTAGACGACTGGCTCATTGTAGGCCAGTCCCCAGAACAGGTAAAATCTCACCTGCAGGTCACCCAGCAGCTTCTCACCTCCCTGGGCTTTCTGCTAAATCTACCAAAGTCAGTTCTGGAACCAGTCCAGGTACTCACCTTTATAGGGGCAGAATTGGACACAAAGCTAGCCAGAGCCTTTCTTCCCTCAGAAAGGGTAAGGAAATTAGTGGCTCTGGCCTCCTCCTTCACTCTGCAGGTCTCTCGACCAGCAAGACACTTTCTGCAGCTCCTGGGGCACATGGCTGCATCCACAGCCGTTGCGCAGGGAGCAAGATTTCAGATGAGAGACATTCAGTTTCACTGAGAACCTATTGGTTTCAGAGAAGAGACCCCTTTCCAAGTTGGTCCCAGTGACTGAACCTTGATCCTAGCCCTCCAGTGGTGGCAGGATCAGAGCAATAGATTGGGGTCCCTTCATTCCCCTACTCACGACTTGACTCTCACTACAGATGCTTCCCTTCTGGGTTGGGAGCCCACATGGGCGACCTTTCACTCAGGGAGTGTGGTCCCCCCAGGAATCTCTGTGCCACATCAATTTGCTGGAACTCAGAGCTGTCTTTTTAGCTCTTCAAGCATTTTCTGCATCTGTCCACGACAAGGTGATACAAGTCAGAACAGACAACACCACAACAATGTGGTACATCAACAAACAGGGGGCACTGGTCTTCGGCCTTGTGCACCGAGGCAATGAAGTTGTGGTCTCTGGCCTATTCCCTGAACACTTCCCTCATAGCAGTTCATCTTCCAGGGAAGGACAATGTCCTAGCGGATGCTCTCAGCAGGATTTCCAGGGCCATCACGAATGGTCCCTGGATCCTCAAGTGCTGGGGATAGTCTTTGCCAGATGGGGCACCCTCAGATAGATCTTTTGCAGCCCAGACAATCACAAACTTCCTCTGTTCTGTTGCAGGCCTCCAGTGCTGGGCTCAGTTCCCTGGATGCCCTTCTTCTGGATTGGGAGGGGAAGTTTCTCTATGCTTTTCCCCCCTTCCCTCTCCTATTCAAAGTACTAGTCAAAATCAGATCTCAGCCTTGCAGGGTGATTCTGATTGCCCCGGATTGGGCCAGGCAGCCCTGGTACCCACTCCTTCTGTCACTGACAATCCATCTTCCCCTTTGCCTTCCCAGGAATCACAACCTGTTGACTTGTGCCCAGGAAGGGTTTGGTACCGGACCTCAAATCCCTCAACCTCAAGGCCTGGCTCTTGAGGAGTTAGAGTTGCTGATTTACACCTCTCAGGGTGTTCTTGAGATCCTAAAGGCTTCTAGAAAGCCTTCCACTAGAGCTACTTATAGTTCTAAATGGAAAAGGTTTTCCATTTGGTGTGCTGAGAAAATATTTCCCAGAATCTGCTGATTTGCCCATTGTGTTAGATTACATAGTACATCTTAATTCCTTGGGTCTCAGACCAGCTACCCTGAGAGTTCATTTGGCAGCTGTCTCTGCTTTTGTGTCAGCAGAAAAGTCATCCCTCTTTCCTCTCATCCTGTGTTTTCCAAGTTTTTAAGGGATTACTCATACTAATCCACCTTTGGGAACGGCCCCTGCTTGGGACCTTAATGTTTGCATTGCCCAGTTAATGCAACCCCTTTTGAACCTCTGTCTTCTGCAGAGCTTAAGTACCTAACTTGGAAAACTGTTTTCTAGTGGTTATCACTTCTGCCAGACGCATAAGTGAGTTGCAAAGAACCTTGTCAGTGGAAACTGACTTTATTTCTTTCCACAGGGATAAGGTAGTCCTTAGGGACTAATAGGAAGTTTTGCCTAAGGTGGTTTCAGATTTCCATCTTAATCAATCTATCTCCTTCCAGTATTTTTCACTGATCACTCCTCTTCTGGTGAGAGGAGGTTGCAAGCCTGGATGTTAAGAGAGCTCTTAGTTACTATATAGGCTGCCAAAGGTCACAGGTTCGAATCCTCCAACTTTTCCTTCCCTATGGTGAAGTTGGGAAGGCAAACCTGCCACTAAGAGATCAATTGCCAGGTGGATTGTCTCTTGTATCCATTTGTTATCAGAAACTGGGCAGACCCCCGGTTTGAGGCTCCATTCTACCAGGGGTACAGCTGCGTCTCTAGCTGCTGCCAGAGACATCCTATATTAGAGATTTGCCAGGCTGCTGCTTGAAAACGAAACTACACACTTTTACCAAGCATTACTCCCTGGATGTCCAGGCCAGAGAGATGCTGGGTTTAACACAGCTGTTCTTCAGAGCCTATTCCTAAGTGGGTTCTGCCTCCTCCATGGAGGTACTGCTGTGTATTCTGCTACTGTCATAATATAGCAAGACTTCATGTTGTTTGAAGAAAATTACTCACCTTAGTAATGTTGTTTCTTCTAATGGAGTCTTGCTATATTATGACCTCCCCAACCTGCCCCTCTCAGAACCTCTACTTGGGTGGGTGAGGCAACTTTGGTGTGGGCACCTTTTTATGCCCTGTTAGCATTTTTTTCCCCTTTTGGGGCTTTGGTGTGTGTGTGTGTGTGTGTGTGTGTGTGTGTGTTTTATTATACTTATGTTTTATTCTCATATGATTAGAATTGTGTTAGTATTTCTGGTCCCCTGACTTGAGTCTTGGGTGTTGGGACCAGCAATGGTTGTTATTATTTAGGTAGCCATTTGGCTAGTGTAGGTTACAGCTCCACACAGACCTTAGTGAGTTTGGCTCGTAAAGATCTGACAGTTCAGGTTTGAAATAACACAGATAGAGCTGCTTCTTAGAGCTTGTGGCCAAAATTTTATTTTGGAATGGTTTTAACCATTTCACCTCCGGAGCAGTTCTAGAGCTGGATCAAACTGCTACTGTCATAATATAGCAAGACTCCATTAGAAGAAACAACATTACTAAGGTGAGTAATTTTTTCTTTTGTTTGTTGCGATAACTTGAACTGCTCTTTTTACCTTTAACACTTTCATCTTTGAAATCTTGTGCAACATGGCTAGAGCCCTTATCAATATGAACTCATTTTTTTCAGGAAACAGGAGGAGGAGAGGAAAAGGAAAGCATTAGAGAAGCTGATGGTTCTACTTACTCCTCTGGTGTCTGACTTTCTGAAGTGTAGAAAACAACGTCGGGCATACACTGAAGAAATGCCATGGAGATGCCAACTGAACTCACTTCTAGGAACCTCACATTTCATTTTGTTTCAAAAGAAACTAGAACAACAGTACAAACTGCAAGACCAAAACTTACAAAATATAAACAGGTATACTAGAATCCTATTCAGTTCTGTATGCTTTCAGATAATTTTGATTTTTCGGAACTGGATTATCATAAACTCATAAAGAATGGAGACTGAAGTGCTGCTTCATTTGTACTCACCTCTCTGGGTTGCGGGTAGAGGTTGCTGGTCTCTTGGCCAAACTGGTAGGGATGCAGAAGACCTTCTTCCCCACCCAGGCATCACCAACTTTGCCATTGCTCCCCAGAGGTTGACTATGCAGAGGTAGAGTGGATGGACCTTGATGGGCTCTGGGTGGGTGGGGGTGGTGGGAAGGGTGCACGCTCCTCAGTCTATACCACTGCAGAATTTCTTTGCCATACTGGCAGGATGGCGTGGTCAAGAGGAAACATCTTTCACAATGGAAAGGGAGGAAGTGGTGGTCCTCAGAACTGGAGGCCCCAAGGAGGAGGAAGAGGCCCCCAGCTGATGAGGAAGCAGCTGCTAATTGAGCACTGTATTGTTAGGGGATAGACTTTTTGGGTGGGGGGAGGTGGAGAGAGGGAAGTGAAGTGTCTGAGAGGTGCTTTGGCTAGAAGGTATGGAGAGTGTATCCAGAGAATTGCTAGGGCAGCAGAAGATGAGAGGGAACTAGACTTCATTGTCCACATAGTGACAAATGACCTGGCAAGGGACAGGGTAGGTGTAGTACATGATAACTTTAGAGAGTTGGGTAGAGCCTTAGGCAGGTGGGATGCATGGTTGCTTTTTCCAAGATGTTACCTGTGTATGGCCAAGGAGATGCAAGGATACTTGGCACCAGGGCATCTAATGACTGGTTGAATGCATGGTGCATGGAGGAGGGCTTCAGATGCCTATTGTTCTGGGGCCAGCTTGGGAGAATACGGGCCTCTATAAGGGAGACATCCTACATCCTTCTGGGAAGGGGACTGCAGTCATTGTGGAAGATTTAAATGTTACTTAGATGAGCATTTAAAATAGTTGGGAAAGACAGTAAAACAAAGGGAGGCAAAAATTCCCTCCTCCCCTTGATGATGGAGCAACAGGGAGTGAGGGCCTGGTGGGGAGAAACTCCTCTAGAGCAGAGATGCAGAAAGGCAAGGATGGGAACAAGACAGAAGAAAAAGGGGTAAAACTCAGATAAGAGAGAGTAGAGTATTGAAGGAGACAAGGAATGAGGAAATTAAAAAGGTAAGCTGAACATCAGGGGAGCTTCAGGGAAAAAAACATAGGAATGGGAGGGGAAAGCAGGTCAGAGGCAGAGGGGAAGAAAGGTGTGGAGAGCCATGTGTGTCAGTGCAGGGAATCTTGGAAACAAAATTCCAGACCTGGAAGCCACAATGGCGGAGGCTGACCTGGATTTAGTGGCCATTACAGAGTCCTGGAGCACTGAGCACCACAACTGGGACATGGTCATATGGGGCTTTTTTATGTTCAGGAGAGGTTTGATATGTAAGGGAGTGAATGAAGGCAGTGCAGATACAGGGGCACCAGAAGAAAAAGGATAGGCTGAAGGTGCTGTGGGTTACCCTGGAGACAGAATCTGGGGCCGCTATCTACACTGGCGTGGATAGTATAGGGAGAGGAGTTGGATATGCACTTGGGGAAGCCATTGTAAGAATGGCAAGTACGGGGGAACTGCTGATAGTTGGTGACTTCAGTCTGCTGGATGTGGAGTGTAGCCTTCCAGCTGCAGCAAGGAATAGGGCCATCCTTGACTCCGTACAAGGGACTTTTCTCAGGCAGCTACTCAAAGAACCCACTAGGGATGGGACAGTGCTTGATCTTGTGCTTACAGACAGGGACATCATAGCAGACATCACAGTGGGCAGTCCCCTGCGTACCAGTGATCACCGTACAGTGTGGTTTAACATTAAGACAGAATCAGAGAATAACCATACAAGGATGAGAGTCCTGGACTTAGGAGGATGGATTTTAAAGAAATAGGGACTGCCTCAGTAACTGCTTTTGGGGGGGGGGGATTACCAGGGAGGGGTGGAAGCACAATGGGCAAAAATAAGGTAGGGTATAATCAAAGCAAATAACCCTTGTGTGAAGGGAGTGAGTAAAAGCAGAAGGAATATGAGACCATTATGTTTTTCTAAAGAAGTGGCAAAGGTGGTGATGGAAAAAAGGGTGACATTCAGGAGGCATAAGGAAACACGGAGGAGGACAGGGAATTATATATGCCTAGTAAAGCAGAGAGAGGCAGGCAAAGTGATGAGAGGAGCAAAGATGCAGACAAGGGAAGGAATCACCAAAGGGGTCACTAAGGGCACAAGACTTTTCTTCAAATACAAAAGAGAAAAGAGGAAAGTAAGGGAAGGGATAGTGAGCATTAGAAGAGTGGATGGGGTGGCTGCACAGAAGAGGGCCAAGAAAAAGCAGACATCCTGAACAGGTACTTCTGTTCAGTCTTCACAGTGAAGGGATTAGGGGACAGACCACCTGGGAGTAGTGGAGGGGTGAATATAAGTCAATTTTCAGAAGAAAGAGTCCAGAAGGGACTTGTAGCTCTGAGGGTGGACAAAGCTATGGGACCGGATGGGATACATCCAAAGGTTCTAAAGGAACTCCAGGAGGTACTAGCTGCACCATTGATAGCCTTGTTCAACAGCTCACTGGAAACAGACATAGTTCCGGAGTACTGGAGAAGAGCTGACATGGTCCCTGTACATAAGAGTGGCAGCAGTGAGGAGGCTAGCATCTATAGGTTGGTCAGTTGTACATCAGTGGTGGGGAAATTAATGGAAACCTTGCTAAAGAAAAGAGTAGTTGAGTATCTTGAATCCTGTGGACTGCAAGACCACAGGCAGCATGGATTCACAAGATGAGGGGTCATGCCAAATTAATCTGACAGATTTCTCGACTGTGGGACCAGGGCAGTAGGTCAGTTGAAGGCAGTGGACGTGCTCTATATGGACTTCAGCAAGGCCTTCAACCTTCCACACAGAAGGCTGATAAAGACACTGAGTAGCCTGGGGGTGGAATCCAAAGTGTTGAACTGGGTTAGAAACTGGTTAATGGACAGGAGACAGAGGTTTGTGGTAAATGGCATTCATTCAAATGATAGAAGAGTGACCGGCAGGGTGCCACAGGGCTGAGTACCAGGACCAGTTCTCCTCAATGCCTTCATAAGTAACATTTGCTGAGAAACTGAAAGGAAAGGTATACCTTTCTTGCAAATGATACCAAATCTTCTAAAGGGTGGACACTCAGGAGGGGGTGGAGAGAATGAACAGTGATCTGGGGAAACTGGAGGAGTAGTCTAAAGCATGACAGTTAGGGTTCAGTGCCAAAAAGTACAAGATCATACAAGTAGGGAATAGAAACCCAGGTGCTAAGTATAGGATGTGGGAGGTACTGACAGTCACTAAACAGGAAAGGGACCTAGGGGTTATCATTTCTGTTGGCCTCAGGGTGGCAGGGCAGTGTGACAGTTCAGTGGGTAGGGCTAGTGGGATGCTGGTGTGCATTGGGAAAGGTACATCCAGCAGGCAAGAGAGGTGGTGTTGCCATTGTTTTGCTCATTGGCAAGACCCCACCTGAAGTACTCTGTCCAGTTTTGGAGGCCACACTTCAGAGAGGACATAGGGTGGAGGCAGTCTAGAGGAGGAAAACTAAAATGGTGCTGGTTTGCATGAGAAGCAATATAAGGAGAGACTGAGGAATCTCAACATGTGCATCCTGAAAGAGAGGAGAGCGAGAGGTGACATGATAGCGACCTACAAGTACCTCACAGTGGTGAACAGGGTACAGTAGGGACATCTCAAATGAGAAGGAGCATGAGGGACCACGGGGCATGTGATGAAACTGGAAGGGGAAGTTTAAGAGAAATGTGAAGAAATATTTCTTCACTGAAAAGGTGGCAGTCACCTGGAGCAGGCTGCCAGCAAAAGTGATGGAGGTAAAAATAGTGGGAGGCTTCAAGCATGCATGGGATAGACATAGGGATGTATAAGAAAACAGATGGGGAGGAGGGAGGGTCTCCAGAAACCAGTTAGGGTCTGCAGAGACAGATTAGGCAGGGAACATCTGTGCAGACTGGATGGGCTAAAAGGTCCTCGTCTGCCAAGAAATTATATGTTTATGTGTTTCTATAATTCACAAAGCAGCTTGCATTCTAAGAGTGACTTTATCCATAGTCACGTACACTACCAGATTTCTGACTTGTGAGCCTGCATATGGAACATTACATTAGAATTTTAGCACATTTCTTTCATCTGACTTTTCTTCTCTCCTTGGGCCTCTACCCTATTCACCCTTTTTGAAGCTTGACCTTGGCCTCAAACTATGAGCCAAGGTTAGGTTGCTTCTGCCTTTGCCCGTCTGTCTTCTCATGGGGCAGTCTCAGTCAATGGCTGCTATCTAATCCAAGCACATAGACCCATACTGGAGCTCCTCAACTGACATCTTAAGGTATCTTAAAGGGACAAAATGTCCACCTTCAGACCTCCAGTCAAACACCCTGCATAATGACAGGGGGAGGGACCTTGGACAGACTATTCTGGTGGCATAGCCCCTTTTCCTTGGGCCACCATTGGGTGCCGTGATGTGGCAGATGCCAACTCCCTACTACCAAAGTATTACCTGCCCTTGGGGACTGGGTTCCACATCTTCTACTAGGATCCCTAGCTCAGGAATAAATTCTGGGTCCCCACATTGTTGAGCTGTGATGGTAGTCACAAAGCAGTGTCATGGTCTCCTTTCCTGTTTTTAACCTCAGTTCACCCAGCTCCTATTTTTTGCCATCTTCATGTACCTTTCCTAGTTACTTTTAAAAATAGGTTGACATAATTTTATAGATACAGTACTTGGTTCTACCTCAGCCCTTGTATGTCATTTGTGTAAAGGCACCCCTCTGGTGGCTTCAAGACCTGTAAGCTATGCATGTTTTTGATGGCCATGCAAAATGCCTGCATGTCTTGAGTCTGAACATCTTCTGGACAGAAGCTGTGAGCCTCACAAGGGGAGGCATAAGATGTCCCTTGCATCCCATTGGACTAGAAAGATCTGACGGTTGTAAGGAACTGGCTGAGAGGCATAGAAGTGGAACAAACATATGTTAGCTGTGCTATACTGTATGTCCTGCCATCCAGTTCTTGTTCTGTTTGCGATGAAGGTATCTACAGTGTTTACTGGTTGCAGTGTTCAGGATATTGTCTGA
Source organism: Neoceratodus forsteri (assembly GCA_016271365.2). Lineage (NCBI taxonomy): Eukaryota > Metazoa > Chordata > Ceratodontiformes > Ceratodontidae > Neoceratodus > Neoceratodus forsteri. The sequence continues at coordinate 1,319,928,396 of CM028131.1, forward strand.
ATGAAGAACTGTATAACTTATGCATTTTCCCATTTTAGTAACTGATTTTATCTGTGCATTTCAATTTAATTTGTAGCTATGGATATGCTGACCCAGAAATATTCTCACTGCATAATTCTGGCACTATAGTAGTGGGACTAGAAATGAGAACCATGGACAAAACTAACCAAATCCTTGATCAAACGGGACTTCTTCCAAAACTTCCCATTACAAGACGAGGGAGACAAATGACAGGTATGACATTTTACATTAGCGATAAAACACCACAGGGTGTGGGTTGTTTCTAATAAACCATGAGACCTGTGTTGGCAGGGATGTCATGCTAATAGAACTTCAGAGGGCACAAAGTTAACAAATTCCGGCCAGAGCCAACTGGGCTGCAGTTGAGGAATTTGGGGTAAAAATATTGAAAATTAGCAAAGTTGTGAGCCTGCATTTGTAACATGTAATGTAGGCTCATAGATTTGTTGTTTTACACCCCAATTTTCAACATAGCCTTGTTATGACCCTACCTCATGAAGAATAACAGAGGAAATGTTCAACTCCTCGCTTAAAGGTGATTTCGCACAGGGACTGCAAAATCAACTTTTGGGACACAAAAACATATTTTGGGCAGCAGCTGAAAATGACAGCTGTCACATTAATGAGGTTTTGTAAAGAAATGGCTATGTTGAAAATTTAGGTAAAAATATTGAATATTACCAAAGTTATTAGCCTGCTTTCACAAAATTCAACGCAGACTCATAACTTTGTTGTTTTTTTAATATTTTTACACCCAAATTTTCAACCTAGCCTTGTTATGACCCCACTTCATGAGCAAGGGCAGAGAAAATTTTAAACTACTGTCTGAAAGGTGATTTTGTGCAGGGACCATGAAATCACCTTTCAGGATGTAAAAAAAAAACAAAACATTTTGTTCGGGATTTATAAAATGACAGCTGTCACACTCATGAGGTGCTGTGAAGATATGGCTATGTTGTAAATTTGGGATAAAAATATTGAAAATTACCAAAGCCTGCATTCATAACATTCAACAAAGGCTCATAAGTTTGTTTTTTAATATTCTTACACCAAATTTTCAACATAGCCTTCTTATGACCCCCTCCTCATGAACAAGGGCAGGGAAGTTTTTCAACTCCTGCCTGAATGGTGATTTTGCACAGGGACTGTGATAGATTTGCTTGTTTGTCAGTGCAGTTGTTCATGAGGTAGGATCCCAAAAAAGGCATGTTGAAAATTTGGGCCAAAAATATACAAAAATGCCCAATTTATGCCAGTAAGTTCAAAACACCACTGAAATACATTTAATCGCATACCTGTTTCTTCAATTTGTGGCTTTGAAGAGTGAAGACATGTCTGCAGTCCAGAGGGGATTACAGCGTTGGACCTCCGATGGGTAAGTAAGGGATTGGGGGTAGAGGGGTGGGTGCTAAGTGGGAGGGTCAGGTGGGGGGAGTCTAATGGACACAAAAGACATCGATGAACGGTTTTCTTTTTACTGGTACAAAAAAAGATAAATACAACTACATAGGATTCCTGCACTGGGGGTTGGGCACCCCCCAGTGTTACTATTACGTTTTTTGGGGGGGGGTTGTGGTGGTGGGTGCTGAGAGGTTGAGTCGGGTGGGGAGCACAATGATAATTATTCTTTTTTTAAAATAAATAACCACGCATGCGCGGTAGTGGAGTGGGGTCACAATAAATAAAACAGGATTAGTAATTGCAACACTGGGGGATTGGGAACCCCCAGTGTCACTGTTATGTTTTGAGGTGGGGTGGTAGGTGCTGAGAGTGAGAGCTGGGGGGAGAGAAAAATGCTTCTAACCCCAGGAATTCTTCAATATGATTAACTCTAACAGTCAGCCTCCTGTGTTGAACTGCCCTGGAGATGAATGGAACTTCTGCAAATGATGGAACATCTATTGGCTCGTAGCACCATTCTAACTGCTGCCCTTACCAAATGCTGCGCTCTATAATGCTCAGATTTCATTCTCCACCTGCCTAGTTTTATGCCTCGGAGAATGCTCCTCAGCGTTACTGAGAAAACATTTATTTTCGTCGAAAATAAGTATTCGTTTTTTTCTGTATTAGTACTGCTGCCTTTACTTAGTTTTTATAGTTTTCAATAGTTTTTAGTTGATTTTTACCTCAGTTAGCGGTTACTCATCGGTTACATAGAAACATAGAAACATAGAAGTTGACGGCAGATAAGGACCGCAAGGCCCATCCAGTCTGCCCATTTCTTTTTCTACCTTATAAATGTGCCATCGGCCTTTGCTCTGTCAGTGACCTATCTATTCATAGTCATTTGTATTGCTCCCTTATGCCTATCCATGCCTGTTTGAAGCCTGCACTGTATTCATAGCCACCACTTCTTGTGGTAAGCTATTCCATGCATCTACCACCCTTTCTGTGAAAAAATTTCCTCACATTCCCCCTTAATCGGCCTCCCTCTAATTTCATGCTGTGTCCTCTTGTCCTGCTATTTTCTTATATTTAAACATGTTAGACTCTTTCACCTTGTTTATGCCCTTAAGGTGTTTAAATGTCTCGATCATATCACCTCTCTCCTCCTTTGCTCAAGGGTATACATATTGAGCTCCGTTAATCTGTCCTCATATGTCTTCTGATGCAGTCCCTGCACCATTTTGGTTGCCCTTCTCTGGACTGCCTCAATTTGGTTAATGTCCTTGTGAAGGTGTGGCCTCCAGTACTGCACGCAGTACTCCAGATGGGGCCTAACCAGTGTCTTGTACAGAGGGATTATTACCTCCCTCTTACGACTTGAGATACCCCTACTAATACACCCTAACACCCCCTAGCCTTACCTACTGCTTTAGAGGTCTGCTTGGATGATTTTAGGTCATCAGTGATGATGATGCCCAAGTCTCTTTCTTCCTTTGTGACTGCTAGCAACTCCCTCCCAGCCTATAAGTGGCTTCAGGGTTTCTCTTCCCTATGTGCATGATTTTGCACTTCTTTGCATTAAATCCAGTTGCCACTCTTCTGACCATTTTGCTAGTTTATCCAGATCTCTTCTCATTCTGCCCACCCATCTGGATCATCTACTCTGTTGCAGATCTTGGTGTCATCTGCAAACAGACAAGCCTTACCCTCTAGTCCATCTGCAGGTCACTAATGAAGATGTTGAATAGGACTGGCCCCAGGACTGATCCCTAAGGTACCCCACTTGTGACTTGCATCTCTTCTGACTGTATACCATTTACCACCACTCTCTGTTTTCTGCCAGTCAACCAGTTTGCCACCCAGTTGACCAACTTCGACCCACCGAGCCTACCCAGCTTATTTATCAATCTTCTATGTGGAACAGTGTCAAAGCTTTGTGCTGAAGTCAAGGTAGGCGACATCAACTGCTCCCCTTGGTCCACCACTCTGGTTACCCAGTCAAAGAAATCTATGAGATTAGTTTGACAGGACCTCTTTTTGTAAACCCATGCTGTCTTGGATCCTGTGCCCCTATGGATTCCAGGTGTTGCACTATCCTTTCCTTAAGGAGTGCCTCCATAATCTTGCCCACTACTGAGGTAAGACTGACTGGTCTGTAGTTCCCCTCCTCCCTGCTACCACTCTTGTGGAGCGGGATCACATGAGCCCTTCTCCAGTCTTCTGGGACCTCTCCTGTGCTCAGAGACTCACTAAACAATTCTGCTAATGGCTCTGCTAGTTCCTCCTTTAGCTCCTTAAGTACCCTGGGATGTATGCCATCAGGTCCCATTGCCTTATCCACCTGAGCTTAGCAAGCTCTTGTAGGACCCTTTCTTTGTGAAGGGAGTAGTGCTCACCTCCCTCCCCTGTGTCCATGATGCTGAGCTGTGGGCCCTGCCCTACCTTCTCTTCAGTAAATACTGAGCAAAAGTATCTATTTAGGATAGATGCCTTTACAGGGTCCTCCTCCTCACATGCTCCCTTTTCTCCATTAAGCTTAGCAATACCCCCTCTGGACTTTCTCCTATCACTAATGTATCTATAGAAAGTCTTGTCACCTTCTTTTACTGTTCGTGCTAGTGTTTCCTCAGTTTGGGACTTTGCCTGCCTTACTGCCTTACCTGCTTCCCTTAGGGCAGTTTGGTATGCCTCCCTATCTTCATCCCGCTGTGTTCCCTTATATTTCCTGAAGGCCAGCCTTTTGGCTCTGACCTTTTCTGCTACTGTATTTGAGAACCAAAGTGGTTTCCTTCTTCTTTTGCACTTCCTTTTCTGTCTAACACAATGGGATGTTGCTTCAAGTATTGTATCCTTAATGCTTGCCCACTTTGCCTGTACCTCCTCACCTGTGTTTCTTTTTGCCAGGGCTAGCTTAACTCTGCAACTGTCGAGGAACCAGCTATCTAGGCTTATTCCATTAGCTTTTTTATTTTTAAAAAACATTTGAAACTTAAGTTGGGATCCTCCTTGGTTTGTTTTGTGGTTTAGTTTTATTTTGACAGATTCTAATTTTTTCTCCTCGGTTCAGGAACCGACCGCTTTACTCTGTGAACTGCTTACTTGCGTTTTCACCTCTTTTAACCTTGGTGGGAAACCAAACTAAAGTTTATTATTTTTTGGTTTTATAAAAGAAATAGTCTGTGGGTATGTCTGATAAGCCAAAGAAAAAGACAGGGCCTACCAGATTCAAAAACGGTACCAACTGTGGAGAGGTCTTTGCCAAGGTTGATAAACATGACGTGTTTATTTTGCCTTGGGTTTTCATGTTTCCAGGCTGACTGTGTGGTCTGTAAAACTTTTCATGAAAAAAATGTAGAAAAACACCTTGAGCGTTTTCAAGATAGAATGGCCCCTCCATTACATCCTAGTGATCTTCCTGGACATAAAGTCTCCACTACTCATTCACACTGATGAGAGTATGCCGGAGGCGCTAGGCCCAGGCGGGAGCAAACTTTTTCAGGAGGGCCAGCACCGAGATGGAGCCCCGAGGAAGTGGCACCATGAGCCAGGCATGTGGTGTATAGACCATCTCCACGGCAACCCTCCAACCACCTCAGTTCCATTTTTCCTGCCATCGAGTGTGCTTCAGTGACGATGTCGCTCGCCCGCTGGGAGTCAAACTTCAAACTAGCAGCTTAGTTTTCAGTTTTATTATTTTGTATTTTATCTTGAAAAGTACCAATTACATTTTAACAAACTACTTACTTGTACAAGAAAGAATTCTTCAGCCCTTCATTGATGGAGTCGACCATGAGTGGGGCAGGTGATGGTAGGGAGACTTCGGATGAAAGCTCTTCAGTCAGCCGGGCTGGGTCTGGTCCCCGCCCTCTCCGGAAGGGGGGGTCCTGACAACATGGTCCAGTGCTTGGGGGATGGCGATCCCAAGCATAAAAAGAAACAGTCCTGATCTTCCTGGACTTAAGTCTCCATCACGCATTCACACTAGTGGGATAGCGCCGGAGCCTGCCATTTTCAGAAGGGTTGGTGCCGAGACAGGACCACGCATGCATGGCACTGCGAGACTAGCTCATGCCTGTGTAGGCCATCTCAGCGTCGACCCTCCAACTGCCTCAGTTCCTTTTCTTCCGCCGTCGAGCACGCTTGACACGACGCCGGCCTGCCGGAGTCTAAGTTTTCACCATACAACAGCAGCTTTTAGCGTTTAATATTTTAAGTAGTACTTTCCTATTTTATGAATAAGAAAAGAAGATTATGAAGAAGAAGAAAAAGAAATTATTTCCTGCCATCAACGGAGTCGTCCTTAGACGGTAGCAGTGATGGTAGGAAAGTTTTTACGGCAGAGGGGCTGTGTCCAGCCCGCCGCCCTTAATTACGAGGGGAGGGTCTGACTTCAGACAGTCCTGTGCTCGGGGGGGGGGGCAGTCCACCGAAGCACAAATCTAGCAGTTCTGGGGATCTGGCTCCGCTTAACCTCGAGCTCTTCTTCCTCATTGGAGGAAGAAGAATCGGTGCTGCTCAAGTTTGCCCGTTGGTACGTCTGCATGAGAATTGTTCGTCAGGAGGGGTGATGGGCCTGAACCGACTTTGGTGAGTTGGCCCCACACCTAATGGCTGCATTCTCGACTCTGAACTCCATCTCTGTCCTCTTTGGAGCTCTGGTGGGCAGTTTCACCTCTGGGCCGCTCCTGTGCAGCAGGGGGTTTGACTTTTCCAGTTCTCCTGGCTCTGTTCCCGATTTTGGGGCCTCTGGGCCTCGGAGCCGTTTGACCAGAGCTGGGTCGATTGGATCATGATAGGTGAGGTGCCCTCTTGGTGCTTTTGCCATCATGTCGCCCCCTCGTGCCTACCCCCTCTCCCTTTTCCATGCAGGTGCCGGCACGGGCACCACCTTTTTCCTTCTCTCCTTCTTTCAGGATTTCCATTTGCATTTTCCTTCTGCGCCGTGGTTCAGCACCGTGGCTCAGTGCCTTGGTCAGTGCCATGCCTCGGCACCGTGGCTCGGTGCCTTGGTCGGTGCTGAGCTTCGGTGCCTTGGTCGGCGCCATGCCTGAGTCGGCGCCGTGGGTTGGTGCCATCGCACTGTGCAGCGCTGTGGGTGCTGTTGTTGCTGCCATTGGTTTTCAGCATGGCCAGTGGTGGCGCGGGTTTCTAGGTGGCACAGAGCACCCGTGGGTGGCGCTGAGCACCTGCGGGTGCCGTGGGTGGTGCCGTGCACCTGCGGGCAGTGCCACGGGCACCTGTGGGTGCCAGGAGTGCTATGGGTACCACCGGGGCGACCTATGGGTGCCACATGTGGCACCGCAGATGCCCATGGGTGCCACTGGTGTCTTCAAGTGCCATGGGTGCCACTGGTGCCCTTGGGTGCCATTCTTGCCATGGGTGTCATGGGTACCATGGTACTATGGGTGTCAGGGGTGCCCTCGGGTGCCATTGCTGCATGGGTGCCAGGGATGCCTGTGGGTACTGCCGCAGGTGCCCTTAGGTTTTGCCCAGATTGGCATAATCACTGCTTGGTGCCCTCCTGTGCCATGAGTGATGCTGGTGCCACGGGGGTGCTAGTGGGTGCTGTCTGGCAGAACTAGTGACACATTTTCCCTTTTTGGACTTCTTCTCCACAGAACTTGTGGCGGGATGTTTTCTGCAGAATGAAGTCCTGTTCAGCAGATTATTTTTCCGCCCATCTTAGTAAGTGGTGGTGCATGTGGGATCTTGTGTCATCCAGCGGTTTTCTGCTGATGGAACTCTGCTGTACTGCTCTGCCTGCGAATCTCTCATTCCACTCAGCACTTTCTTGGCTCCCCGTGGTACCAAGCTCCTCGACATCCTTCCTGATGGCAGAGTCTCTAGTGACCCTGACCCAGACCTCCTTAGAGGTCCTTCTGGGTAGACGGTGCATCTAGATGGGTCTTTCCCTGTCCTTCTGGTTAGTAATACAGCGGACGACTCATTTTATATACTGAAGGGCGCGTCCTCTCTATCATCAGAGTCTGTGATGGAAGATCTTTTCAGTAGTTCCTCAGTAATGGGGTCCACTATAGTATTTCAGACTGCGTCCGTAGACCATACGCTTCTGCGTCTAGACTTTTTCAGTCGTCAAGACAATTACACTCTGTGGAACATTCTAATTTAATGGTTGGGAGCTACTCAGGCTCTTCCACCCCTTTGATAGAGGTATATAGCCCCCTTGTGATATTGCCCCTTCGGTGGCTTTTTCGGCACAGGTGGTTAGCATCTCTCCAGCTGTGATTATTAGTCTGGTCATGATTTCAGTATGGACGCTCAGGCTGCTTCTGCACTCAGATGGAGAACATCTTTGTCATTTTGTATTAAGACAATCCTTGTGAAATAACAGCCTGAAAGCCTTGTTAAGCTCGGACTATATGCACAGGGCCTAACCGAAATTACCCGATATCCCCCTTTTTGGATCTGGTCAGGTTCCGCCTCAGCCCCTGAGGCTTTCATCTCCAGAGTATGGTAAAGAGTACCTGACTCCTTCTTCCCTTGTGGAGTCTGATCCAGCAGTGGTATGGGTCATCTCTTTCTCAAGAGAATTTCTCTCATTCAGAGACATTTCCTAGGCCCGGCGACTGCCCAGTCTGTTAATTCCCTATCTTTTATCAGGCTTTCTTCTCTTGAGCAAAGCCTTGCAGCAACGAAGCGACTCTCAGCCAAGTCAGAACTCAGGTTCCTACTTCCTTGCTTGCTTCAACTTAACAGCAGTATACTCCTTCTTGACCGAAGGACAAGTGGGTCTTCTTCTGGGTAGCTTCTCAAATATTCACACCTTCAGTTCTGGCGCACTGGTTTCATGCCAGTCGCTCCTGAAGCTATCCTCTCCAAGTGCATGATGGAGTTGTGATATTTGTTTTCAGCAAACAAACTAGAATACTTTCCTTCTCCTTCAGGGAGGCCAGAGTGAGTGAGTAGTGCCTCACCGCATTGAGTCACTGCCACTTCCAGTCACTTTCAGCAGAATGGGTTGGCCCTAACTTGGTCCTGCTGAGCCCCTCCTCGACGCACATCTGCCTCTGTTTGCCTTAGAAATCCAGTCGCCGTTTTTTCTGTCGAACTGTTTTTCTGCAGTGGACATGTCCTCCTGTACATTTTTCCTTTCTTCCCTGAGTTCAGAGACTGCTACTACGTTGTACACAGGGGCAGGATGGTTCCCTTTGGAATATGCAGTGGGTAGGATCTAGTTCTACTAGACCACCTCAAGAGGCTTCTAAGTCATGCTTGGCCTTCCATCAGGAGGGTTATTTATTTATTTATTAGATCATCAGTTTACAATGGGTTCCAGTGACTAAGTGGAGACTATTCTCCTTGATGGGCCTAACCCCACCTGGACCCCATTTGCTCACCAAGTAAGGGGTTCAAGTGCTCCTGGACCTGTTGTTTACAGGTCAGCCATACTGATAGTGGGTGGTTCCATCTGCACTTTCCGGTCTACCCTGAATCAGTAGACTTTATCTCCGACTCTTTCAGTTCTGGGGTCTCTTTACGTTATATTAGTACATGTCTTTGACACTATTACTTTTGGTCCTAGACCAAATTGTGAGGCCAGGATCTTCCTGGACATAAAGTCTGCACTACTCATTACACTAATGGGATCTGCACGGGAGGCACTAGGACCCGGCAGGGAACAAACTTTTGCTAGAGGTGGGCGCCAGAGATGGAGCCGAGGAGAAGCACCATGAGCCTCAGCTTGTGCAGTAATGACTATCTGGGTCGACCCTCCAGCTGCCTCATTTTCTTTTCGCCTGCCGATGAGTGCACTTCAGTGACGACGTCGCTCACCCCCCGGGAGTTAAACTTCAAACTAGCAGCATAGTTTTTCAGTTTTATTGTTTTGTAGTAATATCTCGAATAAAGTATCGCTTAATTTATTTATTCTTATTAAAAGAAGAAGTCTCATCCTACATTGTCGGAGTCGACCATGAGCGAGGTCAGGTGACTGTAGGGAGACTTAGTATGAAAGCTGTTCAGCCAGCCGGGCTGGGTCCGGTCCGTGGCCTTCTCCGGAGGTGGGACTCTTACAACGGACAGTCCAATGCCAGAGGGAGTGGGCAGTCCCCTCGAAAGCATAAAAGTAAACGGTCGCATTCTCGGCACCGTTTGGCCTCGAGCTCTTCTTCAGCCCACAGGTCAAAAAAGAGAAGGCATCACTCAAGGTCGCCCTCTGATATGTCTGCACGTAGACGGTTGGTTATTGGGGCTAGTTGCCAGTCTTCTCCTTCGGAGTCGTCGGGTTCTATTTCTGGTCGCCGACGTCTTCGACATCGGAGCCCTACCCCGCCCTCTGGTAGGTCTTCAGATGAGCAGTTTCATCAGTGGGCTGCTCTTATGGAGCAGTGGGCTCAGAGGTTGGTCCAGCTGCCTGGCCCGGTCACTCAGGGGCCTTCTGGCTTTTTGGGAGCTCAGGTAGGGTGGTTGAGCCTCCCTAGTTGTGCGGCGCCATCTTCGGTGCCATCGACTTCGTGCTTAGGTGTTCCCCCTTCACACGGCTGCGGCGCAGGGGGCCACACCGATGCCTCTATCTCCTAGTATTCATCCTTCTTTCTCTTCAAATCCTGATTTTCAGAGGCTTGGGATATTTTTGACACCCTCGGCATTGATGGCACATTCAGCGCCATCTTCGGCGCCGTCCTCTGCGCCGTTGGGATTGTTGGTGCTGTGCGCCTTGTCAGCACCGTCTTCGGCACCGTGCAGCTCATTGCGCTGTCCACGGTGGTTGACTTCTGGGCACCATCCTCGGGCTGTGGCGGCTTCTCCGTGCCCCTGGAGGCCGTGTGACTCTTTGGCTATACATTTTTTCGCACCGTGCCCTCTTCGGCGCCGAGGCCTGTTAGGGTGTCATCCAGTCTTCAGGTTTCCTCTTCTTTGAATCCTTTCCCTTCCTCATGTCTTTCTGATTTTCACTCCTTTCCTGTCCATACAGTCCCTCCTGGGCTATCAGGAGATGACATTGAGCCTGACCCAGACCTTAGGCTGGGTGATGATGTGGAAGGAACAGGATATATTCCTGCTGCAGAGCCTGTGGTCGAGGATCTGTCATTTAAGTCTCTGCTGAAAAATTTGAATTCCACTCTTTCGCTCCAGACTTCAGATATCAATCCTGGGAAGCTGTTAAGACTCCAATACCTCCATGTTCCGGAGATCTCTATGGATTTGACTCCTCCGGTACAGCCCTCCTTTGAGACGCTTTCTCAAATGGTATGGAATAATCCTGCTCTCATTCCTTCTGTGGCTAAGTCCACAGATAGGAAATATGCTGCTCCCAATGATCGACCCATTTTGGCATCCCAAGCCTTTGCAGATCCTATTCTAGTCCTGGCATAAAATGATAAGGTCTTCATTCCCCAGACTTCTACAGCTCGACCTATTAACAAAGAATCTCATAAGATAGACACTTTAGGTGAGAGAGTCTTTGTTGCTTCCACCCTAGGTTTGTGTGTTGCCAGCTACCAAGGCTATTTCTCTCAATATGAGTATATTCTTTGGCATTCGCTCAAGCAAATGGTTGAAGCTCTACCAGAGTCGGACACTAATTCAGAGCTTCTTCAAACCATAACCAGGGGTATCGAGTCCAACCACCAGCAGGTTAAAGCAGCTGTGGATGCCTTCGATATTGCCTCCCAAGCGGCGTCGGCAGGCATTTGTGCCCACCATCATTCCAGGCTGCACACTTCAGGTTTCACGAATGATGCCCAGCAACAGGTAATGGCGTTGCCTTTTGATGGTGTGTATCTCTTCGGCCCTCAAGTAGAACAGGCTCTAGAGGCCATACAAAAAACTAGGTCAACCATTAAATTGGCCCGACCTCCTCCCGCTCCCTCTCAAGGAGGTGTTAACAAACGCCAGTTTCATAACTGTCAGTCCTTTCGAGGCAAAGGCAGAGGAGGTTTTAATAAAAACCAAGCCCCCCAGCCTCAAAAGAAAATGCAGCAGAAGGTGCAAGGACCCAAAGCACCCAGTGCCACCTCCTGAGTTGTTGGCCCAAGTCCCACCTCAGCTGCCCGAGGGGGACTCTTCCTCACCGGTGGGAGGTCATCTGACTCACTTCTACAATCAATGGAAATCCATAACCTCAGACTAATGGGTTCTACGGATAATCTGCGAGGGGTATTCCCTCAATCTTTTGGAGACCCCTCCGGATCGTCCCCCCAGACGGCAGCCCAGGCTGTCAATTCTTCAGTCAGAACTTCTCGCCTCCGAAATACAAGGCCTTCTGAACAACAGGGCAGTGGAAGTAGTTCTGCTGGATCAACGGAACACAGGGTTCGACTCCCATTACTTTCTGGTTCCAAAGAAAACCAGGGGCATGCGCCCCATTTTGGACCTCAGAAAATTAAACAAATTCCTACCCAAAGAGAAATTCATAATGATATCACTAGGAACCCTGTTACCTTTGCTTCGTCAACACGACTGGCTAGCCTCCCTGGACATGCAGGATGCTTACCAGCACATTCCTATTCACCCGAAGCATCACAGATACCTAAGGTTTGTGGCTTTGGGACAGCATTATCAGTTCAGAGTCCTTCCCTTTGCGCTATCCTCAGCGCTGCAAGTTTTTACAAAGTGTTGTGCAATTCTTCGCAATGCATCTCAGAAAAATCAGAATACAAGTGTTCCCATATCTGGACGATTGGCTTCCAGCAAGTCCTTTCATGCAAGGAACTCTAGACACCGTAGTCACGCCTTCACACTTTCTCACATCCATGGGAGTCCTGCTAAACCTCAAAAATCACAGCTGCAGCCCTCTCAGAGGCTCCTTTTCATAGGAACTCTTCTGGACACCTCTTGTGCGAAGGCATTTCTTCCAGAGGACAGGAGGGACGATATCCTTCAGATGGCCCGATACACCGGAGAGAGCAGCTTGGTGTCAGCTCTCTCATTAGCAACGGATGCTGGGTCTCATGGCATCCTCGGAGTTCACTGTACCTCTAGCACGCCCCCACATGAAAACCTCTAAATGGATGCTCAGTACTCAGTGGTCCCCACCATGCACCTCAGTCCTTTCTCATCAAGGTGACAGAACCTCTGAAGAGATCACTCACCTGGTGGTCGAAGAGGACAATCTTCTGGAAGGATACCCCTTTGCTCCTCTGGATCATCAGATTTCCATTACCACGTATGCTTCCCTGATGCGGTGGGGAGCTCACTGTCAGACTGTCCACACTCAAGGTACGTGGACTCAGGATGAGTCCCAGCTTCACATAAATGTCTTAGAAATGAGAGCCATCCTTTATGCAGTCCGGGCTTTGAAGGACATTTTCTGTCACAAGAACATTCTCCTTCAAACGGACAGCAAAGCAGTGATGTATTACTTCAACAAGCAGGGCAGTGCTCATTCTTACCCTTTTGCAGGGAAGCAATGAGAGTGTGGGAATAGTGCTTGAGCTAAGGCTCTTAATTCAGGCAGTCTACCCACCGGAGTGCAGAGACGAACTGGCAGACCGTCTCAGCAGAACAGAGACAGATCTTCTCAAATGGTCTCTCGACTCAGCCATAGCTCAGTCACTATTCGCAGAGTGGGGAACTCCAGACCTGGACCTTTTTGCATCCCCACTCAACACAAAACTGCCTCTCTTCTGCTCTAGAAATCCAGGGCCTGTCATTTTCTGTCAGGATGCGTTCAGGCTGCAGTGGACAAAACTCTTTCTATACTCCTTTCCGCCTCTTCCTCTAATTCAGAGAGTACTTCTCAAATTCGAGTCCTGGGGGACAAAATGATCCTCATTACTCCCTTCTGGCCTTGACAGATATGGTTTCCACTACTCAACAGTATGTCGGAAACCTCTCTGAAACCGCTTCACCTTCAGACGAGCCTTCTGACTCAGGGGCCTGTGGTCCATCCCAATCTGAGGTCGCTTCACCTTCATGCTTGACTCCTGAAGAGATAGAAGTAAACAGGTTCAATGTCTCTGTGGGTTTCAGATATTCTTCTGGCTGCATGCAAAGCCAGCCACTAGGAAACTTACACAGCTAAATGGAGCGTTTTTTGGCTCTGGTGTGCAAAATCCTCTTTGAATCCTTTTCCTGCCCACCAGATAAAGATCTTCCTTGTCAGTCTTCACCATTCATTACTTCCTGGGTGTAAACCCGGGCGCACCAAATCACGAAACTTTTTTTTTCTTTAAAGTTTGCACTAACGGCACCACCCTCGAGAGTGGCGTCATCGTCATCTTGAGGCGGCCGTTAGTAGCGACCGACTCCTCCTCCAACTCAGTTCTGTTTCTCCCGCCGTCGAGGCAGCACCTGCTGCGCGGGAGCATCTTTTTCCCACTGCGTGGTTTGGGTCGAGCTCCTCTACTTATCGCTTTTCGACACCATTCCGGTAAGACTGTTCCTTTTTCTATCATACGGCATCGGTGTGTTTTCCTACTGTGTTTTTCTTAATAGTTTCGGCGTGATGTCGGTTCTGGAGCTAGCGCGCTTTTGACAGGGCGCGCCCTATGCGTCGGTGCTCCTGTGGCGGCATTTCTCTGTCTCGGACGGCATGGCGTTTGTCTTCGTTGCCTGGGACCCAACCATGACATGGATTAGTGCGACCTGTTTCTCCATGGACCGCGTGTCCTCAAGTCCATGCGTTCAAGCTCGGCCAAGCCCGCCGACCTTAGCGAGCGATAGCGATAAGCTCAAGGACTCTCAGGTAGGTCTCTAGGCCTTCCCCGGTCCCCTCCGGACCTATACGGTCCGAGGAGGAGGGGTCTCGTTTTTCTTGCGAGGAGGAGGCCCTTTCTGCGGTGTCGGGGGCGTCGTAGTCCCTCGGGGCGGCGGCGGCAGCACCCTCGGCAGTCACCTCCCTCGGAGGTGCAGGCTCCCCATGTCGAGGCCCTCTGCTCTTGGGCCTGGCACGGGTGGACCCTCGGCGCCGCCTTCGGCTATTTGATCTGGCACGATCGCGGTGCGGTGATCCAGCAGCGCCATGCAGCGTTTGGATCGGCACCGTTGGCGGTGCCGGTGATCAAGCGGCGCCCGTGTTGAATCCCAGCACGTTCATGACTACCCGGTGATAAAGCGGGCGCCGTTGGCTGATGCTGCTGCGGCCTCGGTGCCGTTCACAAGCGCGATGGTCGTAGTGGCGCCCGTCAGCCGGTGCGCCTACGTATCAGCGCGCGGCTGGCGGCGCGTGGGCTAATCTCTTGCCTCCCTCGCGGCGCCGGGTCGGTTCTGACACGGGGCGGTGCCGTTGTCCTTCCGGTGCCGTGATGGGGGTTGAGAGTCGGGCCTGGCTGCTGCCAGCGTTGCCGGCGGCGGCGCCCGCCACGTTGGTACGGGCGTTCACGGTGCCGTGGCCTCTGGGACCCTAGGGGTGGCCAGCATTGAGTCCTGCGGGTCTCGTCTTCCTCGGGAGGCGGTAGCTCAGATGTGGACCCATCCTGGCACCCCACTCTTCGGTCTGGGTCCCCTGTGGCTAGAGGTACCAGGTGGCGCAACCAGGCCCCTCCTTCTGTCCCCCTCCATGGTCTCCTGAGGCCCCGGCTGGGGGTGGCCTGGGGTCCCAGGGGCAGGCGTGGGGGCGGCAGGAGGGTCCCTCCCCTGGAGGGCAGGTGACAGCTACCCCCAGGGTGCTGTTGCCCCCTCTGAGGCGCAGGCAGCTGCTGTGAGGAGGAGCCCTCTCAGAGTCTGAAGGGTTGAGGGGCAGAGGGTCTGGCTCTCGGTCTTCTTTGGCCACCTCGGGGTGGTGGCCAGGAGCCGTAGTGCAGAACCCGCCCCTCCCCTCCCTGGGGCTCTAAGGGTGCCCTCCGGCGTTCTTCGGACTGCCCTTCTGGATCACATACGGTCAGCGTAGTCACAGGAGGTTCTCCCCTGGGCTCTTCAGGCTCCTTCCCCAGATTCCAACCTCGGCCTAGTCTGTTGTCGGGATCCCTCCAGCTGGGAGCTCCGTTCCCAGTTCCAGAGCCATGGCAGAGGCTGTTGCATCCTCGGGTGCCCTCTCCATATCTCTGCCTTCATCACCCCGCTCCCAGGCCATGTCGGTCCCTCAGGTCCGTTATCCTGGGAGCAGTTCGAAGGTTCTACGGCCTTCCCTTCATATGTTAGATACATGCATGAGCGGGTCTTCGACTCTCCCCCACATAAGCAGTCTCGGACATTCCAGCTCCCATCACCTCTCCCTCCTCTGAGAAGAACTTCTCATCATCCTCCGATGCTGATTCACGCAATATCAGCGTTCCTTTCGAGGATAGTGAGGATCTTAATTTATGTTGGAGACAATACAGATGGGAACGAGAATTCCTTGGTAGATTCAGTGCCCAGCATTTGGTGGTACCTTCCTGGCTATCCTTCAGGCGTCTATCCAGTCCTGCAGTCCCAGCAGCTTCTCCAGCCCGGCTGTCAGCGTGGGTATTGTGCACCCTCAGTCTCATTACCCTTCAACCCCCTCTAGTTTGGTCTACCTAGACACTCCTTCCAGGCGCCGCTGCCAGTCGACCGCCCACAGTCCGGACTCTCTCCAGTTAGGCCGTTGGGGGCGAAGTATTCTCTTCTTTTAAATACGGTTGCCTGTTGCATCTCATCAGGCTCACCACGCTCCTACCCGGCATTTGTGATGATGATGGCAGCTATTGGCATCAATACGACGAACAAACCAACAACCGTTGCCCTCTCACGATGAGCCTGGAGCTGGCAGACACCTCTGAACTCCATCTCTGTCCTCTTTGGAGCTCTGGTGGGCAGTTTCACCTCTGGGCGCTCCTGTGCAGCAGGGGTTTGACTTTTCCAGTTCTCCTGGCTCTGTTCCGATTTTGGGGCCTCTGGGCCTCGGAGCCGTTGACCAGAGCTGGGTCGATTGGATCATGATGGGTGAGGGTGCCCTCTTGGTGCTTTTGCCATCATATCGCCCCTCGTTGCCTACCCCTCTCCCTTTTCCATGCAGGTGCAGCACGCGGGCACACCTTTCCTTCTCTCCTTCTTTCAGGATTTCCATTTGCATTTTCCTTCTGCGCCGTGGTTCAGCACCATTGACTCCAGTGCCTTAGTCAGTGCCATGCCTGGCACCGTGACCGTTACGCGGTGAGTGGTGCTGAGCCGTGTCTGTAGTCGGGCGCCATGCCTGAGTCGGCGCCGTGGGTTGGTGCCATCGCACTGTGCAGCGCTGTGGGTGCTGTTGTTGCTGCCATTGGTTTTCAGCATGGCCAGTGGTGGCGCGGGTTTCTAGGTGGCACAGAGCACCCGTGGGTGGCGCTGAGCACCTGCGGTGCGTGGGTGGTGCCGTGCACCTGCGGGCAGTGCCACGGGCACCTGTGGTGCCAGGAGTGCTATGGGTACCACCCGGCGACCTATGGGTGCCACATGTGGCACCGCAGATGCCCATATAGGTGCCACTGGTGTCTTCAAGTGCCATGGGTGCCACTGGTGCCCATGGTGCCATTCTTGCCATGGGTGTCATGGGTACCATGGTACTATGGGTGTCAGGGGTGCCCTCGGGTGCCATTGCTGCATGGGTGCCAGGGATGCCTGTGGGTACTGCCAGGGTGCCCTTAGGTTTTGCCCAGATTGGCATAATCACTGCTGGTGCCCTCCTGTGCCATGAGTGATGCTGGTGCCACGGGGGTGCTAGTGGGTGCTGTCTGGCAGAACTAGTGACACATTTTTCCTTTTTGGACTTCTTCTCCACAGAACTTGTGGCGGGATGTTTTCTGCAGAATGAAGTCCTGTTCAGCAGATTATTTTTCCGCCCATCTTAGTAAGTGGTGGTGCATGTGGGATCTTGTGTCATCCAGCGGTTTTCTGCTGATGGAACTCTGCTGTACTGCTCTGCCTGCGGAATCTCTCATTCCACTCAGCACTTTCTTGGCTCCCTACGTGGTACCAAGCTCCTCGACATCCTTCCTGATGGCAGAGTCTCTAGTGACCCTGACCCAGACCTCCCTTAGAGGTCCTTCTGGGGTAGACGTGCATCTAGATGGGTCTTTCCCTGTCCTTCTGGTTAGTAATACAGCGGACGACTCATTTTATATACTGAAGGGCACGTCCTCTCTATCATCAGAGTCTGTGATGGAAGATCTTTTCAGTAGTTCCTCAGTAATGGGGTCCACTATAGTATTTCAGACTGCGTCCGTAGACCATACGCTTCTGCGTCTAGACTTTTTCAGTCGTCAAGACAATTACACTCTGTGGAACATTCTAATTTAATGGTTGGGAGCTACTCAGGCTCTTCCACCCCTTTGATAGAGGTATATAGCCCCCTTGTGATATTGCCCTCGGTGGCTTTTTTCGGCACAGGTGGTTAGCATCTCTCCAGCTGTGATTATTAGTCTGGTCATGATTTCAGTATGGGACGCTCAGGCTGCTTCTGCACTCAGATGGAGAACATCTTTGTCATTTTGTATTAAGACAATCCTTGCGAAATAACAGCCTGAAAGCCTTGTTAAGCTCGGACTATATGCACAGGGCCTAACCGAAATTACCCGATATCCCCCTTTTTGGATCTGGTCAGGTTCCGCCTCAGCCCCTGAGGCTTTCATCTCCAGAGTATGGTAAAGAGTACCTGACTCCTTCTTCCCCTTGTGGGAGTCTGATCCAGCAGTGGTATGGGTCATCTCTTTCTCCAAGAGAGATTTCTCTCATTCAGAGACATTTCCTAGGCCTAGGCGACTGCCCAGTCTGTTAATTCCCCTATCTTTTTATCAGGCTTTCTTCTCTTGAGCAAAGCCTTGCAGCAACAGAAGCGACTCTCAGCCAAGTCAGAACTCAGGTTCCTACTTCCTTGCTTGCTTCAACTTAACAGCCAGTATACTCCTTCTTGACCGAAGGACAAGTAGGTCTTTCTTCTGGGGTAGCTTCTCAAATATTCACACCTTCAGTTCTGGCGCACTGGTTTCATGCCAGTCGCTCCTGAAGCTATCCTCTCCAAGTGCATGATGGAGTTGTGATATTTGTTTTTCAGCAAACAAACTAGAATACTTTCCTTCTCCCTTCAGGGAGGCCAGAGTGAGTGAGTAGTGCCTCACCGCATTGAGTCACTGCCACTTCCAGTCACTTTCAACGAATGGGTTGGCCCTAACTTGGTCCTGCTGAGCCCCTCCTCGACGCACATCTGCCTCTGTTTGCCTTAGAAATCCAGTCGCCGTTTTTTTCTGTCGAACTGTTTTTTCTGCAGTGGACATGTCCTCCTGTACATTTTTCCTTTCTTCCCTGAGTTCAGAGACTGCTACTACAGTTGTACACACAGGGGCAGGATGGTTCCCTTTTGGAATATGCAGTGGGTAGGATCTAGTTCTACTAGACCACCTCAAGAGGCTTCTAAGTCATGCTTGGCCTTCCATCAGGAGGGTTATTTATTTATTTATTAGATCATCAGTTTACAATGGGTTCCAGTGACTAAGTGGAGACTATTCTCCTTGATGGGGCTAACCCCACCTGGACCCCATTTGCTCACCAAGTAAGGGGTTCAAGTGCTCCTGGACCTGTTGTTTACAGGTCAGCCATACTTGATAGTGGGTGGTTCCATCTGCACTTTCCGGTCTACCCTGAATCAGTAGACTTTATCTCCGACTCTTTCAGTTCCTGAGGTCTCTTTACGTTATATTAGTACATGTCTTTGACACTATTACTTTTGGTCCTAGACCAAATTGTGAGGCCAGGATCTTCCTGGACATAAAGTCTGCACTACTCATTCACACTAATGGGATCTGCACCGGAGGCACTAGGACCCGGCAGGAGCAAACTTTTTGCTAGAGGTGGCGCCAGAGATGGAGCCGCGAGGAGGCAGCACATGAGCCCAGCTTGTGCAGTAATGACTATCTCGGCGTCACCCTCCAACTGCCTTCATTTTCTTTTCCGCTTGCCGAGAGTGCACTTGCGACGACGCCACCGAGTTAAACTTCAAACTAGCAGCATAGTTTTTCAGTTTTATTGTTTTGTAGTAATATCTCTAATAAAGTATCGCTTAATTTATTTATTCTTATAAAAGAAGAAGTCTCATCCTACATTGTGAGTCGACCATGAGCGAGGTCAGGTGACTGTAGGGAGACTTAGTATGAAAGCTATTCAGCCAACCGGGCTGGGTCCGGTCCGTGGCCTTCTCAGGTGGGACTCTACAGCGGACAGTCCAATGCCAGAGGGAGTGGGCATCTCAGCTTATAAAGTAAGCAGTCGCATTCTCGGCACCGTTTGGCCTCGAGCTCTTCTTCAGCCCACAGGTCAAAAAGAGAAGGCATCACTCAAGGTCGCCCTCTGATATGTCTGCTGCGTGAGCGGTTGGTTATTGGGCTAGTTGCCAGCTCTCCTTCGGAGTCGCCGGGTTCTATTTCTGGTCGCCGACGCCTTTCGACATCGGAGCCCCACCCCGCCCCTCTGGTAGGTCTTCGATGAGCAGTTTCATCAGTGGGCTGCTCTTATGGAGCAGTGGGCTCAGAGGTTGGTCCAGCTGCCTGGCCCGGTCACTCAGGGGCCTTCTGGCTTTTTGGGAGCTCAGGTAGGGTGGTTGAGCCTCCCTAGTTGTGCGGCGCCATCTTCGGTGCCATCGACTTCGTGCTTAGGTGTTCCCCCTTCACACGGCTGCGGCGCAGGGGGCCACACCGATGCCTCTATCTCCTAGTATTCATCCTTCTTTCTCTTCAAATCCTGATTTTCAGAGGCTTGGGATATTTTTGACACCCTCGGCATTGATGGCACATTCAGCGCCATCTTCGGCGCCGTCCTCTGCGCCGTTGGGATTGTTGGTGCTGTGCGCCTTGTCAGCACCGTCTTCGGCACCGTGCAGCTCATTGGCTTGTCCACGGTGCTGCCGCTTCTGGGCACCATCCTCGGCCTCGCGGCTCGTGCCCTGGAGGCCGGTGACTCTTTGGCGCTATACATTTTTTCGGCACCGTGCTCCTCTTCGCGCGAGGCCTGTTAGGTGTCATCCAGTCTTCAGGTTTCCTCTTCTTTGAATCCTTTCCCTTCCTCATGTCTTTCTGATTTTCACTCCTTTCCTGTCCATACAGTCCCTCCTGGGCTATCAGGAGATGACATTGAGCCTGACCCAGACCTTAGGCTGGGTGATGATGTGGAAGGAACAGGATATATTCCTGCTGCAGAGCCTGTGGTCGAGGATCTGTCATTTAAGTCTCTGCTGAAAAATTTGAATTCCACTCTTTCGCTCCAGACTTCAGATATCAATCCTGGGAAGCTGTTAAGACTCCAATACCTCCATGTTCCGGAGATCTCTATGGATTTGACTCCTCCGGTACAGCCCTCCTTTGAGACGCTTTCTCAAATGGTATGGAATAATCCTGCTCTCATTCCTTCTGTGGCTAAGTCCACAGATAGGAAATATGCTGCTCCCAATGATCGACCCATTTTGGCATCCCAAGCCTTTGCAGATCCTATTCTAGTCCTGGCATAAAATGATAAGGTCTTCATTCCCCAGACTTCTACAGCTCGACCTATTAACAAAGAATCTCATAAGATAGACACTTTAGGTGAGAGAGTCTTTGTTGCTTCCACCCTAGGTTTGTGTGTTGCCAGCTACCAAGGCTATTTCTCTCAATATGAGTATATTCTTTGGCATTCGCTCAAGCAAATGGTTGAAGCTCTACCAGAGTCGGACACTAATTCAGAGCTTCTTCAAACCATAACCAGGGGTATCGAGTCCAACCACCAGCAGGTTAAAGCAGCTGTGGATGCCTTCGATATTGCCTCCCAAGCGGCGGCTGCAGGCATTTGTGCCCACCATCATTCCAGGCTGCACACTTCAGGTTTCACGAATGATGCCCAGCAACAGGTAATGGCGTTGCCTTTTGATGGTGTGTATCTCTTCGGCCCTCAAGTAGAACAGGCTCTAGAGGCCATACAAAAAACTAGGTCAACCATTAAATGGCCCGACCTCCTCCGCTCCCTCTCAAGGAGTGTTAACAACGCCAGTTTCATAACTGTCAGTCCTTTCGAGGCAAAGGCAGAGGAGGTTTTAATAAAACCAAGCCCCTCAGCCTCAAAAGAAAATGCAACAGAAGGTGCAAGGACCCAAAGCACCCAGTGCCACCTCCTGAGTTGTTGGCCCAAGTCCCACCTCAGCTGCCCGAGGGGGACTCTTCCTCACCGGTGGGAGGTCATCTGACTCACTTCTACAATCAATGGAAATCCATAACCTCAGACTAATGGGTTCTACGGATAATCTGCGAGGGGTATTCCCTCAATCTTTTGGAGACCCCTCCGGATCGTCCCCCCAGACGGCAGCCCAGGCTGTCAATTCTTCAGTCAGAACTTCTCGCCTCCGAAATACAAGGCCTTCTGAACAACAGGGCAGTGGAAGTAGTTCTGCTGGATCAACGGAACACAGGGTTCGACTCCCATTACTTTCTGGTTCCAAAGAAAACCAGGGGCATGCGCCCCATTTTGGACCTCAGAAAATTAAACAAATTCCTACCCAAAGAGAAATTCATAATGATATCACTAGGAACCCTGTTACCTTTGCTTCGTCAACACGACTGGCTAGCCTCCCTGGACATGCAGGATGCTTACCAGCACATTCCTATTCACCCGAAGCATCACAGATACCTAAGGTTTGTGGCTTTGGGACAGCATTATCAGTTCAGAGTCCTTCCCTTTGCGCTATCCTCAGCGCTGCAAGTTTTTACAAAGTGTTGTGCAATTCTCGCAATGCATCTCAGAAAAATCAGAATACAAGTGTTCCCATATCTGGACGATTGGCTTCCAGCAAGTCCTTTCATGCAAGGAACTCTAGACACCGTAGTCACGCCTTCACACTTTCTCACATCCATGGGAGTCCTGCTAAACCTCAAAAAATCACAGCTGCAGCCCTCTCAGAGGCTCCTTTTCATAGGAACTCTTCTGGACACCTCTTGTGCGAAGGCATTTCTTCCAGAGGACAGGAGGAGCGATATCCTTCAGATGGCCCGATACATCGGAGAGAGCAGCTTGGTGTCAGCTCTCTCATTGCAACGGATGCTAGGTCTCATGGCATCCTCGGAGTTCACTGTACCTCTAGCACGCCTCCACATGAAAACCTCTAAATGGATGCTCAGTACTCAGTGGTCCCCGACCATGCACCCTCAGTCCTTTCTCATCAAGGTGACAGAACCTCTGAAGAGATCACTCACCTGGTGGTCGCAAGAGGACAATCTTCTGGAAGGATACCCCTTTGCTCCTCTGGATCATCAGATTTCCATTACCACGTATGCTTCCCTGATGCGGTGGGGAGCTCACTGTCAGACTGTCCACACTCAAGGTACGTGGACTCAGGATGAGTCCCAGCTTCACATAAATGTCTTAGAAATGAGAGCCATCCTTTATGCAGTCCGGGCTTTGAAGGACATTTTCTGTCACAAGAACATTCTCCTTCAAACGGACAGCAAAGCAGTGATGTATTACTTCAACAAGCAGGGCAGTGCTCATTCTTACCCTTTTGCAGGGAAGCAATGAGAGTGTGGGAATGGTGCTTGGAGCACAAGGCTCTTAATTCAGGCAGTCTACCTACCGGGAGTGCAGAACGAACTGGCAGACCGTCTCAGCAGAACAGAGACAGATCTTCACAAATGGTCTCTCGACTCAGCCATAGCTCAGTCACTATTCGCAGAGTGGGGAACTCCAGACCTGGACCTTTTTGCATCCCCACTCAACACAAAACTGCCTCTCTTCTGCTCTAGAAATCCAGGGCCTGTCATTTTCTGTCAGGATGCGTTCAGGCTGCAGTGGACAAAACTCTTTCTATACTCCTTTCCGCCTCTTCCTCTAATTCAGAGAGTACTTCTCAAATTCGAGTCCTGGGGGACAAAATGATCCTCATTACTCCCTTCTGGCCTTGACAGATATGGTTTCCACTACTCAACAGTATGTCGGAAACCTCTCTGAAACCGCTTCACCTTCAGACGAGCCTTCTGACTCAGGGGCCTGTGGTCCATCCCAATCTGAGGTCGCTTCACCTTCATGCTTGACTCCTGAAGAGATAGAAGTAAACAGGTTCAATGTCTCTCGTAGGGTTTCAGATATTCTTCTGGCTGCATGCAAGCCAGCCACTAGGAAAACTTACACAGCTAAATGGAAGCGTTTTTCGCTCTGGTGTGCAAAATCCTCTTTGAATCCTTTTTCCTGCCCACCAGATAAAGATCTTCCCTTGTCAGTCTTCACCATTCATTACTTCCTGGGTGTAAGCCGGAGGCGCGCACCAAATCACGAAACTTTTTTTTTCTTTAAGTTTGCACCAACGGCACCACCCTCGAGAGTGGCGTCAACTCATCTTGTGATGGCCGTTAGTAGCGACCGACTCCTCCTCCAACTCAGTTCTGTTTCTCCCGCCGTCGAGGCAGCACCTGCTTGCGCGGAGCATCTTTTTCCCACTGCGTAGTTTGGGTCGACTCCTCTACTTATCGCACTCGACACCATTCCGGTAAGACTGTTCCTTTTTCTATCATACGGCATCGGGTGTGTTTTTCCTACTGTGTTTTTTTCTTAATAGTTTCGCGTGATGTCCGGTTCTGGAGCTAAGCGCTTTTCGAAGACAGGGCGCGCCCTATGCGTCGGTGCTCCTGTGGCGGCATTTCTCTGTCCTCGGACGGCATGGCGTTGTCTTCGTTGCCTGGGACCCAACCATGACATGGATTCGTGCGGCCCTGTTTCTCCATGGACCGCCGTGTCCTCGAAGTCCATGCGTTCAAGCTCGGCAAAGCCCGCCGACCTTCGGGGACTAGCGACAACGCTCAAAGGGACTCTCAGGTAGGTCTCTGGCCTTCCCGGGTCCCCTCCGGGCCTATCACGGTCCGAGGAGGAGGGGTCTCTCGTTTTCTTGCCGAGGAGGAGGCGCTTCTGCGGTGTCGGGGGCGTCGTGGTCCCTCCGGGCGCGACGGCGACACCACCTTCGGCAGTCACCTCCTCGGAGGTGCAGGCTCCCATGTCGAGGCCCTCTGCTCTTGGGCCTGGCACGGGTGGACCCCTCGGCGCGCCTTCGGCGCTGTGCTCGAATCGGTGCGGTGATCGAGCGGCGCCATTCAGGATCGGCGCCCGTTGGCGGTGCCAGTGATCAAGCGGCGCCCGTGTTGAATCCCAGCACGTTCATGACTACCCGGTGATAAAGCGGGCGCCGTTGGCTGATGCTGCTGCGGCCTCGGTGCCGTTCACAAGCGCGATGGTCGTAGTGGCGCCCGTCAGCCGGTGCGCCTACGTATCAGCGCGCGGCTGGCGGCGCGTGGGCTAATCTCTTGCCTCCCTCGCGGCGCCGGGTCGGTTCTGACACGGGGCGGTGCCGTTGTCCTTCCGGTGCCGTGATGGGGGTTGAGAGTCGGGCCTGGCTGCTGCCAGCGTTGCCGGCGGCGGCGCCCGCCACGTTGGTACGGGCGTTCACGGTGCCGTGGCCTCTGGGACCCCTGGGGTGGCCAGCATTGAGGTCCTGCTGGTCTCGTCTTCCTCGGAGGACGATGACTCAGACGTGGACCCATCCTGGCACCCCCACTCTTCGGGGTCTGGGTCCCCTGTGGCTAGAGGTACCAGGCGGCGCAGCGGGCCCCTCCCTCTGTCCCCCCTTCCGTCGTCTCCTGAGGGCTCCCCGGCTGGGGGTGGCCTGGGGTCCCAGGGGGCAGGCGTGGGGGCGACGGAGGGGGAGGCTCCCCTCTCTGGAGGGCCGGTGACAGCTACCCCCCAGGGTGCTGTTGCCCCTCTGGGGCGGGAGCAGCTGCTGTCGAGGAGGAGCCCTCTCAGAGTCTGAAGGGTTGAGGGGCAGAGGGTCTGGCTCTCGGTCTTCCTGGCCACCTCGGGGTGGTGGCCAGGAGCCGTAGTGCAGAACCCGCCCCCCCTCCTCTGGGGCTCTAGGGGTGCCCTCCAGAGCGTGCTTCTAGGACTGCCCTTCTGGATCACATGCAGTCCGAGGCGTCACAGGAGGTTCTCCCCTGGGCTCTTCAGGCTCCTCCCCAGATTCCAACCTGGCCTAGTCTGTTGTCCGGGATCCCTCCAGCTAGGGCTCCGTTCCCGGATTCCAGACCCTGGCAGAGCTGTTGCATCCTCGGGTGCCCCTCTCCTATCTCTGCCTTCATCACCCCGCTCCCAGGCCATGTCGGTCCCTACGAGGTCCGTTATCCTGGGAGCAGTTCAAGGATTCTAGGCCTTCCTTCATATGTTAGATACATGCATGAGCGGGTCTTTCGACTCTCCCACCATCCGCAAAGTCCTCGGACATTCCAGCTCCCCATCATCCTCGTCTCCCTCCTCTGAGGAGAGGAACTCTCTCATCTTTCCTCCGATGCTGATTTCACGGAATATCAGCGTTTCCTTTCGAGGATGGTGAGGGATCTTCAGATTTCTATGTTGGAGACAATACCGAATGGGAGATGCGAGAATTCCTTGGTAGAATTCAGTGCCCAGCATTTGGTGGTACCTTCCTGGCTATCCCTTCCAGGAGGGCGTCTATCCGGTCCTGCAGTCCCAGCAGCTTCTCCAGCCCGGCTGACTGTCAGCGTAGGTATTGTGCACCCTAGTCTCTAGGTACCCTTCCCACCCCCTCTGGTTTGGTCTACCTAGACACTCCTTCCAGGCGCCGCTGCCTGGCTGCGACCGCCCACGGATCCGGACTCTCTCCAGTTCGACCGCTGGGGAAGCGAAGAGTGTTCTCTTCTTTTAATACGGTTGCCTGTATTGCATCTCATCAGGCTCACCACGCTGCCTACAACCGGCATTTGTGGTCGATGATGTCCCAGCTGTTGGCATCAATACTGACACGAACAAACCAGACAAGCCGTTGCCCTCTCCACGGTAGGCCTGGAGCTGGCAAGACACCAAGCAAGGGCATCTTACGGCGCCAATGAGGTGGCTTCCAGGCTGCTGAGGACAGCATCTGCATCAAGCGGACGGCATAGCTCGTCTCTCTAGGTTGTCACCCCGGCCTCGCGTGGGGTGATTGGCTCCGCCTTCCGGGGGACCCGTCTTTTCTCCTCTAGAGCTAGGAGACTTTTGCAGGGGCTTCCTCCGTCTCCTCATCCTCGGGAGGCACCTCCTAGCTCTTCTCCCACTTAGGCTTTCTGAATAAGCCAGGGTCTTCTCCTTCTGTTTCTCACCAACAGGAGGCTGGGGGTCTTGTTCCCTCAGGGTATTTTACCTCTTTCCCCCCGGGGGAAGAGGAGCTTGGTACTCACCCAGGAAGTAATGAATGGTGAAGATTGACAAGGGAAGATATGAAAATTACATTACCTACCGTAATTCTTGATCTTCTCTTGTATCTTCACCATTCATTACTTACACCCACCCACCATCCCTTCAGTGGCCTCCTCCTGTGGCTTCCTCCACCTCCGTCTCCTTCCTCTCTCTGCAAAAAAAAAAAAAAAGGAGGAAAATTACTCAGTTTTTCCCCCAAAAAAAAAAATTTTTTTTATATCTATATCCTTAAAAGGGGATCCTTATTTCTCAGAAAATTATTTACTCTAAGATTCTTGGGCGCTTTTTCCTGAATTGCGATATGGTGATCAGGCTGCACAACTATCTCTCTTGCCATACCTTCTGGCAGATACTTGGGGTTTTTAGCCCTGACTCTGGCTATACAGTTTTTGATCCTGCAATTCCCTGCTACCAGCTGTTAAGCCCTAGAATCTCAAACCCCCCCTTTATTCTTGCCTTGCAGAGCAGAGGAACGGGTACGACTATTTTTTCTTTAAAAAAAAAAAAAAAGAAAAGAAAAACTGAGGGAACTCTCTCCGACTGCTATAAGGCAATCTCTAATTTAAGGTCATGCTCCTAAGCCGACAGGCTATGCTCTGTAAAAAAAAAAAAAAAAATGGAAATACAAGGGCGAAGAAAATCCTTCTTGTAATATTTTGATGATTGGTTTTTCCCTTCTAGTGTCCTCCTGGACAGTTTTACAGAGAAGCAGTGCTGACCATGACCAATCTTCAGCAGCCTAAGCCTCTGGCCTGCCTTGGCAAGTCCGGCTGAGTTCCATTTCTATTCCTATAAACCACCTGAAAGGCCTAGATTTTCCATTTCTAAACCCTTGAGCAGCTCTCACATGCTGCCTGGGATTTATCCTTCCCTCCTCGGGTGTCCTCCAGTTAAAGGCCTTTCCTCGGCCAGGAGCCCGAAGTGGGGATCAAGGACCATGGCATGTTGAAGATGAGGACTATGCCCTCCTGAGTCTGTCTAGCGGGTTTGGTGAACCTTCTCTTCAGCTCTATCACGGGGATTCTTGCTTCCCTGTTAATGAGCCTTAAGCTATCAAGCTAACTATACTCGTTAGGCATTCTGGTCCCTTCAACATCCCATCTTCTCTTCTCTTCTTCTTCTTCTTCTTTCTTCCTTATTATCTTCCTCTCTCTCCTCCTAGAGTCGCCCAGGTAAGGAGGCCCTGCAGTCCCTAGGTTAGGATACTCTTATCTCCTCTGTCCTTCCTCCATCGGCTTATTCCTTTTCAGTTCCTTCTTCCTTACTTTGCTATCCCTTGGCTATCTTGCCTCACTATCTCTATCTCTATGCTTTCACTTTTGCCTCTCCGGCTCCACAGAACTGAGTTGGAGGAGGAGTCGATCGCTAACGGCCGCCCCTCGCCCGATGGCCCATGACATCACTCTCGAGGCGGTGCCGTTAGTGCAAACTTTAAAAAAAAGCTCCCTTGATCGGTGCTGCCCGGCTATTAACCCAAGTACCAGAAATGGTGAAGATAACAAGAGAAGATCACACGGTAGGTACTGAATTTTCATTTCTAGAGTACCTTTTAGACCTCTCAAATTCAGGTCTGCAATACTCTACAGTTAAGGTTCACCTTTGTGCCATTTCAGCTTATCATGAGCCAGTACTTTCCTTGTCATTGGCTCAGTTATCTGTGGTTAAGAGGTTTCTTAAGGAAATTCTGCATACCAGACCTCCTATAAGATGTCCAATCGCAGTCTGGGACATTAATCTGGTGCTAGACATGCTCATTCGAAAACCTTTCAAGGCTCTAGCTACCTGTGAGTTAAAATTTCTCACCTGGAAGATGGCATTCCTAGTGGCCATTACCTCAGACCGCAGGGTCTCTGAGATACATGCCTTAGTCACAGAACCTCCATATACTGTGTCTCATAAAGACTAAATAGTTCTTAGGACTCATCCTTAGTTTCTCCTGAAGGTTGTTTCAGAATTCCATCTAAACCAACCTTTGGTCTTTCCATCTTACTTTGCGAACTTCCAAAATGAAGGAGAGTGTTCTCTTCATTCTTTGGATGTCAAAAGAGCTTTGCGTTTCTATCTAGATAGAACAAAAGACTTTCGCAAAGCTCAACAACTGTTTGTTGCCTTCAGCGAGACCCGGCAGGGTCAACCTGTCGCTATCAGATGTATTTCAGCATGGCTGGTGGCATGCCTTCGCCACTGTTATTCCATGGCACAGATTAAGCTGGAGGGCAGAGTGTACGCTTACTCCACTAGAGCGGTTGCAGCATCCCTAGCGGAAATCCGCAATGTACCCATTGTGGATATTTGCAATGCGGCCACCTGGAGCTCAGTGCATACTTTCGACAAACACTGTGCCCTGGATGTCCATGCCAGATGACATCTTTCATTTGAGAGGACCATCCTTAATGGACTTCTGTCCTAAAACTGTGAGCTTTTAGTCTCTCCTGCCGCCCTCTCGGGGGATTATTAGCTCGATATTTTCCCATTAGTGTGAATGAGTGGTGGAGACTTTATGTCCAGGAAGATAGGGAAATTACATACCTACCGTAATTCTTGATCTTCTTGGACAACTCTCCACCACTCATTCACATGCCCACCCACCATCCCCCGAGCTCACCTTTGTTGCTGGTCTTCACTCCCTCAATCTTTAGGCTGTGAAGACTTCTTTCTTGACCCTTTTTATACGGGTCATCTGGACTATCTTATGTCCGGTTTTTGGTTAGGCTATCCTTCTAGGTTAGTCACGCTGCACTTCCTTGGAAAAAAAGGTACTGAGGTGGTTGGAGGGTTGACGCCAAGATAGTCATTACCGCACGAGCTGGGGCCCGCAGTGCCACTCCTCGCGGCTCCATCTCTGGTGCCGACCCTCTAGCAAAATGTTTGCTCCCACTGGGTCCTAGTGCCTCCGGCGCAGATCCCATTAGTGTGAATGAGTGGTGGATACTCATCCAAGAAGATCAAGAATTACGGTAGGTACGTAATTTCCATTTCTTGCAGAGCACCTTAGAAATATCGGAATAAAAGTGTTCCCATATCTGGATGACTGGCTTCTAGCAAGTCCTTCCAGGCAAGGAACTCTCGACACCATATCCACGGCCTCAGTCTTTCTCACGTCCATGGGAGTTCTGCTAAATCTCAAGAAATAGCAGTTGCAGCCCTCCCAGAAGCTCCTTTTTATAGGAACTCTTCTGGACACCTCTTGTGCGCGAAAGCCTTTCTTCCAGAAGACAGAAGGAGCGATATCCTACAGATGGTCCGATACATCAGGGAGAACAGCTCGGTTCGAGCTATCTCGATGCAACGGATGCTGGGTCTCATGGCATCCTCGGTGTTCACTGTACCCCTAGCTCGTCTCCACATGAGAACCTCTCAATGGATGCTCAGTACTCAGTGGTCCCCAACCACTCACCCTCAGTCCTTTCTCATCAAGGTGACAGAACCTCTGAAGAGGTCACTCACCTGGTGGTCGCAAGAGGACAACCTTCTGGAAGGGTATCCATTTGCTCCCCTGGATCACCAAATCTCCATTACCATGGACGCGTCCCTGATGGGGTGGGGAGCCCACTGTCAGAATCTCCACACCCAAGGTAAATGGACTCAAGACGAGTCCCAGCTTCATATAAATGTTCTAGAAATGAGAGCCGTCCTTTATGCAGTCTGGGCTTTGAAGGACATTCTCTGTCACAAGAACATTCTCCTTCAAACAGACAACAAAGCAGTGATGTATTACATCAACAAGCAGGGCGGTGCTCACTCTTACCCTTTATGCAGGGAAGCAATGAGGGTGTGGGAATGGTGCTTGGCGCAGAAGGCTCTAATTCAGGTGGTCTACCTGCTGGCAGTGCAGAACGAACTGGCAGGCCGTCTCAGCAGAACAGAGATAGATCCTCACGAATGGTCTCTCGACTCAACCGTAGTTCAGTCACTATTTGCAGAGTGGGGAACTCCAGACCTGGACCTTTTTTCATCCCCACTCAACACAAAACTGCCTCTCTTCTGCTCTAGAAATCCAGGGCCTGGCATTTTCTGTCAGGATGCATTCAGGCTGCAGTGGACAAAATGCTTTCTATATGCCTTTCCTCCTTTTTCTCTAATTCAGAGGGTACTTCTCAAGTTTGAGTCCCAGGGGGACAAAATGATCCTCATTGCTCCCTTCTGGCCTTGACAAATATGGTTTCCGTTACTCAACAGTATGTCAAACCCCTCCGAAAGCACTTTCCCTTGAGATGAACCTTCTGACTCAGGGGCCTGCAGTCCATCCCAATCTGAGATTGCTTCACCTTCACGCTTGGGTTCCGAAGAGATAGAAGTGAGCAGATTCAATGTCTCTCGCAGAGTTTCAGATATTCTTCTGACTGCGTGCAAGCTAGCCGCTAGAAAAACTTACACAGCCAAATGGAAGTGTTTTTCTCTCTGGTGTGCAAAATCCTCTTTGAATCCTTTTTCCTGCCCACCCAATAAAGTTCTAGAGTACCTTTTAGAAATTACTTATCTACCGTAATTCTTGATCTTCTTGGACGAAGTCTCCATCACTCATTCACACGCCCATCCACCAAGCTCACCTCTGTTGTTAGTCTTCACTCCCTCAATCTTTAGACTGTGAAGACTTCCTTCTTTGACCCTTCTTATATGGGTCTTCTGGGCTGTCTTATGTCTGGTTTTTGTTAGGCTATACTTCTAGGTATGCTACACTGCATCTCCTCGGAAAAAAGGTACTGAGGCGGTTGGAGAGACGTGCAGAGATAATCACTCACTTGAGTAGAGGCTGCGGTGCAGCTTCTCGCGGCTCCATCTCTGGCACTGACTCTCCTGCAAAACGTTTGCTCCTGCTGGGTCCTAGCGCCTCTGGCGTAGATCCCATCAGTGTGAATGAGTGGTGGAGACTTCATCCAAGAAGATCAAGAATTACGGTAGGTACGTAATTTCCATTTCTCCCTTCTAGATCTATTTTCAGCATCCTCTTGTCTAGCATCCAAAGCTTCATGCTGCTGTTGTAATTGCTGATACTGAAGTTCCAGGTCATCCACCTGGTTTTCTGTTGCCATTAGTTGCCTCTCCGTATCATCGGCCGTTGCTCCAGTAACATCACATCCTTTCTGAGGTCCCCATAGAGCTGTTTAACTTCAGCCCTAAATGTTCTTGACAAATAAGATCAAGCTTCGCTTTCTTTGGTTTGGTTTTGCTGCCAAATGTAGGCCTTTCTGTAAGATTCTGCCCTGGCCCATGACTTCAGCTTCTTGCAGGTATTTTGATCCAGAGGCCTCCGATTCCGATCTCTCTGAATCGCTCTCCATTTCTGCTCACCTTTCATGAAAAACACCAGTTCAGGTACTGTAAACCCTCCGTTACCTTTCCAAGTTGCTGATTCTTAATTTTAGGATTGCTTAAAGCATTTAATGGAGGGTATTTGTTCAGGAGTTAGTGTGGAGCTCTCGACTAGGCTGCCATCTTGCATAGGTGCGGAACTGGAAGTCAAGAACCTTACTATCTGGAAATTATGGATGTCCCAGAGTCAAAAAGGGTGTCTGTCCCCTTACCCAAATGCTTGGGGAAGCAGACACAAAAAATTTTACAGTTTCCTACAGCCATTCCTCCTATGGAAAAAAAGAATGGACAGGAGGTATGCTTTGTCAGGTCCTGGGACGGAATTCCTTTCAAATCATAGCAGCCATGTTGGGGTAGTGCATGCTGCAGCCTGTGACAAGGCTAATATCCCCCTGGCATCTCACTCCCCAGATAAGGATTCCAGGAAAGTGGATGCCATGGCAAAAAAACAGTACTTGGCATCCTCTTTGGGACTCAGGCAATCAAATTACATGACATACAGCCAGGTACCAGAAATCTATGTGGGATACAGTTCTGGAGCTGGCTAGGAATGCCCCTCCCCAGCTAGCCAAGGAGCTGGAGCAGGTGACTGCAAATGGTATTGAGGCATCCAAGGTGCAATTCCACGCTGCTGTAGACTCAAATGTTGTTCATTCCAGGGTCATGGCTACATCTGTCTCCATGAGGAGATTTGCTTGGCTTAGGTGTACCAACCTCTCACAGGATACCCTGGCTAAGGCCATGGATTTTCCTGTAACTGGTAATTCTCTCTTTGGAGACCAAACAGAGAATTACATGAAGAAGATGGATGAATACAGGACCACCTATAGGAGTGCTGCAACCAAAGAAAAGCAGACCACTCCTCTAGGGCAGCAGTTATGGGGCAGGGGCAGGCCTTTTCACAGGCCTTTTTACCAAGCTCAGGCCTCCTTCTCCTCCTCTTCTTTCCAGCAGAGGGGGTTCTTTAGGGGAAGAGGGAGATGAGGGGTGACTAGGGCCACATCATCCTCTCAGTCTAAGCCCCTGCCAAGCAGACACCCTGAGGTGTCGGTCAGGGTCGCCCTCCTCCAGTTCCAGTAGGGGGCAGGTTGGCTCACTACTCCCAGGCCTGGGAGTCTATTACTTCAGACAGATGGGTCCTGGAAGTAGTAAGCCAGGGACTTGTTCTCAGTTTCAAAAGGTTCCCAAGAATGAGTGCAAGGTCCTTCAGTCCTCCCTCTCCCTTGGAGACAAAGGCCTTAGAGGCAGAAGTCTCCTCTCTTCTGCTTCTTCAAGCAGTACAGAAGGTACCTCTTTGTCACAGGGGAAAAGGACTGTATTCCAGATACTTCCTTACCCCCCAAAAAGACAGGGGAGTGGCGACCCATCCTAGATTTAAGGTACCTGAACAAACATTTAACAAAACCAAAATTCAAGATGGTGACTCTGGGAGTAATTTTTCCCTCTCTGAGACCAGGAGACTGGCTAACTTCTCTGGATCTCAAGGATGCCTACTTCCACATACCTATCAGACATTCCCACAGAAAGTACCTCAGGTTTGAATAGCCCTCAGGTCTTTACCAATTCAGAGCTATGCCCTTCAGCCTAACATCTGCTCCAAGGGTGTTCACCAAGTGTCTTGTAGTAATGGTGGCATTCCTCAGGAGACATGGTATCCTTCTGTTCCCATACCTGGACGATTGGCTCCTAGTGGGCCAGTCCTCAGATCAAGTCAAGTCAGCTTTAGAGGTCACTCAAAGACTTCTGGAATCCCTGGGTTTCATTCTGAATCAAGAAAAGTATGTTCTGGAACCAGCCCAGCTACTCACCTTCATTGGGGTGGAAACAGACACCATTCAGGCAAGAGCATGTCTCCCTCTCTCAAGGGTTCAGTCCCTGGTCACTCTAGCTTCCTCTTTTCATCCTCTAGTTTCTCGTCCAGCCAGACACTTTCTACAGTTGCTGGGCCACATGGCAGCGTCCACAGCTGTGGTCCTGGGAGCAAGGTTTCAGATGAGAGATATTCAGTTTCATCTCAGATCTTATTGGTCTCAGAAAAGAGACCCTCTCTCCAAATTGGTTCCAGTGTCTCAAACTGTAATTCCGGCCTTCCAGTGGTGGCTGGAGGAGGACAATCTTCGACAAAGTGTCCCATTTATCAGTCAGGCTCCTTCTGTGATTCTCACCACAGATGCCTCTCTACTAGGTTGGGGGGCTCACCTAAATCATTTTACAGCTCAGGGAACCTGGTCACACCAGGAGTCCCGTCTACACATAAATCTTCTCGAATTGAGAGCTGTCTTTCTAGCACTTCAGGCATTCTCGACTGTTGTTCAAGGGAAAGTGGTGCAGATCAGGACAGACAATACCACAACCATGTGGTACATCAACAAGCAGGGAGGCACTCGGTCCTCGGCCTTGTGCACAGAGGCCATGAAAGTATGGTCTCCAGCTTATTCCCTTCAGGCTTCCCTGATAGCTGTGCATCTCCCAGGCAAGGACAACATTCTAGCAGGTGCTCTCAGCAGCATTTCCCAGGGCCAGTATGAATGGACCCTGAACCCTCTAGTTCTTCATGTCATTTTCAAGAGATGGGGTACTCCAGAGATAGATCTCTTTGCAGCCCTGGACAATCATCAACTTCCTCTTTATTGTTGCAGACCACCTCTTCTGGGTCCTGTCCCTCAGGATGCTCTTTTACTGAATTGGACAAGCGGTTTCTGTATGCATTTCCTGCCTTTCCTCTGATATTCAGGGTCCTGATCAAGATCAGGTCTCAACCTTGCAAAGTGATTCTGGTGGCTCCAGATTGGGCCAGACAAGCTTGGTATCCTCTATTTTGTCTCTGTCAATAACAATGCCTTGGTGACTTTCCAGACAGTACAATCTCATCACTTCCTCGTGGGGAGGATTCTGTATCCCAACCTACAGACTCTCAGGCTTAAAGCCTGGCTCTTGAAGAGCTAGAATATGCAAACTTGCACTTGTCCCAATCAGTCTTGGATATTTTAAAGGTTAGCAGGAAACCTGCTACTAGAAAGACTTACAACTCCAGATGGAAAAGATTTGGGTTTTGGTGTTCCTAAAAGCATGTCAAGCCAGAGCTGGCTGATATTGCCAGTTTTTTGGACTATTTGGTGCATCTTAACAGTTTAGGCCTCTGGCCTACTACTCTCAAGGTACATTTGGCAGCTGTGTCTGCCTTCCTTTCTGCTAGTAAGGGATCTTCCCTAGCTTCTCATCTAATTTTCAAGAAATTTTTCATGGGTTTAATACATGTTAATCCTCCCTTCAGGGAGCCTACCCCTTCTTGGGATCTGAATATCTGTATAGCACAGTTTATGCAGCCCCCTTTTGAGCCTTTATCCTCAGCTGAGTTGAAATACTTGACTTGGAAAACTGTGTTCCTGGTAGCCATTACTTCTGCCAGGAGAATCAGTGAATTACAGGCTTTATCAGTGGAACCTAATTTCATTTCATTTCATTTCATAGGAATAAAGTGGTCCTTCGTACCAACAGAAAGTTTCTTCCCAAGGTGGTATCAGACTTTCATTTTAATCAGTCTATGTAATCGCCTGTATTTTTCACTGTCCATTCTTCCTCTGGGGAGAGAAGATTACACAGTCTTGATCTAAAGAGGGCTCTTAGTTACTATGTGGAGCATACTAAGGCCCATAGGAATGACTGTTCTTAGTTGTTTCTCACTTATGGAGAAGTGGGAAAGGGCAAACCTGCTACCAAGAGAACAGTTGCCTGGTGGCTTGTCTCCTGTATCCAGTTCTGCTATTCAAAGCTTGGGAAAGAACCTCCCTCAGGCCTGAGGGCTCATTCTAGCAGAGGTACAGCTGCTTCGTTCACAGCACCTAGAGATATACCTTTAGTGGACATCTGTAAAGCAGCCACCTGGAAATCAGTTCACACGTTTACCAAGCATTACTCTCCGGACATTCAGTCGTGCTAGGTTTGGCACGGTTGTGCTGCAGAGCTTGTTCCCAAAATAGGTTCTGTGTCTCCCTCCTCCAAGGGAGTACTGCTTGGTAGTCTGCATATAGTCAGAATACAGCAAGACTTCATGTTGTTTGTAAAAAAAAATTACTCACCATAGTAATGTTGTTTCTTCTAATGGAGTCTAGCTGTATTCTGACCTCCCTCCTTTCCTCCCCTCCTGGAACCTAGTAGTTTTGGGATGTGGTGGGGCAGGCCCGTGCTGCACCCCATAGGTGTACTGGACATGCCTCCTTCTCATTAGCAGGTTTCTTCTAGTTATTATTATTAAAGTTTTGGGTTCGTTCACTACCTGATTGTTTTTTTGGGGGGGTTCTCGACTTGAGTCTTTTGACCCTAAAAACCTTGTTTTGCCACTTGGCACAAAAATTGTAGAAACAATTTCTACCCTTGAGTTAGTTTAGTGTTCGTAAGAATCTGATGGTTACACTTCAGAGTACCACAGACAGAGGTTTGAAAACCAATCTCGAGCGCAACGTTCTATGCCTTTGCATAGGGTTAACCCATTACTCTCTGGAGCAGTTCAAGTGCTGGGGCTAACTGCATATAGTCAGAATACAGCAAGACTCCATTAGAAGAAACAACATTACTATGGTGAGTACATTTTTGTTCTCCTCTGTCAGTTGGAGATTGGAAACTTCTGCTGCGGCACCACTGCCTGCGGTGGCGGCTTCCCCGGCGCTGACACCGTGAACAGTGCCAGCTTCCCCAGTGCCATGTTCAGTACCATGTCCTGTGCCAGCACTGCGCTCAGTGCCGCATCCCATGCCAGCACCATGCTCAGTGCCACTGCCCATGCCGGCGCCACCTGTCTTCTCAGCGCCACCTCCTGTGGTGGTGGCACGAGTGCTTCTGGTGCCTCATGGATTTCAGCGGTTTTCGATGGATGCCAATTCTTTCTCCTACCCCTCCTTTTCATCCTTTTCTTATCTATACAGTCCCTTCTGGACTAGCAGGAGGTGACACTGAACCTGATCCTGATCTTCAATTAGGAGATGACTTTGACGATGATTCCTCCCTGGGGGCAGGGGATAAACCTCTTTCTACAGAGCTTTTGGTCAAAGACCTTTCCTTTAAGTCTCTGCTCAGAAATCTAAATTCCACTCTCTCTCTCTTCAGACTTCGGATATCGATCCTGGGAAGCTGCTGCGTTTACAGTATCTGCAAGTTCTGGATATTCCTGTGGAATTGACCCCACCAGTGCAGCCCTCTTTCGAGACTCTCTCTCAGATGGTGTGGGATAATCCAGCACTCACTCCCTCTGTGGCTAAGTCCATAGATAGGAAATATCCCCTTTCTAAGGATCGACCTATTCTGGCCTCTCAGGTTTTTGCTGAAGCCATCATTGTTCTGGCAGAGAATGACAAGGCTTTTCTTCCACAAGAATCTACAACACATCCAATAAACAAAGAATCTTGCAAGATCGACACCTTGGGAAAGTGAGTTTTTGCTGCTTCCACCCTGGGCATGCATACTGCTAGCTACCAGGGCTACTTCTCTCAATATGATTATATACTCTGGTATTCACTCAAAGCTACAGTAGAAGCTCTTCCTGATTCAGAGGTTAACTCAGAGCACCTTCAAAACATTACTAGAGGTATTGAATCCAATAATCACCAGCTTAAAGCTGCCATGGATGCATTTGACACTGTCTCCAGAGCAGCGGTGGCTGGTATTTGTACCCGTCGCTACTCTTGGTTGCGCACCTCGGGCTTCACAAATGATGCCCAACAAAGAGTTATGGCCTTGCCTTTCGATGGTATGTATCTGTTTGGTCCTCAGGTCGAGCAGGCGCTGGGCCATTCAGAAAACTACGACAGCCATCAAGATGGCTAGACCCCTTTCCACAGCCCCTCAAAGGGGCGGGAACAGGTGTCAGTTTCATAACTGTCAGTCCTTTCATGGTAAAGGCAGAGGAGACTTTAACAAGAGCCAAACCTGTCAGCCACAAAAGAAAGCACAGCAGAAGGCACAGGGACCCAAAGCACCCAGTGCCACCCTCTGAGATTCCGGCCCAGGTACCATCTCAGCTGTCCGAGGGGGTCTCTTCCTCAGCAGTAGGAGGGCATCTGACTCAGTTTTATGACCAGTGGAAATCAATCACATCAGACAACTGGGTGCTCAGAATAATCTGTGAGAGGTACTCCTTAAATCTGTCGGAAACCCCACCGGATCATCTACCCATACAGCATCCCAGGCTGTCTCTCGCTCAGTCAGATCTTCTTGCTTCCAAGATCGAAGGCCTTCTGAACAACAGGGCAGTAGACATAGTCCCGCTGGAGCAGCGGAACACAGGTTTCTAATCCCATTACTTTCTAGTTCCAAAGAAAACAGGTGGTATGCACCCTATTCTTGATCTCAGAAAGTTAAACAAATTCCTTTACAAGGCAAAATTCAAGATGATATCACTCAGTACTCTTTTATCTCTGATTCATCAATACGATTGGCTAGCCTCCCTGGACATGCAGGACACCTATCAACACATTCTCATACACCCAAACCACCACAAATACCTCAGATTCATGGCATAGGGTCAGCAGTACCAATCAGTAGTGTAGCAAATTCCAGGAGGGCTTGGGTGTAAGGTGATGTTACAGGGCCCCTCTCCAGTTTTGAATAAACATCAAAATTATGATTTGGGCCCCCTCAAACCTCGTGGGCCTGGGTGCCACTGCACCTCCTGCACCCTTGTAGCTACACTCCTGCTATCAATTCAGAGTCCTGCCCTTTGGGCTTTCCTCAGCACCTCAAGTTTTTACAAAGTGCTTTGCAGTTCCCACGGTGCATCTAAGGAAGCTTGGGATTCAGGTGTTCCTGTATGTGGACAATTGACTTCTCACGAGCCCCTCCAGACAACAGACTCAGGAAGATGTAGATACAGCTTCAGAATTCCTCATGTCCATAGGAGTCCTGCTAAACTTAGGAAAGTCACAGCTACAGCCCTCCCAGTGGCTCCTCTTCATAGGAGCCCTTCTGGATACCTCCAATGTGAAAGCTTTTCTCCCAGAGGACAGAAGGAGTGACATCCTGCAGATGGCCCACTTCATCAGAGAAAACCGCTCGGTCCAAGCTCTCTTGATGCAGTGGATGCTAGGTCTCATGGCATCCTCAGTTTTCACTGTGCCTCTGGCTCGCCTTCACATGAGAACTACTCAGTGGATACTCAGCACTCAGTAGTCACTGACCACACACCCAGAGTCCTTTCACATCAAGGTGGCGGAATTGCTGAAATGGTTGCTCACCTGGTGGACTCAGGAGGACAATCTTCAGGTAGGGTACCCTTTCACCCTTCTGGATCCCCAGATCTCCATCTCCACGGATGTATCCCTGCTGGGGTGTGGAGCTCACTGCCAGGATCTCCACACCCAGGGTTGTTGGAGTCAGGATGAATCTCAGCTTCACATAAATCTTCTGGGAATAAGACCCATCCTTTATGCTGTTCAGAGCTTGGAGGACATACTCTGTCACAAGACCATTCTCCTCCAGGTGGACAACAAAGCAGTGATGTACTATATCAACAAACAGGGCAGAGCACACTCTTACCCCCTCTGCAGGGAAGCGATGAGAGTGTGGGAATGGTGCCTGGAACACAAAGCTTTGATCCAGGCAGTCTACCTGCCAGGAGTCCAGAACGATCTGGCGGAACATCTCAGCAGAACGGAGATAGATCCTCACGAGTGATCTTTCGATGCAATCGTCGTGCAATCACTCTTTGAAAAGTGGGGAACTCCAGACCTGGACCTGGTCCCCACTCAATGCAAAACTTCCTCTCTTTTGCTCCAGAAATCTAGGGCCTGGCATTTTTTTGTCAGGATGCATTCAGACTGCGGTGGACATAATGCTTTCTGTACGCATTTCCTCCTTTTTCCCTAGTTCAGAGAGTCCTGCTCAGAACTGGAGGCACATGGGGGCCGAATGATTCTCATCGCCCCATTCTGGCCTCATCAGATCTGGTTTCCATTAATCAACAGATTATCAGTAGCTTCCCCAAAACCACTTTCACTTCAGACTAACCTGCTGTCCTAGGGATCTGTAGTCCATCCCAGCCTGAAGTCTCTTCACCACCATGCCTGGCTCCCAAGGAGATAGAGGTGAACAAGTTTAATGCTTCACGTAGGGTTTCTGACATCCTATTAGTGGCACATAAGCCAGCTACTCAGAAAACCTACACAGCTAAGTAGAAACGTTTCTCCATCTGATGTGCAAAATCCTCCTGGAACCCCTTTTCCTGCCCACCAAACAAAGTTCTGGAGTATCTTCTAGACCTCTTGAACACAGGTCTGCAATACTCCACCATTAAGGTTCACCTTTGCGAAATCTCAGCGTACCATGAGCCCGCACACTCCATGTCTGTGGCTCAGCTTCCTGTGGTTAAGAGGTTTCTTAAGGGCATTCTGCATACCAGGCCTCCAGTCAGATGACCAGTAGCAGCCTGGGACATTAACCTGGTGCAAGACATGCTCACGCATAAACCTTTCGAGCCCCTAGCTACGTGTGACCTAAAATTTCTGACTTGGAAGACTGCCTTCCTTGTGGCCATCACTTCCACCCACAGAGTGTTGGAAATACACACTTTGGTCACAGATCCTCCGTATATGGTATTTCACAAAGACAAGGCGGTTCTCAGGACCCACCTCAAGTTTCTTCCCAAGGTTGCCTCTGAATTCCATCTGAATCAGCCCTTGGTCCTTCCTACCTACTTCGCGAACTTCCAGAATGAGGGAGAGTGTACCCTACATTTCCTGGATGTGAAAAGAGCCTTGCAGCTTTACTTAGATAGGACTAAGGAAATTAGCATTTCTAAACAACCGTTTGTCTCCTTTAGCATGGCTTGTCTGGGCCAGCCTGTGGCTATCCAGTATATTTCAGCATGGCTAGTAGCATTCCTTCCTCATTGCTACTCCATGGCACAGGTCAAGCTAGAAGGCAGAGTATACGCTCATTCTAACCAGGAATTAGGAACAAAGGCATGCATCGCTGCCTTGTCATAGAAGTTTGTAAGAGTGTCAGACCACCAGTCTATGCCAAGTTTAAAAAAGTCAACAGAGATATTATCAGACTCAGGTGCTTTGTTATTTTAAATGATTCAATAGCTACCTTGATCTCCAGTGAAGTAAACCAACTAAAATGCTCATTAAGTTCTCCCAAATCTACTAAGTAATGAATATTTGATTTGTGAAATATATTCACAAAATATTTTCCCATATGGCTAGTGCTACTGCATATACATATCAGTTTGTGATTTATAAGTACAATTTTCTTTTGGCAAGTTCAGAATTTTTTATCATCCCTCTCTTTAACAGAATCAATCATTAAATTCCATAACTCATTTTGGTGCTGCATACAATAAAAGTTCACATCATTTTTATATCGTTTCCTTGCTAAATTAAGTTCTTTTATATTTGATTTTGTTGGATATTTTTTTGTTTTTCTTAATAATTTGGACAATTTCCTTTTCTTAGCCCTACAGTTCTTATAGAACCAACCATCATACTGTATTATACTTTTACTCTTTTTTTGTAATTGCTCTGTAGTATATGTTTGAAATATAATAATCTGATTATAATTACCGGGCATTCATTTTTACCATTGACTGAAGTAGCTGATATTTCCTGTAACAACCAGCTGGTTGTTACGTGATTCACGCGCTATGACTGTCCCATTCGAGCCGCGCTGATAAAGCGAGTTGTAACAGAAGAAAAAAATGGCAGTAGGATTTAAAAATAAGCCTGGTCTTACTTAGAAGTAGCTGTTTCTTTCTCCCGAACGTGTTTTACCAACAATGATGAAACTTCGTTCTCTACGTGCTTTTGCGGACTCCTAGAAAAGTTAGAAGTGTACTTTCGGTTATTAAAAACCCTGCTGTTCAAAGACAAGTTGGAGTATTTGTTTTCTGTTTTAAAAATGAATGCCCGGTAATTATAAAAAATAAATTATGAGGATGTGGTTTCATCTCGAATTGAATGCACACCCTCTTCAAGTGATGCTTAAATAAACCCCTGGAGCTACGCTCTTGGGGTTTAAGTAGCATCACTTGACTCGGGTGTGTGTTCAGTTCTCCTATCAGCCACCTCCTTATACATTATTCTCTATGTAAATATCTTCTGGGTCCAATAGATTTTCAGTATTCTGACTTAGAGTTCTTATTATATTATCACTTATATTAATTACATTACTCTTTTTTATTGGATCCCATCTAATTCTTTTATTGACAATCTCTGTGTTCTCATCATTCTCAGGAATATTTGCAGATGTTTTCTATTTAAATAGAACTATTGGAAAATTATCACTTTCAGTTCTATGTATAATTTTTAGATTGCTATAGTTGTGGCAATCAAATATTGGTGCCAAAGCATGATAAATTATTGTAGATCCTCTTATATTAATACATGTCATAGTCTTACCCCAGGAGTCCTTTAGCATCAGTAACTTTTTCGCACTTACCTGGCTAGGTGCAACTGCCCTAGAGGTGTGCCTTTAAGAGATATTTAAATGAATGTAGGGCCAAGCCAATCAAAAGATAGGAGGAGTTGTGAGCTGAGTGAGAGCTGTTGAATGCTTCAGAATTTTTTCTCTGCTGGACTGAGCAACATTGCCTCTGAGGTGTCTCCCAACTTTCCTTGTTGACAGCCTCCTAGTGCTTATCTGGGTAAAGTTTTCCTCACAAATTATTTCCTTTAGTGTGCTGAGTGAAAAGTTTACTTTTTCATTAGCACTGCACAAATATTTTTTTATTTTTAGTGCAAAGGTGCTATGTTAACTTTATTTTTACCACGACTATTTAGTTTAAAATCTAATTTTATCGCGGGTGCTTATTTTTGACGGTTTCCTTCATTTGTGAGGCAGATTCTTGTGGGAACCATTGAGTTAGGGACAGTTGCCTTGTTTTTTACCTCAGACCTCGCGGGGTTTACAGTGAGGCACCTGCAATAGATTTCAATTTAAATAGTGCCTGGGGGGTTTCTCTCTAGATTACGAGGAAACCTTTTTTGTTATATTACTGGCCCTTGGTATCATCTGTGTCAGGACTATCTGTAAGGGTCCAGCAGCCACCTGTGCGCAGTTGAGTATTACTGTGTTTCTATTAAGATTGCCACTGGTATAGATCCCAGTTTTACAACCAAAAAAAAAGGCACTGGTAATAAACAGAGTTTATTAACTGGGGCAGGACTGGCCAGTGGCATTTTCACAGAAACCTGCACTCAGTTTGTAGGTCCAGAACTGGTTTTCTTTGCTTAAATTGGCAAATGTAGCAGACAAACCTTTGATTATTATGGCTGAGAATAAATCAAAGGCTTCCGAAGAGGAGCCATTCGAAAGTACTAATACCAAAAGCAGAGGTGCTGAGGAACCCTCCAGATCCCAGCCAAAAAATAAAGCTTCCAAAGATGAAGTTCTTCACAAATTGAAAAATAAGAGTGACGAAAAAAGAAACCTTGATCAAGCCTCTGATGAAGTGGCTAAAAGGAAACTCTGTCAAGACAGATATGCTCCCGTTGCTCCTGGGAAAGCCAATAGTGAGACAATAGGCAACTTAAAGCATACAGAAAAAACAAAACACTTACAAACTGTGCAGGTTCTTCCGTCAGTGCAAGATATAGAAAAAGCATGGCAACTGTTTCAGACCCTTCAAAAGATGGGTCCTCGATTTACTGGGTCTGGAAAGCATGCTTTACAGTTGTCTCTTCTGTAGACTGTTAGGGTGATACAGATGATGATCAATTTTATGATGCCCCAAACTGGATTTTGAGGGCCTTGAGCTCCAGGAGTCTCCAGATACTCACCTTGGTGATCTCCCGGGTGACCACAAGGA
This sequence comes from Neoceratodus forsteri, assembly GCA_016271365.2. Lineage (NCBI taxonomy): Eukaryota > Metazoa > Chordata > Ceratodontiformes > Ceratodontidae > Neoceratodus > Neoceratodus forsteri. The sequence goes on from CM028131.1 coordinate 1,319,971,996, forward strand.
TCCTTCCTCTATGTTTACATTTATACAAAATATGCTGGATACCCTGGACCTCCCTACACAGGAGCCCAACCAGGATGTTGATGAAGATGAAGATTATAGGGAGATGAAGGGTCTTTTATCCTCAAAGACCCTGGTCATCCCTATCTATAATGCATTTAGAAAGAATACCATGAAGGTGCTTCAATACCCCACTTCAGTATCAGGGGTTGATAAGCGGCTTGAGAGAAAATATAAATTGTCTAAAAATGGTACAGAGTTTCTGTCTGCACACCCTAGCCATGAAAGTATAGTGCAGCAGACAGCTTGTGAGAAAGCTGGAGCCTCCTTGTCACCCTCTCCCCCTGACAAGAATTCCAAGAAAATTGATTTTATAGCAAAGAAAATGTATGTCACAGCTTCCGTGCTTCTCAGACTTTCTTCTTACATGGCATTCACAGCCAAATATCAGAAAGCCCTTTGGAAATCTGTCCAGGCTATCGCCCACAATGGATCAGATTCTATGGTGCAAGAGCTGGCGGATACGTCAAAAACTGCCCTGGAAGCTACTATGTACCAATTCCACATGGCAGATGACAACAATGATGCAGCCTCTAGAGCGATGGCCCATGCCATCTCTCTGAGATACTTCTCCTGGCTTAGAACAACCAGTCTGACCACAGACACTCAGAACAAGGCCATGGATTGTCTCTGTGATCAAAATATTTTGTTTGATTACAGAACCACTGACTACATGAAAAAAGTTGATAAGTACAAGGCCTCCTGGCAGAGCCACTCATCCAAGCCTAAACCCGCCAACCCTCAGAGATCCCGTCCCAGGGGCGGTAGGGGCAGAAGTTTTGTTCCCAGGCCTTAAAATCCCTATCCCTAGTCTGACTTGAGCCAGTGCAGAGGGTCTTTCAAAGGCTGGGGCAGAAGGGGCCAAAGAAGAGCCACCTCTTCCCAGCCATCTGCCTCTCAGTCTAAGTCCTGATGTGAGTGTCCAGGTTGCCTCCCTGTTTCTGGTTGGAGGCAGACTCTCTCACTATCTTCAGCACTGGTCCCTCATCACGTTGGACAAGTTGGTGCTGGAGATAGTGGAGAAGGGTCTGTCATTACAGTTCAAGCAGCTGCCTGACCTCAAGCATACCCAGGTGTTAAGACTTCCGTCTCCAACACAGATACCGCTGTGGGAAATGGAGGTACAAAACCTTCTGGCTTTACGAGCAGTGGAGAGGGTCTCCACCCACGAAAAGGGTAAGGGCCTCTACTCCAGGTATTTTCTGACACAAAAGAAAACTGAAGAGTGGTTACCTATCTTAGATCTCAGATATTTAAACAAACATCTGAAAAAAACATTCAAAATGGTCACTCTGTCACTGTCATACAGTCCTTACAGCAGGGAGACTGGCTAGCCTCCCTCGACTTAAAGGACGCCTACTTCCACACACCCATAAGGAGATCTCACAGGAAGTTTCTCAGGTTCAAACTTCCATTGGGTCACTATCAGTTCACCGCAATGCTCTTCAGTCTGTCCTCGGCCCCAAGAGTCTTTACCAAGTGTCTCGCAGTGGCAGCAGCACATCTCAGGAGACTGGGTGTCGCTCTCTACCCCTATCTGGATGACTGGCTCATAGTAGCAAAGTCTCCTGTCCAGGTCAAGGAATCTCTTTCCCTCACAAAACACACTCTGGAGTCTCTGGGTTTCCTGGTAAATCTAAAGAAATCTCACCCGGAACCCACCCAGCTGCTCACCTTCATAGGGGCCCGGCTGGACACTCAGAAGGGATATGCTTTCCTCCTGCAGGAAATAATTCAGAGTTTCCTTTCAGTGGCAGATTCTTTCACCCAGGGACAGCCAAGACCAGCCAGACAGTTCCTCAAACTTCTGGGACATATGGCCTCTACGACTGCAGTAGTCCCAGGAGTCAGGTACAGGATGAGACTCCTGCAAGCCTTCCTCAGAGCTCGCTGGTCTCAGAGAAGCAACACATTTTCAAAGTTGATACCTGTGTCAGAGCAGTTCCTCCAAAACTTGCTGTGGTGGAAGAACCCTGCAAATTTGCAGGCAGGGGTTCCCTTTCAGGCTCTTCTTCCCACAAAGGTGATCACCACAGATGCCTCCCTTTTGGGCTGGGGAGCTCATTTAGACAGTGTCTCAGTAAGCAGCAACTGGACTCCTGAAGAGTCACAATTGCACATAAATCTTTTGGAACTCAAAGCAGTCTTACTAGCTCTCAAAGCTTTCACTCCCAGCATAGAAGGGCAGATGGTTCAAATTCGAATGGACAGCACCACTGCAATGTTCTACATAAACAAGCAGGGTGGTACCAGATCAGAAATACTCTGTTTGGAAGCTCTGGCCTCTAGCATTCTCCCTGAGAGTCAGCCTCTCAGCTATCCACCTCCCAGTCAAACTCAATACACTGGTGGATGCCCTAAGCCGCATCAGTCAAGGTCAGAGCGAATGGACACTGAACAAGCAAGTACTAGCCACAGCGTTCAGGTGGTGGGGCACACCAGACGTGGATCTCTTTGCCTCTCCTCTCAATTTTCAGCTTCCTCAGTACTGTTGCAGGCCCCCAGTTCTGGGAACAATTCCTCTGGATGCCCTGATCCTGGACTGGTCAGGGAGGTTCCTATACGCATTTTCTTCCTTTCCCATGATATTCAGGGTTTTGCTGAAACTCAAATAACAGCCTGCATCGATGATCCTAGTGGCTCCGGACTGGCCCAGGAAAGCCTGGTACACTCTCCTTCTCTCCATGTCCTGAAACAGGCCCATTCACCTGCCTCCAACTCACTCCCTGCTGACCCTTCCTCAGACGGGAGTGCAGTACCCAGACATACACTCTCTTCACCTCAAGGCCTGGTTCTTGAGGAGTTAAGAGTTTCCATCCTCACAGTACTGTGAACAGGTCCTTAAGATACTGAGGATGGCTAAAAAAAACGAACACTAAGAAGACTTATGCAGCCAAATGGAAAAGGTTTTCCCTCTGGTGCAAGAGCGAAAAGGTCGAACCCCTATCAGCTTCAGACCCTCAGCTGCTAGACTACCTGGTACACCTACAGGCGTCAGGCTTGAAACCATCTTCACTCAAGCTACATCTGGCGGAAATTTCGGCCTACCTTTCGGTGGGAAAGAAGAAATAATTTTTTTCCTACAGCATTTTTAAACAGTTTTTCAAAGGCCTCTTTCACCTCCAGCCTCCAACCAGGGAACCTGTTCCTCCTTGGAGCTTGAACCTTTGCATAGTTGGGCTCATGAATCCACCTTTCGAGCCTATGTCCATGGCCCACATCAAGTTTGTAACTTGGAAGACCGTCTTTCTGGTAGCCATTACATCTGCCAAGAGGATTTCAGAGCTACAGGTCCTGTGCACTGAGTTGAATTACATCATTCCCTCAGAACAATAAAGTTGAGCTCAGGACAAATAGGAAATTTCTGCCAAAGGTGGTTTCAGAGTTTCACTTGAACCAGTCCATTACTCTGCCTGTCTTCTTTACTGAGCCATCCACTCCTGGCAAGCAAAAGCTCCACAGCTTGGATGTCAAAAGAGCCATCTTTCACTACCTAGAGCATACTAAACAGTCCAGAGGCTCTTCCACTCAGTTGTTCCTCACCTACGGGGATGTAGGCAGAGGAAGACCAGCTGCCAAGAGAACTATTTCTTGTTGGTTGGTCTCTTGTATTAGATTCTGCTATGAGAAAGCTGGTCAACAACCTCCAGTGGGGCTCAGGGCCTATTCCACCAGGGGCACTGCAGCCTCGCTTGCAGCAGCAAGGGACATTCCCCTACTGGATGTCTGCAAAGCAGCTACCTGGAAATCTGTGCACACCTTTGTGAAACACTACTGTTTGGATGTGCAGACCTGATCTAATGCCAAATTTGGCAGAGCAGTTCTGCAGAACCTCTTTCCTAAGTAGGTTCTCTGCACGTCCCCCACTTGGTATTGCTGGGTAGTCTGCAGAAAAGTTACTGATGCTAAAGGACTCCTGGGGTAAGAAGAAAAAATTACTCACCGCAGTAATCTTCTTTCTTCCAAGGGGTCCTTTAGCATCAGTAAGCTCCCACCCTTCCTCCCCGGTTCACCTGTCGGAGAAGGGCTCTTATGTCACCTTTTACCAAATCTGGAGTTTCTTATTGATGAATTTTTTAGCTCGTGTTGCTGTTATTTCTATTTCCACTTCTGTGGACATTTGCATGTTTTTTGAATCCTGTTGATTCTTTTTCGGGGCATTTGCCTTCATTTTTCCTTGGAAAAATTCGGAAGCATTTAACAGCTCTCACACAGCTCACACTCCCTCCTGTCTTTTGATTGGCTTAGCCCTACGCTCATCTAAATATCTCTTAAAGGCACACCTCCGGGGCAGTTGCACCTAGCCAGCTAAGTGCAAAAAAGTTACTGATACGAAAGGACCCCTTGGAAGAAAGAAGATTACTGCAGTGAGTAATTTTTTCTTTCCCTCACTGTCAGAGGAGAACCTACCATGAAGTATTATTAGTTGCAATGTATCTAATACATGTTCCATTTGTTTATGACTGTGTTTTTCCTATCCTTAGAATGCCTCAGTGGGATTTTCAAGCCCTGTAATAGTGAGGTATTTGAGTCCAAAACAGCTCTTTTCCCATATCTAATATTTAAATCCCCCATAATTAATATCTCCATTGGATCATTCACTTTCTGACGAGATTGTATATCCTGAACAATAGTATAAAATTGGGTCTTTTCATACAATGAAGATTTAACAGGAGGGTTATAAACATTTACCAGTATAAATGATTTATTTTCTATCCTCATTTTTACCAGTATATAATTTTGCTTAATACTTAGTTCTATGAGTTTATGTAGTCATTTATTTTGATATATATGGCCAAACCACCCATATACCTACCCATTTGTTTTATTGTTTTATGTCTGGTGTATGTACCAAAGTATAACCATTAGTCGTGTTATCACTCTGTTTGTTAGTATACCATGTTTCTTGAAACAGAATAATATCCATCCCCTCTATAAATTCCTTAAATTCAGAGTCAGCAAATTTGCTTTGTAATCCAGCAATGATCCATGTCAGAATTCCAATATTAGTACTTTTATTCTTGTTTATAAACTCATTAATATTTGTGTTTATACATTCTGTTTCAAACTGATGTTCCTCTACACTTGTTATTCTATCCTTCTCAAGTCACAACTGCACATCTTGAAGTACTTGAACTCTTTTAAAGGTATCCACATTATATACAAGTGGCTGAATATCGGGCACTAGACAAGAAGACTGTTCCACTGTATCTGGATGTTCACCCAGACATACAGTAGGGTCTGGCATAGCTGTAAGGTCTACCATTAAAATCCCCAATTTATCAAGTTTGGGGCTGACCTCCAAAATATGGGTTCAGTTCCCACATCTGGCACTTGGGTTAATATCCCAATACTGACACTGTAGTGCAGCATGAGAGGGATGCTGCACTTCTGAGGTGCTGTCTTTCAGATAAGACGTTAAACCGAGGTCCCATCTGCCTGGATTGGTGGTAGTTCAGGTGGATGTTAAAAATCCCATGGCACTTATCGAAAAGAGTAGGGGAAATTCCCCGGTGTCCTGGCCAAATTTCCCTCATTCACTAAAAATACCATCAACAGCTTAATCTGGTTCAAGGTCAGTTGGCATTCATCTGTATCCCCCTCCCCCGGGTCGTGCCTGAAAATAGGCAGGATTTGTCTAGTGCACTTACCTGGTCAACAAAAACTAAATTAAAAAAAATTAAAAATGTAGGGCCAATTTGTAATTATCTAAGCTTAGATCAATTTGATCACCCTGATCCCAGAATGCATGGGCTGTTTGTACCTGTATAATATCATCATCATAAAATTCAACCCCCAGTACATTTCCTATTAAATGGGTGACCATAGATCTTAATTTTGTTCTGGAATTTATTCCTACAAAAGTCATACCAAAAATGGATAATGTTATGTCTATAGATAACTCTGATTCCCATTCATTCCTAATCAGCTCATCAATAATACCCTTTTGGCCTATTTGAGTGGCCAAATCAGCCTATGTCATAATTCCTAGATCAATAACTCTGTTAGTTAAAATGGGAGTTTCCATGCAGAGTCTATACTCTCCCAGATTATCAGCATTTATCTAGACATATTTTGCTACTCTTGGCTATTTGAAATACAAAAGTAGCAGGTGATTCAGATTTTCATCCTGGACACTGCTTGCATCAGCAATATCCTCTAATTGAACTTCCAGATACAAATTATATGTCCCAAAATTGTCAACACCATTGTACTTTCATTTAAATCCGGGTCTTTACCTCTCAGAATAATTAGTGACTGTTCCTTTTCTAAAGGCTCTTTATCAGATATGATAACGTCCAATTGATTACTTTGAATAGGGAGCTCTTCACTTTTATTGTTTTCTTTTTTGCCAGAATTAATCTGACTTTGTTTCGGATAACAGTTTAATTTTTATTTGAGCTCTGCTTATTTTCTTTTAAGTTATCATTAGCCTTACAGTTGGTGTCTTTTTTACCATCATTTTGTTATTTTGTTTTTCCTTGGACATTTTTTTCTTGTTTCTTTTTCCTTCCTTTTTTGTTTTAATTTTATTAGGGTTAGTTTCATTAAAAGCCTCAGAAACATTACCAGCACTCTGGTTTTTATTCTCCTGAGTGCTAGTTTTTCCCAACCCTGTAGCAGTGCTAGTTATGATATCACTCCTTGCATGTTGTGGGGTAATTAAGTTAGGGCAATTCCTCTGTGGTTGATTAATATCTTTAATCACCTGTTTAACTTGTTGGCCAAGATGAGCAGCTCTTATTTCTTCTAATCAAGCTGCATTAGCAGCTACATCCATCTTCAGTTGGTTAATATCACTTCCCAAAATAATAAATTGCTCCATTAAAGCTACACTCACTATGCGAGGGTCCTGTAAGGTTTCAATTAGGTTAGGGTCCATAAATGGAGTATACTTTGCATGTTTAGTTACGTCTTCTTTTGTTTTACTATCTCTTTCACCTAACTCTTCGAGCCCCAACACTGTTTCTTGCATTCCTGCTAATCATTGAGACAAGTCAGAATCTTTATTTTCCTTTATGTTCACATTTTCCTCAGCCACTCTTTTATTATCCTGCTTATCAGCAGATTCCTCTATTACAATTGAAGACACCTGTGATTTCTCTACCAATAAAACTTCTTGTCTCTTCATGTCTGAATTCAGAGTTTCCTCCCAGCCAAGTTTAGGAGTTAATTCCAAGGACCTACATTCCAGTGTATTTATTCTGACCTCTGAATTGGGACTGGACATATTGTTACGTTTTGTTACTTTCGTAATATGTTCAGATCTTCCCTTGTCAATCTTCACCATTCATTACTGTTGGGTGTCAGCCAGAGGTGCGTACCCGCCATGGGAGTTTTTTTTTAGAGGAGTCGGTGTCGACAGCGCCGCCCCCTAGAGTGACGCTCTGTGTGGAGTGCGAGGGGCAGCGTTAGGCGTTGCAGACTCCTCCTCCATCCCAGTTCTGTTTCTCACGCCGTTGAGGCTGCACATGCTGCACGGAGTTGCTCTTAGTACTGTGTCATAGGCTGCATTTTGTCGAAGTTTCCAAGCTCCTTCATCCCGGTTTTTCTTGACGTCGTCGACCAGTAAGACCGTTCCTTTCTATATTATTTTGACAACGCCGAGACTTTTCTGTGTTTTTTCCTCAATTATTTAGCATCATGTCTGGTTTGGGGGCAAAGCTTAAATCTAAGGCGGGCCATGCCCCTATGTGTCGGTGCCCCTGTGGCCGGCAGTTTTCCGTCACGGACCGTCATGATGTTTGTTTCCAGTGCCTGGGACCCTACCATGATACGGATCAGTGCGATGCCTGCTTCTCCATGGATCGCCGTGTTTTGGAAGTCCGCGTGTTTTGAGTCGGACGAGCTCCACCGACTTTCAGAGGACAACGTCGCCCTAGGGCTTCCCAGGCCAGATCTCTTGACCCTTCCTCCGGGTCTCCTCCCGGGTCTATACGGCCCGGCGAGGAGAAAGCCTCCTCCACTTCCAGCCTTGCCAAGGAGGAGGTTTCTTCTTCGGCACCATCAGTGGTGCCATGTCGAATGGCACTGAGGACTTGGGTGGCGCTGTTCGCAGTGCCGTGCTGGGTCTCGGCGTTGTTGGTGGTGTCGGGGACTCAGGTGGTGCCATTTCCGGTGTGGCCTGGGAATCTGGCACCATCAGGGGTGCGGATGACTCTGCGGATGTGGTAGTCGTCATGGCCTATGGTGGTACCAGGCCTGGTGCTACCTCGGGGCAGGTTTCTGCGGCTGTTGGAATGGAGTCTTCCCTTGTCGACCCCTCCTTGGAGGGAGATGATTCAGGTGAGGACCCAGACCAGCAGCTAGAGTCTTCTGGCTCTGAACCTCCTGTAGGCCGCAGGGCTAGATGGTCCAGTGTTCCTCTCCCAGACTCCCTGGAGCTGGTTAGCCCAGATCATTCCATGGTTAGGGGTGGCCTAGAGTCTTCTGTGGTGGATCCTTTGGATGTCCAAGAGAGGATACCCTCTTCTCACAGGTCCCAGGCAGCTGCCGTTCCCGGTGCTGCTTGAGTCCTTCAGCAGGGGGAAGAGGTCTCTGCCTCAGTGGGTGCCCTTCGGGGTCTTGCTCAGCGGGGACCTCCGACACTGGTTACAAGGAAGAGGGCTGCTTTGGAGTCTGAAGGATTGAGGGGTAGGGGTCAAGAGCAGCGATGAACCCCCACCGCCCTGTGGGGTGCGTGGAGGAGTCGTAGCGCTGATCCTCACCTCTCTCTCTTTCTGAAGGTCTCCAAAGAGTCTTCTGGTGGTGGTTCTGAGGGTTGCCCTTCTGGATTCATGCAATCCTAGGTACGTCACAGGGGAGATTCCCCTTCAGGGCTCTTTTCCGGAGTTGTCTCTTACCCTCTCTACTATGCAACCCGGCACGATCTCAGGGTCCCTAGTCTTGGCGGCATCGACACCTGGATCCCAGAGCCCTGGTGGAGGTCGGGCACATGCTATTAGGTGCCCTTAGCCCATCCCTCTGCAACCACCTCCCTCTCTCCCAGGCCATGTGGGGCCCACTGGGCCATTATCTTGGGAGATGTTCAGAGCTACTGCGGCGGCCTTCCCGTCCTATGTTAGGGCCATGGATAAACAGGTCTTCCACCTGTACCCCCCACCGCAGGAGTCTTCTGGGCATTCGAGCTCCACTTCTTCCTCAACTGAGGAAGAGGAACCTTCTGTTCACCTTTCCTCTGTTGCTGACTTCGACTATCAGCGTTTCCTCTCGAGGATGGTTTTGGAGGTTCATATTTCCTACATCCATAGGGACAATACCAAGTGGCAGAAGCGTGCTTTCCTTAGTGAATTCAGCGCCCACCATTTGGTGGTGCCTTCCTGGCCGATTCCCTTCCAGAAAGCATCTATCCGCACCTGGCAGTCTCCAGCCACTCCTTCTCCAGCCCCAGGAGACTGCAGGAGATGGTATTGTGCCCCCCACAAATCTCTAGGTTCTCTACCTCACCCACCTTTGGGTTTGACATCCCTGGATACTCCTTCTGGGCCTCGCCGCCTGGCACACGACAGGCCTCCAGATTCGTATTCTGCTGAGTTCAACCAGTGGGGATGAAGAGTCTTCTCTTCTGGTCGTGCATTGTTGTGCATTTTTTCCCATCAGGTTCACCATGCTGCTTACAACAGGCATTTGTGGTCAATGCTGGCTCAGGTCTTAACCCTGCTTCCTGACTCAGAGCAGTCTAGACAAGCCATTGCCTTCTCTGCACAGGGTCTGGAGCTCACAAGGCACCAAGCGAGGGCATCCTACGATGCCAACGAGGTGGCATCCAGACTAGTGGGGACAGCGATCTGCATTAGGCAGATGGCATGGCTTTGTCTCTCCCAACTGTTACCTACGGCCCGGCGTAGGGTGACTGGCTCTGCCTTCCGGGCGACCCGCTTTTTTTCCCATAGGGCAAGGAGGCATCTTCAGGGGCAACCCCCTTCCCACAGCCCCTCGGGGGCGCCTCCTCCTCCTCCTCATCCACCTTAGACTTCCTAGTCTATTGGTTAGGGTCTTCCCCTCTCTACTTGTCACCAGTAGGAGGCTGAGGGCTCTGTTCCCTCAGGGTTTACTCTTACTCCCCCCCCTTCGGGGGGGGCTGGGTACTCACCCAACAGTAATGAATGGTGAAGATTGACACGGGAAGATATGAAAATTATGTACCTACCGTAATTCTTGATCTTCTCTTGTACCTTCACCATTCATTACTGAATCCCATCCACCATCCTCTCAAGGGCCTCCTTCTTCGGCATCTCCCCTTCCTGCTCATTCCTCCCCCTTCTCCCTTGGCTGTTAAGCCAAAAAAAAACTAAAAAAAAAAAATACTTTTTTCATGCTTTTCTTCCATTCTTCTAAACGGATCCTTCCCTCTGAGAATAGGAGGAACAAGCTAAAATTTATCTGTACTTGAGGGAACGCTTTCTGACTGCCCTTACTGGGCATCTCTTGGCTCTTCCCCAGCCATGTTTTTCAATTCACAGTTAAAGAGACGGTCCCTTAAATGGCTCGACTTCTCTTTCCCAGGCCCATCTGGCAGGCCCTAATATTATTATGTCAGCCTCAACTGGTTGGTGCTGTTCTGGCACTTCAGTTTCCTTAAGGGGTGATTTCTGCCTTGCCTCGAGGGAGAACGACTGAGTTCCCACTCTGTCTGTTTCATATAGGGGTGTCCCCTGTGGGCCCCTCCCCCCACTTGCACATGATACTGAGTTATCACTTAACACGGTGCTGGGGACTTCTTCCCTTTCTAGTTGGCCACTCTCTTTTGGAACAGAATTTCCCCCTTAGTAGTTTGAGAGCTCCCAGCTGGAGTCTGGAAGGTTAGGGATTGCGGGAGATTTAGAGAATCTGTCTTTGGTGTCCAAGCTGTGTGAGAGGTTCGGTTGAGCCTCTCTCCGAATTTTCAAAATGGGATCCTTGCTCCCTTGTTTGTGGTTCCGAGCTTATAACCCTAAGCCAATTTATCAATGGCAGAATTCTCCCCTCCTAGCATCCCCCCCTTTTTCTCTCTTCTTCTCCTTCTTCTTCTTTTTCCTCCTTATCTGTTCCTCCCTTAGAGCCGCCCCAGAAGTGAGGCCCTTCAGTCCCTTAGGGTAGGCATTTTTCCCTCTCTCTCTCTTTTCTGTCCTCTACCGGCTTATTCTTTTTTCTTTTTATATCCTTTCCTTTTTTTCTATCCTTCAGCTCCGTGCCTCACTCTCTCTCTTCTAATCCTTATTTTGCCTCTCCAGCTAACAGAACTGGAATGGAGGAGGAGTCTGTGATGCCTAACAGCCTCCCCTCACGCTCCATATAGAGCATCACTGTAGGGGACAGCGCCATCGATGCCAACTCCTCTAAAAAAAAAAAAAAAACTCCTGTGGCGGGTGCGTACCTCTGGCTGACACCCAACAGTAATGAATGGTGAAGATACAAGAGAAGATCAAGCTTTACGGTAGGTACGTAATTTTCATTTATTAGTGTTTGTCCTGCTTCAGTCTTTCTAATAGTATCTGTTTTTGGCCTACTTCAATCTTCCTAGTGGCCTTCCTTGTTTTATCCACTAACTTTTGCTTTTGTGGTACATTTTTTGTCTTATCCTTGCCCCATTCCTGTTTCCCATGATTACTCTCATTATCTGAACAACTGAGAATAATTAATTCCTCCGTGCAATGCTTTTTACTTCTTGTTTTCCTGTTTAAGCAGTTATATATCACAACAAATGATAATCAACACTAGACAACAAGGTAGTAGTAAAAAGGGAGAAATCCAGTCTATATTAAAGGTCACCGTAACACCGTTTCAACAAAATCCTTTCTTCCGGCTTTCCCTTCTTCACAATGTTGAGGGTTTTCCAAAATCAGTCTCTATAAGAGGTCCTATATTAAGCTGGATGGCAAAATAAAATAGGTAGATTATTAAGTAACTCCCAATTCCTCACCACCACATCTGGCCTCTTAGGACTCCCAGATTTCCCAGCCAGAGTCACATAGGGTTCAACTCCTAGGTCTGACTGTGTGTTAAATAAAAAGGTACAAGTGGTGACCTCAGTAATTGATAGTAGTTCCCCCAAACCCCAATCCTAACTATACAATACCGATTATATTCAAAACAGGTATTAAATCAATATAAGGTAACAGCCACTATACTTCACTTTTAAGAGCAGATTCAAATATAACCAAGAAATAAAACATAATATATAAAATAAAAAATATAATATTTCAACGTTGGTAAATCACAGTAGTCATACCTGTAGTTCCATACATTTTAGCATACTTAACAGAAGCAGGTCCAGAGAAAAAGTAATTAAAATGGCTAAAAATGTGACCAGGGCTTCAGTAGCTTAAAAGCTCTTCAAAATAACCCCCATGGAGAAGCAAATGTCAAGGGCTTAGCGTATTAAAAATTCAAAACAAGCAATTACAGATAGTTCCAACTTTAACAGTCAAATAGAGCCCTTACACCAAATAGCTATTGCCTATGCTTCTCTGTCTTAGGAAGAAAATGTAAGTTAATTTAAGTTAAAACAGTTCCATGATTGCACTGGCAGATTTTCAGATCTGTTCTGCCTTAGCGTCTCCTCGATCTCTTTTAATAGTGATGCCTGCACATGCTCAGTCAAGAAAAAAGCCATTATTTAAAACTGCTATGTTTATCAGATTCAGTTATCCTAATTGGCCACAGGTTCACAGATAATAGATCAGTTATTGGATTCAAAGGATCAATATAACAAGACCAAATGATATCCACTTAATGTCCAATAACTCCACCAGTGTTTTTAATTTGTTTCATTGCTAGTAATCAAATCCACAGTATAGCTCTGATAACAATTCAAAGATATTCATCTGCTGTTTTATCTCAGTAATTCAGGCAGGTTAGTAGGCTGTGGTCACACCGAATATCAGTCTTTTAGTTAATTAAAATTTAGCCTCTTTAATTCAGCAGGTGTTTTTTGTTCACTATATATTACGTGAGCTTTATAAGTTATTTGAAACCCACCTCTGTTAAGGTGTTACAACCACACACGCATCAGCACACACTATTATAAATGAAACTAAAATAAAAGACACTGGACCCATAAATGTATAACATAGAACATAGAACCTAGTGCTAAATAAGTCAGCTCGAAATATTGTCTCTAAAATCAGTCTCCTACAGACAAGACAAACAAGGCAAATTAAAGGTATAACTATCTGCTTATCAATTACTAAAGGTTTGCTGTGCACCACAATTCACTGCTATCTGCAAATTACAGAAAAGAGAATACAGTCGCTTTTCTAAAACAGCTTAGGCTTTTCAGTCCACGACCCCTGCGGGCCACTCCCGTGGCTAGCTTCTCACTCCGGCTCCTTCACTGCTAGACTCTGAGGGCCAGGAAATGGCAGCGAGCAGAGCAGAGCAAAAAGTCAAGGCAGCAAATCGGGAGCACAAGGGAATCCGGTAAGAACAACGACACACTTCTTCAGCTCGAGTTTGCAATATAGCCTCTGCCAGGTGAGCTGTTCAGGCAACAGTGGTTTACCTGTTTTAGAGAAGGTGAAACGCTTGTCATTGATCTTATCTGTGTCACTCTTCACCATTCATCACACATGGGTGATGCGGCTCAAGGTCATGAACCTGCAGGAGTTTTTTTTATGGGTAAGCGGATGCACCCGATGGTGCATCCTCATGACCAGCGAGACTGTGTGGCGCTCGAGGTTGGCGTTACATGTAAATCGGCCCATCTCCCCATCGTTCTTCTTCCCCGCCATAGAGGTAGCACCTCATATGAGGCTCTCTTCAAAAGTATTGTAACTCAGCCTTCAACTCGTGTCGACAAGCAAATCCGTCAGTTCTGTTTCGCCACTGGCTCAACGCCGCTGACCGGTAAGACCATTCTTTTTATTGGTTTTACAGTGATGTTGAGTCTATTTGTACTTTTATTTGCTGTCGATCAAGTCACAGAAAACAGGGTGGCCTCCCATGCGCCAGTGCCTGTGTGGCCGCAAGTATTACCAACCAATATGATCGTTGTTTGACGTGTCTTGGCCCACTTCACAACGTGGATTTGTGCAACGCCTGTTTTTCAGGGAATCGCCAAGTTCTTGAGCAGCACACATGGAAAGTTGAACAAGCTCTGCTGACTTTTGGAGGATGGGTGCGCACTCGTCAGGCCAAGCTGCGATCTCCTGGCCTTTCTTCCGGGTCCCCTCTATATGGACCGCGGAGGAGGGGGATTCCGCCATTAGTAGTCTCGCCATGACAGAGGCCTCTTCTGCAGTGAAGGAGGCCCAGTCCATTCCCCCTGGGGAGCGGGCGTGAGGCACCACTATGGCAATCATCTCTTCAGGGATGAAACCTCCCCCGGTGTCGTCCTCGGGTTCGAGGGCCTGGGCTGGCACTCTCCATGACACCGTCCATCGGTGCCATTTTGGGTCTCGGTGCCGTTGCGGCACCATGGGCTCTGGCGAAGCCGTTGTCAGTGCCAGTCGGCACCATTTCTGTTGTTGGCACCGTACCCGGCACTGATGACAGTGATGGTGCTGTGTGAAGTTCTGTGGTGCTGTCTTTGATGTTTCTGGACTCGGTGCTGCGAGCAGTGCTGAGACCAGGGATGGCACCATGTCCAGCTCTGGCACCGCTTGCAGTGCCATACCAGGCGATGGCACCATGGGGGGGTGTTCTTGCTCTTGAGAGGGCTGTCAGCACCACCGTCGGCACTGTCTCCGACCCCAGCACTGTTTGCGGTGATGTGGGGGAAACAACGCCGTCATCATTGCCATCTCTGACTTTGGCGCTGTGCAGAGCACAATGGGAGGGGACGGCACTGTGTTGGGAGTTGACTCTGGTTCTGCTGCTGTGGTCGGGGCTGTCTCTTCCTCAGGTGCCATTCGTGGTGCTGCGGAGGAGATCAGTGCTGATTCTGGTGTTGGACCCCAGATTGGCACCTCCCTCGATCCAGACAGGATCAGGTGCCTGTAGGTGGTCTGGCACCGAGCCTCAGTCTTCACTTCTTCAGAGGTGGTCTCCGGGTCTGGTTCAGACTCGCTGTCTGATTTTTCAGAGTTGGCAGAATCCGTGAGCACCTCAGTAGTCACTTCGGCAGCCCGGACCCAGCCACCCTCTTTGTAGCTGGCAGTGGTCCCCGAGTCTAGGATCAGGAGTTCTGACAAGCAGGCGGTGGTCCATGCCACTGTTGCCCTGCAGCCTGGACCTGGGAGATTTTCTGCTCCCTCAGCTGGGACACCCCCTCCTGTGGTGTGCCTGGATCGCCCAACTTTAGGGCTGACCAGGACACCCACGGAAGGGGAAGGTGCTACTCCCTGAGTGGTCTCCTCGGGGAGTTCCCAGGATTGTCAGCTGCCTAGGCTGGTGTTCTCGAAGTGGAGGGCTCTCTTGGAGTCCAAGGGGTCAAGGGTCCTGGCTTCGAGATGGTGGCCCTTCTCTGGGACCCACATTGGTTTGGGGAGTAGTCACGGCGCAGACCCCCACCCTTCCTTCTTGGTCTCCTCGAGAGTGCCCTTGTCTTTGGTGTTAAGGGACCATCCTTTTCAGCTCACACGGTCCTGGTCACCTCACGGGGGATTATTCAGCCCACGGTCTAGGCAGTTCCAGTGTGGTTGATCAGCTGTCGGCTGTTGGGCTTTCTGGAACTCCTCCTCCTCCTCCTCCTCCCTTGGGGACTTCCGGTGGGCTCTCTTGCCCAGACAGAGGATGTTCCTCTTCTGTGGTGGATCTGGTCCCCATTCCTCTGTTGCCATCTCCTGCTCTCCCAGGTATTCCTGGTCCTATGGGGCCTCTCACCTGAGAACAATTCAGCAGTGCGGCTGCTCACTTCCCTACTTATATCAGGGCCATGGACGAGTGGGTGTTCCACACTTCCCCCGAGCAGCCAGCCCCTGGATCTCTGAGGTCTTCCACTTCCTCATCCTCCTCTTCTGGAGGAGAGGAGCCTTTTGTCCACATCTCCCCTGCTGCTGATCTGGTTGAGTATCAGCTTTTCCTTGCGAGGATGTTGAAAGACCTTTGTATCACCCCACCTTCCACTCAGCACAATCCTGAGTATTTGACATGTGCCTTTTTAGGTGATTTCAGTGCGAACACCCTTGTGGTGTCTGCCTGGCCTGTTCCTTTTCAGGAGGCATAATTGCGCTTCTGACAAAGACCCTTTTACAGAGTCCTAGCCCCTAGGGATCTAAGCCAGAGGCATTAACACAGAAACATAAAAACATAGAATTTGACGGCAGATAAGGACCGCTTCGCCCACCCAGTCTGCCCATTTCCCTACCTGATAGATAAGCTGCAGATCCTAGTTAACCAGCAGCCTTCTTCTTTCTACCCCACCCCTAGAATTGCTCTATGACTGTCCCATACATGCTTAGATTCAACCACTGTTTTTGACTGCACAACCTCCTCCGGAAGGCAGTTCCATGCATCCACAACCCTCTCTGTGAAAAATATTTTAAAAATTACCTCTGAGCCACCCCTCATCTTTAAATTGTGCCCCCGTGTTCTTGCACACCTCTTTTTTTGAAAGATGCTACCATCCTGGACTTTGTTGATTCCCTTGAGGTACTTAAAAGTTTATATCATGTCCCCCCTCTCCCTCCTTTCCTCGAGGCTATACATATTAAGCTCCTTTAGTCTCTCTCTCTTCATATGTCTTCTGGTGCTGACTCTGCACCATTTTAGTTGCCCTCCTCTGGACAGCTTCCATCCTGTCTATGTCCTTCTGGAGATTGGGTCTCCAGAACTACACGCAGTACTCCAGATGGAGTCTCACCAGCTGTCTGTACAGAGGGATAACAACTTCCTGTTTTCTACTGGTGATGCCTCTCCCTATGCATCCCAGTATTCCCCAGCCCTTCTTACTGCCCTCCCACATTGCTTGCCCACCTGTAAGTCATCTGATATGACTACCCCCAGGTTCTTTTCCATTTTTGTTGTTGTTAGTATCTCACCCCCCATTGTGTACTCTTTCCCTGGGTTTTTGTTTCCCAGGTGCAGTACCTTGCACTTCTTAGCAGTGAATCTAAGCTGCCATACATTTGACCATTCCTCTAACCTTGCCAAGTTCCTTCTCATCCTTTCCACCCCATCCTTGTGCATCAACTCTCTTGCAGATCTTTGTGTCATCTGCAAAGATACATACTTTTCCAACCAGTCCCTCTGCAATGTCGCTTATAAAGACATTGAAGAGGACCGGTCCTAATACTGAACCCTGCTGTACCCCACTAGTAACCCCCCTTTCTTCAGAGTGGACTCCATTTACTATGACCCTCTGTGTCCTATTCTCCAGCCAGTTCTTTACCCAGGCTATCATCTTGGGACCCACTTCCAGGCTGGCTAACTTGTATATTAATCCTTTTGTGTGGGACTGTGTCAAATGCCTTGCTAAAGTCTAGGTAGGCCATGTCCACAGCCCCTCCCTGATCTACTACTTTGGTCACCCAGTCAAAGAAATCTATTAGTGTCATCTGGCATGATCTTCCCACTGTGAATCCATGCTGCCTTGGGTCCTGTGCCCCTCTGGCCTCTAGGTACTCGACAGTTCTTTCCTTCAGAAGTGATTCCATAATATCATCACTGAGGTTAAACTAACAGGTCTGTAGTTTCCTGCTTCTGCCCTGCTCCTACTTTTGTGAAGGGGAATCACATCTGCCCTCCTCCAGTCCTGAGGTACCACCCTATCCTCCCATGATTTGTTAAAGAGGGTAGTCGATGGTGTCACTAGTCCTACCCTTAGTTCTTTTAGAATTCTGGGATGAATCCCATCAGGCCCCATTGCTTTGTCCACCTACAGTTTTAAGAGTTCTTTCAGAACCCTTTCTTCTGTATCCAGAGTGTTTCTATTGTTTGTTTTAGGTACCTCCCCCTCTTTATTTGTAAATACTGAGCAAAAATATTTGTTTAGTATCTCTGCCTTTCCATCGTCACCCTCTGCCCAGCCCCCCTTCCCTTTATTAAGTCTCACTATCCCTCCCTTGGTCTTCCTTCGCTCCCTGATGTACCTATAAAAGGTTTTATCCCCCTTCTTAACTGAGTTGGCTATCTTTTCCTCGGTTCAGGCCTTTGCTGTTCTGACTGCTTCCCAGTTCCTTTGCTTTAACTGATACAATTCTCTGTCCTGCTCCTTCTGTGATTCCTTGTACTTTCTGAATGCTTTCTTTTCTCTTGAACCTTCACTGTCACCTCCTTTGAGAACCATAGTGGTTTCTTACATCATTTTGTTTTGTTTTATTTGTTTCACACAAAGGCTTGTTGCCTCTGTGATGGCAGTTTTTATTATTCCCCATTGTTCTTCCACCCCTCCTTCCTGCCCATTTGCTAGTGCATTCCTTAGGCACTCACCCATTTTGGCAAGTCAGCCCTCCTGAAGTCCAGTACTTTTGCCTTTGTATGGCTTGACTCTATTACTGTGTTTATTGTGAACCATACTGTTCGATGGTCACTAGTTCCCAGATGGCTACCCACTTCTACATCTGTGATCCTCTCTCCATCTCCATTTGAGAGAACCAGGTCTAAGATTGCTCCCTGTCAAGTGGGTTCCATTACTAGTTGTCTAAGACATGCCCCATGTAGGGCATCTAGAATAACCCCACTCTTGGAAGTGGCTGCTGCAACTGCACTCCAGTTAACATCTGGCATATTCAGATCACCCATCAGCAATATCTCCCCTTTTTCTGCCATTCTAAGAATACTTTCTATCATTCCCTTGTCCATTTCCTCCCCCTGAGAGGGGGGTTTGTATACAACCCCTGAGCGCATTGTGGTGCCATTGACTGTCTCCAAATTGACCCACAGTGCTTCTTCTCCTCCCTGTTTACCCTTTTGTTCTGTTGCTTTGATTCCTTCCCTTATGCAGAGAGCTACTCCTTCTCCTCTTTTACCCTCCGTGCCCCTCCTGTAGATAGTGTATCCTGGTATGTTTACGTCCCAGTCATGGTTCTATGTGTACTATGTTTCTGTGACTGCCACGATATCCAGATGTTCCTCCTCCATCAAGGCCACTAATTCAGGAAGCTTGTTACCCAGACTACGAGCATTGGTACTCATTGCTCTCCATTTTTTGATGGCTTTACCTTTTGTAGCAGCATCCCTCACTGACTTTTCTACCTCTGTCTTTTTCTCATTTAGTATCCTGTTTTGTAGGGGGAGGCTGGAATTTTTCTGCTGCTTATCAGTGCCTCCCCCTTGACTAGTTTAAAAGCTTGCCAATGAAGTATTTAAACTGATTGCCCAAAAGACTTGTTCCCTTCCAGGACAGATGCAGACCATCCTGCCAGGATAGGCTGGTGTCCCTCCAGGTGGAACCCAGTCCCCATGAAGCCAAACCTCTGTGCTCCACACCATTTTTCAAACATTCAAACTGATGGTGCAAAGTACCCTTGCCTCACCCATGCCACTGACAGGCAGCACCTCTGAGAAGGATACTGTGTGAAGCACTTGTCTTAGGCACACCCAGCTCTACAAAGTCCTTCTGCACTGCTCTAATCTCATGATGAGCCAAGTCATTTGTCCCTAGGTGGACAATGACGCCCAGTTCAGACTCCCGTGCAACTGTTCTCGTGATCCTAAGGATGCGCTTTCTGTCCCTCCCAGGCAGGCACCTTTTTTCAGTTTTCCCTGCTCCCCCCAGTTCTATCCCCCTAATAACTGAGTCCCCCACCAGGAGCTGCTTCCTTTCCCTGTGGTGTCCTCTGCCTCCTTCCTGAGGACCTCCCTTGTGACAGTTGTCTGCAACCTCCTTAGTCTCCTCTGCGGGTGCATCCATAGGAGAACTATGCTCCCCCAGAATGGTGTATAGATTGTGGAGTGGAACACCTGACTGGGTGTGCCTCTGTTCCACCACCCTTACCCTCCCTGAGCCCACTGTGGTCCAACTGCTGTGCTTTCTTCATAACCTCTGAGGTAGTGGTGGTGGCTCTGGTGCTCCCTGGATGGGGGAGGTTCCCTTAGTACTGTTCAGTGCGGCCTGGAGGAAGGTTCCCTTACTACTGTCCAATGTGACCTGAAGATGGGCAACTTCCTCCCTTAGGGCAGAGAGTTGTCTGCAAACAGGGCAGCATCTCAGCCTCCAGAAACACTCCCGGAAGACTGCTGCCCCACAGACATTACATTGCACTACTCCCCACATGTCTGTCTACCTTCTTGTTTTTTTTTGGTTTTTGTGTGTGTGTGTGTGATTGGTTTGTTATATAGAAATATATATATTATATAATGTGTATGCTTATATTGTCAGTGCAGTGTGCTGGAGAGGATATGACAGTGATATGCACCTTGCCCTCTTGAGGAAATGATGTCAGAACCCCAGGTATAAAATAACTATTTCCAGGGAGGGGTGGGAAGGGTTTGAGCCTAAACTGTGCCCTCATGAAACAATCGGATAAAAGCTCTGACCTACCACTGTGATGAGTGCCCTCCTTTCAGCAAGGTGCCCTACATGACAGTTTGACAGAGAAAATACCCTGCTAATCAAACAGAGAAAAATCCAAACATCCAAGTCAGACACAGGTAAACCTCCCCAGCCCTGAAACAGCCTGGTGACTTGTGCTCTGAAAGCAGTCAGCCCCAAAACACGTCAGCTGTGCACAAGGACAGACACAGTAAACAGCATTCAGTCCCTCTAGGTTTAATCTCTTCCTGCACTGAATATCTTAACAATTGTAACAAAAGTAAAGCAAGGTCCACCTCCCTGTGTTGATTGAAAGACTTCCTTTTCTTATAATTCTAAGTTCCTTATTTCACCTTTCAGTTAGAAGTAGCCTCCACCTGAAGAAAATTAACTTTCCTAAGGAATCTGCTACAAACCAAAGACAGTTGTAAATTGTAAGGTTCACCTCCCTCTGTTGTGAGCAAAACTATTGTGCCCCCCCCCCCCGGAGTCTCCAGGTCGTATGCCTCACCCTCAGTCAGGGTTGACGCAACTGGACACTCCTGACAGGCTTTGTGCCTCCACCGTGACAGACTCCCAGATCAAGACTCTGTGGATTTTGACTTCTGGGGAGGGAAGAGAACCTTCTGCTTGGCATTGTTGTTGCTGTCAATTGCTGCACATCAGGCCCTCTGTGCTTCCTGTGATAGGTTCTTGTGGTCCAGGCTAGATCAGCTCCTAGCCTCCTTGCCTGATTTGGAGGTAACCAGACAAGCCATTGCACTTCCTCCAAGAGGCCTGGAGCAAGCAAGGCACCAAGTGAGGGCATCTAACGATGTCAATGAGGTAGCTTCCAGGGTCGCAGGAACAGCGATCTGCATTAGGAGGATGGCATGGCTGCGTTTTTCCCGGTTGTCAACCTTAGCCCGGCATAGGGTGATTTCCTCTGCCTACCGGAGAAGTACCTTTTCTCCCAGAAGGTGAGACGGCATCTGTTGCGGCACCTTTCCTACTCCGGGGTCCTGTCTCACTCTCTCCAGTCTCGGGCCTCGCCAGGCCCACAGAGGTTCTCCCTCTCAGTATCTCACCCACTGGGGGCTAAGGATTTAGTCCCATAGGGTCCCGGGCCCCCTTCGGGAGGGCTCGGTACTCACCCATGTGTGATGACTGGTGAAGATTGACAGATAACATATAAAAATTATGTACCTGCCGTAATTCTTGATCTTTCTGTGTATCTTCACAATTCCCACCCTCTATCCCCCTGGGGCCTCAGTCTCTGGGTTCCCTTCCCTCTGCGTGCCCTTTCCTCTTCCCCTCCTTCCCGTTGGTCAGGATTGGGGTGACCTTGGCCACCCAGAGGAATTTTTCCTTCTTCCTTTGGTTGATGGAGGAGGAGTGAGAGGGGGCTGTTCTCTTCATTGCCTTCGGCTTCCACCCCTTTGGGGTGGGATGATGGTTGCTGCCCCTTCTCTCCTCCTCTGGAACTTGTCCTTAAGGTCTAATCCTCTCTCCTTGTTTTTAAGAGGGGTCCCCCTCCCCTTTTCTTATTTTGGTTGGTCAGGGGAAGGGACAGCCTTCGGCTCCTGGTCCCTCCTATCTCTTATTACATTGTGTCACTCCGCAGGAGTATGCTTGCCAAATTCCTGTGCCTTGGATTTGGTGGCCTAACCAGGCTTGCAACTTCCTGGGCAGTAAGTCCTTCCAAAATTGGGAACAGACCGCGAGCTTTGAGTTTGTCCCCTTCTCTCCCACTTAACGTTCAAACACCATGAAGTCTTGCTATTATTAGGACCTATGCAGTTAGCCTCTGGCTCTGAACTGCCCCGGAGAGGAAACAGTTAACTCCAGAGTAATCTGGAGTTCCACAGCGCGAGGGCGCTGTTCAAAGCTCTATCTGGCCAGTTTCAAATGAAACTGCCAGATTCTTTACTCCGCTTTCACTGAACAGTCGCCTCCGAGATCAGCTCCTTCAGCTCGGTTCATTTCCGGTTCAAGCGAGTTTATTCGGTTCATTTGAACCGGCAAAAGTGTTTATTTTACCGCGTTTTCGGTCAAAAGCTCTATCTGGTAAACCGTAAGTACAAGTATTTAAGTCTGTGTGGAAATTCATTATCGGTTCAGTCTGAACCGATCGGTTTGCTTTAAATAACGATTTATTCATTGAATGGGCTTTTAGAAGTGCGGTTCCCGGTTCTTATCAGTTCTAAAAAAACCTTGGATTAATCTTTTTTTTTTCAAATACCCGTGACACATTTAGTAACCGATAGGGGTGTCTTGCCTGGCACGGCCGTTTAAAGGGCAAGTTTTTTGGTTAGGCTGGCATTATGTCTGAGAAACCCAAAAGAAAAACCGGGCCCACTGGGTTTCAACACTGTGATGTCTGTGGGGAAGCCTTTGCCAAGGCTGACCCACACACCACTTGTGTCTATTGTCTGGGGGCTGACCACCTCCTGTCAGACTGCCAGGTGTGTAAAATTTCTGCAGCCACCCTGGAAAGAGATTGGGCGGCTAGGGAACCAGAGGCCAAAAAGTCCGCTGACCCGATGGCCAGCCCGGTCCAGCACCCACTGACCAGAGGGAGTGCCCTCTGACCAGGGCGAGACTTCCTCGGGCCAAAGAAAGGCTGGTTCAGAGGAACCAGTCCCAGTAAAAAAGACAAAGAAATCAGCTGGTCTGGAGTCCAAAATTGTCTCTCCAACTGCTGCAGAGATAGCAAAAGCCATACAGATTGTTCAGTCTTTGTCTCAGGGACTTGTTGAACCCCCTACAGTTGGTAAAAGGGTGGCTCGTTCAGGTCCAGTGGTTCAAGATTATGATGTTGAGGATTTTATGAACCACAGGAGGGGAGGAGGAATTTGATCAGTGTATTTGTGACTGGAAGGTCTGACGTGCTCATTGAGCCGGACATTTCTCCAGACAGACCCTTAGAATCTCCCCTTGCTGTCTGAGTCCCTTCTCATTTTAGGTTTTATAAAAGGTGGCAGAAACCCTCCGGCTCCCTTTAGAGGAAGCTGTGGATGAGCAAGAGGAGCCTGATTATGTAGAAATGATGGATATTCCAGAGTCTAGAAGGTTGTCTATTCCTTTGCATAAGTCATTTAGGAAGCAAACAACAAAGATTTTAAAAAATCCTCATTCTGTTCCTCCTGTAGATAAAAAAATGGACAGAAGGTATACTTTATCAGGCCCTGATACAGACACTGAGCAGTGTAGTCATGTAGGTGTTGTTCAAGCTGCAGCCTGTGACAAGGCTAATATTCCCCTGGCCTCACATCCTCCTGATAAGGATTCCAGGAAGACTGATGCCATGGCGAAAAAACAATATATGGCAGCTTCGGTGGGACTCAAGCAGGCTAATTATATGGCTTATGGCTAGATATCAGAAATCTAGATGGGACACGATATTGCAGAGCAGCCAAGCAGGCCCAGTGCCAGCTGGCTAGTGAGTTGGAACAAGTGGCTGCTGATGGCATTGAAGCCTCTAAAGTTCAATTTCATACTGCTGTTGATGTTAATGATGTTTCCTCTAGGGTCATGGCCACTTCTGTAGCTCTCATGAGGTTGGCATGGCTCAGATGCACTAATCTGTCCCAAGATACTCAGTCAAGGCTATAGATTTTCCTGTAGTAGGAAATTCTCTGTTTGGGGATCAAACAGAAAATTACATGAAAAAGATGGATGAATACAGAACTACCTACAAAAGTGCTCAAGCTAAGGAGAGGCATGCCACTCCACAGAGGCATGCCCTCAGGGGTAGGGGCAGGCCTTACCACAGGCCTTTTATCAAGTTCAAGCTCTTCAGCCTTTGCACAGGGTTTTTCAGAGGCAGAGGTAGCGGGGCACAGGCAGACCGTCTCCCTCTCCTCAGCCTAAAGCTGCTGCCAAGCAGGCACTCTGACAGGGTGCCCAGGGCCGATTCTCCTGTACCGGTTGGGGGCAGGTTAGCTTATTTCAGCCAGAACTGGTTGTCCCTAACTTCGGACAAATGGGTTCTGGAGGTGGTAAGCCAAGGTCTGGTTCTCAGTTTCAAACAGTTTCCAAAGATGAGAGCCAGACATTTTCCACCTGCAAATCCTTCAGAAGCCCTTGCTTTGGAAGCAGAGGCTGCAAAGCAGTGGAAAGGGTTCCTCCTTGCCATCAGGGCAAGGGTCTGTACTCGAGATATTTCCTTACCCCAAAAAAGTCAGGAGAATGGCGGCCCATCCTAGATTTAAGGTTCCTGAACAAGCATCTTTTGAAACCAAAGTTCAAAATGTTAACTCTGGCAATGATTTTGCCTTTCCTAAGGCCAGGGGACTGGCTAGCTTCCCTGGACCTCAAGGACGCCTATTTTCATATCTTGATCAGGCCTTCTCACCGAAAGTACCTCAGGTTCGAACTACCTTCTGGCCACTACCAGTTCAGAGCAATGCCCTTCGGCCTTACCTCTGCTCCAAGGGTTTTCACAAAATGTCTAGCTGCGGTAGTGGCTCATTTAAGAAGGCAAGGGGTTGCTGTGTTTTCTTACCTGGACGACTGGCTCATAGTAGGTCAGTCTCCAGATCAGGTAAAATCCCACTTGCAAGTCACCCAGCAGCTTCTCACTTCCCTGGGATTCCTGTTGAATTTTCCAAAGTCAGTTCTGGAACCAGTTCAGGTACTAACTTTCATAGGTGCAGAATTGAATACAAAGTCAGCCAGGGCATTTCTTCCTTCGGAAAGAGTGGACAAACTCATTGCCCTGGCATCCTCCTTTACCCTGCGGGTCTCTCGACCAGCAAGGCACTTTCTGCAACTCCTAGGGCACATGGCTGCTTCCACAGCTGTCGCAGGAGCAAGATTTCAGATGAGGGACATCCAGTTCCACTTGAGGTCCTACTGGTCTCAAAGGAAGGACCACCTTACCAAATTAGTCCCAGTGACCAAAACCCTGATCCTGGCCCTTCAGTGGTGGCAGGATCAAAGCAATTTAACTCAGGGGGTTCCCTTCTTACCCGTTCTTCATTCCCTCACCCTCACCACGGATGCCTCCCTGTTAGGGTGGGGGGCTCACTTGGGCGACCTTTCCACTCAGGGAGTGTGGTCCCCTCAGGAATCTCTGCTCCACATCAATCTCTTGGAACTCAGAGCTGTTCTCTTAGCTCTCCAGGCTTTTCAAGCTTTTTCAGCTACTGTCCAGAACAAAGGTAGTTCAAGTCAGGACAGACAACACCACAACAATGTGGTACATCAACAAGCAAGGGGCACTGGTCTTCAGTCTTGTGCAATCAAGCAATGAAGTTGTGGTCTCTGGCTTCCCTCCTGAACACCTCCTGATAGCAGTTCACCTTCCAGGAAGGACAATGTCTCGCGGATGCCCTCAGCAGGATTTCTCGGGCCGTCAAGATGGACCCTGAATCCTCTGGTGCTGGGGTCAGTCTTTGCCAGACGGGCACCCCTCAGATAGATCTTTGCAGCCCCAGACAACCACCAACTTCCTCTGTTTTGTTGCAGGCCTCCAGTGCTGGGATCAGTCCCTCTGGACGCCTTTCAGTTGGATTGGAAAGGGAAGTTCCTGTATGCCTTTCCCCCCTTCCCTCTCCTATTCAGGGTACTAGTAAAAATCAGAACTCAGCCCTGCAAAGTGATTCTGATTGCTCCAGACTGGGCCAGACAGCCCTGGTACCCTCTTCTCCTGTCCCTGACATTCCACCCTCCCCAGAGCCTGCCCAGGACCCACGACCTGCTGGCCTGTGCACAGGGGAGAAGTGGTATCCTGACCTCACCTCCACCTCAAGGCCTGGTTCTTGAGGAGCTAGAATTTGCTGATTTACACCTTTCTCAAGGTGTCCTGATATTTTAAAGGCTTCTAGGAAGCCTTCCACTAGAGCCACTTACAAGTCTAAGTGGAAGAGGTTTTCCTTCTGGTGTTCTGAGAAACAAATTGTACCAGAATCTGCTGACTTGGCCATTTTATTGGACTATTTGGTCCATCTAAATTCCCTAGGCCTCAAACCAGCTACCTTGAAGGTTCATCTGGCAGCTGTTTCTGTTTTTGTATCTGCAGGGAAACCTGTTTCCCTCTCCTCTCACCCTGTGTTTTCCAAGTTTTTTAAGGGGTTACTTCACACTAACCCTCCCTTTCGGGAACCAGCTCCTGCCTGGGACCTGAATGTTTGCATTGCTCAGCTAATGCAATCCCCCTTTGAGCCTCTGTCTTCGGCAGATCTCAAGTTTTTACCTGGAAGACTGTTTTTCTAGTGGCTATCACTTCTGCTAGATGTATAAGTGAATTACAAGCCCTGTCAGTGGAAAAGGATTTTATTTCTTTTCACAGAGATAAGGTAGTCCTCAGGACTAACAGAAAGTTTTTACCTAAAGTGGTTTCAGATTTTCATCTCAACCAATCCATCTCTCTTCCAGTATTTTTCACTGAGCATTCCTCCTCAGGGGAGAGGAGATTGCACAGCCTGGACGTCAAAAGAGCCCTAAGCTACTATTTGGAACGCACCAAGAGTCACAGGTTCGAATCCCTCCAACTCTTCCTTACCTATGGAGAAGTTGGCAAAGGGAGACCTGCCACTAAGAGGACAATTGCAAGGTGGATTGTCTCTTGTATCCAGTTCTGTTACCAAAAACTAGGTAGAGAACCTCCCTCAGGACTGAGGGCTCATTCTACCAGGGTATAGCTGCATCTCCTGCAGCTGCTGGAGATATTCCCATTTGGAAATTTGCCAGCTGCTACCTGGAAAACAGTCCACACCTTCAAGCATTATTCCCTGGATGTCCAGTCCAGAGAGATGCTCTGCTTTGGCACAGTTGTGCTTCAGAGCCTATTCCCAAGTAGGTTCTGCCCTCCTCCATGGAGGTACTGCTGTATAATCTGCATAGGTCCCATATTAAGCAAGATTCATGGTGTTTGAAGAAAAAATTACTCACCTTAGTAATTGCTTTTCTTCTCATGGAGTCTTGCTATATTAGGACAACCTCCCTCCTACCCCTCTCAGAACTCCTGTTTGAGTGCGGGTTGGCAAATTAGTGCAAGCACTGTGTCATGCCATTTTAGTTCTCCTAGTCCCCCTTGTTTCATTTGGGTCAGGGAACTAGGTAATTTCTTTTTTGTTATATAGATGGCCCTCCCTGGACTTGAGTTTTTGGGGGAGAGGGGGCCTATTAGTGCTTGTCAGGAGTGATTCTAACAATAATAGGTAATATTGTTATTATTCTGTGATTGTTGTTGTGTTTTTGTTGTTCTACTACTGGTAGGTAGCCAATGGCTAGTGTAGACTTTTTTCCACACAGACTTGCTATGTTAGTTTAGCTTCGAAAAGAACCTGGCAGTTTCATTTGAAACTGGCCAGATAGAGCTTTGAACAGCGCCCTCGCGCTGTGGAACTCCAGATTACTCTGGAGTTAACTGTTTCCTCTCCGGGGCAGTTCAGAGCCAGAGGCTAACTGCATAGGTCCTAATATAGCAAGACTCCATGAGAAGAAAAGAAATTACTAAGGTGAGTAATTTTTTCTTTCCTTCCTTCCTTCCTTCCTTCCTTCCTTCCTTCCTTCCTTCCTTCCTTCCTTCCTTCTTTCTTTCCTTCCTGAGATTGGGGCCCCTCCCAATCCCCTTAGTTTTTCTTTCCCTCCTTCATCGGTCCTCTAAGTTGTTTATTTCTCCTTTTAGTTCTTATATCTTTTTCTTTGTCTGTCCCTTGGACTTCCTTGTGCCACCCTCCCAACCCTACTTCTTACCATACAGCAACTCAGAACTAGCGGGAGGGTGAGGTCGATGACACCTAACAGCCAACTCACAAGCGCCACGTAGTGCATCGGCCTTGAGGGTGGCGCCATCGGTGCATCGGCTCTGCCCATCAAAAAAAAAAAAAGGAGCTCCCGCGGGGTTGTGATCTCCAGTCGACTACCCATGTGTGATGAATGATGAAGATACACAGAAAGATTAAGAATTATGGTAGGTACATAATTTTCATTTCCTGCTACTACTGAGCACCATCAGTATAGTGTGCAGCTGCGCAGTCCCCATTGACACAGTAGGCCTCTTCTGGTGTCAAGCACTAACAGAAAACCCAGCATTGATGGAATGGCGAACCTCAGAAAAAAAAAAAAGATAAAACGGATGAGGGCCATCTACCAGGGCCCTAAGTCAATCAAAAGAAAGGAAAAAAAAAAAAATAAAGGGAATTCTGTTTTGTTTTTCCCTTTCTCTAGTCTCCCTTTACCTACCTTGAGTATGCCAACCTCTATGTGGGTACATCCCTATTAGTTGCTAAATGCAACCTGTACCCACTGGATACCATCCAAATCTATTGTACTTGACAGTAGCCTTGTCTGTGGGGGTGTGCTGAGCACTGTATTGCATCAACCTGAACTAGCCTTGGCACGGGGTACATCCCTGCTGCTTGCAGGAATAGGCAGATCAGTTTTCTGCCGTGGTTTTCTTCAGGCTATGCCAATCAATTTCTTCTTACTTATTTGGTTGCCATGGGTCGTACAAGAATCAGTCTTCTCCATAGATTCTAACTAATGGGTCTGTACCAGAGGTGCTAGAAAGCCACAGGAACCAAAACTTTTCTGGGAGCTTGCAGCGTGACTAGGCCCTACACGTGTGTCATGCGTGTATTCTCCAAAACCACTTCAGTTCCTTTCTTCTCACCCTTGAGTGTGCAGCATTATGAAACTGGTACAAACAATCTTGGCTCCAGGGTGAAAGTAGCTCCTGGCAAAACGGACTCCACACCTCATGAATACCCTTACACTCCACTGCGTAGCAGCATACAAAAAGCCATGCTGCATGTCCACACACAGCACGTACGTACCTGTGAACAGATAACAACCCGGCTCTTGTCTCCCTCATCTGTCACGCAGCCTCTTGCTCCCTGGTTGTCAACCATCTCTTGGTTCTTTTTTTTTAAATTTCAAATCCTTCCAAATGTACAGCTCCATCTGCGTCTCATGCATGCCACACGAAAAGGAGCCGCAGATTACCATCCTTATCTATTTCTTTAATAAAAAAGACAGTCTTACTCCCAAAGTTGCTGTGTTAATTTATACATTTGCCTGCCACTGTGCCCCTATTTGACTGCTGCTTCTTAAACACTAATTACAGGCAAATGCAGCCTATCCTTTCTTGACACTGACACGTTAACGGCTGAAGCCACTGCCTGCTCTACTTTAGCATTTAGTACTCCTTACATATGGCATTAGTGCCACATGCTGGCACTAAGAAAAAAATGCAGTGGTCAAACTGGTCTATTTTTTTTTTTGCTAGGAAACTTTGATTTAAAAATGTTTTTCTAAATCTAATAACCACGGCCAGCCTAGTGGCACTGAGGGATGAGGCACTAGACACCTTACCTTGTACTACGCCAGCAACCCGTGTTCCAGAACGAGCTTGGGTGCCAGAGGTTGGCAGATTTGGAAAAGGATTGACCGTCCGAAGGACTGCTCTCCTTCTCCAGTGAAGGGGACATTAGAGTTTGGCACTCTGCTGGCCCCCACTAGAGACTGGGGGGGCAATGCACCAACGCTGCAGAAGAGAGGCGGAGATGGGGCAGACAACTGAAGGAGTGTGTGCAGACGCATGTGTGTTCCCTCTGCTGGCATCATTCTGTACTCCTCCCCATATGGAAGAAAAACAGAAAAAAAATTCCTAGACAGTGTGAAGGCTGCCCTGATGGCGCTGCCACAGACGTGCACAAGTTAGCTCCCTCCTGGGCCCACCCTCCAGGTTTCCACAGTGTGGGGTAAGTACCCGCTGTGATACGGCCTGAAAGGGGCTGTAGCTGGGAGGTGTGAGCTCTAGCCGTGACCAGGACAGCAGCTGTGAAGGCTGGCTGGAAGTGGGGGAACCAAAGGCAACCCCCAGCCAAAGGACATAAAATACTAAGGGAAAAAAAAATCTAATAATCAAAAATTTTTTTTATATATATAGATTTTTGTACACTTTTATCCCCGTTTTCTCACACCCCCTGTCTCTGGCACATGGACGCATGTGGAGGCATGCACGCCATGCGTCAAGATGCCCTCTCTTCGTGTTGCTCCCTCCACCTGCACTGACACCAGACCTCCACCCGGTGGCGGCAGGACTACAGAAGGGCAACCACCTCCCCCAGGAGAGGAGAGCTGCTATAAGGCTGCTCTGTATTGCTCCTCCCTCCCTCAAGCCGGCACCCTGATGACCCTAGTTCGTTCCCGAACGAGGGTCAGCAAGGTAATGTGTCCAGCACCTCAGCACTCTGCACTACTGGGCTGGCTCCAAAAAACATACTGTGTACCATTTAGTGACAGGAAACATTTCATAATCTCAATAAGGCACTCCAGTGGGTGTTTTATGGTGGGATAATGGCCCTTCTTGGGTGGTGGAAGCACTGAGCTTTGCCTCATACTTCAGCCCTACCCGAGGTGTGCTGTTATCCCACCATAATGTATCCCCTGTTGTGCCTTATTGCTTAAGTAGCATCACTGCTCTCCTTGTTGGAGACGGAACTTCACTGTCTAAATAATAGCATTCAGTTCTTCAGTTTTAGTTTAAAACAGAGGTTTCTTTTATTGTTTTGTGTCAGTTTAGTTAGTTTGACAAACAAAAATTTCAAACCCTAGGAATCCCTCACCTATGCTTAACAGCTGCCGCCATTCCCCTTGAATGAGCCACCCCAGAGCTTAGAATTTTATGCTAATAAGGGAATCTTAGAAATGAAATTCAAAACTCTGCTGTGTGGTCATGCACACCCTGACATTCTAATTGCAGATTTATTTCTCTGCTTAAAGAAAGCAGATACCCCAAAGTCGTCTTTTCACTTCAGAGTGGATTATGGTTTATTGTTTTATTATTTGAAGTATAGTGTTTCTCTTCATGTTAGTTATCGCCTGATTACTGTGTGCTAGGGTGTTTTTTTGGTTGAATTTTTCATGATTCTTTGGTTCCACATTAGTTCTAGGCAAGAGAGAAGGCCGATCTTCCTGGACTAAGTCTGCACCACTCATTCACACTAGTAGGATAGCGCCGGAGGCGCTAGGACCAAGCGGGAGCCAAAAATTTTCTGAAGGGCCGGCGCTGAGGTAGGACCATGCATGCACGGCACTGCAAGACTGACTCGCGCCTGTGTAGGCTATCTCGGCGTCGACCCTCCAACCGCCTCAGTTCCTTTTCTCCCGCCATCAAGTGCGCTTGGATGTCGACGTCGCTCGTCTGCCGGAGTCAAAGTTTTCGTCTATACGACAGCAGCTTTTAGTGTTTAATTTTTTTGTTCTACGAACAAGAAGATTATGAAGAAATTCTTTCCTGCCATCCACGGAGTTGTCCTTAGACGGTAGCGGTGACGGTAGGAAGACTTCGTTTGAAAGTTGTTATGGCAGAGGGGCTGTGCCCAGTCCGCCACCCTTAAGTAATGGGGGGGGGGTGTCTGACTATGGACAGTCCTGTGCTCGGCAGGGAGGACAGTCCACCAAAGCATGAATCTGGCGGCGCCGGGGATCCGGCTCCACTTAGCCTCGAGCTCTTCTTCTTCATTTGGGAAAGAAGAATTGGTGTCACGAGGCTGCCATTATATGTCTGCACGAGGTTGTCGTTGGAAGGGGCGATAGGCTGAACCGACCGTGGGTTCCCTGCTCTGCCCTAACGGCTGCATATTTGACTCGGACTCATCTCTGTCCTCGTTGGAGTTCCGGTGAGCAGTTTCACCTCTGGGGCGCTCCTGTGGAGCAGGGGGTTTGACTCCTTCTTTTCTGGTTGTGTTTCAGGTTTTGGGGCCTCCGGGCCTCAGAGCCGTTGGACCGGAGCCGGGTCAATTGGACCAGAATGAGCGCGGTGCCCTCTTGGTGCCTTCGCCATCATGTCAGCCCCTTGTGCCTACCCCTCTTCCTTTTCCATGCTAGGGCCGGCACAGGCACCACCTTTCTCCATCTTTTCCATTGGCTTTCCATGGTGTTTTTCCTGGTGCAGTGCCCGACACCTTGGTGGCACCGCAGGTCCGGTGCCATGCCACTGGTTTGGCATTGGTGCCATAGGCGGCGCTGCTGGTGTTTGGTTTGGTGCCGGGACTCGGCACCGTGGCTTGGTGCCATGGTCGGCACCATACTCAGTGCCGCAGTCGGCGCCGTGGCTCGGTGCCATGCTCAGCACCATACTCGGTGCCGTGGCCGGTGCCGTACTCGGTGCCGTGCTTGGTGCCATGTTCGGTACCATGCGGTGCCGTGCTCGGCACCGTGGATCAGCACCATGGCTCACACTGCACACGGTGCCATGCTTGGCTCCCTGGGTGCTTCATTGCCGGCGCCTAGTGGTGCTGTGGGTGTCTCACGGTGCCGCGGGCAGCGCCTGGCACCGTGGGTGCTGCGGGCGGTGCCGTGCACCTGTGGGTGCCACGGGCGGCACCACTGGTGACACCGTGCACCTGCAGGTGCCATGGGCAATGACGTGCATGGGTGACACCGTGCACCCGTGGGTGGCGCCGTGGATGGCGCTGTTCACCCGTGGGTGGCACCGGGCACCCACAGGTGGCACTTGGCACCTGCGGGTGGTGCCTGGCACCCACAGGTGGCATGGGGCCATTGGTGCCCATGGGTGCCATGGGTTTCTTGGGTGCCATGGTGCCATGGGTTTCTTGGGTGCCATGGTACCATGGGTGCCATGGGCATCGGGGGTGCCCTTGCGTGCCATTGCTGCTGTTGGTACCGAGGATACCTGCAGGTTCCGCCGTGGGTGCCCTCTGGTGTCTCTCAGGTTGGCATGGTACTGCTTGGTGCCCTCCTGTGCCACTTGTGGATGCTGGTGCCAAGGGTGCTAGTTGGTGCTGTCTGACAGAACTAGGGAAAGATCTCTTTTTGCAGACCTCTCTTCCGCAGGACTTGTGTTGGGATGTTTCCATGGAGTGAAGTCCTATTCTGCGGATTATTTTCCACACATTTTAGTGGGTGGCGGTCTGCATCGGATCTCCTCATCCAGCGGTTTTCCGCTGGTGGGACTCTTCTCTTCTGTTCTGTCAGCAGAATCTCTCATTCTGCTCAGCACTTTCTCAGCCCCCTACATGGTGCCAAGCTCCTCAACATCCTTCCTGGTGGCGGAGTCTCTAGTGGCTCTAACCTAGACCTCTTTTGGAGTCCTTTTGTGGTAGAAAGGCATCTAGATGAGTCTCTCCCTGTCCTTCTGGTCAGTGATACAGCGGATGACTCATTTTATATACTGAAAGAAACGCCCTCTCTAGCATCAGAGTCTGTGATGCAAGCTCTTTTAGTAGTTCCTCATTTATGGGGTCCACCATAGTGTTCAGAATATACCTCTGCATCTAGACTTTTTCAGTGGTCAAGACAATTACACTCTTTGTAACATTTTAATTCAATGGTTGGGAGCCGCACAGACTGTTCCGCTCCTTTGATAGGGGTATACAGCCCTCTTTTGATGCTGCCCCTCTGGTGGCTGCTTCGCCACAGGTAGTTAACATCTGTCTAGCTAATATTAGTCCAGTCAAGGGTTCAGTTATGGATCCTCAGGCTCCTCCTG
Source organism: Neoceratodus forsteri (assembly GCA_016271365.2). Lineage (NCBI taxonomy): Eukaryota > Metazoa > Chordata > Ceratodontiformes > Ceratodontidae > Neoceratodus > Neoceratodus forsteri. Next base: position 1,320,005,835 of record CM028131.1, read on the forward strand.
CTCCTCAGAGGAATGACATCCTTGTCATTTCTGTATCAAGCAATCCTTGCCAAATAGCAGCCAGCAACCTTGTCTGGCTTGGACTAATGATATTTTTAAAAAAAAAAGGCCTAGTTGGAATTTCCCGATACCGCACTTGGATCTGATCAGGTTCCGCCTCAACCCTGAGGCGGTCGTCTCTAAACTTCAGTAAAGAGTACCTGTTTTCTTCTACCCCTAGGGGGCAGTCCGATCCAGCGGTGGTATAGCTCACCTCTTTCCTGTAGAGAATGTCTCTTATTCCAAGATATTTCCAAAACCTAGGCGTCTAACCAGTCTGTTAGTCCCTTTTTGTTTTTTAATTAGGCTTTCTTCTCTTGATCAGAGCCTTACAGCAACAGAAGTGACTCTTCAGCAAGTCAGAACTTAGATTCCTAATTCCATGTTTGCTTCAACTTAACAGATGACATGCTCCTTTCTTGACCATTGGTCAAGTAGGTCTTTTTTGAGGTAGCTTTGCAAATATTCACATACAGTCATACACATAGGGGCAGGATGATCCCCTTTTGGATTATGCAGTGACTAGGATTTGATTCTACAAGGCTACTACAAGAAGCTTCTAAGTTGTGCTTTGCCTTCCATCGGAAGTTTTCAGTGACTTAGTACAAACCTTTTTCCTTGATGAGCTAACCCCCCTCAGGCCTTCTTTTGCTCACCAGGTAAGGGGTTCAAGTGCTACTGGACCTGTTGTTTGCAGGTCAGCCACATTGGTAGTGGGGGGTTCCGGGCTCGCCGGGTCTACTCCTGAACTCAGAGCACTTTACCTCCGGCTCTTGCAGTTCCTGGAGGTCCTTTTAAATTAGATTAGTGCATGTCTTTGACACTATTAATTTTGGTCCTAGATCAAATCGTGAGGCTAGAGTTCTTGCCGCTCTCCTAGAGTAGTTGCGGCTGCCTGGCGGACTTTCTTTTTTTTTTTGCCCATTGTCGTCGGCAAGGTGACGAGTTACAACTCGAGCGTTTATCTTGTAGGCACTCTCTTATAGATGCTTTTACTAGACAGCTCTTTTTATTAACAGGACAGTCCTTGGCTGTTCTTTCTGAGTGAACCCTATCTCCTACCACCCTACTCAGGGTTGTTGATTTTAGCTTGGTACTCTCCCACTAGTGTGAATGAGTGATGGAGACTTAGTCCAGGAAGATATGGAAATGACGTACTTACCGTAATTGTTGATCTTCTTGGACAGTCTCCATCACTCATTCACACGCCCACCCACCATCCCCTGGGTTCACTCGTTTTTCTTTCCTGGTCTTCATGGCCTATGGTTCAGACTGTGAAGACATTGTTCTTTGACCTTTCTTACAAAGGCCATCTGGGCCCTTTCAGGCCCAGAAACTCAGAATGAGTTATTCTCATTAGTTACGCTGCACCTCCTTGGTCGAAAAGGTACTGTGGCGGTTGGGGGGTTGACGCCGAGATAGCCTACACAGGCGCGAGTCAGTCTCATGGTGCCGCACGTGCGTGGTCCTACCTCGGCGACGGCCCTTCAGAAAATTTTTGGCTCCTGCTTGGTCCTAGCGCCTCCGGCACTATCCCACTAGTGTGAATGAGTGATGGAGACTGTCCAAGAAGATCAACATTTACGGTAAGTACGTAATTTCCATTTTTGTGTCACAGTTTCTGCTTTTAGGGAATTGTGTATTTGTCTCTAAGAAAAAAGTTCTTACTGTTTAAATTACTGTTTTGACATGATTTGTTGGGGATATACTTGGTTCCATTTTTTCCAGGAACTAAGACGATAAATTGGCTTTATTACTGTTTGAATGTCATTAGGTGTTCATTTTAAGTGCCACAGTTCTACTTAAAAGGAACTGAACTGCATTTGTTACTTGAAACCCCTTCTCTTTAATATGGGTCTTTTTCTATGGTAAAATTACTGCTTTTGGGAACCAGAACTTTCTTAAAACATTTGTCAGTGTTTGGCATGACTGGCACACCCAAAAAGAAAACGAGACTCACAGGCTTTAAAAATTGTTAAATTTGTTTTCAACTCCTGGCTAAGGCAGACTGCCACAAGTTGTGTTTTAGGTGCCTAGGTCTAGATCACAATCTTGTCAGTTGTGAGCTTTGCATTAAATTTTGCTCTAAAATGTAAAAGAAAAGAGCTAAAATAATTAGAAGAACTGATGACTTCTCAGTCTGTCTCCATGTCACCTAAAGGGTCCAGTCCCTCAAAGTAAGTAGCATTCCCTGTCATAGTGGACAGGTAAGACAGAAAGGGATACAAAAGATGGTTTGGAAGTCAGGGTGTGTGAATAGGGGGACTCTCAAACCATTAAAAATAAAAAAGCCATTGAGCAAACACCAGAGATTATGTCTGCCAAGAAAAAAACAAAAGGAAAAACATGTCGCTGTCCCTCCTCCTGAAGAAGGAAAGGAGCCACCAGTAGACACTAATAATATACCTCCACTACAGGACATGACAGAAGCATGGCAATTCCTCCAGGCATTCCTGGCCGTGGGGAACTGTTGTTGAAGCAAAGGTCAGGAAGCATAGAAAAACCAGAAGCAGATCTAAAATTCACAAGTAGAGTTTTATTATCATCAATAAAAGTAAAATAATAAAAAAAAATATTCAGGGTAGCTATTTACAAAGGCAGTACAAACACAGAAAGCAAAGTCCTTCATTCAAAGATTTCTTTTCAGTTTCAAATCTCAATCTCTCCCTAACAAAAGATTGCTCTTTTTATAAGATGTCTTTGCCTGGCAATTAACTTCTGCATCCTGAGCTCATTAAGAGGCATCCTGTTTCTTAAAAAAATTATCAGAACTTTGTCAATGTCCTTCCTTGCAGGTACAACAAAATGGAATATGGTGTCCCAGAACTAATCTTCTGTTGACAACTCTGCAAAAGAGTTTATGGAGGTCAAACTGCGTCTCAAACTTAACCCCCTGAGTTACAAACAGCTTTTTGCAAACATTTTAGTGCTATAACTATATACATATTTAAACTCGGGGAGCCCAGTTTCACACAGAGATTCACATATATTTTTATAATTGCAGATATGCACTGGGAAGAAAAGATAGAAAGCAAGTGAATGTAGGGAGATAGCGGGGGGGGGGATCGCGAGACTGTCAGAGTGATCAGTTCCTAGATCTCACAAGAAAATTTGACTACGCAATCAGACAGACAAGAGGCAGAAAAGGAGAGGATAGAACCGATCCTTGCTTTTAATTTTTTTGTTTGCATAACAAATGGAACAGGGTCTTATTCAACCCTATCACAGGAATTTCTTAAATATACCTGCCCCCCCCAACAAGGCTCTAGTTCCATTCCCAATTCTTGTGGAGGAGGAGGCTGAATTATACTATGAGGAGGAGGAGGAGGAAGATGAAGGAGAGCCCATAAAACCTAATGATTGTTTGACTCCCCTCCTCGACCCTTGGTTGACTAATATCTCACACTATACTTTTGTGAGGCACATGGTAAACACCCTCAACATCACCTTACATGAAACTGAGGAAGATGAAGACAAGGTAGACTTTTGGACATGATGGGATTAACTCCCACAAAAAAGTTACCATTGCTCATGCACAAATCCCTCAACAAGGCCACCTGTAAACTCATATCAGCACCTGCCTTGCTTGCTGGCATAGACAAGAAAATTTAAAAAAAGTGTCAGGCGGACAAATTGGTTTCTGAATACCTCTATTCTCATCCTGAGCGAGTGGTCCAGACTGCCGCCTGTGACAGGCCAAAGTGCCCCTTTCTTCCCAGCCTAGTGAGAAGGATTCCAGGAAACTGGATAGCATGAACAAAGCAGTTTATACTTCAGCCCCCCCCCACCACCACCACCACTATTAAGGCAGGCAGCATACCTGGCCTACACAGCTCAGTAAAAAAAACTCCTTTGCAACTCCATATTGACAGTGAAGATACTGGTGATTTGACATAGGATTTGGCTGACACAGCAAAGACGGCCATAGGTGCCACTAAATACCAATTCCACATGGCAGTGGACGCTAATAACATTGCATCCAGGGTCCTTTAAGGAGGTCTGCATGGTTTAGAACCACAGACCTGTTCTGGGACACTCAAACAAAAGCAATATATTTTCCCTGTGAAAAGACAGAGGCTTACATCCAAAAGGCGGATGAATACAAGACCGCCTACAAGAGCAAAACTGAGAAGGAAAGGCCATCATCTCCTGTAGGCCTTATGGAAGGGGAGCAAGGGGTAGGGGATACTAACCTTGTGCTTATGTCTCCTATGAATACCTTTCACAGAGGGGTTACTTTTATGGTAGAGGTAGAAGAGGCACCAGGCATACAGCTGCAACGCCAGCTCCCAAAACCCAAGTGTAACCCCCCTACAAATGGGGGTTCCCAAAAAGTCTTCCTTGAGCTTGCCTAAATGCTCACTGCCAGGCTGGTGTCCTGCATTTAACAGTTTAAATGTGATTACCAGTCTGTATAGCCTCTGTGTACTGTCTCTTTAAGAGCTGCTTGATTGCATCATAAGTAATCAGAGATGGAGCTTTGTTGAAAGATGTAACTATTTGCTGAAAACCATTTAGAATGATAATGTAGTTTGTCTAACCTGCTTTCTTTGTAGCAAGGACTGTTTTGTTTGTCTCAACTATCTTGGTCCTGGACTACAAATTGGACCAATTAGTTCTGGTGGGACCTAAATTGTAGCCGGACTACAGGAGCTGTCTGAATTCAAAATCTATAGGAACTGTGGTTTGAGTTTTTGTGCCTTTTTTGCAATTGAAGGGAGAGCTCTTGCCTTGACTGACAGCCAAATCAGCCAACCAGATCTTTTGGATCTTGGGGAAGTCCCGGGCTGCTTGCAGTTTTCAGTTAGAACTAAGCTGGAAACTGAGCAAGAAGGAGCTGAAGTGTTTCTGAGCAGCTATCCTGAGTGGATTCTCATGGGAGAACTCTGAAAAGGCTAAGTTTTTGGCCTGCATGCCAGTGTGCTGCTCCTGAGAGGGAGAGAAGAGAATTATTTTGGACTAAATCCAAGTTTGTGTGACTAAAGTAATCTACTGAAGTGGGCCAGGCTCAACCTGAAGAAGACCGAATATTTTTGCTGAATGCGATCGGCCTGTCAGGAGTTCCAGCTACCCCTAAGCTCTCAGTGTGTGAAGAGACTTTGCAGTTGTGCCCGGGGAGCACTTTACCTGGTACTGTAGAATTCCCGTACATGTAAATGTGCTATGAGCTGCTAGTGGGTTGTGAGTTAGTTCCCCACTGTGTGAACTGTGTTCTGCTTGCTGGAAGCTGTATCCAGCCCAAAACCGACTGCTTCTGAACTTGTCTCCATGCGGTCTGGGCTTTGCCAGACTGGCCCAGCCAGACTACCCACTGCACAGAGAAGCCATCGACTAGAGACCTTCCTGGGGATCAGCTCCCTGCTCCATGCTTGAACAGGAACGACGCTTCTGTGACTTGTGTGGGCCCTGCTTCTCCTGGCATTCCAGATCAACCACCTGCAGTCTCGATTTTCGTCCAACCTGTGTCCAGTCTTGAGTATTGTGAGTAAATACCAGGGTAGCTTCCTACAACAACAGCTTAATCTGAGCGTATCATCTGATTGTCTTGTTTCGTTTCCTTTACGAACTGAGCCCTCTGGCTCCGGATTACAAATACTGTGTACTGTGCATGTTGTGTTTTCCATCACAGGGCCCCAACCAGCTGCAACCCTGGGTCAACTGTCCTGGCTAGCCCATCTCTTCTCTATCTGGGTACCCAGAGGTGGACTGTGTGGGGGGACTCAAAGCGCATGCATAACTGCTTGATTGATGTAACCTTTAAGCTAATTAACCTGATTTTGCCCCTCACATGTTCAAGTCCCCTGAATAAATCAGATCTAACTTTTTCTGCATGTAATCTGACTGTGGTTCCAGTTTGTGCACAAAGTACTGTACTGTTGCTATTTGTTGTCCTTAACCTTGTTTTACAGGGAGTCCCCGGGGTCGAGCCAGAGGAACCAGCCCTGGTGGTAAGTGCAAACAGTGTGGGTACTTGTGTGGTGTACCAGGGGTATTGTGAAAGTGATTATTGTACAGTGTTCAGGTCACTACAGGGGAAAGAGGTGGGTTACAGTGTCCCGGAGGGCTGTGCCCAGGTTAGCTTGACCACTACCAACCCTGACCTCAGGGTGGAGGCACCCGTTTCAGAACACAGGCCCCTTAACCTGCTACTAGCCAAGCAGGCAGGGGTACTAGCCCTTTGGATAGCACCACCTAAGGGTTACAGGAGAATTCTACATCTCAGAGCATGGTGCTTGAAGAGCTAGAGTTCTCTAGATTAAATCTTTCTGAAAAGGTTTTGGAAGTAATTAAGGTTTCCAGGAAACTGGCAACAAAGAAAACCTATGCCTCAAAATGGAAAAGAGTTTCCCTTTGGTGTTGCTCTAAGCAGCTTAGCCCATTGTGAGCAAGTCTGCCTTCATTCCTGGACAACCTCATCCACCTGCAGTCCCTGGGCCTCAGGTCCTCAACCCTGAAGGTTCGTCTAGGAGCAGTGTCAGCATATGCTTCAGCTGGCAAACACATGTCAGTGGCCGTGCAGCCCATTTTCAAAAAGTTTTTAAAGGTCTATCACCTGTAACACCAGGTAAGAGATCCTGTCTCTCTGTGGGACCTGAATCTGTGTATTGTTCAGCTGATGGAGACTCCTTCCAAGGCTATGGCAACTGCTGCTTTAAAGTATGTCAGCAATTTTACTGGTGGCACTGACTCCTGCCAGGAGGGTGAACGAGCTGCAAGTCCTGTAAACTGATCCAAACTATTTAATTTTATCACAGGGACAAGGTACTGTAGTCCTAAGAACTACCAGAAAATTCCTCCCTAAAGTGGTGCCTGAATTTCATCTGAATCAATCAGTTACACTGCCAGTGTTCTTTACGGTAAAATCCAACCCAGGAGAGCAAAAGCTTCACAGTCTGGATGTTAAGAGAGCACTAAGCTACTACTTGGACCACACTAAGGATGTAAGATCCACTAATATTCAGATCTTGTCTGTCAGTCTTCACCATTCATCACAATTGGGTTACTGGCTGGAGGTCATGACTCTGCGGGAGCTTTTTTTTTTTTGATGGGCAGAGTCGACGCAGTATCGGCGCCGCTCTTGAGGCCGACCCACTGCGTGGCACTCATGGGTTGGCCGTTATGTGCTGTGGACTCCACCCTCCCGCCAGTTCTTCGTCTCTCACCATTGAGGTCACCTTGTGAGAGCTTCGAGAAGAAATTGAGGCCTACCTGCTTCTCATTTATCATTCCTTTGACTCCATGTCGTTTCTTCAGTGCCGTAGTCCATCAGCTCCCTCCTGCCGGTTCTGTTCACCATACTCGACGTCGCCTGGTAAGATCTTTCCATTACTTTATTATAACTGCGACGTTGAGTCTTTTTTTGTGTTTTTTCCTCCGTGGGTCATGTCTCGGTTGGAGGGCAAGAAAACTTCAAAGATGGGATATCCCCCCATGCAATGGTTCCCATGCAGCCAAAAATACTCCATCACCGACCAGCATGATTGTTGCCTTACGTGTCTTGGCCTGCTTCACGACATGGATTCATGCGACGCCTGTTTCTCCATGGACCGCTGGATCATCGAGCAATGCGCATGGAAAGTGGGGCGAGCTCCACCGACTTTCAGGGGTCGGACGCGCACTCATCGGGCCAAACCATGTTCTCTCAGCCTTTCCTCCGGATCCCCTCCCAGTTCTGTATGGGCCAAGGGAGGGAGCCTCGGCCTCTGTAGCCTAGCCATGGTGGGAGGCACAGTCCGTTACCTCCGGAGGCGGATGGGAGGCATCACACTGTAATCGCCCCTTCTGGGGCAAAGGCTTCCCCCGTGTTGGACCCCCGACTCGGAAGGCCCAGGTCAGTGCCATCCTCGACGCTGTCTGTCGGTGCCGTTTTGGGCCTTGGCGCTGTTCACGACACCGTGGGCCCTGACGGTGTCGTCAGCGCTGGTCTGTTGCTCAGTGCTGTGGCTGCTGTTGGCACTGTTTGTGGAGCTGATTGTGCTAGCAGTGCCGTGGGAGGTTCTACGGCACCATCTCTGACTGTTTCTCACCTCGGCGCCATCCTCAGCTCCGAGGTTGAGCATGGCGTCGCTTCCATTTCCAGGGCCGTTCACGGTTTCCAGGCTTGGACACAGCGTCATGTGGGTTTTGGATCTTGGCCCCATTTGCGGCACCGAGAGCGCTGTCGGAGCTGTTGTTGGCGCCATCTCTGTTCTCTGCGCCGCTCGTGGCACCATGGAGCGGGATGGCGCATAGGGGTTTCTGGCCTCGGCACTGTTCACAGTGCTGAGAGTGCTGTTGGAGCCGCCGTCAGTGCCGTTCATGGTGCCATGGAACGGGACGGCGCCATGTTGGCTTGTGGCTCAGAGACTGCTGCCCTGGTTGGAGCCGTGTCTTCTTCTGCCACCAATCATGGTGCTGCAGAGGGCACTGGCACTGACTCAGGTGCAGTCTCTGTTTCTGGTACACTATCTGGTTGAGATGGCAGCAGGCATCCGCCAACTGTTTGGCACAGGGTTTCGATCTCCACCTCTTCGGAGGAGGAGTCAGACTCTGAGTCAGACAGGCAGTCTGGCTCCTTGGAGTTAGCTGCTGGCATGGTTACCCTTGTAGTGTCCTCGACAGGCCGGAGTCAGCCCCCCTCTGAGGAGCAGCCAGGGACTGCCGGGGCTGGGGTCAGAGGTTCTGACCAGCAGGCAGTGGTTCAGTCCACCATTGCACTGCAGCCCGGCCTCTGAGGGTTCTCTGACCTCTCAGCAGTGGTACCCCCTCAGGTGGTGTGCCTAGATCGCCCAACTTTGGGGCCAATCAGAGCACCCTTGGGAGGGGAAGGTGCTGTGCCCTGGATAGCTCCTTCAGGAGCCAACCAGGGCTGTCAGTTGCCTAGGCTGGTTCTCTCTCAAGGAAGAGGGTGCTTTCGGATTCCAAGAGGTCGAGGGGCATGGGATCTGTGCGGCGACCTTTTCTGGAGTCCACCTGGGCTCTGAGAGAAGCCATAGCACGGATCTCCTCTCTTCCCCTTCGGTTTCTTTGAGAGGGCCCTGTTCTTTGGAAGTAGGGGACCGTCCTTGTGGACCTACATGGCCCCAGTCACCTCACGGGGGGATTCTTCCGGGCGCAGGTGCTCCTCGTGTGTTCCCTAGCCCAGGAGGAGGTCAGTCGATTTCTCTTGTCGGCTCTGCCCCATCCCTCTGCCACATTCTCCGGTGCTCCCAGGCATCCTTGGTCCTAGCGGGCCTCTCTCCTGGGAGCAGTTCAGGGCCATGGCTACTCAATTCCCCACTTATGTCAGGGCAATGGACAGACAGGTTTTTCAACCTCCCCCCAAGCAGCCATCCTCTGAGCAGCTGAGGTCCTCTGACTCCTCATCCCCCTCTTCTGGGGGAGAGGAGCCTTCTGTCCACTTCTCCCCAGCTGCTGATCTCGCCAAGTGTCAGCAATTCCTCGTGAGGATGTTGGAGGACCTGCACATCACCCCTCCCACTCAAAGCAATCCAGAGCACTCGGTGCACACCTTTCTAGGTGACTTCAACGAGGACACCTTTGTGGTGCCCCCCTGGCCTGCTCCCTTTTGAGAGGTGGTGTTGTGTTCTTGCCAGAGACCCTTCTCCGGAGTTCCCGGCCCTGTGTATCTCTGCCAGTGGTATAGCAACCCTCCGGATTCTCCAGGTCGTATGCCTCATCCTCAGTCAGGATTGATGTAGCTGGACACTCCTGATGGGCTTCGCGCCCTTCACCGTGACAGGCCCCCAGATCAAGATTCCTTGGATTTTGACTTCTGGGGTAGGAGGACGTTCTACTCGGCACGGTTGCTGCTTTCCATCGCAGCACATCAGGCCCACTATGCATCCTATGATAGGTTCTTGTGGTCCAGGCTGGGTCAACTCCTAGCCTCTTTGTCTGACATGGAACAAACCAGACAAGCCATCGCACTCTCTGCACGTGGTCTGGAGCTAGCAAGGCACCAAGCAAGGGCATCGTATGATGCCAATGAGGTAGCTACCAGGGTCATAGAGACAGTGATCTGCACTAAGCGGGCGGCATGGCTACGTCATTTCCGGTTGTCACCTTTGGTCTGGTGTAGGGTGATTAACTCTGCTCACCAGAGACCCTTTCTCTTCTCCCGTAGAACAGACAGCGTTTGTCAGGGCAACTTCCTTCCCACTCTGGGGGGGTCCCCATTTCACTCTCCCTACACACTGGCCTCCCCAGACCCTAAGGGTTCTCCCTCTTAGTGTGTCACCCACTGAGATCTAAGGGACTCTGTCATTTAGGATTAAAACCCCCTTCAGGGGGGCTCGGCATTCACCCAAATATGATGAATGGTGAAGATTGACACAGATAAGATATGAAAATGACGTACCTACCGTAATTATGATCTTTCTGTGTATCTTCACCATTCATCACAATCCCGTCCACCATCCCCCTGGGGCCTCAGTCTCTGGTCCCCCTCCCTCTCTGTGCCCTCCCTTGCCCTCCTCCTTCTTTGTCAGGAGTGGGATAAACAGAGGCACATAGGGGGATTATATTGCTATGGGGAGAGTAGTCAGTGTGGGGGGCATTCCTTCTCCAGTGCTTTGGCTCCACCCCTGTGGGGTTGGAGGTTGCAGTTGCCCTCCATTCTCTGCTCTTCCTTTGTTCCCGTCAATCCTTAATTTTCTTTGTCTGATGGACATATCCTTCCTTATTTAATAAAATAATTTTTCTTCACCAAAAATCTTTTCCCTGAGGGGGGAGAATCCCTGTGTCCTAGCTTTCTTCCTGAATATCCATTTTCTGCCTTTGAAGTTATTGCCAGTAATTCTGTGCCTTGAATTCTGCCATTAAGCCTTTTGGCTACACCTTGCAGTTCCTATACAATCTGGAGACAAGTCAAGGTCCAGGGTATGGTTGCTACCTTCCTCCCCTCAAACTTACCCTAAATTCCTCCTCTCTCCTTGTGCCTGTTTCCATAGATTGGGACCCCTACCCAGTCCCCTTAGTTTCCTTCTTCTTTTTCTGTCCTCTTAGTCGTTTATTTCTCCTTTTGGTTTATATATCTTTTCCTTTGTCTGTCCCTTGGACTTCCTTGCCCCACCTTCCCATCCCTTTTCCTCACCTCTCCGGCGACTCAGAATTGGCAGGAGGGCGGAGTCGACAGCACACAATGGCCAACCCATGAACGCCACGCAGTGTGTCGGTCTCGAGGGTGGCGCCTATGCTGTGTCGATTCCGCCCATCCAAAAAAAAAAAAAAGAAGCTCCTGCCAGTAACCCAATTGTGATGAATGGTGAAGATACACAGAAAGATCATAATTATGGTAGGTGTGTAATTTTCATTTATTTGTCACCCATGGTGAAATGGGTAAAGGTAAACCAGTGTCTAAAATATCTCACTGGATAGTTTCCTGTACCGTTCTGTTATGGCAAAGCTGGCAAGTTGCCACCTGAAGGCCTTAAGGCTCACTCCACAAGGGACATCTCTGTCTCTGTGGCAGCATCAAGAGGTGTTTCCCTTCAGAAATCTGTAAAGCAGCTACCTAGAAAACAGTTCACACTTTCACAAGGCTCTACTGTCTGGCCATACAGGCATGACGGGATGCCAGCTGTTAAGCATAAGTGAGGAATTCCTGGGGTTTGAAGAAACAGTTACTCACCACAGTAATGTAGTTTCTTCCATTGTGATCCCTCACTATGCTTAATAATCCTATCCCTAAGCTGGCCCGGTGATTCTGAGAGTTGAAGTGCTGGATGCCACACCTCGCGCCACGCCAGTGACCTAGGTTTGGGAATGAGCCTGGGCTGCTGGGGGTTGGCAGGGGAGGGAGAGGATTGAGTGTCTGGAGAACTGCTCTCCTCTCTCAGGGGAGGGAGGATTTTCTGTCTTGCTTATCAATTGCCTTCTAGTGATGGGCTATAGGGAGATGTGAGTCGGGAGGCACATTGCCGATGCACAGTGTCAGTGGGGGGGGGGGTGCAGGAGAGACATGGAGGAAAACGGAGCTGGCAGGTTTTGTGATGGCCCCATCACCACCCATTCTGGCTCCCCAACATCTGGATATTTGTCCGGGGATGGGGTAAAGCTGGCGCCCCTTTGCCTTGGCCCTCTCATGGGGGGGACCCGTGGGGGATAAGAGAGGAGGTTAGACAGGGAACAGTGGGGCCGGAGATCGAGTCCCCTCCGAGGGAGGAGCTGGAGCCACCTGCCAGGCTCCTAAGGAGAATAAATATATGTAACCCCCTACAAATGGGGGTTCCCGAAAAGTCTTCCTTGAGCTTGCCTAAATGCTCACTGCCAGGCTGGTGTCCTGCATTTTAGCAGTTTAAATGTGATTGCCAGAGAGTGCCTGTATAGCCTCTGTGCACTGTCTCTTGAAGAGTTGCCTGGATTGCAGTCATAAGTAATCTGAGAGGGAGCTCTGTTGAAAGATGTAACTATTTGTTGAAAATCATTTAGAGTGATAATGATAATGTAGTTTGTCTAACCTGCCTTCTTTGCAGCAAGGACTGTTTTGTTTATCTCCACTATCTTGGTCCTGGACTGCCGAATAGGACCAATCAGTACTGGTGGGACCTAAAATGGAGCCGGACTACAGGAGCTGTCCGGAGTCAAATCTGTAGGAATTGTAGTTTGGGGATTTTGGCGCCTTTTTTGCACCTGAAGGGGGAGCTTTTGTTGTGGCTGACAGCCAGATCAGCCAACCAAACCTTTTGGATTCTGGGGAAAGTCCCAGGCTTGCTGGCAGTTGAGTGAGATCTAAGTTGGGAGCTGAAGAAGCAACAGCTTGAGACAGTCAAGCAGCCATCTGAGTAGTTTCACGCGGGAGAAGAGTGGAAAGGCCTGAGTTGTGGCCTGCATGTCTGCCTGCTGCCGCTGAGAAGAGAGAGAGAGAGAGAGAGAGAGAGAGAGAGAGAGAGAGAAGAGAATTTTTTCAGAATAAATCCAAGTTTGTGAGAACAAAGTAAGCTACTGAATTTTTACCAGTCTCATACCTGAAGAAGACCAAAGATTTTGCTGAATGCGATCGGCTTGTCAGGATTTCCAGCTGCTTTTGAATCCCTGGTTTGTGCAGAGACTTTGCGATTGTGACCGGAGAGCAGTTTGCCCAGTACAGTAGAATGTCCTTACATGTAAATGTGCTGTGAGTTGTTAGTGGGTAGTGATTTGGTTACCCACTGTGTGAACTGTGTTCTGCTCGATGGAAGCTGTATGCAGCCCATAATGGACTATATCCATATTTGTCTCCATTTGTCTGGGGCCTTGCCACACTAGCCCAGACAGACTACCCGCTGCACAGAGAAAGCCATCGACGACAGACCTGCCTGGGGATCAGCCCCCTGCTCCACGCTTGAACAGGAACAAAGCCTCGGCGATTCATGTGGGCCCTGCTTCTCCTGGCACTCCAGATTAACCACCTGCTGTCCCAATTTTTATCCAGCCTGTGTCCAGTCTTGGGTATCGTGAGTAATCATCAGGGTAACTCCCTGCAACAACAGCCTAATCTAAAAGTGTGTCATCTGATTGTCTTGTTGTTTGCTTTTCATGAACTGAGCCCTCCGGCTCCGGATTACAAATAGTGTGTGTTGTACATGTTGTTTTCTTGTATCACAGGGCCCCAACCAGCTGCAACATTCTGGGCTAGCCCATCATTCTCCATCTGGGTACCCAGAGTGTGTGACTGTTTATGGACCCTGAAGTGCATGTATAACTGTTTGATTGATAAAGCCGTTAAGCAAATTAACCTGATTACACCCTTCCCTTGTTCAAGTTCCTTAAATAAATCATATCTAACTCTTTTTTGCATTTACCCTGACTGTGGTTCCAGTTTGTGCAGGAGTACTGTACTACTGTTATTTGCTGTGTATAACCTTGTTTTGCAGGGGGTCCCTAGGGCTGGGCCAGAGGAAAGCCCTGGTTGTAAGTGCAAACAGTATGGGTACTTGTGTGGTGTATCAGGGGTATTGTGAAAGTGATTTTCTAGGGACATGGATATGTTGTTCATCCACACTTATTGGCAGGTTTGTTGCCGCTTTAAATCTTGCTGGAAGGTCTTCAAGCTGGCTTCTCCCACCCACCCGGGTGGTAAAACTCTCGGCTCTGCCCCATGATGCCAGATCTTCCTTACCGCTTGGAAGCTCAGGTTCCCTCCTTAGCGCTCTGCATTTTAGACTGGATCCTAACTCTTCGGTTCATCCGAAACTTGTTTTGAAGTTTTCTAAACTTCGGTCTTCATTATCCCTCGCAGCTGCGATGGACAAATCAATCCCCAGCTTTCAGAGGTGCCCTTGCGGGGCAGAAAATGTCCAGGACGGATCCGCACTCCACGTGCGTCTACTGCCTAGGCCTAGACCATGACTGGCAGGCTTGCGAGTTGTGCCGCTCTTTTTCAGCCACCGTCCTGGAGGATCGCGCTGCCCGATTGAAGCTCGGGTGCCCCGAGGAGCGTTACCCAACGGTAAAATCCAAAGAGGCTTGTTGGGCGGTGTCCATGGTGGCTGGCTCAGCTGAGCAGCTCGAGCATATGATCACCCTCGAGGAGGAGGTGGCTCAGGCTGCATCTTCCTCCTCCTCGGCATTTATCCCCCTCTGAGTTCCTCGTACTCGGCTTCGTTCAAGGAGCTTTGTCAGTCCCTTTCCACGAAGGGAGAGGGGGCCATCGGGACATTCCTCTTGGCCCAAGAAGAAGGAGAAGAAGGAGTTGAAGGGTAAGTCCCACCATCTGCGTTCATGGGAGCAGGAGAGGTCTCCTTCCCCAGACAGTCAACCGTCGACTTTGGTCGAAGTTGCGGCTCAGGTCACTAGCTTCACGGCGTCCCCGTCAGGACAGCCTGCCGAGACTCCTGTCGATGCAGTTGAGACATTCCTCGACCTGTCAGATGGGTTGTCAACTGGTGAAGCCGACAACCCACCTTCGCCAGTTCCCCCGGTGGAGTCCGACGATCTGCCTGCGCCTTCAGAGCGGCAGTCCCCGGCTAAAGTGCCCGAGCCAAGGGAAGAGCAGGTGTCCCCCAACCCTTCCCAGACCCACCCTCGGTCACCCCGAGGGTCTCGGTCTCGGACTTCATCTCGGTCGAGCCGTTCCTGCCGACATCGGTGGTCTCGGTCTTGGTACTGAAGTAGGCGGCAACACTGTCCCTCCTCGTCCTCCTCCTCGGATGAGGAGAGGCTCCGACGTAAATTGCATCAGCGTTACGAGGAGCTTATGTGGCAGCAGTTACTGTTGTCCAGGAGTAAATCGACTCCAATTCATCCCCCGGCCATCAAGTGGCTGTCGCCCAAATGACTGAAGCAACCGCTCGCCACAGTCGAGATGCCCATTCCTGGGTCGGTTGTTCGGCCGAAACTATTTGCTCCACCGATTGTGGTGGAACCTCCGCCTCCACAACCGAAGTCTGGGGCACCGACCAAGGATTCTCAGTCAGGTCATGGCCTGCCCCACAGGTTGTTGGTCACCCTCACTCCCGACCGTCCTCGGCAGGTGGAGGGTGGCTGAGGGCCAAGGCAGCTCTTCGCAGACTCTTCGGAGTCCGATGACGACTCCTCCCTGTTCTCCAGGCAGGTCGACCTGGAGTCCTCTGGGGGCCAGTCATTGGACGATAGACCATCGTCTTTCTTGGGTCTGCTTCGACTCATCTCAGAGTCCACCAGGATGCAGCTCGAGCCCGTGTCCAAATGGGCCAAGTATCCCCTGATGGAGATACTGGACCATGGGGTTTCACCCACGGAGGCCTTCCCTGTGGCTGAGGCTATTGTCGGGCCAGCCTTGGAACTTTGGTAGCTGCCTGCTTCCTGTCCTGTGCCCTCAGCCAGGATGGCCAGGAAGTATACGGTCCCTACCGGCTCTTTGCCCGGTTTCTTGGAGTATCCCTCTGCCGAGGGATTAGTCACCAATAGCGTCTTCCGGCGTTCTGGAAAAGCTCAGGACATAGATAAGCCTCCGTCAAAGAGTCCAAAAAGCTGGACTTTGCCAGGTGCAAGGTGTACGCTGTGTCCTCCCTCGGCCTCCAACAGGCCAGCTCGGCCATGCTGATGGCACACTTCTCCCACGCCCTCATGGGCTCCCTGGATGAGGATGTCCCTCATCTCCCAGCCAACCTGCAGACCACGGTCCATCAGGTGCGGGACCAGGGTAGGGCGGTGGTGAAGCAGCAGCTTCAGACTGCTCTGGACATAGGTGATTCCTGTGCCAGATAGTAGCAGCCACGGTGGCCATGCGCCGCAGGGCATGGCTGAGGATATCCACCTTCACCACAGATACCCAGCACAAGTTGGCGGACGTCCCCTTCTTGGGGACTGACCTCTTCAGCCCTGGAGTGGAGGGACAACTCCAGCTGATCGAAAAGTCCAATGCCACTCTGGACTCGGTCACCTCCGCTGAGAGGGACAAAGGCTGCTGTCAACAACAGCATAAGTCTTTTCAGCTCCTTGCCCCTGCAGCATGACCCCAACAGCTCCAGCAACAGGGGCCAGCAGGGCTCAAGGCTACATCCCAAACCCAAGCCGCAGTTTCCTCCAACAGGAAGCAAGGAGGTAAAGGCCCAGGAGGTCCCCTGCCAGTTCCTCCTCCAAGCCTGTCCAGTGACGGGTTGAGGGGTGTCGCCTCCAGACTCGTCACTCCCCCCCCCCCCCGGGTTCCTCCCATGAGGGGAGGCTCCGCCACTTCCTTTCTGCCTGGTCCGCTATCACCATGGACCGCTGGGTGTTGGAGGTGGTAGGAAAGGGCCTGCCTCTGGAGTTTAAGCAGACCCCACCCTTTTGAGCCATCGCCCTTCGGGGGCCATGGGGTCCACAGCCTCACTGTCGGCCCACCGAGCCGATATTGCCCTGCTCCTTGAAAAAGAGGTGATCAGAAAGGTGGCGGATCCTCCTGCAGACCCGGGGTTTGTGTCCAGGTAGTTCCTGTTCCCAAAACGGATGGGGGGCTGGCGCCCCATCCTCGACCTGCAAGACCTGAACAGGTTCCTAAGGTCTCGGACCTTCAGGATGGTCACTCTGGCTCAGATAATCCCATCCTTAGAATGAGGCATGTGGTTCTGTTCCCTGGACCTCCAGGATGCATTCTTTCATGTCCCGATCCGTCCCTCTCATCAGAGATTCCTCCACTTCAGAGTGGAGGGATCCTTTTACAAGTTCTGGGCCATGCCTTTCGGCCTCTCTCTAGCTCCCAGGGTCTTCACCAAATGCATGGCAGTGGTGACAGCATTCCTGCGGCGCTGAGGGGTCCAGGTGTACCCCTACCTGGATGACTGGCTGATTGCAGCCCCCTCCAGAGCAGAGGTGGAGCGGTCCAGAGATCTGGCCCTCCAGGTTTGCCCTCAGATTGGCCTCCTCCTCAATGAGGCCAAGTCGGAACTCATGCCGAAATAGGTGATACTCTTCATCGGGGCAGAGCTTGACTCTCTTTGAGCCAGAGCTCGGCTCCCGGTGGACAGGGCCAAGGTTCTTTCCTCCTTTGCCCAGTCATTTCTAGTTGGGCAATCACGCCCTGCCCGGGACTTCCTGTGCCTCCTGGGCCTCATGACGGCCTGCACCAGTGTGGTCCATTGGGCTCGTTGGTACATGCGTCCCCTTCAATGGGCACTGGCCAGCCAGTGGTCACAATGCTATGATCCATTGGGCCAGCCCATAACAGTGACCCAGGAGATGTGGAATGCTGTCCAGTGGTGGACCGTTCCCGCACATCTGCAGGAGGGCATCCTGTTCGTCCACCCCGAGCCGACAGTCTCTTATTGACTGATGCATCTCTGATGGGTTGGGGTGCTCATCTGGGGGAGCACAGAGTGCACTGCCTCTGGTCCCCTCAGGAGTTCCAATGCCATATCAACCTGCTGGAGCTCCGAGCGGTCCACCTAACTCTCACCGCCTTTGCTCCATTTCTATGGGATCAAGTGGTTCAGGTCCAGACAGACAATACCACGACCATGTACTACCTAAACCGCCAGGGCGGGATGCGCTCCATGCTGTTATGCAAGGAAGCTCTCTGCATATGGTCCCTCGTGCGCAGCCTGGAGGTGGATCTCCTAGCCATTCACGTGGCAGGAGCCTCCAACACCCTGGCCGATGCCCTAAGCCGGATAGGGGCTGCTTTCCATGAGTGTTGTCTCCTGCCGGAGGTAGTACAAGATCTCTTCTCCCATTGGGACACGCCTCAGGTGGACCTGTTTGCCTCCAGGGAGAATGCAAAGCGGAGACTGTTCCATGCCTGCCCCCCTCAGCAGGGCTCGCTGCAGGGGGATGCTTTCTCGAGGCCATGGACCCCGGGCCTCTTCTACGCCTTTCCCCCATTTCGCTTGATCCACAAGGTGCTTCTCAAGGTGAGGAGGGACAAGGCACAGGTGATTCTGGTAGCCCCAGACTGGCCCCACCAGTTCTGGTATCCAGATCTCCTCAGTCTCAGCTCCAGGCTCCTGAGGCGGCTTCCAGCCCGCCCGGACCTGATCTCAGTCAATCATGGGAAGGCATTCCATCTGGACCTTCAATCCCTGCACCTGACGGCCTAGTTCCTGAGCGGCTAGAGTTCCAGGCCTTGGGTCTTTCCAACAAGGTCCTCAACATCGTTGAGGCATCCCGTAAGGAGTCGACCAGGAAATGCTATGCCTTCAAATGGAAGAGATTCTCCATTTGGTGTCAGGGGGAAGGGCTTGGACCCTTCCTCCTGTCCCTTGGCAAGCATTCTGGGCTACCTGTGGTCCCTTTCTCAGCAAGGGCTTCGGTCGACGACCCTTAAGGTGCACCTGGCAGCCATCTATGCTTACCGGGCGTGGGCCGGGAAGCAGTCAAGTGGCGCAGGAGAAGGTGGTCGGGTGCTTTTTCAAAGGCCTTGATCACATATACCCTCCGATGCGAGAACTTCCACCTCTGTGGGATCTACTGCTGGTATTGGCCAAGCTCATGGGCAAGGCATTCGAACCAATGCACAGGTGCGATATCTCCCACCTGTCGTGGAAGACCGCCTTCTTGGTGGCTATCACGTTAGCCAGAAGGATGGGAGAGCTCCAGGCACTTTCCATCGAGTCTCCTTATCTGGTCTTCCACAGGGACAAGGTTGTCCTGTGCCCCCACCCGAAGTTCCTTCCGAAGGTGGTGTCGGAGTTTCACCTTAACCAGGTGTTGACTCTGCCGGTGTTCTGCCCCAGTCACACCTCGGAGGCCGAATATAGGATCCATACTGTGGACCCTAAAAGAAGCGCTCGCTTATTATAAGGAGCGGACGGCTGAAGTTCGGGGAGAGGTTCGCCAGCTGTTTGTCACCTACGCTGAAGCCGCACCTGGCAGACCTAAAGCCAAGCGGATGATAAACAGGTGGGTCACCTCCTGCATAGATCTCTGCTATAGGTTGGTGGGCATGGAGCCTCCCAGAGGGATAAGAGCTCATTCTACCCGCCATACTGCTGCATTGGTGGCTGCTTCCAGGGATGTCCCTATCCAGGATATCTGCAGGGCTGCTACCTGGAAGTCGGCACGTACCTTCATTACCCACTACCACATTAACCTTGAGTCACGCCGGGATGCTGGTTTTGGGGCCTCGGTTCTCCAGTCCTTATTCCCTAAGTAGGGGGTGTGCGCCTTGCCTCCCTCCTCCCGGAGAACTGCTAGGAGTCTGCCAATAAGTGTAGATGAACAACATATCCATGTCCCTAGAAATACAGGTTACTCACCTGTAACAGGAGTTCTAGGAATGGTATATGTTGTTTATCCACACGACCCAACCAACCTCCCTGGCTTTGACGCAGAACCTGGCTTCCAGTGGGCTAGATCTGGTGTCATGGGGCGGAGCCGAGAGTTTTACCACCCGGGTGGGTGGGGAGAGTCAGCTTGAAGACCTTCCGGCAAGATTTAAAGCAGCAAGGAACCTGCCAATAAGTGTGGATGAACAACATATACCATTCCTAGAACTCCTGTTACAGGTGAGTAACCTGTATATTGTGTATTGTTTTGGCCACTAGTAAGGAAAGAGAGGGGGTTACAGTGTACCAGAGGGCTGTGCCCAGGTTACATAGAAACATAGAATTTGACAGCAGATAAGGACTGCTTGACCCACCCAGTCTGCCCATTTCCCTTACTTAATGGATAAGGTGCAGATCTTAGTTAACCATCAACCTACTTCTTTCTACCACAACCCTCTAGAATTGCCTTATGACTGTCCCATGCATGCTTGAATTCAACCACTGTTTTTGACCCCACAACCTCCTTCGGAAGGCCATTCCATGCATCCACAACCCTCTCTGTGAAAAAATACTTCCTTGCATTATCTCTGAGCCGCCCCCGCTGTCTTCAAATTGTGCCCCCTTGTTCTTGCACACACCTGTTTATGAAAGATGCTACCCACTTGGACTTCGTTGATTCCCTTGAGGTACTTGAAAGTTTCTATCATGTCCCTCCTCTCCCTCCTTTCCTCGAGGCTATACATATTAAGTTTCTTTAGTCTCTCTTCATATGTCTTCCAGTGCTGACTCTGCACCATTTTAGTTGCCCTCCCCTGGACAGCTTCCATCCTGTCTATGTCCTTGCGGAGATTGGGTCTCCAGAACTGTACGCAGTACTCCAGATGGAGTCTCATCAGCTGTCTGTACAGAGGGATAACATCTTCCTGTTTTCTGCTGGTGATGCCTCACCCTATGCATCCAAGTATCCCCCCAGCCCTCCTTATTGCCCTCTCACATTGCTTGCCCACCTTTAAGTCATCTGATATGACTACCCCAGGTCTCTTTCCATTTTTGTTGTTGTTAGTATCTCACCCCCATTGTGTACTCTTCCCATGGGTTTTGTTTCCCAGGTGCATTACCTTGCACTTCTTAGCATTGAATCTAAGCTGCCATACATTTGACCATTCCTCTAACCTTGCCAAGTCCCTTCTCATCCTTTCCACCCCACCTTGTGCATCAACTCTGTTGCAGATCTTGTATCATCTGCAAAGCGACATACTTTCCTTCCAGTCCCTCTGCAATGTCACTTATAAAAGACATTGAAGAGGACCGATCCTAATACTGAACCCTGCGGTACCCCACTAGTAACCCCCCCTTTCTTTGGAGTGGACTCTATTTACTATTACTCTCTGTGTCCTATTCTCCAGCCAGTTCTTTACCCAGGCTATCATCTTGGGATCCACTCCCAGGCTGGCTAACTTGTATATTAATCTTTTGTGTGGGACTGCGTCAAATGCCTTGCTAAAGTCTAGGTAGGCCATGTCCACAGGCCCCTCCCTGATCTACTACTTTGGTCACCCAGTCAAAGAAATCTATTAGATTCATCTGGTATGACCTTCCCTCTGTGAATCCTTGCTGCCTTGGGTCCTGTGCCCCTCTGGCCTCTAGGTACTCGACAGTTCTTTCCTTCAGAAGTGATTCCATCGTTTTCCCTATTACTGAGGTTAAACTAACAGGTCTGTAGTTTCCTGCTTCTGCCCTGCTCCCACATTTGTGAAGGGGAATCACATCTGCCCTTCTCCAGTCCTTGGGTACCACCCCATCCTCCCATGATTTGTTAAAGAGGGTAGTCAGTGGTGTCACTAGTTCTACCCTTAGTTCTTTTAGAATTCTGGGATGAATCCCATCGGGCCCCATTGCTTTGTCCACCTTCAGTTTTAAGAGTTGTTTCAGAAGGGTCAGTGGCCGCTGATGCAGGCAGGGAATTCAGGCAGACTAGGTGGGCCTAGCGGTCCTTATCTGCTGTCAACTACTACAGTATGTTACTATGATCTCTTGACCTTTCCTGTTTGTCTATACTTCTCTATTATTGATCACAATCAATTTGTTTATCTTTGCTTGAGTCTCATGAAATAAATTAGCAATATCATGAACACCATACACTGTGAATGATTCTTCCTGTGCGAGACCATCAAGGCAATGCAGCTCAGACTTCACTACCAGCTGGGCCTCGTTAGTTTTAAAGTACCCAGTATGGCATCTTATTTGTTCTATACTGTATTTGCCCCATTTCAAATTGACCTGACCCAAACAGACTTGTTACAGACCAGACAATTATGTCTGGGCCCTGTAGGCAACTAGGCCAGAATATGCCTTTTGTGAAATAGTTTCTTGCCCAGCTACAGGCTCTTGAGCTCACTGTTGATAGGTTGCTATAATATCAAATAACACAAAAGCATAAAATAGGAATCATTTGTTTGGACTCAGTGTTCCAAATCTGCCATATTCTAATAACAGCATTTAAAATAGGAAATGAAATTAACATTTCAGAAATTAAAAAATTGACAGTTTAACATAATAGATAATAATAGGCAAAACTGTTCATGATTGATTAAATTCCCAAGGGTAAAAGCATAAGTGAAGTCGTGGGGTGGACCCGGTTGCATTTCGGGACCTGTGCAGTTGTATGCATAAAGGTAGTTTCAGCAATGTCCATAGTGTTCATGGTGGCTGGTCATTGTTAGTACAGCAGTCACTTGTAGTTCAGTTTCACCATATGCCAGCCACTGATCCATTTGATCTTCCATTGTAGATCTTATTTGTGTCAGTCTTCATCATTCATCACTGTTGGGTACTTGGCCGGAGGTCAGGACCCTCAGGCTTTTTTTTTAGGTAGTCGGACACGATGCACCATCGGCGTCGCCCTTGAGGCCGACGCACTGCGTGGCGCTGGCGGGCTGGCCGTTAGGCTGCATTGACTCCACCTGCGTGCCTGCCAGTTCTTCCTCTCCCACCATAGAGGTCGCACCTCATGTGGAGCTGCTGTGCTAGAGGCCTAGTTCAATTCCGAAAAACCTTCAACACCGTCTCTATATTTTCCTTTGGTGCCGAAGTCTGTCGGTTCCTGTCGGTTCTGCTTTGCCATACTCGACGTCGCCCAGTAAGATCTTTCCATTTCTTTATATTTCTGCGATGTCGAGTCTGTTTTTGGTGTTTTTTTCCCCGTAGATCATGTCTCGGTTGGAGGGCAAGAAACTTCTAGGACGGGTCAGCCCCCCAAGCGACGGTGCCCATGCGGCCGAAAGTATTCCATCACTGACCAGCACGACCGGTGTCTTTCATGTCATGGCCTGCTTCACGACAATGATTCGTGCAATGCCTGTTTCTCCTTGGACTGCTGGGTCATCGAACAACGCGCGTGGAAAGTGGGACGGGCTCCACCGACTTTCAGGGGTCGGGCACACACTCATCAGGCCAAGCCACGCTCTCTTGGCCTTTCCTCCGGTTCCCTTCTGGTTCTGTATGGATCGAGGAGGAGGGAGCCTTGGCTACTAGTAGCCTAGCCATTGCCGAGGCTCCTTCCACGGTGCAGGAGGCCCATCCCGCTCCTTTCAGGGGGGCGGGAGGCACCACACGGCAACGCCTTGGGGCTGAAGGCTCGGTGTCGGACCAGTGGTTCAAGGCCCAGGTCGGGCGCTGGTTCTCAATGCTGTCGGTTGGCACCATTGTGGGCCCCAGCGCCATTTGCTACACTGTGGACCCTGATGGAGCCATCGTCGGCGCCGACTTATCATCACGCAACCTCTGCCCTCGGCACTGTTTGTGGTGCTGTGGAGCCAGGCGGCACTGTCCTCAGTGCTGATGGTGCCATCGGGGCCATCATCGGAACCATCTTCATCCTCGGCGCCGCTCAGGGCGCCATGGGGTCAGATGGCGCCATGGCTGGTCCCGACTCTGGAGCTCCTGTTTGGGCTGGAGCTGTGCCCCCTGTGATTCTACTTGCGGTGCTGTAGGGGGCACCGGCATCGGCTCGGGCACGGCTTTGTGTTCTGGCCCCTTTGGCAAAGATGGCAGTGGGTGCCCTCCTACAGTTTGGCACAGGGCCTCGGCCTCTTCCTCCTTGGAGGTGGAGTCGAGCGCTGAGTCAAACGAACCATGTGACCCTTTGGGGTTGTCTGTTGAGGTGGGCAACTCAGTAGTCTCCTCGACAAGCCAGGGTCAGCCCCCTTCTGAGGTGGGGTCGGTGGCTACCGAGACTGGGGTCAGGGGTGCTGACCAGCAGGCAGTGGTGCAGGCCACCATTGCTCTGCAGCTTGGTCTTGGTGAGTTCACTGACCCCTCAGCAGTGGTACCTCCACCTGTGGTGTGCCTACTTCGCCCAACTTTGGGGCCGATCAGAGCACCTACAGGAGGGGAAGGGAGGGTGCTGTGCCCTGGATAGCTCCTTTGGGTGCTGCCCAGAGCTGTCAGCTAGCTAGGCTTGCCCTCTCTAGGAGAAGGGCTGTTTCGGACTCTGAGGTGTCAAGGAGCGTGAGGTCAGCATGGCGGCCTTATTCGGGGGTTCACCCGGGCTCTTGGAGAAACCGTACTGCGGATCTCCTCTCCTCTCTTCCTCCTCGGTCTCTTTGAGAGAGCCCCATTCTTTTGAGGTAGGGGACCTACCTTCTGACCTATACGGCCCCAGTCGTCTCACGGCGGGATTCTTCAAGGCGCAGCCAAGGCAGTACCGAAACGGTTGTTCAGCTGTCAGCTGTGGGGTCTTCCGGGGCACTTTCTTCCGTGGGTGCTCCCGGTCCACTCCTTAGCCCAGGCGGAGGACAGCCGACATCTCTTCTCGGCTCTATCCCCATTCCTGCTAATAGCTTGGCAGAAGACACCAAGAGAAAGGACTGCTGTGTGACTGAACTTCTCTGTTGGGACTAAAGTAGAAGAACTTTTGTATTCGGACCTTTAATTTAGGGTAAAAAACTAACAAAACAAAAACAAAAAAAAGTGTGTGTTTGGGTTAACTGAACTGAATGGGTAACTGAAAAGTCATCTAGGTGTAAATCTCAGGTGACTGAAAGGACTTAACTGCTGTGAGGTTTAAATTACTTGTAGAAAGATCTGGTAAGTAGGGGGAGTGGCTTAGCTAGAAGGAAGCTACATTTAAAGACTGCCTTGGAAAGATTCTGCTAATAGCTTGGCAGAAGACACCAAGAGAAAGGACTGCTGTGTGACTGAACTTCTCTGCTGGGACTATATTGCCCTCCTTCCCTCCCCTCCACCCCCACCCAAAGCTAGTTCTATTTTTATAGGCACAGGATTTGACTGACAACAGGAACTTCCTGTTTAGGGGCAGGAAGTGAGTGATCACAGACCCACCAAGGACCCACCATCCTAGAAGGGCAAGAGTAGCTCTCCGGCCCCCTCTAGCTGCTGGAGGTCTGCCTCTGAACAAGCAAGTGGTCTACTGAGAAATATAGGATATTCTTGTCTCAGAACAGGACAATCAGGAGCTTAAAGGGCACACAGGCAGAAAGTAAGGAGAGAGAGAAAAAAAACAGATGAAAGAGTAAGGATTGCAAACAGTTAAGGGGTCAGAAATAAGACATGATTGTAGTGGTGCAGTGCAGTGGCTGTGGAGCAGCAGTCTTCCGGGAGATATTCTGGAGGATGCGGTGTTGTCCCATCTGCAGGCACCTCTCTGGGCTGAGGGAGGAGGTTGCTCATCTCCAGGCTGAGTTGGCCAGGATTTGTGGGACCTCCTCTTCCATCCAGGGACCACCAGTGCCACTGCCGCTGCCTCAGAGGTTGCCAAGAAGGAGGAGCGGTTGGACCACAGTGGGCTCAGGGAGGGTGAGGGTGGTGGAACGGAGGCACATCCCTCCAGTTGTACCTCTCCACAATTCCTATGCCATTCTGGCAAAGTGTGGTTCCTCTATAGAGGCACCTGCAGTGGAGACCAAGGAGGATGCTGGGAACCTCCACAAAGGAGACCCACAGGAGGGTGGCAGGGACCCTGCAGGGAAGGAAACAACTCCTGGTGGGGACTCCATTGTTAGGAAGGTAGAACTGGGCAAGGAAGGAGAGGGAGGTAGGGTGCCTGCCTGGGCCATGGCTTGGAGGGACAGAGCGAATCCTCAGGATTGCGGAGCAGCTGCACAGGGAGGGAGCTGGATGTCATTGTCCACCTAGGGACAAATGACCTGGCTAAGAAAGGGATTAGAGAAGTGCAGGAAGAGTTTATGGAATTGGGGAGGGCCTTGGTCAAGTAGCATGCAGTAACCTTCTCGGAGGTGCTACCATCTATGGCATAGGGAGGCTAGAGTGTTCCGTACCATGGATTCAATCAGTGGTTGAAAACTGGTGTGGAGCCTCAGGGATTTGGCTTCATTGGGGACTGGGGTCCACCTGGAGTGATGTGCCTATACTGGCATGATGGGCTGCATCTGTCCGGGAGGGAACCAGGATCCTAGGTGATAAGTTTAAATGCTTCATTGGCAAGCTTTTAAACTAGCCAAGGGGGGAGGCACTGGAAAGGAGCAGGAAAATCCTAGCCCCCCCCAAACAATCATGGTAGTAAGTGTGGCAAACACCAACATGGAGATGTCAATAGGGAGAAGGGCAGGGGTAAATGGAGAAAGTGACAAAGGCAAGAAGGACAGGGATGGGGCAAAAGGGGGTAAGGCCATCAGGAAATGGAGGGTAATGAGTACCAATGCCGTAGTCTGGGCAACAAGCCCCTGAGCTGGTGGCCTTAATGGAAGAGGGATGCCTGGATATCGTGAGCAGTCACAGAAACATGGTACACAGAGAACCATGACTGGGATGTTAACAACCAGGGTACATAACCTACAGGAGAGACAGGCAGGGGAGAAGAGGGGGAGGAGTAGCTCTCTATGTAAAGGAAGGGATAAAAGCAACTGAACAAAAGAGTAAACAGGGAGGAGAGGAGGCACTGTGGGTCACCTTGGAGACTGGAAAGGGCACCACAATCCGCACAGGGGTTGTGTACAGACCCCCATGTCAGGGAGAAGGAATGGACAAGGATATGATAGAAGGCATTCTTAGAATGGCAGAGAAAGGGGAGATACTGTTGATGGGAGACCTGAATATGCCAGATGTTAACTGGAGCACATTTGCTGCAGCCACATCCAAGAGCAGGGCCATTCTTGACTTCCTACAGGTGGCAGGCATTAGACAGCTAGTTTCGAACCCACTCGTGAGGGAGCAATCTTAGACCTCGTGACTCAAACGGGGCAGTGAGAGGATCTCAGATCTAGAAGTAGGTTGCCATCTGGGGACAAGTGACCATCAAACAGTGTGGTTCACGTTAAACTCAGCTACAGAGTCAAGCCATACAAAAGTGAGGGTACTGGACTTTAGGAGGGCTGACTTTGGCAAGATGGGAGAGTGCCTCAGAAAAGCACTAGCAAACAGGCTAGAAGGAGGTGTGGAGCAACAATGGGAATTATCAAACTGCCATCACAGAGGCAACAAGCCTTTGTGTGAAGCAAATAAACAAATCAAAATGAAAAAAAAGCCACTATGGTTCTCAAGAGAGGTGGCTGTGAAAGTCAGGAAGAAAAGATAGCATTCCGGAAGTATAAGAAACACAGAAGGAGCAGGACAGAGAGCTGTACCAGTTAAGGCAGAAAGAAGCAGGGAGGGAAGTCAGAATAGCAAAGGCCCAAACTGAGGAAAAGATAGCCAACTCAGTTAAGAAGGGATAAAACCTTTATAGGTACATCAGCGAGCTAGAAAGACAAAGGGAGGGATAGTGAGGCTGAATAGAATGAGCGGTGGGTGGGCAGAGGGGACAGTGAAAAGCAGGAATACTGAACGAATATTTCTGCTCAGTATTCACAAAAGAGGAGGAAAGTGCCTAATCCAATTAACAGAAGCACTCTTGATAGGGGGTGATCCCAGTCCTTTCACAGAAGAAAGGGTTCTGCAAGAACTCCTAAAACTGAAGGTGGACAAAGCAATGGGTCCTGATGGAATTCACCCCAGAATTCTAAAAGAATTAAGGAAGAAACTAGTGAAACCACTGACTACTCTTTTAATAAATCATGGGAGATGGTGGTACCCAAGGACTGGAGGAAGGCGGATGTGATTCCTCTCACAAAAGTGGGACCAAGACAGAGGCAGGAAACTACAGACCTGTCAGTCTGACCTCTGTGGTAGGGAAAGTGATGGAGTCACTTCTGAAGGAAAGAATAGTTGAGTACCTAGAGGTCAGTGGAGCACAGGATCCAAGGCAGCATGGGTTCTACAGGCGGAAGGTCATGTCAGACGAATCTAATAGATTTCTTTGACTGGGTGACCAAAGTAGTAGACCAGGGAGGGGCTGTGGACATGGCCTACCTAGACTTTAGCAAGGCATTTGACACAGTCCACACAAAAGATTGATAGTCAAATTAACCAGCCTGGGAGTGGGTCCCAGGGTGGTAGCCTGAGTAAAACATTGGCTGGACAACAGGACACAGAAGGTAATTGTAAATGGAGTCCACTCTGAAGAAAGGGCGGTTACTAGTGGGGTACCGCAGGGTTCAGTATTGGGTCCAGTCCTTTTTAATGTCTTCATCAGTGACGTTGCAGAGGGACTGGAAGGAAAAGTATGCCTTTTTGCAGATGACACAAAGAGGCGTGGAAAGGATGAAAAGGGACTTGGCAAGGTTGGAGGAATGGTCAGACATATGGCAGCTAGGATTCAATGCAAAAAAGTGCAAAATAATGTACCTGGGAAACAAGAACCCAGGGGAAGAATACACAATGGGTGGGGAGGTAGTAACAACAACAAAACAGGAAAGGGACCTGGGGGTAATCATATCAGATAACCTTAAGGTTAGCAAGCAATGTGAGAAGGCAGTAGGGAGGCAGGGGTATACTGGGATGTATAGGAGAGGCATCAGTAGCAGAAAACAGGAAGTTGTTATCCCTCTGTACAGACAGTTGGTGAGACCCCATCTGGAATACTGTGTCCAGTTCTGGAGACCCCATCTCCGCAAGGACATAGACAGGATAGAGGCAGTCCAGAGGAGGGCAACTAAATGGTGCAGGGTCTGCAAGAGAAGCCGTATGAGGAGAGACTAAAGGAGCTTAATATGTATACCCTTGAGGAAAGAAGGGAGAGGGGGGACATGATAGAAACTTTCAAGTACCTCAAGGAATCAACAAAGTCCAAGAGGGTAGCATCTTTCAGAAAAAGAGACTTGCAAGAACAAGGGACACAATTTAAAGATAGAAGGAGGGCAGTTCAGGGGCAATGTGAGGAAGTATTATTTCACAGAGAGGGTAGTGGATGCATGGAACAGCCTTCCTGAGGAAGTTGTGGAGTCTAAAACTGTGGGAGAATTTAAGAATGCATGGGACAGACATAAGGCAATTCTTGTGGGGGGCAGGAAGATAAAGGCTGTTGGTTAACTAGGATCTGCGGCCTATCCTGTAGGTAGGGAAATGGGCAGACTAGATGGGCCTAGCGGTCCTTATCTGCCGTCAAAGTCTATGTTTCTATGTTTCCTCTGCCACATTCTCCTGCACTCCCAGGCATCCTTGGTCCTAGCGGGCCTCTCTCCTGGGAGCAGTTCAGAGTGGTGGCTGCTCGGTTCCCAGCTTATGTTAGGGCGATGGACAGTCAGATTTTTCAACCTCCCCCCGAGCAGCCACCCCGTGAACAGCCTGTAGCTTCTCATCCCCCTCTTCTAGGGGAGAGGAACCTTCTGTCCACATCTCTCCAGCTGCTTATCTCGCTGAGTATCAGCGCTTCCTCGTGAGGATGTCGGAGTATTTTCACCTCACACCTGCCACTATTTGCAATCCTGAGCACTCGGCGCACGCCTTTCTGGGCGAATTTGGCAACCTGCTCCCTTTCGGGAGGCATTGTTGCATTCCTGGTGGAGGCCCTTCTCCAGACTTCCTGCCCCTAGAGATCTCAGCCAGAGGTATTGCACACCCCTGGAGTCTCCAGGTTCCATGCCTCATCTGCAGTCCAGATTGATGCAGTTGGGTACTCCTGATGGGCTTCGCGCCCTTCATCATGACCGGCTCCCAGATCAAGACTCCTCGGATTTTGACCTCTGGAGTAGGGGGAGTTTCTACTCGGCACGGTTATTGCTTTCCATTTCTGCACATCAGGCCTACTATGCAGCCTATGACAGGTTCTTGTGGTCTAGGCTATGTCAGCTCCTTGCCTCATTGCCTGATACAGAACAAACCAGACAAGCCATTGCACTCTCTGCGCATGGCCTGGAGCTAGCAAGGCACCAATCGAGGGCATCCTATGATGCCGATGAGGTAGCTACCAGGGTCGTAGGGACAGCAATCTGCACTAGGCAGATGGCATGGCTGCGTCTTTCCTGGTTGTCACCCTTGGCCCAGTGTAGGGTGATTAACTCGGCTCACCAGAGAACCTATCTCTTCTCCTGTAGAGCGAGACGGCGCTTGACAGCGCTTGTTGGGGCAACTTCCTTCCACCTCTGGGGGGACCCTGTCTCACTCTACCCACTCTCGGGCCTCTCCAGGCCCTGAAGGTTCTTCCTCTTAGTGTGTCACCCACTGAGAGCTAAGGGACTTTGTCCCTTAGGGTGTAAAAGAAATCCCCTTTGGGGGGGCTCATTACTCACCCAGCAGTGATGAATGGTGAAGATTGACACAGATAAGATATGAAAATTACTTACCTACCTTAACTATGATCTTTCTGTGTATCTTCACCATTCATCATGATCCCACCCTCCATCCCCCTGGGACCTCGGTCTCTGGGTTACCCTCCCTCTCTGTGCCCATCGTTCCCCCTCTCCTTTCTTAGGAGTGGAGTAAAATGGGGGACACACAGGGGGATAATGTTCCAGGGAGAGTGGACAGCAGGGGAGGCACTCCTTCTCCAGTGCTTTAACTCCACCCCTGTGGGGTGGGAGTTGCCAGTTGCCCTCCTTTCTCTCCTCCTCCCTGTTTCCGTCCAACCTAGTTCTCCTTGTTTATATATATATAAAAAAAAAAAAAACTTCCCTTTTTTTCACCAATAATCTTACCTTGAGAGGGTGTTAATTCTCTATTCCCTGTCCTTCATCTAGAATAGCCGAATCTGTTTATCTGGAGTGTTTGCCAGCCATTCTGTGCCTTGAATTCTGGCAGAAAGCCTTTGGCTACTCCTTGCAGTTCCTATGTAATCTGGAGACAGACCAGAGTCTGGGATGTTTAACCCCTCTCCTAAATTCTTTACCCACCCTACCTCCCTCTTCCTTTTCCAGAGATTGGGGCCCCTACCAATTCCTTTAGTTTCTGACCTTTCTCCATTTCTGTCCTCTCAGTTGTTATTTCTCCTTTTGGTTCATATATCTTTTCCTTTTTCTGTCCCTTGGACTTCCTTGTCCCACCCTCCACTCCCTTCCTCTTACCTCTGCGGCGACTCAGAACTGGCAGGCAGGTAGAGTCAACGCAGCCTAACGGCCAGCCCGTGAGTGCCACGCAGTAAGTTGGCCTCGAGGGCGGCGCTAATGGTGCGTCAGCTCCACCTACCTAAAAAAAAATAAAAAGCTCCCATGGGGTCCTGATTTCCGGCCAAGTACCCAACAGTGATGAATGGTGAAGATGCACAGAAAGATCATAATTACGGTAGGTACGTAATTTTCATTTTCACACACCTTCATCCTGTTTCATAGTATTTTTGTTTTCGGCAAGAGGTACTGCTTTCCATATCCATTGACTCTGTCTTTGCCACTGGGAGTTCTCCACACTACCACTTCTATTACCCCTCCAGTCATGGTAACAGGAAAAAGTATGATGTCACCTTGAACCAGCATGGACCACTGAGACCATGTCCATTCGTATTCCGTCCTGCATTCTGAAATGATAGAAAAACAAACTGGAGCAGAGGGTTTCCCTCTTTTCTCCATACATTAGTTTTTAGATATAACGGCATGGAACCATCTATCTATTGGCGTTTTTTACCTTTTTTTTCTCAAAATAAATGATAAATGTGGTATAAACACTCACTCCCCTCCCAGAGGAGGGTCAAGTTAAACTTAAAGCTCATGTGGCTGCTAGTATCACAGGCTTTCTGAAATGAAAAAAAAAAACAGAATTACAGTTAGAAACACACTCTTTTCATCACTTTTGAGCAGTTTCAACTGACTGCAGTGAAGCCATTGGTCCATTGTTTGTTTTTGTTGGTGACACCCACCATGTACACAGGTGGACTGCGTTTGTCATTTTATTTATGCTGCAGAGGGTGCTCAGCTGTGCCATAGGATCTGTATTTTCCCAAACTGCGGGCAGCAAACAAAGCCACTTGTTTAATCCTCTCTTAAAGTTGTCCAACATACTTGTCTGTTTGTATGATGTTAGCAGTGCAGTCCCCACCTGCAAAACACTTCTGTAATCAAATGTTTTGCAGGAACTGTTGCAGTGGTTGCCGTAACCCAGTTAGAAAATAAGTCAACGATCACTTAAATAAATGTGTTACTCCCTAGACGTGGGTGGTAAAGGTACTACAAAAGCAGTTTGCAGCTGAGTCCTTAAACTTCTTAGCATGCAGTTTACATTAAGATTCCTTTGAGGTAGCCTCTGTCTACCACATACAAAAAAAGTAGAAGATTTTCTGAAAATAGACAGTGGCCGCAAGCTGCCATTGTTGCAGTGCATGGAGAGTGAAAAAAAACTTGATAATAAAGTTATGCAATATATAATACTTAACCTTCTCTGACAGGTAGTAGTAATGTTTTTAGCATAACAAGAACATCTAGGTGCATTCATTACAGTAAGTGCAATGTTTTTTATCCACGTTGTGGTTTCTGATAAGTGGTTACTAAAGTGAAGATGCCCACTTGCCTCATGCTTATGCAACAAATAGTAATATTTTTTGCAACCATAGTCCTTTAGTTCAGAGGTTACGTAGCATGCATCTCTGAAACCTAAAGCTGTGATTCAGACATACTGTACACACAATAAAAAAAGTTGCAGTTCTCAACTTTCTTGCTTTCCTCATTAATTTCATTGTGGAAACATGAAAAACACATGGATATGGGACTTACCTAATTTAGGAGAGTTTTGGCTATTAAGAGAAAAATCTCAAGCATAGTTTAAAGGCAAAGTCAATCAATCAATCAAAATCTTTATTTATTCAGGCGAACATCATTGAGCACAGCTCATTTACAAGATGGACCTGAGTGGTCATAACAAAATAAGGTTACAAATTTTACACAAAAACATGGTACTGAATGAACACAAATACAAAGATTTATGAATGAGACAGATATACAAATATTTACATATATACAAGGCAAAATGACACAAGTCACACGATTGTTCTTTTTAAGAACCATAAATAAGCTGCTTTGGTAAAAGGAGCAAGTTTTATTTATTTTTTTTTTCCTAGAAGATAAATGACACAATGATACTGGCAAGTCTCTTTTACAAACCTATTAACTGAAATGATAGCCATCACAATTAGTGTTTTCAGTAAACAATGTACATGAAGAGCTGAACTCCACAGACCCAGAAAGGAAACAGGTTAGGCTAGCTCAGGGGACCGGACACAGTTTACTTGTGTTCAGACCTAGCCAATTTGTTCAAATAATTTTTTTACTTTAACAAGATAGTTCTGCAACCATTTTAAAAATTGTAATTACAGTTTGACATTGGCAGAACTCATTTCTGCTATATTGTGCTTAGCCCAAAATACAGGCATTTCACTTAGTTGTTTAAACCAGCAAATATCATTATCCTTATTGTTTCCTCCACTCTAAACAAATTCTTCACAACCTGCACCCTTCCCTCCACCCCTGCAACCCCCTCTTCCTCACACTCACACCCATCTCAAAACACATTTTATTTCTCCCCAGTCACAGCTCATGATGTGCTTTGCACCTTTAAATCACTAAATCCTAGCAAAACCAACCCTGATGGGTTAAACCTTCTCCTCCTTCCGATTTAGCCCCAGCCATTGCCCATCCCATGTCTCATCTTCTAAGCCTCTCCTTCTCCCTTAGCACAGTCCCCCAGGCCTGGAAATCTGCAAAAAGTGATCCTACTTCACAAAGGAGGCGATCATTCCTTACCAGGAAATTACTGCCCCATCTCCCACCTCCCTGTACTAGCCAAGCTCCAGGAATCCCTAGTCCTAACTAAACTCATCCACTTCCTCTCCTCCACAGATTTCCTCTCCCCCAGCAGTCCAGCTTTTGAAAGAACCATTCAACTGTCTCCTCCCTTCTCCGAGTCACAGATGATATTCTTACTGGTATGGAAAAAGGGCACCTTACCTCTGCCATCTTCATTGACCTTGCTAAGGCCTTTGATTCCATGTCCCATCTCCTCCTCCTCACTAAACATGAACTTGTTGGCCTCCCCATAGTTTAATGGTTTAGATCCTATCTGGTCACACACAACGTGCCCAGGCTGGAGACACCTTTCCCCTCTCCCAATTCTAGCAGGTGTACCCCAAACCTCTATTCTAGGTCCCAGCCTCTTCTCCATCTTTCTAAATGATCTCCCTCCTGTATACTCCTCCTAAATATACCTTTACGCAGACAACACCATTCTTTATGCTTCAAACAACATGAAGTCTTGCTGTATTCTGACTATATGCAGTTAGCCCCAACACTTGAACTGCTCCAGAGAGTAAAGGGTTAACTGTATGCACAAGCATAGAACGTTGAGCTCGAGCTCAGTTTTCAAACCTCTGTCTGTGGTACTCTGAAGTCTAACCATCAGATTTCTTACTCCGCCTAACTGTGAAGTCGCTCTGGAGATCCCTCCTGCGCTTTGGCTCGGTAAAGTTCGAGTCGGTCGTTTTTTTCAACCGTAGTTCGTTCATTATTAGGTATTCTTACCTCTATCCCAGTACAGTAAGTGATAGTAATGGGTAGTGTTGTTTCTATTGTTTCTACTGTTAGAAATTGTTTTTTCTTCGGTTCTTTTCCAGTCGGTCTGGTTTAGAACCGAAACTGATTGTTTTTTCTGATAAAGTACAAAAAATCATTTTTTCTGGGATTTTTTTAACCGACCCATGACACGGTCGGAACCGATAGGTCTTAGTTACCTGGCTTAAAAGCTGTGAAGGCTGACTTTTGATTTTCGGCATGTCTGAGAAACCCAAAAAGAAAACCGGTCCCACTGGGTTTCAGCACTGTTCCAGATGTGGGGAGGCCTTTGCCAAGGCCGATCCCCACCTGGTATGTGTGTATTGTCTGGGGTTTGACCACCTCAAGGAAGACTGCCAAATCTGTAAAAACTTTCCAAAAGCCACCCTGGATAAATGTTTGGGTAGGCTGAAGGAAAGGGAGGCCGAGAAGTCTGCTGACCCAGATGGCCAGCCCGGTTCAGTTGCGACCGAACCTGAAGAGATGCCCACTGACCTGGGCGATACCTCTTCGGGCAAAAGGAGAGCTGACTCTGCGGAGTCGGTTCTGTCAAAAAGAAAGTGAAAATCAGCCGGTTCGGATCCTATACCCCATGTTCTGACCACTGAAGAGATAGTGAACGAGATCACAATAGTTCAATCACTTTGCCTGGTTCCGACCGAACCGGCATCGGTTCAGAGCTGATCGGTTCGGTCGGAAGTAGCTGCCTCTGATATAGATCCTGAGAAATACTATGAGGGCGATTGGGAGGAGGAGGAAGATTATGAAGAAGAGCAATGTGAAGGCCTAGATGAGCCAGTAGAGCCTGACATCTCCCCAGACAGGCCTTCCCACGTTTCTCCTCCCAGGCTTTTTGAGTCCCCTTCCCATTTCTTGTTTTACAAGAAAGTGGCTGAGACTCTTCAGCTTCCTACGGAAGAGGCTGAACAGGATCAGGAAGAACCTGACTATCTGGAAATGATGGATGTCCCAGAGTCTAAGAGAGTGTCTATCCCTTTACATAAATCCTTGGGGAAGCAGACACAAAAAATTCTACAGTTTCCTACATCCATTCCTTCTGTGGAAAAAAAGAATGGACAGGAGGTATGCTTTGTGAGGTTCTGGGATGGAATTCCTTTCAAATCATAGCTGCCATGTTGGGGTAGTGCAAGCTGCAGCCTCTGACAAGGCTAACATTCCCCTGGCATCTCACCCCCCAGATAAGGATTCCAGAAAATTTGATGCCATGGCAAAAAAACAGTACTTGGCATCCTCTTTGGGACTCCGGCAATCGAATTATATGGCATATACAGCCAGGTACCAGAAATCTACAGTATGTGGGATATGGTTCTGGAGCTGGCTAGGAATGCCCCATCCCAGCTGGCCAAGGAGCTGAAGCATGTGGCTGCAGATGGTATTGAGGCATCCAAGGTGCAATTCCATGCTGCTATAGACTCAAATGATGTTCATTCCAGGGTCATGGCTACATCTGTCTCCATGAGGAGATTTGCTTGGCTTAAGTGTACCAGCCTCTCACAGGATACCCAGGCTAAGGTCATGGATTTTCCTGTAACTGGTAATCCTCTCTTTGGGGACCAAACAGAGAATTACGTGAAGAAGATGGATGAATACAGGACCACCTATAGGGGTGCTGCAGCCAAAGAAAAGCAGACCACTCCTCAGAGGCAGCAGTTTAGGGGCTGGGGCAGGCCTTTTTCATAGGCCTTTTTACCAAGCTCAGACCTTCTCCTCTTCTTTCCAGCAGAGGAGGTTCTTTAGGGGAAGAGGCAGACGTGGGATGACCAAGACCCCATCATCCACTCAGTCTAAGCCCTGTGCCAAGCAGGCACCCTGAGGTGTCAGTCAGGGTTGCCTCCCCAGTTCCAGTAGGGGGCAGACTGGCTCACTACTCCCAGGCCTGGGAGTCTATTACTTCAGACAAATGGGTCCTGGAAGTAGTGAGCCAGGGACTTGCTCTCAGTCTCAAAACGTTCCCAAAAATGACAGCAAGGTCCTTCAGTTCTCCCTCCTTCTTGGAGACAAAGGCCTTAGAGGCAGAAGTCTCCTCTCTTCTGCTTCTGCAAGCAATAGAAAAGGAACTTCATTGTCACAGGGGAAAAGGACTATATTCCAGATACTTTCTTACCCCAAAAAAGACAGGGGAGTGGCGACCCATTCTAGATTTAAGGTACCTGAACAAACACTTAACAAAACCAAAATTCAAAATGGTGACTCTGGGAGTAATTCTTCCCTCTCTGGGACCAGGAGACTGGCTAGCCTCTCTGGATCTCAAGGATGCCTACTTCCACATACCTGTCAGACATTCCCACAGAAGGTACCTCAGGTTCAAGTTGCCCTCAGGCCATTATCAATTCAGGGCCATGCCTTTCGGCCTAACATCTGTGCCAAGGGTGTTCACCAAGTGTCTTGCAGTGGTGGTGGCATTCCTCAGAAGGCAGGGTATCATTCTATTCCCATACCTGGATGACTGGCTAGTGGTAGGGCAGTCCTCAGACCATGTAAAGTCATCTCTAGAGGTCACTCGAAAGCTTCTAGACTCAGTGGGATTTATCCTGAACCTGGAAACATCTGTCCTGCAACCAGCTCAGACCCTCACATTCATAGAGATGGAACTGGACACGATTCAGGCAAGAGCATTTCTCCCCTTCTCAAGGGTTCAGTCCCTTGTCACTCTGGCTTCCTCTTTTTGTCCTCTAGTTTCTCGTCCAGCCAGGCACTTTCTACAGTTGCTGGGTCACATGGCAGCTTCCACAGCAGTGGTCCAGGGAGCAAGGTTTCAGATGAGAGACATTCAGTTTCATCTCAGATCCTATTGGTCTCAGAAAAAAGACCCTCTCTTGAAATTGGTTCCTGTGTCTCAGACCCTAGTTCAGGCTCTCCAGTGGTGGCTGGAGGAGGACAATCTTCGACAAGCTGTCCCCTTTATCAGTCAAGCTCCTTCAGTGATTCTCACCACAGATGCCTCTTTACTAGGGTGGGGAGCTCACTTAGATCAGTCTACAGCTCAGGGAACCTGGTCTCACCAGGAGTCCCTTCTTCACATAAACCTTCTCGAACTAAGAGCTATCTTTCTGGCACTTCAGACATTCTCAACTGGTGTTCAGGGGAAAGTAGTGTAGATCAGGACAGACAATACCACAACCATGTGGTACATCAACAAGCAGGGAGGCACACGGTCCTTGGCCTTGTGCACAGAGACCATGTAAGTATGGTCTCTAGCTTATACCCTTCAGACTTCCCTGATAGCTGTGCATCTCCAAGGGAAGGACAACATTCTAGCAGATGCTCTCAGCAAGATTTCCCAGGGCCATCACAAATGGACCCTGAACCCTCTAATTCTTCAGGTTATTTTCAAGAGATGGGGCATTCCAGAGATAGATCTCTTTGCAGCCCCGGACAATCATCAACTTTCTCTTTATTATTGCAGACCACCTCTTCTGGGCCCTGTCCCTTAGGAAGTTCTTTTACCGAACTGGACAAGCAAGTTTCTGTATGCATTTCCTCCTTTTCCTCTGATATTCAGGGTCCTGATCAAGATCAGGTCTCAACCTTGCAAGGTGATTTTGGTGGCACCAGATTGGGAAAGACAGCCTTGGTATCCTCTAATGTTGTCACTGTCAGTAACAATGCCATTGTGTCTTCCCAGACAGTACAATCTCCTCACTTTCTCACAGAGGAGGATTCTGTATCCCAACCTTCAGACTCTCAGGCTAAAAGCCTGGCTCTTGAAGAGCTAGACTATGCAAGCTTGCATCTTTCTCAAGAAGTCTTGGATATTTTAAAAGTTAGCAGGATACCTACTACTAGAAAGACTTACAACTCCAAATGGAAAAGATTTGGGTTTTGGTGTTCCCAAAAGCATGTCAAGCCAGAGCTGGCTGACATTGCCACTGTATTAGACTATTTAGTGCATCTTAACAGTTTAGGCCTCTGGCCTACCACTCTCAAGATACAATTGGCAGCTATGTCTGCTTTTCTTTCTGCTGGCAAGGGCTCTTCCCTAGCATCTCATCCAGTCTTCAAAAATTTTTCAAGGTCCTAATACATGTTAACCCTCCCTTTCAGGAGCCTACCCCTTCCTGGGATCTGAATATCTCTATTGCACAGCTTATGCAGCCCCCTTTTGAACCCCTATCCTCAGCTGAATTGAAGTACTTGACTTGGAAAACTGTATTCCTGGTAGCTATTACCTCTGCCAGGAGAATCAGTGAATTACAGGCCTTATCAGTGGAACCTGACTTTTTAATTTCACAGGGATAAGGTGGTGTTTTCTCCCCAAAGTGGTATCAGACTTTCACTTGAATCAGTCTATGTCATTGCCTGTATTTTTCACTGACCACTCTTCCTCTGGGGAGAGTAGATTACACAGTCTTGTTGTAAAAAGGGCTCTTAGTTACTATGTAGAACATACTAAGACCCATAGGAATGGCTGTTCTCAATTGTTTCTCACCTGTGGAGAAGTGGGAAAGGGCAAACGTGCCACTAAGAGAACTGTTGCCCGGTGGACTGTCTCCTGTATCCAGTTCTGCTATTCAAAGTTGTGGAAAGAGCCTCTCTCAGGCCTGAGGGCTCACTCCACCAGAGGTACAGCTGCTTTGGTCACAGCAGCTAGAGATACATTTTTAGTGGAAATCTGTAAGGCAGCCACCTGGAAAACTGTTCACACATTTACCAAGCATTACTCTCTTGACATTCAGTCAAGAAGTGATGCTAGGTTTGGCACAGCTGTGCTGCAGTGCCTGTTCCCAAAATAGGTTCTGTGACTCCCTTCTCCAAGGGGGTACTGCTTGGTAGTCTGCATATAGTCAGAATACAACAAGACTTCATGTTGTTTGAAGAAAAAATTACTCACCTTAGTAATGTTATTTCTTCTAATGGAGTCTTGCTGTATTCCGACCTCCCTCCCTGTCTCCCCTCCTGGAACCTAGTGTTTTGGGATGTGGCATGGCAGGCACAGTGCTGCACCCAGAGGTGTACTTGGCATGCCTTATCTTTTAAGGGTTTATCTTTAATATTTTGGTTGTTCATTACCTACTTATTTTTGTTTTGGGGGTTCTCGACTTGAGTCTTTTGACCCTAAAAATCTGTTCCATGCCCTTTGGCAAAAAAGGTTTAGAAACAATTTCTAACTATAGAGTTAGTTACTTTAATGTTCATAAGAATCTGACAGTTAGACTTCAGAGTACCACAGACACAGGTTTGAAAACCGAGCTCGAGCTCAACGTTCTATGCTTGTGCATAGAATTAACCCTTTACTCTCCGGAGTAGTTCAAGTGCTGGGGCTAACTGCATATAGTCGGAATACAGCAAGACTCCATTAGAAGAAACAACATTACTAAGGTGAGTAATTTTTTCTTCTGGACCCTCAGCTCCCATGGTAACTACACAGCTGCAAAATGACTTTACTAACATACTAAAATGGTTCCAAGCCAACCAATTAAAAGTCAACACTCACAAAAAAAAAAAAAAACAGTATCCATGACTTTTGGCAACCTCCCAAAAACTATCAAAACTTTCCACACACCCCTCTTTCACTACTCTCGATGGCACCACATTTGATACAGTCTCTGCCAACAAGTACCTAGGTATCTGGTTGGACAGCCACCTAGACTACACAACTCATATCAATTCATGCATTCTAAGCTCCATCCTAAGCTTGGTGCACTCTACAGAAATAAAGATGACCTCTCCACCCCCGTCTACCGCATACTTCTCACTAAAACAATCATTCCTCTCTTCGACTATGCTGAAGTTGTATATGGGTCTGCCTCCGCCTCCACTTCCACCCTCACTAGGCTGGAGACTCTGTTCAATGCCTTTTGTTGATCTTCCTGGACATAAGTCTCCACCACTCATTCACACTAGTGGGATTAGCGCCGAAGGCACTAGGACCCATCGGGAGCAAACATTTTGCTGGAGGGTCGGCGCGAGAGATGGCGCCGCGAGGCATGGCGCCGTGAGCAGCGGCTCGAGCGGCAATGACCATCTCGGCGACGACCCTCCAACCGCCTCAGTTCCTTTTTCCGCCGTCGAGTGCGCTTCAGTGACGACGTCGCTCGCCTGTCGGGAGTCAAACTTCAAACTAGCGCATAGTTTTCAGTTTATTTTTTTGTAACATTATCTCGATAGTAGTATCGGCTTAATTTTATTCTATTTTCTAATATTTTAAATTTAACTTACTTGAAGAAGTCTCGGCCTACTGGGCGGAGTCGACCATGAGCAGGTCAGGTGGCGGTAGGGAGCTTCGTATGAAAACTGTTCAGTCAGCGGGCTGGGTCGGTCAGCCTCCTTCTCCTCAGCGGGGGTTCCGACAGCGGTCAGTCCGATGCCGGGGATGGCGGTCCCCGTCGGCATAAAAATAAGCGGTCGCATTCTCGGCACCGTTCGACCTCGAAACTCTTCTTGACCCACAGGTCAAAAGAAGGCATCACTCGAGGTCGCCCTCTGGTATGTCTGTTGTCGACGGTGGGTTATCGTAGCTAGTTGCCGTTCTCCTTCTTGAAGTCGCCAACTGCTGGTGACCGTTGTCCTCGACATCGGAGCCTCCCGCCTGTAGGTAGGGCTCCAGATGAGCAGTTTCATCAGTGGGCCGCTCTTATGGGCGATGGGCTCGGAGGTTGGTTTTCCTGCCTGGCTCGGTTGCCCGGGCCCCAGGCTCCTCCAGCGTCGGGTAGGCGGTTGGACCTTCCTAGTGTGGCGCCTTCTTCCGGTGCCGGTGACTCCCGCAAGGTGTTCCCCCTCACATGGCTGCGGCGCAGGGGGCCACACCGATGCCCTTATCTCCTGGTTTTTTCCTTCTCTAGCTTTCCAGGTTCCTGGGGCATTTCCGGCGCCTTCCGCGGGGTCTGTTGGCTTGTCGGTGCCATTTTCGGTGCCGCTCGGCCTTGTGGCGCCGTCCAGCGGTGCAGCGTAGTCTTCTTGGCGCCGTCAGCGAGCGCCGCGTGGTCTTGCGGCCATTGGGTCTGTAGCGCCATCGTGGCGCCGCTTGGTTGTGGCGCCGTTGGCGGCACCGCTTAGTCGGCGGCGCCGCTGCGGTGCGCGTGCCTCTTTAGCGCCCGTGCCCTCTGCGGTGCCGTTTTCAACCCGTTTTGCCTTCTCGGCGCGAGGCCCTCGGGGACTCTCCTTGTTTCTCTGCTATTTCCTCCTCTCCTAATTTTCCTCCTTTCCTGTCCAATCAGTCCTTTCTGGACCATCAGGAGATGATGTTGAGCCTGACCCAGACCTTCGGTTGGGTGATGAGTGGAGAAACAGGATCTTTCTTTGCTACAGAGCCTGTGGTGAGGACCTGTCCTTTAAGTCTCTGTTGAAGAACCTGAGATCACTCTTTCTCTCCAGACTACAGACATCGATCCTGGGAAGATATTAAGACTCCAGTACCTTCGTAGCGGAGATCCCTGGTTTGACTCCTCTGATCCAGCCTTCCTTGAGGCAGCTGTCTCAAATGGTATGGAATAATCCTGCTCTTATTCCTTCAGTGGCTAAATCCATTGATAAGAGTATTCAGCTCCCAAGGATCGTCCCATTTGGCATCCCAAGCCTGCGGATCTATTGTAGTCCTGGCAGAGAATGATAAGGTCGTTCTTCCTCAAACTACTACAGCTCGACCTATTAACAAAGAGTCTCGTAAGATTGATACATTAGGTAAGAGAGTCTTTGCTGCCTCCACTCTAAGTATGCGTGTGCCAGTTATCAAGGCTATTTTCTCAGTATGAGTATATCCTGTGCACTCTTTGAAAAGAATGGTTGAAGCTCTTCCGGATTCGGACTCCAAGTCAGAGCTTCTTCTGACCGTTACTAGGGGTATTGAGTCCAATAACCAACAGGTCAAAGCCGCTATGGACGCTTTCGACACTGCTTCTCGCTCAGCAGCCGCAGGTATTTGTACTCGGCGCCATTCCTGGCTGCGTACTTCTGGCTTCACGAATGATGCTCAGCAGCAGGTAATGGCGCTGCCCTTTGATGGCTCTTTTCTTTTCGGCCCTCAGGTGGAACAAGCCTTAGAGGCCACTCAGAAGACTAGGTCGGCCATTAAGTTGGCCAGACCTCCGCCTCTCCCTCTCGGGGCATGTGAACGAGCGTCAGTTTCATAGTCGTCAGTCCTTTAGGGGCAGAGGCGAGAAGCTTCCATAAAAAAGCCAACCTGCCCAACCTCAAAAAGTGCAGCAAGCGCGGGGCCTAAAGCCCCCAGCGCCACCTATATGGTGCTGGCCCAAGTTCCATCCACATTGCCCGGTGGAACTTTCTCCTCCAGGTGGGAGAGTGCGTTTGATGTACTTCTGCAACCAGTGGAAGTCCATAACCGGGACAAATGGGTCCTTCGGATAATTCGCGAGGGTTATTCTCTCAATTTTTGGAAACCCCCAATTGTCCTCCCAGGCGACAACCAGGTTGTCAGCCTCTCAGTCAGACCTCCTCACCGCTGAGATCCAGGGCCTTCTAAGCAACAGGGCAATAGAACTGGTGCCCCGCATCTAGAGCACAGGGTTCCTCCCATTACTTCCTGGTTCAAAGAAGTCTGGGGAATCGCCCCATTCTAGACCTCAGAAAGTTAAACAAATTTCTCCCAGGGAGAAATTCAAAATAATTCCCTAAGTGCCCTGTTACTCTTGCTGCATCAGCACGACTGGCTGGCCTCCCTGGATATGCAGGGCCAGCTTACCAGCATATCCCCATCCACTAACCACCATAGAGTTCCTCAGGTTTGTAGCTCTGGGTCAGCATTATCAGTTCAGAGTCCTGCCTTTTGGGCTATCCTCAGCGCCCTGAGTCTTTACAAAGTGTTGTGCAGTTCTGCTAGCGCATCTCAGGAAGATCGGGACTCAGTGTTTCCCTACCTGGACGATTGGCTTCTAGCAAGCCCTTCCAGCCAAAGGGACTTTGGAAGCCATGCAAGCGACTTCCGTCTTCTTACGTCCATAGAATTCTGCTGAATTTGAAAAAATCACTGCTGCAGCCCTCCCAGAGGCTCCTTTTCATAGGGACGCTTCTAGACACCTCTTCATGAAGGCTTTCCTTCCAGAGGACAGAAGACTCGACATCCCTCGGATGGCCCGTTACATCAGGAGAACCAATCGGTTTACAGCTCTCTCGATGCAGCGCATGTTGGAGTCTCATGGCGTCCTCGGTGTTCACTGTACCCCTGGCCGGTTGCATGAGAACTACCCAATGGATGCTCTCCACTCAGTGGTCTCCGACCTCTCACCGTCTTATCCCATCAAGGTGGCCGGGCCCTTGAAGGTCTCTCACCTGGTGGACTCAAGAAAGCAATCTCCTGGAAGGTTCCCCTTTGCTCCCCGGATCATCAGATCTCCATCACCACAGGCGCATCGCTAATGGGATGGGAGCTCACTGTCGCTCCCTCCACACTCAAGGTGTATGGACTCAGTTGAAACTCTTCTCCACATAAATGTCCTGGAGATGAGAGCAGTCCTCTCTAGATCCGTGCTCTAAGGATATCCTTTGTCACAAGAACATTCTCCTTCAAGCGGACAACAAAG
This sequence comes from Neoceratodus forsteri, assembly GCA_016271365.2. Lineage (NCBI taxonomy): Eukaryota > Metazoa > Chordata > Ceratodontiformes > Ceratodontidae > Neoceratodus > Neoceratodus forsteri. Next base: position 1,320,049,815 of record CM028131.1, read on the forward strand.
CTGTGATGTATTACATCAACAAGCAAAGCGGTGCTCATTCTTACCCCTTTGCAGGAAGCAATGAGGGTGTGGGAGTGGTGCTTGGGCACAAGTCTCTGATTCAGGCGGTTTATCTGCCAGGTATACAAAAGCGATCTAGCGGATCACCTCAGCAGAGCAGGCAGACCCTCACTAGTGGTCTCTCGATCCAGCCGTGGCTGGTCACTATTCAAAGTAGGGGACTCCAGACCTGGACCTTTTGCAGCCCACTCAGCATAAAACTGCCTCTCTTCTGCTCCAGAAATCCAGGGCCTGGCATTTTCTGTCAGGATGCGTTCAGGCTGCGGTGGACAAAACGTTTTCTTTCGCCTTTCCACGATCCCTCTAATCCAGAGTTCTCCTCAAGTTGAGTCTCGGGACCAAAATGATTCTCATTGCTCCTCCTGGCCTCGGCAACTATGGTTTCCTCTGCTCAACAGTATGTTGGCAGCCTCTCGAGACCACTTCCCTTGCAAATCAACCTTTTGACTCCAGGGTTCGTTGGTCCATCCCAACCTGAAATCACTTCACCTTCATGCTTGGCTCCTGAAGAGGTAGAAGTGAATCAATTCAATGTCTCTCGTAGACTCTCGACATCCTTCTGGCTGCTGTGAAGCCAGCCACCAGATCTTGCTTCCAAATGGAGCGCTTTTCTCTCTGGTGTGCAAAGTCCTCTTGGAATCCCTTTTCCTGTCCTCCTGACAAGGTTCTGGAGTATCTTTTGGACCTATCAAACTCAGGTCTCCAGTACTCCACAGTTAAAGTTCACCTTAGTGCCATCTCAGCGTTCCATGAGCCGGTTTCTTCCTTGACTCTGGCTCAGCTTCCTATGGTGAAGAGATTTCTTAAGGGGATTCTTCACACCAGACCCCCTGTTAGGCGTCCAGTTGCAACCTGGGACATTAACCTGGTGCTGGACATGCTCACTCGGAAGCCTTTCGAGCCCTTAACTACCTGTGAGCTAAAATTTCTTACCTGGAAGACTGCCTTCCTGGTGGCCATTACCTCAGCCCGCGGGGTCTCGATTCATGCCTTGGTAGCGGACCCTCCGTATACTGTATTCCATAAAGACAAGGTAGTTCTCCATTACTCATCCTAAATTTCTTCCCAAGGTTGTGTCAGAATTCCATCTAAACCAACCTCTGGTACTTCCCTTTTACCCGGCTGATTTCCAAAATGAAGGAGCGATCTCTTCATTCCTTGGATGTTAAGAGACCTTGCGGTTCTATTTAGATAGAACCAAGAATTTCGCAAGACTCAGCAACTGTTTGTTTCTTTCAGCGACACCCGGCTGGGTCAACCCGTCGCTATAGATGCATCTCATCATGGTTAGTGGCATGCCTTGACATTGCTACTCCATGGCTCAAGTTAAATTGGAGGGTAGGTAATAGCTCACTCTACTAGAGTGATCTGGCATCTTTAAGCGGAGATCGCGATGTTCCAGTGCGGATATCTGCCGCCGCCACCCTGGAGCTCAGTGCATACCTTCGTTAAGCATTATGCACTGGATATGTTCATCCAGGCGACATTCCGCATTCGGCAGAACTATCCTTAATGGTCTTCTATCTTAGGCAGCGTGAGCTCTGGCTCTCCTGCCGCCCCTTTGGGGATTATCAGCTTGGTACTCTCCCACTAGTGTGAATGAGTGGTGGAGACTTATGTCCAGGAAGATATGAAAATGCGTACCTACTGTAATTCTTGATCTTCTTGGGCAGTCTCCACTCATTCTACGCCCTCCATCCCAGGCTCACCGCTGTGTTGGTCTTCACTCCCTCAGATCTTTGAGGCGTGAGGACTTCTTTGCTGACCCTTCTTACACGGGTCGTACGGACTATCTTATGTCCGTTTTAAGGTTAGATTTACTCTTTCGTTAGTTAGCTGCACCTCCTTGGTAAAAAGGTACTGAGGCGGTTGGAGGGGTCGTGGCGAGATGGTCATTGCCCGCTCGAGCACATTGCTCTTGGCGCCATGCCTAGTGGCGCCATCTCTCGCGCCGACCCTCCAGCAAAATTGCTCCCGATGGGTCCTAGTGCCTCCGGCGCTAATCCCACTAGTGTGAATGAGTGGTGGAGACTCGTCCAAGAAGATCAAGAATTACGGTAGGTACGTAATTTTCATTTTCACCTTAAATGCTCCAAATAGGACTCACCACAGCACCCTTTACACCTCTCTCTCTCACTCCCCTCCCTATCCTCCCACTGCAACCACCACACCTCCATTCTCTCTGCCAAATATTGGTTTGGTTCACTCACCTCCTACCTCGCCTCCCTCCTTTCCCCCACCCCTCAACCATTCTACCATCTCCGCTCACAAGACCCTCGTACTTTCCCTATTCCACATCCGCACTCAAACTCTGGAAAGGCTCCTTTCTCCTACCACTTCCCTCATAACTGGAACTCCCTTCCAACTTTGCTCTGCATGCTACCCTCACTTAATTTATTCAAACTTACCCTCTCCCACTCTCTACCTCACTCCTGTTCCTGCTACAAGCCAGGCTAATCCCTTACTGTTTATCAGGCTTCAAAAGACTTGCTCGCTCAGCTTTTAAATAAAACCTCAACTAAATGTCCTTACTAAATAACCTGCACTTTAACACCCAATTCACTATGCCCACCCCAAATTCTTGTTACTACCCTTATCACCTGTATTGTATATGTAACCTGTACGTTGGTCTTATGTTGCTCTTACCCAGATCATTAATAACCTCCTGACTATGTTGAAATCTTCTATTGTAATGTGTAACTTGTACATTATAACTATACCTTGCTTACACAGGCAGTGAAACCTGCCAAACAGTATTGTAATTATCAAAATTTGTATTTCTTGTCTCCTGTATCTCCCTCCCCCGGGTTACACATGGAAACGAGTCTCAGCTCAGTGTGCCTCTCACGGTTACCAAACTTTAAATAAAATAAATACATAAAATAAATAGTATGCCTGCTTTCTTTAATTTCCCTGGGTATGGTACTATCTGGGCTTCAGTGCTTCCATTCCTTTAAATAAAACAAATAATTAACCATGATTACATCATTGCCTCAGGTAGTAATTCATGTCAGGTAGTTCTGTGAAAAAGTGACCCTGTGACATCACAAAGGCTAGCTGGAGGAATAAATTACACATTTTCCTTTTTACTTCATGATTGGCTTGTCTGTGATTAAAAAAAAATCTGGTGAAACAAGATGCTTGTTTTAAGACACAGACCTCCAATTTATGGGGTCAAATTGTAATATGTTTTTTGTTGCAAACCTGGGTTTCAAAAAAAGGCATTTTACACAAGAGACAAAGGCAAACTTTTTTTAATGACACAATTATATTTGCTCAACATAATAAGTTTCCTAAACTTAGCAAATGTGTGCAGTTTGCACTTAAAGAAACAGTTCATTTAGTATCAAGACAATAAAATAAAGACCAGCAAAGTGAAACAAAAGCCATTGTTAATGCAGTTTGTAAAACATGTGGTTTACACGTTTTTTGATACCCCAAACAGTATCAAGTTTCCTGACACCTTAATTGCTCTTCATGTAAACTAATGGTTTATGGTTATTTATCTTTGGTGGTTTATTTTATTTATTATTATTATTTTATTAAGCATTTGTTTATGTAACAGGTATCATAATTTACCAGAACACAACACGCTTTTCTTTTACTCGGCTGCTACAAGCAATTCATGTGACTTATTGCTTAGCTGTGGATGTGTGGGGGGTAGGTTACCCGAGGTCAAACAGCACTTGTGTAGATAAATCATTTATCTGATAACTCACCATTGAATATTTCATTTATGCAATAGGGATGCTTTCTGTCAGAGCAGGGACATTTGCTTTTGCTTTTGAGTGTTTATCTTTTTTTGCTTATGTTTGTCAAAAAAGTGAACAAAAATAGCATTTTCTGCTCTTTTTTGCTAATTATAAAAAATCTATATGGTATCTATAAATGAAATACCACTCATTTTGTAGATAATTTTGTGCTGAACAACTTTCATGCTCACAGCACTATGCTATCTTTTTTCATTTTAAAGTTATTTGCATTTGAATATAGTCAGTACTGGTACTGAGGCTGAACATTCTAAACAAGTTCTGGAGTGATTGTGACATACCTACTATGTGTATAAATCTGTGATGATGCATCTACTATGTGTATAAATGTAAAATTTTGAATTTAGCACATAGCAGCTCAGATTTATCACATAGGATTTATGTCTACGCCTATTGCATAAGAAGGGTTAGCATACAAAATAGGAAGGCAGAGTTAAAAGTTTGGTCTGGCATGCTGTAAGCCCATTTCTATACTGAAGGTTTCAGTTCTCACCTTTCCAGTGATTCGTTTTCATACATCTGACCTTTGTCATTCAAAGTTTGTCCCTGTAATTTTTTACACTTTTGTTCTACCTTATCAATTGTCTTGGGGCTTGCTTCTGTCTGCTCTCTTACATGAGTAACCTGATGATCTTCCTGGACATAAGTCTCCACCACTCATTCACACTAGTGGGATTGGCGCCGGAGGCACTAAGACCCATCGGGAGCAACTTTTTGCTGGAGGGTCGGTAGCGAGAGGCAGGCGCCATGAGACTGCGGCGCCTTGTGAGCAGCGGTCGGCCGACAATGACCATCTCGTGACGACCCTCCAACCACCTCAGTTCCTTTTTCCTTGCCGTCGAGTGCGCTTCAGTGGCGGACGTCGCTAAGCCTGTCGGGGGCCAAACTTCAAACTAGCGCATAGTTTTCAGTTTGTTTTTATAACATTATCCACGATAGTAGTATCGTAGTTTTATTCTATTTTTCGTGAAATTTTCTAATATTTAAATTTAACTACTTGAAAGTCTCGGCCTACTGGACGGAGTCGACCATGAGCAGGTCAGGTGACGGTGAGGGAGACTTCGTGAAAACTGTTCAGTCAGCCGGGCTGGGTCGGTCAGCCTCCTTCTCCTCAGCGGGGTTCCGACTACGGTCAGTCCGATGCCGAGGGGATAAGTGGTCCCCCCCGGCATAAAATAAGCAGTCGCATTCGGCGCCGTTCGGCCTCGAGCTCTTCTTGACCCACAGGTCAAAAAGGCATCACTCGAGGTCGCCCTCTGGTATCATCTCAGCTCGGCATGTCAGTTATCGTTGGTAGTTGCAGGTCTCCTTCTTAGATGCCAACTTCCGATAATCGTCGTCCTCGACATCGAGCCTCCCGCCTATAGGTAGGGCTCCAGATGAGCAGTTTCATCAGTGGGCGCTCTTGTGAGGCGATGGGCTCGGTTGGTTCTTCTGCCTGGCTCGGTTACCTCGGAGCCCTCGGGCTCCTCCGGCGATCAGGTAGAGGCGGTTGGACCTTCTAATCGCGGCGCCTTCTTGATGCTAGCGACTCCGTGTAGTGTTTCCCCCCTCACATGGCTGCGGCGCAGGGGGCCTCACCGATGCCCTTATCTCCTGGTTTTTCCTTCTCTTGCTTTCCAGGTTCCCGGGGCTTTTCCGGTGCCTTCTGCAGGGTCTGTGGCCTTGTCGGCGCCATTTTCGGGGCCGCCCGAGCTAGCGGCGCCGTTAGCGGCGCCCGCGTGATCTCGGCGCCGGTGGCGGCACCAGTCTCAGCGCGCGCGGTGGTGCCACGTTGGATCAGGGCGCCGTTAGCGGCGTGCGTCAGCGGTGTTTCGCGGTGCCATCGCCAGCGCCCGTCTGTGGCGCCGCGGGCGTTTGCGGGGCAGCGTGCCTCTTGACGCCCGTCGCCTCTTGATGCCGTCTTCAGCCCGTTTTGCCATCTCGGCGCGGCAGCCTAGGGACTCTCCTTGTTTTTCTGCCATTTCCTCCTCTCTAATTTTCCTCCTTTCCTGTCCAAACAGTCCTTTCTGGACCATCAGGAGATGATGTTGAGCCTGACCCAGACCTCGGTTGGGTGATGAAGTGACGAAACAGCATCTTTCTTTGCTACAGAGCCTGTGGTCGAGGACCTGTCCTTTAAGTCTCTGTTGAAGAACCTGGGATCCCTCTTTCTCTCCAGACTACAGACATCGATCCTGGGAAGATATTAAGACTCCAGTATCTTCATGCTTGGGAGATCCCTCACGGTTTGACTCCTCCGATTCAGCCTTCCTTCGAGACGCTGTCTCAAATGGTATGGAATAACCCTGCTCTTATTCCCTCAGTGGCTAAATCCATTGATAAGAAGTATTCAGCTCCCAAGGATCGTCCCATTTTGGCATCCCAAGCCGTTGCGGATCCTATTGTAGTCCTGGCAGAGAATGACAAGGTCGTTCTTCCTCAAACTACTACAGCTCGACCTATTAACAAAGAGTCTCGTAAGATTGATACATTAGGTAAGAGAGTCTTTGCTGCCTCCACTCTAAGTATGAGTATTGCCAGTTATCAAGGCTATTTTTCTCAGTATGAGTATATCCTGTGGCACTCTATGAAAAGAATGGTTGAAGCTCTTCCAGATTCGGATTCTTAGTCAGAGCTTCTTCTGACCGTTATTAGAGGTATTGGGTCAATAACCAACAGGTCAAAGCCGCCATGGACGCTCGACACTGCTTAGCTCCCATCAGCCACGGCGAGGGATTTGTACTCGGCGCCATTCCTGGCTGCTGCTTCTGGCTTCACCGAATGATGCTCAGCAGCAGGTGATGGCGCTGCCTTTGATGGCTCCTTTCTTTTGGCCCTCAGGTGGAGCAAGCCTTAGAGGCCACTCAGAAGACTAGATCGGCCATTAAGTTGGCCAGACCTCCGCCTGCCCCCTCTCGGGGGCATGTGAACAGACGTCAGTTTCACAGTCGTCAGTCCTTTCGAGGCAGAGGCAGGGGAAGCTTCCATAAAAGCCAACCTGCCCAACCTCAAAAGAAGGCGCAGCAGAAAGCGCAGGGACCTAAAGCTCCCAGCGCTACCTTATGAGTCGTTGGCCCAAGTTCCATCCACTCTGCCCGAGGTGGAACTTTCTCCTCCGGTGGGAGGTCGTCTGATGTACTTCTACAACCAGTGGAAGTCCATAACCTCAGACAAATGGGTCCTTCGGATAATTCGCGAGGGTTATTCTCTCAATTTCTTGGAAACCCCCCCGAATTGTCCTCCCATACGACAACCCAGGTTGTCGGCCTCTCAGTCAGACCTCCTCACCGCGGAAATCCAGGGCCTTCTGAACAACAGGGCAATAGAACTGGTGCCCCCGCATCTGCGAAACACAGGGTTCTACTCCCATTACTTTCTGGTTCCAAAGAAATCTGGGGGGATGCGCCCCATTCTAGACCTCAGAAAGTTAAACAAATTCCTCCCCAGGGAGAAATTCAAGATGATTTCCCTAGGTACCCTGTTACCCTTGCTGCATCAGCACGACTGGCTGGCCTCTCTGGATATGCAGGATGCTTACCAGCATATCCCCGTCCACCCGACCCACCGAAAATTCCTCAGGTTTGTAGCTTTGGGTCAGCATTATCAGTTCAGAGTCCTGCCCTTTGGGCTATCCTCGGCGCCGCGAGTTTTTACAAAGTGTTGTGCAGTTCTCGCGGCGCATCTCAGGAAAGTCGGACTCCGAGTGTTTCCCTACCTGGACGATTGGCTTCTAGCAAGCCCTTCCGGCCAAGGGACTTTGGAAGCCGTGCAAACGACTTCTCGTCTTCTCACGTCCATGGGAGTTCTGCTGAATTTGAAAAAATCTCAACTGCAACCCTCCCAGAGGCTCCTTTTCATAGGGACGCTTCTAGACACCTCTTCAGCGAAGGCTTTCCTTCCAGAGGACAGAAGACTCGACATCCTTCGTATGGCCCGTTACATCAGGGAGAACCAATCGGTTACAGCTCTCTCGATGCAGACGCATGTTGGGTCTCATGAGTCCTCGGTCTTCACTGTCCCTCTGGCCCGACTGCACATGAGAACCACCCAATGGATGCTCTCCACTCAGTGGTCCCCGACCTCTCACCCCAGTCTTATCCCATCAAGGTGGCGGAGCCCTTGAAGGTCTCTCACCTGGTGGTCTCAAGAGCAATCTCCTGGAAGGATTCCCTTTGCTCCTCCGGATCATCAGATCTCCATCACCACAGATGCACGCTAATGGGATGGGGAGCTCACTGTCTCCCTCCACACTCAAGGTGTATGGACTCAGTTCAAACTCATCTCCACATAAATGTCCTGGAGATGAGGCGGTCTCTATGCAATCCGAACTCTGAAGGATGTCCTTTGTCACAAGAACATTCTCCTTCAAACGGACAACAAAGCAGTGATGTATTACATCAACAAGCAAGGCGGTGCTCATTCTTATCCCCTTTGCAGGGAAGCAATGAGGGTGTGGGAGTGGTGCTTGGAGCACAAGTCTCTGATTCAAGCGGTTTATCTGCCAGGTATACAAAACGACCTAGCAGATACACCTCAGCAGAACAGGGCAGACCCTCACGAGTGGTTCTCGATCCAGCCGTAGCTCGGTCCCTGTTCAAAGAGTGGGGACTCCAGACCTGGACCTTTTGCATCCCCACTCAGCAAAAACTGCCTCTCTTCTGCTCCAGAAATCCAGGGCCTGGCATTTTCTGTCAGGATCGTTCAGGCTGCGGTGGACAAAGCACTTTCTTTACGCCTTTCCACCGCTTCCTCTAATCCAGAGAGTACTCCTCAAGTTCGAGTCTCAGGGGACCAAGATGATTCTCATTGCTCCCTCCTGGCCTCGGCAACTATGGTTTCCTCTACTCAACAGTATGTTGGCAGCCTCTCCGAGACCACTTCCTTTGCAAATCAGTCTTTTGACTCAGGGTTCGTTGGTCCATCCCAACCTGAAATCACTTCACCTTCATGCTTGGCTGCTGAAGAGATAGAAGTGAATCGGTTCAACGTCTCTCGTAGAGTCTCAGACATCCTTCTGGCTGCTCGGAAGCCAGCCACCGAAAACATACGCTTCCAAATGGAAACGTTTTTCTCTCTGGTGTGCAAAATGCTCTTGGAATCCCTTTTCCTGTCCTCCTGGCAAGGTTCTGGAGTATCTTTTGGACCTATCAAACTTAGGTCTTCAGTACTCCACAGTTAAAGTTCACCTTAGTGCCATCTCAGCGTTCCATGAGCCGGTTTCTTCCTTAACTCTGGCTCAGTTACCTATGGTGAAGAGATTTCTTAAGGGGATTCTCCATACCAGACCCCTGTTAAGCGTCAGTTGCAGCCTGGGACATTAACCTGGTGCTGGACATGCTCACTCGGAAGCCTTTCAGACCCTTAGCTACCTGTGAGCTAAAATTTCTTACCTGGAAGACTGCCTTCCTGGTGGCCATACCTCAGCCCGCAGGGTCTCTGAGATACATGCCCTGGTTACGGACCCTCCGTATACTGTATTCCATAAGGACAAGGTAGTTCTCCGTACTCATCCTAAATTTCTTCCCAAGGTTGTGTCAGAATTCCATCTGAACCAACCTCTGGTACTTCCCGCTTACTTCGCTAATTTCCAAAATGAGGGGCAGGCTCTTCATTCCTTGGATGTTAAGAGAGCCTTCGGTTCTATTTAGATAGAACCAAGGATGTTTGCAGACTCAGCAACTGTTCGTTTCTTTCAGCGACACCCGGCTGGGTCAACCTGTCGCTATTAGATGCATCTCTTCATGGTTAGTGGCATGCCGTCATTGCTGTTCCATGGCTCAAGTTAAATTAGAAGGTAGAGTGTACGTCACTCTACTAGGCGGTCATGCATCCCTAGCGGAAATTGCAATGTTCCAATTGCAGATATATGTAACGCCGCTTACCTGGAGCTCAGTGCATACTGCGTTAAGCACTATGCACTGGATGTTCATGCCAGGCGACATTCCGCATTCGGCAGAACTATCCTTAATAGGCTTCTATCTTAGGCAGCGTGAGCTCTGGCTCTCCTGCACGCCTTTTGGGATTATCAGCTTGGTACTCTCCACTGGGTGTGAATGAGTGGTGAGACTTATGTCAGGAAGATAGGAAAATTACGTGCCTACCGTAATTTTGATCTTCTTGACGAGTCTCCACCACTCATTCACACGCCCACCTCCATCCCCGAGCTCACGCTGTATTGGTCTTCACTCCCTCAAATCTTTGGGCGGTGAGGACTTCTTTGCCTGACCCTTCTTACACGGGTCATACGGACTATCTTATGTCCGTTTTTTTTTAATGTTGGGTTTACTCTTTACGTTAGTTGCGCTGCACCTCCTTGGTAAAAAAGGTACTGAGGCGGTTGGAGGGTCGTCGCCGAGATGGTCATTACCGCTCAAGCTGCTGCTCGCGGCGCCGTGTCTCGCGGCGCCGTCTCTCGCGCCGACCCTCCAGCAAAAAGTTTGCTCCCGATGGGTCTTAGTGCCTCCAGCGCCAATCCCACTAGTGTGAATGAGTGGTGGAGACTCGTCCAAGAAGATCAAGAATTACGGTAGGTACGTAATTTTCCTATTCTGCCAATGGGTTACAACCACTGGAGCCACTGGAGGAGTTTTATTCCCCATCCCTAACATTTTCATTTCCCTCTCTCCACCTTCCTGCACATACTTGAAACTATCTTCTTCTTTATTAAACACATGGTACTAACCTTGAAGTTTTCACCATCTTGTAAGGGAAGGCTATTAAATTACAGCCCCTCTGATCCACCCTTTGTTGTATTCTTCATATTCAGACTACCCTGACTCATAAACCTTGGGTAGAGGGTTGGAGTCTTTGTGTCATCATAGGGCAGTGGAGCTGCGGCTACAGGCATTATTTCAGCCTTCATTTCTTCTTTGACCTCTTGCACTTGTCTGTTATGCTGGGTGTCATCTATTTTTGTACCTTGCTTGAGATGTCTGTTTCATACAAGCTGCTTTCAAATCTTCATTTCCTTTCTTTAAAATCTCTTTTTCTTGCCTGAGTTTCTTTAACTCCTGCTGCAAGGTGTCCTTAGTAACTGTGGACAAAAAAGTCAGTGCTCCAGGTTACCAAATAGATGACAAACTCAGTAAACTGCATGAAGCAAGCTTTAATCACAGCATCCAAAGCATCACAATTCTCCTGACTGGAGGTCCAAATCCCCAGTGCTTCGACCCGAGGATTAGGCCTGCATCAGGGGTGTATCCCTAGTTGAAAACTTGTCCCCATTTCATTAAAATCTATTTTTCTTTGCTGAGTTTCTCTAACTCCTGCTGCAAGGTGTCCTTAGTACACTGGACATCATCAAGCTGAGCTACAGTATAAGACTACACTGTGCCACCATAGTCTGCATTTTTTTGGTTTTTAGCTCCTCTGTTTCTTTCTGCAGTTTACAATTAAGATCTGCTGCATTTTTTTCTTATACATTTGACTTTGTCCTGCAAAGTCAAAACAGTGTCTTAGGACTGCAGTTCTTTTTGCTTAGTTTCATGTAATTGTTTATGCAACTCTAAATTGGTAGATTTTCAATCTGAGGCTTGCCTTCTTATACATTTTAATGTTTCTTCCAAGCTAGGCATAGTAACATACAAGTCTTGCATACAATATCCTATTTTCTGTTTCGTTTTTATTTTCTTTTTCAATTCCACATGGAATTGTTCTTTTACATAACCCCAATTAGCAGTCTGATCCTTAGCATCTTTGCAGAACTCTTGCCCTCTGTGGGCAATCACATATTTTCCAATGTACTTACTGTTCCATGTTACAGTAATCTGTCTACTTTTTCTCAGACCTTTACAATGTACTGCTCCATGTTACAGTAATCTGTCTACTTTTTCTCAGACCTTTACAATGTACTGTTCCATGTTACAGTAACCGGTCTACCTTTTATCAGACTGAGTCTAATAATAGAAGACCCTCTGTCAGACGCTGATTACAATGCACTAACTCTCACTGTCACAACATGTTAGGTTATGGTCCTTACCACTCAGTATTCTCAGTCCCTATGTAGGATTCCCAGTAAAAAAATCCCAAAAAATTCAAAATACTAACTCTTAGTGTCCCTTCCTGGCTGGCTTGCCAAAAATGTTGGAATCAGTGTCTGGTCCCAGCACCTGATCCTCTTAACTGCATTCTCAGGAGGTTAAAAAATAAACCAAGAGTCAGGATTTCAGTGTTTAAGGAGCACATTTTATTTTAATCATATTACAAAGCATAGAACTGGACAGCAATCTGATTTTAGCCTATTGTGTTAGCCACTCCCCCTTCAGCTAGGAAACCAAGGTAAACAGGCAGCAGTTTCTCATCTTTCTTTTCTGGTTTGGATCTCAACTACCCAACAGAATGCTTGGCCTTTTATACTCTAACTGACCTCACATACTGAGTGGCCACTAGGTCCTTAGACAAATCATAATGTCAGGGTAAGGTTTTTACCAAATTTGGTATATGTCCCAAACTCTAAGAATTGTTGGCTAATTTTGATTGGTTGTCTCTAGTGAAAAGTGAGCTGGTCACCATGATGCATACAGTTGCATGTCATAATCAAGCTGACGACTAGATAGTAGTAGTGTTCCATTTTCCAATCTGCAACAAGACATTACACTTTTGGCTTTGATTGAAATTCACTTGAGTAAAAAAAACAATATGTATTGATTTCAGTATAAAGCTTATATTTTGAATTACAGTATAAAGCTTAAAATATATATAACATAACCTTAGTCTAAATATACAATTCTATTCTAAATATACAATTCTATTTTAAATTCCAAGCTATATACAGAATTATAGTTAAACACAAAGCAGCTTGAAATGTCATTGCCACTATGGTTCCTGATAGTTACCCAGAGTTTCTAGGGAGAATTAGTTTTAGCTCACAAAAATGAAAAAGAATCCTTCAAGGAGTTAAACACCTTCAACCTCAACCTATAAATGCACTTTCCAAGCATTTCTCTTAAAATGGATATAGCTCACAGCAAGATACAAGGAAGGAAGTTAACACTTGCCCTTAACATGAATCCCTGAAGGACAGATCAGTTTGAGCCTGAGCTTTCTTAGCAGTAGTTAGTATGTTTGTGGGAAAATGCTGTTCACCTAAAGGGACAACAGACAGAACACCTGTAATTATATGTTTACTTGAAGAGACAGGCCCCACAATCTATAGCTAAAAGCAGTTTTGGTTGAAACTATTTACAATGCACAATGGAGGACATGTCCCATAACAGGCTAATTGTCACCAAACCTGTCCTCATTGCCAAGGCAGATCTGACTGCCTTTTCAGCTCCAAAAAGCTTAGCATTTAACACAGTTTGTCATCCAGCTTGGATTATGAAAAACATCACATAAAAAAGGTATATAACAGAAACACAGGTCAGCAGTAGCCCTTTTATTGATTTAAACTGTTGCATGATCCAACAGGCTCCTAGCCCCTCGGTGCTAGTTAAGTTGGCTCCATCTTTGATGCCACTTGACTTAGACGCACAACTGACTATGATGCCAGCATCTGGGCTGGGGCCACTGTTGACACCACCAATGTCTTCCCCACCTGTGATGTAACCTCTGTCTCCTCTGGAGATGGGTACAGCTACAGTGCTACTGTTGGTTCCTTCAGGGGTGGTGGGGTCATCAACACCATTAGCGGTGCCGCCTTCAGCACTAAGATCAGGCTGTTAGGGGCCCACTCTGGTGTCAGCATTGCCGACAGTGCCACTTAATCCTTCAGTGTCAGGATTGTTCCCTTTGGAGATGGTCCTAGGGACGTCCTTGGTGCTGCCATTCCCAAGGCCCCATGTGAGACCATGTCTGGAGTCTCTGGTGTTGCCGAGGCCGCAACCTGCACTGTCAGCCTTTCAACCTCACCTCTTTACTACCCTCCAAGTATGAGGGAGTAGACAGAGATGAGTCAGATCCTGACCTCATCTTCTCCGATGGTGAGGACAATGACTCATACTACAGTACAGACAACCCGAAGCCAGTTCCTGTTATTGTACCTCAGGAGGATCTCTCTTTTCAGGCTCTGCTCAGAAATATGCATTCTGCACTGAATTTTTAATCAAAAGTAATAGATCAGGCTAGGTGCTGCCAACTGGAGTTTCTAACAGTGCCTAATGTCCTGGTCTCTCTATTTCCTCCTATCCCGATGACCTTGGAGACACTCTCTGAGTTGGCTTGGAGGATTCCTGTTACTATGGCAGCTGTCCCCAAGCAGACAGACAAGAAATATGCAGTGCCCAAATCTAAGCCCAAGTATTTCACTCAGCCAATAGTAGATACCATTGTTATTCTGGCTGACAATGACACAGCCATCATGCTCAAAAAGGTCACTGCACAACCCACTGACAAGGAGTAACCACAGGCAAGCAGGTCTATGCCTTGGCTACTCTTGGCATGAGGATAGATAGCTACAAGGGCCAGTTTTCAAAGTATGAGTATGCCCTCTGATGCAAGCTAGACACAGAGGCAAAACAAGAAGTGCTGCTAGCTGTTAAACAAGATATTGAATCTAACAGCAGCCAGCTTAAAGCATCTATGGATGCCTTTGATTTAACAGCTCACTCCGCGGCTGCAGGTATTTCCATCAGGTGGCACACCTGATTGTGGACTTCTGGCTTCACCCCATATGTCCAGCAACAGATTATGAATGTGCCCTTCAGTGGCATGTATCCATTTGGACAGCAGTTGGAGCAGTCTCTTAAAGAAATGAGAACAACTGTTAAGATTTCTAGGCCCGCTCCCTATAACCCATAGAGGGTGTGGACCTTTTCACAACAAGCAGTCCTTTCGTGGTAGGGTTAGGTGAGCCCAAAATAAATCCCAGCCTCCCCAGGTCCAGAAAAAAGGGTAGCCAAAGGCACTGGCACCAAAAGCACTTAGTGCCACCATCTGAAGCTCTGGCCCCTGGTCTGCTTCAGGTACCTGAGGTGGACCAGTCCTCCTCAGTAGGGGGACACCTAATCCAGTTTTGCCATCAGTGGGAATCTGTCTTGACAGACAAGTGGGTTCTAAGGATCATCCAGGAAGGCTACTCCCTTGAACTATTGGAACACCCCCCCCCCCCGGACAATCCTCCCAGAAAGCAACTCTCCTTGTCAGCTCACATGTCAGAGCTTCTAGCACAGGAGATTTTAGGGCTTCTGAGAAACAGGGCAGGGAAATAGTGCCAGAATCAGAATGAAACACATGGTTCTACTTCTGCTACATCGTGGTACCAAAGAAATCAGGGCAAGACATGTGCCTTATTCTCAACCTCAGAAATCTGGACAAATACATGGATCAAGAAAAATTCAAAATGATTTCTCTAAGATCCTTGTTACCCTGCCTGAAATGTAAGGACTGGCTAGCATCACTGGTTATGCAGGATGTTTACCAGCACATACTGGTTCACCCCAACAACCACAGGTACCTTCAGTTCTATATGGAAGGACAACACCACAAATTCAGAGTCCTACCCTTTGGGCCTTTCTTAGCACTTCAGATCTTTAAAAAATGCTCTGCAGTGCTTGTAGCACACCTCATAAAGCCTGGTCTCTGAGTCTTCCCATATCTAGATGACTGGCTAATTTCAAGCACATCCAGACAGGCGACAAAGCAGGTAGTGGCCACTCCCTCTCAGTTCCTAGTGTTTGTGGGAGTTCTACTGAACTCAGAGTCACAGCTGGAGCCATCCCAGGAACTGTTGTTCATAAGAGCTATTCTGGACACTATCTGGGCAGCTGACTATGTGCAGTCTTGCAGATGGCATGCTACATCATGGAATGCAAGTCTGTGCCAGCCCACTCCATGCAGCACATACTGGGCCTAACAGCTTCCACACTGTTTGCAGTGCCTCTAGCAAGGCTGCACATGAGGACAATGCTGTGAAGAAAAAGCTATTTACTAAGTCAGGGGGTACCACTTTACCCATTTTTAGACACACTGGTGAAAAAAATTGGAGGCTCCTCCTATCATGGATGCATCTATCTCTTCTGTGGTCAAAAAAACATTATTCCAGTGAATGACACAGCAACCCTTTCAAATTCTAATAGTAAGCCCCTGGAAACAATCTGAAAGTATGCATGTTCAGCTTTAGGTTTTGTCTGTTTGTTGCTTCAGCCTCTGCTTTAGTCACTTGAACATTGTGTGAATGGTTAAAGATAGTAGTAGATGGGGTCTCTCTGTCAAGGCTCCGATTCCCGGAGTCATTTTTAAAACTACTGAGGAAACTTTATTCTGTCCCTCAAGCATATGTGAGAGTCAATGGAGGAATATATCCCCCCTTCTCACTACACAAAGGCACACAACAAGGTTGCCCTCTCTCCCCTCTTTTGTTCACTGTCTATATGGAGCTGCTGGGAATGACCCTAAGAACTTCCTCTGAAATAGAGGGCATCCCATTAAGGCAACAACAGTATAAAGTTAATATATATGCTGATGATGTCCTATTGACTCTTCTCTCGCCGCACACATCTATTACAGTGGTCTGGCATATTCTCCAAAAATACAAAGCTCTGGCAGGATTTAAGCAAAATGTTGCAAAATCGGGAGCTCTTCTCTTTAATTTTTCGCCAACTAAAAGTCTTCGTGGTCTTCTATCCCTTCGGTGGAGATCCACGAAGATCAGATATTTGGGAATACACATCCCCCTGAATCAGGAGGTGTTAGAGCTAGTTAATTATGAGCCACTTACTCTCACAATACAAAAGGATCTGGAAAGATGGTCTTCCTTACCGTTAACATTTTTTCAATGGATTGAAATTGTCCACATGAATATCCTTCCCCGGCTTCTATATCTTTTCCAAAACATCCCATACTTCCCTGCACCCTTTTATTTTAAGTCTTGGGATAGATTACTTTTGAAGTATATCTGGGGCAATCAACGTCTGAGGGTCCACCTTTCCATTCTCTAGCTTCCCATAGCTCAGGGAGGTGCAAATTTACCTAATCTTAACTTTATGCCCAGGTGGCCTTCCTTCGTATACTCATCTTTTGGTTAACTGACAGTTTCTTGGCTCCTTGGAAAACTTTGAAGTTTACCCTAAATGATATGTACAACATATCCACTATTTGTTTTTCATCCACTGACAATACACCAGCATTGCAACACTTTACACAGATCCCAGCTAGTTCTCTTCTAATATGGTTCAGACTAAGGAAAAAAACAGAAATAAAATCAATTTATGATTATTGTAAAATAATTTCTAAAGATGACCTTTTCCAACCCTCATATATGGATCAGGCTTTCTCTCAATAGCGGCATGCTGGGTTATCATATTTATTTCAATTTCTGGACAAAAGAGGGGTCCTGTCATTTAAGAAGCTCAAGACACAATACGGTCTTTGGAACTCAGACTTTTTTCGATACCTTCAAGTGAGGAATTATATACTCCGACACCAGACAATATTGGCTAAACTTCTTACCCCAATCACACTTTTATTAAAATTTTTTTACTGACGCTAGTAAGGGGAATCAATGCGGACACCTCATAAGAAATATTTACAGGGCATTGCGAGACCTATTGGGAGACTCAACAAAGTCAATTCTAGATAAATGGAACAAGGATCTAGTATCTGAGGTTCAGTTCCCAGTCTGGACAGCGGCGACTCTGTCAGCCATCAGGGTGACCTCTTCTTTTTTTTCCGGCAGGAGTTTTCTTGGAAGATTCGAACTAGATATTTTCATGCCCGGTGATCCCAACTAAATTTCTCCCAGCAGAATATGGCAGATGCTGGCGGCGCTGCGGCTGCGCATTGGCCGATTTGGGTCATGTTTTGTGGAATTGTCCCCTGCTGATGCCCTTTTGGTGTAATGTCCAGTTGGAGCTGTCTAAATATCTTGGGGAAATTGTAGAACTAACAGGATAAGTTGTCCTGCTGTCAATATACCCGGACCGTTCCCCCGGTGGGATAAAACATTGTTGTCTATATATCTTACAGCAGTCAAAAAAGGCTCTTACCAGAAAATGGATGTCTATGTAAACTCCCACTATTCAGGATTGGAGATCCATAATGTTGGAAATTTACTAAATGGAAAGCCTTATGGCAGAAATCCAGGATTGTACCCAGAAATTTAGACTGAAATGGCAGGGATGGACTCTATATTATTCCAGGGTGGAACCATCTTTTGTTCCTTGAGTAAAGGAACAATAATGTTTCAGCCAGTTGGGGGTCTGGTGCTCTGGGTGAAGTGATCATAACTAGTTATGTTGCCCGTAACTCCGGCTGTCAGACCATTTAATATCTACTCACTGCATTTGTGTATAAAAGTGTCTAATAAAAATAAATAAAAAAAAAGAAAGGAAGATGCTTTTACTCAAGGTATTTCCTCACCAAAAAGGAAAATGGGGAGTGGCAGCCTAATCTAGACCGCAGACTTTTGAACAAATATCATAAAACCAAAGCTCAAAATGGTCACATTGGCTCTGATTTTGCCGGTTATCCAGCAGGGAGATTGGCTGGCATCTCTGGATCTAAAGGATGCCTACTTTCACATCCCAATAAGAGAGTCTCACAGGAAGCATCTCAGGTTCAGACTTCCATCAGGTCACTACCAATTCTCAGCTCTGCCTTTCGGTCTCACCTCCGCATCCAGGGTGTTCACAAAGTGCCTGGCAGTAGTAGTGGCATACTTAGGAAGACTGGGAATATCAGTCTTCCCTTATCTCGATGACTGGCTAGTCGTGGAACGTCACCACAGGAGCTGCAAGATCTCCTAAAGGTAACACTAGACCTGCTATAATCTCTAGGATTCCTGATAAATCAGAAAAAATCCATTCTCACTCCAGTACAAGTCCTGCACTTTATAGGAGCAGAACTAAACACATTACAAGGAAGAGCTTTCCTTCCTCAGGACAGGGTACAGGTGTAACCCCCCTGCAAATGGGGGTTCCCAAAAGACTTCCAGGAGCTTGCTTGAATGCTCCAAGCCTGAATGGTGTTTGGCATTTAAGCCATTTATCAGTGAGTGTTTTTAGAGCCTCTGGTACTGTCTCTTTAAGAGCTGTCTGCTTGCAGACATAATTAGTTTGTATGGGGGACTGTGGCTTCTCTGAGTACCACTCGAGCTGCTGCCAATTCACTTCATTTTGCAGTCACTAGGAGTGCAAAGGGAACCTATCTGAAAGATGTAACTGTTTGCCAGAAATTATTTAGCGTAATAATGAAATTACAGTTTGTCTAACCTGCTTTCTTTGCAGTCAGAACTGTGTCTGCTAGTTCCCATTCTGGTTTTGAACTGATGAACTGGACCAATCAGTGTGGGGTGACTAGCTCTAAAATGGTCCCTTGGACGAATCAGAACTTGGACTCATAATCTGAGCCAGTCACAAGAGGATTGTATGAGCAGTGACTCTGGGAGATGTAGTTTAGACTTCAGCACCTTTTTGGACCAACAGCAGCAGTCTATTGTGAGTGACAGCCAATCCAGTCAAGAACTGGGAGGAACTCAAAGGAAGTGCCAGTTTTGTCGGTTGGAGTTTCAGTTGAGCTTTGGCAGTGAAGAAGGAAGGAGCCCTGTGCTTTTCAGTGTGCAGTTTTAGTTAAAAAACGTGTGTAAGGCCCAGAGTTCCGGTCTGCAGCTTGTGTAACAGCTTGTTAGGACTGAATCCGTCCTGTGAAAAGAATCAAAGGATCTCTGAAGAGTAGAAACCAGGCTCACCCTGTAGAAGACTGGAGGAATTGCTGAAAATTGCAATTGGTCTGTCAGGAACTGAATCTGCTGTGTGTTCTCCCGGGTATTGTGCAGTAATTGCGATCGGGATACAGATGCAGCCTGCCTGGTATAGTGCTTTCTTTTATATGGATGTGTGAAGAGGCTTGTGTACCTCAAGTGAGCCCTGCTGACATTGAAGGACCCTATCTTATTTGGAGGTCGTGAGTACTAATTCAGGGTCGCTCCCTGTTGAATTGCCACATTAAATCCAAATGGAATTACTGTACTGCTGACTGTTTAATTCTCCTTTCTCTGTGTGAAAGGGCCCTACCAGCTGCCACGTTTGGACTAGCCACTAGGGCTTGGGTACCCAGGGACAGTAACTGATAGGGATAGGCCTGTGCACAGAGCCATAAGTAGATTATTAGAGTGATAAGATAATTAACCTGATTTCCCCTGTCCTTGTTATATCCCCTAAATAAATCAGAGCTGCTTGTTTCAGCAAAGTTATACTGCCTGAGGTATTTGTCTATGTTAAAGCACTGTACTGTGATTGTTGCACTGTATCTCATTTCACAGGAGGTCCCAGTGCGGAACCAGACCTGGGGGTAAGTGTATACTGTGAAGGTAATTCTGATATATTGTGTGGGCCACTAGTGGGAAGAAAGGGGGGTTGCAGTGTCCCAGAGGGCTGTGACCAAGTTAGTTTAACTATTGCAAACCCTGACCTCTGGGTGGAGGCACCCGCCATTGGATCCAGGCCCCTCAACCTGTTAGTGGCAAATCAGGCAGGGGTAGTAGCCCCTGGGATAGCGCCATCTAGGGGTTACACAAGCATCCTGCAGCTGGCCATCTCATTCAAGCTGAACGGGCCACGTCCAGCAAGGCAATTTCTGCAAATCTTGGGACATATGGCCACAGCAACAGGCACAGTCCTGGGAGCAAGGTATCAAATGAGATATATACAGTTTCATCTCAGAGAACATTAGTGCTAGAGAAAAGACAAAATGACAAAACTGATTCCAGTAAAAAGAACCCTGCTTCAGGCACTGCAATGGTGGAAGGAAGCAGACAATCTCAGGGAAGGGGCACCCTTCCAAAAGGAAAACCCATCAGTTACCCTTACTACAGATGCCTCTATGTTAGAATGGGGTGCTCACTTGGGAGAGCACACTACTCATGGGACCTGGTTAAGTGCAGAGTCACTCCTACATGTAAATCTGCTGGAGCTTCAAGCAGTGTTTCTAGCCCTAAAAGCATTTGCTCTTCTAGTGGAAGGCAGAGTGGTGCAAGTCAAATAAATAAATAAACAATATGGCTTCATCCCGGGGAGATCGTGTCAGACCAACCTTGTAGAGTTTTATGACTGGGTGACTGGGGCCTTGGATAGACATAGGCCAGTGGATGTCCTATACCTAGATTTCAGCAAGGCATTTGATTCGGTGCCCCATAATTGATTGATAGCAAAAATGGGAGAGATGGGGGTAGGAGGACAGGAGCTCAATTGGGTTGAAAATTGTCTTTTGGGGCATTTACAGAGGGTAATGGTGGGTGGTATACTCTTCTCCCGCAGGAAGGTAATCGGTGGAGTCCCTCAAGGTCCAGTATTAGGGCCACTCTTGTTCAGTGCCTACGTCTTGGATATGGGGGGGTGGTTAAGAATAGGTTGAGTCTCTTTGCGGACGATTCAAAACAGGGAGAACTGGTGGCTTGTGAAGAAGTGAGGGAGATAGTCCAGGGGGATCTGGATACCCTGGAGGGGTGGTCAAGGAGGTGGGGACTGAAATTTAATGCCGGGAAATGTAAGGTACTTCATTTGGGGTTAAAAAACCTGGGCCATGTATACACCCGGGGGGGTCACACTGCAAGCCACATTGGGAGAAGGGGATTTAGGGGTGATGGTAGACATCAAAATGAATAACTCTGAAAATTGTAGAAGAACAGCAGCCAAAGCAAACAGGATACTGGGCTGTATAGCCAGGGGTATTACATCCAGAAGTAGGGAGGTGATCCTCCCTCTGTATAATGTCTTGTTCAGGCCGCAGCTGGAGTACTGTGTACAGTTCTGGAGACCTCATTTGAAGAAGGACATAGTGCTGCTGGAGAGGGTTCAGAGGAGAGTGACCAGGATGATTCAGGGCATGGAGGGGAGGCCTTATGAGGAGAGACTGAAAGAGCTTGGGCTTTACTCACTGGAGGAGAGGAGGGATAGGGGAGACAAGATAGAGGTTTTCAAGTATGTAAAAGGAATAACCAGGAGTGGAACCAAGGAGCTGTTTAGGTTAAACAAGGGGGGGACAATTAGGGGTCATGAGTGGAAGCTGGGGGGGGGAATTACAGGAGGGAGCGTAGGAGGCATTTTTTCACTGCGAAGGTGGTGGAGCTGTGGAATGCACTGCCTGGGAGGCTGGTGGAAGAGGGCACAGTGGAGGGCTTCAAGAAGGGGTGGTACAGGTACAAGGGAAATCTGAAACAAATGAAGACCCTCTCTGGGGCTGGGGGGGTGGTAAGGCGAGCAGCCACTAGGTTGCTGGCTTTTGAGCAGACAAAGACAGACCATTTGGCCTATTCTGCTGGCTTTTAGTATGTTAGTATGTTAGTAAGTAAGTCAGAACAGACAACACCACAACAATGTACTACCTAAACAAGCAAGGAGGAACAAGGTCAGACCCTCTGTGCACAGAGGCCATGAAAGTATGGAGTTTGGTTTACTCACTAAAGGCCTCTCTGCAGGCCATTCATGTACCAGGAGAGGACAACACCCTGGCAGATGCTCTAAGGAGAATCAACCAGGCACATCATGAATGGTCCATAAACAAGCAAGTACTGGACTCAGTGTTCAGAAGGTGGGGCACACCAGAAGTGGATCTCTTTGCCTCACAGGAGAACCACCTCCTTCCCCTATTCTGTTGCAGACCACCAGCCAAGGGTACAAGCCCACCGGATGCTCTGGCTCTGGACTGGTCAGGGAGAAGTCTGTATGCTTTTCCTCCCTTTCCACTCATCTTCAGAGTCCTGATAAAGCTCGAGTCACAACCTGCATCAGTGATCCTTATAGCACCAGACTGGGCCAGGCAACCCTGGTACCATCTACTGCTATCCATGTCAGTGTCCAAACCGATACACCTCCCCAGGAGGCACAACCTTTTGACTTCCCATCAGGGGAAAGTCTTGTACCCGAATCTCAAGTCTCTCAGACTCAAGGCATTGCTCTTGAGGAATTAGAATATGCTAAGCTGAATCTCTCTCAAGCTTCTTCTGGATATCCTGAAAGGATATAGAAAACCCTCTACTAAGAAAACCTATTCATCAGAATGGACAAGGTTCTCTAGCTGGTGTGATTCCAAGGAAATTTTGCCTGCTCTAGCAGGAATCCCAGTACTCCTGGAATACCTCATATATCTGCATTCCCAGGGGTTGAAATATACATCCCTGAAAGTTCATTTAGCATCAGTCTCGTTCTACATTTCTGCTGGGAAAAATGTTTCCATAGCAGATAATCCCATTTTCAAAAAGTTCTTCAAAGGTTTGTGCCAAATGCACCCACCTATCAGAGAACAAGTCCCAATGTGGGACCTAAACATACGCATTGCTCAACTCATGAAACCCCCTTTCGAGCCTATGTCTTCTGCTTATTTACAATATGCCACATGGAAAACTGTGTCTCTGATTGCAATTACTTCTGCCAGAAGAATAATTGAGTTTCAAACACTATGTGTGGAGAAGGACTATCTCTCCTTCTATAATGACAAAGTAGTGCTTAGAACAAACGGGATGTCTTCCTAATGTTGTTTCTGATTTTCACTTAAATTAATCCATAACACTGCCAGTTTTCTTCGCTGAACATACTAGTTCAGGTGAGCACAGACTCCATAGTTTGGATGTCAAAAGGGCATTAGGTTCGTATATGACCCACACCAGGGATCATAGACATGACAAGCAACAACTGTTTCTCACCTATGGGGATGTGGGTAAAGGTACCCCAGCTTCTAAGAGGTCAGTCTCTCACCAGACAGTCCAATGCATTCAGTTTTGTTATTCAAAAGTTGGCAAGCAACCCCCAGCAGGCCTGAGTGCCAATTCAACTAAAGGCACAGCTGCTACTATAGCAGCTTCAAGAGATTTTCCATTGGTGGAGATCTGTAAAGCAGCTTCCTGGAGAACAGTACACACTTTTACTAAACACTACAGTCTGGACACACAGTCCAGAAATGATGCCAGGTTTGGCACAGCAGTCCTGCAGAGCCTCTTTCCTCAATAGGTTCTCTGCCCTCCTCCAAAGGCACTGCTTCAAAGTCTGCATATAGTTATGAATATAGAAGAATTCCTGGGGTTAGAAGAAAAAAGTACTCACCTTAGTAATCTTGTTTCTTCCAATGTATTCTATTATATTCATAACTCTTCCTCCCTGCCTCCCCTTTCAGAACCAGAGCCTCTGCACTCCTAACCGAGTCATTTTGATTTGGCAGTCCCAAACACTGGCACAGATGTTTTATACTCCTGGTGGGAAATAGTAATTCCCTTCTTTTTCCAGGTGATTCTGGTATTCGGGGGGGGGGGGTATAATTACATTCTGTTTTACATGTTTCATGCTGTCATGGACAGCTTAAGTTGTTTTACAGTATATAGGTATAAGTATATAAGCCTTAGTATAGGTTGCCTTGTAGGCTCCTTAGAAATTTGATACGTTGATGGAACGTTGCAGCAGATAAGGAGAGCAGCTTGAATGTTGTGTCGTGACACAATGATAGTTCTATCATTTGCATATAGTTCCAATTCTCCAGGTAGCTCTACTTAGGAGGCTGACTGCATATAGTTATGAATATAAAAGAAGACATTGGAAGAAACAAGATAAGTGAGTAATTTTTTCATATTTTCCACATGATATATAGGCTAAGCTGGCCCTCAGGAGGGCATTTAGATTATGTTATATTGCTGTGTTCTCTAACTGTTTAACAAATGTTTACATTAAAAATTTTGTCTATTACTCATTAATCTTTTCGTTCCCTCCTTCTTGATTAAAAGGGTATTGAGGCTGTTAGAGTTGGCACTGGAATTGATACTATCAGTGTACCTGGCACAATACATTGATGGCATGCTCTGCACAAGGTGCATGCCAACATTTAACACCATGGTGCCTGCAGGGGCCTAGTGCATTCCTGCTAAGACCAAAGAGTGTGACTATATAGAAACATAGAAACATAGACTTTGACGGCAGATAAGGACCGCTTGGCCCACCTAGTCTGCCCATTTCCCTACCTACAGAATAAGCTGCAGATCCTAGTTAACCAACAGCCTATTGCTTCCTACCCCCGAAAAGAACTGCCTTATGTCTGTCCCATGCATTGTTGAATTCTCCCACAGTTTTAGACCCCACAACCTCCTCAGGAAGGCTGTTCCATGCGTCCACCACCCTCTCTGTGAAAAAATACTTCCTCACATTGCCCCTGAGCCGTCCCCCCTCTATCTTCAAATTGTGTCCCCTTGTTCTTGCACATCTCTTTTTCTGAAAGATGCTACCCTCTTGGACTTTGTTGATTCCACTGAAGTACTTAAAAGTTTCTATCATGTCCCCCCACTCCTTCCTTTCCTCAAGGGTACAGATATTAAGCTCCTTTAGTCTCTCCTTGTATGGCTTCTTTTGCAGACCCTGCACCATTTTAGTTGCCCTCCTCTGGACTGCCTCCATTCTATCTATGTTCTTGTGGAGATGAGGTCTCCAGAACTGGACACAGTACTCCAGATGGGGTCTCACCAACTGTCTGTACAGAGGGATAACAACTTCCTGTTTTCGGCTGGTGATGCCTCTCCCTATACATCCCATTATCCCCCCAGCCCTCCTTACTGCCTTCTCACACTGCTTGCTAACCTTAAGGTCATCTGATATGATTACCCCAAGATCCCTTTCCATTTTTGTTGTTGTTACTACCCCCCATTGTGTAATCTTCCCCTGGGTTGTTGTTTCCCAGGTGTATTATTTTGCACTTTGCATTGAATCCAACCTGCCATACTTCTGACCATTCCTCCAACCTTGCCAAGTCCCTTCTCATCCTTTCCATGCCTGCTTGTGTATCAACCTTGTTGCAGATCTTTGTATCATCTGCAAAGAGGCATACTTTTATTAAGAGCCATATTATATGGAGAAGCTACTCTAAAAGATCAAGAGTAACGGTAAGTAAGTGTTCTTTTTTCAGATGGGTCAGTAAAATTACCCTTAGAATGTAAGAAGATCATCTTAAAAATATAAACTGTAGCAACACTGCCATCATAAAACCAACCTTGCTGGGAAAAGGCAGCTCTTGTTTTGATTTGACTGTTGCCACTTTCCAGATCTTAGCTGTCCCAACTTTGTGGCTTTTCTCCGCAGTATCCTGGTGTGAAAAAAATTTAAGCAGAGCAATAATACAGTACTTTTTTGTGGATTCTTTAGGTTCTAACGTGGAATCAGATGACAGTGGTGATGAAAGTAGTGAGGATACTCCTCGGACTCAGATGACTGATGAATACCATTCTGTTGGAAAACAAGACCAAGATGTTTCTGATGCCATTCTTCTTGATCATCTTACTAAAGCCTTTCTGCACTTCAGGAGAGCAGTGGTAATCATGATACATTACTCATTCTAGCAGTAGGAATAGTGATGCTGGGGAGTGGCATAGTATTTACTCCTAGAACATACTGAAAACAAAATTGTTTTATTCTTCGTATGTTGTAGCCTATTCATATTGTTACCTAGTTATCATTTATCCAATTCTGTATTTCAATATGTGCTTATTTGAATGTTTCTGTTCCTCCTGCATGTCTAGGGACACCAACCAGTCCCACGGTTTCAGACGTGATAGAAGAGAGCCCAGATATGCCCTTTTGTATTTCCTGAATCTCATACTCATTCACTGACCTGAGATGCAGGATTATTTGGGCACATGCTGCCAATCTTTATGGGAACAAGAAAATGCCTGGAGTAGAAATCTTGGCCCTGTTCTGACTCTGGAACCCTCTCTACTGCTTTGTTTTGTAAAAGTCCTGCAAACTCCATGAAAAGAAGTTCAGCTATAGGACCTTGCAACTGATGCAGTTATCCTGGAGGGTGGTTTGTATGTTGCTGTATCAGCTCTGTAGATCGCCTCTTCCCTACATTGTTTTCTTGTCTATTTTTCTCCCTGCCCTTGGTATATTCCTTCTAGGGTATATCCCTGTTAGTTGCTATATGCAACCTGTGCCCTTGGCACTATCCAATCTAAGTCCACTGAGCAGTTGCACTGTCTGTGGAGGGGTGCAATGCACTTTGTTTGGATCAATGTATTAGCTTCACACAGGATACCTCCCTGTGGTTCCATGTAGAAGCAGGGCCTGTTCTTCTACTCAAGTTAGAACTTTTGGTTAGTATCTCTTGTTACTTCTGTCTGTGCTTTGGACCTTTGCCCACTCCTCCTGGAGCATGCCAGAGGAGATAACCACATATTGACACTCTAGAACAGCTAGTCCTGCAACTTCTATGCTCCCCATCCCTCTTTACTTCCATCTGTCATACAGAGAGAAGAGAGTCATGGGTTTACCTTCAGGTTTACTCAGTTCCTATCTGATAGTATGGAATTATTCTTTCAAACAACATGAAGTCTTGCTATATTATAGACATTAGCAGTTTGATCCAGCTCTAGAACTGCCCTGGAGTGAAATGGTTAAAACCATTCCAAAATAGAATTTTGGCACGAGAGCAGCTCTATCTGTGTCATTTCAAACTTGAACTGTCAGATTCTTTACTCCGCCTCAGTGAACAGTCGCTCCGGAGATTTCTCCTTCTGCTCGGTTCATTTCTCGGTTTAAAAAGTGTTTTCTCGGTTGGATTTAACCGAGAATAGTTTTATTTAACCTAAAACCGTTCGGTTCAAGCTCTATCTGTGGTAACCGTAAGTAAATGAAGGTTTTGTCTGTGTGGAACTTGTAAGTTATCGGTTCGGTTTTGAACCGATCAGTGGGTTTAAAACTCATTTAAAACTAAAAGTTACTATTTTAGAGTGCGGTTCCCGGTTCTTATCGGTTCTAAAAAAAACGGATTTATTACGGTTTTTTCCAATACCCGTGACACGGTTAGGAACCAATAAGGGTGTCTTGCCTGGCACTGCCGTTAAAAGGGCAAGTTTTTGGTTAGTGTGGCATCATGTCTAAGAAACCCCAAAGAAAAACCGGGCCCACTGGGTTTCAACACTGTGATGTTTGTGGGGAAGTCTTTGCCAAGGCTGACCCACACACCACATGTGTTTATTGTCTGGGGTTTGACCACCTCCAGTCAGACTGCCAGGTATGTAAGAATTTCCCTGCAGCCACCCTGGAAAAAAGATTGGGCAGGCTCAGGGAACGAGAGGCCAAAAAGTCCACTGACCCAGATGGCCAGCCCGGTTCGGTGCCAACCGAACCAGAGGGAGTGCCCTCTGACCAGGGCCAGACTTCCTCGGGCAAAAGAAAAGCTGGTTCTGAGGAACCAATTCCAGTAAAGAAAACAAGAAAATCAGCAGGTCTGGAGTCCAAAATTCCTTCTCCAACTACTGCAGAGATAGCAAAAGCCATACAAATTGTCCAGTCACTGTCTCAGGGTCCGTCCGAACCACCACTATCTCGTAAAAGGTCGGTTCGTCCGGTCCCAGTGGTTCAGGATTATGATATTGAGGAATTATATGAACCAGAGGAGGGGGAGGAGGCTTATGAACAGTATGAATGTGGCTGGGAAGGTCTGGGTGTGCCCATTGAACCGACATCTCCCAGACAGACCTTTAGAATCTCCCCATGCTGTCTGAGTCCCCATCTCATTTTATGTTTTATAAAAAAGTTGCTGAAACCCTCCAGCTTCCTTTAGAAGAGGCTGTGGATGAGCAAGAGGAGCCTGATTTTGTAGAAATGATGGATATTCCAGAGTCTAGGAGATTGTCTATTCCTTTACATAAGTCTTTTAGGAAACAAACAATTAAAATTTGAAAAGCTCCTAATTCTGTGCCTCCTGTAGATAAAAAGATGGACAGAAGGTATACATTGTCAGGCCCTGATACAGAATTCCTTTCTCAGCAATGCAGTCATGTTGGGGTAGTTCAGGCTGCTGCCTGTGATAAAGCTAATATTCCCTTGGCTTCACATCCTCCTGACAAGGATTCCAGGAAGATTGATGCCATGGCAAAAAAACAGTATATGGCAGCCTCTCTGGGACTCAGGCAAGCAAATTATATGGCTTATGTAGCTAGGTATCAGAAATCTAGATGGGATACTGTTATGCAATTGGCCAAGCAGGCCATGGCCAGCTGGCTAGTGAACTAGAACAGGTGGCTGCTGATGGCATTGAAACCTCTAAGGTTCAGTTTCATGCTGCTGTGGATGTTAATGATGTTTCCTCTAGGGTCATGGCCACATCTGTAGCTTTTCGTGAGGTTGGCCTGGCTCAGGTGTACTAGTTTGTCACAGGATACCCAGACTAAGGCTATGGATTTTCCTGTGGTGGGAAATTCTCTGTTTGGAGAGCAGACAGAGAACTACATGAAGAAGATGGATGAATATAGGACTACTTACAAGAGTGCCCAGGCTAAGGAGCGGCAAGCCACTCCTCAAAGGCATGCCCCAGGGGTAGGGGTAGGCCTTTTCACAGGCCTTTCTACCAGACTCAGACCTCCTCTGCCTATGCTCAGAGGGGCTTCTTCAGAAGCAGGGGCAGGCGAGGGGTGGGCAGACCTGCTCCCACCCCCCAGCCTAAAGCTCCTGCGAAACAGACACCCTGATGGGGTGCCCAGGGCCGATTCTCCTGTACCAGTGGGGGGCAGGCTGGCTTACTTCAGTCAGAATTGGGCTTCTTTAACCTCAGACAAGTGGGTTCTGGAAGTAGTAAGCCAGGGTCTGGTTCTCAGCTTCAAAAAGTTTCCCAAGTTGAGAAGCAGACTTTTTCTACCTGCAAGTGCTTCAGAGACCCTCGCTCTGGAAACAGAGGTCTCATCCCTGTTAGCTCTCAGAGCAGTAGAAAGGGTTCCTCCCCTGCATCAGGGCAGGGGTCTGTATTCCAGATACTTCCTTACCCCAAAAAAGACAGGAGAATGGCGGCCCATTTTAGATCTCAGATATCTGAACAAGCATCTTTGAAACCAAAGTTCAAAATGGTAACTCTGGCAATGATTTTACCTTCCCTAAGGCCAGGGGACTGGCTAGCCTCCCTGGACCTCAAGGATGCCTATTTCCATGTCCTAATCAGAAGATCCCATCGAAAGTACCTCAGATTCGAACTGCCCTCAGGTCATTACCAGTTCAGAGCAATGCCCTTCGGCCTTACCTCTGCTCCAAGGGTATTCACAAAGTGTCTAGCAGTGGCAGTGGCCCACTTAAGGAGGCAGAAGATTGCTGTTTTTCCCTATCTAGACGACTGGCTCATTGTAGGCCAGTCTCCAGAATAGGTAAAATCTCACCTGCAGGTCACCCAGCAGCTTCTCACCTCCCTGGGTTTTCTGCTAAACCTACCAAAGTTGGTTCTGGAACCAGTCCAGGTACTCACCTTTATAGGGACAGAATTGGACACAAAGCTAGCCAGAGCCTTTCTTCCCCAGAAAGGGTAAGGAATTTAGTGGCTCTGGCCTCTTCTTCACTCTGCAGGTCTGTCGACCAGCAAGACACTTTCTGCAGCTCCTGGGGCACATGGCTGCATCCACAGCTGTTGTGCAGGGAGCCAGATTTCAGATGAGAGACATTCAGTTTCACTTGAGAACCTTTTGGTCTCAGAGAAGAGACCCCCTTTCCAAGTTGGTCCCAGTGACTCTAACCTTGATCCTAGCTCTCCAGTGGTGGCAGGATCAGAGCAATTTAAGAGCGGGGGTCCCTTCATTTCCCTTCTCACGACTTGACCTTACTACAGATGCTTTTCTGGGTTGGGAGCCCACATGGGCGACCTTTCCACTCAGGGAGTTTGGTCCCAGGAATCTCTGCTCCACATCAATTTGCTGGAACTCAGAGCTGTCTTTTTAGCTCTTCAAGCTTTTTCTGCATCTGTCCACGACAAGGTGATACAAGTCAGAACAGACAACAACACAACGATGTGGTACATCAACAAACAGGGGGGCACTCTGTCTTCAGCCTTGTGCACCGAGGCAATGAAGTTGTGGTCTCTGACCTGTTCCCTGAACGCTTCCCTCATAGCAGTTCATCTTCCAGGGAAGGACAATGTCCTAGCGGATGCCCTCAGCAGGATTTCCCAGGGCCATCACGATTGGTCCCTGGATCCTCAAGTGCTGGGGATAGTTTTGCCAGGTGGGGCATCCCTCAGATAGATCTTTTGCAGCCCCAGACAATCACAAACTTCCTCTGTTCTGTTGCAGGCCTCCAGTGTTGGGCTCCAGTTCCTCTGGATGCCCTTCTTCTGGATTGGGAGGAAGTTCCTCTATGCTTTTCCCCTTCCTCTCCTATTCAAAGTACTAGTCAAAATCAGATCTCAGCCTTGCAGGGTGATTCTGATTGCCCCGGATTGGGCCAGGCAGCCCTGGTACCCACTCCTTCTGTCTCTGACAGTCCATCTTCCCTGTGCCTCCCCAGGAATCACAATCTGTTGACTTGTGCCCAGGGAAGGGTTGGTATCCGACCTCAATCCCTCAACCTCAAGGCCTGGCTCTTGAGGAGTTAGAGTTTGCTGATTTACACCTCTCTCAGGGTGTTCTTGAGATCCTAAAGGCTTCCAGAAAGCCTTCCACTAGGCTACTTATAGTTCTAAATGGAAAAGGTTTTCCTTTTGGTGTGCTGGGAAAATATTTCCCAGAATCTGCTGAATTGCCCATTTTGTTAGATTACATGGTACATCTTAATTCCTTGGGTCTCAGACCAGCTACCCTGAGAGTTCATTTGGCAGCTGTGTCTGCTTTTGTGTCAGCAGGAAAGTCATCCCCTTTCCTCTCATCCTGTGTTTTCCAAGTTTTTTAAGGATTACTCCATACTAATCCTCCTTTGGAACCGGCCCCTGCTTGGGACCTTAATGTTTGCATTGCCCAGTTAATGCAACCTTTTGAGCCTCTGTCTTCTGCAGAGCTTAAGTACCTAACTTGGAAAACTGTTTTTCTAGTGGCTATCACTTCTGCCAGACACATAAGTGAATTGGAGCCTTGTCAGTGGAGACTGACTTTATTTCTTCCACAGGGATAAGGTAGTCCTTAGGACTAATAGGAAGTTTTTGCCTAAGGTGGTTTCAGATTTCCATCTTAATCAATCTATCTCCTTCCAGTATTTTTTCACTGATCACTCCTCTTCGGTGAGAGGAGGTTGCACAGCCTGGATGTTAAGAGAGCTCTTAGTTATTATATAGACGTACCAAAGGTCACAGGTTCGAATCCTCCAACTTTTCTTTACCTATGGTGAAGTTGGGAAAGGCAAACCTGCCACTAAGAGATCAACAGCCAGGTGGATTGTCTCTTGTATCCAATTTTGTTATCAGAAAGTGGGCAGAGCCCCCGGTTTGAGGGCTCATTCTACCAGGGGTACAGCTGCGTCTCTAGCTGCTGCCAGAGATATCCCTTTATTAGAGATTTGCCAGGCTGCTACTTGGAAAACGGTACACACTTTTACCAAGCATTACTCCCTGGATGTCCAGGCCAGGAGAGATGCTCGGTTTGGTACAGCTGTTCTTCAGAGCCTATTCCTTAAGTAGGTTCTGCCCCTCCTCCATGGAGGTACTGCTGTGTATTCTGCTAATGTCTATAATATAGCAAGACTTCATGTTGTTTGAAGAAAAATTACTCACCTTAGTAATGTTGTTTCTTCTAATGGAGTCTTGCTATATTATGAACCTCCCCCAACCTGCCCCTCTCAGAACCTCTACTTGGTGGGTGCGGGCAACTTAGTGTGGGCACTACTTATGTCCTCGTTAGCATTTTGTCCCCTTTGGGACTTTGGGGTGTGTGTATGTGCGTGTGTGTGTTTTATTATACTTATGTTCCATTTTCATATTATTAGAATGGTGTTAGTATTTCTGGTCCCCTGACTTGAGTCTTGGGTGTTGGGACCATCAATGGTTGTTATTATTTAGGTAGCCATTTGGCTAGTGTAGGTTACAGCTTCCACACAGACCTTAGTGAGTTTGGCTCGTGAAGATCTGACAGTTCAAGTTTGAAATGACACAGATAGAGCTGCTCTCGTGCCAAAATTCTATTTTGGAATGGTTTTAACCATTTCACTCCGGGGCAGTTCTAGAGCTGGATCAAACTGCTAATGTCTATAATATAGCAAGACTCCATTAGAAGAAACAACATTACTAAGGTGAGTAATTTTTTCTTTCTTCCTACCCCCCACAATAATTGCCTTATGTCTGTCCTATGCATTCTTGAATTCTTCCACAGTTTTAGACCCCACAACCTCCTCAGGAAGGCTGTTCCATGCATCCACTACCCTCTCTGTGAAATAATACTTCCTCACATTGCCCCTGAACTGCCCCTTCTATCTTTAAATTGTGTCCCCTTGTTCTTGCACGTCTCTTTTTCTGAAAGATGCTACCCTCTTGGAATTTGTTGATTCCACTGAGGTACTTAAAGTTTCTATCATGTCCCCTCTCCTTCTTTCCTCAAGGGTATACATATTAAGCTCCTTTAGTCTCTCCTCATACACGGCTTCTCTTGCAGACCCTGCACCATTTTAGTTGCCCTCCTCTGGACTGCCTCTATCCTGTCTATGTCCTTGCGAGATGGGGTCTCCAGAACTGGATGCAGTACTCAGATGGGGTCTCACCAACTGTCTGTACAGAGGATAACAACTTCCTGTTTTCTGCTGCTGCTGCCTCTCCCTATACATCCCAGTATACACCCAACCCTCCCTACTGCCTTCTCACATTGCTTGCTAACCTTAAGGTCATCTGATATGATTGCCCCCAGGTCCCTTTCCTTTTTTGTTGTTGTTACTACCTCCCCACCCATTGTGTATTCTTCCCCTTGGTTCTTGTTTCCCAGGTGCATTATTTTGCACTTATTTGCATGGCAAGGCTATGAAGACTCTGTTGTGTTGACCCTTCTTATATGGGTCATTCTGACTATCTTATATCCGACAATAGATTCATTTCACTAGGTTAGTTTACGCTGCACCTCCTTGGTAAAAAAGGTACTGAGGTGGTTGGAGGGTCGACGCCGTGGTAGCTTATATGGCGCGAGCCTGGCTCATGGTGCTGCTTCCTCACTGCCCTACCTAGGCGTTGGCCCTCCTGAAGATTTTGGCTCCTGCTGGATCCTAACACCTCCAGCGTAATTCCCATCAGTGTGAATGAGTGGTGGAGACTTCTTCCAAGAAGATCAAGAATTACGGTAGGTATGTAATTTACATTTACAGTTAGTAACTTTCCTTTTTTCCCCTTGGCCCCATACAAGCCAAAGATCAGCTATTGTTCATAAGTTGAATATTAGAGTACTTAGTTACTATAGAAATACAAGAGTCTATTAAAGGTGAAAATAATCAATTATTTGTTACATATGATACATGGCATGCATCAGAGGACATATGTGGAGATGATGGAGGAGCTTGACCTATATCCACTGGAAACCAGAAAAGAAAAGGGGGGTATGACTGAAACTTTAAAATATCTGAAGGGAATTAACAAGGTGAGGGAAGGGAGTATCTTCAAGAGAAAGTACAATCCAAGAACTATGGGTCACAGCTTGAAATTTGAGAGAGGTCAATTCAGAGGGAATAAGAGAGGGCACTACTTCACTGAGAGGGTGGTGGTCTCTGGAATGGGCTACTGGAGTGGGTGGTTGAGGCATCAACAGTGGGGGGGATTCAAAAGTGCATGAGATAAATACATGGGTTTAAACAAGAGAGGGAGGGATATATATCCTGAAGGGGAAAAAAGGGGGCAGAGGTCAGTGTGAGGGGGAAGACAAGTAAGTGAGGTGTACTGGGGTACAAAGGCTACTAGGCGGGGGGGAAACAAGGGCAGACTAGATGGGCAAATATGGTTCTTTTCTGCTGACAAACTTCTGTGATTCTATGATTCTATGATATGGAGAAACTGCAAAGGGGCATCAAACCCTGGTCCCAGCGAAGGTTATTCTGCCGCTGGTCATTGTTAAACTGACACCGGCCCACCTGACGCCGGTTCTGTCCCCAACACCCAACATCAGTTTGGACACCCTTTCTCCATGTGCAGTCTGCCTGATGCGGAACCCGATGATGAGTGGTGCTGACGCGCTTCGCGTCCCCCTTAGGCCGGCGCTGGTGGACAAGGGTTTGGACCCGACGCCAGCCCTCCCAGACAGCAGGGCCGGTGCCGGTATGGGCCTCGGGCACTCCGCAGCCTACACCTGATTCACCAAAACTACACCTTTCTCAGGTTAAGGAGCTTTTTACCCACTGGTGGGAGACTGTTAAAAAAGACCTACCAGCGGGTATGCCTCCACCCACTCCGGAGACTTTTCCAGACCCTGTCGAACCAGCTGGTGGGGGAGAGGAGGTGCCTCCCCCAAAGAAAAAGCCCAAGAGGGACCGGTCTAGCAGTTCCTCTCGCTCTCCCTCTCCTCCTCCTCTGGACAAGAGCCACAAATGGAAAAGGCGTAGCCCCTCACCCTCTTCTTCCACAGCCTCCTGTGTGGACTCGGACTCTTCCACCTCTGTCTACTCAGAGCCAGACCTAGGGGACATGGAGAACCTCCCTAAATCCTCTCCAGATGACTGCAGCTTCATGGAGGTGATGAAGTACATCCAGGCCAACATGGGTTGGGACACCAAGGCCCTGGATCCCGAGCAACTGCAGCTGGCTAAATACCTCCGTCAGAAAGACCCAAAGCCAGTGGTCATTCCTCCCATGGTCGTTACCTTTCAGGATATCACCCATGCAACCTGGAAGCACCCTCACTCCTCCTCCGCTGTGCCGAAGAAGGCTTACCGGCTCTACCAGGTGCCTGCGGACCACCCCTTTTTAGCCAAACCACTCGCTGCGGACTCAGTGGTGATTTCGGAGGCTCATGATCATTCGCAGAGGCCCAAACATCTGAGCACCCAGCCACCTGATAGGAAATTGAAGCAGTTGGATTCCATGGGCCGTAAGGTGTACTGTGCTGCCTCCTGCAGCATCAGGAGCCTCAGCTTCCTGATGCATATGGTCCAATTCCAGAATGCCTTCTAGGAACAGGGATTGGACATTGTGCAAGGCCTGCCTGATTGTCCTCAGAGGACAGAGCTTGCCATGTTGCTGCAGACCAGCTCAGATGTGGGCACCCACATTCTGCGTTCAACCTACAACTCTGCAGACACCTCCTCCAGGGCGGCTGCCACTGGCATTTGCCTCCAACGCCAAGCGTGGCTTCGGGTCTCAGGGTTCAATCCAGACATCTAAACCAACCTTCTGGATGCTCCCTTCAAAGGCTCCATGCTCTTTGGCAAGGACACGGAGCGCATCATCACCAGGCTACAGGACTCCGGAAAGGAGTCCATGTACCACCCGAAACAGGGCTGCGCACGAAGGCCTCGTTTTCATGGCCGTGGGGGACATCAGTCGCAGCAACCTTGCTTTCAACAACAGGTGCAGTGAGGGGACTTTGGTCATAGAGGTGGAGCCAGAGGCAATTCGGCCTCCACCTCTAGACCACCCAGAACAGCCACAGCCGCCTCCCTCCCCACCCAATGCCTGACTATTCAGGTGACCCTTCCCCTCTGGTACCCCAATCAGGGGAGCCGGTCGGAGGCCGCTTTTCACTGTACATGGACATGTGGGGCCAAATGACCTCCGACCAGTGGGTACTGGAGCTCGTGAAGTTCGGGCACTCCATAGATTTCGAATCCATTCCTCCGGACAGACTACCACCACCATCCCGTTACCCAAGGAAGCACAGAGCTCTGATCCGGCGGGAGATCTCCTCCCTTCTGGATAAAAGGGCCATTAAGCTGATTCCACCGGCCGAGTCAGGGAAAGGGTTCTTTTCCCACTTCTTCCTAGTACCGAAGAAGTCGGGGGATCTCCAACCCATCCTGGACCTCAGTGATCTAAATCAGTGGGTCTCATACAAGAGATTCAAGATGGTTTCTCTTGCTACTCTCCTTCCTCTTATAGCGGCAGGAGAGTGGCTGGCATCCCTGGACATGCAAGATGCTTACTTGCATATTTCCATCGCCAGAAACCATTGAAGGTTCCTAAGGTTCAGGTTCAAAGACGAGGATTATCAATTCCGAGTCCTTCCCTTCAGTCTTTCCTCGGCCCCCAGGGTCTTCACCAAATGCTTGGCGGTCGTGGTGGCGGCACTTCAAAGACCGGGCCACTTTGTGTTTCCTTACCTGGATGACTGGCTCCTTCTGGCCCCCTCTAGGTCTCATCTGTCAGAATCTATCAGGGATTCCATCTCATTTTTCCAGAGTCTTGGAACCACCATAAACAGGGACAAGTCTCATCTGTCCTCTACTCAGATTCTCCAGTTCATCGGAGCTCTTTTAGACACCACTCTGGGGAAGGTTTTTCTTCCCTCTGACAGAATAGATTGCATTCAGATCATCGCGTCCCAGATCTCATCAGCCTCAAAGGTGCCAGCTCGGCTCCTTCTCCGGCTGTTGGGGCACATGGCCGCTGCCATTGTCTCAGTCCCGCTGGCATGTCTGCGCATGAGGACCATTCAGTGGTCCCTGAGGGTCCAGTGGGATCAAATTTCATACAGCCTGGACACCTTGGTCAGAATGGGGGGGGCATACCCTTACAATCTGAGACACCATCCCAGTCTCTGACCATGGACGCCTCGTCCCAGGGATGGGGCGCACACTTGGGGAATTATTGTACCCAGGGTTCCTGGTCTCCCTCTGAAGCGAATCTGCACATCAGTGTCCTGGAAATGAGAGTTGTGCTTTACGCACTTCAAGCACTGGCCTTGGTCTTGGCACCGGGCCATCTCTTGGTGCAGACAGACAACACTTCGGTGATGTTCTACATCAACAAACAAGGTGGCACACATTCATATCCCCTTTGCAGGGAAGCCATGCGGGTTTGGGATTGGGCCCTGGAACATCATCTGTTTTTAACAGCAGTGCATGTTCCCGGGATTCAAAACTTGCTAGCCAACACACTCAGTAGGACAAGATCACAAGCCCATGAATGGGAGTTGCTTCAGGAGGTCGCAGATCGCATCTTCCGTCTATGGGGACACTAGAGGCAGACCTTTTCGCGTTACAATCCAACTCAAAACTGCCCAGTTTTTGCTCGCTAGGTCCTCAGCCTGGAGCTTTTTGGCAAGAGGCTTTATCCCTCTGCTGGAGCAGGAGGTTCCTGTATGCCTTCCCTCCCTTTCCCCTCCTTCAGAAGGTCCTCCTCAAGGCTCAGTTGGAACATTCCACAAATCATCTTGATTGCTCCGCTTTGGCCTTGTCAGATCTGGTTTCCTTTACTACAGCGTCTAGCGGCAGAGTCGCCAGTGCCTCTTCCCCTCTCCTCGCACCTGCTGTTGTAGGACAAGGGGTCCCTGCTGCACCCAAACTTATGTTCACTTCACCTGCATGCTTGGCTCCTCATGACTTAGCTAAGGTCCAATTCGGAGTGTCGGATCGGGTCACTCAGGTGTTGGTTGAGGCGAGGAAACCTGCCACCAGGGCCACTTACACTATGAAGTAAAAACGTTTTTGCATTTGGGCCACAGCCAAGCAAGTAGATCCATTGGTCTGTTCGGTTAATACCATCCTAGAATACTTGCTTTCTCTCTATGAGAAAGGCCTCAGCTATTCCTCCATCAAGGTACACCTGGCCACCATCTCCACTTACCATTTACCTGTGTCGGGTAAGACAGTGGCTCAGATGGAGGTTTCCAAAGCTTTTTTCCATGGTATCCTCCACATCAAACCTCCCATCAGGGACCCTGTTCCTCCTTGGGATCTCCTGTTTGTCCTGGAGAAGCTTTCTCTTCCCCAGTTTGAGCTGGCTATGAAATTGGAGCTTCGTTTCCTGTCCTGGAAAACGTTTGCATTTGGAGCTATTACTTCATCGAAGCACGTTTCAGGTAGCTTCAAGCTCTCATGTGTAAAGAACCCTACATTGTTTTCTGCAAGGACAGGCCTGATCTCCGCACCAGTCCGAAGTTCTTACCGAAAGTGGTCTCGGAGCTCACTTTGAATCAGTCGGTTCAGCTCCCGGTCTACTACCCGGAGCACTGCAACGGGGGTGAGATCTGTGCTTAATTCCTTGGACGTGCACAGGGCTCTCAGATGCTACCTAGCTAGAACCAAGGTGGACAGAAAATCTGATCAGCTCTTTGTGTCCTTTGCCCAGTGGTCTGTAGGTCACCCGGTCACCAAACAGACGCTTTTGCACTGGTTGGTTCACTGCATTTCCTACTGCTATGAGGAGCATAATAGGTCGACAACGGGGCTGTTTAAAGCTCACTCTACCAGGGCTATTGCTACTTCCTTTGCAGCATTAAAGAGGGTACCGACAACAGAAATCTGTGCTGCCGCTACCTGGAGTTCTGTCCATATCATCGTAAGGCACTATAGCCTCAACATCATTTCCAGACACAGAGCAGGGTTTGGCCTCGCGGTTCTGCAAGGCCTAGTTCCTGAGGGATCTTCATTTCTCTTGCTGCCCTTTCATGTTTCTTCTCCCTCCCAGGGGTTGGTGTAAGTCTATACTGCTTGGGACTCGGTCCTCAATGTGTAACCTGCTGCAAGAGCTTCTCCTTGAAGTAAGATAGTACAGTTATGTAAGAACTTATCATAACAGTAGATCTTCGAGAAAAGCTCTTGCAGCAGATATATTTCCCGCCCACCTTCCCCCAGGGATCAGGTCCTGTTCAGGCCAGTATTTTTTCCTTTTTGAGGGGTTGTCCATTGACAACCAGTTTCTAACTTGCCTGTTGTTTTCTTGCCTGACGGGGGCAGGACGTTCAAGAACTGGAGCACGTGGGGAACTCCTCCCTTATATAGGGCGACGTCAGCGGGGGCGTTCCCACGACAGTACTACTAGAGAAAAAGTGTCGGAACCACCGTCAGGTGGCGCCAGTCCTCAATGTGTAACCTGCTGCAAGAGCTTCTCTCGAAGATCAGCTTTTACGGTAAGTTCTTACGTATCTGTACTTTCTTACACCTCAGCTGGCAGAGAGCAACATACTGGTCTGACGACATGCTGTACCACAAATACAGCAACAGTGGTTGCCGCTGTAGGGATATATTGATACATGGGTATCAACCCACACATTCACATCCCATATATGTATTGATGTCTGGTTGAGGAGAGATGCTGTGTTTGGTGCTTCTGCACTTCAGAGTCTGTTCTTTAAGAAGATCCTAGTGCCCACCTCCTTCAGCATTGCTCGCATACCTCTCAACTGTCCTTGAGTTTCAGGGAGGTCCCAGATTTTGCCTCAGAATTTACCTCTGTCCCTTCTAAAATGTGTGTTTCCGTGACTGAACAGAAAGGATTCTAAGCACTGGATGTCAAACGTTAGAATTACAAACTTTCTTCTTTAGAAGATGTATTTTACACCAATATCCTTATTCTACTAACTTCCTGAGTGGAGACCCCCAGTTTTTAAGATGTGTCCCTGATTTTGAGCCTTTGTCCCTGATTTCTCTAAGACTTGTCCCTGATTTATGAGGCAGGACGTTGAGAGGAATACAGTCTGCCAACGTGGAAAGCATTGATTTTGTGAGAAGAAAAAGTTACCTGTCGTGTACTACAGTTCCTTTAAACAGTGTTTTCATTGGATTTCCACTACCTTCCCTACCTCCCCTTCTAGGATATTATGGTAAATAACCACTCTCTTATTGCTTGAGCATTTGCAGAGAGTACTTAATATGCAGTAGGTTTTAGAATTGTGTGGGGGACAAATTTCGTAATTGTTTAAAATCATTTTCTTTTAGTTTTTAGTTTTATTCAGTCCTGACCTTATGGACTGTTCTGCTAAAAAAAGCATAGAGGGTCAATAAGTCCAGTCACAGTACATGAACTAGGTTTTAAAAAACAACCCAAATGTTCTAAGGTACAGTGCATGTGTACTGTATTTGCTAAAGTGGAAATTAAATGAACATATTGATTTAAAAAAAAAAAAACACAGTTACAAAGTACGTAACTTTTTTTTCCATCAAGTGGTATTAATTCATATGGCCAGTGTATAGTAACTGGCAGCAAAAATGTAACACGAAACAAGTACAAGGTATTGCATTTAGGGACTAAGAACCTGAGAATGGAATACAGGAGGAAAGTGTTGGTAGTGAAGAGTACAACAGTGGAAAGGGACCTAGGGATGATAACAGAGCACTTGAAGGCTTTGGCACAGTGTAACAGGGCAGAGGAAAAGGCAAATTGGATGCTGGGATGCATCAGGAAGAGGATAACCAGCAGGAAGAGGGCAGTAATACAGCCCTGTGTAGATCATTAGTTTGACCACACCTAGAGTACTGTGTGCAGTTTTGATCCCACACTTGAGGAAGAATAGGGATAGGCTGAAGGCGGTGCAGAGAAGGGCTACCAAAATGTTATAGGGG
The DNA here is from genome assembly GCA_016271365.2 of Neoceratodus forsteri. Lineage (NCBI taxonomy): Eukaryota > Metazoa > Chordata > Ceratodontiformes > Ceratodontidae > Neoceratodus > Neoceratodus forsteri. Next base: position 1,320,090,676 of record CM028131.1, read on the forward strand.
CAACAAAGGATGTCTTGTGATGAGTGCTTGTAGGTCTCATTATATAGTGGTGGAACTTCCTCCACCAATCAGAGAGCAGCATTTACTGTACCTCTTATAGAGTGTACAGTTGCTCCCTCATGCTGCTCAGGACAGCTGATTCCCAGCGTGGCCACTCTTGCTTGGCAGTGTGTTTGTTACTGTCAGAGACGCCGATCAGCTGTTAGAGTAGAGCAGTTCAGCACTAACAACTCCCATTCTGCGAGTTTCAAAACAAATCGTCAGTCAAACCGGGAGAAAGGTAGATGGGACTTATTTAAATTCACAACTGTGTTGCAAAAAGAAAGTCTCCCACACCCCACCACTGGACAATGTCCCACCCCACCACTGGACAATGTCCCTACGCAAGCACCAGAGCACACCAAAACATACACAAACAGTGGTGGAGATGTGACAAAGATCCAGTAATTTAAAAACATGTAAGAGCAACATATTCCATTATTATTGTAGTGTAGACACTTCTAAAGCAATGATTTAGTTTCTCTGTGAGAAATCCTCTGCCCTGCAGATAAAGCACACACATTCCCAGCAATTGTAATCAGCGCCTCCCCTACCCCAGTCAACATGATAAGGTAGAGGCAAGCAACGGAAGGCACCAACTCTGCACACTGATTAGGGGAGACGATCAGAAAAATATTAAACAAGCATTTGTCAATGCCAAATGTCGCGTTGGCATTAGCTTTGGTAGTGCTGTGCGGGAAAATATTTTGGGCAGGATGTGAAAAATGACAGCTGTACAGTTCATAAGGAGGTGTAAAAAAAATACCAGTGTTGAAAATGTGGCATGTAAATATAGCAAATTTGCGAAGTTACAAGGGTGCGTGGGAAATATGCAATGCACGCTTGGAACACAGTAATTTTATGGGCGTTTGGCACCATATTTTCAACATAGGCATTTTAGCACCTCTGCTCATCTACAGTGTCACTATTATTTCCTCAGACTGGCCCAAGAAGTGATTTCGCACAGCGACCACGGTATTCTGCGCCGGAAGTGCGAAAACACGTTTTGGGCAGGATATGTGAAATTACAGCGGTACTGTTCATCAAGAAGTGTGGAAAAATGCCAATGGTGAAAATCCAGAATGAAAATATCACAAATGCACGACGGTACGAGTGTGCGTGCAGTCTGCCACGCATGCTCGTAACACAGTCATTTTATGGAGTATCGTCACCAATTTTTCCACATAGGCATTTTAGGACCTCTGCTCATGAACTGTGTCACTGTCATTTTCATAATCTGGCCTGAACACTGATTTCTCACAGCGACCGTGCTATTGTGCGCCGAACGTGCGGAAACACATTTTCAGCAGGATGTGGAAAATGACTGCTATACTGTTCACAAGGAGGTGTACTAAAATGACAATGTTGAAAATCTGGCATGAAAATATTGCAAATTCGTGAAGTTATGAGCCTGTGTAGCTATTGCGCAATGCACGCTCGTAAAACAGCCATCTGTTGGATTTTTTCCACCAAATTTGGAACATAGGCTTTTTGAGAGTCTACCTCATGAACACTGGCACTGTCATGTCATTAATGGGTCCCGAAAGGTGATTCCATGCAGTGACTGCAAAATCACCTTTCGAGGCTGAGTAATGCCATGACAGTGATATAATTCATGAGGATGGGTCCCAAAAACTCCATGTTGAAAATTTGGTGCCAAAATTCCCTAAAATGCCCAAGATATGCAGCAAAGTAGGAAAAACCCTATTCATTCCATTATATAGCTTACCGGCATTTCCTCAGTTCACAGTCGGCTTTAAAGAGTGCAGACAAGTTCCCAGTCCACCGAAGATCTTCGTGCCAGACTCTGGAGGTAAGTATGGGGTGAGGAGGGTGTGGGGAGGCAGGGTGTGCAGTGGGTGGGTGCTGGTGGGAGGCAGGTGACTACGACGGACCGTTTTTATGTTACAGGCAAGAAAGAAAAAAAAACTAACATCGCAGGACAGTTTGTTCTTTTCAGGGGACTTGGTACGCTGGGTTGGGCTCCCAATGTGCCACCTAACTGTTTTGGGGGGTTGCTGCAGCCGACGGGGGATTGGGCACCCTCATCGGCACACAAGGGGGAGTGAATTTATGCCGGCGGGGGATTGAGCACCCCGTCGGCACACAGTGAAAGCAGGGGAGGCAAGAGCCGAGGGGATTGGGCACCCTCAGCATATAAGAAATGCGGAGAGGCTGCTTTATGCCGATGGGGGTGGGCTTCCCCGTCAGCACACAATAAAAGCAGGGGAGGCAAGAGCCAGGGGATTGGGCACCTCGGCATATAGAAATGGGGGCTGCTTTTATGCCGACGGGGAGTGGACTCCCGTCAGCAAATTTGTGCGGCTACAGTAAGCTGGCAGGGGGATTGGGCACCCCCAAAGTTGGCCGTTGCGCGGCCGCCCGCCCGCCATGCTGCTTATGTGGTGAGCAGGTAGGAAGGGTCTGCTGCATCTGACAAGCTTTGCTCAGATTGCAGTGGACCTTTCCTTAGATGTGCTGGCCACATTAGCATGCATGATGTGACGCTGGCATGCAGGCTGATTGGGGAATGAGGGACACTCCTACTGATGCGTGCCCTGCATCCAACCAACAGCAGCCGCGCCTCCAAATCCCCACTGCCACAAGATGTTAGCTGCACAAGCACGCCAACATAAAAACAAAATGAATTGCTGGTGAAATGTAAGTACTTTCATAGCTGAGGCAGTTCCACCACTTCATAATATAGTAATATGTATACTTAGGGGTGTCTCTTATGAGATAAGACTATCTCATGCTGGTTTGGGCTGACAGAACCGCTCAGTTTTGCTTCGCGGTCCTCTCACCCAGTTCAATTTAGCACGAAATAACCTCCTTATCTCGTAAGAGACATCCCTAAGTATACATATTAATATATAGTACATCCATGCTGGAGTAGAGGAGGAAGAGGGGAGACATGGTTGAGACAGTCGGGTACCTCTGCAGGATAAACAAGGTGGACAGTAGCAAGTTGTTCACAATGTGTGGTAGCACAGGCACCAGGGGAAACTCCATGAAACTGGTGGGTGGGGTGATTAAAAAAGGATGTCTGGAAGTGTTTTGAGTTCCTTTTATGTAAGGAGTTGTGAGAGACTGAAACAAACTTCTGGAAGAAGTCATCTGCGCTGAGACCGGAGTGAGAGGTCAAAAGGAAGTGGGACAGGCACACAGAAAAAGTGTATGTGGGAGCAGTTTGGGTAGGGAGGTAAAGAAATGGGGACTGACAGAGGCACAATCCGATAACCGGCAGGTTTGGGCAGACTAGATGGGCCGTAGGCCTTTATCTGCCAACAGTTTCAGTGTTCCTATATTTTTATGTCATTTCAAGTAATGTACTGTATGTTAAAACTTTTATATTTAATGGTGGCTTACTCAAGTCTTTTTTCAGCATGCTAAAAGAAGAGATTAACATAAGACAAAGCATTAAGATTGTACAGTTATTCTAACCCCAGGAAATCTTACTGTATACTGACATATGCAGTACGGTCCCATCATAGTACTGCCCAGATCTGAAAAGGTTAATAGAACCTGTACAAATGAAAAGAATGCTGGGCTTGAGCTCGGTTTTCAAACCACTGTCTCTGGTAAACAACCTTCTAACCGTCAGATTCTTCATTGCGCTTGCCAAGTCAGACTCCTTGGAGAATTTTTGGCATCTTCATTCAAGATCGTTTTATTTTCTCGATTTTGTACTGTTTAGAATTACTTGTTTTTGATCCGCAGTCTCTGGTTTACAGGTAGACTAGTTTAGATTAGCAGATATTTGGTAAAATCTTCCTGGACATAAGTCTTCACTACTCATTCACACTATTGGGATCTGCGCCAGAGGCACTAGGACCCATCGGGAGCAAACTTTTTGCTGGACGGTCAGCGCCAGAGATGGAACCACGAGGAACGGCACTGCGAGCCTCAGCTCACGTGGTAATGACTATCTCGGCGTCGATCCTCCAACCGCCTCAGTTCCTTTTTTCCTGCCATCAAGTGCGCTTCAGTGACGATGTCGCTCGCCCGCCGTGAGTCAAACTTCAAACTAACAGCATAGTTTTCAGTATTGTTATTTTGTAGTAATATCTCAATAAGTATCGCTTAGGTTTATTCTTATTTTTAAAAAAATAAGAGAAGTCTCAGCCTACTTTGACGGAGTCGACCACGAGCAGGTCAGGTGATGGTAGGGAGACTTTGTATGAAAGCTGTTTAGTCAGTCGGGCTGGGTCCGGTCCGCCGCCTTCTCCGGAAGGGAGGTCTGACAACGGTCAGTCCAATGCCTGAGGGGACAGGCGGTCCCCACGGAAGCATAAAAATAAATGGTCGCATTCTCTGCACCGTTCGGCCTCGAGCTCTTCTTCGGCCCACAGGTCAAAAAAGAGAAGGCATCACTCGAGGTCGCCCTCTGATATGTCTGCATGTAGACATTCAGTTATCGGGGCTAGTCACCAGTCTCCTCCTTCGGAGTCACCAACCTCTGTTTCTGGTAGCCAACATCTTCGACATCGGAGCCCTACCCCGCCCGCAGGTAGGTCTTCAGATGAGCAGTTCCATCAGTGGACAGCTCTTATGGAGCAGTGGGCCCAGAGGTTGGTTCAGTTATCTGGCTCGGTCACTCAGGGGCCTTCGGGCTTCTTGGGAGACCAGGTAGGGCGGTTGAACTTCCCTGGTCGCGCGGCACCTTCTTCGGTGCCGTCGACTCTGCGCTTAAGTGTTCCCCCCTCACATGGCTATGACACGGGGCCACACCGATGCCCTTATCTCCTGATCTACTTTCTTCAAAACCTGTTTTTCGGAGTCTTGTAGTGCTTTTGGCACCCTCGGCATTGACAGTATGCTCGGCGCCGTCTTCGGTGCTGGTGCATCTGTTGGCGCCGTCCTCGGTGCTGTTTTCGGCACTGTGTGGGTCCTCTGTGCCGTTTTCGTGCCGTGCAGCTCCTCGGCGCCATTGTCGGCGTCTTGTGGGTCCTCGGTGCCGTTTTCAGCGCCGCGTGGTCCTTCGGCATCGTTCTCGGTGCCGTGCACTTCCACGGCGCCGTGGGCTCACAGGGTGTCTTCCACTTTTCAGGACTCCTCCTCCTTTCACTCTTTTCCTTCTTCCCTTTCCTCTGACTTTCATTCCTTTCCTATCCATACAGTCCCTTCTGGACTGTCAGGAGATGACACTGAGCCTGATCCAGACCTTCGGCTGGGTGATGAAGTGGAGGAAGCAGGATCTATTACTGCTACAGAGCCTGTGATCGAAGACCTGTCTTTTAAGTCTCTGCTGAAAAATTTGATTTCCACTCTTTCTGTCCAGACTACAGACATCGATCCTGGGAAATTGTTGAGACTCCAATACCTTCATGCCCCGGAGATCCCTACGGATTTGACTCCTCCAGTTCATCCTTCCTTCGAGATGCTGTCTCAAATGGTATGGAATAATCCTGCTCTCACCCCTTCGGTGGCTAAATCCATAGATAGGAAATATTTAGCCCCCAAGGATCGTCCCATTTTGGCATCTCAGGTCTTTGCGGATCCTATTGTAGTCCTGGCAGAGAATGATAAGGTCGTTCTTCCTCAAACTACTACAGCTCGACCTATTAACAAAGAATCTCATAAGATAGACACCTTAGGTAAGAGAGTCTTTGCTGCTTCTACCCTAAGTATGCGTATTGCCAGCTACCAAGGCTATTTCTCCCAGTATGAGTATATGCTGTGGCACTCCATCAAGCAGATGATTGAAGCTCTACCGGAATCGGATACAAAGCCAGAGCTTCTTCAAACCATTACCAGAGGTATTGAATCTAATAACCAGCAGGTTAAGGCAGCTATGGATGCTTTCGACACTGCTTCCCGTTCAGCGGCTGCTGGTATTTGTACCCGGCGTCATTCCTGGCTGCGCACTTAAGGCTTCACAAATGACGCACAGCAGCAGGTAATGGCGTTGCCCTTTGATGGTGCATATCTTTTTGGTCGTCAGTTAGAACAAGCCCTAGAAGCTACACAAAAGACTAGGTCAGCCATTAACTTGGCTCGACCCCCTCCTGTCACCTCTCGAGGGAGTGTCAATAAACGCAGGTTCATAACCGTCAGTCCTTTCGAGGCAGAGGCAGAGGAGGTTTCCATAAAAATCAACCTGCCCAATCTCAAAAGAAGACACAACAGAAAGTGCAAGGGCCCAAAGCGCCCAGTGCCACCTTATGAGTTGTTGGCCCAAGTCCCATCTCAGCTGCCCGAGGTGGACTTTTCCTCTCCGGTGGGAGGTCATCTGATGCACTTCTGCAACCAATGAAAGTCCATAACTTCAGACAAATGGGTCCTTCGGATAATTTGCAAGGGGTATTCACTCAATCTTGTGGAGACCCCTTCGGATCGTCCTCCCAAACGACAGCCCAGGCTGTCAACCCTTCAATCAGACCTTCTCACCGCCGAGATTCAGGGCCTTCTGAACAACAGGGCAGTAGAAGTAGTGCCGCTGCATCAACGGAACACAGGGTTCTACTTCCATTACTTTCTGGTTCCAAAGAAGTCCGGGGGGCATGCGCCCCATCCTGGATCTCAGAAAGCAAAACAAATTTCTCCCCAAGGAGAAATTCAGAATGATTTCTCTGGGAACCTTGTTACCTTTGCTTCATCAACATGACTGGCTAGCCTCCCTAGACAAGCAGGATGCTTACCAGCACATTTCTATTCACCCGAGGCATCACAAATTCCTGAGGTTTGTGGCTCTGGGACAACATTATCAGTTCAGAGTCCTGCCCTTTGTGCTATCCTTGGCACCGCGGGTTTTTACAAAGTGCTGTGCAGTTCTCATAACGCACCTCAGAAAGGTCGGAATACAGGTGTTCCCTCATCTGGACGATTGGCTTCTGGCAAGCCCTTCCAAACAGGGAACTCTGGACGCCATAGAGATGGCCTCTCGCTTCCTTATGTCCATGGGAGTTCTGCTGAACTTCAAGAAATCGCAGTTGCAGCCCTCCCAGAGGCTCCTTTTCATAGGGAGTCTTCTGGACACCTCCTGTGCGAAGGCTTTTCTTCCAGAAGACAGAAGGAACGATATCCTTCAAATGGCCCGTCACATCGGGGAAAATAACTCAGTCCCAGCTGTCTCGATGCAACGGATGCTAGGCCTCATGGCATCCTCAGTGTTCACTATACCCCTAGCACGTCAGCACATGAGAACCACTCAGTGGATGCTCAGTACTCAGTGGTCCCCAACCACTCACCCGCAGTCCTATCACATTAGTGATAGAACCTTTAAAAAGGTCACTCACCTGGTGGTCTCAAGAGAGCAATCTCCTGGAAGGGTATCCCTTTGCTTCTCTGGACCATCAGATCTCCATTACCACTGACGTGTCCCTAATGGGGTGGGGAGCTCACTGTCAGACTCTCCACACTCAAGGTGCGTGGACTCAAGTTGAGTCCCAGCTTCACATAAATGTCCTACAAATGAGAGCCGTCCTTTATGCGGTCCGAGTGTTGAAGGACATTCTCTGTCACAAGAACATTCTCCTTCAAACGGACAACAAAGCAGTGATGTATTACATCAACAAACAGGGCGGTGCTCATTCTTACCCCTTATGCAGAGAAGCGATGAGAGTGTGAGAATGGTGCTTGGAGCACAAGGCTCTAATTCAAGCAGTCTACCTACTGGGAATACAGAACGAACTGGCAGACCGCCTCAGCAGAACAGAGACAGATCCTCACGAGTGGTCTCTCGACTCAACTATAGTTCAGTCACTATTCAAAGAGTGGGGAACTCCAGACATGGACCTTTTTGCATCCCCACTCAACGTAAAACTGCCTCTCTTCTGCTCCAGAAATCCAGGGCCTGGCATTTTCTGTCAGGATGCGTTCAGGCTGCTGTGGACAAAATGTTTTCTTTACGCCTTTCCACCTCTTCCTCTAATTCAGAGGGTACTCCTCAAGTTCAAATCCCAGGGGGACAAGATGATTCTCATTGCTCCCTTCTGTCCTTTGGCAGCTGTGGTTTCCTCTACTCAACAATATGTTGTCAGTTTTTCTGAGAACTCTTCCGCTGCAGATGAACCTTTTGACTCAGGGGCCAGTGGTCCATCCCAACCTGAGATCGCTTCACCTTCACGCTTGGCTCCTGAAGAGGTAGAAGTAAACCGGTTCAATGTCTCTCGGAGGGTTTCAGATATTCTTCTGGCTGCGCTGAAGCCAGCCACTCAGAAAGCTTTCACAGCCAAGTGGAAGCGTTTTTCGCTCTGGTGTGCAAAGTCCTCGTTGAATCCCTTTTCCTGCCCACCAGATAAGGTTCTGGAGTACCTCTTGGACCTCTCTAATTCAGGTCTGCAGTACTCTACAGTCAAAGTTCACCTTAGTGCCATTTCAGCGTATCATGAGCCAGTACTTTCCTTGTCACTGGCTCAGTTGCCTGTAGTTAAGAGGTTTCTTAAGGGAATTCTACATACCAGACCTCCTATCAGACATCCAGTCGCAGCCTGGGACATTAATCTTGTGCTAGACATGCTCACTCAAAAACCTTTTGAGCCTCTAGCTACCTGTGAGTTAAAATTTCTCACTTAAAAACTACCTTCCTTGTGGCCATTACCTTGGCCCACAGGGTCTCTGAGATACATGCCTTGGTCACAGATCCTTCGTATGCTGTGTTTCACAAAGACAAAGTAGTTCTTAGGACCCATCCTAAGTTTCTCCCTAAGGTTGTTTCAGAATTCCATCTAAACCAACCTTTGGTCCATCCTACTTACTTTACAAACTTCCAAAATGAAGGAGAGCATTCTCTTCATTCCTTGGACGTCAAAAGAGCTTTGCATTTCTATCTAGATAGAACAAAAGATTTTCGCAAAGCTCAGCAACTGTTTTCTTCAGCGAGACCCGGCTGGGTCAACCTGTCGCTATCAGATGTATTTCAGCATGGCTGGCGGCATGCCTTCGCCACTGTTATTCCATGGCGCAGATTGAGCTGGAGGGCAGAGTGTACTCTCACTCTTCTAGAGCGGTTGTGGCATCCCTAGCGGAAATCCGCAACGTGCCCATTGCAGATATTTGCAATGCGGCCACCTGGAGCTCGGTGCATACTTTCGTCAAACACTATGCCCTGGATGTCCATGCCAGACGACATCTTTCATTTGGCAGGGCCATCCTTAATGGACTTCTGTCCTAAAATTGTGAGCTCTTGGTCTCTCCTGCCACCCTGTTGGGGGATTATTAGCTCAGTACTCTCCCATTAGTGTGAATGAGTGGTGGAGACTTTATGTCCAGGAAGATATGAAAATTACGTACCTACCATAATTCTTGATCTTCTTGGACGAGTCTCCACCACTCATTCACATGCCCACCCACCATCCCCCGAGCTCACTTCTGTTATTGGTCTTCAGAAGACTTCTTCGTTGACCCTTCTTATATGGGTCCGGACTATCTTATGTCCGTCTTTTGTTAGGCTATCCTTCTAGGTTAGTTACACTGCACCTTCTCAGAAAAAAAGGTACTGAGGCGGTTGGAGGGTCGACGCCGAGATAGTCATTACCGCACGAGTGGAGGCTTGCGGTGCTGCTCCTCACGGCTTAATCTCCGGTGCCAACCCTCTAGCAAAAAAGTTTGCTCCCGCTGGGTCCTAGTGCCTCCGGCGCAGAACCCATTAGTGTGAATGAGTGGTGGAGACTCGTCCAAGATGATCAAGAATTACGGTAGGTACATAATTTACATTTTTTGCCCAAGCTGAGGACAAGAGCCTTCAGTCCTTCCTACCCATCAGAAGCCCAACTACTGGAGGAGGAGGAGAAGGTAAGAAAACTTTTGCAGGACCTGTACCCCTGCTTCAAAGGGAAAGAGGTTCTATTCAAGATAATTCCTCTCAGTAAAGAAAACAGGGAAGTGGTGACCCATTCTGGATCTCAGCAACTAAATAAATACCTGACAAAACCAAATTCAAGATAGTTACCCTGTCAGTCATTCTTTCCACACTTAGACAAGGGGACTGGCTGACATCGATAGAACTGAAAGATGCCTATTTCCATATTTCCATCAGACCATCACACTGAAAATATCTCAGGTTCAGGTTAACATCAGGCCACTACCAATTCAGGGCAATGCCCTTCGGCCTTTCCTCAGCACCAAGGATGTTCACAAAGTGCCTGGCAGTGGTGGTGGCACACTTCAGAAGGCAAATTGTCACAGTTTTTCCTTACCTGGGTGACTGGCTGGTAGTTGGCCAGTCCCCCCAGCAGGTTTCAAACTCCCTGACCATAGTTCAGGGGGTCCTGCAGTCTCTAGGGTTCCTGCTAAATCCCAGAAGTTAGTGCTGATCCCAGCCCAGCTCATGGATTTCACAGGGGCAGAACTAGACACAGTGGCAGGAAAGACCTTTCTTCCCCAAGGGCGGGTGGAAGCACTGGTTCATCTGGCCAATTCTTTTCAACTGTCCAACCCCAGACCAACAAGGCACTTCCTCCAACTATTAGGCTACATGGTGGCCACAACAACAACAGTCCCAGGGGCTAGGTTTCAAATGAGGGACATTCAGTTCCACCTCAGATCTTACCGGTCACAAAAAGAGACCATTTGTCCAAACTAGTACCAGTCACCAAGCCTCTACTCTTAGCACTCCAGTGGTGGCAGGAAAAAGGGAACCTAAGACAAGGGGTACCTTTCCTGCAACAGCTAGCTTCAGTAGTATTGGCCACAGATACCTCCCTCCTAGGGTGGGGAGCACACATAAGACACCAGACAGCCCACAAGACTTGGCTCAGAAAGGAGAGCCTGCTCCACATAAAACTGTTGGAACTTAGAGCAGTACATCTGGGGATTCTGTCCTTTGCCTTAATGCTCAGAGGCACGGTCGTATAAGTCAGAACAGACAACACAACCACAATGTACTACATAAACAAGCAAGGGGGCACAAGGTCCTTCCCTCTGTGCACAGAGGCCATACTGATATGGTAGTTGGCTTATTTTCTGAATCTCTCTCTGGTTGATCTTATCTGTGTCAATCTTCACCATTCATCACATATGGGTACTGGCCGGAGATCAGGACCCCACGGGAGCTTTTTTTTTTTTTTAAAAGGGTAGGCGGAGCCGACACAGCATCGGCGCCGCCCTCGAGGCTGATGTACTGCGTGCCGCTCGAGGGTTGGCCGTTAGGCTGTGTCGACTCTGCCTGCCTACCAGTTCTTCATCTCCCGCCGTCGAGGTCGCCTCGTGGGAAGCTGTCTGAGAAGAAAATTAGGCCTTTCAGCCTTTCGTTCGACGTTTCAGTCCGTCGGTTGCTTACTAGTTTTGGGTTCTGCCTCCACTCGACGTCACCGGTAGGATCTTTCCTTTTATTTGAAGTTTTTGCGACGTTGAGTCTGCTTTGGTGTTTGTTTTTCCCGTAGATCATGTCTCGGTCGGAGGGCAAGAAGTTTTCTAAGGCGGGTCGGCCCTGTGTCGGTGCCCGTGCGGCGAAATATTCGTTACCCGACCAGCGCGGCATGGATTCATACAGCGCCTGCTTCTCCATGGACGCGCGTCCTCGAACAGCAGCGTTGAAAGTGGGGCGAGCTTCCGACTTTGGGGTAGGGTTTGCACTCGTCGGGCCAAGCTGCGCTCTCTCGGCCTTTCCTCCAGGTCCCCTTCCGGTTCTATAAGGACCGGGGAGGAGGGAGCCTCGGCTACTTGTAGCCTGGCCATTGCTGAGGCTCCTCCCGTGGCGCAGGAGGCCCGTCCCGCTTCCTCCCGGGAGCAGGCGGGAGGCGCCGCAACAGCAATCGCCCCTTCGGGGGTGAAGGCTCCCCCGGTGTCGCTCCTGCAGCTCGGAAGGCCCGGGTCGACGCCGTCCTCTGGCGTGCCGGGTCTCGGTGCTGTCGGGTTTTCGTGCCGCTTCGCAGCACTGTGGGCCCCCGCGTTATGCCCCGACGCTGCTCGCGGGTTGATCCAGCATCGCCACCATCTTCCGCCGGCGCCATTCTGGCGCCGAGGTTGAGCATGGTGCGGTGCTGTCCCTGCGCTGGTTCGGGCCGAGGGCCCTTTCAGCGCCGGTAGTCGGCACCGCCTCGGCGCTCATTAGTAGCCTTGGAAGGCCGTGCACAGAGGGGCCTGGCAGTGTCGTGATCCGAGCCGAGTCCGCCGGGGCTGTGGGCGTCACCGTCTCTTTGGTGCCACGGCGGCGCTGAGGGGCTTCGGTGTTGTCGCCGGTGCCGAGGTTGTTGCTGGGGCTGCCGTCAGCACCGTCTCTGTCCCTGGTACCACCGCCGGTGCTAGTGGACTTGATGGTGCCATGGCTGGCCCTGGCTCTGGACCTTTGGCCCGAGCTGCCCTGGTGCCTTCTGTGAGCCCTGCCCGCGGGGTTGCGGAGGGCACGGGTGCTGCCTCGGGCACTGCTTTGGCTGCCGGGCCCTCTGGCAAAATCGCTTTCTCCCGCCCTCCTACTGTTTGGCTCAGAGCCTCGGACTCTACTTCTTCGGAGTCGGAGTCAGGCGAGCAGTCACACCCTTTGGGGTTGTCTGCGGAGGAGAGCGATCCAGTGGTCTCGTCGATGAGTCGTAGCCAGCCCCCTTCTGAGGAGCGTCAGGTAGTCCCGAGGTTAGGGTCAGTGGTGCTGACCAGCAGGCAGTGGTGCGTGCCACCATTGCTCTGCAACCTGGCCTTGGGGGTTTTCTCGACCCCTCGGTGGTGGTACCCCCTCCAGTAGTGTGTCTTGATCACCCAACTTTGGGGCCCATTGAGAAGCCTACAGGAGGGGAGGGTGCTGTTCCCTGGGTCTCTCCTTCGGGGGCAGCCCAGCGCTGCCAGCTACCTAGGCTGGCCCTCTCGAGGAGGAGGACTCTCTCGGACTCTGAGGGGTCGAAGGGTGTGGGGTCGGCTCGTCGGCCTTTCTCTGGGGTCCACCTGGGCCTGGGCGAAGCCGAAGTGCGGATTTCCACCCTTCCCCTTCCAGTTCCTTGAGAGGGTCCCATTCTTTTGAGGCAGGGGACCGTCCTTCTGGACTTTTACGGCCCCGGTCGCCTCACTGGGGGGATTCTTCTGGGCGCCGCCAAGGCAGTACCAATGTGGTTGTACAGCTGTCGGCTGTGGAGTCTTCTAGAACACCCTCCTCGGGTGCTCATGGTCCACTCCCTAGCCCTGCTAGAGGTCAGCCGACTTCTTTTCTCGGCTCTGCCCCTAGCCCTCTAACGCATTCTCCAGTGCTCCCAGGCATTCTTGGTCCTAGCGGCCCTCTCACCTGGGAGCAGTTCAGAGCGGTGGCTGCTCGTTTCCCTGCCTACGTTAGGGCTATGGACAGCCAGGTTTTTCAACCTCCCTCCGTGCAGCCACCCTTGGAATGTATGGTGACCTCCAGCTCCTCATCCCCCTCTTCTGGAGGAGAGGAACCATCTGTCCACATCTCTCCGGCTGCTGATGTCTCTCTGAGTACCAGCGCTTCCTCGTGAGGATGCTGGAGGACTTGCACCTTTCTCCCTCTTCTGTTAGCAATCCTGAGCATGCGGCGCATGCCTTTCTAGGTGATTTTGGCGAGGCCACCCTTGTGGTGCCCCCCTGGCCTGCTCCCTTTCGGGAGGCGTCCTTGCGTTTCTGGCAGAGGCCCTTCTCCGGAGTTCCTGCCCCTAGGGACCTCAGCCAGAGGTATTGCGTGCCCCTGGGGTCTCCAGGTTCTATGCCTCATCCGCAGTCCGGCTTGACGCATCTGAACACCCCTGATGGGATTCGCGCCCTCCACCGTGACCGGCCCCCAGATCAAGACTCCTTGGATTTTGATTTTTGGGGGAGGAGGACCTTCTACTCGGCACGGTTGCTCCTTTCTATTTCCGCTCACCAGGCCCACTATGCAGCCTACAACAGGTTCTTGTGGTCCTTACTAGGTCAGATCCTAGCTGCTTTGCCTGACCTCGGGAGCAAACCAGGCGGGTTTACCACCGCCTTCTGCATGGCCTGGAGCTGTAAGGCATCAAGCGAGGCATCTTATGAGTGCCAATGAGGTAGCTACCAGGGTCATAGGGCAGCGATCTGCACTAGGAGATCGGTGGCTTCGTCTTTCCGGTTGTCACCCTTGGCCGGCGTGGGGTGATTTGCTCCGCCCACCAGGAACCTACCTTTTTCCGTGGGGCGATCGGCATTGTCGGGGCAACTTCCTTCCCCTCTGGGGACCCGTCTCGCTCTCTCCCACTCTCGGGCCTCCTCAGGCGGGAAGGTTCCCTTAGTATGTCACCCACTGAGGGCTAAGGACTCTGTCCTCTAGGGTGTAATTAATCAACCCCTTCGGGGGCTTGGTACTCACCCATATGTGATGAATGGTGAAGATTGACACAGATAAGATATGAAAATTATGTACCTACCATAATTCTGATCTTTCTGTGTATCTTCACCATTCATCACAACCCCGCCCACCATCCCCTGGGGCCTCAGTCTCTGGGTCCCCCTTCCTCTGTGGCTCCCCCTCTCTTTTGGAGCAGGGTAAAGTAGGGACACACAGGGGGGTATTCTCCTTTAAGGAGTACAGCTCGGCGGCACTCCTTCTCTACTGCATGTCTCCACCCCTATGGGGTGGGAGTTGGTGGTTGCCCTCCTCCTGTTCTCCTTCTGGTTTCCATCCAACTGTCAAAAAAAAACTCTTTTTTTCACCAAACATCTTTCCTGAGAGAGTATTAAGTCCCTGTACCCTGTCCTTCTCCAGAATAGCTGACTCTGCTTCTGGGGTATTTTCCAGTTATTCTGTGCCTTGAATTCTGGCAGAGAGCTTTGCTACTCCTTGCAGTTCCTATATAATCTGGTGACGGACAAGGGTCTCGGATACCTTGTTACCTCTCACTCTCTCTCCTAAATTTTCTCCCCTTCCTTCCCTCCCTTCTTCCGCTTCCAGAGATTGGGGCCCCTACCCAATCCCTTAGTCTCTTCTCTTCTTTGCTGTCCTCTCAGTCATTATTTCTCCTTTTAGTTCAGTTTTCCTTTCCTTTTCTGTCCCTTGGACTCTGTTGTCCCACCCTCCATCCCTTCCTCTTACCTCTCCGGCAACTCAGAACTGGTAGAGGCGGTGACACAGCCTAATGGCCAACCCTCGGACGCCACGCAGTACGTCGGCCCCGAGGGCGGCGCATGCCGTGTCGACCGCCTCACCCTTTTAAAAAAAAAAAGCTCCCGAGGGGTCCTGATCTCCGGCCAGTACCCATATGTGATGAATGGTGAAGATACACAGAAAGATCAGAATTACGGTAGGTACGTAATTTTCATTTGTCTATCTTCCAGGAAAGGACAGTGTCCTAGCAGATGCCCCAACGAGACTCAATCAGAACCACCACAAATGTGCACTGAATAAACAGGTTCTCCTAACAGTGTTCAGATGGTGGGGGACCCCAGAGGTGGACCTCTTCACAGCCCCAGACAACCACCAGCTGCCACAGTTTTGTTGCAAGCCTCCTGCAGTGGGCACAGTGCCAATAGATGCACTGCTGATGGATTGGATGGGGAAGTTCCTGCATGCATTCCCTCCTTTCTCTCTACTCCTCAAAGTTCTGAACAAACTCAAGACACAGCTGGCAACCATAATCCTCATCACCCCAGACAGAGCCAGGCAGCCATGGTACTCCCTACTTCTAATTCTGTCGGTGAGCAGACCAATATCCTTACCCAGGAGGCACAACCTACTGACGTCCTCACAAGGCAGAATCCTTTACTCCAACCTTCAGTCCCTCAGACTCAAGGCCTGGCTCTTGAGGACATAGAATATACTGACCTGAGGTTGTGAGACAGTTCTCAGGTGCTCAGAGGCTCCAGAAAACCTTCCACAAGGCAAACCTACTCTTCAGAATGGAAGAGATTTTCAGTCTGGTGTCAGCAGCAGTAGGTGGTCAGTACTCAAGCTACTTTCTCAGTAGTACTGGATTACCTGGTGCACCTTCACTCCCTGGACCTCAAGCCCTCTACGCTAAAGGTGCATGTAGCAGCTGTCTCAGCTTATCTCTCAGCTGGTGAGAAATCTTCCCTGGCTTCCAATAAGGTGTTTAGAACATTTTTCAAAGGGCTTTTGCACTTGCGTCCTCCACACAGGGAGCCCACTCCTGCAGAGGATCTTAACGTCTGTATTGGACAGCTGATGCAGCCACCTTTTGAACCCATGTCTTCAGCAGAACTGAAGTACGTCACATGGAAGACTGTGTTCCTGATAGCCATCACTTCAGCCAGAAGGATCAATGAGTTACAGGCGCTGTGTAGAGAACTGAATTACATTTCTTTTCACAGAGACAAGGTAGTCCTGAGAACAAATGGAAAGTTTCTTCCCTAAGTGGTGTCTGATTTCCATTTAAATCAGTCTGTCACCTTACCAGTCTTTTTCACTGACCATTCCAGTTCAGGGGAACATAGGATCTTACTTCGAGAGGGTTCCTGCAATAGGTCTTCACAGATTGGACTGCACCCCCTGGTGTCAGGACCACACGGCAAACTTGCACTAGCAATCATTGGCAGGGACCGCCCCCAGCGTCAGGTGACGGACGTCAGTATGACTATAAAAGAGGAGGTCCCCCGCCCACCCTCCAGCTCTGTCCCACCATCGATCTGAATTGTTGGACCTAACGCAGTAGAACAGCTTCAATCACCCGCCATTTTCAGAACATTTTTCATACTTTTATTTCCGAATCTTCCTCCATCCACATAGCGGTGTATATCGTCTCGTCGGCCCAAGAAAAAGTGCTCTAGGTGTAGGCGCTGGTCCACTGGGGATGACCATTCCCATTGCATCCTCTGCCTGGGGTCTAAACATAACACCGATTAGTGTTTCACCTGCCAGGACTTCAACTAGGCCATGCGCACCTATCGCAAGAGGACCCGTGATCCCCATTTACTGACCCAAAGACTGGCATCGATGGAAAAAGCTCCAGGAGCTGAGGGAAAGATCATCGTTCCCGGCCCCGGAGAAGAAGAAGAAAAAGGAGAAGGAGAGATGCCCGGAGCGGAGCCACTCTCCACAGTAGAAATCCAGCCAGACAGCCAAAGCATTCTCGGGTGGGCCTCCACCTCCATGAGTACCCCACCTCAAGGGCCTTCTTCTGCTTCTGCAGACTGGATGCCCTTTCTCTCCCCCTCCCCACCGAGGTCAGTGGGCAGTCAGGGGTATCCTCTTCGGTGGAACCAGCTCAGGTACCTGCTTTAAGCCCTGCCCTCAAGTCGCCCTCTGGCTCCAATGCCGAGTGCCCGGCCCAGGACGATCAGCCTGACTCTAGCCTCTTGGCTTCTGTCAGCCTGGCCATGGTCTGTAAGTTGGTTTATGGCTCCTCTGTCGACTGCCAGGCCGTCACTTCTAAGTCAGACTCCGGACCACCTGATGCCCGCATGGTGTCTTCTCTCCCGTCGGACTCCCTCGTGGACCCCGACGCCGGACAGAGAGAGCTCGCAGGTCCCTCTTCATCCCACCAGGGTTCTCCCTCAAGGGATTTGCTGTCCTTCTCTGACCTTTTTGGGCCTGATCACTAGGACCTTCTTCTGTCAGATACCTTTCAGGTCCTGTCGATGGGGACTCTTCCTGACCTCCCCCCTTCACCGGGTTCTGTTCCACTGACGGATCCTCACCTGATGCCAGATCCCTCACCAGACACCTTTGAGGCCGTATGGATCTTACTCCCTTGAGACCTTCAGGGATTCCCCCTCCTACCCCGCCGTTGGACCTACCACCCAGCGGTCCTTCGGTGCCTCCTCCACTGGGTCTTACGCTCCTCCAGCAGGTCCAACTGGGTGCTATCCCGGATACACTCTGCAGTATCCACAGTATCCAATGCTAGGGGGGGTCCATTGCTGGGATACCCTCCTCTGACACCGGGTTACCCGATGCCGGGTCAGGCCATACATTACCAGCGATACCAGTACCCTTACTGGTACCAACCACCTAGCTACCCTTCTTACCCCACAGGGTACCCAGGTTATCTGCCACCCCCACCTCCTTCACCACCACAGCCAGAAAAGGAGGCCATTCCTGCCTGGTGAAAGGATGCAAAATCTCAACTGCTCCAAGAGATGGGTCAGCCTCAGATAGTGGTCAGGGCCAGCCCACCTCTCAGGGTGTTACCTGGTAGCCGATCACCTTCCAGTTGAGCCTTGGACAGAGGCTCGGGTGTTCTGCTCTCAGGCATTACAGATCATAGGCTTCTGATCCCGGTACCAGAGGCCTCTATGCCCAATAGACCGGAATCATCTTGAGTGTATTGAGGATTCTGATGTGTGGGACCAGTCAGAGCTTTACTCTCCCATTGAACCTCAGCCGAAAGAATCCCCCAAAACCCCTCTGGAGGACCTGTCCTTCACGGAGCTTCTCCAGACAATTCAAAAATCCTGTGAATGGGCCACCCAAGAACTGGCTCCCAAACACAAAAGATTGGAAGAACATCTGGACTTGGTCAATGTGGACCCCCTTCCCATTCCTCCTTGGATGGGGCCGCATGAAGATCTTACGCCCACAATCTGGCAGCAGCCGTCATCCATCCTGGCCGTTTCTACGATGGCCAATAGGACCTGCCACCCCCGGAAGGGGTTTCCCACCTCACTTCCCAACCTAAGGCCAATTCTATTGTGATTACTCCTGCTCATGATAGATCAGCTCAATCCAAACATCTTCGTGCCTCCCCTCCAGACAAGGAGTCGAAGCAGATGGACCAGTATGGTCGTAAGATTTATGCCTCTTCCACTTGAGCCATTTGCTCCTTAAATTACATGGCCCATATGGTGGCTTTCCAGAAATCCTCTTTGTTGGATCTGGAAAAGGATCTTTAGGAGATTCCCAATGAGCAGCTCAGGAACAAGCTCCTGGAGAAGGTTAGGATGAACAGATCCTCCTGCCACCATGCCCTCTATTTCATCTATGACTCTGTGGACTCGGTGGCATAAGGTGCAGCTACTGGCATCTGCCTTAGATGCCTTGCTTGGCTTCTTCTGGCAGGGTTGATTCAAGATGTGCAGAGTTGCCTTCTGAACGCTCCCTTCATGGGTCCAGTTCTGTTTGGCTGAGATGCCAAAGATATTATCACGGAGCTGCAAGAGAGCAGAAAATCCTTGAAGGATGTCCATTCTCTTTACTGTTTGGGCCAAAACTATGGCAGCAGCCCTTTTGCCACCAGTAGAAATGGAATAAACAGAACCAGGGCAGACGACAGACCAAATGTCGCTCCCCAGGTTCCGGCGCCCATACCCCCAGGCCAAGTGTCCCATAACTTCCTCTGGGGGAATAGCACCCCTCCTCTCTGTGTCCTGACTCCCAACTCCCCCTCCCACTTCCTCCTGTTCCCACAGAGGAACCGGTGTGGGGGGGGTGATTCAGCCACCACCTGGATGGCTGGAAGGCCGTAACTGCAAATACATGGGTTCTTCAACTCATAGAAAGAGGTTACTCGATAGAGTTCCTGAAGAGACCTCCCTCCAACCCTCTGGGAAAGTCGTACTACCTCTCAGGCCAACATCATCTGGTCTTCCAAGAAATTCAAGCTCTACTGCAGAAAGCAACCATAGAGCGAGTTCCACTGAACAAACAGGAAGGGGATTTTACTCCCATTTCTTCCTGGTTCCCAAAAAGACTGGGGATCTTAGGCTTATCCTAGATCTCAGCATGCTCAGTCTCTTTTTAGAGTACAAGAGGTATCGCATGCTGGCCCTCCAGAGACTGTTACTCCAGTTCCAACCCAACAATTGGCTGTGCTCTCCGGATATTTATTTTTTTAATTTTATTTTAGCTTTTGTTGACCGGGTAAGTGCACTAGACAAATCCTGCCTATTTTCAGGCACGACCCGGGGGAGGGGGATACAGATGAATGCAACTGACCTTGAACCAGATTAAGCTGTTGGTGGTATTGTTAGTGAATGAGGGAAATTTGGCCAGGACACCGGGGAAATTCCCCTACTCTGTGCTGCTGTTTCAGTGGCCAGAGGGGAGTATGGGGCGTTGTGGGTGGCGATGGAGTGAACATGGCTCAGTCAGAGCTCGCCGTGGGTGAGAGAGTGCTGGTAAGCGCAGAGATGGCTGAAGAAGAACGGGCTGCTTGGCCCGAGCAAAGCGTTTTTTCGGAATCTGTTGCAGTTACAAGAACGGAGGAGGCGAAGGATTGTGTCGAGAAGCGGGGTTCCTTTACAGCTGGCGGAGCGGAGGACCCGTTCTTATTGTACTCCAGAGCAGAGGTCGCGGTGCCTTTAAAACCGGCAAGGGAAGCCGGCAACGCGGAAATGGGATCAGGAGAGGCCGGTGGAGCAGTGCCGACATTGGCAAGGAGAATTTACAACACAGTGAGACGCCAGGTGATTATGGAGGTCGGAGGAACGAGAGGGAATGCGGAGGAGCACAGGGGGAATACAGCTGACAGGACTGATCAGGAGACAGGAGCGAGAGGTACTGGAGCAGTTTCAAAAACCTCGCGACCTGTAAGTAAACCGAACTTGACTACAAACTTTCCTACAATTCAGATGTCGAAGGAAACAGGTTTGTTTTAATCCTACAGTGGTGACTGCTTCTAAACAGGATACTGTGACTTATCAATTTAAGCATGGACAGCAAGAAGGAGTGACTGATTTTTTTTTTTCCCTTCTGATAGTACAGCCTTTAAGGCATTTCAAAAGAAGGACTTGTGTGTTGGAAAAAAAGGAGCTGCTGGTAGTTTGGGGGTTGTGGGGGAACATGATAGCTCCTGGTCACCCCAAGCTGCGTTATCAGCTGCTGGCTGGAGGCAGATGGAACAGGGGGTATGGACACCTGATACTTCATGGGATAATGCTTGGGGTTTGCAGTCTGCTTCCCCAGAATGGAAGCCAGGGGTGGGGAAGGGGTACGGTGCCTCTACCTCTGATGCTGTTACTTTTCAGGACAGTAGCAAGAACGTACTGAGTTCTGTAATAGGGAGCGGGCCTAATTCTGTACCACCAGGTAGGGGAGAGAGTGTTCCTCTGAATAACATTGACCAGTTGAACATTACTGGGGAAAAGGAAGGAAAACCCCTTTTATCCAGTCTGTTTTCGCAGTGTAAAAGGGAAGCAGCACCTTGGAGGAATGCTGTGAGGATTCGCTATAAAGGTGGTTTAAAGGATAGACCTAACAGATATTATGTTGGTAAAACATTAATTAAAGAGTCTTTGAAGTTTTCTCCTAGGGATGTATTTGCATTTATCAACATTTCGGGTGAGGACAATTATGATATTAGTTTTCGTTCTCGGCTTTGCTTGACCTTTTGGGCAGTATAACCAGGTAAGTTTTCCCCTTTATGGACACCCTTTTTCGTAATTCCTTTGTCTAAGCCCCTGATAAAGTTTGTGACGGTGATGTTCAGGAATGAGGGTGTTCAGGTGGAGGATATTAAGTTTTGGCTGGCTCAAAAATGTGAAGTTTTAAGTGAACCCGAACCCATTTTGGATTCGGAATTATTTTGGACAGGGGGATGGAAAGTTAAAGTAAAGCTTAAACAAACAGCTACAGGTGTAGAACATATTCCCAACTCATTTATGTTAGGAAGAGACAGAGGGGTCTGTTTTTATAGTGGGCAGCCCAGGGCCTGCTATAGATGCGGGTCTAAATCTCATTTATCTAGTGTTTGTGACCAACCAAAATGCAATAACTGTGGAGAGGTGGGTCATATTACTTCATTTTGTACAAACACGTTAAAATGCGATTTGTGTGAAGAGCTGAATCATGCTTTTAAGGACTGTCCCTGGGCGGCCCAGAATAAGCAAGTTTGTGGAGTATCAGACCTTTTGATCCAACAAGCACAAGACGCTGGAGGGTCTCGGCAGGAGGTATCCCTTGGGGTGGAGGAGGTTTTAACTCACCAGAATAGGGGTATACAAAAGGAGACAGTTCAGACAGGGGTAAAAGGTTCAGCAGCAGGCAGCTAGAGAGGGAGGCCAAGCTTCTCCAGCCAGTTTGCTATTCTGATGATTTAGAGGAGAAGGGTGGCATGAGTCAGGACTTGAACCTCCAAAAGCCCCTCCATTACTACGTCGGTCTAGTAGGACTGTGAAGAATGTGGTGCCGGTGGAGGTAGAAGGTATTGAATCAAAAAATCCTTTTGAGGAACTGTCCTGGGGGGATTCAGAGATGGATATGGGGGATACTGATTCCCAAATATCGGTTCAGGAGGGAGAGAGAGAGTGCAAAAGGATGCTTATAAGGGGGAAAAAAAAGAAAAGGCGAAAGAAATGACAATAGGATTGGTAGGCCCATCTGACTTGGTACCTATAAATGGATATTACATGGGCTTCCTTTAACACCCATAGTTTGTTAAAAATCTGAAAAGCGTGCAGTGTTTCAGATAATAGCTGATTTGCATATATCTATTTGTTTTTACAGGAGACGGGATGTTCTCTAGTTACCAAGTTAATGCTTTCTAAGGATTGGCCATGGGGACCCTCGTTTTGGTCCTTTGGTACAGACAGGGCGGATGGGATAGGTGTTCTTTTTAACTCCTTTTATTTTAAGTTACTTAAGTTAATAGAAGTCTGTCCTGGGAGGATTTTAGTTCTAGATGTTTTTTGGTTTGAAAAAAAAATCAGGTTAATTAATATTTATAGCCCGCAATCAAAAGCTGGAAGGGTGGCGTGTTTTTAGGACATACGTCCATTCTTAATAACAACTATTCCAATCTTTTGGAGAGGGGATTTTAATTGTGATATAACTAGGAACAGAGGTACAGGTCGTTTGGAGAAAGGAAAGAAAATCTATTGTGATTCGGTATGTCTTCAGAATATTGTGAGAACAGCAGATTTGGTTAGTTGTATAGATAGTATGGAGAGGGCGGGTTAGGCACTTCTTTACAAAAGGGAAGAGTTTTCGATCGATTATTTATTTATATCTAAGAGTATCCAGTTCCATAGTCCACAGGTTATTCCTATGGAATTCTCTGACCATGCTCTGTTACTGATAAAGGTGGGGCCACAGCAAGGGTTTCTTCGGTATACAACTATATGGAAATTGAATCGTCATGCCTTAAAGAGAGGGTAGTTCTAAATGCTATCCATGGTATTTTGAAAGCTAGGTTGTCTGTGGCTTTTTGTATCAAGATCTTGGGGGCTGGTGGCAGGACACTAAAGAAGATTGTATTGGATGGTTCAAACATTATGGGGTTAGGAAAAGGAATGACAATTTTTTTGATTATCTTAAACTCAGGAGACAGCTTCATTATATTCTATCATGTGCAAATTCTTCTAGAGATAATTATTCGGAACAGATAGCTGAAATTAAAGGTTTAATGAGAAACAAGCAGTATGATAGGGCAAAATCATTGCAAGCATTAATTCAGAATCATTTGAAAAAATCTGTTTTTGGAGATCCCTTCGAGCTCTGTAAAACAGTTAAGGAAAAGGAGACAATAGACTTTTTAGTCCAAGGCCATACAAAGGTTTCTTCTATCAGTGCATTAGGAACCATTATTAAAGAACATTTTAGGGGTCTGGAACCACAGGTTGCATCATCGTCTCTCCTGATTAATCAGTTTTTGGGACCTAGTTTGACAGAAAATTGGGATCTTGTTGATTTGAAGGACTTAGGGCGGTCTATTTCAAAATCTGAAATTCTGGGAGTCATTACATCACTAAAACAGAATGCGTCCCCTGGTATAGATGGGTTATCCAATGAGTTTTATAAAATGTTTTCCTCTGACTTAGTAGACTGCCTCTGGTTGGTATTTAATTTTTTCCTCACATCTGGGGTGAGCTTGAGTTCCTTTATGGAAGGGCGTCAGATATATATCTTTAAATCTGGAGATAGGGGAGACTTTAGGAACTGGAGGCCTTTGACCCTTTTGAACTCAGATTACAAAATTTGACTACTATACTTAATAATAGACTGAAAGGTGGTAGAGAGGTTATTTTACCGGTGCAACATAGTGGGATCCCAAATAAAAGAATCCATTCCATATTAGGATTGCTTAGAGATATAATTGACCAAGTTGGGGATGGGGGCCTTTCAGGGGTAATTGTATTGGTGGACCTTGAGAAAGCATTCGACAGGGTCGATCATGAGTTTTTATTTTCATCTCTTAAGTGGTTCGGGATTCCGAAGAGTATCATACAGCTCATAAGGGGGTTATACCAAAATGCTAAAGTATATCCGGTTTTGAAAGGCACTCTGGGCGAAGGCTTTATTATGAAATGTGGAGTGAGGCAGGGATGCCCATTAAGTCCGCTTCTGTACAACTTTTCTTTAGAACCTTTAATAAGAGCAATCTGCATTCCACCCTTATGGTTAGGAATTAAGGTGCCAGGGATTTCGAACTCTGGTCTGATACAATCTTTCGCGGATGATATTTGTTTATTTTTTTCTAACCATATAGATTTTTCGAAATTCCTTAAAGTGTTCAAATCTTATGCGGAAGTATCTAATGCCAGACTAAATACACATAAATCAAAAGAGCTGCTTTTGGGTAATTATCACAGGACTTGTTTTCTTTTCATTTGGTTGAATTTTCTCAAAACCCTTAACTATATTAGGGTAGAATTTCAGAATCAAAATCGCCCAATGGAGGTTTGGTCAAGGGTTCTAGATGCACTTCTGCAGAAGGTTTTCATCTGGAAAAGGTTTAAATTTTCTAAATTAAAGAGAATTCAGATAATTAAACAATTTATTTTGCCTAGGCTACAGTATATTGCAGTACTTTTTCCATTACCAGTACAGCTGGAAACAAAATTATATAGTATATGCTTCCAGATGTTATGGGGCAGTAGGTTGAATCCAATTAAGAGAGGATGCACATACCTGAATAGAAAACAAGGGGGGGTTAGGGATGGTTGACCCGATAGTGTTTTGTTTTTCGCTATTCTGTGCCTTTTCTTTAAAAAAATGTTTAGAGGGTTCTTCAGAATTAGACACTATAGTTTTCCGGAACCGGTTGCAAGCATACCTGAGTATGTGGAAGCCTTTACCTCCGAAATGGTCTGCAAGATTTAGGACTCCGGATTATTTTAAGCCAGTGGCACAGAAACTGTTCAGATGGCAAATTTCAAAGGATTTGATTTTACAATATACAGCAAAGGGTTTATACAAGGCAATTATGGTGCAATATGTTCAGATAGAGCCTAACTTTAAAAATTGTCCCAGTGAGAATATAAACAATGTGCTGGAGCAGCTGAATAACTGCAGACTGCCTCCTTATATGTGGGAAAATTTGTG
Source organism: Neoceratodus forsteri (assembly GCA_016271365.2). Lineage (NCBI taxonomy): Eukaryota > Metazoa > Chordata > Ceratodontiformes > Ceratodontidae > Neoceratodus > Neoceratodus forsteri. Next base: position 1,320,115,763 of record CM028131.1, read on the forward strand.
GTTAACTATGTATGGGAGACTAAACGTAAGGGGGTACGGCCAAACACAAGGCAACAGAAGAAAGAATTTGTCCTTATCCAGACTGTGTTAATGTGGAGGAGACGATGGAGCATTTTTTCTTACATTGTTCTTTTTCCTCCAAATTATGGGGTTTCCTAGCTCAGGTATGGAATCTCCATGGTTAGCAAAAATGGATTATGCTCTCTAGTGCTTGGTATTTTTCCTCGTTTTGAGTGGTTTTGAGAAAGATACATTAAGAGTTTTTTGTTAGTTGCAGTTTTGCCTCTGGCAAACTAGGGTACAATGGGTGTTATACCAAAAAAGACCTTCATTTGAAGGTTTTAAAATTTATGTAACCAATGTTTTGAATAAGGTTTATATGGAGGAATGTCAAATATATGATGCGGGGAAGGTCAAAATGTGGTGGAAGGGATTTCTTCACTTTGTTAAGTTTAAGTAAACAACATTACAAATAGGGAAGGGGAGGAAAAAGAATAATATAAATGAAACACAATAAATAGTATGAATCTGAAATGAGTTTTCTTTTTGTTACATGTGAGGTGTTGCTTTGTATGGTTTACAGCTTAGTTTTATGTTATGCTTTTCTTATTTTCTTTACAGAATTTCAAGGTTGTATTGATCTGATGTTATGTCTTTCATGTGTTTGCTGTATATGTGTATATTTAATAAAAGTTACCCCTACTCTTTTCGATAAGTGCCATGGGATCTTTAACATCCACCTGAACTACCACCAATCCAGGCAGATGGGACCTCGGTTTAACGTCTCATCTGAAAGACGGCACCTCAGAAGTGCAGCACCCCTCTCATGCTGCACTACAGTGTCAGTACTGGGATATTAACCCAAGTGCCAGATGTGGGAACTGAACCCACAGCCTTCTGATCTCCCGGCCTCAGAGGCGAGTGTGCTACCTACTGAGCCACTGACACTGTTGATATGCAGAAGCTTACCTCCATATCCCCATTCTGCCGGCCCACCAACACTTCCTGAGGTTCTCTTTTCTGGAGGATCATTTCCAGTTCACAGCCCTTCCATTTGGCCTCTCCTCGGCACCTCGGGTGTTCACCAAGTGCCTAGCAGTGGTAGTGGCATTCCTACCCTACAGGGGCATTTATGTGTTCCCGTACCTGGACGACTGGCTTTTTTCAGCCCATTCTCCAGACAGTCTGACGGAATCTCTTTCCTCCACTCTGGACTTATTTTCCAGTCTGGGCATTTCAGTCAACTTCCCCAAGTCCCAGCTGATACCTTCCCAGCACCTCCAATTTATTGGAGCATTGGTAGATGTGGTCCAGAGCAAGGCCTTTCTTCCGACTGACAGAGCAGAGACCTTAATCTCTCAAGCAGCACTTGTGGCTTCATCCCGGTGGACCACGGCGCATTCGGTTCTATGATTGCTGGGGTTGATGGCGGCCACCGTACCCACAGTCCCTCTGGCCAGACTGTACATGAGGGTTACCCAATGGTCTCTTCTAGTCCAGTGGGATCAGCGCCTGGATGACATGGACCAGAAAGCCCTAGTCTCCAGCAGCCTGCAAAAAGGTCTCCCTTGGTGGCAGGACCCAGCCAACCTTTCAGTGTGGGTCCGTTTCCACCCTCCATCTCTCTCCATGATTCTCACCTCTGATGCCTCAAACTTGGGATGTGGAGTGCATCTGGGAGACCATCGGACTCAAGGTCTTGGTCACCCATGGAGGAGAACCTTCACATCAACATTCTGGAGATGAGAGTGGTGCTGTATGCTCTCCAGGCTTTTCAGTTGCTTCTGGTTCCAGGAGCACTTCTCATCCAGACAGACAACATGGCCACTGTCTGGTACTTAAACAAACAGGGTGGCACCCAGTCCTACCCTCTTTGCAGGGAGGCGATGTGGGTGTAGTACTGGGCTGTACAACATGGTCTATCCTTGACAGCAGTCCACGTGTCAGGTATTCACAACATTCTAGTGGACAGTCTCAGCCGATCAGTCACCAGGGCTCACAAGTGGGAACTAAAGCAGGCAGTAGTATAAGATCTGTTTCTTCAATGGGGTCGGTCAGACATAGATCTCTTCACCTCCCCATCCAATGCAAAACTACCAAGCTTTTGCTTTCTCATTCCTGGGTGTGGTGCTTTTGGTGAGACGCACTGTCTCTTTCCTGGACAGGGAGATTTCTATATGCTTCCTCTCCCTTTCTTATCCCACAGAAGGTTCTGCTGAAGCTTCAGGCAGAGGGGGCATACATGATTCTAATTGCCCCCCTTTGGCCTCTACAGATTTGGTTCCCGTTGATACAGCAGCTGGCACTGCAACCCCCAGTACCTCTTCCTCTCTCTCACGATCTTCTGTCTCAGGAGCAGGGCACCCTGGTACATCCGAGCCTTAAGTTTCTTCATCTTCATGCGTGGCACTTGTGGACTTAGTGATTTCTCACTATGGCATCTCTTCTGGAGTTGCTCAGGTATTAGTGGAGGCCAGAAAACCCTCCACCAGATCCACTTACGCTGTGAAGTGGAAGAGATTTTCCATCTGGGCATTCTAGTGGGGGGTAGGGGGAAGAAGGCTTTTGGTTAACTAGGATCTGCAGCTTATCCATTAGATAGGGAAAGGGGCAGACTGGGTGGACCAAGTGGTCCTTATCTGCCGTCAAATTCTATGTTTCTATGTTTCAGCTAAAGGCTTGGATCCCTTCTCCTGCTCAGCCTGCCAAGTTTTGGAGTACCTCTTGCATCTGTCTGAGTTGGGCCTCAGTTATTCCTCCCTGAAGGTTCATCTCTCTGCGGTTTCGGCCTACCACCCCCCAGTGGAGGGCAAAACCGTAGCACAGCTAGAGGTTTCCATAACTTTCCTGAAGGGAATCCTTCTCATCAAGCCTCTGGTCCAGAATCATAAATCTTCCCTTGTCAATCTTCACCATTCATTACTTCCTGGGGTGTAAGCCGGAGGCGCGCACCCGCCACGGGAGCTTTTTTTTTTTTTTTTTTAAAGTCTAGCTAACGGCACCGCCCTTTGAGAGTGTCATGCGTCATGCGCGGCGGCCGTAGTAGCGAACCGACTCCTCCTCCAACTCTGTTCTGTTTCTCCCCTCCGTCGAGGCAGCACCTGTCCACGCCAGAGCGCTGGTAGTTGTAGTAGCCGACTGCTTTTTCCTGACACCGACGCCGATACGTAAGACTATTCTTTTCTTTCTTCGGCGCCGGTGTTTTTCCTACAGTGTTTTAATCTCGTTGGTTTGCGTTATGTCGGTTCTGAGCTAAGCGTTAGCTCGAAGACGGCCGCGCCCCATCGTCGGTGCTCCTGTGGCCGGCATTCTCCGTCTCGGACCGGCATGACATTTGCTCGTTGCCTGGGACCCAACCATGATATGGATTGATGACGCCTGTTTGTCGATGGACCGTCGTCCTCAAGTCTGCGCGCCGCTCACACCGGGGCAAGGCCCCGCCGACTCTCGGGGACGGCATCACACGGGAATCTCGGCGAGATCTCTAGGCCCTTCCTCCGGGTCCCTCCCCGGCCTATACGGTCCGAGGAGGAGGGGTCTCCTCATCCTATCTTGCCGAGGAGGAGGCCCTTCCGCGGTGTGTTGGGGAGCGTCGAGCCCCTCCTGTGGCCACAGCGCTGACACCGCCCGCTGTCACCCTCGAGGTGCAGGCCTCTGTCGAGGCTCCTTGGCTTTTTGGGCCCGCTCTGGACCTCACGCCGCTGCTCACATATTCTCAGATCCCAGCGCGCCATTGCTGTGCCGTGATCATGCGTGCTCAGATCCCGGCGCTGCTCGCGTACTGTGATTGGGGCGGCGCTGCTGCCTCGGCGCTGCTCACGGTGTCAGGGACATGGCGGGCGTTACGGTGCTACCCGCCTTCCGACGCCGGGCGGCGCCTTGGCTTCCTTCGGCGGCGCTGGCCTGCCGGAGCCGCTGGGGTGTGGGTTAGGCCTTCCTGCTGCCGGGCGTAAAGTGGAAAGTGGCGCAAGACTTGGTACCGGGCGCTCATGCCTCGGGGACCCCTGGGTGGCCAGCATCGAGGTCCTGCTGGTCTCGTCCTCCTCGGAGGACGATGACTCAGATGTGGACCCATCCTGGCACCCCCATTCTTCGGGATCTGGGTCCTCGGTGGCTAGGGGTACCAAGCAGCGCAGCGGGCCCCTCCCTCTGTCCCCCTTACCATCGTCTCCTGAGGGTTCCTCGGCTGGGGGTGGCCGAGAGTCCCGGGGGGCAGACGTGGGGGTGACGGAGGGGGAGGCTCCCCTCTCTGGAGGCCCGGTGACAGCTACCCCCCGGGGTGCTGTTGCCTCCTCTAGGGACAGGGGGACGTTGAAGTCGAGGAGGAGGGCCCTCTCGGAATCCGAGGGGTTGAGGGGCAGGCGGCCTGCTGCCCGGTTGTCTTTGGCCACCTCAGGGGGGGTGGCCAGGAGCCGTAGTGCAGAGCCCGCCTCCCCGGGTTTCTAGAGGTGTCCTCCGCGGCATTTGTGCGGACTGCCCTTCTGGATCTATGCAGTCCCGGCGTCGTCACAGGGGAGTTTCTCCCCCAGGGCTCTTCCAGGCTCCGCTTCCCCAGAGTTCCGTTCTGCAGCCTGGTTTGATATCCGGGATCCCCCTACTAGGGCTCCTTTCCCCGGATTCCAGAGCCCTCGCAGAGAGCAGTTGCCTCCTCGGAGGTGCCCCTCTCCCATCTCTCTGCCTTCACCACCCCCGCTCCCGGGCCATGTCGGTCCTACGGGTCCGTTATCCTGGGAGCAGTTCAGAGGTTCTGCGGCGGCCTTCCCCTCATATGTTAGATACATGCATGAGCGGGTCTTTGACTCTCCCCACCGCCGCAGGAATCCTCTGGGCATTCCAGTTCCCCATCATCCTCGTCTCCCTCCTCTGAGGGAGAGGAACCCCCTTCTCATCTGTCCTCCGATGCTGATTTCACAGAATATCAGCGTTTCCTCTCGAGGGTGGTGAGGGATCTCCGGATTTCCTACGTTCGAAGAGACAATACCGAACGGGAGACGCGTGAATTCCTTGGTGAATTCAGTGCCCAGCATCTGGTGGTACCTTTCTGGCCTATCCCCTTCCAGGAGGCGTCTATCCGGTCCTGGCAGTTCCCTGCCGCTTCTTCCCCAGCCCCGGCGGACTGCCAGCGTAGGTATTGTGCCCCCTCTGAGTCTCTAGGTTCCCTTCCCAACCCGGTCCTCAGGTTTGGTATACCTGGATACTCCTTCGTGCTGGTTGCTCTGGCGATATGACCGCCCACCGGATTCGGACTTTCCAGTTCGACCGTTGGGGCGAAGAGTGTTCTTCTTCTCGTATGCAAGTGCATGTATTGCATCACATCAGGCTCACCACGCTGCCTACAACCGGCATCTGTGGTCGATGATGTCCCAGCTGCTGGCATCTATGCCTGACACGGAGCAAACCAGACAAGCCGTTGCCCTCTCCGCGTGTAGGCCTGGAGCTGGCAAGACACCAAGCAAGGGCATCTTATGGACGCCAATGAGGTGTGGCTTCCAGGCTTTGGGGACAGCGATCTGCATCAGGCGGACGGCATGGCTTCTGCTTCCAGGTTGTCACCCTGGCCCGGCGTAGGGTGATTCGCCCGCTCCGGGGACCCGCTTTTCTCTTCCAGAGCTAGGAGATTTTACAGGGCTCCTCCGCTCCTCGGCCCTCGGGAGGCACCTCCTAGCTCTTCTCCCACTTAGGCTTTCTGAATAAGCCAGGGTCTTCTCCTTCTGTTTCTCACCAGCAGAAGGCTGGGGGTCTTGTCCCTCAGGGTATGGCCTCTTCCTCCAGGGAGGAGGAGCTTGTATCACTAGGGTAATGAATGGTGAAGATTGACAAGGGAAGATAGGAAAATTACGCATCTACTGTAATTCTTGATCTTCTCTTGTATCTTCACCATTCATTACTACACCCGCCCACCATCCCCTCAGTGGCCTCTTCCTGTGGCTTCTCCACCTCCCGCCTCCTTCCTCTCTGCATATAAAAACAAAAACCAAAATCTTTCTTTTGGGGTTCTAATTTTCCAGAAAAATTACTTACGCTAAGATTCAGGGGCCATCTCGTGGATTGCATTGGCGATCAGACTGCACAACTATCTCTTGCCATTCTTCTGGCAAGATACCTCTGGGTTTTTTTGGCCTGGCTCAGGCTATTCAGTTTTGATCCTGCAATTCCATGTTCCAGATAGTTGCCCTGAAATCAAAATCCCACCCCCATTCTTGCCTTGCAGAGCAGAGGAACGGGCACGTCTATTCCTTTTTTCCTTTTGCCAAAAAAAAAAAAATGCTGAGGGAACTCTCTTCGACTGCTATAGGCATCTTGGTATCGGAGTCATGCATCTAGTCTACAAAATTTTATCTGTAAAAAAAAAAAGGAAAAACAAACAAGAAGGCAATGAGAAGGTAGGCTATCCTTCTCGCTAGTTTGCTTATTGGTTTCTCCTTTTAAGTGTCCTCCTGGACAATTTTTGCAGAAGAGCAATGCTGACCATATCCAATCCCAGCCAGCCTAAGCCTTGGCCTGCCTTGGCCCGTCAATCTAAGTCCCATTTCTATCTTAAAACGCCTGAAAGGCTTACATTTTCCATTTCTAAACCCCTGAGCAGTGCTCTCATGCTGCCTGGGTTTTATTCTTCCCTCCTCGGGTGTCCTCCAGTTAAAGGCCTTCCGCGGCCAGGAGCCCGAGGTGGGTATCAAGAACAATGGCATGTTGAAGATGAGGACTATGCTCTCCTGAGTCTGTCTAGCGGGTTCGGTGAACCTTCTCTTCAGCTCTATCTCCGGGGATTCTTGCTTCCCCTTTAGTCGAGCCTTCAGCTGTAAGCTAACCATGCTCGTTGGGCATTCTGGTCCTTCAACATCCCATCTCTCTCTTCTTCTTCTTCTTCTATTTTCTCATTTCCTTACTTATCTCTCCTCCTAGAGTCGCCCAGGTAAGGAGGCCCTGCAGTCCCTAGGCTAGGGATACTCTTATCTCCTCTGTCCTTCCTCCATCGGCTTATTCCTTTTTCAGTTCATTCTTCCTTGCTTTGCTATCCCTCGGCTATCTTGCCTCACTATCTATATTCTCTGCTTTTTCTTTTGCCTCTCCGGCTCACAGAACTGAGTTGGAGGAGGAGTCGGTCGCTACTAACGCGCCTCCTCATGGCGCATGACGTCACTCTCGAGGGCGGTGCCGTTAGCTAGACTTTTAAAAAAAAAAAGCTTCCCATGGATGGTGCGTCTCCGGCTTACACCCCAGGAAGTAATGAATGGTGAAGATACAAGAGAAGATCAAGAATTACGGTAGGTATGTAATTTTTCTTTTTATGTTAGAAAAGCTTACTTTGCCCACTTTTGAACCAGCAGCAAGCTATGATATGCGTTTTTTAGCATGGAAAATGCTCTTTTTAGTTGCTATCACTTCAGCTCGAAGGGTTTCAAAGCTTCAGGCTCTAGTTTGTAGAGAGCCTTATTTAATTTTCCACAGAGACCAGTGGCTCTGAGGACTAATCCTTCCTTTCTTCCAAAAGTGGTTTCAGAATTGACCCTTAACCAGAATGTAGAACTGCCGGTGTTCTTCCCAGAACACTCCCAACAGGGGGAGTATCTCCTGCACACCCCTGATGTGCACAAGATTTTGAGATATTATGTCTCAAGGACTAAGGAGGCTCGAAAATTGAACCAGCTGTTTGTAGCCTTTGCTCCCAAATGCCAGAGCAAGGCTATCATGAAACAGACTTTGTCGAGGTGGCTGGCAAATTGTATACACTACATTTATCAGAAGTATAAGAAGCCCCTTCCGGGGATGGTTAAGGGCCACTCTGCTAGGGGTGTGGCCACTTCCACAGCTTTTATCTGGAATGTGTCCACTGTGGACATCTGTACAGCAGCCATGTGGTCCTCCATCCACACCTCTACTAAACATTACAGTCTGGACATTGCCTCTAGGCGTAGGGCTGGCTTCACCTTGCAGTCTTGCAAGGTCTTCTGTCTTGAAAGACCCACAGTTGGCAGACAATTTCCTCCTCCCAGATCCTCATCTCTGTCTCCTCCATTTTTGCTTGACTGGTTGGTGTTCAGTCCTATCTGTGAAGACCTACTGTAGGAACCCTCTTGAAGTAAGATATAGCAGTTACGTAAGAACATACCGTAACAGTAGATCTTCAAGAGAAGTTCCTGCAGTAGGTCTAGATTTCCCACCCACCTTCCCCCAGCTCCTGTGTTTTTTTTCTTCATTCCCTTCCCAGGACTTTGTTTCATCCAGGGCACAGGGTCCCAGGAGTTTTCCACTCCTTTTTCTGCTTCCTCTTTTGAGGTCTCCAGCGGAAGAACTGGAGGGCAGGTGGGGGACCGCCCTTTTTATAGTTACGCTGATGTCCATCACCTGACGCCAGAGGTGGCCCCCACTGATGATTGCTAGCTACAAGTTTGCCATGCGGTCCTGACACCAGGGGGCACAGTCCTATCTGTGAAGACCTACTGCAGGAACCTCTCTCGAAGATCTACTGTTATGGTAAGTTCTTACGTAACTGCTATTTACATAGCTTGGATGTCAAGAAAGCTATCAGCTATTACCTTGACCATACTAGGGGTCATAGACAGGAAAGGACCCAGTTGTTCCTTACATATGGAGAGGTAGGAAAAGGAAAACCTGCCTCAAAGAGAACCATTGCCCGATGGATTGTTGCCTGTATTCAGTTTTGTTACAGCAAAGTGGGTAAGGAACCCCCTGTTGGCCTCAGGGTCCATTCCACAAGGGCACAGTTGCCTCAATAGCAGCTGCAAGGGACATACCTTTGCTGAAAATCTGTAAAGCAGCTACCTGGAAAACTGTTCACACATTTGTCAAACATTATAACCTGGATACTCAGGCCGGGGGTGATGCAAGGTTTGGCACGGCAGTACTGCATAGCTTGTCTCCTAAATAGGTTCTGTACCCACCTCCAAAGGCATTGCTTGGGTAGTCTGCATATGTCAGAATACAGTAAGATTTCCTGGGGTTGGAAGAAGACATTACTTACCATAGTAATCTTGTTTCTTCCAAGGGAATCTTACTGTTTTCTGAGCGCCCACCTTTCCTCCCCTACTAGAACTTGGGGGCACTGCACTACAGCTCTGATTATTGTGACGGATTCCTGGGCTGTTTTTTTCCTTGTGCCATCTGTGACTTGAGTCTTAGAGATGAATGCCTATTGATCCTTAGATGGGGATGTTTATTGGAGGGGTGAATTGTTGTTTTTCTTTTTAGTGTTAGTTATTAGATAGTATAGATAGCTTCCTATGCACGCTTCATTAGAATCTGATGGTTAGAAGGTTGTTTACCAGAGACAGTGGCTTGAAAACTGAGCTCAAGCCTAGCATTCTATCATTTGCATAGATTCTATTAACCTTTTCAGCTCCAGGGCAGTACTATGGTGGAACCATACTGCGTATGTCAGAATACAGTAAGATTCCCTTGGAAGAAACAAGATTACAATGGTAAGTAATGTCTTCTTCTGGCTTGAAATGTAATTAAACTTCCATTTTTAGCAACCAGTTTTGTAGCTTCAGATTTGATGCATCTCCATACTGTGTTAACATTTTTCCAGGTGCTTGCCCATCGTGGTGGTCATTGGACACTACTGCAGAATGCTTGTAGACACCTTTGGAACAGTGCCCATGCACTTAATTTCCTTACCAGGACTTCACAGTGTGTAGAAGGAGCATTTATTGTTACCACGGACTTGCTCAACACAATTCTATGGCTACCATTTTTTCTGGCTTCAGACATGATTCTTGATATGATAATTCAACTGCAAAACAGTGGCCGTGATATTAAGGTAAATGTTTTGCTACTAAAATAATGTTGAGCAATGCTCAGATTGATACCATTTGATTTGTTTTTTCCTTCTGACTAAGAAGCCTAATGGATTTATTTATTTATTTATTAACATCTCAGATTAAGACCTTTGAGCTGAGAGCTCGTTTACAGAGATTCCACGTCAAACATTGATCAAAAATACTAACAGAGAAAATTTAATATTCAAACAACATGAAGTCTTGCTATATTATGACTATTGCAGTTTGTCCCAGCCTTAGAACTGCTCTGGAGGTGAAAGAGTTAACTTCCATGCAGAGCATGGAGCTTAGAGCGCGAGCTCGGTTCAGAAGCTCTGTTAGGCTGGTTTCAAACCGAAACCGTCAGATTCTTTACTCCGCCTCACTGAACAGTCGCTCCGGAGATTCCTCCTGTTGCTCGGTTCATTTCTTCGGTTTAAAGCGCTAATTCTCGGTTTAATTTAACCGCGATTTAATTATTTTAACCGCAAAACCGATCGGTTCAGGCTCTGTCTATGGTAATCGTAAGTAATAGATAGGGTTTTTTCTGTGTGGAACTTATAAAGTGTTATCGGTTCGGTTGAACCGATCGAATTGTATTAAAATATAAGTTTAAAGCCTTTTAAGGCTTCTTAGAGTGCGGTTCCCGGTTCTTATCAGTTCTAAAAAAACCGAATTTCATTACGTGTTTTTCTTACTTACCCATGACACGGTTTGAACCGATAAGGGTGTCTTGCCTGGCACTGCCATTAAAAGGGCAAGTTTGTTGGTTAGGCTGGCATCATGTCTGAGAAACCCAAAAGAAAAATCCGCCCATTGGTTTCAACACTGTAGTGTCGGTGGGAAGCCTTTGCCAAGGCTGACCCACACTACATGTGTCTATTGTCTGGGGTTTGACCACCTCAATCAGATTGCCAGATTTGTAAAAATTTCCCTGCAGCCACCCTGGACAAGAGAGTGGGCAGGCTCAGGGAACGAGAGGCCAAAAAGTCCGCTGACCTGGATGGCCAGCCACCGGAGGGAGTGCCCTCTGACCAGGGCGAGACTTCCTCGGGCAAACGAAAAGCTGGCTCTGAGGAGCCAGTTCCAGCAAAGAAATCTAAAAAATCAGCAGGTTTGGAGTCCAAAAGTCCTTCTCCAACTGCTGCAGAGATAGCCAGGGCAATACAGATTGTCCAGTCCCTGTCCCCGGTTCCCTCCGAACCGCCACTGTCTGGCAAAAGGTCGGTTCGGTCGGTTCCAGTGGTTCAGGATTATGATATAGAAGAGTTCTATGAACCAGAGGAGAGGGATGAGGATTATGATCAGTGTGAATGTGACTTTGAAAGTCTGGATGTGCCCATTGAACCGGACATCTCCCCAGACAGACCTTCAGGTGAGTCTCCCCCTAGGCTTTCTGAGTCCCCTTCTCATTTTTTGTTTTATAAAAAAGTTGCTGAGACCCTCCAGCTTCCCTTAGAGGAGGCTTTGGATGAGCAAGAGGAGCCTGACTATGTGGAGATGATGGATATCCCAGAGTCCAGGAAGTTGTCCATCCCTTTACATAAATCTTTTAGAAAACAAACAATAACAATTTTAAAAGCTCCTAATTCTGTGCCTCCTGTAGATAAAAAGATGGACAAGAGGTACACTTTGTCAGGTCCTGATACAGATTTTCTTTCACAGCAATGCAGTCATGTTGGGGTAGTCCAGGCTGCAGCCTGTGATAAAGCTAATATTCCACTGGCTTCACATCCTCCTGACAAGGATTCCAGGAAGATTGATGCCATGGCCAAAAACAGTACATGGCAGCACCCTTGGGACTCAGACAAGCTAACTATATGGCTTATGTTGCAAGATACCAGAAATCTAGATGGGATACTGTCATGGCCTTAGCCAAACAGGTCCCTGGCCAGCTCTGCAAGGAGCTGGAGCAGGTGGCTCTGATGGTATTGAGGCATCTAAGGTGCAATTCCATGCTGCAGTGGATTCTAACTATGTATCCTCTAGAGTCATGGCTACATCTGTGGCTTTTCGGAGATTGGCCTGGCTCAGGTGTACTACTTTGTCACAGGATACCCAGTCTAAGGCTACGGATTTTCCTGTGGTGGGAAATTCTCTGTTTGGGGAGCAGACAGAGAACTATATGAAGAAAATGGATGAATATAGAACCACTTACAGGAGTGCACAAGCCAAGGAACGGCAAACCACTCCTCAGAGGCAGCCCCCCAGGGGTAGGGGTAGGCCTTTTCACAGGCCTTTTTACCAGACCCAGGCCTCCGCCTCTTCAGCCTATGTACAGAGGGGGTTCTTCAGAGGGAGAGGCAGACAGGGTTCGAGCAGGCCTGCTCCCACCCCTCAGCCTAAAGCCCCTGCCAAACAGGCACCCTGATGGGATGCCCAGGGTCGGCTCTCCACTACCTGTAGGGGGCAGGTTGGCTCACTTCGTCCAGGACTGGCAGTCTTTAACTTCAGACAGGTGGGTTCTGGAAGTAGTGAGCCAGGGTCTGGTTCTCAGCTTCAAGAAATTTCCAAAGATGAGAGCCAGATCTTTCCACCTACAAACCCTTTAGAGACTCTTGCTTTGGAAACAGAAGTCTCAACCTCTTGGCTCTCAGAGCTGTAGAAAAGGTTTCTCCCTTCACCAGGGCAAGGGTCTGTACTCCAGGTACTTCCTTACCCCAAAAAGACAGGAGAGTGCGGCCTATCCTGGATCTAAGATATCTAAACAAGCACCTTTAAAGCCAAAGTTCAAAATGGTGACACTGGGAATGATTTTACCTCCCTAAGGCCAGGGGACTGGCTAGCCTCCCTGGACCTCAAAGATGCCTACTTCATGTTCTTATCAGAAGCTCCCATCGAAAGTACCTCAGATCTGAACTGCCCTCAGGCCATTATCAGTTCAGAGCAATGCCCTTCGCCTCACTTCTGCCCCAAGGGTGTTCACAAAGTGTCTGGCAGTAGCAGTCACTCACCTAAGAAGGCAAAGGATTGCCATTTTTCCCTACCTGGATGACTGGCTCATTGTGGGTCAGTCTCCAGACCAGGTCAAATCACACCTGCTAGTTACCCAGCAGCTGCTTACCTCTCTGGGATTTCTTCTCAGTCTTCCAAAGTCAGTTTTGGAACCTGTCCAGGTACTCACCTTTATAGGTGCAGAACTGGACACAAAGCAGGCCAGAGCCTTCCTTCCCTTGGAAAGGGTAAGGACCTTAGTGGCCCTGGCCGCCTCCTTCACTCTGCAGGTCTCTCGACCAGCAAGGCATTTCCTGCAGCTCCTAGGGCACATGGCTGCCTCCACAGCTGTGGTGCAAGGAGCAAGATTTCAGATGAGGGACATTCAGTTCCATTTGAGAGCTTTCTGGTCTCAAAAAGAGATCCTCTATCCAAGTTAATCCCAGTGACTCGAACTCTGATCCAGGCCCTTCAGTGGTGGCAGGATCAGAGCAATCTGAGATAGGGGGTGCCTTTCATCCTCTGTCCCATTCCTGACCCTTACTACAGATGCATCCTCTTGGGATGGGAGCTCACATGGGCGACCTCTCCACCCAGGGATTATGGTCCCTCAGGAATCTCTGCTCCACATTAATCTGTTGGAACTCAGAGCTGTTTTTCTAGCAACTTCAGGTTTTCTCTGCATCTGTTCAGAACAAGGTGGTACAGGTCAGAACAGACAACACCACTACAATGTGGTACATCAACAAACAAGGGGCACTCGGTCCGCCTTGTGCACCGAGGCGATGAAGTTGTGGTCTCTGGCTTACTCTCTGAACACTTCCTCATAGCAGTTCACCTCCCAGGCAAGGACAATGTCCTGGCAGATGCTCAGCAGGATTTCCCAGGGCCATCATTTAATGGTCACTGGATCCCTAGTACTGGGATAGTGTTTGCTAGATGGGGCACCCTCAGATAGATCTTTTCGCAGCCCCAGACAATTATCAACTTCCACTGTTTTGTTGCAGGCCCCCAGCGTTGGGCTCAGTTCCCTGGATGCCTTTCTCCTCGATTGGGAAGGGAAGTTTCTTTATGCCTTTCCCCCCTTCCCTCTCCTGTTCAAAGTACTAGTCAAAATCAGGTCTCAGCCCTGCAAGATGATCCTGATTGTTCCAGACTGGGCCAGGCAGCCCTGGTACCCACTCCTTCTGTCCTTAGCAGTCCATCTTCCCCTGTGTCTCCCCAGGAACCACAATCTGTTAACCTGTGCTCAGGATAGAGTTTGGTATCCGAATCTCAAATCCCTCAACCTCAAGGCTTGGCTCTTGAGCAGTTAGAGTTTGCTGATTTGCAACTTTCTCAAAGTGTTCTCAAAATCCTGAAGGCTGCTAGGAAGCCTTCCACCAGGGCTACCTATAACTCCAAGTGGAAAAGGTTTTCCATATGGTGTTCTGGGAAGCATGTTTCCCCAGAATCTGCTGATCTACCCACTGTATTGGACTACATGGTCCATCTTAATTTTTTTGGACTGAGACCAGCCACCCTGAAAGTGCACTTGGCTGCTGTCTCTAACTTCATTTCAGCAGGGAAGCCCTCTTCTTTCTGCTCATCCTGTATTTCTAAGTTTTTAAAGGATTGCTTCACACCAATCCTCCATTCAGGGACCCTGCCCCGGCTTGGGATCTTAATGTATGCATTGCTCAGCTAATGCAACCCCCTTTGAGCCTCTGTCTTGCAGAGCTTAAGTATTGACTTGAAAACTGTATTTCTGGTAGCCATCACTTCTCCAGGCGTATAAGTGAGTTACAGGTTTTATCAGTAGAAACTGACTTTATTTCCTTTCACAGGGATAAAGTAGTCCTCAGGACTAACAGGAAGTTTTTGCCTAAGGTGGTTTCAGATTTCCACCTTAACCAATCTATTTCACTTCCAGTGTTCTTCACTGACCATTCCTCCTCTGGTGAGAGGAGGCTGCACAGCTTAGATGTTAAGAGGGCCCTAAGTTATTACATAGAGCGTACCAAGGGTCACAGGTTTGACTCCCTCCAACTGTTTCTCACTTATGGTGAGGTTGGGAAAGGGAGACCTGCCACTAAGAGATCCATTGCCAGGTGGATCGTTTCTTGTATCCACTTGCTATCAAAAGCTGGGTAAGGTTCCCCCCTCAGGCCTGAGGGCTCACTCTACCAGAGGTACAGCTGCATCTCTAGCTGCTGCTAGAGACATCCCTATCTTGGAGATATGTCAGGCAGCTACTTGGAAGACAGTACACACTTTCACCAAGCATTACTCCCTGGATATTCAGGCCAGGAGGGATGCTCGGTTTGGCACAGCCGTGCTTCAGAGCCTATTCCTAAGTAGGTTCTGTCCTCCTCCATGGAGGTACTGCTGTGTAGTCTGTAATAGTCATAATATAGCAAGACTTCATGTTGTTTGAGAAGAAAAATTACCACCTTAGTAATGTTGTTTCTTCTAATGGAGTCTTGCTATATTATGACCTCCCCAGCCTGTCCTCCTCTCAGAACTCCTACTTTGGGTATGGGGTGGTAGTCCTCTGTTGGCATTTATTGATGCCCCTTCATGTTTGGGTGTTGTGTATTTAGTTATTTTATCTTATTTTTCTGGTCCACTGACTTGAGTCTTTGTGTTGGGACCAGGAAAATGTGTTAATATATTAGTGGCCAGTTGGCTAGTGTAGGTTACAACTTCCACACAGAACCTTAGTGAGTTTTTGCTCTTAAAGATCTGACGGTTTCGGTTTGAAACCAGCCTAAGAGAGCTTCTGAACCGAGCTCGCGCTCTAAGCTCCATGCTCTGCATGGAAGTTAACTCTTTCACCTCCGGAGCAGTTCTAAGGCTGGGACAAACTGCAATAGTCATAATATAGCAAGACTCCATTAGAAGAAACAACATTACTAAGGTGAGTAATTTTTTCTGATAGGCTATATACAACAACAACACAGTAGTACATATTCTAAAGAAATGCACAGGTTGTAAGCTGGTTGTACTGTGTAAAACAGTAAATTATAAAGTAAAGATGGGAGGGGATAGAGGAGGGGAGAGAATAGGGGGAAGGTAGAAAGAGGGCAGAGGGTTGGGGAGGAAATCAGGAAACCAAGAGAGTCCTATGAGGGGGAGAAGAAAGGAAGTGGAGGAGCAGCCCAAAGTGGACCTTGTCAGTGAGGTGAATAACTAGGGGGTATCTATAAGGTAAAAAGACAAGGGAGAAGGATTAAGGAAAAAGTTACAGAAGAGGGGTTTATTGGCTGGTACCTGAGAAGGGTGGGGGGTAGAGAGAGGGGCAAAGGTAGGTAATGAGAGGGAGACTAAGAGAAAGTGCTGCTGTAAGAAAGGTAGCCTCAAGGGGCGGGGTAGGGATGCTTAAGAGTAACAGTCACACATGCTGGTATTGGCAAGATGTGCCTGAAGTTGAGTTTTGAAGGGACCCAGTTTTGATACCGACTGCAGGTCAGCATTAAGGGAGTTGAGCCACTTAGGGGCCCTGAAGGCAAAAGATCGTTGGCCTAGTGACGTTTGACGGAAGGAGGTGAGGAGTGTGTTATTGCAATTTCCCCTAGTTTGCCTTAGGTTAGTGGATAAGCTGGGGTGCAGCAACTTCAGGGATCAGGGTTGCTCAGATATCCATTTTGCAAAATGGATACCTTAGAGTTTAGCAAAAATCAAGTTTTAGGATGTTTGGCTAAAGCTTCTGAAAATCCCAAGGTTAGGATACCAAATCGGATATGAATTTTAAAATCTGATCCAATTTGGCATCCAATGTAAAAGCAAAATTCCCCATGCACTCACCCTGCAATTAACCTGCCACCCAAATCTGTTGGCACTTGTTTGTTACTAACAGCACCTTGTTGGATTATTAAGGCCTTTTTGCACATTCTAAGTGGAGTCTGAGGTCCAGACATGAGCGGGCCATCGGGGGCATGGCAATATTTAGAAGCCCCTGATGTGCCCCACAAACCCACTGTACCACAGTGCAGAATATTGCGATGCAGGACTGCAAATGTGGGGTCCCTCGTGCATATTCTCCGCATCACAAAATTCAACCCCCCCCAAGTGATTAGTTACACATTCCAGACCCTACTTTAACTATGCATGGAGAAGGTTGGTGCCCCACGCATAGTCAAGGACCAGGCACACAGCCCCCCTCAAGCCCCATTGTAATAATAAGAAATGATCCAATCCTACATTTTTCATAAGTGTAATAACCCCCCTCCCCAAGCCCCGATCCTTGTTGTAATAAAAATAAATAATCCTATCCCACATTTTCCATAGTGTAGTGACCCCCCCCCAAGCCCTGTTGTAATAAAAAGATATGACCCTATCCCACATTTTCCATAGTGTAGTGACCCGCCTCCCCAAGCCCCGATCCCCATTATAATAAAAAGAAATGATCATATCCCAAATTTTCCATAGTGTAGTATCCCCTCTCCCAGCCCCAAGCCCTTTCATACAGAACAGCAACCCCAAGACTCCGTTTCCATAATGTGGGGACCTCCCACCCCAGTAGGCAGTTACCCACCACCCTGCACACCCCCATCCCGTCCCGTGCTGGTGACTGTCAAAGTCCTCCTCACCCTGCCATGGCCATCCTTTGACTGATCATTACCCACTCGCATACAGTAACTAGTACCTATTCATTGACAAAAAAAATTAAAGGGCTGGGTATCATTGGAAAATAGAGAAGTGCTTGGTCACCACAAATGGTGATTGTAAGTAAACGATAAGGGGGTGTAGGAATCTGCCTTGATTTTAGGAAACTTAATCACGTGTCTGTATTTGATAGCTATCATATGCCCAGGATAGATGATTTGGTGGACAGACTAGGAAGTGCCAAGTACATTAGTACCCTCGATGTCACAAAGAGTTACTAGCAAATTCCTCTTGTTAAAGAATCCAGAAACAAAACTGCATTTTCCACACCAAATAAATTGCAACAGTTCACTGCCATGCCATTTGGTTTACATGGCATACCCACCACATTCCAGCGGTACATGGATGTAATTCTAGCCCATCACACTGGTTATTGTGCTGCTTACTTAGATGATGTTGTGGTATATTGTCCAGACTGGAACAGCCACCTGGAGCACCTATAAGCAGTTATCGAATCTACCAAAAATGCAGGTCTAACCATTATACCAAGTGTACATTAGGCATGCAGAAAACTAGATCTTCTTGGACATAGTCTCCTCCACTCATTCACACTAATGGGAACTGCACCGGAGGCACTAGGACCCAGCGGGAGCAAATTTTTTTGCTAGAGGGTCGGCGCCAGAGATGGAGCCGCGAGGAGCGGCACCGCGAGCCTCAGCTCTTGCGGTAATAACTATCTCGGCGTCGACCCTCCAACTGCCTCAGTTCCTTTTTTCCCGCCGTTGAGTGCACTTCAGTGACGATGTTGCTCGCCCGCCGGGAGTCGAACTTCAAACTAGTAGCATAGTTTTTCAGTTTTATTGTTTTGTAGTATTATCTCGAATAAGTATCGCTTAGTTTATTTATTCTTATTTAAAGAAGAAGTCTCATCCTACATTGACAGAGTCGACCATGAACGGGTCAGGTGACGGTAAGGAGACTTCATATGAAAGCTGTTCAGTCAGCCGGGCTGGGTCCAGTCCACCACCTTCTCCGGAGGGGGGGGGGTCTGACAACGGACAGTCCAGTGCCCAAGGGGGTGGGCAGTCACCTCGAAAGCATAAAAGTAAACGGTCGCATTCTCTGCACCGTTCAGCTCGAGCTCTTCTTCGCCCATAGGTCAAAAAAGAGAAGGCATCACTCGAGGTCGCCCTCTGATATGTCTGCGCGTAGACGGTCAGTTATTGGGGCTAGTTGCCGGTCTCCTCCTTCGGAGTCGCTGGTTTCTGTTTCTGATAGCTGACATCTTCGACATCGGAGCCCTACCCCGCCCTCTGGTAGGTCTTCAGATGAGCAGTTTCATCAGTGGGCTGCTCTTATGGAGCAATGGGCTCGGAGGTTGGTCCAGCTGCCTGGCCTAGTCACTCAGGGGCCTTCGGGCTTTTTGGGAGATCAGGATGGGTGGTTGAGCCTCCCTAGTCACGCGGCGCCATCTTTGGTGCCGTCGACTCTGTGCTTAGGTGTTTTCCCCCCTCACACGGCTGCGGCACAGGGGGCCACACCGATGCCTCTATCTCCTGGTATTCATCCTTCTTTCTCCTCAGAACCTGTTTTTCGGGGTCTTGGGATGTTTTCAACGCCCTTGGCATTGATGGTACGCTCGGCACCATCTTCGGCGCCGATGCGTCTGTCTGTCTGTGCAGTCCTCGGTGCCATTGAGCTTCTCGGCACTGTGCGCCTTGTCAGCGCCATCCTCGGCGCCGTGCACTTCATTGGTGCTGTCCTCGGCGCTGTGTGGCTTCTTGGCGCCGTCTTCAGCACCGTCCGACTTCTCGGCACCATGTGGCCTCTCAGCACCATCTCCGGGGCTGTGCGGCTCCTCGACGCCGTGTGAGTTTTCGACGCCATGCTCTTCTTCACCGCCGAGACCTGTTAGGATGTCATCCAGTCTTCAGGGCTCCTCCTCTTTTAATCCTTTTCCTTCTGATTTTCACTCCTTTCCTGTTCATACAGTCCCTCGTGGACTGTCAGGAGATGACATTGAGCCTGACCCAAACCTTAGGCTGGGCGATGATGTGGAAGGAACAGGATCTATTCCTGCTGCAGAGCCTGTGGTCGAGAACTGTCTTTTAAGTCTCTGCTGAAAAACTTGAATTCCACTCTTTCTCTCCA
Source organism: Neoceratodus forsteri (assembly GCA_016271365.2). NCBI lineage: Eukaryota > Metazoa > Chordata > Ceratodontiformes > Ceratodontidae > Neoceratodus > Neoceratodus forsteri. The sequence goes on from CM028131.1 coordinate 1,320,135,214, forward strand.
AACTACAGATATCGATCCTGGGAAACTGTTAAGACTCCAATACCTCCATGTTCTGGAGATCCCTATGGATTTGACTCCTCCGGGACAGCCCTCCTTTGAGACGCTGTCTCAAGTGGTATGGAATAATCCTGCTCTCAGTCCTTCGGTGGCTAAGTCCATAGATAGGAAATATGCTGCTCCCAAGGATTGACCCATTTTGGCATCCCAGGCCTTTGCGGATCCTATTGTAGTCTTGGCAGAGAATGATAAGGTCGTCCTTCCCCAGACTACTATGGCTCGACCTATTAACAAAGAATCTCGTAAGATAGACACTTCAGGTAAGAGAGTCTTTGCTGCTTCCACCCTAGGTATGCGTATTGACAGCTACCAAGGCTATTTCTCTCAGTATGAGTATATCCTTTGGCATTCGCTCAGACAAATGGTTGAAGCGCTACCGGAGTCGGACACTAATTCAGAGCTTCTTCAAACCATAACCAGGGGTATCAAGTCCAACAACCAGTAGGTTAAAGCAGCCATGGATGCCTTCGATACTGCCTCCTGAGCAGCGGTGGCAGGCATTTGTACCCACCATCATTCCTGGCTGCACACTTCAGGTTTCACGAATGATGCACAGCAACAGATAATGGCGTTGCCTTTTGATGGTGTGTATCTCTTCGGCCGTCAAGTAGAACAGGCTGTAGAGGCTACACAAAAGACTAGGTCAGCCATTAAATTGGCTCGACCTCCTCCTGTCCCCTCTTGAGGGGGTGTTACTAAACGCCAGTTTCATAACTATCAGTCCTTTCGAGGCAAAGGCAGGGGAAGTTTTAATAAAAACCAAGCCCCCCAGCCTCAAAAGAAAATGCAGTGGAAGGCGCAAGGACCCAAAGCGCCTAGTGCCACCTTTTGAGTTGTTGGCCCAAGTCCCACCTCAGCTGCCCGAGGTGGGCTTTTCCTCAGCAGTGGGGGGTCATCTGACTCACTTCTACAATCAATGGAAATCCATAACCTCAGACAAATGGGTCCTCTGGATAATCCTCAAGGGGTATTCCCTCAATCTTTTGGAGACCCCTCCGGATTGTCCCCCCAAACGACAGCCCAGGCTGTCAGCTCTTCAGTCACATCTTCTCGCCTCCGAGATACAAGGCCTTCAGAACAACAGGGCAGTGGAAGTAGTTCCGCTGGATCAATGGAACACAGAGTTCTACTCCCATTACTTTCTGGTTCCAAAGAACATGCGCCCCATTTTGGACCTCAGAAAACTAAACAAATTCCTTCCCAAAGAAAAATTCAAAATTATATCACTAGGAACCCTGTTACCTTTGCTTCATTAACATGACTGGTTAGCCTCCCTGGACATGCAGGATGCTTACCAGCACATTCCTATTCACCCAAAGCACCACATATACCTAAGGTTCATGGCTTTGGGACAGCATTATCAGTTCAGAGTCCTGCCCTTTGGGCTATCCTCGGTGCTGTGAGTTTTTACAAAGTGTTGTGCAATTCTCACTGCGCATCTCAGAAAAATCGGAACACAGGTGTTCCCATTTCTGGACGATTGGCTTCTAGCAACTCCTTCCAGGCAGGAACTCTAGATGCCATAGCCACGGCTTCACACTTTCTTATGTCCATGGGAGTCCTGCTAAACCTCAAAAAATCGCAGCTGCAGCCCTTCCAGAGGCTCCTTTTCATAGGAACTCTTCTGGACACCTCCTGTCCGAAAGCATTTCTTTCAGAGGACAGGAGGAGCGATATCCTTCAGATGGCCCGATACATTGGAGAGAGCAGCTCGGTTTCAGCTCTCTCGATGCAATGGATGCTAGGTCTCATGGCATCCTCGGTGTTCACTGTACCCCTAGCACGCCTTCACATGAGAACCTCTCAATGGATGCTCAGTACTCAGTGGTCCCCGACCACTCACCCTCAGTCCTTTCTCATCAAGGTGACAGAACCTCTGAAGAGATCACTCACCTGGTGGTCGCAAGAGGGCAATCTTCTGGAAGGGTATCCCTTAGCTCCTCTGGATCATCAGATTTCCATTACCACGGACGCATCCCTGATGCAGTGGGGAGCTCACTGTCAGACTCTGCACTCTCTAATCAACTCTCCACTCTCCACTCCACTCAGAACGAGTCCCAGCTTCACATAAATGTCTTGGAAATGAGAGCCGTCCTTTATGCAGTCCGGGCTTTGAGGGGACATTCTCTGTCACAAGAACATTCTTCTTCAAACGGACAACAAAGCAGTGATGTATTACATCAACAAGCAGGATGGTGCTCACTCTTACCACTTATGCAGGGAAGCGATGAGAGTGTGGGAATGGTGCTTAGAGCACAAGGCTCTAATTCATGTGGTCTGTCTGCTGGGGGTGCAGAACGAACTGGCAGACCGTCTCAGCAAAACAGAGACAGATCCTCACGAATGTTCTCTCCACTCAACCATAGCTCAGCCACTATTCGTAGAGTGGGGAACTCCAGACCTGGACCTTTTTGCATCCCCACTCAACACAAAACTTCCTCTCTTCTGCTCCAGAAATCCAGGGCCTGGCATTTTCTGTCAGGATGCGTTCAGGCTGCAGTGGACAAAACTCTTTTTATACGCCTTTCTGTCTCTTCCTCTAATTCAGAGAGTACTTCTCAAATTTGAGTCCCAGGGGGACAAAATGATCCTCATTGCTCCCTTCTTGCCTCGACAGATATGGTTTCCACTACTCAACAGTATGTTGGAGCTCCTCGAAACTTCCCCTTCAGACGAACCTTCTGACTCAGGGGCCTGTGGTCCATCCCAACTTGAGGTCGCTTCACCTTTACGCTTGGCTCCTGAAGAGATAGAAGTGAACAGGTTCAATGCCTCTCACAGGGTTTCAGATATTCTTCTGGCTGCGCGCAAGCCAGCCACTAGGAGAACTTACACAGCCAAATGGAAGCGTTTTTCGCTCTGGTGTGCAAAATCCTCTTTGAATCCTTTTTCCTGCCCACTAGATAAAGTTTTAGAGTACCTCTTAGACCTCTCAAATTCAAGTTTGCAGTACTCTACAGTTAAGGTTCACCTTTGTGCCATTTCAGCTTATCATGAGCCAGTACTTTCCTTGTCACTGGCTCAGTTACCTCTGGTTAATAGGTTTCTTAAGGGAATTCTGCATACCAGACCTCCTATAAGATGTCCAGTCGCAGCCTGGGACATTAATCTTGTGCTAAACATGCTCACTCAAAAACCTTTCGAGCCTCTAGCTACCTGTGAGTTAAAATTTCTCACTTGGAAAACGGCCTTCCTAGTGGCCATTACCTCAGCCTGCAGGGTCTCTGAGATACATGCCTTGGTCACAGATCCTCCGTATACTGTGTTTCATAAAGACAAAGTAGTTCTTAGAACCAATCCTAAGTTTCTCCCTAAGGTTGTTTCAGAATTCCATCTAAACCAACCTTTGGTCCTTCCAACTTACTTTGCAAACTTCCAAAATGAAGGAGAGCATTCTCTTCATTCCTAGGACGTCAAAAGAGCTTTGCGTTTCTATTTAGCTAGAACAAAAGACTTTCGCAAAGCTCAACAACTGTTTGTTTCCTTCAGCAAGACCCGGCTGCGTCAGCCTTTCACTATCAGCTGTATTTCAGCATGGCTGGTGGCATGCCTTTGCCACTGTTATTCCATGGCGCAGGTTAATCTGGAGGGCAGAGTGTACGTTCACTCTACTAGAGGGGTCGCGGCATCCCTAGTGGAAATCTGTAACGTGCCCATTGCAGATATTTGCAATGCGGCTGCCTGGAGCTCAGTGCATGCTTTCATCAAACACTGTGCCCTGGATGTCCAAGCCAGACGACATCTTTCTTTGGGCAGAACCATCCTTAATGGACTTCTGTCTTAAAACTGTGAGCTCTAGGTCTCTCCTGCCGCCCTCTGAGGGGATTATTAGCTCAGTACTCTCCCATTAGTGTGAATGAGTGGTGGAGACTTTATGTCCAGGAAGATATGGAAATGACATACCTATTGTAATTCTTGATCTTCTTGGACGAGTCTCCACCACTCATTCATACGCCCACCCTCCATCCCCCGAGCTCACCTCTGTTGTTGGTCTTCACTCCCTCAATCTTTAGGCTGTGAAGACTTCTTTGTTGACCCTTCTTATACGGATCGTCCGGACTATCTTATGTCCAGTTTTTAGTTAGGCTATCCTTCTAGGTTAGTTACACTGCACTTCCTCGGGGGGAAAAAAGGTACTGAGGCGGTTGGAGGGTCGATGCCGAGACAGTCATTACTGCACGAGCTGAGGCTCGTGGTGCTGCTCCTCGTCGCTCCATCTCTGGCGCCGACCCTCTAGCAAAAAAGTTTGCTCCCGGTGGGTCCTAGTGCCTCTGGCGCAGTTCCCATTAGTGTGAATGAGTGGTGGAGACTCGTCCAAGAAGATCAAGAATTACGGTAGGTACATAATTTCCATATATTTGGGTTATATTTTGGGAAATGGATAAGTAAAACCAGAGATTTCCAAGACAGAAGCTGTAGCTCAGAGTCCTGTCCCTAAAACAAAGAAACATGCCAGATCATTTTTAGGTTTGGGTGGTTACTACTGGGGATTTCTTCCTAACTTTGCCCAGTTAGCTATTCCCCTCACTGAACACACAGAAAAAACAGTACCCAAATAATGTGAAATGGTCCCCAGAGTGTGATGAGGCTTTTTGGCCCATCAAGGTTGCATTATGTTCAGCCCCTGTTGTAAGTCCATACTTTAAGAAACAGTTTCTGTTATATACTGACACATCAGAAGTAGGCCTAGGTACAGTCCTGAGTCAGAATGTTGATAAGAAGGAACATCCCATTCTGTATATCAGTAGAAAACTGCATGACAATGAGAAAAAGTACTCCAGTAGTGAGAAAGAGTGTTTTGTTGTCAAATGGGCAATTGAGTCCCTTAAGTTTTATTTGCTAGGTGCTAACTTAGCACTTATAACAGATCACAATCCTCTCTTTTGGCTTAATCAAATGAAGGATAAAAATTCCAGAATCTCTAGGCGGCACCTGGCACTACAGCCATTTAAATTCAAAGTGATGCACAAATCCAGAAAAGAGTATGTCAATGCTGGTTTTCTGTCAAGGTATGGTTCAGGAATTGAGAATTGAGAAGATTGAACAAATATGTATGCAAATAACTGTAAATGTTATAAGGTAATGTTAAAAGAGAAATAAAAGAAGGTTTTGGAAACCTTTTTTTTTTAACAAAAAAAGACAGGTCCCCTCTTGAAGAGGGGGATATGTGACATAATTGGCTTAAGACACTGTCCCATTTGTTCTGCAGAGAGAGCTAAAAGTAAGGGACTATTCTGTCCACTCCTTTTCTGCTACTTGTCTGTGTCTTGCCTGTCTGATTGCACAATCAACTTTTCTTATGGCACCTTGGAACTGGCCATTCCGATGGTCCCATAAATTTCACCTACTATCTCCCTTCCTTCACTTGCTGTTTCTATTTTTTCTTTCTCCCCTTGCTTCTATGTGGTTACAAAATATATGTTACTCTTCATGTGAAACTGAGATCCCTAGGTTTGTAAATGTATACATTTATATGGTTGAAATGATTACAGACAGCTATTTGGGTTTCTTTAGAATACAGGGGGTTAACCTTGAGGTGCATTTTGACCTCCACAAGCTTGTTTGCAGAATCATCAGCAGGAAATCAGCCCTGGGGCAGGATGTCTTCATTGGTTGCATCTCTTACAAAGACTAATGTAATCTTCAGGCTGCTCACAGGAAAGACATTTACAAAGTCTTAATACATTTTGTTGAACACAGGTGGTTTGCAAGAACAGGATGCAGAATTTAATAGCCAAGGAAAAATATCTTATAAAAAGAGAGCAATGTTTTGTTAAGTATGGAGAGAGCTGAAGATTTTAAAGAGACTCTCAGATGAAGGACTTCTGTTTGTTTGAACTGCCTGTATCAAGAGCTATCCTGCACAATTTAATTTTAATTTTATTGTTATTGGTAATAATAAAACACTTACGAATTTTATAACTTCTCCTGGTTTGCTTATGCTTCCTGTCTTATGTCTTGACAACAAGGCCTAAACACCATAAATTTTGTTTTTACTGTATTTAGGAGAAGTTTCGAGGCATATACATTATACTGTAGCTGATTAAAAGCAAGCTGCAATTGTTTCTGGTATCCGCTAGAGAAGGCCTGGCTCAATATAGTACAGTACCATCCACATCTGTGTAAATATTAATAAATGTGAAACGATGATACAATACTTAATTCGACCACTTTAAGTATGAGGATATGTGTTAACTTTATTCTGTAACATTACACACCTTCTGCAACTCCTTTTGCCATTTTGCTAAAGACTTCCTCCCTCACGCCCCTCATTATTCATTGTAGACATCCCTATCCATCCTCCCTCTGCTCTCTCATCACCAAGGCTTACTGTACCTCCTTCATATCCAGATACTGGTTTGGTTCCCTTCCCTCTTACCTCTCCTCTTTATTCTCCTACCTCCCCCCCACCCCCCTTCCTGTTCCCTTCATTCCAGGGACCATTGCACTTTTGCTACTACAGACCTCTGATCTTCTGCTGGGCAGTCTGCCATCTCCTATCTATGTCCCTGACTCTGGAGGCAACCCCCTTCTCCCTCCGCCTCTCCTCATCCCTAGGCTCCTTCAGGCATCACTTGAAACTCAAACACCTCCCTACCTGTTTCTGCTACTCTTCTTCCTATTACAACCATGGCCAAGCTGTAACCATCAGAGTGAGCAGCCAGTTGGACCATCACTCCTGCTTTGATTAAACTTCTGCACCACTACAGTTCTCTGCCTCCATTACGAGGCCGGGCAAATAACTCGTCTCTGAGGTCAGTTGTCTATGTTCAACATTATTCTGTTCACCACGTACTGTTGCAACTACTGAATATGCACTCGCTAGGCATTTCTTACTCTGCTGCGTCACACTTCACTCTCTGCACATACAAATGTTTATTACCTATTCCAATTTTATATTAATTTTGTATTGTGTACTGTTGAAATGTTTTGCTTATATATATTATGCTGCTGTTCTTTACTATGTTCCTCTCCCCAGGTCACACTTGGAAATGAACCTTGACTCAATGTGCCTCTCCCAGATCTTCCTTTGTCAGTCTTCACCATTCATTACTGCTGGGTGTAAGCAGGAGGCACACCTTAATGGAAGTTTTCTTTATTTCCTTTTTGGAGAGGAGTCGGCACCGATGGCACCTCCCATGAGGCCAACGCATTGCATGACACATGAAGGTTGGCCGTTAGGAGCCACAGACTCCTCCTCCATCCCAGTTCTGTTTCTCCCACCGTCAGGGTTGCACCTGCTGCGCGAGTCTCAGTAATTTTCTGCATCATCAGGCCTACAGTTCATCAACGCCATTTACTGCTTCTCCATCCCGACGTCATTGGATTCTGGTAAGACCGTTTCTTTTATTATTATTTCCAATGGTGCTCAGTTTTTTTCTGTGTGTTTTTTGATTGTTTTCATATCTTGTTAGGTTCTGGGGCAAAGAAAAAATCCAAAGTGGGCCATGCCCCCATATATCGGTGCCCCAGTGGCCAGCATTTTTCCGTGACGGACCGACATGATGTTTGTCTGTGCTGCCTGGGTCCATGGTCACCTCCTCCTCTCCCAGGCCATGTGGGTCCTACGGGGCCCTTAACCTGGGAGACTTTTAGGGCCACTTCAGCGGCCTTCCCTAGGTATGTTTGAGCCATGGACAAGCAGGTCTTTCGCCTCCACCGCAGGAGGACTCCGAACATCTGAGTTCCTCGACTTCCTCTTCTGAGGAAGAGGACCATTCAGTTCACCTTTCCTCCGATGCTGATTTCACTGAATAGCAGTGGTTCCTCTTGAGGTTGGTACAGGAACTCCGTATATCGCATGTGGTAAGATGCAATACCGAGCAGGAGATGTGCTCCTTCCTGAGCGAATTTAGCGCTTACCACCTAGTGGTACCATCCTGGCCTATTCCCTTCCAGAAAGCGTCAGTCCACACCTGGCAGTCACCAGCCACCTCATCTCCAGCCCCAGCAGACTGTAGGAGGAGATCTTCTCTGTGTCAGTCTTCACCATTCATCACTACTGTGGGTATCTGGCCAGAGGCTAGGACCCCACAGGAGCCTTTTTTTTTTTTTGAGGCAGAGTTGACGTAGGGGCGGCACTGATCTTGAGGCCAACGTGTTACATGGCGCTTGCAGGTTGGCCATTATCTGCTGTCGACTCTGCCTTGGCCCCAGTTCTTCTTCTCCCACCATCAAGATATGGACCTCATGGGAAGACTTCAAAGAATTTCATCTGCATGTTATGCCTAGTCTGCAGCCCAGTCCATTGGTCGTGTTCAGCTCACAGTTCTGCTCGCCGCTACTCGGCACCGATTCAGTGATCTACCGGTAAGATCTGTCCTTTATTTCTAGCGATGCCGAGTACTAGTTTTGTTCATTTTCTGTCCAGTCATGTCTCGTCCCGGGCACAAGAAGAAAAAGTCCAAAACGGGATGGCGTCCTATGTGCAGGTGTCCCTGCGGCCGTCTTTACTACATAACAGACCAGCATGGTCGATGCCTCTCCTGCCTAGGCCCAGGCCACGATATGGATCGTTGTGATGGCTGCTTTTCGATGGATCACCGAGTGTTGGAGATGCATGCGTTCAAAGTCAGATGTACGCCGCCAACTTTCAGAGGGCAGGTTTGCAGTTGGCAGGCCGGGGTAAGGACTCTCGGCCCTTCCTCGGGATCCCCTCTCAGTCCTATACAGCCCACGGAGGAGGGGGCCTCCGCCAGTCTTAGCCTTGCCAAGGTGAGGACTCCTCCCACGGTGTAGGAGGCCCAATCTGGCTCTCTCTGGGGCCAGGCGGGAGGCACCATTTTGGCAGTCGCTTCCTTGGAAGTGAAGGCTCCCCCAGTGTTGAGCTCTGGGGCCCGTGGGCCCGGGCCGGCACCATCCTCGACACCATCTGTCGGCTTCACCCTTGGCTCCAGTGTTGCTTGTGGCACTAGGGTCCAGGTGGCACCGCGGGCGGTCCCGGGCCTCCCCTCGGTACTGCTTCTGACTCTGGCACTGTTCGCGGTGCCGGGGATGGAAGCAGCACCGTGGATGGTGCAGGACTTGTTCTCAGTGCCACATTTGGCTCCGGCACCATTTGCAGCACCGGGGAAGGGGTCAGTGCTGCCTCCGACTTGGTGCCATTTGCAGCACCATGGAGGGGAGCAGTGTGGTGGCCGGTGACGCCTTCGACTCTGGTGCTGTTCGAGGTGCCAATGAGGGGGTCGGCACCGATCGCGGTGCCGCTCTGGGATCTTGTATCATTCGTGGTGCCGGAGCTGGAGATGGTGTGGCTCATGGCTCTGGGACTGAGAGGGATCAAGGAATGGTCCGGATTCGGGCCTCTCAGTCCTCCTCCTCCTCGGACTCGGGATCTAACCTGGACTGGCTCTTGGATTCGTCTGGATCCTCCGATCCCTCTGAGTCCAGCGCCTTGGCCCCCACTCAGCCTCCTTCTGTTGGCTGGGCAGGTTCTGTTGCTTCTGGGGTCAGTGGGACTGACCAGCCTGCGGCTGTCCAGGTGGTCACTGCAACGCAACCCGGGACCACAGATATATCCATCCCTTCAGGTGGGGTACCCCCTTCTTCAGTGATCCTGGCCAGTGGGAGTTTGGGACAGACCGGAGCATCCCAAGAAGGGGAGTAAGCAGTAATGTCAGCTGTCTCCCATGGGTTAGCTGAGGGTTGCCAGTTGCCTAGGCTATTGGTAGTGAGGAAGAGGACCCTTTCGGAGTCAGAGAGGTTGAGTGGCAGGGCTCAGCACAGCAGCCTCTCCCTGGGATCCACCCAAGTTCTGGGAGGAGTCGCAGTGCGGATCCTCACTTCTCCCCCGGAGACTCTTTGAGAGGGACATCTGCTTTTGAGCTCAGGGGCCATCCTTCTGGAGTTACACGGTCCTGGTCACCTCACAGGGGGATTTTCTTTGGGCACAGCGTTGACCATTCTGGTCCGGTTGAGCAGTCTCTGTCTGCTGGGACCACTGGGGCTCCTCCTCTTTTGAGGTCTCCCATCAGGTCCCCCTGCCCAGGTAGAGGCACTGCACTTCCTCAGAGGAGCTGGGCCCCTTTGCCTCTGCCAACCCCTTCCCTTCTCCCGGGGATCTCTGGCTCTACGGGGCCTCTCACCTGGGCACAGTTCAGGGCCATGGCTGAGTTTTCCCCTACCTATTTTAGGGCTGCAGACCAACAAGTGTTTAGCCACCCCCTGCTTAGCCTGCCCCTGTATCTCCGAGCTCCTCAGCTTCTTCCTCTGAGGGAGGGGAGTCATCTGTCCACCTTTTCCCAGTAGCTGATTTGTCTGCCTATCAGCTCTTCCTGTTGAGGTTGCTCAGTGAGCTCAACATTTCCACCCCTGGAGAGCGCAATCTGGACCGGGTGGTGCACATCTTTTTAGGTGAGTACAGTGCAGATGACCTTTTGGTCCCCATCTGGCCTGTTCCTTCTCAGGAAGCATTGCTCCGGGTCTGGCAGTGTCCCTATTCCCCAGCTCCAGCCCCAAGGGACCTTCAACTCAGATATTGCACCCCCCTCCCGGGGTCTCCAGGAACTCTGCCTCACCTCCTTCAATTGTGACGCTTCTGGATACCCACTCTGGGCATAGACACCCAAGCCGTGACCAGCCCCCGGATTATGACTCTTCAAAGTTTGATTTTTGGGGCAGGAGAACGTTCTCCTCTGCACGGCTTCTGCTCTGAATTGCAGCTCATCAGGCCCACTATGCTGCCTATAACAGGTACTTGTGGTCAAGGTTAGGTCAGGTTCTAGCTTCCTTGCCTGATTCGGAGGTAACCAGACAGGCCATGGCCCTCTCCGCACAAGGCCTGGAGCTAGCAAGGCACCAAGCAAGGGCATCTTAAGACACCAGTGAGTTGGCCTCCAGGCTAGTGGGGACAGCAATCTGCATTAGGCAGTTGGCATGGCTTTGTCTATCCCGGTTCTCACCCCTGGCCCGGCATAGGGTGACCTCCTCTGCCTTACGGAGAACCCACCTTTTCTCCCGTAGGGTGAGACAGGATTTGCAGGAGCGCCCTTCCTCTCCTCGGAGGGGATCCCCACCTCACCCAGACCAGTCCCAGGCCTAGCCAGACCTGCAAGGGTTCTCCCCTCTATTGTTCCCCCCACTGGAGGCTAAGGGACTCTGTCTCTTAGGGAGGTGCTGGGCCCTCTTCGGGGGCTCGGTACTCACCCATACTAATGATGAATGGTGAAGACTGACACAGAGAAGATATGAAAATTACGTACCTACCGTAATTCTTGATCTTTCTATGTATCTTCACCTTTCATCACTAAATCCTGCCCTCCTTCCCCCCCTGGGGCCTCTGTCTCTTGGTGATCCTCCTCCCTGTGTGCCTCTCTTGTTGCTCTCCAGCACCTCTCCTCTTCCTCCTCTCCCTTGTGGTTAGGAGGAGGAGGACTCTTGGAGACAGACAGGGAGGATTTTCCTGGGGGTCTGGGGTGTCTCTCTCTCTCTCTCTCTCTCCTCCTCCCTCCCTGCCTCTCAAAGTTCAGCTCTCTGCCCCTGGGTTTCTGAGATGGAGAGAGATGGGGATCCTGAGTACCCCTCAGCAATCCCCTTATAATTGTTAATGCCCTTAGGGCATCTCCTCCTTATCCCTAAGGTGTTGTCACTACTACATCTTTTTTCATTGTTGATGACAGGGGTAGGCTCCTGTTTTTCTCTATGCCTTAGTTTCTCTCCCCTCTTGGGGACATTCTTTTTTAATCTAGCAGGAGGGGTGGACGCTGCCCAACCTGTCTTGGCCTGATTCGACCTTGAGTCATTTTTTCCCTTAACTCTGGTCCCCTTTTGAGACTAACCTAGCTGTGCAGGTGGCACTTCCTGTGTCTGCTTCCTCTTCAGTCTGCAGCATGAGGACTCTAAAATCTGAGCTACCCCTCTCTAGGTCCAGGTGGTTCCTGGTTGGTGGGGGCGGTGTCTTCCCCTTCTTCTCCCTTCATTCTCCTCTTTCTACCCTCCCTTCTCTACCCTTTCTTTCTTTCGCCCAGAGATTGGGGCCCCTCCCTATCCCAATCCCTTAGGCTGCTCTCTCTCTCTCACTCTCTTTTTTGCTGTCCTCTCAGTTGCTTATTCTTCCTTTCAGTTTTTATATCCTTTCCTTTTCTCTATCCCTTGGGCTTCCTTGCCCCACCCCTCCATCCCTTCCTGTCTCTCTCGCTGGTGTTCAGAACTGGGGCCAAGGTGGAGTCAACAGCAAAATAATGGCCAACCCACAAGCACCACCTAACACATCAGCCTCGAGGGCAGCGCCGCCCTTGCATCAACTCCACCTCCAAAAAAAAAAAAAAGCTCCCGCGGGGTCCTAGTCTCCAGCCAGTTACCCATACTAGTGAAGAATGAGGAAGATACACAGAAAGATCAAGAATTCTGGTAGGTATGTAATTTTCATGTATTGCACTCCCCGGGAGACTCTTGATTCTCTGCCTCACCCGCCTTTGGGGTTGATGGCCTTAGATACTCCTTCCGAGCTTCAACACCTGGCACACAACCGACCACCGGATCCAGATTCCTCTGAGTTCGACAGATGTGGAAGAAGAGTTTTCCTGTCTTCTCGTGCATTGCTTTTGTATCAGCTCACATCAGGCTCACCACGCTGCCTACAACAGGCACCTGTGGTTGATGTTAACGCAGGTGCTAGCATCGCTGCCTGATTCGGAGGAATCTAGGCAAGCCATTGCCCTCTATGCACAGGGTCTGGAGCTTGCAAGGCACCAAGCAAGGGCATCTTATGACGCCAATGAGGTGGCCTCCAGACTGGCAGGGACATTGATCTGTATCAGGCAGATGGCATGGCTTCGTCTATCCAGGTTGGCACCTGTTGCCCAGTGCAGGGTGATTTCCTCCACCTCCTGGGGGACCCGTCTTTTCTTCCACAGGGTGAGGAGGAACTTACAGGGGCGTCTTCCGTCCCCCTGGCCACAGGGGACACCTCCTCAGCTTGACCAACCTAAGGCCATGTACGGTCTAGTAGGGCTATGGGGTCTCCCTCTCCCGTGCATTTCCCGCAGGAGGCTGAGGGAATTCTGCCCCTCAGGGCAGTGCCAGGTCTCCTTCGGGGGGCTTAATACTCACCCAGCAGTAATGAATGGTGAAGACTGACAAGGGAAGATATGAAAATTACGTACCTACCGTAATTCTTGATCTTCTCTTGTATCTTCTCCATTCATTACAGATTCCCACCCACCTTCCCCTCTTGGGCCTCAGCTCTTGGGCTCCACCTCCACCATACTCGCCCTCCCCCCTTCAAGGCCAACAGGGGCAGAGTCCCCCTGGTACCTCAGGCCATCTGTTTCCTTCTCCAAAAAAGTCACAGAGAGCCCATCCTAGGAAGATGGCAAGTAGGGTCTTCACTCTGGCCTCAGTGGGAACTCCCTGGGATTCTCAGTGAGGTGCACTGTGGTTGCTTCTTACCTGTCATGGATTTCCATTTGTTTTTTCCCCTTCTTGAAGTGGGCACTGCGTCAGTGCATCTCGTGGGAGAACCCGTAGGGATTTTCCTCCCCCTATGTCTTTCTCTCTTCCCCTCTGACTCAGAGGTGATTCTGGACAGGGTCCTCCCCTGTTTAAGGGCCCCCCCCAGACTAAGCCATCAGGTATTGAGCTGTAGGGGGCAATGTTCCAGGACTTTCATCCCACATGTGGGGTTAGGGGCGAGAACGGGGTGATTGACTCCGCCATGTTTTATATTCTCCAAGACCATTTCAAATTCTCTTTTCTGGACCTTCGTCCCAATGGTCCCTGAAGTTGATGGGATCCTTGCACCTGTGTCTCCAAACCTGTCAGGTTTTTGAGGCTAAAATAAGCCAATGATCTTCCAACTTAGCATGACTGAGGGCCCCCTCTTCTTTCCCTACGTATGCTATATCTTTCTCTCTCCTCTCTCCTCTTCCTCTTCCTCCCTTTCCTGTGCTGCCACCCAGGGGTTGGGGCCCTATGGCCTCTTAGGATTAAAAGGTCAATCCCTCTGTCTTCTGGTCAGTTTCTTCCTTTTTCAGATTATATCCTTTCCTTTTCCTATCCCTTGGCTCTCTTGCCTCACTTCTATTTTTCTCTATCCCTCTTTGTTTCATCCTCTCCAGCAGAACAGAACTGGGGTGGTGGAGGAAGAGTCTGCAGTGCCTAACAGCCAACCTTCGTGTGCCACGCAATGTGTCAGCCTCGTGTGTGGCGCCATCGGCGCTGACTCCTCTCCCCCCTCAAAAAAAAGCTCCCTTTCAGGTGCGTGCCTCTGGCTTACACCCAGCAGTAATGAAAGGTGAAGATACAAGGGAAGATCAAGAATTATGGTAGGTACGAAATTTTCATTTACCAGTTATCAAATAAATGCATAAATACTTCAGCCAACCTGAGTATATTAACTAGACAGTTTCCGACAGCCTAATTACCTTTTAATTTCTGTAATTCCATAATGTACTTTTTGTCTCCTCTTGACTGTATCCCCTTCATTCAACCTGACACATCCAGTGCATATGCAAGCATCAACAATAAAATGAAAACTAACTGTTAATATTTGTTTTATTCTTGTTTATGTCATTTGTAGTTTGTTCATCCTGAGAGTGATTTCAGTGCCCCAAGTTGTGCAGGAGACATTACAGATGAGGAAGGTGGTTCTAGTTTGGCATTTGAAACTCCACTTGATGATGTGACTATCCTTGATTTACAATGGATACGCGCTCTAGTACTTAGATCCATGGAAATATTGCATCATCTGAAGAAATGGGAGGCTCTGGCATATATAGCAATACAATTCAACATAATGACCCAGTAAGTAACAACTAAATTATAAGAAGAGAGCACTGTAAGGAAACTGTGTTTCATTTAACCTGTATTCCTATATAGATTTAGTCACAATTCAGTTCACAACTACCCCAGATCCTATTCCTCTGTTGCACAACACCTAGTCTGCTGTATATGCGGCCATGGTCTTTGTTGTAGGTGAAGTAACTTAAACGTCCCCCACATTAGTTCTGAATCCCAGTTTCTCTGTCCATGACACTATGTCACTGTTCAAAAAGTACTGCTTGAAATGAAATGTGTATACAATGCATTGAATTGTTATATACATGTTTGTTTGTTTGTTTATTTATTTATTTATGTATGTATGAATGTATGTCTTTGGTAACTGGGTAGGTGCACTGGTCAAGTGGACCGTTTTCAGGCACGACCTGGGCCACGAGGTGGCAACAACATGGAAAGATGACAGTTAGTACATATAGAGCATTGGTACACACACGAAACATGGGGTGGTAAGGGAAAAAAGAAAATGTACAGCAGATAGGTCATCATATACAAAATACTAGGGGTGGTACCAGGAGACAAGTAGTGCAGAGTTATATATACATGCAGCGGAGGTTATAACACAGATTATATACAGTTTTCTATATGTACAGTGCTGGTTAAAAAGAAAATGGCAGAGCTAACTAGGAATCAAAGTATGAGGCTAGAGAGGGGTTTGTAGGTAAAGGGAGGGTGATAGAGGAGTGGTACTAGAGAGGTAAAGAGGAAAGAAGCAGAGAGACACATAAAGGGGAAAGTAAGCTACAAGGTCCTAGGCTATTTTTGGGTGCAGTGACAACCTGCCGTAGTCCAAAGTCAGGTTTTTAGGTTCTGTTTGAAAGCCATGTCATTGTAACACTGTTAATGTAATTTTATGATATGTAAATGTTCTTTTATGTAGGATACCATTATAACTCAGCCTTGTTTAATAGTTCTATCCTCTTAAATAAATTGAATGAAATTGAACTGAACATGTGCTGGCCTCCTGTAGTGCATTCTCCTTCTCTTCTGTGTAAAGTCTTCTTGCAAATTTGGTGTCATCAGCAGACTCCCCTAGTTTGTTGAAGAGAACCGGATCCGTCACTGACCCCTGTGGTACTCCGTTCAACAATTCCTATTCTGAATGGTGACCATCCACCACTACTCTCTCTGCTTCCTACCTGATGGCCAATTTGCTGTCCATCTCCTGTATACTTTGCAGGTTGTGACTCCATAGTGTGCTACTTTATCCATGGCTTTTACACACAGTACAGTCAGAGGCCTTGCTAAGGTCCAGAATGACTTCATCCACCATCCAGTCCCTATCCATCTCCATAGTTACCTCCTCAAAAAGGGCAATCAGGTAGACTTGTCAGGATCCTATTTTGCTCCTTTTTGACTTTTTCTCCCACTCATATCCTGGATGGAGGCACAAGCCCCACCTGCCTCTAATATTCTGAACATCACATTGGCTTTCTAGCTCCAAGCCTGTGGAGCACATATATTTATTTTGCTTATTTATTTGTAATTTTTGACCAGGAAAGGCAACTGTGCTCTGACAGCTTACTTCCAGGTGCATCCAAGTGGGTGGGTAACTTGGATTTGTTTTATTAGGTGGGGAAATGTTGTCATGGACACTGGGGAAAATCCTCTACTTTTATGAAGTACCATAGGATCTTTAACTTCCACATGGGCAGCCACCAGAGATAGCCTTTGGAAGTTTGTTGTAATGCTTCATCCAAAAGATAACACCGTATTAGTCCACCAAACCCCTAGTGCTGCACTGCAGTGTCAGAAATGGGTATTTTCCCAAGTTTCTAGTGTGGGGCTAGAATTTATGACCTTCCAATATTCTGGCCCCAAGGATGAGTCTGTAACCCACTGAGCCACTGACACATGGGGTAGATAGTGCCTTTGTGGAAGATCCGATGGACGCTGTGGAATACTTAATTCTTCTGCCAGCACACCATGGTGTTCTAGACTCAGGATGTGACTCTAGAACCACAGCATGACAATGGGCTCCACAGCCACTGTACCACTGAGTCAGCAACTTTAGAGCTATTATAGAGAAGAATTGTGAAGCCTATAAGGAAATGTACAATAAAATATTGTCTGCTTATTAAGCAAGATTTGGCAAGTCCAAGCCCTTTGAGCCTATCACTGGAAGATGGTTAAGTCAACCTTTCATTGTTTTGGTTCCATATATACTACGTCTTCCAGAAATCGATTTTCACCATTCATTCACTCATGGGTCTCAGCCAGAGGGGACCAACATTGGTTCAAACAACATGAAGTCTGGCTATATTATGACATATGCAGTATAACCCCAGGTTAGAACTGCTCCGGAGGTGAAAGAGTTAACTTTCCATGCAGGGCATGGAATCTTGAGCACGAGCTCGGTTGAACACTCTGTCTGTTGAAGCTCAAACTTAAACTGTCAGATTCTTTACTCCGCCTCACTAAACAGTCGCTCCGGAGATTTCTCCTGCTGCTCGGTTCGTTTGTCAGTTTAAAAGTGCAATTCTCGGTTTATTTTAACGAAATTTAACCACAATCATCGGTTCAAGCTCTGTCTGTGGTACTGTAAGTAATAGATAGGCTTTTGTTTATTTTCTTCTGTGTGGAACTTGTAAACGTCTTTTCGGTTCGGTTTGAACCGATCAGATTGGGTTTAAAATTACTTTCTAGTCCTTTAGAGTGCAGTTCTCGGTTCTTATCGGTTCTAAAAAAAACGGATTTTATTACAGTTTTTTCCATGACCCGTGACACGGTTGGAAACCGATAAGAGAGTCTTGCTTGGCGGATTGCCATTAACGGGCAAGTTTTAGTTAGGCTGGCACTATGTCTGAGAAACCCAAAAGAAAAACCGGACCCACTGGGTTTCAGCACTGTGGCCTCTGTGGGGAAGCCTTTGCTAAGGCTGACCCACACACCACTTGTATATTGTCTGGGGTTTGACCACCTCAATGCAGACTGCCAGATTTGTAAGAATTTTCCTGCTGCCACCGTGGAAAGAGAGTTGGTAGGCTCAGGAAAGGAGGCCAAAATGTCCGCTGACCGGATGGCCAGCCGTTCAGTTCAACCGAACCTGAGGTGCCCTGACCAGGCGATACTTCCTTGGGCAAGCGAAGAACCAGCTCTGAGGAGCCGGTTCCAACTAAAAGGACTAGAAAGTCAGCTAGTTTGGGGCCAAAGTTCTTTCTCCAACCGCTGAGAAATAGCCAAAAGCTATTCAAATTGTCCAGTCTCTTTCCCCAGTTTGATCCGAACCGACAGCATTAGGGAGCGCTCGGTTCGAAGGTTGCCCCGTTCAAGATTATGATTTTGAGGATTTTTATGAACCGGAGGAAGGGGAGGAGGGGTATGAGGAGAGTGAGTGTGATTTTGAAAGTCTGGATGTGCCCATTGAACCGGACATCTCTCCAGACAGACCATCAGGGTGTCCCCTCCCAGGCTATCTGAGTCCCCTTCTCATTTTTTGTTTTACAAGAAAGTTGCTGAGACTCTGCAACTCCCTGTTGAGGAAGCTGTTGATGATCAAGAAGAGCCTGATTTTGTTGAAATGATGGCTATTCCAGAGTCTAGGAGACTGTCTATTCCCTTGCACAAATCTTTCAGGAAACAGTAAAAATTCTGAAAACTCCTCATTCTGTCCTTCCTGTGGATAAAAGGATGGAACAGAGGTATGCTTTATCAGGCTCTGATACGGAGTTCCTCTCCCAGCAGTGCAGCCATGTGGGAGTAGTGCAGGCTGCAGCCTGTGACAAGGCTAATATTCCTCTAGCCTCTCACCCTCCTGAAAAGGATTCCAGGAGGATGGATGCCATGGCAAAGAAACAGTACATGGCAGCATCTTTGGGACTCAGACAGGCAAATTATATAGCTTACGCAGCTAGGTACCAGAAATCTAGATGGGATACTGTCCTGGCCCTAGCAAAACAGGCCCCTGACCAGCTTGCCAGGGAGCTGGAGCAGGTGGCTGCGGATGGTATTGAGGCATCCAAGGTGCAATTTCATGCTGCAGTAGACTCTAATGATGTTTCATCAAGAGTCATGGCTACATCTGTGTCTCTTCGCAGAATGGCCTGGCTCAGATGTACTGCCCTGTCACAGGATACTCAGTCTAAGGCTATGGATTTTCCTGTTGTGGGCAATTCTCTGTTTGGGGAGCAGACAGAGAATTACATGAAGAAAATGGATGAGTATAGGACCACCTATAGGAGTGCACAGGCCAAAGAAAGGCAAGCCACTCCTCAAAAGCAGCATGTCAGGGGCAGGCCTTTTCATAGGCCTTTTTACCAAGCCCAGGCCTCCTCTTCTGCTTATGCCCAGAGGGGGTTCTTTAGAGGAAGGGGCAGAAGGGGTTCTAGTAAGCCTGCTTCTACCCCTCAACCCAAAGCCCCTGCAAAACGGGCTCCCTGATGGGGTGGTCAGGGCCGATTCTCCACTACCGGTAGGGGGCAGGCTGGCTTACTTTGTCCAGGACTGGAAGTCTTTAACATCAGACAAGTGGGTCCTGGAAGTAGTAAGCCAGGGACTGGTTCTCAGCTTCAAAAAATTTCCGAAGATGAGAGCCAGGTCTTTTCCACCTGCAAACCCATCAGAGGCACTTGCCCTGGAAGCAGAAGTTTCTTCCCTCCTGGCTCTCAGAGCTGTGGAAAGGGTGCCTCCCATACACCAGGGCAAAGGGTTGTACTCCAGGTACTTCCTTACCCCAAAAAAGACAGGAGAATGGCGGCCCATCCTTGATCTCAGGTATCTAAACAAGCACCTTTTAAAACCAAAGTTCAAAATGGTGACTCTGGGAATTATTTTACCCTCTCTAAGGCCAGGGGACTGGCTAGCCTCCCTGGACCTCAAGGATGCCTACTTCCATGTTCTCATCAGAAGCTCCCATCGAAAGTACCTCAGATTCGAACTGCCCTCAGGCCATTACCAGTTCAGAGCAATGCCCTTCGGCCTCACCTCGGCCCCGAGGGTGTTCACAAAATGCCTGGCAGTAGCAGTTGCTCATTTAAGAAGGCAAAAGATTGCCATCTTTCCTTATCTGGACGACTGGCTCATTGTAGGCCAGTCTCCAGAACAGGTCAAACTACACTTACAAGTAACCCAGCAACTGTTTACATCCCTAGGTTTCCTTCTCAGTCTTCCAAAGTCAGTTCTGGAGCCTGTCCAGCTTCTCACCTTCATAGGCACAGAACTGAACACAAAAGAAGCCAGAGCCTTCCTCCCTCTGGAAAGAGCAAGGACCTTGGTCTCTCTGGCCTCTTCTTTCACCCTGCAGGTCTCTCGACCAGCAAGGCATTTTCTACAGCTCCTGGGGCACATGGCTGCTTCTACAGCAGTAGTGCAGGGAGCAAGATTTCAGATGAGCGACATCCAGTTCCATTTCAGAGCCTTTTGGTCTCAAAGGACAGATCCTCTAACCAAGTTGATCCCAGTGACTCGAACCCTGATCCAGGCCCTTCAGTGGTGGCAGAATCAGAGCAATCTGAGACAGGGGGTTCCCTTCACTCCCCAGCCTCACTCCTTGACCCTTACTACAGATGCATCCCTCTTGGGGTGGGGGAGCTCACATGGGCGACCTTTCCACCCAAGGGCTGTGGTCCCCTCAGGAATCTCTGCTCCACATCAATTTTCTGGAACTCAGAGCAGTTTTTCTAGCACTCCAGGTTTTTTCCACATCTGTTCAGAACAAGGTTGTTCAGATCAGAACAGACAATACCACTACAATGTGGTACATCAACAAGCAAGGGGGCACTCGGTCTACGGCCTTGTGCACCGAAGCAATGAAGTTGTGGTCTCTGGCTTATTCTCTGAACGCCTCCCTCACGGCTGTTCACCTCCCAGGCAAGGACAATGTCCTAGCGGATGCTCTCAGCAGGATTTCCAGGGCCATCACGAATGGGCACTGGATCCCCTAGTACTGGAGGTAGTATTTGCCAGATGGGGCACCCGCAGATAGATCTCTTTGCAGCCCCAGACAATCACCAACTTCCCTTTTTGCTGCAGGCCCCAGTGTTGGGCTCAGTCCTCTGGATGCCTTCCTACTCAGTTGGAAGGGAAGTTTCTCTGCTTTCCCCTTCCCCTCCTTTTCAAGGTGCTAGTCAGAATCAGATCTCAACCCTGCAAGATGATCCTGATTGCTCCAGATTGGGCCAGGCAGCCCTGGTACCCACTCCTCATGTCCTTAGCAGTCCACCTTCCCTGTGTCTTCCCAGAAATCACAACCTGTTAATCTGTGCCCAGGGGAGAGTTTGGTATCCGAACCTCAAATCTCTCAATCTCAAGGCATGGCTCTTGAAGAGTTAGAGTTTGCTGAACTACACCTTTCCCAAGGTGTATTGGATGTATTGAAGGCCTCTAGGAAGCCTTCCACCAGGGCTACCTATAATTCAAAATGGAAAAGATTTTCCATATGGTGTGCTGGTAAGCATATTTCCCCAGAATCTGCTGATGTGCCCACGATCCTGGATTATTTGGTGCATTTGAATTCCTTGGGCCTGAGACCAGCTACTCTAAAAGTGCACTTGACAGCTGTGTCTGTCTTCTTATCAGCAGGTAAGCCCTCTTCTTTTTCAGCTCACCCTGTGTTCTCCAAGTTTTTTAAAGGGTTGCTTCACACCAACCCTCCGTTCAGGGACCCTGCCCCTGCTTGGGATCTTAATATTTGCATTGCTCAGCTTATGCAACCCCCTTTTGAGCCATTGTTTTCAGCAGTGCTTAAGTACTTGACTTGGAAAACTGTGTTTCTGGTAGCCATCACCTCTGCCAGGCGCATAAGTGAGCCTGATTTTATCTCCTTTCATAGAGATAAGGTGGTCCTCGGGACTAACAGGAAGTTTTTGCCTAAGGTGGTTTCAGACTTCCACCTTAATCAATCCATGTCTCTTCCTGTGTACTTCACTGACCATTCCTCCTCTGGTGAGAGGAGATTGCACAGTTTAGATGTCAAAAGAGCCCTTAGTTACTATATAGAACGTACCAAGGGTTACAGGTTCGAATCCCTCCAATTGTTCCTCACTTATGGTGAGGTTGGTGAAGGGAAACCTGCCACTAAAAGATCCATTGCCAGGTGGATTGTCTCTTGTATCCAATTCTGCTATGAAAAACTGGGTAAGGTTCCTCCCTCAGGCCTGAGGGCTCACTCTACCAAAGGTACAGCTGCATCTCTGGCTGCTGCCAGGGACATCCCTATCCTAGAGATTGTCAAGCAGCTACCTGGAAAACAGTTCACACTTTTACTAAGCATTACTCCTTGGATATCCAGGCTAGGAGTGATGCTCGATTTGACACAGCTGTGCTTCAGAGCCTATTTCCCAAGTAGGTTCTATCCTCCTCCATGGAGGTACTGCTCTGTAGTCTGCATATGTCATAATATAGCAAGACTTCATGTTGTTTGAAGAAAAAATTACTCACCTTAGTAATGTTGTTTCTTCTAATGGAGTCTTGCTATATTATGACCTCCCCCCCAGCCTGCCCCTCTCAGAGCCTCTTTTTTGGGATGTGGGTGGGCAATGCAATGTTGGCACTTCATAGATGCCCACTTTATTTTCATCCTTTCTTTGGGTACTTAGGTGTTATGCTTATTTTTTCTTTCTTGAATCCCCTGACTTGAGTCTTTGTTTTGGGATCAAGATCGGAAATGTGTTTTCGTAGTGAGTAGCCAGTGGCTAGTGTAGGTTTACGGCTTCCACACAGAACCTTAGTGAGTTTTTTGCTCATAAAGATCTGACAGTTTAAGTTTGAGCTTCAACAGACAGAGTGTTCAACCGAGCTCGAGCTCAAGATTCCATGCCCTGCATGGAAAGTTAACTCTTTCACCTCCGGAGCAGTTCTAACCTGGGGTTATACTGCACATGTCATAATATAGCAAGACTCCATTAGAAGAAACAACATTACTAAGGTGAGTAATTTTTTCTTCTGGCACCACCCACTAGGCTGATGTACTAAAATTATGCACGTCAGTCAGCCAGTAACTGATGCCGGCCTCCTCCCTTCCTCAGTTCTGTTTTTCCCACAATAGAGTGTACACCATGAGAGCAGCTGAAGTCAGACTGTCAGCAATGTTTCCCTCAGTTCACCGCTGCTATTCCTGGCTCTTTTCAGTACCGAACTTTCTCTCTACACTGATTTCAACCGTTTCATTTTGGCCATGGTTCTGTAAGTTCGGTGCCAATGTGAATACCTTTTGTCATTTTGTTGTTTTGTTCATCGAGATGCTGAGTTCGAAAGGGCAAAAGAGGAAAGGCTACAGCCCCTCCATGCATCAGTGCTCTTGTGAGGGCCCTCTCACAGTGTCAAACCAGCATCCAAAATGCCACACCTGCCTTGTCCCTGACCATAACACGGACTGGTGTGACACCTACTTTTTTGTGGACAAGCATGTCCTCAAATTACACCCATTAATGTGGGGTCATACTGCCCCAGTTTTGGAGGCAGGAATTGCACCCATGAGGCCCAAGATTAGGACTCTAGGCCTTTCCTCTGGGCCTCTTCTCAGTATCTCTTGTACTGAGGAAGACGAGAATCTTTCCCATGCTCACCCTGCTGAAACGTCATAGGTACTGGGGGCAATCTGGTGGACCATCGACTTCTTTCAAGGGGTCAGCTGAGAACCCTTCACAGCCCTTCTGTCTTGGATAGTGGGTACCCCCACTGGTGAGGCCGAAACTATACACTCAGTCTACACTGGTGGGCACCTTATTGTCAACTCCTGGTGCTGTCCTGGCTCCTGATACTGTCTGCAAACCAAGTTCTCTTCTGACACTGTTCATGATGCCAGAAAAATGGTCAGTTCCAGAGCCATTCCTGCCCCTGAGTCTGAGGTAGTTGTCATGTCCTCCCCTGAGCACCCTTGTGGCCTAGGGGAAGGGGAAGGGGATGGCAATGATAGTACTGACCCTGGGCCTCGTTCCAAAAATGGCTCCTGTAACAGTGTTGTCCCTGGGCATGGTGCTGGGACCGGTTCTGGTCCTGTTCATGGTGCTGCTTTGGGTCCCAGTGCTGTCCATGGTGCCAGGTCTGAACCCAGTGCCACTCATGATGCTGGGTTAGTTCCCAGTGCCATTTGTGGTGCCGGGTGCAAGGGTGGTTCTGGAGCTGGCACTGGCACTGTTGCTGATAATGTACTTGACTTGGGGGGACAGCACAGGCCCTGATGAGGAGCTAGAACCCATCATTGAGCCTGCTGGTGAACCTGTGACTAGTGCTGGAGGTGCAGTGGCCCAGTGGCCATTTTTTCCTGGAGCTGACCAACATTGTCAACGGTAAGGATCGGAGCTGCCCAGTGGGGCATGTAGAGCTCCACTCTAACTAAACTGTTGGTATCCTCCCAAGACCACCATCTGGGTTGCACCACTGTGGTTGGTCAGCTCCACTCGGTGGGTTTGCCAGGTCCTTCCACCGGGAGAGGTCCCCTGACCACCTCTGCAGTCCTGGCAGAGAGTGTGGAGCCTGGAGCCTCTGACTTCTTATCCCTCCTGGACCTCTGCCACCTCTCACTGAGTTGCCAAGTATTATGGGTCTTCTCAGTCCCCTCTCCTGGTACCAGTATGGAAGGGATGGCTGGTGCCCTCTGTCACGAACCCAGTCCTGGGGGCCGGGTCCACTGAGCTCATAGTACCCTCCCCTAAGTGCAACCCATGAAAAAAGGGGTCAGGAAATACCCTCCTCGTATCTTTTTAGAGTGCTCGCTGATTTCACAAATGAACACTTGCCATGAGGGCCCAGGGCTTCCGCCCTCTCGGTAGCAGTAAAATACAGTCTCGATTTTGTAGCCAGGTGAGAACCCCTCTTTGGTGGCTGCGCTGGGGGGAAACCCAGGTGTTATGAGCTCTTTGGGGCTGCTCTTGTAACCCTGATTGTGTCTTCTACTGCAGGGGTGCAGGAACTTGATTCAAATCCCTCAGACCCTCTCCGGAGACCTTGTGTACTTTTACCCTACTGTAGGGTCCCAGATTCCCTTCCAGGATCCTAGTTTCGGTAGTGTAGGGCACCTTAGTGCTAAA
Source organism: Neoceratodus forsteri (assembly GCA_016271365.2). Taxonomy (NCBI): domain Eukaryota; kingdom Metazoa; phylum Chordata; order Ceratodontiformes; family Ceratodontidae; genus Neoceratodus; species Neoceratodus forsteri. The sequence goes on from CM028131.1 coordinate 1,320,160,014, forward strand.
CAGGCATGATACAGATTGAATAAACCTTCACACACACAACAAATCATTCCCAAGCAGTAGTATTTTAAAATAAAAGCAAGAGCTTTTACTGGTTACTTAAATAAGTACCATACAAACATACAGACAAATAATTTAGAGATTTGGTTACAGGATACCTACAAAAAAAGTTGGAAAATAAATTCAAAATGAACTAGTTAATTAACTGGATAATGTCTACCTTTTCTATAGAGAATCAGAGTCCCAAAAATAAGTGAGTTTTGCAAAGTGGGGGCCAAGATGGCAATGGAGACAAAGCCACACTAAAGAGCTCCTACTAGCATTAATTTTCTAAGCTTTGGTTTTAGCAATTTAATATGAAAAAAATGGTGCCGGCGCGTATTTCCAAACAAACGAAAGAATACCTGAAGACTGAGCAGCAAAAAAAGGAAGAAAGATTCCTCCTCCTCTGATTTGGAAATGCCGACCAGTAAAGCACTATTAGACCACTTTCTTACCAGAGATCTTCCCTTGTCAATCTTCACCATTCATTACTGCTTGGGTGTAAGCCAGAGGTGCGTATCCACCACGGGAGTTTTTTTTTTTTTTCAGAGGAGTGTAGACTTAATTCCGCGCCTAATTCCCCAAGAGTACTACTAAGTGCAGTGCGCAGGGTGGTCGCCAGGTGCCCCTCCATCCCAGTTCTGTTTCTCCCACCATTGAGGCTGCACCTGCTGCACGGAGTCGGAAAGTTTACTGCGCCACTAGGCCATTTTGTCAAAGTTCGACGCCTTGTTATCTCCTGCATCCTGGTTCGTTTCCCAACGTCGTCTATCCTGTAAGACCATTTCATTTATTATTTTTCGACGAAGCCGGGAGCTTTTCTGTTTTAAAGAGTTATTTTCGCATCATGTCTGGTTCAGGAGCTAAACATAAGTTAAAAGCAGGCCGTGCCCCTATGCGTCGGTACTCCTGTGGCCGGCATTTTTCTGTTTCGGACCGGCATGATGTTTGCCTTCGGTGCCAGAAACCCAGCCATGATATGGACAGATGCGATGCCTGTTTCTCAATGGACCGACGTGTTCTCAAAGTCCGCGTATTCAAAATCGGCAAGGCTTTGCTGACTTTTGGAGGACAGCGTCGTTCTCGGGCCTCCCAGGCCAGATCTTTAGATCCTTCCTCCGGGTCCCCTCTCAGGCCTATACGGTCTGGAGAGGAGGAGGCCTCCTCATCTTCAAGTCTTGCCGAGGAGGAGGCCTCTTTCGCAGTGTCAGGGGAATGCCGTAGTCCCTTCTGGGGCCACGGTGGGGACACCGCCTCAGCAGTCACCTCTTTGGAGGTGCAGGCTCCCCCAGTGTCATGGCCCACGGTTACTGGGCCCAGTGTGGGCGGACCCTTGATGCCGCTTTCCGGTGCCGCGGCACTGGTGATTGAGGTGCGGTGTCGTTTTGGTTCTTGGCGCCGTTGGTGGCACCGCAGGCCCAGTCGACTCTGTTGGCGGCACTGTGTCAGACCCCGGCACCGAGGGCAGTGCAGGGGACTCGGCTGGAGCTGCAGGCAGGTCGGGCCAGGTTCCAGTGTTGTCTGTGGTGCGTCGATGCCGAACGGCACCGTGGGTGGCTACGGCACCATTCGTGGCGCCATTTCTCAGGGGACTCCTGGGGTGGCCAGTATCAAGGTCCTTCTGGTCGGCTCTTCCTGGGAAGCAGATGACTCAGACGTGGACCCGTTCTGGCTCCCCGATTCTCGGGATCGGAGTCTTCTGTGGGACACGGTGCCAAGCGGCCCAGCGCACCCATTCCTCAGTCTCCACAACAGTCTTCCTCTGAGGACTCCCAGGCTGGGGGGTCACCTGGGGTCCCTGGGGGGGGACAGGCGTGGGGGAATTGGGGGGGGGTCTGTTCTCCCAGAGGGAGCTGTGGTAGCTGCCATCCCCGTGCTGCTGCGCCTTCTCAGGAGGGAATGGGGGCCCTGTCTTTGGGGGGCTCCCCTGAGAGAACCCCGGATCGACAGGCTCTGTGGCTGGTGTCAAGGAGGAGGGTGTCCTCAGAGTCTGAGGGGTTGAGGGGCTGGGGTGAGACACACCGAGTTCTACCTGCTACCCCTTGGGGTGCAGGTAGGAGCCATAGTGCCGAGCCCCACCTCTCCCTTTTAGGCTCGAAGGACCCCACCGGTGGCGTTGCTGGGGGTTGCCCTTCTGGATCCATGCAGCCCCAGGTACGTCACAGGGGAGGACTCCCTTCCAGGCTCTTCCAAGGTTCGCATCCCCAGGGTTCCATTCTGTGACCTGGTTTGTTATCCAGGACCCCGCCAGCTCGGGCTCCGTTCCATGGATTCCAGAGCCTTAGCAGAGGTCAGTTACCTACTTGTAGGTGCCCTTCTCCCGTTCCTCTGCAGCCATTCCCCTCTCTCCCAGGCCATGCCGGTCCTACCGGTCTGTTATCCTGGGAGACGTTCAGAGGCACTGCCGCGGACTTCCCCTCATATGTTAGATATATGCATAGGCGGGTGTTTCACCTATCCCCACTGCCGCAGGAGTCCTCTGGGCATTCGAGTTCCCCATCCTCCTCGTCTCCCTCCTCAGAGGGAGAGGAACCCCCTGCTCACCTCTCTTCTGACGCTGATTTCACGGAATATCAGCGCTTCCTTTCGAGGATGGTTGGGGACCTCCATATCTCCTATGTTAGGTGAGACAATACTGAGTGGGAGACGTGTGAATTCCTCAGTGAATTCAGTGCCCAACAACTGGTGGTGCCATCCTGGCCTATTCCTTTTCAGGAGGCGTCTATACGTTCCTGGCAGTCTCCAGCCGACCCTATCCCAGCCCCGGCAGACTGCAGGAGGAGGTATTGTGCCCCATCTGAGTCCCTAGGTTCTCTTCCCAACCCGCCTTTGGGATTGGTGTCCCTAGAGACTCCTTCCAGGTGCCGCTGCCTGGCGCATGACCGACCGCCGGACTCAGATTCTCTACAATTTGACCAGTTGGGCCGAAGAGTGTTCTCTTCCTCTTGTGCGATGTTGTGTATCACATCACATCAGGCACACCATGCTGCCTACAACAGGCATCTATGGTCGATGCTATCTCAGCTTCTAGTATCAATGCCTGACACGGAGCAATCTAGACAGACCATTGCCCTCTCTGCTATAGGCCTGGAGCTGGCAAGGCACCAGGCAAGGGCATCTTACGACACCAATGAGGTGGCTTCCAGGCTTGCAGGGACAGCGATCTGCATTAGGCGGACTGCATGACTTCGTCTGTCAAGATTGTCACCCCTGGCCCGGCATAGGGTGATTCACTCTGCCTTCTGAGGGACCCATCTTTTTTCCACCAGGGCTAGGAGGCTTCTGCAGGGGCTTCCTCCGTCTCCTCATCTCCAGGGGACACCTCCTAGCTCTCCTCGGCCTTAGGCTTCTCGTCTAAGTAGCCCAGGGTCTCTCCCTTCTGTTTTCCACCAGCAGGAGGCTGAGGGTCGTGTTCCCTCAGGGTTTCTCTTGTCCCCCCTTCGGGGGGCTTGGCACTCACCCAAGCGGTAATGAATGGTGAAGATTGACAAGGGAAGATATGAAAATTACGTACCTACCGTAATTCTTGATCCTCTCTTGTATCTTCACCAATCATTACTGATACCTGCCCACCTTCCCCTCAAGGGCCTCCTATTTCGGCGTCTCCCCCTCCCTGCTTGTTCCTCCCCTCTTTTTCTTTGGCCTTTAAACCTAAACAAAAAAAAATCTTGATTTTTCCGCTCCTCTCTGGATGGATCCAATTTCCTGAGGGGGAATAAGGGGAACGAGTAGGATTTATCTCTATCCTGAGGGAACTCTTTCTGATTCAAGGCAATTCAAGTGCTCAAGGAGTGAAAAGGACTGAGTGGAGTATGAGCTGATGGCCAGAAGGGCCACTAGGGTGGTGAGGGCGGCTAAGGCAAGGAAGGAGCAGAACCTGGCCAGGGAAATTAGGAGAGGGAACAAGAGGTTCTTTAGATACATCGGGGAAAAACAAAGGGTGAAGGGGCAGATTAGCAGGATTAAAACAGGGAAGGGATGGGCACAAGACCCGGGGGAGCAGGCTGAGGTACTAAATGAGTACTTTGCCTCAGTTTTCACCAAAGGAAATGGGGGCTGCATCATACATGGAGGAGACAGTGGAAACTGAGAGGGGGACCTCATCGATCGGGCGGGTCGGGGGGCATCACTGGCAGGTGTGTGGGAAGGGCAAAGCAGGGGGACAAGGTAGCAGAGGTGGAAATCACGGCAGAGAGAGTGAGGGAAGCCCTCAGGTCCCTTAAGACGAGAAAGCACCAGGGCCGGATAAATTGCATCCCAGAGTGCTGAAGGAACTGGCGGATGTCCTGGTGAAACCCCTGGCGAAGCTCTTCAGCATCTCTCTGAGGACAGGGTGGGTGCCCCAGGACTGGAAGGTGGCACATATAGTACCTATCCACAAGGGGAGATCAAGGAAGGTGGCAGGGAACTACAGGCCCGTCAGCCTGACATCGGTGGTGGGCAAGGTGATGGAGTGCATTGTCAAGGAGAGACTAGGGGGGGACCTGGAAAAGTTGGGGTGCCTGGACGATAGACAGCATGGATTTGTCCCGGGGAAATTGTGTCAGACAAACCTTGTGGAGTTCTATGACTGGGTGATGAGTGCCTTGGACCTGGGTAGACCAGTGGACGTCCTCTTTCTTCACTTCAGCAAGGCATTTGACTCTGTTCCTCACAGGGGCCTGTTGGATGATCTGGGAGAAATGGTGGTGGGGAACCAGATGATCAGATGGATAGGCAATTGGCTCCAGAACTGGACCCAGAGGGTCGTGGTTGGTGGGATAGTCTCATCCCCAAGGAAAGTCATTAGTGGAGTCCCTCAGGGATCGGTCCTTGGGCCCCTCCTGTTCAATGCCTACATCTCTGACATAAGGAAGGGTATCAGAAGTGAGATGAGTCTCTTTGTGGATGACTCAAAACTGGGGGCGGTGGTGGATGGGGAGGAGGGGAGGGTGGCCCTACAGGGAGACCTGGAGGCTCTGGAAAGGTGGTCTAGAAAGCGCAGGCTGAGGTTCAATGCAGGAAATGCAAGGTACTGCACCTGGGGCCAGAAACCCAGGCCAAGTGTACACCCTGGGGAAAATGCTACAAGTCTCGATGGCAGAGAGGGACCTGGGGTGGTGGTGGATGTCAAGATGAACAACTTGGAGACTTGTAGGAGGGCAGCGGCAAAGGCCAACAGGATGCTTGGATGTATCGCTAGGGGCTCACCTCCAGAAGGAGGAAGTGATACTCCACTTTCAAACAACATGAAGTCTTGCTATATTATAGACATTAGCAGTTTGTTCCAGCTCTAGAACTGCCCCGAGTGAAATAGTTAAAACCATTCCAAAATAGAATTTTGCAGAGAGCAGCTCTATCTGTGTCATTTCAAACTTGAACTGTCAGATTCTTTACTCCGCCTCAGTGAACAGTCGCTCCGGAGATTTCTCCTTCTGCTCGTTCATTTCGGTTTAAAAGTGTTTTCTCGGTTGGATTTAACCGAGAATAGTTTTATTTAACCGCCAAAACCGTTCGGTTCAAGCTCTATCTGTGGTAACCGTAAGTAAATGAAGGTTTTGTCTGTGTGCAACTTGTAAGTTATCGGTTCGGTTTTGAACCGATCAGTGGGTTTAAAACTCATTTAAAACTAAAAGTTACTATTTTAAGTGTGGTTCCGGTTCTTATCGGTTCTAAAACCGGATTTATTACGGTTTTCCAATACCCGTGACACGGTTAGGAACCGATAAGGGTGTCTTACCTAGCACTGCCGTTAAAGGGCAAGTTTTTGGTTAGGCTGGCATTATGTCTGAGAAACCCAAAAGAAAACCGGCCCACTGGTTTCAACACTGTGATGTTTGTGGGAAGTCTTTGCCAAGGCTGACCCACACACCACATGTGTTTATTGTCTGGGGTTTGACCACCTCCAGTCAGACTGCCAGGTATGTAAGAATTTCCCTGTAGCCACCCTGGAAAAAAGATTGGGCAGGCTCAGGGAACGAGAGGCCAAAAAGTCCGCTGACCAGGATGGCCAGCCCGGTTCGGTGCCAACCGAACCAGAGGGAGTGCCCTCTGACCAGGGCCAGACTTCCTCGGGCAAAAGAAAAGCTGGTTCTGAGGAACCAATTCCAGTAAAGAAAACAAGAAAATCAGCAGGTCTGGAGTCCAAAATTCCTTCTCCAACTGCTGCAGAGATAACAAAAGCCATACAAATTGTCCAGTCACTGTCTCAGGGTCCGTCGAACCACCACTATCTGGTAAAGGTTGGTTCGTCCGGTCCCAGTGGTTCAAGTATTATGATTGAGAATTTTATGAACCGGTGGGGGGAGGATTATGAACAGTATGAATGTGGCTGGAAGGTCTGGGTGTGCCCATTGAACCGGACATCTCCCCAGACAGACCTTTAGAATCTCCCCCTATGCTGTCTGAGTCCCCATCTCATTTTATGTTTTATAAAAAAGTTGCTGAAACCCTCCAGCTTCCTTTAGAAGAGGCTGTGGATGAGCAAGAGGAGCCTGATTTTGTAGAAATGATGGATATTCCAGAGTCTAGGAGATTGTCTATTCCTTTACATAAGTCTTTTAGGAAACAAACAATTAAAATTTGAAAAGCTCCTAATTCTGTGCCTCCTGTAGATAAAAGATGGACAGAAGGTATACATTGTCAGGCCCTGATACAGAATTCCTTTCTCAGCAATGCAGTCATGTTGGGTAGTTCAGGCTGCTGCCTGTGATAAAGCTAATATTCCCTTGGCTTCACATCCTCCTGACAAGGATTCCAGGAAGATTGATGCCATGGCAAAAACAGTATATGGCAGCCTCTCTCTGGGACTCAGGCAAGCAAATTATATGGCTTATGTAGCTAGGTATCAGAAATCTAGATGGGATACTGTTATGCAATTGGCCAAGCAGGCCCATGGCCAGCTGGCTAGTGAACTAGAACAGGTGGCTGCTGATGGCATTGAAGCCCTCTAAGGTTCAATTTCATGCTGCTGTGGATGTTAATGATGTTTCCTCTAGGGTCATGGCCACATCTGTAGCTTTTCGTAGGTTGGCCTGGCTCAGGTGTACTAGTTTGTCACAGGATACCCAGACTAAGGCTATGGATTTTCCTGTGGTGGGAAATTCTCTGTTTGGAGAGCAGACAGAGAATTACATGAAGAAGATGGATGAATATAGGACTACTTACAAGAGTGCCCAGGCTAAGGAGCAGCAAGCCACTCCTCAAAGGCATGCCCCAGGGGTAGGTGAGCCTTTTCACAGGCTTCTACCAGACTCAGGCCTCCTCTGCCTATGCTCAGAGGGCTTCTTCAGAGGCAGGGGCAGGCGAGGTGGGCAGACCTGCTCCCACCCCAGCCTAAAACTCCTGCCGAAACAGGCACCCTGATGGGGTGCCCAGGCATTCTCCTGTGTACCAGTGGGGGCAGGCTGGCTTACTTCAGTCAGAATTGGGCTTCTTTAACCTCAGACAAGTGGGTTCTGGAAGTAGTAAGCCAGGGTGTGGTTCTCAGCTTCAAAAAGTTTCCCAAGTTGAGAAGCAGATCTTTTCTACCTGCAAGTGCTTCAGAGACCCTCGCTCTGGAAACAGAGGTCTCATCCCTGTTAGCTCTCAGAGCAGTAGAAAGGGTTCCTCCCCTGCATCAGGGCAGGGGTCTGTATTCCAGATACTTCCTTACCCCAAAAAAGACAGGAGAATGGCGGCCCATTTTAGATCTCAGATATCTGAACAAGCATCTTTTGAAACCAAAGTTCAAAATGGTAACTCTGGCAATGATTTTACCTTCCCTAAGGCCAGGGACTGGCTAGCCTCCCTGGACCTCAAGGATGCCTATTTCCATGTCCTAATCAGAAGATCCCATCGAGTACCTCAGATTCGGAACTGCCTTCAGGTCATTACCAGTTCAGAGCAATGCCCTTGGCCTTACCTCTGCTCCAAGGGTATTCACAAAGTGTCTAGCAGTGGCAGTGGCCCACTTAAGGAGGCAGAGGATTGCTGTTTTCCTATCTAGACGACTGGCTCATTGTAGACCAGTCCCCAGAATAGGTAAAATCTCACCTGCAGGTCACCCAGCAGCTTCTCACCTCCCTGGGTTTCTGCTAAACCTACCAAAGTCGGTTCTGGAACCAGTCCAGGTACTCACCTTTATAGGGGCAGAATTGGACACAAAGCTAGCCAGAGCCTTTCTTCCCCAGAAGGGTAGGAATTTAGTGGCTCTGGCCTCTTCCTTCCTCTGCAGGTCTCTCGACCAGCAAGACACTCTGCAGCTCCTGGGACACATGGCTGCATCCACAGCTGTTGTGCAGGAGCCAGATTTCAGATGAGAGACATTCAGTTTCACTTGAGAACCTTTAGTCTCAGAGAAGAGACCCCTTTCCAAGTTGGTCCCAGTGACTTCGAACCTTGATCCTAGCTCTCCAGTGGTGGCAGGATCAGAGCAATTTAAGGCGGGGTCCCTTCATTTCCCTTCTCACGACTTGACTCTCACTACAGATGCTTCCCTTCTGGGTTGGGGAGGCCCACATGGGCGACCTTTCCACTCAGGGAGTTTGGTCCCCCAGGAATCTCTGCTCCACATCAATTTGCTGGAACTCAGAGCTGTCTTTTTAGCTCTTCAAGCTTTTTCTGCATCTGTCCACGACAAGGTGATACAAGTCAGAACAGACAACACCACAACAATGTGGTACATCAACAAACAGGGGCACTTCGGTCCTGGCCTTGTGCTCCGAGGCAATGAAGTTGTGGTCTCTGGTCTATTCCTGAACATTTCCCTCCATAGCAGTTCATCTTCCAGGGAAGGACAATGTCCTAGCGGATGCCCTCAGCAGGATTTCCCAGGGCCATCACGATGGTCCCTGGATCCTCAGGTGCTGGGGATAGTTTTTGCCAGGTGGGGCATCCCTCAGATAGATCTTTTGCAGCCCCAGACAATCACAGACTTCCTCTGTTCTGTTGCAGGCCTCCAGTGATGGGCTCAGTTCCCCTGGATGCCCTTCTTCTGGATTGGGAGGAAGTTCCTCTATGCTTTCCCCCTTTCCTCTCCTATTCAAAGTACTAGTCAAAATCAGATCCAGCCTTGCAGGGTGATTCTGATTGCCCGGATGGGCCAGGCAGCCTGGTACCCCTCCTTCTGTCTCTGACAGTCCATCTTCCCTGTGCCTCCCAGGAATCACAATCTGTTGACTTGTGCCCAGGGAAGGGTTTGTATCCGGACCTCAAATCCCTCAACCTCAAGGCCTGGCTCTTGAGGAGTTAAGTTGCTGATTTACACCTCTCTCAGGGTGTTCTTGAGATCTAAAGGCTTCCAGAAAGCCTTCCACTAGAGCTACTTATAGTTCTAAATGGAAAAGGTTTTCCATTTGGTGTGCTGGGAAAATATTTCCCCAGAATCTGCTGAATTGCCCATTTTGTTAGATTACATGGTACATCTTAATTCCTTGGGTCTCAGACCAGCTACCCTGAGAGTTCATTTGGCAGCTGTGTGTCTGCTTTTGTGTCAGCAGGAAAGTCATCCCCTTTCCTCTCATCCTGTGTTTTCCAAGTTTTTTAAGGGATTACTCCATACTAATCCTCCCTTTCGGGAACCGGCCCCTGCTTGGGACCTTAATGTTTGCATTGCCCAGTTAATGCAACCCCCTTTTGAACCTCTGTCTTCTGCAGAGCTTAAGTACCTAATTTGGAAAACTGTTTTTCTAGTGGCTATCACTTCTGCCAGATGCATAAGTGAATTGCAAGCCTTGTCAGTGGAGACTGACTTTATTTCTTTCCACAGGGATAAGGTAGTCCTTAGGACTAATAGGAAGTTTTGCCTAAGGTGGTTTCAGATTTCCATCTTAATCAATCTATCTCCCTTCCAGTATTTTCACTGATCACTCCTCTTGGTGAGGAGGAGGTTGCACAGCCTGGATGTTAAGAGAGCTCTTAGTTATTATATAGGCGTGCAAAGGTCTGAGTTCGTATCCTCAACTTTTCCTTACCTATGGTGAAGTTGGGAAAGGCAAACCTGCCACTAAGAGATCAATAGCCAGGTGGATTGTCTCTTGTATCCAATTTTGTTATCAGAAGTGGGCAGAGCCCCCGGTTTGAGGGCTCATTCTACCAGGGGTACAGCTGCGTCTCTAGCTGCTGCCAGATATCCCTTTATTAGAGATTTGCCAGGCTGCTACTTGGAAAGCGGTGCACACTTTACCAAGCATTACTCCCTGGATGTCCAGGCCAGGAGAGTTGCTCGGTTTTAGCACAGCTGTTCTTCAGAGCCTATTCCCTAAGTAGGTTCTGCCCCCTCCATGGAGGTACTGCTGTGTATTCTGCTAATGTCTATAATATAGCAAGACTTCATGTTGTTTGAAGAAAAAATTACTCACCTTAGTAATGTTGTTTCTTCTAATGGAGTCTTGCTATATTATAGACTTCCCCAACCTGCCCCTCTCAGAACCTCTACTTGGTGGGGTGCGGCAGCTAGTGTGGGCACTACTTATGTCCTGTTAGCATTTTGTCCCCTTTGGGACTTTGGGGTGTGTATGTATGCAGCGTGTGTGTGTTTTATTATACTTATGTTCCATTTTCATATTATTAGAATGGTGTTAGTATTTCTGGTCCCCTGACTTGAGTCTTGGGTGTTGGGACCATCAATGGTTGTTATTATTTAGGTAGCCATTTGGCTGAGTGTAGGTTACAGCTTCCACACAGACCTTAGTGAGTTTGGCTCGTAAAGATCTGACAGTTCAAGTTTGAAATGACACAGATAGAGCTGCTCGGTGCCAAAATTCTATTTTGGAATGGTTTTAACCGTTTACTCCGGGGCAGTTCTAGAGCTGGAACAAACTGCTAATGTCTATAATATAGCAAGACTCCATTAGAAGAAACAACATTACTAAGGTGAGTAATTTTTCGTATAACTGCTTGAGTGAGACCGCACCTCGAGTACTACGTGCAGTTTTGGAGGCCACATTTAAAGAGGGACATTGAACTCCTGGAGAGGGTCCAGAGGAGGGCAACCAAAATGATTTGGGGCTTGGGGTATAGGACCTATGGGGAGAGGCTCGAAGAGCTAAATTTGTACACATTGGAAGAGAGAAGGAACCGGGAGGACATGACAGAGGTCTTCAGGTACATGAAGGGATAAATAGGGGAGGAGCAGTCAGGGTGCTCCAAAGGAAGGAGGGGGGGCAACTAGAGGGCATGGGTGGAAGCTGGAGGAGGGGAGATTCAGGGAGAAAGGAGGGTGCTACTTCACTGAAAGGGTGGTGGAGCCATGGGATCGCTGCCCCAGGGGCTGGGAGGCAGAAATGGTGGAGGGATTCAAGAGGGATGGGACAGGTACAGGGTAGGGTTCTGGAAGCAAAACCAGTGCAGCGAGAATATCCGGGACTGGGAAGGGAGAAGCCAGAGAGGGAGAGGGGGCAGCAAGGTCAGCTCCCAGGGTGGGGGCTGACCAAACGAGCAGACACAAAAGACCGTTAAGCCTATTCTGCTGGCATTTTAGTATGTTAGTATGATTGCCCCTGGGATGACCTCTTGGTTCATTCTTAGCCATGTTGTTCAATTCACAGTTAAAGAGACCATCCCTTAAATGGCTTGGTTCCCTCTTTCTAGGTCCCCTATGGCATTCTCAATCTCTTATTGTGTCAGCTTCTACTGGTTTAACGCTGTCCTGACACCACAATTACCTTGAGTTGGTGATCTTTTGCCTTGCCTTCAGGGAGTCCAATTGAGTTCCCACTCTGTCCTTCACGTAAAGAGGTGCCCTCTGTAGGGCTTCAGATACCCCCCCTCCCCACACACATCCATGTTAGCACTTGACAAGGTGCTAGTGGGCCTCCTTCCCTTTCCTATTTGGGCGCTCTCCTTTCAGAACAGATTTTCTGCCTTGGCAGTCTGTGAGCTCTCACCTAGAGTTTAAGGGGTTGGGGATGGCGGGAGGTGTAGAGAATCTGCCTTTTGAATCCAGGCTGTGCAAGCGGCTCGGTTGAACCTTCTCTTCCGTTTTATCGAGTGGGATCCTTGCTCCCTTGTTTTTGGTTCTGAGCTTATAAGCCTTTAAACCAATCTCTCAATTAAACATAGAAACATAGATTTTGACTGCAGATAAGGACCGCTTGGCCCACCCAGTCTGCCCATTTCCCTACCTATTGGATAAGCTGCAGATCCTAGTTAACCAGCAGCCTACTTCTTCCTACCCCCACTCCCTAGAATTGCCTTATGACTGTCCCATGCATGCTTGAATTCCACCACTGTTTTTGACTCCACAACCTCCTCCGGAAGGCCATTCCATGCATCCACAACCCTCTTTGTGAAAAAATACTTCCTTAAATTACCTCTGGGCAACCCCCTTCTATCTTCACATTGTGCCCCTTGTTCTTGCACACCTTTTTGAAAGATGCTACCTCTTGGACTTTGTTGATTCTCTTGAGATACTTGGAAGTTTCTATCATGTCCCCCTCTCTCTCCTTTCTCGAGGCTATACATATTCAGCTCCTTAAGTCTCTCTTCATATGTCTTCCAGTGCAGGCCCTGCACCATTTTAGTGCCCTCCTCTGGACAGCCTCCATCCTGTCTATATCCTTGCGGAGATTGGGTCTCCAGAACTGCACGCAGTACTCCAGATGGGGTCTCACCAACTGTCTGTACAGAGGGATAATAACTTCCTGTTTTCTGCTGGTGATGCCTCTCCCTATGCATCCCAGTATCCCCTAGCCCTCCTTGCTGCCCTCTCACATTGCTTTCCCACCTTTAGGTCATCTGATATGACTACCCCCAGGTCCCTTTCCATTTTTGTTGTTGTTAGTATCTCACCCCCCATTGTGTACTCTTCCCTGGGTTTTGTTTCCCAGGTGCATTACCTTGCACTTCTTAGCATTGAATCTAAGCTGCCATACATTTGACCATTCCTCTAACCTTGCCAAGTCCTTCTCATCCTTTCCACCCCACTTTGTGCATCAACTCTGTTGCAGATCTTTGTGTCATCTGCAAAGAGACATACTTTTCCTTCCAGTCCCTCTGCAATGTCACTTATAAAGACATTGAAGAGGACCGGTCCTAATACTGAACCCTGTGGTACCCCACTAGTAACCCCCCTTTCTTCAGAGTGGACTCCATTTACTATTACTCTCTGTGTCCTATTCTCCAGCCAATTCTTTACCCAGGCTGTCATCTCGGGACCACTCCCAGGCTGGCTAACTTGTATATTAATCTTTTGTGTGGGACTGTGTCAAATGCCTTGCTGAAGTCTAGGTAGGCCATGTCCACAGCCCCTCCTGATCTACTACTTTGGTCACCCAGTCAAGAAATCTATCAGATTTGTCTGGCATGACCTTCCGCTGTGAATCCATGCTGCCTTGGGTCCTGAGCCCCTCTGGCCTCTAGATACTCAACAATTCTTTCCTTCAGAAGTGATTCCATCATTTTCCCTACCACTGAGGTTAAACTAACAGGTCTGTAGTTTTCTGCTTCTGCCTTGCTCCCACTTTTGTGAAGGGAATCATCTGCCTTCTCCAGTCCTCGGGTACCACCCCATCCTCCCATGATTTGTTAAAGAGGGTAGTCAGTGGTGTCACTAGTTCTACCCTTAGTTCTTTTAGAATTCTGGGATGAATCCCATCAGGCCCCATTGCTTTGTCCACCTTCAGTTTTAAGAGTTCTTTCAGAACCCTTTCTTCTGTAAATGGGCTGGTATCAACTTCTGTATCCAGAGTGTTTCTACTGTTTGTTTTAGGTACCTCCCACTTCCTTTGTAAATACTGAGCAAAATATTTGTTTAGTATCTCTGCCTTTTCACAGCCACCCTCTGCCCACCCTCCCTCCTCTTTTATTAAGCCTCACTAGCCCTCCTTGGTCTTCCTTCGCTCCCTGATGTACCTATAAAGGTTTTTCCCCTTCTTAACAGAGTTGGCTATCTTTTCCTTGGTTTGGGCCTTTGCTGTTCTGACTGCCTTCCCAGCTTCCTTTGCTTTAACTGATACAGTTCCCTGTCCTGCTCCTTCTGTGATTCCTTGTACTTCCTGAATGCTTTCTTTTCTCTTGAACCTTCTCCACTTCCTTTGGGAACCATAGTGGTTTCTTACATCGTTCGTTTGTTAATTTCTTCACACAAGGGCTTGTTACCTCTGTGATGGCAGTTTTATTATTCCCCATTGTTCTTCCACCCTCCTTCCTGCCCATTTGCTAGTGCATTCCTTAGGCACTCACCATTTTGGCAAAGTCAGCCCTCCTAAAGTCCAGTACTTTTGCCTTTGTATGTAGACTCTATTGCTGTGTTTATTGTGAACCATACTGTTCGATGGTCGCTAGTTCCCAGATGGCTACCCACTTCTACATCTGTGATCCTCTCTTCATCTCCATTTGAGAGAACCAGGTCTAAGATTGCTCCCTCTGGAGTGGGCTCCAATACTAGTTGTCTAAGGCATGCCCCTTGTAGGGCATCTAGAATAACCCCACTCTTTGAAGTGGCTGCTGCAACTGCATTCCAGTTAACATCTGGCATATTCAGATCACCCATCAGCAATATCTCCCCTTTTTCTGCCATTCTAAGTATTCTTTCTATCATTTCCTTGTCCATTTCCTCCCCCTGAGAAGGGGGTCTGTATACAACCCCTGTGCGGATTGTGGTGCCATTGCCGGTCTCCAAATTTACCCACAGTGCTTCTTCTCCTCCCTGTTTTCCCTTTTGTTCTGTTGCCTTGATTCCTTCCCTTATGTAAAGAGCTACTCCTCCTCCTCTTTTACCCTCCCTGTCCCTCCTGTAGATAGTGTATCCTGGTATGTTTATGTCCCAGTCATGGTTTTGTGTGTACCATGTTTCTGTGACTGCCACTATATCCAGATGTTCCTCCTCCATCAAGGCCACTAATTCAGGAAGCTTGTTACTCAGACTACGGGCATTGGTACTCATTGCTCTCCATTTTTTGATGGCTTTACCTTCTTTTGCAGCATCCCCCACTGACCTGTCTACTTCGGTCTTTTTCTCATTTAGTATCCTGTTTTGTAGGGAGAGGCTGGGATTTTTCTGCTGTTTATCAGTGCCTCCCCCCTTGACTAGTTTAAAAGCTTGTCAGATTGGCAGAGTTCTCTCCTCCCAACATCCCTCTTTCTCTTTTTCTCTTCTTCTTCTTTCTCTCCTTTGTCTGTTCCTCCCTTGGACCCGCCCCAGGAGTGAGGCCCTGTGGTCCCTTAGGGTAGGCATTCCTTTTTCTGTCCATTACCGGCTTATTCCTTTTTCAGTTTATATCCTTTCCTTTTTCTATCCCTCTGCTCTCTTGCCTCGCTCTCTTTTTCTTGTCCTTATTTCGCCCCTCCAGCTAACAGAACTGGGATGGAGGATGAGTCTGTGGCGCCTAGCGGCCGCCCCTCACACATCACACAATGTGTCACTCTCGATGGCACCAACCTTTCTGAAAAAAAAAAAAAACTCCCGTGTCGGGTGCGCGCCTCCAGCTTACACCCAAGCAGTAATGAATGGTGAAGATACAAGAGAAGATCAAGAATTATGGTAGGTACGTAATTTTCATTTCCTGGATCCGGGGAGGTTGAACTGCTGACAGGTGTGAGGAGCTCATCTGCAGCTTCGGTAAACACCATCTAGGAGATCAGAAGTTTACCTCTGTCTGAATTCTCTGGAGTGCAAAACTCGTTGAGAGTTCATGTACTATCCAAAAAACCTGAATTTTCTAACACAGCAGGCAAGTCGCTACAAAAATTACCTGGTACTGAATCACTTCAAAACTTTGTGACTACATTACTGGAAATAAACAACCAAGTACTGTGTGGTGAAACAATGGCTCAGGGAGTGTCGGCTTCTTCAAGTTCACAACAAACTCTTTTGTCGTCTTTAAAGAGACCGTCTCCCACAAACATATTCATTAACCCCTTACCTGCCAAAGTGCTATTTAAAAATTTAAAGGAGGCTTCATCCTCATTCAACGATTTATTTAAGTTTTTGAATTCCTTCGATGAGAAGCTGGACTCGTTAATCACTAAATCTGACGTGCTGGATACAAAGATTAAATCTGTAAGAATGGATCTGGGAAAGGTGCCAGAAGCCCAAAAGAATATTCAAGAAGAGGTGGCTGCAGTTCAACAAAAAAACCTTACTAATGAAGCAGGGTCAACTGCAAATCTAAAAGGCAATATTAGCACTTCAAAGAGACTTGTAGGTGTTCCAAAGTCCTATGATAAGGAATTTGTCTCTTTAAGAGATCTGTTGAAGGATCTTTTTATTTCTGTTCTCAAACTACCTGAGGCCAAGATTCCATTTGTGATGAGGGCTTACCAAGTACCAATGAGGAAATCTTATTCCACTCTTCAGCATAAGAACATCCAGCACAATGTGAGCTTTGGCATGCTTTCTCCAGACTCCGCTGCAGTTTTCAGTCAAGCACAGAAGGCTGTAAATTCTTTCAAATATATTTCCAGTCCCAAGAACACCATTATCTTCTCTCTTGCCTTTGATGCAGATCATGACATAGTCCTTCATACAGCTAGAAAAATGGGAGCTCTGAAGTATAAAGAAATAACCTGTCATATTTTTCCTGATATTGCACCTGCAACACTCCAGCGACGGAAACATTTTTTACAATATAAGGATGATCTTAAAGAAATCGGAGCTAACTTTAAAATATTGTTTCCAGCTAAATGCTGGCTCACTTGCAAAGAAGATAAATTATTATTCTTTGAGCCAGAACAACTGAAGTCGTATATTTTGGAGAAAAAAAATACAGAAAAATGAGGAGAAACAAGCAAGTGATCTTAATATGGAAGTAGAAATGCCCCCTTTAGAAGATGAAGATGAAGGTTGAATCCCCCCTTTTGCTTGGAATAGCGGATTAAAGAAATAATATTTGATAGATCCCGACGTCTTGCACCCAGGAATGAAGAAAAATTAATTTTTTTTCGGATGTGTATCTTTTAAGCTTGTGGCCATTACCCCGAATGTGACTTTTGATTATCATTAATATTATATTAAAGGTTCTTGCCACAATATGACCATAATGCAATTAAATTTTCTTTGAACACATGAATATAATGTGGCAAGAACCTCTTATTTCACTTGGATCCCCCCAGCATTGAGGACTTTATCTTTAAGTTATGATCATTATATAAATAATTGAAGGTGATGTATGTTTCATTAAACTGCGTAATATTATTAACTCAAGTATAAATAATTGCTTTAATATGTAAGTTACGAAAATTCAATAAAAAAGTGAGTTTTGCAAAGTCTCTTTTTTCTCTCTGCTGTGTCTCAGTCCCAGCTTTTCTTGCAGTGGTCTTCAGTGTGTCTGGCAATCTTCAGGTGTGTCAGGAAATTTGGCTTCTGTCCAAAGTCTCTGTTTAAGAGGGCTTATATAGCTCTTTTCTGCAGTCTGCAAAACTGGCCTGTGATTGGATAGGGACCGTAATATTTCCAGGTCCAACTGTTCATCTCTAGGCCGGCAGGGGTCTCTCTTGCTCTTTCCAAAGTTGCAAGTGAACCAAAATTATCAGTATTTTGATTTCCCACAGTCCCAGTTCCCTGGCTGGCTTCGATCTACACTACCTTCCTGACACTATTAAAATGGAACTAGAATGTGGCAGTTGGTAGAGAATTTAACAATAGTTTCCAAGACTGGGCTTCTGCAGAACCCTTGCTCTAAAACCATTTCTCTTTGAAATTCTAAGTGTTATAACCAGAGGAGATGGCCCTTCCATCTCCCGTCATTTATGGAATCTTCCTCTTTGGTCAGCTACCAGGAAATTCCAATTCCCTGTTGAAATTTAACTCCTGTTTACCTCCAAGCAAGTCTTTGTCCTAGGCAAAGGGGAGATGTCAGACACTGAAATACACATCAGCTCTTCTCAAGTACCCTTGCACAACTCTTTCTAAGCACCCTTGCAGAGAAATGGGCATTTTCTTTGACAAACCTTAGGTCCTGGCCTTTTTGGAAATTAAACATAAAAAAAATTACAGATAAATATGACAGCAATATGACAGCAGTTGCCAAATTGCCTCACCCTCTACAAATTTCACCTGCAGTCTTACCAGGTCCAGTTCAGACCTGTGTCCCCAGCACCACCTTTTTCCATGTCCTCCTCTCCTACTTCCTCCTCTGAGAATGAGGATTTCTTCCTCTACATATCCGCAGATGCTGAATACTCTACATATCAGCAGTTCCTCACAGAGATGCTGATGGAATTGAATGTAGGACTCTTTATAAGTCGTAGTCCTGCACTCATGTCACTGAGATTCCTTGGGGATTTCAGTGATGACTCTTTTGTTGTCACTCCTGGGCCCTGGGCCTTTGAGGAGGTATTCAGGACTGTCAGGCTCTGTCCTTTTTCCCCTTCTCCAGCCCCAAAGAATGTTCAGTGCAGGTATTGCACCCTCGCTGGGTCTGCAGGAGCTATACCTCACCCTACTTTGGAGATTCCTTGTATTGCAGACCCCAACTGGGCCTAAATGTCCTGTGCTTGACCGACCTCTCAAGGCTGATTATGCAGATATAGATGCCTGGTGGAGGAGGGTTTTCACAGTGTCATGCATGTCATGTGCATTGCTGCACACCAAGTCTATCAGGCAGCTTATAACAAGCACCTATAGTCACGGCTAGGCCAGGTCCTAGCTACTATGCCTGCCCCATGAATTAAACTGACAAGACATTTGCCTTTCTGCTCAGGGCCTGGAGCTGGTGAGGCACCATTCAAGAATATTGTACAATGCTAATGAGGTAGCTTCCAGGTTGGTAGGAACAGCAGTCTGCATTCTGCAGATGGCATGGCTTCTCCTTTCCAGGTTAGCACCTCTGGCCTGGCGTAAGGTGCTTAACTCACACTCCTAGGGGACTCACTTCTTTTCCCACAAGGTCAGGCATGAGCTGTCAGGGTACTGTCCTGCTTTCCTGCTTTCCTGCTCCCGGGCCATGGGAGCCTCCACCTGCCCCTGACCAGTCTTGGGTCCCGCTGGACCTGTGAGACATCTCTGCCTTCAGGTGGTTCTCCCCCACACAGAGGGCTGAGGGACATCGTCCCTCAGGGTGAGTCAACTCCTCCCTTTTTGGGAAAGCTTAGTACTCATTAGTGTGAATGAATGGTGAAGATTGATTCCTGGAAGATATGAAAATTATGGAGATATGAAAATTATGGACCCTATGTAACTATTGCTCTTCCAGAATATCTTCACCATTCATTCATGTGCCTGCCTGCCATCACCAACTCACATAAGAGTCACATAAGAGGCAGGGTCTCTGGGCAGCTCACACTGGCATTCTTTATGCTACTCTCTCTCGCAGATGGTTTCTCCTTGGGGACTTTCTTTCACTTCCCCTCTGCCTTTATAGTACCTCCCTCTCCTTTCTCAGGATATCTCTTGAATATATCCCTGTTGTTGCTGACCACAACTTTAGCTCCACTTTGTCTACACTTCTCAACTTTGTGCCATGTGGAAAATGCCAGCACTTGAGGCAAGGTGCAGTCAGTTTCTATAAGGGACCTGGGGTTAGTCATATCAGATGACCTAAAGGTAGGCAAGCAATGTGAGAAGGCAGTAAGGAGGGCTGGAGGGATATTGGGATGCAAAGGGGGAGGCATCACCAGTAGAAAACAAGAAGTTGTTATCCCTCTGTACAGACAGTTGGTGAGACCCCATCTGGAATACTGTGTGCAGTTCTGGAGACCCCATATCTGCAAGGACATAGACAGGATGGAGGCAGTTCAGAGGAAGGCAACTAAAATGGTGCAGGGTCTGCACCAGAAGCCATATGAGGAGAGACTAAAGGAACTTAATATGTATACCCTCAAGGAAAGGAGGGAGAGGAGGGACATGATAAAAACATTTAAGTACCTCAAGGGAATCAACAAAGTCCAAGAGGGTAGCATCTTTCAGAAAAACAGATGTGCAAGAACAAGGGGGTACAATGTGAAGATGAGGGGGGACAGCTCAGGGGCAACGTGAGGAAGTATTGTTTCACGGAGAGGGTGGTGGATGCATGGAATGGCCTTCCTGAGGAGGTCGTGGGGTCAAAAACAGTGGGAGAATTCAAGAATGCATGGGACAGACATAAGGCAGTTCTAGTGGGGGGGGTAGGAGGAAGTAGGCTGTTGGTTAACTAGGATCTGCAGCTTATCCAATAGGTAGAGAAATGGGCAGACTGGGTAAGCCAAGCGGTCCTTATCTTCCATCAAAGTCTATGTTTCTATTACAGGGAGAGGCAGGTGCTTTAGAATTTTCTGTGCCATACTCTTCAACTTGTTAGAGTATGTTTTTCTGTGCTTTACTTCCCAGACTCCCTTGACCTCAGACTGCTGTCCCTCACCCTTGAGGAAGTGTTAGTGCCTTTAACTACTCACTCAGACTCACACAGTTCCCCAATAAATGGAAATCAGCCACGGTTACCCCAGTCTACGAAGGTGGAGACAGGACTCTTCTCATGAACTACCGGCCTATCTCCATATTACCACCTCTCTCTAAGGCTCTTGAACGCATTGTAGCTGACCAGCTTACTGATTATCTTGACAAACATAAGATCCAATGTGCCCAACAACATGGGTTCAGAAAAGGGCATAGCACCACCTCGGCCCTTATGGAATTCATTGGATCTTCCTGGACATAAAGTCTCCACCACTCATTCACACTAATGGGATCTACGCCGGAGGCGCTAGGACCCAGCGGAAGCAAACTTTTCAAGAGGGCCGGCACCAGAGATGGAGCCGCGAGGAAGTGGCACCACAATCCCCAGCTTGTGCGGTAAAGACTATCTTGGCATCGACCCTCTAACCACCTCAGTTCCTTTTTTCCCGCCGTCAAGTGCGCTTCAGTGATGACGTCACTTGCCTGCCGGGAGTCAAACTTCAAACTAGCAGCTTACTTTTCAGTTTATTGTTTTGTAATTTATCTTCTAAATAAGTACTGATTATATTTAATTTTACTTATTATAAAAAAGAAGTCTTCAGCCTTCCATTGATGGAGTTGACCATGAGCAGATCAGGTCACGGTAGGGAGACTTCGTATGAAAGCTGTTCAGACAGCCGGGCTGGGTCCGGTCCACCGCACTCTCCGGAGGGAGGATCTGACAATGGACAGTCCGATGCTCAGGGAGATGGGCGGTCCCCCTGAAAGCATAAAAGGAAACGGTCCCATTCTCTGCACCATTCAGCTTCAAGCTCTTCTTCAGCACACAAGTCAAAAAAGAGAAGGCATCACTCGAGGTCGCCTTCTGGTATGTCTGCGCGTGGACGGTCGGTTATTGGGACCAGGTGCCGGTCTCCACCTCTGTCGGAGTCACCAGTTTCTGTCTCCAGTGGCTGACCTCCTCGACATCAGAGCCCGTCCCTGTCTATTGGAGGGGCTTCCGATGAGCAGTTTCACCAGTGGACTGCTATTATGGAGCAATGGGCTCGGAGGTTGGTTCAGCTGCCTGATCCAGTCACTCCGAGGCCTTTAGGCCATTTGAGGGAACAGGTAGGGCGGTTGGACCTTCCTAGTCACGCTGTGCCTTCTTCGGTGCCGTCAACTCCGCACTTAGGTGTTTTCCCCCATCACATGGCTGCGGCGCAGGGGTCCACACTGATGCCTCTATCTCCTGCCAATTTTCCTTCTTTTACCTTAAATCACAGTTTTCAGACCCTTGGGACACTCTCGGCGCCGTCCGCGGTGCCGAGGACACTCTTGGCGCCATCCGCAGCACCGGGGGCTCTGTCGGCGCTGTCCGTGGCACTGAGGGGTCTGTCGGTGCCATCTGCAGCACCAGGGGCTCTGTTGGCACCGTCCATGGCACTGGGGGCTCTGTCAATGCCGTCTGCAGTGCCTCTGGCTCTGTCGGCGCCATCTGCGGTGTCGCAGGCTCTGTTGGCATCATGTCCTCTGTTGGCGCCATGTGCTGGGCTGTTTCCGATGGCGCAGACTTCCTTGTGGTCGGAGCCGAGGCTTGGTGCGGCGTCGGCTGGCCTCCAGGGGTTCTCGACTCCAATTCTTTCCTCTTCTACTTTTCCTACTGATTTTTCACTGCTTTCCTGTCCATACAGTCCCTCCTGGACTGTCAGGAGATGATTTTGGGCCTGACCCAGATCTTCGACTGGGTGATGATGTTGAGGGAGCAGGGATCAATCTGCTGCAGAGCCTGTGGTCGAAGACCTTTCCTTTAAGTCTCTGCTTAAAAATTTAAATTTTACTCTTTCTCTCCAGACTACAGAAATCGATCCTGGGAAGCTTTTAAGACTCCAATACCTTCATGTCCCAGAGATCCCTATGGATTTAACTCCTCCGGTACAACCCTGTTTCGAGACTCTCTCTCAGATGGTATGGAACAATCCTGCTCTCATTCCTTCTGTGGCTAAGTCCATTGATAGGAAGTATGCCCCTCCCTAGGATCGCCCCATATTGGCCTCACAAGCCTTTGCTGATCCCATTGTAGTCTTGGTAGAGAATGATAAGGCCGTCCTTCTTCAGGCATCTACAGCCCGGCCTATAAATAAAGAATCTCGCAAGATAGACACCTTAGGTAAGAGAGTCTTTGCTGCCTCCACCCTAGGTATGCATATTGCCAGCTACCAGGACTATTTTTCTCAATATGAGTATGTTCTTTGGCATTCGCTCAAACAAATGGTAGAAGCTCTGCCCGAGTCGGAAACTAATTCAGAGCTACTTCAGACCTTAACCAGGGGTATCGAGTCCAACAACCAACAGGTTGAAGCTGCAATGGACGCTTTCAATACTGCTTCCCGAGTGGCGGCGGCTGGCATCTGCACCCGTCGCCACTCTTGGCTACGTACTCCAGGCTTCACGAATGATGCCCAGCAGCAGGTCATGGCTTTACCTTTCAATGGTATGTATCTGTTTGGGCCCCAGGTGGAGCAAGCTCTGGAGGCCACACAGAGACTAGGTCTGCCATTAAGATGGCTAGATCCTCACCCTGCCTCCCTCTCGGGGGTGCCAACAAGCGTCAGTTTCACAACCGTCAGTCCTTTCTGGGCGGAGGCGAGGGAGGTTTAACAAAAACCACAACCCTCAGCCACAAAAGAAAACGCAGCAGAAAGCACAAGGGCCCAAAGCGCCCAGTGCCACCTTCTGAGTTTCTAGCCCAGGTCCCACCTCAGCTGTCCGAGGGGGACTCCTCCTCAGCGGTGGGAGGACGTCTGACTCAGTTCTACAACCAGTGGAAATCCATAACATCAGACAAATGGGTCCTCTGGATAATCCACAGGGGGTACTTGCTCAATCTTTCAGAAACCCCTCCGGATCATCCCCCCAAACGACAGCCCAGGCTGTCAGCAGTACAGTCAGACCTTCTTGCTTCCGAGGTACAAGGCCTTCTAAACAACAGGGCAGTAGAAGTAGTTCCGCTGGATCAACGAAACACAGGTTTCTACTCCCATTACTTCCTGGTCCCGAAGAAAACTGGTGGCATGCGCCCCATTCTGGATCTCAGAAAGTTAAACAAATTTCTGTACAAGGAAAAGTTCAAGATGATATCACTCGTTACCCTGCTACCTTTGCTTCATCAACACGATTGGCTAGCCTCCCTGGACAAGCAGTATGCCTACCAACACATCCCTATACACCCAAAACACCACAAATACCTAAGGTTTGTGGTGTTGGGTCAACACTATCAGTTCAGAGGCCTGCCCTTTGGGCTATCCTCAGCGCCTCGAGTTTTTACAAAGTGTTGTGCAAATCTTCCTGGACATAAGTCTCCACCACTCATTCACACTAGTGGGACTAGCGCCGGAGGCACTAGGACCCATCGGGAGCAAACTTGTTGCTGGAGGGTCGGCGTGAGAGATGGCGCCGCGAGGCATGGCGCCGCGAGCAGCGGCTCGAGCGGCAATGACCATCTCGGCGACGACCCTCCAACCGCCTCAGTTCCTTTTTTCCCGCCGTCGAGTGCGCTTCAGTGACGACGTCGCTCGCCTGTCGGGAGTCAAACTTCAAACTAGCGCATAGTTTTCAGTTTATTTTTTTGTAACATTATCTCGATAGTAGTATCGCTTAATTTTATTCTATTTTCGTAAAATTTTTCTAATATTTTAACTTACTTGAAGAAGTCTCGGCCTACTGGATGGAGTCGACCATGAGCAGGTCAGGTGACGGTAGGGAGACTTCGTATGAAAGCTGTTCAGTCAGCCGGGCTGGGTCCGGTCAGCCTCCTTCTCCTCAGCGGGGTTCCGACAATGGTCAGTCCGATGCCGGGGATGGGCGGTCCCCGTCAGCATAAAATAAGCGGTCGCATTATCGGCACCGTTCGACCTCGAGCTCTTCTTGACCCACAGGTCAAAAAGAAGGCATCACTCGAGTCGCCCTCTGTGTATCTCTGGCGTCGCCGGTCGGTTATCGTAGCTAGTTGCCGTTCTCCTTCTTGAGTCGCCAACTGCTGGTGACGTCGTCCACCGACTTATCGGAGCCCCTCCGCCTGTAGGTAGGGCTCCAGATGAGCAGTTTCATCAGTGGGCCGCTCTTATGGAGCGATGGGCTCGGAGGTTGGTTCTCCTGCCTGGCTCGGTTGCCACGGAGCCCCCGGGCTCCTCCAGCGATCGGGTAGGGTGGTTGGACCTTCCTAGTCGCGCGGCGCCTTCTTCAGTGCCAGTGACTCCGCGCTTAGGTGTTTCCCCCTCACATGGCCTGCGGCGCGGGGCCACACATCCCTTATCTCCTGTTTTTTCCTTCTCTAGCTTTCCAGGTTCCTGGGGCGTTTCCGGCGCCTTCCGCGGGTCTGTTGGCTTAGCCGGTGCCGTTCCGGTGCCGCTCGGCCTTGCGCCCGCGTGGTCTCAGCGGCGCCCGTTGGGTCTGGCGGCGCCGGTGGCGGCGCTGCTTGTCCTGCGGCGCCGCTGGCGCCGCTGTCCGGCAGCGCCACTTGCGGTGCGGCGTGCCTCTTTAGCGCCCGTGCCCTCTGCGGTGCGTTTCATCCGTTTTGCCTTCTCGGCGCCGGGGCCCTCGGGGACTCTCCTTGTTTTCTGCTATTTCCTCCTCTCCTAATTTTCCTCCTTTCCTGTCCAATCAGTCCTTTCTGGACCATCAGGAGATGATGTTGAGCCTGACCCAGACCTTCGGTTGGGTGATGAAGTGGAGAAACAGGATCTTTCTTTGCTACAGAGCCTGTGGTCGAGGGACCTGTCCTTTAAGTCTCTGTTGAAGAACCTGAGATCCACTCTTTCTCTCCAGACTACAGACATCGATCCTGGGAAGATATTAAGACTCCAGTACCTTCATGCTTCGGAGATCCCTACGGATTTGACTCCTCCGATCCAGCCTTCCTTCGAGACGCTGTCTCAAATGGTATGGCATAATCCTGCTCTTATTCCCTCAGTGGCTAAATCCATTGATAAGAAGTATTCAGCTCCCAAGGATCGTCCCATTTTGGCATCCCAAGCGCTGCCGGAACCTATTGTAGTCCTGGCAGAGAATGATAAGGTCGTTCTTCCTCAAACTACTACAGCTCGACCTATTAACAAAGAGTCTCGTAAGATTGATACATTAGGTAAGAGAGTCTTTGCTGCCTCCACTCTAAGTATCGTGTTGCCAGTTATCCAAGGCTATTTTCTCCAGTATGAGTATATCCTGTGGCACTCTTTGAAAAGAATGGTTGAAGCTCTTCGGATTAGGACTCCAAGTCAGAGCTTCTTCTGACCGTTACTAGGGTATTGAGTCCAATAACCAACAGGTCAAAGCAGCTATGGACGCTTCGACACTGCTTCCGCCCAGCAGCCGCGGGTAGTTGTACTCGGCGCCATTCCTGGCCTGCGTACTTCTGGCTTCACGAATGATGCTCAGCAGCAGTAATGGCGCTGCCTCTGATGGCTCCTTTCTTTTAGGCCCTCAGGTGGAACAAGCCTTAGAGGCCACTCAGAAGACTAGGTCGGCCATTAAGTTGGCCAGACCTCCGCCTGCTCCCTCTCGGGGGCATGTGAACAGGCGTCAGTTTCATAGTCGTCAGTCCTGGAGGCAGAGGCAGGGAAGCTTCCATAAAGCCAACCTGCCCAACCTCAAAGCGCAGCAGCGCGCGGACCTAAAACTGGCGCTACCTTAGTGAATGCTGGCCCAATTCCATCCACATTGCCGAGGTGGAACTTTCTCCTCAGTGGAGTCGTTTGATGTGCTTCTACAACCAGTGGAAGTCCATAACTTCAGACAAATGGGTCCTTGGATAATTACGAGTTATTCTCTCAATTTTTGGAAACCCCGATTGTCCTCCCCAGGCGACAACCCAGGTTGTCGGCCTCTCAATCGAACCTCCTCACCGCCGAGATCCAGGGCCTTCTAAGCAACAGAGCAATAGAACTGGTGCCCCGCATCTCTCTGAGCACAGAGGTTCTACTCCCATTACTTCCTGGTTCCAAAGAAGTCTGGGGAATCGCCCCATTCTAGACCTCAGAAAGTTAAACAAATTTCTCCCCAGGGAGGAGAAATTCAAAATAATTTCCCTAGGTACCCTGTTACCCTTGCTGCATCAGCGACTGGCTGGCCTCCCTGGATATGCAGGGGCGTAACAGCATATCCCCATCCACCGACCCACCGCAAGTTCCTCAGGTTTGTAGCTCTGGGTCAGCATTATCAGTTCAGAGTCCTGCCTTTTGGGCTATCCTCGCGCCATAAGTCTTTACAAAGTGTTGTGCAGTTCTGCATGGCGCATCTCCAGGAAGATCGGACTCAGTGTTTCCCTACCTGGACGATTGGCTTCTAGCAAGCCCTTCCAGCCAAGGGACTTTGGAAGCCGTGCAAAGCGACTTCTCGTCTTCTTAGATCCATGGGAATTCTGCTGAATTTGAAAAATCACAACTTCAGCCCTCCCAGAGGCTCCTTTTCACAGGGGCCTTCTAGACACCTCTTCCATGAAGGCTTTCCTTCAGAGGACAGAGGCTTCGACATCCTTGGGATGGCCCGTTACATCAGGGAGAACCAATCGGTCACAGCTCTCGATGCAGCGCATGTTGGGTCTCATGGCGTCCTCGGTGTTCACTGTACCCTTGGCCGGTTGCACATGAGAACCACCCAATGGATGCTCTCCACTCAGTGGTCTCCGACCTCTCACCCCAGTCTTATCCCATCAAGGTGATGGGAGCCCTTCGAAGGTCTCACCTGGTGGACTCAAGAGAACAATCTCCTGGAAGGGTTCCCTTTGCTCCCCGGATCATCAGATCTCCCATCACCACAGGCAGCAGCTAATGGGATGGGGGCTCACTGTCGCTCCCTCCACACTCCAAGGTGTATGGACTCAGTTGAAACTCTTCTCCACATAAATGTCCTGGAGATGAGGCGGTCCTCGCGATCCGAGCTCTGAAGGATATCCTTTGTCCAAGAACATTCTCCTTCAAGCGGACAACAAAGCTGTAATGTATTACATCAACAAGCAAGGCGGTGCTCATTCTTACCCCTTTGCAGGGAAGCAATGAGGGTGTGGGAGTGGTGCTTGAGCACAAGTCTCTGATTCAGGCGGTTTATCTGCCAGGTATACAAAACGATCTAGCAGATCACCGCAGAGCAGGAGGCAGACCCTCACAGTGGTCTCTGATCCAGCCGTAGCTCAGTCACTATTCAGAAGAGTGGGGACTCCAGACCTGGACCTTTTGCATCCCCCTCAGCGAAAACTGCCTCTCTTCTGCTCCAGAAATCCAGGGCCTGGCATTTTCTGTCAGGATGCGTTCAGGCTGCAGTGGACAAAACATTTCTTTATGCCTTTCCACCGATCCCTCTAATCCAGAGAGTTCTCCTCAAGTTCGAGTCTCAGGGGACCAAAATGATTCTCATTGCTCCCTCCTGGCCTCGGCAACTATGGTTTCCTCTGCTCAACAGTATGTTGGCAGCCTCTCGAGACCACTTCCCTTGCAAATCAACCTTTTGACTCAGGGTTCGTTGGTCCATCCCAACCTGAAATCACTTCACCTTTATGCTTGGCTCCTGAAGAGGTAGAAGTGAATCGATTCAACGTCTCTCGTAGAGTCTCGGACATCCTTCTGGCTGCGTGGAAGCCAGCCACCCGAAAAACGTACGCTTCCAAATGGAAACGCTTTTCTCTCTGGTGTGCAAAGTCCTCTTGGAATCCCTTTTCCTGTCCTCCTGACAAGGTTCTGGAGTATCTTTTGGACCTATCAAACTCAGGTCTCCAGTACTCCACAGTTAAAGTTCACCTTAGTGCCATCTCAGCGTTCCATGAGCCGGTTTCTTCCTTGACTCTGGCTCCAGCTTCCTATGGTGAAGAGATTTCTTAAGGGATTCTTCATACCAGACCCCTGTTAGGCGTCCAGTTAGCAACCTGGGACATTAACCTGGTGCTGGACATGCTCACTGGAGAGCCTTCGAGCCCTTAGCTACCTGTGAGCTAAAATTTCTTACCTGAAGACTGCCTTCCTGGTGGCCATTACCTCAGCCACGCGAGGTCTCGAATTCATGCCTTGGTGACGGACCCTCCGTATACTGTATTCCATAGAACAAGATAGTTCTCCGTACTCATCCTAAATTTCTTCCCAAGGTTGTGTCAAGAATTCCATCTAAACCAACCTCTGGTACTTCCCTCTTACTTCACTAATTTCCAAAATGAGAGGAGCGATCTCTTCATTCCTTGGATGTTAAGAGAGCCTTCGCGGTTCTATTTAGATAGAACCAAGAATTTTCATGAAGACTCAGCAACTGTTTGTTTCTTTCAGCGACACCCAGCTGGGTCAACCCGTCGCTATTAGATGCATCTCATCATGGTTAGTGGCATGCCTTCGACATTGCTACTCCATGGCTCAAGTTAAATTGGAGGGTAGAGTGTACGCTCACTCTACTAGGGCGGTCGCGGCATCTTTAGCAGAGATTCGCAATGTTCCAATTGCGGATATCTGCAACACCGCCACCTGGAGCTCAGTGCATACCTTCGTTAAGCATTATGCACTGGATGTTCATGCCAGGCGACATTCCGCAGTCGGCAGAACTATCCTTAATGGTCTTCTATCTTAGACGCGTGAGCTCTGGCTCTCCTGCCGCCCTTTTGGGGGATTATCAGCTTGGTACTCTCCCACTAGTGTGAATGAGTGGTGGAGACTTATGTCCAGGAAGATATGAAAATTACGTACCTACCGTAATTCTTGATCTTCTTGGACGAGTCTCCACCACTCATACGCCCTCCATCCCGAGCTCACCGCTGTGTTGGTCTTCACTCCCTCAAATCTTTAGGCTGTGAGGACTTCTTTGCTGACCCTTCTTACACGGGTCGTACGGACTATCTTATGTCCGTTTTTTAAGGTTAGATTTACTCTTTACGTTAGTTGCGCTGCACCTCCTTGGTAAAAAAGGTACTGAGGCGGTTGGAGGGTCGTCGCCGAGATGGTCACTGCCGCTCGAGCCGCTGCTCGCGGCACCATGCCTCGCGGCGCCATCTCTCTCGCCGACCCTCCAGCAAAAAGTTTGCTCCCGATGGGTCCTAGTGCCTCCGGCGCTAGTCCCACTAGTGTGAATGAGTGGTGGAGACTCGTCCAAGAAGATCAAGAATTACGGTAGGTACGTAATTTTCATTTCTCGTGGTGCATCTCAGGAAAATCGGAATACAAGTGTTCCCATATCTGGACGACTGGCTCCTAGCAAGTCCCTCCAGACAAGGAACTCTGGATGCCGTAGCCACGGCCTCAGATGTCCTCACATCCATGGGAGTTCTGCTAAATCTCAACAAATCACAGTTGCAGCCCTCCTAGAAGCTCCTCTTTATAGGAACACTTCTGGACACCTCCTGTGCAAAGGCTTTTCTCCCAGAGGACAGAAGGAGCGATATCTTACAGATGACCCGATACATCAGCGAAAACAGCTTGATTCAAGCTATCTCGATGCAACGGATGCTGGGTCTCATGGCATCCTCAGTGTTCACTGTAATCTTAGCACATCTCCACATGAGAACCTCTCAGTGGATGCTCAGTACTCAGTGGTCCCCAACCACTCACCCTCAGTCCTTTCCCATCAAGGTGATAGAACGTCTGAAGAGGTCACTTGCCTGGTGGTTGCAGGAGGACAACCTTCTGGAAGGATATCCCTTTGCTCCTCTGGATCATCAAATCTCCATTACCACAGACACGTCCCTGATGGGGTGGGGAGCTCATTGCCAGTATCTCCACACCCAAGGTACGTGGACTGAGGATGAGTCCCAGCTTCACATAAACGTCCTGGAAATGAGAGCCATCCTCTATGCAGTCCGAGCCTTGAAGGACATACTCTGTCACAAGAACATTCTCCTTCAAACGGACAACACAGCTGTGATGTATTACATCAACAAGCAGGGTGGTGCACACTCTTACCCATTATGCAGGGAAGCTATGAGAGTGTGTGAATGGTGCCTGGAGCACAAGGCTCTAATCCACGCGGTTTACCTGCCAGGAGTACAAAATGAGCTGGCAGACCGTCTCAGCAGAACAGAGACTGATCCTCACGAGTGGTCTCTCGACTTAACCGTCATTCAGTCACTCTTCAAAGAATGGGGAACTCCAGACCTGGACGTTTTTGCGTCCCCACTCAGTGCAAAACTGCTTCTCTTCTGCTCCAGAAATCCAGGACCTGGCATTTTCTGTCAGGATGCATTCAGGCTGCAGTGGACAAGACGCTTTCTATATGCCTTTCCTCCTCTTCCCCTAATTCAGAGGGTACTCCTCAAATTCGAGTCTCGGGGACAAAATTATCTCATTGCTCCCTTCTGGCCTCGGCAGATATGGTTCCCGCTGTTCGACAGTCTGTTGGAAACCCTCCCAAAGGCGCTTCCCCTTCAGACGAATTTTCTGACCCAGGGTCCTATGGTCCATCCCAATGTGAGGTCGCTTCACCTTCACGCTTGGCTCCTGAAGAGATAGAGGTGAATAGGCTCAATGTTTCTCGTAGGGTTTCAGATATTCTTTTTGCTGCACGTAAGCCAACCACTAGAAAAACCTACACAGCTAGATGGAAGTATTTCTCTATCTTGTGTGCAAAATCCTCTTTGAACCCTTTTTCCTGCCCACTAAATAAAGTCTTGCAGTACCTTTCAGACCTCTCAAATTCAGGTCTGCAGTACTCCACAGTCAAAGTTCATCTTTGTGCCATTTCAGCTTATCATGAGCCAGTACTTTCCATGTCACTGGCTCAGTTACCTGTGGTGAAGAGGTTTCTTAGGGGTATTCTGCATACTAGACCTCCTATCAGATGTCCAGTCGCAGCCTGGGACATTAGCCTTGTGCTAGACATGCTCACTCGAAAACCTTTGAGCCTCTAGCTACTTGCGAGTTGAAATTCCTTACTTGGAAAATGGCCTTCCTGGTGGCCATCACTTCAGCCCGTTGAGTTTCTGAAATACATGCACTGGTCACAGACCCCTCGTACACTGTATTTCAAAAAGACAAAGTAGTTCTTAGGACTCATCCTAAGTTTCTCCCTAAGGTTGTCTCAGAATTCCATCTAAACCAACCTTTAGTCTTTCCTACCTACTTTGTGAACTTCCAGAATGAAGGGGAGTGTACCCTTCATTCTCTGGATGATAAAAGAGCACTGTGATTTTATCTAGATAGAACAAAAGAAGTTTGCAAGGTTCAACAAATGTTTATTTCCTTCAGCGAGACCCGGTTGGGTCAACCTGTCGCTATTAGATGCATTTCAGCGTGGCGCATGGCATGTCTTCGCCACTGCTATTCTATGGCACAGGTTAAGCTGGAAGGCAGAGTGTACGCTTACTCTACTAGAGCAGTCGCGGCATCTCTGGCGGAAATCCACAACGTGCCCATTGCAGATATTTGCAATGCGGCTACCTGGAGCTCAGTGCATA
The DNA here is from genome assembly GCA_016271365.2 of Neoceratodus forsteri. Taxonomy (NCBI): domain Eukaryota; kingdom Metazoa; phylum Chordata; order Ceratodontiformes; family Ceratodontidae; genus Neoceratodus; species Neoceratodus forsteri. Next base: position 1,320,191,720 of record CM028131.1, read on the forward strand.
CTTTCGTTAAGCACTACACCTTGGATGTCCATGCCAGACGACATCTGTCGTTTGGCAGGACTATTCCTAATGGACCTCTGTCCTTAGTATGTGAGCTCTTATTTCCAGCCACCCATCTCGGGGGGGATTATTAGCTCGGTACTCTTCCATTAGTGTGAATGAGTGGTGGAGACTTTATGTCCAGGGAGATATGGAAATTACGTACCTACCGTAATTCTTGATCTTCTTGGACAAAGTCTCCACCACTCATTCACACATCCACCCACCATCCCCCAAGCTCACTTCTCTGTTTTTGGTCTTCACTCCCTCAATGGCTGGGCTATGAAGACTTCATTGTTGACCCTTCTTACACGGGTCATTCGGACGATCTTATGTCCAATTTTTATGTTAGTCCTTCTAGGTTAGTTACGCTGTACCTCCTCGGAAAAAAGGTACTGAGGCGGTTGGAGGGTCGACACTGAGATAGTCTTTGCCACACAAGCCGGGGCTCGCGGTGCCGCTTCCTCGTGACTCCATCTCTGGCGCCGGCCCTCTTGAAAAATTTGATCCCGCTGGGTCCTAGCACCTCTGGCATAGATCCCATTAGTGTGAATGAGTGGTGGAGACTTCGTCCAAGAAGATCAAGAATTACGGTAGGTACGTAATTTCCATTTCTATACACAGCTCCCTGGACCATGGTCAATTACTTGGTGCTGCCTTCATCGACTTGACAAAAGCATTCAACATGGTCCATCACCCTCTACTACTGGAACAACTATTTAATGCAGGGCTCTCCTCTGACTCCACTGCCTGGTTTAAAAGTTATCTGGACAACTACACTCAACAAGTCAAAATTGCCAATGTCCTCTCTGACTCAAGACCTGTTCGCTCTGGGGTTCCTCAAGGGTCCATCCTCAGGCCCACTCCTATTTAGTCTCTTTCTAAACAGTCTCCCAAGCTCCTGCCCTGAACAAATCCTACTCTATGCAGATGATGCCATAATTTACACAACTCACCCAGAGCCTATACCCCTTGAGAACCAGCTACAACTCAGATTTGCCTCGGTAGAGAAACGGTTTAGTCATAACAAGTTGGTACTAAACTATAAAAAAACTAAGCTTATGCTCTTCAGCAGCTCCCATAATAAGCACAGGAAACATCCTCTGACTATCATTAACTGCCTTGGTACTGCCCTTGAACAGGTACAATTTTTTTTAGTATCTTGGAGTCACCATAGATAGCAACCTATCATATGGGATGCATATAGATAACATTTCTAAAGCTGTAAATATTCGTATTGGTCTACTCTACAGACACAGGTGATCTCTGACCCCTGAAGCCTTAAGGATAGCTGTGCAGAGCTCTATTATTTCTATAATTGACTACTGACTGATCATCTATGGCTCTGCGACTGATACTGCCCTCGGCATATCTCCACTGCTCTTAACAAGGCATGTCGTCTCATCTCAGGAGCCCACCATCTCACTCACACGTGTGACCTCTATGCCCTAAACAGTTTGCTACAGCTTAAAAATCGCATCAAATATTAAACTTGCCTGATGGCCAAGAAAATAACCTTAGGCCTCTTGCCAGCTTGAGTACAAGATCTTCTAAGCCCCCCTTGTAATCCACGCTGCACCCGAGGTTCTAATTCCCAGCTCCTACAGGTCCCTCATTGCCGAACCACCCAGGGTCAACGATCATTCGCCTATAGGGCTCCCCTCTGGATGAATGCTCTCAACAGTGACATCACCTCCAAAACTAAGCTGGGCCCATTCAAAGTCAAGCTTCAGTCACTACTCTCTACAGCTAGCACCTGTGATTGTCTCCCTTAACCCTGTTTTCCCAAACCTCAACCTTGGCACTCAACCTTTTTCATAGTAACTTAGCACTCTTGCCTCCCACCCCTTCCTCTGCATCCCCCTACCCCCTCGCCACCCTTCCTCCCCCTTCCCTTGCCCCACCTCTCCTCACGTCCTCCACTCCCACCCCCTCTCTTAACTCTTTCCAGCCCACCCTCCCACATCTCTTCCTACACCGTGTGCCCTGTTTGTCTTGACAAAGCCTGTGGCCAATATCAATGTATTGTATGCATTTTCCTGTGCCTGAAACTGATTACCATAATGTGTCTCTGTTGCTTTACGTTGACTGTCCATTATGATTTTGTGTCTGGCTGGCTCATGTGCACAGCGTCAGTACATCGGCTTCATGGGTAGCACTAGCACCAATGTCAGTCCCCTTCAAGCTGCAAAAGATTTTTCTCTTACGGGGTCCTAGCGCCTCCAGCTGAGACCCATTATTGTGAATGAATGGTGAAGATATTCTGGAAGATCAACAATTACAGTGAATATGTAACTTTCATTTCCAGTTTCTCGATTATCTATGTCCCTAGGCTCAGAACGTCAGAGAGTTTGAACCAGTCCAAGTACTGATTGCATGAACCCTGTGCCTTTACTGCCATATCATTTTCAGCTGCAGTACAAACTCAGCACCCCCAGACTACACTCTGCTTAAAATCCTTGGTTTATTAAGTAAAAAGTTTGTCTTAAGTCTAATTGAACATGTACTGTGTTCCGATTATGGCACAGATCAGTTTAACGTAATTGTTGTCGATTTTTTTGCAGTTCCTAAGAATTGATTGCAGTTGGTTTCTTTTGTTGATTTCAGTTCCACTTTTTAAAGGGAACTATTTTTTTCTGATGCTTTTCGGCTTTTTGGGGTTCCAAACCGCAACTGGTAGTAGTAATAGATTTTATTTCTTTGTGGCACCCTTTCCCTGAGGCTTGGGGCACCATTACAACAGACAGTGATAGTAAAATAAAATAAATCTCATAGCAAATAAATCCCACATTATAAATTTAAATAAGTCTCAACTATGTTAAAATACAGATATAAATAAATATCAACAGCTATCAAAAAAATCTCACTGGGGATGGCAAAGCAAGACTCTTACTCTCCACAAGCCTATGCAAACAAATAGGTTTTTAAACTCCTTTTAAAGGCTCTGCTGAGTGGACCTCCATCAGGGCTCTCAGGAATGAATTTCAAAACTGAACCTGCAGTCTCAAAAGTCCAGTCCCCTGAGGTTTTTAACATGGCCCTGGGAATGACCAGGAGGACCTTTTCAGTGGAGCGGAGAGGCCGTGAGGGCCTGTAAGGGTGCAGGAAATCACTCAGGGAACCCAGTCCCAGCCCATGTAGGGCCTTAGTAACTCAACTTTAAAAGAGGTACACCACTTAACCGGCAGCCAGTGCAGATCATGCAATGTTTGGGACATGTGACTTGACCTCAAAAGAGGCCGGTCAACAACCTAGCAGCTGTGTTCTGCACCAACTGCAGGTGATGCAGCGTGCCTCCACTGACCCCAAGGTATAGAGCATTACAGTAGGCCAGCTGTGAGGTTACAAAAGCATGCACCAGTGAGGCAAGTTTTTCGTGGGGAATAATGGATTTAATCTTCCAGATGTTCCTGAGATGATAAAAGCCATTCTGGACTACTGCTGATACCTGCTGACCTATTAGGGAAAAAGCTGATACTTTTAAAACTATTTCTGCTTGTAACAGCTTAGGTCACAGAAACCCCAAAAAACAGAGGCCCACCAGGTTTTAAAAAGTGTGTGGACTGTGGTGGTAAGGTCTCTGAGGACAACAGGCTGAAATGTAAATCCTGCCTTAGATTCAGTCATAAAACAGTGAAAGGATATAATATAAGAGGTTGTCACTTTCAGCAGGTGTGTACACAGTGCTCACCAGTAAAGAAAATGTAGTTAATATGCAGAGAATCAGTAATGTTCATGTCTCTCCACTGAATTCGACTAAACATTACACCAGTGGCAGTACCAGTAAATCTAAGAGATCAGCAGAGGAGTCTCATTCATCTCTTGGTGCCACTGGAGCTAAGATATCACACATGGAGAAGAGAGTGGTGAAAGATCCAAGGACTAATAAACTCCTTAGTGTGGAAACAGACAGCCAGGCAGTGGGAGTGAACTGATGCATGATCCAGGTAGTAAACCTACTTTGCTCCTATCAGACTGGCATGTCCCTCATTTGGGCAGACAACCAACCTGGCTGAATTTATACAGAGGTGTTAAATATTTCGGGCCATGCTGCAAATGCAGGGTTCTTCAGTACTTCTCACTGCACCCCACCCCACCCCGATCTGAAGAATGCGATAAAGAGGAGGAATTTATCAAATTCAGTACAGAGACAGAGTATGATATTGCATCACTCCTGATAATGCAGAGGATGAAGAATTTGGCTCTGCTCCTCATCCTATGGAAGACTATTATTAAAATAAATTTGTCAAAGATATGTGTGACCAGTTGGCTGTAGAAGAGGAAATTGTTCGAGCAACCACTTCCACAAGCAAAATTTCTGAAACAAAACCTGGACCTGATAACTTCTAGAGGGATATCTCACTATCATTGTAGAAGTTAAGTCTGCAAACATTTTTAAACATTTTTAAATAGCCTGCTTCAGCACAGGCAGTAGGGAAAAAAATAGATACGAGATATGCTTTACCTAGAGAGGGTGCTTAATTATGTTTGCTTGCGTATGCGCAAGAAACATGATGTGACAGTTTAGGAGAGAAGCGGGTTGTGGAGGCGCAGCAATGTTACAGCCAAGGGAGGCACTGCATTTGGGGGCTTGGCACTGTTGGACCAATGGAGGCACAGTGTGCTGATGACACTGGTCTCCAAAAAGTGCACCAAGTTGTAACGTTTTTGCTGCAGCAATCAGGGGCCGCCCCGTCATTGCAGCATCAGTCATTCTGCTGCAATGAGGGAGCGACCCGTCATTGCAGGGCAGAATGTTAGCTAGCCTAATACTGTTTGTGAACATGGCGGGCGACTTGCCGCCATGTTCACAAACAATATTAGGCAGCCTCCCTGTCCCGAGGGGGTGCCCAATCCCCCTCGGCAGCATGTGCCCCCAATCCCCGCCAGCTTCAGTGCCCGCAATGTTTATTTAGCTGACAGGGGAGCCCACTCCCCATCGGCAAGATGTAACCCCCCCTCACCCGTTGTCTGCCCACGAGGCCCACCCCACTGGCATGATGTAACCCCCGCCGGCGGTTTGTTGCCCGGCCGACGGGCACCCAATCCCCGTCGGCATGTTGTTCCCCTCCCCCATTTTCTTGTGTGCCAACGGGATGCTCAGTCCCTGCTGGCTTCAGCTGGCCCCCACCAAAAAGAGTCCCTTGGCACGCTGGGAGCCCACCCCAGTGTGCCAAATGCCCCTGTAAAATTGGAAACCATCCCACGTTGTCTTTTTCTTTTTTTTTTTCCCCTGTAAAGAAAAAACGGTTCCTCGCGGTCTGCCAGAGCCCCCTGCCACAACTCACGCCCACCCACTGCGCACTCTGCCTCCCCTCACCCCCCGACCCCATACTTTCCTCCAGAGCTTGGCGTGATGATCTTGGTGGACCGGGAACACGTTTGCACTCTTCAAAGCCGACCACGAACTGAGGAAATGCCGATAAGCTGTATAATGTAATAGATAGTTTTTTTTTTTTAACTTTGCTGCATATCTCAGGCATTGTTTGGAATTTTGGCACCAAATTTTCAACATAGGGTTTTTGGGACCCCTCCTCATGAATTCTGTCACTGTCGTGGCGTTAATCGGGCCCCAAGGGTGATTTCGCGGTCACTGCACAACAGCACCTTTTGGGACCGATTAACGCAATGACAGTGCCAGTGTTCATAAGGTGGGCTCTCAAAAAGCCTATGTTGCAAATTTGGTGAAAACATTCTTAAAAATGACTGTTTTACGAGCGTGCATTACGCAGTTCCTACGCACGCTCGTAAGATCGCAAATTTGTAACATTTGCACTCCAGATTTTCAACATTGCCATTTTATCACACCTACTTTTGAGCAGTATAGCTGTCATTTTTCACCTCACCCAAAATGCGTTTCCGCGCATGTAACGCACAATGGCGCAGTCAGTGTGCGAAATCAATGTTTGGGACAGATTAAGAAAATCACAGTGACACTGTTCATGAGCAGAGGTCTTACAATGGTTATGTTGAAAATTTGGTAAACAAATTCCTTAAAACGACTGTTTTACGAGCGTGCGTTGCGCAGTTCCTACGCACGCTCGTAAGTTCGCAAATTTGTAACATTTGCACTCCAGATTTTCAACATTGCCATTTTATCACACCTACTTATGAGCAGTACAGCTGTCATTTTTCACATCTTGTCCAAAATGTGTTTCCGCGCATGTAGCGCACAATAGCATAGTCAGTGTCCGAAATCAATGTTTGGGACAGATTAAGAAAATCACAGTGACACTGTTCATGAGCAGATGTCTTAAAATGGCTATGTGGAAAATTTGGTAAAAATTCCTAAAATGCCTGTTTCCACGAGCGTCCGTTGCACAGTTCCTACGCACGCTCGTACCTTCGCACATTTGCAATATTTTCACTCCAGATTGCCAACACTGCCATTTTCCCACACCTCCTTATGAACAGTACAGCTGTCATTTTTCACATCCCGGCCCAAATGTGTTTTTGAATTTCTGGCACAGACAAGCGCGGTCGTGGGAAATCTGTGTTCGGGACACATTAGGAAACTCACACTGACACTGTTCATTAGCAGAGGTCCTAAAATGGCTATGTTGAATATTTGGTGACAAAAGTCCATAAACTAACTGTGTTACGAGCATGCATTGCGCAGTTTCCACGCACGCTCGTAACTTCGCACATTTGCAATATTTTCACGCCATATTTTCAACATTGCCATTTTTCCGCACCTCCTTATGAACAGTACAGCTGTCATTTTTCACATCCTGCCCGAAATGTGTTTTTGCACTTCCGGCACAGAATAGCGTGGTTGCTATGGGCAATCACTGTTTAGGACACATTACAAAAATCACCGTGACACTGTTCATTAGCAGAGGTCCTAAAATGCCTATGTTGAACATTACGTGATGAAAGTCCATAAAATGACTGTGTTACGAGTGTGCGTTGCGCAGTTTCCACGCACGCTTATAACTTTGCACATTTGTAATATTTTCACTCCAGATTTTCAACAGTGCCATTTTCCCACACCTTCTTATGAACAGTACAGCTGTCATTTTTCACATCCTGGTTGAAATGTGTTTTTGCAGTTACAGCGTAGAATACTGTGGTTTCTGTGGGACATCAGTGTTCATCACACAGTAAGAAAATCACAGTGACACTGTTCATGACCACAGGTCATTAAATGCCTATGTTGAAAATCTGGTGATGAAACTCCATAAAAAGACTGTGTTATGTGCACGCGTTGCGCGGTTTCCACGTATGCTCGGAAGTGCAAGCATTTTTAATATTCCCACTACACATTTTCAACATTGCCATCTCTTCATACCTCCCTATGGATGGTACAGCTGTCATTCTTTACATCCTGCCCGATCTGTGTTATCGTACATGTGGTGCAGAATGGCACTGTCACTGTTGGAAGTCAGTTTTCAGGACACATTGACATAATCACACTGCCACTGTTCATGACAAGAGGTCCCAAATACTATCATGAGGTGGGGTCACAAAAAGGCCATGTTCAAAATTTGTACTGTGAATACCAACAAATGCCTGAGACATTACGGTTTCTAACCATAACGTCCTACCCTGTACAGACAGACAGGCATCGGGGTGTGCCTTTGGATTGCCAACTGTACTGCTCATGCCATCCCACCCCCCAGCCACTGACAGGCATCGAGGTGTACCTTGGACTCTTCGTCCCAAGACTTTACCCCATTCTCCTATGCTGCACCCATTTCAATGTATGTCCTTATGGAATGGGGTGACTGTAAAGCCAAACACCCAAAGGCACAGCTCAACATGTGTCAGTGTCTGCAGAATAGGGTGAGGTGACATGGCTTGACCGTCATGGGTGACGACCCAAAACCTTACCCCAAATCCTGTCCATCTCTACAGGATGGAGGTGGGGTTCATGTGAAGTTCAGTACTTCACTGCCACTCCTATTCTGCATCTGTCTGACTCCTGCAATTCTAATGCTAATACCAGCAAGCAAACATTCGGCATTGACAAATCCTTGTTTATATTGGCACATCCTTCTCCCAAAGGATTTGAACCAGCAGCAGCTTGTCAAAAAGCTAGGGCTTCCTAACAAACATTAAAGAAAACTTGAGTTTATGCAGAAAAGAGCTATTCATCTGGAACCCTGGCACTAAGGCAAGTTTCCTATACTGGCTGCTCTTCAAATTATCAATTTCTCTCTGGTCTTCCATACAGTCTGTTTGAGAATATGCCACAAGAAGACAAAGCACATACTGCGCATGTAGTACAGGCTGGCCTAGATGGTAGGAAGGTAGATCAAATTTTATTCATATTACAATGTGAACAGGATAGTACTCCACTGAGTAACAAGACTCATTTACAAGGAGGTCCACAAAGCAGAGACAGTAGTTACACGTACAATAAACATACTAAAAATTTACAGAAACATATATTATAAATCAGTATTAGCTTATCAAAAAGACACTTCCTATTACATTTCACAACTTAAATTATTTAAAAAAATGTGCAAACATTTCAATGAACACGCAGACTAGAAATTCCTTTCCTATTTTACCTCAAAATACAGTTCATTAACGTGCATATTTTATTATGCCTAAAAATGCAACATATTCTTATTCTTAAATCATATATTGACTCCGAATTTCTTTACTATAAAATATTGATGTAAGCAGCATATTCTTGGTTCATACATCAGATGCACAAACCATTTTTTATTGAAAACAAATTTGTGGGGATATTCACCCACTTCAAATCTAGAGGCATGGAATTCCAAACTTTGGGACCCCTATAAAGGTAGATGCTTCTGGGTAGCAAATTTGGACGTTTGTTGATTTAAATGCTCCTGCTATCAGAACTGTGAGTCATGCAGTTGTCACAAGAGGATTTGTTTGACTCAGGACAACTAATCTGTCTTCTGACTTACAGTAAATAACTTCTGGTTTTCCCTTTGATGGGACACACTGTTCAGGGACAGAACAGCAGTATATAAGGAGAAGGTCAAAAAGCAAAAGACCACAAGCATGCCCCTCACCTAACAGAATGGCAAAGGTTGTAGTTACTTTTTTTTTTTTGGTGTTGTCTGCTCTGTTCTTCCTCCCGCACTCCTGGCACCATCTCCCTCCATGTCCGACCCCGATCTCCTGGCTTCCCCCCAAGGCAGGCCACAGATACCAACTCCCCGATGGAACACATCTAGAGTACCAGTTGCATCGCCATGACCAACAGGACTTCCTGGGCTTACCCCGGGTGTGGCTGCGCGGGGAAACCCGCTCCACTCAGGAACACCGTCCTGATGGGATCAGGCAGTTCGGGGTCAGCAGTGCAGGAGGTGGGCATCATACATGAGTTGGCTGCATTTTTTTATTATATGCTAGACTTCCATGGGGGCATGCAATGACAGCCAGCATCCACCCCGCCCCCCCATGAGGTACGTTTCTGGCAGTGGTGGCACCCCCAGCCTCTACCAGAGGTCCACAATGCGCCAGACCCTCTTTCCCCTTCCCCCTGGAGAAGGAGAGCAATCCCTTAGATGCCCAGTTCTTTTCCCCCTGGTTGACCCTCCAACTCCCAAGTCCGTCTCCAAACCCGGGATGTCGGCAGCAGAGGTTGTAGTTACTTTAGACCTCCAGAGGAGGTTATGAGTGGGGTGTACAAAGCACACCCTACTTGTAAATGAATTATTCCTTGATGAGGGGTGCAACTAGAGGTAAAGGTAAGAGAAGACACAGACCCCAGGCTTTCTCTCCTCCTTCTGCTTCTACAAAGACTACTGTTTTGGCATGGGGAAGAATCACTACAGACTAGTGAATCCTGGAAATAACAGAAAAGGGACTCACCCTGCAATGTGTAAAAAAATTACAAAATGTCAAGTCCTTACAAAACAAAGGTCTTTATCAGCAGAAAACTTGCTTTTCCTTCAGATAGAAGTTGAAAAATTAACTCCAAAAGCAATTAAGCATGATCTTCCTGGACTAAGTCTCCATCACTCATTCACACTAGTGGGATAGCGCTGGCGGTGCTAAGACCAAGCGGGAGCCTAACATTTTCTGAAGGGTCGGCTCCGAGACAGGACCACGCATGCACGGTGCCGCGAAACTAACTCACACCTCCGTAGGCTATCTTGGCGTCGACCCTCCAGCCGCCTCAATTCCTTTTCTCCTGCCATCGAGTGCGCTTGGATGTCAACATCACTCATCTGCCGGAGTCTAAGTTTTCATCTATACGAGAGCAGCTTTTTTATGTTTAATTTAATATTTTAAGTAGTAATTTCTTATTTTATGAACAAGAAGAAGATTATGAAGAAGAAAAAGAAATTCTTTCCTGCCATCAACGGAGTCATCCTTTGACAGTAGCGGTAACAGTAGGAGGACTTTGAAAGTTTTTATGGTACAGGGCTGTGTCCGGTCCTTGCGCCCTTAATTATAACAGGGGTCGACTAGTTCAGTCCTGTGCTCAGGGGGGAGGACAGTCCTCCAAAGCACAAATCTAGCGGTTCCGGGGATCCGGTTCCGCTTAACCTCAAGCTCCTCTTCCTCGTTGGGGGAAGAAGAATTGGTGCCACTCGAAGCTGCCCGTTGGTACATCTGCACGAGGATTGTTTGTCGGGAGGGGCGATGAGCCTGAACCGACTTTGGTGGGTTCCTCTTGGCCCCACTCCTAACAGCTGCATTCTCGACTCCGAGCTCCATCTCTAGTCCTCGTTGGAGCTCCGGTGGGAAGTTTCACCTCTGGGCCGCTCCTGTGGAGTAGGGGGTTTGACTTTCCAGTTGTCCTGGTTCTGTTCCTGATTTCGGGACCTCTGGGCCTTGGAGCCGTTGGACCGAAGCCGGGTCGATTGGATCACGATGGGCGAGGTGCCTTCTTGGTGCCTTTGCCATCGCATCGACCCCTCGTACCTACCCTCCTCTCCCGTTTCCATGTAGGGGCCGGCATGGGCACCACCTTTTTCCTTCTCCCCTTCTCAGAATTTCCATTGGTATTTCCTTTGGCACCGTGATTCGGCACCATGGCTTGGTGCCTTTGTCTGCGCCACGCCTCGGTGCCTTTAGCCGGCACCGTGGGTCCAGCACAATTGCTCTGTCTTGATTACTGGATGCTCTTATTTGCTGCAGTTGGTTATCTGTGCTGTCTGTGGTGCCGCAGGTGTCTGGGTGGCGCCATGCACCCGTGGAAGGCACTGTGCACCCATGGGTGGTGCAGTGCACCCACGATTGCCATGGGTGGCACCAAGAGCACCCACGGGTGGTGCTGTGAGTGCCCATGGGTGCCATAGGTACCATGAGTGCCACTGGTGCCATGAGTACCATGGGTGGCACTGGGAGACACCTGTGGGTGCCTCAGGTGGCACCACAGGTGCCAGTGGGTGCCACTGGTGCCCTTGGGTGCCATTCTTGCCATGGGTGTCATGGGTACCATGTTGCCATGGTACCATGGGTGTCGGGGGTGCCCTGGGGTGCCATTGCTACATGGGTGCCAGGGGGGTGCCTGTGGGTACTGCTGCAGCTGCCCTTCAGTATCGCCCAGGTTGGCATAAGCACTGCTTGGTGCCCTCCTGTGCCACGAGTGATGTTGGTGCCGCACGGGTGCTAGTGGGTGCTGTATGGCAGAATTAGTGACACATTTTTCCTTTTCGGACTTCCTCTCCACAGAGCTTGTGGCATGATGTTTATTGCAGAATGAACTCCTGTTCTGCGGATTATTTTTTCCACACATTTTAGTGAGTGGCAGTCTATGTGGGATCTTGTGTCATCCAGTGGTTTTCTGCTGATGGAACTCTGCTGTACTGCTCTGCCAGTAGAATCTCATTCTGCTCAGCACTTTCTCGGCTCCCTATGTGGTACCAAGCTCCTCAACATCCTTCCTGATGGCAGAGTCTCTAGTGGCTCTGTCCTAGACCTCTCTTGGAGGTCCTTCTAGGGTAGAAGTGCATCTAGATGGGTCTTTCCCTGTCCTTCTGGTCAGTAATACAGCGGACGACTCATTTTATATACTAAAGGGCACGTCCTCTCTATCATCAGAGTCTGTGATGGAAAATCTTTTCAGTAGTTCCTCAGTATTGGGGTCCACTATAGTATTTCACACTGCATCTGTGGACCATACACTTCTGCGTCTAGACTTTTTCAATTGTCAAGACAGTTACACTCTGTGGAACATTCTAATTTAATGGTCGGGAGCTGCTCTGGCTCTTCCGCTCCTTTGATAGGGGTATATTGCCCCCTTGTGATAGTGCCCCTTCGGTGGCTTCTTCGGCACAGGTGGTTAACATCTCTCCAGCTGTGATTATTAGTCCGGTCATTATTTCAGTATGGACACTCAGGCTCCTTCTGCACTCAGATGGAGAACATCTTCGTCATTTTGTATCAAGACAATGCTTGCGAAATAGCAGTCTGAAAGCCTTGTTAGGCTCGGACTAAAAATAAAAATAATAATTGTTATCACAGCACTAGCCAAAATTACCCGATACCCCCCTTTTCAGATCTGGTCAGGTTCCGCCTCAGCCACTGAGGCGCTCATCTCCAGAATACGGTAAAGAGTACCTGACTTCTTCTTCCCCTAGGGGGAGTCCGATCCGGCGGTGGTATGGGTTATTTCTTTCTCTAAGAGCGATTTCTCTCATTCAGAGACATTTCCTAGACCTAGGCGACTGCCCAGTCTGTTAATTCCCCTTTCTTTTTATCAGGCTTTCTTCTCTAGAGCAGAGCCTTGCAGCAGCAGAAGTGACTCTCCACTGAGTTGGAACTCAGGTTCCTACTTCCTTGCTTGCTTAACATAACAGGCGATTTTCTCCTTCTTGATGGAAGGTCAAGTAGGTCTTTTTTCTGAGGTAGCTCCTCAAATATTCACACCTTCGGTTCCTGTGCACTGGTCCATGCCAGTCACTCACGAAGCTATCCTCTTCAAGTGCGTGATGAAGTCATGATGTTTGTTTTTCAGCAAACAAACTAGAAGCCTTTCCTACTCCCTTCAGGGAGGCCAGATTGGGTAGTGCCTCACCGCATTGAGTCACCGCCTTTTTCAGTCACTTCAACGAGTGGGTTAGCCCTAACTTGGTTCTGCTGTGTCCCTCCTCAACGCACATCTGCCTTTATTTGCCTTAGAAATCCAGCCCCTGTTTTTTTCTGTCGGAATGTTTTTTCCGCAGTGGACACGTCCTCCTGTACACTTTTTCCTTTCTTCCCTGAGTTCAGAGACTGCTACTACAGTTCTACACAGAGGAGCAGGATGATTCCCTTGGAATATGCAGTGGTTAGGATCTGGTTCTACTAGACCACCACGAGAGGCTTCTAAGTCGTGCTTGGCTTTCCATCAGAAGGGTTCCAGTGACTAAGTGGATACTATTCTCCTTGATGGGCTAACCCCACCTGGACCCCCTTTGCTCACCAAGTAAGGTGTTCAAGTGCTCCTGGACCTGTTGTTCACAGGTCAGCCATACTTGATAGTGGGGGTTTCCATCTGCACTTTCTGGTCGCCCCTGAACCAGTAGACTTTACCTCCGACTCTTTAAGTTCCTGAGGTCCCTTTATGTTACATTAGTACATGTCTTTGACACTATTAATTTTGGTCCTAGACCAAATTGTGAGGCCAGGTTCTTGCCGCTCTCCTACAGTGGTTGTGGCTTCCTGGCAGACTTTCATTTTGTGTCCATTGCAGTTGTCTGCAAAGTGGTGAGTTACAACTTGAGCGCTTATCTTGTAGGCACTATGTTCTAGTTGCGCTTTACAAGACAGCTCTTTTTCTTAGCAGGACAGTCCTTGGCTGTCCTTTCTGAGTGAACCCTATCTCCTACCACCCTACTCAGGGTTGTTGGTTTTAGCTTGGTACTCTCCCACTAGTGTGAATGAGTGATGGAGTCTTAGTCCAGGAAGCTATGGAAATTACGTACTCACCGTAATTATTGATCTTCTTGGACAGTCTCCATCACACATTCACACACCCACCCACCATCCCCTGGGTTCACTCATTTTCTTTCTTGGTCTTCATGGTCCTATGGTTCATACTGTAAGGACAGTATTCTTTGGCCTTTCTTGCAAAGGCCATCTGGGCCCTCTCAGGCCCAGAAACTCAGGATGAGTTATTCTCATTAGTTACGCTGCACCTCCTCGGTCGAAAAGGTACTGAGGCGGTTGGAGGGTTGACGCCAAGATAGCCTACACAGGCGCGAGCTAGTCTTGTGGCACCGTGCATGCGTGGTCCTGTTTCAGCTTCGATCCTTCAGAAACTTTTAGGCTCCTGCTTGGTCCTAGCGCCTCCGGTGCTATCCCACTAGTGTGAATGAGTGATGGAGACTGTCTCAATAATTACGGTAAGTACATAATTTCCATTTCCAAAACATCATGTGGAAGAGTTATTTCTCAAGGAACATCCTAACCAAAAAGAATAAACTCTGGCCAGAGCTGATAGGGCTGCAGCAGAGGAATTTGGGGATAAAAATATTGAAAATTACCAAAGTTATGAGCCTGCATTAGCAAACTGTAATGAAGGCTCAAAAATGTGTTGTTTTGTAATATTTGTACACCAAATATTCAACATAGTTTTGTTATGAGCCTGCCTCATCAAGAAGGGCAGAGCAGGCTGGCTGTGTGGTGCCGAGCGAAGGGGTTCACTCGGAACACTGGTGACCCGGGTTAATGCCCTGAGCCTGAGTACCAGGAGCAGAGTCTGGTGAGGAGGGGATCAGGAGCATCCATTGGACGCATCCCTCCTGAGGAGGGCAGGGCTTTGTCACCTGTGGGCAGATTGGGTGATGTGCTAGGGGGACGTGAGGCCTTGACACACCCGCCCCGCACATCCCCACTGAACATTGCCATACTCATGCAGGCCCAATTAGGGCAGTTGTGGGGGTGCCAGAAAATAGAAAAGTGCCCCTGATCAGCTGGATAATGACCGCCGGTCCCTTGCTGCCACGAAGCACCAGAGCAAGCCTGGTCTGACCCCACAGCTCCCGGGATATGCTGGCTCGCCTACAGGCACTCACCCTCCCCCCCCCAGAAGAGAGGTGACCTCCCAACAAAGGGATATGTCGGGTTACCTGGGGGAGGCTGCTATGAGGTCAGTGGATGGCGGCAGGGGACGGGATGGTGGCGAGGAGCTAGGCGGTGCAAAGGAGTGACTGGTTGGGGGTGCCCAAGGGAGAAGCATAAATAAATAATACAAAAAAAAGGACAGAGCAAATATTCAACTCCTGCCCAAAAGGTGATTTCATGTAGGGACTGCGAAATCAACTTTCGGGATGCAAAAATATATTTTGGGCAGCAATTGAAAAATAACAGCTGCCACATTCGTGAGATTCTATAAAGAAATGGGTATGTTGTAAATTTGGATAAAGTTATTGAAAATTACAAGCTTGCATTCGCAAAATTTAATGTAGGTTCATAACTTTTTTGTTTTTTAATATTTTTACACCAAATTTAGAACATAACCTTCTTATGAACCCACCTCATGAACAATGGCAGAGAACATTTTCAACTCCTGCCTAAAAGGTGATTTTGCACAGGGATATAAAAAAACATTTTGGTCAGGATTTGAAAAATAACAGCTGTCACACTCTTGAGGTGCTATAAAGATATGGCTATGTTGTAAACTTGGGATAAAAATATTGAAAATTGTCAAAGTTACGAACCTGCGGTCACAAAATTCAATGTAGGCTCATAACTTTGTTGTTTGTTAATATTTTTACACCAGATTTTCAACATAGCCATCTTATGACCCCATCTCATGAACAATGGTAGAGAAGATGTTCAACTGCTGCCCGAAAGGTGATTTCACGCAGTGAACATGAAATCACCTTTTGGGACAAATTACCTAATGTCACTTGCATTGTTCATGGGGTGGTGTCCCAAAAAACGCATGTTGACAATTTCAGGCAAATGACCAAGTTCTGCTACTACAGTAGTAGCCACAGACATTGCCAGCTATTTCCCAAAATTTATGTGATATTTCTAGAGAACTCTCCTAATTTCTGCATTACCACAGTAGCAGCAGCAAAGAGAAACTCTTTAGAAATTTCGCGAAATGTCTGGAAAAAGCTGGCAATGTCTGTGACTACTACTGTAAGTTCAAAACCTGATTGAAATACATTGAACTGCTTACCTAATTTCCTCAGTTCGCAGTCTGGTGTTGAAGAGTGAATATGTGTCTGTAGTCCAGAGAAGATTACAGTGCTGGACCCCCAATGGGTAAGTAAGGGCTTGAGGGAGGGTGCGGTGTGGTGGGTTCTGAGTGGAAGGGTTGGGTGGGAGCAGTTATGGCTGCAAAAGACATTGATGGACAGTTTTTTTTTTTACAGGGTTTACATACAAAAAACAGAACCCGAGGCTCGGATTGTGACACTGGGGATTGGTCACCCCAGTGTCACTCTTATGTTCTCTTTGGGGAGGCACTGACAGGGAGGGTCGGGAGAATATTTAAAAAAAATATGGAGGAGTCCTAATGGCAACAGTGGAGGATTGGGCACTCCCAGTGTCGGGAGGGTTGGGTGGGGGAATAGTAAAAAAGGAAAAAACATGGAAGAGTCCGCCGGTGACACTGAGGGATTGGAAACCCCTAGTGTCACTCTTATGATTCTGAGGTGTGTGTGTGGGGTGGTGGGTGCTGAGAGGCAGGGTCAGGTAAGGGGGAAATCTATAATTTAAAAGAAAAAAATTAGGTGATCACGGCACACTCTGCTGTGTCAAAGATGGCCACTCCAGTGTACTGCGCATGCTGTAGTAGTCGCAAATGCACTGTAGACTGTGGCGGCCATCTTTGACATAGCAGTGTGCTGTAACTGCCAATTTTTTTCCTTTAAATCATAGGTATCTCCCCCACTCGACCCTCCCTCTCAGCACCCACCACCCCACATCCCCCTAGAAACATAAGAGTGACACTGGGGGAGGTCCAATCCCCCAGTGTCATGAACAGGATGCCGCCTAGGTGTATAGAAATAGTGCAGTGCCCCTAGAGATAAGGAGCAGAGTGCTTCAGGGATGCCACAGATGTTGAGGCGACTGTTCTCCATGTCCAACATGTTGTTTGATCGGAAGGAATGCGCTGAGTCCTTTTTCTATAGCAAGAGGTCAGTAGGGCTACGCCCACTGCAGCCCTAAACATGGGGAGTGGCAGCCAGTGCTGGACCTCAGAATTCTAAACAGATACATGAAAAAAGGAAATTCAAGATATTAACTTCATTTTTGTATACTTAGTTTATTGGTTTATCATCTTTGATTTGTACAATAGAAGTAATTTACAAAGAGAAACCAGTTATACATTTGTCAATAAGATCCAAGCTTAATATCATTGCCTTCTTAAAGTGAGAGGTAAAGTACAAAACTTTTGGGCCAAGAGTAAAAACAATCACGAGGAAAAGAAAAAAGAAAGAAGAAAATACAGCTTGTGTTACTCAGGAATCAGCATGTCAGGAAAAGATACAGCTACTAGATAAAGCAATGTTATTCTTTAGGATAACAATATGACAATTACTAGTTCATGTTATTTAGTATATCTAGTCAATACAGGTAGTCATTTCCATTCCCTTTACTTTCTCAGCAAATGGGGGGCCTCAGCATGTGCAAGCTAAGCCTGCTTTTTGGGAGATGAGGTCGGCAATGGGCCCCACAGACTATCTTCTAACTAGAGGGTATTTGATAATAATAAATTACCCAACATGCCCAATGGGTAGTATAGGATTCCATCCTGTTGTGTAGAGCATACGAAAGCTGTTTGTTGTGTTGAATGTTAAGAATGATATCTTTCCAGTTGGATATCCCTGGCAGGGCTTCGTGAAGCCATCGCTTTGTTACTGCTTTATAGGCTGCGCACAACAGGATATTCCATAAGTATAAGGTGTCTTTCCCCCTCACACCACATGGTGGGATTCCCAGAAGTCAGTGTGCACCTGCCAAATTGTGTGGAGTACTGAGTAACTTTGAAATGTGGGAGGATAATTCAGACCAGAATCCCCTTAATCTAGAACAATCATAGAAAATGTGATTCTGGGAAGCTCTGAATTCTCCACATCCCCTTCAGCAGGATGCCACTGCTCCTGGTGTTCTACAGGCAACCACAGTGGGAACCAGGATAAATCTACTCTGCACCTTCCAAACAAACTCCCTCCATATAGGAGAGGAGGAGGTGGTCCAAGTCCGCCTCCATATCCCCCACCAATCCTTATGGTTAATGGAGAGGTTAAGCTCCCTTTCCCAGCTAGTCTTGGTTGCCTCCGCATAATGCCTGGAGGACTGTATCAAGGACTTGTACATTTTTTAGATACCCTGTTCCCACAGTGGGAACGTCCAGATAGTAATATATGGAGTTGGGTCTTTAGGAAGTGTATGGAACATTTCTTGTTGTTTAAGCATTTTAGTAATGTAGGCCCTCATCTGGTAATAATATATTCTATCACCTGTCTTCCATCCATATTTGTTCTGACCCTCTTCAAACCCTATTATGTCAGGACCACGTAACAATTGCCAGGGGGCAGTAAGGCCCCTGTCTACCTGTTTCTCGTACCAGGGTTTATAATGGTTAGGAAAGCAATGGTGGGGATTTAGGAACCATTGATATTTCCACAAGTGTTTCTGTACTATTCGGTTATGTAGGCTCCTCTGCCATCCTTCCAGAACAGAGGCTGTTGCCGAGGGAACCCAGGCTATATTTTGTTTTAATAGGTGAAGGGAGAATAAAGACGCTTGTAGTGGGATTGTCAGTGGTCTAGCTAAATCGATTTGCTTCCATAAGGACTCGTAATTGCGATGTCCCCATAATAGTGGTTATACGCATTTGGGTCACTGACCAATAATGGATCAAGGAAGGTAAGGCTATCCCCCCAGATCCTTTGGAAGGAAAAGCCTTTTTTGGGTAATCCTGGGTTTCCTGCCACCCCATTGAAAGTTTAAGAATTATTTTTGCCAGAAGAGGATTTCTTTAGGAGATATAGAGCAAGGGACACACTGGAAAAGATAGATGAGCCTAGGTAAGGCATTCATTTTGAGTGAAAGGGTACGGGAATAGAAAGGCATAGGTATTATATTCCACCTCCTCATATCCTGTTTCAGCTGGGTATATAATGGAGAATAGTTTAATGAAAACAGCTGGGTTAGATCTTTAGGAATTACTATTCCCAAGTATCTAAGGGCTTGCTGATCCCATTTCAGATTGAAAGTATTTCTCAGTGTGGTACAGGGGAGAAAATCAAAAGGGAGGATCTCTGATTTGTTTGAATTAAGTGTGTACCCTGATGGCTTTGCATAGTCTGCTATCTTTTGAAAAAGAGCCGGTAGGGATAAATCTGGGTTTGTCAGGTATACCAAAATGTCATCTGCAAATAATGCCACCATATGTTCAATATTTGCCAATTGTATCCCTTGTATTTCAGGGGAAGTATGTGTATATTGGGCTAGGGATTCTATATAAAGGGCAAACAAAAGGGGAGACGGGGACAACCTTGCCGTCTACCTTGGTGTAGAAGGAAACTCTTAGAAATATGTCCATTGGATCTTATGTATCCTCTGGTGATGTTATAGAATTTAAAAATAGTCTCTATGAATTGTTTTAGAAAACCAAATACAGCTAGTACCTCCCGTAAAAAGCCCCAGGAAACCATATCAAATGCCTTTTCGGCATCAAGGCTTAATAGGAGAGTGGGGGAATTTTGTTTTGGGGTATGTTCAATTAAGTAAATGGTGCATCTTATATTGTCCTGGGCTTGCCTACCCGGTATAAAGCCACATTGATCCTGGTGGATTATAGAGGGGATAAAGTGTATTATTCGATGGGATATTATATATGCCAGAATTTTATAATCAGTATTTAATACTGAGATAGACCTATAAGAGGGGCATACGATTGGGTCCTTTCCTGGTTTGGGGATAACAGAAATTATGGTTTCATTCCAAGGGGGAGGATTTTTGCTTGTTTTGCAGTGACGTGGGTGAAAACCTCTACCAGAATGGGCACTTAAGTTTTAGGGAATGTCTTGTAAAATTCACTGGGCAATCCATTGGATCCTGGGCATTTTCCTGTCTTTAGTGTCCCTGTTGTCTCTTCTACTTCCCCACAAGTTATGGGTTTCCAAGATATTAACTTTAAAGAAATCCATTCTGTTCTTTGATAACAGGGATTGTTTATATTCAGTGGATGTAAAAGATGCATACTTCCACATCCCATTAAGGTGGAGTCAGAGGATGTTTTCAAGGTTCAATATTAGGCTATACCTATTCAGAGCAATGCCTTTTGGTCTCATTTCAGCTAAGAGAGTATTAACAAATGGCCTCTGTATTAGCAGCACTATGGAGGGAACAGGTGACATTGTTCCCATATGCAGATGACTGGTTAATTTCTGGAAAAAGCATTACAGGAGACTCGGGTATCTTTATTACAAACCATGAGCCTCCTTCAGTCCCTAGGATTTCACATAAGCTGGGAGAAACCAGTACTGAAACCCAGGCAGTGTCTAGAGTTTATAGGTCATGAGCTGAACACTGTAAAAGTCAAAGCCTTTCTGCCCCTTCACAAGGCATCAGACCTAGTGAATTTTGCAGCCACTTTTGTTCCAGACTCACACAGGACAGCACAGGATTTCCTCAGACTCCATGGTTGCATGTCCTCAATTAATGCTGTAGAACTTCCAAGAATCAGTCTTCATCATTGATTCCCATTTATAGGACTGGGTTGGAGGAACAAGGACCCCATGGAAGCAAAGCTTTTAGTCAGGGGTCCGGCAACAGCTTCCGGGCATGGCGACTGCGCATCCCCCGCGTGGTGCCACACACTAACCAATAATCATTGCCAGCTCCTTTACCAACCTCAGTTCTTTCTTCCTGCCATTGAGTGCATACCGTTGGAGTGTAGTGCCTCAGTTCACCTCTTCGCCAGTTAATTCTTGCTGTCACCATGTTTTTCCTTTATTCACGGTGCTATCTGTGTTTGTTATTTTTCCACGATGATGAAATCTGACAAGAAAGGGTCTGCGTTATCAAAAAGGAAATCCAGCAGTTGCCCATCATGCATTGCTTCCCTTGTGGGAAACCAATGCCTGCGACAGTCTGGCATCAGTCCTCTGTGGCCTGTTTTGGACTGGAGCTCAAAATGGATACATGCGACACCTGCTTTTCCATAGACTGCCATGCCCCAGAGAATTGCGTTTTACAGTGGGTCTTCCAATCCCCACTTTCAGAAGCAGGCCTTGCATGCATGTATCCAAGACAAGGTCTTTAGGCCTTTCCCTGAGCCTCTTCTTGAGACCTCTGGTTCTGTGGAAGCATGGAGTTCTCGACCTCACAGTGCTGAGGTTTCAGACTCCAGGGGATGGATCTGGTGAATAGTTAATTCCTTCTGGACAGTCAACTGCAAACCCTCCATGGTCTGCCTGCCTTTAGCAGCAGACATCCCTGGTGGTTAGTATATTTTGGTCTACACCAGTGGACATCTCAAGGTCATCTTCTGGAGCTACCTGTGCTGTTGTCACTGTTCATGGTGATGACGTAGTGGGTGACACCAGGGATGATTATGGGCCTCCTCCAGACCATTTTCATGGTGAAGGGAGAGGGACTGGAACTGAGGCTGTGTCCTGTTCTGTCAGCAGTTTGGACATTGTCACCATTCAGTGTATCGCTAGTAACACTGAGGAGGGTGAGGACACCAGGCATGGTACCACAGGGCTCAGTACTGGGACCAGTCCTCTTTAATGTCTTAATCAGTGACACTGCAGAGGAGCTGGAAGGGAAGGTCTGCATATTTGCAGATGACACCAAAATCTGCAATGGGGTGGACACTCCAGATGGGATGGAAAGAATGTGCAGAGATCTGTGGAAACTTGAGGAGTAGACAAGGGAATGTCAGTTTGATTTCAATGCAAAAAGTGCAAAATTATGCACTTGGGGCACAGTAACCCAGGGGGCAGAATACAAAATGGGAGCAGAGGTATTGATGGTTACCAGACAGGAATGGGACCTGGGAGTAATTATATCTGATAACCTCATCGTGGTGAAGCAGTGTGACAAGGCAGTGAGTAGAGCCACTGGGATGTTGGGAAGCACAGGGAGAGGTAGCACCAGCAGAAGGAGGGGTGTGGTGTTGCCACTGTATAGATCGCTGATGAGACCCCAGCTGGAGTACTGTGTCCAGTTCTGGAGATCATATCTAAGGAAGGACATACAGTGGTGGCAGTCCAGAGGAGGGCAACTAAAATGGTGCAGGAGCTGCATCAGAAGCCCTACATGGAGAGACTGAAACACCTCGGTATGTACACCTGGAAGAGAGAAGGGAGAGGGGAGGTATGGTAGATATTTATAAATACCTCACAGGAGTAAATAAGGTACAGATGGGAAGCATTTTTCAGAGGACAAGATGCACGAGAATAAGGGGACATGCAATGAAGCTGGAAGGGGGTAAATTCAAGAGAGATGAGAAGAAGTAATTCTTCATTGAAAGAGTGATGGATGCCCAGAACAGGCTTCCAGTAGAAGTGATGGAGGTGGAAACAGTGTTGGGCTTCAAACATGCATGGGATAGGCACAAGGAAATCTTAGTGGAAAACAGGGGGGCATGAACCATGTAGTGTCTTTTGAGACAGTGTAGGCAGGGAAAAAGTGGGCAGACTGGGTGGGCAAAGCAGTTCTTATTTGCCATCAAATTCTATGTTTCTATGGTGACGGAGGTGGTGACAGCAGTGGTGCAAATCCTGAACTGACCTGACTCTGAGCGAGGGGTTGGTGACGATATTGTCTTGGAGGTTGTCCCCGACACTGGTGTTGCATGCAACACTAAGGAGGATGACAGCACCGAGCACGATGTTGAAATCGACTGTGAGTGAGGGGCTGAGGACAGTGCTGGTCACAGCAATGGGGAGAACCCTGTCTCTGAGGATGTCACCAACCCTGATCCCTGAACTGAGGTGGTGCTGACTGTGAGTCAGATGATGGCCTTGAAATAGAGTTTTCTCTAGAGCCATTGGACATCATCGTCAATGGCGAGGACCGGGGTCTTTCTGTGGGACCTGCATAGCTCTGGCCTCCTGGCCTTGGAGTCTCCCCCCCCAACAGGTACCAATCAGATGACTCCTCAGATGTAGAAGGACACCATTTGGGTGAATCTGCTTGGCCGTTCCCTTAGGTGAGCCCCCTATTCAATTCTGTTGCCCAGGTGCAGGCCCTTGAGACCAAGAGCCTCATTTTTCCCCTAGATGGGCATCACTGTTTCCACGACAGGATGCTCTCATTCATGGGCACTGAAGGGCCATTAACATGGGAGCAACATTTAGCCTTCATTGGTGGTTTAGAGTCCTGGCACAGAGAGGCTGACAGGACCCAGTACAGGCCCTTCTCCCCAGCATCAACGATACACAGAGGCAGTGCCTCATCTTCATCGACGTCCTCCTCAGAGGACAATGAATCATCTGTCCACCTTCCTTCTGCTGCACCTTGGTGGAGATGCTTCAGGTGCTCAACCTACATACTTTTACAATTCTTGATCCAGCAGTCCTGCCAGTCCTTGGGGTTCCCAATATTAACACCATTGGAACTCCTTATTGACACTGTTGTCATTCCTCTATGGTCTAGAGCCCTGGAGGAGGCATCCAGGGCAGTGTGGAGGCATCCCCTCTCCAACCCAGCAATCCTCAGTGACCACCTCATGTAGTACTGCACACCCACAGGGTCTTCATGTGATGAACCTTGCCCCTTCTCGGGTCTTCAAGTATTGCACACTCCAGCGGACCATGGTGTCACACATGTGACTGACCTCTGGAAGCAGATTCCACTCAGATGGACACCTTTGGAAAAAAAAAGGCTTTCTTGGTGGCATGTCCCCTAATGTGCATTTTGGCACACCAGCAAAAAAAGGCAACCTAGAACTGTCGTCTTTGGCTGCAGTTAAAAACACTCCTAGCTGCACTGTTGCAGAGTGAGATAGTCAGGCATGCTATTGAATTTTCTACTCGAGTCTGGAGGTGGCATGGCATCAGTTGAGGGCATCTTACGACACCAATGAGGTGGCCTCCAGAGTGGTAGGAACCACACTCTGCATTAGGCAGATGGCATGACTTCACTGCTACCGACTGGCACCTTTGGTCCAGCATAAGGTGCTTAACTCACACTTTCAGGGGACTTTTCTTCTCCTCTAGGGTCAGGTAGGAACTCTTGGGGAACACTCCTGCTGCTGTGCCACAGGAGCCCCCCCCAACCCTTACCAATATCAGCTCTCACCAGACCTGTGAGTAGGCCCTGCCCTCAGGTGTTCTCCCCCATGCAAAGGGCTGAGGGTGTTTTTTTTTACCCTCTGGATGAGCCAGCTCCTCCCTTAGGAAGAAGGAAAAGCTTGGTACTCTGACCCATAAGTGGGAATCAGTGGTGATGAATGGTTCTTGGTAGATGTGAAAGTTGTGTGCTTACCAAAGCTGTTGATCTTCCAGAATATTTTCACTATTGGTTACCACACCCACCATCATTCCCCCACTCTAGCAGAACAAGGGCCTTTGGGCTACTCACCCTGTTTGTGCTGGCCAGCACCATCCAGTGCCATGTGTGTCTCCCCAGTTCCCCCCACCCCCTCTTAGTAAGTCTGTTGTTTAAAAAAAAGGGTCCGGGCCCCATTTCTGGGTTCCCAATCCCACCAAAAGGAAAATAAACTAGAGTAAAGGTCCTCTTCAGGGCCTCCATATCAACCCCCAAAAAGGGAGATACTGTAGCTCCCTCCTTCTTTTGTTTTTGTATCTTTCTTGCTGTCTTTCTCCCTGCCTGGGATATATCCCTACTAGTTGCTAAATGCAACCTTTGCCTCTGGGCGCTATCTAAATCTAGCTCAACTTGGCAGCAGTACTGTCTGTGGTGGGATGTTGGGTACTAGATAGGATTAAGTTATTTTGGCCTTTGCTCAGGGTACATCCTTGTTGTTGCAGGAGAAACAGGTCACTTTCTTCTAAAGATTTTCCTTTTGGCAGTGCCAGACTATTCCTTTTGGTTGGTATGCCCTTTCTCTCCTATATCTCCTGGACTATTAGTGCACTACTCTTAGAGGTAACTGGGGAGACGGACACATCTCGACTTCCTTGGGCTGTTCAGCCTTGCAGTTAAACAGGCACTAGGTCAATACTACAAATTCAACAGCGTGGTCAAAAATCGTCACTGCAAAATGACGCTGACAAGAAGAGTGTCCGACCAAAACAGCCTCAGCAACAACCACGCCAATGGTAGCAGTTTGGCCTGGGAATCTCTTCTCTGGGACCAGTGAGCTTTTAAGAGAAACTGTATGTCCCTCATCTGAAATCTGGATCATGGTACCACTGCTGTGGATGCTGCCATGTGGCCCAGTAACTGCAAAAACTTCCTTGCAGTCCTTGTTCTGTTCAGCTGAAATGATCCTGCTAACTGCAAGATGCTGTGCACCTTGTCCTGTGGAAGGAATGCCCTTCCCTGGCAGGTGTCCATTTCTGCACCAGTAAAGTCCAGAAGCTGTACTGGCTCCATTTTTGACTTCTGTACATTTATCAGAAATCCTAGAGACTCTAGTGTGTGCCTTGTGAGGGCTAGAGAGTCCTTGGCATGCTACAGAGACTGACCCATGACTAACCAGTCATCCAAGTTTGGGAATACTGTCACTCCCTGCCTTATTAAGTGTGCCACCACTACAGCTAGGCACTTTGTGAATGCCCTGGTGGCTTAATTCAGTCTGAAAGGCATGGTTGAGAACTGGTAGTGGCCTACGATGAGCCAGAACCTTAAGTATTGTCTGTGGCTTGGCCTTATTGATATGTGGAAGTAAGCATCCTTGAGGTCTTAGGATACCAGCCAGTCTCTTTTCTGCAGTGTGGGGATTATCATGGCTAGAGTGACCATTTTGAAATTTGGTTTTGAGACATGTTTGTTTAGGAGTCGAAGATCCAGGATGGGTCGCCAGTCCCCATTTTTCTTTTGAGTGAGGAAGTATCTTGAGTAAAAGCCCTTTCCCCTCTGTAGCAGTGGCACAGGTTCTACTGCTCTGATGGTTAGCAGGTTTGCCACCTCTGCTTCCAGCCGGATCTTGTCTGCAGAGGCTGCTGGGGAAAAATGCCTGGCTCTGAGTTTGGGGAGAGATGTGAAACTTAGGGACAGCCCTTGACTCACTACCTCCAAGACCCAGTTGTCTGTGGCAATGGCATGCCAGGCTTGGAGGAAGGGAGCCAGTCTGCCTCCTACTGGCAGGGGGAGGCGACCTGTACTAGACCATCAGGAATTCTGCTTTGGCTGGGCCTGAGCCTGAGGCACTTGTGCTGGTCTCCTCATAGCCCTCCTGCCTCTACCCCTAAAGTAGCCCCTGGGTTGCTGGTAGTCTGTTGTTGCCTGGGCATGAAAGAATGGTCTAGAGTAGGATCCTCTACCCCTGCCTCCCCTGTATTGGGACCTATGCAAAGTAGAGGGTCTCTCTTTAGCCGAATCACTTCTGTAAGTCACCTTATACTCCTCCACTTTTTTCATGTAGGCCTCCGTCTTGTCCCCAAAGAGTTAGTCACCCTCACAGGGTAAATCCATGGCCTTTGTCTATGTGTCTTGGGTCAGGTTAGTAGTCCTGAGCCAGGCAAACCATCTCATGGAGACAGTGAGTGCCATCAGCCTTGCTGCTGTGTCATTAGTGTCTGCAGCCATGTGGAACTGATATTTAGTGGCATCCAGTGCTGTTCTGGTAGTTTCTGCCAGGTCCACTGTGGCCTCACCTGGGATCTTATCTGTAAGTGCCAGTACTGTGTTCCACAAAGCCTTCTGGTATTGTGCTGTGTAAGCCATGTGTAACCCCCCTGCAAATGGGGGTTCCCAAAAGACTTCCAGGAGCTTGCTTGAATGCTCCAAGCCTGAATGGTGTTTGGCATTTAAGCCATTTATCAGTGAGTGTTTTCAGAACCTCTGGTACTGTCTCTTTAAGAGCTGTCTGCTTGCAGACATAATTAGTTTGTATGGGGGACTGTGTGTTTCTTTGATTGAGTACCACTCAAGCTGCTGCCAATTCACTCCATTTTGCAGTCACTAGGAGTGCAAAGGAACCTATCTGAAAGATGTAACTGTTTGCCAGAAATCATTTACAGAAATAATGAAATTACAGTTTGTCTAACCTACTTTCTTTGCAGTCAGAACTGTGTCTGCCTAGTTCCCCATTCTGGTTTTGAACTGCTGAACTGGACCAATCAGTGTGGGGTAGCTAGCTCTAAAATGGTGCCTTGGACGAATCAGAACTTGGACTCATAATCTGAGCCAGCCACAAGAGGATTGTATGGGCAGTGACTCTGGGAGATGTAGTTTAGACTTGACACCTTTTGGACCAACAGCAGCAGTCTATTGTGGTGACAACCAATCCAGTCAAGAACTGGGAGGAACTCAAAGGAAGTGCCAGGTTTTGTCGGTTGGAGTTTGAGTTGAGCTTTGGCAGTGAAGAAGGAAGGAGCCCTGTGCTTTTTCAGTGTGCAGTTTTAGTCAAAAACGTGTGTAAGGCCCAGAGTTCGGTCTGCAGCTTGTGTAACAGCTTGTTAGGACTGAATCCGTCCTGTGAAAAGAATCAAGGATCTCTGAAGAGTAGAAACCAGGCTCACCCTGTAGAAGACTGGAGGAATTGCTGAAAATCGCACTCGGTCTGTCAGGAACTGAATCTGCTGTGTGTTCTCCGGGTATTGTGCAGTAATTGCGATCGGGATACAGATGCAGCCTGCCTGGTATAGTGCTTTCTTTTATATGGATGTGTGAAGAGGTTTGTGTCCTCAAGTGAGCCCTGCTGACACTGAAGGACCCTATCTTATTTGGAGGTCGTGAGTACTAATTCAGGTCGCTCCCTGTTGAATTGCCACATTAAATCCAAATGGAATTACTGTACTGCTGACTGTTTAATTCTCCTTTTCTCTGTGTGAAAGGGCCCCTACCAGCTGCCACGGTTTGGACTAGCCACTAGGGCTTGGGTACCCAAGGACAGTAACTGATAGGGATAGGCCTGTGCACAGAGCCATAAGGTAGTTATTAGAGTGATAAGCTAATTAACCTGATTTCCCCTGTCCTTGTTATATCCCCCTAAATAAATCAGAGCTGCTTGTTTCAGCAAAGTTATACTGCCTGAGGTATTTGTCTATGTTAAAGTACTGTACTGTGATTGTTGCACTGTATCTCATTTCACAGGAGGTCCCAGTGCGGAACCAGACCTGGGGGTAAGTGTATACTGTGAAGGTAATTCTGATATATTGTGTGGGCCACTAGTGGGAAGAAAGGGGTTGCAGTGTCCCAGAGGGCTGTGACCAAGTTAGTTTAACTATTGCAAACCCTGACCTCTGGGTGGAGGCACCCGCTATTGGATCCAGGCCCCTCAACCTGTTAGTGGCAAATCAGGCAGGGGTAGTAGCCCCTGGGATAGCGCCATCTAGGGGTTACACATGTAACTAGCTTGTCTCACAAGCAATGAGGCTGCCAAGTACCCTTTTTTCCCCATGGAATCCAGCTTTCTTGAGTCTTTATTGGGGGGTGAGAGGACAGAGGGATTCTGACCTTGTCGCGGGCTGCTACCTGTACCACCCTTCATGGTCAGGATGGTTGAAGAATAAAGCAGCATTAGACCTGTCCAGCTGGTTCTTCTTGTCGATCTTCATCTCAACTCCTGGAATGGTGTAGGGGTTTTAAGAATGTTTAGTACCTGCTTTCTAAGAGATCTGTGCATAGGTAGCAGCAGTCTCTTTGTGGGGGCTAACCCCATCATTTTAGGAAATCTGCCTCCTCCTCCTCCTCTTCTTCAGTTTCTTGGATAGGCAGATTTAAGGTGTCCACCATTTGCTTCATAAAAGTATAATGTGAAGTACAGTCGTCTGGACCCCTGGGTGGGAAACCAAACTTCTGTTCAGGGGACACCTCAGGCTTTACAGGCTCTCCCGCCTCTTCCTCCTCCTTCTCCCCTTCTTGTATTTCATACATATAGGCTGGTTCCTGAACCACTGGAAACTGGGTAGGAACCTGTGAGGTTGGTGTGGGAACCGGCACCACCGCCTGAAGTGCCTGAAGAATCTGTAAAGCCCTAACAATCTTCTCTGCTGTGGGCATAGCAGGCTTGTCAGCTGAGAGCCCCTTAGCCTTCTCAGCTGGAGGTGCAGCCACATGTTTCTCTTTTTATTTTTTCTTTGCCAGAACTGACTCCCCAGCCAGTTCCACCGGTCTTTTAGCTTTGGCAGAGTCAGCTTTATCCGTGGAGTTTGGATCCACTGACTCTTTAGACCTCTCATTATTTTTTGATTTAGTAGAGGAAGAGGTAGAAGGAGCTGCCTCCTCAGAGGATTTAGAAGGAGGAGCAGAAGTGGCCATTTTTTCTAACGTTTCATCCTTGTTCTTACTTGTTTTGGGGCCAAGAACAGCACAGTTAGCAAAAATATGGCTTGGACCCAAGCAAAAAATACAAAGGTTATGCCTATCAGTATTAGCAATTAGGCGACCACAACTAGTACTGTGCTTTAAGCCAGTAGGTCCAGTTATTTTCTTTGGTCTCTGAGCCTCTGACATTTGTATCAGAATAAACCTAATCCTGTTGGGGTTTTTTGTTGGGTTTTTTTTAGGCTGAAAGACCAAACGGTCGGTTCCCTGGAACCAATGGTATTTAAATAAAAATAACCACGATCAGTTCCTGTAAAGAAAAGTGAACAGAGAGCCACTCAGTTCCTGACAAGAAAAAGGAAACACTAATCAATAAAAAAAATGTTAGCAGAACCAAAGGAACCACACAAGGATAAAATTAAACAAGATTTTTAAATAAATAAAACCGCTAAACTTTGCGGTTCCCTGTGGTTCCACAGAACCAGTGAGGAACCAAAAGGAATCATTGAGGAACCAAAAAAAATACCAACAATAAACAAAATAAACTAACTAACTCTATATAGGTGCAGCAAAATGAAATATGAAAGTAATTAGGCGGTACTTATCGACTTGATTGAAATTCTGTTAGAAAAGTCAAGGATAGCTCTCCGAGGCATCTTCACTGGCAGGCAGAGTAAAGAATCTAAAGCACTAGAGTGCAGCAGTTACTAGGAGCAGCAGTTTGAAATTGGCACCAACCAATTAGAGTTCCATAATTTGCATAAATTCTATCTCTCCGTGGCAGTACAATGCTGAAAACTGACTGCATTTGTTTAATCATAATCAGTGATTCTTGGGGTTAGAAAATACAACAGTCGGGAGACCAGGAACAGAACCCTGGTCTCCAGGATGATTCCCTGTCCTAGCAGCTTGGGGCCTTAGCCCCCTCCACCATGGGAACAGCTCAGCAGGGCATCACACTGCCGGATACTTCTTCTCTCATCCAATGTAACTAGACAGCTGCAGAGATAGCGGTAACTGCCTTGCGCTATGCTATCACTGTAGCTGTCTCGGCAGACGCTATTCTGGAAGTGCAAATTTGACAACGCTATTCTGGAAACACCGTATTCACCCACCACCAGCTAAGCATGCACCAAAACTGTACTCCTTTTTCCTCTGATGGGGAAAGAAAAAGGAGCATAAATTCTTTTTTTTTCAGTTTATTCTCTTTATGGTGGCATGAGGTTGCCTTTAAGGTGTCTTTGTGGTTCATTCCTGCTTTGGGCACATTGGTGCCATCTCAACTGCAAGAGACTCCCAGCCATGGGCATACCCGTCTAAGTTTAATTCCCAGAGCCCATGCTTCAGAGCTGATGCTTTAGTGTCACTACCCATCTGCTATCTTGCTAATGCTGCTGAGGCTCTGGTTTCATATCCAGCTACCTCTTATGCCACCTAGTGTGCCCTTTTCTCTATCTAGAGGTTGGTAGTTGGGTTGTATTTTGTTGTTTGTTTTTCCTATACCATTTCCCAATCCTATGGGCTAGGGACTTTCTTTAGCCCTCTCTTTATTTTTCCCCTCTGTTTGTCTCCTTGCGAACAGGACTGAGCTTGATGAGGGAGCCAGCAATGGTTTTTGGCTAGTGCGTGGCACCATGTAACAGGTGTGCAGGTTCCATGCCTGGTAGTCATTACTATCCCTCTGGCCAAAAGCTTTGCTCCTGCGAGGTCCTAGTGCCTCTGGGCCCAAGCCCCATATGCGGTAATCGATAGTGAAGAATCTAGCAGTACCTTGAAGAATTTCGATATCTGAAAATTACATCCATGACAGTTAGTTTCAGTCCATCCGAGACTGGCAGCAGCCCTCAACTGGTGGAAAGATTCTGCTGTCCTCAGAGAATGAGTTTCCTTTTCCCTTTCAGAAAGCCTTGTGATCCTCACTACAGATGGCTATCTACTGGGATGAGGAGGTCATCTAAAGGGAAACCCAGTGAAGGGGGTATGGTCCCTTAGGAGAAGTTGGACCATTTGAACATACTGGAACTGAAGGCAGTATTTTTGCTCCTCAAATCATTTGTAAGTCTGGTTCAGAACAAAGTGGTATAAGTCAGAACTGACAATACAGCCACAGTTCAGCATAAACCAAGGATTGGGGGGGGGGGGGCAGATCTTCAAATTTATGCCAAGAGAGTTGGAAAATCTGTAACTCTGCATTCAAGTACAAATGTTAGCTCTCTACAGTACACCTAGCAGGGAAGCTCATTGTGTTAGCAAATTCTCTAAACAGACTAGATCATTTAACTCACAGATAGTCCTTAGCTCAGGATGTGGTAGAGTGCATTTTCTTGAAGTGGGGTTCTCTAGAGATAGATCATCTTACATCCTGGGAGACAAAGAAACTGATCCTGTTTTGCTGCATTCCTCCAATGATGGGCACAGTACCAGAGGAGGCCATGTCATTGTGCTGGAGAGGGAAATGTCTGCATGCATTTCACCCTTTTCATTTACTTCTGTGAGTCCTTCTCAAATTCATAGAAGAGAGTGCAGAACTTATCTTAATAGTTACAGACTGGGCTTGATGCCATCTGTTGCTGAGATTGTCTATCGAGAAACCTCTGTGTTTCCCTCTGAGGCATGACCTTCTGTCTGTCTCAACGGAAGGCTTTTTATCAAAAGCACGGGACCCTTCACCCGAACGTGTGGTTCCTGAAGAGATCAAGTCTGCAAGTTTGCAGGCATAAATCTTTTAGCTCATGTAATGGACATTTCAGCAGCCAGAAAAACCTTTTCTTCTTAATGGAAAATGTTTTCTTTTGGTGCAAAAACAAAAATATTTCTCCAAATAAAACTGTGATCTTACTTCGAGAGGGCTCTTGCAGTAGGTAATTACATATAGGACTGATGCCGGCCGGCAGCAGGACCCCACAGAAAAATTTCTAGCTAGCAGTCCCTGGCGAGAGACTGCTCCCATGTCAGGTGACCCGAGCGTCATCGACGTCTGTATAAAGGCGGTCCCAGACGCCCGCCATCCAGTCCTTTCCCACCGTTCGCTCATGCAGCGCCTCGCGGTAAAGTTTGTGCTTCGTCAGCCCTGTCTTTCATCGGTTTTTTAACGAAAATTAGTTATTCTTTTTCAATCGTCAGGTACGCCATTCGGTGTACGTCGTCCCCTACACCTCCGAGCACAAAAACCAAGTGCGACTCATGCGGCGTAACTGCCACAAGACGGCCATTCCTGTGCCTTTTCTGTCTAGGCCCGATCACCCGGTCGATAAGTGCCAGCATTGCCTCAACTTCAACGCGCTACCTATGGCGCCAACAGTCCCTTGAAGCCCATCTCCTCAAGAAAAAATGTCTTCTTTGGAAAAGAGTTGAAAAAGTTGAGGCAGGCATCCACTTCCCGGAAGGACATCGGAAAAAGAAGGACAAAGAGGCACGGGAAGTCCTCCTCTACCCGCGTCTCCGCTGATCGCTGGCCAAGGCACTAACATCCCCTCCGGGAACCGTTCGGCAACCTCCAGGGTTTGGGGGCGTCGGCCCGCCCGTCTGGCTGGCGCTGGGCCTTGCGGGTGCCTCCCGGGTGAATAGGCCTCCGCCCCCGGTCGACCCGCAGGTCTCGGCCTACTGGAATAGGTGGCTCCTCTAAGTGGGACGTCAGCTCCTCCGACATCCGCATGGAAGGGTCAATAAGCGCCCGACCCCCGGGCGGTGCTGTCACTTCCCGGGACCGGGCGTCTCTTCCCCTCGGCCCGCCTCCGATGAGGGCTCCCGTAAGCAGGACGCCCGGCTCCTCCGGCGCCTGCGGAGATTTCACCCCTAAGCCGCCCGCGTCGGCTCCTCCGGCCAGGCGCCCGGAACCGGCAGCCGGACCCCCTCCCGTCTGTGGTACCCGGTTCCCTGCAGCCTTCACTGCTGTCTGGGAGCCTGAGTCACCCCAGCCTGACCCGAGGATTTCTCTCCTCCTTCCCCGGGTGACGCAGGGGATCTTCCACCTCCGTCAGACCCTCCTCCGATGGAACCGGATCTGACGTCAGCCCACCGGACGCCGGTACCTCCGACGCCGGTACCTCCAACGCCAGTACCGCTGACGCCATCAGGGGATGTTCCCCTTCCGTCGGGCCCTCCGCCCCCCAGGCCCATTAATGTGGATCTGCCCATGGGGCCACTGACCGGGCCGTCTGCTCCGGCAGCTCCCTCGGCTCCTGGGTACCCGCTGTCTTATCCGACGCCACTGTACCCAGGACCGCAGTATCCAGCGCCACAGTACCTGATGCCAGTCCCTCCGATGCAGCAGTACCCAATGCCACATTACCCGACGCTGGGTTTCCCGCAGCCAGGTTCACGGATGCCTCGCCTTCACGGGTCACAACCCGTACGCCCCCCTCACTTCCACCTCCCCTGGCCGCCGGTGGATCTGCAGGGAGACTCTGGCCTCTTGGTGGGCTGAGGCCAAGGCTCAACTCACCAAGGAGGTAGAACCGCCTTCTGACGGCAGTGCCGCCCCCTGACTCCCGTACATCCGAGGCGGCACACTCCCTCACCGCCTCCAGACTCCAGGGCTCTTCCCTCTGGATCCCGAGAGGGGCAGGATACGCGTTCACAGGTACCACCCAAGGAACCCGTTCTTCCCCCTAGTCATATAAGGGACTCTTGTGCTTCTTCTGCTTCTTCTTCCCTCTCGGATTCCTCGGATTCTTCCGAAGGATGCTCCGAGAGAGACGACGAGCCCCGCTCTCCGTCTAAGCCCCGGCCGAGGACCCCTCCGAAGTCTCCTCCAGAGGATCCAGGAAATTCGACAGTGGTGCTCTTTGGAACCAGATCCCCAGTGTCTCAAACTCGTCGAACATCTGGACCTGCCCGTGACAGCTCCAACTTTAGTGCCACCCTGGATCGAGCCTCACGCCCACCTTGTTACCACGATTTGGAAACAACCATCGGCGTTAGCCCCACTTCCCAGGAAGTCCAACAGGCTATACCAGGCTCCCGAGGGTGTAGACTATCTTGACTCTCACCCTCATGCTGATTCAGTTGTGATTAGCGCTGTTCATGGCCGGTCAGCACATCCAAAGCATCTGTGCTTGTCTCCTCCGGATAAGGAATCTCGCCTCCTGGACCAGTATGGAAGAAAGATTTATGCCTCTTCCACACTGGGAATTCGGGCCCTGAATTACGTCGCCCACATGGGGGATTACCAGAAGGCCATCCTTACCCAGGCAGAATCTAAACTGGACTCCTTACCTGACTCTCAAGTCAAACAGGGTTAGCAGATCTTGTCCGTTCTGCTCGTTGGCCAGTCACCACATTTCACAGGCGACATACGATGCAGTGGACACTGCGGGTGGAGCTCCGCTTTGCCATAAGCCTACGGCGTCATGCCTGGCTCTGCGTGTCAGGTTTGGTCCCGGAGGTGCAATCCGCTATTCAGGAGGCACCTTTCAGGGGGTCGGTGCTTTTCGGGGGTGATGTCAAAGACATCATCACCGACTTGCAAGAGAAGGGGACGGCTCTGAAATCCGTGGATTCCATGTACCGTCCCCATCCTCAGCAGCACCGTCCTTTTTGTGGACAGACTCAGCCACAAGCGAAACCCCAAGTAAGGCGGGCCACTAAACATCAGGCCCCCGCAACTGCCAGGCCCCCTCTGCCCAAAAAAGCAGCGGGTGCCTCAGCTGCGGTGCTGCCCCACACCACCTGACTCCTTTCCTCTCCCACCGCCTCCAGATCCACCAGAGGAACCGGTAGGAGGGAGATTTTCCCTCCACCTTCCGGGTTGGGAGAGGATAACCACGGATTCTTGGGTGCTCCAGCTTATAGCGGAAGGGCACTCCATAGAGTTTCTTCAGAAACCACCCCGCCACCCTCCTCCAAAGTCGTCATACTCAAGGGACCATCTTCCCTTGGTCCAGGAAGAAATCTCGGCCCTTCTCATGAAGCAGGCGATAGAACCCGTCCCCCTTCATCTTCGAGGGATGGGTTACTATTCTCATTTCTTCCTAGTCCCAAAGAAGACAGGAGATCTCAGACCCATTCTAGATCTCAGTTCCTTGAACCTTTATGTGGAATACAAAAGGTTCAGGATGCTCTCTCTGCAGAGCCTTCTGCCCCTTCTTCGGCCGGGTCATTGGCTTTGTGCGCTGGATATGCAGGATGCCAATCTGCACATTCCCATTCGCCTTTCTCACCGCAAGTATCTTCGTTTTGTGATTCAGGGGGACCACTACCAATTCAGAGTGCTCCCCTTTGGTCTTTCCTCGGCGCCCCGAGTATTTACCAAATGCCTGGCTGTGTTAGCGGCTCACCTGCGTACAATGGGAGTACAGGTGTTCCCTTACCTGGACGACTGGCTCCTGGCGGCCTCATCCAGGGAGGAACTCCTGCATTTTTCTCTCCCTCATCCAGCAGGTTTTCACTGGCCTGGGTATTACCATCAGCCATTCCAAGTCCCATCTGGACCCCTCCCAGAGGCTGCAGTTCATCGGGGCTATCCTCGATACAACGGTGAGCAAGGCCTCCCTGCCTCCAGACAGGGCGGCCTCTCTTCAATCCCAGATTTCCCTGCTATCAGAAAGCAGGAGGGTTCTGGCAAGGTCGGTTCTCTGTCTTCTGGGGCTCATGGCGGCCGCTATTCCGACGGTCCCCCGAGCTCGACTCCACATGAGAATCTCTCAGTGGACTCTTCGCTCCCAGTGGAATCAACTTGTAGACAACCTAGATCAACTAGTTCTGATCTTCTCGCCGATGGCACAGGACTTGCAATGGTGGATGGTTTGAGAGAACCTGTTTCGGGGGGTTCCCTTCTTTCATCCTCCCCCCCTCCCAGACTCTGACCACAGACGCATCAGGCGAAGGTTGGGGAGCCCATCTGGGCCCTCATTGGACCCAGGGCTTATGGTCCAGACTGGAACTGGCTCTCCACATCAGTGTGCTCAAGCTTCGAGCTGTGCTATACACTCTCCAAGCCCTTCACCAATACATTCTTCCTGGCCACCTAGCCGTCCAGACGGACAACATGTGCGTGGTGTGGTACATCAACAAGCAGGGAGGAACTCGTTCCTACCCTCTGTGCAGGGAAGCAATGAGGGTTTGGGATTGGGCAACTCATCACAACCTTCACCTCACGGCGATTCATGTTCCAGGAGTCGACAATACCCTGGCAGACAAGCTAAGCCACTCCTCTGCCCGGGCACATGAGTGGGAATTGGATCAAAGGGTGCTCGACGATATCTTTCAGCTTTGGGGGACTCCGCA
Source organism: Neoceratodus forsteri (assembly GCA_016271365.2). Taxonomy (NCBI): domain Eukaryota; kingdom Metazoa; phylum Chordata; order Ceratodontiformes; family Ceratodontidae; genus Neoceratodus; species Neoceratodus forsteri. The sequence goes on from CM028131.1 coordinate 1,320,228,224, forward strand.
GGTAGACCTCTTCACCTCCCCCAAAAACGCAAAACTTCCCAGCTTTTGCTCGCTCGTTCCAAAGTGAGGCGCTTTCTGGAGCGACGCTCTGTCTCTAGACTGGAAGGACAGATTCGTCTATGCTTCTCCCCCCAATTCCTCTGATCCCAAGAGTTTTGCAGAAACTAACCACGGAAGGAGCGAGAATGATTCTGATCGCTCCTTTCTGGCCCAGGCAAATCTGGTTCTCTCTTCTACAACAATACTCAGAGGTTCCTCCTCTTCCTCTTCCTTTATCTTGAGGTTTACTGACCCAGGATCAGGGGACCCTGGTCCATCCAGGTCTTAAATCCCTTCAACTTCATGCATGGATCCTGCAGACCTAGCCCAATCCCGTTTTGGTGTCTCTCCAAAAATGGCGGAAATTTTGGTGGAGGCTAGAAAACCCTCCACCAGGTCCACTTATGCCATGAAATGGAAGAGATTCTGTATTTGGGCAGCCTCTAGGAACGTGGAGCCTTTCTCCTGTTCAGCGGCTGTTCTGCTAGAGTACTTCCATCATCTCTTCTACCTGGGTCTCAGCCATTCCTCCTTGAAAGTTCACATGACTGCTATCTCAGCCTACCATGTTCCCTTCGCAGATAAAGCTTTTGCTCAACTGGAGGTCTCCAAGACCTTTCTCAGAGGGGTCCTCCATCTGAGGCCCCCCATCTGAACTCCTGCTCTCCTTGGGACTTGAACTTTGTTCTCGAGAAACTTACTCTTCCTCCCTTCAAACCTGCAGCTTCTGCAGATCTGAATTTCTTTACGTGGACGCTCCTTCTTGGTGGCCATCACTTCGACTCGAAAAGTTTCCGAGCTCCAGGCCCTTATGTGTAAAATCCCCTATTTGATTTTTCACAAAGAACGAGTTGCTCTTCGTACGAATCCTAAGTTTCTACCTAAAGTAGTAGCAGAGTCTACCTTAAATCAGTCCATAGAGTTACCTGCCTTTTTCACGCAGTACTCCAACCAAGGGGAATATTTACTCCATACCATGGATGTTCACCGGATTCTGAGATACTACACCAACAGGACAAAGGATCTCAGAAAGACTGATCAGTTGTTCATCTCTTTTGCTCACAAAAGGGAAGGCAATGCTGTTTCCAAGCAATGCCTGTTGAAGTGGTTGGCTCATTGCATCACTTTCTGTTATGACAAATACAACAAGACTCTTCCGGGTCAGGTCAGAGGTCACTCCACCCGAGGAGTAGCGGCCTCTGCGGTTTGTTTCAAGAATGTGTCTGCGGCAGACATCTGTGCTGCCGCCACCTGGACTTCCGTCCATACCTTTACGAAACACTACAGTTTGGATATTGCCTCTCGCCGTAGAGCAGGCTTCGGGCTAGCAGTTTTGCAAGGCCTCCTGTCTTGAGGTCTACAATGCTACTGCTATTTTCTGAAGTAGTCTCCTCCTCCCGGTGCCGTTTATTTGTTCCAGACTGCTTGGGACTCAGTCCTATATGTAATTACCTACTGCAAGAGCCCTCTCGAAGTAAGATAGTACAGTTACGTGAGAACTTACCATAACAGTAGATCTTGAGAGCTCTTGCAATAAATACTTCCACCCTCCATCCCCTAGGCTTTTCAGCTCCTTTTCCATATAGAAAGTATCCACTTCTCTCTCGTCTGGCCTCTTTTGGCCTGTGGCGGGAAAGAACTGGAAGGTGGGCGTCCGGGACTGCCCCTTTATACCGACGTCGCATGACGCCGGTCACCTGACGTGGGAGCGGTCCCTCGCCAGGGACTGCTAGCTAGAAATTTTTCCTTGGGGTCCTGCCACCAGCCGGCATCAGTCCTATATGTAATTACCTACTGCAAGAGCCTCTCTCCAAGATCTACTGTTACGGTAAGTTCTTACGTAACTGTATTTTTCTAATATTCTTGAATTTTTTCTATACTTAGGAAGGCCTACACCCATCTTCTCTTAAGGTACAGCTCTCAGTTCTGTTAGTTAAGAGATCCACTCAACTTGAGAAGTCTATAGCCTCCAACAGCATCTTTGAAAGACTTTTCAAAGGTCATAACCACGTTTGCCCTCAGTTTAACAACCTTGCCCATCATGGGATTTGAACTTTGTTCTGTCCCACCTCATGCAGCAACGTTAGGCACCTCTGGTTTCATGTAATTTTAGATTTCTCACATGAAAGATTGTCTTTTTGGTTGCTATTACGTCAGCTATAAGGGTGAGAGATCATTAGGCGCTTTCCATTCTACCAGACTTTTTGACTTTCCAGAAGCAAAACATCATCATTTAAACCCATTTGAAATTCTTCCCCAAAGTGGGGTCTGAATTCAGTTTGAATCAGGTTATTACTCTGCCTATAGTCTTTCCTAGGCCCTGTGCAAATTCAGGAGACACCTCCATAAACTAGATGCAAGAAAGGCTCTCAGTTGCTGCATTAATATAACTCTGTTATTTGCCACGTACAGTAATGTAGTTAGGGAACACCCAGCAGCGAAAAAGATTTTATATTTTGCTGGTTGATTTCTTGTATTTCACCCTGTTAGAGTAAACCTGACAAAGATCTCCACACATGGCTGTAGGCTCATTCTACTAATACAGCTACTTCCATAATAGCTTCCAGAGACATTCTGCTGCTGTACGTCTGTAAGGCTACAACATAGTCCTTGAGACACAGCTTCCTATCCCATAACTGTACTGAAGTGCACTCCAGAAGGGATACCAGCTTGTGACATCTGTCTATCAAAACCTAGTACCTTAATAAGACAAGTTCCCACTTCCATGTGGTACTGGTAAGAGTCTGCTTAAAGTGGTAAGCAGATGAAAACATTGTTGTTAAAAGAAAAAGTTACGTACCTTGTAACTATAGTGGTTTTAATCATTGTTTTCATCTGATTACCTTTATCCTCCTTGCTTCTCCTAGGATGGATATAGGTCTTTCAGTCATATGTAAGAATATTCATGTTTTTATACAGGTGCTGTGGCACCTGTATATTAGGGCTGAGTAAGTACTCCTATGATAAACGCCGATTTTTGCACCTTAATAACTCTGTCCCCATTTTACCAATTTGCCCCAAATTTGGTAGGCTTGGAGTCTCAGCATGGGTCTCTGGATGCAGAAAAGTTGTGTCAATCAGGTTGGGGGAGGGAAGTTACAGAGGTGCAAAAAAGCTAAAAATCGTCCAAATTAAGACTTTCTGCTCGTCTGTAGCTAAAAACACTTTTATTTTGAAACCAGAAACCTACTAATTTGATAGAATCTAGCCCAAGGCACATGCTTTCACAAGCTTCAAGTTTCTAAATTATATAGTTTTTAAAATATAAGCTGAAATCTGTGCCGTTTTCTGGGCATGCTCAGTTAAAAAATCCCATTAAAATTGCAGAAGAATTCATTCTTTAACAACCTAGAGAAATACATCCTGCCCAGCAACAGCTGTGTCCACCCCCCAAATCAGGTCCACCTGTTGGTGAATCCCAAACCCCCCAGGTTCTTCTTCAAGGCCCTAACACCCAAGGACATGCTTACATACCTCAACAAAATGAACCTTTGACCCCAAGTGTTTCTAGATAATCTAGACTACAGGTTGATCAAGGCCACCACAGCAATGTCATCCACTAGCTAAAATATTCAACCATTCTCTGTACACAGGTCGATTACCAGCACTATGAAAAATAGCCACAGTAGTCCCAGTGCACAAGTCAGGCAGCACAACGTGCCTACAGAACTACAGGCCCATCTCATTACTTGCTCTGCTTGCCACAGTCATTGAACGCATTGTTTGCAACCAGTTCCTTACCTTCCTAAACCAGTATGGGACTCTGACCCCCACCTAGCATTGTTTCCAACCAGGCCACAGTACAGAATCAGCCTTAGTGGGGTTCATGCAGGCAATTCACTAGTACCTTCATCAAGGGCATCTTGCAATAGCAGTATTTATCAATCTCACCCAGACATTTGAGCTAGTCAACCACCAACTCTTAATCTCGGGTCTGGGTGATATCGGCTACTCAGAGGAAGTGCTGGTCTGGTGTCAGAGCTACTTGATGGGATGTACACAGAAAACAAAGATTGCCAAGTGTTTTTCCCCTGTGTTGCCAGTCTCTATTGGAGTTCCGCAGGGGTCCACACTAGGCCCTTTGTTCTTCAGTTTATTTCTGAATACACTCCCACTGGCATGCAGAGAGTCCAAAATTCTACTCTGTGCAGACAATGCTGTTATTTTTACTGGGGGCGATAACAATAAGGATCTCCAGAATATCATCCAGTCCGATTTCAGCTCATTGCAACAGTGGTTCATTAATTATTAGTTTGTGCTGAATGCCACTAAAACTAAATACACGATTTTCCACAACTCCAAGAAAAAATTGCCCAAATGTGGCAGCACTACAATCAGTACTCTAAACTGGTCCAGCATTGAAAAAGTTTCTGCCTTCAAATACCTGGGCCTCTATATAGACACCAGTCTAATTTTTAGCAGTCACATTATGCACCTGACAAAAACAGCGCACCAGAACTAGGCGCATTGTAGCGGATCAACCCATTCTTGTTACCCTCCACACGATACCTTCTCGCCCAAACATTTCTGCTCCCACTTATTGACTATGGCTTAATTCTCTATTCCATAGCAGCTGAGTCTGAACTCCACACGATCAAAAACCTTTACAGCCAAATTGCCGCATTTGCTACGTAACTTCCCGCTCAGACTCACCTTTGTGTCCTCCTAAAAAAGACTAATTTGCCTTACCTGACAAACAGAGTTAAGTTATGCATTGACTTTGTAGCATGAAAAATCATCATGAATATGGCACCGCCTATATACAACTTTTTCTTTCAACTCAAAGCCCCGCAAAGTCACACCAGATCATCGGCCTCAGCCTACTTCAAAATCTCCACACCTAGAATATGTGCTGGCCAAAGGGCTGTACTGTTTCAACTGCCCAGTCTCTGTAACTCACTTCCCCAGCATGTTACTGATCTGACGCTGATCATCTCAGCTTTCAAATCTAACTTGGGTAACTGGTTTTCTAATTACGATTCATGTAAATCCCTGTTGTATTTTTCTGTTTAAATGCTTCCTGTGTATCTACCTTTGTCTGGTTCCCCTTGAAAATAGGCAGATCTTGGCTTTTGGTTTTACCAGACATTAATAAATAAATGAATGAAATAAAAATGAACATTCTATAACTAGATGCATTTTTGCAATAGTGATATTTTTCGTGTATTTTGCTGCAATCACTCAAAAGAATCAGTTTTGTGACAATAGCTTTTATGTTGCAGTAGTGAAACATACAAAAGTGAAACTACTGTAATGCTGCTAAAAAGTATGTTAGTGGAACAAAAACAAGTGACCGTATAGTGAAGAGTATTCTTCTCTCAACACAGGGCCTAGAGGGCCCCATGCCTGTGCTTCTGTAGCTGAACAGAACCGTGGGGCCCTGAGGACCTTGCACCTCTGCAGCCAGATGGATTATTCATTGTGCACAGGGCACAGATAGCTCTGCTTGTCTGAATCTGTAGTCGCATGGTAGCGCAGGTCCCAGATGGCCCTGCACACCCACGGCACCATGGGCAGCCCCAGGGATTCTTGTCTTGTGGCCCTGCACATCTGCATCCACAGTTGAACCATAGCCAGATGGACTCTACCCTTGGTGCAGGGCCCTGCTTATCTGCATCAGTAATCGCACAGAAGAGCAGGGCCCACAGACAACCCATGGCTTCTTGTCTTGGGGCCCTGTGCATCTGCATCGGTAGCCACATGCAGATAGATGGACTCTTCCTTTGGCACAGGCCCAGAAGGCCTTGTGTGTCTACATCTGTAGCCCTTTCCTTTTTTGCCATTTTCTTGGCGCAGGGCTCTTTGTGTGTAGTGTCGCATGGACTCCTCCCTTGGCACAGAGCATATGCATTGTTGTGAATGAGGATACGATTAAACTATCACAAAAAGGAAGGAAATTCATTGCAAAAAACTATGTTAATGCAGACATTAGGGTTGAAGAAGACAAAGCAGACAAAGTAAGAACTCGAAAAAACATTAGGGTATGGAGTCTGGAGAGTCTTGGCAAATCGATGGTGTGGTGTTCCACAGGGGTTGTCAACTGGAGTTGTCAACCATAATGCCCACCACCTCGCCTGAGCAAACAAATGTATGCATGATCTCTTGCTTCATGCAGGAACCAATGAAAATTATGACTGATTCTGTTGTCTACATGTGATGGGCTATTCTTGTCTAACTCCAAACACTGTATGCTTAAGAGATATGGGCCTAGACCTCTACCATGTGTGCAGGCAGGAGGCTAGGGGCTGGAGGAGTGGCATTAGGGTTGACAACCCGAGGAGCACCACACCACTGATTCACCAAGACTCCCGAGACTCTAAACCCTAATGTTTTTTATTTCCTTACTTTCTCCACTTTGTTGTCTTCATCCTAATGTCTGCATTAATGTCATTTTTTTTTTGTGCAATGAATATTATATATAATTGTTTTCCTCTTATTTAAACATGTAGTTCATATGTCATTTCCTTTTTATTTTAATATTAGGACAGTACGTTGGAACATAGGTTATTTTTTCAGATACAACCTGAGGTCAATGCATAGGTGCAGTACAAACTAAAGAGTAATCCCATAGTCAGTAAATCATACAGAGCTTATGACAACGATCAATAACAGAAGCAAGTCTTAAGACATTTCAAATGCTGAGAAATAGCAAGTGAAAAAGTATTAAAAGTTAAAATGTGCTCTATATTGTCCAGTAATGAGTTCCATAATGCTGCTGCACAATATGCAAATGTTTTACCCGCAACTGTACAAACAAAAGGTCGAGTCAAAAGCAATTCACTTGAAGACTGTGAAGTAAAGATAAGAATATATCTGACTAGAGAAGTATTCAAACAACTAGGAAAAACTGATTTGATTACTATATAGTTTATTATTGTGGCTACTTATAAAAACTTTTAATAAATAATGTTTGCTTGAAATTTTGCAGGCCTCTGGTCTTGACTGTTAAATGATGGGGGTTGAGGCTTCAAGGGATGCACAACCAGTGCTTGGATTGGTTCAAACTACTCTGACATTCCGGTGGACAGAGCACATGCAGGCTATCTGTTTAAAGCAGTACAGTAATCATAGGAAAAGATTGAACAGAAGATCTACAGTTTCAAGGTGGGTAACTTTTTCTTGTCCTCTTGTGGTTGGCGCTGGTAAGAAGGATCAGAATGTTGGCTCCAGTCTCAGCATGGGAAAGGCCTTACCTGACTGTAAGATTCCTAGTTCTAACAGAATGGAGTACCTCTTTCTTCAAAATATGGCGCTGATTCCAGTGCTGCCCTGAAGAAATGGCACTCCAGTGCCAGGGACTGGGGCTCACTTCATATGAGGTTAGGGTTAGTGATGGACATTCAAAGGCTCCCTACATTAGAGTCATGCTTCTAGAGTTCTACAAGTTCTCTCCTAAAATAGAGTGTGTCTGGAATCTGTACCAGATCCTCAGTTGATTTACTTTTTAGGTTGCCTAAATGTAAACAAAAAAGTGTTGGTCATATCTCCTTTTATTATCGTATTGCCTCTTAATGGAATTCCATGCCAAAACGTTTAAGGGATGATGAAAATTTTTATCTATGTATCTCACAATTTAAGCAGTATTCTTAACTTAATTCTTCCGAAACATTGTAATTTTGTAATTTTTATATCAATATTTCGTCTGTGTCTTGGACCAGAGGCATCTTTGAAAATGTGCAATATTTATCCAAAGGCCAGCGTTTAAATAAAATGAAATGAAATAATGTGATCAGTGTGAGACATTGCCTCCACCATGCCGACATTGGCATGTAAATCACATCTCCCCCATCCCCAGGTGCCCAACTTGGTCATGGATGGCACCCAGGGACATGATATTATAAAGAATATCCCTTGGAAAAGGCAATATTCAGTGCCGTGGGGGGGTTTTTAACTCTGTTTCTGGCTATCCAGCCAGGGCGCGGGTATACTCCATATCAGCCCAGGACTCCACAAGCTTCCCAACCTCACCTAGCACTCCCCCAGCTGCCCGGTCTGGGATAACTGTGACTTACCCTTCACAGAGGGGCTTCCCTTAGGGAGAAACCACCATCACCCTGGGACCCCAGCCGAGGCCTACATTGGCATTGTTGCAGCAGTGGCAAGTAAGCTGTGGTCTTGGCATCACCCTGCTGCCTGCTCAGAGTTTTCCCTTCTTTTATGGTTCCCTAGAGACTTGGTCTTGCAATGATGGCATGCATGCAGCCTTTGGTGCCCCCCATGGTGTGCTGATGTCCACCGATACCTGCAGCCTGAGTTATGTGGTCCTTGGCTGTTGTACTCCCAGCCACCATTGGGAGTTACCCTATCACAGGGTGCCACAGCCCCCCTTCCCCGAGGAGGAGAGCAGTCCAGCAGACACTCATCCTACCTGCTCTTGGCCAGATGTCTGATGCTCTGAGGCCACTCCCGAACCTGGGTTGCCAGCGTCATGAGTGGTAGCACTACTGCTGTGCTGGTGGGCCAGCTCATTTAGTGTTATTAAAGCATGCCTCTTTAAATGTTTACTGAGACTGTTTCAAGAGTCCCTTAATCTCCAAACTGCAGCCCAGTCTCTTTTGGATGTCAGTGCTTGGCAGGGAAATCTCAAAGGGGTATTCTCTGTGACATTAGGTCTCCAGGTGCCATCCTTGGATGGATCAGGCACATTTGTGTGAGTATGTGTAAGGTATTGACAACAGTATTTTAAAGTTAAGGGGCCTAACACACAACAGGGTGGGCAGTGACTGTATAATAACCACACACCCTGTGAGGCTTGTGAGGTTTGATATGCAGTCAAGGGTTGCAATCCACCCAGGAAATTCAGTTATTCAAACAACAGGAATCCATCAGTGAGATGCATCTCAAAAATGTGTCTTCCTGCCAGAGTCTTACATAAATACATATGCATCTTATACAAGTAATGTTTCCATGGTGTTTCTTGCTTTCTGACATTAAGCTTATATTTTTTAGTGAACGATACACTGAGCAAGTAACTCCGTTGCTGGTACATGCACAGAGGCAGCTTATTGACAGGATTGATCAGTTCTGTGGTCCAAAACCTCCTCAGCCTCATGTGATTAAATCTGATACTGATGAAAAGGTAAACTGCTTATTAATTCATAGCCCTTACAAATGAATCTTTACAAAGGCAGTGCTGCAAGTTAAGTATGAGCTGTGAGCAAGGTGACTGTAACCTGTTTGGATTCTGGCCCAGATTTCTTGTGAAATCTTCTAGGAAAATCTAGGCTCAGTCCAAGTCCTCCTGTCTCAGAGGGGGTTGGGATCTGAATCTTAACAGGGTAACATGTTTAGCATCCAGTTCAGCAGTAGGCCATACCCTTTTTGTAGTTTGGGTTGTATTATATGGAGATTTATGCCGCTGGTGTAAATGACAGTAACATCAGAGTAGAGTTGTGTGGAGACATCATTGAAGATGCATGTATTGGGTAGGTCACTAACAGTGGGATTAACAGAGGACCTATTATTGACCTTTCCAGAACTCCTACTGTGACCTTGGCCTGGAATGAAAGACAGTTTTCCACTTTAACCCTATGGGTTCTTTCGCTAACATAATCCCAAGACCATTTTAGTGATTTTAGTCTCTGTAGAAATTGTTCATAGTCCACCAGATCAAGTGCCTTTGTCAGATCAATGAAGACAGCCCCCAGCAGAGCTCAGTTGTCTGTCTCTGTAAATACATTGTTAGTAAATCTGACCAGGCATGTGTTTTACTGTGACAAAGAAACAGACGGTGTTGAGCTAAAAAAATGGGCAGGGTGTGGGTGAGGGCTACGGGCCCAAGAATACAGTAAAACAGCAAGTTCACCAAGCACTCCAGATCCAGGAGATATATTGTCTCCAGTGAAGAGGGCAAAAAATCCCAGGAGTCACTCTTTGTGAAATTAAATTTCGCAATTTATTCTAGCAATTGTAATTGTACAGCATGAAAGAAAATATGGTTAGGCACACCTGAAGTCCACGTGCAGGTGCCCCAGCATGTCGCCAATTAAGGCTTCATCAGGAGGGTGATCACCTGGGGGTGGACAAGCCCCTTTATACCAGCAATTAAATTCAAAAACAGTGATGTCATACCTTTGACCAATCAGAGAGCAAGAATTGCTATTTTCACGTATTTCAATTAATATTGCAGTAACAAGGAGCAAGATATAAAATAATATAGTGTCCTATTACTGTCAATATGAAAATATCAGAGGACCCCTCATATTTCCCAAAACAGTGACTATATTATCACTAGCCAATCAGAATTTAGGAAATCAAACATACTGGAAAGATAATAAGATACTGGCTTTTTTAACATGTTGGAGTAACATGACATCTAAAACTATAAACATGAGAAATAGTATCAAACCAGTAAGTCAGAAAGGATATCATCTGAATGATTGCTTTAAACTTATGAATTATGACAAAGCCTTAATTGGTGAAGTGCCGGGGCACCTGCACGTGGGCTTTAAGTGTGCCTAACCATATTTCCTTTCATTCTATACAATTGCAATTGCTGGAATAAATTGCAGAATTTAATTTCACAAAGACTGACTCCTGGGATTTTTTTCCCTCTTCACTGGAGAACATTTATCTCCTGGCTCTGATGTGTTTCACTGTGTCCTGTTCTGAAATCAAAGTGTTTGTTAAATTGGTTATTCCATGACAGATATACAATTAGCTTCTTTTTAAAAAACAATGTGTTGCATGAAGGAGCTTTGCAACCTCTATGATTCTAGTGAAATTACACAATTGAGTATGGTAGCTCTGCTGGAGTAGACAAAGTTGTGATTGGCCTGCAGTTCTGCTTACAAGTTTTGTCCGCAACTTTGAACACACAAATGTCATTAGCAGCTTCTCAGGTTACAGGGAGGATTCCAGTGGAGTGACATTTCTTTATGAGACAGTAAATTCAATTCACACATTTCCTTCATGTAAATTACTGTATACAGTCCCCCTTGAACTATAAAAATAACTAAAAACAAGAGAAGACTGATAGTAATAGTTTTATTACATCAATTTTATTTTAGATCAGTTGCCGAAACTTTGTTGGAAAACAACTTCGTGTTGCAACCAGGTCGCATGAGCCAATAAATCCAGGTGGCCATATTGATCCTGAGGGACACAATGTTTATTCAGGTGAGAACATTTGCATTTACTTCAGAAATTCTTAGAATCACAGCTCCGTGGAGGGCTACACCTTTGTATACTGTTTGAAACGTTTGATACCATAGATGAACATTTTACTGGAAATGAGCATCAGCCACGACAGCCACAATCTGCTTTCCGGGAAGGAACAGAAGGTTGCTGTTTGTTGGGACATCAGTACTGTATAAGAAATGGTTGTTTAATTTATTAAAGAACAGTAATAATATTTCTGACTACCTAGATTCAGTTCCCTATCCACACTTGGACAGTCTTGCAATGAGCAGTCTTAGTCACCAGAACAGTCTTCAAACTTGACTCCTTCCACCCGATCATATGGTCTTCTGGCTCTGCGCCTTCTGCATTAAGTTTTTTCTTCTGCTGGAAAGAACATTTTTGTTTCCTCTCACCTCCAGCAAGTGTTAGAGGATTCTGATAGTTTTCAAGCCATTTTTCATGTTATTTTTTTGGAAAAAGTGACTTAACCTTCTCATTTGATTCTACTGATCCTTCAGCTCGATTGTCATGGACCAAGAGGAAACACCCAAGGCTAAAGAGGTGTATCTTATGCAGGCAGAAGATGTCCGCCACCGATGGACACAGTGCCTGCTTGTACTTCCTAGGCATGAACCACGATATGGTGCTCTGCATGTGGTGCCATGCCATGCACCCTTCATCTCTCGATGAACACAGAGAGCAGCTCCTACAAGGTAGACCTCAAAAACATCTGCCATCTATCGCCATACTGTTCTCTGCACAGTTGTAAGCCTTGGAGAAAAAAGCAGTGGCTGCCATAGATGTCCCAGTGCTCAAACTTCTGTCAGCTGAGGAGTATGTTCTGGTCCTGGTAACTCCTTGGAACAAAGAAGAGTTTCATGATTTCTTGCTCTGTCTTCAGATCTTAACAATGAGAGCCCTTCTCCCCATAGTTGGAAGCACAAAAAGCAAAGCTAGTGTTAATTGGGGGGGTATAGTTGGCCAAGAGACTATTTCCACTCTCCACAGTCGAGTGGTTCTGCGAACAGTCACCACCACTGAAGACAGTTTGGGGAGTCCATGAGCATGCCAGTAGAGTTTCAGTGTGGTGAAATGACTGAGGAGCTTGTTGAGCCCATTGGGCATGAGTCGGGTGATGATGAGAACTTGTCTTTCACTTGGATATCAGAGCTGCCCACAGTCCTGCTCAAGGATGGTTTGCACTCGAATGTGCTCCCCATTCAAGCTCCCTATGGTGCAGCTGCCATCAGTTGTCATGACTCTGGTGCTGTCTCCAGCTCAACTGGTACCCTGACCGGAGGTGTACATGGAGCTGCCAGTAGTTCCTAGTTGACTGTGTGGTTGCCACCAGTGGTCAAGATTACGATTCTGCTCACACTTTTGATGCTAGCACCACCATCATTGGTCGACGTCAAGTTCATCCTCTTTATTTGGCTCCCCGCCATCAACACTATGCACGTTGCAAGTGTTAGAAGGCACCCTGGCAGCAGTCAAACTCAAATCAAATCAAACTTTATTTCTTTAAAGGCGCTTTTCTTAAGCCAAAGCGCCTGTACATAAAATATCATTATCCAATAAAACATTCAAACCAAACAATTAAAACAATAATCAACATAATTTGGCAGCACAATATTAAACTTCATTTATAAACGCAAGACTGAATAAACACATTTTAAGCTTTTTTTTAAAACCTTGGACAGTCAAGCAGTCCCTTATCTGACGAGGTAGAGAATTCCACACGGTCGGGGCCATATAAGCAAAAGAACGGGCCCCAGATGTCTGTAATCACACCCTGGGAATCTCTGGCAGTCCCTCATCAGTGGATCAAAGAGGTCGGGAGGAGCAGTAGGGAGAAAGGAGATCTTTCAGGCAGCGGGGTCCCTGGTTGTGTAGGGCTTTATAGGTCAGCAAACCGACCTTGAAGGTGATACGCCATCGCACTGGCAGCCAGTGCAGTCCATGGAGCACAGGTGTTATGTGACTAGTCCTGGACGTACTAGTCAACAACCTGACAGCCGCATTCTGCACCAGCTGTAGGCGATGGAGATCAGCCCCCGGAAGCACTAGGTATAGGGCATTGCAGTAGTCAAAGCGAATGGTCACGAAGATGTGGACCAAGATAGGAAGGTCGCCAGAAGGAACCAAGTGTTTCACCCGGGCAATATTCCTCAGATGGTAAAAAGAGGTCATGACAACGGCTGACACTTGTGATTTCAAGGTCAAGCCATCATCAAACATAACACCCAGGTTCCACATTCAGTCTGAGGTGGTCAGCTGGACACCCCTGAGCAAAAGACCAGAGGGTTGTCCTGCCAACACACCCACCCTCTGATGATCAGGGTCCACCACCACCACCACCACCACCACCACCTCAGTCTTATCAGGGTTCAACCTCAGCCAACTAGAACTCATCCAATCTTGGATAGGCAGTTATTAAACACTGTAAGAACATCCCCCTGCTCAGGTGCAAAGGACATGTACAGCTGAGTATCATCCGCATAGCAGTGAAAACTCAGCCCATACTCCTTAATAATGTCTCCCAATGGCAGTATATACACTGCAAACAACATGGGTGCCAAAATGGAACCCTGTGGTACCCCGCAGGATAGGGGGAGAGGGTCAGAGGAATAAATTCCAGAGACCACTCTCTGTGTCCTACCCTTGAGGTAAGACTGAAACTACCTGTGGATGGTACCAGACAATCCACAGATGAGCTGCAGGCATTCCAATAGCACACCATGATCCACAGTGTCAGATGCTGTGGAGAGATCAAGGAGGACCAAGATGGAATGGGTCTTTCGATCTCTCCCCATTAGGAGATCATTTAGCACCCATATAAGGGCCGTCTCTGTGTTATGCCTTTTCCTGAATCCTGACTGGAGAGAATTGTTGATGTTGTGGATAGACAAATGAACATCCAGCTGCTGCATCACCACCTTCTCAATAACCATACCCACAAAAGGCAGGTTAGTCTGTAGTTAGCAAGATTATCTGGATCCAAGGAGGACTTTTTCAGGAGCGGTCGAACAACCACTTCCTTAAGGGGAACTGGAAAGATCCCCCTCTCCAATGACAGCCAGACCATCTCAGCCAGGACCAGACCGATCTTATCCACACACCCCACAAGGAGGCGTGTTGGGCCCGGATCCAAACTACAGCTGGTTGGCTGCAGAGTCTGAATGATCCTCACAACCTCCACGATATCCAGTTGGCCAAAGTCAGACCAGATAGCCCGGGTGCTCGCAATCTCCTGCCAACCTCCGCTGCACCCCTTAAAGGGGGCCAGACAGATGCCAGACCTGATGGTGACAACTTTATCTGCAAAGAATCAAGCAAACTCGTCACATCTCTCTTGTGGCAGTGCTCCACCAGACCGGAGATAGGTTGGATTGCACAATCTGTCCACAGTCTGGAAGAGCTGAGCTGGTCAATTCTGTGCAGTGGCAGTCTCTCTGGACAGGAATTCTGCCTTCTTACTGGTGATTGTTGATTGATAGACTGCATAATGATCCATCAATCTAAGTTTGTCAACCTCCAGACCCGATTTCTGCCAAGCCCTCTCTAGCCTTCGATCCACTCTCCTCAACTCCTTCAGGGCCCCATCAAACCATGGGAACCTTAGGCGTAAGGTGAGTGGTTGAACACGAGCAGGAGCAATGGAATCCAGGGCACCCATTACTGCCCTATTATAGGCAAGCACCAGGTCCCCCAGATCCAAGCATTCACTTGATAAAACTGATAGGTCCAGCAATGGACCTTCGTTGCATTTGCCTAGAGGTGTGGTCTGTCATCGAGGCCCGGGTCAGGAAGCATAGGATGATCAGGAGTAGTTGTAAAATTTGTAATGTAAAGTTTTATCAATTATAAAATAAAATAAAAAATAAACATTGTTTAATATCACTATTTACAAAGGCAGTACAAACAGAGAAAACAAAGTCCTTCATCTGAGGGTACCTTTAATTCCAAGTTTTAGTCCCCCTCTCTCTCTCTCTCTCTCTAGCAAACGCATTGCTGTTCTTTTTATAAGTCTTTGCCTGGGAACTCATTAAAAGACATCCTGTTTTTTCTCAAAATGTTCTTGTCAGTTTCCTTATAGGTGCAACAAATAGAACAGTGTCCCAAGCTGGCTTCCTGATGACAGCTCTGCAAAAGAGTTTGTAAACAAGCCTGAAAGGAGCTCAAACTGTATATCAGGTTAACCCTCTAAATTCCAAATAGCTTTTTGAAATAATTTTAACAGTATAACTATATGCATTTTCACACCAAGGGATCCCAGTTTCACATAAAGATTCACATATATTTTTTATAACTGCAGATATGTAAGGGAGAAGAAAAGACAGAAACAGCGAGTGAAGGCAGAGAGATAGCAAGAGGCGGAGAATCGCGAGACCATCAGTGTGATCAGTTCCTAGTCTTACGATAACATTTGGTTGTGCAACCAGACAGACGAGAGACAGAAAAGGAGAGGATAGAACAGATCATTGCATTTAACTCTCTCTCTGCATAACAAATGGGACAGGACATGTCCCCTTCTTTATGAGGGAACCTGTTTTACTGAAACAGGTTTCCAAAACTTTCTATTAATTCTCTTCTAACATTGGCTTATAACCTTTACAGTTCAGTGCATGTGTAGAATAGCGAACAGTGAAGTTTAAACTCACACTTTTTTCAACCTTCAGAATTTTCAATTCCTGATCCATATCTTGACCGAAAATCAGCTCTGACATTCTCTTTTCCAGATTTGTGCATCACTTTAAATATAAATGGCTGTAGCGCCAGGTACCACCTTATGATTCTGGAATTTTATCCTTCATTTGGTTAAGTCAACAAAGAGGATTATGATCTGTTATAAGTACAAAGTCATCTCCTTGCAAATAAAACTTAAGGGACTCCATGGCCCACTTTGCTGCAAGGCATTCATTTTTAATGGTGGAGTACCTCTTGTCTCTGTCATGCAGCTTTCTACTGATATGTAGAATGGGATTTTCCTTCCCATCTATATGCTGACTCAAGACTGCACCTAGGTCTACCTCTGATGCATCTGTCTGTAACAAAAACTGTTTCTCAAAGTCTGGGCTTCTTAAAACAGGGGCTGAACATAATGCAGCCTTAATCATTCAAAAAGCTTCATCACACTCTGGGGTCCATTTCACATTATTCAGGAACCATTTCTTTGTGAGTTCAGTGAAGGGGGTAACTAGCTGGGCAAAGTTGGGAACAAATTTCCGATAATAGCCAACCAGCCCTAAAAATGACCTGACATGTTTCTTTGTTTTAGGATCAGGGCTGTTAGCTACAGCTTCTGTCTTAGAATTCTGTGGCTTGACTTCTCCATTTCCCAAAACATAGCCCAGATATCTGGTTTACTGCATGCCCAGTGTACATTTGGTAGGATTAATAATCAGACCTGCGTTTTTGATAGATTGAATAACTGCCCGTAGGTGTTCAAGGTGGCTTTTGCAGTCTGGACTGTACACCACAACATCATCCAAGTACGCAGCACAATAACCAGTGCGAGGGGATAAAATTACATCCATGTACCACAGGAATGTAGTGGGTGCCCCATGTAAACCAAATGGTATGGTGGTGAACTGACAGAATCCAATAAGGGTGGCAAATGTAGTTTTATCCCTCGATTCTTTAGCTAGGGGAATTTGCCAGTAACCCTTTGCGAGATCGAGGGCACTGATGTACTTGGCACTCTCCAGTCTGTCCACCAAATCACCTATCCTGGGCATAGAATAATTGTCAAATTCTGACACTTGATTAAGTATCCTAAAATCAAGGCAGATTCTTACACCCCCTTCTTTTTTATTTACAGTCACCATTGGTGATGACCAAGCACTTCTTGACTCTTCTGTGATACCCAGTTCTTTCATTTTTTGTATTTCCTTAACCACGTCTGCTCTTAATCACTCTGGTGATCTGTATGTCTTTTGTCTGATGGGGCGAGCATTTCCTGTCACTATTACAAGCTCAACACCTTTTGCTCGGCCTGGCACTGTGGTAAAAGTACTGTTAAATGTCTTTAGCAAATTACAAATTTCTGTGGTTTGTTTAGAGGTTAAGGAAACATGCACTTTTACAGCATCAGCAGTTACATTTTGTTCCAGTCTGTTATAAGGTATATTAAGATCTTCTTTATCAGTCTCTGGTAAAACTAGCAAAGTAGCCTGTCGTGATTTTTCAACCCATTTCTTTAGGAGATTAGCGTGATCTATCTTAGTAGGATTTTTTCCTATTGGGGTCTCAGTTTCATAGTTCACCGGATACTTCTCATCTGTTGTCCACCCGGTGATGAGAAGGCATTCCTGCAGGAAGTAGCGGACTTCTTCATTGACCTGGTATTTGAATCCCCTAGGTGGATAATTCTGGGGGATTTCAGTGCCTGGGTCGATGATGAATTCTTGCATTTTGGACAAAACATCCTCCAACTGATGAGCTCATTGGGCCTGACACAGGTAGTTACCACTGCTACCCATAGTCCCGGACACTCATTGGAGCTGGTCTTCCTTCTAGGGATGGAGATCACTGATCTATTGTGGAACCAGCCAGATGGTGAGACCATCACACTGTAAGGTTCAGATTCGAGGCTCCCCCAATAGACCTGCCCCCATGGAGATGGTCCAGTACCACCCTTTAAGGGGTTTGACTCCGGATGGTCTTTTGGTGGTGCTGGACCTATCAGGTTTGCCGAAGGTAAGCGGGGAGCCTGGGGAACTGGTACTAGCCTATAATGAGGCAGTGATGTGTGCCCTCGACTCCCAAGCTACTGTCCGTGTTCGTCCCCTCACTCTTTGCCTGAAGACCCCTTGGTTCGATTTGACTTTGAAGGAGTTAAGGCACAGGGGCCGAAGGTTGGAGCAGCGCTGGTGAAAATCTGGCCTGGTTGCTGATGAACTTAAATTGATAGCTCATTAAACTATCGATCGGTTGTGCAGTCCAGCCTGTCTTTAGCCACGGGGAGCATTTTTGCAAGTTAAGTGCGATGAGTTTGCTCAATTCTTCACCGATAAGATTCTCATGATCAGGTTGGAGATCAGCTCAGTTCCCTCAAAAGGGTATTGTGGTGATTGACCTGCCTGCCTGGTCTGATTTTGGCTGGCCGGCGATCGAGGACATTGTGTGGATCGTCAAGGATATGCCCCCAACCTTCTGCAGCTTGGACCCAGGCCCACCGCGCCTCCTGGTGGGGTGCTTTGATGTCATTGGCCCAGTCCTTGCTGAGATGGTCTGGTGCTCGTTGGATCCAGGGGTATTTATGGACCCCCTGAATCAGGCAGTAATAATACCTCTCCTGAAGAAAGCTTTCCTTGACCCGGACTGCTTAGCTAACTACAGACCTGTCTCTAACCTGCCCTTTGTGGGTAAGGTTATTGAGAAGGTGGTTGCAGTGCAGCTGGACTATCATCTGACATCCTACAATGTCTATGATCCTCTCCAATACGGGTTCAAGAAGAGGAATAGTACTGAGACTGCTCTGGTTCAGGTACTTAATTTTCTCCTGACAGCGAGAGATCAGGGAAGCTGTTCCATCTTGGTTCTCCTTGATCTCTCTATGGTGTTTGACACTGTAGACTGTGGGGTGCTGCTGGAGTGCCTGCGGATATTCTGTGGACTGTCTGGTACTGTCCTCAAATGATTTCAATTGTTCCTCATTGGCAGGACTCAGAGAGTGGTGTCAGGAATTTATTCCTCGGCCCCTCTCCCTCTGTCATGTGGGATTCCGCAGGGCTCCGTGCTATCCCTCATATTGTTTGCAGTGTACTGTTGCTGTTGGGAGACATTGTAAGGCAGTATGGGCCGAGCTTTCACTGCTATGCAGATGACACTCAGCTGTACATGTCCTTTGTGCCTGAACAGGGTGATGCGATCTCGGTTTTTAACACCTGCCTCTCCAAGATCCAGAGTTGAATGAGTGCCAACTGACTAAGGTTGAACCCGGGCAAGACCAAGGTGCTGGTGGTGAACCCTAGTCACCAAGGTGTGGGGTTGGCAGCAGGCCTACCCTCTGGGCTTTGGCTAGGGGGCGACCAGCTGCTCACCTCTGATCGAGTGCAAAATCTGGGCATAGTGTTCAAAAGCGGACTGACATTAAAATCTCAGGTGTCTGCTGTCGTTAAAACCTCTTTTTACCATCTGAGGTACATTGCCCAGATCAAGCACCTGGTCCTACTTGGCGATCTTCCAACGTTGGTCCACGCCTTTGTTAACTCACACGTTGATTACTGCAATGTCCTTTACCTGGGGCTACTGGGGATTGATATCCGCCGATTGCAGCTAGTGCTGAACGCAGCAACCAGGTCGTTGACTGGCTTACCTAGATCTAGCCATGTCACCCCTGTGCTCTGTGAACTGCATTGGGTTGCCTATACATTAGCGGATCACCTTCAAGGTCGGGCTACTGACCTATAAAGCCCTACATGGGCAGGGACCACGCTACTTGCAAGATTTGCTTTGTCCCTACTGCTCACTCCGTTCTGCCAATGAGGGATTGCTAGAGGTTCCCAGAGTTGGGCTGAAGATCTCAGGGGCTTGCTCTTTTGCTTATGCGGCCCTGACCCTGTGGAATTCTCTATCCCATAGGATTAGAGAGTGCCTGACTGTCGAGGGTTTAAATCTGCCCTAGAAACATATTTATTTTCCCTTGCATTTCCTGATATTAGTATTGGTTAGTCTACCGCCATCTTTTATTTTTTATTTTAAGATTGAATATTAAAAAAATGTTTATACTTGTTGTTCTATGGATTTTATTGATGTAACATATAAAGCGCTATGATCTTTGGAATAGTGCTTATGAAACAAAGATTTGTGTGCTTGCTTGCTGGTGACCGTGCCACTGACTCCTGTCCCACTGGCGTCACCTTGACCTTGTGTCACTTGGTGAGACTGGCCGGGTACCATTGCTGGTCACTTTAATGCCAGCTGGGTTTGGGCCCTTCGGGGTCTGGTCTGGCATTGGTTATGGTGTTGATCTGGGCGTAAGGTCTGCGTCATGTTGACATCATGTCTGTGTCATGCCAGCATTGTATCGGTGCCAGGTCAGCACCGGAGGTTCCCGGCACTGAGGATCTTCTAGTGCCAAATTCAGTTCCAGTCCTGGTGCCACCCCTGGCATGGGCCCCTTCTCTTTGGAGCTGGTGTCATCGGTGTTGCCAGGGCCACATTTCTGGATTAGAGGGCCTGCAACCCACCTTCTCAATGCCTCTCTCTTCAGGGTGGATATTGAGGGGAACAAGTCTGACCCTGACCTCATCTTCTCTGAGGGCAGCGACAATGACTTTCATAGCTTGGACTCTTTGGATCCAGACCCTATTGCTGTGCCTCAGGAAGATCTAACTTTCAAGGCTGTGCTCAGACACATGCTTCTCCACTTAATTCTGAGCCTACAGCCCATTGATCAGTGGTTAAACATTTGTACCATGCAGGTCAATTTAGTTCCTCCTATTCCGCCCACATTTAAACCCTCTCTGATGCGGTCTGGAGTAGGCCTGCATCTGTTACATCTGTCTGCAAGCAGATAGATTAATTCATTACCTCCAATAGCGTCATATGAAGTCCGAACTATCCATTGTTTACCTGACATAAAATGGCCACCCAGGTGGTAATGAATTAATATGTAAGGCCCCCCTCCCCATTTGGGGGCTTACCTTTGAAATGCCTCCGGGTGTTCTCTTGCTGCCTCCTGGCATCTGCCCATTATTCCACAGCCCTTTGATGTTTCTCCATGCCCCCAAGTGTTCCCTGGCATAATTGAGTCCTGCGGGGCTCGCAAATCCATTGATGAGTAGCAGCATGTTTAATTAGGCCACCGCTTGCACCATCGAGAAGGACGCACTGCGCATCCGACCGCAGTTGCGGTCACAAGTCGGGAGGTGTTTCTCCATGTTTCCCAGTGCTGTTTTAAGTTAGAAGGAACCAGGGACACAAAACAGCAGCAGGAGAAAAATATTTTAAATAAAATAAATAGGCAGACACCTAAAGCGCTGCCTCTGGGGCACCAGAAGCCATAGGGCAAAGGTCAGGGCAAGGGATGCCCTCATAAATATTCATTAGCTTTGCCAGTGTTTCTAGGGGCAGTGTGTTACAGGAGCAGCAACTCCCTAAGAGTGTATCTTATTTAATTAAGAGTGGACTTATTTGAAAGAGAACTGTTAGGGATATATGCCAGTGGGGAAATTATTCAATAAAAGTTAAACTGCTGGCTGCACCAGAACTTTAGAAACATAGACTTTGACAGCAGATAAGTAAGGACTGCTTGGCCCACTTAGTCTGCCCATTTCCCTACCTAGAGGATAAGCTGCAGATCCTATTTAACCAACAGCCTATTTCTTCTTACCCCTCACAAAAATTGCCTTATGTCTGTCCCATGCATTCTTGAATTCTTCCACAGTTTTAGACCCCACAACCTCCTCAGGAAGGCTGTTCCATGCGTCCACGACCCTCTCTGTAAAAAAATACTTCCTCACATTGCCCCTGAGCCGTCCCCCCTCTATCTTCAAATTGTGACCCTTGTTCTTGCACATCTCTTTTTCTGAAAGATGCTACCCTTTTGGACTTTGTTGATTCCACTGAGGTACTTAAATGTTTCTATCATGTCCCCCCTCTCACTCCTTTCCTCAAGGGTATACATATTAAGCTCCTTTAGCCTCTCCTCATATGGCTTCTCTTGCAGACCCTGCACCATTTTAGTTGCCCTCCTCTGAACTGCCTCCATCCTGTCTATGTCCTTACAGAGATGGGTCTCCAGAACTGGATGCAGTACTCAGATGGGGTCTCACCAACTGTCTGTACAGGGAATAACAACTTCCTGTTTTCTGCTGGTGATGCCTCTCCCTATACATCCCAGTATTCCCCAGCCCTCCCTACTGCCTTCTCACATTGCTTGCCAACCTTAAGGTCATCTGATATGATTACCCTAGGTCCCTTTCCATTTTGTTGTTGTTACTACCTCCCCTATCGTAAATCTTCCCTGGTTTTTGTTTCCCAGGTGCATTACTTCACTTCTTTGCATTGAATACAAGCTGCCATACTTCTGACCATTCCTCCAACCTTGCCAAGTCCCTTCTCATCCTTTTCACGCCTCCTTGTGTATCAACCCTGTTGCAGATCTTTGTGTCATCTGCAAAGAGGCATACTTTTCCTTCCAGTTCCTCTGCAATGTCACTTATAAAGACATTAAAAAGGACTGGACCCAGTACTGAACCCTGTGGTACCCCACTAGTAACCCCTCTTTCTTCAGAGTGGACTCCATTTACAATTACCTTCTGTGTCCTGTTGTCCAGCCAATGTTTACCCAGGCTACCACCCTGGGACCAACTCCAAGGCTGGTTAATTTGACTAATAATCTTTTGTGTGGGACTATGTCAAATGCCTTGCTAAAGTCTAGGTAGGCCATGTCCACTTCCCCTCCCTGGTCTACTACTTTGGTCACCCAGTCAAAGAAATCAATTAGATTCATCTGACATGACCTTCCTGCTGTGAACCCATGCTGCCTTGGGTCCTGTGCCCCACTGGCCTCTAGGTACTCAACAGTTCTTTCCTTCAGAAGTGATTCCATCACTTTCCCTACCACAGAGGTCAAACTGACAGGTCTGTAGTTTCCTGCCTCTGTCTTGCTCCCACTTTTGTGAAGGGGAATCACATCAGCCTTCTTCCAGTCCTCAGGTACCTCACCATCCTCCCATGATTTGTTAAAAACGGTAGTCAGTGGTGTCACTAGTTCTCTGCTTAATTCTTTAAGAATTCTGGGGTGAATTCCATCTGGCCCCATTGCTTTGTCCACCTTCAGTTTTAGGAGTTCTTTCAGAACCCTTTCTTCTGTGAAAGGACTGGGATCGACCCCTTCTCCAGAGTGCTTCTGTTAATTGGATTAGGCACCTCCCCCACTTCCTCTTTTGTGAATACTGAACAGAAGTATTCATTCAGTATCCCTGCTTTTTTACTGTCACTCCCTGTCCACCCACCATCCATTCTATTCAGCCTCACTATCCCTCCCTTTGTCTTTCTATACTCCCTGATATACCTATAAAAGGTTTTATCCCCCTTCTTAACCGAGTTGGCTATCTTTTCCTCAGTTTGTGCCTTTGCTATTCTGACTACCCTCCCTGCTTCCTTCTGCCTTAGCTGGTACAGTTCTCTGTCCTGCTCCTTCTGTGTTTCCTTATAGTTCCTAAATGCTATCTTTTTCTCCTTAACCTTCACCGCCACTTCTTTTGAGAACCATAGTGGCTTTTTCTTTCATTTTGATTTGTTTATTTGCTTCACACAAAGGCTTGTTGCCTCTGTGATGGCAGTTTTGATATTTCCCCATTGTTGCTCCACCCCTCCTTCTAGCCTGTTTGCTAGTGCTTTTCTAAGGTACTCTCCCATCTTGCCAAAGTCAGCCCTTAATCTTGGGGACAGTGAAATAGACTGCCTAGACTTGAACTGTAGCCACCATTTTTGTGTGTTTCCACCAATCGGAAGCCAGGATTTAACAAAGGGGCTTCTGGGGACAATGCCAGAGACTTATGGGGAGTAAGCTAGGACAATTTCTAGGTGCCAAAACGCAAACCAATCAATAACTAGGGACTGTTCAAGACAGCTTTGGCAGCCAATAGAATCTATGGAACTCAGTCCCATATGGGGGAAGGGTAACTGCTCAGGATCTTCAGATTGAGATTTGAGTTGCCCAAGAGTTCAGTGTGTGTGTCTCGGGGGAGCTTGCCAGCTCTCAGGGGTTAGGCCTGCCAGGCCTAGACTTTTTTTGGCTGTTAGTCCGTGGGTCCAAGTGTCCAGTTGACCCACGTTGGGGTCACAGCAGCAGGGGATTTGAGCAGCAATCAAGCTGAAAGTCAAGATCAGCCTGCAAGCTAGCTGGAAGGACCTGAGAAGGACAAGCCTTACATATAAATGTGCTTTGTTTGCCGAAGTGTTTCCACAGCTGACCAGTTCGTGAGGTTCGGTGTGCATGTTTCGGCCAGTGTTTGAATTGCTCCTGCATCCCAAAGACCAGCATTTCGACAAGGACCACGAGGGAACCTTCCTCATGCTTCTTCACTAAATCTCTGCAGAGGTCTTATGTCATCAGATCATCTTCCTGGTTTGGGTAGTGTGAATACGAACAGGGTAGCTCTCGGCAACAAAGCTGCAATCATTTGTGCGTGTCATCTAATTTGCTTGTTTGGGTTTATTTGCAATGGACTAAGCCATCCGGCTCCGGATTACAAATATTTGGGTTTGAGTGCATGCTAAATCTTTTCTTTCCTAAGGGCCCCACCGATCAGCTGCAACACCGGCCTATCCCGGGCAATGCTTCAGGCTAGCTTGTCTTCCATACTGGGTACCCAGGGTTGTGAGACTGTGTTAAAGGGACTCACTGTGCATGCTTTATCAACCTGAACTTAATCAGAATTGCAAATTACTTGCTAGATTTATGCCCCACCCTTGTTCACATCCCCCTGAATAAATCAGATTGTTGCTTTTTTTTATATTTTAACCTGGCTAGTGTGTACTTTCTTGGTGGGTATACAGTACTGCTATTGTATTGTTGCATCACTGATCTTATTTTCCAGGTGGTCTCCAGGGCAGTTGCAGAAGACCCAGCCCAAGTGGTAAGTACAAGGAGTGTGAGCCTGTCATTACTGTCAAATGGTACATGTGAATGTTCTGTTGTTAAACTGTTTGGGCCACTAGAGGGGTTGGTGGGGCGTTAAAGTATCCTGGAGGGCTATACTAACAGCAGCTAAGCTACCACAAGACCATAACTCCTGGTGGAGGCACCCGTTCACCGAGCTCAGGCTCCTCAACCTGTGTATAATCACGCAGGCAGAGGTAGTAGCCCATAGGATAGCGCCACCTAGGGGTTACAAATAGAGAAATACACTCTCACCAGATAGTACAGTGTATGTTTCTCAGCCTTAGCTGATGCCTTTATTATTCTCCCTGAGAATGATAAGGCTGTACTCCCACATGAGGCCACCATGCTTCCTCTGCATGTGAGTCGCAATGTTCTATCCTTAACCTTATTCAGAATGGCCGCCTGGGGCTGAGTGAGTTAAGAGGACTCAGTCAAGTTGGAACTGTGGGAAAATGGGCCTGTGCAGCAGCTGACCTAGGCATGCAACTTGTTAGCTCCAAAGGCATTTTTCCCTTTATGATTATCCCCTTCGGAGCTCACTTAAGTCCCTGGCAGAGACTAAAAAAGGATTCTGCTGACTGCCATAACAGTCCTCCTCCAGACAGACAAGTCTGTGATGTATTACATCAACAAACAACAAAGCATACACTCTTACCTTCTCTGCAGGGATGTGATGAGAGTGTCGAAAATGGTGCCTGGAGCAGAGGTTCCTACTCCAGGTCATTTATCTGTCAGGAGTCCAGAACACTCTGGCAGATGAGTTCAGCCAGAGGCCAGTCCTCACGAGTGGTCACTACTAGCTGCAGACATTGTGAGATTGCTGTTCGATGACTGGGGCCCCAAGATGTGGACCTTTTTTGTGTCCCTACTCAATGCCAGGCTGCCTTGATTCCACTCCAGAAATCCAGGATAACGCATTTTATCTTAGGATACATTCAGACTGCAGTGGCAAAATCTTTTTCTGCGTACATTCGTTCCTATCCCCCAATGCAGAGGGTGTTGCTCCTACTGGAGGTGCACAGGGGCAAGATGATTCAGATCAGCCTCTGCTGGCCTCAGCAGATATGTTTCCTCAGATGAACAGACTATGAGTCAGCAAACCAAGGATCCCTGCACTCAGGATGGACTTACTGACTCAAGGTCACCTGGTCCATCCCAATCTGCACTCCCTTCACCTTCACCTTCAGGCCTGGCTTCTGAACAGATGGAAGTGAGCAGGCACAAGGTATCTCAGAAGATCTCTGAAATACTTTTGACTGCCTGTAAACCTTTCACTAGGAAGGCTATCCCATCTGGTGCTCTAAAACCTGCATGGGCCCTTTTGGGTGCCCACCTGACAAGGTTCTGGAGTACCTGCTGGACCTTTCTGATGCTGGCCTACAGTATTCCACAGTTAAGGTCCACTTGTGTGCTCTTTCTGCATACCATGAGCCCATCAGTACCCTCTACTTGGCACAGCTGCCACTGTTCAAGAGGTTCCTTAAGGGCATCTTACACACAAGGCCTCCCATCAGGAAGCCAGTGGCTGCCTGGGAAATGAACCTTGTGTTGGATAAATCACCCAGATGCCTTTTGAACCCCTTGCAACATGTGAGCTATAGTTTTTAACCTCTAAAGCATCTTCTCTTGTGGCCATCTCTCTGCTCACAGATTGTCTGAAACCAATGCCTTGGTCACAGATCCCCCGTATACTATTTTCCTTAAGAACAAGGTAGTTCTCCATACATACGCTAAGTTCCTTCATAATATGTGTCAGAGTTCAATCTGAGTCAGCCACTTGTGCTGCCTGCCTACTTTGCCAACTTCCAGAATGGAGGAGAACATACTCTCAGTTTTCTGGATGTTCAGAGGGTCTGTATGTTTTACTTGGACAGAACTAAGGACTTCAGGCAATTAGGGGTGTGTGAATACCTTAATTCAAATATTCAGACAAATATTCACATTTGGGGCTCCAGATATTCATTATTTGTTATTCGACCCAAAATAAGTGTGTTTTTTTTCACTTTATCTTTTTATTGAAATTCGAGTATATAAGAAAGCACACATCTTATACAATAGAAGACTATCCTCCACGTAAGGTATAAAATATCACTTAAGACACAGTATTTAGGGTAAACATATTGGAGAAGCCTTATATACATGTATTGATAATAAAACACAAACCTAGACAGGATGTAAGTGGAGAGCAGAAGGGTTACAATCAAAAGGATATTATAGGATCAGAAATAGCAACCATGTACGAAATACTTGCTAGGGCAGGCTATGGCAAGGTATTCAGTAAATTGCAAAAAGTGATAAATGTGGTAATATGAACAATGTTCAGCAATGGAGAGGTGAAGATAAGAGAAAAGTGTGCAAGGAAAGAAAGAAGAGAGAAAAAAGCAAGGAAGAAGGGAAGGAGAGAGGGAGAAAACAGGGAAGAAGGGGAAAAAAGAGGAGAAATCTGTGCACAAAAGTTTCGAGAAAACCTAATCTGAGAGCAAAATAAGAAGGAGGGCTAAATATCCCTAAGAATTAGTGTCTAGAAGAACTAGGTTCATGTACTTGAAGTAATCCTGCCGGCATCTGTCATATACAGTGAGTCTGTTATCAGTAACATGAGATAATCGGGCTAGAGAGGCATACTGAGAGAGGCTTTGAAGGACATCTGAAAGAGAAGGCACCAGAGTTGATTTCCATTTCATAAGAATCAGACATTTGACCAGAAGAAAAAGTATATTTAGCCATCTAAAATGTGCATGTGAGAGGAGAGAACTATTGGGGATAAGGATGCCTAGAAGGAATAGCTTGGGGTCAAAAGGTAGTTTTTGTCCTGTTACTCTGGAGGCAAGTAAACAGACTTTATGCCAGAGCTTATTAATGGGAGCACAAGACCACAAGATATGAAGTAGATTCCCATTGGCCAAATTGCAGTGCCAGCAGTTATTATTTAATAGACCCATTCGTTGAAGCACAGAGGGGGTTCTATACCAAAGATGTAGGATTTTAATTTGTATTAAAGAACTACAGGCATCTTTAAAGGTATTACGTGCAATACGCCAACAATTACTCCATTGTGTGTCTGAAATATTGTAGTTAAGAAGAGCACTCCATTTATTTTTGGCCTGTATAGACTGATCAGGTAGATTATCAATAATGTCTTTGTAAATGGAGCTATTTCATTTTAATGATAAATTAGTCCAGTGTGAGATGTATGGGTTTAGAAGAGTATGCCTATACACTAAACTACAGAGAGAGAGTTATAAGCTGCCCAAATTTGTAAAAACTTCTAGAAGTCCTGTTTAGGAAGTTTCCATGTGACCTGCAAGTCTGAGAATGATCTAAGAGTGAGTGAATTCTGGTCCAAGATATCTCCGAGAAAGAAAATGCCTTTGTAACCCCTAGATGGCGCTATCCCAGGGGCTACTACCCCTGCCTGATTTGCCACTAACAGGTTGAGGGGCCTGGATCCAATGGCGGGTGCCTCCACCCAGAGGTCAGGGTTTGCAATAGTTAAAATAACTTGGTCACAGCCCTCTGGGACACTGCAACCCCCCTTTCTTCCCACTAGTGCCCACACAATATATCAGAATTACCTTCACAGTATACACTTACCCCCAGGTCTGGTTCCGGCACTGGGACCTCCTGTGAAATGAGATACAGTGCAACAATCACAGTACAGTACTTTAACATAGACAAATACCTCAGGCAGTATAACTTTGCTGAAACAAGCAGCTCTGATTTATTTAGGGGGATATAACAAGGGCAGGGGGAAATCAGGTTAATTAGCTTATCACTCTAATAATCTACCTATGGCTCTGTGCACAGGCTATCTCCTATCAGTTACTGTCCCTGGGTACCCAAGCCTAGTGGCTAGTCCAAACCGTGGCAGCTGGTAGGGGCCCTTTCACACAGAGAAAGGAGAATTAAACAGTCAGCAGTACAGTAATTCCATTTGGATTTAATGTGGCAATTCAACAGGAGCGACCTGAATTAGTACTCACGACCTCCAAATAAGATAGGGTCCTTCAATGTCAGCAGGGCTTACTTGAGGTACACAAACCTCTTCACACATCCATATAAAAGAACACTATACCAGGCAGGCTGCATCTGTATCCGATCGCAATTACTGCACAATACCGGGAGAACACACAGCAGATTCAGTTCCTGACAGACCGAGTGCAATTTTCAGCAATTCCTCCAGTCTTCTACAGGGTGAGCCTGGTTTCTACTCTTCAGAGATCCTTTGATTCTTTCTCAGGGACGGATTCAGTCCTAACAAGCTGTTACACAAGCTGCAGACCGGAACTCTGGGCCTTACACGTTTTTGACTAAAACTGCACACTGAAAAACACAGGGCTCCTTCCTTCTTTACTGCCAAAGCTCAACTGAAACTCCAACCGACAAAACGGGCACTTCCTTTTGAGTTCCTCCCAGTTCTTGACTGGATTGGCTGTCACTCACAATAGACTGCTGCTGTTGGTCCAAAAAGGCACTGAAGTCTAAACTACATCTCCCAGAGTCACTGCCCATACAATCCTCTTGTGGCTGGCTCAGATTATGAGTCAAGTTCTGATTCGTCAAGGCACCATTTTAGAGCTAGCTTACCCCACACTGATTGGTCCAGTTCAGCAGTTCAAAACTAGAATGGGGAACTAGCAGACACAGTTCTGACTGCAAAGAAAGCAGGTTAGACAAACTGTAATTTCATTATTACTCTAAATAATTTCTGGCAAACAGTTACATCTTTCAGATAGGTTCCTTTGCACTCCTAGTGACTGCAAAATGAAGTGAATTGGCAGCAGCTCGAGTGGTACTCAGAGAAGCACAAGTCCCCATACAAACTAATTATGTCTGCAAGCAGACAGCTCTTAAAGAGACAGTACCAGAGGCTCTAAAACACTCACTGATAAATGGCTTAAATGCAAACACCATTCAGGCTTGGAGCATTCAAGCAAGCTCCTGGAAGTCTTTGGGAACCCCATTTGCAGAGGGTTACACCCTTCCTGGCCTGGGAAAGCTTGACGTCGCGTCAAGCAAGTACCATAAGTTTCAACTGCAACCATATACATTTGCATTAGGCTCTGCACATGTAATCATCAGTCAATATATCATTTACCAAGAACACATTTCTGAAACATTGCAGTACGTCACTCTTTACACAGTATTACATACACATTGTACCATAACTCAAGTTATTACCTCTTGTACATGAAACCTGAAGAGGGCCTTCCTATCAGTTACCTTGGGGCTGGATGGGGCACGGGCATCACTATAGAGGGCAACACAAGTAACTTGAGTTAGCACTGATGCTCAGTTTGGGCAATGAGCCTGGGACACATACACCCTTTATGGACAACATTGAGAGGCAAGTCCACAGGCCTCCCAAGTGAATCATAACTGAGGTGCACCACAGGCTTTACAGCTCGACCAGTCTTTCTAGGGGAACTGTTATAGTCTCTGCACTCTGAGCCTCATTTTCAGCATTGTCCTCACTTGTCAGGGAGTCTCCGTGGGGGAGAGAGGCTAGAACTTGGGCACTTTCAGCTCCAGGAGTTACAGTTTCTGAGTCCACAACATTTGGCTCGCATGGAGAGCTTTCGGACACTGGCAGTGGACTGTCAGGGCACTCAAAAACTCTTCTTGTTCGGGTGTATCACCAGTCTGCCCCAATCTATCGTTTTCCTCCCTGAAGCTCAAACAGTTCAACCATGCACAATGATTCCATTTCATCTGATCTGATGCTTTGCACTTCACTTTCTGGGAGCATTGGCTCCAGGGATGAAGCTGGGGCTTGGACAGTCCAGAAGGCCCAGCTTCATCTCCAGTATTGACTAGGGGATTGCCCCGAAACAATTGACTCAGTTCGTAAGAAGGATAGTATTCAAAGTCACTCTCACTTTCTTCTGATATGGACTGACAGTCATGCTCAACTGGGACTTGTGCAGGGGAACACTTTAACTCTGCTTCTGTAGGTGCAGACTTCCTTGGTCTTTTCGTAGCAGCAGCTCTAGTCACTGGTCCAGAGGGGGCACCTTCTAGAGGCTCAGACTCAATTAAGATTTGTCCAATGGGCAGTAAATGATTTCTATGCATTGTTTTTACATCTTTTGAATTATTCTCAGGCCTTACTTTGTACACTGGCAGATCATCTAGTTTGCCCACTACAATGTGAGGAGATGGTGCCATCTGTCAGCAATCTTGTGCTTGCCATGCAGTCCCAGATTTCTTAGCAATACCGATCTCCCTCCTGGAGTTCCTGTGCTTTCACCTTTTATCATACCTTTCTTTGTTGGCCAGATTTCTTTTGGCAGCCATGGTTTGAGCCAGTTAGTACGCATGAGTTAGCTGGGCCTTTAACTTTTGCACATACTGTAAATAGTTGTCAGCTTGAACCCCATCAGGAGACCCCAAAACACACATCTACTGGTAGTCGAGCTTCTCTTCCAAACATCAGGCGGTAGGGGAGAATCCAGTGGCATCACTTTGGTGCAGTTATAAGCATGTACCAGGGTGCTAATTTGTTGGCTCCATCTAGGCTTGTCCTTTGGGTGCAGGGTGCCTAGCATATCTAGCAAAGTGCGGTTGAAGCGTTCAGGCTGTGGGTCCCCTGGGGTGGTAAGGAGTGGTTCTGGACTTTCGCCGCCCCACAGAAAGCATCTCTTTGATCAGGCGACTCTCAAAGTCTCCTTGATCAGAATGGATTCTTTGTGGAGCCCATAGTGAACAAAAAGTTTTCTACAAGTACTTTGGCTACAGTGGATGCTTTCTGGTCTTTGGTGGGGAAAGCTTGGGCATATCTCGTGAAATGGTCAGTGACCACCAGCACATTACTGATATTTCTTTGATCTGACTCCAAACTTAGAAAATCAATACAGACCAGCTCCATGGGTGCACTGGTGGTGATGTTAACAAGGGGCAGCCCTCTGGGGCAAAAGCTTTCCTCTGTAAGCAGCGACTACAAGTTCGAATGTGTTGCTCACATCAGCCCCCATCTTAGGCCAATAGAATCTGGATCTCACCAAGTCAAGTGTTCTGTCTATACCAAGGTGCCCCATGTGGTTGTGCAAGGACCTCAGTACTGAGTCTCGAAGGCAGTGGGCAGCACTAGTTGTTGTTTGTCTACTTGTCCCCTCTGTCTACTGTTTCTCTGTATAACAGTTTATTGATCAGTTTCAACTTAGGACCTTCTTTGTATAACAGTGCAGTTCTCAAATCAGTGGGCGTAATTTGGACACATCTTTTCCTGCATAGAGGGCTTCTAAAGCTGCTTTGATCATGGGATCGGCGAGATTGAGCCGCCGAGATACTGTCATTGTCCAGCTGAGGCAGTGCACCAATGTCTATTGCAGAAAAGTGGCAATAAGCAGCAGGTATACAATTCTCAGAGGCTCCCAAGCAATCCACCATGCAGTCCACTCGTCCGTGGACATTTGTTCCTCCCTGTCAAACTTCCGGCAGAGTGCCCGAATGTCAGGTTCTGCCAATCGGACCCAATCATTCTGGGGAACAGGCCTCCGGGAGAGAGCATCAGCATCTATGGTTCAGACCTGCTCGGTATTCGAGCATAGTCATATGTAGACAATGCAGAAAGCCACCTATGGCCAGTGGCATCCAACTTAGCTGAGGTCTGCACATAGGTCAAAGGATTATTGTCAGTTTTACTAGTATTTTAGCCCCATACAAGTACTCATGGAATTGGTCAACAATAGCCCACTTCAAAGCTAGGAACTCTAACTTATGTACAGGATAGTTCTTTTCGGATGGGGTCAGGCTTCTACTGGCAAGGCCACTGGTCTCAGGCCATTCTCGTGCTCTTGGTACAACTCAGCCCCAACCCTTGCAAGCTAGCATCAGTGTGCAGGACGTAGGTTTTCTTGGATCGGCATAGGCCAGCACTGGAGCATGGGTAAGTTGATATATGATCTCATGAAAAGCAGTCTCACAATCAGAGTCCAGCGGGCCCCAAATACTTCACTCGGATGAAAATACACTCTTTCAGTCTTGAGGACGCTGACTTTTGGTATTTTTGTGGGTTGGGGATACCCTTGAGTAAGGTTAAGTAAAGGCGGATCACTCTTGAATAGTCCTTGATGGCGCCGATAATAACCACAGAATCCAGGAATCTTTGCAGTTCTTTTAGATTTTTGGGCTGTGGCCAGGTGGTCAAGGCCTCAACTTTACTTGGGTCGGTCTCTATTCCCTCAGTGGATACTATGTGTCCCACATACTTTACTGATGTTTGAAAGAATTGACACTTATCAATGGACAGTTTAAGGCCAAAGTCCTCCAGTCGGTCCAATACCTTAAATAATCTGCTCTCATGTTCCTCCAGTGAGCTGCCAAACACAATAACATCATCTAGGTATACCAGGCACTCTAGTAAGTTCATGTCCCCACTGCACGCTCCATCAATCGTTGAAAAGTGGCTGGGGCACCTGAAAATCCTTGAGGCATCCTCATGAACTCATAGAAGCCAAGCCGGACAGATAAAGGCCGTCTTCTCCGGTCCTCTGGGGCCATCGGGATCTGTAGTACCCACTGCGGAGATCCAGCACAGAGAACCACTTGCTCCCGTTTAGGCAGTCCAAAGCATCCTGAATGCGGGGCATTGTGTACTGATCAGGGATAGTCCCCGGTTTAAGGTGCGATAATCCACACATCCTTACTGTTCCATTCTTTTCCTCACTACCACAATGGGGAAGCATAAGGGCTTCTGGATTCTTGTATTACACCAGCAGCTAACATCTCTTGCAGATGCCGTCTCACATCATCTATGTCAGCAGGTGCCAGGCGTCGAGACCTCTCCACGAAATGGTCTTTCGTCATGCAGCGGATATTGTGCTCAGCTCCTTGCACGCATCCTACATCCCATTCCTTTAAAAAAACACCTGGTCTCTCTGGGCAAGCTTCTCACTGATCCTCACTTTCCATTCAGCTGGCAGCGGAGTCGCGAAATCAAACAAGTCAGAGCGTTACTCTGTCATTCTTCCTTGAACTCTTGCTGCTGGTAGCACTGCAGTGTCTGCACAATGCACATTAGCCAGGATGCAACCTCTGTTTACTCGAATGTCTCTTTCAGACACATTATGAACTTGGACCATTACCCTTCTGGCATAAGCATGGGCTCTAGCGGGCAAAATACTAGAGGCTTGACCAGCAGTCCCTCTGGCAATTTTCCATCGCCTGGTGCATCCAACATTAATATTTTATTCTTAACATCCTTTCTGATACGGACCTCTCCTGTAAGGTACACTGGGCATTTGGCACCAGGATCAGAGACTCAGGATCCTTCTTCCATACAATTCCGACGGTTCCTCTGGTTCTGTTTTTCAGCATCTCTCTGTGCCTCATAGGCCTTCTTAATTAAAGCCGGAACTCTTAAAGCTCTACTAGTCTTTGACCCTGTTTTCATAACACAACTGTGCCAGCCTTCTGAACATATGAGCATTTGTTCCAATCAACAAAGGGACACCATCATACAGTCCAGTGGGGGGACACACTAAGGCTAGGGTCTCTACTTGTTCGGCCACTCCAGCCACGGAGGTGGGGAAAGACAGCCAAATTCGGATATACCGGAATAGGGTAGGCCTTCTCACTTAACCCCCATACATGCAGTCCTTCTGATGGTTGTAAGTGACGTCTGACAAATGCTTCTGATACCAATCCTGGAACATAATTGTCACTTGGAGCCACTGTCTAATACAGCTCTGGTAGACACTCCATTCACCTTTACAGTGGTCTCCATGGAGGACCCACTATTCTGGACCAGTCTGGAGGCGGTAGTGGGGGCCTGGGCAACTGAACTTGCCACAAAGGATGTGAATTAGCATTTTGGTGCCCTCACTGGGATCATTCGTGCACCTCTTAACCACTGATTTCTTCTCCGAAGCTCTCCTTGTAGCCTATATGCAACTTTGTCAGTGTCTTTTGGGGACTGGCATTTCCCTTTTCATGTGCCCATCTTTCCACAATTATGTAAAACATACTTTCTGGAGTTTGAGCTGGCCGGGCGCCACACTGGGAGCCAGGGCGGGGTATTACTAACTGGAAACCTTGGTGCCATCTCTGTCTGCGGCGTGATAAGCATTTGGAGACATCTCGTCAGTTTCTCCACTTCCATGGTCAAGGAATCGGGTTCGAGCTGTTATCAGCAGGAGATACATGGGTGGGTACCCCCACCCCCATAGCAGATGCAGTCGGATATAGGTCAGGGCCGTACTTGCAGGCGTGGCCTTCATAAAGGGACTGTTTTGAATTCCCGGATCTCTCTCAACAGTTCGCCCCATTGTGACATATCTTTTCCTTGTCAGAGCACTCATTGACTGCCAACCTCTGCCCTGAACTTCACTTGATGGGTCACCCTCAGTCACTCGGGTCGTAGCCGCAGCTATTGGTGCAGGTCCCTCCGAGGTCGTCTTTCTCAACTCCTCGAATTTCTCTCATTAACTCATCATGGGAGGGTGGGGATTCCAGTCGATCTGCCAGGCGTAACTGAAGCAACAGCAGTTCTGAGAGGGGCAGACTTAAGGATCCTGTCAGCCTGGTTCGGTCCAGTTCAATCGCTGGCAAACTACCTTTTCTGAGGCATTCTTGCAACAATTTTTCCAGCCGAGATACATACACAGACAACAACTCCCTTGGTACTGTTGTGCATCTCTTACTCTCCACCATAGGTCCTCATCAGAATCTGGGCTCCCATCACATTCTCCAAGGCCTCAAGATAGGCCTGTGCAGTCGCTTCAGGGTTACTGGCCCGTTTAGCACGGATGGTAGCCAGGGCAGGACCTCGGAGGCTCTCACTAACCTCTTTCGCTTTTAGCCTTCCGAGCATTGCCATTCTAGCACTTGGGGGCAACATAGTCTATCCAGGTCTCCCAGTCATCCTCCCCTTGGGGGTGGGAGGTGCCAGAGAAGATCCTCAACCTTCGGTAAGAGTCGTGACTAATGGCAGGTGCAGAAATAGGAGTCTGCATTGGTTCCAGCCACCATTACGGGCACTGGAGCAGGAGAGGTGTTGGGAGGAACACCCCAGGTGGCAGAATAGTTTCTTCAAGTCCTCCACAGTTTTCCTCTCTCCAGCAACCATTCAGCAAATTTCTCCTCAAAGTTTCAGATAGTGGTGGGGCTGATTCCCCGGTCTTTACTGTCCTTAGTTATCACTCTCCAAGCAGTGAGGGCTCCCTCTGGGGTAATGGTCTGTGGCACTTTGGAGCTATCTATGGGATCCTTAAACTCTACTAGGGCCAGGAAAGTGTGGGTGAGCAGATTAGCATGCGACCCACCACCACAGGGTTTGTAAACCTTCCACCTTGGAAAGTACTCCTGCACAGTGTCGTATTGATACCAGGGGATGTCCAGGATAAGCATAGCATTTTGGGGTCGATCTCCTCCCAGTACACCACTCCACCAGCGGTGCACAGCCACTTCTGTTGGGGTGCCCATTTTTTCTTAACAGTGGTTAGTAAATATGGCCACTAGAGGACACACAATCCCAGCGGTGAGCCTCCAAGATGTAAGCACTAGATGGCGCTATCCCAGGGGCTACTACCCCTGCCTGATTTTCCACTAACAGGTTGAGGGGCCTGGATCCAATGGCGGGTGCCTCCACCCAGAGGTCAGGGTTTCCAATAGTTAAAATAACTTGGTCACAGCCCTCTGGGACACTGCAACCCCCCTTTCTTCCCACTAGTGGCCCACACAATATATCAGAATTACCTTCACAGTATACACTTACCCCAGGTCTGGTTCGGCACTGGGACCTCCTGTGAAATGAGATACAGTGCAACAATCACAGTACAGTACTTTAACATAGACAAATACCTCAGGCAGTATAACTTTGCTGAAACAAGCAGCTCTGATTTATTTGGGGATATAACAAGGCGGGAAATCAGGTTAATTAGCTTATCACTCTAATAATCTACCTATGGCTCTGTGCACAGGCCTATCCCTATCAGTTACTGTCCTGGGTACCCAAGCCTAGTGGCTAGTCCAAACCGTGGCAGCTGGTAGGGCCCTTTCACACAGAGAAAAGGAGAATTAAACAGTCAACAGTACAGTAATTCCATTTGGATTTAATGTGGCAATTCAACAGGGCGACCCTGAATTAGTACTCACGACCTGCAAATAAGATAGGGTTCTTCAATGTCAGCAGGGCTCACTTGAGGTACACAAACCTCTTCACACATCCATATAAAGAAAGCACTATACCAGGCAGGCTGCATCTGTATCCGATCGCAATTACTGCACAATACCGGGAGAACACACAGCAAATTCAGTTCCTGACAGACCGAGTGCAATTTTCAGCAATTCCTCCAGTCTTCTACAGGGTGAGTCTGGTTTCTACTCTTCAGAGATCCTTTGATTCTTTTCACAGGACAGATTCAGTCCTAACAAGCTGTTACACAAGCTGCAGACCGGAACTCTGGGCCTTACACACGTTTTGACTAAACTGCACACTGAAAAGCACAGGGCTCCTTCCTTCTTTACTGCCAAGCTCAACTGAAACTCCAACCGACAAACCGGGCACTTCCTTTGAGTTCCTCCCAGTTCTTGACTGGATTGGCTGTCACTCACAATAGACTGCTGCTGTTGGTCCAAAAGGCACTGAAGTCTAAACTACATCTCCCAGAGTCACTGCCCATACAATCCTCTTGTGGCTGGCTCAGATTATGAGTCCAAGTTCTGATTCGTCCAAGGCACCATTTAGAGCTAGCTTACCCCACACTGATTGGTCCAGTTCAGCAGTTCAAAACTAGAATGGGAACTAGCAGACACAGTTCTGACTGCAAAAAAGCAGGTTAGACAAACTATAATTTCATTATTACTCTAAATAATTTCTGGCAAACAGTTACGTCTTTCAGATAGGTTCCCTTTGCACTCCTAGTGACTGCAAAAATGAAGTGAATTGGCAGCAGCTCGAGTGGTACTCAGAGAAGCACACAGTCCCCCCATACAAACTAATTATGTCTGCAAGCAGACAGCTCTTAAAGAGACAGTACCAGAGGCTCTAAAAACACTCACTGATAAATGGCTTAAATGCCAAACACCATTCAGGCTTGGAGCATTCAAGCAAGCTCCTGGAAGTCTTTTGGGAACCCCCATTTGCAGGGGGGTTACACCTTTGTTCCTCCATGTACGACAGAAAATTGGGTGATCTTCTAGAGTGAGCAGTGGATTGCCCCATAAGGGGGCATAAAACCAGGGTGTTGGATTGGATTTCAGGAATTTGTGGGTTAGTTTCCAATAAAGAACAGAGGATGATATAGTCAGGTGAGATTTTTAGTTTAGAGGAAATGGGATTAAAAATGAAGGAAGTGGGAACTCCTCCCGGGCACAATGCGGATTCCATTGCAACCCATAGTGGTGAGTGAGGGGAGGGTTTCTGAAACCATTTAATGGTTTGGGCCATTCGGAAAGCCCAGAGGTAGCCTTTGAACCAGGGGAGTCCGAATCCCCCTTTTTTCCGATGTGATCGAAGTGTGTTGCGGTTAAATCTCGGTGGTTTCCCATCCCAGATAAAGTTACCTATTAATTTATCAATTTTAGCAAAAAAGGAGGATGGTAAGACTAAAGGAATATTGGCAAAGACGTAAAGAATCTTGGGAGAAATGGACATCTTAATGGCTGCAGTTTTCCCCATGAAAGAAAGATTAAGAAGCTTCCATGTGTCCAGAATTGTTTTGATGTTATCAAATAAGAGGTTA
Source organism: Neoceratodus forsteri (assembly GCA_016271365.2). Taxonomy (NCBI): domain Eukaryota; kingdom Metazoa; phylum Chordata; order Ceratodontiformes; family Ceratodontidae; genus Neoceratodus; species Neoceratodus forsteri. Next base: position 1,320,266,690 of record CM028131.1, read on the forward strand.
AAGTTAATGTCCCATATCTTCCCTAAGTTACTAGTAATTTTGATTCCTAGATATGTTATACCCTGTGGTGACCAGCAGAATCCAAGAGGTATGTTCATAAAGGCTTTACAGAGGTCGTTAAGGGGCATAGTTTGTGATTTGCCATAAATCAAAGCAATGCCAGAAATTTTAGTAAAATTATTAAGCAAATCAACCAACAGGGGCCCAGCCCCATTCAGATGTTCGAGTAAGAGTAAGAGGTCATCCGCATAGCAGAGAGAAACATATCTTGAATTGCTCAAAGGTATGCCCATAATGCCAGAAGATTGACGTAAACAAGCAGTCAGGGGTTCCATGGCTAAAATAAACAGGGAAGATGACAGGGGACAGCCTTGTCTAGTTCCCCTTGCTAGATAAAAGTAAGAAGAAAGGGTGGAATTAGTAAGTACTTTAGCAACAGGAGAGTTATATAATAGCTTGATCCAGGAGCAAAAGGTATGATAAAGACCGAAATAAGATAAAACTTGATGAAGGTAATCCCAGTTTAAGGAATCAAAGGCCTTCTTGAAATCAATAGCTATGGCTGCAGCTGGTGTCGTGAGGGATTTGGCTTTGTGAATTAAATTAAATAAGGAAGATAGGTGATCAGAACCAGATCTATGTTTAATAAAACCAGCTTGTGAACAGTGAATTAGCTTGGGAATCAAGGATTCAAGTCGAGAAGTTAGTAGTTTAGCAAATATCTTCCCATCCGTGTTTAATAAAGAGATGGGCCTGTAACTTGTGGGGTGAGTAGGGTCTTTTTCTTTCTTAGGGATTAGGGTTATGATTGCTTCGATGCAAGATGGGGGAAGCTTGCCAGTATTGGAAGTTTCTTGATAAACATTAAGAAGAAGGGGGACATAAGGTGTCGTAAAACATTTTATAGAAATTGACAGGGAATCCGTCACCCCCAGGGATTTGCTGGATTTCAAGGAAGACAAAGCTTTCTCGATTTCCTGAAGCGAGAAGGGCTCATCTGAAGAATTTGTTTCAAGAGTAGAAAGATGAGGAAGATGTAACAATTTACGGAACTGTTGAATTTGTAAAGTAGATGGAGGATTTGTGTTAGAGTATAGTTTTTGATAAAAAGTTTTCATGATACGGTTTATAGAGGAGTTGTCGGAGTGAATCATACCCTGTTCATCTTTTAGGCTTAGGATGTGTCGTTCCATTTATTGTGCTTTGAGCTGGTAAGAGAGGAGTTTCCCATTTTTATCGCCATGTTCCCAAAACTTATATTTAAGTTTAAACAAAGCTAGTTCGGTTTTATGAGAGATTAATTTGTTAATTTTAACGCTAAGTTGAAGAATTTCAAGATGAAGTTGAGAATCAGGACAGTGCTTATTAGAAGAAAAGTATAAATTCTCTTTAGCCTTAAGAGATTTTTTCAAGTCAGCCAGCTGTTGTTCCCTTACTCTTTTCCTATGTGCAGCATAACTGATAATTTTCCCTCGAATTGTAGTTTAAGAGCTTTCCATACAGAGGACATAGAAGATTCGGTTGGGGTATTGTGAAGAGGAAGTCCTGAATTTGTGCTTTGATCATGGGTAAGAAACTGGGATCCTTGAGAAGGAGAGAGTCCAGCCGCCAGTAAGAAGATTTAGGTGCTAATGGGCCCCACAAAAGTTGCAATTTGACAGGGGAATGGTCCGAGATTATGATGGGAGATGGCTGAATCAATAGTTTTTCCATTATAACAGGAGAGGCTAACCAGTAGTCAGTTCTACTGTATGTCTTATGTAGAGAGGAGTAAAAGTAAATTCTCGATCAGGGGTGAAGGAGCGCCATACATCAGCTAATCCAACATCTTGCATTAGTAATGAGAGGCTTTAATACTTCTAGGGTGGGCCTCTGTGGCGGGCTACTTCTGTCAATGCTGGCTTCTAAAGCTAAGTTAAGATCCCCTCCAAGAATAACTGGTGTATTATCAGTTTTAAAGGATAGAATCTGTTGAGCTAAATTATGAAAAAACTCTGGGGAATCAGAGTTGGGTGCATAGACATTAACAAGCAGAAGAGGACCAGAGTTGGTATTCAGATTGACCATCACCCATCTGCCATCAGTACTGGAAATGGAGTTTACAAGGGACCATTTGAGACTCTTATGAATAAGAATAGCAACTCCTCTTTTTTTTTTTTTTTTTGAGGTATAGGATGATTCGTAGATCTGACCGACCCAATCTTTTTTAAGTCTATGAACATCCTCTGCCAATAATTTTGTTTCTTGAAGGAAAGCAATTTGTGTTTTATGTTTTTTGAGATGTGAAAGAATTTGCTTCCGCTTACAAGGAGAATTAAGTCCCTTCACATTCCATGTATATAAAAGTATATCACTCATATTGTTAGTGTTAAAGAAAGGGAATAATCACTGGAGTGTGAAGGGACAAATAAACGAGGCAGAGGATGATCAGAATACAAGATAGAGAGCGTACGTATATGCAGAGAGTAGCAAGAACATTCAAGCCAAAAAAAGTGAGATGTATGATACATGAGTAGCACAGATATCTGATTAAAGTTAGAATAGAGATGGGGAAGGAGAAAGGTCAGTAACAACAACAACAATACTATTAAGGTAAATAACAAAGAAAACATTTTATGGGTGTGAGGAGATATGAGTCAGCCAACTGGCTAAGAGACTCTCTCACCACACTCTGGGGCGTCAATGTAGGGAGGAGACTAGGGAGGACCGGTTATAAATATCGGCCCAAACCTAAGTCTGATCCCAGTAATATAATAAAGTAAGTATTCCTGATAAGCTAAACTGAAAGGGAATAATACCAAGAAAGGCGGGGACTATAATAACCTCAGCTTAATTCTAAGCTAACAGGACAAGATACAAGGATAAAGCTAAACACCAGAGCTTATTTATAAACATTAGTAGTAATAGTACAAGATATACCAACTCGAAATAACAGTAAATTAAAGAACCATATATGAGATGCCAGTACAGCCTAGACATAGAGCAAGGAATTAATGGAGCCAGGTGGAATGAAAATGAACAAATATAAAAGGAAATATAGATCATTACCACGTTAGAGTGACTCTGAGTATACTTGGCAGTGCAACAGAATAAGAACATGATAAATACAGTATTGAGGGGGAAAGAAGAAAGGGGAGGTCAATTTAAGCCCTTACGCCCTGAGCCAAATGCAAATCAGGATTATGTGGAGAGGTATAGGCTTTGGTGATAACTGTAGACAGAAGAGATAATCATAGTAAAGATCAGCTCCGATTACTCGAAAATCGCCTAAATAGGTGTTATATGGGGTGACTAGGTCTAAAAGACTAGGCCCAGTGAGCCCCAAAACAGGAGGGACCACACAGCAGTGGATTTCTATAATATCTGTAGGCTTCGAGTAAAATAAGGAGCATAAGGAAGATGTAGATTGACAATCCTTTGCAACAGTACCAAACATAGTCCACCCCTTTGAGTACTAATGATAGTTCCATATTGTAAACAGGAGGTAGTAAGAATAATGTAGCGTAGGGAAGGAGATAGATTAAATGCAGTTGCCAATAATACTTAAGAACTTGTCATCAGGAGAGGGAAGGGGTAAATTGCCTTGTAATATATAATAATTCACATATAAAAAAAGAAAAGGCAATAATCAGGATACATACCGACTGAAGATATGCAACTGAACAGCCAAAAGACTATAAACCTGATGCACTGCTAAATTGGGGAGTAAAAGGCTAGATACAGAGAGCCTGTTTAGTGAGGTAATGTATAAGAGCTAACACTAAAATAATCGGTTAGAAAAGCATTGCTGATATACCAAAGTTCCCTTGAAGACCTTTAAGCTGCTCATTTAAACACTGCAACAAAAAGTAAATTGATTGTGCCGCGATGTACAGCCTTTGCTTTCTGCACCCGCTGGGAGCGAAAGCAACCAGGTAGCATAGACTGTAGAGCGGGTGGCTAGGCAGAAAAAGTATACTGGCACTCCCTTTAAGTATCCTGGAAGCAAAACCTACCAAGATATAGCAACTGTGACCATATTACTGACCATAAAAGTTCATGACACCTTAGATTTATTAGCAGGATTGTGACTATTGATGTTCTTGCTTTTGGTCTTTGCCCTATGTTTCTTTTTGGGCGGCTCTAAAGATTTGAGGGGGGAACTTGCAACAACTTCTGCCCATGAAGTATTGGCAGAAATACATCCCTGAGGCACAGGGCCCAAATTAGAGGGATGTTCGTCTGAAATTTGCTGGGAAAGATCCTCCTGCGAGGAGCGCATGTCATCCTCAAAGACAGCAAACTTATTGCTGAAGGGAATAGAGGGGTTGATTTGAAGGTGAGAGGCTGCAGCTTGGGGTGTGTACTAACCTGGGTTTTCCCTCCAAATGTCATAAAATGGATATGATCTATCTTGGCATCTGGCAAGATACAATTAGCCACCTAAACAGGATATCCTCAACTCAAGCCTCTTCCAGCCTATAATTATCTCATGACTTTCATCTTTCAGCTGAGATCTGGGGGGGGGGGGGAGTGAAGTCACTCCAAGAGCACCAGATTTCTCAGCATCTCTCATGACAGACAGTCCATAAAACATTTTTACATTACAAAAATGATACAATGATCAGAACCTGCTGTCCAAGTGTCACAATTCCTCCCCACCTAGACTGAATTTGGGGGTTCTATCCCCTACATGGGATGAGCTTCCCAAATAAATCAGTTCACTCCTCATAGACCCTAGATAGCCCATCTGAGTTCTGATTTTTGGCTCCAGCCCTATGTAATATTGTCATATCATATACCCTTGCAAAGCAAGACTCCATCTTAGCAATCTACCATTGTTCTTTCCCATCTGCACCACAAAATGCTGCCCATATAAGTATGGCTTTAATTTCTTTAGGGCCCACACTGTGGCAAGACACTCCTTTTCGACCTTGGAGTATGCTTGCTCCCTGGGAAGTAACTTCCTACTCAGGTACAGTACTGGGTGATCTGTCCCTTGGCTGGATGTCTGACTCAGTACTGCCACAATACCCACATATGAGGCGTCAGTCTGAACTATAAAGGTTTTGCTATAGTCAGGACTTGTCAAAACAGGAGCACTGCACAGTGCCTCCTTTAGTTTTGGAAAAGGCTTCCTGACAGGCTGGGCCCCAGGTAATTTTCTTGGGCATCCTTTTCTTTGTCAGATCAGACAGGGGAGCAGCCAGGGCACTGTAATTGGGTACAAATTTCCTGTAGTACCCTGCTGTCCCTAGAAAACTCCTGACCTGCTTCTGTGTTTCTGGTCTGGGCCACACCTGGATTACCTCTATCTTTATTTGGTTAGGACAGAGCTGTCCCCAGCCTACCACATGCCCAAGGTATGCCACTTCTCCCATGGCCACCTGGCACTTCTCGGCTTTGACAGTGAGCCCCTCCCTCTGTATCCTGCCCAGCACTTCCCTAAGGTGGGATAGGTGTTCCTCCCAGCTGGTACTAAAGATGGCAATGTCATCCAGGTACGCCACGGTGTACTCCTCAGCACCATTTAACACCTGGTTCACCAACCTTTGGAAAGTGGCCGGGGCATTCTTCATTCCGGAAGGCATTACTTTAAACTCAAATAAGCCTATCAGAGTGATGAAGGCCAACCTCTCCCTAGCTGTGTCTGTCAACTCTACCTGCCAATACCCCTTTTTCAGGTCAGTCGTCATAAGGTAGGTTGCCCCCCCTGACTTGTCCAGGAGTTCGTCCGTCTGGGGCATCGGGTGGGCGTCTGACTTCATGACTGCATTCAGTCCACGATAGTCCACACAGAAATGAGTAGAGCCATCTGGCTTAGTTACAAGGTCTACGGGTGAAGCCCAGGGGCTGTGGGATCTCTGGATTACCCCTAAATGCAGCATCTCCTCCACTTCCCTCCTAATGTCGTTTTGGACAGCCTCTGACACTCAGTATGCTGTCCGCCATATGGGCGTCTGTGTCCCTGTCTCCACATCATGTGTCGCTAAGGGGGTTAGTCCAGGCTTGGCACTAAACAACGAGGCAAAGTCTGCTAAAACGTCCCTTACTTTCTGGATCTGGTCCTGGGCCAGCTGGGGAGACAATTTAACTGCCTCCACAGAGGACTCCAACGTACTTTCTTCCAGCAAATCCAGAAGGGACTCTCCTTCATCCATCCCCTCTCCATGACTACACACTGCAAACACCATGTCAGCCCTATTTGCATATGGCTTCATCATGTTGACATGGTACATCCTTTCGATCTGTCTTTGGTCAGGTAACTCCACAATGTAGTTCTTGTCATTTACCTTCCTAACCACTTTGTACGGTCCTGCCCACTCAGCCTGCAGCTTGTCTTTCCAGACCGGAATAAGGACCATGACTTCCTGACCCACCATGTACGAGTGAGCTCTGGCTCTGCGGTCGTACCACACTATTTGTTTCTGTTGAGTAGCTGCCGGGTTGCTCTGGGCTGTCCCCATAAGCTCCTTCAGCCTTTCCCTAAACCTAAGGACGTAATCCACAATGGGAGTTCCCTGGGTGGCATGCTTGCCTTACCAGTCCTCCCAGATCAAGTCTAGGTGCCCACGTACCCGACGTCCATATAAGAGTTCGAAGGGGGAAAATCCTGTCGACTCTTGGGGCACCTCCCTGTATGCAAACAACTGGTGGGGAAGGTATAGAAACATAGAAACATAGAAGTTGACGGCAGATAAGGACCGCAAGGCCCATCCAGTCTGCCCATTTCTTTTTCTACCTTATAAATGTGCCTTCGGCCTTTGCTCTGTCAGTGACCTATCTATTCATAGTCATTTGTATTGCTCCCTTATGCCTATCCCATGCCTGTTTGAACCCTGCACTGTATTCATAGCCACCACTTCTTGTGGTAAGCCATTCCATGCATCCACCACCCTTTCTGTGAAAAGAATTTCCTCCATTCCCCTTAATCGGCCTCCCTCTAATCTCATGCTGTGTCCTCTTGTCCTGCTATTTTTCTTATATTTAAACATGTTAGACTCTTTCACCTTGTTTATGCCCTTAAGGTGTTTGAATGCCTCGATCATATCACCTCTCTCCCTCCTTTGCTCAAGGGTATACATATTGAGCTCCGTTAATCTGTCCTCACATGTCTTCTGATGCAGTCCCTGCACCATTTTGGTTGCCCTTCTCTGGACTGCCTCAATTTGGTTAATGTCCTTGTGAAGGTGTGGCCTCCAATACTGCACGCAGTACTCCAGATGGGGCCTAACCAGTGTCTTGTACAGAGGGATTATTACCTCCCTCTTACGACTTGTGATACCCCTACTAATACACCCTAACACCCCCCTAGCCTTACCTACTGCTTTAGAGGTCTTCCCAGTTCCTCCCATGCTGTTCAGCAAACGCCCGGAGCATTGACTTTAGGGTACCATTGAAGTACATCACTGCACCACCCCACACTTCTCCCATAAACATTTCATCAGGTCCGACATGAAGGAACCCCCTCGATCGGTGATTACCTCCTGCAGAAACCCAACACGGGAGAAAATCCCAAGTAAGGCGTCTGCCACTTTGTCTGTCCTCAGTGAGGATAGGGCGACTGCCTCTGGGTACTGGGTGGCATAATCCACCACAGTCAGGATGAATCTCTTCCCTGAGGAGCTGGGGGTGTTTAAAGGCCCCACAGTATGCATTCCCACCCTCTGGAATGGCTCCTCCACTATGGGCAATGGAATCAGGGTGGCTTGTGTTTTCTTGCCCGCCTTCCCTATTTCTTGGCACCGGTGACAAGACCTGCAATACTCCTTCACCTGCTGGGTGAAGTTAGGCCAGTAGAAATTCTGGGCTAACCGCTGCGTAGTGTGCGCCATTCCCAGATGACCAGACAAGGGAATATCACACGCAATTTTGAGCAACTGCTCACGATACTCCTGGGGAACGACAAGCTGCCTGCCTAGCATTCCTCCCTCTGTCTGTACCGCCTGAGTATACATAAGTCCATTTTCCCAATAAACCTTATGTCTACCGTCACCTCCCTGTGCTCTGTCAGAGTCTGCCCAAACCCTCAGCTTCTCTAAACTAGGGTCACTCCTCTGAACAGCTGCAAACCCCTCACACAGTCCCAAGGCATGGGACAGGTCCTCTTCAGTCGCCAAACTAGGGTCCCTAGCACTAGCATCAGGGCACTCAGGATCACTGTCAATCCCCACCCCCTGACAATGGGTCACCCCTCCTTTTTCGGAGTAACCCTCTGTAGCTGTGTGTTTACTTGCTACTGGGGAAATTTCTACCCCCTTTTCATTAGTCTTCCCATCTCGAGACACAGGCTGGAGAACCAGCCTCTCAGTGGTTTCCACAATGGCTTCTGTGGGGTTCAGGGAACTACAATTTTCCCTTGCCACTTTGCTACGGGTAACTGCACATACCATCCCTTGTTTGAGATTGCTGTCCAGTATCACATCCACTGCTAAGGTTTTGGCAACAGCCACCTGTTGCACAGTTCCCCCTGTTTCATCCCAGTCTAGGAGAACACTAGCGAGGGGCAATGTTTTTGCCTCACCAGTGAAGTCCTGTACAGTGACGTATTTATTGGGTATAAGCTGACCAGGCTCTACCAGATCCCCCTTTACCAAGGTCAGGGATGCCCTGTGTCCCTTAACCTCTCGTGCTATACACCATTCACCATGACTGGGTGCATGTGTTCCCTCATGTTCACTGGCATGCTTCCAGGGACACACAAACAACCCACTTCTTTTCTAGCACCACCTTGAATATTATTGCTTGCCTTTTTAGGACACTGTCTGGCAATATGCCCAGTTTCTTTACATAACCAACATTCACTTCTCTTTTCAGAGAAATCTTTTTGCTGAAACCTGGGGCTAAATGGTTTCAGTGGAGGCAGTGAGGGTTTTAGCTGCCCCGAAGGCGCGCTTTTCCCTTTCTGTGCTGCCACACCCACTCCATTCGCTCTCAGAGCAGGTCTGCTCTTGGCATAGTGGTCCGAGGGTTCAGCAGCCTCTTGCACTGTTTTGGGATCTCAGTCCTCCAGCCAGGTTTTCAGCTCTGCTTGGAACGCCCAGAAAAACTGTTCTAACAGAATCAAATTTTCAATTTTATCAACAGAGTTTGCCTCAATTCCTTCCCACTAATGTTTTAAAAACTGATGTTGTTTCATGGCTAGCTCCTCATAGCTCATGTCAGGGCTTCTCCTGAGCTTACGGAATTTAGCTCTGTATGATTCAGCAGTTAATTCAAACTTTTTTAACAGTGCAGCTTTAAGTTTGCTGTAATCATTACTGTCCTCATTGTCCATTTGACCCATTGCATCCCGAGCTTTCCTGGTAAGTAGCGGGGATAGCTGGAAGCTCCAGGACTCTCTAGGAATTTTAGCCTGAATACAAACTTTTTCAAAAGAATTTAAAAAGGCATCCATATCCTCCCCCTCTTTAAACTCGGCTATTAATTTGGAATTCAGTTTGTAACCCAGTCCTGCAGTCCCAGTTAAACCCAAGCCACTTACCTGCTCTGGTGCCGCTGGTCGGAGTCGTATCTTCTCCAGTTCGTGTTGCCTCTGGCGCTCCTCTCTCTTCTCCTCTGCAGCTCGCTGGCGCTCATGCTCCTCACGGTCTGCTTCCCTCTGTTCTTGCTCTGCCTCACAGTGTTCTCGCTCTGCCTCAAGGTCCGCCTCTCGCTTCTCTCGCTCCCTCTTCTCCTGGAACTCCAGCTCCATCCTGCGCAACTCAATTTGCAGCCTGAGTACTTCTGGATCCAGGATACTGGTGACCCTCCCCTGCTGCTTTGGCCCTTCACTGACAGTGGCCCTGCTGTCATCCTCACCAGCTCTGGACACAGCACTGGCCGCTAGCCCTGCCACACGAGGTTTGGTCCTTTTCAGTCACGGTCCATGACTCACTGCTCTGGGTATCTGCTATCATCAGGGCATCTGTGAGGTTCTGCTTGCTGGCTTTCACCGAAAACGGGACTCCTCTGTCCCCGCAGAACTGCTTTAAGGAGTCTACAGTGTGCCTGCTGTAGTTGGAAGCCATCTTCTTCCCTCACTACTGCTACCTGACTTGGACTTTTAGAAAAAAATAAAAGCGGTGGGAACGACTGTACGCCAAGTGATATAGTTCTGTTTCCTTTTTAAAAATAAATCACTGCCTTTTTCTTTCTTTGCAAGTGAGCTTACAGTCTCAGCTGACACACTGAACAATACAAGCTTGTAATACCAAAATTATCCGCACCGCTGCCAACCAATCTGTCACAAACCCACTCAGCAGGTCAGCCCTCTTCTCCCAAAATGCCAACCTCCGAGCGCAGTCTTGTGAAAAGTTAACAGAACAAGGTAACCCTCTTGTCTGTTTTGTGGATTCGAATCAACCTTTGGTCTCAAGTTCTGGAGGGATTCAAACTGTAAACCTCTTGCTAGCATACCCAATGCATAGGCTCAGATAATTGTGTCTTCGGGGGGCCAGATATTTTTGCCTACGGGCACCTAACCAGGTGTACAGAAATGAACCCTTAAAAACTTTAATAAAAGACCTCAGATTTTAAACGCTTGCCTTTTTTCCATTTTGGTATCACCATTCAAGCTTATGTATAGTGTCTGCTTTAACCATATATACTCTACTTGTAAAGGAAAGAAATCAAAGACAGACCAAGTAAGCTCTAAAAATGGAGTTTTACTAAAACAGATAACAAATATGTAACGCATAAAATACAGAACTATTATTTCACAAGACATACAAATCTCTTAAACAAAACAGGTTTTAACAGTGCAATTCTTACTACAGTACTTAGATTTGTCTCTCTCTCTCTAAATACCTGCTTAAAGTGCTCACAGATGTTTCTTTGTCAGAGTCTAGATAGAAGTGTCACTGAAGGAAAACAGAATAATGTTTTAAAAGCTGATTTTCCCCACCTCTTTGCATGCGGTCACCTGGCTCCTCCTCGTCAGAATATATAAAACAATTTATATAAAAACAGGATGTCTTTTCCAAGTATTAAATTCTGCAACCTCAGCATAACTCATGTTCTTCAAATGACTCTCTTTGATCTTTAGCTGCATCCTCTCTCATACAGGCATCAAAGGAACATTTACAACGTCGCACCCGTGTGTAATAACCTGGGTTTTCCCTACAAACGTCATAAAATGGATATGATCTATCTTGGCATCTGGCAAGCTACAATTAGCCACCTAAACAGGATATCCTCAACTCAAGCCTCTTCTGGCCTGTAATTATCTCATGGCTTTCAACTTTCAGCTGAGACTGGGGGGTGGGGGTGAGTGAGGTCACTCGAAAAGCACCAGATTTCTCAGCATCTCTCATGACAGACAGTCCATAACACATTTTTACATTACAGAAATGATACAGTGATCAGAACCAGCTGTCCAAGTGTCACAGTGGGCAAGTCACCAGACCAAGTAAGGAATTCCCTAAGAATCACCCAGCACCTCTTGGAGTCCCTGGGGTTCATAATAAACCAAAAGAAATCTGTTCTAACTCCTGCTCAAATTTTGCAGTTCATAGGGGCAGAAATCAACACACTTTAGGGCAGATCCTTTTTACCCTTAGACAGGGTGCAAAGTCTTCAGTCAATAGCAAATTCCTTCAGTCTGCAGAAGCCAAAAACTGCAAGGCAGATCTTATCTGTGTCAGTCTTCACCATTCATCACCTTTGTGTATATGACCAGAGGTCATGACTGACCCTGCGGGAGCTTTTTTTTTTTTTTTTTTTGGATGAGTGGAGCCAACTCACCATCAGCGCCGCCCTCGAGGCCGACGCATTGCGTGGCGCTCGCGGATTGGCTGCTAGGTGCTGTCGACTCCGCCCTCCTACCAGTTCTTCATCTCCTGCCATCGAGGTCACCTCGTGGGAAGCTAGAAAAAGACTTTGAGGCCTACCTGCTTTGCAGTTTACTCAGCTCCGTCGTTTTCTCCCTCAATTCGGTGCTGAAGTCCATCGGTTCCTTCCTGCCAGTTCTGTTTGCCATACTCAACGTCACCTGGTAAGATCTTTCCAGTTATTCTATTTTCTGCGACATCAAGTCTGTTTTTGGTGTTTTTTTCTCCGTAGGTCATGTCTCGATCGGAGGGCGAGAAAACTTCCAGGACGGGACGGCCCCCCCCCATGCAACGGTGCCCATGTGGCTGAAAATATTCCGTCACCGACCAGCACAACCGTTGCCTTATGTGTCTTGGCCATGGATTCGTGCAATGCCTGTTTCTCCATGGACCGGAGAGTAATCGAAGAACGCGCGTGGAAAGTGGGGCGGGCTCCGCCGACTTTCCGGGGTCGGGTTTGCATTCGTCGGGCCAAGCCACGTTCTCTCGGCCTTTCCTCCGGGTCCCTCCCAGTTCTATACAAACAGAAGAGGAGGGAGCCTCGCTGCTTCCCAGCCCAGTCTATGTCAGGAGCCCTCCCACGGTGCAGGAGGCACCGTTATGGCAATCGCTCTTCGGGGTGAAGGCTTCCCTGGTGTCGGACCCGCGGCTTGGAAGGCCTGGGTTGGCGCTGTCCTCGACGCTGTCGGTCAGTGCCGTTTTGGGCCTTGGTGCTGTTTGCGGTGCCATGGGCTCTGATGGCGCCGACCAGTTGCTCGGTACCATGGCTGCTGTCAGTGCTGTTCGCAGCACCGAGAGTACTAGCAGAGCTGTGGGAGTCTCTATGGCGCCGTCTTCGTCATTCTGAACAGTGCCGAGGTTGATCACAGCGCCGTGTCCACCTCTGGAGTCGTTTGCGGCTCTGAGTGAGGTCACGACGCCATGGGGGTTCCGGATCTCGGCGCTGTTTTCGGCTCTGAGACCGCTGTCTGCGCCATCATCGGCGCTGCCTCTGCCCTCGGCGCTGCTTGCAGTGCCGTGGGGCTGGGTGGTGCCGTTCTTGGTGCCGATGGGGCTGTCGGAGCCGACGTCAGTGCCGTCTCTGTCCCCGGAGCCATTCATGAGGTTCTGACACCGGGATTGCTGCCCTTGTTGGAGCCGTGCTGCCTTCCGCCACCGTTCATGGTGCTGAGGGGGGCACTGGAACCGTCTTGGGTGCAGTCTCTTTTTCTGGTGCCCTGTTTGGTCAAGATGGCGGAGAGCGCCCACCCACTGTCTGGCACAGGACTTCGGTCCACAGTTCTTCAGAGGAGGAGTCGGACTCTGAGTCGGACAGGCAGTCTGGCTCCTTGGAGCTAGTTGCCCAGGTGGGCACTCTAGTAGTTTCCTTGACAGGCCTCGACCAGCCCCCCTCTGAGGACCGGACAGCGACTACCGTGGCCAGGGTCAGGGGTGCTGACCAGCAGGCAGTGGTGCAGGCTACCATTGCTCTGCAGCCTGGCCTCAGAGGGTTCGCTGACCCCTCAGTGGTGGTACCCCCTCGAGTGGTGTGCCTAGATCGCCCAACTTTGGGGCCAATTGGAGCACCCACAGGAGGGGAGGGTAGTGCTCCTTGGATAGCTCCTTCGGGGGCCGACCAGGGTTGCCAGCTACCTAGGCTGACTCTGTCGAGGAGGAGGAGGGCACTCTCAGATTCCGAGGGGTCAAGGGGTGTGAGTTCTGTTCAGCGGCCTTTTTCCGGAACCTACCCGGGCTCTGGAAGGAGCCGTAGTGCGGATCTCCGCTCTTCCCCAATGGCTTCTTTAAGAGGGTCCTATTCTTTGGAGGTAGGGGACTGTCCTTCTGGATCTATATGGCCCCGGTCACCTCACAGGGGGGAATCTTCCGGGCGCAGCCAAGGCAGTTCTGATATCGTTGTTCAGCTGTTGGTTGTGGAGTCTTCCAGAGCTCCTCCTTCTTCTTCTGGATCTCTTTTTCTGCTCCCTCGCCCAGGCAGAGGTCAGTCAACTTCTCTTCTTGGTTCTGTCTCCATCCCTCTGCCGCATTCTCCTGTGCTCCCAGGTATTCTTGGTCCTTCCGGGCCTCTCTCCTAGGAGCAGTTCAGAGCCATGGCTGCTCAGTTCCCCGCTTACGTCAGGGCCATGGACAGACAGGTTTTTCAACCTTCCCCTGAGCAGCCGCGCTGTGAACAGCCAAGGTCCTCTGACTCCTCATCTCCCTCTTCTGGAGGAGAGGAAACATCTGTCCACATTTCTCCAGCTGCTGATCTCATGGAGTATCAGCGATTCCTCATGAGGATGTTGGAGGACCTGTATATCACCCCTCCCACTCAAAGCAATCCAGAGGACTCATTGCATGCCTTTTTAGGCGATGTCAGCGAGGACACCCTTGTGGTGCCCCCCTGGCCTGCTCCCTTTCAGGAGGCATCGTTGCATTCCTGGCAGAGACCTTTTTCCGGAGTTCCTGCCCCCCAGGGATCTCTGCCAGTGGCATTCCCCCCAGAGTCTCCAAGTTCCATGCCTCATCCTCAGTCAGGATTGACGCAACTGGGCATTCCCGATGGGCTTCGAGCCCTTCACCATGACCGGCCCCCAGATGAAGAATCCTCGGATTTTGATTTCTGGGGTAGGAGGACTTTCTACTCGGCATGGTTGCTGCTGTCTATCACAGCACATCAGGCCCACTACGCAACCTGTGACAGGTTCCTGTGGTCCAGGCTCGGTCAACTTCTAGCCTCAATGCCTGACATGGAACAAACCAGACAAGCCATTGCACTCTCTGCACGTGGCCTGGAGCTACCAAGGCACCAAGCGAGGGCATTGTACGATGCCAACGAGGTAGCCACCAGGGTCATAGGGACAGCGATCTGCACTAGGCGGACTGCATGGCTACGTCTTTCCCAGTTGTCACCCTTGGCCCAGCATAGGGTGATTATTTCCTCTCACCAGAGAACCTATCTCTTCTCCCGTAGAGCGAGACGGCATTTGTCGGGGCAACTTCCTTCCCCCTCCGGGGGTCCCTGTCTCACTCTCCCCACTCTCGGGCCTCTCCAGGCCCTGGAGGTTCTCCCTCTTAGTGTGTCACCCACTGAAAGCTAAGGGACTCTGTCCCTTAGGGTTAAAAAGAAAACCTCCTTCGGGGGGGCTCGGCACTCACCCAAAGGTGATGAATGGTGAAGATTGGCACAGATAAGATATGAAAATTATGTACCTACCGTAATTATGATCTTTCTGTGTATCTTCACCATTCATCACAATCCCGCCCTCCATCCCCCTGGGGCCTCAGTCTCTGGGTCCCCCTCCCTCTCTGTGTCCAGCCTCCCCCCTCCTTTCTTTGTCAGGAGTGAGGTAAACAGGGGCACATAGGGGGATGATGTTTCTAAGAGGAGAGTGGTCAGCATTCTCTAGTGCTCTAGCTCCACACCTGTGGGGTGGGAGTTGGCAGTTGTCCTCCATTCTCTCCTCCTCCTCCTTGTTCCCGTCCATCTTTAATTTTCTTTGTCCGTAGGACATATAGTTTATTATTTAAAAAACAAACAAACAAATAAAAACTTACATTTTCTTTCTCCAAAAATCTTTTCCCCTGAGAGGGGGAGAATTCTCTGTGTCCTGTCTTTCTTCCAGTGTCCTGTCTTTCTTCCAGAATAGCCGTTTTGTGCTTTTGGAGTTATTGCCAGTGATTCCGTGCCTTGAATTCTGACAATGAGCCTTTTGGCTACTCCTTGCAGTTCCTACACAATCTGGAGAGAAGTCAAGGTCCAGGGTATGATTGTTACCTTTCTCCTTCCCCTCTCACGCTTATCCTGAATCCTTCCTCTCTCTTTTCCTGTTTCCAGAGATTGGGGCCCCTACCCAATCCCCTTAGACTTCCTTCTTATTCCATCCTCTAAGTCGTTTATTTCTCCTTTATGTTATATATCTATTCCTTTATCTGTCCCTTGGACTTACTTGTCCACACCCTCCAACCCTTTTCCTCACCTCTCCGGTGACTCAGGACTAGCGGGAGGGTGGAGTCGACAGCACCTAACGGCCAACCCGCGAGCGCCACGCAGTGCGTCAGTCCTCGTGGGCGTCGCCGATGGTGCATCGGCCCCACCCATCCAAAAAAAAAAAAGCTCCCGCGGGGTCATGACCTCCGGCCATATACCCAAAGGTGATGAATGGTGAAGATACACAGAAAGATCATAATTACGTAGGTATGTAATTTTCATTTTCTGCAGCTACTAGGTCATATGGCTGCATCCACAGGCACAGTGCAGGGATCCAGGTTTCACATGAGGGACATCCAGTTTCACCTCAGGACTCACTGGAATCAAAAGAGAGACCCTTTTTCAAAGCTTATTCCCATGACAAGGGCACTATTAGGGGCCCTCTTGTGGTGGAAGGAGGAATCCAATCTAAGGCAAGGAGTTCCTTTTCAGAGAGAGAATCCCTCTCTGGTCCGTACAACAGATGCATCCCGTTTGGGCTGGGGCACCCACTTAGGGAAGCACACAAGTCAGGGTACTTGGTCAGCAGCAGAGTCCCTTCAGGCTTCAGCCATACCTCTCAACCTCCTGCCTCATAAATCAGGGACAAGGCTTAAAAAATTCCGGTGACAAAGGACCAAAATCAGGGACATATCTTTTAATTTGGTGATATCCACTCAGGAAGCTGGCAGAATAAGGGGCTTAGTGCTAAATGCATTTTATAAGGAAGAACAAGTATGTACCTTTAATGTTTGACATTATTTTGTGCTTTCAACTCTCACTGTTTGGTCACGGAAACACAATTTTTAGGAGGAACAGAGTAAAATTTTGAGGCAAAATCAGGGACGTCCCTGAAAATCAGGGACAGCTGAGAGGTATGCCTTCAGCATATAAATTTACTGGAGCTCAGAGCAGTGCTTGTAGTCTTAAAAACTTTCTTTTCACTGGTATTGGGAAGGGTGTTACTGATCAGAACAGACAATACCACCACAATGTACTACATAAACAAGCAGGGAGGCACCAGACCAGGCCTCCTTTGCACAGCGGCCATGAAAATTTGGACTCTGGTGTACTCTTTGAAGGTATCCTTACAGGCAATCCATTTGCCAGGAAAGGAGAATACCTTGGCAGATGCACTAAGTCGCATCAACCAGGCCCATCATGAATGGACTCTAAACAAGCAGGTGGTACAAGTTATTTTCAGGAGGTGGGGTGCTCCAGAGATAGACTTGTTTGCATCCCACCAGAACCACCAGCTACCTCAGTATTGCTGCCGACCTCCAGCACAGGGCACAGTCCCTCTGGATGCCCTGGCTCTGGATTGGTCAGGCAGGCACCTGTATGCCTTTCCCCCATTCCCTCTGGTTTTCAGGGTATTACTGAAGCTAAGATCCCTCTCAGCACCCCATTCCCTCTGGTTTTCAGGGTATTACTGAAGCTAAGATCCCTCTCAGCATCTCTGATCTTGATAGCTCCAGACTGGCCCAGGCAGCCATGGTACTCTCCTCTGCTCTCCATGTCTGTCAGCAAACCAATACAATTGCCTCTCAGGCACAATCTCCTGACCTCCAATCAGGGAACATTGTAGTACCCAAATCTCAAGTCCCTTCATCTCAAAGCTTGGCTCTTGAGGAGTTAGAGTATGCAGATTTAAATCTTTCAGAAGCTATCTTAAATATTTTAAAAGCTTATAGAAAACCTTCTACAAAGAAAACTTATTCTTCCAAATGGAAGAGATTTTCTCTCTGGTGTTCAAGTATAGACCTTACACCAAATAAGGCTGGAGTTTCAGTTGTCTTAGATTATCTCACTCATTTGCATTCACAGGGTTTGCAACCCAGTTCCCTAAAGGTTCATCTAGCAGCAGTATCTGCCTACCTTTTTGCATGGACAAAGATGTCGGTGGCATCAGACAAAATTTTCGAAAGATTTTTTTAAGGGGTTGATGCATTTACACCCACCTCACAGAGCACAAGTGCCAGCTTAGGATCTGAACATGCATATAGCCAAGCTCATGGGCCCTCTTTTTGAGCCCATGGCTACTGCCCATCTGAAATATGTTACTTGGAAAACAGTTTTTCTAGTAGCTATTACTTCTGCAAGAAGAATTAGTGAGCTCCAGGCTTTCTGCATTGATCAAGACTATATCTCATTTCACAGAGATAAAGTAGTCCTCAGAACAGACAGACAGTTTCTTTCTAAAGTGGTTTCAGACTTTCATCTGAACCAATCAATCACTCTGCCTATCTTTTTCACAGACCATACCAGTTCTGGTAAAAGTAGGCACCATAGTCTGGATGTGAAAAGGGCCATCAGATATTACATGACAGCCACTAAAGAGCATAGAAAGGATAGAAAAAAAACTGTTCCTTACATATGGGGATGTAGAAAAGGGTAAACCAGCCTTGAAAAGATCCATATCTTCCCTTGTCAATCTTCACCATTCATTACTGCTTGGGTGTCAGCCGGAGGCACGCACCCGCCATGGGAGTTTATTTTTTTCTTTGAGTCGGCACCGACAGTGCCGCCCCCGAGAGTGACGCAACGCGTGATGGGCGAGGGGCGGCCGTTAGGTGCCGCAGACTCCTCCTCCATCTCAGTTCTGTTTCTCCCACCATCAAGGTTGCACCTGCTATGCATGAAGTTTTTCTTCTGCCAGAGGTCTACTGTGACCTCTCTCCTGAAGAAGTTCTTTCCCTACAATCGCTGATTTTGGTAAGATTGTTCTTTCTTTTTCACAGTGCCAGGAGTTTTTGCTGTATTTATATTGTTTGGATTATGTCCGGTTCGAACAAAGCATACGTCGAAGCGGGCCGTACCCTATAATTTGGTGCTTCTGTGGCGGGCATTTCCATTACGGACCCGGCATGATGTTTGCCTTCGCTGCCTGGGACCCAACCATGATATGGATTCATGTGATGCCTGTTTCTCGATGGACCATCACGTCCCAGAAGTCCGAGCGTTCAAGATCGGCAAGGCTTCGCTGACTTTTGGGGGACGGCGTCACTCCAGGGCTTCTCAGGTAAGATCTTTAGACCCTTCCTCCGGGTCCCCTCCCAGGCCTATACGGTCTGGAGTGGAGGAGGCCTCCTTATCTTCTGGTCTTGCCAAGGAGGAGGCCTCTTTCCAAGTGTCGGGGGAACGCTGCGGTCCTCCCCCCGGGGCCACGGTGGAGACACCACCTCGGCAGTCACCTCTTCGGAGGTGCAGGCTTCCCCAGTGTTGAGGCCCAGATCTGTTGGGCCTGGCACCGGTGGACCCTCGACGCCGCCTTCCGGCGCTGTTCCGGATCCCGGTGCCATTCGCAGTGCCGGTGATAGGGGTGGCACTGTTCGCTGCACCGTGTTGGCTCTCGGCGCCGCCAGCGGTGCTGTGGGCCCGGTCGATTCTTCTAGCGGCACCGTGTCAGGTCCCGACACCGAGGGCGGTGTCGGGGGTCTGACCGGCGCCGTTGACCAGTCAGGACTAGGTTCTGGTGTCTCTGGTGCACTGAAGCCATCCGGCGCTGTAGGTGGCACTGGCGTCATTCGCGGTGCCGTTTCTCTGGAGACCCCTGGGGTGGCCAGTATTGAGGACCAGCTGGTCTCTTCCTCCTCGGAGGAAGGTGATTCGGACGTGGACCCATCCTGGTGCCCTGACTCTTTGGAGTCGGGGTCTCCAGTGAGACGAAGTGCTAGGCGGCCCAGGGCGCCTATTCCTCAGTCTCCTCTGCTGTCCTCTCCTGAGGCCTCCCAGGTTGGGGGTGGCCTGGGGTCCCTGGAGGGGGATGGCGTGGAAGTGTGGGAAGGAGCTAATCCTCCTGAGGGGGTTGTGGTAGCTGCCGATCCCAGTGCTGCTGCTGCACCTGCTCGGGGTGGGTTGTTGCTGGGCTCGAGGAGGAGGCGTTCCTCCAGAGTCCAGGGGTTGAGAAGACCCGAGGTGAGGCACCTCGGTCTTTACCTGCCACCCCTCGGGGTGCGGGTAGGAGCCGTAGGGCTGGGTCCTGTCTTTCCCTTTCGGGCTCCAGGGACCCCTCTGGTTGCGTCACTGTGGGCTGCCCTTCTGGACCCATGCAGTCTCAGGTTCGTCACAGGGGAGGATTCCCTACTAGGCTCTTCCAGGCTTCGCATCCTCAAGGTTCCATTCTGCGACCTGGTTTGCTGTCCGGGACCCCACCTGCTCGGGCTCCATTTTCCAGATTTCAGAGCCTCAGCAGAGGACAGTTGCCTCGTCGTATGTGCCCCTCTCCCATTCCTCTTCAGCCCCCCCCCTTCCGGGCCATGTTGGTCCTACGGGCCCGTTATCCTGGGAGACGTTCAGAGCCACTGCGGCGGCCTTCCCCTCATACATTAGATGTATGCATGAGCGGGTGTTTCGCCTATCCCCACCACCCAAGGAGTCTTCTGAACATTCGCACTCCCTATCATCCTCGTCTCCCTCCTCAGAGGGAGAGCAGCCCCCTTCTCATCTCTCCTCCAATGCTGATTTCACTGAATCTCAGCAATTCCTTTTGAGGATGGTGAGGGATCTTCGTATCTCCTTTGTTTGATGAGACAATACTGAACGGGAGATGCGTGAATTCCTCAGTGAAATCAGTGCCCAGCATTTGGTGGTACCTTCCTGGCCTATTCCCTTCCAGGAGGCGTCTGTCCGTTCCTGGCAGTCACCAGCCGTCCCTGTTCCAGCCCCAGCAGACTGCAGGAGAAGGTATTTGCCCCATTGGAGTCTCTAGGTTCTCTTCCCAACCCGCCTTCAGAATTGGCATTCCTAGAAACTCCCTCTGGGTGCCGTCACCTGGCGCACGACCGCCCACCGGATTCAGATTCCCTATAATTTGACCAGTGGGGGAGAAGGGTGTTCTCTTCTTCTCGGGCGATGCTGTGCACTGCGTCACATCAAGCGCACCATGCTGCCTACAACAGGCATTTATGGTTGATGCTATCCCAGCTTCCAGCATCAGTGCCTGATTTGGAGCAATCTAGACAGGCCATTGCCCTCTCTGCTGTAGGCCTGGAGCTGGCAAGACACAAGCAAGGGCATCTTATGACGCCAATCAGGTCGCTTCCAGGCTTGCAGGGACAGTGATCTGTATTAGACGGACAGCATGGCTTCGTCTATCAAGGTTGTCAGCCCTGGCCTGGCGTAGGGTGATACGCTCCACTTCCGAGGGACCCGTCTGTTCTCCTCCAGGGCTAGGAGGCTTTTGCAGGGGCTTTCTCCATCCCCCCATCTTCGGGAGACACCTCCTAGTTCCTCCCATCCTTAGGCTCTTCTTCAGTCAGCCGTGGGTCTCTCCCTTCTGTTTGTCACTGACAGAGGGCTGAGGGTCTTGTTCCCTCGTGGATGCTCTGTTTCTCCCCCCCCTGGGGGGGGGCTTGGTACTCACCCAAGCAGTAATGAATGGTGAAGATTGACAAGGGAAGATAGGAAAGTTACGTACCTACCATAATTCTTGATCTTCTCTTGTATCTTCACCATTCATTACTGATACCCTCCCACCTTCCCCTCAAGGGCCTCCTTCTTCGGCGTTGCCCCCTTCCTGCTCGTTCCCCCGCCACCTTTTTTCTTTTGGCCTTTGCCAAAAAAAAAAAGACTTTCTGTTCCTCTGGATGGACCCTTTTTTCCTGAGGGGTAAGGGGGAACTACTAATATTCTTTTTCCTGAGGGAACTCTTTCTGATCCCCATTTGGGGGGCCCTTTGGTTTTTCTCAAACCATACTGTTCACTTCACAGTTTTGAGAGACTGTTCCCCTTGGTTCAGTCCCTTCTTCTAGGGCCCCTCGGGCAGGCTCAGACCTCCTTGTATCAGTTTCAACTATTCTTGGAACTGTTCCAGCATTTCGCCCTGATCTGGAATCTTTGCTTGCCTTAGGGAGTCCCATTGAGATCCTGCTCTATTCTACATAAAAACTGTACCTTCTAATGGGTTCTGCCCAACCCTCTCCCACTTACACATTCTGGTGTTAGCACTTAAGGTGCGAGTGGGTTTTCTTTCCCCTCTTGTTGGAGCGCTCCCCTTTCAGAATAATTTTTCTGCCTTCGCAGTCTGTGAGTTCTCCTCTAGGATTTGGGGGTTAGGGATGATAAGAGGTGTAGAGAATCTGCCCTTGGTGTCTAATCTGTTCAACTAGTTTGGCCGAAACACTTTTACTTTCAAACTGCCTATATGGGATCCTTGCTCCCTTGTTTTGGTTCCGAGCTTATAAACCTCCAAACCAGTCCCCCTTGGCAGGACCTCTACCCTCTCACCATCCCATTTTTTTTTGCTTTCCTTTCTCTCTTTCTTCCTATTCCCCTCTTTCCTCTTCCTCTTCCTCCTTTGGAGCCGCCCCAGGAGCGAGGCCCTGTGGCCCTTAGGGTAGGCATCCTCTTCTCTTCCTCTGTCCTCTACCGGCTTATCCTTTTCCAGTTTATATCCTTTCCTTTTTTCTGTCCCTCTGCTCTCTTGCCTCACTCCCTTTTTTCTTACCCTTTTATTCACCTCTCCGGCTAACAGAACTGAGATGGAGGAGGAGTCTGCGGCACCTAATGGCCGCATCTCGTGCATCACGTGTTGCGTCACTCTCGGGAGCGGCGCTGTCGGTGCTGACTCCTAAAAAAAAAAAAAAAAACTCCCGTGGCGGGTGAGCGTCTCTGGCTGACACCCAAGCAGTAATGAATGGTGAAGATACAAGAGAAGATCAAGAATTACGGTAGGTACGTAATTTTCCTTTCTAGATGGATAGTCCAGTGTATCCAATTCTGCTACACTAAAGCAGGTAAAGAGCCCCCAACTGAGTTGAGGGTGCATTCTACAAGAGGGACTGCTGCCACTCTCACAGCTGCCAGGGAGGTTCCCTTAGTGGACATTTGTAAAGCAGCTACCTGGAAAACAGTACACACCTTTACAAAGCATTACAACTTAGACATTCTGTCCAGAAGTGATGCTAGGTTTGGCACAGCAGTCCTGCACAGTCTGTTTCCAAAATAAGTTCTGAGCCTACCTCCAGTGGTACTGCTTGGTAGTCTGCATAAAGTTATGAATATCCTGAGCGTTACTGGGGTTAGAAGAAAAAATTACTTACCATAGTAATCTTCTTTCTTCTCAGTGATGCTCAGATATTCATAACTTCCCTTCCTTCCTCCCCTTCCAGAACTTCAGCCTCTGCACTCTGCATGCTGGTGCCACCAAGCCATGTTGTTTTGTTGCGTATTCTCGGCTTTTAATCATTTTAAAACAGGGTTTTTTTCAATGTCTTTTCCTTTTGGAGTTTTCTTTGATGTAGTTTGGTCAAATGTTATTATTCTCCTCCCTTTGGAGTTTTTTTCTGTTAAATTCCATGCTTTAATTAGGGGTAACCCCTCCCTTTGTTTACAAAATGTTAGTTACATTAGTCTCCTAATGCCTGACTTCCAGGCTTCTCACAAATCTGAAGAGGTTAGAACACTACAGTTGGTAGAGGCAGTATTTGAAAGATGCTCACGTGCAAAGAATTCTACTCATTTGCATGTGTTCCATCTCTCCAGGCAGTCCAACCCTCCAGGCTTACTGCATAAAGTTATGAATATCTGAGCATCATCGGGAAGAAAGAAGATTACTATGGTAAGTAATTTTTTTCTTAATGAACACTAGCTGTTCAATGTGTTGAGGGTCCAGCTTGGAATGGTGTGGGTCAACAATGTCACCAACAGTGCTAAAAATCCTCTTGGATGGCACACTTGTAGAAGGGCAGCTTAGGTATTTTAAAGCAAGTTGAGCCAGTTGAGGACATGAGTTCATTTTCTGAATCCAATAGCCCAGTGGATCAACTTCAAATGGCTCAATTGATTCTGCAAAGTAGCCAATAAGTAAATTTTCTGCAGAGATAAGCTGAGACTATGAGCATTTATGTTGCTGTTGACGTAGTGATGTGCTGAGTAATGCCCAGTCACTCTCCTCTGCACAACCACTATGCCGTCTTTCCCCATCTCCACCAGTACCATCTGATTCCAAATCACCACATGCCTGTTTCTCTCCCTCAGGAACCTGAACTGGAGCATCTTCTTCCCCTTCCGAGTGTCTCACTGCCTGCATGGCACTATCTAACTCTTCAATGAGCTGTTACCTAAAATGAGTCACCCTGTGGCTGTCCATGGCTATATGAAGGATCTCACATTTGAACCTAGGGTCCAGCATGGTAGCAAATACTTGGCGGCAGTTATCTGTGACTGTGGCAAACTTTGCAACAAGTTCTGCATCAAGATGAATAACAAGATCAGTGACTTCTTGTGTACTCATTGTATTGTCAGCCAAAAACAATTGTAATGATCTTTTGAGAATGTGCACAGCTAGGATAACCTGACTAAGTAAGGCTGTGGTCGCACGTAGGTCACATGTACTCCTCTCAAATAGCGCAAGAACCTTTAACTTTCACCCAAGAACTAACCAATCATGATGTCCTACGGACCCCTCCAATGTCTGCTTCCATAGACATTTTGTGTAGTGCTCGCTTTTACTCCAGCAGTCTTGAAAGCATCAGGTATGAAGAATTCCACCGAGTACTAACATCTTGTATTACATGGTGTTGGGGCAGACCAAGGCATTCCTGAACTTCTCGTAATTTGTTAGTGGCTTTTACAGAGTGATGGAAGTGGCTGCAGATGGAAAAGGCTGTGGATAATATGTTGTTGGTCCTAGTACTGTTACACAGTGCATGAGTCACCACTAAATTCAGTATGTGTGCAAAGCAACGAATACTCACAACATGGCCATCATTGATGACTTTCACCATGTTTGTGTCATTGTCAGTAACAAAAAAAAACAACCTTTACACTGGTGTTAACACCAGTCCAAGACTGCAACATGTCTTGTAGGAACGTGAGAATATTATGTGCTCTGTGATCTTCCTCCATCAGTTCAATATTCAGCAAAGCTGACCTAATGTAACTACCAGATTGTGTGTGTTGGGGGGCAAGGATGAGCCACAAGATGATGCTTTGGAAATGGCAGCAGCAGGCTGTTGCACACACCAAAGGAGAGATGGGCATGCAGGGAGTTATTGCTAGTCCAGATATCTGACGTGCAGTCAAAAACACCACTAACAGCCTCTGCAAGAAGAGCAGCAACAGCAGATCACACGCCATCATACAGTCATGGCAGTATACTCCATGAAAATGTAGTACGACATGGTATCTGATAACATGGGTGCAAATAGTTAACAAGCTGTTGGAAGCCAGTATCTTCTACAACTGAGATAGGCTGGAGATCCAACGCCATCATCTCGGCAATCAGCTGTGTGATTTTCTGTGCTGTTGTACGTGAGGCATGATACTTTGTTCATGCATGCAGAGCATCCATTATTGGAACCGCTATGGGAGACATTGATGTGGACCGCTTCACCAGTGGTGTGCAAAGGCGAAGTGCTGATGACTGTCTCTGCCTTGTAGTATCACTGGAGTTAGAAGTGACCAGAGTAGAGAGACTCTGTGTTGGTGAGGGGGAAGGAGTGTCATGACCACTGGGTTGCTTGAAATCAGATCTGTCGGTACCACCACCACTGCTAACAGTGCATGCCTGTCCACTGGAGGGGTTTGGTCTTGGTGAAACCAAGAGTCCAGATCCAGACCCAGATGAGCTTCGATACAGTTGAGGGTGCTTAAGCTTCAAGTGGTTCTGTAATGATGTAGTTAAAGAAGATCTACTGGCTACCGAAATGCAGCCATCCCTGCATACATTGGGGCTGTAGTACCATGATCCCCCCTTCCCGCAATCATAAGATACATCTAAGAGTTTTCATACCTGAGCGGCTCGTAAATTGCAAGCCCCAGAGCTGCAGCGGCATTTTCTAAAGGGGGATACTAATATCAGTAGATCAAGCATTGGAACCAAGCAAGTAGTATGCTGATGCACCTTTTTCCCTATGCTATTGTACTCCATTTGTATGGAAATGTAATATTTTCCATATTTTACATGTCCAGTGTTATTTTTACAAAATGTGCCTAAATGCCATGTGAGTGCCAGGCAGACACATGGCATTTAGGCACATTTTGTAAAAATAATGCTGAGCATGGAAAATATGGAAATTATTACATTTCCATACATATGGGCACAATAGCAGAAGGGGGCAAAGGTGTGTCATCATTATTGCGTGGTTTCATTGTAGATCTGGCGGCAGCTGTACTCCCCATTAGAAAATGCCAGCTGCAACTCTGGGGGCTGCAATTTACAAGCATTCAGGTATGAAAACTCTTAGATATGGACTGTAGGGTGGGGGGTCATGGTACTACAGTCCCAATGCTGCATTTCAGTAGCTGGTAGATGTCCTTTAAGTTAGAGAGTGATTTCCCTCACATATAGTGCTGTTGCAAAAATAGCAGACTGCCTTCCTTGTGTACTCCTTTAACACAGTGAAATGCAGCCACGCAGCACTCTTAAAACTGTGATTACCAGTGATTCTGGTAGCACCACATCCCCCAGTTCTTTTTTCAACAGATGTGCCTGTCTTGTCCTCATGTTCTTGCCCTGTGACCACTGGCCCTGATGGTGCCATGCCAGTCCTGCCATCACTTGGCTGTCCTTTGGGCTGTGACGGAGCCTGCTGAAGAAATGTCAGTGTTGCTTGTTTGGCTTTCTTAGAGGGAGGGGACCCTTCTGCTTACTGCTGCTTCTGCTACCCTGGGTACTAGTGCTACTCCTAGAGGCTCTTTTGCCAGCCAACTTTTTTTTCTCTGCCCTCAAGGTACATAGCATACTCTGCCTCATCCTCAAAGTCAGTCACATTTGCCTCTGATGAAGAAGAGGATGTGTCACTGGGCAATTCATGCGGAGGGAAATACTCAGAGTCAGATGACTGGTCCTCCTCTACAACTTTTTCAGGAGTACTGAGAAGCTGAGAAGCAGGAGGCATAACTGAATCAACTGTAGTGGTCATACTGGTAATATTCATTGTGGCAGGGATAACTGACTGTGGTGATAGTGTTACAGTAGTGGCAGTAGTGGCAGGGTTCATAGTGTCAGTAGTGGCTGGAGTGACAGTCACAGTTGCGGGACTGGCTGTATTAGTCATGCGTTACGTGAAAAAGTTTGGCTGTGATGTTGGGGAGGGAAGTGTCTCCACCTCACTACCTACTGTGTGTATCTGAACTGCTTTTGGTGAACTTTTATCATTTGGACTTCTAAATAAAGGAACTGGAATTGAACTACAAATTTTGGATGGCTTCTTGTGAAGGGTGGTGACCTTGACATCAAGCTTTCTTCTGTCTCGGTAGTAGTGATGCTGCCAGTTGTTGTGGAAGACAGGGT
Source organism: Neoceratodus forsteri (assembly GCA_016271365.2). Classification (NCBI taxonomy): domain Eukaryota; kingdom Metazoa; phylum Chordata; order Ceratodontiformes; family Ceratodontidae; genus Neoceratodus; species Neoceratodus forsteri. Next base: position 1,320,293,664 of record CM028131.1, read on the forward strand.
CTCTATGGTGGTCGTGGTGGGGATGACATATGTGATGGTACTGGTGAGAGATGGGGACATACTGGTGGTTTTGGTGGGATTCGAGAACAGTATCCTTCTGCTTGTGCTTCTTGTATCACTTTCTCCTGTGCCAGCCACAATTCTACTGTTGCTGGAAGAAATAGGCTTGGAAGGGGTAAAGAATAATTCTGGGCGTCAAATACGGCCTGACCATCACTCATATTCAGGTTTACCATCACCAACCTGTTCCTCCATTGTAGATTTGCATGGGCTGGACCAAGTACGTTTTTTACCACCTCTACCTGCCACTGTCTATGCCAACAATTTCTTAACACTCTCAGGTACTGTAATACTTTATAAATGTATAGAAGTACTGATTTATTTTAGCACAAAAAAATTCTTGCAAGCAGCACGCAAGGCAGGCAAAGGTGTGCATGCAGAGCAACTGCACGGCGTCACTACCTGGCCCTAAACTGTGGGCGGTGGGAGTGCAGTCAGCCAACTGCCCTCCAAGACTGCTGGCTGCTACTGACTTTCATGAAACCTGAGCCCAGATTACACCCTATTAGTCAAGTTAGGACTAAAATACTTTTAAATGTACAGAAGTACTGATTTATTTTAGCACAAAAAAAATTATTGCAAGCGGCACGCAAGCAAGGGTGTGCGTGCGACTGCACGGCATCACTACCTGGCTTTAAGCTGCAGACAGTGGCCAGGGAGTGTAGTCAGCCGACTGCCCTCTGAGATTTCTGGCTGCTACTGGCTTTCATGAAACCTGAGCGCCCTCTCCCCCCCCCAGTACAGCACTCAAGCTAGAAGTTAGAACTACTATAATTAATAGATATAAAATAGTTTCAGTAACACTGTCTTCTCCTGCTTTACTTCCACAGAGCACAGAGACCTGTGAAATCAAGGTAGTGAAACTGCAAGTCTCTCTCTGCACAGCTCCTGGCAAATAAATCACTAGATCAGACGATTTCTCTGGAGAAAAAAGACTCCCACTAGTACCAGGCACTAAGAAACAGTACACTAACAAAAAAAAACCCAAAGGTTTTGTGATGTAAATATAATTTGCTAGTGCTTAATCTCTCCCACTCTCAGAGCTCTCTCCACCCTGTCTTTCTCTGCTGCAGTGTGGCAGTCAGATGATTTGGCTTTTGCAAACAATGGTTGGCCAACAGATCCCCTGAGGTCTTAAAATCCCACAGGAAAGTCGACCCCGATACTGGCCGAATAGTGCCGCTATTCGGTATTCGGGTTACAAATACCAAATAGTGTATTATTCGTGGTATTTGGAATTTAATATTCATTACTCAACACCCCTACAGGCAATCCAAACAGGTATTTGTCTCCTTCAATCCCTATCACATGAAACAGCCTGTTACAATTAAGTGCATTTCTGCCTGGATTGTGAGCTGTCTATACCACTGCTATGCCATGATGACACAGATCAAGCTGGAAGGTCAGGTATGTACTCACCCCACTAGGGCAGTTGTCACATCCCTGGTAGCAATTCGCTCTGTGCCTATCATTGATATATTGCAGAGCTATAACTTGGCGTACAGTGCGCACTTTTATTAAGCGATATGCCCTGGATGTACGTGCCAGGCAGCATGCCACTTTTGGCATGTCTATCCTGAATGGACTTATGTTCTGAGTGAGCCCTTGGCTCCTACCGCCCAAGTCCATGGTAAGGCCTCACCTGGAATACTGCGTTCAATCTTGGAGCCCGCACCTTAGGAGGGATAGGCTGGAGTCTGTGCAGAGAAGGGCGACCAAGATGATACAGCACATCCAAGGACTTTCATACGAGGAACGTCTAAAGGCATTAAATATGTACTCACTGGAGACTAGGAGAGAGAGAGAGAGAGAGAGAGAGGGGATATGATTGAGACGTTCAAGTTATTGAAAGGCATAAATAAGGTGCCCTACTCAGAATTAATCAATAGAGTAGCCAGCTCAACTACTAGACAGCACAAGTGGAAGCTATGGGGAGGGAGCTTCAGGAGGGATCTAAGGGAGTATTATTTTATGGAAAGAGTTGTGGAACCATGGAATAGCCTGCCTGCCAAGGTGGTAGGTGCAAGGACCATGGCAGCATTTAAGCGGAGGTGGGATAGAGCAAGGGCTCAAGTAGAAACCACAGGATCAGGAAGAGACAAAAGCTGGGTGCGGGGCTAGATCCCGGGACCTGTGATAGGTCTCGAAAACTTGTGTGCAGACTAGATGGACCTTTGGTCTCCTTCTGCCACACTTTCTGTGTTTCTAAATCTTTTTTTTTTGTCTGAGCTTGGTACTTTCACTCATTAGTGTGAATCATGGTGAAGACTTTTTCCCCGAAGATATGAAAATCATGTACTCACCATAATTCTATTTTTTTTTAATATTTATTTACTGTGCTTTTTGCGGTAGCTGGCCATCAATTGTCCACCTTGATCACGGACCCCGTACCTCCACCTCCGATCGTAGCCTGCGCTCTCCCAGTTACCCCTGGCTTATCCTCAGAGGGTGGGGTTATGGCGCCGGCCCGAATGCCGCATGTCCAGTATCTGTTCGGGGAGCCGGCATTGGAGGCAAATTGAGGCCCAGGGGCAGGGCATCATAGAGATGGACCAGGCCCAGATTTTCTCCCCTGTAAGCAAGGGCGGGGATGTGCAGTGATGGCCAGCATCCGCCCCGCCCCTGAGAAACACAGCTGTCGGTGTTCTGCCGGAAACCCAGCCTCCGCTGGGTGTTGCTAGACACCGAATATACGTAACCTCCCTCCCCTCAGAGAAGGACGCTCGAAGCTTCTCCCCGTGGCTGGCCCTCTGATGACTTGGGTCCATTTCCGAACCTGGGTCGCCGGTGTCACAAGCAGAAATCCAACCGCTGCACCGGCGGGCTGGCTACTCACCATAATTCTTGATCTTCTAGGAATATCTTCACCATTGATTCACATGCCCTCCCACCGTCCACTGGGTTCATTCCAGTCTGTTTATTGGTTTTCACCCCTTGTTCTTGGTTTGGACTGTGGAAACACTGTGTTATTACTTTCTTGACCCATCTTACATGGGTCATCAGTGCTATCTTATGCCTTTAGGTTTAGCCAATAAGTTCTAGTTAGGTAATACTGCACCTCCTGGGTAAAAAAGGTACTGAGGCAGTTGAGGGCTGATGCCAAGGTAAGGCTGGTGCTGCAAGCCACTCTTACAGTGCTGTACATGTGCACAGCTTGTGTCTGCGCCAGCGGTCCTGAAAAATTCTGTCTCCCGCAAGGTTCTAGCACCTCTGGCTAAGACCCATTAGTGTGACTCAATGGTGAAGATATTCTTAGAAGATCATGAGTTACAATGAGCTTTCAGCTTCCTCACCAACCTCATTTCTGTTCTTCATGCCATTAAGAGCACACCATAGGAGTGCTCCTCACTTCACCTCGTCACCGCTAAAGACTTTCTCGCTGTGTCACCATATATTTATTTGTATTTACGGTGTTGTCTCTGCTTATTTCTTTTCTACATTATACCAAAAGCAAAGTCTGAAGAGGCCATGTCAAAGTATAAAGTTCCAGAGACTCCCGTCATGCATCCTTGCCCCTATGGGGCATGGTAATTGTTTATTTTAGTAATTGTTTATTTTTTAGGCGCTCAATCCTGGAAGCTTTGAGCACCGTACATAAAATTAGAAGTCATAATAAAATCAACAATAAAATTACAGAGAGCATAATAAGTACAGAAAAGTTAAGCGGTATTAATAATTACAGTGTCCCTTCAGGATATGCCAGCTTAAATAAATGAGTTTTCAGGCCCCTTCGGAAAGCCTCCACCATAGGGGCCTGCCTCAGTGGTCTTGGAAGTGAATTCTAGAGGACCGGGCTGGCCACTCCGAATGAATGATCAACCAAGGTTTTCAGCCCAGTCCTTGGAACCGCAAGGAGGCCCTGGGTGGGGGAACGGAGGGAGCGAGTCAGAATGGCTGGAGTAAGGAGGTATGACAAGTAGCCGGGGCCCGATCCATATAGGGCCTTATAGGTGAGCAAGCCTACCTTGAAGAGAACCCGTCACCTGACTGACAGCTAGTGCAGGCCCTGCAGGGCCGAGGTCGCATGACAGGATCTAGGTAATCCCGTCAGCAACCTGGCCACTATGTTCTGCACCAGCAGCAGTCGGCAGAGGTTCCCCCACTGTCCCCAAGATATAGAGCGTTACAGTAGTCGAGTACCAGTGACGGCAGGTCTTCAGGCTGAATTAGGGGCTTAATCCAAGCAATGTCCATCAGATGGTAAAAACTATTTTTGACGACAGCTGACACCTGTACCTCAAATGTCAGCCTGTCATTGAAGATCACGTCCAGATTTTTCACCCTAGAGGATGCCATCAGTGGAGTTGACCCCAGGACCAAGCCTGTTGTCATCCCGGAGGTGCCCTCAATCCGCCCGCAGGTGGCTTCAACAGACCGGCATCAGACCTGCACAGCCTGCCTTGGACTGGAATATGACATGGATGCTTGTGACAGCCACGTCTCTATGGACTGCCACACTCTGGAGAACTGTGCATTAAAGTAGGGTTGCCCAATCCCCACCTTCAGAGGCAGATGTTGAACTCGTGCATCTAAGGTAAAGTCTGTAGGACTTTTCCCTGGGCCTCTTCCTGGGACTTCTGGTTCCACGGAAGTACAGAGTTCTCCTTGACCTCACCACACTAAGGCATCAGAGATTCTGGTGGCTGGGTCTGGTGGACAGCTGGTTCCTCTTGGGTGGCTGACAGAGAATGCCCCACAGTCTAACTCCCTTAAGCAGCTAACATCCCCAGTAACGAGGCTGCAGTGATATGTTCGGTTAACACCTGTGAGCACCTCAATGCCATCCTCTGGTGTTGCTCATGCTGTTGTCACCATTCACAATGACGATGCAGTGGATGATCCTAGGGATGGCACCAAGCCTCCCTCAGACATTGTTTGCAGTGCTGGGTGAGAGACCGGCACCAAGGCAGTTGTTAGTATTGAAACCAGCTTGGAGGCTGTCCCTGACCATGGTGTCACCAGCAACACCAAGGAGGAGGACAGCTCTGAGCATGGTAATGATGCCGATTACGACCAAGATGTCGAGCCTAGTTCTGGCTCTGAGCACCGTGCTGACAAAGATGTCAGCTTGGAGGCTGTCCCCAACTCTGGTGTTGTCCATGACACCGAGGAGGGAGATGGCACCAAGTCTGATGTTATTGTCGACACTGAGCACAGTGTCGAAAACTGTGTTGACCACAGTGATAAGAGAGCTGCTGTCTCTGAGGATGTTGTTAGGCCCAAGCACAGCTCTGGAGGCGGCACCAGCTCAGTATCAGTAGATGGCCTTGGACTGTGTTTCACCCCAGAGCCGCAAGTCGACACAGTCATCGGTGAAGACTGGTGTTACCTGTGGGACCTTTACAGCCATGGTCTCCTCACCTGGGGGCCTTCCCAAAGGGCACCAATCAAGTCACTCTTCCGATGTAGAAGGACACCCTTCTGGTGACTGTGCTAGGCCCACACTTTGGTCAAGGCCCCTTATACAGTTCTGCAATTTAGGTCAAGGCCCTCAAGACCAGGAGTCTCAACCTCCTCTAGAGGGCCTCACTACTTCTTTGACAGGATGCCCTCCTTACTAGGCCCTTGGGGCCATTAACATGGGAAACACTGGGCATGAGTCAGTGCCATAGAGGATGGGCACAGGGAGTGTGATAGGACCCATTTGTAGGCTCTCCTCCCCAGTACCAACCCTGCCTGGAGGATGTGCTTTGTCTCCATCAGTGTCCTCCTCTGTGGACAACAAATCATCCATCCACTTTACTTTTGCTGCTGAGTACTCCCTGTACCAGCGATCTGTGGTAGAAGTGGTCCAGGGCTAAACCTTGGGGCCTATACTAATCACAATCTGGCATCCCTGTCATTGGGACTCCATGGAATGCCCAATCTCAACAATGTGGTTGTTCCTCCTTGGCTCAGAGCTATGGAGGAGGCATCCAAGAACATGAGGAGGTGTCCCCTTGCCAATGCAAGCATCCCCAGGGATCTCCACATGCTTTATCACACACCAACAGGGTCTGCAGGCAATGTACCTCAACCCACCTCTGGGCTTCAGGTACTGCAAACCCTGTCAGGGCCATGCAGCCTCACACGTTACCAACCTCCAGATGCAGATTCCACCCACACAGATGCTTTGAGAAGGAAGGTGTTTACCTTGGCATGTGCCTTTGTGTGTGTCTGTACATCAGTCCCATATGGTGATCTATAACCATCGCATGTGGTTGCAACTGCACAGTTTGCTAACTGCAATGCTACGGAGTGAGACAATCAGGCAAGCCATCAACCTTTCCACCTGGTGTCTGGAGGTAGTATGGCACTATTCAAGGGCATCTTATGATGCCAACGAGGTGGCCTCCAGACAGGTGGGGATCAGCAGTCTGTATTCAATGGACAGTGCGGCCTTGCCTATCCTGGCTGGCATCTTTAGCCCAGTTCAAGGTGCTCAATTCACATTTCCAAAGGGCTCATTTCTTCTGCCCCAGAATTAGGCTGTAACTGTCCAGGAACCCTCCTGCTCCTGTGCCACTGGAGCTCCAGTCTGGCCCTGACCAGTCTTGGGTCTCACCAGACCTGTAAGGAGCCCTTGCTCTCATGTGTTCTTCCCCATGCAGAGGTCTAATGGTATCTATTTACTCTCAGAGTGAGACATCTTCTCCCTAAGAAAAGGGAAGTTTTGTACTCTGACCCATAAGTGCGACTCAATGGAGAAGACTTTTTGTTGGGAGATATGAAAGTTATGTGCTTATCATAACTGTTGCTCTTCCCGAATATCTTCTCCACTGACTACCACACCCATCCATCATCCCCCACTCTAGCAAATCCAGGGCTTCTGGGCAGCTCAGCCTTCTACTGGCAATACATTTTGCTGCTGCTATATGCCTCTCCCCAGTTGCTCCTTTTCCCTGTGATGGAGAGCTTGCTTTTCAAAAAAGAGACATGATCTGGGACCCACTTCAGGGTTCCCATTCAACCAAGAAAAGGGGGAAGGGAGCTCCTCTTTTTGTTTTTTTCCTTTACTATCCTCCCTTGTCCTGCCCGGGGTATATCCATTTCTGCCTGAGTATATCACTGTTCGTTGCTAAATGCCACCTGCACCCTGCCTGGATACCATCTAAATTTAACTCCACTTGACAATAGCCCTGTCTAGGAGTGTGTGCTGAGCACTAGACTGGATCACCCTGAACTAGCCTTGGCACAAGGTACATCCCTGCTGCTTACAGGAAGAGACGGATCAGTTTTTCTCCTTTGGTTGTAAGTGGTAATCAATGGAGAAGATTGATTTGTGAAAGATATAAAACTCAGGTACTTACCATAATTGTTCATCTTCCAGAATATCTTCTCCATTTATTACTACAGCCTCCCACAGTACCCTGCTTGAGCAAACCCAGGGCCTCTGGGCAGCTGACGCTGCTTTTCTCTGACAATTTATGTTACTCTGCGGCTGTATGCCTCTCCCCAGTTAATTCCTTTTCCCTGTGAGGTGGAGGGAGCTGCTGCAATGGTCTGGAACCTATTATTAGGTTCCCATCATACCAAGAAAAAGAAAACTGGGGTGGAAGGCGTCTACCAAGGCCTCATGCCAACCAATAAACAAAAGGAGAGACAAAAGGGAATCCTCTTTTGCTTTTCCCTTTTCATTTATCCTCTTTCTCCTGCCCGGGATATATCCCCCTATATTAGGTATATCTCTATTGGCTGCTAAATGCAACCTGTACCCATTAAGTAATATAAAAGTCTAACTCCACCTGATAGTAGCCCTGTCAGTGGGTGGGGGCAAAGTACTAAAATGGATCAATTTGAACTAGCCTTGGCACATGTTGCTTGCAGGAAGAAGCATGTTTGTGTTCTCTGCTATGGTTTTCTTCCAGCTTTGCCTGATAGTTTTTCGCTACTTGGTTGGCAAGGTTTTTCCTTTCTTGGCCAGGTCTGGCTATTATATCCTGTAGGCTCAGGGATAATTGGGGAGGTGGATAACTCTCTACTTCCTATTGCTGACATGCTCTGCAGTAACACATACAGTAGTGTTTTCTCTCTGCCCCATCCTCCCTTGGTAGGGGAGGGCATACCCTAACTGTTTAAAAAAAATAAGAGTCTCCTTACTAGTAATGTGCTATTGCTTAACATGGAGTCCCTCTGAGGTCACTGCAGCTGGACATGTTTGTGTCATCTCAGTTACAAGGGGATTCCATCCTTGCATATCCTCCAGAGCCATATGTTTACAGGGCTGCTGCCTTAGTCCAACAGCCCTTTTCAGACCTCTTGCTGTCTGGCTAGTGGTGACTTGAGGCTCTGGCTCCATACCCAGACTGCCCATCTGTGCCACCTTAGTGTGCCCTTCTTCTCTATCTAGAAGTTGGTAGTAAGGGTTTTATTTTGTTGTTCCTTTATTTTTCCCTACATTCTATTCCCTATCCTTTTTGGGCTAGTGAAATTCGCAAGCTCTCTCTTATTTTTTTCCCCACTTTGTTTCTCTCCCCTGACAGACAGAACTTAGGTTGAGGAGGGAGTTGGCAATCGTTATTGGCTAATGTTCAGCATCACATGGGGGTGCACAGGCAGTGTGCCCAGTAGCCTTTGCCAGCCCCCTCACCTTAGCTTTTCTTCCATGAGGTCCTAGTGCCTCCAGTCCAGAACCATTAGTGATAATCAATGGAAAAAAGATTCTGGAAGATCAACAGTTATGGTAATTATGGTCCCACACCCTGGCTAACAATACCTAGGGAGCAGATCAATGAAGTCAGAGAGTCTCTTGAAGAATTCATAGCCAAACATAGCCATCACAGCTGCATAACTGGCCTAGCAGATGCCCAAGGAAGCAGCAGAGTAGACTTCGTGGTCAGGGTGATCCTGCTTTTTGGACTCCTTGTTTGGAAGCTTTCTGAGCTGCCCTGCACCTTAGCCTTGCAGAAGACTGCACCTGCCACAAGCCCCTCAGGCAACAGATGTTCCAAGTATCCAGACAGATCACCTACAGAGACTGCATATTGGTAAACCATACAGTGTGGAGGAGGCCGACATCAGGCTGAGTGCTGCAAGACACTGAGCGCTGAGCCCAGCATGGCCTGGGCAAGGGGGAATGCTAACCCTGGTGAGAAATATGAAAGTTACTCTATGATATAGGGTTATCCTTGTCCAAGTGCTAAATGCAGGTGGCACTGGACTCAGCCAATTTGTTGGCTTGTGCTGTAGCCACAGTGGTGTCCATCCACTGGTGAGCTGGTTGCAGGTCTCACCCTTTACCGCCAACATGTAGCACATGATGGCAGAGCTGTTCTTTCTCAGTACGGAGCTCTTACAGCTGGGGGTTAAAGACCATCTCACTCACATTGAGAAATCCAGCATAACCCTAGACTCCGTGACTTCGATTACCCAGTCAGGCAGCACTCCAAGACCAACCAACAAAGTTCCTTTATGGAGCCTGGACTGTAACAGCAGCAACCTTAGCAGCAATTTCCGCAGTACTGCCCCATCATGTCTGGCAGCAAGTCCAGCGGGCTAGGTCAGCACAAAGAGGGTGGTGGTGTTGCCACTGAAGGCCAGTCCTTCAGGGCGACCTCCAAAGGCAAGAAGTGACAGGTGGAGAGCGTCATCCCTCCACCGTCCTGAACCCTGCTGCAGCTTCTGATTGAGGGCTAAACAGCACACTTTCTACCACAGCGGTCTGCTGTCACATTGGAAAAGTGGGTCCTAGAAGTTGTTAGTTCAGGTTTGTCTTTGGAATTCAAGAACTTAACCACTTCCCAATGCCATGCACCGTTGGAGACTTTGGTTTCCATGGAGACTCTTCCTGCATGGCAAAACAGAGTCCCTTAGCTCCTAGAGCACCATATGACTGAGTGCGTTTTGGACACTGAAGCACTGCAGGGGTCTGCAGCTCACTCTTGGTATTGAAATGAATGATGGTCTGGCACCCCATTCTTGATCTGCGGGCACTGTACAAGTTCCTTTGCAGTCACAAATTCTTTATGGTATCTCTGAACTAAATTATCCTGACCTCTGACTAATGGAGCAAATTTCAGCCAGCACTAGATGAACTGGATGGAGCTCCAACAGGTTGATATGAAGCCGAGTGTCACAAACCAGAACCCGTGCATTCTGCGGTCCAGCAGATGTGCATTCCAACCAACCAGAGCTGTCAAGATTGCATCTATTTCTGGTCAGACTGTGGGGGAGTAAACTTTGCAAGATCTCTTTACATTTGAACTGTAAAGTGTGGTAATTATTAACATAAAAGGAAGACTGAGTTGTCAAAAGAGTGATCCCAATAAATTTTAGATTGCCGAGTTCTCATCTGAAAAGGAACCTGTCCATAATGTGTGGTGTCGGGTTACATAAGTTTATCTCCTGATACCAGACTGTGCTCATGTAGAATGTTAAAGGCTACTAGGAGGGACTGTTTGGCATTCTGGAGATAAAGAAGGTCATTGTCTGCATAGAGAGCAATGCGTTGCTCCTCTCCCCCAGTCTGTGCTCCTAGTATTTCCTGGGGTTCCCTAAAAGCATGAGCAAGGGGTTCGATATACATTGCAAACAGCAATGAGTAGAGTGGACACTCCTGGCAAGGATACCTTTACATTCTGGATGCCAGATTTCAAAAAGACTTTGTCAGTGTTTGATAGACAGCTAGAATTGGGTATTCATTTATAGCTACACATCACACACTTGTCCTTGCCTGTCAATATTGTACTGGTGAAGGCACATGGCAAGGACTAAAATCATTTCTTCTTACCAGAATCACTTTTCTCCATTAAATCTCACAAATGAGTCTTGGCTGGAGGCACTAGGACTCAGCTGTAGCAAATCTTTTGGCCAGGGGGCTGATGATGGCTACCGGCTACAGCACCTGTGTGACACTGCGTGGTACCCCATGCCTACCAGTAACTGGCACCTGCCTCCTAACCTACCTCAGTTCTGTTTTTCCCACCATTGAATGTGCACTGCAGGAGTACATCACCTCATTTCTACTGTATCACCATCTATTTTCAAAGTTTTTCTTCTTTTTCTCTTGTTTTCTGACATGCCTGGTTTGTCAAAAAAGGAAACCAAGAAACCTTCATCTTTCATTGGTGCCCCTGTGCAAAGAAATTCTCATCTAATGACCGGCATGACCTGTGTTTTTTTTTCTGCCTTGGGCCTACCCATGAAATGGATTCTAGTAACGCCTGCTTCAATGGATTTTCACATCCAAAAATTATGTGCATTGAAGTGGGTTGGCAGGCATCGAACCAGGGCGTCCAGTGTGAGGAAACTTGACCCTTCCCCAGGGTCCCTTCCAGGACCTTCTCAATCCTTGGAAGTATAGGGCTCTCTCCTATCTCACTAGGCTGAAGTATCAGAGGTTTCGTGACAAGGTCTGGTGAACAGTCGACTCCTCCTGGGCAGTTGACTGAGAACCTGCCATAGTTTGTTTGCCCTGAGTGACAGACATCCCTGGTTTTGGAGCTGTTGCTATACACCCATTCTGCACTGGCGGACTCCTTAACACCATCCTCTGACACCACCTATGCTGTTGCCATCATTTGCAGTGGCAACTCTGTGAGCGGAACTCGGGATGGCATCGGGGGCCTCCTGCTGTCACCATTTGCAGTGACAGAAGAGGTTCTAGCACTAGGCCATTGTCAAAATTGATGCCAGCCTTGGCCTGTTCCTGACATTGGTGTCACTAGTAACACTGAGGAGGTGGACAGCATTAGGCTGCACATCAACGTTGAAGATAGTCATGGAGCCCGGACTAGGCCCAGCAGTGAGCACGATGCCAGCAGAGACATCTGTCCAGAGTCACTCCTTGACCTTTGTGCCAACTTCAGCACTGAAGGGGGAGGTGGTGCTGGGTTCAACATTTATGCCAAGCACAGTGTCAAGAACAAAGCAGAGGGAGTTGGTCATGGGAGGATTTCAGTCCCTGAGGACATTGCCAGCCCTGAGTTTGGTGCCCCAGGCCACACCAACTTGGAGCATATGTTATGGCCCTGGGCCTGGATTCTCCCCAGAGACACTTCCAGATGCTGCTCCTGGTGAGTAACAAGGTCTCCCTATGGGGCTTGTTCAACGGTCTTTTTATCTGGGGGACTTCCCCCTCTGGCACTGGTCTTGCCAATCCTCAGATGTAGGTCGGCAATGATTGGGCAACTCTGTTTGACCCTCCCTTAGGGCAAGGGCACTACCAGAGTTTTGCAGCCCAGGCCAAGATCCACAAAGCTAGGAGCCTCAGCCACATGCAGAAGGAAGGGACCCAGTGTATATTTAAAAGGTTGCCCTTGTTCTATACCCCTACTGGGCCGTTTTCATGGGATCAACACCTGACTTGGGTCAGTACTATGGATCAGTGGAACAAGATACACCAGGCCAAATACAGGGCCCATCTCTGGCTCCGAACCTACCTAAAGCCTATGCCTCCTCTCCATCAACATCCTCCTCAGAGGATAATGAATCCTTCCTGTACCTGGCCTCATCTGATGAGTACATTCTGTATCAGTGATTCATGGTTGAGGTGTTGCAAACATTTGACCTTCTGGCATATACCAGTTGCAATTTGTTTGCCCTGCCATTGGGTCTCCTAGGAGTTCCCAGTTCTGAAACGGTTGTCGATCCTCAATGGCCCAGAGCCATGGAGGAGGCATCCATAACCTTATGAAGGCATCCCTTTGCCACAACTGCCATCCCCAGGGATCTCCATGTGCAGTATTGCGCACCCACTTGATCTGCAGGAGATGTGCCTGATCCCACTTCAAGGCTTCAGGTACTGCAAACCCCATCTGGGCTTCAGAGCTTCCAGCATAACTGACCTTCCGATCTAGATTCTGTTCAGTCAGACGCCTTGAGCAGGATTTTTTTTTTTTTACCTCGGGAAGCACACTACTTACGTTTTTGCACACCAGGATCATATGTGGGCCTACAGTTGCCATCTGTAGTTTCAGCTCCATGGTCTTCTAGATGCAATGCCTCAGAGTGAGTTAGTCAGGCAGGCCATTGACCTTTCTGTGATGTAGACAGTCAGTTCTGAGTGCTGTATCATTTTTTTTAATATAAAATGTATTACTGAATGTCTCTGCTGAAATTCTGGTGCTCTTAGAATGACCTCACTTACCCCCCCCCCAACCCAGGTTTCAGCTGAGAGATGAAAGCCATGAGAAAAATGCTGAAAACAGCATGTGAGAACACTCACACAGTTTTAGATACTAGGTGTTACATGAAAGGCCTTAATCAAGGACCTCCAGTTTTTTATGAGTTAATTACAGCTGTAGTTGTTAAGATGTAAGATCATATTCATTTTATGACGTTGGAGGGAAAACCCAGCTTATGACACAGGCGTGCGAAAATCATAAAGATGCTTTCATGTCCTGGAAGGAGGAAGCTTATTATGAGATCAACGAAGTGTCATTTGAAGGACATGAGTTATGCTGTGGTTACAAAATGTAATACTTTGAAAAGACATCCTGTTTTTTTTTTTATTAGATACATTTTTATATATAATCTGACAGAGGAGGCACTAGATGACCTCACATAAAAGGGGTTGGCAAATACAGTTTACTTTAAGGAATAATTCTGGTTTACTTAGACACACTTTTACCTAGTCTCTGACCAAGAAACATCGGTGAGCACTGTAAACAAGTATTTAGAAAAAGAGTCAAATCTAAGTACTGTAAGTAGGAATTTGCACTGTTTAAACCTTGTTCTTTTAAAAGATTTGTATGTCTTGTGATATAAGAGTTCCGTATTTTGTGTTTCACATATTTTTATCTATTTTTAGTAAAACTCTTTTTAGAACATATTTGGTCTGTCTTTGAATTTCTTTTAGTTGTAAGAAAAGTATATATGGTTAAAGCAGACAATAGACATAAGCTTGAATGGTGATACTAAACTGGAAGGAGAAGCGTTTTAAATCTGAGGTCTTTATTAAAGTTTTTAAGGGTTCCTCTCTGTATACCTGGTTAGGTGCCCATAGGCAAAGCTATCTGGCCCCCCCCCGAAGACAGAAATATCTGAGCCTGTACATTGGGTGTGCTAGCAAGAGGTTAACAGTTTGAATCCCTCCAAGACTTGAGACGAAAGGTTGATCCGAACTCACAAAACAGACAAGACGGTTACCTTGTTCTGTTAAACTGTTTACAAGACTGCGCTCTGAGGTTGGCACTTTGGGAGTAGAGGGCCTGACCTGCTGAGTGGGTTTGTGACACTTTCTTCCTGGGGCCTAGAAGTAGCATGGCACTAACCAAGGGCATCTCATGAAGGCCAACAAGGTGGCTTCTGGGTTGGTAGGAACTTAAGTCTGGAAGACTGATTCTTGGAAGATATGAACGTACTTACCATAACTGGTGATCTTCCAGAATATCTTCTCCATTGTTTACCACACCTGTCCGCCATCCACCACTGTAGCAGAGCCAGGGCCTCTGGGGAGCTCACATTGTATATGTGTAAGCCCCCTTCCCCACACGTCTTGGGGTGTGGTGGTAGAAGTCCTGGGGAGGGGGTCACTATACAGCAGAAAACAGAGTTCACACACCTGGTCAGCCTGGCTTACTAGACCTGATGAAACCGGGGTGCCTCATTCTTCAGTGTACAGAGCTGGTTGACCAGAGGGATGAAGGATGCTGATCTTCACCTGCCTGGCCTTGCCATCTTTGCCACAGAGACCTTTGTAGACAGTCTTCACCAGGCAGGCCTCTCGCCATCTCCCACGATGGTCCTGTGGTTCCAGACTTATTGGATGCCACCCTGGAACACACTAGGAGCTGGGCTGTGAAGGCAACATTTTGTTAGCAGCAAAATGGTCAATCCAAATGAATGAGGCTGACACCAAAACTGCAGAAACAGGGGATCCCATTTAATGAACAATTAATACAAAACAGGAAACAATCACTCCATGGTGCAGTAGAACACACAACAGGTTGCTCTGGACCAAAGGGACACATCAGAAGCTAATCAGTGTTCTGGACCATAAAGGTCACATCAGAAGCTAAAGAAGTGCTCTAGACCATGGAGGTCACAAACTGAGCATTTAGTCCAGGCAGCTACCTGTTAGGCTAGGCAGCCACAGTCCAATGCAGGCAGCATAATTTGTGGCTGAATCAGGCCCTTAATCAGTCAGTATACAGCATCAGTTCCACCTCAAACACGGATATTGACAGTTTCTAGCTGGGGCCATGGGGAACCAGGGGGCTGTCCCCGACCCCCGGGACCCACTGGCACCTCTTTTCACCATCTCTCCATAACTGGTTCAGATAGCACACAGTCTCTGGGACCCCTGGATCCCCTCACCTCTCAGGTGCCATTCTCCTTATTCCTCTGTTCACCACGGATGCCTGAAGATAGACAGTGGCTTCTCCCTTTTCTCTCCATGGTGACCAGTCCTCACACAGGGATTCTGGATCCATTCACATATCTGGACTGTGTAGTACAGTACAGGCTGCACGCCCATTGGCTCGCATGGACCAATGGCGTGTACCTCCCCGTCTGATGTCAGTCAGTGACGGGGGTATGGTGGGGAGCTGCTGCCCGCCGCTGACCGGGGGGAGTGGGGTGGTGGGGCCCAGTGGGCGGGTGGGGAGGGGGCACCGCTTAGTCCACCAGGGTTGTTTTGGGGTGGCATTATTTTCTACTGACACCCACGATCAGGCTGCGAGCGGTCCACTGGACCACCAGGGATATTGGAGGTTTAATATATTCTACATATGCCCGCGATCGGGCTGCAAGTGATCCACTGGACCACCAGGGATATTGGACGTTTAATATATTCTACATATGCCCGCGATCGGGCAGCAAGCGGTCCACTGGACCACCAGGGATACTGGATGATTATTATGTTCTACATATGCCTGCAGTCGGGCTGCGAGCGGTCCACTGGACCACCAGGGATATTGGACGTTTAATATATTCTACATATGCCCGCGATCGGGCAGTGTGCACTTTTCCGCGATGTGCAGGGGGCGTCGGTCCCCAACGGCTGCAGCCTGGCAGGGCGCCAGGCGCAAGTCACCAGGGATCGGTGCACCTGCATGCAAATGGGGCCATAATGACGTACAAAAGGCCCCATTTGCACCTTGTATGCATTATGGCCCCATTTGCATGTGCACTTTTGAATATCGCAGTTGTTGCGCCTAGTGCAATGGAACTTGCACTAGCGCATCCCTCTGCTCCACTCTGGCCACTGCACTGGCGCGGTGCCACTGTCATGCGCCACTCTTGAGTGGTGAGGTGGCTGCATTCAACAATGCTGTGCCATGGCGCAGCTGCGCTGAATATCACCCTGTCAACGCCCCTGCGCAGCTAAGTTGCGCTGTGCCCAGGCTTGCGCCACAGCCTGGCTCAGTCTGAATATCCTGGCCCTAGAGTCTTTGCCAATTATAGCCTTGATGAGCTGGGGCGATTTCTGTGCTTTTTATGGTTGTATGTAGCTTGATGAAATTAAATGTTTTAAAATGAAAACACTTACTCCTGCTAGCTAGATCTGACACACGTAGAAAACAAAAATAATGAATTAGAGCTATTTATTAGCTGTTTTCATACAGAAAACCTACTCAGTTAGCTTTCAAGTATCTGGTAAACTGTAAATGTAGCCATTTGTGCTCACTGGATAAGAAAAGTTACACAGCTCTGCTGTTGTGAACTGATTCTAAAGCAGTTCTGGCTGCTGAATCTTTGGTCCCCGCTACATCACGGTCACATGAGACAGGATGCATTGTAGGTACAAGAAAAGCAATAAATCTGGATGAGATGGAGATCCCCAAAGGTCGTAAAACTACCATAAAGCTAGCAGGCTAATTTAGGAAAAACTCCTAATAGCAGACAGAGGGAAGGACACACTAGGACTTCACACACAAATCAAAACACTCTGCAGAAAAATGTTTTTGCAAATTCTGGGTGTACTACTCCTTTAAGGGACTGAAGTGCTCCAGTTAGGGGGGGCTTCAGTTCCTTCCATTTGCATAAAGCTGGCTGGCAAACAATTGAGCGACTTTACGACTTTTTGGATCTTGATAGCGGACTTTTTTTTTCAGTCAGCTGCTTGCTCACTCTCTGCCTCAAAAAAACAAAAACAAAACAGTGCAGGAGACAACACTAGTTGAGCAACCGTGTCTGACCCGTGTTTTTATTTAACTCATATAAATGTTGTTGTGACGTAATTACATTGTGTGGTGTGTTTCTTTACAAAAAAAGTCAGCAATTCATGGCAGCCTGGCTTCTGCTCAGGATAAGCGATGTAATGTGTGTGCTGCCGCTATCTGTTTCCATGCCCTCGGGGAGAGCTCTGTTGATGAAACCATGCATGCATGCATTATGTGTGTACGAGCGTGCTGTCCAAGCTGCTAGCAATGTATTCCACACCGGAGGCAATTTAAAAGAGCAGTGCAAGAAAATGCCTTCAGTGGTATTCAGCCCATGTACAGAAAAAACAAATGTCAAATGGTTTCCCACACCCACCTCTACCTTTAACACAGCCCCAGAGACAGAGTGGCAGAGCTAACTTTTTGAGTTTTTGGTTCTTGCCAGTGTCAGTGCCAGGAGCTGACAGCATCTTTTTCTCATGCAATCCCCCCCCCCCCCACACACCTGACTCTTCTCTTTCTTTGATATTTTGCTTTTTTCTTTAGCTTTCTCCTCTCAATTCCTTTGCTTGATGATTGCGTGTGGGTTGGGGGGGCTAGCGACAGAACAATCTGCAGCAGGCTAGTACTGTCAGTCAGATCAGGCATGCTCCTGCTCACCGCGTTGTGCAGAGGTTTGTTAATTACACAGTTCTTAGCTCTCTTCTGTTCAGTTCACATGCTCCAGTCAGTAACTGGTATCACTGCTAAATAAGAGAAGATGTTACCCGTACAGATCGGCATTGCTATAAGTGACGAATGAGCAAGGAGGATAATCACACTCCCTTCTAGCTTATTCATCACTGACCGCAATGCTGGTCCATGCGAGTAATGACTTCTCTTATTCAGCAGTGATACTGATTACTGACTGGAGCAGGTGAACCGAACGGAACAGAGCTAAGAACTGGGTAATTAACAAACCTCTGCACAATGCGTTGGGCGGGAGCATGCCTGGTCTGACTGTCACTACTAGCCTGCTGCAGAATATTTTGCTGCTAGCCCCCCCACCCAATTAACAAGCTAAAAAACGAGTGGGGAAAGCTGAAAATAAAACTACATACAGTATAAGCACATTTTAGAGAAGGGGGCAGTCGGGTTAGGGTGGAGAAGCATGAAAAAAGATGCTGTTGGCTCCTGGCATAGTGCCAGAAGCCAACAACTGAAAACATTGGAACTCTCTCTGGGGCTCTGAAAGGGGAAGATTTACACGTTTATTTTGGTTCACAAAACAATTAGAATATGGCAGCACACCAGCTAATTGCCCTTCAGTCTAGCTACTGTTTAATAAAAATTAATGGTGCAGGCGCAAGTATTTATTAATGTTGAAAGCATATAACTGGGGAAAAGAAAGTGAGATACTAAATGTGACATTTTCTGTTCTACTCATAGTCGTCATACAATGTGGTTTCTGTAAGTGCGTTTGTAAAACTAACAAAACAGAAAAATACATGTTTACAGTAATATGATTCAACAAGAATGTAGGCTGGTTTAAAGAAACAAATCTGTCGACTGACAGAGCTTGACCGTAAGCGAATCACACATAGCACTCGGGAATGAGTACAAGCCCCAACTCCCCCAACTTGTAAAGCCTCTCTAGCCACCCATCGACTCATCCCCCACTTAAGAACAGGAAAAGCAATGGGTACTGACTACTCCCAGTCTCAAGATACTGAGTGGTGCCGGTGAGGAGCTGTGATTGTGCTGTGAAGGTGACTAGTCGGTCAGCTGCAGCTACATGCAGCAGTGGAAGAAAGTGGAGGGAGAAGAATTTATGGTTTTACCTTTGGTGTTTTCATTTTTGAGAGGGCCTGACAGTGTACATCCAAAAGGTGAGTGAGGGGTAGTTAATGTCAGTAGGTGTTTCATAATCTTGCAGCAAATGAGGCATTGTGTTTGTTGTCCTGTGTTATGGGGGGTGGGGGGGAGCACCTGTCACATGGTAGTGGGGTTTGTGAGGAGCTGAGGTCATCTCATCGCACACAATAAGTGTTGGAACCTATTGGTTACACAGAGCCACTTTACTCTACCTCACTATTCCCGGCCTTTTTGTGTACTTGGTGCCACAGTGCACTGGATCAGTAGTTGGTGCATGGAGTTGCTGGAGTTTAGGCCTGGAATCGGGCTGTAGTCTGTCTCAAGTAGTCTAGACCTCCCCATACAGTTCTGGACCTCAGTGTTGTTATCTAGCTATTGAGGACTGTTGGGGCTATTTACATGGGGGCAAAGACATACAGGTATGGATGTGTTGGTGTGGCCCTGTGTGTGGCTGCAACTTACCTTGAACCTTTCATCATTATTCAAATGTGGGACAGTGGGTCTGTAGGGAAAACAAAAAGATAATGTGAGGCATATGCCCAAGTCGTGGGGCTATGAACTCTGAGCCACGTGGGCACTTTAGTGCTCGTATAAATTAGTGGTTATTGCCAGTGAGTGCAAATTGTAGAGCTATTAACTGGTTGCATTGACCTCATACCAGGGGGTGGTGAAATCAGCTGCAGCCATGATGGGGAATGACTTGAGAGACTGACCAGCATAGTACTGTAAGCCAGTTTAGATGTGATTATGATTTTACAAGAGCATTCATTGCTATTGAAAATGCAGGCTTTATATTGCACTTTAGTTTGTGTAGGTAAGCTTACCTCTCAACTGTCCATAAAGTTCCCCCCAGATGTGATCTGCACCTCATTTGACCCAAATGGAAAAGGTGCTGCCCACACAAAAATGATGCTGTAAACTCAGACTTTAATACAGAAATTATTAATATTCTAGAATGCTAGAGCACAGTTAAAATCTGCACAAATAAAGGCTCTGGTTTCCACAGTGTTCTGAGTTTGTATTGCCCATGTTTTATGAGTTTTTGGTGTTGTGGGCAACATATTGGAAGGCTGAGCAAACGAATGCACAAAGGGCTCTGTGCCTGCACTAATTTGTGTGAGGCACACAAGGTGTACAACCTCTTGTTTTCAATAAGAGGCTTTCAGTACACCTTCTTTGAGTGCACTTTAGAGGAAAGCCCTAACCTGAGCACAAAGCAGAAGTATCAACATGTCCTACACCACCCTACACTAGATAGTTTGTGAGGCATACACACCTTAGCTCTGAAGCACTGCACTGTAATATTGGGATATAAAATGCTGATGACCACACTCAACATGTAGGGTACTGCAAGGCACTTGCCATATTGTGACAAATTGCTCCATGCTTCTACTTGGCTGTGATCTGCACCATCATTGCATGTCCTTGTCATGGGCCCTGGGCCCAATGCAGCTAAACTTCTGAATGTGACAGTACAGAGCACTACTGGGAGCAGAGTTCTCATGATGTCCTGATATTTGGGTGTGCTATATACCTCTTATGGCTGTTTCGGAGGGTGAAGATTGTGATTGTAGCCATCTCTCCTGTTTCAGGTTTGATGGTAACATTGATTTCCTTGCATGCATGTGCCCCCAGAGGTATAGAAATGTACTGGAACTTTCTTTACATGATTCATATACATCGCTACTTGAATGGGAGCACTTGCTGAGGACCTGGTGGTAAGATGGATTAGGAACTGTATTGGAAAACCACTTTGAGCTTTTAAACATTCAGCAGGCAATAGATCAAGTAACGAGAAAAGGAAACATACAAAGTCATGGAAGTATATTGGACCTAATGTTTTTCTCCCAAGTCTTTGACATTAAAAGCTGTGAAATTCTTCCACCCAATTTAGGAGATCACAATCCAGTTTTACGTACTATAATGGATAGATGATTGTAAAGAGAAAGGGAAAACTGTTATAAAAAGGGACTGTAAAAATTACCATCCTGACTATTTCGTAAAAGAATTAGGGATTAAAAGATGGGACAGAACAGATATGATTCTTGATCTAAACATAGGCGTTCAGGAATTTACAAATATGTTTTTGCAAGCATGTAATGAACATGCCCCCCAGAAAACATGCAGGGTTAGGAAACATCATTTACTTTGGATAACTGAATTTTTACAGAAAATTATTTTTATAAAAGGCAGACTATGAAAGAAAGCAACTAAGACAAAAATTGAGATATTTGGGAACGGTATAAAAAACAGCGTAACAAGTGCAAAATGCTAATTAAGCAGGCTCGAAAAAAATATTTTGCCAACAAAGTAGATAATGCCTCCCACCCCAACCAGTACTGGGGTATTATAAGAAAATTGGGAAATCCAGTTAAAGCTGATCATAGGATTAAGATGGTAAAAGAAAACGGGGTCCTACTCCGCCTACAATCTATGGCACAGGAACTAAACAACTACTTTGTTACTCTCCCAGACATTATTATTCCAGATGTAAAAAAGCAAAATACATTGAAAAGTGTCCCTTTGGAACTTAATTCACCAAAATTCCATTTTAGGAAAATAAGGGTGAAAGAAGTTTGCAAACGAAATAAAAAAATGTAACCCCAGGAAGTCCCATGGTTCAGACGGAATTTAAATCAGATGAAGGATGCCCAAGAAATAATCACTCCAGTCTTAACAAAAATTTACAATCAAAGTTTAATAGGAAAGCAATTTCTGGATTTTTGGAAATCAGCAAAAATCATTCCCATTTTTAAAGGAGGGAACCCAAATGACCCTTCAAACTACAGGCGCTTCTTTCCATTCTCTCAAAACTGATGGAGCGGTTGGTTTATAACCAGCTGTACAAATACGTAGAGAAGCACTCGAAGTTAACCTCAGTTCAGCATGGTTTTCAGGCCGGACATTTGACGGGCACTATGCTCGCAGACTTCCTAGACAAAGTAGCAACTGCTATGGATGCTGGGAGTCCGCGGTCGCGGTGTTCGTCTATTTATCTAACGCCTTTGATTTAGTTGACCATACCATCCTTTTTGAGAGATTGGAAGGAATTGGATTGGCCTCTGGTCCACTAAAGTGGTTAAAAACATTATCTGGGGCAATGTACCCAGCAAGTGGAGGTTGATGGTCAGCTATCGAGCTTGAGCTACGCGACTAGAGGAGTGCCCCAGGGATCAATCCTGAGGTCATTACTATTTTTGATCTATGTAAACGACTTGCCTGCTGGTTTACAAAACACCCCAGTAAGACTCTATGCAGATGATACTGTCTTACTTGCATCAGCAAAAACCCAAGACCAGATGTTAGCAAGGCTCCAGTCTGATTTCGACGTACTCCAAGATTGTTTGTTTTTAAGTCTAAGTTAGTACTGAGTAGCAAAAAGACACAGGTTATGTGCTTCCAAAGTAAAAAATGAAAAAACAAAACCTGAATTGGAAATTTTTTTAAGAAATGGACAAGTACTTACGAATACATTACAATATAAATATTTAGGTGTGATTATTGATAGTTCATTAACTTTCGAAAACCATATAAATTATGTAACAAAAAAAAGTTAATATGAGAATAGGTGCCTTAAGAAGGTCAGCCTCCATTGTGCCTTTTCATACTCAAAAAACAATAGCTGCTCAATTGATAGTTCCAGTCTTGGAGTATGGAAACCTAGCCTGTGGCATTGCCGGAACCAAACTATTAGACAAAATGGACAAGGTTTACAGCCGCCTAGCAGATTTGTCTTGAGATGCCCATTCCAGACACACCATTGTGTAATGTATAATTGATGGGCCTGAGATAGTTTGTATACCTGGTGAAAAAGCAATATGCAATGTTGATATTTAAGGTTAGGGAAGGTTTGATTAAGGGAAATCTAAGTATCCCACAAGAAAATGAGGGGCGACAATATCATTTTTATTTTATTTTATTTTTTATTTTAAACATTTGTTTACCAGGTAAGTACAATGAGCCAAAGGCCCGTTTTCATGTTCGACCCGGGAACTGAATATATATACAGTCAAGATGTTTACAATAAACAAATAACATCACAAAAAACATTTAACAACATAACATAATATATAATAAATATAAAATAATAATTAAAAACAGAAGCAATATAATTTATCAAGAAAATATTTTTTTAACCTGATTTTAAAAATTTGATGACAAACATTTTCATATAAAGCAATAGGAAGCTCATTCCAATTTTTAGCAGCAGAGTAAGTAAAAGAACTATCCCCCATTTTAGTCTTAGTCTTAGGGACATTTAGCTTAATTTGTTGATCAGAACGAAGTTCCCGAGAATTTATTTTAACATGAAGAAGTGAATGTAATGGAGAATCAATCCCTTGACAAAGAATTTTATGCGTTAATAAACATAGGCTATATAAAGAACCCATCATGGGAGGAAGCCAGGAAGATAACCTATACAGCTCACAATGATGAGTATAATAAGGCAAATTGAAGGTAAATCTACAAATACCATGAAACACATTTGTAAGAAGTGATAAATCTCTACTTAACAAATTAGTAAAAAGAAATGCATTATAATTCAATTGTGGTAATAAAACACCTTCGGCTATTGCACGTCTTGCTGGTAAAGTCAACAAAGATTTAAACCTAAATAATACTCCAAGTCTCTGATTTATCTGACGAGAAATATATTTTACACGATCAGAGAATTTCAAATGTTGATCTAAAAGGATCCCAAGATATTTAAACTGTTTAACCTGCTCCATCCCATTACCTAATGGATCAAAAATAGATAAATCCTGAGATCTTTTCAATCTAATTTGAGATCCAAAAAGCATACACTTTGTTTTTGTATTATTTAATGCTAAACAATTCCCCTTTAACCACCCACATAAAATAGCAAAGTCTTTATTTAAAGACTGATTTATTAGCTCAACAGAAGTTGAACTTTTATACAAAATAATATCATCCGCATAAATCAAACAATGCATATCATTCAATAAAGATGGAACAACATCTACAAATACCGTAAACAACAAGGGGCCCAAAAAAATCAGCTATGAGAAGTGGTCCACAGAGGCTTAAACATTCCAAAAATATGAACCAGATTTGGTCTAATGACCTTTCAGCCACAGATCTCCCTGGACATAAAGTCTCCACCACTCATTCACACTAATGAGATCTACGCTGGAGGTGCTAGGACCCAGCAGGAGCAAATTTTTTGCAGGAGGGCTGGCGCCAGAGGTGGAGCCATGAGCCTCTGCTCATGTGGCAATGACTATCTCGGCATCGACCCTCCAACTGCCTCAGTTCCTTTTTTCCCGCTGAGTGCGCTTCAGTGACGACGTCGCTTGCCCGCCGGGAGTCAAACTTCAAACTAATCAAACTAGCAGCATAGTTTTTAGTTTTTTATTTTGTAGTATTTTTTTAATAAAGTACCGCTTATGATAATTTTTTCTTATTAAAGAAAGAAGTCTCAGCCTACACTGAGGGAGTTGACCATG
This sequence comes from Neoceratodus forsteri, assembly GCA_016271365.2. NCBI lineage: Eukaryota > Metazoa > Chordata > Ceratodontiformes > Ceratodontidae > Neoceratodus > Neoceratodus forsteri. Next base: position 1,320,318,070 of record CM028131.1, read on the forward strand.
AGCGGGTTAGGTGATGGTAGGGAGACTTGATATGAAAGCTGTTCAGTCAGCCAGGCTGGGTCCGGTCTGAGGCCTTCTCCGGGGAATCTAACAACAGACAGTCCAGTGCCTGAGGGGAAGGGTGGTCCCCCAGAAGCATAAAAGAAAATGGTCGCATTCTTGGCACCGTTGGGCCTCGAGCACTTCTTTGGCCCGTAGGTCAAAAAAGAGAGCCACGAGCCTCTGCTCATGTGGCAATGACTATCTCAGCATCGACCCTCCAACTGCCTCAGTTCCTTTTTTCCACTGAGTGCGCTTCAGTGACGACGTCACTTGCCTGCCGGGAGGTCTCCTTCCGATATGTCTGCGCATTGACGGTCGGTCATTGGGGTCAGTTGCCGGTCTCCTCATTCAGAGTTGCCGGTTTCTGTTTCTGGTCACCGACCTCTTCAACATCGGAGCCCTTCCCTGCCTCCTGGTAGGGCTTCCAATGAGCAGTTTCATCAGTGGGCCGCTCTTTTGGAGCAATGGGCTCGGAGGTTGGTCCAGCTGCCTGGCCCGGTCACTCCGGGACCTTCAGGCTCTTCAAGAGATCAGGCAGGGTGATTGGGCCTTCCTGGTCATGCGACCCCCTCTTCGGTGCCATCGGAGCCGCGCTCAGGTGTTTTCCCCCCCTCACATGGCTGCGGCGCAGGGGCCACATCGATGCCTTTATCTCCTGGTATTCTCTCTTCTTTCCCCTCAAATCCTAATTTTTGGGGCCCTGGGTTGGTGTTGGCACCATCGGCATCGGTGGGTCGCTCGGCTCTGGTGCGCCTGTCTGCGCCGTCCTCAGCACTGTGTGCCCATTCGGTACCATCTTTGGCCCCATGTGGCTTTTCGGCACCGTCTGCTTTGTCGGCGTTGTGCGGCCTTTCTGTGCCATGTTCATTTTTGGCGCTGAGGCCAAGCTTTTCATCAGCCAATCTTCAGGGCTTCTCCTCTCCGAATTCTATTCCTTCCTCTTTTCCTGCTGATTTTCATTCCTTTCCTGTCCATACAGTCCCTCCTGGACTGTCAGGAGATGATATTGAGCCTGACCCAGATCTTAGACTAGGTGATGATGTGGAAGGAGCAGGACCTAATCCTGTTACACAGCCTGTGGTCGAGGACCTGTCTTTTAAGTCTCTGTTGAGAAATTTGAATTCCACTCTTTCTCTTCAGACTATGGACATCGATCCTGGGAAGCTTTTAAAACTCCAGTACCTTCATGTTCCGGACATCCCTATGGATTTAACTCTCCCGGTACAACCCTCCTTTGAGACGCTGTCTCAAATGGTATGGAATAATCCTGCTCTCATTCCTTCTGTGGCTAAGTCCATAGATAGGAAGTATACTGCTCCTAAGGATCGACCTATTTTGTCCTCCCAAGCCTTTGCAGATCCTATTGTAGTCTTGGCAGAGAATGAGAAGGTCTTTCTTCCTCAGACTACTACAGCTCGACCTATAAACAAAGAGTCTCGTAAGACAGATACTTTAGGTAACAGAGTCTTTGCTGCATCCACCATGGGTATGCGTTATCACCAGCTACCAGGGCTATTTCTCTCAATATGAGTATATTCTTTGGCATTCACTCAAACAAATGGTTGAAGCTCTACTGGACTCGGATGCTAATTCAGAGCTTCTTCAAGCCATAACCAGGGGTATCGAGTCCAACAACCAGCAGGTTACAGCAGCTATGGACACCTTTGATACAGCCTCACGCGTGGCGGCGGGCATTTGTACCCACCGCTATTCCTGGTTGCACACTTAAGGTTTCACAAATGATGCCCAGCAACAGGTCATGGTGTTGCCCTTCGATGGTGTGTATCTCTTTGGCCCTCAAGTAGAACAGGCTCTAGAGGCCACACAAAAGACTAGGTCAGCCATTAAACTGGCTCGACCCCCTCCCGTCCCCTCTCGAGGGGGAGTTAACAAACGCCAGTTTCATAACCGTCAGTCCTTTTGAGGCAAAGGCAGGGGAGGTTATAATAAAAACCAAGCCCCTCAGCCTCAAAAGAAAACACAACAGAAGACACAAGGACCCAAAGTGCCCAGTACTGCTTTCTGAGTTGTTGGCCCAGGTCCCACCTCAGCTGCCCAAGGGGGACTCTTCCTCAGCGGTGGGAGGTCGTCTGACTCAGTTTTATAATCGCTGGAAGTCTATAACATCGGACAAATGGGTCCTCCAGATAATCTTCAAGGGGTATTCCCTCAACCTTTTAGAGACCCCTCCGGGGTCGTCCCCCAAATGACAGCCCAGGCTGTCAGTACTTCAGTCAGAACTTCTCGCCTCCGAGGTACAAGGCCTTCTGAACAACAGGGCAGTGAAAGTAGTTCTGCTAGATCAACTGAACATAGGGTTCTACTCCCATTACTTTCTGGTTCCAAAGAAAACCGGGGGCATGCGCCCCATTTTGGACCTCAGAAAATTAAACAAATTTCTTCCCAAAGAGAAATTCAGAATGATATCATTAGGAACCCTGTTACCTTTGCTTCATCAACATGACTGGTTAGCCTCCCTGGACATGCAGGATGCTTACCAGCATATCCCTATTCACCCAAGGCATCACAAATACCTAAGATTCGTAGCTTTGGGCCAGCATTATCAGTTCAGAGTCCAGCCCTTTGGGCTGTCCTCGGCGCCGTGAGTTTTTACAAAGTGTTGTGCAATACTCGCAGCGCATCTCAGAAAAATTGGAATACAAGTGTTCCCATACCTGGACGACTGGCTTCTAGCAAGCCATTCCAAGCAGGGAACCTTCAACACCGTTGCCACGGCCTCAGACTTTCTTACATCCATGGGAGTCCTGCTAAATCTCAAGAAATCACAGCTGCAGCCCTCCCAGAGGCTCCTTTTCATAGGAACTCTTCTGGACACCTCCTGTGCAAAAGCTTTTCTGCCAGAGGACAGAAGGAGCGATATCCTGCAGATGGCCCAATACATCAAAGAGAACAGCTCAGTTCGAGCTATCTCGATGCAGCGGATGCTAGGTCTCATGGCATCCTCGGTGTTCACTGTACCCCTAGCACGCCTGCACATGAGAACCTCTCAATGGATGCTCAGTACTCAGTGGTCCCCTACCACTCACCCTCAGTCCTTTCTCATCAAGGTGACAGAACCTCTTAAGAAGTCACTCACCTGGTGGTCGCAAGAGGACAGTCTTCTGAAAGGGTATCCCTTTGCTCCTCTCGAACCTCAGATTTCCATTACCACAGACGTGTCCCTGATGGGGTGGGGAGCTCACTGTCAGACTCTCCACACTGAAGGTACATGGACTCAGTAAGAGTCCCAGCTTCACATAAATGTCCTAGAAATGAGGGCCGTCCTTTATGCAGTCCGGGCTTTGAAGGACATTCTCTGTCACAAGAACATTCTCCTTCAAATGGACAACAAAGCAGTGATGTATTACATCAACAAGCAGGGCAGTGCTCACTCTTACCCCTTATGCAGGGAAGCGATGAGAGTGTGGGAATGGTGCTTGGAGCACAAGGCTCTAATTCAAGTGATCTACCTGCCGAGAGTGCAGAACGAACTGGCAGACCATCTCAGCAGAACAGACACAGATCCTCACAAATGGTCTCTCGACTCAACCGTAGTTCAGTCACTATTCGCAGAGTGGGGAACTCCAGACCTGGACCTTTTGCATCCCCACTCAACACAAAACTGCCTCTCTTCTGCTCCAGAAATCCAGGGCCTGACATTTTTTGTCAGGATGCGTTTAGTCTGCAGTGGACAAAACACTTGCTATATGCCTTTCCGCCACTTCCTCTAATTCAGAGAGTACTTCTCAAGTTCGAGTCCCAGGGGGACAAAATGATCCTCATTGCTCCCTTCTGGCTTTGACAAATATGGTTTCCGTTACTCAGCAGTATGTCGGTAAGCCCTCCAAAAGCGCTTTCCCTTCAGACGAACCTTCTGACTCCGGGGCCTGTGGTCCATCCCAATCTGAGATCGCTTCACCTTCACGCTTGGTTCCTGAAGAGATAGGAGTGAACAGGTTCATTGTCTCTTGCACAGTTTCAGATATTTTTTGGCTGCGCACAAGCCAGCCACTAGGAAAACGTACACAGCCAAATGGAAGCGTTTTTCGCTCTGGTGTGCAAAATCCTCTTTGAATCCCTTTTCCTGCCCACCAAATAAAGTTCTAGAGTACCTTTCAGACCTCTCAAATTCAGGTCTGCAATACTCTACAGTCAAGGTTTACCTTTGTGCGGTTTCAGCTCATCATGAGCCAGTACTTTCCTTGTCATTGGCTCAGTTACCTGTGGTTAAGAGGTTTCTTAAGGGTATTCTGCATACCAGACCTCCTATCAGATGTCCAGTCGCAGTCTGGGACATTAATCTTGTGCTAGACATGCTCACTTGAAAACCTTCCGAGCCTCTAGCTACCTGTGAGTTGAAATTTCTCACTTGGAAAATGGCCTTCCTGATGGCCATTACCTCGGCCCGCAGGGTCTCTGAGATTCATGCCTTGGTCACAAACCCTCCGTATACTGTGTTTCATAAAAACAAAGTAATTCTTAAGACCCATTCTAAGTTTCTCCCTAAGGTTGTTTCAGAATTCCATCTAAACCACCTTTGGTCCTTCCTACTTACTTTGCGAACTTCCAGAATGAATGGGACCATTCTCTTCATTCTCTAGACGTCTATTTAGATAGAACAAAAGAATTTCGCAAAGTTCAACAACTGTTTGTTTCCTTCCGCGAGACCCAGCTGGGTCAACCTGATGCTATCAGATGCATTTCAGCATGGCTGGTGGCATGCCTTTGCCACTGTTATTCCGTGGTGCAGGTTAAGCTGGAAGGTAGAGTGTATGCTCACTCTACTAGAGTGGTCGTGGCATCCCTGGCGGAAATCCACACCATGCCCATTGCAGATATTTCCAATGTGGCTACCTGGAGCTCAGTACATACTTTCGTCAAACACTATGCCCTGGATGTCCATGCCAGATGACATATTTTGTTTGGCAGAACCAACCTTAATGGACTTCTGTCCTAAATTTGTGAGCTCATGGTCTCTCCTGCCACCCTCTCGGGGGATTATTAGCTCGGTACTCTCCCATTAGTGTGAATGAGTGGTGGAGACTTTATGTCCAGGAAGATATGGAAATGACATACCTACCATAATTTTTGATCTTCTTGGATGGAGTCTCCACCACTCATTCACACGCCCACCCACTATCCCCCGAGCTCACCTCTGTTGTTGGTTTTCACTCCCTCAATCTTTAGGCTGTGAAGACTTCTTTCTTGACCCTTCTTATACTGGTCTTCCGGACTATCTTATGTCCGGTTTTTGGTTCGGCTATCCTTCTAGGTTAGTTAAGCTGCACCTCTCAGAAAAAAACGTACTGAGGCGGTTGGAGGGTCGACGCTGAGAGAGTCATTGCCGCACAAGCAGAGGCTCGTGGCACTGCTCCTCGTGGTTCCATCTCTGGTGCCAGCCCTCCTGCAAAAAGTTTGCTCCCGCTGAGTCCTAGTGCCTCCGGCGTAGATCCCATTAGTGTGAATGAGTGGTGGAGACTCCGTCCAAGAAGATCAAGAATTACTGTAGGTACGTAATTTCCATTTCCCCCAATGATAAGAAATCAATCTAGGCTAACCACCTTTAAGACACAAATTGATGTTTTGTATCATCAAGAATGTACCTGCCACCAATTATTAATCTATTCTGTTTTTATAATGTTCTGCCTCATTGGTAACTGCTATTTGTTATGTCCAATGTATTAATGTTACATTTTTACTGTTTACTGTCTGCATGAATGCACACAGGACAACTATGTAGATAGGTACTATTTTAGACCTAAAGTTTTATCCTGTTTAAAAATAACATTTTTAACTAACATATGCTGTAAGGGACAGTTTGTATTTTTGGATTGCAGAGGTGAGTTTGGAACTTGGGTAGAGTGGGTGGGGACGATTGCCAGCTGAGATGTGTGTGTGTGGGGAGGTCATTACTGTATATGCAGCTGACCTAGTCCAACTGGTTAAGTTGGGGGGACTTCCTTTGGTCTGGGATAATTTGCACTAACCACTAAGTCACTGAAATGGCCTTAACATCAAACCCTGGCCAGTGTGTGGTGGTCCACCCACACTCTAACCATCCTTGTTTCTAATTTCCTATTGTCACTTTGCAGTTTCTTGGCCATTAAAGTTCCAGTTCCCTTTATGTAAAATATTCCCTTACATTTTATGTTTAAGGGTTAGCACACAAATTAGCCCCCACCCCCCCGTGGGTTAGCTGTTTGTTTTCTCATATTACAATGTTCTCTGTTTTACACACAAAAATTAGTTTGTGTGTATAGATTTGATAGCCACAGGTTTTTTTCTGTTTTTTTTAGTACAGAACAGCTTTTATGTGATGTACTTGAGATGGGGGTACACTATGTATCCTTCTTGATACCATGGTGGATGGGTTGTAATGCAGCCATCCACCAATATATCATCGTGGATACAGGACCCCCCCCCCCCGGGTTGCCTATCTTTTTTTGACTGTGTGCAGTTGTACTGTTTCATTTCTGCAGTTCAGTGCCTCCTGTTCAGTGTGATAATTGTGCCTGCTACCCCTATTACTACTGTAATTAGCTACTGTGGGTTTTACGTATGTTAATTTTTGCCTCTGTGCTATCTATACCTAACAACTAGCCAGTAAATACAACCACACAAACATTTGGCATTGACAAATGCTTGTTTGAATGTGTTTTCAAACTGGTTTCTCTTCAGCTCACAGTTGCTATGCTGTGGTGCAATCCTGTACAACTTTGAGGTCAGAAGTGATGAGAGAGTGACACATCCTCTACTACTCCCTACAGGGTTCGGCAGCCTCTAGTTGCAGTGCCACCTCCGCCTGCACTTTTCCCTTATCTCTGTGCTTTCCCCCTGGAAGGACTCCTTGACTGTTTTAAAAACAAAACAAAAAAGTTACACTTGGGTGCTACAAGGCATACAGCAGTCCCACAGACTACCCCATCACACTCTGGGCCTGGCACTCATTTAACACCTCCTCTACAAGGGAGTTTGTCCCTGGGCTACTTCCCCTTTTTTTTCTGCTAGCCAGAGCCCATATGCATTATAAGCTGCCAATTTTCACAACCCACTAGCCTGGTCAGCCTGACAGATGCCTGCTGGACAGTAGGTTAAAACTTTTTTCTGAGGCTCCGGCTCACGTCCCAGACTATCTATTTTCTCTACCACCTCAGGTGCCCTCCTTCCTTTCCTTGGTAGTTGGGTTTTATTCACTTGTTTATTTCCTATATCCTTTTCCTATCCCTTTGGGCCAGTTTTTTCCACAGTCATAGCTTGTGTTTGTTCAGCTTTTTGATTCTGTCCCAGAGAACAGAACTGAGGTAGGTGAGGGAGTCAGTGACTGTTATTGGTAGGCACGCTGCACCATGTGGTGTCATGCAGGTACCATAGCCAGTAGCCATTTTCGATCCTCTGGCCAAAAGATTTCCCCCCGTGGGGTTCTAGTACCTCTGGCCCAGACCCATTAGTGGTGATCAGTGGAGAAGATATTCTGGAAGATCAGAATAGTGGAGTAAAAGCAGCCAGCTGGGTCCCTGCACCTGAATTATTTTCACATCCTCACTGCCTGTCGGACCTTAACTGTCCTGTTAAAGCAGCTGGCTGGAGCCCCACTCCTGCATTTGTTTCACTTCCTTACTGCCCAACCAGACCTTTACCATTCCGTTAAAGCAACTGGCTGGGTCCCCACTCCTACCTTGGTTTCACTTCCTCACTATTGCCATTTTCTCCCTCCATTGCAAGATCAGGCATCAACTCGCCCTATAGGCCACTTGCCTATTGTTAAATGCGTTCTTGCTCACCGTGTATTGCTGCCACTTCTGCATTTGCATCTCTTATTGAGCTGTACCACACTTTGTTTCTGTTCACACAATTTTGTATTTATCCTAATTTGTGCAAACTTTTACCAAATGTTGTTTTGAATGATTTGTTTGTATGTATTGTGCTATTCTCCTACTGTTCCTTTCCCACACGTCACACCTGGAAACAAGCCTTGGCTTAGTGTGCCTCTCCCAGTTACCAATTTTCAAATAAACAAATTGATAACAACAAAATCCCCAGTTAAAGTACGTACATAACTTTCATCTGCCACCTACCATTAAGAGAGCATGTACTACACTCACAGCAGCCTCCTAGGCAGTCAGTAATTCTGCACCTTTAAGAGTATGTGGATTTTTTTATATGATTAGCAGGTGCGTGGTTTGTTTATCCCAAGATAAATGCATAGTAGCTTTTCATTGTTTATATGTTTATTATTTAGTAACCAGGATAGGCACGCTGAGCCAAAGCATGTTTTAAGGTGCAGGTGGGGGGGGGGGTACAAGGGGAGAAGCAATCAGCCATGAATTCATAAATTAAGGACATATAACAAAATACAAATTACTACAGTACCTACTCCCAAAAAATACAGTGCAAAATATGTGCACTGAGAGAAAGCTTTAGGGAGAGGATCGTGGATACGCTAACTTGTTAGCAGTATTTCAAGGTAACTAGTGAATGTACTAAAGTTCTCATTAAAAGTAATTTCCACAAGACTGCATTAAACTATGGAAATAATATCTCACATTAGGGCTTTTTCTTTATTAAGTACTAGGTCTGATTCAAGCCAATTTCACTGAACAATATAACTGTTTTGATTCTAGGTGGAAAAAGAGCAAAAGCACTAGTGTGTGTACCCTTGAATGTACTGGATACATTAAAGTGCTTCAGAGAGACTCTGGATAAGGCCCAGTATTATAGCAGGGCACTTAGGCACAGCAGAAAATTGCTTACATTATTTCTTGTTCACACACAGCAAGGTATGTATCTCTCATTATATTTATGATTTAAAAATCTTTATTGTCTAATGTGACTGAGGTTGCACCGCGGATCTGTGCGTTACAAGTCTGAACTGGATATTCAAACAACATGAAGTCTTGCTGTATTCTGACAATCTGCAGTTAGTCTCAGCACTTGAACTGCCCCAGAGAGGAAAGGGTTAACTCTATGCCAAAGCATAGAATGTTGAGCTCGAGCTCAGTTTTCAAACCTCTGTCTATGGTACACTTCAGTGTAACCGTCAGATTCTTTACTCTGACCTACTGTGAAAACGCTCCGGAGAGTTTCTCCTTGCTACTTCGGTTCAGTACAGTAAATTGTTCAGTAAATCTCATCCGATTTATTTCTTTTTGGTCATCAGATCTCTGTCCACGGTACAGTATAGTGTTTAGTGGTAGATAGTGGTGTTCTTTTTTTGTAGAAAATAAATTGTTTTGTTTCCTCGGTTTTGTTCCGGTCGGTCCAGTTTGGAACCAACTTGATCCTTGATTGTTGTTCATTTTCCGCTTTGCTGTGGTGTCCGGTATCTTTCAGCCTCAAAATAAAATGAAGTTTTTATTCCTTTTTTTTTTCCATGACCATTGAACCGGTTGGTGGCTAAAAGTTTTGGTTGTTGCCTGTGTAACCCCCAGGTGGCGCTATCCCAAGGGCTACTACTCCTGCCTGCTTGACTACTGACAGGTTGAGGGGCCTAGGTTCTATGGCGAGTGCCTCCACCCAGAGGTCAGGGTTTCTAGTGGTTAGAGTAGCTTGGTCACAGCCCTCTGGGACACTGAGACACCCTTTTATTCCCTCTAGTGTCTCACACAATGCACAGAAGTTACAGTCTCAATACCCCACATGTACACACTGTTCATTCATAAAGTACCACTTACCCTCGAGACTGAGTCTTAGGTTCATCTCTGGGGACCCCCTGTAAAATAAGGTTAATCAGCATACACAAACCAATACAATGCTTGATATGTAGGTACTGACACTTCAGACAGTTTAAAGTTTAACAACATCAAATCTGGTTTATTTAGGGGGACTAAAACATGGGAGGGGGAGATCAGGTTAATTGGCAGAATTAAATCACAGTACTGCGCACACATACAGGGTCTGAAAAGTCACACTCTGGGTACCCAGGTTGGGGGTGGCTAGCCAGGTCCGTTGCCTGGGGTTGGCCGGCAGGTGCAGATGGACAGGGCCCTGTAGAAGAAAATATATGCACAACACCCAGTTGTAATCCAGAGCTGGATGGCTCAGTCCATGAAGAAGTGAAACAACAATAATTAGATGACATACTTGTAATAGAAAACAGGCTGCAGGGGAATACCCTGATTTGTACTCACAATACCAAGCTGAGAACCAGATGGTGGATGTTCTTCTGGGTTGCCAGAAAAACAGGGCATGGAGACAAGGTCCTTGTGACTGGACCCCACTGCAGTAGATAGCAAACGGATTTAGTCTGAGATAAGCTGGGGTTTGCTTCCAGCTTCAACACACAGCACACAGCACAGGGGACTGGAAATAGCGATTCCCCACAAGCACTACGCACATTCATACAGTATGTAAAAGGAAAGTACTTTACCAGGCAGGCTGCTCCTAAATCCCGATCGCAATTACTGCAAAATACCCGGAAGCACACACAGTAGCTTCAGTTCCTGACAGACCGAGCCCGATTCAGCAATTTCTCCTGTCTTCTACAGGGTTAGCCTGGTTTCTACCTTTCAGACTTCCTTCTTTCTCCTCACAAGTCGGATTCAGTCTGAACTAGTGCTTACAATGGCTGCAGGCCGAATCTCGGGGCCTCACACGTGCTTCCCGCGCAAAACTATACACCGCAGAAGCACAGAGCTCCTTCTCTCTTCACTGTCACAACTGATCTGATCTTTCCAGTCACAGAGCAGGGCATTTCCTTTAACTCCACACCATTCTGTTGGCTGGTTTGGCTGTCACTCACAATAAGACTCCCTCTGTTGGTGAAAAAGGCGCCAAGGTAAAAACTACATTTCCTAGAGTCGCTGCCCATACAATCCCCTTGTGGCTGGCTCAAAATTGAGAGTCCAAGTTCCGATTCGTCCACAGGCTCCATTTTAGGGTCTCCCTATCATCCTGATTGGTCCAAGTCAGCAATTCAGGACCAAAATGAAAGAGCTACACTAAAACAGTTCATACTGAAATGAAGACAGGTTAGACAAACTACATTTTCTCAGTCACTTTAAATGATTTCTGGCAAACAGTTATATCTTTCAACAAGGCTCCCTCTGCACATGTAGCGACGGCAGAGATGGAGCGAATTGACAGCAGCTCGGGTGGGATTCGAGCATTAAATACACAGTCCCCCATACAAGCTAATTAAGTCTGCAAGCAGACAGCTCTTAAAGAGACAGTACGTGGAGGCGCAAATAGCACTCACTTGGAACCACATTTAAACAGCTCAGACGTCGAACACTGCCCAGACTTGGAGCATTCAGGCAAGCTCCTGGAAGACTTTTGGGAACTCCCACATGCAGGGGGTTACACCTGGCTTGAACGCTTTTAAGGGTAACTTAATAGTTGTGGCAATGTCTGAGAAACCTAAAAAGAAAACCGGTCCCACTGGGTTTCAGCACTGCACTGAGTGTGGGGAGGCTTTTGCTAAAGGTGATCCCCACCTTGTCTGTGTTTATTGTCTGGGGTTTGACCACCTCGATACAGACTGCCAAATATGTAAGAATTTCCCTAAGTCCATGCTAGAAAAGAGACTAGCCAGACTTAAGGAAAGGGAGGCCGAAAAATCCGCTGAACCGGATGGCCAGCCCAGTTCGGTTCTGACTGAACCTGAGGAAGTGCCTGCTGACACGGGTGACACTTCCTCTGGCAAAAGAAATTCAGATTCGGAGAAATCGTGTTCTGAAAAGCATAGAAAGAACTCGGCCGGTTAGGATCCATACCCACAGATTCTCAACCACTGAGGAGATTGCGAGAGCGATTAGTATAGTTCAATCAGTTCGCCCTACTCTGACCGAACCGACCAGTTCCGAAAGACGGTCAGTTCCAGCCCTGTCAGAATATGATCTTGAGACTTTTTATGAGGTTGACTGGGAAGGAGATCCAGAGTATGAAGGTGATGATGACGACAACTTTGGTGGCCTAGATGAGCCATTAGAGCCTGACATCTCCCCAGACAGGCCTGTCAATATTTCTCCTCCCAGATTATCTGAGTCCCCCCTCACACTTTTTATTTTATAAAAAGGTGGCAGAAACTCTTAAGCTCCCAATGGGGGTAGCCTTGGATGAGGATGAAGAGCCTGACTTTGTGGAGATGATGGATGTCCCAGAGTCAAAGAGACTGCCCATTCCCTTTCACAAGTCTTTGGGGAAACAGACTCAAAAAAATTTACAGGCCCCCACTTCCATACCTCCTGTGGCTAAAAAGATGGACAGGAGGTATATGCTGTCAGGCTCAGGGACAAAATACTTCTGTAACCATTGCAGCCATGTTGGGGTAGTGCAGGCTGCAGCCTGAGACAAGACTAACGTACCCTTGGCTTCACACCCCCCAGATAAGGATTCTAGGAAAGTGGATGCCATGGCTAAAAAACAGTACTTGGTGTCCTCTTTGGGACTCAAGGAGGCCTCTTATATGGCCTGTGTGGCTAGGTACCAGAAGTCAAGGTGGGATACAATTCTGGAGTGAGCCAAGAATGTCCCTCCCCAGCTAGCCAAGGAGCTGGAGCAGGTGGCTGCAGATGGCATCGATGCATCTAATGTTCAGTTCCATGCTGCTGTAGACTCGAATAATGTGTCTTCAAGAGTCATGGCCACGTCTGTCTCCCTAAGGAGGTTCGCCTGGCTCAGATGTACTAGCCTCTCACAGGATACCCAGGCTAAGGCTATGGATTTTCCTGTCACTCAGAACTTTCTGATTGGTGAGCAAACTGAGGAGTACATGAAGAAAATGGATGAGCATAGGACCACATACAGGAGTGCAGTGGCCAGGGAAAGGCAGGCCACTCCTCAAAAACAGCAGTCTAGGGCTGGCAGGGGCAAGTCTTTTCACAAGCCTTTCTACCAAGCTCAGGCTTCCTCTACTTTTCAGCAGAGGGGGTTCTTTAGAAGGAGAGGGAGAAGGGGGATGAGCAGGGCTGCATCCACCTCTCAAGCTAGGAACCCTGCCAAACAGACACTGTGATGTGTCAGACTGCGTCACCTCCTTAGTTCCGCTGGGGGGCAGGCTGGCTTACTTCTTCCAGGAGTGGAAGTCTGTAACAACAGACAGATGGGTCCTGGAGGTGGTAAGCCAAGGACTTGCTCTCAGTTTCAAGAAATTCCCCAAAGTAAGGGCAAGGTCCTTCAAGTCTTCCTCACCGCTGGGAACAGCTGCTCTAGAGGCAGAGGTTTCGGCCTTGCTGCTCCTAAGAGCAATGGAGCATGTGCCTCTAGTACACAGGGGCAAAGGATCGTACTCAATGTACTTCCTTACCCTAAAAAGGACTGGGGAGTGGCAACCCATCCTAGACCTAAGATATCTGAACAAACATCTTTTAAAACCAAAGTTCAAGATGGTGACTCTGGGAATCATCCTTCCCACCCTGAGACCAGGAGACTGGCTAGCTTCTCTGGATGTCAAAGATGTCTATTTTCACATACCTATCAGATGCTCCCACCGAAAGTATCTCAGGTTTGAGTTTCCCTCCGGTCATTATTGGTTCAGAGCAATGCCTTTTGGCCTAACTTCAGCTCCCAGAGTCTTTACAAAGTGCCTAGCAGTAGTAGTAGCTTTTCTCAGAAGACAAGGCATTTCTGTATTTCCCTATCTGTATGATTGGCTCATTGTAGGCCAGTCCTCAGAGCAAGTTAAGTCAGCTCTGGCTGTCACCCAGAGACTTCTGGGTTTTCTAGGGTTTATCCTCAATCTTTCCAAGTCAGTGCTGGAACCAGTTCAGCTACTCACCTTCATAGAGGTAGAGCTGGATACCATTCAGGCAAAAGCCTTCCTACCTCTTTCATGGGTGAAGGCTCTCACAGACCTGGCAGTCTCTTTCAAACCTCGAGTGTCTCGGCCAGCCAGCCAGCCATTTTCTTCAGCTTCTAGTCCACATGGCAGCTTCCACTTCAGTGGTCCAGGGAGCCAGGTTCCAAATGAGGGACATTCAGGTTCACCTCAGGTCCTTTTGGTCCCAAAGAAGGGGTCCACTCACCAAATTGATTCCAGTGACTCAGACTCTTGCCCAGGCTCTCCAGTGGTGGTTGGACAAGGAAAACCTCAGACAGGGAGTTCCCTTCCTTCCCCAGGTCCCTTCAGTTGTTCTCACAACAAATGCATCCCTCCTGGGGCAGGGAGCTCATTTGGGGACCCTCACTGCACAGGGCACTTGGTCTCAGCAGGAGTCTCTTCTCCACATCAGTCTCCTAGAACTCAGGGCTGTGCTTCTGGCCCTTCAAGCACTCTCAGCCTCAGTTCAGGGGAAGGTAGTGCAGGTCCGGACGGACAACACCACTACCATGTGGTACATAAACAAGCAGGGAGGCACTCGATCCATGGCCTTGTGCACAGAAGCCATGAAGATATGTTTTTTGGCGTAATCCCTTCAGACCTTCCTGGTAGCAGTGCATCTGCCAGGGAAGGACAATCTGCTAGCAGGTGCCCTCAGCAGGATCTCTCAGGGTCACCATGAGTGAACCCTGAACTGTCAGATCCTGCAGATCATTTTTCAGAGATGGGGCACTCCAGAGATAGATCTCTTTGCAGCCCCAGACAATCATCAGCTTCTTCTGTTCTGTTGCAGACCCCCAATCCTGAGGTCTGTTCTTCAGGATGCTTTCCTGTTGGATTAGACAAACAGGTTTCTATATACCTTCCCTCCTTTCCCTTGTTGCTGTCATTGGCAGTGACAATTCCTATTTGTCTTCCCAGGAGGCACGACCTCCTGTCTTCCTCCCGGGGAGGATTTGGTATCCCAATCTCCAGTCTCTCAAACTCAAAGCTTGGCTCTTGAAGAGTTAGAGTATGCAGGATTTCACCTTTCACAAGGTGATCTTCCTGGACATAAGTCTCCACCACTCATTCACACTATTGGGATAGGCACTAGGACCCAGCGGGAGCAAACTTTTTTGCCAGAGGGCTGGCACCAGAGGTGGAGCCGTGAGGAGCGGCACCGCGAGCCTCAGCTCATGCGGTAATGACTATCTCGGTGTCGACCCTCCAACCGCCTCAGTTCCTTTTTTCCCGCCGTCGAGTGCGCTTCAGTGACATCATCGCTCACCCCCCCGGGAGTCAAACTTCAAACTAGCACCATAGTTTTCAGTTTTGTTATTTTGTAGTAATATCTCGATAAGTATATCACTTAAGTTTATTCTTATTTTAAAAGAAGAAGAAGTCTCAGCCTACTTTGACGGAGTCGACCATGAGCAGGTCAGGTGACGGTAGGGAGACTTCGTATGAAAGCTGTTCAGTCAGTCGGGCTGGGTTCGGTCCACCGCCTTCTCCAGAAGGGGGGTCTGATAACGGTCAGTCCAATGCCCAAGGGGACGGTCGGTCCCCGCGGAAGCATAAAAATAAACGGTTGCATTCTTGGCACCGTTCGGCCTTGAGCTCTTCTTCGGCCCATAGGTCAAAAAAGAGAAGGCATCACTCGAGGTCGCCCTCTGATATGTCTGCGCGTAGACGGTCGGTTATTGGGGCTAGTTGCCGGTCTCCTCCTTCGGAGTCGCCAGCTTCTGTTTCTGCTAGCCGACATCTTCGACATCGGAGCCCTACCCCGCCTGCAGGTAGATCTTCAGATGAGCAGTTTCATCAGTGGGCCGCTCTTATGGAGCAATGGGCTCGGAAGTTGGTTCAGCTACCTGGCTCGGTCACTCAGGGGCTTTGGGCTTCTTGGGAGACCAGGTAGGTGGTTGAGCCTCCTGGTCACATGGCACCGCCTTCGTACCATCGACCTGCGCTTAGGTGTTTCCCTCACATGGCTGCGCGCAGGGGCCACACCGATGCCTTTATCTCCTGCTCTTCTTCTCTCACCTCAAATCCTGTTTTTCAGAGTCTTGAGTGTTTTCAGCGCCTCGGCGTCGGCACGGCCTTCGGCACCGTCTTCGCGCCGGTGTGTCTGTTGGTGCCGTCCTTGGCACCGTGCGTGGTGCCGTGCACTTTCTTGGCACCGTCTTCGGCGCGGTGCGGCTTCTCGGCACCGTCTTCGGTGCCGTGCAGCTCCTCGGCACCGTTCTAGGTGCCGTGTGCTTCTTCACCGCCGTACGCCTCTGCGGCGCTGGGGGCTCTTAGGGCGTCTTCCGCTTTTCAGGACTCCTCCTTTCACTCTTTTCCTTCATCCCTTTCCTCTGATTTTCACTCCTTTCCTGTCTATACAGTCCCTCCTGGACTGTCAGGAGATGACATTGAGCCTGACCCAGACCTTCGGCTGGGTGATGAAGTGGATGAAGAAGGATCTATTACTGCTGCACAGTCTGTGGTCGAGGACCTGTCCTTTAAGTCTCTGCTGAAAAATTTGATTTCCACTCTTTCTCTCCAGACTACAGACATCGATCCTGGGAAATTGTTAAGACTCCAATACCTTCATGCTCCGGAGATCCCTACCGATTTGACTCCTCCGGTTCAGCCTTCCTTCAAGACGCTATCTCAAATAGTATGGAATAATCCTGCTCTCACACCTTCGGTGGCTAAATCCAGAGACAGGAAATATTCAGACCCCAAGGATCGACCCATTTTGGCGTCTCAATCCTTTGAGGATCCTATTGTAGTACTGGCAGAGAATGATAAGGTTGTTCTTCCCCAAACTACTACAGCTCGACCTATTAACAAAGAATCTCGTAAGATAGACACCTTAGGTAAGAGAGTCTTTGCTGCTTCCACCCTAAGTATGCGTATCGCCAGCTACCAAGGCTATTTCTCTCAATATGAGTATATCCTTTGGCACTCTATCAAACAGATGGTTGAAGCCCTACCGGAATCGGATACAAAGCCAGAGCTTCTTCAAACCATTACCAGAGGTATCGAGTCTGATAACCAGCAGGTTAAAGCAGCTGTGGATGCTTTTGACACTGCTTCCTGAGCAGCGGCCGCTGGTATTTGTACCCGCCGTTATTCCTGGCTGCGCACTTCAGGCTTCACGAATGACGCACAGCAGCAGGTAATGGCGTTGCCTTTTGATGGTGCATATCTTTTCAGTCCTCAGGTAGAACAGGCTCTAGAAGGTACGAAAAAGACTAGGTCAGCCATTAAGTTGGCTCGACCTCCTCCTGTCCCCCCTCAAGGGAGTGTCAATAAGTGCCAGTTTCATAACCGTCAGTCCTTTCAAGGCAGAGGAAGTTTCCATAAAAATCAACCTTCCCAACCTCGAAAGAAAACACAACAGAAAGCGCTAGGGTCCAAAGCGCCCAGTGCCACCTTATGAGTTGCTGGCTCAAGTCCCATCTCAACTGCCCGAGGTGGACTTTTCCTCAGCGGTGGGAGGTCGTCTGATGCACTTCTACAACCAATGGAAGTCCATAACCTCAGACAAATGGGTCCTTCGGATAATCCGTGAGGGGTATTCTCTCAATCTTGTGGAGACCCCTCCGGATCATCCCCCCAAATGACAGCCCAGGCTGTCAACCCTTCAGTCAGACCTTCTCGCTGCCAAGATTCAGTGCCTTCTGAACAACAGGGCAGTAGAAGTAGTGCCGCTGCATCAACGGAACACAGGGTTCTACTCCCATTACTTTCTGGTTCCAAAGAAAACTGGGGGCATGCGCCCCATTTTGGATCTCAGAAAGCTAAACAAATTTCTGCCCAAGGAGAAATTCAAAATGATTTCTCTAGGAACCTTGTTACCTTTGCTTCATCAACACAACTGGCTAGCCTCCCTAGACATGCAGGATGCTTACCAGCACATTTCTATTCACCCAAGGCATCACAAATTTCTGAGGTTTGCGGCTCTGGGACAGCATTCTCAGTTCAGAGTCCTGCCCTTTGGGCTATCCTCGGCGCCACGGGTTTTTACAAAGTGTTGTGCCGTTCTCGCAGCGCACCTCAGAAAGATCGGAATACAGGTGTTCCCTTATCTGGACGATTGGCTTCTGGTAAGCCCTTCCAGGCAGGGAGCTCTAGATGCCGTAGAGATAACCTCTCGCTTTCTCACGTCCATGGGAGTTCTGCTAAACCTCAAAAAATCACAGTTGCAGCCCTCCCAGAGGCTCCTTTTTATAGGGACTCTTCTGGACACCTCCTGTGTGAAGGCTTTTCTTCCAGAGGACAGGAGGAATGATATCCTTCAGATGGCTCGTCACATCGGGGAAAACAACTCAGTCCCAGCTCTCTTGATGCAACGGATGCTAGGCCTCATGGCATCCTCGGTGTTCACTGTACCCCTAGCACGTCTGCACATGAGAACTACTCAGTGGATGCTCAGTACTCAGAGGTCCCCAACTACTCACCCGCAGTCCTATCCCATCAAAGTGACAGAACCTCTAAAGAGGTCGCTCACCTGGTGGATGCGAGAGAGCAATCTCCTGGAAGGGTATCCCTTTGCTCCTCTGGATCATCAGATTTCCATTACCACAGACGCGTCCCTAATGGGGTGGGGAGCTCATTGTCAGGCTCTCCATACTCAGGGCACGTGGACTCAGGTCGAGTCCCAGCTTCACGTAAATGTCCTAGAAATGAGAGCTTTCCTTTATGCGGTCCGAGCGTTGAAGGACATTCTCTGTCACAGGAACATTCTCCTTCAAACGGACAACAAAGCAGTGATGTACTACATCAACAAGCAGGGCGGTGCTCACTCTTACCCCTTATGCAGGGAAGCGATGAGAGTGTGGGAATGGTGCTTGGAGCACAAGGCTCTAATTCAAGCGGTCTACCTACCGGGAATACAGAACGAACTGGCAGACCGTCTCAGCAGAACAGAGACAGATCCTCACGAATGGTCTCTTGACTTAACCATAGTTCAGTCACTATTAGGAGAGTGGGGAACTCCAGGCCTGGACCTTTTTTGCATCCCCACTCAACGCAAAACTGCCACTCTTCTGCTCCAGAAATCCAGGGCCTGGCATTTTCTGTCAGGATGCGTTCAGTCTGCAGTGGACAAAACGGTTTCTTTACGTCTTTCCACCTCTTCCTCTAATTCAGAGGGTACTCCTCAAGTTCGAATCCCAGGGGGACAAAATGATCCTCATTGCTCCCTTCTGGCCTCGACAGCTGTGGTTTGCACTACTCAACAATATGTTGGCAGTTCCTCTGAGATCACTCCCCCTTCAGATGAACCTCTTGACTCAGGGGCCTCTGGTCCATCCCAACCTGAGATCGCTTCACCTTCACGCTTGGCTCCTGAAGAGGTAGAAGTAAACCAGTTCAATGTCTCTTGAAGGGTTTCAGATATTCTTCTGGCTGCACGGAAACCAACCACTAGGAAAACTTACACAGCCAAATGGAAGCGTCGTTTCTCGCTCTGGTGTGCAAAGTCCTCTTTGAATCCTTTTTCCTGCCCACCAGATAAAGTTCTGGAGTACCTCTTAGACCTCTCAAATTCAGGTCTACAGTACTCTACAGTCAAAGTTCACCTTAGTGCCATTTCAGCGTATCATGAGCCGGTTTTTTCCTTATCTCTCGCTCAGTTACCTGTGGTTAAGAGGTTTCTTAAGGGAATTCTGCATTCCAGACCTCCTACAAGATGTCCAGTTGCAGCCTGGGACATTAATCTTGTACCAGACATGCTCACTCAGAAACCTTTCGAACCTCTGACTACCTGTGAGCTATAATTTCTCACCTGGAAGACGACCTTCCTAGTGACCATTACCTCAGCCCGCAGGGTCTCTGAGATACATGCCCTGGTCACAGACCCTCCGTACACTGTGTTACATAAGGACAAAGTAGTCCTTAGGACTCGTCCGAAATTTCTTCCTAAGATTGTGTCAGAATTTCATCTATACCAACCTTTGGTCCTTCCCTCTTACTTTGCGGACTTCCAAAACGAAGGAGAACGATCTCTTCATTCCTTGGACGTTAAGAGAGCTTTGCGTTTCTATCTAGATAGAACCAAGGACTTTTACAAAGCTCAACAGCTGTTTGTTTCCTTCAGCGAGACCCGGCTGGGTCAACCTGTCGCTATCAGATGTATCTCAGCATGGTTAGTGGCATGCCTTCGCCACTGCTATTCCATGGTGCAGGTTAAGTTGGAGGGCAGGGTTTACGCTCACTCTACTTGAGCGGTCGTGGCATCCCTGGCGGAAATTCGCAACGTGCCCATTGCAGATATTTGCAACGCTGCCACCTGGAGCTCCGTGCATACTTTCGTTAAACATTATGCACTGGATGTCCATGCCAGACGACATTCTTCCTTTGGCAGAGCCATCCTTAATGGACTTCTGTCCTAGAAACGTGAGCTCTTGGTCTCTCCTGCCGCCCTCTCGGGGGATTATTAGCTCGGTACTCTCCCAATAGTGTGAATGAGTGGTGGAGACTTATGTCCAGGAAGATATGAAAATTACATACATACCGTAATTCTTGATCTTCTTGGACGAGTCTCCACCACTCATTCACAAGCCCACCCTCCGTCCCCCGAGCTCACCTCTATTGTTGGTCGTCACTCCCTCAAATCTTTAGGCTGTGAAGACTTCTTTGTTGACTCTTCTTATATGGGTCGTCCGGACTATCTTATGTCTGGTTTTTGGTTAGGCTATCCTTCTAGGTTAGTTACTCTGCACCTCCTCGGTAAAAAAGGTACTGAGGCGGTTGGAGGGTCGACGCCGAGATAGTCATTACCGTATGAGCTGAGGCTGATGTGCCACTCCTCGCTCCATCTCTGCGCTGCCCTCCAGCAAAAAGTTTGCTCCCGCTGGGTCCTAGTGCCTCCGGCGCAGATCCCGATAATGTGAATGAGTGGTGGAGACTCGTCCAAGAAGATCAAGAATTACGGTAGGTATGTAATTTTCATTTTTGGATATTCTGGAGATATCTAGGAAACCTTCTAGCAGAAAAACGTACAACTCTAAGTGAAAAGGTTTAGCATTTGGTGTTCTCAGAGGAATATACAGCCAGATTCTGCTGGCATTTCCACAGCATTGGACTACATACTCCATTTCAACTCTTTAGGCCTCAGGCCTGCTACTCTTAAGATTCACCTAGCAGCTGTCTCTGCTTTTCTTTCAGCAGGGAAGGGATCTTCCCCTGCTTCTCACCCTGTGTTCAGTAAGTTTTTCAACGGTCTAGTTCATCTCAGTCCTCCTTTTCTAGTCAGCCTCCTGTGTTGAACTGCCCGGAGAGATGGAATTTTATGCAAATTATGGAACTCTCAGTTGGCTCATGCCACTTTCAAACTGCTGCCCTAGCAACTACTGCACTCTGAGTGCTTCAGATTCTTACGGAGCCTAACTGGGTAAAAGACCCACTAGCTAAAATTAACAACATTAAAAATAACATTTTTGTCCTTTCAGGTCAAAACATCCTTAACCAACAAGCCTAAGAAGCTCGAGACCACCTAGACACCAACTGGTTAAACAAAGTGAGTCTCTGCCTTAACCTATATAGGATAAAAAAGGAAAAACCCTAATGCAGGGATGCAGAGCAACTTCTCTAGGTTCTAGTAGGGGAGGCAGGGAGGGTCTTTAATCATAATGAGTGATCTCTTTGAAGAAACAAGATTACTATGGTGAGTAATTGTTTCTTCTAACCCCAGGAATCACTCATTATGATTAAACTTAATGTAGACTACCAAGCAGTACCTTTGGAGGTTGGGCAGAGAACCTATTTCGGAAACAGACTCTGCAGTACTGCTGTTCCAAACCTAGCATCACCTCTGGATTGCAAGTCCAGGCTGTAATGCTTTGTGAAGGTGTGTACTGTTTTCCATGTAGCTGCTTTACAAATTTCCAGCAGTGGAATTTCTCTTGAAGCTGCTACTGAAGCAGCTGTGCCCCTGGTGGAGTGTGCTCTCAGGCCCAGAGGTACCTGTTTACCCACCTTATTATAATAAAACTGTTTACGTGCCACTATCCAGCAAGCAATTGTACATTTTGTTGCAGCTCTGCCTTTACCAGCTTCACCATAGGTGAGAAAGAGCTGTGATTGACGTGGTTCCGTCAATGTAGTGGCTAAGTGCCCTTTTGACTTCAAGGGAATGAAGTCGCTTTTCTGGAGAACTGGAGTTGTCTGTAAAAAGACAGGTAGAGTGATAGACTGATTCAAGTAAAAATCATATACCACCTTGGGAAGGAATTTTCTATTAGTCCTAAGGACCACCTTATCCCTCTAGAAGGAGATGTAGTCCACATGCATCCATGAGTTTAGCAATGCAAATATTTAGATTCCAGGCTGGAACTGGTTCCCTCAGGAGAGGGTGCAGAAGATTAAGACCTTTAAAATATTTTTTTTTAAATACTGGATGAGAGGCCATGGACCTCTTCTTACCAACTGACAATTAAGCAGAGACTGAATCTAAGTGGACCTTGAGGGTGGAAGGCTTCAGACCTAAGGAATGTAAATGTGTAAGGTAATCTAGGACAATAGCCAAATCATCCCTGAAGGGGCTCACACCCTTACCTGTACACCATGTGGTAAACCTTTTCCACTTAGAGGAAAATGTTTTCTTAGTAGAAGGCTTCCTGGAACCCCTAAGCATTGTCAGCACCTGTTCTGAAAGCTTAAGGTTAGCAAATTCTAAGTCCTCAAGAGCCACGCCTTGAGCCTCAGTGATTTGAGATTGGGGTACAGGATCCTGCCTTGAGAGGAGGTTAACAGGTTCTGCCTCCTGGGCAGATGGATGGGGGGAGCCACTGACAGAGACAGCAGAAGTGAATACCAGTGCAGTCTTGCCCAATCCGGAGCCACCAGTATCATTTTTGCTGGTTGGGACCTCAATTTCAGCAGGGTCCTGAATATCATAGGAAAGGGAGGGATTGCATATAGAAACTTCCCTGTCCAATCCAGGGCCATGGCATCCAGGGGAATTGTGCCCCTTAGAGGAGGCCTGCAACAGTACATTAGAAGCTGGTGGTTTTCTGTGGAGGCAAAGAGATCCACCTGTGGAATCCCCATCTCCTGAAAATTGTACTGAGTACCTGAGTATTCAGGCACCACTCATGGTGGTCTTGACTTATCCTGCTTAGACAGTCTGCCAACACATTGTCCTTCCCTGGAAGGTGTATGACTGACAGGGATACTCCCATGGAGTATACCAGGGACCACAGTCTCATTGCTTCTGTGCACAGCAGATGTGACCTGGTACCTCCTTGCTTCTTGATGTAATACATAGTTGTGGTGTTGTCTGTTCTGACTTGCACCACCTTGTTTTGCAGGAAAGGAGCAAATGTTTTTAGAGCCAAGTTAATATCCCTGAGCTCCAAGAGATTTGTGTGTAACAGAGACTCTTGGGGGGACCATGTGCCACTTGCTGTGTGCTCTAACGTGTGCCCCCCAAGCTAGAAGAGAGGCATCTGTTGTGAGGATTACTGAGGGTTGTTCCCTTATAAGAGGTTCACCCACTCTGAGGTTGTGCTCGTCCAGCCACCATTGCAAAGTCTGGACTAAACTTTTTGTGACTGGAACCAATTTGGACATAGGATCCGTCCTTTGAGACCAGTACTGTCTGAGGTGGAACTGTATATCTCTCATTTGAAACCTGGAGCCCATTACCACTGCAGTGGCAGATGCCATGTGACCCAGTAGCCTGAGAAATTCTCTGGCTGTTTCAGGTCTCCCTGATACAAAGGATTTTGCAATCTGCAGAACACTTGTCACCCTGTCTTGTGGCAGAAGGGCTCTGCCCTGTCTGGAGTTTAGTTCTGCTCCAATAAACTCCAGCATCTGGAGTGATACCTGCTGGGATTTCTCTTTGTTTATCAGAAATCCCAAGGACTCCAGTGTAGATTTTGTTAGCACCAGTGACTGTACTGCATGTTGCAGAGACTGTCCCACTACTAACCAGTCATCCAGGTAGGGGAAGACTGTTACACCTTGATCTTATCTGTGTCAGTTTTCACTATTCATCACTGTTGGGTATCTGCTGGAGGTCAGGACCCCATGGGAGCTTTTTTTTTTTTTTTAAAGTAGGTGGAGCCGACACACCATCGGTGCCGCTCTTGAGGCCGACGCACTGCGTGGCGCTCGCAGGTTGGCCGTTAGGCTGTGTCGACTCCTCCTGCCTGCCAGTTCTTCGTCTCCCGCCATAGAGGTCACCTCGTGGGAAGCTGTGAAGAGTCCTAGGCCTGCTCCGCAGTTATTTTCCAAAAAATTTTACGTTCGAAGTCCGTCGGTTCTCCTACCGGTTCTGTTTCTGCCAACACTCGACGTCACCCTGTAAGATCTTTCCTTATTTTTATATTTCAAACAACATGAAGTCTTGCTGTATTATAGACATTAGCAGTTTGTTCCAGCTGTAGAACTGCCCCGGAGTGAAATGGTCAAAACCATTCCAAAATAGAATTTTGGCACGAGAGCAGCTCTATCTGTGTCCTTTCAAACTTGAACTGTCAGATTCTTTACTCCGCCTCAGTGAACAGTCGCTCCGGAGATTTCTTCTTCTGCTCGGTTCATTTCGGTTTAAAAGTGTTTTCTCAGTTGGATTTAACCGAGAATAGTTTTATTTTAACCGCAAAACCGTTCGGTTCAAGCTCTATCTGTGGTAACCGTAAGTAAATGAAGGTTTTGTCTGTGTGGAACTTGTAAGTTATCGGTTCGGTTTTGAACCGATCAGTGGGTTTAAAACTCATTTAAAACTAAAAGTTACTATTTTAGAGTGCGGTTCCCGGTTCTTATCGGTTCTAAAAAAAACGGATTTATTACGTTTTTTTCCAATACCCGTGACACGGTTAGGAACCGATAAGGGTGTCTTGCCTGGCACTGCCGTTAAAAGGGCAAGTTTTTGGTTAGGCTGGCATTATGTCTGAGAAACCCAAAAGAAAACCGGGCCCACTGGGTTTCAACACTGTGATGTTTGTGGGGAAGTCTTTGCCAAGGCTGACCCACACACCACATGTGTTTATTGTCTGGGGTTTGACCACCTCCAGTCAGACTGCCAGGTATGTAAGAATTTCCCTGCAGCCACCCTGGAAAAAAGATTGGGCAGGCTCAGGGAACGAGAGGCCAAAAAGTCCGCTGACCCGGATGGCCAGCCCGGTTCGGTGCCAACCGAACCAGAGGGAGTGCCCTCTGACCAGGGCCTGACTTCCTCGGGCAAAAGAAAAGCTGGTTCTGAGGAACCAATTCCAGTAAAGAAAACAAGAAAATCAGCAGGTCTGGAGTCCAAAATTCCTTCTCCAACTGCTGCAGAGATAGCAAAAGCCATACAAATTGTCCAGTCACTGTCTCAGGGTCCGTCCGAACCACCACTGTCTGGTAAAAGGTCGGTTCGTCTGGTCCCAGTGGTTCAGGATTATGATATTAAGGAATTTTATGAACCAGAGGAGGGGGAGGAGGATTATGAACAGTATGAATGTGGCTGGGAAGGTCTGGGTGTGCCCACTGAACCGGACATCTCCCCAGACAGACCTTTAGAATCTCCCCCATGCTGTCTGAGTCCCCATCTCATTTTATGTTTTATAAAAAAGTTGCTGAAACCCTCCAGCTTCCTTTAGAAGAGGCTGTGGATGAGCAAGAGGAGCCTGATTTTGTAGAAATGATGGATATTCCAGATTCTAGGAGATTGTCTATTCCTTTACATAAGTCTTTTAGGAAACAAACAATTAAAATTTTAAAAGCTCCTAATTCTGTGCCTCCTGTAGATAAAAGATGGACAGAAGGTATACATTGTCAGGCCCTGATACAGAATTCTTTCTCAGCAATGCAGTCATGTTAGTAGTTCAGGCTGCTGCCGTGATAAAGCTAATATTCCTTGGCTTCACATCCTCCTGACAAGGATTCCAGGAAGATTGATGCCATGGCAAAAAAAAAAAAAGTATATGGCAGCCTCTCTGGGACTCAGGCAAGCAAATTATATGGCTTATGTAGCTAGGTATCAGAAATCTAGATGGGATACTGTTATGCAGTTGGCCAAGCAGGCCCATGGCCAGCTGGCTAGTGAACTAGAACAGGTGGCTGCTGATGGCATTGAAGCCTCTAAGGTTCAGTTTCATGCTGCTGTGGATGTTAATGATGTTTCCTCTAGGGTCATGGCCACATCTGTAGCTTTTCGTGGCTGGCCTGGCTCAGGTGTACTAGTTTGTCACAGGATACCCAGACTAAGGCTATGGATTTTCCTGTGGTGGGAAATTCTCTGTTTGGAGAGCAGACAGAGAATTACGTGAAGAAGATGGATGAATATAGGACTACTTACAAGAGTGCCCAGGCTAAAGAGCGGCAAGCCACTCCTCTAAGGCATGTCCCCAGGAGTAGGGGTAGGCCTTTTCACAGGCCTTTCTACCAGACTCAGGCCTCCTCTGCCTTTGCTCAGAGGGGCTTCTTCAGAGGCAGGGCAGACGAGGGGTGGGCAGACCTGCTCCCACCCCCCAGCCTAAAGCTCCTGCGAAACAGGCACCCTGATGGGGTGCCCAGGGCCGATTCTCCTGTATCAGTGGGGGGCAGGCTGGCTTACTTCAGTCAGAATTGGGCTTCTTTAACCTCAGACAAGTGGGTTCTGGAAGTAGTAGCAGGGTCTGGTTCTCAGCTTCAAAAAGTTTCCCAAGTTGAGAAGCAGACTTTTCTACCTGCAAGTGCTTCAGAGACCTCGCTCTGGAAACAGAGGTCTCATCCTGTTAGCTCTCAGAGCAGTAGAAAGGGTTCCTCCCTGCATCAGGGCAGGGGTCTGTATTCAGATACTTCCTTACCCCAAAAAGACAGGAGAATGGCGGCCCATTTTAGATCTCAGATATCTGAACAAGCATCTTTTGAAACCAAAGTTCAAAATGGTAACTCTGGCAATGATTTTACCTTCCCTAAGGCCAGGGACTGGCTAGCCTCCTGGACCTCAAGGATGCCTATTTCCATGTCCTAATCAGAAGATCCCATCGAAAGTACCTCAGATTCGAACTGCCTCAGGTCATTACCAGTTCAGAGCAATGCCCTTGACCTTACCTCTGCTCCAAGGGTATTCACAAAGTGTCTAGCAGTGGCAGTGGCCCACTTAAGGAGGCAGAGGATTGCTGTTTTCCCTATCTAGACGACTGGCTCATTGTAGGCCAGTCCCAGAACAGGTAAAATCTCACCTGCAGGTCACTCAGCAGCTTCTCACCTCCTGGGTTTTCTGCTAAACCTACCAAAGTCGGTTCTGGAACTAGTCCAGGTACTCACCTTTATAGGGGCAGATTGGACACAAGCTAGCCAGAGCCTTTCTTCCCCAGAAAGGGTAAGGAATTTAGTGGCTCTGGCCTCTTCTTCACTCTGCAGGTCTCTCGACCAGCAAGACACTTTCTGCAGCTCCTGGGGCACATGGCTGCATCCACAGCTGTTGTGCAGGAGTCAGATTTCAGATGAGAGACATTCAGTTTCACTGGAGAACCTTTTGGTCTCAGAGAAGAGACTCCTTTCCAAGTTGGTCCCAGTGACTCGAACCTTGATCCTAGCTCTCCAGTGGTGGCAGGATCAGAGCAATTTAGAGCGGGGTCCCTTCATTTCCCCTTCTCACGACTTGACTCTCACTACAGATGCTTCCTTCTGGGTTGGGGAGCCCACATGGGCACCTTTCCACTCAGGGAGTTTGGTCCCCAGGAATCTCTGCTCCACATCAATTTGCTGGAACTCAGAGCTGTCTTTTTAGCTCTTCAAGCTTTTTCTGCATCTGTCCACGACAAGGTGATACAAGTCAGAACAGACAACACCACAACAATGTGGTACATCAACAAACAGGGGCACTCGGTCTTGACCTTGTGCACCGAGGCAATGAAGTTGTGGTCTCTGGCCTATTCCTGAACACTTCCCTCATAGCAGTTCATCTTCCAGGAAGGACAATGTCCCAGTGGATGCCCTCAGCAGAATTTCCCAGGGCCATCACGAATGGTCCCTGGATCCTCATGCTGGAGATAGTTTTTGCCAGGTGGGCATCCTCAGATAGATCTTTTGCAGCCCCAGACAATCACAAACTTCCTCTGTTCTGTTGCAGGCCTCCAGTGCTGGGCTCAGTTCCCCTGGATGCCCTTCTTCTGGATTGGGAGGGAAGTTCCTCTGCTTTCCCCTTTCCTCTCCTATTCAAAGTACTAGTCAAAATCAGATCTCAGCCTTGCAGGGTGATTCTGATTGCCCCGGATTGGGCCAGGCAGCCCTGGTACCCACTCCTTCTGTCTCTGACAGTCCATCTTCCCTGTGCCTCCCAGGAATCACAATCTGTTGACTTGTGCCCAGGGAAGGGTTTGGTATCCGACCTCAATCCCTCAACCTCAAGGCCTGGCTCTTGAGGAGTTAGAGTTGCTGATTTACACCTCTCTCAGGGTGTTCTTGAGATCCTAAAAGCTTCCAGAAAGCCTTCCACTAGGGCTACTTATAGTTCTAAATGGAAAAGGTTTTCCATTTGGTGTGCTGGGAAAATATTTCCCAGAATCTGCTGAATTGCCCTTTTTGTTAGATTACATGGTACATCTTAATTCCTTGGGTCTCAGACCAGCTACCCTGAGAGTTCATTTGGCAGCTGTGTCTGCTTTTTGTGTCAGCAGGAAAGTCATCCCTCTTCCTCTCATCCTGTGTTTTCCAAGTTTTTAGGGTTACTCCATACTAATCCTCCTTTACGAACCGCCCTGCTTGGGACCTTAATGTTTGCATTGCCCAGTTAATGCAACCCCCTTTTGAACCTCTGTCTTCTGCAGAGCTTAAGTACCTAACTTGGAAAACTGTTTTTCTAGTGGCTATCACTTCTGCCAGACGCATAAGTGAATTGCAAGCCTTGTCAGTGGAGACTGACTTTATTTCTTTCCACAGGGATAAGGTAGTCCTTAGGACTAATAGGAAGTTTTTGCCTAAGGCGGTTTCAGATTTCCATCTTAATCAATCTATCTCCCTTCCAGTATTTTTCACTGATGACTCCTCTTCGGGTGAGAGGAGGTTGCACAGCCTGGATGTTAAGAGAGCTCTTAGTTATTATATAGAGCGTACCAAAGGTCACAGGTTCGAATCCCTCCAACTTTTCCTTACCTATGGTGAAGTTGGGAAAGGCAAACCTGCCACTAAGAGATCAATAGCCAGGTGGATTGTCTCTTGTATCCAATTTTGTTATCAGAAAGTGGGCAGAGCCCCCACCCCGGTTTGAGGGCTCATTCTACCAGGGGTACAGCTGCGTCTCTAGCTGCTGCCAGAGATATCCCTTTATTAGAGATTTGCCAGGCTGCTACTTGGAAAACGGTACACACTTTTACCAAGCATTACTCCCTGGATGTCCAGGCCAGGAGAGATGCTCGGTTTGGCACAGCTGTTCTTCAGAGCCTATTCCCTAAGTAGGTTCTGCCCTCCTCCATGGAGGTACTGCTGTGTATTCTGCTAATGTCTATAATATAGCAAGACTTCATGTTGTTTGAAGAAAAATTACTCACCTTAGTAATGTTGTTTCTTCTAATGGAGTCTTGCTATATTATAGACTCCCACCCAACCTGCCCCTCTCAGAACCTCTACTTGGTGGGTGCGGCAACTTAGTGTGGGCACTACTTATGTCCTGTTAGCATTTTGTCCCCTTTGGGACTTTGGGGGTGTATGTGTATGCGTGTGTGTTTTATTATACTTATGTTCCATTTTCATATTATTAGAATGGTGTTAGTATTTCTGGTCCCCTGACTTGAGTCTTGGGTGTTGGGACCATCAATGGTTGTTATTATTTAGGTAGCCATTTGGCTAGTGTAGGTTACAGCTTCCACACAGACCTTAGTGAGTTTGGCTCGTAAAGATCTGACAGTTCAAGTTTGAAAGGACACAGATAGAGCTGCTCTCGTGCCAAAATTCTATTTTGGAATGGTTTTGACCATTTCACTCCGGGGCAGTTCTAGAGCTGGAACAAACTGCTAATGTCTATAATATAGCAAGACTCCATTAGAAGAAAGAACATTACTAAGGTGAGTAATTTTTTCTTCCACGACGTTGAGTCAATTTTTGGTGTTTTTTTCTCTGTAGGTCATGTCTTGGTCAGAGGGCAAGAAATCTACTAAGACGGGTCGGCCCCCCATGCGACGGTGCCCTTGTGGCTGAAAAGTATTCCATCACCGACTAGCACGACCGGTGTCTCTCATGTCTTGGCCCGCTTCACGACATGGATTCGTGCAACGCCTGTTTCTCCATGGACCGCCAGGTCATCAAGCAACACGCGTGGAAAGTGGGGGCGGGCTCCGCTGACTTTCGGGGGTCGGGTACGCACTCGTCGGGCCAAGCCACGCTCTCTCGGTCTTTCCTCCGTGTCCCCTCCCGGTTCTGTATGGACTGAGGAGGAGGGAGCCTCAGCTACTAGTAGCCTAGCTGTCGCCGAGGCTTCTTCCTTGGTGCAGGAGGCCCGTTCCATTCCTCCCGGGGAGCGGGCAGGAGGCACCGCCATGGCAGTCACCCCCTTGGGGGTGAAGGCTCCCCCGGTGTCAGACCTGCGGTTCGCAAGGCCCTAGTCGGCGCCATCCTCAGCACCATCATTCGGCGCCATTGTGGGCCTCAGCACCATTTGCGGCACCGTGGGCCCCAACGGAGTTGTTGTCGGCGCCAACTTGTCACATGGTGCGGTGGCTTCTGTCAGAGAACATTCGCGGCACCCACACTGCTAGCGGTGCCATGGAAGCTAGTATGACACCGTCCTTTTCCATGTCTCACATGGCACTGAGATTGAGCATGGTGCCGTGTCCTCGGGGCTCAGCGCTGTGGGGCCTTCAGATTCCTCTGTCAGCACCATCGTCGGCACCGCCTCTGCTCTCGGTGCCATTCGCAGCACCGTGGAGCTGGGCGGCGCCGTCCTCTGCACCGATGGTGCCATCTGGGCTGTCAGCACCACCTCTGTGCCAGTGGTGCCGTCGGAGCCATTGTCGGTGCCGTCTTCATCCTCAGCACCACTCACGGCGCCATGGGACCAGATGGTGCCATGACTGGTCCTGGCTCTGGAGCTCTTGTTCATGCTGGGGCCGTACCCCCTGCAGATTCCATTCGCAGAGCTGTGGGGGGCGCTGGCACCGGCTCGGGCACAGCTTTGGTTTCTCAGCCTGTTGGCAAGGATGGCAGTGGGTGCCCTCCTATGGTTTGGCACAGGGCCTTGGCCTCTACCTCCTCGGAGGTGGAGTCGAGCTCTGAGTCAGACGTACAGTCTGACCCTTTGGGGTTGGCTGTTGAGGTGGGCAACCCAGTAGTCTCCTCAACAAGCCGGCATCAGACCCCTTCTGAGGTGGAGTCGGTGGCTACCGAGACTGGGGTCAGGGGTGCTGACCAGCAGGCAGTGGTGCAGGCCACCATAGCTCTGCAGCCTGGTCTTGGTGGTTTCACTAACCCCTCAATAGTGGTACCCCCTCCTGTGGTGTGCCTAGATTGCCCAACTTTGGGGCCGATCAGAGCACCTACGGGGGGGGGGAAGGTACTGTGCCCTGGATAGCCCCTTCGGGAGCTACCCAGAGATGCCAGCTACCTAGGCTGGCCCTCTTGAGGAGGAGGGCTCTTTCAGACTCTGAGGGGTTGAGGGGCATGGGGTCGGCACGTTGGCCTTTTTCCGGGGTCCACCCAGGCTCTGGGAGAAGCCGTAGTGCAGATCTCCGCTCTTTCTCCTTGGTCTCTTTGAGAGAGTCTCATTCTTTTGAGGTAGGGGACGATCCTTCTGGACCTATACGGCCCTGGTTGCCTCACAGGGGGGATTCTTCCAGGTGCAGCCAAGGCAGTACCAAAATGGTTGTTCAACTGTCGGCTGTGGGGTCTTCCAGGGCACCTTCTTCTGTTGGTGCCCACGGTTCGCTCCTTAGCCCAGGCGGACATCAGCCGACATCTCTTCTCCGCTCTTTCCCCATCCCTCTGCTACATTCTCCTGTGCTCCCAGGCATCCTTAGTCCTAGCAGGCCTCTCTACTGGGAGCAGTTCAGAGCAGTGGCTGCTTGGTTTCCTTCTTATGTTAGGGCAATGGACAGCCAGGTTTTTCAACCTCCCCCTGTGCAGACATCCACTGAACAGCCAGTGCCCTCCAGCTCCTCATCCCCTTCTTCTGGGGGAGAGGAAACTTCTGTCCACATCTCTCCAGCTGCTGATCTCGGTGAGTATCAGTGATTTCTTGTGAGGATGTTGGAGGACTTGCACCTTACTCCTTCCAGTATCAGCAATCCTGAGCACTCGGCGCATGCCTTTCTAGGAGATTTTGGCGAGGCCACCCTTGTGGTGCCGCCCTGGCCAGCTCCCTTTTGGGAGGCGTCGTTGCGTTCCTGGCAGAGACCCTTCTCCGGAGTTCCTGCCCCAAGGGATCTCAGCTAGAGGTATTGCACACCCGCGGAGTCTCCAGGTTCCATGCCTCATCCACAGTCTGGATTGACGCAGTTGGATACTCCTGATAGGCTTCGCGCCCTTCACCGTGACTGGCCCCCAGATCAAGACTCCTCGGATTTTGACTTCTGGGGTAGGAGGACTTTCTACTCGGCACGGTTACTTCTTTCTATTTCTGCACATCAGGCCCACTATGCAGCCTACGACAGGTTCTTGTGGTCCAGGCTGGGTCAGCGCCTAGCCTCATTGCCTGATACGGAGCAAACCAGACAAGCCATTACACTCTTTGCGCATGGCCTGGAGCTAGCAAGGCGCCAAGCGAGGGCATCCTATGATGCCAACGAGGTAGCTACCAGGGTCATAGGGACAGCGATCTGCACTAGGCGGACGGCATGGCTGCGTCTTTCCCAGTTGTCACCCTTGGCCTGGTGTAGGGTGATTAACTCCATTCACCAGGGAACCTATCTCTTCTCCCATAGAGTGAGACAGCGCTTGTTGGGGCAACTTCTTTCTCCCTCCGGGGGGACTCCATCTCACTCTCCCCACTCTCGGGCCCCTCCAGGCCCTGAAGGTTCCCCTTCTTAGTGTGTCACCTACTGAGAGCTAAGGGATTTTATCCCTTAGGGTGTAAAAGAAAACCCCCTTCGTGGGGGCTCAGTACTCACCCAACAGTGATGAATGGTAAAGATTGACACAGATAAGATATGAAAATTACATACCTACCATAATTATGATCCACCATTCATCATGACCCCACCCTCCATCCCCCTGGGGCCTCAGTCTCTTGGTTCCCCTCCCTCTCTGTGCCCATCCCTCCCCCTCTCCTTTTTTAGGAGTGGGGTAAAACAGGAACACACAGTGGGATAATGTTCCAGGGAGAGTGGGCAGCAGGGGGGCACTTTTTCTCCAGTGCCTTGGCTCCACCCCTGTGGGGTGGGAGTTGACAGTTGCCCTCCTTTCTTTCCTACTCCCTGTTCCCGTCCAGCCTATTTCTCCTCGTTTTAAAAAAAGAAGAAGCATTTTTTCTTCCCTTTTTTTTCACCAATAATCTTTTCTTGAGAGGGTGTTAATTCCCTGTACCCTGCCCTTCTTCCAGAATAGCCGACTCTGCTTATCTGGAGTGTTTGCCAGTTATTCCGTGCCTAGAATTCTGGCAGAAAGCCTTTGCTACTCCTTGCAGTTCCTATACAATCTGGAGATGGACCAGGGTCTGGGATGTGTTAACCTTCTTCCCTCTCTTCCTAAATTCTTTGCCCACCCTACCTCCCTCTTCCTTTTCTAGAGATTGAGGCCCCTCCCAATCCCTTTAGTTTCCAACTCTTCTCCCTTCCTGTCCTCTCAGTCGTTATTTCTCCTTTTGGTTCATACATCTTTTCCTTTTTTCTGTCCCTTGGACTTCCTTGTCCTACCCTCCACTCCCTTCGTCTTACCTCTCCGGTGACCCAGAACTGGCAGGCAGGAGGAGTCGACGCAGCCTAACCGCCAACCCACGAGCGCCACGCAGTGCGTCAGCCTTGAGGGTGGTGCCGATGGTGCGTCGGCTCCACCTACCTTTAAAAAAAAAAAAAAAAGCTCCCACAGGGTCCTGACCTCCAGCAGATACCCAACAGTGATGAATGGTGAAGATTGACACAGAAAGATCATAATTACGGTAGGTACGTAATTTTCATTTTTCTCAAAAACTCTACCACCACCGATAGGCACTTTGTAAAAACCCATGGTGCTGAAGTTAGTCCAAAAGGGAGAGCTGCAAACTGATGATGGCCTGAAGCCAGCCTGAATCTCAAGAATTTTCTGTGAGATGGTCTGATGGGAATGTGGAAATAAGCATCCCTTAGATCTAGGGAGGCTAGCTAG
This sequence comes from Neoceratodus forsteri, assembly GCA_016271365.2. NCBI lineage: Eukaryota > Metazoa > Chordata > Ceratodontiformes > Ceratodontidae > Neoceratodus > Neoceratodus forsteri. The sequence goes on from CM028131.1 coordinate 1,320,352,046, forward strand.
TCTACCTTTTGCAATGAAGGAATGATTATTGCAAGAGTGACCATATTATACCTTGGTTTCAAAATATGCATGTTCAGAAGTATTAGATCCAAAATAGGTTGCCAATCACCATTTTTCTTCCTTATGAGGAAGTACCTGGAATAAAAACCTTTGCCCCTGCTTATTAGAGGCACTACCTCTACTGCTTTGATTGCCAGCAGATGCTTTACCTCTGCCTCTAACAGAATCCTGTCTGCAGCTGTTATTGGAGCAAAGGTTCTTGTTCTCAGCTTTGGGAATGATTTGAAACTGAGTGCCAGGCCCTGGCTCACTACCTCCAACACCCACTTGTCTGTGGTGATGGAATGCCAAGCTTGAAGGTAATGAGCCAGTCTGCCACCTACTGGTGGTCCTGTAATAGGGGATGCGACCTGCACTAGCCCATCAGGGATTCTGTGTGGGCTGTGCCTGAACCTGTGGTGCAGAGTCGCTCTTCTCATGGCTCTCCTGCCCCTTCCTCTAAAGTAATCTCTGGCCTGCTGCTGAGGCTGAGAGGCCTGCGCCTGAAAGGTTTGGGGTAAAAAAACCTACCCTTGCCTCCCCTACTCTGGGGTGTATAAGAGGTGGAGGGCCTATCTTTGGAATTGCTCTGATAGGTGGTTTTATATTCCTCCACCTTCTTCATGTATGCTTCTATTTTTCCCCCAAATAAGGAGTTGTTCTCAAGGGGGAATTCCATTGCTTTGGCCTGGGTGTCTAAAGTCAGGTTGGTGGCTCTAAGCCACGCAAACCTCCTGAGCGAAACAGACAAAGTCATTAACCTGGATGCAGTATCATTGGCATCCACTGCCATACGAAATTGGTGCTTAGTGGCATCAAGTGCAGCCCTTGCTGTATCCTGCAAGTCTATAGCCACTTCACCTGGGACTTTATCAGCCAAAGCTAGAACAGTGTTCCATAGAGCTTTTTGGTACTGCACTGAATATGCCATGTAATTGGCCTGCCTAACTAATAAAGAGGCAGCTATGCACCCTTTCTTTCCCATAGCATCCATTTTTTCTTGAATCTTTGTCTGGTGGATGGGTAACCAGGGGGATCTTGGCCTTGTCACAGGCAGCAGCTTGGACCACTCCTTCAGGATCAGGATGAATAAAGAGAAAATTATCTGTAGTTCTGTCCAGCTGGTATTTCTTGTCAGCTTTCTTATCCACACCAGGGATAGAGGTTGGAATTTTAGAAATCTGCACTGCAGCCTTCTTTAAAGATTTATGCATGGGCAGAAGCAGACGTTTCACGGGGGTTAACCCCATCATCTCCAGAAAGTCTGCCTCCTCCGTATCCTCTTCTGTTTCCTGAAGAGGAAGGTTCAGGGTTTCTACCATGCTCTTAACAAAAGCATAGTGGAAGGATTACTCCTCAGGACCCCTAGGAGGAGATCCAAACTCTTGCTCAGGGGAGACCTCTGGATCTATAGGTTCCCCTTTGAAGTCATCCTCCTCCTCCGCACCATACACTTCTAGCACTTCTTGCCTTGCTGGGGCTGTAAGAGGAACCGGGGCAGTTGGTGTAGGAACTGGGATTGCACCCTGTAGGGCTTGTAACACTGGTTGTGCCTTAGCAATGTGCTCAGCCGAGGGCGTAATATGCTTGTCTGCTGGGAGCTCCTTAGCCTTCTCGGCCGGAGGCGCAGCGACATGTTTTTCTTTACACTTTTTCTTTAATGGAACAGGTTCAGATCCTGTTTCCACAGCTCTTTTTGTTTTACTTTGTTCAGATTTATTTGAACTCCTTTCAGGATCCTTGGCTTTACCTCCATCCTTTTTATGGGAAGAGGAAGAAGCAGAATTATCCACAGTAGAAGCAGAAGCTATCTGTTCTAAAATTTTAGACCCTTTTTTTAATGTTTTAGGGCAAAAGGTTTTACAAATATCACAATTGGAAAATATGTGACTTGTACTCTAACAAGAAATACAGAGAGAGTGTCTATCTGCTTTTGCTGTAAGTTGCCCACAAGACTCAGAACATTTAAAACGTGTGGGTCCTGTGCGTTTTTTAGGTTTATCCAAATGGACCTCTGACATTGAAGCTAGACAAAAAGATTACTTCACAAAGCCGTTATTTAAAAGTACCTCGGAACCAGAGATTACTTTAAAATAACTACCACTAACGGTTCCTGGAACCGAGCGCTGTTAGGTTCCTGAAGAAAAAGGAACCAAGAAAAATACTGAATTTAAAACAAAACTAAAGTGGTTCAAGGAATTGACCACTAAATATATATAAATAATAATAAATTGAGGTAAAACCTCCAAAATAGACGCAGGACCCTCAGTTCCAAGGAACCATGAGGGAACCGTGAATATACATAAAAAACTACTAAAACACTAATTACTATACTAAACATTGTTTCTAAGGCAGCAATTTAAACTTACACTGAAAATGAGTACTTGTCTGCAGATAAACTTTAGTCTGAGACAGTTCAAGGAGAGCCCTCCGAGGCGTCCCTACTAGGCAGGCAGAGTAAAGAATCTGAAGCACTCAGAGTGCAGCAGTTGCTAGGGCAGCAGTTTGAAAGTGGCATGAGACAATTGAGAGTTCCATAATTTGCATAAAATTCCATCTCTCTGGGCAGTTCAACACAGGAGACTGACTGCATTAAGTTTAATCATAATGAGTGATCCCTTTGAAGAAACAAGATCACTATGGTGAGTAATTGTTTCTTAGGTAGCCAACTCTGGCCTGGGACCTGAATATCTGTAATGCACAGCTTATGCAGACCCCTTTGAGCCTATGTCTTCAGTTGAGCTAAAGTACTTGACTTGGAAGGTTGTATTCCTGGTAGCCTTTACTTCTGCCAGGAAGATCAGTGAGTTACAGGCTTTGTCAGTGGAACCTGACTTTATTTCGTTCCTCAGAGATAAGGTGGTCCTCAGGACAAATAGAAAATTTCTCCCTAAAGTGATGTCAGATTTCCATCTTAACTAGTCCATGTCTCTGCCTGTGTTTTTCATTGACCACTTTTCTTCAGGTGAGCAAAGGTTGCACAGTCTGGATGTAAAAAGAGCACTGAGTTATTATATTGACCATACTAAGGTCCATGGGGTGGCTGTTCTCAGTTGTTTCTCACTTATGGTGAGGTGGACAAGGGTAAACCTGCCACTAAGAGAACTATTGCCAGACAGATAGTTTCTTGTATCCAGTTCTGTTATACTAACTTGAGCAAACAGCCTCCCTCAGATCTTAGGGCACACTCTACCAGGGGTACTGCCACCTCCTTGGCAGCAGCTAGGGATATTCCCCTCCTGGAAATCTGTAAAGCAGCCACCTGGAAAACTGTTCACACATTCACCAAGCATTATTGTCTGGATACCCAAGCCAGAATTTATGCTAGGTTTGGCATTGCAGTGCTGCAGAGCCTCTTTCCTAAGTAGCTTCTGTAATTCCCTCCTCCATGGAGGTACTACTTGGTAGTCTGCAAACTGTCAGAAAACAGAAAGCCTTCATGTTGTTTGAAGAAAAAATTACTCACCATAGTAATGTTGTTTCTTCTAATGGAATCTTTTTGTATTCTGATTTCCCACCCTGCCTCCCCTCTCAGAACTTCTGTGTTTTGGGTTGTGGGTTGGCAGGTGCAGTGATGCATCCCAGAGGTACCTTTTGGATCCCATTCTGCTTAGATTGGGCTGTCTTGTTCTATTACGTTGTTTGATTATTATCACTATCTACATAAGGTTTTTTGGGGGGGGTTCTCAACCTGAGTCTTTTGGACCCCAGTTGTTACTGCCTTTGGTTTTTAAAAGTTTTTATGAAAACAATTTCTATTCTATGAGCTAGTATTAGTGCTCATAAGAATCTGACAGTTACACTGAAGTGTACCAGGGACAGAGGTTTGAAAACCGAGCTTGAGCTCAACGTTCTATGCTTTGGCCTAGAGTTAACCCTTGCCTCTCTGGGGCAGTTCAAGTGCTGCAGCTTACTGCAGATTGTCAGAATACAGCAAGACTCCATTAGAAGAAACAACATTACTAGGGTGAGTACTTTTTTCTTGTGACCCACACACTTGACTTGTGGATGTTGTACATCATGAAAATGACGTGTATATTCTAAATCAAGAAGAACTGCGCTTTCCAGTTCAGCAGAACTGTGGAAAGACTATAGGGAATCAGCTCATTTATTAAGAGGGGCTGTGGCCAGCTGTGAAATGTTGTCATACATGAGTACCTGGTATGAGGGGCTTGCCGCCCCCCATGAATCTTTTTTTAATATCTCTTCTTGGCTACGTTCCAGCTCCTCAGCAAAACCTATGTATGAACTTTGAAACCACTCACATGAGATAAACTCGCTGATTAGCATGCTGCGTTGATTACCATTTGCCTCTGTAATGGTGAATCCTGTATCCAATGAGCTAGTCAGCAGCTTCCATGGTTTATAAAGTGTAGGGTTGTTTGCCTCCTACTGATTTCTACTCTAAGGCACATTACAAAAGCTGAGATACTAAGATGTGCGATTCTGATGCACTTGGACTGATCTTTGAGAATTTAGGGAATCTGAAAAGCCATGAATGTTGTTACTTAATACGGCCAGCATGTATGCAGTATACATGCAGAATCTAAATAGGTTCTAAACATATTCTGCACTCAAAGGGTTAAGTGAGAAAAGTACTGACCTTTGAAAATGATGTTTGTTTCGAGCTTGAGGGGAGTCCTTCAGCCTCTAGCCATAATTTGGGAGGGAAGTAAAGTTGCTGATGACCTGCTGGTGGGCATTCCTCAGGGATACTGCTGCCAGTCAGTTGCATTCATTTTTAGAGTAGGACTTGGTCCTTTGAGGGTTTTTTGTTTGTTTGTTTTGTGGTTGTTTTTTTTGTGTTTGCTTGTGCGTGCAGCACACAAGAAACATACTGAGGTTAGTAGAGAATTGCAGAGGTGTGGCAGTGAAGTGGCCAATGCAGGGGACACTTTAATAGGCACATTCCTCAGCCACCAATCAACAGGGAAGCTGCAGATGATGGCAGTTTCAGAGCAAGCACTGCACTTGGAAGAAATCTGCTGCTCCAATCAAGGACAGTTTCGTCATGGCTGTAGCAGATCTCTTTTTTTTTTTTTTTTAAACCAGGAGAGACACACTAAGCTAAAAGCTTGTTTACAGGTGCAACCTGGGAACACAAGGAAGTTAAGTGACTTGCTCAGGGTCACATAGTATGTAAGTGGGGACTGTGGGATTCAAACCCAGGTTTCTAGATTTGCAGCTCAGAGCCTTAAACCACTGTACTATACTGCCTCCAATCTCCCCCCCCGCCCCTTCCTGGCAACCAGGCACATTCCAGCTATGTGCATTACAGTGCACAGTAATGCACATGGCTGGAGTTATGAGCAACTCGTCTGCTCAGTGTGCCTTTCTCAGTGAAACATATTAATAAATAAACAAGCAAACATAATAAATGAGCTGAGCCCTGGCTTTGCATAATTGGCAGCTCCTGCCGCCCACCACTCACTCCCCCCAAAGCCGACATCGGGGTGCCTAATCCCCATGTTGGCATGTATCCCCCTCTCCCCATTAATGCGGCACACTGGGAGCCCATCCCAGTGTGCCAAACTAATTATATTTCCAACACTGGGATGGCCACCCCCAGTGTTGGATGACCCCCCCCCCAGCCTGAGCATATCTTTTGCTGACAATGAGGTGCTCAATCCCCGTGTTGGCACACCCCCACCCCCACTATTGTGGCATTCTGGGAGCCCACCCCAGTGTGCCAAAGTAATTATTTATCTTTTTCTGACACCAGGATGCCCACTCCCGGTGTCGGATGTGCACCCCATACCACTTTTTTCAGACGACCTTGGAGTGCCCAATCCCAGGGTCGGCATTGATCACCCCCCCTCCACTAGTCTGGCACACTGCTAGCCCACCCCAGTGTGCCGAAATTAATTTTTCTTACTATTTCACCTATAAAAAAAAAAAAACATCCCCCATGGTCTTTTTTTTTTTTTAAACCAAAAGAAAAAGGTCCCTTATCATTCTTGCCGCCTCTCCCCCATCCAGACCCTCCCTCTGGGCACCCCACCTCCTTGCACACCCCCTCACCCATACTTACCTCCAGAGGTCTGGCACTGCAATCTTCTGTGGACCAGGAACACGTCTGCACTCTTCAAATGCCGACCGCAAACTGAAGAAAATCATGGTATGCCCCATAATGGCAATCTATGGGGGGTTTCAACTTAGGTTGATATCTCAGCCATTTTTGGTAGTTTTAATCCCAGATTTTCAACATGGGGTTCTTGGGACCCCACCTCATGAACACTCACACTGTCTTTTCGTTTCTTGGTCCCAAAACATGATTTCGCGGTTGCTGCACGGAATCACCTTTCGGAACTGATTAACGAAACAACAGTGCCACTGTTCATGTGGTGGGGTCCCAAAAAGCCCATGTTTCAAGTATGGTGAAAAAACTCCCAAAAATGACTGTGTTTCAAGCGTGCATTGTGTAGTTTGTATGCACGCTCGTAACTTCGCCAAGTTTTAATATTTTCACTCCAAATTTCCAACATTGCCATTTTTTCATACCTCCTTATGAACAGTACAGCAGTCATTTTTTGCATCCTGCCCGAAACATGTTTTTGCACTTGTGGCGCAGAATGGCACAGTCGCTCTGTGAAATCAACCTTTGGGACAGATTAATGAAACCACAGTGCCACTGTTCATGAGGGGAGGTCCTAAAAAGGCCATGTTGACAATTTGGTTAAAAAAAATTCCAAAAAATGACTGCATTACGAGGCAGTTTCTAGGCATGCTCGTAACTTCGCCAAATTTTCATATTTTCACTCCAGATTTGCAACATTGCAATTTTTTCACACTTCCTCGTGAACAGTACAGATGTCATTTTTCACATCCTGCCCAAAATGTCTTTTTGCCCTGTTGCGTCAAATGGTGCATTTGTTGTGCGAAATCACCTTTTGGGATTGAGTAATGAAATGATAGTGCCACTGTTCATGTGGTGGGGTCCCAAAAAGCCCATGTTGAACATTTGAAGTGAAAATACCAACAAACACCCGGGGAGTTAGGGTTTCCAACCGTAACACCCCACCCTGTACAGACTGACAAGCGTTGGGGGTGTGGCTTGGGGTTGTCGGCCATAATGCTCATGCCATTCCACCCCCACCACCACCCTGCAGCCACTGACTAGCAATTGAGGTGTGCCTTGGGGTCTTCGGCCCTAACTTTCACCCCATTTTCCTATACTGCACCCATCTCAGCTCATGTCCTTGTGGAATGGGGTGAGCGTAAGGGCTGAAGATCCCAAGGCACACTGTGACCCCTGCTGGTGACTGGATAGTGAGGTGAGGTGGAATGGTGGGAGCGTTATGGCCAACAACCCAAAGGCACACCCCAACACCTGTCAGTCTCTGCAGGGTAGGGGTGGGGTTGGCATTAGTTCAGTACTTCACTGCCATTCCTATTATGCATCTCTCTAACTCCTGCAGTACCAATGCCAATACCAGCAAGCAAACATTCGGCATTGACAAATGCTTGTTTTTCAATTATTTGGTACCAGGATCCCAATTATAATCAACTGAGAGAGAGCAAAATGAATGAGCCCCTGAGCCTCTAACATGCTCTTTCAGTTTTTATCACATTTTAGAAGATTCATTTGGAGGTCCTTGGGATTTAGCTGACAGATTCTTATCTGTAGCTATTTCATGCAACTCACTTTCTCTGCATGTGGGAGGCCCCATTACAGGTCCTCAGCATTTAATTCGGAGACACTTTCCAGTTGCTATTTTATGCTTTTTCTCGCTCTCTTGCTTCCTCATTCACTTGCTGTCTCTCTCTCTCTCTCTCTCTCTCTCCCCCCCTTACATGCACACGCACACTCACACTTGGATCTTTTAGGTGGTTCTCAGCATTTGATTCACAACTCTTTTCATCTTGCTATTTCATGCTTCAGTTCTGTCTGTACACAGTTTTGGAAATGGAAGGAATTCACTGGGGGAACCCACCACCTTTGATGTAAGATCAAACATTATACAGGGGTCTTGGGACATGTTTCCTGATTACATGTTGCATTTTACACTTTATTTCTTCAGTCTGATGCAATTAGGGGGTTATATGTTATAGAAGAGCCATCCTTCCCCAATTTTATGTTTGCTTGTGCGCGCAGCACACAAGAAACATATTGAAATAGTAGAGCATTGCAGAGGTGTGGCAGTGTTGTGGCCAGTGCAGTGGATGCTTTAATTGGCACATCCCTCAGCCACCAATTAATGCTGAAGCTGATGATGATGGCAGTTTCAGAGCGAGCGCCGCACTTGAAAGAAATCTGCTGCTGCAATCAGGGGCAGTTTCGTCATTGCTACAGCAGTCCCCCTCCCTCCCTCCCAACCAGGCACACAGCAGGACAACAGATTTAAATGTTAGCTCCTCCCACTGCTGCTGCCTACCCCACACCCTCCATTCTACATCCCCTGCCGACATCAGGTGCTCAATCCCCATGTCAGCATGTATGCTCCCCCATTAATGTGGCACACTGGGAACCCACCTAGTGTGCCAAAATACTTCCTGATGTTTTTGACACCAGGATGCTCCACGCCTGGTGTCGGATGCACCGCCCCACCGCTGTGTTCTCAGCCGACCTCGGGGTGCCCAATCCCTGGGTCGACATTGATCCCCCTTCAGTACTCTGACACACTGGGTGCCAAAATCAATTTTGTTAGTATTTCGCCGGTAAAAAAGAAAACAGTCCCACAATGTCTTTTTTTTTTTTTCCAAACCTGAAAAAGAAAGAAAACGGCCCCTCGTCTTCCCCCAACCTACACACTCCCTCTGCTCACCCCACCTCCCCGCACCCCCCTCTCACCCATACTTACCTTCAGAGGTCAGGAGCAGCAATCTTCTGTGGACTGGGAACACGTCTGCACTCTTCAAAAACCTACTGGGAACTGAAGAAATGACCGTAAGCTCTATAATGGCAGTCAATGGGGGGTTTTCAACTTAGGTTGATATCTCAGCCAATTTTTGGAATTTTGATCCCACATTTTCAACATGGGGTTCTTGGGACACCACCTCATGATCACTGGCACTGTAATTTTGTTTCTTGGTCCCAAAATGTGATTTTGTGGTTGCTGTGCGGATTCGCCTTTCAGAGCCAAATAACAAAACAACAGTGCCACTGTTCATGAGGTGGGATCCCAAAAAACCCATGTTGCAAATATGGTGAAAAAACTCCCCAGAATTACTGCGTTATGAGCGTCCATTGTGCAGTTTCTACGCACACTTGTAACTTCGCCAATTTTTAATATTTTCACTCCAAATTTCCAGCATTGCCATTTTTTTTACACTCCCTTATGAACAGTACAGCTGTCATTTTTTGCATCCTTCCTGAAATATGTTTTTGCACCTGTGGTGCAGAATGGCGCAGTTGCTGTGTGAAATAAATTTTTGGGACAGAGTGATGAAATCACAGTGCCACTGTTTATGAGGGGAGGTCCCAAAAAGGCCATGTTGAAAATTTGGTGAAAACATTCCAAAAAATGACTGCATTATGAGCGTGAGTTGCACAGTTTCCTCGCACACTCGTAACTTCACCACTTTTTCATATTTTCACTCCTGATTTTGAACATTGCAAGTTCTTCACACCTCCTCATGAACAGTACAGCTGTCAGTTTTCACATCCTGCCTGAAATGTGTTTTCGCATCTGTGGTGCCAAATGGCACACCCGCTGTGCAAAATCACCCTTTGGGATTGAGTAACAAAATTATACTGCCACTGTTCATGAGGTGGGGTCCCAAAAAAGGCCATGTTGAAAATCTGGAGCAAAAATGTCAAACAAACACCCAGGGCATTAGGGTTTCCAATCATAACGCCCACCCTATACAGACTGATAGGTGTCGGGGGTGTGACTTGGGGTTGTCGGCCATAATGCTCACGCCATTCCACCCCCAACCCCACCCTGCAGCCACTGACAGGTATCAAGGTGTGTCTTGGGGTCTTCAGCCCTAACGTTTGCCCCATTCTCCTATACTGCACCCATCTCAGCTTATTTCCTTATCCCTATACATAAAAAGGGATCTATGCAGCATGTGGAAAATTACAGGCCAATTAGCCTAACTTCAATTTTGGGCAAGGTACTGGAGGGAATTATGAAAGATTATATTATAGATTTTCAACAGCAGACTGGGAAAACGGATAATACACAGCATGGTTTTGTAAAGGGCAGATTATGTCAGACAAATCTCTTTGAATGTTATGGTAAAGTAAATAAGGCCTTGGGTGATGGGAGCTCAGTGGATGTGATTTTCCTGGACTTCGCTAAGGCCTTTGATAAAGTGCCACATGACAAACTGATTGATGCACTTAGTACGTTGAGGATACATTCTGATATTGTTCACTGGATTAGGTCATGGCTTATGGGTAGACAGCAGAGGGTTTGTATAAAGGGAGAGTATTCAGGGTGGACAGATGTGACCAGCGGGGTTCCACAGGGCTCCGTGTTGGGTCCCTGTCTGTTCAGCATATATATCGGGTCTATGTGCTCTACACCAGATGTATGGCTTTCAAAATTTGCTGATGATACCAGATTGGGCAAGGTAATAAATGATAAAGAAGATGCAAATGTACTTCAAGCCACTTTAAAAAACTTGGAAGAATGGGCACTAAGACAAGGGTCAACTTTCAGTGTAACAAAATGCACTGTTATGCATATCGGTAAGAATAATACAATGTTCCAGTATAGGATGGGAAATGAGTTATTAAAGGTCGTCACTGAAGAAAGAGATTTGGGAGTTAAAATCTGCAATAACTTAAGTTTTAGGCCACATTATAATCAAATAATAAAAAAGGCTAGTAATATACAATATTGCATAAAAAAACACATTAAGAGCAATAAAAAAGAAGTTCTTTTACCACTTTACACATCATTAGTGCGTCCTCATATGGAATACTGTGCCCAGTTTTGGGCTCCTGGGGGCAGAGGTGATATAAGATCTTTGGAAAGGGTGCAAAGGAGAGCAACATGGAGGATAGCTGGGGTCCAGGGGCAGGAGTATAAACAGAGGTTGTCAGTTTTAGGCCTGTATACTTTGGAGTATCGTAGACTGCGAGGTGATCTATGTCTGATATATAGGGCACTAAATGACCCCACACTCTGGGAACAGCTAAATCTTGTACTAAGGGATCCACCCTGCAGTACTAGAGCTCATCCACTACAGATTAAATCAGATAGGTTTAATACACTTAGGAGGAAGCATTGGTTAACTGTGAGAGTGGTTAAGATCTGGAATAAGCTTCCAATTGAAATAATAGTTAGTAGAACGATGGAATCTTTTAAGATGCAGATTGATCAATATATGATCAGTAATAATATTTTTGGTTATACATAAGACAATGGCGAGTATATGGACTATAGTCTTTAAAAACTCTGTAAACCTATGAAACCTATGGAATGGGGTGAGCAAAAAGGCCGAAGACCTCAAGGCACACTGCAAAACCTGTCAGTGTCTGTAGTGTGAGGTGAGGTGGAATGGCATGAGTGTTATGGCTGATGACCCAAAGGCACACCCCCAATGCCTGTCAGTCTCTGCAGGGTGCAGGTGGGGGAGTTGGCGTTACTTCAGTACTTCACTGCCATCCCTATTATGCATCTCTCTAACTCCTGCACTACCAATACCAATACTAGCAAGCAAACATTCAGCATTGATAAATGCTTGTGCTACTAGAACTGAGTCAGGTGTTTAGTTTCATTATCGAACCTGAGTTACCCTAGGTTTCTAACCCACATTTCAACCTCTGGGTTTAATTACTGAGGAGTTGGGTGGGGGCCTGTAAAAGTCTGGTCTTTCTCTTACCAGCTGTACTATTGCATTAATTTATTAATAAGTCTAGTACTGTACCCTCTGTAGCTCATTTGCACTCCCTTAACTCATTACCTGTATCTGCGGTGTCACACAGGAAGCCATCCACGACCCATCATCGAGTAACCAGTATATGGCTAACCCCATTCCACAGTCCTGTGGGAGTCTTTCTGCTCTGCTCCTTTGTTTACAGGGTCTTACTCTCAACTGCATTGTTTCTTCTGCTTCTGTGTAGACCGAACCTGACTGGGTTCCTGTGCCAAACTCCAGAGCTGGAGCACTGTCACCTCTCTGTGGCCCAGCAGGCACCTCCATCCCATTACTAAAGTGACTAGGTCCCAACCCTAAGGCTGGGACAGCTGCTCTCAGCTGAATTCTCATGGTACCCTAGACCAGCACTTATTACATTTTTTTTTACTCTCTTAGGTACTCCCCTATTTTCTGTGGCAAACCCTCTCAGATAATATTATTAAAGCATTTCTCACAGATATTCTCTTAACCCCTGAGGTTCTGGAAACTTTTTAGTACCCCCAGTTTGCAAGGGGATTAGATACGAATTATGAGTAGCTATCATTTACAGTCTGACCCAAGTGTAAAAATTACCTAATTATAGAGAAGAAATTATATGAATTGGTACAGGGGTATTTGCCACTCACAGTTGGAAAAACTGCTTATGTTTTGTGAATACACACTCTTGCATATTATTTAAGTGACAACACGATAGTGTAATCAACATATGAGGCAATAATCTGATGCTGCTTGATTATCAAAATAGTCTCTTCCTAATCAAGCTGTGTCTTGTTTCATAGCATGGGGTACTTGGCTTGAATGTTCAGGTTAATGAAATATTTAAAAAACGTTTCTTTTTGTGATGCACAGATTCAGACCTCTTGACAAGGAAGGCCAGTCGTAATCTTTCATCTGGGAAAGTTGGGTTCAGCATGGGAGCTGCGCTGACACAGCACCCAGCCCCACCTGACCTCTCCAAGGAAGAATTTCTCTCTGTTGGCATGTTTCAGAACAAGGCAATTCCAGATTCTCAACTTGCAATTGTTATATCAGCCTACGAAAGAACAATTGGTAAGTGTAACTTCTACTTACCACTGTGTCTAAGAATATTCCCCGTTACAATACAGCCAATCTCTATATTAAAATGTATAATCTTAATCCATAAAGATACTCAAAGTAGAGTAACCAAGGTGTGCATATCCTAGCAGAGCCTCCTCCGTGAGTGGTATATTATTGTGGGAAATACACTGATAAATAATGTAAAAATATTAAAGCATTCACTTCAAACAATATGAAGTCTTGCTGTATTCAGACATAATGCAGTTAGCTCCAGCACTTGAACTGCCCCGGAGAGGAAAGAGTTAACTCTATGCAGAAGCATAGAACATTGAGCTTGAGCTCAGTTTTCAAACCTCTGTCTGTGTTACTTCCCAGTGTAACCGTCAGATTCTTTACTCCGCCTAACAGTGAAGTCGCTCCATAGATTTCCTCTGCTCGGTTCGGTAAGAGTAAAACGTTCGGTTTAAACCGTATATTTTTTTGTTATTTTCGGATTTCCAGCCTCTGTCTACGGTACAGGTAGTGTGTAGATAGGTAGTGACTGTGTTTTATTTTGGTGAAAAAGTGGAAATTGTCTTTTTCTTTGGTTTCTTCCCGGTCGGTCCAGTTTGGAACCGACTTTGTTAAATTTATTTCTGGGATTAGTGTGGTGTTCCAGTACCGATTGGTTTCAGAAGAACTGGACATCTTCCTGGACCTAAGTCTCCACCACTCATTCACACTAGTGGGATTAGGGCCGGAGGCACTAGGACCCATCGGGAGCAAACTTTTTTGCTGGAGGGTCGGCGCGAGAGATGGCGCCGCGAGACACGGCGCCGCGAGCTGCGGCTCGAGCGTAACGACCTTCTGGCGCCGACCCTCCAACCGCTCAGTTCCTTTTTTCCCGTGCCGAAAGTGCGCTTCAGTATATGACGTCGCTTGTCTGCATGGAGTCAAACTTCAAACTAGCGCTTAGTTTTCAGTTTGTTTTTGTACATTATCACTATAGTAGTATCGCTAATTTTATTCTATTTCAAAATTTTTCTAATATCTTAAATTTAACTTACTTGAAGAAGTCTCGGCCTACTTGACGGAGTCAACCATGAGCAGGTCAGGTGACGGTAGGGAGACTTCGTATGAAAGCTGTTCAGTCAGCCGGGCTGGGTCCGGTCAACCTCCTTCTCAAGAAACTCAGCGGGGTTCCGACAACGGTCAGTCCGATGCCCGGGGGGATGGGCGGTCCCCCCGTCAGGCATAAAAATAAACGGTCGCTTTCACGGCACCGTTCGGCCTCGAGCTCTTCTTCGGCCCACAGGTCAAAAAAGAGAAGGCATCTCTCGAGGTCGCCCTCTGGTATGTCTGCGCGTCGACGGTCGGTTATCATTGCTAGTTGCCGGTCTCCTTCTTCGGAGTCGCCAACTTCTGGTAATCGTCGTCCTCGACATCGGAGCCCTCCCGCCTATAGGTAGGGCTCCAGATGAGCAGTTTCATCAGTGGCCGCTCTTAGGCGATGGGCTCGGAGGTTGGTTCTTCTGCCTGGCTGGTTGCCTCGGGCCCTCGGCCCCTCCGGCGATCAGGTAGGGCGGTTGACCTTCCTAGTCGCTGCGGCGCCTTCTTGGTGCCTCATGACCTGCTTAGGTGTTTCCCCTCACATGGCTGCGGCGCAGGGGCCACACCGATGCCTATCTCCTGGTTTTGTTTCCTCTTGCTTTCCAGGTTCCTGGGGCTTTTCCGGCGCCTTCTGGGGTCTGTTGGCTTGTCGGGCGCCGTTTTTGGTGCCGTGGGTCTTGCGGAGCCGCTCACGGGCGCTGTTGATCTGGCGGCGCGGCCGGCGGCGCCGCTTGGGTCGGCGCGGTGCTGCGTCGGGCGCTGGCCGGCTTGCGGCGCTACCGGCTTTGGCGGCGCCGTGTGGCGCCATCAGCTGGCGCCGCGTGTTGGCGGCGTCGCAGTGGCGCTCGTCGGCTTTGCGCGCGCGCCGCGTTGCGCTGCCGCTTGGGGTTTTTGGCGTGCCGCTTGGGGTCACAGGCCTCTTGGCGCCTGTAGCCTCTTGGTGCCGCCGGCCCGCTGTTATCTCGGCGCGGGGGTCCTCGGGGACTCTCCTTGTTTTTCTGATATTTCCTCCTCTCCTAATTTTCATTCCTTTCCTGTCCAAACAGTCCTTTCTGGACCATCAGGAGATGATGTTGAGCCTGACCCAGACCTTCGGTTGGGTGATGAAGTGGAGGAAACAGGATCTTTCTTTGCTACAGAGCCTGTGGTCGAGGACCTGTCCTTTAAGTCTCTGTTGAAGAACCTGAGATCCACTCTTTCTCTCCAGACTACAGACATCGATCCTGGAAGATATTAAGACTCCAGTACCTTCATGCTTGGAGATCCTACGGATTTGACTCCTCCGATCCAGCCTTCCTTCGAGACGCTGTCTCAAATGGTATGGAATAATCCTGCTCTTAATCATTCAGTGGCTAAATCCATTGATAAGAAGTATTCAGCTCCCAAGGATCGTCCTATTTTTGGCATCCCAAGCATTTTGCGGATCCTATTGTAGTCCTGGCAGAGAATGACAAGGTCGTCTTCCTCAACTACTTCAGCTCGACTTTATTAACAAAGAGTCTCGTAAGATTGATACATTAGGTAAGAGAGTCTTTGCTGCCTCCACTCTAAGTATGCGTATTGCCAGTTATCAAGGCTATTTTTCTCAGTATGAGTATATCCTGTGGCACTCTATGAAAAGAATGGTTGAAGCTCTTCCAGATTCGGACTCCAAGTCAGAGCTTCTATTGACCGTTACTAGAGGTATTGAATCCAATAACCAACAAGTCAAAGCCGCCATGGACGCTTTCGACACTGCTTCTCGTTCAGCTGCTGCAGGGATTTGTACTCGACGCCATTCCTGGCTGCGTTCTTCGGGCTTCACGAAGGATGCTCAGCAGCAGGTAATGGCGCTGCCTTTTGATGGCACCTATCTTTTCGGCCCTCAGGTGGAGCAAGCCTTAGAAGCCTCCTAAAAGACTAGATCGCCATTAAATTGGCCAGAACCTCCGCCTGCCCCTCTCGCGGGCATACGAACAGACGCCAGTTTCTTAGTCGTCAGTCCTTTCGAGGCAGAAGCAGGGAAGCTTCATAAAGCCAACCTGCCCAACCTCAGAAGAAGACGCAGCAAAGCGCAGGGGCCCAAAGCCCCAGCGCCACCTTATGAGTTGTTGGCCCAAGTTCCATCCACACTGCCCGAGATGGAACTTTCTCCGTGGAGGTCGTCTGATGTACTTCTACAACGAGTGGAAGTCCATAACTTCAACAAATGGGTCCTTCGGATAATTGTGAGGTTACTCTTCAATTCCCCCAAATTGTCCTCCCAGACGACAACCCAGGTTGTCGGCTTCTCAGTCAGACCTCCTCACCACCGAGATCGAGGGCCTTCTGAACAACAGGGCAATAGAACTGGTGCCTCCGCATTTGCGGAACACAGGGTTCTACTCCCATTTCTTTCTGGTTCCAAAGAAAACTGGGGATGCGCCCATTCTAGACCTCAAGAAACAATTCCTCCCCAGGGAGAAATTCAAAATGATTTCCCTATGTACCCTGTTACCCTTGCTGCATCAGGACGACTGGCTGGCCTCTCTGGATATGCAGGATGCGTACCAGCATATCCCCGTCCACCCGACCCACCGCAAGTTCCTCAGGTTTGTAGCTTTGGGTCAGCATTATCAGTTCAGAGTCCTGCCTTTTGGGCTATCCTGTGTTGTGCAGTTCTCGCGGCGCATCTCAGGAAAGGCGGACTCCGAGTCTTTCCCTACCTGGACGATTGGCTTCTAGCAAGCCCGTCCAGCCAAGGGACTTTGGAAGCCGTGCAAACGACTTCTCGTCTTCTCACGTCCATGGGAGCTCTGCTGAATCTGAAAAAAATCCCAACTGCAGCCCTCCCAGAGGCTCCTTTTCTAGGGACGCTCTAGTCACCTCTTCCGCAAGGCTTTCCTTCCAGAGGACAGAAGACTCGACATCCTTCGGATGGCCCGTTACATCGGGAGAACCAATCGGTTACAGCTCTCGATGCAACACATGTTGGGTCTCATGGCGCCTCGGTGTTCTCTGTACCCCTGGCCCGTTGCACATGAGAACCACCCAATGGATGCTCTCCACTCAGTGGTCTCCGACCTCTCACCCCCAGTCTTATCCCATCAAGGTGACGCAACCCCTTCGAAGGTCTCTCACCTGGTGGTCTCAAGAGAGCAATCTCCTCAAAGGGTTCCCTTGCTCTTCCGACCATCAGATCTCCATCACCACAGACGCATCGCCACGGGATGGGGAGCTCACTGTCTCTCCCTCCACACTCAAGGTGTATGGACTCCGTCTCGAATCTCATCTCCACATAAATGTCTTGGAGGTGAGAGCGGTCCTCTATGCGATCCAAGCTCTGAAGGATGTCCTTTGTCACAAGAACATTCTCTTCAAACGACAGCAAAGCTGTGATGTATTACATCAAGCAAGGCGGTGCTCACTCTTATCCCCTTTGCAGGGAAGCAATGAGGGTATGGGAGTGGTGCTTGGAGCACAAGTCCACTTCCCTTGCAAGTCAGTCTCTTGACCCAGGGTTCGTTGGTCCATCCCAACCTGAAATCACTTCACCTTCATGCTTGGCTCCTGAAGAGATAGAAGTGAATCGGTTCAACGCCTCCCGAGTTCTCGAGCATCCTTCTGGCTGCTCGGGAGCCAGCCACACGAAACATACGATCCAAATGGAAGCGTTTTTCTCTGTGTGCAAAGTCCTCTTGAACCCCTTTCCTGTCCTCCTGACAAGGTTCTGGAGTATCTTTTGGACCCATCTAACTCAGGTCTTCAGTACTCCACAGTTAAAGTTCACCTTAGTGCCATCTCAGCGTTCCATGAGCTGGTTTCATCCCTGACTCTGGCTCAGTTACCTATGGTGAAGAGATTTCTTAAGGATTCTTCATACCAGACCCCTGTTAAGCGTCCAGTTGCAGCCTGGGACATTAACCTGGTGCTGGACATGCTCACTCAGAAGCCTTTGAACCCTAGCTACCTGTGAGCTAAAATTTCTTACCTGGAAGACTGCCTTCCTGGGGGCCATTACCTCACCCGAAGAGTCTCTGAGATACATGCCCTGGTTACAGACCCTCCGTATACTGTCTTCCATAAAGACAAAGTAGTTCTCCGTACTCATCCAAAATTTCTTCCCAAGGTTGTGTCAGAATTCCATCTAAACCAACCTCTGGTACTTCCCGCTTACTTCGCTAATTTCCAAAATGAAGGGGAACGAGCTCTTCATTCCTTGGATGTTAAGAGAGCCTTGCGGTTCTATTTGGACAGAACCCAGGATGTTCGCAAGACTCAACAACTCTTTGTTTCTTTCAGCGACACCCGGCTGGGTCAACCTGTCGCTATCAGATGCATCTCCTCATGGTTAGTGGCATGCCTCGACATTGCTACTCTATGGCTCAGGTTAAATTAGAAGGTAGAGTACGCTCACTCTACTAGGCGGTCGTGGCATCCTGGCGGAAATTGCTAATGTTCCAATTGCAGATATCTGCAACGCCGCCACCTGGAGCTCAGTGCATGCCGTTAGCACTATGCACTGGACGTTCATGCCAGGCGACATTCCGCATTCGGCAGAACCATCCTTAATGGGCTTCTACCTTAGACATGTGAGCTCTGGCTCTCCTGCCGCCCTTTTGGGGGATTATCAGCTTGGTACTCTCCCACTAGTGTGAATGAGTGGTGGAGACTTAGGTCCAGGAAGATAGGAAAATTACGTACCTACCGTAATTCTTGATCTTCTTGGACGAGTCTCCACCACTCATTCACACGCCCACCCTCCATCCCCCGAGCTCACCGCTGTGTTGGTCTTCACTGCCTCAAATCTTTAGGCTGTGAGGACTTCTTTACTGACCCTTCTTACACGGGTCGTACGGACTATCTTATGTCCGTGTTTTTAATGTTACAGTTACTCTTTACGTTAGTTGCGCTGCACCTCCTTGGTAAAAAAGGTACTGAGGCGGTTGGAGGGTCGGCGCCGAGAAGGTCGTTACCGCTCGAGCCGCAGCTCGCGGCGCCGTGTGTCGCGGCGCCATCTCTCGCGCCGACCCTCCAGCAAAAAAGTTTGCTCCCGATGGGTCCTAGTGCCTCCGGCCCTAATCCCACTAGTGTGAATGAGTGGTGGAGACTCGTCCAAGAAGATCAAGAATTACGGTAGGTATGTAATTTTCCTTTTTTGATGGTTCTTTTAAAAAGCCCTTGACATGGTTTGTAACCGATCGATTGTTATATTACCTGGCTTGAAAGCTGCAATAGGGTAATTTGTTAGGTTGGCCATGTCTGAGAAACCCAAAAAGAAAACCAGTCCCACTGGGTTTCAACACTGTACTGAGTGTGGGGAGGCCTTTGCTAAGGCTGACCCCCACCTCATCTGTGTTTATTGTCTGGGGTTTGACCACCTCAAGTCAGACTGCCAAATCTGTAAAACTTTCCTAAATCCACTCTAGATAAAAGACTGAGTAGGCTGAAGGAAAGGGAGGCCGAAAAGTCCGTAGATCCAGATGGCCAGCCTGGTTCGAGTGCGGCCGAATCTGAGGAGGTGCCTTCTGACCTAGGCGATACCTCCTCGGGCAAAAGGAGAGCTGACCCCGAGGAGTCGGTTCCATCAAAGAAAAAGCACAAGTCTGCCGGTTCGGATCCTGTATCCCACTCTCCAACCATGGACGAAATAGCCAAAGCGATTAATATTGTCCAATCGCTTAGACCGGTTCCATCCAAACCGGTACCGCCAGTTCGGCGGTCAGTTCAGTCGGATCCATCTCCTCCAGATTATGACCCAGATACTTATTATGAGGAGTGGGAGGGAGACGAAGACTATCTCGGTGATGATGGCGATGATGATGACGATGAAGGGGGTCTGGATGTGCCCATTGAACCGGACATCTCCCCAGACAGGCCCTCAGGTGTCTCTCCTCCCAGCCTCTCTGAGTTCCCTTCACACTTTTTGTTCTACAAAAAGGTGGCACAAACTTCACAGCTTCCCTTGGTTAAAGCCACAGAGGAGGATGAAGAGCTTGATTTTGTGGAAATGATGGACATCCCAGAGTCCAAAAAGCTGTCTATCCTTTTTCATAAATCCTTGGGGAAACAGACACACAAAATTTTACAAACTCCTAATTCAGTTCCTCCGGTGGATAAGAGAATGGACAGGAGGTATGTGTTATCAGGCTCAGCTGCAGAGTTCACTTATAGTCACTGCAGCCATGTTGGGGTAGTACAGGCTGCAGCCTGTGACAGGGCTAACATTCCTTTGGCATCACACCCCCCGGATAAGGACTCCAGGAAAGTGGATGCTATGGCCAAAAAACAGTATTTGGCATCCTCTTTGGGACTCAGGCAGGCTACTTATATGGCCTACACAGTGAGGTACCAGAAATCCAGATGGGGTACAGTTCTGGAACTGGCTAAACAGGCCTCTCCCCAGCTAGCCAAGGAGCTGGAGATGGTGGCTGCTGATGGAATTGAGGCATCCAATATGCAATTTCATGCTCCTGTGGACTCCAGTGATGTGGCATCTAGAACTATGGCTACATCTGTGTCTCTCAGAAGACATGCTTGGCTCAGATGTACTAGCCTTTCACAGGATAACCAGATTAAGGCCATGGATGTTCCTGTAGTAGGTAACTCTCTGTTTGGGGAGCAGACAGAGGCTTACATGAAGAAAATGGATGAATACAGGACCACTTACAGGAGTGCACAGGCCAAGGAAAGGCAGGCCACTCCGCACAAGCAGCAGTCTAGGGGCAGGGGCAGGCCCTTTCAAAGACCTTTTTACCAAGCATAGGCCTCCTCTCCCTTCCCACAGTAGGGGTTCTTCAGAGGGAGGGTGGGGGATAAGCAGGGCTGCTCCCTCCTCCTTCTCTCAGTCTAAGGCTCCTGCCAAGCAGACACCTTGATGTGTCAGCCCAGGTCAAGTCCCCATTTCTAGTAGGAGGCAGGCTGGCTTACTACTTCCAGGCCTGGAGGTCTGTGACCCCAGACAAGTGGGTCCTGGAAGTAGTAAGCCAGGGACTGACACTCGGCTTCAAAAAATTTCCAAAAAAGAGGGCCAAGTCTTTTCCACCTGCATCAGTCTCAGAAACCCTTGCCCTAGAGGCAGAGGTTTCCTCTCTTCTAGCTCTCAGAGCTATACAGAAAGTTCCTACTCAGCACAAGGGAAAAGGACTGTATTCCAGGTACTTCCTTACCCCAAAGAAAACAGGGGAGTGGCGATCTATCCTAGACCTAAGGTATCTGAACAAACACATTTCAAAGCCTAAATTTAAAATGGTAACTCTGGGAATAATCCTTCCCTCTCTAAGGCCAGGGGATTGGCTAGCATCTCTGGACCTCAAGGATGCCTACTTCCATATTCCTATCAGGTGCTCCCACAGAAAATACCTCAGGTTCGAGTTGCCTTCAGGCCATTACCAATTCAGAGCCATGAAATCTGGCCTGACATCAGCTCCAAGGGTGTTCACAAAGTGCTTTGCAGTAGTGATGGCTTACCTCAGAAGACAGGGTATCACCATCTTCCTGTATCTGGACGACTGACTTTTAGTGGGTCAGTCACCTTTACAGATCAAGTCAGCTCTTCAAACTACCCAGGACCTTTTCAACTCCCTGGGGTTTCTTCTCAGTCTTCCAAAGTCTGTACTCGAACCAGTTCAACTTCTCACCTTTATAGGCATAGAGTTGGACACTGTACAAGCAAAAGCCTTCCTTCCCCTGGCAAGGGTAAAGGCCCTAGTGGATCTCACTTCCTCCTTTCGACCTCAGGTCTCCCGCCCAGCAAGACAGTTCCTTCAGCTCCTGGGCCACAAGGCAGCTTCCACAGCTGTGGTGCAGGGAGGAAGGTTCCAGATGAGGGACATTCAGGTTCATCTGAGGTCTTTTTGGTCTCAAAAGAAGGATTCACTTACCAAACTGATTCCAGTGACTCAGACTCTGGCCTAAGCTCTCCAGTGGTGGCTGGACCAGGACAACCTCAGACAAGGGGGTTCCATTTCTCTCTCAAGTCCCTTCAGTAGTTCTAACTACGGATGCTTCTCTCCTAAGGTGGGGAGCCCACCTGGGAGCCCTGACAGCTCAGGGGCTCTGGTCTCCACAAGAGTCTCTCCTTCATATCAATCTCCTGGAACGCAGGGCAGTTTTCCTAGCCCTGCAGAGCTTCTCGGATTCAGTCAAGGGCAAGGTAGTCCAAGTCAGAACGGACAACACCACCACAATGTGGTAATCAACAAGCAGGGAGGCACTCAGTCCTCGACCTTGTGCACAGAAGCCATGAAGTTGTGGTCTCTGGCCTATTCTCTTCAGACTTCTCTGGTAGCAGTTCACCTTCCCGGGAAGGACAATGTACTAGCAGATGCTCTGAGCAGAATTTCACAGGGACATCACAAATGGTCCCTGGATCATCACATCCTGAAGGTCATCTTCTCCAGGTGGGGCACTCCAGAGATAGATCTCTTTGCAGCACCGGACAATCATCAACTTTGTCTGTTTTGTTACAGACCTCCAGTCCTGGGGACGGTTCCCCAGGATGCTCTCTTTTTGGACTGGAAGGGCAGGTTTCTCTATGCCTTCCCTCCCTTCCCTCTGCTGTTCAGCGTTCTGATCAAAATCAGGACTGAACCGTGCACAGTGATACTGGTGGCTCCAGATTGGGCCAGACAGCCTTGGTATCCTCTACTGCTGTCCATGTCAGTGTCACGTCCCCTGTCTCTGCCCAGGACATACAGTCTCCTATCCTCCTCCCAGGGGCGGATCTGGTAACCCAATCTCCAGTCTCTCAATCTCAAGGCCTGGCTCTTGAATAGTTAGAATATGCAGCTCTACACCTTTCTCAGGGGAGTTCTGGATATTTTGAAGGTCTCCAGGAAACCTTCCACTAGAAAAACTTACAACTCCAAATGGAAAAGGTTCAGTATTTGGTGCTCTCAGAAAGGCATCCTGCCCAATTCTGCAGACATTTCCACAATCTTAGACTATCTAGTTCATCTCAATGGTTTAAGCCTTAGGTCTGCCACGCTGAAAGTTCATAAAGCAGCTGTCTCTACATTCCTCTTAGCGGGCAAGGGCTCTTCCCCTGGCATCTCATCCTGTTTTCAGGAAGTTGTTCAAAGGTCTGGTTCACATTAACCCTCCCTTTAGGGAGCCCACTACGCCTTGGGATCTTAATGTCTGCATAGCTCAGCTAATACAGCCACCCTTTGAACCTCTGGCTTCGGCTGAATTGAAGTACTTGACCTGGAAAACTGTGTTCCTGGTAGCTATTACTTCTGCCAGGTGGATTACTGAGTTACAGGCTCTGTCAGTGGAACCTGACTTCATCTCCTTCCATAGGGACAAAGTGGTCTTAAGAACCAATAGGAGGTTCTTGCCCAAAGTGGTATCAGATTTTCATCTGAACCAGTCTGTATCTCTCCCTGTGTTTTTTCACTGACCGTTCTTCTTCAGGTGAAAGAGGGTTACACAGTCTGGATGTTAAGAGGGCCCTTAGCTACTACATTGAGCATACTAAGGCACATAGAAATGACTGTCTTCGATTGTTTCTCACTTATGATGAAGTGGGGAAAGGTAAGCCTGCCACTAAGAGAACTATTGCCAGGTGGATTGTTTCTTGTATACAATTTTGTTGTGACAAGTTGGGTAGGATGCCCCCCTTTAGGCCTGAGGGCTCACTCGACTAGGGGTACAGCTGCTTCTATAGCTGCAGCCAGATGTATACCTTTGTTAGAGAGCTGTAAAGTAGCCACCTGGAAAACAGTACATACTTTCACCAAGCATTACTCCCTGGACATCCAGGCTAGGAGTGATGCTAGGTTTGGTACAGCAGTACTGCAGAGCCTCTTCCCAAAGTAGGTTCTGTATTCCCTCCTCCATAGGGAACTGCTTGGTAGTCTGCATTATGTCTGACTACAGCAAGATGTCATGTTGTTTGAAGAAAAAATTATTCACCATAGTAATGTTGTTTCTTCTAATGGAGTCTTGCTGTATTCAGACCCCCCCCCCGCCTACCGTCTCAGAACCTGGTTTTGGGAAGTGGGCTGGCAGGTACAGTGTTGCACCTCAGGTGTGTACCTTGTACCCTCCCTCTTGGGTGGGGTAGATGTTATTATTTTTCTGGTGTTTTACTTAAATATTGTCACTACCTTTCCTTCTTGGATTCTCGACTTGAGTCTTTTGGGGCCCAAAAATAAATCTTTTGCCCTTTGGCTATATTTTGAACAATTTCCATACTATAGTATATTAGTTTGCTCGTAAGAATCTGACAGTTACACTGGGAAGTACCGCAGACAGAGGTTTGAAAACCAAGCTCAAGCTCAACGTTCTATGCTTCTGCATAGAGTTAACGCTTTCCTCTCTGGGGCAGTTCAAGTGCTGGGGCTAACTGCATTATGTCTGAATACAGCAAGACTCCACTAGAAGAAACAACATTACTATGGTGAGTAATTTTTTCTTTATTATGTTGTGGACATTCTGTTAACGCTGGCGTGTTGTTCCAAGCTTGTCTGAATTCAAATAACCTTACAATATTATTTTCCCCACATTCACACCATGCTAGATGAAACCCATCTTTACCTTTTTTTCAATATAATGGGAAGTCTTGGTGTGCGTGATGTAACCTCTTCAATCTGCCTACTGCACTTTTCCTTTTTGATTGCTTTGAAATACTCTTGTTTTTTTCACCCTTGCTTAGGGTCCCTTGCTAATGCTGACTTGTTCCCAGCTGTTAGTCATTTGCAGTGACTAATTATGTCTAGAACTTTGTGACATTAGCTGATCATACTAAGGAAAGGTGAGCAAAAAGGCAAATTGCCTACATTGAGCTCCTATCCTGTAAGTAAGCAATAAGACATGACGAGGTGTGGGTTATGGCCTGATAAGAGCACGCCCCAGGTGCATTATGAGGCACGAGGCGCTTGCGCCGAGTGTCTTTAACCTGGAAGTGTCTTATCAGGCCATAACCCACACCTCGAGTGTCTTATTATGCTTTATAAAATGGGCACCCTCCACACAAGTTTTTTTTTTTTTAAAGAAGAACAGAGACAAAACATTATTAATATAAAAAGGTTTAACAGATGAAATCATGAAAAATAGTCCCCCTATTGCAGCACTGGAGGGCTGCATATCCATTATATTTGGCCATCATTGCTGATTTTAGTAGCTTTACAGACTCTCTTGGATTTATTTTGTATCAAGTTTTTAAAAATTATAACAGGTTTGGGTCTGCTGTTTTATTTCTAAGCTGCTGACACACTCAGTCACCAGTAAGGACAATTTGTGTGAAACTGCATTTGAAAGTCACGGGCTTTCTTTTCTCAGTTTGTTGCGCCTAGTTTTCACAATGGGTAGTTGAAGACAGGTCTTAAGTAAAAAAGTGTTTTACCCAGTTCATCAATTAATTTTATGAAAGCTAGCTGACAAGGCTTGTCTATGTGTGTTGACTTCAGCCGTTACATTACGCTTTCAAGCCCCGCTTGAGTCGGATCGAGCGTGTCCCTTTGCGCCACCGTATGGAGCGGTTTATGGTTTATTAAACAGATCGAGGGAGCCGTTGGGCATCTTTTTACTTTACTTGATGGATTTGGGGTTTTATGGAATGGGGGCTGAAGACTGGAGAGCGTTAGTGATACAAACGGATTACAGATGGGTGAATGTTCAGCGTTTGAAACAGCAAGAGCTGTAATCAGGTACCGGAGCAACGTGTAGCGTGAAAATCAAAATTAACGTTAAAAATATTGTGGTTTTGCTTATGTGCAAAAGGGGGGAATTCAATGTTCTTAGTAGACTGAGTGGTGCATTTGTAGTGTCTCTGTTGTTTGGGTACTGCTTTACAGCGCGGTGGTGTGTGACGGTCTGGTCCAGCTCGGTCACTACGGGGCAGAGACTACGTCTGCACATTGATCTTTGTTGTAAGGTGTCCTGACTGGCCGAAGAGGTGCCGGTTGGCACAATATCTCCTGATAAGGACACGGCCAGAAGTACCTCTCGGCCAATCAGGACAAACAAAATTGTCGACCCATTTTATAATCCCTAATAATAGCTCATCTCGTTATCCTTAAGCCATGTGTCCAGTTTACTTTTAAAAACAGATTTATTTTTACCGAGTATGATTTCTACTAGTAGAGCATTCAATGGATTTACCACCCTTTGAGAGAAATAATATTTTCTTCTCAGTATTATATCGAAAACACCGTATTTGTAATGGGTGACCTCTCGTTTCTATTTTTCTTGTTTAAAATCGAAACCTATTTCATTTAATAAGTATGGATCATTTATTATATCCCACATTAAAAGCAAATCACCTCGTAATCTGTGCTGTTCAAGAGACATGAGGTTTAAGCTACTAAGTCGATCTTCATAATATTATTCACCCAGTCCATTTCTTAATTTAGTAAACTTTCTCTGTATCTTTTCTGTTTGCATTATATCACATTTCTTATATGGGCACCAAAATTGGGGGCAGTAGTCCAGGTGAGGGTGGACGTAAGACCTATACAAGGGTTACAGAACTTTTGCTGATCTAGATTTAGTCCTGATTGACCAAATTATTTTATTTGCTTTACCAACTATGTTCTTTATTTGTTGTGTATGCAATAAATTATTATTCATATAAACCCCAAGATCTTTTTCTGTAGTGATTGTCTGAAGTTGTTTTTCCCATGGAACACAGTCATGGGCAAGGTTATTTACACCTGAATGCATGGTCTTGCTTTTTCCTAGGTTAAAAATCATGCCTCACTCAGTAGCTCAAGCATTTATATTGATCAAGGCCAGGATTCACAAAGGGAGCGTAAAGTGGGCACAAATGTTTGCGCTGCATTTCCCGGCTGCGCTAGTGGGCAATGGAGCTATTTATAGTCGGATAGCCCACTGAACTGGAGCCAGCAGGGGCAGTGCCAACCCAGGAAAAGAATTGGAATACCCAGTAGCACTGTCCCCACAGTCAGCCAGGAAGATGGCCCCGCAGCCAATAGCGCTCAGGCATTAAAGTATTATTCAACAGAGCCATGCAAATGAGCCCATTGGGCTTGCAAGGCACTAGTGGCCATTAGCATGCACATTATGGGCTCATTTGTATGCCATTAGTGTGGTGGTGTGCATCCTCCCCCCCACCGGCTTAAGTCCCATGCAGCCACATTCCCCCATAGTCCAGTGTTGCCCACCCCTACCCCGATCATGGACCTGACAGTAAGAAAAAAGTGTATTCCATTGTGTATGGTCCCTCCCCAGTCCCCAATCTCCTGATCACCCACCCATTGTTAATATGAATAGACTTTCAAAGTGTAGGGTCCCACCCTGGTCCCCAATTACCCACCCGGTAATAAAATAAAATAGTTTCCATAGTGTAATGGTCCCTGATCGCCCGATTACCCACCCAGTAATAACATAAAATTGTTTCCATAGTGTAATGGTTCCCTCCCCTCCCCCTGGTCCCTGATTTCCTGATTACTCACCTAGTAATAAAATAGTTTCCATAGAGTAGTGGTCCCCACAGTTCCCGATCACCCGATTCAAACAACATGAAGTCTTGCTGTATTCTGACATATTGCAGTGAATTCCAACCTTTGAACTGCCCCGGAGATGAAAGAGTTAACTTTCCATGCCAGGCATGGAACGCTGAGCTCGAGCTCGGTTGAGACTCTTTCTGTTGCTGTTTGAACTCAAACCGTCAGATTTTTTACTCCGCCTCACTGAACAGTCGCTCTGGAGATTTCTCTTTTGTTCGGTTCAAGTTTGTTGGTTAAAGTGCCGTTTTCTCAGTTTTCGACCAAATTTAATCAGTTTCCTGTCGGTTTAGTCTCTGTCTGTGGTATCGTGAGTACTAGATAGGTTTATTTTCTTGTTCTTCTGTGTGGAACTTGTAAACGTGGGATCGGTTCGGTTTGAACTGATCAGGTTGTTCAAAAAAAGTTTATTCTACTTTTAGAGTGTGGTAACCGGTCCTTATCAGTTCTAAAAAAAACGGATTTCATTACGTTTTTTTCCAACGACCCGTAACACGGTCAGGAACCGATAAGGGTGTCTTGCCTGGCGGATTGCCGCAAAAAGGGTAAGTTTTTGTTAGGACTGGACATGTCTGAGAAACCCAAAAGAAAAACCGGGCCCACTGGGTTTCATCACTGTAGTGTGTGTGGGGAAGCCTTTGCTAAGGCTGATCCCCACACCACCTGTGTTTACTGACTGGGGTTTGACCACCTCGATTCAGACTGCCAGATTTGCAAGAATTTTCCTGCAGCTACCCTGGAAAGAGAGTTGGTAGGCTCAGGGAAAGGGAGGCCAAGAAGTCCGCTGACCCGGATGGCCAGCCCGGTTCGGTTCCAACCGAACCAGAAGGAGTGCCCTCTGACCAGGGCGAAACTTCTTCGGGCCAAAGGAGAACTGACTCCAAGGAGTCGGTTCTGGTTAAAAGAAAAAGAAGGGATAAATCAGCCAGTGCAGATCCACAAATTCTTTCTCCGACCACTGATGAAATAGCCAAAGCGATAAGGATTGTTCAGTCGCTAACCCCGGTTCCGACCGAACTGGCACCATCAGGAAGGGGCTCGGTTCGTTGTTCCCCGGTTCCAGACTATAATTTAGAAGATTTTTATGAACCGGAGGAGGAGGAAGGAGAGTATGAGGATAGTGATGGTGATTACAAAAGTCTGGATGTGCCTATTGACCTGGACATCTCCCCAGACAGTCCTTCAGGGGTTTCTCCTCCCAGGCTTTCTAAGTCCCCTTCCCATTTTATGTTCTACAAAAAAGTGGCTGAAACTCTTCAGCTTCCTATGGAAGAAGCTGTGGACGATGAGGAGGAGCCTGACTATGTTGAAATGATGGATATCCCAGAGTCCAGGAGGCTGTCTATTCCCCTTCATAAGTCCTTTGGGAAACAGACAATAAAAATTTGAAAGACTCTTAATTCTATACCTCCTGTGGACAAGAGATATACTCTTTCAGGCTCAGATACGGAGTTCCTTACCCAGCAATGCAGCCATGTTGGGGTAGTACAGGCTGCTGCCTGTGATAAGGCAAATATACCCTTGGCTTCACACCCCCCAGATAAGGACTCCAGGAGGACTGATGCCATGGCAAAGAAACAGTACATGGCAGCATCCTTGGGACTCAGGCAGGCTAATTATATGGCCTATACAGCTAGATATCAGAAATCTAGATGGGACACTGTACTGGCTTTAGCTAAACAGGTCCTCTGGCCAGCTTGCCAAGGAGCTGGAGCAGGTGGCTGTGATGGTATTGAGGCATCCAAGGTGCAGTTCCATGCTGCAGTGGACTCCAATGATGTTTCATCTAGAGTCATGGCTACATCTGTGGCCCTTCGTAGGATGGCTTGGCTCAGATGTACTAGCCTGTCTCAGGATACCCAGACTAAGGCCATGGATTTTCCTGTTGTGGGTAATTCTCTGTTTGGGGAGCAAACAGAGAACTACATGAAGAAAATGGATGAACACAGGACCACCTATAGGAGTGCTCAGGCCAAGGAAAGGCAAGCCACTCCTCAGAGGCAGCATTCCAGGGGCAGGGGCAGGCCTTTTCATAGGCCTTTCTACCAAGCCCAGGCCTCCTCTTCTGCTTGTGCTCATAGGGGGTTCTTTAGAGGGAGAGGCAGACGGGGTACAAGCAGGCCTGCTTCCACCCCTCAACCTAAAGCCCCTGCCAAACAGGCACTCTGATGGGTCTGCCAGGGCCGATTCTCCACCACCTGTAGGGGGCAGGCTGGCTTACTTTGTCCAGGACTGGATGTCTTTAACATCAGACAAATGGGTCCTGGAAGTAGTAAGCCAGGGACTGGTTCTCAGCTTCAAAAAATTTCCAAAGAAGAGAACCAGATCCTTTCTACCTGCAAATCCTTCAGAGGCACTTGCCCTAGAGGCAGAGATCTCTTCCCTGTTGGCTCTGAGAGCCATAGAGAGGGTTCCACTCCTACACAAAGGGAAAGGATTGTACTCCAGGTACTTCCTAACCCCCAAAAAGACAGGATAATGGCGGCCCATCCTGGATCTCAGATATTTAAACAAGCACCTTTTAAAGCCAAAGTTCAAAATGGTGACTCTGGGAATAATTTTACCCTCTCTAAGGCCAGGGGACTGGCTAGTCTCCCTGGACCTCAAGGATGCCTATTTCCATATTCCCATCAGAAGCTCCCACCGAAAGTACCTCAGGTTCGAGCTGCCCTCAGGCCATTACCAATTCAGAGCAATGCCCTTCGGCATAACTTCTGCTCCAAGGGTGTTCACAAAATGCCCGGCAGTAGTAGTTGCCTTCCTAAGGAGAAAAAGGATCACCATCTTTCCATACCTGGACGACTGGCTCATAGTAGGCCAGTCTCCAGACCAAGTCAAGTTACACCTACAGATAACTCAGCAACTGCTTACTTCTCTAGGTTTCCTTCTGAATCTTTCAAAGTCCGTTCTAGAGCCTGTGCTGCTCCTCACCTTCATGGGGCAGAGCTGGATACAGTAAGGGCAAGAGCCTTCCTTCCCCTGGACAGGGCAAGGACCCTTATCTCACTGGCCTCTTCATTCACCCTCCAGGTGTCTCGACCAGCAAGACATTTTCTGCAGCTCCTGGGGCACATGGCTGCTTCTACAGCAGTGGTGCAGGGAGCAAGATTTCAGATGAGGGACATCCAGTTCTATTTGAGAGCCTTCTGGTCTCAGAAAAAGGACCCTCTGACCAAACTGATTCCAGTGACTCGAACCCTGATCCAGGCATTACAGTGGTGGCAGGATCAGGACAGTCTAAGGCAGGGAGTTCCTTTTGTCACTCAGTCTCATTCTCTATTCCTTACTACAGATGCCTCCCTCTTGGGCTGGGGAGCCCACTTGGGGGACATGACCACCCAAGGGTTGTGGTCTCCTCAGGAGTCTCTGCTTCACATCAATCTATTAGAACTCAGAGCAGTGTTTCTAGCACTTCAAGCTTTTTCCAAGTCTGTTCAGAACAAAGTAGTTCAGATCAGGACAGACAATACCACCACAATGCGGTATATCAACAAGCAAGGGGGCACTCAGTCTACGGCCTTGTGCACAGAGGCAATTAAGTTATGGTCTCTGGCCTATTCCCTGAACACTTCTCTTACAGCAGTACACCTCCCAGGCAAGGACAATGTCCTGGCAGATGCTCTCAGCAGGATATCTCAGGACCATCACGAATGGTCCCTGGATCCCCTGGTTTTGAAGGTGATCTTCTCCAGATGGGGCACACCACAGGTAGATCTTTTTGCAGCCCCAGACAATCACCAACTTCCTCTCTTTTGCTGCAGGCCCCCAGTGTTGGGCTCAGTCCCCCTGGATGCCCTAACTCAGTTGGGAAGGGAAGTTCCTGTATGTTTTCCCCCCTTCCCTCTCCTGTTCAAGGTGTTAGTCAAAATCAGGTCTCAACTCTGCAAGGTGATTCTGATTGCTCCAGACTGGGCCAGACAGCCCTGGTACCCTCTCTTGTTGTCCTTAGCAGTCCACCTTCCCCTGTCTCTTCCCAGGAATTACAACCTGTTAACATGTGCTCAGGGGAGGGTTTGGTATCCGAATCTCAAATCTCTCAACCTCAAGGCCTGGCTCTTGAAGAGTTAGAGTTTGCTGATTTACACCTCTCTCAAGGTGTTCTGGATATCTTAAAGGCTTCTCGGAAGCCTTCTACCAGAAGCACTTACAACTCCAAGTGGAAAAGATTTTCTATATGGTGCTCTGGGAAGCATATTTCTCCAGAGTCTGCTGGTCTGCCCACAGTCCTTGACTATATGGTTCATGTTAATAGCTTGGGACTCAGACCAGCTACACTAAGAGTGCATCTGGCAGCTGTCTCTGCCTTCCTTTCAGCAGGCAAACACTCTTCCCTTTCAGCTCATCCTGTATTTTCAAAATTTTTTCAAGGGATTGCATCATGCCAATCCTCCCTTCAGGGCCCCTGCCCCTGCTTGGGACCTTAATGTTTGCATTGCTCAGCTTATGCAACCCCCTTTTGAGCCTTTGCCCTCAGCAGAGCTTAAGTACTTGACTTGGAAAACTGTTTTCTTGGTGGCCATCACTTCTGCCAGACGTATAAGTGAGTTACAGGCCCTGTCAGTGGAGCCTGATTTTATCTCTTTCCATAGAGATAAGGTGGTCCTCAGGACTAATAGGAAGTTTTTGCCTAAGGTGGTTTCAGATTTCCACCTTAACCAGTCTATGTCTCTTCTGTTTTCTTCACTGACCATTCCTCCTCTGGGAGAGGAGGCTGCACAGTTTGATGTGAAAAGGGCCCTAGCTACTACATAGAGCGCACCAAGGGTCACAGGTTTGACTCCCTCCAACTGTTCCTCACTTAGGGCGAGGTTCGTAAGGGAAAACCTGCCACTAAGAGATCTATTGCCAGGTGGATTGTCTCTTGCATTCAGTTTTGCTATGAAAAACTAGGTAGGATCCCACCCTCAGGCCTGAGGGCTCACTCTACCAGAGGTACAGCTGCTTCCCTGGCTGCTGCCAGGGATATTCCTATCTTAGAGATTTGTCAAGCAGCCACCTGGAAAGCAGTACACACTTTTACCAAGCATTACTGCTCTGGATATCCAGGCTGGAGTGATGCTAGGTTTAACACAACAGACGCTAGAGCACCTATTTCCTAAGTAGGTTCTGTCCCTCCTCCATTGAGGGTACTGCTTGGTAGTCTGCAATATGTCAGAATACAGCAAGACTTCATGTTGTTTGAAGAAAAAATTACTCACATTAGTAATGTTGTTTCTTCTAATGGAGTCTTGCTGTATTCTGACCACCCCCCCCCCCCATCTCAGAACCTGGTTTTTGGGATGTGGGTGGGCAGTAACAGTGTTGGCACTCGGGAGGTGCCCCCACTCCTTCTTTTCTCAACCCTTTAGTTTGGGTGTGTGGGTGCTGTGTTTTGTTTTATTTTTTGGGTTTCCTGACCTGAGTCTTTGTTTTGGGACCAAAAAATCTTTTTATTATATTTAGTAAGCCAGCTGGCTGGTGTAAGTTTACAGTTTCCACAGGACACCCAGTGAGTAAGGCCTCGAAGATCTGACGGTTTGAGTTCAAACAGCAACAGACAGAGTCTCAACCGAGCTCGAGCTCAGCGTTCCATGCCTGGCATGGAAAGTTAACTCTTTCATCTCCGGGGCAGTTCAAAGGTTGGACATCACTGCAATATGTCAGAATACAGCAAGACTCCATTAGAAGAAACAACATTACTAAGGTGAGTAATTTTTTCTTACCTACCCAGTAATAAAATAATTAATTTTCCATAGTGTAGGGTCCCACCCTGTTGCCCAATCACCCACCAGGTCTGAAAATGAATAGCTTTCCATAGTGTAGTGGTTCCCCCAACCCCCCACCCATTCCGGTATTCACAGACCACCCCACTCTCCCCAAGAGGACCACTACACTATGGAAACTATATATTTTTTTATTAGTAATTTTTGTATTTTTCCCCCTTTTTTGCTCCCCAGACCCCAGGACCCTGGCAGACATGCATGTGCATGGAGATGCACATGCATGCCAGGTACTGGCTTGGCCCTTTCTGCCCCACCCCTGGTAGTCACCACTACCCCCTCCCACCGATACTTCCCATCGGACCTCCACCTGATGGGAGCGGAACTGTGGGGGGGGGCAGACAACCACCCCGGGAGAGGAAAGCCACCTTCTGGACGTTAAACCCGCTCCCCCCCCGCCAGCTCCCCGATAATCCGAGGTTGTTCCCGAGGAAACTATTTTATGTTATTACCGGGTGGGTAATCAGGCGATCGGGGACCAGAGGGTTCTCTACACTATGGAAACTATTTTATTTTATTACCGGATGGGTAATTGGGTGATCGGGGACCGGGGGGGGGGCCACTACACTATGGAAACTATTTTATGTTATTACTGGATGGGTAATCAGGTGCTTGGGGACCTGGGTGGGACCCTACACTATTGAAAATACATTATTTTATTATCGGGTGTGCAGTCGGGGACGGGTGTAGGACACTACACTATAGAAGTTGTTTCTTTTTATTATCAGGTCAGTGATTGGGGACAGGGTGGGATACTACACTATGGAACATTATTTTTCTCATTCTCGTGGGTGATTGAGGATGGGGGGTCCACAGTACCTCCACCAACCACTAGGGTTGCATGGATTACCACCAGGTTTTTTCCACAGTAATTTGTTCCAGGTAGGGACCTTTGCAAAGGGCCTTGCATGGAACAAATCCTTTGTGAATGATATTGCTGGGATATGCAGCTCCCCCCCCCCCTCATTTGCATTGAGGCCCCCCCTCACTACTTTGCCCGGGCACAAACTGGGCTTTGTGAATGCCAGCTTTTCAGAAAGTGGTTTTGCGTCTGGGCAAAGCTTTGAGAATTTTGCCCCAAATCTTTCTGAATTCTCATAGAATCATCTACTGTGCCACTAATACCACCAATTTTGGTGTCATCTGCATACTTTACAGACCAACTGTTTAGCTCTATAGTTAAGTCTGAAATTAATACCTTAAAAATGAATGGACCCAGGCCTGATGCCTGTGGCACCCTACTAGTCACTGCACCACTTGACGAGGAGACACCACTGACCACCACCCTCTGCATTCTTCTGCTCAACCAATCAGTAATTCAGTTAATTATTTTGTGTTAACCCCCCACGCTATTCATTTTTTAGGTATTCCACTATGTGTGACAAGGTCAAAAGCCTTACTAAAATCTACAAAAATCACATCACATGGTACTCTATAATAGATAACATTTTATTTTTATGCAGGATATTTCATGTCGTTAGGGAAAAATTCCTGTTTGCAAGACAGTCCTGTGTATAAAAGTTACAAAACACATCTAAGCTAAAATGTATACATTTCAACAGTACACAACTTATATACATTTGTTATTCTGTATATACAACTGTACAAGTGAAATCAATTTTCCTGGTTTGCTAACAATTAGAAATCAGTGGGAAACTTTTTTTTTACATCAGAAACAAATTTGTAATGGGAGGTAGTTGTTCTCATTTCAAAAGGAAGAATATTCCAGTATTGAGCTGCCTGGTATTATAACGTTTTTTTCCCAAATCTAGTCTTTTTTTAGACTCTGATTGATTTTATTTTTATGAACAGATCTGATAGATGCACAAATTGGTTGAACTTCTCTACAAAAGGCTACTCTGTAAATATGTTCTTGGTTGTATGTCATAAATTTGTGTAAAAGTTTTATCCATACTTTATGATTTCTTGTTGCGAGTGTTGACCATTCTAAACTTGACAGCATATCACAGTGATATGTATTATAACTACATCTGAGTACATACCTAGTCATTCTATACTGTACTTTGTCTAATTTATCCAGCATTTTCTTGTTTCTGTCCCTATATATTAAATTTCCATACTCTAAAGATGGCAATATCATTTGTTCTACTAGTGTTTTTCAAGCCTGTCTGTTTAAACATTTTGTGGTACGCCTGAGGGCTCCTAACATTTTACTTGTATTTGTGATCAATGTAGTAATATGCTCAGAGAAACTTAACTATTCACCAAATGTTACCCCTAGGTGATGGTAAGCTTTCACCTGTTCAATTTGCTCCCTTTTTTTTGTATATATATGCAATTTAGTAGTGAGGAAGAGGAGGGTAATGGGCCTGAAGGGAGTATAAGGGGTTGGAATGGCACAGAAATGGGCACAAGTCCCTTTACATGAGAAAGGATCCTGAAGAAACTGGAAGGAATAAGAGTTGATCAAGCAATGGGGCCAGATGTGGTGCACCCCAGGGCACTAAAAGAACTAAGAGAGGTGGTGGCTGAACCTCTGGCAATCCTGTTTAGCCGATTACTGGAAATGGAAGGTACCCAAAGACTGAAGGACAGCAGATGTAGTCCCCTTATACAAAAGCGGGAACAAAGAGGAAGCGGGGAACTACAGACCAGTCAGTCTCACGTCGGTAGTGGGGAAGATCATGGAAGCACTACTGAAGGAGATATTGGTGGAACATCTGGTTGCCAACGGACTACAGGACCCAAGGCAGCATGGTTTCACCAGGGGAGGTCATGTCAGACCAATCTCTTTGAATTTTTCAACTGGGTGACAAGGGAGGCAGATTGGGGAGGGCAGTGGACATGGCCTATCTGGACTTCAGCAAGGCCTTTACACTGCGCCACATAGAAGGCTATTAAACAGACTGGGGAATATGGGAGTGGACAGGACAGTAGTGCAGTGGGTAGGTAATTGGCTGGGTGGCCGGACACATAGGGTGGTGGTAAACGGCTGTCGCTCCACAGAGGGAAGAGTGACCAGTGGGGTACCACAGAAATTAGTGCTGGGACAAGTCCTATTCAATGTCTTCATCAGTGACATTGCGCAGGACCTAGAAGGCAGAATTTCCCTGTTTGCTGATGATACAAAGCTCTATAACAGAGTGGACACACCAGAGGGTGTAGACAGAATGAGGAGGGACCTGCAGAAACTTGAAGAATGGTCAGGGGTTTGGCAGTTGAAATTCAATGCAAAGAAGTGCAAGATAATGCATTTGGGGCACAAAAACCCTGGAACAACATATCAGTTGGGGGGTGCGGGTATAGCATGCACCAAGCAGGAAAGGGATCTTGAGGATATCATCTCTGATGACCTCAAGGTAGGGAAACAGTGCGACAAGGCAGCAGGTAAAGCAAATAGGATGCTTGTATGCATAGGCAGGGGTCTCACCAGCAGGATAAGGGAGGTCATAATTCCACTTTACAAGATACCAGTGAGGCCGCACCTGGACTACAGTGTACAGTTCTGGAGACCTTACCTACATAAGGACATAGACAGGGTAGAGAAGGTTCAGAGGAGGGCAACATAGATGATACATGGATTGCATCACAAGTCCTATGAGGACAGGTTGAAGCACTTGAATATGTACTCCCTGTAGGATAGGAGGAAGAGAGGAAATATGACAAACACATACAGGTATCTTACAGGGAGGAACATGGTGCAGGAATACACTATTTTTCAGAGAAAAAGATATTCTAGGACTAGATGGCATGGGATGAAGTTGGAGGGAGGGCGATTCAGAGGAAATGTGAGAATTTTTTCGCAGAATACAGTAGGTGGTGGACAAGTGAAACACCCTGCCAGAGGAACTAGTGGGGGCTGAAACAATCATGGGATTTAAGAATGCATGGGATAGACATAAGGGAATTCTGGAGGTCAGGGGTAAGGGGCAACAGACTACTAGGAAAATATAAAGTGAACTTACAGCTCAGATGGGCAGACTGGGTGGGCCGTAGACCCTTATCTGCCGACAGTGTCTATGTATCTATGTACCCTTTATACCAAAATGCAATACCTTGGTTTTCTTTGTGCTGGTCCAAAGCCTCGACTTGGTGTACCATTCCTTTATACTGTCAAAATCTGACTGCAAGTTTGTTTCCAAGACCTGCAGATTTTCTCCTGAGGCAACAAGTGCCGTGTCATCTGCATATAGCCTAATTGCTGAATATTGTACCACCCGTGAAAGATCATTATTAAATAATAAGAACAGCAGGGGTGCAAGCATGGACCCCTGTGGAACACCACAGGTTACTTTTTTGCTGGATGACAAAACCTAGGATACAGACACCCTCTGTGACCTCCCTGTCAGATGATATCTGATCCAGTCTCAGGGGCCATCTACTATTCCCAGTGCCCTAACTTTTTTCAACAGCAGGGAGCGGTCCACCCGGTCAAGCACCTTTGATTGAGCCACAAAAAGAACTGCTGTTTCCTGCTTAGCATCAAGTGATGAGGCCACCAGGTCATTAAATTCCACTAGGGCCATGGTGGTGCAGTGTCCTTTCCTAAATCCTGACTGATATGGTGTCAGTAAGCTGTACTTATCTAGATATTCTGTTATATGAGAGTGGACATGCTTCTCTAAGCATTTTGACAGTATTGATAGAAGGGCCATTGGCCAATAGTTTGCAGGATCCTGGGCACCCCCTCCCTTAAAAACTGGGATTACCTTACTTTGCTTCCAAATGGTTGGAAACAATCCAG
This sequence comes from Neoceratodus forsteri, assembly GCA_016271365.2. NCBI lineage: Eukaryota > Metazoa > Chordata > Ceratodontiformes > Ceratodontidae > Neoceratodus > Neoceratodus forsteri. The sequence goes on from CM028131.1 coordinate 1,320,389,920, forward strand.
AACATAAGCTCCAATTAAGGCCAGGTTCCAGGCCTCTCCCCCTACTTTCTCCTTCCACCATGTTACCTCAGCCAAGGTCTACAATGCACTGCATGCACTAAACCACTCCAAGGGCAAATGCCCCACCGGGCAGGACTCTAAAATACATTTCCTGGCTGCCTCGCCATTGCCTCCCCCCCAGCCTCACTCTTCAACCTTTCCATCTCACTCGCTTCCATCACATCTGGATGGAAGCATGCCACAGTCATCCCCCTCCTGAAAGGTGGTGACCCCATCTCCCCTGGCAATTACTGCCCTATCTCCCTCCTCCCCATCCTAGCAAAACTCCAGGAACACTTAGTCCTCTTCCAGCTCTCCTCCTTCCTCAACTCCACTTCTGTCTTCACACCTTACCAGTCTGGTTTTAGGAAGTCCTACTCCACCTCTGCTTCCCTTCTGAGACTTACCGATTCCATCCTCAATGGCATGGATCAAGGCCACATCACCTCCGCCATTTTTGCTGACCTCGCAAAGACTTTCAACACTGTATCTCACCATCTCCTCCTTTCCCAGCTTTCCCTAGCTGGGCTGTCTCGCGAGGCCACCAGTTGGTTCCAATCCTATCTTGTGGGCAGGACACAGTCTTTTAGGGTTGGAAACTCTATCTCTACCTCCCTCCCCATCTCGACTGGTGTACCCCAAGGCTTGGCCCGCTACTGTTCTCCATCTTCTTCAATGATCTGCCCACTGTCTGCCCACATACATCCATACACATGTATGCAGATGACACAGTTCTGTATACATCCGGCCCCACAACCGCTGATGTGGCATCCAGACTCCAGCATGACTTCAGTGATGTCCAGCTCTGGTTTCACTCAAATCAGCTCTTCCTGAATGCTAAGAAAACTGTCTACATGACCTTCGGCACAAGGCAAAGACTTTCTCGGTGCCCCTCCCTCCCCACTTTCCACAGCTTGAATGGGACAAAGCTGGAGGACTGCTCCTCCTTTAGATACCTCGGGTCTGCTCGACCAGCAGCTCAAGTTTTCTGTACATAACGAGGCCATCCACAAGAAGCTCCATCCCAAGCTGGGTGCCCTGTATTGTAACCATGGTTGCATTTCACTGCCGGCTTACTATACCATTGTGCAGAAAATGATTCTCCCTATTTTTGACTACGGTGATTTAGTCTACAGTGCCACTCCCAAAACTCCCCGAACCAGACTGGATACCCTCTTCCACTCCTTCTGTCATTTCACCCTTGACTATCCTCTCAGTACCCATCACTGCATCCTCTGCCAAACCCTGTGCCTCCCCTCCTTTCAGGTTACGAGGCAGTTCCACTGTGCTAAGCTTACGGCTAAGTTCTGGACCCGGTCCCTGCTCCCGTATCTCTCCTCAGCCTTAACCTTGCTCCTCCCCTCAGACATTATGACACCTGTACCTTGGCTGTTCCACACAAGTCCACCACTGCAGGCCAGGCTGCCTTCTCATACTACATGCCTAAACTGTGGAATTCACTCCCCTCGCCCATTCACCTCGCCCATTCACCATGCCTCCTCTGCACACTGCCGCAACTCTCTCCTCAAAGTCCACTTCAGCTCCCCCTGTGCATGCACCTAACCCTCCCTATTCCCAGAACTAGGCCTGAGTACTTACAATCCTGCCTGGGCAAGGATGGCAGTCTCTGCTGTCAGCTTGAAGCTACTGGTGGTGCTATATGGACTCGCTGTAGACACTGAGATTGTATTACATCATAATCAATTACTATTGTATTGTATCATTATATCTGCTTTATCCCTGATTATAATGTGCTCCTATACATTGATGATGATTGTTTATAATGTGCTCCTTATACACTGTTGATGTTTATTATCTGTACTGTCTCCTATGCCCCGGATGCATTTGGAAACGAGCAGTGTCTACTCAGTATGCCTTTCTGGTCAAACTTTTAAATAAATTAATTAAATGTATGTGTAACTATATTCCACTGTGCTAGGCTTATGGCTAAGTTCTGGACCCAGTCCCTGCTCCCGTATCTCTCCTCTCCTCTATGTAATCAGCTGCCAGTTGTAGAAATCTACCCTCCACTCCATCCAAGACAGAAGATTTAAGTATATTAATTTTCTTTAAATCCTTTTTTACTTCAGAAATGTCCAAATGCGTGAAGTAAAAAGGGGTATTGAGTCAATTTTGTTGTGATCTGTATTTATTTTTTCCTGTTGTTTTGAACAATTAGTATTCTTTAGGTCTGGTGAATTGACAAAGTAGTCATTTAACGTATTTGATATTTCATTTGGCTCTTTTATCTGTTTACGCTCACAAGCTAAATGCATAATCTTTTGAGTTCCCTTTTCATGAGGACTTGTTAATTTATTCACAGTATGCCAACAACTTCTGGGATCTTTATTGTTTTCCAGTTTACATTTATAGTACCTAGCTTTTGCCTGTTTTATTTGTTCCTTGCTTGCATTTCTCTTAATTTGAAAGTTATCCCTGTCTTTTAACTGTTTAGTTCTCTAATAATCTGGCTTCTTATTAATTGTTTTCATAAAAACTAAGGTTAGTTAGGCATGATCGGTCCTGTCTAAAGCCATGCTGCTCTTCATCAATCTTGCCTATTGATATTAATAATTTGTCCTTTATAATGCCTTCTATGATAGAAGCATAGAAAGATAGACTTTGCCGGCAGTTAAGGACCGCTTGGCCCACCCAGTCTGCCCATCTCCCTACCTATTGGATAAGCTGCAGATCTTAGTTACTTCCTCCTACCCCACTAGAATTGCCTTATGTCTGTCCCATGCATTCATGAATTCCTCCACTGTTTTTGACCCCATGACCTCCTCAGGAAGGTCGTTCCATGCGACCACCAACCTCTCCGTGAAAACATACTTCCTCACGTTGCCCCTGAGCCATCTCCCCCTGTCTTCAAATTGTGCCCCCTTGTTCTTGCACATCTCTTTTTCTGAAAGATGCTACCCTCTTGGACTTTGTTGATTCCCTTGAGGTACTTGAAGGTTTCTATCATGTTCTCCCTCTCCCTGCTTTCCTCGAGGGTATACATGTTAAGCTCCTTTAGTCTCTCTTCATATGGCTTCTGGTGCAGACCCTGCAACATTTTAGTTGCCCTCCTCTGGACTGCCTCCATCCTGTCTATGTCCTTGCAGAGATGGGATCTCCAGAACTGCACACAGTACTCCAGATGGGGTATCAACAGCTGTCTGAACAGAGGGATAACAACTTCCTGTTTTCTACTGGTGATGCCTCTCCCTATGCATCCCAGTACCCAGTATCCCCCCAGCCCTTCTTACTGCCTTCTCACATTGTTTGAATACCTTTAAGTCGTCAGATATGACAAGCCCCAGGTCCCTTTCCATTTTTGTTGTTGTTAGTACCCCCATTGTTTTCTCTTCCCCTGGGTTTTTGTTTCCCAGGTGCATTACTTTGCACCTTTGCATTGACTCAAAGATGCCATACTTTTGACTATTCCCTCCAACCTTGCCAAGTCCCTTCTCATCCTCCCTGCCCCCCCTGTATCAACCCTGTTGCAGATCTTTGTGTCATCTGCAAAGAGGCATACTTTTCTTCCAGTCTCAAGAATGTCACCTATAAAGACACTTTATGACCGTCCTAGTACTGAACCCTGCGGTACCTCGCTAGTAACCCCCATTTCTTCATACAAGTAATTGTTGTAGGACTGATAGGCCTATAATTTTCAATAGCTTGCTTCCTCCCTTTTTTTGAACAGCGGAGTCACATTGGTGGTTTTCCATTCACTTGGTACTTCACTGTCATTTAAGCTTTTTCAAATAATACTTTAAAAGGATATAGTAGACATTAATTTAATGATTGCTCCTGTTATCATATATGGTCCAGGGGTACTGTCCACTTTTATGTTGTTAATCTTGTTACTAATTTCATCTTCAGAAATTTCTATATATTCCCCTTTGTTTACTGCAATTGGTGTAAATAAATTATCTTTTCTAATATAAATACTGCAAAAATACTTATTGAAAATGTTGGCCATTTCCTCTACAGTATTTACAACAGTGCTGATGCAAATTAGTGGGCCAATGTTACATTTAGGATGTTTTAATGAATTACTGTAACTGTAAAAGGTTTTTCTGTTATTTTTTGTTACATTTTTGTCTAAGTATATGCACTGTATATGCTTTGTTTTTTTCATTTATAAGTGCTTTCATCTTTTTACTTAACCACTTAGGTTTATGTCTGTTGTTAGTTTTTGCCTTATATTTGGGAATGCACTTTTCACTAATATTTATTATGAGATTTTTTATTTTAATCCACATCTCTTCAGTCATACAACCTTGCAACAGAAGATCCCACTATATATCCGAAATCTGTGAATTTATTTTATTTAAATCCACCTCTTTATAATCAAAAAAGTATAACACATTATTATGTAGTGTGTGTATCAGAAGTCTATTTCAAAATAAACAGAATTATGGTCACTCATACCTAATGGTGGACCAACTTTAGTCATTTATATTTAATTCCCAAGTTCCTAGGACAACATCTAGGTCCATTTGTCGAAAATTGTCTCTTATTCTGTTCTTTATATGTATTTTTATTTCCTCAAAATGTCTTATTAGTGCCTCTCTTATGTATTGTAATATGCCAAATGGTCTTATCAATTGTTCTACAATTGCTATTGAAGGGAAAATAATTTTATTGCTTTGGTAGTTTTCTTTCATCCAAGCACATTCTTAGCAGTCTATCAGGGTGCATACAATAAACTTTAATCCAACAAAGAACCGATCTCTTACATATCAAATATTCAAAGGATAATTGCCCCAGCTCTGGTCGTATCAAGGCTGTGGGTGCACCTTTTGGTAGACCCATTATTTTCTTATAATAGCTGTTTATTAACTTTTCTAGATTTTCTTTACTTTCCTGTCCACAGATTCCACTTCCATAAAGTATGTGTGCTCTTGTTTTTGCATTTATGACCTTGATGCAACTCTTGACTGACGTTCCTCAATGTTTAAATGCAAAACTTGATAGGGCTGGTAGAAAGTGCTTTGTTTTCACCTCTATATCTTTTATACTGTATGTGCTTTCCATGATAGTTTACTGGTAATCACTACTCCCAGATATTTAAATTCTTTAACTTGTCCGATCTTCCCATCCTGTGTTTTAATTGTATTTCCCTTCCTGTTATTCTATCCGAAAATTAAAAGCTTTGTTTTATTATAATTTATTTACAAATCACTCTCTTGACATCTTTTTTGAAAATCATTGAATAGTTGCTTTATGCCTAAAAACTTGTGGACATCAGTACCACATCATCCGCAAATGCAAGATATGATGGTCTTTTGCCTATTCTTGGTATATGGAAATTGGTATTATATAGTTTTATCAAGATAGTATTTAAAAATAAATTAAAAAGAACTGGAGACAGTGCACACCCATACCCCTCTGTTACTATGGATTTTATCAGTCGTCTCCCTTATGATTATATCTCACTTGGAATGTATTATTCTGGTATAGAGTGATTAATAGACCTAACATGGCCTTGTCTATACCTGTATTCTGCAATATGGACCAGAGCAAATTCCTATTGATACTGTCAAAAGAAAATTTTAGGTCAACAAAAATGCAAAAAAAATTATGTTTCTTAACTTCTGTGTATTTGTAAATCAAATGCAAAAGTGAATAGCACTGATCCAGGGTGGAATGCTTTGACATAAAACCTGCCTATGCTTCATCAATTAACTTAAATTCCTGTATCCACTGTATCAATCTATTATTCAGTATTCTTGCAAAAAAAGTTTGGGTTCAATCTATTAAACTAATTGACCTATAACAGGTTGTATCTTCCTTTTTTTCTTTTAATGTTTGCTTGCACGCATGTGCAAGAAACATAGTGCCATCATCCGAGTTTTCAGAGGTGTGTCAACTGTCTTCCAATTCAGTCAGTGTGTTTACAGGCGCGGCCGCAGTTCTTCAATGAATGCTGCAGCTGTCTATGACAGCAGTTGAAAATGTAGTGCTGTACAGTTGAAAGGGAGAGCTCTGCTTCAGTGAGCAGCACCTCCCCACACGCATGCATGCATATTGCATGCTCATGCACATCCCCCCCTTTCCCCACGCACACACTGTATGGCCAACGGGGGTGCCCAATCCCCTGTCAGCTCCAGGCCCCCCCAAACAGCCTTCCAGCTGCCACGCTGGGAGCCTCCCAGCGTGGCACAAGTCCCATATGGCCGACCAGGGGTGCCCAATCCCCGTCAGCTCAGGCTCCCCAAACAGCAGCCTTCCAGCTGCCACGCTGAGGCCACTGGCGTGGCAAGCGTCCCGCATTGTTTAAGTAAAAAAAAAAAAACTGTAAACAAAAAGTTCCCTGAAGTGTCTCCTCCACCATGGGCCACCCACTGCACACACACTGCTCCCACACCCACCTCACCCCATACTTCCCTCCGGAGCTTGGCGCAATGAGCTTTGGTGGACCGGGAACACATCTGCACTCTTCAAAGCCGACTGTGAACTGCGGAAATGCCGGTAAGCTGTGTAATGCAATAAATAGGGTTTTTTCAACTTTAATGCATATCTCAGGCACTTTTTGGAATTTTGGCACCAAATTTTCAACATGAGGTTTTTGGCACCCCTCCTCATAAATTCTTGAACTGACATGGCGTTAATCAGGCGCGAAGGGTGATTTGGGGGCAAGTACTTAATGTTTAAAGTCCCAAAAATGTTAACTCAACATCCCATGTTGATATGTCTCCCACTCCTTAAACATGATGCTTCTAAAATAATAAGCACTATTAGTACAATCTCCAGCAATATTTTAACAAAGATTTTCAGCCACCAGGAAAACATTTAAATAATATTTTTCAGCTTAGAAGAAACGATAGCAGGAACTCAAGTTCTAGTATAGTGGAGAAAAAAAAAAATGTTTATATTAATCAGTCAAGTCCCAACATCTGAGTCTGAGTCACTGTTATTTTGGTCTTCGGATGATTTAAACTCCCGAGTCATTAATTCGACTTTTCTACCTGCTTCCAGTGGATCTGTATATTAGTAGGTCTTTCCACCATAGTAGATGCATAGTTGGGCCGGCATCAAAAGGGAATGAGAAACTACTAGGCCTTGGAGTCAAGCTCGTACTGCATCAGATTTCTTCCTCCGGGTGCGCGTTGCGAAAGAGAGATCTGGAAAAAGATGAATCGTGGCCCCACTGTAGTCCAGTCCACCCGATGATCTCGCCGCTTGCAGGAGACGATCCCTGACTAGGGAACTAGCTGTGACCAACAGGACCACTCTTGGTGACTCGCCACGTGGCCCTGCAGCCCGGGTTGTAATCCAAAAGGCCTTAAGGAACTGCCCCTCCATGGTATCCTGAGGAATATGGAGCACTGCAGGTAACCAACCTTGTAAAAACGAGATAAGATCCTCCTCTTCGCTGCCCTCGGAAGCAATTATTCGAACATCACGATGCCCTGTTGGAGTTCTCCGCGCTCTAGCCATAATGGGTTGGCGTTTTCTTATCTGGGGTTTGGAGGTTGTTGTTAGGGCTTGAGCCGCCGTTTTTTCTGCAGTTTCAGCTGTTTTATTTACCGCCTCTAATTTTGTATCTTGCTCTGCAAATCTCTGGATGATCGACTCTATCTTAGAGTCGATCGCTTGCATAGAGGCCTGTAGTGCTCTTCAAGGGGGCTCTCCATTAGCGATGGGTGTTAGAGAGTTTGCTGCTTGCTCGACCACTACGACTGCATTTTTAGATCCGCCTCCAGTAGCTTTCTGGTTACGTCGAATAGTAGTGTTTGGTGTCTCAAGACTCCGGTTTACTCAAGCTATCCACTGCTGCACTTAGATTTAATGTTAATCCTCAGCAAATTTTGATTTTTAAGAAATAACGCTTAGTGCTACGCAGAGCTGCACTAAAGTGCGTCTTGCCAGTTTGCTGCTCCACAGCGCCACCCCCCCAACAATGGTATTTTATTCTTGAATCGGTTTGTTGTTTCTGTTTTCCACATCACAGAATCTTGCTCCTGGGAGACATGATACCACTGTATTAAATCTGTCATCCTTACATACATGAGAATCAACATATCTAATTAATGAGTCACCTATTAACAACTTCTGTGTGACTTTTCTTCTCTTTCTTTTACTGTTTCTTTCATCATTGCTTTATGGGTCTGCACATATGTCATTTATTAATCTGTCTTTGAACTCACAAGTAAGGGAGGAATACCTATTTGCGAGAGGTAATTCATTATGATTTATCACTCTTCTGCTTCATTTTAAAGGTCATTTTGTACCAAGGACCAATCATCCTCTTGCCTCTGTAATTCATTAACTCACCCTTTTGTAGGAGCTTCAACGTCCCCACGATGGGCCCTAAGCCTTTTTCCATGCTCCTTCCTTGAAGTATCCATGGTCTCAGACCTAGTTATACTGTCCAATTGTTTTTTCATATTCTCCAATTTTGTTGTATATTTGTATACTCTTTACATTTAAAGTATATGTATAACTGTGTGTCAGTACTGCTACTGTCCGTCTTTTCAATATCCTCGTGTGCATACATCTTACAGCTCATGCATTAAATTACAGAGCTTTCTTTGCATAGGAGCTCCAAAAAATCCTCTGACAGATCTGTAAATTTCATATGTATATTTCAAATAGGTGACAAACTAAACATATTCATGCACAGTGACCTGACCTAGTGTACCACATAAACTACAAAATCATTGCCCAAAAGGGGAAAATTTCAATGACGTTCTCTACAGCATGATGTATTTCACACACATTGCTAAAAATCATCTACCTTTTTACATCTGTGTTTCAACTGTCTCCACAGAATATAGTGACGGGCTCGCCTACTCTGACTGGTCCGGCTGACGCTGGCAGATGCTGCTTGCCTCTGCCCATGACGGAGCTGCTTGTGCTCGGTGCCGCTTGCAGGTTGCTGAGTTTAAGTAGTATTAGACCCAGAAGTGTGGGTCTCAGTACGCACATGCTCAGTGCGATATGCAGTGGAATTTACTTTTAAAAAAAAAATAAAAAGGCCCCTCTTCCCAAAGAGTACTTAGATGCCCTGCAGAGTAATAAAATGAAATTGTATCTAAAACTGTTGTCAACCACTGCACTCCCCAATAGTCCGCAGTCACCCAGAAGAACTGCACATCCCAGAAGCCTTTGCAGTAGTTGCTAAGCAGCTATCAGTAAGCATCTACAAACACAGACAGCCCATGTAAAATACGCAAAAAAGTAGTTTTCTTTTTTGTAGGTTTTTGCATTTATTTAGACAGCACACACCACAATCACTGGGAATTTTGGGGTTAAGGTAAAACTTTCAGTCACACACAAACAGTTGCACGTTCGCACACTAGCAGTCTATCGGTGTCGCTCACAGTTGGCTGACTTTAAGTAGTATTAGACAAGGAAGTATGGGTCTCAGTACGTACATGCTCAGTGTGATATACAGTGGAATTTACTTTTAAAAACAAATAAAAAAGCTCCTCCTTCCAAAAAGTACTTAGATGCCTTGCAGAGTAATAAAATGAAATAGTATCTAAAACTATTGTCAACCACTGTGCTTTCCAGTAGTCCACTGTCACCCTAGGGGGAACTACATGTCCCAGAAGCCTCTGCATAGTTGCTGTGCAACTATCAGTGAACATCCACAAACACAGACAGCCCATTTAAAATAGAGTTGCACATTAGCACACTGTTATTTTTCAATAGTACACTTTGATATAACCTTGTTTTTTTATTTTTCTTAGTGTCATTTGTTGATGCTGTCTCCCCCGATAATCATTTTTATAAGTATTGATGAGTTTCAGAACCCTGTGACATCAAATGAGTGGAGGATACCTTGAAATGAAACCTGAACAGTGAGCATCTGCTAGTGTGCTAGGGATGGGAGACTGTTCTGTAAGTGGCCTGGAATAGTTTGAACACTGCAAGGTCAGAGAGGGAGTGTGGCTGTCTTCTCTAACACCAGTTGAGATAGGAGTTTAGAACGTATTTGCATTGTAAGGGTTACGACTCCCTTGCTACTCGTACATCAGAGGCATCTGCCACTACTGATAGAGCCAAACTTGCAGCACTAGTGACAGGACCAGGAATCGCCTGATTAGTGAATCAGCTGAACTGAATGTGAGTTTGCACCCATGTAGGACTGATTTGAGTTGTGACTCTGATTTAACATTGAACCTTATGTGAATAAGGACTTTTGTAGGAAACTACTTGTGGACTACAAAACAGCAGCCAGTTTAGTCCCCTCTACCCTTGAAAGGCATGACAATGGGGTCAGAGGGTGACTGGCCCCCCATTCAGTTAATGCTGCTTGAGGGGAGAACCATTCCAGAGCCCCTGAAAACCTATCGAATGACAGCCCTCCTGCTGTGACTGATAGCTCAGACAACCCCCAGGGCTGTGGATTTCCCAGTGAACAGCAGGGTCTGTTCTGAACCCAGGGCAGATCTGCATGAGATCTCGAGTGTGCGGGACTGCTGCGAGCCACTGCCAGTTGTGCTGTAGAGACAGACTGTGCATCTGTCTGCCAAGGGCAAGAAGAAAGGTAAAAGTGGGTTCCCTGCTTTTGGAAGGGAGGCTTTTGCACTACTTGCAACAAGCCAACATCCTCTGCACATAGGACTGAAGAGTGCCCTCAATGCTTAGGCCAAGATCGTATGATACCTCCCCTAACTGGCTTAACTGCACCTAAAAGTTGAAGGAAAACATTCTCAAGAAGCTGGAGTTATCATCTTCAGCTATGTCCGCTTCCCTTGGCTCTGACCACAAAACCAAGGGAAGAGACCTGGTTTTCTTGGTTCGTCAGCTAAACATTCACACCACTCCTCGAAGGACCAAGCCCCATCAGACCAACTGGGTATGAAGCACCATGACGCTGGCACTGAGGAGCAGCTTTGTTGTAGGAACTGCTCCAGTTCCAAGACACTGTGCCATGCCAGCTCTGGTTCTAGGTCATTACTGATTTCAGATGCTGCATAGTCCTCAAATGTGGAGTCCAGTGTTCTGGCACCAGGGCCAATCACAAGGCCCACTTGTCCATGAGGAGAACCACAGAGCCAGTAACATAGGCCCCAATAGGTCTTTTACATTACATTATCCTTCTGAGAAGAAGGGCTGGTTTAAGCTTACTCCTACAGCCTTTCCTGTCACATCTCCTACCTTCACCCTAATTTCTGGGGGAAGAAGAGACTACTTTTGACCCTACGTTCGAAACCATCTTGGTACCTGTTCTGGTCCTACTCCTTGGTTCTGGGTCAGATTTGTTGGTTCCCAGTCCAGGTCCAGATCTCTCTACCTAGGTCTTACCGCAGTAGATTTGTCACTTCTGATGTGACTGGACATGGGAAAGGGAGTCCACAGAACCCTGCCCTTGCATTATCTTTCTTCCATTGCCATCAGACCAGTCAAGGCCTTGCTGCAGGCCTCCTTCTAGCCATTCCATCATTGCAGGTGCACTTCACCCCAGGTGGGCTTCAGGCTTATCCCTTACTAGCCCCAGATCCCAGGTCTTCAGGCGATCCTGCGGAGTGAAAATCAGAGTGTGAGATGGCTTCAGAGGTTTTAGATACTCTGGACACTAACCCAAATGTATCTGGGGTTGATGACCTATTGGGCACTTACAACATTTCCCCAACAAAGATCAACTGACCAAGACACAACAAAATACTGTACATAGGGTGTATCATGGTGAGACTGAGTTCTATGATGAAAGAAATAGATCTGACTGTGGATGGAAATGCTTGCTAGAAGTAGAGGTGGTCACGTGTTTGTGGTTTGAATTTGATTGGATGGCTGTGGGTGCCAGCTGCTCAAGCTGGGATGATATGGTGTGTGTGTGTGTGTGTGTGTGTGTAGCTATAGATGAAACCTTATCATTAGAACTGAAATGTCCTTTCTGGATAGTAGTATTCAGATCTCTGTCCATAAATCTTGCAAAAGACTGTTGAAGACGTCAGAGCTGTTACAACAGGAGATTGTGGGCCTGTTATGCAACAGGGCACTGGAGGTAGTGCCTGAGCCCTGAATGGAACAGTGGATTCTACTCCTACTACTTCCTGGACTGATATCCAAGAAACTGGAGGCATGCAGTCCATTCTCAGTCTCAGGAAACGGAACAAGTACATGGATCAAGAAAAATTTAAGATGGTATCTCTGGGGTCACTACTCCCTCAGTGCTGTGTGTTTTTTATAAAGGGTTTTACAGTACTTGCAGCCCACCTAAGAAAGTTAGGACTACAGGTCTTCCCATAACTGGATGACTGGCTCCTGAAAGGTACATCCAGATTGGAGACTAAGCAGGCAGTTGCCAGTGCCTCACAGCTAAGGTCCATGGGAGTTCTGCTGAACCCTTCCAAGTTTCAGCTAGAGCCTGCTCAAGTACTCCTATTTATAATAGCTGTCCTGGGCAGAACCCGGGCTTGGGCTTTCCTTCCAGACAGCAAAGTACAGGCAGTCTTGCAGATGGCATGCTTTATCGTGGAAAGCAGGTCAGTGCAAGCACATTCCATGCAGTGCACGCTGGAATGCATGGCATCAGTCCCCTGCCCAGGCTACCTATGAGAACAACTCAGTGGACTTTCAGAGCCCAGTGGTTTCAAGCATCACACGCTCAGAAAGTTGACTCTCACATGGATGCTTCATTGATGAGGTTGGGAGCCCACTCTCAAGGTCTCCAGACTCAAAGGATCTGGGACATTTCAGAGATGCATCTGTAACCCCCAGGTGGCGCTATCCCAAGGGCTACTACCCCTGCCTGCTTGACTACTGACAGGTTGAGGGGCCTAGGTTCTATGGCGGGTGCTTCCACCCAGAGGTCAGGGTTTGTAGTGGTTAGACTAGCTTGATCACAGCCCTCTGGAACATCGTGACCCCCTTTTGTTCCCTCTATTGGCTCAAACAGTACACAGGAGTTACAGCCCCAATGCCCCACGTATACACACTATTCACTCATAAAGCACCACTTACCCTCGAGACTGATTCTGCAGCACATCTCTGAGGACCCCCTGCAAAATAAGGTTAAACAACATACACAGTGAAATACAATACTGTTTCCATAAGTACTAACACCACAGACAGTATATAGTATAACAACAACAAATCTGATTTATCTAGGGGACAGTAACACGGGAGGGGGAAATCAGGTTAATTGGTGGTATTAAATCACTGAACTGTGCACACATACAGGGTCTGAAAAGTCACACTCTGGGTACCCAGGTTGGGGGGGGGGGCTAGCCAGGTCCGTTGCCCAGGGTTGGCCGGCAGGTGCAGATGGATAGGGCTCTGTAGAAGAAAATATATGCACAACACCCAATTGTAATCCGGAGCCGGATGGCTCAGTCCATGAAGCAGTGAAACAACAAGAATTAGATGACATACTTGTGATTGAAAACAGGCTGCAGGGGAATACCCTGATTTGTACTCACAATACCCAAGCTGAGAACCGGATGGTGGATGTTCTCTGGATAGTCAGAAACAACAGGGCATGGAGACAAGGTCTTTGTGACTGGACCCCACTGCAGTTTATAGCAAATGGATTTAGTCCGAGACAAACTGGGGTTTGCTTCCAGCTTCAACACACAGCACACAGCACAGGGGATTGGAAATAGTGACTCCCCACAAGCACTACGAACATTCATATGTAAAAGGAAAATACTATACCAGGCAGGCTGCTCCTCGATCCCGATCGCAATTACTGCAAAATACCCGGGAGCACACGCAGCAGTTTCAGTTCCTGACAGACCGAGCGCGATTCAGCAATTTCTCCAGTCTTCTACAGGGTGAGCCTGGCTTCCACACTTCTGGTGCTTCTTTCTCCTCATAACATGGATTCAGTCCAAACTGGCACACACAATGGCTGCAGGCTGAAACTCAAGGCCTCACACGCACTTCCCGGACGAAACTATACACCACAGAAGCACAGAGCTCCTTCTCTCTTCACTGTCACAGCTGATCTGATCTTTCCAGTCACAGAGCAGGGCATTTCCTTTAGTTCCATACCATTCTGTTGGCTAGTTCGGCTGTCACTCACAATAAAACTCCCTCTGTTGGTGAAAAAAGGCACCAAGGTCAAAACTACATTTCCCAGAGTCACTGCCCATACAATCCCCTTGTGACTGTCTCAGAATTGAAAGAGTCCAAATTCCGATTCGTCCACAGGCTCCATTTTAAGGAACCCCTCCCCATTGATTGGTCCATTTCAGCAGTTCCGGACCAAAATGAAAGAGCTACACTGAAACAGTTCGTGCTTAAATGAAGACAGGTTAGACAAACTACATTTTCTCAGTCACTCCAAATGATTTCTGGCAAATAGTTATATCTTTCAACAAGGCTCTCTCTGCACATGTAGCGATGGCAGAAACGGAGCTAATTGACAGCAGCTTGGGCGGGATTCCAGCATTAAATACACAGGCTCCCCATACAAACTAATTAAGTCTGCAAGCAGACAGCTCTTAAAGAGACGGTGCGTGGAGGCTCAAATAGCACTCACTTGGAACCACATTTAAACAGCTCAGACGCCTAACACCGCCCAGCCTTGGAGCATTCAGGCAAGCTCCTGGAAGACTTTTGGGAACCCCCATTTACAGGGGGTTACACATCTCAAAATGTGCTGGCGATGTGTGCAGTTCCTTATGGTCTGCAAGCCCTATTGAACCGTGTCAGCCAAATGACAGATCATCCAAGAATCAAGCTTCACCGTTGATTTCCACTGGTGAGTCAGAGCAAGAGGCACTAGGACCCTGCAGGAGCCAGAACTTTTCAGAAGGCTGATGCAGAGGCAAGCTGTGCACATGCGCAGCTCTGAGACTGAGCTTGCAGTTACAGTTTTACCTCAGCCCCAACTCTCAAGTGCCTCAGTTCCTTTTCTTCCCAATGTCGAGTGTGCATTAATGATGATGTTGCTCACCCACTGAGAGTCAGAACTTCAAGTCTATATGAGCAAAGTGTTCAGTTACTCTCAGTTTTAGTGTTTAAGCAAGAGTTTATTTTTGTGTCAGTTTACAGTTTTTTATTACAAAAATTTCTGTCAAGATCTTCTCAGTTCTAGTGAGCTTCTAAGGTCAAAGGCCAGAGAGAGCAGTAGGGAGCCAGAAGAGGCAGACAGCTCTGGCAGTGGGGCTAGGTCAGGTCCACTTTCCCCTTTGGTGAAGGGTTCTAGGTACTGGTGGCCCAGTGCCTGGAGAAAGGACAGTCCTCTGGGAAGCAAAAAACAACGTGAGCCTGATTCTGATTCTGGTTGGGGTCTCGGCACTGCTTGGCCTCGACTTCTTCCTCTTCCTACAAGAAGGGGAAGAAATTGCACTGATCAGGTGCACTCTCTGCAAGGTTCACCACAAGATCTCAGGTCTCTAGGGACCAGAGGCCCTCACCATCACCTTCAGTGTCGCAGAAGGCCTCTGGTTCCAGGAGATCAGAGTCATGAGCCCAGAGCCCCTCTATGTCTGTTAATGGGGACATCGGTGGGCAGTCCCACCATTGAGCAGCTGTTATGGAGCAGTAGATGCAACATTGGGCCCATATGCCTCTGTCAGTGGATCTGGTCCCTGGCTCTTTGGCATTGGTGGAACTGGACCTTAGAGTTTGGTTCCATCCTGAGTGATTAGTGTTCTGGGCCATTGGGCTTTCCAGACATTCTTGGCATGGTACAGGTGTCTCAAAAGATCTCGAATTGCAAAATTTACAGTGGTAAGACATTCTTATGCTCGTGTACAGAGCATGGTTTTTACCCATTTTCCTGCTCGATGAAGCACATCCTCAACTACCTTTGGTCATTGTTCCTGCCAGGATTGTGAGTTATGTCCCTGGCTTCCATTTCTACATAGTGGACAAAGTCCAGTATACCAGCTGTGGCCCATGAAAAAATGGTCTTTCACTTTTCAAGGATCTAAACTGTATGTCTTCTCCAGTGCACACTCCATCTCCACCATAAGGCTAATGCTGGTGCTATTGTATCACTGCTCATAGGCAAACCATTTGAGCCTATGGAAAAGAATCATCTGTCATATTTGTCATGGAAGACTGCATTTTTGATCACTATCACCATGATGTCATGGTTAAGTGAACTCCAAGTGCTTTATGTGGAGTCGACTTATCTGGTTTTCCACATGGACATTGTTTTTCTATGCCCTAGGCGAAATTCCTGCCCAGAATAGTTTCTGAAATCTTCCTGGACATAAGTCTCCACCACTCATTCACACTATTGGGATCTGCGCCGGAGGCACTAGGACCCATCGAACAAACTTTTGCTGGGGTTGGCGCAGAGATGGCACCACGAGGAGCGGCACGCGAGGCCTAGCTGCAGCGAATCGACTATCTGGCCGACTCAACGCGCTCAGTTCTTTTTTCCACGTCGAGTGCGCTCAGTGACGAAGTCGCCATTGCTGGGAGTCAAACTCAAACTAGCAGCATAGTTTTCAGTTTTATTATTTTGTAGTATTATCTCGATACAGTATCGCTTAAGTTATTCTTATTTTTAAATAAAAATGATAAAGAAGTCTCAGCCTACCACTGGTAGATCGACCATGAGCAGGTCGGGTGATGGTAGGGAGACTTCATAAACTGTTCAGTCAGTCGGGCTGGGTCGGTCGCCGCCTTCTCCGGAAGGGGTCTGACAATGGTCAGTCCAATGCCGGGGGATGGCGGTCCCAGCGGAAGCATAAAAGCCAAGCAGTGCATTCTCGGCACCATTCTGCCTCGAGCTCTTCCGACACAGGTCTAAAAGAGAAGGCATCACTCCGAGGTCGCCCTCTGATACGTCTGCCACGTAGACGTTCGGTTATCGAGGGCGCTGGTTGCGGTCTCCTCGCTCGGGTCGCCAACAGCGGCTTCTGGTAGCCAACGTCTTCGACATCGAGTCCTGCCCGCCCGCAGGTAGGTCTTCAGATGAGCAGTTTCAACAGTGGGCGCTCTTATGGAGCAGTGGGCTTGGAGGTTGGTTAGGCTGCCTGGCTCGGTCATTAAGTGGGCCTTAGGGCTCTGGGCGACCAGGTAGGGCAGTTGAGAGACTTTCCTGGTCGCGGTACCTTCTTCGGTGCCGTCGACTCCATGCTTAGTGTCCCCACATGGCTTCGCGCGAGGCCACACGATGCCCTTATCTCCTGCTCTTTTTCTCTTCAAAACCTGTTTTTGGTCTCTGGGGTGCCTTCACTGCCGTGCGGCCGTCGCGGCGCCGTCCTCTCAGCGCGGCGTCGCGGCTCGCCCGCGGTGTCGCCGCGGGCGTTGCTTGCAGTGCCTTGCGGCCGCTCGGTGCCGTGGCGCCCTCGGAAGCAAAGCGGCTCGGTGCTACTGCCGTTTCCGCCGGGCGCCTGCACCTCCTTGGCGCTGGGGCTCGAGACTTTCATTGTTCTCTTTCCTCCTTCCTCTTCTGGCTTTCATCCCTTTCCTGTCCATACAGTCCCTCCTGGACTGTCAGGAGATGACGTTGAGCCTGACCCAGACCTTCGGCTGGGCGATGAGTGGACGAAGCAGGATCTTTTACTGCTGCAGAGCCTGTGGTCGAGGACCTGTCATTTAAGTCTCTGCTGAAGAATATGATTTCCACACTTTCTCTCCAGACTACAGACATCGATCCTGGGAAATTGCTAAGACTCCAATACCTTCACGCCTCGGAGATCCCTACGGATTTGACTCCTCCGATTCAGCCTTCCTTCGAGACGCTGTCTCAAATGGTATGGAATAATCCTGCTCTCTCTTCATCGGTGGCTAAATCCATTGATAGAAAATATTCAGCCCCCAAGGATCGTCCCATTTTGGCATCCCAAGCCTTTGCGGATCCTATTGTAGTCCTGGCAGAGAATGATAAGGTCGTCCTTCCTCAAACCACTACAGCTCGACCTATTAACAAGGAATCTCGTAAGATAGACACCTTAGGTAAGAGAGTCTTTGCTGCTTCTACCCTAAGTATGCGTATTGCCAGTTACCAGGGCTATTTTTCTCAGTACGAGTATATCCTGTGGCACTCTCTCAAGCAAATGGTTGAAGCTCTTCCGGAGTCGGATTCAAAACCAGAGCTTCTCCAAACCATTACCAGGGGTATTGAATCTAACAACCAACAGGTTAAAGCAGCCATGGACGCTTTGACTCCGCTTCCGTTCAGCAGCTGCTGGTATTTGCACCGCCGCCATTCCTGGCTGCACTTCGAGGCTTCACCAATGATCGCAACAGCAGGTAATGGCATTGCCCTTGATGGTGCATATCTTTTGGTCCTCAGGTCGAGCAAGCTCTAGAAGCTACACAAAAGACTAGGTCAGCCATTAAGTTGGCTAGACCCCCTCCTGCCCCCTCTCGAGGGCATGCCAGTAAACGTCAGTTTCATAACCGTCAGTCCTTTCGAGGCAGAGGCAGAGGAAGTTTCCATAAGAACCAACCTGCCCAACCTCAAAAGAAGGCGCAGCAGAAAGCGCAAGGGCCCAAAGCGCCCAGTGCTACTTTATGAATTGCTGGCCCAAGTCCCACCTCAACTGCCCAAGGTGGACTTTTCCTCTCCGGTGGGAGGTCGGCTGATGCACTTCTACAGCCAATGGAAGTCCATAACCTCAGACAAATGGGTCCTTCAGATAATCCGCGAGGGGTACTCACTCAATTTTGTGGAAACTCCTCCGGATTGTCCTCCCAAATGGCAGAACAGGCTGTCTGCCCTTCAGTCAGACCTTCTCACCGCCGAGATTCAGGGCCTTCTAAACAACAGGGCAGTAGAACTTGTGCCGCTGCATCATCAAAACACTGGGTTCTACTCTCATTACTTTCTGGTTCCAAAGAAGTCTGGGGGAATGTGCCCCATTCTAGATCTCAGAAAGCTAAACAAATTTCTCCCCAAGGAGAAATTCAAAATGATTTCTCTAGGAACCCTGTTACCCTTGCTTCATCAGCATGACTGGTTAGCTTCCCTAGACTTGCAGGATGCTTACCAGCACATTCCCATTCACCCGAGACATCACAAATTCCTGAGGTTTGTGGCTCTGGGACAACATTATCAGTTCAGAGTTCTGCCTTTTGGACTATCCTCGGCGCCGCCGCGAGTTTTTACAAAGTGTTGTGCAGTTCTCGCAGCGCACCTCAGAAAACTCAGAATACAGGTGTTCCCTTATCTGGATGATTGGCTTCTGGCAAGTCCTTCCAGGCAAGGGACTCTGGATGCCATAGAGACAGCCTCTCACCTTCTTACATCCATGGGAGTCCTGCTGAACCTCAAGAAATCACAGCTGCAGCCCTCCCAGAGGCTCCTTTTCATAGGGACCCTTCTGGACACATCCTGTACAAAGGCTTTTCTCCCAGAGGACAGAAGGAACGATATCCTTCTGATGGCCCGTTACATCGGAGAGAACAGGTCAGTTACAGCGCTCTCGATGCAACGGATGCTGGGCCTCATGGCATCCTCAGTGTTCACTGTACCTCTGGCCCGTCTGCACATGAGAACCACCCAGTGGATGCTCAGTACTCAGTGGTCTCCAACCACTCACCAGCAGTCCTATCTCATCAAGGTGACAGAACCCCTACGGAGGTCTCTCACCTGGTGGTCTCAAGAGGACAATCTCCTGCAAGGATACCCCTTTACCCCTCTGGACCATCAGATCTCCATTACCAGACAGCCTCTCCTAATGGGGTGGGGAGCTCACTGTCAGGCTCTCCACACTCAGGGTGTGTGGACTCAACTCGAGTCCCAGCTTCAATAAATGTCCTAGAAATGAGCCGTCCTTTATGCGGTCCGAGCTTTGAAGGACATTCTCTATCCAAGAATATTCTCCTCCAAGCGGACAACAAAGCAGTGATGTATTACATCAACAAGCAGGGCGGTGCTCATTCTTACCCCTTATGCAGAGAAGCGATGAGGTCTGGGAATGGTGCTTGGAGCACAAGGCTCTAATTCAAGCAATCTACCTGCCAGGTGTACAGAACGACTGGCAGACCGTCTCAGCAGAACAGAGACAGATCCTCAGAGTGGTCTCTCGACTCAACCATAGTTCAGTCACTATTCAAAGAGTGGGAACTCCGGACCTGGACCTTTGCGTCCCCACTCAGCATAAAACTGCCTCTCTTCTGCTCCAGAAATCCAGGGCCTGGCATTTTTTGTCAGGATGCGTTCAGGTTGTGGTGGACAAAATGCTTTCTTTACGCCTTTACGCCTCTTCCTCTAATTCAGAGAGTACTCCTCAAGTTCGAGTCTCAGGGAGACAAAATGATTCTCATTGCTCCCTTTTGGCCTCAACAACTGTGGTTTCCACTTCTTAACAGTATGTTGGCAGTTCCTCCGAGACCACTTCCCCTGCAGATGAACCTTTTAACTCAGGGACCGGTGGTCCATCCCAATCTGAGATCTCTTCACCTTCACACTTGGCTCCTGAAGAGGTAGAAGTAAATCGGTTCAATGTCTCTCGAAGAGTTTCGGATATCCTTCTGGCTGCGTGGAAGCCAGCCACTCGGAAAACTTACACGGCTAAGTGGAAGCGTTTTTCTCTCTGGTGTGCAAAGTCCTCTTTGAATCCCTTTTCCTGCCCTCCGGTTAACGTTTTAGAGTACATTTTGGACCTCTCAAATTCAGGTCTCCAGTACTCTACAGTTAAGGTTCACCTTAGTGCCATTTCAGCGTATCATGAGCCGGTTTTTTCTCTTTCACTGGCTCAGTTACCTATGTTAGGAGATTTCTTAAGGCATTCTGCACACCAGACCCTACAAGGCGTCCGGTTGCAGCCTGGGACATTAATCTTGTGCTAGACATGCTCACCCGAAACCCTTTGAGCCTCTAGCTACCTGTGAACTAAAGTTCCTCACCTGGAAGACTGCCTTCCTAGTGGCCATTACCTCAGCCTAGGGTCTCTAAGATACATGCCCTGGTCACAGACCCTCCAGATACTGTGTTCCATAAGGACAAAGTAGTCCTTCGTACTCATCCTAAATTTCTTCCTAAGGTTGTGTCAGAATTTCATCTTAACCAACCTTTGGTCCTTCCCTCTTATTTTGCGGACTTCCAAAATGAAGGGAACACTCTCTTCATTCTCTGGATGTTAAGAGGGCCTTGCGTTTCTACTTAGATAGAACCAAGTTTTCAGTAAGCCAGCAACTGTTCGTTTCCTTCAGTGAGGCCCAGCTGGGTCAACCTGTCGCTATAGATGTATCTCAACATGGCTAGTGGCATGCCTTAGTCACTGCTATTCCATGGCGCAGGTTAAGTTGGAGGGTAGAGTTTACGCTCACTCTACCAGAGCGGTAGCGGCATCCCTAGTGGAAATCCGCAACGTGCCCATTGCAGACATCTGCAATGCAGCCTCCTGGAGCTCAGTGCATACTTTCATTAAGCATTATGCACTCGATGTCCATGCCAGACGACATTCTTCCTTTGACAGAGCCATCCTTAATGGACTTCTGTCTTAAGAAACGTGAGCTCTTGGTTTCTCCTGCCGCCCTCTCGGGGGATTATTAGCTCGGTACTCTCCCAATAGTGTGAATGAGTGGTGGAGACTTATGTCCAGGAAGATATGAAAATTACGTACCTACCGTAATTCTTGATCTTCTTGGACGAGTCTCCACCACTCATTCACACGCCCACCCTCCATCCCCCGAGCTCACCTCTCTTGTTGGTCTTCACTCCCTCAAATCTTTAGGCCTTGAAGACTTCTTTGTTGACCCTTCTTACACGGGTCGTCCGGACTATCTTATGTCCGGTTTTTAGGTTAGGCTACCCTTCTAGGTTAGTTACGCTGCACCTCCTTGGTAAAAAAGGTACTGAGGTGGTTGGGGAGTCGACGCCGAGATAGTCATTGCCGCGCGAGCTAGGGCTCGTGGCGCCGTTCCTCGCGGCGCCATCTCTGGCGTCGACTCCCCAGCAAAAAGTTTGCTCCTGATGGGTCCTAGTGCCTCCGGCGCAGATCCCAATAGTGTGAATGAGTGGTGGAGACTCGTCCAAGAAGATCAAGAATTACGGTAGGTACGTAATTTTCATTTCTTCTTCAACCATGCCATAATGTCACACATGATTCTCCTAGAATTAGTCTTCTCCAAGGAGTCCCACATATGTATCTAAATTGGAGTTGCTTGGATCCATAGGAGAAAATGTTTTGGTCACATTGCCGACAATGGCTACAAGCTACAGCACCTACATGACACGCCATGGTGCCACATGCCTGCCAATAACCATTATTGGCTTCCTCACCTACCTCAGTTCTGTTTTTCCTGCTGTCGAGTGTGTACCGTGTGAATGAATCATCGCTTCAGTTCCTCAGCTGTTCATCATCGTATCTTATCACTGCTTTTAGTTTTATTTCTTTCCATGATGCCTGAGTTGTTAAAGAAGAAAAAGGTGAACACTTAGGGCTCCTAATTTCATCACTGTCCATATGGTAATAAGATGGGCTTTAATGACCGGCATCTCATTCTGCCCATTAAAGTGGTGTACAAGACCCCTGCCTTCAGAAGCAAGCATCAATCCAGGAGGTCCCAGGAGAGGACGTTGGACCCTATCCCTGGAACCCTCACTGCATTTTGGGGTCAGCTGAGGCACAAAGCTCTCCTTTTCTCACCATGCTGGGGTTGTGCTGGAGTCCTCAGTGACAGCATTGGGGTGGACTACTGGCTCCATCTGTGTGGTGGGCAGAGAACCTGCCACTGTCTGCTCACCCTCGGTAGCAGATGTCCCAGACTTTGGGGACTATGCATTTGCCCTTGTCCACTCAGGTGGACTTCTCAACACCGGCCAATGGTGTAGCCCATGCTGTTGTCACTGTTCACAGTGATAGCGCTATGTGCAGCTTCTGAGCCAGTGCTGGGCCTAGTACTGACATCATTCGTAATGTTGGTGCAGGGTCTGGTGATGATATTGATGCCAACATTGTTTTGGCTGGCATGCTGTCCCTTACCTTGGTGTTGACTGCAAGATCAAGGAAGAGGATGGTACCAAGTCCAATACTGATGTCTGTGCCAGGGATGGTATCAGGGTTGACGCCAAGGATGAGCTTAGTGTCAGTGCTACAAGCGGCACCAACATAGAGTCGGACAAGGGCACTGTTGCCGAGTTCTCTCCTGTTCCCAATCTAGATGACAGCAGTGATAGTGGGTAAGGCCTTCCAGAGAGTTCATTCTGCAGTCTTCCCCCATGGCTACCTTTCTGCCACCTCCTCTGTAATAAGAATACCAGCAACGGGACTCTCTACTTGATTCTGTCCTACGATGAGGTTGTCACCAGAGCCTCAAGGCCTGTTCCAAGGGCTAGATTTGATAGGCCAGTTGTCTCATCCACCCCATGTTTTAATGGAGCCTTGGCAGTATATGGACAGGCAGCCCACACATTTGAGTCAAACGGCCCCTCTCACTTGGGAGCAACACCATGCTTGGGTTGGTACCATAGTGTCTTGGTACAGAGAGTCCAGTAGTTCCAAGTTCAGTTTTTCTTTCCTGGTGCCTAACCCAGCTGGGGCCTGTGCTTCATCCCCCTTGAGGTCCTCCTTTGAGGACAAAGAGGCTTCTCTCCACCTGGCTTTCTTAGCTGAGCATGTTCTATACTAATGATTTTTGTGGGGGAGATGTTACAGATGCTAGAGTTTGAGTTAAAGGCTTTTTCCACCTGTGATCCAGTTGCCCCACCATTGCGACTCTTTGGGGTTCACAGCATTGACACCTATGTCATGCCTCCATGTCCCAGAGCCATGAAGGAGGCATCAAAGGCTGTGTTGAGACATCTCTTTCCTTTTCTCCCACCACCAGGGTCCTCCACATCTCATACTGTGCACCATCTGGGTAGTCGGGGCCAGTGCCTCACCCTACCTAGGGGCTTCAGGTGATGCAGACTGGGACCAGGACACAGCACCCTAGACATGACTATCCTCCCAGTCAGTACTCAGCAGGGTTCAGTGCACTGGCTAGAAAGGTTTACACCTCACCACATGCCATAATGTACATTTCAGCTCATCAGATCCACCTGGCAATCTTTGATGGCCACCTGTGGATGCAGCTACACACCGTGCTAGCAGCAATGACTGAATAGTTTGGCAGACCATTAGCATTTCCATCAAAGATTTAGAGACAGTGCAGCACCTATCGAGTTCATGTTATGACACCAAGCACGGTGTTCTCTAGAGTTGTTAAAGTTATTTTCCTCAGTCTGCTTTAGGGATTTCTTTTGCTGCTATACTTCAGGAAATTTATGTGTTTTGTAACAGATGTCAGGTAACTTCTGTGTTTTGTAACAGATTTTATGTAATTGAGTTTAAATAGCTGTGTGCTCTTTCCACTGCCTTTAGTTGTTAAAGTTATTTTCCTCAGTCTGCTTTTGGGGTTTCTTTTGCTGCTACACTTCAGGAAGTTTCTGTATTTTGTATCAGATTTCAGGTAACCTCTGTGTTTTGTAACAGGGGTTTGCTCAGTAAGCAGTGGTTGACTGTGGGGCTGCATTCAGTAGCCTGAATCCGACCTAATTGACCACGGTGAGAGGAGTGAGAAGCCACTGCCAGAAGACTCCTTGGCGATTGTTTTTGGGCACATCCTGTAGTGTTGTCCAACCCTCCCGCTCTGCAACCCACCCACCCCAGGGCTCGACCTACATTTATAGGGTGGGTCCCATTGGGCCTTGCAATATCCTGCACCCATACAGGAAGTAGCGAAGAGAGAAAGCAAAACAAACAAAAAAAACAAACATTTGGGAGATAACAAATAGGTGTCTTAAGCAAGCAGTAGATTAAGAAGGGGAAACTGACATGATGGGAGTGGTGCAGTGCAGTGGTTGTGGAGCAGCTGTCTTCAGGGAGATGTTCTGGAGGCTGCGATGCAGGCCTATCTGCAGGCACCTCTTTGGGCTGAGGGAGGAGGTTGTCTGGCTCCAAGCAGAGTTGGCCAGGCTGCAGGCGGCATCCACCCCCACCCAGAGACCACTGAGTCCATAACATGAACCTCACAGGATGCCCGTGAAGAAGAGTGATTGGACTATGGTGGGCTCAGGGAGTATGGGAGGGGTCAAAAGCACATCCCCAACCAGTCCTGCTTAGTAACTCCTTCACTGTTTTGGAGGAACAGGAAAGCCCCACTTAGGAACCCGAGGCTGGGACCAGGGAGGATGTCTGGGTCCTCCAGGATGGAGACCCAGGGTAGGGTGGCAGAGGACCCTGGAAGAGGGGGAAGCTTCTTCTAGTGGGGACTCTATTGTCTGGGGAGTGGAGTTAGGGACACCTAGCAGGGGAGAGAGAGGGAGGTCAGATGCCTCCCGGGACGTGCTGCATGGAGGGATGGGAAGCAGATCCATAGGATCTCTATGGCAATAGCTAGGGGGAAGCAGCTGGATGTCATTGTCCACCTGGGGACCAGTGACCTGGCCAGAAGAAGGGTGGAGTTAGCCAGAGTCCAGGAGGATTTCAGGAAGCTGGGGGGAAACCTGAAACAGATAGCATGCTCTGTCTCATTCTCGGAGGTGCTACCTGTCCATGGCACAGGGGAAGCTAGGGCACTCCACATCTGTACCTTCAACTCCTGGTTGAAGGATTGGTGTAGAAGGGAGGATTTTTGGCTTCATAGGGGACTGGGGCCTGACCTGGGCAGATGCGAGCTTATATAAGGAGGACGGCCTGCATCTGTCCAAGAAGGGGACCTTGGTCCTTAGTAAGATGTTTAAATGCTTCAGCAGTGAGCATTTAAACTGGCCAAGGAGGAGAGCCAGGAGGGTTAGGGGGCTTAGGAAACCCCCCATGGGAATATGCAGGAACATAAGCTGACAACAGGAACAGCTGAAGCAGGGAGGGGCAGGCAGGCAGGCGAAGAGTGTATAACGAGTGATATGGGGGTGAGATCACATAGGAAAGGAAACTCGGTGGGGGGAGACGCTGGAGAGGAAGAACAAGAGCAGAGGGAGGGCAGACTGTAAAACATGGAAGGTCACATTAACAAATGCCCGTAGCCTAGGAAATAAGGTTCCAGACCTGGAGGCCTTGTTGGCAGATGCAGACCTTGACATAGCAGCAATAATAGAAGTACTGTGCTAATCATGGCTGGGAAGTCAGTGTATCAAGCTATACACTGTTCAGGAGGGACAGGGAGGGTAAAAAGGGTGGGGGAGTGGCCCTGTACATCAGGGATGGTATAAAGGCTGCAGAAGTTCAGGGAAGACAGGGGGAGGCCGAGGCAATGTGGGTCACCCTGGAGCCAGGGAATGGAACAACAATATGCACAGGGGTGATCTACAGACCTCCGACACATAGGAAGGAAGTAGACAGGGAACTAGTGGAGAACATACATAACATTGCAGCTAAAGGTGAAATCCTGCTACTGGGGGATTTCAATATGCCGACGTGGATTGGACCACCCAGGTGGCTGCTTCAGCCAGCACCGCCATCCTAGAATCCCTGCAGGGGGTTGGACTCAGGAAGCTGGTGCATGAGCCAACCAGGGACAAGTCAGTTCTGGACCTGGTATGGACCAATGGGAACAGAGTCAAAGAAATGCAGGTGGAAGGGCAGCTGGGGTCCAGTGACCACCACATGATGTGGTTCAGCATGGAGACATGGACTCAATTAAGCCACACAAGGGCAAGAGTATTAGATTTCGGGAGGACGGATTTCACTGAAATGGGTAGATGTATACAAGCAGTCTTGGGGAAGGGAGAGGTAATAGAGGGGATGGAGGAACAATGGGAGAAACTAAAAGGAGCCATAGTGGAGATAACAAACCAAGGCATTAGGATAGTGGCCAAAGGGAAAAGAAGGAAACCACTATGGTTCTCTAAAGAGGTGGGGACAAAGTCAGTGCTAAAAGGCTGAGTTTCAGGAAATATAAGGGGAGCCAAAGGGAGGAGGACAAGGAGGAGTACCTTGAATGTCTAAGGGAAGCAGAGAAGGCTGTAAGGAGAGACCGAAGGTGCAGACAGAAGAGGGTTTAGCACAGTCTGTGAACAAAGGGAGTAAAGCATTTTATAGGCACATCAGTGAAAGAAGAAAAATTGGGGGGGGGATTGTGATGCTCAAAGGAGAAAAGGGAGAGTGTAAGGAGGGGGATTTGGACAAGGCAGAAACACTGAACAAATACTTTTGCTCCATATTCACTAAGGAGGGGGAGGGTCAAGGACCACAGTTGGGTTGCAGAGGCAATGGGAGGGGCAGAAGTGGGCACCAGTCCATTCACAGTGAAGAGAGTTCTGAAAGAACTCACAAAACTGGAGGTGGATAAGGCCATGGGGTCAGACGGCATCCACCTGAGGATATTAAGGGAGCTGCGAAGGGAACTAGCAGTGCCTCTGGCAGTCCTGTTCACAGAGTCACTCAACACGGGTGTAGTTCCAGAGGACTGGAGGAGGGCACATGTAGTTCCACTGCACAAAAGCGGCAGTAAGGAGGAGGCGTGGAACTACAGGCTAGTCAGCCTCACCTTAGTGGTGGGAAAGATCATGGAGACACTACACCTGGAAGCCAGGAGTGCTCAGAATCTGAGGCAGCACGGATTCACAGCAGCAATGTCATGTCAAATGAAGCTAATAGATTTTTTTGATTGGGTGACTAGGGAAGTAAATCAGGGAGGGGCAGGGCCGGCCCGGTGGCACTGAGGGTTGAGGCGCTGGTCGCTACACCTGCGTCATGCCAGCGACCTGAGTTCGGGAGCGAGTTCGGGCGCCGTGGGTCGGCAGGGGAGGGACCGGATTGAGTGCCCAGAGGGCTGCTTTCCTGTCCCGGGGGAGGGTAGTGGGATGCCCAGCGCTCCGGCAACCCCTGGTGGAGATCGGCAGGAACCACAGAAGCAAGTGCTGGACGTAACAGTGTGCCCGACACTTGCAGGGGTTGCCATGCGTCAAGTGTCGGGAAGTGCACATGCAATGGAGAAGAGCCAGGAAAAATGGAAAACCTGGATTGGAGGGATAGGCAATGGCACATATCCTCCATGCCCAGCGCCAGATCCGTCTCAGCTGGGCCTCATAGCTCCTCCACCCGGGCCCCTCCCGCGTGCCAGAGTCTGCCTTCCTAAGGAGCCAAGATGGCATCAGGCTACCCTCTCCTGGTGGGTTAAACCGGGGGGTGCTGGCAGCGGGGGGGGGGAATGGCAACAGACCGCAGAGGATATTGTGGGCAGGCATAAGAATGGGATGCCTGAGAGAGTTCCCCCGATCCGTGACCGGAGGGAAAAAGAGTCAACAAAAAAAAAAAAATCAGGAAGGGGCAGTAGACGTCACCTACCTAGATTTCAGCAAAGCCTTCGACACCATCCCACATAGAAGGCTGAAGTCTCACTCAGCCCCAAGCGCCCATTTTGAATAAGGTTAAGCACAGAATATTTTGACTCACATGTGTGTTCTGGGGCTGAGTGACATCAGATAGGTAGTCTGGGCGTGTGAGACAAGGTGGTGAACTGGGTTAGGAACTGGTTAACAGACAGGAGACAGAGAGTGGTGGTAAATGGGGTACAATCTGGGGAGATGAGGTGACCAGTGGGGTACTGCAGGGATCAGTACTAGGACCAGTCCTGTTCAATGTTTTCATTAGTGACATTGCAGAGGGGCTGGAAGGAAAGGTTTTCCTGTTTGCAGATGGCACCAAGGTCTGCAACAGAGTGGATACTCCAGAAAGGGTGCAGAAAATGAAAAGGGACCTAGAGAAGCTTGAAAAATGGTTGGAGATGTGGCAACTGAGGTTCAGTGCAAAGAAGTGCTAAAAATAATGCACCTGAGCAGAGGGAACTCTGGGGAGAGCTACAGGTTGGGGGGAGCTGACTGTCACCAAAGAGGAAAGCGACCTAGAGGTTATCATCTCTGATGACCTTAAGGTATTAAAACAGTGTGCAAAGGCTGGCCCGGTGGCACTGAGGGTTGAGGCGCTGGACGCCACACCTCGCACCACGCCAGCGACCCGGGTTCGGGAACGAGTCCGGGCACCGGGGGTCAGCCGAGGAGGAGAAGGATGGAGCGCCCAGTGGCTGCTGTCCTTCTCCGGGGGGGTTCTCTGCAGGCTGCCGCCACAGTGCCAACACAACCCTCCTAGAGTTCTCCAACTTTCTCCACTCCTCCTTAGACACTGGTTCTCTGGCTGGTGCTGTCTTCACTGACCTCTCGAAAGCTTTTGACACTGTCTCCCACCCCCTCCTTCTTGATGCCCTTAGTCTCTCTGGTTTTGCTGCTGGGCCTGTCTCCTGGTGCACCAGTTATCTGTCTGACCGCTCACAGCGTGTAAAAATTAATGGGACCTACTCAGACATCTGTCCCATCTTTTCTGGGGTTCCCCAGGGCTCCATTCTGGGCCCCTTACTATTCTCCCTTTACCTTAACACCCTTCCACGCTCTTGCTCGGGGAACATTCTATTGTACGCTGATGATGCGGTCATCTTTGCCTCAAGTCGTAACCCTATTGCCCTCCAGGACTCGCTGCAGAAGTCCTTCACTGAAGCCGAGGGCTGGTCTAAGGAACATAGATTGGTGATAAATCTTAAAAACAAAACCATGTTCTTCACTCATCCCCAAAACAAGTCCTGCAACTTCAAACTCCTCATTCACTCTGGGTCCTCATTCCCACTCGAACAAGTTTGCTCCTATAAATACCTAGGGATCCATTTTGACCTCTCTCTCCTTCCATGGACACATCAGCTGCCCTAGCCACTGCCACTAATATCCGATTGGGCATCTTACATGGTATAAACCTGCCTCCCCGGAGGCTCTTCGACTTCAGTCACCTCCTCTATCCTGTCCCTAGTGGACTATAGACTGCGGTGTATGGTGCTGCTGATCAGACCGCACTCCATAAAATTCTTCACTACTCTGAATAAGGCCTGCAGGTTAATTACTGGAGCACCTAGGATGACACACACACCTGTCTACCTGTATGCTAAAGCTGAGTACTTGATCTCGACGAGCGCCTCAAATATCTTACCTGTACCCTTACAAAAGACCCTCCTTGGGCTTTCCCCACCAGAATTGACCACCACCATCACGCTCTGTCCCACTAGTTCATACTGGACCTCTGGGAAAACCTCTCTTGTTATCCTAGAGCTAGGACCTCTCACGCCAAAGAGCCTTCAGCTTTAGGGCCCCTCCTGGTTCAACACACTGCCCCCTCCATCTCCTAAGCGCCAACTATCGTGCTTCAAAACTTCCTTACGTAACCACCTTATTAACACCATGCTGTAACTGCCGCTTAGTCAAGCTGCACTTCAGTACTTATGACAAAGCTTATTACTAAGCTGCTAAGGACAACATAACTCTGGTATTGTTTGCATCCATCCTACCTGTACCAGCTTGTTTGTATCTATGTCTTAATTTACTGTTATACTTATGTGTTGTACTGCTATACTGTGTATTTTGGTTTGTCTTACTGTGACAAGGTACCTTTGTAAATGAGCCTATGGCTCAAAGGTTTTCAAACTGCTGTTTAAATAAAATAAAATAAAAACAATCCCGCCATCTGGGGAGCCCAGTGGTAGGTGTGTGAGATTGGAATAGCAGCAAAGGGCATTGGGTAGATTTGGCAGGGGGCAGAGCGGAGGCTGCGATCTCAGCACACCTCGAGCTCATTGGCCCCGGTACACGCTAACGTCTAGGAGAACAAGGAAAAAATACGTCTGTCTCTCCTAGGCGATGACACCACCCTGCACATCTCTTGGGTTCATAATGGCAGACCCTGCTGTACAAGGATCTACGACTCAGTATGCTGGTTCTAGGGAGATAAGCACAGGAGGGTCCCTCCTCACCCCGCGCGTGGGGTTATCCAGGTACTTAGGCTAGTGGATCCATAGGTACTCTAGGGGCAGACCGCGGTGAGACCAGGGGGAGTGCAGTTAGTGGATGTATGAGAGAGAGTGGAGAGAGGAGGTAGTTGAGGCATAAATACAAGGTTAAAAAAAAAAAACAGTGCGCAAAGGTGGCAGGGAGGGCCAGTGGCATGCTGGGGTGTATAGGCAGGGGTATCACTAGCAGGAGGTGGGAGGTGGTGATGCTATTGTATAAAACATTGGTAAGGCCTCACTGTACAGTGAAGACTATCCGGAGAAGGGAGACAAAGATAGTGCAGGACTTGCACCACAAAACATATGAGGAGAGGCTAAGGGACATCAATATGTACTCACTGGAGGAAAGGAGAGAGCGGGGGGACATGATTGAAACTTTCAAATACCTCAAGGGCATAAATAAGGTGTAGGTGGGAGACCTTTTCCTATATATAAAAAGTGTTAGAATAAGGGGACACAATATGAAATTGGAAGGGGGTAGATTAAGAGGTAATATGAGGAAGTTTTTCTACGTAGAAAAGGTAGTCAACACTTGGAATAGTCTGCCACAGGAGGTAGTGGGGGCAAGTACAGTGGAGGGATTTAAGCATGCCTGGGACAGGCACAAAGGAACCTTAAGAGGGAAAGGAGTGATGAAAAGCCATTGATCGCATAGGGTCAGTGGCCACATACAATGTAGAGGGCCAATGGGCAGACTGGATGGGCCTAGTGGTTATTATCTGCCGACAATTTCTATGTTTCTGTGCTCATCTATGCGCACCAAACATTTTGCTCCAGTGAAAGTGGATTAGCGGGGTGTGTCACTGCCGAGCCCATTGCAGTTGAGAATAGCAAGGGCTTGGCAATCTAGGCCAATGACCACACACTCTCTGCTTGACATCCCTCACTGTTTGTGGGTGGAAACTTTGTGTATTTCAAAGGACCGAAGGTGCTCCAACCAGAGGGATTCGGTCCTTTGATTTGCATGAAGCCGGTCGGTCAGCAAGCAGCTGATTGGCTGTGAACACCAGCAGCCTGTCTTTGTTAGTGGCACGGAGTGTGACCAGTGTACCCAAGTTTAGCTAAATGTGTTTTTAACTACAAGAAAGAAAGCCTAACTCGGGAAACTAGTTAATGTTTTGAAACAAGGGTAAAATGTACTGTAATCGCTCTCCGAAAGTGGAACTGTGATACTGGATATGTGGCTTATGTTTATGTGTATGAATATGCATGCGTGCATGCCCAGTCTCACGGCTTCACTTTTGGAGTGCGATTACAGTACTTTTTACCCTCATTTAAAAACATTAACTAGTTCCCAGAGTTCAGCTTTCTTTCTTGTAGCTAAAAACATATTAAGCTGAACTCGGGAATTAATTTTGTTGTTTTTTTGTAATGTCCCAGTCCCCTCCAAATGGCTGTCCCACCCACCCACCCTTCACATCTCTATACATATATTATTTTAATTTAAGCAGAGTGGGGTGCCCACCCCTGCAACTGTTTCTCTTGACACCCCCCCTTCCCCTCCAGGTCACCCACCACCATCCTTGTTTCAAAACATTAGCTTATTCCTCGAGTTCAGCTTTCTTTCTTGTAGCATAAAACATATTTGGCTGAACTCGGGAATTAAAAATATATATTTTTTTGTAATGTCCCCGTCCCCTCCAAATGGCTGTCCACCCACCCTTTCCATCTCTGTACATGTATTATTTTAATTTGTAACATGGCAATTAATATTACCTGAAATCGACGAAAGCTATTGGTGTAAAGACAACACGTGGGTAGAAAGCAGCGGTGAGTAATCCCCGCTGAGGCAGTAACACAGGTTTGCCAGATAAGAGAGGGAGTGCATGACATAAGCCGCTGCTGCAATTCCAAAGTACTCCACACTGTGATCGTCATGATGTAGTAGATAACTAACCATGAATGAATTTCCCACCCACCCAGTCGGTTGATACTGAACTACTCGCAGTAAAAGTGTAATACCAGAAATACAGAAAAGCGAGTAATGTACCAGTAGTGACACACATTGCATGCGGGCACTGAAAGTTCTCCCAAAAGAGGCATTTAAAAGAGAAATGCAACAGTGACAATTGTCCCGATTTTAATTAAATGAGGTGTACCGTAGATAGCCCAGTGAAATCTAATTACAGGTCCCAGCAGGATAGAAAACAAACACAATGCAGCCGTTAACCCATGTCAGAAGCGAGCAACATCAGCAGATGTTGACCACGACGATTAGAAATGTTGATGATTGTGAAAGTAGAAATCCAATCGGACACTTTTGAAATGTAGTTGAGCAATCCAAAGTTAAGCCAAATGTGCTAAATGTAGAAAGATTCTATTGTTGCTAAGAGGAAAAACGTTGTTTAGAAAGCAAATCATTATTAGCATAAAGAGAAATCCCATAGTTCGCTGCTCCTTTAGTGTTGTTGAAGACATTACCGAGTGATATAACTACAGTTTTTCACAATATGTGAAATATAAAAGATCTTACTGCAGTTTTACATATCTGCTATAAACTTTGAAGAGAAAAACGGGAACAGTACAACCCACCATATGAATATATGTTGCTGGAGTGAAAACGAAAGTTTGAAATTTCTTGTTAAAATGACAGCAGAATATGCAAATGAGTATGTGGGACGTTACCATGAACCACAGAATGTACTGAATTTTGACGAGATGGAGTGTGCAGGAAACAGTAAATCCTCCAGTTCAGCATGAGTTTGTGCGAGCCACCACATGCCATTTAATCCCTTCAGCCTTATAAAGACACGTCGTCGAAAACGAGTGTGACCTGGGTATTAGGGTCAAAAATGATTTAAAATTTAGCTTACATTGCCAACATGTAATTAACAAAGCTGGGGGTATACTCCATTGTATTAATAAACATATTAAAAGTACTAATAGTAAGGTCTTATTGCCACTGTATACTTCACTGGTCAGACCTCATGTTGAGTACTGTGCCCAGTTGTGGTCCCCCGGTGATAAGGGATCAATTAATGCCCTGGAGCGTATACAGAAAAGAGCTACTAAAAGAACTGACGAAGTTCAGGGCTTGGACTATGAAAATAGACTAGTAAAACTTGGATTATATAGTCTGGAGTATCGCAGATTGAGAGGCGATATGTGTCTGGTGTTTAAAGCGTTACATGATGATACCTTATGGGAGTCTTTGGGATTAGTTTTTAGAGAAGTCGTTTATGATACTAGGGCTCACCCACTTCAATTGGAGGTAGAACGAAGTCGAACAAAACAGAGAAGTACTTGATTCTCTGTTAGAATATCCAAAATTTGGAATGGATTACCAATTTCTGTGGTGGCTAGTGATAGTATGAACATTTTTAAAACTTGTTTGGATACATTTTTAAGACAGAAATCAATTAAGGGTTATTACTAAATATACTCGGCGAGCAAAATGGACTACGGTCTTCTCAGCTCTGATCAACCTATGAAACCTATGAAAGTTCAGTATCCATGACCCAGTAAATGACTGCTATTATGCTACACACAGAGAAAGAAGCAGAAAAGCAAGATGAGCCTTATGAGCGTAAACGAGCGAAGGGGGCATACGGTAAATATGCAAATTAGAAACCGCCACCTCACATCACTCAGAAGCCACATAGAACAGGCTATATAGCGGATAAAATGAAAAGAAATTGTACATGTACATTGCAAAAAAAAATACAGCGATTCAATAAGTCATAGTTGTCCCTGTAAAAATCAGCAGTGTAAACACCACTATATGAATAAATATGGTGCAAACAAAATGTGACTTAATGATATTTTGTCATGTATAGTCTTATTTTGAAACAGTTCATCTATCTCTCTGTATAGTAAGTAACAGTGATCAATCCACTAAATCTGAATTGCAAGTGTCCCATGTTACAAGAGCATTAAGCCCCTCTAAAGGAGGCTTCTACTAGGGAATTAATGCATGGTTGGGTGGTTGTAGGACCCTTGTGCCACAACCCCCCTCCAACCATGCATTGAATTCTAATGAAAACCTCCTTCTCGATATATGCTTACTTAGCGGAGGCGGGATGCCCCCCCACAACCGCTTCTTGACACCCTCTCCTCCAAGTTGCCAACTAACGTTCTCAAGGGTCCCCGACACTGGGGTGCCCAATCCCAGTGTCAGATTGCAATCGGTCCCTATGCGTCTTTTTTTCAAATCCTGAAAAAAAAACTATCCATTGATGTCTGTTGCGCCAAGTTGCCCCGACTCGACCCTCCCATTCAACACCCCCCCTCCTCCCCCCAGACCCTTACTTACCCACCGAGGGTTCGACACCGTCATCTTCCCTGGACCGTAGACACGTCTTCACTCTTCAACGCCTGACTGCGAACTGAGGAAATCAGGTATGCAGTTCAATCTGTTTCAATGGGGTTTTGAACTTAGTGGCATAACTTGGTCATTTTTGGATATTTTTGCCCCACATTTTCATCATACCTTTTTTGGGACCCCACCTCATGAACAATTGCAGTGATATTAGACAAATCTGTCCCAAAAGGTGATTTTTGCGGTTGCTGCATGAAATTACCTTTTGGGCAGGAGCTGAAAATTTTCCCTGCCCTTGTTCATGAGGTGGGGTCATAAGAAGGCTGTGTTGAAAATGTAGTGTAAAAATATTAAAAAACAACAAAGTTATGAGCCTAAGCTGAAATTTGCAAATGTAGGCTCGTAACTGGTAATTTTCACTATTTTGACTCAAATTTTCAACGTAGCCATTTTTTATAGCACCTCATGAATGTGACAGCTGTCATTTTTTAAATCCTGGTCAAAATGTGTTTTCGCATCCTGAAAGATGATTTTGCAGTCACTGTGTGAAATCACCTTTCAGGCAGAAGTTGAAAATTTTCTCTGCACTTGTTCATGAGGTGGTGGTATAAGAAGGCTATGTTGAAAACTGCAGAGGACTGGTGTCATCCCACCAGTCGACTATTTTCAGTTTTCTCCCCCTTGTTGCTGGGGCACGACACATCAACGTGCATGCTTGGAGGCACATGCACGTTGCGGAATCCCACAGAACCCTCCCTTCCATTGGTGTCCCTAACCCATTCTGTCCTAAGGTGTAAAAATATAAAATAAAAATGAAGTTATGAGCCGGTGTTGAAATTTGCAAACTTAGGCTCTTAACTCTGGAACTTTTCAATATTTTGACCTCAAATTTTCAACATAGCCACTTCTTTATAGCACCTCATGAATGTGACAGCCGTCATTTTTAAAATCCTGGCCAAAATGTGTTTGTGTGTCCTGAAAGTTGATTTTGCAATTGTTACACAGTCACCTTTCGAGCAGGAGTTGAAAATGTTCTCTACCCTTGTTCATGAGGTGGGGTCATAAGAAGGCTATGTTAAAAATCTGCCATAAAAATTTTAAAAAACCACAAAGTTAGCCAGCCCAGTGGCTAGGAGGGCTGAGGCATCGCTGCCTTGACTCCTGCCATGTTGGTGATCCATGTTCGCGGTGCGAGTGGGTCACCAGGGGTCAGCCGGGGAGGGAGAGGGTTGAGCATCTGGAGGTAAGCTCTCCTCTCCCAGAGAGGGTGGGTTGGTCATCCCACCAAATGACTGCCCCCAGGTGGAAGCCTGAGAACAGAATGGGTCAGGGACACCAATGGAAGGGAGGGTGCTGTGGGATTCCATAACGTGCATGTGCCTCCATGCATGCACGTTGATGTGTCGTGCCCTAGCAACGAGGGGGAGAAAACGGAAAATAGTCGACTGGTGGGATGACACCAGTCCTCTGCAGACTCTGCACCTGGCTAGCTGGGCACTTCAGTGACATCCAGGTAAGTCCCAGTGGATGCTGGCATGTCAGGGCTGGGGGGACTGGCGGAGGGCTGTTCAACCCAGAGGAGAAACTGTAGATAGAAAAAAATTTAAATTATGAGCCTACTTTGAAATTTGCGATTGTAGGCTCGTAACATTTGTAATTTTTAATATTTGGACCCCAGATTTTCAACATAGCCATTTCTTCACAGCACCTCATAAATGTGACATGACAAATGTCATTTTTCAAATCCTGGCCAAAATTTACTTTAGTGCCTGTGCTGCGGAATGACGTTTCACTGGTGCGGAATGACATTTTGGTGGGGATTTGAAAATTGTCACCTACTGGGTTCATGATGTGGGGTAGTAGGAAGACTGTGCTGAAAACTTGGTGTATAAATATGGTACAATGCCCAGGTTATGAAAGAATATTACCCTATTTCAGCATTCACTCATAACTTCACTAACTTTTAATATTATGATTCCAAATTTTCAATGTAGTCATTTTTCCATACCACCTCATTAACATGACGTGTCATTTTCAAAATTGTGGATGAGTTGTGTGTTCATGCCTCTGGTATGAGATGACATTTTGGCAAACATATTATAAATGGTACATGTCCTGTCTATCAGGCCAATCATAAAACAAGTATGTTCAAAACTTCTGGTCACAATTAAAAAAAAAAAAAATTTGTTTAATGTGCATCAAACATCCAGCATTGACAAATGTTTTTAAAGATACAATTTTTAAACTGCTTCCGTACGAGTACATATATTCATCAGTACATAAATTACAACATACGTATCATAGGATACCTGACAGCATCACTTGTTTTTATATAAAATTGCATTTGGTATACACATAAGCCATTAAGTGCCACAAGTGAGATGACCAGTCTTCAGATAGTTAGGCCCGTAGAGTCTACAGCTGTATTTGAGTCAGCTATTGGTCCATATAAAATTAAATGGTAGTAAACATAATACCCCGTTTGCCTATCTCACCCTTCCCCTCCATGAACCATCTTCATTTGGTATTAATGACATAAATTGCATGAATACAACTTTCTTAACAGAACAATAACTGCAAAATGGTAAAATACAGTTTGTGTTGTATGTAACACTGCTTATGGGACCCTAAAAACACGTGACTCACCCACATGTGAAAGTCAATAAAAAGTCCAACCTGTGAGAAAGAAAATAATTGATCTTCCAGGAATTTATTTTCACTAGTGGATCTCAGCTAGAGGCACTAGGACCCAGAGGGAGCCAGAACTTTTCAGAGGGCTGGCTCTGAGGCAAGCAGTTTGCGTGTGAGACCCCAACCACCTCAGTTCAGTTTTTCCTGCCATTGAGTGGTCATCAGGATTTTGTTGCTCGTCTGCCGGGAGTCAGAACTCCATGCCTTCACTACAACAGCTTCAGTTCTTCTCAGTTTTAGTATTTAAAGCTAGAGTTGGTTATTTTTGTGTCACCTTAGTGCATTTAACAAAAATATTTTTCTGCCAGTTTCTTTCAGCCCTAGCAAGTGTCAGCGACTGAAGGCCATGGAGGACAGTAAGAAGCCTACTTTGGCAAGGTGCTCTGACAGTGGGGCCATGTCCAGTTCACTTTCCCTGCTGGGGAAGGGTTCTGACTCTGGGCGGTCCTGTACTCGGGGTGGGCGAAAACTGTCCTCCTGCAATCACAAATGAGTGGCAGTGGCTCTGATCCTGTTCTTTGGGGCTGCGACGCCGCTCAGCCTTGACTTCTTCCTCTTTCTGCCGTAAGGGGAAGAAATAACACCAGTTGAGATCACCCTTTGTGAGGTCTACCACAAGATTTCTGGTCTCCAGGAGCCAGAGGCCTTTGCCATCACCTTTGATGTCACTGCGGGCCTCTGGTTCTAGGGGATCGGAGTCTTGGCCCTGGAACCCCCCATAAGTGGGGAGTCCAGTGGGCAGTACCACCGTTGGGCAGCTCTTCTGGGGCAATGGGTGCAGTGTCGGGCCAGTATGCCTCTGCCAGTGGATTCAGTCCCTGGCCCTTCAGGGTCAGGGGCACTAGAGCCGTGGGCAGGACCAACAGGCCAGGTAGAGCATTTGGCTCTGGCAACAGCACTAGTGTCCTTGCTGGTGATCATGCCATCAATTTCCTGTCCACTGGCCACTCCCCTGTCCCGGGTCAGGATGGAGCCAGCCACGGTGCTATTGCTGATCACTCTGGAGCCAGCTGTGTCATTGTCACTGGTTCTAGCATTGGGCTTGGGCCTTTCAGGGCCCAGCCTGGTGGCAGGTCCAGTGCCAGATGTGGAACAGGGTGGGGCACTGGATGTTGTGCTGGGTCTGGTGCCGCATGGGCTTATGGTACCAGGGGCCCTCCCTGGTGCCATATCTGGTGCTGGTTCTGGCTCCACTTCTGGCACCAGTTTTGACTCCACCTCTGGCACCAGTCCCTCCCCCTTTGGGACCAGGGCCAGTGTCACTTGTGTTGCTGCAGCTGCGCACTGGGTTGTCGGGCCTGCAACCCCACCCTCTCTTCTCAGTGGCAGAGGAATAGCCAGTGCACCGCTGCAGTGGCACAGGGGCCTGACACACATAGGGGCCCATAGTAAAAATCAAGGATTTCATTTATTTAATTTGTTCAGCAATCGTGGATCGCATATTCACGTTGTCTTTTTTTGACACTAGTGTGACTGACTGCCGCCTGCCGTGCTTGCTGCCACCACGACCCCCCGACTGCAGATGGCAGCACTGACCACAGAGTTGCGAGAGTCAACTGGAGCCTAGGGATGTGATGTGCTGCCGTCGCGCACTGTGCACACAGGCAGCAGCAGCAGCGCCCCCCACTGCCCTTCCCCCCAGTACACAAACAATAACAAGTAAAACTAAAGAAAATTAAAGTATGTAAAAAAAAAAAAGGTGGACCGACTGACCATGGCAGCGATCGCGAATTGATGCTGTTGCTATGTGTGGAGGGTAAGCTGGACTGGAGCCTGGGACTGGGAGCTGGCTGGAGCCAGAGGCAAGGAGGAGGAGGAGGATCAGGTCAGATGCTAACTAACGTCACACTGCTTGCAAGCATTGCAGCGGCAGCTGCCGCAAGTTTAAATTGCCCACCCCGTATTGCTTGTTGTCGTTCTTTTTCTGCCCTGCTGCCTTGCCCAATAATGCCCTTAGTGGCTGTTGTACTGTGTTCTAACGTGTCTTAGCCTTAATCCGGTCTCTCTCCGGAGACTGAGTGAGTGTGTGAGTCACTACTTCTAAGTTCTGGCTGCCTGGCTGTGAGATGACCCGGTCCCTTCCGACTCCCCCCAGCAGCTGAGCACTTGTGACTTGGTGACTTGTCTTTCAGAGGCTAGCTACAGCATCAGTTGAGTTGGGATTGGGAGGACCCTCACCCTACGTGATTGTTTTTTTATTTATTTATGTTCCACAGTTCCACTGCCTGGCTGGGGGGTGGTGGGATCGATTCATGTTTATGTTATATTCTTTGATATGTGAAGGAGGTGGGTGAAGGGTACGTAACCGTAAACGGGTAAAAAAAAAAAATCGGGGGGGGTTGAGGTGCCGGTATGGGGGTTGGGGCCCAAAATTACAACCTGTACTGGGGCCCATCTTTCTCTTCCTCCACCACTGTCTCGTCTACCCTTCTTCCAAGGGGGTGTAGTGCTGAATGACTCACATCCCAACCTCATTTACTCTGTGGGCAGTGATGATGACTCTGCCAGCAACCTAGAGACCTCAGACCCAGTTCCTGTGTCTGTGTCTTGGGAGGATCTCTCTTTCTATGCTCTGTTCAGAAATGTTCAGTTGGCATCAAATTTCGAGCCAGAAGCCATTGACCAGGCTAGCATCTCCAACTGGAGTTCCTAAATGTGCTTAGCGTGCCTGTCAATTTGATTCTTCCAGTTCCACCACACTAGATACCCTGTCTTATGTGGTTTAGCAAAGCCCTGCTTTAGTGGCAGCTGTCCCCAAGCAGGCAGACTGTAATACATTGCTCCCAAATAAGCCACTGTGTGTGTGTGTGTGTATGTGTCACTCAGCCCATAGCTGATGTGGTTGTTTTTCTCTTTGAGAAGGGCAAGTATTGTCCCTAGCACTATGGGCAATCAAGCCTATGTTTCAGCCACTTTGGGTATAAGGGTAACTAGCTACCAAAGGCGTTTCTCTAATATGTGCCCTTTGGAGCAAGTCATAGACTCTGAAGTCTCTGCCAGATTTGAGGCTAAACAAGATATTCTTCTGACTGTCAAGTAAGGTATTGAGTCCAACAGTCACCAACCTAAACCCTCTTGGATGTCTTCAGTGTTGCATTCTCATTCTGCTGCTATATGCATTTGCATCAGGCAGCATTCCTCGCTGTAGACTGCTGGCTTCTCCCAGGACATCCAGCAACAGGTGTTGTATGTTCTCTGGTTGGAACCCACCTCTTCAGACAGCAGGTGGAGCAGGCTGTTAAGGAATTGGATAAACCTAGAACAACTCTCAAGACCTCCAAACCAGCATCACAAGTCTTACACAGTGCTTTGCAATG
The DNA here is from genome assembly GCA_016271365.2 of Neoceratodus forsteri. Lineage (NCBI taxonomy): Eukaryota > Metazoa > Chordata > Ceratodontiformes > Ceratodontidae > Neoceratodus > Neoceratodus forsteri. The sequence continues at coordinate 1,320,430,837 of CM028131.1, forward strand.
CTCGCTCTGCACCTGAGGAACTTAGGACTCCCAAGTCTCCCGTACTTGGATGCTGGCTAACTTCAAGCCTGTCCAGACCAGAAACAGAATAGGCAGTGGCCATTACTTCTCAGTTCCTGACTTCAGTGAAGTCTTGCTGAACATTGAATAGTATCAGCTATAGCCCTCCCAGCAATTGCTGTTTTAGGAGCTCTTCTTGATCAACTGAGCTTTAGTTTTCTTCCAGAGAGCAGGCTACAAGCATTCTACAGATGGCATGCCACATCATGGGGCATAAAACTGTGCAAGCCCACTCCATGCAATGCATACCAGGCCTTATAGCCACCTCAGTGTTCACAGTGTTCTTGGCATATCTGCACATAAGGATGGCTCAGTGGATGCTTATTGTACAGTGGTTACAGGCATTGCACCCTTAGACTTACCCCATTCAGGTGACCAAGCCATTGGTTCAGTCTCTCTCATGGTAGTGCATGGAGGACAACCTCCTCCAAGGCTCCCTTCTCTCAACTGGAGCCTCAGGTGACTCTCACCACTGATGCCTCCCTGTTGGGGTGGGAGGCCCACTGTAAGGCCTCCAAACAGAAGGTGTCTGTGACCCATAAGGGACTCATCTCCACAATGTGTTGGAGATGCAAGCTGTTTTTGTACGTCTGAAAGCCCTAATGGGCCTAGTCAGTTACAAAACTGTCTTCTAGACAGACAACAAGTCTGTCATGCTCTACATCAGCAGACATGGGGAAGCACACTTTTACCATCGCTGTAGGGAAGCAGTGAGTGTTGATATGGGGTCTGGAGCTGGGGATCCTGCTCCAAGCAATCTCTGTACCAAGAGTTCAGAGCACTGTGGCAGACCAGCTTATTTGGTGAGTGGGGTACTCCAGATGTGAGCCTTTTTGCATCCCAATTCAATACCAACTGCCTTGATCCTGATTCGATTCTGCTCCAGAAATCCAGGACATGGCTTTTTTTTTCTATCAGGGTGCATTCAGCCTGCAATGGCAAATCTGTTCTGTATGCATTCCATCTAGTCTCTCTCTCCTTTAGAGAGTATTGCACAAATTGAAGACGAGAAGGAGCAAGATGATGCTAGTGTCCTCCTCTGGGCTCCATGGATACAATTTCCTCTGTATGAAAAGGCTTTGATCAATAACCATGGACTTGCCCGGCCCAGTGGCGCTGAGGGTTGAGGTGCTGGATGCCACACCCCATGCCACGCCGGCGACCCGGGTTCTGGAATGAGCCCAGACCACCAGGGGTCAGCAGGGGAGAGAGAGGATCGAGCGTCCAACGGACTGCTCTCCTCTCTTGGGGAAGGATCCAGGAGTAGCCCGGTGCAGCAGTGGCCCCCAGTGGAGACCGGCGGCACTGCTATACTCGGACTTGCAAAAGCAAGGGAACATCGAGGCGGCTGCCTTCCAGGACATGGATGGGAGCACCCATGTTGCGGGCTTGACAGCGTATTGCACGCCTTGGGGGGGGCATAACACAACGAACAAGGAAAAAATGGGGGCTGAGGATCAGGCAACTGCACCTATCCCCCATGACCCACGCCAAGCTTTCTCGACTGGTCTTCACCCTCCCCCGTCCACCCCTCATCCATCGCCAGAGACTGTCGTAATAAGAGCGCCCAAGGAGGAGGGTGACCCATCCCGGAGGGGTTAAACTGGGGGTGCTGGTGACGGAGAGAGGGGAGAAGGAGACACTGTTAGGGGATCCTCAGGTGGGCAGGACAAGGATAGGATGCCTGAGAGAGGACCTCGAGGCCGTGATAGGAGTGAAAAAGAGATGACAAACAAATAAAAAAAATAACTGTGCACTCTACTATCCAGGACAGACATACTGACACAGGGTCACCTAGTCCATCCCTACCTGCGCTAGAGGTGAACAGGTGCAAAGTATCTCAGAGGGTCTCTGAAATACTTTTGACTACATGTAAGCCTTCCACTAGGAAGACATAATACAGCCAAATGGACGAGAGTTTCCATCTGGTGTTCCAAAACCTGCATGGACCCTTTTTAGTGCCACCTGACAAGGTTCTAGAGTACTTACTGGACCCTTCCACTGCTGGTCTTCAATATTTCACAGTAAAGGTCTGTCTGTGTGCTATTCATCATACCACCAGCCTGTCAGCACCCTCTACAAGGCACACCTGTCACTGTATAAAAGGTTCCTCAAGGGCTTATTCACACAAGGCCTCCCAGCAGGAAGCCAGTGTCTGCCCGGATTATCAGCCTTGAACTAATCTGCTCATCAGCAAGCTTTCTAAGGCTTGCAATGTGTAACTTAAAGTTTTTAGCTTCCGAAGCATTCAGGTGGCCATCACCTCTGCTGTTGGAATTGGAAGTCCATGCATGGTCACAGATCCTCTGTATGCTGTTTTTTCATTAACTCAGTTCTCTGCACACACCCCAAGTTTCTACCAGAGTGGTGTCAGAGTTCCATCTTAACTGGGTTTAATCCTGCCTACCTATATTGCCAACATCTGGAATCAGGGATAGAGGTATTTCCACTGCCTGTATGTTAAGAGGGTCCTTAGGTTTGTCTGTTAGAACTAAGGACTCAGCTTAACAGCTGTTATTTCTACTGATCCTAATTGAATGGGACAGCCCATTAAAATCAGATGCATTCTGCCTGGATTGTGAATTGTCCTTCTACTGCTATCCATGGTTATTGTTAAACTAGAGGGCAAGGTTCATGCCCTCTTAACCAGCATGATTGCCACATCTCTGGCTGTCCTATGCTCTGCACCTATTGGAGAAATTTGCAGAGCTGCAGCTTGAAGCACAGTGCACATTTTTGCTAGCACTATGCCCAAGATGTCCTTGCCAGGCAGTACACCACCTTGGCAGGACAATCCTTGATGGATTACTATCCTGAGTAAGACCTCAGCTCCAGCCTCCCTAGTCCGGTGGACTTTTTTTCAGCTTGGTGCTCTGACACACTGCTGGAAATCAGTGGTGAAGATTGATTCCTGGAAGATATGAGAATTACATTCTCACGATAATTCTTGATCTTCTTGGAATATCTTCACCTTTGGTTCATATACCTGCCTACCATTCCCCAGACTCACTGCAGTATGGTTGTGTTGGTCTTCACCCCTTCTTGTTTGGGCTGTGAAGACACTGTGTTACTGGATTAGTGGCCATTTTTTGCAGGCCACCAGGGCTATCTTATGCCCTTAGTTTAAGGGCATAGGTACTTTTTAGGTTATGCTGCACCTCCTCAGTAAAGAAGATACTGAGGCAGTTGGAGGCTGGAGCCGACGTAAGAAGGCAGCCACATATGGTCACTCATGGTACCACACATGTGCACTGCTTGCCTTGATGCCAGCCCTCTGAAAAATTTAATCCCATTGGGTCCTAGTGCCTACAGCTCAGACCCACTAGTGTGAATCAATGGTGATGATATTCCTAGAAGATCAAGAATTATGGTAAGAATGCAATTTTCATTTCTTACCATAACAACTTGCTTTTATAATTATAACCTACCATATCAGAATGTGAGAAGAGTCGCTCAGCTGTTGAAAACTTTCAAGGTTCCATGCGGTCAACAGGGACCATGTACATAATAGTAACACTGCAACATGGTTGGTGGGGAGGGGGCGCACTACCTCTGACTCACAATGTGGTCACCTTTCAATATAACAAAAAAAAAGCAAGGTTATCACTACATAAAATTAAGGGCTATACCTTGCATGAGTACATAACTCATACTCCGAGATGCTACCAGGCATGTCACAACTCCATTTATCCCCACCTTCCAAGCCCACTTTACTCACAGCTTATATATCCATTAGTCCTTTAACTCATTCACTCCACAGGAGCTCTTTGAGAGTTCCACCACTTGTGTCCTGTATACTCTTAACACTACATCCTGGGCCTTTCTAAGCAAAGTCAAGCCATAATCAGCATGCCACAAACAAATGCAAATACCTCATGAACCATAAGTGTCACACACAAAGTACTAGTGACAAGGTTGTTCAGTACAAATTTATCTTTCCAATGGTGCTATGCAATTAATGATAAGCAATTTTTTTTCTATACTAGTCAAAATAGCAAAAAAAATTTTTTTTAATAAAAAAGGCAACATAAACCATTTTTGATAGGAAAATATGTAACATATCAACACCAAATTAAGCATCCATACATTAGATGTATGTACAAAAGTAATTTTGTACTAAAAAGCAATTTTTCTAATATGAAACATGTATTTTTTCCCATTTTATTCAAGGTACTTAGGAGAAGCTTGAGGGACATATGTCATCCATACACACCATACCATAAACAAATGTGAATAACTCCTAAAGTATACGTGACACACACAAAGTATCAGGAGTAAAGTTGTTCAGCACAAAATTACCTTTCTTACGGTGCTACGCAGTCAAGTGTAATCAATTCAGTTTACAAGTAATACAGAGAAATAGTGCTGATGACCTGAGAAGTGTCCAGGGCAAACAAGAAGTCTTTAGCTGCTGACTGAAGCCGTTGTGGGAGACAAATGGGAAGATCTGACTGTCAACTACAGGTGTTTCCTTGAGGCAATGAGTTTTTAATCAGAGTCCACAGCATGTCCATTTTGGTCTCTAAAATCTCATTTGATTCTAAATAGATTCCCAGCATCTTTAAAGTTGTTAAACACATAGGGCCAGATACTAATGTAATCCCAAGGTGGCGTTATCCCAAGGGTTACTACCCCTGCCTGCGCGGCTAGTAGCAGGTTAAGGGGCCTGAGTTCTGAAATGGGTGCCTCCACCCGGAGGCCAGGTTTGGTAGTGGTCAAACTAACGTGGGTACAGCCCTCCGGGACACTGTAACCCCCCTCTTTCCTTTCTAGTGGCTTGAGCAATATACAATAATCACTTTCACAGTACCCCTTGTACATCATACCAGTAACCACACTGTTTGCACTTACCAACAGGGCTGGTTCCTCTGGCTCGACCCTGGGGAACCCCTGTAAAACAAGGTTATGCACAGTAAATAGCAACAGTACAGTACTCTTGGCACAAACTGGAACCACAGTCAGGTTAAATGCAGCAAAAAAGTCAGATCTGATTTATTCAGGGGACTTGAACAAGGAAGGGGTGTAATCAGGTTGATTGGCTTAAAGGCCATATTAATCAAACAGTTATACATGCGCTGTAAGTCCCCACACAGTCACATACTCTGGGTACCCAGGTAGGAAAATGGTGGGCTAGCCAGGAACGTTGCAGCTGGTTGGGGCCCTGTGATGGAAGAAAAGCAACATGCATAATACACACTACTTGTAATCCAGAGCCGGAGGGCTCAGTTCGTGACAGAAAAAGCAACAAGACAATCAGATGACAACTCTTTAGATTTAGCTGTTTTTGCAGGTAGCTACTCTGATGTTTACTCACGATACCTAATACTGGACACAGGCAGGATGAAATCGAGAATGCAGGTTGTTGAGCTGGAGTGCCCGGAGAAGCGGGGCCCACACGAATCACCAAGGCGTCATTCCTGTTCAAGTGTTGAGCAGGGGGCTGATCCACAGGCAGGTCTCTCGTCGATGGCTTTCTCTGTGCAGCGGGTAGTCTGGCTGGGCCAGTGTGGCAAGGCCCAGGCCTAATGGAGATGATTTTGGATTCAGTCCGTGGGGCTGGATGCGACTTCCAGCAAGCAGAATACAGCGCAAACCACAGTGGGGAACCAAATCGTGACCCACTAGCAGCACACAGCACATTTACACATAAGGAAATTCTAATGCAGCTTCCAGCAAGCAGAACACAATTCAAACCACAGTGGGGAACCAAATCACGACCCACTATAAACACACAACACATTCACATGTAAGGATATTCCACTGTACCAGGCAAAAGGCTCTCCGGTCACAATTACAGAGTCTCTGCACAATCCGGGAGTTCAGAGGTGGCTGGAAGTTCAGACAGGCTGATCACATTCAGCAAATCTTCGGTCTTCTTCAGGTAGGAGCCTGGTCACAATTCAGTGGCTCACTTTGCTCTCCAAGTTCGGATTCAGTCCAAAAAAGGCACAAGTTCCCTCCCCAGGACAGCAGGCAGGCATGCAGGCCAAAACTCAGGCCTTTTCACAGTTCTCCCGCGCGAATCTATGTTGGGGCTGCTTCTTGAATCATTCAAGCTGTTATCTCTTCACTTCCTAACTCAGAACTGAAACTAGCTGCAAGCAGCTTGGGAATTTCCCCAAGATCCAAAAGGTTTGGTTGGCTGATCTGTCTGTCGGTCACAAGAAGGGCTCCCCCCTCCAGGTTATTTTAGGCACCAAAATGCAAAAACTACAAATTCCTACAAGTTTTGACCCCACCAAGCCCCTGTAGGCAGGCTCCATTTTAGAGTCCCAACAGTACTGATTGGCCCATTCTGACAGTCCCTGGCCAAGTTGGTGGAGATAAACAGAACAGTCCTTGCTGCATAGAAGGCAGGTTAGAACAAACTGCAATATTATTACTACTCTAACAAATTATCAGCAAACAAGCACATCTTCTAAAAGAGCTCCCTTTTAGATTAATTAAGACTGCAATCCAGGCAGCTCTTAAAGAAACAGTACACAGAGGCTATATTGTCACTCTCTGGCAATCACATTTAAACTGCAAAAATGCAGGACACCAGCCTGGCAGTGAGCATTTAGACAAGCTCAAGGAAGACTTTTCGGGAATGCCCATTTGTAGGGGGGGGTTACACTAACATACTAAAAGCCAGCAGAATAGGCCTAATGGTCTGTCATGTCAGCTCAGTAGCCAGCCACCTAGTGGGTGCTCGCTTTCCTGCTCCCCCCAGCCCCCAAGAGGGTCTTCTTTGGCCTCAGTTTCCCTGTACCTGTCCCACCCCTTCTTGAAGCCCTCCACTGTGCCCTCCTCCACCAGCATCCTGGGCAGCGCATTCCACAGCTCCATCACCCTTTCAGTGAAATAATGTCTCCTACGTTCCCCCTGTAATTTCCCCCCTCCAGCTTCCACTGATGTCCCCTGGTTGTCCCCCCTCTTTAGCCTGTACAGCTCCTTGGTTCTGCTCTTGGTTATTCCTTTTACATACCTGAAGACCCTATTATGTCTCCGCTGTCTCTCCTCTCCTCTCCTCCAGTGTGTACAGCCCAAGCTCTTCCAGTCTCTCCTCATAGGGCCTCCCCCCCATGCCCTGAATCATCCTGTTCACTCTCCTCTGGACCCTCTCCAGCAGTGCTATGTCCTCCTTCAGATTAGGTCTCCAGAACTGTACACAGTACTCGAGTTGCGGCCTAACTAAGGCATTATATAGAGGGAGGATCACCTCCCTCCTCCTGGACATAATTCCCCGGCTATGTAGCCCAATATCCTGTTTGCTTTGGCTGCCTGGCGTAAATTCTTAGCGCTGGATTAACACCAGGCTGCAATATTCAAAAGCCCTATTAGTACCGACGCTGTGTGGTAGCGCAGATGCTATAAGATAATGTTATGCAGGGGCGGGGTTAGGGGAGCGCCCAGGAATGCTGACTGTGAGGCATATTCAAAATACAGTGCCGGTGCTACAGGAATTAGCGTGACCTGTAGTGCGGCACTAAATACTGCTGAGAAAAAGCTGGTGGTAATGTGGTGGTGGTGCCCCCCCAGCATGAATCCTGACCCCCAGTAGCTGTGCAAATACCTGTTTTCCCTGGTAGTCTAGTGGTCCCCCCCCCCCAGCATGATTCCCAACCCCCGGTAACTGCTTAGTTAATTATTTTCCTGGTAGTCTAGTGCCCCAGCATGATTCCTGACCCCCGGCAGCCTCTAGAAAAATTACATTTCCATGGTGGTCTAGTGGTTCCCCCCCCCAGAACGATCTCCGACCCCACAGCACTGAAATACCCGGTGGTGTAGTGGTCCCCCCACCCGGCAGTGACGGCTCCCATTACCCCCGACGACACCCTACAAATGGAGCCAGTGACTGGCTCAGCCCTCCTCTCACCACCACAGCTGGCCGCCGACAGCATGAGCGCTACTGAAATGAATGAGTGCGCCTCGGGATGTGGTGATGCGAGGAGGGCTGAGCTGGTCGCCAGCTTCTTTTGTAGGATGTAATTGAGGGCAACGGGAGCTGTCACTGCAAGGTGGGGGGACCACTACACCACCAGGTATTTCAGAGGCATGCACGGGGGACAGGCTGGCCCTGGCTCCCCCCCGCCGATTAAATGCCAGACTCCCCAATGTGTGTTAAGTCCTTTTAAGTGACAGCTGCAGGAATCGGCTGTATACTAGCATATTCTCTGACGGCTCAGCTGCAGGAATTGGCTGACAAATCCCATTGCGACCTGCGACCTCTTCTCCCTCCATCATGGCAGTCCCGACTACTCCCGAGTCCTGCCAGACTGCCAGTGCCACTTGGCCAGCCACCAGCCACGACAGTAGCACCAGTAATAATTGCCTCCTTTGCAACCTCCAGTTCACAAGAGGAGTCCTGACTCCGGATTGGCAATCTGACAGCCGATCACTCAAGCAGTCCCACCCTATGTTGCCTTAACTCCCTGATTCAGTCACTAACTGTCATTCACCCTCTGTCAGCTCTCAGCTGTGCTCCGCTCATCGCGTCGTCCCGAGTGCGCTGCTGCTGATCCAGGACCGAGTCGACCATCGCCTTCCTTCCTGGCTGAGGCTGAACAGAGCCACGGGTATTGTGTCTTGCCATTGCCTGCCTAGTCTGCCTGCCCTGTTGCTGTCACTGGGTTGGATGGGTCTGGGTCTGCGAACTGAAGTCTTTGCCACTGGTGCGACTTGCACGCTCTCTACCGATGGGCCCGGGGCCCGCGACAGCAGTCACAGCACAGATCAACAGATCTGCCGGTGGCGGGCGGTGTCTTCAAAATTCCCCTATGTTCTAACTAGTTGCTGGCTGCCTCTGTTTTGCCGTTGCAGCAGCCGCCCCGGTGCAGTGGCGGGCGGAGGGGGGTGGGAGGACCACCAGTCACGTTCGGTTCAGGCTTTGGCTGGCCCGCTCGGATCAAGGAAGGAGGATGGCATAGAATTGGGAATCTGATGGCCTGGCTGGCAGCTGCCACCACTGCAGCAGCAGCCACACATGCACACAACACGGGGGAATAGGCTCAGCTGGCAGGCAGGGTTAGGGAGGGAAATTGGATTTGGATTGGTCTGGGATTGCTGCTGTTTCTGCTTGCCCTTCCTTCACTTCTCCAGTCCAGTCCCACTCCCTAGGCTGAGACAGCAGACCAGGCTCAGACTGGAGGAGGAGCTCACATACTTCTTGACTGTCCCTGAGTTTCAGGGACGTCCCTGATGTTGTCTCCATATTTTCCTCTGTCCCTCATAAACGTGTTTTTGTGGGGATTAAAATCACACAATAATGTCTAACATTAAGGTTACAGACTTTTTCTTCTTCTGGAAATGCATCCTATCACACATCCCCTTATTCTATCAGCATTCTGAGTGAATAGTACCACTTTTGAAGATGTATCCCTGATTTGGGGTCTTTGTCCCTGATTTTTTTTAAGCCCTGTCCCTGATTCAGGAGGCAAGGGGTTGAGAGGTACATATGCACCAACTGCGCCTGCCAGCACACAGTTCCTGCTGCTTCCAGCCTGTACTTCCATTCTGACCAACAGGAGATGCTGTGGGCATGCCTTGGCCTGCAGGGTCCAGCCTGTACTTCCATTCTGACCAAAATGTGGAGCAGTGTGCTCCATGCAGTAGCACCGGGCAAACTGCATGGTAATGTATGCTAAGCAGCACATAATGAGATGCAAATGTCCCTGTTTGCCCACGGATTACCTAAGTAGGCTCATTTGCATGGGAGCTTTGAACATAGCTCACGTTTGCCCCGGGTTAACCAGTTTGCACTGGGCTATTGTGTTAGCACTGTGCTATCGGGTTAGCCCCGGGCAAACAACACTTCAGCATGGCACAGTTCTGCAGTGTGTGGCTTACATTGTTGTTTGCAGTAGGTGTGAGACATCTCTGTGCAATCACACAAAATATTGTTCTCCACCTTCAACACTGGCTTGCTCCAGAGTCTAATGAGCTGCAGTTGTAGTGTGCACTTCCCTGTTGCTATATTCAGTGCTGTCTTATTCCTGGGCTATTTTTTCCCTGCACTCCTTGCCCTGTTTGCCCGGCTTACTTTGCTTGCTATATTCAGCTGGTTTTGCACTGGGCTATTCCTTTTGAATATAGCTTGCTTTTTGCTCCGGGCTAAGTTTGCTGCCGGGCAGTGCTAATTTAGCCCCGGGGCAAAGTTTTGAATATCTGGCCCTGTGTGTTTCTTGGAGTAAATTATTTTCAGTTGCTAGGGCCCAGCAGGAGCCAAAAATTTCTGGAGGGCTGGTGGTATGGGGAGGCTGCGTGCATGTCACTGCATTCTGCCACTGGTATACAGTGATGCCACCCACAACCATCTTAGTTCCTTTTTTGCCACTGTTGAGTGCTCAGTAGCAGAGTCACCACTCTCCACATAGGGGCCAGAACATCACATCTATAAAATAACAGTGTTCAGTTCTTTTGTTTTAGTTTAAAAATACACTAGAGTTTGATACTTTTGTGTCCATCCATTTAGTTAGTTTAACATACAAAAATGTACAATTTTCTCTAATCCTTACTTGTGCTAACTGTTGACAACCATGGAAGAAGGCTGGGAGCCTGAAAAAGGAAGTTGCTCTCACCAGAAACGTGGCTGTGTCTGGCCACCACCTCTCTCTGGGTGAGTGCTCTGGCATCAGGCAGTCTGGCACCTGGGAAGATGAACAGTCCTCTTTGAGTTGCATAAAGAAATAGTCCAGATACCACACACATTCTGTGTCTGGGTCTTTGTACCATACGGTCTCAACCTCTTCTCACAGACAGCATAAGAGGAAGAAAAGGCACCGGTCGAGGTCATCCTCTGGTCATTCTGCTGTGAGACTTTAAACTTCTTCAGACCTGGGTACTCCACCATTGTCACCAATGACATTAGGGATGCCTTGGCCTGCATGGTTGAGGTCTCCATCCCGGAGCCCCTCTCTGTCCAGTAGAGGGGACTACAGTCTGCAGTTCGGCCACTGGGCAGCTCTTATAGCATGCTGGGTGCAGGGCACAAGTCAAGTTGTGCTGTTTTTGGTGCCAGCTCCTGACTTCTTGGGGTTGGCTGAGCTGGTGCTATCTTCAGTGTTACTTGACTTAGGCATGCAGCTGACTCCAACTCCAGCCTCTGAGCTGGGGCCCCTGTTGGCTCCGCCAACCCCAGCCCCACCTGTGCTGTTGCTTCTGTCCTCTTTGGGATGGGGGCAGCCACAGCACTGCCGACAGGTCCTTCGGGGCTGTTGGGGGTTGTTGATGCTGGGGTTGGGCTCTTCAGGGCCTACTCTAGCACCGGCACTGCCAACAGTGCCACATGGGCCCTCAGTGCTGGGATCATTTCCTTTGGGGATGGTCCTAGTGCCATCCTCAGTGCTGCCACTATTCCTAAGTCCCCATCCAGAGCCAGGTCCAGTGTTGCCCAGGTTGCAGCCTGCACTGTCACTTTTTTGACCCCCTACTCTTTACTACCCTCTGGGTGTGGAGGGAGAAGAGGAAGACAAGTCAGATCCTGACATCGTCATCTCTGATGGTGAGGAGGATGACTTCACTATAGTCTAGAAAACCCAGAACCAGTTTCTGTCACCAGAGCTCAGGAGGATTTAGCCTGTCATGCTTTTCTTAGAAATATATATTCTGCACTGAGTTTTGAGCAAGCCGCCATAGCTCCTACTAGGCGTCTCCAACTGGAGTTTCTAATTGTGCCTAATATCCCGGTCTCTCTAGTTCCTCCCATCCAGCTGGCTCAGAGACACTTTCTGAGGCAGCTTAGAGGAGGCTTGCTACTGTGGCAGCTGTCCCCAAACAGGTGGGAAAGACTTACTGTATGCAATATCTAAATCTAAGCCCATGTATTTCACTCAGCCAATTGTGGATGCTGTTGTTATTCTGGTTGAAAATGAAGCCATAGTGCCCAAGCAGGTCACTGCACACCCCACTTACAAGGAGTCACACAAGGTAGACACCATGGGCAAGCAGGTCTATGCCTCGGCTACGCATGGCAAGAGGATAGCTAGCTACTAGGGGCACTTCTTTAAGTATGAGTGCACTCTCTGATGCAAGCTTAAGTCTGTTGCAGAGGCTCTGCAAGACACAGAAGCAAAACAAGAGATGCTGCTCATTGTTAAACAAGGTATTGAATCTAACAGCCACCAGCTTAAAGCCTCTATGGATGCCCCGATGCAGCAGCTCACTCTGTAGCTGCAAGTATTTGCATTGGGCTGCACTCCTGCCTGTGGACTGCTAGCTTCACCGCAGACATCCAGCAAGAATGTGCCCTATGATTGCACTCTTAAGACTTCCAAGTCTACTCCCTATAACCCCCAAAGATGTAGAGGTTGTTGCTCTTGTCACAACAAGCAGTTCTTTCATGTTAGGAATAGGGGAGCCCAAAATAATAAATCTCAGCCTCCCCAAGCCCAGAACAAAGTCCAGCTGAAGACACAGTTGCCAGAAGCACTCAGTGCCACCATCTGAACTCTGTCTGCAGGTCCGCTTCAGCTGATGAGTCAGACCACATCTTCCCAATGTGGGGATACTTAATCCAGCTTTACCATCAGTGGGAATCCATCTTGATGGACAAGTGGGTTTCAAGAATCATCTGAGAAAGGGTACTCCTTGGCCATGTCTTCCTGTATCTTGATGACTGGCTAATTTCAGGCTTGTACAAACAGTAGACAGCACAGGCAGTGACCACTGTTTCTCAGTTGCTAGCATCCATGGAAGTCCTGCTGAACCCCCTCAAACCTTCAGCTGGAGCCCTCCCAGGAGCTGCTGTTCATAGGAGCTGGTTTGGGCATGACCTGGGCTCAGGCCTTCCTCCTGGACAGCAGACCATGGGCAGTCTTGCAGATGGCATGCTACATCATGGAACACAAGATTGTGCCAGCCTACTCCATGCAATGCTTGTTGGGCGTTATAGCCTGCTCAGTGTTCACAGTGCCTGTAGCAAGGTTGCATATGAGGACAATGCAGTGGATGCCCAGTACCCAGTGATCACAGGCACTGCACCCTTGAAACTATCCCATTCAGGTGACCAAACCTCTGGTGAGGTCCCTAATGTGGTGGTCAGTCGAGACAACCTCCTACAGGGCTTCCCCTTCGCTTCACTGCAGCCAGAGGTGACTTTCACCATGGATACCTCCGTTGCTGGGGTAGGGAGCCCACTGTCAGGGTTTCCATACACAAGGTTAGAAACACATCTCCGCATCAATTTGCTGGAGATGCGTGCAGTTCTGTATGGTCTGAAAGCCCTAGTAGACTTGGTCAGCCAAAAGATAATTCTCTTCCAGACAGACAGTGTCTGTCATCTCTATATCAACAAGCAAGGAGGAGCACACTCTTGAGCTCTCTACAGGAAAGCAATGAGAGTGTGGGAATAGTGCCTGGAGAAGGTGATCCTTCTTCAAGCAATCTATCTGGCTGAGGTTCAGAACACTGTGGCAGACAAAGTCTAACAGAGGCAGATCCTCAAGAGTGGTCACTAGCACCAGACATCGTGAGATTGCTGTTCAATGAGTGGGGTGTCACAAACCTACTCTTGGGAGTCAGGTCCACTGAGCTCACAGTGCCCACCCCTAAGTGCAATCCATGACAGGGAGAACAGGAATATCCTTATCATGTCCTTCCAGAGTGCTCGCAGGGTTTACAACTTAACACCCACCACAAGGTCCCAGGGCATCCCTCTTTAAACTCAGGATCAGGGTACAATACCAGTCTCAAGTCTTATAGCCAAATATGAACCCTTCTTGGTTGTTACACAAAGGGGAAGATCCAGGCATCACATGCTCTTCAGGGTAGCCATGTGACCCTGATTTTGTCTTCTCCCACAGGACGTGCAATAACCTGGTTCAAATCCCCAGACTCTTTCCTGAGACTTCTGTATTCTCCTAATCTTTACCCAGATTTCCCTTACAGATCCTTGCTCGATTTGTGCTTATGGTGGTACCCCTTTAGCAATAACAGTTTGATCACAGATTATTGATAACTGTCCCCCAATCACACACAATAAAAAAAATCTCGCTCAGGCAGGTTTTCTTTTAAAAAACTATTTTTTTATTAAATACTTAAATAACTGTCATACATTTACAACTAAAATGTTTTATCAATTTGGTCACAGAATAACGCAAAAAGTGGACATGTACCAGAAAAACACACTATACTTTTAAATTATTCTAGCTTAAGTTCATAGCAAATTGAAGTCCAGAAAAAGTAAATAAAAGTTTCAGTTTCCTTTGTAGCAAGCAGTCTTGCTTCTTGTATGTCAGAAGAGAGTCCATTGAAATGCTCCAGGAAAAAGAGAGAGTGACTCTCTGGCTCATCACTTATATAGTGGGTCAAAATCCCTGGTCTGGTCATAACTTTTAGGCTAGTAGATGTCACTCTTGTGCTTTCCCAACAACCCAATTTCCCTGGCTGTCTTTTGATGTCTCACTGTCTTTCTGGTAATACAGTTGATACCAGATTGTCAAGGCTGGTTACTTCTAGATCCTGGTTTCCCAAGCATCCTGCTTTGAAGTGAAAATGGTTATCTCCTGAAACATTTTTATTAGAAACATAGACTTTGACGGCAGACAAGGACCACTTGGCCCACCCAGTCTGCCCATTTCCCTACCTACTGGATAAGCTGCAGATTCTAGTTAACCAACAGCCTACTTTCTGTAACCCCCCACTATAATTGCCTTGTGTCTGTCCCATGCATGTTTGAATTCCCCCACTGTTTTAGACCCAACGACCTCCTCAGGAAGGCTGTTCCATGTATCCACCACTCTCTCTGTGAAAAAAAATTTCTTCACATTACCCCTGAGCCATCCCCCCTCTATCTTTAAATTGTGCCCCCTTGTTCTTACACGTCTCTTTTTCTGAAAGATGCTACCCTCCTGGACTTTGTTGATTCCCTTGAGGTACTTGAACATTTCTGTCATGTCCCCCGTCCCTCCTTTCATCAAGAGTATACATATTAAGCTCTCTCAGTCTCTCTTCAGATGGTTTCTGCTGCAGACCCTGCACCATTTTAGTTGCCCTCCTCTGGACTGCTTCCATCCTGTCTATGTCCTTGCAGATGAGGTCTCCAAAACTGCACACAGTACTCCAGATGGGGTCTCACCAACTGTCTGTACAGAGGGATAACCACTTCCCTTTTTCTACTTGTGATGCCTCTTCCTATGCATCCCAGTATCCCCCTGGCTCTCTTACCGACTTTTCACATTGCTTACCCACCTTTAGGTCATCTGATATGACTACCCCCAGGTCCCTTTCCATTTTTGTTGTTGTTAGTACCTCCCCTGCTATTGTGTACTCTTCTCCTGGGTTTTTGTTTCCCAGGTGCATTACTTTGCACTTCTTTGCATTGAATCTAAGTTGCCATATGTCTGACCATTCCTCCAACCTTGCCAAGTCCCTTCTCATCTTTTCTACCCCCTTGTGTATCAACTCTGTTACAGATCTTTGTGTCATCTGCAAAGAGGCATACCTTTCCCTCCAGACCCTCTGCAATGTCACCTATAAAGATGTTAAAGAGGACTGGACCCAGTATTGAGCCCTGAGGTACTCCACTAGTAACCCCCCCCTTTCTTCGGAATGTGTTCCATTCACTATTACCTTCTGTGTCCTGTTGTGCAGCCAGTTTGCTACCCAGGCTACCACCCTGGGACCCACTCCCAGGCTGGCTAACTTGATTATTCATCTTTTGTGCGGGACTGTGTCAAATGCCTTGCTAAAGTCTAGGTAGGCCATACCCACAGCCCCTCCCTGATCTATTACTTTGGTCACCCAGTCAAAGAAATCAATTAGATTCGTCTGACATGACCTTCCTGCTGTAAATCCATGCTGCTTTGGGTCCTGTGCCCCACTGGCCTCCAGGTACGCAACAGTTCTTTCTTTCAGAAGTGATTCCATCATTTTCCCTACCACTGAGGTAAAACTTACAGGTCTGTAGTTTCCTGCTTCTGCCTTGCTCCCACTTTTGTGAAGGGGAATCACATCTGCCCTCCTCCAGTCCTCAGGTACCGCCCCATCCTGCCATGATTTGTTAAAAAGTGTGGTCAGTGGTGTCACTAGGTCCTCCCTTAGTTCTTTTTGGATTCTGGGGTGAATCCCGTCAGGCCCCATTGCTTTGTCCACCTTGAGTTTTAGGAGTTCTTTCAGGACTCTTTCTTTTGTGAATGGACTGGTGTCAACCCCCCTACCCAGAGTGCTTCTATTGTCTGGTTTAGGTAACTCCTTCTCATCTTCTTTTGTGAATACTGAGCAAAAGTATTCATTCAGTATCTCTGCCTTTTCACTGTCTCCCTCTGCCCACCTCCCCTCTCCTTCATTAATCTTCACTATCCCTCCCTTAACCTTTCTATGCTCCCTATTGTACCTATAAAAGGTTTTATCCCCCTTCTTAACTGAGTAGGCTATTTTTTCCTCAGTTTGGGCCTTTGCTAGTCTGACTGCCTTCCACACTTCTTTCTGCTTTAATTGATACAGTTCCCTGTCGTGCTCCTTCTGTGATTCCTTATACTTTTTGAATGCAGCCTTTTTCTCCTTAACCTTCCCTGCCACCTCTTTTGAGAACCATAGTGGTTTTTTACTCCGCTTTGTTTTCTTTATTTGTTTCACACAAAGGCTTGTTGCCTCTATGATGGCAGTTTTGATTTTTCTCCATTGTTCTTCCACCCCTCCTTTTTGGTCATTTGCTAGTGCATTTTTCAGGTATTCACCAATTTTGCCAAAGTCAGCCCTTCTAAAGTCCAGTATCCTTGTTTTTGTATGGCTTATCTCCATGGTTGTACTCATTGTGAAGCACGCTGTGCAGTGGTCGCTTGTTCCCAGATGTCTGCTGACTTCTAAATTTGTGATCCTCTCTCCATTTGAGAGTACCAGGTCTAGTATTGCTCCCTCCCAAGTGGGTTCCAACACTAGCTGTCTAAGGCCTGCCCCCTGCAGGGCATCGAGAATGACCCTGCTCTTGGATGTGGCTGCAGTACATGTTATCCAGTTAACATCTGGCATATTCAGGTCCCCCATCAACAGTATCTCCCCTTTTTCAGCCATTTTGAGAATGTCCTCTATCATTTTGTTGTCCATTTCCTTCCCTTGAGACAGGGGTCTGTATACAACCCCTGTGCGGATTGTGATTCCATTCCCTGTCTCCAAGGTGACCCAGAGTGCCTCTTGTCCTCCCCCTTTACTTTTTAGTTCTGTAGCTTTGATCCCTTCCCTTATGTATAGAGCTACTCCACCTCCTCTTTTACCTTCCCTGTTCCTTCTGTAGACTGTGTACCCTGGTATGTTGACATCCCAGTCATGGTTCTCGGCGTACCATGTTTCCGTGACTGCCACAATATCCAATTGTTCATCTACCATCAGGGCTACTAGCTCAGGAAGCTTGTTTCCCAGATTACGGGCATTGGTACTCATTGCCCTCCATTTAATGTTGGCTTTATCCTTTTCCCCATCCCTGCTCTTATTGTCCTTGTCTATTTTTCCATTTACCCCTGTCCTGTCCTGTGTTGAGCTCTGTACCTCAGTGTTTACCTTACTACCTGCCATGTTTTGTGGGGGGAGGCTTGAAATTTCCTGCCTTTTATCAGCACCCCCCCCTTGGCTAGTTTAAAAGCTTGCCAAGGAAGCATTTAAACCTATCACCTAGGAGCTTGGTTCCCTTTGTGACAGATGCAGACCATCATACCAGTATAGACCTTTATCTCTCCAGGTGGCCCCTGGTCCCCAGTGAAGCCAAAGCCCTGTGCTCTGCACCAGTTTTGCAACCATTCATTAAACTGCATGGTGTGCAGTACCCTAGCCTCACTCCTGCCATAGACTGGTAGCACCTCTGAGAAGGTTACCGTGCTTGCTACCCGTCTGAGGCCCCTCCCCAACTCCACAAATTCATTCTGCACTGCACTGATCCCATGCCTAGCTAGGTCATTTGTCCCCAGGTGGACTATGATATCTAGTTCCATCTCCTGTGATGCTGCTTCTGCAATCCTGAGGATTCGCTTCCTGTCCCTCCAAGTCATGGCACCAGGCAGGCACCTTACTTCCTTCTCCTCTCCCTTTCCCAGTTTTACCCCCCTAACAACAGAGTCCCCTATCAGAAGCTGCTTCCTTCCCCTGTGGTGTCCCTTGCCACCCTTTTGTGGGTCTCCCTTGTGGATGTAACCTCAGCATTCTTCTGGGTCTCCACTGAGGGTGCCATCATAGAGGAACCTTGCTCTGCCAGAATGGCATATGATTTGTGTAGAGGTGCAACTAGGGGGCTTCACCTCTGGTCCACCACCCGCACCCTCCCAGAACCCACTGTGGTCCAACTGCTCTTCATACTTGGCAACCTCTAAGGCAGTGGTTGTGGCAGTGGTGCTCTTTGGAGGGGGGAGGCCTCTTTAGTCCTTGCTAGCTCAGCCTGGAGGTGGGCAACCTCCTCCCTCAGAGCTGACAGTTGCCTGCAAATAGGACAGCAACGCAGTTTCCAGAATGTCTCCCAGAAAACTGCTGCCCCACAGCCAGTGCATTTCACCACTCCCCACATGTCCCTCTCCCTTATAATATACAATATGTAATATATATATTTTTTTTATTATTATTTGTGGTGTGTACCTACCCTTTTTTGCACTGTGCTGAGTTATTAAGGATATGACAGTTCTGCCCCAAGACCTGTTGAGGAAGTGATGTCAGAACTGTGGCTATAAAGGAAATGCCACGCCTGGGGGGCGGGTGGGGGTGGGTGGGTAGTCCACAGCCACTGGTGACTGTTAGAAACAATCAAATATACAACTGCTCCACCACCCCAGTGAGTATTGCCCTTTATAGTAATTCAACTAACACCACAATTTACTAGACCACGGCTCCTTCACAAACCACTCTACTGAGTCCAGGGATAAAAATTAACTCACTCCTCAGCCAGCAGGACACTTTTAAAATGTTGCAAAAATATCCTTCCAAATCATACGAACATACGAAATTTGCCAGCAGATAAAGGCCTAGAGGTCTATCAAGTCTGCTCGAATGTGCAGCTAGCACCCCTTATTCTGCAGCTGCCCCTTCCTTCCACCCTTCCCCTTCATTAATCCTCCCCATTGTCCTGTCCCATCCTTGTTTGAAGCAGTTCACTGTTTACTGCATACCACTTCAGGAGGTAACGCATTCCACCCAGCCACCACCCTCTCTGTAAAAAAGTGTCTCCTCATCTCCCTCCTGAACCTTCCTCGCTCCAGTCTCATATCATGGCCCCTGGTGTCCCTCCCCTCCCTTACTTTGAACAGCCCCTCTGTACTTGTCTTGTTTATTCCTTTCATGTATTTAAAGGTTTCAATCATGTCACCCCTGTCTCTCCTCTCCTCCAGTGAGTACATGTTCAACTCCTTCAACCTCCTCTCGTATGATAAGTCCCCCAGCCCCTTGATCATCTTTGTCGCTCTGCGCTGCACCCCCTCCAGTAACTTAATGTCCCTCTTCAGATATGGACACCAGTACTGCACTAGTACCCAGGTGTGGTCTAACTAATGACCCATACAGCGGCAGAATCACCTCCTCCCTCCTAGGTCCTAGGTCTCAACCCCAACAATCAAGCAAATTCAGTTGTATCTCACTCCCTCTGGTTATAAAATTACTACACTTTTAATGGAATCCTGCAATTCTCTGCTTAATGCCAATAAGGGAAAAAAATGAAACTTTTTGTAGAACGTGTAGCTCCCCTTCTTAACAAGTATTATGCCTTACCAGGTTTCCAGGTCCTAAATGAGTTATAGTTTGTTCTTTGCAGCGTAGCAAGGTTCTCAGCTTCCAACAGACAAATCAAAGTCTGCTTCCCTCAGTTAGTTAACCAGTTAGTTAACCAGGGAAATACCCTTTGAAAGTGGACTCTAGGCTTCCTGCTAATCAGCTTGTTCTCAGTTTGTAGAGAATGTCAAATAGTTTTTTGCAAGACAGTTCTGTCCCTTAAAGTGCATAGTTTATTACAGGCAAATGGATTTTGGCATATCCTTGTTGAGCAGCCCTTGAAGTAATTTGTCTTCCTGCCCAGCAAGCTTCCCCCTCAGGTCATAGAGGAAGGTCAAACATTTAAAATATCCAGTATCTTTCTCTATGTGACCCTTTCATTAACACTGGCATTCTTGTGGCATTATGACATACACAAAATCACATAAAATATACAAAATATGTCTGCTAATATGACTGGCAGTGGCTAGGTCGCAACATCCCTCCCTCCTAGACTGAATTTGTGAGAACACCACCCCCCAACCCCATGCATGGTAAGGTTTTCACAAATTCTGTTACTGTTCTAACTGGCAAGATAGGCCATCTGTGTTTGTGTTGGCTGACCCTGCTCTGTGCGTAATGGTCATGTCCTAGGCCTGGAGGGCAACACTCCACCTTAAGAGATGACCATTTGTTTTCCCATCTGATTTAGCCACACCAGGCGATTATGATCGGTCTGCACCTCAAAGCACCTCCCGTGGAGGTACGGCTTTAATTTCTTCAGGGCCCATACTAGCGTAAGGCATTCCTTTTCTACTGTGGAATATGCCTGCTCCCAGGGAAGTAACTTTTTGCTCAGGTATACAATTGGATGGTCCTTTCCCTGATTAGATGTCTGACTGTGGACTGCTCCAATCCCCAAATCTGATGCATCTGTCTGGACTACAAATTGCTTACTGTAATATGGACTGGTGAACACAGGGGCACTGCACAGTGCCTCCTTTAGCCGTGTGAAGGCTCATTCACAGGCTGGCTCCCAGTCTATCATTTGGGGCTTTCTTTTCTTTAGCAGGCCAGATATGGGAGCTGCCAGGGTTCCATAATTTGGAACAAACTTTCAATAGTACCCTGCGGTCCCTAGGAAGCTCTTAACCTGCTTCTGGGTTTCAGGCATAGGCCATGCCTCTAGTGCCTCAATCTTTGCTTGATTAAAGTGAAGCTGTCCCCACCCCACTACATGGCCTAGGTGGGTCACTTCCGCCATAGCCACTTGGCACTTTTCAGCCTTGACAGTGAGCCTTTCCCTCTATATCCTGCCCAACACTTCCTTCAGGTGGGACAGGTGTTCCTTCCATCTGGCACCGAAGATGACTGTATCATCCAGATAAGCTGTTGCATACTCTTCAGTACCATGTAACACCTGGTTGACCAGCCTTTGGAAGGTGGCAGGGGCATTTTACATTCCAAAAGGCATTACTCAGAACTTGAATAATCCTATTGGAGTGATGAAGGTCGACCACTTTCTAGCTCTGGCAGTTAACTCCACCTGCCAATACCCTTTCATCAAGTCAGTTGTGGTAAGGTATGTCACTCCTCCCAACTTGTCCAGTAGTTCATCCATCCATGGCACTGGGTGGGCGTCAGACTTTGTGATTGCATTGAGTCCATGCAGAAACGAGTAGAGCCATCCGGCTTGGGAACAAGGACTACGGGTGAAGCCCAGGGACTGTAGGATTTCTGGATTACCCCTAAATCCAGCATTTCTTGCACCTCCCTCCTAATGTCCTTTAGGACAGACTCAGACATCTGGTATGCTGTCCGTCAGATGGGCACTTGTGTCCCCATATCTACATCATGTGTCGCTTAGAAGGTTCATTCAGGCTTGGCCATAAACAAAGAGACAAAGTCCTCTAAAACCTCCCTCACTTCCTGGGATTATTCTGGGGTCAACTGGGGCGACAGTTTGATTGCCTCCACAGATGACTCCCACTTGCTTTCCTCCAGCAAGTCCAGTAGGGGGTCTTCCTCATCTGTTCCCTTCCCAGGACTACACACTGCAAATACCATGTCAGCCCTATTTACATATGGCTTCATCATGTTGACACGGTACATCCTATGGGTATGTCTCCTGTCAGGCAGTTCTACAATATAGTTCAAATAATTAACTTGTCAGACTACTTTATGTGGTCCCACCCACACTGCCTGCAGCTTCCGGACCAGAATTAGGACCATGACTTCCTGACCTACACTGTACAAGCAAGTTCTGGCTCCATGGTCGTAACAAACGTTTTGCTTCTGCTGGGCAGCTGACAGGTTGCTTTGAAATGCTCCCATAAGCTCCTTTAGCTTCTCCCTAAAGTTCAGGACATACTCCATTATGGGAGTTCCCTGGGTGGTGTGCTTGCCTTCCCAGTCTTCCCGGATCAAATCTAGAGGCCCACACACCCTATGTCCATATAAGAGTTCGAAGGGGGAGAACCCTGTCAACTCTTGGGGCACCTCCCTGTACGCAAACAACATGTGGGGAAGGTATTTCTCCCAGTCCCTCCCATGCTGTTCAGCAAATGCTTGAAGCATCGATTTTAGGGTACCATTAAACCTTTCCACAAGCCCATTGGTTTGTGGGTGATAAGGTGTCATGTGCCTCTGCACCACCCCACACTTCTCCCACAAATATTTAATCTGGTCCGACATGAAGGTATCTCCTTGATCAGAGATAACCTCCTGCAGAAACCCGACATGGGAGAAAATCCCTAGCAAGGTGTCTGCCACTTTGTCTGCCCTAAGTGAAGAGAGGGCAACTGCCTCTGGGTATCGGGTGGTGTAATCTACCACCGTCAGGAAAAACTTCTTTCTGGAGGAGCTTGGGGTCCTCAAAGGTCCCACAATATCTATTCCTACCCTCTGGAATGGCCCCTTCACAATGGGCAAGGGAATTAGGGCAGCTTTGGTTTTACTACCCGCCTTCCCTATCTGTTGGCACCAGTGACAAGACCTGCAATATTCCTTCATGTGCTGGGTGAAGTTGGGCTAATAGAAATTCTGGGCCAGTCACTGCATGGTGGGCACAATGCCCAGATGTCTGGACACGGGGCTATAATGAGCGATCTTGAGCAACTACTCACGATACCCCTGGGGAACGACAAGCTGCCTGCCCATCACCCCTCCCTCTGTCCTCACACCCTGTGTATACAACAGTTTGTTGTCCCAAAATACCTGGGCTGGATATTCAAACTGCGCTATTCTTAGGCGCAAGCCCTTGCGCTGCGCAAAACAGTTGCGCAGGGGTGTGGCCGGGGCGATATTCAAAGGAGTTGCGCTATTGAGCAATTCCTTTGAATATCACCCAACCACAACCGCAGTCATGGCGCAGTGAACTCTGCGCCACCGCAAGTTGTCAGAGTGGAGCATTCAACTTGCGGTGGCGCAAGTACCATTGCGCCATGCGCCAAAATCCCCATATTCAAAAGGTGACATGAAAATGGGGCCATAATTCATGCAAGGCACGGGGGGCATTTGCATCTGATTATGGCCCCATTTGCATGTAGGTGCGCCGATCCCGAGAACTTGCGCCTGGCGCCTGCCAGGCAGCAGCCATCGGGACCGACATCTTCAGCCCGAACACGGCAAAACAGTGTAGAATCCCCCACCCTTTCAGTGGCCCGATCGCTGGCATAGTGTACTCCCCACCCCCACCAGCCCGATCGCGGCAGCAGTGTGGCCTCTTCACGATCCTGTGGTCCAGTGGAGCCAAATGCCTGATCGCGGCAGTAAGTTTAATAAACCCCTCCAAACATAGCTCTGCTGGCTAGCATCCCCACTCCACCCATGAAGCCCCACCACTCCCCGCCCCCGCAGCCGCGGGTATCCCATTCGCCAGCTGTCATTGCCGACGATTGAAAGCTGAGCACGCAGAGCACAGTGGCTGCAGCCTCATTATACATGACAGTCCAGATTGTGAATGAATCATTCTCAAATCTGATTCTGTCATATGGCGGCTGCACGCCCATTGGCTCTTGCTCTGCACCAATGGCGCAGAGCCCACCGGCAGTCAGTCGCGGGGCGGCGGGCGGGAGATGCCGCTGCAGGGGGAGGAGCGGGGGTGGTGGGGCTCGTGGGTGGGTGGGATGGGAGGACGCTAGCCACCAGGGCTATGTTCGGAGGGGGTTTATTAAACTTACTGCCCGCGATCGGGCATTTCGGTCCACTGAACCACCAGGGATGACTGCAGAAGGAAGGAGGGGGCGCGATTATACACTGTCCGCGATCGGGCATTTCGGTCCACTGGACCACCAGGGATGACTACGGGGTTATTATACACTGCCCGCGATCGGGCATTTCGGGTCCACTGGACCACCAGGGATGACTGCGGGAGGAGGGGGTTTATACACTGCCCGATCGGGCATTTCGGTCCACTGACCACCAGGATACATTCGGGTCCATTGCTGCCCGCGATCGGGCTGGTGGGGAGTACACGCCCGCGATCGGGCCACTGGGATGAGCAGTCGCTGCCCGCGACCGGGCTGGGGGGCACAGGGAGCGGGTTGGGGCCAGCCAGGTGGCAGCTGCTGTTGCGCCCTGCAATGCAGCAGCTCACCTGTGGGTGGCCCTACATAGCCCTTTTTTGGCTCAAAGTTGTGCAGGCGCAGGTTGGGGTTGCGCTTGTCAACTCTGCACAGCCCGGCTGAATATTGGCTGTGCAGTTTATGCATGGTACCTCCCCACCAGTTCAGCATGCATTCATTTGCATTGCGCTGTTGCTCAGCCTGTTTTCAGTGGCAACTGCCTCCTGTTGAATATCGCAGAATGGAGCAAGTTCGGACTTGCGCAGGCGTAACCCTATTGTGCATGGCGCAACCCTTTTGAATATCCAGCCCCCTATGTCTCATATCACCTCCCTGTGCCCCATCACATTCTGCACAAGCCCTCAGCCTCTCCAAACTAGGAACCATCCTCTGTGTAGCGGTAAATTCCTCACATTTTCCCAAAGCATGGGACATGTCCCCTTCAGTTCCTAAACTGGGGTCCATAGCTGTAGTGTCAGGGCCTTCAGGGTCACTGCCATCCCTAATCTCCTGACCATTTGTTAACCCTCCTTCCTTGGAGTAACCTTATGTAACTGTCTGTTGCACGGCTACCTGGGGAAGTCCTACCTCCCTTTCACTACCCTCCATTTCAGGAGACACAGGCTGGGGAACCAGCCTTCCACTTTTTCCCACAGGGGCTTCTATGGGTTCAGAGAACTACAAGCGGCCTTTGCCATCTGACTGCGGTTAAATGCACACACCACCCCCTTCTGGAGATTGTTTCCTATAATCACATCCAGGGCAAGGTTGTCTGCCACTGCCACTTTTTGCACCATCTCTCCTGTCTCACCCCAGTCCAAGAGAACACTAGCAAGTGGCAGAGTTTTCTCCTCCCCAGTGAATCCCCTCACAGTTACAAACTGATTAGGTATAAGCTGTTCAGGCCCAACCAAATCCCCTTTTACTAAGGTAAGAGACACCCCCATGTCCCTTAACCCATGGGTCTGCACTCCATTTACAGTAACTGGGGGCATGGACTCCCTCATATTTACAGGCATGCTTTCAAGGATACACAGTGTACCCAACTTTATTCAAGCACCACTGTGTCCACTGTGTGCCTTTTTGGGACACTGTCTAGCAAGATGCCCTAGCTGTTTACAAAACTAAAAGTCATCATTTCTTTTATCTGAGAAATCCCTTTTTGGTAACTTGGGGCTTCTCTCTTTCAGCGGAGGCAGTGAGTGTTTTAGCTACCCTAAAGGTGTGCTTTTTCCTTTTCTGCCCTGCCACACATCCTTTCAGAGCAGGCCTGCTCCTGGCATAGCGATCCGAGAGCTCAGCAGCTTGCTGTGCTGTTTTTGGATCTCGGTCCTCTAGCCAGGTTTTCAACACTGCTGGGCAAGCCCAAAAGAACTGCTCTAAAAGTACAACCTCCTCAAATTTCCCCACAGAGTTTGCTTCCACCCCCTCCCACCAACGTTTTAAAAACTGACATTGCTTTGTGGCGAGTTCCTCAAAGCTCATATCAGAGCTTTTTCGGAGTTTACAGAATTTAACCCTGTAGACCTCAGGACTCAGTTCATACTTTTCAAGCAGAGCAGCTCTAAGTTTCTCATAATCGCTACTGTCCTGATTCTCCATTTGGCTTAGCACCTCAGTCACACCCTTTACCAATAAGTAATGGGGATAGCTGGAAGCTCCAGGACTCCCTGGGTACCTTGGCCTGGATACAGACCTTTTCAAACAAATTCAAAAATGCATCCGTATCCTCCCCTTCTTTAAATGCAGCTATTAATTTGGAGTTTAACTTATACCCCAGCCCTGGAGTTTCAGGTTCACCTCTGCCACTTACCTCCTCTGCCACTGGTTGTTGGAGTCTTAGCTTCTCCAGTTCAAACTCTGTCTGGTGCTGCCTTTCTTTTTCCTTGGCCTCTCTCTCTCTGGTGCTGTTTTTCCTTTTCCTTGGCCTCTCTCTGGCACCGTTTTTTCTGCATCTCCAATTCAATCCTCTTCTGCTCGAATTCCCGCTGCTGCTGGGCTCCGGACTTAGGTTCGGGACAACCGCTTGCTCATCAGCTGCCACAAGAGCCTCCACAAGTTTGTTTTTAGTTCAACCCTCATACTGGCCCCCTCTTTCTTGACACAACTGCCTTAGGTAGTCTGCAGTGTATTCACTGTAGTTGGAAACCATCTTCTTCCCTAATTACTACTACACTAGCTTACAACCGAGGAAAAAAAGAAAACAGGTGGGGAACTTTATACTGTAACCAAATTATTTGTTTTCCAAATCTCTGCCTTGATTGTGTGTGGATTGTTTTCAGTTTATCAATCTGATACACTGGCCTTGAATCCAACTGTTATGCCTGTGCCACCAATGTCTCTCGAATCACTATGCCACCAGATTTCTCAGATCCCACCACTGCACACCAAATCTGTCACAAACCCACTCCAGCGGGTCAGGTCCACTGAGCTCACAGTGCCCACCCCAAGTGCAATCTGTGACAGGGGGTAACAGGAATATCCTCCTCGTGTCCTTCCAGAGTGCTTGCTGGGTTCACAACTGAACACCCACCATGAGATCCCAGGGTGTCTTTAAACTCTGGATCAGGGTACAATACCAGTCTCAAGTCTTGTAGCCAAATATGAACCCTTCTTGGTTTTCTTTAAAAACATTTTTTTTACTAAATCTTAAATATCATACATTTACAGCTAAAAGGTTTTATTAATTTGGTCACAGAATAACACAAATAAAAAGTGGACATGTACCAGAAAAACACACTATATGTTTATCTAATTCTACCTTAAGTTCATAATGAGTTGAAGTCCAGAAAATGTAAATAAAAAGTTTCAGTTTCCTTTGTAGCAGTCTTGCTTCTTGTATGTCAGAAGAGGGTCCATTAAAATGCTCCAGGAAAAAGAGAGAGAATGACTCTCTGGCTCACCACTTATATAGTGGGTCAAAATTCCCGGTCTGGTCATAACTTTTAGGCCAGTAGATGTCACTTTTGCACTTTCCCCACAACCCAGTTTTTCTGGCTGTCTTTTGATGTCTCACTGTCTTACTGGTAATACAATTGACACCAGCTTGTCAAGACTGGTTACTTCCTAGATCCTGGTTTCCCAAGCATCCTGCTTTGAAGTGAAAAGGGTTATATCCTGAAACATTTTTATTACCTCTGCTTCCCTCAGTTAGTTAACCAGGGAAATACCCTTTGAAAGTGGACTCTTGGCTTCCTGTTAATCAGCTTGTTCTCAGTTCACAGAGGAATGTAAAATATTTTTTTTGCAAGACAGTCCTGTCCCTTGAAGTGCATAGTTTATTACAGGCAGATGGATTTTAGCATATAATTGTTGAGCAGCCCCTTGAAGTAATTTGTCTTCCTGCCCAGCAAGCTTCCTCCTCAGGTCACAGAGGAAGGTCAAACATTTGAAAAATCCAGTCTCTCTCTCAATGTGACCCTTTCATTAACACTGGCATTCTTGTGTTATTATGACATACACAAAATCACATAAAAATATACAAAATATGTCTGCTAATATGACTGGCAGGTGCTAGCTTGCTACATGGGACACCCCAGATGTGGACCTTTTTGTATCCCCATTAAACACCAGACTGCCTGGATTGTGTTCCAGAAATCTCGGACATGACATTTCCTGTCAGGATGCATTCAGATTGCCATGGAAAAGTCTGATATTACCTGTATCAATATTCACCATTCATCACTGGTGGGTACAAGCCGGAGGCGCGAGGACCCCACGGGAAGCTTTTTAGCTTTAAAGCTTTTCTGCTAGGAGGAGGAACTATGTCAAAGATGGCACCACCCTCAAGACTGACGCATTGCGTGGCGCTTGTGGGTTGGCCAGTAACCAATGTCATTCCCTCCACTACCTCAATTCTGCTTTTCCTGACGTAGATGCTGCAAGCAATTCCATGGGACAGCGTTCTTCAGAGAATTTACTGTGTCACTACCCGTTACTCGTTAACTTCTTATCGTCCTTCGACTTTCTCGACGCTGAACTAGTCGATGACATGGTTTACACCATTTTGTTTTATTCTTCGGCTTAGTCGGCATCAAGTTCTTTATCTTTAGTTAAATTTGCAGTTGGTGTGGTATGTTCCATGTTGGGTTTGTGGCATAAAAGTTCTAAGGCGGGGACTTCCCTGATTTGTCGATGCTCCTATGGACGTCGTTTTACTGTTATTGACCTGCGTGACCAATGCTTCACTTGTCTAGGGTTGAACCACGACATGGATCGTTGTGACGCCTGCTTCAGCTTGGACTACTGCACCCTCAAACTCCATGCAGCAAGGTTGGAACACGACTCCCCAACTGTCGATGGACGGCGTCAAACGAGGGCCACTAAGACAAGGTCTTTGGGCCTGTGCCCCGGGCCTCCCCCCCCCCGCTGCTACACACACACTGGGGGAGAGCAGGCCACCGCAGGCTTTCATCTCACTGAGCCTGGGTGCTTTGGTGAGCAGTCAACCTCCACAGGGGGCCGGCTGCTGATCGCTCAAGGCCCGGTTCCCCTTTGGGGAACCAGCTGACCCCAGTGGAGAGGCCTCAGCTACATGTGGGGCCTACATCGGAGGTCCTTTTGGGGGCTTTAAGGGATGCGTCTTCAGTGTCTGACACTGATTCCGGTGTCAGTGAGCAAGGTCGATCCTCCAGTGCCACGGAGTCCCTTCCCGACACTGCTCTTGGTGTCGGTACAGGCCAGGTGACCGGGGTCACCTCTCTTGGGGTTTCTGTGGCTTCTTCCTCAGATTCAGAGGATGACCAGGAGGACCCCAACTGGCGACCAAGTTCTTTGGAGTGGTTCCCCCCCCCCCGGATTCTGCTTGAGGTCTTCATTGGTGGGATCTGGCCTGGAGGTCAACACTGTTTGCGACACCGCCTTTTCTTCTGCCGGTGCCACGGAGGCCTCTAGTGCCGGTTGTCTGATGCTGACTTTATGGAGTATCGGCGGTTCCTGACAATGATGCTGGAGGAGCTCAATCTCACTCATGTCCAACAACGCAATGCCGCGCATGTGAGTATGGTTTTCTTTGGAGAGTACAGCCAGGAAACCTTAGTGATCCCTCCATGGCCTCAGCCCTTTGTGGAGGAATAGCACAGCACCTGGCAGTTGCCCGCTTCTGCTTCCCTAGTCCCTAGGGATTGCCAGTTCTGGTATTGCACTCCCTCGGGGTCTCCAGGTTCATTGCCCCACCCCACTTCGGGTCTGGAGTGGCTGGATCCCCCTTCTGGGCACCTGCGCCTAACAAGAGACCATCTTCTGGATGCAGACTCTGTAGAGTTCAACTGCTGGGACAGGCGGATTTTTGCCTTGGCGCGTCTCTTGTTGTCTGTTGCAGCACTTCGGGTGCACATGGTGGCCTATGAAAGGCATCTGTGGACCACGATGGGAGAGTTCCTAGCAGTCTTGCCTGATGGCGTGGTAACCAGGCAAGCCATTGCCATCACTACAAGGAGCCTGGTGCTAGCGAGATGCCAGGTGCAGGCATCGTACGACGCCAACGCTGTAATCTCCAGACTGGTGGGAATCTGTGGTCTGCATTAGGTGGGCGGCATGGCTTCACCTCTCCTGGTTGTCATCCTTGGCCCGGTGTAGGGTGACTTCCTCGCCTTTCCACGGGGCCCCTTTTTTTACCCGTAGAGCCAGGCGGCAACTGTCGATGTGCCCTTCCTCTCCTGAAAGCTAGGAGACCCATCCTAGCTTTCAGCAGTAGTGGGTCTGGCCAGACCCACAATGGGCCCTCTCCCCTCGTGTCTCCCCTGTGAGGGGCTGAAGGTGGTCCAGCCTTCAGGGAGGTACCGGTATACTTTTTGGGCTTGATACTCCCCCACCAGTGATGAATGGCAAAGATTAATACAGGTAAGATATTAAAATTACCTACCGTAATTCTTGACCTTTCTGTATATCTTCAGCCTTTTATAGGTACCTTAGGGAGCAAAGAAAGATGAAGGCAGGGATACTGAGGCTGAATAAAGAGGAAGGTGATTGGGCAGAGAGCGACTGTAAAAAAGCAGAGATACTGAATGAATATTTCTGCTCAGTATTCACAATAGAAAAGCAGGGGGAGAGACCTA
The DNA here is from genome assembly GCA_016271365.2 of Neoceratodus forsteri. Lineage (NCBI taxonomy): Eukaryota > Metazoa > Chordata > Ceratodontiformes > Ceratodontidae > Neoceratodus > Neoceratodus forsteri. The sequence continues at coordinate 1,320,461,153 of CM028131.1, forward strand.
ATCCAGTCAATAGAAGCACTCTGGATGGGGGGTTGATATTAGTCCTTTCACAGAAGAAAGTGTTCTGAAAAACTCTTAAAACTGAAGGTGGATAAAGCAATGGGGCCTGATGGAATTCACCCCAAAATTCTAAAGAACTAAGGAAGAACTAGTAACACCACTGACTACCCTTTTTAATAAATCATGGGAGGATGGTGTGGTACCTGAGGACTGGAGTAGGGTGGATGTGATTCCCCTTCACAAAAGTGGGAGCAAGACAGAGGCAGGAAACTACAGACCTGTCAGTTTGACCTCAGTGGTAGGGAAAATGATGGAATCACTTCTGAAGGAAATAACTGTTGAGTACCTAGAGGCCTGTGGGGCACAGGACCCAAGGCAGCATGGATTCACGGCAGGAAGGTCATGTCAAACAAATCTAATTGATTTCTTTGACTGGGTGGCCAAAGTAGTAGACATGGGAGGGGCTGTGGACATGGCCTACCTAGACTTTAGCAAGGCATTTGACACAGTCCCGTACAAAAGATTAATAAACAAATTAGCCAGTCTGGGAGTGGGTCCCAGGGTGGTGGTCTGGCTGGACAACAGGACACAGCGGGTAATAGTAAATGGAGTCCACAGTGAAGAAAAGAGGGTTACTAGTGGGGTACCACAGGGTTCAGTACTAGGACCGGTCCTTTTTAATGTCTTTATAAGTGACTTTGCGGAGGGACTGGAGGGGAAGGTATGTCTCTTTGCAGATGACACAAAGACCTGTAACAGGGTTGATACGCAAGGTGGGGTGGAAAGGATGAAAAGGGACTTGGCAAGGTTGGAGGAATGATCAAATGTATGGCAGCTTAGATTCAATGCAAAGAAGTGCAATGTAATGCACCTGGGAAACAAAAACCCAGGGCAAGAGTACTCAATGGGGGGTGAGATACTGACAACAACAAAAATGGAAAGGGACCTGGGGGTAGTCATATCAGATGACCTAAAGGTGGGCCAGCATGTGAGAAGGCAGTAAGGAGGGCTGGGGGGATACTGGGATGCATAGGGAGAGGCATCACCAGTAAAAAACATGAAATTGTTGGCTCTCTGTACAGACAGTTGGTAAGACCACACCTGGAGTACTGTGTACAGTTCTGGAGACCCCATCTCCACAAAGACAGATACAGGGTGGAGGCTGTCCAGAGGAGGGCAACCAAAATGGTGCAGGGTCTACACCAGAAGACATATGAAGAAAGACTAAAGGAGCTTAAGATGTATAGCCTTGAGGAAAGGAGGGGGGAGGGGACATCATAGAAACTTTCAAATACCTCAAGGGAATCAACAAAGTCCAAGAGGGTAGCATCTTTCAAAACAGGAGATGTGCAAGAACCAAGGGGCACAATTTTAAGATCGAGGGGGGACGGCTCAGAGGTAATGTGAGGAAGTATTTCTTCACAGAGTGGGTTGTAGATGCATGGGACAGCCTTCCTGAGGAGGTCATAGAGTTAAAAACAGTGGGGGAATTCAAGAATGCATGGGACAGACATAAGGCAATTCTAGTGGGGGGTAGGAGGAAGTAGGCTGTTGGTTAACTAGGATCAGCAGCTTATCTGTTAGGTAGGGAACTAGGTAGACTAGGTGGGCGAAGCCGTCCTGCCGACAAATTTTATGTTTCTATGTTTCATCACTGCTTCCTGCCCACTATGCCTTCTTGGGCCTCAGCTTGTGGGCAGTGCCTCCTCCCTGCTTGTCCCCCCAACTGAGTCCAATTGTGGGCACAGTCCTGCTGGTACCTCCAGGCTTCCTGCCACTTCTCTGAAGCATCAGGGACCCATTGGGAGGGCAAGAATGGGCTCTGGCCTTTTTTCCCTTGGCTCCCTGGGGCTCTCTCTGCAGTGGATGGGGCCCTCAGGTCTCTCCCTGAGTCCTGTTTTAGGTCCTTTCTCTTGGGGTCCAGCCTCCTGACCTCTCTACTGGAACTAGAGCCCAGGGGCTCCCTATACCTTTCTATAACTCCTTTATAAGGGACTCTTCTGAGGTCCCTCGTTATAGTTTCAGTCCCTTCGGACCTTAAACTATTAAAACCTCTCTGAGGTTTTTCCTGATTATCACCTCCCTGGTGGTGCTGCGTTTAAGGGATTCTACCCTTTTTTTTCACTCCAGGTCTCCTTTGGGCGCCGAGGTGATCTCCGGCTAGGAGGGGCAGTCTCTCTGTCTTCAGCCTCTAAGAGGTAGGGAAGGCGGTGTGTTAAAACCTGATGTTCTCCTTAGTGGACCGAGGAGTCTAACTTGGCCTGTTGGTCCAGTTTCCTCTAACCCCTCTTGTGGGTGAGGGTTCAAATTCTCTCTCCTTTTGGGATTCCCCAGGTATCTGGATTTATGCCTTCTGGCTCTCAAAAACAAAAAAAATACAGGATTCTTTTGTTTCGCGGGGGGGGGGGGTGAAACTGGTCGACTTAGGTCACCTTGATCCACAGGGGTTCTAGAACATAGGGTATGGTCCATCCTCCCACTTTACCTCCTTCTCCTCCTGCCTCTTCTAACTCTTTTCTCTTCTTTCTTTCCTTCCATTTTCTCTCTCTCTCTACCTCTCCTCCCTTCCTGCCCAGAGGTTGGGGACCCTTCTCCAGACCCAGATAGGCACTAACCTACTTAAGAAAGCTGTCTTCTCTGGTTGGCTTATGCCTTTTTCAGTTTGTATCCTTTCTTTTTGCTGTCCCTTGGGCTCCCTTGCCCACCCTTCACCCTTGTTTTCTTTTTCTGTTTTTCCAGTCCGGCGAGCAGAACTGAGGTAGAGGAGGGAACGACAGCAGTTACTGGCCAAACAACGAGCGTCATGCAATGTATCGGCCTCAAGGGCAGCGCCGTCTTTGATGTCATCCCTCCTTCTAGCAGGAAAGCTTTTAAATCTAAAAAGCTCCTGGTGCCTCCGGCTTGTACCCACCGGTGATGAATGGTGAAGATATACAGGAAGATAAAGAATTACGGTAGGTACGTAATTTTCATTTTCTGTATGGATTCCCTCCAGACCATGCCATTCAGAAATTGTTCAAATTGGAAGAACACATGGGCAAAATGATCCTAGTGGCCCCTTGCTGGCCTCGATAGTTATGGTTTCCTCTGTTGAATCAACTTTTAGTAGTAAACTGAGGGTTCAGCCACTCCTGATGGACTTTCTGGCCCAGAGTCTGCTAGTCTATCCCAACCTGTGCTCCCTTCATTTTCAGGCCTCGCTCATGGAGAGAGAGAAGTGAACAGGTTTAAAGTTTGAACACCAAAAAGAAAAAGAAAAGGCACAAGCTCCAGCTCTCAGATGTACAATGTCCCATCCCAAGTGGGACTAGAAAACTCTGAGAAAATGAGATCTGCAGAGACAGAACTCCTGGGCGGGGTTAGCACCAAAACGTTGTTTGGTTGGCGCTCAAGTTCAAACTTGAATCAATCATATTACTTTATGGTAAACCTCTTACAAGAGCAGTAAGACATGACAGGGTGTGGGTTGTTGCCAGAAAAGTACACACCCCAGGTGCATAGTGAGGCATGAGGCACTTGTGCCAAGTGCGTTCAGCTCTTAGGAAGTGATGTTGTCAGGCAACAACCCACACCCCCAGAGTGTCTTGTTGCCCTTATAGAATGGATTTCAAAAACACAAATAAACAAAGAAAAATAAAAGTAAACAAAAACATTAAAATATTTTAAAAGTTTTGTTTGTTGCATTTTTGTTGTGAAAGAGTCCCAGTTCTGATGTGTTGATGTCAGTTAAGGATTTGTATGCCTGTAGGGTGTGCTTGTTGCTACAGTAGTAGTAGTAGAGTTTATTTATTTTGAGTGCCCTTGCCTGTAGGCTCAGGGCTCCATTACAGCAAAATAGACACACACAGCAATTAGGAAACAGTCAGCATACAATATATAAAATGTTATACATAAACCCCATTAAAATCATAAACAGACTGATTCCCAAGCTGTCTAAAAAACTTAGGATAAATTCCTCAGGTACCAAAGGCCTGTTCAAACAGGAAGGTTTTAAGATGTTTTTTTTTTGAAATCACAGAACAGCAGGACTAGTACATATTTTTAGTTTTCTTCGTATGTACTAGTTCTGCTGTTCTGTGATTTCCATTGCAGCAAACCCAAGCTAAGGAAAGAGTTTTTGGGGGGAGCAGTTGATAGCCACAAACTACCACAAAAACAATCCACCACCCTTAATGCCCCTAAATCTCTTTGGAAAAGTATCAATGATATCCTTGGGCAATTGCATAAACCTCTTCCCCACTCCCTTCTAGCTGGCAGATCCCAAATTAAAGGGGATAGTAACATAGCCAACACCTTCAATAATACCTTCAGTGACCTCTTCGCCCATATTCCTCCTCAACCCAGTCCCACCACCCCTGACCATTCCACCCCTGACAATAACTCAATCCCCAGTTTCTGTCTTAAACGACTATCATGAGCTGACAGCTATAAATGTCTCTCCCACATGAAACTTAAAACCCAAGGTGGTCTGAACAACATCGACATAAAGCTCCTAAAAAGTGCTCTACCGCAGGTCACATATCTTCTCCAGATTATCTTCAATCTATCCCTCTCTACAGGCTGCATGCCTAAAATTTGGAAAATAGCTCATGTAACCCCTGTCCACTTGACTAGAAACATAGAAACATAGACTTTGACATCAGATAAGGACCGCTTGGCCCACCTAGTCTGCCCATTTCCCTACCTACAGGATAAGCCACACATCCTAGTTAACCAACAGCCTATTTCTTCCTACCCCCCAAACTACTGTCCAATCTCTATCCTGCCCCTCCTCTCAAAAACTCTTGAAAAAACTGTAAATGACCAATTATCCCACTACCTGAACAACTATAACATACTCTCCCCAGAACAACATAGCTTCTGAAAAAAACATAGTACCCTGACACCCCTTATTGAATACACTCATCAACTCTACTGCACCCTTGACAGAGGGGATCTCGCTAGCTCAGTCTCCATCAGCCCAACCAGGGCTTTTGACCTTGTGAATCACCAATCCTAGCCTTTCTGGTTAAGCTACTGGCTGGATACGAAACTATCTCTTTGGCAGAACGCAAGCTGTCAAATGCTGGTCATCCCTCTCTCATTTTCTGCCTGTGACAGTGGGTGTCCCCCAAGGAGCCATCCTTGGCCCACTTCTTTTTAGTCTATTTGTGAATGAACTCCATAAAGTATGCTCCTCAACTAAACTTCTTCTGTATGCCGAAACGCAGTCCTTACTGTCACCCACCAAAACTCTTCAGTCGTCCAACATAGCCTCCAGTCTGACTTCCATACCGTCTATAACTGATTCACCAACAACCTATTAGTCCTTAACTCAAAAAAAAAAAAAAGTTTATGCTGTATTACTCCAGATGTAAAACCCACGCCATACCTTCCCTACACATCACCACAGCCACTGGTACCCATGTTGAACAGGTATCGACCTTCAAATATTTGGGTGTCACTCTTGACTCATGTCTGACTTACTCAGATCATGTTGATGCTCGACTCAAAGTTTCCAGTGCGAGGTTCAGTCTACTACGGTATCTCGGCATAAAAATTCACTCCTGACAGAAATTAAGCAGCTCCTTATCAAAAGCTACATCCTTAGTCTTGTTGACTATGGGCTTGTGACCTATGGCACAGCATGTAGCAAGACCCTTGACAGAGTCAGGGGCCATTTGGCAAGAGGCTGCCGCTTTGCTTTCTCTCAATAACTCAACTCCCACAAGTGCACACTTTACAGTGACTTGGGGTGGTTAACCCTAGATTCTCCTCATCAGTATGCTACACTTGTCACGGCAAAAAAGCCCTGCTTGGTCAGCTCTCTCCAGGATTCCTCGACCTACTGAACCCAATGACATCTGTAGACACCACTAGAGGGTAAGAACAAAACTCTGTGGTGCTCCCGCAAAGGAAAACCTCTCTGGTTCAGTCCTGCTTCAGTCCTGTTGCAGCACTGAAGGTCTTAAGGTGTATGGAATATAGTAACTAGTTGAGTGTATAGTTGGGAATATATCTCCAGATAGGTTTTATACTGTATAAGTGTGTGAAACAGTTGCTCACACTAGGTAAACTTTACTTTAAACCCTCTTAATGCCATATATAAAACATTTCTGTTATATAGTTTTTTTGTTTTTTAACTTACAATAATATCGCATTTTAACATGTACTTAAGTGAGTATTGAATCCAAAAGTCTTGCTTTTCATTAAGACTGTATTCACATAACACACTCAGACATTCAGAATTTATGTTAGTGGAGCTTTCTGCTCGAAGGGTTCTTATCTTTTGGATCTGGAGCCTGAAGGAGGATGTACTACAGGACATTGTTAGTTCCTGCTGTTTGAGGGAGCGTGAACTAAAGGGAAGTATTTGATCTTCCCTTGTCAGTCTTCACCATTCATTACTGCTGGGTGTAAGCTGGAGGTGCGCACCTGTACGGGAGCTTTTTTTTGGTGGGGAGGGGTCGGTACCGCCCATGAGGCCGACACATTGCGTGGTGCACGCAGATTGGCCGTTAGGCACCACAGACTCCTCTTCCACCCCAGTTCTATTTCTCCTGTCATTGAGGTCTCCCCTGCTGCACAAGTCTCAGTTAGTTGCTGCGTCATTGGGCCTACCCATTTGTCGACGCAGTTTCCTGCTTCTCCATCCTAGTTCTGATTCACCCAACGTTGTTGGATACAGGTAAAACCATTCTTTTTATTATTAGTGCCAACAGCACAGGGTCTTTTTCTGTGAATTGTTTGATTCTTTTCACGTCATATCAGGTTTGGGGGTGAAGAGAAAATCCAAAGTGGCCCATTCCCCCATGCGTTGGTACCCCTATGGCCAGCATTTTTCCGTGATGGACCGACATGATGTTTGTCTGCGCTGCCCGAGTCCCAACCACATTATGGACAACTGCAATGCCTGTTTCTCCATGGACCACCATGTTCTAGAAATCTGCATGTTTAAAGCCGGCAGAGCCCCGCCAACTTTCGGAGGACAGCATCGTTCTAGGGATGCCATTGCAAGATCTCTTGACCCTGCCTCTAGGTCCCCTCCCAGGTCTATATGGCTCAGTGAGGAGGAAACCTCCTCTGATTCCAGCCTTGCCATCAAGGAGGTTTCTTCCACGGCACTGGAAGAACACCTCGATTCCTTGTGGGGCCTGGGCAGGAGCACCACCACGGCAGTCACCTCCTCGGAGGTGCAGGCTCCCCCGATGTTGCGGCCCATGGTCACTGGGCCTGGCACTGGCGGACCCTCGGTACCACCTGCCAGCACCATTCCGGACCCCGGCACTGTTTGTAGTGCCGGGGGTTGGGGTGGTGTTGTAGGCGGTGCCGTGTCCTGCAGCAGTGCCATTCATGATGCCATCGGTTCTGGGGCTCCCGGAGTCAGTCTGGCGGTATGTATGGTCTCCTCTTCAGAGGAGGAGGACAATTTGCTGGCCGATCTGGACTGGTGTCCCCACTCCCTGGGGTCGGGGAGCCCTCCTGGACACGGCACCAGGCGACCCAGTGTTTGCCTCCCATGCTCCCCGGAGTCTGTTGTCTCTGCAGGCCCCCTTTCTGACCCCGGCATCAGGGGCCCCACGGTGAATAGCAGTCCTGGGGGACATGGTGTGGCAGTCTCAACTTTGGGGGCTGGGGCAGCTGCCATGTCTGGTGCTGCTTTGGCCCCTTTGGTTGGGATGGAGAAGTCTTCTTCTGCGGCCTCCCTCAGGGGGTCTGCGGGATTGGTAATTCCCCAGCACTGGGGTCAAGGAAAAGGGAGGCCTTGGAGTCCGAGTGATTGAGAGGCTGGGGTGAAACACAGAAGCCCTCCTCCACTTCCCTGCAGGGGGCGGAGAGGAGTCGCAGTGCAGAGCCCCGCTTCTCCTCTTCGGAGTCCTCGGAGGTGCCCTTGGTGAGCAGCGCTGAGGGTTGCCCTTCTGGATCCATGCAACCCCAGTCGCACCACAGGGGAGATTCCTCCTCTGGGCTCAACCAGGATATCACATCTGCAGCATACGCTGACTGGGTCGGCCCCCCGGATCCCCTCGAGCTAGAGGATCTTCAGCGAGGTCTCAGAGCCTTGGCTGAGGCCGGTCACTTTCAGTTAAGTGCTGTTCCCCAATTCCTCTGTAATCGCCTCCTCCTCTTCTGGGACATTTGGGTCCTATGGGGCCCTTAACCTTGGAGACATTCAGGGCCACTGTGGTAGCCCTCCCTAGGTATATTAGAGCCATGAACGAGCAAGTCTTTTGCCTGTCTTCTCTGACGCAGGAGGACTCTGAGCACCTGAGTTCCTCGACTTTCTCGGCTTCCTCTAAGGAAGAGGACTGGTCAGTCCACCTTTCATCCGATGCTGATTTTATTAAATATCAGCTGTTCCTCTTGAGGTTGGTACAGGAACTCCATATATCCCAAATGGTAAGATGCAATACCGAGTGGGAGATGCGCTCCTTCCTGAGCGAGTTCAGTGCGCACCACCTAGTGGTATCATCCTGGCCTGTTCCCTTCCAGGAAGCATCAATCCGCACCTGGCAGTCACCAGCCACCTCATCCCCAGCCCCAGTGGACTGCAGGAGGAGGTATTGTGCTCCCCAGGAGTCTCTTGGTTCTCTGCCTCACCCACCTTCAGGGATGATGGCCTTAGATACTCCTTCTGGGCTTCAACACCGAGCACATGACCGACCACCGGATCCGGATTCCGTCAAGTTCGACTGATGGGGAAGAAGAGTTTTCTCTTCAGCTCATGTTTTGTTTTGTATCAGCTCAAATCAGGCTCACCATGCTGCCTACAACAGGCACCTGTGGTCAATGTTAGCGCAGGTGTTAGCAACTCTGCCTGATTCGGAGGAATCTAGGCAAGCCAGTGCCCTCTCTGTGCAAGGTCTGGGGCTTGCAAGGCACCAAGCAATGGCATCTTATGACACCAATGAGGTGGCCTTCAGACTGGCAGGGACAGCGATCTGCATCAGGCGGATGGCATGGCCTCACCTATCCAGGTCATCACCCATTGCCCGGTGTAGGGTGATTTTCTCTGCTTTCTGAGGCACCCGCCTTTTCTCCTGCAGGGTGAGGGGGAACTTACAGGGGCGTCTTCCATCCCCCTGGCCTCGGGGGACACCTCCTCAGCCTGATCAGCCTTAGACCATGTACGGTCTAGTAGGGATATGGGGTCTCCCCCTCCTGTGCCTCTCCCACAGGAGGCTGAGAGATCTGTTCCCTCAGGGCAGTGCCATGTCCCCTCCGGGGGGCTTGGTGCTCACCCAGCAGTAATGAATGGTGAAGACTGATAAGGGAAGATACGAAAATTACATACCTACTGTAATTCTTGATCTTCTCTTGTATTTTCATCATTCATTACTGATTCCCGCCCACCTTCCCCTCTTGGGCTCCGCCTCCACCCTGCTCACCCTCTCCCTCCCCCTCTTCGAGGCCAATTGGGGGCAGAGTCCTCCTGGAACCTCAGTGCCCTCGGTTTCCTTCTCCAGAAAGTCAGAGTACCAACCTAGGGGGGTGTCAAGTAGGGTCTTCGCCCTGGCCTCGGAGGGAACTCTCTGGGATCCTCACTAGGGTGCACTGTGGTGTCCTCCTTAATTGGCCCAGATGTTTCCACTTGTTTTTTCCATCTTCTTGCAGTGGAGACTGAATCAGTGCATTTCGTGGCAGAGCCCATTGGGATTTTCCTCCCTCTTTGTCTTTTCTTACTTCCTCTTTACCTTTAGAGCTGAGATTCTCAGTGTGGTACACTGCTGTGTCCTCTTTAGCCTGGCATGGATGTTCCGTGGTTCCCTTCTCCTGAAGTGGGGACTGCATCAGTGAATTTTGTGGGAGAACCCGTGGGTTTTCCTCATCCTTTTCTCCTCCTTTGGCTTCCTCTCTCCTTGTAGGTCATTCTGGACAGAGTCCTTACCTGTTGAACAGGTTTTTACCCTCGACTAGCCATCAAGGGATAACTGGTGGAGGGCCATGCTCCAGGACTTTCATCCCATATGTGGATTGGGAGTGGGAAGAGAGGGCTGTCTCCACCATGGTTTTTACTTTCCAAGACCATATCAAATTCTTTCTTCTGGACCTTCCGTCCAGTGATCCCTGAAGTTGGTGGGATCCTTGCTCCTATGTCTTCATACCTTTAAGGTTTTTGAGGCTACAATAAGCCAATGGTCTTTCAATCAATATGACGGAGCGCCCTCCATCCCCTACATATATTGTGTCTTTCTCTTTTCTCTTTCCTCTTTCTCCCTCTCCCTCTTCTTTCCTGTGCGTCCGCCCAAGGATTGGAGCCCTATGGCCACTGAGAATAAAAGTCCTGTCCTCTGTCCTCTGGTCAGCTTATTCCTTTTTCAGTTTACAGTAGTAGCCACAGACACTGCCAGCTATTTCCCGAAATTTCTGTGATATTTCCAGAAATATCTGATGCTTTTTGCATTTAAACAGTAGGGGCAGCAGAGAGAAACTCTTCCAAAATTTTGAGAAATATCTGGAAATAGCTGGCAATGTCTGTGGCTACCACTGTATATCCTTTCCTTTTCCTATCCCTCGTCTCTCTTGCCTCACCTTGGTTTTTTTTCTGTCCCTCTTTGTTTTATCCTCACTGGCAAACCAGACCTGGGGTGGAGGAGGAGTCTGCGGTGCCTAACGGCCAACCCGTGTGTGCCACACAGTGCATCAGCCTCATGTGCAGTGCCGTTGGTGCAATTCCTCCCCCCCCCCCAAAAAAAAAAAGCTCCCATACAGGTGCATGCCTCCGGCTTACACCCAGCAGTAATGAATGGTGAAGATACAAGAGAAGATTAAGAATTACGGTAAGTACGTAATTTTCATTTTCTGCTGTTTTGATTTTGTTGTTGTCTTGGCTTGTACTGGGAGGGGGCATGCGCCTGGGGGTTTAATCAGTGCTGTTTGGGATTTGAACTGTTTCTGAGTGCATTTCTGTTCCGTGGGAGTTACACAGGAAACTGCAAACAGATTTAGCCTTGTGGGATGAAGGCTGGGGGAGAGGAACCTAGCCCGGAGCCATTTTTGAGTCGACAAGCCCACCCTCGTCGACTCGATTGTGTTGTCAGTGTCTCAGCATGTTGCACACTTGCCTCTGTGGCTGGAAGATCGGAAGGCTGTGGGTTCTTTCCCCACACCAGGCACTTGGGTTAAAAATTCCAATACTGACACTGTAGTGCAGCATGAGGGGGGTGCTGCACTCCTGAGGTGCCATCTTTCAGATGAGACATTAAACCGAGGTCCCATCTGCCTGTTCTGGTGGTTGTTCAGTTGGACGTTAAAGATCCCATGGTAAGTCTGGCCCGGTTGTGCTGAGGGTTGAGGCACTGGACGCCACACCTCACGCCCTGTTCGGGAATGAGCATGGGCCGCCGGGGGCCGGCAGAGGAGGGAGAGGATCAAGTGTCTGACGACAGCTCTCCTCTCCCAGGGAAGGGTGGGCATGCCATCCCACTCCTTGGCTGCCCCCTGATGGAGGATGGGGGGTAGTGCTAGAGTCAGGGAGAGAAGTAGTGTGGCATTGTGATGCACGCGTGCCTCCTTGCACGCACGTTCATGGCCATGAGGGGAGGGACCAAGAAAAATGGAAACATCAGCTGCCAGCTTCATGGAAGCCCCTCTAGTGCTCCAACTTCACAGCCTCATGAAGCTCTCGATCCCACTCCGGATAAGTACTCGGGAGGGGGGAGGATACAGGGCCTGGGGTTCCGAGGGGGGGGGTAATAGCTGTGACTGGGGACTGGAGGAGGACAGAAGGCTGCCAGCAGAGCCGAAGGAGGATAAACACAATACTAAGAAAAAAAATCCCATGGCACGTCTCGAAAAGAGTAGGGGAATTTTTTATTACACAAAACATTACATCAGATCAGAAATAAGAAAAAGGAAAAATAACAATGACCATCACATACGTGCATTAAAAAAATGCACAATCCACAAAAATAACAGAAAAACCACCGCTCTAACAAATGAATCTATCCAGTGAATATTTTTCCATAATAAGGAGAGTTTCCCTCTATCAAATTGTGCATTCTCTGTTTGCGTCACCTGACGTAATGCCGTTTCAATTTGTTTTAAGATCACTGCATTTGGGGTATTCACATGCTGTAGGGAAAACTGGCATCTAGCCTGCCACATATAATATTTAATACAGGTAGAAATCACATTTAGAGTGCTTGGATGATATTGTTTATAAAACACTGAGTAATCTCCTAAAATCAAACACTCATATAGTATATGTTGTGCTGGACCCCAATGCCATCTGCTGGCAAGGTCTGTCCAAAATGTTACTGCAAACGCACACGAAATAAAAAAATGCTCTAAAATTTCTTCCTTGCCATTACATTCTGGCCTTAAGCATTGACATTCTGTGATGGGTTTATGCTTCCAATTCCCTTTAACGCCCAGTTTTCCATGGCAGCTAAGCCACTGTACATCCCACATGTGAGCCGGAACCCTGGAATCTTTTAAAATATTTAGGGCTAACTGCAATTTAGTGGGGACGCAGCTTTGGAATTCCACTTGGACTGCATGATTTTTTTCCATGATTTTTACACAAAGAGGTTTCCTAAGCAATGTCAGTACTTCATTTTTACTCATGTTCCATAGTTTTAACTTTTTAACAGTAGAAATAGCAAAACTGGGTATGTGTGTTGCTGCTACTATTCTTGGATCTCCTCTCCCCAACCTTCCAGGAAGGGCTGAAACAAACCTTGTGTCCAGTTGTCCCATATGTCCTGTGTTTCTCCTTCTATTCTCAGGAATGAGAAAATGAAAAAAGAATGATAAAATACTAATGGATTTATCATTCCCAATCCATCATGTCTAATATCCAAATATGTAAAGTCTCTCCTAATCAGGTTTAACCTGCTTCCCCAAATCATTTGAAAAAAGAAGCTAAAAACTCTCGGAATTGTCTATCCCTCCTTTCCCAGTCAACAAAAACTATAAAAAAAAATTATACCCCAGACTTTTAAGGAAATAATTGGGTTTCTAGTATTTCACTGATGACATTAGTCTACTTAGTTTTTGTGAGTTTTACGTTATGTTTTATGAATATACATTAAAATAGGTAATAAATGATACTTTTTGTATTCTAAAATCAGAACTTCTTCAAGCCAAGAACAAGCATGGCCTGAAATCCCAAGCACTGCATGAACTTGGAAATCTTCACTTCTATGCAGGACATGTGAGGTAATGTATATCTACGTAATAATGAACTACAATTACTAGACCATAACAACTGCTAAAAACAATAGTCTTGCCTTGTTGGTTTAAAACACAAGTAATACAGTATGACTGAAATTATTTATTTATTTTAAATCAGTGTTTTATTCTCCTACTTCCACCCAGCCCTGGGGACCCACTGTTCTGGTCCTCAGCCCCCTCAGCCCAGCCCCAACACTTCTCCTTCTCCCAGGGTTTACCACCATCCTTGTGTCAGAACTAAAGTAAAATCTTGTCGTTGGTTCACTGCTGACCTTAAATCAGCTTTGTTAGCCAGAGACAAACTCTGGAAAAAGGCAAGAAAAACAAAGGATACTAGAGACTGGCTTCAATTCAGAAAAGCAAGAAACTCATGCACAAAACAAATAAGAAATGCCAAAGCTGCCTACTATAGAGCTGAATTGGATGCATCCTATACTAACCCATCCAGATTCTCAGGGTACTATAAAGGGAATTCTAGGCCAAAATTCTACCCTGCCTTACCCTCCAAACTGCTACTAAGTGACATAGAAATCATTGACAAGCAAGAAATCTTAAATACCTTCAATGACCATTTCACCACAGCTGGCCTAGCATTTGACTCTTCACCTGCAAATCTCTTGAGATCATCATTAAACCTTCAATCCACTGTGGGACAAAGGCTGCTTCAACATTCTCCTTCGAACCAATATCCTTAAAAGAAGTAGAAGACCTCCTATCCAATTTAGATACTTCTAAGATTGCAGGTGCAGACTCCCTGGACCCCTACTTTCTTAAAGTAGCATTGCACGCCTTATCTGCCCCCCTCACTCACCTCTTCAATCTTTCCCTAGCTGCTGGTTCCATCCCCTCCATATGGAAAACAGCTCAAGTAGTTCCACTACTTAAATCAGGTGATCCCATGGACCTTAACAATTACAGGCCCATTTCCATCCTACGGTACTATCCAAGATGCTTGAAAAATTAGTAAATTCACAGTTAAGGGCCTATCTGGACACCAACAACCTCCTAAATCCAGCACAATCTGATTTAGATCAATCATAGTCACCATCTCTGCCCTAGCCAAAGTCACTAATGATTGGCAGACTGCCTTGGATAAAAAAATAGTACCTGTGCTGTGTTCCTGGATTTGAGTAAAGCATTTGATACAGTGGATCATGAATCATTAATCTCCTGTCTTAGCTCTGTAGGCCTTGATTCACTCTCACTCAATTGGTTTAGGTGCTATCTCTCTGGAAGGTTACAATTGGTAAAAAATGAAAATTACCTATCTACCTCTAAACCACTGCTAAGAGGTGTACCACAAGGCTCCATCCTAGGCCCCATCCTCTTTGCCATTTATATTAATAACATTGATGCCAACCTCTCTCAATCTAACATTCATCTGTTTGCTGATGATACTGTATTATATGTCAGCAATCCCGCACCATCAAAAGCCTGTGAACTGTTACAGTCAGAATTCTCCATCCTACAACACAACCTATTGGAAAAAAAATTACTTCTAAATGCCAAAAAAACAAAAGCTATGTTCTTTGCAACAAAGAATTGCTCTGCCACCACCCCATCATTCATCACCCCACAATTATCCACCTTATTTGGAGAAAAGCTGGAATTTGTGGATAAATTCAAATATCTTGGAGTCTGGATTGACAATAAGCTTGTCTCTCTGTCCACATTGAAGAGCTATTAAAAAGTTGAGACAAAGGCTTGGCCTATTTACAGAATAAAACACTACCTTACCAGAGACTCCAAACAAAGATTAATCCAGGCATCATTCCTATCCCTTATTGACTATGCTGACTTTCTCTACGGCCATTGCTCACTCTCCCTCTTAAATAAGCTGGACACCCTGTATCATAGAGCCATCAGATTTATTACAGACCTTCCCTCCAGCACCCATCATTGCTCTCTTTACATGGCAGTCAATTGGACATCCCTACAGCACAGAAGAAAAAGAAATGCTGCAATCTGGATCTTTAAAGCTTTATCAGGCAAACTCCCCTCCTATATCTCAGACTGTTTCACCCGAATCACATCTAGGCTATACACCTTAAGGATCAATAAGCTCATTATGCTAAAGATTCCCATTACCTGCACCCGGTTTGGGAGGGCTGCTATCAGCTATTCCCTAGCATTTGTCTGGAATTCACTCCAAAATCTATGAATCTGAATACCCTCTTACCCTTATCATCCTTCAAAGATTATACACCGCCCTTTTCCAGAGTTCTGCAACTGCTTCCATAAGGCCTAGTCTCCCATCCAACCTACACCCTCCTTCTGTAATCCACTATGTTTAGTTTCCTTCTTCTACCCAGTCAGTTATCACATTTCATATAAAAGCCTACAAAAGCCCTATTATTTGATTATTATCCCTGCTATATCTATTATCCTCTTCATTTCTACAGGTTAAGTTATTTTACTGTGCCTTGTATATCTGTAAATTTTGTATATATCTCTTATTTATTTGATTGTACTAATGTTATGCTATCCTCATGTCTTTGTAAAAAAACTTGTACCCTTATTTGTATGACCACTCAGGTCCATCTTGTAAATGAGCTACGCTCAATGGTGTTCACCTGAATAAATAAAGATTTTGATTGATTGATTGATTGTGCGGCTACTATTGTTTTCACATGGCAGGGCCTATGCAGTGGCCTCAAACCCCTCTGGACACTTCACAGAAACACAGATAATGTTGTCAGAAAAAGACCATTGGTCCATCTAGTCTTCCCTGATCTTCCAGGAATTAATCTTCACTGTTCATTCACACTGAGCCGGGCAGCACCAGGCTGTGACACCAAGGTGCCCACTGGTGTAGACTGAGTGCATAGGTTTGACCTTACCACCAGGGGCATCCGCTGCCCAGGGGGCAGATAGACTGGGAGGTGGTGTACTGTTGACCCTCCCCCTGGAGAATGCCAACTGTCCACCACACACACACCCCAGGACTCCCCCTTGTCTCAGCGAGGCAAGTTCAGGGAGGATCCTGGTCTTCCTCAGTATCATAAGCCCAGGAAGGGGCCTGGGGAAAGGCCAAGAGACCTTACCTTGGCAACGTTGGTGCAATGGCTGCCTCCAGAAGTGGAGGGCGAACAACCCTATGTCAACACGCAGATTTCTAGGGTTTGCTTGTCCATCGAGAAGCAGGTATCACACTTATCCATATCATGGTCTGATCCAAGGCAGGACTGGCACTTCAGTTGCTGGTCTGATGCTGCAAGATTAGCCCCGCAGGGGCACTAACACTTGGGGGCATAGTCTTTCTTCCTCTTCTGTCCCTTCAAACTCAGCATCACAATGGTTGAAAATAATAAAACAAGAAGAAAAGGATTCGGCACTGAACTAGTAGCGAAAAACAGTACTGGGGAAAAAGCGATGCCATAAAACAGTGCCAGAAATTGTCCAGCATTGAGAAAAGGTAAGCTGCATCGAGCTGAGAAGATAAAATGCTGATGATGCAGTTGAAATTGACTTCTGTTGCTCCCATGGTGAACACTTGATAGTGTGAAAGACAGAACTGAGGAAGGGAGGGGGGCCAGTGTCAGTTACTGGCCGGCTCACGTGCAAAACATTGCTACGTCAGTCTCATGGGCAACACTGGCACCAACGTTGGTCCCCTCCCTAAGCTGCAAATGATTTTGCTCCCATGGGGTCCTCTGTGTTAGACCCATTAGTGTGAAGTGAAGATATTTTGGAAGATCAACAATTACAGTGACTGTGCAATTTTCATTTCAAACAACATGAAGTCTTGCTGTATTCTGACAATAGCAGTGAGTCCCAACCTTCGAACTGCCCCGGAGATGAAAGAGTTAACTTTCCATGCCAGGCATGGAACGCTGAGCTTGAGCTCGGTTGAGACTCTGTCTTTTGCTGTTTAAACTCAAACCGTCAGATTCTTTACTCCGCCTCACTGAACAGTCGCTCCGGAGATTTCTCCTTCTGCTTGGTTCAATTTGTCGGTTAAAGTACGCTTTTGTCGGTTTTCGACCAAATTTAAACCGTAACCTGTCGGTTCAGTCTCTGTCTGTGGTATTTGTGAGTACTAGATAGGTTTATATTATTTTCTATTCTGTGTGGAACTTGTAAACGGTTCATCGGTTCGGTTTGAACTGATCAAGTTGTTAAAAAATCTTTATTTGTACTTCTAGCGTGTGGTTACTGGTTCTTATCGGTTCTAAAGCGGTTTTATTACGTTTTTCCACGACCTATACACGGTCAGGAACCGATAAAGGGTCTTGCCTATGGATTGCCATTAAAGGGTAAGTTTGGTTAGGACTGGCACAATGTCTGAGAAACCCAAAAGAAAACCGGGCCCACTGGGTTTCAACACTGCAGTATGTGTGGGAAGTCTTTGCTAAGGCTGACCCCACACCACCTGTGTTTATTGTCTGGGGTTTGACCACCTCAATGCAGACTGCCAGATTTGTAAAAATTTTCCTGCAGCTACCCTAGAAAAGAGAGTTGGTAGGCTCAGGGAAAGGGAGGCCAAAAAGTCCGCTGAACCGGATGGCCAGCCCGGTTCGGTTCATACCGAACCAGAAGGAGTGCCCTCTGACCAGGGCGAGACTTCTTCAGGCAAAAGGAGAGCCGATTCTGAGGAGTCGGTTCCGGCTAAGAGAACAAGAAAGGAAAAATCAGCTGGTGTGGATCCAAAACTTTCTTCTCCAACCGCTGAAGAAACAGCCAAAGCGATAAAAATTGTGCAGTCGCTTTCCCCGGTTCCGACCGAACCGGTACCATCAGGGAGGCGCTCGGTTCGGCCGGTTCCACCGGTTCAAGATTATGATTTAGAGGAATATTATGAACCGGAGGAGGAGGAAGAGGAGTATGAGGAAAGTGAATGTGGTTTTGAAAGTCTGGATGTGCCCATTGACCCGGACATCTCCCCAGGCAGACCTTCAAGTGTCTCCCTCAAGGCTTTCTGAGTCCCCTCCATTTCATGTTTTATAAAAAGTGACTGAAACCTCCAGCTTCCTATGGAAGAAGCTGTGGATGACCAGGAGGAGCCTGACTATGTGGAAATGATGGATATCCCAGAGTCTAGGAGGCTGTCTATTCCTTACACAAATCTTTTGGAAACAGACATTTAGATTTTACAGACTCCTAATACTATACCTCCTGTGGATAAAAGAATGGACAAGAGGTATACATTGTCAGGCTCAGATATGGAGTTCCTTACACAACAATGCAGCCATGTTGGGGTAGTGCAGGCTGCAGCCTGTGATAAGAGCAAATATTCCTTGGCTTCCACACCCCCAGACAAGGACTCCAGGAGGATTGATGCCATGGCAAAAGAAACAGTACATGGCAGCATCCTGGGACTCAGACAGGCCAACTATATGGCCTATACTGCTAGGTATCAAAATCTAAATGGGACACTGTCATGGCTTTAGCAAAACAGGTCCCTGGCCAGCTTGCCAAGGAGCTGGAGCAGGTGGCTGCTGATGGTATTGAGGCATCAAGGTGCAATTCCATGCTGCAGTGGACTCCAATGATGTCATCTAGAGTCGTGGCTACATCTGTGGCACTTGTAGAATGGCTTGGCTCAGATGTACTAGCCTGTCGGATACCCAGACTAAGGCCATGGATTTTCCTGTTGTGGGTAATTCTCTGTTTGGGGAGCAAACAGAGAATTACATGAAAAAATGGACGAATATAGGGACCACCTATAGGAGTGCACAGGCCAAGAAGGCAGGCCACTCCTCAGAGGCAGCACCCCAGAGGCAGGGGCAGCCTTTTCATAGGCCTTTCTACCAAGCCCAGGCCTCCTCTTCTGCCTATGCTCAGAGGGGGTTCTTTAGAGGGAGAGGCAGAAGGGGTACAAGCAGACCTGCTTCCACCCCTCAGCCAAAACCCCCTGCCAAACAGGCACCGTGATGGGTTTGCCAGGGCCGATTCTCCACTACCTGTAGGGGGCAGGCTGGCTTACTTTGTCCAGGACTGGGAGTCTCTAACATCAGATAAGTGGGTCCTGGAAGTAGTAAGCCAGGGACTGGTTCTCAGCTTCAAAAAATTTCCAAAGCTGAGAACCAGATCCTTTCCACCTGCAAATCCCTCAGAGGCACTTGCCCTAGAGGCAGAGGTCTCTTCCCTCCTGGCTCTCAGAGCTGTGGAAAGGGTTCCACCCCTACACCAGGGCAAAGGATTGTACTCCAGGTACTTTCTTTCCCCAAAAAAGACAGGAGAATGGCGGCCCATCCTGGATCTCAGATACTTAAACAAGCACCTTTTAAAACCAAAATTCAAAATGGTGACTCAGGGAATTATTCTACCCTCTCTAAGGCCAGGGGACTGGCTAGTGTCCCTGAACCTCAAGGATGCCTACTTCCATATTCTCATCAGAAGCTCCCATCAAAAGTACCTCGTGTGCAAGCTGCCCTCAGGCCATTACCAGTTCAGAGCAACTCCCTTCGGTCTAACCTCTGCTCCAAGGGTGTTCACAAAATGCCTGGCAGTAGTAGTTGCTTCTCTAAGAAGGCAAAGGATTGCCATCTTCCCATACCTGGACGACTGGCTCATAGTAGGCCAGTCCCCAGACCAAGTCAAGTTGCACCTACAGATAACTCAGCAACTGCTCACCTCTTTGGGTTTCCTTCTGAATCTTTCAAAGTCAGTTCTAGAGCCTCTTCAGCTCCTCACCTTCATTGGCACAGAGCTGGATACAGAAAAGGTCAGAGCTTTCCTTCCCCTGGACAGGGCAAGGACCCTTATCACACTGGCCTCGTCATTCACCCTGCAGGTGTCTCGACCAGCAAGGCATTTTCTGCAGCTCCTGGGGCACATGGCTGCTTCCACAGCAGTGGTGCAGGGAGCAAGATTTCAGATGAGGGACATTCAGTTCCATTTGAGAGCCTTTTGGTCTTAAAAGAAGGATCCTCTGACAAAATTGATCCCAGTGACTCGAACCCTGATCCAGGCCTCACAGTGGTGGCAGGATCAGAATAATCTAAGACAGGGAGTTCCCTTTGTCACTCAGTCCCACTCTTTAATCCTTACTACAGATGCCTCCCTCTTGGGGTGGGGGGCTCACTTGGGCGACCTGACTACCCAGGGGTTGTGGTCCCCTCAGGAATCTCTGCTTCACATCAATCTGTTGGAACTCAGAGCAGTATTTCTAGCACTTCAAGCTTTTTCCAAATCTGTTCAGAACAAAGTTATTCAGGTCAAGAACAGACAATATCCACCACAATGTGGTACATCAACAAGCAAGGAGGCACTCGGTCTACGGCCTTGTGCGCAGAAGCAATGAAGTTGTGGTCTCTGGCTTATTTCCTGAACACCTCCCTCACAGCAGTACACCTCCCAGGCAAGGACAATGTCCTGGCAGATGCTCTCAGTAGGATATCTCAGGGCCATCACGAATGGTCACTGGATCCCCTGGTCTTGGAGGTGATATTTTCCAGATGGGGCACCCCACAGATAGATCTTTTTGCAGCCCCAGACAATCACCAACTTCCCCTTTTTTGCTGCAGGCCCCCAGTGTTGGGCTCAGTCCCCCTGGATGCCTTAGTTCTCAGTTGGGAAGGGAAGTTCCTGTATGCTTTCCCCCCTTCCCTCTCCTGTTCAAAGTGCTAGTCAAAATCAGGTCTCAACCCTGCAAGGTGATGCTGGTTGCTCCAGACTGGGCCAGACAGCCCTGGTATCCTCTCCTGTTGTCCTTAGCAGTCCATCTTCTCCTGTCTCTTCCCAGGAATTACAACCTGTTAACCTGTGCTCAGGGGAGGGTCTGGTACCCGAATCTCAAATCTCTCAATCTCAAGGCCTGGCTCTTGAAGAGTTAGAGTTTGCTGATTTACACCTCTCCCAAGGTGTAATGGATATTCTGAAGGCTTCTAGGAAACCTTCCACCAGGACTACTTATAATTCCAAGTGGAAAAGATTTTCCATATGGTGCTCTGGAAGGCATATTCAAACAACATGAAGTCTTGCTATATTATAGACATTAGCAGTTTGATCCAGCTCTAGAACTGCCCCGGAGTGAAATGGTTAAAACCATTCCAAAATAGAATTTTGGCACGAGAGCAGCTCTATCTGTGTCATTTCAAACTTGAACTGTCAGATTCTTTCTCCGCCTCAGTGAACAGTCGCTCCGAGATTTCTCCTTCTGCTCAGTTCATTTCTCGGTTTAAAAGTGTTTTCGTTGGATTTAACGAGAGAATAGTTTTATTTAACCGCCAAAACCGTTCGGTTCAAGCTCTATCTGTGGTAACCATAAGTAAATGAAGGTTTTGTCTGTGTGGAACTTGTAAGTTATCGGTTCGGTTTTGAACCGATCAGTGGGATTAAAACTCATTTAAAACTAAAGTTACTATTTTTAAGTCGGTTCCGCTTCTTATCAGTTCTAAAAAGCGGATTTACTCGTTTTTTCCAATACCGTGGACACGGTTAGGAACCGATAAGGGTGTCTTTGCCTGGCACTGTTGCGTTAAAGGGCAAAGTTTTTGGTTAGGGCTGGCATTATGTCTGAGAAACCCAAAAGAAAACGGGCCCACTGGGTTTCAACACTGTGATGTTTGTAGGGAAGTCCTTGCCAAGGCTGACCCACACACCACATGTGTTTATTGTCTGGGGTTTGACCACCTCCAGTCAGACTGCCAGGTATGTAAGAATTTCCTGCAGCCACCCTGGAAAAAGATTGGGCAGGCTCAGGGAGCGAGAGGCCAAAAGTCCGCTGACCCGGATGGCCAGCCGGTTCGGTGCCAACCCGAACCAGAGAGTGCCCTCTGACCAGGGCCAGACTTCCTCGGGCAAAGAAAGCTGGTTCTGAGGAACCAATTCCAGTAAAAAACGAGAAAATCAGCAGGTCTGGAGTCCAAATTCCTTCTCCAACTGCTGCAGGGATAACAAAAAGCTATACAAATTGTCCAGTCACTGTCTCAAGTGGGATCCGAACCACCACTATCTGGTAAAGGTCGGTTCGTCCGGTCCCAGTGGTTCAGGATTATGATATTGAGAATTTTATGAACCAGAGGAGGGAGGAGGATTATGAACAGTATGAATGTGGCTGGGAAGGTCTGGTGTGCCCATTGAACGGACATCTCCCAGACAGACCTTTAGAATCTCCCCTATGCTGTCTGAGTCCCCATCTCATTTTATGTTTTATAAAAAGTTGCTGAAACCCTCCAGCTTCCTTTAGAAGAGGCTGTGGATGAGCAAGAGGAGCCTGATTTTGTAGAAATGATGGATATTCAGAGTCTAGGAGATTGTCTATTCCTTTACATAAGTCTTTTAGGAAACAAACAATTAAAATTTTAAAAGCTCTAATTCTGTGCCTCCTGTAGATAAAAGATGGACAGAAGGTATACATTGTCAGGCCCTGATGCAGAATTCCTTTCTCAGCAATGCAGTCATGTTGGGTAGTTCAGGCTGCTGTACTGATAAACTAATATTCCTTGGCTTCACATCCTCCTGACAAGGATTCCAGGAAGATTGATGCCATGGCAAAACAGTATGTTATGGCAGCCTCTCTGGGACTCCTAGACAAGCAAATTATATGTATTATGTAGCTAGGTATCAGAAATCTAGATGGGATACTGTTATGCAATTGGCCAAGCAGGCCCATGGCCAGCTGGCTAGTGAACTAGAACAGGTGGCTGCTGATGGCATTGAAGCCTCTAAGGTTCAGTTTCATGCTGCTGTGGATGTTAATGATGTTTCCTCTAGGGTCATGGCCACATCTGTAGCTTTTCGTAGGTTGGCCTGGCTCAGGTGTACTAGTTTGTCACAGGATACCCAGACTAAGGCTATGGATTTTCCTGTGGTGGGAAATTCTCTGTTTGGAGAGCAGACAGAAATTACATGAAGATGGATGAATATGGGACTACTTACAAAGTGCCCAGGCTAAGGGGCGACGCCACTCCTCAAAGGCATGCCCCAGGGGTAGGGGTGAGCCTTTTCCAGACCTTTCTACCAGACTCAGGCCTCCTCTGCCTATGCTCAGGGGCTTCTTCAGAGGCAGGGGCAGATGAGGGTGGGCAGACCGCTCCCACCCCCAGCCTAAACCTTCTGAAACAGGCACCCTGATGGGGTGCCCAGGGCAGTCTCCTGTACCAGTGGGGGCAGGCTGGCTTACTTCAGTCAGGGTGGGCTTCTTTAACCTCAGACAAGTGGGTTCTGGAAGTAGTAAGCCAGGGTCTGGTTCTCAGCTTCAAAAAGTTTCCCAAGTTGAGAAGCAGACTTTTTCCTACAAGTGCTTCAGAGACCCTCGCTCTGGAAACAGAGGTCTCATCCCTGTTAGCCCTCAGAGCAGTAGAAAGGGTTCCTCCCTGCATCATGGCAGGGGTCTGTATTCCAGATACTTCCTTACCCCAAAAAAGACAGGAGAATGGCGGCCCATTTTAGATCTCAGATATCTGAACAAGCATCTTTTGAAACCAAAGTTCAAAATGGTAACTCTGGCAATGATTTTACCTTCCCTAAGGCCAGGGGACTGGCTAGCCTCCCTGGACCTCAAGGATGCCTATTTCCATGTCCTAATCAGAAGATCCCATCGAAAGTACCTCAGATTCGAACTGCCCTCAGGTCATTACCAGTTCAGAGCAGTGCCCTTCGGCCTTACCTCTCTGCTCCAAGGGTATTCACAAAGTGTCTAGCAGTGGCAGTGGCCTAGCTTAAGGAGGCAGAGAATTGCTGTTTTTCCCTATCTAGACGACTGGCTCATTGTAGCCAGTCCCCAGAACAGGCAAAATCTCACCTGCAGGTCACCCAGCAGCTTCTCACCTCCCTGGGTTTTCTGCTAAACCTACCAAAGTCGGTTCTGGAACCAGTCCAGGTACTCACCTTTATAGGGGCAGAATTGGACACAAAGCTAGCCAGAGCCTTTCTTCCCCCAGAAAGGGTAAGGAATTTAGTGGCTCTGGCCTCTTCCTTCCCCTGGATGCCCTTCTTCTAGATTGGGAGGGGAAGTTCCTCTATGCTTCCCCCCCTTTCCTCTCCTATTCAAAGTACTAGTCAAAATCAGATCTCAGCCTTGCAGGTGATTCTGATTGCCCCGGATTGGGCCAGGCAGCCCTGGTACCCACTCCTTCTGTCTCTGACAGTCCATCTTCCCTGTGCCTCCCCAGGAATCACAATCTGTTGACTTGTGCCCAGGAAGGGTTTGGTATCCGGACCTCAAGGCCTGGCTCTTGAGGAGTTAGAGTTTGCTGATTTACACCTCTCAGGGTGTTCTTGAGATCCTAAAGGCTTCCAGAAAGCCTTCCACTAGGGCTACTTATAGTTCTAAATGGAAAAGGTTTTCCATTTGGTGTGCTGGGAAAAATATTTCCCCAGAATCTGCCGAATTGCCCATTTTGTTAAATTACATGGTACATCTTAATTCCTTGGGTCTCAGACCAGCTACCCTGAGAGTTCATTTGGCAGCTGTGTCTGCTTTTCTGTCAGCAGGAAAGTCATTCCTCTATCCTCTCATCCTGTGCTTTCCAAGTTTTTAAGGGATTACTCCATACTAATCCTCCCTTTGAGAACCGGCCCTGCTTGGGACCTTAATGTTTGCATTGCCCAGTTATTGCAACCCCTTTTGAACCTCTGTCTTCTGCAGAGCTTAAGTACCTAACTTGGAAAACTGTTTTTCTAGTAGGCTATCACTTCTGCCAGACGACAAGTGAATTGTAAGCCTTGTCAGTGGAGACTGACTTTATTTCTTCCACAGGGATAAGGTAGTCCTTAGGACTAATAGGAAGTTTTCCTAAGGTGGTTTCAGATTTCCATCTTAATCTATCTCCTTCCAGTATTTTCACTGATCACTCCTCTTAGGGTGAGAGGAGGTTGCACAACCTGGATGTTAAGAGAACTCTTAGTTATTATATGAAGCTACCAAAGGTCACAGGTTCGAATCCTCCAACTTTTCCTTACCTATGGTGAAGTTGGGAAAGGCAAACCTGCCACTAAGAGATCAATAGCCAGGTGGATTGTCTCTTGTATCCAATTTTGTTATCAGAAAGTGGGCAGAGCCCCCGGTTTGAGGGCTCATTCTACCAGGGCAGCTGCGTCTCTAGCTGCTGCCAGAGATATCCCTTATTAGAGATTTGCCAGGCTGCTACTTGGAAAACGGTCACACTTTTACTCAGCATTACTCCCTGGATGTCCAGGCCAGGAGAGATGCTCGGTTTGCACAGCTGTTCTTCAGAGCCTATTCCCTAAGTAGGTTCTGCCCTCCTCCATGGAGGTACTGCTGTATTTCTGCTAATGTCTATAATATAGCAAGACTTCATGTTGTTTGAAGAAAAAATTACTCACTTTAATAATGTTGTTTCTTCTAATGGAGTCTTGCTATATTATAGACCTCCCAACCTGCCCCTCTCAGAACCTCTACTTGGTGGGGTGCGGGCAACTTAGTGTGGGCACTACTTATGTCCTGCTAGCATTTTGTCCCTTTGGGACTTTGGGGTGTGTATGTGTACTGCGTGTGTGTGTTTTATTATACTTATGTTCCTTTTCATATTATTAGAATGGTGTTAGTATTTCTGGTCCCCTGACTTGAGTCTTGGGTGTTGGGACCATCAATGGTTGTTATTATTTAGGTAGCCATTTGGCTAGTGTGAGTTACAGCTTCCACACAGACCTTAGTGAGTTTAGCTCGTAAAGATCTGACAGTTCAAGTTTGAAATGACACAGATAGAGCTGCTCTCGTGCCAAAATTCTATTTTGGAATGGTTTTAACCATTTCACTCCGGGGCAGTTCTAGAGCTGGATCAAACTGCTAATGCCTATAATATAGCAAGACTCCATTAGAAGAAACAACATTACTAAGGTGATTAATTTTTTCTTTCCCCACAGTCTGCTGATCTGCCCACAGTCCTTGATTATATGGTCCATTTGAATAGCTTGGGCCTTAGACCAGCTACACTAAAGGTGCATCTGGCAGCTGTTTCTGCTTTCATTTCAGCAGGTAAGTCCTCTTCTCTTTCAGCTCACCCTGTATTCTCTAAGTTTTTCAAGGGATTGCTTCATACCAACCCTCCATTCAGGGACCCTGCCCCTGCTTGGGACCTTAACGTTTGCATTGCTCAGCTTATGCAACCCCCTTGAGCCTTTGTCTTCAGCAGAGCTGGAAGTACTTGACTTGGAAAACTGTTCCTGGTAGCTCCCTCCTGCCAGACGCATAAGTGAGTTACAAGCCCTGTCAGTGAGCCTGATTTTATCTCCTTCCATAGAGATAAGGTGGTCCTCAGAATAGCAGGAAGTTTTTGCCTAAGGTGGTTTCAGATTTCCACCTTAACCAATCTATGTCTCTTCCTGTACTTCACTGACCATTCCTCCTCTGGTGAGAGGAGGCTGCACAGTTTAGATGTGAAAAGAGCCCTTAGCTACTACATAGAACGTAGCAAGGGTCACAGGTTTGACTCCCTCCAACTGTTCCTCACTTATGGTGAGGTTGGTAATGGGAAACCTGCCACTAAAAGATCCATTGCCAGGTGGATTGTCTCTTGTATTCAATTTTGTTATGAAAAACTGGGTAAGGTTCCACCCTCAGGCCTGAGGGCTCACTCTACCAGAGGTACAGCTGCTTCATTGGCTGCTGCCAGGGATATTCCTATTCTAGAGATATGTCAAGCAGCTACCTGGAAAACAGTTCACATTTTTACCAAGCATTACTCCCTGGATATCCAGGCTAGGAGTGATGCTCCGTTTCAACACAACTGTGCTTCAGAGCCTATTTCCTAAGTAGGTTCTGTCCTCCTCCATGGAGGTACTGCTTGGTAGTTCGTTATTGTCAGAATACAGCAAGACTTCCACGTTGTTTGAAGAAAAAATTACTCACCTTAGTAATGTTGTTTCTTCTAATGGAGTCTTGCTGTATTCTGACCTCCCGCCTTCCCTCTCAGAACCTCTGTTTTTGGGATGTGGGTGGGCAGTGGCAGTGTTGGCACTCAGGAGGTGCCCCACCTTGTTGTTTTCACCCCTTTTTCTTTGGGTGAGTGGGTGTTGTGTTTTCATTTTTGGGTCTCCTGACTTGAGTCTGTTTGGGACCAAAAATCTGTTTTTATGTTTAGTAGCCAGTTGGCTAGTGTAGTTTACAGCTTCACACAGGACCTTAGTGAGTTTAGCTCGTAAAGATCTGACGGTTTGAGTTCAAACAGCAACAGACAGAGTCTCAACCGAGCTCGAGCTCAGCGTTCCATGCCTGGCATGGAAAGTTAACTCTTTCATCTCCGGGGCAGTTCGAAGGTTGGGACTCACTGCTATTGTCAGAATACAGCAAGACTCCATTAGAAGAAACAACATTACTAACGTGAGTATTTTTTTCTTATACTGTTATCCTAAAATCTATTGTCTAAACAGGGCTTTTACATTTGTCTCCCACCTTCCCCCGTCATTACTGCTACCCTTTTGCAGTGGTTTTTGCAATCATGACCAATGCTGGTAGGCTGTTTCATTGCTCAAGCACTCTTTCTGGTAAACAGAATTTCTGACGTCCTTCCTAATCCCCAAACCAGCTTCCTCATGTTCCCATGATCTTCCAAAAATCAGTCTTCACTATTGATTCCCATTTCTGGGTTTGTGCCAGAGGAGTTAGGGCCCTGCAGGAGCTACAACTTTCTGGTCGGAGCTGGTGTCATGAGTAGGCCACATGCAAGCATCACCACATGTGCCTACTGGTATGCAGCAGCACCAGCCCTCAGCCACCTCAGTTCCTTTCTTCCCTGCTGAGTGCACATCAGTAGTGTCACAGCTCTCCTTATCGCAGCCAGAACTTCACAGTGTTCAGTTCTTCAGCTTTAGTTTAAAAATACACTAGAGTTTGCTATTTATATGTTAGTTTTAACACAAAAATCGACAGTTTGTCAGTCTTACCTCATGCCTACATTCAACAACAATGGAATAAGGTAGACAGTCTGAAAAGGCTAGTTGTTTTAGCAATAGGACTGTGCCTGACCACCACCTTTCCCTGGGTGGCTGCTCTGGCAGTGGGCAGTCCAGCACTCAAGAAGATGGGCAATCCTTCTGAAGTCACAGAAAGAAACAGTCCAGATCCCGCACATTCTCGGCGTCAGGGTTTTTGCACCAATTAAGCCTCAACCTCTTCCTAAAGAAGAGGAAGAATCAGTATTGGTCTAGGTCATCCTCTGGTTGTTTGGCTGTAAAACATTTGACTTCCACATGCCTGGGTTCCCTGACATCATCACCAACGACACCACCTTTGAGGTCAGTGTCTCTGTCTTGGGGCCTCTCTCTATCCATTAGAGGGGACTCCAGTGGGCAGTTTGGCCACTGGGCAGCTCTTATGGAGCAGTGAGTGCAGTGTAGAAGTCAAATGGAGTTGTTTCTGGAGCAGGCCCCTGACTCCTCAGGGTTGGCTGGGCTGGCGCCAAATGCAGAGCTGCTTGACTTGGGCATACCACTGTTTATGGATCTAGCCTCTTGACTGGTGCCACTGTTGAGCTGCCGATGTCTGCCCTGGTTGTTTTGTCACCGCTGTCCTCTCTTGGGACAGGGACAGCCACAGCGCTTCTACCGGTTCCTTTGGGACCGGTAGGATCATCGATACTGTTGGTGGTGCCACATGCAGTGCTAGGGTCAGCCTCTTCAGGTTGCAAGGAAAAAAGGCCATGCCACTGTTGGTGTGGTTCATGTAGAAAAAGCTTACATTGAAACAAAAAACATGGCAACTGCCACTAGGTGCATTGTATAATATGAGCACCCCAACATCACCACAACTTTTACACTTCAAATGTAAGTTGTCTTTCGTATATTTTTCCCACAATAGATTTTTATTATTTTTCAAATTTCAGTATACAGAAATCAATGGATAAACAGTTCTCAATGTCACAATTTAATAAGATCTTCATATGTTTGGAGACATATCTTTACATAAAATTAACCTTATAATGATAACAAAACATTAAAAATAAAGTAAAAAGATATTTGAGACATTACAAATCGTAGGAAGTCGCTTAAAATAAGAATACTATATCATATTTCACATGCTGGCATTACAACACAGCATTGACATAAAAGGGGCCCAAATTTTAAAAAAAGTTTAATTCTTATCTATGATGCTATAACTGATCCTCTCATTATTGTCTTGCAAAGACATTTGATTATGCCATTCACTTAATGTAGGAACAAGACGGGATTGACCGTTTCTCAAAAGATTTCTTTTGCAAGAGAATGATGCCTAGCAGAGCCATATGCATTCATGAAAACCTAATTTGTCTTTCATATTTTTTATGAATTAAATCATATTAGACAGTGCATTTTGTAGCAGTTGCCTTGTTTTTTTGTTCTGATGTCAGGCTCTTCAGGGCCTGCCTCAGTGCCGCATAAGCCTTGATGCCGGGTTATTCCCTCCAGGGACAGTCTCAGGGCTATCCTCGTTACTGCCTCTGGCACAGTTTCTCAGGCCCCATCCAGAGCCCGGGCCAGTGTCACTGGTGTTGCTGAGACCACAGCCTGTGCTTTCAGCTCTTCAGCACTCTCCCCTCTACTACTTTCCAAGCGAGGAGAGAGTAGAAGGATATGAGACAGACCCTGACCTCATCGTCTATGGTGAGAGGGATGACTCATATTTTGATCCAGAGAACTCAGAACCATTTCCTGTGACCATACCTCAGAAGGATCTCTCCTTCCAGGCTCTGCTCAGAAATATGCATTCTGCATTGCATTTCAAGCCGGCAGCCATAGACCAGACTAGGCATCTCCAATTGGAGTTTTTAAACATGTCTAATATTCAGGTCTCTTTAGTTCCCTGCTGTCCAGCTAGCCCTAGAGCAGAGCTGCACAACATGCATCTTGGGGGCCACAAATGGCCCCCACAGCAGCTGTCTGTGGCCCTCCGAGGACCTAGCAGCATCCACTTGCAGTCTTTTATATTTTTTTGTTTTTAGTTTCAGTAACATGTTGATAAATAAACAAATAAACAGATACATGTATGTTTCAATTTGTTTTATGTGTACATTTAATAATGTCTTGCTGGACATTTTTCACCTTGGGCCATTTTACAGTGGCCCTCAACCAGTGGTCCTTGGCCCTCGGCCTTGACTCAAGTCTTCAGTCTGGCCCTCCACAAAAAAAAGTTATGCACCACTGCCCTAGAGACACTCACTGAGGTGGCTTGGAGGAGACCAGCTACTGTGGCAGCTGTCTCCTTACAGGCGGACAAGAAATACTTGTCACTTACTGTAAATCTAAGTCCATGTATTTCACTTAGCCAATAGCAGATGCCATTGTTGTTCTGGCTGAGAATGACAAAGCCAGTGTGCCCAAAGAGGTCACTGCACAACCCACTAATAAGGAGTCGTGCAAGGTAGACACCATGGCAAGTGGGTCTATGCCTCAGCTACCCTAGGCATGAGGATAGCTAACTATGAGGGTCACTTCTCTTAAGTATAGGTATGCCCTGTGGACCATGCTTAAGTCTCTGACAGAGGCCCTGCCAGACAGAGGCAAAACAAGAAATGTTGCTTGCTGTTAAACAAGGTATTAAATCTAATAGCCACCAGCTTAAAGCCTCTATGGATACCTTTGATGCAGCAGCTTGCACCATGGCTGCAGGTATTTGCACCAGACAGTACTCCTGGCTTCAGACTGCTGGCTTCACTCCGATATCTAACAGCAGACCACAACAATACCCATTGATGACTCTTATCTGTTTGGAAAACAGATGGAGCAGTCTCTTAAGGAGCCTAAGGAAACCAGAACAACTGTTAGAACTTCCAGGACAGCTCCCCTTTAAACCACAAAGGGTAGAGGATGAGGCTCTTTTCACAACAAACAGTCCATTTGTAGCAGGGCTAGGGGGGCCCAAAACAATAAAGTCTAGCCTCACTAGTCCCTGAAGAAAGCACAGCTGAAGGCACAGGTGCCAAAAGTGCTCAATGCTATCATTTGAAGCTCTGGCCCCAGATCTGCTTCAGTTGTTCAGCTGCCCAAAGCGTACCTCTCCTTCTCAGTAGGGGGGCACATGACCCAGTTTTATTTTCAGTGGGAATCCATCTTGACAGACGGGGTGGGTCCTCAGGATCATCCAAGAAGGGTGCTCCCTGGAATGATCAGAAAACCCTCTATAGACTTGTCTCCCAGAAGGCAACTTCCTTTGTCAGCTCACATTACAGAGCTTCTGGCACAGGAGAGTATGGGTCTTCAGAGAAACAGGGCAGTGGAAATAGTGCTAGAGTCAGAACAGAACACAGGGATCTTCCAGGAATCAGTCTGTACCATTGATTCCCACTAGTGGGGCTGAGCCAGAGGCGCTGGGACCCCGCAGGAGCCAGAACTTTTCAAAGGGCTGGCACCAAGGTAAGCTGCCCACATGTGTGGCTCCGTAACACTGAGCTGAGCTCAGAGGCACAGGTGTACCTTGGCACCAGCCCTCAACCACCACAGTTCATTTTTTTCTCTGACGGTAGTCAGAACTTCACGTCTGTACGACAGCATTCAGTTCTTCTCAGTTTTAGTATTTAAAGCTAGGCTTTGTTATTTTTGTCAGTTTAGTATATTTTGTCACAAAAGTATTTGTCAGTTCTTCTCAGCCTCACGGAGCATCATCGGTCGAAGGCCATGGAGTATGGTAAGGAGCCTGAAGAGGTAGGCTGCACTGACAGTGGGGTCATGTCCAGTCTGCTTTACCCATCAAAAAAGAGTTCTGACTACAGACGGGCCAGTACCCAGGAGGAAGGGCAGTCCTCCCACATGCACTAAAAGAAGCGGTCCCAATCCCATACACTCTCCACGTTGGGGTCTTGGTACCTCTCAGCCCAACTTCTTCCTCTTCTGGCAGAAGGGAAAGAAACAGCACTGGTCAGGGTCCACCTCTCTGAGGTCTGATGCAGGATCTCTAGAATCTTAGAACCGGAGTCCTGCTCTATCACCATTAGTATTACCAAAGGCCTCTGGCTCCAGGAGGTTGGAATCTCAGGCTGAAGCCCCCCTGAGTCTGTAAGTGGGAACTCTAGTGGGCAGTTCCACAACTGGGCAGCTCTTATGGAGCAGTGGGTGCAGCGTTTGGCCCATATGCCTCTGCTGGTGGAACCGGTCCCTGACCCTAGGGGGTCGGTGGAACAGGAGCCTCAGGAGGGGCCATTGGGCCAGGCAGAGCATTTAGCTCTGGCATCAGCCTTAGGGTCACTAACGGTGACTACACTTCCAACTTCTGTCCCACTGGCTGCCCCCCTGTCCTGTGTAGAAATGGGACCATCCACAATGCCATTGCCGGTCATTCTAGTACAGGCTGTGTCATCTATGTCAGTTCTGGCACTGGGCTTGGGCCCATTGGGGCCTGGCCTGGTACCCCTTCTGGTGCTGGACATGGCCCCGCCTTCAGCACCAGGGAGATCCCTGGTGCCAGATTCAGTTCTGGCACCACCCTTGACACTGCTTCATCATCCTTAAGAGCTAATGTCTCCTGTGTTGCCGCAGCCATGTTCCAGATTGACGGACCTGCGACCCAAACCCCTCTGACTCCCCTTTCCAGGAGGGTATAGAGGAGGATGAGTCTGATCCTGATCTCATCATTTCTGAAGGTGGCAATGATGACTCTTTCTTTAGCCTAGACTCCACTGATCTTGTTCCTGTGTCTGTGCCTCAGGAGGATCTAGTGTAGGATTCCACACTTTGCTCAGAAATACACACTCAGCACTCAATTTCAAGCCTACAGCCATTGACCAGGGTAAACATCTTCATCTGGATACCGGTCAGTCTGTTTCCTCCTATTCCTTTCATGTTTGAAACTCTGTCTGATGCGGTCTGGAGTAGGTCTGCTTCAGCAGCAGCTGTCTACAAGCATACTGGAAAGAGAGGCAGTATAACACAGTGGTTTAAGG
Organism: Neoceratodus forsteri; assembly: GCA_016271365.2. Taxonomy (NCBI): domain Eukaryota; kingdom Metazoa; phylum Chordata; order Ceratodontiformes; family Ceratodontidae; genus Neoceratodus; species Neoceratodus forsteri. The sequence goes on from CM028131.1 coordinate 1,320,494,071, forward strand.
CTCTGCGCTGCAAATCTGGAGACCTGGGTTTGAATCCCACTGCCCCACTTGCATACTGTGTGATCCTGAGCAAGTCACTTAACTTCCCTGTGCTCCCAGGTCGCACCTGTAAACAAGCTTTCAGCTTAGTGGGCCACTCCTGGTTAAACAATTTGAAGATAGAGGGGGGACGGCTCAGAGGTAATGTGAGGAAGTATTTTTTCACGGAGAGGGTTGTGGATGGATGGAACAGCCTCACTGAGGAGGTTGTGGAGTCAAGTACAGTGGGGGAATTAAAGAATGCATGGGACAGACATAAGGTAGTCCCAGTGGGGGTATGAGGAAGTAAGCTGTTGGTTAACTAGGATCTGCAGCTTATCTGTTAGGTAGGAAAAAGGGCAGACTAGGTGGGCCAAGCGGTCCTTATCTGCCATCAAATTCTATGTTTCTATGTAGTTGAAAAAAAAAATACAGTGCCCCAAAGATAAGCCATTGTACGTTTCTCAACACATACCTGATGCCATTGTTATCCTCGCCAAGAATGAGAAGATCGTTATGCCCCCAAGGGGTCTCTGCTCACTCTGTAAACCAGGAGTTACACAAAATTGAAAGCTACCAAAGGTATTTTTCTAAGCATGAATATACCCTTTGGAGCAAGCTGAAATATATGGCAGACTCTTTGCCAGAGTCTGAGGCTAAACAGGACATTCTGCTGAATCTGGGTATTGAGTCCAACAGTCACCAGCTTAAAGCCTCTGTGGATGCCTTTGACATTGCACCTCCCTGCTGCTGCAGGCATTTGCATCAGGCGGCATTCCTGGCTACAGACTTCTGTGTTTACCCCAGATGTCTAACAACAGATCATGAGTGTGCCATTCGATGGCATTTATCTGTTTGTACTGCAGGCGGAGCAGTCTCTTAAGGAGTTTAACAAAACTAAAATGACTCTTAATAGTCCATGGGCTATCACTAACCCCCATAGGGAATTTTCAAGACATTGCTTTCTTAGAAGCTTACACTGTAATAGTTTAGAATTTACTTGTTTGTCATCTGGCAATCATAGCTTTTGTTTGCTACAGGTTAACATGTGTGACCACTGCATATCAGAAAAGAAAAAACAACAAAGATGGGTTAGAGGTAGTTTTTGTTGATTTAAGTCTATATTTGTAAGTCAAATAATGAAAAAATGGGTATCAATATAAAGGTTACATACTCATCAATAACTTTATTATAATTAGAAAAGATTCAGCTCAATGGTAACATCAGTAATGATGTCATATTGACGTATACATGAGTACTTTGCAATGTCATTTAAACTATAGAAATTGGTGATATCAGAATATAGTTATAACAGTACTTGTATAAGTGTGTGATTAAATTGATATAATGTAACAGTAATATCTTTACCATTATAATTTAGTTGTCATCTTCATCCCTACTGTTTTCATCCTCAGCATCAAAGATCTCGTCTGCCAGGCTGGCAGAAAGAACATCATTGTCATCTTCCTCATCTGATTCAGGGTCTCCTCCTAGGACAAAATGTCCACCATCACACCAGTCATACACTAGGATTTGTTTTATCAAGTTTCCACCCATGTGTTTCAGGACTTGGGATGTTAGGGTGCAACACATGGGCATTTTTCCAGACAAGGGCTTAGTAATTCACTCTCAGTACATGCATTCTCAATGTTGACCTACATAGAGGCAGTAGACTCAGATCAGTGCCATCATAATTTGACAATAGTTGGCTACTTTCTGTGTGAAATTTCTGACTTGCAATGTCATACCGGAGTTTGTTGATATCAGTATATGATGACTGCCCGCACAAGCAGTAGACAGATCTTTCAAGGTCAGCATGGATGGCATCCGATACACGTTCTGTGTCACCAAGTGCTTGGAAAGTTACCATATACTCCTCTTGTCTTCACAGGATGTTGTAGGGTTTGATTTTCTCTCTCCTAACAAATGCACTTTTGCTGCCGCACCCTGAAAATGCATGCAGTGCAATCAGTGCACTACACATCTCAGCACGGTGAATCTGGATTAGAGTTTTGATGTTCAACAGCCATTGTTCATTTGCCACTCCTGTGTCAAAGTAGATGTTCTTCTCTATTTGATCGCCATAGTACAGCAGCAGCAGAAATACATCTGTGTCTGGTGATCTGATGATGATGATGTCAGTTGAGGCCGCTGCATGAAAGCAGTGAAGCAATATTCGCATGTCCGCTTCTTCCTGAGATGAAGAAAGCTTTGGTACAGGGTGGCTCTGTGTTGTGATTCTGTCAAGGCTTGTCAAAGAGATACGGTTTTCCTCACAGACAAAAAAGATTTGAAGACCCATTAGTCTTGGTGCATAGGTTTCTATTTACCACTCATTGATAAGAAGCTTGATCAAATGTGTCTTGTCATTGTTTGTGAGAAAGGATTTCCAATCTCTTGGCACCTTTGTTGATGGGCCTTTCACCAAGTAAGAATCTGATGATCCTCATCTTCTGCGTTCAGCTGACTTTATTGAATTATACTTGTAGGTGTCTGTTACAAAGTCCAACCTTTGTACCTTTGGTAATGCACTGAAGACCTTTTCAGGTAGCTCTCCAAATGTCATCGGTAGACCAGTCATTGACTGGAGAAGTGCATTGCCATCACAGATGTACGCTTTGTCTTCATCCCAATTCATTGTACTGAGTGCTGTCTCATCTTCAGGTTTGTGGAGAAGGGTGGATTTCTCTGTCTTCACTGGTAGGCCATCTGAAGTTGCTAATGACCATGGCAATGGACTCAATGGATACGTGAGATCCTTCTCCATGCTACGGTTGTTCTGTTCTGAAAGCATTAGCAGTTGCCCAAAGAGGTTTCTTTGTGCAGTCACCTGAACAATCTTCTTTTTGTGAGGATCTGAGTTTTTTTGACTGCTGAACGGAAGCAAACATCTTTAGTGACTGCTTTTTCAAGGGCGCATGAAAGGGAACTGTTTTGCCAACAAGCCTTGTCTCCACAAATTGTTGAAAGGCTTCTTTTCCCCATTTTTCAACACTGAACAAATAATTTTCAACATCTCCTGGGGCTCGTACACCTGATGAGACAGAATAGTGTCTCTTTGACTTCTATCTCAAAAGGATTGATGAAGTTTCTGAATGCATTGATCAGCTTCTGTACATTCTTCTCACTGCGTGCCATCTCTGCAGGCCTAGCATCTTTGTGAAAGGACTCCTCTGAGTCTACCTTTCCATAACTTTCAAGTATGGCAGTCACATAGCTTGCTCAGGCATGCCTTGATCTTCCATGACATAAAGTCTCCACCACTCATTCACACTGATGGGAATACGCCAGGAGGGCCGGCGCCTAGGTAGGGCCGCAAGGAAGCGGCGCCATGAGCCCAGCTCACACCACATAGGCTACCTTGGTGTCGACCCTCCAGCTGCCTCAGTTCCTTTTTTCCTGCCATTGAGTGCACTTCAGTGACAACGTCACTCGCTCGTCAGGAGTCAAATCTTCATGTCTGTACGACAGCAGCTATGTCATTCAGTTTTGATTTAGTTTTAGTATATTCTTCATTTATTATTTAAAAAAAAAATGTTCTAGGAGTGTGGATATGTTGTTCATCCACACTTCTTGGCATGTCCCTTTCCCTTTAAATCTTGCCCGAAAGTCTTCAAGCTGGCTTCTCCCACCCACCCGGTTGGTAAATACCTCGGCTCTGCCCCATGACACCAGATCTTCCTTTCCGCTGGAAGATACAGGTTCCCTTGTGCTTTCACAGCAATTCGTAGGCCCTGGATTCAAAGCGTCGGTTTGTACTGAAACTAACCTTAAAACTCGTTCGAGTTAGTGATCTCGATTGTAGCACATCGATTACGGAGGATAACCGCCCCAGATTTCTGCCGTGTACCTGGCCAGAAGATGTCACGACCAATTCCCACCCAACGTGGTGTTTATTGCCTAGGTGTCGGACATGACACCTCATCTTGCACTTTCTGCGTGGCTTTCCATCCCAATGTCCTGGACGACCGCAAGGCGTGCCTAAAACTGGGGAGACCGGAGAAAAGGAACCCGCTGGTGAAATCGAAGGAGGTAAGGTGGGCGGTTTCCGCGGCCGCGGGATCCGCCGAGCAGCTGGAGCAAATGAAGGCATTCAAGGATGAAGCAGCTCAAGCTTTGGCCAATCGAAGCTTTTTTGTTCTGCCCAACCTTGGCTCCACCTTTACGGGCTCCTTCAAGGAGTTGTGCCAGTCTCTCCCCACCAGGGGTGAGGCACCCTTGGGCTCGCACTCCTCCCGCCCTCGCAAGAGGGATAAGGACCCGAAGTCTTTGTCTAAATGAAGACGTTCTTGAGACCAAAGGTCTGAGTCCCAAGAGCATGCGGTCTCGGCCTCGGTCAAGATCGCATCGTCGGCCACCGACTTTTCGGACACCCCGTCTGGCCAGGGGACCGAGGAAATGGCCGATGAGGCTGAGATTACTCTCGACCCAATCGACACTCTGTTGCCGACTCCAGTCGATGACTCTTTGGAAAGGACTCCAGTCCTTGTTTTTCCGGATGAGGAGACCCAGCCCACTGGTGTCCCCATCGAGGAAACGGTTCCAGACTCTCGGTTTTCACTGACACCGGTGTCTCCCGATCAATCGGGCCGACTCCCTCTGTCTCGATCGAGGTCCAGAACCCCTTTGGCCGAACGGACAAAAAAGAGTCATAAACACTGTAAGAAGAGGTGTCGCCACAGATCTTCATCCTCCTCGGATGAGGAGATGCTTCGATGGAAACTCCATCGATGCTATGAAGATGGCAACAGCTGATTTTGTCCGGGCAGAAGCCGGCCACACTGGCCGTCACTTGGCTTCTGCCTCCTAGACCAATGTTGATCCCTCCGGAACTGAAGTCTTCCATTCCCCCGCCCGTGGGGCTGGCCCGTATCCTAGTTCAGCCTGCCTTGGTCTCTCCACCAATTTTGGTGGAACCACCGCCTAAGCAGCCTCAGGAAGGGGCTCCCTCAAAAGAGGACCGAACAGACACCGGGCTTCTCTGATGTCTGTCGGGTACAGTCGTCCCCGATCGCCCTCGGTGTATCGAGGGAGACCTAGGTGGGAGGCCGTTGTATCCCGACTCTTTAGACTCAGACGCCACTGGATTGCACTCCCATCCTGGGGATGATGAGTCATCTGTGGTGGGTTTGGAGGAAGGCCCTTACTCTTTTCAGGGCATTCTCCACCTGATCTCCGAATCCACTGGAATTCCCCTTGAGTCCATCCAGAAGAAGGCGGAGTACCACTTTACGGATATCCTCAAAAGGGGGGATATCCTGATTGAGGCCTTTCCAGTGGCCGAAGCCATTGTTGGCCCGGCCCTTGAGCTTTGGCAGCGCCCAGCTTCCTGCCCAGCACTGTCTGCTCGCATGGCCCCCAAGTATGCGGTGCCCATGGGGTCCCTGGCGGGGTTCACAGAACATGCTTCGGCCGAGAGCCTGGTGACCGCTTCTGTGTTCAGGCGTACTGGTAGCTCAGCTGACACTGACCGACCCCCGGACAAGAAGTCCAAAAATATGGACCATTCCACCCGTAAGAGTCTATGTGGCCTTTTCCTTAGGCCTTCGTCAGGCCAGCTCGGCTGTTATAATGGCACACTTCTCTCATGCCCTCCTAGGATCATTAGACGAAGTCCCCCTCATCTCCCGGCGGACATGCAGACCACATTGAAGCAAGTCCGTGATCAGGACCATGCTGTTGCAAAACAGCAGCTCCAGACAGCCCTGGACATTAGGGATTCTTGTGCCCGCTCTTTAGCAGCCGCAATGGCCACTCGCCGTAGGGCTTGGCTGAGGCTTTCCTCCTTCCCGGTGGATACTCAGCACAAGTTAGCTGACATGCACTTCCTAGGCACCGACCTGTTCAGTCCAGGAGTGGCCGGTCACCTTCAGCGCATATAGCAGTCCAGTGCCACCTTGGATGCTACTTCTCGAAGGGTTCTTCGGGCAAGAACCAGCAGAAGCATAAGAAGAAGCCCTTTCGGCACTCTTCCCCTGTGGTCAGGCAACCGTCCTATCAAGGAGACCAGCAGCAACAGCAGCAGCAGTAGGCTCAAGCTTGGCACCCAAGGCCCAAGCAGGGTCCGCAACAGCCCCGTAAAGGAGGCCGAGGCGCAGGTCCAGGAGCCTCCTCCTCCTCTAAGTCTGCTCAGTGATGGGTTGGGGGTTGCCACTCCTATACCCATCACGCCAGCTCTGGGTCCTCCCGTGGGGGGCTGGCTCCATCACTTTCTTTCCACCTGGTCCTCGGACAGGAGGGTTCTCGAAGAGGTCGGTCAGGGACTGCCTCTAGAGTTCGAGCAGTACCCTCTCAGCCGAGCCCGCGCCCCTCGGGAGGAAAGGATCTCAGTTTGCACCCAGTCGGCTCTCCGAGATGACATAGCTCAGCTCCTCCACAAGGAGGCAGTAGCTCCAGTGCCGGATCCTCCTACAGACCCAGGCCTCGTGTCCAGGTACTTTCTGGTGCCCAAGCGGATGGGGTTTGGCGCCCCATCCTAGATCTCCATGACCTGAATCAATATCTCAGGTCCCACACCTTCCGGATGATAACTCTGAACCAGACCATACCATCCCTGGAGCAAAACATGTGGTTCTGTTCACTGGATCTGCAGGACGCATTCTTTCACACCCAATCCGTCCATCTCATCAGCGGTTCCTCCACTTCAGGGTCAAGGGGACCCTGTACGAGTTCCGAGCCATGCCGTTCGGCCTGTCATCGGCCCCATGGGTCTTAACTAAGTGCATTGCAGTGGTGGCAGCCCATCTTCGGCCTCAAGGAATACGAATCTACCCTTATCTCGATGACTGGCTCTTGACAGGTTCCTCCCTTCAGGAGGTGGAGAGGTCCAAGGATCTGGCCCTTCGAACCTGCTCCCAACTCGGCCTCCTGATCAACGAGGCCTAGTCGGAACTCGTGCCCTCTCAGGTGATGGGCTTCATCGGGGCAGAGCTTGACTCTTGTCAAACCAGAGCTCGGCTCCCAGCGGACAGGGGTGGAGGTTCTTTCCTCCTCTGCCCGATCATTTCCTGTTGGGCACCACACCTTCCTGGGACTCCCTTGCGCTTCTGGGTTATGGTGGCGCGTGCAGCACCTCAGTGGTCCATTGAGCCAGGTGGTACATGCGCCCCCTCCTATGGGAGCTGGCCACCCAGTGGACTCAGTGCCAGGGTCATTTCGACCAGCTGATCACTGTAACCCAGAAGATGTGGGACGCTCTCCAGTGGTGGACCGCCCCAGAACAGTTGCAGGAAGGGATCCCGTTTGTCCGCCCCGAGCCGACGGTTGTCCTTTACGACCGATGCTTCTCTCATGGGATGGGGAGCCCACATGGGGGACAACAGGGCCCACGGGTTCTGGACCCCCGAAGAGTCCCGATGCCACATCAACCTGTTGGAGCTCAGAGAAGTCAGACTGGCACTGTCAGCTTTCGCTCTTCAGCTCTGGGTCAAGTGGTTCAAGTCCAGACGGACAATACCACGACCATGTACTATCTCAACAAACAGGGTGGCATGCACTCCCGTCTGCTGTGCAAGGAGGTGCTCCGCATCTGGACCCTCGTATGCTGGTTGGAGGTGGATCTCCTAGCCATTCATGTGACAGGAGTCTCGAACCAGCTGGCGGATGCTCTCAGCCGCATAGGCCAGACATCCCACGAGTGGTCTCTCCATCCAGAGGTAGCTTACAGTCTGTTCTCCACTGGGGCCAAACTGTTTGTGGACCTGTTTGCCTCCAGGGAAAACATAAGCTGAGGCTGTACCATGCCCGCCCTCAGCAGGGCTCGGCTGAGGGGATGCCTTCTCGAGGCGCCGTGAACCCCAGGCCTCCTCTATGCCTTCCCTCCCTTTCCCTTGATCCACAAGGTGTTACTCAAGGTGAGGAGGAACAAGGCGGTGGTGATCCTGGTAGCCCCAGACTGGCCATGCCAGTTCTGGTACCCAGATCTCCTCAGCCTCAGCTGCAGGCCCCCGGAGCGGCTTTGTACACACCCGGACCTGATATCTTTGAACCAGGGGAAGGTATTTCATCCGGACCTTCAATCCCTGCACCTCACAGGCTGGTACCTGAGCGGCTAGAGTTCCAGGCTCTGGGTCTTTCTGAGGATGTCTACACCGTGGTGGAGGCATCTCATAAGGAATCGACCAGGAAATGTTATGCCTTCAAATGGAAAAGGTTTTACATTTGGTGCCAGGGTAAGAGTCTGGACCCCTTATCCTGCTCCGTGGCTAACATTCTAGACTACCTTTGGTCTCTCTCCAAAAGGGGGTCTATGATCATCGACCCTTAGGGTACATCTGGCAGCCATTTCTGCTTACCGGGCGCGGGCTGGTCAGCCAACATTGGCGCAGGAGACAGTGGTCGGGCGCTTCTTCAAAGGCCTGGATCACATATCCCTTCTGGTGCATGAACCTCAACCTCTGTGGGATCTGTTGCTGGTTTTGGCAAAGCTCATGGGCAAGCCATTCGAACCCATGCACAAGTGTGAGCTCTCACACTTGTCATGGAAGACGGCCTTCCTAGTGGCTATCACGTCAGCCAGAAGGACAAGGGAGCTCCAGGCACTTTCGGTGGACTTCCCTTATCTGGTCTTTCACAGGGACAAAGTTGTCCTGCGCCCCCACTCGAAATTCCTTCCAAAGGTGGTATCAGAGTTTCACCTTAACCAGGTGCTGACTCTGCTGGTATACTACCCTAGCTACACCTCGGATGCCGAGTACAGGCTCCATACTGTGGACCTGAGACGTGATCTCTCCTATTATAAGGAGAGAATGGTGGAAATTTGTGGAGAGGTTCGCAAGCTGTTTGTCACCTATGCTGAAGCCACTTCTGGCAGACCTGCAGCCAAATGAACCATTGCAAGGTGGATTACATCATGCATAGGTCTGTGCTATGAGTTGGCGGGCAAGGAGTCTCCCAGAGGGATAAGAGTTCATTCTACCCGCCATACTGCTACATCCGTGGCTGCTTCCAGGGACATCCCTATCCAGGAATTCTGTTGGGCTGCTACCTAGAAGTCAGTAAACACCTTCATTATCCACTACCATGTCAACCTTGAGTCACGCCGGGATGCTGGTTTTGGGGCCTCGGTTCTCCAATCTCTCTTTCCTAAGTAGGGGGTGTGCACCTTTCCTCCCTCCTCCCAGAGAACTGCTTGGAGTCTGCCAAGAAGTGTGGATGAACAACATATCCACGCTACTAGAAGAACAGGTTACTCACCTGTAACAGTAGTTCTAGGAGTGGTATATTTGTTCATCCACTGCCCTATCTCCGGCTTTAGGCGCACAACCTTGCTTCCAGCCGGCTAAGATCTGGTGTCATGGGGCAGAGCCGAGGTATTTACCACCCAGGTGGGTGGGAGGAGCCAGCTTGAAGACTTTCCAGCATGATTTAAAGGGAAAGGGACATGCCAAGAAGTGTGGATGAACAACATATACCACTCCTAGAACTACTGTTACAGGTGAGTAACCTGTTCTTTCTTTTCGCGAGAAAGAACAGACACGTTTTCCTCAGCCCACCTTCGACAAAGTTGACCATGAACGGGGCCAGTGACAGTAGGGAGACTTCACATGAAAGCTGTATTTCCAGCAGGGCTGGGTCCAGTGGGGGGGGGGGTCTGACTATGGGCAGTCCAGTGCTCGGGGGAAGGGCGGTCCTCTCGAAAGCACAGAAAGAAGCAGGCCTGTTCTCGATCTTCGTCGGGAACCCAGCACCACTCGGCCTCGAGTTCTTCTTTATCCCAACAGTCGAAGAAGAAACGGTACCACTCGAGGTTGCCCTCTGGTAGGTCTGCACGTCAATTGTCAGTTGCAGAGGACAGGAGGCCAACTCTGATGCTGTTGGGGTCTTCTGAGGCCTCTGTCCCTGGCGACTGGCATTTTCGACTCCTCAGTCCTTCCCCATCCCCTGTGGGGTCCTCTGGTGAGCAGTTTCATCATTAGGCCACTCTTATGGAGCAGTGGGTTCGGCAGTTGTCCTGACTTCCCAAGCTGGCGGGATCGATCCCAGGCCCTTCGAGCCTAGGGGCTTCGAACCCATGGTTGGGTCAAAGTACCTCCTTCTTCTTCTCAGCTTTTCAGATCTTCATCCTTGGGTGCCCCTGGGTTTGGGTTGGGGCCTGAGTGCCGGTGCCACCTTTGACTCCAGTCATGGTGGTGCCGTGAATCAGCTGCCGCATGGCAATCGCTCATGCGGTGCCACGTTTGGTGCTGTTTCTGGTGTCAGCACCACCTCAGATGCAGGGTTCCTCTAGTCCAATTTGAGGAGCACCCCATCCTGTGTTCTTTCCTCCCTTTCCTGTATATACTATCCCTCCTGGGCTAGTAGAAGATAATACTGAGCCCGATCCTCATCTACGATTAGGAGATGACTTCGAAGAGGATTCTTTCTTTGGAGTGGAAGGTAAGCCCTCTACTTTAGCAGAGCCTCTGGTTGAGGACCTGTCCTTTAAATCTCTACTGAAGAACATGAATTTCTCTCTCTCTCTCTCTCTCTGTGTCTGTCTCTCTCTCTCTCTCTCTCTCTCTCTCTCTGTCTCTGTCTCTGTCTCTGTCTCTGTCTCTCTCCAGGCATCGGAGGTGGATCCAGGGAAGCTATTGTGCCTTCAGTATCTGCATGTTCTGGAGATCCCTGTGCAACTGACTCCTCCGGTATAGCTCTCTTTCGAGACTCTCTCACAGATGGTGTGGGATAACCCGGCACTTATTCCTTCCTGGCTAAGACCATAGATAGGAAGTACGCCTCCCCTAAGGATCGACCAGTTCTGGCCTCCCAAGCCTTTGCAGATGCCATTGTGGTCTTGGCAGAAAATGACAAGCTGTACTCCCTCAGGAATCTACAGCTCATCCAGTAAATAAAGAATCCCATAAGACTGACACCCTAGGGAAGCGAGTTGTCACCACTGCTACCCTAGGAATATGTATTGCTAGTTACCAGGGCTACTTCTTACAATATGAGTATACCCTCTGGCATTCACTGAAAACCTTAATTGAAGCTCTTCTGGAGTCGGGTGCTGCTTCAGAGCTTCTTCAGACCATCACTAGAGGCATCGAGTCCTATAACCAGCAACTTAAGGCTGCTATGGATGCTTTTGACACTGCCTCTAGGGCAGCAGCAGCAGGGATTTGCACCCAACGCCACTGATGGTTATGGATCTCGGGGTTTACAAATGATGCTCAACAAAGAGTTATGAATTTACCATTTGATGGAGTTTATCTGTTTGGCCCTCAGGTGGAGCAGGCACTGGAGGCCACAAAGAAAACTAGGACTGCAATCAAGATTGCCAGAACAGCCCCTGCTGCCCTCAACGAGGCGGAAACCGCCGGCAGTTTCATAATTGCCAGTCCTTTAATGGCAAAGGCAGAGAGGGTTTCAACAAGAACCTAGCCCCTCAGCTGCAAAAGAAAACACAGAAGGCAAAGGGCCCAAAGACGCCTAGTGCCACCCTCTGAGATTCTGGCACACGTTCCATCTCAGCTGTCTGAGGGGGACTTTTCTTCGGCAGTAGGGGGGCATCTGACTCATTTTTTATAACCAGTGGAAGTCAGTCACATTGGACAAATGGGTTCTCAGAATAATTTGCGAGGGTTACTCTCTAAATTTGTCAGAAGGGCCCCGGATCATCCACCCAAACGACAAAACAGGCTGTCTGTCAGACCTCCTCACTCCCAAGATTCAAGGCCTTCTGAACAACAGCATAGTAGAAATAGTTCCACAGGATCAAAGAAACACAGGTTTCTACTCCCATTACTTCCTAGTTCCAAAGAAAACAGGCAGTATGCACCCTATCCTAGACCTACGGAAGTTAAACAAATTCCTTTATAAGGAGAAGTTCAAGATAATATCACTCAGTACACTCCTACGTCTGATTCATCAAAACAATTGGCTGGCCTCCCTGGACATGCAGAACGCCTACCATGTTCCTGTGCACCCAAACCATCACAAGTATCTCCGATTTGTGGCTCTTGGTCAGCACTTACAAGTGAGAGTCCTGCCCTTTGAGCTGTCCTCGGTGCCTCGAGTCTTTACAAAGTGCTTTGCAGTACTCACAGCGCATCTCAGGAAACTCGTAATTCAAGTGTTCCCATATCTGGATGATTGGCTTCTAGCAAGCTCATCCAGATAAGAGACGCAGGAAGCTGTAGCCACGACTTCCAAATTCCTCACATCTCTGGGAGTTCTGTTGAATCTGGAAAAATCGAAGCTTCAGTCCTCCCAACAGCTCCTCTTCATAGGAGCTCTCCTGGACACCTCCAGAGCAAGGGATTTCCTTCAAATAACATGAAGTCTTGCTGTATTCTGACTATGCAGTTAGCCCCAGCACTTGAACTGCTCCGGAGAGTAAAGGGTTAACTCTATGCAAAGGCATAGAACGTTGAGCTCGAGCTCGGTTTTCAAACCTCTGTCTATGGTACTCTGAAGTGTAACCGTCAGATTTCTTACTCCACCTAACTGTGAAGTCGCTCCGGAGATCCCTTCTGCGCTTCCGTTCGGTAAAAGTTCGAATCAGTCGGTTTTTCAACTGCAACTCTTATTTTTTTCAGTATTCTTACATCTGTCTCAGTAACAGTAAGTGGTAGTAGTAGGTAGTGTTAATTTTTTGTTGATTTTGTTGTAAATTGTTTTGCCTTCGGTTCTTTTCCGGTCGGTCCAGTTCAGAACCAAAATTTATTGTGATTGTTTTCCTTCATTTATATTGTGGATTTCTGGTACTTATCGGTTCCTAAAAAAATCTGGTATTTGTGGGATTTTTTTAACTGACCCGTGATACAGTTGGAACTGATAAGTTTTTAGTTGCCTGGCTGAAACACTGACAAGGGTGACTTTTTGAATTTGCGGCATGTCTGAGAAACCCAAAAAGAAAACAGGGCCCACTGGGTTTCAGCACTGTACCAAGTGTAAGGAGGCCTTTGCTAAGGTTGATCCTCACCTCGTCTGTGTGTATTGTCTGGGGTTTGACCACCTCAAAGAAGACTGCCAAATCTGTAAGAACTTTCCCAAAGCCACTCTGGAAAAACGTTTGAGTAGGCTGAGGGAGAGGGAGGCAGAGAAGTCCGCTGACCCGGATGGTCAGCCCGGTTCGGTTGCGACCGAACCTGAGGAGGTGCCCACTGACCTGGACGATACCTCCTCTGGCAAACAGAGAGCCGATTCTGTGGAATCGGTCCCGGCTAAGAGAAAGAGAAAATCAGCCGGTTCGGATCCGACTTCCCATGTTCCGACCACTGAGGAGATAGCGAAAACGATTTCTGTAGTGCAATCACTTTGCCCGGTTCTGACTGAACCAGCATCGGTTCAAAGGTGATTGGTTCGGTCGGAAATGGTTGCCTCAGATATTGACCCAAAGGCATATTATGAGGGCAATTGGGAGGAGGAAGAAGATGGAAAAGAAAGAGATTTTGTAGGCCTAGATGAGCCAGTAGAGCCTGACATCTCCCCAGACAGGCCTTCCAGTGTTTCTCCTCCCAGGATTTCTGAGTCCCCCTCCCACTTCTTGTTTTACAAGAAGGTGGCTGAGACTCTTCAGCTTCCTATGGAAGAGGCTGATCAGGATCAGGAGGAACCTGATTATGTGGAGATGATGGATGTTCCATAGTCAAGGAGAGTGTCTATCCCTCTGCATCAATCGCTGGGGAAGCAGACACAGGAACTTTTGCAATTTTCCACATCCATTCCTCCTGTGGATAAAAGAATGGACAGGAGGTATGCTTTATCAGGTCCTGGCACAGAATTCCTTTCAGTACATAGTAGCCATGTTGGGGTAGTGCAAGCTGCAGCCGGTGACAATGCTAATATTCCCCTGGCATCTCACCCCCCAGATAAGGATTCCAGGAAAGTGGATGCCATGGCCAAGAAACAGTACTTGGCATCCTCTTTGGGGCTCAGGCAATCAAAATACATGGCATATACAGCCAGGTACCAGAAATCTATGTGGGATGCGATTCTGGAGCTGGCTAAGAATGCCTCTCCCCAGCTAGCCAAGGAGCTGGAGCAGGTGGCTGTGAATGGTATAGAGGCATCAAAAGTGCAATTTCATACTGCTGTGTACTCGAATGATGTCCATTCTCGAGTTATGGCTACATCTATCTCTATGAGAAGGTTTGCTTGGCTTAGATGTACCAACCTTTCGCAGGATACCCAGACTAAGGCCATGGATTTTCCTGTTACTAGTAATTCTTTGTTTGGGGAGCAAACAGAGAATTACATGAAGAAGATGGATGAGTATAGGACCACCTTTAGGAGTGCTACAGCCAAAGAAAAGAGGACTACTCCTTAGAGGCAGCAATTTAGGGCTGGCAGGGGCAGGCCTTTTCAAAGGCCGTTCTACCAAGCTCAGGCCTCCTTCTCTTCTTTTCAGCAGAGGGGGTTCTTTAGGGGAAGAGGCAGGCATGGGATGACCAGGACCCCATCATCCACTCAGTCTAAGCCCCCTGCTAAACAGACACCCTGAGGTGTCGGTCAGGGTCGCCTACCAAGTTCCAGTAGGGGGCAGGTTGGCTTACTACTCCCAGGCCTGGGAGTCTATTTCTTCAGACAAATGGGTCCTGGAAGTAGTGAGCCAGGGACTTGCTTTCAGTTTCAAAAGGTTCCCAAAACTGAGAGCAAGGTCCTTCAGTCCTCCCTCTCCCTTGAAGACAAAGGTCTTAGAGGCAGAAGTCTCCTCTCTTCTGCTTCTGGAAGCAGTGGAGAAGGTACCTCTTTGTCATAGGGGAAAAGGACTGTATTCCAGATACTTCCTTACCCCAAAAAAGACAGGGGAGTGGCCACCCATTCTAGATTTAAGGTACCTGAACAAACATTTGACAAAACCAAAATTCAAGATGGTGACTCTGGGAGTAATTCTTCCCTCTCTGAGACGAGGAGACTGGCAAGCTTCTCTAGATCTCAAGGATGCCTACTTCCACATACCTATCAGACATTCCCACAGAAAGTACCTCAGGTTCAAGTTGCCCTCAGGCCATTACCAGCTCAGAGCTATGCCTTTCGGCCTAACATCTGCTCTAAGGGTGTTCACCAAGTGTCTTGCAGTAGTGGTGGCATTCCTCAGGAGACAGGGTGTCCTTCTGATCTTCCTGGACATAAAGTCTCCACCACTCATTCACACTTATGGGATCTACGCCGGAGGCGCTATGACCCAGCGGGAGCAAACTTTTTACAGAGGGTCGGCGCCAGAGATGGAGCCGCGAGAAGCAGCGCCATGAGCATCAGCTTGTGCGGCAATGACTATCTCGGCATCGACCCTCCAACCACCTCAGTTCCTTTTTTCCTGCCGTCGAGTGCACTTCAGTGACGACGTCGCTCGCCTGCCGGGAGTCAAACTTCAAACAAACAGCATAGTTTTTCAGTTTTATTGTTTTGTAATAATATCTCGAATAAGTACCGCTTAGTTTATTTATTCTTATTAAAGAAAAGAAGTCTCAGCCTACATTGACGGAGTCGACCATGAGTGGGTCAGGTGACGGTAGGGAGACTTCGTATGAAAGCTGTTCAGTCAGCCGGGCTGGGTCCGGTCCACCGCCCTCTCCGGAGTGGGGGTCTGACAATGGACAGTCCAATGCCCAAGGGGATGGGCGGTCCCCTTGGAAGCATAAAAGAAAACGGTTGCACTCTCGGCATCGTTCGACCTTGAGCTCTTCTTCGGCCCACAGTTCAAAAAAGATAAGGCATCACACGAAGTCACCCCCTGGTATGTCTGCGCGTAGATGGTCGGTTATTGGGGCTAGTTGCCAGTCTCCTCCTTCGGAGTCGCCGGTTTCTGTTTCTGGTCACCGACCTCTTCAACATCGGAGCCCTACCCCGCCCTCCGGTAGGTCTTCAGATGAGCAGTTTCATCAGTGGGCTGCTCTTATGGAGCAGTGGGCTTGGAGGTTGGTCCAGCTACCTGGCCTGGTCACTCCGGGTCTTTCGGGCTTTTCAGGGGATCAAGTAGGGCGGTTGGGCCTCCCTAGTCGCACGGTGCCATCTTCGGTGTCGTCGACTCCGCGCTTAGGTGTTTCCCCCCTCACATGGCTACGGCGCAGGGGGTCACACCGATGCCTCTATCTCCTGGTAGTCCTCTTTCTTTCTCCTCAGATCCTGTTTTTTGGAGCCTTGGGATGTTTTCGGCGCCTTCGGCGTCAATGGCTTGTTCAGCGCCGTCTTCGGCATCGATGAGACTGTCTGCACCATCCTCTGCGTCGTTGGCATTGTTGGCACCGTGCACCTCATTGGTGCCGTCTTTGGACTGTGCGGTTTTTGGCGCCCGCCTTCAAGCGCCTGCGTTCTCTTCAGCGCCGAGGCCTGTTAGGGTGTCGTCCAGTCTTCAGGTTCCTCTTCTGGAATCCTTTTCCTTCCTCATTTCCTTCTGATTTCACTCCTTTCCTGTCCATGCAGTCCCTCCTGGGCTGTCAGGAGATGACATTGAGCCTGACCCAGACCTTCGCCTGGGTGATGATGTGAAGGATCTCATCCCTGCAGAGCCTCTGGTTGAAGACCTGTCTTTAAGTCTCTGCTGAAAAATTTGAATTCCACTCTTTCTCTCAGACTACAGATATTGATCCTGGGAAGCTGTTAAGACTCAATACTCCATGTTCCGGACATCCCTATGGATTTGACTCCTCCGTACAGCCCTCCTTGAAACGCTTTCAAATGGTATGGAATAATCCCACTCATTCCTTCTGTGGCTAAGTCCATAGTTAGAAAGTATGCTGCCCCAAGATCGACCCATCTTGGCCTCCCAGGCCTTTGCGTACCCTATTGTAGTCCTGGCGGAGAATGATAAGGCCGTCCTCCCTCAGGCATCTTCAGCCCGGCCTATAAACAAAGAATCTCGCAAGATAGACACCTTAGGTAAGAGAGTCTTTGCTGCCTCTACCCTGGGTATGTGTATTGCCAGCTACCAGGGCTATTTTTCTCAATATGAGTATGTTCTTTGGCATTCGCTCAAACAAATGGTAGAAGCTCTGCAGGAGTCGGACACTAATTCGGAGCTACTTCAAACCATAACCAGGGCTATCGAGTCCAACAACCAGCAGGTTAAAGCAGCTATGGACGCTTTCGATACTGCTTCACGGGTGGCAGCGGTAGGCATCAGTACTCGCTGCCACTCCTGGCTGTGCACTTCAGGTTTCACGAATGATGCCCAGCAACAGGTTATGGAGTTACCCTTCAATGGTATGTATCTCTTTGGTCCTCAAGTAGAGCAAGCTCTGGAGGCCACTCAAAAGACTAGGTCTACCATTAAATTGGCTCGACCTGCTCCCACCCCTTCTCGTGGGGGTGTTAATAAGCGTCAATTTCACAACCGTCAGTACTTTCGAATCAAAGGCAGGGGAGGTTTTAATAAAAACCAAGCCCCCCAGCCTCAAAAGAAAATGCAACAGAAAGCACAAGGACCCAAAGCGCCCAGTGCTACCTTCTGACTCTCTGGCCCACGTCCTCCTCAGCTGCCAGAGGGGGACTTTCTCTCAGCGGTGGGGAGTCATCTGACTCAGTTCTACAACTGTTGGAAGACCATAACATCAGACAAATGGGTCCTCCGGATAATCCGCGAGGGATATTCCCTCTGTCTTTTAGAGACCCCTCCAGATCCCTCCCCCAAACGACAGCCCAGACTGTTGACAGTTCAGTCAGAATTTCTTGCCTCCGAAATACAAGGCCCTCTGAACAACAGGGCAGTAGAAATAGTTCCATTGGATCAACGGAACACAGGGTTCTGCTCCCACTACTTTCTTGTTCCAAAGAAAACTGGGGGCATGCGCCCCATTTTGGACCTCAGAAAACTGAACAGATTTCTTCCCAAGGAAAAGTTCAAAATGATGTCACTGGGAACCCTGTTGCCCTTGCTTCATCAACACGATTGGCTAGCTTCCCTGGACATGCAGGATGCTTACCAACATTCACCCAAAACATCACAAATACCTAAGATTTGTGGCTTTGGGCTAACATTATCAGTTCAGAGTCCAGCCCTTTGGGCTATCCTCGGCGCCACGAGTTTTTACAAAGTGTTGTGCAATTCTTGCAGCGCACCTCAGAAAGATCGGAATGCAAGTGTTCCCATATCTGGACGACTGGACGACTGGCTTCTAGCAAGCCCTTCCAGGCAGGGAACTCTTGACACTGTAGCCATGGCCTCAGACTTCCTCACGTCCATGGGAGTCCTGCTAAATCTCAAGAAATCGCAGTTGCAGCCCTCCCAGAAGCTCCTTTTCATAGGAACTCTTCTGGACACCTCCTGTGCGAAAGCCTTTCTTCCAGAGGACAGAAGGAGCGATATCCTACAGATGGCCTGATACATCAGAGAGAACAGCTCGGTTCAAGCTATCTCGATGCAACGGATGCTGGGTCTCATGGCATCCTCAGTGTTCACTGTACCCCTAGCACGCCTCCACATGAGAACCTCTCAGTGGATGCTCAGTACTCAGTGGTCCCCGACTACTCATCCTCAGTCCTTTCTCATTGAGGTGACAGAACCTCTCAGGAGGTCGCTCACCTGGTGGTCGCAAGAAGACAATCTTCTGGAAGGATACCCCTTTGCTCCTCTGGATCATCAGATTTCTATCACCACAGACGCATCCCTGTCAGGAAGGGGAGCTCACTGTCAGGATCTCCACACTCAGGGTACGTGGACTTAGGTCGAAGCCCAGCTTCACATAAACATCCTGGAAATGAGAGCTGACCTCTATGCAGTCTGGGCCTTGAAGGACATTCTTTGTCACAAGAATATTCTCCTTCAGACGGACAAGGCAGTGATGTATTACATCAACAAGCAGGGTGGTGCACACTCTTACCCCTTGTGCAGGGAAGCAATGAGAGTGTTTGAATGGTGCCTAGATCACAAGGCTCTTATTCAGGTGGCCTACCTGCCGGGAATACAGAATGAACTGGCAGACCGTCTCAGCAGAATGGAGGCAGACCCTCATGAGTGGTCTCTCGACTCAACCGTAGTTCAGTTGCTATTCGCAGAGTGGGCAACTCCAGACCTGGACCTTTTTGCATCCCCACTCAACACAAAACTGTCTCTTTTCTGCTCCAGAAATCCAGGGCCTGGCATTTTCTGTCAGGATGTGTTCAGGCTGCAGTGAACAAAACGCTTTCTATACGCCTTTCCTCCTCTTCCCCTAATTCAGAGGGTACTCCTCAAATTCGAGTCTCAGGGACACAAGATGATTCTCATTGCTCCCTTCTGGCCTCGACAGATATGGTTTCCATTACTCAACAGTATGGCAGAAACCCCTCCGATGGCGCTTCCCCTTCAGACGAACCTTCTGACCCAGGGTCCTCTGGTCCATCCCAATCTGAGGTCACTTCATCTTCACACTTAGCTCCTGAGGAGACACAGGTGAATAGGTTCAGTGCCTCTTGGAGAGTTTCTGACATTCTTTTGGCTGCGCGAAAGCCAGCAACCAGAAAGACTTACACTGCAAAATGGAAACGTTTTTCCCTCTGGTGTGCAGGATCCTCTTTGAATCCCTTTTCCTGCCCACCCAACAAAGTTTTAGAGTACATCTTAGACCTCTTAAATTCAGGTCTTCAATACTCTACAATCAAAGTTCACCTTTGTGCCATTTCAGCCTATCATGAGCCATTACTTTCCTTATCTCTGGCTCAGTTACCAGTAGTTAAGAGGTTTCTTAAGGGTATTCTGCATACCAGACCCCCTGTCAGACATCCAGTTGCAGCCTGGGACATTAATCTTGTGCTAGACATGCTCACTAGAAAACCTTCTGAGCCACTAGCTACCCGCGAATTGAAATTCCTCACTTGGAAAACGGCCTTCCTGGTGGCCATCACCTCGGCCTGCAGAGTTTCTGAAATACATGCTCTGGTAACAGACCCTCCGTACACTGTATTTCACAAGGATAAAGTAGTTCTTAGGACCCATCCTATGTTCCTCCCTATGGTTGTCTCAGAATTCCATTTAAACCAACCTTTGGTCCTACCTACTTACTTTGCTGATTTCCAGAATAAAGGAGAACGTACTCTTCATTCTTTAGATGTTAAAAGAGCTTTGCACTTCTATTTAGATAGGATGAAGGAAATTCACAAAGCTCAACAACTGTTTGTCTCCTTCAGCGAGACCCGGCTGGGTCATCCTGTTGCTATCAGATGCATCTCAGCATGGCTGGTGGCATGCCTTCGCCACTGTTATTCCATGGCACAGGTCAAGCTGGAGGGCAGAGTGCATGCTCACTCTACTAGAACAGTCGCGGCATCACTGGCGGAAATCCACAACGTGCCCATTGCGGACATTTGCAATGCAGCTACTTGGAACTCAGTGCGTACTTTTATTAAGAACTATGCGCTGGACGTCCATGCTAGACGAAACCTTTCATTTGGCAGGACTATCCTTAACAGACTTCTGTCCTGAATTCGTGAGCTCTTGGTTTTCCTGCCACCCTCTCGGGGGATTTTTATCTCGGTACTCTCCCATAAGTGTGAATGAGTGGTGAAGAAATTACGTACCTAACGTAATTCTTGATCTTCTTGGACGAAGTCTCCACCACTCATTCACACACCCAACCTCCATCCCCCGAGCTCACCTCTCTGTTTTGGTCTTCACCCCCTCGATGTTTAGGCTGTGAAGACTTCTTTGTTGACCCTTCTTATACAGGTCGTTCGGACTATCTTATGTCCGATTTGTGTTAGACTAGTCTTTCTAGGTCAGTTGCACTGCACCTCCTCGGAAAAAAGGTACTGAGGCGGTTGGAGGGTCGACGCCGAGATAGTCATTGCCACATGAGCAGATGCTCGAGGCTCCATCTCTGGTGCCAACCCTTTGCAAAAGGTTTGCTCCCGCTGGGTCCTAGCACCTTTGGCGTAGATTCCATAAGTGTGAATGAGTGGTGGAGACTTCGTCCAAGAAGATCAAGAATTACGGTAGGTACGTAATTTCCATTTCCCATACCTAGACGATTGGCTCCTAGTGGACCAGTCCTCAGACCAAGTCAAGTCAGACTTAGAGGTCACTTAAAGACTTCTAGAATCCTTGGGCTTCATTCTGAACCTAGAAAAGTCTCTTCTGGAACCAACCCAGCTTCTCACCTTCATAGGGGTAGAAATAGACACTATTCAGGCAAGAGCATTTCTCCCTATCTCAAGGGTCCAGGCCCAGGTCACTCAGGCTTCCTCTTTTCATCCTGTAGTTTCTCATCCAGCCAGACACTTTCTACAGTTGCTGGGCCACATGGCAGCTTCCACAGCTGTGGTCCACAGAGCAAAGTTTCAGATGAGAGACAGTTTCATCTCAGATCTTACTGGTCTCAGAAAAGAGACCCTCTCTCCAAATTGTTTCCAGTGTCTCAAACTCTAGTTCAGGCCCTCCAGTGGTGGCTGGAGGAGGGCAATCTGCGATAAGGTGTCCCATTTATCGGTCAAGCTCCTTCAGTGATTCTCACCACAGATGCCTCCCTACTAGGTTGGGGGGGCTCACCTAGATCAGCTTACAGCTCAGGGAACCTGGTCACCCCAGGAGTCTGTTCTACACATAAACCTTCTCGAATTGAGAGCTGTCTTTCTAGCACTTCAGACATTCTCAGCTGTTATTCAAGGAAAGGTGGAGCAGATCAGGACAGACTATACCACAACCATGTAGTGCATCAACAAGCAGGGAGGCACTCAGTCCTCAGCCTTGTGCACAGAGGCCATGAAAGTATGATCTCTAGCCTATTCCCTTCAAGCTTCATTGATGGCTATACATCTCCCAGGGAAGGACAACATTCTAGCAGATGCTCTCAGCAGGATTTCCCAGGGTCACCACGAATGGACCCTGAACTCTCTAGTTCTTCAGGTCATCTTCAAGAGATGGGGCACTCCAGAGATAGATATCTTTGCAGCCCCGGACAATCATCAACTTCCCCTCTTTTGTTGCAGACCACCCTTTCTGGGCCTTGTCCGTCAGGATGCTGTCTTGCTGAATTGGACAAGCAGGTTTCTATATGCATTCCCTCCTTTTCCTCTGATATTCATGGTCCTGATCAAGATCAGGTCTCAGCCCTGCAAGGTGATTCTAGTGGCTCCAGACTGGACCAGACAGCCTTGGTACCCTCTTCTCTTGTCACTGTCAGTAATAATGCATCTGTGTCTTCCCAGACAGTTCAATCTTCTTACCTCCTCACAAGGGAGAATCCTGTACCCCAGTCTTCAGACTCTCAGGCTCAAGGCTTGGCTCTTGAAGAGCTAGAATATGCAAGCCTACACCTTTCTCAATCGGTGTTGGACATTTTAAAGGTTAGTAGGAAACCTGCTACCAGAAAGACTTGCAACTCCAAATGGAAAAGGTTTGGGTTTTGGTCTTCCCAGAAACATGTTCAGCCAGACTTGGTTGACATGCCACTGTACTGGACTATTTGGTACATCTTAATAGTTTAGGCCTCCGGCCTACTACTCTCAAGGTACATTTGGCAGCTGTGTTTGCTTTCCTTTCAGCTGGTAAGGACTCTTCCCTAGCTTCTCATCCAGTTTTCAAGAATTTTTTCAAGGGTTTTGTTCATGTTAATCCTCTCCTTAGGGAGCCTACCCCTTCTTGGGATCTGAACATCTGTATAGCACAGCTTATGCAGCCCTCTTTTGAGCCTTTATCCTCAGCTGAGCTGAAGTACTTGACTTGGAAAACTGTATTCCTGGTAGTCATTACCTCTGTCAGGAGAATCAGTGAATTACAGGCTTTATCAGTGGAACCTAGTTTCATTTAATTTCACAGGGACAAGGTGGTCCTTCGCACCAACAGAAAGTTTCTTCCTAAGGTGGTATCAGACTTTCATTTGAATCGGTCTGTGTCATTGCCTGTATTTTTCACTGAGCATTCTTCCTCTGGGGAGAGGAGACTACACAGTCTTGATGTAAAGAGGGCTCTTAGTTACTCTCTGGAGCATACTAAGGCCCTTAGGAATGGCTTTTCTCAGTTGTTTCTCACTTATGGAGAAGTGGGAAAGGGCAAACCTGCTACCAGGAGAACAATTGCCAGGTAGATTGTCTCCTGTATCTAATTCTGCTACTCAAAGCTTGGGAGAGAGCCTCCCTCAGGCCTGAGGGCTCATTCTACCAGAGGTACAGCTGCTTTGGTCACAGCAGCAAGAGATATGTACCTGGAAATCTGTTCACACATTTACCAAGCATTACTTTCTGGACATTCAGTACGAAGTGATGCTAGCTTTGGCATGGCTGTGCTCGAGCCTGTTCCCAAAATAGGTTCTGTGACTCCCTCCTCCAAGGGGGTACTGCTTGGTAGTCTGCATATAGTCAGAATACAGCAAGACTTCATGTTGTTTGAAGAAAAAAATGATTCACCACAGTAATGTTTCTTCTAATGGAGTCTTGCTGTATTCTGACCTTCCTCCGGGATGTTGGGGGGCAGGCACAGTGCTGTACCTCAGAGATGTACTTGGCATGCCTCTATCTTATTAGGAAGGGTTTCTGTTTTTTTATTATGAGTGTTTTTGGGTTGTTTCACTACCTGCTTATATTCTTTTTGGGGTTCCCGACTTGAGTCTTTTTGGCCCTAAATATCTGTTATTGCCACTTGGCACAAAAATTTTAGAAATAATTTCTAACTATTGAATTAGTTAGTTTAGTGCTCGTAAGAATCTGATGGTTACATTTCAGAGTACCATAGACAGAGGTTTGAAAACCGAACTCGAGCTCAACGTTCTAAGCCTTTGCATAGAGTTAACCCTTTACTCTCCGGAGCAGTTCAAGTGCTGGGGCTAACTGCATATAGTCAGAATATAGCAAGACTCCATTAGAAGAAACAACATTACTATGGTGAGTAATTTTTCCTTCTGGAGGACAGGAGAAATGATATCCTACAGATGGATCGCATCATCAAGGAAAACGACTCAGTCTGAGCTTTCACGATGCAGTGGATGTCGAGTCTCATGGCATCATTGGTGTTCATGGTGCCCTTGGCTCATCTTCACATGAGAACCACTCAGTGGATGCTCAGTACTCAGTGGTCCCTGACCACACACCCACAGTCCTTTCACATCAAGGTGACAGAACCTCTAAATCAGTCACTCATCTGGTGGACTCAAGAGGACAACCTGCTTTAAGGCTTTCCCTTTGCTCCACTGGAGGCACAGATCTCCATCACCTTAGATGCATCTCTAGTCAGCTGGGGTGCTCACTGTCAGACTTTCCACATCCAGGGTCTGTGGAACCAGGACGAATCTCAACTCCACATCAATGTCCTGGAAATGAGAGCTGTTCTGTATGCTGTCCGAGCCCTGAAGGATTTCGTCTGTCACAAAGCAGTTCTCCTTCAGAAGGACAACAAAGTAGTGATGTACTACATCAACAAGCAGGGTGGGACACACTCTTAACCCCTGTGCAGGGAAGCAATGAGAGTGTGGGAATAGTGCCTAGAGCACGAAACCCTGATCCAAGCGGTCTGCCTATCAGGAGTCCAGAACCATCTGGCAGATCACCTCAGCAGAACAGAGGTGGACCCTCACGACTGGTCTCTTGACTTAAACGTCGTGCAGTTGCACTTCGAAGAGTGGGGCACACCAGACCTGGACCTTTTTGCATCCCCACTCAACACAAAACTGCCTCTATTCTGCTCCAGAAATCCAGAACTTGATGCTTTCTGTCAGGATGCATTCAGACTGTGGTGGACAAGATGCTTTCTGTATAAATTTCCTCCTCTTCCCTTACTTCAGAGGGTGTTGCTCAAGCTGGAGGCATGGGGCGGCAGAGTGATCCTCATCACCCCATGCTGGCCTCATCAGATTTGGTTTCCATTGATCAACAAATTGTCAGAAACTGCACCGAGACAACTACCACTTCAATCAGACCTGCTGACCCAGGGCCAGTGGTCCATCCCAACCTGAGATCCCATCATCTCCACGCATGGCTCCTGAGGAGAAAGAAGTGAGTAGATTTGATGTCTCCCATAGAGTCTTAGACATTCTCCTAGCAGCTTGCAAACCGACTACTAGGAAAACTTATACAGCAAAGTGGAAACAGTTTTCCATCTGGTGTGCAGGTTCTTTACTGGACCCCTTTTCTTGCCTACCTAACAAAGTCCTGGAATATCTGCTAGACCTGTCAAACACAGAACTACAATATTCAACCGTGAAGGTCCATCTCTGCACAATTTCAGCCTATCACGAGCCTATACACTCTATGTCCCTGGCTCAATTACCCTGGTTAAGAGGTTCCTTAAAGGTATACTTCACACTAAGCCACCAGTCAGGAGACCAGTAGCCACTAGGGATATTAACCTTGTGCTAGACATGCTCACCCGTAAACCTTTTGAGCCTCTAGCAACATGTGAGCTGAAGTTTCTGACCTGGAAGCCCACCTTCCTTGTAGCCATTACCTCTGCTCGCAGAGTGTCTGAAATACATGCGCTGGTCACAGACCCCCCCATATACTGTATTTCACAAGGACAAGGTGGTTCTCAGAACTCACCATAAGTTTCTCCCAAAAGTAGTCTCGGAATTCCATCTGAACCAGCTTGTGGTTTTTCCGACTTCCTTCGCGAACTTCCAGAATGAAGGACAGCGTACCCTACATTCTCTGGATGTTAAAAGGGTTTTGTGGTTCTATAAAGACAGAACTAAAGAGTTACGCAAATCAAAGCAACTCTTTGTCTCCTTCAGCATGGCCTGGCTGGGTCAGCCTGTCACTATCAGATGTAGTTTGGTGTGGTTGGTAGCATGCCTTCACCAATGCTACTCCATGGTAAAGGTTAAACTGAAAGGCAGATTATACACCCATTCTACCAGGGCAGTCACAGCATCTCTGGCAGAAATTCAAAACGTACCCATTGCAGACATCTGCAATGCAGCTACTTGGAGCTCTGTATACACTTTTGTGAAGCACTACGCTTTGGATGTCCATGCCAGACAGCATCCGTTTCTTGGCAGGACAATCCTGAATGGACTTCTGTCCTAAGTGAACTCCTCTCTCCTGCCGTCCTTCTCGGGGGATTATTTTAGCTCAGCACTCTCCCACCAGTGTGAATGAGTGGTGGAGACTTTATATCCAGCAAAATATGAAAATTACGTACCTACCGTAATTCTTGATCTTCGTGGATGAAGTCTCCACCACTCATTCACACGCCTCCATCCCCTGAGCTCACTGATCTGTTTTCATCTTCACTCCCTCGATGGCTGGGCTGTGAAGACTCTGTTGTGTTGACCCTTCTTATACGGTCATTCGGACTATCTTATGTCCGTCATATGTTACTTTCACTAAGTTATTTTTACGCTGCACTTCCTCAGTCAAAAAAGGTACTGAGGCGGATGGAGGGTTGATGCCGAGGTAGCCTATATGGCGTGAGCCAGGCTCAGGGCGCTGCTTCCTCATGGCCCTACCTAGGCGCCGGCCCGCCTGAAGATTTTTGGCTCCCACTCAGTCCTAGCACCTCCGGCATAGCCCCATCAGTGTGAATGAGTGGTGGAGACTTCGTCCAAGAAGATCAAGGATTACGGTAAGTACGTAATTTGCTTTTACACACCACCGGTAATAGGCTGGATAATTCCTGCTGAATCCAACAATATCTCCACTGGACTTGGCATGTTGATTGATTGTCTGTTTAATGGTCAGATCAACAGCATTTCTTGATGCTGGCACATCGGATCTATACACACTGAACCCACCATTCCGCAGCAAGTCATCAGCTCCAGGATGAGTATGCTGTAGGTTCAAGAGTGTCAGAAAATAGATAGATAGATACCTTGTGTAGTTTTGGTGATACAGGCTAAAAAGCAGAGGGAAAAGTTGTTCAGCACATCCTAGGTGCAGGTCAAAGTTGTTCTCCTTGGTAGCGTGCAGAAACCTAAGCACCAACCAGATTCTGTCTATGTACTGAATCCAAAACTGTGCTGTCTTCCCAAGTTTGCCATGCCTCACTTTCTCTTTAAACTTGAAGTACTTTTTGAAAAGTTGGTGACAAGAGTCACTGGCAACTGCCTCACATAATGTGTCAGACACTGGTCTTTCCTCTAGCCTTTTCACCTCTTCTTTTGCCTCTTCTACCAATGTCTGTACATCAGTACTGTTTTGGAATGATTGAAAAAGAAGGTGTTCAAGTGCCTCAAGGGTAAGCTTATACACCCACATGGCCCTGTTGTAGTGTTTGCCACTCAATACTTTTTCAGTAGAGCCACTGGCACACACCTCTAACTCATGATGATGTCGGCAAAGCCAGTACCATGTAACAATTTCCCAAGGGCTCCTAAGTATGAGCAAATTGTGTGGAAAACACCAAGTTGCACAATGACATCACTGAACTGGCGTGGATTCTGCCACACACTAGCATATGCCTTCTTTGCAATAGCAAGATCAAAAGTAACAATTGTGTACTGTTGGCCAGCCTCTCTGGTAGCATTTCATTTTGTGATACCTGCAGTACATGTTGAACAGTGGAGTTCTCTGTAACAGAAGAGTTGACTAGTGCCATATAGTCAACATTTGTTTGTCTTTGCACTGATCCTAACTGGTCTCGTGGAAGATACCCAGCCTGTCCACCCAGTAACAGATTGTGTTCCATCATACATCTGGCCTCTGCAGAAAAAAAACACATGAAATCTGATACACAAGCTTGGTTCACAATCTCTGGAATAGAGGTGGCAGTCTGAACTACAGTCAGGTTTGGTTCAACAGGTTGCTTAACAAAGCATGGTTCAAGCTCTTGTGACTTTGATTACGTTACTGTTGACTTCATGAACCTCTAAATTATACTCATATGATCGAAAAATTAAAAACCTTTTTACTGATTCCCACTTTGTCATTATTTTTATTCACATACTTAGATTTACTACATGAAAAACTATCCCTACCCCTTCGTCATTGCCCTTCAATTCCGATGAAAATTGATGACACATATGACCCTGTACCAAACAGAAGCTACCATCAGCAAATGGCAAACAAGTAAATTCCAAATTGCTATGATACAAACGTCTCAAAAATCATAGTCTTAAAAATTCCCGGGGGGAATGGGTCACTATCTAGCCCACAGACTATAAGACTTGCAGGCTGACTCCCTTTCCACAAAGGGGTAGAGTACCCAGCTCTCTTCACAACAAGCGGTTCTTTTGTGACAGGGTCGTGGAAGCCCCAAACAATAAAGCCTAGCCTGTCAAGCCCCAGAATAAAGCACATCCGAAGGCACTGGTGCCAAAAGCACTCCATGCCATCATCTGAAGCTCTGGACCCGGATCTGCTTCAGCTGCCCGAAGCATACCTCTTTTGCCCAGTAAGGGTTCCTGCACCAGTTTTGTCATCAGTCAGTATCTGTCTCAACAGACAAGTGGGTCTTTAGGGTCATCTAAGATGTGTACTTCCTGGAATTATCAGAAAACTCTCCAGACTCCTCCCAGAAGGCAACTCCCCTTGTCAGCTTACATATCAGAGCTTCTGGCACAGGACATTGCCGATCTTCTGAGAAAGAGGGCAGTGGAAAGAGGGCCAGAGTCAGAGTGAAACACAGGGATCTTCTTGCAATCAATCTTCACCATTAATTCTCAGTAGTGGGTCTGAGCTGAAGGCACTAGGACCTCACAGGAGCCACAGCTTTTCAGAGGCCTTGTGCAGAGGTAAAAGCTCCATGAGTCTGAGCTGAGCTTACCCGCCCTAAACCGCTGCGTGCCTTTTTCCCTGCCAGGAGTCAGAACTTCACATCTATATGACAATAGCATTCAGTTCTTCTCAGTTTTAGTGTTTAAAGCACAAGTTTGTTATTTTTGTGTCAGTTAAGTGTATTTTATCTCAAAAAATGTGTCGATTCATCTCAGCCCTACCAAGCATCAAGGATCAAAGGCCAGGGAGTATGGGAATCAGCCTGAAGAGGGAGGCTGCTGTGGCAGTGGGGTCCATGTCAAGTCCATTTTCCCTGTCGTGGAAGGGTTCTGACTATGGGCAGTCCAGTGTCTGGGAGGAAGGACAGTCCTCCCGCAAGCACAAAAAGAAGCAATCCTGATTCCATACATGCTTACTGTATGTCAGGGTCCCAACACCACTCAGCCTCTTCCTCTTCCTGCCAGACAGAAGAAATGGCACTGGCTGAGGCTGCCCTCTGTGAGGTCTGCTACGAGATCTCTGGTCTCTAAGAACTGGAGGCCCTCACCCACACATTCGGTGTCACCAAGGGCTTGTGGTTCCAGGGGATCAGAATCTCTGGCCTGGAGCCCCCCTCTGCCTGTAAGTGGGGACTCTAGTGGGCAGTTCCACCATTTCACAACTCTTGTGGAGCAGTGGGTGCAGCTCTGGGCCCATCTGTCTGTGCCAGTGTAACTGGTCCCTAGCCCTTCGAGGTCAGTGGAACTTAAGCAGCAGGTGGAGCCATCGGGCCAAGTAGAGCATTTAGCTTAAGGTCCTTGCTGGTGACTATGTCTCCAAAGTCTGTTCCACTGGCTGGACCCATCCTGCACAGGGATATGGCCGACTGTTGTGCCATTGCTGGTCATTCCTGTGCCGGCTGGGTCATCAATGCTGGTTCCGGTGCCAGGCCTGAACCCTTCCCGGCACTGCCTTTGGCACTGGGGACCTTCTCATTGCTGGATTTGGTTCGGTTTTGGTGTCACCCTTGACACCTTCCCCTCATCCTTCAGGGCTGGTGTCCCTCATGTTGTCGCACTTGCATTCTGGAATGATGGGCCTGTGACCCAAACCCCTCTATAACTCCCCTTTCAAGGAGGGTATAGAGGGCAACAAGTCTGACTCTGACGTCATCATTTCTAAAGGTGGCAACAATGACAGTTGCTTTAGCCTTGACACCTCTGATTCAGTTCCTGGGTCTGTGCCTCAGGAGGATCTAATTTTCCAGGCTGTGCTCAGAAATGTGTACTTAGCACTCACTTTCAAGCCTGCAGCCGCTGACCAGGATAAATGTCTCAGACTGGAGTGGCTTAACATTTCTATTATACTGATCGGTCTAGTTTCTCCTGCAATTAAAACTCTGCCTAATGTGGTCTGGAGTAGGCCTTCTTCAGTGGCAGCTGTCTGCAAGCAGGTTGACAAGAAATACACTTCCCCAAAGATAAGGCAATGTATGTTTCTCAACCTATAGCTGATGCCATTGTTATTCTCACTGAGAATGGCCAGGTTCCCTAAGAGGTCACTGCACACCCTGTTAACCATGAGTCATGCAAAATTGAAAGCTACCAAAGGCATTTTTCTAGGTATGAGTATACCCTTTGGAGTAAGCCCATGTCTCTGGCAGAGTCTCTGCCAGAGTCAGAGGCTAAACAGGATATTCTGCTGACTGTTAAGCAAGGTACAGAGTCCAACAGTCACCAGCTTAAAGCCTCTGTGGATGCCTTTGATACTGCACCTCGCTCTGCTGCTGCACACATTTGCATCTGGCAGCATTCTTGGCTGCAGACTTCTGGCTTCATCCAGTATGTCCAACAACTGGATATGAATGTTCCCTTTGGTGGAACTTACCTGTTCAGACAGAAGGTGGCACAATCTCTTAAGGCATCTACAAAACTAGAATGACACTTTAGTCTTCCAGGCCATCTCCTTTTAACTTCAGAAGGGCAAACAATGTTTCTTTTCAGAATAAGCAGTTCTTCTGTGGCAAGAGTAGCAGAGTCCAAAACAAATCTCAGCCTCCCCAGCCTCAGAAAAAGATGCAGTTGAAGGCACAGGCACCGTAAGCACCTGGTGCCACTGTCTGAAGCTCTGGATCCAGTCTTGCCTCAGTTGCCCGAGACAGAGCTCTCCTCCCCATTGGGTGGGGGGGGGGCTGCCCCAGTTTTCACCATCAGTGGGAATGTGTCTTGATGAACAAGTGGGTCCTCATGATCATCTGAGAGATACTCACTAGATTTTACAGAAGTCCCTCTGGACTATCTACTCAGAGAGCAGCCCCTCTTATCAGCTGATATGTCAGAGCTTCTGGTGCAGGAGATTGCAGGCCTTCTGAGCAACAGGGCAAAGGAATTAGTGTCAGAGTCAGAACACAGGGTTCTACTCTCACTGCTTCCTAGTTCAAAAGAAATAAGGGGGCATGTGCCCAGTTCTCAAGCTCAGAAATCTGAACAAATTCATGGATTGAGAACAATTCATAATGGTTCCTCTGGGGTCCCTGCTACCCTTCCTGAAACCTTAGGATTAGTTAGCATCCCTGATATGCCGGATGCATGCCAGCACATACAGGTTCACACCAGCCACTATACATACCTCCATTTCGTTGTGCTAGGACAGCATTACCAGTTCAAATTCCTGCTCTTTGGGATTTTCTCTGCACCACAAGTCTTTACAAAGTGCTTTGCAGTACCTAGGTTACATAGGTAGTTTCAAGTGTAACCCCCCTGCAAATGGGGGTTCCCAAAAGACTTCCAGGAGCTTGCTTGAATGCTCCAAGCCTGAATGGTGTTTGGCATTTAAGCCATTTATCAGTGAGTGTTTTTAGAGCCTCTGGTACTGTCTCTTTAAGAGCTGTCTGCTTGCAGACATAATTAGTTTGTATGGGGGACTGTGTGTTTCTTTGATTGAGTACCACTCAGCTGCTGCCAATTCACTCCATTTTGCAGTCACTAGGAGTGCAAAGGAACCTATCTGAAAGATGTAACTGTTTGCCAGAAATCATTTACAGTAATAATGAAATTACAGTTTGTCTAACCTGCTTTTTGCAGTCAGAACAGTGTCTGCTAGTTCCCCATTCTAGTTTTGAACTGCTGAACTGGACCAATCAGTGTGGGGTAAGCTAGCTCTAAAATGGTGCCTTGGACGAATCAGAACTTGGACTCATAATCTGAGCCAGCCACAAGAGGATTGTATGGGCAGTGACTCTGGGAGATGTAGTTTAGACTTCAGTGCCTTTTGGACCAACAGCAGCAGTCTATTGTGAGTGACAGCCAATCCAGTCAAGAACTGGGAGGAACTCAAAGGAAGTGCCCGTTTTTGTCGGTTGGAGTTTGAGTTGAGCTTTGGCAGTGAAGAAGGAAGGAGCCCTGTGCTTTTCAGTGTGCAGTTTTAGTCAAAAACGTGTAAGGCCCAGAGTTCCGTCTGCAGCTTGTGTAACAGCTTGTTAGGACTGAATCCGTCCTGTGAAAA
The DNA here is from genome assembly GCA_016271365.2 of Neoceratodus forsteri. Classification (NCBI taxonomy): domain Eukaryota; kingdom Metazoa; phylum Chordata; order Ceratodontiformes; family Ceratodontidae; genus Neoceratodus; species Neoceratodus forsteri. Next base: position 1,320,526,051 of record CM028131.1, read on the forward strand.
GAATCAAAGGATCTCTGAAGAGTAGAAACCAGGCTCACCCTGTAGAAGACTGAGGAATGGCTGAAAATTGCACTGGTCTGTCAGGAACTGAATCTGCTGTGTGTTCTCCCGGTATTGTGCAGTAATTGCGATCGATACAGATGCAGCCTGCCTGGTATAGTGCTTTCTTTTATATGGATGTGTGCAGAGGTTTGTGTACCTCAAGTGAGCCCTGCTGACATTGAAGGACCCTATCTTATTTGGAGGTCGTGAGTACTAATTCAGGGTTGCTCCTCGTTGAATTGCCACATTAAATCCAAATGGAATTACTGTACTGCTGACTGTTTAATTCTCCTTTTCTCTGTGTGAAAGGGCCCCTACCAGCTGCCACGGTTTGACTAGCCACTAGGGCTTGGGTACCCAGGACAGTAACTGATAGGGATAGGCCTGTGCACAGAGCCATAGGTAGATTATTAGAGTGATAAGCTAATTAACCTGATTTCCTGTCCTTGTTATATCCCCAAATAAATCAGAGCTGCTTGTTTCAGCAAAGTTATACTGCCTGAGGTATTTGTCTATGTTAAAGTACTGTACTGTGATTGTTGCACTGTATCTCATTTCACAGGAGGTCCCAGTGCCGGAACCAGACCTGGGGGTAAGTGTATACTGTGAAGGTAATTCTGATATATTGTGTGGGCCACTAGTGGGAAGAAAGGGTTGCAGTGTCCCAGAGGGCTGTGACCAAGTTAGTTTAACTATTGCAAACCCTGACCTCTGGGTGGAGGCACCGCCATTGGATCCAGGCCCTCAACCTGTTAGTGGCAAATCAGGCAGGGTAGTAGCCCCTGGGATAGCGCCATCTAGGGGTTACATCTTGGAGGCTCACCGCTGGGATTGTGTGTCCTCTAGTGGCCATATTTACGAACCACTGTTAAGAAAAAATGGGTACCCTAGGCAGAAGTGGCTGTGCCAGGCTGGTGGAGTGGGTGTACTGGGAGGAGATCGACCCCAAAATGCTATGCTTATCCTGACATCCCCCTGGGTATCAATACAGACACTGTGCAGGGAGTACTTTCCAAGGTGGAAGGTTTACAAAACCCTGTGGTGGTGGTGCATGCTAATCTGCTCACCCACACTTTCCTGGCCCTAGTAGAGTTTAAGGATCCCATAGATAGCTCCAAAGTGCCACAGACCATTACCCCAGAGGGAGCCCTCACTGCTTGGAGAGTGATAACTATGACAGTAAAGACCTGGGGAATGAGCCCCACCACTATCTGAAACTTTGAGGAGAAATTTACAAATGGTTGCTGGGGAAGGAAAACTGTGGAGGACTTGAAGAAACTATTCTTGCCACCTGGGGTGTTCCTCCCAAAACACCTTCTCCCGCCTCCAGTGCCCGTAATGGTGGCTGAACCAATGCAGACTCCAATTTCTGCACCTGCCATTAGTCACAACTCTTACCAAGGTTGAGGATCTTCTGGCACCTCCCACCCCCAAGGGAGGATGACTGGGAGACCTGGATAGACTATGTTGCCCCCAAGTCCTAGAATGGCAATGCTCGGAAGCCGAAAGCGAAAGAGGGTTAGTGAGAGCCTCCGAGGTCCTGCCCTGGCTACCATTCGTAGCAAACGGGCCAGTAACCCTGAAGTGACTGCACAGGCCTCATCTTGAGGCCCTGAGAATGTGTATGGGAGCCCAGATTCTGATGAGGACCTATGGTGGAGAGTAAGAGATGCACACAGTACCAAGGGAGTTGTTGTCTGTGTATGTATCTCGGCTGGAAAAATTGTTGCAAGAATGCCTCTAGAAAGGTAGTTTGCCAGCGATTGAACTGGACCAACCAGGCTGGACAGGATCCTTAAGTCTGCCCCTCTCAGAACTGCTGTTGCTTCAGTTACGCCTGGCAGATCGACTGGAATCCCACCCTCCTATGATGAGTTAATGAGAGAAATTCGAGGAGTTGAGAAAAGACGACCTGGAGGGACCTGCACCAATAGCTGCGGCTACGACTCGCAAGTGACTGAGGGTGACCCATCAAGTGAAGTTCAGGGCAGAGGTTGGCAGTCAATGAGTGCTCTGACAAGGAAAAGATATGCCACAATGGGGCAACTGTTGAGAGAGATCCGGGAATTCAAAAACAGTCCTTTATGAAGGCCACGCCTGCAAGTACGGGCCCTGACCTATATCCGACTGCATCTGCTATGGGGGTGGGGGTACCCACCATGTATCTCCTGCTGATAACAGCTCCAAACTCAATTCCTTGACCATGAAGTAGAGAAACTGACGAGATGTCTCCAAATGCTTATCACGCCACGAGACAGAGATGGCACCCAGGTTTCCAGTTAGTAATACCCCGCCCTGGCTCCCAGTGTGGCGCCCGCCAGCTCAAACTCCAGAAAGTATGTTTTGCTATAATTGTGGGAAAGATGGGCACATGAAAAGGGAATGCCAGTCCCCAAAAGACACTGACAAAGTTGCATATAGGGCTACAAGGAGAGCTTCGGAGAACAAATCAGTGGTTAAGAGGTGCACAAATGATCCCAGTGAGGGCACCAAAAATGCTAACTCACGTCCTTTTGTGGCAAGGTCAGTTGCCCAGGCCCCCACTATCGCCTCTCCAGACTGGTCCAGAATAGTGGGTCCCTCCATGGAGACCACTGTAAAGGTGAATGGAGTGTCTACAAGAGCTGTATTAGACAGTGGCTCCCAAGTGACAATTATGTTCCAAGATTGGTATCAGAAGCATTTGTCAGACGCACTTACAACCATTAGAAGGACTGCATGTATGGGGGTTAAGTGAGAAGGCCTACCCCTATTCCGGGTATATCCGAATTTGGCTGTCTTTTCCCACCTCCGTGGCTGGAGTGGCCGAACAAGTAGAGACCCTAGCCTTAGTGTGTCCCCCACTGGACTGTAAGATGGTGTCCCTTTGTTGATTGGAACAAATGCTCATATGTTCGGAAGGCTGGCACAGTTGTGTTATGAAAAACAGGGGTCAAAGACTAGTAGAGCTTTAAGAGTTCCGGCTTTAATTAAGAAGGCCTATGAGGCACAGAGAGATGCTGAAAAAATAGAACCAGAGGAACCGGTCGGAATTGTAGGAAGAAGGATCCTGAGTCTCTGATCCTGGCGCCAAATGCCCAGTGTACCTTACAGGAGAGGTCCGTATAAGAAAGGATGTTAAGAATAAAATATTAATGTTGGATGCACCAGGCGATGGAAAATTGCCAGAGGGACTGCTGGTCAAGCCTAGTATTTTGCCCGCTAGAGCCCATGCTTATGCCAGAAGGGTAATGGTCCAAGTTCATAATGTGTCTGAAAGAGACATTCGAGTAAATAGGGGTTGCATCCTGGCTAATGTGCATTGTGCAGACACTGCAGTGCTACCCAGCAGCAAGAGTTCAAGGAAGAATGACAGAGTAACGCCTGACTTGTTTGATTTCGCGACTCCCGCTACCAGCTGAATGGAAAGTGAGGGTCAGTGAGAAGCTTGCCCAGAGAGACCAGGTGTTTTCTTTAAAGGAATGGGACGAGGATGCGTGCAAGGAGCTGAGACAATATCCGCTGCATGACGAAAGACCATTTCGTGAGAGGTCTCACGCCTGGCACCTGCTGACATAGATGATGTGAGACGGCATCTGCAAGAGATGTTAGCTGCTGGTGGTAATACAAGAATCCAGAAGCCCTTATGCTTCCCCATTGTGGTAGTGAGGAAAAGAATGGAACAGTAAGGATGTGTGTGGATTATCGCACCTTAAACCGGCGGACTATCCCTGATCAGTACACAATGCCCCGCATTCAGGATGCTTTGACTGCCTAAACGGGAGCAAGTGGTTCTCTGTGCTGATCTCCGCAGTGGGTACTATCAGATCCCGATGGCCCCAGAGGACCGTGAAAAGACAGCCTTTATCTGTCCGCTTGGCTTCTAGTGAATTCATGAGGATGCCTCAAGGATTTCAGGTGCCCCAGCCACTTTTCAACGATTGATGGAGCGTGCAGTGGGGACATGAACTTACTAGAGTGCCTGGTATACCTAGATGATGTTATTGTGTTTGGCAGCTCACTGGAGGAACATGAGAGCAGATTATTTAAGGTATTGGACCGACTGGAGGACTTTGGCCTTAAACTGTCCATTGATAAGTGTCAATTCTTTCAAACATCAGTAAAGTATGTGGGACACATAGTATCCACCGAGGAATAGAGACCACCCAAGTAAAGTTGAGGCCTTGACCACCTGGCCAGGCCCAAAAATCTAAAAGAACTGCAAAGATTCCTGGATTCTGTGTTATTATCGGCGTTTCATCAAGGACTATTCAAGAGTGATCCGCCCTTTACTTAACCTTACTCAAGGGTATCCCCCAACCCACAAAAAATACCAAAAGTCAGCGTCCCTCAAGACTGAAAGAGTGTATTTTCATCCGAGTGAAGTATTTGGGGCCCGCTGGACTCCTGATTGTGAGACTGCTTTTCATGAGATCATTTATCAACTTACCCATGCTCCAGTGCTGGCCTATGCCGATCCAAGAAAACCTTATGTCCTGCACACTGATGCTAGCTTGCAAGGGTTGGGGGCTGTGTTGTACCAAGAGCACGAGAATGGCCTGAGACCAGTGGCCTTTGCCAGTAGAAGTCTGACCCCATCTGAAAAGAACTATCCTGTACATAAGTTAGAGTTTCTAGCTTTGAAGTGGGCTATTGTTGACCAATTCCATGAGTACTTGTATGGGGCTAAAATACTAGTAAAACTGACAATAATCCTTGACCTATGTGCAGACCTCAGCTAAGTTGGATGCCACTGGCCATAGGTGGCTTTCTGCATTATCTACATATGACTATGCTCTCGAATACCGAGCAGGTCTGAACCACATAGATGCTGATGTCTCTCCCGGAGGCCTGTTCCCAGAATGATTGGGTCCGATTACAGAACCTGACATCTGGGCACTCTGCCGGAAGTTTGACAGGGAGGAACAATGTCCACGGACGCAGTGGACTGCATGGTGGATTGCTTGGGACCCTCTGAGAATTGCATACCTGCTGCTTATTGCCACTTTTCTGCAATAGACATTGGTGCACTGCCTCAGCTGGACAATGACAGTATTCGCGGGCTCAATCCGCGATCCCATGATCAAAACAGCTTTAGAAGCCCTCTATGCAGGAAAAGATGTGTCCAAATTACGCCCACTGATTTGAGAACTGCACTGTTATACAAAGAAGGTCCTAAGTTGAAACTGATCAATAAACTGTTATACAGAGAAACAGTAGACAGAGGGGACAAGTAGACAAACAACAACTAGTGCTGCCCACTGCCTTTCGAGACTCAGTACTGAGGTCCTTGCACAACCACATGGGGCACCTTGGTATAGACAGAACACTTGACTTGGTGAGATCCAGATCTATTGGCCTAAGATGGGGCTGATGTGGAGCAACACATTCGAACTTGTAGTCGCTGCATTACAGAGGAAAGCTTTGCCCCAGAGGGCTGCCCCCTTGTTAACATCACCACCAGTGCACCCATGGAGCTGGTCTGTATTGATTTTCTGAGTTTGGAGTCAGATCAAAGAAATATCAGTAATGTGCTGGTGGTCACTGACCATTTCACGAGATATGCCCAAGCTTTCCCACCAAAGACCAGAAAGCATCCACTGTGGCCAAAGTACTTGTAGAAAACTTTTTGTTCACTATGGGCTCCACAAAGAATCCATTCTGATCAAGGAGAGACTTTGAGAGTCGCCTGATCAAAGAGATGCTTTCTCTGTGGGGAGGCGAAAGTCCAGAACCACTCCTTACCACTCCCCAGGGGATCCACAGCCTGAACGCTTCAACCGCACTTTGCTAGATATGCTAGGCACCCTGCACCCAAAGGACAAGCCTAGATGGAGCCAACAAATTACCACCCTGGTACATGCTTATAACTGCACCAAAAGTGATGCCACTGATTCTCCCCACCGCCTGATGTTTGGAAGAGAAGCTCGACTACCAGTAGATGTGTGTTTTGGGGTCTCTCCTGATGGGGTTCAAGCTGACAACTATTTACAGTATGTGCAAAAGTTAAAGGCCCAGCTAACTCATGCGTACTAACTGGCTCAAACCATGGCTGCCAAAAGAAATCTGGCCAACAAAGAAAGGTATGATAAAAGGTGAAAGCACAGGAACTCCAGGAGGGAGATCGGGTATTGCTAAGAAATCTGGGACTGCATGGCAAGCACAAGATTGCTGACAGATGGCACCATCTCCCTCACATTGTAGTGGGCAAACTAGATGATCTGCCAGTGTACAAAGTAAGGCCTGAGAATAATTCAAAGATGTAAAAACAATGCATAGAAATCATTTACTGCCCATTGGACAAATCTTAATTGAGTCTGAGCCCTAGAAGATGCCCCTCTGACCAGTGACTAGAGCTGCTGCTAAGAAAAGATCAAGAAAGTCTGCACCTACAGAAGCAAAGTTAAAGTGTTCCCTCCACAAGTCCCAGTTGAGCATGACTGTCAGTCCATATCGGAAGAAAGTGAGAGGACTTTGAATACTATCCTTCTTACGAACTGAGTCAATTGTTTCGGGCAATCCCTAGTCAATACTGGAGACAAAGCTGGGCCTTCTGGACTGTCTAAGCCCCAGCTTCATCCCTGGAGCCAATGCTCCCAGAAAGTGAAGTGCAAAGCATCAGATCAGATGAAATGGAATCATTGTGCATGGTTGAACTGTTTGAGCTTTCAGGGAGGAAAATGATAGATTGGGGCAGACTGGTGATACACCGAACAAGAAGAGTATTTTGAGTGCCCTGACAGTCCACTGCCAGTGTCCGAAAGCTCTCCATGCGAGCCAAATGTTGTGGACTCAGAAACTGTAACTCCTGGAGCTGAAAGTGCCCCAAGTTCTAGCCTCTACCCCCATGGAGACTCCTGACAAGTGAGGACAATGCTGAAAATGAGGCTCAGAGTGCAGAGACTATAACAGTTCCCCTAGAAAGACTGGTCGAGCTGTAAAGCCTGTGGTGCACCTCAGTTATGATTCACTTGGGGCCTGTGGACTTGCCTCTCAATGTTGTCCATAAAGGAGTGTATGTGTCCCCGAGCTCACTGCCCAAACTGAGCATCAGTGCTAACTCCAAGTTACTTGTGTTGCCCTCTATATGGTGCCCTTGCCCCATCCAGCCCAAGGTAACTGATAGGAAGGGCCCCTCTCTTCAGGTTTCATGTACAAGAGGTAATAACTTGAGTTATGGTACAATGTGTATGTAATACTGTGTAAAGAGTGACGACTGCAATGTTTCAGAAATGTGTTCTTGGTAAAATGATATATTGACTGATGATTACATGTGCGAGCCTAATGCAAATATATATGGTTGCAGTTGAAACTTATGGGGGTACTTGCTTGACGCGGACGTCAAGCTTTCCCAGGCTAGGAAGGTGTAACCTCTGCAAATGGGGGTTCCCAAAAGACTTCCAGGAGCTTGCTTGAATGCTCCAAGCCTGAATGGTGTTTGGCATTTAAGCCATTTATCAGTGAGTGTTTTAGAGCCTCTGGTACTGTCTCTTAAGAGCTGTCTGCTTGCAGACATAATTAGTTTGTATGGGGGACTGTGTGTTTCTTTGATTGAGTACCACCATGTTGCTGCCAATTCACTCCATTTTTGCAGTCACTAGGAGTGCAAAGGAACCTATCTGAAAGATGTAACTGTTTGCCAGAAATCATTTACAGTAATAATGAAATTACAGTTTGTCTAACCTGCTTTTTGCAGTCAGAACAGTGTCTGCTAGTTCCCCATTCTAGTTTTGAACTGCTGAACTGGACCAATCAGTGTGGGTAAGCTAGCTCTAAAATGGTGCCTTGGACGAATCAGAACTTGGACTCATAATCTGAGCCAGCCACAAGAGGATTGTATGGGCAGTGACTCTGGGAGATGTAGTTTAGACTTCAGTGCCTTTTGGACCAACAGCAGCAGTCTATTGTGAGTGACAGCCAATCCAGTCAAGAACTGGGAGGAACTCAAAGGAAGTGCCCGTTTTTGTCGGTTGGAGTTTGAGTTGAGCTTTGGCAGTGAAGAAGGAAGGAGCCCTGTGCTTTTCAGTGTGCAGTTTTAGTCAAAAACGTGTGTAAGGCCCAGAGTTCGGGTCTGCAGCTTGTGTAACAGCTTGTTAGGACTGAATCCCCTGTGAAAAGAATCAAAGGATCTCTGAAGAGTAGAAACCAGGCTCACCCTGTAGAAGACTGGAGGAATGGCTGAAAATTGCACTCGGTCTGTCAGGAACTGAATCTTGTGTGTTCTCCCGGTATTGTGCAGTAATTGCGATCGGGATGCAGATGCAGCCTGCCTGGTATAGTGCTTTCTTTATATGGATGTGTGCAGAGGTTTGTGTACCTCAAGTGAGCCCTGCTGACATTGAAGGACCCTATCTTATTTGGAGGTCGTGAGTACTAATTCAGGGTTGCTCCTTGTTGAATTGCCACATTAAATCCAAATGGAATTACTGTGCTGCTGACTGTTTAATTCTCCTTTTCTTGTGTGAAAGGGCCCTACCAGCTGCCACGGTTTGACTAGCCACTAGGGCTTGGGTACCTAGGGACAGTAACTGATAGGGATAGGCCTGTGCACAGAGCCATAGGTAGATTATTAGAGTGATAAGCTAATTAACCTGATTTCCTGTCCTTGTTATATCCCCTAAATAAATCAGAGCTGCTTGTTTCAGCAAAGTTATACTGCCTGAGGTATTTGTCTATGTTAAAGTACTGTACTGTGATTGTTGCACTGTATCTCATTTCACAGGAGGTCCCAGTGCCGGAACCAGACCTGGGGGTAAGTGTATACTGTGAAGGTAATTCTGATATATTGTGTGGGCCACTAGTGGGAAGAAAGGGGGGTTGCAGTGTCCCAGAGGGCTGTGACCAAGTTAGTTTAACTATTGCAAACCCTGACCTCTGGGTGGAGGCACCCGCCATTGGATCCAGGCCCCTCAACCTGTTAGTGGCAAATCAGGCAGGGGTAGTAGCCCCTGGGATAGCGCCATCTAGGGGTTACACAAGCTACAGCAGACTTTCATCCATAGTGCTTGCCAGGTTTACCTTTAAGTCACTGAAGTTTTATTTGTACAATAGTTGTCCAATCTTATTTTAAAAGTTTCCATTTTGTCGCATGTCACCACTTCTATCGGCAGCCTATTCCATAAATTCACCACCCTCTAGCTAAACCAGTGCCTTTTTTTTAAGATTGTTCCACCTCCCTATACTAAGCTTCAGTGAGTGACCTCTTGGTATATGTACACTATTTTTTAATGCTAACCCAAATTCGCCCCATATGGTGTTGTCTTGCAGGGCCTTGTACATCATACACATATCTCCCCTTTCCCTTCTATATTGTAATGTGTACAACTTAAGTTTATCTTCCTAGACATAAAGTCTGCACCACTCATTCACACTGATGGGATCTACACCGGAGGCGCTAGGACCCAACGGGAGCAAACTTTTTGCAAGAGGGCCGGCGCCAGAGATGGAGCCACGAGGTGCGGCGCCACAAGCCTCAGCTCGTGCGGTAATGACTATCTCGGCGTCGACCCTCCAACCGTCTCAGTTCCTTTTTTCCCACCGTTGAGTGCGCTTCAGTGACGACGTCGCTCACCCACCGGGAGTTAAACTTCAAACCAGCAGCAATAGTTTTCAGTTTATTGTTTTGTAGTATATCTCGAATAAGTACCGATTAACATAAAATTTTTCTTATTCAAGGAGAAGTCTCAGCCTACATTAACGGAGTCGACCATGAGCGGGTCAGGTGATGGTAGGGAGACTTCGTATGAAAGCTGTTCAGTCAGCCAGGCTGGGTCCGGTCCACCGCCCTCTCCGGAGGGAGGATCTAACAACGGATGGTCCAATGCCCGAGGGGATGGGCGGTTCCCCTGGAAGCATAAAAGAAAACGGTCGCATTCTCGGCACCGTTCAGCCTCGAGCTCTTCTTCGGCCCACAGGTCAAGAAAGAGAAGGCATCACTCGAGGCCGCCCTCTGGTATGTCTGCGTGTCGATGGTCAGTCATTGGGGTCAGTTGCCAGTCTCCTCCTTCAGAGTCACTGGTTTCTGTCTCCGGTCACTCACCACTTCGACATCGGAGCCCTTCCCCACCTTCTGGTAGGGCTTCAGATGAGCAGTTTCATCAGTTGGCCACTCTTATGGAGCAGTGGGCTCGGAGGTTGGTCCAGCTGCCTGGCCCGGTCACTCCAGGGCCTTCGGGCCTTTTGGGGGATTGGGTAGGGCGGTTGGGCCTCCCTAGTCAAGCGGCACCTTATTCGGTGCCGTCGACTCCACATTCAGGTGTTTTTCCCCCTCACGTGGCTGTGGCACAGGGGGCCACACCGATGCCTCTATTTCCTGGTCTCCTTCCTCCTTTCTCCTCAAATCCTATTTTTCGGAGCCCTGGGTTGGTCTCAGCACTATTGGCGTCAATGGGTCGCTCGGCGCCGATGCGTCTGTCGGCGCCGTTGGGACTGTCAGCGCCATTCTCAGTGCCATGTGGCTTTTCAATGCCGTCCTTGACACCGGGGGTCCTGTCAGCGCCGCATGCTGCACTATGTCAGGCGGCGCCTAGTTCTTCTTCGGCACTGAGGCTTAGTATGATGTCTCCCAGTCTTCAGGGCTTCTCGACTCCGTACTCTTTTCCTTCTTCATTTTCTTCCTCATTTCACTCCTTTACTGTCCATACAGTCCCTCCTGGACTGTCAGGAGATGATATTGAGCCTGACCCAGATCTTCGACTGGGGGATGATGTTGAAGGAGCATGGATTAATCCTGCCGCAGAGCCTGTAGCTGAAGACCTGTCATTTAAGTCTCTGCTGAAAAATTTAAATTCGACTCTTTCTCTCCAGACTACAGACATCGACCCTGGGAAGCTTTTGAGACTTCAATACCTACACGTCGAGGAGATCCCTATGGATTTAACTCCCCCGGTACAACCATCCCTTGAAATACTCTCTCAGATAGTATGGAATAATCCTGCTCTTGTTCCTTCTGTGGCTAAGTCCACAGACAGGAAGTATGCTGCTCCCAAGGATCTACCCATTTTGGCCTCCCAGGTCTTTGCAGACCCTATTGTAGTCTTGGCAAAGAATGATAAGGCCATTCTTCCTCAGGCATCTACAGCCCGGCCTATAAACAAAGAATCTTGTAAGATAGACACCTTAGGTAAGAGAGTCCTTGCTGCCTCCACCGTGGGTATGCATATTGCCAGCTACCAGGGCTACTTTTCTCAATATGAATATGTTCTTTGGCATTCACTCAAGCAAATGGTAGAAGCTCTGCCTGAGTCGGACAGTAGTTCAGAGCTTCTTCAGACCATAACCAGGGGTATTAAGTCCAACAACCAGCAGGTTAAAGCAGCTATGGACGCTTTCGATACTGCTTCCCAAGCGGCGGCGGGCATTTGTACCCATCGCCACTCCTGGCTATGTACTTCAGGCTTCACGAACGATGCCCAACAGCAGATCATGGCATTACCCTTTGACAGTATGTATCTGTTTGGACCTCAAGTAGAGCAAGCTCTGGAGGCCACAGAGAAGAATAGGTCGGCCATTAAAACGCTCGACCCGCCTCCCACCCCTTCTCGGGCATGTACGCCAGTTTCACAACTGTCAGTCCTTTCTGGGCAAAGGCAGGGAGGTTTCAACAAAACCAAGCCCCTCACCCTCAAAAGAAAATGCAACAGAAGGCACAAGGGTGCAAAGCGCCCAGTGCCACCTTCTGAGTTTCTGGCCCGAGTCCCTCCTCAGTTGCCCGAGGGGGACTCCTCCTCAGCGGTGGAAGGACATCTGACTCAATTCTACAACCAGTGGAAGTCCATAACATCAGACAAATGGGTCCTCCGGGTAATCTGCGAGAGGTGCTCCCTCAACTTTTCAGAAACCCCTCCGAATCGTCCTCCCAAACGACAGCCCAGGCTGTCAACAATACAAGACCTTCTTGCCTGTGAGATACAAGGCTTTCTAAACAACAGGGTAGTAGAAATAGTTCAGCTGGATCAACGAAACACAGGTTTCTACTGCCATTACTTCCTGATCCCGAAAAAGACTGGTGGCATGCACCCCATTCTGGACCTCAGAATGTTAAACAAGTTTCTTTTCAAGGAAAAGTTCAAGATAATATCGCTTGGGACCCTGTTACCCTTGCTTCATCAGCACGATTGGCTAGCTTCTGTGGACATGCAGGACGCTTACCAACATATTCTTATACACCCAAAGCATCACAAATACCTACGGTTTCTAGCTCTGGGCCAGCATTATCAGTTCAGAGTCCTGCCCTTTGGGCTATCCTCAGCGCCACGAGTTTTTACAAAGTGTGCAATTCTCGCAGCGCATCTCAGAAAGATCGGAATACAAGTGTTCCCATATCTGGATGACTGGCTTCTAGCAAGTCCTTCCAGACAAGGAACTCTCGACATCGTAGCCACGGCTTCAGACTTTCTCACGTCCATGGGAGTCCTGCTAAACCTCAACAAATCACAGTTGCAGCCCTCCCAGAAGCTCCTCTTTATAGGAACTCTTCTGGACACCTCCAGAGTGAAAGCTTTTCTGCTAGAGGACAGAAGGAGCGATATCCTACAGATGGCCTGATACATCAGAGAGAACAATTCGGTTTGAGCTATCTCGATGCAACGGATGCTGGGTCTCATGGCATCCTAGGTGTTTACTGTACCCTTAGCTCACCTCCACTTGAGAACCTCTTAATGGATGCTCAGTAGTCAGTGGTCCCCAACCACTCACCCTCAGTCCTTTCTCATCAAGGTGACAGAACCTCCGAAGAGGTCACTCACCTGGTGGTCGCAAGAGGACAATCTTCTGGAAGAGTATCCCTTTGCTCCCCTGGATCACTAGATTTCCATTACCACGGATGCATGCCTGATGGTGTGGGGAACTCACTGTCAGAATCTCTACACCCAAGATACGTGGACTCAAGATGAGTCCCAGCTTCACATAAATATTCTGGAAATGAGAGCCATCCTTTATGCAGTCTGAGCTTTGAAGGACATTCTGTGTCACAAGAACATTCTCCTTCAAACGGACAACAAAGCTGTGATGTATTACATCAACAAGCAGGGCGGTACATGCTCTTACCCCTTATGCAGGGAAGCGATGAGAGTGTGGGAACGGTGCCTGGAGCACAAGGCTCTAATTCATGCGGTCTATGTGCCGGGAGTGCAGAATGAACTGGCAGACCGTCTAAGCAGAACAGAGATTGATCCTCACGAATGGTCTCTTGACTCAACCGTGGTGCGGTCACTATTCCCAGAAATCCAGGGCCTGGCATTTTCTGTCAGGATGCGTTCAGGCTGCAGTGGACAAAACGCTTTCTATACGCCTTTCCTCCTCTTCCACTAATTCAGAGAGTACGTCTCAAATTTGAATCCCAGGGGGACAAAATGATCCTCATTGCTCCCTTCTGGCCTCAACAGATATGGTTTTCATTGCTCAATAGTATGTCGGAGACCCCTCCGAAAGCGCTTCCCTTTCAGACGAACCTTCTGACCCAGGGGCCTGTGGTCCATCCCAATCTGAGGTCGCTTCACCTTCACGCTTGGCTCCTGAAGAGATAGAAGTGAACAGGTTCAATTTCTCTCGGAGAGTTTCAGATATTCTTTTGGCTGCACGCAAGCCAGCCCCTAGAAAAACTTACACAGCCAAATGGAAGTGTTTTTCTCTCTGGTGTGCAAAATTCTCTTTGAATCCTTTTTCCTGCCCACCAAATAAAGATCTAGAGTACCTTTTAGACCTCTCAAATTCAGGTCTATAATACTCTACAGTCAAAGTTCACCTTTGTGCCATTTCAGCTTAACATGAGCCATTACTTTCCTTATCACTGGCTCAGTTAAGTTAAGAGGTTTCTTAAGGGTATTCTGCATACCAGACCTCCTATCAGACGTCCAGTCGCAGCCTGGGACATTAACCTTGTGCTAGACGTGCTCACTTGAAAACCTTTCGAGCCTCTAGCTTCCCGTGAGCTGAAATTTCTCACTTGGAAAGCGGCCTTCCTGGTGGACATTACCTCGGCCCGCAGGGTCTCTGAAATACATGCCTTGGTAACAGACCCTCCGTATACTGTGTTCCATAAGGACAAAGTTATTCTTAGGACCCATCCTAAATTTCTCCCTACGGTTGTTTCAGAATTTCATCTAAACCAACCTTTGGTCCTTCCTACTTACTTTGCGAACTTCCAAAATGAAGGAGAGCATACCCTTCATTCTTTAGATGTCAGAAGAGCTCTGCATTTCTATTTGGATAGAACAAAAGGAATTTGCAAAGCTCAACAACTGTTTGTTTCCTTCAGCGAGACGCTGCTGGGTCAGCCTGTTGCTATCAGATGCATTTCGGCATGGCTGGTAGCATGCCTTCGCCACTGCTATTCCATGGCGCAGGTTAAGCTGGAGGGCAGAGTGTACGCTCACTCTACTAGAGCAGTCATGGCATCCCTGGTGGAAATCCGCAACATGCCCATTGCAGATATTTGCAATGCAGCTACCTGGAGCTCAGTGCATACTTTCGTCAAGCACTATGCCTTGGATGTCTATGCCAGATGGCATCTTTCGTTTGGCAGGACTATCCTTAACGGACTTGTGTCCTAAATTTGTGAGCTCTTGGTCTCTCCTGCCACCCTCTTGGGGGATTATTAGCTCAGTACTCTCCCATCAGTGTGAATGAGTGGTGGAGACTTTATGTCCAGGAAGATATGGAAATTACGTACCTACCGTAATTCTTGATCTTCTTGGACGAAGTCTCCACCACTCATTCACACACCCACCCACCATCCCCCGAGCTCACCTCTGTTGTGGGTCTTCACTCCCTCAATCTTAGGCTGTGAAGACTTCTTTGTTGACCCTTCTTATATGGGTCGTCCGGACTATCTTATGTCCATTTTTTGTTAGGGTATCCTTCTAGGTTAGTTACGCTGCACCTTCTTGGGGGGGAAAAAAGGTACTGAGGCAGTTGGATGGTTGACACCGAGACAGTCATTGCTGCACGAGCCGAGGCTCGTGGTGCCACTCCTCGCAGCTCCACCTCTGGCGCCGGCCCTCTTGCAAAAAGTTTGCTCCTGCTGGGTACTAGCACCTCTGGCGTAGATCCCATCAGTGTGAATGAGTGGTGGAGTTCATCCAAGAAGATCAAGAATTACGGTAGGTACATAATTTCCATTCAAACAACATGAAGTCTTGCTGTATTCTGAAAATTGCAGTTAGCCCCAGCACTGGAACTGCCCCGGAGATGAAAGAGTTAACTCTATGCTGAGAGCATAGAATGTTGGGCTCGAGCTCGTTTCAAACCACTGTCTGCTGCACTTGAAGTGTAACCGTCAGATTCTTTACTCCACCTAACTGAACAGTCACTCCGGAGTTTGCTCCTCGCTTTCGGTTTGGTAAAGTTTTTGTCGGTTTATTCCTCAGAATTTTTCCATTTTCTCTCAGTTCAGATCCCTGTCTGTGGTACAGTAAATGGTATTAGGTAGTGGACTTAGAGTTAAATTGTGAGGAAATTGTAATTTGCGGTCGGTTCGGCTGAACCAATCGGTTGTTGTTTTAAAACTTTGTGGTGATTCCGTGTCTCATCGGTTCTAAAAAAACACATTTTCGTTTTTTTCCACCCGTGACACGGTGAGGAACCGATAGGTTTTGTCTTACCTGGCCTGAAGCCGTGTAAAGGGTAAGTTAATTTTGTGGTTGGCCATGTCTGAAAAACCCAGGAAAAAAAACAGGCCCACTGGGTTTCAGCACTGTGGTGTGTGTGGGGAGGCCTTCGCTAAGGCTGATCCCCACACCACCTGTGTATATTGTCTAGGGTTTGACCACCTCAATTCAGACTGCCAAATTTGCAAGAATTTCCCAAAGACCACCCTGGAAAAACGTTTGGTCAGGCTTCGGGATAAGGAGGCTGAGAAGTCTGCTGACCCGGATGGCCAGCCCAGTTCGGTTCCGACTGAACCTGAGGGACTGCCCTCTAACCAGGGCCAGACTTCCTCGGGCAAAAGGAATGCCAGCTCTGAAGGGTCGGTTTCTTCGAAAATGAAAAGATAACTTGACCGGTTTGGATCCCGAATCTCTCCATCAGATGGCCGATGAAATTGCCCGGGCGATTAGCACTGTTGAATTGCTCCGTCCGGTTCTGACTGAACTGGCCCCTGTTGGTCGGCGCTCGGTTCGGTCGGCTCCTCCAGTTGCAGATTATTCTTTGGAAGAATATTATGATCCGGAATGGGAAGGAGAAGGTGAAGAGGATGAAGAAGATGACTATGATGGTGGGAAAGGTCTGGATGAGCCTATTGAACCGGACATCTCCCCAGACAGACCTTCTGGAGTTTCCCCTCCTAGGCTTTCTGAGTCCCCTTCCCACTTTATGTTCTACAAAAAAGTGGCTGAAACCCTCCAGCTCCCAGTGGATGAAGCTATTGAGGAGGAAGAAGAGCCCGATTTTTTTGAGATGATGGACATCCCAGAGCCCAAGAGGCTGTCTATTCCTTTGCATAAATCTTTTGGGAAACAGACACATAAACTTTTAAAAACACCAAATTCTCTGCCTCCAGTGGACAAGCGTATGGACAGGAGGTATATGCTGTCAGGCTCAAGTTCGGAGTTCCTATACCAGCATTGCAGCCATGTTGGGGTAGTACAGGCTGCAGCTTGTGATAAGGCTGGCATTCCCTAGGCTTCACACACCCCGGATAAGGACTCTAGGAAGATAGATGTCATGGTCAAGAAGCAGTATTTGGCATCTTCCTTGGGACTCAGACAGGCTAATTACATGGCCTATGCTGCCAGGTTCCAGAAGTCCAGGTGGGAGTCTGTTTTGGAACTGGCTAAGCAGGCTTCCCCCCAGCTGGTCAAGAAGCTGGAGGAGGTGGCTGCTGACGGGATTGAGGCATCAAAAATCCAATTTCATGCTGCTATCAACTCCAGTGATGTGTCATCTAGAGTCATGGCTACATCTGTGGCTCTGCAGAGAATGGCTTGGCTCAGATGTACTAGCGTATCACAGGATACCCAGGCTAAGGCCATGGATTTCCCTGTTGTGGGTAATTCTTTGTTTGGGGAGTAGACAGAGAATTACATGAAAAAGATGGACAAATACAGGACCACCTATAGGAGTGCTCAAGCCAAAGAATGACAAACCACTCCTCAAAGGCAGCAATCTAGGGGCAGGCCTTTTCAAAGGCCTTTCTTCCAGGCTCAGGCCTCCTCTCCTTTTTCCCTGAGGGGTTCTTTAGAGGGAGAGGTAGAACGGGGATGAGCAGGGCTGCATCCTCCTCTCAGCCCAGGGCCCCTGCCAAGCAGACACCCTGATGTGTCAGCCTGGGTCGACTCCCCCATCCCTGTAGGAGGCAGGCTGGCTTACTACTCCGAGAACTGGAAGTCTCTTACCTCAGACAAGTGGGTCCTGGAGGTAGTAAGCCAGGGACTGGCTCTCAGCTTCAAAAAGTTTCCGAAACTGAGAGCCAGATTTTTTCCACCTGCAAACATCTCTAAAACCCTTGCCCTAGAGGCAGAGGTTTCATCGCTCCTGGCTTTAAAAGCCATAGAGAGAGTTCTTACAACCCACAGGGGCAAAGGTCTGTAGTCCAGGTACTTCCTTACCCCGGAAAAATCAGGGGAGTGGCGGCCCATCCTAGACTTAAAATACCTGAACAAACATCTTTTGAAACCAAAGTTCAAGATGGTGACTCTGGGAATAATTCTTCCCTCTCTAAGGCCAGGGGACTGGCTAGCTTCCCTGGACCTAAAGGATGCCTACTTTCACATTCCCATCAGGTGCTCCCACAGAAAGTACCTCAGGTTCGAACTGCCTTCCGGCCATTACCAATTCAGAGCAATGCCTTTCAGCCTGTCATCAGCTCCAAGAGTGTTCACCAAGTGCCTGGCAGTAATAGTGGCTTTTCTAAGAAGGAAAAATATGTCCATATTCCCTTACCTGGACGACTGGCTCATAGTGGGCCAATCTCCAGACCAAGTCAAGTCAGATCTAAAAGTGACCCAGCAGGTGCTCACTTCTCTAGGCTTCCTTCTCAGTCTTCCCAAGTCAGTTCTCGAGCC
Organism: Neoceratodus forsteri; assembly: GCA_016271365.2. Taxonomy (NCBI): domain Eukaryota; kingdom Metazoa; phylum Chordata; order Ceratodontiformes; family Ceratodontidae; genus Neoceratodus; species Neoceratodus forsteri. The sequence continues at coordinate 1,320,544,077 of CM028131.1, forward strand.
AGTCCAACTCTTGACTTTCATGGGGGTAGAACTGGATACTGTCAAAGCAAGAGCATTTCTCCCCTTGGCAAGGGTAAGGGCCATTATAGAGCTGGATTCTTCTTTTCACCTTCTGGTGTCTCGACCAGCAAGGCATTTCCTTCAGCTTCTGGGCCACATGGCAGCTTCCACTGCAGTGGTTCCAGGGGCCAGATTTCAGATGAGAGACATTCAGTTTCATCTGAGGGCTTTTTGGTCCCAGAAAAAAGATCCTCTGACCAAGTTGATTCCAGTGACTCGGACTCTGATCCAGGCCCTTCAGTGGTGGCAGGATCATGACAATCTCAGCCAAGGGGTCCCATTCATTTCACAGTCCCATTCTGTGGTCCTAACCACAGACGCTTCTCTCCTGGGTTGGGGGCCCCATTTAGAGGCTCTCACAGCTCAGGGTGTGTGGTCCCCTCAGGAGTCTCTTCTCCACATCAGTCTTCTGGAGTTCAGGGCAGTGTACCTGGCTCTGCAGGCTTTCTCACAGTCAGTAAGGAACAAGGTGGTTCAGGTCAGGACAGACAACATCACCACCATGTGGTACATCAACAAGCAGGGAGGCACTCGGTCCACGGCCTAGTGCACGGAAGCCATGAAAATATGGAGAGCAGCTTACTCCCGTCAGGCCTCTCTGGTAGCAGTTCATCTCCCAGGCAAGGACAATGTGCTAGCAGATGCATTGAGCAGGATTTCCCAGGGCCATCACGAATGGTCCCTGGATCCCCTAGTGTTGAAAGTGATCTTTTCAAGATGGGACACCCCAGAGATAGATCACTTTAGAGCCCCAGACAATCACCAATTCCTTTTGTTTTGTTGCAGACCCCCAGTCTTGGGCTCAGTCCCTCTGGATGCTCTGATACTGAATTGGGAAGGGAAATTTCTGTATGCCTTCCCTCCTTTTCCTCTGATTTTCAAGGTCCTGGTGAAGATAAGGTCACAATCTTGCAAAGTGATCCTGATTGCTCCAGACTGGGCCAGGCAGCCTTGGTACCCTCTACTCTTGTCCTTAGCAGTGCATCTTCCCCTGTCTCTTCCCAGGAATCACAATCTGTTAACCTCCTCTCAGGGGAGGATTTGGTATCCCAACCTTCGGTCTCTCAACCTCAAGGCATGGCTCTTGAAGAATTAGAGTATGCAGGTTTGCACCTGTCTCAGGGGGATCTGGACATTCTCAAAGCCTCTCGAAAACCTGCCACCAGAAAGATTTACAATTCTAAGTGGAGGAGATTTAGTATTTGGTGTACCAAGAAGCATATATCGCCAGATACTGCTGAATTGTCTACAGTTCTGGACTATATGGTTCATCTCAGTGGCCTAGGCCTCAGACCAGCTACCCTCAAAGTACATTTGTCAGCTGTTTCTGCTTTCTTGTCAGTAGGTAAACCCTCTTCACTGGCATCTCTTCCTGTTTCTGTAAATTTTTCAAGGGATTGCTTCATGCCAATCCCCCCCCCTTTAGGGACCCTCCCCCTGCTTGGGATCTTAACGTTTGCATTGCCCAGCTTATGCAACCTCCTTTTGAGCCCTTGTCTTCAGCAGATCTCAAGTACTTGACTTGGAAGACTGTGTTTTGGTATGCCACTTCTGCCAGACGTATCAGTGAGTTGCAAGCTCTGTCAGTGGAGCCTGATTTTCTCTCTTTCCATAGAGATAAGGTGGTCCTGAGAACCAATAGGAGGTTCTTACCTAAAGTGGTTTCAGATTTTCATTTGAACCAGTCCATGTCTCTCCCTGTATTCTTTACTGATCACTCTTCTTCTGGGGAAAGAAGATTACGCAGTTTGGATGTTAAGAGGGCACTTAGCTACTATATAGATCGTACTAAGGCCCACAGGTTTGATTCCCTTTAGTTGTTCCTTACTTATGGAGAAGTGGGGAAGGGCAAACGTGCCACTAAGAGAACTATTGCCAGGTGGATTGTCTCTTGTACACAGTTCTGCTATGAAAAACTAGGCAAGATTCCACCCTCAGGCCTGAGGGCTCATTCGACTAGAGGTACAGCTGCTTCCATGGCTGCTGCCAGGGATATTCCATTGTTAGAGATATGCAAAGCAGCCACCTGGAAAACTGTTCATACATTCACCAAGCATTATTCCCTGGATATCCAGGCTAGGAGTGATGTTAGGTTTGTGCAGCTGTGCTGCTAGTCTATCTCAAAATAGGTTCAATTTCTCCTCCATGGAGGTACTGCTTGGTAGTTCTGTAATTGTCAGAATACAGCAAGACTTCATATTGTTTGAAGAAAAAATTATTCACCTTAGTAATTGTGTTTCTTCTAATGGAGTTTTGCTGTATTCTGACCTCCCTCCCTGCCTCTCCTCTCAGAACCTGTTTTTTGGGAAGTGGGTTGGCAGGTACAGTGCTGCACCCCAGGGGTGCATTGCTTTCTGCCTCTTGGTTTAACTTTTGTTTAGTCTATCTAGTTCACTACCTGGTTTTTGTTTTTGGGTTTCTCGACTTGAGTCTTATGGGATCCAAAAAATTTGGTTGTCTTTTGGCTATGAGTTTTACAATTTCCTCTTTAGAGTGTAGCTAGTTAATAGTGCTCGTAAGAATCTGACGGTTTCGCTTCAAGTGCAGCAAACAGTGGTTTGAACCGAGCTCAAGCCCAATGTTCTATGCTCTCAGCATAGAGTTAACTCTTTCATTTCTGGGGCAGTTCAAGTGCTGCGGCTAACTGCAATTGTCAGAATACAGCAAGACTCCATTAGAAGAAACACAATTACTAAGGTGAGTAATTTTTTTCCTTTTAACCAATCCTCATATGCTGTGTTCTGGAGTGATTTCACTGCTTTAGTTGCTCTTTTTGGGGGGTTTTCTATTTTAATAATGTCTTGTTTTTCATAGGGTGACCAAACCTGGGCACAATACCCCAGGTGTGGCCTTACCAATGACTTATACAGTGGCATGATAACCTTACTGTCTCTACTACTAATGTGCCTAAGAATACAATTTAGTACCTGGTTTGCTTTTATTGACTAACTTGTGACAGTAGACATCGAATTTCATATCTGCTGTTATGGTGATTCCCAAGTCTCTCTCTTCTACTGAATTTTTCATTTTGAAGCCCTCTAAGATATAATGGTAATGTTCATTTTTTTACCCATGTATATTACCATACATTTTCCTAAGTTTAACTCCAATTTATTTATTGTAGTCCATTTGTATATGTAGTACAGCGTGTATTGTAGTTTTTGTATTTCAGTAAATCTGTCTACTACTGCCCCTATTCTGCAGTCATCTGCAAATTTGGATAGCCATACATTAAGACAACTAGTTTGCAATGATGATATATTTTATATATACATATATATATATGTATTGAAGAGACAAGGGCCCAACACAGAACCCTGAGGGACCCCACTGCTCACCTCCGCCCAGTCAGACAACACAACATTCACCGTCACCTTCTGTCTCCTACCCCCAGCCACTCTTCAATCCACCTCACTTAGGGTTACCACCTGTCCTTATTTTCGCAGAACAGTCCTGATTTGGGTAGCTGTGTCCTGCAAAAAAACATGAAAAATGCTACATGTCCTGACTTTATAGTAGTACAAATATTTTCTAATTTTCCACTAAATGTTGCAAAAAACTATAATACCTTAACTAAAATACCTTAAAATGATAAGAAACAATAGAAGCAACTAAGAAACTACAAGACTTAGCCTTAATTCTGATTGTGTAGAGAAAACAAGTCTGTTGTATTGGTCGAGGTTATTTACTGTTTTGCGAAAAATCATGTTTCAGTAAGAAATGTCCTACTTTGGGCTTCTTAAAAGGTGGTAACCCTAACCTCACTATGTTGTTATTTATTTTGAACTCTCTAAGTGTTCTTACTAATTCTTTATGGGGAAGTTTATCAAAGGCATTAGAGAAGTCCAAACACCCCACATCCACCAGACTCCCACCATCCAGTGCCCTGCTCACCTTCTCATTGAAAGTAAGCATATTTGTCTGACAAGATCTTAATTTGGTGAATCCTTGTTATATTGGATCTGTAAGATTATGGTCTTCTAAATATGTCAGTCTGTTACTCTTCAGTATTCCTTCCAGAACCTTCCCCACCACTGAAGTCAGACTCACAGGTCTAAAGTTCTCCGGTCTTGTTTTTGCTTCTTTTTTAAATAGTGGAACCACTGTTGCCTCTCTCCATCCCTGTGGCACCACCCCGTTATCCAGTGATTTTTGATAAATAAATGCTAGTGGGGGCACTATATAATTGGCCAATTCCTTGAGAACCCTTGCATAAATATTATCCGGGCCTGGTGATTTATTAATGTCTAGTTGCTGTAACCTTTCTAGGACTTCATTTGGACAGATTTTAATTTGCCCTGGAGTGGTTTTATAATTGATTTTACCTTTTTCTCATCTTCTTTGTTATATACTGAAGTGAAATACTTGTTCTAGGGACATGGATTTGTTGTTCAATCCACACTTCTTGGCGGGTACCTTGCCGCTTTAAATCTTGCCGGAAGGTCTTCAAGCTGGCTCCTCCCACCCACCTGGGTGATAAAGCTCTCAGCTCCGCCCCATGACGCCAGATCTTCCTTACCGCTTGGAAGCTCAGGTTCCCTCCTTAGTGCTCTGCGTTTTAGGCCTGGATCCAAACTCGTCGGTTAAACCGAAACTTATTCTTAAATTTTCTAGACTTCGGTCTGTTTCTTCCTTCGCGGCTGCGATGGACAAATCGACTCCTGGATTTCGGCGGTGCCCTTGTGGGCAGAAGATGTCTTGGATCGATCCGCACTCCACGTGCGTTTAGTGCCTTGGGCTTGAGCATGATCCGCAGGCCTACGAAGTGTGCAAGTCCTTTTCTGTCAATGTCCTCAAAGACCGTGCTGCTAGAATTCAACTTGGGCACCCCAAGAGACGTATTCCTCTGGTGAAGTCGAAGGAGGCCCGTTGGGCAGTGTCCACAGTGGCGGGCTCGGCTGAGCAACTTGAGCAGATGATCGCCCTTGAGGAGGAGGCGGCCCAGGCCGCATCTTCTTCTTCCTCGGTCGCGGCATTTATCCCGCTCTCCTTGGGCTCCTCCTACATGGCTTCTTTCAAGGAGCTTTGTCAATCCCTCTCTACTAAAGGTGAGGGTCCATCGGGACATTCCTCTCAGTCCAAGAAGAAGGACTCTAAGGGTAAGTCCCACCGTCGACATTCATGGGAGCAGGAGAGGTCCCCTTCCCCGAATAGTCGACACTCGACTTCAGTCAAGGTTGCGGCTAAGGCTGCTGGCTTCACGCTGTCCCCATCAGGTCAGCCGGCCGAGACACCCGTCGACGCAGTCGAGATTTTTCTCGACCCGGCGGACGGGCTGTCGACTGGAGAAGCCGACAACCCTTCTTCACCAGTTCCCCCAGTGGAAACCGAGGACTTGCCTGTGCCTCCTGTACCGGAGTCCCTGGTTAAGGTTCCCGAGCCGAGGGAGGAACGGGTTTCCCCCGCTCCCTCCGAGACCCACCCTTGGAAACACCGAAGGTCTCGGACTCGGACCTCCTCTCGGTCCAGCTGATCCCGCCGACATCGGCAGTCTCGGCACCGAGGGAAGCAGCGGCGCCGCTCGTCCTCGTCTTCATCCTCCTCGGATGATAGGCTCCGGCGCAAATTGCATCGGTGCTACGAGGACTTGATGTGGCAGCAGCTCCTTTTGACCGGGAACAAGCTGACCCCATCGCCTTCCCCGGCCATTAAGTGGCTGTCACCTGAGCGGCCGAAACAACCCCTCGTGGTCATCGAGGAGCCGAAGTTGGCGCCGTTTGTTCGGCCGAAACCAGCTGCACCACCCATTGTGGTGGAACCCCCGCCTCCACAACCTAAAACTGGGGCTCCGACCAAGGATTCTCGATCAGGTCAGGGGCTGCCCCATCGGTTGTTGGTCACCCTCACTCCCGATCGGCCTAGGCAGGTGGAGGGTGGCTCAGGCCCTCGGCAGCTGTTTGCAGACTGCTCGGAGTCTGATGATGACTCTTCCCTGTTCTCCAGGCCCCTCGACCTGGAGTCCACTGGGGGACAGTCAGTGGACGAGAGCCCATCCTCGTTCATGGGTATGTTTCGGCTCATCTCAGAGTCTACTGGGATGAAGCCTGAACCTGTGTCAAAGCGGGCTAAGTATCCACTCACGGAGATACTGGACCGAGGGGATTCTCCAACGGAGGCCTTTCCGGTGGCTGAGGCCATTGTTGGCCCAGCTCTGGAGTTATGGCAGCGGCCGGCTTCTTGTCCGGCTCCTTCGGCCAGGATGGCCAGGAAGTATGTGGTCCCCACTGGCTCACTCTCTGGGTTTTCTGAGCACCCCTCGGTGGAGGGGCTTGTGACCGACAGTGTTTTCCGGTGTTCCGGAAACGCTTGGGATGTGGACAAGCCTCCCGACAAAGAGTACAAAAAACTGGGCTACGCCGGGCGTAAAGTCTACACTGCATCCTCCTTAGGCCTTCGTCAGGCCAGTTCGGCCGTACTGATGGCACACTTTTCCCACGCCCTTTTGGGCTCCCTGGATGAGGTGATTCCTCATCTCCCGGCTGACCTCCAGACTACGGTCAAGCAGGTGCGGGATCAGGGAAGGGCGGTGGCAAAACAGCAGCTCCAAACAGCTCTTGACATTGGAGACTCTTGTGCCCGGTCAGTAGCGGCCACAGTGGCCATGCGCCACAGAGCTTGGCTGCGGATCTCCACCTTTACGGCGGATACCCAGCACAAGCTGGCAGACGTACCCTTCCTGGGTACCGACTTGTTCGGTCCCGGGGTGGAGGGTCATTTGCAGAGGATCGAGAAGTCCAATGCCACCTTGGACTCAGTCACGTCTGCCCAGAAGGACAAAGGCTGCCAGCAGCAGCGTAAGCCCTTTCGACATTCTGCCCCTGCGGCATGTCCAGCCCAGCAACACCAGCAACAGGGCCAGCAGTCTCGCACTTGGCACCCCAAAGCCAAGCCTGCAGCTTCCTCCAGCAGGAAGCCGGGAGAAAAAAGCCCAGGAGGTCCCATGGCCGGTCCTTCCTCCAAGCCTGTCCAGTGACGGGTTGAGGGGTGTCACCCCCACCCTCGTCACTCCCCCCTGGGTTCCCCCCATGGGGAGACGACTCCGCCCCTTCCTTTCCGCCTGGTCCGCTATCACCATGGACCGCTGGGTGCTGGAAGTGGTGGGAAGGTCTGCCTCTGGAATTCGAGCAGGCCCCACCCTGCGAGCCCGTCACCCACGGGGAGCTCTGAGTCAGCCTCTCTGTCGGCTCATCGGGCCAGCATTGCCTGCTCCTCCAAAGGAGTAATCAGGGAGGTGTGGATCCTCCACCAGACCCAGGGTTTGTGTCCAGGTATTTCCTGGTCCCAAAACGGATGGAGGGCTGGCGCCCCATTCTAGGCCTATACGACCTGAACAAGTTCCTAAGGTCTCGAACCTTCAGGATGGTCACTCTGGCTCAGATCATTCCATCCTTGGAACGAGGCATGTGGTTCTGTTCTCTGGACCTCCAGGATGCGTTCTTTCATGTCCCAATCCGTCCGTCCCACCAGCGATTCCTCTGCTTCAGGGTGGAGGGGTCCCTTTACGAGTTCCGGCCATGCCCTTCGGCCTCTCTCCAGCTCCCAGGGTCTTCACCAAATGCATGGCAGTGGTGACAGCATTCCTCGCGGTGCCGAAGTGTCGGGTGTACCCTTACCTGGACTGACTGGCTGATTGCAGCCCCTCAGGCCGGACGTGAGCCGGTCCAGGATCTGGCCCTCAAGTCTGCTCTCAGATTGGCCAGCGCAGGTGATTCAATTCATTGGGGCAGAGCTCGACTCTTCGAGCCAGAGCACGGCTCCCGACAGGGCCGAGGTTCTTTCCTCCTTTGCCCAATCATTTCTGGTTGGGCAATTGCGCCCTGCCCGGGACTTCCTGGGCCTCATGGCAGCCTGCACCAGCGTGGTCTGTTGGGTCCGTTGGCACATGCGTCCCCTTCAATAGGGACTGGCCGGCCAATGGTCACAGCACTCTGGTCCTCTGGACCAGCCAGTGGCAGTGACCCAGGAGATGTGGAACGCTCTCCAGTGGTGGATCATTCCAGCTCATCTGCAGGAGGGCATCCCGTTTGTCCTCCCCGAGCTGAAGGTCACTCTAACGACCGATGCCTCTCTGATGGGTTGGGGTGCCCATCTGGGGGAGCACAGAGCGCATGGCCTCTGGTCCCCTCGGGAGTCCCGATGCCATATCAACCTGCTGGAGCTTTGAGCGGTCCGACTAGCCCTCACTGCCTTCGCTCCGTTTGTACAGGGTCAAGTGGTCCAGGTCCAGATGGTCAATACCACGACCATGTACTACCTAAACCACCAGGGCAGGACGTGCTCCTTGCCCCTGTGCAAGGAAGCTCTCCGCACTTGGTCCCTCGTGAGCAGTCTGGAGGCGGATCTCGTAGCCATTCATGTGGCAGGAGCCTCCAATACTCTGCCCGATGCCCTAAGCCAGATAGGGGCTGCATCTCACGAGTGGTCACTCCTGCCGGAGGTAGTACACGATCTCTTCTCCCACTGGGGTACACCTCAGGTGGACCTGTTTGCCTCCAGAGAGAATGCAAAGCTGAGGCTGTTTCATGCCCGGCCCCCTCAGCAGGGCTCACTGCAGGGGGATGCCTTCTTGAGGCTGTGGACCCTGGGCCTCTTCTATGCCTTTCCCCCATTTCCCTTGATCCACAAGGTGCTCCTCAAAGCGAGGAGGGACAAGGTGCAGGTGATTCTGGTAGACCCAGACTGGCACCGCCAGTTCTGGTATCCAGATCTCCTCAGCCTCAGCTCCAGGCTCCCGAGGTGGCTTCCAGCCCGCCCGGACCTGATCTCAGTCAACCAGGGGAAGGTTCTCCAACCGGACCTTCAATCCCTGCACCTGACGGCCTGGTTCCTGAGCGGCTAGAGTTCCAGGCCTTGGGTCTTTCCGACGAGGTCCTCAACATTGTTGAGGCATCCCGAAGGAGTCGACCAGAAAATGCTACGCCTTCAAATGGAAGAGATTCTCCATTTGGTGTCAGGATAAGGGGTTGGACCTTCCTCCTGTTCCTTGGCCAGCATTCTGGACTACCTATGATCCTTTCTCAGCTAGGGGCTTGAGGCAGCAACCTTAAGGTGCACCCACATGGCAGCCATCTCTGCTTGCAGGGCGGGCGGGAAGCAGTCAGTGGCACACACAGGAGAAGGTGGTCGGGAGCTTTTCAAAGGTCTTGATCATATATCCCCCTCTCTGGTTGAGAACCTCCACCTCCGTGGGATCTACTGCTGGTATTGGCTAAGCTCATGGGCAAGCCATTCGAACCAATGCACAGGTGTGACATCTCTCACCTGTCGTGGAAGACCGCCTTCTTGGTGGCTATCATGTCAGCCAGAAGGATGGGAGAGCTCCAGGCGCTTTCCATCGAGTCTCTCTACCTGGTCTTCCACAGGGACAAGGTTGTCCTGCACCCCCAACCGAAATTCCTTCCGAAGGTGGTGTCAGAGTTTCACCTTAACCAGGTGTTGACTCTGCTGGTGTTCTGCCCCAGTCACACCTCAGAGGCTGAATATCGGCTCCATACTCTGGACCCCAAAAGAGCGCTCTCTTATTGTAAGGAGCGAATGGCTGAAGTTCGGGGAGAGGTTCACCAGCTGTTTGTCACCTACGCTGAAGCGGCACCTGGCAGACCTGCAGCCAAGCGGACGATTGGCAGGTGGGTCACCTCCTGCATAGATCTCTGCTGTAGACTGGCGGGCATGGAGCCTCCCAAAGGGATAAGAGCTCATTCTACCCGCCATACTGCTGCTTCGGTGGCTGCTTCCAGGGACGTCCCTATCCAGGAAATCTGCAGGGCTGCTGCCTGGAAGTCAGCACACACCTTCATTACCCATTACCACATCGACCTTGAGTCACGCTGGGATGCTGGTTTTGGGGACCTCGGTTCTCCAGTCCTTGTTTCCTAAATAGGGGGTGTGCGCCTTGCCTCCCTCCTGCCAGAGAACTGCTAGGAGTCTGCCAAGAAGTGTGGATTGAACAACATATCCATGTCCCTAGAATACTGGGTTACTCACCTGTAACAGGAGTTCTAGGAATGGTATATGTTGTTCATCCACACGACCCACCCAACCTCCCCGGTTTCGACGCACAACCTGGCTTCCAGCGGGCTAGATCTGGTGTCATGGGGCGGAGCCGAGAGCTTTATCACCTGGGTGGGTGGGAGGAGCCAGCTTGAAGACCTTCTGGTAAGATTTAAAGTGGCAAGGTACCTGCCAAGAAGTGTGGACGAACAACATATACCATTCCTAGAACTCCTGTTACAGGTGAGTAACCTGTATTTTTGTATATCTGCTGTTTCCTTATTGTTTGCCAACTCTCCATCCTTATTAGTAAATGGTCCAATTTTATGTGGAGCATTTTATTTTTGTTTGTTTTTGCTGTTTATGTATGTGTAAAAGGATTTATAATTATTTGTTACCTTTGATGCTAATATCACCTCATAGTTTAACTTAGCTCTTTTAATTTCCTTTTTTACCTTTGCTACCATATCCCTATAGCATTTATTTGTTTTCTGGTTTGGCTTTCGCTTGAATTCTTTATATTTTTTGGTTTTTTGTGTTTTTTTTTTTTTTATGATCCTGTTACGCTATCTTGGTGTAATTCTTTTGTTACCAGTCCCTTTCTTCTTAGGTTTATGTGAAACCGTTACCTCTTGGATTTTGTCTAATAATATTTTCCATAGTTCATTTACACTTTTATTTTGGAATTCTGTTTCCCATTTCCATTCTTTTGATGTCCTCTCTTATGGACCCAAAATCTGCCCATCTGAAATTTTAGCTTATAACTTATACTGGTTTCCTTATTTATTTCCTGTATAGTGAAAAAGATTGTGTTATGATCTCCATTGCTTAATGGTGCTCCCACTTCTATATCTACAACACCCTCACCCATGTTTGTCAGAATAACATCCAATGTATTGCTACCTCTAGTATGTTGTAATACTTTCTGTTCTAGTCCTAACTGGTCGAGGACATCCAAGAAATCCCTTTCAGTTTTAGTGTTTCCTTTCATTTCTTGCCAATTTATGCCAGGCATATTAAAGTCCCCCATCAATATTATTTATTTGGCTGGGTCCAATCCAGCCATATGGTTTAATAGTATAGTACTATTTTCTGGCGAAGTTGATGGAGGTCGATAAACCAATCCTAAGTTTATTTTAGTTAGGGTCTGGGGTATTAATTTTAACCACAATATTTCTAAATTGTTTTGGCCTAAGACTACATCCTCACATTTTAATGATTCTGCAACGTAAATTGCAACCCCACCACCTCTCCTATGTATTCTTGATTTGGAAAAAAAGATTATACCCCATTATGTTTTTGTCCCACACATCATCCTTCTCCCACCAAGTTTCAGTAATTAGAGCTATCTGTACGCTGTTTGTTTCTAGGAGGAACTTGAATTCATAACATTTATTGTCTAGGCTCCTAGCATTGATAAGGACCCCTTTTTACCCTTGATTGTACTGCTCATCTTTTGTTAGTTTTAATAAGTTATTATTCTCTGATCCCCCCCTCCTTTTTCCAGTTTAAATGAAACCTAGCCACTTCTTTCATTTTTTCCCCCAATATTCTTGTTCCCATTTTGTTGAGATGGAGTCCGTCTTGTTTGAACAGGGCTTTACTCTGAAATGTCTTTTCATTATCCTTGAAGCAAACATTATGTGCAACACAAAATGATCTTGTCCAACAATTTATATTTCTTTATTCTTGTATTCATAATGTCCATGTATTGGTAGTATACCCAACATTATCACCTCCCCATTTTTTCCTCTATTCTGTTAACTAATGTTTTTATGTTTTTTTGAATTTCTGCATCCTTACTCTTACCTATGTTATTTACTCCTACGTGGAGTATTAGTAGGGGGTTTACTGTATTTTCCGTTAACCCTTCCAGCATAATGTCGATTATCTGACAACCTAACTCCTGGTAGCGTACTCACTGTAGTGTTGTGCTTTCTACCCTCACATACTATCAAGTCTATGCCTCTTGTAATTGAATCCCCTATCATAAGAATGGCCCTGGTATGGGGGTCATTTGTTTCCTGTTTTATTATTAAAGAGGTGTTTGGGTTTATGTTCCTTTTGGGCTTGTCTTTACTATTTTGATTTGTTGAACACTCTTTTCTTTCCAAGATTTCCTGCTCATAATTTACTGTCCTGCTTCCTAACATACTTATTTGTTCAGATCTGTTGTATAGTTCAGTGGGAGCGTTGTTATGCGTTTGACTGCTTCTGTGTTTTATTTGTCGTGTCCCAACTTTAGCCCAATCTTCTACTGGCTCCTCCTTTTCAGTTTCATCTTTTGAGCTATGTGCTGGATTACAACTCATGTTTTGCACTTGTTAGCGATTGTTTCACCTTCGTGCACATCCTCAGTCATGGGATCAATAAATTTTTCCTTTCTCTTTTTGTTTCTAAGCATTCCAGTAAGTTGGCTACTTCTTCCTTAAGAGTATCCACTAATAAACATTTATCACACTTAAATTCTTCAGTCCGTATTTCCTCTGTGAACATTTGACATGTTGTACATGCTGTCATGCTTTTCTTAACAGTTTTCTTTCCTTTTTTTTGAGCCATATCTGTATTCCCACTTGTTTCAAACAACATGAAGTCTTGCTGTATTCTGACAATAGCAGTGAGTCCCAACCTTCGAACTGCCCTGGAGATGAAAGAGTTAACTTTCCATGCCAGGCATGGAACGCTGAGCTCGAGCTCAGTTGAGACTCTGTCTGTTGCTGTTTGAACTCAAACCTTCAGATTCTTTACTCCGCATCACTGAACAGTCGCTCCGGAGATTTCTCCTTTGCTCGGTTCAATTTTTTGGTTAAAGTCCGTTTTTCTCAGTTTCCAACCGAATTTAAACTGCAACCTGTCGGTTCAGTCTCTGTCTGTGGTATTCGTGAGTACTAGATAGGTTATTTTGATTTTCTATTCTGTGTAGAACTTGTAAACGTTTCATCGGTTCGCTTGAACCGATCAGGTTGTTTAAAAATCTTTATTTCTACTGTTAGAGTGTGGTTACCGGTTCTTATCGGTTCTAAAAAAAATGGATTTTACTACGTCTTTTTCCACGACCTGTAACACGGTCAGGAACCGATAAGAGGGTCTTGCCTGGTGGTTTGCCATTAAAAGGGTAAGTTTTGTTAGGACTGGCACCATGTCTGAGAAACCCAAAAGAAAAACCGGGCCCACTGGGTTTCAACACTGTAGTGTGTGTGGGGAAGTCTTTGCTAAGGCTGACCCCCACACCACCTGTGTTTATTGTCTGGGGTTTGACCACCTCAATTCAGACTGCCAGATTTGTAAAAATTTTCCTGCAGCTACCCTAGAAAAGAGAGTTGGTAGGCTCAGGGAAAGGGAGGCCAAAAAGTCCGCTGACCCGGATGGCCAGCCCGGTTCGGTTCAAACCGAACCAGAAGGAGTGCCCTCTGACCAGGGCGAAACTTCTTCAGCAAAAGGAGAACCAATTCCGAGGAGTCGGTTCCAGTTAAGAGAACAAGAAGGGAAAAATCAGCCGGTGTGGATCCAAAAGTTTTCTCCAACCGCTGATGAAATAGCCAAAGCGATAAAAATTGTGCAGTCGCTTTCCCTGGTTCGACCGAACTGGCACCATCAGGAAGGCGCTTTATTCGGCCGGTTCGGATTATGATTTGGAGGAATTTTATGAACCGGAGGAGGAGGAAGGAGAGTATGAGGAAAGTGAATGTGATTATGAAAGTCTGGATGTGCCCATTGACCCGGACATCTCCCAGACAGACCTTCAGGAGTGTCTCTCCTAGGCTTTCTGAGTCCCTCCATTTCATGTTTTACAAGAAAGTGGCTGAAACCCTTCAGCTTCCTATGGAAGAAGCTGTGGATGACCAGGAGGAGCCTGACTATGTGGAAATGATGGATATCCCAGAGTCCAGGAGGCTGTCTATTCCTTACACAAGTCTTTGGGAAACAGACATTTAAGATTTTGAAGACTCTAATTCTATACCTCCTGTGGATAAAAGAATGGACAAGAGGTATACTCTGTCAGGCTCAGATACGGAGTTCCTTACCCAGCAATGCAGCCATGTTGGAGTAGTGCAGGCTACAGCCTGTGATAAGGCTAATATACCCTTGGATTCACACCCCCCAGATAAGAACTCCAGGAGGATTGATGCCATGGCAAAGAAACAGTACATGGCAGCATCCTTGACACTCAGGCAGTCCAATTATATGGCCTATACAGCTAGATATCAGAAATCTAGTTGGGACACTGTCATGACTTTAGCTAAACAGGTCCCTGGCCAGCTTGCCAAGGAGCTGGAGCAGGTGGCTGCTGATGGTATTGAGGCATCCAAGGTGCAATTCCATGCTGCAGTGGACTCCAATGATGTTTCATCTAGAGCAGGGGTTCTCAAATGGTGAGGCCCCAACCTGTTCCAGGGGAGGCTCAAGCAAGTCTGAAAAAGTGCAGTATTTAAATTTTGAGTTTTATATATTTTGTGTGAAGAGACGAAGCAAACTGAAAGAGGATAATAGTAGGTGAATTTTATGTATTTATTTACTAATAGTTGATAAGGGAGGGTGAATGAGCCAAGGCTCATTTCAGGTGTACCTGGGGAAGGGTAGGGAGTGAATACATTTCAAAAGGTAACTGCAAAACAATCAAGAAATACACAATGAACAATAGCGTAAACAAATATGAACAATAAACTAATAATGAGTGGTGGTAATTGATCAATTTGCAGACTGTTGGCAGAATAGCCCAAATACAAGGGTTGAGCACAGAAGTGCTAACAGCAATAGCAAGAAGGAGCAAAGTAACCAGAGAAGTTGCTTAGGAGCAGGGAAGGAGGGGGAGAGGCAAAGTATGTAGGAAGGTAATTTCATATAGAGAGGAAACAGAGAAAGTAGTCTGACCCATAAAGGTACTGCAACAAGGGATAACAATGGTTCAAGAATGAAATTAGCAGAGCAAATAGGCTGGCCTGTTTTGGGGGGGGGGGTTACAATAAGCTGAATAATAATGTGTATTTTTTATTTATTTGTTATTCAGATAACACCTTTGAGCAAGGAGCTCTTTTTCAAAGGTTCCACGTCAGTATAAGAAAAAGAACTGAATGTGAGCCAAGTACTCAAAGGGGTTTCAATTTATTCATAGTGTAGTACGCAAAGTACAGTATGTTATTTTTCTTTGGGGAGGCCCAAGACTATTTCAATTTTTGGGGGAGGCTCAAAATCTTTTTCATGGATTTGGGGAGGCTCACTGTGACAAAGTCTAAGAACTATTGATCTAGAGTCATGGCTACGTCTGTGGCCCTTCGTAGGATGGCTTGGCTCAGATGCACTAGCCTGTCTCAGGATACCCAGACTAAGGCCATGGATTTTCCTGTTGTGGGTAATTCTCTGTTTGGGGAGCAAACAGAGAACTACATGAAGAAAATGGATGAATACAGTACCACCTATAGGAGTGCTCAGGCCAAGGAAAGGCAAGCCACTCCTCAGAGGCAGCATCCCAGGGGCAGGGCAGGCTTTCAGGCCTTTCTACCAAGCCCAGGCCTCCTCTTCTGCCTATGCTCAGAGGGGGTTCTTTAGAGGGAAAGGCAGAAGGGGTACAAGCAGACCTGCTTCCACCCCTCAGCCTAAACCCCCTGCCAAACAGGCACCCTGATGGGGTTGCCAGGGCCGATTCTTCACCTGTAGGGGGCAGACTGGCTTACTTTGTCCAGGACTGGAAGTCTTTAACATCAGACAAATGGGTCCTGGCAGTAGTAAGCCAGGGACTGGTTCTCAGCTTCAAAAAATTTCCAAAGATGAGAACCAGATCCTTTCCACCTGCAAATCCTTCAGAGGCACTTGTCCTAGAGGGAGAGGTCTCTCTTCCTTCTTGGCTCTCAGAGCTGTAGAAAGGGTTCCACCCCTGCACCAAGGGAAAGGATTGTACTCCAGGTACTTCCTCACTCCCAAAAAGACAGGAGAATGGCGGCCCATCCTGGATCTCAGGTATTTAAACAAGCACCTTTTAAAGCCAAAGTTCAAAATGGTGACTCTGGAATATCTTACCTTTCTAAGGCCAGGGGACTGGCTAGTCTCCTGGACCTCAAGGATGCCTATTTCCATATTCTCATCAGAAGCTCCCATCGAAAATACCTCAGGTTCGAGCTGCCCTCAGGCCACTACCAATTCAGAGCAATGCCCTTCGGCCTAACCTCTGCTCCAAGGGTGTTCACAAAATGCCTGGCAGTAGTAGTTGCTTCCCTAAGAAGGCAAAGGATTGCCATCTTCCCATATTTGGATGACTGGCTCATAGTGGGCCAGTCCCCAGACCAAGTCAGGTTACACCTACAGATAACTCAGCAACTGCTCACCTCTCTAGGTTTCCTTCTGAATCTTCCAAAGTCAGTTCTAGAGCCTGTTCAGCTCCTCACCTTCATAGGCGCAGAGCTAGATACAGAAAAGGCCAGAGTCTTCCTTCCCCTGGACAGGGCAAGGACCCTTATCACACTGGCCTCTTCATTCACCCTACAGGTGTGTCGACCAGCAAGGCATTTTCTGCAGCTCCTGGGGCACATGGCTGCTTCTACAGCAGTGGTGCAGGGAGCAAGATTTCAGATGAGGGACATTCAGTTCCATTTGAGAGCCTTTTGGTCTCAGAAAAAGGATCCTCTGACCAAACTGATACCAGTGACTCGAACCCTGATCCAGGCCTTGCAGTGGTGGCAGGATCAGGACAATCTAAGACAGGGAGTTCCCTTTGTCACTCAGTCTCACTCTTTAATCCTTACTACAGATGCCTCCCTCTTGGGGTGGGGGGCCCACTTGGGAGACCTGACCACCCAAGGGTTGTGGTCCCTTCAGGAATCTCTGCTTCACATCAATCTGTTGAAACTCAGAGCGGCGTTTCTAGCATTTCAAGCTTTTTCCAGGTCTGTTCAGAACAAAGTTGTTCAGATCAGGACAGACAATACCACCACAATGTGGTATATCAGCAAGCAAGGGGGCACTCGGTCTTCGGCCTTGTGCACAGAAGCAATGAAGTTGTGATCTCTGGCCTGTTGCCTGAACACCTCCCTTACAGCAGTACACCTCCCAGGCAAGGACAATGTCCTGGCAGATGCTCTCAGCAGGATATCTCAGGGCCATCACGAATGGTCTCTGGATCCCCTGGTTTTGGAGGTGATCTTCTCCAGATGGGGCACCCCACAGATAGATCTTTTTGCAGCCCCAGACAATCACCAACTTCCCCTTTTTTGCTGCAGGCCCC
Source organism: Neoceratodus forsteri (assembly GCA_016271365.2). NCBI lineage: Eukaryota > Metazoa > Chordata > Ceratodontiformes > Ceratodontidae > Neoceratodus > Neoceratodus forsteri. The sequence goes on from CM028131.1 coordinate 1,320,561,343, forward strand.
AAGTGTTGGGCTCAGTCCCCCTGGATGCCCTGGTTCTCAGTTGGGAAGGGAAGTTCCTGTATGCTTTTCCCCCCTTCCCTCTCCTGTTCAAGGTGCTAGTCAAAATCAGGTCTCAACCCTGCAAGGTGATTCTGATTGCTCCAGACTGGGACAGACAGCCCTGGTACCCTCTCCTGTTGTCCTTAGCAGTCAACCTTCCCCTGTCTCTTCCCAGGAATTACATCCTGTTAACCTGTGCTCAGGGGAGGGTTTGGTACCCGAATCTCAGATCTCTCAATCTCAAGGCCTGGCTCTTGAAGAGTTAGAGTTTGCTGATTTACACCTCTCTCAAGGTGTTATGGATATCCTAAAGGCTTCTAGGAAGACTTCCACCAGAACTACTTATAATTCCAAATGGAAAAGATTCTCCATATAGTGCTCTGGGAAGCATATTTCCCCAGAGTCTGCTGAACTGCCCACAGTCCTTGACTATATGGTCCATCTGAATAGTTTGGGACTCAGACCAGCTACACTAAGGGTGCATCTGGCAGCTGTCTCTGCTTTTCTTTTAGCAGGTAAGCCCTCTTCTCTTTCAGCTCACCCTGTATTCTCCAAGTTTTTCAAGGGATTGTTTCATACCAATCCGCCATTCAGGGACCCTGCCCCTGCTTGGGACCTTAATGTTTGCATTGCTCAGCTTATGCAACCCCCTTTTGAGCCTTTGTCCTCAGCAGAGCTTAAGTACTTGACTTGGAAAACTGTGTTCCTGGTGGCAATCACTTCTGCCAGGCGCATAAGCGAGTTGCAAGCCCTGTCAGTGGAGCCTGATTTTATCTCTTTCCATAGAGATAAGGTGGTCCTCAGGACTAACAGGAAGTTTTTACTTAAGGTGGTTTCAGACTTCCACCTTAACCAATCTGTTTATCTCCCTGTGTACTTCACTGACCATTCCTCCTCTGGTGAGAGGAGGTTGCACAGTTTGGATGTGAAAAGAGCCCTTAGCTACTACATAGAACATACCAAGGGTCACAGGTTTGACTCCCTCCAACTGTTCCTCACTTATGGTGAGGTTGGTAAAGGAAAACCTACCACTAAAAGATCCATTGCAAGGTGGATTGTCTCTTGCATTCAATTTTGGTATGAAAAACTATGTAAGATTCCACCCTCAGGCCTGAGGGCACACTCTACCAGAGGTACAGCTGCTTCCCTGGCTGCTGCCAGGGATATTCCTATCTTAGAGATATGTCAAGCAGCTACCTGGAAAACAGTTCACACTTTTACCAAGCATTACTCTCTGGATATCCAGGCTAGGAGTGATGCTCGGTTTGGCACAGCTGTGCTTCAGAGCCTATTTCCTAAGTAGGTTCTGTCCCTCCTCCATGGAGGTACTGCTTGGTAGTCTGCTATTGTCAGAATACAGCAAGACTTCATGTTGTTTGAAGAAAAATTACTCACCTTAGTAATGTTGTTTCTTCTAATGGAGTCTTGCTGTATTCTGACCTCCCCGCCTTCCCCTCTCAGAACCTTTGTTTTTGGGATGTGGGTTGGCAGTAGCAGTGTTGGCACTCAGGAGGTGCCCCACCTTTTTTATTATCACCCTCTTTTCTTTGGGTGAGTGGGTGTTGTGTTTATTTCATTTTTTGGGTTTCCTGACTTGAGTCTTTGTTTTGGGACCAAAAAATCTGTTATTATATTTAGTAGCCAGTTGGCTAGTGTAGGTTTACAGCTTCCACACAGGACCTCAGTGAGTTTAGCTCATAAAGATCTGACGGTTTGAGTTCAAATAGCAACAGACAGAGTCTCAACCGAGCTCGAGCTCAGCGTTCCATGCCTGGCATGGAAAGTTAACTCTTTCATCTCTGGGGCAGTTCGAAGCTTGGGACTCACTGCTATTGTCAGAATACAGCAAGACTCCATTAGAAGAAACAACATTACTAAGGTGAGTAATTTTTTTCTTCACGCACACTGATATGTTTATGATTTTACTTTATAGTCTTCCTATTTTCTTCGCCAATGTTTTATGCTCCTTTGTGTCCCACACCTCCGCGTCCTCCGCGGACACAGCAGACACGCGCAGGTGTGCATGTCTTTGTGCGTGTCTCTACGTGCTGTGCCATGCGCCCTACTCGGCTCACCCTGCTCGCCACAGGGCTCTAATTTAATGTGCCTGTAGCCCTGGAAGTTGTAATTTGGGACTGTGAGTTACTTGCTAGTGCAATGCACCCAAAAAAGCCTAATATGCATATATTTTGTTAAAAAAAGGCCTTCCATAGAAGCCCCAAAGTACTGCAGCTTCAATAAAATGTATTTTAAAATTCCACTTGCTAGATTCTGAGAGTTGTAGTTCGGCTGAATCTCTTGAACTACACTCTCACTCTTCCTGGTTCCGTTCTAACCAAGGCTCCAATTCCCTCTTAAAGTATCCCACACAAACACAGATGTTGCATATCTTTGTTACATATATTTCACTCTACATCTCCAGTAAGGATATTTGATGCCTGTGCCACAGAGTGATTTTATGATCTAAGCGCCCCCTCGCCACAGGGCTGTAATTTAATGTGCCTGTAGCCCCAGAAGTTGTACCTGAACAACTGGTTGATTGCCTGCCTGTCCAGGCAGGAAACAGAACAGACAGTGGCCACTGCCTCTCAGTTTCTTACCTCAGTGGGGGTCTTGCTGAACCTCCAGAAGTCTCAGATCCAACCCTTTCAGCAGCTGCTGTCCATAAGAGCTCTTCCAGATATATCACAAGGCCCAGGCCTCTCAGTACAAGACTGTGCAAGCCCACTCCGTGTAATGCATGCTGGGTCCATAGCCTCCTCAGTGTTCACTGTGCCCTTGGTATGGTTGCATATCAGGATGACTCAGTGGATGATCAGTGTACAGTGTTCACAGGCATCGCACCCTCAGAGTTACCCCATTCAGGTGATCAAGCCCCTTGTTCGGTCACTCACATGGTGGTCAGTGAAGAACAATCTCATCCAGGGCTTTCCCTTCTCCCAGCCAAAGCCTCTGGTGACTTTCACAATGGATGCCTCCCTGTTGAGGTGGGGGGGGCTCACTGTCAGGGCCTCCAAACACAACATGTCTGGAACCCATCAGAGACTCTTCTCCACATCAATGAGTTGGAAATGCGAACTGTCTTGTATAGCCTGAGAGCCCTAGTGGACTCTGTCAGCCACAAAACAGTCCTCCTCCAGACAGACAAATCTCTGCTTTGCACTAAATCAGAAAACAGGGAGGAGCTCACTCATACCTTTTCTGCAAGGAGATGATGAGAGTGTTGGAATGGTGCCTGGAGCAGGGGATTCTGCTCCAGAACAATTTGTCATTCAGGAGTCCATAACACTCTGGCAGATGAGCTCGGACAAACAGTGGCCAATCTTCATGAGTGGTCATTAGCTCCATATGTTGTTAGGTCACTGTTTGAGTGGGGTACCCAAGATGTGGACCTTTTTTTGTCCCCACCCAATGCCAGACTGCCTCAATAGTGCTCCAGAAATCCAGGCATAGCTCTTTCTGTCAGGATGCATTCAGACTGCAATGGCAAAATCTGTTTCTGCATGCATTTCCCCAAATCCCTCTCATGCAGAGGGTATTGCTTAAATTGAAGGTGCAAGGGGGTGAGATGATACTAGAGGCCCCTTCCTGGCCTTGACAGATATGGTTTCCTCTGAACAGATTATCAGTCAGCAAACTGAGGGTTCTTCCACTCAGGATAGATTTGCTGACTCAGGATCACGTGGTCCATCCCAACCTGCATTCACTTCGTCTTCAGGCCTGGCTCCTGAAGAGATGAAAATGAACAGGTACAAGGTATCTCAGAGGGTCTCTGAAATACTTTTGGCTTCACGTAAGCCTTACACTAGGAAGACATACACAGCCAAACAGAAAAGATTTTTCCATATGATGCTCCATAATCCCAGTGGACCCCTTTGGATGCCCATCTGATAAGGTTCTGGAGTACTTACTAGACCTTTATGATTCTGATTTCCAGTATTCAACAGTAAAGGTCCACCTTTGTGCGCTGTATCTGCATATCATGAGCCTGTCGGTTCCCTCTGCCTGGCACAGCTGTCAGTATTCAAGAGGTTCCTTAACAGCATTTTGCACACAAGACCTCTTGTCAGGAAGCTGTTTTCTGCCTGAGATATCAACCTTGTGCTGGATATCCTCACTCACAAGTCTTTTGAGCCCCTTGCATTGTGTGACTTGAAGTTTTTAACTTGGAAAGCAACATTTCTAGTGCCATCACCTCTGCTCGCAGTGTGTCTGAAATCCATGTCCTGGTCACAGATCATCTGTATATTGTTTTCCATAATGACAAGGTAGTTCTCTGTACACACCTCAGGTTTCTGCCAAAAGTGGTGATGGGATTCCATCTTAGCTAGCCCCTAGTGCTGCCCACCTACTTTGCCCACTCCCAACATGAAGGCGAATGCACTCTTCACTCAGTGAGGGTCCTTTGATTTCATTTGGACAGTACTAAGGACTTAAGATAATCCAAACAGCTTTTTGTCTCCTTCAGTCCCAACCAGAAGGGACAGCCTGTTACAATCAAGTACATTTCTGCCTGGATTGTGAATTGTCTTTGCCACTGCTATGCCGTGACTGTGGTTAAGTTAGAGGATAGCGTATGCACCCACTCCATCAGAACGGTTGCCACTTCCAAGGCAGAGATATGCTTTGTGCCTGTTGTAGATATTTGCAGGACTGCAACTTGGAGCACAGTGTATACTTTTACTAAGCACTATGCCCTGGATATCCATGCCAGGCAGCATGCCACCTTCAGCAGGACAATCCTGAATGGTGTACTATCCTGCGTAAGCTCTCGGCTCCTACTTCCCTAGTCCAGGGGACTTTGTCTGAGCTTGGCACTCTGACCCACTAGTGTGAATCAGTGGTGAAAATTGATTCCTGAAAGGTACGAAAATTATATACTCACCATAATTTTTGATCTTCTAGGAACATCTCCACCACTGATTCACATGCCCGCCCACCATCCCTTGGACTTACTCCAGGATATTGTGTTGGTCTTCACCACTTTATATTTGGTTTAGGTTGTGAAGACACTGTGTTACTGGTTTGGTGAACCTTTTTACATGGGCCATCAGAGTTATTTTATGCCCTTAGGTTAAGTGCATAGGAACTTGTTAGATTATGCTGCATGTCCTCAGTAAAAAAGGTGTTGAAGCAGTTGAGGGCTGGTGTGAGGTAAGCTTGTGCCCACAAGTTAAGCCTTGTGGAGCCATGCATGCATGCAGCTGACCTCGGCGTCAGCCCTCTGAAAAGGTCTGGCTCCTATGGTGTCATAGCACCTCCGGTTCAGACCCACTTATATGAATCAAAAGTGATGATATTCCTAGAAGATCAAGAATTATGTTGAGTATGTAATTTTCATTTTTACTCCCATTGTTTCTTGGTACCAAAAGAATCAGGGGACATGTGCCCCAATCTCGACTTCAGAAATCTGAACAAGTACATGAACTGATAAAAATGTAAGATGATTTCTCTGGGATCATCAGGATTGGCTAGCATTACTGGATATGCAGGATGAGTACCATCACATGCTTATGCACCCCAGCCACCACAAGTACCTTTGGTTTTGTGTAGAGGGGCAGCACTACCAGTGCAGTGCAGGAGGAGTTTGTGGAGTTGGGGAGGAGCCTTAGACAAGTAGCACACATGGTAACCTTCTCAGAGGTGCTGCCTGTCTGTGGCATGGGTGAGGCTAGGGTGCTCCTCACCATGGGGTTCAATCAATGGTTGAAAAACTGGTGCAGAGCTCAGGGCTTTGGCTTCATTGGGGACTGGGGTCCACCTGGAGGGATGCAGGCCTATACTGGTGCGATGGTCTGTATCTGTCCAGGAGGGGAACTGGGATCCTAGGTGATAGGTTTAAATGTTTCACTGGCAAGGATTTAAACTAGCCAAGGGGGAGGCACTGAAAAGGAGCATGGAAATCCTAGCCCCCCAAAACATCAGGGTAGTTAGTGACATAAACACCAAGATAAAGAAGTCGATAGGGAGAAGGGCTGGGGTAAATGGAGAAAAAGGCAATGGTAGTAAGGACAGGGATAGAGCAAAAAGAGGTAAGGCCATCAAAAAATGGAGGGTAATGAGTAACAATGCCCATAGTGTAGGTAACAAGCTCCCCGAACTGGTGGCTTTGATGGAAGAGGGATGCCTGGATATCGTGGCAGTCACAGAAACATGGTACACAGAGAACCATGACTGGGATGTCAACATACCAGGGTACACAATCCACAGGAGGCACAGGAAGGGTAGAAGAGGAGGAGGAGTAGCTCTCTACATAAGGGAAGGGATCAAAGCAATGGCACTAAAGGGTAAACAGGGAGGAGAGGCGGCACTGTGGGTCACCCTAGAGACCAGAAATGGCACCACAATCCACACAGGGGTTGTATACAGATCCCTGTCTCAGGGGGAGGAAATGATAGAAGACATCCTTAGGATGGCAGAAAAAGGGGAGATATTGTTGATGGGGGTCCTGAATATGCCAGATGTTAACTGGAGCACCTTTGCTGCAGCCACATCCAAGAGCAGGGTGCTTCTCTATGCCCTACAGAGGGCATGCCTCAAGCAGTTTGTGTTGGAACCCACTGGGAAGGGAGCAATCTTAGACCTGGTACTCTTAAACAGGGACAGAGAGAGGATCTCAGATCTAGAAGTGGGTAGCCATCTGGGAACAAGTGACCACCAAACAGTGTGGTTCACGATAAACACAGCCGCAGAGTCAGGCTATACAAAAGTGAGGGTACTGGACTTTAGGAGGGCTGACTTTGTCAAAATGGGAAAGTGCCTCAGAAAAGCACTAGCAAACAGGCAAGAAGGAGGGGTGGAGGAACAATGGGGAAACATCAAAACTGCCATCGTAGAGGTAACAAGCCTTTGTGTAAAGCAAATAAACAAATTAAAATGAAAGAAAAAAACACTATGGTTCTCAAAAGAGGTGGCGGGGAAGGTTAGGGAGAAAAAGACAGTATTCAGGAAGTATAAGGAAACACAGAGAGGGCAGGACAGAGAACTGTACCAGTTAAAGCAGAAGGAAGCGGGGAAGGCAATCAGAATAGCAAAGGCCGAAACCAAGGAAAAGATAGCCAGCTTGGTTAAGAAGGGGGATAAAACCTTTTATAGGTACATTAGGGAGCAAAGAAAGACCAAGGGAGGGATAGTGAGGCTTAATAAAGGGGAGGGTGGATGGGCAGAGAGGGACAGTGAAAAAGCAGGGATACTGAACAAATACTTCTGCTCAGTATTCACGAAAGAGGAGGAGGGGGAGGTACCTACAGTTGGCAGATTACATAATCAACAGCTCACAATAGATTGGGCCAACACAAATAAACATGACAATTTCTTCTGCATAAGAGCGGCCAAAAAATGGAATTTATTACCTCAGGAGTTGGTTGACTTGACAAACTTTGATACCTTCAAAACAAAATTAGATATATGGCTAAAACTGTCACACCTCAAGCTATGACCCACATGCATGGGGGACAATCTTGATGGTCCTTGAGCCTTCCTTTGTCCTATACAATCCAGTAAATCCAGTACTAATCCAATCCACAGAAGCACTCTAGAAAGGGTTCTGGAAGAACTCCTAAAACTGAAGGTGGACAAAGCAATGGGGCCTGATGGGATTCACCCCAAAATTCTAAAAGAACTAAAGGGAGAGCTAGTGACACCACTGACTATCCTTTTTAACAAATCATGGGAGGATGGGGTGATACCTAAAGACTGGAGGAGGATGGATGTGATTCCCCTTCACAAAAGTGGGAGCAAAGCAGAGGCAGGAAACTACAGACCTGTTAGCTTGACCTCAGTGGTAGATAAAATGATGGAATCACTTCTGAAAGAAAGAATTGTCAAGTACCTAGAGGCCAGCGGAGCACAGGACCCAAGGCAGCATGGGATTCACAGCGGGAAGGTAATGTCAGATGAATCTAATTGATTTCTTTGATTGGGTGACCAAAGTAGTAGACCAGGGAGGGGCTGTGGACATGGCCTACCTAGACTTTAGCAAGGCATTTGACACAGTCCCACACAAAAGATTAATAAACAAATTAGCCAGCCTGGGAGTGGGTCCCAGGGTGGTAGCCTGGGTAAAATATTGGCTGGACAACAGGGCACAGAGGATAATAGTAAATGGAGTCCACTCCAAAGAAAGAGGGGTTACTAGTGGGGTACCGCAGGTTTCAGTACTGGGTCCGGTCCTTTTTAATGTCTTTTTAAGTGACATTGCAGAGGGACTGGAAAGAAAGTATGCCTCTTTGCAGACGACACAAAGATCTGCAACAGGGTTGACACAAGGGGGGGGGTGGAAAGGATGAAAAGGGACTTGGCAAGGTTGGAGGAATGGTCAAAAGTATGGCAGCTTAGATTCAGTGCAAATAAGTGCAAAGTAATACACCCGGAAACAAAAACCCTGGGGAAGAGTGCACAATGGGGGGGGGTATTAACAACACAAATGGAAAGGGACCTGGGGGTAGTCATATCAGATGACCTAAAGGTAAGCAAGCAATGTGAAAAGGCAGTAAGGATGGCTGGGGGATACTGGGATGTATAGGGAGAGGCATCACCAGTAGAAAACAAGAAGTTGTTATCCTTATGTACAGACAGTTGGTGAGACCCCATCTGGAGTATAAGGTGCAGTTCTGGAGACCCCATCTCCGCAAGGACATAGACAGGATGGAGGCAGTCCAGAGAATGGCAATTAAAATGGTGCAGGGTCTGCAACAGAAGCCATATGAAGAAAGACTAAAGGAGCTTAATATGTATACCCTTGAGGAAAGGAGGGAGAGGGGGGACATGATAGAAACTTTCAAGTACCTCAAGGGAGTCAGCAAAGTCCAAGAGGGTAGCATCTTTCAGAAAAATAGGTGTGCAAGAACAAGGGGACACAATCTGAAGATAGAGGAGGGATGGCTCAGGGGCAATGTGAGGACTTTTTTTTCACAGAGAGGGTGGTGGACACATGGAATGGCCTTCCTGAGGAGGTCATGGTGTCAAAGACAGTGGGGGAATTCAAGAATGCATGGGACAGACATAAGGCAATTCTGGTGGGGGTAGGAAGAAGTAGGCTGTTGGTTAACTGGGATCTGCAGCTTATCCAATAGGTAGGGAAATGGGCAGACTAGGTGGGCTAAGCGGCCCTTATCTGCCGTCATAGTCTATGTTTCTGTGTTTACCAGTTCAGAGTCCTACTGTTTGGGCTCTGCGTAGAGCCATTGCAAATCAAGATATATCAACACAAAACAGATTTAGTATTCTAGCAGAAAGAGATGAAAACATCCAAAACCCTGTTACTACTAACACAGAGAAAGTTGAGGTGATCATCCCAGGTGATTCAATAATAAGGAAATGTGATTCAGTAGTATGCCAGCCTGATAAAGCTAATAGGATGCTTTTATTTTATCCAGGTGCAAAAACGACTGACATTCAGGGGATCATACCTAAAGTGATTAAAAAAATCAGATAAACCACAAATTGCAACAATTCATGCTGGAGTTAATGAGGTCAGAGTAACATATGAAAAAGATATATGCCAGAATTTGATTGATATAGCTCAGGAAATAAAACAATTGGGTGCATCTGTTATCATCTCAGGCCTTTTACCAGTTCCAAGGGCAGCATATGAAAAAAAATAAGACAATTGAAAGGATCCATGTACGGCTCAGAAATTGGTCAGCATGGGACAATTATGTCTTTATCGACTCCTGGGACAGCTTCTGTAATACAAGTTTCTTATACAGCAAGGACGGCCTACATTTGAACCAGAGGGGTGCTAATCTTCTGGGAAATCTGATCAAAACTGAAATGGAGTCACTGATTTTAAACTAATTGGATGAGGGAGGGGGTTGTTCATAACAATATGACCTGTTATAATAGGATCCACAGCAGAAAAACCTCAATTAAATGTTTACTAAGTAACACACGTAGTCTGAATAATAAACTTGATGAACTTCAGAGTCTTTTGCAAATAGAAAATATAGATGTTGCATTATTAACTGAAACATGGTGGGATAATAAAGATGACTGGACAAAAAACTTTCCAGGTTTTTGTTTATTCAGACATGATAGAGATAACAGAAGGTGTGGTGGCATTGTAATCTATGATCTACAAATTTAACAATTATAGATATATCACATAAAATAAAAAACAAATCAAGGGAAACAGAAACATTATGGCTACAGATATTTAATAACAATAATAAGAAGTTTATTCTAGGCTTGTGCTATAGACCCCTGGATTCATCTGCTGAAATAAACCAGGAGGTTATAATTGAAATTTACAAAGCACTTGAACTTGGAAAGGTAGTTCTAGCCGGAGATTTTAATTACCCTGATATTAAGTGGACTACAAATACATCCTCTACAAAAAATAGTAGAGAATCCTTGGATACTTGTTTAGAAAATAATTTAACTCAGCATGTGCAGTATCAGAACCTACAAGACAGGAAAATATTTTAGATCATCTTATTTCATCAGAAGATATTAATATCACAAATTGCAAGGTTGAGGCCACAATTGGTAATAGTAATCATGCCACTGTAATGTTTTCCATTAATGACCACTTACAAATGTTAAAAGGATGAACTGAGATCGATTTATACAAAACAGCTAATATTAGTGGCATTAATGATGATTTAAATAAAATTGACTGGGATGCTGTATTAGCGGACAAGTCCACTGAAGACACCTGGGAGTACATAAAAAATACAGTTCATAGAATTATGGACAAACATGTTAAACAAATTAAAAAATATAATCATAAAGGAATTAAACTGAAATGATTAAACAAAAGTATTATTAGATTAATAAAAAAGGAAAACAAGGTGTATGGTAATTATAAAACACATTTCTAAAAAAAACTGGAAAAACTTTAAACTAATACAAAGGAAATGTAAAAATAAAACAAATAAAGCAAAAAGGAATTTTGAATTAAAGCTAGCATCATCTGCAAAGAAAACAAATAGCAAGCAGATCTATGGATATATAAATTTCCTAAAAACATCAATGAATTAACATCAATAACAGATAATGACAAATGTTTAAATGATCCAGTTACAATTGCCAATGCCTTTAATACTTATTTTTGTTCTGTGTATAATACACAAAGTCAGCAGGCAGATAGCAGTATCAATGACATGGATAAAGGGAGCCATGAGTTTTTTAAACAATATATTATCAAACATATTGATAACTTAAAATCCCATAGTGCACCTAGATTAGATAACGTAACACCAGCTATGTTAAAACTAATGAAACATTATATTTGGAAACCTCAGAAAATGTTATATGAAATGTCATTAAACACAGGTATACAGTAGTCCCTACAGACTGTAAAGAATCAAAGGTGATGCCAGTTTTCAAAAAAAAAAACAATAAGATGTCTGTCAATATATAGACCAATTAGCCTACTTCCGTTCCTTGTAAAATCCTTGAGTCTTTAATAAAAGATAAAATTGCTGAATACCTTAAAAATATCCCTATGTTTGATATTAATCAGCACTGTTTCAAATCAGGTCATTCACATACAACTAATTTAACGTGTTTTTATGAGTACATCAGCAAAAAGTTGGACAACGGAATACCTATGGACATTATTTTCTTCAGTTTCAGCAAGGCATTCAATTTAGTACCTCACTGGGATATTAACGGAAAACTTATTAAATATAAAATAGATACGCATATAACAAGATGGATTAATAACTGGCTAAAGGATAGAACACAAAAAGTAGCAATCAGAGGCCACTTATCTTCCAGCGGTAAGGTAACAAGTGGGGTGCCCCAGGGTTCAGTTTTGGGACTAATATTTCAAATCTTCATAGCTGACATAGAAGAAAATATCAGTAATTTTATTACTAAATATGTTGACGACACAAAACTTGGTGGGCCATGTCAAAATGAAATTCAAATAATCACACTTCAAAGGGATATTGATACTATTGCCTCATGGACCACTAACGCAGGAATGAAACTGAATCTGGACAAATGTGGTAGTATACATATGGGGAGAAATAACCCATTACACATATATAGACTTAATGACTGTGCAATACCACAAAAAAACAAACAAACAAAAACGATCTAGGCATTATAATTGATAATAAAATGAACCTAAAAAAGCACTGTTCCACCGTGATGGCCAAAGCTAACAGAACACTAATGGCTATAAAAATAAACATTAAAAGCAAGACATCAGATGTTTTAATGTCATTGTATTTATCATATGTCAGACCACATCTATATTATGGGAGCCAGTTTTGGAACCCATTTGAAAAGAATGAAATAAAGAAATTAGAGAAAGTACAATGACGATTTACATGATCGATATAAAATCAGAAGGGTTTGCAACAAAATGAAAGATTAACTAACCTAGGACTGTATAGGCTCGAACTACATAGACAAAGGGGTGATATACTTCTCTTTTATGATATCATAAATGATCCGGTCTTAATGACAGAATTAAACATAGAATACAAAAGTTATGACATAACAACTAGGGGCTATCCTTTGCAAGTCAAACTTAATCATTATAAAACCAAAAGACAAAAATACGTTTTTACCCAACGAGCATCAGATTTGTGGAGTAGATTACCAGAATATGTAGCAACATGTCCAAATATAAATATCTTTAAAAAAAATTTAGATAAATACATATCTATGGGTGGAAAATTAGGACTTTTACATCCTGTCATAATAGGAGCTGCTTATGGGCTTTAGCCTTATTAGCTCCTCACATTCTAAGTGATTCTCAGCACTGCAAGTCTTTACACAGTGCTTTACATTACTAGCAGCACATCTCAGAAAGCTAGGACTCCAAGTCTTCCTGTATCTAAAAGACTGGCTAATATCAAGCCCATCCAGACAGGAGGAAGAGCAGGCAGTGGCCAGTGTCTCTTATTTCCTAGCATCCATGGGAGTCCTGCTGAACCCCTCAAAGTCTCTGCTGGAGCCCTCCTAGGAACTGCTGTTCTGGATGCAACCTGGACTTGGGCCTTCTTCCCAGATGGCAGGCTATGAGCAATCTTGCAGATGGCATGCTACATCGTGGAGCACAAAACTGTGCCAGTCAGTTCCATTCCATGCAACACATGTTGGGTCTAACAGCCTCCTCAGTGTTCACAGTGCCTCTGGCCGCTGGCAAGGCTGCACATGAGGACAACTCAGTAGATACTCAGTACCCAGTGGTCATAGGCATCGCATCAAGAAAGGAAATGTGGTGAACTGAAGACTGTGTCCCCCAAAGATGCTGCCCATAACTGGAAAAACAGAAAAAAGCAAAACTAGATGCACACACTGAGGCTGGCACTGAGAGATTTACCTATCCACAGGTAAAAGACTACACAGGTACTGCACCCTCAAAACTACCCTGTCTAGGTGACCAAACACCTAGTAAGGATCCTGATGTGGTGGTGAGTGGAGGACAACCTCCTCCACGGTTTTCCCTTTTACCTACTATAGCCAGAGGTGACCCTTACCACATATGCTTCCTTGTTGGGATGGGGAGCCCACTGTCAGGGTCTTCAGATTTAAGGTGTCTGGGATCCCATCAGGAACATATTTCCACATCAATGTGCTAGAGATGTGAGCAGTTCTTTATGGTCTGAAAGCCCTAGTGGACTTGTTCATTCAGAAAACAGTTCTCCTCCAAACAGACACAAGTCTGCGGCCAACCAGCTGTAGCTTGGACCCAGGCCCAACATGTCTCCTTGTGGGATGCGTTGAGGTAACCAGCCTGGTCCTGGCTGAGATAGTCTGGTAATCACTGGAGAGGGGGATCTTTCCAGATCCACTAAAGGAGGCGGTTGTATGACTGCTCCTGAAAAAAAAAACCCTTGATCCAGATAATCTCGCTAACTACAGACTGGTCTCTAATCTGCCCTTTGTGGGTAAGGTTATTGAGAAGGTTGTTGCGCTGCAGTTGGATGATCATTTGTTTGTCCACAATGTCTATGATTCTCTCCAGTCTGGATTTAGGAAGAGGCATAGCACCGAGATGGCCCTTGTTCGGGTGCTTAATGATCTCCTAATAGCGAGAGATCGGAGGACCCATTCCATCTTGGTCCTCCTTGATCTCTCGGCAGCGTTTGACATGGTGGACCATGATATACTATTGGAGTGCCTGCTGTTCATCTGTGGACTGTTGGGTACTGTCCTCAGGTGGTTTTGATCTTACCTCGAGGGTAGGACACAGAGAGTGGCCTCAGGAATTTATTCCTCTGATCCTCTCTCCCTATCCTGCAGGGTGCCGCAGGGCTCCATTTTGGCACCCATGTTGTTCGCTGTATATATGCTGCCACTGGGGGACATTATTAGGTGGTACGGTCTGAGTTTTCACTACTATGCAGATGGTACTCAGCTGTACATGTCCTTTGTACCAAAACAGGGAGATGTTCTCTCGGTGTTTAACAACTGTCTATCTGAGATCCAAGACAGGATGAGTGCTAGTTGGCTGAGGTTGAACCCAGATAAGACTGAGGTGTTGGTGGTGGACCCTGATCAGCGGAAGGCGGGTGTGTTGGCAGGACAACCCTCTGGTCTTTGGCTCGGGGGTGTCCAGCTTACCACCTCAGACCGGGTGCGGAACCTGGGTGTTATTTTTGACGACGGTTTGACCCTAAAGTCACAGGTATCAGCCATTGTCAAAACCTCTTTTTACCACCTGAGGAATATTGCCCGGCTGAAACACCTGGTTCCTTCTGATGATCTTCCTATGTTGATCCATGCCTTTGTGAGCACTCGCCTTGACTACTGCAACTACCGGGGGTTGATATCCATAGCCTGCAGTTGGTGCAGAATGCAGCTGCCAGGCTTTTGACTGGTACATCTAGGACCAGTCATATAATGCCAGTACTCCGAGGACTGCATTGGCTGCCAGTGCAATGGCGTATCACCTTCAAGGTCGGTTTGCTGACCTATAAAGCCCTACATGTTCAGGGACCCCGCTACCTGCAAGATCTCCTTTCTCCTTATTGTCCCTCCCGACCACTCTGATCCACCGATGAAGGATTGCTAGAGATTCCCAAGGTGTGACTTCAAACATCTGGGGCCCATTCCTTTGTATTTATGGCCCCAACCCTGTGGAATTCTCTGCCTTGTTGGATAAGAGACTGCCTAGCTGTCCAAAGTTTGAAGATGGAACTCAAGATGTATCTCTTTAGCCTGGCATTTTCAGATGAAGTTTGAGGTTAGTGCAGACCGTCTTCTTTTATGAATTGATTGTTATTTTAAATTTCTATGGTTTTAGTGTGTTAAATGCTGATGGATTTAATTGATGTACAGATACCTTGATAATCGGAAAGGCGCCTTTTAACGAAGATTGATCTGATTTGAAGTCTGTCTTACACTATCTCAACAAGTAAGGAGGAGCACACTCTTACCCTCTCTGTGGGAGGTGATGAAAATGGGGGAATGGTTCCTGAAGCAGGGGATCCTGCTCCAAGCACTCTACCTGCCAGGAGTTCAGAACTCTGACAGTGGACTTAAAAGAAAACTACACCCTCATATCTTGTAAATTTTATTTGTTTCCTTGTCAATCCAGTGGATAACAAGACCCAATGTAGTGTGGTTTCATGGGGGGAGGTCATGTCAAATGAATCTGATAGATTTTTTTTGACTGGGTGACCAATGAACTAGATCAGGGTGGAGTGGTGGATGTGGCCTACCTAGATTTCAGTAAGAAGTTCAACACTGTTCCATTTAGGAGACTAGTAAGCAAGCAGGGTAGCTTAGGAGTGGGTCCAAAAGTGGCAACTGGGTAAGATATTGGTTAGGGGACAAGCAACAGAGGGTGGTGGTAAACGGAGTTCACTCCAAGACAGGTAGGGTGACCCATGGGGTGCCTCATGGATCAGTGCTGGGATCAGTCCTCTTTAATGTCTTTCTAAGTGACATTGCAGAGGAGCTGGAAAGGAAGGTCTGCCTCTTTGATGATGGCACCAAAATCTGCAATAGGGTGGGCACTCCAGGGGTGATGGAAAGGATGAGCAGAGACATGAGAAACTAGAGGATCACTCATGGGTATGGCAGCTGACGTTTAATGCAAAAAAAGTGCAAATAATGCACTTAGGGCACAGAAACCCACAGGCAGAGTACAAAATGTGTGGAGTGGTATTGATGGCCACCAAGTAGAAAAGAGACTTGGGGTAATCATACTGGATGATCTAAAGGTGTACAGGCAGTGCGCAAAGGCAGTTGGGAGGGTGAGTGGGATGCTGGGGTGCATAGGGAGGGGTATCACCAGTGGAAAGAGAGGGAAGTGGTGTTGCCTCTGGATAGAATGCTGGTAGGAGACCATCTGGAGTATTGTGTCCCGTTCTGAAGACCACATCTCTGGAAGAACATAGAGTAGAGGTGGTCCAGAGGAGGGCAACTAAAATGGTGCAGGGTCTGCATCAAAAGCCCTATGAGGAGGGGCTAAAGGGCCTCAGTATGTACACCCTGGAACAGAAGAGGGAGAGGGGAGATAGGTATACAGGAGAGGAGGATTTTTCACCAGAAAAGGTGCTCAGGAACAAGGGGGACATGCTGTGAAGATAAGGGTATAGATTCAGGAGAGATGTGAGGAAGTACTTCTTCATAGAAAGAGTAGTGGAATCCTGGAACAGCCTTCCAGTGGAGGTGGTGGGGGTGAAAACAGTGGTGGGGTTCAAGAATGCATGGGATAAGCACAAGCAGATCACAGTGGAAAGGAGGGAGGAGGGAGAAAAAGCTGTAAATCGGGCACGGTCTGATGTAAGTGTAGGTAGGGAGAAATGGGCAGAGTGGATGGGCCAGGCGGTCCTTATCTGCCGTCAAATTCTATGTTTCTATGTCAGCAGACAACTCTTTTCCAGTAGCTGATAGGGATGTATGTGTTTACTTTAGTATGTTTTCAGTGTTCATGTTAGTCCCTGTAACTATCCTGGAGGTTTCCATTTTATGGTTGGCGAAATCTCATTGTCCATGAGAGCTGCATTAACGTTTGAGAATATATCGTCACATCACCCATTTATACCATGTATCTCTATGCTGAAAGTACAAATATCCTGAAAAAAACCCTCTGGAATCGCACAAACCAAAAACAATTTAAATAGAAAAACCCTGTATTACAACTCAGACAGTTTGTAAGGCTAGATGAAGGTAAATGTGGTATCTCACACCTTGCTGCAGCTTGTTTTGTTGAAACCTAATTAAGCAGATGGGCATACTGTGGAGTCTAAAGGGTGCTGGCACATCATGTTCTCATATGCTAATGCAGCTGTCATGGGCAATGAGATTTCAACAACCAGATGGAAAAGATTTTACATCTGGTGGTCTAAAACCCTAGTGCACCTCTTCAGGTGCCCACCTGAAAAGGTTTTGGAGTACTTACTGGATCTTTCTGATGCTGGCTTGCAGTATTCCACAGTTCAAACCTCAGGAATCCCTCAGTATGCTTAACTAATGCAGTTAGCCTACTATGCTGAACTGCCCCAGAGAGATTGCAACATATTTAAATGATGGAATGTATCATTGGCTCATGCCACAATTCAGATTGCTGCCCCTAGGTGCTACTGTGTTCTAAAATGCTCATTTTCTTAACCTGCCTAGAAAAACGTCTTGGAGAGCTCTCCTTAGCATTTTGATAAAAGTTGTTTTCCCTTCAAAAACACAGTACCTCAATAATAAAAGTAAATAATGCTGCCCTGGTACTTTCAGGTTAGTCAGGTTTATTTTAGGGATTTTTTTTCTACATTTATTCGGTTCCACTCTGGGTCCAGGGAACCAAGGGGAACCATCTCCTCAGTGGGTTTCCCTTGCTTTTTTCCACATTTGAACTCCTTCACTCCAATTCTTTTTATTGGGAACTGTAGCGAATAAATTATTTTCCGCCTTTTTAGTGGTTCCAAGAATCAACCGAATCTCTTTTTTTCACTATAGCTGGGGTTGGTTAAGTGGATTTAGCGAACTCACTACATTTGTTTTTGAAGCTGGTGATGGTTCTCTTTTCCTATCCTGACAAATTAGGCATGTCAGAGAGACCCAAAAAGAAAACAGGACCGACTGGTTTCAAAAATTGTATTGACTGTGGTCAAATCGTTGGCAAGGCTGACAGGCATGATCTGTGATTAGTTTGTCTCGGTCCTAGCCACATTTTTGCCAGTCGTCAGATTTGTAGTACTGTACTTTTTGCTCTAAAACTCTAAAGGAAAGGTCCAAGAAACTTGAGGAAATGGCTTCCCCCTTGTCTCCCTCAAAATCCTCTGAAGAGGCCTCCTCCTTGCATCCTCGAAAAGACAGGCCTATGGAACCTGGGGAGCCTAAAACCCCTGAAAAGGATGCCTCTAAGTCCAAGAGGCCTGCAGAACCAGCAAAGGAACCAGTCCCTGCCAAATGGAAGCACAAGAAGAAACATACCACTGTACCTCTTGCTGATAAAGCAAAGGAGCTCTCACCGAGTAACCCAGCAATGCCCTCAGCGGAGGACATAGCCAAGGCCTTACAGGTCCTGTGGGTTTTCCAGGCTGCCAGTTCCTTGCATCCCAGCCTGGCTACCCAGTTCAACCACCAGTTCAAACCTCAGTTCCTCCCAACCAGAACCAGAGTTCCTCTATGAGGAACCAGAGGAGGAAGAGGAGGAGGAAGGAGGAGAACCAATTGAACCTAAAGTCTCCCCAGAGTAGGACTTCGGTCCCCCCCTCCACCACCGAGGGGACAGGAGGATTATACCTCTCATTATGCCTTTGTATGGCAGATGGTTGATACCCTCGACCCTGCCACCCAGGAGACAGTGGAGGATGAGGAGGGGGCAGAGGTTTTGGATATGATGGGTTTAGTTCCCACAAGGAGACCCTCGCTACCTATCCACAAGTCTCTTAGGAAGGCTGCTCTTAAAATC
Source organism: Neoceratodus forsteri (assembly GCA_016271365.2). Taxonomy (NCBI): domain Eukaryota; kingdom Metazoa; phylum Chordata; order Ceratodontiformes; family Ceratodontidae; genus Neoceratodus; species Neoceratodus forsteri. The sequence goes on from CM028131.1 coordinate 1,320,580,205, forward strand.
TTGCAAATCTCCACTTCCATACCAGGCGTAGATAAAAAGATTGACTAAAAGTACCAGCTTGACAGAGCAAATGCTGAGTTCCTTTTTGTCTACCCTGATCACGAGGGTGTTGTCCAGGCTGTTGCTTCTTCTAGGAGCCCTTGACTGAGTGGTGAGCTCGCTTTTGCCAGCGGCTGCGGCTGGATAAGCCAGCCAGCTGTACACTCTCCTCTGCCTGCCTCAAGCTCTCCTTTGCCTGAAGCCCTTGACCGGGTGGTCAGCTCACTTTCACCGGCAGCCACAGCTGGATAAGCAGCCAGCTGCGCACTCTCCTCGGCCTGCCTCATGCTCTCCTTCAACCGGTAAGCCTGCCACTTTGACTGGGGACTCTACTTGGGATTCTGATTGGCTGTAGCGCTGCTCAGCTAACACCTGATTGGCTGCTGCCTTAAGGCTTTTGCTATGATTGGCCTTTGCAGTATTTCCAGCTTTTCACAACTTTTTTCTCACTGAATTCTCTCTCTCTCTAATTGCTAGCTGCTGATCTGCCATTTTGGGAACTGTTTGAATTGTATTACTGTTGGATTCTATGCTAGTTTAAGGGGTGAACAACTGTTAAATTTAGGTAAACAGGAAAATTGTGATTGTGCAACTTGAACTGTGTTTTTCTCTCTTCACTCTCCTAGTCCCACTTCATCTTTGCTTTCACCTAGACCGCCTCCTTCCCCCCTTGGCTTTCTAACTCTTTAACTTAATTTTATGTGGCACCTGACCTAACAGCTATCCACCTTTGCTGTCTGGATGCCCGCCCTCCTCTCACTCATTCTCTACCTTCTTTGTCCTCTTTGTCTGTCTCCTGCCCCCCTGATTTAGATAATCGTCTATGCTTTGTCCCTGTGCCCTTTATTTTGAACTAACCACAAGCTCTCGTTTATTCTTCCAGGAGCCCTTGACCGGTCAGCTCGCTTTCACCGCTGGCCGCAGCTGGATAAGCCAGCCAGCTGCACACTCTCCTTAGCCCGCCTCAAGCTCTCCTTCACCTGGTAAGCCTGCCACTTTGACCAGGGACTCTACTTGGGACTCTGATTGGCTGTAGCACTGCTCAGCTAACACCCGACTGGTTGCTGCCTTATGGTTTTTGCTGTGATTGGCCCTTGCAGTATTTCCAGCTTTCCATGGCTTTTTCCTCGCCGGCTTCTGTCTCTCTAATTGCTAGCTGCTGATCTAATATTTTGTCCAGCCCGCCCACCTGCCCCAACCCCGACTTCTATTAAATACACTTTTCGCCCCATCCTATTCTTCTGCATTGGCTGTTACTATCTAACCTGTAGTCGACTAGCTGCTGACAGATGACTCCCTACGTGTGCTCTAACATTCTGGTGCTTTTCCCCAACCTTACTCAACCTTATTCTGACTCGTGTCTGACTCTGTGCTGAACTGTCTGAAGTGCTAGTCTTCCATTTGAAGTGTTGTGCTCTTGTCCCTTCCTCTAGACTGCTCCTTTGCTAATTCTTCTCTGCCTTTCCCAGTGCCTAGCACCCCTCATCTACTCGTATCTGACCCAGTTCTGTACTGCTTGAAGCACTGCTCTCTGTTTACTGCTGTCCCTTACTCTAGAGCTGCTTCTGTGCTACTTCTCATTGCCTCCTCCTGTGCCTAGGAGTTACTGTATTTTGACCTTTATCAGCAGTCCTTTCTGTCATCGAGGCACAGGTCAAGAAGCATAGAGAAAAACCAGGAGCAGTTGTAGAATTCGCAAAAAAGTATTTTTTAGTACTAGTAGTAACATAAAATAAAGGACCAACCACATCCATTGCAATTCTCTCAAAAGGCACATCTATCAAGGGTAGGGGCATCAGGGGCACCCTGTCTTTTCTAGTGACTAGGGCTACTTTCTGACACTCAGCACAGGAATTACAGTAGGTAGCAACATCTTCATGAATTCCAGACCAGTAAAATCTATCCAGCAATCTGGAAAGGGTGCGATCCCTCCGTGAGTGACCAGCCATAGGACCATCATGTGCTATCTGTAACAACTCTGTTCTATATTTCTGTGGTATAACCAATTGTTCTGTCTGTTCCTGTGTCTGAGGTTTAACCCAAACTCTGTGTAACCCCTAGGTGACGCTATCCCAATGGCTACTACCCCTGCCTGCTTGGCTACCAACAGGTTAAGGGGGCCTGAGTTCTGAAATGAGTGCCTCCACCCAAAGGTCAGGGTTGGTTTGGGTCAAGCTAACCAGATCACAGCCCTCTGGGACACTGTGACCCCCCCATTTCCCACTAGTGGCCCTCACAATACACAATATGCACCTTACCCACTCCTCAGATATACTTTGTACATACGCTTATATTTGGCACTTACCCCCAGGACTGGTTCCTTCAGCTTGACTCTGGGGACCCCCTGTAAAAGAAGGTGATGCAGTACAACAGCAACAATGCAATACCTTCAACATAAACTGACACCACAATCAATGTAAACTGCAGAAAAAAACAGATCTGATTTATTCAGGGGGACTGTAACAAGGAAGGGGAATAATCAGGTTAATTTGCTTAATCACACTAATAATCACACTGCAGTGCATGCAGTTAGAGTCCCATTCAGTCACACTCTCTGGGTACCCAGGATGGAGGGAAAGGCTAGCCAGGACTGTTGCCCGGGGTAGGCCGGCGTCGCAGCTGGTTGGGGCCCTGTGATGGAAAAATAACATGCACACACACAATTTGTAATTCGGAACCGGAGTGCTCAGTTCGTGAAAACAACACAACCAAATAATTAGATGACACACTTTTGATTTAAAGGACAGTTGCAGGGAGCTACCCTGATAGTTACTGACAGTACCCCAAGCTGGACACAGGATGGAAGATGATTGTCTTGGATTGCCAGAAGGAGCAGGGTAACAAGACAAGGCCCTCATGGCAGGGCCCAACTGAATCGGGTAGCAGGTGGATTCAGTCCGACTTGAGCTGGGTACAGCTTCCAGCCTTCAGCACGCAATTCAGCTTGGGGGAAAACCAGATCGCGACCCCCTTCCGGTTCACAACACATTTATATGTAAAAGCCAACAGCACACAGTTCAGGCTGGGGAAAAAACCAGATCACGACTCCCCTTAAATACACTGCACATTTATATGTAAAGAGGATTACTGTACCAGGCAGGCTGCTCCTCAGTCCCGATCGCAAAGTCACTGCTAACACCCGGGAGCACAGAGGTAGCTAAAGTTCCTGACAGGCCAATCGCATTTAGCAAAATCTTTGGTCTTCTACAAGTTGAGCCTGGTTTCTAAATCAGTAGCTTACTTCAGTTCTGCACACCGGACGGATTTAGTCCGATAAAACAACCACTTTTCTCCTCTAAGGGCACAAAACAGCAAGCAGGCCAGAAGTTAGGCCTTCCACAATTCTCCCGCGCGAACTATGGCACAAAACAGCTGCCCGAGCTCTACAAGCTGCTTCTCTCTCTCAGCTTCCCACACAGATCTGGCTTGCCAGCAGACAGCCCTGGGGCTTTCACTCAGATTCAAAAGATTCAGTTGGTCGGTTCGGGTGTCAGTCACAACAGACTCCCTCTATAGGTGCAAAAAGGCGCCAACAGTCCAAAAACTACAATTCCCAGAGTCTCACTGCGCACAGCCCCATTTCAGCAGGCTCCATCTGAGAGTCCCAAGTACTGATTGGTCCCATTCAGCAGTCCGGGGCCAAAATGGTGGAGCTACACTGAATAGTCCTTGCTGCAAGAAAGGCAGGTTAGAACAAATTACATTTTCATTACTTCTCTAAAAGATTACCAACAATTAGTTACACCATTTTTGCAGGGCTTCCTCTGCTCAAGTAACGATGGGAGAAATGGAGCAATTAGTCAGCAGCCCGAATGAGACTCGGGCATAGAAACACACAGACCCCCACCATTTAAACTAATTCTGCTTGCAGGCAGCTCTTAAAGAGACAGTACATGGAGGCTTTAAAAGCACTCACAAGCAACACCATTTAAACGGCTTTAACGCCGAACACCATCCAGACTGTGAGCAATTAGGCAAGATCTGGGAAGACTTCTGGGAACCCCTATTTATAAGGAGGTTACATCTGTATAGTAACCCATTACATTTTTTAAACATTGGTTCACCCTGTTTTGGTTTCACTACCAGGTGCTTAAAATGACCCTGGAGAGAAAACATTGTTAGCTTGCTCTGAAAGAAAATCACAATCAGTTATCAGCTTAGTTTCAGCATTTTCATATGTTAACCCCATATGTCCATCAGTCATTTGTTGCTACAGTTTCTTCAGGCATCGTCTTTCTATCCTGGATTTCTGGATCTTGGAACTGTGATCAAAAGTCTGAATCAAAGTCACTGAAAGTAAAAGTGTCCCCACCATTTGAGATTTCCTTTGCCTGAGCTCTTGTTACCACTGCTGCTGAAATTGCAGGGTTCAATTTTTCTGAGATTAACTCAGTAAATCCTAGACAGTCATTTCCAGTAATCACAGGTACAGGTAACTTAGGTACTACCCCCACTTTCATTTGGTGCAACACACCCTTAATGGTCAGAATCACTTGGGTGGTGGGATAGTATTGAGTGTCCCCATGGATGCAGATGACACCAGTACCTGGTCCTTTTGCACAGTGTTTTCCCAGCACTTCAACATGCACTAGGGTCTGTTTGCTTCCCAAATCAATGAGTCCCTTTACCATCCTCTCCCCCACCTTCACATCTGTTAAATACTTGCCCCAATTTGCCGGGGACAAATCTGCTCTAGTGTCACTCTTCTTACGGCAATTTCTTGCAATATGACCTGGCTTATTACAGTTATAGTAGTAGCGCCGAATTTGTCAAGCAATTTTGTGAGATTCCCTATTTATCCTTCACAAAATTTAGGGAAAAAAATACTTTAAAATTCTACAGAAAGAGGCCAGTTCCTATTACAGTACTTAAGTGCCATCTGGTAGATTTTTAATTACACTATCAGATGAGACGAAGACAAAATAAGCAGAGAAGATCATTTGAGTTTTCCTTCAATCTCTGTGTGTTTCTTGCAAGAAATTGCAGCTCTGTTTTATAAGTCCTTGCAGCCTCCCCCTTAACAAGCATCCTATTTTTTTCTAAAATGTTCTTGTAAATTTCCAATGTTCTTGTAAGTGTTAGGCAGGTGCAGCAAGAACACAGTGTCCCAGAACTGAGGCCCCTTCTCCACAGCACTTCTGAAAAAAAGCTTAAAAACTGCTCCCAGGTTAACCCCTTGAGTTCCCAATAGCTTTTTGCAATCATCTCAAACTATAATTATATACGTTTCAACATTAATACTATATAATTTCTAAACAAAGGGATCCCAATATCAGTTACATTTCCACATAATGATTTGCATATATTTTATACCAGCAGATATGCAAGAGAGGAAAAGACAGAATAGCAAGGAAAGACTGAGAGACAGTGAGAGGCAAATAATTGCGAGACTGTCGGGGTGATCAAATCCTAAGTCTCACAGGAAAATTTGGTTGCGCAACCAGCATTCAAACTCTCCATAACAACTGGGACAGGGTCCTATTCAACCATGTCACACTTTTCATAGCGCCGTCCTTAGTCATCCCACTCTGCCTCACTTCCTACCCTTGCTGTTCTGCTTTGATACTCCTCCCGTTGGCTCTTATATCTGGAGTGTTCCTCCTCTGTACCCTAGTGGCCCCTCCCACACCTGCCACACTCCATCAATTATCTTGCGTTCTTTCCTGTGTGCCTCTGTCATGGGTAACCTTCACTGGCCAATCTCATTGTCCTGCCTTCTTTTTCTTTGTTGCTGTGCTGATCAGTTTATTGCTGTGGCCTTACACTACTCTTCTTCTAACAGTACCCCTCCCCTCCATGTCACATCTGGCCAGAATCCTCTTGTGCGCTCCTATACCTCCCTTGTCTTTCTAAGCCATACTCTGCTCTCCTTGGGCTCTGGCTCAACAAACATCTATGTATACCCAATGTTACAGCTGCCCTAGAAATGCTCTCTTCCTGTGTCTTGTCTTGGGTCCATCTATCCGTCCTCCTCTTTCTGGCCTGTGCTGGGGAAATTGAGCTTAATCCTGGGCCCCCTCACCTTACTCCTGGCCACACCACCCTTACTACCACCATACACATGACAAAAGACCTAAAAGTTGCACATATGAATATTCACAGCCTCTGCCAAAAAATGGCTGAACTTGAGGCCTGGGCCCTGCAGATGACACCCAACATTTTATGTATATCGGAATCTTGGCTCAAGCCAGCTATTAAACAACATGAGGTTGCACTACCCGGTTATAACTGTTTCAGAAAAGATAGGTTGGGAAAGAGTGGTTGAGGTGTTCTTATCTACTCTAGGTCTCATCTGGATGTCGTTGAACTCCCAGATCTCGACATGGGCTTGTCTACTGCAGAATCCCCTTTTCATTTCCCTAACCCTCGGAAACATCAAGAAACTTACCATTGGGTGTGTATATCTGCCCCCCAACAAGGCCTCTCTAGGTCTGCCCCCCCTTCTCATCTTTCATAGCTAACCTCCCCCGGCATGACCTTATACTTTGTGGTGACTTTAATATTGACTGGTGCCACACTGATGCAGACAAATTGCGCATATCACTTGCTGAATCCAACCTAGCTTAACTCCTGCGGGATCCAATGCGTCTCAACACCAAGTCTGGAAAGCATACTCTACTTGATTGGATGGTCACTGATTGCCCCCCAAATATCAAAGATGTGGGTGTCCTCTCTGACTGTATAAGTGACCATTCCCCCGCTTTCTGTGTCTGGAGAAACAATTGTCCCAACCCCCCCTCCCAAAATATCTCTGGCTCAGGAGATGTCAGTGTTCAACGTAAACAGCTTTCTTACCACCATCAATGACACTGACTGGTGCCCAATTAAAACTCTCCCTGACATTAATCAAGCCTTGGATTTCTTTATATCCACGTTCACTCAAATTGTTAATAACCACGCCCTCCAGAGAAAATGTGGGTTCAAGGGTGTCAAGGCTTCTTGGCTCACTAAGGAAATTACATTGCTTATGTTCCAGTGTGACAAAGCTTGGCAGACGAAGAGTGGACTCCCTTCAGACTGGCAAGTCTATAGGCAATTCAGAAACAAGTGCAAAAATTCCCTCCATAAAGCCAAATGCCACCATTACAAATCTCTTCAAACTGAACACCTTTGTACCAGCAGTAAGGAATTCTAGAGGCAAGTTAACTCCTTGGTAAAAGGGAAGGTTGCTGAAATCCCAAGCTCCATCACTGCCAACGGCTCCACCCTTGCTGACCCTGCGTCCATCGTGGACGGATTTAATAATTTTTTTGCTGATCTACATAAATGTACCTCGCTCTTCCATAACTCCTCTTCTCCCCCCCCCACCCAATCCTCCCCAAGCACCCCTGGGGCTCAACCTGCCTTCCACCTGCAGTTGGCCTCCCTCAAAGAGGTGCAGAAGCTACTTTCTAACTAAAATCGGAGAGCTCTCCTGGCCATGATTCCCTTGGGCCAAAATTTCTTAAACTGGGTGCTCCAGCCCTTGCTCGCCCTGTCCGTGACTTATTCAGTCAGTCATTCCTTTCTAGCACTGTCCCGGATAAATGGAAGGTGGCAGTAGTTGTCCCGGTGCATAAGGGGGGGTCCCAATACTTTTGTCGAAAACTTTCAACCCATTATCCATCCTCTGTCTGTTGGCTAAAATTCAAGAGTGTATAGTGTAGAACCATCTTCAGTACTACCTGGAACATCACAGTCTACTTTCCCCATATCAACATGGCTTCAGAAGGAATCACAGTACCCTTACTGCCCTGATAAAAGTGTCCACAGACATATTTCAGGCTATGGACAGAGGTTATGCCACAGGTGCCATCTTCATCAACCTCACTAAGGCGTTTGACTGGTGAATCATGGTCTTCTGCTTCATCAGCTTTATGTTCTAGGTCTGGACACCAGTGCTCAGAATTGGGTCAAAAACTATCTGTCCATCCATTCCCAAAGAGTTAAGTGGGCTGGCTGTGTCTTGGATCTAAGGCCCATAACTCATGGTGTTCTGCAAGGGTCCATTTTGGGTCCAATGTTGTTCTCACTTTTTATTAATGACTTACCCAGCTTTTGTGGAGGGGCATCTGTACACCTCTATGCGGATGATGCTATCATCTATCGCTGCTCTCCAGATATTGATCTGATTAACAGAGAACTTGCCTCTGACTTTGCTTCCCTTGATGCCGCAATACCTTGTTCTTGATATGAAAAAAATAAAAAGTATGCTGTTCACCCACTGACCCCCCTCCAAGTATACTCTCCCCCTCTTTGCATAACCTGTCTCAGTGGTGATACCCCTGAGGCTGTACATTCCTTTAAATACCTGGGCATCATCTTGAACTCTGCGCTCTCCCTTAACATATGTCTCCAGTGTCACTAAATCTCTGAACCAAAAACTAGGACACCTCCATCGTATCCATCCATTCCTTATCTCTGCATCCTGCCTTAAGATCACTTCTTCATCCCTTCTTCCTCTCCTAACTTATGGTTCTCCTTTACTGCTCTCAAATTCCTCCTCCCTGTCTCTCTTATCCCAGGCTTACCATAGGGTGGGAGGGTTTGCTTTGGGGCCTAATGCCTGCTCTCACCACTGTGATGTCCCCTCCTCGCTGGGCTGGTTACCATATGAAGCTAAATTGAGGTATTCCTCCCTGAGTTTCATGTTTAAGCTTGTCCATAAATTCATGCCTCCTTGCCTCAGTGAGATTATATGCCTACAACAAGCCCCACGTTCACTCCAATCTGCCTCACTGCCCCTTCTTTTAAAACCTAAATTGCATCTAGCTGTCGCCCGAAGGTCTTTCGCAATTGCGGCTGCCACCAACTGGAACTCCCTTCCTCCCTCTGTCCTGTCTTGTTCCTTTCTCCCTATGACCCAATCTAATCTGTTTGCCTCTCTCTCAGCCTCTGTATCTTGCTTATGCTTCCGCTGATGGCATATCTTTCTATGCCCTATTTCCTATTCCTACTCCTGACTGACCCTTAACCTTGCTTCTATCCCCCGCCCTCTGTCCTTATCCTCTTTTACTACCTGCTCATTTCCTGGCCCCTTGTACACATCATCTTTTTTTCGGCTTTTTAGTTCTGTAGCCTTTAGTTTCAATTGTATATGCATTGCAAATATGTTTTTATTGAAGTGTATGACTCATGTCATGTCATATTATTGTATATATTCTTATGCTATATGTTCTGTTTTTTTTTCTCTTGTATTGCTCTTTTGTATCATTGCACTGTCTCTGTTCAACTTATTTCAACCCCGGGTCGGCCCTGTAAAAGGGTCTGCAATTGTCTCAGGGGACTTACCCAGTCACCAAAACTCAAATAAATAAAATAAATAAATAAATAAATAAGGCCAGGGTACCTCTGTCTTCACACCCTGTGGACAAGGAGTCCAGGAAGCTGGACAGCATAGGGAAGAGAGGGTACCTTGCAGCTTCCTTGCTTCTTTGGCAAGCTCCCTACATGGCCTTTACAGCCTAGTACCAGAAAGCACTCTGGTCATCTGTCCTATCCATGGCTGCCAGAGTCACTGGTGATGTAGCTGCAGACCTTGTGGACACAGCTACAGTGAAGCTCACCAGGATTAAACTCAATTCTGCAGCATGTTGCAGCAGAGATATTGCAGTAAACAATGTAATTTCAGTGGGAATTAGTCCCCGGTAGGACTGCACCGGATGCCACCAAATCCCAATTTCACATGGCAGTGGATGTCAATGACACAGAAGCCAGATTCATTGCCCTTGCCATCACTTTGTGGAGAATGACTTGGCTCAGGGCAACCAATCTGTCCCAGGGCAATCAGGCCAAAGTTTTGGACTTCCCCTGTGAGAACAGCTCTCTTGTTGGGGACAAAGCTGAGGCCAACGTGAAAAAGGTGGAAGAGTACAAGTTCACTTTTAGGAGCAACTCCGCCAGAGACAGACCTTCTACATCATACAAGACTCAAGGTAGGGGAGGCAGAGGCACAGCTACATACCCTAGGCCTTTCTTTCAGGTCCTGGCAGGTTCAGACTGCCAGCAACCCAGATTTTACTTCTGGGGTAGGGGCAGGAGGCCCACAAAGCGGACTGAACAGGCATCAGGGGCCAAGACCCAGCCCAAACAGAACCCCTGATGCATTTGTAGAGGTCATCAGCCCACCTCCTGTGAGAGGCCAGTTGGCTCGCTTCCTTCAACAGACAAGTGGGTCTTGGAGGTAGTGAGCCAGAGCCTTTCCCTGACCTTCAGAACATTCCCCAGACTGCACAGCAGACACTTCAGGTCTGAAACTTCTGCAGAAAGAGTCCTGTTGGAGTTAGAAGTCCAGAAACTGCTGCAGATGAACGCAGTAGAACCTGTCCCCACATCCCAAATAGGAAGGAGCTTCTACTCCAGATACTTCCTCACACAAAAGGAAAATGGGGAATAGCGACCCATTCTGGATCTCTGATTCCTGAACAGACACCTAACAAATCCAAAATTCTAAATGGTCACTTTGTCCATGATCATCCCCACTGTACAACGATGAAACTGGCTAGCATCCCTGGATCTCAAAGATGCCTACTTCCACATACCCATCAGACCCAGTCACAGAAAGTACCTGAGGTTCAGACTTTCCTGAGGTCAGTATCAGTTTTCAGCACTCCCTTTTGGGCTTACTTCTGCACTCAGGATATTCATAAAGTGTATGGCGGTGGTTGTGGCACACCTCAGATAACTGGGTGTCACAGGGTTCCCCTAACTGGATGATTTGTTGGTCATAGGAGATTCCACCCACCACACCAGGGAGTCCCTCTCCCTTGCCCAGGGTGTCCTAGAAACACTGGGGTTTCTCATAAACAGACAAAAGTCTCAACTGGAACCTGTACAGGTCCTGGAGTTCATAGGTGCAGAGTGGGACACTCTGCAAGGCAAAGCCTTTCTTCCACAGGAAAGGGTAAACAACATACTAACCTTGGTACACTCCTTCAAGCTGGGCAACCCCAGACTGGCCAGACACTTTCTGCAGCTGTTGGGCCACATGGCAGCCACCACAGCCATAGAACCAAGTTCCAGATTCTAATGAGGGACATTCAGTTCCACCGCAAGTCCTTTTGGTCACAAAGAAAGGACCCCCTTTCCAAACTAGTGCCTGTCACAAAGCCCCTCCTCTGGGCCCTGGAATGTTGGAAAGACTCGGACAGTCTCGGAGAAGGGCGACCCTTCCAGCAGCTGCCTCCCTCAGTCATTTTGACCACAGATGTCTCCCTCCTCGGTTGGGGGGTACACCTTGGAGAACTGACCAAGTGGTACTTGGTCTCCCCAGGAGTCACTACTGCACATCAGCCTGCTAGAACTCAGGGCAGTCCTGCTAACTTTACAGTCCTTTGTTCTTCAGATATGGGGCAAGGTGGTGCAAGTCAGAACAGACAGCACCACAACCATGTATTAAATCAACAAACAAGGAGGTACCAGGTGCACCCTTCTGTGCACAGAGACCATGAAAATAAGGAGCCTAGCCTACTTATTCCAGGTCTCCCTCTTTGCGATCCATCTGCCAGGCAAGGACAATGTCCTGGCAGACCCCCTCAGCAGAATCAGCCAGAGCCACCATGAGTGGTCTCTAAATAGGCAAGTCCTACACTCAGTTTTCAGAAGGTGGGACACTCCAGAGTTAGATCTCTTCACCTCCCTGGAGAACCACCAGTTGCCTCAGTTTTGTTGCAGGCCTCCAGCTGAAGGAACAGTGACATTGGATGCCCTGGCTCTGGATTGGTCAGAGAAGTTCCTCTATGCCTTCCCACCCATCCGTCTGCTGCTCAGAATTCTAATAAAGCTGAGGAGTCAGCCAGCATCTATGATACTGGTGGCCCCAGACTGGGCCAGACAGCCATGGTACTTCCACCTGCTAGCCCTATCGGGCACAGCCAATCCACCTTCCTCAGATGCATAATCTCCTAACCACCTCCCAGGGCAGAGTTCTGTATCTGAACCTCAAGTCTCTTCATCTCAAAGCTTGGCTCTTAAAGACTTAGAGTTCTCGACCCTGTGGCTCTCTGAGGAGGTCCTACAGGTCCTCAGGGTTTCTAGTAAACCTTCAACCAGGAAAACTTTTGCTTCCAAATGGAAGTGATTTTCCCTGTGGTGCAAGCAGAGATATGTCCACTCCTCTCAAGCTGGGCTGCCAGTGCTTCTGGACTACCTGGTTCATCTCAATTCACTGGGACTCAGGCCCTCCACTCTCAAGGTTCTCCTGTCTGCCACTGCAGCATATACTTCAGCTGGCAAGGAAAGGTCAGTGGTTTCCCACCCCATCTTTAGGAAGTTCTTTAAAGGGCTCCTTCACCCACCCCTCAGGGAGCCAATCCCGGACCTGAGCATTTGCATAGCAAAGCTCATGGAGCCTCTTTTCGAGCTTTTGACAACTAAATATTTGAAATATGTTACCTGGAAAGCTGTTTTTCTTGTAGCCATCACTTCTGCCTAGAGGGTCAGTGAGGTGCAGGCTCTGCATACAGAAACCAACTATATTTCTTTCCACAGAGACAAACTGGTGCACAGAACCAATAGGAAGTTCCTTCCCAAGGTGGTCTCTGAGTTCCACTTGACCCAGTCAGTCTCCCTACTGGTCTTTTTCACTGACCACTCCAGTTCAGGTGAGCAGAGGTTACACATCCTGGATGTCAAGAGGGCACTTAGCCACTACCTTGACTGCACCAAAGCTTTTAGGCCACAGCACATACAGTTGTTCCTGGCCTATGTGGAGGTTGGCAAAGGTAGACCAGTGTCCAAAAGAACCATTGCATGCTGGATTGTCTCCTGTCTACAGTTTTGCTACAGTAAGACTGGCAAACAGCCACTCAGGGCCTCGGGGAACACTCTACCCCGGGTACAGCTGCTTCAGTGGCAGCTGCAAGGGACATGCCCCTGCTGGATATCTGCAAAGCAGCTACCTGGAGAACTGTACACACCTTCGCAAATCACTACTGCCTGGACATTCAGTCCAGAAGTGATGCCAAGTTTGGCACTACAGTTCTGCATGTAACCCACTCTGGTGGCTTACATTGGTTGCCTCGGTTTCCCGATCTCCCGTTTGCCTGCTGGCGTCCCTCCATCACCTCTGGTGCCCCAGGTCCTCCCTGAGCAGCCTTGTGTTTGATTCCGGTCCAGTTTGGGCTTACAACTTGGACTGCGAGCTGCCAGCATTTCCCTAATGCTACCAGCACTCACGCATGCACGCAGGAGCACTTTAATGTTTCCAACCACTGTTGCAGTCAAAACAGGAGGTGTTTGTCGGTCCCAGTGCCCCTAGTGTACTAAATGGGGACCGGAGACCCAAAGGAGTTGGGCCAAAGTCCCATCAATATTTTAAAATAAAGTTTAAAATTAGGGCATGAATGAGGGCTCATGAATCATTCATGAGCCCTCATGAATATTAATGAGGTTGCTGCCTAAGGGGACAGAGTTTCAGCGGCAGCAAAAGTACTGGAAGTTATTGCACAAGAGTGGGCTTGTTTGACAGGGGGCAGATGGGGCTATGATCCGGTGGGGTGATTGGTTATTTAAGGGCTTGTGTTGGGCTACACCAGACCCTGGAAAGGGAGACATTGCATTAAACTGAATGGGACTCCATGTAAATGAATGGAAGCTGACATGTTTGTGACACTTAACCCCATTGCTGAAGCCAATCAATGATCTAGGCACCCAAATCTTGAGCAGAGGGACTCCTGGGAAAAGGAGGAGACTAATGCAGGCACCTAGATAATGCCCCAATAAACAAGCAGGAAATATTGATCTCTATGAATATCAGTTATTGAAAGGCTCCATCAGCCAATCAGAACACTAGATTCACAGCTGAAACTGTGTGGACTTTTTGGGATTTCTTCAGTCTGTTCCTGGGCTCTGTACGAGTCAGGAGTACCCTGTGAAAGTGGACTTTGGACGTCAGGGGCTTTCCCAGGCCCTATGTGGAGATCGCTGTGTTGCAGAATTGGAGATAGCTGTGTTGCAGTATTGGAGATTGCTGTGTTGCAGATGTAAGCCCCCCCCTTAAAGGAGGGCTTATGCTCCCATTTTAGGCATCACCCCCCCAGAGCTAGGGAATTCATTCATGCTCTGGGGGTTAATATCTGCTGGATGCCTCAAGGTGGCAGCTGAGGGCAGGTTTAGAGAGGTATATAAGGCTGGAGACAGGTAGTTCTGGGCTTGTTTTCCAGCCCAGGCATTAGGCCTGGGGCTGGAGGGGGGTTGCTGGAGGAGCAGAGTGAGCAGTCAGGAAAGGGAGCTCGGCGGTCCAGGTGGGCCAGTGGGGGGATCCCCCCCCCAAGTGCAGATAGGGATGACTTTTGCAGTGTCATGGTGTCGAGGAGCCAGGAAAGAAGCTCTGTGGGGGAGGATGGTCAGTCAGGTCCTGCGTCGCTGAGGTGAGGGAGTTGCAGGTGGTAGTAGGAGGCCAGGATAGGCAGGAGCCCTTAGAGATCCCAGAAAGGTTTTGCTCAGGTTGCCAGGGCTATGGGGACTGTGACAGGGTCCTCACAGGAGGAAGGCCTATGGCAGTGGCTCTTTCCTGTACCCGATGTAGCAGGGTGACCTGAGGGCAGTTGGAGCCAGGGGGTGGGGGCCCTTCATCAACTAAGGAGGCCTGCTTGGAGGGGCAGGCTCTGGGGTGTCAGCATTAAAGGGCCGGGTTGGTCGCAGGTCATAGGACAGGCTTTGGAGGGTGGCCTCTGGTTGGAGCTTACCACAAGCCCAGGATGTGTTTGATAGGGATGTGGGCCTAGGCATGGATCCCCTGAAAAGGTCAGCTGGGAGCGGAGGAAGAACTTTGGCTCTCTTTGTAGAGATGGGCTACTCAGAGGGGCCTGGGAGATGGCGCGGCCCAGGGGCTCTCCTGTGGCATGGCAGCCTGTGGCGGGGGCTCGGGTACTGGAGCAGGGCCGGGTTTGAGGGCAGCTGCACCAGTGGAGAGCAGTACAGAGGAAAGGCTGAGCTGTAAGGATGGAACGAGTCCCAGAGGTTTGGGAGCACTCGCAGGTTTAGACTCCCTGTTTAAGTTGAGAACAGGGGGTTACAGGGCCTGGGTTGAAGAAAAAATCCTGGTACCCCTTGAGATTTGGGCCTAGGTCCAGGGGCCAGGTGGGGAAAGCAGCACGCTTTCCCATGCCGGAGATAGGGCAGGTGACCAGTGCCAGAGTGTACAGAGAATGTGTAACCCAGAGTGGAAGATAAAAATAAAGATTTGGCTTACCAGCACCAGGGAACCAGGAGCCTACGGGTTTCTAAGTAGAGAGGCGCCTTGGGTAAATCATCCAAGTAGATAGAATCGGAGAAGCCCTACTTTCACTGCCTGTAAATCATTACTGCTGCTCTGAATGTCCAGCCTGGATGTCTTGTAAAAAATTTCAGATAGCACCATGGAGCTGCTTTATTTATTTCAATGAAGGATGTGACCCCTGCATTCCTGGAATCATTTGGGGTACAGGAGCTAAATAAAGAGGTTAGTTTGGGAAGAAATTGGTAGTGGATGATGCCTTATTTAAGCTGGAGGGCAGACAAAATGAAATAGAACCCCCACCTTGTGTCTAATTTATCTCATAAGTTTTAATTCCAGAGGGTTTTTTTCCTGCATGCCACATTCAGGATTGAGCAGCTCTGGGGCTTGAACAGTCAGGAGGTTGCAGCATGGAGATCCTGGTCTGGTGTCAGCATTCGGGGGGCTCTAGATTGTCAGTGGTGAGATCGAGAGTGCACTGGTGAATGAAGTCGCCAAAAGGAAGGACCCCCATTTTCCTGTCTTGTTTAAGGGTGCACTGGCTCAAGTGTTAGTGCTTGATGTAGCCCTTCTCTAGTGCCCACTGAAACAACTGCGATGAAGATTTATACCCCTAGATGAGGGGGTTGGGGGGGTTACACAGAATCACAGTGAGAAGGAGAAAGAGAGAAAAGGACTAAATTGTGATCCTGATTTCCCAGGTATTGAGAAACTGCTTGCTTATTGTTGGGAGAAAATAAACGCTGCAGAAACCCTGCACTAGAAGCTGAACTGGCTGAGAGGACTGTGCAAACTACCCGAGTGCTACAGTTGCTGCTGAAAGGTTGTTTGCTTGTGTATGACTGAATTTGAAATTTTAAAGAACCAAAGATTCTGGACGTCGGCTGCTAGCCAGAGGATGTACCTATCTTGAGCGAACTGAAAAAAGTGGCTGAGAGCTGAGGCCCAGCTGCAGCAGAAGAAAAGGTTGTGGACACTGCTTAACTGAAAAGTGTGAACTGGTATGCAGGGGATTTGTTGTTCTGGGATTCCCCTGTTGGATTGCACCTACGCTTCTTGAAATTCAGGCTAGCACCCATGCAAATTGGCACTGGACTTTATTAGAGGAGTTGCCTGTGAACTTTTCTTGGTTCAAACTCAGTGCAGGGACTGCAGGAGGACCCACACCATTTGAGAGTTCTCACCCAGAGCCAGGGGGAACCTGCTAACCCCTTCCAAGTGGTACTCACTGTCTCAGGAGGTCATCGGCACTTGCTGGGGTGCTAGAGCACCTACGACACATCGAGGGAGTCTGGCTGCTGAGCCACTCCCAAGTCTGGGCCTTCTGGGGTTGGTGCTGTCCTGCCACAGAGCTCTGCAATGGGACAGAAGCAGCTGAAGGTGACAAGTGGGCAGAACTACAATCAAGTTGACCAGCTGCAAGACCATCGAGCAAGTCCATCCTGCCCGAGGAACTAAGGCCGGCCTTTCTTCTGCTCCATTCTATACTGGACCAGGAGTTCTATCCTTCAGGGTTTTGAGGTCATCTAATTGTGAGTACCCAGCACCTGTTCCTGGAAAAAAAAAAAAAGAAAGTTATGTTGTTCATTCTTAAAAGAAAGTCATTTTCCAATATTTTCAGGGCCTCAACAGCTGGCCAACCTGCGGCACCATACCAGGCCTGCACCTAGCAGGTACCCCTAAAAACATCTGGGAACACTGATACCAGTGGGGGTGGGTTTGGCCTGTGGGCCCCAATGTTTATTGTTGTTGCTTATTTTCACTAACTAATTTTTATCCACAGCCATCCTGTGCCCCGGTACCCCTTCCCTAGTCCTTGCCCCAAATAAAGCTGTGGTTTACCATTGAAAATCGTGTGTGCATAACTTCTCTGAGTCTGTCAGAGCATTACTGTTCATGGTTTACGGTGGTACTAAATTGTTGCATATCCAGTGTATGAGGTGCTTGGTAAGGGAGGTGGGTAGGTGCAGCATCACAGGGGGCTGTGCCAGCAAGTCACCTAACCCGCATCTACTGTAATTCTCTAGGTGGAGGCACTGTGCTATTTTTATTATCTTTGGGGTGGGACCCCCAAACACCACTGTAGAAGGACCCAGGACCCTTAACCTTAGAGGGCCAACAAGCAGGGGTAGTAGCCCACTGGTACATGGCACCTGGGCTACATGCAGAACCTTTTCCCCAAGTAGGTACTATACCCTACCTCCAAGGTACTGTTTGGTAGTCTGCATTAGTTAAGCATACTGAGAGATTCCTGGGGTTTGAAGAAAAAATTATTTACTATGGTAATGTTGTTTCTTCCAGGGGATCCCTCAGTATGCTTAAATCTCCCACCCTGCCTCCCCTACCAGAACCAGAAAAGACGTAATTTCTTCTGCATCCTTGCTGGTCACTTCCTGTCCTGTGATTTAGTGGTTAAAATAATAATTGAAACCAGTCTGTTGTGTTTTCACTGCTAACCAGTGTTTTATTTTACCCTTGTTAGGGACATAATTCTTATTGGGATAGCTTAATTACAGTTTTTTGTTTAAAACTAGTTAGGCTTCGTAATGAATCTGAGTATTTTAGAATGCAGCAGCACCTAAGGGCAGCAGTTTGAATTGTGGCATAAGCCAATGATACATTCCATCATTTACATATGTTCCAATCTCTCCGGGGCAGTTCAACATAGGAGACTAACTGCATTAGTTAAGCATACTGAGGGATCCCCTGGAAGAAATAACATTACTATGGTAAGTAATTTTTTCTTATGATACACCTATGTGCTGTTTCAGCATACCACAACCTGTTGGTACCCTCTACCTGGCACAGTTGCCACTGTTTGATTCTCCAGCGGTATTTTGCACACAAGGTCTCCCATCAGGAAGTAGATGGCTCCCTGAGATATCAGCCTTGTGCTGGTTATGCTCACTGACAAGCCCTTCAAGATTATTGCAACTTGTGACTTGATGTTTCTTATCTGAAAAGCAGCATTTCTGATAGTTTCACCTCTGCATACAGAGTATTTGAAATCCATGCTTTGAACACAGATCTTCTGTATACCGTTTTCATTAAAGATAAGCTAGTAGTCTGTATGCACCACAGTTTTCTACCAAAGAAGGTACCAGAGTTCCATCTTTTTTTTTTTTGTAATCTTTATTTAAAATCAGCTTTCATTCCATTCAGTACATAAAGAGTCAATAACATGGATCTTCCCTTGTCAATCTTCACCATTCATTACTACTTGGGTTAGTGCGGGCCGCGCACCCTTCTAGGGATTTTTTTGTAGTCAGCTCCAGCGGCGCCACCCTCGGGAAGCGGCCTTTTCGTCATCTTGCGAGGGTGGCGTCGATGCCGCAGACTCCTCCTCCATCTCAGTTCTGTTTCTCCCACCGTCGAGGCTGCACCTGCTATGCAGTTAGTGACAGTTAGGCCGGATTCAATCCAGACTCCTTCTCGAACTTCTCTCGACACCGTCAAAACCCGGTAAGACCGTTCTTTTTATAATTCTTGGACGGTGCCGGGAGCTTTTGCTGTGTTATTATAATTTTTTCGCATCATGTCAGGTTCGGGGGCAAAACATAAGTCGAAGGCAGGCCGCGCCCCTATGCGTCGGTGCTCCTGTGGCCGGCATTTTTCCGTCACGATCTGCATGATGTTTGTCTTCGTTGGCTGGGACCCAACCACGATATGGATGCATGCGATGCCTGTTTCTCCAAAGACCGTCGCGTCCTAGAAGTCTGCACGTTCAAGATCGGCAAGGCCCCACCGACTTTCGGGGGACGACGCCGCGCCAGAGATTCCCAGGTAAGGTCTCTAGGCCATTCCTCCGGGTCCCCTCTCGGGCCTATACGGTCTGTAGAGGAGGAGGCTTCCTCATCTTCTCTTGCCGAAGAGGAAGCTTCTTTTGCGGTGTCGGAGGAACGCCGAGGTCCCTTCGGGGCCGCGGCGGGGACACCGCCTCGGCAGTCACCTCCTCGGAGGTGCAGGCTCCCCCAGTGTCGAGGCCCACACCTGCTGGGCCTGGCATCAGTGGACCCTCGACGCCGCTTTCCACCGGTGATCGAGATGGTGCCGATGGCGGCACCGTGTTGGCCTTCGACGCCACCCGTGGCGCCGCGGGCCCGGTTCTCTCTTCTGGCAGTGCGGTGGGGTCCCAGCACCGATGGCGCGGTGCCGCGGGTTTGGCTGGCACCATGGGGGTCCAGGTCATCCGCGCCGCCTCCGCACTCCAAGGCGCTGTTTCACCGGGACCCTGGGTTGCTAATATTGTGGTCCAGCTGATCTCTTCCTCCTGGAGGCTGATGATTCAGACATGGACCCGTCCTGGCAACCTGACTCTTCGGAGTCAGGGTCTCCAATGGCACCAGGTGCTAAGCGTGGCCGCGCCTATTCCTCTGTCCGCTGCCGTCCTCCTGAGGCCCCTCAGGCTGAGGGTGGTCTGGGGTCCCTGGGGGGCGATGGAGCGGGGGTGGAGGGGGGCTCTCCCTCCTGGGGGGCTCGTGGCAGCTACCGACCCTGGTGCTGCTGCACCCCCTCGGGGTGGGAGGTCGCTGGGGTCAAGGAGGAGGGCGTTCTCGGGGTCCAAGGGGTCGAGGGGCAAGGTTCAGGCATCTAGGTCTCTGCCTGCCACCCCTCGGGGTGTGGCTCGGAGCCATAGCGCTGGGCCCCGTCTTTCCTTTTGGACCCCGGGGACCCCTCTGGTGGCATTGCTGTGGGCTGCCCTTCTGGATCCATGCAGTCCCAGGTTCATCATAGGGGAGGATCCCCTTCTGGGCTGTTCCAGGCTACGCATCCCCAGGGTTCCGTTTTGCGACCTGGTCTGTTGTCCGGGATCCCGCCAGCTCGGGCTCCGTTCTCCGGATTCCAGAGCCCTAGCACAGGACAGTTGCCTCTCTGTAGGTGCCCTTCTCCCATTCCTCTGCAGCCACCCCCCACCCCCCCCCCGCTCTGCCAGGCCATGTCGGTCCCACGGGCCCGTTATCCTGGGAGGCATTCAGAGGTTCTGCGGCGGCCTTCCCCTCATATGTTAGGTGCATGAATGAGCGGGTTTTTCGCCTATCCCCACCGCGGCAGGAGTCCTCTGGACACTCAAGCTCTCCATCATCCTCGTCTCCCTCCTCTGAGGGAGAGGAACCCACTGCTCATCTCTCCTCCGATGCTGATTTCACTGAATATCAGCGATTCCTTTCAAGGATGGTGAGGGATCTTCAAATTTCCTATGTTAGGTGAGACAATACTGAACGGGAGACGTGTGAATTCCTTGGCGAATTCAGTGCCCAGCACTTGGTGGTACTATCCTGGCCTATTCCCTTCCAGGAGGCATCTATCCGTTCCTGGCAGTCGCCAGCCTCCCTTTCTCCAGCCACGGCGGACTGCCAACGTAGGTATTGTGCCCCTTTGGAATCCCTAGGTACTCTCCCCAACCCACCCTCGGGTTTGGCATACATAGAGACTCCCTTCGGGCCCCGCCGCCTGGTGCACGACCATCCACCAGACTCGGATTCTCTACAGTTCAACCAGTGGGGGCGAAGAGTGTTCTCTTCCTCTCGTGCGATGTCTTGCATTGCATCTCATCAGGCCCATCACGCTGCCTACAGTAGGCATTTGTGGTCGATGCTTCCCCAAATCTTAGCATCAATGCCTGATATGGAGCAAACCAGACAAGCTATTGCCCTCTCTGCTATAGGCCTGGAGCTGGCAAGACACCAAGCAAGGGCATCTTATGACGCCAATGAGGTGGCTTCCAGGCTTGCAGGGACAGCGATCTGTATTAGAGGGATGGCATGGCTTCATCTATCAAGGTTGTCACCCCTGGCCCGGCGTAAGGTGATTCACTCCACTTTCCGGGGGACCCGTCTATTTCCTCCAGAGCTAGGAGACTTCTGCAGGGACTTCCTCCGTCTCCCCATCCTCAGGGGGCACCTCCTAGCTCTTCTCCCCCATAGGCTTCTCTCTTGATTAGCCCAGGGTCTTCCCCTTCTGTTTCTCACCAACAGGAGGCTGGGGGTCTTGCTTCCTCAGGGTTTCTACCCCCCCTTTTTTTGGGGGGGGAGCTTGGTACTCACCCAAGCAGTAATGAATGGTGAAGATTGACAAGGGAAGATATGAAAATTACGTACCTACCATAATTCTTGATCTTCCTTGTATCTTCACCATTCATTACTGATACCCGCCCACCTTCCCCTCAGTGGCCTCCTACTGTGGTGTCTCCCCCTCCCGTCTCGTTCCTCTCCCTTCCTTTGGCCTTTATGCCAAAAAAAAATTTTTTTCTATTTTCCGTTCTTATTGAATGGATCTTTTTTCCTCAAGGTAAAGAGGAACGAGCAGGGTCTGTGTTTCACCTATTCTGAGGGAACCCTTTCTGACTGCCCCTAGGGTGCGACCTCTGGGCACCTTGATCACGTTACGCAGTTCACAGTTTAAGAGACCGTGCTCTGACTCGGCCTCAAAGAAATTTAGATTCCTCCTGGCAGGTGTTATTATTCAGCTCATTCTGGCTGGTGCATTTTGCACTTCTTAGCCTTGAGCGGTTGCTCTTGCCTTGCCTTAAGGGAGTCTGATTGAGTTCCCACTCTATCCTTTCATACAGAGCTGCCTTCCGTACGGCATAATCCTTCCCCATACACTTCTGTGTTAGCACTTAATAGGGTGCTAAGGGGCATATTCCCCTTCCTAGGTGGGCGCTCTCTTTCCGGAACAGATTTTCTGCCCGGGCAGTCTGTGAGCTCTCAGCTAGGATGTAAGGACTTGGCATGTTGAGAGATTAGAGAATCTGCTCTTTATGTCCGATCTGTGCAGGCGGTTCAGTCGAACCCTCTCTCAGTCCTATCAGCAGGGATTCTTGCTCCCTTGTTTTAGTCTCGAGCTTATAAGCCTCTCAACCAATGCCTCTATGGGCACTGTTCTCCCCTCTCAACATGCCTTCTTTTCTTCTCCTTATTCTTCTTCTTCTTTTCTCTTTCTCTCTATCTGTTCCTCCCCTAGAGCCGCCCCGGAAAGGAGGCCCTGCGGTCCCTTAGGGTAGGAATTCTCTCTCCTCTGTCTGTCCTCTACCGTTTCAGTTTATATCCTTTCCTTTTTCTGTCCCTCGGCTCTCTTGCCTCGCTCTCCTTTTTTCCTTACCCTTTGTTTTCGCCTCTCCGGCTACCAGAACTGAGATGGAGGAGGAGTCTGTGGCACCTAATGGCCACCCCTCACGCATGACACAGTGCGTCGCTCTCAAGGGCGCGCCGTTGAGCCGCACTCAAAAAACTCCCATAGCGGGCGCGCCCCGCACTAACCCAAGCAGTAATGAATGGTGAAGATACAAGAGAAGATCAAGAATTACGGTAGGTACGTAATTTTCATTTATCTGCATTCTGTTTGAGAGTACATTATAAAAGGCATATTCTAATACATGAACTATCTTTCATATTTTACTGCAGTCAGTATGGCCCTACTCTCTAAGTATTTGCCCCAGCAATACTTTTATGGAAACATGTAAGCTATACAGAGTCTGAATATACTATCCTTACATTCTCCAGGTTTTTCAGTGTACCATTTGGGATGTCAATGGTAAGTTCCCCAGAGGAAACAGGGGGAAGAAAAGAAGAAAAAAGTGGAAAGAAAAAAACAGGCCCCCCTGGCTCTATACATCTCCTCTATCTGTCATGCCCAGGACCTAATTCTGCCTTGCCCTCTTAGAAAGCCGGGAACCAGTCTTCTGACAATACTTTCTCCAAGGATCTCCAAATAAGATTATATGGTAGCCCGTGACAATGGCGACCACGATTGCACGCTTTCAAAAAGGGTGACTCAATCGTGGCACCTATCCACAGGGCTACTGGGCAGGGAGGGTGACCGGATGGGGTGGTCCCTGAATATAATGACAGGATGTCGCTATATTTACACACGTGGGGGGGGGGTGAGCACGCTGAGCAACAGGTGGAAGGGAAGGGAGGGTTTGTGAGGCGTGAGTGCAGCAGTAGGCTGCCAAGCTGGCCCCATGGTGTGGTGGGTGGGTGGGTGGGAGGCTAGGACTGCAAGGTGCCAGGTTTGGGTCCAGGCAAGTGTTCCTTTTGTTGGCAGTCGTTTTTTTTTTTCTGATTTGCTTGCACGGAGTTGAGAATCCTTTGGTAGGGGGTGAGGGGCTGCGAGGGCATAGCCCCCCACATAAAAACAAAAAAACAAGTCTCTGGTGCCCTTTTGCTGTGTGCCGGGAGTATACATTGCTGAAATTGATTTTCAGTGATGTATACTTGCCCTAATGGCGATCACCTTTCCACGATCGCTGTTAACACATGGAACTGATTAGATTTGTGCCCTTGATGAATGGTGCTATTTATTTATTTATTCAGTTCTTGGATTAATACCTTTGAGCTATAAGCTCATTTACAGAGGTTCCACGTCAACAGCAAATACACAAATACAGCAAAACAACAGACAGTGGTTACAAAATTACATTGGATACAGAAATGAGCCCCATATCATGGGGTAATATAAGATGATATCACCAGGTCGATTAGACACTGAGCTCTGTCTGTGAACCAATTGGTCAAGTACTACATGGAAATAATGTTTTAGACATGAAACAAAACTGAGTAAGAACAACCAACTCATAAAATAACACAACACGAAAACTGTAGCCCCCTCTCCCCCTTCAAAACCCACCCCTAAACAAGGAACCCAAGTGACAATTTGTTTCTAAACCCTATTCATAATGATCACAATTTTAGCCATATCCCCTAGAATCTTCCCCTCTTCCCTTCCGACCTTGTTCTACCTCCCCATTTCTCTCCAGGGAGAGTACCACTCTCATTGTCACTCCTGCTCATGGAGGAGCCAAGGGTTTCCATCCTATGTAATTTTCTCCCAATATCATGTGTTAGATATCTGATCCAATCCCTGAGTTGTAATTTGTTGGGGGGGGGGGATCAAAAGATTAATAAGAAAAAAGCATATAACAAATATAAAAAAAACTCCTTGGCAGAGAAATGGCTAACATTCACCAATTTATCTAATCAATGTAAAAATACAATTAGAGCTGCAAAGAAAAATTTGGAACTAAAACTTGCTACTGTGACCAAGGACAACAAAAAACAGTTTTATAATTATATTGGATCAATAAGAGGAAAGGTGCCTACCGTCGGTCCATTAATTAAAGACAATGTACCACTTACTAATAAGTCAGATATGGCTAAAGAATTTAATGATTATTTTCTTAATGTTTTTAAAACCAAAGATGTTGTTTGCCTAGAAAATGTAGAACTCAACAATATCCATTGATTACTCCTGAGGAAGTTAAAATAGCTATACAGGCCTGTAAAGCTGACTCTTCAGCTGGTCCTGATGAAATTCCAGCAAAATTCATTATAGAACTGGTCACTGAATTAGTGGACCTACTTACGCTACTATTTAATGTATCACTTTATAAAGGATATGCATTAAGAGAATGGACAGTAGCTGCTGTAGTGCCTATTCACAAAGGAGGAAATAAACATCTTGCTAGTAATTATAGACCAATTAGCCTCACCTCGTGCATAGGTAAATTAATGGAAATGATTTTAAAGAAAAAAATGCTAGAACATTTACAAAACATAAACTTTCAGGATATTAGCCAATATGGATTTGTACAGGGTAGATCATGCCATCTCAACCTCATAAATTTTTTTGAACCAGTAAGTAAGGTATTAGATCAGGGCCTCCCAGTTGATATAATTTTTTTTGGACTTCAAAAAGGCTTATGATTCCATTCCCTATGGTATTTTGATTAAGGAGTTGTTAAGTTACGGTTTCAATGCAAATATAGTTAGATGGATAAACTCCTGTCTTAGTAATAGGAAACAAAGGGTCAGCATTAAAGGCATCTGTCCGAATGGGGAGATTTGAGTAGTGGTGTCCTGCAGGACTCTGTGCTAGGCCCCTTGCTGTTTAACTTATTAATTGCAAGCATGCAAACCTCAAATGATGTCTGGATACACAAATATGCAGATGATAGCAAGCTTGGCTGCATTGTTAATTCAAATTCAGTTAGATCTTTACAATCCAACCTGGATAACTTAGTTATGTGGTCCGAAAGAAATAAAATAACCTTTAACCCAGCTAAGTGTAAGGTGATGCACCTCGGTAAAAATAATATGCTAGCATCCGATAACACAAACAATAACAATTTATAGTCTATAACAACTGAAAAAAGATTTGGGTATTACCATTGCACATGATCTAAAGTTCACCACACATAATAACAATATTATTAAAAAATGTCATGGTACACTTTCTTGCATCCTCAGACATATAAAGAGTAGGGAACCAAACGTATTGATCCCATTGTACTCAAGTTTAGTCAGATCACAAATAGATTACTGTGTTCCTTTCTGTACTCCAACATCTGTGGGAGGAATAGTTTCGTTAGAAAAGGTTCAAAGATGAATCACAAAAAAGGTCAAAGGTCTAGCTAACCTAGATTATAATATCAGACTTAAAACTCTTGGATTGTTTTCTCTAGAATATAGAGCATTCAGGGGAGATCTGTGCCTAGCATACAGATCATGTCATGATCCAGCCTTATGTGAGACTCTCTGTCTCAAAAAAAACACAAAAGGATATAACACTAGAACACACCATTTTTAAAGTTTAAAACAGAACTAACACTTCAAAAAGGAATACATTTTACACACAGAGGTTGCCCCCTATATGGAACTCATTACCTACAGGAGTTGTTACCAGTATCAATCTGACCCAGTTCAAATATGATCTGGATACTTATATAGGTGATAACAAATTCGAATATCGCCACTAGGCGACGAGTTCATAATGGGATTGCCCCCTGAACTCGTATTGTACCTATGAACCTAAGAAGCCAATAGGCCCCAAGTCTGTCCCAGTTATTCCCGCCCCTCACAGGGTCGGAGAGGAGGAGGAGACCACCAGAGCCCGCAGCCCCCAGGCCACGCGGGCCAGGGGCCACTCCTTATCCATAATTAAGGTTAGAGCCTGCAGTGGAAGGAGGAGGTGATCCCCCATCTGGGGCATGCTGAGTCATGCTCCCCCGGGATCTCCCCTCCCCCCTCAAATGCCTCTTTCAGTTTTATCTGTCATCACTCTTACGTCCTATATTAGCAGGCTGCAGAGCTCCATGTTTCCAAACAATATGCTGAAGTGCCCCCCCATGCCCAGCCAGCCGACCACACGCCGAGCATCCCCCTTCCAAATCAAGTCAAAACCAAGTGACTCCCCCCCCTCCAACCGAGATTATGCTCTCCAGTAACCCGTTTTCCGGAAACCTGTATTTATTAAGAGTGCCCTCAGTTGCTAGCAAGGGGAGAGAAAACATTTCTTAAGCAACATCCCTAACTGTCCCCTTGTCAACTGCTTTTCCCCTCTACTAGATTCATAAGTATGTCTACAGCGCCTCCTCAAATATTATGTATTATAACAGTAAAGTGTCCTGAAAATTAAACCCTTTGCCCACGGCAGCTTGCAGGAAGTGAACAAAAGATAATGATAATATTGGCTAAGCTCTTAGCCTAAAATGTAGTCGGGTTAATTCACAGCACGGTGATACCAAGTACTTCTGTCCAAGACCAGTCAGTAAGGTAAAGATACTTTATCAATAAAACAAAATTAGGTTGTGGATGCCTGGTTAAGAATCTGAACTATAATAGTCAATGTCTTGTGGTTTGTTCATCCAGGCCCAGTGGTCTACCAATAGGATAATATTGTTCCAAGTATCTCTCGGTACCTTTTTTAAATTGAAAAAGCTTTATTAATTTTAAATATATCAGCCAACATTACAAACAATGATCAGGAATATGAAAACAGGAGAAACACACCCCCACACACACACACAGTAAACACAATAACCCCCCTTCCACCACCACCCAGCCCCTTATAACCCCCCCCTTCACGGAGTGCACTTCTAATTTGAAAAGAAGATAGAAAAAAAAGGAAACATCAAACTCAGAAAATCAATGAAAAATGTATATAGGCCAACCGTCACCACTGAGGGGTCAGAGAGAACCTTGGCAGTTAGGAAAGGTAGAGAGCATAGAATTTGCCCCATCTTTTATTGAAGAGGGGCATACGGTGCCATATACTGGCAATTAATTCCTTTGTCCTTAAAGAGAAAGAGAGTTCTCGTAACCATTCACTATGTGTGATGGGTGATTGATCCAACCAGTGTCGAAGAACTGTCTTCTTAACCGCTAAAGAGATAATGGCCATTTGATATCTTCTTTCTTTGACCTGAATTTGGGAATAATCACCCACTATACAAATAGCTGGGGGGAAAAAAGGCCCTTCAGACCTAAAAGGGGGTCCAACCGCTCTTCAATTTGTGCCCACATGGGAGATACCTTCTCGCAGGACCAAAATATATGTAGTAGGGTGCCTTCATCCTTGCTGCATCTGGAGCACGTAGCTGAAGAAAGACGACCTATTTTAGCTAGTTTAACCGGGGTATAATACATATTATTTAAGAAGCGATACTGAGTAAGCCTGAGATGGTCTTGGGATAAATAGTTGTATAGGTCTTTCCAGAGCCCGGTCCAATTAATTTCAAGGTCTGGAAGAAGGGATGCCAAATCTTGGAACCTGCTGCGGAAGAAGGACAGGAGTTGGTGAGCAGGTACACATATAGAGAGGAGACACCATGGTGTATACTGGCCAGCTCTCTGATCTGTTGCAGAAAACCCCCAAATAAGGGTTGTTGTAGTGAGAGACCAAATTAGTTCAATGGAAGGTGCCGAATCTGGTAGATTTTAAATATCTGGGAGGGTGCTAGTCAAAATTTAGAGAGTAGCTCGGGTGACGAAAGTATAGATGTCTGGGAGTAGAAGTCCGATACTCTGAGTTCAGGAGGAATCGGAAGCCAGGTAGTAGGTAGTGGATGACCCCCAATCCTAGTATTTAAGTTGGAAAGGATGGGTTGAGAGAAATCTTTAGAGGGGGATATTTTTAGATAAGCACAAAGCTGCAAGAGTACTTTAAGAGATATACCAATCGGAGAAGAGCCTAAGACCTTCAGGAAGGACTTCCAGGGTGAGAAGAAAATAGCAAGAGGGCTTAGATTATAGTTAGAGATGAGATCAGCTTCTGTTTTCAACCAGATGGGAACATATTCCTCGTCTGTTGTTGTCCGAGAGGCAGAGAGCCATTTTCCACAAAGCTGACTAGCCCAGTAGTATAGCATAAAATTAGGTAGACGTAGACGTAGACCCCCAGATTCTTTAGGTAATCCCATTTTAAGATAAGAGTGCCTTGGGGCCTTATCCAACCAGATAAATGAGATGATATCAGAATGAATATGTTTAAAAAAGGATAACAGAAGCCAGATATTGAGCATATTTAACAGGTAAAAAAGCCAGGGGAAAACATTAATTTTAATATTAATCCTACCCCATAGTGAAAGAGGGAGGCTCTTTCAGCAAGCTAGATCCTGTTGGATAAAACTCAATAGATCCTCCAGATTTAATTTCCGTATTAAGGCCGGGTCAATAGTTGGATAGATGCCAAGATATTTGATACACCGAGGAGCCCACTTCATACCAAATGGGATGAAGTCTTGTTTATAGGTTAAGTGATTGAGGGGATATATTTCTGTTTTATTAAGATTTAATTTATAATTGGAGTATTTACCGAAGTTGTCTATTATCTTTAGGGCCTCAGTGAGAGAGGGAATGGGATTGGAAAGGTGCAGGAGGATGTCATCCGCATATACTGAAAGCGAAGGTATTAGATTACCGATGGGGATACCAGTGATGAACGGTGAAGTTTTTAAACGCCTGATAAGCGGTTCAAGATATAAGTTGAAAAGGGAGAGGGAGCATCCTTGATGCGTGCCAGTGTGTAAAGAAAAGGGGGAGGAGAATATCCCATTACAATATGTTTTGGCCGTTGGGGAAGAATAGACCATATGGAGCCATTGCAAAAATGAGGGAGGGAAGCGCATCTTTCGCAGAGTCGACCACAAAAAGAACCAGTCCACCCTGTCGAAGGCCTTTTCAGCGTCAAGAGAAATCAGGGCCATAGTAGAAGAAGAAGAAGATTCCGTCGTGTGGAAAAGATGGTCAATTTTATGGAGATGGTCCACAGAGGATCTTCCAGATACAAATCCAACCTGTTCAGGACTAAGAAGACAAAACCATACTTTTTCTATTCTGGAAGCTAGGATCTTAGTTAGAATCTTGATATTACAATTTAATAAAGAAATAGAGTGATAAATAGCTGGGCAATTAGGTGGTATGTCCGGTTTGAGAAGTAGGACGATGGTAGCCTCCAGCAACGAGAGATCAAGAGCTGTTGCTAGCCTTTCTTGTAGAGCAGAAAGCAACTAGCTAAAAGAAGCTACATTTTCTTATTAATTTAAATCTTGTATCTCAGCATGAATCAGTGTCTGTTGAGATTAAGTAGACAGATACTTTATTAGAAGTAGAAGGGGTCTTATTTAGGGTTAAAAAAAGAAAGAAAAGGAAGAAAGTCAGTGTGTGTTCTGTGCTGAGAAAGGTACTGTATCAGCTGACTTTGCTAAACCAGTAGGAGGAGAGAGAGAGCTTAATTGGGGGTGTGGCTTAGACACTATAAAAGCAAGTGACTCAAATTACAACTTCCTGTTGCTAGCCTTTCTTGTAGAGCAGAAAGCAGCTAACTAAAAGAAGCTACATTTTCTTATTAATTTAAATCTTGTATCTCAGCAGGAGTCAGTGTCTGTTGAGATTAAGTAGACAGATACTTTATTAGAAGTAGAAGGGGTCTTATTTAGGGTTAAAAAAAGAAAGGAAAGAAAAGAAAAAGTCAGTGTGTGTTCTGTGCTGGGAAAGGTACTGTATCAGCTGACTTTGCTAAACCAGTAGGAGGAGAGAGAGCTTAATTGGGGGTGTGGCTTAGACACTATAAAAGCAGGTGACTCAGATTACAACTTCCTGTTGCTAGCCTTTTTTCTTACTAATTGCCCTCCATCCCACTCTAAGCCAGTTCTACTTTTATAGCCACTGGATTTGACTGTCAACAGGAACATCCTGTTTGGCAGTCGGAAGGGAAGGATCATAGAGAAACATTGGTTTTGTCAACCCTAATGGAAAAAAAAGTAGCTCACTATCCCCCCCAGCTGCTGGTGGTCTGACATTGAGCAAGGAAGAAGGAGGCTACTGAAGAAGATAGGAAGTTGCTGTCCTAGAACAGGAAGGGTGAGAGTTGTAAGGAGAGGAGAGAGTAAGCATACAGAGAAACAGAGAGGGACACAAATAAGACATGATAGGAGTGGTGCAGTGCAATGGCTATGTGGCGGCAGTTTCTCGGGAGACATTCTGGAGCTGCGATGCTGCCCTATTTGCAGGCACCTCTCTGGTCTGAGAGAAGGTTGCCGGTCTCCAGGCTGACCTGGCTAGGATTCGTGAAACCTCCTCCCCACCCAGGGACCACCAGGGCCAATGCCACTACCTCAGAGGTTGCCAAGAAAGAGGAGAGGCTGGACCAGGGTGGGCTCAGGAGGAAGAGGTGGTGGAACAAGTTGCATCCCTCCAGCTGTACTCTCCACAATTCATTCGCTCTTCTGGTGGATAGTGGTTCCTCTATGGAGGCACCTGCAGTGGAGACCAAGGAGGATGCTGGGAACCTTCACAAAGGAGACCCACAGGAGGGTGGCATGGGACCCCACAGGGGAAGGAAACAACTCCTGGTGGGGGACTCAATCATTAGGGGGGTAGAAATGGGGGAGGAAGGGGAGAGGGAGGTAAGGTGCCTTCCTGGCGCCACGGCTTAGAGGGACAGGAAGTGAATCCTCAGGATCGTGGGAGGAGCTGCACGAGGGAGGGAGCTGGATGTCATTGTCCACCTAGGGGACAAATGACCTGGCTAGGAATGGGATCAGAGCAGTGCAAGAGGAGTTTGTAGAGTTGGGGAGGGGCCTTAGACAAGTAGCGCATACGGTAACCTTCTCGGAGGTGCTGCCTGTCTATGGCAAGGGTGATGCTAGGGCACTCCTCACCAGGGAATTCAATGAGTGGTTGAAAAACTGGTGTGGAGCTCAGGGTTTTGGCTGGGGAACCACCTGGAGGGATGCAGACCTATACTGGTGCGATGGTCTGCATCTGTCCAGGAGGGGAACCAGGATCCTAGGTGAGAGGTTTAAATACTTCATTGGCAAGCATTTAAACTAGCCAAGGGAGGAGGCACTGAAAAGGAGCAGGGGAAATCCCAGCCTCCTCCCACAAAACATGGTAATTAGTGAGGTAAACACCAAGGTAGGGAAGTTACTAGGGAGCAGGACAGAGGTAAATGTAAAAAAAGGCAAAGGCAGTAAGGACAGGAATGGGGCTAAAAGGGGTAAGGCTATCAAAAAGTGGAGGGTGATGAGTACCAATGCCTGTAGTCTGTGTAACAAGCTCCCTGAACTAGTGGCCTTGATGGAAGAGGGTTGCCTGGATATTGTGGCAGTCACAGAAACATGGTACACAGAGAACCATGACTGGGATGTCAACATACCAAGATACACAATCTACAGGAGGGACAGGGAGGGTAAAAGAGGAGGAGGAGTAGCTCTCTATGTAAAGGAAGGGATCAAAGCAACAGAACTAAAGAGTAAACAGGGAGCAGATGAGGCACTCTGGGTCACCCTGGAGACAGAAAATGGCACCACAATCCAGGCGGGTTGTATACAGACCCCATCTCAGGGGAGGGAATGGACAAGGAAATGATAGAAGGCTTCCTTAGAATGGCAGAAAAGGGAGATATTGTTGATGGGGACCTGAATATGCCAGATGTTAACTGAGCACCTTTGCTGCAGGCACATCCAAGAGCAGGGTCATTCTTGATGCCCTACAAGGGGCATGCCTCAGACAGCTAGTACTGGAACCCACTTGGGAGGGAGCAGTCTTAGACCTGGTACTCTCCAATGGGGACGGAGAAAGAATCTCAGATTTAGAAGTGGGTAGCCATCTGGGAACAAGCGACCACCAAACAGTGTGGTTCACGATAAACACAGCCATACAAAAGCAAGAGTATTGGACTTTAGGAGGGCTGACTTTGGGAAAATGAGAGAGTACCTCAGAAAAGCACTAGCAAACAGGCAAGAAGGAGGGGTGGAGGAATAATGAGGAGTGATCAAAACAGCCATCACAGAGGCAACAAGCCTTTGTGTAAAGCAACTCAATAAAACACAACGAAGGAAAAAACAGCTATGATTCTCAAAAGAGGTGGCAGGGAAGGTTAAGGAGAAAAGGATAGCATTCAGGAAATATAAGGAAACACAGAAGGAGCAGGACAGAGAACTTTATCAGTTAAAGCAGAAAGAGGCTGGGAGGCAGTCAGAATAGCAAAGGCCCAAACTGAGGAAAGGATAGCCAATTCTGTTAAGAAGGGGGATAAGACCTTTTATAGGTACATTAGGGAGTAAAGAAAGACCAAAGGAGGGATACTGATGCTTAATAAAGGGGAGGGAATGTGGGTAGAGGGTGACAGTGAAAAAGCAGCGATACTGAACGAATATTTCTGCTCAGTATTCACAACTGAAGAGGAAGGGGAGGTACTTCAACCAAACAAGAGAAACACTCTGAAGATGAGGGTCGATACCAGTCCATTTACAGAAGAAAGGGTTCTGAAAGAACTAATAAAATTTAAGGTGGACAAAGCAATGGGGCCTGATGGGATTCACCCAAGAATTCTAAAAGAACTAAGGGCAGAAATAGTGACACCGCTGACTACTCTCTTTAACAAATCATGGGAGGATGGGGTGGTACCTGAGGACTGGAGGAGGGCAGATGTGATTCCTCTTCACAAAAGTGGGAGCAGGACAGAGGCAGTAAACTACAGACCAGTTAGTTTGACCTCAGTGGTAGGAAAATGATGGAATCACTTCTGAAGGAAAAATTGTTGAGTACCTAGAGGCCAGTGGGGCACAGGACCCAAGGCAGCATGGATTCATGATGGGAAGGTTGTGTCAGACGAATCTAATAGATTTCTTTGACTGGGTGACCAAAGTAGTAGACCAGGGAGGGGCTGTGGACATGGCCTACCTAGATTTTAGCAAGGCATTTGATACAGTCCCACACAAAAGATTAATACACAAGTTAGCCAGCCTTGGAGTGGGTCCCAAGGTGGTAGCCTGGATAAAAAATTGGCTAGACAACAGGACGCAAAGGGTAGTAGTAAATGGAGTACATAGTGAAGAAAGGAGGGTTACTAGTGGGGTACCGCAGGGTTCAATACTGGGACCGGTCCTTTTTAATGTCTTTATAAGTGACATTGCAGAGAAACTGGAAGGAAAAGTATGTCTCTTTGCAGACGACACAAAGATCTGCAACAGGGTTGATACACAAGATGGAGTGGAAAGGATGAGAAGGGACTTGGCAAGATTGGAGGAATGGTCAAATGTATTGCAGCTCAGATTCAATGCAAAGAAGTGCAAGGTAATGCACATGGGAAACAAAAACCCAGGGAAGAGTACACAATGGGGGGTGAGATACTGACAACAGTAAAAATGGAAAGGGACCTGGGGGTAATTATATCAGATGACTTAAAGGTGGGCAAGCAATGTGAGAAGGCAGTAAGGAAGGCTGGGGGATACTGGGATGCATAGGAAGAGGCATCAATAGTAGAAAACAGGAAGTTGTTATCCCTCTGTACAGACAGTTGGTGAGACCCCATCTGGAGTACTGTGTGCAGTTCTGGAGACCCCATCTCCACAAAGACATAGACAGAGTGGAGACTGTCCAGAGGAGGGCAACCAAAATGGTGCAGGGTCTGCACCAGAAGACATATGAAGAAAGACTAAAGGAGCTTAATATGTATACCCTTGAGGAAAGAAGGGAGAGAGGGGACATGATAGAAACTTTCAGGTACCTCAAGGGAATCAACACAGTCCAAGAGGGTAGCATCTTTCAGAAAAGGAGATGTGCAAGAACAATGGGGCACAATTTGAAGATAGAGGGGGGACGGCTCAGAGGTAATGTGAGGAAGTCTTTTTTCACAGAGAGGGTTGTGGATGCATGGAACAGCCTCCCTGAGGAGGTCGTGGAGTCAAGAACAGTGGGGGAATTCAAGAATGCATGGGACAGACATAAGGCAGTCCTAGTGGGGGGTAGGAGGAAGTAAACTGTTGGTTAACTAGGATCTGCAGCTTATCTGTTAGGTAGCAAAATGGGCAGACTAGGTGGGCCAAGCGGTCCTTATCTGCCGTCAAATTCTGTGTTTCTATGTTTCTTCCGAGGACAACATAAAACAGTATAAACGAAGTAAAATGGGGGCCAGATCCTTAATAAAGAGTTTGTAAAAGTTTGATCGAAAACCATCAGGTCCTGGGGCTTTGTCTAGTGCTAATTTTTAATGGCCAATTCAACTTCTTCTAGAGAAATGGGAGTAGAGAGAAAGGTTTGATGGTGTCCTGCAAGGTTTGGCAATGGAGAGGATTCTTAATATGAGGAGAGTTCCTCTTTGGATGGGGGAGATGAACGGTGGCCATATAAGGTAGACTAGAATTGCTCAAAAACTAATGCTATGTCTCGAGGATGGGTTTTAATGGAGCAGTCTGGAGCATTAATGTGAGGGAATGATTCTCGAAGCCTCCACTTTCCTTAG
This sequence comes from Neoceratodus forsteri, assembly GCA_016271365.2. Taxonomy (NCBI): domain Eukaryota; kingdom Metazoa; phylum Chordata; order Ceratodontiformes; family Ceratodontidae; genus Neoceratodus; species Neoceratodus forsteri. Next base: position 1,320,614,967 of record CM028131.1, read on the forward strand.
CCTAAGAGCGAGCAAACAGCCCGCCTTTTCCCCTTGTTGTTTATATTTAGTCTGAGTTTTTAGTATTGCAAATTCTGCCTTTTCTTGTATTAAAGTGGCATATTTATCCCTGAGGGAAAGCAAGGACTTGAGAGAGTACGGGGAGGTTGTGTCCGAGAAAGATTGTTCTAAGGTATGGATCTGAGCCAGTAAGGAAAAGAGCTTCCGACTCTCTACGACGTTTACGGGTAGAGGCAATACAAATGAACTCCCCTCTCAGGAAACATTTTAAGGTGCACCATTCGTGATCCACCCTTGGTACAGTATTTTGGTTGGAAGACATAAACGACTGGATGAGAGAAGGAATTCTGGAGATCACATATTCGTCTTTTAATATCTGAGTATTCAGTTTCCAGGTTGCAACTCGTTGTAAGTTATCATCTAAAACCAAAGACACCCAGGCTGCTGCATGGTCAGAAAAAACAATAGGTTCTAAACCAGAGTTGCAGAGACCAGGGATAAGAGAACGGCTAATGAGAACATAGTCCAGTCTGGAGGGAAGTATGATGAACCATTGAATAGAATGAGCAAGTGTGGGACAGTGGATTCAGAATTTTCCAGGGGTCATAGAGGCCTAGCAGATCCATGAATTCTTGTAGTGCTCTCTGTGCTTGCGAGGGAGGTCTGAGGGAATAGTTGGACCGATCTAAATCTTGAGTGGGGGGAATATTCCAGTCGCCTCCCAGGACTAAAGGAAGGGAAAGGAAGGGGGTTAATTTATCAGTTAACTCTGCAAAAAATGCTGGGTCTCCCCCTACTAGTCCATATATACTGCCCAGGACTATCTCAGTACGATCTAAGCAGCCTTTCATGAGAACGTATCTTCCCTTTGGGTCCGTAATAACCTGGTCGACCTGTATAGGGACTGAGCGGTTAACTAGAATAGCTACCCCCCTACTTGAAGTTGAGATTCCAGAGGCAAAGACCTGGCCAATGTCCTGCCTACGGAGCCTGAGAGCCTCATGGGGAAGAAGATGAGTTTTCTGAATAAAAGAAATTTGAGCATGTAGTAACGAGTTGTGCTTAAGAACTTGATATTCTTTTAGTTGGTCTCTGACACCTCTGACGTTCCAAGTTAGGAATCTAGTCTGTCCTTTAGCCATAATCACAATGTTTAGGTGAAATAATTACCAAGGATTCTTAGAATGGGAGTGGTGTACAGGCCACCATCTCAGACAGAGGAGTTAGAGAGGGAACTAGCGGGACAGATCAGGAGGACCTGCGAGAAGGGTAGTGTGGTGATTGTGGGGGACTTCAACATGCCAGGAGTGGACTGGAGCACCCCAACAACCAGGAACAGAAGGGAGCAGGTACTGCTGGATGCCTTCCAGGACAGCTTCCTGCTGCAAATGGTTAGTGAACCAACCAGGTTAGGAAATACCCTTGTCCTTGTGCTGGCGAATGGGGACTTTGTGAGAGAACTTACAGTGGAGGAACCGCTGTCAGGGAGCGACCACCACTCAGTATGGCTCACACTGGATATGGGCAAGGAAGGAGTGGAATCTGGCACAATAGTGCTGGACTTCAGGAGGGCCGACTTTGGGAGGATGGGGGAATTGGTAAAAGGGTACCTGGCCAGAATTCAGTCTAGTATGGACACTAACCAGAGGTGGGAGCTCATAAAGCTAGGGATAGTGGAGGCAACCAAAACCTGCTGCAAAGCCCAAAGCAAGAAGGCTAGGGCTAAGAAACCAATCTGGTTGAGCAAGGAGGTCATGGAAAAGGTAAGGAGGAAAAGAGCTGCCTTTAGGAAGTACAAGAAAACTAGGAGGGGGGAGGACAGGGAGGAGTACTTGACAAAATCGAAGGAGGTGACAAGGGCAGTAAGGGGAGCCAAAGCATCTACGGAACTCAGGCTGGCACAAGGCATTAAGAAGGGGGAGAAGAACTTCTTTAAGTACGTCAAGGAGAAAAGGAGCTGTAAGGACCACATAGTAAGGATTAGGAAGGAGGGGGGTTGGGTGGAAGCAGGGTGCGACAAGGCGGAAGCACTAAATGAGTACTTCTGCTCAGTATTTACTAAAGAGAAGAGGGAGGTGACACCCAAGGTGGGAGAAATGGCAGAAGCAGGGTGGGAAGTGGTGACAGATGGGGAAATCATGGAGAGCAGAGTTCGAGAGGGTTTGAAGGCACTGAGGGTGGACAAGGTGCCAGGCCCAGATGGCATCCACCCCAGGGTACTGAAGGAGCTGGCAGAGGTCCTTGCAGGACCTTTGGCAGACCTATTTAATGCCTCACTACATTCGGGTGTATGCTTCAGGACTGGAGGATGGCTCATGTGGTGCCCCTCCACAAGAGTGGCCCCAAGGATGAACCGGGAAACTACAGACCAGTGAGCCTCACATCCATCGTGGGTAAGCTAATGGAGACTATCCTGAAGGAGAGGCTGGTGGCCCTCCTAGAGGCCAAAGGACTACAGGACAGCAGACAGCATGGCTTCATACGTGGCAGATCCTGCCAAACCAACCTGGTCGAGTTCTATGACTGGGTAACTAGGCAACTGGACAGGGGCCATGCAGTGGATGTCCTGTATCTGGACTTCAGTAAGGCATTCGACTCAGTGCCACATGGAAGGCTGGGAGAGGAAGTTAGTAGGCACAGGGGCGGGTGCAAAGCTGGTGAGATGGGTAGGAAACTGGCTGCAGGGAAGGCAACAGAAGGTGGTGGTGGGTTGGGAGCTTTCACACCCATGGGCAGTGACGAGCGGTGTTCCACAGGGCTCGATGTTGGGACCAGTGTTGTTTTGGATATTCATTGCAGACATATCATGGGACATCAAGAGCAAGATCAGTCTGTTTGCTGATGATACCAAGGTAGGCGCAGTGGTGGATGACCTAGGGGGATGGCAGGGGTTGCAGGATGATCTGGCAAAGCTTGAAACCTGGTCAGACACCTGGCAACTGGGCTTTAATGCCAAAAAGTGCAAGGTGCTGCATTTTGGGATGAAGAACCCAAGGAGGAGTTACCAGCTAGGGGGAGTGCAGCTAGCCCAGACAGAGGAGGAGAAGGATCTGGGTGTGCTCATTACAGGGTCAATGAACAACTTGGCACAATGTAGGAAGGCAGCTGCAAAGGCCAACAAAATGCTGGGTTGTATTGCAAGGGGTGTATCCTCGAGGAGGGAGGAGGTGATTCTGCCACTGTATAGGTCATTAGTTAGACCACACCTGGAGTACTGCGTGCAGTACTGGCGTCCGTATCTGAAGAGGGACATTAAGTTACTGGAGGGGTGCAGCGCAGAGCGACAAAGATGATCAAGGGGCTGGGGACTTATCATACGAGAGGAGGTTGAAGGAGTTGAACATGTACTCACTGGAGGAGAGGAGAGACAGGGGTGACATGATTGAAACCTTTAAATACATGAAAGGAATAAACAAGACAGGTACAGAGGGGCTGTTCAAAGTAAGGGAGGGGAGGGACACCAGGGGCCATGATATGAGGCTGGAGCGAGGAAGGTTCAAGAGGGAGATGAGGAGACACTTTTTTACAGAGAGGGTGGTGGCTGGGTGGAATGCATTACCTGCTGAAGTGGTATGCAGTAGAACAGTGGACTGCTTCAAACGAGGATGGGACAGGACAAGGGGGAGGGTTAATGAAGGGGAAGGGTGGGGCAGCTGCAGAATAAGGAGTGCTAGCTGCACATTCGAGCAGACTTGATAGATCTCTAGGCCTTTATCTGCTGGCAAATTTCGTATGTTTGTAAGACATTACCCTCTAAGCGCACTCCACCCCACCCTCCCACCCTGAAACCCCATCCTTCTGTCTCTAAAGTTTAACAACCAGAACTGAGAGAACTATGTATCCTGTAAGAAAAGTAATTGAAAACATCTTGAACCTACCCACCCGATAGTATACATGTGCCCCATAAGTAAAAGTTGAACACCAGTCAGGAACCACAGAATTCCAAACCAGGTACTTTCTAAACTGATGAGTTACCCCACTTGGCTGTAGCCCATAATAAAGTCCAAACTTGAAGGGGTTTTAATGAGATCCTGAAAGTGAGTAGAAAGATCTTGAGAGGCTTGATCAACAGTTTCATATAAGTGCCATCGGCTAGCAATACAAACTTGTAGGGTGGCAGGGTGTTGCATTTTAAATTTAATGCTGGCTGTAATCAGCTTGGAAACAATGCTGTGGAAGGCCACATGCTTTTTCCTTGTCTCAGCTGGCAAATCCTGGGATATTCTGAGCGACTGACCCTCCCAGGTAATACTCTGCAATTCACGGTATTTTTGCTGGACATGTTGTTTTTCAAGATAATTAAGGACCTTGAATATAAAAGGTTTTGGTGGGGAGCCTTCCATGGGGTACGGGAGGAGAGAGCGATGTGCCCGCTTGATTAAGTAAGTGGGGTTATATGGAGAGGGTCCCACGACTTTGGTTAGGAGCTTTTATATAAAGAGGACTGGCAATGAGCCTTCAGCCGCTTCTGGTAGCCCAAAAATAAGTAAATTGTTCCGTCGGCTCCTTTCTTCTAGGTCTTCCGTTTTGTCCTGTAGCCATTTGAGCTGCTGACAAAGAAGGATGATCTCTGGGTCTGTTTGGGCTTACCATCTTTCTAAGGAGCTAGTGTGGGCCTCCGTGTTGCTGACCCATCGGCCAAGGTCCCTGAGGTCCATGCGTAGAGATTTGAGCTTGGGGGTGATGGATTGAAGGACTTCCTTAAATGGCTGTAATTCCTGTAAAAAATGGTCTTCAGTCAGAGGAATTGCAGGAGATGAGGAGGCAGCTTGGCGACTTTGTTGTGGTGTCTGTGCTCTTGCTTTTTTAGGCATTTTTTCCGGGGAAGCAGGAGGAGTATGCCTCGGTGGGGCCTGACACATATCCGCTTCCATCTCTTTGGATCCCAGTGTAGTTAGCCAAAAATTAGAGACAATAAGAAGCTGTCAGTAGAGTGCAGTTACAGGCAGTCGAAATTTTAGTAAAAGGAGATCTTGATTAGCTCGGAGAGCACCTGTAAGGCAGAGAGAGGAGGGAGCCTGAAGTCAGAGCTACCATTCAAATCTAGATGTCATGTGATCTCCCTGTCTCTGGGTACCTGATCCACCAGATTCACCCAAGAACAGAGATACCATGTCCTTCCGATCAAAGGAACCAACATAAACAATCATAATCAGCCAGGAACCCCATTTGTAACTGCATCATTTTGAAGGGTACAGCTGAACTGTTCCCATATAGTAACCTAGGCCAAGCTCCATGTAACCCCTAGGTGGCGCTATCCCAAGGGCTACTACCCCTGCCTGATTTGCCACTAACAGGTGGAGGGGCCTGGATTCGATGGCGGGTGCCTCCACCCAGAGGTCAGGGTTTGCAATAGTTAAACTAACTTGGTCACAGTCCTCTGGGACACTGCGACCCCCCTTTCTTCCCACTAGTGGCCCACACAATATATCAGAATTACCTTCACAGTATACACTTACCCCAGGACTGGTTTGGTCAGCGTGACTCTGGGGACTCCCTGTAAAACAAGATGATACAGTGCAAAACCACAGTACAATACTTTAACATAGACAAATACCTCAGGCAGTGTAACTTTGCTGAAACAAACAGATCTGATTTATTTAGGGGGATATAACAAGGACAGGGGGAAATCAAGTTAATTAGTTTAAACGCATTAATAATCACAGTACTGTGCACATATTTCAGAATCCCAAATGTCCCTAATGTCACTCTTACTGGGTACCCAGGCAATAAGAGGCTAGCCTATTTGGTGCAGCTGGTTGGGGCCCTGAAGATGGAAAATGCATGCACAATACCCAAACTGTAATCCGAGCCGGTAGGCTCAGTTCATGGAGAAAGAAAGGAAAAAGTAATCAGATGGAACACTTGCAATTAGATGATGGCAGGAAGCTACCCTGATTTGTACTCACAAATTCAGTGCTGAAACTGAATGGAAGGCAGATTGTCCTGGATTGCCAGGCGGAGCAGACCATGTGGACAAGGTCCTTGTGACTGGACCGCAAGGCAGTTCAGAGCAAATGGATGTAGTCTGGATTTAAGCTGGGGTTTACTTGCAGCTTCATGCACTCAATTCACTGTACAGGGGATGTGAAACGCGAATCCCCACTAGCACTACACACATTTATATGGAAAAAGAAAGTACTATACCAGGCAGGCTGCTTCTCTATCCCGATCGCAATTACTGCACAATACCCAGGAGAACACACAGCAGATTCAGTTCCTGACAGACCAAGCGCGATTCAGCAATTTCTCCAGTCTTCTACAGGGTGAGCCTGGTTTCTACTTTTCAGATCTCCTTGATTCTCTTCACAGGTCAGATTCAGTCCAAACAAGCACTTGCACAAGCTGCAGACCGAAACTTGGGGCCTTACACGCGTTTCCCGACTAAAACTGCGCACCGAAGGAGCACAGGGCTCCTTCCCTTTTCACTGCCAGAGCTCGACTGAAACTCCAGTAGAACAAAACCGGGCACTTCCTTTGAGTTCCTCCCAGTTCTTGGCTGGATTGGCTGTCACTCACAGTAGCCTCCCCCTGTTGGTGCAAAAAGGCGCCGAAGTCCAAACTACATTTCCCAGAGTCACTGCCATTACAATCCTCTTGTGGCTGGCTCAGATTACGAGTCCAAGTTCTGATTCGTCCACAGGCACCATTTTAGAGCTCCCTTAACCCACACTGATTGGTCCAGTTCAGCAGTTCAAAACTAGAATGGGGAACTAGGCAAACATAGTTCTGATTGCAAAGAAAAGCAGGTTAGACAAACTGTATTTTCATTATTACTCTAAATGATTTCTGCAAACAGTTACATCTTTCAGATAGGTACCCTTTGCACTCCTAGTGACTGCAAAAATGGAGTGAATTGGCAGCAGCTCGAGTGGGACTCAAGCAGAGAAACACACAGTCCCCCCCCATACAAACTAATTATGTCTGCAAGCAGACAGCTCTTAAAGAGACAGTACCAGAGGCTCTAAAAACACTCACAGATAAATGGCTGAAACGCCAAACACCATTCAGGCTCGGAGCATTCAAGCAAGCTCCTGGAAGTCTTTTGGGAACCCCCATTTGCAGGGGGGTTACATCCAGTTGCCAGGCAAAGTCATTTTGATCACGTGCTAATGGCCTATAATATAGGCCTTTAAGATATGCTCCCAATCCATCACTCCTTCGGTGTGACAGAGGAGGAAGGGGGAAACCCACCCAGTCCAGCCCTGATAGGCTGGGCAAGGCGAATTATGAACTGGGTGACACAGTACTCCCCCCCCACACCCGAAAAACAGGACAGTGGCCCAAAGAAACAGTACCTTTAGTTATGAAAACCTGTTCAAGTATCAGTACGTCGAGATGAGCTGGAGTCTTCTAACAGTTATTTCTCGAGCTTGGTAGTCACATGCTGGAGAGCCAGTTTTGGGTCGGTGAAGGCTTTTGCTGCTTTATTCTGAGCTCTGATGATGAACCTCACTGGGTATACTAAGGGGGAATGAACAGTTCAGTGCATGAAGCCGTTTCCTGACTTCTGTAAAGGCCTGGCATTCTTGCTGGATGCGCCAAGAAAAATCAGGGAAAATGCTGACCTTATTTCCGTCGACCATGATTTAATCCATTTTCCAAGCTGCTGTTAAGACTCGTTGTCAGTCTGGTTAGCGCAGGAATTTGGCTATAACATGCCTGGGTCATTCGTTGGGACCAGAGCACTTACCCGGGGAGAGGTGTGCCCTCTGGATCTCCACAACCGTGCCCTCTGGTAAAGGTAAAGTCTGTACCAATCATTTTTGTAAGAAAGCTCCGCAGTCTCAGCCCTCATTGCCCTCCGGAAGTCCCACTAACTGCACATTGCAGCGGCGTTCTCTATTTTCACGGTCATCGATAATATTTTTTTAATTGTTCTATCTCCTGAATGGCTTGTTGCAAGAGCTGGTCAGATCTGGCAGCTCCATCTTCCTGGGTACTGACCCGCTCCTCCAGCTCTGTTATGCAACTCTCATGTTTATCCAGTTTCTCGCCAGTGGCATTGAAAGATTGTTGTAAGCAAGACAGTTGGGCATTAAGGTTCGTAAATCCAGCCTACATCTGCGTTTCAATCGTCGGCCTCGAAGTTGTTGCTGGGTTCGCAGCTTACGGCACAGCTTGGGTCGCATCCTCTGCTGTCGCCTTGCCCACTGCTCAGGTTACCAGATGATCCAGGCCCGATGGTGCAGTCACTTCTACTTCCGTTTTAAACTGTAGTTGCACATGTTTTGGGGAGCTTTTAGAGTTAGAAGCCATTCCGGTCACTTTAGCTGCAAAACCAGAGGCTATGCTGAGGATTTAAAGTGGGGATGGAACAAAAATTCTCGTGGATGGATGCAGAGCTCCACTGTTACATGTCCATCTTGCTCTCTGGCTTGGCCACGCCCTCCTCCGAGTTCCATCTTAACTAGGCTATAATCCTGCCTACCTACTTTTCCAGCTTCCAGAATAAGGGAGAAGGGACTCTCCACTGACTGGATGTTAAGAGGGTTCTTAGATTTTACCTGGACAGGAGTAAGGACTTCAGACAATCTTAAAAGCTCTGTGTCTCCCTTGACCCTAATCGAAAGGGACAACCTTTTACAATCAAGTACCTGTCTGCCTGGATTGTTAATTGCCTTTGGCACTGCTGTGCTATGGGTCAGGTTAAACTGGAGGGCAAGGCACATGCCCACTCCATTAGGGTGGTTGCCACTTCATAGCAGAAATACATAATGTGCTTATTGGAGAAATTTGCAGAGCTGCAACTTGGAGCACAGTGCATACCTTTACCATGCACTATGCCCTGTATATTGTTGCCAGGCAGCATGCCACCTATGGCAGGACCATTCTGAATGGGTTACTATCCTGAGAGAGCCCTGAGCTCCAGCCTCCATGATCCAGGGGACTCTCTGAACTTGGTACTTGGACGCATAAGTGGCAATCAATGGTGATGATTCATTTTTGGAAAATCGGAAAGCTGCATACTTACCGTACCTATTGATCTTTCAGAATATCTTCACTATTGATTAATATACCCACTCACCATCTTCTGAACTCACTGCTGTGTTGGTTTGTGAAGACACTGTATTATTAGGTTGGTGGCCCTTTTTACACAGGCCACCAGGGCTATCTTATGCCCTTAGGTGAAATGCATAGGTTACTTTTTAGGTTCATGCTGCTCACCTTCTCAGTACAAAAGGTGCTGATGCAGTTGGGGGCTGGAACACACACACGGGGCCTACTCACAACACCAGCTCCCACCAGAAATGTTCCAGCTACCACAGGGTCCTAGCCTAGCACCTCTGACAAAGACCCACAAGTGGTAATCAATGGTGGCGATATTCTGGAATATCAACAGTTAAGTACCTAATTTTTTGACTCGCCATTCATGCTGAATAGTTCCTTACAGTCTACCTTGTGAAAACCTTTCTAGAACTTGAAGGTCTCTATCATATCTTCCATTTCCTCCTTGCCTTCAGTGACTATATGTTCAGAGCCCTAAGTCGATCCTTGTCGGATCTGCCCTGTTGATCCTGAAGTCATGTTGGTTACCTTATGCTGCCCCATCTCAAGCCTTTCTCTGTCTTTACTTTGGTGGGGATTCCAGAACTGGACACAGTATTCCACATGAGGCTTCACCAGTGATCTATAGTGAGGTAGAAATACCTCTTTCTTTCTGCTATTGAAAAACCTCTCAATAAACTCAATATTTTAGTTGCCTTGCTATAGGTCTTGTTGTATTGGCTGCATTGTTTTTAGGGAGTCGCTTATGATGATCCCCAGGTCCCTTTCCTCAGTAGAGACATTTTAATCACTCCCATCCAGTATTCTGTCTCTGGGTTCTTGTTCCCAACGTGCATCACTTTGTACATTTTGGCACTGAATTTCAACTGCCAAACTCTGTGCCATCTCTCTAACCTTTGTAGGTCCCTCTGTAACTCCCTCACTCCCTTCTCACTGTCTGTCCTACCACAGAACTTAGTGTCATGTTTGAAGAGGCACATCTTGATCTATATTCCTTCTCCTAGGTCACTGATGAATACATTGAAAAGGAGTGGCCCCAGGACTGACCCCTGCGGCACCCCACTGGTGACCTTACTCTCCCCCAATTTGACCCCATTTACCACCACCTTCTGCTGTCCCTCCCCCACCAACAAACTTCCCACCCATCTAATTTGGTCATTTGATGCACCCAGATCCTCTAACTTCTTTAGCAACTTTCTGTGTGGCACTGAGTCGAATTCCTCGCTAAAGTTGAAATAAAGTAAATCCACTGTGTGTCCTTTATCCACTACCCTAGTTACCCAGTCAAAGAATTCTATCGGGTTGGTCTGATGAGACCACCCTGACATAAATCCGTGCTGCTAACTATCCTAGAGCCCATTTCTCTCCAGGTAGTCCACTAGATCCTTCTTAATTAACCCTCATACCAATCAAAAAAGCAAATTAGAGAAGACAGCTCTCATCCTCCCTTTTCTTTCTTGTCCTCCTTCTCCCTGCCTGGGGTATATCTCCTTCCTCAGGTATATCCCTATTAGTTGCTATATGCATTCTGTACCTCTGGGCACTATCCAGTCTAACTCCACTTGGCAGCCGCACTGTCTGTGGAAGAGTGCTGTGCACTGGATTAGATCAAGTACACTAGCTCTGTAGCCGGCCCGGTGGCACTGAGGGTTGAGGCGCTGGATGCCACACCTCGTACCACACCGGCGACCCAGGTTCGGGAGCGGACTCAGGTCGACGGGGGTTGGCATGGAAGGAGAAGGATTGAGCATCCAACGGCTGCTCTTCTTCTCTGGGGAGGGGGGATCATACTCTCCGCTGCGATACTGCCACCTGTTAGGGGAACCTCAGGGTGGTCGGTGCAGCTGGGGAGACACTCTACGCAATGGTAGACGTTGGCAGAGGACTGGCTTCGACTTGTGTTTCTACGCGCACCGACAGCCTTGTCCTCATTGCACACCAATGTTGGGGATACAACTCGGAGGAAAAAGCCCTCCAGCCGCCTAGATGAAGTCCTCCAGAGCCAGTCTCGCAGCCCACCGACCAGGGCAGACCCCACTGTGCAGCTCACCACAGGGGAAAGAGGGAGTGGGGGGAATCTCTTCTTGCCCCACCCAGGGGGTAATCCCGGCCATCAAGGGCCCCGAAGGCAGTGTGGCACTCTAGGGGCAGACCCAGTTCGTCAGTAAGGGTTGGGAGGATGTCACTCCTTGAGGACGGAAGGAGTGGTGGTTGGAAGGCACAGTAGGAGTGGGAAAATAATAAGTAAAAAAAAAAAAAAGTACACTAGCTCTTACACAGGGTACATCCCTGTTGTTGCAGGAGAAGCAGGTCCCTCCGATGGTTTTTCTTCTGGCTGTGCCAGACTATTCTTTTGGTTGGTATGCCTTTCTTCTTCTCTTATGCCAGCTGGGCTGGTAGCCCACTACCCTAAGTGTTTCCTGGGGAGATGAACACATATCAACTCCTTTGGACTGTTCAACCTTACAGCTCCATATGTACCTGAGATTTCTCCCCCCCCCCCAGCTCCCGGGGGGAAAGAGTGGACATAGTTTGACTAGCTATTCAATCTGTCCTCTATCAGGCAGCATGAGTTTTTTTTATTCTAGGAGTCTATGTGATTCATTCTTATATGGTTAATTGTGCCATCTCATTTGCAATGGGGGCCCAATTCTAGGCATCCTCTCTTGCTTTTTTTACCAGAGCCACATGCTGCAGGGCTGCTGCCTTTACAATCACTAGCCATCTCCTATCTGGCTAGTGCTGTGAGGCTCTGGTTCTGTACCCAACTACTACTGTAGGCTATCTAGTGTGGCCTTTTTTTCCTTTATTCAAAGATGGTAGTCCGGTTTCATTTGGTTGTTTATTTAAATTTCCTATATCCTTCATTGTCCCCTTGAGCTAGGAACATTCTTAGCCATCTCTTGTTTTTCCTCACTTTATTTCTCTCCTGGCGAAAAAAACTGAGGTTTGTAAGGGAGCTGGCAATGGTTATTGGCTGGTGCATGGCACCATATGGGTGGGGGGTATACAGGTACCATGCCCAGTAGTTGTGGCCAGCCCTCTGACAGAAGCTTTGTGCTTGTAGGGTCCTAAGGTCAGACCCATAAGTGGTAATGAGTGGTGAAGATATTCTGGAGGATCAACAGTTATTGTAAGTACGTAACTTTCATTTCTTCTTCCTGCTAGGAAACCTTCCACCAGACATACCTACTCCCTGGAGTTGAAGTGTTCTGCTGTACATTGCCAGGCAAACTCTTTGGACCCCTTCATTTGCCCTGTGCAGAAGGTGCTGGGCTACCTTTTGACTCTGTCATAGTCTGGATTACAGTATTCCTCAGTGAGTGTTCACCTGTTAGTTATTTTGACTTTCCATGCCCCTCTTGGGACCAAACTGGCACAGCTGGCTGTAGTCTGCAGATTCCTGAAAGGTCTCTTGCATGTGGCCCCTCCTTTTCACAAGCCTGTTCTATTTTGAGACCTAAATCTTGTGTTTGAATCCCTGACTGAAGCCTTTTCAAGCTCACATCTTCCTGTGACATGAAGTACCTGTCTCAGAAGGCTTTGTTCCTTGTCACAGTTACCATGCCCAGGCATGTGTCTGAACTGCAGGCCTTGGTTTGTGACTCCCCCACCCTTCTGATGTTTCACAAGGACAGGGTGGCACTGTATACTCACCCCAAATCCTTGCCTGAGATGGTGTCTGATTTCAGTTTGGGTCATTGATTTGCCCGTGCTCCTCCCTTCCCCTCAGAACATGGGCACAGTGCTGTTGCATTCTCTGGATGTCCACAGGATCCTTAGCTACAACCTGAACCATACTAAGGTCTTTGCCCAGTCCTCTGAGCTGTTTATTTTCTTTGGTTCTGGCATGGGGTAAGTCTGTCTCCAAACAGCAAGTAGGAGAGGACCTACCAGGTGCCATTACGGGTAATGACACATGGGGCATGGCAGCCTCGGTGGCTTGCTTTTGGTCTGTTTCTGCCACTGACATTTACATGATAGCTACCTGGCACAGGATTCATACTTTTACTAAGCATTACAGTCTGGATCTGGTCTCCCAGAGAAGGGCATAATTTGTCCTTGCTATTTTACAAGGCCTACTTTCCTGAGGTGTCAGTCCACAGTTTTTACCAGTCACTTGGTTGGGGTTGGCACTGCTTGGTAATTTTCCAGCGTATTGTAGTTCTGTGGAGATACCAGCAGTGACGATAGGTTCATTACTTACCAATACCAGTAGATCTTCGAATGGCTCTCCATAGAGCTGTATCCTTGACGCCCAGCATCCCACTGGTATAGTGGACCTTTTTTTCAGCTTCTTGGTACAGAACTGCATCGTGAGTCTACCACTTTTATCAAGTCCCACCAGCTGACAGGTGCTGTGTAGGGTTTGCGTCACTCCCCCAACCTCTCTGTGCATGGCTGGTGGGGGTTGGACACACCCCTGTTGTTGGTGGATGCTTGAGAACTCTCTTTACTGACTAATTAAAGTTGTTGGGTGCCACGCATGTTATATAGGCAATGTCATGTGGTGATGCAGTGCGCATAGGCACATTAATGTGGGCAGCTCTGTCTTGAAAAAACATCCCACAAGGTCCTGACATTGACCAGTTACAGTCCAATGTATTATTGATATAAGGCCCCTCTCTCAAGAGGGGCTTATGTTCCCATTTAGACATCCCTTTCACCCTCCTACGTCCCCCCACCACACCAGAGCTGGGGAATAGGTTAATGCTCTGGGGGATATTGACTACTGGACGCCTCAAGGTGGCAGCAAACAGTAGGTTTAGCGAGTATATAAGGGATCAAACAGGAAGTATTGCGGCCTTTCCAGCCCAGCGATTAGGCCTGGGGCTGGAAGGGGAGGCTAGAAGCATAGAGTTGGCAACAGATGAGGTGGACAAGTAAGGGAACTCGGCGGTCCAGGAGGGCCAGTGGGGAACCCCCCAAAAAAGTAGAGTCAGGATGGCTTTTTCATGCGTCGTGGTTGATGAGGAGTTGGGGAATGGAGCTCCATGGGGGATATGTAGTCAGGTCCTGCGTCATTGGGAGCAGGGGCAGTAGGTGGGTTTGTAGGCCAGGAAAGTGTAGGAGCCCTTAGAGACCCCTAGAAGGTGTACCCCAGGTTGCCAGGGCTGAGAGGGCAATGGCAGGGCCCTCCCATGAGGGGAGCTGGTGACAGTGGCTCCCCTCATACCCGGTGTGGCAGGGCGGCCTGGAGTTGTAAAGGGAGCTGAGGGGGCTTTCACACAATTTTCTGGGGCCTGTTTTGGAGGGGCAGGCCCTGGGGCACCAGTACATTGAAGGCCGGGCAGGTCACAGGTCATTTGGCAGACCTTGGAGGGGCAGCCCTTGTGCTGGAGCTTCACTCAAGCTCAGGCAGTGTAAAAGGCGATGTAGGCCTGGCAGTGACCCCTGAGGAAGATGACCAGCAGAATCCGGAGTGATTTAGGCCACCTGTGTGAAGGCAGGTGCTGAGGCAGAGCTGAGTGGGGGTGGAAGGTGTTGTTTTAGCACCGGGTACAGTGCCATCCATTGGAAGTGGGTCGGGGGCCTGGGTCATCAGTAAAATTCCTGGAAGCCCTTTGACTTGGGCCAGCGCCCAGGGGTCCAGGTGGGGGAGGCAACTCGCTTTCCCAAGCCAGAGTTTAGGGGGATGACCAGTGCCAGTGAGAAAGTGAGTGACCCAGGTGAGGAAGGAAAACCAAAGTGTTGGCTTACCAGATCCAAAGAAGCCAGGAGATTGCAGAGATCTAAGTTCAAGTAGGTCTTGGGTAAAGTATGAGAGAGAAGAGAGAGAGAGAGAGAGAGTGAATGAATGAGAATCCTTGCTTGTGACTGCCTTGTATCCATCATTTCTGCTGCCTTAGGATGTCTAGCCTGTGTCTATAAAAAAGATGATTAGCCCCATGGAGCTGCTTTATCTATTTAAAAAGAAGTAATTGACCCCAGTATTGCTGGAATCATTTGCAGTACAGGTGCAGAATAAAAACTAGTTTGGGGTGGAAATAGTGATCATGAGCCTTATTTATACTGAGTGGGGGAAGCAAATGAAATTAGATCTTTCTTTTCCCCTTTATGTTCAGTTTGATTAATTTTTCATGAGTTGCATTCCAGTTGCAGTATTCATCCCACCTGGGGTGGGACTGTAGGGGCTCCTGAGACAGCAGAGGTACAGCGTGGAGTTCCTGGTCTGGGTATGCAGCCTTCAGGAAGGAGAAAATTAAATATTGATGGAGAAGGTAGAGTGCACTGTGTCTGAGTGCATGAAGGAAGGTGTGTGGTCAGTGACTGATAGCAACAGTAAGATAGCAGTAGTGTCTAGTGGGATTTAGAGTTTGTAGTGGGTCCTTAGTGCCAGCCAGGATGTGTTTGTGCCGCAGCCCGGTCCGTATTTATTATACTGCCGCCCTGCTCTGGAACCTTTACCCCTTTATTGACCTCCCTGTCTTGACTACTGCAGCCAGGCGTTGCAGGGAGGTCGGGATAACTAGACAGCAGAGGGTCATGAGTTTCGGGCAGCAGTGGAGGATGTGACTCATATCGAGGTTCTCCAGTGCAGGAGACGCCCTGGGCATAAGCAGGACTGAGGGAGAAGCCAGACGTGTTTAGTTTCTGTGCCCTGGGTTCCCACTGGACCAAGTGGGCAGGTAGCTAAATGGCCGGCTGCGTCCTCTAATCCTTTTTGAGCAGTGTTGTGCACTGCCCGGTCGATGAGGAATAAGACCGCTATTTTTTCGGACTTGATTTCCTCTGTCAACCTGGCTTGTATTATGGAGACCTGGCTGAGTGTCGATGCTGGCCCGGTTCTTGCGGCCGCCGTTCCTGCCGGGTATACCATGACACACTGTCCGAGGAAGAATTGCAGGGGCAGGGGAGTGGCTATCATTTTTCGATCCAGCCTGAGCTTGTCTGAGCTCCCAGTTGGTTCTACCCGATCTTTTGAGGGCATTGCCGTTCATGGGGTACAGGTGCAGGTTGCAGGATTCTCCTTATTTACCGCCCCCCTGGGGCGGGGGGGAGATTTCCTACAGGAGATAGTGGACTTCATCGTTGACCAGGTGTTGGTGTCCCCTAGATGTTTAACCTGGGGGATTTCAGTGCTTGTACTGACGATGAATCCTTGTATTTCAGTTTTGACCTCCTCCAGTTGATGCAATCTCTGGGTCTGTCACAAGTAGTTGCTTCTGCTACCCGCCAGCTCAGCTACACACTCGATCTGGTGTTCCAACTGGGTCTTGAGGTTGATAACCTCAAGGTTAATCCGGTCTTTTGGTCTGATCATTACACCGTGGCATTCACGTTTGGCCCCGAAGGTCCCTCCCCTGTAGAGATGGTCAGCTATCACCCTTTGAGGGGCTTGAACCCAGCGGGACTGTTGGCAGTAGCTGATTTGTCTAGAGTTGATGCAGCATGTGCATTTGACACCAGAGAAGCGGTTGCCACCTATAATAGGGTGGTTTCTGGGGCTCTGGATGCCATTGCACCAGTTTGTTTATGACCCAGGCCCTCTCAACGTAAGATCCCCATGGTTTGATGGGGATCTTAGAGTGATGAGAACCAGGGGTCAGAAGTTGGAGCACTGCTGGCGGAAGACCCGGCTGGAGTCCGACAGACTGGCCCTGCGTGCTGACTGTCGGGAGTACCAGGGGGCAATCTCCCATAAGAAGGCAGAATTCCTGTCCAGGGAGATTGCTGTGGGGAAGAACAGACCAGCTCAGCTGTTTCGTACTGTGGACTGGCTTCTTCATCCAGCCTGTCTACAGCCAAAAACAGCTTTTTGATCCACTTTATGTGATGAGTTTGCTCTGTTCTTCTTCGCCAGAGTGTCGGCTATCTGGTCAGGGATTCTGCCTGTTGGGCTTTCGCCCAGCAGTGGTCGAGCTGGAGGGAATAGAGGCACTCCTTCTGTCTGGAAAGAGTTTAGGCCAGTTGAGGTGTCTGATGTGACTAGGGTGATCTTCGTGCTGAAGCCTACATTTTGTGAACTGGACCCATCCCCGATATGGTTCTTAGTGGACTGCATAGAGGCTGTCGGCCCAGTGTTCACCAGGATTGTCAGGTGCTTGATGGCTGAGGGGATTCTCCCAGCTGCCTTGAAAGAGGCACTGGTGAGGCCCCTCCTTAAGAAATCTTCTCTCAACCCTGCTGTCCTGGCGAATTACCGTCTCATCTCCAATCTTCCCTTTTTGAGTAAGGTTGTTGAGAAGTTGGTGGCAGTACAGCTCGAGGATCACCTGGTGTCCTCAGACATTTATGAGCCATTTTGGTCTGGTTTTCAGGCTAGACATAGCAGGGGAAAAAGCTCTAGTGAGGGTGCATAATGATCTGCTCAGAGCTAGGGATAGAGGAGACAGGTCAGTTTTTGTGCTCCTCAATCTCTCTTTAGCTTTTGACACTGTGGACCACGTCGTGTTGCTGGATCGGCTCCTTAAGTTTTGTGGACTCGCCGGTATGGTCATCAAGTGGTTTGAGTCCTATTTCTCGGATAGGGTGGTGATGGGGGAATTTCTCCTCCTCCCCAGTGCCCCTGTCCTGAGGAGTTCCACAGGGCTGGATCCTGTCACCGATATTATTCACAGTGTATATGCTGCCTCTGGGTGAGATCATACGACAGTGCAGTGTGGAATTTCACTGCTATGCAGATGACACCCAACTGTATCTGTCTTTTGCCCCCAGAGCAGTGGGAGCTGTAGATGTGCTTAACATCTGTCTAGCTAAAATCAATGACTGGATGGCTTCCAGCTGGCTGAAACTTAACCCCGGACAAGACAGAGGTGCTGATGATCGAGCCTGGTCACGGGCAGGTTGGGTTGCCATCCGAGGTGGACTCTGGCCTTGTTCTGGGGTCTACTCCATTGATGGCTTCCTCAAGGCTGTGAAATCTGGGCATGTTCTTTCACAGCAGGATGACTTTTGAAGATCAGGTGTCGTCTGTTGTCAGTAGGGGTTTCTACCATCTATGGAACATTGCCTGGATTAAGCCCCTCATTCCACACGAGGACCTGCCGACACTAGTGCATGCCTTTGATCTTATCTGTGTCAGTCTTCACCATTCATCACTAGTGGGTATAGCGCCGGAGCTAGGACCTTGAGGGAGACTTTTTTTTTCTATGAGTGGAGTCGATGCAGGGGCCGGCGCCGCCCTCGAGGTCGATGTTCTATGTGGCGCTCGCGGGTTGGCCATTATCTGTCGTCGACACCACCCTAGCCCCAGTTGTTCTTCTTCCGCCGTTGAGTGAAGACCTCGTGTGGAGACTCTGCTGCTATCAAGACTGCGTTTGCGGCCTAGTTCCTCGGCCCTGTGTGTATGTGCCTCAGTTCTGTTCGCCCTGCTCGACGTCACTTCTGCTGGTGCCGGTAAGATCATTTCATTACTTTTAAGCGGCGTTGAGTACTGTGTTTACTATTGTTTACCGTACGGTCATGTCTCATCTGGGGGGCAAAAAACCTTCGAAAGTGGGGCAGCCTCCTATGGCGTCGTTGACCCTGTGGCTGCCTTTATTCCGTGATGGACCAGCGTGACCACTGCCTCTCCTGCCTCAGCCTGACCCACAATATGGACAACTGCGATGCCTGTTTCTCCATGGACTGCCGAGTTGTCAAAATGCTTGCGTTTAAAGTCGGATGAGTGCCACCGACTTTCAGAGGATGGGTTCGTAGTTGACAGGCCGAGGTAAGGACTCTCAGCCCTTCCTCCAGGTTCTCTCCCAGTCCTATACAGCCCATGAAGTAGGGGGCCTCCACCTCTCTTAGCCTTGCCGTGGCAGGGGCTCCTTCCGTGGTGCAGGAGGCCCATTCTGTCCCTCTCGAGGGACAGTCGGGAGGCACCACTTTGGCAGTCGCCTCTTCGGAGGTGAAGGCTTCCTCAGTGTCATGCTCTGGGCCCTCTGGGTCTGGACCGGCACCGTCCGGCAGCGCTGCTCTTGGTCCCAGTGCCGCTTATGGCACTGTGGGTTTAGAGGGTGGCACTGTGGTTGGTGCCAGGCCGTCTCTCGGTGCCGCTATTGCTCCTGGTACCGTTCGTGGCGGCTGTGATGTTAGCGGTGCTGGGGGTAGTGCTTTGGCGGTTTATGGGCCTGTTTCAGTTTCTGGTGCCATGCGCGGTGCCGGGACTGGAGCCAGCGCCGCTTCTGACCCCGGCACCGGGGATGAGAGCGGCACCACAGTCAGTGCCGACCTTGACTCCGGTGCCACTTGTCGTGGCGTGGGGGAAGGTGGCGGCATCGGGTGCGGTGCCATGCTCAACTCTGGTGCCGCTTGCAGTGCTGAGAGGGGGAGCACCGCACCACACCCGACTCTGGTGCCATTCGCGACGCCGGGGAGGGTGGCGTCATCGGGCGCGGTGCCGTGCTCGACTCCGGTGCCAGGGTGGAAGGTGGTCCGACTCATGGTCCAGAAACTGGGGGGGATCGAGGGGTCATCTGGCATCGGACCTCGGAGTCTACCTCCTCGGAGGTGGACCCTGGGTCTGATCCAGATTGGCTCCCAGATTCTTCGGAATCCTCTGATCCCTCTGTTTCCAGCACCTTGGCCTGCCTCCATGGGTCAGTCATCACCAGTGAACCCTAGGATCAGTGGTACTGACCAGCGAGCAGTGGTCCCCTTGGCCACTGCCGTGCAACCTCGGGCCACTGGCACTTCTGCTCCTTCAGTTGGGGCACCCCCTTCCCTGGTGTGTTTGGACAGTCCAAGTTTTGGACAGCCCGGGGCATGCCATGAAGGGGAAGGTACTGTTCCCTGGATGGACTCCTTGGAGGCTGCCCGGAGTTGTCAGTTGCCTAGGCTGGTGGCTGAGAGGACGAGGTCCCTCTCCGACTCTGAAGGGTTGAGGAGTAGGGGTGTGGTGCAGTGCACCCTCACCAGAGCCCGGCTGGGTTCTGGGAGGAGCTGCAGTGCAGACTCTCGCTCTTTACTGGATAGGTCCTCGAGAGGGACTTCAACTTCTGAGGTCAGGGGTCATCCTTCTGAACTCACACGGTCCTGGTCACCTCACGGGGGGATTTCTTCCCATGGGCACAGCTCTCACCATTCCGATCCGGTTGAATGGCTGTTAGCTGCTGGGACCTTCAGATCTCCCTCCTTGCAGAGAGTTTCCTCTTGAACTGTCTGCCCTGATAGAGGCCGTTCTCCTGTTGCGAGGAGCTTGTCCACTGAGCCTCTGTCTCCATCCCTGGCTATCCCAGGTATTCGTGGTCCTAGGGGACCTCTCACCTGGGAGTAGTTCAGAGGTTCAGCTGCACATTTCCCTACCTACCTCCATGCTCTGGACCAGCAGGTGTTCCACCATGCTTCTGTGCAGCCAGACCCTGAACCTCAGAGCTCGCCTGCATCATCTTCCTCCTCCTCGAAGGGAGAGGAGTCATCTGTCCACATGTCCCCAGTGTCTGACCTGTCTTCTTATCAGTGCTTCCTTGTGAGGATGTTGGATGAGCTCCACCTTACCCCGGTCCCTGTCAGCAATCCCGAACATGTGACACGTGCCTCCTTAGGCGAGTTCAGTGTGGGAAACCTGGTAGTTCCCGCCTGGCCTGTTCCTTTCCAGGAAGTGTCACATCAGCTCTGGCTACGTCCCTTCTCCACTGTTCCAGCCCAAGGGACCTACGCCAGCAGTATTGCACCCCCCAAGGTCTCCAGGTTCTCTGCCTCATCCCTCTTCGGGCTTGACGTCCCTGGACACCTCTTCTGGGCCTCATGCCTCCTACCATAACCGACCCCCAGACTTGGACTCTGCGGACTTCGATTTTTGGGGGAGAAGAGTTTTCTATTCGGCACGGATCCTCCTTTTATTGCCTCACATCAGGCCCACTTTGCAGCCTATGATAGGTTCTTGTGGTCCAGGCTAGGACAGCTCCTAGCCTCAATGCCTGATTTGGAGGAAACCAGGCAAGCCATAGCCCTCTCTGCTCAGGGCATGGAGTTAGCAAGGCACCAAGCAAGGGCATCTTATGACGCCAGTGAGGTGGCATGCACAGCAATAGGGACAGCGATCTGCATTAGGCAGACAGCATGGCTTCACTTATCCCAGTTGTCACCCCTGGCCCTGCGTTGGGTGATCTCCTCCGCATACCGGAGAACCCACCTCTTCTCCCGCAGGGTGAGACAGTGACTTTCCGGGCACCTTCCCTTCCCCACTGGGGGCTCCCCATCTCACCTGGACCAGTCTCAGGCCTCCCCAGGCCTGTAAGGGTTCTCTTCTTCGGTGTCTCATCCACTGGAGGCTAAGGGACTTAGTCCCTTGGGGTAGTTTAGGGCCCCCTTCGGAGGGCTTGGTACTCACCCACTAGTGATGAATGGTGAAGATTGACACAGATAAGATATGAAAATTACATACCTACCGTAATTGTTGATCTTTCTGTGTTTCTTCACCGTTCATCACTAAATTCCGCCCTCCTTCCCCCTGGGGTCTCAGTCTCTGGGCTCCCTCCTCCCCCCTGTGTGTCTCTATGTTGTTTTTCTCCTCGCTCTCCTCTCCCTTGTGGTTAGGAGGAAGAGGACCCTGGAGACACACAGGGTGGAAATTTATACTTGGCGGATATTATTGGGGTATACAGGACAGAGGGCTGTCCTCTATCTTAGCCTTCTCCCTCTCTTCTCGGGAGTGGGCTGAGGGTTTGCGAGGTTCCCCCTCTCCCCTCCCCCCGGTTTATCTTTATGGGTTCAAACTTGGGTTAATTTCCTTGAGTTATATCCCTTAATGCCCTCCTGGCAGTTTCAGTTTTTTCCCTGTTTTGGGAGGGAAGGGGAGGAGTTCAAGGCAACCCCCATCCTGATCCCCCTCTTAAAGTTGGCCCTTCCAGGCGAATGCTGCCTAATACCTCAGGTTTTGCCTCCTGGCAGCTTTAACCTTGGTGGTCCAGTTTATGGTCTACCACTATTTCAAAATCCTAGGATGCAGGATCGCCTCTGGGGGTGTGGTCACCTTCCCCCCTTATCCCTCCCTTTCTTTTTCAGCCTTTCAGAGACTGGGGCCCCTTCCCTTGCCCAATTTCCCGTATCTGGTTTCTCTCTCCTGTCTTCTCTGTCGTTTATTTCTCCTTTTGGTTTATATATATCCTTTCCTTTTATCTATCCCTTGGGTTCCCTTGCCCCAACCCATCTCCCTTTCCTTACACTCTCCGGCGTATCAGAACTGGGGCTGGGGCAGAGCTGACGACAGATAATGGCCAACCCGCGAGCGCCACGTAGAACGTTGGCCTCGAGGGCAGTGCCAGCCCTGCATTGACTCCGCCCATAGAGAAAAAAAAAGTCTCCCGCGGGGTCCTAGCTCCAGCGCTATACCCACTAGTGATGAATGGTGAAGATACACAGAAAGATCAACAATTACGGTAGGTACATAATTTTAATTTTCCTCCAGGCTCGACTACTGTAATGCCCTGTACTTTGGGGTCATGGGAGGGACCCTCCACTGACTGCAGCTGGTACAGAATGCAGTGGCCCGGTTGCTGGCTGGCCTTTCTAGGTCCAGTCATGTGACCCCAGTACTGCATGCCCTGCACTGGCTGCCGGTCAGGTGGAGGGTCCTTTTCAAGGTGGGGCTTCTCACCTACAAGGCCCTAAATGGACTGGGTCCTGGCTACCTGTTAGAGCTCCTGACGCTGGTGACCTCTGATTGCTCCCTCTGAGCCTTGTCGAGGGGCCTCCTGGTCGTTCCCAGGGTACGGCTCAAAACCTACGGAGACCATGCCTTTAGTGTATCTGGGCCAACCCTGTGGAACGCTCTTCCATCTGTAGTCTGGGAGGCCCTCTTGGTTGAGGCATTCAAGCGGCATTTGAAGGCACACCTCTTTGGCCTGGCATTCAGTGAATTGGGATGATTGCTGTATTATTACTCTGTCCAACCTATTGAGTTGCTCCTGTTTTTAGAGTTAATAGTTTTTATGTTGTTTGTAATGATGTCATATTTTATATTTGGTTATATTGTTACTTTTTTGTTCTGTGAGGCACCCAGAGCTTCCAGGAATGGACGCCATACAAATAAAGTTGCCTTGCCTTGCATGAGTATTGGAGACACCTGAGAAGAAAGATATTATTTCCCTGCCTTAATTTGGAATTGCATATTTGTCTCAATGTTGGCGCTTGAGGATACCCCTTCTCTGTTGCCCTGGAACATCTGCTAAAGAAAGTTTATGCCCCTAGACAGGGGCATGGAGCAAGGGTGTAGACAGGCATACTCACTGTACACATTTGTGTACAGTTTTGTTGAGTGCCTGTCACAAACCATAAGCCACTCTGTTAATATTATCATTCTAATCTGTAGTATTTGGGTTAGTGTAGGCCACTGAGGAGTGTCCAATACATGTATAACCTCTTTAGAGAGTAGAGGAGTCATCTGACAACACTCTGACTTGTTTAGAAGGGGGTGCCATTTGGAAAGGATGTGTCAATTTTTTAATTGGGGGGGTGTAACTGTTGGAGATTGTGTACAAAATGGAAATTTCTGGCTACACTCCTGGCATGGAGGGGGGGTTACACTGATCTATAGAGATCCTCTCTAAGACCTACTGTTGTGGCATGAACCTTTTTAACTACATTAAAACAGTCTAGTCAAACTTGTGTAAATCATTTCATCTCCGTGAGGTGTAAGGTACCCTTGAACTGAAAGTGTTTTCCGGCCGGCCCGTCAGCACAGCGGTTGGCATTCCGCTTGCGACGCTGGTGACCTGGGTTCAGGAATGAACTCGGGCTGTCAGAGGGCCAGCTGGGGGGAGAAGGATTGAGCATCCATAGGACTGCTCTCCTTCTCTGGGAGGGAGGGGGGTAGTACGTCTGGCGTATGAGCGGCTCCCAGCGGAGGCTGGATTCACCGCAATGTGCCGATGTCAACAAGTTCTCGGGGCGGGGCAGACGCCGGACGTCACTGCATGTCCCCACCCTGCTTACAGAGGGAGAAAAACGCTGCAGGATTGCCTCCATGGTGCCCTTCCCTCCAAGCCGCAATTAGCCTCTGGTGCCAGTGTTCCTCCCGACCAGATATTTGTAGTGTGGAGCTGGTGGGAAGGCAGCTCCACAACCCCGCCCTCTGGGGGGTAAGTCAGAGGTGACAGGGGAAGGAACCTGGTGATTGCCGGAGGTGGGGGACAAGAGGAGCCATGACTAAGGGCTGAAATTACCGCGATCCAGCGGCAACACAAAGCATACTAAATAATGAAAGTGTTTTCCAAAGGATGCTGTATTCACTATATTGGTATTGAGCCCCCAGCATTATATTTACTTATTTATTTAGTTTTTGTTAACCAGGTAGGTGCACTAGATAAATAAATAAATAATAGTTTTGCCATTTTCTCCTCATACCGGGGCCCCAGCACATGGCTGTGTGTCGCATGGGCGCGCATCCCTTTTATGGTGCCGGCTGAGCCCTTCCGCCTCCCTGGCATTCACTGAGCCCCCCTCCGTAGCCCAAACTGGACATCCATCCTCCACCGTGGTGGAAGCCAAGGACTGGGGGAACTCCAGATCCCCCAGGAGAGGAGAGCCATCTACGGCCGCCAGTCCCACTCCTTGCCCCCATGACCCTCCCCAACAACCCAGGCCTGTTCCTGAACCTGGATCGCAGCGTGACGTGAGGTGTGGCATCCAGCGCCTCAACCCTCTGCTCCAAACTTCACCCTTTGACTCCTATCATCAAGGTAATTCCTGAACCATGGTAGGGCAGAGGGGGATACCTCCAGATCTATTCTAGCCCGAGATCTTTAGTTTCTGCTGAAGAGAGTGATCGCATCAAATTGTCACTCCCATCTGTTCAACATTTAGTCACATTGGTTTATTGTTTTATGAGTATAAAAGTTATAAATTATTAAGTACAGGGCTGTGTTTTAACACATTTTTATAGTGTTTCTGTCATATTACAGTTTCTGGTTCTGGGAACTGTGGCCTAAGTTGCATTTTGCAGTAAGGCAAACTTTCCTGAACATCCCTGTGAAACAAAAATCATACCTGACAGGCAGAGCTCAGTCCACATGTTTGACCTCATATGGAGCATACTGCCTCAACAGATATTGGATAATTTCTCCTTGACTCCTCCTCCGCTTGGTCTTACATTTCTATGGGACACCAGCTCCCTTGAGGGGAACCCCTTACATCTCCAGTGTCTTCATCTTCTGGGTGTGCTGGACTGTAAGGGCCCACTTAGATTGCTCATCTCATTTTTAAAGTGAAAGTCTACTCACCTAGAGGAGAAGCACCAGGCAGGGAGGGTCTACCAGCCTTTCACTCTCCCTTCTGTTCTCTCTCTCTCTCTCTCTCCTTCTGGCACTCACTCTGTAACTGGAAGTTTGAAGCCAAAACTAACTGCTGTGCTCTCTGCCTCACCTCTTTAAAGGCAGTAGGGGGCTGGCATCAC
Organism: Neoceratodus forsteri; assembly: GCA_016271365.2. Taxonomy (NCBI): domain Eukaryota; kingdom Metazoa; phylum Chordata; order Ceratodontiformes; family Ceratodontidae; genus Neoceratodus; species Neoceratodus forsteri. Next base: position 1,320,640,297 of record CM028131.1, read on the forward strand.
CTATGCTAATTAACCTCATTAGCATCTATACAGACACAAGGTCCTGTCAGCCAAATGATTCAGCATTATGACTGCAAATGGGTTCTAAGTATAAAATCTCCCAAAGTCTCCCTTAGGAACTCTGTTAACTCTTTAGTAACCAAACTTGGGCCTGGGGAAGGGGTTGAGAAGCTAGTGACAAAGTCTACAGTATAGTGTACTGTATCTGTATGTACTTTAAAACAGCAGTACTACGAAAAACAAAATTGCGTTTTTTTTTTACAGTTTATTCCCTGTGCCCTGCTAATCATCTACCCGGTACTCTTTCTCGCCGGCATTGTACTATCGCTGAGTAATTTGCTCAGTTATTCTCTGCTTCTGTTTACATTTCTGCCACTAAGCATGTTGCACTGGAACCCTCTCTGCTGCCAAGTGCACATGTGTATGACTTGCAGAGACATCAGAAATGGTCAGCAGATGGTCCTTCTGCTGTTGTCAAAAGACGTGATGTGATCAGTAGAAAAATGCAGCTGAAAATTAGTTAGCCGCCATATTTGTTGTAGCGCTACAACAATTCAAATAAATTGCAAATATCTAAAAAACTAAAGAGGACTGAAAAAAAAAACATTTACAGGTATGGAAACTGGAACTTTGGCCGCATGCTTACAGCCGAAAACCAGAATTTTGATAGCTCACTTCCTGATTTTGTAGTACTGCTGCTTTAATGAGTAGAGACATTGTGTTATTCATGTATAGCTCACGTTGTAAAATTGACATATTTTCTCTTGTACACCAATGTCAACATTTACATTTTTTTTTTACATGACTGTGTATACAATGATTGAACAGATACATTGAAACATTTGTCCCTACAGAGCTGCTTTCAAGTGTTGGTGCCAAGCATTGGATGCAGCATTAAATCGTTCTGATGTACTGAACACGTGGCAAGAACTGGGTGCCTCCTCCAGTTTGGACACAGGCTACACTGAAGAAGGAAAACCAGTGGATTACAGTGAAATGTTTTTACACCAAGCTGGTATCTGGGGTTGTTTGCATGCTGCAGTTCTAACTGCTAAAATGGCACAGTAAGTATCCCTAACTAAAATATATTAGTTTTTTATGTAATGTTGGCAACCATGGTACTGTAGGTATACCAGAATGAACCAAAATGAATGTGTCATAACCTAGACTCACAGTTTATTCACTTATGGATGTTTATGTGATGTAATCCATAAATGATAATATTACAGAACCTGTGACATATCTGTGAAAATGTTTAAGGACATAATATTTATACACAAATCTTTATATTTCACATAATTTTCTGTATTTATTTGCCTTTTTCTTTATTATTAAGAGCAGTAGCTTGAAAATAGGATAATTTTCAGACTTCATCTGTTCCTGCTGGCTGTCTTCACATGATGTCATAATCCTCTGTTTATGAATCAGAGTTTGTTGCTGTGGAAATAATTATGATGTTACAAGCAATTTATGCATAGGCACCGGGTTATATAGGCCCGTGGGGCAGAGGCTGCAGCAATATTTTTTAAAACGGGCCCAGCCCCACCAATAATTTTTCATATTATAAGGCTTTTTTTTTGGGGGGGGGCATGCGTGACCTGGGTGTGCACACAGCCTCTATGACCGGTGCAGTGGCCCCTACCCTGGAAAGGGAGCAATTAGTGGCATTTTTGAAACCCCCTCTGTTCGTTGGTGCCATTTTCTGAACTTGACGCCTTTTTTGTGCACACATTCCAGTGTGCATGTGCCCAAGACAGAACTTTCTGAAAGCGGGCAGCGACATGTGCCAACGACAGGTGACAGGCAAGTGCAATTCAGAACCAACTGGGTGTGATTTGATTGGAAGTGAGGCAGCAGGCAGCACCACCAGCAAGAAGCCAGGAGTCCAGAGGAGTGAGGACCGAGGACGGGATTCTGGGAAGGGCAGCAGTCAGCAGAAAAGCAGGGCAAAGGAGCAAGCCATCAGGCCCACGCAGGCAGCATGAAGAATCATTACATCAGTATAGGCCATGTGTAGCTGGAGAGGGTCTGTGACTCCTGCAGGTTGGGCAGGGCAGGCCGCAGCAGGCAGCTGTGTGAGACAGTAGTGTGACCACTGGCAGCACTGGAGCTGGTAAAGGTACAATGGCAGGGTACCTCTAGCCGAGAAATCTGAGCCAGTAGCAGCAGGTAAGGTGACAAGGGGGGGGGGGGTCAGGAAAGCAAGAGGAGGAAGCCGAGCTGTTGGAGCTGAGGACTACAACACTAAAGTAACTTCCACGCTAGGCCTGCATGGAGGACCGGGCATGATTTCCACAAATTGAAGTGGATCTGTAGTGAGCCTGTGGACATAGGAACCGGGTTTGTGAAATTTTTCTTGGGGGTCAGGGGTCAAAGCCTGACCCCCAGTAGGAGTCTATGGGAGTAGAGCCCCCTGTACGGTAATGTAGGCATCTGGGGATTAATCCCCTGGCAGCAGCTATGAGAAGAAATTGAAACTACTTTTTAAAAGTCTTCCCTTCAGTGACAAAAGGTTAAGCGGTGTGGCAGACTGGATGGACTGCTGGTCTTTTTTCCGCGATTGTGGAGAACATCGGACCACTGCCAGACCTACGCTATTAGTGCAGCGTACTAACGTACATTGGGACAGGTTTTATGTGATAAGGGCGAGTTCTTTAAGTCGCGTACCAACAAGAGTGACTAAACAACTTCCCCAGGTGACAAAAGTGAGAAAAAAACAGATCAACTGCCACAAACAGCAAGGGTCAATACATTCAATTAGAAACAACAACAATGAAACATTTTTTATGTGAGGGGCTGTGCCTCCCACACCGCCCAACTACAAAATTCTGAACTACCAGGGCAGGGGATGGACTTAGATAAAAAGAAAACTCAAGGATGCACAAAATACCTTTCCTGCCCCAGGTCCTTCAGTACTATAGGTGGTGGCTCTAGCCACTATGCCACATGTGGCCACACTAACCCTGTTATCATCAAGAGAGTGCTGGAGTCATGGATACAGTTGCTCTCACCTGTTTTTCACTATATTGCACCAGTAGCTCTTCCAACGAGTGGTTTTATTGAGTCACTCTTATTGAGTAGCTCAACAAAACTCGCTCATATCACGATACCATTGTGACATAACGCTATGATGCACAGTTACAAGTTTTGGTTATTTTTTTATTAGTTTATTTGAGTTGGGGGCTTCACCTCCCACACTCCCCTAGGTTAAAAAGACAAGGAGGATGTGGGGGGGCAGAGTGCCCTATTCAAACTGACAAAACCTAAATCAACACCAAACACGCGACAAAAGTAGCCTATCGCAGTTACAGTACAGCACAGCACAGCAAACACGCACCGCTGTATTCACTATAGCTTTACCTTTATGCTACACTAGTTGCGGTGGTCTGATGATCTTCCTGGACATAAAGTTTCCACCACTCATTCATACTAATGGGAGTATGCCGGAGGTGCTAGGACCCAGCAGGAGCCAAACTTTTTCAGGAGGGCCGATGCTGAGGTGGAGCCATGAGGAAAGCGGCACAAAGGGGCGGCACGCAAACTAGGCCCGCAGGTATAGACTACACTAAGCCGACTCTACAACCGCCTCAGTTCCTTTTTTCTCGCCGTCGAGTGTGCTTCAGTGACAATGTCACTCACCTGCTGGGAGTCAAAACTTCAACTAGCAGCTAGTTTTTAGTTTTATTGTTTTGTAAGATTTCACGAAGGTACCGATTACATTTTAAAGTGTACTTTTATTATCCTACAAGAAAGACGTCTTCAGCCCTTCATTGACTGAGTTGACCATGAGTGGGGCAGGTGATGGTAGGGAGACTTTGCATGAAAGCTGTTCAGTCAGCCGGGCTAGGTCTGCTCTACCGCCCTCTCTGGAGGGGGGGGTCTGACAACAGATGGTCCAGTGTTCGGGGAGAGGGGCGATCTCCCCGGAAACACAAAAAGAAACGGTCCCATTGTCGGCACCGTTCATCTTCAAGCTTTTCTTCAGCCCACCGGTCAAAAAAGAGATGGCATCACTCTAGGTCACCCTCTGGTACGTCTGCGCGTAGACAGTCAGTTGTCGGGACCTGGAGCCGGTCTCTGCCTCTTTTGGAGTCTACTCCAGCTTCTGTCTCTGATGACCAGCGTCTTCAACACCGGAGTCCCTCTTCGCCCAGTGGAGGGTTTTCTGGTGAGCAATTACACCATTGGGCCGCCCTTATGGAGCAGCGGGCACGGAGGTTGTCCCGATTACCCTAACTGGCTAGTCTGTTGCCGGGGCCTTCGGGTCTGTCGGTTTTGGATCGGTAGGTGGGGCAGTTGAGACTGCCAAGTCACGCGGTGCCTCCTTTGGTGCCACCGACTCCACGTTCCGGTGTCTGACCCCTCACATGGCTGTGGTGCTGGGGTCCACACCGATGCCTTTATCTCCTATTTTTCCTCCTTTACCTTCAAATCACAGTTTGCAGACTTCTCTTGCGGTGCCAAAGTCTGCAGGGCCGACCTTCCCAGCGCTGCAAGCACAGCCGGCTTCTCCAGTGCCGAGTTTGCTCACAGTGCCGTGTGTGGTGTCAGCACCATGCGCAGTACCACATCCACTGCTGGCATAGTTTTCAGTGCCGGGTGTGATGTCGGCGTCGCACTTGGTGCCATGGCACCTGCTCTCGCAGCATTCAGTGCCACTCTCTGTGTCGGCATTGTCTCTGTACTCTGCACCGTCCTCTTTGGCGGTGTCGGTGGTGTCACTTGCATTTCAGAGGTTTTCGACTTTGAATCTGTTTTCTCCCCCTCTTCCTCCTGGTTTTCACCCCTTTCCTGTCTATACAGTCCCTCCTGGACCGTCAAGAGATAACACTGAGCCTGATCCTGATCTTCAGCTGGGTGATGATTTTGATGCCGAGTCTGCCTTAGGGGTGGGGATCAATCCTCCTGCAGAGCCTGTGGTCGAAGACCTTTCCTTTAAGTCTCTGCTCAAGAATTTAAATTCTGTCCTTTCTCTTCAGACCATAGAAATCGATCCTGGGAAGCTTTTATGTCTCCAGTATCTGCATGTTCTGGAAATCCCTATGGATTTAACACCTCGGTACAGCCCTCTTTCGAGACCCTTTCCCAGATGGTGTGGAGCTACCTGGCTCTTATTCCCTCTGTGGCAAAGTCCATAGATAGGAAATATGCCCCTCCCAAGGATCGTCCCATCCTGGTCTCTCAAGCCTTCGCTGATGCCATAGTGGTCCTGGCAGAGAATGACAAGGCTGTCCTTCCTCAGGATCCACAGCTCATCCTATAAACAAAGAATCTCGCAAGAACGACACCTTGGGTAAGCGAGTCTTTGCTGCTTCAATCCTGGGCATGCGCATTACTAGCTACCAGGGTTATTTTTCTCAACACGAGTATGTATGATAGCATTCGCTCAAACCAACAGAAGAAGCTCTGCCCGAATCAGAAGTTAATTCACAGCTACTACAGACCATTATTAGAAGTATCGAGTCCAACAATCAACAGATTAAAGCTGCCATGGATGCTTTTGATACTGCCTCCAGAGCGGCGGCGGCTGGTATTTGCACCTGTCGCCATTCTTGGTTGCGCACTTTGTGCTTCATGAATGATGCCCAACAAAAGGCCATGGCCTTACCTTTCGATGGTATGTATCTGTTTGGACCTCAAGTGGAGAAAGCACTAGAGGCCACTCAGAAAACCAGGTCCGCTATTAGAACAGCTAGACCCCCTTCCGCTGCCTCTCGAGGAGGTGGGAATAAGCGTCACTTTCATAACCGTCAGTCCTTTCATTGCAAAAGCAGAGGAAGTTTCAACAGAAACCAAATCCCTCAGCCGCAAAAGAAAATGCAGCAAAAAGCACAAGGCCCAAAAGCACCCAGTGCCACTCTCAGAGTTTCCGGCCCAGGTCCCACCTCAGCTGTCCAAGGGGGACTCTTCCTGGGCAATAGGAGGACGTCTGACTCATTTCTACGACCAGTGGAAGTGAATAACATCAGACAAATGGGTCCTCAGGATACTCCGCGAGGGGTGCTCTCTCAACCTGTCAGAAACCCCTCTGGATCATCCTCCCAAGCGGCAGCCCAAGCTGTCTGCTATGCAGTCAGACCTTCTTGCTTCTCTAGGTGCAGGGCCTTCTGAACAACAGGGCAGTAGAAGTAGTTCCACTGGGTCAGCGAAACACAGGATCTTATCCGTGTCAATCTTCACCATTCATCACAGTTGGGTATGTGGTTGGAGATCACGACCCCGAGGGAGCATTTTTTTTAATTTTTTGGGATGGGTGGAGGCGACCCACCATCGGCGCTGCCCTCGAGACCGACACACTGCGTGGCGCTCACAGGTTGGCTGTTAGCTGTCGCTGACCCCACGCTCCCACCAGTTCTTCATCTCCTGCCATTGAGGTCACACCTTGTGAGGAGCTCCTGAAGTTTTTGGCCTGTTGACGACTCTGTTTTCTCGGCGCTGATTCTTCCCCGCCGGTTCTGTGCCCTACTCGGCCAGCTGGTATTAGATTGTTCTTTATTATTTTCAGCGGCGATCGAGTCAGTTTTTCACTTTGTTTACCATCGATCATGTCTAGGTCAGAGGGCAAAAAGTCACTGAAAGCAGGGCAGCCTTCCATGCGTTGGTGCCCGCGCGGCTGCAAGTATTCAGTTACCAACCAGCATGATCGTTGTCTTACGTGTCTTGGCACGCTTCATGACATGGATTCGTGTGACGCCTGTTTCTGTATGGATCATCGTGTCCTGGAACAGTGTGCGTGGAAAGTTGGACGAGCTCTGTCGACTTTTGGGGAACGGATGCGTACTCGTCAGGCCAATCTGCGGTCTCTTGGCCTTTCCTCCGGGTCTTCTCCCAGTTCTATACAGACCACAGAGGAGGGGGCTTCTGCCTCTTGTAGCCTCGCCATGGCAGGAGCCCCTTCCACAGTGCAGGAGGCCCAGTCCATTCCCCCCGGGGGGCGGGCGGGAGGCACCGCTCTGGCAGTTGCCCTTTCGGGGGCAAAGGCCCCCCCAGTGTTGTTTCCTCGGGCTGGAAAGCCTGGGTCGACACTGTCCTCAATGCCGTCCATCAGTTCCATTTTGGGCCTTGGTGCCATTTGCAGCACTGTGGGCCTTTATGGTGCCGTGGTCAGTGCCGGTCCGCAGCTCAGCGCCGAGGCTGGGGATGGCTCCGTGTCTAGCTCCGGCACCACTTGCGGTCCCTGCAGGGCCACAGTGCCATGGGAGGTGTCTCTCTCACTCTCGGCGCTGCAAGCAGCGCCAAGGGAGCTATCAGTGCCGCCATTGTCTCCGTTCCTGACCCCGATGCCGTTCGTGGTGCCGTGGGGGGATGGTGCTGTGGCTGGTGTTGGGTCCGGTTCTGCTGCTGCTCTCAGTGCTGTCTCTTCCTCAGGCACCATTCATAGTGCCATGGGGAAGTTCGGTGCCGACTCTGGTGCAGATACCCAGATTGGCGCCTCCCTCGGTCCAGACAGGAGCACGCGTCCATATACGGTCTGGCACTAGACTGTGATTTCTACCTCTTTGGAGGTGGATTCAAGAGTCTGGTTTGGACTCATTGTCTGACTCTTCGGAGTTGGCAGCCCATGTGGACACCTCAGTAGCTACTTTGGCTGACTGGAACCAGCCTCTCTCTGAGGAGCGGGCAGTAGCCCCAGAGTCTGGGGTCAGGGGTGCCGACCAGCAGGCGGTGGTCCAGGCCACTATTTCCCTGCAGCCTAGACTTGGAGGGTTTTCTGCCCCCTCGGTTGGGACACCTCCTCATGTGGTGTGCCTGGATTACCCAACTTTTGGGCCGACCAAGGCACCCACGGAGGGGGAAGGTACTACTCCCTGGGTTGTCTCCTCGGGGACCTACCAGGGTTGCCAGCTGCCCAGGCTGGTGTTTTCAAGGCGGAGGGCTCTCTCAGACTCTGAGGGGGTTGAGGGGCCAGGGTTCGAGGAGGCGGCCCTTCTCTGGGACCCACCCGGGTTCGGGGAGGAGTCACAGCGTGGACCCCCACCCTTCCTTCTCGGTCTCCTCGAGACTGCCCTGGTCTTTGGAGGGAAGGGACCATCCTTTTGGGCTCACACGATCCTGGTCATCTCACAGGGAGGGATTTTTCAGGGCACAGTCTAGGCAGTTCCAGCGTGGTTGATCAACTGTCAGCTGTTGGGCTCTCCAGAACTCCTCCTCCCTTGGAGGCTTCCGGTGGGCTCTCTTGCCCAGACAGAGGATGTTCCTCTTCTTTTGTGGATCTGGCTCCCATTCCTCTTTTGCCATCTCCTGCTCTCCCAGGCATTCATGGTCCTACAGGACCTCTCTCCTGGGAACAGTTCAGGGGTGCGGCTGCTCACTTCCCTACTTTTGTCAGGGCCATGGATGAGTGGGTGTTCCACCCTTCCCCTGAGCAGCCAACCTCTGGATCTGTGAGGTCTTCTGCTTCCTCATCCTCCTCTTCTGGAGGACAGGAACCTTCCGTCCACATCTCCCCTGCTGCTTATCTCGCTGAGTATCAGCGTTTCCTCGTGAGGATGATGTAAGACCTGCGTATCACCCCACCCACTCCTTAGCACAATCCAGAGCATTCGACGTGTGCCTTTTTAGGTGACTTCAGTGCGGCCACCCTTGTGGTGCCTGCCTGGCCTGCTGTTTTCCAGGAGGCATCATTGCGGTTCTGGCAATGACCCTTTTCCTGAGTCCCAGCCCCTAGGGATCTGAGCCAGAAGTATTGTGCCCCCGGAGTCTCCAGGTCGTATGCCTCATCCTCAGTCAGGACTGATGCAGCTGAACACTTCCAAAGGGCTTTGCGCCCTCCTCTGTGACCTGCCCCAGATCAAGATTCCACGGATTTTGGCTTCTGGGGAGGAGAACCTTCTACTCAGCATGGTTGTTGTTGAAGATTTCTGCTCATCAGGCCCACTGTGCGTCTTATGATAGGTTTTTGTGGTCCAGGCTGGGTCAACTCCTAGCCTCCTTGCCTGATTCGGAGGTAACCAGACAAGCCATTGCACTCTCTGCTCATGGCCTGGATCTAGTAAGGCACCAAGTGAGGGCATCTTACGATGCCAACGAGATAGCTTCCAGGGTCGTAGGGAAAACAATCTACATTAGATGGACAGAATGGCTGCGTCTTTCCTGGTTGTCACCCTTCACCCGGCATAGGGTGATTTCCTCCGCCTACCGGAGAACCCACCTTTTCTCCTGTAGAGTGAAGCGGCGTCTGTTGGGGCAACCTCCTGCCCCCTCCGGGGGGGGGTCCCCGTCTCACTCTCCCCAGTCTCGGGCCTCGCCGGGCCCATAAGGGTTCTCCCTCTCAGTGTTCTCTCCCCCACTGGGAGCTAAGGGACTTAGTCCTTTAGGGTCTCAGGCCCCTTTGGGGGGGCTGAGTACTCACCCAACTGTGATGAATGGTGAAGATTGACACAGATAAGATATGAAAATTACATACCTACTGTAATTCTTGATCTTTCTGTGTATCTTCACCATTCATCAGAAAATCCCACCCTCCATCCCCCTGGGGCCTCAGTCTCTGGGTCCCCCCCCCCTCCCGTGTGCCTCTTCCCTCTCCTCCCTCCTTCCCTTTAGCTAGGAGTGGGGGGACCTTGGAGACACACGGAGGAACCAAGTTCTACAGCTTAGCGGCTGGGGGGATGGGGGGCCTTTAGCCTTATCACCTTGCTGCTTCCCCACCCCTTCTTAGGGATGAGGTGGTGCACTTGGAGACCCCTCTTTTCCCCCTTCTCCTTTGTCCTTCGGAAATAATTCAATTTTTAATTATTTTGGGGGAGGCTCTTCTCTCAAAGTTCCTCCACCCACATTTTCTTTGGGATAGGTGGAAGGACATGCCTTGGCTTCTGGACTTCTTTGGTTGTGTTTTGCGACTAATCCTTCGGGGATAGTCGGCCTCTGCCTGGAGCTGTTTATTCTGTGGTTAACCTTGCTTGCCTTGCCAGGTTTTCCTCTCTCTCCTCTCCCCTAGGGCAGAAGGTCTGAACTTGTTCAGTCTTAATTAGGAGGTCCAGGTTGCAGGGTCAGTTGGCATTGTCCTCCCCCCCCTTCCAAGAAAGATGTTTGTCCTTCCCTTCTTCTTCTTCTTTCACAGAGATTGGGGGCCCTCCCAATCCCTTAGATTCCTCTTCCTCCTTTTCTGTCCTCTCAGCCATTATTCCTCCTTTTGTTTTGTATATCTTTTCCTTTTATCTGTCCCTTGTCCCACCCTCCCTATTTTCAGTCTTCGGCAACTCAAAACTGGTGGGAGGTTGGGGTCGATGACACCTAACAGCCAACCCGCGAGCGCCACGCAGTGCATCAGCCTCTAGGGCGATGCCAATGGTGCGTCGACTCTGCCCATCAAAAAAAAAAGCTCCCACAGGGTCGTGACCTCCGACCACATACCCAACTGTGATGAATGGTGAAGATACACAGAAAGATCAAGAATTATGGTAGATACGTAATTTTCATTTTCTACTCCCACTATTTTCTGGTTCCAAAGAAAACAGGTGGTATGCGCCCTGTTCTCGACCTCAGAAAGTTAAACAAGTCCCTCTACAAGGAAAAGTTTAAGATTATATCACTCGGTACCCTGTTACCTTTGATTCATCAACATGATTGGCTAGCCTTCCTGGACATGCAGGACACCTACCAACACATTCTCATACACCCAAAGCACCACAAGTACCTAAGGATCGTGCCATTGGGTCAGCACTACCAATTAAGAGTCCTGCCCTTTGGGCTATCCTCGGTGCCTCGAGTCTTTACAAAGTGATGTGCAGTTCTCACAGCTCATCTCAGTAAAATCAGAATTCAAGTATTCCCATATCTGGACGACCGGCTTCTCACAAGCCACTCCAGACAAGAGACTCTGGAGGCTGTGGCTATGGCCTCAGACTTCCTCACGTCCATGGGAATTCTGCTCAACCTGAAAAAGCTGCAGCTATAGCCCTACCAAAAGCTTCTCTTCATAGGAGTCCTTCTGGACACCTCCTGTGCAAAAGCCTTCCTCCGGAAGACAGAAGGAGCGATATCCTACAGATGGCCTGCTTCATCAGAGAGAACAGCTCAGTTCGAGCTCTTTCGATGCAGCAGATGCTAGGTCTCATGGCATCCTTGGTGTTCACTGTACCTCTGGCTCGTCTCCACATGAGAACCTCTCAGTGGATGCTCAGCACTCAATGGTCACCAACCACTCACCCTCAGTCCTTTCACATCAAGGTGACAGAACCACTGAAACGGTCACACACATGGTGGTCTCAGGAGGACAACCTTCTGGAAGGATATCCCTTTGCTGCTCTAGATCCCCAGATCTCAGTTACCATGGCTGCATCCTTACTTGGCTGGGGAGCTCACTGCCAGGATCTCCACACCCAGGGCATGTGGACCCAGGACGAGTCCCAACGCCACATAAACATTCTGGAAATGAGGGCCATCCTCTATGCAATCTGAGTTTTGAAGGACATACTGTGTCAGAAGACCATTCTCCTTCAAATGGACAACAAGGCAGTGATGTATTACATCAACAAGCAGGGTGGTGCACACTCCTACCCATTATGCAGGGAAGCAATGAGAGTGTGGGAATGGTGCCTGGAGCACAAGGCTCTGATTCAGATGGTCCACCTGCCAGGAGTACAAAATGAACTGACAGACCATCTCAGCAGAATAGAGACAGATCCTCATGAGTGGTCTCTCGACTTAACCATCATTTAGTCACTCTTCAAAGAGTGGGGAACTCTGGACCTGGACCTTTTTGCGTCCACACTCAACGCAAAATTGCCTCTCTTCTGCTCCAGAAATCCAGGACCTGGCAGTTTTTTTTCAGGCTGTGATGGGCAAAACATTTCTGTACGCATTTCCTCCTCTTCCCATAGTTCAGAGAGTGCTGCTCAAATTGGAGGCATGGGGGGCAGACTGATTCTCATTGCCCCATTTTGGCCTCACCAGATCTGGTTTCCTGTAATCAACAGGCTATTGGAAACCTCCCCGAAACCACTTCCACTCCAGACGAACCTTCTGACCCAGGGCCCTGTAGTTCATCCCAACGTGAGGTCTCTTCACCTCCATGCCTGGCTCCTGAGGAGATAGAGGTGAACAGGTTTAATGTTTCTTGTAGAGTTTCAGATATCCTCCTAGCTGCGCGCAAGCCAGCTACTCGAAAACCGTACACAGCTAAGTAGAAGCGTTTCTCTATCTGGTGTGCGAAATCATCTTGGAATCCCTTTTCATGCCCACTGGGTAAAGTCCTGGAGTATCTCTTAGACCACGCTAACACAGGTCTACAGTACTCTACAGTCAAAGTTAATCTTTGCACAATTTCCACGTACCATGAGCCTGTACTTTCTATGTCTTTGGCTCAGTTACCTTTAGTTAAAAGGTTTCTTAAGGGCATTCTGCATACCAGACTGCCCATTAGACATCCAGTTGCAGCCTGGGACATTAACCTCGTGCTAGACATGCTCACTCGTAAACCCTTTGGGCCTCTAGCCACTTGTGAATTGAAATTTCTAACTTGGAAGACAGCCTTCCTGGTGGACATTACTTCCACCCATAGAGTATCAGAAATACACGCGTTGGTCACAGACCCTCCTTACACTGTATTTCACAAGGACAATGTGGTTCTTAGGACTCATCTTAAGTTCCTTCCTAAGGTTGTCTCAGAATTTCATTTGCATCAACCTTTAGTCCTTCCTACCTACTTTGCAAATTTACAGAATGAGGGAGAGCGTACCCTTCATTCTTTGTATGTAAAGAGAGCTTTGTGGTTCTATCTGGTCAGGACAAAAAGACATCCGCAAAGCTCAACAACTGTTTGTCTCCTTCAGCATGACCCGGCTTGGTGAACCTGTTGCTGTTAGGTGCATTTCAGCATGGTTAGAGGTATGCCTTTACCACTGCTACTCCATGGCACAGGTCAAGCTGGAAGGCAGAGTGTACGCCCACTCTACCAGAGCAGTCATGGCATCTCTGACCGAAATCCGCAACTTGTCCATTGCAGACATCTGCAATGCGGCCACTTGGAGCTTTGTGCATACATTTGTAAAGCACTACGCCTTGGATGTCCATGCCAGACAACATCAGTCCTTTGGCAGGACAGTCCTTAATGGACTTCTGTCCTAAGTGAGCTCATCTCTCCTGCCGCCCATCTCGGCGGATTATTTTAGCTCAGTACTCTCCCATTAGTGTGAATGAGTGGTGAAGACTTTATGGCCAGGAAGATATGGAATTTACATACCTACCATAATTCGTGATCTTCTTGGACGAAGTCTCCACCACTCATTCACACGTCCACCCACCATCCCCCGAGCTCACTTCTCTGTTTATGGTTTTCACTCCTTCAATCGTTGGGCTGTGAAGACTTTGTTCTTTGATCCTTCTTACATGGGTCATTCGGACTATCTTATGTCTGATATTTAGATTAGTCCTCTCTAGGTTAGTTACAGTGCACCTCCTTGGAAAAAAAGGTGCTGAGGCAGTTGGAGGGTCGACGCCAAGGTGGTCTATACCGCTCGCGGTGCCGCTCCCTCACGGCTTCACTTCAGTGTTGGCCCTCCTGAGAGAGTTTGGCTCCTGCTGGGTCCTAGCACCTCCAGCGTACTCCCATTAGTGTGAATGAGTGGTGGAGACTTCATCCAAGAAGATCAAGAATTACAGTAGGTATGTAATTTCCATTTCTCCACAGTCGCCCTTTTTTCTTCCTCATGATCTATGTTTCTGTGTTCTTTATTTCCCTTGTTCTCTCCCATTTCAGTGAGTGACAAAAGGTTAAGAGGTGTGGCAGACTAGATGGACCTCTGGTCTTTTTTCTGCCTCATGTTCCATGTCCTCTATTTCCCTTGTTCTCCCTCATTTTAGTGAGTGACAAAAAAGTTAAGAGGTGTGGCAGACTTGCTGGATCTCTGCTTTGTATTCTTCCTCATGGTTTGTGTTTCTGTGTTCTCCATTTCCCTTGTTGTTCTCCTCATTTCAGTGATAAAAGGTTAAGAGGTGTGGCTGACTGGCTGGACCTCTGGTATTTTTTGTGCCTCGTGTTCCATGTTCTCTATTTCCCTTGTTCGCCCTCATTTTAGTGAGTGACAAAAGGTTAAGAGGTGTGGCAGACTGGCTGGATCTCTGCTTTGTATTCTGCCTCATGGTCTGTGTTTCTGTGTTCTCTGTTTCCCTAGTTGTTCCCCTCATTTCAGTGATAAAAGGTTAAGAGGTGTGGCTGACTGGCTGGACCTCTGGTATGTTTTGTGCCTCATGGTCTATGTTTCTGTGTTCTCTGTTTCCCTTTTGTCCCTCATTTCAGTGACAAACGGTTAAGAGGTGTTGATGTGGCAGACTGCCTGGATGGACCTCTGGTCTTTTTTCTCCAAACTCCTCTATTTCCATCCCCACACCCACTCAGACATTAGGCCGACAGCCACCAGGCCACCACAGTCATCCCCTCATCTTTTTTTGTCTCCTCAAAAACTTTAAGTTCCTTCCAAAAACTTAAACTAGTTGCCCGCCCTGGCCCCTTCCCCACTGCCACCACAGCCTGCAACCCATGACACCACACAGAGACCACATTGACCACATTACAGTGATTCTGCACACTTATCATGGTGACATAGATTGGTTGCTGGTGAACTGCTATTGCGTATATTGGAATGCAAAAAATTACAAAATTATTTATATACAGTACAGTAGCACTACTTTTGTTTTCATATCACAGGGCCCTCCCAGTCACCCTTTAGTGCACTGATGCTGTCATACATTCTGTATCTGGATAGGTTCTCCAGTAGGAAATATCAACAGAAGTAAAGTTGCTTTCTAAGTCCTTTTCACCAAAATTTACTGTCCGCAACCCTTTGTATATGTGATAAGAAACTTATACTAAAGTTCACTGCAGACATTTTGCTCACTGCACCAGTGACGTTTTAAGATGTTTTGCAGAATGCTGCACCCAAAATTGACCACGTGGTGATCAGAGGACTAGTACAAGTAAGTCAAGGAAATGCACAGGATGAAATGTATTCCAGTGAGAAACTGCCTTACTAACATTGTGTTACTATAGTGGAGCCCTGATAAGTGCACACCCTTAGGAAACACATTTTTTGTGCATTTAAGTGGGCTGTGCACTTAAGCAGACCATGCATTATCCTACCTCAAAGATCACAGCAGGTCACCACTGACACACTTTTCATGTTATCTGTCATAGTAAAGGCCCCAGGACTCCTTCAGAGATGTGTATTACAGCAGCTGACCCAAGTTAATTTTCCCTGTTCCTTGTTACCTTTTATCAACTGTTTAATGACACCTACAGTTCTTCATTGGAACTTTTCTACTAGCTGCTGGGATAACTGCGATATACCACTGAACTAAAAACATTTCCATTGTGGTATTCCTTGGGACTAAGAGCAAAGCTAAGCATCAGGGTGTGAAAAGCAGGCCAAATAACACCTTATTCCACATATGAATGTGCACTTAAGCAGAGATGTTCATCTTTTGCAAGTTCTGACTGTGCTTTTAACCAGGACGTGCACTTATCAGGATCTTTTCAACAAGAGAGTATAGGAGAAAAACCGGAAACTGATGAAGTGTGCATTTAAGTGGGATGTCCATTTATCCAGTGTGCACTTAAGTTGGCTCCACTGGAATGATATGCCACCATCACATCCTCAGTAAAAGGTGTGGTTAAAAGACATTAAATGTAATTGACAAGACATATAGCATCAACCACGCTATGGCAATTAAATCAGTGTGCCAGGAGAGAGCACAGGTTCAAAGGATGGAATGGACAGAGTTACTGTACTGTGACACAGGGTGAATTCTGAGGATGGTCTGCCCATGTTCAAAATGCCTTTGGCATTATCCTCATCTGACTAGTCATCATTTGTCACACTCTCCTAGTCCTCCACTTTCCCCACCTCTGATTTTTGGGACCTCACCTTCCTCTTGAGTATGTAATTTAACAGTTTCTTAAGACCAGAAGGATGTGGTGTGTTTTTACTTTAATGAATGTTAGCATTTTAACATATTGGAAAAACTGGTTTGCCTGTTAGTTATGATGGCCTCTGATGCACTAAACAATTTCTCCAAGCTCACACTAGCAAGTAGTCCAGAAAGATGCTCTATAGTGACAGCAGCCAGAGCAGGCAACACTGCAACCTTTCTCTGCCAATACAGCAGAGATTCATCATCAGTCCCAAACTGTGCAGGGCCATTCATGTATGCCTACACCCCAGCGGCTATAGTCATGCTGATACTGTGCAACTCTCCTGCTTAGAATGAACAGCTTTCTTGCTGACAACACCCAGCTGGGGAAAAACAATGAACAGAAGGTTTAAGCTGGTGGTTGATTTCGGTAGACCCACTTTAGAGGAGGTGGAGGGTGGTAGTGAGGATGAACAAAGAGATTTATTAGGGGGAAATTGTTACCACTGAAGCAGACTGCTTTTCGGCAGGTTTCACAGTATGAGCTGCACTTGCCTTGCTCACTGATTTGCTGTCATATGATTGTGAAGTTGCCTTGTCAATATCCTGATGATCATGTAGCACTCCATGTCTGCCTCATTCCCCAAGGAGTGACACCATGCCATATTTGTACAATTGTTTTAGCATGGACACCAACACAGAGCTCATCGGTAAACTGGGACCCTCACCTAAGCATATAATCAGTTACTGAGGGCTGAAATGAAAATAATTGTACCCTTCCATGTAGGCAATAATACTCATGATACCTCAACTCTGTGTACATGAAGGTTGTAAATACTGCATAAATGTTATGGATCTCATGTAGGATCTCTGTGAACAATTGGAATGTATATATTGCATCTAACATGTTTGCTGTACGATTGTTTTGTATCCTGATTCTCACCTTGTATCCTGTGTTTTACTGTACGTATGTATGTATACTTGTACTTGACCACAGCAGGTCCACCTTGTAAATGAGCTTGCTCAATGGTGATCGCCTGGATAAATAAAGATTTGATTTGATTTGATTTGACAGAGCCACTGTTACTGACCTCACACTCACCTGCATCTTCTCCATTACCTCTTCAACCACCATCCCTTATTTCTCTATGCGTTGCCCCACACCAGGACTTCACCCTTATTTTTGCCTACATTTTCACGTGTGGGTCTAGTACTCTTTTCCTCAATTTCCTGCCTTGATGGGGGTGCACAAAAAGCCTTTTGTGTTTCTTCCATTCTGTGTTTCTGGCTCCCAGTCTACATCCTGCATTGGACCATCTAAACCCCTCACTGACTACTGCTGTGGTCCAACTCTGCCTTCTACTTCTTCAGCTAGCCTAGTGCTGCTGGTGCTGATTGAGTATGGAGTGGAAGTGGAATAAACCCAAAAAAGTCAGTCTCACATTGCCGGGCCAGGGGGGAAGAATGTGGCACAACTTCACAAGTTAAACTTCAAGGGTCTGGACCCCATCCATCCACCCATGTGCCTGCTACTCACACTCATGTCTCATTTCACTATGTCTGCCTCTTGCTCATGCAGCTTCCCTTACTGAGCACCAGACAATGGTTGTGCATGCTCATGTCCCTGAGTCAGTCCACACCCAGTCACATTCCCCTATGCAAGTCACACGATGGTTAGGGACAGCAAGCAACCAGGATTCATATAATAAATAGCAGTGTAGCCAGCACAGGCTGCATACATTATTTGGGGCACAGATCAGGATGTGATTAACCATCTCTAGCACCTGGGGCCAGTCCACCTTTGGGAACGATGTGTACATTGTACTATATGTTGATGGCAAGCATCAGTGTCGCTAACCGGAAAACGCCTTGTTCCCATTTGTTTCTGTGGAGGAGATATTCAGGAAGATCACGAGTTACTAGTATCTTTTTTACCTTTCACTTCTAAAGCTTCCTGTAATGTAAGAGTTAATTGTTCTTTATGCACATAAAGTTACATAAGTCAGCCTCAGTGTGGGCTGTTATTTTTCGTTATACACGTTGCAGACTGTAAGACTGGTTCAGCACTCATGATATTACCAGTCTCAGAAATGCAAACTATTCATCCATGTTTACTGACTGTCTATCTGTTGCACATTATTATGCTGTGATGTGAGTACAGTATACCTTGTTTTTACATAGGTACATTTTAACATCAGATATCAGGCTGAAAAGTGAATGCTGCATTTTATCTGCTTTTCTCTTCAAGGTAAGTAGGTGCATGTTATGTTTTATATATGGACCACTTTAATACTGTGAGATCAGCATTTCCCTACTGTATTGATTTCCACTGGCTTGCCAGCCCAGATTGGCCAAGTTTCAATTTGTCCATCTTCAGCCTCCCAACCAGTTAAGGTAGCCAAGATAATCCAGAGGATGCTGGATGGGGGCCTGCACAAGATGGTGACTGACCCTGCATTTGGTCAGTTTAACACATCCATTTCTTTCTTCTTTAATGTTCAGTAGACTGAATGGACATGTGGTCTTTTTCTGTCTGTAATTGTCTCTGTTTATATGATCTACAGTACTATGCAGACCCACACTCTAATCTGCTATTTGCTGTCCAGACTTACAGATCTCATACAGCTGTCATAGCATTGCCAGACCATAGTAGATGGAATCTAAAAATGGCCTTAAATTTGCCAGAAGTGTAATCAGTGCCAGATGATATGCTGCTTTTTCACATCCTGCTTCTTTATGTCAAGAAATAAGTACAAATCTTTTGTGGATGATACAAAATATGTCTAGCAATCCATGGTTATTTCATTTCCCAGTTAGTTTAGTTAGTTAGTTAGCAGATCTTCCAATAATCCATCTTCACCATTAATTCCCACTCATGGGTCTATGCAGTAGGCACTAGGACCCCCGTGGGAGCAAAGTCTCCTCAGCTGGGAGGGGACCGACTTTGGCTGGTGGTGCCACCCACGTGGCCGATGTAATGATGTCACGCACATGAGTTAGCCAGCGACTGACATTAGTCCCCTTCCTGCCTCAGGCCTGTTTTTTGCACTGTAGAAGGTGCACCATGGGAGCAACAGAGTCTGCTGCATCAGAGTTTTTCATATCTCAGTTCGTCACCGCTTCTTTCTTTCACAGTGCCGAACTGACACCCTTCAATGCTGAACCAGCTCTCCTTCTCACTAAATCAGCTCCAATAGTGTTTTCTGGCATTGACTTAGCTTGTCTTGTTTTTATTATTTTCCTACCTAGTACAATGATGTGTCTGATAAAAGGGGCTAAGAAGTCAGGCTACCACCCACCTGTGCATTGATGCCCCTGTGGAAGCCCTATGGCAGTGTTGGACCAGCACCATGAGTGTCACCCCTACCTTGGCCAGGACCATGATGTGGAGCAGTGCAATGCTTGTTTTTCTGTGGAGAGCCACATCCTCGAGTTCTGTGTGCTGAAGTGAGACCATCAGCCCCCTACCTTTGAAGATAGCCCACACCCATGAGGCCAAAGTTCGGCATTCAAACACCATGAAGTCTTGCTATATTATGACTATATGCAGTCAGCCACTGCAGCTGAACTGCCCCGGAGAGGAAAGAGTTAACTCCAGAGAGTCTGGAGTTCCACAGCGCGAGGGCGCTATACCAAAGCTCTATCTGGCCAGTTTCAAATGAAACTGTCAGATTCTTTACTCGCTTCACTGAACAGTGGCTCGGAGATCAGCTCCTTCACACCGGTTCATTTCTCGGTTCAGCGGGTATTTTGGTTCATTTGAACGCAAAAATATTTATTTTACCGCATTTCGGTTAAAAGCTCTATCTGGTAAACCGTAAGTAGAAAATTTAAAGTCTGTGTGGAAATTCAATTATCGGTTCGGTTTTGAACCGATCGGTTTGCTTAATTTAACGTTTTAAAGTGTGGTTGGGCTTTTAAGTGCGGTTCCCAGTCTTATCGGTTCTAAAAAATCTTGCTTTTAAAATAGGTTTTCAAATACCGTGACACGGTTAGGAACCGATAAGGTGTCTTGCCTGGCACTGCCATCAAAGGGCAAGTTTTGGTTAGGCTGGCATTATGTCTGAGAAACCCAAAAGAAAACCGGGCCCACTGGGTTTTCAACATTGTGATGTCTGTGGGAAGCCTTTGCCAAGGCTGACCCACACCACTGTGTTTTTTGTCTGGGGCTGACCACCTCCTGTCAGACTGCCAGCTGTGTAAAAATTCTCCTGCAGCCGCCTGGAAAAGAGATTGGGCCAGCTCAGGGAATCCAGAGGCCAAGAAGTCCGCTGACCTGATGGCCAGCCCAGTCCAGTACCCACTGGACCAGAGGGAGTGCCCTCTGACCAGGGCGAGACTTCCTCGGGCAAAAGGAAGGCTGGTTCAGGGGAACCAGTCTCAGTGAAAAAGACAAAGAAATCAGTAGATTTGGAGTCCAAAATTGTCTCTCCAACTGCTGCAGAAATAGCTAAAGCCATACAGATTGTCCAGTCACTGTCTCAGGGTCCTGCCGAACCACCTACAGTTGGTAAAAGGTTGGTTCGTTCAGTGCCAGTGGTTCAGGAGTATGATGTTGAGGAATTTTATGAACCACAGGAGAGGGAGGACGAATTTGATCATTACATTTGTGGCTGGGAGGGTCTGGACGTGCCCATTGAACCGGACATTTCTCCAGACAGACCTTTAGAATCTCCTCCTATTCTGTCTGAGTCCCCTTCTCATTTTATGTTTTACAAAAAGGTTGCAGAAACCCTCCAGCTTCCTTTAGAGGAAGCTGTGGATGAGCAAGAGGAGCCTGATTATGTAGAAATGATGGATATACCAGAGTCTAGGAGGTTGTCTATTCCTTTGCATAAGTCATTTAGGAAGCAAACAACAAAGATTTCAAAAATCCTCATTCTGTTCCTCCTGTAGATAAAAAAATGGACAGAAGATATACCTTGTCAGGCTCTGATACAGACTTCCTCACTGAGCAGTGTAGTCATGTAGGTGTGGTACAAGCTGCAGCCTGTGACAAGGCTAATATTCCTCTGGCCTCACATCCTCCTGATAAGGATTCCAGGAAGATTGATGCCATGGCAAAAAACAGTATATGGCAGCTTCTTTGGGACTCAGGCAGGCAAATTATATGGCTTATGTGGCTAGATATCAGAAATCTAGGTGGGACACAGTATTGCAGTTAGCCAAGCAGGCCCATGGCCAGCTGGCTAGTGAGTTGGAACAGGTGGCTGCTGATGGCATTGAAGCCTCTAAAGTTCAATTTCATACTGCTGTTGATGTTAATGATGTTTCCTCTAGGGTCATGGCCACTTCTGTAGCTTTCCTCGAGGTTGGCATGGCTCAGATGCACTAATCTGTCCCAAGATACTCAGTCAGAGGCTATGGATTTTCCTGTTGTGGGTAATTCTCTGTTTGGGAACAAACAGAAAACTATATGAAAAGATGGATGAATACAGAACTACCTACAAAAGTGCCCAGGCTAAGGAGAGGCATGCCACTCCACAGAGGCACGCTCCCAGAGGTAGGGCAGGCCTTTCCACAGGCCTTTTACCAATTTCAGGCCTCCTCTGCATTTGCACAGAGGGTTTCTTTAGAGGCAGAGATAGGCGGGGCACAAGTAAACCATCCCCCTTCCCTCAGCCTAAGGCTACTGCCAAGCAGGCACCCTGATGGGGTGCCCAGGGCCGATTCTCCTGTACCAGTGGGGGGCAGGTTGGTTTATTTCAGCCAGAACTGGGTGTTCCTAACTTCGGACAGGTGGGTTCTGGAGGTAATAGGCCAGGGTCTGGTTCTCAGCTTCAAACAGTTTCCGAAGATGAGAGCCAGACATTTTCCACCTGCAAATCCTTCAGAAGCCCTTGCTTTGGAAGCAGAGGTTTCTTCTCTTTTGGACTGCAAAGCAGTAGAAAGGGTCCCTCCATGCCATCAGGGCAAGGGGCTGTACTCAAGATACTTTCTTACCCCAAAAAAGACAGGAGAATGGCGGCCCATTTTAAATTTAAAGTACCTGAACAAGCATCTTTTGAAACCAAAGTTCAAAATGTTAACTCTGACAATGATTTTGCCCTCCCTGAGGCCAGGGGACTGGTTAGCTTCCCTGGACCTCAAGGATGCCTATTTTCATGTTCTGATCAGGCCTTCTCACCGAAAGTACCTCAGGTTCGAACTACCTTCAGGCCACTACCAGTTCAGGGCAATGCCCTTTGGCCTTACCTCTGCGCCAAGGGTATTCACGAAATGTCTAGCTGTGGTAATGGCTCATTTAAGAAGGCAAGGGATTGCTGTGTTTCCCTACCTGGACGACTGGCTCATAGTGGGTCAGTCCCCAGATCAGGTAAAATCCCACTTGCAAGTCACCCAGCAGCTTCTCACTTCCCTGGGATTCCTGCTGAATTTACCAAAGTCAGTTCTCGAACCAGTTCAGGTACTAACTTTCATAGGTGCAGAATTGAACACAAAGTTAGCCAGGGCATTTCTCCCCTCGGAAAGGGTAGACAGACTCATTGCCCTGGCATCCTCCTTTACCCTGCGGGTCTCTCGACCAGCAAGGCATTTTCTGCAACTCCTAGGGCACATGGCTGCTTCCACAGATGTAGTGCAAGGAGCAAGATTCCAGATGAGGGACATTCAGTTCCATTTGAGGGCCTATTGGTCTCAAAGGAGGGACCCTCTTTCCAAATTGGTTCCAGTGACCCAAACCCTGATCCTGGCCTTACACTGGTGGCAGGATCAAAGCAATCTAAAACAAGGGGTTCCTTTCATTCCGTTTCCCTCCCTCACCCTCACCACGGATGCTTCCCTGTTAGGGTGGGAGCTCACTGGGCGACCTGTCCACTCAGGGAGTGGTCTCCCCAGGAATCTCTGCTCCACATCAATCTTTTGGAACTCAGAGCTGTCCTTTTAGCTCTTCAGGCGTTTTCAGCTTCTGTAAAGAACAAAGTAGCTCAAGTCGGACAGACAACACCACAACAATGTGGTACATCAACAAGCAAGGGGGCACTCGGTCATCAGCCTTGTGCAGAGCCAATGAGATTGTGGTCTCTGGCTCTCCTGAACACCTCCCGATAGCAGTTCACCTTCCAGGGAAGGACAATGTCCTGGCGGATGCCCTCAGCAGGATTCTCAGGGCCATCACGAATGGGCTCTGAATCCTCAGGTGCTGGGGTCAGTCTTTGCCAGATGGGGCACCCTCAGATAGATCTTTCGCAGCCCCAGACAACCACCAACTTCCTCTGTTTTGTTGCAGGCCTCCAGTGCTGGGATCAGTCCCCTGGACGCCTTTCAGTTGGATTGGAAAGGGAAGTTCTATATGCCTTTCCCCCTTTCCCTTCTTTTCAGGGTACTAGTAAAATCAGATCTCAGCCTTGCAAGTGATTCTGATTGCTCCAGATTGGGCCAGACAGCCCTGGTACCCACTGCTTCTGTCCTTGACAGTCCACCCTGCCCTGAGCTTGCCCAGAGTCCACGACTTACTGGCCTGTGCACAGGGGAGAGTGTGTATCCGGACCTCAAATCCCTCCATCTCAAGGCATGGCTCTTGAGGAGTTAATTGCTGACTTACACCTTTCTCAAGGTGTTTTGGATATTTTAAAGGCTTCAAGGAAGCCTTCCACTAGAACCACTTACAATTCTAAGTGGAAAAGGTTTTCCATCTGGTGCTCTGAGAAGCAGATTATCCCAGAATCTGCTGATCTGCCCATTTACTGGACTATTTGGTCCATTTAAATTCCTTAGGCCTTAGGCCAGCTACCTTAAAGGTTCATCTGGCAGCTGTCTCTGCTTTTCTGTCAGCAGGAAGCCTGCTTCCTTTCTTCTCACCCTGTGCTTTCCAAGTTTTTAAAGGGTTACTTCACCAACCCTCCTTTTAGAACCAGCTCCCGCTTGGGACCTGAATGTTTGCATTGCTCAGTTAATGCAACCCCTTTGAGCCTCTGTCCTCAGCAGGCTCAAGTTTCTGACTTGGAAAACTGTTTTCCTAGTGGCTATCACTTCTGCCAGGCGCATAAGTGAACTACAGGCCCTGTCAGTGGAAGAAGATTTTCTCTCTTTCCACAGAGATAAGGTAGTCCTCAGGACTAACAGAAAGTTTTTGCCTAAAGTGGTTTCAGATTTCCACCTGAACCAATCCATCTCTCTTCCAGTATTTTTCACTGAGCATTCTTCCTCAGGTGAGAGGAGTCTGCACAGCTTGGACGTCAAAAGAGCCTTAAGCTACTATTTGGAACGCACCAAGGGTCACAGGTTTGAATCCCTCCAACTCTTCCTTACCTATGGCGAGGTTGGCAAAGGAAACCTGCCACTAAGAGGACAATTGCAGGTGGATTGTCTCTTGTATCCAATTTTGTTATCAAAAACTAGGTAGAGAACCCCCCTCAGGACTGAGGGCTCACTCCACCAGGGGTACAGCTGCATCTCTAGCGGCTGCTAGAGATATTCCCATTCTGGAAATCTGTTAAGCTGCTACTTGGAAAACAGTTCACACTTTTACCAAGCATTATTCCCTGGATATTCAGTCCAGGAGAGATGCTCGTTTTGGCACAGCTGTGCTTCAGAGCCTATTTCCTAAGTAGGTTCTGACCCTCCTCCATGGAGGTACTGCTGTGTAATCTGCATATAGTCATAATATAGCAAGACTTCATGGTGTTTGAAGAAAAATTACTCACCTTAGTAATTGCTTTTCTTCTCATGGAGTCTTGCTCTGTCTAACCACCCTCCCTCCTGCCCCTCTCAGAACTTCTACTTGGGTAGGGGTGGCAAATTAGTGCAAACACTGTGTCATGCCATTTTAGTTCTTCCCTTCACCCCCTTTATTTAGGGTTAGGGAATTAGGTATTTCTGTTTTAAGTAATATGTTGGCCCCCTTCCTGGACTTGAGTCTTGGGGGAAGGGGGGTCTAATAGTGCTTGTTAGGGAGAAACTAATAATACTATTATTCATTGTTATTATTATATTGTTGTTATTCCTACTAGTAGGTAGCCACTTGGCTAGTGTAGAGCTTTCCACACAGACTTGTTGCCTAGTGTTAGCTTCGTAAAGATCTGACAGTTTCATTTGAAACTGGCCAGATAGAGCTTTGGTATAGAGCCCTCGCGCTGTGGAACTCCAGACTCTCTGGAGTTAACTCTTTCCTCTCCGGGGCAGTTCAGCTGCAGTGGCTGACTGCATATAGTCATAATATAGCAAGACTCCATGAGAAGAAAAGCAATTACTAAGGTGAGTAATTTTTTCTTTTGGGCCTTTCTCCTGAGTCCTTTCCCAGTACTGAGGCATCAGAGGCCCTGGGGGTCTGATGGACAGCTGGTGTCTTCTAGGCAGCTGGCTGAGCAGCCCTCAGTCCATCTCTCCTGGACAGTGGACATAGCCGGTGGCGAGGCTGAAGCTTTATGCTCAGTCTACATTGGAAGACACCTCTGTGTCACAAGCTGGTGCTGCACTGACTCTTGGTACCATCCAAATTACCAGTGAGCATGGTGGTGCTAGTTGTGAGGCTGGGTCTCATTCTGGCACCATTTGCGGTGTTGGAAAAATGGTCATTGCCATCACTGCCCCCATTTCCAGTGGCCAGGGTGGCTGTTGCCCTTCCACCGAGGGTCCTCAAGGCCTTGTGCAGAAGGGCAGCACAGCCTGTGGTGATGGACATAGCAGTGGTGGTGGTGCCGACCCTGGACCCAGTTCCAAGCATAACACTGGTGATAGCATTGCCCCCTGGAGCCGCCCCTAGACCTGATGCCCTGGGTGGTGCCGGGGACCATTCTGGTGCTGCCCGTAGTGCTGGTTCAGGTCCTGTTACTAGCTGCAGTGCTGGGTTGAGTCCTGGTGCTGGTGCTGCTCATGGTGCAAAGTCAGTTCTCGGTGCTGCTTATGATGCCAAGGACAGGTCTGATGGTGGTACCAATGTCACTGTTGTGCTCAGTTCCAACGCTGGTGCCAGCCATGGTGAGGGGGAGGTCCTGCCACTGAGCATCTTGCTGGTGACCCTGAGACACTGGCCAGGGTTCTGGCAATGACCTGAAGGTGAACTTTTCCTCAGAACCAGTGGCTGACATTGTCACCGGTAAGGACTGGAGCTGCCCCATGGGACCAGTATGTATTCACTCTCCTGACCTGGGGGTCTCCTCCAAGGACACTGAGCCGGTCACTTCATGGATGTGTGTCTACCCCACTCGGGTGGATTTGCCAGGCACTCCCTCTAGGTGAGGTTTCCTGAGCACTCTTTCAACCCTAGCAGTGTTGCTGAAGCCCCCAGCTCCTCCTTCCCTCCTGAGTCTCTTGCCACCCCTTGCAGATCTACCGGGTATCATGGGTCCTCATGGTCCTATCACCTG
Source organism: Neoceratodus forsteri (assembly GCA_016271365.2). Taxonomy (NCBI): domain Eukaryota; kingdom Metazoa; phylum Chordata; order Ceratodontiformes; family Ceratodontidae; genus Neoceratodus; species Neoceratodus forsteri. The sequence goes on from CM028131.1 coordinate 1,320,666,453, forward strand.
GTCACAGTATGGGAGGATGCCTGGTGCCTTGCACTGTTACCATTTATAGTCTGACTGGGCATAGTTCTGGCCTGTGGCCGAGGTACCACCTCCTCCCAAGTCCAGCTCCTCCTCTCTGACTTCCTCCCCTGAGGAAGGGGAATCCTCCCTCCATCTGTCCTTGGATTCTGAGCACCCAGTGTACTAGAGATTCCTTATGGACGTGCTGAGGGCTCTGGGCATTGGCTCCTTCATAGATCATAATCCTGTGTCCTTGCCACTGAGACTCCTCAAAGATTTTAGTGATGACAACACTGTCATTCCTCCTTGGCCTTGAGCCTTCAAAGAGGCCTCTGGGACAGTCTGACTTCTCCCTTTTCTCCTGCTTCAGACCCTAGGGACATCCAGCTCAGGTATTGTGCTCCTATGGAATCTGCAGGAGACATTTTTCTTCCCACTTAGGGACTGATGTGCTGCAAACCCCAGCTGGGCTTAAATGCCTTTCATGTGACCAACCTCTTGAGGCTGACTCTGCACAGGTAGATGCCTGGGGAAGGAGAGATATTCCTGGACATAAAGTCTCCACCACTCATTCACACTAATGGGATCTGCGCTGGAGGCACTAGGACCCAGCGGGAGCAAACTTTTTTGCTAGAGGGTCAGCCCCAGAGATGGAGCTGTAAGGAGCGGCACCGTGAGCCCCAGCTCGTGCAGTAATGACTATCTCGGCATCGACCCTCCAACCGCCTCAGTTCCTTTTTTCCCACCATCGAAGTGCACTTCAGTGACAACGCCACTCGCTCGCCAGGAGTCAAACTTCAAACTAGCAACATAGTTTTCAGTTTTATTGTTTTGTAGTAATATCTCAAATAAAGTATCGCTTAGTTTATTTATTCTTATTTAAGGAAAGTCTCAGCCTACATTGTGGAGTCGACCATGGCGGGTCAGGTAGCGGTAGGGGACTTCAGTATGAAAACTGTTCAGTCAGCTGGGCTGGGTCGGTCCGGCCGCTTCTCCGGAGGGGGTCCGACAACGGATAGTCCAGAGTGCCCGAGGTGGAAGTCCCCTCGAAAGCATAAAAGTAAACGGTCGCACTCTCTGCACCATTCGGCATCGAGCACTTCTTTGGCCCACAGGTCAAAAAAGAGAAGGCATCACTCGAGGTCACCCTCTGATATGTCTGCGCATAGACGGTCAGTTATTGGGGCTAGTTGCTGGTCTCCTCCTTCGGAGTCGCCGGTTTCTGTTTCTGGTAGCCGACGTCTTCGACATCAGAACCCTACCCCACCCTCTGGTAGGTCTTCAGATGAGCAGTTTCATCAGTGGGCTGCTCTTATGGAGCAATGGGCACGGAGGTTGGTCCAGCTGCCTGGCCCGGTCACTCAGGGGCCTTTGGGCTTTTTTGGGAGATCAGGTAGGGCAGTTGAGCCTCCCTAGTCATGTGGTGCTGTCTTCGGTGCTGTCAACTCCGCGCTCAGGTGTTCCCCCCCTCACACAGCTGCGGCGCAGGGGGCCTCACCGATGCCTCTATCTCCTGGTATTCATTCTTCTTTTTCCTTAAATCCTTTTTTTCAGAGTCTTGGAATGTTTTCAATGCCCTCGGCGTTGATGGCATGCTTGACGCTGTCTTCGGTGCCAATGCGTCTGTCGGCGCCATCCTCGGCGCCGTTTAGTTTCTCGTCGCCGTCCTCGGTGCCATGCACCTCGTCGGCGCCGTCTTCGGTGCTGTGCGGCTTCTCTGCACTGTCCTCAGTGCCATGCGGCCTCTCGGCACTATCCTCAGCACCGTGCAGCCTCTCGGCGCCATCCTTGGTGCCGTGCATGTTTTCGGCGCCATGCTCTGTTAGGGCGTCATCCAGTCTTCAGGGCTCCTCTTCTTTGAATCCTTTTCCTTCCTCTTTTTCCTTCTGATTTTCACTCCTTTCCTGATCATACAGTTCCTCCTGGGCTGTCAGGAGATGACATTGAGCCTGACCCAGACTTAGGCTGGGTGACGATGTGGAAAGAACAGGATCTATTCCTGCTGCAGAGCCTGTGGTCGAGGACCTGTCATTTAAATCTCTGCTGAAAAATTTGAATTCCACTCTTTCTCTCGGAAACTACAGATATCGATCCTGGGAAACTGTTAAGTCTCCAATACCTTCATGTTCCAGAGATCCCTGTGGATTTGACTCCTCCGGTACAGCCCTCTTTTGAGACGCTTTCTCAAATGGTATGGAATAATCCTGCTCTCATTCCTTCTGTGGCTAAGTCCATAGATAGGAAATATGCTGCTCCCAAGGATTGAACCATTTTGGCATCCCAAGCCTTTGCGGATCCTATTGTAGTCCTGGCAGAGAATGATAAGACCGTCCTTCCCCAGACTACTACAGCTCGACCTATTAACAAAGAATCTCGTAAGATAGACACTGTAGGTAAGAGAGTCTTTGCTGATTCCACCCTAGGTATGCATATTGCTAGCTACCAAGGCTGTTTCTCTCAATATGAGTATATCCTGTGGCATTCGCTCAAACAAATGGTTGAAGCTCTACTGGAATCGGACACTAATTCAGAGCTTCTTCAAACCATAACCAGGGGTATCGAGTCCAACAACCAACAGGTTAAAGCAGCTATGGACACCTTCGATACTGCCTCCTGAGCGGCGGTGGCGGGCATCTGTACCCGCCGTCATTCCTGGCTGTGCACTTCAGGTTTCACGAATGATGCCCAGAAACAGGTAATGGCGTTGCCTTTCGATGGTGTGTATCTCTTCGGCCCTCAAGTAGAACAGGCCAGTTTCATAACCGTCAGTCCTTTCGAGGCAAAGGCAGGGGAAGTTTTAATAAAAAACAAGACCCCCAGCCTCAAAAGAAAATGCAGCAGAAGGCGCAAGGACCCAAAGTGCCTAGTGCCACCTTCTGAGTTGTTGGTCCAAGTCCCACCTCAGCTGCCTGAGGGGGGCTCTTCCTCAGCAGTGGGAGGTCGTCTGACTCACTTCTATAATCAGTGAAAGTCCATAACCTCGGACAAATGGGTCCTCTGGATAATCCGTGAGGGGTATTCCCTCAATCTTTTGGAAAACCCTCCAGATCGTCCCCCCAGATGAAAGCCCAGGCTGTCAGTTCTTCAATCAGAACGTCTCGCCTCCAAGATACAAGGCCTTCTGAACAACAGGGCAGTGGAAGTAGTTCCGCTGGATCAACGGAACACAGGGTTCTACTCCCATTACATTCTGGTTCCAAAGAAAACCGGGGGCATGCGCCCCATTTTGGGCCTCAGAAAATTAAACAAATTCCTTCCCAAAGTGAAATTCAAAATGATATCACTAGGAACCCTGTTACCTTTGCTTCATCGACACGACTGGTTAGCTTCCCTGGACATGCAGGATGCTTACCAGCACATTCCTGTTCACCCAAAGCATCACAAATACCTAAGGTTTGTGGCTTTGGGACAGCATTATCAGTTCAGAGTCCTGCCCTTTGGGCTATCCTCGACGCCACAAGTTTTTACAAAGTGTTGTGCAGTTCTCGCAGCGCATCTCAGAAAAATCGGAATGCAAGTGTTCCCATATCTGGACGATTGGCTTCTAGCAAGTCCTTCCAGGCAGGGAACTCTAGATGCTGCAGCCATGGCTTCACACTTTCTTACGTCCATGGGAGTCCTGCTAAACCTCAAAAAATCACAGCTGCAGCCCTCCCAGAGGCTCTTTTTCATAGGAACGCTCCTGGACACCACCTGTGCGAAAACATTTCTTCCAGAGGACAGGAGGAGCAATATCCTTCAGATGGCCCAATACATCGGAGAAAGCAGCTCGGTGACAGCTCTCTCAATGCAACGGATGCTAGGTCTCATGACATCCTCGGTGTTCACTGTACCCCTAGCACGCCTCCACATGAGAACCTCTCAATGGATGCTTAATACTCAGTGGTCCCCGACCACTCACCCTCAGTCCTTTCTCATCAAAGTGACAGAACCTCTGAAGAGATCACTCACCTGGTGGTCGCAAGAGGACAATCTTCTGGAAGGATACCCCTTTGCTCCTCTGGATCATCAGATTTCCATTACCATGGATGCATCACTGATGGGGTGGGGAGCTCACTGTCAGACTCTGCACACTCAAGGTACGTGGACTCAGGACGAGTCCCAGCTTCACATAAATGTCTTAGAAATGAAAGCCGTCCTTTATGCAGTCCGAACTTTGAAAGACATTCTCTGTCACAAGAACATTCTCCTTCAAACGGACAACAAAGCAGTGATGTACTACATCAACAAGCAGGGCGGTGCTCACTCTTACCCCTTATGCAGGGAAGCGATGAGGGTGTGGGAATGGTGCTTACAGCACAAGGCTCTAATTCATGCGGTCTACCTGCCGGGGTGCAGAACGAACTGGCAGACTGTCTCAGCAGAACAGAGACAGATCCTCACGAATGGTCTCTCTACTCAGCCATAGCTCAGTCACTATTCGCAGAGTGGGAAACTCCAGACCTGGACCTTTTTGCATCCCCATTCAACACAAAACTGCCTCTCTTCTGCTCCAGAAATCCAGGGTCTGGCATTTTCTGTCAGGATGCATTCAGGCTGCGGTGGACAAAACTCCTTCTATACGCCTTTCCGCCTCTTCCCCTAATTCAGAGAGCACTTCTCAAATTCTAGCCCCGGGGGACAAAATGATCCTCATTGCTCCCTTCTGGCCTTGACAGATATGGATTCCACTACTCAACAGTATGTCAGAAACTCCTCCGAAACCGCTTCCCCTTCAGACGAACCTTCTGACTCAGGGACCTGTGGTCCATCCCAATCTGAGGTCTCTTCACCTTCATGCTTGGCTCCTGAAAAGATAGAAGTGAACAGGTTCAATGTCTCTTGCAGGGTTTCAGATATTCTTCTGGCTGTGCACAAGCCAGACACTAGGAAAACTTACACAGCCAAATGGAAACGTTTCTGGCTCTGGTGTGCAAAATCCTCTTTGAATCCTTTTTCCTGCCCACCAGATAAAGTTCTAGAGTACCTTTTAGACCTCTCAAATCAGGTCTGTAATACTCTACAGTTAAGGTTCACCTTTGTGCCATTTCAGCTTATCATGAGCCAGTACTTTCCTTGTCACTGGCTCAGTTACCTGTGGTTAAGAGGTTTCTTAAGGGAATTCTGCTTACCAGACCTCCTATAAGACAACCAGTCACAGCCTGGGGCATTAATCTGGTGGTAGATATGCTCACTCGAAAACCTTTCAAGCCTCTAGCTACCTGTGAGTTAAAATTTCTCACTTGGAAGATGGCCTTCCTAGTGGACATTACCTCAGCCCACAGGGTCTCTGAGATACATGCCTTGGTCACAGACCCTCCGTATACTGCGTTTCATAAAGACAAAGTAGTTCTTAGGACCCATCCTAAGTTTCTCCCTAAGGTTGTTTCAGATTCCCATATAAACCAACCTCTGGTCCTTCCATCTTACTTTGCGAACTTCCAAAATGAAGGAGAGCATTCTCTTCATTCCTTGGATGTCAAAAGAGCTTTGCATTTCTATCTAGACAGAACAAAAGACTTTGGTAAAGCTCAGCAACTGTTTGTTTCCTTCAACGAGACCCGGCTGGGTCAACCTGTCACGATCAGATGTATTTCTGCATGGCTGGTGGCATGTCTTCGCCACTGTTATTCCATGGCACAGGTTAAGCTGGAGGGCAGAGTGTACGCTGACTCTACTAGGCTGATCGCGCTTCTAAGCGAATCATAGCGTGCCCGTGCGGATATTTGCTATGCGGCCACCTGCAGCTTAGTGCATACTTTTGTCAAACACTATGCCCTGGATGTCTATGCCAGATGACATCTTTCTTTTGGCAGAACCATCCTTAATGAACTCCTGACCTAAAACTGTGAGCTCTTGGTCTCTCCTGCCGCCCTCTCAGGGGATTATTAGCTTGGTACTCTCCCATTAGTGTGAATGAGTGGTGGAGATTTTATGTCCAGGAAGATACGGAAATTACGTACCTGCCGTAATTCTTGATCTTCTTGGATGAGTCTCCACCACTCATTCACACGCCCACCATCCCCCGAGCTCACCTCTGTTGTTGGTCTTCACTCCCTTAATCTTTAGGCTGTGATGACTTCCTTGTTGACCTTTCTTACACGGGTCGTCCGGACTGTCTTATGTCCGGTTTTTGGTTAGGCTATCCCTCTAGGTTAGTTACGCTGCACCTCCTCAGTAAAAAGGGTACTGAGGTGGTTGGAGGGTTGACGCCGAGATAGTCATTACTGCACGAGCTGGGGCTCCCAGTGCCACTCCTCGCGGCTCCATCTCTGGCGCCGACCCTCTAGAAAAAAAGTTTGCTCCTGTTGGGTCCTAGTGCCTCCAGCGCAGATCCCATTAGTGTGAATAAGTGGTGGAGACTTGTCCAAGAAGATCAAGAATTACGGTAGGTACGTAATTTCTGTTTTTTACCTTGACACACGCTCTTATGTGATAATTGCACAACAGACACCTTAGGCAGCTTATAATAAACGCCTATGGTCACAGCTAAGTCAGATCCTAACTGTGGCGCCTTGGTGTGAATTTACTGGGTTAGTCATTCGTCTTTCTGCCCAGGGCCTTAAGCTGGTGAGGCACTAGTCAGGGGCATTATACGATGCCAATGGTTTGACCTCTAGGCTAGTAGGACCTACAGCCTGCATTTGGTGGATGGCATGGCTTTGCCTTTCTAGGTTGCCACCTCTGACCTGTCATAAAGTGCTTAATTCGTACATCCAGAGGGCTCATTTATTTTCCCCCAGGGTCAGGTGTGAGTTCTTGGGACATTCTCCTGCTCCTAGACCACAGGAGCCTCCACTTGTTCTTGGTCAGTCTCGGGTCCCACTAGACCCAAATGGAGCTCTTGCCTCAGATGTTCGCCCCTATGCTGAGGGATGTCTTCCCTCAGGGTGAGCCAGCTCCTCCTTAAAGAGGGAAGTATTGTGGAAGTGTGGCCTGGGTTCAAGTCCCAGCTGAGGCATTTATTTCTTTCTCTCCTCTGTTTGTATGTGTCCCACAAATATGCACACCAAACCCATGAGATTGAAAATGTAGTAATTATTTGTGCAGCACCAGGCTGTGCATTAGAGAAAGAGTAATTGTGCTCCGGGACAGCCCAGGTTCCAGCAGCCTTGGTGGCACAGCTGGTTAGCACGACTGGAACATATTCTGGGCCGCCAGGGTTCAAGTCCGAACTGAAGCACTTACTTCTTTCTCTCCTCTGTTTGTGTCTGTTCTATACATATGCACACCGCACACATGTGATTGAAAATGTAGTATTTATTTGTGCAGCACCAGGTTGTGCATTAGAGAAAGAGTAATGTGTGCTCCGGGACAACCTATGTTCTAGTTGCCTTGATGGTACAGCTGGTTAGCGGGACTGGAAAGGTAGTCCGGGCAGCATGGGTTCAAGTCCCAGCTGAGGCACTTACTTCTTTCTCTCCTCTGTTTGTATGGGAAGTTTGGTATTCTGACCTATAAGTGGGAATGAATGGTTAGACTGATTCTGACAAGACTTCCGGTGCAGCTCTGGACCTAATGGCAGCCTAAAATCGGAGCTCCGCTCAGACCTCCCCCTAAAACTACTAAAAAGCCAGAATTTCATGAGAAAACCTAGTAGATGGATACATTTTTACAGATGGCATCAAATACACCAAAGGGAACCATGAACAGATATGAATTATTACAAATAGAAGAAGAGAAATTGGGAGCTGAAAAATCGGACTCGGAGACATCAGAAATATCACAGGCCCTGATGATGTCTTCGGGAAAGAAATCTAAGTGTAGGAAACTAAAAAACAAAGATCTAATCCTAAATGACAAACTCGGTAGAATAATAACTGACTTACAAGAAATCAAGAAGGACTTTCAGGACTTTCGATCAGAACATGATCTCCTACGTACTGATGTATCGAATTTGCAAAACCAAGTAAAGTCGCTGGAACAAAATGACTCAGAACAGGCTGCAGAGATTGCGAATATCCAAACAACTATAACTCAGCTTCTCGATATTACTAAAGCACTAGGGGAGAGATGCCAAAACATAAGAATTTATGGAATTCCAGAGGATAGCGTGGGCAGAGATATGAGAGAGTACCTAGAAAACTTGCTGAGAAAGGAATTAAACCTTGAACAAGATTTTCCTATAGAAATAGAGAGAGCCCACAGAGCACTTGGCCGTAAAACTCAAGATCCAGAGCAACGTCCTCGCTCAATAATAGTTTGATTTCTAAGCTACTGCACTGAAGAGAAGATACTCCAGAAAGCATGGACAAAAGGGAAAATATTCAGGGGAAAACAGAGACTTTATTTCGATAATGACTATGCAAGAGTAACAATGCAGAGAAGAAGGGAATATGTACCTTTGTTTCCAATTTTAAGGCAACTGCAGCTGAAATTCCGAACACTTTATCCAGCTAGACTTTTAATGCAATATCCAAGTGGACAGACTGCATATGATACAGTAGAGAGGGCAATGGAGGACCTGAGAGAAAGAGGATTCGAATTACTCACTAAATTACCAGGGAAACCATATGGATTAAACTCGGGACTGAACAAAGAGAAGAGACCAGGAAGAGAATCACAGCAAGTAGTACTAGATGAGATAAAGAGACTATTTGGCCAATTTGTAAATAAAAAATAATGATAAGTTTCTCTTGGTAATAAGTAGGCCGAAGAGCTAGAGCGCAGCACCAAGGGGAAGTGGATACTCAGCCCTTGAGGAGGTAGGCCATCAGCCTAGACTGCAGTGGTTAACTGGGGGGGGAGAAACCAGGCTGGGTCAAGGGTGAACATACCCGTGGGGAGTAGTGCACGAATGTCTCCATAAGTGAGAGGAGACCCTGGGAGGCTGGTTAGGGATTCTCTCGAAATTACTCTCACTAGTGAATGCTAAGGAGACTCTGTATGAAAGATCGCACTCGGGGAATGCGCTAATGAGCCCTGAACTAAACAAATAGAGAATGCTTAAAAGTTCAAGAAGAGCGACCAGGGAGCCGATCGCTGCTTTTTCTGCTTACTGATGGGCATTTCAAAATAAATATAGAACTAGGTTAAATAGTAAGGGCGGGTGCACCCGAGGTGATAAATGCAGAAATGAGGCTTTAGTGGAGGCGCGCTTAGGGGAGAGGAGTATGGAGAATGGGACTAGCTAAACTGAGGGTCATTCAGTGGAAAAACCCGGGGGGGGGACACCCGGACTGGGCCTGGAAAATTCCACAGGGACTGTGCAGTCGGGATAGGAGGCTACCTGAAACTCAAATGAAGGGCTGGTTAAAGAGATCAAGGCCCTCCCAAAGGGAGGAGTGGGCAATCACTAAAAACGCTCACCAGAGGCACGCTCTGCTCGAAGGCTGAGAATTAAGGGGAACTTAATACAGAATGGCCCTAAGAGAAAGAAAGACTAAATTAGCAACAAAATAATTTGATAATGGACGTAACACGGCAAGAAGCTTACAGAAGAAGATGGAAAATAGAATTCAGGACAATTTAAATAAAGGACACGAACTAATGAAAATGACATGTGTATACCCAGAAATCAAAAAGAGGGAGGAGAGAAAGAGCGATGATGCGACCAGAGCTAAGCACTTGTATACCATATCTTAGTTTTCCTATATTTTTTGTTTGAAATTACACTCATTATTTTGTAATTTATTTTAAGGGACTGGAAGACCAGATAGGGATCTAGGATAAGACCCAATTTGATTTTTATTTACATTCTGAGGGATATGTACAACCCTCCGGGCAGGCCTACAATGTAAGGCAAATAGCCCAAACCTGATGGATTATTCCATCCTTGTCAGGGAAAAATCTGACATTGGAAGTCATGATGTACATAGTTAATACACAGAGGGAAAGAGACAATCAGGTGGGGGGGGTGGAAAAAAGGAGAAAGTACAGAATCATAGAAGAGCAAAAATGGTTGAGAAGTTGGTCTGAAAAAAGAAATCCAGAAGCTAAAATACTCAGGAGTATAAGCACTATAGAAGCAATGCAATGTAATAGATATCAGAGAATGCTAAAAGAGATCTTGTTTCTAATGAATGTCAATGTCTCAGACTAAGAAAACCCTGAAAGTGGTGTCCCAGAATGTCAATGGGCTAAGTAACCCTATAAAGAGATCCAAAATAATTTCTCACCTTAAAAAAATGCATCCCCAAATTATTCTTTTGCAAGAGACACATTTATCAAAAGAAGAACACCAGAAATTACTTAAATATGGAATGGCGGGAGGAGTGGCCAGTACATACACAAGAGGGCGCAGGAGGGGAACAGCTATACTTACTCCTCGAATGTCGACATTCCAAATACTTGAATCATATCAAGATGGAGAAGGAAGGCTATCCTTGGTGAAGGGAAATTGGGAGGGCCAAACATACACAGTGGGAAGTATATATGTTCCTCCAGGATCAGAGAATATAGTATACCAGATAGTCTTTGATAAAATGATAGCCTTTAAACAAGGGGAACTAATATTAGGAGGGGACTTAAATCTTCTAATGAACCCAGCAAAGGATAGTTCAAGCTCTAATACCTCCAAAGTGACTAAGGGACAGAAACATGGCAAGAGATTAATAAAGGACCTAGTTTTAATCGATACCTGGAGACATTGTCACCCATCAGAATGGGGATACACACTTTTCTGGGGTCTACAATACCTGTTCTCACATAGATTACTTTCTGGTGGAAGCAGAATCTCTGGACATAATACATAAGACAAAGATTTCCCCAATTTACCTATCAGATCATGCAATTATCACTATAGAACTAGAAGCAGAACAGGAAGTAATGCTGAAACAATGGAGGTTTAATAATATGTTAATTAGGGACAAACAATTTAAAGAAAAAAATACAACAGTGGATTCCCAGAATAATACAGGAGAATACAATAGAAGAGGTCCAAGAGGGAACTCTATGAGATACAATAAAATCAGTATTAAGGGGAGAAATTATAGCATATGCAACTCATCAAAAGAAAAAGAGAGACAGAAAGCAAAATGAGTTGGAATAGGAATTAAAAAAGTTACAACAGGATCATGCAGAGGGGAGGGAAGACAAGATTAAACAGCTTAATCAGATTAATCAGGTAAAGATAAAATTACAAGATACTGTATATTAAACCAGAAAACTGAACAAGCCCTGATGTATGTAAAGCAAAGATATTATGAAAGGGGAAGCAGAGCAGCTAAATTGCTTGCTTATAGACTAGGGGTGGGATATTCAGAAATGCACCAGAGACAGGTGCAACAGCTGCACAGCGCAAGTACACTGCTTCAGTGTGCACCAAACGTGATATTCAAAGGTTGCACACGATGGCAAGTGCCAGTGCAACACGGCTGAATATCGCAGGGATGCGCCATAGCGCAACCAGGGCTGCACCAGGGAGCAAACCGGCATGCGCCATAATGCAACCAGGGCTGCGCAAGGGCCAGAGGTGCATAGGCCAGGACACAGGACAACAGTCACAGCAGGAAGCATGCCACCAGAGCAAGACAGACCACCACCAGGGTGCAGAGGATGCCAGGTGGGAGACATGGCAGGCACATGGCTGTAGGCCCCCGACCATGTGCACCACAGTGGTGCACAGAGACTGTGTGGCACCAGTGTCCACCGGCAATCAGCCACCGGCAACACCCTCAGGAAGGCATGGGACATGCCACCTGGACCCCTGCTGGCAACACACAAGCCAACAGCACAAAACACACACGCCACACTACACGTACAGAGCGCACACGTACGGCCCAGGGCACACCCACCTGCCACTGGGCACAGACCACCCGGCACAAGCCCCAGTCAACCCCAGACGTACCACTTGGCCACCATGCACACCACTGCAGCGTGGCTCCACACGCCAGCTGCAAAGCAGACACAGACACAGATGGCTAACAGTACAAAAGTGTATTAAAACCATGTAACAACAGCTATGTACAGATTTACAGGGAGCGGGAATGGGGTGGCCACAGACAGAAAGATAGGCTGGGGAAAGAAGGCAGGGGGACTGGGAACATGGCAGGGTAAGGGTACAAGGGAGGGGAAAGGGGGGGACAGGGAAGGGTAGGGATGCAGGTCAACAGGCCCTATGGGTGTCCCCGCCCTACTGGCGCCTGGTACGCTGTCTTCTCTGTGGTCTACACAGGGCCTGATGAATGAGCCGCGCCACCTGGAGTGTGGTCAAGGTGACCCGCAGAATCCGCTGTAGTAGCCTTGTGTTCACTGCATCCCACTGGCCACCTAGGACAAAGGAGGGGACATGGTATGAGTATATGTCCATACGACTGTAGCCCACCCACCGTGCACAACAGACAGTGGTGACATGCACCCCTGTGACAGCACACAGTCACCCGCAGCATGTGTGACCACACGAGCTGCCATCCCGACAATCCAGGGCCATGCAGGGCACTGCACACCAACACCACCCACGTGCTGCACACCACAACCATGGTGGCCAGGCAACAGGGCATAGCGGCGAGGTGGCAGTGGCATGGCTGGAACACGGGTGCACCCACAGCCCACTTGCAGCAGCCACACACCTGTGCGATAGCCATGGCATGGTGCAGTGGACCCCACTGGTGGTGCACAGCTGGAATGGCCATGTGCACAGGGGGCTGTGGCCCACCCCCACCCTGCACAACAACAAACCAAGGAAGAGTGCCTACCTGCTTGCTGTGGTGCAACCAGCGCCTGTCTTGCCGCACCACCCATGTGGCCTGCACCCTGTGGCTGTGCTCCTGCGTCAAACTGCCCCCGTCCACTTGCAGCGTCTGCCAGCCATGTACGGTGCCTATCCTCAGGGCCTAGTTGGGAGACATTGGGAAGGACACATCAGTACCTGGCAACACCCCACAGGCCCCCCCCAGCACATCAATCCCCCTGGCCCTGTGCAGTGGTGGTGCGGTGGCACAGCACACCCATGGGGCGCTACCACAGCCAACAGAGCACGCAGCCACAGCCCCCTTCCCCGCAGCATGGTGCGACACCCTGCTGACCCCCACAGAACACTAGAATGGCACAGACATGGACGTAGTGCACTCACCTGGATGTGGCACGGCGCCCCTCTGGACGCGTGCCTGCAGTGCCCGAAGCCTGTCAGGGTCCCTCCTCCTCAAGTCCCCATAGCAGTGGCGGCACTGCTCCCCGCTCTGCTGTGCCCCAGTGGCCTCCTCCAACCCCTCGGCCACCTCTTGCCACACCTCCGTACATGGCCGATCCAGGGGCACCTGGCCAAAGAGACAACCCACATGTGCCTCTACCATGTCAACAAGATTGACAAGTTCCACCTGGCTGCAGTTGGGTGCCCTCACTGTGCCACGGCGTGGCATGCTCAATCCAGGTATAGGGAGCTCAAAATGGTGCCCAGTAGAGCATGAGCCACACATGCTGTGGGTGCGCAACTAGCTTGGTGATGCACTGCCATTCCGAAGTGCACATTCCCTGGTGCTGCGCAATACAGCAGGGGCAGCACTGACACATGCCGCAGGTCACTCGGAGGGTCAAAGGGCACACGTGAGGTCATAGGTAGGGACGCACACCATGCATGACAGAGCGATAGGGCACACCATGCATGGTGCGCAATAGGGGCATGTGTGCCCTGTGTTCCATGGGGCTAGTCGCGCACGGGCGCCATAGGGCACATAGCGCATGAGCGCCACATGCCCAATAGCGTCAGAGTGCTGTACCGCGTATAGCGCAGTGTGTGTGGGATGTGCCACTGACATACACGATGTCGGTGTGTGCATGTGCACCACCAGGCCTACTGCGTACGTCATACAGCTGTGCCATGACTTGTGCATGCGCAACACCAATGCACATTGCGCAACTTTGCGATATTCAGCTGGAATGTGCAGATGGGCTGATCAGCATAACCACGGTGCACCGGAGGCATTTGCATCTCATTACAGTTGCGCAACCCCTCATTTGCATGTGATGCGCTATAAATGTGCTATGGGACTGTACAGGCACCAGACCGGTATTGCATCCTTCAGAGGTAAGCCACCAGGCTGTGGGCCTGTCACAACAGTGGATTGGGAGGGTGTTGTGTGTTGCAGCCATCACTAACCACATGTCCATACCCACAGGAATAAGCAGGTCGGAACATGAGGAGGTTGAAGAGCAGGGGCCTGCACTGACGTGCAGGGCCAACTTCACGAGGGCAGACAGTGATGTCCTCTTTGATGCCTACCTGGACCAGGAGCCCCCACGGGAGGGAGTGGCCAGGGCTGTGAACCAGCAGGGCAGCCATCAGAGGACAGCAGAGGAGTGCAGAAAGAAGGTAGGAACGTGGACCGGAGGAGGATAAAGGATAAGATGGCTACCGTCTGGGCCGCACATGCTGCCACAGGCAGTGGACAGCCTGATGTGCCACAGTTGACTCCGCAGGAGGAACTGGTGGCAGTGTCCATGCGGTGCAGCGCCGTCAAGGGCGTGCCTGGCGGAGGATTCCAGATGGGGGGGCAGCCCATCACTGCATGGTAAGTAGAGCAGCGCCTGGGGAAGGGGGGCAGGTGTGTGTGCCAGTGGCACTAATGCATCTGTGTTCCTTTACAGCTCTGGAGCGCCTGCGTGCAGTGGCAGGGGTTACCACCATGGGGGCGGTCCTGGACCTGGAGGACCGTCCATCCACCTCTACCGGTGTCCAGGGTCCGGACCACAGTCAGCCCATCCCCACTGTCCGACCGGATCCCTGTGGCGTGGTTGCGGACAAGGCCCTGGTGGTGTTTCAGCAGGATGCCAGCCATGGCGTCCAGTTTGCTGAGACACAGATCGGGATGGGGTCCAGGACTGATGACGACGTGACTGTTATCCTGGACAGTGGTGTTGCCAATCGGGGGAGGCACCTGACACGGCAGCGCAGATGGTGCCCTGGTGGCGGTTGTCCGCCCACTGGCTGCAACGCCCGGCAAGGCTGTGGGCACCAATGGTGTGGCGCAGTCTGAAGGGGGTGGCGGTGCAGCCGCCCCAGCGCCATTACGCATGCAGCGGCCAGAGGGGCAGCAGCGGCAGCAGGACGGGGCCGAGGGGGGGCCAGGTGCAGTGGCTGCTGCCGTTGCAGCACAGACTGATCAGCCCCAAGGGGCCCCACTGTGCAGCCCCCACCAGTGCGGAGGGGCTGTACCGCGGGGTCACGCAACACCCATGGGTTGGCGCAATGTCCATGCCCCCCAGGGCACTGGCCCCTTGACCGAGCACACCCATCTGCTCCGGGCCTCCGTGGAGCAACAGATGCTGGTCATGGCAGGGGTGTGTGCACTCCGCACAGAGCTGCGTCAGTCTGCAGGGAGGCGTGACCGGGACTATGAGCAGCTCCTGGCCGAGACCACACACATGCGGGAGGACACGACCGCAGCCGTGGATTGGCTTACCGCTGCGGTCATGGCCGGCCTAGCACCACTGGCCACCCTGGTGCATGGCCATCTGCCGCAGACCCCGCGGAGTGCAGTCTCCACCCCTCAGTCCCGGTGTCATGTGACCCCATCAGTGTTGATGCTGGGATCCGTTGTAGGCATTCCAGGCACGCCTGGAGTGGGCCTGTTCGGGAGCCTGCAGACACCTGCGAGGGAACGGTCGCGTTCCCGCAGTAACACACCTGGGGGACCGTCAGTGACACCCCCTGTGGCCGTCGCACAGCCTGCGTCTGCTAGGTGGTCTTGGCGGGGCTGTCCACATGTCCACAGCGACCGTGCGACTGTGCGGCAGTCCTAATCCGCCACCCTCCCTGTCCGCTGTCTGCCACAGCCCTGTGTGCACCTTGGTGTGGCGTGTGCATATGCATTCCAGGGTCATGCCGTCCATGGTCCACACCACACACCCACCTTGTGCACACCCACCCGGCTGCTGGCCACTGTGGCATGTGCATGATGATGCCACCACAACACCGGCTGCTACTGTGCACTGATGATCAGCATCTGACACATGCCCATTGGCGGCCTCTGGGTGTGCGCATGTGGGTGCCCATGTGTGTGGGGGTGTGTGGGTGGGGTCTACAGTACTGTACAGGGTACTTCCATGGTGTCCAGTCCCATGCCCGTCCCCGATACCCTCCAGCCGTGGCTGTCATGGGGCCCGGCCTTGCATGCCTGTATAATGTGCCATGGTCCCTGGGACATGTGTGTGGTCATGTTCACCTACCTACGTGCACCGTAGTGCTCCTCTGCAATTGTGTCCCGGTGCTGCTGGGCCATCCTGTTCAGCCGGGGTTCCCATCGCCCGGGGTGGGGGGGCTTCCCACCACTGCCTGGCCCTGCGTCCGCGTCATCCCCACTGCTGTTCCCCTCTTTGACCTTGACAGCAATCCCACGGTCAGTGGCCTTGTTGTGTAGCATACAGCAGGCCAGGAATAGGTCGCAGGCCTTCAAGGGGCTGTACTGTAGGGCACCGCCAGAACTGTGCAGGCAATGGAACCATGCCTTCAGCAGTCCAGACACACGCTCGATGATGTTCTGTGTGCTGGCATGTGCCTCATTGTATCGCTCCTGTGCTGGGGTCGATGTGTGCTGGTATGGGGTGAGCAGCCAGGGCCTGAGTGGGTATCCGCTGTCACCTGTGTGGGGTTAGCATGGTGGTCTGTGTGGCTGCCCCCCCGCCTACCCAGCCACACCCTCTGACGCCCCCGGCCTAGCATCCTCCCACACCCTGCCCTGTTGTGCCAGGCTGCCCATTCCAGCTGCATACTCACCTACTAGATAGCCGGTGGGGATGTCCACACTCTCAAACCTGTTGCACAGTGCTGACTGGTGCCAGATGAAGGCATCGTGTGCTCCACCAGGGTGTGTGGCACAGACATTGATTATGCGCCCCCTGGCATCGCACACCACCTGGCAGTTGACACTGGGGTAGCCCTTCCTGTTGATGTAGGCCACCTCCTCCGGCCCAGGTGGTGAGCGGATGCCTACATGGGTGCAGTCGATGGCCCCTGGTACGCCAGGCATACGTGCCACCCTGTGAAACTCTCGTATGTTCGCTGTACACTCTGCCTGTGTGCTGGGGAACTGGATGTATTCCGCAGCATGTGGCAGCAGTGCATTGAGGAATTGTGTGAGGAGCCGTGACGCAGCCGACTGGGTTATGCCTGTGGTGTCCCCTGTTGGTCTCTGAAAGGTGCTCTTGGCGAGCAGGCACATGATGGCCGTGACCTTGGTTTCCACCGACAGGGCATGGCTCCATCTTGTGGGTGCCTGCATCTCATCACTGCACAGCTCACAGAGCTGCCTCAGGATTGGCCGGTTCAGGCGGTACCAGGCCACAATCTCGGTGTCACTGTACTGTTCGAAAGTGGTGCGGGCACGGTACCACCTGTTCTGGGCATACCACCGTCAGGCCCTTCCACAGCCATGCTGCTCTGCCTCCAGCCTCCTCACACCCCTCATTACTGCCTCCATCTGGAAGATTGCACTGGCCATGGCCTAGCCTGTCCTGCCCCCCCCATGCAGCTGTCACCCCAGGCAACCCCGGCTGTGTGCTGCTGCGTGTGCCCCTGCACTGGGCGCACACCTGTGTCTGGGGTTCCCTGCTAGCAGCCTGTTGGGTGTGGCCTCCGCCTCCCACCCGTTTGGGTACTCCCACTGCCACCCCTCTGTCCGGGCTCACAGGCTCACACTGCCATTGCTGCCCCCACTGATATCTCACACACACACACACGTGCACACACACGCACACATACACACTGGGCTGCTCACACACACAGGCACTTTCAGGGTCACACGCCCTGTCCCACAGCCTGTTGCACCTCCTGCCTCTGTGCCTGTCTTGCACCCCTGCTACTGTCCTGCCTGGCCACTGGCTCTCTTTCTCTGTCACTCTATGTCTGTCTCTCTCTCTCTGTCTCTCTCCCCTGCTCCCCAGGGCGCAAGCCTCCTTCCCTTGCTTGCTTTGTCTTTTTATGGGCTCAAGTTTGCTCTGCGCATATCCCTGTTGCTCCGCGCTTGCGCCATCAGCTTGGTGTTGAATATCGCAGTGCGCTGCTTATTCATGGCTATGCCCCCTGCACTTGCACATGCATTCATTAGGGTTGCGCATTGGCGCACTGCAATTTGCGCCGCACATTTTCTCCCACTGAATATCGCTCTTTGGCGCATTTCTGCTGTTGCGCAGGCGCATCTCAGTTGCATCATGCGCAACTGCTTTGAATATCCCACCCACAGAAAACAACAGGCACTAACAACAATTTCCAAATTAAAACATCCGACACACAGCAAAATACTTAATAAAACAAAAGAAATATTAGAAGACTTTAGATCATATTATTCAAAACTTTATCATCAACAATAAGAACCAGGAGAGGAAGAATACAAAAAGTTTTTCACAAAACTGCAATTACCTCAAATAACAGAGGAACAAAGTAAGCTATTAACTCGTCCAATTACCCCTCAAGAATTAAGCAATGTTTTAAAAAACTCTAAATCAAACAAAAGTCCAGGCCCAGATGGATATACAGCAGAATTTTATAAAACAGTTAAGAAAATTTTACTCCCACCACTAACTAAGTTATTTGATGCTATACAAGATAATGATTCCCCTATACCAAACAGTTGGCAATATGCTAATATATCGACAATACTTAAACCAGATAAAGACCCTATGAACTGTGAATCTTATAGGCCCATTTCAGTTTTAAACCAGGACTACAAATATTTTACAGCTATTATAGCTAAAAGATTTGAAAGCATACTCCCCCATATTATAAATAAAGACCAAGCAGGTTTTATTATAAAACGTCAGACAGCAGACAATATTAAAAGAACAGTATACCTACTTGAAGAAATACAAAAAGACAAAAAAACCTTTATGCTGCTAGATATGGATGCTCAGAAAGCATTCGGCAGAGTTTCCTGGAGATTCCTAAGATACACTATGGAGAAATTCAATTTCCCAGTAGACTTCTTAAACATAATGCAAAGCATATATACATCCCCACTAGCCATGATAAAGGTAAATGGATCATTTTCAACCCGCTTCCCCCTAAATAGAGGTACTAGTCAAGGCATTCCCCTATCCCCCTCACTATTTGCGATATACGCAGAACCGCTAGCGCAAGCTATTAGAGAAAATGAAAGAATTGCAGGGATAAAATATCTTAATACCCACAAAATAGCATTTTTGTGCCGATGACTTACTGATATACTTAACTGAGCCAGAAACCTCTATACCAAAACTATTCTCCCTTCTGGGAGAGATGGAGTCCATCTCAGGGTACAAGTTAAACACAAGTAAAACAGAAGTATTATGTTTAAATTGCCAACGAAGCGAATCGACTCAGGCAAGATATCCATTGAGGTGGAAAAGCAACACATTTAGATATTTGGGGATAATTTTAACAAAAGAAACACAGGATTTATATGCAGCCAATTATGATCCATTATTACAATCTATCAAGGAAGATTTTCTGAGATGGGACCCCTTACCTCTCTCATTGAACCAGAGAATAGAAGTTATTAGAATGAATATACTTCCAAGATTCCTATACCTCTTTCAGACCCTCCCGATATATCCACAAAAGACAGATTTAAAAAAATGGAATGGTATGATATCCCGTTTTATATGGCAAAGGAAAAAACCGAGAATAAAATACAAAATCCTCCAGATGCCAAAAACAAAGGGAGGCCTAGCCCTTCCTAATTTAGAGCAATATGCACAGGCAGCAGTAATTTCACATATATTACAATGGCTTGATGATAGGGCAGACCCACACTGGAAAGAAATAGAGAGAGGAATTCAACCAGAGGGGATAGAGAAATACTTATTTGGACAAACTATATCAAGATCAACTATGCAAAAGGAGATCAGATTTGAACAAACCAGACAATTATTGAAAGTATGGAGATTAATAATCCCAAAATTAATCTAATACAAAAAATAATGGCTGATCCTAGGTTTGAAATTAAATGAAATGAAACTTTATTTATATGGTGCCTTTCTTAAACCAAGGCACCTTACAATAATTGAAAACAATAAACAATAAATAATAAACACAGGTCATAAATAATTTATGCCATACTAAATCTGAGCTCCATCACAATAAATTAATTAAAATTAATCTTTGACCATATATAGGTCTTGAGGGCCTTTTTAAACTCCTCCACGGTGGCACACTGACAAAGCAGACGGGGTAGAGAATTCCAGAGGGTCGGAGCAACAAACATAAAAGCACGAGCACCTGATGACTTCAAAGAAACCCTCGGGATCTCTAGCAGCCCCTCGTCCGCCAAGCGGAGAGATCGCCCGGGGCTGTAGGGAACCAGAAGCTCTTTCAAGTAATCTGGACCCTGCCTGTGTAAGGCTTTGTAGGTCAAAAGACCTACTTGAAAGGTGACCCACCACTGAATCGGCAGCCAGTGCAGATCGCGTAGTACCGGCGGGATATGACAGGTACGAGATGTACCCGACAACAATCGGGCCACAGCATTCTGCACCAGCTGCAAGCGGTGGATATCAACCTCAGGAAGCCCTAGATAAATGGAGTTGCAATAATCCAATCGTTGGGTCATAAAAGCGTGGACCAACGTTGGAAGGTCAGCTGAGGGAACAAGGTGCTTAATCCTGGCGACGTTCCTAAGATGATAAAAAGAAAGTTTGACAACTGCCAACACCTACATACGCAGTGTCAGTTCGTTGTCAAAAATCACCCCCAGGTTCCGCACCCGTTCAGAGGTGAGGAGCTGGATACCTCCCAGAAATATACCTGAGGATAAACCAGCTCCATCCCCTCTACCCTGCGACCTGGGTCCACAACTAATACCTCGCCTTCTGAGTTCAACTTTAGCCAGCTTGAACTCATCCAGCCTTGATTTCGGTGAGGCAGCTATTAATGACCGAGCTCTATCCTGGTCGGTGTAAAGATAGGTAGAGCTGAGTATCATCTGCATAGCAGTGAAACTTCAGCCCATACCTTCTTACAATGTCTCCGAGGGCAGCATATACATTGCAAACAACATGGGGGACAACACTGAGCCCTGGGGTACCCCACATAACAGTGAGAGTGGGCAGGAAGAATTTAATCCAGACACCACTCTCTGAGTCCTGTCAGTGAGGAAAGATCTAAACCAACTGAGGACTGTCCTTGACAGACCACAGATAAACTCCAGGCATGCGAGAAGTACCCCATGGTCCTCAGTGTCAAAAGCTGATGAGAGATCAAGAAGAACAAGAATAGAACACTTCTTCTGATCTCTGGCCATCAGAAGATCATTGAGCACCCGAACCAGTGCTGTCTCGGTACTATGCCTCTTTTGAAAACCAGACTGGAGGGGCTCATAGATGTCATGGATGGTTAAATGGTTCTCCAATTGTGCTGCCACCACTTTCTCAATAATCTTCCCAACAAAGGGAAGATTAGAGATCGGCCTGTAGTTAGCATGGCAGTCGGGGGTGCAAGGTAGCTTTCTTCAGCAGGGGTGTCACCACCGCCTCCTTCAGGGAGCTAGGCAACTCACCTGTACCCAAGGTGCACCAGACTATCCGTGCTAGAACTGGGCTGATAGTCTCAAGACAGCCCTTTATCAGGGAAGTCGGGCCCGGATCTAAACTACAGCACGAAGGGCGCATACTATGGATAATCCTCATGATATCAGTGAACTCAGGCCGGTCAAAGGAACTCCAAGAGAGGCCAGAGGGAGCAACCAAACGCCGATCAAAAGCATCTCC
This sequence comes from Neoceratodus forsteri, assembly GCA_016271365.2. Classification (NCBI taxonomy): domain Eukaryota; kingdom Metazoa; phylum Chordata; order Ceratodontiformes; family Ceratodontidae; genus Neoceratodus; species Neoceratodus forsteri. Next base: position 1,320,688,047 of record CM028131.1, read on the forward strand.
AATAGAGGGAGCAGGTTGGAGTGCTGCCCTAATGTCGGCCACCTTATCTGTAAAGAAGCGAGCAAGCTCATCACACTCTAATTGTGAAAAGGCTTTCCAAACGAGGAGACAGGCTGGGTTGCACAGTCTGTCAACAGTTCGAAAAAGCTGAGCTGGTCGGTTCTGAGCAGCCGCAATCTCTCTGGACAGGAACTCTGCATTCTTACAAGAGATTGTAGAGTGATAGGATTGATAATGTTCCATCAATCTAAGATGGTTGGCATTAAGGGCAGTTCTCCTCCAACAACGCGCTAATCTTCATCTTTGTCGCCGCATCTCCCTCAAGACCTCATCAAACCATAGAGACCGAGGTCGAACGAGGAGAGGACGAACGCGGACAGGAGCAATTTGATCCAGAGCTGAGGAGATGGCCCTATTTGAACCCACCAGACAGGATTATAATTTCACTAGGTGGCACCACCAAGGCCTAACCAGATTCTATCAATTATATGAACAAGGAGTTTTTTGTCAATTCCAGACATTACAAGAAAAGTACCAACTAGGAAAACAAGATTTTTTTTAGATTCCTACAGATAAGTTATTTCTGTAGGAGCCAACTAAGAAAAGACTGGGACCCAAGAGAGATACACCCCTTTACGAAACTAATAATTACCACAATAGAGATAGAAATTCCAGAACATGTCATTTCCGACCAGAAAAAGATCAAGATACATTCCCAGCAATGATGGCAAGAAGAACTGGGCACCAATTTAGAGGAAGAGAAGTGGGAAGAGATATACACAACAGTACATAAAATTACAAGATCCTCAACTTGGAGAGAATTTGGGTGGAAATGTTTAATAAGATTTTTCAGAACCCCATAAATAGTGGGAAAATATAATCCACAACTAGGTATGACATGCTGGAGAGGGTGTGGAGAACAAATAGGTAATCACTCACACATATTTTGGAGCTGCCCTAGATTGGAATTATTTGGGAGACTATTTCCAGAAATAGGGACCCTGATGCCAGAATTAGCCCTTATGCTAAACTTCACAAATGAATTAACAAGAGCTAATACAAGGCTCCTATTGGCCTTATTAATCTTGGCAGCTAATAAGGCTGTCACGAGGAAGTGGCTACTTAGTGAACCACCTACTTCTAGAGAATGGGAAGATATAGTATACCAAATATATAGAATGGAGCTCATGACGGCTCAGATCAATTTAAAAACACAGAAAGTTATAAATTTCTGGGCTAAATGGTGGCTCTGGATCTCAGGCCATAGGGCAGACTTGATTCCATGAGAGTAAACTTCCCATTGACAGGATGAGGACTACCACAAGGGACAAAATATATGAAATACCATGTGCACTCCTGAGTAATGATATTATGAGATTAACTAATAAGACCGATATGAATGATCAATCTATAAACATGAAATGTTATACAAGATTGCATAAATATGTACTCTGCACTTCTCCTTGAAAATCTGTGAAAATAAAAAAATATTAAAAAAAAAAAAAAGACTGATTCTGGCAAGATATGAAACTTGTATACTTACCATAATTGTTGATCTTCCAAAATATTTTCACCACTCATTCACATGCCTGCCCATCATCCTCGCTGAGGTAGAGCCAGGGCCTCTGGGTAGCTAGCCCTGTTGTGCTGGTGCACACTGGTATTATTCCTGCTTTTTCTAGTTGGGAGGCCGTCTGTTTATCCCCCTTCCTTATATCTGGAGGGTGGAATACATGTTTCGGTCTCCTAACAAAGAAAAAAAAAACTGGGACAAGAGTCCTCATGGCCATCTTACCAACCAAAGGGGAAAAAACTGAAAGAAATGCCTTGGGGCCTGAACTCGTTCTGTCCCCAGTTTTTCCTCGTTCCCCCCTCTCCTTGCCTGGGGTATATCCCGCATCTGGCAAGTCATGTTGTAATTTTGTCGCTATATGCAAAGTTGGACTTCAGCTTATCCCATCTTTCACTGAGTGTTGTTCACACGTGGATAGTGCTCGGCATTTGAATCACTGTTCAGCGTTCACAGTGTACATCCTTGTGTTTGTAGGGAGAGGCCGATGCACTGGGACTTTCTGTGCTATGCTCCTAGCACTGTTGGATTTTCATGCTTTTCATGTATTTTCATTATAGTTGTCTTCTTCTTCCTCATGGATTGTTTCTTTGCTCACTCCCCTGGGAGTGGCAAGAAGATAGCATTTGTGCTCCCTGGACTCCGTCCATTAACTCCTGTTGTCTTTCTCCTCCAGAGGGGAGTTTTGTGTTTTTTCTTACTTGATAGGAGTTATTTTTCTTGGGAGTACAAAGTTATTTTTACTAGCTGGCATTCTGCCATGTAATTACACAGAGGTCAAAAGAGGACAAAAGTTCCCAGTGCAATGATGCCCCAATATAGTTGAGGTTACCAAAAAATTAAATGTTAGCAAAGCAAAACCCAAATACCATGCTAGAGAGAAAAATGCTGACGCCGTGTTGTACCTTAAAGTACTGTATTTATTTACACTGGCCATGAGAGATAACAAGAAACAATGGCACCTGTACCCCAGCGCTTCAATCCATGTGGTTCTTCCAACAGTGGGTTTTTGCTTTGCTGCCCATGTTCCTGACCGCCACTCTCTTCCCTGTACAGGTAGGTGGTTATAGACTCTGGCTCTTCATACCCACTATCTTTGTATCACCCAGCAGGCCCAACTCTTAGCTTCTAAGTTGATATTTGGGTTTTATTTAGTTATTTGTATATCCTATATCATTTTCCTATCCCTTTGAGCTAGGAAGTATATCGTCCTCTCTTATCTTTCTCACTTGTTTCTTCTACTAGCAAACAGAACTGAGACAGGGAGGGGACTGGTGTTGGTTGTTGGCTACCTAAGGTGTGTGACATGAGTTTGTTAGGCGCATAGACAGGACCATCTGCCAACACTGGTCCCCTCCCAGCTGAAAAGACTTTGCTCCTGCGGGATCCTACCACTTCCAGCTGAGACCTGTAAGTGTGAATGAATGGTGAACATATTCTGGAAGATCAACAATTACAGTAAGTACGTAATTTCATTTTTTTCACTATACCTTGTATATGGCCTAGTGGGACCTCCCTCAGCCATGCTGATCCTCCCAGCCCACCTGGTAATCAAGTACCAAGTGTACCTCCACACTTGTGGACAGTGCCCCTAGCCATCCACATCTTTTCTTCCTTTAAGCAGGTCCCCACACTGAACAAGATATGCTGAGAGGGACTGATTTGAGTGGGCTTAGAGAAGAGCTGGAGGGCAATTGAGCCAGCCCTATGAGGCACAATAAGGGAGCAGGCTTTCATCTGCTCACACAGGACCCTGTGCAGTTTCCTTCATTTTTTTTGATCCGTATGCTTTATGCCCCCTTGCGCCTGACAGGTCCCCATCTGTCCTGCTGCTCTGCCCAGCCCCTTCACTTGCCATCTCCAGGGCATACCTCCAGTATTCCCCAGTTGATGACCCCCCCCCCCATTGGGAAGGGCTGTTAGAGGTCAGCTCTGATTTCTCCCAACAGAGTTTAAGTGTCAGTCCTGGAGTGGGAGCCTGTTTGGTGGTGCAGGGCCTGTGGCAGGCGGTGGACTGCATTCTGCCTGGTTATGGGTTTCTAATTTTTTCTTCCCCAGCCCACTGATATCAGAAGGCCCTGAACTGATGCACTAATGCATGCAGAATGTGTAGTGTGCATCAGAGTACCGACATCCCCCTCCCTCGATAGTTGCCTTCACTGGGCTGTGGGCACAAACATGAGATATCAGCATGCCAGAGCAGCTCCCACCTCTCGGCACTAAGGAGGTGCTTAATAGTTACTTAATTAGGGACTTTGCTAGGACAAATGGTACAGTACCACTTTATTCTGTTGTATCAAAGCATTTACTGTATATGCAGTATACTAATTGCTTTATGCGCTGATTAATGTAATGAGCCTGTTTAAGCTTAAAAATCAAGATACTAAGCTGTCTCTAAAGTATTTTATGGTATTGTGAAGGACTTTATGACATGTGATCTATGCAGTATTTGCAGTAGCAGTACTCATTTTTTTCCTCTTTTTCTTTTTCTTTTTTCCCTCAGGCCCTTTTTAGAGCTTCCCTTCCACACCCCAGAGCTGACCGTGACTATGCACGATATGAAATAGGTGAAGGGTACACGACCACTGAACTCGTTCCTGGGATTGATCTATTCTCTGACTGGTACAGAGCTGATATACGTACTGTGGTAGCAAGTCTGAGTTTTCTGGTGCATGAGTTATATTTTGCCAAGCAAAATCTCATAGTAAGTATCTTGCTGTTTCATATAGCTAATATTCATGTTTCCAAAGAAATAGGTTCAGGCTCAATTCACTGTTGCAAGAGAGCATTACAAAATAGTTTTTAATGGTGGTCCCCCTGCCAAGCCCTGCCCCCTATCTGTCCTCCAAGGAGGTTGTACCCCTTCTCCATGCGGTCAAGAACTCCCTTGCGACAGCGCAGGAAAGGGGGTGGGCATTGCCATACGTATGGCTCACAGGACCATCCACAGAGCATGGCAACCTTGGCAAGAGGTGGTCACATCTTTAGTAACACCTTTTAGTGTAGGACTGTTCACAGCAGTTCTATGGGGTATTGCAAAAAAGCCTCACAGCCATAAAGAGCTGGCAGGGGATGGAAATCAGTGAGGGACTTCCAGGGACTGCAAACGAGCAGGGCAGTAGCAGTGGGCCACTTTATTACAAGGAAAGCCAGAGGAGGCCCACGACAACAAATGGAAACTTTGGCCTTCATGTAGACTTTAAGGAATGGCCCAAGTCAGGGCATAGGGGACTGAGTTAGGCTGTAAAACCTATGCCCAAAGCCACTGCAGATGGCGTTGTGCCACATACAGCAACCATGGGTATCAGGTGTTAATGGGCACAAACCCCACTGGCTCCCACTAATGTCTGGAAACCCTAATTTGCATTGGGAGAACTCCTTCTCCAAGTGTCTTAAGTCATCCCTTTTTGACTAACCACAAGGAGGAGGCTATTCCCCCACCCCCATTTGCATTTCCGCACTTTGCGACTATGAGTCAGGCATGATTCTTCTTAAACATTAGCAATATTTGAAATCAGTTGTTGCGTAGTTTACAGATAAATTATCTTTCATTTTTTTATTTGCTCAACATTTTCTGTTTTTCTTTAGAAGACATTTATGCATAAGCTTTTCTTATTTTTGAATCACAAACTGTAGTGAAAAACAAATAATGTGACCTATTGGAAATTGAACTCAGGCCCCCGAAATATCATCAATGTGCTGTAACCACTGTGCTACATGCTCACATGGTTGGACCTGGAGTTCTTGGACACACTTCATTTCTCTGGTATTGCATATCCTGCAGCTAGGAATAATCAAGATGACAGCTGGGTGTCTTTTGGTGCAGTATTAGCCACTGCTAAGCAATTTAAGTCACAAATCGTAGTGAGAAAGAAATAACATGACCTACTGGGAATTGAACCCAGACCACCAGAATATGGTCCTGGTGCTGTAACCACTGCGCAACAGACTCACATGTTTGGATCAGGGGTTCCCAGACACATTTCCTTTCTCTGGTAGTGCACATCTTGCAACTAGGAATAATCAAATCCTTTTTGAAGAAACTTCCAAGTTTATTGTGTCTGTACTTTATGGTCCTTTTTATTTGAATCCCTGGGTAATTTTATTTAAAGAGAACAGGACACTGAGTGTTAATGTGCAGCTGCTTGTATTGTTTTGATTTTCAGTAATGATATTTATACCCCCAAAGAATTAATATTTAACTGTACCTGATTACAAGATAAAACTGTAGACTGTGTTTAGTATTTTATTTTTATTTATTTATTGAAAACTTCAGACATTACCTTTCAGCACAAGTGCTCATTTACAAAGATTCCACGTCAAATACATAGCCATAAAAACGTTCCAGTACGCAGTTCCAAAGGAAATGCAGTCAAGTCAGGCTTGGAGCACTTAAGACAGAACAATTACATGCAGTTTTGAAAAAAATCCATACAGGTTGTATAAAAAGTCATAGGTTATATAAAATGAGAAACAGACTAAAACAGTTTAATGGTTACAGTTGCATTGGACTGCAAAGATCTTTCAAACTGATTAAACTTGGAAAGATTCAGCAGTATATTGGGCACTTTGTTTCACCAGTTAGCAGGCCTGACAGCAAATGATTACTTGCCCAGCTGAGTACCCTGGAAAGGTGATCTTTAACAGAAGACTGAGTGCCCTGTACCGTAACCAGAAAAATCTCACTGGGGATGCAAGATACCTTATTGTGTTCAGCTTCCTTCTGTCACTTATTGATTATCCCTGTCTGTGCAGTTGCCTGTGACATGGTGTTGAACAGAGTAAAGCTAATCAGTAATAAGGCATGTCACTTTGTACTTGATGTAGATAACAGCCCTCATAGTTGTACCCTTTACACACTCCCTGACTGGCTACCTTTACCCAGCAGAATAAAGCTCCAGACATGTTTGCTAGCCAAAAAGACGCTCCAGGGCCTAATACCACCTACTTTAACAAATTGCTTCTGCACTGCCTCCAGCCAATTCAACACCAGGAACATGACCAGGAATGCCCTTAACTATGGCCACAAGATTATCAACATTGGGGGAAGGGGATAAGATATCATCCAGAGTTACATCAAGGTATTTGAAGGTCTCCACCTGTTCAAGGTTTTGCACTTGGCTGTTTCGAATAACAAAAAGTGAAATTTTCCTCTTCTGTGGAAGGCTACAGAAGAGCATGGTCTTTATTTTATTGTAATTGGGGACCTGTTTGTTGTGGAGTACCAGTTTTCTAGTGACCTAAAGTTACTTTGGAGAGTGGTAGTAAGGCTGTTTTCTTTGTGTGGACATCATTTTGTACAATTCCTTTTATGGAGCCAGGTATTTGGAGTTTTGACTATGTCACTGCATAACTTCGGAGCTCTGAACATGCGCTGATAACCTATCAGAACCACTCTCAAAGTTCTGAATCCATGCAGTGATAGAAACAAAACCCCAAATTCCTGGCCTCATAAAAAAGGAACAGTACAAAATGAAGTCCATACAAAGAAGTAAGCAATAAGACAAGGTGGGGCATACATTATGCAGATCTAACCACAAGCCCAGGGGAGCTGTGAAGCACAAGGCCACCAGTGAAGTACCTTCAGCCCTTGGAAGAGCAAATAGGTCAGCATTATGCTCACTCCAAAATGTCTTATTACACTTAAATAATGGGCAAACTGAGAACATTTAAAAAAAATAAACAGAAAAATGCCAACCTTTTTTTATTAAAAGATTTTTTTCTTTTGTTAAAAGTAACTATTAAAAAGCAGTCTCTCCCTAGATGTCAAGTATTTGTCTATGCACATATTCAGTATTGATTTCATGTTCTGAATTCTACTGGTTGCTCATGACCACTCATAGAATATGGTAGGATGAGCTGTGGGGAGGAAGGGATTATTGTTTACCACATCAAAGAAATACTCACAAAATATGAATGGTAACCCAATTCTAGAGTGGCACAGTCATTGGAAATTTAACAGCATGGTTACACTACAAGCCTGTAAGAGTATAAATTTTACCATATCTCCCCATCTGTCAGGAAATGGAATATTTAAATCCTTATTGGTCCCCAGGGGCAGAAGCTAATGAGACAGGGATGTTCCTGTGTTGGATTCTATTATTCTGGATCTTAGTTGTGGAATTATTCCCACAGCAGAGCCCACTGCAGTCAACCTTAGAGAGACAATGTCCCATGGAGATCACCTCAGAAACTGGAGGCCTGTCCGTCTACTCAGACAACTTTCCTTCCTCTTGGGTGAGACCAGTACATCACCTTCTGAGCTCCCCAAGAATATAGGGCCTGTTCATATATAAAACACCTTTGGAAGTCTTGGTTATCTGGTTAACCGATTCCTACGTGGCACATTATGTTAGTCTGCAAAGCCTACATAGTTGTACCTCAGTTGTTTGCTAGTATTCATAGGTTATTTGACTTCAGGTTACAAATTATAATTGCTAAAAACATATGGGTTGGAATAGAAATTGGACAATCTATGGGTTGGAATAGAAATTGGACAATCTTGCATAATCTGTCTAAAGCTATGATAGCCAGGAAGGTCACAAGGGTGGTTAGGTCAGCTAAGGCGGAGGTGGAGCAGAGGCTGGCTCAGGGGATTAGAAGAGATGAAAAAGGGTTCTTCAGGTATATCAGAGAAAGAAGGAAAGGGAAGGGGTAGGTTAATAGGCTGAGGTCAGGGAGCTGATGGGCAGAGCAGACAGAGGTACTAAATGACTATTTTCCCTCGTTCTTCACTAGGGAGGATGGGGGGCAGCACTGCAAGGGGGACCGGCAGATGGGGGGGGGGCAATGGATGATGAAATCCTCATTGGGAGGGTGTGGGAAGCCCTCAAGGCCCTAAGGGCGGAGAAGGCACTGGGCCCAGATAGGATCCATCCCAGGGTGCTTAAGGAATTGGCTGATACCCTGGCTACACCTCGGGTGGACCTCTATAACTCCTCCCTTCAGTCGGGTTGGGTGCCTCAGGACTGGAGGATGGCCCGTATCATTTTTATACACAAGGGCGGCTCACAAAAGGAGCCAGGTAATTACAGGCCGGTAAGCCTGACGTCGGTGGTGGGCAAAGTGATGGAGATAATCTTAAAAGAGAGGCTGGAGGGGTTTCTGAAGGCACAGGGCCACCTAGATGATCGCCAGCATGGTTTTGTCAAGGACAGATTGTGTCAGACCAGCCTTGTGGAGTTCTACGAATGGGTGACAAGAGCACTGGAGCACGGTAGTCCAGCTCTCTTTCTAGACTTCAGCAGGGCGTTTGACTCGGTGCCACATCCTGGGCTCCTGGAGAAGCTGGGGGAAATGGGGTGGGGGTACAGATGGTCAGGTGGATAGAAAACTGGCTAGCAGGTCATGTTCAGAAGGTGATGGTTGGGGGGAGGTCTCATCTTCCAGGAGGGTCATTAGGGGGGTCCCACAGGGATCGGTGCTGGGCCCACTGCTGTTTAATGCATATTTCTAACCCCAGGTATTCTTCTACAGTATATTTCTAACTCTCTGCAGTCAGCCTCCTAAACAGAGCTGCCCGGAAAAAATGGAACTATATGCAAATGATAGAACTATCTGCTGTAACGTTCCATCAACGTGTCAGATTTCTTTCTCCACCTGACAAGTCAAGACACCCAGGAGCCTTCCCATATTATTTAGTGCTGTTTTAGGTTAATTTCTTGGTTCTTCACGGTTCAGTATAACCATTAAGGAACCGGGGTCTAGTACCCTTTGCGGAAACTTTATTTGCTAATTCTGCTATTTAGTTTAACTATTTTACATGTTTAAATTTAAATAAATTTTGTATTTGAAACCGCTAACCCGGTTTCCGTGAACCGCTAATCCGATTTTGATTCTTAAGTTCTCTGTTCATTATCCCAACTTTCGCCGGTTCCTGAACCGACCGAATCCCCCCAAGAAAGGGTTTAAAAACTGCCTTAAGTGTGGGGACGTTTTTGCAAAGGCAGACAAAGCACAATGTATGTGTAGTCTGCCAGGGGAATGATCATTTTTCATCAGATTGTGATATCTGCAAATCATTCCCACAGAAAACAGTAGAAAAGAGACTGGAAAGACTACAAAAAAGATTGGAGAAGGGTATTACGGGGTTCTGACCAACCCACACCCTCTAAGTCTGCGGGTAAAACCACTGTCTCTTCTTTAAACACCCCTAACAAGGGTGAAACAACTACTGGAAAAAGGATGGGTGATCCGGCTGATTCTCGGGTTCCCACAAAAAAAAACAACTAAAAAAACAAAGCACGTTGAACCCCTGGCTGATAAACCAAAAGGGGTTTCATCTGTGCCTCATAGCCTGCCATCATCAGAGGAGATTGCCCGGGCCATGAAGCTCATACAGGCTCTGCAGGGCTTCATACCTACTCCAGCCCTCCCTCCACCGGCTCAAATCCCAGTTGCTCCCTCCTCTGAACCAAATCCATCTCAGGAGATGGAGTTTGAAGAATATGATTTACCTGAAATGGATGAAGGTGAGCGTTTTGAACCAGAGATCTCACAAGAGCAGGAGTTCGGTTCTCCTTCTAGATCACAGGATTTTTCCTCTCATTTCTCCTTTGTAAGGAAAATAGTGGATGCCCTTGACCTGGCTATCACAGACGTCATAGAAGATGAAGAAAAGGCTGAATATATGGCCAGCTCTCCTCATAGAGGCAAAACTCCTGGAGAAGGAGGTTCAAAGATTACTCCAGCTAAAAACAGTGGAGTGTGTCCTACGTCATCAGAAAGGAAGAGGTTTCTATTCAAGATACTTTCTCACCAAAAAGAAAAATGGGGAGTGGCAGCCTATTCCAGACCTTAGACTTTTGAACAGGCATCTAATAAAACCAAAGTTCAAAACGGTCAAAGAAAAATACCTTGGAAGAAACAAGATTACTAAGGTGAGTAATTTTTTCATCTCAGACATCAGAGCAGTATCAGGAGAGAGAGAGATAAGCATCTTTGCCGATGACTCGAGGCTGGGGACAGTGGTGGATGGGGAGGAAGGGAGGTTGGCCCTCCAGGAGGACCTAGAGATTCTGGAGAGGTGGTCACACACCTGGAAACTGAAGTTTAATACTGGGAAGTGTAGGGTTCTACACCTGGGGGCCAAAAACCCAGCTCATGTGTATACCTTGGGAAGGGAGACACTGCAGGTTTCAAGGGGGGGGGAGAAGGACCTTGGGGTGGTGGTGAACCCAAAAAAAAAAAAACTTGGAGCAGTGTAGAAGGGCTGTAGCCCAAACAAATAAAATACTGGGGTGCACAACCAGCGGGATTACCTCGAGGAGCCGTGAGGTGCTCCTTCCGCTGTATAATTGCCTGGTTAGACCACACCCAGAATACTGCATGCAGTTTTGGCATCCTTACTTGAAAAGGGATATAGCTCTTCTGGAGAGGGTCCAGAGGTGAGTGACCAGGATGATACAGGGTATAGGGGGAAAGCCCAATGGGGAGAGGCTTGAGGAGCTCAACCTGTACTTTCTGGAGGAGAGGAGGGACAGAGGGGACATGATCAAGGTCTTCAAATATCTCAAAGGAACAAACAGGTGTAACCAAGATATGGTGTTTCAGCTGAGGGAGGTGGGGCACACCAGGGGGACACTCAATGGGGCTGGTCGGTGGGAGACTAAGGGGAGAGACAAGGAGACGCTACTTCACTGAGCGGGTGGTGGAAGCCTGGAATGCACTGCCTGAGCTGGTGGCTGTTGCAGATGTGGAGGGGTTCAAGAGGCGCTGGGATAGGTATGGGGTTGCATCTCAGAACCCCACCGGGGGATGGGGTTGGGGACCTTGTGGGGACAATGCCCTGTACAGGCACTGATCCCTGAGCAGACTTGATAGACTATAGGACCTACTCTGCTGGCTTCTTAGTATGTTAGAAAGCTTTTGGGGCAGTTTAATAGGACTTTCAGTTTAAGGCAAACAGTAGTAATTTTTTCAGGATATTTTATGACATATTATAATTATCCAAACATATTTCTCTAAAATTCTGTGACTGATAAACAGCAGTTTAACATAATTTCACATTAACATGAATGGTCTAACCCATCCAGTTATAACGGTTAGAGTGCTGTCCTTTAAAAAAAAAAAAAAAAACTAAAACCCCAGACTTTTCCTGCTTCAAGAATCTCATTCACATACATTGAAGCATGAGAACCTTAAAATGTTCAGATTTAGGGAAACCATATGTTCCTTGTATCAATCAGGTGGACGCAGAGGGTCAGTAGCACTGATTCCAAAAAGCTCCTCATTTGCAGTAACTAAAACCTACGCAGACCCAGTGCATCGAATGGTCATTGTAGTTGACCGAAAGCTGGGAGATCAATATACAAAAGTGAATTTGTATCTTCCGACAACAACAGACTCCTCAATCATTCACTTATTGTTTAATAAAATTATTGATTCTAACCCCAGTAATGCTCAGGATATTTATAACTTTATGCAGTAAGCTTTGAAGGTTGAACTACCTGGAAAGATGGAACACATGCAAATGAGTAGAATTCTTTGCACGTGAGCACCTTTCAAATACTACCTCTATCAACTGTAGTGTTCTAACCTCTTCAGATTTTTCTCTCTGCCTGAAAGTCTGGTCACTCTGAGTTTTCGTCGTCCTCTTTCGCATGAAAGAAGGCTTCAAACTTAAAAAATACAAGTATATTTTCATTTTTTATAGTGCCTCTATTAATTGTCTGTTAAATTTTCTTTGTTTACGGTTAAAATTTGTTATTTTTCCAGTTCCTCTCGGTTCGGGATAACCGTAAGGAAACTGGGCTAGATCTTCCCTTGTCAATCTTCACCATTCATAACTGCTTGGGGTAGTGCCGGAGGCATGCACCCACTACGGGAGATTTTTTTTTTTTGGAGTCGGCTCCAAGCGGCGCCACCCGACCGAGCATGACGCATGCGCCAGGGGTCGCTAGGTGCCGCAGACCTCCTCTATCTCAGTTCTGTTTCTCCCGCTGCGAGGCTGCACCTGCTGTCGGTAGCGAAATAGTTTAACGGTTCCTCGTAATCCTTCAAGACTCCTCGTTTTTCCTCAGTGACTCGCTCGGCCCGTAGTATACCGGTAAGACCCGTTCTTATTTTTCTATCAGCGTAGTGCTTTGTGCTGTTTTTTTGCCTTGTTTAGTTCGCATCATGTCAGGTTCGGGAGCAAAGTGTAAGTCGAAGGCGGGCCATGCCCCTATGCGTCGGTGCTCCTGTGGCCGGCATTTCTCCATCTCGGACCAGCATGATGTCTGTCTCCGTTGCCTGGGACCCAACCACGACATGGACGTGTGCGACGCCTGTTTCTCCATGGACCGTCGTGTCCTCGAAGTCCGCGCATTCAAGATGGGCAAGGCCCCGCCGACCTTTGGGGGACTGCGTCGCTCCAGGGATTCCCAGGTAAGGTCTCTAGGCCCTTCCTCCGGGTCCCCTCCCAGGCCTATATGGTCCGTGGAGGAGGAGGCTTCCTCCTCTTCTCTCGCGGTGTCAGAGGAACGTCGTGGTCCCTCCCGGGGCCGCGATGGGGACACCGCCTCGGCAGTCACCCCCTCGGAGATGCAGGCTCCCCCAGTGTCGAGGCCCGCGCCTGCTGGGCCCGGCACCGTGGACCTCGATGCCACCCTCCGCGCCATTTCGATCCCGCACGCTTGCGGCATTGGTGTGATCGAGGCGGCACCGCTCGTCTTCAGCGTCGGAGGCCCGGTTTGCACTTCTGGCAGTGCCAGGTTGGGTTCCGACACTGGGGCGGCGCGCTGGGCCTAACTGACACCGCAGGGGAGTTGGGGCCGGGCTCTAGCGGTTGCGGGTGGGCCAGGATCGTCCGCGCCTGCTCTGGCACCGCGCCATTCTGGAGCTGTTTCTCCGGGGATCCCCGGGGTTGCCAGCATCGAGGTTCAGCTGGTCTCTTCCTCTTCGGAGGTCGATGACTCGGACGTGGACCCATCCTGGCAACCTGACTCTTCGGAGTCGGGGTCCCCGGTGGCACGCGGTGCTAGGCGGCACAGCGGGCCCCTCCTGCTGTCCCCGCTCCCGTCCTTCCCTGAGGGCCCTCTGGCTAGGGGTGGCCCCGGGTCCCGGGGGGGCGATGGGTGGGGACGGAGGGGCTCTCCTCCTGGGGGCTCTTGACAGCTACCCTTCCGGGTGCTGTTACCGCCTCTCGGGTGGGAGAACGCTGAGTCGAGGAGGAGGGCACTCTGAGTCCGAGGGGTCGAGGGGCGGGGACGGTCATCATGAACGCCAGCCACCGTGGGGTGGCTAGGAGTCGAGCGCTGAGCCCCGCCCCCCCTCTTGGGCCCCGGGTCCCTCCGGTGCGTGTTGTGACTGCCCTTCTGGATCCATGCAGTCCCAGGTTCGTCACAGGGAGATCCCCTCCTGGGCTCTTCCAGGTTTCACATCCCCAGGGTTCCGTTTTGCGACCTGGTCTGTTGTCCGGAATCCCGCCAGCTCGGGCTCTGTTCTCCGGATTTCAGAGCCCTAGCAGAGGTCAGTTGCCTCTTCATAGGTGCCCATCTCCAGTACCTCTGCAGCCACCCCCTGCTCTTCCAGGCCATGTCGGTCCTACGGATCCGTTATCCTGGGAGCAGTTTAGAGGTTCTTCGGCGGCCTTCCCCTCATATGTTAGGTGTATGCATGAGCGGGTCTTTCGCCTCTCCCCACCGCCGCAGGAATCTTCCGGACACTCGAGCTCTCCATCATCCTCGTCTCCCTCCTCTGAGGGAGAGGAACCCCTTGCTCATATCTCCTCTGATGCTGATTTCACTGAATATCAGCGATTCCTTTCGAGGATGGTGAGTGATCTTCAAATCTCCTACGTTAGGCGAGACAAAAACGAACGGGAGACGTGGGAATTCCTTGGAGAATTCAGTGCCCAGCACCTGGTGGTACCTTCCTGGCCTATCCCCTTCCAGGAGGCGTCTTTCCGTTCCTGGCAGTCGCCAGCTGCCCTTTCTCCAGCCCTGGCAGACTGTCGACGGAGGTACTGTGCCCCTTCGGAATCCCTGGGTACCCTTCCCAACCCGTCCTCGGGTTTGGTATACCTAGAGACTCCTTCCGGGTGCCGCCGCCTGGCGCACGACCGTCCACCGGATTCGGATTCCCTACAATCCGACCGGTGGGGGCGAACAGTGTTCTCTTCCTCTCATGTGATGGCTTGCATTGCGTCACATCAGGCTCACCATGCTGCCTACAGTAGGCGTCTGTGGTCAGTGCTCTCTCAGCTCTTAGCATCAATGCCTGATATGGAGCAAACCAGACAGGCTATTGCCCTCTCCGCTATAGGCCTGGAGCTGGCAAGACACCAAGCAAGGGCATCTTATGATGCCAATGAGGTGGCTTCCAGGCTTGCGGGGACAGCGATCTGCATTAGGTGGACGGCATGGCTTCATCTATCAAGGTTGTCACCCCTGGCCCGGCGTAGGGTGATTCGCTCCGCCTTCCAGGGGACCCGTCTTTTTTCCTCCAGAGCTAGGAGACTTCTGCAGGGGCTTCCTCCATCTCCCCGTCCTCGGGGGGCACCTCCTAGCTCTTCTCCCACATAGGCTTTTCTCTGGATTAGCCCAGGGTCTTCCCCTTCTGTTTCTCACCAGTAGGAGACTGGGGGTCTTGTTCCCTCAGGGTTCTACCCCCCCCCTTTTTTAGGGGGGGGCTTGGTACTCACCCAAGCAGTAATGAATGGTGAAGATTGACAAGGGAAGATATGAAAATTACGTACCTACCGTAATTCTTGATCTTCTCTTGTATCTTCACCGTTCATTACTGATACCCACCCACCTTCCCCTCAGTGGCCTCCTTCTGTGGCGCCTCCCCGCCTCCCTGCCTCCTCTTCCTTCCCTTGGCCTTTATGCCAAAAACCAGACAATTATTGAAAGTATGGAGATTAATAATCCCAAAATTAATCTAATACAAAAAATAATGGCTGATCCTAGGTTTGAAATGAAATGAAATGAAACTTTATTTATATGGTGCCTTTCTTAAACCAAGGCACCTTACAATAATTGAAAACAATAAACAATAAATAATAAACACAGGTCATAAATAATTTATGCCATACTAAATCTGAGCTCCATCACAATAAATTAATTAAAATTAATCTTTGACCATATATAGGTCTTGAGGGCCTTTTTAAACTCCTCCACGGTGGCACACTGACAAAGCAGACGGGATAGAGAATTCCAGAGGGTCGGAGCAACAAACATAAAAGCACGAGCACCTGATGACTTCAAAGAAACCCTCGGGATCTCTAGCAGCCCCTCGTCCGCCAAGCGGAGAGATCGCCCGGGGCGGTAGGGAACCAGAAGCTCTTTCAAGTAATCTGGACCCTGCCTGTGTAAGGCTTTGTAGGTCAAAAGACCTACTTGAAAGGTGACCCACCACTGAATCGGCAGCCAGTGCAGATCGCGTAGTACCGGCGGGATATGACAGGTACGAGATGTACCCGTCAACAATCGGGCCACAGCATTCTGCACCAGCTGCAAGCGGCGGATATCAACCTCAGGAAGCCCTAGATAAATGGAGTTGCAATAATCCAATCGTGGGGTCATAAAAGCGTGGACCAACATTGGAAGGTCAGCTGAGGGAACAAGGTGCTTAATCCTGGCGACGTTCCTAAGATGATAAAAAGAAAGTTTGACAACTGCCAACAGCAAAAACTTTCTGTTTTCCATTCTTAGTGAACGGATCCCCTTTTTTCCTCAAGGTAAAGAGGAACGAGCACGGTTGTACTTTCTCTAATTCTGAGGGAACTCTTTCTGACCGCCCTTAGGGTGCGATTCCTAAATACCTTCTTTAGGTTATGCAGTTTCCGAGCTTAAGAGGCCATGTTCTGATGCGGCCTCGGCAAAATTTAGAATCCCCCTGGCAGGTATTATTTTGAGCTTTTCCAGCTGCTGATTGAACTTGTCAGCTCTGAGCATCTGCTTGCCTTGTTTTAGGGAGTCTGATTGAGTTCCACTCTATCTTTCATACAAACTGCCTTCGGAAGGCATAGTCTTTCCCATACACTGCTGTGTTAGCACTTAACAAGGTGCTAAGGGACTTAGTCCCCTTCCTGGGTGGGCGCTCTTCCCAGAACAGGTTCTGCCCGGGCAGTCTAAGAACTCTCAGCTGGGATGTAGGGACTTGGCATGTTGAGAGTTCAGAGATGTTGCCATCATTCGAATCTGTTCAGGTGGTTCGGTTGAACCTCCCCTCAGACCTAGCAACTGGGATTCTTGCTCCCTTGTTAGTCTCGAGCCTATAAGCCTCTCCACCAATGCTTGATGGGCACTGTTCTCCCTCTCAACATGCCTCTTTTTCTTCTTTTTCTTCTACTTTCCCTTTCCTTCTCTCTGTTCCTCCCCTAGAGCCAGCCCGGAAAGGAGGCCCTGCGGTCCCTTAGGGTAGGAATTTTCTCCTCTGTCTATTCTCTACCGGCTTATTCCTTTTCAGTTTATATCCTTTCCTTTTTCTATCCTCGGCTCTCTTGCCTCGCTTTCCTTTTTCTTACCCTTTATTTTCGCCTCTCCGGCTACCAGAACTGAGATAGAGGAGGAGTCTGCGACACCTAACGGCTGCCTTTGCGCATGACGATTATCGTCAAGGCTGAGGGCGGCGCCCGCTGGAGCCGACTCCAGAAAATCCCCAGAAGGGAAGGCCTCCGCTTGCACCCAAGCAGTAATGAATGGTGAAGATACAAAAGAAGATCAAGAATTACAGTAGGTACATAATTTTCATTTAGAGCTGCATGCCAGGCCCCTTGGTGGTAAGCATGGCTGGGCCCTTCTGGACCCATGCAGCTCCCAGGTTCGCTGACAGGGGAGGATCCTCTACTAGGCTGTTCCAGGCTTTGCATCCCCAGGGTTCCGTTCTGCAACCTGGTTTGTTGTCCGGGATCCCGCCAGTTCAGGCCCTATTCCCCGAATTTCAGAGCCTCAGCAGAGGACATTTGCCTCGCCGTAGGTGCCCCTCTCCCATTCCTCTGCAGCCACCCCCCTCTCTTCCAGGCCATGTCGGTCCTATGGGCCCATTATCCTGGGAGACGTTCAGAGGCTCTGCAGCGGCCTTCCCCTCATACATTAGATACATGCATGAGCGGGTGTTTTGCCTATCCCCACCACGGCAGGAGTCCTCTGGACATTCGAGCTCTCCGTCATCCTCGTCTCCCTCCTCCTCGGTGGGAGAGGAACCCACTGTTCGTCTCTCCTCTGATGCTGATTTCACTGAATATCAGTGATTCCTTTTGAGGATGGTGAGGGATCTTCTCATCTCTTTTGTTAGGCGAGACAATACCAAACGGGAAACGCGTGAATTCCTCAGTGAATTCAGTGCCCAGCACTTGGTGATACTTTCCTGGCCTATTCCCTTCCAGGAGGCGTCTATCCGTTCCTGGCAGTCGCCAGCCGCCCCTTCTCTAGCCCTGGCAGACTGCAGAAGAAGGTATTGTGCCCCACTGGAGTCTCTAGGTACTCTCCCCAACCCGCCTTCGGGATTGGCATACCTAGAAACTCCTTCCAGGCACCGCCGCCTGGTGCACGACCGCCCACTGGACTCAGATTCCCTACAATTTGACCGGTTGGGGGCAAAGAGTGTTCTCTTCCTCTCGTGCTATGTTATGCATTGCATCACATCAGGCTCACCATGCTGCCTACAGCAGGCATTTGTGGTCAATGCTTTCCCAAATCTTAGCATCAATGCCTGATATGGAGCAAACCAGACAAGCTATTGCCCTGTCTGCTATAGGCCTGGAGCTGGCAAGACACCAAGCAAGGGCATCTTATGATGCCAATGAGGTGGCATCCAGGCTTGCAGGGACAGCCATCTGTATTAGACGGACTGCATGGCTTCGTCTATCAAGGTTGTCACCCCGGTCCGGCATAGGGTGATTCGCTTCGCTTTCTGGGGGACCCATCTCTTTTCTTCCAGAGCTAGGAGACTTCTGCAGGGGCTTTCTCCATCTCCCCATCCTCGGGGGACACCTCCTAGCTCTCCTCCACCATAGGCTTCTCACTTGATTAGCCCAGGGTCTTCCCCTTCTGTTTCCCACCAACAGGAGGCTGAGGTCTCTTGCTCCTCAGGGTTTCTTTATAAGCCCCTTGGAGACTGGTACTCACCCAAGCAGTAATGAATGGTGAAGATTGACAAGGGAAGATATGAAAATTACGTACCTACCATAATTCTTGATCTTCTCTTGTATCTTCACCATTCATTACTGATACCCACCCACCTTCCCCTCAGTGGCTTCCTACTGCGGCATCTCTCCCTCACTTCTCGTTCCTCTGTTTCCCTTTGGCCTTTATTCCAAAAAAAAAAAAAACTATCCTGGTTTCCGTTCTTTTTGGACGGATCTTTTTTCCACAAGGTAAAGGGGAACGAGTAGGACTTTTTCTCCTATCCTGAGGGAACTCTTTCTGACTGTCCCAAGGGGTGACCTCTGAGCTCCTTGGCCACATTGTTCAGTTCACAGCTGAAGAGACCATCCCTCTTGGCTCGGCCTCAAAATTAAGGTTCCCCCGGCAGGCATTATTTAATTGTCAGCTTCTTCTGGTTGGTGCTTCTGCACTTCTTAACCTTGAACTGCTGCCCTTGCCTTGCCTTCAGGGAGTTCGATTGAGTTCCCACTCTATCCTTCCTACAAAGCTGCCTTTTGTAGGGCCTAACCCCTACCCATACACTTCAGTGTTAGCACTTAACAAGGTGCTAAGGGGCTTACCCCCTTCCCCTCCATAGTTGGGCGCTCTCCTTCCAGAACAGATTTCTGTCCGAGCAGTCTGTAAGCTCTCAGCTAGAGTGTAGGGGATTTGGATGATGAGAATATAGAGAATCTGCCCTTTGTGTCCAATCTATACAAGTGGTTCAGTTGAACCTTTTCTCACTCCTATTAGGAGAGATTCTTGCTCCCTTGGTTTTGGTTCTGAGCTTAGAACTCTCTCAACCAATATATCCATGGACAATGTTCTCCCCTCTCAACATCCCTTCTTTCTTTTCTTTCTTCTTCTTCTGCTTCTTCCCTTTCTCTTTATCTGTTCCTCCCTTAGAGCCGCCCCAGATGGGAGGCCCTGCGGTCCCTTAGGGTAGGTATTCTCCTTCTTCCATCTGTCCTCTACTGGCTTATTCCTTCTCCAGTTTTATACCCTTTCCTTTTTCTGTCCCTCGGCTCTCTTGCCTCGCTGTCCCCTTTTTTTCCCTTTACCCTTTGTTTTGCCTCTTCGGCTACCAGAACTGAGATGGAGGAGGAGGAGTCTGCGGCACCTAATGGCCATCCCTCATGCATGACGCAGCGCATTGCTCTCGTGGGTGGCGCCGTTGGAGCCGTCTCCAAAAAAAATAAAAAATCTCCTCAGAAGGGTGCGCGCCTCTGGCACTACCCCAAGCAGTAATGAATGGTAAAGATGCAAGAGAAGATCAAGAATTATGGTAGGTACGTTATTTTCATTTTAGTTAGACCACGGGTTCTTTGATTAAAGAATCTTGTTTTTTGTGTTATTTAAGTCCCCAGGCTGGCAGTAATGTGCTGCCCTCTTTGCCAGAGGAGCAGATTTTTGGAGAGGATGAAGAATTATATGAGGAGGACGAACCCATACTTCCAGAAGTGCCCCCTGAACAGGACTTTGGTTCACCTCCTAGGTTGTCTGAGGATTACGCCTCACATTTCACTTTCATAAGAAAAATGGCAGATGCTCTGGATATTGTTACAACTGAGCAAGTGGAGGATGAGGAAGAAATAGAGTATCTGGAAATGATGGGGTTAACACCCACAAAACGCTCCTCCTGCCAGTATATACATTTTTTAAAAAAGATGCTTTAAAACTCTTACAGACCCCTAACTCCATCCCCCCAATTGATAGAAGGATGGACAAGAAATTCCAACTGGACAGGGAAGGAGCTGATTTTCTCTTTTCCCATCCAGACCATCAAGGTGTGATTCAACAGGCAGCCTGTGATAAGACTAGGGTCCCTCTGCCCTCCCATCCTCTGGACAAGGACTCCAGAAAAATAGACAGCATGGCCAAGAAAGGTTATTTGTCGGCTTCCTTGGCCATTAGACGAGAGCAAATTTCCAGGCTCATGCTGCTGTGCAAAAAATCACTGTGGCAGTCGGTACTAGCTATGTCTCAAAAAGCCCCCTCACCCTTGTCAGAAGACCTGGCTGAAACTGCCAGGTTTGGGTTGGGGGCAGCTAAATATCAGTTCCAGATGGCTGCTGATACCAATGACACTGCAGCCAGGAGGATGGCGATTACAGTGGCACAGAGGAGGTTTGCTTGGCTCAGGGCCACAAACCTCACTCAAGATATTCAGTCCAAGGCATTGGATTTTCCCCTGAAAGGGAATTCTTTCTTTGGGGAGTCCACTGTCGCATATATGAAAAAGGTGGATGAGTATAAGGCTACTTATAGAAGCAACTCTGCCAAAGAGAGAGCTTTCTAATCTACCAAGCCCATTGGAAAGGGGGGCAGGGGCAGGTCTTTTATGACCAGGCCTTTTTTCCAGCCAGTAGCTCTGCCCCAATGCCAGTAGTACCCACAACAGGGGTACTCCAGGGGTAGGAGTAGAAGGGGCTCCAGGTGGGGGTCTCAGGCCCAACCTCAGCCCCAACCAAAACAGAACCCCTGAGGCTCAGGCCGCCTCCTCTCTCCCTGTCAGAGGCAGACTCTCCCACTTCCTCCATGCTTGGCTAGTAGTAGTAGTAGTAAGTTTATTGCTTGACAAATCAAAATTGTCATTACAAAAAAATAATAAAATCTTATATAACAGCACAAACAATACATAATTCACAGTGGCAAATTACAAATTTTCACATCATATTTAAAAAGTTGATAAAAAAATTCCTGGTCGTTCATTATACATACTATTCAATACAGTATTACCACATCATCCCTTTCCCTACTTCCTGATTCTCTATTATATGCAGTTTCTTAATCTCAATTTTTCTGCAAAATCTAGCCAAATTATTCAGCATTTCTCTATTTCTAGCCGTTAAAAGGAACATTACCTGGTATTTTGGTTCCTTTTGTAAGTGTGCTATAATATTGGTGTAACCCCCCTACAAATGGGGGTTCCTAAAAAGCCTCCATGGAGCTTGCCTAGGTGTTCCCCTGCCTGCTGGCGTTCGGCTATTAAGCCGCTAAGAATGGCACTGCGAGTGCTGGTAGAGTCTCCTCATACTGTCTCTTTAAAAGCTGTCTGCTTGCAGATATGATTACTCTTTTCTAGGAGAGCTGGTGTTTCTCTGCTCGAGTCTCGCGTGGACTGCGAGGAAATCGCTCCGTTTCTGCAGTCTTTAAGAGCGCAGAGGGAGCCTAAATGGAAGATGTAACTGTTTGTCTGAAACCAGTTAGAGTGTTAGTAAAATGCAGCTTGTCTAACCTGCCTTTCTTGCAGCTGGGACTCTGTGTGTTTTGCCCCTCCATTTTGGATTTGAACTGCCGAATGGGTCCAATCAATGTGGGGGGAACTTTAAAATGGAGTCTGTTTGGACCAACCAGAATTCGGACTCTCCTGGGAGCCGGTTTACAATGAGGAGGTATAGCTAGTAATTCTGGGAAGTGAAGTTCTGGACCTTGGTGCCTATTTGCACCAACAGAGAGAGTTTCTGAGTGATTGACAGCTGAGTCCACCAACTGGACCAGGTGGCGCCCGAAGAGAATGCTCTGCCTTGCGACTGGGGAGTCAGATCCGTTGTGACGGTGAGGAGAGAAGGAGCTCTGTGCTTCTGCGTTGTATAGTTTTGCACAGGAAGCGCATGGGAGGCCTAAAGTCGGGCCGTTGCCGTTGCCAACTCGAATTGGACTGAATCCGAGAGTACCTAAAGGAAGGAAGGCTGAAAGAGTGGAAACCAGGCTCACCCTGTAGAAGACTGGAGAAATTGCTGAATCGCTCTCGGTCTGTCAGGAATTGAAGCTGCCTTGTGAACTCCCTGGTATTTGCAGTAAGTACGTTGGGACCTGAAAGCAGCTGCCTGGTATAGTAATTTCCTTTACATATAACTGTGTTGCATGCTCGTGAGGAACAGCTATTCCGGTTCTCTTGTAACTGCGCAGTGTAGGCTGAATGTTGAGCTGAATGTATTCGGACTGAATCTGTCTGCTGATCAAGGCAGTGTGGCCTGGGCGGTAGAATCTCGGCTCCCTGCTTGTGTGTCTGGCAATCCAGAACCACCATCTGCGCCAGGTTTCTTCAGCTTGGGGTAGCATGAGTACAAATCTGGGCATCCCCTGCAACCTGTTAACAATCATAAGTGTTTCATCTGATTTTCTTTCTTTCATTTCATCAAGGACTGAGCCGTCTGGCTCCGGATTACAATTGGGTATTGTGCATATCTTTTTCCTACAGGGCCCTTCCATCCGCACCTGCTGGCAGACAACGGACCTGGCTAGCTCTCCACAAACTGGGTACCCAGAGTGTGACTTATAAGACCTTGTATGAGTACACAGTATTGTGATTTATTTCTGCTAATCAGCTTGATCTCCCCCTCCCTGTGTTTCACTCTCCTAAATAAATCAGATTGGATGTTATTGACTTTAAATGGTTTGAAGTGTCAATACCTATTTCTAGGGACATGGATATGTTGTTCATCCACACTGTCTGGCAGGTATCCTTGCCACTTTAAATCTTGCCGGAAGGTCTTCAAGCTGGCTCCTCCCACCCACCCGGGTGGTAAAACTCTCAGCTCCGCCCCATGATGCCAGATCTTCCTTACCGCTTGGAAGCTCAGGTTCCCTCGTTAACGCTCTGCGTATAAGACTGGTTCCTAATTCTTCGGTTTTGCGAATTTAAAAGTTTTTGCATTTCTAGACTTCGGTCTTCTATCCCTCGAGGCTGCGATGGACAAATCGACTCCCGGTTTTCGGAGATGCTCTTGCGGGCAGAAGGTGTCTCGGATGGATCCGCACTCCACATGTGTCTACTGTTTAGGCCTTGAGCACGACCCGCAGGCTTGTGACCTGTGCTCTTCTTTCTCAGCCTACGTCCTCAAAGACCGTGCTGCCCGTTTACAACTGGGGCGTCCCGAGAAACGTTTTCCTCCGGTGAAGTCAAAAGAGGCTCGGTCGGCGGTTTCTGCGGCGGCGGGCTCGTCAGATCAGCTAGAGCAGATGATCACCTCGAAGAGGAGGCGGCGCGGGTCAAGATCTTCGGCCGCCATGCATTTATCCCGGCCTCCTGGGTTCCTCTTATACAGCCCTTTAAGGAGCTTTGTCTGTCCCTCTCCACTAAGGGAGAGGGACCAACGTCTGCTGGACCTTCTTCTTGGTCCAAAATGAAAGACAAGGGTAAGTCCTTCCGTCGACGCTCTTGGGAGCAGGAAAGGTCCCTCTCCCCAAGTTGTCGGCCATCGACTTCGGTCGATCGTTCGGCTTCGGCCACTGGTCTCATGGTGTCCCCGTCAGGTCAGTTGACTGAGACTCCCGTCGATGCAGTCGAGATTTTTCTCGACCCGTTGGACGGGTTGTCGCCAGGCGAAGCCGAGAATCCTCTCTCCCCGGTTCCCCCACTGGGAGTTGAGGATCCCGTGGGCTTGCCAGTGCCTCCGGTTCCGGAGCCCTTGGGTGAACCCTTCGAGCCAAGGGGAGAGACGGTTCCCCCCGTCCCCTCCCTGCACCGTCCTCGGAAAAGCCGAGGTTCTCGGTCTCGGACTTCTTCGCGGTCCAGCCGATCCCACCGTCATAGGAGGTCTCGGCACCGCGGTAGGCGGCGCCGCGCCGCTCGTCCTCCTCCTCGGACGAGGAGGCTTCGACATAAGTTACGTCAACGATACGAGGACCTCATGTGGCAACAGCTCCTTCTGACCGGGAACAAGCCGACGCCGTCGCCTTCCCCGGCCATTAAGTGGCTGTCACCGGAGCGGCCGAAACAACCCCTCGACTTACCCGAGGAGCCTGTTCCCAGGCCGGTTGTTCGGCCAAAACCAGCTGCTCCACCGATTCCGGTGGAACCTCCACCTCCACAGCCGTTATTTGGGGCTCCGACCAAGAATTCTCGGTCGGCTCAGGGCCTGCCCCATAGGCTGTCTGTTACCCTCACTCCCGATCGACCTCGGCAGGTGGAGGGTGGCTCAGGCCCGAGGCAGCTCTTTGCAGACTCTTCCGAGTCCGACGGCGATTCCTCCCTTTTCTCCAGGCGAGTAGACTTGGAGTCCTCTGGAGGTCAGTCGATGGACGATAGCCCTTCGTCCTATCTGGGATTGCTTCGGCTCATCTCGGAGTCCACCGGGATGAAGCTCGAACCTGTGTCTAAGCAGGCCAGGTATCCCCTCACGGAGATACTGGATCAAGGGGAATCCCCTACGGAGGCCTTTCCGGTGGCCGAGGCCATAGTGGGCCTGGCCTTGGAGCTCTGGCAGCGCCCTGCTTCCTGTCCGCGCCCTCGGCCAGGATGGCCAGGAAGTATGCGGTCCCTACCGGTTCTTTGTCCAGTTTTTCGGAACACCCCTCAGCCGAGGGGCTAGTTACCGACAGAGTTTTCCGGCGCGCCGGGAATGCTAGGGACGTGGACAAGCCTTCCGACAAGGAGTCCAAGAAATTGGACTATGCCGGGCGCAAAGTCTACGCTGTGTCCTCCCTCGGCCTTCGTCAGGCCAGTTCGGCCGTACTCATGGCACATTTCTCTCATGCCCTGTTGGGCTCCCTGGACGAGGTAGTTCCTCATCTTCCGCGGACCTGCAGACCACGGTTAGGCAGGTGCGGGACCAGGGCAGGGCAGTGGCCAAACAGCAGCTTCAGACTGCTCTGGACATTAGAGACTCATGTGCCAGGTCAGTAGCGGCCGCAGTGGCTATGCGCCGTTGGGCATGGCTGAGGATATCCACCTTCACTTCGGATACCCAGCACAAGTTGGCAGATGTCCCCTTCCTGGGGACCGACCTCTTCGGCCCTGGGGTGGAAGGTCACCTGCAGAGGATCGAGAAGTCCAATGCTACCTTGGACTCGGTCTCATCCGCACAGAAGGACAAAGGCCACAGACCACAGCCTAAGCCCTTTCGTCCCTCTGCGCGACACGTCCGGCCCAGCAACGTCAGGGCCAGCAGGCTCGAGCTTGGCATCCCAAACCCAAGCCCTTGGCTTCCTCCTCCAGGAAGCAGGGAGGTAAAGGCCCTGGAGGTCCCTCAGCCGGTCCTTCCTCCAAGCCTGCCCAGTGACGGGTTGAGGGGTGTCGCCCCCAACCCCGTCACCTCACCCCAGGTGCCCCCGGGGGGCGGCTTCACTTTCTTTCCGCCTGGTCCGTTATCACCACAGACCAGTGGGTGTTGGAGGTGGTGGGAAAGGGCCTGCCTCTGGAGTTCGAGCAGGCCCCACCCTTCAGAGCTGTCGCACCTCGGGGGGCCTCGGGGTCCGAAGCCTTGCTGTCGGCTCGCCGAGCCGACATCGCTGTCCTCCTCGAGAAGGAGGTGATCAGAGAGGTGGCGGACCCTCCCTCAGACCCGGGGTTCGTGTCCAGGTACTTCCTGGTTCCGAAACGACGGGGGGCTGGCGCCCCATTCTCGACCTACACGACCTAAACAAGTTCCTAAGGTCTTGACCTTCAGGATGGTCACTCTGGCTCAGATAATACCATCCTTGGAACACGGCGTGTGGTTCTGCTCTCTGGACCTGCAGGATGCGTTCTTTCACGTCCCTATCCGTCCGTCACATCAGAGGTTCCTTCGCTTTCGAGCGGAGGGATCCCTTTTCGAGTTCCAAGCCATGCCCTTCGGCTTATCTCCAGCTCCCAGGGTCTTCACCAAATGCATGGCAGTGGTGACAGCATTCCTGCGGCACCAAGGTGTCTGGGTTTACCCTTACCTGGACGACTGGCTGATAGCAGCCCCCTCCAGACAGGAGGTGGAGCGGTCCAGAGATCTGGCCCTCCAGGTTTGCTCTCAGGTCGGCCTCCTCATCAACGAGGCCAAGTCGGAACTCGAGCCAAAGCAGGTGATTCTTTTCATCGGGGCAGAGCTCGACTCTCTTCGAGCCAGAGCACGGCTCCCGGCGGACAGGGCCGAGGTTCTTTCCTCCTTTGCCCAATCATTTCTGGTTGGGCAATCGCGCCCTGCCTGGGACTTCCTGTGCCTCCTGGGTCTCATGGCGGCCTGTACCAGCGTGGTCCATTGGGCCCGCTGGAACATGCACCCCTTCAGTGGGGGCTGGCCAGCCAGTGGTCCCAACGCTGTGATCCATTGGACCAGCTAGTGACGGTGACCCAGGGGATGTGGAACGCTCTCCAGTGGTGGACCATTCCAGTTCATCTGCAGGAGGGCATCCCGTTTGTCCGCCCCGAGCTGACTGTCTCTCTATCGACCGATGCCTCTCTGATGGGTTCGGGTGCCCATCTGGGGGAACACCGAGCACGTGGCCTCTGGTCCCCGCGGGAGTCCCGATGCCACATCAACCTGCTGGAGCTCCGAGTGGTCCGCCTAGCTCTCACCGCCTTTGCTCCGTTTCTTCGGGGTCAAGTGGTCCGGGTC